>CM056731.1:34332828-39332828 GCA_029844215.1 Przewalskia tangutica | reverse complement strand
TTTATTATAGACTTATGATTTCATTACGCATTTTCGGGCCACATATTTGGTACATGTTGTATCGACCTCCTTCGAGGCCGCTCATGCCGCAGTAGAGTATACTGAGTTCGATCCTCACTCTTAGATCACTGCTCACCGCTGGGAATCTCCATTACTCGAGGCCTATCCTCGGTATGGTTGGTTATTATACATTCGAGTATGGCGGCCCCGTCCCGCCGTAGTTGTTATTCTTAGAGGTCTGTAGTCACATTGTGGTTTGGGTTGTAAAGAAAAAAAAATGTATTGTTTTATTTGTATAGTTTACGGAAGGTGGCCTTATCGGCTAGCCTGTTGTTATTTTATGTTTAAGCATTTTATCAGTTATGTATGTTTCGCTGCTATTCTCTGATGTATACCTGACAGGGGTGCCCAGGTAGGGCACCAGTCACGGGCCCGGGGTCGGGTTGTGACACCTGGCCACAGAAACACCTGCGCAAATGCTTACATCAAGTCCACGAGGAAACACCTCTAACATCACAAAAGCTCCCACCCAAGGGTTAAAAGATACTCCCTTAGCACCCCTTACTTAACATACGAAATGATCACATCTATGCTCGCCTCTCACTTTACTCGCCGTGATACCACTTTTGTCACTTTGCCGCGAGGTTCTAGTGTCACTCCGGTGACCCAACAAATGATACCGGGCTGCATGCGATCTCTGAGGCTGTCGTACACTCGAACTCTTACCACATTTCTGATACTGCTTCAGTTTCCAAAACTCGAGGTTACTATCTCTAACGTGGTCATCATTAACTGGGAACACTCTGGATGGATCTCCGATTTCCTTCTCGAACATAACACGAAAGACTGGACGCACTGCCTCCTAAGTCGGACGGCAAATGCTAACATATAGGCAACCTGGCCTATCCCTCACATGAACTCAAAAGGCCCAAAGTAACTCGGGCTAAGTTTCCTCTTACACCCTATCCGGGGTGGTACCTTCAAGAAGACCGACACAACTCAACTCTGCGTCGCCGATAATCCGCACGATTCCTCTGAGCTACCAAAAACCTCTTCTGGATAAGCTTCACCCTATCCACATCCTGCTGAACACGTATGAACCAACTATCTGAACCTTGCCAACGTCGAACCAATCGACCGACAACTTACACTTCCGCCCCTACAAGGCGTCACAAGGCGATATCCGAACACTGAAATGGTAGCTATAAAACACTTCCCCAACAGGAGATAACAATCCTCACAACTACCCCTGAAATCCAAACACTGGCCCGAGGGCGAACGCGATACGGAGACTCACCTGAGTTCCTAACCCTGCCTGGTAAAACTTCCAGAAAGAAACAGCCGTAACCTGGGCTCCACTGTCTGTTCATAAGGTGAAAGCAGGCACCCCGTGCAGCCTTACCACCTTTCTGATATATCATCACTGCCAAGCAACGGTCCTGACTAAAAAGAACACGATGGGCTGACCCCATCGGCCCGACTACTGGTCGAACGCATCCACGAACTCGTACGCTGGTTAACTAAACTTGGGCCTAACACCCTCGTGACCCTACCACAAGGCGGGACCACCACAAACTGACCTCGCCATAAAACAGGTCGCGGGTTGACCCGCAACATGGCCTCAACCCGTCCCGGCAATGCGCAAAACACTAGCTCCCCGATCCGGAACAATTTCACAAATCACGTTACGAAAACCTAGCGGTTTTCTTAGCTCAACTACCCTCTTTCATTCCACACTACTCAGGGACTTATCCCACAAACATAGCTCACGTGCACTATGCACTCCGACAAGGGTCAAACATAAACATACGTCTTTTACTCGAGATGGCCTTACCTCTAAGGTCTCCACGTATAAAACTCTAAGGCTCACACCTTCTCTATCCCCCAAATCTTACTTGGTTAACTAACCAAGATTTCTAATTACAATTTACACAATGATATCAGAATATAACACTTAAGGTATACTCACCCTATCACACATACTAATCCCTAGAGGGTTAAAGATCTATCTGTACTTACTACTTCACTCCCCTTAGTCGTTCTAATCAAACTCGCCTGTAGGCGATAGCTAAGGAAGATGACGAACTACCCACCGATCCTGAAGGCTAAGTCCTCCTACTAGGACATCCTCTCGACATCAGACCCTTACGGTCGTAGTTACAACAAGTACCAAATAAAAGACGTCATTCCCCGGGATGACATCTGCCATACTGAGAACCTAAGTCCTCGTGCTCGACTAACTCCAGATACCCGAAAGTCCCGAAATCCGTGGAAGACCACTGCACCGCGAGGTGCATATCTAATTGGTGAGGCGATCCGCCGAAAGTTACCAAAGGACCTTCTGCTCGCCTCTTCGTTGTCCTTGGTTAACCCGCCGATCTCTACGTTTCTTGGCTCGCTCAAGCCTAATCAAGAATTACTCTTGTACAACCTCTCTTAGATAGTCATCAAGACTTGCGGTACATCGGTATACTCTCGTAGCCAAATCCATAGCTAGTAATAGGGTCGCCTTTGCAATCTATATTCTCTGTTCCGTCGGAACCGAAGGTTCATATATCATGGTCGTAGAGCACTCGGCCGCATTGTGCAAACTCACGGGGGTGACGTAGCATAACTCCCGAATAAAACACCACCCTAGGTGATGACTGGCTCATGCCCTCGTAACCTCTCAGATTTCTCACAGCCTCCTACGCTTTGCCCTCCGGCCCGGGTTTGCCCTACGCGAGGCATAACGATAAGGGAAAGAATTACGTTAGAGGTCCAACTTACAACACTCTAAGGCACGATCTCGAGTGAGAAGAAATAGAAACCAATCCTAAATAACCTATAGCCTCACGATTATTGGTGTGGTGCACAACACACCGATAATCAAGACTCATTGATACGATGCAGACACTTTCCGAGGATTAATCGCTCGATACCACTTTGTCACGACCAACCTCGCCCGTGATCGTGCCTTACCCCGCACCCTAGTGATACAACATCGAGTAATCACGAACATAACACAACAACATGAAATAACAAGAAGCGTAAACGCTTATCTTTAGAAAACTTGCCTTTCGCATAAATAATAATAACAACTCTTTCAAATGAATAGCTTTAATCCTTTCTTTACAAACCCCGCCACAACAGATTACATGCACTCTAAGAAATGATACGACAACAATGGCGGACAGGCCCCGCCATACCCTCGAATGTAAACACCTACAACAACAGGACTATACCATCGATAAGCCTCCGAGAAATGGAGCTTTCCCAAACGCCAATCGTGACCCTAAGAGCGAGGATCAACGATCGTGTACCTTTACTGCGCAGATGAACGCAGCCCCGGGCGAGGTCAGATAACAGTACCAAGTATGTGAAATCAAAATAAATCAGAATGAAATCATAGTAGTCTATACAGAGCGAGACATGTATGATAACCAAACTACAATTCACAATAAATAAGCGGTATGTCAAGTCGTGACTCACGCCTCAAGTCATCACTCAAACATAACAATGGGTCTCACGCCCACAACATCAATCGTGCGTGGAACACATTCCTCATCACGGCAGCCTATGATATGAAAGCACCAAGGAACACACATGAACACCGTGTCCCACCTATGTTATAATAAAACCGTGACGGTAAGTACGAAGGCATAGCCGACTACTAAAACCTACGCATCAACAAGGTCATAAATCATGAGATCTGTCTGCATCATTACATGATCAAAGCCGCCACTCGCGCAGATCTAATGCGCGCCTAGCCCTCGAACTTCCCGCGCCTCGCATAGGCCAATCTCATAGGCCCGCATGAGGTATAACCCCGCATCGAGGGTAGCTACTCCCCGGCATCCGCCTGGACTTCGCAGTCCGCATGGCCACATGGACCGCATGCCCATAAAGGACGCACACTAACCTGGAACTCTCGTAGCTCCGCATAGATCACCTGGACCCGCATGAGGTATTCTCGAATCATAGGTCACTAGACCCGCCTGAGTCTACCCCGCATCGGAGGGCAGCTTAACCTCCGGAAATAAGTCAAGGTGAGTGGTAAAATACTATCATAACGACTGATAGTTCACAATCAAGGGAACCCCTTTACACAAACATCACAAGATACTAACACACGTAGCATCCTAACATGTTTACTTATCAAAGTAATAAGAAAGTATTACAAGGCTATCACAAACCAATACAATCAAGTTATTCACACAAGGTACTTTCTACTAACAAGTTCGGGTATCTATCCCCAAAGTATTTCATACACTAAATCTTTAAAAGATCCGTTTCTTTCACATAAGTCACACAATACCCGTAGTATAAAATAGAGTGACTGTCTTTTTTTTTTAAGTAAACCAAAACACTTACTTTTGTAAAATCAAGTAACAACATTATTTTCCAAACGTCCAAGTTTGCCTAATTTCAAATGTTCATGTTTCTCATCTTAGAAAGGTTTCGTAGTTCATAGTCTTATTCATTTAAGAATATAATTCTCTTTTAAACCATCTGAGTAACATAAGCCTTATATGTGAGTAAGATATTCTTGTTTATAACAATCTTATTACAGCAGCCATGATCTAGGAAATATCATTTTGTCTCATCTTAGCTTCTATGCAGATGGAAGTTTCTACTGGTTTTAATAATACTTAAGCTGTCAAAACATTTCCTTTTATTAACGCTGCAGTGGTTTGTCGATACACATTCTGATTTCCAAATCAAGAAACATTCTTAAGCCGTTATACCTAACTTCCCATAAAGCTAGTATAACTCTTAAGTTTTCAAAAACCAAGTATTACTCTTCTTTCGAAATGATTCAAAAATCTTTTGAAATAGTTCAAGTTCTTTATTATCACATAACCAGCCAGTTATAGTTCAAATCAGTTACCTTTTAAAAACCACAAGTATTTTCTTACCCACATAAAGCTATTATAACCAACTTCCCATAAAGCCGTTATAACACTTTATGTTTTAGACCAATCAAATACATTTAACACATGTACGTCTACCATACTACATAGTTACACACATATCATGCTAGAAGAGATAGGAAGAGGTTCACATACCTTGCGACGAGTATCGACTAATAGCAAAACGCTTCAAGTACCTCGCCGGCCATTCCTTAAGCCAAGATCGCGCCACACGTATTACTTCAACCTATAAGGCCACAAGGCGGTTATTAACATCTAGATCTTATCGTAGAACATTCTACGTAAAATTCGCAAGACCTCTCCCGCAACACAGAAATCTCCTCCTCTATCGAGGCCGCCACCAAGCCAACCGGGGGTTTGCACGCCTAACCTGACGTGTACGATTCTACTACACAAGAATGCTACAAGTCTCATCAGAATACACCCTATGTAATTACTGATTCGCTTCTCTTTAAATTCGTGCTTAAGTCCAAAGACATTGCCACAAGCTATGTTCGATTCTATATATAGTATACTTCAACTATATATTCCTACAACATGTAATATCCAATTACAATAAGGTCAAGAGTGTTTACCTCGATAAGCCCAAAATTATCCGAGTTTAAATGTCGATCCCGAGCAAGGTTTAGCTCCTACTCCGTGCGCCCGACCCGCTCCAAATAACCCTTAGAAGTTCTAACCAACTTCTACTTAAACTCCAACCAACTATGGAGATTTTCCTTGGGTTTCGGTTTGAGACAAAAGGGACATTTATGTAGTATTTCTGCTCACGATAGAGGTATCTTTGGAATACTACAAGGTATACGGCTAAGGTAATTTGGGTATAACAACAATACTTTTGAGAGTATTTCTACCAAGAGTGGTATATATACGAGACAACACCACAAGTGGAGTGTATACCTCGGCTCTACCCACGCGGGTACTCTCGCCATGGGGGAGACTCTCGGCCACAAGGCCTCACAAAGGGGAGAACGAGAACAACATCGGGAGGGGAGGATTTCTAACACTTAGAACAATTTAGGATGAAGAAGTTCATCAAAGGGGAGTGGTATTTATAGGTCAAGCCACGCCAACCAACGGCCAAGATCATGCCAAGTAGTAGGCAAGTAGGGCTAGGATTCATCCAAGTACACCTTATCCATCTACCACACCAACCAACACAAAATATCCTACCTACTCCCACATGCCCAAATCGTCAATTCCGCCCAACACACCCACCAATGAGAGGTGCAAGTGTCGCCTCTTGTTGGTCCAAAATGTTTCGCCTCGGAAAAATCCGCAAAAATTGGAAATGACATAGCCGGAATTTTCCTACGAAAGTCGTGGAAACGCTTTAAAAACGACTCTAACCGGGTGTTGTGAACAAAAAATAATTCGGCCAAGCCTATTTGAAGTTCGAATTTTCTACGTACGTCCCTACGTACATACTCTGGAAATACGGGGTATAACAATATGATTTCTAATCGAAAGCCGAAAGGGGAGATTGTGAATATGCTATAGTTGAATAAACATAGGTTAAATCGTGGACGAAAGTACCCCGATACTTGTGTAGCTTAATAGGTTATTGCTCTTAATCCTCCTTTATAGTAAATCTTGTCACCGAAAGGTAGAAGAGTTCTATATTGGGGTTGAGTGTTTATATTACCTTAACAGGAGTATAAAACGGCTTAGTTAACCTGCTGTCTCAAAATAGAAGAAGAACCATAATTAATTGCATTAACAAGTAAGATGAGCAGATAGTTGATGAGATTTGGAAGCCCTATTTCCATCATATCTGAAGTAAAATAAAGTAATTTAGTTAGCATCTATAATTATATTTATAAACAATTCATCAATTATCGGTTACCAAATAGATACCATAGAATAGAGGATGATAATTGGACACTAATCCCTGAGGACGATAACTCGGTCTTCTAGACTATATTACTTGTCACGACACGTGCACTTGCATTTAGTGTGTGCATAAATCGCGCATCAAGTTTTTGGCGTCGTTGCCGGGGATTGGCGTAGTTCAATATCATTCTATCTATTCCTAATTTCTAATTTGGTTTTTATTTTTGTTTTTATTTATTACTATATTTTTCTCTTTTATTCGTGAAACCGTGCGCCGTGATCCGTTTGTTGATTTTGATCTGTTGCAGACATCTAGTTTATGCGAAAGAGAAGAGGAGCAGATACACTTGTTCCCTTCAACCCGGAGATTGAAAAGACCTGCAAGCAGAACAGGAGAAACAGACGAATTTTGGCCTTAATAGCAATGGGGGGCTAGCAGAACAACAATGATATGAACGAAGGGTTAGGTGATCATCAACCTAACCAAAGGATGCCCCGGAGGTTACCAATGGATGTGGAAGAAAGGGTCCAGGTCCAAGCTGAGAGAAGCTTGAGATATTATGTGCTGCCAAGGGTGAATGGAGCACAAACTTGTATCAGGCTCCCAGTAATAGGAGCAAATAATTTCGAAATCAATCCTGCGATCCTGAGTATGGTGCAAAATATTGTTCAATTCGGAGGGTTGCCATCGGAAGATCCTCATATGCACATAGCGAACTTCTTGAAATTGTGTGCAACTTTCAAGTACAATGGCGTTACTGACGACGCCATCCGATTGAGGCTCTTTCCCTTCTCACTCAGGGATAGAGCAAAAGTTTGGTTGAATTCTCTGCCTACAGATTCTATATTCACATGGCAGGAGTTGGCACAGAAGTTCTTAGCAAAGTTCTTTCCACCGTCCAAAGCCGCTAAGCTAAGAGGGGAGTTGAACAATTTTTATCAGGCTGATGGAGAGTCACTCTATGAGGCTTGGGAGAGATTTAAAGATTTACAGAGGAAGTGTCCACATCATAGCATTGAGCTGTGGAATTTGGTCTATATTTTCTACAATGGGCTAAGCGGGACCACAAGAACTATCATTGATGCAGCTGCAGGTGGAACTTTCATGAGGAAGACAGCACATGAAGCCCGTGATTTGCTAGAAGACATGGCCACCAATAATCATGTGACAGAGGACAGAGGGGTGAGTGAAAGAAGAGCAATAGGAGTTCATGAGATTGATGTCATCACAGCGTTAAATGCACAGGTTACTCTATTGACCAAGCAACTGCAACAGAACACAGTGTCAATGAATGCAGTTCAAATGTCATTGAGTTGTGAGATGTGTGGGGGTCCTCATACATTTGATAGGTGCCCATCAGCAGACCCCAACATCATCTCTATCGAGCAAGCAGAATGCCGAGCAGTGGGAAATTACCAAAGGCCCCAGAACAACCCCTATTCAAATACCTACAATCCAGGGTGGAGGAATCACCCTAAATTTTCATGGAGGGGTGATCAAGGGCAGCAGAACCAGTTTCGAGGCCAATATCAAAATCAGCAACCATTCACTCAGGCCTCATCTTCACAACAATTCGGTGCACATGCTCAACAAGAAAAGCCAGATGAGTTGAGAGCAACCCTGTTGACACTCACCAACTCACAGACCCAGTTCATGGCAGAGACAAGATCCTCTATCAGGAATTTGGAGACGCAGGTGGGACAACTAGCAAAGATGGCAAACAACAAGCCACATGGCACTCTGCCTAGTAATACATAGATGAACCCCAGAGAATAGTGTCAAGCGGTGCAGCTGAGAAATGGAAAGCAGCTAGAACAACTTACACCCCAGCCTGTAGTATAACAGAGAGTATATGCGGAGAGGGAGAGGGTTACTGAAGACCGTCCTATGTTAGAGAAAGTTCCAACAGTCCCAGTGAGGTAATACACTGAGAAGATTCTTTACCCTGAGAGGTTGCAAAGGAAAGCAGTTGATAAGCAATTCTCCAAGTTCTTGGAGGTATTCAGAAAGCTGCACATAAACATTCCATTCATTGAGGCATTGGAGCAAATGCCGACTTATTTTAAATTCATGAAGGAAATTCTTGGGAAGAAGAAGAAGATGGCTGAGTATGAGACAGTGGCATTGACAGAGGAATGCAATTCCATCTTGCAGAAGAAATTGCCCCCCAAACTCAAGGATCCAGGGAGCTTCACATTGCCTTGCACAGTTGGCAGGGTGACATGTAACAGGGCCCTATGTGATTTGGGGGCCAGCATAAATCTTATGCCCTTGTCCGTTTTCAAGAGGTTAGGGTTGGGTGAAGGCAAACCAACTACTGTGAGCTTTCAGTTGGCAGACAGGACAGTGGTGCATCACAGGGGAATGATTGAAGATGTATTAGTTAAAGTGGGAAAATTCTTCTTTCCTGCGGACTTCCTCATCCTTGATATGGAGGAAGATGATGAGATCCCTATCATATTGGGAAGACCATTCTTGGCAACCGAGAGAGCCCTGATTGATGTGGAGAAGGGCCAGCTGACACTCAGAGTGGAGAATGAAGTGATGGTGTTCAAGGTGTTTAAACACATCGTTGAACCTCCAGTCATAAGCAAGTGTTTTGCAGTCAGCACTGTCAGCACATCGGTTGAGCCAGCACAAGCCAAAGCAAGGGAAATAAGTCCGCCAGAAAAGGTGAGCAACGCTACACCTTCTCTTGAGAAGAAAAAAAAAACAGAAGGCGGAAGCGAAAATGTTTATGAAATGGATAGGTTTGTGGGGTTAATTTATCCCATGCCTCTTGATAGGGAACTTGCGTCCGGCTAAAAGACGTTAAAGACAGCGCTACTTGAGAGGCAACCCAAGGTTATTTTATTTTATTTTATGCAATCTAGTTTTAGTTAGAACAGTCTCACGGAAGGTATTGTTTGCATGTTGTGATGACATGTACAGGGCCAAAAATTTAGAGGACGAAAACGGGAAGAGAAAAGAAAAAAAATCGGCTCAGCACCACGGCGCCAGAGAGGCCGTGGCGCGGTATGGCGGCGCAGAAGGCGCCACGCGCTGCAGGCCGCGACGCCAAAGTCCGTAAGATCTCTCGGTTTCAGCCGCGGCGCTAAATCGAGCGCCACGCACCGAAGTTCGTGAGGTCGCAGAGTTAGGCGCCGCGACGCCGATTGCACGGCCGTGGCACCGCAACGAAAAATCTGAAAAATAAAAGAGCCCTAGAAACGGTTTCCCTCTTCCACTCTGACGGGATTCTGATGTTATCTGCCTTGCATTATCCACCGCCACCACTTTAAACCAAGTGTGTAAGTTGTCCCGTTTGTCACGACCCGACCCGACGGGCCGAGATTAATGTCCTAATTGGACGTCATTACTGACCTGTCACTCTTAATCCATTTAATACAGATGTCTACATAAATTTCGGCAGAACAACGCTGCTTTTACAACATATCCCTAAAAACGGGCGAGCTGACAAGGCTGCCAAAACAACAGTCCTAATATGCTAGCCGACTAGGCTGCCACCAACCACATCACGCGCACAAAGACATAAATCAAAATACGCAGTTGGCAAGGTCGCATTAGATAACGACATCAAAACCCAAAACAAAGTACAAACATCCAACCCACAATCGCTTCATGCACTCTAAGATAGTAATATCGACATATGACGACAGACCCCGCCGTGCCCAAAATATGCATAAGTCCAAAAATAAAGGTCTGCATCAAAAATAGTTGGCTCCTAACAAAGGAGCTCTCCAACCGCTGCATGTAATCCTAGACCTGAGGGTCACCATTCAACACCAACTCGCGGCATGAACGCACTTCGAGGAAAGAGGGTCGATGCAGATAATGTCTCGAGTATGTAAAACATAAAATATCAGAAATCAATAACAATCGTACTAAGTATAACAGAGTCATCAAACTTTCATAAACCGAGAATCATGTCAAAATCATATCATGTATATCAATCATAAAACATCGTGCTCATGTCAGATATAAAATCAGATAACATGTATCGCCCTCATGGAGGACTCGATGGAATCTGATTCGCGCAGTAACATGTCTCGCCTCTGGAGGGACTCGATGTAATCTGTATATATAACGTGTCTCGCCCTCTAGTGAGGACTCGATGAATGATGCATGATTGTGCACTAACATGATCCGCCCGACTCGTGGAATGAAATAGTAACACTTAGCACGAGTAGATATCATGAGCAATCAGATGCACTAAAATCATTATGTGACTCTCAATAAAATTACTACCATAAACTCATATCAAATCATAATCATTAGTAAATAATCATTTTTAAAATCGAATCGTAGGAGTTAAGTACGTCCGCCGTACTTTCCCAAAAATCATGTCAAAAGAAAGAAGGAAAAGTCTCACATACCTCTTAGGCGAACTAATCAGCTTGGTATTAAGGTATTCCTCGTCTAGTACTTCAACCTAAGATAAGGAACAACATGCTCGTCAATTCTACGATTCCTAATGTAAGTCATATTATTAAAGGCTCTCTTATTTCTATAAAAATTTGGGCAGCATTTCCTTTGTTTATGTGCATATCCACAATTTTTCAATAATCCAAATCAACGAACAATTCAACTCCAACTAACAATCCAATATTAACCAACAATCCAATTCAAACCAACAATCCAATTCAAACCAACAATCCCCCTTATTCCAGAATATAACATTAACACCTTTCTACACTTTAATCATTTCGAGGCATGTTTAGGTAACTTATTTCAATACATATGCATGTTTGTAGCTTATTTACATACTAATGCAGCCCGTAATACATTACCATAATGTTCAATAATTTCCATCAACTTTCCGGCCGTATCAACATGTTATAAATTCCAAACTTTTCCTTTTTAATTCTTAAACATTTCAATTCTTCTTGTAATTCCTTCATACAAATAATTATCTCTTAATAATCGAGGCTACATCTCAATTCTCAACATGCAAATGGTAAGCAAAAAAACAATTCAACCATTGAAGCCAATGTCTACCTATTTTAGTTCGAAATTGGCCAACCAATTCTAACAACAACTACATGCGATTCTTATTCACGTTCCATCTTAATTTAGGCTTGTTTTATTAACCCTAAATCATCTCCTTAATTCTAAAAATAAGCATTTCATTTATATCAAAAAAAAGAGGAATTTTACCTTAAAGGAATGCTCAAAAAAACTGCTCACTTTGCCGATTTTTAAGCCCCAAATTTCTCATCAATTTCATGTCCACCCTTCACTTTTTCATCTTCAATCCAACATGCAACCATTCTACCATGTTAATCCCTCATTCTTACACCTTTTCCTTCAAGAAAACTTGTCCAAAATTTAAGAACCCACAACCCTAAAATTCGGCCAGAATGCCGAGAACCCCACTGTTTTGGGGTGATTAATTTCGCCTCAAAATGGTGGGACAATTTAACCCAAGAAGATGGAGTAACAAGCTAAATTTTCTTGCAAAGAAAGTGGGGATTTTCGATCAACTAGGGGTAAGGAGAGGAGAGGAGTAAGTGTGTTCTTGTTGTGGAAGGAAATGAACTAGTTAGGATAGTTATTTAGGAATTTTCAGATTTTTTTTTATACACTTAGCCCCCTTAAATGCCACACTTTGCCCCCTCTAAGTATTTATTTAACTAAATCAATCCCACTTCTTTTAATCTAATTTTCCATTGCCTTAATTTCTTATCATCGTACCTTATATACCTTACTAACTTATAACGGAAAAATATATGTTTATTTACACCACCATTTCTAAAGAGATTTCCGGCGTCACATTCGTCATTGTCAAAAATTAATCCGTATTAGCACGTAGAATATTTGTAATTTCGAAAATTGAAAATCCCAATCCTTAATGACGTTCTAAATCTTTGTCTTAACTTACGAGGTGTAACATTCTCCCCCCCCCCCCCCCTTAGAAACATTCGTCCTCGAATGTTCATAACAAGTCTCAAGTTCTAGAAATTTCGGCAAAAGCCTCCTTTATAATAGTGACTATCCATCTATATCCAGTAACCCCGCAGATGCCACACAGGGCTATAAAAAAAAAGACACACATATATAGTTCACCAATACCATAATCAAATAAGGGAGTTAGATTGAATTACCTGGGGGTATAGGTAATAAGTGAGGATACTTCCTCTTCATCTCGTCCTCAGCCTCCCAAGTCATTTCCTCTCTATTATTGTTCCGCCATAACACCTTGACGGATGCAACATCCTTAGTCAGCAACCTCCTGACTTGGCGATCCAATATGGCCACGGGATTCTCCTCATAGGACAACCCCTCAGTTACCTGGACATCGTCCATAGGGAAGACTCTGGAAGGGTCACCAATACATTTCCGCAATATGGATACATGAAAAACTGGATGTACTGCTTCCAAGTCTGTGGGTAGGTCCAACTCATAGGCAACTTGGCCTACTCTGCGAATGATCCGATAAGGCCCAATATACCTCGGGCTAAGTTTTCCCCTCTTTCCAAATCTCATCACACCCTTCATGGGTGATACCTTCAAGAATACCCCGCCGATCCAAACTCTAGGTGTCGCCGCCGACATCGCGATATGACTTCGCCGACTCGAGTCGCTAGTAATCTTTCTTGTATAAGTTTCACATTGTCGACAGCCTGCTGAACTATGTCTGGACCAATCAACTGAGCCTCCCCTACGTCAAACCAACCAATGGGCGACCTACACTTCCTCCCATACAAAGCCTCATATGAGGTCATCTGAATGCTAGAGTGGTAGCTGTTATTGTAAGCAAACTCAATAAGTGGCAAGTGATCATCCCAACTACCTCTAAAATCAATAATACAAGCCCTCAACATATCCTCCAAATGTCAGATGGTACGCCCGCCGCCCATCCATCTGAGGATGAAATGCTGTGCTGAGACTCACCTGCGTTCCCAATCCTTTCTGAAAAGATCTCCAGAAGTTAGCCGTGAACTGGGCTCCTCGGTCAGATATGATAGATATAGGAACCCCATGCATCCTCACTATCTCCCTGATGTATAATCTAGCATAGTCCTCAGCTGAATAAGTAGTCCGTACTGGAAGAAAATTGGCTGATTTTGTCAGTCTATCTACAATAACCCAGATGGAATCACACTGCCGCTGAGTACGAGGCAATCCTGTAATAAAATCCATATTAATTACCTCCCACTTCCAAGTCGGGATCTCTATCGCCTGTAGTAGCCCACCAGGCTTCTGATGCTCGACCTTAACCTGTTGACAATTCGGGCACTGAGCAACAAACTCTGCCACATCTCTCTTCATGCCATCCCACCAATACAAGCTCCTAAGGTCATGATACATTTTCATCGACCCTAGATGAATAGAATAACGGGCATTGTGTGCCTCACCCATAACCTGCTGACGCAGTCCTGCAATGTCGGGTACACATATCCTACCATCATACCGTAGCACACCATCAGAGGTCACCTCAAATAAAGCCTTCTCCTTTCGGAGAGCTGCATCTCTATACTGTGCCAGAACATGATCATCATACTGACATCTCTTTACCTCTTCTATGATACAGGACTCAGCAACTCCTCGAACAAGAATACCACTATCTCCAGAATCCGCCAACCGGACTCCAAGGCTGGCTAGCCTGTGAATCTCTCGAACCATCTCTTTCCTGTCCGGCTGCACATCCGACAAACTACTCATGGATCTACGACTGAAAGCATCTGCCACAACGTTGGCCTTCCCTGGGTGGTACAGAATATCAACATCATAATCCTTTAGCAACTCAAGCCACCGCCTTTGTCTCAGATTCAGTTCCTTCTATTTAAAGATGTATTGAAGACTCTTATGATCTGTGTAAATATCAACATAAACACCATACACGTAATTTCTCCATATTTTCAAAGCATGAATCACCGCTGCTAGCTCTAAATCATGAGTGGGATAATTCTTTTCATGTTTTCTGAGCTGTCGGGAGGCATAAGCTATAACTTTGCCATGCTGCATCAACACACACCCTAACCCGATACCTGAAGCATCACAATAAATCACATACTGCCTAACCTCCTAAGCGCCAAAATCGGGGCCAAGTTAACTTATCCTTCAACAATCAAAATCGTGCTCACAAGCATCGGCCCACCGGAACTTAGCTACCTTCTCAGGTTAGCCTAGTCAGCGGTGCCGAGATCGAGGCAAAATTTTCCACAAACCTCCTATAATACCTCGCTAGACGCAGTAAAACCGCACTCGCAGGTGTAGTGGGCCTAGGCCATGTCTTCACTGCCTCAATCTTCTGAGTATCCACCCGAATACCATCTGCCCCGACAATATGCCCCAAGAATGCCACTGAGGCCAACCAAAACTCACATTTCGAAAATTTGGCATACAACTGCCGGTGCCGGAGGACTCGCATCGCCTCAAGTGATCCGCGTTCTGCATCGAGCGAGAATATACCAGGATGTCATCAATGAATACTATAACAAATGTATCCAAGAATGGTTTGAACACCCGGTTCATTAGGTCCATGAACACTGCTGAAGAATTAGTCAACCCAAACGACATTACCCTGAACTCATAATGTCCGTACCGGGTCCTGAACGCAGTCTTCGGGATATCTTCCTCTCTAACCCGTACCTGATGATAACCGGATCGCAGGTCTATCTTCGAGAAATACTTAGCGCCCTGCAACTGATCGAACAAGTCATCAATCCTGGGAAGGGGATACCTATTCTTTATGGTCACCTTATTCAATTGCCTATAGTCAATGCACATCCGCAGCGAACCATCCTTCTTATTTACGAATAATACCGGCGCACCCCATGGAGATGCACTAGGCCTAATGAAGCCCTTCTCTAATAGGTCTCTCAATTGTTTCTTTAACTTCTTCAACTCTACAGGTGTCATTCTATAAGGAGGAATGGATATAGGTTGGGTACCTGGCAATATATCTATACTGAAATCTATCTCCCGCTCTGGAGGAAGACCTGGGAGATCATCTGGGAAAACATCCGGAAACTCACTGACTATCGGAACTGACTGAAGGACCGGTACCTCGGCCTCCGTATCATGTACCCGAACTAAGTGATAAATACACCCCTTTCGAACCATCTTCCTTGTCTTGAGGTATGAAATAAACTTACCCCTCGGCGATGCGGTATTCCCTTTCCATTCAATAACCGGTTCGTCTGGAAACTGGAATCGAACCAACTTCTCTCGACAATCAACGTTGGCAAAACAAGAGGCCAACCAATCCATACCCATAATAACGTCGAAGTCGATCATATCCAACTCTATCAAATCTGCTGAGGTACGACGGCTATATATTATGTTACACCCCGTAGTTCGGGACATGCGTATGAGAGCATACGAAAGGGAGTAAGATTTAAATTTTTTCGAAAGAATAGGTTGACGGATTGTTTCGGAAGGGTTTTAGTCAACTTTGAGGCGGGTTATGACCCGGTGCATTGAGAGTTCCTAAGTGTTTCAAAGGCCTAGGGTGTAATTCATTGAGTCTAGTTTCCAACGCAACCAACCGTTCATCGATAGGACATCGGAGTAGGAAGTTATGGGAGTTACAAGTTCAGTGTGCAGATGGACAGAAATGCGTTTCAGGCAAAGGCAACAGGGCCGCGGCGCCGGATGCAGGGCCGCGGCGGCGGAAGTTCAGAGAGGCTGCGGAGGTTTCAGCGCCGCGGCGCCGAGGCGGGATTTTTGGGCGGAAAAACTTAGGAAAGTCTGATTTCTCTTTTAAAAAGGCCATGGGAGGGTGACAAGTGTCCCCATCCGATTTTTCAGATGTTTTATATTGACCAAGTCTTGAAGACTTGGTCATCTTTCAAACCTCTCTCTCTCTAAATTAGCTCCTCCTTCTCTACATTTCCAAGAGAAATTCTAGCCTTAGGAAAATCGAAAAGTTAACAAGAAGGAAGTTTGTGGCTAGCTTGTTGGTGTTGTTGTGGTGGTGTTCTGCGCTTAAGCTAGCAAAATATTTGGAATAAATTTGGCTAAAGCTCTAAGGTAATGATTCTTCCTTTATAATTAGTTTTTAGTGTTGCATGTTAAGAAGAAAGAACTTGTGGTAGTGAATAATGCACTTAGAGTCCTTGCATGTAAGAAATGTGGTTTGGATATGAAGGATTGGTTAAGAAAAGATATTATGAGCATGTTGTAGCCTAAAAACTACTTTAGAATTGTTAAGTGTATTGTTGTACCAAATGGGGCAGAATTTTACACACCCAAGTTTGGAGGTGTAATCCCCTTTAAAATGTTGGATTGTTGAGCCTTAAATGTGGTGTTTGGATGATAAATTTGGCCTTGAAAAAGATGGCAAAGTGAGTAGAAACAAAGAAAATGCTGCCCAATTTTCCATAGAATTTAGTGACTTTGAACTTGGATTGTTCTACTTTGAGATTAGAGGTTAATAAACGTATTATGGTCATTATAGGTTGACGTATTACGTGCGATAGTTGGAATTAACAAGTGGATTGACCGAAGAGGTATGTAGAGCTTTTCTATCTCTTGAGCATGAGTAGTTGTATCTATGTAGTGCGGATAATGACAAGATTTGATAATCTTCACTTGTTTTGAAGTATATGATACTTGTTCCGTTTTAAAGGTATAAGTCCCTTGGACATAGGGAAATGTGTTTGACTAACGTAAAATGTTAATATAACGGCTTTATGGTAAGTTGGTTATATTAATTTGGGAAAAAGGTAAATAAAGAGGGGTTTACTTTACATAAAATAAGCAAGGGAAAAATGAGTTGAATTTGTGGAAGGTAAATCGTTTTAAGGCATTAATGGCCTAAGGTTTTAAAGGAAATAAAGTCACTTGATTTAGAAGCTTGGGATATTTTCTAAATGGAAAATTGTGACTTGTTTTGAAATTGGTTATGACATGATACTATGGGTATTAGTATCTTGGAAGTTTTATATAAAAATGAGTCATTTCGAAAAAGGTTTACGGTATGTGATACTTGGGTTAAATTCCCGGATTTTCTATTAAAAGACATGTTAGTGCCTTAGGATACTAAAATGAGAGGATATATTAATAACGTTAATAAAAATTTAGGGGATTTCTTAACTCGCTTATGTTATGATAAGCCGGTAGCGCTTATGTTATGTATACTAGCCGGTTGTGCTGATTTATGTGTTCTTACGGGGTAGACCCCTGGTTATTCTTGTTATTTCCTTTTGACATACTGACAC
The DNA here is from genome assembly GCA_029844215.1 of Przewalskia tangutica. Classification (NCBI taxonomy): domain Eukaryota; kingdom Viridiplantae; phylum Streptophyta; class Magnoliopsida; order Solanales; family Solanaceae; genus Przewalskia; species Przewalskia tangutica. The sequence goes on along the minus strand of CM056731.1, from coordinate 39,314,913 downwards.
GATAGATGGTCCACGGGTATGCGTTCATTAGGATGGTTCACTACTTATTCTTGTTATTTCCTGTTGGCATACTGACACGATGGATGGTCCACGGGTATGCGTATTCTTGTTATTTTTCCTTTGGACATACTGACACGATGGATGGTCCACGGGTATGCGTCCATTAGGATGGTTTACTACCTATTCCATGGAGTTGCTACCCATGATGCGAAAGTGCGCGATTGTACTCACGCAGTCCACGGGATCCACGCGGTGAAATAGTCTCACGCGAGCGCGCGCTTGTACTCATGCGGGTCCACAGGATCCATGCGGGTGAAATAGTCTCATGCGGGTGAAATAGTCCCATGCGAGGCGGATGGCCTTATGCGGATCCACAGGATCCATGCGGGTGAAACAGTCCCACGAGTAGGATTGCTTAATGATACTACGGGCGAGAGATCCTGTCTTGATCATGAGCCTCATATTTTCATGCAGTATTATACTTATACTTGTTACTCTCATTGTTAGTAAGGCACAGTGCAACATAATTTGATTTTTATCTATAACTTCAGTGTATTTTGGACTTATGATATTACTACAGTATTTTCCAGTTTTACATACTTGGTACGTTGTGTACTGACCCCCTTCCTCGGGGGATGCGTTCATGCCGCAGGTAAGGGAAAACAGGTGGTAGATCCTCATTCCTAGGATCTTTTACTCAGGTGTCAGGAGCTCCATTTCTTCGGAGGCTCGACTTTTGGTATGGTTCTCCCTGGGGTTGTTGATGTTTTGTACATTCAGGGGCATGACGGGGCCCCTGTCGTCATAGTGTTACTCCTTCTTAGAGGCCTGTAGTCTTGTCATAACTTGGTTTGTTTAAGGATGTAACTGTTCGGTCTTATGTACTTTTGGGGTAGCCATTTTGGGCTAGACTATTGTATATCATTATGGTTGTTTATTGTGAGTTTATATTCCACGGTTTTCTCGATGTTGTGTCACGGGTGCCCGGTTAAGGCAGGCCACGGATCCGGTCGGGTCGTGACAAAAGTGGTATCGAGCGATTAATCCTCGGAAGGGGTCTATAGGCCGTATCTAGTAGAGTCTTGATTATTGGTGTGTTGTGCACCACATCTATAATCAGGAGGCTACAGGATATTTAGGATTGGTTTCCATTTCTTTCACTCTAAGATCGTGCAATAGAGCTGTGTTATAGGTTGAATTTCCTCTGACGTATTTTTCCTGTATCAGTTATGCCTCCACGCAAGGCAACCGCGGCCCAGAAGGGCAAAGCGAGGAACTACTAGTAGGGCACCGAGGGTTACCAGCACGTGCCCGATCCTTACGGGATGAGGTGTTTCGGACGGCGAGTTCTACAACGTCGCCAACCCCAAAAGTCGAGCGGCAGCGGCCATCGAGACCGCGGTACTGAGCCTCGATCCAGCCTGCGAGGCGAAGGATATGGGCTACAAGGAGATGGCGATTCGCCGTGATCGTGGCGAACGTGAGGATAAGTGGAGATAGCGATTCGGTTATGCACGTAGTTCAACCAGGCTGCTAGCTTGAGGCGAGGACTTTTGAGTTGCACCACCAGTTTTATGGGTCGAGGCCCGAGGATGATCCGCAAGAGTTCATCCAAGCGATTCTGACGGCGTAGAGTGATCAATGCTTCGGAGACCGAGTCAGTGGTCTTAGGTTCACATCGGCTGCATGATACTGCAGTCGACTGGTTTGATTCATGGGAGCTGTCCCGTGGGGAGCATGCACCTCCAGGTGGTTGGGATGAGTTCTCAGAGGTCTTTCTTGCACACTTCTTGCCTTCGCAGATGAGGAGGGCGCGGGCGGATAGATTTTTGATGTTGAGGCAGAACGGGCGGGCGGTTCGGGATTACAATGTAGAGTTTGATTCGTTGGCGATATGTACCGCCTTAGTGGCGAACATGGAGGATAGGGTACACCGCTATGTCACGGGACGGATGATTACTTGGCGAGAGTTGCAGGAGTAGCTCTTCACCGGACATGGACATTTCCGTATGCAGCTTATGCACTCGGGTGTGAGCGTAAGTCGACGGAATAACCAAGATCGGCGAAGAAGGGCGAGCAGGTCCTTTGGTAACTTTCGAGGCAGACAACCGCAGCGAGCTAGTTATGCCCTCCGCCGATTCGAGTGGTTCTCCGATCTTGGGGCGTTCGGGATATTCGAGGCGGTCGTGGCTCGAGTTTCGTGTTCGGGAAGTGGGGTGCTAGCCGGATGGGGCCACCTCTACCTTGCGGCCGTTGTGGTAGGCTCCATGGTGGAGAGTGTCGTGCTGGGTTGGGAGTTTGTTTTACATGCGGCCAGCAGGGCCATTTTGCGAGGAATTGTCCGACCAGAGATAACACGGATGAAGAGATTCAGCCTTCGGGATCAGTGGTTGGTTCATCGCCTTCTTTTGCTATGCGCCGTGCAGGGCAGGATCATGATTAGAACGTCAAGGGGAAAATGAAGCCATAGTTACAGGTATATCCTTAACTCTCTAAAGATTAGTAGGTGTGATAAGATGGTTACATGTTAAGTATTATGTGCGGGTGATCTTATGTAAATTGTGACTTAGAGAGCCTGGCTTGTAGAAGGGGTAAGTCTGGGGACATGGAAGTTGTGAGCCTTAGGATATTTGATAACGGTAGGAACCTTAGCTACATGGCTATCGTGAGTGGAAGATTTTACGAGTGATCTTTTTCGAGGAATATAGCATAGTGGGTATTGTGACATGCAGCTATACGGAATTATGTATGAGGGTCAGACGCGTGTTGCCTAGAATGATATTGGAATACCAAGGATTGATAAGGACTAATTAGATACCGGGAAGGTATGGAGTGGTTTGATGAACTCTCATCAAGGTTGTACGTACTAATTTGAGATAATTAGGAGATGATGAGTTGTCTGAGAAATAAATGGACCCTTAAGAAGTTTAATTAAGAGACCTAATGGGAGACTATGTTTGTAAATTAAGCTACGTGGTATGCTTAAGGGGATAGTACAGATGAGATCCGGGTGGAGTAAGTGATGGGATTGTTGTAAGATTTAGTATCATGAACGAGGGATATTGAGACTATGAACATGTGATAGAATCAGTTGGTAATTACGAACGGGCACTTCTGTTAGGCCATGAACGGGAGTAAGTGGTAATGGTTCATATCTTGGGTTCGTTTTCTGTTTGACTTATGAGGAATGATTAAGCGTGTGCGATATCTTAGGGTCACAAGTGGCATAGTAAAGTTCCATTAGTGTAAAGTACGAGGAAGTACCGAGGAATATTAGATTGGCTCCAAAAGAACATTCGGGGACGAATGTTTCTAAGGGGGGGAGAATGTTACACCCCGTAGTTCAGGTCATGCGTATGAGAGCATACGAAAGGGAGTAAGATTTAAATTTTTTCGAAAGAATAGGTTGACGGATTGTTTCGGACGGGTTTTAGTCAACTTTGAGGCGGGTTATGACCCGGTGCATTGAGAGTTCCTAAGTGTTTCAAAGGCCTAGGGCGTAGTTCGTTGAGTCTAGTTTCCAACGCAACCAACCGTTCATCGATAGGACATCGGAGTAGGAAGTTATGGGAGTTACAAGTTCAGTGCGCAGACGGACAGAAATGCGTTTCAGGCAAAGGCAACAGGGCCGCGGCGCCGGATGCAGGGCCGCGGCGCCGGAAGTTCAGAGAGGCTGCGGAGGTTTCAGCGCCGCGGCGCCGAGGCGGGATTTTTGGGCGGAAAAACTTAGGAAAGTCTGATTTCTCTTTTAAAAAGGCCATGGGAGGGTGACAAGTGTCCCCCCCCATCTGATTTTCTTGCATGTCTTATATGACCAAGTCTTGAAGACTTGGTCATCTTTCAAACCTCTCTCTCTCTAAATTAGCTCCTCCTTCTCTCTACATTTCCAAGAGAAATTCTAGCCTTAGGAAAAATCTGAAAAGTTAAGAACAAGAAGGAAGCTTGTGGCTAGCTTGTTGGTGTTGTTGTGGTGGTGTTCTTGGCAAGGAAGCTAGCAAAATATTTGGAATAAATTTGGCTAAAGCTCTAAGGTAATGATTCTTCCTTTATAATTAGTTTTTAGTGTTGCATGTTAAGAAGAAAGAACTTGTGGTAGTGAATAATGCACTTAGAGTCCTTGCATGTAAGAAATGTGGTTTGGATATGAAGGATTGGTTAAGAAAAGATATTATGAGCATGTTGTAGCCTAAAAACTACTTTAGAATTGTTAAGTGTATTGTTGTACCAAATGGGGCAGAATTTTACACACCCAAGTTTGGAGGTGTAATCCCCTTTAAAATGTTGGATTGTTGAGCCTTAAATGTGGTGTTTGGATGATAAATTCGGCCTTGAAAAAGGTGGCAAAGTGAGTAGAAACAAAGGAAATATTGCCCAATTTTCCATAGAATTTAGTGACTTTGAACTTGGATTGTTCTACTTTGAGATTAGAGGTTAATAAACGTATTATGGTCATTATAGGTTGACGTATTACGTGCGATAGTTGGAATTAACAAGTGGATTGACCGAAGAGGTATGTAGAGCTTTCTTATCTCTTGAGCATGAGTAGTTGTATCTATGTAGTACGGTATACGTACAAGATTTGATAATCTTCACTTGTTTTGAAGTATATGATACTTGTTCCGTTTTAAAGGTATAAGTCCCTTGGACATAGGGAAATGTGTTTGACTAACGTAAAATGTTAATATAACGGCTTTATGGGAAGTTGGTTATATTAGTTTGGGAAAAAGGTAAATAAAGAGGGGTTTACTTTACATAAAATAAGCAAGGGAAAAATGAGTTGAATTTGTGGAAGGTAAATCGTTTTAAGGCATTAATGGCCTAAGGTTTTAAAGGAAATGAAGTCACTTGATTTAGAAGCTTGGGATATTTTCTAAATGGAAAATTGTGACTTGTTTTGAAAGTGGTTGTGACATGATACTATGGGTATTAGTATCTTGGAAGTTTTATATAAAAATGAGTCATTTCGAAAAAGGTTTACGGTATGTGATACTTGGGTTAAATTCCCGGATTTTCTATTAAAAGACATGTTAGTGCCTTAGGATACTAAAATGAGAGGATATATTAATAACGTTAATAAGAAGTTAGGGGATTTCTTAACTTGCTTATGTTATGATAAGCCGGTAGCGCTTATGTTATGTATACTAGCCGGTTGTGCTGATTTATGTGTTCTTACGGGGTAGACCCCGGGTTATTCTTGTTATTTCCTTTTGACATACTGACACGATGGATGGTCCACGGGTATGCGTTCATTAGGATGGTTCACTACTTATTCTTGTTATTTCCTGTTGGCATACTGACACGATGGATGGTCCACGGGTATGCGTATTCTTGTTATTTTTCCTTTGGACATACTGACACGATGGATGGTCCACGGGTATGCGTCCATTAGGATGGTTTACTACCTATTCCATGGAGTTGCTACCCATGATGCGAGTGCGGCGATTGTACTCATGCGGGTCCACAGGATCCATGCGGGTGAAATAGTCCCATGCGAGTGCGGCGCTTGTACTCATGCGGGTCCACAGGATCCATGCGGTGAAATAGTCTCACGCGGTGAAATAGTCCCACGCGAGCGGATGGCCTTATGCGGATCCACAGATCCATGCGGGTGAAACGATTCCACGAGTAGGATTGCTTAATGATACTACGCGAGAGATCTGTCTTGATCATGAGCCTCATATTTTCACGCGAGATTATACTTATACTTGTTACTCTCATTGTTAGTAAGGCACGCGCAACATAATTTGATTTTTATCTATAACTTCAAAGTATTTTGGACTTATGATATTACTACGATTTTCCGCTTTACATACTGTACGTTGTGTCGACCCCTTTCCTGGCCGCGTCATGCCGCCGCAGGTGGGGAAATGTGGTAGATCCTCATTCCTAGGATCTTTTACTCAGGTGTCAGGAGCTCCATTTCTTCGGAGGCTCGACTTTTGGTATGGTTCTCCCTGGGGTTGTTGATGTTTTGTACATTCAGGGGCATGACGGGGCCCTGTCCCGTCATAGTGTTACTCCTTCTTAGAGGCCTGTAGTCTTGTCATAACTTGGTTTGTTTAAGGATGTAACTGTTCGGTCTTATGTACTTTTGGGGTAGCCATTTTGGGCTAGACTATTGTATATCATTATGGTTGTTTATTGTGGGTTTATATTCCGCTGGTTTTCTCTGATGTTGTGTCACAAGGGTGCCCGGGTTAAGGCACCGGTCAAGGATCCGGGGTCGGGTCGTGACATATCACCACCGAGCAATTCTTATACACACGCCTAGCTATAACCGAATCTCCCACCGGTGTAGCTACCTCGAATGGTTCTATAGGCTCAGGTTCTATCCCTATCCTACTAGCAACAAAAGGGGATATATAGGACAAGGTGGAACCTGGATCAATCAAAGCATACACATCATAGAAAAAGACCGATAATGTACCTGTGACAACATCCGTGACGCCTCGGTCGCGCTTCATCGCCATGGCATAAATGCGGTTCGAAGGACTGCCAGAATCGAACCTCGCCACGCTTCCCACGCCGCCACGGTGATGTCTCGAGTACCCGCCTGATGGGCGATAACTGTAGTCGATGATGAACCGGCAATAGAACCCGTAGGCTGAGCCATAGCACCTGTGCCATATCTATACGGACACTCTCTCATCAAATGGCCTGGACGGCTGCAAGAAAAACAAGTACCAGTATCAATGCGACACTTCCCGGATGACGCCACCACATCGCGGACACCGAGGAGAGATGGTTCCCACCGCCCGTAACCCTCAGACGCTCGCGACTGCCGCCGGAGCCCCGACCAGCCTCGAATGCCCCGAGCGATCAAATCGTCTACCGTGTTCGCGAGGTGTACTCAGGCCGGCCGAAGGAATACCGATAGATCGCCGCCTCGACGCCACCAAAACCCCGCTGCCCCGCCTCTTGGCTGATCTCTATCCTGACCCCTTTCCGACCGTCTCCCTCTATGTCGCTCCTCAATCCTCGCGCAAAGCCTCAGATCCGGCAATATCCATGGTCGCGGCCGCCAAGCACCCATCAATAAGATAATGGTCCAACCCCATCACATAACGGTACACCTTATCCGCCATGTCTGCTACCATAGTGGGTGCGTACCGAGCCAAAGAGTCGAACTCCAAGCTATACTCTCTGACCGTCCTCCCATTCTGCCGCAACTGTAGAAACCTGTCGACTCTTGCCCGTCTCATCTCCGGAGGCATAAAGTGGACAAGGAATGCTTCAAAACTCATCTCATACCGCAGAGGAGCACCTCGCCTAGACAACTCTCAGACTCAAACTACTGATCACATCGCGCAACCCAGGTATGACGCCAATATAATCGACTACTCAAGCCCGGATTACCCTCAATGTCCTTCTGCGTCGCGGATGAACTCATGTGGATCATCCTCGTGCTCGACCGTAAAACTCCGGATCGCAACTCAGAAATCTCTAACCTCAAACTATTCGCTCGAGGGTTAGCGCCGGCTCTCGCCTATGAACTCGTCCCGCCACTATCTCCAATAATCGGATCGTTTCTCTCAAATCTCCATCTTGTGCCCCTGCCTGGGGAACTAAAGGCTCAGGTACTGGGGTCTCGGATACAGGTGATGTTGCCCCCTGAGAGAGAGCCTCTAGAATCGTGGCGAGAATCCGTCGTCGGGGCACACTCGTGAGTGGACCGTCTGCGACACAGTAGCTCTTCATGCGACTAGTGTCTCCTCATCAGATTTGCCCTTCCGCCACGCGCCTTCCTCGGAGGCATAACTGTAAACATAGTAAACTATCAGAAGACGGATCATCCTAATAACACAGCTCTATAGGACGATCTAAGATATGGAAGAATAGAAACAATCCTAAATGTCCGTGACCTCGCGGTATAAGTATGGTGCACAACATACCCATACACAAGACTCTACTAAACACGGTCTGTAGACATTCCGAGGACTAACTGCTCTGATACCACTTTTGTCACGACCCGACCCGACGGGCCGCGATTAACGTCCTAATTGGACGTCATTACTGACCTGTCACTCTTAATCCATTTAATACAGATGTCTACATAAATTTCGGCAGCACAACGCTGCTTTTACAACATATCCCTAAAAACGGGCGAGCCGACAAGGCTGCCAAAACAACAGTCCTAATAGGTTAGCCGACTAGGCTGCCACCAACCACATCACGCGCACAAAGACATAAATCAAAATACGCAAGGCTGCTACTAGATAACGACATCAAAACCCAAAACAAAGTACAAACATCCAACCCACAATCGTCATGCACCTCTGAGAGTAATATCGACATATGACGGACAGACCCCGCTGTGCCCAAAATATGCATAAGTCTGAAAAATAAAGGTGCATGCTAAAAATAGCCGCTCCGAACAAAGGAGCTCTCCAACCGCTGTCTGAAATCCTAGACGGAGGGTCACCTATCAACACTGAACTCGCGGGCATGAGCAAATTTCGAGAAAGGGGGTCGATGAGAATAATGTCTTGAGTATGTAAAACATAAAATCTTGAAATCAATAACAATCGTACTAAGTATAACAGAGTCATCAAACTTTCATAAACCGAGAATCATGTTCAAAATCATATCATGTATCTTGAATCATAAAACATCGTGCTCGTATGCGTATATAAATCAGATAACATGTCTCGGCCCTATGGAGGACTCGATGGAATCTGTATCTGCGCGTGTAACATGTCTCGGCCCTCTAAGGAGGGACTCGATGTAATCTGTATATATATAACGTGTCTCGGCCCTCTAGTGAGGGACTCGATGAATGATGCATGATTGTGCACGAACATGATCTGGCCCGGGACTCAGTGGAATGAAATAGTAACACTTAGCACGAGTAGATATCATGAGCAACTGTATGCAGCTAAAATCATTATGTGACTCTCAATAAAATTACTACCATAAACTCTGTTACTGAAATCATAATCATTAGTAAATAATCATTTTTAAAACTGAACTGGTAGGAGTTAAGTACGTCCGCCGTACTTTCCCAAAAATCATGTCAAAAGAAAGAAGGAAAAGTCTCACATACCTCTTAGGCGAACTAATCAGCTTGGTATTAAGGTATTCCTCGTCTAGTACTTCAACCTAAGATAAGGAACAACATGCTCGTCAATTCTACGATTCCTAATGTAAGTCATATTATTAAAGGCTCTCTTATTTCTATAAAAATTTGGGCAGCATTTTCTTTGTTTATGTGCATATCCACAATTTTCCAATAATCCAAATCAACGAACAATTCAACTCCAACTAACAATCCAATATTAACCAACAATCCAATTCAAACCAACAATCCAATTCAAACCAACAATCCCCCTTATTCCAGAATATAACATTAACACCTTTCTACACTTTAATCCTTTCGAGGCATGTTTAGGTAACTTATTTCAATACATATGCATGTTTGTAGCTTAGTTACATACTAATGCAGCCCGTAATACATTACCATAATGTTCAATAATTTCCATCAACTTTCCGGCCGTATCAACATGTTATAAATTCCAAACTTTTCCTTTTTAATTCTTAAACATTTCAATTCTTCTTGTAATTCCTTCATACAAATAATTATCTCTTAATCATCAAGGAAACATCTCAATTCTCAACATGCAAATGGTAAGCAAAATAACAATTCAACCATTGAAGCCAATGTCTACCTATTTTAGTTCGAAATTGGCCAACCAATTCTAACAACAACTACATGCGATTCTTATTCACATTCCATCTTAATTTAGGCTTGTTTTATTAACCCTAAATCATCTCCTTAATTCTAAAAATAAGCATTTCATTTATATCAAAAAAAAGAGGAATTTTACCTTAATGGAATGCTCAAAAAAACTGCTCACTTTGCCGATTTTTAAGCCCCAAATTTCTCATCAATTTCATGTCCACCCTTCACTTTTTCATCTTCAATCCAACATGCAACCATTTTACCATGTTAATCCCTCATTCTTACACCTTTTCCTTCAAGAAAACTTGTCCAAAATTTAAGAACCCACAGCCCTAAAATTCGGCCAGAATGCCGAGAACCCCACTGTTTTGGGGTGATTAATTTCGCCTCAAAATGGTGGGACAATTTAACCCAAGAAGATGGAGTAACAAACTAAATTTTATTGCAAAGAAAGTGGGGATTTTCGATCAACTAGGGGTAAGGAGAGGAGAGGAGTAAGTGTGTTCTTGTTGTGGAAGGAAATGAACTAGTTAGGATAGTTATTTAGGAATTTTCAGATTTTTTTTTTATACACTTAGCCCCCTTAAATGCCACACTTTGCCCCCTCTAAGTATTTATTTAACTAAATCAATCCCACTTCTTTTAATGTAATTTTCTATTGCCTTAATTTCTTATCATCGTACCTTATATACCTTACTAACTTATAACGAAAAAATATATGTTTATTTACACCACCATTTCTAAAGATATTTCCGGCGTCACATTCGTCATTGTCAAAAATTAATCCGTATTAGCACGTAGAATATTTGTAATTTCGAAAATTGGAAATCCCAATCCTTAATGACGTTCTAAATCTTTGTCTTAACTTACGAGGTGTAACACCGTTTTTCTTGTATTTTTGTAAGTCTTGCACACATTGGGGACAATGTGTGATTGAAGTTTGGGGGTGTTTTATTGTTTTTGAGTCTTTTTGATTTGTTTTGGTATTTTTGAGTATTTTTTTAGTCATAAATTATTATTTTTCCTTTTAAGATCATGCATGTTGTAGTTACTGGAAACGTCCAGTGAAGTAAAAGTTGAATAATGTAATGGAATTAGAAGCAACCATCTGAACACTTAGGTTAGATATGCCAAAAATTCATGAAATCAGACTATTTGGGGTATCTTGCTTGATTTATGCATTGTTAGTGATTAAACCTATGTGTCTGCTTGCTTGCTATTTGAGGCGAAATAGTTAGGATATGCATGTTAGGGAGATGATTCAGACATTTCTTTGTTAGCCATTTCTTACCATTTTTATCTATCCCTGACATTAAAATTGTATCACTAGTCAGCCCCATTGAGCCAAAAATATGACCTTTCTTTGACACCATATAATTTCATATTTGTGTCATAAGTGAAAAATTGAGATGATTGGAATATAAAGTGTTGAAAAAGAGAAAAAAAAGAGTGAATAATTTTGATGCACCCCAATGAAAAAGTAATAATAAATAGGCAAAAGCCTAAGTTTTGGGGTGTCTGCTATTCATCATACACCTCATTCTCTCAAAACAAAAGAGGAGAAAGATAGGTATGAAGTGAAAAAGAGAATCAAAAAAAGGGAAGAATTTAAAGCAAAAAGAGCTTATGGTACGTAAGATTGAGCCGAAATGCCTATTTTTATCTACCACTGCCTAAGCCCACATTACAACTCTGAAAAGCCCTGAAGATCTCTTATATGTGTATCCATGATTAGTGGAGAATAGCAAGTAAATATGCCATAGGATTTTTAAATTAACGTGCACAGTTAGGTATTCTTACTTTCATTGAGCATGATTAAAGTGAATTTGCGAAATATCTAACTTGATGTGTTTAGAATGCTAAAAATTCATGCTATATGTTTCTGCATATTATTCTGCTAACCTTCATGTTTTTCTAAGTAACAATGATGCAACAAAGTGATCAGTGTCTTTGAGTCATTATATTTTCTTTTTTCTCGTGTCTTTATTTATTTCTTTTGATCTTTGCTCGAGGGCGAGCAAAGGTTAAGTTTGGGGGTATTTGATCGGTGTATTTTATATACACTTTTTGAGTCATTTTAGTTAGTCTTTTGCCCATTTTTGTACAAATATGTGTCGTCTTAGGAAATATTTTCTTTCTTTTGAGTCATAATGGTTTAAAGTGGCACATTGGTGAAAAGGAGCGAAAAGAGGGCAGAAACAGAGGTTCCAGAGCTCAAAAAGCTAGAAAGTTGGAAATCCGGGCGAGAAACAGGGCGGCGCCGTGGCGCCTCCAACCAGTAGCATCAGAGCGCCACGGCGCCCAAAGTCTGCAGAGTCGCAGAATTTGCGGCGCCAGCTGATTCGCGACGGCCGAGGCGGTAATTCTGCCAAATCCGAATGGGAATGGGCCAAGGCCAAGAAGGAAAAGTTTGGAAACGTTTTCTAGGCTATAAAAGGGACCTTTCTAGGTCAGATTAAGAGTTCGCACTTTTGACAATTCATCACAACTTGGAGATCAAGATTGGAGACTACTTTTGTGTAATTTTTTTGTTCTGTATTTTATTTCTTTTTAGTTTATGTTGGATATTAGTTTAGTTCTTGGCATGCATATGGCTATGAACTAACTTAATTTAGGGCTTTCCATATCGAATCACTTAAAACTCATTCTTATGAATTAATGCATGTTTTGGTTTCTTCTTATTATTGTTGAGATTTATTCAATATTTGTCTTGATTGCTTGGTAATTAATTGATCACTAATTATCATAACCTATATGATTTCTAACCGAAAGCCGAAAGGGGAGATTGTGAATATGTTATAGTTGAATAAACATAGGTTAAATCGTGGACGAAAGTACCCCGATACTTGTGTAGCTTAATAGGTTATTGCTCGTAATCCTCCTTTATAGTCAATCTTGTCACCGAAAGGTAGAAGGGTTCTATATTGGGGTTGAGTGTTTATATTACCTTAACATGAGTATAAAACGTCTTAGTTAACCTGCTGTCTCAAAATAGAAGAAGAACCATAATTAATTGCATTAACAAGTAAGATTAGCGGATAGTTGAGGAGATTTGGAAGCCCTATTTCCACCATATTTGAAGTAAAATAAAGTAATTTAGTTAGCATATATAATTATAGTTATAAACAATTCATCAATTATCGGTTACCAAATAGATACCATAGAATAGAGGTTGATAATTGGACACTAATCCCTGAGGACGATAACTCGGTCTTCTAGACTATATTACTTGTCACGACACGTGCACTTGCGTTTATTGTGTGCATAAATCGCGCATCAAAGGTCTGTAACAAAGATGACACCCTATGACCTAATATATGGAAAGAAACCTAACTTGTGTTACTTTCATATTTTTGGGTGTATTTGTTACTTTTTAAATGATAGAGATTATCTGGCTAAATTTTACTCTAAGAGTGACAAATGAATTTTTGTTGGCTATTCCCAAAATAGTCATGCTTACTGAGTGTACAATCTAAGCACAAAAACTGTACAGAAGAATACTACTAAAGTCGATAATACAGGTGGAAATGCGCAGAATGCTGAAACTCCATATGTTGCTCCAAATGTCACGACATCTGAAGCAACATCTGAAGCAGAATCAGAGACCACAGAAGGCGTGAATGAGGAGTCAAATGCTGAATTTCTAGATCAAAGGGATCCCTCATCAAGTATTAGGAAGAATCATCCAACATGTCAAATGATAGGGGGAGTGTTTGAAGGAAGTAGAACAAGAAGCAAAGAACCATTCAATTACAAAGATATGGTAAAATATGTGTGTATGTATACCATATACCAAGAGGTTTGTCTTCCTTGTTCTATATGTGCTTTAAAACCTATGTTTAGTGTTTATGTTTGTGCGTGATTCCAAGCCTATCCAAAGTCTCCCACTTAAATATCGTAAAACGTGTCATTAGATATGTTGTCGGCACATGTGAGTTGAAAATTTGGTATTCCAAAGACACTAATCCTAATTTAATAGGACATAATGACTCGGATTGAGCTGTTGATGTGTATGATATAAAATGTACAAGTAGAGGATATTTTTATCTTGGCAATAAATCTTTTTTTTTGTAGAGTCGTAAACAAAATTGTGTCTCACTTTCAACTGCTGAATCTGAATATGTAGCAATTGGAAGTTGTTGTTCTCAATGAATATGGCTAAGACACATGTTAAACGACTATGGTTTTACTAGCAACATTTTTTTTTGTACTATGATTAGACATCATTTTTTTAAAATAGATTTGATTGAAAAACAGCTAGTTCAAATTAAACATGTTGATACTCTTCATCAACTAGCTGATACTTTTATAAAAGTTTTGGATCATGAGAGATTTTCTACTGTAGAAATCTCGTGGTCTTTGTAATCTCTATTTTGGGCATTTTTGGTGAATGTCGACTGAAATGTCTCTAACATTTCGGGTGATATTTACTTGTGTAATATCAGAATCTGATTTTCAGTATTATTTTTGGCTGATTTTTGTTCACACATATATGATTTCAAACGTAATTTTAATGTGATACCGTTCTCTGCGATGATATTAGATATCATAAAAGGGGAGTATCAAAATAAGGCAAAGCCTTTCTAATTCTCGGCAACTGTGCAATACGGGCAAAGCCCTTGAATTGATACCGTTCCTATACTATAGGAGTATCAAAGTGCTTAAACAAAGAAAAACATTATGAGGATGCTAAATAAGTATTCTTGTTTTTTACACGAAAATGAATTTTGTATGTGTTTTATGATTAGATCTAGGACTCAATGGAAAAATGTTACATTGGTCTGGAGGTTAAACTCATAAAATCATATATGAAACGTGTCTTGATTTGTTGCCGAAAGGAAGATGTTCTTGAAGGATCATGATACTTGTGTTGTACAAAATGTTTCCAACATTACTGTTGACATTCTCAGATAATGATATTTGTTGGGATGCGATGTATAACTGATTTTGAAAATTCAATTATTTTTCTCCCTATTTTTATGCCTTGTTTTGATAGAAATTTCAAACTTTAAAATGATAAGATTAATTTTTATTCCTACTATGATGTCTAGTTATTTTATCCCATTATTTTAGGTGCAAGTTATTGTGTAAAATTGAAACACCTAAATCTAAGAGATTTTTGTTGCTTAGAAAGATTTGTCATGTATATAGATATTCCTCTTATTTGTTATTTTTTTTATCATCTTCGATTTTTCCTATAATTTTTTTTAGTTATTCTACCAAGTTTATAAATCATTCTTTACTTGTTTGTCATTATTGTTATCTTTTGTTTTTTTTCAAAAATTAAAAAAATATATAAAAAAAATGGGAAAATCACATCACTTTGGTATATACAACCGATGGAACACTCAAGCCCTTCATCTTTCAAAATTCCTCAAAACCCTCTCCACTATATTCACGTATGGAAACTTTCCAATGTCAACGCCAATATCAACCAACCCATCGACCAACTTTCCTATGAGTACTAGCCCTCCAATGAACACTGACTCTTCTGAGCATATTGAACCACAGCAACCCCACTGGTTTCCTTCTTCACCATCCACAGAGGACTTGTCTAAAACCATAGTATTCAAAGGTTTACATGAACCTTTAGATATCAAGTACCCATGTGATAACTGATGAGCAATTTATGCACACACTAAACGCAAGTGCACGTATCGTGACAAGTAATATAGTCTAGGTAAGACCGAATATCGTCCTCAGGGACTGATTTTCAAGTACCGATTATCTATGCTTTAGTTTCTATTTGGTTAACGTTAATTGAGTTGGAATTCTAAACTAATAATGCAGGAAATAAACTAATTATGAAAATACTTTGATTTAAATCAGTTATGATGGCGAATTAGGGCTTCCAAGATCATCAACTATCCACTTTATTCAATCTTTAATACAATTAGACTGACTTCTTCTTCTACGTTAAGATAGCAGGTTAACTAGACCGTTTTATACTCCTGTTAAGGTAATATAAACACTCAACCCCAATGGAGAACCCTTCTACCTTTCGGTGACAAGATTGACTACAAATGAGGATTAAGAGCAATAACCTATTAAGCTACACAAGTATCGGGGTACTTTCGTCCACGATTTAAACCTATGTTTATTCAACTATAGCATATTCACAATCTCCCCTTTCGGCTTTCAATTAGAAATCATATAAGTTATGATAATTGGTGATCAATTAATTACCAAGCAATCAAAACAACTATTGAATAAATCTTAAACAAGTGAAGAAGAAATCAACTAATTTATTAATTCATGAATAAGAGTTTCAAGAGAATCACAAGGAAATCCCTATATAAGTAATTAGCTCCTAGCCATAGTCACGCTAAGAACTAATACAATCTCCATACATGAACTGAAATAAACAAAGCAAAAAGAAAGAAAAGAAAATACTCAAGAACAAGTCTCCAAGCCTTCTAGCATCCAAGGATTGTGTTGTGGAATATTTACAAGATGGAATGGAATGGTGGATGGAGAATGGAATGGGTGATGGATGAATTCTTCTAATGATGTAGAGACTATTTATAGCCCAAGAATCCTTTAGGTAAAGGGTTAGGAATTATGTAGGTAGGAAAGGTTATGGAATCCTTTTAGGTAAAGGGTTTAAGGAATATTTAGGTAGGAAAAGTTATCCCTTTTGGACTCTGAAAACGTGTCAAATTCGGCCCAAAACTCAGAAATCCCGCGTCGGCGCCGCGGCCCTGCAATCCGGCGCCACGGCGCCTGAAAATCAGAGAGCTTTGGACGGCTTCAGTGGTCGGCGCCGCGGCGCCGGTGACGGCATTCTTCCGGATTTTTCGTTTCTTCGTCCTTTGTTCGTCCGGTCTTCGTCTGATTTCTTCTATATTTCTCGAAACTTCTTAGGCTTCATTTCTTGGCTCTTTTAGTGTGCAATTCCATCTCATTTATGCTCATTTCATCTCCTTTTTGTCATTTCTCCATTTCTGACCGTTGTGACACAAAAGAAAGGAAAACAACCTTAATACTATACTAAACATAAATGAAATGAGTAAAATACTAACTAAAAATGACTCAAAAGGTGTATATAAAATACACCGATCAAACACCCCCAAACTTAACCTTTGCTCGCCCTCGAGCAAAGATAAAAAATATAAACAAAGACACGAAAGAAAATAAAATGACTCAAAGACACTGATCATTTTGCTGCACAATTGTCACTTAGAAAAGCATGAAGGTTAGTAGGATAATATGTAGGAACATATAGCATGAAGTTTTAGCATTCTAAACACTCAAGACAGATATTTCGCAAATTCAATTTAATCATACTTAATGGAAGTAAGAATACCTAACTATGCATGTCAATTTCAAAATCCTATGACATGTTTACTTGCTATTCTCCATTAATCATGGATACACATATTAGAGATCTTCAGGGCTTTTCAGGGTTGTAATGTAGGCTTAGGCAGGGGTAGGAAAAAATAGGCATTTAGGCTCAATTTACGTACCATAAGCTCTTTTGCTTTAAATTTTTCCCTTTTCTTTTGATTATGTTTTTAACCTCATACCTATCTTTCCCCTCTTTTGTTTTGAGAGAATGAGGTGTCTGATGAATAGTAAGCACCCCCAAACTTAGGCTTTTGCCTATTTATTATTACTTTTTCATTGAAGTGCACCAAAATTGTTCACTCTCTTTTGTCTCTTTTTCAACACTTTATATTCCAAACAACTCAATTTTTCCACTTATGGCACAAATATGGAATTTTAGGGTGTCAAAGAAAAGATCTTATTTTTGGCTCAAAGGGGCTGACTAGGGATTCAATTGTAATGTCAGGGATAGGCAAAGAATGATAAGAAAAGGGCTAACAAAGAAATGCCTGAATCATCTCCCTAACATGCATATCCTAACTATTTCGCCTCAAATAGCAAGCAAGCTGACACATATGTTTAATCACTAACAATGCATAAATCAAGCAAGATACCCCAAATAGTTCGATTTCATGAATTTTTGGCATATCTATCCTAAGTGTTCAGATGGTTGCTTCTAATTCCATTACATTATTCTATTTTACTTCACTAGGCGTTTCAAGTAACTACAACATGCATGCTCTTAAAAAAAATTATGACACAAAAAAAAAAAATCAAAAATACCAAAACAAATCAAAAAGACTCAAAAACAATAAAACATCCCCCCAAACTTAAATCACACATTGTCCCCAATGTGTGCAAGACTAAAAAAAATAGGGACAATTTACTGACACAACACAGCGGTCATAACGGAGGTCCGGAGGAAAATTCGAATTTGCACGAATATGGCTCTCTGTTCGCACCACGACCGAGATTCGCACCGTGGTGCCCTGGCATCGCGCTCTCAAGTTTCGGCCACGGCTACGACGACGACTTTTCCTTTTTTCAGTATTTTTGCTCCTTTTTCCTCAGATTTAGCTTTCAGTCCACCTGTCATCCAACAACACAAAACAAGAACCGAAGACCGTGAGACTGTTCAAAACAAAATAAAACAATTAAAACAAAAATTAAAATAACATAATTAAAAATATTGGGTTGCCTCCCAACAAGCGTTGTCTTTAACGTCTTTTAGCCGGACGCAATTAACCTTTACGAGTGCTCATTGGATCCTTCTGTGAACTGCTTGCAATCCGCATAGTTATTATTGCAGGTCTCACTTCAACTACAATAATTACTCCAAACAAGGGCCTCAGATATACGATTATCCCCCAAGTAAACAAGGCAGACTTGTCTTTTAGGCTCTCTATAATGTAGGGATCAGTGAAATTCCCTACATCTCTCAACTCTAGGGGGTATCCTTGATGGTATGGACTTCCTATTTGGGGATCAACAGTGATAGCTGGTGGTGTTTCTTCTGCAATAGGTCCAAGAAAAAGAATTTCCACAGAATCCAAAAAGGTGAAGAATTGGATCTCAGCAATCTTTTCCTTCTCTACACCAACTATCTCGCCAGACTCCTCAACAACTGGGTATGGTTCATGCTCCTCAATTTGCTTATCACTTCCCACAATGGTGTCGCTAGGCAAATTTGCTTGAGGTGTATTGCCCATCCTTTTCATTAGCTGCCCTATTTGTGTCTCCAAATTGATGAGGGACACCCTTGTCTCAGCCATAAACTGAGTCTGACACTTGGTGAGCCTGAGTATGTCTGCCTGCAACTCATCTAAATCTTCCTCTAGAACCTGTGGGTTAAGCTGTTGTTGATGACTTCACTGTCTCTGATAGTAGTAGTCTATATATATATATATATATATATATATTGTTTTTTTTTGAATTTAACCTACAAAATAAGAAACAACAAAAGGTGATAAAAAAATGCTCGCTGAACAAGTTAGAAACTCGTTCTTGGAGCAACCAAATTAGAAATAAGAATAGATAAATCGATATTGAAAGTACACCAATCCCCGGCAACGGCGCCAAAAACTTGATGTACGATTTATGCACACACTAAACGCAAGTGCACGTATCGTGACAAGTAATATAGTCTACTGGTTTTCAAGTACCGATTATCTATGCTTTAGTTTCTATTTGGTTAACGTTAATTGAGTTGGAATTCTAAACTAATAATGCAGGAAATAAACTAATTATGAAAATACTTTGATTTAAATCAGTTATGATGGCGAATTAGGGCTTCCAAGATCATCAACTATCCACTTTATTCAATCTTTAATACAATTAGACTGACTTCTTCTTCTACGTTAAGATAGCAGGTTAACTAGACCGTTTTATACTCCTGTTAAGGTAATATAAACACTCAACCCCAATGGAGAACCATTTACCTTTCGGTGACAAGATTGACTACAAAGGAGGATTAAGAGCAATAACCTATTAAGCTACAAAAGTATCGGGGTACTTTCGTCCACGATTTAAACCTATGTTTATTCAACTATAGCATATTCACAATCTCTCCTTTCGGCTTTCGATTAGAAATCATATAAGTTATGATAATTGGTGATCAATTAATTACCAAGCAATCAAAACAACTATTGAATAAATCTTAAACAAGTGAAGAAGAAATCAACTAATTTATTAATTCATGAATAAGAGTTTCAAGAGAATCACAAGGAAATCCCTAAATAAGTAATTAGCTCCTAGCCATAGTCATGCTAAGAACTAATACAATCTTCATACATGAACTGAAATAAACAAAGCAAAAAGAAAGAAAAGAAAATACTCAAGAACAAGTCTCCAAGCCTTCTAGCATCCAAGGATTGTGTTGTGGAATATTTACAAGATGAAATGGAATGGTGGATGGAGAATGGAATGGGTGATGGATGAATTCTTCTAATGATGTAGAGACTATTTATAGCCCAAGAATCCTTTAAGTAAAGGGTTAGGAATTATGTAGGTAGGAAAGGTTATGGAATCCTTTTAGGTAAAGGGTTTAAGGAATATTTAGGTAGGAAAAGTTATCTCTTTTGGACTCTGAAAACGTGTCAAATTCGGCCCAAAACTCAGAAATCCCGCGTCGGCGCCGCGGCCCTGCAATCCGGCGCCACGACGCCTGAAAATCAGAGAGCTTTGGACGGCTTCAGTGGTCGGCGCCGCGGCGCCGGTGACGACATTCTTCCGAATTTTTTGTTTCTTCGTCCTTTGTTTGTCCGGTCTTCGTCTGATTTCTTCTATATTTCCCGAAACTTCTTAGGCTTCATTTCTTGGCCCTTTTAGTGTGCAATTCCATCTCATTTATGCTTATTTCATCTCCTTTGTGTCATTTCTTCATTTCTGACCGATGTGACACAAAAGAAAGGAAAACGGCCCTAATAATATACTAAACATAAAGGAAATGAGTAAAATACTAACTAAAAATGACTCAAAAGGTGTATATAAAATACACCGATCAATGACAACAATCCAATAGATGTTGATAAAATATCTAATATTTCAGCATTGTTTGAGAAGAACAGTTCGTGCAGAGCCGAGAAACAACAGGTCAAGGTCCAGATGTGATATTATTATATCTGCTGTTTCGCCGCGATAAAGATTTACACGAACTTGGTGTTCTCAACTGAAGAGAGTGAAGAAGAAACAACTGCCTATGTACTGCAAAATATGTCTCAAGAAAGTGAGAAAATTATTGGTGAAACTCCATTGAATCAATTCTTCCCAAGGAAAATTTCCAGATATGCTAAATCGAGTGTTGTTCCAAATGTTGCAACTGATGCCACAACATCTCAGGCAACATTTTAGCCAACATCATAAGGGACACAAACTCCAACATCCTCCAGCAAAACCCAACCTGAATCAGATCTTTAGGTATGTATCTACTCCCTTCTTGTTCAAAATATGATTTGGTAGAGTTCTTAAAGGAAAGACAGCTCCAAAGATCTGTTACTGGAAAAAAAATGTTGATAAAATAGTCAGGTTGTTTTGTGCTATTTTGAGTTCTGCTGTAGAGAATACATCCTCGAAGAAGTTAGGAAGGTACATCTCTATAACATATTATATTTCTCACACCTGCTGTTATAAACCAATGTATGGAATTAAATGTTGAGGAGAATGTTAGAGAAGCAGGCCCTGCAGTTTTTAAGAGTAGAGACAAAGTCATCGATCTACCCTGGAAAATGGAAAGAAATAGTACAAATGTTGACAGGAATGTCACCAACATTTTTGACAATACTGGTCCAAGACAGTCTCCATTGTCTACTGATTCAAGCCAAGGACCATTTTATGGTGCTGTTTTCTTCACAAAAGAGGGAGAAAATGATATGCATATGCTACTGTCTCGAGAGAATGATAATTCTACTGTCGAGGCTACTGTGGAAAATGATGACGCTGCAGAGGAAGTGCTAATGCAGGGGGAGCAGAGAAAGAAGGCGAGATGTTGATGTTCAGTGCAGAGATGGAGTTATGCAGGAGTAGAAAACGCTGCTGAAAGCTAGTGCTGCTGTGCTGGAAGTTACTGCTGTTTGTTGAAAATGTTGTTTTGTGAAGAAGGCAAAAAGGGGGAGAATGTTAAAGTCAGATGTTTTGTCCTTCCTTCACGGACTGAAGCTGATGCTATTGGTTGTTGTTGAGAATATGAATGTGAGGCTACTGGTTGGAGTTAAGCATATGGTTTGAATATTTTAGATGATATGTGTATATGTGCTAACATTTTTCTTCTTTTCTAATCCTATATAAATGGTATATATATGTGTATATTGTATATGTTTTGTTTTATATACTATCACAGGTTGAGGGGGAGCATTCATGTGGATATGTCATTGCTATAGGTCACCCACACTTGTTTGATTACGTTTTGTGAAGAAAGACAAAAAAGGGGAGAATGTTAATGTTAGGATCTGTGTTATGACATTTTTCCTAACATATCATTTTTCGTACTAAGTCCAAATCAGAAAATATCGGAACAAATGTCTTGACATTCTGGTCGACATTCTGGTAATTGTTTTGCCTATCTTCACGGAAAGATTTCATAAATGTGTGACCTTTTTATCACATGACAATTTGACTTGGCAAGAAGTCTTTGAAGCAGATTGAAAACGTGGATCCAAGAGATAACTTAACTTAAGGAGCAAGACGAGGGAAGAAAAAGTCCAAGTTTCTGCCACACGTGACCACTTTTAGCTCAACATCTACAATGATGAGCATTTCAAGGAGGACTCTCTACTATAAATAGAGAGGGTAGATCAGTGAATCCATATCTAGAATCAAAATGTAAAAATACCAAAAGAGCTCTCGGGATTTCTTCTCAGAAATCTGGATCACAAAATGTTGTCTGAGTTTGTGACGACATTCTGCATGACATTTCAGTCGCTGTTTCAGATTATAGATTAGCTTTGTATGGAGCGATTGTAATGAAATGTTTGTCACTTCTATTTAGATAAATTTTTCAGGCATAAGTTATCTGCGACTTAACTTTTTTATTCCTTTTGTATCATCTTGTAAATCTTGTAAAGAAAGAAATATATCAATTGTATATACATATATATACAATACTTTGGTCATTGACCATCATGAGTTATATTAATATATAACCTATGAAAATTAAACATTTATGTCTTTATTATTTCCGCTGCATTTTACTCTTCAAAAGTTTTATTATGTTTTTAACTGAACACTGTTTTTATCGAAATATCGTCAGTTATGTCAGACGACATTTTCGCCGACATTTGCAAACTGTTCCAGCATTCGAATTGAGTTAATTATCAATTTGTTTTTATTATTCCATAGTTATATCTCGGGACCCAACAATAAGATTAACAAAAATGTACTTTGTGAGACTTAATTTTTCAGTAACTGAAAAGGCAAATCAAACTATAACTTTAACCGAAATAAAATAAAATGATCAGGATGACATAATAGAAAGCCAAAAGCATTCAAAGTATTTGATTCACAATAATCAAATAATTACAAACAAAAGTTTGTTAACATTTCTACGGTAAAAACATGGACACAGAAAATTAGTACTAATTCTTACTACTTTTAGTAAAAAAAAAAGAGTAAGCAACAACTTTTATCTTTCAATTTTTATTTTTTCTCCTTTTCTCGTTTCACTTTTTAAAGTTAAAGATAAACCATATGTTATTAATATTTTAATTGATGTCTAATTAGAATTGTTTCAACGTACAATTTATTTTCAAATTCCTAAATGATTTAAGTGTCATCCCCATTGCTACTACATATTCATAGGCAGCCGCGGATCTGTAGTGTGCATAGTTGTGCACACGAATAAGCAGATTTTTTTTGCAGTGCTATTTTTTACTTTTGAACCAGCACAGCATCTTCTTTCTCTTATACAACACTGTGAATTATTTTTTCGAAGAACCTCTCTTGTGCACGTAGATCCGCCCGTGCTCATAGGTATGGATTCTACAACTTTGATATAGAGCGTTAATATTTTTACTCTTTAAACAATTCAACTCCAACCAGATCTACACAATCATAAAAAAAAAAATATGTACATATTCTAAGTTTTACAAAATTTTGAACTTTGTAATGATTTTCTTTTTTATAAAGTGGATAAATATTCGCACAAATTAGGCATAGGAAAATGGGATTACAGACTGACATGTGTAACAAGCTGTAAGATGAAATTAAGTGATAATTTACTAAGATACGAATGTAGAAATTTGGAATAAATGGGTATAAAACATGGGTTGGGTTGGTTAAATCGGATTGAATTGGATTGGTTAAATGAGTTTGATGAGTTAAATATATTTATTATTAAAAAATATAATTTGAGTGATATTAGTGGGCAATTTTCAAAACATGAGTGACCTTTTAACGAACTTACCTGATCTATAACAACACAAATATATTTGACTCGTTTTACACTATAAGATTCAAAAATCTTTTTTTATTTTAAATTTTGTATCATATAAATTGAGACGGAGAGAGTAGTAACAGTTTCACCAACATTATAGAGCTTACGTCTAAATCTGTACATGAGAAAGAGCCAATTGAAATAATGTGTTCATCCTTCATAAAATAGCAAATGCGAACACTGATTTATATGAACTGGTACACAGTTTTTTTTTTTTTTGACGAAGGAACCCGCAGCCGCTACTCTTTCGAGTGCGCACAGGGTAAACCCCGGGCTGACGCAATAGCCTGCAAACCACGTTAGCCGATTAACCACACTTGGCAAGCCATGTGTGACAGGCTCAACCAAGAAGGTTTATGCAGGGGATCGAACTCGTGACCTTGCGGTCCCGCGCTCTACTGCTACACCAACTTGGCTACCCTTGCGGGTACTGGTACACAGTTTGTTTATGGAATAGTTGAGAATTAAGATCTTCTTAGTAGCGTGAATTCAAATTAATCTTACATGTAGAATTTTGATATATAAAAAGGCTCTTTCCCACACAAATATAAATACGAAGTGGCCCGTATGAGCGTAGCTCAGGTGTTAGATTGTCCCCAAGTAGGCAGGTTCGAGTCCGGGAGTTTCATTCCTCCTTTGTGGGGAATGACTTCTTGTGGGCATGAGATACTTTGTCTCCCACCTACCGCTAAGTCACCATGATTTATCTACTCCACCAATTTCTATCGGGTCGGAAAGTGAGGGAGGTCAAAGGATTTCGCCTTTTTTGTCACCAAATATAAATACGAAGTGTACCTGTTGGTATTTATTATAATAAGATCTGAACAACTATAGATTTCACGCTGACTTTGTGATTCCTATTGTATTCAAACAGAAACTAAAGAATAACCAGAGTACGTGGAAAGAGATAGGGATGCAAACAAATCAATGTGTAGCATTAATTGCAAATTTGAATTATGAGTCACTTGTAATATTTTAATAACTGTTGTGAAATTATAAATTAGAAAGGAACAGTAAGCAGTTGAATTTTTTTTGTTGACTTATCATAGTGTTTTTGGGTTTTGCTTCACTTGTCCAAGGAAGAAATTTCATATCAACTTTACTTCCCATGAGCTTGGTAAAATCTTCACAAAGAGAATCATTAATAGTGGAATCAAAAATAATATCATCAACTTAAACTTGCACAATCTAACAAATTCCTCCCTCTTTTTCAGAATTAGGGTGTTGCTAATTTTTCTTCTTGTAAAAGTCATTTTCAAGAAGAAACTTTGACAATCTCTCGTACCATGTCCGTGTAGCTTGCTTTAAATCATATAGTGAAAGTATATATATGTGGTAGAAACAATCTTTATTAAGACAAAATGTACTTCATACACATTCGTATTTATATTAATGATGATTAATATTATGACATTTGCATTGGTTGAATTATTAGCTGATTGTTTATAATATTCTATAAATGCATCCCTAGAATTTACGTAGTTATTAATGATGTGAGAATTAATATTATAATGTAACTCTTAAATAACCTCGACTAATGATCATCGAGATTGGGATATCGATGATATGTGATACGTTGACATGTGGTCTGCATCATATCCTTAGGGAGTGTAGTATGTCTCACTTGCTACGAGTTATGGCAACTCGTGATGGACGCATGGATACTTGTTGAAATACTGGTATACGCGATGCACTGTTTTGTTATATGTCTATAATGTCATCGGTGTGTGGGAGATAGAAGTCCTTAGACTTGAGGTCGATACCACCTTGTTTACATAGTAATGTACTGTGATCCTGTCCTAAGCTCAAATGTCTTATAGGTTGAGACCCGACTTGTTTTGGGTACATTACGAAGTAGATTAAATGTGGTAGTTGAGCCAAGATTAAGATTCATTCCTCGAATGTATATTCGAGAGAACACTCAGATTCTCATATGGTATTAGGTTGACTAAGTCGTTGGCCAACGTAATAGACATGTCTTTGATATGGTCCTGTTGTCAACTAATATAGATGATATAATGATCAAGCCATTTGGATAGACACTTGACAAATCCTAAGCTTGATTGAGTGTGTCGTGAATGAAAGGATTTTATCTTCCCACATAGAGGTTCAGTTCACATGTTTCGTGTAGCTAAACTTTACATATTGAGTTCGTCTTCCGGCGCAGTCTAGGAGTTCCGTGTAGACCCTAATGTTATTAGTGTCGATATGTAATGGCTTGAAGGGTAACACTATGTCAAATGTTCCGTCGATTGAAGAATATAATTAGAGATTAAATATATGTTCGGTTGATAATCGAGACATTATAAAGAAATGAAAACAAGGAAGAAAATGGGGCAGGGCCCATGGACTCAGGGCCACGACGCCTGAATGCGCGCCAAGCGCCGCGACACCACTTATGCAGCCGCTAAGGCCCAGCTGGTCCAATCACGCCCATCACGAGGTTTTAATGGGCTGGCCCATTTGGGGGTTAGTCCTCTTCAGCTATAAATAAGAGGGTTCCCCTTCCCATTTCTTAACACTAAAAGCAAGAGACTAATCTCTTCTAAAGCTCTGCTGGAATTCCTAGCATTCCAAGAGTTAGAAATTACATCAAAGTTCTTGACTTGCAAATCGTGGGACATTTGCATGCGCACCCTCGGACTACACAAAGCTTCAAGTTTTCAGATTGCTAACTACAAATGTAAGTCTTCGTTCGAAGTATTATATTCTTGTTTTGTGTTATTTACATTATATAATCATACTACAGACCGCCATGTCGGGTTTGAAATATAAATTTTCAAATTATGTTGCGTGTACGAACCCGACAAAACTCCTACAGTGATATCAGAGTCTGGGTTGTTTTGTGTGATTATATGATGAATATTAATCATAATATGGGTTAGGATTTGCTTAGATCTAGTTTTATGTCATTAAAAGCTTTAAAATCCTAAATTTTTAGAATGCATTGTCCTTGTAACCGGATCTGTTAAAACAATGATGTAATCGAGGAAGTCATTCCAATATATAACTGTTCTAAGTTGATATGAGTTATCTGGTTCGTTTAGAGCATGGTTCATTGAAACAAAGAATGAGAAGAAAATTGGATGATGGTCGATGAACGTATTGTTTAATGGTGATGGCTTTACAAGTGATAGATCTGAAAATCTGACCCTAAACCAGTTTAGGGGTTTGGATTTTTGGGTTTTGCATTTCTGGAGGTAAGGCGTTGCGGCACCACGATGAAGCGATGCAGTGCCTGCTAGGGTTTTTGTGGCGGCGCTGCGGCTCCACGATGAAGTGTTGCGGTGCTGCCCTGATGAAGCCAGAGGCGCCGCGACCCTGTTCTAGAGCGTCGCGGCGCTGTTCATCCAGAAAGCTTAAAATAAATTTTCGGACTTACTGCCACTGAGGCACCGCGGCGCCACCTGTAAGGGTCGCGACGCTGACGAGAAACTCTGCAGGTTCTGTCTCTGAACTTTAGGCGCCGCGGCGCTGTCGACGGTGTAAAAAAAATAATTATTTCGAAATCAGAAACTGAAGTTTATTATATTCAAATTCTGATTCTAAAGTTTTCAAAATGTCAGAATCTGAAAATAAAAGTTTTAATTGGACAGATTTGGTCCTTTCGGACAAATCTTTAATTAAATAAAAAAAATTGGAAATTACAAACAGGTTCCTGAAACTTGAAAATATTTTTGGAGAGTTAAAATTGTATTTTCTGAATTTAATGAGGTTCAATTTGAACTTTTAAATTCTTGAGGGACTAAACTGTAAATATTAAAAGTTTGCAGAATTCCTGAAAATTAGAATTTTAAATTCAGAAAATGTTTAGGGACTGTTTGACATATACTAGATTTTAGAGTTTAGACAAATAGACTCATGATTATCATTAATAGTATATTATTATATAATATACAAATATGCTAAGTGTTTGAATGTGATGCATTTAAATTATTAGCATAGCGTTCGCAATTATTGTCTGATAAGGCGACGCCCAGTAATTATTTACTTTGAATGACCGCAATAACTGTCTGGGTAAGCGGCACCCAGTATTTGATTAAAATCATTTTATATCATGCCTAATGGGTTTGATGGTTTCTCATCTAAATGTGTTTACAAATTGCATGATAGGATGTCATATGATGTATGACATGTTTGTTGATCTTGAATGAAATCCCCAAATATTAAATACATGTCTAAATTAAAACGCGTCGTTTATTATAATTGTTAGGGTGCAAAATCTTTTTCGACGATATGAGTATTTATGCCAAATCATTTGCTCTAAGTCTACGAGGACTCAGGCCCTTTCATAGATGTTAAAGTAAAAGTAGATGATAAACTTTTGTGGGTATTTACACCAAAGTGTTTGCTCGCAAATGCCAAATTTACTTAGGTGTTGAAACGCAGTCGCGTAATGGGGTTGGCTTGTTTAGATAAATTTTGGCGCCAAAGTGCCAGACTAATCTAAAGACACAAGATTAAAATGAAAGATATTTAATCAAACCAAGAGTTGCAAATAAGCTTTGCAATTGGTTGAGGACCTACTGAAATGTGCTATTGAAGTTATCAGCTAAAGCAAACGCGGATATAACATATGTTTGGATCTTGGCCCTGTCGCGCCCATTTTTTACCTCGGGGGTCTGACGGTATCCGCGACGTTGCTCTTTGGCGCGGTTCCCTGGATGGAGCAATAATGCTGATTTTGAGGAGTCGCCACCTAATTAATTAAGTTAATTAGGACACTTGATTTATTGCAATAAAAATACTGCAATTAATCTCCATTTAATGGTCTGCGAAATTAATGAGATTCTGGATCAGAGTTCTTTATTATCCTAAAGGGAAGGGGTTAGGCATCCTTTAAGATCCGCTAACTTGCGGTTGTCCGTTCAAACCTAGGTTAATTATATATTGGCTTTTATTCTACCTATTCTAAGCATTTTTACATAATTTACAATTAAAATAAAATGCAATACAGAATAATAAAACTAAAATTAAATGCGACATAAGATAAAACTTCGGGACATCTTTTAGCCCTTTTTAGGCATTCTGCACAAGATGATCTCCGGGTACCTGCATAAACACTTAGTAAAAGTGTTAGTAATAGAATAAACAATTTTAAAAGCAATAACAAGAATTAATAAGTAAAGCAAAAAAATAAATCCATCTTTTGTACAGGGGAGGCCTTGGAAATCAGACGGAGATTCCTTCATCAGCCAATATTGCTAGAAACAATAAAATAAATAAAACCTTCGGATCCGCGCCAAAACAGTAATAGTTTTAAACACAGAGGGCTCAGATATATAAAAATAAAGTGGGACAGCCTAAACAAGTGCGGCTGCGAGAATTCGCCCTGCCAACGCATGTTGGTTATCCGGTGTAAGTGAAAGAAATCATTATTTGCCCAGAAAGCTTCATTTATTTTATTTTCCGTCTTTGCAACTGTGGAGGCCTCAAAAATCGACGGATAACTTTTTCATTGGCCAATAAGTGTAGTATCTTGTTCAAATCAGTTACAAATGTAGTATTAGTTCTAAATCAGTTCAATAAGATAAATAAAAAGGCAAAATTATCAAAATCAGTCCGACAACAGTAAAATCAGCGTCGAACAACAACCACAGACGGAGTTTAACATCAACTTAGTATCATTAGACAGAAACGCAAAAACCGACAACAAACAAAGAAATACAAGCAAAGAAAGTCATAGCAACAGCAGATAAACCCAGCCCAAATCAGTCCAAAGGCAAATCTAATAGAACAGTAAACAGTAGTGGCAATAACTAACAGTCGCCGGAGTTTTCAGAACTCCGGCAAGAACCCAAACATAAGATCAGCCCAAACCAACAATAATGTAAAACGTCAAAACCCGAAAAAACAAACGAGAGCGTGGGAGGCGGAGCGGTGGTCGACGGAATTCGGTGGTAGTGTGTCGGTTGTGGTCGATTTAGGTTGAGGCGGCGAGGATTCGGCTTCAGGCGATGGTGTTGGTGGATATTCGGTGTAACCTCCGCCGGTCATCACCTCCGGCGACAGCAAGCGAGGTCGATGGGGTACGGCCAGCGATCACGTGTTGTTGGGCGGTGATTGTCGACGGGTGTGTGAAAGAGAGGATAGATGCGCATGGAGAGGAGTCGGGGTAGGGGTATGCGACTGCTGGGTGTTTAAAGGGGGTTCGCCTGAGATGGAACTCCGGCGAAGGGCGATGGCGACAGTGTGAGAGAGAGGAGAGAGGTAATGGATGAGGGAGAACAAATCTGAAAAGGGGGGGGGCGTGTTTGTGCTGAAGGTGATTTTAAGGGCGGCTGGGGGGCGTCGATGTTTTAGGGGGGGCTGAAGTATTAAGGAAGATGAAGAGTTAAGGGGGGTGAGGCTGGAGTATTAATTAGAAGGGGTAGTGTTTTATTTATAGGGTAGATATTTAGGTTTAGGGTTTGGTATTTGGGTATTGGGTATTGGAGGGAAAAGATGAAAGGGGTACTGGGTTTCATTTTTGGGCCTCAGTTTGGGCTTCGATTTTTGTCGGATTGGACTGATCCAGATTGTGCCTCGGACTTGACTGATTTGACAAAGAATGCGAAACGGGTTTATTATTTAACAGAAAAATTATTTAAAAAGATGCAAAATTATAAAAATGCAAATGCCGATGCAATAGTAATAAAATACAATATTTAACAAATATTTAATGTCTGATTAAAGTAAGGACCGTATGTCAATTAATTATTTGAAGAGATGCAAAATTATTAAAATAAAAATGATCGCGCAACAATAATAACATAATATTTGAAAATATTTAATACCTAATTAAAGTAAAAACATGATGTCAATTTACAAAAAATAAAACAACATAGAATGTTAGGTAAAAAATATACAAAAATGCCAAAAATAGTGATTAAAATGCGGTGTCCTAAAATGCTTAAAATGGTAAGAAATGACTAAAAGATAGGTCAAAATTGGGTGTCAACAGCTTGTCCCTCTTTGACCGAAGACGATGAAAGAGTTTTCGGACAAAGACGTTGACTTGTAGTCAATTTTGTTCCCATCGTCAGAATTAAAATAAAGATCAAGAAAAGAATGGGCAAAAGCTGATGCAAATTCAAAATTTTGTCTCAGTGTCGAATTATGATTACACTGGGTTGCTGCGATGCTAGAAAATTAAAGCAGGCAGACGCCGATTCAAAATTATCCCAGTGTCGAATCATGATGACACTGGGCTGCTGTGATGCTGCAAAATTAAAGACAATGCCGACGCAAATTCGAAATTTGTCCCAGTGTCAAAGTATGATTGACACTGGGTTGCAGGTGATGCGGTGATACGCCGTCTTGTATAGGCGAGATGCAGAAGACGCCTTGTGAGGGCGTTATCGTCTTGTATGGAAGAAATACAAATGACGCCTTGTGAGGGCGTTATCGTCTTGTATGGAAGAAATACAAATGACGCCTTGTGTGGGCGTTGTCGTCTTGTATGGACGAAATTCAAATGGCGCCTTGTATGTGCGTTGTCGTCTTGTAAGGACGAAATGCAAATGACGCCTTGTGTGGGCGTTGTCGTCTTGTATGGACGAAATGCAAATGACGCCTTAGGCGGCGGTCGCCTCAGATGGACGAGTGCAAATGACGCCTTGTGTGGGCGTTGTCGTCTTGTATGGACGAGACGTCTTGTGTGGGCGTTGTCGTCTTATATGGATGAAATGCAAATGACGCCTTGTGTGGGCGTTGTCGTCTTGTATGGACGAAATGCAAATGACGCCTTGTATGAGCGTTGTCGTCTTGTATGGACGAAATGCAAATGACGCCTTGTATGGGCGTTATCGTCTTGTATGGACGAAATGCAAATGACGCCTTGTGTGGGCGTTGTCGTCTTGTATGGACGAAATGCAAATGACGTCTTGTGTGGGCGTTGTCGTCTTGTATGGACGAAATGCAAATGACTCCTTGTATGGGCGTTGTCGTCTTGTATGGACGAAATGCAAATAACGCCTTGTATAGGCATTATCGTCTTGTAAGGACGAAATGCAAATGATTCCTTGTGTGGGCGTTGTCGTCTTGTATGGACGAAATGCAAATGACGCCTTGTGTGGGCGTTGTCGTCTTGTATGGACGAAATGCAAATGACGCCTTGTGTGGGCGTTGTCGTCTTGTATGGAGAAACATGGATGAAGCCGTTGCATAGGCTTACATGAGATGACGTCATTGCATAGACGCGATGCAGGTGCTCGTCGTTGTATAGACGAAACATAGATGAAGTCGTCGCATAGGCTTACATGAAATAACGTCGTTGCATAGACGCGATGCAGATGCTCGTCGTTGCATAGACGAAGCATAGATGAAGTCGTTGCATAGGCTTACAATGAAATAGTGTCATTTTATGGATGTACCTGCTTTGTGACTCGCTCGGGTTGAGATAACGTCATTGCATAGACGTTGTGCGTTCGTAACCCGCATGGACTTATTGTTGTCCTCCTGTCTTTGCTGATATGAAGATCCTACACTCAAAGAAAACTTGTGAGTTTTAGGAAAGGAGTGGTTGATTCGCGTCGACTTTGTATCTTTGGCTCTTGACGCTTGCATGCTCAGACTTAAGCAAAAGGTTAGTGCATAACTGTTAAGGCAAAAATGATAATGCCTGAATTTATAAGCAATGTAATTGTATGAGTAGAAATGTTATCCTGTAAAATGTGATGGCGGTTGTACACTCTTTCAACACTTGTATACTTTCTAAAGAGTGTCACTTAATGAATTGACTATAACAGCCGGTATTGATGTGATGCTGCAAATGCTGAGATTTCGTCCTTGCACGGACGTGTTGAATGTTGTGTGCTTGCTGAATGTTTCGAGTGCTAATGCAGTCTCTGTGTGGACTTGCTGGATGCTGTGAATGCTTGCTGAATGCTAGTCTCTGCACGGACTTAACTCTGGCGGAAATTGCTTATATCTCTTTTCGGAATAATCAGACGCATTATGTCACACGCGAGCCAATGAAAAGATTTCTAATGGTGTGACCGAAGCCGATTTAGGCCGCCTACGTATCCCGCTGAGGGAATCAGGTCAAGACATAGTTCGTGATGCAAAAAATGATTGTACAATTTTCAAAAAAAATGAGACCGGAGCCAATGTGGCCGCCTACGTATCCCGCTGAGGGAATCAGGTCAAGACGTAGTTCGTGATGCAAAAATGATTGTACAATTTCAAAAAATGAGACCGAGGCCAATGTGGTCGCCTACGTATCCCGCTGAGGAAATCAGGTCAAGACGTAGTTCGTGATGCAAAAATGATTTTTATGGGTTTTCAAACAATATGGACCGAAGCCAATGTGGCCGCCTACGTATCCCGTCGAGGGAATTAGGTCAAGACGTAGTTCATGATGCAAAAATGATAAAATTTTATATATGCATTTTTTTTTTTGAAAAGTGGAAAGACAGCATCACTTTCTGACTTCAGTTGATACCAACAATTAGTATTGTGCTTAGGAATTCCGTTATTCACTTCCAGTATAACCAAGACTGACTTCTGGGTAATTCCTATAGTTTCAAATGGTATCTCAGACACCTAAGTATCGACACACTTTCTTGCAGCCAAGGTTTCGAACTACACGTAATCTCACGTTTCAAATGCCCTCACTGAAAGAAAGTCCCATTTCTCACATATATTCCAGCATTTTGAATTTTGGGACGTTTAGAGAAGTACGCTCACACTCAAAATGATGTTCAATGCATGCAATTGTGATACCATAGGCTTGACCGTCATGTAAGTATCCACTAATGTGAGAACCCTAAGTATAAGATCATGTAGGGCTTGTCACGGGCTTGTAATGGAGGTTTGAGGGAAGGGATAGATATCATTTGGGTAAAAAGTGACTAATCCTTCCTCGAGCGTTGGACTACGTCTGTGCTTGACATTTGTGTGCTTTAATGCCGACCGCTTTTTTTTGTCTCGCTTTTCTCAGATCGACTTCTTTTTGAATCTTTCGTTTGGAGCCCACTTTTTCCAAAGTTATTCTCTCATTTCATTCATTTTTTGTTTATAATGTCGGGGCTTTTGATTTCTTCTTTTTGTGAAGTCGTCATTTGTGTTTTCTTTTCCCTTTTGGGACTTTGACAACTTTTTTTTTTTGCAAACTTCGACGCAGAATTTCGTCAGCTACTTGCACATTTACAAAGCGCTCAAGGAGGTCGGGCCAAGAGAGGGATAGTGCGTACACACTCATAAATGGTATAGGTGTAATATGCGGTTGTCAAAAGAATATGTTTTAGGCTCAAAAGGGGTGTACTACGGATAATGTTATTTGGTAGGCTGAAAAAGACTCAAACGGGTCAAAGAAAGCCTACGATCATTTCCCACACCAAGTGTTACTCGGGATTTCGCCTCAACAAACACTCGGGCCAAGTTCTAGATCACAATGCAATGCAATTGAACTTATTCTAAAACTCAACCACATAATGCACATGAAACGATGAGGTTGATTTCGTTTTTATCTTAAAAGCATGCAAGAATGTCATTACAGGTGTGAGTGAGAGGTACCAAAAGAATCTATGGTTTATCACGAAGTCAACCCATATTGATTATTACTCGGTCTTTCTATGCACACTCCTAACTGTGTTGGTATCAACCAAATCAAATAATGATACTTAAAAGAGCTTTTTTTTTAATTTTTTTTTATGCTTTTTGAATAAAATATTTTTGTATTTTCTTTGGATAAATGGTACCGAACCCGAATATGGCTGCCTACGTATCCCATCTTTGACGAGAATCAGGTGTGCGTATTTCGTTCAGATATGTTATAAAACATATGATTTAAAAAGAATTTATTCATGAAATAAATGCAAAAGTAAAAGTTGTGCAAAACAAATGATTGTTCAATATAAGACTAATGCAAAGTAAAAAGAATGTAATGAAAAAAAATAAATGGATGTGATAGAATGAATGAAATGCATGAATGAATGTATGCGACAGAATGATTGAAATGCAATAATGAATGTCCGTGATTGGATAAATGCAATGAATGAGTGAACCAAATATGTCCCCTATTTTTTTTTTGTGGTGGTGTCGAACCCAAGATGAGTTGCCTACGTATCACACCGTATCGTGAGAATCAGACACGCGTAATTCGGGATGATTGTGTTGCATGATAAAGAATTATGTAATCGACACTAGACATATCAATTGAACTTGCGAATATGTATAAAAATGAAAAATATAAGACCCAGAGCAGTGCTTCGTTGAATCTGGTATAAGCTGAATTCCGTCAACATAACTCCAGCTCATTCTTGTGATGACCATTTTTTCCTTTTTCCCCCTTTTTTTACTTTCTTCCGGCCGCCCTAGACTATTTGCGAGGACGGTCTTCCTGCAAAAATATGACAAATGGGTGAGAGTAGACAAGCCACAAGAATAATAAAATGTAAGAGCGTGACAATATAGTCAAAGACTCCCTGCTTGGTTCGACCGGACTGGTGGTTGATGTTTCACAAAGTCCAAATCATGCTGTTCAAGAGCGATTTATGCAGTAGAAGTCCTGATTGCAATGTGACAACAAAAAGTGCAAAAATGCAAATGCTCGTGTCCGGAATTATAAGCATGATATGTACAGGGGTTAAAAGGGTAATTATTGCATTAAATAATATGTACAGAATTGCTAGCGACAACAATAGTAAACAAAAGCATGCAAATCAAGCGCGCCTAATATGCATGAGACCTCTCTTATGCTAGAGGTAGGACTAAACGCCAAATATGCGAGATTATGATAAATAGGTCCAAGCCGTTAAACTGCAATATTTTGATGGAAATGACGACCAAATGACGGTGCACTTTTTTCCAATTTCGGTATGTCATGACCAGGCTTGGATCCGTCTATCATCATCACGCTACACATAGTATGATAATGGGTCGTTGGGTTGTGAAACCCGTCGACAAGTTTGGTGGATTTCTAATTGTGGCGTTAATACCAAGAATTAACCCACCTAAGGTTTATGCATGCATGACTTAATATAAAAGGGTGGTATAGCTCTATCTTAAGCTTTCTAAGATTTGGCTTTACTAGACGCAAGGTTCCCGAGCGGACAACTCGAGTGAGAAGGCTACGTGGCTGATCAGACGAACCGATCTAACTCCACGCAGGCGCCAACTCTCCTAAATTTTGGGTATTTTGAAAGAAATTCACGGGTGCGCGAAACACACCAACGCGTGTAGTGTGTGACAATGTGAATTTTCCAGAGTGGAAGAAATATGAGCGGAATGCCAATTTAAGGAAAGCGGTAAAAGCAAATAGCAATTTAAACAGTTAAGCATACAAAATTAAAACAAACAATTTTAAGGCACTTAAAACAAATAAAAGAAAATAAAGCCAAGCAATAATAAACCTAGGTTTGCTATGGTCAAGAACCTGATTATCCCAGTGGAGTCGCCATGCTGTCGCGCCCGTTTTTGACCTCGGGGGTCTGACGGTATCCGCGACGTTGCTCTTTGGCGCGGTTCCCTGGATGGAGCAATAATGCTGATTTTGAGAAGTCACCACCTAATTAATTAAGTTAATTAGGACACTTGATTTATTGCAATAAAAATACTGCAATTAATCTCCATTTAATGGTCTGCGAAATTAATGAGATTCTGGATCAGGGTTCTTTATTATCCTAAAGGGAAGGGGTTAGACATCCTTTAAGATCCGCTAACTTGCGGTTGTCCGTTCAAACCTAGGTTAATTATATATTGGCTTTTATTCTACCTATTCTAAGCATTTTTACATAATTTACAATTAAAATAAAATGCAATACAGAATAATAAAACTAAAATTAAA
Organism: Przewalskia tangutica; assembly: GCA_029844215.1. Classification (NCBI taxonomy): domain Eukaryota; kingdom Viridiplantae; phylum Streptophyta; class Magnoliopsida; order Solanales; family Solanaceae; genus Przewalskia; species Przewalskia tangutica. Next base: position 39,278,214 of record CM056731.1, on the reverse strand, counting down.
TGCGACATAAGATAAAACTCCGGGACATCTTTTAGCCCTTTTTAGGCATTTTGCACAAGATAATCTCCGGGTACCTGCATAAACACTTAGTAAAAGTGTTAGTAATAGAATAAACAATTTTAAAAGCAATAACAAGAATTAATAAGTAAAGCAAAAAAATAAATCCGTCTTTTGTACAGGGGAGGCCTTGGAAATCAGACGGAGATTCCTTCATCGGCCAATATTGCTAGAAACAATAAAATAAATAAAACCTTCGGATCCGCGCCAAAACAGTAATAGTCTTAAACACAGAGGTCTCAGATATATAAAAATAAAGTGGGACAGCCTAAACAAGTGCGGCTGCGAGAATTCGCCCTGCCAACGCATGTTGGTTATCCGGTGTAAGTGGAAGAAATCATCATTTTCCCAGAAAGCTTCATTTATTTTATTTTCCGTCTTTGCAACTGTGGAGGCCTAAAAAATCGACGGATAACTTTTTCATTGGCCAATGAGTGTAGTATCTTGTTCAAATCAGTTACCAATGTAGTATTTGTTCTAAATCAGTTCAATAAGATAAATAAAAAGGCAAAATTGTCAAAATCAGTCTGACAACAGTAAAATCAGCGTCGAACAACAACCACAGACGGAGTTTAACATCAACTTAGTATCATTAGACAGAAACGCAAAAACCGACAACAAACAGCAGTCACAAGCAGCAAAGTCATAGCAACAGCAGATAAACCCAGCCCAAATCAGTCCAAAGGCAAATCTAATAGAACGATGCAGATGGGCAATAATTCGCACGGAGTTTTCAGAACTCCGGCAAGAACCCAAGGTCGATGGGGGTACGGTTGTGCGGTTGTTGTGTTGTTGGGCGGCTGATTGTCGACGGGGGTGTGTGAAAGAGAGGGATAGATGTGCGGCTGGAGAGGGAGTTGGGGGTAGGGGTGTGCGGCTGCTGGGTGTTTAAAGGGGGTTCGCCGGAGATGGAACTCCGGCGAAGGGCGACGGCGACAATGTGAGAGAGAGGAGAGGGGTAAGGGATGAGGGAGAGAAAATCTGAAAAGGTGGGGCGTTTAGGTTTGTCTTTGAAGGTGATTTTAAGGGCAAAGTGCGGTGGAGTATTAATTAGAAGGGGTAGTGTTTTATTTATAGGGTAGATATTTAGGTTTAGGGTTTGGTATTTGGTATTTGGGTATTGGGTATTGGAGGAAAAAGATGAAAGGGGTACTGGGTTTTATTTTTGGGCCTCAGTTTGGGCTTCGGTTTTTGGCGAATTGGACTGATCCAGATTGTGCCTCGGACTGGACTGATTTGACAAAGAATGCGAAACGAGTTTATTATTTAACAGAAAAATTATTTAAAAAGATGCAAAATTATAAAAATGCAAATGCCGATGTAATAGTAATAAAATAAAATATTTAACAAATATTTAATGTCTGATTAAAGTAAGGACCGGATGTCAATTAATTATTTGAAGAGATGCAAAATTATTAAAATAAAAATGATCGCGCAACAATAATAACATAATATTTGAAAATGTTTAATACCTAATTAAAGTAGAAACATGATGCCAATTTACAAAAAATAAAACAACATAGAATGTTAGGTAAAACATATATATATAAATGCCAAAAATGGTGATTAAAATGCGGTGTCCTAAAATGCTTAAAATTGCAAGAAATGACTAAAAGATGGGTCAAAATTGGATGTCAACATGCCCATTATGACCTTAAAATGATTTAGGTCTGTATTCTACCTTGGGGTCATAGAAGTATGTAAAATAGTGAAAGCTAATTAAATAAAAGTCCATGTTAAATTAGCATATAATGAATGTGTATAATTAGGAGAGTGAATTTTGATTGCATTTTTTCTGTCTATCTATATCTTCAGAATGTCGAACTTCTCGTTGAAAATGCTAATGAATCAAACAGATTGACTGGACCCAATTTTATAGGTTGGGTCAGGAATGTAAGAATCGTCTTGAGACAAGAGAAAATTGAGTATACATTGGACACATTATTCCCTACCATGCCTGCTGAAAACTCTGTCGAATATGCCACATTTGATAAAGTTGCTTATTAGAAGCACTATGATGACGCTACTTCGGCACAATGCTTGATGATGTCTTCTATATATCCTGAATTACAGAGACAGCATGAGAACATGGGGCCCAATGAAATGTTAGAACATTTGAAGAGTCTCTATGACTCTCAGTCTCAGACCATGGAGTATGAGCTTCTCATAGAACTCTTTAAATGTAGACTCAATGAAGGGGGCCAGGTGTCTCTACATGTGCTGAAAATGATTGGGTTGATCCAAAGGTTGTCCTCCATTGAAATAAAGTTTCACGACAGAGTTGCCTCCACCATTATCCTGCATTCACTTCCACGTTCGTTCGAGAGTTTCATCATAAATTATAATATGAATGGAACTAAGGCGAAGTTGTCGGAGTTGCACAATATGTTGAAAACCTTCGAGTCTTCGATCTCCAAGAGCAAACCTGTACTAATGGTTAGCTCCTCTAGTCATCCCAAACCGAAAGGTAATAGACTATAGAAGAGGAAGGGCAAAGATGTTGCTCTGACAAAAGCAATGAAGCCCAAAGGAGGGGCGAAGAAGAAACTTCCGGCTTCGGATGTGTGCATGAACTGCAACAGGAAAGGGCATTGGAGAAAGAACTGTACTGCTCCAGGAGGAGGAAAGGTACCATGTGCTTCATCATCTAGTGGACAAGGTATGTTTGTAATTGAAATAAATCTGTCTATAAATGATTCTCATTCCTGGGTACTAGATACCGCTTGTGGTTCACACATTTGTACAAATATGCAGGGGCTAACTAATAGCAGGAAGGTCGGGCCTCGAGAAGTGGACTTGCACGTCGGAAATGGAGTACGTGTTGATGTTGAGCGCGTGGGAGATTATAGATTAGATTTACCTTCCGGCAAAGTTTTAATGTTAAACAATTGTTTTTATGTTCCCTCATTGACGAGGAACATTATTTTCATTCCTGTTTTAGACACTGAGGGCTTTTCATCAAGCATTAATAATGACAATATGATTTTGGCTTATGATGATGTTGTGTATGGAATTGCGCTTCTTGTGAATGGATTGTATACATTAAACTTCCGCAGGGAAATTTTCAATGTACAAAATAAAAAAGCTAAGTTAAGTGAAAGAAATTCTACCTACCTGTGACATTGTAGACTTGGTCATATCAATCAAACGAGGATAGAATGGTTGATGAAATTAAATTACCTTGAACCATTTGACTTACAATCTTATGGTAACTGTGAATCCTGTTTGAAATGTAAGATGACCATTAAATCTCTCTGGAAAGGGGATCCGTGCCAAAGAGGTGCTTGAGTTGGTACATACTGATATATGTGGACCATTTTCGACTTAAGCTAGAGAAGGTTTCTCTTACTTCATTACTTTTACAGACGACTTGACAAGGTATGGATATGTATATCTTATGAGACACAAATCCGAGGCCTTCGAAAACTTTAAGGAGTTTAACCGTGAAGTTGAGAAACAACTCTCAAAGAGTATCAAGACTCTTCGATTTGATCGAGGAGGTGAATACTTAAGTAAAGAATTTCAAGATTACTTAAAGCTTCATGGAGTTCATTCAGAATTTACACTCCTGGAACACCTCAGATGAATGGTATTGCCGAGAGGACAAACTGAATCTTGCTTGACATGGTTCAATCCATGATGAGCTTTTCAGCTCTTCCTACATACCTTTGGGGATACGCTATACTAACCTCGATATATGTTCTGAACCGGGTTCCTTCTAAATCAGTTGAAAATATGCTATATGAGATATGGTGTGGCAAGAAGCCATCACTTAGACACTTGAGGCCCTGGGGGTGTCCTACATATGTGAAGAAGTTGATCACTGATAAGTTGGAGCCAAAGAGTAAGAAATGTTACTTCGTTGGGTATCCAAAGGAAATAAGGGATACTATTTCTATCTTCCTAGTGAACATAAGATCTTTGTTTCTAGGAACACAACTTTTCTTGAAGATGAATATGTCTACAAGGAAGAGCGTTGCACAGAGATAGAACTTGAAGAAATTCAAGAACAAAGTAACATAGATGTTGAATCCTTGCCAGATGATAAAGGCAAGAATTTAGTGGGAGCTTTTGGCAAAGATTTGGTACTTAGGGTACGCCCTTCGGCCAGTGGGACTGCTACGAGGAGTAATGCAGAAATGCAAGATCCTCCTGCACAGACCTTGGGAGCAAGTGCACCAGTTGCACCTCCTCCTATTCAGAAAAGACATGAAAATGATATTCCTAAAAGCTCTAATGTTGGTGGATCAACCAATGCACAAGAACCTTCTCACAATCATAACATACTTGTAACTGAACTACAAGACACTCAACTCCGTAGGTCTATTAGAACTCATCGTCCTCCGAAAAGACTAAATCTACTTGTGAAAACACAGAATGAGTTAGATATTCCTAATGATGATGAGCCTACAACCTACAACGAAGCAATGCTAGACATTGATTCGAAAATATGGCAATAAGCCATGAAATCCGAGATGGAATCTATGTATATCAATCAAGTGTGGAACTTGGTTGATTTGTCAAATGAGGTTAAACCCATAGGATGCAAATGTGTCTTTAAGAAGAAGATTGATGTATTTGGCAAGATTCAGACTTATAAAGCTAGACTAGTGGCTAAAGGTTTTAATCAGCGTCCTGGTGTGGATTATGATGAAACCTTTTCACCAGTTGCTAAGATAAAGTCTATTCGTATTTTGCTTGCTATAGCTGCACATTATGACTATGACATTTGGCAGATAGACGTCAAAACTGCATTCCTCATTGGTAATCTAATGAGGAAGTGTATATGAAACAACCCGAGGGTTTTTCATCTGAGTCCAGACCAAATGTCGTGTGCAAGCTATAGAAGTCCATTTATGGACTTAAGCAAGCCTCTAGGAGTTGGAATATTTACTTCGACAATGCTATCAAATCTTTTGATTTCGTCAGAAGCAAAGGGGATCTGTGTGTTTATATCAAACACAAGGATGAGGGTATTGTCTTCATTATTATATATGTTGATGATATATTGATAATGGGAGACAACAAGACTCTCATGCAGTCAGTTAAAGAATGGTTGTCCAAAACCTTCATGATGAAGGATTTAGGTGAAGCCTGCTACATTATGGGAATTAGGATCTATAGAGATAGACATAATAGATTGTTGGGGCTATCATAGTCAATCTACATAGACAAAGCGTTTAGACGATTTTCAATGGAGAATTCCAAGAAATGCGGTCTTCCAATGTGTCAAGGCATCAAGTTTCTAAGAAGAGTTGCCCTTCTAGTGCTGTAGAACTTGAGCGCATGAAGAGGATCTCATATGCTTCGGTTATAGGATTAATCATGTATGTCATGACCTGTACTAGGCCAGATGTGGACTTTGCACTTAGTATGACTTGCAAGTTCCAGCAGAATACTGGTGAGGAACACTGGAAGGCAGTCAAAAGTATTCTTAAGTATCTCAGACGTACTAAAGATTACTTCATAGTCTATGGTGGAGATGATAAGCTAGTTGCCACTGGGTATACTGATGCTAGTTTCCAGACAGATGTTGATGATTTCAAATCTTAGTCTGGTTACACGTTCATTTTCAATGGAGGAGCAGTGAGCTGAAAGAGTTCTAAACAAGCTACTACTGGTGCAATTGCATAGGCAAAGGAACCAAGATCAACAAACAGAAACAAACATGTACCGAGGAAGTACCACATTCTCCGAGAGATGGTGGAAGCTGAAGATATTAGGATAGATTATGTTCCCACAGACAATCATCTAGCAGATCCGTTTACTAAACCATTAAGCTTGGTAAACCATAATGGTCATTTTAAGAACATGGGTATTAGATATGTTGGTGATTGGCTCTAGGTCAAGTGAGAGATTGAAAGTATATGTATGTCCTAGAGACAATCTGTATTAGGACAAAATGTACTTCATACACATTCGTATTTATATTAATGATGATTAATATTATGGTATTTGCATTTGTTGAATTATTAGTTGATGTTTTATAATATTCTATAAATGCATCCCTAGAGTTTACGTGGTTATTAATGATGTGAGAATTAATATTATTGTTACACCTCGTAAGTTTAATGCGATAATTAAGAACGTCATTAAGAAATAAGATTCGAATATTGGATATAAAGTATATTTATATAAGCTAATCCGGAAGTTGGTATACAAAGGATGTGGGTCCGATTTTTTTTTGAAAACTACGAGTGTGACGTTGGAAACTAGTAATAATAAGTTGTATATTCCCGTTATGGACTAGTGTCGTATTATAAGAATTACGACATTGAGAATACGAGACCTTATGAAATTTTCGGGAACTAGAAGAAGAGGGATCTAAGTTTAATTATTACTTGAGGGGTCATTTAAGAAGACTATTACGAGAATTGGACTAAGTTGCAAAATGAATTTTCAGATTTTTTTTCTTAAGAACGTAAAAACCTTTTCATCTTCTCCATTCTCATTTCATTTCAAAAGAAAAACACATCCCTCACCTCTCTTTCTTTTCCCCCCAAACAGAGAACACTCCCCATCCCCTTAGCAAAAATTTGAAGCTTTCTAATTCCTCTTTATAGATTAAGTTCCTCCACAATTTCTAAGCCAAAAATTACTCCAAAAACAGTGGGCAAACACCACTGCTGTACCATGAGATTAGCCTAGAAATTTCAAGATTTTAAGATGAAGTTTTTGGAAGAAAAACATGTAAGAATGATGGATCAAACTTATAGAACACATGCATATCACTTTGAGTTGAAGAAATGATGAAAATTGGTGCAAAAAGAGTTGGAGCAGTGGACAGAAATTAGGGACTGTTTTGGGCTTCATTTTGAGATAAAAAATCTTCTTTTCATTGAGTATTTGGAAGATTAAATGATGTTGTAGTTAAAGGATAAACGCTTGATAAAGAGAACTTGGAATTTAAGACAATGCATGCGATTTGTGGATATTGTAGTCGATTTTAAGATTATTTTTGGATATATTAAATTTGATTGTGTTATTGCTATTATCGTCGTCAATTGCATGTTGAAAGTTGAAAGAAAACCTTGATGTTTAAGTTTAAGTTATAGTTGGTTATATGAAAATGTTGAAAAGGGAAATTGGATTCTAAGAAGGTTGAGAAAAGAGTTATGGAATTATGACATGTTGTGACCAATAACTTCATAAAATTGTTAGATGTTGTTTTAATGTATTAGGGGTTGTTTTGTTAAGATTACAATTCTGGAAAAATAAGTTAGGAATATATATATATATATATGATATGGTAAATACTACTACATGTCTTAAAGGAATTAAATCATAAAGAGGTGTTACATTGCACTCTAGATGTTGTCAGATTATGAGTTATTTTAACATGATTTAGGGGCTGAATTAACCTGAAAAAATAGGTGTATTAATCACATTGATTTCTATTTTGGTTATATTTATGAAGGTAAGAAGAAATGATGTATAATGGTGGTTTATGTCAAGTATATGGACTATTTTGGCTATATTCTTAAGTTATGACTTGCTATTGGTATTGTTGGCTTTGGTTGTAAGTTGTGGATGTGCACATAAATAGGGGAAGTGCTGCCCAAATTTTTTATAAAAAAGAAAGCAAGTTATCATTTAATTATAGCATATGCTAGTAATGATAAGGTTAATGAACATGTTACTATTAATATAGGTTGAAGTGCTAGTCAAGAAGTATTTAGAATATTGAGTTGGCTAGTTCATCAATAAGGTATGTGAAACTCTTCTTTCTTTCTTTTTGGCATGATTTAATGAAAGTACGACGGACGTACATAATTTCTACACAGTCTAATTCCTAAAGATATTAGATATGAGGAGTGCCTATAATTTTTCAGTAAATAGTTTATTATAATGATTTTTATTGAGGATCAAATGATGATTTAAATTGCATATGGTTGCTCATGATATTCTGCTCGTGCCAAGTGTTATTATGATAATTTCACTGAGTCCCTCACTAGAGGGCCGGGTACGTTATATATATTTATGATTATTCCATGGACATGTATCCATGATGCGGGTATAGATACTCATGATAGTACATGTATGATGATTCCATGGACATGTATCCATGATGCGGGTATAAATACCCATGATAGTATATGTATGATTATTCCATGGACATATATCCATGATGCGGATATAGATACCCATGATAGTATATGAATGATGATTTCATGGAAAAACATCCATAATGCGGGTATAGATACTCAGGATAGTATATTTATATATATATATATATATATATATATATATATATATAGACATGATGATTTTGTGGGCAGGCACCCGTGATTTTGATGTGACCCTCATTTTTATAAGGCACAGTCGACTCTCATATTTTTATATATGGCACGGTTGGATTTGGTATTTGATTTTCATACTTGTCTCATGTACGTTTTGGCCAGTTATGATTATCTACTTGTACTTTATGTTTCATATACTCGGTACATTCTTTCGTACTGACCCCCTTTCCCCGGGGGGCTGCGTTCATGCCCGCAGGTACACGTACTCAGTTTGGAGATCTTCCAGTTTAGGATTCTTGTTCAGCTACTTGGAAAGCTCCATTGATTCGGAGCTTAGTCATTTTGGTACAGAACCTTATTTTGACTTATGCATATTTAGGGGCACGACGGGGCCCTGTCCCGTCATATTTCATTATCGTATTCTTAGAGGTCTGTAGACAGTTGTGGGTTGTATATGTGTGGGTTAGTTATATGAGGATGGTAGATATGTTTTGTTTAGCTATGCTATTGTATTTCATTTTGGGATGTATCGGTATACAGTGCCAGGCTTGTCGGCTTGCGTCCCTTGTTATATTTGATTAGATGTGACTCCTCACGAGACAGGATTATTCGTGTGTAGAGGCAGTCTTGCCTGCTTGCCTATTCTGACATGTGTTATGATTGCGGCGTTATGCTGCCGAAATTCATATTGTCCTTAGTGTCAGTCTGATTACGTGACAGTTTAGTATAATGACGTTCAATTAGGGTGCCATGTTCACGACCCGTCTGGTCGGGTCCTGACAAAAGTGGTATCAGAGCAGTTAGTCCTCGGAATGTCTACATACCGTATCTAGTAGAGTCTTGTGCATGGGTATGTTGTGCACCATACTTATACGCAGGAGGCTGCCGGACATTTAGGATTGGTTTCTATTCTTTCATCTCATAGATCGTGCATTAGAGTTATGTTATTAGGATGATCCCTTTCTGACGTATTAACGTGTTTCTGATTATGCCTCAGAAGAAACAGCGGCCCATGAGTCAAATCGATGCGAGAGCTACTAGCGGGGTTGAAGAGTTACCGTCCGTACTCGGTCTATCTGGGAGGCGTACGATCGATGAGCTCTGCCACGTCGCCACCTCGAGCTCGGTCGAGCGGCGTCACGATTCTGAGATCCCAACACCTGAGCCTCAAGCTCCTCAGACAGGGGCAGATAACAGAGCCATGAGAGATGTGGTTCAGCTGCTGACTAGATTAGTGGCAGGGCAGACTCACAGATAGGGACCAGGAGTTGATCCTAGATCAGATAGTTTGGTCGTGATTTCTTGGTATGATCCACTGAATTTTTCGGTCAGGCGAGGATGATCCACAGTGTTCATCAAGCGGATACTGACGTCGTTGAAGGTGATAAAGACTTCAAAGACTGAGTTGGTTGTGTTGGCTTCATATCGGTTGTGTGATGTAACTATCAACTGGTATGAGTCGTGGGAGCTATTCAGGGGCGAGGGTGCTCCTCCAGCCGTGTGGGATGAGTTTTCGGAGGCCTTCCTTGACCACTTCCTACCTCCAGAGATGAGGAGAGCCAGAGTTGATAGGTTTCTAAACTTGAGGCATAACGGTAGGAGTATTAGGGAGTACAACCTTGAGTTTGATTCATTGGACAGATATGCACCCACTATTGTAGCAAATATGGCAGACATGGTGCATCACTATGTGATGGGGTTGGACTACTATTTGATTGATGGTTGTATGGCAGTGGCTCTTCAGCCGGGTATGGATATTGCTAGGATCCAGGCGTATGCACACGGGGTTAAGGACCGATACAGAGGGCGGAAGCCAGACAGAGGTCATGATAGGGACCAGCATAAGAGGGTTAGGTCGGCAGGTTATTCGGGTGAGTCTCAAGGCAAGCAGCCTCAGCAGTAGGATAGATATTCGTCCCAGCCAGCATAGAGTTCTCCCCTAAAGTTCACAGGTAGGAGATTTGACCGTCCAGGGTATTCAGGGGCCGGTCATAGCTCTAGGGCTTCAGGTTCACAGAGGAACATGGGTTCTAGTCAGTCGAGACCACATTTTCCTCGGTTTTCTCGGTGTGGTAAGCATCATGTTGGGGAATGTTGCCTTATTACAAGTGTTTGTTTCTTTTGTGTCCATCAAGGACATATGATAAGAGACTGCCCTTATGAGAGTGGTACAAGGGGTATGACTCGGCCTACTGAATCGGTTGTTGGTTCATCATCACCCATATCTATGCGCCCCACAGGGCAGAGTATTCAGATGCTAGTAGGCCGTGGTAGAGGCCGTGGCGAAGCTCCCAGTTCTAGCGGTCCTTCGAACCGCATATATGCTTTGGCCAGAAGACATGATCATGAGGTGTCACCAGATGTGGTCGCAGGTATACCTTTGATCTTTTCGAGACGTATATGCATTGATAGATTCAGATTCCACCTTATCGTATATATATTCCCCCCTGTTGCTAGTAGAATCGAAATAGAATCTGAGTTGATAGAACTATTTGAGGTAAGAAGCTGCAAAAGAATATTATTCCCATGAAAGAATAAGAAGGGGCTATTACTTCTTGAACAATAAGATTGATATAAATAAATGAAAGTGCCTTGTATTTTTGCACCAAGTTCTGAGAAGTATTGGACATAGGTATTATTTGAGCTCTTTCGCAAATGACTTAGAACTTGGAAATGATGAGAATCCTATTAGTGTACAGTTGTGTCTATCATTTAAAATATCGTAAAGAGTAGTGTTCAGCGTAAAAGGGATGAAACTCATAATGCCTCTCTTAACTTGTGTAGTGGGTGATCTTTAAGTACTAATCTTACTGAGCATCCAAATGGAGGAATATGGTTATTGTGGAAGCCTCACCTCTATGAGGTAGGTTATAGAGGTAGGTATTAAAAACTATACAGAATAATTAATACGCTGCGGGGCAACACATAAGGGTAAAAAGAAAGGTTTCCATATGACCTTGGTGTGTGCATCCAATGATGTGGCTCATAAAAGGGAACTGTGGATAGATATTAGAAGGTTACGTGGCCAGGTACAAAGTCCATAGGCAATAATGAGTGATTTCAACTGGGTATTAAGAATAAATGAAAGAGTGAAGTGTCATGTTGCTATGACTGGGATAAGAGATTTTAAACAGTATATAGTAGAATGTGATTTGACAGAACTAAGATTATTTGGAGAAAGTAAAGGATATAATGAAGCTTTTGCATCCTCAACACCCTCCTGAACATCAATTTTCTCCAGGTTGGCTTGAAAAATCCAAGGTAAGACATGGTATTAAATCATTTCATCGTTTTGGAGAAAGTGGTTCAGTTGACATGCAGGACATGGAAATGAAACTGGAGGCTATAAGGGAGAAAATAAACAAATTTTCCATGAAAGATGTTTTTAATTTGGATGAAACAGGTCTGTTTTACATGTTACAAGCTGATCACTCTCTTGCAACCAAGCAACTTGAGGGAAGAAAGCAAGACAAAGAGAGGCTTACAATTGTTATTTGTTGCAACGAGGATGGTTCAGAAAAAATTCCTTTATGAATTATTGGAAAATATGCAAAGCCACGTTGCTTCAAAAATATCAACATGAGCAACATCAATTGTCATTATCGTGCCAACAAGAGGGCATGGATGACTAGTGTGTTTTTTGATGAATATGTTCGCTGGTTTGATCACAAAATGAATGACAGAAGAATCTTGTTGATGGTTGACAATTGTCCAGCCAATCCAAAAAATATTGAAGGATTACGGAATGTTGAGTTGTTTTTTTTGCCACCTAACATGACATCAAAGATTCAACCATGTGATGCATGAATAATTAGATATTTCAAGATGCACTATCGTAGGAGATTCTACAAAAATCTACTGGAAGGTCATGAGTTGGGGCTACCTAATCCTGAAAAGATTAATGTTTTAGATGCCATCAATTTTGCAGTCTCCGCTTGGACAACCAATGTTTCTCAAGTGTCAATAGCAAATTGCTTTCGGCACTGCAAAATTCGTTCAAATGAAAAAATCTCAAGTGAGACAAACTTTGAAGAAAGTCTACATGAGCTTGAGAATATGGTCAAGGATGTTGGTTATCACAATGAAATGGACGTCAACAAATTGGTGGACTATCCGGGTGAAAATGATGAATGTTCAATGGTTCAAAGTTTAGAGGAAATTGTTGCTGATATTATTGAAGATCCTACTAATGATGAAGCTAAAGATGATTCAATACCGTTGGAACCAGTCACGAGAAAGAAGGCTTTGAGCGCGACAACAACTCTTCAAATTTTTTTGTTGCAGCTAGAGAACTCGACACCGGAACTCTTGGCTGTAATTAAAAAAGTTAGGGATGAAATCCAATTAGATTTAAATTTTAAGAAAAATCAAGTAACAATAGATTCATATTTTAGCAAATTACCATAATATTTATAATTGTAATATTTATGAATTATTAATTTAGAATTTTAATGGGACCTAATATTTATAAAGGGATTTTCCGAAAAAATATTATCTTATTATCTTATAAAATTTGATGATTTTTACAAAGGCCCAAGTCGGGACCGGAAGATTTTATTATTTTAGAGAGTTTATTAATTTATAGAGTATTAATTTATAGAGGTTTTACTGTCTAAACATTATAATAACACTTTAATTCATCATATGAGAGTTCTCATTCATTAAACACATGATCGAAAGAGTTTTAGGACAAATAATGGTAATAATAACACTACTATCCAATTAGTCTAACAATTTGTTCTAAAAGCACAACCTTGTTATACGGTTTGTATTTCGTGTTGAGTATATATAGGAATGAGAGAATCGTACATTGAAACCATATTAGAGAATTTTGAACCGGTTGGTCATAAGAATTATTCACTTTTCGTAAAAAAAAATCACTTTTTTTTTAAAAAAGCAGTGTTTTAGCCGTGAAAATTTCAAATATAACTTGAAGTTGTATTGTAAATTAAAAAAACAACCAAAACCTTATTTTTCACAATTGAAACCTACAAATCATTATTTGCAAAAACTATGATCAAACACATCTCCAACTTCAAAAATTTCAAAAAATAAATAAATTGATATCTATGACTAAACGTCTAATTAGATCCACACACACATTGTTACCACAATATTCCCGCACATAGATACTACATAGTCTTCTTCTTTTTAATTATTCTCAAATAAATTTAAAATAGCGGCACCGACGGCTAGTCCCAGTATATCAATACCGGTGGTGGTTTACTGGGTTTACTTTTTGAGCAGAAAGACTAAAAAGCCTCTCCCCTCATTCTTGTTTTAAGTGTGTAGATTGAAAGATAGGCATAGTTAGGGGTGCACAATTTTCGGTCCGGACCGAAAAAATGGACCGGACCGAACCTCTTTGGACCGGACCGAACCGGACCGAGATTATCGGTCCGGTCCTCGGTCCTTTAAAATTTATGTTTCGGTTTTCGGTCCGGTCGTCGGTCGAGTTGGTCCGATCGGACCGATTTTTAATTTTATTTTATAATATATTATATATATATATACTGTATCTGTATTATACACCTAATTTTTATACTAATACTAAACCCCACAGGCCCCTGCACCCCGCCGGCCCTCCTCTGAATACATTTATACTAATACTTAATAAGTCTAATTGTCTAAATGTCTAATAGTCTAAATCGACTTCCCGTCTTCCCGACCCTCTCTCTCTCCCTCATTTCTAAATCCCTAAATCCCTAAATCTCATTCCAAACTCAATCTCAGGCTCTCGTGATCGGCCAACACTTGGCCGCCGCTGCGATCCTCGATCGTCGATCGGCGCTCAGCGGTAGCACTCGGCTCACCCGCCGTCGACGACTCCTCGCTTGATCGTCGATCGTCCGTCAACGTCGGTTACGTCGCCTCTCAATCTCAATCCCAGTCTCTCAATATAACCGGTATCACTTCTCAGTTCTCTCAAGTTCGGACTCGATCCTCGAACTCGAGACTCGGACTCGATCGCCTCTCACTCTCGAGCGCCTCGATCGCTCAATCTATCGACAAGGTATAGTTCATTAGTTTGTCATTTGAAGTTGTGCAACAAAAGTTTGTATTCATTTGTATTTTTAAATGATATTAAATGTTTGTATTCACATGTAGATGATGTCTAGTACCTCTGAATCTCATATCCAATCCAAAAGGAAAAGAGACGATGAAATGACTCGTCCGTCGAGTACTCACCGCTCATTGTGCGGAATGAAGCGGTGTCACGACCACGAGTTTGTATTGCCTTCTCAAACACCAACAAATACACTCCACACAGATACAACTCAGACAAGTATTATGCAACGGAGGAGCAGAGATATTACTTGCAACAAACAAATGGCTGAATATTGGAAGGAATACAAGCTTTATTTGACTAATGGCGAGGGCAAGCGTCGAGCTGAATGTAAGTATTGCCATAAAACTTTTGCGTGTGACTCTGCTATTAATGGTAACAAAAATGTGAAAAATCATGCAACTCAATGCCTACTAAACCCGGAGAATGTGATTAAACAAAATCAAAGTAAATTGACTTTGGAGGCTGTTGCGGATAAAAAAGGAGAAGGAAAGTTGAGAAATTGGGTTTTAAATGTAAATGAAGTTAGGGAAGCGTTGTGCTATATGGTGATAGTTGACGAACTTCCTTTTCGTTGTGTTGAAAAACCCGGTTTTAAGCATTTCATATATGTTGCTTGCCCTGAGTTTATAGTACCCTCCCGTATGACTGTGGCGCGTGATTGCTTTCAACTTTATTTGAAGGAAAAAGAAAAGTTGAAAGAATTTCTCACATTTTCATGCCAACGAGTATGTGTGACAACTGATTCATGGACATCTAATCAAAGAATCAACTATATGTGCCTTACCGCTCATTTTATAGACAATGATTGGAATTTGCAAAAACGAATTCTAAGCTTTTGTCCAATTACAAGTCATAGGGGTGAGTCAATTGCAAAAGCTATAGAATCTTGTTTAGAGAGTTTAGATTTACATATGAAACTTTTCTGGATTGTTGATAATGCCTCTTCAAATGATGTTGCTTGTAGTCACTTGATGAGAATAGTTCAAAGCAATGGTAGTGCAATAAGTAAGGGAAAATATTTGCATATGAGATGTGTCGCTCATATTGTTAATCTTATTGTTTGGGATGGTTTGAAAATAAAAGATTTTCTTAAAGCAATTGAAAGAATTCGAGCTATTGTGAAATCTGTGAGGAATTCTCCTGCTAGGCTTCTTAAATTTAAAGAAATTGCAACAGTCTTGAAAATAGAGAGCAAATCTTTGTTGTCACTTGATGTGCCTACTCGTTGGAACTCAACTTATACTATGTTGATGACATCTATAAAATTTGAGCGAATTTTTGGTATGTTTGAACTTCATAAAGAACAAGATCTTAAAGAGCCTAATAATGTAGGGCCTCCTAATGAGAATGATTGGTTGTTGGCCAAAAGGCTTGTTATCTTTCTAGAAAAGTTTTATATTTTAACTAATAATGTTTTTGCTTCTTTGAGTGTCACGTGCAATAGTGCATTGTTTGATATTAGTACAGCTCTTGGAACATTAAAAGATCTAGAAAGTACTTGTGATGTAGAATTGCGTGCAATGGCTGGTAAGATGAAAGAAAAGTTTGATAAGTATTGGGGTAGTTTAGAAAAATTTAACATGATGATTTATGTGGCTGCCATTCTTGATCCTTCGATGAAAAAAGTTGGTTTACAATTGACTCTACATGAGATGTATGGGGAAGTGAAGGGTGATAGTTTGCTTGAGAATATTCAACAAGTCCTAAATGATTTGTTTGATGAATATAAGGCTATGTATTTCCCTACTGTTGCTTTGAGTGGGACAAGTGATGTATCTAAATCAAGTGACATGAGATTAGATCTCAAGACTAAAGTTAGGAAGCTCAAATCATCGTTAGAAGCAAAGGGTAAATATAGTACGAGGCCGGAGCTTGATCGATATTTGAATGAAGAGGTGGATGAAGAAGATATTGAAATCTTAACTTGGTGGAAGCTCAATTCACTAAGATTTCCCGTTGTTTCACGCATGGCTCGTGATATATTAGCTATTCCAAAGATTATCTGATTTATACGAGGTCGCATTTAGTCTGAGGGCGAGCAACGATCGATTCGGGAGTTCTTTGACACCTAATGTAATACATTTTCTTTTGTATTTTTTGTAAAGCAAATTTAATTTTTATTATATTAATTGGTAAGTTCTGTTTCTTAACTTTTATTTTATGTTAAAGATGGTGCAAGGACTCATTTGTGGTCAAGATTGGCTTCGTTCAACTTTGACGAAGAAATCCAAACTAATTAATGTGGAAGAATCATTAGAAGAGTTGCAAGATTTGGAGAATGGTATGATATATTGATATGAATATGATGATATCTCATTGCAAGCATTAGAAGAGTTACAATTCTTATTACTAACTTTATTATTTTCTTTCATACAGATTTTCAAAAGTGTGGAATTGATGAATCTACCATCTATGTTTGATGGTTTGAGTGTTTGTATATGTATAATGTATGTCATTCTCTTCCCTACTGACTACTGTTGTTTACTTGTTTTTAGTTTTGGCATTTTCAAGAATAAATTGTGGACTATGCCTATTGCCTAATGTGGACCTGGGCAAGGGCAGGCGGTGAGGCGAGTGAGGCGTGGAATGTGGATCAAGGCAAGAAAATGAAGGAATCGACAGCGCTGCAGCGCAACAAGCTGCAAGAATGGCAAAGACTTCAAGTAATGAGCGACAAGCGTGACAAGCGGCAAGCGGCGGCTTATTAGTTTTAGTTATTAATTAAAGCTTACTTTGTGTAATAATAATAAATCATGTAAAAAAATTATTGCAATTTGAATTTGGGGTGTGGAGTGTGGAGTGTGGACAGTGGACAGGACACTATGGATAGAGTACTGGAGTGGAATTGGATTTATTGCAATTTGGATTTTGGATTTCTGCATATTTGACATCGGTCCATTCGGTCCAAATGACCGGACCGAACCTGAACCGGACCGAGAAGTTCGGTCCGGTCTTCGGTCCGGACAATATTGTTGTTCGGTCTTCGGTCCGGTCCGTTTCGGTCCGGTCCAATCCGGTTCGGTCCGGCCCGATCCGATTTTAACCTTTTGTGCATCCCTAGGCATAGTAGGAGAACTTAAAAATTGCTATATCATACTATATGGATAACTTTAATACCTTCACAGCTTCACTTAATAGGTTTGCAAATCTAATTTCAATGACTATTATAAGTTTGGAACTCATAATAGCAATAGTACAATGAAGATAATGGTGACAATATAAATATTGAACTTGATTCCACCTCTAATTTATTCAAATTTAAAGATAAATTTATTCCAAAATAATGATGACAATATAAATATCATATCGTAACCAATTTAATCGATAGGTAGGTTTATCTTAATTTACCCGCGTCAACTTGTGGAATGATATGATAAAGACGTTAAATTCATGTCTGAAATGTGAGATGAGTACTAAACGTCAATCATTTCAAAAATGCATATACATCTGTTCTCTCTATTCAAAGTAATCAAGTTGGCCATATCCGCTGATAGTGGTCCAGTGGTCATTAGTTAAATTTGTGATCTTAGGGTCACAACTTTGATTCTCGACGGATACGTTTTCCGGGGCATATGCCTCGTATTAAAGTCTGATAGCTTAACCGCGCGGGCATGTTGCAGTGTGAGTTTGATTCCTCCGCAAGTCGTTAGAAGTCGGACCATAGCGTTGATCCGTTGGTAGCGATCGACACGAATCGCGGTGCACATTCCGCGATTTATCCGTGGCGGTGGCGCGGGTTCCATCGCCTCCGTGAGTCTATCACGCATGCAAATCTTTTGCAATATGGCGATATGAGTCTTAAAGACGCAGGCCTGGATTATCTCAAAAAAAAAAAAAAAAAATCAAGTTGGCCATGTGCATCAGTGCATGACAGCACGAGATATTAATCCATACCTCTCCTATGGATCATGCTGACCAGATTATCAATTCAAAGTCAACTTGTGATAATACGGAGCCAATAGAGTTTCACTAACGACAAAAAAAGGGGAAGCTGCAGACCATTATAAATTTGCAACTCTTTACATAGAATCCCTCATTGGTCCAATTATTGCATCTAATTTCCATTGTTTCTCCAGCATGGTGACATTCAAACTTCCCCTGTCTATTATATTTCTTCTACTCAATATTTTTCTATGCTCATCTGAAGTACTATTCCTTCCAGTCACTAAAGACGACTCATCAACCCTACAATACACTATAGAAGTAGGTCAAAGAACTCCTTTAATCCCCATAAAACTCACACTAGATCTTGGTGGTCGAAGCCTATGGGTAAACTGTGATAATGGTTACAATAGCTCAACATACAAACCAGCTCAATGCAATTCCACACAATGTTCTTTTTCCAAGTCTCATGCCTGTGGAGACTGCATATTTAGATCTCAATTGCAGCCAGGATGCAACAACAATACTTGTTACATTTGGGGTGAAAATCCATTGATTGATAGTTATATCGACCGCGCAGAAATTGCTGAGGATGTATTGGCCGTTGGTTCTGCTCCTGGTGTTCTTGTCACTTGGCCGCGGTTTATTTTCACTTGCCTTATTTATCCCGATTTAATGAAACTCCTCTCGAATGGTGTCACAGGTATATCATTAATTACTGAACTAAATTATGCATATATGTATATATGTATGCATGTATGTATGTTCTCCATGTGTGGGTATGATTCGAAAAGACATAAACTGTCCAGTTGTCTGAAAAAATTATTCACACTAATACTTCACAAACTACAGAATGTTATGACATGTTTAATATAATATGTATCAAATATTTTTATTTACTCTTTCTTAAATTTTTAATTTCTAGTATGAGTCTGATCGTTTTTCATACTTTGTTTGCTTTGCTTGTTTTGCCTGATTATGCTTTGTCTTGAGTCGAGGGTCTCCCGGAAACAGCCGCTCTACCTACCAAGGTGGAGGTGATGTCTGTGTACACTCTACCCTCCATAGACCCACATTGTGGAATTTTCACTGGGTATGTTGTTGTTAGTTAAACTTTTATCAAGTCAAACAATACATGTAAGATGATATTAATCTCCCTTGGGGAGTCTTTCATTAATATCAAAGTATATATAGAGTACAATGTTCATCACTTATACAATAGGAATCTTAAACCTATACAAAAGAGGAATCTTAGTCTTACCATAATTATATTTACACAATATATTAAAATATTCTAATTATGGGGAGGGATACAATTGTTTCTATAATATACATGTTTACACACCCCCTCAGTCGGAGCGGGAGGAGGTCGGACGCTGAGACTGGATCTGAAGTCAAGAAATAACTAGTGACTTATGGAGACGGCACACGTAGTGAGGAACTGCTGGATGAGTGAATCCTGACAGTTCATGCATGTAGACTGTCTCTCAGATCCCCATGTAAGAATGCATTCTGCACATCAAACTGATGGATCGGCCAGTGTTTTCCCATGGCAATACTCAAAATTGTGCGGATGGTAGCCGGTTTGACAACCGGGCTGAAGGTCTCACCACAATCAATGCCCTCCTGCTGATTTGTGTCATTAGCCACAAGTCTTGCCTTATACCTCTCAAGATCTCGTCTCTGAATTTGTGATGAAATAGCCACAGACAACGAATCGCATTCACCCCCTCAGGTCTAGGTACTAGATCTCACGTGTGATGTTTAGTTAAAGCATTGAATTCCTCAGTCATAGCCGCATTCTAATTAGGGTCTTGTTTGGACAATATAGGGTTCTTGGGAATTGGTGAAATGATTTTGGCAGACAAGTTAAATTGGACTTTGGGTTTAAAGATTTCATATTTTGCACGAGTTTCCATTTTGGTGAGTGGGGATAGTAGGAGGTTCCAAGGCGGAGAGATTTATTGGATACGGAGAAGGAGGGACAGACGCCGGAGTAGGCACCGCGGCGATGGAGGGAACCGTCGGCGGCGCCGTGGCGCCGTGATCAAGTGTCGCGGCGCTGGAGGACTGACATACCTCTCTAATATTTTGGCGTCGTGGCGCCTCAGCACTGGGCCGCGGCGCTGTCGACGGTGAATCAGGGACCTGTTCGCAGGAGTTTTGGCGCCACGGCGCTGACGCTGAATAAGAACTGTTATGCTCTAGTTGACTTAGGATGATGTGAGAGATGGCAGGCTCGTCAAGAAAAGAGTAATCCGGTTTTTGGAACTTTTTAAGATTCGAAAACGGTAATGTGGTCTCGTCGAATGTGACATGACGAGAGATGTGGATCTGACGAGTGGACAAGTCATAACATAGATAGCCCCTATGATTTGGCGGAAAGTCTAGATAGACACAAGGAGTGGACCGGGGGGCTAGTTTGGGAGGGGCAGTAGAGGCAAAGTTAGGATAGCATAGACAACTAAATATTCGGAGATGATCATAAGAAGGGACTCTATGATTGAGAATTTCGGTAGGGGTCATATTGTGAAGGGTGCTAGTTGGGAGACTATTTAGAACGTATTTTGACATTTTAGCAGCATAGACCCAGAAAGATGGAGGTAGGGAAGCATGAATCAAAATAGTGTGAATCATATTGTTAATGGTGCGGATGGTTCTTTCAGCTTTACCGTTTTGTGAGGAGGTGTGGGGGCAGGAGCAGCGAAAAACCATGCCATTATTAGTACAAAAACGGTGAAGCATATAGTTGTTGAATTCACGACCATTATCGCACTGAAAAGAATTTATACCTTTTTCAAATTGTATTTGAATGAATGTTCGAAACTCAAGAAATTTGACAAACACTTCCGATTTAAATTTGAGAGGATACAACTAAACAAAGTGAGAAAGGTCATCTAGTAAGGTAAGATAGTATTTATGACCGAGAGAACTAGCAATAGGTAATGTCCATAAATCGGCATGTATAAATCAAAGGGTGCAAAAGTAATACTAGTGTATGACTTAAACAGAAGACGAGTATGTTTGACTAAAGAACAAGAAACACAATTTTGGGCAAGCTTCTCATTACAAGTAATGAAATTATTGCCTCTAAGAAAATTAAAAACTGGGGCTCCTGGATGACCAAGCCTATTATGCCATGTGAAAGAAGAAATGACCGCTAGAGAGACGGGAGAGCTAGATCTGGCAGCGGAGGTGGGAGTGAATGGACAGAGATCCCTCGTGCTATTGCATATCGTAAGAGGTGTCACCGTATGAAGATCCTTCATAGTGAAACCATAAGGGTCAAAATCAACGGAGACAGAGTTATTACGAGTAAATTTGCGGATAGAGATTAGATTCTTAATCATATGTGGGGCATATAGGGTATTTTGAAGGAGGAATGGATGAGGGGGTGGTGTGTAGGATGTACCATAACCCTTTATTGGAATGCGGTGGCCACTATCAACTGTCACAAATTGTGGATGCTTTAAACCAAACAGTTTGGAAATATTACCTGCAGACCGGGTGAGGTGAGAAGTGGCTCCGGAGTCCATGTACCAGTTGTTGTTAGGTTGTTTCATGTTGAGACAAGCGAAAGGTCGACCAACTCGATGGATGTTATCTTTGGGCGAAATTTGCGGTCTTTGGCCCGAATATGTGGGCCTGTTGTTCTGCTGCCGATTCTGCGTCGCGACTTACCACGACCGCGACCCTGCGCGACCGCGCGGCTGCGTTCCTGCTGCGGTTGAGAGTTTTCTGGCGGTTTTGGATCTTGAGGGCGTGTTTCGACAGCCAACGCCTTCTGAGTGTGCTCATCCTGCTTAGCACGGCGAGTCTCTTCGAGCAACAACTGCGAACGAGCTTTGTTAAAATTGGGAAGCGGATTTTCCTGTTGAATTATGGCGGCTAATGTATCATAGTCGCCTTTGGGAAGGCCTTCAATAAATTGCAACACCATCTTAGTGTCCGAGACAGGCGTGTCGACGTTGGAGAGTTGATCCGTCAGTAGTTTCGACTGTCTGCAATATTCAGTCATGTTGGAGAAATTTTCAAAGCGTGTATTGTTAAATTGTTTCTCCAAATACACCGCACGAGTGTGCTTGTTATCTTGAAAGATTTCCTCCAAGCGGTTCCATAAATCACGGGATGTGACACCAAATTTCATGATAGTAAGAAGAAGATCCTAAGAAATACTATCATAAATCCACTGTTAGACGCCTGCGTCTAGACGACGCCAAGTAGACTCATCAACCTCCGGAGGACGCGGAATAGTGTCGTTGATGCGGTCAAGCACGTTATAGAGACATGCATGATTACGGGCGGTTGACCCGAGGAGAATCGATCGCTTTCTTGATCAAGAAGAATGAGAATATAATTCTTGATATTGGTAACAGTGAGGGCGGGATGAAAAGAAGATGACAACGTGGTGGTGGAATTTGTGGAGGTAGATGCGTCAGAATCAGAAGCGTAATCCTGAGTATCCATTTAGAGAAGAGAGAAAAGAATAAGAAAAATCAAGAATTTTGGGATGAGAGGGGGGAGGAATCGCGGCGGAACTTCCTGGGGGGGCTGGTCGGCGGCGGCGGCTCACACAAAAAAAAATTCTAGGGTTTTGTGTTAGGCTCTTGATACCATGTAAGATGATATTAATCTCTATTGGGGAGTCTTTCATTAATATCAAAATATATATAAAGTACAATGTTCATCCCTTATACAATAGGAATTCTAAACCTATACAAAAAAGTAATCCTAGTCTTACCATAATTATATTTACACAATATATAAAAATATTCTAATTATGGGTAGAAATACAGTTGTTTTTATAATATACATGTTTACAATACCGAACAAATTGGAATGGGGGAGTATATGGGCTGAACAATATGTGAACATAATTTCCGGTTTTTAGGTGACAACGACATTTGAACACATCAATTTTATTTAAAAGTTTAACTAATTCGAGCTAGGACAACTTTTAATTTGATTATGTTATGTCTCAACAGGAATTGCAGGTTTTGGACATGAAAGTCTAATTTCTATTCCCAATCAGCTTGCTTTAGACCCTAGATTCACCAGGATGTTTGGTATGTGTTTGAGCTCATCTACAAAATCTCGTGGGGTTGTCTTCATCGGATCTGGACCATATTATGTTTACAATCCTAAGAAAATCGACATCTCCAAAGATCTTGTCTACACCAAACTAATAAAAAATAACAGAGGATTTACGGTATCCGAAAAATACTATATCCAGGTTTCATCCATTCGAATAGCAGGGCAAGATGTGCCACTAAATAAAACATTGCTATTGATTAATAAAAAGGATGGAGTTGGCGGGACCAGAATCAGCACAACAACACCTTTCACAATTTTGCACACTAGCATTTACGATGTTGTTAAAACTGCTTTCATCAAGGCGCTTCCGAAGAACGTGACACTTGTAGAGCCTCCTACGAAACAATTTGAAACTTGTTTTAGTTCCAAAAACATTAGAAGCACTAACGTTGGACCACATGTTCCTGAGATAGATATTGTCTTGCACAAACCTAGTGCATTTTGGAGGATTTATGGGGCAAATTCAGTGGTACAAGTTAGTAAGGACGTTATGTGTTTAGCATTTGTGGGACAAGACCAAACATGGGAACCAAAAATTGTGATAGGAGGACATCAATTGGAAGAAAACCTCTTAGTATTTGACCTTCAAAGAAAGAATATAGGTTTTAGCTCCTCACTCAAACTTCAACAAACATCATGCTCTAAGTACGATAATACCATTCTGGGCTAAGTACTGTTCTAATCTTGGCCCCTCCATTCTACGCAATTTCCTATTTTTGTAATAAATTTCAGCTACTTTACGCAAATATTAATCCTACTATGTTATTGTTGTACAAGTGCACTCAATAAACTCAATTATTAAATTTGACTTGATTGTGTTACAGACCAAATACAAGCGATAGTTGGATATGAGAATCTTGATTTAGACTCCTGATTATTTTAATTAGTTGTAATATTGAAGTTGGGAAAGTTGAAGACTAGAAAAGTAAGTGAGAAATATCAAATTAAGTATTGTGCCAGATATTTTATTTTCAACTATCAAATAGGGTCAGGTTTTTGCATGATTTGGTAGTTTAAAATCTAAGTTGTTGGTTTTTATTTTGTGTTATGGTCTGGCAAGTGCAAACAATGGCATGTGTATGTTTAGTATGTTGATAAGTTTATATGGCTGCAAAATAATGAATGCTTATGATATATTTTGGTTTGAAATTGATAATTATTAATGAAGTATGGTGAAGCATTATTATGTCCAGCTTTGTGTGCATTTTATGAGCAATTGATAGTTAGTTTGGTATAATATATGTGCAGTTTTTATCCAGTTTGTATGAAGTTTCTGTGCACATTTTATGTGCATTTTTATCCAATTTCTGTCCAGCATCTGTTCACAATTTATGTGCGATATTTTTGCAGCATATTTTAAAGAACATTTTATGTGCAATATTTTCTCTGTTTGTGTCCAAATTTTAAGCTTATATTATGTGCATTTTTTCAGTTCTGTCCAGGTTTGATATAGCACATTTTATGTGCAACATTCATTTTCCAGATCTGTTTTAAGTTTGGAGTAGCACATTTTATGTGCAATATTTGTTAAACAGTGGGTCCAACCGTGTGACCCATGTCCATGTACCGTGTGGGGCCCTTCCCATTTTCTTGTGTATTTGGTAAATATTAGATTCGGTTTGTACCTTAATTAATAGTGGAATATTACCATAATTGTAAAGTTAGTCTTCAAATAGAATAGAGATTTCTAGGTAGAATAGGAAGAGGATCTTCCTTGTAACTTGTATATATATATGTATTTCATAAATAAGAATAAGCAAGGGGGTTATTTCTTTCATGGTATCAAGAATCTAGGTTCTCTTTACCCTGCTTCCGCTCCTCAAAATTTCTTCTACTTTTTCCCGAAATTTTGCGCTAATTCTCGAGTTTTGTGGGTTCTTCCTCCTTCACCAATACCGAGTATCTTCTCTTTCAAAAACCTTTCTCACAAATTCCCTTATCTAAATCTTACTGTCACGCCCTTTTCCGACCGCGACATTATAAAACTCCTGCTTAATAAAAATGTTAGAAAATAAAATAAAAAGCTAAAAGGTGCAAAAGGGTTGTTAAAAGGTTAAAGAAGGGGGTGCTAAAAAGATAGAATGCTAAAAGGGTTCGCGGAGTCGCCACCTAATTAGTTTGGGTGAATTAGGACACCTAAATGTCAACTAGGTTAAAGTCAACACTAACTCCATTTTTTATGGTCTGCAAAACTAGCGTGAGATTCTGGGTAAGAGTTCTTTATTAATCTAGAGGGAAGGGATTAGGCACCCTCTAAGATCCGCTAACTTGCGGTTGTCCTGCCAAACCTAGGTTGATTATTGTGTTGGAGAAAAATGCATATTTTTTAAAAAATGTTTAAGTAAAGAGATACTCGCAAATAAAAGGCGAAAGGATGC
The DNA here is from genome assembly GCA_029844215.1 of Przewalskia tangutica. Classification (NCBI taxonomy): domain Eukaryota; kingdom Viridiplantae; phylum Streptophyta; class Magnoliopsida; order Solanales; family Solanaceae; genus Przewalskia; species Przewalskia tangutica. Next base: position 39,252,493 of record CM056731.1, on the reverse strand, counting down.
ATTTATAACCTGAGAAGATTTATAAGATTTGTTTATAAAAGATAAAGTTTTGAAAATGTTCATTCATAAAGTACTTAAAGAACATGTATATAATGCCAGAAACTGATTATGACCAAAGATGCATTTATGAAGTGGGCCTAGCATGAAAGGTATCTATATAGCGAGCGGAACTAATTTTCCTAAATGAATGTTAATAGTTGAGTTTATAGAATTTGATAACAAATAATATTTTAACTACGTGAAGAGTTATGCAAGTAAAAATCATTAGGTTATTTAATGCGACTTTAAGCAATGTATAGCCAGCCTAAAATAATTAAGTTAGAAGAAACGAGTTTCTAGTATCAAACTACATCTTAATGTCAACCCAAAACTTGGATGTCCTAAAGGTTCTGCTAGTAGAGTGATGTTAGGCAATTAATTTACATATAATGAATGGGCAGACATAAATTAATAAATGACTCGAGGAAGGCGATGTCTTTTCGCCGGTGGTTTTGGGATTCCAATGCGGATAGAAAAATGCACATAGATATAGGTCTTCACGCTTGCCACGATGAGTCTCACCATGAGACTCTTTGTTGCTCCGGTGCATTTCATGTAAAAAAAAAAAAGATTAGTATATGTCCAGATTTATCAAACATAGTAAATAATTACTTGTCATAAAATACACACATGAGTTACGTAAGTTGTAATAAAGCAGTAAGATCAATGAAAGTAATGAGAAGTGAGCCCAACGGGCTGGGCTCAGAGATACATACAGAGGCAGGCAGACAAAAATACAGATTTACAAGCCTGGCAGGGAAGGCATCCAGATAGATGGAAAGACATTTTTCACTTTAGAAAAGAATAAACTGACTTTAGCTACTAGAGGATCTAATGGGTGTTGCTCACTTTTAGATGTACATTAGACAACTTAAGCAAATAAATCCTAATGTGACTAATTTGGGTAAAAATGCTGGACTCTTAACGATCAAATAAGTCATTCTAAATAATATTTTAAGCAGACTCAACACATCCAACTCCCCACTGCAAGCATAATGATAAGATTCAACAAGTGCAACTTAACAGATATGGACCAGGGTACATGATAACTGGGAGATCTTATGGGAGCACTTTGACACTTAACACAGACAAGGCAAGCACACTATAAATCTGGATTAGCATGAGAGCACTTGAGTGGACAAGTTGCAGGTCAACAGTGACTAAAGTATGAAGAAAAATATTTTGGACACAATCATTCCACCAATTCCTAGAAGGGCTATATTACATGAACCAATTCACCAAAAATCAAGGCACACTGCTGAAAGTAATCTGGACCTAAGGGATATTTCTTGACAAAGAACAAAAAAAAAACATTTATCTACGCCAAAGGTACTTTCAGGTCAGGCTTATCAAAATGCGAAACCAATTAAAATAAGCTAGCATATGCAGGAGATCCCAACAGGATGTGTTACCGATCTTAAGTGACATTTGGAACCAACATAAGAGCCACAGGGGTAGTATGGATGTATATATATGGCTAAAAGAAATGCAAAGGTATTTCCTAATTTTAAATAAAACATGTTCAGATCATGCACGAGGCCAGTTTTACTTGTTAAATACCTTCCAGGGTTAGATTACATCCTTAATATGCTCAATACATGAGATAGAGTTACAAACTGAAGGCAAAATGCAAACAGGGGGATATAATATGACATGACATAGATAATGCAATATGCTAATGCCAGCATCATTTAGCGACTTAATGACATGATTCAAAATAGCCACCAGGACTTCTCGACATTGTGACATTTAAACACTTAGATGTGCATATTTGTTTACTGGCCAGTTTAAGATAAACATGATGCAGTTCAACATTCAATAGCAAGGCAGGCACACATTAAGCATTTAACTTGAGTATTCCCAGACAAGCATATCAATCCCAAATTATCGGGTGATTAATCTGAATATGAATCGAGGCCAGTGAAACTGTTTCAGATCCATATAATGACACTAACAATCATAAACAGTACACATATAACAGAGCACATAAATTAGCATAAAGGGAACGAGATTCGAAAGGGGAATGAGTTTACCTTCTCCGAGGAGCGAACCGAGACAGCGTATCAAGTCGTCGACCCACTCGGAGTTGCGATGCGATGCGATTTGAAAGGGAATAAAGCTTTAGATCGATTTGTTTCTAGGTTGTGCGAAACTAAAGAGTTTAGTTTTCTGTTCTTGTTGTCTTTTCCCGATTCTCGTTGTTTGATTCTTTCTAGGATTTCTCGATGCCTACCGATGCTGAAGCATTTATTCTTGTTTTGTTGGTTCTCACTATTTCTCTCATCTGTTTCTCTAGTGTTCCTCTCCCGCGCCTCGCTTATTGCATGTATAAATCGTCCCTTTATAGTCCCGATTTAGGTTCTCAATTTGGTAAACTTTGATATGATTTTGGACTGATTTCCTACTGATTTTCGGATAAATCTTGGTATTAATGACTATGATTTGGTTTCGATTTTCTATTCTTGGTAAGCTTTGATATGATTTTATATTTGGGGTGCATAGTATGTGAAGGGAGATGAGATGGCGGAGTGTAGATTCGCGGGATTGTGACGGATGAGGAGATGAAGGATTGCCGATTTTCCGTCTGAAATCCGTGGCGATGGTGGTGTCGGTAGGGAAGAAGGAGATTTTTAGGGTTTTCATTTTTTTTAGGTTTAGGTTTTTGCTGATTATTTGTTGGAGGAGAAGGGCTGAAGGAGAGGAGTGAAAATGGGCTGAGGGGTGAAATAAAAGGGTGAAGGGGAGCTGGGCCACGGGTCGTGGGCTTGGGTCAGACGAAAATAAAGGGGTGATGTGGTATTGGGCTGTTAATTATTTGATTTGTGTATTAATTTTAGGTGTATTATTTAATTGGTGGTAAATTAAACTATTTAAATACAATCCTAGGTGTTTTATTAGTTTTAGCTTGAATTTTTATTATTACAATGATAAATGCGGGCGTGTTATTTAATTAGTGCTTAATATTTTATAATGTGATGCCGTTATTAAAATTTTATTTATTATGCGTATTTTGCGATGTTAAACTAAAATTGAATGAGATTTAGATTATTATTAAACTTATTTAAATGCTAAATGCAGATATGACATTTAAGGATTGCTTAATGCTTTTATAAATGCGACGCCATTAAAATGCATGTATTAGATTAATCTAAATTACAAATCATAATTATGAAACATGCTTTGCGTGTTAATAAATGCGACTATGTTATTTGACGCGACGTCATTGTTAAATTATTTACGTATTTATTATTAATTATCATTTAAGAATTATGATAGGGCTTAAAATTAATAAATGCGGGCGCGAGACTCCAAGTGCTTAACATTCTACGTAAGACGCGGTGTCATTATTAAATTGCTTATTTGTGCCTGCATTAATGTTTTATTGTTGCATTTTATTATTAAAATTATTTTAAAAATTAGTGTAATTTTATAGTTAAGGACTGAACGGAGGGGTCAAAATTGAGTGTCAACAACTTGTCCCTTTTTGTATGGAGATGATGGAAGAATCTTCGGACAAAGACGTTGACTTATAGCCAATTTTGTCTCGATCCTCAGAATCAAAATGTTGGGCAATTAAGACGCAAATTCAAAATTTTGTCCTAGTTTCGAGTTATGACGACACTGGGCTACCATGGTCAAAACACCATGGCGGGCTAACGCGGACTCAAAATTTATCCCAGTGTCGAGTTATGACGACACTGGGCTACCATGACCGAAACACCAAGGTGGGCTAACACAGACTCAAAATTGTCCCAGTGTCGAGTTATGACGACGCTGGGTAGAAAAATAAACTGGCCTGAACTTAGGGGTGTACCGGTATTGATTTATGAAAATGCTGGGCTTATTGGTGATGTGGGATGAGTGGACCGACGCTCGAGGCCGCTTCTGCCATTTGTTGGGAAGGTTGGCCCCCCAACAAATTGCCCCGGTTCGCTGTAAGAGAAAATCCACGTTGTGCTCCTGCTCCTGCATGCTAAGACTTAAGCAAATGGTTAGTGCATAACTGTTACGGCAAAATGATAATGCATGAATTTATAGGCAATATAATTGTGTGAATAAAAATGTTATCATGTAAAATGTGATGCCGATTGTGTTGACGTGATGCTGCAAATGATGTGATTTCGTCCTTGCACGGACATGTTGCAATTGTAAATGCGGATATGTTGTCCTTGCTGCAACTGCCCATGTAGACTAAAACTCAAGAAAGAGTTAGTGCATAACTGCCAAGACAGAATAATAAAGCATGAATGAGAAATTAAATTTTGAGGGTAGAGAAATCGTTTTTGCGTAGATGTGGTATGTTGATGACGTCGTTTTGGACGTGGCGTCATTTTCGTACGGACGTCGTTTCGGACTCTGCGTCATTTTTGGACTCGGCGTCGTTTTCGGACGGGCGTCGTTACTTAGCGTCGTTTTCGGACTCGACTTCGTTTTCGGACTTGGCGTCGTTTTCGGACTCTGCGTCGTTTTCGGACGGGCGGCGTTTTCGGACTTTGGCGTCGTTTTCGGACTTGGCGTCATTTTCGGACTTGGCGTCGTTTTCGGACATGGCATGGTTTTTGGACTTGGCGTTTTCGGACTTAGCGTCGTTTTCGGACTCGGCGTCGTTTTCAGACTTGGCGTCGTTTTCGGACTTGGTGTCATTTTCGGACTTGACGTCGTTTTCGGACTTGGTGTCATTTTCGGACTTGACGTCGTTTTTTGGACTTGGCGTCGTTTTCGAACTAGGCGTCGTTTTCGGACTCGACGTCGTTTTCGGACTCGGCGTCGTTTTCGGACTTGGTGTCATTTTTTGACTTGACGTCGTTTTCGGACTTTGGCGTCGTTTTTGGACTTGGCGTCGTTTTCGGACATGATGTTGATTGTGTTGATCCTACTATTCTTGTGAATTAATGCTTCTGCATACTTTGTGAAAATGTGCATAGCGGTTAAATCAAAATACTGAATATATAAAAAATTTGTGAGTAAAGATGTCATCCCTGTATGATATGTAGGACGCTGCGAATGCTGATGTCGTCTCTGCACGGACTTGTTGGATGCTGCGGATGCCGATATCATTCCTGCACGGACTTGTTGGATGCTGTGAATGCTTGTTGAATGCTTCTAATGCTGATGTAGCCTCTGCACGGACTTGCTGGATGCTGCTCCTGTAAATTAAAGACCCTGTAGGCTAAAGCTTTAAAAATTAGTGCATAAATTTTAAGACAAAATGATAGAGCTTGAATGTGATCTTGTGAGTAGGGATGTTGTAATGTGCTGAAGGTGTCGTTGTTGCAGATGTTGGGGGCGTCATTGCGTAGACGTAATGCTGATGACGTCGTTGCCTGGACGTATTGCTGCTGGCGTCGTTGTGTAGACGTAGTGCTGCTGGCGTCGTTCTGTAGACGTAGTGTTGCTGGCGTCGTTGCGTAGACGTGATGCTGATGGTGTCATTGCGTAGACATAATACTGATGACGTCGTTGTGTGGACGTGATGATGCTGCTCCTGTAGAATAAGTGCTCCTGCAAGCTAAGCTTGAGAAAACAATTAGTGTATAACTGTTAAAACAGAATGATAAATATATGAGAAATGCAATTCTGTGAGTAGGGACGTCGTCCCTGTATGATATGTGGGGTATTGTGAATGCTGAGATGTTGTTGTAATGCATTTTTGTGAACCGTATGGATTGCCATGATGTCTTTGTTGTGCGTTTGTGCACCGCATGGATTGCAATTTGACTCTATGCCCGAGCTGATGCGCTAGACTTTGTCGCGGGTTTTGAACTTTGATTGTTGATGTATGTTTGCTTCAGCTGCTTCTTTCTGCTTCTGCTAATATGAAGAATCTGCGCTCAAAGAAAGTTTGTGAGTTTGAGGGGGGGCGGTTGATTCACATTGACTTTGTAGTTTTAACTCTTGATGCTCAGACGTCTGCCCTGTTTGGACTCATAACCCTTGCCTGGTTTCCTACCTTGTCCCAGTTCTGAATATGTAAAGGGCGTTTGGCCTAAAGTGGGTCTCAATGGGGTTGTTTAGTATATTATGTGTATTTTCAAAATAAGGGAAGGTTTCCTAATGGTGTGACCGAAGCCGATTTAGGCCGCCTACGTATCCCCATGAGGGAATCAGGTCATGACGTAGTTCATTACAAGCGAAATTGAGTGACATTAAAATTTCTAAAGGTGGGACCGAAGCCGAAACGACCGCCTACGTATCCGCCAAAGGAATCAGGTCAAACGTAGTTCCATTTTATTACATATAAAGGGCAAAATATATTAAACTAACTATTCCAGGATTCGGTGGGCCAAGGCAGGGGTACGAGTCCACTTCTTCTTGCTCTGTGTTTTCACTGGCTGAGTCTTTAGCAGGATCATCTCTTGCAGCACACAACTAGACGAATGACTTATTAAATGGTTAAACAATCTCCGGCAAGGAGCACCTCATTTTCTCTGGCGGTTGGTTGATGACTCAACTTTCTTCCCTTTTCGGGCTGGCGTAATAGTCCCTTCCAGACTGTCTTCTTCATCTTTAGCTATCATGCTCACATAGGCATCTTCATAACCGGGAAGAAGGTTATTGTTTGCATTGAGAGGAGCATCTTTCAGCTGAATGACTCCCTCTTCGATTAACTTCTCTATTTTGTCCTTGAGTGTATAGCAATTTCCGATGTCGTGCCCCTCGGCACCGGAGTGGTATGCGTAATGTTTGGTTTTATCGTGCCCTCGGGAAGTAGTCCTGGGGGTATTTCTGGGAATTGGCTGGAGTATTCCTGCGGCTTTCAGCTTCTCATACACTTGGGCTATGGGTTCGGCTAAAGGTGTATAGGTTCTGGTTGGCTTTCTCTCAGCATCTATGTTGGGTTTGGGTCCGTTTGGCGTGCGAGTTCGTGATTGTGGTGAGTATTTTGGGTATGCTGGTTGGGTATGGTAAACAGGATATGGGGTAGCGCAGTGCTGATAGTATGACTGTGGATTTTGAGTGTTTTGGTTATAAAAAGGTGGTGAGCTTTGATACACTGGAAGTTGTTCTGGCCTATGTTCCTGAATGACCATGACAGAGGGTGATGCATCTCTTCTCCTCTGTGAGGTAACTCCTATGGAATCGATCGCATTGCTTGCCGATTGCTTATAGGGAAATCGCAGTTTGTAATCCTGCCTGTCTTAATGCATTCTTCCACGAAGTCGCCCATTCTTATGACTTCTGCAAAACTTCGCCCAATTACACTGATCATCCTTTCATAATATGTCGCGTCTTTTAACGATTGCACGAACAAGGTGGTCATTTCACTCTCTGCCATTGGAGGTTGGACCTTTGCTGATTCTGACCGCCACCTCAAGGTGTATTCCCTGAAAGTTTCTGTCGATTTCTTTTCAAGTTTCATAAGATAAAATCTATCGGGGCGATGTCGTTGTTAACTGAATCTATCCATGAAATCTTGTGCCATGGCATTCCAACCGTCCCATTTTCGAGGGTCTTGGCATGTGTACCAGTCTAGCGTCTCGCCGGTTAGACTCCTGATGAATAATTTCATGATGATTGCTTGATTTTTCCCAACTCTAATCAATTTATCGCAATATGACCTTAGATGAGCTCGAGGATTCCCCTTTCCATCGAACATGTCAAATTTGGGCCCCTTGTACCCCACAGGTAATTCAACGTCGGGGTGCATACATAAGTTTTCATATTCTAAACCTTCCTCCCCCTTGTTCATCTGAATGCTTTTGAATGCCTCCTTCAAGATACGAATTTCTTTTGCCACATCTTCATCAGCCCTAGCTCGAGTCTGTCGCTCCACTTCTTTGTATTGATCTGCCTCTTGAGAGGATACATGCATAATAAATGGTTGGCTTTCGGTCGGATGTGCGAATTCCCCATATTGTTTGTTAGGACTAGTGATGTGTGTCCTCTGCTCGTATTAGGTGGCTTGGCAATTTGGGTTGAGTGGGGAGATATCAGTAGGTGGAGGTTGAGATGTGTATGTAGTAAACAGATCATTTTGGAGGTCGGTTTGCAAATTGACCAGGCGAGTGACATTTTGGTGCGAGCCGTATGTCGCGCTCATGGGAGCTTTGGGGAAGTGGAGGCTCAAGGGCTTGTGACACGATTGCATTTGTCCTTTGCTCTGGGAGTGGTGCATTCAAGCTAATAGACAGGTTTGTGATATTTCAGAGCCTTTCTATTTCAGCTTGCATGATTTCCATTTGCTGCAATAATTTGGCGAGGTGTTGATCATTGGTGTTTCTCCTTTCTAACGCCTCTGCATCCTCTACAGGAACGGGGACGAGTCCTAAGTTCGGAACCCACAAACCATCCCGACTGGGGGTCAGAATTTCTTCGAATATGTTCGTTTCGTTCTGGTGTCTCTGGATTAGTCATTTATTGGATGATTGTGCTTCTACCAGTCAACGCGAATCAACCTTTTGGGGATAAGCTGAGCAAAATAACCGTCTAACAAATGAAGCAAACCAAGTTAGTATAATATGCAAAGAATTGCAGGCAATATATAATAATAAGCAAATTGCAAATCAAACGTGTGCTCTAATATGTTTGGGACCTCTTTATGCCAGAGGTAGGCCTAAACGTCACATATGCGAGGTTATGATGGATCTGTCCAAGCCGCCCAACTGTAATGCTTTTGTTGGAAATGACGACCAAATGACGGTGCACTTTTTCCAATTTCAGCATGTCATGATTAGGTTTGGATTTGTCTATCATTGTCATGCTACACATAATATGCTGGTTGGTCGTTGGGTTGAGAAACCCGTCGACAAGTTTGGTGTCTTCCTAATTGTGGTGTCGATACCAACGACCGACCCACCTAAGGTAAATGCATGCATGCCTTAAAATAAAGGGTGGTATAGCTCTATCCTGAGTTTCTAAGATTTGGCTTTACTAGACGCAAGGTTCCCGAGCGGACAACTCGAGTGAGAAGGCTACGCGGCTGATCAGACGAACCGATCTAACTTCGCGCAGGGGTCAACTCTCCTAAAATTTTGGATATTTTGAAAGAAATTTGCGGGTGCGCGAAGCACACCAGCGCGTGGGTGTGTGATAGTGTGAATTTTCCAGAGTGGAAGAATATGAGCAGAATGCCAGTTTAAATAAGCAGTACAACAAATAGCAATTAAAACAAATAAAACAAAATACAATACATAAAAATTAAATGCAAAAATAATGCCAAATAATAACCCTAGGTCTGTTGTGGTTAAGAACCCTATTCCCCAGCGGAGTCGCCATTTCTGTCACGCCCTTTTCCGACCGCGATATTATAAAACTCCTGCTTAATAAAAATGTTAGAAAATAAAATAAAAAGCTAAAAGGTGCAAAAGGGTTGCTAAAAGGTTAAAGAAGGGGGTGCTAAAAAGATAGAATGCTAAAAGGGTTCGCGGAGTCGCCACCTAATTAGTTTGGGTGAAGTAGGACACCTAAATGTCAACTAGGTTAAAGTCAACACTAACTCCATTTTTTATGGTCTGCAAAACTAGCGTGAGATTCTGGGTAAGGGTTCTTTATTAATCTAGAGGGAAGGGATTAGGCACCCTCTAAGATCCGCTAACTTTCGGTTATCCTGCCAAACCTAGGTTGATTATTGTGTTGGAGAAAAATGCATGTTTTAAAAAAAATATTTAAGTAAAGAGATACTCGCAAATAAAAGGCGAAAGGATGCATTTATAACCTGAGAAGATTTATAAGATTTGTTTATAAAAGATAAAGTTTTGAAAATGTTCATTCATAAAGTAATTAAAGAACATGTATATAATGCCAGAAACTGATTATGACCAAAGATGCATTTATGAAGTGGGTCTAGCATGCAAGGTATCTATATAGCGAGCGGAACTAATTTTCCTATATGAATGTTAATAGTTGAGTTTATAGAATTTGATAACAAATAATATTTTAACTACGTGAAGAGTTATGCAAGTAAAAATCATTAGGTTATTTAATGCGACTTTAAGCAATGTATAGCCAGCCTAAAATAATTAAGTTAGAAGAAACGAGTTTCTAGTATTAAACTACCTCTTAATGGCAACCCAAAGCTTGGATGTCCTAAAGGTTCTGCTAGTAGAGTGATGTTAGGCAATTAATTTACAAATAATGAATGGGCAGACATAAATTAATAAATGACTCGAGGAAGGCGATGTCATTTCGCCGGTGGTTTTGGAATTCCAATGCGGATAGAGAAATACACATAGATATAGGTCTTCACGCTTGCCACGATGAGTCTCACCATGAGACTCTTTGTTGCTCCGGTGCGTTTCATGTAAAAAAAAGAAAGATAAAGATTAATATATGTCCAGATTTATCAAACATAGTAAATAATTACTTGTCATAAAATACAAACATAGTTACGTAAGTTGTAATAAAACAGTAAGATCAATGGAAGTAATGAGAAGTGAACCCAACGGGCTGGGCTCAGAGATACATAAAGAGGCAGGCAGACAAAAATACAGATTTACGAGCCTGGCAGGGAAGGCATCCAGATAGATGGAAAGACATTTTTCACTTTAGAAAATAATAAACTGACTTTAGCTACTAGAGGATCTAATGGGTGTTGCTCACTTTTAGATGTACATTAGACAACTTAAGCAAATAAATCCTAATGTGACTAATTTGGGTAAACATGCTGGACTCTTCACGATCAAATAAGCCATTCTAAATAATATTTTAAGCAGACTCAACACATCCAACTCCCCACTGCAAGCATAATGATAAGATTCAACAAGTGCAACTTAACAGATATGGACCAGGGTACTTGATAACTGGGAGATCTTATGGGAGCACTTTGACACTTAACACAGACAAGGCAAGCACACTATAAATCTGGATTAGCATGAGAGCACTTGAGTGAACAAGTTGCAGGTCAACAGTGACTAAAGTATGAAGGAAAAGATTTTGGACACAATCATTCCAACAATTCCTAGAAGGGCTATATTACATGAACCAATTCACCAAAATCAAGGCACGCTGCTGAAAGTAATCTGGACCTAAGGGATATTTCTTGACAAAGAACAAAAAAAAACATTTATCTACGCCAAGGGTACTTTCAGGTCAGGCTTACCAAAATGTGAAACCAATTAAAATAAGCTAGCATATGCAGGAGATCCCAACAGGCTGTGTTACCGATCTTAAGTGACATTTGGAACCAACATAAGAGCCACAGAGGTAGTATGGATGTATATATATGGCTAAAAGGAATGCAAAGGTATTTCCTAATTCTAAATAAAACATGTTCAAATCATGCACGAGGCCATCTTTACTTGTTAAATACCTTCCAGGGTTAGATTACATCCTTAATATGCTCACTACATGAGATAGAGTTACAAACTGAAGGCAAAATGCAAACAGGTGGATATAATATGACATGACATAGATAATGCAATATGCTAATGCCATCATCATTTAGCGACTTAATGACAGAATTCAAAATAGCCACCAGGACTTCTCGACATTGTGACATTTAAACACTTAGATGTGCATATTTGTTTACTGGCCAGTTTAAGATAAACATGATGCAGTTCAAAATTCAATAGCAAGGCAGGCACACATTAAGCATTTAACTTGAGTATTCCCAAACAAGCATATCAATCCCAAATTATCGGGTGATTAATCTGAATATGAATCGAGGCCAGTGAAACTGTTTCAGATCCATATAATGACACTAACAATCATAAACAATATTCATATAACAGAGCACATAAATTAGCATAAAGGGAACGAGATTCGAAAGGGGAATGAGTTTACCTTCTCCGAGCAGCGAACCGAGACAGCGTATCAAGTCGTCGACCCACTCGGAGTTGAGATGCGATGCGATTTGAAAGGGAATAAAGCTTTAGATCGATTTGTTTCTAGGTTGTGCGAAAATAAAGAGTTTAGTTTTCTGTTCTTGTTGTCTTTTCCCGATTCTCGTTGTTTGATTCTTTCTAGGATTTCTCGATGCCTACCGATGCTGAAGCATTTATTCTTGTTTTGTTGGTTCTCACTATTTCTCTCATCTGTTTCTCTAGTGTTCCTCTCCCCGCCTCCGCTATTGCATGTATAAATCGTCCCTTTATAGTCCCGATTTAGGTTCTCAATTTGGTAAACTTTGATATGATTTTGGACTGATTTCCTACTGATTTTCGGATAAATCTTGGTATTAATGACTATGATTTGGTTTCGATTTTCTATTCTTGGTAAGCTTTGATATGATTTTATATTTGGGGTGCATAGTATGACAGAAGGGAGATGAGATGGCGGAGTGTAGATTCGCCGGGATTGACGGGATGAGGGAGATAAAGGATTGCCGGATTTTCCGTCTGGAAATCCGGCGAAAGCAGTGGTGGTGTCAGCTAGGGAAGAAGGAGATTTTTAGGGTTTTCATTTTTTTTAGGTTTAGGTTTTTGCTGATTATTTGTTGGAGGGGAAGGCCTGAAGGAGAGGAGTGAAAATGGGCTGAGGGGTGAAATAAAAGGGTGAAGGGGAGCTGGGCCACGGGTCGTGGGCTTGGGTTAGACGAAAATAAAGGGGTGATGTGGTATTGGGCTGTTAATTATTTGATTTGTGTATTAGTTTTAGGTGTATTATTTAATTGGTGGTAAATTAAATTATTTAAATACAATCCTAGGTGTTTTATTAGTTTTAGCTTGAATTTTTATTATTACAATGATAAATGTGGGCGTGCTATTTAATTAGTGCTTAATATTTTATACTGCGATGTCGTTATTAAAATCTTATTTATTATGCGTATTTTGCGATGTTAAACTAAAATTGAATGGGGTTTAGATTATTATTAAACTTATTTAAATGCTAAATGCAGATATGACATTTAAGGATTGCTTAATGCTTTTATAAATGCGACGCCATTAAAACGCATGTATTAGATTAATCTAAATTGCAAATCATAATTATGAAACATGCTTTGCGTGTTAATAAATGCGACTATGCTATTTGACGCGACGTCATTGTTAAATTATTTACGTATTTATTATTAATTATCATTTAAGAATTATGATAGGGCTTAAAATTAATAAATGCGGGCGCGAGACTCCAAGTGCTTAATATTCTACGTAAGACGCGGTGCCATTATTAAATTGCTTATTTGTGCCTGCATTAATATTTTATTGTTGCATTTTATTATTAAAATTATTTTAAAAATTAGTGTAATTTTATAGTTAAGGACTGGACGGGAGGGTCAAAATTGGGTGTCAACACTTACTATTTCCTATGGCTGATAAGAATATTTTTCATCATGCCCTCTCGGTTTCTAACATCAAGAGTTGCATCCCTATTGTTCTTGATCTTGAAAACGTTCAATATGGGGACATGTGTGAAATTATTCAAGATTCATGCTAAAACACATAAAGTTCTTCACCACATCATCTCTCCTCCTCCTTCAAAGGAAGGTGATAAGACGTCTACATCTAATGTGCCCACTCAAGAAGCAGACCCAGAATTATGGGACATGCTTTATTCCAAGGTTCTTCAGTGAATTTATGCAACTATCTCCTTGGATCTCTTACAGACGATTATGGAACCCAACTCTACAACTATGACAGCGTGGAACCGGTTGCGTGACATATTTCAAGATAACAGTCAATCTAGAATTATTATTCTTGAGCAGGAATTTTCGCAAGTGGCTATGGAAAAATTTCCCAACGTCTCTTCTTATTGTCAACGCCTCAAGGACTTGGCGGATCAACTTCGCAACATGGGTTCTACTGTTTCTAACAGTCATTTGGTTCTTCAAATGGTTGCAGGCCTGTCAGAGGCCTATAATGGTGTTGCTTCAGTTATTCGACAGAGTAGCACCTTGTCAGAGTTCTATCAGGCCTGTTCCATGCTTACATTGGAAGAAGTTGGCTTGGCTAATAAAGCAGCGATTGGGAGTAGTCATGTCGGTATGGACTGCTTCCAATTTTCTCCTTCCTATCCAGCCATCGTGACCCAAAGTCACAACAACGGAGGTGGTAAGAAAGAACAGAATAAGAAGAATAATGACAAGAATCGTGGCGGCAACAACCGACAATAGCAACAGCAGTCGTGGAGCCCACATGGGCCCCCTGGACAGTGGCAGTGGGTCCCAGCACCTCACTGCGCCGCGGCTCAACCTTATAGCGCCGCGGCTCCATCTTACAGTGCCGCGGCGCCTCAGTATCCTCCAGGATACTCGCCTCGGCCCAACTTCTCCCCAGTCCATACTCATGGGTTCAGACCAGCGTATGTGCAGTCTAGTATACTTGGGCCTCGCCCCCATCAGGCCCACCACGCAGTGGGACATACTCAGACCGACATTGAAGCAGCGATGCACACTTGTATTGACTCAATCGGACCCTAATTGGTACATGGACACCGGCGCCACTACCCACATGACATCCGATCAAGGTACTCTCTCGTCTTATTCCAATTTGAGCACTAATCGTGGTATAACTGTTGGTAATGACAATTCTATTCCAATTAAGGGTTATGGTCATGAAACATTGTCCCCTCCTCATCCACCACTTGTCCTGAAAAATACTCTTCATGCCCAAAATTAATTAAAAATTTAGTATATGTCCGTAAATTCACAACTGATAACTGAGTTTCTATTAATTTTGATCCATTTGGATTTTCTGTGAAGGATTTCAAGAAGGGGAGTCATCTCATGAGGTGTAACAATGGGGGGGGGGGGGGAGACCTATATCCAATCACACCAAGTCCAAGCATCTCGCGTCAAGCTATGCCATCCACCTTTGAAGTTCTTGCTCCTTCCTTGTGGCATGCTCGTCTAGGTCATCCGGGGTTGTCTATTTTATCTTCTTTAGATAGACATAAGTTTATTCTTGTAAAGGTACGCGTAGTACTCCAATTTGTCAATCCTGTGCTTTGGGAACGATTATTAAATTACCATTTGTGGCTTCAAATTTGAATACTTCTATTGCCATTTAAAATTATTCATAGTGATTTATGGACATCTCCGGTTCTCAGTTCTATGGGTCATCGTTATTATGTTCTATTCTTAGATGCCTATACTAAATATTTATGGACGTTTCCAATTGCGAAAAAATCTCAAGTTTTTCCATCATCATAAAATTTAGAGCCTTCATAAGAACGCAATTCGAACGGAAAATAAAAAACATTCAATGTGATAATAACAAAGAATATGATAATGGGGAATTTATGGAGTTTTGTGCTCAAAATGAGATAAATTTTTGTTTTTCTTGTCCTCATACGTCTTCACAAAATGGGAAAGCTGAGCGAAAAATTCGTACCATTAATAATATTGTCCGCACTTTATTGGTTCATTCTTTCGTTCCTCAATTATTTTGGCATCATGTACTACAAATGGCTACCGATCTCCTAAATATTCTTCCCTCTAAAGGCTTGACATATTCATCTCCTCTAAAAGTGTTATACAATAAGACTTCGTCGTACACTCATCTTAGGGTCTTTGGATGTTTATGTTATCCACTGTTTCCATTCACTACAATCAACAAACTTCAGACACGTTCTACTCCTTGTGTATTTTTGGGGTTTCCGTCAAATCACCGTGGTTATAAATGTTTTGATTTGTCCTCTAAACGAATCATCATTAGTCGTCATGTTCTCTTTGATGAATCTCAATTTCCCTTCTCTAAAGTAGAAAAACCCGTGTCTAGTTCCTATGATTTTTTGGATGATGTCATCTCCCCCTATGTTCTCCGATATTTTTTAGGTTTGCCAGAAAATACGCAGGTTCCCCAAAACCCGCCCTCAGCGCCGCGGCGCCTTCGACGGTACTTCCAGATATTTTCAAAAATTCCCAAAATTCACTCATTCCAGCCCAGAGTCATGGTCCAGTCACTCGTAGTCAAATGGATGTTTTAAAACCAAAAAAAACATTTCAATTTAAATTCAAATGTTCTTAAGTCTCCATTACCCCGTAATCTTATGTCTGCTTTAAATGACCCTAATTAGAAAATTATCATGACCGAGGAATATAATGTTCTTATTGATAATAAGACGTGGGAGTTGGTACCCCGTCCATCTGATGTTAATATTATTCGGTCTATGTGGATTTTTGTTCATAAGGAAAATTCTGATGGCTCATTTGCAAGGCATAAGGCTAGACTTGTAGGTGATGGTAAGGCTCAGCATGTTGGTGTAGATTGTGGTGAGACATTTAGCCCAGTGGTCAAGCCGGCTACCATTCGTACTGTGCTCAGCTTGGCTCTTTCAAAATCATGGCCCATTCATCAGCTAGATGTGAAGAATGTTTTCCTACATGGTGATCTTCACGAGACAGTGTATATGCATCAGCCTTTGGGATTTAGGGATACTAGATATCCTAATCATGTCTGTCTATTGAAGAAGTTCTTGTATGGGTTTAAGCAGTCTCCACGAGCTTGGTATAAGAGGTTTGCTGATTTTGTTTCGACCATGGGTTTTTCTCACAGCAGGTCTGATAATTCATTATTCGTATATCGTCGAGGAACTTCCACGGCTTATATCCTGTTATATGTTGATGATATTATCTTGACTGTCTCTTCTGATATTTTGCGCAAGTCTATTATAACAATGCTCAGTTCTGAGTTTGCCATGAAGGACTTGGGCTATTTGAGTTACTTTTTGGAGATTGTTGTAACTCGTTGTTGACACCCAATTTTGACCCATCTTTTAGGCATTTCTTGCAATTTTAAGCATTTTAGGGCACCGCATTTTTTGACATTTTGTATATATTTTTTACATAACATTCTATGTTGTTTATTCTTGTAAATTGACATCATGTTTTGCTTTTTACCTTTAATTAGGTATTAAACATTTTTAGCATCTCTTTGAATAATTAACTGACACCCCGTCTTTACTTTTAATCAGGCATTAAATATTTGCTAAATATTGTATTTTTATTATTATTGCATCAGACATTGACATTTTAATAAATTGTATCTTTAAATAATTTTCCTTTTAAATAATTAATCCATTTTGCATTTTTTGTCAAACCAGTCCAGTCCAGGGCATAATCTGAATCAGTCCAATCCGCCAGAAATCGAAACCAAAAATGAAGCCAATACACTTTCATCCAACACCCAAACCCAATACCCAATAATCAATACCCAATACCCAATACCCAAAGCCCAATACCCCTAAACCCTAAACCTAATCTCACCCTATAAAACCTACCCTACTTCTACCCTATCAGTGGGGCGATCGAGAGCCACACACATTACCCCAGCCGTCCCTTTCCTCTACCCGACATAACCTTATTCATCTCCCTATACTTACACCTCTCCAACACACCCTATTAGGACCCCATCTCAGCCCTCTCTCGTCACTTTCTCCCTCAACTCCCATTCCCTCACCCTCTCCTTCATCAACAGCCGCCCACAACACTATTACCCCCATCCGTATAACCCTAGCCGTCACACCTCATTTCACTTCAACAGTCGCCCATCACCCCCTAAAACCTACCCTCATTACCCTTACTCCCTCGCCTCTCTCTTCTCCGTCGACACCCCAACTGTCCCACATAACCAGCGAACCTCACCACTGTTCTCGTCTATTGTATCACTGTTATGGTGGCGTCGCTCCGGCGACTTCGCCGTGGAAGTGACGCCGCTGCTGCCCTCTCTCCGTTGGTAACGTTGAACCTTGTCGGATTTAAACTCCGGCGACGTTACAGTTTGCTTCTTCATTTTTGTTGCCATTATTGTTGTTTTCAGTTTGTTGTTTGTCCGATTTGCCATTGTTGTTGGACTGATTGCGTCGTTATTATCATTGTTGGCGGACTGATTTGATTTCTTTTGGTAATACGCCGGAGTTTCACTCCGGCGAAGCTTTGAAATCTCCGGCGATGTTGGTCACTGTTCTGTCATTTTCGGGCCCTGTTCGTCTCTGTTTTGGTTATCTTTTGTCACTGATTTTCGATCAATGTTGCTAGTGTCTGGTGTTTGTTGGATTGATTTTCGCTGGTCTCGGAAAATCATTTCGCCGGTCATTATTTCATTAAACTGATTGTGAACATGCTACTACACTTTGATATTTATTGATTTTGAACAAGATACTACACTTTTGGTTACTGATCTGAACAAGATACTACACTTGGTATTAAATTGATTTTGAACATGATATTATACTTTGGTATTAAACTGATTTTGAACATGATACTACACTTCGGTATTAAACTGATTTTGAATATGATACTACACTTTGGCCAATGAAAAAGTTATCCGTCGATTTTTGAGGCCTCCACAATTGCAAAGACGGAAAATAAAATAAATGAAGCTTTCTGGGCAATGATGACTTCTTCCACTTACACCGGATAACCAACATGCGCTTGGCAAACGGCAATTCATGTGCACTTGTTTAGGCTGTCCCACTTTATATTTTTACATATCTGAGCCCTCCGTGTTTAAAACTACTACTATTTTGGCGCGGATCTGAAAGTTCTATTTATTTTATTATTTTTAGCAATATTGGCCTATGAAGGAATCTCCGTCTGATTTCCAAGGCCTCCTCTGTGCAAAAGACGGATTTATTTTGGCTTTATTTATTAATTATTGCTATTACTTAAAATTTATTTATTTTATTACTAACACTTTTACTAAGTGTCTATACAGGTACCCGGAGATCATCTTATGCAGAAGGTCTAAAAAAGGGCTAAACATGCCCCGGATTTTTATCTCATGTCGCATTTAATTTTAGTTTTACTATTTTCTGTATTGCATTTTATTTTAATTGTAAATTATGTAAAAATGTTTAGAATAGGTAGAATAGAAGCCAATACATAATTAACCTAGGTTTGAACGGATAACCGCAAGTTAGCGGATCTTAAAGGATGTCTAACCCCTTCCCTTTAGGATAATAAAGAACTCTGATCCAGAATTTCATTAATTTCGCAGATCATTAAATGGAGATTAATTGCAGTATTTTATTGCAATAAATCAAGTGTCCTAATTCACTTAAATAATTAGGTGGCGACTCCTTAAATACATTTAGGAATGACGGTGCACTTTTTCTAATTTCGGTGTGTTATAACCAGGCTTGAATCCGTCTATCACCATCACGCTACACATAGTATGCTAATGGGTCATTGGGTTGTGAAACCCGTCGACAAGTTTGGTGGACTTCTAATTGTGGTGTTAATACCAAGGATTAACCCACCTAAGGTTTATGCATGCATGACTAATATAAAAGGGTGGTATAGCTCTATCTTAAGACTTCTAAGATTTGGCTTATTAGACGCAAGGTTTCCGAGCGGACAACTCGAGTGCGAAGGCTACGTGGCTGATCGGACGAACCGATCTAACTCCACGCAAGCGTCAACTCTCCTAAATTTTGGGTGTTCTTGAAAGAAATTTGCGGGTGCGCGAAGCACACCAGCGCGTGTAGTGTGTGACAGTGTGAATTTCCAGAGTGGAAGAAATATGAACGGAATGCCAATTTAAGGAAAGCAGTAAAAACAAATAGCAATTAAAACAGTTAAGCATACAAAATTAAAGCAAACAATTTTAAGGCATTTAAAACAAATAAAAATAAAGTTAAGCAATAATAAACCTAGGTTTGCTATGGTCAAAAACCTGATTATCCCCAGTGGAGTCGCCATTTCCGACAAAACATTGCAGTTTAACGGCTTGGACCTATTTATCATAATCTCGCATATTTGGCGTTTAGGCCTACCTCTGGCATAAGAGAGGTCTCATGCATATTAGGCGCGCGCTTGATTTGCATGCTTTTGTTTACTATTTTGTTGCTACCAATTTTGTACATATTATTTAATGCAATGTACATATCATGCTATGTGCTTACAACTCTGGCCACGAGCATTTGCATTTTTTTGCACTTTTGTTGTCATATTGCAATCAGGACTTCTACTGCGTAAATCGCTCTTGAACAATGCGATTTGGACTTTGTGAAGCATCAACCACCAGTCCGGTCGAACCAAGCAGGGGAGTCTTTGACTATATTGTCACGCCTTTACATTTTACTATTTTTGTGGTTTGCCTACTCTCACTCATTTGTCATATTTTTGCAGGAAGTCCGTCCTCGCAAATAGTCGAGGGCGGACAACAACAAAAAGAAAAAAAAACAAAGGAAAAAAAATCATCACAAGAATGAGCTGGAGTTATGTTGACGGAAAGAAGTCAGCTTATACCAGATTCAACGAAGCATCGCTCTAAGTCTTATATTTTGCATTTTTATACATATTTGCAAGTCCAATTAATATGTCTAGTATTGATTACATAATGCTTTATCATGCATTTTACGACATAATTGTTCCGAACTACGCGTGTCTGATTCTCACCACACGGTGTGATACGTAGGCAACCCATCTAGGGTTCGACACCACCCCATAAAAAATAAAAAATAAAAATGGGACATATTTGGTTCACCCATTCATTGTATTTATCCAATCATGTACATTCATTCATGCATTTCATTCATTCTACCACAGTCATACATTTTTTCATTACATTCTTTTACTTTGCATTAGTCCTATAGTGAACAATCATTTGTTTTGCACAACTTTTACTTTTGCATTTCTTTCATGAATAAATTCTTTTCAAGCATACATTTTATAACATATCTGAACGAACTACGCACACCTGATTCTCGTCAAAGATGAGATACGTAGGCAGCCCTATTCGGGTTCGGTACCATTTATTCAAAAAATACAAAATATTTTATTCAAAAGCATAAAAAAAAAAACAACAACAAAAAACAAAAAAAAATCAAAAAAAAGAAGAAGAAAAAAAAAACTCTTTTAAGTATCGTTGTTTGATTTGATTGATACCAACACAGTTAGGAGTGTGCATAGAGATACCGAGTAATAATCAATATGGGTTGACTTCGTGGTAAACCATAGATTCTTTTGGTACCTCTCACGCACATATGTAATGACATTGTCTTGCATGCTTTCGAGATAAGAACGAAACCAACCTCATTGTTTCATGTGCATTGTGTGGTGAGTTTTAGAATAAGTTCAATTGCATTGCATTGTGATCTAGAACTTGGCTTGAATGTTTGTTGAGGCGAAATCCTGAGTTACACTTGGTGTAGGAAATGATCGTAGGCTTTCTTTGACCCGTTTGAGCCTTTTCAGCCTACCAAATAACATTATCCATAGTACACCCCCTTTGAGCCTAAAGCCTATTCTTTCGACAACCGCATATTACACTTATACCCTTTCTGAGTGCGTACGCACTATCCCTCTCTTGGCCCGACCTCCTTGAGCGCTTTAGAAATGTGCAAGTGGCTGACAAATTCTGCGTTGAAGTTTGCAAAGGCAAAATTGTCAAAGTCCCAAAAGGGAAAAGAAAACACAAATGACGACTTTACAAAAGAAGAAATCAAAAGCCCCGACATGATAAACAAAAAATGAATGAAATGAGAAAATAACTTTGGAAAAGCGGGCTCCAAACGAAAGATTCAAAAGATGTCAGTACAGAAAAAACTGGGACAAAAAGAAAGCAGGTCAGCATTGAAGCACACAAATATCAAGCACGGACGTAGTCCAACGCTCGAGGAGGGATTAGTCACTTTTTACCCAAATGATATCCATCCCTTTCCCCCAAGCCTACATTACAAGCCCATGACAAGCCCTACATGATCTTATCGAGGTTCTCACATTAGTGGATACTTACATGACGCCAAGCCTATGGTATCACAATTGCATGCATTAAACATCCTTTTGAGTGTGAGCGCATTTCTAAACGCCCCAAAATTCAAAATACGGAATATGTGAGAAATGGGACTTTCTTTCAGTGAGGGCATTTGAAACGTGAGATTACGTGTAGTTCGAAACCTTGGCTGTCAGCAAGTGTGTCAGTACTTAGGTGTCTGAGGTACCATTTGAAACTATAGGAATTACCCAGAAGTCAGTCTTGGTTAGACTGGAAGTGAATAACGGAATTCCTAAGCACAATACTAATTGTTGGTATCAACTGAAGTCAGAACGTGATGCTGTCTTTCCACTTTTCAAAAAAAAAAATGCATATAAAATAATCATTTTTGCATCATGAACTACGCTCGACTGATTCCTCGGCGGGATACGTGGCGACCACATTGGCTTCGGTCCACATTGTTTGAAAATACATAAAAATCCTTATTTTTTGCATCATGAACTACGTCTTGACCTGATTCCCTCGGCGGGATACGTAGGCAGCCACATTGGCTTCGGTCCACATTGTTTGAAAATACATAAAATCCTTATTCTTTGCATCATGAACTACGTCTTGACCTGATTCCCTCGGCGGGATACGTAGGCGGCCACATTGGCTTCGGTCTCATTTTTGAAAATTGTACAGTCATTTTGCATCACGAACTACGTCTTGACCTGATTCCCTCAGCGGGATACGTAGGCGGCCTAAATCGGCTTCGGTCACACCATTAGAAGTCTTCCCATTGGCTCGTGTGCGACGGAATGCGTTTGATTATTCTGAAAAGAGATATGAGCAATTTCCGTCAGAGTTAAAGTCTGGCCCATGCGCCCCGCATAACAAAACTGGGACAATTTTGGGAGATGCACCATGAAGAGATCATAATAAGGATTCCAAAAGCAATCAGCAATTGCAGCATTCAGCAAGTCCACACAGAGACTGCATCAGCACTCGCAGCTTTCAGATCTTCATATCAGCAAAGGCGGGAGCACAACAATAAGCCCATGCGGGTTACAAACGCACAACGTCTATGCAATGACGTTGTCTCAACCCAGGCGAGTCACAAAGCAGGTACGTCCATAAAATGACATCATTTCATTTGCATTTCGTCTATACAACGACGATAACGCCCATACAAGGCGTCATTTGCATTTCGTCTATACAACGACGAACATTTGCATTTCGCCCATACAAGGCGTCATTTGCATCTCGTCTATACAACGACGAACATCTGCACTTCGTCCATACAACGATTTAACATCTGCGATTCGTCTATACAACGATTTAACATCTGCATTTCGTCCATACAACGCACGAACATCTGCATCTCGCCCATACAACGCACGAACATCTGCGTCGCCTATACAACGACGAACATCTGCATCTCGTTTATACAACGACGAACATCTGCGTCTCGCCCATACAACGGACGAACACTGCGCATTCGCCCATACAACGCATTTAACATCTGCGTCGCCCATACAACGAAGAACATCTCGCATCTCGTCCATACAACGATTTAACATCTGCATTTCGTCTATACAACGCCGAACATCTGCATTTCGTCCATACAGCGACGAACATTTGCATCTCGTCCATACAGCGACGAACATCTGCATCGCCCATACAACGATTTAACATCGTATTTCGTCCATACAACGACTAACATCTCGTCATCTCGTTTACAAGACGACAACGCCACACAAGGCGCCATCGCATCTCGCCACTACAAGACGGCGTATCATCACATCACTTCATTACATCTACAAACACCATGTCTTTTCCAAAGATCGCATCACCGCAACCCAAAGGTCAATCATACTTCGACATCGACAAATTTTGAGTTTTGCGTCTGCTGCTTTATTTTCTAGCATTGCGGAACCCGGTGTCTCATAATTCGACATCGACAAATTTTAAATACTGTCTTTTACTCGCATCACATCGACCCGATGTCGGCTTTTGCCCATTCTTTGCTTAATCCTTGTTTTAATCGACGATGGGACAAAATTGGCCACAAGTCAACGTCTTTGTCCAAAACTCTTTCATCGTCTCCTACAAAGAGGACAATCTGACACCCAATTTTGACCCATCTTTTAGGCATTTCTTGCAATTTTAAGCATTTTAGGGCACCGCATTTTGTCATCATTTTTTGACATTTTGTATATATTTTTTACATAACATTCTATGTTGTTTATTCTTGTAAATTGACATCATGTTTTGCTTTTTACCTTTAATTAGGTATTAAACATTTTTAGCATCTCTTTGAATAATTAACTGACACCCCGTCTTTACTTTTAATCAGGCATTAAATATTTGCTAAATATTGTATTTTTATTATTATTACATCAGACATTGACATTTTAATAAATTGTATCCTTAAATTATTTTCCTTTTAAATAATTAACCCATTTTGCATTTTTTGTCAAACCAGTCCAGTCCAGGGCATAATCTGAATCAGTCCAATCCGCCAGAAATCGAAACCAAAAATGAAGCCAATACACTTTCATCCAACACCCAAACCCAATACCCAAACCCAATACCCAATAATCAATACCCAATACCCAATACCCAAAGCCCAATACCCCTAAACCCTAAACCTAATCTCACCCTATAAAACCTACCCTACTTCTACCCTATTGGGGGGGCAGCCAGCGAGAGCCCACACACATTACCCCAGCCGTCCCTTTCCTCTACCCGACATAACCCTATTCATCTCCCTATACTTACACCTCTCCAGCACACCCTATTAGGACCCCCTCTCAGCCCTCTCTCGTCACTTTCTCCCTCAACTCCCATTCCCTCACCCTCTCCTTCATCAACAGCCGCCCACAACACTATTACCCCCATCCGTATAACCCTAGCCGTCACACCTCCTTTCACTTCAACAGTCGCCCATCACCCCCTAAAACCTACCCTCATTACCCTTACTCCCTCGCCTCTCCCTTCTCCGTCGACACCCCCACTGTCCCACATCACCAGCGAACCTCACCACTGTTCTCGTCGATTGTATCACTGTTATGGCGGCGTCGCTCCGGCGACTTCGCCGTGGAAGTGACGCCGCTGCTGCCCTCTCTCCGTTGGTAACGTTGAACCTTGTCGGATTTAAACTCCAGCGACGTTACAGTTTGCTTCTTCATTTTTGTTGCCATTATTGTTGTTTTCAGTTTGTTGTTTGTCCGATTTGCCATTGTTGTTGGGTGATTGCATCGTTATCCGTTGTTGGCGGACTGATTTGATTTCTTTTAATACGCCGGAGTGAAACTCGTGAAGCTTTGAAATCTCCGCGATGTTAGTCACTCGCTCATTTTCGCCCTGCTCTCTGTTTTGGTTATCTTTTGTCACTGATTTTCGATCAATGTTGCTAGTGTCTGGTGTTTGTTGGATTGATTTTCGCTGGTCTCGGAAAATCATTTCGCCGGTCATTATTTCATTAAACTGATTGTGAACATGCTACTACACTTTGGTATTTATTGATTTTGAACAAGATACTACACTTTTGGTTACTGATCTGAACAAGATACTACACTTGGTATTAAATTGATTTTGAACATGATATTATACTTTGGTATTAAACTGATTTTGAACATGATACTACACTTCGGTATTAAACTGATTTTGAATATGATACTACACTTTGGCCAATGAAAAAGTTATCCGTCGATTTTTGAGGCCTCCACAATTGCAAAGACGGAAAATAAAATAAATGAAGCTTTCTGGGCAATGATGATTTCTTCCACTTACACCGGATAACCAACATGCGCTTGGCAAAACGAATTCATGTGCGCACTTGTTTAGGCTGTCCCACTTTATATTTTTACATATCTGAGCCCTCCGTGTTTAAAACTACTACTGTTTTGGCGCGGATCTGAAAGTTCTATTTATTTTATTATTTTTAGCAATATTGGCCTATGAAGGAATCTCCGTCTGATTTCCAAGGCCTCCTCTGTGCAAAAGACGGATTTATTTTGGCTTTATTTATTAATTATTGCTATTACTTAAAATTTATTTATTTTATTACTAACACTTTTACTAAGTGTCTATACAGGTACTCGGAGATCATCTTATGCAGAAGGTCTAAAAAAGGGCTAAAGATGCCCCGGATTTTTATCTCATGTCGCATTTAATTTTAGTTTTACTATTTTCTGTATTGCATTTTATTTTAATTGTAAATTATGTAAAAATGTTTAGAATAGGTAGAATAGAAGCCAATACATAATTAACCTAGGTTTGAACGGATAACCGCAAGTTAGCGGATCTTAAAGGATGTCTAACCCCTTCCCTTTATGATAATAAAGAACCCTGATCCAGAATTTCATTAATTTCGCAGATCATTAAATGAAGATTAATTGCAGTATTTTATTGCAATAAATCAAGTGTCCTAATTCACTTAAATAATTAGGTGGCGACTCCTTAAATACATTTAGGAATCAACCATACGTAGTACTCCCGTTTTCGACTCCGGTTAAAATGGGGTGTTACACTCGTCATGCAGGTGGATTGTTCTTATCACAGAGAAAGTATGCAACATAGATCATTGAGAGAGCTGATATGTCATCCTGTAAGTCCACTTCTACTCCAGTTGATACTAAATCCAAGTTGAGTGCTGCAGCTGTCTCTCCGTATAAGGATCCGACCAGCTATCGTAGTCTTTCAGGCGCCCTTCAGTATCTGACATTCACGCGATCAGACATTACATATGTCGTACAACAGGTGTGTTTGTTTATGCATGATCCCAGAGTTGAACATATGAATGCACTCAAACACATTCTTAGGTATATTCAGGGAACACTTGAGTATGGTTTGCATTTGTATCCTTCGTCGACGTCTACATTGGTCTCCTATACAGATGTTGATTGGGGTGGTTATCATGACACCAGACGGTCTACGTCTGGATATTGTATGTTTTTGGGTAACAACTTGGTCTCATGGTCTGCCAAGCATCAATCTACGCTTTCACGTTCAAGTGCAGAGGCCGAGTATCAAGGGGTAGCTAATGTGGTCTCCGAATCATGTTGGTTACAAAATCTTCTTTTAGAGCTTCATTGTCCCATTGAGAAATCTATCTTGGTGTATTGTGATAATATAAGCGTCATCTACCTTTCTGGTAATTCAGTTCATCACCAGCGTACTAAACACATAGAGATGGATATTGACTTTGTTCGAGAAAAGGTAGCAAAAGTTACGCGTCTGTCATGTTCCTTCGAGATATCAAATTGTAGACATATTTACAAAGGGTCTTCGCTCAGTCCTTTTTGAAGATTTTAGAGACAGTCTCAGCGTACGAAGACCGCCAGCTATGACTGCGGGTGTGTGTTAAACAATGGGTCCAGCCGTGTGGCCCATGCCCATGTACCGTGTGGGGGCCTTCCCCTTTCCTTGTGTATTTGATAAATATTAGACTTCGATTTGTACCTTAATTAATAGTGTAATATTACCATAATTGTAAAGTTAGTCTTCAAATATAATAAAAATTTCTAGGTAGAATAGAAAAATGATCTTTCTTATAACTTGTATATATATGTCTTTCATTAATAAGAATAATCAAGGGATTTATTTCTTTCATTATTAATTTATCAACACCAACTAAGTTCATTACAACACAACAAAATACACACCCAAAGCAGAAATGGTTGGGCGTAAAGAAGAGAATGACCGCAAGGTCACGAGTTCGATCCCCGCATAAACCTTCTGGTTGAGCTCACACATGGCTTGCCAAGTGTGGTTTATATGGTGACGTGGTTTGCGTGCCATCGCAGCCGGATTACTCACAAGACTGAAAGAAAGAATGCGCCATGCCTTCACAACAAAAAAACACAACAAAATACACCAATTTAAAACATACACTAAGTTCATTACAACAAGACACAATACACAAGTTCAACATCAACATCATTACAAAACAAAATATACCAACTTCAACATCATACATCAATTTCACTACAACACAATAAAATACACCAACTTCAATATCATACATCAACTTCATTACAACAAACAATGAACAAAGCACAAGTTAGATAAAATTGGTTGCTTTCAACTTCATTCACTTCATCATCCGAACAAGAAACACAATGTACAAAACACATGAAATAAAAATTATAGTTTTCAACTTCTTTATTTTCTTGTCCAAAATCACCACTTTTCCAGTCTCTTGAGCGGATATAAATTTCATTTCTTCAAGTTTCTCCTCCAAAATAGTAATTTCGGCAGCCTCTTGAAAATTGAAAAAAAAATCATTGCTTCGAGTTTCTTCTTCAAATTATCCCTTTTAACCTTAATAGCCTCCATCTCATCAAACTGTATTCCTCATATTATATCTTTCACTAGCTTCCATATCTTTTTACAATTTATTTATTTCAACCTTCATATCATCTAATTTACCCTTTAGCTCCAATGTAACATTTACTGCTCTTGGTGGGAATTGTTGTTTATCTTGCCATTCCCACTATCCACATGAACTAAGCTACAACAAAATTGAAGAGATTAAATGTATTTTAGCCATAAAATATTAACTTTTAAGAAATACATACTAATTTACCAATACAATTCAAGGCTGGCCAGTGGCCAGGCCCACCGGGTTGGTTTAGCGGGTCGGGCTCGGGCGGAGAAAAGGCGGCTGGTCGAGCCAAGGCCCGGAGGGGTCGGCCGGGACCATACATGTCCCGCCCCGATCCCGGCCCCGCTGGGTAGGGCCTGACGGCCTGACGGGTCGGACGGGTCGGGTCGGTCGGGTCGGCCTGACCGGACGGGTTGGCGGGTTTTTTTTTTTAATTTTTTCACTAAATTAAAAATAATAAATTACTAAGTACTAACAAAGTAACATTAACATATACTTGTCATATAGTCATAATGTCATATACATATACTATAATATTATAGACTTATAGTATTATAATTTATAATTATAGTATTATAGTATTATACTCATATATATAATATATTTATAAAGTATAAAGTATAAAGTATAAAGTTATAAACTAAATAATTAAACAAAGACAAGAATAGTGTAAAAAAAACATCCCAAGGCTGTTTTTGTGCCTTTTATATTATTAATTTCATTGAAATATCAAATATACAAGATTCAAAATTACATTGTAGTGTACTGTTGTTGAAAAAATTGCAAAAGAGTGAAAGACATAGAAAAATTTAAAATTGCAATGAAATAAATTACCAATTTGAAAATATTTTTCTAATTTCTTTATAATTTCTTGTGGTTCTTCAGTTGGAATTGGTATATCTTGATCAAATTGTTCCACGTCGCTACTCATGCCTTCAGATAAAATGTCGTTGTAGTTGTCGTCATCTTCTTCGTTAATCTCGTCGATCAGACTCCTTCGCCTCCGCCAGATCCAATCTCTGAATAGTACCGCCATCTCCAAGCCGCTCCCGCTAATGAGTGTCCGCTCTCCTATTTGAAATCACGCGTAAAAGCGCTTCGATCGATGACGCTGAATGTTCAAAATATCTCGCCATCATTGAAAGTGTCAAATGTCTTCTCATTCTGGCTCCAATATTTCAGCAAGTCTTCCTTTCCTTCTTCATTGA
The DNA here is from genome assembly GCA_029844215.1 of Przewalskia tangutica. Lineage (NCBI taxonomy): Eukaryota > Viridiplantae > Streptophyta > Magnoliopsida > Solanales > Solanaceae > Przewalskia > Przewalskia tangutica. The sequence continues at coordinate 39,223,340 of CM056731.1, read as the reverse complement.
TAACTGCTTGGTAAGGTAAATTACCCTGCAAAACAAAAACATCGAACTCACTAATTTGGTTAGCACTGCTACCACCGCACATTTTATTTCTGAGGCTTTCAATAGAATTAATATTAGGCCTAGCCACAGAAACTGCTTGTCTTTTTTTAGGTTGTGTTGAAGAAGATGATACAAAAGTCGGTGGTTACTAGCACTTTCTTCTGGTAATGCCGATATACTTTTTGCATTCATCTTCTACTCTATTCAACACTTCTTCTAGCGTTAGTTCAATAGGTGGTTCAACATTTAAATTTTTGGGAGTGGAGGTGGTAGTACGTCCATACAGTTATATATATTTTCAATAAGACTTTTACAACCCTCTACTTTAATAGTCGGGTTTAATACAGCACCAATAATATAAATAGGGGGAATAGGAATAAAATATTTTTTTAATTTCATAAACATTTTTTTAATAGCTGCAGTATAAGCAGGTTTTTCCATATATTCTTTAAGAAGTAAAAATATTATAGCTATATAAAACAACATAGTTGAAATAGTAGGATAATATAAAGTAGAAAATTCTTTTGTTGCTCGTTGAAAATTTTCTAAAAATACAATAAGTTCTCTAATTTTCTCCCAATCAGTATCCACAATCATATCATTTGGATTTTGATTATGGGCGTTAAAAAATAAAGTAATAGGTTTTCTATAGTCATAAGCAACAACTAGTTGGTCATATAAAGAATTTCACCTAGTTGGTACTTCTTCTAAAATTTTCTCAGAAGATAGTCCACAATCGTGGCAAGTTTTTTTATATTTTTTTTTTTGTTTAAGTCTATTATTTTTATATTTAAAGTGTTTAGCAAATTGTATTTTTCAAGAATATCTTGAAAAGTGAAAGACCATCCTTTACAACTAAGTTATAAATATGGCACGCATTTGATATGAAAATGTTTTGGAAAAGACGAGTTAAAACATTTCTTAAAATACTAATAGCGTAATTGTTAGAAGATGCATTATCTAATGTAATACTCATAACTTTATCGGTTATTCCGTAATAATCTACGATCGAATAAATATTTTCTCAAATAAACTCACCAAAGGTGCCTACTATCTATATATCTATATGCTAAAATACGTTTTGCATAGACCATTTATAATCTATCCAATGACAAAGTTACCGTTAAATAATCACGGTCATTAGTACTACGACCTATATCGAAGTTAAAGCAACTTTGCAATTTAAATGATATAATGCATAACGTAAATATCGTTGATATTCATGCAAATTTAAATACATCTCTTTTAACAGTTGATCTAGGAAAACCTTTATAAGCAGGATTATACATATCTCTAATATAATGAATAAAACCAGAGATTCAGAAATGAAAAGGCAAACCCTCCACAAAGAACTAATTTTGCTAGGCTTCCTATCTTTATGTTTATCATATTTGTGGCCTACAACTCCCCGTCATAGGGTTAATTTGACCTCAGACTTTCTCCGACAAGAGTATGTGAACCTTGTCCCGATTGAGAGGACGTTGCTCACCGCTTTTTCAATCATGTATTGGGCATGCAAGGCTTTGTGTTTTTGCAACAGTGTCTTCCTAAACCCCGTCCCACCATGACCTTGTCCAGCTTTTAAAAGAATAAACATTTTTACAAGTTTTACATACACTACTTGATTAGCTACGTCCTCACAAAATATTTCCATACAACCGATTTTAATGGTCGCTTTGGGACCTCGCCTCATAGTAGGGGATAGGAGGCATTTCACTAGTGGGTGTATCATCATCTTCATTAATAGGTGTATCATCAACTAGAGTGTCATCTAAATTAAATTCTTCTTCAATTTCGTGATAATCATTTGTGTCAAGATCATATGGTATTTCAGAAACATTTCAGATCTATAAAATCATCTTGTCTAGGAATAACTGAACAGAATACTAGAAGAAGTACTTTGCCCTTGTTACCACCCCTACTAGAAGCCTGACCCTTACCCTTACCCAACATGCCTCTTAGTCCTTTCATTTTAATTATGCTAATAAATAGTTAAAGATAATGAAATTAAATGTGCTAAATGAAATAAAGACAAAATAATAATTTAATGAGAGAACGAATGTACCAAACGCCGACGTAGTCGACGTGTAATCGAGAGGTTGAAAATTGAAACTTTGCTCGATAGATAATCCTCGCTAGTTGCCAACTTCACTCCCAATTCTCAAATTAATAAATAGATTGAATATGTAGACAATGTTGTATAGAGAATTAGAGATTGATTGAGAGATTAGAGTAGAAAGATTTGTGAAAATAATAAGAAGAGGAATGAGGTATTTATAGGGTTAAAAATAAATATAAAGGGTAGTGGGTCGGGAGGGGAGGTTAAAATGGCCGTTGTCAACGCCAAAATGTAAATTGGCCGTTGGACAACGGCTATTTTGTGCAAAGGGTCGAATCGGGGATTTGGGGCGGTCGGCGGGGTTCGCTCGGCGGGACCATACCGCCCCGCCTGCCGAGCCCCGGTCCCGCTTTTTTTTTTTTTTTTTTAATACCGGTGTCGTGTCGGGGTCGGGATCGGGTCGGGACCGGGATGGGGGTCGGGTCGGCCCGGCCCACTGGCCATCCTTAATACAATTCAACAATCGAACAATCATATAACCAATTAATCAATCACTTAGTTCAACATTGCAATATATGAACATATAAAATGAAAATTAATTTACAACTTACTTTGGGTCTTGGACATGTGTATAACCTTTTCCCTGCATTTAGATCGGTCCAAGCTGTCAAATTTAGAGCATTAAGTCCACATTTACATTTTATGGCATTTCGACTTTCAATTGAATTGATGGAACCTTCCAATATGCTTGAAAAATTAATGGTGAAGAAAGATTTTTTCTCATATTAGGATTCTCTATTGGATTGAATTATGGGTGGCCAACGGGGCGGGGTCGGGGCGGGCGGGGCTTCGGGGTCGGGGTCGGGGTCCGTTGGGATTGGGGTAGGGCGGGGTCGGGGTCAGGGCCGGCGGGGTCTGTCGCCGTCCCTCCCGATCCCGAGGTGTCGGGGTGGGGTCGGGGTTGGGGAGGGGTAGGGGTGGGTCGTTTCTTTTGTCCCCTTAAATTAAAAAAAATAACAAGATTGTTTAATAAACATCTCAACACTGTTTTTGTGCCTTAAGTATGATTCCTTTTTTGTAATACAATTTCAAAATTGCAACTTCGTGATATTGAAAATTGCAAATAAATAACATAGTAAAATTACAATTAAAAGAATTACATGTTAAGAAACAGGTTTTCTAGTTTCTTTATAATTTCTTGTGGTTCCTCTGTTGGAATTGGTATTTGTTGGTCAAATTGGTCGACGTCGCTTCCACCTTCGTCAAATAAGATTTCGTTGTAGTTGTAGTCTTCTTCTTCATTGATCTCCGATTGGCCGCACCTCCTACGTTCCGCACGAATCCAGTCTCTGAATAGAACTGCAATCTCCAACGAGTCTCCCGCCAATAAATGTCTGTGTTCTCATATTTGATATATGTCGGCCGAAAAGCGCTTTCAGACGTTGTTGATGACACTTGAATGTTCAACACATCTCGGGTCATCTTAGATAGTGTTGGAAATGTCTTCTCATTCTCCCTCCAGTATTTTAGCAAGTCTCCACATCCCTCTTCATTGACAATTGTTATGTACGGTAGAACACCCTGCAAAACAAAAATATCAAACTCGCTAACTTGGTTAGAAATGTTACCACTAAACATTATATGTCTGAGGCTTTCAATACTAGCCGCAGAAACAACATGTCGTTTTTGAGGTTGTGTTGAAGAAGAAGAAGATGACATGGAAGTCGGTTGGTTGCTAGCACTTGCTTGTTGGTAATGTGTATATACTTTTTTACATTCATCTTGTATGTTAGACAACACTTCTTCTCTAGTTTTTTCAATAGGTGGTGGATCATTTGGATTTTTGGGAGATGGAGGTGGAAGTTTATCTATGCAATCATAAATAGTTTCAATAAGTGTTTTACAACATAGACAGATTTAATACAGCACTAATAATAAAATTTGGGGGAATATGAATAAAATATTTTTTCAGTTTTAGACATATTTTTTTAATAAGTGCCTTATAAACTGGTTTTCCATATCTTCACTAAGCAATAAAAATATTAGAGTTATATAAAATAACATTGATGACATAGTAGGATAATAAATACCGGAAAATTCTTTAGTAGCTAGAAAATATTTCTCTAAAAATGTTTTAAGTTCTAAAATTGAATCCCAATCGGAATCTACAATCATATCAGTAGGATTTCGATTACGGGCGTTAAAAATAAAGTTATAGGTCTTCTATACTCATAAGCAACACGTAGTTGCTCGTATAAAGAATTTCACCTCGTGCATACTTTTTCGGGATTTTTCTGTAAGGTAGTTGGCAATCGTGACAAGTTTTTTATATTCTTTTATTTGTTGTATTCTATTACTTTTAAAAATATAGTTTATAGCAAATTATATTTTTTTCAAAAATGTCTTCAAAAAGTGATAGACAATTCTTTACAACTAAGTTATAAATATGGCATGCACATTTTATATGAAAATGATCTGGAAAAGATGGATTTAAAGCATTTTTTAATAATCAAATAGCAGAAATATTAGAAGAAGCGTTATCTAATGTAATAGTCATGATTTTATCAGTTATGCCATAATAATCACAAACTGAAAAAATATTATCTGAAATAAAAATACCAGTGTGCCTACTATCAATATATCTATATGCTAAAATACGTTTTTGCATAGATCATTTATAGTCTATCCAATGACATGTTACAGTTAAATAATCACGACAGTTAGTACTACGGCCTATATCAAACGTAATAGATACTTTGCCAGGAAAATGATATAATGAATAATGTAAATATTGTTGATATTCGTATACAAATTTAAAAACATCTCTCCTAACAGTTGATCTAGGAAAACTATTATAAGCAGGATTGTACATTTCTCTTATATAATGAATAAAATCAGGAGAGGAAGAAACTGAAAAAGGCAAACCCTCCACATGCAACTAATTTTGATAATGATTTCCTACCTTTATTTTTATCGTATTTAAGGCCTACAATTACCCCCGTCATAGGGTCAATTTGACCATGTACATGGTCCGGGACATTATATGAACCTTGTTCCGACTGAGAGGGCATTGGTGCACCCGCCTTTTTAGCCAGGTATTCCTCTCACCTGGCTTTGTGAAATCTATTTAAATGCGTAGTTAAACCTCCCGTCCCGCTCTGACCTTTTCCAACTTTAAATTTATAAATATTTTTACAAATTTGGCATCTAGCTACTTGATTTTCTGCGTCCCTATCAAAAAAATCTCATACATTCGATGTTAATTTTCGTTGTGGTGTGCCTTGTCTCATACTAGGGGGAATAGGAGGCGGTTCAGCAGTGGGCGTGTCATCTAGTTAGTGGGTGTGTCGTCTAGAATATCTTCTAAATTAAAATCTTGTTGAGTTCCAGAAAATAGCTCCTCGTCTAAATCTAATGGTACTTCAGAAAATAATTCAGTATCAACAAAATCGTCATGTCTAGGAGGAATGGGATGACTAGAAGAAGTATTTTTACCCTTATTACCCCTACTAGAAGAAGTAATACGCTTACCCGTAATCATACGTTTCAATTCCATTATAATTATGCAAATAAATAATTAAAGATAATGAAATTAAGTGCGCTAATTAAAGTAAAGAAACAACAATAATTTAATGAAGGAACAAATGTACCAAACGCCGACGTAACGTCGACGTGCAATCGAGAGGTTGAAAATTGAAACTTTGCTCGATGGATGATCCTCAAGCTAGTTGTCAACTTCACTCCCAAATGAATAAATAAATTTGAATATTTAGTAGACAATGTAGAGATAATGAGAGATAGATTGAGAGATTGTAGGAAGATTTGTGAGAAAGATGAAGAAAAAATGAGGTATTTATAGTTGAAAAAATTGGGTTAAAGTGTAAATATAATAACTTAGGAGTTAAAAATAAATATTAAAGGGGTTGGGATGGGGGGAGTGGAATTTGGCCATTGCACAGCGGTCAAATTGTGAAATAGTTGTTGTGCAACGGGCAAGGGAATATCGATATTCGATCCCGGTACAGGGTCAGGCCGGGTCGAGTTGGGGTCGGGTGGGGTTGGGGGGGGTCGGGTCGAGTAGCCCCGCCCCGTTGGACAACCTTAGATTGAATAGAGGGGTGGGTCGGGTTAAATAAGGGGCAAAATTATTTTACCCCTTTGATTTAGGCGATGGTATGGATCATGTGGGTCGGGTATTAAATGACGTGACAGGTCACGTGATTTTTTTTTACCGCATGGATTGTCATGTCAGCTTAAATGATCAGCCGTTAAGAGGGGGGTATTAGGCCCTCTTTGAATAACGGCGAGGGCCCAAATGGTACCAAAATCAAACGGAGGATATATGTAGCATATTTCGAATTGTTCAGGATAATTTTGGCCCCTTTTCGTAAAATTTAAAATCAAATATATAGATTTGAAGTTAGGCTCGATCAAAATGTAAATTCATTCCTCATGTCTGAATTTAAACTTCATTCAAGATTGAAGTTAGGTTTGGAGATTTTGAACCATTCATGCTGCATGTCTAAAGTTAATTCTAAAGCGATTAAATTTGAAAATAAATTATAAATTTTAATTAGGGAAAATGATCATATTTGCTCTCCGTTAAAGTTTGAGATCAAATATGTCTTTTTCATTTGCAAACTTGTCAAATATACCCTCATTTGGATGGAAAGTTGAGGTGAATGACACGTTGAATTCACGTGGAGGGTGGGACCCACCTTAGTCTTCAACAACCACTGCCATCAAATTATAGAGTTTCACCATAAGAGACCCAGTAACCATTATTCCCACTATTGTTAGTGAGTTTCAGCGATGAACAAAAAATTGAAAAGAACCCAAAAAGAAATAAATCTCAAATCATTTCAATTAATATGTCCAACAACAATTCAACACTAATTCACCCATCGAGATTTTATAATAGGTTACTTTCTTACCTTTCACTGACAAAGGAGTCAATTTAACACCAGAACTTAGAGATGCATTTAGAAATTCAAAAATTTGATAGAAAAATAAAAATATAACCCAAAAATTGTAGGGATTTGTTGGGTCTAAAATACACAAGTAAGGCACAACGAAAATTTAAAATTTATGAACTTACTTGCCCCAACAAAGTCGTATGGTATGATTACGTTACAATTGAAATCTGCAAGACTGAAGAAAACTTACAGTTTATGTTATCTTAAGTCTCTACTAAAAGGTGTGCACGCGATTGTCTATTCTGGTGCAAGCCTTTGCTATGGTATACTCCTCTGTCATGAAAGCCAGAAAATCTTGGCAGAGGTTTGAGAGGATTTTAATCTCTGAACACTGAGTTCAGAAAGTAAGAAAGTGTTACTAAAAACTCTAACATAAATTATGAGGTTAAGTACTAAATATATAGGGAGAAACCCTAAACCAAATCAGACTTGGATCAGGCCTAAAAACTTGTCCAAAATCAAAAATTCAGTGAGCCAGTCGAACTGGACCCACTGCCGCATTAGCGACGCGACTCTGCCTCCTAGGCGCCGCAGTGCCTCCCCCTATTTTAATATTTCTGCACATTTTAATTTTAATTAAATCCAAAATCCAAGTTTGACTTAATTAAATAATTTCCATCAAATATAAATTATCCCATAATTTATTATTGTTTAAAATATCTCAATTCTAAATTGAATATTTCATCATCTCACAATATACCCTTAGACCGAAAGGATACTCGACTTAGTGTGATCCTTTAGGCCTTCTCACATCGACACTTAATCAAATTAAGGTTCACATGAAACTCCTGGACTGCGCCGGTGACGAACTCAATGTGTGAAGTACATTTACAAGACTCATAGTAAACACAACCTCTATGCAGGATATAGATTTCTTTCATTCTCAACACACTCGATCAAACTTAGGATTTGCCAAGTGTTTATCCAAATGGCTTGATCACTTTATCTCATGTATATCAGTCGACAACTAGATCATATCTCAAATATGTCTCTTGCATTGGCCAATGACTTGGTCGACCTAATATTACTGAGAAGCTGAGTGTTATCTCGAATATCTAATCGAAGAATTAATCATATTCTTGGCTCAACTACCACCTTAGTCTGTATCACAATGTACCAAATACAAGCCATGTCTTATCCTACAAGGAATTTAAGCTTATGACATGATCAAAGTACATTACTCTATAAACCGGGTGCGTATTGACCTCAAGTCAAAGGACTTCTATCTCCCACATGCTGATAAAACTCTAGACATGTATAACAAATAGTTATCAGCAGGGTATGTCAATACCCTCCAAGAGTATCCATGTGTCCATCACTAGTAACTATTACTAGTAGTAAGTGAGACATACTACATTCTCTAAGTATGTGATGCAGACCACATGTCGACTTATAATATATCATTGATATCCCATTCTCAATGATCATCAGTCTAGGCTACTTTAAGAACTATGTTCTATCATTAACATCTCACACTATCAATGACAACGTTTAGTTCAAGTGATGCACATTAATGAATAAAATAAACAATTAAATAATAAATCAGTAATTGCAAATGTCATAAATATATTAATCTCATTAATAATACGAATGTGTTCAAGTACATTTGTCCCTAAAATGATTGTCTCTATGACATATATATTTTCAATCTCCCACTTGGCCTAGAGCTAATCTCCAACGTATCTAATACCCATGTTTTCGAAATGACCATTATTCTTGACTAAGCTTAATGGTTTAGTAAATGGGTCTACTAGATTTTCATATGTGGGAACATAGTCTAACTTTATTTCTTCAGTTTCCACCATCTCTTTAAGTATGTGGTATTTCCTTGGTACATGCTTATTTCTGTTTGTTGATCTTGGTTTCTTAGCTTACGCAATCGCACCAGTGTTGTCACAATAAATCGTTATTGGACAAGTGGCACTTGGAACAACCCTTAGTTCCTTTAAGAACTCAGTTATTGCGACAGCTTCCCTGCCAACTTCTGATCCAGCAATGTACTTGGCTTCTGTTGTCGAATCAACAGTTGTAGTTTGCTTGGAACCTTTCCAACTTACTACTCCACCATTTAAAATGAAGGCATATCCAGATTGAGATTGAAGTCACAAGATATGTCTGGAAGCTAGCATCAGTGTACCCAGTAGCTAATAACTTTTTTTGTCCACCATAGACTAAGAAATATTCTTTAGTTCGTCTAAGATACTTAAGAATACTCTTGACTGTTTTTCAGTGTTCTTCCCCAGGATTCTGCTGGAATTTGCAAGTCATACTAAGTGCATAGGCCACATCTGGCCTTGTACAGGTCATGGCATACATGATTGATCTTATAGTTGAAGCATATGAGATCCTCTTTGCGTTCAAGTTCTACAACAGTAGAAGGACTATCCTTCTTTGATAACTTGATGTCTTGACCCATATGAAGATTTCATTTCTTGGAATTCTCCATAGAAAAACATTTTAGTACTTTGTCTATATATATGGACTATGACAACCCCAACAATCTATTAGGTCTATCTCTGTAGATCCTAATTCCAAGAATGTAGCAGGATTCACCTAAGTCCTTCATCATGAAGGTGCTGGATAACCATTCCTTGACTGATTGCATGAGAGTCTTATTATTTCCCATTATCAATATGTCATTTACATATATGACAATGAAGAAAATACTCTCATCTATACATTTACTATAAACGCATGAGTCTTCTTTGCTTCTAACAAAGTCAAACGATTTGACTGTTTTGTCAAAGCAAATATTTCAACTCCTTGAGGCTTGCTTAAGTCCATAAATAGACTTCTATAGTTTGCATACTTCTTTGGGTTGAGTCTTGGATGTAAAATCCTCTGGTTGTATCATATACACCTCCTCAATTAGGTTACTATTTGAGGAAGACAATTTTAAATCCATTTGCCAAATATCATAATCATAGTATGCAGCAATTGCAAGCAAAATCCGAATGGACTTAAACTTTGCAATAGGTGAAAAAGTTTCATCATAATCGATCCCATGTCGTTGATTATAGTCTTTAACCACCAATCTTGCTTTATAAGTCTATACTTTGTCATATGCATCAAACTTCTTCTTGAAGATCCATTTGCATCCTATGGGTATAACCCCTGTTGGCAAATCAACCAAGTTTCATACTTGATTTATGTACATGGATTCCATTTCGGATTTCATGTCTTCATGCCATCTTTGTGAGTCAATGTCTAACCTTGATTCGTTGTAGGTATTAGGCTCATCATCATCAGAAATATCTATCTCATTGTGTGTTTCAACAAGGAAATTAAGTCTTTCATATGCACGATGAGTCCTAGTGGTCCTACGGAGTTGAATATTTTGCGTTTCAGTGTTTGTTGCATTTTGATTTTGAGAAGGTGTTTGTGTGTTGGACAATCCAGCACCTTGAGAACTTTCAGGAATATCATTTTGAATAGGGTGTTGCACAACCATTGTGTCATTCTCCATTGGTTGTGTATGAGAGTTATATTTCTGCATTATCCCTCACTACACTCTCATTGGCTAAAGGGCGTACTCTAAGTACCCAATAATCATCAAATACTCCTACTGAATTCTTACCTAGGTCATTTGACAAGGATTCATTCTCTATATTATTTTGTACTTCTTGAATTTCTTCAAGTTCTATCTTGTTGTAACTCTGTTCCTTGTAGACATATTCTTCTTCAAGGAAAGTTGCATTTCTGAAAACAATTACTTTATGTTCGCCATGAAGATAGAAGTAGTATCCCCTAGTTTCCTTAGGATACCCCACAAAATAATACTTCTCACTTTTAGATTTCAATTTATCAGTAAATAACTTCTTTACATATGATGGCCACCCCCAGGGTCGCATGTGTCTAAGTATTGGCCTCTTATCATTCCATATCTCATATAGAGTCTTCTCTACTGACTTTGATGAAACTCTGTTCAAAACATAGATTGAGCTTTGTGATGCATATCCCCATAGGTATGTAGGTAGAGCTGGGAAGCTCATCATGGATCTAACCATATCTAATAAGGTCTGATTTTTCATCTGAGCAACACCATTCATCTGTGGCGTTCCGGGAGGTGTCCATTATGATTGAACTCCATGAAACTTCAAGTAATCTAGAAATTCTTTATTTAAGTATTCACCTCCTCGATCTGATCGTAGAGTCTTAATACTTATTTCAAGTTGCTTCTCTGCTTCTGACTTGTACTCCATGAACTTTTCAAAAGCTTCAGACTTATGTTTCATAAGATACACATGCCCAAATCTTGATAAATCGTCTCTAAAAGTGATGAAATAAAGAAAACCTCCCTTAGCTTAAGTTGAAAACAGCCCACATACATCGGTATGGACTAACTCAAACACCTCTTTTGCACATACCCATTTCCCAGAAAGAGATTTAGTTGTCATCTTTCCTCTTAAGCATGATTCACAATTACCATATGACTCTAAGTCAAATGGTTCTAGGTAGTCTAACTTCCTTAACCTTGTTATCCTTGATTCATTGATGTGACCAAGTCTACAGTGCCATAAGTAGGTGGGGTTTCTTGGATTACTTATTTTAGCTCTTTTATTTTGAATATTGAAAATATCATGGCTACAGTTTAAAATATACAATCCATCCACAAGCAGTGTTTTTCCACAAATAAAACCATTATAAGATAAAACATACAATCCATTCATGTTGTTATCAACGATGAAACTCTCAAACGAATCGGGAAATGGATTTAGGATAAGTGTAGAAGCAATTCTGTCATGAAACCTAGTATCAACAAAAGCCAACTTTTCAACCTTCCCAATCATTTTCAGCGCAAATGGACACATTTGGGCCCCATCCATCAGCCAACACTTAAAGAGATCTACAAGAAACTCATTATTTATTGCTTGAGACAGAGATTCATAGAGGTTCTTTAGGTGTTCTAGCATCTCTTTGAGACCCATGTTCTCACACCGTATTTGTCAATCTATTGACATGGAAGATAGCATGACACCCTGTGTAGATGTAGCATCATCGGGGTGTTTCTGATATGCGGTCTTGTTAAACAGGGCATATGCTTCAGAATCTATAGCAGAGACTGTAGGGAGTGCAGTATCCAATACATACTCAATCTTTTCTAATTGCAACACCAAACACAAATTTCTTAACCAGTCAGTAAAATCAGTTTCATCAAACTTGTTTGTTTCAACCAACATTCTAAGTGATAGATTCGACATTGTAACTGAAGAAAAGATAGACTTGAAATTAACACTCTAATATAATTTCTATTGAACATATTCGTTAACTAACTAACATGGTCTTTTATTTAATTAGCTCTCATTATTTTAACATACTCTTTTACCCCATAAAAGAATACGGACTCATATCAAATAAGGTCATAATGGGCCAAGATCCAGACTCACGTTGTCTTCGCGTTTGCTGAGGCTGATAAATTCAATAACATGATCTGGTAGGTCTCTAAACTAATTACAAACAATTTGTAACTCTTGGTTGATCGCATGTTCTAAACAATACGATATGCGTCCGTCGGTTGTCCGACAATGGGGAGCCAAGACAGCCTAGCAAGTCAACCCCGTTACGCGACTGCAATTATGTATCTAACTGGGCTTAGCCTTCATCGAGCAAATACTGGGGTATAAATACTCACGAAGGTTTATCACCTACTACAACATTTATATACATCTATGAAAGGGTCTGAGTCCTCGTAGACTTAGAGCAAATGTTGAGGCATAAATACTCATCTCGCCGAAAAAGATTTTGCACCACAATCAATTATAACGGACGACGCGTTCATTTTAAATGAGACTTGTATTAAATTTGGGGAACATTTTATTCAGGGTTATGACCAAGATCAACTATTACATGTTTCAACCATTACTCAAAGCATTTAAACATGTATTTAGGCGCCGCCTACCCAAACATGATTGCGAACTCTAAACTAATTTTGGACGTCACCTATCCAAGCATGATTGCGGACTCTAAACTAGTTTTGGACGCCGTCTATCCAAGCATGATTGCGGACTCTAAGCTTAGTAAGGTAAATGACGATCATTTAGCACGTAAAAAGTACACCAACATACTGTGTAATAATTGTCGCGCCCGTTTTTGACCTCGGGGTCTGAACGGTATCTGCAACGTTGCTCTTTGGCGTGGTTCCCTGGATGGAGCAATAATGCTGATTTTGAGGAGTCGTCACCTAATTATTTAAGTGAATTAGGACACTTGATTTATTGCAATAAAAATACTGCAATTAATCTCCATTTAATGGTCTGCGAAATTAATGAGATTCTGAATCAGGGTTCTTTATTATCCTAAAGGGAAGAGGTTACGCATCCTTTAAGATCCGCTAACTTGCAGTTATTTGTTCAAACCTAGGTTAATTATTTATTGCCCTTTTTTATTCTACCTATTCTAAGCATTTTTTCATAATTTATAATTAAAATAAAGTGCAATACAGAATAATAAAACTAAAATTAAATGCGACATAAAATAAAACTCCGGGACATCTTTTAGCCCTTTTTAGGCCTTCTGCACAAGATGATCTCCGGGTACCTGCATAAACACTTAGTAAAAGTGATAGTAATAGAATAAATAATTTTAATGCAATGACAAGAATTAATAAGTAAAGCCAAAAATAAATAAATTCGTCTTTTGTACAGAGGAGGCCTTGTAAATCAGACGGAGATTCCTTCATCGACCAATATTGTTAAAAACAATAAAATAAATAAAACCTTCAGATCCGCGCCAAAACAATAATAGTTTTAAACACGGAGGGCTCAGATATATATAAAAATAAAGTGAGGACATCCTAAACAAGTGCGACTGCGAGAATTCCCCCTGCCAGCGCATGTTGGTTATCCTGTGTAAGTAGAAGAAATCATCAACGCCCTGAAAGCTTCATTTATTTTATTTTCCGTCTTTGCAACTGTGGAGGCCTCAAAAATCGACGGATAACTTTTTCATTGGCCAGAAGTGTAGTATCATGTTCAAATCAGTCAATACCAACAGTGTAGTATTTGTTCTAAATCAGTTTAATAAAAATAAGAGGGGCAAAATCGTCCAAAAAATAGTCCAAACCCTCATGAACAGTAAACATCAAAACTATGAGCGAAATAGCAACATCACAATAGCAGTGGTTTGCCGGAAACCACATTCCCACCGGAAAAACTCAGAACGACGTCGGAAAAGCCCAAAAAAATAGTATAGAATCAGATAAATAGCAAAAGTACAAAAACCAGTCCGTCAACAATAGAAAAACAGCATAAACAATAACCACGCATCGCTCAAGCGACGCAAATGAGGCAGATTAACAACAACGAATCAGGGAATCTGGTTCGCCGGAAACCGCAAATAGCCAAAATATGACAAACATAAAAATGAAACAATGAGTCGTACGAAAATGCAAAACAATAGATGAATCCGGGCAAGATCACCGGGAAAACTCAAAACGTCGCCGGAAATGGTGAAAATAACCAACAAGTGAGATAGCAACAACTGTTAGCGTCGCCGGAGTTCGCAAACTCCGGCCAGGTTCAAAACCGTAATAATCAGTCCTACAAACACAAAAATATAGCAATAAAGAAAGAGAACAATACAGTGAGCATGGTTATGTGTTGATATAGGCGGGGGTGTTGGTGGACAGCGACGGAGAGGTGTGGGTGTAGTTCGCCGGAGATGGAACTCCGGCGAAGGGGTGATGTGGGGATCGACAGGATTAATGGGGTTCGCCGGATGGGTGTGCGCTGAGTGTTGGAGGTGTAAAGAGCAACAAAAATAGAAAGTTTCTGCCTGATCAGCGCAGCTACTCCATTCCGATTAGGGTCGCGGCGCTCCACCATGGAGCCGCGGTGCTTAAGTTCCAGAAAGTCCCAATTTTAATACAAAGGTTTTAATCACGTCCCTGATAATTATTGTGACCGGAGTCGCGGCGCCGTCGTGAAACCCTAACTGGCGTCGCGGCGCCGACGTTCTTTTCAGAGCGATTCCGCACTTGATTTCTAAAAAGCATCCAACCCCTAATATAATTTAGGGTTCAGATTACAAGTCATTTACAACCACCCACCATTATCAATAACGTACATATCGACCATCATCCATTCATATACGTTCTTCGCCGTGCACCTTGTTCGTAATGAACTGGTTTTTGCACAAGGCTCAGTTCGTGCTTAGAATGGAATGACTTCCTCGATTTAGCGTAGTTGATAATTTATGGTGATTTCAAAAGGTTAATCACTCAGTCAAAGTTCGTCAGATTTCAATAGCCTTATTTTAATTCAGATTAAAATCAATTTTACGTTTAAACCATATTATTATATCTTTCAATTGTTACGTAACCAATGAACCATTCTGTGCTCTGATACCATTGTAGAAATTTGTTGGGTCTAAAACACACAAGCAAGGCACAACGAAAGTTTAAAATTTTATGAACTTACTTGCCCCAACAAAGTCGTCTGGTATGATTACGTTGCAATTGAAATCTGCAAGACAGAAGAAAACTTATTGTTTATGTTATCTTAAGTCTCTACTAAAAGGTGTGCATGCGATTGTCTCTTCGGGTGCAAGCCTTTGCTATGGTATACTCCTCTGTCAGGAAAGCCAGGAAATCTTGACAGAGGTTTGAGAAAATTTTAATCTATGAACTCTGAGTTCAGAAAGTAAGAAAGTGTTACTAAAAATTCTAACATAAATTCTGAGGTTAAATGCTAAATATATATGGAAAAAAACCTAAACCAAATCAGACTTGGATCAGGCCTAAAAACATGTCCAAAATCCGAAATTCAGTGGGCCAGTCGAATTGGACCCACTGCCACATTAGCGTCGCGGCTCTGCCTCCTAGGCATCGCGGCGCCTCCCCCTGTTTTAATATTTCTGCACGTTTTAATTTTAATTAAATCTAATTTTGACTTAATTAAATAATTTCCATCAAATAGAAATTATCCCATAATTTATTATTGTTTAAAATATCTCAATTTTAAATTGAATATTTCATCCTCTCTCAATATACCCTGAGAACGAAAGGACAATCGACTTAGTGTGACCCTTTAGACCTTCTCACATCGACACTTAATCAAATTAAGGTTCACACTGAACTCCTAGACTGCGTCGGTGACGAACTCAATGTGTGAAGTTCTTTTGCAAGACTCCTAGTAAACACAACTTCTATGCAGGATGATAGATTTCTTTCATTCTCAACACACTCGATCAAGCTATTTGTCAAGTGTCTATCCAAATGACTTGATCACTTTATCTCATGTATATCAGTCAACAACTAGATCATATCTCAAATATGTCTCTTGCGTTGGCCAATGACTTGGTCAACCTAATATTACTGAGAAGCTGAGTGTTATCTCGAATATCTAATCTAGGAATGAATCATATTCTTGGTTCAACTACCACCTTAGTATGTATCGCAATGTACCCAATAAAAGTCATGTCTTATCCTACAAAGAATTTAAGCTTAGGACAGGATCAAAGTACATTACTGTATAAACCAGGTGCGTATTGACCTCAAGTCAAAGGACCTCTATCTCCCACATGCTGATAAAACTCTAGACATGTATAACAAATAGTTTATCAGCAGGGTATGTCAATACCCTCCAAGAGTATCCATGTGTCCATCACTAGTAACTATTACTAGTAGTAAGTGAGACATACTACATCCTCTAAGAATGTGATGCAGACCACATTGACTTATAATATATCATTGATATCTCATTCTCAATGAGCATCAGTCTAGGCTACTTTAAGAACTATGTTCTATCATTAACATGTCACACTATCAATGACAACATTTAGTTCAAGGGATGTACATTAATGAATAATACAAACAATCAAATAATAATTCAGTAATTGCAAATGCCATAAATATATTAATCTCATTAATAATACGAATGTGTTCAAGTACATATATTCCTAAAATGATTGTCTCTAGGACATATATACTTTCAAAATCATCATACATACAAATGAAAACTTGAAGCTATTATTAACATTTAGTTACACCAAGGATATGAGATGAATGTGGCGGTGGCTAGTGGAGGCGGCGGTGGTGATGAAAGTGGTTGTTGAAGACTAAGGTGAGTCGTATGGCAGTGGTGTGTGTCTGGTGAAGGTGGGGGCGGTGGAGGTGGAGGTGGTTGTTGAAGACGAAGATGGGGCGGTGGCTGATGAATGTGGGGGCAGTGGTGGTGTTAAAGACGAAGGTGATTGTTGGGTCTGTGTTAGGCATATTTTATATACATTTTTAGTTAGTATTTTACTCATTTCGTTTGTGTTTAGTATATTATTATGGTTGCTTTTCTTTCTTTTGAGTCACAGAGGTCATAAATGGAGAAATGTCAAAAAGAAGATGAAATGGGCTTATTTGAGATGGAATTGCACAATAAAAGGTCAAAAAATGAAGCCTAAGAAGTCCCGGGAAGTATAGAAGAAATCAGACGAAGTCCGGACGAAAAATGACACAAAATTAGAAAACCGGGCAGAGAGACGTCGCCGGCGCAGCGGCTCCAGCCAGAAGAGTCGCGGCGCCCAATGTACTGCAGTGTCTGATTCGGCTACAGGACTTGCGGCGGCGCGGCGCCGAGGCGGGATTTCACAAGAAAAATTCAATTTTTCTGATTTTTCGAAGGGCAAAAGGGTCCGAACGTGATTTTTCTCAGATATAAATCCCTAAAACCCTGACGTAAAGGGGGAATATATCATGCTTGTACATATTCCATATCCTACTTTGGGGGAGGCAAGAAAGGAGGAAAAACACAAGATTGGAGACAACTTTGGTTCAAGTTCTTTTTCTTTCCTTTTATTTATTTCAGTTTATGTTGGTTTGTATTAGTTCTTGACATGACAATGTTTAGGAGTTAATTACTTAATTAGGGCTTTCCTTTTGAATCATTTAAAACTCGTTTTCATGAATTAATGCAGTAGTTTGATTTCTTCTTTACCTGATTAAGATTTATTCAATATTGGTATGAATGTTTGATAGTTAACTGATCACTAATTATCATAATCTATATGATTTCGAATCAAGAACCGAGAGGAGAGATTTGGATATGCTGTAATTGAATAGACATATGTTAAAATCGCGGACGAAAGTACCCCGATACTTGTGTAGCATTATAGGTTATTGTTCTTAATCCTCTTATGTGGTAAAACCTATCATAGAAATATAGAAGGTTTCTGCACTGGGGTTGGGCTATTATATATCCTAACTGGAATATAAGACAGTCTAGTTAACCGCTATCTTAACGTAGAAGAGGAAACCATTATTGTTGCATTAAAGATTGAAAAGAGTGGATAATCGAAGATATTGGAAAAGATATTTCCATCATAACTGATTTAAACCAAAGTATTATCATAATTAGTTTATTTTCTGCAATTACATAGTCTTAGTTATTAGATAAAAATACAAACAAATTAACGTTCACCAAATAGAAACTAAAGCATAGATAATCGGTACTTGATAACCAGTCTATGTGGACGATATTTGGTCTTACAGACTATATTACTTGTAACGATACGTACACTTGCGTGAGCAATTAGAAATTGGCCTAACAAGTTTTTGGCGTCGTTGCTGGGGATTGACGTACTTTCAATATCGAATTATCTAATCTTATTTCTAATTTGGTTTGTATATATTTGATTATGTTATTTTATTTCTAATTTGGTTGCTCCAGAAACAAGTTTCTAACTTGTTCTGCGAGCATCGTTTTATCACTTTTTGTTGTTTTTCTTATTTTGTAGGTAAAGTTGAAAAAAAGGAAAAATGGACTACTACTACTATCAGGGAAAGTGGAATCATCAACAACAGCCTAACCGACAGGTTCCACAGGAAGATCAAAATGAGTTGAAGGCAGACATACTCACGTTTACCAAGTGCCAGAATCAGTTTATGACTGAGACAAGGGTGTCCCTACAAAATTTGGAGACACAAATAGGGCAGCTGCTGGATATGGTGATCAATGTACCGCAAGAAAATCTTCCTAGAGACACAGTTGTGGGGAGTGATAAGCAGAGTGGGGAACCTGAACCATAAAAAGCTGTTGAGAATAATGAGGAATTGAGAGAGATAGTTGGTGTAGAGAAAAAAGAGGTTACTGATATCCAATTGTTCATCTTTTTGGATTTCTTGGAACTTCTCTTTTCTATAGCCGTTGCAGAAAAGACACCACCAACTATCATTGCTGAGCCCCAACCAGAAAGTCCATACCCTCAAGAGCACCTTCAAAAATTGAAAGATGTAGGGAGTTTCACTGATCCTACATTACAGAGAGCCTAGAAGACATGTCTGCCTTGTGTAATTGGGGGATAATCTTAGATCTGAGGCCATTGTTTGGTGAAATTATTGTAGGTGGAGTGAGACCTGTAACAATAACAGTGCGGATTGCAAGCCGTTCACAGAAGGATCCACTGGACACTAGTAATGATTAACTGCGTACAGCTAAAAGACGATAAAGACAGCGCTTGTTGAGAGGCAACCCAATGTTTTTAATGACGTTATTTCAATTTTTAGTTTGTTTTATTTTGGCTTGAACAATCTCACGATCTGGTATGTGTGTTGTTTTTGGATGATAGATAAAGGTAGGGACTGCCCCAAATGGAAAAAAGATCAAAACGCTGTAAAAGGAAAAAAAATGGCAGCAGCGCCGTGGCGCCAAAATGCAGGGCCACGACGCAGAAACTTCAGAGGGTCCAAAAGTTGTGCAATGTCCAGAACTTTCCCTACCAGACCTCCATTATGACTGTTGTGTTGTGTCAGTAAGTTGTCCCTATTTTTAGTCTTTGGGGACAATGTGTCGATTAAGTTGGGGGTGTCTTATTTTGTTTCATTATTTTGTTTTTGAGTCTTTTTTTTTCCAGGTAAATGCAAATATTATAAAAGAACAAACGAAAAGAACAGGGAGCTACAATCAGTCGTTGAGGGTTCTCAATCCTCAACGTAAGCATAAACACGAAATGAATGAGTGGGGGGGATGGGGCGTTCACACAACGGTGACGTTACAGGAGGGGATTAAATCATAAACTCAATCTTGGAAAGTTGAAAAACTCTTTTCACTTCTCAAAATTGCTGCTAGGCTTTGTACTTGATACAATTCTTCCTTGAAGTAACTTCTGGTCATCCATCATTACCCGCACAAAGTGGTGTTTGCATGTACACCCTCGGCGTATTCACGATACACATAGCACTTCTAATCGTATATGGGCCACCATGAAAAGTGTTGGTTTCCGCAAATGAAGTCAAAAAACGTGTATCATTGGGAATTGGTGTCCCAAAAGTCTTTTGTTGTATTAATACATTATCAATTAATGCATTAGAGTTCCTATGGCTCTCGGTTTTGGCAACACCGGTTGCCCCCCAAATCGAGTAATGAAGTTCATTAAAACGAGATGACTCTACATTCCACATGCCAATTAAAAGTGTTGAGTTAATAGACATCTTTTGGAGAGAAAACCCCTCAACTTCCGCAGCTTTTGCCTTACCAAGATCCGTTGGAATATGAGCAATTTCGATTGTAGCACCCATTGAATGAGGCGTGCTATTGTCAAAACCGGTTCCCACCGAAATCGAATTTCGAAGTCGCCTTAAATGAGATGGCTTGTCACTCCCAAGGACCATGGGATTAGGAGCAGCTTCAGTTGGAGCACCTAATGAATGAGGCGTGCCATTGACATCCGCAACCATTGAATGCATCAAATTACTAGACCTCTTTTGGATAAAACACCCCTTGGCTTCCGAAACCTTAGCATTTCCAAGGCCAATTGGAAAAGGAGTTATCTCGGACTCAACAACCAAAGACTGGTGGCCCATGGACTTCACCCAAGACCCATGCCCACCCACCTGACCCGCAATCAACCCGAGACCAACCTTGAGACCCGCTTTCACCTTGGCATCCAAAGTGCCCGCCGGAAAAACCTCTTTGTACTCAGAAACCAAGGATCGGCGACCCAAGGGTTCAAACCACAAATCATGAACATCAACACGACCTTCTTGCAACCCGGGACCACCCTCCATACCCACTTTCGACCCGGGATCCCTATCAAGATCCGCGATCCCCCCATAGTCAAGTGAGCCTACCGGAACCGCAACTGCCTTTCCGACTTCCAAGTCTGCCGAAAAAGCCACTTTGGACTTAAACACAAAAGAACGGTGACCCATGGGTTTCAACCACAACCCCTTATCACCATCACGACCCTCCTGCAACCCGTGACCACCCAACATACCCGCAAATGACACGGGATATCCGTCAAGACCCGCAAACTGGCCACCGCCGGAAGCTGCCCCCCCCCCTGGAAATGCACTCTTCAAAATCAAATCTTGAATAATCAAACTAATCTCTTTCTTTCTTTTGGCTGAAATCTTTATATTCTTTCTCATGGCTAGAAGGAAGATAACTCACTCTATAACAAATCAATTAAAGTGAACATGAAATGAACACACAAACTTCTACGTAGGATGGATTAGATCAAAGAACAATCCGTGTAGTACCTTAGTTGATGAAAATCATAGAAGAAAGGAGACGTAGAAGATCAACTAGGAAAAAATGTTGAGAGCATTTTCGCCTAGTGAGAGAAACATCTCTCTAACTCCTGAGTCTTTTTGATTTGTCTTTGTGTTGTTCCATGTGTTTTTGAGTCATAATTCTTTTTATGGAACATGCATGTTGTAGTTGTTAAAGATATTTAGTAGATAAAGTGGGATAATGTAATGGAATTGAAAGCAACAATCTGTGTGCTTAAGTTAGATATGCCAAAAAATCATGACATCTAATTCTTTGGGATATTTGTGCTTAGCTTATGTGTGTCAGTTATGGAAAGAACGGTTGAAAAATGTCTAGAAAATATGTTTGTTTGTTATTTGAGGCGAAATAGTTAGGATGTACATGTTAGGGAGATGATTCAGGCATTTCTTTGTTAACCCTTCTTATCCTTCATTACCTACCCTGACAATAAATTGTATCCCTAGTCAGCCCCTTTGAGCCTAAAATAAGATCTTTGTTTGACACCCTATGATTCCTTGTTTGTGTCATAAGTGATAATTGAAAGTTAGTGGGATGAAAAGTGTTGAAAAAGAAACAAAAAGAGAATTGAAAAATTTGATGCACCCAATGAAGAATATGCAAAAGTCTAAGTTTGGGGGTGCCTGTTATTTATAATGTATCTCATTCTCTCAAAATAAAAGAGGGGAAAAATAGGTATAAGATTAAAAAGGAAATAAAAAAGAAGGAAAATGAGTTGAATGAAAAATGATTATGGTACGTAATTGAGCCTTAATGCCTATTTTTACCTACCCCTGCCTAAGCCTACATTACAACCCTTGAAAGTCCTGATGATCTTTAATGTGTGTGTCTATGATTAGTGGAGAATAACAAGTAAACAGGTCTATAGCATTTTGGGAAAGATGGAATGAAACTGACATGCATAGGTTATGTATTTTTATTTCCATTGACCATGATCTAAGTGAATTTGCGAAATATCTAACTTGAAATTCTAGATTGCTGATTATTCATGTTATATATGTTCTAACATATTATCCCATCTTTCATCCATGATTTTGAAGAATCATTGTTATAGCTACTTGATCCATTTCATAGAGTCTTCGTTTGTTTTGTTTTTGTTTAGTGCTTTACTCGAGGGCGAGTAAAGTTTAATTTTGGGGGTTTGTTAGGCATATTTGATATACACTTTTTGAGTCATTTTTAGTTAGTATTTTACTCATTTTGTTTGTGTTTAGTATAGTATAAGTTCTTTTTCTTTCCTTTTATTTATTTCAGTTTATGTTGGTTTGTATTAGTTCTTGACATGACAATATTTAGGAGCTAATTACTTAATTATGACTTTCCTTTTGAATCGCTTGAAACTCGTTTTCATGAATTAATGCAGTAGTTTGATTTCTTCTTCACTTGATTAAGATTTATTCAATATTGGTATGAATGTTTGATAGTTAACTGATCACTAATTATCATAATCTATATGATTTCGAATCAAGAACCGAGAGGAAAGATTTGGATATGTTGTAATTGAATAGACATAGGTTAAAATCGCGGACGAAAGTATCCCGATACTTGTGTAGCATTATAGGTTATTGTTCTTAATCCTCATATGTGGTAAAACCTATCATAGAAATATAGAAGGTTTCTGCACTGGGGTTGAGCGATTATATATCCTAACCGGAATATAAGACAGTCTAGTTAACCGCTATCTTAACGTAGAAGAGGAAACCATTGTTGTTGCATTAAGGATTGAAAAGAGTGGATAGTCGAGGATATTGGAAGCCCTATTTCCATCATAACTGATTTAAACTAAAGTATTACCATAATTAGTTTATTTTCTGCAATTACTTAGTCTTAGTTATTAGATAAAAATACAAACAAATTAACGTTCACCAAATAGAAACTAAAGCTTAAATAATCGGTACTTGATAACCAGTCTCTGTGGACGATATTCGGTCTTACAGACTATATTACTTGTAACGATACGTACACTTGCGTGATCAATTGGAAATCGGCCTAACAGTCTGCTGATGTGGATGTCATGTGGATCCAACGTGTCATCCATCTCAGCTTTCCGTCGAAATGAGGGTATATTTGACAAGTTTGCAAACGGGCAGAGCATATTTGATTCCAAACTTTAACGGAGGATAATTATGACCCTTTTTTCTTTTAATTATTTTTTAAATCAGGATCCTAAAGTCTAGTGTTTGTGCACTTCGTCCATCTTTGGCTGGTAAAATATAAGAAAGAAAAATATACAAGAATGAGAAAAAATGTCTGGGTAAAAGACAAAACTAGCCATGCGGCTCAAACTATTGGCAACCAGATGACCCAAAATTTTCAAACCTACTTCGTAGTCCTAAACTAATCCCAACCTATTTCCTTAATCCTTATCCAACTCCTAGTGTAGAAGACCTTAGTAAGCTTTTCCGCAGTCAAATTACTAATTTAAAGATTCCTTAGTCTTTATCCAACTCCTAGGGTAGAAGTATTCATTTTTATGGATACATCACGAAATGCTTTACAATTACTCCATCTTAGTTCTTATTTCAAATTACTTATTCAGCGAATATTATTATATTATGGTGAATATTTAATATTAAAAATTATAATTTATCACATTACACATATTGACACCTAGCTAATCAAACATTAAAAATGATTTTGTTTGTAAGAAGAAGTAAATTTCAAAAGGTAAATAATTTAGAGGAAAAACATTTTCTTGCAAATGGTGGGTGGGGGGGGGGGTCCCAAATCCACGTAATGTGGTCAGTCCCATTAAAAATGGTGAGAATTCCTGCCCGAAGCTTGGTAGCTTCTACGAGTTCTTCTCACTTTCTCATCTCACGCCACCTCTTCACTGTAAACTTCCTACTTCTTCTTGTTGGAATAATATTATATAATGTTAATTAATAATATTATTTAATGTTAATTAATAATATTATTGATGTAAAGATCCTAGTATAGTATGGTAGGTTATAAAAGAATTAAATAGAAGATATTATTAGAATTAAATAGGAGATATTATTAGAATTAAATAGGTAATTAAATAGGAAGATATTAAGGAGAATATCACTCTTCCTAATTAATGTATTACATGTATATATTCTTACCATATTAGATGAATAAAGATGAGGAAAATATTCTATCATGGTATCAAGAGCTTAAGGAAAAGATTCATCTTCCTAATACAAAAAAAAAATTCCCTTGTTTTTTTTTTTCGAATTTCGGCTCCTCCAAACCGAAGATTTGAAGTTTTTTTGTGTTCCTGTTCATCATGTTTTTCTGTTGTTTGTTCATCCAACTACTATCAACATGTCTGAATCCAAATCGTTTTATCACCCAACCCTCACAGTTTCTAATATCAAAACTCATGTTCTCATAACCTTACAAATGGAGAATGTGCATTATGCTTCCTGGGCGGAACTTTTCAAAATATGTTGTCGTTCTCATCGGGTTCTTCACCACATCATTTTCCCGGAAAAAGACAAAGAAAAAGTCTTGACAACGGATGAAGACAAAGAATTGTGGGATGTCCTAGATGTCACTGTTCTTGGTTGGATATATTCAACAATATCCACGGATTTGTTGCACACGATCATGGAAACAGATTCTAAGGCAATTGATGCTTGGAATCGATTACGGGACATTTTTTATGATAATCAAAATTCCCGTGCAGTTGCTTTGGAACAAGAATTCTCCAGTGTTGATATGGAGGATTTTCCTAATGCGTCCGCTTATTGTCAACGCCTCAAAGTGTTGGCGGATCAATTAAAAAATGTTGGTTCCCCCGTCTCCGACAACCGTTTGGTTCTACAACTTGTTGCCGGATTGACAGAGGCATATAGCGGAGTTGCCACCGTTATCCGTCAAAGTAACCCGCTTCCGTTATTCTACAAAGCAAGATCTATGTTAATCCTAGAAGAACAAGGCTTCTCTAAAAAGGTTGCTAACACAACCGACCGCGTACATACGGTCACCAATGATGGAAATAACCGGGTCAAAAAGATGAGAATAAAAAGGTGGAAACCGCAAGAAACGGGAACAATCGCAATTCCGGCGGCGGGATTCCAGCGATTCAAGGCCGCAGCAGTGGCATGGAGGTATGGAAGCATGGCGATGGCAAAGAAGCGGCAGCAGCTGGCACGACCACAATGGACTTGGGCTGGACCCCCTTGTCCTTACCCTACCACCAACTGGGCCAGGCCCAATTCCAATTACCCATACCCAGCAAATCAGTCCACTCCTTCACAGGCCTTCTTTGCCCAGCCCACTGCTGGGCCGAATTTCCACAAGCCCAACAGTGAGGCTGGGAGCAGCGAGCAAAGATTTTGGGGCCAGCCAGATGGGCCTAAGGCGAGGGACAACAGCAGCCAATTTTGGGCCTCAGGTGTGGAACGAGGCCCACTCAACAGTGGGCCAACCGGCGGACATTGAACATGTCATGCACACGCTCGGGCTTAATCCACCAGACACGAATTGGTATATGGACTCAGGTGCAACGTCACATATGACGTCATCCCAAGGTAATCTTACGTCCTATTTTAATTTGAGCAAATCAAATGGTATAACTGTCGGAAATGGCCATTTCATTCCAATAAAAGGATATGGTTCTACTAAATTGTCCAAACCAAATCCATCATTAGCCTTGAAAAATGTTATTCATGCACCACAATTAATCAAAAACCTAATCTCCGTTCGAAAGTTTACTTCAGATAACTGGGTTACCGTAGCTTTTGATCCTTTTGGTTTTACTGTGTGATTTTCGCAGGGCACGGCTAATGAGATGTGATAGCCGGGAGAACTTTATCCGCCACTTCACTACTACAACCAGACAAGAAACACTTTAATTTTGCTGTTTTTAATTCCAATTTATGGCATGAACGTTTGGGACATCCGGGAGAGTCTGTTTTAAACTCTCTCAAACGCAATAATTCAATTTCATGTACACGAACTCTTAATAAGTGTCAGTGTGTCCTTTGGGTAAGCATATTCAACTATCATTTGAGTCTTCTTCTAATTGCACTGTTTTTCCATTTGATACTATACATTGTGATATTTGGACATCCCCTGTTTTGAGCTCTTCGGGGCATAGATATTATTTGCTTGTTTTAGATGATTACTCTAAATTCTTGTGGACATTTCCCATATCGAAAAAATCACAAGTATTTTCTACATTCCTTAGTTTTAGAGCTTTCATCCAAAAACAGTTTGAACGGGATATCAAAAACATCCAATGTGATAACGAGCGGGAGTTTGATAATAGACAATTTTGGGATTTTTGCAAAACGAATGGTTTGAATTTTCGTTTCTCATGCCCCCACACATCTTCTCAGAATGGACAGGCGGAACGCAAAATACGAACCATAAATAATATTGTCAGGACATCCCTTGCTCATGCCTCACTTCCCCCTAACTTTTCTAACACTGCTCCTCTTTTTTTTCCTCTCATTCAATCAGGACCGTCTTTGGATTCGTGCGAAGTGTGCTACCGCACATGGCCTCTAAAAAATGAAAAAATTTAGGATCTCTTTTTTTATTTTTTATTAAGTAGTATTAGCCGGAATTTACTGTAAAGTTCCATAATTCGCAGGTCTTAATCCAATTAAGGTTCACTTTTACGAATTAAAATAAAATTTCAAAATGTTTGAAACGACTGTGTATCCCATTTATCTGTATCATCTGATTCGTACCATTTCGAATAGTGCATCGCTTCAGCAAATAAACAAATGCTAAAATCTATTTTATTAGTAGATTAAAGCATTATCATTATATGTGAGGAGTTGAATTTTCTAAGTACATGATTATTGTACATATTAAAATATTAAGAAATGAATACGTAAACATAAAAAATGTGGATCCTCGTGCTTCAGGCTCTTCTTTTATAGAAAATATATTATACATATATAAACGGTAATATTATTGTATATAATATGTAGCTCTACAGTATGTGTATAGAAATTATATCATTGTTGTATAGAATATATATCAATATTATATATATATAGAAATTGTATCGTTATTATATAAAATATATATCAATATTGTATATGTATAGAAATTGTATCATTGATCTATAGATATATCCCTGCAGTATCTGCATAACAATTGTGAGAAAAATATGTAATAACAAGGAAACAGGAATGAAAACAACAATGAAGTGGTTAGAAATTTGAAAATAAACAAATAAGGTAGCTTGCTGAGTCGATTGATATTCAATATTTCTTAAGATAATATTGCCCCGTATATTTCTTTAACGGTGTAATGACAACTTATCTCTCAAGATAAAACATCAATCAAACAAGTGAGCAAAGGAGACTCAAGTGTTTGCTAGAAAAGAAAGATATTTGAGTGTTTGGATATCGCTAGAGAGGAAGACAATTTTCTGGAAATTATTGAGTGTTAAGTGTGTTTTGCAAATGAGCATAAGACCTCATTTTATAGTGTTGAGAAGATGACCCTCCAATTGGCCAAGTAATGGCCTTGAATGACCATGTTAATGCCTTGATTATGGAGTTACAATTCAGCCAAGTAATGGCTGAATTCATTTGGAAAGTAATGAAGGTTTAATGTCTCAAAACCAGCCCAAGAGTCATGTTTTTTCGTCTCTCTTGACGACTTCTGGAAGCCAAGCGTCGCGACCCTTACTGGGAGGCGCCGCGGCGCTTCCCGTCCAGTAAGCTACTGGAACTCAAACGACGATCCGAACCTTCGCATCTACTCTCTCTTAGAGGATGAACCACGCCTTCGCTACCATTCAGACTCGCTTTTGTTCAATTATAAAAAAAGAAGCACTTTGATGAAGATTTATAGCATCATTCAAGTAAATACAGAGGAGGTAGAGCAATAGCTTGGGTTGACCCTCTTAATGAAGATCGATCTGATTTGACTGAAGAAAAAGGTACCAAGCAACTCTTCTTATTACGATGACGTGAGTTTTGACAATTTGGATTGGGGAAATAAAAAAAGAGTCGCGCCCCTTCGGGAAGGCGCCGCGGCGCTTAAGTTCCAACGTCGATTTCCAGAATCGGATCCCGTCGTAGGCGCCGCGGCCCTTGCGGCGATTTCACGACCTGTTTCTTCTTTCAACACATTGTACACTTCTTCCTTCATTTACCAAGGTGAAACCATTGTCATTTGGCCAATAACCGTCTATTAACTTACGTCTCAAATATTTTGTATACGTACCAATATCTCTTCCACTTAGAAAATATATGATCATTGGTACAACGTGTGCACGTGTGTGGAAACAAAGTTTCCGACGTGCGGGGTCCCAATTTGTTCGAGTCATAATTAATAGGATTAACTTTATTTCACGTTTAATAAATTTCCAACAATCCCCTCTTGGAAGAGATTTTGGCGCACACACATGGTGTTTTTCTAGCAATCGTTCGGCGGATCGATGTTGCATCTGGATAGGTAGTCGTAGCTTTGAACCTTCCATAGTGGAATACCACCGGACTTATTTACTGCGCGGTGAACGCGATGTCTTGAACCGTAAGAGTTTAGTATAAGCCAAGACAATGGTACCCACATAACACCTCTCCTACTCAATCCTTCTTTATGTTTATGTCCGTCGTGAGTCGTGGACACACTTGGATTCTTAAGTGTGTTCATTTAAGGTGGCCTGTCCTTGAACTTACATAGGTGGTCTCCTACAAGGTATCCTTCAATACCCCACTACACAATTGTTAGGCACCATTAAAAGTTTCCCCAAACTAATCTCAATCATTGAGGATCATAAAAGGTTTGGAAACTTAACCTTTACCCGCTCTGCAGGTAGCACTCTATGTCTATCGCGGGAACGACCTTAGATTTATGTTTTCTAAGAAGAAATCATAATCCATAGTGCTCTTGCTTCCACCGAAGCGCTCAACTGAACCTTTACAATTTAGTTTTTCCATTGGAACCTTATTCATGGGATCTCCAGTCTGTAAGGTTGGGTGTCAACTATATCGATTCTTATTGGTTGGGTTTTTTAAGACCATTCACCTAGACAGGCAGAACATCTGATCTCTGGGTATGTCCTTCGTCAAGGGATCTGCGATATTTTCCTTAGATTTTACGTAATCAATGGAAATAATACCAGTGGTGATCAGTTGCCTAACGGTCTTATGTCTCCGTCGAATATGACGAGACTTGCCATTGTACATAGAACTTTGTGCCCTTCCTAGATCCGACTGACTGTCGCAGTGGATCATTACAGAAGGCACGAGTTTATCCCAACACGGGACATCCTCTAAGAAATCATGAAGCACTCAACTTCCTCACATGTTTTGTCTAAAACGATAAACGCCGACTCCATTGTGGATCAGACAGTACACGGTTGCTTAGAGGATTTCCAAGAAACAGCTCCACCACCAATTGTAAAAATATACTCATTGGTGGACTTGATGTTTTCTATATCAGATATCCAGTTTGCATCACTGTACCCCTCTAGTACAACTGGATACCTCGAGTAATGTAACCCGTTTAGGTATCGTAATACCCGAGTCAACGCTCTCTAGTGGTCCTCACTCGGATTACGGGTGAACCTAGCCAACTTGTTGACTGAATAAGCGATATCAGGTCGAGTGCAGTTTATGATATACATTAAACTATCAATCACCTGTGCATATCGCTCCTGGCGTATGAGTGCACCATGATGTTTATCAATATTTTGATTCACATCATGTGGTGTCGTTAGCGGCGAACTGTCGTACATCTAAAATTTCTTCAACACATTCTCGATGTAATGAGATTGAGATAAGACCAGTACGTCAGATGTCTTAGTGATTTTGATCCCTAATATGACATCTGCGATACCCATATCTTTCATGTCAAAATATTGTTTCAACATGTTCTTAGTTTCTAGGATTATCCTAGGACTGCTCCCAGTGATCAAGGAGTCAAACTCTAGGATTATCCTAATATGACATCTCTGATACCCATATCTGCCATGTCTGCTACCATAGTAGATGTGTACCGAGCCAATGAGTCAAACTCCAGGCTATATTCTCTAATTGTCCTCCCATTCTGCCGTAACTGTAGAAACCTGTCGACCCTGGCCCGTCTCATCTCTGGAGGCAGAAAGTGGTCAAGAAATGCCTCTGAAAACTCATCCCATACTGCAGGAGGAGCACCCTCACCCCTGGACAACTCCCATGACTCGTTGTAGGGGGCACACTCTCAGGAGTATACCGCATGCGGGACCTGGTGGCTCTCTGTACCTGACTAGTGTCCCCTACTGTAGATTTACCCTTCTGGGCCACTGGCGCCTTCCTCAGAGGCATAGCTGTAAATATAGTAAACTTATCAGAAAACGGATCATCCTAATAACACAGCTCTATAGCACGATCTAAGAGATGGAAGAATAGAAATAATCTTAAATGTCCGGCAGCCTCATGTGTATAAGTATGGTGCACAACATACCCATACACAATACTCTACTAGACACGGTCTGTAGACATACCGATGACAACCTGGCTCTGATACCACTTTTGTCACGACCCGACCCGACGGGCCGCGACTAAACGTCCTAATTGGACGTCATTACTGACCTGTCACTCTTAATCCATCTAATACAGAGATCTATAGAAATTTCGGCAGCACAACGCTGCTTTTACAATATCTTCCCAAAATGGGCGAGCCGACAAGGCTGCCAAATCAACAACATAACAACAATCATAATAGGCTAGCCGACTAGGCTGCCACCAACCAACATTATGTACACAAAGGAATAATCAAAATAAGCAAGCCGACAAGGCTGCCACTAGATAACAACAAGTATGACCGGGAACGCCCCAACACAGGGTATAACAACTTCAAAAATCAAAACAAGGTACAAACGTCCAACCCACAACTGTCTACAGACCTCTAAGAATGTAATACTGACATATGACGGGACATGACCCCGTCGTGCCCAAAATATGCATAAGTCTAAAAGATAAAGGTCTGTACCAAATTAGCTGGCTCCGGAACAAAGGAGTTCTCCAACTGCTGTACAGAAATCCTAGACTGGAGGGTCACCTATCTGAACGCCTGAACCTGCGGGAATGAACGCAACCCCCCCGAGGAAAGGGAGGTCAGTATGAAATATTGTACCGAGTATGTAAGCATGAAATAATGTAAATAAGATCTAACTGTGTCCTGTAAGTGATGTGCGATTTATGCACACACTAACGCAAGTGCACGTGTCGTGTCAAGTAATATAGTCTAGAAGACCGAGTTATCGTCCTCAGGGATTAGTGTTTAATTCTCAAATTCTATTCTATGGTATCTATTTGGTAACCGATGATTGATAAAGTGTTTATAACTATAATTATGAATGCTAATTAAACTACTTTGTTTTACTTCAGATATGGTGGAAATAGGGCTTTCAAATCTCTTCAACTATCCGCTTATCTTACTTGTTAATGCAATTAATTATGGTTCTTCTTCTATTTTGAGATAACAGGTTAACTAAGCCGTTTTATACTCCTATTTAGGTAATATAAACACTCAACCCCAATATAGAACCCTTCTACCTTTCGGTGATAAGATTGACTATAAAGGAGGATTAAGAGCAATAACCTATTAATACTACACAAGTATCGGAGTACTTTCGTCCACGATTTAACCTATGTTTATTCAACTATAGCATATTCACAATCTCCCCTTTCGGCTTTCGATTAGAAATCATATGGATTATGATAATTAGTGATCAATTAATTACCAAACATTCAAGACAATTATTGAATAAATCTCAACAATGATAAGAAGAACTAAAAACATGCATTAATTCATAATAATAAGGTTCAAGTGAATTGACATGGAAAGCCCTAGATTAAGTTAGTTCCTAGCCATAGACATGACAAGAACTAAACTAATATCCAACATAAACTATAAAGAAATAAAACAAGAAACAAGAAATTACTAAGAAGTGGTCTCCAATCTTGATCTCCAAGGTTGTGTGAATTGGCAAGGATGGGAACCCTCAAATCTGACCTAAAGGTCGCTTTATAGTCTCTAAAACGTTTTCCGAGTTTTCTTCCTTCGTGCTCGCCCATTCCCATTCGAATTTGCAAGTTTTCCCGCCTCGGCCAGAATCAGCGCGCGGCCGAAACTCCCGTGACGTCTCAGAATTGGGCGCCGTGGCGCTCGACTCTGGCTGGAGCGCCATACGCCTGCTTCGTCTTGCTCGCCAACTTTCGCTTTTGAGCTCGAACCTCTGTTACGCTCTTTTTGCTCCTTTTCCGCCAATGAGCCACTTTAAACCAATATGACTCAAAAGAAAGAAAATCTATCCTAAGACGACACGTATTTGTACAAAAATGGGCAAAATACTAACTAAAAATGACTCAAAAGGTTTTATACAAAATACACCGATCAAACACCCCCAAACTTAACCTTTGCTCGCCCTCGAGCAAAGATCAAAAGAAAGAATTAAAAACAAGAGGAAAAAGGAAATAGACTGACTCAAAGACACTGATCATTTTGCTGCATCATTGTTACTTAGAAAAACATGAAGGTTAGCAGAATAATATGCAGGAACATATAACATGAATTTTTAGCATTCTAAACACATTAAGTTAAATATTTCACAAATTCAATTTAATCATGCTCAATGGAAGTAAGAATACCTAACTATGCATGTCAATTTCAAAATCCTATGGCATGTTTACTTGTTATTCTCCACTAATCATAGATACACATGTAAGAGATCTTCAGGGCTTTTCAGGGTTGTAATGTAGGCTTAGGCATGGGTAGGTAAAAATAGGCATTTAGGCTCATTTTATGTACCATAAGCTCTTTTTGCTTTTCAATTCTTCCTTTTTCTTTTGATTTTTCTTTCTTCACTTCATACCTATCTTTTCCCTCTTTTGTTTTGAGAGAGTGAAGTGTATTATGAATAACAGGCACCCCCAAACTTAGGCTTTTGCCTATTTATTATTACTTTTTCATTGGGGTGCATCAAAATTATTCACTCTTTTTGTCTCTTTTTTAACACTTTCTATTCCAATCACCACAATTTTTCACTTATGGCACAAGTGTAGAATTATAGGGTGTCAAAGAAAAAGTCTAATTTTCAGGCTCAAAGGGGCTGACTAGGGATATTTTTGAATATCAGGGATAGGCAAAATGGTAAGAAAGGGCTAACAAAGAAATGCATGAGTCATCTCCCTAACATGCATATTCTAACTATTTTGCCTCAAATAGCAAGCAATCATACACATAGGTTTAATCATAAACAATGCACAAGTCAAGCAAGATACCCCAAATAATCTGATTTCATGAATTTTTGGCATATCTAACCTAAGTGTTTAGATGGTTGCTTCTAATTCCATTACATTATTCAACCTTACTTCACTAGGCGATTCAAATAACTGCAGCATGCATGATCTTTAAAGAAAAAAAATAAAAAATATGACTCAAAAATTCTTAAAACAAATAAAAAAGACTCAAAAACAATAAGACAAATAATACACCAAATAAGACACCCCCCAAACTTAAATCACACATTGTCCCCAATGTGTGCAAGACTAAAAAAAAAGATAAAATAAAAGAAACAGGACAACTTACAAACTTGGTTTAAAGTGGTGGCGGTGGCGGTGGCGGTGGATAATGCATGGACCACTGGTTGAACAAGGAACTCATCTCATCAAATTTCTGGTGCAACTGTTGTAGCTCCTGCCTTAATTCTTGTTGTCCTTGCCTCAGGTCCTGTTGACCTTGTATCATTATGTCAAAGTTCTGCATCATCCTCCTCTGGTTTATGAGCAACTGCTCCATTATAGGCACTGGAGGTTCAAATTCTGGGGGTTGCTGCAGGCTGCTTCCTGCTTCATGCTGAGCCTCTATCTCAGGCTCATCTTCATCCATGGAAGCCTCTGTTGCTGCTGCTGCTGGTGCTGGTCTCCTTCGTGCTGCTGTTGGAGGGAGTGGGTCTGGAAAGGAATGCACTATCCCATATGACACAGGAGGTTGGACTTTCTCATATGTATCAGTGGGTAAGGTTGGGACCCCATGTCTGGAGCATAAGCTGCTAATAAGTGAGCCATGTCCCAACCCAATTGGCTGTTACCAACCTGCTGGTTTCTCCAATGTTTTGCAATATTTCCTTCCCAACGTCAATCGTCCTCCCTGACATGATTCCATATATCATTTTTATTCTATCTGCTGACACTCTGGTGAAGTGCATCGATGGAATTAAGCGAGCATCGATTTAAATATAACCAACCTCGTCGTTTTGTTGAACTGACATCTGCTCAGTCCTCTTGATCCATTTCTTGCAATATCGTACTCATCCCCAGGGTAGCTTACTGTGCTTATGACGACATCCCAGTCGATGTTGTTGGTGTCTCTAGAACACGTTCTGAAATAGATCCGATCGTCACTTCTTTCTTCAACATCGGCTGTTTTTAATAGCACATTTATCACTTCCGCCGTCACAGGCACATACTGTCCCCTCACAAAGCATCTATCATCCACCCTCTCTAGAAAGTTAGCATAAAATTCTCTCACCATTACTGTGTTCATCGGTGCTATTCTTTCTGGGTTAACAAATCTCTTCCACCCAATGACTTCTATCATCGCCCGAATAGGCTCATAGACATCTCCCTCCTCAAATGACTCCCTTTGGTACTCCATTCCTCTTTCAAGGATCAAGGGTCTAGTACTAAGTTTTTGATATCTATCCTCATCTTTTTGGTTGACAAGCCTAGTAGTGTCATATTGAGGGACGGAAGTGGATGTGGAAGCTCTCCTCTTCTTGGCGGACATTTTTAGATAAACTTAGCAGCGTTTCCTTTGTTTCAACGATATTACCCAACACTATCAATCAATAATCAGCAGCAACAACACTCTTCAACCCTCACACTTCACTCAAAAGCTCCGGCACAACACCCCACGCTCCGGCACACTGGTTTTCACGAATAAAATAAAAGCTTAATAAAAATAAAAATAAAAACCAAATTAGAAATTAAGAATAGATAAAACTGATATTGAACTACGCCAATCCCCGGCAACGGCGCCAAAAACTTGATGCACGATTTATGCACACACTAACGCAAGTGCACGTGTCGTGTCAAGTAATATAGTCTAGAAGACCGAGTTATCGTCCTCAGAGATTAGTGTTCAATTATCAAATTCTATTCTATGGTATCTATTTGGTAACCGATGATTGATAAAGTGTTTATAACTATAATTATGAATGTTAATTAAACTACTTTGTTTTACTTCAGATATGATGGAAATAGGGCTTCCAAATCTCTTCAACTATCCGCTTATCTTACTTGTTAATGCAATTAATTATGGTTCTTCTTCTATTTTGAGATAGCAGGTTAACTAAGCCGTTTTATACTCCTGTTAAGGTAATATAAACACTCAACCCCAATATAGAACCCTTCTACCTTTCGGTGATAAGATTGACTATAAAGGAGGATTAAGAGCAATAACCTATTAATACTACACAAGTAACGGAGTACTTTCGTCCACGATTTAACCTATGTTTATTCAACTATAACATATTCACAATCTCCCCTTTCGGCTTTCGATTAGAAATCATATGGATTATGATAATTAGTGATCAATTAATTACCAAACATTCAAGACAATTATTGAATAAATCTCAACAATGATAAGAAGAACCAAAAACATGCATTAATTCATAATAATAAGGTTCAAGTGAATTGACATGGAAAGCCCTAGATTAAGTTAGTTCCTATCCATAGACATGACAAGAACTAAACTAATATCCAACATAAACTATAAAGAAATAAAACAAGAAACAAGAAATTACTAAGAAGTGGTCTCCAATCTTGATCTCCAAGGTTGTGTGAATTGGCAAGGATGGGAACCCTCAAATCTGACCTAAAGGCTGTTTTTTATAGCCTCTAAAATGTTTTCCAGGTTTTCCTTCAGGCCTTGGCTCATTCCCATCCGAATTTGCCAGTTTTCCCGCCATGCAGAATCAGCCATGGCGCTGAAACTCCCGAACGTCTGTAGAATTGGGCGCCGTGGCGCTCGACTGGCTGGAGAGGCCATGCCGCTGTTTCGTGCCTGGTTCGCCAACTTTCTCGTTTTTTGAGCTCTGTAACCTCTGTTTCTGCCCTCTTTTTGCTCCTTTTCCGCCAATGAGCCACTTTAAACCAATATGACTCAAAAGAAAGAAAATTTATCCTAAGACGACACGTATTTGTACAAAAATGGGCAAAAAACTAACTAAAAATGACTCAAAAGGTGTATACAAAATACACCGATTAGTAAGGTAGAGAGTCAACTGTATCATAAAAGAATGAGAGTCATACCAGTACTCATGCATGCTTAGTCATAAAATCATCAGATGTAAATAAATGAATAAATTGCCCGACCCTTGGGTGAGGGACGCGGTGGAATATAATGTCATGAGTATTTGTACCCGCATCACGGATGCATGTCCGTGGAATCATCATATATGTATAAATAAACTGCCCGACCCTCTAGTGAGGGACGCGGTGAATCATCCTGATATATGTGCACGAATCTGCCTGGCCCGGGACGCGGTGAAGGGGAAAAATGACTCTTAGCACGAGTAGATATCATGAGCAACTGTATGCAATTTAAATCATTTTTTTGACTCTCATTAAAATCATTAAATAACTTCTTACAAGAAGATCACATGTACTTTTCATAACTCAGATTACTATGAAGGAGTCATGTACGTCCGCCGTACATTCCCTTGTATAATATTCATGTCGAATGAAGGAATCAATAATTCACAAAATCATGTCAAAAGAAAGGAAGATAAGCGAACTAATCAACTCAATATTAAGGTATGTCTCGTCTAGTACTTCAACCTATAATAATAAGGAATAACACGCTCGTCAATTTTATGATTCCTAATGTAAGTTATATAAATAACGGCTCCCTTATCTCTATAATAATTTGGGCAGCATTTCCTTTGTTTATGTGCGTATCCACAGTTAACCAACAAGTCAAATCAAACCAATAATCACCTACCATTTCAAGATTTAATCAAATCTACCTCAAATACTCCATTTACGCCGTTAGCGCGCACACCTTCTCAGATAACTATTCCATTTGACAACTTCAATAACCAAGGCAATTACTACATTTATTTCTCATGTTAGTCAATCATTTAGTTACGTTAGAATTATTCACGGGCAATCCCATCTCTTAACGACATCGCCAATTCAAGAATGTGAACTTAACACTTTTCTATACTTTAATCCTTTCGAGGCATGTATAAGTAACTTATTTCAATATATATGCATGTTTGTAGCTTACCTCTTAATCATCAAGGCTGCATCTCAATTCTCAACATGGAAATGGTAAGCAAAATAACAATTCAACCATTAAAGCCAATGTATACTTATTTCAGCTCGAAATCGGCCAACCAATTCCAACAACAACTACATGCGATTCTTATTCACATTCCCTCTTAATCTATGTTTGTTTTTTTATCACACATTCATCTCCTTAATTCTGATAATAAATATTTCGTTTTAAATCATAAAAAGAGGAATTTTACCTTAAAGGAATGCTCCAAAAAAAAAACTGCTCAATCCAACATGCAACCATTCTACAATGTTAATCCCTCATTCTTACACCTTTTCCTTCAAAAAAAACTTATCCAAAATTTAAGAACCAAAAGCTCCTAAAACCGGCCAGAATTGCCGAGATACCCACTGTTTTGGGGTGATTAATTTCGCCTCAATTTGTGGGATAATTTAGCCCAAAAAGATGGAGTAACAAGCTTAATTTTCTTTGCACAAAGGTGGGGTGTTTTTCGATCAAGATAGGGGAAAAGAGAGGAGAGGAGTAAATTTGTTTTTGTGTGGAAGAAATGAAATAGTTAATTAGGAATTTTCAGATTTCATAATAATACAATTTTGCCCCCCCCCCCCCCCCTAGATGTCACACTTTTCCCCCTCTAAGTGTTTATTTAACTAAATCAATCCCACTTTTTTTAATCTAAATTCCTATTGCCTTAATTTCTTATCATCGTATCTTATATATCTTACTAACACATAATGGAAAAATATATATTTGTTTATACCACCATTTCTAAAGAGATTTTCCGGCGTCACATTCGTCATTGCTAAAAATAATTCCGTATTAGCACGTAAAATATATGTAATTTCGAAAATTGGAAATCCCAATCCTTAATGACGTTCTAAATCCTTGTCTTAACTTACGAGGTGTAACACAAACTTTTTTCTCTTGTCTAGGAACCACATACCCCTCGGGTTGGCCCATGTATATTTCTTATTCCAAATCACTATTAAGGAAGGTTGTCTTGACATCCATTTAACGTATTTCAAGATTCCCGCAACGCGATGATAGTTATGAATGTGTGTATGGATGTCATTCTGGACACCGGAGCGTAGGTGTCGAAGTAATCAAGGCACTCTTTTTGGTGATAGTCTTTGACTAACAACCTAGCCTTGTACTTGTCGATAGATCCATGCGCTTTTAACTTCCGTTTGAGGATTCACTTTACATAATCAATGGAAATAATACTGTGGTGATCAGCTGCCTAACGGTCTTATGTCTCCGTCGAATATGACGAGATTTGCCGTTGTAAATAGAACTTTGTGCCCTTTCTAGATCCGACTAACTGTCGCAGTGGATCATTACAGAAGGCACGGGTTTATCCCAACACGGGACATCCTCTAAGAAATTATGAAGCCACTCAACTTCCTCACCCGTTTTTACTAAAGCGATAAACGCCGACTCTATTGTGGATCGGGCAATACACGATTGCTTAAAGGATTTCCAAGAAACAGCTCCACCACCAATTGTAAAAATATACTCACCGGTAGACTTGATATTTTCTATATCAGATATCCAGTTTGCATCACTGTACCCCTCTAGTACAACTGGATACCTCGAGTAATGTAACCCGTTTAGGTATCGTAATACCCTTTCTATATGTTTATGTCCGTCGTGGGCCGTGAACACACTTGGATTCTTAAGTGCGTTCATTTAAGGTGGCATGTCATTGCACTTACATAGGTGATCTCCTACATGGTATCCTTCAATACTCCACTACACAATTGTTAGGCACCATTAAAAGTTTCCCCAAACTAACCTCAATCATTGAGGATCATAAAAGGTTTGGAAACTTAACATTTACCCGCTCTGCAGGTAGCACTCTATGTCTATCACGGGAATGACCTTAGATTTATGTTTTCTAAAAGAAATCATAATCCGTAGTGCTCTTGCTTCCACCGAAGCGCTCAACTGAACCTTTATAATTTAGTTTTCCCATTGAACCTTATTCATGGGATCTCCAGTCTGTAAGGTTGGGTGTCAATTATATCGATTCTTATTGATTGGGTTTTAATACCATTCCCCTAGACAGGCAGAACATCTGATCTCTAGGTATGCCCTTCGTCAAGGGATCTGCGATATTTTCCTTAGATTTTACGTAATCAATGGAAATAATACCAGTGGTGATCAGCTGCCTAACGGTCTTATGTCTCCGTCGAATATGACGAGACTTGCCGTTGTACATAGAACTTTGTGCCCTTCCTAGATCCGACTGACTGTCGCAGTGGATCATTACAGAAGGCACGAGTTTATCCCAACACGGGACATCCTCTAATAAATCATGAAGCCACTCAGCTTCCTCACTTGTTTTGTCTAAAGCGATAAACGCCGACTCCATTATGGATCGGGCAATACACGATTGCTTAGAGGATTTCCAAGAAATAACTCCACCACCAATTGTAAAAATATACTCACTGGTGGACTTGATGTTTTTTATATCAGATATCCAGTTTGTATCATTGTACCCCTCTAGTACAACTGGATACCTCGAGTAACGTAACCCGTTTAGGTATCGTAATCCCCGAGTCAACGCTCTCTAGTGGTCCTCACTCGGATTACGGGTGAACCTAGCCAACTTGTTGACTGAAAAAGTGATATCAGGCCGAGTGCAGTTTGTGATATACATTAAACTATCAATCACATGTGCATACCGCTCCTGGCGTATGGGTGCACCATGATGTTTATCAATCTTTTGATTCACATCCAGTGGTGTCGTTAGCGGCGAACTGTCGTACATCTAAAATTTCTTCAACACATTCTCAATGTAATGAGATTTAGACAAGACCAGTACGTCAGATGTCTTAGTGATCTTGATCCCTAATATGACATATGCGATACCCATATCTTTCATGTCAAAATATTGTTTCAACATGTTCTTAGTTTCTAGGATTATCCTAGGACTGCTCCCAGTGATCAACATGTCGTCTACATAGAGGCATATCATGACGAATGAATCGACATTCCATTTTATGTAAACACATTTGTCACATTCATTAATGGTGAACCCTTTCGACAGTAGGGTATTATCAAATTTCTCATGTCATTGTTTCGGGGCTTGTTTCAGCCCGTACAGAGATTTGACAAGCCGACAAACTTTTGTCTATTGTACAGGAACTACATACCCCTCGGGTTGGTCCATGTATATTTCTTCTTCCAAATCACCATTAAGGAATATTGTCTTGACATCCATTTA
This sequence comes from Przewalskia tangutica, assembly GCA_029844215.1. Lineage (NCBI taxonomy): Eukaryota > Viridiplantae > Streptophyta > Magnoliopsida > Solanales > Solanaceae > Przewalskia > Przewalskia tangutica. The sequence goes on along the minus strand of CM056731.1, from coordinate 39,182,309 downwards.
ACGTATTTCAAGATTTCCGCAACGAGTTGCGGTGATAGTTATGAACGTGTGTATGGATGTCATTCTGGACATCGGAGCGTAGGTGTCGAAGTAATCAAGACCCTCTTTTTGGTGATCGTCTTTGACTACCAACCAAGCCTTGTACTTGTCGATAGATCCATCCGTTTTTAACTTCCGTTTAAGGATCCACTTACTACCCAAAGGTTTGTGTCCCTAAGAAAGATCAACCAACTCCCATGTGTGGTTGTGCAAGATGGAATCTATCTCATTCTCTAAGCTTCCTTCCATAGCGGTGCTTCTGGAGTTGACAATGCTTCAGCGGTTGTTCGAGGCTCGTCCTGAACCAGATAAGCTACAAAGTCTGGACCGAAGGATTTGTCCTTCCGGGCACTTTTACTATGTCTTGGTTCTATCTCTGAATCTTCTAAGTCCTGAGAATCTGGAATGCTGGATTCCGGATAGTCACCTACTTCATAATTCACTAGATCTGGGTAGTCAATGACTTCAGGATCCTCAGAGGTTTGCTCATAACTTCGTTTACGAGAGGTTATGTTACTTTCCTTCTTAGGAAACGTGTCTTTAAAGAACCACGCATTCCTTGATTCTATGATCATACCTACATGAATGTTCGGTACATCCGACTTATGCACTAGGAAGCGATAAGCACTACTGTTATTGGCATATCCGATGAATATGCAATTCACAGTCTTAGGTCCAATCTTGACCTGCTTTGGCTTGAGTACTTCTACTTTTGCCAGACAACCCCACACCTTCAAGTAATTGTATGTGAATTTCTTTTCTTTCCATAGTTCGTATGGAGTCTTGTCATTACCCTTGTGTGGGACTATGTTAAGAATATTATTAGCGACAAGGACAACTTCTCCCCACATGTTTTGAAGGAGGCCCGAATTGATGAGTAAATCATTCATCATTTCCTTTAATGTTCGGTTCTTGCGTTCAACAATACCATTTGATTGAGGTGAGTAAGGAGTCATTGTTTGATGAACTATACCTGATTGGGTGCAATATTCTTCAAATGGTGCTACGTATTCTCCCCCTCTATCACTACGGATTGATTTGATCCGTCCGTTTAGTTGGTTCTCAACTTCTGCTTTGTAGCGCTTACACGCTTCAAAGGTTTCATCTTTACTTTAAGTAAGTAAAGGCAACTATACCTTGTGCTATCATCTATGAAAGTCACAAAGTAATTGTTCCCCCTCTAGTTTGAACAAACTTCAAATCACATATGTCGGTATACCACTATACCACACTGGTTGCAATTTTCATTGAAATTTTCAGTTGTTTGGGTCTTGCCTACCTTCTGGAACTTTTGCTTTTTGCTTGAGTTCCCTTTGACTTCTGTCAGGTTTGCCTTTGCCTCAGCGGGTAGTTTCCCCTTTGGCATGGTCTTCTTGTTGTCCTCCTGAATCTGGAGTTTAATAATCAATTCATCTAAAGTCATCTTCTTCGATTTTAGTTTAGATAGTTCATGACTGAGTCCACGAATGAGGTAATTTCTCAATTAACAAGGCAACCAAGAATTGCTCGTTAGGGTGCAACTCTTCCAAATCCAGGTGATGAACAATCATTTGAAATTCCTGGACTTGGGATGACACATTTTTGTTGTCCACCATTTGAAATTTTAGAAACTTCCCAACGATGAATTTTTTGGCACCCGCGTCTTGGGAGTTGTACTTTTTCTGAAGTTTGTCCCATAACTGCTTGGCAGTTTCAACGGTACAATATACCGTGTAGAGATGATCGAACAAACTATTTAGAATATAGTTCCTGCACATGAAATCGTTGTGTTTCCATGCTTCGCGAACCATCCTCATGTTGTCATCGACATGGATACATTGGCCCTCTCCCGCCAAATCATTTGGCTGAGGTTCCACGTCTTCCCCAACTTGTGGAGAGTCTTCGGTTAGGAAATGTGACATTCCCATAACCGTTAAGAAAAATAACATATTTTACTGCCATCGCTTGAAGTGAGCACGCATGAACTTTTCAGGACGCTCATGGTGAAAACCAGAGGGTGTAGGGGCAGTGGTGCCCCCTTGAGCAGTTGTAAAGGCGTTGGGAATGCCTCTAGAAGGAGCATAGGCGTTGTGGATGCCTTGGGCAGTAGCATAGGCACTATAAGTGCCTGGAGCAGCAGTGGAGGTATTGGTTGTGCCAAAAACAGTGTTGACACTAGTTGTGTCAAAACCAGTAGTTTGGAAGGCATCTGGGATGCCATGATCAGTAGTGTTGAAAACAGTGGTGTTGCCTTCAGGAGCGGTGGTGAAGGCATTGGGATTGCCTTGAGCATTGGTGAGATTTTCAGCGTTGAATTGGTTGAATTGATCTTGTCCAATCATGTTGTTGTTGAAACAACGAATATTATCTAAAACTTGTGAGAAAAAATGTGCAGTAACAAGGAAACGGGAATGAAAACAACAACAAGGAAGTGATTAGAAATCTGGAAATAAACAAATAAGGTAGCTTGCTAAGCCGGTTGATATTCAATCTTTCTTTGAGATAATATTGCCCTGTATATTCCTTTAAAGGTGTAATGACAACTTATCTACCAAGATAAAACAACAATCAAATAATTAAGCAAAGTAGACTCAAGTGTTTGCTAGGAAAGAAAGATCTTTGAGCGTTTGGATATTGCTAGGAAAGAAAGGAGACTCAAGTAAGCGTTCGTCTTCCTTCGCTACTTACGAAGCCGCGACCACTCTTATCGAGGAGCGCCATGGCGCCATCGCTCGATGAGACCACTAGAACCTGAAATGTCAATTAGAGTCGCGGCTCTTCTGGGAGGCGCCGCGGCGTTTTCCGTCAAGTAAGCTAATGGAACTCAAATGACATTTAGAGTAACGGACCTTCGGGGAGGCGCCGCGGCGCTTAGGTTCCAACGTCAATTTCCAGAATCCGATCTCGTCGTAGGCGTCGCGGTGCAGGGAGGAGGTGTCGCGGCCCTTGCGGCTCTGCGACGATTTCACGACCTGTTTCATCTTTCAACACATTGTACACTTCTTTCTTCATTTACCAACGTAAAACCATTGTCATTTGGTCAATAACCGTCTATTAACTTACGTCTCAAACATTTTGTATACGTACCAATATCTCTTCCACTTAGGAAATATATGATTCTTGGTACAACGTGTGCACGTGTGTGGAAACGAAGTTTCCGATGTGCTGAAGTGGCATATATATTTTAGGCTTAGTAAATAGCCAGTCCCTCAAAACTTATCAATCAGGATAATCCATTTAGACATTCTAACTAAGATTTGTTCTAATTGAACAATTCAACTCCTAATAAAGTGTTCACTAAACACTTTTGGTTCAAATTTTAAATATTTTTTTATGTGTATTCTCATTTGTTTATTAGATAGTTAAGTTAATCAAATGAAATATATCATCTCCTTTAATTATACACATTAACCTCAATAAGCTATAAAACTCCAAGCATTTCCTACTTGATGAGTATAATTAAACGAGATGACATATTTTTAGTGGTTACTTACTACTTAATAGACGAATGAAAACACGCGCAAAAAAACATGGGTACTGGGGACAAGAGTGCAGACGAACAATATAATCTTGGCCTATATATAATCTGTTCATTTTGTCGACTTGATACTTAGTTAAATCTTTTATATTAATATCTTTCTCCTTTGATACATAATCTAGTAGGGGAACAAGAGTGTCTGCTCCTCTTCTCCTTCGCATAAACTGAGCGCCTGAAACAGATCAAAAACAAACAAGCAGATCACGACACACTGATTTTCACAAAAATAAATAAAAATAACAACAATAAATAAATAATAATAAAAAAAAAAACCAAATTAGAAATTAAGAATAGATAAAATTGATATTGAACTATGCCTAATCCCCGGCAACGACGCCAAAAACTTGATGCGCGATTTAATGCACACACTTTAACGCAAGTGCACGTTGTCGAGTCAAGTAAAATAGTCTTGAAGACCGAGTTATCGTCCTCAGGGATTAGTGTTCAAGTACCAACTTCTATTCTTTGTTATCTATTTGGTGACCGATATTTGAGTTGTTGATTATGACTAATAATTATAAAAGCTAATTAAACTATGTGTTTACTTCAGTAGTGATGGAAATAGGGCTTTCAAGTCTCCTCAACTATCCACTTATATTACTTATTAATGCAATCAATTATGGTTCTTCTTCTTTTGGAGATAACAGGTTTACTAATCTGTTTTATACTCCCGTTAAGGCTATATAAATACTCAACCCCAGTAGCGCTCCTTTCTACCTTTCGGTGATAAGGATGACTCTATAGGAGGATTAAGAACAAAAACTCATGTTAACGCTACACAAGTAATTGAGGTATTTTCATCCCCAATTCGACCTATGATTACCCAACTACAGCATAGTCACAACCTCCTCCTTTCGAAGTTTGATTAGAAATCATATAAATAATGATAATTAATGATCAAGTAATTACCAAGCATTCAAAACAACTATTGGATAAATCTCAACAATAAGAAGAACAACCATAAGCATGCATTAATTCATAAAATAAGGTTTAAGTGAATTGACATGGAAAGCCCTATAATGGAATTAGTTCCTAGCCATTGACATGCCAAGAACTAATTCAATATCCAACATAAAACTGAAATAAAGTAAAAGAAAGAAAGAAAATTACTATAGAATGGTCTCCAGTCTTGAACTCCAAGATGTGTTGTGTTTGTGTCAGGAAGGGAACCCTTAAAAACTGCCTAGGATTCTTTTTTTATAGCCTCCAAACCGCCCTTAAGGTTTTCCTTCAGGCCTGGCCCATAAACTCGTCCAAAACCTGATTTTTCCCGCGCGGCCATGCGCTATCAGCCGCGCCGGAAGTTCTCAGTTGTTACGAGATTAGCGTCGCGCCAACTTCGAGGCCCTTCGGATGTTGGGCGCCGGCGCCCGTTCTTCTGGCCGAGGCGCCACGGCGCCCGTCCGTGCCTGGTTTGCCACTTTTTCGCATTTTAAGCTCTGGAACCTCCACTTTTGCCCTCTTTTCTCTCCTTTTCCGCCAAAGAGCCATTTTAACCAATTTGACTCAAAAGAAAGAAAATCTATCCTAAGACGACACGTATTTGTACAAAAAGGGACAAAAGACTCACTAAAAACGACTCAAAAAGTGTATATAAAATACACTGATCATCTGCGACGATTTCACGACATGTTTCATCTTTCAACACATTGTACACTTCTTTCTTCATTTACCAACGTGAAACTATTGTCATTTGGTCAATAACCGTCTATTAACTTACGTCTCAAACATTTTGTATACGTACCAATATCTCTTCCACTTAGGAAATATATGATTCTTGGTACAACGTGTGCACGTGTGTGGAAACGAAGTTTCCGATGTGCGGGACCCCAATTTGTTCGAGTCATAATTAATAAGATTAACTTTATTTCACGTTTAATAAATTTCCAACAAAAATTGTATCATTGTTGTATAAAATATGTATCAATATTGTATTCTTTTAAAAATTATATTCATACATATAGAAATTGTATCATTATTGTATAAAATATATATCAATATTGTATTCTTATAAATATTGTATCATACATATAGAAATTATATTATTGTTGTATAAAATATGTATCAATATTGTATTCTTATAAAAATTCTATCATACATATAGAAATTATATTATTATTATATAAAATATATATATCAATAATATATTTTTATAAAAACTGTATCATAAATATAGAAACTGTGTCAAGAAGTTGAAGTGCTTGTTGAAGAGCAAGGAGTTCTGCCTAAACTGCAGTCGGTGTGCTTTTTTTAGCATAGAAACCCAAGAAAAGTTACTGCAATGCAATTTAAAGTTGCATCCTTTTTCCTGTTTTTTACACTTCCTGACACTAGCAACTCTAAGCTCGCATTTTATTTTACTGAAATTCTACGTTTAGCACTTAGAAGAGTGGATACAAGGAGATGGAGAGAAGAAGACGAAAGCTTTGTTGGGCTTTTGGACGGTGGGCTATTTGTGTCAATAGTTTGAACTGAATGTTTAATTGGGATAGTCTAAAGTTGGGCCATTAAAACTTGTGATGACTGCAGGGTGTTCTTTTTCCAAAAATAGCACTAAAACCATTTATTTGGGTTTATATCCCAATATATACTGGGGTTAGAACATCGAACTCGAAGAAACAGACGTCATTTATGGGCCATAAACTGGCCCATTTCTACACGGATAGACCATCTACACCTGTATAAAATTACATCATAAGTCAGGGTACAAGAATTAAGTGGTTGTTTGGATTAGCTGAATCTTTTTGAGAAGTGCTTAGATTTAGAGAAAGCTGAAAAAAGTGGCTTAACGGAGAATCTGTGGGGTGTTTGAAAAAAGTGCTGAAAAACAGAGAAATTTGCAAAACGAGTGTTTGCATATGTTTATGATAAAAAAACTTATTTATGATAAAAGAGATTATTTCAACTTATAAAAATGAAATATTCATATTTTCCTCAACATGATAAAATGATATAAATCTTTCATTTTTTAAGAGATAAGAGTGTCAATTCAAGTTAAACAAAAAAACTCAAGTCGCTTAAGCTGGCAGTGATCATCTTCCCATTTAAGCCAATTTTGACTTTTTTTTTAAGAGAAGCCAACATGAAAAGCAGTTTCTCAAACACCCAAAAAGAGTTTAAGTCATAAGCTAGAGTAGATAAGCTATTGCAAACTCATACGTACATAAATAGCATAACTTTCAAAAAGAACATTGTTTATTACATTTATAACATAACTTTCAAAAACTCATTTTTAACTAAATCGAGCCACAATTTTATTTTCATTGAAAAATATTATTTTTTTTGCAGAAGGAGAAGATAACCTAGACTTTGTGGTGAAAAAAAACCCTACTTGACAGGTTTTTAATTTAAGGGTTGCATTTCAATAAGCTTGATTTACTCTTGTTGACCATCTATTCAAGAAGACCTTTACCATATCTTGACAGTGTGTTAAAAAGAGTATATAGGCCACGTTTGGTACGCTGGATTGTACTGGACAAAAAAATAATACAGCGCATTTTTTAGAATTTTCCGGACCGCACTAAAACAAAATACAGTCAATTATATATTAATACTCTAATACCGTCCATTATATATTAATACAGTCCAATTCATTACAATACAATATAGTCCAATATAAAAATATATAATTCAGTGCGACGTACCAAACAATATTACAATCACTATTGATAGGTGTTAGTGTTAGGTTCTGTGTCCTAACATTTTCCGTAACATGTCTCTTTTTGGTGTTAAATAAAAACAGGAAAATGTCATCCCAAATGTCGTGACATCTGGGAGGACATTTCTGGCAAAAGTTTTGCCTATCTTCACGGCGATTCTGCCGAGAAGATTTTATCACGTGAATGTTTGGCTTGGTTAGAGCTAAGGGAAACACGATAATACTTAACAAGACCAAGTCCGAGGAGAGTGCATAACTAAGGAGCATTCTCAGGAAGACAAAGTCAAATCTGGTGAGAGTTTTAAGGCTGAAGAACAGCTCCAACCAACCCTATTCTGCTCAACCTCCACCGAGAATCAAGGAGCCTCTCGGGTGAACTCTCCACTATAAATAGAGGGTTCACTCCAAAGTTTTAACATCCAGTTTTTGCAGAAGAAAATTCAGATCTGAGACGTCTCAAATATTGCCTCAAACACAGCTGGATCGAGCAGCCTGTTTTTGTGATTACACTTGTTCAAAATTGCGAATTGCTTTCTTAGATCTATACTTGTTCTTTCAACTCAAAGCAATTGTAATAGGGTGTTTTTCACTTCTATTTTAGATAGATTTTTCAGGCTTAGAAGTTAGGATTTAACTTCTTTTTAATCCCTTTTTGTTTTACGGATTTTTATTCATTCTCAAGGGATTTGTAAGATTGTATAATTTTTATACAATAAATTTTTGGTCATGAGACCACTATAAGTTATATACAATTATATAACTTATGAAAAACAATCTTGGGTGTCCTTGATTTATTTCCGCTGCATCTTAACTCATTTTTTAGTTCTGCGTTTTTGTTAATGTTCCAGTTCATGTCACAGAACATTTTTGGGAACATTACTTACTGTCTTTAAGTTTACCTCTGTTCTTCTTTGCTGATTTTATTTATTCCATAGTTTAAGTTCGACAATTCTCCATTTCAATAGGTATGAGAAACTGCTTTACGGCTCCTTAAGATGGCATATGTATTTTAGGCTTAGTAAATAACCAGTCCGAGCAGTGCTGAAGATGGCATATATATTTTAGGCTTAGTAAATAGCCAGTCCCTCAAAACTTATCAATCAGGATAATCCATTTAGACATTGGAACTAAGATTTGTTCTAATTGAACAATTCAACTCCTAATAAAGTGTTCACTAAACACTTTTGGTTCAAATTTTAAATATTTTTTATGTGTATTCTCATTTGTTTATTAGATAGTTAAGTTAATCAAATGAAATATATCATCTCTTTTAATTATACGCATTAACCTCAATAAGCTATAAAACTCCAAGCATTTCCTACTTGATGAGTATAATTAAACGAGATGACATATTTTTAGTGGTTACTTACTACTTAATAGACGAATGAAAACACGCGCAAAAAAACATGGGTACTGGGGACAAGAGTGCAGACGAACAATATAATCTTGGCCTATATATAATCTGCTCATTTTGTGGACTTGATACTTAGTTAAATCTTTTATATTAATATCTTTCTCCTTTGATACATAATCTAGTAGGGGAACCTTGAGAGATAAAGAGTTTGAACGTCGTAAACAAGTCAAACGCTTACTTAAATGAAATCATGGACACGCTAAAATGCATGAACAACCTTTTCCATACTTTGGGACTGACACAAGAAATGTGTGTTTGATTTTCTGTTGAACTTTCACCTTCTTATACTTGGATTATAAAACTATACAAAGAAACTTCAATATATAACAAATGAATAACGAAAAAAGTCTCTCTTTTGTATAATCTTTACCTTGTTTTTGTGCATTTGATTACTTTAAAAACCATTCATTATGCAACCTATGAATTAAACTTCCTTTTCTACAACATACGACAATCATGAATAAATTGCCTTCTTTCGAATTTCAAGCTGATGCATCAACAAGCGAACAATCTACATATGATCAAGAGACCACATCCCATTCAATGTCAAGCAATGGAGACATGTTGATGAAGAGAAACTTTTGCAACTCACCATTTGCAATTAATAAAACCCTCCTTCGTATGGTTAGCGCGATCGTTAATTATATTGATCTTGTCACTTCATTTAATGATGTACTCATGCAGATCAATGGCAAAGCCAGAAATTTTTCTAAGGATGTTTATGTTTAATTTCAATTGAACACCCTTCTTCAAAAAAATTGTACTGAAATTTATGTAGAAAATTATATTATGTGTATAGGTAAAAGTAAACTAAATATTGAATACCCTAGCGAAATTTGTGGTGAATGGCTTTGCCATTGATGCACGCATATTCACTGTCTCATACTCGAATTCTGGATCCAAATATGCTATTTTTAGCTTGAAACTAGCAAATATAATTCCAAAGGAAATACTCAATTTTTTATTTTAATGTTGTTGCAGGTTTTGGCAGAAGCATTGGGGACTTTCTTGCTAATGTTTTGTATATGTGGGATGATGGCAAGCATGGAAATAATGGGAGTGAAGGTGGGGCTTATGGAATATGCAGCCACATCAGCACTAACAGTAGTAGTTGTAGTCTTCTCAATAGGCCCTATTTCTGGGGCTCACATTAATCCTGCTGTCACTTTAGCATTTGCAACTGTTGGTCATTTTTCCTGGTCCAAGGTTTGTAACTCAAAGTTTTTTACATTCTTAATTATAACGATCTATTTGAAACTAAAAGAGAAGAATGAAGATGAAAAATTACCCCTCCTTGAAGTCTCAGGTTCGAGTCTTGAAGTGGAAACATTCATGGTAGGAAATGTTTCGCCTCAGGCCATGAATTCTAAATACCAGATGATTATATATAAAAAAATCGTATGTTTGATATCAGGGTGAATGAAGGAAAAGAAAAGGCAAAATAAAGGAGAGAAAGAGAGAATTTAATGTTAATTCAATTATTATACTAGAAACAAGGTATCTTAATTTTGATTTAAATTTGGTTTTAGGTTCTTATTTTCTAAAATTATTAGAACTATTTTTTGTTTAGGTTCCATGTTATGTAGTGGCACAAGTGGGAGGTTCTATATTGGCTACATATACAGGAAAATTGGTGTATGGATTAAAAGCAGAATTTGTGACAACAAAACCTCTACATGGTTGCACTTCAGCATTTTTAGTGGAGCTTATGGCAACCTTCATTGTTCTCTTCCTAACTGCATCACTGACAAATGATCCCCAATCAGTAAGAGTATACTAATTGTATCAATCCCCTCTAATGTTTTTTGGATTTTTTTGTAACTTATACCTATTAATTAAATTTCTATTTATTGTAGACAGTACCATTGTCTGGATTTGTTGTTGGAGTGGCCATTGGACTGGCTGTCCTAATTTCAGGGTAATTTTCATTCCATGTCAATATTCTTAATTTTTCGAGTTGGAGAGGACGGGACATCATATCAGATCCACATTAATGAAATTTCTACGATTAAGTGATACTCTCTCTGTTCAAAAAAGATTATTTTAGTTTGACTTAACACAAAATTTAAGAAATAAAATAAGATTTTAAAATGTGTGGTCCAAACAAGTTAGATATTTGTGTGACTGTAAATCATTTAATAAAGTTAAATTGTTTCTAAATATAAAAAGATTTCAATCTTTTTGGAACAAACTAATATGAAAAACCAATATGAAAAGTAAGACAATCTTTTTGGAACAGAAAAAGTATATAAGTTGAACCTGTTGGGTAAGGAGTAAATAAGTTGAACCCGTTGAATATTGCTCAATAAATTGTTTATCAAATGACCAAAGAATATGAACTTTCTAAATCATATTATATTTATTTGATGACTTTGCTACAATTGAAACTTCTGCCTTTTAAGTGATATGTTATATCTTATAAGTTGTACAATACGTTGCACCTGAAACTCGATCATATATATATAAGATAATTTTAATTATTTATTTGAGAAAAGTATCTTATAGAGGAGTATTGAATTATTTATTTATTGTTTATTTGTGATTGCAGCCCTATTTCAGGAGGATCAATGAACCCAGCCAGATCTTTGGGACCAGCAATTGTTGCATGGAAGTTTAGTAACTTGTGGATATATGTTGTAGCCCCTATTATAGGAGCTGTTGCAGGAGTTGTCTCCTATCGCCTTTTACGCCTTAAAGGCTGGTCTTGCAAACCTAGTTCCACTCCAATAACAACTCATCATCATACTCCCCTCTAACTAATAATTTTAGTTTAGTATAAAGTTTTATTTTAATGGTATTTGTGAAAGTTTTCTACACAATAAATATAGGTTCGATTTTAAGAGCTTTTTTTTCTTTTTTTCTTATGTAATAGGAAATAACTAAATATATTGTAAATATATCATTCAAACCGATCGATGTCGTATACATAAGTTCTCGGATAACATAATACGTTAGTGACCTCAAGAATTTGCCACTATTGGAAAATTGAGCACTGTAACAGCTTGAGTGTCACATTGGATGACGTTTGTGCAAATTTGTCACTTTCTTTCCAATCTTTGTAACAACTCAATTACAATTCATAGCCAGCACTCATTACACGCAACAATAAATGGAGATGAGGTAATGGAAGATTGTTTCTTTCATGCCCACTACTTAAACAAAATTAACATGAGGTAATGGAAGATTGTTTCTCTGTGTGGGGTTTGTGATGTGCAGGATAGATGACACGGATCTCGAGATTCATTTTATGAGTTTTGGATGAAAAAACTCAAGTCTAGAAATTTAGAGTTGGTTAGTTTGACTCAAATTTGACTCTTAGCTAGATGAGTTCGTTTCCGCGTTCTGTCGCTTTCAGTAGTTCCAGAGGGTCATTTATGACTTAATCGAGTCATTGGTTCACTTCCCGAGCTAAGCAGATATATTTTGTGACCTATGTATGGAATTTGGATATTTAATTTAACCGGACGATTCTTTAAAAAAATATGCCTTAACTCGGTTATTTGTGGAATTTGAGAGTGCGGGCGAGTTCGTAGAAATATTTACCTTAGACGAGCATGTTTGATTTGTGTCCGGGGGTTTCGGGTGTTTGATGGAGGTGTTGGCTAAATTCCCTTTGCTGGTGTCTGGTGTCTGTCACAGCGACACAAGCATTCACTCTGACAGGTTCGCCTCGGCGTTAGGTTGGCTCACCGAACTAGAATCTGAGAGTTGGGAGGTTTCCACCGCAGCGAAGTCGTGTCCTCCGCAGTGAGGTATGAGGTGACAAGTGACCTTCGCTCCGGCGAAGGCTTTTCCGCTGCAGCGGGTCCGCTCTGGTGTAGTCGATGCCACTGGGACGAAACACTATTCAGGTGGCCTATAAATATTCTTAGGTCAGAAAATTCTTTTCTAAAATAGTCTATCTCGATACCAACGTGATTTGAAATATAACTAGAGCCTTAAGAGCAATTTCAACCTTTGGGTAAGAGTTCCCTTCATTATTTGGTTTAAGTTTATGATTCTAAGCTTATTAATGATGATTTAGCATATTATTTGAGTTGGGGATGATGAATTATACATGTTGTGAGTGTAACAGAGCTATATGGGTAATTTTAATGGAGATTTATGAATCAAATTGTGTTAATATCATGAGTTAGGATTAGATTATGTTAGATTATCATATTTTTAAGCTTAATTTGATTATAGATGTTTGTTTTCTAAAAGGGGATAAATATAGAATTTCAAATTGGGGCTTTTAGATTATTGTTCGTTTAGATTTGCAAAATTATATGACTACCTAGTATGTATTCTTGGTTATTGTGTATTAAAGTTTGAGTCTTGGTAGCGTGGGACCATGATGAATTTTTAAAGTCTTATTTTGTGTGTTAGCTTTATATTAACCATGTAATATGCGTGAGTAGATTTCGATTATCACGAGGTACAAAGGTTAGGGCAAGGCTATCACCGAGGTTTGATTTGTAGCGCACCTGCTCAGCTTTGAGGTAGGCTACGATTTAACTTTTTGAGACTCTGATAGAAATACATAATTAGTTATAAGTATTTAGGGATATTGGGCGTGTTTGGGGGTCCCACTCACTGGTTATGATGAATGTTTGAGTGGGTATCGGTATTGAACTGTGATGATGAAGTTTGGGAAATCAGCCTTATGTTGGTTCCGACTGCTGATTATTTTGGCTTCTCGTCATATGTGGGCTTGTCGCCATAGTTATTTAATATGGTTACTCATCACACATGTTTTTGATATGATATCCTGAATTGTACATGAAGTGTATATGTGTATTGATTTTGTGGAAGTATGTGGTATTTCATCTCTTTGCTTGATTTTATCTTATTATATCATGATGGCTTGCCTTATATTGTCATTGCATTCATACACTCATGATTTTGTGACATTGTTATGAGAGTATGTATATGATGTGATCCAAGAGATCGAAAATGTAAGAATACTATGAGATTATGGAACTTGAGATGATATTGATACGCAAGTAGCGGAGTTGCACGCCTGCAACATGATTGAGACTCGACAAATGAGTCATGACTCTAGTCAGATTCGTATGTGGAATTTCTGCTGCCTAGAGGCGGTATATGCTCCGTCACATGTTGTGTGACAGTTTTATAGAGTTGACTTTTTTTTTAGTTGACCCGACCCAACACGTAATAATCGGTCCATACCTGATTTATGCTAAGTTAAACCCATAGTTTAGGTTGAACTTTCAGAGCTTTCTTCTTCGTTTCATCTGCTAACCCATCGATTATATCAATTCAATGTTGTAAATTAATCAAGTTAATAATTAATTAGTTAATAAACTACATGTGGTTTTTTCTGGTTATGCCACATGAGTGAATTAGTTATTAATTAATTAGTTTATTTTAATTAAATTATACCCATTTGGGCTTTTTATTAAATAATCGCAAAGGTACAGCAAGACCAGACCCAAATCAGACCCGGTCAAAAAAAAAATCAAAAAAACTAAAAAAGGAAAGTAATCGATCTTGTATTTCATTCTTGTTTTTCTAAATGTTTGCCCTTTTCTTTCTTCGTTGTTGCTCATTTCTCTTTAGAATCATCATCGGCGTTTGGTGCAAACATGATGAATGGCCGAAATTAGTGATCCCAAATGTCAATACGAGGATGAATTTTGATTTGCACCACTTGTTTTCATCTCCATTTCCATTTTTTCACATCAAATCTACATGTAAAGTTTTGATGTTGTTGTTGCTCGACTTAATTGTATTCACTGTAAAACCTCTGTATTGGATTCGTTGCCTTCATTTACAGCCCAGTTCCTTGTTACATCCACTCATTTCATAGCTCAGATATTTATTCTGTCAAAGCTATGTCAGATTGTACCCAATCTGTGTTTTTTTTGCTTGCATGTCGTGAATCTATAAGAATGGAGTCTGTATTCCTCCATTTCTGTTTTTTTTTTGTATCTATCACTGTTAATTTCTGCATATTGTCAAATGATTATTCATTTTCTTTTTTATGTCTTTGTTTGTATTGTGTGTGGATTTTCCTGCTAGATTATATTTGTCCTCAGAATGTTGTGATGTTTCTGCTTTCCACTGTCCCCTTGAAATGATTTCACCTTGTATGTGTGTTGATGTATTTAGAAAATAGACCTGCAAAAAAGAAAATAGAGTTAGAAAATACCATCATGTTCTCCTCCAGATGAATTTGAACATGATGATAGTCTTGTTCCCCCCCCCCCCCCCTCTTCCAATATGTCTTTGTCTATCTCCTATTTCATTCTCCCTTTCTACACATCCAGCCTTTTACTTCTACTCATTTATCTTGTAGCCCTGATTCTCAAATAGGAAATTTGTGATTTATCAATATTGATAATCTTTTTACACATTCTTTGTAATTCTTGAAAATAGTGAAATGAACTACAACTTCATCTAAAGCATGATTTGCCAATGCATCTGCCAATTTATTCCCTTCTTTTAAAATATGACTGAAATATACGGTCATGTTGCTTCGTAAATCTCTTTAATCCATATGGAAATGCCCCATAGTGGCTTGCATACTTCTTTCAAGATCTTATAAATTATCTCTGAATTTGTTTGAATTATGATGTTATCTAATCTTGACCATTGCAAAACTTCATAGCCTCTAGGATTGTAATTATTTCAGCATCAGTATTTATTGTAATTCCAATCTTCTCTGCATGTGTATATACCAAATTTCCTTGTGAATTTCTTAAACATAAGCCATAAGAACTTCTTTCTGGATTTTCCTTTGAGGCACCATCTGTATTACACATAATTCAACCTGTTGGTGAGAATTTCTAGATCACCTTGATAACTTTAATATGTGATATTCTTTCTTCTAGCATTTTTACCAAGTCTACCCATTTGGTTAGACAACTCCACAAAGATGTATTTGTTCTATATTTGAAACTCACTCCTCCCTCCTTAGTAGGTAGACATAAATGATTTCAAGAAGCCCAATATTTTCTTTTTCCTCCTGTGATATTACTCCAAAAGAAATTGAGCAAACATCATATGCATCTGATTAATCACATAGTCTTGGGGATTGACTGTTGATAGAAGATGTATTGGCATGATCTGTAATATATGCTTGATTAGAATGACTCTTCCACCACAAGACAACATCTTACCTTTCCAGTCTTATAATCTATTGATTATCTTGATAAGGATCCCATTGAAGAAATATTTCCTTCTTCTGCTATGAAAAATTGGGCATTCTAAGTATATGAAAGGAAATTCTTTTCTTCCAATTCCAGTAACAATTTCTACAGTAATACTTATATCCCATTGAACATTATGATGCATATAAACAGAGCTCTTATCCTTATTAATTTTTTGCCCAAATAGTTTCTCATATTTCCCCAATACTTCCATAATCAATTGTAATGATAGAACATCAACAAAAGAAAATATGAGCATATCATCAGCATATGCTAGGTGATTCACTTGTGGACTCCACTTTGGCATGTCAAACCCTCTAAACGGTGATAATTGATGTGGTGCATTCAAGTTTCTTGTGAGTACCTCAAAAGTTGGATGAATAAAGTTGAGGACAAGGGGTCACCTTATTTAATTCCCCCTTGAAGATTGAAAGAAACCATTATGTTGCCCATTAATCAGCACTTGGTAATAATTATTGTTAATAATTTTATACATCATGTCTATCAGTCTTTCATGAAATCACAGCTTCCTTAGCACCTTCATTAGGAAGATCCAAGTTACCCTATAATATGTTTTGGCCATATCCAATTTCAACACAACATTTGCATCCTTGGTCCTCAATTTAATATCTGCAACTATTTTCTGTGTTAGCACAATATTTTCAATAATACTTCTTCCTTTCACAAATCCAACCTAATTTAAAGACACAATATATGTCAACCTATCCACCATTCTTTCATCAATCAATCTTGAAAAGGTTTTATTCACGAAATTACTTAAACTAATTGGTCTCATGTCAGAGAATGTTTAAACGATATTCTTTTTTGGCAATAATATCAAATTAATATGAGTAATAAATCTAGGTAATTCTGCCCCATACAAAAAAGCTCTAATCATATTCATAATATCTTCTTTGATGATGTCCAAACAAGTCTGATAAAATAGGCCTGCAAAACCATCAGGACCTCCTGCACTCTCCCCATTAAGGCTGAAAATCACCCTTTTTATTTCGTCTTCTTTTGACATATCTACAATTGCTTCCTTATCTATATCATCGATTAATTTAGGCACATGATTCAATATCTCAAAATCAGTGGGGTCTCCTTCTCTAGTGAATTGTTATTGATAAATCTGAGGGCCTCTCCCACAACTTCCTCTTTTTCCTCCCGCCAGTTTCTATTCTAATCTTGTATCATTTGTACCTGCAGCCTCTTCCTCCTTCCTTGCACATAAGCATGAAAACATTTAGTGTTTCTGTCCCCATCTTGAAACCATTGCATCCCAATTTTTTAGTTTCAAAACTCTTCCTTTAAATGTAACAACTTATTTAGGTCAGCCTGAACTCAGTGTAAGCCTTCTCTATTGCTTGGAGTAGGTTGAAACTCAAATTGTGTTTTATGTACCTTTATTACATCCTCTAAGGTTTCTATCTTCTTAAAAATGTTTTCAAAGGTCTCCTTACTCTAATGTGTTAGTCCAGACTTTATGTTTTTCATCTTATGGTGAAAAAGAGTGAAAGAGTTTGCCATAAAGTTCACGTTCCACAATGATTTCACTTTTTTCAGAAATGAGTATTCTTTTACCCGTCGATCATGCTCATTACTCAAAATGGATTGATTAGGTGTTAATCAAATTGAAGTTTACATTTGGTACGTCTTTTAATTTGTTGAATGTTTTTCTTTTATATTTTGTTTTGTTGTGATGTGTGATGCGTGCATTTGATATTAGTCTACTCATAAAAATAAATTTACCATATAACAGCTTCTGTGAACTGCCATGTTATTAGCATATACCTTTTTTTCTGTGAACTGCCATCACAGTTATGTTAACTTTTGTTGTGAACTTTTTCTTCATGCAAAAATTATTTCTATGTTTTTATTTTAGCTTGTTGCATGAGAAATACAACCAGTCGGAAAGAGAAAGAGCGCGACCAGTTGGGTTTGTGCTGCCTGATTTGGTGTGTGCAAATATAAATTCGAAAGGTAAATCAAACAATCCACCTGATAAAAGGGCAGCAAGTCTGTGTGATCGTTTGTTGAAAGGGAAATATGGACAATATATCTTCATGTCATATAATCCTCAGTATGTCAATTATGTTTTCTTTATATATTGTATTTAAAGTCACTTCTTCCCTTAATTAGATTGAGAAATACTGAATATACATGATTTGTAGGAAACATTGGGTATTGATTGTTTTTGACGTGTCTAAATTTGAGGTATACTATCTAGATTCTCTTAACAATGTTCTCCATCAAGACGTGGTAAAACTTATCACACAGTACGTATCAGTTACTTGTTATTATTTACTAACTTATTTTAATATTGTTAGTCAATTATATTTCAAGAATGATGACAAGCATGTTCTAATATTTTGTAATTTTTTATAGCGTCATGCGCATGTACACAACTCAAAAAGTTATAATCAGAAATGGGTTTTTCTAGAATGCTGAAAATTGTTAAGGTACTTCATTTTAAGTAATGTTTGGGTTAAATTAGCTTTAAGGTACCACAACAACCTAATGGATACGAGCGCAATTACTATATGTTTCATTTCATTAAAGACCTCATGAATGATTTATCTCTGCTGCAAAAAAATGTAATTATCTAACATTATTTCTTGTTTATATACTCGTTTATATATACTTTAATTGATCTCTATTGTGTATTATAATTTATCTAACGTATTGAATTATATTTGAATGTAGTTACATTAGAATGACCTAATTATGATTAGAAATTTTAATTGATCTCTGTTGTGTTTAACAGTGCAATGGAAAAGAAGTATTTTCATAGCATGAGCTTGATGATGCGCGATTTATGCACACACTTACGCAAGTGCACGTGTCGTGACAAGTAATATAGTCTAGAAGACCGAGTTATCGTCCTCAGGGATTAGTGTTCAATTCTCAAATTCTATTCTATGGTATCTATTTGGTAACCGATGATTGATAAAGTGTTTATAACTATAATTATGAATGCTAATTAAACTACTTTGTTTTACTTCAGATATGATGGAAATAGGGATTCCAAATCTCCTCAACTATCCGCTTATCTTACTTGTTAATGCAATTAATTATGGTTATTCTTCTATTTTGAGATAGCAGGTTAACTAAGCCGTTTTATACTCCTGTTAAGGTAATATAAAAACTCAACCCCAATATAGAACCCTTCTACCTTTCGGTGATAAGATTGACTATAAAGGAGAATTAAGAGCAATAACCTATTAAGACTACACAAGTATCGGGGTACTTTCGTCCACGATTTAACCTATGTTTATTCAACTATAGCATATTCACAATCTCCCCTTTCGGCTTTTGATTAGAAATCATATGGATTATGATAATTAGTGATCAATTAATTACCAAACATTCAAGACAATTATTGAATAAATCTCAACAATAACAAGAAGAACCAAAAACATGCATTAATTCATAATGATAAGATTCAAGTGATTTGACATAGAAGGCCCTAGATTAAGTTAGTTCCTAGCCATAGACATGACAAGAACTAAATTAACATCCAACATAAACTACAAAGAAATAAAACAAGAAACAAGAAATTACTAAGAAGTGGTCTCCAATCTTGATCTCCAAAGTTGTGTGAATTGGCGAGAGGAACTCTCATTCGACCAAAGGTCGCTTTTATAGCCTCCAAAACGTTTTCCAGGTTTTCCTTCAGGCCTTGGCCCATTACCATTCGAATATGTCAGTTTTCCCGCTTCGGCCATGCGCGAATCGCGCCGCGACAAACTTCTGCGTCTCAGTAAATTGGCCGCGCGCTCGACTTCTGGCTGGAGGCGCCGCCCTGTTTCGTGCCCGGTTCACCAACTTTCTCGCTTTTTGAGTTCTGGAACCTCTGTTTCTGCCCTCTTTTTGCTCATTTTCCGCCAATGAGTCACTTTAAACCAATATGACTCAAAAGAAAGAAAATTTATCCTAAGACGACACATATTTGTATAAAAGTGGGCAAAAGACTAACTAAAATGACTTAAAAGGTGTATATAAAATACACCGATCACTTGATGAAGTCCGGATTGAGTAGGCACATCATTTTTCAAAGATTCTCCATACAACAGAAGTTGTGTCACCTTCATGATGGTTGTTGACACCCAATTTTGACTCTCTCTTCCAATTATTTACCGGTAAAATTAAACTAATAAAATAACTAAAATTCTACCCAAATAAAACTCCCAAGTCCATTAACCCAAGCCCAATACTTTGTCCCCCTTTTCAGCGAAAACAAAATGGACCCAAACCAAATAAAATTCACAACTCCCACACCTAAATCGTCCAAGCCCAACTCTCATTTTATTTTTTAATTCCTAGCCCAAAACCTTTTTTTAATTTCACCCCCCTTTGATTCATATCCCGTCCAAAAAAAATAGAACCAACAAAACCTAAACCCTTTCAATCCGCCGCATTCCTCACTTCGTCGTCCCTCCCGTCGAGATTTTCGCCGGATTTTTCGGTCACCAAATCGGCTGGGAAATCCGGCTCCCCTATCACAGCCTTAAAACGCCCCTTATCCTCAAATCATATCAGAAGATTAACCCCCAAGTCGTCTTCAAACTTACCAAAATAAGACTTATCCGAAATCGCATCAAATAGACACCTAAAATCGTTACAAATCTTCTCCCGAAATCATCCCTTACAATCAAAAGCTTACCAAAAATGAATCCCAAAATCTTACCATAATCAATCATCATAAATCGCTCAATATCATACAAAAATAAGAAAAGAATCTATAGGATTTTTCTACTAATTTTCGGACCCAAATCGAGGCTATAAATTAATCTACTCACACATGCAAAAGCAACTCTTCAATCTGAATCCAGAGGAAGAACAATAAGAACAGAAACTCATTCTCAAACCATCTTTTCAATCTCCAGAGTATAAGACCAAATTCGATTAAAAGCAAAATCAAATCAAAACTCCATTCCCTTTCAAACAGCATAGCAACAAAACTCCGAGTGGATTGACGACTTGATACGCTGCCTCGGTTCGTTGCCCGAAGAAGGTAAACTTAAATTCCTCTCAGTTCATTTTGTATTTTATGTGTGTTTGTGTGTTAAACATATGTTAGTTCATTCAGGTTGTTGTATCAGTTAATACCTTTTTTGTTTCTATGTTGTCTTTATGTATGCCTATATTGTTTTTTGACTGGTGTTCATTTGTGATTTATCAGAATATGTGAGTTCGGGTTTATTCTGTTTAATAAGATTATAATATGAATCAGTTAATTTGTTATTCTGGTGTGATAATTACGTTTAGATGTCTTAGTCGTAGTGAGATTTAGAGGAGTAACTTTGTCTCTGGGTTTAGCTTCACCTGTTAAATAGCCACATAATTTTCAAATCTGTTTTTGTGTACTCAGATACATGTTGTTAGTTTTAAGAATCTATTTTAATACATGTATATTGCTTAGTTGATTTAATACTCAGTCTTACTATTTTCAAAAGTTGTTGATATGTGTGAACTGCCATAAGCATCATGTTGTTTAAGCTTTTCTGCATCTTAATTTCCTGTGTATATCAGGATCAGCCTTCTGTGTCTATATGTATATTAGGGGGTGAGCTAGTATAAACGGGTCTATTGTGCTAACATATTTTCTGTGAACTTTGAAAAGAATTTTGGGTTTGAATCACTTCTTATGCGTAACGAGGCCCACTGTTTAATTTAGATTGTAAGATACTTGTTTATTGGGCCTGTCATCGGTGCCACTCTAGTAATATAGACAACATGTGTATATGTGTGTTTAATTAATATCTGTGTAGTTTTATCTTATCTACCTTTTGCGCATGATATGATTTTAGAGTGTATACTAATCCTTTTCTTTTTTTATATTTTACATGAAATGCATCGGAGTACATGAAGAGTCTCTCTACGAGACTCATCACGCCTCTCGCCAACTGGAGATCTGCATCCACGCTTCTGGCTTTCTCTGGCCTCGGAAATTTCAAAATAAATAGGGCACGATAACATTACCATCCGTCTTAATCACTATTCTTGCTCCTTTGAACACGACACAATTAGTCTTTGAATAAGTGAATTGGGTGGGTAGTTCTAAAACTGAAAATACATTTCTAATTTATTTTTAGGCTTGCCATACATGTCTAAGCTTTTGCCAAACAATAATCGTATTTTTTACAAAAAAGAATATACTTGTCCCCGGACATAGCTGGATGACAATGTAGGTGAACTTAAAATTCAGTGGAGGCCTGCAGCGTGGGTTCGAATCCTGATGGGAGTACTTTGCTCTCTTCTGTGATATGATCTTGTAGGTGATATCAGTTGCTTTGTTCTAAAACCTGGTTATTCAGACACATCTAGCGATTTATTGATTGTAGTGCTGAGAGACCGGTATTACTATCTTCAGAAATAGTGTGGCGTAAGCTAGAAATCTAGATATAAAAAAAAAATATACTAGATTTCCTAGTCTTGAGGAGGTACCTATCGCATCTGAAAAATTAATGACATTAAAAGTACTGATATAATTTTGCAAATTGTCAGCTGTCGTGACTATTTCTTTATTTTATAATGGACAGGAAAAAGAAAAACAAAGATACAAACGAATATTTTAGAATTTTCAAGAAATTCCCTTTCTTTAAGATAAGAATGGCCGGCTATAATCGAGAAATATCTTTGTGTATTCATTTCTTTTTGGTTGAAAGCTACTAAAGATTTAGACATTACAATCACGTTTGGTATACTCTATTAAACTGGACTGTATTGAACAAAAAAATAATATAACGTTTGGTGAGCGTTTTCAGCCGCACTGAACTGTACTATTTCTAAAAATAGTATAGTCCAACTACCATTTTTGAGATTCATTTAGCAGGTGGGTCACTGTAATAATAAAATAAAAAAATACAATCTATTATATATTAATACTCTAATACCGTTCATTATATATTAATATAGTCCAGTACAGTACAGTTCAGTCCAATGAAATTAATACAATACCAACATACCAAACGAGCCCTACATGTCTAAGAAAGACAATTCGCACTATTGCCCTTATTTTAGGGTGGTCTTTAATTTTGTTCCTCAAATTGGTGATCTTTAATTTTTATAATTTGTTTAAAAAAATGATCAAAAATATCTTTGAGGTTGTGGATTCAAATCTCAGCAGAGTAAAAAAAAAATCGTAAGACAAGATTTCATTAGAAAATATGTATATTCGGTCAAAGTTGTATAGAAATTATATCTTAATGGGTATAGTTTTATGTAATTATGCCTCTAAAAATACCTCTAAAGTTGTGGCTCGAATTCCAGCAGAGTAAAAAAAATTCGCAAGGCAAGATTTCATAAAAATTATGCTTATTTAGTCAAAGTTGTATAGAGATTATGCGTTAAGGGGCATAGTCTCTATATAACTTCGGTCGAATATGCATAATTTTTATGAAAATTTTATCTTGTAAATCTTTTTTTGTTTCTGCTGAGATTCAAACCCAGAATCACTGATTTAGTTGACCCGCGAATAAATGATATTTTGGTCCATAAATTTTTATTAAATTAGAAGTATATAGATTAATTACTGCTAATTATGTAATTGTAATTAGTATATCAGTTAGTTACATTTTTTGTTAGTCAGTTAAGTAGGTAGTTAGTTTGTTGACGTTCCAGCTGTCAACTCAGCTTTGGGTCGGTTAGTTGATAATTAGAATTTTGAAAATTTACTAATGTGGAAATAAGTTTAACCCATTATTTATAACTCGAACAATTGATGCCTCATACGTCGAAACGTCGTTTGCACACACGTGCACACATAGTGTCAAGTATCATAAATTTCATTAGTGAAAGAGATATTGGTACGTAAGTGAAACGTTTGAGACATAGAATGATGGATGGTTATCGGCTGAATGACACGTGTTCCACGTTGGTAAATGAAGGAAGAAGTGTACAATGTGTTAAAAGATGAAACGAGTCATGAATCGCGGATGAGCCAAGAAGGGCCGCGGAGCCCCTAGTTTGGGCCGCGGCGTCTGGTTCCAGATAGTCACGACGGGAGACGAAAAGATATGACTTTTGGGATGGTTTTGGAGCATTAAACCTCCATTATTTTCTACATGAGTTCAACCATTATTTGGCTGACTTGACTCCACATTCAAGGTCATTACATGGTCATTCAAGGTCTTTACTTGGCTATGTAGAAGGTATCTTCTCCACACTATAAAATGAAGACATGG
The DNA here is from genome assembly GCA_029844215.1 of Przewalskia tangutica. Classification (NCBI taxonomy): domain Eukaryota; kingdom Viridiplantae; phylum Streptophyta; class Magnoliopsida; order Solanales; family Solanaceae; genus Przewalskia; species Przewalskia tangutica. The sequence goes on along the minus strand of CM056731.1, from coordinate 39,158,338 downwards.
GTTCATTTGCAAAAATATTCCATACTTGTATGATATCAGATTTTTCTGAAATCTCTTCGTCTCTTGCAATCTTCCACACACTCAAAGACCCTTCTTTTCTAGCGAACACTTGAGTCTCCTTTGTTCACTTGTTTGATTGTTGTTTTATCTTGAGAGATAAGTTGCCAACACACCATTAAAGGATTATACGGGGCAATATTGTCATAAGGAAAGATTTAATATCAATCGACTCAGCAAGCCATTTTCCTTGTTCTATTTCCAGATTTCTAAACAATTTGTTGTTGATGTCAACGTCAAGAAGCTTGTTACAATTGGAGCAAACACTGAAGACGGACTCAAGAACTACTCAAGAACGCAGATTCAAGACGGATCAAGAACCAAACTTTGTTGTGATTGTTACAACTCTTGTTAAGCTTCAAGCCTATTGTATTGTAATTAATATTGTTTATCCTTTCTAAGCACTAGTGATAATTGTCTACTATTCCCGTATATCCATTGTATAACTCACAGTCTTAAGATAATATTGTACTAGTGATAGAAAGATGTGTGCCAACAAATCTGGTCCAAGTTTTGAGTCTCTCTTTGACGATAGTTACAAATCTATTTTCGTCAAAGGTGAGATCTCAGTTGTTAATCTTGAACTTGAAGATATTGTTGATAGTCATGTTTGCAAGGCTAAGGGTCAAGGAAGAGTTGTTGTCACCGCTCCCGAGAGTGGTGAAAACAAGTGTCCACAAGAGGTTGAGGATATCAACTAGGACATGAGGAGAAAGCTAAAAGTGATGTTCCATCTTCTAAGAAGAAGCCTCCATCATATTTTAAGGAGGATTTGGACACGTCACTGACGTGAGCCAGATTCCAAAGGTATGAATCAATTATTCTTCCTTGTCTAAAATGAGATTAAAAGATAATTTCTGAATAAAAGCGAATAAAGCAAGGCTAGGAATATGAAGTTTTTTTCATTTAAACATATATTCCCTACACTTTAAAATCATAAGTTTAATCTCACTTTCCTTCCCGTTTATAATTGGACTGTTATAAACAGGGCCTAAAAGATGTGAACTTAGATTGTAATAAACTGAATTTATGGGCAATCCTAAGCAAGGGAAGAGGACTAAAGACAAGTACTAGAGGACTAGAGACAACCCTGTCATCATTTTCGACAGAAGATTCATTTTTTGACAAGATAGTAGTGGACACTCAGTCATATAAAGCCTACGGGTGACTGGAGTGGGTCAGATCCGTCACATGACATGACAATGTTGGACACTCAGTCATACAAAGCCTACGGGCGATTGAAATAGGATACAATGTCCAGATCTTAAATGATTTAAAGGCCAAAAGAGAGGCAGAAATTGGACACTCAGTCTGCCAAGGAAACTGGAGTGGGCCAGAATATCTAGATCTCATACGATCCGGTTACGACCTAACCACGGGCAAGAGGTTGTTCATGTGAAGCAACGCTACCTTCAAAGTAGAAGAATTTGAATAGGTTTTCCTCAAAAGGACTTAAGGGAATGGGATCACTCTTAAAAGAGGTGATACATGTCCTAAACTTGGTTTTAAGGACGTTGTTGGGCAATATGGCTTGAGTCTTCACCTCATGTCCCGCAGGTCGATGATAACTAAGAGTGGTACAGTAAGACTGTAGCCAAGTGAATGATATATTTGTAATTTGTGCATATATGCCTTCATAGATTAAGACACGTTAAATATAAAGTCATTTAAAATTATGTAAGTTGAGAGTGTTGTCGTCTGTCGACATAAACTCTCAAATGAGTGTAAGGTAGACGAAGAGGTAAAGACACATTTTCATTCCATCAAAGGAATAGCGAAAGAAGCAACACTCCTCTATAACATAGTCACGCCTACGTGGGTAATTGATGCTTGTACAAATAGAGGGGGGAGACAAGAACGTTGTGATCTTCATCGACAATGGTACAACATATTGCATCCTTTGTTGAAAAACAAAGATGAAACCCCGTCGGAGGGCCGGAGCGCCGCAGCGCCTCCACCAAGAGCTACGACATTTGAAGCCTAGTTGGCTACTGAAATTCATGAGTCGTGGAGCCTCCCAGGCAGGGCCACGGTGCTGCGGAAGCAGAATTTGAAAAGCCTACGGATTGAGGAATTCGTACGGACAGAGGGGTGAATGTAAATCACCGTTTATCAAACGACTGCTCCTTACTCACCTCAGACTAAAGGTGTTTGTCAAACGCAGATCCGTATGCCCAAGATATTTGGGGCAAGTCGATCCTTACCTCTAATATGATTCTCGACAAGAACTCCGCATAAGGATAAGGATAATCCTCCATGTGAAACATGGAAAAATTCTCATATACAAATGTTGTGATATGGAGTAGTGTGGCAATGGTTGAAGTACCTAAACCAAAACAGGTCAAGTTGGACCTAAACTGTAGATTGCATATCCACTAGATCTGCAAATAACAGTAGTGTGTATTGCATCTTGGTATCAAAGAATGATGAATTATTTGAAGATAACTTTCATTGAGAAGGAAAAAGTAGTAATTGCTCAAGCTTAACAAGAACCGACGAATGCCTGGTTGTACGGAACTAGACGTTCCAGATCTATAGGACTCGAAAGTTGCTGACTATCCGGAGCTTAATGCTCCAGATCTATAGAACTCAAGGATTCTAGATGTTCAACTGAGACAGAGCAAAAAAGAGGGGACAAAGACTTATTCCAGACCTTCTACCTTGAATGGTTGAAAGTAAACCATGGACAAATTGAGAATTGTCATCTCCAGAAGCGATGCTTTGGAAATAAGCTAAAGACAGAAATAGAATCCATCAGATAGAACCACACTTGGGTGATGGTTGATCTTCCTTCGGAAAAAGAACCTCTGGGTTGTAAGTGTGGTTACTTAAATTGAGTACAATGTAGGTGGATCTACTGACGAGTATAAGACCTCTACTATTTGGATATGTGCTCCGCTGTAAAATAGCTTAACATCCAGGGCCACTGCAGTTCTGCGTGACATGGATGTTGAGAAAGTCTTCCTAACTGGAATGTTGGTTTGATGAACTGTTGGGCTTCTTCCTGAACTTCCTTGTTGGTCCCATAAATGTTTACATTTTGGTCCTGGAAGTTTCAGATAAACCAGAAATAATGAATCTGACTACAGAAACATTGACTCTGAAGCTAGAAATTCAACGGTGGGAAAACCAAAAGTCCGAAAGTGGAAGAAGAAAGTGATACGGAATAACCCAAGGGATATGTTGTTCCAGGGAAGAGAAGAAAGTCTGTCGACTTGTCAAATATCTGTGCGGGCTGAAATAGGCCCCGAAGCAATGGCACGAAAACATTGATAGTACTCTACTATCAAATGCTTCTCCATTAAAGAGTGTGACAAATGTGTCAACATGAAAAAGTAATTATAACTCATTTATGAAATGCTTTTACGTAGACGACATGTTGATCACAAAGAGTAATCCTAGTTTGATCCTAGAAGTATGTTAAAATAATATTTCGACATGAATGATATGGGTATTACAGATGACATCTTAGGAATTGGGAATTCTAAGACATCTAACAGACTTGTCTAAACCAAACTCACTTGTGAGATGTTTTGACAGTCTCGTTAAAGTCACCAATGGATATGAATCATGGAATTGATTGGAATCATGGTGCACCCATATATCAGGAGCGATATACGCATGTCACATGTAGTTCAATGTATTTTACACACTACAACTGACCTGACATCGACTCATAAATAAGATCGGTTGAACTAAGGTTCACTAGTAATGATCAATAGAAGGCTTTAAATGAGATGTGACGACATCTGAAATATTCGCCTATCTATGAATTGTGGTATTCTGGATGTCCAACGGTTCTGGGAGAACACAGTGATACAAACTGGACATCAGATCTGAAGAACACCAAAATCCACTTGTGGATATGTATGGTGTGGTTTTAGAAAATCCTATAAGCAAATTTGCATCGGCCGATTCGTGATGGAATCGGGGTTTATTGCTTTGTACAAAGCATAATGAGATGTTGAGTAACTTCACGACCTCTTAGAGGATTTCCCTTATCAGGAGTAACTCGTGCCTTCGTCAGTTATACACTGTACGGGCACGGATGTTAGCGTCTAGACATATCTATCGCAGACATAAGACCATATGACAGTTGATCGGATGACACATCCTTGATTACTGAATCAAAGGATATACCAAACCCTTTAAATTAAGGAACTACCCAAAGATCAAGAGTTCTGCCGGTCTAAGGGAATGGGCTTAAAACCCAAAATATACGAACTGATACGATGGATACCCAACCTAACGAACTGGACAATGGAAAAACTAAGTCGTAAAAGTTCAGCGGAGCGCTTCGGTGGAAGCAAGAGCACTTCGGATAATGTTTCTTCCTAGAAATATGAATCCAAGGTTGTTCCCGAGGTAGACGTTAAGTGCAACATGTAGAGTGGGTAAAGGTTAAGTTTCCAAAACCTTTTATGATCCTCAACAATTGAGGTTAGGTTTGGGAAACTTTTAATGGTTCCTAACACTTGTGTAGTGGGGTATTACAGGATATCTTGTAGGAGACCACCTATTTAAGTGCGAGGACAAGCCGCCTCAAATGAACGTACTTAAGAATCCAAGAGTGTCCACTACCACGTGAATGAGCCAAGAAGGATAGAGTAAGGAAAGGTGTTGTGTTGGTACCGTTGTCTTGACTTACACTAAACACTGACGGTTCAAGACATCATGTTCACCGCGCAGTAAGTATGTCTGATGGTATTCTACTATGAAAGGTTCAAAGCTACGGCTACCTATCCAGATGCAACATCGATCCGCCGAAAGATTTCTAGAAAGGCACCTTGTGAGTGCGCCAAATCTCTTTCAAGAGGGGATTGTTGAAAATTTACTAATGTAGAAATAAGTTTAACCCATTATTTATGACTCGAACAATTGAGGTCTCGCACATCAGAAACGTCGTTTCCATACACGTGCACACGTAGTGCCAAGTATCGTAAATTTCATTAGTGAAAGAGATATTACTACGTAAGTGAAACGTTTGAGACATAAAATGATGGATGGTTATCGGCCGAATGACATGTGTTTCACGTTGGTAAATGAAGGAAGAAGTGTACAATATGTTAAAAGATGAACAAATTGAGGGGCAAAAATTAAAGACCAACCGCATGAAGGGATTCACGCAATTTTTGGTAAGAATTTTCTAAATATTGAACCTAAAAAGTTTATATTTTTTTTATCTACAGAATAAAAAAAAATCAGTGATGCAAAAGCTATCAATTCATTTTATTTTTCTTTCAGTTTATTTAGATATTTGAGAATTGATGAAGACTGTCATCATAGTGATAAAAAGAAATAGGAAATTAAAATGAAGATAGGGACAATTATTATTTTTTTGTTTGTTAATGGGACATTTGAGTATTTCAGTAATCGAAAAGATGAATCTCAGCATGGTCCCCTTTTCCAACAATTATGGACCAATTTTGCACATAGAAAAAGCATATTGGGTTTTGAGATACTTTTGCATCCATACCCCAATTGTCAATGGAAAAGATTAAACAACAAATATTGTGGAGGTCACTTGCCTAACCATTTTTAAAATACAAATATCTTAATCATATTGTTGTAATTTTCTATGCCCAAATTCATACTACAAGCCAATGAAACTTAGACAAGTCCAAGAATTAAGACTTGAGGTACTAATATTCTAAACTCAAATTGTAGAACCATTTTAAGGTAAAGAGAATACGTACTGTTAAAGAATCTAATCAGTCAATTCAAAATTTTAAGGCAATAAAAAAAAAATCAAAATTTAAGATAATAATAACCTTTAAGGCGAATAACTCTTTCTGTGTTGTTACGGTAGCGAGTTTCGGTAAATTAAGGAATGGGGGAAATAGAAAAATATTGAAAAGGATGAAGTGGCTCAAAACAATTTAAATATTTTTTATTTTTTAAATAATTGATGAAGGAAAAAAATGACATTTTAACACCAGACAAATTTCACAAGTTAAGTTAAAAGAGAAAGAAGCTCAGAGCGATAGAATATAAAGAGAGAAAAGTAATTGTATAAAGAGGCTAAAGGTAGAAAAAAACAGATCAATCAAGAGATAGTGGTTCGGTTTTTTCCTAAGCAAGGACGGACGAGTGACGATTGGCCAAGGGGCCCTTGGGCCTAAGGGAATAGATTGTAGCTGGGTACAAATAGGCCGGGACGAGTATCTTCTATGCAAGAAGAAGACTTAGAAAGAACAAAGAAGTTTGGATCCGAAAAAGTATGCTTAGGCAGTTCTTTCGCTGAGCACAACAGAATGAAAAGGAATTTGTATCATTTCAAATCCCTAATTCGAGTATCCGACCCAAAATTTAAGGCAATGCATCATTCATATAGTAGCGGAGATTATATAAAATCATTCTACAATCTTAAACAACCGATGAAAGATAAATGTAGATTCTAACATGCACCCCTCTATTTCAAATAAAATGATTGAAGATTTAGATTACGAGAATTAATGCATATAATATTTTGTATAATTGAGACATCAGTATAAATGTGTATGTCTCTTATGGTTGAAGTCGCTGAGACTACATAGTTTTCCCCCATTGATAGAGTACTACTTTCTTTTCTACCTTCTAATCCAAGCCGACCCTTGTTGATCTAATGAAAACCATAACTTAAAAACCAAAATACAATTAGAGATGAAAGTGGAACTCTTGGGGAGGAAAATATAATAATCCAAAACTTTGTGTCGACACTGAATTGTGTACTTCTCCAGTTTACACGTTAATATCGGGGACCCCAACACTGACCAATCATCTTACCGTTAGCCTCCACTAAACTTTTTTTTTTTGGGTAAAACTCCACCAAACTAGTAACTCCAATAATCACTGGCTTACAATGTAGCATGGGTTGACATTATTTCAAAATTATCATTATTTACACAATCAAATAATTTTTCTTTTCTAGACATTAATTAGGGATACATTAGTAAAAATACTTATAATTTTCTAGGAATGATCAATTTCTTAAGGGGTGCGCATAACCTTAAAATAACACTTATTATGAAACGGGGAGTATATTACTTGGATTAAATTATGGAAGCACCAAGTGTAGGAAAGTAATTATGGTTACACATCTGGATATGGGTCGGTAGTTCTTGTGAAACCAAGTTATTATTACCTCCAGTTCATTTTACTTGCCGTTCTTACGAAAAATAAATATTCCACTATATACGGTAAAACCCAACACGACACGTGACAAGATTTAGGTATGAAAATCGAGGGAGGCGGCAAAGTTCCTGAAAGATTAATCCCTTGATTATTCTTATTGATGAAAAACATATATATACAAGTTACAATAAGATAATCTTATTCCTACTTAACATCTAAATCCCTATTCTATATGAAGAATAACTATACACTTATGGTAATATTATAATCCTAATTAAGGTACAAGACCTACCAAATATACAAACCAAATTGGGACTTACACGGATGTCGTGGCCCACTATACACACACGGATGGGCCAAGCCAATTCTCTAACACACCCTGATCATACAAGGCGTGCTTCGTCTGTTGAGATCGCTCTAAAATCTTTAAAAGGACCGAGGGAATACCCTTTGTAAAGATGTCTTCAATCTGATATCTGGAAGAGACATGACAGACGCGTACTTGTCCTTTATCTACCTTCTCTCGAACAAAGTGAATATCCATCTCTATGTGTTTAGTGTACTGGTGCTGAACTGGATTACCAGAAAGATAGATGACACTTATAGTATCACAATACATTAAGGTAGTTTTCTCAATAGGACAATGAAGCTCTAAAAGTAGATTTCGTAACCAACATGACTCAGAAACCACATTGGCTACCCTAGATACTCGGCCTCTGCACTTGAACGTGAAAGCGTGGATTGACGCCGCGCACCGTGAGACAGTTGTTACCTAAAAACATGCAATAGCGGACGTGGACCGTGCCGTATCGTGACAACCACCAATCGGCGTCAGATAAGAGACTAGTGTAGACGTCGACGAAGGATACAAATGCAAGTCATACTCAAGTGTTCGCTGAATGTACTTAAGAATGCGTTTGAGCGCATTCATACGTTCAACTCTGGGATCTGTTAGGCGTATTTTGTATACGTCTTTTGCGTCATTTTTAGTTGGTATTTTACTCGTTTTTGTTGTGTTTAGTATAGTAGTAGGTTTGTTTTTCTTTCTTTTGAGTCACAGCGGTGCAAAAAGACAAAATGGCAAAAAGAAACGAGAAATGGGCAGAAAAGGTGCTCCCGAGGTGAAAAGGACGAAAGTTGGCAACTCAGAGCGAAAGAAAGCGGCCGCCGCGGTCTGCTATCTGAGCAGTGGAGCCATTTATCGAGGAGTCACAAGACTTTCAGCCACGGTGCCATCGTGAAGATCGCGGTGCCATTTTATCTTGAGAAGGCTGCGTGAGTTTACGGCGGTCTGACACGGGAAATTTTAGTTCCAAAGGCAAATTGGCTAAGGGCGGATTGGTCCATAGGGCACGAATATTAGAGGATATTTAAGCCATAGGAATTAATGCTATGAAGGGGTTGGTCATTCTACAACACAACACAACACAAGGCGGATTTGGAGCTACAATTGGAGACTTTGGTCGACGTAATTTTCTTTCTTTTGTTTTTAATTCAGTTTATGTATGAATATTGTGTTAGTTCTTAGCGTGACTATCGCTAGGAGCTAAACACTCTATTAGGGCTTTCCTTATGAATCGCTTGAAACTTTTATTCATGAATTAATGCAGTAGTTTGATTTCTTCTTCACTTGATTAAGATTTAGTCAATATTTGGTATGAATGTTTGATAATTAATTGATCACTAATTATCATAACCTATATGATTTCGAATAAAAAGCCGAAAGGAGAGATTTGGATATGTTGTAATTGACTAGACATAGGTTAAAATCGCGAATGAAAGTACCCCGATACTTGTGTAGCATTATAGGTTACTGTTCTTAATCCTCCAATGTGGTAAATCCTATCATAGAAATATAGAAGGGTTCTGCACTGGGGTTGAGTGATTATATGTCCTAACCAGAATATAAGACAATCTAGTTAATCGTTATCTTAACGAAGGAGAAGAATCATTCTAGTCGCATTAAGGATTGAATAAAGTGGATAGTCGATGATTTTGAAAGCCCTAATTCATTCATAACTGATTACAACTTTATTGGTTTAAATTTTGCAATTATTCTAGTAGTTAAATAAAAACCTCAATCAAATATCGATTGCCAAATAGATAACATAAAGATATTTGGTCTTACAGACTATATTACTTGTGAACGATGTGTACGCTTGCGTGAGCATTCGAAATATCGCTAACAAGTTTTTGACGCCGTTGTCGGGGACTGACGTACATCTAATATAGAATCTTTTGTTTTTATTTCTACTTTGGCTTTATTTTTAATTTTAATTTTAATTTTTACTGTCAAAACCATGTGTCTTGATTTGTTTGTTGATTTTGTTTTGTTTCAGGAATCTAGTGTATGCGAAGAATGAGAGGAGCAGATACACTTGTTCCCTTCAATTCTGAAATTGAGAAAACCTGCAAACAAAACAGGTGCAACAAACGGATATCTGAGTCAGTGACTATGAACGACGAACCAAATCAGAATGGGGCAGACAATGGGGTTCCTGAGAATGCAGGGGAGCCAATACAGGTCCCAGTAGAGAGAAGTTTGAGGGACTATGTTCTTTCCACGGTCACAGGTGCACAGATTTGCATCAAGATCCCAGCTATAGGGGCCAACAACTTTGAGATCAAGCCAGCCATCCTGAGCATGGTCCAGAACACAGTACAATTTGGGGGATTGTCATCTGAAGATCCCCACATGCACATTGCAAACTTTCTGAAGTTGTGTGCCACTTTTTTCAAATACAATGACGTTACTGACGATGTCATTAGACTGAGGCTCTTTCCGTTCTCACTGAGGATGTGAGCCAAAACAGTTGAACTCATCGCCTTCCAACTCCGCCATTACAGCGGGACTCGCCTAAACGTTTCTAGCAAAGTTCTTCCCTCCTTCCAAGGCTGTAAAGTTAAGGGAAAAGCTGAACAATTACTACCAGGTAGATGGTGAGTCGCTCTATGATGCATGAGAGTGATTCAAGGATTTGCAAAGGAAGTGCACACATCATGAAATAGAGAAGTGGATTCTAGTCCACATTTTTTATAATGGATTGAGTGGTACTACTCGTACCATCATTGATGCTGCAGCAGGTGAGCGTTCATGAGAAAGAGTGCCAATGAGGCACATGACTTACTAGAAGACATGGATGTCAACAATCATCAAGGGGCAGATGACAGGTCAATGAATAGCAGGAAGACTATGGGCATACATGAAATAGATGTCATGACTACCTTTGCACAGGTGGCCGCCCGGCTAATCGCAGCAGAACACCATGTCCGTAAACGCATCCGGATGCGATGGTGTGAGATTTATGGTGGACCGCATTCCTTTGACAGATGCACAGTGGTGGACCCTAATAATGTGACATTGGAGCAGGTACATGCGGTGGGGAACTTTCAGAGGCCTTATAATTCCAACACATACAACCCAGGGTGGATAAATCACCCTAACTTTTCGTGGAGGAACGATCAGCCTCAGTAGCAACCATATTAAGGTGGTCAAAATCAGGCCACTTCATCCCAGCAGTTTAGACCACCTACACAACAGGAGAAGCCTGATGAACTGAGAGCTGCATTGTTGACACTCACTAATTCACAGAATCAGTTCATATCTAAAACCAGGTCCGCTCTCAGGAACCTGGAAACGCAGGTTGGACAACTGGCAAACATGGCAACCAACAGGCCGCATGACACTCTCTCAAGCAATACAAAGGTAAATCCTAGAGAGCAGTGTCAAGCAGTGTTGTTGAGGAGTGGAAAGTAGTTGGAGCAGGTTGCTCCCCAACCCGCAGAGGTAAGTGAGAAGAAGTGTGATAAAGCAGATGAGATAGAGAATGAGGGGGCCACTGGGGACCGCCCTACAGTTGAGACAACTCCACGAACACCTTTGAGGGAGTACGTTGATGGAATCCCTTACCCGCAGAGGTTACAAAAGAAGGCAATTGACAAGCAGTTCTCTAAGTTTTTGGAGGTGTTTAAGAAACTTCACATAAATATCCCCTTCATTGAAATACTAGAATATATGCCATCATACTTTAAATTCATGAAGGAGATACTTGGAAAAAAGAGAAGGCTAGCGTATTATGAGACAGTATATTTGACAGAGGAGTGCAGTGTCATCCTGCAAAAGAAACTGCCTACTAAGCTGAAGGATCCAGGGAGCTTCACCTTGCCCTGCACTATTGGTAAAGTGACATGCAACAGACGCAATGTGATCTAGGGGCCAGTATCAATCTCATGCCTCTGTCTGTCTTCAAGAGATTGGGTTTGGGAGAAGCCAAATCAACCACAGTGAATTTATAGTTGGCCGATTGAACCGTAGTGCACCCCAGAGGCATAATAGAAGATGTGCTGGTCAGACTTCCTCATTCTTGATATGGAGAAAGATGATGAAATACCCATCATTTTGGGGAGACCATTCCTTGCAACTGGGAGAGCTCTGATTGATGTAGAAAAGGGAGAACTGAGACTAAGGGTTCAGGAGGAAGAGATAGTGGTCAAAGTGTTCAATTCCACCGTTGAATCCTGAGCCATCAACAAGTGTTTCTCAATCAGCACAGCTGACACAACAGTTCAGCCATCACATGCCAAAGCTAGGGAGATAATTCATACAGCGGTGAACCCACAGGTCAACAAAAATGCTAAAACAAAAATGAATGTCATGGAAGTCGTCGAACATGTAAGTCTTACTGAACCCCCTCATGTGAAAAAGAAAAACAGAGCGAGAAAGAGGAGGATGATTTTGAAATGGATAGGTTGTGGGGTTAAAATACCCCAATGATTTAATGAGTAACCTGCGTCCGACTACAAGACGTTAAAGACAACGCTACTTGGGAGACAATCCAATTTTTAAATTATGCAATTTAATTTAATAGAACAGTCTCACTTTGGTACTTTTGTTGTGTTGTGATGCCAGGTGAAGGAATGAGACATGAAGCAGGGAAAAACGCTGGAAAACACAGAATCAGGAGTTTCAGCACCGCGGTGCCATCATCCAGCACCGCAGTGCCAAAAAATCAAAGAGGTCGCAGGAATATAGGCACCGCGGTGCCACTATGCAGAACTGCGGTGCCGATAGCGATTTCCGGAAAAAAAAGAGGCACTGAATCGTCAAATCTCCTCCCATAGATACCGCCACAATTCTGTATCCGCCGCCACCACCATCATTTTGAGCCATTGTATGTCTGTAAGTCATCTCATTTTAATTTTTGAGTCTTTTACACATTTGGGATAATATGTAGTATAAGTTTCGGGGGAGTTTTCATTTTATTTTATTTTTGTGAGTCTTTTGTTGTTTTTGTGTTTTATGTGAATCAATTTTGTTTATATATATCATGCATGCTGTGCTTATTTGGAATGCCTAGTGAACTAAGTGAGATAATATAATGGAATGAGAAGCTAAAATTTGTGTGCTTAAGTTAGATATGCCAAAAATTCATGAAAATCTGATTATTTGGAATATTTGATGCTTAGCCTATGTGTTATCAATTAAAAAATGTCTGTGAAGTCTGCTTGCTTGTTATTTGAGGCGAAATAGTTAAGATGTACATGTTAGGGAGATGATTTAGGCATTTCTTTGTTAGTCCTTCTTACCATTCATTACCTACCTTGCAATAAATTGTATCACTAGTCAGCCCCTTTGAGCTTAAAATAAGTTATTTTTTGACCTTATGATTCCCTTGTGTGTCATAAGTAGTAATTGAAAAAAATTGGAATGAATAAGTGTGAAAAAGAAATACAAAAGAGAGTGTAAAATTGATGCACCCCAATAAAAAGAATATGCTAAAGCTTAAGTTTGGGGGTGATTATATGAATGTGTTTCATGCTCTCAAAAAGAGAAGAGGAAAACGATAGGTATGAACTGAAAAAGAATACCAAAAAGAAGGACTAAATGGTTGAATGAGAACAACGCTTATGGTACGTAATTTGAGCCTAAATGCCAACTTTTACCTACCCCTGTCTAAGCCTACATTACAACCCTGAAAAGTCCTGATGATCTCTAGTATGTATGTCTATGATTAGTGGAGAATAGCAAGTACACATTCCCGTAGACTAAATGAAATTGACATGCATAGGTTAGATATTCATGTTTTATTACTTGTGAATGAAATAAATTTGCGAAATATCTGACTTGAAATTCTAGATTATTGAATTCATGTTATATCTGTTCCTGCATATTATCCCAACTGACGTTCATGTGTTTCTAAGTCTTTGTGCAGCTGCTTGATTTGAGTCTTTGAGTCTTTTATTTTTGTGTCTTTGTTTTTGTTTTGATCTTTGCTCGAGGGCGAGCAAATGTTAAGTTTGGGGGTGTTTATTAGGCGTATTTTGTATACGCCTTTTGAGTCATTTTTAGTTGGTATTTTACTCATTTTTGTTGTGTTTAGTATAGTAGTAGATTTTTTTCTTTCTTTTGAGTCACAGCGGTGCAAAAAGGCAAAATGACAAAAAGGAACGAGAAATTGGCAGAAAAGGTGCTCCCGAGGCGAAAAAGATGAAAGTTGGCAACTTAGAGCGAAAGAAAGCGACGCGGTGCTATCTGTAATCGCGGTGCCATATTTATCGAGTCACAGACTTTCAGCACGCGTGCCATCAGCAAGATCTGCGATGCCATTTGTCTTGATAAGGCTGCAGGAGTTTCATCGCGCGGATGCAGTATCTTAATCACGGTCGACACGGAAATTTCGATTCGAATGGCAAATTGGCTAAGGGCAGATTGGTTCATATGGCAAGAAAATTAGAGGATATTTAAGCCCTAGGGATTAATGTTATGAAGGAGGTTGGTCATTCTACAACACAACACAACACAAGGCAGATTTGGAGCTACAATTGGAGACTTTGTTCTACGTAATTTTCTTTCTTTCATTTTTAATTCAGCTTATGTATGGATACTATGTTAGTTCTTAGCGTTACTATGGCTAGGAGCTAAACACTCTATTAGGGATTTCCTTATGAATCGCTTGAAACTTTTATTTATGTTAATGCAGTAGTTTGATTTTTTCTTCACTTGATTAAGATTTAGTCAATATTTGGTATGAATGTTTGATAATTAATTGATCATTAATTATCATAACCTATATGATTTCGGATCAAAAGCTGAAAGGAGAGATTTGGATATGATGTAATTGACTAAGCATAGGTTAAAATCGTGGACGAAAGTACCCCGATACTTGTGTAGCATTATAGGTTACTGTTCTTAATCCTCCTACGTGGTAAACTCTATCATAAAAATATAGAAGGGTTCTGCACTGGGGTTGAGTGATTATATGTCCTAACCAGAATATAAGACAGTCTAGTTAACCGCTATCTTAACGAAGAAAAAGAATTATTCTAGTCCCATTAAGGATTGAATAAAGTGGATAATCTAGGATTTTGGAAGCTCTAATTCATTCATAACTGATTACAACTTTATTGGTTTAAATATTGCAATTATTCTAGTAGTTAAATAAAAACCCAAATCAAATATCGATTGTCAAATAGATAACATAAAATAGATGAACGGTACTTAGAAACCAGTCTATGTGGACGATATTCGGTCTTATAGACTATATTATTTGTGAACGATGCGTACGGTTGCGTGAGTATTCGAAATATCTTTAACATGATCATGCATAAACAAACACACCTGTTGTACGATATATGTAATATCAGGTCGCGTGAACGTCAGATACTGAAGGGCGTCTGCATGACTACAATAGCGGGTCAGATCCTCATAGGGAGAGCCATCTGCAGCACCCAACTTGTGTTTAGTATCAACTGGAGTAGAAGTGGATTTACAGGATGACATCTCAGCCCTCTCAATGATCTCTCATGCATACTTTCTCTGTGATAAGAACAATCCACTTGCATGACGAGTTACACCAATCCCCAAAAAGTAACTCAATGAGCCCAAGTCCTTCATGGCAAACTCAGAACTGAGCATTGTCATAATGGACTTTCGCAAAGCTTCAGAAGAGGCAGTCAAGATAATATCATTAATATATAATATAATATAAGCCATGAAAGATCCCTGACGGTATATGAATAATGAGTTATCAGACCTGCTGTGAGAGAAACCCATAGTCGAAACATAGTCAGCAAACCTATTATACCATGACTGCGGAGAATACTTAAGCCCATATAAGAACTTCCTCAATAAACAGACATGTTTAGGATATCTAGTATCCCTAAACCCCAAGGGTTGATGCACATACACTGTCTCTTGAAGATCACCATGTAGGAAAGCATTTTTCACATCTAGATGATGAATGAGCCATGATTTCGAAAGAGTCAAGCTTAGTACAGTAAGAATAGTCACCGGCTTGACCACCGGGCTAAAAACTTAACCACAATCCACACCAATCTGCTGAGTCTTACCATCACCTACAAGACGAGCTTTATGCCTTGCAAACGAACTATCAGAATTCTCTTTATGAGCAAAAATCCACATAGACAGAATAATATTAACACCAGATGGACGGGATACCAACTCCCACGTCTTATTATCAATAAAAGCATTATATTCATCGGTCATGAAAATTTTCCAATTAGGGTCATTTAGGGCAGACACAGGATTACGGGGTAAGAGAGACTTAAGAACACTAAAATTTAAATTAAAATGTCTTTTTAGTTTAACAATACCTCGTTGACTGCGAGTTATTGGACCATGACTTGGGGCTGGATGGTGTGAATTTTGGGAATTTTTGGGAGATGGATCGCCAGCAGTGCATGGGCTCTTGGTGAATTTTGGAAATTACGTCGAGCGCGCATACTGATGAGTATGAAACTCTCAAGTTTTGGCCGACGACGGATTAAATCACCACTGCCATTGGACGATCGGCGCAATGGCGCCTCCCAAGTCGCGGCGGCGACGTATTTTCTGAAAAGTGACGAAGAACATAGAGGGAGATATCATCATTCAAAAAATCATAAGAACTAGACACGGGTTTTTCTACTTTTGAAAATGGAAACTGGATTCATCAAAGAGAACATGACGACTAATGATGATTCGTTTAGAGGACAAATCAAATCATTGATAACCACGTTGATTTGATGGATAACTCAAAAACACACACGGGATAGAACGTGCCTGAAGTTTATTGATTGTGGTGGATGGAAACAGTGGATAACATAAGCATCCAAAGACCCTAAGATGAGAATACGAAAGAGTCTTATTGTATAAAACTTGAAGAGAAGAGTAATATGTCAAACATTTAGAGGGAAGAATATTAAGTAGACCGGTAGTCATTTATAGCGCATGATGCCAAAACAATTGAGGGACGGAAGAATGAACCAATAAAGTGCGAATAATGTCATTAATGGTACGAATTTTGCGTTCAGCTTTTCCATTTTGTGAAGACGTATGAGGACAATAAAAATGAAAATTTATCCCATTTTGAGCACTAAACCCCCTAAACTCCCCATTGTCATACTATTTACCATTATCACATTGAATGTTCTTTATTTCTCGTTCGAATTAGGTTCTTATGAAAGCTCTAAATTTTACGACGATGGAAAAACTTGTGATTTTTTTGCAATTGGAAACGTCCATAAAAATTTAGAGTAATCATCCACGAATAAAATATAATATCGATGACCCATAGAACTGAGAATCGGTGATGTCCATAAATCGCTATGAATAATGTCAAATGACATTGAAGTATTAGAATTCGAAGCTACAAATGGTAACTTAATAATTTTTCTTAAACATGATTGACAAAGTGGAGTACTACGCGTACCCTTACATGAAATAAACATATGTCTATCTAAAGAAGATAAAATAGACGACCCCAGATGAACTAGACGAGCATGCCACAAGGAAGGAGCAAGAGCTGCAAAAGTGGAAGGCATGGCTTGACGTGAGATGCTGAGACTTGGTATGATTGGATAAAGACCCCCCCCCCCTACTGTCACACCTCATGAGAGGACTCCCCGTCTTGAAATACTTCGCAGAAAACCCAAACAAAACAAAATCAAAAGAAATCCAATTATCAGTGGTGAATTTACGGACAGACACCAAATTTTTAATCAATTTTTTGAGGCATGAAGGGTATTGTTCAGGACAAATGATGGATGAAGAGGGGATAAAGTTTTATTACCATAACCCTTAATTGGAATAGAACTGTCATTACCAACAATTATACCGTGATTAATGCTCAAATTAGAATAAGACGAGAGAGTACCTTGGTCGGATGTTATGTGGGTAGTGACACCTGTGTCCATGTACCAATTAGGGTCCAGTTGAGTCAAGTCAAGCGTGTGCATCGTTGCTTCAATGTCGGTCTGAGTGGGGCCCATTGCATGGTGGGCCTGAGGGGGGGCGAGGTCCAAGTATACCGGACTGTTGGGGCTGCCCATACGTTGTCCAACCACGAAGTCGACTCGGAAGAAAGGCCGGGCGCGCGTGGTGAGAGGCCGAGTCGCGGCGCTAGACTCATCGCCATCGGGGCCCTGTGGGCCCAGGCTAACTTCTTCGACGGTTGCCGCCGCGATTCTTGCCATTATTCCCTTCTTACCACCCCCGTTGTTGTGATTTTGGGTCACGCTGACTGGATTGGAAGAGGAAAAATTGTAAGCAGTCATCATGACGACGGGGCTTACTCCGATCGATGCCCTTTTAGACAAACCCGCTTCTTCCAACGTGAGCATGGAGTGAGCTTGATAGAACTCCGACAGAGGGTTACTTTGACGAATAACCGAAGCAATCCCTATATAGGATTCAGATAGACCGGCAACCATCTGAAGAACTAGACGACTATTAGAAACAGGAGAATCCACGCTGTGAATTTGTTCTGCAAGTCATTGAGGCATATGCAATAAAAAGAAACGTTTGGAAAATTCGCCATAGCAACTTGAGAAAATTCATGTTCAAGGATAACAATGCGAGAATGACAGTTATCTTGGAAGATGTCACACAATTGATTCCACGTCGCTATAGATGTGGAGTTGAGTTTCATAATCGTCTGTAAAAGATCCAAGAAGATAGTGACATAAATTCACTGGAGAACCTTGGCATCAAGAATGACCCATAAGTCTGGATCTGCTTCTTTGGTGGGCACAACCGTTGTAGACGTAGACGTCATATCACTCCCCGTAGGAGTAGTGAGAAGGATGATGTGGTGAAGAACTTTATGTGTCATATCATGAATCTTGAATAATTCTGCTCACGTCCCATATTGGATGTTCTCTAGATCAAGAACGATAGAAAGAACGCTCTTAATGTTAGAAATAGTGAGGGCATAATGAAAAGTGTTATTATCAGTCATGGTGAATAGAACAAACTTTGGACAAGATTTTGGTGAAGGGAATTTGTGAGAGATGATTTTCTGGAGGAGAAGGGCCACATAGCTGGAAAATATCCACGAGGGAGGGCCGCGACACTGGGCAAGAAAACCGAGAGGGAGAGAGAAATTTTTGAAGAGCGGAAGCAGGGTAAAGAGAACCTAGAATCTTGATACCATAAAAGAATTAATCCCTTGATTATTCTTATTATTGAAAGACATATATATACAAGTCACAATAGGAGAATTTTATTCCTACTTAACATTTAAATTCCTATTCTAAATAAAGAATAACTATACACTTATGATAATATTACAATTCTAATTAAGGTACAAGATTAATATGTAAACCTACCAATATACAAACCAACTTGGGACTTACACAGATGCCATGGCCCACTAAACACACACGGATGGGCCAAGCTCATTCTCTAACAGTTCTGTATCTAATGGAGTTGCGTCGAGATAAGTTTGGGGTTAAGATAAGATCGGGTGGTAATTGAACCAAATGACATCGGATGAAGAACCAGATGAGCCTAGCACGTACCCATTTCGGATATGATGCTAGACGTTACTCCTTGCTAATTAAGTGACCATTATTGATATTAATTATATTTAATTGAGGAATGACTATCGGGCGTTAATGCCTTGTACTCATAACTATAAAAAGAGTCCAACCTTTATTTTGAAAGGACATCTCATTCTCATTATTCACACTTGTACGATTTTATTCATTGCAATCATAATCATAAAGCTCTCATTATTGGCTCGAAACTGAAGCAGTTAAGCTAAGGCCCGGATCAATTTTGCTAAAGGAGTTCATCTTGGTTTACGACATTACATGCTATCTTTCTTATTTACTATTTTCATTTTCTTACTTATTGTAAATTGCTTATCACTCTTTATCGATTCACGTATCCTTAAAATCACTTACAAATTCAATTGTACCTTTTTTGAGGTAAATAGTTTGACGCCCACCGAGGGGCTAAGGACAATAGTGGTGATTTGTTCAAACTCAAATTTCACTTATTCTTTTGAGATATTGTGAAAACAGGTCAGCACCAAATATTTCAGAATGATTAGTGATATCCAAGTTGAGGTTAGCAACCACGATGACAACAACAACGGTGTCAATGGAACTAACAATATCAATAACAATAATGATGTTCCGCCGGTTGATCCAATAACTGACGAGCATCGGAATAACCACGTGGTTTCACCCCAAGGGTCTAGAAGGAAACAGGAGAAAACACTGGACGATGATGAGGATGGTGAAATAAATTTAGCTCGAATTTTTAACATGCTGAAGGAGCAACAAGAGGCTATTACTCAGTTTCAAAAGAAGAGCAACAAAGCAAGTGCGACAGATGAAACTCGTCCCACTCGGGATCAAGTTCAAGTCCGACAAAAGGATCGAGTCGAAGGAGATGGCACTGGTTCGAGGACAAATGAGTCATCAGATGACTTAAAAATGCTTCAAGTTTTAACTAAGCGAATGAATACTAACGAAAAAAGGTTGAAACCTATAATTCACAGGTAGAACAGATTTCTAGAGCGCCTCCGATCCTGAAGGGATCAGACTCGAAGAGATATATCTAGTTGTCATTTCCACCGAGAGCAGCTCCGAAGTTGATACCAAAAGGTTCAAAATGTTAGATCTCCCAAAGTATGATGGAACTACGGATCCACAAGAGCATGTAACCTAGTACACTAGTGCGGTGAAGGGTAATGAGAAACACCCGGATGAAATCAAATAGGTGATATTGAAAAAATTTGGCAAAACATTGTCTAAAGGGGCTATCACATGGTAGTCTATATTTCCTGAACACTCAATTAACTCGTTTGAAATGCTTGCAGACGCTTTTATAAAGGCACATGCCGGAGAACAAAAAGTTCAAGTGATGCGCGATTTATACACACGCTAAACGCAAGTGCATGTATCGTTACAAGTAATATAGTCTAGGTAAGACCGAATATCGTCCTCAGGGACTGGTTTTCAAATATCGATTATCTATGCTTTAGTTTCTATTTGGTTAACGTTAATTGAGTTGGAATTCTAAACTAATAATGCAGGAAATAAACTAATTATGAAAATACTTTGATTTAAATCAGTTATGATGGCGAATTAGGGCTTCCAAGATCATCAACTATCCACTCTATTCAATCTTTAATACAATTAGACTGACTTCTTCTTCTACGTTAAGATAGCAGGTTAACTAGACCGTTTTATACCTGTTAAGGTAATATAAACACTCAACCCCAATGGAGAACCCTTCTACCTTTCGGTGACAAGATTGACTACAAGTGAGGATTAAGAGCAATAACCTATTAAGCTACACAAGTATCGGGGTACTTTCGTCCACGATTTAAACCTATGCTTATTCAACTATAGCATATTCACAATCTCCCCTTTCGGATTTCGATTAGAAATCATATAAGTGATGATAACTAGTGATCAATTAATTATCAAGCAATCAAAACAACTATTGAATAAATCTTAAACAAGTGAAGAAGAAATCAACTAATTTATTAATTCATGAATAAGAGTTTCAAGAGAATCACAAGGAAATCCCTAACAAAGTAATTAGCTCCTAGCCATAGTCACGCTAAGAACTAATATAATCTGCATACATGAACTGAAATAAACAAAGCAAAAGAAAGAAAAGAAAAATACTCAAGAACAAGTCTCCAAGCCTTCTAGCATCCAAGGATCGTGTTGTTGAATATTTACAAGATGGAATGACATGGAATGGTGGACAGCGAATGAAATTGTCAAGTGTGGGATTGAATGGATTGAAATGTGGAATGAAGGATGAATTCTTCTAATGATGTAGAGACTATTTATAACCCAAGAATCCTTTAGGTAAAGGGTTAGAGATTATGTAGGTAGGAAATGTTATGGAATCCTTTTAGGTAAAGGGTTTAGGAAAAGTTATGGAATCCTTTAGGTAAAGGGTTAAGGAAAAGTTATGGAATCCTTTAGGTAAAGGGTTAAGGAAAAGTTATGGAATCTTTTAGGTAAAGGGTTAAGGAATATGTAGGTAGGAAAAGTTATCCCTTTTGGACTCTGAAAACGTGTCAAATTCGGCCCAAAACTCAGAAATCCCGCGTCGGCGCCGCGGCCCTGCAGTCGTGCGCCACGACGCCTGAAAATCAGAGAGCTTTCGGACGACTTCAGTGGTCGACGCCAGTGACGACATTCTTCCGGATTTTCCGTTTCTTCGTCCTTTGTTCGTCCGGTCTTCGTATGATTTCTTCTATATTTCCCGGATCTTCTTAGGCTTCATTTCTTGGCCCTTTTAGTGTGCAATTCCATCTCATTTCATCTCCTTTTCGCCATTTCTCCATTTCTGACCGCTGTGACACAAAAGAAAGGAAAACGACCCTAATACTATACTAAACATAAATGAAATGAGTAAAAATACTAACTAAAAATGACTCAAAAGGTGTATATAAAATACACCGATCAAACACCCCCAAACTTAACCTTTGCTCGCCCTCGAGCAAAGATCAAAAATATAAACAAAGACACGAAAGAAAATAAAATGACTCAAAGACACTGATCATTTTGCTGCACAATTGTCACTTAGAAAAGCATGAAGGTTAGTAGGATAATATGTAAGAACATATAGCATGGATTTTTAGCATTCTAAATACTCAAGTCAGATATTTCGCAAATTTAATTTAATCATGCTCAATGGAAGTAAGAATATATAACTATGCATGTCAATTTCAAAATCCTATGGCATGTTTACTTGTTATTCTCCACTAATCATGGATACACATATTAGAGATCTTCAGGGCTTTTCAGGGTTGTAATGTAGGCTTAGGCAGGGGTAGGTAAAAATAGGCATTTAGGCTCAATTTACGTACCATAAGCTCTTTTACTTTAAATTCTTCCATTTTCTTTTGATTCTCTTTTTAACCTCATACCTATCTTTCCCCTCTTTTGTTTTGAGAGAATGAGGTGCATGATGAATAGTAAGCACCCCCAAACTTAGACTTTTGCCTATTTATTATTACTTTTTCATTGGGGTGCATCAAAATTGTTCACTCTCTTTTGTCTCTTTTTCAACACTTTATATTCCAAACAACTCAATTTTTCCACTTATGACACAAACATGGAATTTTAGGGTGTCAAAGAAAAGATCTTATTTTTGGCTCAAAGGGGCTGACTAGGGATTCAATTGTAATGTCAGGGATAGGCAAAAATGGTAAGAAAGGGCTAACAAAGAAATGTCTGAGTCATCTCCCTAACATGCATATCCTAACTATTTCGCCTCAAATAGCAAGCAAGCAGACACATATGTTTAATCATTAACAATGCACAAATCAAGAAAGATACCCCAAATAGTTCGATTTCATGATTTTTTGACATATCTAACCTAAGTGTTCAGATGATTGCTTCTAATTCCATTACATTATTCTACTTTACTTCACTAGGCGTTTCAAGTAACTACAACATGCATGATCTTAAAAAAAAAATTATGACTCAAAAAAAAATACTCAAAAATACCAAAACAAATAAAAAAGACTCAAAAACAATAAAACATCCCCCCAAACTTAAATCACACATTATACCCAATGTGTGCAAGACTAAAAAACAAACAGGGACAACTTACTGACACAACACATCGGTCATAACGGAGGTCTGGGAGGAAAAATTATGAAATTTGCACGGAATATGGCTCCCTGAAGTTCGGCACACTGGCTGATTCAGCTGAGCCACACGACGACTTTTCCTTTTTTTCAGCGTTTTTGCTCCTTTTTCTGTTCGGGGTCTGCACCTAGTCCACCTGTCATCCAACAACACAAAACAAGAACCCAAGACCGTGAGACTGTTCAAGACAAAATAAAACAACTAAAAATAATAATAACATAATTAAAAAAAACATTGGGTTGCCTCCCAACAAACGCTGTCTTTAACGTCTTTTAGCCAGACGTAGTTAACCTTTACTAGTGTCCGACTGCTTCTTCTGCGAACTCCTTGCAATCCGCATAGTTATTGTTGCAGGTCTCACTTTTCCTACAACACATTTGTCGAACAAGGGCCTCAGATATAAGATTATCCCCCAATTCCACAAGACATGCTTGTGTTTTAGGTTCTCTATAATGTAGGGATCAGTGAATCTCCCTACATCTCTCAACTCTAGGGGGTGTCCTTGATGGTATGGACTTCCTATTTGGGGGTCAACAGTGACAAATAGTGGTGTTTCTTCTGCAATAGGTACAAGAAAAAGAATTTCCACAGAATACAAAAAGGTGAATAATTGGATCTCAGTAATCTTTTCCTTCTATACAACAACTATCTCGCTAGATTCCTCGACAGTTGGGTGTGGTTCAGTCTCCTGAATTTGCTTATCCACAATGGTGTCGCTAGGAAAATTTGCTTGAGGTGTATTGCTCATCCTTTCCATTAGTTGCCCTATTTGTGTCTCCAAATTTCTGAGGGACACTCGTGTCTCATCCATGAACTGAGTCTGGCACTTGGTGAGCCTGAGTATGCCTGCCTGCAACTCATCTAGATCTTCCTCTAGAACCTGTTGGTTAAGCTGCTGTTGATGACTCCACTGCACCTGATAGAAGTAGTAGTCCATGGACCTGTATATTTTTTTTTTCGTTTTTTTTTTCAAATTTAACCTGTAAAATAAGAAAAACAACAAAAGGCGATAAAAATATGCTCGCATAACAAGTTTCTAACTTGTTCTTGGAGCAACCAAATTAGAAATAAGAATAGATAAATCGATATTGAAAGTACGCCAATCCCCGGCAACGGCGCCAAAAACTTGATGCGCGATTTATACACACGCTAAACGCAAGTGCACGTATCGTTACAAGTAATATAGTCTAGGTAAGACCGAATATCGTCCTCAGGGACTGGTTTTCAAGTATCGATTATCTATGCTTTAGTTTCTATTTGGTTAACGTTAATTGAGTTGGAATTCTAAACTAATAATGCAGGAAATAAACTAATTATGAAAATACCTTGATTTAAATCAGTTATGATGGCGAATTAGGGCTTCCAAGATCATCAACTATCCACTCTATTCAATCTTTAATACAATTAGACTGACTTCTTTTTCTACGTTAAGATAGCAGGTTAACTAGACCGTTTTATACTCCTGTTAAGGTAATATAAACACTCAACCCCAATGGAGAACCCTTCTACCTTTCGGTGACAAGATTGACTACAAAGGAGGATTAAGAGCAATAACCTATTAAGCTACACAAGTATCGGGGTACTTTCGTCCACGATTTAAACCTATGTTTATTCAACTATGGCATATTCACAATCTCCCCTTTCGGATTTCGATTAGAAATCATATAAGTGATGATAACTAGTGATCAATTAATTATCAAGAAATCAAAACAACTATTGAATAAATCTTAAACAAGTGAAGAAGAAATCAACTAATTTATTAATTCATGAATAAGAGTTTCAAGAGAATCACAAGGAAATCCCTAACAAAGTAATTAGCTCCTAGCCATAGTCACGCTAAGAACTAATATAATCTGCATACATGAACTGAAATTAACAAAGCAAAAGAAAGAAAAGAAAAATACTCAAGAACAAGTCTCCAAGCCTTCTAGCATCCAAGGATTGTGTTGTGGAATATTTACAAGATGGAATGACATGGAATGGTGGATGGCGAATGGAATTGTCAAGTGTGGGATGGAATGGATTGGAATGTGGAATGAATGATGAATTCTTCTAATGATGTAGAGACTATCTATAACCCAAGAATCCTTTAGGTAAAGGGTTAGGGATTATGTAGGTAGGAAAGGTTATGGAATCCTTTTAGGTAAAGGGTTTAGGAAAAGTTATGGAATCTTTTAGGTAAAGGATTAAGGAAAAGTTATGGAATCCTTTAGGTAAAGGGTTAAGGAATATGTAGGTAGGAAAAGTTATCCTTTTTGGACTCTGAAAACGTGTCAAATTCGACCCAAAATTCAGAAATCTGCGTACGCGCCGCTGCGATCAGCGCCACAGTCGCAAATCGTAGAGCTTTCAGACGATTTCGTGGTGGCCATGGCTACGGCGCGTGACGGCATTCTTCCGTATTTTTCGTTTCTTCGTCCTTTGTTCGTCCGGTCTTCGTCTGATTTCTTTTATATTTCCTGGACCTTCTTAGGCTTCATTTCTTGGCCTTTTTAGTGTGCAATTCCATCTCATTTATGCTCATTTCATCTCCTTTTCACCATTTCTCCATTTCTGACCGTTGTGACACAAAAGAAAGGAAAACGACCCTAATACTATACTAAACATAAATGAAATGAGTAAAATACTAACTAAAATGACTCAAAAGGTGTATATAAAATACACCGATCATCAAGCAAGAAAAACAGACATATTCAAAATTGCTCAGAAGGATATAGAGTTGATGTGTGAGTTCGTGAGAAGGTTTCAAAAAGAGTGGATGCTCCTTCCTCCAGTACACGAGTTCGTGGAGATAAGTATAATGGTAGTGATTTGTTCAAACTCAAATTTCACTTGTTCTTTTGAGATATTTTGAAAACATGTCAGCACCAAGTACTTTCAAAATGACTAGTGGTATCTAAGTTGAGGTTAGCAACTATTATGACAACAACAATGGCGTCAATGAAGCTAACAATATCAATAATAATAATAATAATAATAATAATAATTTTTCGTCCGTTGATCTAATAACTGGAGATCATCAGAATAACACTGTGATTTCACCCCGAGGGTCTAGAAGGTCACAGGAGAAAACATCTGATAATGATGAAGATGGCGAAATAATTTTGGCTCGAATTTTTAACATGCTGAAGGAGCAACATGAGGCTATTACTCAGTTGCAAAATAAGAGCATCGGAGCAAGTGCGACGGATGAAACTCATCCCACTCGGGATCAAGATCAAGTCTAAAAAGAGGATCGAGTCTAAGGAGATGACACTAGTTTGGGGACAAATGAGTCCTCGGAGATCTTGAGAATACTTCAATAAGAGATGTATAATTAATACAATTAATGAAAGAATATTGAGAAATATTCTATTACATACGTCACTATAACATTCAGTAAAAAAAATTGTGATTATAGGTAAATTTTAATTAATTTTATGTGATTAAAATGGAAAAAATTAAAATATGTTCTTGTAGTATAGATTTAAAGTAAATATATCCTTCGTTAAAAAATAGCTTATTTGTATTTCTGTCGTTACAGAAATGAATCAGATATGCTCTTTTGGGTTGAGAACTAGGCAAACTTTTTTTTAATCTTTATTTTTTGCCATGAGATAAGTTTATTAGTGACGGGGTTCACTTTCTTGCCCACAATAAGATTTAAGTTTGATTTTGATAAGACCACCTATGATGCAAGCAATAATACAATTTGGAATGGTTTCTCTCCGGTATCAAAGCCACAAGACTATTGAGATTTCCTTAAGGCAAGGAGATAGATTCGGTAAAAAGCATAAAACATCAATCCATATATTCTTGCAAGTTGTAACTTTGTTCTTTGATTCATGTTTAAGATTAGTTATCTTCACCCTTCCACAAATATAGGAGCTTTTATTTACATCTATGGTATCACAACAATGTGACACGTGAGGATTTAATTTGAACCCCAAAACAATTAAAATCTTATACTCCTTCATTCGAATTTGTGACGTTGACTTGACGTTATGATCAAGAGTTAATTTGTTTCTATTGATTTGATTAAATTAAATACAATAACATATCTAGTGTAATTTCACAAGTGAAATATGAAGAATGTAGGATATATACGCAGATTTTATCTCTACCTTTACGAGTTAGACTAGGATGTTTCTGATTAATCTTCGACTCAAAAGAAATGTAAATGACGCAGAAATGTAGGAAAGAAAAAAAGACAACAAAATAACAAATGTACAAAACAAGTGTAGTTGTAGCAGATATCAATGGACATTAGTGGAAAAGAAACCACACAATATCTAAATCATACTACTAAAAGTACTACACTTTGTTACCTACTAACCTTCTATCATAATTCTCGATAATACATATTTTAAATTAATATATATATAACATGAACATACTTGTAAGATTGTAATTATTTCCGAGTGAAATCAGGAGGAAGAGCTCTTTTTTATAATGTATGCGGTACTCAAAATTCAATCTAAAAAAGCAAGGCTATCTATCCATCCATAAAGTTAAAAGGAAAGGGTAGATACTGGTTCGAGTTCAAACAGTTTTACAAGGCAAAGTTATTATAATATACTGGTGGAATAACAAAAACATAGAAACATTTAGGTAAAATTACTCGTTATGTGTGTTGATCGAATAATGCAAGCACCTAATAAAAGTCGGGACTACATTTAAATTGACTTAGATGAACTTTTTTAAAAAAAAAAAATCATTTCTCCCAAGAGAAGGTATCGAATATTTTGTAATAAAAATTTAATTTTTATACACCGATAATCAGGGGCGGATCTATATGTGCTTATATGGTGTTCCAACATCCATTAAGTCTGACGCAGATAGATATAGTTATATAAAAATTGAGTGTAAAGATTAAAAAAACACCTTGAAAACTAAAAATACGGTTGAATGCTTTAGTTTCAAAGCTTGAACTTTAAGGATTTGGATGTTTGGGGACCTGTGTTTGAACCTCTTGTCCAATATTTCATTTTACGATCTTTAAATTCTGGGTCCGCCACTCTCAATACTATATAGAATTCTTTTGCACTAATAAGTCCTCCAAAAGATATCAAAAAATTGTTATTTGTAGTCTTAAAAGTTAGATTATCTATTATAGTAGATAAGATAAAAAAGTAAATTTAAAACTCTTTGCACTGTATGTTTTTATAATTTAAACTTTTTGAATGAATGAATATTTGTACAGTACTATTTGAAATAATTAGAATCTTATAGTTACCTTAAATATCTTCAGTCTGGACGTGGCAGAATCTGCTGAACAGGCCATAGCAACTATGATGGACGCGAATCCATCATATCTTCTCCTTCCTCCTTCGCTTTCATCTCCATTACATGACACGTCATCATGTAGTCCAAAATCAAGCTTCCGTTGGGACCCACACAAGGACTATTCCCTACTGGAATCATCGCCTCTTTTCCGGGTCCCACTCCACGTACTCTCCCTTTCTCAATTTACTCAAATACCCTAACAATATCTTTAAATGACAAAACTATCCTCAGTATCTTGTTTATAAATTTCATACTCTCTCATGTCTAATCTCCTAACTCTAAAAAACAGAGTGATTGTGTAGTTTATCTTTTCTTTGTGGTCTATTTTTGAATTTTTAGAAAATGTTGGGTGTATTTAGTAGTTCTATTGTTTCGCCGCCCGACGAGCTCGTGGCTGCTGGTAGCCGGACTCCGTCACCTAAGATCACGTCGGATGCTCTGGTGAACCGGTTCGTTCAAACCAATATATCGGCTGTTTCTATGCAGATCGGCGATTTTGTCCAACTCGCGTATACTCATTCCAACGAGTCCGCTGTACTCCCCAGGTACAGCAACTAAAAGAAATGTTGTCACTGATTTATAATCTTAATTAATTTTAGCTGCTTTTTACTCTCTCCGTGGATATTTACTTGTTCATGCTTGACTTAGCAATAAACAAAATGATAATTTTACTATACAACAACATATCCAGTAAAATCTCACCACATGGATCTGAGGAGGGTAGAGTGTACACAGATCTTGACTCTATCGTAGAGGCACTGTGTGTACACAGACTTTAATTCTATCTTGATAGTTAGAATGACTGTTTTCGGGAGCGGCTCAAGACGATAATTTTATATCATTCTTAATTTTTATAAGTCATCTAATTATTTTAATTAATTTTGTAATATCACTTTTCCAGAAAATCGAATAGAGTATATTTTTAATAATCCAAACAACAATTTTCTACAAGTGACTGTCTTCAATTTTCTTATTTAGTTGTGTTAGTTACTGTTTCTGTTAGGTACTGATTCCTGTTGTTAGAAACTTAGAATGCGCTATCACTATATATTTGATTTTACTATCTGCATGTCCATAATATTTTCATTTTTTGTCTGAGTCTGACCATTTTTCTTACTTTATTTTGCTTTGTTTGCTTTGTTTGATTATGCTTTGTCTTGAGTCGATGGTTTTCGAAAATAGGGGCTCTACCTATCAAGATGGAGTTGAAGTATATGTACATTCTACCCTCTCCAGACCCTACATTATAGGATTTCACCGAATATGTTATTGTTGTAGTACTGTCTTCAATTTTAAGTCTAACCGGAAGCTGGAAAACTTGTTTGTTTCATTTAGATAAATCCAATAGATGACGAAACGGATAAGATAAGCAAAACAAACGGTTATTATTGCACAATCATGTGATCTGACGGTCCAAGATGATGTTCGCATTTATTGGTTTCACCATTAGCAACCTTTCTTTCTTTCTGTCGTAACAACTTTTGGAATCCTAGTGAATGATGACGATGATACATGGTACTCTCTTATATGATATAGTTCGAAATTTGGTTTTTTTTTAATCGGGCGATGATTATTATTATTATTATTATTAAAAAATGATACGGTATTGTATTCTTTTTATTAATCACCAAGTGAATCGTTACAAAGCCATTGTATTATTATTATTATTATTATTATTATTATTATTATTATTATTATTATTGTTGTTATTGTTGTTGTTGTTGATGTTATTCTCTCTGTCCTAAAAGAATGACTCACTTTTTTTTAATTTGTTAAAAAAAGAATAACATATTTTCTTATTTGATAATAATTTAATTTTAAGTTTTACGTAAATTGAGATATCTATAACCACACAAATATCTTTTGACTTATTTTAGACCGTAAGATTAAAAAATCTCTTTCTTTATTTTTAAAATGTGTATCAAATAAAAGTACATCAAATAAATTGAGACATATAAAATATTATTATTATTATTATTATTTACCTTATCAAAAAATGATACTATTATTATTATTATTCCTAATTGTAGGTTGTTTTCACTTCCTTTGGAGCCCATCTAGGTTTTAGATCCATAGATGTAGGCATATAGCACAAACGTCATAATTAACGTGGAAGGAAGAAGAAAGTTTGTCAAAGTTTGGTAGTACTAATATTCAAGGAATCCAAATCATTATAAATGGAGACTACTATTAGCTTAGCTTAATCCAGGAACCTTAATAAACTATCATAGCGCTTATAAGATGGACAGTTGCGGCTTGACAAAGGGGCAAGATTTTTCCAACATCAAACTCAAAGCTTATAACTTTGTGCCAACTGGTTATAATTAAAATGGACAGAACTGACACCTGTGATATGAACCTTGTCCGAATAAGTATGGGTATATAATACTTATCTGACTATAGACTATACAAGTTTTAAAAAGTGATTTATTAGGCTGTTGGACGCTGAATTACTGAATCCGTATATAGTGAGGTTGCCTTGACTCGAGAGTGCTCTTTTTATTCCCCTTGTTTATTTTTGTTTCTCTTTTTTTTTTGTTGGTTGGGGTGGGGATTTCTTTTATTCCTCTAGCCGCGGAAAGGCGAAACAACCTCTTGCTAAAATTCAGGGTAAGAATGTATCTTGTGATCCTATCTTTTCTTTAATCCCGCACGTAGCGAGTACTTAGTACACCACAACTGTCCTTTAATTTATTTTTATTTGTCCTTTGTTTTCTTGTGGTTGGGTGACGCAGGCTGAAACAACCTCTTGCTAAAATTCAGGGTAAGAATGTATCTTGTGATCCTATCTTTTCTTTAATTCTGCACGTAGCGAGTACTTAGTACACCACAACTGTCCTTTAATTTATTTTTATTTGTCCTTTGTTTTCTTGTGGTTGGGTGGCGCAGGCTGAACACCTTGGCAAAAAATTACAGTGTATATTTAGGGTAAATTTTTTATGTTCATATACATATATTAACTTTTAAATATCGTGAACAAATGCAAAAGACTAGCTCGAGTGATTCAGTTGTTTTTTTGAACACCCTGAATAAAAATCCGCCATTGGGGGTGGGGGTGGGGGCTTGCTCATTTAAGTGCTACCCTCTACCCCCAACCAAATTGGTCAGTTAGACAGAAAAATATTTTGGAAAAGAGTAGTGGATCAGTAGTTTGGAAAACATCATCATGTGTTTTCCCTTTTTGTTTTTCATTACTATTTTCTGGTTTGATAAATATTCAGCTTATATAAAAAGGAACTAGACTGTTGGCAGTAAGTTAGGAATTGACTAATAGGAGAAGTGCTATATTTTTTAAGAAGCAAATTGTAGAACACTTATTGGTGTAATCACCTCTACAAGTGACTTCATAAGTTGAAGCAGGGGAGGGGGATCTGAGTAATTGGAGACTTTAAAATCTCTTTACTACTATTAATACTTCCTTTTCTTTATACGGTGGTCCCTTTGGTGATTAAGCAAGCTTCCTAGTTGTCAATTGAAAGGGAAGACTTTTACCAGGATTTAATATTTTGATCACCCCTGAGTATGAAAGGTTTGCTTATTCCTTTGATCCTATCACTTGAAAGAAGCATATGAACTAAACAAGAAGTTTGTATGCACAATTCATTCCTTGATAAGGATCATATTGAGTTACAACTGTCAAATTGTTTTGCTAAGAATAATTCTGCAGCGTAGATTATGTGTCAGCTTTGCGAAAGAATCTGTCGTGGATTTCAGTACAATTTTCTGCTGTTTAACAGTTGTTAAAGATGTAAATGTATCGACTAGTAGATTAACTTCGTGCGAAATGGCAGGTCATTTGCTGTTAAGGATGACATATTTTGCTTGTTTGAGGGATCACTTGACAACTTAGGGAGTCTGAGGCAACAATATGGCCTTTCCAAGTCTGCAAATGAGGTGATGCTGGTAGTTGAAGCATATAAGGCACTTCGTGACAGGGCACCTTACCCTCCAAACCATGTTGTTGGTCATCTTGAAGGCAATTTTTCTTTCATTGTTTTTGACAAGTCTACTTCCACCTTGTTTGTAGCTACTGTAAGTAACTTTTACCTACCCAAATTACCTTGTAGTAGGTTTGGTAAAATTTTGTTCCTTGGTTCCTTACCTATAATATATCTGTAATACTTGTAAACAGGATCAAGTTGGTAAGGTACCCCTCTACTGGGGAATCACTGCTGATGGGTATGTGGCCTTTGCTAACGATGCTGATTTGCTTAAAGGTGCTTGTGGCAAGTCACTTGCTTCTTTTCCTCAAGGTAGGTTTGACAGATTATTCTCCTTTAGGTGATCTGATTTATCTAGTGGGATAATTATTGAAGTAATTATGCTTTTTAGACTTAACATGACCAAGTTAACATGTATGTAAATAAATAATTCAGAAAGTGACATTCACAGAGGCAAGAAGTCTATCCAACCAGAACACTAACATATCTTTTATCTTTTATAATACTCATATTATCTTAAATTCAACATCTTTTGTTTGCATTTGCAGGGTGTTTCTACTCTACAGCAGTCGGAGAACTGAGAAGCTATGAGAACCCCAAAAACAAGATCACTGCCGTTCCTGCTACTGAGGAAGAAATATGGGGTGCCAAGTATATGGTAAGTGATATTTTAATAGCTTAGCAACATATTAATCATTCTGAAATACGGGTAGAAGTAGCATCATCTGTGGTGGTCCCTTGGTCTTATACTGAATATAAAATTCTAGATACCTGAAGATTCTTCCTACAAAATTTCAGTCTCCCTCATTCCACGCAATCTGATGCAAATTTTCAACATTATCAAA
The DNA here is from genome assembly GCA_029844215.1 of Przewalskia tangutica. Classification (NCBI taxonomy): domain Eukaryota; kingdom Viridiplantae; phylum Streptophyta; class Magnoliopsida; order Solanales; family Solanaceae; genus Przewalskia; species Przewalskia tangutica. Next base: position 39,125,205 of record CM056731.1, on the reverse strand, counting down.
CAAGAGTTAGCATCATGGCAACATTGACATCACTACAATCCATGGTGGATATCGCATTCTTAGTCATAAATTTAGTATTTATCAAGAAAATATACTTATTTAAAGTAGTGAATTGTTTCACAGCATGGTAGGGACAACACAATTGATATTGAATGAACTTATTTATCAACGATCATCACTGAATCAAAGCAAGTGTCAGTATCACGCTGACGAATTTCCATATATCTCTCACTCATGCACCTATATACTGTGGGCTATGGAGATGCTTAGTTATCAAATAAACACAAACCATTTATTAAGAAGTGGACCCTTATGTGACAACTTGAAGAGAAACTTTTACTATATCTTCACTAACAAATATCAGAGCAATAGATTCAGATTGAGACATTTAACATTATACTAGCAATGCTACTGGCCCTGATTTGTAACATCTACCTATCCGTGAATAAAGCTGTTCAAACTAATAACCTTATCAAAACTTGATGAGATGACCGCAAAGAGAAAAGGACAACCAGACTTTTATTATTCATGATTGATAAAACTATGAAAGCCCACTTGCCTCTTTCTGTATTATATATGCTCTAATATGTAGTGGCGTTACATAAATACAATTCAACCTAGTGGCAGGATATTCACTCATTCACATAGAACCACATCATAGATGCATGTAGTATGGTGGCAGTTAGCATATCCTGTTCCCTGACCCTGACCCTGACTTGAACTATGTATATAACATCAAAATTTCTTTAGAAAATACATAATAGTTGTATGTATATACACTAAATGAGCATACAATGCGACAAAGTAATAATGGATGGCAGTAGTATTTCGTCGTCCCACTTGATATCATTTCTGAACCACATGCTCTCGTATTCACTATTGCTGATAATGATATTTCAGGTGGAAGGTCCAGCTGTTCTTGCAGCCACAAAATAGAAGATTTTGTTTTTCTCTTTGAGCTCTTCTGGAAAAACAATGCAGTGGGTATTAGTGGGAGCCATGTAAATAAAGTGAACCGAGTGTTTTCTTTTCCTAGTTCCTAAGTTTTACTTTTGTGCTGCTGTAGGATAGAGTTAGGTTGAAAGTATGATGTTTGGTTTCTTTTAGGTATTTTAACTACTCCAATCAATGTACACCTTTCTTTCAGCTCAATAATGTTGGTAATAGTTTGTAAGTGGACAATCAAAGAATCTGTCTTAGTCTTGTACAATTTCCTTTTTTTCTACCTTCTTCTTCAAGACCTTACTCGTCCTTAATTGCAACAAATTCGAAGATTATACCCTGTCATGACCAGTAAAATGAACATCTCCACGTAAAAAATTGAAACAAGTGTATCATTGTATGAAATTTTTATTTGTGTATCTTTTCTAAATATCATCAGCAACTTAACTTACCCCTTCCATTGAGGCTTGCTAGAACAAAAAAATGAAGAAATTCATACTTGAAATGTAGTGTTTGACATTCAAACATAAGATAGGGGTTAAAAGTCAAACATAACCTATTCCATTGAGGCTTGCTACATCGTTTTCTTTAATATATGGTCGACATATCTTTGGGAAAAGAAAAGTTACAATTATCAAAAGTTAATTTGTTGCAAATTGTGGAAGCTCTTATATTTTTGTGTATTAACAAATCCCATTTTATATTCATACTCAATCAAAGTAGGATAACCAAATTAGAAGTGATTGCATGCTTCTATTTATAAGTTAGACCTCGTTCGTTGTCTTTAAAGAATCAGTGTTACTATTTCAGTAAATAATACCCGTATGTTTTGAGAAACTCATTATCTGCTAGGAGGACAATCTTATTGATCAAGTTGTCCTTAACGTTACCAAATTTTGAGCTATTGGTGTATATATATTCATCTGCAAATTATTTTCCCTTGATGTAACATCAATTAGATTTATTAGATCTAGTGAGTCCTCGAGGTGAATCATTTTCTTTGGTATAGATCTTGTTTTCAGATAGAGTAGCAGCATGATTAGATAGAGAGCTACCACTGCATTCCCTTCTCGGTTATCAAGACCTTGATTCAACAACAACAACAACATATTCAGTGTAATCCACATAATGGAGTATGGAGAGGGTAGGATATACGCAATAGAGAGATTGTTTTCGATAGACCTTTGGCTCAAAAGAATATAGTAAATGTAGGATTGCAAAAAAAATAAGACAATAAAATATCCAGATATAGAATAAATGGAGTAATACACACATAGGAATAATACTCTGCCCTATACCTAAATATTACTACGAAGAAAAGGAGAATATGAGATGGAAAGGCTAGCCCCCCACCTCTCTCACACACATCGCAACAAAATTCAACTACTTACTAACCTTCTATCCTAATTCTCGACCTCCAAATCATCCTATCTAAAGTCATGTCCTCAACCATCTAACCAACACCAAATAATTTTTTGTTATTTTTCGGTGAAAATGATTCTAACTAGAAAATCAATTAGAGATTTATTTTATAGGGTTTGAAGACAAGTGAGTTGTATCTTATCCGGAAAACCCCTTAATGAGTCTGATTATAGTAGGAAAAAATAAGTATGAATGACTGATAGGTAAGACAATAAAATGAACAAACTATGATTCAAGTAAAAAACAAATGAATGGATAATGTATCTCAGTGTATATTGCTTTTAGAAAGAAAAATAATGTTAGGGTTACGAAATGAGCAAGATAGGATGTTTCTTCCTTCCTAAGCTTTACATACTTTAGCCTTTAAGTTATCATAACATGACCCACGTCCTAATGTTCATGTGTGTCGCGACACTCTGATCGAGACTGATGGACGTGACAAGAGTTGGTCGAAATGGGAACAACTGTAGGATGTCTCCGGGTCCTCTGAGCCTCCGGATACATTGATTCTCCACGGATACACGTTTCTCCCAATACACTTGTACATAGTGAAACTTGAGTTTCAGAGAAATGGAAAGTTGGATTGGAGAAGTAAATGCCATAATCATGTGCCCATATTTTTTCCTAACAACACCCCAGCTCCACCTTTACCGTGATCTGTCATGAACCTTCCACTTATATTAAGTTTACAGGGGTTGCCTTTAGGTCTTTCTCAGATAACCATTCAACTAGTGAGAGTAGGTTTGTAAATTTCTTGTTCATATCTATCTTGGCTTGGAATAGTACTTATTGGCTTTCTGAAGATAGAGATGACCTTATTTCCATACTTCTTTGCACATCTAGCTTTCCATATCTCCCAACAAACCATAATTGAGGTGATATGCAGAATGAATTTGTGGTCATTATTCTTGGTTTTTGTATTCCACCACTTATTTAAAATCCAATGAACATTATAGGTGGCTGAGTGGATACCCAGAGGGCTTTCTATTATTCTTGGCTTTTGTGTTCCTTTTTCTATCACACTTGAGCCAAAAGAGAAGTATGTGTGATTTGCAATTATGACAATATAGTGATCATCCAAGTACTCCATTGCTATATTAGAAAGTTTTGTCATGTGTCAATATAGAAGCTTCTTTAATGCCAATAGTTCCAAAATTATGGTAATAGGAGTAGAACTTATTAAAAACTTACAAATGATAGGTTTATTGCAAGATATTCATTTGAGGACATCAAACTACGTGCACAATCCATATTTATTATCATAAAAATCAGTCGTCTATCATATCTAACTTGTCGTGCTTTCCAGGAAATTCAATCTATCAATTGAAAATGATAAAATTTGAATTACCTTATTAATTAGTATAACCAGATAGTACTAAACTGAAGAATAAAACAATTAAAAGATTTGATGTGAGATCCCCAACGAGTATCACGAGCTCTAGAAAATACTGCCCCTGTCGATTTTAACCTCACTCATATCTAAAGTCTCTTGAATTTTTTCTCTTTGAGATTCTCGATATTCATCCATACGTTTATAAGAAGCCACCAACACATTCAGAATATCTGAAACCAAGTGTACAAGTTCTCCCACTTGAAGACATTTTTTAGAAACACCAACAAGGGTTAATTGAAGATGATGAGAAAAACAATGAATGGAATGAGCGAATCTTACTTTCTTTCTTAATCAACATTTTAAGCACATTGATATCACCTTGCATATTACTTGCTCCATCATAGCATTATCCACACACACAAGATAGATTCAAGGAATATTGAGAAAGTAAATTGACAATTGCACATTTTAGAGCTAAATAACTACTTCCTCAATTTAAGTTTCTTAGTTTGATTTGACACGGAGTTTAAAAATTAAAGGGAGACTTTTGTTTTTTGTGATCTTAAATTAAAGATTTGTGAGGTCTGTTAAATCTTATGGTCTTAAATGTAAAAATTATTAAGAATTGGAAAATCTTCCTTAATCTTATTCATGCCAAATCGTCACAATATATACACAAAGTAATAATTAATAGGAAGATTAAGTCTTCCCTAAAATCCTCCTACCTATCCCATAATATATTCCTTTTCCTATATTAATACTATTCTATTTAATACATAATACTATTTACCATATACAAAAGATTCTACATAATTATATTATTAATAGTAATTAATAATAAATATTCTAACACTCATGATCGAAGCGGGAGGAGGCGGATCTTGAGCGTCGAAATTCTTCAAATAAGATCGTGGAAGCCCACTGTGAAGATATCTGCAATCGATGTCGCGTCGGGACATGTAACATTCGCACCTGTCCGCGAGCCACCTTTTCACGGACAAAATGAATATCTAACTCAATATGCTTAGTGCGTTGATGATGGATTGGATTTCCGAAGAGATAAATTGCACTAATGTTATCACAATATACCATAGTGGCTGTCGGAATAGGACAATGAAGCTCAAGTAAAAGATTTTGAATCGGCGTAGTCGGACACAACATTGGCTACCGCGCGGTATTCGACCGGCCTTTGGGCGTGATACGGTGGGTTGCCTTTTGGAAGACCATGATATTAAATTATCACCGGCGAAGACGCGATAACCGGAGGTGGGCGTGCAGTGTCTGGACATCCCCGATCTGCGTACGTGTAGGTGACAAGCTTGGTCATGGAAGAATGTTACAGAACCAAACCGTAATTCAGAGTCCACTGAATATATCGTACAATACGTTTGAGTGCATTCATATGTTCTTCCATCGATTGTGCGTGAATAAACACACTTGTCTTTGCATATGTAATATCGGCCCGTGAATGTGAGATCGCAAAGCTCGCCGCTGCGTCTGCGATACAATGTCGGATTAGCAAAAGGACTCGGATATGACACTCAATTTTGACTTGGTATCTACGGAGTTGCAGACGGTTTACAAGATGACATTCCGGCCCGCTCTACGATCTCGATGCATACTTCTTCCGAGAAAGAAATAAACCACTGCGTGACGTGTCACCGCAATTCCTAGAAAGTAGTGAAGTGGACCAAGATCCTTCATAGCAAATTCGAACTCGGTGGGTCATGATATTCTTGCGTAGAAGTCGAAGAGGTCATTAGGATAATATCATCTACATATAAGAGAATATAAGCGATATGATTACCCTGTTGATAAATAAATAGTGAATTATCCGAGCAATTTGTTTGAGAAACCCATGTTGAACACAAAATCGCAAACCATTGTACAAGTCACGGGGCTGTTTGAGTCCATATAATGATTTTTTAAGTAAACACACATGATTAGGATATCGAGAATCTCTGTACCCCAATGGTTGGTGCATGTATACAGTCTCACTCAAGTGTCCATGCAAGAAGGCATTCTTGACATCCAATTGATGAAGTAACCATCCTTTTGAGAGGGCTAAACTGAGAACAATTCTGATGGTTGTTGGTTTAACCGCTGGACTGAATGTCTCGCCGCAATCTAATCCCACCTGTTGAGTCTTGCCATCACCTACAAGTCGGGCCTTATGCCGCTCAAAAGAACCATCAGATTTTTCTTTATGGCTAAAAATCCACATAGAACGAATTATATTAGCATTATATGGACGAGGTACTAACTCCCATGTCCTATTTGTAATTAGAGCATGATATTCATCATCCATGGTCATTTTCCAATTAGGATCTTTTAGAGCAGGCATAGGATTACAAGGCAAAGGTGATTTTGAGACTTGAGTGTGTAGACTGTATTTGGCATTGGGTTTTGTAATTCCATGTTGACTACGGGTGACTGGCCGGTTTAGTGGGCGTGGGTGGCCATCAGTCGGGAGTGAGACAGTGGGTGAACGCCATGCTGCCAGTTATTGCTATTTTCTCCAGCTGGTTGCCGGGTGGGCGAGTGTAGTTGGGCACAGGTTGGAGGTTGGCCCAACTGAAGGGGCAGCCGATGTGAAGTAGGGGGTTCTCGTTCACTGGGCCTTGGGCCCGATGGCCCGGTTCTTTGATCGTATTTTTTGTGAGTCTCGGGCTGTGGAGAAAATGAGTTAGATATGAGAGTCTATCATCATCCAAAAAATCATAAGTATTTGTCCCTGTGTCATGTATCTTGGCAAAGGGAAATTGTGATTCATCAAAAATTACATGACGACATATAATCACACGTTTGGAAGAAATGTCATAACACATGTAACCACGGTGATTCGTAGGATATCCCAAGAAGACACATGGAGTAGACCGTGGTTGAAGTTTTGTGATTGTGGTGGATGGAAATAGAGGGTAGCAAAGACAACCAAATACTCTCAAATGATGATACGATGGCTCTCGTAAGTAAAATATTTTTAGTGGAGCTTGGTAAGACATGTTTTTATGGGGAAGGATATTTAACATGTAGGTTGTCATTTGAAGCGCATGATGCCAAAAAATGGGGGGTATAGAAGCATGAGTAAGGGATGTTCTCACAATATTGTTTATGGTTCTAATTTTGCGTTCCGCCTTCCCATTCTGGGAAGAGGTGTGAGGACAGGATAAATGAAATTGTAAACCATTTGTTTTGAAAAAATTCCAAAACTGATTATTGTCAAATTCCCTCCCATTGTCACATTGAATACTTTTAATCTCCCGTTCAAACTGAGTTCGGATAAATGCTCTAAAGTTTAGAAAAGTGAAAAACACTTGTGATTTTTTCGACAAAGGGAATGTCCACAAATAATTAGAGTAGTCATCAAGAAATAGTAAATAGTATCTATGACCTGAGGAACTCAAAACAGGTGATGTCCAAATATCACAATGTAAAATATCAAACGGCATAGTAGTGCATGAAGTAGAAGAAGTAAATGGCAACCTAACATGTTTACCAAGGGCACAAGCATGACACTTATTCAAAACATGAGTTTGGGTACATGAAATAAAATTGTTTTGTTTAAGAGAAGCCAAAATGGACTCCCCCGGATGTCCCAATCGTTCATGCCATAGTGATGGAGCCAAGGCTGCAAAAGTGGAAGGAACTTTAGACTGTGGATTTGGTAAACTTATTGGATAGAGCTCCCCCTTGCTATCACATCTCATGAGAAGCTTCCCCGTCTGAAAGTCATGTACGGAAAAACCAAATGGGTCAAATTTAACAGAAACCCAATTATCACTAGTAAACTTCCTAAGAGAAACCAAATTTTTTATTAATTTGGGAGCATGCAGGACATTATTTAAAACCAGTGGCGGATGTGGTGGTGACAGTGTGTTTGACTCATAACCTTTTATTGGAATTGCATGACCATTTCCGAAAATAATACCATTTTCTTTGCTCAAATTAAAATAGGGTGAGAGTGTACCTTGGGATGCCGTCATATGTGACGTTGCCCCGGAGTCCATATACCAATTAGAATCTGGTGGATTGAGTCCCAGAGTGTGCATAGCCTGCTCAATATCCGTAGGATGTGTTGTGGTTGAATGGGCCTCCTGTCATTGGGCCGGAGGAGGCCCAAAACTGATGTCTGCTTCGACCAGTGAAATGGGCTTCTTGGGTATTACGCCGTATTCTTTGGAAATGGGCTTGGGTATTCCTTTATTCTTTGGAAATAATTGGCTGCCCACGTTCTTTGGAAATGGTTTGGCCGCCATCGCCATCGGGCTGTTGGTTTGGCGATTTCATACTGGTGGCTCGCGACGTCCTCGCCTTTGGACGCTCTTCTGTTCTTTGCCAGTGGGCCTTCCGCTCTTCCAGATGCACAGTGGTTCTTTGTCGATAGCCACCGCGAGTTGGTCTTCTTGCCGCGTACCGCCGGAGTTGGTGCTGCCGCCCATTTCGCCGCCGGGTCCGGTGACCCCCATCTTTATTATTTTCGCGATTTCCACCCTTCTTATTATTATAACCACGTCCTTTTTTACTCTTATTTTGTGAAGAATAGTCAAAATAATTACCTTCATACGTGGCAACCATGGCGGAATTTGTAGTCGTTGAAACCTTCTTAATCAAACCCGACTCTTGAGAACAAGCGTGGATCTTGCTTGATAAAACTTTGGTAAGGGATTACTTTGGACGGATTAGTGTTCCCACGCCACTATAAGCATCCGTGAGACCGTGACTAATTGTAAAACTAACCGGTTTGAAACCAGTGAACCACGCTTCTCAATTGATCTGCCACCACTTTGAGACGTTGACAGTAGGTTGAAACGTTAAGGAAGTCTGCCATGACAATGGTTGAAAATTCTTGTTCCAACGCAACGGCACGAGAGTTTTGATTATCTTGAAAAATGTCTCTCAGCGTTCCCGTACGCCGTGGCGATGGGAATCTGTTCCATTATGGTATACGCAATGTTCGTGGATATTGTTGCATAAATCAACCAAGAACCGTGGCATCGGGTATCCACAATTCTTTATGCGCTTGACGATTGTTCCGTTGTTGTACCATTTTTTGGTGGAATTATATGATGAAGAACTTTGTGAGCCCTACAACATATTTTGAACAACTCCGCCCATGTTGCGTAGTGAATAGTTTTCATCTCTAGTTTGACAGAAATATGTTTTTTGATGTTGGAGATAGTAAGGGTTGAGTGAAACGAAGATTTTGATTCAGACATGGTTGACAACAATAATGGAGGAAAATGAAGAATAACAATGGAGATGACAAATTCGGTTGGATGGATGAGGAAGATGACCGAATTTGGAAGGAATATTTTATTTAGAGTAGGATCTTTGAATTACCTTCTGATACCATGTAAGAATTATTAAGAATTGGAAAATCTTCCTTAATCTTATTCATGCCAAATCGTCACAATATATACACAAAGTAATAATTAATAGGAAGATTAAGTTTTCCCTAAAATCCTCCTACCTATCCCATAATATATTCCTTTTCCTATATTAATACTATTCTATTTAATACATAATATTATTTACCATATACAAAAGATTCTACATAATTATATTATTAATAGTAATTAATAATAAATATTCTAACATTAAACTTGTCTTGAAATTGAAATTGAAAAATTTACTAAATATAAATAGAGACACCCTTTTTGAGACAAAACCAAAAAAAAAATAAGACACTTAAAGTGAGGTGAAACGGAGGGAGCAGTATTTTTAACATGAGCAATGTCAAGAAGTCGTTCCATAACAATTCTCCTTCTACCATCATATCGTGAAACAACTGCCATTTGCTCCTTGCGTGACATATCAAAAGATTCATCAACCAATTAGGAAAAATGACCATCATTTAGTTCCTTTAGGATACCCTGAATTATTTCAATTTTGCAAGCAATCACAATTTCTTTTTGATTCATTGGACAAATCATTTGATCATTTTGATGAGCCTTTTCTAATACAAGACTATAAATTTTATCATACACTTGAGCATAAAATGAAAGAATATCAAGAAAATTACCTATGTTAAGTGATACTTTAGATTCATCATGACCCCGAAATGTCAATTCTTGTTTCATAAGAAGTCTTACTATATAAATTGAAGCTGATAAGCGGATCCGATATCCATTCTTATCTTGATTAGGGATGACAATAGAGCGGGTTAGGGCGGAACAAGCTTTGATCTATTAAGATTTTGACCCGACCTGTCCCGTTTAGCTTGTTCAAAAAATTGCCCAGTCCTGCCCCATTTATGTTAATTTTTATTTTTTCTTTGTTTTCACTTTTCAACATGATATTTTCACTAACATGTCCTACATGTAGAGTTATGCAGTAAAATCTTTGCACTACATGTAGAGTTATAGATGATCTATTTTACATATTAAAATATTTTCTTTTTATTTCTAAACATGATTCCACCTTTTAGTAATATTTTGTCAATGGTTGCTTGGTCGTAAAGTTATTTTAATGAATTATTGGTATATGTTAGAGACCACTACAACTGGAATTGAGGATGTTTTTTGGATAATTGTACAATCAGAAAAGTTAATTTGACAAATACAATAAATTGATTATATTCTATGCTAGGGTATCCAAAAATAATTAAATTCTATGTAGGTAAAATTCATACACTTTTAGGAAGTGGGTTGATGCTCAAGTCATATAACTTTGCAAACTTTCAACTGCGTTTTGATTTTGACTGTTAGTGTATTGTATCCATAATCCAATTCATAATTATATGGAAAACACACCCAGAAAAAACCCACAACAAATTAACCTTTATCTAATCAAAATTTCAAAATGCATTTACATAATTTGAGATTTTTGGAACAAGAAAATCTAGTTTTTCACTATACAAAAAATATAATTTGTTTTGCCCTATTACTCGTCCTGTCCTATTACAATTTTAAAAAAATGTATTTTGACTCGCCCTCCCCCATTTAAGTACACCCCTACCCTGCCCTGCCCCCAAACCTGCCCGATTGACACCCCTAATCTTGATTAAGTTGCTTCTCAAATTAAGCATGAATAGATTATTGTTGTCACATTAGATATTCACATTTTTGTATTGATTATGGATGCTAGTCGGCACACTAATATATTTTGTCAAACTATCCTTTTTGTGTCAATTCCTAAATCCCATATCAGACCATACTTCACCTCCACCTTGACTAATGTTATTGCCCTTAAATAAATAACAATACAAACAGTAGGCTGTATCTTTACTTACACTATATTCTAACCAATCAGAAAATTTATCAAACCATTTACGATTGAAACGATCTCAGAAGCACTATACTTGGATCAATAATCAACTCAGGAGAAAGGTAAATTGGTGATTGGAAATGACAGCCAGTTGAGGACCAATATACTAGGCCTATGGCATTCTACTCCCTCAGGTGGTCACTCTGGGATTGACACTACTATTAGAAATGTATTAGCTTATTTCTATTGGAAGGGTATCAGAAATGACATTGTTGATTTTGTACACAAATGCTTCATTTTTCAGAGAAACAAATATGACACAGCTGCTTCACCTGGTCTTCTACAGCCCTTATCTATACTTGCCCTTCCATGGACAGATATTAGCATGGATTTCGTTGAGGGTCTGCCTAAATCTAAAGGCAAAACTGTGATATGTGTCATTATTGATAGACTAACTAAGTCTGTCCATTTCATTTGCTTGTCACACCCTTATAATGCACAATCACTGATACCTATCTTTTTGGATAACATCTTCAAGTTACATGATTTTCCTGCTACCATAACTAGTGATAGAGATCTATTTTTGTCAGTAATTTTTGGAAAGAATTCCTCAATGTCCAAGGTGTTACTCTCCAAACTTTTACTGCCTATTATCCACAGACAAATGGTCAAAACTGAAGTTCTTAATAGGTGTCTTGAAACATATCTCATATGTTTTTGTGTTGAACTCTTAGTGACTGGGTGACTTATTTAGCTCTAGCTGAATGGTGGTATAATTCTAGTCCCCATTCTGCTATTCACACTTCACCTTTTGAGCTGTTGTATGGTTATCCTCCATCACTCCATCTTCCTTATCTCCCAGGGGACTCTTATTCTAATGTTATAGAAGATTTGATGTTGCTCAGAGATTTGAAACTTTAGCTGGCCAAATTCAACTTGCATAGAGTTCAGCAAAGGATGACTGCTCAAGCTAATACTCACATGTCTGATAGGCAGTTTAAGATGGGTGATTGGATTTTTGTGAAGCTGCAACCTTATAGACAATCTAGCTTATCCCTTTTTCAAGGTACTTTGGACCCTATTCTATAGTTGAAAGAGTAGGAGTTGTTGCCTACAAACTTCTACTCACACAAGAGGTTCTTATTTATCCTACCTTCCACATATCCCAGCTCAAATTTTGTCATGAACTTCCTACCACCATCATCTACCCTTTTGTGTTAGAATATATATTATTAATTACTATTAATAATATAATTATGTAGAATCATATGTATATGATGTTGGTATGATAATCTGTACTTGACTAAATAATGATTCAAAACAATATGTTAATCACTTAGTGAAACATATAACATAAATGAAACAATAAACGAAAACGAGGATGTTTGAAAAAAAAATTTGAATATAATATCGCATTCCTTTAGTGTCAGTGTGTGTCCCAGAAAATTATTCTCACATGATGCCTAGAGGTTATAAATATATAAGCGATCAGTGATAGAGCGATTATCTTAATACTAGTACAGGTAAATTCCAACAGCACCAGCGGCCACGGCCCAGTACATAATGATCTGAATGAAAGAGCGAGTTGAGCAGTCGACCAGAAAAATGATTGTTAATTAGAAATTTTATTTGTTTTCATTCGAAATTATAGGGTATAATGATTAATATAGGCGATTCCAAATTCTCGAACGGTTCAATAATTCTCATATTGGAGAAAAGAGGGGAAAATTCGGAGAAGAGAGGCCAATCGGGGATCGTTGTCGGTCGTATTTGTGGATTTTTTTTTAATTAAATTAAATTTATTATTAATTAATTTATCAAAGATTATCAATCAATCGATTTTTCAAATCCAAATCCGATCATCCCAAATCCAAATCCAAATCAAATCAGCGGCGGCGAACAAGAAGCGCGGCGGCGGTAGCGCGAGGAATCCCTACCGACCCTTTTAGCCATTTCGCGTGCTTGTGTTGTGTAATATATCTTTCTTTTTTCCTGTTTTTTTTTCGATGTGGGCTTTCTTTTTTCTTCTTTTTTTTTATCCCACTGATTTCATTTTCACGAATATCAAAATCAGGCAAATCCCCATTCACCAATAATGATGATGACTAGTGTTAAAGATATGACAGTGTGATTTATAGGTGTAGAATATGTATGTTTTAGGAATAAATTTTTCGTCTTCCGTGATCGATTTGATTTATCTTGTTACTTTCGATCCAACCGTTGAGACGACAGAGCTCCCCCGTTCAACTGTTGCTCTAGGCCTGACCAACGCAAGGACAATCAACTCAACCCCGACGTTGGACAACACGCGGTTGCGCGCAATGACCATCGAACACCGCACAATTTTTCTTCTGCATCGCGAACGCGTTTCTTGTCATTCCCGCGTAAAAACGATTTGGGTACACCACTCGCTGGCCAGATCTGACAGTCATACATCTATAGCCACTAACGTCGTAATCATGCGCGATATAGATAACCGTTAAAAATCCTTAAAGTTTTATTGCATTTATTAAAACGTTATAACGCTTACAGACATTGTTTAGGTTGTATTATTAGTTTTTGTTTGATCCTGACTTTGAGTGAATCTATTCCTGAAAGCTCTTGGGTTCTTTGATCTCGTAGAGCCTAAGTCTCCTCATGCTCGGTTGATCCGGGCCATAACCTATTTCCAGCCTTGATACGAATTCGCCACATTGATGATGCTCTGTAAGATCATCGCGGGTACTCTATGTGGATCGATAAACACGTTATATGCTTGACTTTAGGAGTTGTGTATGATATTTTCTCAGTCGTATGTTTATCGATTTTATTTAAATTCTCGTCGTGAATGGCGAGATTTTTCACGTTAGGCATTATACATTCTGCCCTACTTCTACTCAATTGGTATAATTACCTATCGCCAAGGTAGGGCCCTTGCCGATGGCTTCTTCTATAGAGCCCATTGTCTAATCTGGAGCGTTCGGAACTATTTTCATTTAATTTCACAGGCGGGCTATAAACTACGACATTTCAAGATGCGGCTCATGGCGTTAAAGCAACTGGCCTGAAATCATTTTTCTAACGTCGCCAAATCGGTTTAACCAACGATATCAGGCAAATAACCCTCCATAGTCATTAAACTGGCTTATATCTTTGGGTCACTCAATCTTGAAGTATGTGTTTATAATTCATTTAACTGTTTGATTGGTGTTCGTTTGACTCGTTTGAGTTAGATTAAGATTCATGCGAGTTCGTGTCTAATGACTCGTATATCGACTCATATCGCAACTAGCACAATTAGTCGTATGCTCAATTTCTGCGTGCAAATTCACAATGAGTCTCCTTAAAACGTTACGAGTCAGTCTTGTGACTTGATTTAAATTTCACTGTTTGTGCAATGCTTTGATTAATTCTTGTTTTGATTTTTAGTATCGGCGACGATTGTGTCTAATTTAATTTCTTTGTTCTTTTAGTTTCATAATAACGCAAATGTTTCGACCGCAATGGATCTTCCGACCATCATTTTAATAACCAATAGTGCTTTCATGCTTTTTTACTCAATATCAGCATGTCATTAGCGTATCATATATGTACAATATTTATATTTTTTATTATCATTCATTTTGAAATTGTTTTACAAACAACCGTTGTATGATTGTTTGTCGAAATTTTTTTTAATGCCATTTGGTCATGTTTTGAGTCTCATTTTGCATACTTGTTTTTGGCACTTTTTTGCTTTTGCGTGGAACCACTTTTGTTCTATGCTCACAGTGCAAGTTCTTTCTCATTCACTTCACTTTATTTAGGAACCTTGGCGCTCCATTAAATCAATTCCACAAATTTTGATGGTTTTCCGTTTTTTCTGCGAATCTTAGTTCTTGCCGCCTGAATGTGTCATAACGCCTCTATGTGTCAATGCCTCCAGACAAATGATTTTGCCCTTGCCTTGTATTATGTAATAATTGCCGCCACCTTCTTCATTTGGTTTTTTTTTTTTTTAAGATATCTTTTTGTCCTAAAGGTTTATTTAAAGATTTTCTTTTACTTTGTTAATTTATGATTGTTTAAAATATTATCAATCTATTCTAATTCCCAATCTCCAAGATGTTGTTCTTTCTTTAAATATCGAGGGCTCGTTTTTTCTTTGCTGTTTTTCAAGCGCTGTTTTCAAGAGAGATCCCAGCGGTTACTCGCTAAAGATTCTTTTGTGTTTTTTTAGCCGAATGTTACAAACTTTCATTTAGAGTTTATTTCTTAAACTCCGTTTAGTTTCCCATCACTCTTTCTTGCCTTTTCGTCTTATTATATTATGTGATCGTTTTAATCTTTCCGCTATCCGCTCAATTTGATAACAGCGACTGATTCTAGTTAGTTATTCATTTTTGAACCGAGAAATTATTCTGATTTGGATATCATTTATTAAAGATAAATGCACGTTTTTGTTGGATTTTTGCCAGATTTGGCAAACTTTATTTTCTTTGCTTTTGGCAGACTATTGGTCGTTTTTTTTTTAATTTTTTTTTTTTGGAGGGTTTTACAACCTTTTTAAGTCATTTGTTTTTGATTTATTTTCTTTGACTCTGAGATAATCCTTTCCACTATTGTTTTTGGCATTCATGTGGAACTATTTTGAGTTTTGTTGAACATTTTATGTTTTGTTTAGCTTTATGTTTAAAGGTGATTCGAACTATTTGCTTGTTCTATTAAAATTTTGTTTTGAATTCAATATTCCTTGTTCCAAACGTGTTTGATTCCTACCTGTCATTAATTTCCTTTATGAATTGATTTGTCATACGTTTGATTTTTGCTTCAAAACCCAAACTGTACTCTCTATTGCTTAAATTTCATTTTATGGATTTCACTCATAAGCATTCGATAGTAAATTAAGTATAACTTTTTCCCATCGCTTTGAAACACCTGCTATATGTATTGATCTGTCGCAACTATCAGTCAGCATTTTGAGTTCATAATAGAATTATACTAATTGACTTTATAACCTTTATTCAACCACAGGTACAATCGAAATTTATCATTTGGATTTGAATTTGTTATAATTTATTTTTTATTCCAACAATTAGACTTATATGGCATTGTAATAGCAAACATGTTGCAATGAGCACAAACTCTAGGCGCAAACAATAAATCTAAGTTTTTTTCAATAACCAATGATTGTTATTCAGTTGAAAAAGGCCTGCCATGACTCTACTTTATGAAACAAGCCTTCACGAATAAATTGACTATTTATTCAATTGGATTCACATTACAAACAGTTTTTTTTTAATGAGTCCTCAGTGGAATGCTCATTCTATGTGGGATATTCAGCTTCAAACATTGTTGAGAATGGACAACCAACCGTGTCATCCTGGAAACCGTCACAAACTATCCTATTGAATTCGCAGTCCGAATTGCTTCAGCTGTATTTCGGGACGCTTTTCAGATCGTACATATGCTGCAGTGGTATCCATCGTATTCCACGCCAGCGTTATGTTCATAACCAGTCAATCTTCCAGTTTTTTGCCAATTGTTGCACATGGCACGCATTTTGTTTCAATGTTTCGAGTGAAGCTATTTAGCGTCAACTATCAAATCGACAATCCAATCGTTTAATAAAATGAGCAATGGTCGCAGATCAAACACATCATTCAGATTATTTTTTTTGTTTCTTGAATATAAATAATTTTGAGCAGTGAAGACTTTTTTTCTTATTTAATATTAAAATAACTGTTATGGTTTTATTTTTTTTTTAAGTGATAATTATATGAATGTTTAGTATTCTTAAGAAATTTTATGTCTTATTTAATCTTCTTTAATTAATATTTTTATGAAGTGTTTTTATTTCTTCAAATTAAAGATATTTATGAAACTTAAGATTCCAACGGTTTTTATATCTTCGAAATGATGATTAAAATATTCATACAGAGAGAAACTACACAAGAGACAATAAACTAAGTATAATAAGAAATTTATCACTTTTAATCTGAAAATTTCATATGAAACTTGAGTTTTCCAACCTTTCTTATATTCGTGTGAAATAATTTTAAACATTTTCAAGTTTTAATCAACTAAAAAAAGATAAAGAAATTTGATTCTTCAATATATCGCAACAAATCAATATCTTTATTTGCAAATAATATAATTATAAAGAAGCGAAGTTTTAATTTTCAAATAAATAAATTTTTGGAATTTTTTTCATCATAAAAATCAAGTTTTTCTTAGTAGAAAGTTATAAAATCAAATCAATTATAGAAATGAAAGTTTTTATATCTTAAGTCTTTAGATCTAATACAAAAAACATAAAATTTTTAAAAATTTGAAAAAACTTTTTTAAAAAAAAAAGTAAAACTTCTAAGATGAATTTTAAAAAAATCTGAATTTTAAAAAAACACACTTTTTTTTTAAAATTTCAAAAAAATTTTTAATTTCATTGAAAACACTTTTTATTTTCCTTAATATTTTTTATGAAAAAGTATTTTAATATTCGATTGTGATAAGATGAAAATATTTAATAATAATGATTCTCCCCACCGAAATATTTCCAAACTACAATACAGATAAAATACAATAAGTATAAGTTCCTATAATGTAATTGAAGTAATAATTGTTCATTCAGGCTAAAAATGTTGATAATATAATTGAAAATAATTCGAATGTGTGAACGAATAAACATATGTTGAAAATAAATAGAAATAGAATATACTTGTAGTAAAAAACCAAATATCTTATGCCCATTTAACAACATTATCTTACGAGGAATACAGAATCGCCTCCGAGTATATTAATCAGAATTGAGCCCAAGTGAAAATTAGAATTCGGAATTTGTAAGTTTTCAGGAAATGGAGTAGCATCCAACCACTCAATTTGTTTAATTAAATAATTAGAAATTTTCGGCGGCCGTAAGGAATAATCGAAATTTTTTAAATCAACGAAAAAAAAAGAGATTGATTAGCTAATTCGGCGGCGCGGAAGATTTGCGTCCATTGGGATTAGTCACCTTGTATCGAAAAATCGGTGTAATGTATATTGTCGGGTTAATTTCATAAAAATTAAATGAGCAGATCCATGGCTTTGATCTTTTCCGTCGCTGTATTTATTAATGTTTTAATTTTGTAAATAGTACTATGTATTAATGTAGATGATAGAATAGTATTAATATAGGAATATATTATGGGAGTATAGGAGGATTTTAGGGAAGACTTAATCTTCCTATTAATTGTTACTTGGTGTATATATTATTACCATTTGTGATGAATAAGATTAAGGAAAACATTCCAAACTCTTTCATAGTATCAAGAGCATAAGGAAGAAAAAGATCCTCAAATATTTTTCTGGTTTTCTTCCAAAATTCGGTCATCTTCCTCCTTGATTTTTACCTTGACCGAAAATTATCATCAATTTTGTATTTTTTTTCCTCCATTATTGTTCTTACTCACAACCATGTCTGAATCAAAATCTTCGTTTCACCCAGCCCTTACTATCTCCAACATCAAAACACATATTTCTGTCAAACTAGAGATGGAAAGCTCACTATCTGACATGGCGGAGTTGTTCAAAATATGTTGTAGGGCTCACAAAGTTCTTCATCATATAATTCCACCGAAAAATAGTACAACAACAGAACAATCATCTGACGCATACAAAGAATTATGGGATACCCTTGATGTCACGGTTCTTGGTTGGATTTATGCAACCATATCCACAGATTTGTTGCATACAATAATGGAACCAGATTTACTGTCATGGCGGCATGGAAACGCTTGAGAGACATTTTTCAAGACAACTAGAATTCTCGTGCCGTTGCGTTGGAACACGAATTTTCAACCATTGTCATGACAGACTTCCCTAACGTTTCAACCTACTGTCAATGTCTCAAAGTGTTGGCAGATCAATTGAGGAACGTATGTTCACCGGTTACTGACAACCGGTTAGTTTTACAACTAGTTGCCGGTCTCACGGATGCTTATAGTGGCGTGGGGACACTAATCCGTCAAAGTAATCTCTTACCAAAGTTCTATCAAGCAAGATCCATGCATGTTCTTGAAGATTCGGGCTTGATTAAGAAGGCTTCAACGACTACCAATTCCGCCATGGTTGCCACGTCTTCAAATGAAGGTAATTTTTTTGAATATTCTTCACAAAATAAGAGTAAAAAGGATGTGGTAATAATAATAAGAAGGGTGGAAATCGCGGAAATAATAAAGGTGGGGGTCACCGGAATTCCGGTGGCGGCGGAAATGGCGGCAACACCAACTCCGGCGGTGGCTACTGGCAGGAACCACCGGCGGCAAGCGGAAGGCCCGACACTCTGAAGATCCCAGCGATTCTTGGCGGCAACCTTGGATAGCACAGGCCAACCCAATACGGTGGGTCGAGCAAGCAACATGCCCAATGGCCGGCCTAACCAAATCTCCGGTTTGGGCAACAAGCGGTGTGACCAAAGAGCCCAGTCATTTGGGTCGATCTCAATGGCAGCGGTTTTGGGCCTCCTCCGGCCCAATGGCAGGAGGCTCATTCAACAACGACCCATCCTATGGATATTGAGCAAGCTATGCACACTCTTGGACTCAATCCACCGGATTCTAATTGGTATATGGACTCCGGGGCAACGTCTCATATGACGGCATCCCAAGGTACACTCTCACCCTATTTTAATTTGAGCAAAAAAAATGGTATTGTTGTCGGAAATGGCCATTCAATTCCAATAAAAGGTTATGGGTCAAACACCATTGTCACCACATGGCTGATTTTAAATAATGTCCTGCATGCTCCCAAATTAATAAAAAAAAATGGTATCTGTTAGGAAGTTTACTATTGATAATTGGGTTTCTGTTAGATTTGACCCGTTTGGTTTTTCCGTACATAACTTTCAGACGGGGAAGCTTCTCATGAGATGTGATAGCAAGGGGGAGCTCTATCCAATAAATTTACCAAATCCACAGTCTAAAGTTCCTTCCACTTTTGCAGTCTTGGCACCATCACTATGACATGAACGTTTGGGACATCCGGGAGAGTCCATTTTGACCTCTCTTAAATAAAACAATTTTATTTCATGTACTCAAACTCGTTTTTTGAATAAGTGTCATGCTTGTGTCCTTGGTAAACATGTTAGATTGCCATTTACTTCTTCTACTTCATGCACTACTATGCCATTTGATATTTTACATTGTGATATTTGGACATCACCTGTTTTGAGTTCCTCAGGTCATAGGTATTATTTACTGTTTCTTGATGACTACTCTAATTATTTGTGGACATTCTCTTTGTCGAAAAAATCACAAGTGTTTTCCACTTTTCTAAATTTTAGAGCATTCATCCGAACTCAGTTTGAACGGGAGATTAAAAGTATTCAATGTGACAATGGAAGGGAATTTGACAATAATCAGTTTTGAGATTTTTTCAAAACAAATGGTTTACAATTTCGTTTATCCTGTCCTAACACCTCTTCACAGAATGGGAAGGCGGAACGCAAAATTAGAACCATAAACAATATTGTTAGAACATCTCTCACTCATGCTTCTATACCCCCCATTTTTTGGCAGCAACCTACATGTTGAATATCCTTCCCCATAAAAACATGTCTTACCAAACTTCACTAAAAATGCTTTACTTGCGAGAGCCCTCATATCATCATTTGAGAGTATTTGGTTGTCTTTGCTACCCTCTATTTTCATCCACCACAATCACAAAACTTCAACCCCGGTCTACTCCATGTGTCTTCTTGGGATATCCTACGAATCACCGTGGTTACATGTGTTATGACATTTCTTCCAAACGTATGATTATATATCGTCATGTAATTTTTGATGAATCACAATTTCCTTTTGCCAAGATACATGACACCAGGACTAATACTTATGATTTTTTGGATGATGATAGGCTCTCGTATCTAACTCATTTTTTTCACAGACCGGGACCCACAAAAAATGCTGGATCAACGCAGCTGGGCCCACTGGACGGGCCAGATGGTCGGCCACGAAAAATACAATCCAGCGAACTGGGTCATCAATTCCACGACCCGGTCTGAGAATCCTTCTCTTTCGGACCATCGCCGGTTGGGCCACTTTGCAAATCCAGGCCCAATTCCACACCAACAGAACATCCAGCCCACTGCAAGCCTTTGAGAAAATAGTCTGGGCAGTGGCGTTCAGCCCACTACCTCACTCTCGGCCAGTGGCGTCCAGTCCACTGGCCCACTAAATCGGCCAGTCACCCGTAGTCAACATGGAATTAAAAAACCCAATGCCAAATACAATCTACATACTCAGGTCTCGAAATCACCTTTGCCTTGTAATCCCGTGTCTGCTCTAAAAAACCCTAATTGGAAAATGGCCATGGATGATGAATATCATGCTCTAATTAAAAATAGGACATGAGAGTTAGTACCTCGTCCATCTAATGCTAATATAATTCGTTCTATGTGGATTTTTAGCCATAAAGAAATATCTGATGGTTCTTTTGAGCGGCATAAGGCCCGAGTTGTAGGTGATGGCAAGACTCAACATGTGGGATTTGATTGCGGCGAGACATTGATCCGATGGTTAAACCAAAGACCATCGGAATCGTTCGGTCTAGCCTGCCGAAAGGATGGTCAACCGTCAATTGGATGTCGAGAATGCCTTCTTACATGGACACTTGAGTGAGATTGTATCGTCGTCAACCGTTGGGAGTGCAGATCCTCAATATCCCAATCATGTGTGTTTACTTAAAAAATCATTATATGGTCTCAAACAGGCTCCCAGGACTTGGTACAAGCGGTTTGCAGATTTTGTGTTCAACACGGGTTTCTTAAACAGTCGTTCGGATAATTCACTATTTATTTATCACCAGGGTAATCATACTGCTTATCTTCTCTTATATAGATGATATTATCTTAACAGCCTCTTCAGACTCTCTTCGCAAGAATATCATGTCCCAGCTGAGTTTCGAATTTGCTATGAAGGATCTTGGTCCGCTTCACTACTTTCTAGGAATTGCTGTGACACGTCATGCAAGTGGATTATTTCTTTCACAAAAGAAGTATGACTCAGAGATCGTAGAACGGGCTGGATTGTCTTCTTGCAAACCTTCCGCAACTCCAGTAGATACCAAGTCAAAATTGAGTGTCATATTCAACAACCCATTTGCCAACCCGACATTGTATCGCAGCTTGGCAGGAGCTTTGCAATATCTCACATTCACTGGGCGGATATTACATGCGATGCAATGGTGTTTACGTTGCATGCGATCGATGGAAGAACATATCGTGCGCTCAAACGCGTTGTGCGATATATTGAGAACGCTACGAATTATGAATTGCATTTGTACCCCTCTTCCATGTCGATCTTGTCCACTTACGGATGCGGTAGGCGGGATGTCGACACGGGCGATCCACTCCGATTATTGCGTCTTCGCCGGTGATAATTTAATATCATGGTCCTCGAAAACAACCAGCGATCACGTTCGAGTGTTGGCGAATACGCACGGTAGCGATGTTGTGTCGACTATGCGGATTCAAATCTTTTACTTGAGCTTCATTGTCTATTCAAATGACCACTATGGTATATTGTGATAACATTAGTGCAATTTATCTCTCCGGGAATCCAATCCATCATCAACGTACTAAGCATATTGACTTAGATATTCATTTTGTCCGTGAAAAGGTGGCTCGCGGACAAGTGCGAGTGTTACATGTCCCGACGCGACATCAGATCGCAGATATTTTCACAAAAGGGCTTCCGCTGATCTTATTTGAAGAATTTCGGGACATTCTCAACATTCGCCCTCCTCCGACTTCGACTGCGGGGGAGAGTTAGAATATATATTATTAATTACTATTAATAATATAATTATGTAGAATCATATGTATATGGTAAATAGTACTATGTATTAATGTAGGGGATAAAATAATATTAATATAGGAATATATTATGGGATAGTATAGGAGGATTTTAGGAAAGACTTAATCTTCCTATTAATTGTTACTTGATGTATATATTATTAGGAAAATATTCTAAACTCTTTCAGACATTGCTAGTACTCATTGCCCTGATCCGGAAATTGTTTTGGATAGAAGAATTGTTAAAAAGATAACAAGGTTGTTGCTCAGTGTTTGATCAAATGGTCTGGTTTGATTCTTTTTATATTATTTGGGAGTTCCCTTCTCATATCAGGGCCAGATTTTCTTCATTCACCCTTGAGGACAAGGGTGTTGCTCAGAAGGGAGTATTGATCATACACACATTAGTGGTTAAATGGTGATAAGAAAGTACTTCGCCATGTCATTGCCATGTCGCCTCGTGGAGAGTTCTAGCTAGAGAGAACCATTAAACTAGTGCTTTATTTAGTGGTACTTTACCTAAAATCGTGTCTCAATTTATGTGTTATTTTTATATTTTAAAATTTAATAATTTTTTTTATTATAATATTTTTATATATTTTAATTTTTTAACTATGACTTATAGTACTTTTTATATAATTTTTAAATATATAAATTTTTAAATAAAAATTTATCATACCCGAGTTTACTCTTAAAATTAAATTATTTTATTCTCAAATTTCAACTATGTCACGTAATGAGACAAAAGAGTACACAGTAACGAAATAAAGTTGTACCTAAAGTTTGTTCAACTATAATTAAGTTATTATAAGTGTTTAGGGTCGTTTAGTAGATGATTAAAAGTAAGTTAGTATTAAAATTTTGCACAAATAATATTTTATTTGATAAGTATCA
Organism: Przewalskia tangutica; assembly: GCA_029844215.1. Taxonomy (NCBI): domain Eukaryota; kingdom Viridiplantae; phylum Streptophyta; class Magnoliopsida; order Solanales; family Solanaceae; genus Przewalskia; species Przewalskia tangutica. The sequence continues at coordinate 39,101,617 of CM056731.1, read as the reverse complement.
AGTAAAAAATATAATAATTAATACATGAATAATTAAATCTTATCTAAAATAATAATTAATGTGTTATCTAAGAGCTAGTCAACTCTAACCGACTAGCAAAAGACCCCGTAGGAGTACTTATTTATTAGCTTTACACCTGCATTTGGAATCAATCATCTACCTCTTTGATTGAACCCTGACTAACTCTCTCTCTCTTAAAATAAACTCAAAAATTCAATCTTTCAGGTTTAATTTTCTATCTGCATGTTTATATTCTTACATATATTGGTCAAATTTTGCCTCTTTCCTTTTTTGTGGGTATCTGATAAATAGACATTTGTAGTTATTTTAGTGAGCTTTTCTTGATTTTGCATATGAAGCTTTAGCTCTTCTTTAATTTGGTTAGAATAGAGATTTATGGTTGATTCTTTGTGGGGTTTGTTGAATTTTATTATCAATCCAAATTTCAGTTTTTCAGCTCAATATTCCATTTGCATGTTTCCATTTTTACATGAATCTTGATTCTTGTTTTTTAATTTTTTTGAGTAGTTTTTGTTTGATTAGATGGAGATTTATGCCTGATTTTTGGATGTGTTTCATATTTGCAACAATTTTGCCACTTGTTGTTTTGTTTTTGTTGTTAGTTTTGGGTGATTCCATTCTGAATGGAGGTGTATGTTTGTTTGTTGTAGCCTGTAGGGATTTAGTAGCTCAATTGGTTGACCTACATGAACTTTCAACTTGTCGGTGAGGATTTGAATCCCACGTTGTAATCTTCTCCCCATTTCCCCTCCCCCTACCCCCTATGTAATAAAAAAAAATTAAAAAAAGTTTGTTTGCTTTGTTTTGTTTTGTTTTTCATTTCATATTTTGTTTCAAAGGTTGAGCTGAGGGTCTCCCGGAAACAACCGCTCTACCTACCAAGGTAGGTAAAGTCTGTGTACACTCTACCCTCCTCATACCCCACGGTGTAGGATTACACTGGGTATGTTGTTGTTGTTGTTGTTGTATTTTGTTTCAAAGGTTATGGCTTGTTTGCTGATTTTTTCCCTTGATGCTAGGTAATTTGATCATTGGGTGAATCCAGAATTTGGAGCTTCAATCAGTGGGGAGGTACTAAGTGTTGCTCTCCTATTCCCCCTTTACCTTGAGTATTTATGAAGTGGTCTTTTTCTGTGCTTAAACAACAACAACATACCCAGAGTGATCCCACATGTGGGGTTTGGGGAGGGTGGGGTGTACGCAAGCCTTACTCTTACCTTGTGAAAGGTAGAGGTTGTTTCCACTAGACCCCGGCTCAAGAAAAGCGTTTTTTGTACTTAAAGACACATATAATACATGTGTGCGTTTATGTTTTGTGGTGATAGTAACTGAAATTGACGGGGGAGGTTTTAGCAGAAAAGAAACCAGTTTAAAAAAAAATATATGGTTTCTTTTGCTTGTTGATTGAGGTGTTCTTGTATAGACAGGCAAATATAGGCACGTGCATGTATGTATGTTTTTCTTAATGGTGTTTAGAGCTGAAATTTAAGTCAGATTTTTGCAGATGCATAAGATAGTATCATTGTTTGTTAAGCTGTCTTGATAGAGATGCTTCAGTTGCTGTTTCCATGTATGAATCACTAGGAACTTGCAAATGCTTTAAAGACTGTTAGGATTTTTTTTATCATGGAATGAATTCAATTTTTAGTGTTGTTTCAATTGTGGAAAGCAGTTTATTCCCTATGATTTTTTTTGTGCTTGATATTCCGACTTAATTCCTATCTGGAATCGGAATGAGCAGAGAATAACAAATGTTTTGGATTATTCCTGTCGGTGTTTGGATTCCATGATAACAGAATCACGAGTTTTTCTGATTGTGGAACATTCAGTTACGTGTTTCCTGGATAACGAGAAATGGGATTTGGAATTCCTGAAAACGACAAATTTGCAGGTTATCTTAAATTGTCCGAACATATTCCAAAAATGATGCATGATAGCCACGTTCTTTATATGAAAGTGGTGTCTGTTATACTTCCAGATGGAATGTAGTTGGAATCTTGGATTAGACAAAAGTAACAAAATAGCTAGTTATCCGGAGTGTATGAACATTTTGTGACGATTGATGCGTGCTCACCACGTGCCTGAGTTGGGAAGAGATTTCTTTATTACAACTTCAAACAAGATTTGGATAATCACATACTTTGAAATGATGACTCTGCTGCTGGCTGAAGCGCACAGGTTTTTGTAGTTTCCGGTAGTACAGTAGCTTCTTTAGGGTGTGATCATAATTCATATCATTAAATTGCTCTTTCCTAGGGCTGTAGAGCCTACTACTTCTTGCCTCATGAGCGTGATCTGATGCTCATTACTATCTTTATCTTGTTAAGATCTTATCTTCATTAATATGATCTATGTCACGATGGAAGCTTAATGACTTCATTCCTTTTACACTTCCAGATTTCCTTCTTAGAGCCATCTACATTTTCAACATTAGAATACACAAGTCCACATGCATATATTCACTGGATCGGATTACTTGTTGTGGAATCTGCATACCAGTTATGATGGACTATTTGACTTATTTCTTTTTGGTAGGAGTATTTAGTTGAGATTCTTTTATGGTACCCGTTTTAATAACATCTTTGTCAGTAGGCATCTGAAGTTTTCTTCCAAATGCATGAATATATATCATCTCCGTGTGATTGATATCCTCAGTATAGAAGTAGCCATCATAGTCAATAGGTAGGTGCATGCGCACATGAGAAGTTAAAGAATGTGGATATTATTATTATAGTCTCATTATGCAGACAACTCAAGTGACATGATTAGTCAGGGCTTCCATCAACATGATTAAACTGAATGGTTTTTCTTTTGATTTAAAACTGTTACTTGTTTCTAACTTGCTCACGGTCTAAGGTAGCCTTGAATTCTCCAAAAGGCTCAAAATGGATCATCATGGAAATGGACAGCCTCCAGGTAGCTCAGCTCCAATATATGGTGCTCTATACCAAGCTAACCAAATGACAGAGCCCACTCCTCCTGCAGTTTCAGCTGGTGCAATTCAATCTCCTCAAGCAGCTGGTCTTTCTGCTTCGTCAGCCCAGATGGCGCAACATCAGCTCGCTTATCAGCACATTCATCAGCAGCAGCAACAACAATTGCAGCAACAACTCCAATCATTCTGGGCAAATCAATATCAAGAAATCGAGCATGTTACTGATTTCAAGAATCATAGCCTGCCATTGGCAAGGATCAAGAAAATCATGAAAGCCGATGAAGATGTTAGGATGATATCCGCGGAAGCACCAGTTGTATTTGCTCGTGCCTGTGAGATGTTCATACTTGAACTGACACTGCGTGCATGGAACCACACTGAGGAAAACAAAAGGAGGACACTACAGAAAAATGATATCGCTGCAGCCATAACAAGGACAGACATATTTGATTTCTTAGTTGACATTGTTCCAAGGGAGGACTTGAAAGATGAGGTGCTTGCATCAATTCCTAGAGGAACGCTTCCTGTTGGAGGCCCAACTGAGGGTCTTCCATTCTATTACGGCATGCCACCGCAGTCTGCTCCACCGGTTGGAGCTTCAGGAATGTACATGGGAAAGCCTGTTGATCAAGCACTTTATGCCCAGCAGCCCCGTCCATATATGGCTCAACCAATTTGGCCCCAGCAGCAACAACCACCCTCAGATTCTTAAGCAGCTCAAAGCTTAGATTACAGTGTAAGCATGATGTCATGCTTCATCACTAAAGTTTCCTTCTGTCATTTGTTCTCTGTGTTTCATTGATGCTTTACTCTTGCCTAGGCCTCTAATTTGCTACTCCTATATCTTTATAATCCATATATTCTTATTTACCTGAAGCCTTTGCTATGTCAGTTGACCTGTGATTTGTGGTGCAAGAATTGATTAGAATTCGAATCCTTTTTGCTTTCCTTTTGGGGGCTTCTAATCAAGTTGATAATTGTGTGTGGACAAGGGTTTTGCTTATCAACCCCGCCTGTGGGGCTTTTCAATTTTTTTAACTACTATTTGAAGATTTGGCAAAGGAAATACTACGATGTTGACTTATTTAACAAGTCTGAATGTCATTATTAGTCACCCTTTGGCATTTCCATTATTGTTTACGCGGTTAATTATATATATTGAATATTACTTCCCAACTGATCTCTGATATTCATGCCATCTGCAGAATCCAGAAGCTATGGAGCAGAGAGTAGTCGGAGTAGCAAGTACTGGAGAACACACCACAGTGATAGCAGTCTGCATACTTTGAACTCTATTAAATATAATATAGACATGAAGCACCCGTTATTAAAAGTTCAGTGTTCTCTTAGTATAGCCTAAACTTCATACCACGAGCTTGATGTTTATGAACAAATATGTTTAGGTTGCTTATGTGCATATCTATCTCCTCCCTCCTTGCTTTTTTTTCTCCCTCAACTTTGTGGCTCAAAACTGCTAGTCAAATGCAGCCCTTGGGAATGATGAGGGCAAAAGTCATTGTGAGTATTTAAGTTAATGGTAAATTGGGGATTACTTGTGCTTATACATTTAACTTTTATAAAAGGATAGTAGGGGCATTATAGTACTAGGTTTTGATCTTATGTTTATGAGAGGGGAATGATAGACTGATCAAATTCAAGGAAGAAAGCAAATAGCTTAAGCTAAACTCAATTCCATTTCGTTCTTTCTTGGTTCCTTCTTGGGTGAACTCACGGGCACTGTTGTCCCCGTCTAGCCGTATTCGAGTAGATGTGGTAGAATTATTTTAAATATTTCAGCTGAAACAACTATATGCATATTTCTTATTTTCTATTCGCTCATGATCTGACATGATTGAATTTTGGAGGAGGGAATTCTGAATCTAAATAAGAATGGAAGATAGCAGTGTTCTAAAAAACAGTTGGGACGGCCGCTTAGGCACTAGGCGCCCCCAGACCGTCCCGATTTTGCCACTAGGCGGCTCAAAAACCAATTAATAGATAAAGTAAAAAAGGGGTGTACCTCACCTCGTTGGGTATGGGGTTACGCCGGTCTTCTAGTGCTAAACGGCAAGAGCCATTAATGCTCTTGCCGTTTTCGGTTGAGAAAACTCGTGGTATGATTTTGTTTTGCCATTTTTGGCAATTGATCGAAGGTTTGCAGCGCAACTAGGGTTTGCTCGTCCCAAAATTGCTAAGGGCAACTAAAGGGCTGAGGCTTTGAGCGAAGCCGTGCTGGGCCTGGGCTCAGTTGAAAGTTTGGATAAAATAAGGAAGGGTTCCAAGTTTTTTTACGGGTCTTAATTAATTGTGGTCATATTTTGCAAATGCGGTCATATTTTAAATTTAAAAAATAGCTGAATAAATCCGTAAATAACCTAGTTAAATTAAGAGCTTCGGTTTAAGCCTAAATACAAGAATACAAAAAAACCCTAAAAATTAAAAAATTAGTATAAATTAGTTACAACTTACAAACTTATTAGTAATAGTATAAATAGACTAGTAATAAGTTAATAATATAAATATATAGTGAATGATTTGTCATTTGTGAATATTTGTCCTTTACTCATTTTGAAAGTAATTATTTTATTGATTGATTATTTGATTTGTTAATGGACTTATTTTAATATTTTGTAGGTTATTAATTATTGTAAGTTGCAAAAAGGAGTTCTAATCCAATTGAAAATCAAGAGTCGACTTCAAATGCTTCCAAATTAAAGAGAAGTAGTGATGATATTGGGTGGGAATATGGGATGCTTTCCAACCCAATGAATCAAGATAAGTGGAGGTGTAAGTTGTGTGGAAAAGAAAATAGTGGGGGAGTTTATAGAATTAAACTTCATATTAACTACTTAAGAATGTATTGATTTTATGATTTATATATTTTATGCATATATGATATATATACAATTGATGTAAAATATTAAAAAAAAAATACATCCGCCTAAGCCCCCGCCTAGGAATCCGTCTAGGCGCTAGGCGGCCAGGCTCCGCCTAGCGTCTTTTAGAACATTAAGATAGTACAATTTTGAATCCTCTTGCGTTACTGCAAATGGAATCTTAACTAGCTTTACTTACTGTTAGAGATGGGCCTCCACGTCCATCCGTCCAATCCATTACATTTGTTAATATTTTCCCTATTGTATATTTGGAATGTTGTAGACTTAGTCTTGTACCTAAAGTAGTATTATAATATTACCATAAGTGTAGATTTAGTCTCTTTATAGAATAGGAATTTAGATGTAAAGTACAAGATTCTCCTCTTGTAACTTGTATATATATGTCTTTCATCAATAAGAATAATCAAGGGATTAAATCTTTCATGTTATCAAGAGTCTAGGTTCTTTTCCTTACTTCCGCTTCTCACTTCTGTTCTTGAAAACCGTTCTAATCTACCCCTCCCCCTCTCGGATTCCCAAAAACCAGAGCCCTTCTCCCTAAAAAACTTCTCTTCTCTGAATCTTTGTGTTTTATTCACCATAACTGATAAAAACACGTTTCATCCTGCCCTCACAGTTTCTAACATCAAGAGTGTTCTTCCTATTGTTCTTGATCTAGAGAACGCCCAATATGGGACATGAGAGAAATTGTTTAAGATTCATGTTATGACACATAAAGTTCTTCACCACATCATCCTTCCCACTACTCCTACAGGGGGCGATATGATGTCTACGTCTACAATGGTTGTGCCCACCAAAACAGCAGATCCAGACTTATGGGTCATGCTTGATGTCAAGGTTCTCCGGTGGATTTATGCCACAATCTCCTTGGATCTTTTACAGACGATTATGGAACCTAACTCCACAGCTATGGCGGCGTGGAATCGATTGTGTGACATCTTCCAAGATAACAGTCATTCTCGTATTGTTATCCTTGAGCAGAAATTTTCTCAAGTTGCTATGGAGAATTTTTCAAACGTTTTTTCTTATTGCAAACGCCTCAAGGACTTGGCAGACCAACTTCGCAACATGGTTCTCCTATTTCTAATAGTCGTCTAGTTCTTCAGATGGTTTCCGGTCTATTCGAGGCATATACAGGGGTTGCTTCGATCATTCGTCAAAGTAACCCCCTGTCAGGGTTCTATCAAGCCCACTCCATGCTTACTTTGGAAAAAACGGGTTTGGCTAAAACGACATCGATCGGAGCAAGCCTGCTTCCAATTTTTCCCCTTCCAATCCAGCCAACGTGACCCAAAATCACAACAACAGAGTTGTAAGAAGGGCCAAAATCGGTGTGGCAAGAATCGCGGCGGCAACAACGGGGGTAACCGTCAGCAATAGCGATTCACAGGACCCAGGGGCCCAGATAGTGACGATGGGTCCCAACGACGCCAACGCCAGAACTCAAGATTACAAGCCGCGACACCTCGCCTCAACCGTCTGGCGTCGCGACCGCTTTCTTTCCTTCGACTCGGGTTCGGACCAAAGATATGGCAGCAGCGTGATCCGGTATACTCGGACCTCGCCCCCCTCAGGCCCACCACGCAATGGGCCCCACTCGCATCGACATCAAGCAAGAATGCACACTCGCTTGACTCAACCGGACCCTAATCGTACATGGACACAGTGTCACTACCAGCATGACATCCGACCAAGGTAATCTCTCGTCTTATTCCATTTGGCGATGTCGTGGTATAATTGTTGGTAATGGCAGTTCTATTCCAATAAAGGGTTATGGTAATAAAACTTTGTCCCCTCCTCATCCACCACTTGTCCTGAAAAATACTCTTCATGCCCCAAAATTGATTAAAAATTTGGTGTCGTAAATTCACCACTGATAATTGGGTCTCTATTGATTTTGATCCGTTTGGGTTTTTTGTGAAGGATTTCAAGATGGGGAGTCCTCTCATGAGGTGTGACAGTAGGGGGATCTTTATCCAATCACACCGAGTCTCAGCATCTCGCGTCAAGCTATGTCATCCACTTTTGCAGCTTTTGCTCCTTCCTTGTGGCATGCTCGTTTAGGTCATACAGGGTCGTCAATTTTATCTGTTTTAGATAAGAATAAGTTTATTTCTTGTACGGATACGCGTAGTACTCCAAATTGTCAATCTTGTTCCTTAGGAAAAATTATTAAGTTACCGTTTGTAGCTTCGAATTATCATACTTCAATGTCATTTGATATTATTCACAGTGATTTATGGACATCTCCAGTTCTCAGTTCTATGGGTCATCGATATTATGTTTTATTCTTGGATGACTATTCTAAATTTTTATGGACGTTTCCAATTGCAAAAAAATTCCAAGTTATTTCCATCTTCGTAAAATTTAGAGCTTTCATAACAACTCAATTCGAACGAAAAATAAAGAACATCCAATGTGATAATGGTAAATAGTATGACAATAGGGAGTTTTAGGGAGTTGTGTGCTAAAAATGGGATAAATTGTAGTTTTTCTTGTCCTCATACGTCTTCACAAAATGGAAAAGCAGAAAGAAAAATTCGTACCATTAATAACATTATCCGCACCTTATTGGTTCACTCTTCCGTCCCTTCATTTTTTTGGCATCATGCGCTACAAATGGCTACCGATCTACTTAATATTCTTCCCTCTAAAAGTTTGACATATTCCTCTCCTCTTCAAGTTTTATACAAAAAGACTCATTCGTATTCTCATCTTAGGGTCTTTGGCTGCTTATGTAATCCACTGTTTCCATCCATCACAATCAACAAACTTCAGGCACGTTCTACCCCGTGTGTGTTTTTGGGTTATCCGTCAAATCACCGTGGTTATAAATGCTTTGATTTGTCATCTAAACGAATCATCATTAGTCGTCATGTTCTCTTTGATGAATCCCAATTTTCATTTTCTAAAGTGGAAAAAATCATGCCTAGTTCTTATGATTTTTTGGATGATGATATCTCCCCCTATGTTCTCCGTCAGTTTTCAGATTTTTTAGAAAATACGTCGTCGACTCGCGACCGCCAGGGGCGCGCGGCTGCCTTCGATGAAGCGATTAGTCCGTCGTCAAGATCGCGGCCGCCGAGGCGCGCGGCACCAACTTCAGAGAGCTCTGCAGTTCATCAGGTGTCGCGGCGCCTTCGATGGTAATTTCCGAAATTCAGCCAGCAGGCCCACTGCCTGCTGGGCAGTCCATTCCGTCTCTAAACAATTCCCAAAATTCACACCATCCAGCCCCAAGTCATGGTCCAATTACTCGCAGTCAATGGGGTATTGTTAAACCAAAAAGACATTTTAAGCTAAATTCTAATGTTCTTAAGTCTCTCTTACCCCGTAATCTTGTGTCTGCCCTAAATGATCCTAATTGGAAAATTGTCATGACTGATGAATATAATGCTCTTATTGATAATAATACGTGGGAGTTGGTGCCCCATCCATCTGGTGTTAATATTATTCGGTCTATCTGGATTTTTGCTCATAAAGAGAATTATGATGGTTCATTTGCAAGACATAAGACTCATCTTGTAGGTGATGGTAAGACTCATCAGGTTGGTGTGGATTGTGGTGAGATTTTTAGCCCGATGGTCAAACCGGTGACTATTCGTACCGTGCTCAGCTTGACTCTTTCGAAATTATGGCTCATTCATCAACTAGATGTGAAGAATGCTTTCCTACATGGTGATCGTCATGAGACAGTGTATATGCATCAGCCCTTGGGGTTTAGGGATACTAGATATCCTAATCATGTCTGTTTATTGAGGAAGTCTTTGTATGAGCTTAAGCAGTCTCCGCGGGCATGGTATAAGAGGTTTCTTGACTATATTTCGACTATGGGTTTCTTTCACAGCAGGTCTGATAACTCATTATTCATATACCGTCAGGGATCTTCCATGGCTTATATTATATTGTATGTTGATGATATTATCTTGACTGCCTCTTCTGATGCTTTGCGAAAGTCCATTATGACAATGCTCAGTTCTGAGTTTGCCATGAAGGACAAGGACTTGGGCCAATTGAGTTACTTTTTTGGGATTATTGTAACTCGTCATGCAGGTGGATTATTCTTATCAAAGAGAAGTATGCATCAGAGATCATTGAGAGGTCTGGGATGTCATCCTGTAAGTCCACTTCTACTCCAGTTGATACTAAACCCAAATTGGGTGTTGCAACTGGCTCTCCCTATGAGGATCCGACCCGCTATTGTAGTCTTGCAAACGCCCTTCAATATTTGACGTTCACGCGACCTGATATTACATATGTCGTACAACATATGTGTTTGTTTATGCATGATCCCAAAGTTGAACATATGAATGCGCTCAAACACATTTTTAGGTACATTCAGGGAACACTTAAGTATGGCTTGAATTTGTATCCTTCGTCGACGTCTACACTAGTCTCCTATATATATGCTGATTGAGGTGGTTGTCCTGACACCAGATGGTATACGTCTGGCTATTGTATGTTTTTAGGTAATAACTTGGTCTCATGATCTGACAAACGTCAATCCACGCTTTCATGTTCAAGTGCAGAGGTCGAGTATCGAGGGGTAGCCAATGTGGTTTCTGAGTCATGTTGGTTACGAAATCTACTTTTAGAGCTTTATTGTCCTATTGAGAATGCTACCTTGGTATATTGTGATAATATAAGTGCCATCTACATTTTTGGTAATCTCGTTCAACATCAGCGTACTAAACACATAGAGATGCATATTCACTTTGTTCGACAGAAGGTAGCTAAATGACAAGTACGCGTCTGTCATGTCCCTTCCAGATATCAGATTGCAGACATCTTTACAAAAGGTCTTCCCTCGGTCTTTTCTAAAGAATTTAGAGACAGTCTCAGCGTACGAAGACCGCCCGCTATGACTGAGGGGGTGTGTTAGAGATTGGGCCTCCACGTCCAGTCGTCCAGCCCATCACATTTGTTAATATTTTTCCTATTGCATATTTGGTATATTGTAGACATAGTCTTGTACCTAAAGTAGTATTGTAATATTACCATAAGTGTAGATTTAGTTTCCTTAAAGAATAAGGGTTTAGATGTAAAGTAGGAATAGAATTCTCCTATTGTAACTTGTATATATATGTCTTTCATCAATAAGAATAATCAAGGGATTAATTCTTTCATTTACTTTTAGCTCGTCTTTCTGGCTTTTGTTACTGCATAAATAAGGGTATAATCCAAGTCAAACGATTTTAGTCTAACTAGTGTTTGTACAATGTGGGTTATTTTTTTATGTTAGCATAAAAAGTTTGTATGTATAACTAACTTCTTCTCACCTCGTGAGCGATACAAGCTACTTTTAGCTAGAAGGCTCTTTTACTTCTAGTGCGCTAGTTCGAGAGTTGATGTTTGCTCGAGGACAATGTACGAGACTCCAAAGCCAACTACTCTATAGGACAGGGCACCTAGAGCAAGTCAAGGGCAGAGACATTATGGTTAAGATGACAAAACTTGTATATTATATTCATAATTCAAATCTAACTTGTGTTGCAACTCGAGTTGTCTAGGGTATATCATTGAGTGAATGGTAAATTGCACTAGTAGTCAGAGACATATCTAGGATTTAAATTATATAGGTTCAACCTTTTGAGGTTTTTAGTAATGAATTTCTTGTATTTTAAAATTTTATATGAGTTAAGACCAAAGGTCTTTATGTGGTAATGTTGAGAAATAAGAATAAACATACATAATGATATTAGGAGAGTTAGTTACAAAAGTAGTTAAAGTGGTAGTTATAAGAGGAGCCTATATGGAGCCTATGGAGAGTTATCTACTTGTATAAATAGGCTTCCTATCTCATTGTGTAATTGAGATTCTGAGAAATCAATAATATATCACAAGTATTTCTTTCTCTTTCTCTCAATCTCTCTTCTTCTACCTCGACATCTTTCTTGTTGAACACAGTCTGAATATACTGTGTATACTGGTGTGTATACTTGATGGATACGTAATCTAAACTGAGTGATGGTCTCAGAATCTCAACATGGTATCAAAGTTGTGTTTATGATTCGAGATCTGATTCTTCCGTAAGTCATCTTGAAGGCATTTCGTCCAAACTCTTACTTACTGGTTCTCAGTTCTTTTTTTTCTGATATACTGTCTATATCTAGTTTTTTCTTCTTCTAATATGCTGTCGAAATTTTATTCTCTTTCTTTCTGAGTTCATCCTCTAGTTCTCTTCTTTTGTATTGTATAACTAGTTGATCGTTGTCCAAGAAGGCAAGTTAACAGAAACTGCCTATCTAAATTAGAACAAAGATATTTCTCATAATTCTCTTCTCTCTATTTCTCTACTTCTTGTTCTTGAGTCTTTCTGAAACATTCAAGAAACATAAGCATGAATACTGATCAAGAAACTACTGAAAATATACCAGATGTTCTAGTCACATTTTCTGGTAGTTCATCTCGATATTCAGATTTCTACATTCTATCTCTGGTTTAAGTCTCTTTCTGGTTCTATTCCCTTTCTGTTTCTCTAAATCCTTCATTCTGGAATTCTTCTGCTTCTTAATTCTGAGTAACAAATCAGAAAGTTCTTACTTCTTTTTTCTGTTAGCGTAAGAACCAAAACCTTACCAAGAAAACTCTTGTCTATATCAAGAAAGTTTCTGTTTCTATTTCTTCTTCCTCTTCTTTTCCTCTCTTCTGAACCTTCACTTCTATTTCTTCTATAAATTTTGATTCTTGTATACAAGTGCATATTCAGTGAATATCACCAGATTTCTTCCTTCTTCTTTTTAAAAGAAATATTCTATGGCTATTCATGGAACTTGTCTAGTTCATCATATTAGAGCCTAAGGCTCATGCCCTGTGGGCGAGGGATTTCGCCTTTTTTGCTCCCAAGAGCCTAAGGCTCAAAGAACAACAAGTCTCTTCTCGTTCTTGATTTACACAGATTCACTAATTTCGCTAAAAAGTGAAATCTAAATTTTCTGTTTCTTGCTAAACTTCTACTTCTTGGAAGTGTTCCCTCCTCTCAAATATTTTTCAAGCAAAATCAAAATGGCCAACTGAAGATGCCATTTATAAAGTGCTTGAATTTCATCATGAATTTTAATTTTCTGGTTACTCTCTTCTTTGTGGTTACTTTTTTGTCTGAAGCACTTAAGGAAGGACAAAGTTCTGTGGTCAATAGTAACTGTGATGCAGGGCTACATTTCAATCCTATTTCAAAGGTGAAAGGACTGTCGTTTAATTGGTACACATGACTGACGAACACAATTTATTTGCCAAATTGAAAGCGAAGTCCGGAACATGAGACAGTTTGATGTTGATCAACACAGAGATCACAAAGGTCTGCTACTCTGCTGAAGTACAATTTGAGAGTGATCCAAGTATATCAGTTGTAATGGTTTTAGCATCTGATATGGTTAATTCTCAGCTTGAAGGCATTGCTGATAGTCCAGTTGATTTGGGAACAATTGGAGTAATCAAGAAAAATACCGAGCCTATCAAAAGTTCAAAGGATCACAAATGCCCAATATGCTTCAAGGTTTTTCCATCAGACCAATCTTTAGGAGGGCACAAGAGGGCTCATTACACTGGATTTACTGAGAGTAAAACTAAAGAGACTATGGTGAAAAAATTGGAGGAGCTTGCAGATAATCATAAATTTTTTTATCTGAATAATCCTGTAAATGCTATGAATCAAAACTATGGAAGTCAGTCTGCTGAAGTAAGTCTAGCTACTGCTAAAGCTACTACACCAACAACTCAAACAACTATGTTACTTAGTACTTCTGAGATTAGCTCGTGGCATCAAAGATTTGGACATATGTCCACTACGGTTCTCAACAAGTTGCCGCCTAATTAGAGTGTAACATCAGTATTTGAAATTCTAAGTTAGGTGTACTGAATATCTTCACCTCGCCTAACTTGAGGGGGAGTGTTAAGAGAAGCCAAAATTAGTTAGGATTAGTTATGATTAGTTAGAAGTTAGTTAGTCATTTTCAAGAAGTTTAACAAGAGGAGCCTAAAAGTAGTTACTAATCTTCATCTATATAAAGGCATTTGATATGCCATTGTGAATGATTGATAACACAGCACAATGAATACATCTTCTTCATCTACTCTTTTCAATATTTTCTGATTCTCTGGTTTTTCTGGTTTTTGTATACCAAGCATATATCGACTGTATATTGAAAGATAGAAATGGATGCTTGCCTTCTTGTTTCAACAATGTTGAGATTCTGAGACCATCACTCAGTTTAGATTATGTATCCATCAAGTATACACACCAGTATACACAGTATATTCAGACTGTGTTCAACAAGAAAGATGTCGAGGTAGAAGAAGAGAGATTGAGAGAAAGAGAAAGAAATTCTTGTGATCTATTATTGATTTCTCAGAATCTCAATTACACAATGAGATATGAAGCCTATTTATACAAGTAGATAACTCTCCATAGGCTCCATATAGGCTCCTCTTATAACTACCACTTTAACTACTTTTGTAACTAACGCCCCTAATATCACTACGTATGTTTATTCTTATTTCTCAACACTCCCCCTCAAGTTAGGCGTGGTGAAGACCTTCAGTACACCTAACTTGAACTTCAAATACTAATGTTGCACTCTCGTTAGAGATACGAAAATGTAGTGTTATACCATATTTTCGAACTTCCCCTGGTAGAAGATCACCTAGGTTGAGAACCATATTTTCGAACTTCTTGTTTTTCCATACATTGCAATCATGCTAGAATAAGCCACCACACATTTGTCAAATCCCTTTTGCTCCATCTCAGAAAATACCATTTATGCTTTTGAGTACACTCCAAGCCTGCAATACAAGTTCAATACTGAGGCATATGTCACTTGACCTGGTTCATTTCCCTCTGAACAAAGCTCTTCATACACTTTAATCGCAATTTCTCTTTTTCTAGAGAATCCATTCACAATCGCGCATAATATGCAATCAGAGACTCGAATTTTTACCCGAGTCATTGATGCAACAACATCAAAAGTCTTTTCCATACACCCCTCTTCAATGTACATCAACACTAGTTTCAAGAACAGTGCTGGATCCCTCGGCATTTTCTTGCCTTATGCTTCTTCTACAGCCATATTCACTTCATGAATGCTCGCGAATTCACATATAAGTACGGAGTAAAAAGAATGATCCTCTTGAATCCCTTCTTGGTCATGTCCCTAAAGTACTCCAAAGACTCAAAAACGCGCCCGTATTTCCCTAATGACTCACAAAGATTCTTGTAAATTTGAGCATAACAAGGTGTGGACTCTACTTTTTTGCTCTCAAATTCTTCAAAAAACGCCACAACTTTGTCACAATTTCCAATTTCTTGAGTGGTATTCTCTGTATTTCCTCCATTATATATGGATGTATTCACTCCATTAACACCAATAATAGTTACATTTGCATTCAGAGTAGTCATGATTCTTGTTATCGAGCGATTTCAAAATCGTGAGAACTTATGAAGCGATAGATTTTTCGTAAGATCGATTACGATGGCTTGGATCGTGTCTCAAGCTCTAATATCATGTTGTAAACTACGATCGGATGAAGATTAAGAACTTCATACTAAGAATAAGAAATAAGAAAGAAGAAGTAGAAATCGTGAACACAGTTGGAGATAGAATATTGAAGATTCAGAAGAGGAATTTGAATTTCTTGATAGATCTTTTAAGAATCAAGAACAAGAATGAAGACTAAACTTATGTCTTTACTGGTTTTCTATTTTTTTTTTCAGATTCTAAATATTGTTCTATGACACAATATCAAGAATAATAGAAGAGAAGAGAGAAGAATAAAAAACCAGAAACAAACAGAAACTTTCTGTGTTCAGCAGTTTTTTTTTCTTCGATTTATTCAATCTTGATAGAAGTTGTATTCCACAGATAGTGTTATGAGGAAGAAGTTTACTACTCAGAGTAATAGCAGAAGAGAAAGAAACAGATTGGAGAATATCAGAAAGAAAGCATGTAAGAATCGAAAAGAAGATTCGGAGGAAATATGAGATCGAATGGATTCTTGTTCGATATGACAGATATCATCATGTATAAGATACATAATTTAGAAGAGAATTTAGTATCGAAACTTAATCGAAGCAATACAAAGTCTCGGATATACCATTGGAAATTAACACGAAAATGCAGTTTTCATCAGAAACTTCAGAATATCATATTGTGAGATTGCATTGTGATTGCGGAATTGTGTGTTGATCTTATGGCTTTGATACCACGTTGAAACAAGAAGGCAATCATCCATTTCTATCTTTCAATATACAGTCGATATATGCTTGGTATACAAAAACCAGAAAATCAGAAAATATTGAAAAGAGTAGATGAAGAAGATGTATTCATTGTGCTGTGTTATCAATCATTTACAATGGCATATCAAATGTCTTTATATAGATGAAGATTAGTAACTACTTTTAGGCTCCTCTTGTTAAACTTCTTGAAAATGACTAACTAACTTCTAACTAATCCTAACTAATTTTGACTTCTCTTAACAGGTAATTTTACGAGTTATATTTACTTGAGCTAGGAGGAGTGGCATGATTCTACATAAATCTCCAGATAGATAAACTAATTACCCCTTTATGGCCGAATGATATGTTGAATCAACATGAGTTTTGCTTGTGATTTATTCTTAATTTTTTTTTGGAATTTATTATAGACTATGTACCACTTGAAGTTACACCATATTCCATCTAGACATCAGATAATATAACCATGCTTCAATTGTTTTTGTTCATTGCTTAGAAGTTGAACGGAAGCAAATTTGATATTTCTCAAGTGTTGTTGCTGAAATAAGGCATGCAGTTCGTAATGAAAGTGTTTTTTGCGTGCGGATAGCCCTGCATCTGTTGCTTTCTATTCTATTTATGAGGTGCTTATTTAACTGTCATGCGCTATTGAATTTTCAGGAAGTGAATTCATATATCCTTTGCTAACAATGAAGAAGCGTGGTTTCACTGTTTTTCCCGTCGGTTGTGATGTACTAATGTTATTTCCTTGCATATACAGCAATAGGCTAGCTAATTGCATATCACTACCTTACTATGGCTTTCAATATTCGTTGTAGCTAATTGCATATCACTACCTTACTATGGCTTTCAATATTCGTTGTTGTTGAAAACACTCTCCTATCCATTTATCTACCTCGTCTCAGAATATCATATTTTGTTGGTAGCTTGAAGTCAAGTTCTTTGTGACAAAAGGTTGAACAAGCTTCTCTTTCGCTTGCATATTTGTTATATTGTAGTATTGGGTTGAGACTGATCTGAACTAGAAATTGACCTGCCCTCTTGCACTTATGATCTCTTAGTCATGATATTTTCTAGTTGTAAGCAGTGGTGGAGCCACCATGTAGCCAGGGGCCCGGACTTCCCCTCAAATTTAATTTTTTCCAAGTATACTACTAGTAATATTCATGATATTACAATAGAGTCCTTAATTCTGGCTTCCTCGGACTGCTTCCCCGGGTTCCCCCTAAACCAAAATTCTGGTTTCGCCCCTAATTGTAAGGATATCTTAATTAACGAAAAAGGAAAAAGAAGAGTGAAAAGTAGCCTACATTGATCTTTTATATATATATATATATATTGTAATCTTGGAATGAAATGAATCATGGAATTAGTTTCCTTCCTACACTCTTATGAGTAAAACTATTAAATGTCTTTGTTAAGAATTAATTGTGCAAAAGCTGTAAAAACGGCAATATTAATCAGATGTAGTATATGGGCACATTCAGTGTTTAGTAATATTTTGAATAAGTTGGAAAATAAAATGTTATAAATGAAAAAGAAACCATAATTTCCCAAAAGATTCAAATGCTTTTGTGGTCCATTAATCACTATCAAACATTTTCTAATGTCCTCTTTTAGGACAAGAATGTGTTACACATGACAAATAATTCAAAAGTATATTCCATGTCTCTTTTTTTCCTTCTAAATAGTTATGGTCGACTTTGTTTGTGCGCACCTCAAATAATTTTATAGTGTATCTGCCATCTCTGACCAGCACTCATATCGAGTGAATCTGTCCACTCAAACTTAAATAAATGGAAAAATATCATTAGTATTTTTACCCCCGCTGACATATTTCCGGTCTTTTTAAGATGTTCAACACTACTATTATGTTGTTACTTTCTTGAGTAACCAAGAAGATTTATTATAATTATCATAACTGGCGAGTCTATTCTCCTAGATTGATCATATTACACGGTAATTGATAAGATAAGAAGATGAATTTTCAAGAATCGAATTTTCACTTTAATGCAATAGACGTTGGTGCTTACTTTTCCTAGCACAGATCTTGGATTCATTAGACAAAAACACGCCTCTAAGTATTAACTTTTTTTGAATTTTCTATCTGAACTATTAGATGTCAGAATTTTCTATTTAAATTATTACCAACTATTTTGCAAAATACATCTCAATTATCAATTGTTCACTTTTACTACATGAACTATCACCAATTAGTTTGCAAAACACATCTCATTAAAAGTGAATAACTTATACTGAAGTGTGTTTTACAAAATAGTTGGTGATAGTTCATGTAGGAAGGTGAACAACTGATAGTTGATGTGTGTTTTGCAAATTAATCGGTGATAGTTTAGTTAAAAAATTACCCCACCTGATAGTTCAGGTAGAAAAACTCAAAACAATGTAACACTTAAGGTGTGTTTTTGACCATTGTTTCGTTAAATTTAACTATCAGAACTTGTTAAATATTTGACGAAGATCAAACGTGTTAATTTTAATTTAAAAGAACAAAACTGCTAAGGAAGATATTTATCCTTTATTATACTTTTTAATATATTTATCCTTGTTATTCTATTTTGAGTTCATATTACCCTTGAATTATCAGTTTTCTTATTCCCACCTTTATTATCATGTGTGATGTCTACGTAAATATTTATTTTTCACAAATTAAATCTGATTCATATTAAACCGATCCATCCAAAATAAACCGACCCAACTTGAAAAATTAACCCATTATAGTAACCTTTGGCGATGGCAATATGTTTTTCTTAAATGACTTATTTTAGTATAATCTTAATTATCCTCTCAAACAATCTTGAAAAAATAATATATTCTCAGTAGGTGTTTGATAAATTGCAGATCATCTTTGGTTGGCGCAAAAAAGGCTGCTTTCACTATATATACACCGATCCATTCATACCTTACATATACAGTAGTACAAAAAGAGTTAATCCAAAACATACCCTTTATTCAAAATGGTATTTTTTTGCATTAATTTCAAGAACAAATTCATCTTCATTGAGAAAAGTTCGGTTCTTGAGCAATATACCCGAGAACAGTGTTTGTGGTGGACCAAAACCACAAAACCCAAATCAAAGAGTGATCCTAATGACATTAAGGATATAAGAAAGGTGAAGCAATAACAATGGTGACAGGTTATGATTATCCATCAGGTGTTCATATAGATATGTCTTGTGGCTGTGGGTGATTCTGCATCTATGGTTGTTCATGGACATGATACTACTTTGCCTATTACACTTGATGAGATGCTTGTTCATTGTAGAGCTGTTGCTAGAGGTGCTAAAAGACCTCTTCTTGTTGGTGACTTGCCTTTTGGGACTTATGAATCTAGTACTAAACAGGTAAAATTTCATTACTCTTTTTGATTGATATTACTCCAAATTCTTAACTAGAGATTTCAGGTTCGAGCCATGAGTATGGAGTAACCTCTGTTATGGAGCATTTTACTACCAATGTGGGACTTTCAGACATGAATTCAGTAGCCTTTGAGGGACTTTCCGGAACTAATCCGGATTTAGTGAGCCCCAATGTGGGTATCGGGCACAGGGTGAGAAACCAAAAGAAAGTTCATTAATTGTTTGTGCAAACTTTTCACCAAAAGGTTCACCTACAATCTTAGGTGGACTAGGATATGGCAAGGGGTTCATCCGAGTCCCCTTCGTCGAAAAAATTACACGTATCTGCAATGTTAAAATTATATTATGTATATATAGTATGATGAGGATATGAGATGAGCTTAAATGAAGAAGTAGGAATTCAGATAGCCGATCTCAATTTGTTTGGGGCTGAGGCGTAGTAGTTGTTGTATAGTAGATATTGAATTTCCTTGGCTTATTCGTATGTTTACTTCTTTATATTATGAATCCCTTTAGTGAAATCTTGGCTCCACCAGTAGATAATTTTGCAAGTTATATGGTTACTTCAGAATAGAGTAAATAACATGATATGAGATTACAGGGGTAATGTAAGAATTTACCTTGTGGATGTATATAAGTTAAATCGAACAAGTAATTGTTTGTTGTTCAACTTAAAGGAGAGTTGTCGCTGCTACTGCTTTTTATGGTATCATTGTTGTTTGGTTAGATTATTTTAGTGTAGTGTTATTATTGTAGGTTCGATTAGCTTGTCACACTTATAGGCGCATTATTGCTCTTTAGTACTCTGTAGTTTGATTCTGTTTCCTGTTGTTAGAATGCGCTACCATTGCGTATTTAATTTTTACTATCTGCATGTACACATTGCTTTAATTTCTCATCTGAGTCTGACCGTTTCTCATACTTTGTTTTGCTTTGCTTGCTTTGCCTGATTATGCTTTGTCTTGAGCCGAGGGTCTCCATTAACAGCCGCTCTACCTACCAAGGTGGAGGTGAGGTCTGTGTACATTCTACCGCATTGTTTTCAGACATGTTATTCAGTTTGGGAAAAGGCCCACGCTTTATACACTAATGACATATTTTGATTTTATGATGTGATATCTCGGATGACCAACTTAAAGAAACATGAATTAGATATGTCTACTTACTTGGGACAGGTACATGCAGTCATGTAGGAGTTTGAGCAGTTGATGCCAATCATTACAAACGTTGAAAAACAACAAGAGCAAGACGTATATTGTTTCTAGTTTTCACACATACTGGACTTCCTACTGACCTTGATTCGGTGGTGATCATATTTTGGCTAGTCATATGATTCCTACAATTAATGAACTATTTTCTCGTTTGCTTTGTCTTGCTGCGCCTCCTGATCACACAGTGGTTCCATCACCAACAGTTGACTCACAGTTGACTCCTCTGTTCTCGCATTTCAAACCATAGAGAATCGAACATATCAGTCTATGGATAATCGACGAGGAGGTCGTTTTGAAAAGTCACAAACTAAGTGTAGTTATTGTCATAAGTTTGGACACACTCGCGAGGTATGTCGTGCTCTACATGGTCCACTACCCAATGATGTTCAGTGTAGTCATTGTCATAAGTTTGGACACACTCGTGACGTATGTCGTGTTATGCATGGTCAACCCCCAACAATGCTCATGTTTCTCAGACTGATACTACAAGAAATCCGAGGCTTTTATCTGAAGGAGAATACAGTGAGTACCTTTAGTATCGATCAAGTAAGCTTACGTCTCCACAAGTAGCCACGAATTCTTAGCCTAATACTTCTGTTGCTGGTAATTCCTTCGCATGTGTTTCACAATCTAGTATCCGTCCATCATGGGTCGTTGACTCAGGCACTTCTAATCATATTTCTAGTAACAAATCACTTTTGTCAAATACTATTTATTCACAGTCCCTTCCTCCGGTTACTTTAACCGATGGGATCCAAACAAAACCAAAAAGGGTTGGACAAGTTAATCTCCTATCTTCTGTCACTCTAAACTCCGTTCTTTTATGTCCCTGATTGCCTTTTAATCTTGCATCCGTCAGTCGTTTGACAAGTGCCCTAAATTGTGCCATAATATTTCTTGATAATTTTTTGTTATGCAGGACCGTAGTACATGACAGGTTTGGTGAAGGATTTGAATCACAATGTCTCTACTATATTACCTCTCATAATTCCTCCACAACATGCTCCATTACAGATCCTCCAGACTTAATCCATAAGCGATTGGGACATCCGAGTCTGTTCAAGCTATAAAAGACGGTGCCTAGTTTGTCTAGTATGTCCAAATTAGATTGTGAGTCGTGTCAACTTGGGAAACACACTCGAACTACCTTTTCTCGTAGTGCTGAGAGTCGAGCAGAGTATTTTTTCTACAATTCATTCTGATATTTAGGGTCTTAGTAGAGTCAGTTCACCTTTAGGATTTCGTTATTTTGTTAGTTTCATTGACGATTTTTCTAGATGTACTTGGCTATTCTTAATAAAAGACCGTTCTGAATTATTCTCTATATTCAAGAGTCTTTATGCCGAAATACAAAATCAATTTGGTATTTCTATTCGTACTTTTCATAGTGATAATGTCTTAGAATACAAATCCTCTCAGTTTCAACAGTTTATGAGTCACCAAGGAATTATTCATCAAACATCTTGTTCGTACACCCCTCAGGAGAACGGGGTAGCAGAAAGGAAGAATAGACATATCATTGAGACTGCTCGCACTCTTCTCATTGAATCCCAAGTTTCCGCTGTGCTTTTTGGGCAATGTAGTCCTCACAACTTGTCATTTAATTAATCGAATGCCCTCATCATCTATTCAAAATCAAATTTCATATTCCATAGTATATCCGCAGTCATCTCTATACTCTCTTCCTCCTCGTATTTTTGGGAGCACATGTTGTGCATAACCTAACTCCGGAGATAGATAAATTAGCCCATCGCTCTCTTAAATGTGTCTTTCTTGGTTATTTTCAAGTTCAAAAAGTGTATCGTTGCTTCTCACATGATCTTCGTCGATATCTTATGTCTGTCGATGTCATATTTTTTTAATCTCAACCTTACTTTAGGTCTCCTTCTAATCATCCTGATATCTCTTAGATCTTACATATACCTTAGATTTTAACTACATCGACCTTTGAGGAATTTACTGATTTATATCTCCAACACGATCACCACTTCGACTTATCATCGCTTCATCGATCCAGATCGTAACCCATATCGTATATCGAGTCCGGATGATTACGCATGCGTCGGACCGCACTCATCGCAGACTTGTCTCTTCCTGATCAGCCGATTGGACTTCGGACATGTAAAAGGTTCACTCGTAATACTAACCAACATTATACCCTTCTAAGTTATCATCGTCTATCATTATCCTATTATGTCTTTGTATCATCATTGTCATTTGTCCTATTCCTAAGTCTATAGGTGAAGCTCTTTCTCATCCTGGATGTCAACAAGCTATGATTGACGAGATGTCTGCTTTACACACGAATGGTACTTGGAAGCTTGTTCCTCTCTCTTCAGGTAAATCTACTATTGGTTGTCGTTGGATTTTGGTCCGGACGACCAAGTTGATCGGCTTAAGGGTATACACATATATTTGGGCTTGATTATAGAGATACTTTCTCACCCGTGGCTAAAATAGCATATGTTCGTCTTTTTCTATCCATTGTTGTTGTCCGTCATTGGCCTCTTTATCAGTTGGACATTAAAAATGTTTTTCTCCACAGTGATCTTGAGGAAGAAGTTTATATGGAGCAACCACTCAATTTTATTGCTCATGGGGAGTCTAATCTGGTGTGTCGATTGCGTCAGTCACTTTATGGTCCGAAATAGTCTCCTCGAACCTGGTTTGGTAAATTCAGCACAATAATTCATGAAATTGGTATGACCCGCAGTGAAGTAGATCATTTTGTTTTTATCGACATTTTGCTCCAGATATGAGTATTTATTTGATGGTTTATGTTGACGATATCGTTATAACTGGCAATGATCAAGATGATATCACTAATTTAAAGCAACATCTCTTTCAGCATTTTCAGACCAAAAATCTCGGGAGACTGAAGTATTTTTATAGGTATTAAGGTTTCCCAATCCACGTCAGGTATTGTTATTTCGCAACGCAAGTATGCCTTAGACATTATTGAGGAGACAAAAATGATGGGCTGTAAACCCATTGACACTTCTATGGATCCGAATGTTAAACTCTTTGCAGGAGGGAGCCACTCAGTGATCCTGAAAGATATAGGCGGTTGGTTGGTAAGTTGAATTATCTCACAGTGATTAGACCTGACATTTCATGTGAGTATTAGGATGCAGTTATTCACATTCTGCGATATATTAAGTCACCCTGTAAAGGCGCTTTTCAAGATCGAGGCCATGGCGGTCGTTGGATATCTGACGACGATTATGCAAGATCACCGTCTGATAGACGTTCTACATTCGGATATTGTGTGTTAATAGGAGGTAATTTGGTGTCTTGGAAGAGTAAGAAACAGAGTGTCGTTGCTCGATCTAGTGCTGAATTAGAGTATCGAGCAATGGTTGTAGCAACTTGTGAGCTAGTTTGGATTAAACAGTTGCGCAGAGAACTAAAATTTGAAGAAATCAGTCAAATGGAACTTGTATGTTATAACAAATGGGCCCTTCATTTCGCATCAAATCTGGTATTTATGGAGGACTAAGCACATTGAGATTGACTGTCACTTTGTTAGGGAAAATATACTCTCCGGAGATATTGTTACTAAATTTGTAAAGTCGAGTGATCAGCTTGCTGGAGAGATTACATCTGTAACAAGCTCGGTACATATGATTTGTATGCACCAGCTTGAGGGGAGTGTTAGAATAGGAATAGAAATAGAATTTGTATATAGTATTTTACATGAAAAAGAATTGAGATGTAATATCTATAAATAGGGCTCAATGTAATAATATAGATACACAATTCAATAATATATTTTTCTCCCATAATTACTCACAGTAACGATCTCTACATTAAGAGGCATACCTTCAGGAATCTGGTTTGGATCGTCTCCACAAGAGAAACAAGACTTCATTAATATTCTGGTCATTGACCCGCCCGCCACATATAAATCTGTCATTGATCAATTAAAAAAGCTATGCAGAGAAGGTACTACGCAAAAACCAAGAGCCAAAAAAATTTAAGGACCACATGCAAACAATGCAACTATTAAGATGCATTTATGTGTGTTTTCTGTCACGCATGAGAGAAAAAGAGAGATGACATACTTTCTTTCCCTGGAAAAATTGGACGGACATGGAGTTTGTTTGCCTCTAGCATGCGCGGAACTTCTCGTCCTGATTCAGATGCTTTTATGAAGAGATATTCAATATCTTTTATGCTAAAAAAGAAGTCCTTGGGTGCAATCTTATTCTCAATATCATTTTCTTCTACTGGTGTCTTCATGTCATTATTATCATCAGCAGGTCCTGAAGGTGGAGCTCTTAGTGGGGACAAATCAGGTGACTTGGCTTCTGACACTACCCTTCTCGCAGAGGTTATGTCAGGTGAGCCATCATTGCTAGCATGATCAGTTGCTCTATTGACATTTTGAAAACTTCGGACCAGTGTTTCTGCGGAAGGCTCGTCGTCAAATTCATCATCTGAGACCTGTGATTAGGGGTGACAAAATTAGCCCATAAAAACATGAACCGCCCAACACACTCAAGTTTGGACTGGTCATTGACCCACCCATTTAGCCCAACCCATTTCAGCCCTTCTAAAAATTGGGTTGATATGTATCCCAAATAGATCCATAGAAATCTTGTCAAAATATTTTCAATTTTTTTTTTATTTGATATGTTATTAGTTATATATACCCATAATAAAGAAATGAAATAGTTTTATTATGTGCTTAAAAAATTATAAAATAGCAAACAAAAAAATTAAAACTTAGTAAGAATTGGACGGGTTGGGTTATGACCCGCTTTTTAGCCCATTTCAGCCCATTTTTGACCTCCACAAATCCAACCCAACCTCCCCATTTACCTGTGATGATCCATCCCTGGAAGGTGAAGAATATTGTTCTTCTTCATCTTCTGATGCAGGAACTGTATCGTCATCTCTGTGGTGTCTATTGTCATTTCGATTTTCTCTCGTTCCATCTTGTGAAGTCAAATGATTATCAATATCATGGCCAAGACCGAAATAGTCCCAAGGTGAAGTTTCAGAAGGGGAAGGAGGGATGTCAAAAGGTGATGCTTCTTCAGGCCTCTCGGTGGTGGAACGAGGCGTGGAGTTCTGAGGTGTACTTGACATAACCGAAACAGTAACCGGAACGTAAGGTTTTTCTTCAACTTTCCTAGAAAAAGTACCTCTAAATTTCATGTGATTCACATGGTATCGACTTGAGGTCGGAGGTGACGGAGACGGAACGACATTCTCATGAGTTGCATCTACATGACGTGAGACGGTTGCAGAAGAGAACGAAAACTGGGAATGTGACTTTTCAGTTGATGCAAGCAGCTCGGGTGTTGCACTAGTTGAAGTGTAGAGTGAAGATTCGATTGGCGCCTCCCGTTCAGCAAATCTCCTTAAAGAAGTTACAGTAATCTTTAGAGACTCGATATAAGCAATATGAGTCGCTGCTAGATTACATCGGCCATCAAGAGCTTGCCGAACAAACTTCTTCCGTTCACGACAAAGCTGCAAGGCTTTATCTTCCTCTAATTTAGAGTTTGATGCCCCCATCAAATCATTCCACGGTTGAAAACTTGTTTCACTTCCCAGAATAGTTACTTCAAGCCTTCAAGACGCAACCCTGATTCAAAAACTCGGAAGATTATTCATTTGGAAAGAAACAATGCATGAGCGAATTTCATGAGGCTAAATATAACCAAGAAACTAACTCTAGTATCTGGAAAAGGTTAAAAAGAAGTCATAAATACGTCCAGAAATCAGATATGTTAATAAGTAATCCAACTCTCAAGAAAAAACGCAACACTATAAATGCATTAACTGTTTGACCAAGTACTTAATCTGGTTTCCAAACAGTACGTCAGGATGCATGGGAATTTTTGAATTCAACGGTTTGGATCTGAAGTATGCCATTGTCAATTTGGATAAGGAAATAAAGTTTTAATTGTGCAGGTCTTGTTGTTGTCAAATGCAAGAGTAAAAAGCTATGATGGTGATGCGCGATTTATGCATACACTTACGCAGTCGCGTGTCGTGACAGTAATATAATATAGAGTAAGGCCAGAATATCTTTCGATTTGGTTTTCAAGTACCGATTATCTATGCTTTAGTTTCTATTTGGTTAACGTTAATTTAGTTGGAATTCTAAACTAATAATGCAGGAAATAAACTAATTATAAAAATACTTTGATTTAAATCAGTTATGATGGAGAATTGGGGTTTCCAAGATCATCAACTATCCACTCTATTCAATCCTTAATACAATTAGACTGACTTCTTCTTCTACGTTAGGATAGCAGGTTAACTAGATCGTTTTATACTCCTGTTATAATATAAACACTCAACCCCAATGGAGAACCCTTCTACCTTTCGGTGACAAGATTGACTACAAAGGAGGATTAAAAGCAATAACCTATTAAGCTATACAAGTATCGGGGTACTTTCGTCCACGATTTAACCTATGTTTATTCAACTATAGCATATTCTCAATCTCCCCTTTCGGCTTTCGATTAGAAATCATATAAGTGATGATAATTAGTGATCAATTAATTATCAAGCAATCAAAACAACTATTGAATAAATCTTAAATAAGTGAAGAAGAAACCAAACTAATATATTAATTCATGAATAGAGTTTCAAGTGAATCACAAGGAAATCCCTAATAAAGTAATTAGCTCACAGTCATAGTCACGCTAAGAACTAATACAATATTCATACATGAACTGAAATAAATAAAGCAAAAAGAAAGAAAAGAAAATACTCAAGAACGAGTCTCCAAGCCTTCTAGCATCCAGGGATTGTGTTGTGGAATATTTACAAGATGGAATGGTGGATGGAGAATGGAATGGGTGATGAAGGATGGGTGGATGTAGAATGTAGAATGGAGGATGTAGAATGAGTTTTTCTAATGATGTAGAGACTATTTATAGACCAAGAATCCTTTAGGTAAAGGGTTAGGGATTATGTATGTAGGAAAGGTTATGGAATCCTTTTAGGTAAAGATTTTAGGAAAAATTATGGAAAAGGGTTAAGGAATATGTAGGTAGAAAAAGTTATCCCTTTTGGACTCTGAAAATGTGTCAAATTCGGCCCAAAACTTCGAAATCAGCGTCGGCGCCATGCCTGTCGGGCGCCACGGCGTAAAACTGCAACTTTCGGACTTGCGAAGACATCAGCCATGGCGGTGACGTTTTTCTGGCGGATTCCGTTTCGTCGTCCTTTTTTCGTCCGGACTTCGTCTGATCTCCTCTATAATTCCCGGGACTTCTTAGACTTCATTTATTGGCCCCTTTTAGTGTGCAATTCCATCTCATTTATGCTTATTTCATCTCCTTTTCGCCATTTCGCCATTTCTGACCGCTGTGACACAAAAGAAATGAAAACAACTCTAATACTATACTAAACATAAATGAAATGAGTAAAATACTTACTAAAAATGACTCAAAAGGTGTATATAGAATACACCGATCAGATGGAAATATGAAGAAACAAATCATAGACAAAGGGTCGAAATTAACAAATAAACACGTGCCCTAGAACCATATATTCATAATTACAACAACTTAACCTAATTGAATTTAACACAAAATATCCAAACATAAACCAACTAAAAGAAGAACCAAAAACTTGCCAAAGAAAATCAGAGCAGTTAAATAAATTAACAAAAACGGATCATTAATCCCCAAAAGCAAGAAGAACAGATGACTAAAAATCCAATCTTTAAAATTCACAGATTTCTGAAACTTCACGACTGCATAACAGAATCCAATTCAACCCCAACCAAACCAAGTACCACGAAGAACCTATCAATAAATCGCAACAATGAAATATAACTAGATAAAGAAAGTGAGAAAGTGAATAATAACTAGAATTAATCTCTTGATTATTCTTATTGATGAAAGACATATATATGCAAGTTACAATAGGAGAATCATATTCCTACTTTACATCTAAATCTCTATTCTATATGAAGAATAACTATACACTTATGGTAACATTACAATCCTAATTAAGGTACAAGACTAGTATGAAAAATATATCAAATATACAAACTAATATAGAAATAACGGATGGGATGGAAATCACGGATGGGCTGGCTTTGGCCCATATTTAACACACCTCCGCAGTCATAGCGTGTGGTTTTCGTACGCTGAGACTGTCTCTAAAATCTTCAAAATGGACCGAGGGAAGACCCTTTGTAAAGATGTCTGCAATTTGATATCTGGAAGGGACATGGCAGACGCATACTTGTCCTTTAGCGACCTTCTCTCGAACCAAGTGAATATTCATCTCTATTTGTTTAGTGAGTTGGTGCTGAACTGGATTACCAGAAAGGTAGATGACACTTATATTATCACAATATACTAAGGTAGCCTTCTGAATAGGACAATGAAGCTCTAAAAGTAAATTTCGTAACCAACATGACTCAGAAACCACATTGGCTACCCCTCTATACTCGGCCTCTGCACTTTAACGTGAAAGCGTGGATTGACGCTTGGCAGACCATGAGACCAAGTTATTACCTAAAAACATACAATAGCCAAACGTAGACCGTCTGGTATCTGTACAACCACCCCAATCAGCATCTGTATAGGAGACTAGTGTAGACGTCGACGAAGGATACAAATTCAAGTCATAATCAAGTGTTCCATGAATGTACCTAAGAATGCGTTGAGCGCATTCATATGTTCAACTCTGGTTCATGCATAAACAAACACACCTGCTAGACGGCATATGTAATATCTGGTCACGTCAACGTAAGATACTGAAGGGCGTCTGCAAGACTACGATAGCGGATCGGATCCTCATAAGGAGAGACAGCTGCAGCACCCAACTTGAGTTTAGTATCAACTGGAGTAGAAGTAGACTTACATGATTACATCCCAGCCTTCTCAATGATCTATGTTGCATACTTTCTTTGTGATAAGAACAATCCACCTGTATGACGATTGACGAGTGACAGCAATCCCCAAAAAATAACTCAATGGGCCCAAGTCTTTCATGGCAAACTCAGAACTGAGCATTGTCATAATAGACTTTCGCAAAGCATCAGAAGAGACATTCAAGATAATAGCATCCACATATAATAGTATATAAGCCATCGAAGAACCGCGACGATATATGAATAATGAATTATCAGACCTGCTGTGAGAGAAACCCATAGTCGAAACATAGTCAACAAACCTCTTATACCAAGCCCGTGGAGACTGCTTAAGCCCATACAAGGACTTCTTCAACCAACATACATGATTAGGATATCTAGTATCCCTAAACCCCAGGGGCTGATGCATATACACTATCTCCTTTTGATCACCATGTAGGAAAACATTCTTCACATCTAGCTGATGAATGAGCCATGATTTAGAAAGAGTCAAGCTAAGCACAGTGCAAATGGTAGCCGACTTGACCACCGGGCTAAATGTCTAACCACAATCCACACCAACCTGCTGAGTCTTACCATCACCTACAAGACGAACCTTATGCCTTGCAAACGAACAGTCAGAATTTTCCTTATGAGCAATAATCTACATAGACCGAATAAAATTAACACCATATGGACGGGGCACCAACTCTCATGTCTTATTATCAATAAGAGCATTATATTCATCGGTCATGACAATTTTCCAATTAGGGTCATTTAAGGCAGACACATGATTACGGGGTAGGGGTGACCTAAAAACATTAGAATTTAAATTAAAATATATTTTTGATTTAAAAATACTCATTTGACTGCGAGTGATTGGACCATCACTCGGGGCTGGAGTGGGTGAATTTTGGGAATTATCGGAGATGCGGATCAAGGCTAGCAATGGGCTCGCCGCCCATTTTCGTAAATTACAGTATCGCGCCTCGGCGGAAGTGCGCTGACGACGTATTTCTGGATATTTTTGAAAAATATTGAATAATATAGGGGGAGAGATCATCATCCAAAAAATCATACGAATTAGGCACGGGTTCTTCTACTTTTGAAAATGAGAATTGAGACTCATCAAAGATAACATGACGACTAATGATGATTCGTTTAGATGACAAATCAAAGCATTTATAACCATAGTGATTTGACGGATAACCCAAAAACACACAAGCAGTAGAAAACGTGCTTGTAGTTTGTTAATTGTGGTGGATGAAAACAGAGGATAACATAAGCATCCAAAGACCCTAAGATGAGAATATGATGGAGTCTTATTATATAAACATTGAAGGGGGGACGAATATGTCAAACCTTTAGAAGGAAGAATGTTAAGCAAATATGTAGCCATTTGTAGAGCATGATGCCAAAACACCGGGGGACGGAAGAATGAACCAATAAGGTGCGGATAATATTGTTAATGGTACAAATTTTACGTTCAGCTTTCTTATGTTGTGAAGACGTATGAGGACAAGAAAGATAAAAATTTATCCCAATTTGAGCACAAAACTCCTGAAACTCCTCATTGTCATACTCTTTGTCATTATCACATTGAATATTCTTTTTTTTCGTTCTAATTGAGTTCTATTGAAAGCTCTAAATTTTATGAAGATGGAAAAAACTTGGGATTTTTTCGTTATTGGAAACGTCCATAAAAATTTAGAATAATCATTCAAGAATAAAATATAATAATGATGACCCATAGAACTGAGAATGGGAGAGGTCCATAAATCGCTATGGATAATATCAAATGGCATAGAAGTGTGAGAACTCGAGGCTACAAATGGCAACTTAACAATTTTTCCTAGAGAACAAGATTGACAATTTGGAGTACTACGCGTACCCTTACAGGAAATAAGCTTATTTCTATCTAAAGTAGATAAAATAGACGGCCCCGGATGACCTGGATGTGAATGCCACAAGGAATGAGAAAGAACTGCAAAAGTGAATGACATGGCTTGACGCGAGAAACTGAGACTCGATATGATTGGATAAAGGTCTCCCCTATTGTCACACCTCATGAGATGACTCCCCGTCTTGAAATCCTTTACAGTAAACCCAAACGGATCAAAATCAATAGAAACTCAATTATCATTTGTGAATTTACGGACAAACATCAAAATTTTAATCAGTTTTGGGGCATTAAGAGTATTTTTCAGGACAAGTGGTGGATGTGGAGGAGATAAAGTTTTATGCCATAACCCTTAATTGAAATAGAAGTACCATTACCAACAATTATACCACGATTACTGCTCAAATTGGAATAAGACGAGAGAGTGCCTTGGTCAGAAGTCATGTGGATAGTGGCGCCTGTGTCCATGTACCAATTTGGGTCCGGTTGAGTCATTCCCAGCGTGTGCATCGCGGCTTCAATGTCTGTTTGTGTGGGTCCTGCTGCGTGATGGGCATGAGAGGGTCGATGCCTGGCATGTCGGACGCCGATCGGCCCAGTTCAAACCCGAGCTCGACTCGAGTAATCGGGCTCGACCGAATCGGGAGGCGCCGCGACGCCGATATCAAGGCCGCGACGCCGACTGTGCTTTAATCGCGACCGAATCGCCCATCACATCGCATAGGGGACCACTATGGGCCCCACGACTGATATTATTGACCTCCCCGCGGGTTACCACTGCCCCGCCACCGTTTCGATTGCCGCCGCAATTTTTCCCATTATGTTTCCGATGTTGACCCCTTTTCCGCCACCGTTGTTGCGTTGGTGGCTCGAGTCGGTGGAACTGACGGAGGAAAGTTCAACTCGGTCACCATGACGGAATGACAAGCCCCGGTAGCAGCCTTTTTAGCTAATCCTACTTCTTCCAAAGTGAGCATGGAACAGGTTTGATAGAATTCCGGTAGGGGGTTACTTTGACGAATAATCGAAGCAACGTCGTTATAGGCCTCAGACAGTCTGCAACCATCTGTAAAACGAGACGACTATTAGTAACAGGAGCACCCACATTGCGAAGTTGATCCGTCAAATCCTTGAGTCGTTTACAATAAGAAAAACGTTAAGAAAATTCTCCATAGCAACTTGAGAAAATTCCTGCTCAAGGATAACAATACGAGAATGATTGTTATCTTGGAAGATATCACGCAATCGATTCCAAGCCTCCATAGTTGTGGAGTTAGGTTCCATAATCGTCCGTAAAAGATCCATGGATATTGTGGCATAAATCCATTGGAGAACATTTGCATCAAGCGTGACCCATATTTTGGATCGTCTGTGATCTTGATGGCTAGCTCGCCATCTCGAATCATCTTCGTGAGTCAGGAAAGCGAAACTAACGAACTCTGTAGTGTAGGGTGTAAGCCTAGCTGCTCGGAAACACCCAGTGCCCTACTCCCAAGAAGTTGTTGGTCTCGTTTAGATCATGAGTTGGCACAAAAGCAAGAAAACTTTGGTTGGAACGACTACTGTAGTCTCTGTATCATCCTCCGTATGAGTAGGTGCAGGAATGGTGTGGTGAAGAACTTGATGAGCCATAGCATGAATCTTGAATAATTTCGCCCACGTCTCATATTGAACGTTTTCTAAGTCAAGAACAATAGGAAGAACGCTCTTGATGTTAGAAACTGTGAGGGCAGGATGAAACGTGTTCTTATCAGTCATAGTGAATAGAACAACAAGATTTGGAGAAGGGATTGGGGAAGAGAAGGAGAAAAACAGAGAAGTGTCTCGGGTTTTGGAGGGATTTTCACGGAATTTTTAGAGAAAAGAGAGGAGTGGTAAGCAAGGTAAAAATAACCTAGACTCTTGATACCATGAAAGAATTAATCCCCTTGATTATTCTTATTGATGAAAGACATATATATACAAGTTACAATAGGAGAATCATATTCCTACTTTACATCTAAATCTCTATTCTATATAATCTCTATTCTATATAAAGAATAACTATACACTTATGGTAACATTACAATTCTAATTAAGGTACAAGACTAGTATGGAAAATATACCAAATATACAAACTAATATGGAAATAAGTCTAGGATCGCTGGTGGCCGACCCGACACCATCCTGCCCGACCACCGTGTTAAAAAAAAAAAACGGATCTGGCTCGAACCGAGTGGTGGACAGTATGGTCCCGCCGCCTGGCCCCGCCAGACCCGATCCCGCCCCGATCCCGCCCCAGTCCCGCCATTTGCCAAAAATAGCCGTTGTCTAACGGCCATTTACATTTTTCGCCTAGACAACGGCCATTTTTGGCTTCCCCACTCCCAACCCCTACCCCATTTATATTTATTTTTAACTCTAAGTTATTATATTTACACTTTAACCCAATTTTTCAACTATAAATACCTCATTTTCTTCTTATTTCTCACAAATCTTCCTACATTTTCTCTAATTTCGATATACAACAGTGTCTACTACATATTCACTCTATTTATTAATTTGAGAATTGGGAGTGAAGTTGACAACTAGCTTGAGGATTAATCGATCGAGCAAAGTTTCAATTTTCAACCTCTCTCGATTACACATCGACTTACGCTTGGCTTTGGTACATTCTGCCTCATTAAATTATTATTTTGTTTTTATTTCATTTAGCACATTTAATTTCATTATCTTTAAGTCTTTAACTATTTATTATCATAATTAAAATGAAAAGAACAAAAGTCTTTTCTGCAAGTACTTCTTCTAGTAGTATGTAACATGAGGCAAGGGTACTTCTTCTAGTATTCCTAGACAAGATGATTTTATAGATCCTGAACTGTTTCCTGAAATACCATATGATCTTGACACAAATGTTTATCCTCAAATGAAGAAGATTTTAATTTAGATGACACTCTAGATGATGATACACCTACTAATGAAGATGATGATACACCCACTAGTGAAATGTCTCCTATCCCCCCTAGTATGAGACGAGGTCCGGCAAAACGACCATTAAAATCAGTTGTATGAAAATATTTTGACAGGGACGTACCGAATCAAGTAGCTATATGTAAAACTTGTAAAAATGTTTATTCTTTTAAAACTGGACAAGGTCATAGTGGGATGGGGGGTTTAGGAAGACACCTATTGCAAAAACACAAAGCCTTGCATGCCCAATACATTATTGAAAAAGATGGTGAGCAAACGTCCTCTCAATCGGGACAAGGTTCACATACTATCCCGGACAAAATGTGGTCAAATTAACCTATAACGGGGAGTTGTAGAGCCCTAAATACGATAAACATAAAGATAGGAAGCACTAGCAAAATTAGTCATTGTGGAGGGTTTGGCTTTTTCATTTCTGAATCGCTGATTTTATTCATTATATTAGAGATATGTATAATCCTGCTTATAAAGGTTTTCCTAGATCAACGGTTAAGAGAGACGTGTTTAAATTTGCACACGAATATCAACAATATTTGCGTTATTCATTATATCATTTAAATTGCAAAGTCGCTCTAACTTCTGATATAGGTCGTAGTACTAATGGTCATGATTATTTAACGGTAACCTGTCATTGTATAGATTATAAATGGTCTATGCAAAAACGTATTTTAGCATATAGATATATAGATAGTAGGCACACTGGTGAGTTTATTTCAGAAAATATTTATTCAATCTGCGATTATTACGGAATAACTGATAAAGTTATGAGTATTACATTAGATAATGCATCTTCTAACAATTCTGCTATTTATATGTTAAAAGAAGTTTTAACTCCATCTTTTCCAAAACATTTTCATATCAAATATGCGTGTCATATTTATAACTTAGTTGTAAAGGATAGTCTTTCACTTTTTCAAGATATTCTTGAAAAAATACAATTTGCTATACACTTTATTTTTAAAAATAATAGAATTCAACAGAGAAAAGAATATAAAAAAACTTGTCACGATTGTGGACTATCTTACAGAAAAAATTTCGAAGAAGTACCTACTAGGTGGAATTCTTTATATGACCAACTAGTTGTTGCTTATGACTATAGAAAACCTATCACTTTATTTTTTAACTTCCATAATCAAAATCCAAATGATATGATTGTGGATAATGATTGAGACAAAATTAAAGAACTTATTGTATTTCTAGAGAATTTTCAACGAGCAACAAAAGAATTTTCCACTTTATATTATCCTACTATTTCAACTATGTTGTTTTATATAGCTATAATATTTTTACTTCTTAAAGAATATATGAAAACACCTGCTTATAAGGCAGCTATTAAAAAAATGTTTATGAAATTAAAGAAATATTTTATTTCTATTCCCCCTATTTATATTATTGGTGTTGTATTAAACCCGACTATTAAAGTAGAGGGTTGTAAAAGTCTTATTGAAAATATTTATAACTGTATGGACGTACTACCACCTCCAACTTTCAAAAATTTAAATGTTGAGCCACCTATTGAACAAACGTTAGAAGAAGTGTTGAATAGCGTAGAAGATGAATGCAAAAAAGTATATCGACATTACCAGCAAGAAAGTGCTAGTAACCAACCGGTTTTCGTACCATCTTATTCTTCAACACAGCCTAAAAACAGACATGTTGTTTCTGCGGCTAGTATTGATTCTATTGAAAGCCTCAGAAATAGAATGTGCAGTAGTGATGCTAACCAAATTAGCGAGTTCGATGTTTTGTTTTGCAGGTAATTTACCTTACCAAGCGCTTATCAATGAAGACGGAAAGGAAGACTTTATTGAAATATTGGATGCAGAATGAGAAGACATTTCCGACACTTTCAATGATGGCGAGATATTTTGAACATTGGCGTCATCAATCGCCTCAAAGCGCTTTTTCGCAGCAAATTTCAAATAGAGAGCACAGACACTCATTAGCCGAGATACTTGGAGATGGCGGTACTATTCAGAGATTGATACGAGCGAAGGAGGCGCGGCCAACCAGAGATTAACGGGTTAAGACGAAAACTACAACGACATTTTATCTCAAGGCATGAGTAGCGACGTGGAACAATTTGACCAAGATATATCAATTCCAACCAAGAACCACACGAAATTATAAAGAAACTAGAAAAATATTTTCAAATTGGTAATTTATTTCATTGCAATTTTTAATTTTTCTATGTCTTTTGCAATTTTTTCAACAACAAGACACTACAATGTTGTAATTACAATCTTGTATATTTCAATGAAATAATTAATAATATAAGATGACAAAACTTTTGGGATGTT
Organism: Przewalskia tangutica; assembly: GCA_029844215.1. Classification (NCBI taxonomy): domain Eukaryota; kingdom Viridiplantae; phylum Streptophyta; class Magnoliopsida; order Solanales; family Solanaceae; genus Przewalskia; species Przewalskia tangutica. The sequence continues at coordinate 39,064,948 of CM056731.1, read as the reverse complement.
TTTTACACTCTTCTTGTCTTTATTTAATTATTTAGTTTATACTTTATACTTTATAAATATATTATATATATGAGTATAATTATAATACTTTAATATTATAATAGTATAATATGAGTCTATGACTATCACTATATGACTATATGTTAATGTTACTTTGTTAGTAATTTAGTATTTTTAATTTAGTGGGGAAAAAAAAAAAACCTCCTGACCCGTCCCGACCACTGCATCGGATCGGGACGGACGGACACTGCATTGTCCCGCTAGTCCCGGCCCCGCTCGCCCGCCTCACCCGACCCCCTCCTCTCCTCCCCGACCCCGTCCCGATCCCGCCGGTCCCGATCTCGGTGGGCCCGACCCGGCCCACTGACCAGCCCTAGAAATAACGGATGGGATGGAAATCACGGATGGGCTGGCTTTGGCCCTTATTTAACAGTAACAACCATAATTGGATCAGTAATCTCCAAATTAAGAAACTTGCCTAAGAAACATTCCCAAAAATGGATCATTAATCTCCAAAAGCAAGAGCTTACAAAAACAAAACTCCAAAAGCAAGAACAGATGACTAAAAACCCAATCGTTAAAATTCACATATTTATAGAACTTCACACCTGCATAATAGAATTCAGTTCAACCCCCAACCAAGTACCACCAAGAACCTATCAATAAATCACAACAACAAAACATAACTTGACAATAAAATAATAACAAAAATTGAATCAGTAATCTCCAATTTAAGAAACTTGACCTTCAAACTAAGATCAGTACTTCATAACAATTGAATACAATTCAATTCAACCCCAAATCAAATACCCCAAAAGAAAACCACTAACCCATCACAAGTCACAACAACTAAAAAAGCTCAAAGCTTTACAAGTAATTTGAAGCTATAAAGAACACCCAAAAAGGAAAATTAAACAAAAAATAAGAAAAAGAACAAATTTAATCACCAAAATGCCAAAAGGGGCTGTGATTCTTGAAGTTAAAACTAAAAAAAATAAAAACTTTGATGTTGTAAAGAACACCCAAAAAGGAAACTTAAACAAATATTTCAAAAAAGGAACAAAATTTAATCACTAAAAGACCATATGGGGTTGTGAGTCTTGAAGTTAGAACAGTGCCTGTATGAGTAAACAAGTCAAAATTGGTGAAATCTTGTAGAACTCAGTGATGATCCAGTTGACACAATAACAAGGGAATTGGTGGAAACAGTGAAAGCAAAAACAAAGATGAAATCTTCAGAGATTTGTGAAGTGTGTAGGCAGTGTCAGAACAAGTAGAGAGAGAGATAGAATACAAGAGATGGGGGATAGAATAATACATCCATGCAGAATAAAGTATTCCTCATCCTCTCATTTTCAATATCCACGGAAACTTTTCTATAAGCAAAAAATGAAGAAAGAATCAAAACCAAAAACAAATAAACAAAAATTATCATCAAAGTATTATATTAATATTACTTACCTTAGACTTAGGTCATTTGAAGAATTTCCTTCTAGAATTTGAAGTAATCGTCGAAATAAATTGTACCACAATGACACCTCCTTTATGAAGAACAATTCACTTGAGACATTTCTTAATTACTGAACATAAACTCAATTGTATTAACTTATAATCTAAAACAACAAGAGAATAAACAACAACTGGCAAACAAACAAACAAAGTCGCAATCATTTAACTCCATTTAACGTCCGCCGACAGGGAAAGATTCTCGGTAACGAGTCTTTATTATCCATATCTGTGGTTGTGCATCCCCTTGTAATCCGCTAACTCACGCTATCCGCTCAAACATGTGTTAATTTATTCTCGCGCATGGATGACGCTAGAAGATTATTTAAGCAAAGGACGACAAATATCTATATCGATAACCAAGGCTTTGGGGAAGATTCACAACTCATGAAATGGATCAAAGTCATTATGACAAGAAATCGGCACTTGAAGCTGCTTGGATTTTTTGACTAAAAGTGTGTTAAAGTTGATCAAATCATTCCCATGCGATCAAGGAAATCGATTCTTATAGTGTTCAAAGCCTATGAACACGCTTTTTATAATGCAGCGCGGAGAATATCGGTGTCCTGTTAACACGCCTTTTATTTCTCGAGATATGTGGAAGATATTAATCCACTGGCTAAAGCATAGACTAGGATTGAGTAGATTTAACATAGCTTAAGGAATCTGGGAAGGGCCGAATTCTATGGTTTTAAACTACACCTCTTCCAATAGAGTTATTCAAAAGACTAGAGGGAATGATAAGGCCATGCACCCAATTCTCAAGTTCGAGGCAAATATGCCCATTTTTCCAATAAACGTAATAAAATAATATTTTTGATCGCAGAAATTTATTAATGAAATGGGATGAATGACTTTTTGTAGCTCTAACGTCCTCAATACCAAACCATTCATTCTCTATAAAATATGCTCATCGGGAAGCTTCTTAATCTTCGTCAGGCAATATGCCCATTGAGTCAGCAATGAAATTCATAATGGCATTTCGAAACATTATTTTCAGTGACGCCATTTACACAAAATAAATGACTTTTGTAGTCGAACGCTCCGACATAAATCCAAACTGATTCTCGGAGATAGACACACTTTTTCTCAAACTCATCTCCTAGACTCTTTCCCAAACTTTCATAGTGTGACTTAGCACCATGATAATTCTATAGTTGTTGCAACCCTGTATATCACATTTGTTTGTCTTACTTTGTTTAGGCTTGTCCTTTGTCTTGAGCCGAGAGTCTCTCGGAAACAGCCGATCTGCCTACCAAGATAGAGGTATGCGTACACTCCATCATCCTCAAATCTCACATTGTGAAATTTTACTGGGTATGTTGTTGTTGTTATTGTTGTACCGTAATATTTTATAATTAATATATAATCTCAATAGACTTGAAAATAATTTAAAAATAAATAATTAATATTAAGGATAAGATAAGAGAAAAATATTTATCTTTCTTTTAATACGTGAAAATAAATATATAAAAATGAAAATTTATTTTTGAAATAGTAGATAAGTAAATATGAACGAGAGAGTATTTGTATAAGCAAAAACAATTAGATAAATTGTGTGTAACAATAACATACCCAGTAATAATAAATACAGAAATATTAAAGTAAGGTTGTTGTAGAAATTTTACTAAGAATGTACAGTGAGTTCAATAATTAAATACTAAAAATATAACGAATTTAATGTTAAAAAAATTTAAAATGAATTAAATTAACATCTTTGATCGTCTCTAACTAATAAGTGCATGAAATTAAAATTCTAGAAATAATTATTACTCTACTCAAGTTAATCTTGATTCAGAATATTGTGTAATCTTGTAAGGTTAGCTAATACAATCCAAATTTATTTCAGATCATTACAAATTAATATTAGTTATTATAACATTAAATCAGTGGTGGGAAAAGAATAATTTGAATTTTCCTCTTTTGTTTGCAAACCACGTCAGCCGATTAACGCAATAGTCTGCAAACCACGTCAGCCGATTAACCACACTTGGCAAGTCATGTGTGATGTTTCAACCGAAAGGTTTATGCGAGGATCGAACTCGCGACATCATGGCCCCGCGCCATCGCATACACTAACTCGCTACTCTTTACGGTTCATTTTGCTATTTGTTGTTATTAGTAATAATGCGTTACTTGTACGCAATAGATTAGAGTAAATGATTCATTATCTTTAGTTTTCTTTCAATTTCTTATTTTGTGTATTGATATTTTAGTGACTGCATCAATAATTCACCGACAATGATATGTTTATTAGTTCTCTCAGTATATATTTATCTTTTCACAAATAATACTAAAAATGATATATTTTCTAGAATTTAAGTTATAGTCTTTCATAAATAACTTCTCAAAGTTCATGTGTGTGGTGTCAACTCTAATATGCAATGACAGATTTTGGAGAAATTAATATCTTCCAATTTATGTAAAAGACACATATTATACTTTGATGCATTACTAGAATAGACATGTTAATAATTCTACCTCAATTGGTTAAATGTGTATCTTATTTTAGATTTGAATAATCTCGTCTTCAGTAGATAAGAAAGCATTGATTGTTCTTCGTATGATAAAACAAGGATTGATAATGGAGGGACACATTATTGTCTCCTCTAATAACTATTACATTATTTTCACTTCTTATGAGAAGGCGGATGGATTTACATTAGTTAGTACTCTCATGCGTCCTTATTCCACGCCAACAAATTAATTTTATGTATTTTTTTATCTTATGATTTTTAGGTGATTTTTATTGTTTATAAAATAAGCTATTATTTTTGTAGAATAGTGTAATTCTCCTTGTCTTGAGTCTTCTCATTAATACAATATATATGTATTTACAATTGTAATCCTAATCATATGAAAATATCTACTTTACATAATTACACTAAAATAATAATTAGAGAATATATAGAAAATATTTATGTATTCTCTATCACACCCCCGCAATCGGAGTGGGAGGAGGTCAAACGCTCAGACTGGATCTGAATTTGAGGAACAACTGCCGAGGAAGTCCCTTAGAAAATATATGTTGACACCCAATTTTGACCCTCTCGTCCAACCATTAACTATAAAATTACACTAGTTTTTTCAAAATAATGTTAACGATTTTATAATAATAATACGCAATAATAAAACATAATACATGCACAAATAAGCATTCTCATAACGACATCGCATTAAATACTAATTACACAATACGCCCGCATTTAATATTTTAACACCGCGTAAATATATAAATAAGTAATTCAATAATGACATTCTAAGCATTAAGCACTCCATAAATATTACGTCCGCATTTAGTAATAATAAATACGTAAATAAACAAATAATTTAACAATGACGTCGCATCAAACATTCCTCAAAATTATAGCTACATTTATTAATACTCAAAGCAATTTTAATTTAAACCCCCCATTAATTCAATTTTATTTAACATCGCAAAGCGCGCATAATAAATAAGATTTCAATAACGGCATCGCATTATAAAACATTAAGCACTAATTAAATAACACGTCCGAATTTATTATTGTAATAATAAAAATTCAAGCTAAAACTAATAAAACACCGAGGGTTGTATTTAAATAATTTAATGATAATTTAAACCCCACTTATTTACCACTAATTAAATAATACACCTAAAACTAATAACACACTACCCAAATTAAATGCCCAGCCCAAGCCCAAACCGCCTAGCCCACTAGCCCCTTATACTCATCCCCACCTGCAGCCCAAACTTTCTATCTTTATCCCTTAAGCCTGCAACCCCCCTTATTCCCTTCTCCCACCCCCCCCCCCCCCCCCCCATCGTCAAAAGAAAAACCTCTAAAGCCTAAAGCAAGCAAAAACCTAGCAGCCTTAGGAAATCCGCCGCATCCCATCATAGCCGAGATTCTCGCTTGAGAATCCGGCATAACCAACGCTACAACTTACCTTAACCAAACCAAATCTTTACCATAATAACAGTAAGAATCAAGCACAAATCTAGTCCAAAATCGAACAATAATAGCGCCCGAATTAAGCACCAATCCGATCGAAAAACTGAAGAAAATCAGCACCAAGAAGGAATAGAATCAGCACCAAATCGCAAAAGAAGACCGCATCGAACCTTACCAAACTAAGTACCATATTCAGGGCTATATAAAACAATGGAACCGTACATGCAAACCCCCCCCCCCCCCCAGAGTTTACACAGAGGAATCCCCTCAAGATCGAGAAAGCATAGGGAAAACCCTTAGAATAGATAGGCATCGATTTCTACAGAGGTCAAACACCAAGCAACAATCAGTCAAGAGTCCAACCTAAAAACCAGCAAAATACCATAGGGGTTGTTAAACAGTGAAAAACGGGTAAGTATCCGAAAATTAGAAGTCTTAAGGGAAGAACATAAATTCGAAACTCTTTCATCTTCCTCGCAAGAATCAGTCGCGAACCAAGCAAAAGTTTCATTCCCTTTTAATCGCATCGTAATAAATCCTCCGAGTGGATCGACGACTTGATACGATGCCTCGGCTCGCTGCCCGGAGAAGGTAAAATCAAATCCCTTTGAATCATGTTTCCTCTTATTTAATTGTGTGTTCAGTGGTATTTGTGCATTAACAAGACTATTTAGTATGGTTTAGTTCATTAAGCTATCGATTAAATTCATATTTGACAGTAATATTGTTCATACGCTGCTATAATCTGAATAGATTGATTACTTCATGACTGTTACACACATTTTGTTAGCCTGACTAATTAACTGAAAAGGTCGAGTATGTCATATGATTTTGTTTCCAAACATTAAAGGAGGCGTGCTGCTACTTGGTGCTTGTTGTTATTTTTTAGAGTGGTGTAACGCCTGACTATGCTTTGCGATTAGATGTGCCCTCACACCCCTGCCTTCGTATGATAATCTTATGTGAAAAACGAAGCTTTCAGAAAATGTCTATGAACACATTTTACTATGAAAACGATAAATGATAAGTTGGCATAACTTATAATCATTGGGAGTATGTTTAAGTCGATGCATACCTATACTTGTTTCATACTCGATGAGCATGTCTCTTGGCTATTGTCTGTATGTTAATGTGTTTTGGTGTCCCTTAATATGAGCTTGTGTCTAGTTATAAAGGAAAGGGGTTCTGTTTAAAAATAACTAAGTCATGTAACTGTGTGAATCTGATTTCGAACCTCAATAACCTACTGGTAATCTGTAGTTTGAAACTGGTAATGAAGCATGTGTGTTTTTCCTGTTGATTCTTTCAATTAGTTTCTACTCCCAGATAGTAATTTGGTTTTAGTTGTAGTCCGCTAATTGCTCGACTGGTGATTTGCGCATTGGTCACTTTAGCCATGTTATGCCTATACGAAGTGTCATAGACCTAATGAACAGTCTGACCATATGTGTATGTTTTAGCCTAAATGACCATGTATGTCTGAAATGCGAATCACATGTTTAGCTCATTTTGTGTGTCATAGTCCCTGTAACTAAAATGATAGATCAGTTCCTTTCTGTCCTTGGCATACCTGCTAGTTGGTTTAATGTTTGGGAGTTTATTTGTGCATACCTGTCAGTTTATATTGGGCTGCCACAGTTTAATTAAAATTGAATCATAAACATGTTTGAATTCGTAGGAGCATATTATTTGCATTATTTGATAAACTTAAATATACTAATCCTTATCTTTTCTTATTTTTTTTCTTCATGAAATGCACCGGAGCCGAATGAAGATTTTCACTGCGAGACTCATCGCGCCTTCCATCAACTGAAGATCTGCATCTATATTCACCTTCAATTGTGTGCACCTTCTATGCGCGTCAGAAAATTCCAAACCACAGGCGGAATGTCACCGCCATGCTTTCGAGTCCTTTTATTTATTCCTGCCTCGCCCCATTCATTTATTATAATATAATTGTCTAACATTACGCTATTAGTAAGACACTTGGAGTAGTTAAACATTGAAGCAATAAATTAGAAGATAGCTTCCCCCTCTTAAGTTATAGGAAACCATTTAATAATTTTCACTTGCATAATTATTTAGATAGCCAATATATTATTTCAACATGAGAAACCCATTTTGCTATAAATCCTTATTAGCGTTCACGTAAGAAAAAATATTTAAATCATAGGTTGTTAGCATGATAGTCATTTTACATCTTATCTCATAAGTAAATATTTTGTCATAATAGAATTTGCATTATTACTCTTATTATATATAACATATATCTAATATAGTATTTAGGTATCTTAATTGCAGATTTTTTTTAAAACTAACTTTGTCTTTTATACACAAATCGTGCAAGTTTTTTTAAGAATATATCTTATACCTTCAAATTTCTTTTACTTAAATGCTTTTAAATATGTCTTTTCTTAGCATAATAATTAACCTAGGTTTGAACGGACAACCGCAAGTTAGCGGATCTTAGAGGGTGCCTAATCCCCTCCCTATAGATTAATAAAGAACTCTTGCCCAGAATCTCACATAGTTTTTTGCAGACCACTAAAATGGAGTTAATGTTGACTCTAACCTAGTTGACATTTAGGTGTCCTAATTCACCAAAACTAATTAGGTGGCGACTCCGCGAACCCTTTAGCACTCTAGCACCTTTTGTGCAACCATTTAGCACCCTTTTAACATTTCAGCATTTTAGCATTATATTTTATTTTCTAACATTATTAAGCAGGAGTTTTTAAAATGTCGCGGTCCAAAAAAAGGCGTGAGAGAAATGGCGACTCCGCTGGGGATTTCAGGTTCTTGACCATAGCAAACCTAGTTTTATTATTGCTTGGCTTTATTTGCTTTTATTTGTTTTAAATGTCTTAAAATTGCTTGCTTTGATTTTTGTATGTTTAAATGTTTAAAGTGCTATTTGTTTTTACCGCTTTCCTTAAACTGACATTCCGCTCATACTTCTTCCACTCTGGAAAATTCACACAATCACACACTACACGCTTGGTGCATCAGCAAATTCTTTCTTCAAAACCCAAATCTAGGAGAATTGGTATTATACGTGGAGTGCCCGGACCATCCGGTGGCCGCGTAGCCTTCTCACTCGAGTTGTTCGCTCGGGAACCTTGCGTCTAGTAAAGCCAAATCTTAGAAACTCAGGATAGAGCTATACCACCTTTTTATTTTAAGGCATGCATGCATTTACCTTAGGTGGGTCGGTCCTTGGTATCGACACCACAATTAGGAAAACACCAAACTTGTCGACGGGTTTCTCAACCCAACGACCAACCAACATATTATGTGTAGCGTGACAATGATAGACAAATCCAAACATAATCATGACGTGCCGAAATTGGAAAAAAGTGCACCGTCATTTGGTCGTCATTTTCCAACAAAAGCATTACAGTTGGACGGCTTGGACAAATCTATCATATGTGACGTTTAGGCCTCCATCTGGCATAAAAGAGGTCCCAAACATGTTAGAGCACGCGCTTGATTTGCAATTTGCTTATTATTACCTGCAACCCTTTGCATATTATATTAACTTGGTTTGCTTCATTTGTTAAAGGATTATTTTGCCTATCCCCAAAAGGTTGATTCGCGTTGACTGGTAGAAGCACAATCATCCAATAAATGACTAATCCAGAGGCACCAGAATGAACCAGCTTAGGACTCGTCCCCGTTCCTGTAGAGGACGCAGAGACGTTAGAAAGGAGAAACACCAATGATCAACACCTCGTCAAATTATTGCAACAAATGGAAATCATGCAAGCCGAAATAGAAAGGCTCCGAAATATGACAAACATGTCTATTAGTTTTAATGCACCACTCCCGGAGCAAATGACAAATGCAATAGTATCACAAGCCCTTGAGCCTCCACTTCCACACCCCTCCCCCCGCAAAGGCCGCAACATACTAGCTCACACCAAAATATCACTCGCCCGGTCAATTTGCAAGCCGACCTCCAAAATGATCTGTTTATTACATACATATCCCAACCTCTACCTACTTATATCTCCCCACTCAGTCCAAATTGCCAAGCCACCCAATACGAGCAGACGACACGCATCACTAGTCCTAACAAACAATATGGGGCATTAGCACATTCGACCGAAAGCCAACCATTTATTATGCATGTATCCTCTCAAGAGACAGATCAATACAATGAAGTGGAGCGGCAGACTCGAGCTAGAGCTGATGAAAATGTGGAAAAAGAAATACGTAGCTTGAAAGAGGCATTCAAAAGCATTCAGATGAACAAGGGGGATGAAGGGTTAGAATATGAAAACTTATGTATGCACCCCGACGTTGAATTACCTGTGGGGTACAAGGTGCCCAAATTTGACATGTTCGATGGAAAGGGGAATCCCCGAGCTCATCTAAGGTCATATTGCGATAAATTGATTGGAGTTGGGAAAATCAAGCAATCATCATGAAACTATTCATCAGGAGTCTAACCGGAGAGGCACTGGACTGGTACACATGCCAAGACCCTCGAAAATGGGACGGTTGCAATGCCATGGCACAAGATTTCATGGATAGATTCAGATTCAATCTCGACATCGCCGGATAGATTTTATCTTATGAAACTAGAAAAGAAATCCACAGAAACTTTCAGGGAATACGCCCTGAGGTGGCAGTCAGAAGCAGCAAAGGTCCAACCTCCAATGGTAGAGAGCGAAATGACCACCTTGTTCATGCAGTCTTTAAGAGACGCGCCGTATTATGAAAGGATGATCAGTGTAATTGGGCGAAGTTTTGCAGAAGTCGTAAGAATGGGCGACTTCGTGGAAAAAAGCATTAAAACGGGCAAGATTACAAACCTGGCAGCCCTACAAGCAACTAGAAGAGTAATGCAGTCAGATTCCATCGGAAGTACCTCACAGAGGAAAAGAGATGCATCACCCTCTGTCATGGTCATTCAGGAACACAGGCCAGAACAACTCCCAGTGTATCAAAGCTCACCACCTTCTTACTATAACCAAAACACTCAAAATCCACAATCATATTATCAGCACTGCGCTACCCCATATCATGTTTATCATACCCAACCAGCATATCCAAATCTCTCATACTCACCACAATCACGAACCCGTACACCAAACGGACCCAAACCCCGTGTCACGCCCCGTACCCCAGGCCCGCGACTGGTGCCCTACCTGGGCACCCTTCTATTCATACAACACAATAAACCGCGAAAGATAAATAACACTCATTTTTTAAAAAACATAGGCAAAGCCGATAAGACTGCCATAATATAAATCACCCAAAAGGGTCTACACTATTCAATAATGTAAATACAACTCTAGCCAGTCCAGCCAACATATGAATACATACCTCTAAGAGTTTGGACAAATACTATGACGGGACAAGGCCCCGCCGTACCCCTGAATATACCTAGCCATAATGACAAACTCCGGAACATTGGAGCCATCTCAAAATGCTGAACCAGGATCCTAAGCTCGCGGATTCACAACTGTGTACCTAGACCTGCGGACATGAATGCAGCCCCCCGAAGGGGGTCAGTACAACAAGTACTAAGTATGGAACAGAAATAAAGTACAACAATTAAGATCATAACTATACAAGGAATGACAGGGGCAAGTATGAAAATCAAATACCAGATCCTACCGTGTCATATAAAAATTAGAGCCACATGTACCTTGTATCACTGTACTACTATAACACCGCACTACTTTCAAATATGAAAGCCATATCAAAATCCGGGACACATGCCCTCAGCATATAATATTTGTTACACCCCGTAGTTCAGGTCATGCTTTTGAGAACATACGAAAGGAATGGAGATTTAAATTTTAGAATGATGGGTCGACGGAATGTCTCGGACGGGTTTTTAGTCAACTTTGAGGCGGTTTATATCCCGTTACTTTGAGATTTCCTAGGTGTCTCAAAGGCCTAGTCCGTAGTTCGTTGAGTCTAGTTTCCAACGCGACCAACCGTTCGTCGATAGGACATCGGAGTAGAAAGTTATGGAGGTTACAAGTTCAGTGCGCAGTCGGACAGAAAAATATTTCGGTCAGGAGCCACTGCGCCGCGGCGCTAGAAAGCAGGGCCACGGCGCCAGAAGTTTTGTGAGGTGGCGGAGGTTTCAGCACCGTGGCGCCGGCTGCAGGGCCGCGGCGCCGAGGCGGGTTCTGCGAAGCTGGGTGGAAAAATCAGAACTGTTTTGTTTTAAAAAAGGTCATGGGTGGGTGACAAGTGTCCCCCCCATCTGATTTTGCATGTTCTACTTATTGACCAAGTCTTGAAGACTTGGTCATTCTTCAAGCTCTTATCTCTCTCTAAAAATAAAAGCTCTCCCTTCTCTCTAGAAAATCAAAAGGAAATCAAGGCTTGAGAAAAATCTGGAAAATGTGGCAAGAAGGAAACTTGTTGGCAAGCTTGTAGGAGTTTTGTGGTGGTGATTGTGGAAAGGAGGCTAGTGAATTTGTTGGATTAATTTGGCTAAGCTCTAAGGTAACACTTCCTTCTCTTTTTGCTAGTTTTTGGTGTTGCATGTGAAGAAGAAAGAACTTGTAGTGGTAGATATTGCTCTTAGATACATTGCAGGTAGGAAATATGGTTTGGATATGAAAGGATTGGATAAGAATGATATGTGAGCATGTTATAGCCTATATATTACCTTTAGCTCATTGGTTTTGTTAGATATGCATTGTGGGGCAGAATTTTACACATCCAAGATTAGGTGTGTAATCCCCTTTGAATTGTTTGGATTGTTGGGCCATAAAAGTGGCGTTTGGATGTTGAATTCGGACCTTGAAATGGTGGCAATGTATGTAGAAACAAAGGAAATGCAGCCCGATTTTCCATAGAATTTAGTGACTTTGCACTTAGAATATTTTACGTTGAAACTAGAGGTTAATAAACGTATTATGGTCATCATAGGTTGACGTACTACATGCGGTATTTTGGACTTAGCAAGTGGATTGACCGAAAAGGTATGTGGAACTTTCCTATCTCTTGAGCATGAGTAGTTATAACTATATAGTACGGTAGACGTACGTGTTTTAAATAAAGTAAATCCTTTGGTATACTTGACTTATTTTAAAAACTGTGTAAACAGATTTGAAGTATAAGTCTCTTGGTTAATAAAAGAACGAACTTGTTGAGATATAAGGAGTTATAACGACTTTATGGGAAGTTAGTTATAACGGCCTTATGAAAGGATAAGAATGTCTTAATTTCTAAAGCATAAAGTTAGTATAACGGCTTTATGGGGAGTTGGTTATAATAACTTTATGGAAGGTTAAAGGAATGGTTTTCTTGAGTAGGGTAAACAAAGATGAAAGAATCGAAATTACGTAGGGCAATTTGATGTAAATGCATAAATTGCTTAGAGTGTAAAATGGGGATTTTTTTATGTGAAAAATGGATCTTTTGAAAGAGTAGGAGCACATAGTACTTCGGGTTAAATTCTCCGGATTTGATTAAGCAATAAGAAGGTGCCTTAAGGTCAAAAATGAGTTTCATTTTGTAGATTAATGATATTCTAAAGAAGTTATGAAAGTACTTGGACATACCGTCAGTGATGGAGGATTTCACGGGTATGCTTCCATGGTCGTAGTATGAGCTTATTTGGACGTACCATCAGTGATGGAGGATTCCACGGGTATGCTTCCATGGTCGTAGGATGAGCTTATTTGGACGTACCGTCAGTGATGGAGGATTCCACGGGTATGCTTCCATGGTCGTAGTATGAGCTTACTTGGACGTACCGACAGTGAGGTGGGATTCCACGGGTATGCACCTTGGACATGCTTACGATGAGGGATTCCGAGGCATGCAGTATGAGGTTACCTGGACGTACCGACAGTGATGTGGGATTCCACGGGTATGCTTCCATTGTGGTTGTGACATTTGTATATTCCGTGGATTTGCTACCCACGATGCGAGGAATACCTCATGCGAGTCCCTAGGGCTCATGCGGGTGAAATAGTCCCATGCGAGTGAGTACAGCCTATGCGATGAATACCTCATGCGGGTCCACATGACCCATGCGGGTGAAATAGTCCCAGGAGTAGGAGTGTTTAATGATACTGTGGGGCGGATGACCTTGCTTTGATCATGAGCTTCCTATTTTCATGCAGTATAGTATATGCTTGACATTCTCATTATTAGTAAGACACAGTGTTCTGTAAAATTGTTTATCATACACGTCTTCAGTTATTTTAGACTTATGAGGTATTTTCGATTTTCCGCTTTGCATACTTAGTACATATCAGGTAATCGACTTCTTCTCGTGGCTGCGTTCATGCCGCGGTAGGGTAAGGTGGTGGATCCTCATTCTTAGGATTACCGTCCGTGTCGAGCTCCGTTCCTCGAGGCTTGTTTTGTTAGTGGTTGTTCTCACGCTATAGGTATTATGTACATTCGGGGTATGGCGGCCCCGTCCGCCACGATTGTTATTCCTGAGGTCCGTAGTCACGTTTGTGGTTTGGGCTGTAAGAACAAAGTTGCCTGTTTTACTTTTGATTAAGTATATTTTTATGGCGCGCTCATTTGCGATGATGTTTCAGTATACAAGTTTATGTGTTATGTATGTTCCGCTGCTATTCTCTGATGTATGCCTGATGGGGTGCCCCAGATGGCACCGCCGCGCTGGGTGGGTCGTGACAAAAGTGGTATCGAGCGATTAGTCCTCGGAAAGTGTCTGCATCGCGTGTCAGTAGAGTCTTGATTATCGGTGTGTTGTGCACCACATCTATAATCAGGAGGTTGCAGGGCATTTAGGATTGGTTTCCATTCTTCTCTCTCTGAGATCGTGCATGTCACGACCCGAACCCGGGCTTGTGACTGGTGCCTTACCCGGGCACCCAAGTAGCCATACATCAGAGTAATCAGCGGAACATAAAGCAAGACATGAAAATATAATGAAGTAAGAAACGATGTCGAGAAAGATTGTCTTTCGTATATATATGAAAACTTAAATCCAAGCTACATCCCATATACAACTCGCCTACAACAAGACATGCACCTCAAGAGTGATATGACAACAATGGCGGGATAGGGCCCCGCCATACCCCTGAATGTAAGCACCTACTACGACAGGGGACTATACCACTGATAAGCCTCCGGAGAAACGGAGCTTCCCAAACGCTGAACTGTGACCCTGAGAGCTAGGATCAACGACTGGTGTACCTCAACCTACGGCATGAACGCAGCCCGGGAGAGGTCGATGCAACAGTACCAAGTATGTGAAATCAAAATATCGTAAATGAAATCATAGTAGTCTATATAAAGCGGGAGACATGTATGATAACCAAACTACGATTCACGATAAATAAGGCCATGTCAAGTCGTGACTCACGCCTCACGATATCACTCAAATATAACAATGGGTCTCACGCCACAACATTAATCATGCCGTGGAATACCTTCCTCACCGCCGATCTATGATATAAAAGCACCAAGGAATACACATGAACACGAGTCCCACCCGTGTCATCATAAAACCGCACGGGTAAGTGCGAAGGCATAGCCGACTACTAAAACCTACTGATAAACAGTGGTCATAAATCAGATCATGAGATCTGTCTGCATCATTACATGATCAAAGCCGCCACTCGCCCGCAGATCTAATGCGCGCGTCAGCCTCGAACTTCTCGCACTCCGCATAGGCCACTCAATGGCCCGCATGAGGTATTCCCGCATCGGTAGCTACTCCCGTCCGCTGGACTCGCGACCGCATGGCCACATGCACCGCATGACCATAAAGGCCGCACACTAACACGAGCTCCCGCACTCGCGTAGCCCCGGGACTGCGTGAGGTATTCTCGAATCATAGGTCACATGCACTACCCGAGTCTACCCCGCATCGTGAGCGACAACCTCCGGGATGATGTCAAGGTGAGTGGTACAATACCAACATAACGGCTGATAGTTTAAACAACTTAAGCGCAATCGAGGGAAAACCCCTTTACACAAACATCACAAGATAATAACACACGTAGCATCCTAGCATGTTTGTTTATCAAATCAACAAGAAAGTATTACAAGGCTATCACAAACCAACACAATCAAGTTATTCACACAAGGTACTTTCTACTATATGATTAACAAGATCCGGTTTTTATCCCCAAAGTACTTCATACATTAACTCTTTAAGAGATCTGTTCTTTCACAAATAGTCACACAATACTCGTAGTGTATAAAAATAGAGTGATTATCTTTTGAAGTAAATCAAAACACTTCTCTTTGTAAAATCAAGTACAACATTCTTTTCCAAACGTTCAAGTTTGCCTAATTTCAATTACTCAAGTTTCTCATTTTCGAAAGGTTTCGTAGTTCCTAGTTTTAATCCCTTAAAACAATTTGAGAAACATATATCTTATGTGTGAGTAGGTTATTCTTGTTCATAACAATCTTATTACAGCAGCCATGATCTAGGAAATGTAATATCATTTTGTCTCATCTTAGCTTCTATGCAGATGGAAGTTTCTACTGGTTTTAATAATACTTTATTAGTCAAAACATTTCCCTTTATTAGCGCTGCTGTGGTTTGTTCGATACTTATTCGATTTCAAATCAAGAAAAGATTATTCCTTTAAAAACCAAGTATTCATTACTCACGAATGAGGTTTCACACTTTTAACAAAATTCAATTAAGTCAAGTCTCTTATCTTTTAAGATGAAGTCTCTTAACTTCTTAAATTAATAAATCATTCTTTTTATCACTCTTAAGCCGTTATACCTAACTTCCCATAAAGCTAGTATAACTCTTAAGCTTTTAAAACCAAGTATTACTCTTCTGTTAAAAATGATTCAGTATTCTTTTGAAACACTTCAAGATTATTCAGGCTTAAGTCAAAAGACATTGTCGTAATTATTATTCAGGCTTAAGTCCGAAGACATTGCCGTAATTATTATTCAGTTAACACACGTACGTCTACCGTACTATATATATATTCTTTAAAATATCATGCTCAAGAGTATAGGAAGAATCACATATCTCGCGACGATTATCGACTATTAGCAAAACGCTCCAAAGATCAGAGTCTTGGCTAGCCTTTTCCACCCTCCGAGTAGAATACGCTACTCGCAGTACTTCAACCTATAACGGTTATACAAGTCTATCAAAGTCTAGACTACTCTGCAGGTTAATCTTCTGATGTGATTTCAGTTCAAGTCTTATCTGTAATATCCTTCTATTACAGTTCAAATCTCTTCTATGAATCTTAAATTCATTTCCATATTACTACAGTATGTAATTTCCAATTACAATAGGGGGACAAGATATTTACCTCGATAAGCCCATAATTATCCAAGTATAATGTCGATCCTGAGCAACGTTTAGCTCCTACTCTGGGCGCTCCAACCCGCTCCAAACAACCCTTAGAAGTTCTACGCAACTTCTACTTAACACTTCAACCGACTATGAAGGTTTTCCTTAGGGTTTCGGTTTGAGATAAAAAGGACATAAGGTAGTATTTCCGGGCTCTACGTATAGAGGTAACTTTGGAATACTACAAGGTATACGGCTAAGGTAATTTGGGTATAGTAACAATACTTTGGAGAGTATTTCTATCAAGAGCGGGGGTGTATTTTATGAGAACAACTAGGCAAGGGGGGGGGGGGGGTACCCCACGGCTTAGCCCTATAGGAAGGGGGGGTATGTCTCGGCCACACCACAAGGAGGGGGGTGCTAACTCTCAGCCAAGGGGGGCCTCACGAAAAGGGGAGGGCTTTCAAGACTAGATGAAGTGAGGAGTGGATGAAGAAAGCTTCACAAGGGGAGGGGTATTTATAGGGAAACCAAGGGTCAAGATCTAGCCAAGTGGGGGGCAAGTGGAGGGCCAAGATGTGCCCAAGTGCCCCCTAGTCCCTACTCCTTAAAACCCTCACAAATATCCTATCAACTAAAGCCCCCAAATCGGCCACTTTACCGCCCCAAACTTCCGCCAATGAGAGGGTGCCAAGTGTCGCCCTCTCGTTGGTCCAACATGCCTCGTCTCTCGGAAAAATCCACAAAAATTAAAAATGACATAGCCGGAATTTTCCCTTCGCAAGCTTTGTAAAACGTTTCGTCGATAAACGACTCTAATCGGGGGTTGTGCACAAAATAAAATCGGCCAAGCCTACTTTAAAGTTCAAACTTTTCTACGTACGTCCCCACGTACATACTCTGGAAATACGGGGTATAACAGTGCAATAGAGATGTCCTACTAGGTTGAATCCTCTCTGACCTATTCTTATGTACCAGTTATGCCTCCACACAAGGCAACCAGAGCCCAGAAGGGCAAGACAGCTGATGGAGCTGCAAGTAGGACGCAGAGGGTTACGAGGGCACAAGCCCAGTCTTTACCGGAGATGATGTTTCGGGCGGCGAGTTCCACGACATCTCCAGCCTCAGCGGAGTTCGAGGCAGCAGCAACTTCTACTGAGACCGCGGTACCTGAGCCTCCAGTCCCACAGCAGGGGCTGAGTATAGAGATTACGGAGAGCATATCAGGTTGTTGACTAGCATTGTGGCAGGGCAGCGCCGCCAGGAGCCGGTGGCTAACCCTAGAGCCGACAGTTTAAGGATTCGGGACTTTCTGAGTTGTAATCCACCCGAGTTCTATGGTTCGAGGTCTGAGGAGGATCCTCAGGAGTTCATTCGGCAGGTGCGGCAGACTATGCAGATGCTTAGGGCCTCGGAGATGGAGTCCGTAGTGTTAGCTTCTTACCGGTTACGCGATATTGCGTTGAACTGGTTTGAGTCGTGGGTGTTGTCTAGAGGTGTGGGTGCTCCTCCAGGTATTTGGGATGAGTTCACGGAAGCTTTCCTCGGTCACTTTTTGCCTCCTGGGACGAGGAGAGCCCGCTTGGATAGGTTCTTGGCATTGAGACAGAATGAGAGGACCATCAGGGAGTACAACCTGGAGTTTGATTCATTGTCCAGGTATGCGCCCACTATTGTGGCGGACATGGCGGACCGAGTTCACCGCTATGTGATGGGGCTAGACCGTTATATGGTTACTGCATGTCTGGGAGTGGCTCTTCAGCCAGGTATGGATATTGCCCAGATGCAGGCGTATGCACAGGGGATTGAGGACAGAGAGAGTGAGGGCCAGTCCAAATTTCAACCAAGAGGCCGGGGCGCAGGTTTCGTGGATAGATTTGTGGTGGATACCCGGCAGCAGTGGGTCTACATTTTCGCCGACGCAGAGTGCCCCTTCCTGGTCTTCCGGCGGGTGGTTTGACCGCTGGGGATATTCAGGAGCAGGTCAAGGCTCCAGGGCGGCAGGTTCACAGGTGTCCGAAGATAGTATTCAGGGGAGGCCACCTTTGCCTCGGTGTGGTCACTGTGGTAGATCTCATTTTGGGGAGTGTCGGACTAGGTCGACAACTTGTTATGCTTGCGGCCAACAGGGCCATTTGGCGAGAGACTGTCCGACCAGGGGTGGAGCTGGTGGGATGGCACAGTCTATTGGATCAGTTGCGGGTTCTTCACCTTTAATGGCTAGGCAGGATGTTCATGCACCGGCAGGACGCGACAGGGGTCGTGGTAGCAGTTCCCAGTTTTAGCGGTCCTTTGACCCGCCTATGTGATATCAGGTATATCTTTGACCCTTTAGAGATTAGTATGCATGATAGGATTGTTTATGATTTAGTGTCATGAACGGAGGATATTGAGACTATGTACATGTGATAGAATAGGTTGGTAGATACGAACAGGCAATCCTGTTAGGCCATGAATGAGAGTAAGTGGTGATGGTTCACATTTTGGGTTCGTTTCCTGTTTGACTTACGATGAATGGATATGCGTGTGCGATATCTTAGGGTCACAAGTGGCATAATAAGGTCCCATTAAGCGTGAAGTACGAGAAGGTACCGAGGAATAGTAGATTGGCTCCAAAAGAACATTCGGGGACGAATGTTTCTAAGGGGGGGAGAATGTTACACCCCGTAGTTCAGGTCATGCTTTTGAGAACATACGAAAGGAATGGAGATTTAAATTTTAGAATGATGGGTCGACGGAATGTCTCGGATGGGTTTTTAGTCAACTTTGAGGTGGTTTATGTCCCGTTACTTTGAGAGTTCCTAGGTGTTTCAAAGGCCTAGTCCGTATTTCGTTGAGTCTAGTTTCCAACGCGACCAACCGTTCGTCGATAGGACATCGGAGTAGAAAGTTATGGAGGTTACAAGTTCAGTGCGCAGTCGGACAGAAAAATATTTCGGTCAGGAGCCACTGCGCCGTGGCGCCAGAAAACAGGGCCGCGGCGCCGGAAGTTCTGTGAGGTGGCGGAGGTTTCAGCTCCGCGGCGCCGAGGCGGGTTCTGCGAAGCTGGGTGGAAAAATCAGAACTGTTTTGTTTTAAAAAATGCCATGGGTGGGTGACAAGTGTCCCCCCCCCCCCCCATCTGATTTTGCATGTTCTACTCATTGACCAAGTCTTGAAGACTTGGTCATTCTTCAAGCTCTTCTCTCTCTCTAAAAATAAAAGTTCTCCCTTCTCTCTAGAAAATCAAAAGGAAATCAAGGCTTGAGAAAAATCTGGAAAATGTGGCAAGAAGGAAACTTGTTGGCAAGCTTGTAGGAGTTTTGTGGTGGTGATTGTGGAAAGGAGGCTAGTGAATTTGTTGGATTAATTTGGCTAAGCTCTAAGGTAACACTTCCTTCTCTTTTTGCTAGTTTTTGGTGTTGCATGTGAAGAAAAAAAAACTTGTAGTGGTAGATATTGCTCTTAGATACATTGCAGGTAGGAAATATGGTTTGGATATGAAAGGATTGGATAAGAATGATATGTGAGCATGTTATAGCCTAGATATTACCTTTAGCTCATTGGTTTTGTTAGATATGCATTGTGGGGCAGAATTTTACACATCCAAGATTAGGTGTGTAATCCCCTTTGAATTGTTTGGATTGTTGGGCCTTAAAAGTGGCGTTTGGATGTTGAATTCGGACCTTGAAAAGGTGGCAATGTATGTAGAAACAAAGGAAATGCTGCCCGATTTTCCATAGAATTTAGTGACTTTGCACTTAGAATATTTTACGTTGAAACTAGAGGTTAATAAACGTATTATGGTCATCATAGGTTGACGTACTACGTGCGGTATTTTGGACTTAGCAAGTGGATTGACCGAAAAGGTATGTGGAACTTTCCTATCTCTTGAGCATGAGTAGTTATAACTATATAGTACGGTAGACGTACGTGTTTTAAATAAAGTAAATCCTTTGGTATACTTGACTTATTTTAAAAACTGTGTAAACTGATTTGAAGTATAAGTCTCTTGGTTAATAAAAGAACGAAATTGTTGAGATATAAGGAGTTATAACGGCTTTATGGGAAGTTAGTCATAACGGCCTTATGAAAGGATACGAATGTCTTAATTTCTAAAGCATAAAGTTAGTATAACGACTTTATGGGGAGTTGGTTATAATAACTTTATGGAAGGTTAAAGGAATGGTTTTCTTGAGTAGGGTAAACAAAGATGAAAGAATCGAAATTACGTAGGGCAATTTGATGTAAATGCATAAATTGCTTAGAGTGTAAAATGGGGATTTTTTTATGTGAAAAAAGGGATCTTTTGAACGAGTAGGAGCACATAGTACTTCGGGTTAAATTCTCCGGATTTGATTAAGCAATAAGAAGGTGCCTTAAGGTCAAAAATGAGTTTCATTTTGTAGATTAATGATAGTCTAAAGAAGTTATGAAAGTACTTGGACGTACCGTCAGTGATGGAGGATTCCACGGGTATGCTTCCATGGTCGTAGTATGAGCTTATTTGGACGTACCGTCAGTGATGGAGGATTCCACGGGTATGCTTCCATGGTCGTAGGATGAGCTTATTTGGGCGACGCATCGGTGATGGAGGATTCCACGGGTATGCTTCCATGGTCGTAGTATGAGCTTACTTGGACGTACCAACAGTGAGGTGGGATTCCACGGGTATGCACCTTGGACATGCTTACGATGAGGGATTCTGAGGCATGCAGTATGAGGTTACCTGGACGTACCGACAGTGATGTGGGATTCCACGGGTATGCTTCCATTGTGGTTGTGACATTTGTATATTCCGTGGATTTGCTACCCACGATGCGAGGAATACCTCATGTGAGTCCGTAGGGCTCATGCGGGTGAAATAGTCCCATGCGGGTGAGTACAGCCTATGCCAGGAATACCTCATGTGGGTCCACATGACCCATGCGGGTGAAATAGTCCCAGGAGTAGGAGTGCTTAATGATACTGTGGGGCGGATGACCTTGCTTTGATCATGAGCTTCCTATTTTCATGCAGTATAGTATATGCTTGACATTCTCATTATTAGTAAAATACAGTGTTCTGTAAAATTGTTTATCATACACGTCT
This sequence comes from Przewalskia tangutica, assembly GCA_029844215.1. Classification (NCBI taxonomy): domain Eukaryota; kingdom Viridiplantae; phylum Streptophyta; class Magnoliopsida; order Solanales; family Solanaceae; genus Przewalskia; species Przewalskia tangutica. The sequence goes on along the minus strand of CM056731.1, from coordinate 39,043,201 downwards.
TCAGTTATTTTAGACTTATGAGGTATTTTCAGTATTTTCCAGTTTCGCATACTTAGTACATCAGGTAACGACCCCTTCCTGGCCGCTCATGCCGCAAGTAGGGGTAAGCAGGTGGTGGATCCTCATTCTTAGGATCACTGGTCTGGTGTCAGAAGCTCCATTCCTCCGGAGGCTTGTTTTGTTGGTACGGTTGTTCCCTGATGCTATAGGTATTATGTACATTCAGGGGTATGACGGGGCCCTGTCCCGCCACAGTTGTTATTCCTATAGGTCTGTAGTCACGTTTGTGGTTTGGGCTGTAAGAACAAAGTTGTACTGTTTTACTTTTGATTAAGTATATTTTTATGGAAGGCGGCCTTGTTGGCTTGCCAGTGATGTTTACTGTATACAGGTTTATGTGTTATGTATGTTCCGCTGCTATTCTCTGATGTATGCACGGGGTGCCCTGCAGGCACGATCCGCGCCCGGTCGGGTCGTGACAATATCACAGAAGCATGCTCGTGGAATATAACATCACTGTCAGCATGTAACAAGTATAACATACAACTACCCGCACACTGTGCCTTTTTAACAATGAGAGTAAACTTTACATGCTTTAAAATAGGAAGCTTATGATCAATCTAGGGCTACCCGCCCGTAATATCATTATGCAAACCTACTCCTGGGACTGTTTCACCCGCAAAGATCTTGTGGACCCGCATAGGACAATTTGCCCCGCATAGGACTATTTCACCCGCACAGGACTATTTCACCCGCTTAGGCACTACGGGCCCGCAATGAGTATATACGTCATGTTCGCATCATGGGTAGCAAATATATGGAGATGTATAATGTCTTGGGGGTTTACCCCGCAATTATACTCAGAAGGTGTATAACGCCTTGGGGTTTTACCCCGCATTTATACTCAGGAGGTGTATAACGTCTTGGGGGTTTACCCCGCATTTATACTCAGGAGGTGTATAACGTCTTGGGGGTTTACCCCGCATTTATACTCATAACACTAGCACCAATGGCTATCATGAACAACATATGCAACATAAGATAATATTTGACTCTCAACATCATAAAATGAATAAACCATCATTTTAACAAACCAAGACAATTTTCATGCCTTCCTTTTCAACAAATCAAGACAATACCATTTAGGCGAGCCGAAGTACTATCAAGGCACAAAATAGAATAACTATCATTTAAGAAAGCCAAAGTATTATCAAGGCACTAACACACCTTGCATTACTAAGGATTAAAGTCCATTACGACAATGTACGTGAGCCGTACATTCACTTTATGAACTAAATTTCCATTTTAGGAAAGTCCAAGTACTACATGTATCGCTAGGAAGTAGGATCCAATACATATATCATTTTGAAACCATCATTTAGAAAATCGAGACACTTATCGTACCAAGTATCCTTCTAAGACATGATTTTGGCAAATCAAGGCACTAGACCTCACGTGTTACTTTAAAACATCTTGAACATCAAAGTGTCACATATCATGTATTATATTAAGGACTTAATCATGGGCATTCTCGCACGATTTCCTTAAAACATTTTAAACCATCCCTTGACTTTCCACTAAAACTTGTTATAACAAACTTCCCATAAAGCCGTTATAACCACTTCATTTTTAGACAACTAACGCACCATTACCTCTTTCCTTTTTATAACAAACCAAGGCATTATCATGCCACGTAAGGGAATTGAACCCAAAGTACTTTGTACATCTATTCTTTATAAAAGAATCATTTTATGAAATATTAGGGCGTTGGACCCAAAAGTACTTTCACCATTAAAACCAAGTTACTTACTTTTTTAAACTCAAGTAACTTATACTTTTAAGACCAAGAAAATTATACTTTTCAAATCGAGTTACTACACGTTTTCGAAATTCAAGTCCCAAGTACTTTCGAAAATCAAGCCTCATGTACTTACAAAATTAATACTTTTATGAGCCGTGAATAGGTTATTCTCGTTTATAGCGATCTTGTTAAATCAGCCATGATCTAAAAAATGTAATACAATTTTGTCTTATCTTAGTTTCTATGCAGATGGAGAATTCTACTCATTTCAATATAATTGATTGTCGATACATTTTCATTAACGCTGCAATGACTTGTTTGATACCTATTCTCATTAGTATAGTAATTTACCAAGGTCAACTCGACTCTAATACTTCCTAACGACTCTTACCAACATCCCCCATAAGACTTGGTAAGAACTTAGGAATATTCTAGACATGCCTTTAGCATAAAATTAATAACATGAATACTTCCTATAACAAGGCAAGTATACTTCAAGAATAAGTCATGTATACTCCAATAACAAGGCAAGTATACTTCAAGAAAATAAGTCAAGTATACTCCAAATGACAAGACAAGTATACTTCAAGGATAGTCATGTCGATAGAAGGAAGAAGTTCACATACCTCGTGACGACTAACCCATACGACAAGTAGCAAAATGCTCCGAAGTACTTCAACCTCATCGGTTATTTCTTAAGCCAAGTACAACGGGTTACACGTAGTACTTCAACCTATAATGACGATAGCACTTCTATCAATATCATAGTTACTTAGTATAAGATTATACCAAATAATGCCCTCTAATTCTACGGAAATTTGGGCAGCACTTCCTTTGTTTCTACGTACTTTTCCACCTTTTCCAAGGCCTGTATTCATCAACCAACAAGCCACATTTAAGGCGCAACCAACAGTTAGCCAAAGGGGATTACACGCCTAACTGGACGTGTAAAATTCTTCCCCACAGTTATAAAAAATAGTTCCACAAATCAGCCCATAAAAACAGTCTGTAATCCAACAATAACGAGGGTAAAATGTGAGGCGTTTCAACACCTTTCCACACCCCTATTTCCTTAGGACTTTCATTAGCATCTACTACACTTAAACATGCATATTAGGGGCTTAATTTCCAGCATAATACATGCCCAAAACAGTTCATAAAATGATACGACAACGTCTAATAATTTTGGGCAGTTTTTCGGCTAAAACAACTACAATCCGATAACTCTTTCTTTAATCCATTTTATTCCAAATTCGAGTTCCAACACTTCCCTATAAGACATACCAACTTATCAACAACCATATTACCTTATTTTAACATGCGACAAGTGTGGATTACAACAACCATATAAACGAAACCAAGGGCACAAAATTGCCTCAAATCGGCCAACAACATATCTACCTCATACACATCTTATTTTCCATTTCTTCCTTAACATAAGTTCATCCCTTAAACATAACAATAAGTAATATTCAATTACTGCGGAGGAAGAAGAATTATTACCTCATTTTGAGCCAAGAAATCGTCCAAAACAGCCCCTTAGGTTTTGGTTCGCAGTTTTCGTTTCGATCCACTTCTTCAAGATCCAATCACATATATGTGACCTCTATGAGTTTATACACAACTCCACTTTGTATTTCACTTCCAAAAAGTTGATAAAACTTAGGGTTTCACCCTCTCTATTCTCGGCCAACACTTGATCTCGGGGGTTTAAGGGGTTATCCTTGCTTAGTATACCACTAGGGATCTTAGGTTTGAGTTTGAGGATTTATCATCAAGGATTAAACAATTTTGATCTTCAAAATAGCCCTTCGCCGAGAAAGACCTCAAGAGGCGGAAAAGTTGTGATATAATTCTAAGTGTTGAAGTTGTCTTACACTCCCTCTATGTATATATAATATGTCTCTCTGTGTGGATGCTTGACAAGTGTATGGACAATGTGTAGCAAGACAAGTGGAGTGGGACCCACCTCCACTTGTCTCCAAAATATCTTCCAAGACCAAGTCAAATAGTCAAAGGGGCGTGCCACGTGTCACCCTCTCATTGGTCTAAAAATATTTTCACCCTCCAAAATATCCATAATTGGTCAAAATATCTCAAAATATTGTGGGCCCCACAAAACCGTAAAATTTTCCCGTGGGCCCCACGTGACCAAATCCGAATTTAAAAATTCATAATTCTAATATATTCCAAAAGTCTCAAATACCAAATTTGAGAATCAAATTCCAATTAACAAACCTTTTCCTTCACAAGTTTCCGATATTTCTCTTAAGGAAAGCGTATCTTCTATCGTTTCATGATTTAAACCTTAACGTCTTACGTACGTTCTCTGATTCAGGTGTTGGAATTACGGGGTGCAACACCCCGCATAGATGCCGAGAGAAAACCAACCAAAACCTATACACCTTTAGCCGAACTCATAGCCCAAGTGTATGAGAAGCTGAAAGTCGCATGAATACTCCAACCAATTCCCAGAAATACCCCCAGGCCTACTTCCCGAGGGCACGATAAAACCAAACATTGTGCATAACACTTCGGTGCCGAGGGACACGACATCAAAAATTGCTATACACTCAAGGACAGAATAGAGGAATAATCAAAGAGGGAGTCATTCAGCTGAAAGATGCTCATCTCAATGCAAACAATAACCTTTTTCCCGGTTATGAAGATGCCCATGTGAACATGATAGCTAAAGATGAAGAAAACAGTCTGGAAGGGACTATTACGCCAGCCCGAAAAGGGAAGAAAGTTTAATCATCGACCAACCGCCAGAGAAAAAGATGTGCTCCTTGCCGGAGATTGTTTAACCGTTGAATAAGTCATTCGTCTAGTTATGTGATGCAAGGGATGATCCTGTTGAAGACTCAGCCATTGAAGATGCAGAGTAAGAAGACATTTTGAACAAGTGGACTCGTGCCTCTGCCTTAGCCCTCCGAGTCCTAAAATAATTAGTTTAATATATTGTGCCCTTTATCTGTAATAAAATGGAACTACGTTTGACTTGATTCCCTTGGCGGATACGTAGGCGGCCATATCGGCTTCGGTCCCACCTTTAAAAATTTTACCCAATTTCGCTTGTAATGAACTACGTCATGACCTGATTTCCTCGTGGGGATACGTAGTCGGCCTAAATCGGCTTCGGTCACACCATTAGAAGCCTTCCCTTATTTTTGAAAATAACGAAAATACACATGATAGGCAAGCAATCCCATTGAGACGCACTTTAGGCCAAACGCCCTTTGCATATTCCAAAACTAGGACCATTAACAGTTAGCCAAGGTAGGAGACCAGGCAGGGGTTATGAGTCCAAACAAGGCAAACGTCCGAGCATCAAGAGTCAAAACTACAAAGTCAATGTGAATCAACCGCCCCCCCAAACTCACAAGTTTTCTTTGAGCGCAGGTTCTTCAGCTTAATCACAGGATCACACTTCAGCTATGCGGATCACAAACGCATTGTGTCCATGCAACGACATCGTTACGACCAATGCGGTTCACAAACGCACAATGTTCAGGTCGAAGGCATCATGGCAACCATGCAATTCGCAAACACAACAAGCAACAACATCTCAGTACTCGTAGCATCCAGCAAGTCCGCGCAGAGGCTACATCAACATTCAGCAAGCATTCGCAGCATCCAGCAAGTCCGTGCAGAGACGATATCGACATTCGCAGTGTCCTACACATCATACAGGGACAACATCTCCACTCACAAAATTTTATTTTTTCATATATTCATTATTTTGGTTTAACCAATATGCATATTTTTACAAAGTTTTAGCATGCAGGAGCATTAATTCACAGGAATAGTAGCATCAACACAATGACGTCTTCATCAACATCGTTTCCGAAAATGACGCCAAATCCGAAAAGACGCAAAGTGCGAAAACGACGTCATGTCCGAAAACGACGCCACGTCCGAAAACGACGTCGTATCCAAAAATGACGCCGAGTCCGAAAACGACTCCGAGTCCGAAAACGATGCCAAGTCCGAAAATGACGCCAAGTCCGAAAACGACGCCATGTCCGAAAACGACGCCAAGTCCGAAAATGACGCCGAGTACGAAAACGACTCCGAGTACGAAAATGACGCCAAGTCCGAAAACGACGCCGAGTCCGAAAATGACGCCGAGTCCGAAAATGACTCCGAGTTCGAAACCGACGCCGAGTCCGAAAACGACTATAAGTCCGAAAATGACGCCGAGTACGAAAACGACTCTGAGTCCCAAAACGACGCCAAGTCCGAAAACGACGCCCTGCCCAAAACGACGCCAAGTCCGAAAACGACGCCCTGCCCAAAACGACGCCAAGTCCGAAAACGACGCCGAGTCCGAAAACGACGCCAAGTCCGAAAACGACGCCCGGTCCGAAACGATGCCCGTACGAAAATGACGCCACGTCCAAAGACGATGTCATCAACATATTACATCTATGCAAGGACGTTTTCTCTACTCTCAAAATTGCATTTCTTATATATGCATGCCTTATTATTTTTGTCTTAGCAGTTACGCACTAACTTTTTCTTGAGCTTTAGTCTACAGAGCTTCAATCTAAAGGGGCAGTTGCAGCAGGGACAACATATCCGCATTCACAATCGCAACACGACCGTGCAAGGATGAAATCACAGCATTTGCAGCATTACATCAACACAACCGGCATCACATTTTACAGGATAACATTTCTACTCACGCAGTTACATTGCCTATAAATTCATGCGTTATCATTTTGCCATAACAGTTATGCACTAACCGTTTGCTTAAGTCTTAGCATGCAGGAGCAGGAGCACAACGTGGATTTTCTCTTACAGCGAACCGGGACAATTTGTTGGGGGGCTAACCTTCTTAACAAATGGCAGAAGCGGCCTCAAGCGTCGGCCCACTCATTCCACATCACCAATAAGCCCAACATCTTCATAAGTCAATACCGATACATCATATGCTCAAGCCAGTTTATTTTAACATCACGTCGACCCAGTGTCGTCATAACTCGACACAGGGATAAATTTTGAGTCCGTGTCAGCCCTCTTTAGTGTTTGACCATGGTAGCCCAGTGTCGTCATAACTCGACAATGGGACAAAATTTTAAAATTGTGTCAGCCTTGTCTTGATTGCCCAACATTTTTTAATTTTGAGGATCGAGACAAAATTGGCTATAAGTCAACGTCTTTGTCCGAAGACTCTTCCATCATCTCCATACAAAGAGTGACAAGTTGTTGACACCCAATTTTGACCCTCTCGTCCAACCATTAACTATAAAATTCGTATTAAATACTAATTACACAATACGCCCACATTTAATATTTTAACACAGCGTAAATATATAAATAAGTAATTCAATAATGACATTCTAAGAATTAAGCACTCCATAAATATTACGTCAGTATTTAGTAATAATAAATACGTAAATAAACAAATAATTTAACAATGGTGTCGCATCAAACATTCCTCAAAATTATAGCTACATTTATTAATACTCAAAGCAATTTCAATTTAAACCCCCCATTAATTCAATTTTATTTAACATCGCAAAGCACGCATAATAAATAAGATTTCAATAACGGCATCGCATTATAAAACATTAAGCACTAATTAAATAGCACGCCCGCATTTATTATTGTAATAATAAAAATCCAAGCTAAAACTAATAAAACACCTAGGGTTGTATTTAAATAATTTAATGATAATTTAAACCCCACTTATTTACCACTAATTAAATAATACACCTAAAACTAATAACACACGACCCAAATTAAATACCCAGCCCAAGCCAAAACCGCCTAGCCCACTAGCCCCTTATACTCATCCCCACCTGCAGCCCAAACTTCCTATCTTTATCCCTTAAGCCTGCAGCCCACCTTATTACCTTCTCCCTCCCCCCATCGTCAAAAGAAAAACCCCTAAAGCCTAAAGCAAGCAAAAACCTAGCAGCCTTAGGAAATTCGCCGCACCCCATCATAGCCGAGATTCTCGCCTGAGAATCCGGCATAACCAACGCTACAACTTACCTTAACCAAACCAAATGTTTACCATAATCAGATGACAGTAAGAATCAAGCACAAATCTCGTCCAAAATCGAACAATAATAGCGCCCGAATTAAGCACCAATCCGATCAAAATCAAGGAAATCAAGACTAATCCGATCGAAATCAAGGAAATCGACTGAAGGAATGGAATCAGCACCAAATCGCAAAAGAAGACCGCAACGAACCTTACCAAACTAAGTACCATATTCAGGGCTATATAAATCAATGGATCCTTACATGCAAAAGCCCCCCCCCCCCAGAGTTTACACAGAGGAACCCCCTCAAGATCGAGAAAACATAGGGAGAACCCTTAGAATAGATAGGCATCGATTTCTACATAGGTCGAACACCAAGAAACAATCAGTCAAGAGTCCAACCTAAAAACCATCAAAATACCATAGGGGTTAAACAGTGAAAAACGGGTAAGCATCCGAAAATTAGAAGTCTTAAGGGAAGAACATAAATTCGAAACCCTTTCATCTTCCTCGCAAGAATCAGTCGCGAACCAATGAACATTCTCAAAGCAAAAGTTTCATTCCTTTTTAATCGCATCGTAATAACCCCTCCAAGTGGATCGACGACTTGATACGCTGCCTCGATTCGCTGCCCGGAGAAGGTAAAATCAAATCCCTTTGAATAATGTTTCCTCTTATTTAATTATGTGTTCAGTGGTATTTGTGCATTAACAAGCCTATTTAGTATGGTTTAGTTCATTAAGCTATCGATTAAATTCATATTTAACAGTAATGTTGTTCATACGCTGCTATAATCTGAATAAATTGATTATTTCATGACTGTTACACACATTTTGTTAGCCTGACTAATTAACTGAAAAGGTCGGGTATGTCATATGGTTTTGTTTCCAAACATTAAAGGAGGTGTACTGCTACTTGGTGCCTGTTGTTATTTTTTAGAGTGGTGTAACGCATGGCTATGCTTTGCGATTAGATGTGCCCTCACACCCCTGCCTTCGTATGATAATCTTATGTGAAAAATGAAGCTTTCAGAAAATGTCTATGGACACATTTTACTATGAAAACGATAAATGATAAGTTGGCATAACTTATAATCATTGGGAGTATGTTTAAGTCGCTGCATACCTATACTTGTTTCATACTCAGTATAGATGAGCATGTATCTTGGCTATTGTCTGTATGTTAATGTGTTTTGGTGTCCCTTAATATGAGCTTGTGCCTAGTTATAAAGGAAAGAGGTTCTGTTTAAAAAAATCTAAGTCATGTAACTGTGTGAATCTGATTTCGAACCTCAATAACCTACTGGTAATCTGTAGTTTGAAACTGGTAATGAAGCATGTGTTTTTTTCCTGTTGATTCTTTCAATTAGTTTCTACTCCCAGATAGTAATTTGGTTTTAGTTGTAGTCCGCTAATTGCTCGACTGGTGATTTGAGCATTGGTCACTTTAGCCATGTTATGCCTATACGAAGTTTCATAGACCTAATGAACAGCCTGACCATATGTGTATGTTTTAGCCTAAATGACCATGTATGTCTGAAATGTGAATCCCATGTTTAGCTAATTTTGTGTGCCATAGTCCCTGTAACTAAAATGATAGATCAGTTCCTTTATGTCCTTGGCATACCTGCTAGTTGGTTTAATGTTGGGGAGGTTATTTGTGCATACCTGTCAGTTTATATTTGGCTGCCACAGTTTAATTAAAATTGAATCATAAACATGTTTGAATTCGTAGGAGCATATTATTTGCATTATTTGATAAACTTAAATATACTAATCCTTATCTTTCTTTCTTTTTTTCTTCATGAAATGCACCGGAGCCGAATGAAGAGTTTCACTGCGAGACTCATTGCGCCTTCCATCAATTGAAGATCTGCATCTATATTCACCTTCAATTGTGTGCACCTTCTATGCGCGTCAGAAAATTCCAAACCACAGGCGGAATGCCACCGCCATGCTTTCGAGTCCTTTTATTTATTCCTCCCCTGCCCCATTCATTTATTGTAATATAATTGTCTAACATTACGCTATTAGTAAGACACTTGGAGTAGTTAAGCATTGAAGCAATAAATTAGAAGATAGCTTCCCCCTCTTAAGTTATAGGAAACCATTTAATAATTTTCACTTGCATAATTATTTAGATAGCTAATATATTATTTCAACATGAGAAACTCATTTTTCTATAAATCCTTATTAGCGTTCACGTAAGAAAAATTATTTAAATCATAGGTTGTTAGCATGATAGCCATTTTACATCTTATCTCATAAGTAAATATTTTGTCATAATAGATTTTGCATTATTACTCTTATTATATATAATATATATCTAATATAGTATTTAGGTATCTTAATTGCATTTTTTTTTAAAACTAACTTTGTCTTTTATACACAAATCGTGCAGGTTTTTTTAAGAATATATCTTATACCTTCAAATTTCTTTTACTTAAATGCTTTTAAATATGCCTTTTCTTAGCATAATAATTAACCTAGGTTTGAACGGACAACCGCAAGTTAGCGGATCTTAGAGGGTGCCTAATCTCTTCCCTCTAATAAAGAATCCTTGCCCAGAATCTCACATAGTTTTTGCAGACCACTAAAATGGAGTTAATGTTGACTCTAACCTAGTTGACATTTAGGTGTCCTAATTCACCAAAACTAATTAGGTAGCGACTCCGCGAACCCTTTAGCACTCTAGCACCTTTTGTGCAACCTTTTAGCGCCCTTTTAACATTTCAGCATTTTAGCATTCTATTTTATTTTCTAACATTATTAAGCAGGAGTTTTTAAAATATCGCGGTCGAAAAAGGGTGTGACAATATATATGTGTACTGATATGAAGAAGGAACAGGTAACACCCGAACATGGCCCTTCACAACCTTCTCACGAACGAAATAAATATTCATCTCAATATATTTGGTTCGATGATGCTGAACCGGGTTATGATACAAGTAGACAGCAGATATGTTATCATAGATAATGGATGGCCTACGTAAGGGACAATTGAGTTCTAGAAGGAGGTTTCTGAGCCAATAAATCTCGACAACAACGTTCACAACGCCTTTATATTCTGCTTCTACACTTGAACGAGAAAGCGTGGCTTGCCGCTTGACAGACCACGAGACAAGATTATCACCCAAAAATACATAATAGGCGGAAGTAGATCGACGTATGTCTGGACAACCGATGACGTCCGTATATGATATCAGTTTGGTGGTTCTGATGGATACAAATATAATGAATAGTCAAGAGTACCCCTAACGTACCGAATGATACGTTTAAGAGAAGTGAAATAAGGCTCTCTGGGAGCACGCATGAACAAACACACTTGTTGAACAACGTAGGCAATATCGGTCCTAGTGAAAGTAAGATATTGAAGTGCACCAGCGAGACTCCTATAAAGGAAAGGATTAAGCACATGATCTATGTCATCCACGCTAAGTTTTGATTTTGAGTCGACTGGAGTGTGCATGATCTTGCAGTTTACCATTTTAGCCTTGTAAAAAATCTCTTCGTCATACTTACGCGGACACAGAAACATGACATTCTCAGATCTGATCACGGAAATCCCTAAGAAATAACTCAACTTTTCCAAGTCTGTCATGGCAAATTCGGATTTAAGCATGATAATGATCTCATTTTTAACACATCTAAAAAACAGTCAGGACAATGTCATCCACATAAAATAAAAGATATACAGTGTCATTACCTCGATGAAAAATAAAAAGTGAGTTATCACTTTTGCTGCACATGAACTCAATCTGCAAGATGTAAGTGGAAAAGTTGTCATACCAAGCCCTGGGGCTTGTTTCAAGTCATAAAGTGACTTTTGAAGCCGGAAGACATACTGAGGAACCGAAGGATGCACAAAGTCAGGTGATTGATGCATGTATACGATTTCTTTCAAATTTTCATGTAAGAACACATTTTTCACATCAAGGTGATGAATCGACCAATTTTTTCCATAGCAATGCTCAAAACAGTATGAATAGTAGCTGGTTTAACCACTAGAATAAAGGTATCACCATAATCAACTCACCATTATATCTGAATTTGTGACGATAAAGCCATATTCATTGTATCACATTCACCCTTATGGTTTCGGGACAAGATCTCAAATGCGTTGTATAGTAAGTGCGTCAAATTCTTCACGCATGGCCGCATTCCAATTCAGGTCAAGCTTAGCTAATTTTGGGTTTTTAGGTAAGGAAGATAGTCTGAGTGGATTAGTTAAAATGGACTTTCTATTTCAAAATCTCGTGTTGGGCATAGGTTTTCATGTGGTGAGTTATGATCGGGACCTGTTGGGTAATGAGAACTGGGGGTCATTTGGGTGGCGGAAATTGGGGCGGTGGGTTAGTGCTGGGTTGTAGGGTCATCGGGGTAGGGGTGGTCGACGGGGGCTGGTGTCACGACCCGACCTTGTACCCGTGACTGGTGCCTTACCCCGGGCACCCTTGTGATACAACATCAGAGAAAACCAGCGGAAGTAAACTCATAACAAGAAATCATATAAAATATGAAACAGGCTAACCCAAAATGATTACCTTTCCGTAAACATAAATATAACAAAAACTGAATAGTTACATCCCAATTTATAACAGGACTACAGGCCTCTAAGAGTGTGTAACCACTATGACGGGACAGGGCCCCGCCATACCCCTTAATGTACAAAAGTCTACAACTTCAGGGAACCGTACCAAAAAGGCAAAGCCTCCGGAGAAATGGAGCTTTCCGAGAACTGAACAGTGATCCTAAGAGTGTGGATCAGCAAGCTATGTACCTCAACCTGCGGCATGAACGCACCAAGGAGGTCGATAACAGTACCAACTATGTGAATCGAAAATATCAGAAATGAAATCATAACAGTCTATATAAAACATGAGACATGTGTGATAACCAAACTACAGTACACAATATATATTAGCAGTCATGTCAAGTCAGGGTCTCACGCCCGTAAAGTCATCACTCAAATATAACCTGGGAATTTAACCCGCACAATGGCCGCATGCCCCGGCATCTTACCTCGGTATAAGCATGGCCATGGAACCATCCTAATGGACGCATACCCGTGGACCATCCATCGTGTCAGTATGTCCCAAGGAAATAACAAGATAACATTCATAGTGGAAGCATACCCGTGGGCCCCCCAGCGTGTCAGTATGTCCCAAGGAAATAACAAGATAACATTCACCGTGGAAGCATACCCGTGGGCCACCCAACGTGTCAGTATGTCCAAACAAAATAACAAGATAACACTCCTAGTGGAAACATACCCGTGGGCCCCCCAGCGTGTCAGTATGCCCCAAGGAAATAACAAGATAACACTTACCGTGGGAGCATACCCGTGGGCCACCTAACGTGTCAGTATGTCCAACATGATCGAGAATAACATGACCGGCCCTCCATCGAGAGACGCGGTAGCATAAGGATACAATACTTGTACACCAAGACTATCACAAGCAAACATAGGCAAGTTATTCACACTCAAGGTATTTTCATTCTATGCCAAGAATCTGGGTTTTAACCCCAAGGTACTACTTACTTTATTTCTTTAAAAAGTCCATTTCTTTTCACAAAAGTCACATGCTACTAGCACCCATGGTATCAAAATAGAGTAACTATTATTTGAAGTAAACCAAAAACAATTCCCATACTTCCTTTTCAAGTAAACCAAGACAATACCATGTCTTCTTTTTCTATATCAAATAACTTCTCGAACTAGTATAAGTTTCAAAACTTCAAATTCTCAAGCCTCTTACTTTTAAACCAAATCCCACAACGGGGAAAATCAAGTCTCATATCTTTTTAAAACAAATGCCAAGTTACCATTTTAAAGCCAATAATAAAACCATTCTTTCGTTTTCGTAAAGTCGTTATAACTAACTTCCCATAAAGCTATTATAACACTTTATGTTTAAAACCAACCAAATACCACTATAAGCATTTATGAGACCGAGAGGGCTTATTCTTTAACAATCAAGTACCCATTACTAACGAATAAGGTTTTACCACTTTTCAACACGATCAAGTCCTTTACACGTCATATCAAGTCAGGGAACAAAAAAGGAAATCAAACTCCTTTAACACACGTGCGTCTACCGCACTATATATTTCACAAATAATCATGCTCAAGAGAATAGGATGAATCACATACCTGTTCGGTCAATCCACTTGCTAAGTCCAATATACCGCACGTAGTATGTCAACCTATAATGACCATAATACGTTTATTAACCTCTAGTTTCAACGTAGCATATTCCAAGTGCAAAGTCACTAAATTCTATGGAAAATTGGGCAGCATTTCCTTTGTTTCTACATACTTTGCCACCTTTTCCAAGGCCGCATTCAACATCCAAACGCCACTTTTAAGGCCCAACAATCCAAACAATTCAAAGGGGATTACACACCTAATCTTGGATGTGTAAAATTCTGCCCCACAATGCATATTAACTAAATCAATGAGTTAAAGGTAGTATTTTGGCTATAACATGTTCACATCCTAACCTTATTCAATTCCTTCAAATCCAAATCATATTTCTTACATGCAATTTCTCTAAGATCAATATTTACCACTACAAGTTCTTTCTTCTTCACATGCAACACCAAAAACTAGCAACAAGAGCAAGAATTGTTACCTTAGAGCTTTAGCCAAATTAATCCAACAATTTCACTAGCCTCTTTTCCACAAACACCACCACAATAACTCCCACCAGCTTGCCAACAAGTTTCCTTCTTGCCATACTTTTCAGATTTTTCTCAAGCCTTGATTTCCTCTTGATTTTCTAGAGAGAATGAAGAGCTTCCTATTTTTAGAGAGAGAAGAGCTTGAAGAATGACCAAGTCTTCAAGACTTGGTCAATAAGTAGAACATGCAAAATCAGATGGGGGGGGGGGGGGGAGGGACCCGTGTCACCCTCCCATGGCCTTTTTTAAAACAAAACAGTTCAGATTTTTCCACTCAACCTCGCAGAACCCTCTCGGCGCCGCGGCGCTGAAAATTCCGCAACCCCACAGGACTTTCAGCGTCGCGACCCTGCTTCCCGGCGCCGCGGCCCTGTGGCTCCTGACCGAATTATTTTTCTGTCCGACTGCGCACTGAACTTGAAACTCCCATAACTTTCTACTCCGATGTCCTATCGACGAACGGTTGGTTGCGTTGGGAACTAGACTCAACGAACTACGTACTAGGCTTTTGAAACACCTAGGAACTCTCAATGTAACGGGTCATAACCCGCCTCAAAGTTGACTAACAACCCGTCCAAAATATTTCGTCAACCCATCATTCCAAAATTTAAAACTCAATTCCTTTCGTACGTCCCCCTAGGCCTGACCCGAACTACGGGGTGACCATAAAAAGGGATCTGTCGATATAGAATTTTGGTAGGAGTTTTGTTTTGAAGTGTAAGTGTAGGTAATATATTGAGAATGTATGCTACCTTTTGTAACGCATATACCCAAAAGGAAGGAAGGAGAGAAGTATGAAAGAGCATAGTACAGATCATGTTGTTAATGGTGCAGAGAATTCTTTCGACTTTATCATTTTAACTTTTAAGGTGAGGTATGTTGACACGAGAATTGAAACATCATGCCATTATCCGTACAAAATTTATAAAAGGGGAAAATTGTTAAACTCACAACCATTGTCACATTGTAACAAATTTATATCATTTTCAAACGTTGTTTTAACTAGGGATGTCAGTGGGGAGGGTAAATGAGGGTATCGCCCTGCACCCGCTCCAGTTGGGGCAGGTATGAGGGATGATTTTATGGGTGGTGGGGTGGATACGGGTATCAAAAGTGCTACCCGCCATGGGTAGTGGGACGAATGTGGATTTCATATAAGACCCGCTTCGCACCCCGCCCCGCCCCGCTACCCGCCCTGTACATGTTTGTGTTGGATTCTTTAATTATGTTGATTTTCTGGTATTCTTAACTAGACAAGGATTTGAAATCTCTTATTCTTGTCAAGACTCTCTGATTCTTGTCAAGACTCCCTGATTCTTGTCAATTAATTATTATTATTATTATTATTATTATTATTATTATTATTATTATCATCATCATTTAAAATAAAGTATACGATACCCTTCACTTTTTTTTAATATTTTTGTGTGAAAATGTATGGTACAATGCAACAACTCTACATGTGCATACGTGACAACTTTGGTTATGACATTGGAAGGTCTCTTTTCCTTTTTTTACAATTGTGATCATTTGAAAAGACTAGAAAATTTCTAGTCTTCTTCTATATAAATTTCACGCTTTATTTTAACCTTTTAAAATTTCTAATATTTTGATAAAGCTTCAGACTTTGATATTCGATACATCATAGTGAAAAAAAATCATTTTTTCTATTTTCTTGGACCTTCTTTTTTCTTATATAACTTATTTTTTAATACCTGTGATGGGTACCCACCGAATAAATGGGTACCCGCCGGGTAAGTGGGTACCCACCGGGGTAAGTGAGGCGAGAGCAGGTGGAGGAATTACTACCTGTGATGGGTGATGGTGCGGGGGTGGGGATGAATTTTAGGTGGTGGGTACAGGTATGGGGTACCCTTCCCCCGCCCATTCCCCGCCCCATTGACATCCCTAGTTTTAACTAAGGGTAACCAGTGGGACGGGATGAGACGGGATGGGATTTAGGGGGATGAGGTGGGGGGTCGAGATAGGGATAGAGCGGGCTGGGATAGGGGGGACGGGAAAAGGTCTCGTCCCATCCCACATCCCGCCGGCAGAGGGGATGAGATTTGGGGTGAAAGGAAGGGACGGGTCAGGACAGATCAGGTTGGGTTGGGGGATTTTAATTTTTTTAGATACTTAATTTTTTTTTTAAAATATATATTTAAACACTTAAATAATTGAACAAGATAGTGAAAAAAATATCCCAAGACTGTTTTTGCCTCTTATATTATTTAATAGAAATATAATTTTTTTGTAATATAATTTCAAAATTGCAACTTTGTTTCTAGTTCAAAAGTTTCAAATCACATAGTAAAATTGCCATTAAAAAATTACATATTCAACCATACTTTTTTTAAATTTCTCACAATCTCTTGAGGATCTTCTATTGAAATTGGAAGGTGTTGGTCAAATTATTCGACGTTGCTTCCTGCTCCATCGGATAAGATTTCGTTATAGTTGTAGTTGTCTTTTTCGTTGATATTTGGATGACCTCACCTTCTACGCTCCGCTCTAATCTCATCTCTGAATAAAACTGCAATCTCCAAGTTGTCTTCCGCCAATGAGTGTTGATATATGTACGAGACATTAAGTTCCAAAATATTTTTCCAATCATTATCTACAAGCATATCCCTTGGATTTTAATTATAGGCGTTAAATAATAAATTTATAGGTCTTCTATACTCGTGAGCAACAACTAATTGTTCATACAAAGAATTCCACATAGTTGCAACTTCTTCTGAAATTTTCCTATAAGGTAATCCATAATCATGACATATTTTTTTATATTCTTTGCATCTTTGTTGTTACACCCCGTCGTTCAGGTCATGCGTTGAGTACGTACGAAAGGGGTAAGACTTAAAAATTTCGAGGGATAGGTTGACGGGTCGTTCCGGACGGGTTTCAGTCAACTTTGAAGCGGGTTATGACCCGGTACATTGAGAGTTCCTAAGTGTTTCAAAGGCCTAGGGCGTAGTTCGTTGAGTCTAGATTCCAACGCAACCAACCGTTCGTCGATAGGACGTCGGAGTAGAAAGTTATGAGAGTTACAAGTTCAACGCGCAGTCGGGCAGAGATGCGTTCCAGGCAAAGGCGACAGGGCCGCGGCTCCGGATGCAGGGCCGCGGCGCCTAAAGTCCTGGAGGGTCACTGAAGTTGCAGCGCCGCGGCGCCGGGATAGCAGGGCCGCGGCGCCGAAAGTCCAGAGAGCCGGCGGAAGTTTCAGCGCCGCGGCGCCGAGGCGGGATTTTTGGGCGGAAAAACTTAGGAAAGTCTGATTTTCTCTTTTTAAAAGGCCATGGGAGGGTGACAAGTGTCCCCCCCCCCCATCTGATTTTGCTTGCATGCCTTATATTGACCAAGTCTTGAAGACTTGGTCATCTCTCAAACACCTCCCTCTCTCTAGAAAATTTAGCTCTCCCTTCTCTCTAGAGTTTTAAGAAGAAAGAAAAGCTTAGGAAAAATCTGAAAAGGTGTGGCAAGAAAGGAAAGGTTATTACAAGCTTGTGAAGACTATTGTGGTGGTATTCTTGGAGTAGAGGCTAGCAATTGTTGGAATAAATTGGCTAAGAGCTTTAAGGTAACATTTCTTCCTTTAGAATTAGTTCTAAGTGTTGCATGTTTAGAAGAAAGAACTTGTGGTAGTAGATAATGCTCATAGAATCATTGCATGCTAGAAATGTAGTTTGGTTATGAAAAATGGGTTAAGAGGAGATATTAAGCATGTGGTAGCCTAAAAACTTCCTTAGGATTGTTAAGTGAATTGTTGGATTGATTGAGCCTTAAAATGTGGTGTTTTGATGGTAAATTCGGCCTTGAGAAAGGTGGCAAAGTGAGTAGAAACAAAGGAAATGCTGCCCAATTTTCCATAGAATTTAGTGACTTAGAACTTGGATTGTTCTACTTTGAAATTAGAGGTTAACAAGCGTATCATGATTATTATAGGTTGAAATACTACTTGCGGTAGTCGAGCTTAGCAAGCGGTTTGACCAAAGAGGTATGTGGAGCTTTCTTATCTCTTGAGCATGAGTAGTTGTAACTATATAGTACGATAGACGTACGTGTTTTAAATGAAGTAAATCCATTTGTTATACTTGACTCGTTTTAAGAAAAAGTCTAAGTTGGTTGGGTTAAAGAGTTAACCTATATATTCTTAAGTAATGGTTTATCCTAAATAAGGTAGATAAGGATTTCGTGACATGAAGAAGTATTACGGAAATTGTGTGAGGTTGATTTGAAGTATAAGTCTCTTGGTTAATAAAAAGAACGAAATCTTTTGAAACATAAGGAGTTATAACGGCCTTATGGGAGGTTAGTTGTAACGGCCTTATGAAAGAGTATGAACGTCTAAAGCTTTAAAGCATAAAGTTAGTATAACGGCTTTATGGGGAGTTGGTTATAATAACTTTATGAAAGGTTAAAGAGTTGGATTTTCTTGAATAAGGTCATGAAAATGAGATTCATTTTGTATGTTAATGAAAGCCTAAAGAAGTTATGAGTTTACTTGGACGTACCGCCAGTGATGGAGGATTCCACGGGTATGTTTCCATTGTTCAGTTACGAGTTTACTTGGACGTACCGCCAGTGATGGAGGATTCCACGGGTATGTTTCCATTGTTCGATTCTAGTTTACTTGACGCGTCGCCGCGATGGAGGATTCCACGGGTATGTTTCCATTGTTCAGTTACGAGTTTACTTGGACGTACCGCCAGTGATGGAGGATTCCACGGGTATGTTTCCATTGTTCAGTTACGAGTTTACTTGGACGTACCGCCAGTGATGGAGGATTCCACGGGTATGTTTCCATTGTTCGATTCTAGTTTACTCGACGCATCGCTTGATGGAGGATTCCACGTATGTTTCCATTGTTCGATTTAGTTTACTTGGACGCATCGCCCGATGATGGAGGATTCCACGTATGTTTCCATTGTTCGATTCTAGTTTACTTGACGCATCTGCCGATGATGGAGGATTCCACGTATGTTTCCATTGTTGATTTAGTTTACTTGGGCGCATCGCCATGATGGAGGATTCCACGTATGTTTCCATTGTTCGATTCTAGTTTACTTGGACGCATCGCCGATGATGGAGGATTCCACGTATGTTTCCATTGTTCGATTCTGAGTTTACTTGACGCATCTGCGATGATGGAGGATTCCACGGTATGTTTCCATTGTTCGCCATTCTAGTTTACTCGACGCATCCGCCAGTGATGGAGGATTCCACGGGTATGTTTCCATTGTTCAGTTACGAGTTTACTTGGACGTACCGCCAGTGATGAAGGATTCCACGGGTATGCTACCATTGTATTTTGATTACGAGCTTTCTATTTCCATGCCGTGTAGTATATGATTGATATTCTCATTGTTAGTAAGGCACAGTAAAAGGTAACTTGATTTCATCCCTGATCCCAGCTTGTTTTCAGACTTATGTCTTCATTACAGTATTTTCAGTTTCACATACTTGGTACCTGTTGTACTGACCTCCTTCGGGGGGCTGCGTTCATGCCGCAGGTCGAGATACGTAGCTTGCTGGTCCGCACTCTTAGGATCACTGTTCATTTTCTGGAAAGCTCCATCCCTCCGGAAGCTTTGTCTTTTGGTATGATTCCCTGAGGTTATTTACTTTTGTACATTTAGGGGGTATGGCGGGGCCCTGTCCCGCCACAGTCGTTATTCCTAGAGGTCTGTAGTCACGTTTGTGGTTTGGGCTGTAATGATAAGATGTACTGTTTCACTTTCGGTTAAGTTATTTTATGAAGGGCGGCCTTATCGGCTTGCTAGTGATGTTTACCTTATACAGATTTTGTGTTGTGTATGTTCCGCTGCTTTTCTCTCTGACATATACCTGACAGGGTACCCCAGTAGGGTACTAGTCGCGGCCCCGGGGTCGGGTCGTGACATTTGTATTTTATTATCTTTAAAAATAAAGTTGATAGCAAATTGTATTTTATCAAGGATGTCTTTAAAAAAAATTAGGTCATCTTTTACAACTAAGTTATATATATGACATGCACATCTAACATGAAAAATATCGAGAAAAGATGGAGTCAATCGAGTTTTTAAAATGTTTACATCAGAATCATTAGAAGAATCATTATCTAATGTAATAGTCTTAATTTTATCAGTAATTCCATAATATTCACTAATTTCATGAATATTTCTTGAAATAAAAGCTCTAGTGTGCCAATCATCAATATATTTATATGTTAATATACACTTTTGCATAGACCGATTCAGATTTATCTAATGACATGTAACAGTTAAATAATCATTACAATTAGTACTACGATCAATGTCAGAAGTGATAGTTACTTTGCCATTAAAATAATATAATGCATAAGGTAAATATTATTGATATTCATGCGCAAATTTAAAAAACATTTCTTCTAACAGTTGATCTAGAAAAACCGTTAAAAACAATATTATATGTTTCTCAAATGTAATGAATAAAACCAGGAGAGGAAGAAAATGAAAAAAACACCCTCCACAACAACTAATTTTGCTATATTTTCTCTATCTTTATGTTTATGATATTTAGGACCTCTAACTCCCCCCGTCATCAGATTAATTTGACCTTGTACTTGGTCGAGGACATTATGTGAATCTTGTCCCGACTCAGAAGGTATTTGCACACCCGATTGTTTAGCCAAATATTGATTATACCTTGCTTTGTGAGTTTTTTTACATGTCTCATTACACCTCCCGTCCCACCTTGACCTTTTCCAGTTTTAAATTTATAAACATTGCGATAAATTTTACAAATAGCTAGATGATTAGGAATGTCCCTATCAAAAAACTCACATGCATGTGATTTTAATTTTTGGTGTTTTTGTCCTCGACTCATACTAGGGGGAATATGAGGCATTCTCGTTTCAATTTCAGCTTGAGACTTAATCTGAGCCTGAGGTGGAGGTGCACTAGTGGATGTGTTATCTAAATTATTTTCTAATTTATTTTCTAAATTAAAGTCTGGTTCAGATGCATAATATACCTCATGATCTAATGGTATATTAATATTAATATTTAAAAAATTAGTTTAATCTATATGAGTGAAATCATCGTAATTAGAATTACTAGAAGGTGCACCCTTACCCCTGTTACCCCTAATGCCTCTACCAGAAAAACATTCACTTCATTCCACTATAATTATGTAAATAAATAGTTACAGTTAATGAAATTAAGTACGATAATTAAAATTAAGTAATAATAATAATTTAAAGAAGGAATGAAGGTATCAAACACTGACATAACGTCGACGTGTAATCGAGATTGAAAATTGAAACTTTGCTCGATGATTCTCAAGCTAGTTGCCAACTTCACTCCTAATTTTTGAATTTTGATAGAAATTACCAAATAAAATACAATATTTAGCGTGCAATTAAGACTTGTAGAAAGAGAGAGATTGTAGGACGATTTGTGAGGAAAATGAGGTATTTATAGTTGAGAAATAGGGTTAAAGTATAAATATACTAACTTAGGGGTTAAAATAAATATTAAGGGGGTAGGGGAGGTTTATGGAGTGGGGAATGGTCGTTACTAGCTGTTGCCAACGGCTAAAATCGAAAGTGGTCATTTCTGCAACATTTAGTTTCTACAAAGGAGGGGAACGGGGCAGGTTGGGCCTGGTCAAAGGCTGAGATGGGTCAGGATCGGGATGAGCCTTAGTCCCGTCCCGAGTTTGAACCCCGATAACGACATTTTTCATCCCATTTTTAAGGGGGTCGAGCTGGGCGGGACAGGTAGTAGGACAAGCTGGGGTGGGATCAGGCCGACCCAACCGACTGGACAACCTTAGTTTTAATATAAGTTCAAAATTCAAGAAATATAGAGTAAACCTGAGACTTCTATTTGAGCGGATAGATCCAAAGAAAATGAGATAAATCATCTAATAATACCAAATAATACTTATGACCCAATTTGCTAAGAATAGGAGATGTCCATAAATCTGCAAGAATGATGTCAAAAGGAGAAAAAGTAACACTTAAAGACGACGTAAAATAATGTTTAACATGCTTCCCTAAAGGACAAGAATAACAATTTTGGGTGACTTTCCCTTTATTACATTGAATAAAATTTTGACTTCTAAGATAGTGAAAAATTTGTGCTCCTCTGTGCCCAAGTCTATTGTGCCAGCATGATAGAGAGATTGCAGTTACAGAGGTATGTTGAGTGATACTCGTAGCGGAATTGAATAAAAAAGGATAGAGGTCCCCCACACTATTGCATCTCGTAAGAAATTTCCCCGTACGTAGGTCCTTCACAGAAAAACCAAAAGGGTCAAACTCAATATATACAGAATTAGCACCAGCGCATTTCCTAACAAAGATTAAGTTCTTAATAATGTTATGAGCATATAAGATGTTTTTTTAGGGAAAATGGATGGTGAGGTGGTGGTGTTTTTGTGGTGCCATAGCCTTAAATTAGAATGCAATTGTCATTTTCAACCAAAATAAATTAAGGATTATTCAAATTAAACAGTTGAGATAGATTACCGGAGTTACGGGTGAGGTGGAATGTGGCACTCATATCCATATACCATGCATCATCGGGCTGCTATATATTCATGGTGTTGTAGGCCTGCCCAGTTCTGTAGGGGTAAGGAGGTCGTATAATTATTATTGTTGTTGGGCCATTGAGACATGGGCCTACTATGTAGGTCCCACCTGGCGTGTGCCTAGATGGGAGCCTAAAATATTCGGTTGTTGCCACTTCCCATTACCTTGGACCGGTGCTATCGGATATGGGCACGGGGGTGAGGTCGAACTTTCGGACATTGGCCATGGTAGTGGGCCGGCCCATTGAGATGGGTGCGACGCTTGCTGTAATTGTCCACCAGTATTGCTATCACGGTCGCGACCTCTACCTCTTCCGTCGTGACCACCGTCGCGACCATCGCCTACACTAAGGCTGCACAATAGGGTAAAACAGGACCTGACCGAGGATCGAATTTTCAGAAAACTAGGACGGAAGATCGGACCGAATTTATCGGTCCGGTCTGAACAGGTCGGTTCGGACTGAATTTTGGCTGCACAACAGGGTAAAACCGGACCGGACCGACCCGGACTAGACCGAGGAACGAATTTTCAGAAAACTAGGACCGAAGACCGGACTGAATTTATCGGTCCGGTCTTTTTCATCGGCACGAATTTTGTGCGGCCACCGCGTGCTCTGCCTTTCTGTCGTCCTACCACCTCGCGGGCTGGCCGTCCTTGTGTGACGCTTGTCGCGAGTGTGAAGCGTGGCGGTGCATCAACCACCAACACCTTCTGATTATGTTCATCCTATTTGACACACCTATTTTCTTGCAATTGTAATTATGATCGAACCTTGTTGAAACTAGGTGATCAGCTTATTAGATCATCGTTGTAAGGGTATCGTACTCACACTTTTGGCAATCCATTAATTAGTTATAGAACCATATTAGTTTATGAGATTGGAGTGCCTACATTCGATAGTTGATCTGCAATTAATTTTAATTATTTATAATAGTCGAACATATTCGCAAAGTTACGGGTGTTGTTGAATTGTTCCTCCAGGTACACATCACGTGTATGCTTGTTGTCTTGAAAGACTTCCTCTAGTATTGTCCATAGTTCATGAGCCAAAGCACCAGCCTTCATAATCGTTGAAGTATATCCTTGTGGCCTCTTCCAAATTGTTGGATCGGGTTGATGATTTCGAGAGTATATGGTGCCATAAATCCATTACTTGACAATAACATCAAGCCTTTTCCATGTTGTGCTGTCAACGTCAGACGGAAGGGGTATGGTGGCGTCGTGATCAAGAACGTTGTAGGCAGATGCATGAATTTGAAATAATTCTACCCACGAAGAGTATTGTCCATCCTCTTGATCAAGAACCAAGGGATAAAGTTCTTGATATTTGTTACGGCGAAGGCTGGATGAAAGGAGTTGGTAGAGGAGAAGGGATGAGGAGGATGTGTGACGTCTTGTGTGGAAGAGGAGGAGTCAGGAGAACCCGTGTTGCCGCTGAAAAATTGGAAGGAGATGGATGGTGGCGGCTGGAATTAGTTAAGGTTTGGGGGTGCCGTCGGAAGCAAGGAAAGAGAGGGGGTGACGGTCGAGAACAATATTTAGGGTAGGGAGGGTTTTTAGGATTTGGCTCTTGATACCATGTAAAATAGTGTAATTCTCCTTGTCTGGAGTCTTCTCTTTATTACAATATATATATATATTTATCTATAATTGTAATCCTAATCATATAAGAGTATCTACTTTACATAATTACACTAAAATAATAATTATAGAATATATGGAAAATATTTACGTATTTTCTATCAATTTTAGGTTATAACAACTTTTTAATTTTAAAATATGTGAACCACTTTTTTTTTCATGTTTGCGAAACTTTAGGGAAAAAGGTACAAGTTAATTTATACGAAGAGAAACTTCAAAATTTTAAGTCAAACAATCAAATGATGATGGATTGGACACCATAATTCAATATATGAAAGAATGTGATGTTTGTTTCATCAATTATTTCGATTTTCAGCCTATGAATCATTGTTAGCTTTATTGTCAACGAGATTACGAGAGAGTATATTTTTAAAAATATATTCTTTTTTATCATTACTTAAAAAGAAAAATGAAAAGAAATTGCATAAAGTAGCTGCAGAAAGTGATTTTACATATATTCTGTAGTTAAACTATAAGAATCCAGTAATTATTTTAGAATGCTACACAAACTTTTCAGATCTATCAAACGCAACTTTTAAAAAGTTTTTTTTTATATCAACCTGTCTTTTTCTTTTTCATGATAGTAATCTCTCATGAGTCAGGTATATATCGTTTCGGTATAACGAAATTATGGGAGATCAATTTAAGTGAAATAATTCCTTAATTATTCTTATTGATTAAAGAGGTATATATACAAGTTATATATAGAAAAATCATTTTCCTATTCAATATTTAAAACTTCATTTTATTTGAAGACTAACTATACAATTATGGTAGGATTACAAAATTAATTAATATACAAGAGTAATATACAATATATACCATAAATAATAATCTACACGGGCTGCTAATGGGTTGTTAACCGTATATATTTAACACACTGCATGATCATGTGAGCGATCTTAAATGTCTGTGAGGCTGTCTCTAAAATCTTCAAAAAGGACCGAGGAAGACCCTTTGTAAAGATGTCTGCAATTTGATATTTGAAAGGGACATGACATACGCGTACTTGTCCACGAGCTACCTTTTCTCGAACAAAGTGAATGTCCATCTCTATATGTTTAGTGCGCTGGTGCTGAACCGGATTGCCAGAAAGGTAGATGGCACTAACATTATCATAATAAACCAAGGACATTGCAGCTCTAAAAGAAGATTACGTAACCAACATGACTCAGAGACCACATTGGCTACCCCTCGATACTCGGCCTCTGCACTGGAACGTGATAACGTCGACTGACGCTTTGCAGACCAAGAGACCAAGTTATTACCAAGAAACATACAATAGCCATACGTAGACCGTTTGGTGTATGGATATCCTCCCCAATCAGAATCTGTATACGAGACAAGTGTAGATGTCGATGACAAATATAAATGTAAGTCATAGTCAAGTATCCCCTGGATGTACCTAATAGTGCGTTTGAGTGCATTCATGTACTCAACCCTGGGATTATGCATAAAAAATACACCTGCTGGACAGCATACGTGATATCTAGTCTCGTGAAAGTTAAATACTGAAGAGCACCTGACAGACTGCGATAGCGGGTCGGATCCTCGTAGGGGGAGCCAGCCGCGGCACCCAACTTGGGTTTAGTATCAACTGGAGTGGAAGTGGACTTACAGGATGACATCTCAGCCCTCTGAATGATCTCAGTTGCATACTTCCTCTGTGATAAGAACAACCCACATGTATGACGAGTGACAACAATCCCCAAAAAGTAACTCAAGGCCCCCAAGTCTTTCATGTCAAACTCAGAACTGAGCATTGTTATGATAAACTGGCGTAATGCATCAGAAAAAATAGTCAAGATAATATCATTCACATATAAAAGTATATAAGCCAATGACGAACCACGACAATATATTAATAACGGATTATCAGACCTGCTGTGAGAGAACCCAATAGTCGACACAAAGTCTGCAAACCTCTTATACCATGCCCGTGGGACTGCTTAAGCCTATATAAGGACTTCTTCAACAAACAGACACGCTGAGGATTTTTGGGATCCCTAAACCCCAAGGATTGATGCATATAAATCGTGTCCTTGAGATCACTGTTTGCGATATTTCTATGTGCTTACGCAAGTGTACGTATTGCAATGTAGTAATATTTCGGTCAGACCGAGTATCGTCCACAGAGACTGATTTATCAATTACCGAATAGCTAATCTATGGTTTTTATTTGGTTAACGTTAATTGTGTTTAATTTTTGAACTAAGAATTAAAACTAAGAAATAAGCAATAAATAACTAGGATGATAATACTTTGGTTTTTAAAACAATTATGTAGAGAATCAGGATTTCCAATCTCCTCAACTATCCACTCTTTCACTTGTTAATGCAAGATTAATGACTCTTCTTCTTATTAAGATAGTATGTTAACTAAGATGTTCTATATTCCGGTTAGGATATATAAAAACTCAACCTTATGTAGAAACTTTCTATATTTCTATGATAAGTTTTACCACACAAGAGGATTAAGAACAATAACTTTAAATACTACACAAGTATCGGGGTACTTTCGTCAACGATTTCAACCTATGTATAATCAATTATAGCATATTCAAATCTCCCTTCTCAGATCTAGCTTCGAAATCATATAAGTTATGACAATTAATGGCCAGTTAATTATCAAACAATCAATACAAATTGAATAGATCTTAAATAGATGAAGAAGAAATCACTAACAATACATTAACTTATGAAAAGGTTCAGGTGTTCAGATAGGTGACCCTCCAGCCTAGGGTTTCTGTACAGCAGTTGGAGAGCTCCTTTGTTTCGGAGCCAGTTATTTTGGTACAGACCTTTATCTTTCAGACTTATGCATATTTTGGGCACGACGGGGTCCTGTCCCGTTATATGTCAGTATTACACTCTTGAGGTGCAGAAGCGATTGTGGGTTGGACGTTTGTACCTTGTTTTGGGTTTTGATGTTATTATCTCGTGGCAGCCTTGCCGGCTTGCTTATTTTGATTATGCCTTTGTGCACGTGATGTTGGTTGGTGGCAGCCTAGTCGGCTAGCCTATTATGACTGTTGTTTTGTTGTTGTTTTAGCAGCCTTGTCGGCTATCCCATTTTAGGGAAATGTTGTAAAAGCAGCGTTGTGCTGCCGAAATTTCTATAGATCTCTGTATTAGATGGATTAAGAGTGACATGTCAGTAATGACGTCCAAGTAGGACGTTAGTCGCGGCCCGTCTGGTTGGATCGTGACAAAAGTGGTATCAGAGCAGTTAGTCCTCGGAATGTCAACAGACCGTGTCTAGTAGAGTCTTGTGTATGGGTATGTTGTGCACCATACTTATACGCAGGAGGCTGCCAGACATTTAGGATTGGTTTCTACTCTTTCATCTCGTAGATCGTGCAATAGAGTTATGTCATTAGGATAACCCCCCTCTTCCTAATAATTATTGTGGTTGCAGTTATGTTCCAAAATACAGCGACAGTGGCTCGGAAGGGGAAAATCAGAGTAAATCGGACTTGACTTGGTGCGTCAAGCCATAAGGGAAGTGAAAGAGTTTGAGTAGAAGTATGATGATCAGGTTTGGAGATACTAGGTCAACGTCATGTAAGGTAACTATTCAAAATATTTTACGTACCAAATAAGAGAATAAGTTAACAATTCATCACTTAAGGGATGGTATCATCAGGGATTGGAACCAGGAGCAGTGCCCGAGGTTATGTATGTATACTAGAATATGTTGGAATTATGGAAAGTACGACAAGTAAGAAATGAAGTTGTTTATAATTACGAATAGTGAAGAGATCCCCTTCAGACCATAAATGAGGTGTTGACTTGTGAAGCAAATTGCAGTAGTCTCTATCTTACGAATTGGTACTCCGTTATGCTACGTTATCCTCTATAGTTACAGAGATAGAACTTTTTCTTCCAAAGAAAGAAAATGAAGCTTACCTACTATTTTCTCATTCATACCTCTAATTTAATTTTGAGCGCTAATTGTTAGAATCTGTGACTGTTTTATGGTATACCATGTTGTTTGACTATGTGAAGGTAGGGAACTGCAAAAGAATATTGTTCCCGTGTAAGAATGAGAAAGGGCTATTACTTCTGGAATAATAAGATTGATATATAAGGATGAAAGCATTTTTCTTACTTTGGATAGAATGTTGGGAAGTATTTGTTATACCCCGTAGTTCTGACCCTACGTATGGAAACGTACGAAAGTATGTAAGACTTAAAATTTCCGAAGGACAGGTTGACGGGTCGTTCCGGACGGTTTTTAGTCAACTTTGAGGCGGGTTATGACCCGGTACATTGAGAGTTCCTAAGTGTTTTAAAGACTTAGGGCGTAGTTCGTTGAGTCTGGATTCCAACGCAACCAACCGTTAAATCGATAGGGCGTCGGAGTAGAAAGTTATGAGAGTTACAAGTTCGACGCAATCGGGACGAAATGCGTTTGGACTAAGCGGCGACGCAGCGCGGATGCGAGCATGGCGCCTAAATCTTGAGGGTCGCTGAAGTTTCAGCGCTTGCCGGAAGCGAAGGCGGAATTTTGGGCGGAAAAACTTAGAAAATCGATTTTGTTTTAAAAGAGACCGTGGGAGGTGACAAGTGTCCCCCACGTCGATTTTTACATTGCATGCAATATATTGACCAAGACTTGGTCATGTTCTATCTTTCATCTTCGCTCTCTCTCTCAAATTGCTCCCCCTTCTCTCTAAAAACCCTTAGAAAAATCTGAAAGATAAGAGCAAGAAAAGGAAGCTTGTGGCTAGCTTGTTGGCATTGTTGTGGTGGTGTTCTTGGCAAGGACGCTAGCAATATTTGGAATAAGTTTGGCTAAAACTTTAAGGTAACATTTCTTCCTTTAGAATTAGTTCTAGTGTTGCATGTTTAGAAGAAGGAACTTGTGATAGTAGATAATGCTCTTAGAATCATTGCATGCTTTAGAAATGTGGTTTGGATATGAAGAATGGGTTAAGAAGAGATTATGAGCATGTTGTAGCCTAAAAACTACCTTAGAATTGTTAAGTAAATTGTTGTAGACTTATGGGACAGAATTTTGGGTATGTAATCCCCTTTGAATTGTTGGTTTGATTGAGCCTTAAATGTGGCGTTTGGATGATAAATTCGACCTTGAGAAAGGTGGCAAAGTGAGTAGAAACAAAGGAAATGCTGCCCAATTCTCCATAGAATTTAGTGACTTAGAACTTGGATTGTTCTACTTTGAGATTAGAGGTTAACAAGCGTATCATGATTATTATAGGTTGAGATATTACTTGCGGTAGTTGAGCTTAGCAAGTGGATTGACCAAAGAGGTATGTGAAGTTTTCCTATCTCTTGAGCATGAATAGATAAAACTATGTAGTACGGTAGACGTACATGATTGGTATTCTTACTTGTTTTGAGTATAAAATGACTTGTTTCGTTTTAAGAATGTATAAGTCCCTTGGATAAGGGAAAAGTATGATTTTACTAAAGTATAGAGTTAATATAACAACTTTATGGGAAGTTGGTTTATTAGCTTCATAAAAGGTTAATGAGAAGGGATTTACTCTAAATAAGATAATTATATGAAAAGACAATTTGATTTAAAGGCATCAATTGCCCAAAGGCTTTTATGTATAAAGAAGAGTCACTTTTGAAAGAGATGAAGTATGTAGTACTTGGGTTAAATTCCCGGTTTTCTTTTATTTAAAGATATGATGAAGTGCCTTAAATAAACTAAAATGAGAGAGTATATGAACAAGACTAAAAGAAGTTATAAGTTTGCTTAACTTATTTATGATATGATGTGATTTGAGATAGGGTAAGAGTATATGCGAGAGGCAAGCCCAGATCGCCATACCACCTCCTTGATGTAAGAGTATGTCGAGGCGGCCCAAGATCGCCATACCATCCGCTTGATGTAAGAGTATATCGAGGCGGATCCAAGATCGTTATACCATCTGCACCCGGTATAAGAGTATATCGAGGCAAGCCCAGATCGTTATACCATCTGCTCGGTGTAGAGTATATCGAGTCTGACCCCAAGATCGTTATACCATCTGCTTGGGGTAAGAGTATATCGAGGAAAGTCCCCAAGATCGTTATACCACGTATTCCGTGGATTTGCTACCCGTGATCGAGGAATACCTCACGCGAGTCCTTATGGGCTTATGCGGGTGAAATAGTCCCACGCCGCGGTACAGTGCGATCAGGAGTACCTCATGCGGGTCGCGGGACCCGTGCGGGTGAAATAGTCCCGGGAATAGGATGGTTTTATTGATGCTACGGAGAGGTACCTGTTTTGATCATGAGCCTCTATTTTATGCAATTATTATATATATATATACTTGTCACTCTCATTGTTAGTAAGGCACGATAAAAGGTATTTTATTGTCTTTCATGACTCGAATTGCTTTTAGACTTATGATATCATATTACAGTATTTTCCGACTTTACATACTTGGTACATATTGTGTCAGACCCCGCCGAATTTGCGTTAAATGCGAGGAAAGGGTAAGCGATTGAGATCCTCGTTCTAGGATCACTATCCGGTGTCGAAGCTCCATTCCTCGGAAGCTTATTTATTGAATACGGATATTCCACGATGCTATAGGTATTTTGTACATCCGTGGTATGGCGGGCCCGTCCATACGATTGATATCTTTAAGTGCAGCGGCCCTATGTGTGTTGGGCTATAAGAACCAGTTGTACTATTATACTTTCGTTAAGTATGTTTTATGGAAAGCGGCCTTACCGGTGGCGGTGATGTTACTTTTATGCGTATGTGTTGTGTATGTTCATTGCTATTCTCGACATATACACGGCGGTACCCGGTAGGTACGATCGCGGCCGGGGTTGGAGTCGTGACAAAAGTGGTATCGAGCGATTAGTCCTCGGAAAGTGTCCACGCCAGGTGTCTAGTAGAGTCTTGATTATCGGTGTGTCGTGCACCACATCTATAATCGTGAGGTGCAGGATATTTAGGATTGGTTTCCATTTCTTTCACTCTAAGATCGTGTAAGAGCCGAGTTATAGGTTGAATCTCCCGATGTTTTCCTTTATGTATCGATTATGCCTCCACGCAAGGCAACCGCGCCCGAGCGGCAAGGCGGTGAGAGTGCCGCTAGTGGGACGCGGAGAGTCACGAGGCACGAGCCCGCCCCTACGAGAGATGATGTTTAGGCGGCGAGTTCCACGTCGCCGCCGCCTCGCAGAGTTCGAGGCGTGGACGCGCCATCGAGACCATGCAGACGAGCCCCACCCCACAGCCTGGCACGAGTACGAGATTACGGAACAGATTCGGCATCGACCAAAGATAGCGTGGCGCCGACAGAGCAAGCGGCCAACCCTGTGAGCCGATAGCTTACAGATTCGGATTTCTGAGTTGTCACCCACCCGAGTTCTATGGTTCGAGATTTGATGAGGATCCGCAGGAGTTTGTCCTGGCGATTCTGGACCATGCAGTTCTTAGGGCATCGAGATCGAGTTATACTAGCTTTACCGTTACGCGATATTGCGTTGAATCGGTTTGAGTCATGGGTATTGTCGAGGGTGATGATGCTCTTCCACCGATTGGAGGAGTTCACAGAGGCGTTCTAGACCACTTCTTGCCTCCCGAGGTGAGAGCCAGCGTAGATAGGTTCTTGACCACGAGACAGACGGGAGGACTATCGGGAGTACACTGAGTTTGACTCCTTGGCGGTATGCACACACCATTGTAATGGCTATGGCGCATGGGGTTCATAGATACGTGATGGGACTAGACCGTCGCACGACATTGCTTAGGAGTGGCTCTTCACCGTGGATGGATATTGCCGGGATGCAGCATACGCATGCGGATCGGCGACAGAGAGAGCAGATCGCTAGATTTGGGCCACCCAAGAGGCCGTGACATCGGGTTCGTGGCGCTGAGGCGCAGCCTCGAAGCAGACTAGGTCCACCTTCCACCAAAGACAGAGTGCTCCTTCACGCTTTTCCGGCAGAGGTCGGATCAGCGAGGTTATTCGCGAGCGGTCGTGGCTCCAGGGCGCCGAGTTTTCGCGAGGCGAGAGCGACTAATCGAGACCACCTACCTCGGTGTGTTCGACGGTAGGTCTCACCGGCGAGTGCCGTATGGGTTCGAGATCATGTTACTCTTGTGGCGCAGGCCATCCGAAGGATTGTCCGCCCCAGCGGCGGGAGCATTACAGTTCACCGACGGTGCATTCGGATCTTCATCTTCTATGGCTAGACGCCCGAGGCGTGGTACTTATGGGCCAGCAGCCGCGCAGAGGTCGTGGCGGGGTTCGCCTAGCGGTCCTCGAACCGCATTTATGCTATGTCGTCCAGACAGACCGTGAGGCGTCGCCGGATGTCGCCACAGTACATTATTGGTTTTTTGTGATGTATATGCTTTGATAGATCCAGGTTCTACCTTGTCCTACATATCTCCTCATATTGCCAGTAGAATAGGGATAGAGCCCGAGTCCATAAGACCTTTTGAGGTGGCTACGCCAGTAGGTGATTCAGTGGTAGTTGAGCGAGTGTATAAGGCTTGCCCTGTGACTATAGATAGCCGTCGGACTCTAGCCGACTTGATAGAGTTGGATATGACAGACTTTGATGTGATTATGGGTATGGATTGGCTAGAATCTTGCTATGCCAACGTGGACCGTAGAGAGAGATTAGTTCGGTTCGGTTCCGAGCCGTTATCGAGTGGAAGGGAATCTTTTGCGCCGGCGGTAAGTTTATTTCTTACCTCAAGGCTAGGAAGATGGTCCCAGGGTATATCTACCATATGGTTCGTATTCGACATCGAGGTCGAGGTACCGACCTTCGCCGATCCGGCCGTTAGAGAGTTTCCGCACGTATTCCCGGATGAGCTCGTATCCTCCCGAGAGGGAGATTGAGTTTGCATTGACTTGGCGCCGGATACTCGATCGATATCTATTCCGCATACAGATGGCACCGCCGAGTGAAGGAATGAAGGACCACCAAAGATTTGTTGGAGAAAGGCTTTATTAGGCCAAGTGTTTCTCCTCGGGAGCACCAGTGTTATTTGTAAAGAAGAAGGATGGACGCCAGCGTATGTGTATTGATTACATGCGGTGAACAAGGTAACTATCAAGAATAGATATCCTCCCGGGATTGACGATTTGTTTGACCATTCAGGTGGTGCGAAGTGTTTTTCCAAGATAGACTGCGATCCAGTTATCATCAGGTACGAGTTAGAGAGGCAGATATCCCGAAGACTGCATTCGGGACCGGTATGGGCACTATGAGTTCGGGTGATGTCTTTCGGGTTGACCAACGCCCAAAGCAGATTCATGGATTTGATGAATAGGGTGTTCAGCCATTCTTGGATATGTTCGTTATAGTTTTCATTGATGATATCTTGGTGTATTCGCGCAGAAGCGGAGCATCTGGTCATTTGAGGCGGTATAGGAGTCCTCCGAGACCGCGATTGTATGCCAAGTTCTCGAAGTCACGAGTTCGTGGCGTCGGCTTTCTTAGGGCATGTTATCGGCCGATGGTATTCGGGTTGATACAAAGAAAGATTGAAGCGATAAGACTTGGCCTGCACTCCACTACACCGACGGAGTGCGCGGCTTTGGGCCTGCGAGTTATTATCGGTTTGTAGAAGTTTGCTTCTATTTCAACACTTTGACTAAGTCGACTCGAAAGCGCTATGTTCGATGACGGATACTTGTGAGGAAAGTTTTGATTGCTAAAGGAGAAGTTGACGACCGCCCAGCTTCTTACTCTTCCGCAGGCCTGAAGCGGATATGTGGTTTATTGCGACGTCAGTGTCGGGCTTGAGTGCGTCTTTGATGCGACGGCAGAGTTATAGCTTATGATCTCGGCGGTGAAGCATGATTCCATTTGGGTGATTGTCGACAGTCGAAAATCACCATTTTCTTCCGATCGAGCAGCGTTTTGGTGAGGACTATGCCAGATTATATATTAGGGAGATTGTGAGATCGCACGAGTCGGTGTCGATTATATCGAGATAGAGCCCGCCTCGGCTAATTTCTGGAGGTCTTTTCGAAGGATTAGGGACACAGTGAGTCTCGACGGCGTTTCATCCTCGTGATCGGACGGTAGCGCGACTATCCGCACTCGAGGATATGTTGCGGGCTTGTGTTATTGATTTCGGGTAGCTGGGAGGATCATTTACCTCTGGGAGTTTGCTTATAACAATAGCTACCATTCCGGATTCGATGGCGCCTTATGAGGCCTTATACGGGAAAGTGCGCAGTTACCGATAGTGGTTTCGAGTGGGAGAAGTCCGATTAGTCGGGCGAACTTAGTTCACAGCCGTGGATAAGGTGAAGCTTATCGAGGCGGTTGTTAGCGGCGTAGTCGGCGAAGTCGTATGCAGATCATCGGCCGACACTTGGAATTTGAGATAGATGATTGGGTTTTCCTAGCGTATCGCCACGGCGGCGTGATGATATTGGGAAGAAAGGAAGCTTAGCCCAAGGTACATTGGGCGTATCGGATTGTCCGTAGGGTAGGCGCGTTGCTATGAGTTAGATCTTCCGTCCGATTTGGAGCGGTGCATCCAGATTTTCATGTGTCCATGTTGCGGAAATGTATTGGAGATCCATCTAGAGTGCACGGTTCGGGATGTCCAAGTGATGAGGAGTTATCGTATGAGAGAGTCCCATAGCGATACTCGATCGTCGAGTTAGACGACTTGGACGAAGACGTAGCTTCCGTCGAGGTCCTTTGGCGAACGAGAACGAGGAGGAAATGGCGTGGGAAGCAGAGGATGACATGATGAAGAAGTATCCTCACTTATTCCCTATGCCTGGGTAACCTACTTTCCTGTTTGTTAGTTTTGATTTAGCATGCACGCTTCATGTTGTGGCTCGCGAGCTTTTATTTGCAAAAGAATAGTTAAGAGGTCTATGTCGATGATGTGATTTGAGTAAGCCTAGAAGGAACATTCGGACGAATGTTTCTAAGGGGAATGTTATACCGTAGTTCTGACCTACGTATGGAAACGCGTGCGAAAGTATGTAAGACTTAAAATTTCCGGGCGACAGGTTGACGTCGTTCGGACGGTTTTAGTCAACTTTGAGGCGGGTTATGACCCGGTACATTGAGAGTTCCTAAGTGTTTTAAAGACTTAGGCGTAGTTCGTTGAGTCCGATTCCAACGCAACCAACCGCTCGTCGATAGGACGTCGGGTAGAAAGTTATGAGAGTTACAAGTTCGATGACGCAATCGGACGTAAATGCGTTTGGACTAAGCGCGGCCGCGCGCCGGATGCAGGGTCGCGGCGCCTAAAGTATCGAGAAGTCGCTGAAGTTTCAGCCGCATGGCCTGGAAGCGAGCGCCGAGGCGGAATTTGGGCGGAAAAACTTAGAAAATCGATTTTTGTTTTAAAGAGACCATGGGAGGTGACAAGTGTCCCCATCCGATTTTCTGTCAGATGCAATATATTGACCAAGACTTGGTCATTTTCTATCTTTCATCTTCTCTCTCTCTCAAATTGCTCCCCTTCTCTAAAAACCCTTAGAAAAATCTGAAAGATAAGAGCAAGAAAAGGAAGCTTGTGGCTAGCTTGTTGGCATTGTTGTGGTGGTGTTCTTGGCAAGGAAGCTAGCAATATTTGGAATAAGTTTGGCTAAAACTTTAAGGTAACATTTCTTCCTTTAGAATTAGTTCTAGTGTTGCATGTTTAGAAGAAGGAACTTGTGATAGTAGATAATGCTCTTAGAATCATTGCATGCTATAAATGTAGTTTGGATATGAAGAATGGGTTAAGAAGAGATTATGAGCATGTTGTAGCCTAAAAACTACCTTAGAATTGTTAAGTAAATTGTTGTAGACTTATGGGACAGAATTTTGGGTATGTAATCCCCTTTGAATTGTTGGTTTGATTGAGCCTTAAATGTGGCGTTTGGATGATAAATTCGACCTTGAGAAAGGTGGCAAAGTGAGTAGAAACAAAGGAAATGCTGCCCAATTCTCCATAGAATTTAGTGACTTAGAACTTGGATTGTTCTACTTTGAGATTAGAGGTTAACAAGCGTATCATGATTATTATAGGTTGAGATATTACTTGCGGTAGTTGAGCTTAGCAAGTGGATTGACCAAAGAGGTATGTGAAGTTTTCCTATCTCTTGAGCATGAATAGATAAAACTATGTAGTACGGTAGACGTACATGATTGGTATTCTTACTTGTTTTGAGTATAAAATGACTTGTTTCGTTTTAAGAATGTATAAGTCTCTTGGATAAGGGAAAAGTATGATTTTACTAAAGTATAGAGTTAATATAACAACTTTATGGGAAGTTGGTTTATTAGCTTCATAAAAGGTTAATGAGAAGGGATTTACTCTAAATAAGATAATTATATGAAAAGACAATTTGATTTAAAGGCATCAATTGCCCAAAGGCTTTTATGTATAAAGAAGAGTCACTTTTGAAAGAGATGAAGTATGTAGTACTTGGGTTAAATTCCCGGTTTTCTTTTATTTAAAGATATGATGAAGTGCCTTAAATAAACTAAAATGAGAGAGTATATGAACAAGACTAAAAGAAGTTATAAGTTTGCTTAACTTATTTATGATATGATAATGATTTGAGATAGGGTAAGAGTATATCCGGCGGGCAAGCCCCAAGATCGCCATACCACCTCCTTCAGTAAGAGTATGTCCGGCGGGCCACCCCAAGATCGCCATACCATCCGCTTGAGTAAGAGTATATCCGAGGGCGATCCAAGATCGTTATACCATCTGCACGGTATAAGAGTATATCCGGCGGCAAGCCCCAAGATCGTTATACCATCCGCTCCAGTAAGAGTATATCCGAGTGACCCAAGATCGTTATACCATCCGCCTGTGGTAAGAGTATATCCGGGAAAGTCCCAAGATCGTTATACCACCTGCTCCGTGGATTTGCTACCCATGACGCGAGGAATACCTCACGCGAGTCCTTATGGGCTTATGCGGGTGAAATAGTCCCACGCCAGTACATGACGCGAGAGTACCTCATGCGGGTCCACAGGACCCATGCGGGTGAAATAGTCCCAGGAATAGGATGGTTTTATTGATGCTACGGGAGAGGTACCCTGTTTTGATCATGAGCCTCCTATTTTATGCAGTATTATATATATATATACTTGTCACTCTCATTGTTAGTAAGGCACAGTAAAAGGTATTTTATTGTCTTTCATGACTCCAGCTTGCTTTTAGACTTATGATATCATATTACAGTATTTTCCAGCTTTACATACTTGGTACATATTGTGTACTGACCCCCTTCCTCGGGGGCTGCGTTCATGCCGCAGGAAAGGGTAAGCAGATTGAGGATCCTCGTTCCTAGGATCACTATCCCGGTGTCAGAAGCTTCATTCCTCCGGAAGCTTATTTATTGGTACGGATATTCCCTGATGCTATAGGTATTTTGTACATCCAGGGGTATGGCGGGGCCCTGTCCCGCCACAGTTGATATCTTTAAGTGCATGGCCACCTATGTGTGTGGGCTATAAGAACGATTGTACTATTATACTTTCGTTAAGTATGTTTTATGGAAGGCACTACGGTGGCGGTGATGTTACTTTTATGCGTATGTGTTGTGTATGTTCATTGCTATTCTCGACATATACGACAGGGTACCGGCAGAGGTACCGCCGCGCCCGGGGTTGGGTCGTGACAGTATTAGACATAAGGATTAATTGAGTTTCTTTCGCAAATGACTTAGAACTTGGGAATGATGACAATCATATTAGTGTATAGTTGTGTCAATCATTTTAAATATTGTAACCTCTGGAGTTCATATTTTCGGTTAAGAAGTTATTTGAATGATGGGTAACCGAAGTATGTATTTGTGCACAGTTTCAATGCATTGGTTCACGCAGCACAACCGGCGAGCAGAGCCAAGCCCAACCATTACAGTCAGGAGACGCGTGGGCGTGACGTCCTGGAAGCGGACGTGTAAAGCATATCGCTTTTCGCATATCAGAATGCTAAGATGATGTTATTTGATCTCTTGGAAGCCTCATCTCGACGAGGTAGATATTAAAAGCTATACAGAATAGTTGGAACACTGCGGGATGACACATATGGGTATAAATAAAAGTTCTCATATGACCTTGGTGAATGCGTTTAATGATGTGGCTCTTAAATGGGAAATGTGGATAGATATTGGAAGGTTACATGGCCAGATACAAGGACCATATGCAATAATGAGTGATTTCAACTGGGCATTAAAATGAAATAGAAGAGTGAAGTGTCATGTCGCTAAGACTGAGATAAGAGATTTTAAGCAGTAGATAGCGGATTATGGTGAAATCAGTGGCAAGCAGGGTGTATAGCAGCACTTACTAATTAAGAATGAGATGATAACCTACCTGCTTCTAAGGTGTCTTTCATGAAACCAGGCCTATATGAACATTCTCTTGAGTTAATTAAGTGAGAAGTAGGCATAAAAACTTAGTATAAGTTCAGATACTTTAATAGGTGAAGGTTGAATCCAGAATTTCTACAGACCATAATAGAATGATGGAAAACAGATAAGAGAGGTACAAAGATATAGATGAATTCAACAAAGTGATAATAGAAACTCAGTGTGATGTAGCCAAAGAGACAAATGTTGACGTAGCCAAAGACACCACTGAGTTAGTAAGTCCAGCGAGAGTATAAAACAAATGTCACTTGAGGAGACAAGTGGTAATAATGCAAATAAGGAGGAACGAAGAGATACTGGAGAAGAATATGGAAATAAATAGAATAAAGAAGACGACGATGGTAAGGTGGTAGAAGTAAAACAACTCATTAAGGACCCACAATTGATAGAAGAATCAAAAGTAACTCTTACTACTAAAGAACAGGTTGAAGGAGCTTTTGTAGCAGCAAAAGTTAATGAGGAGCAGAATGTCGACAAGAGTCAAGAGGTGTGTACCAATGGTAACAACTCTAATAATAGTAACGCAGTGATATTAAATGGAAGAGGGACAATAGGCGATCTTCATATATATCCTGCAGAGCGTGAGGATTTTTGCATTTTGAACTAATTCATGTGAAATGTTTGAAATTGAATTTAAAGGAAGTCCTTTTAAGTAGTGGAATAAAAGAGCCGATAGTGACTGTACTTTTAAGAGGTTCGATAGGATGTTGGCAAACATTTATTTTAGCTTGGGTTGGACAGAATATGAAACATTCTTTTAGGCGCTAAATCAAAATTGGAACACTGTTGTTGATTAAGATGATTTCGTTTCTTTTATACCGAAACTGAAGAATGT
This sequence comes from Przewalskia tangutica, assembly GCA_029844215.1. Classification (NCBI taxonomy): domain Eukaryota; kingdom Viridiplantae; phylum Streptophyta; class Magnoliopsida; order Solanales; family Solanaceae; genus Przewalskia; species Przewalskia tangutica. The sequence continues at coordinate 39,003,347 of CM056731.1, read as the reverse complement.
CAAGACTGCCTTATTATTATGGAGTAAGGAAACTTTTGGAGATGTTTTTAAGAAACTTAGTTTTAGGGAGGATATTGTTAGATTTAAAGAGGAGTTGTTTGAAGAATTTCCAACAGAAGCAAATGGAATGATTTTACAAGGAGTTAAGGCAGACTTTGAAAGAGTATGAAGAAGTTTCTGGTCATTTGATCAATAAAAGGAGAGTTCTATTTATATGCATGCTAAGACTCCTAGTAACTTGATTGATGGAAAAGGTATTACTGCTTTCCCAAGGGGAACATTTCCATTCATGTATTTAGGATGTCCAGTATTACAAGTTAGAAAGAGGAAGATAGACTATGCTGAATTAATTAAGAAGATTAAAGACAAGTTACAGGCTTAGAAAGAAAAATTGTTGTCACCATGAGGTAAAACAGTGTTGATTAATAGTGTATCACAAGTGTGCCTATACACATACTGCCTGCTATAAGACTTGCAAAATGTGTGATCAAGATATACATACAAATAGTTGTAATTTTTTTTCTGGTGTATAGTAAGGATGATGTTAAGGCTAAGCATTGGTTTACATGGTTAAAAACGTATTTGCCTAAGGATGATAGTGGATTGGGATTCGGACCTCATTTTAGATATATTAAATGCATTGTGTAAAAAGCTATGATGGAAATCTAAGACCACCAACTCTCTATGAGTTAACTTTCTAGGGTACATGTACTTTGAAGCATTACCCTCAATATGTGCAACGGGAAGGTGATTCTCAGACCTTGGAAATGGGTGTTGAGGTAAAGGATAACATTGAACAAGAAATATGATGGAAAACAAAGAGTGGGACCGCTAACATTTGATTTGATAATCGTACCAAATTGGAAACATTACACTATGTACTACTATTAGAGTTTCTTATTGATGAAAGGGTGGAAGATTTCAAAAAACTGCTATGTGGGGATTGATGAGATTTGTCAAAGCTAGGACAATATCTACCAGATGACATTGTCTCACATGTCACTACATACTTGGTATATACCCTGTGGATAATCCTTGGTGGATAATGACAAGTTTTAGTAAATTTACTGTGCCAAGTGTGTGAGATTTGTTGAGATAAAGATCCTATCCTTCTGAGGTATATATGTAAATGTGGGTTAAAAGAATGTCATTCAAGGTATATTTTTTTCTATGGACGATGTGAAAATCTAAAATCCCAGTGGATAAAGTGTTGCATAATATTGGAGTTAATATAGTATCAAGATGATGCTGATATAATGTCTTACATCAAGGAATGAGAGATCACTTGTTTCGTACAAGGGAGTTATCTAATCTCTATGGAACTATGTTAACAATGTAGTGGGTTTACACATGAATTGTCGTCATGATTAAGTATGCAGTACAGATTTGGGGGAAACATTACATACCAGTATAAATTGGGGCATGTGTACAAGGTAGTACCAACCGGAATATTGTGGCAAATTCGAAAATAGAGGAATATAACACCGCATAAGAGACTCTTTAACTTTGTTCAAGGTATTACATAAGATTCAGTTGAATATTCAGAGGTAATTTGGTTCCTTACTTAACTATTTTGAATTGGTGAGTTGCATGTGTGTTATATGGTGGCCTTGTGTGGCCTTTGTTGGTTTGCTGAGATGGATGGGCACACTTATAAAGGAGGCTCTGCCGAAATTTTTAGAACCTGAGATATGTTAAGAACATTCGAGGACGAATGTTTCTAAGGGGAGGAGAATGTTACACCTCATAAGTTTAAGACAAGGATTAAGAACATCATTGAGATTAAGATTCGAATAATGGGTATGAGATATAATTACACAAGCTACGAATACGTCAATGAGTATTTAATATGATAAGTTATTTATATTTTCCATTGAGGATTGGTACATATTATGAGAATTACGACATGGGGAATACGAGACCTTATGAAATTCCCGGAAATTAAAGGAAACGGGAATCAAGATTGAAAGAATCGGGATCAAGATTTACTACTTGGGGGATTAATTGAGTTAAGTAAATAATTGGAGGGTTAAAGAGTAATAAGAAGTGGGACCCAAGTTTTAATTAATATTTTATGGGATTAGATTAAGAGGATAATTGGGGGGCTATTGTACAAATTAAATTTTCAGATTTGGTTAAGGGTTTAAGCCCATTCCCCTCTTCACATTTCACCATCCTTTTTAGGTTAGTTTTCTCTCTTCTTCTTCTCTTTTCTCCCCACTGATTTTTCTCCATTGATATAGGAAAACTAAGTACTTTGTTAACCTCCATTACAAGATTTATTCTTTACAATTTTAAGCAACAAAAAAAAGAGAAAAAAAGAGAGAGGAGAAAACGTGGCAACAGTGGCAAGAAAAACTGCAATGTCTAGCCGAATTTAAGACTGAAAATTCAACGTTTTAGGGTGAGATTTTGGAAAGAAAAACATGTAGAATGATGGGTTAATATTGTCGATTGTTGCATGTCAATTTGGAATTAAAGAAGTGTGAAAAATTGAAGCCAAAAGGGCACGAAACAGTGGCAAAATCGGGACTGCTGGGAAGAATTTTATTCAACTTTGGAGGGGAATATCTCCTAGAATATTAGGAGTTTTTGGGTGTTTCAAAAGCCTAAATTGAAGTTTGTCGAGTCTAGTTTCCAACTCAACAAACCTCTCATCGATAAGACACTGGAGTAGAGAGTTATCGACGTTACAAGTTCAGCTGACGAAGCAGTGGCTAAAAAACGGGACTGTTTTGGGGATTAAATTAAGGTATGAAAATTCTTCTTTCTATGCTATAATCAAAGTTGCATATTGTTGTAGTTGAAGTAATGGACTTGTGTTAGGAAGAAATCTTGAATTTAGACAATGCATATGGAATTTGGATGTTGAACCGAAATTGGATTATTTTGGGCATGCGTTGGATTTGTATGTTGTGTTGTAAATTCCATTACTAATTGCGTGTTAAAAATGGAATAATTTGTGAAGATTTAAGATGTGTTCATTATATGGAGTTGTTGGAAAATAAGTTGGATTATTTATTAAGGAAAGAGTAAATGGTTGCATGTTAAATGACCTAAAACTCATGAATAACTTTCGGACATTGTGCGATCCTTTACGGGCTGTTTTGGTGCCATATAATTGTTGTTGCTATTATTGACATCGTCACTAATTGTGTGTTAACAATTGAAAGAAGCATTGGTACTTGGTGATGTAATTAGTTATATAAGGTGACGCGAGACGAAATGGATTTAAGAAACCAAGAAAGGAATTATGAAATCTTTTTAGACATTGTCGTAACATTTTAAGTATTGAATGAATATGGTAAATAGGTACGATAATCACCTTGATGATTTAAATTATTGTCTTTCATAAGTAACGAGAAAGGGGTTATATGACGGCGTATATGCGGTACATGGAGCCTAGTTAGATTATATATTGAAATGGTTGGATTGTTGGCTTGAATTGGATTGTTAGTTGGAGTTGAATTGCTGGCTGATTTGGATTGTTGGAAAATTGTGGATACGCACATAAACAAAGGAAATGCTGCCCAAATTTTTATAGAAATAAGGGAGTCGTTATTCATATAACTTACATTAGAAAATCAAAATTGACGAGCGTGTTATTCCTTATTATAGGTTGAAGTACTAGACGAGGCATACCTTAATATCAAGTTGATTAGTTCGCCTAAGAGGTATGTGAGACTATTCTTTCTTTGGCATGATTTTGTGAAAATCCTTTTCCCCTATTTTTGGCACGGCCTTGTGAAAAACTTTCATTTGACTTGATTTTAATAAAAGTACAGCGGACGTACATGATTTTCTACAGAGTTAATTTTAAAGGAAAATTGTTATGACAAGTGCCTATGATTTCAGTAAAGAGTGTATTATGATGATATTATCAAAAGTCAAAGATGATTTCAAAATTGCATATAGTTGCTCATGATATCTACTCGTGTCGAGTCCTATTACACATTCACCGAGTCTCTCACATAGAGGACCGGCACTATATAGTATGTTCCGGGTTCGAGTCCCGGCTATTATTATTATATTACTTGGGTTCGAGTCCCAAGCGGGTTTAACTCCCGATTTATTATTATTTCATGGATTAGCTCTACATGATGCGGGTTCGAGTCCCATGACATTATATTATTCCATATATTTACGTGGGTTCGAGTTCCACGATATACATGCTTACTTGGGTTCGAGTCTCATGATCTATAGATACATAGACGGGTTCGAGTCCCGTGCTATTATATCCTGAGGATAGGAGTTCATGATTTTGGCAAGACTTGCATACTTTGGAAAGGTAAGAACTGATTTTCATTACTCTCATTTGATAAGGCACAATTATACTGGTATGTTGATTTCATACTTTCCCCCTGTTATACGTTGAACTGTTATGATTTCAATTACAGTATTTTTCAGTTTCACATACTTGGTACATCTATCGTACTGACCCCCTTTTTCCGGGGGGCTGCGTTCATGCCCGCAGGTTCAGGTGTTCAGATAGGTGACCCTCCAGCCTAGGTTTCTGTACAGCAGTTGGAGAGCTCCTTTGTTTCGGAGCCAGCTATTTTGGTACAGACCTTTATCTTTCAGACTTATGCATATTTTGGGCACGACGGGGTCCTGTCCCGTTATATGTCAGTATTACACTCTTAGAGGTCTGTAGACAGTTGTGGGTTGGACGTTTGTACCTTGTTTTGGGTTTTGATGTTATTATCTCGTGGCAGCCTTGCCGGCTTGCTTATTTTGATTATGCCTTTGTGCACGTGATGTTGGTTGGTGGCAGCCTAGTCGGCTAGCCTATTATGACTGTTGTTTTGTTGTTGTTTTAGCAGCCTTGTCGGCTAGCCCATTTTAGGGAAATGTTGTAAAAGCAGCGTTGTGCTGCCGAAATTTCTATAGATCTCTGTATTAGATGGATTAAGAGTGACAGGTCAGTAATGACGTCCAATTAGGACGTTAGTCGCGGCCCGTCGGGTTGGGTCGTGACATCCTTAAAATCAATTTAGGAATCAACCATACGCAGTACTCCCGTTTCCGACTCCGGTTAAAATGGGGTGTTACAGCATGGCGACTCCACTGGGGATTTTAGGTTCTTAACCTCAACAAACATAGGTTAATTTATTGTGCTTTATTTTCTTTATTTTGCTTAAATTGCTTCCTTTATGTTTTACACTTATTTGCTTTTATTGTTTTGCCTAAATTATTCTGCTTTACATATAAATAATTGCATATTGTCTTAACTGTTATTTGTTACCGCTTTCCTTAAATTGACATTCCGCTCATATTTCCTCCCTTACGAAAAATTAACACTATCACACACTACACGTGAGGTGTGTTGTACGCACCCACAAAATTTCTTTCAATTACCCAATTCTAGGAGAGTTGGCAAAGGCGCGGAGCAACCGGACCATCCGGTGGCCGCGTAGTCTTCACTCGAGTGTCCGCTCGGGAACCTTGTGTCTAGTGAAGCCAAATCTTAGAAACTTAAGATAGAGCTATACCACCATTTATTTTTAAGTCGTGCATGCATTTATCTTAGGTGGGTTGATCCCTGGTATCGACGCCACAATTAGGAAAACACCAAAACTTGTCGACGAGTTTCACAACCCAACGACCCATTAGCATACTGTGTGTAGCGTGACAATGATAGACAAGTCCAAGCTTAAACATGACATGCCGAAATTGGAAAAAGTGCATCGTCATTTGGTCGTCATTTCCAACAAAACATTGCAATTTAACAACTTGGACCTATCTATCATAATCCCGCATATTTGGCGTTTAGGCCCACCTCTGGCATAAAAGAGGTCCCAAACATGCTAGGACGCGCATTTGATATCTATATAGTCTGCTTGCTATTGTAATGTTTGTTGCTTTCAGCTGTGCACTTTACTACAGTATTTTGCTACTTCAACTTTGCGCATTCGCTTAACATTGTTTACGAGCTATACTAGCTTGGTTTTCTGGGGGCTGTGTTATTCATTGCGTTATCAGCGCAATACACGGAAAACCCATATCTCAAACAAAATTTTCTCAAAATTTTATCACAATTCGAAACTACGTGTGACCTGATTCCCGCGGCGGGATACGAAGGCGGCCATTTCGGCCTCGGTCCCACCTTTTAAAAGAAAAATCCTAATTTTTCATCTCTTAAAAATCACTTTATTCTCCGTCACCGGCAAACTATGGTTTAAACCGGTTCCTTTGGCAAAATGCATAGGCGGCCATATCACCTTTTTTTTTTTAAATGAAAAAAAAATGAAAATAAAAATAAAAATAAAAAAATAAAATATATATACTCGAAGTCTAATCGACGAACCCAACTTCAACTGGGGCTATTCTCTTGGACTATGTATCTACTTGATCTCTATGACGAGATACGTAGGTGGCCACATCGGTCTCAATCCAACTCTTTTAAAATCTTTTGCCTTTACTCTACCGGTTACAAAGCACACTCCATCCAATCTCCGCGATAGGATAGTAAGGTTTTCCATATCAAATTTGGTCTCGTCCATTCGACATCCGCTTATGCCAAAACTGGGGCTGCTTTCAAAAGCTTCACTGCAAGAAGAGACAATCAGTACCGAATAGCATATTATCGACTACGCTCTCGTAGCCAAATACTTAAAGTCAGACAGCGGTTACAGGTCCGAACAGATCGGGAATGCGAGTGGTCAGAGTTAAAGCTACAAAGTCCGCACAAATCAGCAACTCATTTCAAATCTCACAAATTTTCTTTTGAGTACAAATAACAGGGGCTGGAAATTTGGCAACGTTGAAGGGGAATTTCGCATAGCAGCTCGGCTCACAGGGCCACATTCTTATCCTCATTCATTCGTTTTTGCATATCTATAACACTAATTATTACATCTATCTTTGATTTGGTAGGAAGTTTCACATAGCAGCTCAGCCCGCAAAGCCGTAATCGCACGCGTCTATCAAGGCGTCATTTGGCTCACAGGGCCACTTTCATCCTCATTTCTCAATCACTTTATGACTCTAATTATTTTATTCGGTTTATATTCTGCAGGTAATCTCATCATAGTGGTCTGGCCCACCGGGTCGAAATCCTCTTATTACGTCTATCAACGGTGTCTTCTTATTATGGCTGCACAACAACGTTAGCTCAATGACGTCCTCCTATTACGGCATTCAACGACATCTTTTTATTACGTCTATCCAACGGCGTTCATATATTGCGTCCACACAACAACGCCCTCTTATTACGCCTATGCAATGGCCTTATCCACATTTCGTCTATGCAACGACGATCTCTATATCGCGTCCACTCAACGACGTCATCTTATTACGCCTGTGCAATGACTTTATCCACATTTCGTCTATGCAATGACAACTTTTATATCGCGTCTACACAACGACGCCATCTTATTACGCCTGTGCAATGACTTTATCTACATTTCGTCTATGCAATGGCGACTTTTATATCGCGTCTACACAACGACGCCATCTTATTACGCCTGTGCAACAGCCTTATCTACATTTCGTCTATGCAATGACGACCTTTATATCGCGTCCACTCAACGATGCCACCTTATTAGGCTTATGCAATGGTCTTATCTACATTTCGTCTACACAACGACGACCGCTTTATTGCGTCCACTCAACGACGTTCATCTTATTACATCCACATAATGACGTCCTCTTATTACGTCTATCAACGACATCTTCTTATTATGGCTGCACAACGACGTTAGCTAAATTACGTCTATCAACGACACCATCTTATTATGCCTATGCAATGGCCTTATCTATATTTCGTCTACGCAACGACGACCTCTATATCACGTCCACTCAACGACGCCATCTTATTATGTCTATGCAATTGCCTTATTTACATTTCGTCTATACAACGACAACCCATATATCGCGTCCACACAACGACGCCATCTCAATGCCTGAGCACCGACATCATCTGCATCAATGCCTGAGCACCGGCATCATCTGCATCAATACCTGCGCACCGGCATCATCTACATAAATGTCTGAGCACCGGCATCATCTAAATCACGCCTGAGCACCGGCTTTATTTAAGTCAACGCCTAAGCCAGCGTTATTCAGATCGATGCTCGAGCACCGCGTCGTCTAAATCAATGCCGCGACCGGATCATCTGCGTAAATTCACGAGCACCGTCATCTAAATCAATGCTCGACACCGCGTCATCTGCGTAAATGTTCGAGCACGGCGTCATCTAAATCGCGTCGAGCACGGCGTTATTTAAATCAACTCTCGAGCACCGCGTCATTCTCGTGATATGCGAGCATCGACATCATCTAAATCACGCCTAAGCACCGGCGTTATTTAAGTCAACACCTGAGCACCGGCATCATCTGCATCAATGCCTGAGCACCGACATCATCTAAATCACGCCTGAGCACCGGAGTTATTTAAGTCAAACGCCTGAGCACCGGCGTCGTCTGCATCAATGCCTGAGCACCGACATCATCTGCATCAATGCCTGAGCACCGACATCATCTGCATCAATCATTTAAGTCAACGCCTGAGCACCGGCGTCATCCGCATCACGCCTGAGCACCGGTGTCATCTTCATCACAATACGACCATAAAACGATGTTATCTGCATTACGTCCAGAAACGACGTTATTTCATTAGCCAATGCAACGACTTCAACACATAATGTCTACGCAAGACGATATTCCTACTCACAGAATCACATTTCTTATATTCATGCTTTATCATATTTTATCATTTTAACAATTATGCACTAACTTTTCTTAAGTTTTAGCCTAAGGGTTCCTCAATTCACAGGAGCGGTTGCAGCACGTCTGTGCAAGGACAACATCTCGGCATTCAACATGTCTGTACGATGATGACATCTCGACATTTGCAGTATCCAACATATCACACAGGGACCACATCTCTACCCGGAGAATTGCATTTTCTCATATATTCATGCTTTATCATTTTTTTGTCTTAACAGTCATGCACTAATCTTTCTAAGCTTTAGCCTGCAGGAGCCTTAATTTACAGGAGCAGGAGCACAACGTGGAACCATCTCTTACGGCAAACTGAAGCAATTTGTACCTCGAACGTTGATTCGCTCTCCTCCAGCATCCCGCAACACAGAACCCAGTGTCATTATAATTCGACACTGAGACAAAATTTTGAATCCGCATCCACCCTGCCTTAATTTTCCAGCATCACAACAACCCAGTGTCATCATAATTCGACACTGGGACATATTTCTAAATCGGTATTCGTCCGACCATAATTTTAGCATCGCAATAACTCAGTGTCATCATAATTCGACACTGGGACATTCTTTAAATCTGCGTCAGCTTTACTTTTTACTTTAGCATCGCAACAATCCAGTGTCATCATAATTCGACACTAGGACATTTTTTTTTAAATCTGCGTCAGCTTTACTTTTTACTTTAGCATCGCAACAACCCAGTGTCCTCATAATTCAACACTGGACATTTTTAAATCTGTGTCAGCTTTTCCTTTTATTTTCGCATCACAACGACCCAGTGTCGTCATAATTCGACATCGACAATTTCGAGTCCAGATTCGCCCACTTTTGAGTTCTGGTTTATAAAACAGGACAAAATTGGCTACGAGTCAACATTTTTGTCTGAAGACTCTTCCATCATCTCCGTACAAATAGGGACATATTGTTGACAGTCAATTTTGACCCGTTTTTCATATATTTATTGCAATTTTATGTGTTTTAGGACACCGCATTCTAATCATCTTTTTTTGCATTTTTTATCTTTTATTTTTAAATTAAGCATTATCTTTTTGTTAATATTATGTTTATATTATTACTACACCGTCATTTATTTTAATAATATTTGCATCTCTTTAAATAATTAATTGACATCCAGCTTTAATTTTAATTAGACATTAAACATTTGTCTAAATATTGTATTTTATTATTATTGAATCGGCATTTGCATTTTTATAATTTTGCATCTTGTTAAATAATTTTTCTTTTAAATAATTAACCCGCTTTGCATTTTGTCAAACCAGTCCAGTAAGAGACTCAATCCGAATTATTTCAATTATTTTTATTGAATCGGCATTTGCATTTTTATAATTTTGCATCTTGTTAAATAATTTTTCTTTTAAATAATTAACCCGCTTTGCATTTTGTCAAACCAGTCCAGTAAGAGACTCAATCCGAATTATTTCAATCCAACACCATATTTAATTTCATCCAAACACCCTCTTTTATTCCCCCCCCCCCCCTATTTTTTAAATTTCAAATACCACTTTTCATCTCCCCCCTCCAAATCAAACCCAAACCCTAAACCTAATCCTACCCCTATATAATAAACATTACCCTCCTTTATTAAAAAAGGGGGGCAGCCACAACATCAGTCGCACATTTTATAGGGCATCAGCCCATTATTCTTCATTTGAACATCAGCCCAGCCGCACAGGCCCCATCTCCCTCACCCTCTCTCACCTTCCCGTCGCCGCCGCCCCCTTTCGCCGGCTCCGGCGAACCCCCCTATTAAAACACCTCGCAAGCCTACATCTGCCCTCTCCCTCACCCTCTCTCCCTCACCCTCTCTCCCTCTCTCTGCTTTTCCCGTCGCCGCCAGTCTCCCCATCTACCTCCACACCTCCCGTTGCCCAACTCCGGTGGAAACCCCACCGTCGAAACCCCTCAGCTGCGAACCTCACCAACCCAAATGGCGAACCCATCGTTTCAAATAAAACATCACCGCGAACCTCATCATCGTCGCGTCAAACACCACGGCGGCGTTGCTCCGGCGTTAGTTATGGTAGTGACGCCGCCATTTTCCTTTTTGTGCTACTCAAAGTAGTCGGAGTCTAAAACTTCGGCGACCATGTTTTGACGTTCTTTTTGGTATCTGTTGTTCATTTGGCTAATGGCTTGACTTTCTGATTTTTGGAGTAGAAAAACTCCGGCGACGTTCTGAAATTTCCGGCAATGTTCTAAAAAAATTCGGTGACCATCTGTTGACAAATTTACCCTGGCTTTGTTTTTATTGCAGGATCTGTTGCGTACTGTGTTGTTGGGACTGATTTTTATTTATTTTTAGTAATTTGGCCGGAGTTAAACACTCTGGCGAACTGGTTCGGTGATATTGTGGAGTTTGTCGGCTTACGTTTGTTTGTTGGGCTGATTCGACCTCATTTTGGTATAATGGCCGGAGTTTGAACTCCGGCGAACCGCTGGTTTTCCGTCGAATTTTTCGCATCGCTATCGCTCCGTGAATCGCCCACCGCTCATTGGGTTCTGTACTAATTTTGGGCGATTTGGTCCTTTTATTTAATTTATTTACTGATTTTTGAACAAGATATTACACTTGATATTTTACTTATTCTGAACAAGATAATGCGCTTGGTATTTTATTAATTTTGAACAAGATACTACACTTGGTATTTTACTGATTTTGAACTTGATACTACACTGGTCTACGAAGGATTTATCCGTCGATCTGAAGGCCTCCGTGGTAAGCGAGACGGAATATGTGGGCGAGGAGGAAAGTGAAAAGATTAGACGAGAATGCATAGTATCGTTCACCGGGAGGTGAGTCGACCGCAGCCGAAGCGATATTGGCTTCTCATGTCTTAGTATCCTTGACATAACACTAGCTGAGCCCACACTATATAAAAATATATCTTTTATATATATATCTGTATATATATATATACATACATTGTGTTTGTTTGGTAATTTATTTATTATTTACTAACTCTTCTACTAAGTGTCTTTTGCATGTACCCGGAGGCGCACCCCAAAGTTAAAGCATTCGCATAAAATAAAATAAAAGCGAAATGTCGCTAAATTCTATTCATTTCATCTTTTTTATGATTATTTGCTTCCATTATCTTCTTGTTAAATCTATATCTATTTTAAATATTTGCATGCTTAGTTTAAATATCTCTTGGTTGTTTTAATAATTAGAATACCTTTAGAATTGTAAATTGCATGTTAGCACAATAATATTAAGCCTGAGTTTGAACGGATAACCGCAAGTTAGCGGATCTTAAAGGATGCCTAACCCCTTCCCTTTAGGATAATAAAGAACCCTTACCTAGAATCTCACATAGCTTTCGCAGACCTTTAAATGGAGATCATTCGTAGTATTGTATGCTACATTTTAGTGTCCTAATTCACTATAATAATTAGGTGGCGACTCCTTAAAATTAATTTAGGAATCAACCATACGCAGTACTCCCATTTCCGACTCCGGTTAAAATGGGGTGTTACACCCTCTTTGTTGGAACTCTCCTTAGAATCACCATCTACACAACAATTATTGGTCAGTATAACGTTGTACAATCTTCTTTCTAACCCGCATGAAAGAGGTAGTATAAGAATCAAGTCTTGAAAAAGACTCAAGATAGGCACGAGAAGAGTATGAAAGAAGGGAAAACTTTAGGATGTTATTCCGTTCACTTATTACTAAGGTGGCGCGCACACCGTCGCAATAAGTAACCGTTCAAACACCCAACTCGAAGAAACTTCCTAGAATCTCCTAACCTGGTTTAGCTCTGATATCAACTTGTCACACCCCGACTTTTCCTAAGCCTTTACTTAGGGCGTGATGACACCTGAAAAATTATTTTCCACCAGGAGCACCATTTAATTCTCTTTATTTAGAAATTTAAATTTATATTCAAATACGGAGCTATTAATAAAAATAACAATAAAAAAAATTTGTTTATGACTTTATTGAAAACATAACGCGAGCCCATGCTCGTGCAAATATTGTTTCTACATAGACATACTGACAAAGATTATTCTAAGTTGGAAAGGAGACCATCCCACACGGGCATTTCCCGAGACACTGTAACTGACATTCTAAACCTGACGAGTACCAAGCCCGAAGCAATGGATTTGGTACGACAAGAGGCTGCGGGACGATCTCTAGCCTTGACGTGGAGCCTTTCCTCTATCACGCTTTCCTGAAACATGTTAAATAAAGAGTCAGCCCTACCATCCGTGGCTGAGTGAGGACCTTACCCTGCAATTCAAAATAACACCACAATATTCCAAGTGCAATCACATTATAACGTAATAAGCATATTGTAAAAACATATTAGGTTACAACATTTTTAAATATGCAGCAACTCCTCATAGGAAATTCTTAGTTTAACTAACACCTTATTTTATCTCGTATTATACGTTAAGACATTCCCTTGCATTTCCATACATTTGTTGCATTTATATATTTGTGAACGCGTATTCACTTTTCATATTTGTCGCGGAGTGCAACCCGATCCAAAGTATTTATATATAGGTGAACACGTATTCATCTTTCATATTTGTTGCGACGTGCAATCCGATCTATTCTATTTACGTATTTGTGAACACGTATTCACTTTACGTTTTGTTGCGGCGTGCAACCTGATCCATTATGTTTACGTATTTGTGAACGTGTATTCACTTTACGTTTTATTGCGGCGTGCAACCCGATCCATTATGTTTACGTATTTGTGAACGCGTATTCACTTTACGTTTTGTTGCGGCGTGCAACCCGATCCATTATATATTTTTATATTTATGTGAACACGTATTCACTTTTCATATTTTTCAGAGGGTCAAATAAATGATATTCTCTTTCCCAACATTCCGCCATTCATACTTGTAATGATTATAACTTTTCAACCATAACTCAAACTAAGGTGTTTCTCAAGCTGAAACTAAGGTAAGACGGGGATCTTTCACTGTACCAAATTTCATTTAAAACTACTATGGGTAACTAACACAAACTTATCCTCAAAACAGCCACATGAAATTTGTTTCGGCAGAATTTTTATTAAACATAATCAAATCTTAGAATAGTCATAACTCATAATCTGTAAGCCCGTTCAAGCCCCATAAAATCTCAAAACGATGAGAACAGAGATCTACACGTCTCCATGTGAACCATCCTTTCATATTATGTACCATTTGGTACAGTTTTACACTTTTATTTGCTGCCCTTCCTGGATCTCGATAGATCCGAGACATAAACTTTAAACAACAATAACTCTCAATCCGTAAGTCGGATAGACCTCCGTAAGGTCTCAAAATGTCCACAACAGAGAGATCTAGAACTTTCATTTTCATATTTCTCACGAATTTGTACAGTTTTACGTTTCAACGTCCTGCCCTTCTGGATTCCGATGAATCCGAGACATCAACTTCAAACTACAATAACTCTCAACTCGTAAGTCCGTTTTAACCCCTATTTAGCTATATCTGTCCGTAACAGGGATATTAACAACCATGTAAATTTTTATATAATCTCAATAAAAATAGTCCGTAATTATGCATTTCTGAATTTCGGCCAAATCTAAGGCAGAAACTTTGAACTATGATAACTTTTAAACCGTATGTCCATTTTACCTCATTTTTCGTTCTATATGATAATAATAGAGAGGTGTACCATTCTTTATAATTTCATCAAATTCTAACAGTTATAACTCAGTGAAACCAGTTCGTAAAATTCATGACGTAACTAGTTGTCTAAACAATTAAAAGCTCATTATTTCTTTTCAACACTCAATTCTTAGTCTAACATGTATTGAACTTAAAATAAAGGATGTTACCCAGAATTTCTGAGTGAGAAAACTCACCTTGTACGTGTGAAATGATTGTTGTTCGGTTGCTACAAGGGATCCTTGCTCCCTAGTATTTCTTTTATTGTTGTTCTTCTTGCCCTCTTGTTTTTTCCAGATTTTTCCTCTTCTTGTTCACTTGTTTTTTCCTGATTTTCTAATCTTTATGCTATGTACTTTGTTTGTGTATAAGTACAATGTATAAGTAAAGATGGTTGTATAACATATGGGAGGGGGAAGGACAAGAGATTGAGAGAGATGAAAAGAAGGAGGAGGAAGATGCATGTGATCTTTTAATTCGGTTTTGTCCCATATTATTTTAGGTGTGTATGTCATCTTTCTAATCCTCAAAGATGGAACGTCCGTATCTTTGTTTTTTCTTTGATAACATAATTAATTTGACTTGTAGTTTTCTATTATATCTAGCCTCTAAATAGACAAATTAATTGACCTTTTCACTAAAGAATTGATTACTTTTTTTTATTAGGCTAATGTACTTGAAGCTCCACGTTAAAATAATCTCTTAATCTATTTTTTTTTCGAATTTTACAAACACCAACCAGCTGTTGAGCCTACAACTTCTGCTATACTTACTCATTTTTGGAGTGCTCTGGAGTTGGTTGTGGATTCTGGTGTAGAGAAGATGGAAATTGAGGCAATAAGGAGGAACCAAACACTAATTTGTGCACCAATTATGGCTGATTCAGTGAATCAAATGTTGATGTTTATGCAAAAGGTTAAACTAATGGTGTTGATCTTGTGGAGGTTCGATTGAATAGCCTGAAAAGCTTTAATCCTCTGACAGATATTGATATTGTAATCAGACAGTGTCATTTGCCTACTCTTTTCACTTACATGCCCACTTGGAAAGATGGTACAAATGCTGGCAATGTACAATCAGTGGATCAAAATCACCCTCCTTATCTTCATTCTAATGATACTGGGCTATCTTGAAAATCCAAGAAATAAACAATAATCTCCAGGAGCAGCAACATCAGTACTTGAATTCCAAGTTAGGTGTACTGAATATCTTCACCACACCTAACTTGATGGGGAATGTTGAGAAATGTGATTGAATATACATAGTTATATTGTATATCATGTATATTCATAGTATATCATGTTGATCGTATGTTACATCACTGTGTATATTGTCTGTATACTTCTGCATATACAAATATATCAGAGGTAGTTCTAGATTTCAGTTAGTGGATTAGTTAACTAATTAACTAGTTAGTTGAGGTGATTAGTAGTCAGTTAGATTACTACATGTATATATATCTTAGACTTTACACTGTATAATCTAAGTTTGAAGATAATGAAATCAGAACTTTATCTTCTCTCCATCTTCTTCTTCTTCTTCTCTCTTCTTTCTTTTCTGTTTCTGGTTTCTTGCTTGTCCAGTATATATCACTGACTGAATTGAATAAATCAACATACTTTAATTAGAATATCAATTGAGAATATATATTCCTAATCTTTCAAGTTTTCAAAACAAATTTTAACATATCTATGTGCACTTATTTGGAAGAGATAGCACTCAATCACACAATCACATACTTTTGAAAGACAAAGTGAAGAAGTTGATTTAAATTTCTTAAAGTCGGAATAGGCTAGATATTTAAATATATGAAAAGGATCAAATAAATTAAAAAAAAAGGTTGAAACATTTAGGATGAGGACACATGTCTCTGAAAAGGGATCGTTAGATTGAGAGGTAGATATATTAAAAATAATAACGGTGGGTTAGAAATAATTTAATTGTATAACGGAGGATTAGGGGTGTTTATTGATCGGCTCAATCTGGTTTTATATATAACCGGTTCAATTTATCGGTTATCTATTTGTAAACATGCTAAACCGATAACCAATCCAATAAGATAAAATCGATTTTCGATTAATCGGTTAGCGGTCCTTAACATTTTGATTTTCGATTTAACCAATACGAAAATGCTCTTTTAAGTTTCTTTCTTTTTCCTGTTTTCATTAGTTCATATCTATAATCTTCATAGGGTATTTATTGCTAAAACAAACATCATAAACTAATGAATATGAGGTAAATGAATAAAAAGATTATTTATCTAAACAAAACTACTAAAAACTCGACGGAATGGGGAGCAACGACATAGAGATGATGCTTTACAAGATTTACAATGTGTTTTCAATGGTAAAAGTGTGGAATGAATGAAGCTACAGTCGGACAGACATCACTTTGAAGTTCAATGCCTTGGCTTGAAGAAAAATAGTAGAATTTAGGAATTAAGAATAGGATTTCTATCTAGACTCTAAAACTACTTTAATATAATTAGGGATAAAAAGCTAATTGTAATAAGTTTGTGGTTTAACCATTAAGTCTAAAACATAAAAATAAAAAATCGAACGGATAGTCTAATAAAAAAAAATTACAAAATTATAACTCATGATAAACAAATTATATGATCAAGTATAAAATATAAAATTTGTGGCGTAGGATCATAAGCCGATTACCGGTGATACGTTTCTCAAAGGCGTATCCAGAAATTAATCTGAAGCTGGCGGGCGTGCAGTGTGGGTTTGATATCCTCGCATAATCCATATCAAGGTCGTCTTAGCCCACCCTGCGCGGATTATAAAAACAAAAACAAAACAAAACAAAAAAAAAAGTATAAAATATAAAATATGACACATAATTAGACAGTATCTATCTAGTACTTGCAATAAGGGGAAGGGTCATCCAATGGTAATGGTGGATTCGACATCACAAAGCAGATCAAGGGACCTCGACAAGCTCCTTCTCCGACCCGGTAACCTCGTCGGGCCCACCTTCGAACCCGGCACTCAGGTAAAACCCTAGCGATTGTGTTGCATGCATTACCCTAAGTTTGATCGATTGTGTTTTACAGTTGAGAGAGGATATAAAGGAGATCGTAAGGGTGTTAGTGATAGGTGCTGGTGGATTAGGTTGTGAATTGCTTAAGGATTTGGCTTTCTCTGGGTTTCGTAACCTTGACGTCATTGATATGGACCGAATTGAAGTTACCAATCTTAATCGTCAATTCCTCTTCAGGTGTGTATTTTGTGCAATTCAAATTTATTGTTTAACTCGTCATGTGTGTACTCCCTTCGTTTCAATTTGTTTGTATGGTTTTGACTTGACACGGAGGGTAAGAAAGTAAAGAAGACTTTTAAAATTTATGGTTGTTAACTAATAATATGTGTAATGTACCAAAATGCCCTTTTTGTGGTCTTAAACATATGTGGAAAGTTGGACGTAAAGAGTTGTCAGTAAAGGAAAGTGACATTCGTTTTGAAACGGACTAAAAAAGAAAGTAAGACAAACAAATTGGAACAAATGGAGTATTATTGAAGTCGTAATTCATAAAAATTGAGTTTTGATCTCATGGCTTGTCTCCAGAGCAGTTTGTCTTTATCTATGCAAACTTAGCTAAGAATTACCAGTACATAACGAAAGCAAAAGAACCAATAGGTGATACACTCTAGTCGGAATTATGGTTTAATTTGTTTTGTGCTTTGCATTAGGTCAGATGCTTTACTGGAGTCTTTTTAGCTAGTTCAAAGCTCGTTTATCAGTTTAGGGCTATGTATGAGAATTAGAAGAAATCTTGTTTTAGAAATTCGTAATTTACTTTGCAGAACACATTATGCTATTCGGATTTATTATTGAATTTGTAATGTGTGTATTATTGAAGTCGTAATTCCTAAAGACTGAGTTTGATCTCATGGATCGTCGAGCAATTTTCCTTTATCTATGCAAAAACCAGCTAAAAATAGTACATAGTAGTGAAAGCAAAAGAACCAATAGGTGATACAATCTAGTTGGGATTATGGCTTAGTTTGTTTTGTGCTTTTCATTAGGTCATGCTTTACTGGGGTCTTTTAGGCCAGTTCAAAACTCGCTTACAGTGTGTAGGCGCTATCACTATGTATGAGAATTTGAAAAAAGTCTAGTTTTAAAAATCTGTAATTTACTTTAAAGAACACATTATGTAGTACTGTAATGAAGTTACTAATCTCAATTGCTAACATTTATTCGGGTGCCGTGTATTTTACAAGTCTTATCGTGTTTGAAGTTATGCTATTCAAACTTATGGTTAGATTCTTATTGTGTGTTGTTGAAATTATAATTTTTATTCACTTATTCCCAAAGGAACTCTAGGGTTACAAATCCCAAGAAGTGAGTGGTGTGTGGGGGTGCACGCCACATTTTTATTCGCTTGCCTGTGATGTTCGAGGAGGATTGTCCTTGTCCCGTTCATAAAAGGAGGGTTATCCTTCTTCTGTTTTGTAGTTTCTTAAGTATAATTATGGTTATTGACTATAGGTGTCTAACGGCCGACCGGTCCGACCGGTAGCCCTCACGGTTTTAACCTGCTCCGATCGTTACTGGTCGGTTCATCGGACTACGCCAACCGGTCCGGTCGCACGGATTCCGTGTCGCCTGCGGTTCGGGTCGAACAGTCCTACCGTCGGTTTCTATTTTTTATTTTTATTTTTATTTCTAGTATTTATTTTCTATAATATAAACTAAATTCAATTTAAATATGTAATATAATAATATAATATATAATTTAGTTGTATATATTAAAATTGAAACTTTAAAGTTAACTTTTATTTTATAGTTTATAACTTTATACTTTATACGATTTATAGTTTATAACTTTATATTGTAAATTTGTAATTATACTTTTATTAATTTATTAGATTAGTAGATATAAGTTAACAAATAAGTAATAACAGATTAACAACTAAATAGATAGTAAAATTAAAATTAATGATAAGATGTAAACTTTTGAACTTTCATAACGTTAATAAGAGTACATAATGAAGTAATAATAATTTTATTTACATATTATGATCCTTTTTGCAAGTTCTTCGTAATCTATAGGTTGATTGAATTGGTTATGCCCATAGCCTCTAACCGAGTATTAATTCCATCCGCCTCGCCTCCGTCTTCCAAAATATTGCCTATTTCTTCATCTTCCGAGAATTAACGCCTCCACATCCTTGATTTCTTCTCTCCGATCCGATCCAATCCCTTGCGCACTAACACTTCTAATGCTTCCACCCAACGAGTGACGTGTGTCTCCTATTTGATCTCGTGCTTGGCTAAATGCACTTTCGTAAGCCACCGTTGAGATCGACACATTAAGAGCATCCCGCCATCGCAAGTACCGGAATTGCCTTTTGTTATCCTGCCACCATTGTAAAGTGGTCAAAAATTTTCTTGACTCATTGCCGCTTTTGCAAATAAAATTGCATCTCATCGCAAGATCGGCATGGTTGGTTGTGTTGTAAAGTGCTCCATATGTCTAAAGATTCTTCTTCATCGTCATCATCATCTGCAGTGTAGACACGTAACGAACTAGAAGGAATATTAGTAGCGAGTTGGTGTTATCATGTAATGTAGCATAATATTCATATAATGTAGTTAAATTAGTATCAAGTTTACTTATGCAATCAAATGAAGATGGAGTTTCGCTTGACCTATTTCCATATAAGTATATAAACTAAATATTAAATTATGACAATCTACTTTTTAATAGAAGGATTTAAGATCGCACAATACAATAAACATCGTGAATAGGAAAAAATATTTTTAAACTTTTCAAACATAATCAGAATCGCATCTTTATATTTCACATTTGATTTTAAACCATAAAGTAAATATGAAATTTCAATATATGAGCTAAAGCATTACAAACTGTTGGATAATAAGATCTGAAAATTCAACATGATGCGGTAAAATTTACGTAAAAATTTTTAAAAGTTCACCAATTGATTTCTAATGTTCGTCGGTTAACATATACATCACGTTCTTACAATGCGCATTTGCAATATGTGGTATGGGTCTTTATACTTATAACATTCTTTTAAAAATAAATAAGTATAATTCCAGTGTAATAATCTCTTCCGCATGAATTTAGGTCTCAAATTAAATTGTTTACATTTTTCTTTAAATTTTATAATTCTATTTTTCCTATTATTACCGAATAACTCCAATGACTCTTTTGACAAGTTTTATTTCGTGAAAATAAATCAAGACCACTTTTAACAATTAAATTATAAATATGACAAGCACAACGAACATGAAATATATCGAAGTGGTGGTTGTACTTCCGCTTTTAAAAGATCTACATCAAGAATATTATTAGATCGTTATCGAATGATACACAAAGTATTTTATTATAAAGATTATATTTTTGGGCATAAAACAAATAGTTTCGCTTATATATTTTCCAAGATGACTTTGATCCTCGCCATACGCAAAAGCAATAATACGCTTTTCCATTCTAAAATTTTCATCAATCCAATGACAAGTAATTGTTAAATAATCATAACTGCTCAACGATGTCCAATGTCCAAGTAAAACTAACGTGGCATGGAAGGTTAGCAAACAAATATTGCAAAAATAACATAATCATTATGAAGTCTAAAAATATCGGCTCTAGTAGTACTACGAGGAACACCTTTAAAAAGGATTATATACTCTTTGAATATATGTAATTAAATATGAAGAAGCAAAAGAAAAAGGCAAACAACCTCCGACAATCATTTTTGCTAATTCAATGCGATCTTTTTGGATCGCATTTAGCCAACCCCAGGTTAATGGATTAAGTTGTTGTTGACCGTTCTAAATCGTGACGATTCCACCGCCATATGATCGTGTTTTATATGTCTACCTATAGTGTCCGTCCCCCCGTCACCACCCCCTGTCTTATGTTTATAAGTTCTCCCACAAATATTACATTTAACTCTATCAGTACCCACAACTTTATCATAAAAGAGCCACACTTTACTCCTTTTTTTTCTTGCTACTGGTCCTGGTAAAGGAGGTCTACGACTACGACTACCACTACCACTAGCAGTACCAACATTGACAGAAGGAACACTAGTAGGTGTAGGAGGTTCTTGTTCTTCTTCTTCAAGTTCATCAATATCATCTAATTGAATGTTATCACATTCATTATCTTCTATTCCAAAATCTTCTTGCATTTGATCATAATCTATATTTTGATTAGATGATGAAGAACCTACATATTTTTTACCCCTTGAACTAGATTTACTACAAATTCCGACGCAATTCCCCTTAGTAAAGACATTATAAAATATTTAAATAATCAACAAATAAATATGACAATTTAATAAAATAATTAGAGAATGAAACGAGTGTACCAAACTTCGGGATTCAGAATTCAATTGAAACTCGAAGCTCGAAGTCTTGCGTCTTGCTACTTTGAATTTGAAAACTAATAATAATAATAACTTGAAAATTGATAATAAAGATGATTAAGAGAGTATGAGAAATTGAGAATAAGAGAATTGAGAGAAATGTTGTGTGATAAAAATGAAGAAAATGTAGAGAATTTATAGATTTTTTAAAGGGTAAAAATGTAATTAAAATAAATAAATAAAAAAAAAAAAAAAAAAAACAGGGCCAACGGTCGAAATGACCGTTGGCAAGGCCCCTGCCCCCCCCAGGCCCAACGGTAACAATACCGTTTGGGAAAAAAGTTTTTTTTTTTGTTACCGGTCCGGACCGGTAATGGAATCGGTTTTCCGTTACCGGGCCTTACCGGGTTTTTTCATAACCCGTGCGGGTTGGGGGCCAATCCAACCCCCAACCCGGTATGCCCTTACCGGTCCGGTTAAACTACCGGGTCAACCGGTCCGGTTCCGGGTCAACCCGGACCGGTTGGCAGGTGAATTATTGACAAATACAAAATTCTTGAGTCTGCTATCACTTTATATTTAGGTATAGATGTATTTCCCTTAGTTTTTTGCTTGCAGTTATGTTTTTGTTTTTAAATTTTAGCAATAGTATGTTTACTAAAATTTCATAGTTCTTCCTATGTAGACTTGGAGATGTGGGGAAACCAAAGGCAGAAGTTGCTGCAAAAAGAGTGATGGAGAGAGTCAGTGGTGTAGATATCAAGCCACATTTCTGTCGGATTGAGGACAAACCTATAAGCTTCTACAATGATTTCAGTATTATTGTTCTTGGTCTTGATTCTGTTGAGGCTCGAAGCTATATAAATTCTGTTGCTTGCGGTTTTCTAGGTTTGTTTTTTCTTTTGCTCTTCAAACAAGTTGCTTGGGCTGCATTGGCTGATCATATTTCACTTTCTGAGTACTTCACTTAAATGCTTCCCTGTTGTGCCTATTCTTTTTAATTGCTTAGGAGAACAAAAGTTTCTACTTGAGTAGTTGTAGATTGCTAGATTTTTTCTGTCCAACTGTCCAACCACTCATCCCCTCTCCTCCCTTAATTTTATTGCCGATCTTGAAACAATGTGTGGGTGAATGCGAAGGTGTAAGTGATACTTCATAAAATGCAGAGTCATTCCTTGTTTCTTGCTTTGATTAAAATGGATAGCCGTTCTTTTTGCTGTGGAACATCAGATCCTTATTTTTCGAGCTAGATATCTATAGTCTGAATATAGAAACGAAGAATTTCAGGTCCGTCATGCATGGATTTGCACAAAGATGCTTCTTCCATCTTATGTTGCTCATATTTGTATATAATCAACTAGACAGTAGTCTATGAGCCTATTTTTATGAGCGTTCAAATTAGAAGATAGGTGGAACTACTGAAATGAGTAACATACTAAACAGTTTCCAATTGAAAAACCAAGTGTACATTCATGAGAGAAAAATATGCTTGGTTTGGTGTTCTTCTTTTACTGTTTTTTCCTGATTTATTCTATTGTTGTTTGCATTTGACTTTGAAAGGGAAAAACATTGTCTAAAGAGCAAAAGGGGACTATTACTTTTACTTGTACAGTCTGAGTACTATTGTGATATACCAAGTTTTATCAAATAATCCCCATTCCTCAGGGAAGGGGGAACTTTTATTCAAACCCTTGAATGAAAGTGGGATGATAGTTTAGTCCAGAAAACCTTACTGTGAATAAACTAAGGGGGTATAATGTTAGGATTTTATCCTTAAACATGCCAGGATTTTGTGAATCGCTTCTGGTTGCTTATGTGGGTATGTACTAGATAACCGACAACTCACTAATAGATTTTTTATAAGCAACTCACTAACAGATATCAATATCGTTACTGATGGCCTAATTTATTTAAATAAACTAGGAGCTTTAGAATTAGATAAGAGCCAGTATATTAACTTATCCACATCACTACGACTCAATCTCGTTTAAGTGTTGTTTAATAAATTTATCGCAAAATACGACCAATCAGTAAAATAATTTGCATAAAATGCGAGAAGAGTAATCTGATCATAAGGAGGAGAAAAGTGATTTCATGATAATTGATTAAATCGGGTGCAACTAAAATATGGAAATGAGACTGGTCTCGACGCTTTTAGGGGTTTGGACCGGTCCTTCCCAATTGCATAACTGGCCCATAACTGTCTAGGAATGGTCTCTAGCCTCAGAGCCAGCTTGAGCCTGACCGACCTGTGACCCCCCCCCCCCCCCCCAACCCCCAAAACATCTAGCACCCAAATATTAACTGGAACGTTGGTGCAATCAGGGTTGGAACCTTTGACCTAAATGCTTATAAGTTGAAGACCACTAACAGTTAACCCAAACAATTTCTTTGTC
Organism: Przewalskia tangutica; assembly: GCA_029844215.1. Taxonomy (NCBI): domain Eukaryota; kingdom Viridiplantae; phylum Streptophyta; class Magnoliopsida; order Solanales; family Solanaceae; genus Przewalskia; species Przewalskia tangutica. The sequence goes on along the minus strand of CM056731.1, from coordinate 38,979,227 downwards.
AAATTGCTCCTATTCGTAAGACACATTTTAATCTTGTGGTACGAAATTGATTCACAAATTCAATGATCATAATAAAATTGACAATCTTACAGGACTATGGATGTATTTGGACTTCTAAATGCTATCAGTTTATTTAATATTTTGAAATTGAAATATAACTTTGAACTTCTCTTCCAATATGGGGGGAGATGCAAAGTTGCAAACTGAGAGGGACCATCTCGAACCAGGTCCAGCCCTTCCTGGAGCGGCCCTTTTGTATTATATAGGAACGACCAAAAAAAAAATATATATACATATATAGGAACGACAAGTGAATTAAACAGACATGACATAAGAAGATATCAATGCGAGGAGCGAAAGAGGGATATGATTGAATAAATTCTAAATAAGGATATTCAACTAATAAGGCATTTTCAGAACCCAAAGGCGGTTTGCAGCTCTTTCAGCCCCCCTGGGGAAATGTGTCTCATGCTCCTGGATAATTTTCATACATGAAAGTGTACTAGATTTAGCTCACCCATCTGACACTTTGTGTAGAGTACGATTCTGATGACAACCCACGGGAAGAGACAATTAAGCCTATGGTTGATGGTGGGACTGAAGGATTCAAGGGCCACGCAAGGATTATAATGCCAGGTGTCACCCCCTGCTTTGAGTGTACAATATGGCTCTTTCCCCCACAAGTGAAGTTTCCCTTGTGTACTCTTGCTGAAACTCCTAGAACGGCTGCACACTGCATTGAGTATGCACATTTAATCAAATGGGATGAGGTAAGTATTGGAGTTTGTAGCCCTTAGTTTTCCAAGCTTCTAGACCAAATGCTGTTTTTCACCCCCAAAAGTTTTATGCAGGTTCATAGTGGCAAAACATTTGATCCAGATGATCCTGAACACATGCAATGGGTGTATTCAGAGGTTACAATTTATGTTCCTTGCTTTCTCCATTCTTAGTACTTAAGACGTATGCAAACATTTCTCATGTTTCCTTTTTCAATCCACAACTTCCTCTGATCCATGTGCTGTAGGCTGTTAGGAGAGCAGAGCTCTTTGGAATTCCGGGAGTTACCTATTCGTTGACCCAGGTAAGCTCGTGGTATGATAGTTTCAGCCTTCTGTAGATATCCTCCATTAGATATGGTCAAACTTAAAGTATTTATTTCATTATGCATTGAGGTGAGACTTGAGAGCTTATTCTACCCCAGCCATATTACTCTGGTATAGTGGTTTTGTGCAGTGTCATGTGTTCTCAGTGCATATTGAATAATCTTTCATTGTTGCTTACAGGGTGTGGTTAAAAATATCATACCTGCTATAGCATCCACCAATGCTATAATTTCTGCTGCCTGTTCTTTGGAGACCTTGAAGATTGTCTCTGGATGCAGCAAAACATTATCAAATTACTTAACGTAAGTCTTTTTTAAATCCTAATATACATAGCCCGACAATGTTGCAGCTTGCAGCTTGTGCCGTCGTGTATGAATCAATGATCTTATCGTCAACATTGCACTTTAATCTGATAGCGTCTTGAAGGCGGATCTTTTCTTATGATCTAAAAGAAGTGAAATTATGTACTTGTGATTCATTTGATATTAAGAACTAAGTTATCGTCCTGAAGCAATAGAAGTCCTAGTCGTATCTTCTCTGTTTAAGATCTTGTATCTTGCTTTCAGTTTGATAAATGAGTTCATTACTTTGTTTATGCGTGTATCTTATGTTAGGAATTTCTACCCTAATTTTTGTTGCATGGTTCTACTCTTACAACAACTCCTCTGTGTTTCCTCTTAATTCTCTTTGCATTCTCTGACACTTATGAATTGAATTTCCCTTTAAATCATTTGACTAAGTTCTGTTTGACTAATGTGGAACTGTCCCTGTTGAAGGTACAATGGAGTTGAAGGTCTGCACACCAAAGTGACCGAGTTTGTGAGGGACAAAGATTGTATTGTTTGTGGTCCTGGTGTTCTCATTGAGCTAGAAGCTTCAGTTACTCTGAAAAAGGTTCTTGTGCTTTTATTTCTCAGCTCCTTAAGATTACTAATCACACGCAAGATTGTTATGTAAAACACTAAAACACCTGATCAGTTCCTTATCCACTAAGATCTCTGAGGTCTTATTCTTAAAAAAAAAACTTGATAAAAAAGAAACACCTGATCAGAAAGTTTTTAATATATCACATCTCTAAAGCAGCTATTGGAGTGCTTGATTAAAAAAACAGCTTAATGGAGTGCTTCCTAATAAAGATTCAGAAAAAAGACCAGCTGAGAATTGGGGAGCAATGGGCGATATTGACCTAGTCCTCTTATCGTGCATGTTTCCATTCATCCTTGATATGACTGTTCTCTTGAGGCTTAACAATAGAGCTCGGCTGAAATACTTGAGTTGGTATGTTGGCCGCTTAACTATATTAGGTCACTCCTGATAATGACTATCATCAGTGGTGTTAGTGCTGTCACTAGGAGAGAGGGAGCATCTAAACCAGATAAGCTTCATGAAGCTGAGTAGTAGGAACTAGGAACAAGCAAGCAATCCTAAGGTCCGGAGAACCTGTTGAAAGTAAAGTGAATAACTTGTCCATAAAAGTTTGATCATGTCTGAAAGCCAATGTATACAACCTCAAAGGCAGAGTAACCTTAATCTTAACTCTGGAGTAATTTTGCATCTTAACCACCCAATATAATCTTAGTAAAAGAACCCATTTAAAGAAGGTATAATTGTAAAAGTAAATAAAGCAAAAAATGGAATTTATTAGATCACTTGGCAACAACAATTACATTAAACAATAATCAAAGTATTAAGGGTGTGTTTGGTACGAAGGGGAATGTTTGATTGTTTGGAAAATGTTTTTCTAGAAAATATTTTCTTAGAAAATAAGTGAGTTTCTTACTTATTTTCTAGTGTTTGGTCAGTCAACAAAAACATATTTCCAAGAGTATTTATATGTAATCTAGCAAAACATTATGCGGTTGGGGTGGGAAGTTTCGGGGTGGAGGGGGTGAGATGGAAAAGGGTGGGAGTTGGAGGCGTTGGGTAGGTGGGGAAGAGAAAATGAACCTGAATATCACTTATGGAACTTATTTTTCTGTCCTACTTCCATTAGGGAAATCATTTTCCTCATTTTTAAGGAACTTATTTTTCTAGAGAAAATGTTTTCCAATCAAACATGAGAAAATTGAAAAGCATTTGATTCCGTACCAAACACCCCAAGTATGGCACTCTTTTCCTGAAAAGAAGACACTTGTACAGCAGACAAGTTGGAAGTTCCAATTAAAAGCTTCAATGTTTTTTCAACTTTACAGTTACAAAAAAAAAAACTTTCAATGTTCTTTGTGCTATTTAAGTCAATGTTCATTTTAACTAGTATCTGGTATGGTTGCTTGTACTCAAAGTTGGAATAATCACTTAGGACCTGATCATACTCTTGGTTGGAAAAGAGCTTAATTGGACGATCTTTTGAGCAAGTAATAAGAGAGGAGAGGGCTCCTTATTATTTTTTATTCTTTTTTTTTTGTGGGGGGATAATATTTATGTTTCTGTTGGAGTTCACTACTCCCACTGCTTTGCCCTTAATGAATGTCTGGAAGAATCTGTGACTGTGGGCTGCATCTCATTCACATACTTGCTCTGATTGAAAGTTGGGAAGTGTTGAACTTTTGGAATTACTCTCTGATACATTGAGGCATCTGCCATAAAAATCTCATCGGAAGATGCCTATGTTGTGGATTTAAATACCTTTTTGTCATCAGCGTGAAGACCATATAATTTGATGCACTTAACTTCCTGTCGATTTCGTTTTCTTGTTTGAGCATGTCAGACATTCCACCACAACGGAAGTGTAATAAACTGATTGGTTGGTGATACAAGTTATAATGTGTGAGCTTTTGTCTCTTTCTGGTGTTGTGCAGTTCATTAATCTGCTAGAAGATCACCCTAAGCTACTACTAACTAGAGTAAGTGTGACGTATCGAGGGGATAATCTATACATGCAAGCACCTCCGGTACTGGAAGAGATGACTCGATCTAATTTGGATCTACCATTGTTTGAGCTTATGGCTAAAACTCCAACGGACATTGTTCATGTTACTGGTGCAGCCGGAAAAGGAGATAAAAAGCAGTCATGTTCTAGGAAATTACGTGTTGTCTTCAAGGGAGTTGATGGAGTTGCAGACATGGATATGGCTGGTGGAGCTTAATTTTCAGCCACCATTAGCCTTTTATTTGTTCCCGGTAAGCCTACTTTTAGGAGCATTTTTTTTTTGCTCTAATTTTTTTCTAGTGCAACACATGAGCAAAATACACTAACAGACGAGGTTGATAGTGAATCCCTCCATTTTTGTAACTGTCTTTCTTACTTGTCATGTGGACTTAAAAATTGGTGAATTTATCACCAACATGTGAAATGAAATGAGAGAGTTCTACACCTCGCAATCTTTACTTGAAAAACTGTCAATACTTGAAGTTCATCTGATACTACTTACCTTATTGCTTCTCAAAATTAATTGCTATAGACATAAACATGTTGTAAAGTATAAGTTGAACGGAGAAAACATTGCTGCTGTCGCAGTACAACTTTTATATGGGGTAAAATTCACAAATACTCTTTTCATCCTCTGTAATTGAAAGATAGTCATTGTCACGGAGTTTCAAATTTCACAAGTAAAACTCTAGTAGTATCCATTTCTACCTTTTATATGCTGGTGTCTGGTCTATTCATTGAGATGTGATGAGGCACATGCACCTTATCTATGCTTGTTATAGGATAATGTTGTCGTTTCATTTATGACACTTTTTTGGGTATATGGAGTAGATCATCTGTATAGATTATTGGGCCAACTAAAACTGAGTTGAGCCGCACACTCTTTGTGCACACTGCCTCAGCTTTATAAAAAAAAATGCTAACAATGATAATGAACCGCTATGACTCCTATCTAATTGATGCATAATCAGCCGTTTCACTTGTATTAGTGTGTAATTATTTGAACATTCATATGATCAGTCTCAGATTCAGAGAATGGGCATTTTGTCAATCTTGGTAGAAATGTTGGCAAGTAGTATAATATCCACCACTCAACTAACTTATCCAAAATTCAATTCCGATAGGTTTTCTCTTCCCCTCCCCCACAATCTAAAAAGGATGGGGATATCTGGGGGCACATGGAAGGTGGGTACTGATTAATATGGGATCTAGTAATGCTGCTTTCTAGTCAAAACATTCAACAATAACAAGAACACATCCAATGTAAATCGACGGGTGGAGTTTGGGGAGAGTAGAGTGTATGCATACCTTATTCTTACCACGTGGAGGTAACGAGGTTGTTTCTGATAGACCCTCAGCACAAGTAAACATTTTAAAGCAGTTTTGGAAAAGGATAGACGACAATGAAAAAAGGCATGACAACTAATAGTAAAACAGTTGGTAGCATTCAGAAACAAGAACAGTAACAACTAAATGATGTGATAACCGAAGCACAAGAGAAGTCAAAACATTCTAATCCTGCTATATCTAAAAATGGATTTCGAGATCTGTTCTATTTTAATGTTTTTTCTTGCAATGTTAATTAATTGAATGGTCATATGGTTTTCAGATGCACGAGGCAGTGACACTAATAACCTCTCAGAGCCAACTACCTATATATGCAATTGCATCTTGATCCCACAAGCTAAGGGGGTGGGGTCCTTATTGCTCTTTGGCCAACGAACCTGATAATTCACTAGCTTTTTAGTTGTGTACATACATATATGTGTCCCACTGGAATTAATATGATGAACCTTAAAGAAACGAGCTACCTGTCACGTTATTGAGAATCACAAATTATGAGGATTAAGGCATATAATAATGTACAATTTCTCATACCTTCACCTTCATTGTAGTAATATCAGTTAGGATCCATATTTAAGACAATATCAGCTGCAATCCAGCCTTTCAAGGTTTTTGAGCTCGAGAAGATGTGTCTATTACTGTTAGGTATCATTTGATTTAGGTATAATAAGTTATGCAAGGATTAATAAGACAAAATTAGTAATGTAAGGAATATTATGCAGAGATTAATAGTAATGTAAGGAATATTAAGCAGGGATTAACAGTAATATAGGTTTAGTAATGTAAGGAATATTATGCAGGGATTAATAGTAATGTATGGATTGCCATATGGGAATTATTTCTTGTTCGAATATACTACAAATAATTATAGTGTATAATCTAAATTTTCACTTTTATGATGGTTAGTTTTATCGTTTCAATATTTTAATGCATGTATTGTTTATTACACATACTCCATTATTCCGATTAAAATAATATGTAAATTCTTATTAACTTATATGGGTATTATGTAAGAAAAAAAGAAAAAAGCTAACCAGACGCTATATTAGCTATGGTGAATTTTATACCAAGATTAATTCTCCCTAAAATATACTAACCAAACAATGTACTATATTATGTTAATTTTTATACATTAATTAATTCTATTGAAAGACCAACCAAACGACACATTAATATATCTAAGAAACTGCTCGTCCAACAAGCAGCGGATGAGCGCACTAGCGCGAAAGCCGTTGCGCAACAAGCAACGGCACCAGAATCGTTCAAAGAGCCCTTCTTTCTAACATTAGTTGAGGGAATGTGTTGTCGTATGTCTACAATATCTTGGGTAATATTTGGTTATCAACTAGCTTTTGAAGTTGAGTTAAACCTGAGGTATATCTTATTTATACGGTATTAGAGCGAGACTCATTCATATCATTATTATTTTTTTGTTATAACTATTTGGTATTTGAAATTTACTGACCTGATTTATATATATTTGTGCCATTTAGGAATCCATTAAAAAGAAAACGCTTCCTACTAGGCAATTGTCTTTTTAGGAGGGATTTCATCCATTTTACCATACGTTCTTTCATAAACCTTATCATTAGTTTATTCAATATAAAAAGCTTATTTAATATCTTATGTTTTGTACGCTCCAGATATCATGTTAGTCTTAAGTGTGCAACAATGCAAAGTACAGTGTAAGGTACAAACTCTTGTGGCTTATCCTTTCCCGAACTCCGCACATAATGAAAGCTTAGTGCACTGGGCTGCCCACTATTATTTTGGTTTTAAAATATATTTATGGATCTGAAAAGTCTGAATGGAGCCTACTGCAAAAGAGTTTCTGGTATCTCTGGATGTATTACATGTGAGAGGCTGGAGAAGGACTGAACTAGCTGTACTATGATAAGAAATTAAAGAATCAAGATGTTTTTTTAGTGCTTTCCATGCTGCCCCCTCATTGAATTATAAAGCTAATAATATCTCCAACTAGCTCTAAGGTACGCACACTAGTAAAAATAGGGTATCAACTTTGTGTTGTATTTAAAATCTAAAATAATATCTAGAATGGGAGTGGGTCAAATTTGTTAATTGTATACGATTTTTAAGGAAAAATTTAAAAAATATACAATTCAATACCACACTTTGTACTCATCGGGAACGTTTGACGTCAGACACGTTGATCGCACCTGACAAAAAGAATACAACATTTGTGGCGTTGGTGACTGGACTTACTATTTCTAAAAATAGTACATTCCAACTGCCATTTTTGAGACCATCTAGTAGATGGATCTCCCCTAGACTGTACTAAAAATAAAAAAAATAAAAAATACAGTCCATTAAATATTATATTCTAATACCGTCCATTATATAATACAGTCCAGTCCATTACAATACAGTACAGTCTAATATAAAAATATACAGTTCAGTGCGACGTACCAAACGAGCCCATGTAGCCATAATTTCTATTCACACCCACATAGCTATTTTTTTTCAACACAGCCCATAAGTTAATGGTATAATTTCTTAAACTTTTGGTACCAATTGATAGAGGAGAATATATATAAAAAAAACAAAAAAAGGAGTGAAAAGCAAATCTATAATGTTTCCTCCAATCCAAAATAAGGGTTATTTAATCAAATAATTCTTTATAGCAAATTTCAGGTTCCAAGTTGGGTCGGTCAATTATTTGCTTTTCAATACTAGTGCGATTTTATTCTAAAGTTGGAAATTGATTCTTGTATGGCAATAATTCTTGTCAATTGGTGTTCTCCTTACCTTAAGGAATCACCATATAGACGTAAAACTAAGATATTGAAATAATTTTCCTTACGAATTTCTTTCATTAATCACAATATATATAATTGTACAAAAGTGATTCTTAATACAGTAAGAATCTTAAGTTACCTTAAATACATGATATTAATAAATATAATATATACTGTGAATATTTGAAGAATATTCGCTAATACTCAAGACATACACACTCTCTCGAAGGATTCTCCGACATGATTTAAATCTTAAGTTGTTGAATACATTTCAATTATAGTGGAATAAATGATACAAAATCGTTCAACTTTTCATATTTTGGAGAACGTTTAAAATATGAAGCTTTTATGTATGTGAGCAAAAAAAAATGCGAGCTACTACTAAGAAAGATAATTAGATTTTAAATAATTTGATTATATTAATATATTTTACATCGTCAACAGATTATTATACATTAACTATTTCTTTTTTCAAACAGAAGCACATGATAAGTAGTCATTCTTATAAGTGGCAACAATTTAACTTATTTCATTGTTTAGTGTGACAAAGCAAGATGACTACAGCTACTTCCAAAACTTATAGTGACAATACACTTTTTTTTTTTTTTGTTGACGAAGAACTCGCACTCGCTTCTTCGAAATACAGCAGCAGAAATCCCTGATCGACGCAATACCGCAAACCACGCCACCGCTTAAACCACACTTGCAAGTCAGTGTGATGCTCCCAAGAGGCAGATCGGGCGTTACTCTGAGCTTTCGAACTCACTTCTGCCTCCCACACCACCCAACGAAGATACTGCCTTTCAAGCACTAACCTGGCTCTGGGACTTTGGATTTACAGTGACAATACACTTGCAAAGTGCAATAATAGGAATTTGTTGCAACTAGTGTAAAGCCAAGTGTGAACTAGAACTAGTGGACTAGCGAATTTAGAATTTAAATTTAATAAGTTTAAATATTTTATTTTTAAATTTTTACTATTGAATTAATTAATAATAAGTACCTTCTAAACTTATGAATTCAAATTTACTATTTACCTAAACTTTAATATGTTTTTGTATATATATATATATATCTATACTTTATATATTTTGGGGTGCGGCACTTTTCTGAATTCTATTAATGCGGAATATTTTGTACACTTTTCTGAATTTTATTAATGCGGAATATTTTGTGCACGAACTATTTTTTTTAATTATATATTTATACTTCCTGTTCAAACTATTACTTATATACTTCATTCGAGCTTCTGGACAGTGGCGGATCCGAGATTTCGCTCAGGGGTTCGAAAAAAAATAACAAAAGCTTAACATAAAAAATAATGTTGTTCAGAAAGGGATGTAGCGCAGGTAGCGCCTTTGTTTTGTAATTTTGAACACATTGAACCACTTGAACTAATTTTTTGCATTTGTTCGGGATATTCAAAAGCTAATATATGTACATAAATATTAAAAATCTACCCTATACATACAATGTATATTTTTACCGACGGTGTTCGGGTGAACACCCTCCCCACTTCTTAAATCCGCCCCTGCTTCTGGGGTGTGGGAAAGGATGGTGATGGTGGTGGTGGTGGGGAGGTCTCAGAAGCGGTCTTTGTAAGTAGAGGCGAATTTGGGGTGTAAGTTTCAATGGATTTAACTTTAAAGGTTTTTAGTACTAGATTCATTATATATATGCTCTGTATATTAAAAATAATAGGTTCAGATGAATTCGGTAATAATAGGAAATCTGCCCCTACTTGTGAGTATAATGAGGAAGGATCAGGTTGTCTATATCTGGATGAGAAATCTGATCTAGTAAAGCGTGGGCGATCGCTGTCTTTTTGTCCCTCTCTTGATTATCTGGATAATACAACAAGTATTTTACTATGTATATACTTGATTTATAGGTAATTGTTATATTTTCTTAACTTTTAGTAATTTTTTTGTTAGACTAAGGAAATCTAAAACCTCTGCGTTTTGAGTGCACATAAGGAAAATTTCGTTGTAGTGTAATAGTCTGCAAATGACACAGAGAAAGTGAACACACTAGATAAGCTCATCCGACGAGCTCAATCGAGAAAACATGCAAGAGAGTTGAACTTGAGAAACTCCCATTTAAGAGATCACTTGCTCAACCAACTCGATCACTCTTGCGAATTAGTATTAATTATGAACTGTTGCTTACGATTATTTTTTTAAGTAATCTAATACTAATAAAACTACACGGCTGCACGTACTGCTAAAAGATTTCACTTTTTTTTATATCCTTTTGTGGGTCTTGCACAGATTTGGCTTAGCTGTCATTCTTGACCCCACTATCCCACGTGTGAAACCTTTTTCTTTGATGGGGGAAAGTTTTTAAGGCGAAATTCTAACTTGTACCGGATATCATTTGGCCAGGCGGGTTGTAAGTCAAGAAATATGCATGAGTGACAGTCCTGCAAGGAGAGGACCAACGAGACACGAACTCAGCAACATCTCTTGCAATATTTCGGCAAAGAATTGTCACCACACGAATTCGAATCCGCGACGTTAGACTGTTTCCACCCCAATCACCTTGCCACTTACCGACTAGTATGTGCCCATGGGGCATGTGTACCCTTTTTCTTAAACCCATCTTTGCTCTTCTTTTCCCAATTTATTACACTATAATAAGGGAAATAATATCCCTCCTTACTCAAAAAACAAAAGAGGAAATAAAAGAGAATTATAAGAGAGACAGAGTGAAACAGAACATTTTTGAGTTCTCATTCTTCTAATGGAAGTAGAAGATGATTTATATTTTGCAGATTTGAGCAAGCAAATCTCTCTTTTAATAATGGATGATGATGAACATGAAAACTCTTCAGCTTATCACCCTTCTGCTCACTCTCTTCAGGTTCAATATTTTTTCCCTCTCTTTCACCTCATGGACCCATTTTGTGGGATTACACTGGGTATGTTGTTGTTGTCTCTTTCACCTCACAAAATATAAGCTCAAGAAGTATTTTATTTTTTTCTCAAGAAGTATTTTATTTTATTTTGGCTTCAAGTTGCTTCCTTTTCTCCCAGAAAGTAGTATAGTCATCTTTGTCTAATTCATGAATTTCATAACATAAATTTGTTGTACGCAGTCTGATCTTGCATTACTGCCAGAGATTGTTTTCACGGCTTGAATCCATGACCTTCTGATCACATGGCAAATACTTTACCGGTTACTCCAAGGCTTCCTCGTAATATATAATGTTAAAACGTATTAACACTGGAACAGAATTTATTATACTAAATGATTGGAGTAATAAGTTCCAAAGGATGCATAGTTGTAGCAAATGTTGGGTTTAAAGTTTTCCACCAAAAAAAAACTTAGGCAAATAAGAATTGAAACAATTACTTTTCTTTTTTGTCTATTGAAATTTTCTTTCAGATGTCCATTCACTTCATGGACTATTAGGCCACATAAACGAATTGAACCTTAATCTATGATATCTATTTAGCTCTATCCATAGTTGTTTTTAACGTGTATATGTAAGGGTCACAGGGGCGGATGCAGCGCAGCGGCATTGGGTTTGTTTGAATCCAATACTTTCGACGTGGAATATAATTACAAATAGTATATTTGAATCTGTTTGGTCCCGTGAGTTAATACTATGGAATAAAGAAAATCAAACAGCAAAGTAGAACTGAACGTATGCAAAAACAGTGTCAAATGTCAGCTAAAATGTCGTCTAACATAAGTAATGACATTTGAATAAAAACAGAAAACCTTTGAAATAATTTAAAGTGGAGCGGAAATAGATAAAGAACACAAATGTTTAATTTTTATAGATTATATATTAATATAACCCATGATGGTCAATGACTAAAGATATTGTATATATGTATATACAATTGATATATTCCTTCTTTACAATGTTAAAAGATGATACAAAAAGAATACAAAATGGTTAAGTCGCAGATGACTTATGCCTGAAAAACTATCTAAATAGAAGTGATCAACACCTCATTACAATTTCTTCAATAAAAGAACAAATCTAGAATCTAAAGAGCAATTATAATGTCGGACAGAATGTCGTCACAAACTCAGGCAACACAGTGATCCAGTTTCTTTGATCGATATTTCTGGAGAGCTCTCTCTATCGTTTTCACTCTGAAATTCTGGACATGGAATCCTTAAAGTGACTTCTCTATTTATAGTGGAGAGTTCCCTTGAAAGACTCTTCAACAGGTTGTAGAAGTTGAGCTAAAACAGGAGCACGTGAGGCAGTAGCGTAAGCCACGAAACTCTTCAACTACTTGGACTATTTCTTCCTCGTCTTGCTCCTTAAGTTATGCTCCGCTTGGACTTGGTCTTCCTCGTTTGCAATTAGCTCCAACTAATTCTTGTCAAGTCAATTTGTCATGTGATAAAACAATACAGCTTCTCAAAAACAATTGAAGATAGGCAAACAGCTACTGTATCGTCGCCAAAAATGTCAAGACATTTGGTCCAACATTTTCTGATTTTAACTTAGCTCTGAAAATGGTATGTTAGGAAAAATGTTATGACACAAAACCTAACATTAACATTCTCCCCTTTTTTGTCTTTTTTCACAAAACCTAATCGAATAAGTGCAAGTGACTTATAGCGACGGCATCATACATGCCCCCCTTAACATGTGAAACAAAACATATACAATATACACATATATATACCATATAGGATTAGAAAAAATAAACATCCATGGCAGTATTCACATAATCGTCATCCATAGAACTTTACAACCCAAAAATAAAAAGTATCAAAGATTGTCTTAAAAAACATTCCAAAGTTAGAATCAGCCTTAGCCATCATTCAACACCATATTCAGTAGCAAAATCAACATCAACAACAGTCTCTGATAGCAACATCTCATACATAAGAACTCGTCGACAACAGTTCTCTCAGAAGTTCGACAGAAGTAGTAGATTCTAGCCTCTTTCTACTTCTTCTAACTTCACTGCCTATCTCCCCCTGCACCTGTACCAGGTGATCGACGAGATCTTCTTCACGTAGATGCAGCCCTGCTGCTTTCAGCTTGTTTTTTTGTCTGTCCAGCTTTGTCCCCCCTTGATTTCTCTCCTTCTTTAGCTTTGTCTCTCCCTGCTTCCTCTCCTTCTTTCTCCCTTTGTATAGTACCATCACCATCTCCCTTTTTTTGGGAAGAAAGCAAAAACAGAAAGTGGTCTCTGGCTTGAACTAATGTTGCCCTGACATGATCAACTCCATCTATCTGCGAGTTGATCTTTGTAATTTCTCTTACCAACCAGGCAGTAGATAGTACTGACTGTGGCATGTTGCCTGGAATGTCAGGAACATTTCTGGCAACATCCTCACTTCCAGCTTCTTTTCTCCAAGGCAGATCAATGATTATGTTCGTGCTCCTTAGTATTGTTTGATTAACAACATACACCTCAGGCTCTTTGTTTATCATATCTTTCTTTGGTGGTTTGAACCCTTGAGATGTCAGAACTTTAAAGATCAAGGAGAGAAAGGGTAGGATTTTGTTGGAGTCCTTTTCAGCCAAATTTGCAATCTGTTGAAAGATTGTCTTTCTCATATCGACTCGTAAATCTTTTCCTATCTTGTAAAGGAGTATTGCTTGCTCTATAGTTATAATTGACTCGTTCATTGATGGGAGCCAATTATATATAGCAATTTTGTGTAAGATAGCAAACAATGCGGTAAACTTCGACGCTGGACACCTTGACACCCATTTCTTCAAAACACCTCTAGTGATATAGGTAATCACTTCATCTCTGTCATTTACAACATATCTTTCTTCTTTTTCCAATCCATCACTCAGACTCAAACATTGGTTGATTGTGGTAGGTGTAAAGTCGTAAAACTTGTCATAGAGATAAATCTTGTCAAATTTCTTCGACTCGACCTTCTCCATTTTAGTTTCCAGATTAGCATAAAACAACCTCACAATATCCTCAACGTATGGACACTTGTTATTGACAGAGCCTAGTAGATTTCTTTCGGTAAAGAAGTTTATCAGGCCATATTCAGTGCATGATGCAATGTCCGTTACTTTTTCTGTTCTGATAGTTTTATTTTTATACCATGATCAATGTTCAGACTTTTCTTTAGTTAGAAATTTATCTGAGTAAGGATGTACCTCATTCTCTGATTCAGTTGCAGATTTGCTCGATGAGGTTGGAGAACTTGATTCTTTTGTCACATATTGGGATGTTGACGGAGATGTTGTGACATTTTCAGCAACATCTGGGGTATCTTCTGATGACTATTCAATCACTGCTTTTTGCAAGACTTTTCTTGGGCAAAACTTCTTTAGGAACAAAGAGATTAGAATACGATGGTGACGCTGGAGTTTCTGTTGGTAGTTCAGTCGATGGCGTCTTCTCATCATCATCTTCTGTGGTCCAGCTAAAGTCTGAATCATTCCAATCATTGCTAGATACCGCAGGTTAGCCAGATCAACCTTCTGTTTTTACAGATTCAAAGATCACAAATTTCTCTCAAAGTTGCGAGTGGACCTTCGAGCGGAAACTGATGTATTTCCCTCTTCTGAAACAGTGACATCGTGAGTTTTCCAAGTCAATCGGGTTGTTGGTGTCTCGGTAAGTCGCTTTAGTGGTTCTCGAACTTACTTAATATAATGGATGGAATCGCGAGGACTTGTGCTCATCGTGTAGGTTCCGGAATGTTAGATGACATTTGGGTGACATCGCAAGTATCCCATGGTGAGAATGGTGAAGAAGATGAAGGGGTGTTAGGGTTTTTGAGGGTTTGGTAAAGTGGTGTGTTTTGGAAGGGATCCATCGGTTCTTTTATTATAAACCGAAATGATGTGAAAAATTCCCCCCCCCCCCCCCCCTTTTTTTAAAAAATAATTTCCGGGAAGAACTAGACTAGAAAGATTAGCAATTGAAGATACATTTATACACTTGACAACAATATTTTTGTTTTCAGATTTTAAGAGTTTGTATTGTGTTCCAATATTTGTTTCTAAAATTTAGAGTTTTTAAAAGATAGACATCAAGATTAGATCATTATCAACAAAAAGCATAAAAATATGTTCAAAAACCAACGACACACAGTAGGGAAAAATATAACTGAATTTTCAAAAATCAATTACACACTGCATCCCAACAAATATCAGTATCTGAGAATGTCAACAGTAATGTTAGCAACATTTTGAACAACACCTGTATCATAATCTCTAAAAACATTTTTTTTTCTTTCGGCAATAAATCAAGACACATTTCATATATGATTTTATGAGTTCAATCTTCAGACCAATGTAACATTTTTTCATTGAGTCCTAGATCTAATCATAAAACACATAAGAAACTTTATTTTTGTGTAAAAAACAAGAATACTTATTTAGTATCCCCATAATTTCTTTTGATTAAGCACTTTGATACTCTTATAGTATAAGAACGGTATCAATTTTCAAGGGCTTTGCCCAATCTTCACAATTGCCGAGAATTACAAAGGTTTTGCCTTATTTTGATACTCTTTTTTATGATATTTAATATCATCGCAGAGAACGATATCACATTAAAATCATGTTCTTATTTGAAAATCATACCTGTATGACCAAAAATCAGACATAACAATTTACTGAAAAACAGATTCTGATATTACAAGGGTAAATGTCGCCCGAAATGTTAGAGACATTTCGCATTTACATTCGCCAACAAAGGCTAATTTAGATTAACAGAGACCAAGAGAGCTTTTCAATTTAGAAAATCTCTCATGGTCTAAAGCTTTTGTAAAGATATCAACTAGTTGATGAAGTGTGTCAACATAATCAATTCGCACTAGCTATTTTTCAACTAAATCTCTTAAAAATGTTGCCTAATATCTATACGTTTTGTACGAGAGTGTTGAACTGAATTTTTTGAAATGTTAATGGCACTCATATTATCACAATACAAAACTAAGATATTATTTGAAAAACCATAGTCGTCTAACATGTGTCTTAACCATATTAATTGAGAACAACAACTCACAGCTGCTACATATTCAGATTCAGCAGTTGAGAGAGAAACACAATTTTGTTTGCGACTGTACCAAGAAACTAAATTATTGTCAAGGTAAAAACATCCTCCACTAGTACTCTTTATGTCATCCACATCACCAGCCCAATCCGAGTCACTATATCCTATTAGATTAGGATTAGTGTCTTTGGAATACCAAATTCCCACCTCACATGTGCCGACAACATATCTGATGACACGTTTAACGACATTTAAGTGGGAGCTTTTGGGACAGGCTTGGAATCGAGCACACACACACACACACACTAAACATTAGATCAGGACGACTCGCGGTGAGATACAAGAAACTACATATCGTAGAACGATACAAAGTTGGGTCGACATTTTCCCCAACATCATCTTAGCATATCGTCTATGTTGATCCCATTGGAGTCTTCATATGTTTAGCACTCTCCAATCCAAACCTCTTGACCAAATTCTTGGCATACTTGCTCTGGGAGAAGAAGATTCTCTCCTCATTTTGTTTTATCTGCAAGCCTAAGAAAAAGGTTAATTCCCCTATCATGCTCATCTCAAATATTGAGGACATAGCTTCGACAAATGTCTTAAGATGAGACTGTGAAGTCGAACAAAAAACTATGTCATCTACATAGATTTGAGCAATGACCATATCTACTCTGTGGTGTTTTATCAATAAAGTACAATCAGTTACACCACGTTTGAAACCAAATTCAAGAAGAAACTGAGTTAAACGACCATATCATGCACGCGGAGCTTGTTTTAATCCATACAAGGCCTTTTTCAGCTTGTATACAAATTGTGGATTGTGGGGATCTTCGAATCCTTTAGGTTGCTCAACGTACACTTCCTTATCAATATATCCTTTCAAGAAAGCACATTTTACATCTATTTGATGGAGAGTGATCTTCAAACAGCAAGTTATGGCAAGCAATAGTCTAATTGACTCAATTCTAGCAACTGGAGCGAAGGTTTCCTCATAGTCAATCCCTTCCACTTGAGAGTATCCTTGAGCAACTAGTCTAGCCTTATTTCTCACAACAGTTCCAGATTCATCTGATTTGTTTTTAAAGATTCATTTAGTTCCAATAACATTAGTATCATTGGGGCGAGGAACTAAATCACAGACTTCATTTCTGGTGAATTGTTCTAATTCTTCTTGCATAGCTTGTATCCATCAACTATCCTTGAGTGCTTCATTGGCATTCTTTGGTTCAAATGTAGATACATAACAAGAATGACTTACCTTATGATATACGGTGGACATGCACGCATATTTCAACATATCTCGATAATTCCTTGGTTCCTTCCTTCTTGTTCTTACACCTTCGGACACATCTCCTATTACTTGTTCTGTAGGATGATTTCTTCTAATCCTGGATGAGGGATCCCTACGTACTGGGTCTCGCAATTCAGCCTCTGATTCCTCATCTGAACCTGCAGTGTTCTCGGTTTCTACTTCAGGTGTTGCTGCAGATGTCGTGACATTTGGAGCAACATCTGGATTTTCTGCATTCTGCACATCTTCCACTGTTGTGATAACATCATCTACTAGTTTATTTCCTATAAGCTCAGCAAGATCATCAAAGACAATGTTAACAGATTCTTGTACGGTTTTGGTTCGAAGATTATAAACTCGGTAAGCATGGCTATTTTGGGAATAGCCTACAAAAATTCCTTTATCACTTTTAGAGTCAAATTTAGCTAGGTGATCTCTATCATTAAGAACATAACACACACACCCAAACACATGAAAGTAACGCAAATTGAATTTCTTCCCATTCAAAAGCTCATAGGGTGTCATTTTAGTTTCAGGCCTAAGATAGACTCTATTAGTGATGTGACTTGCATTATTTAGAGCTTCTGCCCAAAAACGTTTTGACAACTTCTTAGAACTCAACATGACTCTAGCCATCTCTTGTAAAGTCCTATTCTTCCTCTCTGCTACACCATTTTGCTGTGGGGTTTTGGGAGCAGAAAACTCATGAAAAATGCCTTTTTTTCTCACAAAACGTAGAGAACTGGCTATTCTCAAACTCTTTTCCATGATCGGATCTAATCCGAAAAATAGAGGAATGATATAGATTTCTTATACTAGAGTGTAGTACCTTGAATATGCCAAATGTTTGAGATTTTTCCTTCAAAAAAAATATCCAAGAATACCTGGAAAAGTCATCAACAATCACATATGAGTACCTCATGCCTCATAGGTTGTCTACCTCGATTGGACCCATAAGATTCATATGCAAAAGCTGAAAACAGTGAGACGTACGTGAATGTTGTCCATCATTTTGAGCAACATTGGGAGACACGGGTTTGCTTACCTTTGAGACAATCTTCACAAACCACTATTTTATCCTTAGGACTTAGTTTAGGGATGCCTCTTACTGCCTCATAATAAATTAATCTTTTAAGGTTGTGGAAATTAACTTGCCCTAATTTTTTATGTCATAAGGTCGTGTCATCGGTCCTAACACTATTGCAAATATCTTGTTCTCCAACAAGATAACAATTATCGTTTGTTCTTGTACCTGTCATTACACATTGGTTAGCTTCATTAGTAACTGTACAAGCATACTTGTTAAACTTTACCTCTAGATCATCGTCACACAATTGACTTATACTAACTAGATTGGCCATCAAACCAGCAACGTGCAAGACATTTTTCAGTGCTGGAACTCCAGGAACACTCAAGGTTCTTCTTCCTATGATTTTACTTTTTCCTCCACCTTCGTATGTGACATTACCTTCACTTAGAGCTTCGTAGTTCCTCAAACACTCTTTTGTCCCCGTCATGTGTCGAGAACATCCACTGTCGAAGTACCACGATCCTAAAATATTAGTTCTCAACGCAGTAATAGCTACATTACATCTCACATTCATACTGGAACCCAGACCTTCTTTACCTTTTTCCCGCTTTCGATTACGAGAAATCGCCTAGTATCGTGCGGAATGTTGACGATTTTCGATGACATTCGGCTCCTGGACTTCTGCAGTTTAAAGCAGTAAGGTTTTAAATGGTCATACTTGTTACAGTGATGGCACACAAAATTCCTCCTTTTTATGAAACCCATTTTCTCATTTTTATCAAACAAGTTGGAGCATATTGCATTAATGGAGTTCTTGTAGCCCAAACCTGCATGTTGTGGTTGACTAACACTTAGGATTTCATCTAGTTTGGAAGTAAGATTCACAATTTGAAATAAAACCACTAAAGCAGTTAACATCTGAATAGTTAAAAAATCCATACATGTCGGATGTTACTGGACCTGCAGATGTCATCGCTGATGTTGCCGAAAATATTGTGACATTGGAGACAACACAGTCAGCGACATTTTCATCATCCGACAAACATCGCTCGAAAACAAGTGGCCAAAGATAACAGGACTCCATTTCTGGTTCCTCTTCCTCTTCACATTCATCGTCACTTAGAGAAATCCATAGACTTTTTCCAGATTTTCTTAAAGTGTTTGCACACTCGTTGGCATAATGGACCCATCCCGTGCAGGCATGACATTGTATACCTTCGAGTTGCTTGGGATCAAACTTGGTTCGGTATGAGTTGGTTCTCCTAAGTTGATTCCTTTTTGCGTTGTAGGAAGGATTTTAGTGAATCGTGGATTGAAACCTTGACTTTGGTGCTCTTTGGGTTTAGTTTTATTTTTATCATCGTTGAACCTTCTTAACATAGTATTGAATTTTCGAGTGAGAAGGGCAACGTTAGCACCATCCCAGATTTCTTCAAGATTTTCGTCCTCTTCATTGACTTGCATCTCTAAGAATTTTTCTTGAACTGCAATATCTTTGCCTCTACACAATGTTCTTTGGTTTTTCATATTCATCTCATAAGTTTTGAGAATGCTCATTAAAGTATGGAGATCCATTGTAGCGAGGTTGTGGGCTTCTTCAATCGCACATATCTTAATATTGAACTTTTCAGGAAGAGATCGAAGTGCTTTTTCAACAAGTTGATTGTTGGTCAATGGAGACCCAAGAACTTGACATTCGTTAGAAATGTCGATCAACTTTTCAAAATAAGTTTTGATATCCTCCGTCTCTTCCATTCTCAAACGTTCGTATTTACTCATGAACATGCGGAGCTTCGTTCTACGAACACTTGAGCTACATTCACAATGAGTTTGTAGGGTATCCCAAACGTCTTTGGCAGTTGAGCAATTTTGGATAAGTTTGAACATATAAAGATTTACCCATTCAAAAATAGCATTAAGAGCATTTTCATTGAAGTCTGCACTATTGGTTTCTTCCATACTCCATTCGGCCTCAGGCTTAGGTAATATGTCGTCTTCCTCGTCCGGTGGGAGCATAGGAACATTATATCCATTTATAATTGATTTACATGCTCTCACATCAATAGATTTGATATGAGAACGTAGGTGAATCTTCCAATAAGGATAATTTGAACCATCTAAGATAGGAAGTCTATCAATATTTGGATTAGCCGGATCCATAGTTAAAGTAAAAGGACCTTAGCACTTATTACGTTAAGTGTCGGCTCTGATACCACTTGTTTGATCCCGTGAGTTAATATTATGGAATAAAGAAAATCAAACAGTAAAATAGAACTGAACTTATGCAGAAACAGTGTCAAATGTCAGCTAAAATGTCGTCTGACATAAGTAATGACATTTGGATAAAAACAGAAAACCTTTGAAATAATTTAAAGTGCAGCGGAAATAGATAAAGAACACAAAGGTTTAATTTTCATAGATTATATATTAATATAACCCATGATGGTCAAGGTATTGTATATATATATATACAATTGATATATTCCTTCTTTACAATGTTACAAAATGATACAAAAGGAATACAAAATGGTTAAGTCGCAGATAACTTATGCCTGAAAAATCTATCTAAATAGAAGTGATCAACACCTCATTACAATTGTTTCAATAAAAGAACAAATCTAGAATCTAAAGAGCAATTATAATGTCGGACAGAATGTCGTCACAAACTCAGGCAACACAGTGATCCAGTCTCTTTGATCGATATTTCTGGAGAGCTCTCTCTATCGTTTTCACTCTGAAATTCTGGATATGGAATCCTTGAAGTGACCTCTCTATTTATAGTGGAGAGTTCCCTTGAAAGACTCCTCAACAGGTTGTAGAAGTTGAGCTAAAACAGGAGCACTTGAGGCAGTAGCGTAAGCCACGAAACTCTCCAACTGCTTGAACTATTTCTTCCTCGTCTTGCTCCTTAAGTTATGCTCCTCTTGGACTTGGTCTTCCTCGTTTGCAATTAGATCCAACTACTCCTTGCCAAGTCAATTTGCCATGTGATAAAACAACACGCTTCAAAAATGCGTGAAGATAAAGAAAAGCTACTGAATGTCGTCACAAATGTCAAGACATTTGGTCCAACATTTTCTGATTTTAACTTAGCTCTGAAAATGATATGTTAGGAAAAATGTTATGACACAAAACCTAACATTAACAGAATCCATAATTTTGAATAAAAAATGGTTCAATGTTACGGACCTTAAATATTCTTAACAGGGAATCTATGTGAAGTGAATATTGTAACAACTTGTGCTTACTCTGCTTGCAAAAGACTATCAACTTCCTAATTTTCTTTTCAAAAGTTGCTGTTGTATCTTTAGTCACTAATCAAAGTCTCACTTGTATCTCAAGTCTACTAAACATGTGCATTGTCTGTTTTATTTGAAAATTATTCAGGCATTTTCACAAGTAATGAATCCAGCAACAAGAGCACCATATGTATATGAGCAGAATAGTAGAAGAGAAATTAGCAAAGGCACTGGAGTTTTTATCCCTCGTTCTTCACATCCAAGAAGAAAAAATAGGCAAGCAAGACATTTTTCATCCAACACCAAGAATATCCAAGGACAAACACAAACAGAACTTTATCAAGTCCCTAATTATAACAATAACCCACCTCATTATACTTCACTAAATCCTACAAGATTTTCTTAAATCATGTTTAAGATTATGCAACAGTTTATTATGACTTAAAATAATTAACTACTAGAATTTATTTTTTGGGTGTATTGTGTTGTACAAAGGGAATCTTTCTTTTGCACTTTGCAGTATATTTAAAGAGGTACAGCCTAAGGTATATATGTGCCTTTCTTTAATTATAGTGGGTGTTTACGATTAATTTTAAGCTTTGATATTGTGTAATCCTCTCATGTTTAATCAGATGTAAGTGATTCTATTGTATTTTTTTGGCCCCCTTCAATAACTCTATGTATGTTTTGTGACAAGTAATAAGATCATTTGGTAAAACACGTTAGATTTGAAGTTGGAATTATGTTTGTACATGCAATTTGGAGTTCTTACATTATATTTTTTCTCATATACATGAAAACCGCATAAATTGTAAAAACTATCAAAACTTCCAACTCTTATACAATATTAGCAAATGAGCAAATCATAGTTCACAAATAAATAAGGTATCAGAATATCCTAACGCTATATTAATAAATTGCACATCTCCATATTCCTTTTATAAATAAATGTTCGCGATTACATGTTATTACAAATTTTCAAATACGCATAATTTTATAAAGACCCACTTTCAAAAAAACAACAATAGTAATAACTAACTATTCTTTAATATAATTCTTCCGCATTGTACGGACGTCGGACAATCTATTCAAGTCGAGCATGAGTATTTTTTTTTTTACAAATATAAAATGATGAGTCTTTTTTACAAAATATAATCTTATGGTTTAAGTTTTATATTTTAAAAAATCATGATTTGGAATTCAAAATCCTACTTTTTAGAGAATTTGAGATTTAAAATCATGATCTAAAGTTTATTCATATTTTTTAATGAAATGACGATTTGAAATCAAAATATAAAATCAGCCTCCCTGATGGATTCCATGTCTAAACGCCTACAAAAAGACCTAAACTAATTATTGCATACTTAAATGACTAGTTTGAATCTACTCTCAGCATAAGGGGACCATATCTCCTACGTAACCCATACTTCAACCCAGTTCCTCATTTAATTTAATTACAACGATACGAGGTAAGAAAAAATACCTAGAATCTCTGATGTCGTTGAAATCCAGAATGACCTGTCCTACCCTGCCCTGTCATGACATCGATCTGAAAAACAAACCTAGCTCCTCATTTTTTTTAAAAAAATCATGATGTGCTTATATATGATATGCCTTGTATGCTTTATTTTATTGCTTGCAAGCTTCATTTGTTGTTCCAACGATACAAGAAAGGCAAAGTAATAGAGATGTTGAAGTCTATAATGCATGTACTAATGCATCAAAACCATGCCAACAAATAGAACCACCTCAGCTAGAGTAGCCTATGACACAAATGTAAATGTAGCAAGTACTTGCCTTATTATTAAGAGCTCGTTCCAACTCCCAATGACTAATATGAGTCTTGAGCATGGTTCTCTGCTTCTACCCTATTCAATTTGTCTTACCTATCAACAAAGCAGTTGAGTTATGAATACTTCTCTGCTGTGATATTTAGGAAGTGATTGTTTGTGTTGACCCTTCAGACGTAAACTGAATTAAGCTTTAGATTTCACATCAGTAAAAAAAATGTCATAATGAATATAGTATAGTAATTTGTCAAATTAAAAACAGACACTGAGACAAGTACCATTTGTTGAACTACCTGCATGCAATAGAGCAAGTGTTTTAGTCTCATTAACATTTTTGAGAGCAATTCATTTTTGTTTGAGTTCCCTGCTATAGGCTATAGCCTGAATTTTGACAACTGTGCTTCAAAGTACATTTGTCTTAGGACCTTTACTTAAAGAAAGAATTATAAAAGGCCTTTTGATTCGTATATTGTGACGAGCATAGTAAAAAGAAGCTTATCACATTATGTACTTGCCAATGCACTTGTGATTGATACCATAGATTCAATAGTTGAATATTTTCAGATTCAGGGTAGCAGTTCTACCGTCTTGATGCATCTGGATTTTAGAATGTCTGAATTGTTGGCGGAGAACAATGAACAATCCTCAGGTGGACTAATCTGAACCATTCAGACCTCAATTCTTTGTGTACGTTGAAATGGGCTGTTATCCGAAGGAAAATGCAGGCAGTATGATGTCATAAGATCTATGTATATTACATCTAGGAGTCTCTTTCACCCGTAAGTTCATTGATGATCTTGTTATTAATCATCTTTTATCTTTTTCTTAAACTTTCTTAGATGTGTTGATAATCTTCTCTTTTCTCCCCGTCATACTTTTATGGGCATTAGAGGTGCCGTCAATTTTTTTTTCCTGATGCATCTATATACTCCAGTTGAAGATTTGCATGCCTTTTAGTCTTGTACAGATTGTCATAGATGTGATTCTTGAGTCCTGATCCTACCATCAACATGTATACCCCTTTAATTCAACCCATTCTTTGCTTTAATTTTTTCGCTATTTGTTACACTGTATATCCACTCAAAGAAACCGAAGAGGAAAAGAATGTTGGAAATTTTACTAACGGGGAATAAGTTTATCCCGTCATTTATGAATCAAACATAAGGCGCTCAGCACGTCGGAAACCTTGTTTCCACACACGTGCACACGTGGGGCTAAATATCGTAAATTTCCTTAGTGAAAGAGATATTGACACACGTAAGAGTAACGTGTTTGAGACATAGAATGATGAACGGTTATTGTCGACAATAACCTATATTCCACGTTGTTAACGAAGAAAGGATTGTGCGAAGGGTAAGATGGAACGGGTCGGACCGCGGCGCCATATGGGCAGTAAGGCACTGGTTGAATAGCGCCGCGACGCCTACCGGGCAGTGAATCTGGAGACAGAAATTTAACAATTTCTCTTGAATTTTGTGTTGGGTTTTGAAAGGATGAACTTCCATTAAGTGAGTCATTGGTTTGAGTGTGTTCACACACTCTTTATGGCTCAATGAACCTCCATTAAAGCATTCACATTGCAAGTGGAGACATCTTTGTCCTATAAATTGAGGCCTTTGTGGATCAGTTTTTTACATAGAAAATATGTGACTAACAAGTGTATATCATGATTCACTTCAGATTTAAGAAAGCCTCATGCACTTCACTTCAGATAAAAGTCTTACATACTTCTCAAACATACTATCTCAGGAGATTCTGAACTTGTTACACCACAAAGTTTATACACATCTCTGAGACAATCCTTTTCTTAGCAATTCCATATTTGTGTTCTTCGATTACGAAGAAGATAAGCCACTGCTTTATCTTGGGAGACGAATGCCCTGCTAACGCAAAAGCATGTATACGGGGGCAATAGTGTCTTAAAGAGAAAGGGTCATCCTTTGACTCAGTGTGTGGTGAAACTTAACCAATTTGTTATTTGAGTCCTTATTTCAAACAAAAGGATCAAAAGCTTGCAGCAGTTGACATTGCCAACGACAGTCTGAAAAAGCATGAAGGTGTTGAATCTACAGACACCACGTCACGAGACTTGATGGTGGTTGACACAGAGAATCAAGAACCTAGATACATAATGATGGTAACTAGATGATATTATTGTAATGATGTTGTAATGATCTCCTTAGTATAGCCTTTAGATCACTTGTAATAGTTAGTTTAACTATTCCCCGGATGTACATGTGCGTACAATATCCAATAATTTTAAGACGGTATTGTAAAAGTGATCAAAAGATGATCTCGTAAACGTGTGTTCAAAACACGATGAGAAAAATGTCGTAAGGAGATTCATGCGTCAGACTACGTGTGTCTAGGCTACAGATCCGGAAGATCCGAAATATGATGGGTTGGAAGAAACAATTCTACGTTAAGGTAAGCATTTCTTCTTTCTCAAATTTGAAGTTAAAAGGTTTCTGATTAAAGGCAAGAAATAGATTATGAAAAGGTTTCCTAAACAAATCATATTCCATAAGTCTTTGAAATCAGAATTTTAACTTCACACCCTTTCCACCTAGTGATTGGATTATAAAAATCAAATTCTATATGATCCGGTCTAATGGTATAAGGGGAAGAAGATTAAAAAAAACAAGTTAAACATGTCATCGTTTCAGACAGAAGATCCTTCGTTTGATAGGATGATAAAAGATGAACCTATCACACTATCGGACAGAAGATCCTTAATAGGATAGAATTGGACACCCGATGAGGTGGGTCAAAATAGACAGACATACAAAACCTACGGGCGACTGGAGTGGGCCAGAATATTCAAGTCTTAAATAATCGGAAGGTTAAGGATATTGTTGGGCAAGACAAGGATAAAACCTTCGGATCTTGACAACAAGGTTGTGGATAAAAGGATCCAATACATCGGTGTGCAAAAACATCCACAAACTCAAAATGGGATGATTTTGGAAAGGGGTCGCGACTTCCCCGACCAGAGGGGCAGCCGAAGCTACTGCCACCTTAGAGTCGCGTCGCCATGGTGGGAGAGCCGCGGCGCCGCTCTGACGGTATGGAGCTTCAACGCCAGTCTTACTGAGCCGCGGCGCTAAACCCCAGAATCAGTAGACAGAAAACCTAGAGTTCCGATTTTTGAGATCCAAGAGTCTTGTGACTTTTGAGATGGCTTCTGGTGAGTTGACTGGCATTCAATCTCCATTACACAGCCAAAGGTTGGAGTACTAATTCTCCATTTATCGGAAGCATTCTCCGAGTGCGCCCTATTCACGGGCAAGAGGTCGTTCATGTGAAACGACGCCACCTCTAGAGTGTACAGGGGTTAAAGAGATAGTCCTCGAAAGGACATTAAATAAAGCGATACATGTCCTTGACATTCGCAAGAACGTGGTTGGAAGGCCTCGGTTGGTCAAGTTAGTTTGAGACTAGTCCAACGAGTCCGAAATAACCAAGGGTGATAAAGTAAGACTGGAGTCATTTGTAATCCGTGCATCTATGGCATGTTAAATGGAAATCCATCTATAATGTTGGGATTGTTGACGTATGTCGACATAAACCCTCAGAATAAATGTGAGGTAGTCGAAGAGGCAAAAATCACCTTTCCATTCCGTCAACGGAATAGCGAAAGAAGAATCTCTCTTGTAGACCTTGGAGAGAACTACGTGGTTGATACAGAGTTGTACAAACTAGAGGGGAAAGACAATTACGTATGGCTTTGTAACCTTTGCTCGTTACGAAGCAAATATGAAATCATCAAAACGGATAAGCGCTACTAAGCCTACGAATTGAGGAATTAATAGAGACAAAGGGGAGAATGTGGAGCATCGTTCGCTGAACGCCCGCTCCCTACTTACCTTAGTATGAACGGTACGTTCACATTGTAAGTGAAGAGGAACATTCACATTATAAGTGCAGAGGTACACTACAGGTGAAGAGGTACATTCACATTACAAGTGAAAGGTACATTCACATTGTAAGTGAAGAAGCACATTCACACTGCAAGTGAAGAGTCTCGTTCACACTGCAAGTGAATAGTCTCGTTCACACTGCAAGTGAATAGTCTCGTACACACTGCAAGTGAAGAGTCGCGTTCACATTGCAAGTGAAGAGTCTCTCGTTCACACTGCAAGTGAAGAGTCATGTTCATACTACAAGTGAAGTGGCACGTTCACATTGCAAGTGGAGTCACGTTCACATTGCAAGTGAAAAGTCATGTTCACACTGCAAGTAAAGAGACACCTTTGCTCCCATAAACGGATGTCATTATGGATCGGGTGTTTGGCTGAGGTTAGAACACCGAAACAGGTCAAGTTGGACCTAAGATTGTAGATTGCATATCCATTAGATCTGCAAATGACAGTAGTGATTACCGCCTCTTGGTGTCAAAGAATACCGAATTCTTTGAAAGTATCTTCCCTTGAGAAGGGAAAAGAAGTATTTGCTCGAGGTTAATAAGAACCCGCGAGGGCCTGATAATCCGGAACTAGTGTTCCAGATCCATATGACTCGGGGCTCTAGAGGTTGAACCGGTACGGAGCAAAGAGGGGCTGAACTTGGCTTAGGCATTCTAGCCTATTTGGTTAAGAATAAACCGAAGACTATTGCGGTAGCATTGTCTATTCTAGAAGCACGACTCTGGAAAGGAAAAGAATAAGAATCCATCTTACAGAACCATACTAATGGTGGTAGAGGATTACTTTGACGAATCAGTTTTCCAACGCCATTATAGGCCTCAGATAGGCCGGCAACCATCTGGAGAACAAGACGATTATTGGTAACAGGCGCACCAACGTTGTGGAGTTGGTCCGCCAATTCCTTGATTCGTTTACAATAGGCTGAAACGTTAGGAAAATCTTCCATGTTGACATGTGAAAATTCCTGCTCAAGAGTGACAGCTCGGGAATTTTTGTTATCTTGGAATATATCACGCACCCTATTCCAAATGTCCATCGTTGTAGCGTCGGGTTCAATAATCGTTTGTAAGAGGTCTGTAGAGATAGTCGAGTAAATCCACTAGAGAACGGTAGCATCAAGGGTTGTCCATAATGTAGGATCATCCTCGGGGGTAGGCATCTTCTCCACGTCAGGTACCGAGGGGATTATGTGATGGAGGACTTGATGCGAGCGTGCGTGAACTTTGAATAATTCCGCCCACGTCGCGTATTGGACGTTTTCCATCTCAAGAACAATAGGAATGTGATTCTTGATGTTGGAAATTGTAAGGGCAGGATAAAACATGTTCCTTGACGTAGACATAATGAAACAACAATAGGTGAATTAGGGATTAGGAAGAAAATTTGAGAATAGAGGAGGAGAAAAAATCAACGGAATCTGAGAGTATGTCACGGAAATCGAGAAAAGAAGGGGGCAGCGGAAGGTTTTTCGGAGAAGGTATTTTAGCCCTAGACTTCTGATACATGAAAGAAATAATCTCTTAATTATTCTTATTGAATGAATAGGTACATATACAATTTACAATCTCCAAATATGGAAAATTATATTACTACTATACTTCGAATATTCTAATTCTACTTGTACAAGAATTCTACAATTATGATAATGATACAACATTATTTTAATAAGCTAATTGTGGTACACGGTATTCTATCAGTACACAAGAATATGTCTAAATCCACTATGTTGCAACATACAAGGTGATGAAACATTGAACCAATTCCATTCACTTTTTTCTGAAGAAAACACCCGACTCTTTATCTCAGAGCTAGGCGTTTTGCTATGATCATCGTCAGGAATCCGGACTATGCTGAACCTGAACATACTTTTATTATACTCCATATAAAGCCAGTGACAGTGGAATCCATTAACAGGCCTGGAGGGGCAGGAGGAACAAGACAGGTCTTTATTGTCTTGGCAACACAACATTAAGTCAGCAAACGTTGCCAGCATGCGCATGTCTGATTTAGGGAAAGACAGAAAACTTTAATCAATGAAGCCACGGGATTCTTTACATGGGAAACAATGCTCAACTTTAATGCACCAAGGATGACATTTGAAAACAAGTATTCAACGAGATTAAACAACACAAACGCTTACATCGAGTGGCGTCTTTTGCTGGTAGCCTAACAAATATTTCATAATTCGTCAAATAGATTGTATAAATAATTGGGTTTCAGCAATACCTCTGTTTCACTTTGCTCGTTGCCGTGGCAGGGAATTGTGAAATTCAACATCATCAAGATGCTACAACTTCTTTTTCCTCGTAGCGCACTTCCAAAGTAGGGATAAGTTGCATGTTTCTGTCTCCTTTTCAACTGCTACAACAACAACAACAACATACCCAGTAAAATCCCACCACGTAGGGTCTGGGGAGGGTAGAGTGTACACAGACCTTACCTCTACCTTGGTAGTTAGAGCGGCTGCTTCCGGGAGACCCTCGGCTCAAGACCTGCGTAATAACAGTCAAAGCAAACGTTGCATAGCAAAATAAACGGTCACAGACAAGAAATTAAACCTATAGGAACATGCTGGTAACAAAAATCGAATACGCCATGGTAGGTCAAAAGAAAGCAGTAGATAACGTAAGTAAATAATATGAACAAAGTACACTAGAGAACACATAGCCACAGAAATCAACTACAGGGAATATAAAGCAATACTACTTCTATAATTGTGATGAGCTAATTATAGAACTATCTTTTTATGGGCGTGAGTGGGACTACGCTCGACTATCTATTACCCTTCAACCCTAATATGTGTCCTCCATAAACCCTTATCTAAGGTCATGTCCTCAGTAAGTCGCACATGCGCCATATCCCATCTAATCACCTCTCCCCAATACTTCTTCGGCCTACCTCTACCCCTACTAAACCCGTCCATAACCAACCTCCGCACTGGGGCATTTGTGTCTCTCCTCTGCACATGTCAAACCATCTCAACCTCGCTTCCCGCATCTTATCCTCCACCGAGGCCGCTCCCACTCTGTCCCGGATATCGATATTTCTAATTCTATCCCTTCTTGTATGCCCGCACATCCATCTCAGCATCATCATCTCCGCAACTTTCATCTTTTGAATGTGCGAAGTCTTGACTGGCCAACACTCCGTCTCATGCAATATAGTCGGTCTGACGACCGCCCTATAAAACATGCCTTTGAGCTTTGGTGGCACTTTTTTGTCGCACAAGACTCCAGATGCGAGCCTCCATTTCAACCACCCTGCCCCAATACGATGTGTGATATCGTCATCAATCTCTCCATTTCCTTAAATTTGAAGCTTCCTTTCTTTGGGATGACCTGAGTCCCAATCGACACTTCCACTTCTGTCTCAGGGTCGCTCCCATTACTGAACTTGCACTCCAAATACTCTGTCTTGGACCTACTCAACTTGAACTCTTTGGACTCTAGAGTTTGTCTCCAAACCTCCAGCTTGGCGTTCACTCCGCTACGAGTCTCATCAATCAGGACTATGTCGTCTGCGAATAACATACACCATGGTACCTCCGCTTGAATTTGTCGCGTCAGTCCGTCCATCACCAAGGCAAATAGGAAAGGGCTAAGCGTTGATCTCGCGCATTTCATCGTCACTAGAAAGTGCTCTGAGTCTCCTCCTATTGTTCGTACCCTGGTCTTGGCACCATCATACATATCCTTGATCGTCCTAGTGTATGCCACAGGTACACCTCTAACCTTCAAACATCTTCATGGAACCTCCCTAGGGACTTTGTCGTATGCTGGTCTATCTTTCTCTCCCTATACTGCTCCACCAACCTCCTAATAATGTGAATGGCTTCAGTAGTCGAACGTCCCGGCATGAATCCAAACTGATTCTCGGAAATAGACACGTCTTTTCTTACCCTCATCTCCACGACCCTTTCCCAAACTTTCATAGTGTGGCTTAAAAGCTTGATACCCCTATAGTTGTTGCAACTCTAGATATCACCTTTGTTTTTGTACAACGGAATCATTGTACTCCACCTCCATTAATCGGACATTCTTGTCATCTTAAAAATGATGTTAAACAACTCAGTCAGCCACTCCAAACCTGTCATATCTACGCTTTTCCAAAAATCAACTAGGATCTCATCGGGCCCGGTTGCTCTTCCCCTACGCATCCTACGAACAACATCCTTAACCTCCTCAACCTTAATCCTTCTACAATACCCAAAATCTCGATACCTACTAGATTGCTCCAGATCTCCCAACACGATGACACTATCTCCTTTTTTGTTCAAGAGTTTATAGAAGTAAGACTGACATATCCGCCTAATATGCTGGTCCTCCATCGATTTCTACCGCCCTCGCCTTGATGCACCTTACGTGATCCAAATCACGGCCAATCCTCTCCCTCGCCTTGGTCAGTCTGTATAACTTTCTATCCCCGCCTTTCTCCTCTAATTCCACATACAGGCGTTCAAAAGCTGTTGTTTTCGCTGCCGTAACCGCAAGCTTAGCCTCCTTCCTCGCCATCTTATATAGCTCCCTATTCGTCCATTTCTCCACCTCATCCTTGCTTTCTACCATTTTCGCATACGTCTTTTCTTTGCTTCCACCTTCTCTTGAACCACATCATTCCACCAGCAATCCCCTCGATGCCTACCACGGGTACCCCTCGATACCCCAAGCACTTCTCTAGCTACCTCTCGAATGCAACTGGTCGTCCTGTCCCACCTACCAGTTGCATACCAACTACTCCCCCAGGCCCCTTTAGCCAACAACCTCTCCCCCATCACTTTTGCACTAGTCATGTTCAGACTTCCCCATTTGATTCTCAACCTATCATCCACAACCCTCTTCTTCTTCTTCTCTATCCTGATCTCCAAATCCATCACCAAAAGCTTATGTCGGGTTGTGAGATCCTCTCTCGGAATAACCTTGCAATCTTTACAAAGACCTTTGTCAACCTTCCTAAGGAGCAAAAAGTTTATCTGAGTCTTAGCCACCGAACTACGGAAAGTCACCAAGTGCTCCTCCTTCTCCAGGAACCTCGAATTGGCTATCACCATCTCAGAAGCTCTAGCGAACTCCAAAAGTGAGACGCCACCCTCATTTCTGTCCCCGATGCCAAAGCCTCCATGCACATCATCATAACCCCCGGGGAGTGATCCGATATGTCCATTGAAGTCCTCTCCTATAAATACCTTCTCAGTGGGTGGGATACCACCCACCACCTCATCCAATTCCTCCCAGAAACGCCTCCTGTCCTCGCTCAAGCCCGCCTGTGGCGCGTAAGCACTAATAATGTTCATAGTGAACCATCCAACTACCAACTTAATCGTCATCATCCTGTCATTGACCCTCCTAACCTCTACCCCATGATCTCTTAGCTTAATATCTACTCCTTTTCAACTATTAGGCGTAGATATTTATACCAGGAAAAAAATATCTACTTCCTCCGTCCCAAAAAAAAGATTTATCGATTTTATTTATTAATTTATCTAAAAATAATTTACAGCCACATAAAATATTGTAAGATTATATTAATCTCTCTTTGGGAGTCTTTCTCATTAATACCAAATATATTATACAATAGAACTTCTAATTCTACCTTAATTACATATCACTAAATATGGTAAATATACAAAGAGATGTACATGTTAATACTCCCCCTCAGTCGGAGCGGGAGGAGGCCGGACGCTGAGACTGGATCTGAAATCAAGAAATAGTTGTCTAGGAAGGTCTTTTGTGAATATGTCCGCATACTGATACGAAGAAGGCACATGCAACACCCTAACATGACCAAGAGCAACATTCTCACGAACAAAATGTATATTCATCTCAATATGCTTGATTCGCTGATGTTGAACCGGATTATGAGATAAGTATATGGCAGATATGTTATCACAATAAATCAAAGACGTCTTACGCAAGGGACACTGAAGCTCCAAAAGAAGGTTTCGGAGTCAATAGATCTCAGCAACAACATTCGCAACGCCTCTGTATTATGCCTATGCACTCGAACGGAATAAGGTGGATTGCCTCTTGGCAGACTATGAAATTAGGTTATCCTCTAAGAACACACGAGTCGGGAGCGAGCGTCGACGTCCGGACAAATGCCCAATCAAGATCCATATACGACAAGAATCGCAGAGCCGGCGGGTATAGTGCACCATAATCGTCGCGCTTAACATATCGAATGAAACGCTTAAGGGTTGACAAGTGAGGCTCCCTAGGGGCATACATGAATAAGCATACATGCTGAACTGCATATGCAATGTCAGGCCTGGTGAATATAAGGTACTGAAGTGCACCTGCAAGACTCCTATAAAGAGTTGGATCGGCCACGGGATTACCATCAACGACACTAAGCTTTGACTTAGAGTCAACTGGAGTGTACATGATCTTGCAGTTTGCCATTTTAGCCCTGTACATTATCTCCTCTGCATACTTGCGTTGACACAAGAACATAGCACCTGCAGATCGAGTCACTGAAATTCCCAAAAAATAGCTCAACTTACCCAAGTCAGTCATAGCAAATTCAGTTTTAAGCAAGGAAATAATCTCATTTTTAACAACTCAGAAGAGGCAGTAAGCACTATGTCATCCACATATAACAATAAATAACCAGTGCTACTACCACGATGAAAACTAAATAGAGATGTATCACATTTGCTGCAAACGAACCCAATCTGCCAAATATAATGTGCAAAGTGATCATACCACGCTCGAGGGGCCTGTTTCAAACCATATAGTAACTTACGTAGATGTCATACATAGTGAGGGCTGCAGGATGCACAAAACCAGACGGCTGATGAATATAAACAGTTTCTTTCAGATCCCCATGAAGAAACGTATTTTTTACGTCAAGCTGATGAATAGGTCAATGCTTATCCATAACAATGCTATGAACTGTGCGAATAGTAGTCGATTTAACAACTGGATTGAATGTCTCACCACAATCAACACCCTCCTACTTATTAGTGTCATTGGCCACCAGTCTCGCCTTGTATCTCTCTAACTCACCATTGTCTCTATTTTTGTGACGAAAAAGCCACATGCAACGGATCACATCCACCCCTCCGGTCTAGGAACCAAATCTCAAGTGTGTTGTTTTGTTAAAGCATTAAACTCCTCACGCATATCCACTTTCCAATTTGGGTCTAGTTTGGCTAATTTTGAATTTTTTGGAATAGGGGATATGGTTTGAGCGGATTATTAAACTCGATGTTGGGTTTAAAAATCCCGCGTTGGAAACGAGTTTTCATAAGGTGCAAGGTGGTAGGGATTTGTGGGGCAGGTCTGCTGGGTGTCGGGTTTGCTGGTAGGGTCGTGCTCGGTATCTGTGTAGTGTCGATTTGATGGACTGTCGGTGGAGGTGAGGCATCGGAATCGGTACAATGCAGTAGATGTGGACCGATGGTGGCAGGTGACACTGGTTGGGTGGGGTAATCTGTCACAGGTGGTGACTGTGCATGTGTTAATGTCGGGTTTCCAGTAGCCGGTGGGGTTGCTTGAATGCGATGAGACGGTGGATCGGTGTCGGTCTGAGGTGACAACTCAGCGGTAGGGAAAATGTCTGGTTGTGATACTGAGTCGACGAGCTGACTGCCGGTGGTGGTGGCAGTCGGCGACGGTTGTGACAGATAGCGGGAAGGTGACAGGGATGCAGTGGGGTGATTTCCGGTGGTGACAGACGGTGATGAGACAGTGGGGGTGGTGATGTCACCACTGGTGACTGGACTGCCGGTGGTGGTGGCAGTCGGCGACGGTTGTGACAGATAGCGGGAAGGTGACAGGGATGCAGTGGGGTGATTTCCGGTGGTGACAGACGGTGACGAGACAGTGAGGATGGGGGTGTCACCACTGGTGACTGGACTGACGGTGATGACAGTTGGTGCGTATGCCGCCGCCGGAACAGTGGCTGACGGAATGCCTACTATTTATTTGCATTACAATTTACACGTGCTGTTATTTTGATAAACACGGAGATTATGAAAGAAAAAGAACATTTAAAATTTGTTATTTGAGAACATGTTATATGTTTGTATAGCTATAAGAGCACGTTGTTAAGGTAAAATATGTTCAATGTTAAATAATTTTCAAATGTATCACTTTAACATATTGAATGGAACAACAGAACAATTGTTACGAACTCTAAGTCGCTTGGTGTCCACTGTGCAGAGAATAGATACAGTACTACAAATCTATTTGGTTGCCCGAAACACTACATGAGAGGAGGTTTAATTACCAATTGTTCATCTGTAACTTCTCCACTTGTTCTTTGCATTCCAGAAACTACTTTTTACTTTTGTGAAATAAGAAAAAAAAAATTAGTCCAATAATGACGATTAGAATAGAATCGCGGTCATTAATTCAAATTTCAATAACCTTTCCCTAGTACCCAATTGTGATTAATTGTGTGCAAGAAATATCGAGTTTACTCACTTTTCTTGAGCCGAGGTTCTATCAGAAACAACTTTTCCACCTCTCAAAAGATAGGGGTAAGGTTCGTGTACACCCTACCTTCTCCAGACCACTTGTGGGATCACACTGAGTATGTTGTTGCAGTAAAGACTGAGTTTGCATTCGGCTGATTTTTTATTTTCCAAATAGAGAACTGGCAAAATAGGAAAAGAGAAATGAGAACTACTTACGTTAGTGCTTGCTGTTTGCCTCATACTCAAGTAGTCATTCCTCACTATAATTTACAAGTCTGCAAAAGGGGAGAGCTAGCTTCTATTGAATAGCAAATGAAGCTTGGGCTAAAGAGGGTAATGTATTATCACTGATAAAAGGAATCTGAAAGAGCAATTAGACGGCAAGAAAGAAGAGGGAGATCGGAAACAGATAGAACAGAGAAACAAGGAGATGAGAGGGAAGCTCACCATACAATGCCTAACCCATTTGATCTAACCTTCTAGTACTATTTATTTGATTCCTCCCTTTCACAATTCTGCAAAATAGAATGTCGCCTTAGATTTAGACAGGCATTACTTGAACTTTCAATTTGGGGATGAAAGATCCTTATTCCAAAACATGTTTACAGGCTAAGGTAGCTTTAGTGACCAGAGGAGACTGGGAACGGAAGTACTGTTATAGTCTTCAAGAATTGCTTACTATTTGCTATAACTGTGACGTCCATTAATCAGAGGATCATGTTGGTGTAAATTAGCTATTGCCCTCCGTATTTCACATAAT
The DNA here is from genome assembly GCA_029844215.1 of Przewalskia tangutica. Lineage (NCBI taxonomy): Eukaryota > Viridiplantae > Streptophyta > Magnoliopsida > Solanales > Solanaceae > Przewalskia > Przewalskia tangutica. Next base: position 38,942,742 of record CM056731.1, on the reverse strand, counting down.
GACAACACCTAAGCTTAGATGCAGTGCGCGGCACCAAAGTGATGACCAAAAACTAATGCTTACTCTGATGTGTGCGCTACATTTTCTAGCAGTCAATCAAGCAGCTCAAGCTTCTAGATTATGTTAGTAGAAATGAGCTAAACTAGGCAAAACGGAATCAAAAAGAAAATATAACAACCATAAAGAAGAATGAAGGATAAGTCCATAAGACATCCACTCTTGAATATCCACTAAGGTAATGGACATGGTTAAGTAAACAAGCTTATCTGCTTCGCAACCTCCTATCCTACAGGTTTACAGTAAAGAGAACAGGTCATGAGACCTTGAGGCTCAAGGACAAACTGTAATTTCTCCAACAGCATATCAAATCTCCAGGTTTCCACACAGTAACTGCAGGACGCAAGTCTATCACCTACTGTGATAACTGACCTTTAGAGCGTACGTCACTTGCAGATTATACATTATGCTATAAGTTGATAGCAGAGACAAAGAGGACCATAATCAGGCGTCATTTATTCTGACTTCGACGGGGTTGCAGCATCAGTTTCCATTCTGAAGAAAAAAAAGACGAAAAGAAAACGGTTAAACAGTGGAAAGAGCTCATTTCAAAAGCAAAAAAGAACTATCGAGATGGATAGTCAAAATTCTTTTTGATAATCTTCCAATCCAAACCTTATGTTACAGTTGCTTCATAAACCTTATCACTTTGATGAGGCAAGGAGAAGAAGCTGAATTGTGACATCTAAATAATTGATTTGACAGTTTGTAATTATAATGAGACTTGTCGAAGATATAATTTAAATATATAAAAGTTTCTCTAACCGCTTAAACTTTTAGATAAGGTGTTAACGCAAATCAACATGGTAAAAGTAAAGGATGATAGGTTCAAGTCTTACTGCAACCTTTTATCAAAAATGTATTTACACATACATGATCATGAAATAGAATCAGCACGCACGTGAAGAGACACGAAGAAGACACTTTTTAAGCAAAATAAAATATGTCTTTTCTAACAGATCAAGCTTGTGGGTGAGGTGATCACGCAATCCAACAAGACCATCATTCTTTCTGCTATTGAGTAAATTAGATTGTTTTGGTCCTAGTCCATAATATAGATTTTTTAAAAACCATAATATTTAAAAGTAAAAATAAAATAAAGAGTGCTAACATAGAGGGTAAAAAAGGTACTAAAAGTTTTAAATGAGATAAACGGGAGGAACAATTATTGTTCGAAATTGGGGTGATATTTAATTTTTTTAAAGCAGGATCAAAGGAGAAAAATAATTTTCACCCAAATAATATTTCAAGATTGACAAAGATAATATTTAAAAATTTAGTACATAATGATGATATTAAATATCCTCATTTTATGTGATGGTGAATGATTTATATTATTGTCATGATGTCCTTCAATATAAATCTGAGTTTGTTTTTCTTTATGAAAACCCGTTAAAATTTTACATATGATTTTTTTTCTATTAGGACCTAAAAAAATTGTTGAAGAAATTCATCGTCTCCCATATTAATTATGAATTTTCTGGCTATAATTTCTAGCGTAGATGAAGCTAACAACTAATTTAAATATTTTATCAAAATAAAAATTATTCATAAAATGAATAAATAAAGCATGTTATTTTATTGTTGAACTCCTAAGTTTCCAAACAAATGGAGTACATCTAGGCTATTTCATATTTTTTTAGCATTACTAAAATGAAAGAGTTCTTTTGTTTTGTCATTTTTATAGTTATCACTTATCAGTCACATTTTTTGTGTGTTCAGTTACTTTTAATACCACAGTTAAAGTTGAACTAAAATTGTATTATTTTGTATAATCAAAAGGTTGTTAGTGTTTTATGTTAAAGAAGGGTTATTTTAATTGAAAAATCAAACTTAAGGGATTATTTTGACCCTTTTTCTTTTATTTTTAAAATCACTTCTAATCATGCAAATGTATAAACTTGAATGACCATGAGGAACAAAAAATAAATAAATGACTTTACTAGGTAATTTGCTTAAGTTGAGTGACCATGTGAGGAATTGACTCTGATATATATGATACACATAGAAATGAACATCTTTGAGCAACGATAGTTATTTTTCCTTTCCTTTAGTCTTTCGGAAACACATCTCGAAGAATTTATGATAGGAATTCAGTAAAAACAATTACATATATATATATACGGTTGTGTTTCGAAAAAAGCAACCTAGTTCTGAGCACTGTGTACATACAACCTCAATGATAAAAAGGTGAATGTGGTCGTTGTGTGGCGAACAATTCATCAAGTAATTTTTCGCTATAAATAGACACAGTGTTACGAACTTCTAAACTAAAAGACCTTTTTTGTCACTAATAAAATGATATTATGCATTGGTAGTGAGTTTCACACTTTCACTGGAAATTTTAAATAAAACCCTATTGAATCGAAAACTTAATTGTGATTGCTACAGGAAAAGCTAATTTAGAATATAATTAGAATTTTAAGTTAACAACTAGAAAGGAACATTTTTATTGGGCTAGTTACCTGACATGTGATTTAAATTCAAGCTTGTGGGTGAGGTGATCACGCAATCCAACAAGACCATCATTCTTTTTGCTATTGAGCACATAGGGACAGATGGAATAAGAAGTCAAGGAAAAACTCTTTCTAACACATCGCACTATGAAAAACAAATAAAAAGTTGTAGTAATTATGGTAGAAGAATAAGTGAAATATGGGAATAGAAAAGAACAAATATAGGAAGCACAAACACCTAATATCCTATCAATGCACTACTGTGTCAAATACTGCAAATCCTCAGATTCATATTCCTGTTTCACTTGTAGTCATTTCCAAAATCTAGAAGTGGCTTAAGGATTTGAAGATTCTAGGTTCGAGTTCGGGATTCTATCACATCCCATTTGATTTACTTGGTCTGAAATCTATCATTTGTACTTCTTTTGTCATTCTTTTGTCAGATTTTTAAACACATATACAACGTCTGAGCCAAAGTCATCGGGTCTCTTCCACCTCATGTCTTTGGGAGAACATGTTAGGAAAAGATAAGTGTGCCTCGTGCTCTTTTTTTTTTATAAGGTAAAATTTAAGTTAGCTGACATGGTTGCATTTAGATTCTGACATATGATTCGAAGCCTCCAAAGACCTTAGCCCCCGACCCCATGGCGTCCCTTCTCTCAAAATGAAAAGGGGAAAAGATGTCCCCCGGGTATAGTTGGATGGCAAAGGAGGTGAACTTAAAATCTAGCTGGAGGCCTGCAACGTGGGTTCGAATCCTGATGGGAGCACTTTGCTCTCTTGGGATAGGACCTTGTAGGTGATATCAGTTGCTCTGTTCTCAAACTCCGGTCATTCAGGCACCTCAATTTACTGGTAGTAGTGTTGAAAGACCGGTACTACTATCTTCAGTAATAAGCCAGGAAGCTGGATATCAAAAACAAAAAAAAGAAAAGAAGTAATAGAGGTTGTCCGATAACCCAGGCACATTCCCCAAGACCTTTCTCTCTCCTGCTTCCTAGGAGGGAGGAACAACCCTTTTCCGATGGTTCTTCAACCGAAATTAACCCTTCTTTTTCTTCTGTCATCCCTAAGTTGTCACCATCTGTGATAGTTTCACCTACTTTTCTCAACCTTTTCTCTCTCGAATAGTCATCAATTTCTGATTTTCCAATGGAGGAAAATAGAATTTATTTCAATGCAGGCTTCAAATCTTTTGACATCACCATATGGTCTGTTGGCAGAGACATTTGGTTTGAATGGGTGGAGAGAAGTCGCAACATGATGAGAAGATCAATTATGAGTCTGATGAGCATGAGTTGGGTCTGCTCTACTCTCAAAGAAGCATCTAAAGATTGGAAGAATGAGATCAGGAGGTGGAAAAACAATGAGAAACTTTCAGAAATCTTCTGTACGAGGAAAGCAAATGAGCATGGAAAGATACATGAGTATTTTCTTGCTGCATGGAATGGAGAGATCAGTTATTATAATTCCAGAACTGGCCTTAAATGCATGTTGGAAAGAGATAGCATTGAAGGTAGAAAGGTTCATTCAATGCTCTAAGCAACCTATGATTACAGAACCTCCCAGACTTGTCAAAAAAGATTTTCCTTTTGCCAGAGCAGTACGAGAGAGTAAATGGCAATCCAATACTCTTCGAGAATCGACAGTCACATCTAACAAAGGAGAGATATGTGTCACAGAGTCTCCAGGGGTCAAAGATACTGAAATTTTCAAGAGGTGTATTGTTGGTTCTTTTGCTGCAGAAGAAACAGAGATCTCCACTTTGTCAGATATTAGGAGACGGGTGGTGGTTACATGGAAAGTGGTGTTTGGAATCAATATTTATGAAATGGCCAAAAGTATGTTCCTATTTGAGTTCCCTAATAGGAACATGGCAGAACAGATCATTCAGAAGGAATGGAGGTGGAAGAAGGCCAAACTGAAGCTCCAATGGTGGAACCCCACAGCCGGATGCGAACCATCGACTCAAATTGCAAACACCACTTGGATAAGAGCTTTGGAAATTCCTCTTCAACTATGGTCTCAGAGGATCTTCACTGAAATTGGGAACCTTTGTGGCAGATGGGTCTCTACTGAAGAAGAGACTGATCTGAAAAATCACATGAAGTGGACCCAAATTCAAATTTCAGGCGATGGCCGGAATTGCCCTAGCGAAGTAACAATAGAAAGAGAGGGTATCAGGTTTTTTATTCTAATATGTGTGGAACAGAGAGTTCGTTTTCAATTGTTTCGCCGCCGACACGATTTGGGTTGCCGGATTTTGTTGAGTCCTTAGAAGAACCCAGAGGTACAAGGTCGGCTATGGACCTTTGGATAAAAGAATCGATCATTTCGGAGAAATTACAAGGGAGCATGCAAATCTCTGAAGATGGACAAGGGATCACGTGGGACCTGCAAACACAACTGGAAGATTTTTTAAAAAGAATCTGCAGGCACAGGACAAGGAGAAGGTTGAACCTTTGCTCTCCACTTATTGTTCTTTGGGCCAAAACATGCCCAAATTCAAAAAGTGGTCCGGGCTAGATGGAGCAGCCCATGTCATCTTTAATGATTTATATGGGCCATATGCTGTAAAAACTTTGATCCTTTAGTTGTAGACTATACGACAGTTGAGTGACAAAAAAGAAGAGTAGCCTCCCTAGAACCTGGCAAAGTCATTATCGCCAGTTACTGCGATTGATTGGGGAGAGAGTGCTAGTCTAACTGCCGGTACGAGCCAGGCCGAGTCAGAAAGGCTTTGATGACTCAAGGTTCCCATAAGGAGTAGCCAGTTTCGAGAAAACCGAAGCTAAGGACGACTGATAAGGAGGCTCGACTAAGAAGTCAGTGTTGGAGGTGGTGAAATAAAGGAATTGGTGGATCTCTCCCATCAGACAGATCAACGGCACCGGGCATGGGATACATAGGCAGGCCTTAAGAGAGGCCTTAAAGAAGAAAAAAGAGAAAGCAGAAACTCGTAAAGTGAAGAGAGGCTAGACTATATTAGTAACAAGCAAACCTTGTATGTGTATCTCCAAACATTTTGGAGATCTTACTTATTAAGAAAGGGTCCTATAGACATTTTCCTCTTTTTTCCCCATTTAAGGCGTCTATTATATTGAATTTACCCGATAGTCCCCATTTTGGGAACGTCCAGTGCCAAAGTCACTGAATGGGTAAGTCGCCGGAATGGAATGTGCCCTATCCCGCGAAGGAGAGGAACCTGTCATGTAAGGAACTTAGGTAAAAACTACGTAAACTACTCGGGGCTCCCCATGGTTTAGTAAAAGGGAGGGGATATTCTTTCTTCATCCGGGGGTTCATTCATTATGAACTAAAAAGTGGTTGGCTGATTAGTGAGGTCTTAAAAACGTCATAGAATTCATGATCGGCCATTCCATTTTTGGTTAGCTGCTGCTTGTGGCGCCGCTGATGAAGCCACATCCGGAAAGTTTGAAGCTAACTGCATGTCGAGCGCTTACTATATAATGGTGGGATAGGGCAAACAGAGACCAAGAACCGTAGTAACCTAACGGTTGCCCAGCTACAGAGACTTCTATTCTTGAAGAAACTTTTACGCAACTGGGAACAGGATATTATGGGGGAGTAGATTCAGATAAAAGGCAACGAAGACATGCATATGAAGGAAACCATCGAAAATATGGTGACAACCCTAATCACCGATAATCCTGAATTTGAGGCACAATCACAAAAAGATCAACTTGCCACAGTATTTAGGCAAGATGATACAAAAATTGAAGAATGGGTACTCGAAGATGCAGAACCAATTCAGCAATACACGAGTTTAATTCTGCAGAAGGAGGTGACTACATCGACATGGGTAAAACAAAACATACTAAGATTAGGGAGAATTTTTTGGGCCGATTTCAAGGGACACGAGGAAGCACTGGAACTATTGATGCAAATAGACAGTAGCAGACATGCTAGAAAAATAGAGGTCGATGTTATTTCAAATAGACCCAAATTCAAAGGTATACATGAGCTAAGAGGCTAATTTCTTTTGATGTAATTTCAAGAGTAATGGGAAGAAAGGCAGGAGAAATGAAGGGGGTTTTTTTAAATGAAGTTAAAATTAGTGTCATGGAATGTAAGGGGACTAAACAATGGGGGATAAGAGAAGAATTGTAAAGAGCCTAATTTACAATTGGAATGTTGATGTTATTGTCTTCAAGAATCTTAATTGGAAGGGGAAATTAAATAGATCATCAGAGAATTATGGGGAGGGAGATGGGTGAAATTTGCCTGTTTGCATGCTAGTGGCACTAGAGGGGGAATTTTGATGCTATGGGACAGCACAGTTTGGAAAGGGGAAACTTTGGAGATTGGATCATATACTTTATCTTGTAAGTTTGTGGCACTACTTCAAAATTTTGAGTGTCATGTAGCTGGAGTATATGCCCCAAATTGTAGAATATAGAGGGAACATGTGTGGATGAAGTAGGGGCAGTCGGGAGCTTGATAGAAGGGCCCTGGGCTGTATGGGGAGACTTCAATGTTTCCTTCTGAAAAAATGAATTGCAAAAGAAGAAGTCCAGCCATGGAGGAATTTTCAGATTTCATAGAAGACATGGATGACCAAGGAGGTGAACACTCCTTATGGAGTTAGCTTGTGGAGATCCATAAGAGCTCTTTGGCCTTTCTTGAGGAACCATTCCACTGTTAAGGTGTATAATGATCATAAAACTTCTTTTTGGGAGGACAAATGGTTGGGAAACACTAGTATAAAGGGACTCTTTCCTGACATTTTTGGGCTGGCATTGCATCAACACATGAAGGTAGCCGAGACTTGGACTCTTCATGGGTGGAACATTTAGTTTAGGAGGAATTTCAATGACTGGAAAATCAGTACACTGGCAGAGTTCTTCAGGTTACTGGAAGATTTCAAAGGTACACAGGAAGGAGCAGATAGATTATGGTGGAGAGAAGACAGCAAAGTCATATTTAAAACAAGCTCAGCTTGCAATTTTTTTTATCCAAAGTAATCAGCAGGTGCAACTCTGGCACTGGAAGCACATATGGAAAGTGAAGGTGCATTTCAAACTTGTATGCTTCACATGGCTATTGGCAAGGGAAGTTGTACTAACCCAAGAAAATCTTAAAAAGAGAAAAATTTCCCTCTGTTCCAGATGCTATTTGTGTGGGGAAAAGGGTGAGACAGTTAGCCATCTGTTTCTACATTGTAGAATCACTACCCAGCTTTGGAGGATTTTTGTTAATCTTAGGGGCATTGTTTGGGTAATCCCAAAAAAGATTACTCAACTACTTTATAGTTGGGAGGAGGCAGGAATAGGAGCTTTAGACAGAGATAGATGGAGGATTGTCCCAACTTGCATTTGGTGGACAATATGGAAAGAGAAGAATTCCAGGTGCTTTGAAGACTGTAGTAGTGAAGTACAGAAGATCAAATTGAACTTCAAGCTTTTTTATTTTTGGTGCAAGCAGATTTACCTTCATTAATAGAAATTCTAGGTTCTTGTTAGAATTTCAGAATTTTGGACCAGTTTTCTTATCTTGCTATGATGTAAATATGGTTTCAGTACAACCTATGTATTGATTTAGTCCAATACATACTAATGTTACCTTCTCAAAAAAAAGTTAGCTCCTCGTGCTCTTGAATGTGTATTTCTAGGTTACTCGAGGGCGCAATGGGATATCAATGTTATTCACCCAACCTCCGGCGGTGTCTTATGTCTGCTGATGTTACTTTCTTTGAAACTCAAACCATATTTCACATATCTCGGTGCTTATTAGACATTTTTGAGGTGTTTTGGAGATTCAGTCACTTCTCTTTCATCTTCCTCTACAACTCCACCACTCTTGACTTATCATCACCGTCAGCGTCCCACATCATATCTAGATGATTCACGTCTTATACCGGATCCTTCACATATTGAGGACTTGACTCCTTCTAGCCCAGTAATCGCACTACGAAAAGGTATTCGATCTACTCGTAATCCCAATCCCATTATACTTGTTCGAGTTATCATCATTTATCATCACCTCATTATGTCTTTGCGTTATCTTTGTCCCCTATTGTTATCCCTAAATCCACAAGTAAAGTGTTATCCCGTCCTAGATGGCGATATGCTATGATCAAAGATATATATGTTTTACATGCTAATGATACTTGGAGGTTTGGCAAATCTACCTCTGGATGTCGATTGGTGTATGTTGTCAAAGTTGGTCTAGATTGTCAAATTGATCAACTTAAAGCCCGCATTGTTGACAAAGTTTATATTTAAATATTTGGGCTTAATCACAGTGATACTTTCTCCCGCGTGGCTAAATAACATATTTTTGTCTTTTTCTATCCATAGTTATTGTTCGTCATTGGCCGCTTTATCAGTTGGACATCAGCAATGCTGGAATGCTTTTTTCCATGGTAATTTCGAGGATGAAATATATGGAATAACCACCTGATTTTGTTACTCAGATGGAGTCTAGTGGTCTTGTATGTCGGTTGCGTTGATACCTATATGGTTTTAAATAGTTTCCTCGAGCATGATTTGGTAAGTTCAACACACGAGTCATTGAAGTTGATCATTTTGTATTTCATCGACATGTTGCTCATAATTTGTGCATTTATTTGGTCGTTCATGTTGATGATATAGTCACGGGCAACGATGAAGATGGTATAATTGAATTGAAGCAACATCTCTTCAACATTTCCAAACAAAGGACTAGGCAAATTGAACTATCTCCCAGACATTGAGGTCGCGCAGCCCAAATCAAGAATTATCATCTCACAACGAAAGTAGTATGACAGATTGTAGACCTATTGACACTCTATGGATCCGAATATTAAACCCCTACCACGATAGAAGGAGTCGATTACTGATCCTATAATGTTTAGGAGGTGGGTTGGTACGATGAACTATCTCACAGCGACTCAACTTGCCATTGTCTTTCTTGCGAGTATGGCAAGTCAGTTTATGGACTCTCTATATGATAGTCACTAGGATGCAATTGTCCGTATCCTGTGATACATAAAATTAGCCCCAAGCAAAGGATTTTTCTTTGAGGATCGAAGTCATGAACAGATCGTTGGATACATAGGTGTTGAATTGCTGACTGGGTAGGATCACCTTCTGATAGGCGATCCATGTCTCAATATTTGTGTCCTGGTTAGAGGTAATTTGGTGTCTTAAAAAAGCAAAAAACAAAATGTGATTGCTCAATTTAGTGCTGAAGCTAAACACCAGCAACTTGCGAACTAATTTGAATCAAACAATTGCTTAAGAATTAAAGTTTGGAGAAATCAGTCAGATGATACTTGTGTGCAATAACCAAGTTGCCCTTCACATTACATGAAATTCGGTATTTCAAGAGAGTATCAAACACATTGTGATCAACTGTCACTTCTTCAAAGAAAAATACTCTCAGGGGACAATGTTACAAAACTCGTGAAGTCAAATGATCGGCTTGCAAATATTTTCATCAAGTCACTCATTAGTTCTCGTATCAGCTACATTTGTAACGAAACTGGTACATATAATTTATATGCACCAGCTTGAGGGGGAGTGTTAGAATCTCATAATTATTTTACGATATTCTAGGATATTGTAAATATAGTCTAGCTTGATTTACTTCTGTAATTATGTATTTTGATTCTTTCTTTTCTTAGATATTTACACTTAGCTATTTAAACCCGAGAGAATAATCAAGCTAAGTTTTCGCTCAAACTCTCTTCATCCTCACAATATGTAATGTATTCTGTTTAGGAAGGTATCATTTTAGTTTCTGAGTCAAAGTTCCAATGCTGCAGTTGTATGCTAATTCTATATCCATTCGGAAAACATACAAGCAAATTAGGGTTCCAAGTTTAGTTTTCTGTTTAAAGGCAATAAATATCGAGCAGAAGGTATGGATAACAAAATGGAAGAGCATATTGTCAACATCAGGGATGATGAACACGGAAACAAGTAAAGCTTCACAACTACTCAAGATATAGTTGGACCAACTACAAACCTGTCCAAGAGAAATTTCCATTTGGCTAGTCTTGGTGTTGGAGATCAATGAGGGAGTCGTAGGAGTTACTTCAATTGTAGAATTTTTCCTGCAACCATCATCCGATTGAAATGTCACATTTCCTTGCTCACTCACTCCTCTACTAGGAAAATTTGTGGTACCCATGGTACATGCAGATACTGGTTCAGCAGCTCCAGTACGTTTTGAAGTGAGATCAAGTCGTTCAATCATTCTTGAAACACCAGCTATTCCAGCACTCATCTCACGCTGAACTTCTCTGCCAAATTCCTTGACAGTGGTGTTGCGTGCTAATATTTTTTCCTTAAAACCACGAGTACCTTTTGAGATTGAGTCCTTATACCTGTTGAAACAGAAACAATAACCTTAGGGGGGGAATAAAAATAGCTTTCAAGGAAATGAAAAATTGGAGTTCCTCTACCTCGCTGAAGCAGCAGACCATTTGGATTTTATAGATTCAGAAAATGCAAGAAATTCGGATGAGCTTGACCCCTGGGGACCATAAGTTGGTGGTTGGCTGAAGGAATTCCAACAAGTAACAAATAGTGAGGCATACAATTCGAATCAATTGTGGAAAAACTCAACAAAAAGATCAAGGTAAAAATGTAGTGCAGCCATAATTACATTGCACGCAGTAACCATACTGAGGATTAAGAGATGGTGAATATTATAGATTTTAAGTAGTTAGCTTCATTACACTGCCGAGTTATATATCAAGCTTGATTCTCAGTCATACCTAAGCTTAAAAGGATCACTTCCATGGGCAGAAACTGATGATGATGCAGGCCCAATACTAGATGAAGCAGAAGCAGCAGACCCATCCCCAGAAAACCCAAAGCCTTGGAACTGTACTGTGGATTCATTATTTTGTGTTTGGTTTGAACTAACTCCTACTGGCACAGAAGGAACAACCTGTGTAGGACCAATTCCTGAAGACGCTTGTCTTCTCCTTCTGTTGACAAGACGGACTCTACTTGTCGCAGCAGCAAAATGTTGCATAATTCGCTCCTCAAAATCAGAATCATTCTGCTGCGGGGCATCCTGGAAACACTAAGGCTCTAACTCAGTAAGAATGAAGCAAAATGTAATGGAAAGATACTCCAAGCTTGGCAATGTCACCCACATGATTGGCTTCGACATCTTCGTTGGTATGACGCACATTAAGCCTTGACCTCATGTTCCTTTCAATCTCCACTGCAGCTAGTAGCTCTTGGCTGGAGATCATCAGAAAAGAGGGAAATAAATACGTCTCAATGAGGTATCAATCAGAATGATTGGCTCTTAAACAATATGAAATTCCTTTAAGAAAAACAAAGTATGTAATTCTGGCTACATTGTGTGCTGCAGCTAGCAGCTCGTGGCCGCTGACAGGACCGAGTCACGAGAAAGTCAATGGTTGATTCTTGTAAGATTGTGTTCTTAGCCACATAATTTTTCAAATACCTCGCAGGGTCTTCCAATGCAAGAACCCTCCAACAAATTGGGCACTCCTTGCTTCTCTGAGACCTGAGCAGAATTTACATGATGTTCATTGAGCATATCAACCAAGACAGTGGTGGTTAAAAATGTGCACATGGGGGCCTGAATGTTCCCGACATTTAACCTAAACATTATACAGTAATTTCGAATGTACCATTCAAGAATACACTGCAAATGATATTCATGCTTGCAATCTGTTACCTGAAAGAAAACAAGAAAAACTTGGGTAAATGCATAATGGAACACAATAATCAAGAATACACAAGAATCAAAAGAAGACATCACCATGAGACACCAAGAACTTTGCAACATCACTTTGATACATACTTCCTTTACGTCAAACAAAAGGAAGAAGAATGTCTAATATTTTTTTCGAAATAAGCTATCTAAGTGGGAGAATAAGAAAAATCAATTAACTGCATTATGTTCGACTGCGGTTTTAACCGGTATCACAGTGGACCAGAATAAATAAAAATCATAAAAGTGAAGTTTAGATGGATGTATCAACAAGATCAGAAGAGAAACTAGGCACACCATTCTCCCTCTCTCTCTCTCTCTTTCTTTGGAGAAGGTAAGAAAAAATACTAAGCTCACCATACTCCAAGATTAATATAAGAACGAGCAATTTTAACCATAAAAAGATATAAATCATACCACTACTTCGTGCATATTATTTGCATACCTTCTTGGTAGATTACATTATAATTATGCAAATCCTAATATAAGAGGGGGCATGGGTTAACAAAAGAGTTCTGATATTAGAGCAAGGTTCAGTTGTAGAAGAATGAGATACACATTTGGTGCACATAACTCCTATGAAAAGGACAAAAAAGTTATTGAAATTATGTCCATAAAAAAAACACATATCAGGGATTCGATGTAGCATGATAACCCACTGATCAAATGACGAAATACATGACTAACATCTCACACTAAATTTCAACAACTAAACCACAAAAATCCAAACTTTTTCCTCTTTTATTGTTTTTCCCAACAGTTTCCATTACAAAGTTGTCGGAACTTCCAAGGCGTGAAAAAAATTCAACAATTAAACCACAAAATCCAAAAAAAAAATCCTCTTTTATTGTTTTATTCCAACTGTTCCCATTAAAAAATTGTCCCAACTTCCAAGGCGGTGAGAACTACACACTGCTAGAACTCATCCATTAGGATCAACACACATTAGAGTCACCTAACATCTCCTTAATAAACAGAAAAGCCTTAACTTTTACAAAACATACAGCATTTATGGAAACAAGACAGAAAATGCATCAAAAAAGGAGCAAATCTTGGAGACTACATACCACATGAAGGCCATCGGAACTAACAGCAAACAAACCCTAACTTTTAACAATATATAGCCAATTATGGATTGAAAAAAAATGCAACAAAATAAACAAGGCATGGTTGGAGATATAACATAGAGCATGAAGATTATTGGAGCTAAACAAAATGCTACAGGAAAATAATCCCTAAATAGATAGATTTTGTTTTTTAATATAACAGGAAAATGCATCAAACACAAGAGCGACGCTTAGAGATAGCATACAGCAGGTGGATCATCCAAATTAAATGGCTCAAGACATATACTACACGCATCCTCAATGCTATCATCAACGATCGCCACCGAAGAGTTGGCCATGAAATTCAGCTACCACTATAACAATGCAAATATATATATATATAGTTATAAAGAGAGCGTGTAAAAAGGTCCAAATAAAAGAACTATGGATGGGATGAGAGAGATCAGTCTCCATTCACACGGTTGTTGGAACTTGGAATCAATCAACTCTACCTTTTCTTTTTCACTTTTTTTTTTTATCAATTTACTATATTCGTCTTGATTTTATTATCTATAAGTATAAGTGTGTTTCATGCAGTAAGCTCCCCTTATACGTGAAATTTGGGGAAGGGCTTGATTAGAAGACGCGGCCTTATCTCACAAAAGGCTATTTTCACGGCTTAACTCATGACATCATGATCACATTTAGGGTTGTTATTGGTCCGGATACACCCGAGAATCGGATCGATACTCGGATCAAAAAGTTAATGGTCCGGATACGAGTACCAGACATACGGATCCGGACCGATAAGGATCCGGTCCGGCAACCCGGTCTAATTACTTGATAACTTATATATGTTATCAGTCCTGATCCGATACTCATTAACTATCTTATCAATTCTTAGAATATTGTTATTATATATTATTTTAAGTTTGTTAATATGTATTATGTAAAGCAGTAAAGTCATTAAAGCAATGATTTTTATTTAAAAAAATTATAAGTAAAGCAAGAATTTTAATATTTTGAATCGGTTTCGGATCGAAAACTGTATTCAGAATCGGACCGGTAACCTTATCGTACTGGATCGATAACCTTATCGGTCCGATTCCGATATGTCGATACCCAGAACGGACCGATAACCGTCCTAGTCACATTGAAGAAATTTTATGAGTTTCCCTTAATTTTATTATCTGATTATTAAAAATGATTACTATTGTTACGTAATATTTTTTATTACTAGTATGAGGGTCAACAATGACGTACAAGTGTATCATACTTGCGCAAAATTATTTGATTTTTTTATTTTAAAAGATTGTTTATCGGTTGTTTATGATATTCAGACAAATTTCATTTACTTTTTTCATGGAAAATGTATTTTAGTGACTTCGATAAAAATAAAAAAAAATAAAAAAAAGTGAGTGTCATCAGCGAAATGAATTCCTTACCCTCTAGTCCCCAAATTATTGGTGAAGATATGCTTTAGTTAAATATTTTTTATCAATTACATTTTTAGTCCTCGATAAAAAAATTACTCACGCTGAATGTTTACACCTAATTAAATAAGTAACTAAAAATTATCGAATCGAAGTGAAATACATATTATTTACCTATGGGTAAACGTTAAAAAATGTATATACAATACGTATGTTTTATATTCATTGGGTTAATATAAACACTCATATTGTTAAAACCAAACCAACTTACTACTAAGTCAATCTACTGAAATTTGTCTCACTTATTTAAATTGAAAGTCTAAATTCTAAAATGATGTACAAATTAAAATTCAATTAATTAAGATACAATTAGTTTGCTTAAAAACATGAAGAATGGACTAATTATAAGTATAACCTTTGGATGACAGCGGACATAGTTTGGAACTTAAGAATATGAAGGCGATGCCAAAATTTAGAGTTTTATGAATTCTGAATTTACCACTAAATTCATATAATTACTAGATTCATACATTAATATTTATACATTTAATAAATTTATTAATACAAATACTGAATCTAAACAAAAATTAATGAATTCCTCCAAATCGTAATTAATATTTTCCGTCTGCCACTGCTTGAGATCTAAACTAGCACAAATCTTAACGTCCTTCAGCAACAAGGTTAATATAAAGGTTATACTTTAATTGCATTTATTACTCCCTCCATTTGTAATAAGTGGGTTTTTAGTTTATGCACAATCCTTGAGAAATTGTTCACTTTTAAAAAAATATGAGTATTTTTACTAACTTACCTCTAATTAATACCTAAAACAAAATTACTTAATGATTTTTTATTATGTAAATAAGGATAATTTTGAAAGAATAAGATCAATTTCTTTTTTAAATCCTAGATCACCACTTACTTAAAAATAAAATAAAAAATCTAAAACACCACTTATTATGAAACAGATGGAATATATGTGGGAAATAATGTGTAGTAACAAGAAAATGAGAATGTAACAACAACAACAATTAAGTTAGAAATCTGGAAATCAACAAAAATATTGGTTTGCTGAGTCGACTGAATTCTCAATCTATCCTTAAGATAATATTGTCACGTATATCCTTTCAACGATGTAATGGCAACTTATCTCCCAAGATAAAACAGCAATCAAACAAATGAGCAAAGGGAACTCAAGTGTTCACTTAGGAATAAGAAAGATCTTTGAGTGTTTTGTGATTGCAAAAGAGTAAGACAATTTTAGAGAATTGTTAAGTGTAAAATGTGTTTTGCGATTGTGTCAAAGACATCAATTTATAGGTAGATGATTATGTCTTCTCAATTAACCAAATGAATGGTCATCAATGTCAAGTAATGACCATTGATATTGAGGTTAAGTCAGCCTAGTAAAGGCTGAAATCAATAGCCAAGTAATGAAGATTAAATGCTCCAAAGTCAGCCCAAGAATCAGTTTTAATTCGCCTCAACTGATCAAAAGCGATCGAAGTGCGGCCGCCGGGAGGCGCGGCTGCGTGTCGATAACCACCGGCTGAAACGCCAATTAGAGTCGCGGCCCTTCGGGAAGGTACCACGGCGCTTTAATTCTAGAGAAGCTACTGGAATTGAAACGGCATTTAGAGCCAGAGCTCTAGGAGGAGGAGGTGCGACGCTCCAAGCACCGCAGCCCTTACTTTGTTGCGCCGCGGCCCTTCTCGGCTCCACGGCGATTTCTAATTCGTTTCATCTTTTACACATTTCTTCCTTTCATTTACCAACGTGAAACCATTTGTTATTTGGCCAATAACCGTCTATTATCTTACGTCTCAAACAATTCATATATGTACCAATATTTCTTCCATTTAAGGAAATTACGATATTGACACTTTATGTGCATGTGTGTGAAAATCATGTTTCCGACGTGCGGGCCCCAATTATTCGAGTCATAATTAATATGATTAATTTTATTTCACGTTTAGTAAATTTCCAACAATCCTATCTTGAAAGAGATTTTGGCGCACACACATGGTGCCTTTCGAGAAATCACTCGGCGGATCGATGTTGCATCTGGAGAGGTAGTCGTAGCTTTGAAACTTCCATAGTAGAATACCATCGGGCATATTTACTGCGCGGTGAACGTGATGTATTGAACCGTCAGTGTTTAGTATATGCCAAGACAATGGTACCAACACAACACCTTTTCTACTCAATCTTTCTAATGTTTTTGTCCGTCGTGGGCCGTGGACACACTTGGATTCTTAAGTGCGTTTATTTGAGGCGGCCTGTCCTCGCACTTAAATAGGTTGTCTCCTACAATATATCCTGCAATACCCCGCTATACAAGCGTTAGGAACCATTAAAAAAATTCCCAACCTAACCTCAACTATTTAGGATCATTAAATGTTTGGAAATTTATCATTTACCCCTCTTACATATAGCACTTTTTATCTTTCACGGGAACGGCTTTGGATTATGTTTCTTAAGAAGAAAACATTATCCGAAGTGATCTTGCTTCCACCGAAGCGCTCACGGAACCTTTACAGTTTAATTTTCCCATTGAACCTTATTCCTGGGATCTCTAGTCTGTAAGGTTGGGTGTCCACTATATCGTTCTTATTGTTTGGGTTTTAAGTTCATTCCCCTAGACATGCAGAACATCTGATCTTTGGGTATTCCCTTCGTCAAGGGATCTACGATATTTTTCTTAGATTTTACGTAATCAATGAAAATAACACCCGAGGTGATCAGCTGCCTAACAGACTCATGTCTCCGTCGAATATGACGAGACTTATCGTTGTATATAGAACTTCGTGCCCTTCCTATATCCGACTGACTATCGCAGTGGATCATTACAGAAGACGAGACTTACTGCAGGGTCGCGGCGCCTAGGCGGGTTCTGCGAAGTTGAGTGGAAAAATCTGAACTGTTTTATTTTAAAAAAGGCCATGGGAGGGTGACAAGTGTCCCCCCCACCTGATTTTGCATGCACTACTTATTGACCAAGTCTTGAAGACTTGGTCATTCTTCAAGTTCTTCTCTCTCTCTAAAGCTAAAGGCTCTCCATTCTCTCTAGAAAATCAAGAGGAAACCAAGGTTTGAGAAAAATCTGAAAAGTGTGGCAAGAAGGAAACTTGTTGGCTAGCTTGTAGGAGTTCTTGTGGTGGTGTTTTTGGAAAGGAGGATAGCAAATTTGTTGGAATAATTTGGCTAAAGCTCTAAGGTAACAATTCTTCTCTTGTAGCTAGTTTTTGGTGTTGCATGTGAAGAAGAAAGATCTTGTAGTGGTAAATATTGCTCTTAGATAAATTGCATGTAAGAAATATGGTTTGGATATGAAAGGGTTGGATAAGAATGATATGTAAGCATGTTGTAGCCTAAATACTACCTTAAACTTGTTAAGTTAGTTGTTGTACATTGTGGGGCAGAATTTTACACATCCAAGTTTAGGTGTGTAATCCCCTTTGAAATGTTTGGATTGTTGGGCCTTAAATGTGGCATTTGGATGTTGAATTCGGCCTTGAAAAAGGTGGCAAAGTATGTAGAAACAAAGGAAATGCTGCCCATTTTTCCATAGAATTTAGTGACTTTGAACTTGAAATATTCTACATTGTAACTAGAGGTTAATGAACGTATTATGGTCATTATAGGTTGACATACTACGTGCGGTATTTTGGACTTAGCAAGTGGATTAACCGAAGAGCTATGTGGAGCTTTCCTATCTCTTGAGCATGAATAGCTTTACTTATATAGTACGATAGACGTACAAGGTTTTGATATCCCTTACTTGTTTTAAGGATGGCCAAGTTTTGTGAGTAAGGGGGATTAACTCATTTCTTTAAAAAGTATTAAGGATGTCTTGAGTTTTCAAAATTAAGGGACTTGATGTGTTCAAGTATATGATTCTTGTTTCTTTTTAAAAGTGTAAGTCCCTTGGGTTTAGGAAAATGTATTTGACTAAGGTATAACGTTAATATAATGACTTTATGGGAAGTTGATTATATTAGCTTTATGGAAGGTTAATAAAGGAAGATTTACTCTAAGTAAAACGAGTACGGATAAATGATTTGAGGTTGTGAAAGGCAAATTGGTTTTAAGGCATCAATTGCCCAAAAGTTTTATGTGAAAAAAAGTCATTTTAAAAGAGTAGAAGTATGTAGTACTTTGGGTTAAATTCCCGGATTTCTTTTATTAAGATATGTTAGTGCCTTAAGTAAACTAAAATGAGAGGGTATATGAACAAGACTAATATGAAGTTAGGGGCTTTCTTAACTTATTTATGTTATGTGTGATGGCCGGTTGAGCTAGGGTAAGAGTATAAATGAGGGGTAAACCCCCAAGACGTTATACCACCTTCTCCAGGGTAAGAGTATAAATGAGGGGTAAACCCCCAAGACGTTATACCACCTGCTTCAGGGTAAGAGTATAAATGAGGGGTAAACCCCCAAGACGTTATACCACCTATTCTGTGGATTTGCTACCCATGATGCGAGGAATACCTCATGCGAGTCCGTAGGGCTCATGCGGGTGAAATAGTCTCACGCGCGAGTACACTACGCGAGGAATACCTATGCGGGTCCACCGACCCATGCGGGTGAAATAGTCCAGAGTAGGAGTGCTTAATGACATCGCGGGCGGATGACCTTGCTTTGACCACGAGCTTCCTATTTTTCATGCAAGATATTATATGCTTGATATTCTCATTGTTAGTAAGGCACGATGTTTTGTAAACCGATTTTTATACATGTCTCCGCTATTTTAGACTTATGAGGTATTTTCGTGATTTTCCCGCCGCATACTTAGTACATATCAGGTACGACCCCTTCTGGCCGCGTCACGCCGCAGGTGGTAAAGAGCGGTGGATCCTCACTCTTGGATCACCGCTCGTGTCGAAGCTCCATTCCTCCGAGGCTTGTTTTGTTGGTACGGTTCTTCCCGATGCTATAGGTATTATGTACATTCGAGGTATGGCGGCCCCGCCCCGCCACCGCTGTTATTCATGTAAGTGCAGAGTCACGTTTGTGGTTTTGGGCTGTAAGAACAAGTTGTACTGTTATACTATTGATTAAGTATACTTTTATGGAAGGCAGCCTTATCGGCTTGCCAGTAATGGTTACTTTATACATGTTATGTGTATGTATGTTCCGCTGCTATTCTCTGATGTATACCTGACGGGGTGCCCCGGTAGGGCACCAATCGCGGCCCCGGGGTCGGGTCGTGACAGAAACTATACCCAACTGGGTACAAAATTATTCAAAAGGCGCTACATATTCTTCCCCTCTATCACTACGAATTGTTTTAATCCGTCCGCTTAGTTGATTCTCAACTTCTGCTTTGTAACGTTTGAATGCTTCAAAGGCTTCATATTTACTTTTTAGTAAGTAAAGGTAACAAAACCTTGTGCCATCATCTATTAAACTCACAAAGTACTTGTTCCCCCCTCTAGTTTGAGCGAACTTCAAATCACATATGTCGGTATGTATGAGTTCTAGAGGAGCGGTTTCCCTTTCGACAAATCTAACGGGACTCTTGGAAAGTTTTGCCTCTACGCATACGTCACACATACGTTGAGGGTTTACTTCGATAGACGACAGTAATTCCAACTTTACCAATCTTTGGATAGATTGATAGTTAACATGTCCTAATCTATGATGCCATAAATTAGAAGACTCAATCAAGTAAGTAGAAGGCTCGGTTTTATTAATATTGGAGGCCGAAGGCATTACAGGTGCAGCGTTAACTTTAAAGAGGCCTTCACAGACGAAGCCATTTCCTGCAAATGTTCCATTTTTAGTGATTACAAATTTGTTAGCTTCTAACACTAGCCTAAATCCAGCGCTCACTAACACAGGTCCAGAAATTAAATTTCTTCGAATCTCTGGGACATGCATCACTTCCTTCAATGTCAGGTCCTTCCCGGGCGTCATCTTTAGAATCACCTTTCCTACCCCCAACACCTCTGAAGAAGAATTGTTTCCCATGAACAACTTCTTGTTTGTGACTGGTGTATAAGTGGAGAAGGTTTCTTTGTTGTAACATATGTGACGGGTGGCACCTGTGTCCAACCACCACTGCACCGGATTCTCAACGAGGTTTGCTTCAAGAACCACCGCTGAGAACTCTTCTATCATATTGTCTACGAGCGTGTCTTCGACGATATTAGCCTTGGCCTTGCCTTTGACCTTCTCTTTATCTCACGTTTGAGCTTGTTGTAGTCTTTGGCCATGTGACCAACTATACCACAGTGGTTATAATTTTCCTTGAACTTTTCAGTTGTTTGGGTCTTGCCTACCTTTTGGAACTTCCGCTTTTTGCTTGAGTTCCCTTTGACTTCCGTCAGGTTCGCCTTAGCCTCAGCGGGTTGTTTCCCCTTTGACATGACCTTCTTATTGTCCTCCTGGAGTTTGACAATAAGTTCGTCTAAGGTCATCTCTTTCATTTTGAGTTTCAAATAGTTCATAAACTCAGTCCACGAGGGATGCAGCTTCTCGATTAATGCTCAAACCAAGAATTGCTCGTTGGGCTTCAATCCTTCCAAATCCAGGTGATGTAGAATCATTTGAAATTCCTAGACTTGGGATGACACACTTTTGTTGTCCACCATTTGGAATTTCAGAAACTTCCCAATGATGAACTTTTTACTACCCGCATCTTGGGTGTTGTATTTCTTCTGAAGTTTGTCCCACAACTGCTTGACAGTTTCAACGGTACAATATACCATGTAGAGAGGATCGGAAAAACTATTTAGAATATAGTTCATTCACATGAAATTGTTATGTTTCCATGCTTCGCGAACCATCCTCATGTCGTCAACGACATGGTTACCTTGGCCCTTTCCCGCCAAATCATTTGGCTGAGGGTCCATGTCTTCCCCAACTAGTGGAGGGTCTTCGGTTAGGAAACGTGACATTCCTATAACCGTCAGGAAAATAACATCTTTTGCTGCCATCGCTTAAAGTGAGCACCCATGAACTTTTCAGGACGCTCATGGTGAAAACCAGCGGGTGTAGGGGCAGTAACATCCCCTTGAGCAGTTTCAAACACCTCTAACAGGAGCATGGTCGTTGTTGACACCTTGGGCAGTGGCATAGGCACTATAAGTGCCCGAAGCAGCAATAGAGTCATCATTAGTTGTGCCAAAACCAGTGTTGACACTAGTTGTGCCAAAACTAGCAGTTTGGAAGGCATTAGGAATGTCATGATCAGTGGAGACACTAGAAGTGCCAAAAACAGTGGAGTGGAAGGCAATGGTAGTGCCTTGAGCAGTATGATTGAAGGCAGTGGGATTGCCTTGAGCATCGATGGCATTTTCAGCGTTGAATTGGTTGAATTGATCTTGTCCAGTCATGTTGTTGTTGAAACAACATATATTATCTTAAGTTTGCGTGGAATAATGTGTAGTAACAAGAAAATGAGAATGTAACAACAACAACAACAACTAAGTTAGAAATCTGGAAATCAACAAAAATAATTGGCTTGCTAAGTCGACTGAATTCTCAATCTATCCTTAAGATAATATTGTCCTGTATAACCTTTCAACGGTGTAATGACAACTTTTCTCCCAAGATAAAACAACAATCAAACAAATGAGCAAAGAGAACTCAAATGTTCGCTTAGGAAGAAAGATCTTTGATTGTTTTGTGATTGCAAAAGAGGAAGACAATTTCAGAGAATTGTTAAATGTAAAGTGTGTTTATGCCAAAGGCATCAATTTATAGGTAGATGATTATGTCTTCTCAATTAACCAAATGAATGTCCATCAATGTCAAGTAATGACCATTGATATTGAGGTTAATTCAGTCTAGTAATGGCTGAAATCAATAGCCAAGTAATGGAGATTAAATGCTCCAAAGTCAGCCCAAGAATCAGTTTTAATTCGCCTCCAACGGAATGAAAAACAGTCGAAGCGCCGCGACGCTTCAATTCCAGTGAGCTATTGGAATTGAAACGACATTTAGAGTCGGGGTTCTGGAAGGAGGCGCCGCGGCACTCCAAGCACAACAACCCTTACTTTGTTGCGCCGCGGCCCTTCTCGGCTCCGCGTCAATTTCTGATTCGTTTCATTTTTTATACATTTCTTCCTTTCATTTACCAACGTGAAACCATTTGTTATTTGACCAAAACATTTCTTCCATTTAAGAAAATTACGATCATTGACACTTTATATGCACGTGTATGAAAATCATGTTTCGATGTGCGAGCCTCAATTATTCGAATAATAATTAATAAGATTAATTTTATTTCACGTTTAGTAAATTTCCAACGATATAAACTTTCAAATTTGTTTAGGCTAACTTCTTGAATCAAATCTAGATATGACAAAAATCAATCAAACACGAGCTTGATTGAAAAATAGAACCATTAGAAATTAATCTTTGTTGACTCATCTCATACGGCAAACAAGTCAAGCAAAGATAATGACTTTAATACAAACGACTTTAGTAATTAAAGAAATTTGCATATACACTCCGTTTCATAATTATTGTTGATTTAAACTTTTTATTTTATTTCAAAATAAGTGATGCTTTAGAATTTTAATAGGAAATTGACCTTATTCTTTCAAACATATTTTTATTTACATAATCAAGAATTATTAAGTAATTTTTCTTTTCTAGAAATTAATTATGGATAAGTTAATAAAAACACTCGTACTTTTTTAGAAATGAATAATTTTTTAATGGATGTGCATAAGCTAGAAACACCATAGTACAATTCAATGAATCCATTGTGACGGTAAAAGATGCAAACAACTATATTTATTGTATATTTACGTACTATGTTTTATTTTAATTTACGTACTTTATTTGTTTCGTCTATGTAAAAAAAGAATTACTACAATACTAACTTTCAATTTTAATATCCAACGCGGTCATATTCAAAATATAATTTATTTACTTCATTAACGCTTGAATATTTATTTGTATATTTTTACAGTTGTAGAGTTTTTGGTTAAAATTATCTCTTATTTATGGAAGTAGATTTATTTAATATAATGATGAGCATATTTAACTTTGCTAGAGTGAACACTTTTTATCTCACTAATGGAACCGTTTAAAAAATAACCGTGCTATGTAGGGATTATAAACGGGGCGGAGCGGAGCGGTTGCGGGGCAAACCGCATAAACCCGCGAGGGCTCCAACCGCCCCGCCCCGCACCACATAGCAAAGATTTCTTCTCCATACACCCTTGTCCAGTCCAATTCCTT
The DNA here is from genome assembly GCA_029844215.1 of Przewalskia tangutica. Lineage (NCBI taxonomy): Eukaryota > Viridiplantae > Streptophyta > Magnoliopsida > Solanales > Solanaceae > Przewalskia > Przewalskia tangutica. The sequence goes on along the minus strand of CM056731.1, from coordinate 38,918,845 downwards.
CTTCTTCATGGCGTGTTTCTCTGCAACTCAACTACATACTCTTTCATGGACTTCATCCTTAAACCCTAACTCTACCTATGGAACTCACAAACTTTTCTTCTATCCAAAGCCTTTAAGAGCTTCATTCACCTCATCCAATGTCGAAGCTAAAACTGACACAAAGGATTCATCAACGGCAACACTCCGGGAACTCTGTCATGATCGCGTGCCTGAGCACGTGATTCACCGGTAAGCTTATGTTCCTTAATGCTCCACTCATTGCTTGATATTCCGGAAGTTTCTAGAATGCTAGTGTTAATGCTTAGGGCTGTCTCAAACATTTTGAGGACTGTTCTAATTCGTAAAAGTGGACTCTTAATTGGGCTAATACTTGCGAATTATGAGTCTTTACGGTAAATTCTGGCTAATAAAAAATAAAAAAAGGCCCTAAATATTTTCATTTTTCGGAGGACCTGCGCGGTATCTCACGGGTCCAAAGACGACCCTGGTAATGCTACAGAACTTTCTCCAAATATTGATATTTACAAAGTATTTTTTATCAAAATTGAGCCTGTGGAAACTGCCAAGTGTGAGTTATTTTACATTGAATTAAAAATATGAGTAGTTTTTAATTGACGCTTTAGTCTAGTTGCTCCACAAGCTCAATATTAAAGTAATTAGTACTTCATAAGCTCCAAATTTGATTTAAAAAGATTAAGTTTTACCCGTGAAGTAATTCTATAAGTAATCTTTAAAATTTTAACACTTTAGACAATACTTTTGATTAGCAAGGATTAAATTTGCTTTTGAAGTACACAGTTCTCTATGTAATCTTGAAATTCTAAAGCTTTAGACAATACAACAACAACATACCTAGTGTAATCCCTCAAAGTAGGGTCTGGGGAGGGTGTGATGTACGCAGACCTTACATCTACCTTTGTGGGGTAGAGATGTTGTTCCCGATAGACCCTCGATTCAAAAGCAAAGTAGTCGATGCAGGATTGCATGGAAAATAAGACATCAAATGAAGCAACACATAGTAGTACACATAAAGAGTAGGGATATACGCGATACCTAAATAATACTAGGTATCTGTTTGAAGTTTCTGAATATAGAGTGATTGAGCTTTTAGTTTTGTAATAAAGGCAGCAGAAAATTTTCTAGAAATTGCTTAATATAATAAAGTTTATACTAAAATTTAACCCACAGACTGGAATTTCAGATTTTGGAGGGGAAAAAATGAAAGTGAGATTATTATTTTTTTGTATAAAATTCCATTATTTAAAAGGTTGCCTCTAAGGACAAACTGATATATGGAGCACAAATTACAGGGCAGAAGAGATTGGATATGTGATACCTACAAAAGTGCAGCTACAGGCATTGCCTTTCCTCTTTTCTGGACGAGATTGTGTGCTTCATGCTCAGGTTGATATATGATTTTGGAACATTGCCCTAGTGTTTTAATTGTTGAAACTTGAATGCATGATTGTTGATATTTTTATGCGCGGAAGAATTTTTATTGAAGACATGCTTTAGGCAGTGCTTCTGAAGATTTTGCAATAATGATTTATGTATGGGGTTTTTGTTTCACTTTTCTCAAACTTCAATGTTCTTTGAAGCCATTCTATTGTCCTTTGCAGCAGCTCTTATTTAGTGAATTGTGAGCTACTCTGGGTAGGTGAAATTTTTTTGACCTACCAGATTATAACAGTACAACATCCTCTTTTATATTTTTGGGATCTTTACACAAATAGCTAGCTGGATTTACCGTTTACTTTTTCTAGTAGGTATACATAGATTATACATATATTATAGACCGCCGCTACTTCTAGTTTAAGGTGTTGGGTGGGCGGCTATTTAGGATAATTTCTTCTATTTTTTGGGAGAAAACACATATGTCATTGGATGATTCTAGTGACATGTATCGTTGAGCATATTCTTACAGATACTAGGGGGTGGATGTCACAAGTTCTTATCATTTTTAGTATGTTTCGTTGCTGTTCTTTTTGTTTCTTTGTGTCCCACTCCTCACCTCCAACAGAGAGGGCATAACCGTCTTCTTAATTATATCCATTGTTTTATCAGGGAAATTGAATGATATCCATTGTTTTATCATCAATTAAATGATATCCATTAAAAGGGCACCCTAAAGTTCTAAGTTTCATAGTAGGAGAGATGTAGAAGTTGAAAACATGAAATGTAAAGGAGATCAGAACACATTTACAAGTCCTTAGCAATAAATGGACGATTTTTTGACCCTTTCTAATCATTTTCCCTTTTTCTTCTTCTCTTCTCCCGTTTCCAACTGGTTTCCTGTGTTGTTAATGAAATTGAAGTTCTGTTGCTTTCTATTCATCCCACTAGACAGGTTCTGGGAAAACCTTGGCATATCTGCTCCAGGTATTGTCAGTCGTTGACAGTCAAAGGTCAGCAGTACAAGCATTGATCGTGGTGCCTACTAGGGAGCTTGGTATGCAAGTAAGTTTTTGTGGGGTTATTCCTTTTCGCTTTCCACTTATAATGTATGTTTGCTGAAAGTAGGAACATTAGGGATGCACTGACATCGTTTTCTGATTTATCTAGGTTACAAAAGTTGCTCGGATGCTTGCTTCAAATCCTTCAGAACGTGAATCAGGACTGAAATCATGCACTGTTATGGCACTTCTAGATGGGGGGATGTTGAAAAGACACAAGAGTTGGTTAAAGGTACAAAAGCAACTAATGTTGCTTGTAAATTTCATTATCTTTGAGCGAGGAAAGCTTATACCAGTCCTCTCAATTTGTATTATTCAAATATCCACACAGTCGATCTATTTTAAATTTGTCTACTTGCCTCACTCGAACATGTTGACATCAGAACTCTTAATTAGGTTTTAAAATTTCGTTCTTCTGGTTTCTCTTAGTAAACCTTGATATTTTTGTTGCATTTTGTCTGAATTTCGTTCTCGTTTGGTGTTTATTACTCCCTCCGTTTCAATTTTTTTGTCTTACTTTACTTTTTAGTCGGTTTAAAAAGAAAGCCTCTTTCCTAATTTGGCAACTCCTTAATGCCAACATCTCACATGGCATGTTTAAGACCACAAGATTCATATCTTTAGTTTAGTTTAAGACCGCAAGATTAAAAAATCTTCTTTACTTTCTTAAACTTCGTGGCCAGTCAAACTAAGACACATAAATTGAAGGGAGTATTGTTGTTGTTGTTGTTCTATCTTGCATCTTGAAGTTTACGTTCTTCACTGTGGAATGACATGAAGTGTGTATTTTTTAAGAGCCTTAGTGCATAAAACTAAAAGATTAGTTCAGAACTGCGTGAAACAAATTTAGTGTACAGCTGAATTCAAGGCAACCAACTGAAACACTAGTAGCACAGACAAAAAAGAAAGAACTCCGGCTTGGACTCCGTCTGGTGGTTTTCTTTTATAGGTGATATTTCGGGAGTATACCTTATCTTTCTAAAGGTACTATTATGGAGCTTTAGCTCATTTTTGCTGCACCTTGCAATTTTCTTTTTCAGGATAGTCTGTGAACCCGTTCTTACTTCTGTAGCCTCTCTCCCAACACATCTGTTTTATTTACTTCTGCTCTTTCTCCCAGAAATTAAGAGGAAGCTTCAGCATAATTTTACGAGGTGTGATTCTGAGATGTTTGTGCCATTACAGGCTGAGCCACCCACCATTGTCGTTGCAACTATAGGAAGTTTGTGTCAAATGATTGAGAAGCATATTTTGAAGCTAGATTCGTGCCAAGTACTTGTTGTTGACGAGGTAATCAAGATGCATTTTCTATAATATATTTTCTCTCTGTCTGTGTTGAAACTTTACTTGAATGGGATCCCATGAAGAGTGAGATTAATGACATGAGCATATGGATGCTGCTGAGCAATTGAAATAACATGCTGCCAGTGTCATCGTAGCTTTCGTTTTCTATTCTTGTCCTTTTCGTTTGAAAACAAACAATTACAATAATCTATTCTTTGTGAAATTCTATATCACGAACAAGTCATGAAAAACTATCTAATTTAACTATCGAAGCCTCTAACAAGTGAATCTTAGGCATGCTTGTATTTTGCAATTATTTTGTTCAACTCCAATTCAATTCAATTCAATTCTTAATATAGAAATGCATGTTCATTATTGCACTGGTCCGTCGGTGTGAAACTATGGTGAGGAAATGTGTTTAAAGGGGACAAAGTAGACTTAATATCACATAGAAGGAAGTTGTCTCGAAAAAATTACAATTCCCTGGAATCGACGCAGACTAAGCTATAGATAGAGCACGATGGGAAAAAAAAGATCCATATAGAATCTAGTAGTTGAGAATATGTTTTAGTCTTGTTAGTTCCCACCACGAGAAAGACACACGGGAGAGGTATTCCCGACGTACAGAGGATTCGTTGAGAGTTTGTCTCGGTAGGGACTATTGTGTTGAATCAATTAAAAAGAGAGGTCAAAGCCCCCCAGCGTATTGTTTGATACGTTGATTTTGAACCTATTGCTCTTCTAGAAGTATATTGACCTTATAATTGATTTATATGCCAGTAAAATATAGAGAACTTTTACTATTATATATTTACTATCATATATTTGACTTATATTTCATTTTTATTTGATATGATGATGACATGAGTTGAGCTTAAGTGGAGAAACATGGTCAGTGAGGATTCATGTAGCCGACACCAACTTGTTTGGGATTAAGGTCGTAATTGTTGTTTATGTTCATTATTACATATTTTAGGTTGATTTCATGTTCAATTCTTCAAAAGAAGTCAGCTCTCTTAAAAGGCTGCTGACATCCTACTCATCCAGCAAGAACCGTCAAACTATATTTGCTAGTGCTTCAATTCCCCAGCACAGAAGATTTTTGTATGACTGTATGCAGCAAAAATGGACCAGGGTAAGTTGGCACAGTATCTTTGACATGATTTTTTAATGATTTTTTTATGACCTTCTGATAATCACATTACAGATGTACTTATCTAAGTTATAATGACAGGCTGATGTAGTTCATGTCCATGTGAATTCAGTAGAGCCAATGCCCTCATGCCTCCATCATAGATTTGTGGTGAGACTATCGTAAACTTATGCAACTCTCTTTAACTTTTTCTTTTCTTGCAAATTACCTCACTTACAAATTCCGTTTACTGGAGTAAGCTCATTACTTGTCATTCTAGATTTTGTTAATTTCACTTTCACAGGTTAACAGTTAGTATTAGATGGAACAATCCCCAACAAACATAAATAAATAAAATCAGCAATCTTTTTGTTTACTGGTGTGGAATGGAACTGCCATACTGAGAAAGTCATCACCAGTAATTACATCATCCTCTTTCATGTTACTGGATCTTACTTACTATGTTCCTTGGTTATTTCCATTTCTATAAATGTCTAATTTCTGTAGCTTTTCACGTGTCAGGTATGCAACAAAATGGACAAGAATCCAATGTTACTCTCCTTACTGCAGACAGATTCACCTGAATCTGCCATAATTTTTGTCAGTGAGCAAGTTAGTGTCTTCAACCCTGTGAAGTCTCTATACAGTAATCTGTTTTTGTGTTTCGTTATGAATGATAAGGAACCTTAATTCCTTATGTAGTGTGATTAATTGTGATATTGACACTTTCAAGTATTGACACCCCTCTTTATTCATAATCAATGAAAGCACACGGAAGAACTTCTCGAATTTTGAGGTTGGGTGAGTTTCCAAAATGATCTTATAAGAGAATAGCTATGTGAGCATTCTCACCCCCCTGCACAGGAGCTGCAAGAAGTTGCACTTTACTGGGCACGTTTCTTATGCTTCCTTTTACTTGTCTTTCTAAATGTGGTGTTATTTGGAGAACTACGTAGAACTTCTAATATCATTATGGGAATGCATGTATATGTTTAGTAGCTATTTTTCAACTGTATGTATACATTGAACTTGTAAGCCTCCCCTATTGGAATAGTAGAAGTTCCATTTTACCTTTTCTTTTGTTATGTTTTGGATTTTTATACACTCTTTAACATAAGAGGAGATCAGACCGTACTTCAAAGTAAAACCAGTTGGTAAATCACATGTCTAATTGAATAAATCGGAAAGAACCATGGTCATAGATAATTCAAGAAAAAGAGTTTTACTTATCTATGCAATTTCCGATATTCTAGTGTTACTTGTTACGCAGTTACATACCTTAATTACTACATTTAATTTTTGAGCAGTCTGAGAAGTCAAAGAAGGCAGGAAGTGCACCACCAACAGCTCTTTTGATAGATTTTCTAAGGTCTTGTGGGAGATTTTCTAATGTTTCCCTTCTAGAGGAAGATATGAATTTCAATCAGCGAGCAGCATCCTTATCTGTAAGTTATGTTGATACATTATTGTTTTCCGGTCGGTTTATCATTCTAGATTCTAGGAAATGAAGATTTAGTTTTTGTAGTGCTTCCGTATTTGTAATTCATATTCCTATCTTAATGTGTGGTTCATATGTTCTTGGGATACAGGAGCTTCGAGGAGGAGGAGGAGGATATTTATTGGTGGCAACAGATATAGCAGCTAGAGGGGTTGATCTACCAGAGACAACACATATATACAATTTTGATATCCCAAAAGATGCGGTAAATTACCTTCATCGAGCTGGCAGAACTGGTAGGAAACCATTTTCAGATAAGAGATGTTTTGTTACCAGCATTATAACGGTGGAAGAGCGGTTTGTGTTACAGAGATTTGAAAATGAATTAATGTTTTGTTGTGAACAATTATTCTTTTAACTGTACATTGAGTTATTCTCCTTAATCGCTGGCCTCAAAAATCACCTTTCCTATCTCTTGCTATTTTCTTCTTTTAAAATCAAGAAAAAGATAAATAAACAGCTGACCACCATTAATTTTGTTTAGAATATTATGTCAGATCAGAGAGTATTTTAGTCCTTAGGTTCTTATAAGTTCTAATAGCCATGTAATTTGTCAATTTAAGCAAGATATTTTGCTCAACAAATTAGTAAAATGTTAAATCGGATGGTTCTCTAAGTTCCTTCGTCTTTACTGAGTTGCCAACTACCATCTCAAATTCCCAAAAAAACATCCGGTAGAGCAGTATTGGTGAAGATGCAGTACACGTGTGTTTCTCAAAAGAAAATAAAAAACAAAAGGGATCGAGTACACATGTGAGAAAACAGAGGAAAGATTTGAATAACACAGCAATCTAGTGAAAGGCTGTACATTTTTGACGCATTAAGTAGTCTTACCTGTAAGTTTAACCTTCTATCCTTCTTTAGTTCTGATTTAACGAAGTTTGTACCCAACTTGTATAAGATATTACTGTGAAAACCAAATTTTATTAGTGTCATCATAGGCAGGTTTATTGAGAATATCCACCTTGGATCAGGCATTCTATTCTTTGTTCAAAATTCATCAATTGGAGAAACAAACCCTTTTTAGCATCAGCCTGTAGTTCAATATTTACTTGCTGAATTTGGAAAAGTTGATAATGTGAAACTTTTACTTCTCATAGTTCACAATTTTATCGGTGCCAATGCTACTTGAAAGAAAAGACAAAAAGACATTGTCCTATCACAGATCCATCTGCGATTGTTGAGTTTTCTTCAATATGACTGTGATGCCTGATCGGATGTAAAATCCTTCTGAAGGTCTCTCCGCCTCTTGTACACCCTGCAAATTGATGTATCAGAAGAAAATAAGTGAGTCTCAGTAACAAAAAGATAAAATTTGATCTCTTGTTGTTTTTGGGAGTATGGGAGGATCATACCTCTGAGTTGGCAATAACTACATTCTTTCCAATTCTTGCATTCTTGTCAATGATGCAATCTCTGCATATTAGTTGAAATAAAGTGAGAAATGAAATTAGGATCACATTCATTTTATCACTTGATAGACACAAAAGGAGAAACATCTTAGTGAATGATTTACTTTATTCTGGTATTCTCTCCTATTCCAATAGGCACTTTTCCTTCAGCTAGCTGTGAGACGATCTCAGCATCAGTTTCATATAAGTCAGCGCCAAGCATCACTGTGTCCTGTATGGATTTCAGCCAAGTGTATGAGGAATTAGAAGCAATTACAAAGTCAAGTAAATGTAGAAGTACTTAACGTGTTTGTATGGTATGTGCTACTTGTTTAAATATGAAACATAGATGTTCGGGTGTTGGATCTACGTGGAGTCTAGTTGGAGCTCCATTTTTTGTTGTTCAAAAGCATAATGCTGAATATCCAACAGCATTGTATGCGGTTTTACTAGACTAACCTTCAAGTGAACATTGGTGCCTATACGGGATCGGATGCCGACAACACTGTGGTCAACGAAGCAATTAGTCAAGAAACTACCATGTGATACAATTGAATGAACAATCTGGCAACAACTACATTTGGTTAGTGGAAGAAAATTTAAAGATATATCCATTTAAGAAATTAGAACTGTGTCTGTGCATTGAACCTTGCTGTTATCAATCGCTGATGGAGGTAAGTTTCTCCTTGACGTTTATATTGGCTTTGTTGCATCATAGAAGCTAAAACTTGGTGGCTGAAATGAAAAAGAAAAACATTAGTTGGCCACATTATTAGTACAAACATTCTCTTTTAATATTGTCAAATGAGATTGATAGGTTTTCAATAGCCAGATTTTATCTTCTCGGGTTGTTTGAAGAAACAAAACCCTTTAAAGACTGAAAACATATAGTAGTTCTGTAATTCTTACGTGTTCAGTGAGTGCAAGGTTTGCTTCAAAAAAGGATCTGATTGTACCAATGTCTTCCCAGTAATCATTGAATAAGTAAGCCTGCAAAATCAGTCGAAGCATACTTTAGTCACCATAGATTGAAGCTTAAGCTGTTTAGGATATCATAATCGAAATAGTGAATTGAAACTTTTTGGGAGGATGAAGACATAGAAGGGAGGGAATAAGAGAATAGAGGGGGAAGGGGAATTGTGAGCCCGTCAACTGCGACGTAGTACTGCCTTACGAGGGAAAAAGCAAGATTGGATGTAGTAGTAAAATGCCAACTAGAAATGTACACACCTTGATACAGAATTCTTTGGCAGAGGATAATCTCTGAACCAAAGTCATTTGCAGTCGGAAAACACCATCTAAAAAGACAGAGTAAGCAGTTCAGCATGTTGCAATAGATAAAGCATGAGAGAACTCAATATAAACATAAGATTTTATATGACCTCTTTCTGCTTCATTATAGCCACTAAAATTTGCTGCTTCTTTTTTCTTTTTCTTTTTTAATTTGCTTCTTTTGAATGTAGCTACCCCTACTAGCTGGATGCATCTAGTTTCTTAGTTATTCTTGCCCTCTCTTCCCCGATATTTCATTGATTTGCATGTTAACAGGAATAACACCCTCTAAAATAAGGCACTTTAGAAGAAGAAACTCTCTACATACCTTAAGAGATTCAGGAGAATCTCCTTGAAGATGTAAACTCCCATTGAAGCAATGTAAGGTTTCTGTTTAGCCTCTTCTGGGGATAATCCTAGAACAGTTGTGTCTACTGCCTGAAGTACTTGGCGTCAAATGATTGCAGCAATTTTAAAATTTAGAAGTAGATTGAGCTCTGAGACTGTAATTTTCAAGAATTACCATCACCTTCAAATCATCTCCTTTTGGCTTTTCACTGAAGGACAGGACCCGGCCTGTCATCAATTTTCATCAAGCCAAAATCTGAAGCACGTCTATCATGAAATCATATAGGTAATTCAATAGAAGAAATCGTGTTTTGTAGTGTTTTTCAAAGCTACATTTGTCAAACCATGCTATTGCTGAGAGGAAGAAATAGCCTATTTAGGATCTAGATTATCCCTCCTAATGCTACCTGTCGTCTATTGGCAAGCTTGATATTGTAATGTCTGCACCACTTTGCCGATGATTCTGTCAAGAAGTGGAGATGGATATTTTCACTGTTTAGTTATAGCCGATCTTCTGGGAAAATGATAATATCAAGCAAGGTACTTATACATTAAGCCTTCTTTACCTGAACAAAGTCCAGGTAGTCCATTCTGTACAAGTGATCTCCAAAGAGAATGAGCACATCTTCTATATCCTTGCTTCTTGCATCCTTCAGTTATGGAAATCAGTGTGAATGTCACAACTTCAAAGTCTAACATCATTCATGTATATAATTAATTTATATGATGAGATAAATGTGGTGGTGGTCATAGCTGAGTGCAGGAAAAGTATTTGCTTATATTTACATGCTGTTACTTGCTTTATTTTTCTCATGTCAAGTTTTCAGGTAAGTAAACTGGTATAGCTTAGTTAAACTTGCTCTTGCATAAGGTTTGTTTGAGGATGAAAACTATCACTGGACCTTGTGACAGGTCTAAGGTAGGGTTTCCTTCTATGCCATCAACAATGACATTCAGGTCGACTACAATTGAAATCTCCTGATGACGTGTGAATATATGCATATTGATTCTTCTCCAGATAAACTTCTATTTTTGAAGAAAAACTGGGAGGAAGACAGAAATATTGCAGTTCAGGAATATGTTGTTACTTGCACTGTCATTAGGATAAACTATGGATATTGCAATTCAATCTGACCATGTGTGTACCTCAAAAAGCCAGTGGAATTGCCTCACAGCATCTGCAGTACCTTGGAACCATCTTTTACCTAATTCACCTGGTGTTTGAGTTCGCTGCTAAGACCTGTACTACAACTTATCAGCCATGATACTGCCAATATCATCAAATATGTGCATACTGGTAAATGAACTTTGGTGTTTACCTCGACATAGCCATCTCCGAATGTGACGCCATTGCCAAAGTTGTAAGCATGAGAGATATGCCTGTTAAGTGAGGCTGAGTTGAATTGAGAGAATGTATACTTTGTTGATGCCACTGTTAATACAATTGCTCATTGGTACATCAATTAGCCTGTATGCTCCTCCAATTGGAAGAGAATAAATAATGACTCAATGGTGAGATGCAGTGCGAAAACAACAACATACCCAGTGAAATCCCACACCGTGGTTCTGGGGAGGGTAAAGTGTACACAGACCTTACCTCCATCTTGGTAGATAGAGCGGTTGTTTCCGGATCTGCGAAAACTGGTACTAATATTTTCTCTGGTAATCTGAAGAAAACTTACAGCAGGGTCTGAAGAAAACTTACAACAGGCTTAGATATTTGTTTTTATGTATTTTCGGTTAAGTTTATTATCTCTATGTATCTTTTTAAGTTGCACGTTTTCATTTATTATGTACTAATTTATTTGTGCTTTCATTAAAAATTGTGAATTGTTGAACTTTTATATTATTAACTCTAAGACTCTTATATAAATTAATAATAGACTATAACAATCAAAGAAAAATTAAACATACTAATTTTTTTCAAATTGATGACTTCATCATAAATTAAAAATACAAATAAAATCATAGTACTCCTAATCATCATAAGAATAGAAGCCCTTAATATCATCTCAGAATAATATTTTGGGTTTATTAAGGCATATCTTCTCTACCTGTTGATGATGCTTGTTCTTCGGCCAACTTTAGCATGTAAATCTACAACGTCTTGCTAGCATTTTGTTGTTTTCTTTTCTAATCTGTTGTACTGCAACCTCGCAAGAATGTTTCAGTTTGAGGCATGGTCGTTGAGAACCTTGTTGGGATTGATGCATTGAGATTTTTCAAATCACAAACAAGACGTTCTGATTTCGGCATATACCGATTTGTCCACATTCTCGGTGTAAACCACAATAATATTCTCGTAGATATGTATATTTCACATCACAAAAATTATCATTACGCTCTATAGAATGTGGACTTTCAAATCGTCTATCTTGAATTCATTATTATCAAGATAACTTGAATCACTGGAATAACTGCTATGATTTGAGCTATCATCACCACTGCAATTTGAATCGTTTGGAAGGAATACCGATCAATCTATATTTCTACTACTCGACATTGAATATGTTGTAGTTTAATAACAAATGAAAGACTACTTATATAGTTGTAAACTCCAAGTACCCTTGGGGTCGTCATTATGACCCTATCTACCTACTTTATTTAAAAAAAATATTAATAGGATCATGGAGAATCATCTTCATCGGACTTCTCACAGTCCGAATTCCACTTGGATCTGAATCTGACGTAACCATGTTGACCATATTCTGCTCTGAGACAACGTGTTTTTATCCAATTGTTCTCTTCGCGAAAATGGTTAAGAACACAATTGAGCTCTTGTGGTATACCACGAGGCATTAACGTAGCACGACGTTTTGGACGTTTGAGTTCGAGGGCCCTCAAATTTTGTTCTAGCATTTTTGCCTCCATAACACGTCAATTTCACTCAGTTGTCATTGTATTATAGTATTGTTGATTGTATATGTGGTTCAGGTTATTTGAGTATTTAAAATCATCATTCAGTTTTCATGTCTTACCCATTGCTTTGAATATGTCTCCTGGGGTAAAACATGTAATATAATCAATATCAGAAAATTGGTTCCAAATTGACGTAATAACTCGTTTTAATGTGAATGCTAGTTGTTCGTCATTTATGTTATACTACATCCTTGATTTGACAATACTATGCTCGCTTTTGACCGGTTTATATGACACTTATATTGCGTAATTTTTACATGCGCAAAATATAATTTTTCTGAATGACATCTTTGATTTGACAACACTATGCTCGCTTTTGACCAGTGTATAGACACATTTATATTGCACAATTTGTACATGCGCAAAATATGATGTTTCTGGATGACATCCTTGATTTGACAACACTATGTTCGCGTTATATGACACTTATATTAGGCAACATTTCCATGCGCAAATTATGATTTTTTGAATGACATCCTTGATTTGGCAACCCTATCCTCGTTTTTTACCGCTTTATATGACACACTTATATTGCACAACTTTTACATGCGCAAAATATGATGTTTCTGAATGACATCCTTGATTTGACAACAATATGCTTGCTTTTGATGGTTTATATGACACACTTATATTGCACAACTTTTACATGCGTCAAATATGATTTTTCTAAATGACATCCTTGATTTGATAATATTATGCTCGCTTTTGACCGCTTTATATGACACACTTATATTGCACAAATTTTACATGCGCAAAATATGATGTTTCTTAATTAAACCCTTGATTTGATAACATTATGCTCGCTTTTGATCACTTTATATGACACACTTATATTGCGCAACTTCCATATAACTCATTCGGTTAAAAACTCACATTTTAAAAATGCTTAAAAATATTACATTCAATAGTTGGTTCAAAAATAGACAAAAAGGCTATGGTACCTCAAGAAGGCCTCATGATAGGATAGAAACAAACACCATCGAATCATATTTTGGAAAAGAGATACTAGGATATTACACAGATTTATCTGATGAAAAATGATATGGTGTTGTTCTTCGTCCCTTTGAAAATCAATCAATTTATTTCAATGTTGATTTAAAAATTGTTGGATACATAATTGAGGGTGACACACACTCCTCAAAATCTGAATGAGCTATAATTTGAGGTGAAAAACTTCAATGAGTTAAATTATATTAAAAATATGTGATTATGAGGTATTATATTGGTGGCATAGTTTAGTTTCGCCACAAACTTCGTCTACTACATTTCAGACCTCCAAATTCAAGGATGAACAACTGGTTATCCAACGCTTGATGGAAGAAATTTTAGAAATGCAGAAAGCACTAGACATGTATCATATTTTGGACGATCTTAATTTTCGAGGAACGGATGAAGAAGATCATTGAAAACTATTAGAAAATAAAAATCTTCATCGAAACTCTTCTTATCCAGTTTATCCAATAATTCAAGAATGAATAGATTTTCCAAAATATTTACCACAAATATTAGATTGTGGAATGTTATATTATTGTGTCAGCCAAGCAAGTGTTCATAATGATGATAGTTGGGATCTAGACTACAACGAGAATGATGGAGAAAGAAATGAAGGGGATGCATATGAAAAAGAGAATGCAAATAAGGAGGATGATGAAAATGATGACAACGAGGAGGTAATTCCAGAAAGCGGCGAAGATTAAATTACTTTTCTACTTTTTGTATGTTATGAAATTTTTCAATAAAGTTTTCTTGATGATAAAATGCTTAATTCAAGGTGATTCATTAAAAAAATATCATTCAGGACAAGAAGAAAAATACTTAAGATTCATATTCAAGACAATTCAAATACATTAAGAATAATTAAAAATACATTCATAAAATCATGAGGTTCTTCAACCACGAGAGGTTTTTCTACCTCGAGAAGTTCTTCCACCACCAGAGGTACTTACACCACCACGGTCCCGTAGATGACACAAACGCTTATCATGGCCAAACTCCTTACACATCGAGCACTTTCGAGAGTATATCCTATCCGGAACATCCATTTGATTGAAAATTTTAGTTCATGCGTAAACACACAATTTACAGATATATTGCTTGTTAGCAATCATAGAAAATGGATTTTTTGGTCAATAAGCCTGATCACCAAGTGGGTAGAAATGACCGACGTACACTTTAAGATAACATTTCTCGTTGTATTACGATGCCACATAATTTAATACCATTTTTGCAATTGTCTCGAAACACTTGATGACATGAGGACACGGTATGTGGTATGATTGCCACTTACTACAACTGCACTTTTTCGTAATCTCATAAATGGTATGAATATTGCCTCCCTGACCTTGATAAGAACATGTCTTGATTTCAAATACACGTTCAACATGGTTATACTCTACCATTGTGTGTTGCTCACATTTTTTTCTATGATGCTCGAACATTTTTGCAGGATTTGACATTCATTTTCCACCATCTACTAATATGGCGTTAACCTGTTTTGTTCTAGCGACAAACCGCTCCACAACTTGCTTGTAAGTCATTCTCACCATTAAAGTAACGAGCAACCCCCGTGCAGATTTAGCAAATCATTGAATTACTCCGAGTTGTTTGTTGTTAGCATCCCCTATATTTTGCCTTCATCCGCATGTAATGTCCATTTGTCAACATTGATTGCCTTCAACAAATCATATGCTTTCGGCTTCGTTGCCTTGATCATCTCCATCCGTAAAAAAACTTTTTTTAATGCTCTGTTGCAGCCATCCACATCCATTTGTTTAGTGTGTTGTTTCTAAAGGCCTTTTAAAAATTTGCCTTTATATGCCTTAAACAATAGCAATGGTAAGCAAAATGAGACCGTCACCCCTCCAGACGAAATATATTATTCAATATGCCATAATTTCGGTCAGATAGCACACTTATGCACATTCGATCCTTAATAATGTATCGCATCAAATGTGTCAAAAACACCCCTGTGTCTCGTTGCTCTTGTTAGCGGCAATGGCGAAAGCAAGAGGGAATATCGACCCATTGACATCCATTCCTACTACAATCAGTAGCTTGGTGTCGTATATCTCCTACACATGCGTGCCATCTATTGATATTACTGTCCGACAATGAACAAAACCATCAATTCATGTTTTGAATGTCCAAAATACAAAATTAAAAATATTACCGGGCACACCAAGTTGGGTGTTAAGCTTCCACTCTACAACAATACAAAGATTGAAGTGTTGCAGAGTTGCCATATATCTCGGAAACTGCTAGAAAGAGCCCTCCCATGTACTATAAATCATCTCAAAAACGCGTCTACGCTCGAGATATCCCTTTCTCCTGCTTATTGTTTTACGATATACTCTAAAAATTGTTCTAGTACATTCTTTGATGGGAAATCTGGACAAGTTTAAACAAACAACATTTAGCAATGATAATTTAATTAATATAAAAATTATAATGAACTTGATCGAATAAGGTACCTTGGGGTTTCGTCAATGTTAGCAACTAGCACTTGAGCAATCATATTTGTATCTACATTAAAATGATCTGCTCGATTGTCATCCATATCACAAGTGTGTCGTGAGCGAAATTTTGAGATAGTCCACATACTATCTTCTTACCCCGAAGCATTTATTGACAACCTTCATACTCACATCTGTAGACCAATCGCCACAAATTTCGGTCAGATACATCAACTCTAAAATTTCTCATTTCTTTGAGTGCTATAAATTTTAACGGCCCATTGCAGTGCTTTTTGGAGGATAAATAATTCCTTTTGCAAGTTGAATAGTACTGTTTACAAGATCGTTCCGTTCTTTTTACATTACTTGATGAATATGATCATCTTCTCTAGTAAAGACAAAGGCATTAGGATGACCTTGAAGATTATCAAGTTATGGAATCACGTCAGAATTTCACTAGATTAGTGATGCTAGCGGAATCGATTATTGTTGGTGAATTGGACTTTCTACCAGTTTTTATTGTTGGTGTGACCGACTTTGAATCATTTCTATTAACTGTTGTTCCTGCCTATGAGGATGAACATCAACCTCACTATCTGATATATTTATTTCATCATCATCGGATACATCTGCATTCGGTATATCATCGCTATCACTCGATGATGTTTCTATATGATTTGGATAATCTTCACAGTCTAGTAAAGGCCTCTTGCTACACAAAAAATAAGTAACATATTTTAAATACCAACATCATAATATATATGGAATATTTAATATCAAGATGATGAACCTATCGATAATAATCTGGATTTGAAGAAAGATTAACTACACCGAAATTAATATTTGGTACCACTGACGCATTTTGTGAATAATTTTCATAACAGGGGCAATTCAAGTATTGTAGATACTAAATATCAAATCACTTCTATTATTTAATTATTAAAAAGAGTATTTATCGATAATAATTAACTGCACTGAATTGAGAGGATTGTCCAATATTACTCATATCAGGTGTATAGCCCCTAAATATATATATAAAATATTACTATTACCATACGTATAATAAAAATGTGCTACTATACAAAATAATAATGAAAAAATAGATAATTATCAATTTCCCCCGTAATTTTGATTAAATTATTGGCTTAAAGTTTGTAGAGACATTTGACCACTCAAAGTGTCTCCATTAGAACTCATGTATGGATAAGTGCTACCATAAGTAGACTAGATTTGAGGGCGAGGCGCAGTCGGCATTGTTGACAGTCAATTTTGACCCGTTTTTCGTATATTTATTGCAATTTTATGTGTTTTAGAACACCGCATTTTAATCATCATTTTTTGCATTTTTATCTTTTTATTTTAAATTAAGCATTATGTCTTTGTTAATATTATGTTTCTATTATTATTACACTGTCGTTTATTTTAATAATATTTGCATCTCTTGAAATAATTAATTGACATCCCGTTTTAATTTTTAATTAGACATTAAACATTTGCTAAATATTGTATTTTATTATTATTGCATCGGCATTTGCATTTTAATAATTTTGTATTTTTTTAAATAATTTTTCTTTTAAATAATTAACCCGCTTTGCATTTTGTCAAACCAGTCCAGTTCGAGGCCCAATCCGGATCAGTCCAATCCAACACTTTTTTTATAATTTCACCCCATACCATCTTTTACCTTTACCACACTCCACCCCATACTTTGTTTCACCATTTCTACACTCCAACATCAGTATCAGCACCACATTTTCCTTCTTTAATACCTATCTCTCTCTCATTTATTAAAAAACAACAAAAAGGGACTTCAGCCGCAACACATCTTTTCTCTCCCTCTCATTTTGTTTATCTTCTTCAACATCACACACCCTCTGCCCGTCGCCCACACAACCACTTTCCCGTCGACCGCTGCTCCCGCACCGCCGCTGCTCACCGGCGAACCACCGTCCTCTTACTCTCCCGTCACACCCAACGTCGACCACCAGTGAGCCCATCGACCCCACCAGCTGCTCCCTTTAATATCGAACCGGCGAACCGCAGACGACGTCGCTCCGGTGTTATACCGTTGAAGTGACGCCGCCGTTGCGTGCTATCTTTTTGTGTTGTTGAAACTTGCCGGAGTTTGAACTCCGGTGACGACACTGATTTGTTTCTCTTTCGTTGCTATTATGTATGTTGCGGTTTGTTTGGACTGATATTTTTGGCTTTTTGTTCGGAGTTCATTAAACTCCGGCGACCTCGGTTGGCTTTATTTTCAGAATATGTTTGTTGGTTTAGTTAGTGGGCTGATTTTTCTGATTTTTTGATATCTCGCCGGAGTTCTAAAAAACTCCGGCGACTGTGTTGGTTTCGTTTTGTTGGTATCTGGCGATGTTCTGAAATTTTCCGGCGACTGTTGGTCATTGCTTCACTGTTGTTTTGTCGGACTGATTTCCGACGATGTTGGCTACTGCTTTACTTTTTTGGTTTGTGTTGGTACTGATTTTTGTTGATACTGGTTTCGCTATACTCGGGCTCGATTTTCCTTACCGTGGAGTTTAAAACTCGGATGGCTCGTATTTTTACGAATCACTATCGCAGTGATGTTGATATTAAATCACTACTGTTTTCTCGTTGGCTGCGTTTTTCCATTGTTTCAAGGAATATTTTGCTGTTTGGCATCGTTGCTACTGTTTTTGACGATTTTGCCCCTTCATTTTATTATACTGATTTAGACCAAATACTACACTATTGGTGTCACGACCCGACCTCGGGTCCGCGACTGGTGCCTTACCCCGGGCACCCTAGTGATAAAACATCAGAGAAAATCAGGGGGAAATAAAAACTTATAGACATGAAACAATATGAAATAAGAAACAGGCTAACCAAAACGGTCACCTTTCTGCATATATATAACAACTTGAACAGTTACATCCTTTACAAGCCCAACTCACAACGATCTACTGCACCTAAGAGTTTTTATAACAACTACGACGGGACAGGGCCCCGCCATACCCCTGAATGCACAAGAACCTATAATCTCAGGGAATCATACCAAAAGATAAGCCTCCGGAGAAACGGAGCTTCCCAATCTGTGAGCCGTGATCCTGAGCGAGGATCAACAATCGTGTACCTACTGCGGCGTGAGCGGCCGAAGGAGGTCGATAACAGTACAGTATGTGGCCCGAAAATCGTAATTAAATCATAACAATCTATATAAAACATGAGACATGTATGATAACCAAACTACAGTACACAATGTATAAGCAGTCATGTCAAGTCAGGGACTCACGCCCTCAAAGTCATCACTCAAATATAATCATGGGTCTCACGCCCAATATCAATCATGCGTGGAATTCCTTCCTCATCACGGAGTCTATGATATAACAATACCAAGGAGTACATGAACACGGTTCCACGTGTCATAAAACCGTACGGGGCAAGTACGAAGGCATAGCTACCAGAACCAGCCTGCATCATCAACTGACCCGGGCAAGTACGAAAGCAAGCTACCAGAACCTACCGTACCAACTATGCTATAAAAGTGACCGGGGCAAGTACGAAGGCATAGCTACCAGAACCATCCTGCATCGCGCATCCGACCGGGGCAAGTACGAAAGCCAACTACCAGATCCGCCTGCGTCACCAACCTCATTCCACCTGCGTCACGAAGCTGACCGGGGAAAGTATGAAAGCCACTACCAGATTCACCTTGCATCACGTCGCTGACCGGGAAAAGTACGTAGGCTAACCACCAGAACCTCCTGCATCACGACACTTCGTGGGGAATTAGTCCGTGGAATGACACTATAAAGAACTGACCGGGGCAAGGCGAAGCCAACTACGAATCGACTGCATCGACGGCCATCGGCAAGTACGGGGGCTAGCTACCAGAACCAGCCTGCATCAGTAAACCTCATAGAGAGCTAGTCCATGGAATAACACTATCAACAGGGAAACGAACCCTCATCATGGCCGCATACCCGTGGACCATCCATCGAGTCAGTATGCCCAAAATGATCACAAATAACTTGACCGGCCCTCCATCGAGAGACGCGGTAACATAAGGATACAACTCTTGCATAACAAGGCTATCACAAGCAAACATAGGCAAGTTACTCACACTCAAGGTACTTTCATTTTATGTCAAAAATCCGGGTTTTAACCCCAAAGTACTACGTATTTTAACTCTTTAAAAAGATCCATTTCTTTCACAAAAGTCACATGATACTAACACTCGTAGTATCCAAATAGAGTAACTATTATTTTAAGTAAACCAAAACAATTTCCATACCTTCTTTTTAAATAAACCAAGACAATACCATGCCTTCTTTTTAAACCAAATCAAGACAATACCATGCCTTCTTTTTAAACCAAATCAAGACAATACCATGCCTTCTTTTTAAACAAAAACACTTCTCCTTTTAAAGTCAAGTTACCATTTTAAATCCAATAATAAAACCATTATTTTATTTTCATAAAGTCGTTATAACTAACTTCCTATAAAGCTATTATAACACTTTATGTTTTAAACCAACCAAGGACAACTACTCTCATTTCCGAAATCAAGATAACTTTATTCTTTTAAAGGCCAAGTACCCATTACTCACGAATGAGGTTTCACAACTTTTTAACACAATTCAAGTCCTTAACATTTCATATCAAGTCACTTAACTTTAGTATCAAGTCAAGGACACAAAAAGAAAATCAAACTTCTTTAACACACGTGCGTCTACCGCACTATATATTTCACAAATAATCATGCTCAAGAGGATAGAAAGAATCACATACCTCTTCGGCTTAATCCACAAGCCAAGTCGAGTATGCCGCGCGTAGAATATCCACCTATAATAACCACAACACATCTATCAACATCTAGGTTCCTTCGTAGAATATTTCTAAGTATAAGGTTTCTTATTCTACGGAAAATTCGGCAGCACTTCCCCTGTATCTACTTACCTCCACCTTTTTCAAGGTCCGATATCAATAGCCAACATGCCACATTTAAGGCGCAATAATACAACAACTCAAAGGGGATTACACGCCTAACTGGACGTGTAAAATTCTGCCCCACTATATACAACATAGTCCAATTCTTTTCAATCTTCTTTCCACATGTCATATACTCAATTATAAACTACTACAATATGTAATCTCCAATTACAATAGAAGGACAAAGATCATTACCTCGATAAGCCCAAAATTATCCAAGATTTATAAGTCGATCCTTAGCAACGTTTAGCTCCAAATCCTTACGTTCCAATCCACTCCAAGCAACCCTTAGAAGTTCCTAACCAACTTCTATTCAAGATCCAACTCCAAAAAGTGAAGAACACTTAGGTTCCAACACTACCAACTTTCGGCCAAGGGGGTGTATAAAGGCTAGGGGTGTGAAATCTTTTCTAACGCTTGGTTCACAATCTTCCTAACACCTTAAGGAAGAACACTTAAAAGTTTAAGGATTTTTGGACAACATTTTGGTCAAGGGGGAGGCTATTGCCGAGAGCACAACAAGGAAGGGGATGGAGTATTTCAAACCTTGGAAATTATCTAAGTGTTGGATGAATAAGTCTTGCATCAAGGGGGTATTTATAGGGAAATCAAGGGCTAGGATCAAGGCAAGTGTGTGGTGAGATTGGGGGACAAGTATGTGTGGGTCCCACCATCCATATGTCTACACAAAGCTTGCCACTTGTCTCCACAAAACGGCCAAGAGGCCACATGGCACCACATTTCGGCCATGTGCCACCTAAGGGGGTGACACATGTCGCCCTCCTACTCGTCCAAAATATTTCATCTCCCGAAAATATCCATAATGTTCAAAATCTCGAAAACAAAGTGGCACCCACAAAACCGTAAATTTTCCCCGTGGCCCCACGTGACCAAATCTGGAAATAAAATTCCATAATTCTAATATATTCCCAGAAGTCCGAATACCAAATCTGGGAATCCAATTCCCATTTACGAACCTTTTTCCTTCACAAAATCCGGAAAATTTTCCGTCGGAAAATCAAATCTTTCTTCCTTTTCAATCTTAATGTCGTATTCTCGTACGTACATCTTCGCATACATACCCTGAAACTACGGAGTATAACAATTGGTATATACTGGTTTGAACATGATACTTCATTTATGTCACGACCCGACCTCGGACCCGTGACTGGTGCCTTACCCCGGGCACCCTAGTGATACAACATCAGAGAACAACCAGCGGAAATAAACTCATAAACATGGAACAATATAAAAATAAGAAGCATGCTAACCAAAACGGTCACCTTTCTGTATATATATGTCAACAACTGAACAGTTACATCCTTCACAAAACCCAATTTACAACAGGACTACAGACCTCTAAGAGTTTGTAACAACTATGGCGGGACAGGGCCCCGCCATACCCCTGAATGTACATGAATCTACAATGACAGGGAATCATACCAAAAGATAAGCCTCCGGAGAAACGGGGCTTCCCAAAAGCAGAACGGTGATCCTAAGAGCGAGGATCAACAACTGATGTATCTCTACCTGCGACATGAACGCAGCCTCGAATAAGTCGATAACAGTACCAAGTATGTGGCTGAAATGCGAAATGAAATCATAACATTTTAAAACCAATTCACAAACATGTACGAAACAAACCAATTAACAGTACATAGTGCCACAAAATATACAAGAGCAAATAGGTGTAACCTAACCGGTTTTTTCTAGACCGCCAATGATCGAAGTAGGGCCATCCGCCCCTAGTATCATTGTGCGAGTCTAATCTGAACTCAGTAGTCCGTGATAGTCCCGTGGACCGCATGAGGTACTACTCGCGACGGGGTAGCTAACGCGACATTTCCTGGATTCCCGCAATCGCGTAGGCGGCAGGCGCGTGAGGTATTCTCGCGTCGGCGTAACACCGGAGTGATTCTGGACTCAGTAGCCGCGTAGTCACGTGGACCGCGTGAGGTACTCCGCGACGGTAGCTAACCGCGAACATAACAAGTCAGGGGGTAGGTGATATAGCATAAGCACAACCGGCTCATCGTAAACAACATAAGCACAACGAAAGAAACCCCTTACCACAACAAATCTCAAGACACTAACACCCGTAGTATCATAACATGTGTACTTATCAAACCAACTTACCACTAGGGATGTCAATGGGGCGGGGCGGGGGCGGGGGAAGGGTATCCCATACCCGTACCCACCACCTAAAACACATCCCCACCCCCTCCCCACCACCCATCACGGGTAGTAATTCCTCCACCCGCCCCCGCCCCACTTACTTCACGCGGATACCTACTTACCCGACGGGTACCCATTAATAAAATGTTCAAATAATGTCTAGCAATTGTTTTAGTCACCAAAATGAAAGTTATATAATAAAAAAAAAGAACCTTTCCACTATGGTGTATCGAATATCAAGTCTAAAACCTTGCCAAAATATTATGAATATTAAAAAACAGTAAAGATGAAAATATTTAACAAAAAAAAGGAGAACAAAGAGAATGAGAAAAAGAAACGTGGTGCATTTGTGTTTAACAAGCAGGACACAGTGCGGGTTAGCTCAAGTTACATTTTAAATCAAGAAAGAGCCAAATAAATTCGTAAATAGCCTAATTAAACTAATAGATGATACAGATATGGGCGGTGCGGGTACGGTCGGTGTGGGTACGGTGCGGGTAGTGGGGCGGGGCGGGTCTTATATGAAATCCACCCCCGCCCCACTACCCATGGCGGGTAGCACTTTTGATACCCATACCCGTCCCACCACCCACCAAACCATCCTCATACCCGCCCCAATTGGAGCGGATGCGGGGCGGTACCCGCATTTACCCGCCCCACTGACATCCCTACTTACCACACATTCAGAAATCGTTACAAGGCTTCTATAAACAAGTAAGTAAACCATTCTTTTTATCTTCCTTAAGTCGCTATAACTAACTTCCCATAAAGCTAGTATAACACTTATATTTCTTTTATAAATCAAAATAATCACATTTGTTTGGAAAAACCAAGAGAACTTATTCCTTTTAAAACCAATTGTTAATTTCCTTCTGAATAATGATTCATAACTCCTTTTTGAAATACTTCAAGATACTTAACATTTAGAACTCAAGTCAAGGACATCACAGTGAAACCAAATTCATTTGACACACGTACGTATACCATACTATATATATTTTACAATCATCATGCTCAAGAGGATAGGAAGAATCACATACCTTCTCGGCTAAATCCACTTGCCAAGTCGAATATGTCGCGCGTAGAGTATCAACCTATAATAATCAAATACGTCTATTAACGTCTAGACTTCTTCGTCGAATATTCTAAGTATAAAGTTCCTTATTCTACGGAAAATTGGACAACACTTCCTTTGTTTCTACATACTTTTCCACCTTTTCAAGGTCCGATATCAAAAGCCAACATGCCATAATCAAGGCATAACAATTCAGTAATACAAGGGGATTACACGCCTAACCGGACGTGTAAAATTCTGCCCCACAATACATATTAAATAATCCAATAAGTTTAAGGTAGTAACTTGGTTATAACATGCTCACATATCATCCTTATCCAATCCTTTCAAATCCAAATCGTTATTCCTACATGTTATATACCTAAAAGCAATATCGACAACTACAAGTCCTTTCTTCCTCAACATGCAACACAATTTACTTAAAAAAGAGAATGGATTGTTACCTTGGAGTTCACCCAAAACAGTCCAACAAATCTCACTTGCCCTCTTTCCACAATTTCCTCTTCGTTAACATCACCTCTACAAACCTCCTACAAGCTTGTCAACATATTTTCTTCTTGCCGCCTTTCCGAAATTTCTCTAGGCCTTGATTTTTCCTTGAATTTTTAGAGAGATGGGAGATGAATTTTTAGAGAGAATGGAGAGAATTTTTAGAGAGAATGGAGTTCTTGAAGAATGACCAAGTCTTGAAGACTTGGTCAATAAATAGGACTTCCTCATAAAAAGTGGGAGGGACACTTGTCACCCTCCCAGGGCCTTTACAAAAAAAAATATCTTCTGATTTTCCCCCAATTTTCGCAAAAATCCCGCCTCGGCGCTGAAACCTCCGAAAACTTCAGTACATACGGCACCGCGGCCCTGCATTCCGGCGCCGCGACGCTGCAACTTCAGAGAACTCCAGTATATCCGGCGCGGCCTCAGATCTGCGTACAGTGGCTTGTGGCAGAAAATACTCTCGCATGCATGCGAACTTGTAACTCCCATAAATTTCTACTCCGATGCCCTATCGACGAGCGGTTTGTTGCGTTGGGAACTAGACTCAACGAACTACATACTAGGCTTTTGAAACACCTAGGAACTCCTAAGGTAACTGGGCATAAATCGCCCCAAAGTTGACTAAAACCCGTCCAAAACATTCTGTCAACCTATCTTTCTAAAATTTAAATCTTAATTCCTTTCGTACGTTCTCATAAGCATGACCAAAATTTACGTGGCGTAACAATTTACTGACCAATGAAAAAGTTATCCGTCGATTTTTGAGGCCTCCACAGTTGCAAAGACGGAAAATAAAATAAAATGAAGCTTTCTGGGCGTTGATGATTTCTTCTACTTACACAGGATAACCAACATGCGCTGGCGGGGTGAATTTTCGCAGCCGGACTTGTTTAGGATGTCCCACTTTATTTTTATATATCTGAGCCCTCCGTGTTTAAAACTATTACTGTTTTGGCGCAGATCTGAAGGTTTTATTTATTTTATTGTTTCTAACAATATTGGCCGATGAAGGAATCTCCGTCTGATTTCCAAGGCCTCCCCTGTACAAAAGACGGATTTATTTTTGGCTTTACTTATTAATTCTTGTTATTGCTTTAAAATTATTTATTCTATTACTAACACTTTTACTAAGTGTTTATGCAGATACCTGAAGATCATCTTGTGCAGAAGGCCTAAAAAGGGCTAAAAGATGTACCGGAGTTTTATTCGATTTTAGCTTTATTATTCTGTATTGCATTCCATTGTAATTGTATATTATGAAAACTGCTTAAAATATGTAGAATAAAAAGGGCAATAAATAATTAACCTAGGTTTGAACGAATAACCGCAAGTTAGCGGATCTTAAAGGATGCCTAACCCCTTCCCTTTAGGATAATAAAGAACTCTGATCCAGAATCTCATTAATTTCGCAGACCATTAAATGGAGATTAATTGCAGTGTTTTTATTGCAATAAATTAAGTGTCCTAATTCACTTAACTAATTAGGTGGCGACTCCTCAAAATCAGCATTATTGCTCCATCCAGGGAACAGCGCCAAAGAGCAACGTTGCAGATACCGTTCAGACCCCGAGGTCAAAAACGGGCGCGACATGCATTTCTGGAACTTCCTGACGAGTCCTGACCAAGATTGCACTACGACTGATAGGTATCTTTTCAACATACATTTTAAGAAAATTCAGGGTGATTAAACCCCTATATTCGTCCGGTGCCCTCAAATATTCACTCAAAAACTCATCATCAATGATATTTCACTCGCCATAAAGCACTAAATCTTGTGGCACAATGAATATTGAATATCTGCCTATTACAGATAATGCAAACTCACACTTACTAACTTTTATTTTTTTGTGTATGGCAGTGATAATATTGAGTAATCCAAGTTAATTGAAAATTTAATATGGTATTTTGGTGGAATACTATAACGAACAATATTATTATTATCATGAAGAATCTCTCCTTCCCAAAATAAAGAAACCTTAACAGTTGAAGGAGGAGACGTCATTTTTATGAACTTTGGAATTGGATAGTGTTTTCAATAACTTGAAATTTTGATGACTTAAACTTTGAAAATGGATGAGTCTTTACCTCATCCAAAAATCATGTTAAATAGAAAAACGGATTTGTTCTTACAATAATTGCCATAGTGTCATGTCAAATCAAGTACAAATGGGTAGATGAATAATTGATTGTAAAACACAATAATTTATTGTGTAATTGAACTAAAAGTAACTTTTAAAAAAATGTGGGCTGACTAGGATTATAATAACCCCTTTTGCGCAGTAATTTCCTGCGCAGAAAGTAGTTTTGTCATACTTTTTTTTTGGGTATTTTGATTCACTTCGTTAATTTTTGAGTTGTTTAAGTTCCGGACTCCAATTTGGGGAGACTTCAATTGCGTAACAATTTAGAGTAACAAATTTCCAAATTTATCCTTGTAACAAGCCCCCACTTCCCACAAACCCAACCACCCAAAAGGGACTTTTTAAAATTTGTGATGAGAAATATAGGGAAGTTTAATTGCCGGTACCGGAAAGTTGCATCGCAGGTGGAGTTGGGGATATGATAGAATGCATAGACTAGAGAGAGAAAGGCGTAAAGTGTAAAAAAGTTAAAAATTGAAAAATGGCACATACAATTTCTCCTTTTGACTAATATTTTTTGTTAGAATCCAATTTTCAATTCAACCATCAGGAAAAAAGCAGACCCAATTTGAAAAAGAATGGTTGGCGACTCAACGCCGGCAACCGGAAAATGGGGAAAATGGAGTGTTTTCAGATGATGCAGCGGTCTTGATTTGTTTATTGGCGGGAGCTATTACCGAAAAAAATGGTTATAGGTGATATTGTACATATGTAATTATGGTAGTGATCTTTAGTATTAGAAAAATGTATATTTGATTTCTATAATTATAGGCTAGGTTTACTAATGTATATCATGTATATAAACCTATTACATTAATGAAAATAAGCATGGAATTATTCTCTCTCATGATATCATCAGTTTAGGGCAAACTTTTCTTCTCTAAAATTTTCTTCTTCCGCCTCTACTACATACGTCAGTCTGCACTCCTCCCCTTCATTTTTTTTTCTGAAACCCTAATTATCCTCTTGTTCTTCCATCATTTCTACCACAAAGAACATCTTCCATCATGCCCTTGCAGTCTCCAATATCAAGAACATACTCCCTATCGTTCTTGAGATGGTAAACGTCCAATACGCGACGTGGGCAGAACTATTTAAAATTCACGCAAGGTCTAATAGAGTCCTCCATCACATCGTTAAACCAAAAAAAGTCAAGTAGAATATGCCTTCCACCGATGATGAAATAGAGTTGTGGGCAACTCTTGATGCTACGGTGCTTCAATGAATTTATTTCACTATATCTACGGACATCTTACAGACAATAATCTAATCCGACGCCACGACAATGGAAGGTTGGAATAAGTTGGGTGATATATTCCAAGATAACAAAATTTTTGTGTCGTGACCCTTGAGCGAGAATTCTCCCACATAAATATGGAGGATTATCTGAATGTCTCAGCCTATTATCAAAGGCTCAAAGAGTTGTCGGATCGACTAAAAAATGTTGGTCCCATTATTCAGATGGTTGCAGGCCTCAGATTAATAGAGCACTTCGGAATGTCATATACATCTCTACGGATTCTTACCCTCGAGTCAGGAGCTCGTGATCGAGTGGTTTAAGGCGTAGCATTGGAATTGCTATGTAGGCTTTTGTTTACCGAGGGCTCCACATACTGAGGTTTTGGGTCTTCATGAGTAGTTTGTCGACGATCCCTTGAAAAAAGACCTTTGTTGAGCCGGCTTTCGCAATTCGAATAGTTCAATGAGAATTGCTACGCTTATCATAGTTCAATTCGAATAGTTCAATTTGAACTGCTACACCGAGGCGTATAATGGGGTTGGCATTCTTCTTCGCCAAAGGAATCTTCTCCCACCGTTCTACCAGGCACATTCCATGCTCACCTTAAAAAAACAGGATTGGCTAAAAAGGCAGCTATCAGAGCCAATTCTGCTATGATCGTGGTCATATCCCGAGTTTGAAGTGTCGGTGATTTGTACGCTGATTGTAATAACGCTATATTGTTTTTAAATGCACGGACATTGATTCATCATTTGATTCTTTCTCAGCCCGAAGGTATCTCAGGCTGGGAGTTACTACTTCTACTGGGATCAAAACTTTTGCACCGTAGACCAGAAAAAAGACTTTCTCTAGTACTTGTTTCTGTCGTGGTTCTATATGCCCACAATATTTCTGGTAGCTTAGACGACCAGTTGTAACTAGTATTGTAAAAAAATTGATATATTTATAAATAAATAAATTTTAATTGAATCAATTAATAAGAACTTCTTCGAAGCATACATTTTGCAATAACATCACAAACAACATGTTTGATAAAAAAATTACTAATATTTACAACCATAATTTCATAATATTACTTAAATGTTAAAAAGTAATTCATCAATGCTAACATTACTCATGAATATAAGATAAGTCCGCATATAACCTCATCCAACAACGAAATTCAACTTTAATGACATCAATATCTCGTTATAAGTTAAGTTTGCGGATGACTTATCCTTTCTAAGATTAGGAGGTGTAACTTTTATTTTTAAAAATAGAATAATAACATACAAAAACAACAACAACAACAACCTAGTAAAATTTCACCACGGGGGTCTGAGGAGGGTAGAGTGTACAAGACTCTAGATGCGAGCCTCCATTTCAACCACCCTGCCCAATACGATGTGTGTCATCGTCACCAATCTCTATTCCCTTGAATAATATACACGAGGTACTTGAAGCTTCCTTTATTTGGGATGACCTGAGTCCCAATCGACACCTCCACGCCTGTCTCATGGTCGCTCCCATTAATGAACTTGCACTCTAAATACTCTGTCTTGGTCCTACTCAACATGAACCCTTTAGACTCTAGAGTCTGTCTCCAAACTTACAACTTGGTGTTCACTCCGCTATGAGTCTCATCAATCAAGACTATGCCGTCTGCGAATAATATACACATGACACCTCCCATTGGATTTGTCGCGTTAGTCCGTCCATCACTAATGCAAATAGGGATGTAAGTGGGGCGAGTAAATACGGATACCACCCCGCACTCGCTCCAGTTGGGGCGGGTATGAGGATGGTTTGGTGGGTGGTGGGGCGGGATGAGTATCAAAAGTGCTACCCATCATGGGTAGTGGGGCGGGGTAGATTTCATATAAGACCCGCCCCACTATCCGCACCGTACCCGCAACGCCAATACCCGCACCGCCTATTAATTTAATTAGGCTATTTACTAATTTATTTAGCCATTTCTTGATTTAAAATGTGACTTCACTGACTTGGGTCATTCCCTTTTTATTAAATCAACCGAGCAAGCCCAGGCCCCAGGCCCAACTCAGCAAAAGGGCAAAGAACCCTACATCTCATTACTAAAATGTAAAATTCTAATTTCACTTCGCAGAAGGCAGAATCGCAGTAGCCACCAGTAGGGTGCCTTAAGCTAAAAAAAAAACTCCAAATCACAGTATCCAGTAGGGGTCCTCTAAATAGTTCTGCGGCAGATTTGACCTTCCAGAGCTCTTTGGGAATTTCACATCTATTTCCTTTTACCTAAGAACACCAAAGAAAGACAAAACGCCAACTTACATTCATAATATATAATTTCATGACAACTTATTATGCTAGATCTGGTATATAAACTTGTTGTTGCATCTTGGTAAACTGTTGTGCGGATCTTTCTTTGGTTTGTCATTGGGCAGTCTGGCCTAAGAGAACAAGCAGGGCAATTGCACTGGGCCCAAAATTTAGAGGGGCCCAATTTTTTTTAGTAAGTAAAAAGAGTATTTTTACTCTTATCTCTCTCTAATTAATTATACTCTAATCAATATTAGTTATTTTAAAATAATAAATGTCAAGGGCAAAGTAAAAAAAACTTAATTAATTATATCTTGTTTTTAGAAATTGATCAAATAATTTGGGATGAATATTTTTAGTAACCTGGCCGAAAGAAGTACTATAGTTGCTAATTATATAGTATTTTTTATGCAAGGGATTTTAGGATCTGGAATTGTGGTGATTTTGATGACATGATGCTCTCATAAAAGAGGCCCACTATTTGTCTCGATCTTCAACCCTTTAATACTTCTTTTCGTGGCACTAGCTAGTTCATTATTGCTTGATGAGACCCTATATCTAGGAAGGTAATTCATACTCCTTTGAAGTATGATCTTTTTCAGATGTAGCTAATCTTTAGTAAGTTGAAAATTTAGATGTTAAACTCTTTATATATTTTGCTCAATGCTTGAATATTTAGTTCAACATGCTTAAAAGTGGTATAAGTACAACAACATACCCAGTGAATTTTCACAAAATTGATCTGAAGAAGGTAGAATGAATGCAGTCCTTATCCTTACCTTGGACATAAATTTAACTATTTGCATTACTGTGATTATCATTTTATGTGCTCGTTACTTGCAAAAACAATGGACTTATTATATGGAATCAAAGGAAAAATAAAAAGAAATCCATTTTATCTCGAAAATCAATTTCTTCTTATTAAATAAATTTTAACTTGCCTAACTGTAATAATTTGTAGCAGTTATTAGATTATTATAACTATTAACCCTAAACCAACGATGGTTTGTTCCATTTCCACTCCTAAAAAAGAAGAACGCTTTTGTGCACCTGTTCCACTCCTCTAGGTTTGAATCGATACAATTTATTTGGCTTGAATGTTAATTTTTTAGTTAATTTGAACAATTTACTTTTGCCCTGGGCCCTGAAAAATTCAGGACCGACACTGCCTGTGGAACTTGGAGTAATCAATGAGTCACTCGAGGAAAAATGTACATTGATAAAGTTAATGTTGTAATTTGCGAGCTGTTAGGTGGTACCGTCGTAAGTGGGTACCGCTGCGGTAAGTGGGGCGGAGGTAGGTGGAGGATTTTCTACTCGTGATGGGTGATGGGGCGGGTTTTAGGTGGCGGGTACGAGTATGGGGTACCCTTCCCCCGCCCCCGCCCCATTGGCATCCCTAAATGCAAATAGTAATGGACTAAGCGCTGATCCCTGGTACATCCCCATCGTTACTAGAAAATGCTCCGAGTCTTCTCCTATATATCATTGATCACCCTAGTGTATGCCACAGGTACACCTCTAACCTCCAAACATCTCCATAGAAGGGACTTTGTCGTATGCCTTCTCTAGGTCGATGAAAACCATATGTTGGTCTCTCTTCCTCTTCCTATAGTGCTCTACCAACCTCCTAATAATATGAATGGTTTCATAACATAGATAGCTGAAATAAAAAATAAAAATAAATAAAGAAGAAAGTTAACATAGCTAAGGAAAATAAAAAATAAAGAAAATTAAATAAGAAAGAAGCATAAGATGAGAAATCATGTAGAAGAACATGAAGTAAAAGTTGAGAAATGAAAAATAAAAAAACAAAATATAATAATATAAAAAGACTAATTTTTGAACATTTTTTAAAAAAAAGTTAAAATAAAAAAGAATAGAAATAAAAAATAAATTTAAAAAGAAAAAAAATTTAAGAAAAAAAAATTGTAATTACACCATGTAATTTTCAGTCTCCTTCAGAATTGGAGAGTGTAATTAGAACCCTTCGATTAGACCCAATTATTTGATTAGATAAACATGCAAAAACTGTGTAATTACACCCAAATCAAATTAAAGAATGACTTTCCAAACAGGCCCTAAAAGAAATAGAAAAAAGGAAAGAATTGGTCAAAGCGTTTAAATTTAGCGAAGATGATAATAATACCGTTCGTTGGGTAAAATCGTAAATAAACTTAAATAACAACAGTATGGTGCGGGAACAGTGTGGCACAAATTCAAAAACAAATCCCCCATTACTTTTCCCTCTCCTCAACGATCAAATGCAAATCACTGAACCCTAACTCAACAACTCTTTGCTCTCCAAAATCTCACAAATGCAGGATTTCATCGGCTCCGTTCGCCGATCTTTGGTTTTCAAGCCCTCCGGCGGCGACTCGGACAGTGGATTTGGAGGTTTCGTTGAGAAAATCGGTTCTAGTATTCGTAGATCGAGTATTGGAATCTTATCGAAAGCTCAAGTTCCTGCTCTACCGTCTATTTCTAAAGCTGATCCTTCACCGGTGAAGGCTCGGAAAGATGATACTCCGCCGATCAGGTGGCGGAAAGGTGAAATGATTGGATGTGGTGCTTTTGGTAGGGTTTATATGGGCATGAATGTTGATTCTGGAGAGTTGCTCGCTATAAAGGAGGTTAATTTTTGTTTTGTTTTTGTTTTTGCTGTTTCAGTTGTTTATACTCTCTCTGTCCCAATTTATGTGATACTTTTTGCTTCGAGATCCAAACTGCATAAACTTTGACTGTATTTTTCACCAAATTGATATGAGATAAATTTTAACTTATAGGAGTAGTATTTTTCATGTAGTTTTCAAATATATAAATGTTACGGAGAGTTGCTCGCTATAAAGGAGGTTAATTTTTGTGTTTTTTTTGCTGTTTCAGTTGTGTAGTACAATGTTAATTCATTCTCTTCCAATTTCAGTGTCTTAGTTTGACTTGACACGGAGTTTATGGAGAATTTTTTTTAATCTTGTGGTTTTAAATTAAAGATGTGTAAAGTAGCAAAATGTTATTTGAATCTTGTGGTCTTAAACTTATTATGTAGAATGTTAGAATTGAACAATAACAACATATCCAGTGTAATCCCACAAGTGAGGTATGGGAATGGTAGAATTGAAAAGCTTACTAAATATAGAAAGGAACACTCTTTTTGGGACACACTAAAAAAGAAAATAAGACACTGACGGAGGGAGTAGTATTTTTGCATGTTTTTCTAAGATTTTCAAGAAATTTATGAGTTTTGTTTGTTGTATTTTGAATAGTTTCTGTTTGATTCACTTCAATTGCAGGTTTCAATTGCGATGAATGGTGCTTCAAGAGAGCGAGCTCAAGTAAGGATTTTGATTTAGCTGATTGCTTCATTTTTTCCCTTAGTTTATGATCAATTTGCCTATTAGATGAATTATTTTACCATTGTTGGTGTGAAATGGGTCTGAATAGAGCGATGGATATTGAGGATTGGTATAAATATTCCAGCTGATTTGGGATTTAGTAGTAACAATAGTTGTTTATTACGGTCAATATGCTTCCTAAAGAACCAAGATTGTCTATCATGTTTGTACAGACTAATTATGTTTTACTAGTTTAACCCCCTCAGTTTAGTTCTATGCAAGGTTCCATTTTTTTTGTTCTGGGAAGATCTGAGAAATTAGGTGATCTGCATTTGTTATTTACAGGCTCATGTTAGAGAGCTTGAGGAAGAAGTGAATCTATTGAAGAATCTCTCCCATACCAACATAGTGGTGAGTGCAGATTTGTCGTATATTGAATTGTATAAGGTTGTGTATAAAGTTTTTGATTGTGCTTTTGTTTCTCAGAGATACTTGGGAACTGCAAGAGAGGTGGGATCGTTAAATATATTGTTAGAATTTGTTCCTGGTGGCTCAATCTCGTCACTTTTGGGAAAATTTGGATCCTTCCCTGAATCTGTAAGTGCTGGCTGCTTATGTATACTATTTGAATTTTATGAAAGGTTACGTACTGGTACATTTGTTTTTCTGGCTATATTTTCAAGATACAAGTTCCATTCGGTTGTAACTAGTTCAAATCGGAATGAATAACCCTTTTTTCCTTTTAAAAAATAAAACTTCTTTGTATTGTACAAAGGGGAAAGGAGATTACAAGGTGGGTATCGGACCCGGGCCAACAAAGTGGAAGTTCAAGTAGCCAAGCAACTGTGATACCATGATTTCCCAATGAATAACCTTTCTAAAGTTCTTCCTGTAGCCACTCCTAACACTTCTAGTTTGTCACAGTGGACTTAACCTACTGTAACTGCGACCTGAAATTTGATAATCACCATAGATTGTGGTCTCTAATCTTCTGAATTCATCTCATTATTTCTTTTGATGGCATACTAGGTTATAAGAATGTACACCAAACAATTGTTATTGGGCCTGGAATACTTGCATAAGAATGGAATTATGCACAGAGATATAAAGGTAATTGTTTTCTTCAACTATTTTTATAATATTAGCTTGTTTTCATGCTCACCCTCATAGCTCTCTGAACTTGATGAGATATCTTTTTCGTTTAGGGAGCAAACATACTTGTCGATAATAAAGGTTGCATTAAACTTGCTGATTTTGGTGCATCCAAGAAAGTTGTTGAATTGGTATGAACTTTTTTTTGGATCTTTGTCTTCTTATTATTTTGGTCTTGCTGTTCGGTATTTATTGCTGACTCTTGGCATTGCTTCAGGCTACTATGACTGGTGCCAAGTCAATGAAGGGTACTCCATACTGGATGGCTCCTGAAGTTATTCTGCAGACTGGCCATAGCTTGTGAGTAGAACTATTTCATAAAAAACATCCAAGCTGTCATGTATGGACTGTTGATAGGACCAGCTGTAACTATAAAAGAAGGCGTGTTTTTCTGATTTTATGACAGTAGAACTATTTCATAAAAAACATCCAAGCTGTTATGTATGGACTGTTGATAGGACCAGCTGTAACTATAAAAGAAGGTGTGTTTTTCTGATTTTATATGACACTGCTTTTTTTAACAATTGATTACTTAATTTACCCGCAAAGCGTCACCCTTATGTTTTAATATATGACATATGGTTTGTCTAGTAGTTCCAGAATAGAGTGTAGAGATCCTAAGTGGGATTGGATTGGTACTCACAAGATTGGATTGTTGAATCATCTGTTCAGCTTTTCCTACGAAAAAATAATAGAGACACGTTCAATCTATTTTTCCTTAACTAGTTAGTATTAATGATTTAAATCCTGTCTAATTTTGTCAAAATAATGTTGAAAGAAATTTGGCGGAATGTCCTGGGAAACCCTTGTACTTGTTCCGGATTGTCATCC
Organism: Przewalskia tangutica; assembly: GCA_029844215.1. Classification (NCBI taxonomy): domain Eukaryota; kingdom Viridiplantae; phylum Streptophyta; class Magnoliopsida; order Solanales; family Solanaceae; genus Przewalskia; species Przewalskia tangutica. The sequence goes on along the minus strand of CM056731.1, from coordinate 38,883,404 downwards.
CGGTCCCTGTACTCCACGGGTTTCATCCAGACCCCTGAGCCTGTTCAAAACAGGACTTTTAAACCCAGGACATTCAAATTAAAGGGTGCACATGCAAATTTTATATGAATTCAAATGTAGCACATAAATTATCACCAACACAATCTTCAGTTAAACTTCACTCATCCTCCAATATTGTTAATAGCATCTTTCCCAAATTTTGCAGAAGTATGGAAATTTCACTAAACACATATGACATGCATGACCCTCATTATAACGTTGGAAAGAAACTTTGAGATCCTTCAACCAAATAGTCATCCTCTGTGCCAATATGTAATTTTTACTCAACCTTGTAACTGAAAGTTGACAAGCTTCATTCAAGTTTATTGCACAAATTTAAATGCCTCTTTTACTGACGAAATGCCCTAGTATCTGGAGAGTGGAGAAGCACTTTGTCTTATGAAACAATGCCTTTTCCTTCTGACCGGGTGTTTGGTTGCTTTCCTTTCTACACGTCCCTACATTTTCTGAATATTCTGACACCACAATGATTGTGTTTTACTAAAAATGACAGCTCTGCTGACATATGGAGTGTGGGATGTACTATTATTGAAATGGCTACGGGAAAACCTCCTTGGAGCCAGCAGTATCAGGAGGTAGGTTTGTGTTTCATTTTATTTTTAGTAATTACATTGTGAAATTGGCATAAAAAATCAATATTATAGGTGCCTTCGTGCCTGACACATTTCTATTTCAGGTTGCTGCTCTCTTTCATATAGGGACAACTAAATCCCATCCTCCCATTCCAGAGCATCTTTCTGCTGAAGCGAAGGACTTTCTGTTAAAATGTTTGCAGAAGTATGTCTGTATTTTCTTCTTGATTTCCCCCTACTTCCACCTAACCATTATACCCTATTTTTAAGTGCATGCATTCCCTCTCTTGGGAAATTCCTAGCGGATTCAGCATAAGCTGGATTATTTCATTATATGCAAAGAGATGCTCAAGTTTACCATCTATCTTCCTTCACATCCTTATTTCTCCTTTTTGACTTAATGTTCTGGCAGGGAGCCACACCTGCGGGCTTCTGCATCAAATTTGCTACAGGTATTCATAAAATTGGTCCTTCACTTCTGAATGTTTGTTGGGTTAAACATTATTTGAGTTTGGTGACAGTGGACTAATGTTTGAGTATGTATAATAGTCTTATGCAAATGTTATAGGTTTTAGCAACAGTATAAAACATAAAATTGGTCCTTCACTTCTGAATGTTTGTTGGGTTAAACATTTGAGTTTGGTGACAATGGACTAATGTTTGAGTATGTATAATAGTATCATGCAAATGTTATAGGTTTTAGCAACAGTATAAAACATAACAAAACAGTGTTATTGATGGAACATTTGTTTTTTATAACCGTGTGCAGCATCCATTTGTTACTGGAGAACATCAGGAAGCACGCCCTTTTCTTCGCTCTTCCTTTATGGTTAGTTTGTTTTTAAACTTTTCCAGCATTGAGTAATCCATATTATCCTTTTGTTAAAACAAAGTTAATACGTCAATCAACAGGGTAACCCCGAAAACATGGCAGCACAAAGGATGGATGTTAGAACCTCGTAAGCATTTATTTTTCCTATGTCTGGATATCTGAAGATTCTTTTTCGTCTATCATGACCTCTATCTGTATAAAAGCTAAGGATCTATGATGCTGCAGAATCAATTCTGATATGACTACCTGCAATGGTTTGAAAGATGTTTGCGACGTGAGCACTGTGAGGTGCTCCACTGTATATCCCGAGAATTCATTAGAAAAAGAGTCACTCTGGAAACTAGGGAATTCAGACGATGACATGTGCCAGATGGATAATGATGATTTTATGTTTGGTGCATCTGTGAGATGCAGTTCAGATTTGCATTCCCGTGCTAATTATAAGGTGCAGTTTCCTTCTGTCAGTCTGTACAGAATGTGTTGTTGTGAATGAGAAGACTAAATGTACATCTTCGTTTGTTCTTGCATGTAGAGTTTTAACCCTATGTCTGAACCTGATAATGTTTGGCCATGCAAATTCGATGAAAGTCCCGAGTTAACAAAAAGTCAAGCAAACCTGCATCTTGGTCAAGCAACTGTTAAGCCCACAAACTGCCCCATCATGTCATACAAGGAGGATGCTTTCGCATTTTCAGGTGGGCAATCTGCAGCTGAGGATGATGAGGAATTGACAGAGTCTAAAATTAGGGCATTCCTTGATGAAAAGGTAGCACCAACAATTCATTATCATGATTTGAAATTTTAATCTTGTTCCTCTCTACAGTCTTCTCTCTATTGGTCATTACATGCTATTTTCTTACAGTGCAACCAACCGTAACACTTTCACAATTATTTTTAAGTTTGTGGATCCTCCTTGGGGTAAATTAATGTATCACATGATCACTCTCATCTCTATTCATCCGAAAACTGATGTAGGCAATGGATTTGAAGAAGCTGCAATCACCACTATATGAAGAATTCTACAATTCCTTGAATGTTTCCAGCAACCCGAGTCCTGTTGGCATTGGGAACAAGGAAAATTTTCCAAGTAACGTAAACTTACCACCAAAAAGCAGGTCACCAAAACGTTTATTTAGCAGAAGACTTTCTACTGCCACTGAAGGTGCTTGTGCTCCCGGCCCTGTTACTCATTCCAAGAGAATATCAAATATTGGTGGCTTAAGAAATGAAGCTATTCAGGAGCTTCAATCACCAAGGAACAACGAATGGAAATATATTCTTGGTTCTCAACGTGAAGCAGTCAATTCAAGGTAGATAATACATTGTGTTATTCTTCCTTCCTGACAGATTTCAGTGTCATTGTGTATTGAGACTGAATAATCTGCTATTGTTGCAAGCTTCTCTGAGAGGCAAAGAAAGTGGAAAGAAGAGCTTGATGAAGAGTTGCAAAGGAAACGAGGCAAGTTTTGACCCTTTGTTTATTGGATAAGACTTCTAACTAAATTAATTTTGACGAGTATTACTTGACGATTGTTTGATATGGATGACAGTACATATCTGTTGGAAGTTTTCAACCATTTTGGCTGATATTTGACTTCTCCTTTTTTCTGCTTTATTGCTCCATACATCTCAATATAGAATACATTATTGACTATCGTATAATTTAAGAGAATAAAGTTTGAATGGAACATCAAATTAGAATAAAAATAGACTAGAAAATGAAAAGGTGAATTGAGTGAATTCAGATTAAGTAAATAGGAAAAAGGAAAGGAAACTGAGTGATCTAATTTGGATCAGAGATACTTGTAGAAGTAGGATTGGAGATAATAATCTAGGAGCGCATGTATTTTGTTAGTTTCTTATTTCTTTTTCTAAGCCATAGTTTGTGTGCTAAACATTATAGTATTTCAGACTTCTAACCCTTTAATTGCAATTAAGTAGTATTAGCTAGGACATCATGTGTCCAATACTATTGCGAGTTGCCTATTGTATCTCAATTTGTAGAAAGTCAGATTGACTCAATCACAACCATAGTGGTCAATATTCCCTACAAAGATACTTTTGTGATGATATGTATCTTTAGATTCTATTTGGTAGGATTACGTTAAATGAACTTGCTTCTAATTGGAAAAGTGGTGAAAAAAATGGAAGAATTAAGCGTATACAGGAGCACTAATGTAACTGCATTATTTAGGTGATTAGCACTCCATCTGTTCCATTTTATATGACATTCTATTTGAGAAATCATTTTTTAACTGCAACTTTTCCATATATACTTTATATAGTTAATTATTAAAAAAACAAGTTATAGTATTTCTGATCGATTGTAAATTTTATATTTGTTAGAGTGGGTTAGAGTCCCACATTGGTTGGGATGGACGAGTTGTTTTCTTATACGGACTTGGGCAATCCTTCCCTCTTGAGCTAGCTTTTGCGGTTGAGTTAGGCCCATGTGTCATATCTTCACATGGTATCAGAGCTATGTCCATTCTCGTTTGGGCTCCAGTTGAGCCTGAGCGTGATGGGGGTGTTAGAGAGTGGGTTAGAGTCCCACTTTGGTTGGGGAATGGACGGGTGGTTTGCTTATATGGACTTGGAATCCTCCCCTCTTGAGCTAGTTTTGGGTTGAGTTAGGCCCAGGTGTCATATCTTCACAGGATTAAAAATATTTAAAAAATTATTTTAGAATTGAGACCGAATATTAGAAGTCCGATCCTCATAATTTGAACCCATTCATTCCTTTGAAACAAAGAGAGTAATCTGTTGGAAATTGGCTATGTTTCAAGGAAAAGTGTGTGTGTGTGGGATGGGGTTCAGATACAATTCTTTGTAAAGCCTGTCTAGATTTGATACAGGACTACCATTGCATGTTACCTTAAGAATAAATAAAAGGAAGCCCGGTGCACTAAGCTCCCGCTATGCGCGGGGTCCGGGGAAGGGCCGGACCACAAGAGTCTATTGTACGCATGTTACCTTAAGAATATTATGAAGAAAGTTGTTGGTACACTGCTTGTGTATGGGTGTTTGTCCCAAATAAAAGAAATTACTAATTAATATAAAAAATGATAAAAGTTGATAACGGAAGAAAAAAGGTCTCTTATTTCTTTTTTACTTCTCATCATAATGAAACAATCTCTATTCTATTATGGAATATGTGGAACGATAAGAATATGAGAAAGATGTGAAAAGCATTCAAGAGATCTTTTTTTATCGCAAATGTACTTTTGGTGTGAGAAAAGTACCTCGTTGTATGTATAATTGGTCAAACTTGATGGAAACAATTGGGTCACTCAAGCAGACTCACGTACAGATCTTGTGCATACTTTTTTTACACAGACTTGGCGTTTATTAAATGAAATTCTTTGACTAACAAAAAAAAACAGAATTTTCAAGTGTGAACTATTTGAAGGCTTGCCGTATTGTGCTAATCCAGGTTATTCATCCAAAACTAAACCCCATTGTCATGGTATCTTACCATGTACTTCTGTCCCCCCACAGTGGTTTGATTAAGGACTGTTATAGGTGATTTAGAGTTAGCAGTCATCTTAGCTTCTTTTCCTTGTATCTTATCCAAAACTTCCTGATGTCGATCCATACTGATTTGGAATAGCTTCGCAAGAAGCGATTTGTAACTTGTAGTTATGTGATTGATAAGTGCTTTGTCACCAGTGTCTTCCGTGTTTCACAACTCCTATGCCATTTTATCTGACCTTAGTTGCTCGTGATGTATGAATTCTTTTTTACAAGGCCAAAATTTCCCCAACTCAAACTAGTTTAACCTTACCACTATATTATTTCAAATTTTGATGTGACATTTTTTCAACTAACTATTTTACTTTTGACATCTCTCATAGTATAACTTTAAGCTGTTCTTACCAAACTCGATATAATAACCCATTCAATTGTTTCAATTAAACTTTCTGAAAGTTGAACTCCGGTTAATTTTATGGATGGAGGTAAAACTGTTAGGCCCGGGGCTACGGATAAGCAAGTAGAAGTAAGAAAAATAAGAATTCAAAACTTGAACAACTAAACAGTTACAGTATGTTGCCTTCAGTGTTGTGTCAACACTTGATAAAAACAGTAATAAACCTTAACGAGTAAATGCAGCAGAAAAAGTAAAAGACACAAGGTTTATATTTTCAAATCCGTTGATGGTCAATGACCGAAGTAATGTATATTCTATATACAGTTACAATTAAATTTCTTTTTACAATATGTAGAAATAAAATAAAAAGAAATTACAAAAACGAAGTCGCAGATGACTTCAGCCTAAAAGTAAAACATCTATAAAAAAACATACAACATCTTCATTACAATTGTTTCAACAATAAGCTTAATCTAGAATTTGGGCAACAATAGTAATGTTGAACTAGATGTTGTTTGATCCAGTTTCTGAAGTGAATTTCCGAGAGCTCTCTTGGTGATTTTTTTGTTGTAATCTGGATATCGATACTCTTAAGTTCCTTGTCTATTTATAGTGTGAAACTTCCTTGAAACTCTCACCGGTTGGTTGCGGGAGTTGAGAGAAAGTAGGCAGCAACTTGGACCGATTCTTCCTCCATGAAAACCTCAACAATATTAACTTGACCTTCACGTTGCTTTCTTTCCAAGCTTGACTTCTTCTTTTCCCACGTTTTAAACATAGTTTCCTGGTTAGCCTGCCTAGATCATTTTTACCACACAGTAACAATCACTGTTTTGGCCGGAAGAATAGACAAAATCGTTTATAGAGATGTTGTCTGGGATGTTGTCACAACACTGCAGGCAACATCCTTATGTTCATAAGCGATGTTGTCCTGAACGATTACTGGTGTTGTCATAACACTCATCCAACATCAACAATCTCCCCCTTTTTGCCTTTCTTCACAAAACTCCATACAAACCTAAAAATGCCTAGGATACTGATTCTCGATGTTGTCCTTAACAATCTAAAGATCAGTAGGATTGGGGCCATGCTCCCCCTCAACCTGCAGTTACAAATTTCAAGTACTTGTATCGATTATTAGGTTAGAAAGAAGTGATGTCCATTAGTCGTGACTTGCATATATTACATTCGTAGATAGTCAACAACCATTAGTCATACCATTTCCGCAGAATATAAGAATATGTACAGACCAGTACACTCATCCAACATCAACAATCTCCCCCCTTTTTGCCTTTCTTCACAAAACTCCATACAAACCTAAAAATGCCTAGGATACTGATTCTCGATGTTGTCCTTAACAATCTAAAGATCAGTAGGATTGAGACCCCTCAACCTGCAGTTACAAATTTCAAGTACTTGTATCGATTATTAGGTTAGAAAGAAGTGATGTACATTAGTCGTGACTTGCATATATTACATTCGTAGATAGTCAACAACCATTAGTCATACCATTTCTACAGAATATAAAAATATTTACAGACCAGTACATACTTCCAGTTTCTACCAAAATATTACAAACCATCAAAAACATGAACTATCTTATCAACTTGCATAGCATCATCACATTCACATTCTCATTCCCATAAACCTGACATCTTCAGCTAGATTGGTTTATGTCACAGTAGCTTCCAACCGCTTTATGTTTACAAACCAATCTGTACACAAAACCACCTCCTTCTTCATCTCCACTTAACATTGGCAACAATAATCAGTCATCATCATCTCTCAATCTCAATCTCAATCTCCCTCTACATCACTACTTGGCCCTGCTTCAGCTTCATTATCATCTTAGCTTCAGTATCAATCTTCTCTCCCTTTTTGTGAAGAAAGGATGTCCCCGTAGTAATTCCTGGCTCGCACTAGCTCTTCAATTTGTCTATTTAGCTCGGCGATGTGCATTTGTAGCCATTCTTTGGACATGGGGAACTGGTTCTGTCCTGTGTTGCCTGAAGTGTTGGCAACATATGTAGTTTCTGTGTCCCAGTTTTCCTTCTTCCAGGGTAGGTCAATGATTTTGTTCCTACTGTTAAGCACTGCTCTGTGTACTGAGTATACCTCTAAAGCAGGACTCGATTTTTCCCCATTTGGGATTTTAAATCCTTGATTGAGGAGGGATATGGAAGGACTGAGTTATTTTTCAGATTGACAACATGTTCAAATATAATGGTTCCTAAATCAACTCTGTTATTTCTTCCTATTTTATATAGCAGTGTTGCTTGCTCTAGAGTTACTACAGTCTCATTTAGAGAAGGTAGCCAGTTGAATATGGCAAGCTTGTGCAGGGTTGTAAACAGGGAAGTTAGTTTGGATACAGAACTACGAGGTGCCCAGACTGCGATCAAATTCCCAGTAAGATATTTGATCATATAATTAAACTCCTCAGTAGTGGGATTGTATTGCGATGGTCTTTCATATGTTGCTATCCCTAGAGTAGTGTTGATGATTTTGAGTGTAAAATTATATACTTTGTTGTATAAGTACACTTTCCCAAATTTCTTTGAGTTAGTGTCTTTAACAACAGGTGCCAAGTTAGCATATAACATCCTAATCACTTTTTCACAATAAGGTTTTTTCTCAGTTACTGAACATAATAAATTTCTACTGCTCAGAAAATCAACAAGACCATTATCAGAGAATGAATTTAGGTATCATTCTACTTTTAAACCACTTCCAATTATCAACAAATGATTTTGTTTGAAGCATGGGAGAATAAGGCATTACCTCAGAATCTGAATCAGATTCTGGACTATTGTCATCTGTTGAGGTTTGTGCAGGTGTTGCCAGTGTTGTTGGGGCAACATAGTCTGGGTCCACTGATGTGTCTGTTGCCTTCGATAACATTCGAAGCCACATTTCTGAATGTTCTTCGGACCCTTTTTGGTATAAACATGCTCAGATGTGTGTTGTCAGACACCTCATTTTTATCCCCTTCAGTTCCAGTTTGTGGGTTGTTTGTTGAAGGTGTTCCAGGAGTGTTGTGCATACTGAAATCAGAGTCAGTACTGCTACTGTTGCTTGAGTCAACAGGGAAAGTCGACTCGACCCTGGATTTCCTCTCACATCACAAAACCTGTTTTCGAAAATCCTTTTCGATCTTCTTGAGTGAAAGGTCGATGTTGAATATCGGGCACCTAGGTTCGAAAAATCTGATGTTGTATCAACATCAATGGGATTTTCATTGTCACCTGGGTAGTTCACATTCAAAGGTTCATCCGAGCCTATAAAGATCATTGTTCGTGAGGAACCTTCAGAATCAGGTTTTTGGGTATTGATTGGTACATAATGTTTATATACCATTTTCTTTTGTGACGGGCTGGTTGACATTGGAGTATATTCTCTTGTGTTTGAGGATTTTGGAGAAATGGATATAGGAGAGGGTTTAGAAGAGTTTGGTGTTTTAGGAAAGGTTTGGTTTGAAAAGGTGTTGGTGGTTCTTGGGCTTCCATCGATTTGAAATACCCGGTGACGGCTTGATGTGACTAAGCAAAGACAAGTGGGATGTTTCATCATTATGACAAACTTTATACACATTACAAATTCTTTCCCCTTAAATTTTGGTAGTGTAGAAGAATTGAGACTCTTTACACCTAAAGCAAAGGGATAACATAGCACACAACATCATTCAATTTTGAAACTAGATAAAGTTATCACAATCCAGATTTAACGAGATTTGAAGTTAAAACAGAGACGGAAAAAGAAGAAAGACATAATAAAACAGAATTACCAATATATTGGAAGGTGATGTTGTTAGCGATGTTGGCAACATTTTGAATCAACACAAGTAGTGAGAAACTTTAAGGACTTGTGAATTTGATAGTCATATTATGTATATGTTCCCTATGAGATTGATCCCTAGACCCAATGTTACATTTTTCCATTGTCCTTAATCAACTTAGTTGAACACATACAAAATTATTTTGAAAATAATTTTTGAGGTATTTTCAACCTTTTTTGAAGCACATGGTACTCCTATATAATAGGAACGATACCAGTCTCAGAGCTTTGCTCTTTTTGTATACATCCATATCTTATGTAGAGGCTTTGCCTTCTTATGATACTCCATTTTTATGATATATATAATTGATTTATATATACTATCGCAGAGAACATTATGCATTCTGAACTTGAGTGATAAAAAAACTATGCCACATCACCACAACATTTCCCATGTACATTGACACAACAGTAAATGTTACCCAAAATGTTGAGACAACATTTAGGACAACATCTACCTAAAATGTCTTATTTTTAGAGAAAACAAAGATCAAGAGATTTCTTCAAACTAGAAAATCTCTCATGATCTAAAGCTTTGGTAAAAATGTCAGCAAGTTGACGAAGTGTATCGACCTGTCCAATCTGAACTAGCTGTTTTTCAACCAACTCTCTTAAAAAATGATGTCGTATGTTTATGTGTTTTGTACGTGAATGCTGCACTACATTCTTAGAAATATTAATTGCACTCAGATTATCACAATACAAAATCATAGAGTTGTTTGATAAGTCATAGTCATCTAGCATGTGTCGTAGCCAAATCAATTGTACAACTTCCGGCGGCCACATATTTAGATTCGACAGTCGAAAGTGAGACAATTCTGTTTTCGACTATACCATGAGACTAAATTGTTGCCTAAATAGAAACAACCACAACTAGTACTTTTTCTATCATTTACATCACCGGCCCAATCCGAGGCACTATTTCCTATTAGGTTAGGATTAGTGTCCTTGGTGTACCAAATACCCAACTCACTTGTGTCGGAGACATATCTAATAATACGTTTTACGTCATTCAGGTGAGATAATTTGGGACAGGCTTGGAACCTAGCACAGACACACACGCTAAACATAATGTCAGGGCGACTAGCAGTAAGGTATAAAAGACTACCTATCATTGATCAGTACAATGTTGGGTCAACATTCTGGCCAACATCGTCTTTACATACCTGTTGTGTAGAACCCATTGGTGTCTTCATATGTTTAGCATTTTTAAGTCCAAACTCTCTGATCAGATTCTTGGCATACTTGCTTTGAGATACAAAGATCTCATCTTCAGTCTGTTTTATCTGAAAATCGAAGAAAAAAGTTAGTTCTCCAATCATGCTCATCTCAAATGTTGTCAACATTGCTTCAACGAATGACTCTAGATAAGTTCTCCTGGCCAACATCGTCTTTACATACATATAGAACCCATTGGTGTCTTCAATCATGCTCATCTCAAATGTTGTCAACATTGCTTCAATGAATGACTCTAGATAAGTTCTCCTGGCCAACATCGTCTTTACATACATGTTGTGTAGAACCCATTGGTGTCTTCATATGTTTAGCATTTTCAAGTCCAAATTTTCTGATCAGATTCTTGGCATACTTGCTTTGAGATACAAAGATCTCATCTTCAATCATGCTCATCTCAAATGTTGTCAACATTGCTTCAACGAATGATTCTAGATAAGTTCTAGAAGTCGAACCAAAAATAATGTCATCAACATACTATCTACACCGTGTCTTTTGATGAACAATGTTCTATCGGCTTCTCAACGGATGAATCCAAAGTCTATAAGGAAGTTTGTTAGACGACCATACCATGCACGAGGAGCTTGTTTTAACCCAAGGTTTTTTCCAGCTTGTATACATAGTGTGGATGGTGATGATCTTCAAATTCTTTTGGTTGTTTAACGTAAACTTCCTTGTCCAAATAACCATTGAGAAATGCTCCTTTAACATCCATTTGATGCAAAGTAATTTTTAGGTAGCAAGCAATAGCAAGTAATAATTTTATTGACTCAATCCTAGCCACAACCCTCCATCCATCACATCTATCGTCGATTTTCCTCTTTCTCCTATTCGAATTGAACTACCGCGAGCGCTTTCCAGATTATGAGCTACTTTTTGTTGGATGAAGATATGACGAAGAGCACGAATCTCTCGCGCGATTCTGACTTTGTCGTTCTCGATTACAAAATGCCGCACTACCGTGCAAAGCCAACGTGATGCTCCTTGGTCAGATGACCAAGATATTGGCGAATACATCCGCTGCTTGTTCTGAAAGACGAATAAGAATGTTTCGATCGGAAAGAAGACTTGGAGACGCCTAGTTTAAGCTGTCAAACAAGTGATGATTGAATGAAAGGTTGATCAAATTTGATAGATTCGCCCTCGGGTTTCGTCGTAGTCGATTCCTTCAACCTGTGTATAGCCTTGAGTAACAAGACGAGCTTTGTTTCGAACAACTATCCCTAATTCATCTTATTTGTTTTTGAAGATCCACTTGGTTCCAATAACATTTGTGTTGTTAGGACATGGAACCAAGTCACAGACTTCATTTCGGAAAAACTGTTCAAGTTCTTCTTGCATTGCTTAAATCCAAAAATTATCTTTTAAAGCTTCTTCAATGTTCTTTGGTTCAAAGGTAGATATGAGACAAGTAAGACTAACCTGTTGGTATATGGTGGACATACACACATACCTTACCATTTCACGATAATTGATTGGTTCTTTCTCTCTTGTATGCATCCTCTCAAAAACTCCCCCATATCACCTGAATGTCCTTCTAATCCTTGATGAAGGGTCTCATTACTTGGTCATGCACTTCAGTTACAGACTCCTCCGCCACTTCAACCTCTGTGGTTTCTTTTTGTGGTTCAGATGTTCCTCTGATGTTGTAACAACATTCGGAACATCTATTTCTTCAGTTAGTTGCTCTTTTTCTACTGTAACCACAATGTTATTTTTTGATGACTTTCCTGAGATATCCACAAGATCATCAAATATAACATTAACGGACTCCTGTATGGTCTTAGTCCTCAGATTGTATATCCGGTAAGCATGGCTATTCTGTGAGTAGCTGACAAATATTCCTTCGTCACTTTTTGAGTCAAATTTCGCCTGTTGGTCCTTATCATTTAAAATATAGCACACACACCCAAAGACATGAAAGTAACGCAAAGTTGGTTTCTTTCCATTTAACCGTTTATAGGGGGTCATCCTGGTACCTGCCCTTAAAAAGACTCTATTGGTGATTTGACATGCAGTGTTTAAAGCTTTTGTCCAAAACCTTTTTGACAATGTTTGGAACTTAACATTACTCTAGCCATTTCTTGCAAAGTTCTGTTCTTCATCTCTGCTACCTCATTCTGTTGAGGGGTTTTTGGTGCTGAGAATTCATGGAATATACCTTTCTTATCGCAAAATTTAGCAAACAATTGATTATCGAATTCTTTTCCATGGTCGAATCTGATCCGAAAAATGGGAGAACAAAACAGGTTCCTAATCCTAGAGTATAGTACTTTAAACATGTCAAAGGTTTGTGATTTTTCTTTTAGAAAATAAATCCATGTATATATGGAAAAATTATCTACTATTACAAAGGAATATCTCATATCCCCTAGGCTGTCTACTTCAATAGGACCCATCAGATCCATATGTACTAATTGAAAACAATGAGACGTACCTGAGTGTTGTCTGTCGTGTTGGACAACATTATGGGGAACACGAGTCTGCTTACCTTTTAAACAATCTTCGCACACTGTCTTATCTTTTGTGTTCAACTTGGGAATGCCTCTAACAACTTCAAAAGAGATTAATTTCTCCAAGTTGCGATAGTTGACGTGTCCCAACTTCTGATGCCACAATGTTGTGTCGCTTACCCTTGCACTGTATTCTTGTCCACCGACGAGATAGCAATTGTCTCGCCGTACGGACATAACACATTTATCGCGTAATCTGTAACTTTACATTCACGCTTGTTGAATCTTATCTCGAGATCGTCGTCACATAGTTAGCTTATGCTAAGTAGGTTAGCTATTAAACCTTTTACATGAAGGACATTCATCAAGGCTGGTACGTCAGGAACATACTCTACCAATTATCTTACTCTTGCTTCCCCCCACCAAAAGTCACGTATCCTCAGTTGAATTGCATCATAATAGTAAGTTTTTGGTACCTGTCATGTGTCATTAACAACCACTATCAAAATACCAAGAACCTGTCATGTTAGTATGTAAAGCAGTTATGCACACATTACACCTCAGGTTTAGTTTAGGTACCCACTCTTTTTCAAAACTTTTCTTCTTTCTGCTCTCAGGCTGATTGCTTTTAATGTTGTCAGTAATGTTGGACAACATTGGTGGCGACATTTTGGGCAACGATCTGAGTACACTGTTTTGAAGTTTGTAGCAGTAGGCATTAGATGACCTAACTTCTTACCGTAGCTGCATCCAAGCTTCAATCTATCCGTAGTGTTATGAGAGTTAATTAGCATTTTCTTTAACAAACTTTATCTTCTCACCTTTACTAGGGATCTTAGAAGTCTTTGTTTTACTAGGTGATTGATACCCAAGCCCAGCCTGTGTAGGTTTGTTGAAGTTTAAGATTTCGTCCAACTTGGAGGTCCCCGTGTTGAGCCTTTGGAAGGTGGTCTCAGCTAAATTCAATCTTGCACGGATCTTACCAAGTTCTAGGTCCTTCTTGGTAAGTGCTACCTCTAATCGATTAACAATGCCTTTCAGATTATTGTTTCAAGAGCCAAAGATTTAGCTTTTGAGTTTAGTTGCTCAGATTCTGTGATCAGGGCTTTACCAAGATCTTGTAATTCCATTACCACTTCATCTTTAGGGTCAACTAGATCCAAATTTACAGTTTCACATGAAGTAATTAAACCATAAACAATTAACATCAGAATAGTCAAAATACACATACCTTTATGATGTTGCTGGAATTTCAGATGTTGTAACCAATGTTGTCACAGATGTCAGCAACATCTTCATTGTCGGATAGTGATTGCTCGAACATTGCTGTCAGCATTGCATGTGATTCTTCTTCTTCTTCTTCTTCTTCTTCTTCGTTTTCTTCATAGACACCCACACACTTTTACCAACTTTTCTAAGGATGTTTGCATATTCATTAGCATAATGTCCCCAACCCGAGCATGCATGACATTGCACTCCCTCGAGTTGTTTGAGATTAAAATTGGTATTGTCTGAGGTTGTTTTTCTTAGTGAATTATCACTTCTTTGCCCTGAAGGTGATCTTATTGGCTATTTATTGAAGAGTGGGTTTTGGTGCTGCTTATATTTAGCTTTACTTCGATCATTGTTGATCTTCCTCATCATCGAATTAAATCGTCGAGTGAGTAAGACAACAGTTGCACCATCACCTAGTTCCTCAAGGTTTTCATCCTCATCTTCAATGTTAGTTTCCGAGGTTTGTCCAGGGTCATTGTCTTGTCCTTATACAAATCATTTTGACTCTTGATGTTCATCTCATAAGTTTGAAAGATGCTCATCAAGGCATGTAGATTCATTGTGGCAAGATTATGGGCCTCTTCAATAGCACAAATCTTTGTGTTAAATCTCTGAGGGCTTTGTCCACAAGTTGTGTGTCGGTCAAAGGAGAACCAAACACTTGACACTGATTTGCAATGTCAATTAACTTTTCAAAATAGGATTTTATATCCTCAGATTCTTCCATCCTTAAGCGCTATATTGGCTCAAAATCATGTGTAGCTTTGTTCGTCGCATACTTGAGGTACCTTCACAATGAGTTTGCAAGGTATCTCAGGCGTCCTTAGCCGTTGTACAATTCTGAATGGGTTTGAACATGTACAGATCTATCCATCCGAATATAGTATTTAAGGCTTTTTCAGTATAGCTTGCATTGTTAGTTTCTTCCGCGGTCCATTCAGATTCGGGTTTGGTAAGTATATCACCATCCTCATCCGCTGGATACTTAGGAACAACATATTCTTCGGTGACAGATCTCCATGCTCGAACATCAATGGACTTGATGTGCGAATGTAGACGGATCTTCTAATAGGCATAATTTGTTCCATCAAGAATTGGAAGTCTACATTCATTTTGAATAGCTGAGTCCATAGCCATTTAGATATAAGACCAATCACTTATTGTATTAAGTGTCGGCTCTGATACCATTTGTTAGGCCCGGGGCTACAGATAAGCAAGTAGAAGTAAGAAAAATAAGAATTCAAAACTTAAACAGCTAAACAGTTACAGTATATTGCCTTCAGTGTTGTGTCAACACTTGATAAAAACAGTAATAAACCTTAAAGAGTAAATGCAGCGGAAAAAGTAAAAGACACAAGATTTATATTTTCAAGGGTATATGTTAATATATCCCTTGATGGTTAATGACCGAATTAATGTATATTATATATACAGTTACAATTGAATTTCTTTTTACAATATGTAGAAACAAAATAAAAAGAAATTACAAAAACGAAGTCGCAGATGACTTCAGCCTAAAGGTAAAACATCTATAAAGAAACATACAACATCTTCATTACAATTGTTTCAACAATAAGCTTAATCTAGAATCTGGGCAACAATAGTAATGTTGGACTATATGTTGTTATACTACTTTAGGCAATGATGTTTGATCCAGTTTCTGAAGTGAATTTCCGAGAGCTCTTTTGGTGATTCTTTTCGATGTAATCTGGATATCGATACTCTGAAGTTCCTCCTCTATTTATAGTGTGAAACTTCCTTGAAACTCTCACTGGTTGGTTGCGGGAATTGAGAGAAAGTAAGCAGCCTCAACAATATGGACTTGGCCTTCACGTTGCTTTCTTTCCAAGCTTGAATTCTTCTTTTCCCACGTTTTAAACATAGCTTCCTGGTTAGCCAGTAACAATCCCAAAATCATTTATAGAGATGTTGTCACAACACGGCAACATGAACATAAGCGATGTTGTCCTGAACGATTACTGGTGTTGTCACAACACTCATCCAACATCAGCAAAAACAATGCCATTATTCTTAAATAGAGTATCATCTTGTTTCACATGTCACCCCTGTTCTTGTCTACATATGAAGTGATCGACTTAAACGATTTTTCTGCAATTGCTTATGGTCAAATTCTTGCCAATCTTGCATAGTATTTCTTGGGAGTCTAACTCTCTCCCTTTATTTATGTTTTTCTGGAAATGCTTTGATGCTTAAAGGTGTATATGTGTTAAACTCATACTTGTTTGATTAAATTACGATATTTGCGATGTTGAAACTCTTTCTACTGCAGAGATTATGCGTCAGCCGGTCAACTTATCACCGCCAAATGATCCAGTTTTAAATCGATGTAGAAGTAAATCAAGGTTTGCGTTTCCTGGGAGATAAATGTATGTACTTGTGTCTCTAAATTAAAGTCAGTTTGAAGAATATAATTAGTGATCCTGCAATCACAAAAGAGACTTAGCTGTCTTGGGCAGGTAGATGAATGTGTGGTTTTCTTGGAGGATTAGTGGTTCTCATCAATGGTGAAGTGAGCTGTTACTACAGGAATATCAGCACTCGTCAGGTTGAGCGAGCTGCTACTGCAGGAATATATCTGCAAATCTTGTGATAAAATATCAATAATTTGCATTGTGTACATTTTGATCATTCTCCTAGAGGGCATTGTAAGAAGAGAAAAGCTGCAGGCTTTTTTCACCTACATAAGCTGATCTCTCATGGCATTTGCCTATATTAAAACAGAGAGAAAAGTTGAGTTCTCATCTGTTGAACTATTTGTAAAATGTGATCTATTAATGTATTTTACCCTCTTACAACCTACAAATTTGCATCCTGCTGTAGCATCTTATACATACTGTGGAGTGAGATATTTAAATGTCTACTGCTGGTCCTAAGCACCTTTTGTATCTTTGAAGTCCTACATTGTCGGAACTACATGAGATATTCGTAAACTAAACTTAATGGATCCTGTTGTAAGAGGGTAATATTTTACCCTCTTACAACCTACAAATTGGCATCCTGCTGTAGCATCTTATGCATCTGTCGAGTGAAATATGTAAATATTACCCTCTTACAACCTACAAATTGGCATCCTGCTGTAGCATCTTATGCATCTGTCGAGTGAAATATGTAAATGTCTTTGAAGTCCTACATTGAATAGTAATGTTGTCTAATATTACCCTCTTACAACCTACAAATTGGCATCCTGCTGTAGCATCTTATGCATTTGTCGAGTGAAATATGTAAATGTCTTTGAAGTCCTACATTGAATAGTAATATTGTCTAATATTACCCTCTTACAACCTACAAATTGGCATCCTGCTGTAGCATCTTATGCATTTGTCGAGTGAAATATGTAAATGTCTTTGAAGTCCTACATTGAATAGTAATATTGTCTAATATTACCCTCTTACAACCTACAAATTGGCATCCTGCTGTAGCATCTTATGCATCTGTCGAGTGAAATATGTAAATGTCTTTGAAGTCCTACATTGAATAGTAATATTGTCTGAACTACATGAGATGTTCGTAAACTAAACTTGATGGATGAGAAAGCATATGAAACTTCACATCTTACTGGGAAGACGACCAAAGGGCTTTTAGAGCTGGACCATTAACATCTTGATCAAGTCAGATCTTCTATGACTGAGAAATGCATGTCGAAATAGCACTTTCTGATGTTATACAAGCTGTGGACTTGTATACTTTATGGGAAATGATAATGCCAGAGCAAGATAGAATAGTAAAGACCATTGTACAAGACTCGAAGAAAGTAAAATTATACAACATGGTCAAGATTTAGATGTTCAGTAGATTTTTTAAAGATATTGAAGTCTAGCAGAATGTTAAAATATGCTTATTACAGGTTTGTGGAGTTATACTTATTGGAACCTCTATGGAATTGTCAACATATGTTCCTCCCTTTGTCCCAGAAAATAGGCCCTTACAATTTGTGAAGTCAGCAATTTTTCTTTATTATGAGTTTTCGCATGCCTTTTAAAAATTTGAACTATAATTGTACTTTCTTCAGACTGAATATGTGAATTAATTAAACAAAATTAAGAAATCTACATCCGGATTCACGTTTAAATTAAGATGTATTTTGAATCTCGTATGTCGATACTTTGCTATTTTTTCCTAATGGAAGCCGTATTTGCTTTGTCAAAGAAGCTACATAGATAATTTCTCCATTGAAGTCAAAGAAAGCATAGAGTTGTGCAGTGAATGATTTAGATGTATATGATCAAGCACCGACCCATGTTTGTGTCCCAATCATCTAACATGATTCAACATGTCTTGACAAAGTTTTCCCCATCAAAATGATGAATCAAGATCTAAAAATTCCATATATTTTCAGACAGAAAAATCTAACATAATAATATAAATTTGAATGAGCAAAAGAAAGGGATTCGGTTGTTGAGTCAAAAACTTTTTTGTTTCCAGATCTTTTCTTTTGCTTAAAGATTGTAGTACATTCATGCACAAAAAAGTAGTCTTCTGGAGATGGAAAAGGCAGCAAGGTGCATAGTTTTGTTTGGCTGAAGTAGCTGAGGGTTAGATTTTGTGAAAGATTTGAGGAGAAAAAATAATGATTAAAAAGGGCACGTCAGACGCATATTACGCCAGACCTGACAAAAATAATACAAATGCTTTGGTGAACGTTAATCGACGATTGGATCAGACTATTTCTAAAAATAGTACACTCCAACTGTCATTTTTTAGACCCATGAACTGTACTAAAAATAAATAAAAAATACAGTCCATTATTTATTAATACTCTAATATCGTCCATTATATATTAGTATAGTCCAATCCATTATAATACAGTATAGTTCATGCAAAATTATACAGTTCAGTGCGATGTACCAAACGAGTTGCACTGGCACAGAGGAGATTTGAAGATGGATGAGCTGGACATGTTTTTTTTTACCTCCTTTGCAAATATAAAGACCTCTTTTTTTATGGGAAAGACCTAGATATGAGGGGTCAAGAAAAATATCTTGGGTTTATGGAGAGATCATAAGAAATCATCCTCTTGAAAGTTCACAAGTGGAGCAGTGGCGGAACCCAAAATTTATGCAAGAAAATTCAAGAATGTGACATTTGTTATTGTATGGAACCCCGATTGTCACTATACTAATTTTTTACTTAACAATTTATCAATAATAATTAAAAAAAAAAACTTGTTTAGCACTGACTATTTGCAGTATAATTTTTCAATAATATAGATTTAACTGAATCTCATTGGCTCTACACAGCTCCGCCACTGATTGGAAGAATATTATGTATCTTATTCTTAAAGATTTGTTTGTACTTTAGGTGATAATATTTACTTTTTGTTCTCTATTTTTTTATGTAAAAGTTGGCAGTGAACAAGAAAGGGTCTTTGATAGAATTGAAACCTTGATGTAGTTTGAAGTTGCATTTACCACTAAGCTACAACTCAAATCTTGTAGTTCAAGTTTTTTTCTTTTTATTTCTTACTCGGTGTTCAATATTTATCTTTTTGAGTTTTTCATTTGTAGTTCAAGTTTTTTTATTTTATTTCTTACTCGGTGTTCAATATTTATCTTTTTGAGCTTTCCATTCGATATCTAGTAGTACTTATTTTGGGTCCCTCGTAAATTGCACCTAATGTGGTGCCCCAATTAAGTCCAATTCATATTCATAATCCATAAGGTTCAGTAAGGGAAAAATCTTTTTTACCGGAATTCATTTTTCATTTTCAGAACTCAAATTGAGATTTCTAATTAAGAATGGAGGAATTCTATCCATCCCACCCGACCTCTTAATGATGTAGTTTTAAGTTATTGGGTGTAATTTAGTTTCCTTCTATTTTTCTGTCACACCTTTAGTTCACCAACAAGTGATATTATTCATTATTGGTCAACTTTGTTTTAACACATAAAAAGATGGTCTGCTCGCAATTCTTTCAAATTGAATATTTCAAAAGCTATCTTTCTCTTTTGTCCTACTTCACAAAATATGACAAAGGTACCCTAAAAAGAAAACGTGCTGTGTGGCTCCAAGAAAGTTGAAACCTAATATTGGATAAGCAGACACACACAGCTAGTGGACACGAATTCGTGAAAGGTTAGCGACATGCACACACAATTTCATTGGTTTATAATCGTTATTGTTTCTTATATTGAAGTATATCATAATATACATACCTGGGTTTTTGGTAATAGATTTTTGTATATAATTAGAGTTGTACACTTACCATAATTGTATAATTATTGTACAAGTAGAATAAAGTTTTGAAAGTAGAATATAAATATGATTTTCCTACTATGGAAATTGTAAATTGTATAAATACTCTTTCATTAATGAAAATAATCAAGGATGTTATTTCTTTCATGGTATCAGAATTCATACCTCTCCTATCTTTTCTTCCGCAAGCTCTAGGTTTTCGAGCCTCCTTCTCGGTTTCCGTGCCCTTCTTCTATTCCCAAATCCCTCTATAATAAAAATCCTTCGTATTTCCATCTTAGGGTCTTTGGGTGCTTATGTTATCCACTATTTTCGTCAACTACAATTAACAAACTTCAAGTCCGTTCTACTCCTTGTGTGTTTTTGGGTTATCAATCTAATCATCGTGGTTACAAATGTTTTGATTTATCGTCTAATAAAATCATAACTAGTAGCCATGCTATTTTTGATGAAACTCAATTTCTGTTTGCTAACGTCAATAGTACCGGGCCTAGTTCGTATAATTTTTTAGAGATGAGGTCTCCCGTATTTTATCCATCATTTATCGGACTTGTCCCTCACCCAAAATCCGCCAGCGGGCCCACTGAACCTCATGTCCCGTCGAATCTACTCAGTAGGCCAGCCACTTACGTCCCGGGTCCAGCAACTAGGCATCATATGCAGCCCAGTTCTGTATGCCCCTGCTTTTGTTTCAGGTCTCGATCCAGATTTCCATGTTGGGCCAGCAGACCCACTGCCTGCTGGACAACCCTCCCCCATTCAAATTCTTCTCAAAATCCATCCAATTTTTTCCCGAGTCATAGACTAGTCACTCATAGTCAACGAGATATTTTAAAATCAAAATGACATTTTAATCTAAATTCTAATGTCTCTAAATCTCCTCTACCACGTAACTTCGTGTCTACCTTAAATGACCCAAATTGGAAATTGGCTATGGACGTCGAATATGATGCTCTTATTGTAAAAAAGACATGGGAATTGGTCCCCCGTCCTTCTGGTGTTAATATTATTCGATCTATGTGGATTTTTACTCATAAAGATAATTTTGATGGTTCTTTTGCGCGACATAAGACTCGTCTTGTAGGTGATGGTAAGACTCAGCAGGTTGATGTGGATTGTGGTGAAACATTTAGTCTGGTGGTTAAGTCGGCTACCATTCACAATGTTCTCAGCTTGACTCTTTCGAAAACATGGTTCAATCATCAGTTAGATGTGAAAAATGCTTTCTTACATGATGATCTTAAGGATACCGTTTACATGCATCAGTCCTTGGGTTTTCGAGATCCCAAATATCATCATCATGTATGTTTATTGAAGAAGTCCTTGTACGAGCTTAAGCAGTCCCCACAGGCTTGGTATAAGAGATTTGCAGACTATGCTTTTACTATTAGGTTTTCTCACAGCAGGTCTGATACTTCATTGTTCATATATCGTCGTGGTACTTCCATGACTTATATTCCCTTATATATGGATGATATTATCTTGACTACCTCGACTGATGTTTTGAGAAAGTCTATGATAACCATGCTCAGTTCTGATTTCGCTATGAAAGACTTGGGGCCCTTGAGTTACTTTTTGGAGATTGTTGTTTCTCGTCATGCAGATGAGTTATTCTTATAACAAAGAAAGTATGCCGCTGCGATAATTGAACGGGATGATATGTCTTCGTGTAAGCCTACTTCCACTCCAGTTGATATTAAGCCCAAGCTGGGTGTTGCGGCTGGCTCACCTTACGAGGATCCTACTTACTATCGCAGTCTTGCTGGAGCTCTGCAGTATCTTACTTTCATGATACCGGATATTATGTATGCCGTACAACAGATGTGCTTGTTTATGCATGATCCTCGGATGAAGCATATGAATGCGCTCAAACGCATTATCAGATACATCCAGATGACACTTGACTATGGCTTACATCTATATCCATCATCGACATCTACACTTGTCTCATATACCGATGCTAATTAGGGTGGCTTTCCCGATACCAGATATTCCACGTCAGGTTATTTCATGTTTCTTGGTGATAACTTGGTCTCATGGTTTGCCAAACGATAAGCTACCTTATCACGCTCCAGTGCCGAGGTCGAGTATCAAGAGGTAACCAATATAGTTTCTGAATCATGTTGGTTACGTAATCTTCTCTTGGAGCTTCACTTTCCCATTCAAAAATCTATCTTGGTGTATTGTGATAATATTAGTGTCGTTTATGTTTCTGGGAATCCGGTACAAAATAAGCGCACCAAACATATTGAGATGGAGATTCATTTTGTTCGCGAAAAAGTAGCTCGTAGACAAGTACGCGTTTGCCATGACCCTTACAAGTTTCAAATTGCAGACATCTTTATGAAGGGTCTTCCTTCGATTCTATTCGAAGATTTCAGGGACAGTCTCAGCGTACGAAGACCGCCCGCTATGACTGCGGGGGTGTGAAGGTATATCAATATATATATATACCTCATATACACATATACTATTTTGTGTATACCGTGTATATCACGGAAATGAAATGAGTTGGACGACCGTGATATACACGGTATACACACCGTGTATATGAGGGGTTTTGTATATAATTAGAGTTGTACACTTACCATAATTATATAATTATTGTACAAGTATAATAAGGTTTTGAGAATAGAATATAAATATAATTTTCCTACTATGAAAATTGTAAATTATATATATACTCTTTCATTAATGAAAATAATCAAGGGGATTTCTTTCAGATTGGAAACTATGAAAGCAATTATTGAGAAGATTTATTGAGGGAACAACCAGTGGATTAAGAATTGAGGTTCATTTAATTACTTATGTTTCTGTTCAAAAACCTCCTAAGTGAAGTCAAGTGAAATGTTATAATAGTATGATATGGATCTCATTTTTATATTGGGTTTACGTATTCTCTATACTATACTTTACTCCTAAATAAGGCCGAGATAATTTACAACAAAACATACCTAGTGTGATCCCACAAAGTGAGGTTTGTGGAGGGTAGAATGTATGCCGATCTTACCTCTACATTGGGAGGTAGAAAGATTATTTTCGATAGACCATCAGCTCAAGGGAAAAACAAATGAAGCAATTCGGAAAAAAAAATCACGACAAAATACTATAGAAAACATGTCAAATAATCATTCTGAAAAGGAACAATAATTACAACTTATATCATGTTATTCCGACGAGATACTTACATCATGTTATTATAAGAATGAAAAGCAGCTGAACATCCGTTAAAAGCTTAATTATAATGTCAATCAATAATTTTTCAGAATAATAGCAATCCTCAAGAGTCGATTTTCTCAGCGGGAAAATACTGTTTAGAAAAATCATTCGGGTTCGAACGGGCTTATCAACCAAAAAACCAAATTTTTAACTTGGTTAAATCTAAAAAGAATCAGATTGGATTGGGTATCATTCACGGGTATTATTAACGAAGGGCATATTTGCTAAATTTTGCATACTTTAAGGATATATTTACCCCTTTTCGCTTATTAATCAACCAATTATAGGTCAATTGAGAGCTTTGGTTAAATTAAGTGCATATTATTGGATCAAAACTATTGAACGGTAAGACTATGTATAAGTTTAACTATTAATGAATGACATGTCTGCTCAATTTCATGCGGTTATAATTAAGGGTAATATTTGAACCCTTTTCGTTTACTTAATTCTACATGTTTAAGATGCATGAATTTGATTGTCTTTTTTGTAATAATTTATAGACCCATCACCTTATCACGTATTTCTACAAATCAATGTTCTAAAAAATGGCCTAGGCAGCCGCCTAGGCGCTGGTAAGCCGTCCCCCTTATGCCCTAGGCGGTCCAAGTCGTTTTTTTAATAGGGGTAAAATTACGATTTTACACCCAATTTTTTTGCCCTAATATAACAGCAAACAGGGCTGCTTCATCGACATATCGTCGACTTCAGAATCAGAGAGAAAGAGACCAGCGAAAAAAACCCTAAAAATTTCAAGAATCAAGATTCAACATTCAAGAATACAAAAAAGCCCTAAAAATCTTCAATCAAGCTTCAATGTTGGTTCTATTTCTTCTTCTTTTACTTCATATCTTCTATTTCTTCTTCTTTCACTCTTCAATCATCATTTTTTCTCTTTTTTCCGGGCTGTTTCGAACTTTCGTGACCCGACCCGATTTTTTTTTTTGTTCTTCGGTTAATCCTTGTCGAGCTGCTGCCCCTGCTGCCTTAAATCTGAAAAAAATAATAAATATTTAGTATAAATTAGTTACAACTTACAAACTTATTAGTAATAGTATAAATAGACTAGTAATAAGTTAATAATATAAATATATAGTGAATGATTTGTCATTTGTGGTGATTCTCGACTCCATCGTTGATGTTGAAGCAACTTACGGTTTCGATTTACGAATTAGCTTTAGGAGTTTCGATTTCGATTTCATAGCTTGATTTGCAGGTTATTAATTTGCAAAAATGAGTTCTAATCCAATTGAGAATCAAGAGTCGACTTCTTCCAAATTAAAGAGAAGTAGTGATGATAAGGGTGGGAATATGGAATGCTTTCCAACCCAATGAACCAAGATAAGTGGAGGTGTAAGTTGTGTGGAAAATAATATAGTGGGGGAATTTATAGAATTAAACTTCATATTGCCAACATAAGAGGAAACATCGCTCCTTGTTCAAAGGCGTCTAAAGAAGATAAGGAACGATGTAAAGCGGCACTTGATGGAGCAAAAAAGAAAAAGATGGAAAAGAAAGAGGAGGATGTAGCCTTAAGAAGTGAGGTGGAGGTTCTACATTCACATGACATTGATAACATGGAAGAGGGAGGGACCATGAGACCACCTCGTTCTCTTGGTCCTATGGATAGATATACTTCCAAAATAAATGCCGATGATAGTTGTATGGATGAAAGAGCAAAAACTAGGCAACAAAACATACATGATGCTCTTTCCAAAGAAAGAACACTTAAAGTGCACAAATATGTGGCTAGATGGGTGTATGAGTCGGCCATTCCATTTCATGCGGTGGAAATTGATAGCTTTAAGAGAATGGTCGAGGCGATTGGACAATTTGGTCCCGGTTATCGTCCTCCTAGCCAATACCAACTTAGAGAGTCACTCTTGAAGGGGGAAGTAGATAGAACAAAACTATCACCCAAGAATCAAGAGGAATAATGGGAAAAAAGTGATTGTTCTATCATGACCGATGCTTGGAGTGATAGAAATAGAAGAAGTATAATGAATTTGTGCGTAAATTGTCCAATTGGGACAATTTTTCTTTCATCTAAAGAGGCTTCCGGAGATGCACATACCGGGGAATATATTTTTGATTATGTGGATGAGTGCATTGAAAAAGTTGGGGTTCAAAATGTGGTTCAAGTGGTGACCGACAATGCTTCTAATAATTTGAAGGCCGCGGAATTATTGTTACAAAAGAGACCTAAAATCTTTTGGACTCCATGTGCCACTCACACAATGAATCTTATGCTTGAAGGAATTGGTAAGCTTCCTAATTTCAAGAATGTAATTTCAAAAGCAAATTTTTTTACCGTTTTTATCTACTCTCATCATAAGACGTTGGCATTGATGAGAAAATATACAAAGAGGGAGATAATACGGCCTGGAGTAACTAGATTTGTCACGACTTTCTTAACATTGCAAAGTTTAATTGAAAAGAAAGAAGAGTTGAGGCAAATGGTAAACTCCAACGCATGGGAAGAGACCAAATGGTCTAGAAGCTTGAAGGGAAAAACCGCATATGCTACCATAGTACAACCGAATTTTTGGAATGAGATTGCTCTTTGCTTGAAGGTATTTACACCTTTGGTGAAAGTCCTTAGACTTGCTGATGGAGATGTGAAGCCGACTATGGGCTTTGTTTATGGTGAAATTCTAAAAGCAAAGAATGAGATTAAAGAAACTTTAAGGTATAGGGAAGACAAGTATAAGCCTATACTTGACATAGTGGATTCAAAAGGAAAGGGGCACATTAATAATCCACTTTATTTGACGGCTTACTTGTTGAATCCGTACTACTTTTATAACAAATCCTCTACATGATCACCGGAAGAACATGAAATTGTTATGGATGAGATCTTTACTTGTATTGAGCGATTCCATCCGGACTTGGATATGCAAGACCAAGTGATTAATGTGGATTTGGTGAAGTATAAGAACCGGGAAGGTGGATTTGGAAGACCTTTAGCGGTTAAAGGATGTCAAAACAATGATGATAAATATGATCCGGATATGATTATGACTATCTCTCTTATTAATTTTTTATAAATTATAATTTATAAGTTTAAATGTTTAATGCTTCAATATTAAATATTAATAATATTTTTGGTTTTTGAATTTATAGTTGGATGGTGGAATAACTATGACAATCATACACCTCATCTTCAAAAGATTGAGAAAAAGATTCTTTCTTTGACAACAAGCTCATCTGGTTGTGAAAGAAATTGAAGTGTCTTTAAAGGGGAAATTCACATTCTAATTTCTAAGTCTTTTAATAATGATGATTGTATATTATTATTAGTTACTAAGTCTTTATATTTTCTTTGTAGATTCACACAAAGAAGAGGAATAGACTAGATACCGATCGTATGAACAATCTAGTATATGTTCAATTCAATGCAAGATTGATGAATAAGAAGAAGAAGAGGGGTGATAAAATTGACGTGCTTCTAGCAAATGAGGCTACTTATGCACAATCTTGGATTGTTGATGGAGTGTGTGAAGATGAAGGTAAAAATGAGGAGGTGGTACCCGGTTCGGGGATTACATGGGGCTTGTTGAGTGAAGCATCGGGAGCAAATGAAGAATTGCAACCAAGAAGGAGTGCTCGCAATGTTGAAGAAGTTTTAGAAGTAAGAGAACCCGAAGAAGATGATTTTGTATCCGATGGCACGGAGGATGAGGGAGAAGATGATGAGTTTGACTTTGAGTCGGACAATGAAGAGCGTGATATTGGAGATCTTGGTAACGAAGACATGGAATTTTGATTTTTGTTCATGTTGTTCGTCTTAAAGGTACTTTAATGATTTATGAATTTATTAACTACTTAAGAATGTATTGATTTTATGATTTATATATTTTATACATATATGATATATATACAATTGATGTAAAATATTAAAAAATTAAATAAAATACATCCGCCTAGGCCCCCGCCTAGGAATCCGTCTAGGCGCTAGGCGGTCAGGCTCCGTCAAGCCTCCGCCTAGCGTCTTTTAAAACATTGCTACAAATAATACATGTCCTCCCCCTAGTATGATACGATACTATTAGAAAAACATATGAGGACAAGAAAAAAATTAAGAATATGAAATGTATAGAGACCTAATAATCACATGTTTTGAATGGATGTGATCTCCAGAAAAAGGGCGTGTGGGGTGGGTTGGGGTGGTGGGGCTACAGGCAAACTCCTGAAAGTATTATCCAAAAGACAAGTTATATGAATAAGACATTGCATACATCATCATCTTTTTGGAAGTAAAATATTTAATATGTGCACTAAAAGGTTGTGTGGAGTGTGACTAATGGTGTCTTTTAAAATGTGTGTTTTTCATGACAAAGTTTAAACTTTTTAATGGTGATTCCATTGTTGGGTAGTTAGCCTAAGACAACAAATCTTGATTATTTCCATTTCCAGCCTCATTTATTATTATTATTATTAACTTTGAAAGGAACTTTTATGTGTATTTCCAAGTAATTGAAATTAAATTATTTTAATGTGTGATCATCTCATATAATTTTTTTTAATGTGTGAGCTTAATTATTTCTCTATATATGAGGCTGAAAAATGTAGTCTATAAACAATAGGTAAATATTCATTTTAATAACGAATAGTGATGAAATTCAAACTCATGATCTCTTGGTTGCTCTCATATCATGCATGTTAAAATATTTATTTATATCATCTAAACATTTAAAATGTTAGAAAGAACATATTTTTTATACTTTGACTATGTCTCCACACATATTACAAGCTATCCAAGAGAGATAGTTTTTGTTAAAGTATATGGACCTCAAGCCCATCACGGGACAAATCACATTCGTGTCTAGCATTAGTATATTTGGTATTGATATATTAATATTAGTCTTGTATCTTAATTAGTATTGTAATATTAACATAATTGTATAGTTAGTCTACATATAGAATATGGATTTAGATGTAGAATAGGAAAATCATTTTTCTATTGTAACTTGTATATATATGTCTTTCATCAATAAGAATAATGAAGGGATTAATTCTTTCATTGTATCAAGAGTCTAGGTTATTTTCCTGGCTTCCGCTACTCACTTCTTTCTCAAATTTTCTCTTGAAAACCGTGTCCCCCCCTCGGTTCTTCCCAAAACCGAGACATTCCCTTCCCAAACCAAGACACTTCTCGATTCTTTCTTAAATTCTCCAATAAATCCATTCTCCGAATCTTGTTGTTCTATTCAATATGACTGATAAGAACACTTTTAATCCTGCCCTCACAGTTTCTAATATCAAGAGCGTTCTTCATATTGTTCTTGACCTAGAAAACGTCCAATATGAGACGTGGACGGAGTTCTTCAAGATTCATGCCACATCACATCAAGTTTTCCACCACATCATTCCTCCTGCTACTATCACGGAGGGGGCTACGGGAACTACAACGGAGGGTACTACAGAGGTGGTGCCCACCAAAGCAGACGATCCAAAATCATGGGTCACACTTGATGCAAAAGTCATTCAGTGGATTTATGTCACTATCTCCATTGACCTCTTACAGACGATTATGGAACCCAACTCCACAGCTATGGAGGCTTGGAATCGATTGCGTGACATATTCCAAGATAACAATCATTCCCGGATTGTTACCCTTGAACATGAATTTTTTCAAGTCAAGATGAAGAATTTTCCAAACGTTTCATCCTATTGCAAACGTCTCAAAGACTTGGCGGATCAACTTCGCAATGTGGGTGCTCCTGTAGCAATAGTCGTCTCGTCCTACAAATGGTTGCAAGCCCGTCTGAGGCCTATAATGGCGTTGCTTCAATTCTTCATCAAAGTAACCCCCTGCCGAAATTCTACCAAGCACGCTCTATGCTTACATTGGAATCCCACCAGGCTGCGCCCTTCACCACTGGCTCGCCGTCCCGCCCGCCATTGTGGTCCGGCTCCGGGTTTCAGACCATTTTATGGGCCGACCCAGCAGCCCAGCATACTTGGGCCTCGCCCCCCTCAAGCCCATCACACAATGGGACCCACGCAGACCGGCATTGAAGCTGCAATGCACATACTTGGAATGACTCAACCAGACCAAAATTGGTACATGGATACCGGCGCTACCACCCACGTGACGTCTGACCAAGGTACTCTCTCATCTTATTTCAATTTGAGCAGTAATCATGGTATAATTATTGGTAATGGAAAATTGCCATGACCGATGAATATAATACTCTTATTGATAATAAGACTTGGGAGTTGATACCCCATCCATTTGGTATTAATATTATTCGGTCTATGTGAATTTTTGCTCATAAGAAAAATCTGACGGTTCGTTTGCAAGGTATAAAGCTCGGCTTGTAGGTGATGGTAAGACTCAGCAGGTTAGTGTGGATTGTGGTGAGACATTTAGCCCGGTGGTCAAGCCGGCTACCATTCGCACAGTACTCAGCTTGACTATTTCAATATTATGGCCCATTCACCAGCTAGATATGAAGAATGCTTTCCTACATGGTGATCTCAATGAGACATTATATATGCATAAGCCCTTGGGGTTTAGGGATACTATATATCCTAATCAAGTTTGTTTGTTAAAGAAGTCCTTGTATGGGCTTAAGAAGACTCCACGTGCTTGGTATAAGAGGTTTGATGACTATGTTTCGACTATGGGCTTCTCTCACAGCAGGTATGATAATTCATTATTCATATAGCGTCACGGTTCTTCGATAGCTTATATACTATCATATGTGGATGATATTATATTGACTGTCTCTTCTGATGTTTTGCGAAAGTCTACTATGACAATGCTCAGTACAATGCTCAGTTCTGAGTTTGCCATGAAAGACTTGGGCCCATTGAGTTATTTTTTGGGGATTGTTGTCACTCGTCATGCAGATGAATTGTTCTTATCACAGAGAAAGTATGCAGCAGAGATCATTGAGAGGGCTGGGATGTCATCCTGTAAGTCCACTTCTACTCCAGTTGATACTAAACCCAAGTTGGGTGCTGCAACTGGCTCTCCCTATGAGGATCCGACCCGCTATCGTAGGGCGCCATTCAGTATCTTACATTCACGCGACCTGATATTACATATGTCGTACATCATGTGTGTTTGTTTATGCATGATCCCAGGATTGAACATATGAATGCGCTCAAACGCATTCTTAGGTACATTCAGGAAACACTTGATTATGACTTGCATTTGTATTCTTCGTCGACGTCTACACTTGTCTCCTATACAGATGCTGATTGAGGTGATTGTCCTGACACCAGACGTTCTACGTCTGGATATTGCATGTTTTTAGGTAATAACTTGGTCTCATGGTCTGCCAAACGTCAATCCACGCTTTCACGCTCAAGTGAAGAGACCGAGTATCGAGGGGTAGCCAATGTGATTTCTGAGTCATGTTGGTTACGTAATCTACTTTTAGAGTTCCATTATCCTATTGAGAAGGCTACCTTAGTGTATTGTGATTATATAAGTTCCATCTACCTTTCTGGTAATCCAGTTCAGCACCAGCGCACTAAACACATAGAGATGAATATTCACTTTGTTCGAGAGAAGGTAGCTAGGGGACAAGTACACGTCTGTCATGTCCCTTCAAGATATCAAATTGCAGACATCTTTACAAAGGGTCTTCCCTCGGTCCTTTTTGAAGATTTTAGAGACAGTCTCAGCGTACGAAAACCGCCCGCTATGACTGCAGGGGTGTGTTAAAGTATATGAGCCTCAAACCCATCACGGGACAAATCCCATCCGTGTCCAGCATTAGTATATTTGGTATATTTGTTGATATATTAATATTAGTCTTGTATCTTAATTAGTATTGTAATATTACCATAATTGTATAGTTAATCTCCATATAGAATAGAAATTTAGATGTAGAATAGGAAAACAATTTTTCTATTGTAACTTGTATATATATGTCTTTCATCAATAAGAATAATGAAGGAATTAATTCTTTCTGTTTTTTGAGCTGTTATAAGTCTTAACTCCAAATAATAAATGTCAGTCTTATTACTTATATTTCTAACGAATAAGTATTGTACTTGAGAAAAATATTAGATAATAGCGATCAGACCCAAAATTCGAAATCCATAAACATTTTCAGTTAGCACCACAAATTATGCCTTAATTATCACAAACTTTTTTTTTGTGAAGTTACAATCATTAACCAAACTCTGCTCAATTTCATATATATATATATATATATATATATATATATATATATTGACTAACGTAACATATATTATGTCATCTTCCAACTCTTTAATGGACGAAATTGCAGTCAATTCAAAAACACTACTTGAGAAAAGTATGAAAAAGGGTGGTGATGGGAGGGGGAAAAGGATTATATTACAAAAAAAGTACTATATGCTTTATGTTTCCTATGCAACTACTACAGCTAATAATCATTCGTTTTCTTGCTGTATCCATTTTTTTGCTGTAACGTGCATCCGTTGCGCCCTGCAAGAGATTACCGGGGTCTCGGTACCAGGGGGCGCAGTAGGAAATAAAGGGAAGATGAAAAAACGACTTGATCAAAACGTCTCTCTGTAATTGGCTTTTGAGATTTCTTCTTTTAGGTAAAGAAAAAAAGAAGAAGATTGATTATGATCATAGCTTTTCGAAATTGTCACCGACCACATATTCTTCATTTTAGTACTGTCTTTTGTGTTGCTTAGTTACTAAGTCTAATATATATTGTGGACTGACTTTAATTTTCTTGGTGAACAATTGATGACATTGTGGCTCTTTTTAGAAGTTTTTATTAGAATAATTGAGGCCTTCTTTGGTCTATGGATAAGTCTTAGATTAGCTAGTTGTGTGCTGAACACATAAGCTTGTGAAAAATACGTAATCTATTTTTTGAGATCGTAACCAAGTGTTTTCTTGATTGCAGGAAATCCACAAGTTCGATGTGTTAGGAATATAATGAATGTTGTCCCCGAGGCACAGTCCAATGACGAGTGACTTAAGACGCCTGCGGCACTCAGTTGAATCGATTTCAGGTGAGATTCTCGCTTCTCTTCGGGGATTCAGAGCTTATCGGTTATCCGCTCAAACCCTGATTATTGGAACACATCCCGCGATTTACTGATAGTAGTGTCGAGGAACCGATACTACTAAAAAAAAAGGAATAGAATGAATGTTTGTCAAACACAGATATGTACAATTTATATTCCACGTGGAATATGAAGAACATTATGAAATTTTCATTTTCTCGGCTACGAAGTGTAGTAATTGAATAACTAGTGTTATTTCCCCCCAACAACAACGTATGTTTCAAGAAATTCAAAACAACTTCTTTTTCCATTTTCTATCAATTTCATATGATCTGTATTATTTAAACTCGTGATATATGTAACATAAACTAAGCCATACCTTCCAATCTCATTATTGTTTGAAACTCAAAATGCAATAATATGTTACCCCCTCCCCCTCCCCCTATGATTTAATTTGCTGGCATAGTTTGACTTGTCACTAAATTTAAGATAGAAAAAGAATTTTTAAAACTTTTAATTTTAAATATGTCACAACATATGCGTGGATATAAAAGCAAATAGGAAGATAAAACTAAATCGTTTTAAAAAATAGGAAGATATCATTATTTTTTAAGATGAATTAATAAAGAAATTATGCATACAAAGTAGAAAGAACGGTGTATTAAGTTACAAGTCCATTACCAAATTTGAGAATTTGAATGTGTGATTTTAACAAAAAATTGTAAATCCACTTTAAAGATGGTTTGAGTTGAAAGTGAATAATATTCAATTACTAATCTTTAACATATCACTTAAAAATGTTAAGAATAAAGGGATTTTCCTTTCATTTTCATCACTAAACCTTGAAGTATTTGTTATTTTCATTCATTGTCATAACTCTCATATAATTAGACAATGAATACAGATATCAGTCTTTTGATTAATCTAAAAAATGAAGCACAACCTTTAATGAAGTTAACTACTTGAATCAACCATATTTAGTGATTAAAAAAGTGATTCATTTATATATATATATAAATATATTCTTAATCAATTAGATAACGATTTGATCACGATATATGATCAATTAAGTTAAGTCGAGCTAAATCAAATGATTGTTGGATTAATTTGATGTGAACTACTTGAATCAACAATATCTAATGGTGAACAAAGTGTTTCAATGATATTTTTAGTGATCAATATATATACCTAATGACCTTCTTAATCAATTAGATAGTGATTTGATCATGATAGATGATCAACTAAGTGTAGTCGAGCTATTCGAGTGATAGTTGGAGTGATTTGGTGTGAAATACTTGAATCATCCATATTTAGTGGTCAAAAAAGTATTTCGATATATATATATATATATATATATATATATCAATTAACATCATTAATGAATTAGATAGTAAAATTATCACGATAGTTGATCAACTACGTGTAGTCAAGCTAAATCGAGTGATCGTTAGAGTAATTTGATGTGAACTACTTGAATCAATAATATTTAGTGGTTAACAAAGTGCTTCAATGATTTTAGTGATATATATATATAGTGACATCCTTAATCAATTATATAGTAATTTGATCACGATAGATGATCAACCAAGTATAGTCGAGCTAAAAGGAGTAATCATGAAAGTGATTTAATGTGAACTACTTGAAGCAACCATATTAGTGGTCAACAAAGTGATATTTAGTGATCAATAACGTGATATTTAGTGATCAATAACGTGATATTTTACCATAATTGAGAAAGTGGTTGCAACAAATTCCTCATATGTTGCAACACCTTCAACAACTGATTGATTTTTTTCAACAAGTGAGGAATTTATTGCAACATATTCATCACCTGTTGCAATAACCTTAGTATATGTTTGATTTTTTCCAACAAAATGAGAATTCTATTGCAACAGATGAGGAAGTGGTTGCAACAAATTCTAAAAGCAAACTGGGTTTTTTCCAATATGTTATAAATCTATTGCAACAACTTCCTCATATGTTGCAACAACTTACTCATCTATTGCAACAACTGTTTAATTTTTTCAACAGGTGAGAAATCTATTGCAACAACTTTTTTATCTGTTGTAACAACTTCAACAACTGTTTGATGTTATTCAATAGGTGAGGAATCTGTTGCAACAACTATGTGACTTGTTTGAAACTACTAAACATAATTTCAATAACTGAAATACATATTGAAACATATAATAATATACTGGGACTGAACACAATATATATATATATATATATATATATATATATGTAATAAAAATTATATATTTTTATCACCATCCACCATAATCCACAAAAAACATAAAATACAATGACTTAATAATAATATTTCCTCAACCCAAAAAATACAACTTAAATATAATTGGGTTACGACCCCAAACAATATAATTTAAAAAACAAATCATCATCCCACCAACCCGTCTCCACTACATCCTTACTTTTTAGATTGTATCTTTAGCTCCTTCTTGGCCATTTTCAAAGTTTTTTTCTTGACTATCTTCAGACCTTTCTTCTTCTACTTGAGAGGCTTTGCCCTCCTCTTGGTATGAAGATCATTTTTCATGCTGACTATGACTTGGAGGTTCATTTGTTATTTCATAAATAGTTGTTGCATGCTCAACAAAGTCATCTAACGACGTTTGAATCTTAGCTTTTTTACTAACTCTACTTGATGCCGCAATAGATTTATATTTTCTTTTGATTGAAGCCATTTTATCTGCACACATGAGACAAACAAAAGTCAATAATTAATTTATGCATTAGTCATAGTAAACAGGGAAAAAATTACAACAGTTGATCAAACAAGTACAAAAAGTATTGAAGTTATTGCAATAATTGATGAACGTTTTGCAACCGATGAAGAAGTTGTTGTAACATGTGAAGCTTTTGTTGCAACATATTTCTCAGCTGTTGGAAAAAAATCAACAGTTGCAACAACTTCCTTACCAATAACCTCATCAACTGCTTGATTTTTCCAACAGCTGCTAAATTTGTTGCAACAACTACCTCAGTTGTTGCAACAACCTTAGCAATTGTTTTGAATTTTTTCCAACAACTGAGGAATCTATTGCAACAACTTTCACAACTGATGGAAAAAATCCAAACAATTGCAAGACTCTTTTTCCTAAACCATACGAAGACAACAAGAACAATACCAAAATAAAAACATCTATTTCACTATCAGTGTACAATATTTACAAACACACAACCATTACAAATTAAATAAAATACATCAAATAAGGGTTTTTAAGAATGTAACCTCAGCAATGTTTGCTTTTGTCAAACAAGTGCTGAAGTTACTGCAACAGCTTTCTCGGTCGTTGAAAAAAATCAAAAGAAGTGCAAGCCCCCTTTCCCTTAATCCTAGAAGGAGAAGAAGAACAAGAAGAACAACAAAAATCTAAATTTCACTTTCAGATACACTATTTACAAACACACAACCATAACAAGTGAATCAAATACCCCAAATAAGGGTTACTCAAGCATGAAATAACAAAATAAACAACATTGAAGAGAAAGTCATGTTCTTCTTCTTCTTCGTTAACCAAAATCATCATTTTAAGTGATTGCTTTCAAAACCCTAACTTTTGAACTAATTGGAAGAGATAACTTTACCTTAAAATGAATGAAAAAGTATTCGCGAAGATAGCGAGTGTAGGATTTTGTTGGGTTCAAACACATAAATAAGCCACATCGAAAGTTTAAAATTTTGTTTTGCTTACTTACCCCAACAATTTTGTCTGATATAGTTATATGACAATTGAAACCTGTAATGTAAAACATGAATTTAAACACCTACATGTTGTGTTATCTGAAATCTTTACTTAGGGATGACACGCAATTGTCTCTGGCAGAGGTTCGAGAAAGTTTATTCTAAACTCAATTTTTTTGTGTATAAAACTTATGGGGTAGTACTCTTTCTATAGGATATTATTAGGTCAAATTAGATTAGGGTTGGACCCCAATCCTAACCCAAACCTGAGATGCAGTGTGCCAGTCTAACTGGGCCCACCGCCGGGTCGGCGTCGCGGCTCCTCGCGTCCCATCTAACTAATATTCAACACGTTTAATTAAACCCAAAATAAATTTGACTTAATTAAATAATTTCCATCAAATAGAAATTATCCCATAAATCAATTTAAATATCTCGATTCCAAATTGAGTATTTAATACTTTCTCAATACACCCTTAGATCGAAGAGACAATCGACATAGTGTGACCCTATAGGCCTTCACATATTGACACAAGTCCAATCAAGGTCCTTAAGGAACTCCTAGACTGTGTCGTACGATAAACTCATTATGTGAAGTACGTTTACATGAATCCAGCAAACATAACCTTTATGTGAGATGATAAATTCCTTTCATTCGCGATACGCTCGATCAAACATAGGATTTGCCATGTGTCTATCCAAATGGCTTGATCACTTTATCTCATCTATATTAGTCGACAACTAGACCGTATTCTAAATATGTCTCTTGCATTGGCCAATGACTTGGTCGACCTAACATCACTGAGAAGTTGAACATTCTCTCAAATATCCAATCGAGGAATGAATCATATTCTTGGCTCAACTACTCTCTTAGTCTACATCATAATGCACCCAACACAAGCCGTATTTTATCCTATAAGGAATTTAAGCTTAGGACTGAGTCAAAGTGCATTACTCTGTAAATAAGGTGCGTATTGACCCCAAGTCTAAGGACATTTATCTCCCACACGCTGATAAGACTTTAGACATGTATAACAAATAGTTTATCAGTGGGGTATACCAATACTTTCCAAAAGTATCCATGTGTCCATCACTAGTAACCATTACTAGTAGCAGGTGAGACATACTATATTCTCCAAGAATGTAATGCAGACCACATATTGACTTATAACATATCATTGATATTCCATTCTCGATGATCATTAGTCGAGACAATTTTGAGAGTTATGCTCTATCATAATATCTCACTGTATTAATGGCAACGTAAGCTCAAGGGATGCAGATTAATGAATACTTAAAAACAATCAAATAATAATTCAATAATAGCAAATGCCATAAATATATTAATCTTATTAATAATACGAATGTGTTCAAGTACATTTGTCTCTAATAATGACTGTCTCTAGGACATACATACTTTCAATCTCCCACTTGGTCTAGAGCAAATCTCTGATGTATCTAATACCCATGTTTTCAAAATAACCATTATTCTTAACTAAGCTTAATGGTTTAGTGAATGAGTCAGCTAGATTATCATCTATGGGAACATAGTCTACTCTTATTTCTTCAGTTTCCACCATCTCCCTGAGTATGTGGTATTTTCTCAGTACATGCTTGTTTCTGTTTATTGATATTGGTTCCTTAGATTGCGCAATCTCACCAGTGTTGTCACAATAAATCTTTATTGGACAAGTGCACTTGGAACAACCCCTAGTTCCTTCAGGAACTCAGATATCACGACAATTTTTTTACTAGCTTCCGATCCAGCAATGTACTCAGCTTCAGTTATCGAATCAACATGTTTTGCTTGCTTGGAACTTTTCCAACTCACTGCTCCACCATTGAAAATGAAGGTATATACAGACTGAGACTTGGAATCATCAAGATTTGTCTGGAAGCTAGCATCAATGTAGCCATTAGCTTCTCTTGTCCACCATAGACGAAGACATATTCTTTAGTTCGTCTATGATACTTAAGAATACTCTTGACTGCTTTCCAGTGTTCTTCCCCAGGATTCTGCTGGAATTGCAAGTCATATTAAGTGCACATGCCACATCTGGCCTCGTACAGGTCATGTAATACATTATTGATCCTATAGCTGAAGCTTTATTGATTCTTTTCATGTGTTCTAGTTCTGCAACCGTAGAAAGACTATCATTCTTTGATAACTTGATGTCTTGACCCTTAAGAAGACATCCCTTCTTGGAGTTTTCATAGATAATCATCTAGCACTTTGTCTATGTATATGGACTGTGACAGCCCAACAATCTATTAGATCTATCTCTACAGATCCTAATTCCAAGAATGTAGCAGGCTTCACCCAAGTCTTTCATCATGAATGTGCTAGATAACCATTTCTTGACTGATTGTATGAGAGTCTTATCGTCTCCCATTATTAATATGTCATATATATATATAACAATGAAGATAATACTCCCTTCTTTGCGCTTACTATAAACACATGGATCTTCTTTGCTTCTAACAAAGTCAAACAATTTGACTGTTTTGTCAAAATAAATATTCCAACTCCTTGAGGCTTGGTTAAGTCCATAAATGGACTTCTGTAGCTTGCATACTGCTTGGGGATTAGTCTTGGATGTAAAACCCTCAGGTTATATCATATACACTTCCACAATTAGGTTACCATTGAGGAAAACAGTTTTAACATTCATTTGCCAAATGTCATAATCATATTATGCGTCTATTGCAAGCAAACTCCGAATGAACTTAATTTTTACAACATGTGAAAATATTTCATCATAATCGACCCCATGTCATTGATTATAACCTTTAGCCACTAATCTTGCCTTATAAGTCTATACTTTGCCATATGCATCTATCTTCTTCTTAAAGACCCATT
Organism: Przewalskia tangutica; assembly: GCA_029844215.1. NCBI lineage: Eukaryota > Viridiplantae > Streptophyta > Magnoliopsida > Solanales > Solanaceae > Przewalskia > Przewalskia tangutica. Next base: position 38,844,312 of record CM056731.1, on the reverse strand, counting down.
TTGCATCCTATGAGTCTAACCCCTGTTGACAAATCAACCAAGTGCCAAACTTGATTGACGTACATCGAGTTCATCTCAGATTTCATGGCTTCTTTCCATCTCTGTGAATTAATGTCTAACATAGTTTTGATGTAGGTTGTAGGTTCATCATCAACAGGGATATCTATCTCATTGTGTATTTCAACAAGGAGATTAAGTATTTCGGGCGGACGATGACTCCTAGTGGTCCTATGGAGTTGAATATTTTTTGTTTCAGTATTTGTTGTATTCTGATTGTGAGAAGGTCTTTGTGTGCTGGACAATCCATCACATTGAGAGCTTTCAGGATTGTCATTTTCATGTGTTCCCTGAATGGGATGATGTACAACTATTGTATCATCTTCGATTGGTTGTGTATGAGAGCTTTGCATTTCTGCACTGTCTCTCACATCACTCCCACTGGCTGAAGGGTGTACTCTAAGTACCCAATCTTCACCAAATACTCCCACTGAATCCTTGTCTAGGTCATTTGACAAGGGTTCAACTTCCGTGTTATCTTGTGGTTCTTGAATTTCTTCAAGTTCTATCTTATTGCAGCTCTGTTCCTTGTAGACACAGTCATCTTCAAGAAAAGTTGCATAATGACCTTATGTTCTCCAGGAAGATAGAAATATTATTCCTTAGTTTCTTTTGGATACCCCACAAAATAATATTTCTCACTTTTAGATTCTAACTTGTCATTAAGCATCTTCTTTACATATGCAGGGCACCCACAGGGTCACATGTGTTCAAGTGCTGACTTCTTGCCATTTCATATCTCATATGGAAGTTTCTCTACTAACTTTGAAGGAACCTTGTTCAGAATATAGATTGAGCTTTGTAATGCATATCCCAAAGATATGTTAGTAGAGCTGAGAAACACATCATGGATCTAACCATATCTAATAGGGTTCGATTTCTCCTTTCAGAAATGTCATTCATTTGTGGAGTTCCAGGAGGTGTCTATTGTGATTGGATTCCATGAAGCTTCAAGTAATCCAGAAATTCTTTACTTAAGTATTCATCTCCTCGATCTGATAGAAGGGTCTTGATACTTGTTTCAAGTTGATTCTTTACTTCTGACTTGTACTCCTTGAATTTTTCGAAGGCTTCAAACTTGTGTTTCATAAGATATAGTTCTAGGGTTTTTTGGGGTTCAAAACACATAAGTAAGGGACATCAAAAGTTTAAAATTTTGTTTTGCTTACTTACCCCAATAATTTCGTCTGGTATAGTTATATGACAATTGAAACCTGTAATGTAAAACATGAACATGAACACTTACAGGTTGTGTTATCTGAAATCTCTACTTAGGGATGACACACGGTTGTCCCTTCGATTTGCAAGCACTTTGCTACTGTGTATTCCTTTTTCAATAAAGCCAGAAAATCTTGATAGAGGTTCGAGAAAGTTTATTCTAAACTATGAGTCTAGTATTCAATTTTTGTTGTGTATAAAACTTATGGGGTAGTGCTTTTTATATAGGAGATTATTAGGTCAAATCAGATTAGGGTTGGACCCCAAGCCTGACCCAAAAGCGAGATGTCTTGCCCCACCGCATGTCACACGCCTTTAGTAGGCGTTGCGGAAGATCGTCGGCGCCGGCCACCGTAGGCACCGCGGCTCCTCACGTCCTGTCTCGCTAATATATATTCAGCACATTTAATTAAATTCAAAATCCAATTTTAACTTAATTAAATAATTTCCATAAAATAGAAATTATTCCATAATTATTATCAATTTAAATATCTCGATTCCAAATCAAATATTTAATATTTTCTCAATACACCCTTAGATCGAAGAGACAATCGACATAGTGTGACCCTATAGGCCTTCACTTATTGACACTAATCCAATAAAGGTCCATACGGAACTCCTAGACTGCGTCGTACGACGAACTCAATATGTGAAGTACGTTTATATGAATCCAGCAAACATAACATTTATGTGAGATGATAAATTTCTTTCATTCGCGACACACTCGATCAAGCTTAGGATTTGTCATGTGTCTATCCAAATGGCTTGATAACTTTATCTCATCTATATTAGTCGACAACTAGACCATATTCTAAATATGTCTCTTGCATTGGCCAATGACTTGGTCGACCTAACATCACTGAGAAGTTGAGTGCTCTCTCGAATATCCAATCGACGAATGAATTCTATTCTTGGCTCATCTACCATCTTAGTCTACATCATAATGCACCCAACACAAGATTTATCTTATCCTATAATGAATTTAAGCTTAGGACAGAGTCAACGTGCATTACTCTGTAAACAAGGTGCGTATTGACCTCAAGTCTAAGGACATTTATCTCTCACACGCTGATAACACTCTAGACATATATAACAAATAGTTTATCAGCAGAGTATACCAATACTTTCCAAAAGTATCTATGTGTTCATCACTAGTAACCATTATTAGTAGAAGGTGAGACATACTACATTCTTCAAGAATGTGATGCAGACCACATGTCGACTTATAACATATCATCGATATCCCATTTTCGATGATCATTAGTCAAGACAACTTTGAGAGTTACGCTCTATCATTAATATCTCACTCTATTAATGACAACGTAAACTCAAGGGGATGCACATTAATGAATAATTACAAATAATCAATTAATAATTTAATAATCGCAAATGCCATAAATATATTAATCTTATTAAGAATACGAATGTGTTCAAGTACATGAATCCCTTATAATGATTGTCTCTAGGACATACATACTTTAAGAGAGAAATGAGAGACCAATGAAGAAGCAATAGTGTCGGAGTCGTAGTCAAGTAAAGAAGAAGATCCCACATATAGTGGATTTTGATTTTATAGAGGAAGAGCATGAAGAAGATGGTTTCTCCTGATGAAGATTTTTTTCATGTTTAAACAAATGGTTTTGATTTTGAAATAAATGGGTTGGGGGAATTGAGATTAAGTTTTTTTTTTGTATTTTTCAAAATTTTAACAAGTTTTACAAATTACATTTTGAACTTCAATTAACTTAATCAAGTCTTTAAGTGGACATACATACTTTAAGAGAGAAATGAGAGACCAATGAAGAAGTAGTAGTGTCGAAGTCGTAGTCAAGTAAAAAAGAAGATCCCACAGATAGAGGATTTTGATTTTGAAGAGGAAGAGCATGAAGAAGATGGTTTCTCCTGATGAAGATTTTTTTCTGTTTAAACAAATGGTTTTGATTTTGAAATAAATGGGTTAGGGGAATTGTCGCGCCCTTTTTCGACCGCGACTTTCCAAAATAGCGAATCTCCTGCTTAAAATGCATGTTAGACAATAAAAATGCTAAATAGTTAAAAATGCTTAAAATGTTAAAAGGTTTAAAAGGGTGCTTAAATATTAAAAGGGCTAAAGGTGCTAAATAGTTAAAGTATGGTGCTAAATGTAAAAAAAGATGCTAAAAAAAGGGTTAGAAATGCTAAAGGGTTCGCGGAGTCGCCACCTAATTATTCGGGTGAATTAGGACACCTAAATGTTAACTAGTTTAAAGTAAACATTAACTCCATTTAATGGCCTGCTAAACTTAATGAGATTATGGGTAATGGTTCTTTATTAATCTAGAGGGAAGGGGTTAGGCATCCTCTAAGATCCGCTAACTTGCGGTTGTCCTGCCAAACCTAGGATTGATTATTATGCCATAGAGGAATACATGTTTTTAAAGTATTTAAGCAAAGGATATTTTTTAGCCTGCATAAAATATAAGATTTATATAAAGCGAATCTTAGTTGAAGACATGCATTTAAACAATAGTTAGAAGACGTATGAAATTATTCTATAGGGTATATATACTGCTCAGTATAATATAGCAGTAATAATGCAAAGCCTATGATGACGGAAAATACGATGTGAAAAATATATCATGCAAAGGTTTAATGATCCTATATATTTTATGTGGATGCTAATAGGAACTTATAAAAGAAAAACGATTTTCCTCAAGTTAGGATTTAGTAACTATTGTCTTGACTACCTAAATAATTATGCGACTAAATGATTTAATTATAGTTTAAGAAATGTGTGTCAAGCCAGAATGATTAACTTAAAAGGAAGTAGATTTCTAACGTCAAACTAATTCCGAAAGGCGCTCAAAGTTTAACTATGTATACTAATGTTAGTGTAACGTTAAACACTTAAATACTGAATGGGGCGGGGCAAAATAAAGAAAATAAATATGACTCGAGGAATGGCGGTGTTATTTCGTCGGTATTCTTGGAATTTTCCGATGCGGATAGAAGATGCACACAAACGCGGGTGGAGGCAGATCCTCAGTTGATGAAGGCGCGATGAGTCTCGTAATGAAACTCTTCATTTTTCACTCCGTCGCATTTCATGTAAAAGAATAGGAAAAGATAAGGATTAGTATATGTCTAAATTTATCAAATAATGCAAGTAAATAAAAACATTCGTATATTTAAACATATATATATAATTTGACTGTAGCAATCTAAACAAATGGGCAGGCACAAGCAAAGAAGGTATCGAGGATTCGAGATTGCTTAATTAAAACATTGGGCCTCATATGCAAATAACCCGCAGAAGGCATGGAGCAGGCACCAGATATGCAACTTTCAGATTTGAAAAGGGGCAGATTCAGAGCATGTTACTCTTACTGAACATAGGCTGACTCTTTATTTCCAACCCGAAGCAATGGAATACTTGAAAGCAAAGCGAGATATCGAAAAATAGGAAGCCATGATCATTCGTTTAACACGCATATACAGGCAACTCTAGGCAAATCATACTCATATAGACAAGCTTATTAACCCCAGATAAACACAAATACATATTCTCAACAAATAGGCTAGACAAGGATGATTTCAACAAATATGATACAGGGCAAAGCAGGTGCACAAGAGATATTCTAAACATTCTTGAAACTATTTTGACAAGGTCAGGAACACGACCTGAACATAAGATCAGATGGCAGAATCGTACAACATCTATTCATGGTTCAGGGATATTCATATGTTACTCTTATAACTTAGATAGTAATTAATCCACTAGGCCATGTATACAAGCACACAACAAATGCTAGTATTAACAACCACATTCACAAATATAAATGACAATTATCATTTATTAAGCAAGTATAGCAAATATCTTAATAAGCATGACAACTGTTTGACACATGTCTAATCAACACATATGTCCATACTGATATCAAAAGGTAATATTTAGATGGAGATTAACAGATTAACCCATCTAGGTCATCGGGCATGATTCAACTTAATTCCCATCCATTTCAGATATTCGTCGAAGCACTCTCAACACTGATTTCAGCAAATAAACAAAGTCAATTTGAACCAGCGACAATAGGCAGATGCATATATCCCAGAGGAGATACATAGACAAGTTCAACATGATTTTTATTGAATCCACTCGATCTCTTGTTTTAAATGCATGCGGATATCCTAACACTGCAGTAAGTCGGTTTTTAGACACGCGAACTACTCAAGTTATAAAAACTCATAGAACCTCAAATATGTCTCGCTGAAAGGCATAACAATTAAACTAAAATGCACTGTAACCGCATTGAAGGCTCAAACATCCTGGAAATATGTATACACACAATTCAAGCCTATTGGTAACATTCCGAATTTTGCTCATCCCACAGCATTCAAGCATATACGTAAATGTACGGTCTGCGTGACTTATCAACATCAGTCCCCAAACATCATCTTAAGCATCTAACAAACACAAACACATGAATGAACTAACACATATTTAACACAAATTCGCACAAAAAATACAGAATGAATAGAAGTCGAGGAGAAGTGGATTATTACCTTCTCCGGGCAGCGAACCGAAGCCACGTATCAAGTCGTCGGTCCACTCGACGTTCAGTTTTGCTATGCGATTGATTGCGATGAAGCCTAAATTAAAGATTTTCTAACGATCTATCGTAGACTCGATTTCCTAAAGCAGAAAAGTGCAGAGGTGTGGAAGTTTTTCTCTGAAAATCCCCCTCGAAAAAGGATGCCTTTCATGTACATACTGCCTTCGTTTATATAGCCCCAAATTGGGTTCTAAATTAGGTGCGATTTGGACTGCATGTAAAAGCTTTTGGTAAGGATTGATTCGTGATGTATTTCTTACCATTAATGGGTGATTCAGACAGATTTGGATGCTTATTTTTGGACGAATCTTGGTACTAATATCTTGTATAATCTGTTAAGGCAAGTATTGCTTATGGTAAGTTGGTTTTGAGGGATTTGTTTCTATTTCGGGGTCGATTTGTTACGATCTTGTGGGCTTATTCTGGGTTGATTTCGTTACTGATTTCGAAGCGATTTGTTATGGTAAGTTGCGATTTAGGAAGATTTGGGTTCACGGATTCTCGGCGAGAATCACAGCGAGAAGGTCGCGGTGATGAAGTGCGAGGTTTGAGAGGTCGGCGGTTTACATTTTAGGGTTCTGCGTCTTCGTTGTAAGGCGAAGGAAGGTAAGTGAAGTATAATAAGCGTGTTGGTGTGGGTTTGGGCGAGCTGCGGAGTAAAGGGTTTGGGCACATTAATCAATAGGTGGGCTGGGCGAATTAAAGGTAGTGTTATAAATTAGGTGTATTATTTTTAGGAATTAGTAGTAAATTAAATTAATAAATTGTGCTTAAATTACTTAGGTGCTTTATTAATCTAATTGTTATAAATGCGGGCGTGCTATTTGATTAGTGCTTAATATTTTAGAATGCGGCGCTATTTATTTAAATCTTATTTATTGTGCATTATTATTTAAAATAAGTTATGAAATTGCTTTGCGTACTAATAAATGCGACTATGCTATTTGACACGGCGTCATTGCTAAATTATTTATTTTACGTATTTATTATTAATGATTAAGAATTGTTTGACAGGACTTACAATTAATAAATGCGGGCGCGAGGTTCTAAGTGTTTAATTTTCTACGTAAGACGCGGTGCCATTATTAAATTGCTTATTTATGTCTGTATTTAATGTTTTTATCGCTGCATTTTATTATGAAAATCATAAAAAATTATTTTACAAAATTAGTGTAATTTTATAGTTAATGACTGGACGGGAGGGTCAAAATTGGGTGTCAACAGGAATTGAGATTAAGTTTTTTTTTTGTATTTTTCAAAAGTTTAACAAGTTTTACAAATTACATTTTGAACTCCAATTAACTTAATCAAGTCTTACAAATTACATTCTTGACTCTTTTAATTCAGATTTGGGCATAAGCAAACAAACTCAACAAACCTTGAACCAACATGAGTAGAGACATGGCATGAATGTAGGCTACTATTACCTAAACATGTGATTCAAAGCACGCAATGTGATTTATATAGGCAAGATAGAACTTCCATAGGCATGCAGGGTCACTCAGTTTGAAGCTAACAGTTAGAAATCCTAAAATAGGTAGGCATGAACTCATATAAGATTCAGAAAGACTTCACATGCATTAGCTTAGACTAGAATGTCAATAGGGCTGCTTAACAGGGCTTAAATTCATATAAATGCAGACAATGGCTTAGTTTAATATGAAGTTAGGCTAGCATATATGAAACAAGGTATATAAAAACATGATCCAGTAGCATACCGATGGTCACTTAGTTCATGATATGAACAGGGTTCTGAAACAGTCATCTATCAATCCACACAAGCAATCATACTATTATTTTCAGGACCTGGACTAGATATACACATAACTTAACCTAAACATACCTTATAGGTACAACAATGCATACACACAGGGCTCAGGAGCTGATTTGCAAAGCCTTGACAATTATTCTTTGGCTAAACTAAGTTAAGATGGTGCAAATAATAAATACATACCAACACATGATGAACACATATAGGCATTTAGATCATATACCACCAGATACCAATCTCATATTCGAGTGATAATCGATAACATTTCATCCAAGACTTATCCATCAAGGAACAATAATAACAACAACACCTGATACACAACAAAATGGATGCAGAATATTATTCAACCACCTTAAAAGAAAACACAAACATAAATCTAAAGCAACTGAAAAGTAAAGACAATGGTTCAAAGGAATAAGGAAAACAATAGCTTAGGTTTTTCCCCCTTAAATTTCATGTTACCAACAGTCAACAACTTAGGGTTCTGCTACATTTATGGAAAAAAAAGTAAGACAATATAGAATGAACAATAACTAAGAGGAGTTAAAGTATTCTTACCAACTATTTGGGGGTGAAATCAACAACAATCGAACAACAACAATGGAAGCTTTGGAATCGTATTTATAGAGGCGAAATCGAAGCTGAAATGGCGATGTTGTTTTGGTGTGAAATGACGTGAAATGGCGATGTTGTTTTGGCGTGAAATGGCAGATGCAATGGAGATGTTTTCAGAGCATACAAGGCGTGAAATCGAAGTGAAGGGGAATGCAGTGAACGTAGGGAAGTGAAGCGCAGGCAGTGAAAGGGAACGCTACAATTTGGTTGTTTGTGTGTATTGGGTTGAGACCGGTCGGGTCGGGTATTACATTTAAAAAAAATTAAATTATATATTAAAAAACTGTCACAAAGATATGTGACGGTTAAAATAACCGTCACAAAATTATCACAAGATCGTGATTGCTAAAACAATCGCTACATGATTGTCACAAAGATTGTGATCATATTATAACCGCTACACAATTGTCACAAAGTTCCGCGATTATAAAACCGGCTACATGATTGTCACAAAGATCGTGACGGTTATAAAAACTGCTATACGATTGTCATAAAGACATGTGATGCTTATAAAAACCGTCACATGATTATTATAACTTGTGACGGTTTTATAACCGCTACATAAATGTCATAAACGCTAAAAATCGTTATAACACGCGATTTGCTAAAAACCGTCACACGCATACTGTCATCGTAGGTCCTTTTTCTGGTAGTGTACCTTAAGTTAAATTTTCTCACGAGGCTTTAGATTTAGAGTTTGCAACAAATACTTTATATACCTAGGAGTAAAAATATAATTTTTGATAATTCTTAACGGGTTAACAATTTATCCGATAAGAAAATTGAGTAATCCGATCCCGTACTGATAAACCGTTAACTATAAGAAATTAATTTGTTCACCAATCGTTAATTCGATAATTCAATACCAATAAGCCAATTTTGCGGTTGGGTCATCGATTGCGGTTCGATTTTGAACAACCCTAATGTAATGCAGAGGGAGATGAGGGATATGAGTGATAGTACTTATTATTTAGAGCCTGTTTGGCCAAGCAATTTTGAGGCCAAAAAGATATATTTTTCTGGAAAAAAAAAACACATTTTTTTATTGTTTGAGGTGTTTGGTTAGTTAGTAAAACTATTTTTAAGTAGAAACAGAAACAGAAGCAGAAGCATTTTTCTGCGGTTGAGGATTTATTTTTTTCATGACAAAAATATTCCTATCATAAATACAAATTTACGAAGTTTATCCCCCATTAATCAATTAACTTCTAATTAATAATCTTTTATTTTATTTTATGTTGTATTTTTATGTTGAATTTAATTTGTGGAATGATTTTAAATTTTATGTTGGTTGATGTCTTTTAGTATATTTAAATTACAATGTTGATATTATGTCAATATTTTTGTTTTATTTGTTTTTCTATATATTAATTGAAAGTTTTAATATGTATTTTAATTTTTTCCAATTAAATAAAGGTAAAAACTTACTTAAAGTCAGACATTTAAAATAATTTATCTCTATAAAATAATGTTAATAACAACGTTCATTGATACTTGTTCTTTTTGATATTTTGACACTCAAAAACAATTTTTAAAAAGATTAGTCAAACAAAATCTGATTATCAAAACACTTTTAAAATGAATAGGCAAACATAAGCTGTTTTTCACCAAAATTACTTTTTCAAAAAACACTTAAAAAAAGTACTTCTTAAAATAAGTAATTTTTAGCCGATTGGCCAAACATGCTCTTAGTAAAAAAAATATGAGTTTATAGAACGAGAATGGATTGCAAAGTGAAATTGAAATCTAACCATTTAATTTTTAGATGACACATGGCACTAATCAAGATGTCCATTGAACAATACTTGAGGGAAACGTATTGGAGGGGATATTGTAAACGTGTAAATATAGGAAACAATATATTTCTTATCCATAATTAGAATATTTCTATATATTGTGTAAATATAATTATGGTAAAACTAGAATTCCTCTTTTGTATAGGCTTAGGATTCCTATTGTATAATGGATGAACATTGTACTCCCCAAGGGAGATTAATATCATCTTACATGGTGTCAAAAGCCTAGAAAGAAAAACTCTAGAATTTTTCTACCAAGCAGCCCCCACCTACCCCCCCCCCCCCTCGGGCATCTCGCCGCGAGGCCTCCCTCTCTCTACCCAAATTCTTGGTTTTTCTTCTCCTCTAAATGGATACTCATGATTCTTCCTCTGTCCTTGACGCATCTTCCTCCACAAATTCCACCACCAAGTCATCACCCTCTTTTCATCCCGCCCTAACAGTTTCCAACATCAAGAACCATATCCCTATCCTTCTTGATCAAGAAAACGGTCAGTATTCTCCCTGGGTTGAACTGTTTCGCAATCATGCATGTCTCTATAACGTGCTTGATCATATTGATGACAAAATTCTGCGCCCTCAGGAGGTTGATGATTCTACTTGGCGTCGTCTAGATGCTGGCGTCAAACAGTGGATATATGGTAGTATCTCTCAGGATCTGCTCCTTACTATTATGAAATCTGACTCCACAGCCCTTGACTTGTGGAATCGTTTGGAGGAAATTTTTCAGGACAACAAGCACACTCGTGTCGTGTATTTGGAAGAACAATTCAACAAAATACGTCTTGAAAACTACACTAATATTTCTGTGTACTGCAAGCAGCTTAAACTTCTAGCGGATCAACTCTCCAACGTCGGCACATTACTGACGCTAAAATAGTGCTCCAAATGATTGTAGGCCTTACTAAGGGCGAATATGATACTTTGGCCACCATGATCCAACAGGAAGATCCGCTACCAAGTTTTAACAAAGCTCGCTCACAATTGTTGCTCGAAGAAACCCGTCGTGCTAAGCAGGATGAGCACGCCCAGCAGGTGTTAACTGTCGACTCGCAACCCCAAGATCAGACGCCACCAGAAAACTCCCAACAGCGGCAATGATGGAAAAGGCCGCGGCGGTAGATGAGGCTGTGGTCGTGGCAAGGGTCGCGGTCAACAGAACCCGCAGCAGCAACATCAACATCAATAACAACAGAGATCGCAGAACAACCGGCCGCGCATTTGCTGCCGTTTCATCAGCGCGCAGCCTCCGTCAGCCGCGGCCGTCAAGATGACCGCGATGCCTCACCCGTAGCGGCGCAAGGTCCATTCCAGTACCAGCAGCCCTACAATCCGTATTCTTACTCCGGTTTGTTGGGCCCCGCCCACCGCAAAGAGCCCACTTCACGCAGGTCGTCCCGCAGCCTCCTCCCACATTGACACCCATTGAGTTGGGTAAGTCGTTCAACACCCTCTCTATGCAACAACCTGACAATACTTGGTATATGGACTCAGGCGCCACATCTCACGTCACCCAATCTGCAGGTACTATTCCTAAACTGTTTAGTTTAAAGCATCCTCAATATGTTACAGTTGGTAGTGGACAACGCATTCCAGTTAAAGGTTATGGTACCTCATACACACAACCTCCTCATCCACCATTCTCCCTAAAAAACACCCTATATGCCTCACACATGATTAAGAACCTCATATCTGTCCGCCAATTTACTCGTAATAATTCTGTCTCTGTGGACTTTGACCCTTTTGGTTTTACAGTGAAGGATCTTCATACAGGGACACCTCTTACGAGATGCAATAGCACGGGAGATCTTTATCCATTCACCTCCACCTCCGCTGCCAAATCTTGCTCTCCCGTCATTCTAACGACTATTTCTTCTTCAACATGGCACAATAGGCTTGGTCATCCAGGAGTCTCAGTCTTTAATTTTCTTAGAGGCAACAATTTCATTACTTGTAATGGGAAGCTCGCTCAAAATTGTGTTTCTTGTTCTTTAGGCAAACATATTCGTCTTTCGTTTAAATCATCTACTAGTGTTACCTTTCCTCCCTTTGATATTATACATGCCGATTTATGGACGTCTTTTATCTCTAGTTCTCTCGGTCATAAATACTATCTTGTGTTGCTTGATGATTTTTTACACTATGTTTGGTTATACCCTCTTAAATTTAAATCAGAAGTTTTTGCCAAATTTCTTGAGTTTCGCAAGTTCATTCAAACACAATTTGAAAAAGACATAAAATTATTTCAGTGCGATAATGGTCGTGAATTCAATAACTCTATGTTTTACCATTTTTGTACCAAAAATGGCATGGTTTTTAGTTTCTCCTGCCCTCACACCTCACCACAAAACGGTAAAGCTAAAAGAATCATACGCACCATTAACAACATGATTCACACCCTATTGATTCATGCCTTCATCATTCTGGGTCTATGCTGCTAAAATGTCAGAATACGTTCTAAATATTCTCCCTACTAGCACTCTTCACAATATGACCCCTATCGAAATCCTCTACCATAGAGTCTCCTCCTATGATCATCTACGGATTTTCGGTTGTCTGTGCTATCCCAACCTTAGCTCTACCTCCCCTCACAAACTCGCTCCTAGGTCCACTCCATGTGTCTTCCTAGGATTCCCGCCGAACCATAGGGGCTATATATGCTATGACTTGTCGATTCGTCAAATCTACATCTCTCGTTACGTCACATTCGACGAGAACACATTCCCGTTTTCGAATCTTCAAAAATTCCAAAAACGGATTACTCATTCCTTGACGAGCCTGCCATCTCTCCCATCCTCCTCGAACAACTCGCTTCTTCTGTCCCGTCCTCAGAGCAGCGGCCCTGCATTGAGGCCCCGCAGCGCCAAAATTCCTGCGAGTCGGCACCGCGGCGCCAAATGTCCAGAGAAAACTGTCTTCCCAGCGCCGCGGCTCCTACTCCCGGTGCCGCGGCGCCTTCGACGGCTTCTCCCACATCCTCTCCTTGTCCGACTTTACCCCCCATCTCAGACTCCACTCAACCACTCACTTTCTCTCCTCATCCAATGGAAACTCGTTCAAAACATGAAATCTTCAAACCCAAAGTCCATTTCAACTTGTCTGTCCAAACCATCTCTCCACTTTCAAAGAACCCAAAATTGGCCAAACAAGACCCTAATTGGAATACACCTATGTATGAGGAATTCAATGGTTTGACTAAACAACACATTTGAGATCTAGTACCTAGACATGAGGGGGTGAATGTAACTCGTTGTATGTGGATTTTTCGTCACAAGTTTAGAGATAATGGGAATCTTGAGAGGTATAAGGCTCGTCTTGTGGCTAATGACACAAATCAGCAGGAGGGCATTGATTGTGGAGATACCTTCAGTCCGGTTGTCAAACCGGCTACCATTCGCACAGTTTTGAGCATTGCCATGAGCAAACACTGACCGATCCATCAACTTGATGTGAAGAATGCATTCTTACATGAGGACCTGAGAGAAACAGTGTACATGCATCAGCCGCCTGGGTTCACCCATCCAACAATTCCTCACTATGTGTGTGATGCGCGGTAAGATGCACACACTTTAAACGCAAGTGCACGTTATCGTGACAAGTAATATAGTCTTAGTAAGACCGAATATCGTCCACGGGGATTGGGGTTCAATTACCAACTATCTATTTTCTAGTATCTATTTGGTGAGTTTATGATTGATTTGTTGTTTATAACTACGAATTATGCAGGCTATTTTAATGTAAAGATTTACTTCAGTGGTGATGAGAATAGGGCTTCCATGTATCCTTACTATCCGCTTATGCTACTTACTAATGCATTAACTTATGGTATTCTTCTTTAGGAGAAAGCAGGTTTACGAAATCGTTTTATACTCCCGCTAGGGTTATATAAACACTCAACCCCAGTATCGTACCTTACCTACCTCTCGGTGATAAAGATAACTTTATAGGAGGATTAAGAACAAAAATCTAGTTGACCGTCACGCACAATGCGCAAAATTAGGGTTGTTAAGCCTCTCATCAACGCTACATAAATAATTGAGGTATTTTCATCCCCAATCCAAGAATGTCTACCCAACTTACAACATATTCACAATCTCCCCTTCTCAGAATCTGATTAGAAATCATATAGTGATAATTAGTTGTCAATTAATTACCAAGAATTCAACTCAATTATTGGATAGATCTCACAATAAGAAAAATAACCATAAGCATGCATTAATTTATAACATAAGTTTCTAGCAATTCAACATGGAAAACCCTATAATAGAATTAGTTCCTAGCCATAAATATGACAAGAACTAATTCAAAGTTCATCATAAAAACTGAAATAAAGTAAAGGAAGGGAAAAGAAATTACTAAACTAATGGTATCCAATCTCCAAGCCAAAGTCTTGTGTTGTGCAAGAAGGGGAACCCTTAAAAACTGCCTAGGGTTCTCCTTTTATGGGCTGCAAACCGCCTCCCTCTTTTCCTTTAGGCTCGCCTGATTTTCACAAAAGACCTAATTTTCGCGCCGCCTCGCAGACAATGCCGCGCCGGAAGTTCTGCAATCCGTCGGTGTTTTGGCGCCGCGCCTCGATATTCGCCATGCGAGGCCGCCGCGGCGTTGTATCTTCTGTAGCTCCTCGGAAGTTTAGGCGCCGCGCCCGCTATTGCCGTCGAGAGCCATGCGCCGAGTCTTCGACCTCTCGATAGTGGCGCCGCGCCCCGCTTTGCTCTTTTTCCTCCATTTATCCATTTTAACCACTTTGACTCAAAAGAAAGAAAAACTATCCTAATACGACACTTATATGTGCAAAATGGGACAAAAGACTAACTAAAACTGACTCAAAAAGTGTATATAAAATACACCGATCAGTGTGTCGTCTCCGTAAGTCACTATATGGCCTGAAACAGGCACTCCGTGCGTGGTTTGATCGCTTTTCCAGGTATATCTTGCAGATTGGGTTTGTATGCAGCAAGAGTGATACATCACTCTTCATTTTTCAACGAGGTAGTAGCACTGCTTACTTATTACTATACGTGGATGATATTGTTCTGACTTCCTCCTCAGATAGATTGAAAAATGAGATTATTGCATTGCTTAAGTTCGAATTTGTAATGACTGATTTGAAAAAACTGAGTTATTTCTTGGGGATATCAGTGACCAGGTCTGCCAATCACATGTTCTTGTGTCAGCGTAAGTATCCAAAGGAGATAGTGTACAGGGCTAAGATGTCGAATTGCAAAGTTATCCCTACTCCAGTAGATTCGAAATCTAAGCTCAGTGCTATGGATGATGCTTCAGTCTCCGATCCTACTCTGTATAGGAGCCTTGCAGGTGCACTTAAGTATCTCACATTTATCAGGCCAGACATTGCTTATGCTGTTCAGCAGGTATGCTTATTCATGCATTCCTCCGGAGAGTCTCACTTCACTGCTCTTAAGCGTATCATTCGATACATTAAGGACACTCTTCATTATGTCTTGCACCTATACCCCTCTGCGCCAAACAGGTTGCTCTCATATACGGATGCAGATTGGGCAGGGTGTCCGGACACGCGACGCTCCGCCTCAGGCTTTTGTGTTTTCTTAGGGGATAATCTGATTTCTTGGTCTGTCAAGCGACATGCTACCCTATCTAGATCTAGTACCGAGGCTGAGTACAGAGGCGTTGCAAATGTAGTAGCTTAGATTTGTTGGCTCAGAAACTTACTGTTAGAACTTCAGTGTCCTTTGCGTCAGACATCTATTGTGTATTGTGATAACATCTCTGCCATCTATTTGTCTCATAATCCCGGTTCAAAGATCAACCAAACACATTGAGATAGACCTACACTTTGTTCGTGAGAAAGTTGCTTTAGCCCATGTCAGAGTGTTACATGTTCCAACATCCTATCAGTATGCAGACATATTTACCAAAGGACTTCCCAGACAGTTGTTTCTTGACTTTAGATCCAGTCTCAGCGTCCGACCTCCTCCCGCTCCGACTGAGGGGGTGTGTAAACGTGTAAATATAGGAAACAATATATTCCCTACCCATAATTAGAATATTTCCATATATTGTGTAAATATAATTAGTAAGACTAGGATTCCTCTTTTGTATAGGCTTAGGATTCCTATTGTATATGAGATGAACATTGTACTCTATATAAACCTTGATATTAATGAAAGACCCCCCAAGGGAGATTAATATCATCTTACACTAGTCTTTGAACTTCAGTGTCCTTTGCGTTAGGCATCTATTGTGTACTGTGATAACATCTCTGCCATCTATTTGTTTCATAATCCGGTTCAACATCAGCGAACCAAGCCATTGAGATAGACCTACACTTTATTCATGAGAAAATTGTTTTAGGCCATGTCAGAGTGTTACATGTTCCATCATCCTATCAGTATGAAGACAAATTTACCAAAGGACTTCCCAGACAGTTGTTTCTTGACTTTAGATCCAGTCTCAGCGTGCGGCCTCCTCCCGCTCCGACTGAGGGGGTGTGTAAACATGTAAATATAGGAAATAATATATTCCCTACCCATAATTAGAATATTTTCATATATTGTGTAAATATAATTATGGTAAGACTAGGATTCCTCTTTTGTATAGGCTTAGAATTCCTATTGTATAAGAAATGAACATTGTACTCTATATATACCTTAATATTAATAAAAGACCCCCCAAGGGAGATTAATATCATCTTACAGATATCAACCCGAAAATATCAAGGATAAAACAATAAAAGTTTTGGCCAAACTAAGACCTAATTTGTTTGCACTTAATGAATGTCTGGATTTTAATTATTCATATCTCATTCATTAAGTTTATTTATTTTTTAGATTTTAATCATTCAAATCTTAATCATTAAGTGTGTTTTTATAATTTTACAATCACTTAATGAGTCTGAATATACCTGAATATTAAGATTTACACAAAGTCTTAATAATTTTTATTCAAATGTTCTACGTATATATATATATATACAAAAATGACATACATTTCATTTCTACTCCTCCATCCATTTTCACAGATAACTGTCGCCGCCCCCAATTATCAACTACTACCACCCACCACCTACAACCATCATCATCATCAGCCAAACCACCATCATCACCACCACTAATCACTTAAGTCAACTGACACTACCATTAGGCGTCACCATTTACAATCATCACAACCAACCACCATTATTAACGACAATCATCACAACGAGTCACTACTATATATTGTCAACCAACAACCAACATTATCATTCACCACCACCATTAACTATCACTATCGTCCACCACAATTTTTAGTTGCCGCCACCTGCTTCCACAATCAACAACCACTATTAATCACTATTGTTAACCGCTATCACCATTAGCTATTACCAAGAACCACTACCACCACCCAACACAATTCAACACTACAACCACTATCGCCAACCATCATCACATTCAACTATCACATGATTTTTAAAAAATATTTAGTAATATAATATAAAATTAATTTAGTATTTTATATTTATTAATTTTTAAATGAAGACTAGTTTTATATATTTAGATGATGAAAAAACAAACAGTCTTAATTATTTAGCATCTAAATCTTAATACAACATCTTAATATTCAGACGTATATTCAGATTCAAACATCTAAATCATAATGTACGTCTTAATGTTCAGATGTGCATTCAGATTCAGACATCTTAATGTTAATGAAAACAAATGAAATCTAAAAGTACTTATAAGCTAAAAATAATAAGTTGGGGCGATCAATTTATGACATTTAAAAGTAACCAGACACCTAGGAAACGAAAAAATATCATAAGCCGATTTAGTGCCTGTTTGAATTGACTTCTGGGTATCCACTTTCGTGAGAATGATAAAATTGATATGTTTGGTTTGACTTTTCAGAAGTGGTCTCCAGAAGCACTTCTACCATTTATTTCAATTTGAATTTTCCCATTTTTTTTATTACCCTCTTTAATTTTCATCAATAACTATATCTACATTCATTACCCTCTTTAAATATCTAGAAATAATTACTAAAAAAATCAAATATACTACTTATGTTTAAAAAAAAATTAAATATACTACTAAAGTTGACATTTGTTCATGTATAATTGCATATTGAAACTTTAAACTGCTCAAACATCCTAACGTTGTCCGATTATACGAGGATTATCCTTCTCTTTTTTCTATTGCCTTCTTTCAAATACTCAGAATATTACTATTATAATACATTATATTTTGAACAAACAAGAAATAAATATACCCAAGTTAAAGTATCGAAATATTTTATTATTTTTGAAGAATTGCCTGAAGAGCGCCGCGGCGCCTCCTCCCAAGGGCCGCGGCTCCTTCGGCGTGTAAATACTATTTGCACTTTAAATTAGTATTGTAATAACATTCTACTAATATTTAAGTACTATATTGTATTTTAAATTCTATTATCTATTTGTAATTTTTATTTACATACTTCTATTTATTAATAATTTTTATTTATATGTATTGACTAAATGTCCATTTTGGTAATTCTACATTCAAAAGCAATGATCAAAACTATCCAAACATCATTTATTGATAACAATAACTTTTACATTGTTGCATCCAAACATAAATCACTTCTGCCAGAATCACTTCTGACAAAATCACTTCTGCCCACCACGAATCCAAAGAGGCCCTTGACCAATTTATAAGTTTAGCCTAATACATTATTAGCTGGCTTTCAAAATTAATTGTGCCTTTTTTGGGGGGAGAGAGTAAAATCCATTAAGCTTAGAGGAGATTCAGCAAATACAATCAAAATCCAAGACATTCTTTCTTTTTTAATAAAAATTAGAAAAGTAAAATAAAAGGGAACAAGATCGGACATAACGAAGTGTCAAATATTTTGAGTCGCTTTCTTCTTCTATTTTCATATTTATCTCCTTCATATATAAATATTTTAGTCATCTTGCAATGACCATGGGATCATCAAACCCTAATGTACACACGTTTTTCCTGTGACTACTTGCACCTAATGTATATAGTATAGGAAAAATTGTTTTCTCGGTTACCATTTGAATTGGAAAAAATAATAATATAAATTTTATACGCATTATCAATTTCATGTTAAAGGTTCATATTGTTAATAGTCTCACATCATATATGGAATGAGAACATGAACTCCTTATATGGATTTAGACAATTATTACCATATAAGCTAACTTTTGGAGTTGAGTTAGGTCCAAAATCCATTTTTTACATGGTATCAGAGTAGACTCGTTTTTACATGGTATCAGAGTCAGACTCATTCCAATTATTTGTTCACCGATGTTGAACTCCCAAATTATATTATTCACACTTTAGTTAACAAGGTATGAGCGAGTGAGGAGTTTTAAGAGTCTCACATCGAATATGAAATGAGAACATGAACTCCTTATATGTAGTTGGACAATCTTCATCCTACAAACTAACTTTTGGGGTTGAATTAGACACAATCCATTCTTTACACATATAATAATTAAAATAATATTTGTAATAAATTGTAAAATCAATCTCTCAAATGTCCGGACCAAATAATTTACTTTTTTCTTTAATTTGATATAAGGTGCCGGGCCAGCAGTTAATTATTATAGACAGATACACTTGCAGCTTTAGATTTCTACCAAATCTTTTTTCCATTGCTGAGGAAGCAAATCCAGGAAGAACAGTGTAACTTTTGGGATAATTCCCAGGAAGTACTATTTCTCCAAAATTATCTTAAACTTATCTGTAGATCAGGTGTAGTGTGTGGATTGTGTAACTCCACGACTAGCCGTTGCCTTCCTCTTTAGTTACATAACCACACACATTCTTTTTCTTATTTTTTATCATAAATTTTAAAAATCTTTATATATTTTTTAAATTCGTGTCAAGTCAAACACTATCACATAAAATATTGCTTTGATTAGTGAATCTTGCACATTTAATATACACGATAGTAATATTTATGTTATTGAACCAGGGTCGGAGCTATATATATATATATATATATATATATATATATAATGAATTCTCTTATGTTAAATTGAACTACCACTCAATGTTCAATAGTTTATCATGATTCAATTTAGAGCATCAGCTAACTATAGTTGTTTATGTTAAATATACTGTACACAGTTTAGTATAAGTTGTAGTGTACCAAATTGGTACCAATTGTACCATAATTAAAATTGTGTATTTTATCTTATAATTTTATCATAATTTTATAATTAATCTTAAAATAGAATAAGGATAAATGATGACATGAGGATGCAGATATCTTTGCATATATTCCTTGGGAACACCCCAAAATTTGCATTGTCCATTCTGACAATCCAACTTCTCCAAATTAAATGAGGCTGGTGCCTGGATTCATGTCGGACAAAAAATTTGGTTCAAAGTTTTTTCTTTTTCAAGAAAAACAAATTGCTAAAAAAGTATTTAATTCAAAGTTAAATTATAAAATTGACAACAAAACTTTATATTATTGCTAAAAAAAAAGTAAATGATAATAAAAATTTAATATATTGTTGTTAAAAACGTAAATGACAATTAAAAAAAACTTGTTGTTGCGAAAACTTTTCGCATCGGAGGTTATTGCAATGACAAGTTATTGCGAAAAATACTTTTGAAAACATTCAATATATGACAACAAAAAAGTTATTGTCAAATACCTTTCTTCTTATAGTGTACGTTTTTTACTATATTATAAATAAGGATATTTCTAGTTATTTCTTTTGAGATTCTGAGCAAATTATTTTTCATTTATTTTAATATTAAGTGTCAGGGAAAGATAAATTGTGTAATTACATTCATTGATATGTTTAAGATGGAAATATTCAAAATTTACTACTATATATGTATTTCTTCTGAGAACTTTAACTGGTTTATTTGTTTCAGATATGAATTAATTATTGGTGGCATATGATAAGAAATTATTGGTTATTTACTTTTGAGTCATGAGTCTTTTACAAGTCACGTAGGGTTACAAGAATATAGGTTATAACAGGAGAAGGTAGTATACATATATTCAGATAAAAAGCTGCTGAAACCCTAATTTAATTGGTCCAAAATATAGATGGATGATAGATATATATAGTACGGTCAGTGGTACATATATGATAGGAGTAGTAGTATATCTTAGGTATTTGATTACAATCAGCATTCACATGTGTGTTAGCTGCTTTTTTTGCTATATATGTTGGGATCTTAAAAGTTGATAAGATACTCGATCTAGCTATAGTTCTGTCACATTTTGCCAGCAAATATTGCTCATGTTATTGGTCCTCTCCATTATTTATGGTTTGTTCTTTTCTTATCTCTAACTTAGGGTACAACACTTTAGATGGCAACTTGATAGGTAAGAAAAATTGGTTCCATTATGAAAACTCAAATTTCAACTTAGGATTTAAAATTATCAATTTTTCCCAACCAAACACGGATAAAATCGATAATCAACAGAACTAATTTTAAATAAACATAAAAATAAAGATTGTATACTTACCCCTAGTTGAAATGAGAAAACTGTCGCAAAAATCACCTCAATCGGAGCTCTAAAACTCAAGTTATCTGCAAAATATTAAATGGACGCAATCTGACTTTCAATACACAAGTCATTTTCGCTCGGGCAAACCAATTTCTGCCCCGGCGGACACCAGAAACCAACAAGTTTGTCTAAAACTAAAATGGGCATAAATCCCTTATACGGTGTCGGAATTCGACGATTCAAGTTCCTACGGATCAAAAATTTTGATACACATCTATTACAACAATCAAAACTCAATTCTAACTTCAAATAAATATAACGGTATATTGAAGCGTCGAATAATGATGTTAGGCTGAGAATAGGGTCTTGGAATATTGAGACTTTAACGGAGAAGTCCATAGAGCTAGTTAAGATTCTTAAAAATAGGAGGATTAATATAACATGTGTCTAGGAGACCAAATGGGTAGGATCTAAGGCTAAAGATATGGACGGGTATAAGTTATGATTCTCGGGTAAGTCGAGGTATAGGAATGGGGTAGACATTTTAGTATACAGCGAGCTAAGGGATCAGATGGTAGATGTGAGGAGGGTCAATGACAGGATGATGACGATTAAGTTGGTAGTTGGAGGAACCACTATGAACATTATTAGTGCTTACGCGTCGCAGGCAGTCTTGGACGATGAGGAGAAGAGTTATTTGTAGGAGGGGTTTTCAACGAACATATTGGGTCACTTTTGGGAGGCTATGACAACGGGCATGTAGGCTTTGGCCTCAGGGACAGGAAAGAGGGAGGCGTATCACTTTTGGAGTTCGCTAAAGCTTTTAGGATGGTGATAGCCAATTCGAGGTTCCTGAAGAAGGAGGAGCATTTAGTAACTTTACGTAGTTCGGTGGCTAAGACTCATATACACTTTTTTCTCCTTAGGAAGGTTGATAATCGTCTTTGTAAAGTCTACAAGGTTATTCCGACGGAGTGTCTGACAACCCGACATAAACTATTGGCAATGGATTTGGAGATCAAGATAGAGAAGAACATGAGGGTTGTGGATGACAAGCAAAGAATCAAATATGGGAGTTTGACCTTGGCTAGTACACATGAGATGGAGAAGAGGTTGATGGTCAGAGGGTCTTGGGGGAATAGTGGGGATGCGACCGATATATGGGATAAAATGGCCAGTTGCATTTGGGAGGTAGCTAGATAAGTGCTAGGGGTCTCAAGGGGTAGTCGTGGTGGGCATTGAGGGGACTGGTGGTAGAATAGTAAAGTTCAAGAGAAGGTGGAAGCAAAGAAAGTGACGTATGCGAAATTAGTAGAAAGCAAGGATGAGGTGGAGATGTGGACGAATAGGGAATTATATAACATGGCGAGAAAGGAGACAAATCTAGTGATTACGGCGGCTTTTGAATGCGTGTATATGGAATTAGAGGAAAAATACAGAGAGTTATACAGACTAGCCAAGACGAGGGAGAGGAGGGCACGGGACTTGGATTATGTGAGGTGCATCAAGGACGAGGATGACAAAGTACTGGTGGAGGATGCACATATTATGCGGAGGTAGCAAACTTACTTCCATAAACTCTTGAACAAAAAAAAAAGATAGAGATATTGTGCTGGGAGATCTGGAGCACTCTGGTAGGTACCTGTATTTTTGGTATTATGAAAACATTAAGATTGAGGAGGTTCAGAGTGATGTTCTCAAGATGCGCAGGGAACGAGCAACCGGGCCAGATGAGATCCCAGTTGAATTTTAGAAGAGTACAGATAAGACAGGTTTAAAGCGGCTGACAGAGTTGTTTAACGTCACGACGATGATGCCCGAAGAATGGAGGTGGAGTACCATAATTCCTTTGTACAAGAACAAAGGTGATATTTAGAGTTGCAACAATTATAGAGGTATCTGTTATACCCCGTGGTTCAGGCCGTGCGTATGGGGCCATGCGGAAGGAGTTAGGACTCGAAATCAGAAAAACTTCGGCCGGGGCTCAGCGTACGCGGGCGCCATGCGCCAAGCGGAATTCATGGCCGCGCGCCGAAATCGGCCGCGCGCTAAAGTTCCGAGAGTCCGCAGGAGTTGCGGCGCCGAGGCGGGAAATCAGGCGGAAAAACTTAGGAAAAGTCAGATTTTTATTTTGAAAGGGGCTGAGTGGGGGACAAGTGTCCCCCCCCATCTGATTTTTACATGCAATATATTGACCAAGTCTTAAAGACTTGGTCATTTGTCATCTCTCTCTTTGAAAAACCTCTTCCTTCTCTCTAAATATTTCAAGCTCCTCCTTCTCTAAAAATCCAAGAGGATTCTAGCCTTAAGAAAAATCTGAAAAATTAAGAGACAAGAAGGAAGCTTGTGGCTAGTTTGTGAAGGTGGTGGTGGTGGTATTCTTGGTAGAAGGCTAGCAAATTGTTGGATAAAATTTGGCTAAAGCTCTAAGGTAATGATTCTTCCTCTATTATTAGTTTATAGAGTTGCATGTTAAGAAGAAAATACTTATGGTGGTAAATAATGCTCTTAGAGTCATCAGACGCTAGAAATGTGGGTCAATATGAAGGATTTGGCTAAAGAAATATTATGAGCATGTGGTAGCCTAAAACCACCTTAGAATTGTTAAAGTGTACTATTATAACTTCGGGCAGAATTTTACACACCCAAGATTAGGTGTGTAATCCCCTGTGTTGGTTTGGTTGTTGGGCCTTAATAAGGCGTTTGAATGTGGAAAAATCGGCCTTTGAAAAAGGTGGCAAAGTGAGTAGAAACAAAGGAAATGCTGCCCAATTTTCCTTAAGAAATTGATAACTTGAATTTGGAATTTCTACATTGAAATTAGAGGTTAATAAACACACTATGGTTATTATAGTTTGACATATTACTTCATGGTAGTTGGACTTAGCAAGTGGATCGCCATGAGGTATGTAGAGCTTTCTTATCTCTTGAGCATGAATAGTTGTATCTATGTAGTATGGTATACGTACAAGATTTGATAATCTACACTTGTTCTAAAGTATATGATACTTGTTTCATTTCAAAAGTATAAGTCCTTTGGTTTGAGGAAAAATGTTTTGACAAAAGGGATAACACTAATATAATGACTTTATGGAAAGTTGGTTATATTAGTTTACTTGAAAGGTTCACAAAGAAAGGTTTACTCTAATTAAAACAAGTACGGGTAAAGGATTTGAAACTAAGAAAGGTGAATTGATTTTTAGGCATTGGTTGCCTAAGGTTTTAAAGGAAATGGAGTCACTTGATTTAGAAACCTATTATATTTCTAAAAGGAAATGTGACTTGTTTTGAAAAGAAATTGCAACTTGATACTATGGTGATTAGTATCTTGGAATTTTTGTATAAAAAGGAGTTATTTCTTAAAAGGTTAGAAGTACACGGTACTGGGTTAAATTCTGATTTTCTATTAAAAGACATGTTGGTGCCTTAGGTATACTAAAATGAGAGGATATATTAATGATGTTAATAAGAAGTTGTGGATTTCTTAACTTGCTTATGTTATGATATGATAGGCGGTAGTGCTTATGTTATGATATGATAGCCGGTAGTGCTTATGTTATGATATGATAAGCGGTAGTGCTTATGTTATGATATGATAGGCGGTAGTTCTTATGTTATGATAAGATAGCCAGAGTGCTTATGTTATGATATGATAGGCCAGTAGTGCTTATGTTATGTATGATAGCGGATGAGCTATGTTATATTTATATTATTACGGGTAAACCCGGGTTATTATCTATGCCATGGATTTGCTACCCATGACGCGAGTGCGGCGCTTGCACTCACGCGATCCGACCACGTGATCCACGCGGGTGAAATAGTCTCACGCGAGTACGGCGATGGTACTCATGCGGATCCACGGGATCCATGCGGTGAAATAGTCCCACGCGGGTGAAATAGTCCCACGACGGCGCGGATGACCTCACGCGGGTCCACAGACCCATGCGGGTGAAATAGTCCCGTGAGTAGATCGCTAACGATACTACGCGAGGTACCTGCTTTGATCGCGAGCCTCCTATTTTTATGCTATAAGTTTTATACTCGTTACTCATTGTTAGTAAGGCACGGTCAAGGAAATTGATTTTTATCTACGACTCACTATCTTTGACTTGTGATATTACTACGATTTTTCGCTTTACATATTTGGTACACGTTAGATCGACCTCCTTCGGCCGCGTTCACGCCGCAGTCGAGGTTCATACTGTCGACCCGCACTCAGGATCACGGTTCGGTTCTTGGAAGGCTCCATTTCTCCGAGGCCTCGCTTTTTGGTACGATTCCCGAGGTTGTAGACTTTTGTACATTCGTGGGTATGGCGGGGCCCCGTCGTCATAGTGTTATACCTTCTGTGAGGCTTGTAGTCCCGCTGAATTGGGTGTAAGGATGTAATCGCTCGCTTTATTATATTTAGAGGTAGCCACTTTGGGTTAGCCTGTTTTATATTCTTATATGGTTCTTGTTTGTGAGTTTATTTCCGCCGGTTTTCTCGATATTGTATCGCGCGGTGCCCGGTAGGCACCATCACGGATCCGAGGTCGGGTCGTGACAAAAGTGGTATCAGAGCAGTTAATCCTCGGAAGGGGTCTACAGGCCGTATCTAGTAGAGTCTTGATTATCGGTGTGTTGTGCACCACATCTATAATCAGGATGCTGCAGGATATTTAGGATTGGTTTCCATTTCTTCTCACTCTAAGATCGTGCGATAGAAATGCGTGGTTAGGGTCGCTCTCCTAACAAAGTTATGGTGTTTGCAGCCACGGCGAAGCGTGACCCATGGAAGACATGTGGATTGCGTATCCGGGTTGGTAATACTTGTAGTATAGTTGGTATTGTGACATACACATACAGATTGTATTTAGGTCACATATGTGTTTCCTAGAATGATTTTAGATTACCAGGATTTGGTAAGGACTAAATAGATACCAGGAAGGTATGAACAATTAAGGAACTCTCATCGAGGTTTTACATGCTAGTTTGAGAAAATTAGGAGACGATGAGTTGTCGGAAAAAGTAATGGAACCTTAAGAAGCTTAGTTAAGGGGCCCAATGGGAGACTATGTTTGTAAATTAAGCTACGTGGTATGCTTAAGAGGATAGTACGGATGAGATCCGTGTGGAGTAAGTAATGGTTGTTGTGACCAAGACGACACGACTATGGTATTATGAGAAGTTAGGGTACCCGTTTATGGGGTGGGATCAGTTGATAGTAGTCCCGCTACGTGACAGGGTCACGAGGGTACAAGCCCGAGTCTAGTTAATCGTTTTACGGGTTCGTGGACGCATTCCACCGGAACTGTGTTGTGAGCCGGAAATGACCTTATATTGTTTAACTTAGTAACTCCAAGATTGGAGGCCAGCTTTATTATGGAAGTTATGTACGTAAGCTAGAATAAGTTTGGAAGTACGGAAAAGAGTACGACCGGTAAGGAAGTGAGCAACCAGGTGTGAAAGAAATAGAGCCCGAATCCATGAGAACCTTTAGAGGTAACTACACCCGTGAGTGATGGGTGGTAGCTGAGCGGGTGTATAATAATTGCCGGAGGCGATACAGTCGTTGGACCCTAGCAGACCTAGCAGAGCTGTTATGACAGACGTTGAGGTCATTATGAGTACGGGCTAGTTGGCCTCATGTTATGCCAACGTGGACTACAGAAGAGATTGATTCGCACAGCTTCCTGAAGTCGGTTATCGAGTGGAGAAGGAAGTGGTAGTAACGATGAATTATCCTTCCTTCTTTGGCATCATTGTTTTTAATAAGTCCATGTGACTTGTTCATTGGGAAAAATTGACGCAGAAAGTAAGTAATACTTGAATTTGAAGGAATTTATGTTAAGTTCCTCGAGGTACTGAGTTGGTTTTGGTGTGGCGGTCGTACACGACCTTCCTGGATAATTTCAAGGAAATGTGCAAGGCAAGAATAAAATAAGTACGCGCCGCCAAGAGAAAGTCGAGGGCATCTTTGGTAGGTTTTGAAAATCTACACGATTTTAAGGCGGTGCGTAATGATTAGATATTTACAGACCACGAGAGGACCGGTGATTGTGGTTGTGACACCAAGGAAAGTTTATTGAAGGAGATAAGTTCTCTCCCTACATAAAGGGATAGTCTTACGTACATGGGGTTATGTGTACCCATGTAGTTAGACGGCGAAGGAGACCGTAGGTCTTCGTGATCGCCATGCCATAAGTTACGCTTTAGATAACCGTGGAAAAAGTATTATGTTGGGGTAATTAAGAACGACGTTACTAAACGGTCGGGGAAGTGTCGTAAGAAAATGCAGTAGTACGATATTTGAAATCAGACGATTATGGATCAAATTAGAAACACTTTACTATTAATAAGCATGAGGTAGGTTATGACCGTAAGGATAAAAGAGAATACAACTATGGTTATGTAAGTTGCACGAGATACGCTTACTCGGACTAGTGTAAGACCATTAGTAGGTAATGGGCGTAGGAACACCTCGAGGAAAGGTAGTAGCATCCAGATCGACGAGAAAGATAGTAAGAGAATACGGAGAGGTGAGGGACCCCAGGACGACTTGAAATAACTTATAAAGGAAAGACGAGTAGACACTCGAACGATAAGAAATCTTGACAAGTCATTGGATTATGTAATCGTGAATTGAGGTTGAACATCGACTATAAGCTCTACGATCTGAGAGAGGATAATAGGATTACTACTTGACAAGATCAAGGAAGTCTTCCCCCTAAATTGTGATTGGCAGGAAGTCTTAGCCATGCGGCAAGCAAAGGAATCAGATCCAAGTATAGTAACCAAGTTTGGTTGCAACGGGGAAAGGGAAACAGGAACCATAACTGAGATTAAGGATGCCCGAATATTTCGCAAGTACAAGAAAGACTTCCATTATTGGAAGAGAAGTTGACCACGACTATAGCTTCTAACCCTCTCGAGAGACTAGAGGTTAGGGTATTATTGTAACACGTTGGGTGTCATTAGGCTAGGCCGACGCAACACGATAAGGTTAGAACTTATGTTTCCGGTTAGGAAAGCAAGAAAGGAATTACGTTACTCACGATTTAGAGTCGGCGCTTAATCGTACTCAAGATTTGGAGGCAATTTCCTTATATAGATTTCATGTGGATATTTGCGTAGACCACAAGAAACTCCAGATATCTTCGCATCGAGGCAAATTTGAATTTGCGACAAAGACGGTGGTGGTTACTCAAGGATTGTGATATTGATATCCTATACCACCGGGAAGGCCAATATAGTTGCATGCGCCTAGTCGCAGATCGATGGGTAGTCCGTCGGTACACCGGGGAAGAAGGACATGGTCCGCGAGTTACATCGCCTAGCGAGCCTCGGGGTTCGATTGGTTGATTCGATAGTGATGGAATTCGGGTTCGAGGGTTGCCGAGTCTTCCATCGTCGAGGAGGTAAAGAGGCGACGATGAGGATCCGATTAGGTACGGTATCGAGACGCCGCCGTAAAGAGAAGGCGGTCTATTAGGGGTAGCGCCGGATGGGTGCTAAGATTTGAGGGCCGATTGTGTGTTCCCGAGTGACAGACTTCGCCGCCAGATTCTCGGGAGGCACACGCGTGCATTATTCTATTCATCCGGTCGACTAAGATGTACCATGACCTCGATGTGTATTGGTGGGACGGCCCAAGAGGACGTGGGCGTTTTGTTGCACCGTGTCCTATTTGTCAGCAGGTTAAGGTTGAGCACCAGAAGCCCGGTGGGCTGTTGCATGATATTGATATTCCGACCTGGAAGTGGGAGGTGATAAATATGGATTTTATTACAGGACTACCTACCACTCAGAGGAAGCATGATTCCATTTGGGTGATTGTCGACAGTCGACGAAATCACCCATTTTCTTCCGTAACGACGTTTCACCGAGGACTATGCCGATTATATATTAGAGAGATTGTGAGATCGCACGAGTCCCGTGATCGATTATATCGATAGAGGAGCCCGCTTCTCGCTAACTTCCGAGGTCTTTTCGTGGCGGATTAGGGACACAGGTGAGTCTCGATCGCATTTCATCCTCGCATCGACGGATGTGCCGAGCGCACTATCCAGACACTTGAGGATATGCTGCGGGCTTGTGTTATTGATTTCAGGGGTAGCTGGGAGGATCATTTGCCTCTTATGGAGTTGCTTACAACAACAGCTACCATTCCGGGATTCAGATGGAGCCTTATGAGGCCTTATACGGGAGGAAGTGCGGGTCACCTATAGGCTGGTTCGAGGTGGGAGAAGTTCAGTTGGTCGGGCGGACTTAGTTCAAAGATGGATAAGTGAAGCTTATCCAGAGCGGTTATTGTCACCGAGTCGGCGTAAGTCGATGCAGATCATCGGCGTCGACACCTGGAATTTGAGATAGATGATTGAGTTTTTCTAAAGGTATCGCCCATGAAGGGCGTGATGAGATTGGGAAAGAAGGGGAAGCTTAGCCCAAGGTACATTGGGCCGTATCGGATTGTCTGCAGGGTAGGCAGGGTTGCCTATGAATTAGAGCTGCCGTCCGATTTGGAGGCGGTACATCCAGTTTTCCATGTGTCCATGTTGCGGAAATGTATTGGAGATCCATCTAGAGTGCACTCGGTTCAGGATGTCCAAGTGACAGAAGAGTTATCGTATGAGGAGAGTCCCATAGCGATACTCGATCGTCAGGTTAGACGACTTCGGACGAAAGACGTGGCTTCCGTCAAGGTCCTATGGCGGAATGTGAACAGGGAGGAAATGACGTGGGAAGCGGAGGATGACATGAAGAAGAAATATCCTCACTTATTCCTTATACCTCCAGGTAACCCACGTTCTAAAATTGTTGGTCTCTAAAGTTAGTATTTATGCTTGAGTTTTGTTGTGCCGCAGAAGCGCCTTTATTTGAGTCTATGCCGATATTGTAATTTGAGTAAGTTTAGAGGAACATTCGGGACGAATGTTTCTAAGGGAGAATGTTATACCCCGTGGTTCAGCCGCGGCGTATGGGGCCACGCGGAAGGAGTTAGGACTCAAATCGTAAAAACTTGGTCGGGGCCTCAGCCATGCGCTAAGGCGGGAATTCATGGCGCGCGCTACGAAATGGCCGCGCGCTAAAGTTCCGAGAGTCCGCAGAGTGCAGCCAGCGCCGAGGCGGAAATCAAAGTAAAAACTTAGGAAAAGTCAGATTTTTATTTTGAAAGGGCCTGAGTGGGGGACAAGTGTCCCCCCCCATCTGATTTTTACATGCAATATATTGACCAAGTCTTAAAGACTTGGTCATTTGTCATCTCTCTCTTTGAAAAACCACTTCCTTCTCTCTAAATATTTCAAGCTCATCCTTCTCTCTAAAAAATCCAAGAGGATTCTAGCCTTAAGAAAAATCTGAAAAATTAAGAGACAAGAAGGAAGCTTGTGGCTAGCTTGTGAAGGTGGTGGTGGTGGTATTCTTGGTAGAAGGCTAGCAAATTGTTGGATAAAATTTGGCTAAAGCTCTAAGGTAATGATTCTTCCTCTACTATTAGTTTATAGAGTTGCATGTTAAGAAGAAAATACTTATGGTGGTAAATAATGCTCTTAGAGTCATTGCATGCTAGAAATGTGGGTTGAATATGAAGGATTTGGCTAAAGAAATATTATGAGCATGTGGTAGCCTAAAAACCACCTTAGAATTGTTAAAGTGTACTATTATAACTTATGGGGCAGAATTTTACACACCCAAGATTAGGTGTGTAATCCCCTTTGTGTTGGTTTGGTTGTTGGGCCTTAATAAGGCGTTTGAATGTGGAAAAATCGGCCTTTGAAAAAGGTGGCAAAGTGAGTAGAAACAAAGGAAATGCTGCCCAATTTTCCTTAAGAAATTGATAACTTGAATTTGGAATTTCTACATTGAAATTAGAGGTTAATAAACACACTATGGTTATTATAGGTTGACATATTACTTGCGGTAGTTGGACTTAGCAAGTGGATTGGCCAAGGAGGTATGTAGAGCTTTCTTATCTCTTGAGCATGAATAGTTGTATCTATGTAGTACGGTATACGTACAAGATTTGATAATCTACACTTGTTCTAAAGTATATGATACTTGTTTCATTTCAAAAGTATAAGTCCTTTGGTTTGAGGAAAAATGTTTTGACAAAAGGGATAACACTAATATAATGACTTTATGGGGAGTTGGTTATATTAGTTTACTTGAAAGGTTCACAAAGAAAGGTTTACTCTAATTAAAACAAGTACGGGTAAAGGATTTGAAACTAAGAAAGGTGAATTGATTTTTAGGCATTGGTTGCCTAAGGTTTTAAAGGAAATGGAGTCACTTGATTTAGAAACCTATTATATTTCTAAAAGGAAATGTGACTTGTTTTGAAAAGAAATTGCAACTTGATACTATGGTGATTAGCATCTTGGAATTTTTGTATAAAAAGGAGTTATTTCTTAAAAGGTTAGAAGTACATGGTACTTGGGTTAAATTCTGATTTTCTATTAAAAGACATGTTGGTGCCTTAGGTATACTAAAATGAGAGGATATATTAATGATGTTAATAAGAAGTTGTGATTTCTTAACTTGCTTATGTTATGATATGATAGGCCAGAGTGCTTATGTTATGATATGATAGGCGGTAGTGCTTATGTTATGATATGATAGGCCTAGTGGTGCTTATGTTATGATATGATAGGCAGAGTGCTTATGTTATGATATGATAGTGGTAGTGCTTATGTTATGATATGATAGGCCAGAGTGCTTATGTTATGTATGATAATTTGGATGAGCTATGTTATATTTATATTATTACGGGTAAACCCCGGTTATTATCTATGCCATGGATTTGCTACCCATGACGCGCGTGTGCGGCGCTTGCACTCACGCGATCCGACCACGTGATCCACGCGGTGAAATAGTCCCACGCGAGTGCGGCGATAATACCATGCGGATCCACGGGATCCATGCGGGTGAAATAGTCCCACGCGGGTGAAATAGTCCCATGACGAGGCGGATGACCTCATGCGGGTCCACAGACCCATGCGGGTGAAATAGTCCCGAGTAGGATCGCTAACGATACTACGCGAGGTACCTGTTTTGATCGTGAGCCTCCTATTTTTATGCTATAAGTTTTATACTCGTTACTCTCATTGTTAGTAAGGCACAGTGCAAGGAAATTGATTTTTATCTTTGACTTGTGATATTACTACAGTATTTTTCAGTTTTACATATTTGGTACATGTTGTACTGACCTCCTTCGGGCCGCGTTCATGCCGCAGTCGAGGTTCATAGCTTGTCGACCCGCACTCTTAGGATCACGTTCGGTTCTCGGAAGGCTCCATTTCTCCGAGGCCTCGTCTTTTGGTACGATTCCCGAGGTTGTAGACTTTTGTACATTCGTGGGTATGGCGGGCCCCTGTCCGTCATAGTGTTATACCTTCTGAGGCTTGTAGTCCCGCTACATGAATTGGGTAAGGATGTAATCGCTCGCTTTATTATATTTAGAGGTAGCCACTTTGGGTTAGCCTGTTTTATATTCTTATATGGTTCTTGTTTGTGAGTTTATTTCCGCTGGTTTTCTCTGATATTGTATCACAAGGGTGCCCGGGGTAAGGCACCAGTCACGGATCCGAGGTCGGGTCGTGACAGTATCAAACTACTAAGCCATACTATGAAAGTTTGAGAAAGAGTCGTGGAGATGAGGGTAAGAAGAGGCGTGTCTATCTCCGAGAATCAGTTTGGATTCATGTAGGGACATTTGACTACATAAGCCATTCATCTTATTAGGAGGTTCGTGTAGCAGTACAGGGAGAGGAAGAGAGACCTACATATGGTTTTCATCGATCTCGAGAAGGCATACGACAAAGTCCCTAGGGAGGTTCTATAGAGATATTTGGAGGTTAAAGGTATACATATGGTGCACACTAAGGAGATCAAATATATGTATGATGGAGCCAAGACCAAGGTACAGACAGTAGGAAGAGACTTGTAGCACTTTCCCGTGATGATAGGGTTGCACCAGGGATCAGCTCTAAGCCAATTCCTATTTACTTTGGTGATGGATGGACTAACCCAAAAAATTCAATGAGAGGTGCCATGATGTATGTTATTCGTAGATGACATGGTCCTAATTGATGAGACCCATAATGGAGTGAACACTAAGCTGGAGGTTTGGAGACAGATTCTGGAGTCTAAAGGGTTCAGGCTGAGTAGGACCAAGACAAAATACTTGGAGTGCAAGTTCAGTAACGAGAGTGACCTTGAGACAAGTGTGGAGGTGAGGCTCAGTACTCAGGTTATTCTAAAGAAAGAAAGTTTCAAGTATCTCGGATCCATTATCCAAGAGAATGAAGAGATTAATGATGATGTCACACATCGTATTGGTGCGGTGGATGAAATGGAGATTTGCTTCTAGAGTCTTGTACGATAAAAATGTGCCACCAAAACTTAAAGGCAAGTTCAATAGGGTGATGGTTAGACCGACTATATTATATGGGGTAGAGTGTTGGCCAATCAAGACTTCGCACAACCAAAAGATAAAAGTTGCGGAGATGAGGATGATGAGATGAATGTGTGGGCATATAAAGAGGGATAGAATTAGAAATGATGATATCCAAGACAGGGTGAGAGTGGCCTCGGTGGAGGATAAAATGTGAGAAGTAAGGTTGATATGGTTAAGTTATGTGCAGATGAGAGACGCAAATGCCCCAGTGCGGAGGTATGAGACTTTGGCTATGGACGTGTTCAGGAAGGGTAGAGGTAAGCCGAAGAAGTATTGGAGAGAGGTGATTAGACAGGATATGGTGCAGGTGTAACTTACCGAGGATATGACCTTAGATATAGGATTGTGGAGGACACATAATGGGGTAGAAGGGTAGTAGGTAGTTGAGCATAGTCTTACTTCTGATTACATACTGGTAGTTGTAGTGTTATTATTGTAGACCTACTTAGCCTACCGTGTTAGTAGGCGCAATATTATTTTATAGTCCTTTTTCGTTTGATTTCTATTGATGTGTGTTCTTTTGTGGACTTTGTTTATCTTATCTACCTGTGTTAGTTATTGCTTTTTTTTTCCAGAATGTTTTACCATGACTTATCCGCTTTTGTTACCATCTTTGTCATACTTCTTTATATTTCTTATCCGGTTGTGACCATTTCTCTTGCTTTCTTGCGTTTATATTGTTTTTTGAGCCGAGGGTCTTTTAGAAACAGTCGCTCTACCTACCAAGGGAGTGCTAAGTCTGCGTACACTCTACCCTCCCCAGACCCCACGTTATGGGATTTCACTGGGTATGTTGTTGTTGATGTATTAAAGTGTCGAAGGCGAGTGACTTATGCCGACAACTCGAACACCTAAACTTGACCTAACGAAGTCCAAATTCAATTTGAAAGTTCCTACAAGTCACGAATGATCATACGAAGCTGCTCGAACTCTCAAAACACCCAAAGAGATCTGTCTTGACCCTATGTTGACCGTGGTCAACTCCAAATCATCTCAAAAGCTAGTTTCTCAACTAACCACTTTAATCATTCCCCGAGAGATCATCAGAACCTTTTCCTTGACTTTGGTTTTTATAAGAGTTTTTAATAAATTTGAATAAACTCTTTTGAATTGGTTTTCATGATTTTTCTATAAATTAGGTGGCGACTCTGTTGACACCCAATTTACCCTCTCGCCCAAACATTAACTATAAAATTACACTAATTTTTTTTTTTTTTTTTAATAATAAAATGCAACAATAAAACATTAATGCAGGCACAAATAAGCAATTTAATAATAGCACCACATCTTACGTAGAATATTAAGTACTTTGGGTCTCGCGCTTGCATTTATCAATTTTAAGCCCTATTCTATCTCCATTAATTCTTAATAATTTTAATAATAATAAATACGTAAATAAATAAATAATTTAGCAATGACGTCGTGTCAAATAGCATAGTCGCATTTATTAATACGCAAAGCAATTTCATAATTATTGTAATAATTTAAACCCAAGCTAAAATTAATAAAGCACCTAAAGTCATATTAAGATAATTTAATTTCAACTTAAATAATGATAAATAATGCACAATAAATAAGATTTTAAATAATAGCGTCACATTTATAAAATCATTAAGCAATCCTTAAATATCATACTTGCATTTAGCATTTAAATCATTTTAATAATAATTTAAACCCCCTTAAGCATGTGGCATACTAATCAAGGTCCATTTAGTAGGTAAATGCATACATTTAGTCAATAAATCAATTTTTATTTATTTGATAAAATAATATAAATGCATGCTTTTAAACTTTACACATATTGTTATAGCACTAGTCTTATAATTTCTTATAAAAAACAAAATGCATTCTTTTACTAAAACACCATCAACATTGCATCTTAGCATGAATAATCAACCCTAGATTTGAACGGACAGCCGCAAGTTAGCGGATCCTTTAGGGTGCCTGACCCCTTCCCTTTAGGATAATAAATAACTCTTACCCAGAATCTCATTAAGTTTAGCAAACCATTTAAATGGAGTTAGTGTTGACTTTAACTTAGTTGGCATTTAGGTGTCCTAATTCACCCAAACTAATTAGGTAGCGACTCCGCGAACCCTTTAACATTTAGCACTCTTTTAGCAACCACTTTAGCATTTTAACCCTATTTAGCACCTCCTTAGTACATTTTAGCACCCTTTAGCATTTATTTTTATTTTATTTTCTAACATTTTTACTAAGCAGGATTCGCTAAAATAATGTCGCGGTCGGAAAAAGGGCGTGACAGACTCTAAAATATACTATCTGACTTAGAGCACCATCCAAATTCCTAGTAGCTCTTATGAGCTCACACGCGTAAAAAATCGAATCGTAACATTAGCCTTGGTGACATCTATGATCATGCCATATCTCTGTTTCTATGGGTCCATCTCTATTAAAATGACATGTTTACACTCTAGTAAAATTAAAGGGGATTAGGGCTTGGGAATTATGAAATTCTGAATTTCTAAACTAAGGTTGCGTATTTATACTTTTGCTGTCGGGGGAATGTACGGTCTGTATAATGTGACTGTCCCCAACTTGAATTTTTTCAGTGAGCCCCTTCAGTTGGGAAAATTGATACGGTTGGAATCGATGGCCCGTAGAATATTTTACGGTCCATATATCTGGGCGTACAATTGGGATTGCAGAACTAAAATTGGATTTCCAACTTAAACTCCCCGACTTGATTTTCTATACTCATTAATCATGAACAAGTCATATCTTAGAGGAACGAAGTGTTACAAAGGTCAAAGTCAACCCAGAGCCCACATGTTCAATCTCGAAGCAAGATTCATATTCATGTTACTCATAACCGTACGAGTCCAAATCTATAATTAGATTTCTATTTTGAGTTCATATATTAGCTTGAATATTCAACTTACCACTTTTTGCACTACAAGAAATATGACATTTGGTGGCGACTAAAGTCGCCACAGAAGGTAGGAAGTCGCAACAAATTACCTTTGCTAGCGACTCAACAGTCGTAAAGAATAACTCAATGGCTGATAGTTTTTCGTGGCAACGATAAACAGTCGCAACAAATAAATCTTAAAGTCTCCATAAAAAATTCCGAGAAATCTCTCAAAAATGGGCCGCCACAAAAACAAAGCTTGTAGTGGTGAGTAGTCGCCACATTTTGTCGCCATGGACAACCTTTTGTAGCGACGAAAGTCACAGCAAATATATCTTAAAGTCGCCATAAAAATTCAAGAAATCTCTCAAAAATGGATCGCCACAAAAACAAAGTTTGTAGTGGTGACCTTTGTCGCCTCAAATATGTGTTTGTGACGCCTCTTGTTGCCACTGAATGCCAGACTTTATAGTGGCAGCTTATCGCCACAAAATAAATCCTATGGCAACCAAATATTGTTACGAATACTTTCAGGATTATTTCTAGATACTTTTAGTAGCAACTATAATTGCCACAAATACTAACTACTATTATTGTTTTTTCAAAATTAAATATATTCTACTGATAGTTGCCCAACATAATTATACACAATACTAATTCAATCATTTCTCAAAAGTCATATAAGAACTTTTCATTAATAAACGCCATAATATAAAGCAGACAACACTGCATATTTCATGAGGACCATTGTATATACGGCATATTTGATACGAATTTCATGAATTATTATTATCCTTTATGCATTTATATATATGTTTCATATGTTATTTTGGTTTTTGTAGTATTTTTTTTATTTAGACAACAAAAGTGAAGAAATGTATTGAAACATAGACAAAAGTGCTGAAAAAATAAGAAGTGCTCAGAAGACTACTTGTTCTACCTCCAACTTCAGGGGGGAAAATCAAAGAGAATAAACTCGAAAAAAGTTACAAACCAACAACAGATCTAAAATGTACATCCTCGAGCTTCAAAAGAATAATACTACGAGGAATTTCAAACAGTTTCTCATAAAATTTATTTTGAATTGTGAAATAACAATAGTACTATAAATATTCGGTAAGAGTAATTATGAGGCTATCTCATAATTACCTCTATCATTATTATAATTGATAGTGTAATATATTATAATTATTGTAATTATAATTAGGATCTTATAATTTAGGTAAGGTAGAATAGTCTTTCCTTAATCAAGTATAGGATCCATGTATATATATTGTATCTTTGGGAGAATATTAATCAAGGAATCATTTCCTACATTGTATCAATAGCCAAAGATCCTTTGCCCTAAAATTCTCTCTTCTCTTCTTACCTTACCCGAAATTCTACATTTTTTCTAAGTGTTTTTCGGCAGGTTTAGTAACCAAAACCCTAAATACTCCCTCAAAACCTAAACACACAACTAAACCCTAGTCGAATACTTCATCCCTTACCCCTCGGCTAGACTTTCACAAAGTTTAGGCTTCTTCTAAATACTCCCTCAAAACCTAAACACACAACTAAACCCTAGATGAATACTTCATACCTTACCCCCCCTCCCCGGCTAGACTTTCATAAAGTTTAGGCTTCTACCATCCACTTCCATCAAACATCACTTCATTCTCCTCTTTCTTTGATTCTAAGTGGAACATATGGCCGAAAAATAAATATTTTATCCCGCTCTTGTCGTTAATAGCGTCAAGAACTTCATCTCCATAACTCTCGAAATGGAGAAATGACAGTATACCTCATGGGCAGAACTATTCAAAATTTACTGCTGTGCTTATGAGGTGATTGACCATATTCTTCCGTCCGAGTCATCGTCGGATTCCACTACGGTGGATATGAAATTATGGTCTCGATTAGACGCTAGTGTCCTTCAATGGATTTATGTTACTATTTCGAATGATCTTCTTCATATCATATTACAACCCAATTCTACGACTCAAAAGGCGTGGGAAAGATTAGAAAATATTTTTCAAGATAACAAAATATCTAGGGCCATTATCTTGAACACCAATTTACGAATATTAAATTGGATGATTTTTCCAACATCTCAGTCTATTGTCAAGAATTGAAAGTAGTTGCAGACCAACTGTCCAACGTTGGTTAGCCCGTGAAGGATCAAATGTTGGTACTTCAATTGATTGCGGGGTTGAATGAGCAATATGATGGTGTTGCTACGTTCAGTCAGCAAAGCAATCCATTACCTCCCTTTTACGAGGCTCGTTCATGACTAATTCTCAAGAAAACAAGGAAATAAAAGCAGGCATCCTCGAGAGCCACCACCACCGGAATCACTCTCGTCTCCACCAACTCTTCTTCCAATGATTTGGAGCTCCAAAATTCTGGTTTAGTAGACCACAGTAATCGTTCTAATAATGGTAAAAAATGAGGTTCCAACCGAAATAATAATGGAAAGGGACGTGGACGGGGCGGGGGCCAAACCGCCGGCAGCAAAGAAACAAATGGCGGTGCAGCGGTGGGCAATTTTCAGCAAGAGCAATGATAAATGGCAGCCCCCACCGTGGGACTAGGCCCCACAGTAGGCTGCCCCGCCATGCCCATTCCCGACTTTTTTGTGGGCCGGACCTCCTCCTTCTTTAAATCTCCAATCCAGTAATCTCGGATCTCGTCCACAACATGCGTTTTCGGCTCAAGCATCATCTTCTGTCGGTTATGCACCCACGGACATTGCATAAGACATGAATAACATACATATAAGTGTTTCCGATGGGTCATGGTACATGTACATAGCGGCTACGTCACACATGACGACATCTCAACGTAATCTCTCATCTTATTGTAATATGAGCAATAATAAAAATATTATTGTCGACAGTGGGCAGGAAATTCCAATTCGTGGTATTGGTCAGGTAACACTACCATCTCCACACCCACTTTTACACTTAAAAAATGTCTTACATGCGCCAAATCTAATTAAAAACCTGATCTCTATTAGACGTTTTACCATTGACAGTAATGCTTCTGTAAATTTTGATCCATTTGGCTTTTTTGTGAAGGACTTTCAGACGGAGATGCCATTTATGAGATGCAATAGCATGGGGGACTTATATCTCATCACCTCTGTTTCCAAAAATAGCTTGAACAAACCGTCAACCTTTGCTTCCATTTCTCATATTCTATGGAACAATCGTTTGGGAGATTCAAGAGCAATAGGTTTTTAGTAATTTTAGGAAGAATAATTTGGTGTTGTGTAATAAACCTTTGGAATCTTTTGTATACCAATCTTCCGTGTTTGTTAAACTTGTTAAACTTTCTTTTACTCATTCTAATTCTCATACTTATATGCCATTTGATATTGTGCATTTGTGGACGTCACCCATTTTGAGTTTGCAGGTCATAAATACTATATGCTCATTCTAGATGATTATTCGAATTTTTTGTGGACTTTCCATTGGGACATAAATCACAAACATCCACCGTTTTAAAATAATTTAGTATTTTTATCAAAACTCAATTTGAAAAAAATATTAAAAGTTTTCAATGTGAGAATGAGGGGAATTCATAAATGCTCATTTTAATGATTTCTGTCACTAAAATGGGATATTGTTGCGTCATTCGTGTCCACATACTTCACCACAAAATGTGAAAGCAGAAAGAAAAATTCTAACGATTAATAGTATGATTCACTCTCTTCTTCTGCATTCCTCCACATCACCAAAGTTTTGTCACCATGCACTTTAAATGGCTACCTACCTTTTAAATATTCTTCCTAGTTAATTGCTATCCAATATGTCTCCTACACAAATGTTATATCATTGTCTTCCATCTTTTACACTTTAAGGGTGTTTAGATGTTTGTGTTATCCTTTGTTTCCTTCTTCTTCCATTAACAAATTGCAGGCTCGGTGTACTCCTTGTGTGTTTTTGGGACACCCACAAAATCATAGGAGGTATAAATGTTAAGATTTGACGAATGAGAAAATAATTGTATGTCGTCATGTGATTTTTGATGAGTCTAAATTCCCGTTTGTCAAGTCTCATGTGGCATCCTCGCCTTCATATGATTTTTTGGAGAATGAAATACATCCGATTTTACACCACCATCTTTCTACCCATACAAATATGGAACCAACCCAATAAATGACACTACCCATTTCGGCCCAACCACCAAATAGGGCTGGACCGACGACCACTACTTTGTTACCAGTGGTCTCGGCCTAATCTCGTCCTCATGGCGGTCTGTCCCACATCAGGCAATCCGCAACCACACCCTTAGCCCAAATCACTTCCCGAGCTCA
This sequence comes from Przewalskia tangutica, assembly GCA_029844215.1. Taxonomy (NCBI): domain Eukaryota; kingdom Viridiplantae; phylum Streptophyta; class Magnoliopsida; order Solanales; family Solanaceae; genus Przewalskia; species Przewalskia tangutica. The sequence continues at coordinate 38,803,210 of CM056731.1, read as the reverse complement.
GCCACATAGCGCATCGGATACACCTAGTAACTTGGGCCACCATTCTTCCCCTTGACCCAATGTACCTGAAAACCAACTACCCACCTAGTTACGGACCAACCTCGGACCATTGAAACTCGTACCATGCATGGGATGTTTAGCCCAAACGTCATTTTAACCTACTATCCTCTGTTCAACCATCACCTTTATAAAAAAAAAATCCCAAAGTTGCCTTATCCGACCCGAATTGAAAAATTGTCATGTTAGACGAATTTAATGCTCTTATTACTAATAAGACGTGGAAATTGATGCCATGTCTGTCTAATTTGAAAATCATTCGATCTATGTGGGTTTTTTGTCATAAGAAAAATTCTGATGATTCTTTTACGAGATACAAAGCTCGTCTTGTTGGTGATGGCAAGTCTCAGCACGTTGGGATAGATTGTGATGAAACGTTCAGTCCAGTCGTTAAGCCAATAACTATCCAGACTGTTCTAAATTTGGCTCTTTCCAAATCTTGGACTATTCACTAGTTGGATGTTAAACATGCATTCTTACATGACAACCTACAGAAGACAGTATACATGCATCAGCCGTTGGGTTTCCGAGATTATACTCGTCCAAATCATGTTTGTCTGCTGAAGATATCCATATATGGTTTGAAACAAGCTCCTCAGACATGGTGTTGAAATATGCCTTGAATCCGGGCATATTAGGTTTATACCATGTTTAGGAATCCTTTTCTTTTTCTGTTTGGAAAACTTTTTCATTTTCTGTTTGGAAAACCTTTCCTTACTCTGTGTAAGGGGTACTCTATATAAATCCCATAGGTCATAACCTAATAAGTAATCTGAAATACAATCCAGAGAAATCCCAAAAATTGTATTCCTCAAGATCAATAAAGCTTTTCTCTATTCTGCCCGTGGACGTAGCTAACACATTGTTAGTGAACCACGTTAAATTGTTGTGTCATTACATTCATTATTATTCTTTCTTCTATTTAATTGTTTCCGCTATAACAAATTGGTATCAGAGACGGATTTGTTTGTTTGAAAGATGTCTGAAATGAATGTGAAAATCGACAAATTTATGGGGAGAAACAATTTTAGTTTGTGGCAGATCAAGATGCGAGCCTTGTTAAAACAACAAGGACTTTGGGCGCTGCTTGATAGAAAGCCAGCAGAACCCATTAACGCTGAGTTGACCGTTTTGGAAGAGAAGACTCATTCAACAATTATGTTGAGCCTTGATATTATCACTGAGGTCGCAGAGGAGGAAACCGCGCAGGGTCTATGGGTCAAGCTAGAGAGTCTTTATATGACGAAGTCCTTAACGAACAAGTTGCTTCTAAAGCAACGTCTGTTCAGTCTATGAATGCAGGAAGGTATGCCTCTTCGAGATCACTTAGATCAACTAAATACAATCTTATTTGAGTTGCGTAATATTAATGTGAAAGTTGAGGAGGAGGATGCTGCATTGATTCTGTTAGTATCTTTACCATTATCGTACGAAAATTTCGTATAGTCGTTCAGTGTTGGAAATGATACTGTGTCTTTAGAGGAGGTGATATCATCTCTCCATACTAGGGATGTTACACCTCGTAAGTTAAGACAAAAAATAAGAATGCCATTAAGGTTAAGATTCAGATAAGGGGTATAAGATATAATTATAAATGCTACGAACACGTCAATGAGTATTTAAAATGATAAGTTATTTATATTTCTCTTTTGAGGATTATTATATATTGTGGGAATTTCGACATGAAGAATACGAGACCTTATGGAATTCCTGGGAATTAAAGGAAACGAAAATCAAGATTTAAAAAAATAAATTAAGGTTTACTACTTTGGGGATTAAATTAGTTTAATAAGCACTTAGATGGTTAAAGGTGTAAAAGAAGAGGGACCTAAATGCACTTTTTAAAAATCTGAAAATTTGAAACTTAAATTGCCTAAAAAGTTCATTTTGTCTTCTGGAACACAAAAACTAAATCATCTCTTCTCTTTTCCCCTAGCCTAGGTCTAAACTTCCCCACTTTTGCAAGAGAAAAATTCAAGCTTTTACTCCACTCTGTTAGACTAATTATCCTACACAATTAAGTCAAGAACTAGAGCAATTTTAACACCCCAAAACAGTGGGTTTCGGCCACCACTGCTGTCGATTTTGAGCTTCAAAGTTTCCAAGATTTTGAGACAAATTGTGGAAGGAAAACATGTATAAATGTTGGGTAACATTGTAGAAGGATTGCATGTTATTTTGGAATTGAAAGAAGTGAGGAATTGGGGCGAAAATCAACGAAAAAGTGGGTAAGAATCGGCTGGGGCAGTGGCTGTTCGTAGGGGGTTGTAAAACATGTATAGTTGTTTATACATGTCTTGAAAGGATTAAAGTGTGCAAAGTGTTAATTTTACATTCTTGAATTGGCAATGTTGCTAGAAGATTGAGTTGCTCCCATGGAAAATTCTAACGTAACTAAATGATGGACTAATATGGGAAATGAATGTAGTAGTTGCCTTTGTTATTGAAATTGTTAAATGGAATGATTATAAAGAGAATGTGTGCGCACTAACGGGGTAAATAGAGTATTTGAGATAATTTTGATTTAATCTTGATATGGTAGTTGATTATTGGTCTGATTTGACTTGTTGGTTAACTGTGGATACACACATAAAACAAAGGAAATGCTGCCCAAATTTTTATAGAAATAAGAAGTCGTTATTCGAATGACTTACGTTAGAAGTCCTAGAATTAATGGTCATATTATTGTTATTATAGGCGGACATGTTAGACGAGACGCATCCTAGTTTTACATTTGGTTGGGCGATTAAGAGGTATGTGAGACTATCTTTCTTTCTTTTGGCATGATTTTGTGAAACAACTTGCATTTGACATGTTTTTAATAGAAGTGCGGCGGACGTACATGATTTTCTACAAAGTTAGTTTTAAAGGAAAATTGTTATGACAAGTACCTATGATTTTTCAGTAAAGAGTTTATTATGATGGTATTATCGGAAGTCAAAGATGATTTCTAATTGCATATGGTTGCTCATGATTTCTACTCGTGCTAAGTCTTAGTACACATTCACCGAGTCCCTCACATAGAGGGCCGACACCATATTGTATGTTCCGGATTTAAGTCTCGGCTATTATTATTATATTACTTGGGTTCGAGTCCCAAGCGGGTTCAACTCGCAGATTATTATTATTCCATGGATTAACTCTCCATGATGCGGGTTCGAGTCCCATGACATTATATTATTTCATATACTTACGTGGGTTCGAGTCCCATGTCATATACATACTTACTTGGGTTCGAGTCCCATGATATATATGTACCTAGACGGGTTCGAGTCCCGTGCTATTATATCATCAGGATATGAGTTCATGATTTTGGAATGACTTGCATATTTTGAAAAGGTAAGATTTGATTTTCATTACTCTCGTTTGATAAGGCACAGTTGTACTGTTAAGTTGATTTCATACTTGCCTCATGTTATACGTTGAACTATTATGATTTCAATTACAATATTTTTCAGTTTCACATACTTGGTACATCAGTCGTACTGACCCCTTTTTCCTCCGGGGGGCTGCATTCATGCCCGCAGGTTCTGGTGTTCAGATAGGTGACCCTCCAGTCTAAGACATCTATTCAGCTACTGGAGAGCTCCATTGTTCCGGAGCCAATTATTTTGGTACAGAACCTCTCCTATTTTGATTGTATATATTTATGGGCACGCCGGGGTCCTGTCCCGTCTTATGTCATTGTCATACTCTTAGAGGTCTGTAGACAGTTGTGGCGGTAGGTGTGTTTTGGTTTTTTGAAGATTGTTATGCATTTTGGTCAACTGTATTGTTGCACTTGTTTTGGGATGTTCCCGTATATAGTGGCAGCCTTGTCGGCTTGCCTATTTGACTGTTTCCTTATATAAATGATGCTATTTGGTGGCAGCCTAGTCGGCTAGCCTGTTGTGATTGTTGGTTAATTGTGTAAGGCAGCCTTGTCGGCTCGGCTATGTTGGGTATATGTTATAGATGCAGCGTTGTGCTGCCGAAATTTTCTATTACCCTTAAAGTGTCAGTTGATTATGTGACAGGTTAGAGTAATGGCGTCCAATTAGGGCGTCGGGTCGCGGTCCGTCGGGTCGGGGTGTGACAAGGGAGCTGCGCCATAAGGCGGCTGGTACATGTGCAGATAGTCAGGCTGCAGGGTTAGTAGCCAGTGAAAGTCATGGACATAGAAATCCGGGGGAGAAGAAGTTCAAGAAACCGTTTTCTAAAGGTCCAAAACCAAATGATATCTGTAATTACTGTAAGGAGAAGGGACACTGGAAATCTGATTGTCGCAAGAAGAAGAGGCAGCATAATAATTTGACAGGTACTGCCACTGTAGCAGATACCAACTCTGAAGATGATATTGCTCTAGTTGCTAATGAGTATACACATCACAATGATATGTGGATCCTCGATTCAGCAGCATCTTACCATATATGTCCGCGCAGGGAGTGGTTTACAACCTATGAGTAAGTGGATGGTGACAGTGTTTCTATGACTGACAGTTCTGTTTGCAAAACGGTTGGGATATGCTCTATTAAAATTCGGACACATGATGGTAAATTCTGCACATTGAATGACGTCAGACATGTTCCATCCATGACAAAGAATCTGATATCACTGAGCATGTTAGATAGGAAGGGGTTCAGATTTCGAGGTGGAGGTGGAGTTCTATATGTCTTCAAAGATTCGAATGTGGTTCTGAAGGGCATAAAATATGGTACCTTGTATTTTCTTCAAGGTTCTATGTTATCAGGTTCTGTTGCTGTTGCATCCTCAGAGGTTGATAAAGAAAACTTGACCAAGTTATGGCATATGAGGCTTGGTCATATGAGCGAGAGAGTGATGCAAATTCTGTCAAAAGGAGATCTTTTTTGTGGTCACAAGGTCGAGGACCTTAAGTTTTGTGAACACTGTGTATTCGAGAAATTACATCGCATCAAGTTTCCCAAAGCAATACACAGAACAAAAGGCATACTTGATTACATCCATTCTGATTGTTGGGGTCCTTCCCGGATGGAGTCTCTAGGAGGTCACATATATTTTATGACAATTATTGATGATTTCTCAAGGATGACTTGGGTGTTCTTTATGAAGCATAAAAGTGAAGTTTTCAAGAACTTCAAGCAGTGGAAGACATTAATGAAAAATCAAACAGGGGAGAAGATCAAAAGACTGCGAACTGATAATGGTCTGGAATTTTGTTGTTCTGAGTTCAATGAGTTTTGCAGAAAAGAAGAGATTTCTAGGCATCATACGGTCAGGGAGACTCCACAATAAAATGGTGTAGCAGAACGCATTAATCAGACACTTCTGGAGAGAGCTAGATGCATGCTCTCTAATGCTGGACTAACTAGGACATTCTGGGTAGATGCGGTTAGTACAACTTGCTATTTGATAAATCGTGGACCTCACACAGGTATACATCTCAAAACTCCTTTTGAGATGTGGTCTGGTAAGCCTGCTGATTACTCTGTCTTGAGAGCTTTTGGTTGCAATATTTATTACCATGTGAATGAGGATAAATTAGAACCACGAGCTAAAAGGGGAGTGTTTGTGGGTTATGGAAATGATGTTAAAGGTTACAAAATATGGTCCCCGTCTGAGAAGAGGGTTATACTGAGCAGGAATATAGTTTTTGATGAAAATTCTATGTTTAACCCTACTGTGAAGTCTATTGTTGGTGGAAGTGTTGGGAAACAAAGCGAGCAAGAAGTCACCTGCATGAGGGTGAACCATCATATGAAGTCCAACAGCCACAGTCAGAAGCAGAATAATCAGGATCTTCATTACCAGAAGTAAATCAACACAATTTGTCTATTGATCGATCAAAGAGAGCAAATTATGGAATACCTCCCAGAAGGTATGATTTTGAAGACATGGCAGCTTATGCATTGCAGGTTTCTGAAGAAGTGGATCCTGACTCACATGAGCCATCCACTTACAAAGAAGTAGTTACATGTACTGAATCTTCCCAATGGCTTGATGCTATGGGAGAGGAGATGGAGTCACTCCATAAGAATTGTTGACAGTCAATTTTGACCCGTTTTTTGTATATTTATTGCAATTTTAAGTATTTTATCACATCACATTTGTATCAGCATTTTTTGCATTTTTTATCTTTTTATGTTAAATTAAGCATTATGTCGTTGTTAATATTATGTTTTTATTATTGTTATACAGTCGTTTTTATTTTAATAATATTAGCATATTTTTAAATAATTAATCTAAGACCGCATTTTTACTTTTAATCAGACATTAAACATGTCTTAAATATTGCATTTTAGTATTATTGCGTCAGCATTTGAATTTTAATAATCTTGCATCTTTCTTTTTTTAAATAATTTTCTTTTAAATAATTAACCAGCCTTGCATTTTTGTCAAACCAGTCCAGTCCAAGACACAATTCGAATCAGTCCAAGCCAATACTATTTTTTAATATCACACAAACACCTTCTTTTATTTTTCCCCCTAAAATCAAATACCACTTTTCATTTCCCCCCAAAACAATACCCCACATTTCATTTTTTCCCCCCAAATACCAAACCCTAACACACCCCCTATAAAATAAAACTCCCCCCCCCTTTTCTTTTTACCCTAGCCGCACACTTAACCCTCAACCTCTCCTCTCCTTTCACTTTCTCCGTCGCCGCGCCGCCTTCACGGAGTTCTATCTCCGGCGAACACCCGCACACTTCACACCATCACTGCCAGCACTCCCTCACCCGCACACCCTCATTCCCGTCGCCATCTCCCTGAACCACCGTCGACCGTCGACGAACCTCACCACCATCCCGTCGAATCGTCACCACGCCGCCATCACAACCGAGCTACCACCCTACCACACGCTCATTCCCGTCGCCATCTCCCTGAACCACCGTCGACCGCCGACGAACCTCACCACCATCCCGTCGAACCGTCACCACGTCGCCATCACAACCAGGCTACCACCATACCACACCCTCCGCCCCGTCATTGTTCCCGTCGAACCTCCCCATCGGCTCCACTCCGCCTTACCTTCCCGTCCCGTGCCCGCACCAAAACACTAAAGCGGCGTCGCTCGGCATTTAAATCGCCGACGGCGACGCCTCTTCCCTCTTTTGTTATGTTGTTGGTTTCGTCTTCGCGATGGGTTCGATCGAGTTTTGTGATTTTGTTATCATGCCGGAGTTTTTTTTAAAAAAAAAAAATGAACTCTCCGGCGACTTTGGTGGACATTTATTTTTCGGCATCTGTTGCTCGTTTTAATTATTAGACTATTTTTTGGGGTTTTGGGTTAGCTGGCCGACAACCTTGGTTTACGTTTATTTTGACATTTGCTGGACGTTTTGATTGTTGGACTGATTTCTGGTTTTCTGTCAGCATTTGGAATTTTTTTGGTGATTACTTTTTCGGTGACCTATATTGGCTACCGCTTTTTGTTAATCGCTTGTCGCTTGTTTCGGACCGATTTTCGATTTTTGGGGTATCTGCGGAGTGTGAAAAACTCCGCGGCGCTCAAATTTCCGGCGATGTTCTAAAATTGCTGGTGTGTTCGTTGTGTCGTTGGTCACTGATTCTACTATCTTTTGGTACTGATACTGATTTTGCCCACGTTTGTCGGGCTGATTTTTGGCCATGTTGACACTGTTTTTCGGCCATTTTGCTACTGATTTTTGCCATTCTGTCGGGTTGATTTTGGCCCTGTTGCTACTGATTTTGACATATATTTTTGCTGGTTTACTGATTTAGAACAAATACTACACTGCTGGTTTTTACTGATTTTGAACAGATACTACACTTTGGCCGATGAAAAAGTTATCCGTCGATTTTTGAGGCCTCCACAGTTGCAAAGACGAAAAATAAAATAAATGAAGCTTTCTGGGCAAGGATGATTTCTTCCACTTACATCGGATAACCAACATGCGCTTGGCAAGGCGAATTCTCGCATGCACTTGTTTAGGTCATCTACTTTATATTTTTACATATCTGAGCCCTCCGTGTTTAAAACTATTACTGTTTTGGCGCGGATCCGAAGGTTTTATTTATTTTATTATTTTTAGCAATATTGGCCGATGAAGGAATCCCCGTCTGATTTCCAAGGCCTCCTCTGTGCAAAAGACGGATTTATTTGCTTTGTTTGTTAATTTTTGCTATTATTTTAAAATTTATGTATTCCATTACTAATACTTTTACTAAGTGTTTATGCAGGTATCCGGAGATGCATTTCAAAAAGAATGCCCCGGAGTTTATTTTATGTCGTATTTAATTTTATGTTTTATTATTTTGCATTGTATTTTATTTAAATTGTAAATTATGTAAAATGCTTAGAATAGGTAGAATAAAAAGAGCAATGAATAATTAACCTAGGTTTGAACGAACAACCGCAAGTTAGCGGATCTTAAAGGGTGCCTAACCCCTTCCCTTTAGGATAATAAAGAACCCTGACTCAGAATCTTACTAATTTCGCAGACCATTAAATGGAAGTCATTTGTAGTATTTTATGCTACATTTTTAGTGTCCTAATTCACTATAATAATTAGGTGGCGACTCCTTAAAATACATTTAGGAATCAACCATATGTAGCAGTAATCCCGTTCCGACTCCGTTTAAAATGGGGTGTTACAGATGGCGACTCCACTGGGGATATCAGGTTCTTGATCATAGCAAACCCAGGTTAATTAAATATTGCACTTTATTTTGCTTTTATATTTGTTGTAAATATTTTATATGGTTTGTTTTTTATTTTGTAATTAACTACTTTAATTGCTACATTCTTTTATTGCTTTCCTTAAATTGTCATTCCGTTCATATTTCCTCCACTCTGGAAAATTCACATTGTCACACACTACACGCGTTGGTGTGCTTCGCGCACCCGCGAATTTCTTAAAAAAAAATAATACCCAAAATTTAGGAGAGTTGGCGCTTGCGCGGAGTTAGATCGGTTCGTCTGATCAGCCGCGTAGCCTTCTCACTCGAGTTGTCCGCTCGGGAACCTTGCGTCTAGTAAGCCAAATCTTAGAAAACTTAAGATAGAGCTATACCACCTTTTATATTAAGTCATGCATGCATAAACCTTAGGTGGGTTAATCCTTGGTATTAACGTCACAATTAGAAATCCACCAAACTTGTCGACGGGTTTCACAACCCAACGACCCATTAGCATACTATGTGTAGCGTGATGATGATAGACGGATCCAAGCCTGGTCACGACACGTCAAAATTGGAAAAAGTGCACCGTCATTTGGTCGCCATTTCCAACAAAACATTGCAGTTTAACGGCTTGGACCTATTTATCATAATCCCGCATATTTGGCGTTTAGGCTCACCTCTGGCATAAGAGAGGTCCCAAGCATATTAGGGCACGCGCTTGATTTGCATGTTTTTTTGTTTATTATTGTTTGTCACTAGCAACTCTGTACATATTATTTAATTCAATAATTGCTCTTTTGTGATTCCGGGCTCGAGCATTTGTATTTTTGCACTTTTTGCTTTCACATTGCAATCAGGACTTCTACTGCGTAAATCACTCTTGAATAGCGCGACTTGGACTTTGTGAAGCATCAACTACCAGTCCGGTCGAACCAATCAGGGGAGTCTCTGACTATATGGTCACACCCCTTCATTTTGTTATTTTATCATTTTCCTACTCACCTATTTCTTATATTTTTTGCAGGAAGATCGTCGCAAAACAACCGAAATGATCGAAAAAAAAAGAAAAAATGAGCGTTAGTTATGTTGATTAAAAGAAGTTAGTCTATACCAGATTCAACGATACATCGCTCTCAATTCTTTCATACTTTGTATTTTTATTCATATTTGCAAATTAAATTAATATGTTTAGCGTTAATTACATAGTTCTTTCATATCATGCATTTTACAGCATAATTATTTCGAACTACGCGTGTCTGATTCTCACCGCACGGTGTGATACGTAGGCAACTCATTTTGGGTTCGACACCACAAAAATAAAAACAAAACAAAAAAAAAAAAAAAACAACAAAACTAAAAAAAAAAAAAAAACACATTTCTCACTCATGCATCTCATTCATCATGTTCTTGGGCATTCATTTTACTTTGCATTCGTCCACAGTGGACAATCATTTTCTTTTGCATAGCTTTACATTACCATCCTTTCATTGATAAATTCTTTTCAAGCATGCGTTTTTAAACATATTTGAATGAACTACGCGCACCTGATTCCCTCGGTGGGATACGTAGGCAGCCCTATTCGGGTTCGGTACCATTTATTCAAAAAATATAAAAAAAAAAATTATTCGAAAATACAAAAAAAAAATGTTTTATTCAAAAAATACAAAAAAAAAATGTTATTCAAAAAAAAAAAAAAAAAAAAAAAAAAATCAAGTATTATCGTTTAATTTTGTTGATACCAACACAGTTACAAGTGTGCATAATAAAAAAATTAAAAAAAAAAATGATAATCAGTATGAGTTGACTTTTTGGTAAACCATAGATTCTTTTGGTACCTCTTATTCATACCCGCAGATGACATTGTCTTGCATGTTTTCAAGATAAGGACGAAACCGACCTCATCGTTTCATATGCATTGTGTGGTGAGTGTTTGAATAAGTTCAATTGTATTGCATTGTGATCTAGAACTTGGCCTGAATGTTTGTTGAGGCGAAATCTTGAGTAACACTCTGTGTAGGAAATGATCGTAGGCTTTCTTTGACCCGTTTGAGCCTTTTCAGCCTACCAAATAACATTATCCCTAGTACACCCCTTTGAGCCTAAAACCTATTTTTGACAACCGCATATTACACCTATACCCTTTCTGAGTGCGTACGCACTATCCCTCTCTTGGCCCGACCTCCTCGAGTGCTTTAGAAATGTGCAAATGGCTGACAAAATCCTGCGCTGAAGTTTGCAAAGACAAAAATTGTCAAAGTCTCAAAGAATGAAAGCAGAAACGACTTCACATAAAGAGGAAATCAAAAGCCCCGATAAAAAAAAAAAAAAAAGGGAATACATAACCCCGAAAAAAAAAAGAGGGGCTCCAAATGAAAGATTCAAAAGAAGTCAATACAGAAAAACTGGGACAAAAAGAAAGCAAGTCAGCATTAAAACACACAAATATCAAGCATGGACTTAGTCCAACTCTCGAGGAATGATTAGTCACTTTTACCCAAATGATATTCATTCCTTTCACCAAGCCTACATTACAAGCCCGTGACAAGCCCTACATGATCTTATACTGAGGGTTCTCACATTAGTGGATACTTACATGACGGCCAAGCCTATGGTATCACAATTGCATGCATTGAACATCTTTTTGAGTGTGAGCGCAATTCTCTCAACGTCCCAAAATTCAAAATATTGGAATATATGTGTGAGATGGGACCTTCTTTCAGTGAGGCATTTGAAACATGAGATTACGTTTAGTTCGAAACCTTGGATGCAAGCAAGTGTGTCGACACTCAGGTATGTTTGAGATACTATCTGAAACTGTGTGAATTACACCAGAGTCAAACTCGGTTAGACTGAAAACAATAAAAGAACATCCTTATGCACAATACTAATTGTTGGTATCAACTGGAGTCAGAACGTAATGTCGTCTTCCATTTTTTCAGAAAAAACAACAAAATGCATATATCATAAAAATTCTTATTTTTGCATCACGAACTACGTCTTGACCTGATTCCCTCAGCGGGATACGTAGGCGGCCACATCGGCTTCGGTCCCGCATCATTTTAAAATCATAAAAAAATCTTATTTTTGCATCATGAACTACGTCTTGACCTGATTCCCTCAGCGGGATACGTAGGCGGCCACATCGGCTTCGGTCCCACATCATTTTAAAATCATAAAAATTTTTATTTTTGCATCACGAACTACGTCTTGACCTGATTCCCTCAGCGGGATACGTAGGCGGCCACATCGGCTTCGGTCCCACATCATTTTAAAATCATAAAAATTCTTATTTTTGCATCACGAACTACGTCTTGACCTGATTCCTCAACGGATACGTGGCGCCACATCGCCGGTCCGCATCATTTTAAAATCATAAAAAAATCTTATTTTTGCATCATGAACTACGTCTTGACCTGATTCCCTCAGCGGGATACGTAGGCGGCCACATCGGCTTCGGTCCCACATCATTTTAAAAATGATAAAAATCCTTATTTTGCATAGCGAATTACGTCTTGACCTGATTCCCTCGGCGGGATACGTAGGCGGCCACATCGGCTTCGGTCCCGCATCATTTTAAAATCATAAAAATTCTTATTTTTGCAGCATGAACTACGTCTTGACCTGACTCCCTCGGCGGGATACGTAGGCAGCCACATCGGCTTCGGTCACACCGTTAGAAACATTTCTTCCTTGTTTTGCACATGACTCGATTTTGTGCATTGGAGAATTTTACATCCTCATATATTTTGCATCCATTACTACCTACACATGACTGTGCCATATTTTGAAGGTTGCATTCTCATCTACTCAGTTGTACATTGTTCATATTCTCGCATTAGCTTTTCATTCATCATAAATTAAAACATAAAAAAAAAAAAAAATGCTTACCTGATCGCCTTGATAGCGTCAAGATGCAACCTTACCCAGTTCAACATCTTCATTACCAGAAACTGGGACATTTTAAGGAATTCAGTGCAAGAAAATGGCAATAGATAGGAAAAAGCAGGCCAACTAGGTCTTCAGTGCAAACCAAGAATGCAAGCGTCAAGAGCCAAAGCTACAGAGTCGACGCTAATCAACCACTCATTTCCTAAAAAACTCATAAGTTTTCTTTGAGTGCAGGATCTTCATATCAGCAAAGGCAGAAACACAACAATAAACCCATGCGGGTCACAAATGCACAACGTCTATGCAATGACGCTATCTCAACCCAGACGGGTCACAAAGTGCACGCCTAAACCAACGCCTTTTCATTTTTTTAGCCTATGCAACGGCTTCATTCATGTTTCGTCCATGCAACGACGAGCATCTGCATTGCGTCCATGCAACGACGCCATTTTATTTTAAGCCTATGCAACGGCTTCATTCATGTTTCGTCCATGCAACGACGAGCATCTGCCTTGCGTCCATGCAACGACGCCATTTTATTTTAAGCCTATGCAACGGCTTCATTCATGTTTCGTCCATGCAACGACGAACATCTGCATTGCGTCCATGCAACGACGCCATTTTATTTTAAGCCTATGCAACGGCTTCATTCATGTTTCGTCCATGCAACGACGAGCATCTGCATTGCGTCCATGCAACGACGCCATTTTATTTTAAGCCTATGCAACGGCTTCATTCATGTTTCGTCCATGCAACGACGAACATCTGCATTGCGTCCATGCAACGACGCCCATGTATTTTTAAGCCCGTGCAACGGCCATTCATGTTTCGTCCATGCAACGGCGAACATCTGCGTGCGCCCATGCAACGACGCCATTTTATTTTAAGCCTATGCAACGGCTTCATTCATGTTTCGTCCATGCAACGACGAGCATCTGCGTGCGCCCACGCAACGACGCTTCTTTATTTTTAAGCCTATGCAACGCCTTCATTCATGTTTCGTCCATGCAACGACGAGCATCTGCATTGCGTCCATGCAACGACGCCATTTTATTTTAAGCCTATGCAACGGCTTCATTCATGTTTCGTCCATGCAACGACGAGCATCTGCATTGCGTCCATGCAACGACGTCATTTTATTTTAAGCCTATGCAACGGCTTCATTCATGTTTCGTCCATGCAACGACGAGCATCTGCATTGCGTCCATGCAACGACGCCATTTTATTTTAAGCCTATGCAACGACTTCATTCATGTTTCGTCCATGCAACGACGAGCATCTGCATTGCGTCCATGCAACGACGCCCTTTTATTTTTAAGCCCATGCAACGGCTTCATTCATGTTTCGTCCATGCAACGACGAGCATCTGCATGGCGTCTATGCAACGACGCCATTTCATTAAAAGCCCATGCAACGGCTTCATTCATGTTTCGTCTATGCAACGACGAGCATCTGCATCGCGTCCGAAAACGACGTCATTTCTTTTAAGCCTATGCAACGGCTTCATTTATGTTTCGTCCATGCAACGACGAACATTTGCATTGCGTCCGAAAACGACGTCATTTCATCTACAATAACCTTGTCTTTTTCAGCACCACATCACCTGCAACCCAGTGTCAATCATACTTCGACACTGGGACATTTTTAATCAGCGTCAGCTTTGCTTTTTAATTTTTGCATCACAACGACCCAGTGTCATCATGATTTGACACTGAGACATTTTTGGATCTGCATCATCCCTATTTTTGAGTTCCAGTTTATAAAACAGGACAAAATTGGCTACAAGTCAACATCTTTGTCCGAAGACTCTTCCATCATCTCCGTACAAAGAGGGACATGCTGTTGACAGTCAATTTTGACCCGTTTTTTGTATATTTATTGCAATTTTAAGTATTTTATCACATCACATTTGTATCAGCATTTTTTGCATTTTTTATCTTTTTATGTTAAATTAAGCATTATGTCGTTGTTAATATTATGTTTTTATTATTGTTATACAGTCGTTTTTATTTTAATAATATTCGCATCTTTTTAAATAATTAATCTAAGACCGCATTTTTTACTTTTAATCAGACATTAAACATGTCTTAAATATTGCATTTTAGTATTATTGCGTCAACATTTGAATTTTAATAATCTTGCATCTTTCTTTTTTTAAATAATTTTCTTTTAAATAATTAACCAGCCTTGCATTTTTGTCAAACCAGTCCAGTCCAAGACACAATTCGAATCAGTCCAAGCCAATACTATTTTTTAATATCACACAAACACCTTCTTTTATTTTCCCCCCTAAAATCAAATACCACTTTTCATTTCCCCCCCAAAACAATACCCCACATTTCATTTTTTCCCCCCAAATACCAAACCCTAACACACCCCCTATAAAATAAAACATCCCCCCCCCCCTTTTCTTTTTACCCTAGCCGCACACTTAACCCCCTCAACCCTCTCCTCTCCCCTTTCACTTTCTCCCGTCGCCGCCGCCGCCGCCCTTCGCCGGAGTTCTATCTCCGGCGAACACCCGCACACTTCACACCATCATCGCAAGACTTCACCCGCACCCTCATTCCCGTCGCCATCTCCCTGAACCACCGTCGACCGCCGACGAACCTCACCACCATCCCGTCGAACCGTCACCACGTCGCCATCACAACCAGGCTACCACCATACCACACCCTCATTCCCGTCGCCATCTCCCTGAACCACCGTCGACCGCCGACGAACCTCACCACCATCCCGTCGAACCGTCACCACGTCGCCATCACAACCAGGCTACCACCATACCACACCCTCCTGTCCCGTCATTGTTCCCGTCGAACCTCCCCATCTGCTCACCTCCGCCTTACCTTCCCGTCACTGTCCCGCACCAAAACACTACAGCGGCGTCGCTCCGGCATTTCGTCGACGAGGCGACGCCGACCCCTTCCCTCTTTTGTTATGTTGTTGGTTTCGTCTTGTGCGATGGGTTCGGACTGAGTTTTTGTGATTTTGTTATCATGCCGGAGTTTTTTTTAAAAAAAAAATGAACTCTCCGGCGACTTTGGTGGACATTTATTTTTCGGCATCTGTTGCTCGTTTTAATTATTAGACTATTTTTTGGGGTTTTGGGTTAGCTGGCCGACAACCTTGGTTTACGTTTATTTTGACATTTGCTGGACGTTTTGATTGTTGGACTGATTTCTGGTTTTCTATCAGCATTTGGAATTTTTTTTGGTGATTACTTTTTCGGTGACCTATATTGGCTACCGCTTTTTGTTAACTGTTTGCTGTTTGTCGGACCGATTTTCTGATTTTTGGGGTATCTGCCGGAGTGTGAAAAACTCCGGTGACGTTCTGAAATTTCCGGCGATGTTCTAAAATTGCTGGTGTGTTCGTTGTGTCGTTGGTCACTGATTCTACTATCTTTTGGTACTGATACTGATTTTGCCCACGTTTGTCGGGCTGATTTTTGGCCATGTTGACACTGATTTTCGGCCATTTTGCTACTGATTTTTGCCATTCTGTCGGGTTGATTTTGGCCCTGTTGCTACTGATTTTGACATATATTTTTGCTGGTTTACTGATTTAGAACAAATACTACACTGCTGGTTTTTACTGATTTTGAACAGATACTACACTTTGGCCGATGAAAAAGTTATCCGTCGATTTTTGAGGCCTCCACAGTTGCAAAGACGAAAAATAAAATAAATGAAGCTTTCTGGGCAAGGATGATTTCTTCCACTTACATCGGATAACCAACATGCGCTTGGCAAGGCGAATTCTCGCAGCCGCACTTGTTTAGGCTGTCCTACTTTATATTTTTACATATCTGAGCCCTCCGTGTTTAAAACTATTACTGTTTTGGCGCGGATCCGAAGGTTTTATTTATTTTATTATTTTTAGCAATATTGGCCGATGAAGGAATCCCCGTCTGATTTCCAAGGCCTCCTCTGTGCCAAAGACGGATTTATTTGCTTTGTTTGTTAATTTTTGCTATTATTTTAAAATTTATGTATTTCATTACTAATACTTTTACTAAGTGTTTATGCAGGTATCCGGAGATGCATTTCAAAAAGAATGCCCCGGAGTTTATTTTATGTCGTATTTAATTTTATGTTTTATTATTTTGCATTGTATTTTATTTAAATTGTAAATTATGTAAAATGCTTAGAATAGGTAGAATAAAAAGAGCAATGAATAATTAACCTAGGTTTGAACGAACAATCGCAAGTTAGCGGATCTTAAAGGGTGCCTAACCCCTTCCCTTTAGGATAATAAAGAACCCTGACTCAGAATCTTACTAATTTCGCAGACCATTAAATGGAAGTCATTTGTAGTATTTTATGCTACATTTTTAGTGTCCTAATTCACTATAATAATTAGGTGGCGACTCCTTAAAATACATTTAGGAATCAACCATATGTAGCAGTAATCCCGTTTCCGACTCCGGTTAAAATGGGGTGTTACAAGAATCAGACTTGGGAGTTAGCCAAGCGACCGCGAGACAAAAAAGTTGTCACTTGCAAGTGGATCTACAAGAAAAAGGAATAAGGAACACTTGTTGAAGGTATCAAATATAAAGCTCGAGTGGTAGCTAGGGGGTTCACTCAGAGAGAGGGGGTAGACTACAATGAGATTTTATCGCCAGTGGTCAGACACACTTCCATCAGGGTGCTACTAGTAATAGTTGCATATCAGAATCTGGAACTTGAACAACTAGATGTGAAGACAGCTTTCCTACATGGAGAGTTGGAGGAGGAAATATACATGACTCAGCCAGATGAGTTTCAGGTTCCTGGTAAGGAGGACTATGTTTGCAAGTTGAAGAAGTCCTTGTATGGGCTAAAGCAGTCTCCGAGGCAGTGGTACAAAAGGTTCGACATCTATATGATAGATATTGGCTACAATAGAAGTCCATATGATCGTTGTGTTTACTACAACAGGTCAGCAAACAATTCTTTGATTTACTTGGTCCTGTATGTAGATGATATGTTGATAGCTGCGAAGGACAAGTCTGATATCCAGAAGTTGAAGGATCTTCTCAGTGCTGAGTTTGATATGAAGGATTTGGATGCAGCCCAGAAAATTCTGAGAATGGAGATCTATAGGGATCTAAGCAGAGGAAAGCTCTTCTTGTCACGGAAGGGCAACATTCAGAAGATTTTGTCAAGGTTTGGCATGTCTACAACAAAGCCTATAGATACTTCCAGTGCTACAAATGCACATCTGTCTGTTGCCTGTGCACCTAAATCAGCTGAGGAGAAGGAGTACATATCTCGAGTTCCATATGCTAGTGTAGTAGGAAGCTTGATGTATTCAACGGTCTGCACTAGACCTGATCTTGCACAGTCTGTTAGTGTTGTTATCAGGTTTATGAGTGAGCCTGGCAAAGAGCATTGGCAAGCTGTGAAGAGGATTTTTCGGTACCTCAAAGGTACGTCTGATGTTGGTCTCATTTATGGAGGTGATACAGAGTGTTTGGTGACAGGGTTTTCAGACATCGACTATCCTGGAGACGTTGATAGTAGAAGATCTATGACTGGTTATGTTTTCACTCTTGGTGGTTCAGTTGTCGGTTGGAAAGCTACTTTGCAATCTACAGTGACTTTGTCGACTACAGAAGCAGAGTATATGGCATTAACAAGAGCAACCAAGGAGGGAATCTGGTTGAAAGGATTGATCAGCGATCTGGGTCTACATCAGGATCAGGCCATAGTGTATTGTGACAGTCTCAGTGCAATCTGTTTATCCAAGGATCAAGTCCATCATGAGAGGAATAAGTACATTGATGTGAGGTATCATTTCTGAGAAGTGAGAAGAGAATCAAGGTGAACAAAGTGGGTACTGCTGATAACTCAGCTGATATGTTAACAAAGATGGTTCCACACAGCGATTTCGAACACTGTTTGGACTTGCTCAATGTTATGAGTTGTTGATTGCCCCTTGAGGGCAAAATCTGGGGCAGAAGGAGTCTAATACATATGGAACTATAATGGTGCATCTGTTATTTGTGAGAGGATTCAAGTCAAGTTGGATATTTGTTGAAATATGTCTTGAATTCGGGTATATTAGGTTTATACCATGTTTAGGAATCCTTTTCATTTTCTGTTTGGAAAACCTTTTCTTAGTCTATGTAAGGGGTACTCTATATAAACCTCATAGGTCATAACCTAATTAGCAATATGAAATACAATACAGAGAAATCCCAAAAATTGTATTCCTCAAGATCAATAAAGTTTTCTCTCTTCTGCCCGTGGACGTAGCTAACACATTGTTAGTGAACCACGTTAAATCATTTGTGTCCTTTACATTCATTATTATTCTTTCTTCTGTTTAATTGTTTTCGCTATAACACATGGTATAACAGGTTTGCCAGATTTGTTTTTAAATTGGGATTCTCTCACAACAAGTCTGATCAATCCTTGTTCATTTATCAGAAAAGGGCGAACGTGGAATATATCATTTTGTATGTCGATGATATTATTCTCACAGCTTCATCCGCTTCGCTTTGACAATCCATTATGTCCCTTCTTGCAGCAGAATTTGCAATGAAGGACTTGGGTCCGTTGAATTATTTTTTTGGCATTGCTATCACTCACTAAGTAGGTGATTGTTTCTCAGTCAAAAAAAGTATGTCGAGGAGATAATTGACAAAGTAGGGATGTCTTCTTGCAAACCATCACTGCGAAGTTGAGTAACGCTGCAGGTACTCCATACAACAACCCTACACATTACTGCAACTTTGCAGGTGCATTGCAGTATCTGACTTTTATGAGGCCTGATATTTTCTATGCGGTCCAGCAAGTTTGTTTACACATGCATGATCCGAATAATGAACATATGGGGCCCTCAAAAGGATCTTGCGGTATGTTAAGGGTACTCTTCATTTCAGACTTTATTTGTATAAGTCATTCGTCTCGAGTATTTCTGCCTACACTGATGTGAATTGGGGTGGCTACCGAGACACACGTCATTCCACTTCCGGCTATTGTGTGTTCTTAGGTGACAATCTCATTTCCTGGTCCTCCAAATGACAGTTCACACTGTCTCGATCCAGTGTAGAGGCGAAATACCTAGGGGTGGCAAATGCTGTTGTTGAACTTCTTTGTTTATTAAACATGGTTATTTAAAATTGCAAAACCAAATACAAAAATAAAATACCAAAGAATATTGCAGTAAATCCTACTCTACATATTTATTTAAGAATTTAAAAAACAACAAGATAATCCACTAAATGATGAATTAACAAATAACCTAGAATCGGAGTGAGACCCAAATTACATGAACTAAAAAAATAAGAAAAAAAGGTCACTTACAATGAAAGTGATTTTCGAAGAACCCAAATAAATATGAGTTTTGGCTTCAAGGGCAGAGATGGAAAACCTCCTAAAGAGATTAGAGGGTAGATTAAAGAAAGAATCCTTCAAAGATAGAGTTGGGTTGCAAAATTTGGGCAGATGGTTGGGAATGGAGAACGGAACTGAGTGATTAGGGTTGGACATTGTGTTTTCTGTCAAAAAAATTGGTGGCGATCATGTCGCTGGCAAATAACTTTCTATGGCGACTTTAATTTGGTCGCTAAACTTTTTACGCCAAAAATTTCACTTTCGGGGCACAAAATTTGACTTTTCATCACAATTGTACTTGGCGATTTTGCATAGTCGCCACTAAAAGAATTTACTTTTTGTGGCGCTGCATGCCTTGCCACCGAACACATAATTTTGTGGCGACTTTCCTTGTCGCCACTGACAGTCGGTTTTCTGGTAGTGTAGGACTTGGTAAAAAAATCCTTAAAACAATGCTCTTTACTTAACTACTTTTAAATTTTCTTTCCATGTCTATCCTTCAGAACAATTTCAGATATACGGTGTATGAAGTTTATAATTACTAACTTCATACAACAATATCTAAATTCATGCGAAAATTTATGAACTTCAGACAAAAATAACTGCATTCAACCATACATAGTTGAAGTTGAGGCAAAAATGGCTAAGCAATTCAACCATATGTGCCTAAAAGTTAAAATGTTACTGAGCTTAAGTTTATGTGCTTGAATTTCAAACATATGAAACTTCAAACACCGCCATATGAAGTTGTTCCAAAGTGACACTAGACTTGCAAATTCTCATGCACCACGGTCTACAAGAATGTCTTAAATGGTGGTCCTAAAATTGTGTATATGTGCACTTCAGGCGTGAAAATAGTATTTACAAAGTCGAATCATTTAAAAGGTAATTGCAGGTGTGACTCTATTTAATAAGTCTAATTGATGACCTAGATAAAATGGCAAGTAGCATAAATATAATAGGTTTACTTAAGTACACTGATGGTGTAAACAGTTGATTACCCTATCAGTATATATACTTAAAAAGTTTTTGCCGTTTGGACATGATTTGAAATCATGATGATTTGAAGTTGAAGTTTTGTTTGGACATACAATTTGAATTTCTTATGTTGTTTCTCATTGACATAAAAATCCCACACGTTGTGAAAACCATCAAAACTTTCATAATTCTTATTTACCAAATGAGCAAGTCATAATTCATAACAAAATTAATACACAGCTAGAAAGTCTTTTTAAAAAATAAAACATCAATTGATTAAACTTTAGTTCAATAAAAAGAAAAATTGAACATGAATAGTAGTGTAACTACTCTTTAATACAATTACGTCGAGCATGCATTTTCCGATCAAATGACCGAGAAGACAAGGCTACATCATTACTTTGAGCCGGTTATAAGTCAATATCACTAGCAACCGTATCATCATGTTCATATTCCGTGAATATTTCATCACTCACTTGGTATTCCCGCAAAAATCACACATTTTTGGATGATTTGAAATTTCAAATCATGACATAAAGTTGAAGTTGAAATTATGTCCAAATTACATAAATAAATGGTGATTTGAAAAACATGGGCAAATGTCTACAAAAAACTTATTGCAAATATTTTCCTAAAACAAACAACTCTTCACCTAAAGCTTTGCCGCAACAAATTTCCAAAAGATAAACACCAAATATTGAACTCCAAGTGTGGAGTTAGGTAACTAAATGAATAGGGTTAGGAACTAGGGTCAACTATAACTTAAATCCTCATATTCAAACTAATTAGCTAGGTCAATGTTTGATGATGATGTGACAAATATGTTTGGTCTGTCATGTTACTCTTTTAAGTTTAATTTCTTAAAAATAAGGCTGGGCGGCATTCACTTGTTTTTTATTTCACAAAAGTTTCAACCTACAACTTTGAAAAATCATGATATAAAGATATGTGCTTCCACTTTTCTTCCATAGAATCTTTTGATAGCTAAATTCTTTTCACAATTTGTCCGTACATAATTATATACTGTAGGTTCATTATTTGTAATTTTTATTTATTATTCTTTTTTACTTTTCTTGAACAAATATTGTTCGTATACTTTTCAGAAAATATAAATTACAAGTCTTTTCCATTTATGACAAAGTTATTGTATATTGTGTAATTGGAAGAAGACTATATATTCAAGTTTTAATAAAATTTGAAAATACTAAAGCTTTTAATACTCATATTTACATTCCATTATGAGATAATTCCGCTTCATATAAATTACAAATTATCCAACTTGAAAACTCACAATGAAATAATAGATTCGACCCTCCAACTACGGTTTGGTTGTTATGAAAAGGAAAGGAAATTGGAGGATTTTTTTTTCTTTTTTCGTTTGAATTGTTAAGTAAGAATGTGTTGATAATATATACTTTCTCCGTCTCAATTTAAGTGTATTACTTTTTTTGTATGTCCTAAAAAATAGTGTTTGTTTCTATTTTTAGTAAGTTTTCAGTTTCAAAGCAAGTTTAAAGATTTGAAAGACCTCACATATCTTTAGTTTAAAGTCATAAAATTTAAAATCTCATTTTATTTTTTAAACTCCGTATCAAGTCAAACTAAAACACTTAGATTGAAACGGACGGAGTAATTATAAAAGATTTTGAACAAGAAACGAGGTTCTCCAAAAAGTTGTAGGAGATCTTACTTTATTTTTTAACTTTTGTTTTCTGGCAATAATTGTGAAAAAAAAGAAGTAAAATCTACACTACACATTTCTCTTCCCTTTCCTTGAATTTTTCAGTATCTTTCTGAAGATATACAACTTTAGTGACTTTCTGATAATTTCAACAATTGTACAATATGTATGCTACTTTTTCTGGAATTCAACATTCATAGGGTTGATGACAGAAAATAACAGCCATAATTATATGGTCATAGTGCAAAAGGTTACTTTGGAATTAAAGACAAAAGTTACTTTAAATGGAATTCATTTATATGTGGTGGCACATTTCTTAAACATTGCTGAATTTATAGTAAAATAAGAAATGTCTTGTCTATCTATAGAATTATGTAAACAAAAATCGTTCAAAATTTTTGACCTTAGCTTTGTTGTCTCATTCATGAATATTCATCTCCACTAAAAAATAGTGCATGATGTTTTGAATTTTGAGCACACTTCAAGATTGAAATTCACATGAGACATGTTATTCTTTACGTTCGATTTGACATTTCCTAACATTCATTTGTCATGTTTGGCGGATGCATTTTCGGCAATTTAACACACTAATGGTGGCTAAAAATTCCTCAATTTATGCATCCATTTACTGACTTTTACCTACCAATACCATTATTCCAACATAAAAGGAGAAAGTGACACCATCCACTCCAACACTTCCCATAGTGTCGACTAGCTTGGGCATTTCCACTAATTACACGAGTACACATTACCAATGGCGGATTCTCCACTAATTACACGAGTACACATTACCCCGCTATGAGATCATGCATAAACAAACACACATGCTATACGACATATGTAATATCAAGTCGCGTGAACGTAAGATATTGAAGGGCGCCTGCAAGACTACGATAGCGGGTCGGATCCTCACAGGGAGAGCCAGTTGTAATACCCAACTTGGGTTTAGTATCAACTGGAGTAGAAGTTGACTTACAAGATGACATCTCAGCCCTCTCAATGATCTTTGTTGCATACTTCCTCTGCGATAAAAACAATCCACCTGCATGACGATTGACAACAATCCCCCAAAAATAACTCAATGGGCCCAAGTCTTTCATGGCAAACTCAGAACTGAGCATTGTCATAATATACTTTCGCAAACCATCAAAAGAGGCAGTCAAAATAATATCATCCACATATAATAGTATATAAGTCATCGAACCACCGCGATGATATATGAATAATGAATTATCAGACCTGTTGTGATAGATATTCATAGTCAAAACATAGTCAGCAAACCTCTTATACCAAGCCAGTGGAGACTGCTTAAGCTCATACAAGGACTTCTTCAACAAACAAACATGATTAGGATATATAGTTGTTACACATCGTAAGTTTATGGCGATAATTAAGAACGTCATTAAGGAAGTAAGATTCATATATTGAATAAAAAGAATACTTACATATGCTAATACGAAAAACTAGTGAATAAACAGATGATATCTCGGAATAGTTTTTTTTAAGTACTATAAATATGACGACGAGAATTAATCCTAGTAGTTGAATTTGTTCTAATGGGGTTATGGAATAATATTGTATTGTAAAATCTTGGCATTGAGAATACGAGGCCTTCTCGGGAAATTAAAAGAAGTGGGGTCCAAGATTTAATTAATTACTTGAGGAGTTTTTAAGTAGACAATTAAGAAATTGTGGGTCAAATGTGCAAATTTAGTTTTCAGATTTTTACACTTAATGGCCCTTCATATTCATATCTCCCATTTCAATTTCAAAATCACAAATTCTCTCTTCTCTCCCCTCCCCTCCCAGCCGAACTACCCCCTTTCTTAAGCCAAATTGAAGATTTTTCTTATCCCTTATAAATCCAAAATTTAGCCCAAAACAGTGGGGAAAATCGGCCACTACTGGCCGAAAATTATTGCTCTAAAATTCAAGTTTTTAAGGTGAATTCTTGGAAGAAAATCATGATAGGAAGATGGATTAAACCTATGGAATGCATGCATGACATTTGGAGTTGAAGAAGTGAACAAAAAAAGGAGAAGAATAACGAAAAACAGTGAGTAAATTCGGACTGATCAGTGGGTAATCGTGGGGACTGTTTTTGGCTCAACATTTTGGTAAGAATCCTTCGTTCTATGATATAATTGGATAACATGTTGTTATAATTAAGGAAACGAATTTGTGTTAAGGGAAAATTAGAATTAAGACATTGCATGTGAATATTTTGGATATTGTAGCCGATATTAGGACTAATTTTACTAATCTTGGAATTGTCGTATTCGAATATTGTGTGTGAAGTTCGTCGCTGCCTTGCATGTTGAAGTTGAAAGAAAAATTTGACATTTAAGTTATAGTTGTTCATAAGGAATTATTGGAACAAGAATTGGACTATAAGGAATTAAGAAAAGAATTGGTTTTGTGAATGTTGGCCGAAGACTTGCTTGAAATTGTTGGATATTGTCGCGTCGAGTTAGGGGATAATTTTGTGAAGTTTAAATGTTGGAAATTTAATTATAAACATGTATATATATGTTGTGGCAATTACTAATACATGTCTTAAAGAATTAAAGAGTAAAAAGGGGTATTAGGTTGAAGATTGTAGGACATGCACTACTTGGTTATTGTTGTTGTCGCTAGAGTTGATAGATTGTTTTAAGATTGTTCTAACATGGATTAAGGACTGAATTAACATGAGAAATAGGTGGAGCAATCACCTTGGTCATTGTAGTTGTCGTATTGCATAAATGTAAAAGAGAAAGAATGTATTATGGTAGCATATATGAAGTACATGAAACTAATTTGGTTGTATCTTGGAATTGTGCTTGGCTACTAATTTGGTTGGCATTTGTTGTAAATTGTGGATGTACAGGGGAAGTGTTGTCTGGATTTTTATAGAATAGGAAGTCGTCATTCGATATAGAGTATGCTAAGTGATCATAGAATTGACGAGCGTATTACCATTATTATAAGTTGACGTACTAGATGAGACTTATCATAATATTGAGTTGATTAGTTCGACTAAGAGGTATGTGAACTATTCCTTCTTTCTTTTGGCATGATTTTCATAAGGTAAACGTACGGCGGACGTACATGGTTTCTATACAGTCTAATTCCTAGTAATATGAGTTATGAAAAGTATCTTTGATTTTCTAGTAATAAGTTCATTTTAATGATTTGATTAAGAGTAAAAGTGATGATTTAAATTATATAGTTACTCATGATATTGTATTCTTGTTAGATATGATTATATGAATTCACCGAGTCTCATAATGGGTCGGAACACGTTATATTGATGATTTCATGGATATGCATCCATGATGCGAGTATAGATACCCATGACAATAGATATGATCACATGGATATGTATCTATGATGCGGGTATAGATACCTATGACAATAGATATGATTCCATGGATATGAATCCATGATACGGGTATAAATACCCATGACAGTAGATATAATTTCATGGATATGCATACATGGTGCGGGTATAGATACCTATGACAGTAGCTATGATTCCATGGACATGTATCCATGATGCAGGTATAGATATCCATGACAGTAGATATATATATATACAGGATGATTATATGGATAAGTATTCATGATTACTGATATGATTCTCTATTTTCTATGACACATTTAGATTGGTATTTGATAATCTTACATGTCTCCTATTATCTATTGGCCAGTTATGATCTAATTTACAGTACTTCATATTTTACATACTCAGTACATTATTTCGTATTGACCCCCATTTCCTCGGGGGGGGTTGCGTTCATGTCCGCAGGTATAGGTGCTCAGTTTGGTGATCCCCAAGTCTAGGATTACTGTTCAGCTGTTTGGAGAAGCACCTTTGATTCAGAACTTGTCATTTTGGTACAGAACTTTATTCTGACTTATGTATATTTAGGGGCATGACGGGGCCCTGTCCCATCATATGTCATTATTGTACTCCTAGAGGTTGGTAGACAGTTGTGGGTTGTACGTATGTAGAGTTGTAAATCTGTTTTGGCCAATTATGTTGTTGTACTTTGTTTTGGGTGTCCCCGTGTATACGTGGTACTATTTAGTGGCAGCCTTGTCGGCTTGCCTATTATATTATGTTAGCTAAATGTGACTCCTCAGGAGGCAGGTACATTCTTGTGTAAAGGCAGCCTTGTCGGCTCGCCTATTCTGACGTATGTTATTGATGCAGTGTTATGCTACCGAAATTCATATTGTCCTTAGTGTTAGTTGGATTATGTGTGATATGTTAGTATAATGGCGTCATTAGGGCATTTAGTCGCGGCCCGTCGGGTCGGATCGTGACAAAAGTGGTATTAGAGCAGTTGGTTCTCAGAATGTCTACAGATCGTGTTTAGTAGATTCTTGTGTATGGGTATGTTGTGCACCATACTTACACGCAGGAGGCTGCCGGACATTTAGGATTGATTTCTATTCTTTCATCTCATAGATCGTGCATTATATCTATGTCATTAGAAAAATCCCCAACGAATTGTCAGTAGTTGCGGTATGCTCCACGAGGCAACAAAGGGCCCGGAAGGGAAAAATCAGAGTAATTTGGACTTGACTTAGTGCGTCAAGCCATAAAGGAAGTGGAGGAAATTGAATAGAGGTATAATGACCAGGTTTGGAAATGCTAGGTCAACGTCAGGTAATGTAACTATTCAGAATCTTTTTACGTACCAAATAAGAGAATAAGTTAACAATTCATCACTTAAGAATTGGAACCAGGAGCAATATCGGAGATTACGTATGTATACGAGAATATGTTGAAATTATGAAAAGTACGACAAGTAATAAATGGTAAACAAGTGTTAAAAGAAATGAAGTTGGTTGTATTTACGAGTAGTGAGAAAAAAAAAAGAGATCCTCTCTCCTCTGCCTTGGTTATTCTATCAGCAGGAGTGTTATCAAGATCATTGAACTCCTTATTTGAGAAAATGAGTTTAGAAATTATGAAATGTCAAAATGGAGTGTCAACTTGAACCATCTTCATATGCAGATAACACCATTATATTCGGATCTACAAAGTTTGAATCTTTGAAGTTGATCATGGGTATTTTACAAGAGTATGAGCAATAGTATGGGCAGAAGATTATTAAAGAATTTATTTTATTTTACATGCACAGTAAAGTTTCAAATGCCATAGTGCAACAGGTGGAAAATGTCACTGGATTTCTAGGGGTGTATTTCATTTCATGCATCCAGGATGTTCTATCACCTATGCAAGAAAGAGGGAAGTTGATTATAATGAGCTCTTCAAGAAGGTAAAGAATAAGCTACAAGCTTGAAAAAAAAAAAGATTACTATCATTTGGAGGTAAAGTTGTATTGATCATAAGTGTATTGCAAAGCGTGCCTATTCACTTACTCTTAGCTATTAGGCCTTTAAAATGTGTTCTACATGAATTACATAAAATCTTTACTAGGTTCTTTTGGAACAACGGTGAAGAAACAAGAAGAAGACACTGGTCATCATGGATGTTGTGTTTCCCCAAAGATGAAGTGGGCATTAGTTTTAGATCTTTAATTGATGTCTCAAAAGCTTTGTGTGATTGATAAAGGCATATAAGATGTGCATGAGCTAATACTGAGGTTTTCAAGGATTTATGAATAACAGACTTTCCATTTAAAATCTGTGAAAATTCAAACTAACTGTAGGTGAGGGTTGGGAAGAATTGGGATGGAGATAGAGGCCAGATGTTTTGCTGCACTCTAAGACAACTGAAAACTATGGATCACTTATTTATCAGAGGATCTATAGCTGAACAGTTTGGAGATATTGTAATGCATCTACATGTGATATACTACCTTCGAAACAGATGAAGTAAACAATGAGTGTTTATTACAAGGGCACAGTAATAAAGAATATACATGATGAGAATGAGAAAGCATAAAAATTAATGTACCTAAAAAGGAGATAAAAGAGGTGGATAGTACTATGGCCAATGTTGTAGAAGATTGTAACAACAAATAAAGAGATCAACATAGGGATGAAATTTGGAAGGGTGTATCTCAGGAGATTGTTAGGGA
Organism: Przewalskia tangutica; assembly: GCA_029844215.1. Taxonomy (NCBI): domain Eukaryota; kingdom Viridiplantae; phylum Streptophyta; class Magnoliopsida; order Solanales; family Solanaceae; genus Przewalskia; species Przewalskia tangutica. The sequence continues at coordinate 38,774,639 of CM056731.1, read as the reverse complement.
TGAAGGCTTAGAAAATATATAACACTCTCAAGTTGAATTACTGCTAAGTTCACCTAATGAGAGTAATATCCAATCACATGATCAGTTGACATTGATGTCTGTTAATAGTAATGGTGTTGGGTCATATCCACCTAGCAGAAGAAAGATTCAGTTTGATATTTCTTCAAGAGAGGAGAAGGATGAGGCTACACAATGATATTCAACAACTGAATGTTGAAAAGTAAATCACTTCTCCGAAGAATCATAGTCCTTTTCAGGAATTGCATGATGTCGTATCTCATATATGAATTTTATAGTAAGATAAGATACAAGTAACAAGGGTGATATTGGTAACAACAAAAATAAGAAAAATGAAGGAGAGGAAAATGTGCATCAAGTTTTTCAATATGTGGCAAGGAAAACGGGTATATCTCCAAAATCCATGCAGAGAGGCAACATAAAGGCAAAGAAACAACGTGTTACTGATACTCAACCAATAGAGTATTGCCAAAGAGGGGTATTACTAAGTCACTTTTTAAATGATGATGAAGACCTTATTTTGAACATTAGATCTGTGAACACGCAATAAATATTTCATAGGGTGCAGATTTTACATAGACGACACCAATTTTCCATTATTGTCTGATGGAACCTTTCTAGCACATTCAAAGATTTAGAAAAATATTGGGTATGAAGTTTGCTCATTATAATTGTAATGACAAAATCTAGTTCTTTGTGTAGGATAATGTTGATGTAGAAATATTATATGATAATGAGCAGCAAATAATAGTTAAACTATTCCTTCAAAAAATTAGGGAAGGACACTGGTAACAATCATTGCATATGCTAAATGTGATGTTTTAAAGAGAATTGATATGTGAGATAGTCTATACTGTTTGGATAATCACATTACTGAACCTTGGTTGTTGGTGGTGCCTTTAATGTCATTATGAATGAAGAAGAAGTAACCTCATTATTCCCTAGGCCTACAGGTAAATTCAACTCGATCCCTTATTTGATTATATAATTGGTGAATTGTATAGGCGTGACATATTGTGGCATCTGTTGGTTTGCTGAATATAGGTGGATAGACGTGGTTATAAAGGAAACTCTGCCGATTTTTTTTTCTAACACGAGACCTGTTATGAACATTCGAGGACGAATGTTTCTAACGGGGGAAGGATGTTACACCTCGTAATTTAGGGCGATAATTAAGAACGTCATTAAGGAAGTAAGATTCAAATATTTAATATAAAGAATACTTACATATGCTAATACCGTAAACTAGTGTATAAACGGATGATATCCCAGAATAGTTTTTTTTAAGTACTATAAATGTGACGACGAGAATTAATCCTAGTAGTTGAATCTGTTCGAATGGAGTTATGGAATAGTATTGTATTATAAAATCTTGGCATTGAGAATACGAGGCCTTATGAAATTCTCGGGAAATTAAAAGAAGTGAGGTCCAAGATTTAATTAATTACTTGAGGAGTTTTTAAGTAGACAATTAAGAAATTGTGGACCAAATGTGCAAATTTAGTTTTCAGATTTTTACACTTAATGACCCTTCATATTTCATATCTCCCATTTCAATTTCAAAATCACAAATTCTCTCTTCTCTTCCCCCCTCCCAGCCGAACTACCCCCGTTTCATAAGCCAAATTGAAGATTTTTCTTATCCCTTCTACATAGATTAAGTTGCTACAAAGTTTTAAGCCAAAATTTAGCAGAAAACAGTGGGGAAAATCGGCCACTGCTGGCCGAAAATTGTTGCTCCAAAATTCAAGTTTTTAAGGTGAATTCTTGGGAGAAAAACATGCTAGGAAGATGGATTAAACTTATGGAATGCATGCATGACATTTGGAGTTGAAGAAGTGAACAAAAAAATGAGAAGAATAACGAAAAATGAGTTGACGACGATTTTTGGGACAGTTCCGAAAAATGACGGAGAATATAGGGGGAGATATCATCATCCAAAAAATCATACGAACTAGGCACGAGTATTTATACTTTGGAAAATGGAAATTGGGACTCATCAAATAGAACATGACGACTAATGATGATCCATTTAGATGACAAATCAAATCATTTATAATCATAGTGATCTGTAGTAATTTGTAGTGCATGATGCCAAAACAATGGAAGGACAGGGGAATGAACCAATAAGGTGTGGATAATGTTATTAATGGTACAAATTTTTCGTTCAACTTTCCCATGAAAGAATTAATCCCTTGATTATTCTTATTGATAAAAGAAATATATATACAAGTTACAATAGGAGAATCATATTCCTACTTTACATCTAAATCTCTATTCTATAAGGAGATTAACTATACAATTATGATAATAGTATAATCTTAATTAAGGTACAAGGCTAATTCTAATATATACCAAATATATATAAAATTTTCCACTGCCCGTTTTGGGCCTGGGATGGACTGAATAGCTGGGTTGCCGCGCTGAATAGCTGGGCCGCAGTGCTGGGCCTCTATTTAACAATTACAAAAAAACGGGTCTGTAAGCAACTATTACAAAGAAAACAATCTGCAATGAGAACAAAAGAAAGGTTTACTGAGTCGAGTGATATTCACTCTGTCCTTAAGACAATATTGTCCCGTATAAATCTTTTTACAGTGATTGACAACTTGTCTCCCAAGATAAAACAACAACGAACAAGTAAGAAAAAGAAACTCAAATGTTTACCAAAAGAAGAACCTTTTGAGTGTGTGAAAGAAAGCTTAGAGAAGAAGTGCTGAGAAATTTCTGATTGCAAATGTATTCTTCAATTGAGTCAAAAGCCTCAATCTATAATGTAAGAAAGATGACCTCTTATCTAGTCAACTAATGACAATCAATAGCCATGTAATGACACTTACTGAGAAGTTTCAATCAACAAATAATGGTTGAATTCATGTGCCAAGTAATGGAGAATCAATGCCCCAAACCAGCCCAAAAGTCATAAACTTTTCAACTTCTCGCCGACCATTCAGCCTCCGAAACTCCGCGGCTCTACAAGGGAGGCGCCGCAGCTCCTGAGCTCCAGTAACCAACCAAGAAATTAGCGTCGCGGCCCTTCGCGGCTCAGCGGTAATTTCTGACTCGTTTTATCATTTACACTTCGTACACTTCTTCCTTCATTTACCAATGTGAAACACTCGTCATTTGGCCGACAACTGTCTATCATTTCATGTCTCAGACATTTTGTTTACGTACCAATATCTCATTCACTGAGGAAATTTACGATCATTAGTACAACGTGTGCACGTGTGTGGAAACGATATTTTTGATGTGCGGGGCCCCAATTATTCGAGTCATAAATAATAAGATTAACTTTTTTTCACGTTAATAAATTTCCAACAATTCCCCCTTGAAAGAAATTTTGGCGCACTCATATGGTGCCTTTCTAGCAATCTTTCGACGGATCGATATTGCATCTGGATAGGTAGTCGTAGTTTTGAACCTTCCATAGTAGAATACCATCGGACTTACTTACGAGCGGTGATCGTGATGTCTTGAACCGTCAGTGTTTAGTGTAAGCCAAGACAATGGTACCAACACAACAACTTTTCTTACTCTATTCTTCTTTAATGTTTTGTCCGATGTGGCCGTGAACACATTTTGGATTTTTAAGTACGTTCATTTGGGGCGGTCTTTCCTCGCACTTAAATAGGTGGTCTCCTACAAGGTATCCTGCTACCCCACTTTACAAGTGTTAGGAACCATTAAAAGTTTCCCCAAACCTAACCTCAATCGTGGAATATCATTAAAGGTTTTGAAAACTTAACCTTTTACCCACACAACATATAGCACTAAATATTTATCACGGGAACAACCTTGGATTCATGTTTCTTTACAGAAATCATCATCTGAATTGTTCTTTCTTCCATCGAAGCGCTCAACTGAACCTTTACGATTTAGTTTTCCTATTGAACCTAATTCCTGGGATCTCCAGTCAATAAGGTTGGGTATCTGCCATATCAATTCTTATTGATTGGGTTTTATGTTCATTCCCCTAGACAGACATAATATCTGATCTCTGTGTATGTCCTTAGTCAAAGGGTCTGCTATGTTTTTCTTTGATTTCATATAATCAATGGAAATAATACCCGTGGTGATCATCTATCTAACGATCTTATATCTCCGTCGGATATGATGAGATTTGCCATTGTACATAGAACTTCGTGCCCTTCTTAGAGCCGACTGGCTGTTGCAGTGGATCATTACAGAAGGCACGGGTTTATCCCAACAAGGGATATCCTCTAAAAAGTCATGAAGCCACTCAACTTCTTCTCATGTTTTGTCTAAATCAATGAACTCTGATTTCATCGTGGATCGGGCCATCCAAGTTTGCTTAAAGGATTTCCATGACACAGCCCCACCACCAATTGTAAATATATACCCAATGATGGACTTGGTGTTCTCTATATCAGATTTCCAGTTTGCATCACTGTACCCCTCTAGTACAATTGAATATCTCGAATAGTGCAACCCGTAATTTTGCGTGTATTTTAGGTATCGTAGTACCCGATTCAATACTTTTCAATATCATTACTCGAATTATGGGTAAACCTAGCCAATTTGTTGACTGCATAAGCGATATCAGGTCGAGTACAGTTTGTGATGTACATCAAACTACCAATCATATCGCTCCTGGCATACAGGCGCACCACGATTTTTATCAATCTTTTGACTTATATCCAATGGTGACGTTATCAGCGAACTGTCTAACATCTCAAACTGTCTCAACACATCCTCGATGTAATGAGACTGATATAAGACCAGTCCGCCATATGTCTTAGAGATCTTGATCCCTAAGATGACATCTGCAACACCCATATCATTCATGTCAAAACATTATTTCAACATGTTCTTAGTCTCTAGAATCAACCCATGACTGATCCATATGATCAACATGTCATCTACGTAAAGGCATATCATGACGAATGAGTCGACATTTCCTTTCGTGTAGATACATTTGTTACACTCATTAATGGCGAAACCTTTCGATTGTTTTAAGATTGTGAGTAAAATTGTAGTACAACAGTTACAACAATTAGATGAATACAAGGAAACAGGAATGTAAGCAACTATTACAAAGAATACAATCTGGAAATGAGAACAAAAGAAAGGTTTGCTGAGTCGAGTGATATTCACTTTGTCCTTAAGACAATATTGCCCCGTATAAATCTTTTTACGGTGATTGACAACTTGTCTCCCAAGATAAAAGATCAACGAACAAATGAGTAAAGAAAACTCAAATGTTTACTAAAAGAAGAACCTTTAGAGTGTGTGAAAGAAAGCTTAGAGAGGAAGAAGTGCTCAGACATTTCTGATTGCAGGTGTATTCTTCAATTGAGTCAAGGGCCTCAATTTGTAGTGTAAGAAAGATGACCTCTCATCTAGCCAACTAATGACAATCAATAGCCATGTAATGACACTTATTGAGAGGTTTCAATAAGCCAAATAATGGCTAAATTCATGTGCCAAATAAGGGAGAATCAATGCCCCAAACCAGCCCAAAAGTCAGAAAATTTTCAGCTTCTCGTCGACCATTCTGCCTCCGAAGCCCATGTGGCGCCTGCGCTCCAGTAACCAACCAAGTAATTAGCGTCGCGACTCATGGCTAGAGGCGTCGCGTCCCTTTGCGGCTCCGCGGTGATTTCCGACTCGTTTAATCATTTACACTTCTTTCTTCATTTACCAAGGTGAAACACTCGTCATTTGGCCAACAACCGTTTATCATTTCATGTCTCAAATATTTTGCTTACGTACCAATATGTCTTTCACTAAGGAAATTTACGATCATTGGTACAACGTTGCACGTGTGTGAAAACGATGTTTTCGACGTGTGGGGCCCCAATTGTTCGAGTCATAATTAATAGGATTAACTTTATTTCACGTTAATAAATTTCCAACAATATTAACTTGAGACAAATGGTTGGGACCCATAAATTTTAAATCTTGGACCGTCTCTTCCTGCTACCTACCATCAACACAAGTACCGAGTAACTCTGTCTATCAAGACTTGAGCAGATATGAAGAAATCACTTAATATTTCTGTCTCCGCTAGTATTTGAACTTAATCATGGTTCTTGACTCACTTTTTGACCATTAGTTCAGATTTTGGATAAGTTCGGTGATTTTAAAGTCATAAAAATTAGATTAGCGACTTTTGTAGAAAAAATTATGATTGAACGTTTTTAAAGTTACAAAAATTAGTTTAATGACTTCCATATTATAACTCATAAGTTAGATATTTTGAAGTGGCAACAATTAGTTTGGTGAATTTTTTTAATGCATGTTAATTAACTTCTTGTTATCCTCTTTCCTCCTCCAACATAGAAAAATATCTTAAGAAGAAAGTGTGAAGGATAATGAGTTTAAAATAGTTCTTTCTTCTTGTAGTTTTTTAATGAAGCAATGGAATGAAAATTTAAGTAACACGTAATATGGAAAAGTTTAAATTATGAAAGTATTGAGAAGTTGTTCATACAATGTTGAAACAAATACAAGTAAACTTATCTAACTTGGAGATTCGAACTCAAGGCTTGTGCAGATTTCTAATTGGAAAAAGATATCACCTACGTACACGGCTACGCCCGTCATGCATGTAAAAGGTAAAAAGAGTACATTAGTTTTCAATATAATTCTTAAATACAGTATTTATAATCTTGAAAAATAAAATCGAATTTATCGATTACTTGTCGTGTAGCAGAATAATATATAACTTCTTGCACGGCCTATCTATATAACTTAAACTCATTAAAAAAAAAAAACTTTTGGGGCAATTTATCCGCTAGATTCCTGCTCGCAATCATTAATAACTTTTTCTTGAAATGGCCATTTGCTTCTATACTTAACCTAATATGTCATTTACCAATGCGTGTGATACAATTACAAATATGTACCTACACTCAGATATAGGTTTAAGACAATCTGTTTTCTAATTATCTTTAATTATTTTTAGGTGTTTTACACATAAAACCAAATAGAATCACATTTAATATTTATTATTTTGAAAATCAACCACCCTAACCTAAAAAACCATCAGCATGGACACTTAGCTCTGGAACTTTTCGACGTAAATTTGAATTAGTCTGATCTAAAAACAGATACCGAATATTAGGTTGGAAAAAAACAATTTGGTCACTTTGCTCTGGATCTAATAAAACAGATATTAATGTTGAAAATATTTATTAAACGTGAAATAAAGTTAATCATATTTAATTACGAATCGAATAATTGGGATACCACACGTAGGAAACGTTGTTTCCACACACGTGAACATATAGTGCCAAGGATCAGAATTTCCTTAAATGGAAGAGATATTGGTACGTATACGAATTGTTTGAGACGTAAGATAATAGACGATTATTGGCCAAATGACGTTGGTTTCACGTTGGTAAATGAAAGGAATAAATGTGTAAGAGAAGAAAACGAATCAGAAAATTTGCCTCGGAAAATTGGGAAGCACCGCGGTGCCACAAGGACAGAACCGCGGTGCTAGGTGGCACCACGGCGCCTCCACCTTGGAACCGCGGTGCTAATTCCAATTTCAGTTTCAGTGACTTACTGGAAGTTAGGCATCGCGGTGCCATCCCGAGAGACCGCGGTGCCTCAACGATTTTCAAGAACGGGTCGCGAACCAAATCGATTCAGTGACTTTGGAGCAATTACTCTCTATTACTTGGCTATTGAATTAAGCCATTACTAGGCTGAATTAACCTCAATATCAATGGTCATTACTTGACATTGATGGTCATTCATTTGGTGAATTGAGAAGACCAAATCATCTACCTATAAACTGATGCCTTGGGCACAATTGCAAGACACACTACACATTGATACTTAAATAATTCTCTGAAAATTGTCTTCCTCTTTAGCATTCAACATATACTCAAAGATCTTTCTTATCAAGCGAACACTTGAGTTCCTTTGCACTCTTGTTTGATTGTTGTTTTATCTTGGAAAATAAATTGCTAACATAACCGTGGAAAGGACATACGAGGGCAATATTATCTTAAGGAAAGATTGAAACTTTAATCGACTCAGCTAGACCAGTTTTATTATTTACTTGTTGTTGTTATTGTTTTCCATTTCCTTGTAATTTTATATTGGAATTCCAACAAGCTTAAGATAATATTCGTTGCTTTCAACAACAACAATGTCTGATGAAAATCAAATCAACGCTGGAAATCTGAACACCACTCAAGGTAACACCATTGTTTTTAGTACCACAAATGCTAATACTAATGCTCAAGGCGTTCCAAACGTCCTTTCTCCAGCTCAAGGAAGCATCACTGCTACAACTCCGGTTGGTTTTCACCATGAACATCCTGAGAAGTTCATGGGTACACACTTCAAAAGATGACAACAAAAGATGCTATTTTTCCTGACGATTATGGGAATGTCACGTTTCCTAACCGAAGACCCTCCACAAGTTGGAGAAGACAAGGACCCTCAGCCAAATAATTTAGCGGGAGGGGGCCAAGGTATCCATGTTGTTGACGACATGAAGATGGTTCGTGATGCATGGAAACATAGTGATTTCATGTGCAGAAACTATATTCTTAATAGTTTATCCGTTCCTTTGTACACGGTATATTGCACCGTCGGATCAACCAAGGAATTGTGGGACAAATTACAAAAGAAATACAACACTCAAGATGCGGGTGCAAAGAAGTTTGTCATTGAGAAATTTCTGAAATTTCAAATGGTGGACAACAAAAGTTTGTCATCCCAAGTCCAGGAATTTCAAATGATAATACATCATCTAGATTTGGAAGGATTGAAGCCCAACGAGCAATTTTTGGTTGGGGCATTAATTGAGAAGCTACCTCTCTCGTGGACTGAGTTTATGAATTACTTAAAACTCAAGACGAAGGAGATGACACTATACGAACTTATTGTAAAACTCCAAATTCAGGAAGACAATAAGAAGGTCATGTCAAAAGGGAAACAACCCACCGAGGCTAAGGCAAATCTGACGAAAATCAAAGGGAACCCAAGCAAAAAGCGGAAGTTCCAGAAGGATGTCCAGTCCCACACAACTGAAAAGTTTAAGGTAACATGTAACTACTGTGGTAAAGTTGGTCATATGGCCAAAGACTGCCGCAAGAAAAAATATGATATGCCAAAGGAAAGGATAAGGTAAACGTCATGGAAGACATGCTTTTAGACAATATGATTGAAGAATTCTCAACTGTTGTGCTAGAGTCCAACCTCGTTGAGAATCCAACGCAATGGTTGTTAGACACGGGTGCTACCCGCCACATTTGCTCCAACAAAGATGCCTTCTCCACATATACACCAGTTACGGAAAAGAAGTTGTTCATGGGCAACAATTCTTCTTCCGAGGTACTGGGGTAGGAAATGTAGTCCTCAAGATGACGTCCGGAAAGGAGCTGACTCTAAAGGAAGTGATGCATGTCCCAAAAATTTGAATGAATTTAATTTCTGGACCTGTGTTGGTCAATGCTGGTTTTAAGCTAGTATTTGAGGCTAACAATTTTGTAATCACGAAAAATGAAATTTTTGTAGGTAGGGGCTTCGTCTGTAAAGACCTCTTTAAAGTTAATGTTACTCTTGTAATGCCTTCTACTTAAGGAGATTCGTCTGTGAAGGCTCCTTAGGGCAAACACTGCACCTACAATGCTTTCTTTAATATCAATAAAATTGAGCCTTCCTTTTACCTGTTTATGTCTTCTAATTTATGGCACCATAGATTAGATGTGTTAACTATCAATTTATACTGAAATTGATAAAGTTGGAATCATTGCCGTCTATCAACATAAACCGTCAACGTAAGTGTGAGGTAGGCATAGAGGCAAGGAATCTCCAAAAAGCTTCCCTTAGATCCGTCTAAAGGGAAAAACCGCTCCTCTAGGACTCAAACATATATTAACATGTGTCTTGAAGTTCGCTCAAGCTAGAGGGGGGAATCAAGTACTTTGTGACTTGCTTAGATGATGGCACAAGGTTGTGCTACCTTTACTTACCTAAAAGTAAAGACGAAGTTTCTAAAATCTAAGCACCACAAACCAAAGGTTGACAACCAACAATTCTAATGGGTCTATATAAATCTAAGTCATACATATGTATGTTCATAACTCTCGCTGTCTTGCAGGATCTTGAAATATATCAAATGAATGTCAAGATAGTCTTCATAAATGATGATTTCGAAGTAGAAACATACATAGACCAACCAGAGGGGTATGTGGTTCCAAGACAAGAGACAAATGTTTGTCGGCTTGTCAAATAGTTGTACGGACTGAATCAAGTCCCTAAATAATGGCATGAGAAATTTGACAGTACCCTAATATCAAAAAGATTTACCATTAATACGTGTGACAAATGTGTTTACATGAAGGAAAATGCCGATTCATTCGTCATAATATGTATTTATGTAGATGACTTGTTGAACACAGGTAGCAGTCAGAGGACAATCCTTGAGACTAAGAACATGTTGAAACAACGTTTCTACATGAAATATATGGGGGTCACAGATATCATATTAGGGATCAAGATCTCTAAGACATCTAATGAACTGATCTTGTCTCAATCTCACTATATCAATGATGTGCTGAAGAAATTTGAGATGCTTGATAGTTCTCCAGTAATGACACCATTGGAGAAAAGTCAAAGGATTAACAAGCATCTTGGTGCACACGTACGCCAGGAGCGATATTCACAAGTGATTGGGAGTCTGATGTATATCACAAACTGCACTCGACCTGATATCGCTCATGCAGTCAATAAATTGGATAGATTCACCCGTAATCCAAGTGAAGATCACTAGAAAGCACTGAATAGGGTACTACAGTTCCTGAAGTTCACGAAAAACTTTGGGTTGCACTATTCGAGATATCCAGTTATACTAGAGGGGTACAGTGATGCAAACTGGATATCTGATAGCGATGACATCCAGTCCATCAGCGGATATGTTTTTACAATCGGTGGTGGAGCTGTGTCTTGAAAATCCTTTAGGCAAACCCTTATTGTCCGATCCACGGTGGAGTCAGAATTTATCATTTTGTACAAAGTGGGAGAAGAAGTTGAATGACTTCATGGTTTCTTAGAGGATGTTCCATGTTAGGATAAACCCGCGTCTTCTGTAATGATCCACTGCGACAATCAGTCGGCTCTAGGAAGAGCACAAAGTTCAATATACAACAACAAGTCTCGTCATATTCGACGGAGACATGAGTCCGTTAGGCAACTGATTACCTCGGGTGTTATTTCCATTGATTAGTTAAAATCTAAGGAAAATATTGCAACCCAGAGATCAGATGAACTCTGTCTAGGGGAATGAGCTTAAAACCCAATCAATAAGAATCAATATAGTGGACACCCAACCTTACGGACTGGAGATCCCAGGGATAAGGTTCAATGGGAAAACTAAACTGTAATGGTTCAGATAAGCGCTTCGGTGGAAGCAAGAGCACTTCAGATAATGATTTCTTCTTAAGAAACATAATCAAAAGACCATTTCCGTGATAGACAAAAAGTGATACTTGTAGAGCGGTAAAGGATAAGTTTCCAAAACCTTTAATGATCCTCCAAGGTTGAGGTTAGGTTGAGGAAATTTTTAATAGTTCCTAACGCTTGTATAGCTGGGTATTACATGATACCTTGTAGGAGACCACCTATTTTAAGTGCGAGGACAGGCCGCCTCAAATGAACGCACTTAATAAACCAAGGGTGTCCACGGCCCACGATGGACAAAACATCATAAAGATTGAGTAGGAAAGATGTTGTGTTGATATCATTATCTTGGCATATACTAAACACTGACGGTTTAAGACATCACGTTCACCGCGCAGTAAATATGTCCGATGGTATTCTACTATGGAAGGTTCAAGGCTACGGCTACCTCTTCAGATGCAACGTCGATCCGCCGGATGATTGCTAGAAAGACACCATGTTGTGCACCAAAATCTCTTCCAAGAGGGGATTGTTGAAAATATTTATTAAACGTGAAATAAAGTTAATCCTATTTAATTACGAATCCAACAATTGGAGACCCGCACATAAGAAATGTTGTTTCCACACACGTGTACATATAGTGCCAAGGATCAGAATTTCCTTAAATGAAAGAGATATTGGTACGTATACGAATTATTTGAGACGTAAGATAATAGACGGTTATTGGCCAAATGATGTTGGTTTCACGTTGGTAAATGAAAGAAAGAAATGTGTAAGAGATGAAAATGAATCAAGAAATTTGCCTCGGAAAATTGGGAAGCACCGCGGTGCCACAGGGACAGAACTGCGGTGCTAAGTGGCACCGCGGTGCTAATTCCAATTTTAGTTCCTGTGACTTACTGGAATTTAGGCACCGCGGTGCCATCCCAATGGACTGCGGTGCCTCGACGGTTTTCAGTAATGAAGTGGGCGAATTAAAACTAATTCTTGGGCTGACTTTGAAGCAATTACTCTTCATTACTTGGCTATTGAATTCAGCCATTACTAGGCTGAATTAACCTCAATATCAATGGTCATTACTTGACATTGATGGCCATTCATTTGGTGAATTGATAAGACCAAATCATCTACCTATAAATTGATGTCTTGGGGACAATTGCAAGACACACTACACATTGATACTTAAACAATTCTCTGAAAATTGTCTTCCTCTTTAGCAATCAACATATACTCAAAGATCTTTCCTATCAAGAGAACACTTGAGTTCCTTTTCTCTCTTGTTTGATTGTTGTTTTATCTTGGGAGATAAATTTCTAACATAACCGTGGAAAGGCCATACGGGGGAAATATTATCTTAAGGAAAGATTGAAACTTCAATCGACTCAGCAAGACCTTTTACTTGTTTAATTTCCAGTTTTATTATTTACTTGTTGTTGTTATTGTTTTTCATTTCCTTGTAATTTTATATTGGAACTCCAACAAGCTTAAGATAATATTCGCTGCTTTCAATAAGAACAATGTCTTCTGAAGATCAAATCAACGCTGGAAATCTGAACACCACTCAAGGTAACACCATTGTTTTTGGTACCACAAATGCTAATACTAATGCTCAAGGCATTCCAAACGTCCTTGCTCCTGCTCAAGGAAGCACCACTGCTATAACTCCGGTTGGTTTTCACCATGAACGTCCTGAGAAGTTCATGGGTACACACTTCAAAAGTTGGCAACAAAATATGCTATTTTTCCTGACGATTATGGGAATGTCACGTTTCCTAACCGAAGATCCTCCACAAGTTGGGGAAGACAAGGACCCTCAGCCAAATGATTTGACGGGAGGGGGCCATGGTATCTATGTTGTTGACGACATGAAGATGGTTCGTGATGCATGGAAACATAGTGATTTCTTATGCAGAAACTATATTCTGAATAGTTTGTCCGATCCTTTGTACAGGGTATATTGCACCGTCGGGACAACCAAGCAATTGTGGGACAAATTAATAAAAAAATTCAACACTCAAGATGCGGGTGCAAAGAAGTTTATCATTGAGAAATTTTTGAAATTTCAAATGGTGGACAACAAAAGTTTGTCATCCCAAGTCAAGGAATTTCAAATGATAATACATCATCTACACTTGGAAGGATTGAAGCCCAACGAGCAATTCTTGATTAGGGCATTAATCGAGAAGCTACCTCCCTCGTGGACTGAGTTTATGAATTACTTAAAACTCAATACGAAGGAGATGACACTAGACGAACTTATTGTCAAACTCCAAATTTAGGAAGACAATAAGAAGGTCATGTCAAAAGGGAAACAACCCGCCGAGGCTAAGGAAAATCTGAAGAAAATCAAAGGGAACCCAAGCAAAAAGCGGAAGTTCCAGAAGGATGTCCAGTCCCACACAACTGAAAAGTTTAAGGTAACATGTAACTACTGTGGTAAAGTTGGTCATATGGCCAAAGACTGCCGCAAGAAAAAATATGATATGCCAAAGGAAAGGATAAGGTAAACGTCGTGGAAGACACGCTTTTAGACAATAAAAAATTCTCAGCTGTTGTGCTAGAGGTCAACCTCGTTGAGAATACAACGCAATGGTTGCTAGACACGGGTTCTACCCGCCACATTTGCTCCAACAAAGATACCTTCTCCACATATACACCAGTTACGGAAAAGAAGTTGTTCATGGGCAACAATTCTTATTCTGAGGTACTGGGGGTAGGAAAGGTAGTCCTCAAGATGACGTCCGGAAAGGAGCTGACTCTAAAGGAAATGATGCATGTCCCAAAAATTCGAAGGAATTTAATTTTTGGACCTGTGTAGGTCAATGCTGGTTTTAGGCTAGTATTTGAGGCTAACAAGTTTGTAATCACGAAAAATGAAACTTTTGTAGGCAGGGGCTTCGTCTGTGAAGACCTCTTTAAAGTTAATGTTACTCCTGTAATGCATTCTACTTAAGGAGATTCGCCTGTGAAGGTGTTACACCCCGTAATTCAGGTCAATCTTATGAGACCGTACGAAAGGAATTAAGATCTAAAATTTAGAAAGCTAGGTTGACGGAATGTTTCGGACGGGTTTTAGTCAACATTGAGGCGGTTTATGTCCCGTTACATTAGGAGTTCTTAGGTGGTTCAAAAGCCTAGTATGTATTTCGTTAAGTCTAGTTCCCAACGCAACAAACCGTTCGTCGATAGGACATCGGAGTAGAAAGTTATGGAAGTTACAAGTTCAATGCGCAGTCCAGCAGAAAAGTATTTTCGGTCAGGGGCCACAGCGCCGCGGCGCCGGATGCAGGGCCGCGACACTGGTTGTACTGGGGGTTCTCTGAAGTTGCAGCGCCGCGGCGCCGGAAGTACTGAAAATTCTCGGAGGTTTCAACGCCGCGGCACCGAGGCGGGATTTTTGCGAAATCTGGAGGAAAAATCAGAAGTTTTCTTTTAAAAATGTCATGGGAGGGTGACAAGTGTCCCTCTCATCTGAGTTAGTGGAAATGCTATTTATTTGACCAAGTCTTGAAGACTTGGTCATTCTTCCAAAAAAAAAACCTTCTTCTCACTACAAAATTTTCCTATTCATTCTCTCTAAAAATTCCTCTCCATTCTCTCTAAAAATTCAAGAAGAAACCAAGGCCTAGAGAAATTTCAGAAAGGTGGCAAGAAGGAAACATGTTGACAAGTTTGTAGGAGGATTGTGGAGGTGATTGTGGAAAGAATGCAAGTGAAATTTGTTGGACTAATTTGGGTAAACTTTAAGGTAACAATCCATTTCTCTTTTTAAGTAAAATTGTGTTGCATGTGAGGAAGAAAGGAGTTGTAGTTATCAATTTGGCTTTTAGGTATATTGCATGTAAGAATAACGATTTGGATTTGAAAGGATTGAATAAGGATGATATGTGAACATGTTGTAGCCAAGATAATACCTTAAACTTATTGGATTGTTAATTTGTATTGTGGGGCAGAATTTTACACGCCCAAGTTGGGCGTGTAATCCCCTTTGTATTGTTGGATTGTTAAGCCTTAAAAGTGGCATTTGGATAGTGAATTCGAGCCTTGAAAAGGTGGAAAAGTATGTAGAAACAAAGGAAGTGCTGTCCAATTTTCCGTAGAATAAGGAACTTTATGCTTAGAATATTCAACGAAGAAGTCTAGACGTTAATAGAAGTATTTGATTATTATAGGTTGATACTCTACGCGCGGCATATTCAACTTGGCAAATGGATTTAGCCGAGGAGGTATGTGATTCTTCCTATTCTCTTGAGCATGATTATTTGTGAAATATATAGTGCGGTAGACGCACGTGTGTTAAAGGAGTTTGATTTCCTTTTTGTGCCCTTGACTTGATATGAAGTGTAAAAGACTTGATTGTGTTGAAAAGTGGTAAAACCTTATTCGTTAGTAACGGGTACTTGGTTGTTAAAGAATAAGCCCTCTTGGTCTCATAAATGCTTATAGTTGTATTTGGTTGGTTGTAAACATAAAGTGTTATAATAGCTTTATGGGAAGTTAGTTATAACGACTTTATGAAAACGAAAGAATGGTTTTATTATTGGCTTTTAAGTGGTAACTTGACATTTGTTTTAAAAAAGAGATATGAGACTTGATTTCCCCCGTTATGGGATTTGGTTTAAAAGTAAGAGACTTGAGAATCTGAAGTTTTGAAACTTATACTAGTTAGAGAAGTGATTTGATATAAAAAAAAAGGAAGACATAGTATTATCTTGGTTTATTTGAAAAGGAAGACACGGTATTGTCTTGGTTTATTTGAAAAGGAAGTATGGAAATTGTTTTTGGTTTACTTAAAATAATGGTTACTCTATTTTGATACCACGGGTGTTAGTATCATGTGACTTTTGTGAAAAAGAAATTGACTTTTGTTTTAAGAAATAAAGTAAGTAGTACCTTGGGGTTAAAACCCGGATTTTTGGCATAGAATGAAAGTACCATGAGTGTGAATAACTTGCCTATGTTTGCTTGTGATAGTCTTGGTGTACAAGTATTGTATCCTTATGCTACCATGTCTCTCGATGGAGGGTCGGTCATGTTATTCTCGATCATGTTGGACATGCTGACACGTTGGGTGGCCCACGGGTATGCTTCCACTAGGAGTGTTATCTTTTTATTTCCTTTGGACATACTGACACGCTGGGGGGCCCACGGGTATGCTTCCACTATGAGTGTTATCTTGTTATTTCGTTTGGACATACTGACACGTTGGGTGGCCCACGGGTATTCTTCCACTAGGAGTGTTAACTTGTTATTTCGTTTGGACATACTGACACGCTGGGGGGCCCACGGGTATGCTTCCACTAGGAGTGTTATCTTGTTATTTCCTTTCGACATACTGACACGCTGGGGGGCCCACGGGTATTCTTCCACTAGGAGTGTTATCTTGTTATTTCGTTTGGACATACTGACACGCTGGGGGCCCACGGGTATGCTTCCACTATGAGTGTTATCTTGTTATTTCATTTGGATATACTGACACGATGGATGGTCCACGGGTATGCGTCCATTAGGATGGTTCCATGGTCATGCTTATACCGAGGTAAGATACCGGCACGCGTTGTCAGCGTTAAATTCGGATTATATTTGAGTGATGACTTTACGCGTGAGTCCACGACTGACTTGATCGCTAATATATATCAGGTAATCGTAGTTTGGTTATTACACATGTCTCCGCTTTATATGTGATCGTTATGATTTCACTTACGATTTTCGCCACATACTTGGTACTGTCATCGACCTCCTTCGGGGGGTTGCGTTCATGCCGCAGGTTGAGGTACATAGCTTGTTGATCCGCACTCTTAGGATCACTGTTCAGTTCTCGGAAAACTCCATTTCTCCGGAGGCTTTGTCTTTTGGTACGGTTCCCTGAAGTTGTAGACTTTTGTACATTCAGGGGTATGGCGGGGCCCTGTCCCGTCACAGTTGTTATGTAAACTCTTAGAGGTCTGTAGTCATGTCTTGTGAGTCGCTTTATAAAAAAAATTGAGGTAACTGCTTTTGGATTTGTTTACATCCAGGGAGGTAGCCATATCGACTAACCTATTATTTATTAATTGTTAAGTTTATGTATGTTCACCGATTATCTCTCGATGTATACCGTAAGTGGTGCCCGTGCAGGACACCGCGTCCGGTCCTGGTCGTGATAAAAGTTGTATCAGAGCAGTTAGTCCTCGAAAATTGGTCTACAGTCCGTATCTAGTAGAGTCTTTATTATCGGCGTGTTATGCACCACACCTATAAGCAGGAGGCTGCAGGATATTTAGGATTGATTTCCATTCTTCTCACTCTGAGATCGTGCCTTAGAGTTGTGTTATAAGTTGGACTCCCTCTGACGTATTCTTTTTGTACCAGTTATGCCTCCACACAAGGCAACCAGATCCCAGAAGGGCAAGGCAACTGAGGGAGCTGCTAGTAGGACGCAGAGGGTTACGAGGGCGCAGCCCGCCTTTACCGAGGATGCTTGACAATGAAGTTCCACGACGCCGCCAGCCGCAGAGTTCGAGCGGCAGCGATCGCCGAGACCACTGACCGAGCCTCCGCCATACGCCGAGCGCAGGATATGGGCTACGCGAGATGGCCCGATTATCGCTAGGATCGTGGCATGGCGGCAGAGGACATACGGAGGCGGTTTTGCCAGTACCGTAGTTCACCCCAGATCTGATAGCTTGAGACTTCGGGACTTTTTGAGTTGCAGCCCACCAGAGTTCTATGGGTCGAGGACTGAGGATGATCCTCAGGAGTTTATCCAACAGTTGCACGATCATGAGAGTGATCAAGGCCCTGAGACGAGTCGGTAGTTTTGGTTCACATCGGCCGCGTGATCTGCAATGATCGGTTTGATTCACGGAACCGCCCCGGGAGCATGCACTCACCTGGTTGGGACGAGTTCTCGAGGCATTTCTGCACACTTCTTGCCTTCGCAGCGGTGAGGGCTCGCAGATAGATTTTTGACGTTGATGCAGAAGGCAGACGGTTCGAGTACAATGTACGCTTGACTCGTTGGCTCGGTATGTCCCCGCTTTAGTGGCAGACATGGAGGATAGAGTACACAGTTATGTCACAGAGCTCGATGATTATTTAGCGGAGGGTTGCACAGGAGTAGCTCTTCAGCCGGGCATGGACATTGCCCGCATCCAGGCTTATGCGCAGCAGACTGAGGAACGTAGAGACCGACGTAGGGACCAGGATCAGCATAAGAGGGCCAAGACAGCAGGGTCCTTTGGTAACTTTCGAGGCGGACCGCCTCAGCAGCAGGCTAGTTATGTGCCTCAACCAGTACGGAGTGCTCCACCACGCCTTCGTGATCGCTCGAGATTCGCGAGCGGTCGTGGCTCCAAGGTTTCGTGTTTTCGGGAACAGGATGTTAGTCGACGACCACCCCTACCTCGTTGTGGCCGTTGTGGCAGGCTCCATTATGGGGAGTGTCGTGCTAGTATGGTAGTTTGTTTTACATGCGGCCAGGCCATTTTGCGAAATTGTCCGACCGAGGTAAGCGGATGTAGAGACTCGACCTTCGGATCGTGGTGGTTCATCGCCTTCTTTTGTCGCGCAAGGCGGCGTGATCATGATTAGAACGACAAAGGGAAAGTGAAGCAATAGTTACAGGTATATCCTTAATCCTCTAAAAATTAGTATGTGTGATAAGATGGTTACATGTTAAGTGTTAGGTGCGGGTAATTTTATGTAAATTGTGATTTATAAAGCCTGGTTTGTAGAAAAGGTAAGTTTGGGACATGGAAATTGTGAGCCGTAGAATTTTGATAACCGTGGGAACCTTAGATACAGGGCCATCTTGAGTGGAAGATTCTACGGGTGACCTTTGTCGAGGGACATAGTATACGTGGGGTATACTTGGGTAATAAGTCCATGAGTGGTGTGAAATGATAGTGGGTAGCTAAGCTAAGAAAACCACTAGGTTTTCATGACTTGAATAGTGAGATTGTCTGGGATCGGGAACAAGAGTTTGGTACGTAATGGGTCGGGTTGAGGACCAATCGCGGGTCAACCCGCAACCCGGAATGAAGTGAGGTAAGTTGAGGAGGTCCCTCTAGGTGATACGGTCACAAGGGTGCTAGGCCCAAGTTTAGGGAATCATCGTACGAGTTCGTGGATGCGTTCGACCATAATCGGATCATGAAGACCGGGAATGGCCTTAAAGGAATGTGAGGCTAGTAAGATGACCAAGTTTGGAGGTAGTAACTCCAAGGTTTAGGAAACTGAAGCGATGACTGAAATGTGGTACGTATACTAGAAAGAGTTGGGGTGTACGAGAAAGGTACGACGAGTAAGACATGAAGCGAACATGTGTTACGAAAATGGAAGTGATCATTTCTTTTTGTGAAGTGAAGGTGCGAAGGGAGTATCCTTTAGATCATGGGTGGGAGCTTTTGTGATGTTAGAGGTGATTCCTCGTTGGCTGGGATTTAAATTTTTGCGTGGTTATTATATTCTGGCCATGTGTGGCATAATTGATTTTGTAGGTGTAGTAGTGAAGACTATACCGGCGCATGCATTTTGGAGACTTAGAAGGAACATTCGGGATGAATGTTTCTAAGGGGGAGGAGAATGTTACAACCCGTAATTCAGGTCAAGCTTATGAGACCGTACGAAAGGAATTAAGATCTAAAATTTAGAAAGATAGGTTGACGGAATGTTTCAGACGGGTTTTAGTCAACTTTGAGGCGGTTTATGTCTCGTTACATTAGGAGTTCTTAGGTGGTTCAAAATCCTAGTATGTAGTTCGTTAAGTCTAGTTCCCAACGCAACAAACCGTTCGTCGATAGGACATCGGAGTAGAAAGTTATGGAAGTTACAAGTTCGCGCAATGAGCGTAAAAGTATTTTCACATACGGCCATGCGCACGATTGTACCGGGGTTCTTCGAAGTTGCAGCGCGCAGCCGGATGCAGGGCACGCGCCGAGGCGGATTTTTGCAAACTGGGAAAATCAGAAGTTTTCTTTTAAAAAGGCCATGGGAGGGTGACAAGTGTCCCTCCCATATGAGTTAGTGGAAATGCTATTTGTTTGACCAAGTCTTGAAGACTTGGTCATTCTTCCAAAAAAAACCTTCTTCTCACTACAAAATTTTCCTCTTCCTTCTTTCTAAAAATTCCTCTCCCTTCTCTCTAAAAATTCAAGAAGAAACCAAGGCCTAGAGAAATATCAGAAAGGTGGCAAGAAGGAAACATGTTGACAAGCTTGTAGGAGGATTGTGGAGGTGATTGTGGAAAGAAGGCAAGTAAAATTTGTTGGACTAATTTGGGTAAACTTTAAGGTAACAATCCATTTCTCTTTTTAAGTAAAATTGTGTTGCATGTGAGGAAGAAAGGACTTGTAGTTATTAATTTGGCTTTTAGGTATATTGCATGTAAGAATAACGATTTGGATTTGAAAGGATTGAATAAGGATGATATGTGAACATGTTGTAGCCAAGATAATACCTTAAACTTATTGGATTGTTAATTTGTATTGTGGGGCAGAATTTTACACGCCCAAGTTGGGCGTGTAATCCCCTTTGTATTGTTGGATTGTTGAGCCTTAAAAGTGGCGGTTGGATAGTGAATTCGAGCTTTGAAAAGGTGGAAAAGTATGTAGAAACAAAGGAAGTGATGTCCAATTTTCCGTAGAATAAGGAACTTTATGCTTAGAATATTCAACGAAGAAGTCTAGACGTTAATAGACGTATTTGATTATTATAGGTTGATACTCTACGCGCGGCATATTCAACTTGGCAAGTGGATTTAGCCGAGGAGGTATGTGATTCTTCCTATTCTCTTGAGCATGATTATTTGTGAAATATATAGTGCGGTAGACGCACGTGTGTTAAAGGAGTTTGATTTCCTTTTTTTGCCCTTGACTTGATATGAAGTGTAAAGGACTTGATTGTGTTGAAAAGTGGTAAAACCTTATTCGTTAGTAACGGGTACTTGGTTGTTAAAGAATAAGCCCTCTTGGTCTCATAAATGCTTATAGTTGTATTTGGTTGGTTGTAAACATAAAGTGTTATAATAGCTTTATGGGAAGTTAGTTATAACGACTTTATGAAAACGAAAGAATGGTTTTATTATTGGCTTTTAAGTGGTAACTTGACATTTGTTTTAAAAAAGAGATATGAGACTTGATTTCCCCCGTTATGGGATTTGGTTTAAAAGTAAGAGACTTGAGAATCTGAAGTTTTGAAACTTATACTAGTTAGAGAAGTGATTTGATATAAAAAAAAAAGGAAGACATGGTATTGTCTTGGTTTATTTGAAAAGGAAGACACGGTATTGTCTTGGTTTATTTGAAAAGAAAGTATGGAAATTGTTTTTGGTTTACTTAAAATAATGGTTACTCTATTTTGATACCACGGGTGTTAGTATCATGTGACTTTTGTGAAAAAGAAATTGACTTTTTTTTAAGAAATAAAGTAAGTAGTACCTTGGGGTTAAAATCCGGATTTTTGGCATAGAATGAAAGTACCATGAGTGTGAATAACTTGCCTATGTTTGCTTGTGATAGTCTTGATGTACAAGTATTGTATCCTTATGCTACCGTGTCTCTTGATGGAGGGTCGGTCATGTTATTCTCGATCATGTTGGACATGCTGACACGTTAGCGCCCACGTATGCCCCACTAGGAGTGTTATCTTGTTATTTCCTTTGGACATACTGACACGCTGGGGGGCCCACGGGTATGCTTCCACTAGGAGTGTTATCTTGTTATTTTGTTTGGACATACTGACACGTTGGGTGGCCCACGGGTATGCTTCCACTAGGAGTGTTATCTTGTTATTTCGTTTGGACATACTGACACGCTGGGGGGCCCACAGGTATGCTTCCACTAGGAGTGTTATCTTGTTATTTCCTTTCGACATACTGACACGCTGGGGGGCCCACGGGTATGCTTCCACTAGGAGTGTTATCTTGTTATTTCGTTTGGACATACTGACACGCCGGGGCCCACGTACGCTTCCACCATGAGTGCTATCTTGTTATTTCATTGGACATACCGACACGATGGATGGTCCACTGTATCGCCCATTAGGATGGTTCCATGGCCACGCTTATACCGAGGTAAGATGTCGGGCACGCGCCATCATGCGTTAAATTCCGGGTTATATTTGAGTGATGACTTTACGAGCGTGAGTCCACGACTGACTTGATCGCTAATATATATCAGGTAATCGTAGTTTGGTTACCACACATGTCTCCTGTTTTATATAGACTATTATGATTTCACTTACAGTATTTTCAGTTTCATATACTTGGTACTTGTCGTACTGACCTCCTTCGGGGGGCTGCATTCATGCCGCAGGTTGAGGTACATAGCTTGTTGATCCGCACTCTTAGGATCACTGTTCAGTTCTCGGAAAGCTCCATTTCTCCGGAGGCTTTGTCTTTGGTACGTTCCTCAAGTTGTAGACTTTTGTACATTCGGGGTATGGAGGGCCTGTCCCGTCACGCTTGTTATGTAAACTCTTAGGTCATCAGTCATGTCTTGTGGGTCGCTTTATAAAAAAAATGAGGTAACTGCTTTTGGATTTGTTTACATCCAGGGAGGTAGCCATATCGGCTAACCTATTATTTATTAATTGTTAAGTTTATGTATGTTCCGCTGATTATCTCTGATGTATACCTGTAAGGGTGCCCAGGTAGGGCACCAGTCGCGGGTCCGGGGTCGGGTCGTGACAGAAGGCCCCTTAGGGCAAACACTGCACCTACAATGCTTTCTTTAATATCAATAAAACTGAGTCTTCCTTTTACTTGTTTATGTCTTCTAATTTATGGAACCATAGATTAAATTTGTTAACTATCAATTTATACTGAAATTGATAAAGTTGGAATCATTGTCGTCTATCAACATAAACCGTCAACGTAAGTGTGAGGAAGGCATAGAGGCAAGGAATCTCCAAAAAGCTTCCCTTAGATCTGTCTAAAGGGAAAAACTGCTCCTCTAGGACTCATACATATATCAACATATGTGTCTTGAAGTTCGCTCAAGCTAGAGGGAGGAATCAAGTACTTTGTGACTTGCTTAGATGATGGCACAAGGTTGTGCTACCTTTACTTACCTAAAAGTAAAGACGAAGTTTCTAAAATCTAAGCACCACAAACCAAAGGTTGACAACCAACAATTCTAATGGGTCTATATAAATCTAAGTCATACATATGTATGTTCATAACTCTCGCTGTCTTGCAGGATCTTGAAATATATCAAATGAATGTCAAGATAGTCTTCCTAAATGATGATTTCGAAGTAGAAACATACATAGACCAACCAGAGGGGTATGTGGTTCCAAGACAAGAGACAAATGTTTGTCGGCTTGTCAAATAGTTGTACGGACTGAATCAAGTCCCTAAATAATGGCATGAGAAATTTGACAGTACCCTACTATAAAAAAGATTTACCATTAATAAGTGTGACAAATGTGTTTACATGAAAGAAAATGACGATTCATTCGTCATAATATGTCTTTATGTAGACGACTTGTTGATCACAAGTAGCAGTCAAAGGACAATCCTTGAGACTAAGTACATGTTGAAACAATGTTTCTACATGAAATATATGGGGGACGCAGATATCATATTAGAGATCAAGATCTCTAAGACATCTAATGGACTGATCTTGTCTCAATCTCACTACATCAATGATGTGCTGAAGAAATTTGAGATGTTTGACAGTTCACCAATAATGACACCATTGGAGAAAAGTCAAAGGATTAACAAGCATCTTGGTGCACCCGTACGCCAGGTGCGATACTCACAAGTGATTGGGAGTCTGATGTATATCACAAATTTCACTCGACCTGATATCACTCATGCAGTCAATAAATTGACTAGGTTCACCCGTATTCTAAGTGGAGATCACTGGAAAGCACTGAATAGGGTACTACAGTTCCTGAAGTTCACAGAAAACTTCGGGTTGTACTATTCGAGATATCCAGCTATACTAGAGGGGTACAGTGATGCAAACTGGATATCTGATAGCGATGACATCCAGTCCACCAGCGGATATGTTTTTACAATCGGTGGTGGAGCTGTATCTTGGAAATCCTCTAGGCAAACCCTTATTGCCCGATCCACGATGGAGTCAGAATTTATCGCTTTGGACAAAGCGGGAGAAGATATCACATCGGGTGTTATTTTCATTGATTACATAAAATTTAAGGAAAATATCACAGATCCCTTGACGAAGGGAATACCCATAGATCAGATGAACTGTCTGTCTAGGGGAATGGGCATAAAACCCAATCAATAAGAATTAATATAGTGGACACCCAACCTTACAGACTGGAAATCTCAGGGATAAGGTTCAATGAGAAAACTAAACTGTAATGGTTCAGATAAGCGCTTCGGTGGAAACAAGAGCACTTCAGATAATGATTTCTTCTTGTGAAACATAATCCAAAGGTCATTCCCGTGATAGACAAAAAATGCTACCTGTAGAGGGGTAAAGGATAAGTTTCCAAAACCTTTAATGATCCTCCAAGGTTGAGGTTAGGTTGAGGAATTTTTTAATGGTTCCTAACGCTTGTATAGTTGGGTATTGCAAGATACCTTGTAGGAGACCACCTATTTTAAGTGCGAGGACAGACTGCCTCAAATGAACGCACTTAAGAAACCAACGGTGCCCACGGTCCACGATGGACAAAACACTAGAAAGATTGAGTAGGAAAGATGTTGTGTTGGTATCATTGTCTTGGCTTATACTAAACACTGACGGTTCAAGACATCACGTTCACCGCGCAGTAAATATGTCTGATGGTATTCTACTATGGAAGGTTCAAGGCTATGGCTACCTCTCCAGATGCAACGTCGATCCGCCGGATGATTGTTAGAAAGACACCATGTTGTGCACCAAAATCTCTTCCAAGAGGGGATTGTTGGAAATATTTATTAAACGTGAAATAAAGTTAATCCTATTTAATTACGAATCGAACAATTGGGGCCCCGCACGTAGGAAACGTTGTTTCCACACACGTGTACATATAGTGCCAATGATCAGAATTTCCTTAAATGGAAGAGATATTGGTACGTATACGAATTGTTTGAGACGTAAGATAATAGACGGTTATTGGCCAAATGACGTTGGTAAATGAAAGGAATAAATGTGTAAGAGATGAAAATGAATCAGAAAATTTGCCTCGGAAAATTGGTAAGCACTGCGGTGCTACAAGGACAGAACCGCGGTGCCTCCACCTTGGAATCGCGGTGCTAATTCTAATTTCGTTCGGTGACTTCATCAAATTTAGAATCGCGTGCCTCGGCGGTTTTCGATGAACGGTGGAATTGAAATCGATTCTCATGACTTTGGAGCAATTACTCTCCATTACTTGGCTATTGAATTCAGCATTACTAGGCTGAATTAACCTCAATATCAATGGTCATTATTTGACATTGATGGCCATTCATTTGGTGAATTGAGAAGACCAAATCATCTACCTATAAATTGATGTCTTAGGCACAATTGCAAGACACACTACACATTGATTCTTAAACAATTCTCTGAAAATTGTCTTCCTCTTTAGCAATCAACATATACTCAAGGATCTTTCTTATCATGTGAACACTTGAATTTTTTTGCTCTCTTGTTTGATTGTTGTTTTATCTTGGGAGAGAAATTGCTAATATAACCGTGGAAAGGACATACGGGGGCAATATTATCTTAAGAAAAAATTGAAACTTCAATCGATTCAACAAGACCTTTTACTTGTCTAATTTCCAGTTTTATTATTTATTTGTTGTTGTTATTGTTTTTCATTTTCTTGTAATTTTATATTGAAACTCCAACAACTAAACTGAATGAAGAAAACCAGGGGCACTTTGCTATGCTGCAGTATAATTGATTTAGCAATGTTAATGATTTTCAACCTTAATCAAACTACTCTGAACTGTGGCGGACACTAATTAGCTATTATTCATCATTCATTAATTTCTTGATAGGGTACGATTAGAGAACAAGAAAATGGGATCTTGACCTCTTACAATTTAATTAAAAGAAAATGATATTTTTAGATCTTTTACGTGTGTTTTCAGATTTTTTATGTGTAAAAAAAAAATGAAGCCCGATTAGAGTATCACAGACAATGTCATAAGTAACTATGATTACAATCACTTAAAAGGTGTATGATGTACCAAAATGAGTAGTTAAGTGGGCCATGCGCATCTAATGACCAAAATCTTTTAAGGCCACTTCTAAATTAAGCAATCTAATGTTATCATTCTTGTGACCTTCACAATTGTACAGCCTACCATTTGTTACTCACATTTGTTTTCTTTCTTTTTTTACTAAGGAAGACAAGATGACTTTATAGTTTGTGAAACTTTTGAGACGCTATGTTTAATAACGGCCAACCACAAGCTTACAAGGCATCTCTATTATTCCCTCCCTTTGAGAAAAACATTATGGAGTATAAAGTGCAAAACTTAAACTTAATTTAAATAAAGTTAAATTTACTAAAAAACATACATAAATGTTATACTCAACAATTTGTATAATTAAAATACATAAAAGATATTTGATAAAAGTGTAGGTCAAATTTTATTTTGGTTCTCATATAATAATAGTAATAATACTTTCTTTATAAAATAATTAAACAGACCATCCTCTTTCTTGGTAAATCCGATACTAATAAATATATATACAAATTACTCAGCATTCAGGCTTATGCATGTTACATGATTCGGCGTATTGACCGTAGTTTGCAAGTTACAAAAATTTACAATGTGATCATAAGTTTGACCAATTACAACATCGGAGGGAGGGGTACCTCAAAAAAAATTGCTCCATCAAAGAATTCCTTCCTTGCTCCCTCCTAAGCTAGTATGTCTGCCACCATGTTCTGCTCACGATAGATGTGCTTTAGTTTCAAATGGTCCGGTTTGTGCATCAAGGACTTGCATTCAGAGATGACATATAAGGTGTATGACCTTGTTTGATCATTGCAATTATTGTTAGTACGTCTGTGTTCAAAATCAGAAAACGAAAAAACCAGAAACTGGAAAAAAAGAATAATGCAGAAAGTAAGAAAAATATCCGAGACCACAGAATTCACTGTGTGTCCTTAAGGAATTTAATCCCCTCACTGTACCCGAGGTTATGGATTACTTCCTCCCAGGATAAAACGGATATACCTGTCGCATGAGTAGCGGTACTTCAAACGCCGACGACTTCGACGAACTCAAAGTTGGCAACGAACCACAGTAAGACTCGATAGTTTTATTTGTGAAAGAGAATGCAGAATATCAATGAAGGAAATTATTTTCAGTGTATTAAAATGAGACATTGCCTCAGTTTATATAGCCTCGGCGTACTGTTCGGAAGGTTGGTATCGTTAGAAAGGTTACATGATCGGAAAGGCCACTTTGCCTTTTTGGAAAATGAAAAAAAAAATGTTTGAGAAATTTAATTATTATTCCGCGAAAATTAATTACCAATTAATCTTTTTCCGGCGGAATTTCAGAAAATGAAGATTTGAAATTAAATAAATTTGGTCCAAAAAAATTATCAATCAATCATTTGACCAAATCCAAATTTGAAACCGAGCCGAGCGACGACGACGACGCGACGGGAGTCCCTCTTCTCAACCCTTTAAGAGCTATAGGAAGTGTTTTCTAATATAAGCACATAACTTTCCATTTCTACCACCGATGTGGTACAAAGCTCCTTTGAAAAGGAACTTTGCTTTGAACTTCATTTTCCTTTCATTTCATTTCTTTTTTCACTTCATTTCTCATCCACACCAACTTAGCTAGTTTTAACCATTAACTAGCTATAACAATCCCCACATGTGCATGACAAAAAACTGTGTGATTCGTAAGCAAGGATTAATGTCTGTTTAATCCTATGAACTTAGATTTCATTGTAGAGCGGGTGATACATGTCTGTTTAGATGACTTCTAAGACACTGCTCATCCACCTATGGTAAAAACATATCCACTTGTGGATTTAGTTTCAGTTGAACCGGTGATCCAATTTGCATCAATGTATCCTTCAATAACTGCATGATACCTTTTATAATGCAAGGCAAAGTTTTGAGTATGTTTTAAATACCCCAAAACTCGTTTCATTGCCAGCCAATGATTTTGGTCGGGATTACTAGTGTAGCGACTTAGTTTACTTATAGCACACGCAATATCAGGTCGCGTTCAGTTCATGATATACATCAAACTTTCCAACACTCTGGCATAATCCAATTGAGAATGATTTTCACCTTTATTATTTGCAAGAGCAAGATTCATATCAATTGGCGTCTTTGCAACTTTAAAGTCCAAATACTTGAACTTTTCAAGTACCTTTTAAATATAATGAGATTGAGACAATGCTAGACCTTGAGTAGTCTTATGGATTTTAATTCCCAGAATTAAATCGGCAACTCCTAAGTCTTTCATATCAAACTTACTAGCAAACATGCGCTTAGTAGCATTTATGTTAGCAATGTCGTTACTCATTATCATCCACGTACAAACAAACAATGACGACGTGATTCAGAGTGTTCTTACTGTAGACACATTTATCACACTCATTTATCTTGAATCCATTTGATAGCATTGTATGGTCACTATGGATTCTATCTCACTATTGATTGCCTCTTTCCAAAACTGAGCTTCCGATGAAGACATAGATTCGTTGAAAGTTCGAGGTTCATTTTCCAACAAAAATGTTAGAAATTCTGGTCCAAATGAAGTAGACGTCCTTTGACGTTTGCTGCATCTTGGATTTTCCTCATCAGAAACATTTTCCTTTGTTTCTTCCCAAGGTAGTTTAGATTATTTGCTAGATAACTCACATTCCTTTTTATACGGATATATGGTTTCAAAGAAGTCAGCATTATCTGATTCAATTACCGTATTCACTTGAATGTCAGGATTTTCTGATTTGTGAACCAGAAATCGATATGCCTTACTATTTGTGGCATTTCCTATGAAAACACGATCAATGGTTTTAGGTCCTATTTTTACCCTTTTGGGTTTAGGAACTTGCACCTTGGCCAAACACCCCCACACTTTGAAGTATCCCAAATTGGGCTTTCTTCCTTTCCACTTTTCGTATGGAATAGATTTTGTTTTGATATGGAGAACTCGATTGAGTATTCGGCTAGCTGTTAGAATGACTTCCCCCCACAAGTTCTTGGGTAAACCAAAACTTATTAACAGGGCATTCATCATTTCTTTCAGTGTTCTATTTTTCCTTTCCACAATTTCGTTTTATTGTGGCGAGTAAGGGGCAGTTGTTTGATGAATAACCATATTCCAAACATATTTGTTCAAAAGGAGATTCATATTCACCGCCCCTATCACTCCTTATCATTTTAATCTTTTTGTTAAGTTAAGTCTCAACTTCAGTTTTGTATTGTCTGAATGCTTCAATTGCTTCATCTTTACTATTAAGTAAATAAACGTAGCAATACCGCGTACTATCGTCAATAAAAGTTATGAAATACTTCTTTCCACCGCGAGATGGGATTGACTTCATGTCACAAATATCTGTATGGATTAAGTCTAAAAGACTTGAATTCCTTTGACTTATAAGGATGTTTAACATACTTAGACTCAACACAGATTTGACATTTTGATTGATTGCATTCAAACTTAGGCAATACTTCCAAACTAATCATTTTTTGCAAGGTTCTATAATTGACATGTCCTAAACGTGAATGCCATAAATTATTTGACTCAAGCAAGTAAGACGAAGCAGAAACTTTATTATTATTGGCAACGACCATTACATTCAGTTTGAAAAGGCCCTATGTGAGGTAACATTTTCCTATGTACATCTCGTTCTTACTTAGTACAACCTTGTCAGAAACAAAAACACACTTAAAACCGTTCTTCACTAGAAGTCCGGTAGATACTAGATTTTTCCTAATTTCAGGAACATGACAGACGTTGTTGAGAGTCACCACCTTGCCAGAGGTCATCTTCAGCAGTATCTTTCCATAACTTTCAATTTTGGCCGTTGCAGAATTTCCCATATATATGGTCTCGTCGGGCCCGGTGGGAGCATATGAAGCAAATGCTTCTCTAACAGCACAAATGTGGTGAGTGGCGCCAGAGACAATCCACCACTCTTTCGGATTTCCTACTAGTTTGCACTCAGACAACATAGCGCACAAATCATCAACTTCCTCGTTTGTTTCAACCATATTAGCCTGACCCTTCTTCTTTTCTTTTTTCGGAGCACGACAGTCTGCAACTTTGTGTCCGATTTTTCCACAATTGTGGCAGTTTTCCTGGATTTTCTTCTTGTTGGGATAGTTCCTTGGTCCCGATGCCTTTTTCCACTTTTTCAGATTAGTTGGGGCAGTTTCAACAATATGTGTATCCCCTATGGTTGATCTCTCATTTGCCTTTTTCTCAGCTGTCTTGTTATCTTCCTCGATTCTCAACCGGACGATGAGATCTTCCAGTGTCATCTCCTTTCGCTTGTGTTTCAAGTAATTTTTGAAGTCCTTCCATGAAGGAGGCAACTTTTCTATCACTGCCGCAACTTGAAACGCCCCACTAATCACCAAACCTTCAGCGAGGAGATCGTGGATGATAACCTGCAACTCTTGAACTTGAGTAACAACAGACTTGCCATCTACCATTTTGTAGTCCAGAAATTTGGCAACAATGAATTTCTTTAATCCAGCATCTTCTGTTTTATATTTCTTTTCCAATGCATCCCATAGTTCTTTTGATGTTCCCACATTACTATAGACGTTCCAGTCCGCTAAGAATATAATTATTGCACAAAAAATCTGAGTGCTTTCATGCCTCAGTTACAACAAAACGTTCATTCTCGGGTGTTGATTCCGGAAAAACTGGAACGACCTTTTTAATAAACTTTTGGAAGCTTAAAGTAGTTAAATAGAAGAACATCTTTTGTTGCCATCTTTTGAAACCAATTCCGATAAATTTTCCAAAGCTCACGAGTCAATCGCTGCAAGATGACCTGGAGGACGCAGCATTGCTCGTAGAACCAACCACGGGGGCTGGTGTGGCAGTAACATTCATATCTGGAGTCATGTCTCCCATTTCTGTCCCAAACGAAACAACAGAAAAATTTAATAAACGGTGAAGATTTTATTTCTTCAAACCGAATCAATTTTGATAGCAACAAATATAATACACAACGGTGAAGATTTTATTTCTTCAAACCGAATCAAAATACTTGAAACGAAATGCAGTAAATTGTATGTTGTATACTTGATGAAGTTCTTATATCTTCAAATCAAGTACCCAAATGAGTAGAAAGTTATGAAAACTTTAATCTCAACCGGAGTAGAAAATTCGAAAATTTTAGTCTCCAAACAACATACAAGTTCGTTACACCAAAACAGCAAACATACACGTTTCCTTTCCTTTTTATTTTTACTTTCTGGAAAAATACATTTTTTTTCCTGGGAAAACACCTTTTTTTCCTTTTCTTTCCTGACAATGTTCTGTAATCGTTAAACAAGAACAAGTGAACATGTAAATAATTATAAATTCATTAAGCTTGTTAGTACGCCTGTGTTCAAAATCAGAAAACGAAAAAACCAGAACTGGAAAAAAAGAATAATGCAGAAAGTAAAAAAAAAATCTTAGACCACAGAATTCACTGTGTGTCCTTAAAGAATTTAATCCCCTCACTGTACCCGAGGTTGTGAACTACTTCCTCCCAGTATAAAACGGATATACCTGTCGCAGGAGTAGCGGTACTTCAAACGCCGACTACTTCGACGAACTCAAAGTTGGCAACGAACCACAGTAAGACTCGATAATTTTATTTGTGAAAGAGAATGCAGAATTTCAATGAAGAAAATTATTTTCAGTGTATTAACAATGAGACATTGCCTCAGTTTATATAGCCTCGAAGGTGCCTGTTCGGAAAGGTTGGTGATTGTTCCGAAAGGTTGGTGATTGTTCGGAAAGGCCACTTTGCCTTTTCGAAAAATGAAAAAAAAATTGGAAAATTTAATTTTTATTCCGCGAAAATTAATTACCAATTAATCTTTTTCCGGCGAAAATAAAAAAAAATATTTTCAAAAAATGAAGATTTGAAATTAAATAAATTTGGTCCAAAAAGATTATCAATTAGATCAAGTTGAAGCCAAGCGACGACGACAGCATAAGGAGAGTCCCTCTTCTCAACCCTTTAAGAGCTAGAGAAAGTGTTTTCTAATATAAGCACATAACTTTCCCTTTCTACCACCGATGTGGTACAAAACTCTTTTAAAAAGAAACTTTGCTTTGAAATTCATTTTCCGTTCATTTTATTTTCCCCTCCATTTCTCATTCACACCAACTTAGCTAGCTTTAACCATTAACTAGCTATAACAATTAACTCATTGGAGTCACAGTTGATCTCCAATGGCAAGAGATTGTGATCCTGAGCTAACTGAAGGCCCTGCATAATGGCCATTAGTTCAGCATCGATAATAAAGGTATTAGGCAATCCTTTACTGAATCCTAGGACCCAATCCCCTTTTTATTTCTAATCACCCCTCCAATACCACCTTTTCCTGGGTTCCCAAAGCTGGAGCTATCAGTATTTAGCTTAAAGGTACCTCTTTTGGGAGATTCTCATTTTAGAGGAATGTTAATCCTTCGGGTAGTCTTCTTATGGTTGCTCGTGAGGCTGCTAAACTCAATTGCTTTGCGATAAACATTCTTGAAGCAAGGTTGGTCACTCTTATTGTTGAAGGTGTTGTAGTTCATGTTTAACCAGATCTACATACGACTGTTTTATTGAACTTCTGATATGCATATAGGTGAAGCAATACTTTGATTTATTTATTTATAGAAGTTTCTAAGTTCTTAAAACATCAATTAGACCCCTCTAGTTTATTTAAACTACAAAATAGCATACTAATATTATTATTTTCCTTTTTTTGTTGTACGAGAATAACTTTAGCAAGGATGAATAAGTGCTTTTATTGTGTTTTTGTGGTGGTTATGATGATGGGTAAGGTTTTATGAGAAGACAAGATAAGAAAGAAAAATCTCCAAAATCTCCAAAAATCAGCCAAGAAACAAGTTTTGTACAGTCAGACCCATGAATGACTTTGGCAGAAATTAACAAAAGAAGGCTGGTACTCTAAAAGGACAAAGGAAACAAAACCATATGAGAGAATATATGGAAATGTCATAACTAAGTGATCCAAAATAAAACTTTAATAATTAGGAGGTAGCCACCCAGAAGGGCTTCCTCCAATCACAAAAAACCTTGCTCCCTTGTCCACTTTCCTTGCTGCACCTGCTTAGCCTTTGACATTTCTCTTTTCCCATTTCACCCTCAACATCAAATTTGTCTCCATCTATATCCCATTTCATATTATTGTACATGTCACTTTCTTCTTCTTCTTCCTTTGTATCTTCTTCTTTTACTTCATCATCTTCATTATTGGAAGAAGCAGAAATTTTATCATTGAAAAAAGAGAGCCTAAGTCGACCATTGCTTCTTTCAGCTTGAAGATAAGTATGTCTAAGTGGGGCCTCAACAGCTTTGATTATTAATCTACCATCTTCACGGTGGGGCCTAATTTGCATAGAATTCAAACCCCTTATTGTTGTCAATGGTGGTGGAAATTTGCTGCAACATTTCTTCTTACTAGTACTACTTTTATTCACCTTGTAGTTTCTTGATGACGATGTAGGTGGTGGTTGATGAGTCATCATATTTTCTGATGATGATGATGGTGTTTTTTCAATTCTTGAATATGAAGAAGAGAATGAGAAAATGCTGGTGTCAATGATATCAGTTCCAGTTTCACTACCAAGACTTTCAGTGCATAATTGAAGGCTTTTTTCACTGAGTCTTGATGAATATGAGGATCGTTTGGATAAAGGGTGGACATAAGTGTCATTTTCTTTCTCCATGTTTGAGTCTTTTGAAGAAATGTTGGAGAGATTTTGAAGAAAACTCCAGCCACCACCCAAATCAGGATTAGTTTTGCATTTTTCTTTAAGGTTGTCTGTATTGTTTTCAATCAAACAAGGTCCTCTACCAAATTCTATAGTAGAAGGGACTTTGAGTTTAAGGGTAGTTGTTTCAATGATTTGGGACTCAAAACATGATTGCAAAGTGCCTTGATATACTATAGTTGACATGGGTGAAAGAAAAGGATTTGAGGGTTTAAAATCAAGAATCTTGAATACGAGATTTATTATATAGAGTTGTGATCTTTGATTTTGTGAGGGAGAGGCAAAGAAGTGGAGAGAAGATACAAGATTGAATGAAGGATAAGTGAAGGGGTCGGTGTGTATTTGTAGTGCTCAAAAAGTTCCACAGACCGGGGAGAGGGGGGAGGGTTGGGGGTGTGGGGGTATATGTGCTTTTTTGCACCACTTGAATTGTACAACTATATACGTATATTTTTTTCATTTAATGTTTGGTACTTTTAATATTTGTTTTGGGTCATGATTAATTCAAATTTATCGTGTAAAATTATTAAAGAGTAGTAATATTTTTTATTGGATTTTTTCAGCACGGAAGCTCAAATCTAACTTTTTTTATTAAATGTAAAAAAGATCATATTTATTTCACAACAATTTTTTATTGAGTACAACTATATAATGATGTAAACAACACTAATAATATATCCAGTGTATTTGTATAAGTAAGGTTTAGAGAGAGTCTGACATATTATCTTGTAAAGATAAGAAATTTATTT
Organism: Przewalskia tangutica; assembly: GCA_029844215.1. NCBI lineage: Eukaryota > Viridiplantae > Streptophyta > Magnoliopsida > Solanales > Solanaceae > Przewalskia > Przewalskia tangutica. The sequence continues at coordinate 38,739,614 of CM056731.1, read as the reverse complement.
TCGATAAATTCTCGCCTAACTTAATATGTTGATTGCAAAAATAAGAAAGAAAAAAACAAAAAATAGAAAAGTTCAAAGGAATGAAATTTATGCGAATGTAGTAATCCCGTTCTGCGTTACGAAAATGAAATGTTTTGAAGTGCGCGCATATAAATATGTTATTATAACAAGGACACGTCGATTTTATCATTGTTCCCAAAATAAAAACAAAAATGCCAATATATCCTAAAGAAAGCTACAAATTGACAGAAAACAGAAGGATTCTCCCATATTTTTTGAAAAGGACAGCATTCCTTCACCAATTTTGACTTTACATTTTTGAAATATAACTAAATATATAGTAATAAATAAATAAATAAATAAATAGAATAAAGAAGGACAATTTCTCCATGTATGTTTCATCCGTAATGAGAGTCAAATTATGTGTGAGTAGTAACGTATAAAACGGGAAAATAACAACAATAACTATTTGTTAGAAATCTGGAAATGATCAAATATGAGGGTTTGCTGAGTCGACCAAATTCTTGATCTATCCTTAAGATAATATTGCCCCGTATATCCTTTCAACGGTTGTAATGACAACTTATCTCCCAAGATAAAACAGCAATCAAACAAATGAGCAAAGAGAACAAGTGTTTGCTTTGGATGAAAGATCTTTGAGTATTTGTGATTGCAAGAGAGAAAGACAATTTTAGAGAATTGTTGAGTGTAAGATGTCAAGTATTTTTCCAAATGAGCCTTGTGTCTCATTATATAGTGTGTAGATGATGACCCTCCAAATGACTAAGTAATGGCCATGTTAATGCCTTGAATTTGGAGTTACAATTCAGCCAAGTAATGGTTGAATTCATGAGCAAAATAATGAAGAGTAAATACTCCAAAGTCAGCCCAAAAAATAGTTTTTAATTCAACTCCAACGGATTGAAACAGTCGAGGAGCAGCGGCCCTTCAATTCCAGTGAGTTACTGGATTTGAAACGTCAATTAGAGTCGCGGCCCTTCTCGGTTTTCTGGTGATTTCTGATTCATTTTATCTTTACACATTATACACTTCTTCCTTCATTTACCAACGTGAAATCATTCGTCATATGACCAATAACTGTCTATTATCTTACGTCTCAAATAATTCGTATACGTACCAATATCTCTTCCATTAAGGAAATTTTGATCATTGGCACTACGTGTGCACGTGTTTGGAAACAAGGTTTCCTACGTGTGGGGCCCCAATTATTCGATTCATAATTAATAGGATTTACTTTATTTCACGTTTAATAAATATTTCCAACAATCCCCTCTTGGAAGAGATTTTGGTGCAGGCACATGGTGTCTTTCTAGCAATCACTTGGCGGAACGATGTTGCATCCGGAGAGATAGACGGAGCTTTGAACCTTCCATAGTAGAATACCATCGGACATATTTACTGCGCGGTGAACGTAATGTCTTAAACCGTCAGTGTTTAGTATATTCCAAGACAATGGTACCAACACAACACCTTTCCTACTCAATTTTTCTAGTGTTTTGTCCATCGTGGGTCGTGGACACCCTTGGATTCTTAAGTACGTTCATTTGAGGAGGTCTGTCCTCGCACTTAAATAGGTGGTTTCCTACAAGGTATCCTATAATACCCCGCTACACAAGCGTTAGGAACCATTAAAAATTTCACCAACCTAACCTCAACTTTTGAGGATCATTAAAGGTTTGAAAACTTATCCTTCACCCATGTTACACCCCGTAGTTCAGGTCATGCGTATGAGAGCGTACGAAAGGGAGTAAGACTTAAAATTTTAGAAGGACATGTTGATGGATTGCTTCGGACGGGTTTTAGTCAACTTTGAGGCGGGTTATGACCCGTTACATTGAGAGTTCCTAGGTGTTTCAAAGGCCTAATGCGTAGTTCGTTGAGTATAGTTTCCAACACAACCAACCGTTCGTCGATAGGACATCGGAGTAGAAAGTTATGGGAGTTACAAGTTCAGTGCGCAGTCGGACCGAAAAGTGTTCCGGTCAGGAGCCATGGCCGCCACGGACGCAGTACGCGGTGCCGTAAGAGCCGAGTGTTCGGCTGTTCGGCCAGCAGCGCCGCGACGGAAGCAGATCACGGCGGAATGTTCTGGGAGTCGGCAGAGGTTTCAGCGCCGCGGCGCCGGCTGCAGGGTCGCGGCGCCGAGGCGGGTTCTGCGAGGTTAAGTGGAAAAATATGAACTATTTTGTTTTAAAAAAGGTCATGAGAGGGTGACAAGTGTCCCCCCCCCCCCATATGATTTTGCATGCACTACTTATTGACCAAGTCTTGAATACTTAGTCATTCTTCAAACTCTTCTCTCTCTCTAAAGCTAAAAGCTCTCCCTTCTCTCTAGAATTTCAAGAGGAAATCTAAGCTTGAGGAAAATCTGAAAAAGTGTGACAAGAAGAAAGCTTGTTGGCTAGCTTGTATGAGTTGTTGTGGTGGTGTTTTTGGAAATGAGCATAGCAAACTTTGTTGGATTAATTTGGCTAAAGCTCTAAGGTAACAATTCTTCTCTTGTAGCTAGTTTTTGGTGTTACATGTAAAGAAGAAAGAACTTGTAGTTGGAAATATTGCTCTTAGATGAATTGCATGTAAGAAATATGGTTTGGATATGAAAGAATTGGATAAGAAGGTTATGTAAGCATGTTGTAGCCTAAATACTACCTTAAACTTGTTAAGTTAGTTGTTGTACATTGTGGGGCAGAACTTTACACCTCCAAGTTTAGGTGTGTAATCCCCTTTGAAATGTTTGGATTGTTGGGCCTTAAATGTGGCGTTTGGATGTTGAATTCGGCCTTAAAAAAGGTGGCAAAGTATGTAGAAACAAAGGAAATGCTGCCCAATTTTTCATAGGATTTAGTGACTTTGAACTTGGAATATTCTACATTGAAACTAGAGGTTTATAAACGTATTATGGTCATTATAGGTTGACATACTACGTGCGGTATTTTGGACTTAGCAAGTGAATTGACCAAAGAGGTATGTGGAACTTTCCTATCTCTTGAGCATGAATGGTTTTACCTATGTAGTACGATATACGTACAAGGTTTGATATCCCTTACTTGTTTTAAGGATGTCTTGAGTTTTCAAAGTTAAGGGACTTGATGTGTTCAAATATATGATTCTTGTTCTCCTTTTAAAAGTGTAAGTCCCTTGGGTTTTAGGAAAATGTATTTGACTAAGGTATAACGTTAATATAATGACTTTATGGGAAGTTGATTATATTAGCTTTATGAAAGGTTAACAAAGGAAGATTTACTCTAAGTAAAATGAGTAAGGATAAATGATTTGAGGTTGTGAAAGGCAAATTGGTTTTAAGGCATCAATTGCCCAAAAGTTTTATGTGAAAAAGAGTCATTTTTAAAAAAGTGGAAGTATGTAGTACTTTGGGTTAAATCCCGGATTTTCTTTTATTTATGTTATGTATGATGGCTAGGTTGAGCTAGGTAAGAGTATAAATGGCGGTAAATCCCAAGACGTTATACCACCTTCTCCAGGTAAGAGTATAAATGGCGGTAAATCCCAAGACGTTATACCACCTTCTCCGTGGTAAGAGTATAAATGGCGGTAAATCCCAAGACGTTATACCACCCGCTTCGTGGTAAGAGTATAAATGGCGGGTAAACCCCAAGACGTTATACCACATATTAGTGGATTTGCTACCCACGACGCGAGGAATACCTCACGCGAGTCCGTAGGCTCACGCGGTGAAATAGTCCCGTGCAAAGTACGACCTATGCGAGAATACTCATGCGGGTCCACATGACCCACGGGTGAAATAGTCCCGCGAGTAGGAGTGTTTAATGACATCATGGCGGATGACCGCTTTGACCATGAGCTTCCTATTTTCATGCAGTATTGTATATGTTTGATATTCTCATTATTAGTAAGGCACAGTGTTCTGTAAAATGATTTTTATACATGTCTCCAGTTATTTTATACTTGAGGTATTTTCAGTATTTTCAAGTTTCGCATACTTAGTACATATTGTAATCCCTTCCTGGCCGTTCACGCCGCAGTAGAGGTAAACAGTGGTGGATCCTCATTCTGGATCACCGTTCCTGTCGAAGCCATTCCTCCCAAGCTTGTTTTGTTGGTACGATTCTTCCCCGATGCTTTATAGGTATTGTGTACATTCGTGGTACGCGGCCCCGTCCCGCCACGATTGTTATTCTGAGGTCCGTGGTCACGTTTGTATTTTGAAGGTAAGAACAAGTTGTACTTTGATTAAGTATATTTTATGGAAGGCCCTCGTGGTCCGCCGGTGTTTACTTTACAGGTTATGTGTTATGTATGTTCCGCTATTCTCTCGATGTATACTGACGGGGTGCCCAGAGGGCACCGCCGCGCCCGGTCGTCGTGACAAAAGTGGTATCGGAGCGATTAGTCCTCGGAAAGTGTCTACGCATCGCGTTCAGTAGAGTCTTGATTATCGTGTTGTGCACCACATCTATAATCGTGAGGTCGCAGGATATTTAGGATTGGTTTCCATTCTTTCACTCGAGATCGTGCAATGTAGTTGTGTTATAGGTTGAACTCCTCCGATATTTTCCTTTATGTATCGCTTATGCCTCCACGAAGGCAACCGCGCCCGTGGCGGCAAGGCAATGGAGGAGCTGCTATCGACGCGGAGGTCACGCAGGCACATGCCCGCCTTACCGGAGATGATGTTTGGCGGCGAAGTTCCACGACGCCGCCATTTCAGCGAGTTCGAGGCGCAGCGCCATCGAGACCGCAGACGAGCTCGATCCACCCACCGTGGTGAGTATAGATTACGGAGCGATCCTTATTGACCAAAGATAGTGGCGGCGCCGACAGAGCAGCGAACAACCCTGAGCCGATCACTTGATTCGGGATTTCCTGGGTTGTCATCCACCCGAGTTCTATGGTTCGATGTCCGAGGAGGATCCTCAGGAGTTTGTTCGGCAGTTACAACGGACTATGCAGGTGCTTAGGGCCTCGGAGACTGAGTCCGTCATGCTAGCCTCTTACCGGTTACGCGACATTGCGTTGAACTGGTTTGAGTCATGGGAGTTGTCGAGAGGTGAGGATGCTCTTCCAGCTGTTTGGGAGGAGTTCATAGAGGCTTTCCTGGATCACTTCTTACCTCCTGAGATGAGGAGAGCCCGCGTAGATAGATTCTTGACCTTGAGGCAGAACGGGAGGACTATCAGAGAGTACAGCCTGGAGTTTGACTCCTTGGCCAGGTATGCGCACACCATTGTAGCTGACATGGCAGACAGGGTTCATCGATATGTGATGGGGTTAGACCATCATATGATTACTGCATGCTTGGGGTGGCTCTTCAGCCAGGGATGGATATTGCCAGGATGCAAGCGTATGCGCAGGGGATTGAGGACAGATAGATGGAGGATCAGCTAGACTTAGGCCAGCCCAAGAGGCGGAGAGCGAGGTCTCGTGGCGCTTTCGAGGCGGCCTCAAGCAGCAGACTAGGTCCACATTTCAGCAAGAACAGAGTGCTCCTTCTCGATTTTCGGCGAGGTCCGATCACCAGTCATTCGGTGAGCAGTCGTGGCTCCAGGACTTCGGGTTTCGAGGAAGCGAGATCGCACCGATCGAGACCACCCCATCTCGGTGTGCTCGAGGTAGGTCTCACCTGTGCAAGTGTCGTGTTCCTTCGGGAGCTTGTTACTCTTGTGGCCAGCAGGGCCATTTGAGGAGAGATTGTCCGTCCAGAGGTGGCTGAAGTGTAATGGTTCAGCCGACAGGGTCAGTTGCTGGATCTTCGTCTTCGACGGTTATGCGCCCCGGAGGGCAGGGTGTTCACGGGCCAACAGGCCGCGGCAGAGGTCGTGGTAGGGGTCCCAGCCCAATGTCCTCGAACCGCATTTATGCTATGTCCCACCGTCGGGACCGAGGCGTCACCGATGTCGCCACAGTACATTATTGGTTTCTTCTTTGTGATGTATATGCTTTGATAGATCCAGGTTCTACCTTGTCCTATATATCTCATCATATTGCTGGTAGAATAGGGATAGAGCCCGAGTCCATAAAACCTTTTGAGGTGGCTATGCCAGTGGGTGATTCGGTGGTAGCTGAGCGGGTATATAAGGCTTGCCCAGTGACTATAGACAGTCGACTTCTGCCGACTTGATAGAGTTGGATATGACGGACTTTGATGTAATTATGGGTATGGATTGGCTAGCGTATTGCTATGCCAATGTGGACTGTAGAGAGAGATTGGTACGGTTCCGGCTGGTGAGCCTGCTATCGAGTGGAAGGAATATCTTGCATCGCCGGCGGTAAGTTTATTTCTTACCTCGAGGATAGGAAGATGCGCGAAAGGGTATATCTACCATATGGTTCGAGTATTCGAAATCGAGGTGAGATACCGACCTTCGGTTCGATCGTTAGAGAGTTTCCAGACGTGTTCCCAGATGAGCTTCCAGGTATCCCTCCTGAGAGGGAGATTGAATTTTGCATTGATATGGCGCCAGACACTCGACCGATATCTATTCCGCCATACAGGATGGCACCTGCCGAATTGAAGGAATTGAAAGACCAACTGAAGGACTTGCTGGAGAAAGGCTTTATCAGGCCAAGTGTTTCTCCCTGGGGAGCGCCAGTGTTATTTGTAAAGAAAATGATGGACGCCGCAGATGTATTGACATACAAACAACAAGGTAACTATCAAGAACAGATATCCCCTCCCCAGGATTGACGATTTGTTTGACCAGTTGCAGGGTGCAAGGTGTTTTTCCAAGATAGACATGCGGTCTGGTTATCATCAGGTGCGAGTTAGAGAGGCAGATATCCCAAAGACTGCATTCAGGACCCGGTATGGGCACTATGAGTTCAGGGTGATGTCTTTCGGGTTGACCAACGCCCCAGCGGTATTCATGGATTTGATGAACCGGGTGTTCAAGCCATTCTTGGATATGTTCGTTATAGTATTCATTGATGATATCCTGGTTTATTCGCAAGACGGGAACACGCGATCATTTGAGGCGGTATTGAGTCCTCCGACCGGGCAACAGACGCCAAGTTCTCGAAATGCGAGTTTTGGTTGGCCTCAGTGGCTTTCTTAGGGCATGTTATCGGGGCCGATGATATTCGGGTTGATACAGCAAAGATTGAGGCAGTCAAGACATGGCCCAGTCCCACTACACCAACAGAGGTGCGCAGTTTTTTGGGCCTTGCAGGTTATTATCGGAGATTTGTGGAGAGGTTTGCTTCCATCTCAGCACCTTTGACTACGCTGACTCAGAAGGCAGCTATGTTCCGGTGGACGGATGCTTGTGAGGAGAGCTTCCAGTTACTGAAAGAGAAATTGACGACCGCTCCAGTTCTTACTCTTCCAGAGGGTTTAGACGGATATGTGGTTTATTGTGATGCGTCGGGTGTCGGTCTTGGGTGCGTGCTGATGCAGCATGGCAATGTTATAGCGTACGCATCTCGACAGCTCAGGAAGCATGAGAAGAACTATCCCACACATGACTTAGAGTTGGCAGCGGTGATTCATGCCTTGAAGATCTGGAGACATTATCTGTATGGAGTTCATGTGGATATTTACACAGACCACAAGAGCCTCCAGTATATCTTCAGCCAGAGAGAGCTGAACTTGCGGCAGAGACGGTGGTTGGAGTTACTTAAGGATTACGATGTCGATATTCTATACCACCCAGGGAAGGCCAATGTAGTTGCAGATGCCCTTAGTCGTAGATCGATGGGTAGTTTGTCTGATGTACAGCCAGAGAGAAGGGATATGGTCCGAGAGTTACATCAGCTAGCGAGTCTTGGGGTTCGTTTGGTTGATTCTGATAGTAATGGAGTTCGGGTTCGAGAGGTTGTCGAGTCTTCCATCGTCGAGGAGGTGAAGAGGCGACAGTATGAGGATCCGATTATGGTACGGTATCGAGATGCAGCTCTTCAGGAGGAGAAGAGTCTATTTGAGGTAGCGCCTGATGGAGTGCTAAGATTTGAGGGCCGACTGTGTGTTCCCGATGTGACAGGACTTCGTTAGCAGATTCTGAGAGAGGCACACGGTGCTCGTTATTCTATTCATCCGGGGTCGACTAAGATGTACCATGACCTCAGATGTGTGTATTGGTGGGATGACCTGAAGAGGGACGTGGCAGGTTTTGTTGCACAATGCCCGAATTGTCGAGTCGAGTTGAGCACGAAGCCGGTGGTATTGCCGCAGCTATTGATATTCCGACTTGGAAGTGGGAGGTGGTAAATATGGATTTTATTACAGGGTTACCTTACACCCAGAGGAAGCATGATTCCATTTGGGTTATTATGCTCGGTTTAAATCGGCCCATTTTCTTCGATCGGGGCGACTTTTTCTAGTGGATTATGCTAGATCTCATCGAGAGATTATGATACTGCACGGAGTTCCTATATCGATTATTTCGGATAGAGGAGCCCAGTTCACGGCTAACTTCTGGAGGTCTTTCCAGAAGGATTAGGACCCGGTGAGTCTCGATCGCTGCGTTTCATCCTCAGACCGACGGACAGGCCGAGCGCACTATCCAGACACTTGAGGATATGTTGTGGGCTTGTGTTATTGATTTCAGGGGTAGCTGGGAGGATCATTTACCTCTGGTGAAGTTTGCTTATAACAACAGCTACCATTCTAGTATCCAGTGGATAAGGTGAAGCTTATCCAGGAGCGGTTATTGTCAGCTCAGAGTCGACAGAAGTCGTATGCAGATCATCGGCGTCGACACTTGGAGTTTGAGGTAGATGATTGGGTTTTTTTGAAGGTGTCACCCATGAAGGGCGTGATGAGATTTGGGAAGAAAGTGAAACTCAGCCCAAGGTACATTGGGCCTTATCAGATTGTCCGTAGGGTAGGCAAGGTTGCCTATGAGTTGGATCTGCCGTCCGATCTGGAGGCAGTACATCCAGTGTTTCACGTATCTATGTTGCGGAAATGTGTTGGAGATCCGTCTAGAGTGCACCCGATTTGGGATGTCCAGGTGACATAGGGGTTATCCTATGAGGAGAGTCCCATAGCGATACTCAATCGTCAGGTTAGGCGACTTCGGACAAAGGATGTGGTTTCCGTCAAGGTCTTATGGCGGAACGAGAACAGGGAAGAGATGACGTGGGAAGCAGAGGATGACATGATGAAGAAGTATCCTCACTTATTCCCTATACCTCCAGGTAACCCACTTTCCTGATTGTTAGTTTTAATTTAGCAATTACGCTTAAGTATTGTTATGGCATGTGGAGCGTCTTTAATTGCAAAAAGAATAGTTAAGAGGGTCTATGTTGAGATTGTGAATTGAGTGAGCCTAGAAGGAACATTCGGGACGAATGTTTCTAAGGGGGGGAGAATGTTACACCCCGTAGTTCAGGTCATGCATATGAGAGCGTACGAAAGGGAGTAAGACTTAAAATTTTAGAAGGACAGGTTGATGGATTATTTCGGACGGGTTTTAGTCAACTTTGAGGCGGGTTATGACCCGTTACATTGAGAGTTCCTAGGTGTTTCAAAGGCCTAATGCGTAGTTCGGTGAGTCTAGTTTCCAACGCAACCAACCGTTCGTCGATAGAACATCGAAGTAGAAAGTTATGGGAGTTACAAGTTTAGTGCGCAGTCGGACCGAAAAGTGTTCCGGTCAGGAGCCCGCATGCACCGACGCACCGGATGCGATGGCGCCGTAAGAGCTGAGTGTTCGCTGAAGTTGCGCAGCGCGCACCGGAAGCGGGCCGCGCGCCGAATGTTCCGGGAGTGGCAGAGGTTTCAGCCGCGACGCCGGCCGCAGGTCGCAGCCGAGGCGTTCTGCGAGGTTAAGTGGAAAAATTTGAACTGTTTTATTTTAAAAAAGGCCATGGGAGGGTGACAAGTGTCCCCCCATCTGATTTTGCATGCACTACTTATTGACCAAGTCTTGAAGACTTGGTCATTCTTCAAACTCTTCTCTCTCTCTAAAGCTAAAAGCTCTCCCTTCTCTCTAGAATTTCAAGAGGAAATCTAAGCTTGAGGAAAATTTGAAAAAGTGTGGCAAGAAGAAAGCTTGTTGGCTAGCTTGTAGGAGTTGTTGTGGTGGTGTTTTTGGAAAGGAGGATAGCAAACTTTGTTGGATTAATTTGGCTAAAGCTCTAAGGTAACAATTTTTCTCTTGTAGCTAGTTTTTGGTGTTGCATGTAAAGAAGAAAGAACTTGTAGTTGGAAATATTGCTCTTAGATGAATTTCATGTAAGAAATATGGTTTGGATATGAAAGAATTGGATAAGAAGGTTATGTCAGCATGTTGTAGCCTAAATACTACCTTAAACTTGTTAAGTTAGTTGTTGTACATTGTGGGGCAGAATTTTACACCTCCAAGTTTAGGTGTGTAATCCCCTTTGAAATGTTTGGATTGTTGGGCCTTAAATGTGGCGTTTGGATGTTGAATTCGGCCTTGAAAAAGGTGGCAAAGTATGTAGAAACAAAGGAAATGCTGCCCAATTTTTCATAGGATTTAGTGACTTTGAACTTGGAATATTCTACATTGAAACTAGAGGTTTATAAACGTATTATGGTCATTATAGGTTGACATACTACGTGCGGTATTTTGGACTTAGCAAGTGGATTGACCAAAGAGGTATGTGGAACTTTCCTATCTCTTGAGCATGAATGGTTTTACCTATGTAGTACGATATACGTACAAGGTTTGATATCCCTTACTTGTTTTAAGGATGTCTTGAATTTTCAAAGTTAAGGGACTTGATGTGTTCAAATATATGATTCTTGTTCTCCTTTTAAAAGTGTAAGTCCCTTGGGTTTTAGGAAAATGTATTTGACTAAGGTATAACATTAATATAATGACTTTATGGGAAGTTGATTATATTAGCTTTATGAAAGGTTAACAAAGGAAGATTTACTCTAAGTAAAATGAGTAAGGATAAATGATTTGAGGTTGTGAAAGGAAAATTGGTTTTAAGGCATCAATTGCCCAAAAGTTTTATGTGAAAAAGAGTCATTTTTAAAAAAGTGGAAGTATGTAGTACTTTGGGTTAAATCCCCGGATTTTTCTTTTATTTATGTTATGTATGATGGCCGGTTGAGCTAGGGTAAGAGTATAAATGAGGGGTAAATCCCCAAGACGTTATACCACCTTCTCCAGGGTAAGAGTATAAATGAGGGATAAACCCCCAAGACGTTATACCACCTTCTCCAGGGTAAGAGTATAAATGAGGGGTAAATCCCCAAGACGTTATACCACCTGCTTCAGGGTAAGAGTATAAATGAGGGGTAAACCCCCAAGACGTTATACCACCTATTCCGTGGATTTGCTACCCACGATGCGAGGAATACCTCATGTGAGTCCGTAGGGCTCATGTGGGTGAAATAGTCTCATGCGGGTGAGTACAGCCTATGCGAGGAATACCTCATGCGGGTCCACATGACCCATGCGAGTGAAATAGTCCCAGGAGTAGGAGTGCTTAATGATACTGCGGGGCGGATGACCTTGCTTTGACCATGAGCTTCCTATTTTCATGCAGTATTGTATATGTTTGATATTCTCATTATTAGTAAGGCACAGTGTTCTGTAAAATGATTTTTATACATGTCTCCAGTTATTTTATACTTGAGGTATTTTTAGTATTTTCCAGTTTCGCATACTTAGTACATATTGTGTACTGACCCCCTTCCTCGGGGGCTACGTTCATGCCGCAGGTAGAGGTAAGCACGTGGTGGATCCTCATTCTTAGGATCACTGTTCCGGTGTCAGAAGCTCCATTCTTCTGGAAGCTTGTTTTGTTGGTACGGTTCTTTCCTGATGCTATAGGTATTGTGTACATTCAGGGGTATGGCGGGGCTCTGTTCCGCCACAGTTGTTATTCTTAGAGGTCTGTGGTCACGTTTGTGTTTTGGGCTGTAAGAACAAGTTGTACTTTTGATTAAGTATATTTTTATGGAAGGCAGCCTCATCGGCTGGCCAGTGGTGTTTACTTTGTACAGGTTATGTGTTATGTATGTTCCGCTGCTATTCTCTGATGTATACCTGACGGGGTGCCCCGGTAGGGCACCAGTCGCGGCCCGGGGTCGGGTCGTGACAACCCCTCTTACATGTAGCACTTTTTGTCTATCACGGGAACGACCTTGGATTATGTTTCGTAAGAAAGACACATTATCCGAAGTGCTCTTGCTTCCACCGGCGCCACTTTAACCTTTACAATTTAGTTTTCCTTTGAACCTTATTCCAGGATTTCGATCGCAAGGTTGGGTGTCCACTATATCGGTTCTTATTGTTTGGGTTTTAAGCCCATTCCTGCAAACGTAACAACTGATCTTTGGGTATTCCCTTTGTCAATGGATCTGCGATATTTTCCTTAGATTTTATGTAATCAATGGAAATAATACCCGAGGCGATCAACTGCCTAACGGACTCATGTCTCTGTCGAATATGACGAGACTTACCGTTGTATATTGAACTTCGTGCCCTTCCTAGAGCTGACTGACTATCGCAGTGGATCATTACAGAAGACACGGGTTTATCCCAACATGGGACATCCTCTAGAAAACTATGAAGCCACTCAGCTTCCTCTCCCGCTTTATCTAAAGCGATAAATTCCGACTCCATCGTGGATCGGACAATAAGAGTTTGCCTAGAGGATTTCCAAGACACAGCTCCACCACCGATTGTAAAAATATATCCGCTGGTAGACTTGATGTCGTCGCTATAAGATATCCAGTTTACATCGATGTACCCCTCTAGTACCGCTGGATATCTTGAATAGTGTAACCCAAAATGTATCATGAACTTTAGGAACCGTAGTATCATGTTCAACGCTTTCCAGTGATCCTCACTTGGATTTCGAGTGAACCTAGCCAATATATTGACTGCATGAGCGATATCAGGTTGAGTGCAATTTGTGATATACATCAGACTACCAATCACCTACGCATATCGCTCCTAGCGTACGGGCTTACCCAGATATTTGTCAAGCTTTTGACTTATATCCAATGGTGTTGATACGGTGAACTGTCGAACATCCCAAATTTCTTCAGTATATTCTCGATGTAGTGAGCTTGAGATAAGACCAGTACATTAGATGTCTTAGAGATCTTGATCCCTAAGATGACATCTGCAATACTCATATCTTTCATGTCAAAACATTGTTTTAACATGTTCTTAGTCTCTAGGATTATTCCAGGACTGCTTCCAGTGATCAACAAGTCATCTACATATAGACATATCATGACGAATGATTTGACATTTCCTTTCATGTAGACACATTTTCACCTCCATTAATGGCGTATCCTTTTGATAGTAGAGTACTATCAAATTTCTCATGCCATTGTTTAGGGACTTATTTCAGCCCGTACAACGATTTAACAAGCCGACATACTTTTGTCTCTTGTCCTGGAACCACATACCCCTCAGGTTGATCCATATATATTTCTTCTTCCAAATCACCATTTAGGAATGCAGTCTTAACATCCATTTGATGTATTTCAAGATCCCGCAAGACGGCGATAGCTATGAACATACTTATGGATGTCATTCTTGACACCGGAGCGTAGGTGTCGAAGTAATCAAGGCCCTCCTTTTGGCGATAACCCTTGACTACTAACCTAGTTTTGTACTTGTCGATAGAACCATCTGCATTTTACTTCTGTTTAAGGATCCACTTACAACCCAACGGTTTGTGTCCTGGGGGAAGTTCTGTCAACTCTCAGGTGTGGTTATGCATAATGGATTCTATCTCACTTTCTAAAACTTCCTTCCAGAACAGTGCTTCTGGAATTGACAATGCTTCGGCGATTGTCCGTGGTTCATCTTGAACCAAATAAGCTACAAAGTCTGGACCGAAGGACTTGTCCTTCCGTGCCCTTTTGCTTTGCCTTGATTCCATCTCTGAATCTTCCAAGTCCTGAGAATCTGGAGTACTAAATTCCGGATCATCAGCTACTCCAGAATTTACTAGATCTGAACCGTTTCGATCTAGATATTCAGTGACTCTTAGTTCATCAGAGGTTTGCTCATAACTTCATTTGCGAGAGGTTATGTTATTTTCCTTATATGGAAATGTGTCTTCAAAGAACCTTGCATTCCTTGATTCCATGATCGTATCTTCATAAATGTCCGGATGATCCGACTTGTGCACTATGAAGTGATAAGCACTACTATTATTGGCATATCCGATGAATATGCAATCCACAGTCTTAGGTCCAATCTTGACCTGCTTTGGCATATGTACTTTTACCTTGGCCAGACAACCTCATACCTTCAAATACTTGTAGGTAGGTTTTTTTCATTTCCATAGCTCGTATGGAGTCTTGTCTTTACCTATGTGTGGGAATCTGTTAAGAATCCTGTTTGTGGTAAGGACATCTTCCCCCCCACATGGTTTGAGGGAGGCCCGAATTGATGAGTAAAGCATTCATCATTTCTTTTAGTGTTCGGTTCTTGCGTTCAGCAACCCCGTTTGATTGAGGTGAGTAAGGAGCCGTTGTTTGATGAACTATACCCGATTGGGTACAAAGTTCTTCAAAAGACGCTACATATTCTCCCCCTCTATCACTACAGATAGTTTTAATCCGTCCGCCTAGTTGATTCTCAACTTCTGATTTGTAGCGTTTGAATGCTTTAAAGGTTTCATATTTACTTTTTAGTAAGTAAAGGTTACAAAATCTTATGCCATCATCTATGAAAGTCACAAAGTACTTGTTCCCCTTCTAGTTTGAGCGAACTTTAAATCACATACATCAGTGTGTATAAGTTCTAGAGGAGCGGTATCCCTTTCGACGGATCTAAAAGGACTCTTGGAAAGTTTTGCCTCTATGCACACCTCACACTTACGTTGAGGGTTTATGTCAATAGACGGAAATAATTTCAGTTTTACCAATCTTTGGATAGATTGATAGTTTACATGTCCTAATCTATGATGCCATAGATTAGATGACTCAATCAAGTAAGTAGAAGGTGCAATTTTATTGATAGTTGAAACAGAAGGCATTATAGGTGCAGCATTGAACTTAAAGAGACCTTCACAAACGAAGCCCCTTCCTACAAAAGTTCCATTTTTAGTGATTACAAACTTGTTAGCCTCTAACACTAGCCTAAAACCACCATTCACTAACAGAGGTCCAGAAATTAAATTTCTTCGAATTTCTGGGACATGCATCACTTCCTTCAGAATCAGCTCATTTTCGGACGTCATCTTTAGGGTCACCTTTCCTACCCCCAGCACCTCTGAAGAAAAATTGTTGTCCATGAATAATTTCTTATCTGTGAATGGTGTATATGTGGAGAAGGCATCTTTATTGGAACAAATGTGACGGGTAGCACCCGTGTCTAGCCACCATTGCACCGGATTCTCAACGAGGTTAGCTTCAAGAACTACCACTGAGAACTCCTCAATCACATCGTTGACGAGCGTGTCTTCAACGATGTTATCCTTGGTCTTGCCTTTGGCCTTATTCTCACATTTGAGTTTGCGGCAGTCTTTGGCCATGTGATCAACTATACCACAGTGGTTACAATTTCCCTTGAACTTTTCAGTTGTTTGGGGCTTGCCTTCCTTCTGAAACTTCCGCTTCTTGCTTGAGTTCCCTTTGACTTCCGTCAGGTTTGCCTTAGCCCCTGCGGGTTGTTTTCCCTTTGGCATGACCTTCTTATTGTCTTACTGAATCTGGAGTTTGACAATAAGTTCATCTAGGGTCATCTTCTTCGTTTTGAGTTTTAGATAGTTCATAAACTCAGTCCACGAGGGAGGCAACTTCTCGATTAATGCCCCAACCAAGAATTGTTCGTTGGGCTTTAATCCTTCCAAATCCATGTGATGTAGAAACATTTGGAATTTCTGGACTTGGGATGTCACACTTTTGTTGTCCACCATTTGAAATTTCAGGAACTTCTCAATGATGAACTTCTTACTACCCGCATATTGGGTATTGTACTTTTTCTGAAGTTTGTCCCATAATTGCTTGACAGTTTTAACGGTGCAATATACCGTGTATAGTGGATCAGACAAACTGTTTAGAATATAGTTCATACACATGAAATCACTATGTCTCCATGCTTCATGAACCATCCTCATGTCGTCAGCGACATGGTTATCTTTGCCCCCTCCCACCAAATTATTTGGCTGAGGGTCCACGTCTTCCCAAACTATGTGGAGGATCTTCAGTTAGGAAACGTGACATTCCCATAACCGTCAGGAAAAACAACATCTTTTGCTGCCATCTCTTAAAGTGAGCACCCATGAACTTTTCAGGACGTTCATGGTGAAAACCAGCAGGTGTTGGGGCAGTAGCGCCCCCTTGAGGAGTTGCAAAGGCATTGTGAATGCCTCCAACAGTAGTATAGTTGTTGTTGACGCCTTGGGTAGGAGCAAAGACACTATAAGTGCCCGGAGCAGCAGTGGAGGCATTGGTTGTGCCAAAGGCAGTGGCGGTGGCACTTGACGTACCAAAAACAGTGGCACTTGACGTGCCAAAAACAGTAGTTGGGAAGGCATTAGAAATGCCATGATCAGTTGTGACACTAGGAGTGCCAAAAACAGTGGAGTTGAAGGCAGCGTTAGTTCCTTGAGTAGTGGGATTGAAGGCAATGGAATTGCCTTGAGCATCGGTGGAATTTTCAGTGTTGAATTGGTTGAATTGATCTTGTCCAATCATGTTGTTGTTGAAATAGCGAATTTATCTTAAGCTTGTGAGTAGTAATGTGTAGAACGGAAAAATAACAACAACAACTATTTGTTAGAAATCTGGAAATGATCAAATATGAAGGCTTGCTGAGTCGACCAAATTCTTGATCTATCCTTAAGATAATATTGCCCCGTATATCATTTCAACGGTTGTAATGACAACTTATCTCCTTAGATAAAACAACAATCAAACAAATGAGCAAAGGGAACTCAAGTGTTTGCTTTGGAAGAAAGATCTTTGAGTGTTTGCCATACAATTTCAGAGAATTATTGAGTGTAAGATGTCAAGTGTTTTTTCAAATGAGCCTTGTGTCTCATTATATAGTGTGTAGATGATGACCCTCCAAATGGCTAAGTAATGATCATGAATGTCATGTTAATGCCTTGAATTTGGAGTTACGATTCAGCCAAATAATAGCTGAATTCATTAGCAAAATAATGGGGAGTAAATACTCCAAAGTCAGCCCAAGAATCAGTTTTTAATTCACCTCCAACGGATTGAAACAATCGAGGAGTCGCGGCCCTTCGGAGAGGAGTCGCGACCCTTCAGTTCCAGTAACTCACTGGAACTGGAACGTCAATTAGAGACGCAGCGCTTCGGGAAGGTGTCGCGGCCCTTCAATTCCAGTGAGTTACTGGATTTGAAACGTCAGTTAGAGTCGCGACCCTTCAGAGGAGGAGCCGCGAACCTTACTTGGAGGAGCCGCGACCCTTCTCGATTTCGTGGTGATTTCTGATTCATTTTATCTTTACACATTATACACTTCTTCCTTTATTTACCAACGTGAAATCATTCGTCATTTGACCAATAACCGTCTATTACCTTACGTCTCAAACAATTCGTATACGTACCAATATCTCTTCCATTAAGGAAATTTTGATCATTGGCACTACGTGTGCACGTGTGTGAAAACAAGGTTTCCTACGTGCAAGGCCCCAATTATTCGATTCATAATTAATAGAATTTATTTTATTTTAAGTTTAATAAATATTTTCAACAATGTCAGTAGATTATCTAACATCACACTTGAAATTTCTGGGAAGTGAAGTGTATATGATCATTTATTTCTCCACGCATTTGTGCATCATTGACCAAAATATCCCCTTTAATTTGCATGATTGAAGCCAAGAAATTAATTGATAAAATTATGAAACAGAGCTGCAGACGACAGCAGAACGCCAGGAGATAATTTAAATCAAGCATAATATTAAAAAGGCTATTTGAGTGATACATAGTGCAGGTAGTGGAGGAGCAACATAAATTGACGGTTACATACGTCTGAAAATGATTTTGTGTCTATAAAAGACATTTTATATTAATAAATTAAAAATTGCTAGAAAGGCATCACGTGAGTGCGTCAAAATCTCTTTTAAGAGGGAATTGTTGGAAATTTATTAACGTGAAATAAAGTTAATCCTATTATTTATGACTCGAACAATTGGGACCCCGCACGTCGGAAACGTCGTTTTCCACACACGTGCACACGTTGTACCAAAGATCGTAACTTTTCTTAGTGAAAGTGATATTGGTACGTAAACGAAATGTTTGAGACATGAAATGATAGACGGTTATCGGCCAAATGACGAGTGTTTCACGTTGGTAAATGAAGGAAGAAGTGTACGATGTGTAAAAGATGAAATGAGTCGGAAATCGCCGTGAAGGGTCGCGGCGCCTCCGGCCTGAGCCGCGGCGCTGGGTGGCTGGTTGGTTACTGGAATTCAGGCGTCGCGACGCCTCCCAGGCAGGGCCGCGACGCTTCGATGGCAGTGAGGTTGACGGAAGAAGAAATGTTTCTGACTTTTGGGTTGGTTTTGGAGCATTGATCCTCCATTACTTGACACTTGATTCAGTCATTATTTGGCTGAATCATAACCTCTCAATAAGTGTCATTACATGGTCTTGATTGTCATTAGTTGGCTAGATGAGAGGTCATATTACACACACATTATAAATTGAGACTCTTGGCTCAATTGAAGAACACACTTGCAATATTACACACACATTCTTCTCTTGCTTTCTTTCACACACTAAAGAATTCTTTTAGTAAACATTTGAATTTTTTTTGCTCATTTGTTTGTTGATGTTTTATCTTGGGAGATAAGTTGACAATTACCGTAAAAGGATACATATGAGGTGATATTGTCTTAAGGACAGGGTGCTAACACCCGACTTAGCAAATTCTTCGCGGTAGTTCTTTCTGTATCAAATTCCAGATTGCAATCTTTATTGTTGTTACTTACTTCTCATTTTCAAATAAGTCTCCTTAGAATATGAGATTTAAAATTTTAAAAATAAAATATATTACTATTTGTTATTCTGGTGCAACAGGTAAAAATTATATGATAGTGTCAAAATTTATTTATCCTTACAGTATGTGTTACTTAAACTGTTGTGGAAAAAAAAACCTAAATTGTTGTGTGCAAATTGGCATAGTGAGAGCCCTAAAAATTTTCATGTGCCGCCATCTCTTTGCTTTTCAGTCTTGTCAATGGGAGTGATGAAACTCCCATTGCTTCATGTCCTAAGATTTTGTAAACAAGTCATTTTTCTAGGACTTTCTTCCTTACTCTAGCTCGAAGACCTCCGGCTGGATTTGAAATGGATCAGGTAGGGCATCCGTTTACGACGTGGGTGGGATTAGAAGTTTTATCTATTTGCCCTGTTCAAGTCGAGTTTCCTTATTGTCCCTTCCAAGACATCCCTTCTAACTTCCCACATCTTGTATCATGATCAGTCTAGCAATGGTTGAATCAATCTCAATCACAGCAATAGCTTACCAAGGCGATGATCAGTAGCTGGCCCGAGAGGATGATCAGCCACACTGGGACTGAGACACGGCCCAGACTCCTACGGGTGTTCGGGGGAGAATTGGCAAAATTCTGTTTCCATCGAGAATTTAATTGACCTTTCCATGGCAAACTCTGCACAACCAGTAGAGGAACAAAGAGACTTGGCAGAAGATATCTTCACACCAAGCTTTTGAACTATACTGGCGTAGACTGACGCAACACGCTCATCGCCCGCCTGACCCCTATCATTGTTTTGAAAGTTCTACCTCAGTGGAGTTCGACGCAAGTGCAAGATGGGCGTGGTATATATACCAGATTCTCCCTGAAAGTGCGGCTCGAGCAGCTGGGTATCGACAGACACAACGACTTAATCAACCGGATCCACCGAAGCTATTTCCTCTAGACAGAATGAGGCTCTCGTTGAAAGATCTATTAATGATTGGGCCACCCCTCCTGGCAAAGAAAGAAAGGCAGGACATGGGGAAATAAAGAAATAGAGTGAACCAAGTACATGTGTCTTACCCTTTCATTAGGGATGGCAATTGGGCGGGGCGGGTGCAGATACCCCCTCCCCCGCACCCGCACCCGCCAAAAAAATTCATATCCACCACCTACCCGCCACCCGTGGCGGGTACAATTTCAACATACATATCTGTCTAGGCGGGTATATTTTTAAACTCACACCCACTCCACTACCCAAGTGGATATCCGCCACCCGTCAATACCCCCCTGTACCCGCTAATGACATTAATACATTTCAGAACAATATTAAGTTAAATAATACTATATTGAAATTCTCTCTGTTATACATCTAGCTGTATAAATGCACGTTTTGTAAGCTATCACAGAAAGACACACATAGTGTTACACCCCATAATTCAAGGACATGTTTAAGAGAATGTACGAAGGAATCAGGACTCTAAAATTGGTACGAAAGAAAGAATTGTTTTCCGAAGGAAAAATCTTCCGAAC
Organism: Przewalskia tangutica; assembly: GCA_029844215.1. Lineage (NCBI taxonomy): Eukaryota > Viridiplantae > Streptophyta > Magnoliopsida > Solanales > Solanaceae > Przewalskia > Przewalskia tangutica. Next base: position 38,719,232 of record CM056731.1, on the reverse strand, counting down.
GTCGGAAAGGAAAAATGTTCGTTGATGAGAATTGGATTCTCAAAAATGCATTAATTAAAGAATCTGGAACTTATTATCATTATGAAAATTTATTTTTACGGATTTGGTCACGTGGGCCCACCCGAGAAATTTTACGTTTTGTGGGGCCCACGAGGGTTACGAAATTTTATGGACGAATGGGAGGGAGACACGTGGCACCCCCACATGGTCTTGGACGAAATTGGGCAAGGGTGTAATGGTCATTGACCATTGTAGATTAACAAGTCTTGCTAGCTTGAGAAAATTGACCAAGTCAACTTGCCACTTGTTTGGATATTTAATTTCCTTCATCCTAGCCACACATATGTTGTAATCTAAGCCCTTCATTGTGTTATATATACTACACTAGTTGCAAAACTTAGCTCCAACACTTAGAAAAATTTCAAGACCTTGTTCTACACCTAGTGAGCTCTCGGCTTTGCATATTTTTTCACAAGAAAATTTTGCAATTTTGGTTCATTATTCACAAAACTTTAACCCAAGGTCCCTAAGGGTATTGTAAGGATATCTCAATAGAAAGATCTCAGAAAAACGACGTTTTCACGTTAGTCGCAAGGCGAAAACCTAAGTCGTTTTCATAGTTTTGGATTGGAAATGGAAGAGAAGTTGGTTGTGAACTTCTAAAGGCTTCAAATAGTGGATTGGAGCGTAAAGGAAAGGTGCTAAGAATTGCGAAGGAGCGACTTTGAATCTTGGAATTTATAAGGGCTTATAAAGGTAAAAATCTTGTCGTTTTAGTAATTAAGATTACTTATTGTTGTAGCTATGGATATTAGCAAGCATGAGGTATATATTATGAAGTTTGATAAGTGTTATGGATATTGGAAACCCTAATCCGAAAGTTGCATGATTAACTCTAAGATTGTAATTCAATTTGGTTATTAGTTTTAGTCGTCGCATGTTATATAAAGAAAGGATTATAGTTGTTTGAATTGTTTGCGACTATATAACATGTTAGGTCGACATTATGGATTGAAATGAATTGGAAAGAAATAGATGTTGTTGTTGTCCTTGATAAGGCTGAATATTGCCTAAAGTTATTGAATTGTTTTGTATCATTGTGGGGCAAAATTTTACACGTCCTATTAAGGCATGTAATCCCCTTTAAATTGTTGGATTGTTGCGCCTTAAATGTGGCATGTTGGTTATTGATTTTCGGGCCTTGAAAAAGGTGGAAAAGTACGTAGAAACAAAGGAAGTGCTGCCCGATTTTCCGTAGAATAAGAGACCTTACACTTAGTATGATTCTACGTTAAAAAGCTAGGAGTTGATAGACATGTTATGACTAATATAGGTTGAAGTACTACGAGTAGCGTATTCTACTTGAAGGGTGGAAAAGCTAGCAAGGATAAAGTACTTGGGAGCATTTTGCAATTTGTCGCTAGTTGTCTTGAGGTATGTGAACCTCTTCCTTCTTTGGCATGATCCTACGTATGAAATAGCCATATGATATTATTTCATGATTCCTTCTACTCCTAGAAGTTAAGAAGTGTTCACGTTGTTGATTCTAAATTAAAAGTATGTTTAAATTATCCTAAGTCTTTACCAAGTCTTATGGGAGATGTTGGTAAGAATGGTTAGGAAGTTATGAGATTTGATTTAAAGCTATGTGTCTTGATTTATTTAAAGTAAGTTGATTTTATGTTTGAAAATTACTTGAATTTATATGTGAAAAGGGGATTGATTTTAAAAGTGGAAGTTATATGGTTTTAAAGAGAATAAGCTACTTGGTTTTGGGAAGTGTACGAAACTTTATTTTTCAAGTTATGAGACTTGATTTCTAAAGTGTAGATGACATGATTTTATAAGTATAAGTAAATGGACTTTAAAGAATGTATGTTATGAAGTTTTAAGACTATGAACTTTGATTGTCTTTTAAGGATTATGAAATTTTATTTTTCAAGTTATGGGAATTGATTTCTAAAGTATAGATGACATGATTTTATAAGTATAAGCGACATGATTCTAAAGAGTGTATGCTACGAGGTGTTAATACTATAAGTCTTGATTTTATGAGTGGAAATGACTAAACTTTAAAAAGTATGGCTTCTTAATTTATTTCAAAAGTTAAGAAGATGGTTTCCAAAAGAGTGTGTGACTTGAGCTTTAAAAAGAAAAGAGTTTTATGATTCTTTTTAAGTATGTATGTACGTAGTATTTTTGGGTCTAGTTTCCCTAATGTTGTAAGAATAAAAGTGTCTTAAGTTCTCTAAAATGAAAGGTTGTCATAATAGCTTTATGGGAAGTTGTTATGACGACTTAAGAAGAAGTGAAAAGATTGTTTAAAAATGTTATGTAAGAAAAATCACACCGAGCCTACAAATAGGTCGTATTATGTTATGAAATACACCGAGCCTACAAATAGGCCGGATTACGTTATGAGATACACCGAGTCTACACATAGGCCGGATTACGCCATATTACCCCGAGCCTACACATAGGCCGGGTTACGTCATCGTACACCGAGCTCCACAGGCGGGTCGGATTATGCTACATGATTCCACAGTACACCGAGCTCCACAGGTGGGCCGGATTATGCTACATGATTCCACAGTACACCGAGCTCCACAGGCGGGCCGGATTATGCTACATGATTCCACAGTACACCGAGCTCCACAGCGGGCGGACATGCTACATGATTCCACAGTACACCGAGCTCCACAGGCGGGCCGGATTATGCTACACGATTCCACAGTACACCGAGCCCCACAGGCGGGCCGGATTATGCCACATGATTCATCAGTACACCGTGTCCCGCAAATGGGCCGGATTACGTTATCACGTATGGATAATCAAAGTAAGCTCCCAAACAAGAGGTCCCTCCATAAAGTGTCGGATTATGTTATGTAAGATATGTAAGTTATGCGGAAAACTTGACTAAATCCTTAAAGTAAGTATGTAAGAATATGATGTTAATTTTTATTGAAAGAAGGAAAAGAACGGTTAATATACGATTGATTTCAGGAGTTAAAATATTTTTATACTTGCCCCTGTCATTTTTTTTATACAGTTATGATTTGGTTATTGTACCTTATTTCTGTTCCATACTCGGTACATGTTGTACTGACCCCCTTCGGGGGGCTGCGTTCATGCCCGCAGGTGTTAGGTACACAGGTTGGTGATCCTTGCTCTTAGGATCTCTGTTCAGTTTTTGGGAAGAAGCTCCATTCACTCCGGAGGCTTATCTTTTGGGTACAGTTTCCCTGATGTTGTAGATTTATGTACATTCAGGGGTATGGCGGAGCCCTGTCCCGCCACAGTTGTAATTCTTAGAGGTCTGTAGTCATATCTTGTGGGTCGGTTTGTAAAAAAAAGATGGATGTAACTGCGGTTGTTTAAGTATATGTATATGTGTCCAGGGAGGTGGCCCTATCGGCTAACCTGTTGTTTAAATTTTTGTTATTTTATTTTATAAGTTTCATGTATGTTTCGCTTATTATCTCTGATGTGTACCTGTAAGGGTGCCCAGGTAGGGCACCAGTCGCGGGCCCGGGGTCGGGTCGTGACACATAGCATACAAAATTAGTTGTTTGGAAGGACTACCAACAGTACGGGGAATGAGAAAATGTTTTATAAGGACTGCCAACACTTCATAAAATCAGCTAGCAACACTTCAAAAAATCAGCTAGCAACACTTCACAATACAAGCATCAAACAATGACAAAAACAATAGCCAAACCAGTAAGAACTGTCAAACCAGTAAAAACCAGTAACAATAATAATACATTCCAGATTCAAATTTAGCTATCTTTGCTTCTAAATGGAAAGAATATGATACAACAAGAACTGTAAAGAATCTCCTCAGTTTTCAACATCTTTAGCATCAATACCAATTTTTTAGCAACATCAGTTCTCCTCAAAATCACACATTTCTACCTCCTTGACATCAACACCACCTGCATAATGTATAATCAAAGTAAGTAGAGTTTAACTTCAATTTAATACAACATAAATAACTTGTCACGACCCGACCCCGGGCCGCGACTGGTGCCCTACCTGGGCACCCCTCTCAGGTAAACATCAGAGAATAGCAGCGGAACATACACAACACATAAGCATGCTTAGACAATAACATCACAGGCTAGCCGATAAGGTCGTCTTCCATAAAATATACATAGCCAAAAGTAAGATAGACAACTTTGTTCTACACCCAAACCACAAATGTTACTTCTGCACTTCAGATAACAACAATGGCGGACAGGGGCCGCCATACCCCTGAATGTACATAATATCTACAACATCAGGGAAAACCGTACCAAAAGTAATAAGCCTCCGGAGAAATGGAGCTTCTGACACCTGGTCAGTGATCCTAAGAATGAGGATCCACCATCTGCTTACCCGCACTGCAGATTTAACGCAGCCCCGAGAAGCGGGTCAGACACAATATGTACTAAGTATGTAAATCGAAAATACGTAATTACATCACGAGTCTAAAAACAGAGGAGACATGTATAAAAATCAACTTACGCTTCATCAGGCCTTACTAACAATGAGAGAAATAAGAGTATACTTACAACATAAAAATAGTAGACTCACGATCAAATCATGGGTAGCAAATCCATGGAGTGGTATAATGTCTTGGGGGTTTACCCCGCAATCATACTCAGAAGGTGGTATAACGTCTTGGGGGTTTACCCCTCATTTATACTCTTACCCTAGAGGAGGTGGTATAACGTCTTGGGGGTTTACCCCTCATTTATACTCTTACCCTGGAGAAGGTGGTATAACGTCTTAGGGGTTTACCCGTCATTTATACTCTTACCCTGGAGAAGGTGGTATAACGTCTTGGGGGTTTACCCCTCATTTATACTCTTACCCTAGCTCAACCGGCCATCATACATAACATAAGTAAGTTAAGACATCCCCTAACTTCTTATTAGTCTTGTTCATATACCCTCTCATTTTAGTTCACTTAAGGCACTAACATGTCTTAATAAAAGAATCCGGGAATTTAATCCCAAGTACTACATACTTCTACTCTTTTAAAACGAATGACTCATTTTTATATAAAACTTCCAAGATACTAATAACCATAGCATCAAGTCATTTGTCCTTACTTATCTTACTTAAAGTAAATCTCTCCTTTTGACTTTCCATAAAGCGAATGTAACCAACTTCCCATAAAGTCGTTATATTAACCTTATACCTTAGTCAATTACATTTTCCTATATCCAAGGGACTTAAACTTTTAAAACAAAACAAGTATCATATACTTAAAACACTTCAAGTCTCTTAACTTTGAAAACTTAAGACATCCTTAATAGTTTTAAAGAAGTGGGTTAATCTCCTAACTCGCCCAACTTGGCCATTCCTAACTAAGTAAAGGATATCAAAGTATCAGACGCTCACCGTACTATATAAGTACAACTATTCATGCTCAAGAGATAGGAAAGTTCCACATACCTCTTCGGGTCAATCCACTCGCAAGTCCAGTATACCGCACATAGTATGTTTAACCTATAATGACCATAATACGTTTATTAATCTCTAGCTTCAACGTAGAATATTCCAAGTGCAAGGTGTCACGAAAACAAATCAGATAAAGGTAAACTCACTAAAAGCAGATCGCCCGCGCTTTCATAAAATAACCTTTATTCTTACGTACCAACACCAAAGCGAACTACTTGCACCTCTTAAAATAATATAATATGTAATTCCATACCCCCATACCCCCATAAAAGTCTATAACCTCGGGAATCATACCAAAGACAAGCCTCAGGAGGTGGAGCTTTTCGGATGAGAAATGATCAAATCTCGAGTGCGGACGACCTGCATCGTACGATCTGCACGGCTGGCTGAGCGCCCCCCGGGCCGAAGTCGATCAACAGTGGTACATGAAATGTGAAAAAATAATATAATGAATTTCGTGACTCACGCGCCCTCTCACTCAAATATAACCGTAGTAGGTAGGTCCATAATAATATCAATCGTGCCTATACTAGATCCCACTGCATCGTAAGAATAACTGGAGAGGGGCAAGAAGGCATAGCTACTACCGTCCCACACCAGCCTCCTCAGCCGCGATCGCAAAGCCGGGTACGACCATCCAATTGCGTACAGCAACAATACTATCGACAGAATCACGGCGAAGACGGTAGGAGCGTCTCTACGTCCCTACCTAGATCCACCATCGGCCACCGGGTAAGTAGCTGAGCTAAAACCAATCCACCACCGCTCAGACACCGCACTACACGGCAGCCCCCCGGCAATGCGAGATAGCTACCTACCCCATCCACCGGCGTCACGCGGGAGCAAATGCAGGCGGCTAACTACTAGATCCCTAATCCATGGAACAAAATATCACCAATAGGAAACGAACCTCATCACGGCCGCATACCCGTGGAATCACTCCATCACCGCCCCGATAGACTCATAATCATAAAAATACAAACATATAACTCATAATTTTAATTCATTTCAATATCATGCCTTTACATAAACCAAGACAATTACCATGCCCATAAACCAAGAGAATTTTATTTAAGCAAGCCAAAGTACTTATCAAGGCACACATAGAATAATTCTCATCGAAACAAGCCAAAACACTATCAAGGCACAAACAGAAATTTCTTTTACAAGCCAAAGTAAAGTACTACGTACATCTTTTCTTTCAAGAGATTCCTTTATGCAAAATCGATACTAACAGTAAGTTACTACACCTTTAGAAAACTCATTTCAAAGCTTGAAACCAAGTAACTCTTTTTTCACAATCTAGACAACTTATGCTCATTAATCAAAATAAACGACTTTCATAACCTTCCATAAAGTTATTATAAAGCCCAACTTCCCAGCGTTATACTAACTTTATGCTTTAGAAATTCGACATCATCTATCCATATTATAAAGGCCGTTAACTAATCTCCCATAGCCGTTATAACATATTACGCCCCATTTCATCTTTTACTATCCAAGAGGCTTATACTTCAAACAAATTCATACAATTTTCAAAAATACTTCTTATCTTTAGAATAATTCAATACTAAATACTTTCACACCAAGTACTCATACTTTGTAAAATCATACTTTTCCTTAACCGGACTTATACTTCTTAAAACAAACAAGTCTTTTTATACTTAAACAAGTAAAAATACTAACTACATAGATACAAATACTCATGCTCAAAGATAGAAAGTTCCACACACCTCTTCTCAATCCACTTGCTAAGCTCAAAACTACCGCAAGTAATATGCCAACCTATAATAACCATATATTCTACTGAAAAAAAGGCAGCAAGATTTTTGTTTCTACTCGTTTACGCCTTTTTCTCAAGGCGAATTTACCGTCAACAATTAGTGTTCAATCAATCCAACAATTTAAAGGGGATTACACCCAAAATTCTGTCCCCCGTAAGTTTACAATAATTCACTTAACAATTCTAGGGTAGTTTTGCTACAACATGCTCATCATAATCTCTAACCCATTCTTCATAACAACCACATTTTCTAAGAGCATTATTTACTACCACAAGTTTTTCTCTTGCAACACTATAAACTAAATCTAAAGATCGTTGCGTTTATAAAAGTGAGCTAAACTTATTCCAAAGTTTTGGTTCTTAACTATTCAGATTTTTCTAAGATAGAAAATGTCAAAGATTGGTCAATATATTGCATGCAACAGAAAATCAGATGGGGACACTTGTCACCGGGTCTCTTTTAAAACAAAATAATCTAGACTCAACGAACTACGTGAAACACTTAGGAATCCCTCAATTTTACGGGTCAACCTGCCTCAAAGTTGACTAAGACCCAATAATCCACAACCTATCCTTTGAAAATTTTAAGTCTTACCCCCTTTCGTACGTACTCAAACGCATGACCTGAACTACGGGGTGTAACACAAGGTCACTAAATTCTACGGAAAATCGGACAGCACTTCCTTTGTTTCTACATACTTTGCCACATTTTTCAAGGCCGAATTCAATAACCAAACACGCCACCTTTAAGGCTCAACAACGCAGTTAATAAATAGGGGATTACACGCCTACTAGACGTGTAAAATTCTGCCCCATAAATGATATCAAACTAGTACAAACCACAAGGTCCAATTCGGCAACTTTGAGGTATAACAACATAATTTCTTATCCAATTTCCTTTTTAATCCAAACTCTTATCCAATTCCTACATGCAATATATCTAAGAGCAATATTGACAACTACAAAACTTTTCTTCCACACATGCAACACAATTTACTAGCAAAAGAGAAAATATTGTTACCTTAGAGCTTACCCAAATTAATCCAACAAATTTCACTTGTCTTATTTCCACAATCACCTCCACAAAACTCCTACAAGCTTGCCAACAAGTTTCCTTCTTGCCACTTTTCTGAAATTTTCCTCTACGCCTTGGTTTCTTCTTGAATTTCTAGAGAGAAGGGAGAACTTTTAATTTTAGAGAGAAGGGAGAGCTTTGAAGAATGACCAAGTCTTCAAGACTTGGTCAATAAATAGGACATGCAAAATCGACGGGGAACACTTGTCACCCTCCCATGGCCTTTTAAAAGAAAATATCCGATTTTTCCTCCGCTTTAGAAAACTCTCCGCCTGCGGCCGCGCCCGCGCTGCAACTTCAGAGAATTTCAGCATACGGCGCCGCGACCGCATCCGCCGGCCGCAGCCTCGACCGAAACTTTTTCTCGCCGATCACAGACCGAACTTGTAACTCCCATAACTTTCTACTCCGATGTCCTATCGACGAACGGTTGGTTGCGTTGGGAACTAGACTCAACGATCTACGTACTAGGCCTTTAAAACACCTAGGAACTCTTAATGTCACTGGACAAAAACTGTCCCAAAGTTGACTAAAAACCTGTCCGAAACATTCTGTCGACCTATCTTTCGAACATTTAAAACTTAATTCCTTTCGTACGTTCTCATAAGCATGACCTGAATTATGGGGTGTAACATTCTCCCCCCCCTTAGAAACATTCGTCCCGAATGTTCCTTCTAGGCTTACTCAAATCACAATATCGACATAGACTCTCTTAACTATTCTTCTTGCAAATAAAGACGCTCCACATGGCCACAACAATACTTAAGCATAATTGCTAAATTTAAAAACTAAAAATCAGGAAAGTGGGTTGCCTGGAGGTGTAGGGAACAAGTGAGTATACCTCTTCCTCATGTTCACTTCTGCTTCCCATGTCATTTCCTCTCTGTTCTCATTCCACCATAAGACCTTGACGGAAACCACATCCTTTGTCCGCAGTCGCCTAACCTGACGATCGAGTATCGCTATGGGACTCTCCTCATACGATAACCCCTCTGTCACCTGGACATCACAAATCGGGTGTACTCTAGATGGATTTCCGATACACTTTCGCAACATAGACACATGAAAGACTGGATGTATCGCTCCGTGACGGACGGCAGATTCAACTCGTAGTAACCTCGCCTACCCTACTGACACTGATAAGGCCCAACGCACTGGGCTAAGTTTCTTCTTCCCAAATCTCATCACGCCTTCATGAGTGATACCTTCAGAAGACCCAATCATCCACCTCAAACTCAAGTGTCGACGCCGACATCTCCATACGACTTCGCCGACTTTGAGCCGACAATAACCGCCTCGGATAAGCTTCACCTTATCCATCGTCGCTGAATCAAGTCCGCCCGACTAATCGAACTTCTCCCACCTCAAACCAAATTTATCGCGACTGCACTTCCTCCCGTATAAGGCCTCATAAAACGCCATCCGATACTAGAATGGTAGTTGTTGTTATATGCAAACTCCACAAGAGGTAAATGATCATCCCGCCACCCTCGAAATCAATAACACAGCCCGCAAAGATATCCTCGTTGTCCGATAGTACGCCGCCCGTCCGCTTGGCCCGAGGATGAAACGCAAGATCGAGACTCACCGTGTCCCTAATCCCTTCTCGAAAGACCTCCGTAAGTTAGCCGAGAACCGCTCTCTCGTCGATATAACCGATGTAGGAACTCCATGCGCCTCACAATCTCTGATATACAATCTAGCATAATCTCTAAAAAGTCGCCCCGATCAAAGAAGTGGCTGATTTCATAGCTCGCCGACAATAACCTGCATGGAATCACGCTCTCCGAGTGTGAGGTAACCTCGTAATAAAGTCCATATTGATCACCTCCCACTTCCATGTCGGAATCTCTATCATCTGCAACAACCCACCAAAGCTTCGTGCTCCACTGACTGCCGACAATTCGACATCGCGCCACAAACTCCGCAACGCCCTTCTTCAAGCCATCCCACCAATATATACACTGAGGTCATTGTACATCTTAGTCGACTTTGATGAATAGAGTAACGAGCATCGCAGGCTCTCCTGCAATCCGACGGTCCTCGCTACATCGTACACATACCGCCTCAAATCTTAGCACCCCATCGTGTGTTACTCTCAAATAGACTCTTCTCCTCCCAAGAGCCATATCTCGATACCGCACTACACCTGATCCTCATACTATCGCCTCTTCACCTCCTCGACGATAAGACTCGCAACCTCTCGAACCCGAACTCCATTACTATCGAATCAACCAAACGAACCCCAAGACTCGCTAGTGATGTAACTCTGACCATATCCCTTCTCTAGTCAGACATCGCATGCACTACCCATCGATCTACGACTGGCGGCATCCGCAACTACATCGCCTTCCCCGGTGGTATAGAATATCGACATCGTAATCCTTAAGTAACTCCAACCACCGCCTCTCGCCGCAAGTTCACTTCTCTCGCTAAAGATATACGGAGGCTCTTCGGTCCGTAAATATCCACACGAACTCCATACGATAATGTCTCCGCATCTTCAAGGTACGAATCACCGCCAACTCTAAGTCACGTGGGATAGTTCTTCCTCATGCTTCCCGAGCCGCCGAGACGCGTGACGATATAACATTGTCGCCGCATCAAGACGCACTCAAGCCCGACACCCGACGCATCACAATAAAAACCACATATCCGCCAAAACCCTCTCGAAGAGTAAGAACTGAGCGGCCGCCAATTTATCTTTCAAGAATCGAAGCTCTCTCACAAGCATCCGCCCACCGGAACATAGCCGTTTTCTCGAAGCCATTTAGTCAAAGGTGCCGAGATAGAAGCAAATCTTCCACAAATCTCCGATAATAACTCGCAAGTGCCCAAAGCCGCGCACTCGCTGTGTTGTGGATCGCCATGTCTGATCGCTCAATCTTTTGTCAGACAACCCGAATACGATCGACTTCGATAACATGCCCTAAGAAAGCCACCGAGGCCAACCAAAACTCGTGATTTCGAGAACTTGGCGCATAATCGCCGGCCCCGAGGACTCCAATACCGCCTCAAACGACCGCATGTTCCCGCCTGCGCGCGAATAAACCGTAATATCATCAATGAATACTATAACGAACATATCCAAGAATGGCTTGAACACCCGCTCATCAAATCCATGAATACCGCTGGGCGCTGTCAACCCGAAAGACATCACCAACTCATAGGCCCATACCGGTCCCAATGCACCTTGGGATATCCGCCTCTAACTCGCACTGATGATAACTGCATCGCAGTCTATCTTGAAAACACCTTGCACTCGCAATCGTCAAACAAATCGCCAATCCCGGGAGGATATCTGCTTCGATAGTTACCTTGTTCACCGTCAGTAATCAATACACATACGCTGGCCCCATCCTTCTTTCTTTACAAATAACACCGCGCCCTGTGGAGAAACACTGGCCCGATAAAGCCTTTCTCCAAAGAAGTCCTTCATTGGTCTTTCAATTACTTCAATTCGCAGTGTCATCCTCGTATGGCGTAATAGATATTTCCACGAGTGTCTGGCGCCATATCAATGCAAAATTCAATCTCCTTCTCAGGAGGGATACCTGGAAGCTCATCTGGGAACACGTCTGGAAACTCTCTAACGACCGAATCGATCAAGGTCCTATCTCACCTCGTGATTTAATACTCGAACCATATGGTAGATATACCCTTTCCGCACCATCTTCCTAGCCTCGAGGTAAGAAATAAACTTACCCTGGCGATGCAAGATTCCCTTCCACTCGAGCAACCGGCCACCAGAAACCGAACCGCATCATTCTCTCTCTATACCCACATTGGCATAGCAATACGCTAGCCAATCCATACCCATAATTACATCAAAGTCCGTCATATCCAACTCTATCAAGTTTCCCAGAGTCCGACAACCGTTTATAGTCACCGGGCAAGCCTTATATACCCGCCACTACCACCGAATCACCCATCGCGTAGCCACCTCAAAAGGTTTTATGGACTCTGCTCAATCCCTATTCTACCAAAGAATATGATGAGATATATAGGACAAGGTAGAACTCGATCTATCAAAGCATATACATCACAAAGAAGAAACCAATAATGTACTCGGACGACATCCGTGACGCCTCGGTCCCGACGGCCGACATAGCATAAATGCGCTCGAGGACCGCTGAATCGACTCCTACCACGACTTCGCCGCGCTCGCCGCCCGAACACCCCGCCTCCGGCGCATAACTGCCAAGACGAAGATCCAAAGAATCGACTTCGCTTACCGAACCATCACACTTCCGCCACCTCTGACGGACAATCTTCTCAAATGGCCTCGCTGGCCACAAGAGTAACAAGCTCCTCGGCGAACACGACACTCGCTCGCGAGACCTACCGATTGAGCACACCGAGACGGGGTGGTCTCGACGGTAGCGCCGCTTCCTCGAAACCCTCAAGTCCTCGAGCCCCGAACTTTCAATGACTCGCCGATCGACTCTCCCGCCGTAAAATCGAGAAGGAGCACTCAGGCCGGGCCAAATGTGGACCTGGTCCGCCGAGGCCGCCTAAAATCGCCTCGAGACTCTGCCCCGCCTCGGGCCGGCCTAAGTCTAGCTGATCCTTCATCTCTCGCCTCAATCCTCGCGCATACACTGCATCTCCGGCAATATCCATCCCTACCAAGAGCCACCCCAAGCATGCAGAATCATACGACGGTCTAACCCCATCACATATCGATGAACCTGCTCGCCATGTCGCCACAATGGTGTGCGATACCGCCAAGGAGTCAAACCTGTGTCAGACTTCTCGATAGTCCTCCCGCTCGCCTCAAGGTCAAGAATCTATCTACGCGGCTCTCTCATCTCGTGAGGTAAGAAGTGATCCAGAAAGCCTCTGTGAACTCCTCCCAAACACCGGAAGAGCATCCTCACCTCTCGACAACTCCCATGACTCAAACCGCTCAACGCAATGTCGCAGAACCTGTAAGAGGCTAGCATGACTGACTCACTCCGAGGCCCTAAGCACTGCATAGTCCGTCAGAATCGCCGAACAAACTCCCGGCGATCCTCCTGACATCGAACCATAGAACTCGTGGATGACAACCAGAAATCCCGAATCAGAATCGGCTTGTGGTCGCCGCTCGCTCGCTGGCCGCTCGCCACTACGCTGGTCAATAACCTGACCGCTTCCCGTAATCTCTATACTCAAGGCACGAATCATCGCTACTAACTCTAAGTCATGCGGATAGTTCTTCTAATGCTTCTCGAGCCGCCGAGACGATAAGCTATAACTTGCCGTGCCGCATCAAGACGCACTCAAGCCCGACACCCGACGCATCACAATAAAACCACATATCCGCTCAAACCTCCGGAAGAGTAAGAATCGTGGTCGCCAATTTCTCCTTCAAGAATCGAAGCTCTCTCATAAGCATCCGCCCACCTAACATAGCCGATTTCTCGAGTCACCAGTCAAAGGTGCCGAGATGGAATCAAACTTCCACAAATCTCCGATAATAACCCGCAAGTGCCCAAAAGCCGCACTCCGCCAGAATGGTCTAGGCCAAGTCTTCGACCGCCAATCTTCATTGTCAACCCAATACCATCTACCCGATAACATGCCCTAAGAAAGCCATCAAGCCAACCAAAACTCGCATTTCGAGAACTCGCATACAACCGCCGGCCCGAGGACTCCCAATACCGCCTCGCCGTCCGCATGTTCCTACCAGGCGCAAATAAACCAGATATCATCAATGAATACTATAACGAACATATCCAAGAATGGCTTGAACACCCGCTCATCAAATCCATGAATACCGGGCGCTGTCAACTCGAAGACATCACCTCAACTCGTAGTGCCCATACCGGTCCCGAATGCGCTTTGGGATATCTCGCTTCTAACTCGCACTGATGATAACCGCATCGCAGTTCTATCTTGAGAAACACTCGCACTCGCAGAATCGTCAAACAAATCATCAATCCCGGGAGGGGTATCTGCTTCGATAGTTACCTTATTCACCGCCAGAATCAACACACATACGCAGCTGGCCCCATCCTTCTTTTTACAAATAAAACCGGCTCCCTGTGGAGAAACACTAGGCTCGATAAAGCCTTTTCCAAAGAAATCCTTCACCGGTCTTTCAACTCCTCAACTCAAAGAAAGCCATCTTGTAGGTGGAATAGATATAGTCGAGTGTCCGCGATGTATCAATGCAAACTCAATCTCCTCTCGTGAGGGATACCCGAGATCGTCTGGAATACGCCTGAAACTTCTAACAACTGAATCGATCAATGTCCGTACTCCTCGAGATCAAGACCAACCATATGGTAGATATACCCTTCCGCACCATCTTCTTAGCCTTGAGGTAAGAAATAAACCTACCTCTACGACGCAGATTCCCTTCCACTCATAACGGCTCCATGAAACTAGAACTGCACTCAATCTCTCTCATACCCACATTGGCATAGCAAGATGCTAGCCAATCCATACCCATAATCACATCAAAGTCCATCATATCCAACTCTATCAAGTCGCCAGGTCCGACGATCAGATATAGTCACCGGGCAAGCCTTATACACCCGCCACTACCACCGAATCACCATCGCGTAGCCACCTCAAAAGGTTTTATGGACTCTGCTCTATCCCTATTCTACCAAAGAATATGAGGAGATATATAGGACAAGGTAGAACTCGATCTATCAAAGCATATACATCACGACATGAAACCAATAATGTACCGCGACGACATCCGTGACGCCCCGGTCCCGACGGCCGGACATAGCATAAATGCGCTCGAGGATACCGAATCGACCCCACCACGACTTCGCCGCCCCGCTGGTCCGTGAACATTCTCGCCTCCGGCGCCTAACCACCAAGACGAAGATTCAAAGAATCGACTTCGCTTACCGAACCATAACACTCCACCGCCGTTTCGACAATCTCTCTTCAAACGCCCTTCGCCCACAAGAGTAACAAGCTCCCGGTCATACGACACTCGCCGGGTGGAACTTACCGCACTGCATACACCGAGACGGGAGTGGTCCCGATCGACGATGGTCTTCGCCTCGACGCCCCGATCGATCAACCTCCCGCCAAAAACCGGAAGGGGCACTCGTCTACCAAATGTGGATCTAGTTCGCCGAGGCCGCCCGCCTAAACTTCCCCGAGACCTCGCCGCCCGAGCCAAGCCGATCCTCCTCTCTATCCTCTATCCTCGCGATACGCCGCATCCTAGCAATATCCATACCGATCAAGAGCCACCCCAAGCATGCAAGAATCATACGACGGCCTAGCCCCATCACATAGCGATGAACCCCGCTCGCCATGTCGCCTACAATGGTGTGGCGATACCGCCAATGAGTCAAACCTGTGTCAGATTGTACTCCGATAGTCCTCCCATTCTCGCCTCAAGGTCAAGAATCTATCCACGCTGGCTCTCTCATCTCGTGAGGCAAAAGTGATCCAAGAAGGCCTCTCGTGAACTTATCCCAACCACCGGAAGAGCACCTCACCTCTAGACCGCTCCCATGACTCAAACTACCAACGCAATATCGCAGAACCCAGAAGAGGCTAGCATGACCGACTCACCTCCGAGGCCCTAAGCACTGCATAGTCCACAGAATCGCCGAACAAACTCTCGAGGATCCTCCTGATCTCGAACCATAGAACTCGGGGATAACAACCGTAAAATCAAGAATCAGAATCATCGGCCTGTGGTCGCTACTCGCTTCCCGCCGCCGCTACTATGTTGGTCAACAACCGGACCGCTTCCCTCGCATCTCTATACTCACTGACGTGGAATCAAGGCTCGTGTACGGGTCTCGTGAGCTGCCGCTGCCGCCCGAAGCTCGCTGGGCCGGGCGACGCCGTGGAACTTCGCCGTCCAAACATCACTCGGTAAGGATCGCATGTGCCTCGTAATCTCCTACGTGTCCTACTAGCAGCCTCCTCACCGTTTTTCCTTCGCCGCGTTGCTGCGCGAGGCATAACTGATACATAAAAATACGCCAGGGGTTCAACCTATAACATGCCTCTATTGCACGATCTTAGAGTGAAAGAATGGAAACTATCCTAAATATCTCGTAGCCTCTCGATTATAGACGTGGTGCACAACACACCGATAATCAAGACTTACTAGACACCTGGCCCGTAGACACTTTCCGAGGACTAATCGCTCGATACCACTTTTGTCACGACTCGACTTCGGCCGCGATCGTGCCCTACCCGCACCCCTCTCGTAAACATCGAGAATAGCAATGAACATACACAACACATAAGCATGCTTAGACATAACATCACAAAGCTAGCCGATAAGGCCGCTTCCATAAAATATACATAGCCAAAAGTAAGACAAGACAACTTTGTTCTTACAATTCCAAACCACAAATGTTACTACAGCACTTCAGATAACAACAAATGGCGGACAGTGGCCTCGCCATACCCTCAATGTACATAATATCTACAACATCGTGGAAAACCGCACTAAAAGTAATAAGCCTCCGAGAAATGGAGTTTCGACACCGATCGGTGATCCTAAGAACGAGGATCCACCACCGCTACCCGCACTGCGCAGATGAACGCACTCGAGGAAGGGGTCGACACAATATGTACTAAGTATGTAAAATCGAAAATACCGTAATTACATCACGAGTCTAAAACAGAGCCGAGACATGTATAAAAATCAACTTACGCTTCATCAGGCCTTACTAACAATGAGAGTAAATAAGAGTATACTTACAACATAAAAATAGAGACTCACGATCAAATCACGGGTAGCAAATCCATGGAGTGGTATAATGTCTCGGGTTTACCCCGCAATCATACTCGTAACGTGGTATAACGCCTCGGTTTACCCTCATTTATACTCTTACCCTGCAGAGGTGGTATAACGCCTCGGGTTTACCCTCATTTATACTCTTACCCTGGAGAAGGTGGTATAACATCTTGGGGGTTTACCCCTCATTTATACTCTTACCCTGGAGAAGGTGGTATAACGTCTTGGGGGTTTACCCCTCATTTATACTCTTACCCTAGCTCAACCGACCATCATACATAACATAAGTAAGTTAAGACATCCCCTAACTTCTTATTAGTCTTGTTCATATACCCTCTCATTTTAGTTCACTTAAGGCACTAACATGTCTTAATAAAAGAATTCGGGAATTTAATCTCAAGTACTACATACTTCTACTCTTTTAAAACGAATGACTCCTTTTTATATAAAACTTCCAAGATACTAATAACCATAGCATCAAGTCACTTGTCCTTACTTATCTTACTTAAAGTAAATCTCTCCTTTTAACTCTCCATAAAGCGAATATAACCAACTTCCCATAAAGTCGTTATATTAACCTTATACCTTAGTCAATTACATTTTCCTATATCCAAGGGACTTAAACTTTTAAAACAAAACAAGTATCATATACTTAAAACACTTCAAGTCCCTTAACTTTGAAAACTTAAGACATCCTTAATAGTTTTAAAGAAGTGGGTTAATCTCCTAACTCGCCCAACTTGGCCATTCCTAACTAAGTAAAGGATATCAAAGTATTGTACGTCTATTGTACTATATAAGTACAACTATTCATGCTCAAGAGATAGGAAAGTTCCACATACCTCTTCGGGCCAATCCACTCGCAATTCCAATATACCGCACGTAGTATGTTTAACCTATAATGACCATAATACGTTTATTAATCTCTAGCTTCAACGTAGAATATTCCAAGTGCAAGGTCACTAAATTCTACGGAAAATCGGACAGCACTTCCTTTGTTTCTACATATTTTGCCACCTTTTTCAAGGCCGAATTCAATAACCAAACACGCCACCTTTAAGGCTCAACAACGCAGTTAATAAATAGGGGATTACACGCATACTAGACGTGTAAAATTCCGCCCCACAAATGATATCAAACTAGTACAAACCACAAGGTCCAATTCGGCAACTTTGAGGTATAACAACATAATTTCTTATCCAATTTCCTTTTTAATCCAAACTCTTATCCAATTCCTACATGCAATATATCTAAGAGCAATATTGACAACTACAAATCCTTTCTTCCACACATGCAACACAATTTACTAGCAAAAGAGAAAAGATTGTTACCTTAGAGCTTACCCAAATTAATCCAACAAATTTCACTTGTCTTCTTTCCACAATCACCTCCACAAAACTCCTACAAGCTTGCCAACAAGTTTCCTTCTTGCCACTTTTCTGAAATTTTCCTCTAGGCCTTGGTTTCTTCTTGAATTTCTAGAGAGAAGGGGGAGCTTTTAATTTTAGAGAGAATGGAGAGCTTTGAAGAATGACCAAGTCTTCAAGACTTGGTCAATAAATAGGACATGCAAAATCATGGTAGCCATGCACACAGAACTTCGTGAGAATTTCAAGATATCCGTGCGCCACACTCAGATCCGCGCCGCGACCAGATCCGCGCCGCGCCAAGCCGCACCCGACCGAAACTCCTTTTCTCGCCGATCACTGCATCAACTTGTAACTCCCATAACTTTCTACTACGATGTCCTATCGACGAACGGTTGGTTGCGTTGGGAACTAGACTCAACGATCTACGTACTAGGCCTTTAAAACACCTAGGAACTCTTAATGCCACTGGACAAAAACAGTCCCAAAGTTGACTAAAAATCTGTCTGAAACATTCTGTCGACCTATCTTTCGAACATTTAAAACATAATTCCTTTCGTACGTTTTCATAAGCATGACCTGAATTACGGGGTGTAACATAACTTAATCGAATTAATGTTACATTTGATATCAGCCCAAATCCAATTTTGAGCACACATCAACGCCTCCACCATTTCCTGAAGAAGTCGACTACGATAAGGATCAAGTACACGTCCACTAGTGCTAAATGCGGATTCGATTCGGACTAGAAACCGAATGCTCAATATATCCCTTGCTATTTTTTGGAGAATGGGATAATTATTTTCGTTTGTTTTTCACCAATTAAGAATATCGAAATCATCCACAAGTGGTACAGTTTCAGCTTCCAAATACTTCTCCAAATCAGATTTTAGTCCAATTTTACTATTGTCCTGTGACATAAATTGTGCAAACTCTTGCATGTACCCCATTCTCATACTACTTGTAACATCAGTTGAAGACACTTGGCTACTACTAGCTGGATTATTGTCATTGTTGTGCCCATACTCATCCACCAATTCCTTTAGAGAATCATAAATCTTTTTTACTTCAACATCAACAACAAGCGCATCATAAATTTTAGCAAAGTAAAACCGAAAAAGAGTCATCTTGAACCTAGGATCAAGTATAGTTGCCACACCCATAAGACCATTAACATCTAACCAATACTTATTGTATTTCTCTAACATTACCTCGACCATTTTTCCTATATAAATGGTAGGTGAGGACAACCATTTGGTTAATAAGATTCTAATCTCACAAATTCTAGGGAACTAAATATCGCGTAGGATACGTCGAGGCAGAAAATTGATGTGTAATATCATTAAACAATTTCAATAGTTCACATATTTTCACAACCTTATCCAGTCTTCACTAAGTGGTGGATCTTTGGACAAATTATCCCTTGCACTTAAAATAACAAACACCTCCCTAAACTTGATAGCAACTACAAGCATGTCATATGTCGAATTCCATCGAGTTTTACAATCAAGTATTAGCGATTTGGAACAATCAGGAACAACTTGCTTAGCTACTTGTTCAAATTTTTGAGTTCTCTTATCTGATGAAGTCCAAAAGACAACACTTGCCCTAATTCTTTCAATACCCTCTTTAAACACGGCACATAAACCATCTTGAACAATCAAATTAAGTATGTGTGCACAACAGCGCATATGAAGAAAACGCCCATGCAACATCAACGAACGATAAGGAAACTCCTCACGCAATAAATTTATCATAGCATCATTTGTAGTGCAATTATCAACCGTTATAGAAGACAATCTAAGATCAAGATTCCAAGATTGAATGCATTATTTTAAAGACTCGACAAAGACCTCACCAGATGCGGTTGTCGGACATACAAGAACCTATTAAATTGATATGAACATAATAACATCATCATACACTAGATATGAATTGCAGCCATCAACAAAAGAATTTAAATGCCAACAGATTTACTACTGGTGTATGAAAATACAAATTTAATCATTTCCAAGAGATTTACTAATCTTCATATCTTTTCATTTCAACCATCTTAGCATATTCTAAAACCAAAACATAGAGCAAAGCCATCATATAAATAGGAAAATAACCATTTACCACCAAAATCGGCCACTAAAAGTAAGTACAAATTGACATAAAGCAAAATGCTACCAACCAACACCAAAGAAAAAAAATACATCAACTATTCAATCTCCAAAATTACAGATAAATTTTTTTACTTCCTTTGTAACTTTCAGTTGTTATATATTCCAGATTTGAATAATTAAATATCCAATAATCACATTAAAATTTGCATAATCATACAAGAAAGAGTACCTGATGATCCGGCTTTGGAGATTCCATGAATTATCAATGGCGCGAGGTGACAATGATGTATCCTTTTTTCTCGATAGTTTGCCTTCCACACGCTCAGAGTCAATGCCACCCTTCCTTTGACTTTCCTTAACAAAGCACTTAAACTATCTTTTCGACATCAGGTCGCTGGAGAATGTCTTTTTTGTCAGGTCATGACAGGAACCTTGAAACCCGTCAAGATTGTTGAGTACTTTCTAAAGCCATAATGCCCAACCATGCTTAGTGGGTATTCATGGAGAATAATCATTTCCGTTAAGTCTTGTCTCGCATTATCTTCGCGAACTCATACGAGACAATGTCGCTGTCCCATTCAGATCGTATGGCTAGCAAGTTTACCAAACAACCTTGTTTGTCTGAGATTCATACATTTCTTCTTCGACATTTACTTGCATGCTCTTTCAAGTGACTTGTTCCGCCTTGCCCTCCAAGTTGCTTCAAACAACGGATGCACTCACTTTTATTTCTTCCCTACTGCTTCCTTGTAAAATTATCCCAAGCTTTTGATGTATGATCACGTTGGGGCAAAATGTATGATCTACAGAATTAGTTTGCTCTTGACTCTTCAATTTCGTCACATTTTTCCACCATATTTGGAGTACAACTTGTCGTAGATGGATCTGATGTTGACTTAGTAGTGGCATTACACTTGCTTGTCATTCTTACCCATACAATTACATATATACAAATTAGGACACCATTGAAGAAAGATAAAAATAATCCTTTAGTTCAGATTTTCTAAAACAGATATGACCAGATATCTTTCGCGCTTTCTTCGTCAACCAACTTATACATTCTGTCCTCATTGTCAGTAATCCATAAAAACACTTCAAACTTCTTATTATAATGATCTAAGCTTATATTGAAATCATTCAGTGCTATATTTACACAACACTTGCACAAGAAGACAGGACAAAGGGGTACATTTTAACAGAACACAAACTTGCTCTCAGTAGCAAAGAAGAAACTAGGATCAAATGAAAATAAAGGGGACTAGTGCCCCAACAAACCAGTTATCACATATAACAAGATGCAAGCAGAGGTTGAAAATGCCATCAAATAAACCAAAAAGTAGTTGCTACACTCTTGATGAGATAAAGCTCTCGAAAACTATCAAATGCAGAGTAGAAGTAGAAACCAATAATCAATACTTGTTGTTAGAGTCTTAGCCTCTCAGGGACAGGGAGGCGTGACGGTGACGATCGGGAGAGGGAGGAGAGGGTGATGGTGGCTTGAGCGTGAGTCGTGACAGTGCTGAAATGAGAAAGAGAGAGAGAGGGAGGCGGAGGTGTAAGTAAAAGGAAGAAAGGAAAGGGAAAATCCTAACTTATGAGGTGGGCGTGAGAACAGAGATAGTGAAATGTGAGAGAGGCTGCAGATGTAATGAGAAGTGAAGGGGAAATCCTATTAACTTATGTACAATTTTATATTGGGCTTGCGGATTAGAATAATATTAGACTAGGTTTAGCGGGCGGGTAGGCGGGTATAACTGTCAATCCACCACCGAGTAGGCGGGTACATTTTCAATACCCATACCCGCTTACTACCTATCAAGGTTATACTCATATCCGCTCTAACTGGAACGGGTGCGGTGCGGAATCCGCAAAATTATACCCACCTGCCATCCCTATCTTTGTTCTTGGCTTCTTGCTATATATATCCTGGTTAATTTGTAATTCCAGCTATTACCTATCCACAATTAATATGTGACACTCTAACAGCAATAAAGAAATATAACCTTTTCCACCGGTCATCAATCGATACAAAAGCGTAATGTTTGCAAGTTATTTCTTGTGGTACAATATGATTTTTCCTATAGTGAAAATCGTAAATTTGATCTTTTCTAGATCTAGTCCAACTAAATTTATTATTTGCACACGTCTTCTTTTTCTGCAAGCATAATATAATATTGTACATGGCTAGTTTAGGCAATGTCAATTGCCTTCCGTTTTAGACCATCTCCAGCAGGGGACATTGTCCCAATAATTATACACAACAGAAGACAACTTAAATGACATGTTGACGTGAAAATAATTGGAAATTATTGAATATATAGAAGATAATCTTGCCACGTGGAGACAATGTCTCCTGCTGGAGAAGGAGAAGGAGACAATGTCTCCTGCAACGCCATGTGACAGTCTGCGATTGACTGCCAGAAATTCATTTTTCACCGCTACTTTAATTGCTATTTTTGACTAATAATTTGCCGAATTAAAAAAATACCAATTTTTTTTATTTTTCAAGATCTATAAAAAGAGACTAAGTTTACTTCATTTGGACACCGAAATATTTTAGCTATTTTCTTCAAATTTCTATCTCTTCCAAATTATTTGCAATTTTTTTTAATATGGATCCTAATCAAAATTTTAATCTTCCTCCAAATTTTATATTTCCTAACCAACTACAAAATTCCAATATTCAACGTCCACAAAATTCTCAAAATATGTCATCCAATTTTCAAATGTCATATATGATGACAACTAATTTTGGTATGCAATATCCGTATAACCGAAAAATTTGAAATTTGGCAAAAGTTTGGAACAATCGAAAATTACTTTTCAATTTGTGATTTAAATATTATCAATGTTTTAGTGTATTTTTGATAAATTGTACGATTAATTTATCTTCATTAATAAAATCATGTATTGTTGTGTTTTAATATTATAATAAATTTGATAAGTATCAAAATTAAATGAATATAAGTAATTTATAATTTTATTATTATATGTGTAATAATATGAATTACAAGAATAATATCATATACAAAATAGAAAATGAGATAGAATGAATATATATGGTGTGGTATATATATTGATGTGGAGGAAAGAGAAAATGAATTATTTTATGAAATATCTCATGTTGTGGAGTGTATGTGATAAATGAAGATATTTGATGATGTGTCAGATGAATAATCTGATGTGGCAGGAGATAAAGACGATTTCAATTATCTCCTGCTGGTGATGGTCTTATGGAAATATATATCCCAAATTTAGTGCATGTTTGATACAACTTATTAAAAAGTGTTTATAGAAGTAGAGCTTATAGGAGTAGAGTTTTTCAAGTAGAACTTTTATTAAAAAGTTGTTAGGTGTTTGATTGTCAATCAAATTTTGGACTTTTGAAAGAAGAGATAAAATAGCTTTTGAAAAGGCCAAAAGCTCTAGTGCTCTTTCAATCAAACACTCCAAAAAAAATTCACAAGTACTTTTATTAAAAAAAAAAAAAAATTGACCTTTCAAAAAACCCAACCAAAGGGACACTTAGTAAGGGATGACTCATGCAAGATCGTGACATCGCTGCCTCCCACCAATGGGCAAAGACTATGATTTACCTTCCTCCACCAATCTCTGTCGGGTCGGAGGGGTGGAGGCACTGTGGGCGAGGGATTTCGCCTTTTACTCTCAAGTAATACTTCTTTACTCGTAAGCTTTTTTATTTTACCACATCGATCTGCACAATAATTAAAGAACATGGTTTAGCTTTTCTGAACTCACTTGCATGGTTATTATAAAATTTTACCCCGAACTACCTAATAAGAAAACCTTTTTTCCTCATAAATCATAATATATACAATTCAATCGACATTGAATTGACAAGATACTAAATGGTATTTCCCGTTGTTGCTGTCGGTTAATCAGGCAACTTTTAGTTTAGTACTGTCGTAATTAGTGATTTCGTTACCTAAGTGTACGGACAATTTGGTAGATTGAAAAAATAAAAATAAATAAAAAGTTTTCCCGCCATGACAGATTTACAATTAGAGATGTCAGTGGGGCGGGTAAATGCGGGTACCGTCCCGCATCCGCTTCAGTTGGAGCGGGTATGGGGGATGGTTTGGTGGGTGATGGGGCGGGTATGGATATCAAAAGTGCTATCCGCCGCCATGGGTAGTGGGGCGGGGGTAAATTTCATATAAGACTCGACCGTACCCGCCCTCTACCCGCACCGCCCGTACCCGCACCGTCTATTAATTTAATTAGGCTATTTACTAATTTATTTGTCAATTTCTTGATTTAAAATGTGACTTCACTGATTTGGGTCATTCCCTTTTTAATAAATCTGCCGAGCGAGCCCAGGCTCCAGGCCCAACTCAACTCATCAAAAGCAAAGGAACCCTACCCTACATCTCATTACTCATATTTTCATTATCATCTTCGTGTCCCTAGCAATAGCCAGTATGGTGCCTTAAGCTAAAAAAAAACTCCAAACCCACTCAATCGAAGGTGAGTCTGCTCGGCTGAGTGTTGCTATCTTTGATTGATTTTTTATTTATATCTCAGTATTTTGGTAGGCGTTAATGAGCTTTTAATTGTGTTTTATGGGTAGAGTATAGGAAGATGGAAGATGATGAAAAAGTAGTCACTCACGAGAGCATTTTTTCGGCGAATCTTCATCTTCGAATTGGGGGTGGGATGGATCGGGATTTAAATCTAGGATCACATGAATTATTTTCAGTGGTTTGTAAGTGAAGAGATGACAGTGTAGTGGTGGTCAGCCATGGTGTCTTCGCCGTCTGTGGAAGAAAGTTTTTCGAATTGATTATTTAGTCATATTATGCTTATATCATTTCAGGGAGAAGAATAGACAATGCAATGATAATTGAATAAATTTATGGTGTAGTAATTCTTAGTTTCCATTTCTAAGGCTATCGACCTGATTGACTGAATGAATTGGATTTGTTTGTGTGTATGTCCCTGTTGAAGTTACTGCTGGAAACAAGTTGTTGAAGCCTGAAGTTACTTTTTTTTTTTTTGATGTTTCTTTCCTAACTTTGATAAAGTAATGTTGTAATTTGTGGGAGTTGTTTAGGTGGGTACCCGCCGGGTAAGTGGATATCCGTCTGGGTAAGTGGGGTGGAGATAGGTGGGGAAATTACTATCCGTGATGGATGGTGGGGCGGGGATGGAAGTAAATTTTAAGTGACGAATACGAATATGAGGTACCCTTCCCCCGCCCCCCATTGACATCCCTATTTACAATGTCATAAAAGGTTCCACCCGCACTAACAATCCGAATAGATCGATATATGTTGCTAAAAGAATTACTACTGCGTATATTTATGTATTGTTTTGCATCTGGTGTTTGCCATTTACTTTTAAGTTTCGATTAATCATAAGACATAAGAATCACTACACGATTTTTATCCCACCATAACCATCCGGGGTCGTTTTGTTGAAAACAAGTTATCTCATGATTAATTATTTTGGAATTAATTATTACGGAATTAGTTATTCCATGAGAATAAATAAATACTACAATTTCGAGATAATTAATCTCAGAATCAGTTATATCTTGATTTTATTCCAATCAAATCTGAGATAAATTCATTTCAAATTTAATTATAAGATTAATTATTTCTTATTCTTCATACCAAACGAGCTCGCAGTGGTATATACTACTTACCTTTTATAGTGCGATATTTGCACTTGTTGTTATAAAGTACTCCATCCAGTTCCATTTTATTTGATGAAATTTGATTCGGCATAAAATTTATAAAATACGTGAAGATTTCTAAAGTTTGTAGTTTTAAACATGCATTTGTTGTGTACTTGTGTAGATGTTGAATGAAATCATCTTCCACTAAGCCACACCTACGTACCATCAGTTGGAGAATTATTTATTTTAGTTAATTTTTCTCTCTCTAGTAGCTCTGTAAGAGAAGCTTTGCTGCTGCTAACTAAATATTTTATTGACTTTTAACCCTAAGCTCCTTGCCATGTGATGTGAGTAGAAACTACAACAGTGCTGACCTACCCTAAAATAATAATTCTAGAAAAAAAAAAGACTTGCTCATGTCATGAAGATTCACATACCACAAATACCCTTTTGGTGTTTTCGTATAATGTTCCGTGTATGGAAATCTTAGGTGATGTTAATTAAATAAAAAAACAATAGAGGTCTAAGAAAATGGAGGTAAAAAGAGGCATATACCAAGCACTGAACTGCAAAACAATCAACTATGTAGGTTTACTAGGACTCATCGTCCTCCTGAAAGACTAAATCTACTTGTGAAAACACACAGTGAGATAGATATTCCCGATGACGATGAGCCTACAACCTATAGCGAAATAATGTTGGACATTGATTCTAAGAGATGGCAAGAAGCCATGAAATTCGAGATGGAATCCATGTACATCAATCAACTGTGGAACTTGGTTGATTTGTCAGATGGGGTTAAACACATAGGATGCAAATGAATCTTCAAGAAGAAGATTGATGCATTTGGCAAGGTATATACTTATAAAGCAAGGTTGGTAGCTAAAGGTTATAATCAACGGCCTGGGTCGATTATGATGAAACATTTTCACCTTTTGCTAAGATTAAGTCCATTCGAATTTTGCTTACAATAGCGGCATATTATGATTATGACATTTGACAGAATGGACGTCAAAATCGCTTTTCTCAATGGTAATCTAATTGAGGAAGTGTATATGAAACAACCTGAGGATTTTTCATCTGAGTCCAAGCCAAATGTTGTATGCAAGCTACATAAGTTCATTTATGGGCTTAAACAAGCCTCGAGGAGTTGTAACATTTTCTTTGACAAGGCTATCAAGTCATTTGATTTCGTCAGAAGCAAAGAGGACCCATGTGTTTATAGTAAACGTAAGGATGAGAGTATTGCCTTCATTATTATATATGTGGATGTCATATTGATAATGGGAGAAAATAAGACTATCATGCAGTTAGTCAAGGAGTGATTGTCCAGTACCTTCATGATGAAGGATTTAGGTGAAGTCTGCTACATTCTAGGAATTAGGATCTATAGAGATAGACCTAATAGATTGTTGGGGCTACACAGTCAGTCAAAAAATAGACAAAGTGCTTAGACATTTTTCTATGAAAAATTCCAAGAAAGGCGGTTGTTATACCCCGTATTTCCAGAGTATGTACGTAAGGGAATACGTACAAAAAGTTTAGCCTTAAAGTTTAGGCTTGGACGATTTTTTTTGGGCACAACTCACAAAACGAATAGTTTTCCGACGAAACGTTTCCACAGCTTTCGTAGGGTAAATTCCGGCTATGCCATTTCTAATTTTTGCGGATTTTTCCGAGAGACGAAACATTTTGGACCAACGGGAGGGCGACACTTGGCACCCTCCAATTGGTGGACTTCAAATCGTCCATTTGGACGAATTGGCTAGCAATGGCACGTTTTTTGTGCCTTGTGCACAAGTCAAGGAGTTGGTAGGATATTTGTGTATAGTTAATCCTCACCCTACACTTGCCTTGCACTTGTCTAAATCTTGGCCATTGGTTGGCCACTTCTTGACCTATAAATACCCCCCTTAAGATGAAGAGTTCTTCATCCACAAAGCTTTCCAAGTCTTGAAAATCCTCTCCTCTCCCTTGTAGCCTTTTCGCCCAACACCTCCTCCCTCAAGGCCCTCGCCGAATACCCTCTAGCCTAAGTTTGGCCGAGCCCACTGCCTAGCCAAAATCTACCTCCCTTGGTAGAAAAGTTGCCTTCTTGTATTGTTATAATGCCCAAAATACCCTAGCCCAAATACCTTAGTACTTAGTAGAAGTTGTGAAGAACTTCTAAGGTTTCCTTGAGCATACAACTTAGAGCAAAACCTTGCTCGACGCGACTTTTCTAGGATATTATCGGGCTTACCGAGGTAACTAATCCTAACCTCTTTTGAATTAGAGAATATATCTGTTATAGTATAAGAATAAGTATAAATACTTAGAAGAATATCACGATAATCGAATCAATTACCACAGTAGAAGGGTTTAAAGAAGAATAATCAAACTATACTTACATAGATCGTTCCACAGAGACTTATATAGCTCACCGGTAGGGAAGTCGCCCAACTTTCCATAGAATTGTGAACCCTCTGTTTAGAATGACCTTGAGTAGTCTTTGATAGATATCTGTGACTATTATAGTCGACTCTCATGTACATATTCAACTTGGCGGTGGTTTTCATTTGAGAATGTATTTGATTCTTCGTTAAGCATGATATTTTAGAATATATATAGTACTGTAGACGTACTTGTGTTAACTAAAATATAACTACGCAATGTCTTTGACTTAAGCTGAATAATACTTACGGAATGCCTCACGCTTAAGCCTGAATAACACTTACAGAATGCCTCACCTTAAGCCCAATAATAAAGATCTCAAAGCATTTCAAAAGAATCTTGAATCATTTTTATGAAGAGAACTAATTGGTTTTAAACAAGCTTAAGAGTTATACTAGCTTTATGGGAAGTTAAGTATAACCACTTAAGATTGATAAAAGAAACAGTTTGCCTATGTGTTTATAACAGACTTATATTGAATTGTGAAAAGAATAATAAGATGGTTTGATAAGTAGACATGATATGATTGTTGACACCCAATTTTGATCCTCCCGTCCAGCCATCAACCATAAAATTACACTAATTTTGTAAAATAATTTTTTAGGATTTTTATAATAAAATACAACAATAAAACATAAATACAGGCATAAATAAATAATTTAATAATGGCATCGCGTCTTACGTAGAGTTTTAAGCACTTAGAGTCCCGCGCCCGCATTTATTAACTTTAAGCTTTGTCGTAATTCTTAAATAATTAATAAATGCATAAAATAAATAATTTAGCGATAACGTCGTGTCAGGTAGCATAGCCGCATTTATTAGTAATCATTTGTAATTTAAAATCAATTTTAATCTGATATATGCATTTAATAGCACCGCATTTATAAAGCTTTAAACGATTCTTAAATATCGTACTTGCATTCAGCATTTAAGTAATTTAATATAAAACTCAATTCAATTTTAATCTAACTTCGCAATAATGCATAACAATAAGATTTTAAATAATAGCGCCGCGGTCTAAAGTATTGAGCATTAATTAAATAGCACGCCCGCATTTATTTATTATAACAATTAGATTAATGAAGCACCTAATTATTTTAATCACATTTGTTAATTTAAGTTATCACTAATTAATTAATACACTTGCCTAGAATTAATTAGCTAATTAATTAACTAGCCTAAAAACTAATTAAACTCCTAGATTTTAATACTACCCTAATCTAATACCCTAGTTAAAATAATACCCACTAATTAAAACCAGCCCTCTTATTTTACCTCCAGCCCACTCGCCCAACCCATTTTGCCCGATGACACCCGCGACCCACAAGCCCAAGCGCCCTCTACCCTTATCACCAGCAGCCCATAAAACCTTATCTCATTTTCCCATCGTCCAGGCCTCACTTCATCTGCAAAAAGAAAACAAAACGCAGACCTAAACCTAGAAACTTAGGAGAGCCGCCCCTTCACCCCTGTCGCCCAGCCGAGATTCTCGCCTGAGAATCCGGCGAGACACCTGCCAAATGTTAGCCAGCTTTCCCTTACCATATCCCTACCCAAATCTCGTCAACAAATGGTAAGAATCAATACGAAATCAGTAGCAAATCAATACGAATCAAGCACGAAATCTCAGCCTAGAGAATCAGCCCTAATCGCCTACCTAACTTGGAACCCAAATGGGGGCTATAAGAAGCACATGCAATAGGCATATGTTGAGCACGGACAGAGTCGAAGAGCTCAGTCAGGGAGCATACCCATAGCATCGACACCTTAGCAGCAGTTAGGATACCATAGTATCGACACACTTTAGCCAGACAGGAGACCCATAGCATCGACTCCTTAGCAAATGACAACAAGGAGTTAGGGCTCAAGATCCAGAGAATTAGCCGCATAAAATAGGAAATTCGAATCCTTTCCTTTCAATTCCAGAATCAAGAACGAACTCGCTTTTCATTCGCATCGCAAACCCAAAGCCGTCGGCGGACCGACGACTTGATACGCTGCCGTCGTGTCCTATAGCGTAATCTCGCCTCCTTTCTTATTTTCTCCTTCGATTGATATTTCGTGATATATGTGATAATTATGTGTTGGTAGCCGTTAATATGTGTAATACGAGTCTTGTATGCTTGCTTGAAGGCGTATCGATTCAATACGGATGAATGATTATCTTTGTTGCATCGATTGTTAGTTTTACTAGCATTTGTCATTGCTTCAATGATGTGGTCATTGTCAAGATTATGGATCATGTCGCTTATGCTCGTTATAAATATTCTAGTAATTGTTTTGCATAGGTTAAGTATTTGTCAGGTAGAACATGTATAAATCCTGGAGGGCATAGAATTAGTTCAAGTTATTCATATGTTAATTTAGTGTGTTAAAAACTTGCTAAGAATTCTCTTTGTGTAAACCGTTAGCTTTAAATCAGTAGGATGTCCTTAGGGTATATTCAGATCTTACGAGGAGGTTAAATATGTGTGTATTACCTTTCCTATGCATCTAGTGGCCAAGTATAGTCCTCATACTGTCAAAATGCTCCCTTTAGATCACTTGTGGTAAGCTCTTTGGTTTGTGTAGTTCATTTGTCTATGATTGCATCATTATGTCAAATCTGATGTTATTTAAGTATGTGATCAATTTGATAAGTGCCATCTAGGTCTTAGGATCAACACATGTTGTCGTTGACATATCTTCAAATGTGAGAGTTTGTCTGCAAAGCCGTTTTGAATCATGAAATGTGTTATGATAGATTGGTTTGGTCATATATATATCATAGTCTATTTCCGTTAATTATCTGTTTTGCTTCAAGGGATTCTAGTTATGTTTGTGAATTCTGAAAATATATATCTCTAGTCTTGGATCTATTCTACTTTTCTCACGTACTCTTTGGAAATACGAAGCTCAATTAAGTGAACTATTGTTCTACTTGAAATCATGATAAACCCTCAAGATGTGAAATGTCATGTTTAGTTTTTCTATGGTTTAGTTAGCTTATTTAGTTGGCCATTACCCTTGTGTGTTGATTATTTATGTGATTAAATGATTAAGTGTCTAATGTGTTAGTTTTATAATTGGACTTATGCATGTATAGACCATCTAATTTCTTTAATAGCCAGTTTAAGGTTCACTTGATCACATATGACCTGTTTGAAGTAATTACCATGTTGCTCATAGTTTATTGTAACCATGTCTCATGAAGGGTATGTTTAGTTGGGTGTCTTAAACCTGTCCATGTTATTCCCGACTGATAGGATAGATACCGTAGTCAGTAGCTTGTTTGTTCCAGTCATTTGGGCCGCCTTAAGGAAGACAAATAAGATGTGAGGGAATCTGCTTGCTTGCTTGAATGCAGAATCCTGGACCAGGGAATGGAAGGGAATAGGCTGGAGTTTTGATTATTTCTGAAACAATTTAAAAAAATGACATTCCAGGCTTGGAGACCAATTTTCTTCATTTTTTGGCATCTGTTGATGTACTTACGCATACTCTGTTGGTTCCTCTAACATGCCTACCTGCCTGCTGCCTTCTGATCCTCGCTGTTTTCTTATGGATACATTGGGTATGAGATGCATTATGTTTGCTAAATGCTTAGTTATTGGTTAAGCCCACTTTGCTTGATGCTTGCTGTTTATTTTCTGCTACTCGCCGCTACGCTTCTCTCATTTCCGCTCTTATGGATACATTGGGTGTGAGGTGCATTACGCTTAGTTATTGGTTGATCCCAATTTGCTTGCTGCTTGCTGTTCATTGCCTGCTACCTGCGATATGCTGCCTGCTGACCCTCACTGTTATGGATACGCTGAAGTTCTATTTTTGCTAAATGCTCGTTTATTAATTGACAAAGTAGGGTATGTTATGTTGAATATCTTCTATGCTAAATGCCCATAAAATTCTGGGTTGATACTAATCTTTATCTTTTCTTATTTTACATGGCACGCATCGGAGCAAAACGAAGAGTCTCACGGCGAGACTCATCGCGAGCCACTTCAAATGGCAACCCGCACCTGCATCCATCGAGTTCCATCTTCAGCAACTCTTAGGAAAAACAAATAGGACAAGATGTCGTGGTCATCCGTCTCGACTCCTCTTACTCTCTAAAATTAATTGCCTAATTATGCCTTTATTTGTTTATTCGCAATTCTATTTATTTTGTAATAATAAGAGACATAGAACAATCATTGTCGAAATAAATAAATTGGGCGGGTAGTTTAAAATCGGCAAGGCACTTCTAATTATCTATTTCAGGTTTGTCACTTTATACCTAATCCTTTGCCTGAATTATTAAAATCGCATATCTAAAACTAACGCCTCACTTCTTTAATTGCGCAGATAAATCTATGGCCCACAAAGCACCTTTTAGCATCTTAGCATTTCTAGCACCTTTTAAGCATTCTTTAACATTTAGCATTCTTTTGCACTTTTAGCACCATTTACTTTAAAATTAATCTTTAGCACTCTTAAGC
Source organism: Przewalskia tangutica (assembly GCA_029844215.1). Lineage (NCBI taxonomy): Eukaryota > Viridiplantae > Streptophyta > Magnoliopsida > Solanales > Solanaceae > Przewalskia > Przewalskia tangutica. Next base: position 38,686,201 of record CM056731.1, on the reverse strand, counting down.
ACCTTTTAGGTAAATAAATCCTACATTTTCTAGCATTTTAACCTTTTAGCCCTTTTAATATTTTAGCACCCTTTTAAATACTTTTAAGCCTTCCTTTAAACAATTAGCATCTTATTTATTTTTCTAACACTTTTTCTAGCAGGCCCTTCTAGCATATAATACCTTTAGCAACCTTTTACTTTAAGACACCTTTTAAACATTTTAACATCTTATTAAGCAGGTGGAGCTTTATTTTGCATTTTAAAAAATATAATAATTACCCTAGGTTTGGCAGGACAACCGCAAGTTAGCGGATCTTAGAGGGTGCCTAACCCCTTCCCTCTAGATTAATAAAGAACCCTTGCCCAGAATCTCACTAAGTTTAGCAGACCATTAAAATGGAGTTAATGTTTTACTTCAAACTAGTTAAACATTTAGGTGTCCTAATTCACCCAATTAATTAGGTGGCGACTCCGCGAACCCTTAGCATTCTAGCAACCCTTTAGCATTTTAGCACCCTTTTAAACTTTAGCATCTTTTGCAATTTTAGCATCATTTTAGCATTTTATTATTTATTTTCTACCTTTAAGCCTCTTAAACCTTTAAGCCTTTTATTTATTTTTATTTTCTAACCTTTTTATTTATTGAGCAGGAGTTTAGAAAATAATGTCGCTGACGAAAAGTAGCGCGACAGAAATGCATTTCATTGGGAATCATGTTCTTAACCACACAGACCTAGGGTTATTATTTGACATTGCTTTTTGCATTAAATTTTGCGTGTTGTATTTTGTTTATTTTATTTTTGCTACATGCTTTCGCTTCCTTGTGGCATTCACGCTCATATTTCTTCCACTTTGGAAAATTCACACAAACACACACTACACGCGAGTGCTACTGGTGCATCAAGAAAATTCTTTCTTCAAAATCCAAATTTAGGAGAGTTGGTAATATACGGAGTGCGGTCTAACCGTGGCGCGTAGCCTTCTCACTCGAGTTGTCCGCTCGAACCTTGCGTCGAAAAGCCAAATCTTAGAAACTTAAGATGAGCTATACCACCCTTTATTTTAGTGGCATGCATGCATTTACCTTAGGTGGCTCGGTCCCTGCATCGACACCACAATTAGGAAAACACCAAACTTGTCGACGGGTTTCTCAACCCAACGACCAACCAGCATATTATGTGTAGCGTGACAATGACAGACAAATCCAAGCCCAATCATGACATGAAATTGGAAAAAGTGCCGTCGTTTGGTCGCCATTTCCAACAAAGGCATTATAGTTGGACGACTCGGACAAACCCGTCATAATCTCGCATAAGTGACGCTAGGCTTACCTCCGCATAAAGAGGTCCCTTTGCATGTTAGGAACGCGTTGGAATGTGCTATGTGCGATATATCTGCTACATGCCTGAAAATTATGTGTTTTATGCTAACACCGTTTGTTGCATTTTTTAGAAGAAGAAAATTTATCATCCTCCCCAAAGGGTCGGTTCGTATTTGACTCAACAATGTCGGAGCATCCACACTTCACGCATCCAAGGCAAGAAATGATGATATGACGGCTCGGGGCCGAGCCAAATGGTTTGGGAATTATTCTGTCGTAAGCGAACCTTCGAAGGGAGGAATATCACGATCGGGAAGAATGTATTGCAGTGCCGCAACAAATTCGCGATATGCGAGTTGAGATGGAGAGGCTACGGAATCGACCAACCTATCCATTAGCTTGAATACCCCTATGCCGGATCAAAGGCCACTACTTCACAAACCATCCTGCATCAACCTCCACCACCGCATATCTCCCAAAACTCTCCACAGCCACGATCACCGAACAAACCGCCCGCAGCTGACCCTCAACCCCGCCCAAATGACCCTCCTACTACCCATATACCTCGGCCTCCGCTGCTACTTCACCATGTCAGCCCTGTCGCCAACCAATACCACGCGCACACCCATTACGGCCCAAGAAACAACGGACATCGACATGCAATGTAAACCCGACGCTTTACCGTCCCCGTGCCGCGAGGGAGATGGAAGGGAAGTCCGAGCCAAAATGGGCGGGCGTGACCAAAAATTCATAGTGCGAAAGAAGCGGTTCGGGCATGCGATCGGACAAAGGTCACGAAGGACTAGACTACGAGGATCTTTGCATCGTCGGACGTGGCGCCTATGGGGTACAAGGTGCGAAGTTTGAACCATTTGATGGAAGGAACCCTGCACACGCACACTGGTCATATTGCGACAACTCGGTAGGAAGAACCAGGTCATTATGAAGTTGTTCGTCGAGCTGACCGGCGACACTAGATTAGTATACCAGAATCATGAAATGGCATACCGAATGCATTAGCCAATTTTGTGGAAGCGGTTCAGTTGAACACGAAGCCGTTGTGGGCCGAGTTCTACTTAATGAAGTTGGAGAAAGACTACGAAACATTCGGAGAATACGCCATGAGGTGGCGTTCGAGAAGCCGAAAGTGCAACCACCCATGGTGTAGAGTGAGATGACCACATTATTCGTGATCTTTGAAGGATGCTGACCCTTATGAGCGGATGATAAGCGTCATGGGCGGAATTTTGCGGAAGTTATTAGAATGGGCGACCGTGAAGAAGGTATTAAAGCGGTAGGATTACAAATCGCGGCGTTAGACTAATAAAGGCGATTGATCGGGGACACTTGGGAGTACTTCAGAGGAAGAAAGAGCGATTTCCTTCCATTGTTTGTACTGAAGCAAACCGAAGCATTTATGACATACCAAACCCCATCATACTACCCCAACTACCACACAACCTATATATAACACTTCACAAGCACGTTTATCACGCCCGCATAGATCCACCCATCGCCCGCCCAATGAATAGAGCACCCAATGCACGAGCAAATAAGAATTCGAGGAAAACCACCCAAAGTTCGCACCCACTGGTGAACCCATACCAAATATATGAAAGGTTGCGGTGCAGCCTAATCCAACCGATTCGGGAAGGATCACGACCTATCCCAAGATGGTATGATGAGAACAAGCGGCTGCGCGTATCACTCAATAGCCGGGCATGACTTTGAAGGTTGCCACTCTCGGGGACGTAATCGAGGCGATCGGAGAAGGGTAATTGTTAAAGATCGATCCCAAATGTGCATGATAACCCCTTGCCAAACCACGGCCCACGTCAATGTGCACTGATAACCTTAGATGAGAATACACCCTGCCATGCCCATTCCGCCTCGAATCAGTCATTTATCCGAGCATGCACCACGCGAGGCCGTAAGAGGAGATAGCGAGCATGAAGACCAGCCATCACGAGCATGAAGGCGCATTGATTGGATTTGCACCCCTGTCTTGGTCCGCCTAGAGCCTGGATAGGAAAAACGATTTATTTTAGCAGAATAATTATAAACTCATATTTAAGCTTTAATAATGTTTTCTTTCGTTTTGCTTGTAATGAACTACGTTTGACCTGATTCCCTTAGTGGATACGTAGGCGGCCGTCTCGGCTTCGGTCCCACATCTAGAAATTTTAATTTTCCCAATATTAAACAGAATGAACTACGTTCGACTGATTCCTCGTGGGATACGTGGCGGCCTAAATCGGCCACGGTCGCGCATTGGAAACTTTCCCTTTGCTTTAAAATGACAAGAATACACATAGCTTCTGCAATGCATTGAGACCCATTTAGGCGGACACCACTTTTCAAAACGGGGCGGTCTGAGAAACGGGCGAGGGTTGCAAGTCAACAAGCGACGCAGATATCAAGGAACAAGCGGCAAGTCAAAAATGAATCGACCCCCCCCCAAAACTCACAAATTTTCCTTTGAGCGCAGGTCTTTTAATAATGCGAAGCGAGTGCAATGGGCGAAATCACGAAAAGTCTTGCGAAGCGAGCGAAAAGCGAGAGGATGACAACAATCAAAGTCCGCGGCGCAGAAAGGCATCAACAATCGATCAAAAGTTGAGTTCGCAACAAAACCTAAGCGATCAACTCGAGCATAAAGTCAAATTGGCAACCCACGCATCACACACAAAGCGGCAAAGCGTCGTGACGATTTCGTTTGCAACGTTCGGCGTGTCCGTGCAAAGACAACATCTCGGGGATGACATCTCTACCACAAAATTGCACTTCATATGTATTTATCATTTCATTTAAGCGGTATACACTAACGTTTTCAAGCTTAGCTTGCGAGCATTTATTCTCGGAAGCGGCGGCACGTCCGGCAGCGGCGTTATCGGCCTGACAGTAGCCAGTCGGCGCCCGGCGGCAATACGTCGACAACGGCGTGTCAAAGAGTCCGCATAGCGGCGCGGCCTGCGTCCGAACACGTGTCGGCAAGTCCACCGCGGCGCCCGGCGGCAACACGTCCGGACAACGACGTGTCGGCAAGTCCACGCCAGCGGCGCCCGGCAGCACGTCCGCACAACGGCGTGTCGGCAAGTCCGTACGGCGGCGCCCGACACGTCCGAACGCAGCGTGTCGGCAAGTCCGCATAGCGGCGCCCAGCGGCAACCGCGTCGAGCGGCGTAATCGGCGAAGTCCGTATGCAGCGGCGCGGCGGCCACGTCGAACAGCGGCGTGTCGGCGAGTCCGTACGGCGGCGCCCGGCAACAGCGTCGAAACAGCGGCGTAATCGGCAAGTCCCGCCAGCGGCGCCCGGCAACACGTCCGGCATACGGCGTGTCGGCAAGTCCATACAGCGACGCCCGGTTAACACGTCGAACAACGGCGTAATCGGCAAGTCCGTGCAGCGGCGCCCGGCGGCAATCGTCCGGACAATGTTATCGGCCGCGGCAAGTCTACAGCGCGGCGGCGGCAACACGTCCGACAGCGGCGTTATCGGCCGGCAAGTCCGAAGCGCCATCATCGCACCATATCGCATCTACGGGGCGACTTTCTGCATTCTCGAAATTGCATTTTTTCATTCATTTATTATTATTATTATGGTCTTATGCACTCGCTCTTTCTTGAGCTTTGGTATACGGGGACAATTGCGACGCAAGGACAATACCGCGTTCACAATCGCGGCAACACGCGTGCGGGGCGAAAATCACGGCGTTACGCGAAACATCGCGTCAACCGCAGCGTATGCGTTTTGCGAGATAACCTTTTCTATTCGGTTACATTGTTTTAAAATTATTTTGCCTTAGCAGTTATGCACTAACCGTTTGTTCAAGTCTTAGCATGCAGCGGCGAAGCCTGGCGTGGATTTTCTCTTCTGACAGGGCAATGCGTTGGGAGCGGCCTTCCCAACGATTGGCAGAAGCGGCCTCAAGCGTCGGTCCACTCGCTCCACATCACCGTAGAACCCGGCACCACAAGCCATAGCAGTACACCCCAGGTTCAAGCCAGTTATTTTCTTTTACTTTTTGCACCATAGCCCAGTGTCATCATAACTCGACCAACGGGGCGGCTCGTCGCGTCGGCCGCGCCCGGTGTTTGACCATGGTAGCGGTGTCGTCATAACTCGACCTTTGGGGCGATCTAGTCGCGTTAGCCCGCCGAGTGTTTTGACCATGGTATCCCGGTGTCGTCGTAACTTCGACAGGGCGATTTGATTTTTGCGTCGGCGCTACTGCCCGTCATTTTGCAGTTAGAAGATCGAGACAAAATTGGCTATGAGTCAACGTCTTTGTCAGAAGATTCTTCCATCATCTCCGTACAAAGAGGACATCTGTTGACACGATTTTGACCTCGTCGACCATCAACCATAAAATTACACTAATTTTGTAAAATAATTTTTAGGATTTTTATAATAAAATACAACAATAAAACATAAATCTGAGGCATAAATAAATAATTTAATAATGGCATCGCGTCTTACGTAGAGTTTTAAGCACTTAGAGTCCGCGCGCATTTATTAACTTTAAGCTTTGTCGTAATTCTTAAATAATTAATAAATGCATAAAATAAATAATTTAGCGATAACGTCGTTAATCGGTAGCATAAGCGCATTTATTAGTAATCATTTGTAATTTAAAATCAATTTTAATCGATATATGCATTTAATAGCACCGCATTTATAAAGCTTTAAGCGATTCTTAAATATCGTACTTGCATTCGACATTTAAGTAATTTAATATAAAACTCGATTCAATTTTAATCTAACCGCAATAATGCATAACAATAAGATTTTAAATAATAGCGTCGCGGTCTAAAGTATTGAGCATTAATTAAATAGCCGCATTTATTTATTATAACAATTAGATTAATGAAGCACCTAATTATTTTAATCACATTTGTTAATTTAAGTTATCACTAATTAATTAATACAACTTTAGAATTAATTAGCTAATTAATTAACTAGCCTAAAACTAATTAAACTCCTAGATTTTAATACTACCTAATCTAATACCACTAGTTAAAATAATACCCACTAATTAAAACCACTCTTATTTTACCTCCACCACTCATGACCCATTTTGCCCGATGACACGCGACCATGACCAGCGCCCTCTACCCTTATCACCAGCAGCCCATAAAACCTTATCTCATTTTCCCATCGTCCAGGCCTCACTTCATCTGCAAAAAGAAAACAAAACGCAGACCTAAACCTAGAAACTTAGGAGAGCGCCCGCCGCTGTCGCCCGGTAGAGATTCTCGCTGAGAATCCGTGACACTGCCAAATGTTAGCACTTTCCACCATATCCTACCCAAATCTCACGACAAATGGTAAGAATCAATCTGAAATCGATGCAAATCAATACGAATCAAGCCTGAAATCTCGGCTGAGAATCACCTGTCGCTACCTAACTTGGAACCCAAATGGGCTATAAGCACATCAATAGGCATATGTTGAGCAGACCAGTCGAAGAGCTCGGTCGGGAGCATACCATAGCATCGACACCTTAGCGGCGGTAGGATACCATAGTATCGACACACTTTAGCAGACGGAGACCCATAGCATCGACTCCTTAGCAGCAGTCGACAACTAAGGAGTTAGGGCTCAGCGTCAGAATTAACCGCGCAGGAAATTCGAATCCTTTCCTTTCAATTCCGGAAATCGATGCGAACTTCGCCCTTTCATTACGCGCCGCCAAACCCAAAGCCGTCGAGTCGGACCAGACGACTTGATCGCTGCCGGGTCTTGTCGGAGAAGGTAATCTAGCCCTTTCTTATTTTCTCCTTGATTGATATTTACGTGATATATGTGATAATTATGTGTTGGTAGCCGTTAATATGTGTATCTGAGTCTTGTATGCTTGCTTGAAGGCGTATCGATTCAATACGGATGAATGATTATCTTGTTTGCATCGATGATTGTTAGTTTTACTAGCATTTGTTGTGCATTCGAATGATGTGGTCATTGTGCGAAGATTCTTGGATCATGTCGTTTATGCTCGTTATAAATATTCTAGTAATTGTTTTTCATAGGTTAAGTATTTGTCGGAGTAGAACATGTATAAGTCGAAGGCATAGAATTAGTTCAAGTTATTCATAGGTTAATTTAGTGTGTTAAAAACTTGCTAGGAATTCTCTTTGTGTAAACTGGTTAGCTTTAAATCTGTAGGATGTCCTTAGGGTATATTCAGATCTTACGAGGAGGTTAAATATGTGTGTATTACCTTTCCTATGCATCTAGTGGCCAAGTATAGTCCTCATACTGTCAAAATGCTCCCTTTAGATCACTTGTGGTAAGCCTACTGGTTTGTGTAGTTCATTTGTCTATGATTGCATAATTATGTCAAATCTGATGTTATTTAAGTAAGTGATCAATTTGATAAGTGCCATCTAGGTCTTAGGATCAACACATGTTGTCGTTGATATATCTTCAAATGTGAGAGTTTGTCTGCAAAGCCGTTTTGAATCATGAAAGGTGTTATGATAGATTGGTTTGGTCATATATATATCATAGTCTATTTCCGTTAATTATCTGTTTTGCTTCAAGGGATTCTAGTTATGTTTGTGAATTCTGAAAATATATATCTCTAGTCTTGGATCTATTCTACTTTTCTGTCATGTGCTACTGGAAATATGAAGCTCAATTAAGTGAACTATTGTTCTACTTGAAATCATGTATAAACCCTTGAAGATGTGAAATGTCATGTTTAGTTTTTCTATGGTTTAGTTAGCTTATTTAGTTGGCCATTACCCTTGTGTGTTGATTATTTATGTGATTAAATGATTAAGTGTCTAATGTGTTAGTTTATAATTGGACTTATGCGTATAGACCATCTAATTTCTTTAATAGCGATTTAAGGTTCAACTTGATCACATATGACTGTTTGAAGTAATTACCATGTTGCTCATAGTTTATTGTAACCATGTCTCATGAAGGGTATGTTTAGTAGGGTGTCTTAAACACATCCATGTTATTCCGCCCGATATGATGAATCTGTAATCGTTAGCTTGTTTGTTCGGTCATTTGGGCGCCTTAGGAAGACAAATAAGATGTGAGGAATCGCTTGCTTGCTTGAATGCAGAATCTGGACCGAGGAATGGAAGGAATAAGTGGAGTTTTGATTATTTCTGAAACAATTTAAAAAAATGACATTCCAGGCTTGGAGACCAATTTTCTTCATTTTTTGGCATCTGTTGATGTACTTACGCATACTCTGTTGGTTCCTCTAACATGCCTACACATCTCCTTGATCCTCATTTGTTTTCTTATGGATACATTGGGTATGAGATCATTATGTTTGCTAAATGCTTAGTTATTAGTTAAGCCCACTTGATGCTTCTTGTTTATTTTTACGCTACTGCTTTGCGCATACGCTCTCAATTGTTCTCTTATGGATACATTGGGTGTGAGGTGCATGCAACAGTTATTGGTTGATCCCAATTTGCTTCTTTGCTTCATTGCACGCTTACTGCGATATCTTTCTTTGACCTGTTTGTTATGGATATTTGAAGTTCTTTTTGCTAAATGCTCGTTTATTAATTGACAAAGTAGGGTATGTTATGTTGAATATCTTCTATGCTAAATGCCCGTAAAATTAGGTTGATACTAATCTTTATCTTTTCTTATTTTACATGGCGCATCGGAGCAAAGCGAAGAGTCTCACGCGTGAGACTCATCGCGAGCCAAAATGGCAACCAGCACTGCGTCCATCGAGTTCCATCTTGAGCAACTCTTAGGAAAAACAAATAGGACAAGATGTCGTGGTCATCCGTCTCGACTCCTCTTACTCTTTAAAATTAATTGCCTAATTATGCCTTTATTTGTTTATTCGCAATTCTATTTATTTTGTAATAATAAGAGACATAGAACAATCATTGTCGAAATAAATAAATTGGGCGGGTAGTTTAAAATCGGCAAGGCACTTCTAATTATCTATTTGGGTTTGTCACTTTATACCTAATCCTTTGCAATTATTAAAATCGCATATCTAAAACTAACGCCTCACTTTTAATTGCGAGATAAATCTATGGCCCACAAAGCACCTTTAGCATCTTAGCATTTCTAGCACCTTTTAAGCATTCTTTAACATTTAGCATTCTTTTGCACTTTTAGCACCATTACTTTAAAATTAATCTTTAGCACTCTTAAGCACCTTTAGGGTAAATAAATCCTACATTTTCTAGCATTTTTAACCTTTTAGCCCTTTTAATATTTTAGCACCCTTTTTAAATACTTTTAAGCCTTCCTTTAAACAATTAGCATCTTATTTATTTTTCTAACACTTTTTCTAAGCAGGAGAACTTCTAGCATTTAATACCTTTAGCAACCTTTTACTTTAAGGCACCTTTTAAACATTTTAACATCTTATTAAGCAGGTGGAGCTTTATTTTGCATTTTAAAAAATATAATAATTACCCTAGGTTTGGCAGGACAACCATGAGTTAAGCGGATCTTAGAGGGTGCTAACCCTTCCTCTAGATTAATAAAGAACCCTTGCCCAGAATCTCACTAAGTTTAGCAGACCATTAAAATGGAGTTAATGTTTTACTTCAAACTAGTTAAACATTTAGGTGTCCTAATTCACCCAATTAATTAGGTGGCGACTCATGAACCCATAGCGTTACAGCAACCGCTTTAGCATTTTAGCACCCTTTTAAACTTTAGCATCTTTTGCAATTTTAGCATCCTTTTAGCATTTTATTATTTATTTTCTACCTTTAAGCCTCTTAAACCTTTAAGCCTTTTATTTATTTTTATTTTCTAACCTTTTTATTTATTGAGCAGGAGTTTAGAAAATAATGTCGCGGCCGGAAAAGGGCGCGACAATGATGCTATGTGTGTTAGTGTCTTGTAACGTTTGTGAAAAAGAGTATTCTTGTTGTGCTTATGTTGTTTAACGATAAGCTGTTAGGTTAGTGTAGCATCACTCACCTCTTGACATATTCAGGGGTTAGGCGCCTCCGTCTGAGGTAGACTTCGGTGATGCAGGACCGTGATTCGAGAATACCTCATGCGGGTCCAAGGGACCTATGCGGAGCTACGGGAGTTCTGAGTTAGTGTGCGGGTTATACCTCATGCGATGCATGTGGCGTGCGGACGGCGAGTCGGGGCGATCTTAGGTAGCTACCTCGATGCGGGGTTATATACCTATGCGGGCTATGTGATTGGCCTATGCGGACTATGGGAGTCGATTAGGCTTGCATGGTGATACTACAGGCAATGGCCCTGCCGATCATTCGCGGCCTAGAAAAGACACATTACGATTTACCTATTCTTTGCTCTTGTTTGTGATGTGCACTATATGCGGTTTCTTGGTTGTTTCATACATCTTTACCAGCTTGTTTTAAAAATGATATGTTTCATTTAAGTATTTTCTGATTTCATATACTTAGTACTGTTATCTTGACCTCCTTGGGGCTGCGTTCATCTGCGGTAAGAAGCAGTGCTAGATCCACATTCCTAGGATCTACGTTGGTGTCGGGAGCTCGTCCTTTCGGAGGCTCTACTTTTGGGTATGATCTCACTTGTAGATAGTTTTGTCTGATCGGTATGGCGAGGCCCTGTCGCCATAGTTGTATATTTCCTTAGAGTGCGTAGTCTGGTATCAGTGCTCGGATGTAGCTGCTAAACCATGTTTTTATATATATCGAAAGCGATGTTTTCTCACTTAAAGCGTGTCTATTTTATAAAGCGTTTCATGTCTTGCTTTATATTTCCGCATGATTACTCGATGTATGACTACTTGGTGCCAGTAAGGCACCCGATCCGGAGCCGGAATGGGTCGTGACAAAAGTGGTATCGAAGCGGTTAATCCTCGGAAAGTGTCTCTGACCGTATCTAGTAAGTCTTGATTATCGGTGTGTTGTGCACCTTGATAATCGAGGCTATAGGATATTTAGGATTGGTTTCCATTCTTCTCATTACGAGATCGTGCTTTAGAAGGCGTGTTATAGGTTGGACCCTCTAACGTATTCCTTTCTATGCGATTATGCCTCGCGTAAAGGCAACCGGGCCCAAGAAGGCAAAAGCGGCCGAGGCGCTGCGAGACACCCAGTCACGAGGCTCGGGCGATCCATACGAGGCGGCGAAGTTCTATGGCGCCCCGGCCCACGGACCACAGTACCAGCCTCATCCCACGCGGCTGGGCGGAGGTTAGGTCTGAGAGATGGCCCATATTGGCTAAAGTTGTGGCCGTCTGAGAGGCCCCGGATCGCGATTCAGTTCAGCTCGGCGCCCGGTCGCGCCGTGGTACACCCGAGGCGAGATAGTTTGAGGCCACGAGATTTCTTGAGTTGTAGCGCTTGAGTTTTCTGGTCGGCGGGAGGATGATCCGCGAGTTCATCCGTCGGCGAGGGATCGTGAGGTGATCAAGGCCTCGAGAGGCAGTCTGTGACGCCGGTTCGCGTCGGTGCGTGATCTGCGATCGATTGGTTTGATTCATGGGAGTTATCGGGAGAGCATCGTCCCACTTGGGATGAGTTCTCGGAGGCTTTCCTCGCTCACTTCTTGCCTCGCGGATGAGGAGGCGCGGGTGATAGATTTTTACTCTCAAGGCGAGAGGGCCTTTGTCGGGAGTACAATGTCGAGTTTGATTCATTGGCTCGATATGTCCAGCATTAATAGCGAATATGGAGGATAGGGTGCCGCTATGTCACCGAGCTGAAACGACTATATGGCGGTCGTATGCGGGGTTTCTCTCTGGCGGGTATGGACATTACCGCATGCGAGCTCATGCTCTTGGATGTGAGGCGTAGAAGGCGCGGGTTGTGGCGGCAGCGAGAAGACCGGGGCGCGGGTCTTTTGGTGGCTATCATGGTGGCGGCTTTCGGCGATCTAGGTGCACCACGGCCAGCCAGCACTCTGCGCGTCCTCAGCCTGGCCGGGATATTGAGGCGAACCCGAGGCCCGAGGACGAGCGTCGAGGCGGCGAGTGCGGCGATCGGGAACCACCCGCCGGTGTGGCCGTCGGTAGATCCGCCGGGAGTTGTGGTGCGGGAGTTTGTTTCGATTGTAGCGGCGAGGTCATTATGCGAAGCTGTCGAGGCGAGCGATCTTGATGGTAGGAGTCGACTACGAGTTCTTTAGCGGTCTTCATCCCGAGCGGTTACTGCCACGGAGGGCAAGGTACTCGTGGGTCGGCCAGTCGCGGCGAAGTCGTGCTCGGGTCGATTCTAGCGGTCCTCGAAACGCGTTTATGCTTTAATCGGTAAGCGGGATCGGAGGCCTCACGATGTAAATCGCGGTACTTTATCGGTTCTGAGGTTTGATGTGTATGCTTTGATAGATGGGTTCTACTGCATCTATATACCTCCACTTGTTGCTAGTAGGATAGGGATAGAGCACGAGTCCATAGACCGCTTTCGAGGTAGCTACGCGATGGGTGATTCGGTGGTAGCTGGCGGGTATATAGAGCTTGTCTGTGACCGTTCTGATCGTCGGACCTGGCCCAGACTTGATAGAGTTGGAGATGATTGACTTGGCGTGATTATGGGGATGGATTGGCTGGCTTCTTGCTACGCCAATGTAGGCTGCAGAGAAAGTAATGCGGTTCGATTTCACGAGGCCGGTTGTTGAGTGGGAGAGCCAGTATCGCCGAGGGTAGGTTTATTTCTACCTCGAGGCTAGGAAGATAGTGCGAGAAGGGTATATCTACCATCTCGTTCGGTGTTTGATCTTGAAGGCTGCGGTACCAGATTTTGATCGATTCGATGTCGAGTTCCCAGACGTGTTTCGGATGACCTCCGGGTATCCTCACGAGAGGAGATTGAGTTTTGTATTGACATATTGCGGACACTCGGCCTATTTCCATTCGCCATATGAATGGCTTTGCCGAGTTGAGAGAGTTGAAGGATCGACTTAGAGATTTCTTTGGAGAAGGGCTTCATCAGGCTAGTGTTTCTCCTGGGGCCAGTATTGTTCGTGAAGAAAGAAGGGCGGGGCAGCTGCGCATGTGTTGATTCTGACCCGGTGAACAAGGTGACCATTAAACAGATACCCTTCCGGGATTGATGATTTGTTCGACCCGGTTGCGAGTGCGAGATGTTTCTCAGATTGATCTGCGATCGGGCTATCATCGGTCGCGAGTCGAGAGGTGGATGTCCCTGGGTGCATTCGGGACCCGATGCGGGCATTATGAGTTGAGTCATGTCTTTTGGGTTGACAATGCTCGGCGGTATTCATGGATTTGATGAACCGAGTGTTCAAACCATTTTGGACACGTTTGTGATAGTGTTCATTGATGATATCTTGGTTTATTCTCGCTCGGAGGCGAGGCGTCACGGAGCATTGAGGCTATCTTGTGATTCTCGAGACCCAGCGGTTATGCGCCAAGTTTTCCAAATGTGAGTTTTGGTTGACTTGATGGCGTTTCTTGGGCATATTGTCGGTGATGGCATTCAGTGGATCTGGCGAGATCGAAGCGATCGAGGACTTGGCCTGAACTCTTACTCAGCAGGTTCGCGATTTTACGGGCCTTGCGAGGATATTATCGGCGGTTCGTGGAAGTTTGCTTCTATCTGCGCACCATTGACTCTGACTTCGAGAAGCGACGAGTTTGATGGTGATGCTTGTGGCGAGGTTTCGATTGCTAAAGAGAGGCGGCGCCCCGTTCTTACTCTTCCGGAGGTCGGATGGTTATGCGTGTATTGTGATCGTCGGGCATCGGGTTGGGATGTGTGTTGATGCGGCGTGGCGAGGTTATAGCATATGCGTCCGGCGGTGAAGAAACACGAGAACTACCCGCGTGATTTGGAGTTGGCGTAGTGATTCGCTTTGAAGATGCGGAGGCACTTACTTGTATGGGGTTGGCGTGGATATTTATACAGACCACAAGAGCCTCCCAAGGTATATCTTGACCAGGAGGAGGTGAACTTACGGCGAAGGCGGTGGTTAGAGTTGCTTAAGGATTACGATGTTGATATCTGTACCACGGGAAGGCGATGTTGTGGCGGATGCCTTAGTCGTAGGTCGATGGGAGCCTATCGGATGTGCGGCTAGAGAGGAGGACATGGTTCGTGATTTGCATCGATTAGCGAGCCTTGGTGTCGTTTGATTGATTACGATAGCGGTGGGGTTAGAGTTCGTGAGGTTGCGAGTCTTCCGTCATCGAGGAGGTGAAGAGGCGATTCGAGATCGGCTTTGATTCGATATCGTGTCTGACTCTTCGTGAGGCAAGGTCGCTTTTGGTAGCACGATGGGTGCTAAGGTTTGAGGCGGTGTGTGTTCCGGATATTTGGGACTTGGCGGAGTTCTTGGGAAGCACTGCGGGCGGCGTTACTCTATCCATCCGGTCGACGAAGATGTACCGCGACGCCCGATGCTGTGTATTGGTGGGATGGCTTGAAGAGGGGCGTTGCGAGTTCGTGGCTCGGTGCGTGTTGTCGCGGTGAAGGTAGAGCACGAGGCACGGTGGTTTATTCTGAGCGATTGAGATCGACACGGAAGTGGGAGGTAATCAACGTGGACTTCATCACGGGATTACCCCGCTCGGAGGAGCATGATTCTATATGGGTTATCGTCGGCGGTGGCGAAATCAGCCAGCTTTCTTCCGTCGGGGCGACGCACCGGTGAGATTATGCGGACTTTACATCAGAAGATCGTCGGTGCATGAGTCCCTACCGATCATATCGAGGCGAGAGCGGTTCGGCTAACAGAGTCCTTCCGAGAGTTTAGGGGCGCGGTGAGCACAGTCTGCATTTCATCCACCAGACGGACGAATGGCGCACTATCCGAACTCTTGAGGATATCTGCGAGCTTGGGTTATTGACTTCAGTGGTAGTTGGGAGGATCATTTGCCTCTAGTTGAGTTCGCGTATAATAATAGCTACCACTCCAGTATTCAGATGGCGCCTTATGAGGCCTTGTATGGGAGGAAGTGCGAGTCGCCTATAGGTTGGTTCGATGTGGGCGAGTGCGGCTAGTGGGACCGGATTTGATGCGTGACGATGGATAAGGTGAAGCTTATCCGAAGCGGCTATTAATGACTGAGTCGACAGAAGTCGTATGTAGATCATCGTCGTCGGCATCTTGAGTTCGAGGTTCATGATTGGGTTTTCCTAAAGGTGTCACCCATGAAGGGTGTGATGAGATTCGGGAAGAAGGAAACTTCGGCCCTAGGTACATTAGGCGTTTCAGTTGTCGCGTGGTAGGCGAGGTTGCCTACGAGTTGGATCTGTCGTCCGTCTGGAAGCGATCATCGATTTTCACGTATCATCTTTGAGGAGATGTATCGGGGATCCATCTGGTACACCCGATTGGCGATGTCAGTGGCCAGGGGTTATCGTATGAGAGATTCCCATGGCGATAGTCGATCGTCGGGTTAGGCGTCTGCGGACGAAGCGTGGCGTCGAAGTTTTGTGGCGGAGCGAGCTCGAGGAGGAGATGGCGTGGGAAGCGAGGGAGGACATGAGGCGGAAGTATCCTCACCTATTCCCAGCACCTCGGTAAATTCACTTTCCTCTTGTAAATTTTCGTTATCGTTTACGCTTAAGTGTTGCTCTGTGGCGTGTGTGGCATTTACTGTTGTTTAAGTTATGAAGAATCTTATCGTTAAGCGTCTTGGGAAGGAACGTTCGGGATGAATGTTTCTAAGGAGGAGAATGTTATACCGTATTTCGGAGTATGTGCGTGGGAATACGTCAAAAGTTTAGCCTTAAAGTTTAGGCTTGGGCGATTTTTGGGCCTGACTCGCAAAGCGAATAGTTTTCAGGCGAAGCGTTTCCACGGCTTTCGTAGGGTAAATTCGGCTATGCCATTTCTAATTTTGCGGATTTTTCAGAGGCGAAACATTTTGGACCAGCGGGAGGCGACATGGCACCCTCCAATTGGTGGACTTCAAATCGTCCGTTTGGGCCGAATTGGCTATGATAACGTTTTTGTGCCTTGTGCACAAGTCGAGAGTTGGTAGGATATTTGTGTATAGTTAATCCTCACCCTACACTTGCCTTGCACTTGTCTAAATCTTGGCCATTGGTTGGCCACTTGACCTATAAATACCCCTTAGATGAAGAGTTCTTCGTCCACAAAGCTTTCAAGTCTTGAAAATCCTCTCCTCTCCCTTTGTAGCCTTTTAGTCCAGCGCCTCCCCTCTTGTGAAGGCCCTTGGCGAATACCCCCTCTAGCCTAGAAGTTTGGCGAGGCCACTGCAGCCAAAAATCTACCTCCATGGTAGAAAAGTTGCCTTCTTGTATTGTTATAATGCCCAAATACCCTAGCCCAAATACCTTAGTACTTAGTAGAAGTTGTGAAGAACTTCTAAGGTTTCATGGAGCATATAACTTAGGAGCAAAACCTTGCTCAGTAGCGACTTTTCTAGGATATTATTGGGCTTACAGGGTAACTAATCCTAACCCTCTTTTGAATTAGAGAATATATCTTTGTTGTAGTATAAGAATAAGTATAAATACTTAGAAGAATATCACGAATAGAATCATGTTACCACAGTAGAAGGGTTTAAAGAAGAATAATCAAACTATACTTACATGGAATTTGTTTTCTGATGAGACTTATATAGCTCAGGGTAGGAAGTCTTTGTGACTTTCCATAGAATTGTGAACCCTCTGTTTAGAATGACCTTGAGTAGTCTTTGATAGATATACGTGACTATTATGGTGACTCTGCTGTGACATATTGACTTGGCGGTGGTTTCATTTGAGAAGGTATGTGATTCTTCCTAAAGCATGATATTTTACAATATATATAGTGCGGTGAAGCGTCGTGTGTTAACTAAAATATAACTACGGCAATGTCTTTGACTTAAGCTGAATAATACTTACAGCGATGCCTCACGGCTTAAGCTTTGAATAATAAAGATCTGAAAGCATTTCAAAGAATCTTGAATCATTTTTAGAAGAGAACTAATTGGTTTTAAGCGAAGCTTAAGAGTTATACTAGCTTTATGGGAAGTTAAGTATAACCACTTAAGATTGATAAAAGAAAGCGGTTGCCTATGTGTTTATAACGGACTTATATTGAATTGTGAAAAGAATAATAAGATGGTTTGATAAGTAGACATGATATGATGCTATGTGTGTTAGTGTCTTGTAACGTTTGTGAAAAAGTATTCTTGTTGTGCTTATGTTGTTTAACGATAAGGCATTAGGTTAGTGTAGCATCGCTCGCTCTTGACATATTGCAGGGGTTAAGGCGCCTCCGATGCGGGGTAGACTCGGTGATGCAGGACCGTGATTCGAGAATACCTCATGCGGGTCGAGGACCTATGCGGAGCTACGGGAGTTCGAGTTAGTGTGCGGGGTTATACCTCATGCGATCTATGTGGCCGTGCGGACGACGAGTCGGGGCGATCTTAGAGGAGTAGCTACCACCGATGCGGGGTTATATACCTATGCGGGCTATGTGATTGGCCTATGCGGACTCTGAGTCGAGTTAGGCTTGCATGGTGATACTACGGGCAATTGGCCTGCTTGATCATTCGCGGCCTAGAAAAGACATTACGATTTACCTATTCTTTGCTCTTGTTTGTGATGTGGCACTATGCGGTTTCCTTGGTTGTTTCATACATCTTTGCAAAAGCTGTTTTAAAAATGATATGTTTCATTTAAGTATTTCTGATTTCATATACTTAGTACTGTTATCTTGACCTCGCCGGGGATGCGTTCATCTGCGGTAAAGCAGCAGTGCTAGATCCACATTCCTAGGATCTACGTTGGTGTCAGAGCTCCATCCTTTCGGAGGCTCTACTTTTAGGTATGATCTCCCTGTTGTAGATAGTTTTGTCTGATCGGGGTATGGCGGGGCCTGTCCGCCATAGTTGTATATTTCCTTAAGTGCAGTAGTCTGTTATGCGATGCTCGGATGTAGCGCTAAACCGTGTTTTTATATATATGCAGAAAGCGTGTTTTCTTAAAGCGTGTCTATTTTATAAACTGTTTCATGTCTTGCTTTATATTTCCGCTGATTACTCTGATGTATGACTACTTGGGTGCCCCGGTAAGGCACCAGTCACGGGCCCCGGAATGGGTCGTGACAGCGGTCTACCTATGAGTCAAGACATCAAGTTATCTAAGAAGAATAGCCCTTCTAATGTTATAGAACTTGAGCGCATGAAGAGGATCTCATATGATTCGGCTATAGGATCGATCATGTATGTCATGACCTGTACTAGGCCAGATGTGGCCTTTGCACTTAGCATGACTTGTAAATTCCAACAGAATCATGGGGAAGAACACTAGAAAGCAATCAAGAGTATTCTTAAGTATCTTAGGTGAACTAAAGATTACTTTTTGGTCTATGGTGGAGAAGAAAAACTAGTTGTTACTGGGTACACTGATGCTAGCTTCTAGATGGATCTTGACGACTTCAAATCTCAGTCTGGATACACGTTCATTTTCAATGGTGGGACAATGAGCTGGAAAAATTCCAAACAAGCTACAATTGCTGACTCGACAATAGAAGCTGAGTACATTGCTGGATCAGAAGCTGATAAAGAAGTTGTCATAATTTCTGAGTTTCTGAAGGAACTAGGGGTAGTTCCGAGTGTCGGTTGTCCAATGACTATTTATTGTGACAACACTGGTGCGATTTCACAGTCTAAGGAACTAAGATCAACTAACGGAAACAAGCATGTAACAAGAAAATACCACGTACTCAAGGAGATGATGGCGATTGAAGAGATTAGTTTAGACTCTGTTTCCACAGACGGTAATCTAGTTGACCCACTCACTAAACCATTAAGATTAGTTAAGCATAATGGTCATTTTGAGAATATGGGCATTAAATATGTTGGAGATTGGCTCTAGGCCAAGTGGGAGATTGAAAGTATATTTATGTCCTAGAGACAATCTGTATTAGGACAAATGTACTTTATACACATTTGTATTATTATTAATGGAGATTAATATTTTAGCATTTGCAATTATTGAATTATTAGTTGATTGCTTATAATATTCTATAATATGTATCCCTAGAGGTTACGCTGTTATTAATAGTGTGAGATATTAATATTATAACGTAACTCTTAAAATAGCCTCGACTAATGATCATCGAGAATGGTATATCGGTGATATGTTATAAGTCGATATGTGGTCTGCATCACATCCTTAGAGGATGTAGTATGTCTCACCTGGTACGAGTAATGGTTGCTCGTGATGGACACATAGATACTTTGGAAGTATTGGTATACCCTACTAGTATACTGTTTGTCATACAATGTCTAAAGTATGATCAACGTATGAGATATAGAAGTCCTTAGACTTGAGGTCGATACGCACATTGTCTACAGAGTAATGTACTTTGATCTTGTCCTAAGCTCAAATGCCTTATAGGTTTAGATACGACTTGTATTGGGTACCTTACGATGTGGATTAAAGGTGGTAATTGAGCCAAGATTATGATTCATTCCTTCAATATATATTCGAGAGAACACTCAGATTCTCATATGATATCAGGTTGACTAAGTCGCTGGCCAACGCAGTAAATATATCTAGGATATGATTTTGTTATCAACTAATATAGATGAGATATAATGATCAAGCCATTTGGATAGACACTTGGCAGATCCTAAGTGTCGACCGAACGGGCGTGGTAGTGCCTTACCGGGCACAGTGATACAACATCGAGAAAACCAGCGGAAATAAAAACTTAAACATGCAAATAGCGTGGATTAAGATGAAAGAAAAGCGAGCAACCAAAGCGGTTGCCTTTGGCTTATATATGTATAAACATTTGAGCGATTCTGATCCTTACCCGCACTACCCGCGAGTGCTCTGGACCTCAAGATTTATACAACAACTATGGCGGCGGGGCCGCCATACCTGAGCGTCAAGAACTTACGGACTCGAGTAACATACAAAGATAAGCCTCGCGGAGCGGAGCTTCCCAATCTGTGAAATGAGATCCTAGCGGGGATCGGCGGTAGATGTGCTACTGCGGCGTGAGCGGCCCCGAAGAGTGATCAACGGTACCAAGTATGTGAAGCTGTAAATCACGTAAATGAAATCATAGTAGTCTATATAAAAGCAGGAGACATGTATGATAGCAAACTACAAGGTACGTATATATGATTATATCAAGTCGGGGACTCGCGCCGCGTCAATCATGCGTGGAAAACCTTCCCTGCTGGCGATCATGATATGATAACAACAAGACAACAATCAAAATGGGAGCATACGATGCGCTTGCATCGTGTCGATATGTCAAGGAACAATAAGGCGGCAATCAAAATGGGAGGCGTACGATGCGGCTTGCGTCGTGTCGGTATGTCGAAAGGAACAATAAGGCGACAATCAAAATGGGAGCATACGTGCGCTTCGCATCGTGTCAGTATGTCCAAAAGGAACAATAAGACAGCGATCCAAAATGGAAACAATAAGACAGCGATCCAAAATGGAAACAATAAGACAGCGATCCAAAATGGAAATAATAAGACAGCGATCCAAAATGGAAACAATAAGGCGATCGAAATGGAAACATACGTGCACTACGCGTCGTGTCGGTATGTCAAAGGAACAACGGACAACAATCAAAATGGAAGCATGCGTGCGCTACGCATCGTGTCGGTATGTCAGCGATTAGCAAAATAACATTATCAAGAGGCGTGCGGTGGAATTTTTAAAATCATTGTGGCGTCGATAAGTTCTCAACAAGTCAACCGCCCTCCATGAGAGCGGTAGTATAGAAACACAATTCTTGCACAACAAAGGCTATCGCGACAAGCATAGGCAAGTTTCACAACAACAAGCGTAGCGAGTTATACGTAACTCAAGTACGCCGTTTTAAGTTAAAGTGCGGGTTTTAACCTAAAGTACTACGTACGTTAAATTCCTTTTAAGAGATTCCTTCCTTTTATAAAAGTCACCCGATACCCGTAGTATAAAATAGAGTGACTTACATCTTTTAAGTAAACCAAAACAACTTTCATACTTTCCTTTTTAAAACCGATTAAAGCAATACCATGCCTTCTTTTAGACAAAACACTTCTCTTTTTAAAGTCAAGTTACCACATTAAAACGATGATAAAACCCTTCTTTTGTTTTCATAAAGTCGTTATAACCACTTCCCATAAAGCTTGTTATAACACTTTATGTTTTAAACCATTTTAAGACAACCTGATGCCATGCTTTTCCCTAAAGTTCCGGTTGCCTAATTTCAATTCTGTGAGTCTCTTTTTAGAAAAGTTTCATAGTTGATGTCTTAATCTCTTTCTAAAACAATTGAGTAACATATGCCGTGGCG
Organism: Przewalskia tangutica; assembly: GCA_029844215.1. Taxonomy (NCBI): domain Eukaryota; kingdom Viridiplantae; phylum Streptophyta; class Magnoliopsida; order Solanales; family Solanaceae; genus Przewalskia; species Przewalskia tangutica. The sequence goes on along the minus strand of CM056731.1, from coordinate 38,664,711 downwards.
AGTAGGTTATTCTTGTTCATAATCAATCTTATTAAGCGACCGTGATCTAGAAAATGTAATATCATTTTGTCTCATCTTAGCACATGCGGATGGAGGTTTACTTGGTTTTAATAATACTTCATTATTCAATACATTTTCCTTTATTAACGCTGCGGTGGTTTGTCGATACACGTTCGGTTCGAAATCGGTAAAACATTATTCCTTTTAAAAAAACCACGTGCTCATTACTCATGAATGAGGTTTCACATGAAAACTCATATTGATTCATTTAAGTTAAGTCTCTTATCTTATAAGATCAAGTCTCTTAACTTATAATCGATAAACCATTTTCTTTACCACTCTTAAGGCGTTATACATAACTCCCATAAAGCTAGCATAACTCTTTTTAAAACCTTTAAAACCAAGTGTTACTCTTAACAAAAATGGTTTCTTAACTCTTGTGACATCTTCAAGTTTCTTGTTATTGGGCTTAAGTCAAAAGACATTGCCGTCTGACCACGTTCAATTAGCACACGTCGTCTACCGTACTATATATTATTCGGGCTTAAGTCAAAAGACATTGTCGTGCAACTTCGTTCAATTAGCACACGCGTCGTCTACCGTACTATATATTATTCGGGCTTAAGTCAAAAGACATTGCCGTACTATATATATCTTCCTTTAAAATATCATGCTCAAGAGTATAGGAAGAATCACATACCTCGCGGCGATTATCGACTATAAGCAAACGCTCGCGGCTATAACCCTAGCCTTGTCCACCTTATAAGTAGCACGTACTACTTGCAAAACATTCAACCGATAAAGGTTATCGATCATGTCTGATCACATGTAAATGCTGTTTAACCTACTTGTATTCTTCAAGTGATTTGATTCGATCCTTTTACGTAATATCCTTCATTACAGTTCAAATCTCTTCTATGAATTTTATATTCATTTCTATACTACTACGATGTAATTTCCAATTACAATAGAAGGGCGATGAGTATTTACCTCGATGAGCCCAAAATTATCCAAGTATAATGTCGCTCACGAGCAACGTTAAGCTCACTACTCGAGTGCTCGACCGCTCCAAACAACCGCGGAAGTTACGCGACTTACTTAACACTTCAACCGACTATGAAGGTTTTCCTTAGGGTTTCGTTTAGTGGCTAAAGAAGGTATAATAGTATTTTTCGGCTTTTGTATAAGTGTAACCTTGGGAATACTACAAGGTATTTGGGCAGTATTTGGGCATTATAACAATACTAGGAGAGTATTTCTATACCACAAAGGGGTATTATCTGAAAACAACTAGGCTAGGGGCGGGGTACCCCTCGGCTAGAGCACCATGAGGGAGGGAGGCTGCCGGCGAGGGCACTTTCTCAAGGGGAGGGGGCTTTGGGCGAGCAAACAAGAGGAGGAGTATTTGAGACTTAGAAAGATTGCTCGAGTTTTGGATGAAGAAAGTCTTGAGTAAGGGAGTATTTATAGGCTAACGAGGCGACCAATGGCGAAGATGAAGACAAGTGTGGTGCAAGTGTAGGGCTAGATTTTAACCATGTGGACCTTATCCATCTACCGCAAATTGCGCAAAATATCCTACCAACTAAAGTGCTCCAAATCGTCCAAGCGCCCAACGTGCTCGATGTGAGGTGACACTTGCGCCTCCGTTGATCAAAATGTTTCGTCTCTCGGAAAAATCCGCAAAAATTAGAAATGACATGGCGAATTTTCCCTTGAAGTTTAGTAAAACGTTTCGTCGAAAAACGATTCTTTTTGGCACTTGTGTACAAATTTCGAAACTTGCCAAATCTCAAGGCTCAAACTTCCTACGTACGTCCTCACGTACATACTCTGGAAATACGGGGTATAACACTAAGCTGAATCGAGTGTGTCGTGAATGAAAGGATTTTATCTTCCCACATAAGGTTTGGTTTACCAGATTCGTGTAAATATACTTCACATATTAAGTTCGTCTTCCGGTGTCGTCTAGGAGTTCCGTGTAGACCCTAATATGATTAGTGTTGATATGATAAGGCATGTAGGGTAACCCTAAGTCAATTGTTCCTTCGATCTAAGGATGTAATGAGAGAATATAAATGTTCGATTTCTGATCGATACATGTGAATGGATAATGATTATTTAATTAAGTCGATATTGGATTTCAAATTTAATTAAAATGAAAACTAGATGACGTCCTAAAATGGACTAGGGTCACGGCGTATGAACGATGGGCGATCGGCCGACCAGTGCCTCTTTTCTGGGCACGACCGCGTGTAACCCTAGCTGTGTTTTAGGTTTAAAACGCATCTATAAATACATGGTTTAATTTATTATTCTATACACTTGATTTTAATATCATTTTAAGTCTCAGAGACCTAGAATTAAAATTATTTTCTCGAATCTCTGGCAAATTTTCTAGCTCTTCAAAAGAGGATTACATCGGAGTTCTAGGAACTTGCAATCGAGGATCAATTGCGTGCGCACCATCAGACTTTATACTAAAAGACTCCAGATTATTTAAACTGTAAGTGTTCTTTCGATGCATTATGGTTATACAAACATGTTATGTACTTTACATGTTTTACATTATTACATAATCATCCTGCAGTTCATCGTTTATTGATTTGAAACATAACATTTTCAAATTTCGCTGCCTACATGAACCTAACAAAAACCTAGAGAAAAGAATTTCCATTTGGATTCCAATCTATACAAACGATAAACACTCTCATCCCTCAACGTCACTCGCTTTCATGTGATCTGAAATATTATGTAGGTTGGATATATTGCTACGTAATTCCTGTATTTTATGAACTATATATGTACATTACCTGTCATAAGTTGTCCACAAGTCTATGACATCATGTATTCTTAAACATACCAAAAATGATTGAATGACGGCTTCGTAAATACTACATAATACTGTATTATTATTTAAATAAACCTCTCTAAACAATAGTACTAAATACCAAATTAAAATAATATTTCATGGTCAACGAAGGGAGGAAATCTTAGAAATAATAAGACATAATGATGCAACCAAATAGATTTCTCGGGTCAAATAATTAACAGAAGATCGAGCATTATTATAATTGATTTAATTACTTACGTACTAGAAATTGTTTATGTATATCCTGAGAATTGTTACTAAAACCTAGAAAACTTATTAAGACAAATCTCATCTAAATAGAAAATACATAACTGCACCTTTAAGTTGTCCAAAAGTCATTCACACACTTAAACTTTACTAGCAACCTATTACCCCCAAACTTTACTCCTTGGCCAATAAAGTTTTAAGTATATAAATGGACTTTTCAGACAACTTAAAGCTGCAACTTATGTATTTTTCCTAAATAATAAGCAGGGGCGGATATTAAATTCATTCGAATTTAATATTTTCAACACATTTATATGTAAAAGCTAATTAAAACTTCTAACAAGTATTATATCTGAATCCATAACATTAATTATATAGTAAGAAATTTCAATGCTAAACACCTTTCATGTCGAATTCATTAAAATTAAACCATGAATCGACCTCTAGTTTCAAGGTTGAGGCTTCCAACTCATTGCATTCGTATTAGGAATTAACCTTAGGAGTATATTTGGTGTTCTTACAAAGCCTTAAAGGAGAAGGATTAGACGTAAGAATGCTATATCCATATTATAAAGTTAAATTATTTAATGAATATGAAAATGATATTTTAAAGGAATTGGAAGTCGTACGTCTCTGTTTTGTCTTTAGTTTGGAATTATAAAAGTAGCATCAAAATCCGAAGCCCTAGATCAGTTGGTGTTGAAGGCAGAGGGTATCCTCATTGGGTGGTGTGGGAGAGCTTGATCACAAGTTCGAAACCCCAGGGTAACGCCTACTACCTCTTGGGAGCTGTCGGCGCAGGCATCAGTGTGGTTTAAGCGGTGGCGTGGTTTACTATTGCGTCGATCGGGGTTTCTGCGTATTTCGAAGAAGCGGCGGCGGGTTCCTTCGTCAACAAAAAAAAGTAGCATCAAAGGTTTTACCTAAAAAGGCTTAATTATAATATGAAGTGGAAACCAAATAATGGGCTTAGTTTGCTTGCATGATTATGACAAGCATTAATACCATTGTTCTTTAATTCAATCATCATATTTGTTTAATTCATATGGAAATGTTTAATTCAATCGTCATATTTTGTTAGTAACATATTACTGAAATGAAACTTTAAGTATGTGCTACAATTATCATCTGCGTGTGTCATAATTTAAATCAATTTTTACTGGATTATAAATTTAATCAAGAAATCATGACACCCCACTAATACGTAGAACAAAGTCAATGTACTTAATTTATTAGTTGTCTAGATTAGAAGTACTCTTGCCCAGCTGTCCAGATTAGGAACCTATTATATACGGTCAGATTAAGGAGATTTAATCTAGATTAATTTTTTCTTACTATAAATAATTGTTTAAGGCTTTCCTTTGGTATCTAATTATATTCACATGATAGTACTGAATACCATCTCTTCATTCCTCATTTTGGAGCTTAATTGTAGTAATTTATAACTACAGTATTATTTTCAATGCTTAAATATGAGTTCTTCAATTCCATTTACTATTATTGATAATTAAATTTATGTTCATGGTACAATTCGATATGTATTGATAACTTTGATTCATCATATAGCTCGATAGCTTTCGCTCTGTCATTGGTACAATTGATATAATTTTACTTGTATAATGTTACAAGGTCGTAATTGCATAATTTTATATTTAAGCATGCAGAACACAACACTATTGAATAGCAGTATTTGATGTCTTGCCACGTGGCAACCAACCCAAAAGAAAAAACAAGAATAATAATTGATATAATGAACTATTTCAAAAAACATTAATTGGGAGTGAAATTAAGCTGCTTAAAAGGGTCATGAAAGTTGTACATGCCAGGCTAATAACAGTCCTAATAGTTACAGGCTTGACCATCGGATTGAAAGTTTCACCGCAATCAACACTCACCTGCTGAGACATGTCATCACCAACAAGACGAGCTTTGTATTTCGCAAAAGAACCATTAGAATTCATTTTATGGCAAAAAACCCACATAGATCGAATTATGTTCACATTAGATGGTCGTGGTACCAAATCTCACATCTTATTTTGAATAAGAGCAGTAAATTCATCTAACATTGCTGCCTTCCAATTTGGATCTGATAAGGCAGCTTTGGGATTTTTGGGGATTGGTGAGGGTTGGACTGAAGTGGTAAGGTTGAAATGGGTTTTAGGTCAAAAAATACCACGCATGGAACGGGTTTCCATAGTTCGTTGAGGAGTTGGGTCGTTGGATGTTTGGGTAGTGTTGAAATTTTGGGTCGAAACAGTGAGTAGGGAGGTTTCGGTAGTTTGGGCTGAGGTAGTAGGCCTGGTACTGGTCTGAGCCAGAGTATTAGGTGATGGGGGTGAGGGTGGGACTACGGGTGTAGAGGTAGGTGAGGTTCCTAAATTGTTATTTTGAGAGTTAAGATGATACCTCAAAAGTGGATGAATGACGCCGTCCAAAAAATCATCTGAAGGTGAGGATACCGCTCGAGATGTTGCAAACGGGAAAGATGATTCGTCAAAAATGACATGACGAGAAATAATGATTTTTCCGATTGACATATCAAAGCATTTATATCCCCTATGATTATGTGGATACCCCAAAAATACGCACGGAGTTGACCGAGCTTGAAGTTTATGAATGGTGATGGATGGAAATAATGGATAACACAAACACCCAAAAACCCGTAAATGTGTAACCGAAGGGATACGGTTGTATAATACCTGAGTAGGTGACACATTAGAGAGTAGTTTACTAGGAAGAATATTTAAGAGATATGTAGCCATTTGAAGAGCATGTTGACAAAAATGTGGTGGTGTGGACGAATGTACCAGGATAGATCGAGTCATATTATTGAGTGTTCGAATCTTTCTTTCAGCTTTCCCATTTTGAGAAGATGTATGTGGACAGGAGATACGAACGGACATCCCATTTTGAAGACAAAAATTCTGAAATTGGGTATTTATAAATCCCCCCCCCCCCCCCCCCATTATCACATTGAAAACATTTTATGGTTATGTCAAACTGAGTTTTGATAAACACACTAAATTATTTCAAAATGTTATAGGTTTGTGATTTTTGTCCTAAGGGAAAGGTCCACAAAAAATTGGAAATATCATCAAGAGGGAGTAAATAGTACTTATGACCTGCAACACTTAAAACGGGTGACGTTCACAAATCTCAATGCAAAATATCAAATGGCATAATAGTAGTAGTAGTAGATGTGGAAAACGGAAGTTTAATATGTTTACCAAACACACAGGTTTGGCAAACCGAAGAGTCCAAAGTTCTATTACAAGAATTCAAATTATTCTTCCTAAATTGATTAAACACTGGTGCTCCTGGATGTCCTAACTGATTGTGCCATAAAGTAGGAGATATGATCGCAAAGGTGGAAGGTGTGACCCTGCAATTTGTGAAAACAGAGGTGATAGAATATAAGTCCCCCGTGCTATTACATCTCATGAGCGGCATCCCCGTCTGAAAATCATTCACAAAAAAAACAAACGGATCAAATTCACAGAAACATTGTTGTCAGTTGTAAAACGTCTAACAGAGATCAAGTTTTTAATTAATTTTGGTGCATGTAAGACATTTTTCAAACATAAAGGTGGGTGGAGTGAGGGTAGGGTTACCTGACCAATACCACGAATTGGAATTTCATGCCCACTGCCGACTACAATATTTTTATTACCGCTCGTATTAAAATAAGACGAAAGATTACCTTGAGATGTCGTCATGTATGACGTAGCCCCTGTATCCATGTACCACGATTCATCTGGAATATTCAGATTCATGTGACTCATGGCTTGTTCAATATTCGTGGGTGCCTGAGCTGCAAAAGCATGTTGAGGTCGAGATCCGAGAATACCAGGTTAACGATTGAAAGGAGGAGGCCGTGCCGAAGAAGTGGTCGGGAAAGGACATGGTGGGGTAGCCCACGGTGGTATCGCCACTGGCGGCGCCATCGCCGATAAATCCACCGCCATCGCCGGTGTGTTGCCGCCATCTTGTTTGTCCCCCGCCCCGTCCACGTCCCTTTCCACTATTATTTTTTCCTTTATTGTTTCGATTCGAACCCCGTTTTTTACCATTACTTTGACGTGTATTTTGACCATATGAACCAGAATTTTGGGGTTCCAAATTAGTGGAAAAGGAGTTGGTAGATACTAGGACCGTGTCACTAGTGGTTGTGCCCAATGATGCTTGATTTGCCTTTCTTGTTTCCTCAAGGATTAACCTCGAACGGGCTTCGTAAAAGGGAGGTAACGGATTGCTTTGCTGAATGAAAGTAGAAACACTATCAAACTGTTCATTCAATCCTACAATGAAGGACTAACCTCTGATTTGTCACGGGCGAACCAACGTTGGATAGTTGATCCGCAAGTACTTTTAATTCCTGACAATAGGCTGAGATGTTAGAAAAATCATTCAACTTAATGTTTGTAAATTGGTGTTCAAGATAAACTGCTCTAGACATTTTGTTATCTTGAAAAATGTTTTCTAAGCGTTCCCACGCCTTTTTAGTCGTAGAATTGGGTTCAAGTATGGTATGAAGAAGATCATTGGAAATTGTGTCATAAATCCATTGAAGGACAATATCATCTAGTCGAGACCACAATTTCTTATCCACCGTAGTGGTATCCGACGGTGATTCGGAAGGAAGAATATGGTCAATCACCTCATAAGCACGACAGTGAATTTTGAAAAGTTCTGCCCATGAGGTGTAATGCCCTTTCTCCATTTCAAGAGTTATGGAGATGAAGTTCTTGATGTTATTGAAGGCAAGAGCGGGATGAAAAGTTTGTTTTTCGGCCATAGGTTCCACTAATTCAAGAAGAGAAGGAAGATGTGTTATGATGAAAGGCTAGAGTATTCTGTAGGTATTAGAGGAATAATTTAGGTTTAGTGATTTAGGAATACTAAACCTTAAGTGGACGAAAAATAGATAATGAGAAGAAGAATTGAGGTTTAGTATTTTGGAAGACTAAACCTTAGTCTGGATGAAAGACTAAGTAAGGAGACTTGAAGAATTTCGGCCACTAGAAGGAAAGAAAGAAGAGTTTTAGGGCAAATGATCTTTGGCTAATGATACCATGTAAGAGGATTGAATCCTTTGATTATTCTTCTCCCAAATATACAATATATATACATGGATCCTATGGAAGACTATTCTAGAATTGTAATAATCTTTTACCTAATTTATAAAGATTATTCTAGAAGACTAACCTAAATTAGGAGATGCTCCTTAATGAAATAATATTACATACTAAATTAGGAGATGCTCATTAATGACATAATATTACATAATAATCTAGAAGGATGAAACATGTCAATGCCTTATGTAAGATGCAACAGACATTGCATCTAATTTCTAATACCAAGGCAGTCAAATTCATGAGATACCTGAGTTTGTCGTAATCGAGGCTATCGAGTGGACATTCGGCTCAGTTACTTCAGGGGCAATTACACCTGAAGAAGAAATGTCGGGTCAACAAAAACTGGATGAACAGCCTACCGACAACCCGACAGAGGAACCCCAACAAGATAATGTGGCCCAAATGGACCTCTAACCGAGGCAATCCCACATATCGTGCAGAGGATTCAGTTAGAGGATCTCCAGTCGGTCCCTATTTGTCTCTAGGAAATGGAAGATATGAGCTTCTGGTCAGCCGAAGTGGATGAAGAAGGAGACACCATCCTCGATTTATTTGGCCATGACCTGGTTGATGAGATGTGGGAAGATATTGAAATGGTCAGCCTAATCCCATGTGAGTTCTAGGCCAGCTGATCCATGTTGGATAGCCTAGAAGGTGATGTTTGCGTAGAAGATGCAGAATGGGAAATAATAGTCGATACCCCGGCTAGGGATAATTTGAGCACAATATTTGGTGCACCTACATAAGATATGGTTAAACACTTCAAACCCCTTTACGTCAAGGCTTACATTAACGACAAAATTATTAGTCAGGTGTTTGTCAATAATGAAGTGGTGTTGAATGTGATATCGCTGCTTACCTTGAATGATCTTAACAAAACAAAGGAGAATCTCATCCCAACTAACATGAAAATGGATAGCTTTATGGGAGAAGCCTCTGAAGTTTTGGGGATTCTAGTAGCAGAAATCATTGTAGGTCCTAAGAAAGTCAGGTCTACCTTCTTTGTAATAGATGAAAATCCAACCTACATCATTCTACTGGGCATGGACTGGATTCACACCAGCTGATGCCTTCCTTCTACCATGCATCAAAAGCTTATCTTTTAGGAAGAAGACAAGATAAAATCGTCCCAGCAGATGATAACTCATTCCAACCAGGGGTTCAAAATGTAGAAGTTGTACTCTATTCACTCTATGTGGCTCCCATAGCCATCACGGAGCAATATGAAGAAGGATCTTGGGAATCCTATAATCTCACCTCACGAGGAATTGAAATAAAACAATTAGCCGAACCACGACTTACCTTGGAGGATTTAAATGGTTGGGGAAACTCAAATGATATGTGACCTGTGGCATCGGTTGACCGCCCTAAAAGCTCTGAGGCAAGGATAGCCGAGGCATCGCATATGGAGACGACAGAAAACCAGATCTGGCGGCCAACAACATTTTGAGCTGCCGATAGGAATTTTACTCCTAGCTTTGTTTGTATATATTCTACGTTTGTACAAAACTCGAGTGTTATTTAATATCTCATGTTGTGTATATTTTGTGCAAAGTTTGAATAAATTCGTTTTACAAAAACAAGTCTTAAATGGAATATGCAATTAGAAACTCCAAAACTATAGTTACGGGGATGACATCTTCTCGGCTAAATTTACGGTCAAGATGCAGTATTGTCATCAGGAGTTAATATCATTAAGGATGGCCAAACCAAATTTCCTAAGTTTCGAAGAATATCAGCAGGCCATACTAATGGAGTTGGGTCAGTTGGATGAAAATCGACTGACAATCATAGAAAGAGTCAAAGTCGGTAAACGTAAAATGGCTAAAACATACAACAAACATGTCAAGCCTAAGAGATTTGCCGAAGGAGACTTAGTTTGGAAAACCGTTTTGCTTACTGGGATGAAAGATCATAAATTCGGCAAATGGTCACCAAATTGGGAAAAACCATTCGTAACGAACTCACGGTTTGCCGGCAATACAGATCAAATGATAAATATGCATGGAAAAGAAAGGTAAATAGTAGACATTGGAAGAAATATTACCCATCAATTTTTAGGCATGCATAAGTAATCGACAACCACATACTAGTTTCCTGGTCGCAAAAGAGGTTAATTTTCCTTCGATTTGGGGAATGTACGAAAAAATGATAGCCACAGACCGGCTTCTTGGTCACAATAACAAACCCTTCAATTTGGGGTCGACACAACTAAGAAGTAGAATTGGTCGGCCTTGAACCCATCTAAGATTACACTACATCATCAGTTATTGAAGTCCCATGTTCAACCGAATCAACGGTTGTTTGGTCTTCCCGAACTGCTGCAGTCTGCTCCTCATCACCAGCCGCACCAACGGTTACCACCTCAAACTTTTCAGGGATTTCCACCCCATGCACGGTCTCAGCCACACCAATCGATTGGGTCTCGATAAGAATATGTGTACTGGTTGCTGAAGCATCTTCTGGTGGTTATTCCGATCGGGCCGATGCATCTTGCGATGTTGTAGGATGGTCACCTGGAACTTGGACGGCAGGATCAACTGGTAAATAAGTAGTCGTAGCCGAAGAATGATACGCTTCAGACACCACTTCAGAAAGATCAGCAGGTAATGACGGCTTCAAACAAACAAGTTTGCCCCTCCATTCAACACACTCATTTTCCAGTTGGTCCAACCGTTCGTTACCCATCTTCATGTCTGATTCCCAAACAATTTGTTGGTTGCTAAGCATCCCTATATCGTTATCCAGATTGCGGCCTTGGTGAAACAAATAGGAGCGGGAAAAATCGTGGGTTTTAATAGTTGAGTCCAGGGCACTTATTGTATGGGGTTATAGTCCTTATCTCTACCTGGATCTTCTCTAAATCTGCTTGCAGTTGGGACCGCCGCCCCTGCAAATTGCGCCGTCGATTGACACCTCGCTGTCTCTCCTCATTTATCTAGGCAAAAGCAGTCTGAACCTGATTCTTTTATTGTTGAAGAGATTTCAAGCATTGTAGAGTTGCGGCTGCTTCATCTAGGCTATCTTGGGCCACCTTATGTCAAGAGAATAGGTCATTCAAGGCAAAGGCTATGTCATTATAGGCTGCTGCCAGAGCTAGAGAGTCCATCGCCTCATTCGACAACGGAACAAAGAGTTCTTCAACGAATGAAGTTTATCCTTGATAGTGGGGATGTCATTGGATAGAAACTCCTCAACTCACTCTTCATGAACACCAATCGGTGAAGATGGTGAAGTTACGGTGTCGGCTGTGCCAAAATACTGAAAAAGTACTTCCTCATGTATAACTTCGACGAACACCTCTGAGTCATCGATTGGGTTAGCTTCAGCTGAGGGACCTTCCCTAGTAGTCTCCTGCACAGAAGAGAACAGTTTCAGAAAGATAGGCAAGAGTCTAGAGACAGTTGATAATAAGACTGGAAGGAAAAAGATATACCTCTACGATTACGTCAACCTCTTCGCTACCTCAACAGAATAAACTCTGATACCGGGGATAGCCGATGGAGAATCATGTGGGTGTTAGAAAGTACGAGCCGAAATGGACATCCCCCCGAAACGGAGAGAGGCATCATGTACTCTTTGTCGCTTAATGCTCCTTATTAATAGTGTCTCCTGAAAGACAAAACCAAAAAACATGAGTAATGAAAGATAGCTGATACAGAGGTAGTCGAGGCAGTTAAGGGATCTACCTTATCATCATCCTCTTCAGAAACAGGGACTTCGACCCCACGAAATCTCTCTTCCCTACGTTCACGAATAACCACTCTTTCACCTAGCCTAGGTTGCTTTGAAATGGATTGCCTAGTCAGCGGAGATCCATCCAATTCAACAAACCCTGAGGAGAACGAAATTAATGAAAAGTCACGGTCAGCTAAGGCTATCAAATAGGTAAGCGTCTTATTCCGATACAGGTCTAAGTAAGGTGATTTCGATCTGTCCAATTGAAAAGGTTGGAAGTCTCGCTAGGGTGTCTCAGATGGAAGGTTGCCCATGTTTATGGATTGGACGAAGACGAAAGCCACTGAATATCCTCGTTGTATGGGCATTTCCATGTTGTGTAAAATAAAGGCCTGGGCTCGCAAAGGCCAGCAACTTCTTAGGAGTAGGTTTTGGCTTGGGAAAAACCCGTGGATGCGCGAGAATATACGAATATTTTTGTTAGAAGGTTTCTCCTTACAGACGTTTCACTCATTAGATTCAGTAATATATTAATTCACATAATATCTTGAATGATTGAGATATTTACGTAACAATTCACCTTTTCTCTTTGATGTCGTAGTCTGACGGAAGACCAATAGGCAGTAGGCCTAGCCGAATTGATCGAAACCACCTTTGAATGAGTCTCTTTTGTCCTTGGCTGAGCATTTTCTTGGTTTCTCTTCTTCGGTTGGGCCAGTCGGTCACTCTGTTTTTCCTAGATCAGCCTATCGCAATAGACTTCAAAAGAGGATTGGAAGAATATTTATTTGGTTACATTCCACCAGTCAACAAAAGCAACAACGGCGTTGGCCCTTGGGGAGAACGACTGCCAAACGAAAAGGGCAAGCTTATCAAGTTTATGAGCGGCTACCTCCTCTATTTGCTTTTCATTTAGAGAGAAACGGTGGGTCGAATGGAAACACTACGATGAGGCCATGGTATGTGCTGAGTCAGGCCAAATTATTGTGCCACAAAGTTGGGTCGATAGGGCTTCATGGTCAATTTGTTATGCCTTGAGTTGTGTTTTAGGCCACTCAAAAGATCCCTAGCTGTAAGGATACATCCCCACACTAGATTCATAACCTTTCATTGAGTGAACGTAAGGCTGTCATCGGCTATTTGATTAACCCAATCGGGAGTGGCCTATTTTTCAAAGATCGGTTGTCAATATGCATAATAGTCTCAAGACAGACTGGGCAGGGTAGAGACTGTGGTGAAAAATCTTGGGGCACAAGATGTTTTCCCCGAAGAGTGTCACCTAACATCGACGAATCTAACGGAGAACGGTTGCCATCAAAATCGTCTGAGATGAACTATGGGAAATGCAAAGTAATCCACAACTAAAGGAACCACAGAGGACCGGCCAGAGTATCCATATTTCAAGAGTCCCTTAACCTAGCTTGAGCATCACCCAAAACCATATACAAGTAAGCCAGGACAAGGGATGCCCAACTGACATCTTCCCCTGAAACAGCCAGAGCCACATAAATCTCCAGTTTCTTGAAAATTGTACAAGAGCCCATACATACGAAGTAACAGTTAAACCAATAAAGTAGAAAAACATGATGCTCAGCATCTGTTAAGTATATTTTGTATACACTTTTGAGTCATTTTTAGTTAGTATTTTACTCTTTTATTTTGCGTTTAGTATAGTGTTAGGTGTGTTTTTCTTTTATTTTGTGTCACAACGGTCATAAAGGAGAAGATACCACTTTCGAGGATGAAATGAGCTTAATTGAGATGAAAATTGCACAAACACAACCCAAAAGAAAGCCTAAGAAGTGCCACGAAGAATAGAAGAAATCTGGTAAATTCTGGACAGAAATCAGAGAGGTACCGCGGTCAAGAAAATTAGCACCGAGGCATAAAATTTTCAGAAAGTCCGAAATTGAAACACCGTCGAAGGCACCGCGGTCCAGGCAAGAGGAACCGCGGTGCCATATTTCCAGTAAGCTGCCAGTGATTTCAGCCCATTAGCACTGCGGTGCCGGACAGCGGAACCGCGGTGCCGACGCGTAAAAATCATAATCCGAGTCGATTTTTATAAGGGTAAAAGGGTCCGAAGCAAGGTTTTTCTCAGATATAAATACCCTAAACCCTGTCATTATTAAATATACGACTTTGGAGAGGAGAACGACGGCTACAAGCTACAATTGAAGACATCTTATTGTTCAAGTTATTTTTCTTTCCTTTACTTTATTTCAATTTATGTTGGATTTTGTATTAGTTCTTGACATGACAATGTTTAGGAGTTAATTACTTTAGTATGGTTTCCATCGAATCTTCTTGAAATGCTTTCATATAGTTAATGCATTAATTATTGATTTCTTCTTCATCATATTAAGATCTATTCAATATTATTATGATTGTTTGATAATTAACTAGCTATTAATTGTCATCACTTATATGATTTCGAATCAAAAGTCTAAAAGGTGAGATTTGAATATGTTGTAATTGTCTAAACATAGGTTAAAATCGTGGACGAAAGTACCCCGATACTTGTGTAGTATTTAAGGTTATTGTTCTTAATCCTCATGTGTGGTAAAACTTATCATAGAAATATATAAGGTTTCTGCAAAAGTTTGAGCTCTTTTATGTCCTAAGTGAATATAATAATAGATTAGTTAACATGTTATCTTAATAAGAAGAAGGATCATTAGCATTGCATTAACACGTGAAAGAGTGGATAGTTGAGGAGATTGGAACCCTATTCCCTTCATAACTGTTATAAACCTAAAGTATTATAATCTTTAGTTTATTTCCTGCAATTAGTCATAATTCGTAGTTATAATTCTCAAACTAAAGAACGTCAACCAGATAGATACAATAGAATAGATATTCGGTACTTAATAAACCAGTCTCTGTGGATGATAACTCGGTCTTACAGATCTTTATTACTTGAACGATACGTACACTTGTGTAAGCACTTAGAAATATCGCAACAACATCATCTACCGAAAGAGGCGGACTTCGGTGGTTAGCGGCCATAAAAGTACCATAGCTGATGGAATTTTTTGAAACAACAATTCCCAAGTAGGGAAATTTGATTTCACTCAGGGTGGGCACTTCGGCTCCAGTATCGGGAGGCCTAGTATCGCCGTTACATCGAGAAGGTTGGGAGTCATCATCCCCCAAAGAAAAATAAAAGCATTGGTGATAGTCGAGCAATAACCAAGAAATGCATATATACGGCTGATATTGCAGGAGATATCAGACCCCGATAGTACAATGGCATCATAAAGACCCATAGTTCCTTTGGCCGACCTGACCCGGTCCACCCAAGCAGAATAGTTGGCGACCTTGGTCGGCTAGGTGCAGAGGTTAGTCGGACAGCGGTCGACAGTGAACCAGTCACAGATGAGGGAAAGGTTATAGGTCACCGGGCTGAGTTGTTGAGATAAAAGAACGTCGCCTTGTTCCAGCCTACCATATGGAGCCAGAACCAACTGTTCATCAACAAGAACCAAGGCATCAGTTAGGTCTTTATCGGCTAAAGTAGTCCCGTATATCTTTTGAGAAGATGGAGATGAAGACATGGTATCCGAGTAAGAAAAGGATCGAGATTAGGGTTTTTTCTTTTTTTGCAAAAGGAAAGAAATTGGAGATGAATTTAGAGCAATTATAAAATACTCAGAAATATGTCTCTTCTTAAGTAGATGTGTGGTGGAAATTGGGGCTACCTCTTCGAATGCACGGTTAGAAAACATTGGAACCGGTTTGTGGTCATAAAGACGCCTCGGTTGAAGGGAAACTCAATTCAGAAGAAATCATCATTGCATGAAATAGAGGCGAGACGGTTGAAGTGACATGCGCGACTGTCAGACTGAAACGATGACTACTTTCGAATACATTAACTCAACAGTCACACTCGAGTTAATGTAGGGGAAATTGTTAACACTCAAAAATAATTTAAGTGTTTAGCCAAAATTCAGTGACCGTCGAATTATTCCAGAGCTGATCGGTGTATTTTATATACACCTTTTGAGTCATTTTTAGTTAGTATTTTACTCATTTCATTTATGTTTAGTATAGTATTAGGGTCGTTTTCCTTTCTTTGTGTCACATCAGTCAGAAATGGAGAAATGGCGAAAAGGAGATGAAATGAGCATAAATGAGATGGAATTGCACACTAAAATGGCCAAGAAATGAAGCCTAAGAAGTTCCGGGAAATATAGAAGAAATCAGACGAAGACCGGACGAACAAACGAAAAATCCGGAAGAATGCCGTCACCGGCGCCGCGACGTCAGCGGCAGCGCGACCATCAAGATGTGATGAATCGCCTCGATTTTTCAGGCCGTGGCGCCGCCAGAGGCCATCACCGACGCGGAATTCCGAAGCCAGCGAATTTGACACATTTTCAAGGTCCAAAAGGGATAACTTTTCCTACTTATAGGATTCCATAACTTTTCCTAAACCCTTTACCTAAAAGGATTCCATAACCTTTCCTACCTACATAATCCCTAACCCTTTACCTAAAGGATTCTTGAGCTATAAATAGTCTCTACATCATTAGAAGAATTTATCTCATCCCATTCTCCATTGATCCATCACTCATTCCATTCTCCATCCTCCATTCCACTCTCCATCCACCATTCCATTCAATTCCATCTTGTAAATATTCCACAACACAATCCTTGGATGCTAGAAGGCTTGGAGACTTGTTCTTGAGTATTTTTTTTTCTTTCTTTTGCTTTGTTTATTTCAGTTCATGTATGGAGATTATATTAGTTCTTAGCGTGACTATGGCTAGGAGCTAATTACTTTGTTAGGAATTTCCTTGTGATTCTCTTGAAACTCTTATTCATGAATTAATACATTAGTTGATTTCTTCTTCACTTGCTTAAGATTTATTCAATAGTTGTTTTGATTGCTTGATAATTAATTGATCACTAGTTATCATCACTTATATGAGTTCTAATCGAAATCCGAAAGGGGGGATTGTGAATATGCTATAGTTGAATAAACATAGGTTTAAATCGTGGACGAAAGTACCCCGATACTTGTGTAGCTTAATAGGTTATTGCTCTTAATTCTCCTTTGTAGTCAATCTTGTCACCGAAAGGTAGAAGGGTTCTCCATTGGGGTTGAGTGTTTATATTACCTTAACAGGAGTATAAAACGGTCTAGTTAATCTGCTATCTTAACGTAGAAGAATAAGTTAGTCTAATTGTATTAAGGATTGAATAGAGTAGATAGTTGATGATCTTGGAAGCCCAAATTCGACATCATAACTGATTTAAATCAAAGTATTTTCATAATTAGTTTATTTCCTGCATTATTAGTTTAGAATTCCAACTCAATTAACGTTAACCAAATAAAAACTAAAGCATAGATAATCGGTACTTGAAAACCAGTCTCTGAGGACGATATTCGGTCTTACCTAGACTATATTACTTGTAACGATACGTGCACTTGCGTTTAGCGTGTGTATAAATCGCACATCAAGAGCCGAATTTACTCCTAGCCCTCGACTATAAGAACTTCATCGGCTACTAAGACATTTTAGCCGAATTGTCAGTTAGAGGTACGACTGAGACCCAGTCAGATGCAGACGCCTCAACGACCAAGTCAAAAGGATTTTCGGACCCCTAGAAGTTGTAACGACCAGCAACAACTAAAAGAAAGGGACATTATCCGAACAAGAGGAGTAGATGGCGAGAAAATCGACACCACCTCCCCTATAGTCGGCCATTGAACTTAGTGGGTTACTTGATGGCTGACATGGGGGGATCACGTTGTACAACTTTTTCTTCTTTTTGTACTATAAATATGAATATTTTTTGTACATATAGAACACAACCAATCAATCAAACAACTCAATTTTTATCTATCTTTATCCTTTATCCGTTACTTTACTGTACTCATGTGCATTCATGTTTCTTACCTCTTAGTTTACTCATACCACCATTCTAACACTTTCTGGAGTAGTTGGGGAATCCATTGGTGAAAATTAGAGTTCCGTTTTCAGCCCAAATCGCTTAAGTTAAGGAATCAATTTGTCTTCCGATTTCATCAGCCGATAAAATGACAGAGAACAGACTTCGGGGCGAGAACACTATCATAAGGTGATAAGGTGTGTATATAAACACCAAATATGAACAGAAAAAAATGTAACGACCGTGGTGGTCCAAAAGTTACACACCATGAAAGCTTAACCTTTGGTGACTCTAAACGAGCATACTTTTCAATCCTTGTCTTGCAAGTACAACAAAAAGTTTTATTCACTAGCAAAGCATAAAGATATTAGGTCAGCCCACTTAAGAGCTAATAAAGCAAAACATTAAATTAATTTATTTAATGTTAAATAATTATATTGCAAAGCACACTTTTTTTTCTTTCTTAATTTTATTGTTTTCTCCGCCTATTTTTCTTTTAGTTTACTATTATTGAGGTAGCTGTAACCGTACATATGTAGTTATCCCCGGTGTGTACTCAATTATTAATAAATGTATCATAAGTGTCTAATCATTATTTAATGTATACATTGATCATTATACACAATTTATACTGGCTAAAAGTTGTACTAAAAAAAATAAAGACTAGGGGTGTGTTTGGTACGAAGGAAAATGTATTCTGGAAAATCTCGTAGTAAATAAGTGATTTTCTTACTTATTTTTATGAGTTTAGTAAGTAAGCCAAAATAATATCCAAAGAATATTTATATATAATCTAAATAAATACTTATGAGAAGAGATATGAAGGGGGGTGGATAGGGCTAGGCATAGTTTGAGCAAAACTGAAATCTGAATTTTTTGGATTTTTTATTTGGCATACTTTCACACCTGATATATCGTATAACCTCTTTAAATTTAAAATATTGATAGAATATTCATATTGCCTCTTGAAAAGATGGAACGTTAGAACATTAATATTGTCTTGCCCTCGGAAAAAATAAACTTTAAACAGAAAAAATATCGAGTTACGAATTGAATTCTGGATTTAACTTTTATAAAATTCAATCTTTGATTTGGGGCTTTGAATTTTCTGATATTCGGATTTTTTATACCTTACATTTATCCCTAACGATTAGACATAAGCCCATATACTTAATACTAAGTCCAGTACCCTACTAAATCAGTCATTATACCTTATTAGACTAGTGAAATAGTGCAAACTGAGATGCATCTTAATGTAATTTTTATTGTCATTTGAATAGCTGACACAGGTCCTTAAGGAAGCATATTAATTGATGTTTAATTCGCCTAGAGTTTATAAGAATCAAGTAGTCAACATATGAACTATTAGGCAGGGGCGGTAGTGGTGCAGTTGCACCACCAGAATTTTTAAATTTTTTTAATATAAAATGACATCGTTTTGTACTCTATACACAATGCCTCGCAAAAATACGCAAAAAAAAAATTACTTCGGATGTTTGTGTAACACCCCATTTTAACCGAAGTAAAAAACGGGAGTACTACATATGGTTGATTCTTAAATTTATTTTAAAGAGTCGCCAGCTAATTATTTTAAAGATGAATTAGGACATCACTTAACATAAATCTGCTAAAAGTAACTTCAATTAAAGGTCTGCAAAACTTAATAAGATTCTAGATAAGGGTTCTTCATTATCCTAAAGAGAATGGATTAGACATCCTTTAAAATCTGCTAACTTACAGTTATCGTTCAAACTTAGGTTAAAATGCATGTTTTGAAAATCTAGAGTTCAAGAAAAGATGTTTGCAAATAATTGTTTGAAGTATATATTCTCCATAAAATTTGAAAAAGGTTTTGTTTAAAATGCATAAAAAATGATTTTGTTTGGAAAGTATATTTTGCATGTAAACGTTTAAAGTTTTATAGAAATATGCACTAAAGAAAATGCATTTTTAGAGGTATGAAAAAAATAAAAAACCTACCCTCCCCTTTAATCTATCGGTATTAAGTCTATCTATTCCACACATTTTAATATTTATGTGAGATTAAGTTTACAACAAAGGAAAATAAAGATAGAATTAGAGAGTAAAGATAGCAGAGTGACATAGGGCGGATGAAATTGTCAACCCGCTCTATATGTTTTTAAATCTCCGAAGCGGGGAATGCAAGTGACATGGATGTGAATCTTCATGATGAGTCTCATAACAAGACTCTTCGTTGCTCCGAGTACGTTTTATGCAAATAAAAAAAAGATAAGAATCAGTATATATTTTAAAATAGTTGACAATACAACGAATGAAAAATAGAATTCCAACACTAAATATACACAAGAAAATATTGTGTCATAAACTCATAATCAATGATAGGAAAGCAAAGAAGAAAGGAAAATAATGACCACTGCTAACAAAAACCTTCAAACCTCAACTTCATGTAAGTTTAAGAAATCAGTAACTTTTCCTATAAGATATCTGCTTCCCAACTCTCTATTTACATGCTGATTAGAACCATGGATCATGTGCGGCTGCTGATTCGTTTTTTAGGGCAAAGCATGTTTTGTTCTCTTCTTTTATTAGGTTAGGCATTATAGGAGTGGGCTGGTCTTGTATTTTTTAGTGGTACTTAGGTTTAGATATTGGGCTTAGGAAAAGGATGGGCTGGATATTTAATTGGTTTGGGTAGAGTTTTAGGTAGTTCATTTTGGTGGAACAAAATGATTTATAAAAGTATAAATTACAAGAATCAAATACCAATGTGATACAAAAATATTTTAGAGCATGTTTTAGTGCTTAGTATAAAAAATGCAATAACAATAGAATATTAGGATAAAATTATGACTGTGATGAAAGATGTCGCGATAGTAAACATGCGAAAAGAAGATAATAATAATAATAATAAATTGTAATTATTTTGAGAATATTAAATTATTTATTTATGTATGAATATGTATGCATCTATTAAAAAATTAAAGTTGTTTTTGCGGTGTTAAAAAATAGTTTAATTTTAATTTTACGATAAATAATAGGAAGAGAGGGACAAAATTAGGTGTCAACACTGACTATTAGTAGTATAATCGATGTAGGCATGATTTTACTTTATATAGATTAGATTTTTCCTTGATAATGATTTCGAATGAATTACATCTTAATTGAAAGATTATGGTGGGAATGAGAAATTATTAAGGCAGTTGTTAGATATGAATGCTTTATTAGGATGTTCATTTTTGTAAGAAAAAAAAACTCAACTTATGAACTAAAAAAAATCTGAGATAATCAAATCGATTAATTTGAAACCAAACTAAAGAAAATTGATTCAATCCGAACTTACTTGGATTGAATTTATATTTAGTTTCTTGAATCCGAAAATCAACATCCAAACTAAAATTTTCATATATAATTCAAACTGCCCGAACGTCCACCGCTAGGGATGGATGGAGGGTGGAGTTGGTGGTATTGGGGCAGAGCGTTGGAAGAGGGGAGGAGACAATCAAAGTTTTATGAAATTTATTTTTATTTTTCTTAATTTTATTAGGAAAATTATTTTTCTAATTTTTTAAAAAACTTATTTTTCAGAGAAAATATTTTGACCAATCAAGCATAAAAAATTAGAAAATATTTTTCTTCCAACACACAAGGATTTGTTTGTTATGCTTAGTATTAAGGGGGAAATTGGGAGTGATTGACAGTGTACTTATTAAATCAAATCAAACAAACTTGTGCATCAGAATCCATCCATCTTTCATTTCATTTCACTAAAAAGACATCCAATTGCAGAATATTTTGGTGAGTTGTGTGTAATATTAAATGTTTTGACATGTTAATATTAAATGTTTTGACATGTTAATATTTTGCCAAGTCCTTTTATTTATTTACGTATTTTATTTTATTGTAAAAAGAGAATCCAGTTCATGGACTTACACAATAATGGGCATCTTGCAACCCTTTTTTTACCACCATGTTTATGTCTAACCCTCAACTTTCTACTATTACTAATTTTCCCTTTTTTTATTTATAGAGTTAGGGCATGTCCTAAGGAAAAAGCTTTGATTTGAAATAATATAAAGTTTAATGGCATCGAGCCCATGAACGAAGGGAGCAAAAATATGTAATTTAGAATATACTTAGCAAGTTGACATCATAGGTCCTAGGTTTCACTTTACAGACAGGTGATATTCATGGTACTTGGATCGAATCTCCACCTGCATTATGGTTACTTTTAGTGAGGTAATTCTTAGTCTGTCGTTTTCATTCAATTTAGATGCTACTAAATGATGGAGAACAGTGTTCGGGAGCTTAACCACCAGGTGTGAATTCAAAATAGGAGTAACTCATTACCTTCTGGGTGGAATTGCCACAACAAATATTTAATTGATCACAATTTTATATATTTCACTTACTATAAAAGTTCTCACGTAATTCAATAGAGGAATGTGATAGTGAATATATTCGGAATCTTGTCCTGAAATTAGAGGGGGTGAATGTGATTCGTTGTATGTAGCTCTATCGTCACATATTCAGAGAAAGTAGTGAGTTTGAACGACATAAGGCTATACTTGTGGTTAATGGTACAGGGCAACATGAGGGAGTTGATTGTGGTTAGTCTAGTGGTCAAACCAGCCACAATTCGCACTGTGTTGAGCATAGCTATGGGGAAAAATTGGCATATTCACCAGCTTGATGTAAAAAATACTTTCTTACATGGGGATTTGAAAGAAACCGTTTATATGCATCAACCGCCTGGCTTTGTGCATCCGGAGGTTCTTCATTATGTATGTCGTCTTCATAAATCACTATATGGATTAAAACAAGCCTTCAAGGCTTGGTATGAGAGGTTTGATGCATACATCATACATATCGGGTTCGTGTGCAGCAAGAATGATCATTCACTTTTTATTTTTCATCGAGGTACTGACACAACTTGCCTTTTTTTATATGTGGATGATATTGTTCTGACATCTTCTTCTGATACACTGAAACACGAGATCATTGTCATGCTCAAGTCCGAATTTGCTATGACATATTTGGGTAAGTTGAGTTATTTTTTTGGGATATCATTGACCAGATCCGCACATGTCATGTTCTTATGTCAACGTAAGTATGCAGAGGAGATTGTCTACCGGACTAAAATGGTAAACTTCAAGATCATGTCCACTCCTGTCGACTCCAAGTCAAAACTCAATACAAATGACGGGGATCCAGTCAGCGGTCCCTCTCTTTATAGGAGTCTCACAGGTGCTCTTCCGTATATCACTGTTACGCCTCGTGGTTTTAAGACGATAATTAGAGAACGTAATTAAAAAATATGGTTCGAGTATTGAAAATAAAGTGTACTTATTTATGTTAATAAGAAATTAGTATACAAGAGGAGGTGATTCCGGGATAATTTTGATTACTACGAGTGTGACGATGGAAATTTATAATGATAATTGTATATTCCCGTTAAGGATTAGTAACGTTTTATATAAGTTATAACAACGAGGATTCGAAACGAGGATTCGAGGTCTTATGAAATTTTCGGGATTTAAAAGAAGTGGGATTTAGGATTAATTAATTAAGAGAATTGGACCAAAGTATAATTAAATTTTCAGATTTTAATTTAACCCTTATAACCCTTCACCCCTTCACATTCTCACCCTAGGAAAATTCAGATTTTCTCTAACACTCCCTCACCCTCTTCTCCCTCCCTCTTGGTCGAAAATCCTCTCCCCCGTAACCAAGAATTGAAGTTTTTTACTCTTTCTTCCTAATCTAAATTCTTCCACAAATTACAAGCTAAAGAAAACCCACAAACAGTGGCCAAAAACACTGACTACTGGCCGATTTTTTGTCACGACCCGACCCCGGGGCCGGGGCCGCGACTGGTACCCTACCGGGGTACCCTGCCAGGTATATGTCAGAGAATAGCAGCGGAACATACATAACACATAACTTATAAAAAGGTAGACATCACTGGCCAGCCGATAAGGCTGCCTTCCATAAAACATTCTTAAACAAAAGTATAGTAGTACAACTGGTTCTTATAGCCCAAAACACATAGGTGACCACAGACCTCTAAAGATAACAACTGTGGCGGGACAGGGCCCCGCCATACCCCTGAATATACAAAATACCTATAGCATCAGGGAATATCCGTACCAATAAATAAGCTTCCGGAGGAATGGAGCTTCTGACACCGGAATAGTGATCCTAAGAACGAGGATCCTCAATCTGCTTACCTGCGGCGTGAGCGCAGCCCCGAAGGGGGTCGATCTGATATGTACCAAGTATGTAAAGTGGAAAATCGTAATAATGATATCATAAGTCTAAAAGTAAGCCGAGTCGAGGAAGACAATCAAAATACCTTTTCTTTGTGCCTTACTAACAATGAGAGTGACAAGTACATATATATAATCTTTGCGTAAAATAGGGGCCTTAGGATCAAAGCAGGTACCTCGCCGTAGTATCAATAAGCACCCTACTTACGGGACTATTTCACCGCGTAGGTCCGGGGACCCGCATGAGGTATTCGCATAGTCAGACTACCGCACGTGGGACTATTTCACCCGCGTAAGCTCCTAAGGACTCGCGTGAGGTATTCCTCGCGTCATGGGTAGCAAATCCACGGGCAATTGGTATAACGATCTTGGGGACTTACCCGCCGGATATACTCTTACCACGGCGGATGGTATAACGATCTTGGGCTTGCCCCTCAGATATACTCTTACACTGAAGAAGGTGGTATGACGATCTTGGGGCTTGCCCGCCGGACATCTTCTTTACCACGGAGAAGGTGGTATAACGATCTTGGGGCTTGCCCCTCAGATATACTCTTACCCTAGCTCAAACTGTCATCATATCATAATCATAAATAAGTTAAGAAAACTTATAACTTCTTATTAGTCTTGTTCATATATTAGTTTACTTAAGGCACTTAATCATATCTTTAATAAAAGAACACCGGGAATTTAACCAAGTACTACATGCTTCAACTCTTTTAAAAATGACTTTTCTTTATACCTAAAAAATCTTGGGCAATTGATGCCTTAAAACCAATTTGCCTCTTCATATACTTATCTTATTTAGAGTAAATCTCTTCTCATTAACCTTTTATGAAGCTAATAAACCAACTTTCCATAAAGTTGTTATATTAACTCTACACTTTAGTATAATCATACTTTTCCACAACGAGGACTTATACATTCTTAAAACGAAACAAGTCATTATATACTTAAAACAAGTAAGAATACCAAATCTTGTACGTCTACCGTACTACATAGTTTCATCTATTCATGCTCAAGAGATAGGAAAGTTTCACATACCTCTTTGGTCAATCCACTTGCTAAGCTCAACTACCGCAAGTAATATTTCGACCTATAATAATCATGATACGTTTGTTAACCTCTAATCTCAAAGTAGAACAATCCAAGTTCAAAGTCACTAAATTCTATGGAAAATTGGGCAGCATTTCCTTTGTTTCTACTCACTTTGCCACCTTTCTCAAGGCCGAATTTATCATCCAAACGCCACATTTAAGGCTCAACAATCCAACATTTTAAAGGGGATTACACCTCCAAACTTGGGTGTGTAAAATTCTGCCCCATTAGGTACAACAATTCACTTAACAATTCTAAGGTAGTTTTTAGGCTACAACATGCTCATAATCTCTTCTTAACCAATCCTTCATATCCAAACCACATTTCTTACATGCAAGGACTCTAAGTGCATTATTCACTACCACAAGTTCTTTCTTTTAACATGCAACACTAAAAACTAATTACAAAGGAAGAATCATTACCTTAGAGCTTTAGCCAAATTTATCCCAAATGTTTTGCTAGCTTTCTTGCCAAGAATACCACCACAACAACACCAACAAGCTAGCCACAAACTTCCTTCTTGTTCTTAACTTTTCAGATTTTTCTTAGGCTTTGAATTTCCTTTGAAAATGTAGAGAGAAGGAGGAGCTAATTTAGAGAGAGGGAGAGGTTTGAAAGATGACCAAGTCTTCAAGACTTGGTCAATATAAGGCATGCAAGAAAAATCATATGGGGACACTTGTCACCCTCCCATGGCCTTTTAAAGAGAAATCGGACTTTCTAAGTTTTTCCGCCCAAAAATCCGCCTCGGCGCATGTACTGAAACCTCATGACCTCTCGAACTTTCAGCGCCGCGGCGCTGCAACTTCAGCGACCCTTCAGTACTTTCGGCGCCACAAATCGCATCGTAGCCGGCCACCCCGCTTTGTCCAAACACATTTCTGTCCGTGCGCCGAACTTGTAACTCTCATAACTTTCTACTCTGACGTCCTATCGACGAATGGTTGGTTGCGTTGGAATCTAGACTCCACGAACTACGCCCTAGGCTTTTGAAAAACTTAGGAACTCTCAATGTACCGGGTCATAACCCGCCTCAAAGTTGACTAAAACCCGTCCGGAACAATCCGTCAACCTATCCTTAGAAAATTTTAAGTCTTACATGCTTTAGATGCGCTCTCATACGTAGGGTCGAACTACGGTATAACATTTTCCCTTAGAAACATTCGTCCCGAATGTTCCTTCTAGGCTTACTCAAATCACAATATCGACATAGACCCTCTTAACTATTCCTTTGCAAATAAAGAAGCTCCACGAGCCACAACATACTTAAGCGTAAATGGTAAATCAAAACTAACAAGCAGGAAAGTAGGTTACCTGGAGGTATAGGAAATAGGTGAGGGTACTTCTTCATCATGTCATCCTCTGCTTCCCACGTCATTTCCTCCCTGTTCTCGTTCCGCCATAAGACCTTGACGGAAGCCACGTCTTTCGTCCGAAGTCGTCTAACCTGACGATCGAGTATCGCTATGGGACTCTCCTCATACGATAACTCCTCCGTCACTTGGACATCATGAACCGTGCACTCTAGATGGAACACCAATACATTTCGCAACATGGACACTTGGAAAATCGATGTACCGCCTCCAAATCGGACGGCAGATCTAACTCATAAAGCCACCTACCCTACGGACAATCGATACGCCCAATGTACCTTGGGCTAAGCTTCCCTTCTTCCAAATCTCATCACGCCGCCGTGGCGATACCTTTAGGAAAACTCAATCATCTATCTCAAATTCCAAGTGTCGACGCCGATGATCTGCATACGACTTCTGCCGACTCTGAGCTGCCAACAACCGCTCTCGGATAAGCTTCACCTTATCCACTGCCTGCTGAACCAAGTCTGGCCCGACTAACTGAACTTCTCCCACCTCGAACCAGCCTATCGGTGACCTGCACTTCCTCCCGTATAAGGCCTCATGCGCTTATCGAATCTGGAATGGTAGCCGTTGTTGTAAGCTAACTCCACAAGAGGCAAATGATCCTCCGGTACCACGAAATCAATAACACAAGCCCGCAAAGATATCCTTAGTGTCTGGATAGTGCGCTCGGCCTGTCCGTCGGTCTGAGGATGAAACGCCGTACTGAGACTCACCTGTGTCACTAATCTCTTCTGAAAAGACCTCCATAAGTTAGCCGAGAAATGGGCTCCTCTATCTGATATAATCGACACCGGGACTCCGTGCAGTCTCACAATCTCTCTAATATATAATCTGGCATAGTCCTCAGCTGAGAACGCGTCGTTACGAGGAAGAAAATGGGCTGATTTCGTCAGCCTGTCGACAATTACCCAAATGGAATCATGCTTCCTCTGAGTGGTAGGTAGCCCTGTAATAAAATCCATATTTATCACCTCCCACTTCCAAGTCGGAATATCAATAGCCTGCAATGTCACCGGGCTTCGTGCTCAACCTTAACTCGCCGACGCTGCGCGCCACTTAACTCCGCAACGCCCCGCAAGGCCGTCCACCAATACACGCATCTGAGGTCATGATACATCTTAGTCGACCCCGGATGAATGGAATAACGAGCACTGTGTGCCTCCCCCAGAATCTGCTGACGAAGTCCTGTCACATCGGGAACACACAACCGGCCCTCAAATCTTAGCACCCCATCAGGCGCTACCTCAAATAGACTCCTCTCTTTCACGAGCAATGGCGTCGATGCCGTACCAAAATCGGATCCTCATCGTCGCCTTTTCACCTCGCCGACGATAGAAGACTCGCAACCTCTCGAATTCCATCACTATCAGAATCAACCAAACGAACCCCAAGGCTCGCTAGCTGATGCAACTCTCGGACCATATTCCTCTTCTCCGGCTGTACATCAGATAGACTACACATCGATCTGCGACTAAGGGCATCTGCAACTACATTGGCCTTCCTTGGGTGGTATAAAATATCAACATCGTAATCCTTAAGTAGCTCCAACCACCGTCTCTGTCGCAAGTTCAGCTCCCTCTGGCTGAAGATATACTGGAGACTCTTGTGGTCTGTGTAAATGTCCACATGAACTCCATATAAATAATGTTTCCGCATCTTGAGGCATGAATCACTGCGACTCCAAGTCATGTGTGGGATAGTTCTTCTCATGCTTCCTGGTCGAGATGCATAAGTTATAACCTTGCCGTCTTTGCGTCAAGACGCACCCAAGTCCGACACTGACGCGTCACAATAAAAACCACGTATCCATATAAGCCTGCGGAAGAGTAAGAAGCTGGGCGGTCGTCAACTTCTCCTTTAGCAACCGGAAACTTTCCTCACAAGTATCCGTCACGGAACATAGCGCCTTCGAAGTCGACTTAGTCAAAATCTTTGAAATAGAAGCAAACTTCTCTACAAACCTCCGATAATAACTCGCAGACCCAAAGCTGCGCACTCCGGTGTAGTGGAGTGCGGGCAAGTCTTGACCGCCTCAATCTTGTTGTATCAACTGAATACCATCGGCCAGATAACATGCCCTAAGAAGGCCACTGAAGCTAACGAACTCGTGACCGAGAACTTGGCATACAATCGCCGGTCTCGGAGGACTCCAATACCGTCGCCAAATGATGCGTATGCTCGCTGCTGCGTGCGAATACACCAAGATATCATCAATAAACACTATAACAAACATATCGAAGAATGGCTCAACACCTATTCATCAAATCCATGAATCTCTTTGGGCGTTGGTCAACCCGAGCGACATTACCTCGAACTCATAGTGCCCATACCGGTCCTGAATGCGATCTTTGGGATATCCGCTTTCTAACTCGCACTGATGGTAACTGCACCGCAGTCTATCTTGAAAAACACCTTGCGCCACTGCAACCGGTCAAACAAATCGTCGTCAATCACGGGAGGATACCTGTTCTTGATAGTTACCTTGTTCATTCACCGTAATCAATACACATACGCAGTCGTCCATCCTTCTTCTTTACAAATAACACCGCGCTCCGGGAGAAACACTTGGCCTGATAAAGCCTTTCTCCAGCAAGTCTTTCAGCTGGTCCTTCAATTCCTTCAACTCGGCAGGTGCCATCCTGTATGGCGGAATAGATATCGGTCGAGTATCTGGCGCCAAATCAATGCAAACTCAATCTCTCGGGAGGGATACCTAAGCTCATCCGGGAATACATCCGAAACTCTCGGCGATCGGGCCGATCAAGATCGGTACCTCGACCTCGATGTCGAATACCCGAACCATATGGTAGATATACCCCTTTCGCACCATCTTCCTAGCCTTGAGGTAAGAAATAAACTTACCCGCCGGCGCGCGATATTCCTTCCACTCGATAACCGGCCACGTAGAAACCGAACTAATCTCTCTCTACAGTCCACATTGGCATAGCAAGATGCTAGCCAATCCATACTCATAATCACATCAAAGTCGGTCATTGTTGACAGTCAATTTTGACCCGTTTTTCGCATATTTGTCGAATTTTATGTATTTTAGGACACCGCATTCTAATCATCATTTTTTGCATTTTTCTCTTTATATTTCAAAATTAAGCGTTATGTTATGTTTCTATTATTACTACACCGTCGTTTATTTTAATAATATTTGCGTTTCTTTAAATAATTAATTGACATCCGTCTTTAATTTTAATCAGACATTAAACATTTGGTAAATATCGTATTTTTGTTATTATTGCATCGGCATTTGCATTTTTTATAATCTTGCATCTTTTAAATAATTTTTCTTTTAAATAATTAACCCGCGTTGCATTTTGTCAAACCAGTCCAGTACGAGACTCAATCCGAATCATTTCAATCCAACAACATTTTTATTTCATCCAAACACCCCCTTTTATTCCCCCCATTTTTAAATTCCAAACACCCTCTTATTTTCCCCCCATCTTTTAAATTTCAAACCCCACTTTTCATTTCCCCCCCAAATACCTTACCCCCCTTTATTAAAAAGGGGCGATGTATATCGAGCGGACACATCACACCACAACGTTGAATTTTTAAAGGGGAAGCAGCGTATCGACCACAAAATAAAGGCAACAGAGCCATTTTTCATTTGAGAAAAAAGAGAAAGGATCATCCGCATAAGGCATAACATAACCCCTTTTCATTTTTTTCAAAAGGAAACTATTTCTCCTCGCCTCCCCCACCCGTCCGTCGCGCGCCGCTTTCGCGGAGCTCCAAGCTCCGTGAACCCCTAAACACCCCACACGCACACACACACTTCCGTCGCCTCTTCCCTATCCCCTCAACTGTCGCTACCTGGCGTAGCTCCGTGAAGTCATGCCGGAGTTCGGCAAGAACTGCCGCGAACTCCATCACCCTTCCTCCATATACACACGCGCGCACTACATCGCCAGCTTTCGCGTGAACCACCACACTTTGCACTGTCGGCATCACCGCTCGTCGAACTCCCATTACCTGTATCCGCTTTTTGTCTGCCTCGCGGAGTTGACTCTGCGGCCCAGTGGAGACGTTGTTGGTTTCCTCTTTTTTGTTATGATTATATATTGCGATTAGGTTAACTGATTTTCTGATTTTGCGTCGCGTCTGGCCGGAGTTTTTAAACTCCGGCGACCTTCATTTTTGTCTTATTCTGGTGATGTTTGTTGGCTGCTTCTGGTACTGTACCGATTCGGTTTGATTTCGTGTTTGCCGGAGTTTTTGAAAACTCCGGCGATGTTCTAAATTTTCAGGCGAACTTGCTGTTGTTCCCCATTGGTTTCTGGACCATTTTTTTTGCTGTCATTGCTTATGATTATTGTTGGGCTGATTCGACCTCATTTTGGTATAATTGCCGGAGTTTGACTACGGCGGATCACTGATGTTCTGTCGCTGGTTGCGTTTTTCTGTTTGGTATTGTTGTTTACTATGTCGCTGGCTGCGTTTTCTGTTTGGTATTGTTGTTTACTATGTCGCTGGCTGCGTTTTCTGTTTGGGCTATGTTGCTTACTGTTTCGCTGTGTTGCTACTGTTTTTGGGTATTCCACAGTGATTTGGACGATTTTGCCCTTTTACTACTTTATTTTACTGATTTTTGAACAAGTTACTACACTTGGTATTTTACTGATTTTGAACAAGTTACTACACTTGGTATTTTACTGATTTTGAACTTGATACTACATTGGCCAAAGAAGGATTTATCCGTCGATCTGGAGGCCTCCATGGTAAGCGAGACGGAATATGTGGGCGAGGAGGAAAGTGAAAAGATTAGACGAGAATGCATAGTATCGTTCACCGGGAGGCAGTCGGCCGCGTAAATGCGATATTGGCTTCTCATGTCTTATTATCCTTGGCATAACACTAGCTGAGCCCACACTATATAAAATATATCTTTTACAATATCTTTTACATATATACCTATATATATATATATACATACATTGTGTTTGTTTGGTAATTTATTTATTATTTACTAACTCTTCTACTAAGTGTTTTTTGCAGGTACTTGGAGACGCACCCCAAAGTTAAAGCATTCGCATAAAATAAAATAAAAGCGAAATGTTGCTAATTTCTCTTCATTACATCTTTTTTATGATTATTTGCTTTTATTACTATCTTGTTAAATATATATCTATTTTAAATATTTGCATGCCTAGTTTAAATATCTCTTGGTTAGTTTAATAATTAGAATACCTTTAGAATTATAGATTGCATGTTAGCACAATAATTTTAAAACCTAAGTTTGAACGGATAACCGCAAGTTAGCGGGTCCTTTAGGATGTCTAACCCCTTCCCTTTAGGATAATAAAGAACCCTTACCCAGAATCTCACATAGTTTCACAGACCTTTAAAAATGGAGATCATTCGTAGTATTTTATGCTACATTTTTAGTGTCCTAATTCACTATAATAATTAGGTGGCGACTCCTTAAAATGCATTTTAGGAATCAACCATGTAGCAGTAATCCCGTTTCCGACTCCGGTTGAAATGGGGTGTTACAGCATGGCGACTCCACTGGGGATTTTAGGTTCTTAACCACAACAAACATAGGTTAATTTATTGTGCTTTATTTTCTTTATTTTGCTTAAATTGCTTCCTTTATGTTTTACACTTATTTGCTTTTATTGTTTTGCCTAAATTATTCTGCTTTACATATAAATATTTTGCATATTGCTTTAACTGCTATTTGTTACCGCTTTCCTTAAACTGACATTCCGCTCATATTTCTTCCACTCTGGAAAATTCACACTATCACACACTACACGCGAGGTGCGCTTGGTGCATCAGCAAAATTCTTTCTTCAAAACCCAAATTTAGGAGAGTTGGTAATATACGTGGAGTGTCCGGTCTAACCGGTGGCCGCGTAGCCTTCTCACTCGAGTTGTCCACTCGGGAACCTTGCGTCTAGTGAAGCCAAATCTTAGAAACTTGAGATAGAGCTATACCACCCTTTATTTTTAAGTCATGCATACATTTACCTTAGGTGGGTCGGTCCTTGGTATCGACACCACAGTTAGAAAAACACCAAACTTGTCGACGGGTTTCTCAACCCAACGACCAACCAGCATACTATGTGTAGCGTGACAATGATAGACAAATCCAAGCCTAAACATGACATGCCGAAATTGGAAAGAGTGCACCGTCATTTGGTCGCCATTTTCAACAAAACATTGCAATTTAACAGCTTGAACCTATTTATCATAATCTCGCATATTTGGCGTTTAGGCCCACCTCTGGCATTAAAATAGGTCACAAACATGCTAGGACGCGCATTTGATATCTGTATAGTCTGCTTGCTATGGTAATGTTTGTTGCTTTCAGCTATGTGCACTTTACTACATTATTTTGCTACTTCAACTTTGTGCATTCACTTAGTATTAATTACGAGCTATACTAGCTTGGTTTTCTGGGGCTGTGTTATCCCTTGCATTATCAGCGCGATACGCGGAAAGCCCATATCTCAAACAACGGTTTTCTCAAATTCTGTCACACTTTGGAACTACGTGTGACCTGATTCCCACGCGGGATACGTAGGCGGCCATTTCGGTCTCGGTCCCACCTTTTAGAAAAAATCCTAATTTTTCATCTATTAAGAATCTCCTTATTTTGTCACACATTTGGAACTACGTGTGACCTGATTCCCACGGCGGGATACGTAGGCGGCCATTTCGGTCTCGGTCCCACCTTTTAGAAAAAAATCCTAATTTTTCATCTATTAAGAATCTCCTTATTTTGTCACACATTTGGAACTACGTGTGACCTGATTCCCACGGCGGGATACGCAGGCGGCCATTTCGGTCTCGGTCCCACCTTTTAAAAAATTCTAATTTTTTCATCTCTTAAAAATTACTTTATTCTCCGTCACCGGCAAACTATGGTTTAAACTGGTTCCTTTGGCAAAATGCATAGGCGGCCATATCAGCTTTGGTCCCATCTTAAAAAAAAAAAAAAAAACTCGAAGTCTAATCGATGAACCCAACTTCAATAGGGCTAGGCTCCTAGACTATGTATCTACTTGATCTCTATGGCGAGACACGTAGGTGGCCACATAGGACTCAGTCCAACTCTTTCTAAAATCTTTTGCCCTTACTCTACCGGCTACAAAGCACACTCCATCCAATCTCTGCAATAGGATAGTAAAGGTTTTTCATATCAAATTCGGTCTCGTCCATTCGACATCCGCTTATGCCAAAACTGTGGCTGCTTAAAAATAATAATAATAATAATAATAATAATAATAATAAAAACTTGCAAGAAGAGGCAGTCAGTACCGAATAGCATATTATCGAATACGCTCTCGTAGCCAAATACTTAAAGCCAGGCAACGGTTACAAGTCCGAACAGATCGGGCATGCTAGTGGTCAGAGTTAAAGCTACAAAGTCCGCGCAAATCAACAGCCCCTTTCAAATCTCACAAATTTTCTCTTGAGTACAGATAACATGGGCATGAAATTTGACGACGTTGAAGGGGATTTTCGCATAGCAGCTCGGCTCACAGGGCCACATTCTTATCTTCATTCATTCGTTTTTGCATATCTATAACACTAATTATTACATCTATCTTTAATTTTTGTAGGAAGTTTCACATAGCAGCTCAGCCCGCAAAGCCATAATCGCATGCGTCTATCAAGGCGTCATTTGGCTCACAGGGACACTCTCATCCTCATTTCTCAATCACTTTACGACTCTAATTATTTTTATTCGGTTTATATTCTGCAGGTAATTTCATTATAGTGGCCTAGCCCACCGGATCGAAATCATCTTATTACGCTTGAGCACCGGCGTCATCTGCATCAATGCCTGAGCACCGACATCATCTGCATCAATGCCTGAGCACCGGCGTCATCTGCATCAATGCCTGAGCACCGGCATCATCTACATCACGCCTGAGCACCGGCGTCATATTCATCACAATACGACCATAAAACGATGTTATCTGCATTACGTCCAGAAGCGACGTTATTTCATAAAAGCCTATGCAACAGCTTCATCTGCATTTCGTCCATGCAACGACGAACATTTGCATCACGACACCATTTCATTATGCCTATGCAACGGCTTCATCAACAGTTCATTTATGCAACGATGACCTCTGCATTTCGTTCATGCAACGATGAACATCTGCATCGCGTCTATGCAACGACGTTATTTCATCAAAGCCTGTCTGGCGGCCTATCTGCATTTCGTCTATGCAACGACGAGCATTCGCATCGCGTCCATGCAACGGCGCCATCTCATCAAAGCCTATGCAACGGCTTCGTCGCTGGTCCATGCAACGGCGAACATCGCGTCACGTCTACGCGGCGTCGCTATCTCATCAAAGCCTATGCAACGGCTTCATCTACATTTCGTCATGCGACGAGCATCTGCGTCGCGTCCATGCAACGACGTCGTCTCATCAAAGCCTATCAACGGCCATCGCATTCGTTCATCACGGCGGCGAACATCTGCATCACGTCTATGCAACGACGTCATCTCATCAAAGCCTATGCAACGGCTTCATCTATATTTCGTCTATGCAACGACGAGCATCTGCATCGCGTCCATGCAACGACGTCATCTCATCAAAGCCTATGCAACAGCTTCATCAGCATTTCATCCATGCAACGGCTTCATCTGCATCACGTCTATGCAACGACGTCATCTCATCAAAGCCTATGCAACGACTTCATCAACATTTCGTCTATGCAACGACGATCATCTGCATCGCGTCAATGCAACGACGCCATTTTATCAAAGCCTATGCAACGGCTTCATCTGCATTTCGTCCATGCAACGACGAACATCTGCATCACGTCTATGCAACGACGTCATCTCATCAAAGCCTATGCAACGGCTTCATCAACATTTCGTCTATACAACGATGAGAATCTGCATCACATCTATGCAACGACGTCATCTCATCAAAGCCTATGCAACGACTTCATCTGCATTTCGTCCATGCAACGACGAACATCTGCATCACGTCTATGCAATGACGTCATCTCATCAAAGCCTATCTGGCGGCCGTCGCATTTCGTCCATGCAACGACGAACATCTGCGTGCGTCTATCTGGCGTCGCTATTCATCAAAGCCTATCTGGCCATCTGCATTTCGTCCATGCAACGACGAACATCTGCATCACGTCTATGCAACGACGTCATCTCATCAAAGCCTATGCAACGGCTTCATCTGCATCACGTCTATGCAACGACGTCATCTCATCAGAGCCTGTCTGGCGGCCGTGCATTTCGTCCATGCAACGACGAACATCTGCATCACGTCTATGCAACGACGTCATCTCATCAAAGCCTATGCAACAGCTTCATCATCATTTCGTCCATGCAACGACGAGCATTTGCATCGCGTCCATCCAATGACGCCATCAACATTTACAAACACCACGTCTTTTCCAGCACCACATCATCTGCAACCCAGTGTCAATCATAATTCGACACTGGGACAAATTTTAAATCTGCATCAGCTTTACTTTTTACTTTAGCATCGCAACAATCCGAGGTCATCGTGGTAATTCGACATCGACATTTAAATCTGCGTCAACTTTACTTTTATTTTCTAGCAGTGCAGCAGCCCAGTGTCATCATGATTCGACATCGACATTTTTCATCGGCGTCGCTTTGCTTTTTATTTTCGCATCGCAACGACCCAGTGTCATAATAATTTGACACTGGGACATTTTTGGGTCTGCATTATCCCTATTTTTGAGTTTATAGTTTATAAAACAGGACAAAATTGGCTACAAGTCAACATCTTTGTCCGAAGACTCTTCCATCATCTCCGTACAAAGAGGGACATGCTGTTGTGATCAATTTTGACGTTTTCGCATATTTGTCGCAATTTTATGTATTTTAGGACACCGCATTCTAATCATCATTTTTTGCATTTTTCTCTTTATATTTCAAAATTAAGCGTTATGTTATGTTTCTATTATTACTACACCGTCGTTTATTTTAATAATATTTGCGTTTCTTTAAATAATTAATTGACATTCGTCTTTAATTTTAATTAGACATTAAACATTTGTTAAATATCGTATTTTTGTTATTATTGCATCGGCATTTGCATTTTTTATAATCTTGCATCTTTTAAATAATTTTTCTTTTAAATAATTAACCCGCGTTGCATTTTGTCAAACCAGTCCAGTACGAGACTCAATCCGAATCATTTCAATCCAACAACATTTTTATTTCATCCAAACACCCCCTTTTATTCCCCCCATTTTTAAATTCCAAACACCCTCTTATTTTCCCCCCATCTTTTAAATTTCAAACCCCACTTTTCATTTCCCCCCCAAATACCTTACCCCCCTTTATTAAAAAGGGGGGCAGCCCACATATCAGAACGGACACATCACAGCCCACAACGTTCAGATTTTTTTTAAAGGGGGGAGGGGGGGCAGCCCACGTATCAGCCACAAAATAAAGGCAACAGAGCCATTTTTCATTTGAGAAAAAAGAGAAAGGATCATCCGCATAAGGCATAACATAACCCCTTTTTTTTTTTCAAAAGGAAACCATTTCTCCCTCAGCTCCCCACCAGCCCATCCCATCGCTGCCGCCCCTTTCGCCGGAGCTTGAACCCCCTTTAAACACCCCCCACACACACACACACTTTCCGTCGCCCTCTTCCCTATCCCCCCTCAACCTGTCACCTACACCGCTGTAGCTCCGGCGAAGTCATGCCGCCGGAGTTCGACAGCAACACCGGCGAACTCCCATCACCCCTTCCCCTCCATATACACACACGCAGCGCACACTACATCGCCGCTGCTCACCAGCGAACCACCGTCACTGCCTTGCACCTGTCGGCATCACCTGCTCTCGTCGAACTCCCCATACCCTGTATCCCTTTTGTCGTCTCTGCCTCGCCGGAGTTGACTACCGGCGACTGGTGGAGACGTTGTTGGTTTCCTCTTTTTTGTTATGATTATATATTGCGATTAGGTTAACTGATTTTCTGATTTTGCGTTGCGTCTGGCCGGAGTTTTTAAACTCCGGCGACCTTCGTTTTTGTCTTATTCCGGTGATGTTCGTTGGTCGCTTACGATGCATCTGGTCGGTTTGATTTCGTGTTTGCGGAGTTTTGAAAACTCGTGATGTTAAATTTTCAGGCGAACTTGCTGTTGTTCCCCATTGGTTTCTGGACCATTTTTTTGCTGTCATTGCTTCCATTGCTTATGATTATTGTTGGGCTGATTCGACCTCATTTTGGTATAATTGCCGGAGTTTGACTACGGCGGATCACTGATGTTACGTCATTTGGTTGCGTTTTTACATTTGGTATTGTTGTTTACTATGTCATTGGTCGCGTTTTACTGTTTGGGCTATGTTCTTCTTGTTTATTTGTGTTGCTCTTTGTTTTTGGGTATTCCACAGTGATTTGGACGATTTTGCCCTTTTACTACTTTATTTTACTGATTTTTGAACAAGTTACTACACTTGGTATTTTACTGATTTTGAACAAGTTACTACACTTGGTATTTTACTGATTTTGAACTTGATACTACATTGGCCAAAGAAGGATTTATCCGTCGATCTGGAGGCCTCCATGGTAAGCGAGACGGAATATGTGGGCGAGGAGGAAAGTGAAAAGATTAGACGAGAATGCATAGTATCGTTCACCGGGAGACGAGTCGACCGCAGCCGTAGCGATATTGGCTTCTCATGTCTTATTATCCTTGGCATAACACTAGCTGAGCACACACTATATAAAATATATCTTTTACAATATCTTTTACATATATACCTATATATATATATACATACATTGTGTTTGTTTGGTAATTTATTTATTATTTACTAACTCTTCTACTAAGTGTTTTTTGCAGGTACCCGGAGACGCACCCCAAAGTTAAAGCATTCGCATAAAATAAAATAAAAGCGAAATGTTGCTAATTTCTCTTCATTACATCTTTTTTATGATTATTTGCTTTTATTACTATCTTGTTAAATATATATCTATTTTAAATATTTGCATGCCTAGTTTAAATATCTCTTGGTTAGTTTAATAATTAGAATACATTTAGAATTATAGATTGCATGTTAGCACAATAATTTTAAAACCTAAGTTTGAACGGATAACCGCAAGTTAGCGGGTCCTTTAGGATGCCTAACCCCTTCCCTTTAGGATAATAAAGAACCCTTACCCAGAATCTCACATAGTTTCACAGACCTTTAAAAATGGAGATCATTTTTAGTGTCCTAATTCACTATAATAATTAGGTGGCGACTCCTTAAAATGCATTTTAGGAATCAACCATGTAGCAGTAATCCCGTTTCCGGCTCCGGTTGAAATGGGGTGTTACAGTCATATCCAACTCTATCAAGTCGGCTAGAGTCTGACGACTATCTATAGTCACATGGAAAGCCTTATACACCCCCTCAGCTATCACCGAATCACCTACTGGCGTAGCCACCTCAAAAGGTCTTATGGACTCGGGCTCTATCCCTACTCTACTGGCAATATGAAGAGATATATAGGACAAGGTAGAACTTGGATATATCAAAGCATATACATCACAGCAAGAAACCAACAATGTACCTGTGACGACATCTGGCGACGCCTCCTGGTCTTGTCGGTTGGACATAGCATATATGCGGTTCTGAGGACCGCTAGAATCGAACCCTACCACGACCTGCCGCGGCTGCGCCCATAAGTACCCTGCCCTCCAGGGCGTCTAACCATCGAAGATGAATATCCAGCAACAGACCCCGTCGGCTGAACCGTAACGCTCCGCCGCCTGGGGCGGACAATCCTTCTTCGGATGGCCTCCTGCCACAAGAGTAACACGCTCCCGAACCCATACGACACTCTCTCGGGTGAGACCTACCGCATCGAACGCACCGGGAGGTATGTGGTCTCGATTAGTCTTTGGTCTGCCTCGCGAAAACTCAAGTCCTGGAGCCACGACCTGCTCGAATAACCTGCTGATCGGACCTCTGCCGAAATCGAGAAGGAGC
This sequence comes from Przewalskia tangutica, assembly GCA_029844215.1. Classification (NCBI taxonomy): domain Eukaryota; kingdom Viridiplantae; phylum Streptophyta; class Magnoliopsida; order Solanales; family Solanaceae; genus Przewalskia; species Przewalskia tangutica. The sequence goes on along the minus strand of CM056731.1, from coordinate 38,625,227 downwards.
ACTGTCTTGGTGGAATGTGGACTGGTCTGCTGCGAGGCCGCCTCGAAATCGCCTTGAGAACTCGTTGTCTCGCCTCTTGGGCTGGCCCAAATCTAGTTGATCCTGCCTCTCCCTGTCCTCAATCCCCTGTGCGTACGCCTGCATCCTGGCAATATCCATCCCTGGCTGAAGAGCCACCCCCAAGCATGCAGTAATCATATGACGGTCTAACCCCATCACATATCGATGAACCCTGTCTGCCATGTCAGCTACTATGGTGTCGCATATATCGGCCAAAGTCGAACTCGTGTTGTACTCACGATAGTCCTCCCGTCCTGTCTCAAGGTCAAGAACCTATCTACGCGGGCTCTCCTCACCTCAGGAGGCAAGAAGTGGTCTAGGAACGCCTCTGTGAACTCCTCCCAATCAGCTGGAAGAGCATCCTCACCCCTCGACAATACCCATGACTCAAACCAGTTCAACGCAATATCGCGTAACCGGTAAGAAGCTAGTATAACAGACTCAGTCTCCGATGCCCTAAGGACCTGCATGGTCCGCTGTAACTGCCGGACAAACTCCTGCGGATCCTCCTCAAATCTCGAACCATAGAACTCGGGTGGGTGACAACCCAAGAAATCCCGAATCCGTAAACTGTCGGCTCTAGGGTTGGCGCTGCTCACTGTCGCTGCCACCGCCACTATCTTTGGTCGATGCAGAATCTGTTCCCCGTAATCTCTGTACTCAGGCCCTGACTGTGGGACTGGAGGCTCCGGTACCGCGGTCTCAGTAGCCGCTTCCGCTGCCTCAAAATCTGCTGAGGCTGGCGACGACGTGGAACTCGCCGCCCTAAACATCATCTCTGGTAAGGACTGGGCCTGTGCCCTCGTGACTCTCCGCGTCCCACTAGCAGCACCCTCAGCTGCCTTGCCCTTCTGGGCCGCGGTTGCCTTGCGTGGAGGCATAACTGATACATAAAGGAAAACATCAGAGGAGGTTCAACCTATAACTCAGCTCTATTGCACGATCTTAGAGTGAAAGAATGGAAACCAATCCTAAATATCCTGCAGCCTCCTGATTATAGATGTGGTGCACGACACACCGATAATCAAGACTCTACTAGACACGGTCTGTGGACACTTTCCGAGGACTAACTGCTCTGATACCACTTTTGTCACGACCCGACCTCGGGGCGGCGGTACCTCTACCGGTACCGCGGTATATGTCGAGAGAATAGCGGAACATACATAACATAACTTATAAAAGGTAGACATCACCGGCGGTAAAGGCTGCCTTCCATAAAACATTCTTAAACAAAAGTATAGTAGTACAACTGGTTCTTATAGCCCAAAACACATAGGTGACCACAGACCTCTAAAGATAACAACTGTGGCGGGACAGGGCCCCGCCATACCCCTGAATGTATAAAATACCTATAGCATCAGGGAATATCCGTACCAATAAACAAGCTTCCGGAGGAATGGAACTTCTGACACCAGAATATTGATCCTAAGAACGAGGATCTCCAATCTGCTTACCCTTACCTGCGGCATGAACGCAGCCCCGAGAAGGGTCGATGATATGTACCAAGTATGTAAAGCTGGAAAATACTGTAATAATGATATCATAAGTCTAAAAGTAAGCTGGAGTCAAGGAAGACAATCAAAATACCTTTTACTGTGCCTTACTAACAATGAGAGTGACAAGTACATATATATAATACTGCATAAAATAGGGGCCTTAGGATCAAAACAGGGTACCTCGCCCGTAGTATCAATAAGCACCCCTACTCCTGGGACTATTTCACCCGCATAGGTCCTGTGGACCGCGTGAGGTATTCCTCGCATAGGCAGACTACCGCGCATGGGACTATTTCACCCGCATAAGCTCCTAAGGACTCGCATGAGGTATTCCTCGCATCATGGGTAGCAAATCCACGGAACAGGTGGTATAACGATCTTGGGGACTTACCCCTCAGATATACTCTTACCCTGAAGCAGATGGTATAACGATCTTGGGCTTGCCCCTCAGATATACTCTTACACTGAAGAAGGTGGTATGACGATCTTGGGGCTTGCCCCTCAGACATACTCTTACCCTGGAGAAGGTGGTATAACGATCTTGGGGCTTGCCCCTCAGATATACTCTTACCCTAGCTCAAACTGTCATCATATCATAATCATAAATAAGTTAAGAAAACTTATAACTTCTTATTAGTCTTGTTCATATACCCTCTCATTTTAGTTTACTTAAGGCACTTAATCATATCTTTAATAAAAGAACACCGGGAATTTAACCCAAGTACTACATGCTTCAACTCTTTTAAAAATGACTCTTCTTTATACCTAAAAACCCTTGGGCAATTGATGCCTTAAAACCAATTTGCCTCTTCATATACTTATCTTATTTAGAGTAAATCTCTTCTCATTAACCTTTTATGAAGTTAATAAACCAACTTTCCATAAAGTTGTTATATTAACTCTACACTTTAGTATAATCATATTTTTCCCCTAACCAATGGACTTATACATTCTTAAAACGAAACAAGTCATTATATACTTAAAACAAGTAAGAATACCAAATCTTGTACGTCTACCGTACTACATAGTTTCATCTATTCATGCTCAAGAGATAGGAAAGCTTCACATACCTCTTTGGTCAATCCACTTGCTAAGCTCAACTACCGCAAGTAATATTTCGACCTATAATAATCATGATACGTTTGTTAACCTCTAATCTCAAAGTAGAACAATCCAAGTTCAAAGTCACTAAATTCTATGGAAAATTGGGCGGCATTTCCTTTGTTTCTACTCACTTTGCCACCTTTCTCAAGGCCGAATTTATCATCCAAACGCCACATTTAAGGCTCAACAATCCAACATTTTAAAGGGGATTACACCTCCAAACTTGGGTGTGTAAAATTCTGCCCCATTAGGTACAACAATTCACTTAACAATTCTAAGGTAGTTTTTAGGCTACAACATGCTCATAATCTCTTCTTTACCAATCCTTCATATCCAAACCACATTTCTTACATGCAAGGACTCTAAGTGCATTATTCACTACCACAAGTTCTTTCTTTTAACATGCAACACTAAAAACTAATTACAAAGGAAGAATCATTACCTTAGAGCTTTAGCCAAATTTATCCCAAATGTTTTGCTAGCTTTCTTGCCAAGAATACCACCACAACAACACCAACAAGCTAACCACAAACTTCCTTCTTGTTCTTAACTTTTCAGATTTTTCTTAGGCTTTGAATTTTCTTTGGAAATGTAGAGAGAAGGAGGAGCTAATTTAGAGAGAGGGAGAGGTTTGAAAGATGACCAAGTCTTCAAAACTTGGTCAATATAAGGCATGCAAGAAAAATCAGATGGGGGGGGGGACACTTGTCACCCTCCCATGGCCTTTTTAAAAGAGAAATCAGACTTTCCTAAGTTTTTCCGCCCAAAAATCCCGCCTCGGCGCTGAAACCTCCGCAGCCTCTCTGAACTTTCAGCGCCGCGGCCCTGCCGTCCTGGCGCCACGACGCTGCAACTTCAGCGACCCTTCAGTACTTTCGGCGCCGCGGCCCTGCATCCGGCGCCGCGGCCCTGTCGTCTTTGTCCGAAACACATTTACGTCATTGCGCCGAACTTGTAACTCTCATAACTTTCTACTCCGACGTCCTATCGATGAATGGTTGGTTGCGTTGGAATCTAGACTCCACGAACTACGCCCTAGGCTTTCGAAACACTTAGGAACTCTCAATATAGCGGGTCATAACCCGCCTCAAAGTTGACTAAACTTCAGTCAGCCTTACGGCATGGAATCGAACCCGTCCGGAACAATCCGTCAACCTATCCTTAGAAAATTTTAAGTCTTACATGCTTTCGTACGCTCTCATATGTAGGGTCAGAACTACGGGGTATAACATTTTTAACCTAGAAAAATCTCAATTTTAAGATGAAAGTTTTGGAATAAAAACATGTGAGAAATGTGGATTAAATTTATAGGACACATGCATGTCATTTTGGAGTTGAAGAAACGATAAAAATGGTGAAGAAAGCTTGAGCATTGTACCGTGACTGTTGGAACTGTTTTGGGCAAGAATTTATGTAAGAATTCTTCTTCTTATGATATAATTGGAGTTGCATGTTGTTATAATTAAGGAATGAACTTGTGTTAAGAGAAAATTTGAAATTAAGACAATGCATGTGATGTTGCGGGTGCTATAGCCGATATTGAGGACTATTTTTGTTGTATACATTGAATTTGATTGTGTTATTGTTATTATCGTCACTAATTGCATGTTGAAATTGAAGAGAAATCTTGATGTTTAAGTTGTAATTGGTTATATGAAAGTGTTGAAACATGAATTGGACTTTAAGGAATTAGAAGAAGAGTTTTGGGCATTGTTGGCCGAGACTTGTAGGAAATTGTTGGACATCGTTATGTTGTATTTTAGGGGTTGTTTTGTTGATGTTATAATGTTGGAATTATAAGCTATGTATATGCATATACCTCGGTGTAATTGTGGATATATGTCCTAAATGATTAAGGTATAAAAGGTGTAGAAAAGCTTCACATTCCACTCTCGTTATTGTTAAAGTGTGGGTTATTTTAATAGGCTGTTTTAACATAATTAAGGGGTTGGGTTAACATGATAAATAGGTGTATTAGTCACCTTGGTTGCTGTTTTGGTTATAATCTATGAATGAACGGAGAAATAATGTATAAGGATGGTATATGTCGAGTATATGGAACTATTTTAGTATACCCTTGATTCGTGCTTGGTTATTGGTGTTGTGGTTTTGTTTGTGGATTGTGGATGCGTGTATAGATAGGGGAAGTGCTGCCCAATTTTTTATAGAAAAGAGAGTCGTCATTCAATATAACTTACGTTAGAAATCATAGAGTTGACGGGCGTGTTATCATTGTTATAGGTTGACGTACTAGTTGAGACGAATCCTATTTATTGAGTTGGTTAATTCGTCAATAAGGTATGTGAAACTCTTCCTTCTTTCTTTTTGACATGATTTTCATAAATGAGTGTACGGCGGACATACATAGTTCTAATGAATTCTAATTCCTAATGATGATTTAAAATGATATATGATATCTAGTGCCTTGATTTTCCAAATGATGATTTTAAATGATACATGACATGATAGTGCTTTTAATGGTTTTATTGAGAGTCAAATGATGGTTTAAATCGCATATGATTGCTCATGATAGCTATTCGTGCAAAATGTTATTATTCCACCTCACCGAGTCCTGGGCCGGCAATGTTCGTGCGCATATCCTTGCATTTGTTCACCGAGTCCCTCACTAGAGGGCCGGCAATGTTTATATATAATGATTTCATGGACATGTATCAATGATGCGGGTACAGTTACCCATGACAATATATGATGATTCCATGGACATGTATCCATGATGCGGGTACAAGTACTCATGATGGTATATACAGATATATGATTATATGGACATGTATCCATGATTTTGATATGACTCTCATTTTTATAAGCACAGTTGACTCTCTATTTTATATGACACAGTTGGATTTGTTATTTGATAATCGTACATGTCTCATGTTATCTATTGGCCAGTTATGATCTGTTTTACAGTACTATATATTTTACATACTCAGTACATTATTTACATCGACCCGTTTCTCGAGGTGCGTTAAATGCCGCAGGTACAGGTGCTCAGTTTGGTGATCCTCCAGTCTAGGATTCTTGTTCATCTGTTTTGGAGAGCTCCATTGATTCGGAGCTTTGTCATTTTGGTACAGAACCCTATTTTTTTACTTATGTATATTTAGGGGCACGACGGGGCCCTGTCCCTTCATATTTCATTATCTTTCTCATAGATGTCTGTAGACGGTAGTGGGTTGTACGTATGTGGATTTGTAAATCTGTTTTGGTCATCTGTGTTGTTGTACTACATTTTTGGGATGTTCCCGCATATAAGTGATACTATATGATGGTAGCCTTATCGGTTTGCCTATTTTATTATATTGGCTAGTCGTGACTCCTCAGGAGACAGATTTATTCGGGTGTAAAAGGCAGCCTTGTCGACTTTCCTATTTTGCTATATAGCGTGTGATACAGTTTTATATATTGTCCTTGGTGTCAGTCTTATTACGTGTGACAGGTTAGTATAATGGCGTCCAATTAGGGCGCCATGTTCACGGCTCGTCGGGTATCAGAGTAGTTAGTCTTTGAAATGTCTACAGACCGTGTCTAGTAGAGTCTTGTGTATGAGTATATTGTGCACCATACCTATACGTGGGAGACTACCGGACATTTAGGATTGGTTTCTATTCTTTCGTCTCATAGATCGTGCAATAGAGCTATCTTATTAGGATAATCCCTCTCTGACGACTTAAAATGAGTCGCAGACAGGCATACTCACGCTCACCAAGTGTCAGACTCAGTTTATGGCTGAGACAGGGGTGTCCCTCAAAAATAGACACAAATAGGGCAGCTAATAGATATGGTGATCAATGTACCGCAAGAAAATCTTCCTAGCGACACAGTTGTGGGGAGTGATAAGCAGAGTGAGGAACCTGAACCACAACAAACTGTTGAGAATAATGAGGAATTGAGAGAGATAGTTGGTGTAGAGAAAGAAGAGGTTACTGAGATCCAACTTTTCACCTTTTTTGGATTCTTTGAAATTTCTTTTTCCTATATCCGTTGCAGAAAAGACACCACCAACTATCATTGCTGAGCCCCAACCAGAAAGTCCATACCCTCAAGGGCACCCCATAAAGTTGAGAGATGTAGGGAGTTTCACTGATCCCTAAATTATAGAGAGCCTAGAAGACAAGTCTGTCTTGTGTAATTGGGGGATAATCTTAGATATGAGGCCCTTGTTTGAAAAAAGTGTTGTAGGAGAAGCGAGACCTGCAACAATAACTGTGCGAATTTCAAGCAGTTCGCAGAAGGATCCACTGGGCACTAGTAAAGATTAACTGCGTCCGGCTAAAAGACGTTAAAGACAACGCAATTTGGGAGGCAACCCAATATTTTAATTATGTTATTTCAATTTCTGTTTTAGTTTGTTTTATTTTGTCTTGAACAGTCTCACGATCTTGGTTTCTTGTCTTGTGTTTTTGGATGACAGGTTGACTGGAAGCTAACTCTGAGGAAAAAGGTGTCAAAAACGCTGAAATTCTGAAAACTGTGCAAATTTCAGAATTTCCCCTCTCAGACCTCCGTTATGACCGTTTTTTTGTGTCTGTAAGTTGTCCCCTTATTTTTAGTCTTCACATATTGGGGACAATGTGTCATTAAGTTTGGGGGGGATCTTATTTTGTTTTGTTGTTTGTTTTGAGTCTTTTTGTTGTGTCTTTTTGTTTGTTTTAGGTGTTTTTGAGTCATAATTTTTTTTATGGATCATGCATGTTGTAGTTGCTAAATATATTGAGTGGATAAAATGGGATAATGTAATGGAATTGAAAGCAACAATCTGTGTGCTTAAGTTAGATATGCCAAAAATTCATGACATCTAATTATTTGGGTTATTTGTGCTTAGCTTGTGTGTCAGTTATGGAAAGAAAGGTTGAAAATGTCTAGAAAATCTGTTTTCTTGTTATTTGAGGTGAAATAGTTAAGATGTACATGTTTAGGGAGATGATTCAGGCATTTCTTACCTTTCATTACCTACCATGCAGTAAATTGTATCACTAGTCAGCCCTTTGAGCCTAAAATAAGTTTTTTCCTTGACACCCTATGATTCTCTTGTGTGCCATAAGCAGTAAGTGAAACCAGGGATGAAAAAGAGTGGAAACAAAATATCAAAAGAGAGTGAAAAATTGATGCACCCCAATGAAAAAAAATATATGCAAAAGCTTAAGTTTGGGGGTGCCTATGTAAATGTGTTTCATGCTCTCAAAAAGAGAAGAGGAGAATGATAGGTATGAACTGAAAAGAATACCAAAAAGAAGGACACAAGAGTTGAATGAAGGATGCTTATGGTACGTAATTGAGTCTAAATGCCTACTTTTACCTACTCCTTCCTAAGCCTACATTACAACCCTTGAAAGTCCTGATGATCTTTAATATGTATATCTATGATTAGTGGAGAATAACAAGTAAACAGGTCTATAGCGTTTGGGAAAGATGGAATGAAATTGACATGCATAGGTTAGGTGTTTGTATTTTCAGTGACTATGATCCAAGTGAATTTGCGGAATATCTAACTTGAAATTCTGGATTGCTAATTATTCATGTTATATATGTTCGAACATATTATCCCATCTTTCATCCATGATTTTGAAAGAGCATTGCTATAACTATTTGATCCATTTTATTAAGTCTTTTATTTGATTTTATTTTAGTTTTTATTTTTTATTTAGTGATTTACTCGAGTGCGAGTAAAGGTTAAGTTTGGGGGTATTTGTTAGGCATATTTTATATACATTTTTGAGTCATTTTTAGTTAGTATTTTACTCATTTTGTTTGTGTTTAATATAGTATTAGGGTCATTTTTCTTTCTTTTGAGTCACGGCGGTCCTAAATGGAGAAGTGACAAAAAGAAGATGAAATGAGCTTAATTGAGGTGTAATTGCACAAGAAAAGGCCAAGAAAGGAAGTCTAAGAAGTAAGTATAGAAGAAATCAGACGAAGTCCGGACGAGAAAATGACACAGAAACAGAAAACTAGCCAAAGAACGTCACAGGCGTCGCGACGCTAATTGTCCTGCGGAGTCTGGTTTTGTCACATTATTTTCGGCGCCATGGCGCCATCCAGTAGGGCCAAGGCGGGAATTCTGATTTTCTGGGCCGATTTTTGAAGGGCAAAAGGGTCCGAAACACAATTTTTCTCAACTATATAATCCTAAAACCCTGACCTAAATGGGGGAGCTTGGAGCATCTTATACATAATTCTACATTCTACTTTGGAGGGGAAAAGAAGGCCACAAGCTACAAGATTGGAGACAAATTTGTTCAAGTTCTTTCCTTTTCTCTTTTATTTATTTCAGTTCATGTTTGGATTTATATTAGTTCTTAGCATGTCATGGCTAGGAGCTAAACACTTTATTATGGCTTTCCTATTGAATAGCTTGAAACTCTATTTCATGAATTAATGCATTAGTTTGATTTATTCTTCACTTGATTAAGATTTATTCAATATTGGTATGAATGTTTGATAGTTAATTGATCACTAATTGTCATAATCAATATGATTTCAAATCAAGAACCGAGATGAGAGATTTGAATATGCTGTAATTGAATAGACATAGGTTAAAATCGCGGACGAAAGTACCCCGATACTTGTGTAGCATTATAGGCTATTGTTCTTAATCCTCCTATATGGTAAATCCTATCATAGAAATATAGAAGGGTTCTGCACTGGGGTTGAGCGATTATATATCATAACCGAAATATAAGACAATCTAGTTAACCTCTATCTTAACGTAGAAGAAGAAGTCATTCTAGTTGCATTAAGGATTGAAAGGAGTGGATAGTCGAGAATATTGAAAGCCCTAATTCTTTCATAACTGATTAAACCTCAACAATTTAGTTTACTTCTTGCAATTATTCTAGTAGTTAGATAAAAAACTCAAATCAATTATCGTTTGCCAAATAGATAACCTAGAATAGATGCTCGGTAATTAGAAACCAGTCGCTGTGGACGATAAACTCAGTCTTACATGATTATATTACTTGTAACGATACATACACTTGCGTGAGCACGTAAAAATCGTCCAACAGCTGTACGTATGTGGATTTGTAAACATGTTTTGGTCATCTGTGTTGTTGTACTCCATTTTTGGGATATTCCCGCATAAGTGTGATATATTATGGGCGGCCCTTATCGGCATGCTCCATAATCTCCTTCTTGAGCTTCATTGTCCCTTACGTAAGGCATCTTTGGTTTACTGTGATAACATATCTGTTGTCTACTTGTCTCATAATCTGGTTCAACATCAGCGAACCAAGCATATTGAGATAGATATTCACTTTGTTCGTGAGAAGGCTACAATGGGTCATGTTAGGGTGTTACATGTTCCTTCTTCATATCAGTACACAAGTATCTTCACTAAGGGGCTTCCTCAGCAATTGTTCCTTGACATTAGATTCAGTCTCACCGTCCGACCTCCTCCCGTACTGAAGGGGTGTGATAGTGAATATATTTCCATATATTCACCATATATTCTGCAATATTATGTAATTATGTAAAATAGAGATCCTTGTTCCATTAGAATTACAATATACACACTATATATATTGTATTAATGAAAGGACTCAACCCAAGAAGATTTACATTATTCTACAGAACGTCGTAGGGAATGTTTTCTCTTTAATTAATGAACCTTGAGTTGTGCAAATCTGAATTAATTGAATGACTGGTATCATAAACTAGATAATTTTTATTAAATAGCGTCCACAACTTTAAACTTCTTTTTTGCTAAAAAATATATTTTAAACTATGTATAGTCTAATCAAAAGGAATAATTGTACTATATCTAGTGAACTAGGGTTGTCCAAGGGGTTGGGGCGGGTCCCGACGGAATGGGACCCGACAGAGCTGGGAAAGGGTTGTCACCGGTCCTCCGGCGAGACCGATGGGCTGGGACTGGCGGGACAGACCGATGTCCCATCCCGTCCCACATCCTGCCGAAAATGGGGACCGGTGTTGGCGGGGTGGGGTCGGAATCGAGATTTTTCTCTTTTTTTTAGACACTTAATTTCAAAAAAAAAAATGTGAATATAAACACTTAAATAATTGAATAAGATAGTGTAGTAAAAATATTCCAAGGCTGTATTTGTGCCTCTTGTATTATTTAATAGAAATATGATCTTTTTTGTAATACAATTTCAAAATTACAATTTTGTGGTGTTGTTCAAAAGTTGCAAATGATATAGTAAAATTACAATTAAAAAAATTATATAGTTAAAAATACCTTTTCTAATTTCTTCACAATGTCTTGTGGTTCTTCGATTGGAATTGGAAGTTGTTGGTCAAATTGGTCGACGTCGCTTCTAGTTCCCTTAGACAAGATTTCTTTGTAGTTTTCGTCATCTTCTTCGTTCATCTCTGGTTGACCGCACCTTCTACGCTCTACTCGTATCCAATCTCTGAATAGAACTGTAATCTCCAAGCTATCTTCCGCTAATGAGTGTATGTGCTCTCCTGTTTGAAATCTTCCGGCATAAAAATTGCTTCCAGACGTTGTTGATGACGCCTGAATGTTCAACACATCTCGGGCCATCTTTGCTAGTATCGGAAATGTCTTCTCATTTTTCTTCAAGTATTTAAGCAAGTCTGCATGTCCTTTTTCATTGAAAACTGCTTGGTACGGTATAACACACTGCAAAATAAAAATATCAAACTGGCTAACTTGATTAGCAGTGGAACCACTAAACATTATATTTCTAAGACTTTCATTACTAGCCGCAGAAACATATTGTCTTTTATAAGGTTGCATTGAAGAAGAAGAATAGAAGTCAGTTAGTTGCTAGCACTTTCTTGTTGGTAATGCATGTATACTTTTTTGCATTCATCGTGTATGCTAGACAAAACTTCTTCTTTAGTTGGTTCCTTAGGTAGTTGTTCATTTGGTTTTTTTGGAGTTAGAGGTGGAGTATTGCTATACAATCATAAATCGTTTCAATAAGTGTTTTACAACCGTTTATTTTAATAGTCAGATTTAATACATCACCAATAATATAAATAGTAAAAATAGGGAAAAAATTAATTTGATAAACATTTTTAATATGTGTCTTATAAGATGATTTTTTCATATATTCACTAAGTAATAAAAATATTAGAGTTATGTAAAATAACATAGATGAAATAGTAGGATAATATATAACAGAAAAAATTTTAGTTGCTTGAAGAAATTTCTCTAAAAATCCAATAATTTTTTATTTTTTCTCAATCATTCATATCAGTTGGATTTCGATTATTGACGTTAAAAAAGTTATATGTCTTGTATAATTGTAAGCAACAAGTAGTTGTTCATAATATAGAGAATTTCACCTTGTCGCTACTTCTTCAAAAAAATTCCTATAAGTTAAATCCACAATAGTGACAAGTTTTTTTATATTCTTTTTTATTTTTATTTTATTACTTCTAAAAATAAAGTTTATAGCAAATTGTACTTTATTAAGAATGTCTTAAAAAGTGATAAAACTTCATTTACAACTAAGTTATAAATATGACACGCACATTTTATATAAAATTATTAAGAAAAGATGGAGTTAATATATCTTTTAAAAGTCTCACATCATAATTATTAGAAGAAGCATTGTCTAACGTAACAGTTATAATTCTATCAGTTATACCATAATAATCGCAAACTTCATGAATATTTTGTGCAATAAAAGCTCTAGTGTGTCTATCATCAATATATATGCTGAAATACGTTTTTGCATAGACCAATTATGATCTATCCAATGACATGTTACAGTTAAATAATCATTGTTGTTAGTACTACGACTTATATCAGAAGTGATAGATACGTTACCAAGAAAAGATATAACGCATAACGTAAATATTGTTGATATTCATGTGCAAATTTAAAAACGTTTCTCCTAACAGTTGATCTAGAAAAACGAAAACTGTTAAAAGCATGATTATATGTATCTCTTACGTAATTAATAAAATCAGGAGATGAAGAAAATGCAAAAGGCAAACCCTCCACCGAAACTAATTTTGCTATTGATTTCCTATCTTTGTTTTTATCATATTTATGACCAAAAATTTACCCCGTCGTCGGGTTAATTTGACCCTGTACTTGGTACGGGACACTATGCGAACCTTGTCCCGACTCCGAACGCATTGCGCACCCGACTTTCTAGCCTCGTATTCATCTCACCTAGCTTTGTGAAAGCCTTGTACATGTCTCAATAAACTTTCCGTCCCACCATGACCTTTTTTTATTTTAAATTTATAAATATTTTTACAAATTTTACATGTAACTATTTGATTCTCTTGGTCCCTATAAAAAAATCTCATGCAATTGATTTTAATTTTCATTGTGTGGGGCTCGACTCATACTAGGGGGAATATGAGGCGTTCCAGTTTGAGGCTGAGACTCAGTCTGAAGTTGAGGCTGTTGAGGTGCACTAGTGTGTATGTCATCTAGATTATCGTCTAAATTAAAATTTGGTTCACGATTAAAGATTTATTGAATTATGAAAAATGTTTCTAATCATTTTTATAATCGATTATTTCCTCGTTCATCCTTCTCCATTTAATATCAGGCTTGATTTACCAAATTATTAATGTGCCTGTACTACATATCATGTGCATTGTGCAGTATCACATTTATTTATTCTAGGTCTTCAATGTGTTTGAAAAATATCAGGTCTTCAATGTATTTATTCAGGTGAACCAAAATCAAATGGCTATGGGCCTCTCATTTTGTATGGGTTAACTTCTTCTTGTAAGTAATGATGACTGTTTCTCATAATGAAAAAAATTTGGTTTGGTTTGGACCGGAGACTTGCAAACACTGCTGCATAAAAAACTCAACTTCTTGGGCGGATTTCCTTTATACGGCTGGTCTTTAATTTATTTGCAAGGCAAATTTTATCTTGTCCGTCATAAGTTCTTTAGAAATGTAGTTATGCCGAATAACTTAATTCCGATCGAACTTATGCCGAATATAAAACTTAAGTCATAAATAAGGGTAGACCGATTTTTTTTTTCTTTTTTCTATGGGATATTTTTTGTTACTTAAAGAAGCACAAAAATTAAAGACCAACGATTTGATGCCAAAAATTAAAGACCACCCCCAAGATAGGGTCCTTCGTGCGAACGACCCCAAAAAACTTAGCGAATTTTCCGTAAGAGGTATCAATTGGGTGAATATCTTGCATAAAATGGCTAATATTTTTATTATTGGAAATATCAAGCCCGCATTGATATTTTAAACTCAAAATTTGGCAACCTATAACCAAGTAAAAAGAACCTTTAAAAAAAGAAATTTATCCTCCACCCCAATTTGTTTCATCCGTGAATTTCTCTCTCACACACACACACCAGAGTCCTAATCTACTAATATTTCAAGCTTTAGAGAAACGTATATTAAATCCACACTCTTAATTTACAGGACTGTAAGAACACAGAGTTTCTTCACCTTCATCACTCGTACAGAAGCCACACATCATCAACGAGGAGGAACTTCAAAAGATTGAAAACTCCATTTGATGTTTCAGTATTGAGGATTTGAAGTTTAAAATCTGAAAAAGTTTTGTTAAATTGAATGGTATTGTTGGAATAGCTTGGAAACATTTTTGGGAAGCTAAATCTAAAATTTGAGCTCATTTGAAGAAGATTTGGTGTGGTTTTGTTTTGATTTTGATGGTTATGGTGGTTTATATTTGTGTATATCTTTATGTATATCTATGTGTATCCACACGTATATTTCTTTTGTCCCTTCCAGGCGATCGGAAAATAAAAAAATGATTATATTCAAGATAATTATGTATTTACAAAATACTGTCTCAATTCATCCGCTCCCCTTATATATCTTTGCTTATTCATGAAAATCTATGTATACACTTATATATGATATACAAAGTGATATACACATGTCGTAGGTGTTGACTTACAAATGTAACAGTGATATACATGGATATACATTGATATATAAGGGGATACATATTATTGCCATGAGATTTTCTGAACTCAAGAGATTGAATATTTGGTGAATGTGCGCAATTTTTTCGGAAGGATATGAATTTTGGAATGCGACAAGCGTAAAATTAAGAGTTGCATATTCAAATATTCTTATTTTTAGTTCGTTGAGTAGGAATTTACTGACTAACAAATCAGAAGCTCAACATTACTTTTTTTGTATTTAATTTCAGTGTTTGGTGTCTATGATGTGCATATCTACATAATAAAGCAAATGATAAAGTACTAAACTGACATTCTCAAGTAAAATATACATGTTACAAAAGTTGACGTATTTTTTTTATTTTATACAATAGTATCTCCTTTTGAAGAACAACATTAAAGAAATGCAAAATCAGAAAGTAGTATACATGTAACAAAGTTCAGATATAATGTGCATATCGGAGAAAACATAAATAACAGTGCTATGCACAATGAAAACAATGCCACAAAGCTGCTTCTAAAGTTAGGTGTACATATCTCTGAAAGAATTAATCCCTTATTTATGAAAAAGATATATATACAATTTAAAATAGGAGAATCATATTCTTACTTTACACTTAAATCTCTATTCTATATGAAGAATAACTATACACTTATAGTAATATTACAATCCTAACTAAGGTACAAGTCTAATATGTAAAATATACCAAATACAAAAGGAAGTGGACCTCCACGGATGGGCCTTTGGCTCACGGATGACCTCCACAGATGGGCTTGTGGCCTCCCCTAAGGGTCGCGACGCTGACGACGTATTTTCTAAAAAATCTGAAAAATAACGGAGAACATAGGAGGAGATATTATCATCCAAAAAATTATAAGAACTAGGCACGGATTTTTCTACTTTAGAAAATAAAAATTGCGATTCATCAAAGAGAACATGACGACTAATGATGATTCATTTAGAGGACAAATCAAAGCATTTATAACCACGGTGATTTGATAGATAACCCAAAAACACACACGGGGTATAACGTGCCTGAAGTTTGTTGATTGTGGTAGATGGAAAAAGTGGATAACATAAGCATCCAAAGACCCTTAGATGAGAATATGAATGAGTCTTATTGTATAAAACCTGAAGAGTGGAAGAATATGTCAAACCTTTAGAGGGAAGAATATTAAGTAGATCTCTAGCCATTTGGAGGGCATGGTGACAAAATAATGGATGGACGGAAGAATGAACCAATAAGGTGAGAATAATGTTATTAATGGTACGAATTTTTCGTTCAGCTTTCCCATTTTGTGAAGACGTATGAGGACAAAAAAACTGAAAATTTATCCCATTTTTAGCACACAACTCCCTAAACTCCCAATTGTCATATTCTTTGTCATTATCACATTGAATGTTCTTTATTCCCCGTTCGAATTGAGTTCTTATAAAAACTCTAAATTTGACGAAGATGGAAAAAACTTGAGATTTTTTCGTAATTGGAAACGTCCATAAAAATTTAGAATAGTCATCCAAGAATAAAACATAATATCGATGACCTATAGAACTGAGAACTGGAGATGTTCATAAATCACTGTGAATAATATCAAATGGCATTGAAGTATGAGAATTCGAAGCTACAAACGGTAACTTAATAATTTTCCATAAATAACAAGATTGACAATTTGGAGTACTACGCGTACCCTTACAAGAAATAAACTTATTCTTATCTAAAACAGATAAAATTGACGACCATGTATGACCTAGACACGCATGCCACAAGGAAGGAGCATGAGCTGCAAAAGTGGATGGCATAGCTTGATGCGAGATGCTGAGACTCGGCGTGATTGGATAAAGATCTCCCTACTGTCACACCTCATGAGAGGACTCCTCGTCTTGAAAACCCAAATGGATCAAAATCAATAGAAACCCAATTATCAGTGGTGAATTTACGGACAGACACAAAATTTATAATTAGTTTCGGGGTATGAAGGGTATTTTCAAGACAAGTAGTGGATGAGGAGGGGACAAAGTTTTATTACAATAACCCTTAATTAGAATAGAGTTGTCATTACCAACAATTATACCACGATTACTGCTCAAATTGAAATAAGACAAGGGACTACCTTGCTCAGATTCCATGTGGGTAGTGGAGCTTGTGTCCATGTACCAATTAGGGTCCGGTTGAGTCAAGCCAAGCGTGTGCATCGCGGCTTCCATGTCGGTTTGTGTGGGTCATGTTGCGTGATGAGCCTGAGGGGGATGCGGCCCAAGTATTCCGGACTGCTGCCCTGGCCCATAAGCTGATCTGAAACCCTGAGTCTGATCCGAGAACTGTCCCTGAAAAAAGAAGGGTCGTGTGACACTGGCTGCGTGGCGGTGCCACGACGACACTGGCCGGCGGCGGTGTCGCGCGCCGACACCGCTGAGACCATCGCCATCGCCCGTGGTCCACCGTGGGCCCCGAAATCTTCTTGTTGCCGTGGTGGCTGACCTGCCACCGCCACCGTTCTGGTTGCCGCCACGATTTTTGCTATTTTTTGCTATTTTGGTCCTTTTTACCACCACCGTTGTTGTGATTTTGGGTCACGTTGACGTGATTAGAATGGAAAAATTTGAAGCAGTCATCATGACGACGGGGCTTGCTCCGATCGATGCCCTTTTAGCCAAACCTGTTTCTTTCAAAGTGAGCACGGAGCGGGCTGATAGAACTCCGGCAGGGGGTTACTTTGACGAATAACTGAAGCAACCCCTTTATAGGTCTCGGATAGACCGACAGCCATCTGAAAAACTAGACGACTATTATAAACAGGAGAACCCACGTTGCGAAGTTGGTCTGCCAAGTCCTTGAAGCGTTTGCAATAAGAAGAAACATTTGGAAAATTCGCCATAGCAACTTGAGAAAATTCCTGCTCAAGGATAACAATGCGAGAATGACTGTTATCTTGGAAGATGCCACGCAATCGATTCCACACCGTCATAGTTGTGGAGTTGGGTTCCATAATCGTCTGTAAAAGGTCCAAGGATATAGTGACATAAATCCACTGGAAAACCTTGACATCAAGCATGACCCATAAGTCTGGATCTGTTGCTTTGGTGGGCACAACCGTTGTAGACGTAGACGTCATTTCACCCCTCGTAGGAGTAGTGAGAGGGATGATGTGGTGAAACATTTTATGTGTCATAGCATGAATCTTGAATAATTTTGCCCACGTCCCATATTGGACGTTCTTTAGATCAAGAACAATAGGAAGAACGCTCTTGATGTTAGAAACGGTGATGGCATGATGAAAAGTGTTCTTATCAGTCATGGTGAATAGAACAAACTTTGGATAAGATTTGTAGGAGGGGGGAGGGGGTCTCGGATTTTCAGAGAAACCGAGGGGGGGGGGGGATTTGTCACGGTATTTTGAGAAATAAGTGAGAAGCGAAAACAAGTAAAAAAACCTAGACTCTTGATACCATGAAAGAATTAATCTCGTGATTATTCTTATTGATGAAAGACATATATATACAAGTTACAATAGGAGAATCTTATTCATACTTTACACCTAAAGCCCTATTTTATATGAAGAATAACGCTACATTTATGGTAATATTATAATCTTAATTAAGGTGCAAGTCTAATATGTAAAATATATCAAATATACACAGTTTTACCTAACATTATTGCTATTAATTGTAATCAACAATTGACAATTCAGATGCATAATGTTAAAATTTAGATAAAAGTAATAATTTTGGACGTAAAATTTTGTCGGACGTTTGGCCTTAGGCTTTGGAAAGCCAAACTTCATACAAAATATCAAAAGTTTGGCCTTAACAAGAGAAATTTCATATAAGAATTTTGCAAATCATAACTTAAATAATAATTTCAGAATTGGCTATCTATGCACTTACCCCTTTGAAGCGGTGGTAGTATATATGCCGCTGGGTCTATATTTGGAAAATAAATAAATTAGAAAGGTATAAAAATGGAATATACAATAAAAATATATTCATATCATTAAAACATTAGTAATTTTGCTGAAGTGTACAGAAAGTTCCTAGGATGAAACAAATAAGACATTTTGATTTTTATATGATAATTATACAAAACTGAGTGACTTTTGGTTACAAAAAAATATTTAATATTTTTTTTTGTGATAAAGACAAAGTTGAGTGAGTTTTTGTGATAAAGGTAATTTAATGACTTTGATGTAATAATGTAAAAAATGAGTAATCATTCTTGAAATTGTTGGAAATATTTATTAAATGTGAAATAAAGTTAATCCTATTAATTATGACTCGAATAATTGGGGCCCCGCACGTCGGAAAAGTTGTTTCCACACACGTGCACATAATGTGTCAAGGATCGTAATTTTCTTAACGGAAGATATATTGGTACGTATACAAATTATTTGAGACGTAAGAAAATAAATGGTTATTGGCCAAATGACAATGGTTTCACGTTGGTAAATGAACGAAAGAAGTGTACTACGATGTGTAAAAGGATTAAACGAGTCGGAAAACGCCATGGAGCGTCGCGGCGCCTCCAGCCAAAGTCGCGACCCTGACGAGCCAGGAAACTCTCTGAAGTTTTGGCACTTGAATTCAGCCATTATTTTGCTGAATTATTCCCCTCAATTAGTACCATTACATGACTATTGATTGTCATTACTTGGCTAGTTGAGAAGTCATCATCTACACACTATAAAATGAGACTCAAAGCTCATTTGGAAATACACATGAAATCTGAAAATCTCTTCCTCTCTTGCAATCCCCAAACACTCAAATATCTTTCTTTCCTAAGCGAACACTTGAGTCTCCTTTGCTCACTTGTTTGATTTCTATTTTATCTTGAGAGATAAGTTGTCATACAACCGTTAAAAGAATATACGGGGCAATAATATCTTAAGGATAGATTGAAAAATCAATCGACTCAGCAAGCCAATTACTTTGTTTATTTACATATTCTTAACATCTTTGTTGTTGTTGTTTTCATTCTCATTTTCTTGTTACCACACATTTTACTCACAAGCTTAAGATAATATCCAATGTTTTCAACAACAACATGTCTGCAGAAGATCAATTCAATGTTATGAATACCGCCGCTGCTAAAGGCAACTCTAATGCCTTCACCGTCGCCACTCAAGGCGACAACACTGCTTTCAACACCACTGATCATGGCATTCCTAATGCCTTCCAAACTGCTGGTTTTGGCACAACTGGTGTCAACACTGTTTTTGGCACAACTAGTGCCCCCACTACTACTCAAGGCGTTCACAACGCCTATGGTACTGTTCGAGGCGTTCTCAACGCCTTTGCAATTACTCAAGGAGCGCTACTGCTCCAACACTGTCACGCCCCGACTTTTCTCAAGTATTTACTTAGGGCGTGATGACACCTGAATAATTATCCCCTTCTAGGAGCACCATCTAACTCTCTTTATTTCTAAATTCAGACGTGTATTTAAATGCGAAAATAGTATCAATATTAAAAGTAAAGAAAATTTTCTAAAAATTTCATTAATCATAGTGTGAGTCCATGCTCGTGCAAACTTTGTTTTATCTAGACTTAATGAGAGTGAATATTTCAAGTTTGAAAGGAGGCAATCTCACACGGAAATTTTCCGAGATACTGAAACTAAACCTTTCAACTATATATTAAGCACGACAAGCACCAAGTCCGAAGAAATGAATTTGGTACGGCAACGAGGCTGCGGGACGATCGCTAGCATAGATGTGGAGTTTTTCTTCTATCGCGCTTTTCTGAAACATGTTAAATAAAGAGTCAACCCTACCATCCGGGGCTGAGTGAGAACTTTACCCTGCAATTCAAAGTAACCTCACAATATTCTAAGTACAATCACATTATAACATAATAAACATGTTGCAAAAACATATTAGGTTACAACACCTTTATCATACAAGTATGCAACATCACCTATCAACTCCTTATAGGATATTCTTAATTTAACTAATATCATGTTTCAATCCATACCACACATTAAGTTATTCCTCTGCATTTTTTTACATTTGTTGTGATGTACAACCTGATCCGATGCATTTACATATTTGTTGCGGCGTGCAACTCGATCCGATGCATTTACAAATTTGTTGCGGCGTACAACCCGATCCGGTGCATTTACAAATGCATTTACATCTGTGTTGCGGTGTACAATCCGATCCGATGCATTTACATATTTGTTGTGACGTGCAACCTGATCTGATGCATTTACATCTTTGTTGCGGCGTGCAACCCGATCCATTTACAAATACATTTACATATTCTTTTTGTGAACACGTATTTACTTTGTATTTTAGAAGGTCAAATAAATAATATTCTTTTTTCAACATTCTGCCCTTCATACTTGTAATGGTCATAACTCTCCAACTATAACTTCAACTAAGGTGTTTTTTACGCTGAAACGAAGGTAACACGGGGACCTTTCACTGTATCAAATTTCATTTGAAAACACTTTGGGTAACTAGTACAAATTCATCCGCAAAACAGCCACATGTAACTAATCTCGCCAGAATTTTATTAAAACAGGGTCAAATCTTAAAATAGTCATAACTTCTAAGTTGTAAGCCCGATCAAGCCCCGTAAGATCTCAAAACAATGAGAACGGAGATTTATATGACCCCATGTGAACCACCCATTCGGATTCTGTACCAGTTGGTACAATTTCTCATTTTTATTTTCTTCCTTTTCAGATTTCGGTCAATCCGAGGTTGAAACTTTAGACTACAATAACTCTCTATCCGTAAGTCAGTTTTACCCCGATTTGTCTCAATATGACCTTCACATACCAATGTACAACACTTCCAAATTTCACCAAATTCTAACAATTTATAACTTAGTGAAAACAGGTTGTAAAGTTCTTCCTTCCCGAGTTTCAGTCAAGCCGAGGCAGAAACTTTAAACAGCGATAACTCTCAATCCGTAAGTCGGATAGACCTATGTAAGGTATCACAATGTCAAGAACAGAGAAATCCAGAAGTTTCATTTAGCACAAATTTTTATATTCTTTACCTATTTGTACAGTTTTACGTTTTTGTGTTCTGCCTTTCCGGATTCTGGTCAATCCGAGGTAGAAACTTTAAACTATGATAACCCGTAAACCGTAAGTCCGTTTCATCCCATCTTTGGCTCTATCTGATCGTAATATGTACAACAATTCTGAATTTCATTCAATTCTAACTAGTACACCCCAATACAAAATAGTTTGAATGTTCATGACTCAACAAATTGATTAAATAATCAAAAGTTCATGTTTTCTTTTCAACACCCGATTTATATTCTAACATATATCGAACTTACAATAAATGATTTCAGTAAGAATTTCTGAGTGAGAAAACTCACATTTTGTTGTTTCGTACTGCAAGTGAATTTCCAAACTCCAACTAATCCTCTCCCTTTTTGCTCTTGGTATTTTTTTGATTTCTTTGTTCTTTGTATTTTTTTTCTGATTTTTGTTCTTTGTGTTAGGTTTATTAATTTTTTCTATGTGAGATATATAGGGAGGTGCTTAAGGGAGGTGGAAGGACAATGGGTTGAGGAAGATGAAAAGGAGAGGGGGAGATATGCATGAATATGGCTCTTAATGCCATTTATTCGTATTTTCTTTTTTTTTTCTTTTTTTTTTCTTTGTTTTTCAGATTTTACATTACCAGAAAATATATATATTTTTTTTCGGATTTTACAAACACCCGCTGATTTCCACCATGAACGTCCCGAGAAGTTCATGGGTGCGCACTTCAAGCGATAGCATCAAAAGATGTTGTTTTTCCTGATGGTTATGGGAATGTCATGTTTTCTAACCGAAGACCCTCCACAAGTTGGAGAAGACACGGACCCTCAGCCAAATGATATGGCGGCAGGGGTACAAGGTATCCATGTCGTTGACGACATGAAGTTGGTTCGTGAGGCATGGAAACATAGTAATTTCATGTACATGAACTACATTCTAAACAATTTGTCTGATCCTCTCTACACGGTATATTGTACCGTTGAAACTGCCAAGTAGTTATGGGACAAACTACAAAAGAAATACAACACCCAAGATGCGGGTAATAAGAAGTTTATCATTGGGAAATTTCTGAAATTTCAAATGGTGGACAACAAAAATGTGTCATCCCAAGTCCAAGAATTTCAAATGATTCTTCATCACCTAGACTTGGAAGGATTGAAGCACAACGAGCAATTCTTGGTTGGGGCGTTGATCGAGAAGTTGCCTCCCTCGTGGAACGAGTTCATGAATTACTTGAAACTCAAAACGAAGGAGATGACCTTAGACGAACTTATTGTCAAACTTCAGATTCAGGAGGACAATAAGAAGGTCATGCCAAAGGGGAGACTACCCGCTGAGTCTAAGACGAATATGGCGGAAGTCAAAGGGAACCCAAGCAAAAAGCGAAAGTTCCAGAAGGTTGGCAAGACCTAAACAACTGAAAAGTTTAAGGGAAATTGCAACCACTGTGGTAAAGTTGGTCACATGGCCAAAGACTGCCACAAGCTCAAACAAGAGAAGGCCAAAGGCAAGGCTAAGACAAACATCGTCGAATACACGCTCCTAGACGATATGATTGAATAATTCTCAACAGTGGTGCTAGAAGCCAACCTTGTTGAGAATCCGACGCAATGGT
Organism: Przewalskia tangutica; assembly: GCA_029844215.1. NCBI lineage: Eukaryota > Viridiplantae > Streptophyta > Magnoliopsida > Solanales > Solanaceae > Przewalskia > Przewalskia tangutica. Next base: position 38,602,071 of record CM056731.1, on the reverse strand, counting down.
GGTTGGACACATGTGCTACTCGTCACATTTGCTCCAATAAAGACGTCTTCTCCATGTATACACTAGTCAAATATAAGAAGTTGTTCATGGGTAACAATTCTTCTTCAGAAATATTGGGGGTAGGAAATGTAATCTTCAATATGACGTCCGAAAAGGAGCTTGTCGCGCCCTTTTCCGGCCGCGGCATTTTTTCTAGCGAACCCTGCTTAAAATGCAATGTTAGAAAATAAATAATAAAATACTAAAATGTTCAAAAATGCTTAAAAGCTTAAGAAGTATTAAAATATTAAAAGGGATGCTATAGTTTTAAAAGGAAAATTGCTAAATATTAAAGTGCTAAAAGGTAAAAATGCTAAAAGGTTGCTAGGGAGTGCAAAATGGTAAAAAATGTTAAAAAAATGCTAAAGGGTTCGCGGAGTCGCCACCTAATTAATTTGGGTGAATTAGGACACCTAAATGTTAAACTAGTTTAAAGTAAAACATTAACTCCATTTTAATGGTCTGCGAAACTTAATGAGATTCTAGGGTAAGGGTTCTTTATTAATCTAGAGGGAAGGGGTTAGGCGCCCTCTAAGATCCGCTAACTTGCGGTTGTCCTGCCAAAACTAGGGTAATTATTATGTTTAAAAAAATGCAAAAGTAAAAGCTACACCTGCTTAATAAAATGCTAAGATGTTAAAATGTTTAAAAGGTGCTTTAAAGTAAAAAGGTTGCTAAAGGTATTAAATGCTAGAAGGGCTCCTGCTTAGAAAAGTGTTAGGAAATAATAAAAGTGCTAAAATGTTTAAAAGACTTAAAGATTTAAAAGGCCAAGGGGTGCTAAATAGAAAAGATGCTAGGGTGCTAAAGGTATTTATAAAAGATGGTGTAAAGTTGGTTTATCATAGATGCATGCATTTTATAAAGGATTTAAAAGACTTGTGCTACATGTAGAGTTTAAAAGTGTTCATTTACCTTTATTTATAAATAAGTGACGCGAAACTAACTTGTAAGCTGAATGTATGCACTTACTTGAAAATTTGATTTATGTGGCCTAGTGCAAAAAAAAACGGTTATCATTTGGCAAAGTTTTGGTCGTGGCAAGCCTGCAAGAATTAAATTAAAGGGGATACATTTCTAATGTCCAACTACTCACTAATCTATTGGTTCAAGATTTAATTATTCTAACTATTCTACTAATTAGTGTAATGTTAGACATATATTTTACAACAAATAAATGAATGGGGGCGGGGTAGAAAATAATTAAGAGGACTCGAAGGATGGCGATGTCTCGCCGATGGCTTGGACTTTCGACGTGGAGAATGCAAAGACGTGATACGGTCCTCGCATGTGGCTCATAATGAGCCTCACAATAAGACTCTTCATTTGGCTCCGATGTATTTCATGTAAAAGAAAAGAATATAAAGATTAGTACATACCCAAATTTATTTAACCAAAACAAGCACTTGCCACATAGTTTGTATTTAGCACACACATACATCAAGACCAAATAGAGGATAGTATCAAATGGGGATAAACAGCTAGCAGATGGCAAGAAGGAATAATAATAGGCCTGTGTACAGGCTGCACTAGCTGCTACGTAACCCTCAACAGTTCTATGTGAAGAACAAACAACAGTAAGCATAAGTGATCCCTTTCTTGTGATCATCTCACCAAACCACAGAAAAATGCAAAGAACACACCTGAGGACACCACGAATCGATCGACACTACACTAGATATATATATATTCATGTACTGACGAAGCAATGTAGGACCAGTTATGTCATGATTCAATTATTGGCCTCAAGAGGTAACAACACTAATCAATTAGCAGGTATGCAAGAAACAGGGACATGACTCTTTTTTAAGTAAAGAATCTAAGTGTTAAGTCGCACCCTAGGCTTTTCACTCACTTAAGCACTTTTTCCATCATATTATAAGACTGTAAATCAAGACAACATGCAACGGAGAGGAATTTAGATGCAGGATTGTTTGATACAAGCATTGTTTAGATTACGCAATAGATTGACAGGGCACAAAATGTGGCTTGAAAGTATCGACAGATCAATTTTATATCCCTTAAACAGAGTAAATTCGAGGCCTTCATCAACTAATGTGAGGATGAACCACTACTAGAGAGCCTATTTTGATATGCCTAACTAATTTAAAAAAATACAGATTCATATAACAGAACCAGCCACATTACATGTATGTATTTGGACATGTTTAAATTATTCTAACCAAAGATGACGAATACTTAACTGATTGCACTCATACCCGAATACTCTAGTACAAATGAGGATTGATCATGACATTAATCATGGACTTAATGAACACAAATGACATAATATCGCACAAACACGCACTTTTCCGCACTATATTCCCACATAATAGTCGATCTAGTTAAACACGAATACAAACATATTACAAATGTCAAGATTAGCTTGAACATTATTAACAATAACGATCCGAAAATTAATAACAATCAAGATTAGCTTAAACAGTTCAAGAATGGCTTAATAAACATAAACGATACGACATCGCCTTAACACATACTTAATAGTCGTTCAAAACACGTATCGTATACATTAATGTTAAACGAAATCTAAGATCGTAAGGAAGATATTACCTTCTCCGCAAATAATCGAGGCAATAATCAAGTCGCCGACTCGCCGTTTTGGGCTTCGATGCGAAACAGAGGAGGGTTTTACTTGCGATTTCTTGGTTGGTTTTACTACTTGTTTCTCACCGAATTTCGGATCCTTTGTTCGCCTTGCACGCTTATATAGCCATGCTTGATTCCCTATTAGGTAAGTAATGGCGTCGATTCTTGGCCGAGATTTCAGATCGATTCACGCTTGATTTGGCACTGATTCTTACCGCGATTTGTGGGCTATTTTTGGTTGATTTCGGGAGATAATCCTACATCATTTATTTCTGGTACTGGTTTGAGTGTTTAATTGGTAGGAAATCGTGGTATACATGGAAGGGAATCTGGGCGAAATTAATCGAGGTGAGGTTTTTTTTTAAATTTTAGGGTTCTTGGTGGTGTGTTGAGGAGTAAGAGGTGAAAGCGGTCATTAACGCGGCGGGCGGGCGTGGCCGGTCGACGGTAGTGGGCCGGGTTTGGGCCGGGTAATTTAAAGGTGGTGATGATTAATTAGTGGGTTATTAATGTTAGGTTAGTTTTAATTAGGTATTAATTTTAGGCTAGTTAATTAATTAATTTAATTAGTGTTAGTTTTAGGTGCTATTTAATTAATTAGTAGTAAATTAAAACAATAAATTGTGCTTAGATTATTTAGGTGTTCTATTAGCCTAAGTTTAAAATTGAATTATTATAACAAATGAAGACAAAGCGCTATTTAATTGATGCTTAACGTTTTAGGATGCGGCGCTATTATTTAACATCTTATTATTGTGCATTATCGCGAAGTTAAATTAAAATTGAAGTGAGTTTAAATTAAATTATTTAAATGCTAAATGCAAGTACGATTATTTTAGAATTGTTTAAAGCTTTGTAAATGCGGCGCTATTAAATGCATGTATTAGATTAAAATTGATTTTAAATTACAAATGATTATGGAATTTCTCTTGCGTATTAACAAATGCGGTTATGCTACCTGACACGACGTCATCGCTAAATTACTATTTTATGTATTTATTATTAATTTAAGAATTGTTTGACAGAGCTTAAAATTAATAAATGCGGCGCGAGACTCTAAGCGCTTAATACTCTACGTAAGACGCGGTGCCATTATTAAATTATTTATTTATGCACGTATTTATGTTTTATCGCTGCATTTTATTATAAAAAATCATAAAAAATTGTTTTTTACAAAATTAGTCTAATTTTATAGTTAATGACTGGACGGGAGGGTCAAAATTGGGTGTCAACACCGCCCCTCTTTGTATGGAGATGATGGAAGAATCTTCTGACAAAGACGCTGACTCAGCCAATTTTGTCTCGATCTTCGCATTGCAAAAATGTTGGGCAGACAAGGCCGACGCAAAATCAAAATCGTCCCCAAAGGTCGAGTTACGATGACACCGATACCGTGGTCAAAACACCGGCGGCTAACGCGACTCCAAAACCGCCCCGAGGTCGAGTTATGACGACACTGGGCTACCATGGTCAAAACACCAAGGCGGGCTAACGCGGACTCAAAGCTGTCCCAGTGTCGAGTTATGATGACACTGGGTTGTGGCGAAAGAATAAAATAAAATAAACGGCTTGAACAACTCGTGTACGCTATGGCTTATGGCCGGGTTCTATGGTGATGTGGAGCGAGTGGACCGACGCTGAGGTCGCTTCGCCAATCGCCGAAGGTCGCCCCAACAGATTGCCTGCCGTCAGAAGAGAAAATCCACGCCAGGCTCCCCGCTCCCGCATGCTAAGACTTCAAACAAACGGTTAGTGCATAATCGCAAGGCAAAATGATGATGCATAATTTTGAAAGTAATGTGATCGTGAGTAAAAAGTTATCCCGCAAAATGTGATGTCTCGGCCGTGTTGATGCGATCGCAAATATCGTGATTTTGCCTTTGTACGGACGTGTTGCGATTGGATCGCGACGCGTTGTCCTTGCCGCAATCGCCCTCAGACTAAAGCTCAAGAAAGAGTTAGTGCATAATCGCTAAGACGTAATAACAAAGCATGAATGAGAAAATGCAATTTTGAGAAAAGAGAAAATCGCCCCGCGGATGTGATATGCCGATGATAAGCTGCCGGACTTGATAGCGCCGTTGCTGGCCGACGCTGTCGCCGCCGGGCGCTGACGCACGCCGATGACGCCGTTGCTGACGCTGTTGCCGGGCGCTATCTTGCAGACGCACGCCGGCGACGCCGCCGCCGACACGACGCCGAATACGCCGCCGCTCGGACGTATTGTAGGCGCGCCGCGCAGACGCACGCCGGCGACGCCGCGTTCGACGTGTTGCCGCCGGGCGCCGCTGCGCAGACGCACGCCGATGGTGTCGCCGTCGACACGGCGATCACGCCGCCGTTCGGACGTATTCTTGGGGCGCCGCTGCGCAGACGCACGCCGATGACGCCGCGTTCGACGCAGCCGCCGGGCGTCGCTGCGCAGACGCACGCCGATGACGGTGTCGCCGCCGACACAACGCGGATAATGTCGCTGCCGACACGCCGCATCGGGCGCCGCTGGCAGACGCACGCCGAGGTGTCGCCGCTCGACACACGCCGATAACGCCGCGTTCGGACGTGTTGCCGCCGGGCGCCGCTGCAGACGCACGCCGATGGTGTCGCCGCCGACACGATCTTCCACGCCGCCGTTCGGACGTATTGCCGGGGCGCCGCTGCAGACGCACGCCGGCGACGCCGCGTTCGACGTGTTGCCGCCGGGCGCTGCGTGACGCACGCCGATGGTGTCGCCGCTCGACACAATGCGGATAATGTCGCTCGACATGTTGCCATCGGGCGCTGCCGCGCACGCACGCCGGCGGTGTCGCCGCTCGACACACGCCGATATCGCCGCCGCTCGACGTGTTGCCGCCGGGCGCCGCTGCAGACGCACGCCGATGGTGTCGCTCGACACGGCGTCAATACGCCGTTGTTCCGGACGTAGCGCCGCTTCCCGTAGAATAAATGCTCCCGCAAGTTCGAGCCAGAAAACGCGTTGCATACCGCTTAAACAAAATGATAATCATATAGGATAGGTGAATTTTTATGGGTAGAGATGTCGTCCCTGATACTCCAGATGAATACTGAGATATTGTCCTTGCAAGGATATGTTAGATGTCGCACGACGATTGCCCCGATGCCTTCGCTGCGCGATGCCTTGGTCGCAAATTTGACTTTATGCCCACGCCGTGCTAGACTTTGTCGTATGCTTTGAACTTTGGATTGTGGATTGTTGTTGCCCTTTCGCCGCCGCTTTTGCGCCCGCCAATATGAAGAAACTTTTCACGTATTTTCGCTTTGGCTATTGCGCCGCTTCGTTAACATGAAAAAAAACTCGCGCCAAAGAAAATTTGTGAGTTTTGTGGGGTCGATTCAGATTCGACTTTGCCGCTTGTCCTCGATGTCCGCGCGTTCGCCTGCTTGGATTTGCAACCTCGCTTGACCTCTTTCGAGATGTTTAGTAGTGTTCCAAAAGCATTTTCCAAAATGAAGTGTTTTTATGAAGTATGCACAAAACATCTTTAGAAATAAACATTTATATGACATGCGTAAAAATGTAAAAGCCTTCGCCTAATTTGCCGAATATGACATGCATTTCGACCAAACGAACATCTTTTGGAGTCCTTGCTATTGCCTTCTTCCTGGTGCGCAAAGCTGTCACAATTATGTGTCACGCGGGCGGAACTTAACTTCGTGATGAATTGCTCATGTCGCTTTTGGAATAACCCAAACCCCTTTGTTGCCTGTAGACAAACGGGAGATTCCTAACGCGTGACCGGCCGATTTAGGCCGCCACGTATCCCCACGAGGAATCAGTCGACGTAGTTCATTACAAGCGAAATTGGGTAAAATTCTAAAGAGGGACCGTCCGATATGGCCGCCACGATCCGCCAAGGGAATCGTGTCACGACGTAGTTCGACATAAGTAGCGGCTTTTGATTTGCAATGGCGAGACCCTATATGGGCTCTATGCATATCCCACCGGGAATGCGCTTTTACAATATAAAGGGGATTACACTAAGACAAATACTCCTAGACATAATATCTCTTCATCAGATCTGTTGATAGCCTGGGCCATACTCGCCATCCATCTCACCAAGATTGTGCCCTCCACTTAATACTCGATGGACCATGTAGGCCCTCGCCAATCGTGCGAACTTTCCTTTAGCTTCATTTTGATTCTAAATATGCTTTAAAACCAATTGTCCCGCTTGAATAACCTCGCCTTACTCTTGTTAAAAGCTCTAGCCATTCTCGCTCGATACACCGCCATGACATCGCATTCAACCTTTTTCACAATCAACATCAATCGCCAGAACGATCCTTTATCCACTCGCCGCCAACTCGGCTTCGATGATTTCTAACGATGGTATTTCCACCTCCGGGTAACACGCCTTCGCTCCATACACCAAAAGATACGGCGTTGCCCCAGCAGGTCCGGATTGTGGTGCGATAACCCAAAAGTGCGAAAAGGCAAATTCTCACGCCAATGTTTCAGAATTCGATCATCTTGCGCAATATCCTCTTGATGTTCTTATCGGGTCGCTTCCATCGCTTCCATTCATCCGGGTCGGACGGAGTGGAATTACGCGCGTGATCTTGAAATTTCCACATATATCACGCATCAAATTACCGCTGAGATTGCTTCCGTTATCGGTCACAATTGATTCAGACTCCCAAATCGGCAATGATGTTGTTATAACGGTCGACCACCACCTTTTCGCCATCGACCGCGTGTGATGATGCTTCTACCCATTTAGTGAAATAGTCAATCGCTACGAGGATGAACTGCGCCCATTTGAAGTCGCGTTCGATAGGCCGATGACATCCACGCCCTGTCGCGAACGCCAAGGAGAACTTGTCACATTAAGCTCACTCGAGGTACTCGAATCAAATCTCCATGAATCGCATTGCCGACATTTCGCACAAAGCGGATACAACTGCTTTCCATCGTCATCCAAAATAACTCGCCGCAGAATCTTTTTCGCCAAAGTGAAGCCGCTCATACGAGGTCCACACGCCCCTCCGTATCTCTTCTACTAGCTTGCACGCCTCGAGCATCGACACATCTCAATAAGCCTGTGTCCGAGTCCTTCGCACACAACTTCCCATTCAAAAAGAAATGATTTGCTAGTCTTCGTGTCTTCTTCTCGACGCTGGTTATGCCTTCGATATTCTCCGCTTGAGGTACCTTTTGATGTCATGGTACCATGGATTGCCGTCTGCTTCTTCGCCTATACGGGAGCAATAAGCCGATCGCCCAAAGACACTCACCGTGATCGATCGATGTAATTCTTGTCCTGATGTCAATCATGGAGGATAAGGTTGCCAACGCGCCAATTCGCTCGATCCTGAACATGCCTAAATTCTATGTGGTGAACCTCTTCTCGTAATTCCTTCACGCAAAATAGGTAGGAAGTATCTTCATATTCTTGGTTGCCCATTCACCTTGTACCGATGGATCAAGAAGTCCAATCGCCTATGACCAAGAACTCTTGTATGTCCATATCTACGCCATTCCGAGCCCCAATATGCAAGCTTTATATTCCGCCATATCATTGTGGTGCATGGAAACTGAGCTTCGAAAATCGGATAATGCCGACTGCTTCAAACCAAACCGCCCAATGCCGACTCCTTTGAAATTTGCCGCCCATCGAAAAACATCCTCCAACCCGTAATCCTCGAGATATCTTCTCCGACAAACAATACCTCTTCATCAGAAAATAGGTTCGGCGGGCTCGCATTCTCATCGATCGGGTTCTCAAAGAAGATGATCGCTAATGCTCGCCCTTTTACTACCGTGACGTGAGACGATGTCAAACTCGCTCAACATAATTTGCCATTTCGCTAGTTTTCCGCTGGCACGGGCTTCAAGGATATACTTAAGCGGATCCATCCTCGAAATAAGATAAGTAGTGTATCGATAGATAATGCCCGAACTTCGTGACCCAAGTTAATGCGCAACAAGTACGCCCAACAGAGTATAACGAGCTTCATATGTCGTGAACTTCTTACTCAAATAGTATATGGCCTCGCTCCTTTTTCCTCGCTTTCATCGTGTTGCCCCAACACGCATCCGAAAGCATTTTCTAACACGCATAAATAGAGTAGCAAAGGTCTCCTGCTCGAGGTACTAGAATCGCTGATTAGAAAGGTATTCTTTGATTCTCACAAAAGCCCGTTGGCAACTGCTGTCCACTTGGTAGCCGCATCCTTTTTCAATAATTTGAATATCACCGCATATCACTTGGATCGGGCTATGAACTCGCTGATGTAGTTGAGGCGCGCTTAAGCTCATCACGCCCTTTTTGCTTCTGAGGAGGTAACTCTTGGATGGCTTTTATTTTCGGAGGTCCACCAATCCCCTTCTACTCACTATAAAACCCAACAGCCTTCCGTGAACGCCAAATGTGCACTTTGCGTGATTCAACTTCGTTATACCGCCTTAGTCGTTGGAAAAATTTCTTCAAGTTTGCCAAACGGTCCTCCGCTGGGCGATTTGATGATGACGTCGCCCACATAGACCTCAATTTCTTTATGAATCATGTCATGGAAGATGGTGGTCATGGCTCTCATGTAGGTGGCGCCGCGTTCGAGACCGAACGGCATAACTCGATAATAGTACACCACGGGGTAGTGAATCCGTCTTTTCAAGGCCCTCTCGCCATAAGGATCGATGATAGCAAGAAAGCAATGATTTAACGATCGTAGTTCATGCTTCGCACAATTATCGATGAGTATGTGGATGTTTGGAAGAGGAAAGTCATCCTTCTGGCCGCTCGCTGAGGTCTCTGTAATCCACGCAGACTGACCTTTCCATCTTTCTTCTTTACCAAGACGATATTTGCTAACCAAGTAGGATACTTTGCAACTCGAATTACCTTTGCCTCAAACTGCTTAGACACCTCTTTCTTTGACCTTCAAACTCATGTCTGGTTTGATCTTTCTACTTTGTTTTACTGGGAAATAAGATGGCTCAATAGGTAGCTTTGTGTGCGACGATATGCAGACTCAAACCCGCATGTCCTCATATGACCAAGCAAACACATCGAGTATCGCTTCGTGAGCTCAATTAATTCTTTCTTCGTGTGACGTTTAGGTGGGTGCCGACTCTAGTCTCTTTCACTGTTCCTCATCGCCTAAGTTTATTAACTCGCTTTCTTCCAAATTTGGTTTAGGCCTATTCTCAAAGTTTTCCAAATCTTGGCTAAGTTCTCGATCATGACATTCCTCTTGTTCCTGGTTATGCTCGCTATTTGAACTTTGTTCGTTGGTCTCATTACATGTCATATTCGCGTTATCAACGTGTTTATTAATATGATCACGAAAGAAAAATGCTTAAAGAATTTAATTTTAACACAAACAAAATCTTTTAAAAGTCGCAAAAATGTCCCGAATTTATGATGAAAGTAAAATTGCGAGATTAAAAACATATTAAGAATCATAAATGCATGTCTGTTTTCTTTCTAGATAAAAAGGTCACACTGCTAGAACTAATCATAAATTCTACCAAGCTTCTCGGACGGTCAGGACAGGGGTGCAAGTCCAATTATTCAGTCAGATCCATGCTCGCATCCCGAACGCGAAGCTCCTCGTGATCTCCTCGCGATCATGCAACAATCGCCTCATCATCACCTATGAACAGATTCTCGAACCCTACCGCAAGATCATCCGGTCATCTTCTCGGATCCGGATGGTGTAGGCTTGACGAATGACTGACTCAAGGGCGGAATGGGCGCAGGCAAGGGAATGTATCCCTTCTTCCGGAGGTTCGTGGTCACCAAATCCTTCGAAGTGGGCTGGTACCCCAAACCAAAAGTGTCTCTCTTCCCAAACAACTGGATAGGCTTTGTGATCCCCTTCATACTGACTCCAAGACCTCTGGGCTCGATTCCATTTCTTAACATTTCTTGGCCACCATTTTGAGAGAACGTGGCATGCAGAATGGCCGGACCCTACTTGCTCTCTTGATCTCATTAATATGAAAAACCGAACCATCCGACTGTTTCACGTCTTCTATGACAGGGATTGCATAATCAGTGTTGATGCTTCCCTTCTTATCTCCAAATACTACCACTTCATTGTGATTCCATATAAACTTTGTGATCGATGCAAGGTGGACGGATCGCACAAATTTCACGGATCCACGACCTTCCTATCAACAAAGTTGTAACATGTAGCAATATCCAATATTTGAAATTCCACAACGAAGTCGCAGTCCGATCCGCAGCGAGTTCCATCACGCCTTCGACTCCCCTATGGACTCCGTCGAAACCTTTGACTCTGATATGACTTTCACGAATTTCCTTACAGTCTGCCCCCAATTTCAACAGCGTCGTCATGGGACAAATGTTGACGGCTGAGCCTCCATCAATCAGCACTGTTGAAACAATCTTGTCTGCGATTTGGATGGTGATATTCAATGCAAGGTTGTGTCTGACGCCCTCAGCGGGTAACTCGTCATCGTGAAAGGTGATTCTGCGCCTCTAGTACTGTCCGACCAAAGTCGCCAAGTTCCCATCTATTGTACCTCCGAACGATGCATCCTTCAACACCTCCATCAATGCAAATTCTGTGAGGCAGAATGCATTAACAATGAAAGTAGAGAAATATGCGCTGAGGTTTTCTTTAACTGCTCTACGACGGAATACTTTAGTGGGCATCTTCCTCCAAAACTCCTCGACTTCACCACACGCTTCACGCTTGTGCCTCCTCGGCTCGCCTCTATAGGTGTGTAATACCTCCTCGACCTGGTTATACCGCAATGGTGACTTCTATGACCCGCTCCCACTTTCTCTGCGTTCCATGTTGATCGGTGGCCCCTTCCCGGGCGCAAGAACAACTGTGATTGAACCTTTATGTCTCGGCGGTGCCCTTTCCAACTCAAATACTGCTTTCTTTCGAGGATTTGTGGCAGGGGCGACGAAAGCAGAAGGTTCGACTCTTCCCTCACTTCGAACTGACGGATGGTTCACTCCAAGTTGTATTCCTCATCTAGGGTTATCAGTGCACATTGGCGCTGCCGTGGTTTGCAAGGGATTATCATGCACGCCAGCGTGATCCTTCACCAATTACTCCTTCTTTGATCAACTCTTCGATTTTGTCCCCGAGGTAGCAACTTCCTGTCATGCCTCGCTATCGAGTGATACGCACAACGCTTATTCTCATCATACCATCTGGGATAGGTTAGGAATCCTCCCGAATTGGTCGATCAAACCCGCACCGCATCTTTCGTGATATCCGGTATGGGTTCACCAATGGTACGGGTTCGATGGTCTTCCTTCAAAATTCAGATTCGTCCGGGCGCATTGGGTGCTCGGCGTTGTTGGCGGCTTGATGGGCGTTGATGCGGGCCGATAAACGGGTGCTTGGAAGCGTTATATACGGGCCGCGTGTGGTAGCCGCGGGCAAGGTGTATAGTGAGGTGTAAAGTTTTGGCCGCTGTGGTAGTATGGGTCCGTAGGACGGGTTTTGGTATGTTATGAATGCTTCGTTTGCGTTTCAGATGAGCATGGAAGCGGGAATCGCTCTCCTTCTTCCTCGGCACTTCGATCGCCCCCGATCAATCGCCTTATTGGTTGCCTGCAATGCCGCCAGATTCGTAATCCTGCCAGTTTTAATACCTTCTTCTACGAAATCGCCCATTCTGACAACCTCCGCAAAATTCCGCCCGATGACGCTTATCATCCGCTCATAGTAGGTTGCGTCCTTCAAAGATTGCACAAACAGTGTGGTCATCTCACTCTCCACCATGGGTGGTTGTACCTTTGTCGCTCAACGCCACCTCATGGCGTACTCCCGAAAGTCTCCGTAGACTTCTTTTCCAACTTCATTAGATAGAACACGCCCACCTGCCGTGTTAAATCCAACCGCCCACAAAGTTCGCCAATGCATTCCAATATGCCATTTACGCGATCCCGGCTGGTGTACCAATCTATTGCCTCGCTTAAGCTTCGAATGAACAACTTCATGATGACATACCGGTTCTTCCTACCCCGACAAGCTTGTCGCAATACGACTCGGCGCGACGGGTTCCTTCCCATCAAATAGATCGAACTTCTGCACTTGTATCCCATCGCGCCCACATCCGCGCATGCAAAGATCTTCATAATCTAGTCCTTCGTGACCTTTATCCGATCGCATGCCACGAACCGCTTCTTTCAGCCGCGAATCTCCGTCTACGCCATCGCCCATTTTGGCTCGGACTTCCTTTCCATTTCTTCGTAATGATCCACTTCGCGGCGTGAAGCGGGACGGTGAAAGGTTGGGTTTCGTTGTGTGTTAGTCGCCCGGGTGGTTTCTTGGGCCGGTAGTGGGTATGGTGCGCGTGGGCATTGGTTGGCTTGGCGATTAGGGCTGATTATGGTGAAGTGAGTAGCGGAGGCCGAGGTACACGGGCAGCAGGAGGATCATTTTGGCGCGGGTTGATGATTGGCCGGGCGCGGGCGGTTGGTCGTGAATCGCGCCTTTGTGGGAGTTTTGGGGATATGCGCGTGGAGGTCGATCCGACGGTTCGCGAGGTAGTGGCCCTTTGCTCGCATGTGGGTATTCAAACCGATGGATAGGTTGGTCGATTCCGTAGCCTCTCCATCTCAACTCGCATATCGCAATCTTGCAGCGGTGAGCAATACATTCTTCCCGATCGTGATATTCCTCCTTCAAGTTTCGTTACCGACAGAATAATTCCCAAACCGTTCGGCTCGGACGCCCCGAGCTACCATATCGCCATTTCTTGCCTCGATCGCGGTGAAGTGTGGATGCTCCGACATTTGTTGAGTCAAATACGAACCGACCCTTTGGGAAGATGATAAATCCTTCTGGAAAGATGCAACAAACGGCGTTAGCATAAGAACATAATTTGCAAGTATGTAGCAGATATATTGCACATAGCACATTCAAACGTTTCCTAATATGCAAGGACCTCTATTACGCCGCAGGTAGGCCTAAGCGTCATACATGCAAAGCCATGTTAGATGTACCCAAGCCATTGTATCGAAATGCCTTTATTGGAAATAAAATTGAAATGACACTTTATAATAAAAACAATAAAAATCTCAAACTAAATAACTATGTCGTCGATGTGATGGTGAAGCTTAGGTTTTCTTTGGTATAGCTCCCGCCTGTTCCAAGTATTGTACTGCATCGTGCATTAGGGCCCACATGTCTGGGGTGATGACCCCCTCCTTGAGTTGATTGTCTTTCATTCTGTCCCTTGCAGCAATGTCCTCAACGCCTTGCTCCCCTTCTGGACTATATTCCATGCGATCTAGAAACCATGCTTGATACTCTGGGGAAACTCGCTGTCCTTCCCGATTTCCATTTGGTCAATATGATGCCATTCATAAAGGATCCGCTGGCTTCGAACGACGCAATCTCGTCCGAATCGATTTCTGAGGCTCTCGTGTCCTACGAGAGGATTACTGTGTACGCCAAACCGTCGAGCACGCCAGAGCGAGCATATGGTTGTAGTCCCTTTAGACCTATAAGTCCGATATAATACAATCCCTTAGGTCTCAAGTAGACCTTTTGACTACGTGAAGCAATGGATACTTCCATCAACTTGATCGCCATCATGATGCTAGGTACTTGTACCAATCCTCTGTGCCGACTGGTGACACATAACGCTTCGTTCTTTCATAAAAAGTGGAGATCTTGTTGTCCGCGCTGTGGCATACATCGCTCATGTTTGGGCGCTGATAAAAATGTTCTATTGCCCACATCTGCAAAATGAGATTACTGCCCTCAAAGAAGCTCGATTCACCCCTTCTGCACCTATTCAACGCTCTAAATAGTTCTGCCAAGATCATGGGCGTCAGAGTGAGTTGTTTGCCACCAACGTCATCAAACACTGCTCTAACCACCGAACATATGCACGTGCTGATCCTTCCATGCTCGAGCGGAAATAAAAGAATCCCTAGGAAAGCCATAGCAAATGCAATAGGACGTCTAACTCTCCAATGGTCTGCAGTGCAGCAAAATTCATTTTTAAACAATTTATATCCGTCTCGGCAACCATATCTCTCGTACAAGTAGTCTAGAGAAACCCAATTATTTTCAAAGCAACGCAATTCTCTGGTATTCTTCAAACCCGCATACCGGGAGCTTTTTCCCGATCGCCATGTGGAATAACCGTTTCTCGTCGTGATATGCTAAAGCGGTGAAGTAGTCGATCTCTTCTGGCGCGGGGTTATTTCAAATCCTCGAATTTGAAGGCGACTCGATCCGATCCCAAAATCGATCAATGCTCGACCAAACGCTGATCGGGAGATGTCGATTAACGAGGTAAGGCATCCCAACCTTCTTCTGATTGCCATTTGACTACCCAAGTCGAATTTTGACCACCATGTCCTCAATTTGCTCGGAACCCCATTCACCATTCTGATCTGAGGGATAGGTTCCATCTAAAAAAACAAATAAAAATGAGTATACATTTTCCAATTTAGGCATTTCAACTTCGGGCTTGGTTTTGTTTATCATGACTATGCAACACATAATATGCTTTGGGGCGCGGGGTTATAATAACCCGTCGGCCAATTTGGTGTCTTCTTAATTGTGGTGTCGATGCCAAGGACCGACCCACCTAAGGTAAATGCATGCATGCCCTAAAATAAGGGTGGTATAGCTCTATCTTAAGTTTCTAAGATTTGGCTTTTCTAGACGCAAGGTTCCCGAGCGGACAACTCGAGTGAGAAGGCTACGCGGTGATCGACGAACCGATCTAACTCGCACAGCGCCAACTCTCTTAAAATTTGGGTATTTGAAGAAATTTGCGGGTGCGCGAAGCACACCAGCGCGTGAGTGTGTGATTGTGTGAATTTTCCAGAATGGAAGAAATATGAGCGAAATGCCAGTTTAAGGAAAGCAGTAAGGCAGGTAGCAATTAAAATAAACAAAACAAAATACAGCACACAGAATTAAATGCAAAAGTAATGCCAAATAATAACCCTAGGTCTGTTGTGGTTAAGAACCTAAATTCCCCAGTGGAGTCGCCATTTCTGTCGCGCCCTTTTCCGCATGATTTTTCTAATAACCCTGCTTAAAATGCAATGTTAGAAAATAAATAATAAAATACTAAAATGTTCAAAAATGCTTAAAAGCTTAAGAAGTATTAAAATATTAAAAGGGATGCTATAGTTTTAAAAGGAAAATTGCTAAATATTAAAGTGCTAAAAGGTAAAAATGCTAAAAGGTTGCTAGGGAGTGCAAAATGGTAAAAAATGTTAAAAAAATGCTAAAGGGTTCGCGGAGTCGCCACCTAATTAATTTGGGTGAATTAGGACACCTAAATGTTAAACTAGTTTAAAGTAAAACATTAACTCCATTTTAATGGTTCATAAACTTAATGAGATTCTAGGGTAGGGTTCTTTATTAATCTAGAGGGAAGGGTTAGGCGCCTCTAAGATCCGCTAACTCATGTTGTCCTGCCAAAACTAGGGTAATTATTATGTTTAAAAAAAATGCAAAAGTAAAAGCTACACCTGCTTAATAAAATGCTAAGATGTTAAAATGTTTAAAAGGTGCTTTAAAGTAAAAAGGTTGCTAAAGGTATTAAATGCTAGAAGGGCTCCTGCTTAGAAAAGTGTTAGGAAATAATAAAAGTGCTAAAATGTTTAAAAGACTTAAAGATTTAAAAGGCCAAGGGGTGCTAAATAGAAAAGATGCTAGGGTGCTAAAGGTATTTATAAAAGATGGTGTAAAGTTGGTTTATCATAGATCATGCATTTTATAAAGGATTTAAAAGACTTGTGCTACATGTAGAGTTTAAAAGTGTTCATTTACCTTTATTTATAAATAAGTGACGCGAAACTAACTTGTAAGCTGAATGTATGCACTTACTTGAAAATTTGATTTATGTGGCCTAGTGCAAAAAAAAACGGTTATCATTTGGCAAAGTTTTGGTCGTGGCAAGCCTGCAAGAATTAAATTAAAGGGGATACATTTCTAATGTCCAACTACTCACTAATCTATTGGTTCAAGATTTAATTATTCTAACTATTCTACTAATTAGTGTAATGTTAGACATATATTTTACAACAAATAAATGAATGGGGGCGGGGTAGAAAATAATTAAGAGGACTCGAAGGATGGCGATGTCTCGCCGATGGCTTGGACTTTCTGACGTGGAGAATGCAAAGACGTGGATACGGGTCCCCCTGCTGTGTGGCTCATAATGAGCCTCACAATAAGACTCTTCATTTGGCTCCGATGTATTTCATGTAAAAGAAAAGAATATAAAGATTAGTACATACCCAAATTTATTTAACCAAAAACAAGCACTTGCCACATAGTTTGTATTTAGCACACACATACATCAAGACCAAATAGAGGATAGTATCAAATGGGGATAAACAGCTAGCAGATGGCAAGAAGGAATAATAATAGGCCTGTGTACAGGCTGCACTAGCTGCTACGTAACCCTCAACAGTTCTATGTGAAGAACAAACAACAGTAAGCATAAGTGATCCCTTTCTTGTGATCATCTCACCAAACCACAGAAAAATGCAGCAACACACAGAGGGGACACCACGAATCAGATCAGATTACCAGCTAGATATATATATTCATATACTGACGAAGCAATGTAGGACCAGTTATGTCATGATTCAATTATTGGCCTCAAGAGGTAACAACACTAATCAATTAGCAGGTATGCAAGAAACAGGGACATGACTCTTTTTTAAGTAAAGAATCTAAGTGTTAAGTCGCACCCTAGGCTTTTCACTCACTTAAGCACTTTTTCCATCATATTATAAGACTGTAAATCAAGACAACATGCAACGGAGAGGAATTTAGATGCAGGATTGTTTGATACAAGCATTGTTTAGATTACGCAATAGATTGACAGGGCACAAAATGTGGCTTGAAAGGGTATTGACAGGATCAATTTTATATCCCTTAAACAGAGAGTAAATTCTGAGGCCTTCATTGAACTAGTGAGGAGGATGAACCACTACTAGAGAGCCTATTTTGATATGCCTAACTAATTTTTTTAAAAAAATACAGATTCATATAACAGGACCAGTTACATTACACAGAAGGTATTTGGACATGTTTAAATTATTCTAACCAGCATGACGAATACTTAATCTGATTGCACTCATACCCGAATACTCTAGTACAGTTGAGGATTGATCATGACATTAATCATGGACTTAATGAACACAAATGACATAATATTGCACATAAACATGCAGCTTTTCCAGACCTATATTCCCACATAATAGTCGATCTAGTTAAACACGAATACAAACATATTACAAATGTCAGTATTAGCTTGAACATTATTAACAATAACGATCCCGAAAATTAATAACAATCAGCATTAGCTTAAACAGGTTCAGCAGTCGGCTTAATAAACATAAACAGTCGCCGACATCGTCTTAACACATACTTAATAGTCGTTCAAAACATGATCGCATACATTAATGTTAAACGAAATCTAAGATCAAGGGAAGATATTACCTTCTCCGCAATAACCGAGGCAATGAATCAAGTCGCCGACTCGCGGGTTTTGGGCTTTGCGATGCGAAAACAGAGGAGGTTTTACTTGCTGATTTCTTGGTTGGTTTTACTACTTGTTTCTCACTGAATTCCCCCGGATGCCTTTGTCTCTGCCCTTGCATGTGCTTATATAGCCATGCTTTGGATTCCCTATTAGGTAAGTAATGAAGGCTGATTCTTGGCTGAGATTTCGTACTGATTCACGCTTGATTTGGCACTGATTCTTACCGCGATTTGTGGGCTATTTTTGGTTGATTTCGGGAGCTAATCCTACATCATTTATTTCTGGTACTGGTTTGAGTGTTTAATTGGTAGGAAATCGTGGTATACATGGAAGGGAATCTGGGCGAAATTAATTGGAGGCTGAGGTTTTTTTTTAAAATTTTAGGGTTCTTGGTGGTGTGTTGAGGGAGTAAGAGGGTGAAAGTGGTCGAGCGTTTAAGGGGCGGGCGTGGCGGTCGACGGGTAGTGGGCCGCGGGTTTGGGCTGGGTAATTTAAAGGGTGGGCTGATGATTAATTAGTGGGTTATTAATGTTAGGTTAGTTTTAATTAGGTATTAATTTTAGGCTAGTTAATTAATTAATTTAATTAGTGTTAGTTTTAGGTGCTATTTAATTAATTAGTAGTAAATTAAAACAATAAATTGTGCTTAGATTATTTAGGTGTTCTATTAGCCTAAGTTTAAAATTGAATTATTATAACAAATGAAGACAGGCGTGCTATTTAATTGATGCTTAACGTTTTAGGATGCGGCGCTATTATTTAACATCTTATTATTGTGCATTATCGCGAAGTTAAATTAAAATTGAAGTGAGTTTAGATTAAATTATTTAAATGCTAAATGCAAGTACGATTATTTTAGAATTGTTTAAAGCTTTGTAAATGCGGCGCTATTAAATGCATGTATTAGATTAAAATTGATTTTAAATTACAAATGATTATGGAATTTCTCTTGCGTATTAACAAATGCGGCTATGCTACCTGACACGACGTCATCGCTAAATTACTATTTTATGTATTTATTATTAATTTAAGAATTGTTTGACAGAGCTTAAAATTAATAAATGCGGCGCGAGACTCTAAGCGCTTAATACTCTACGTAAGACGCGGTGCCATTATTAAATTATTTATTTATGCACGTATTTATGTTTTATCGCTGCATTTTATTATAAAAAATCATAAAAAATTGTTTTTTACAAAATTAGTCTAATTTTATAGTTAATGACTGGACGGGAGGGTCAAAATTGGGTGTCAACAGAGCTGACTTTGAAGGAAGTGATGTATGTCCCAGAAAATCAAAGAAATTTAATTTCTGGAATTTTATTAGTGAACGCTGATTTTAGGCTAGTGCTAGAGGCTAATAAATTTGTAATCACTAAGTACAGAACATTTGTAGGAAGGGGCTTCGCCTGTGAAGGTCTCCTTAAAGTTAATGGTGCACCCGTAATGCCTTCTACTTTATCTATCAATAAAATTGAGCCTTCAACTTACTTGATTGAGTCCTCTAATTTATGGCATCATAGATTATGACATGTTAACCATCAATCTATCCAAAGATTGGTAAAGTTGAAATTACTGTCGTTTATCGACGTAAACCCTCAACATAAGTGTGATGTGTGTGTAGAGGCAAAACTTTCCAAAAGTCTCTTTAGATCAGTCGAAAGGAAAACCGCTCCACTAGAACTTATACATACGGATATATGGGATTTAAAGTTGCCCAAACTAGAGGGGGAACAAGTACTTTGTGGCTTTCATAGATGATAACACAAGGTTTTGCTACCTTTACTTACTTAAAAGTAAAGATGAAGCCTTTGAAGCGTTCAAGCGCTACAAAGCAGAAGTTGAGAATCAACTAAGCGGGCGGATTAAGTCAATCCGTAGCGATAAAGGGGGAGAATATGTAGCGCCCTTTGAAGAATTCTGTTCCCAATCAGGTATAGTTCATCAAACGACGACTCCATACTCACCTCAATCAAACGGTGTTGTTGAATGCAAGAACCAAACACTAAAGGAAATGATGAATGGTTTACTCATCAATTCAGGCCTTCCCCAATACATGTGGGAAGAAGTTGTCCTTACCGCGAATAAGATTCTTAATAGAGTCTCCCACAAGGGTAAGGACAAGTCTCCATACGAACAATGGAAAGGAAAGAAACCCACCTACAAATACTTGAAGGTGTGGGGTTGTCTGGTCAAGGTAGAAGTACTCAAGCCAAAGCAGGTCAAAATTGGGCCTAAGACTGTGGATTGCTTATTCATCGGATATGCCAATAACAGTAGCGCTTATCGCTTCCTAGTGCATAAGTCTGATGTACCGGACATTCATGTAGGTACAATTGTGGAATCAAGAAACACAAGTTTCTTTGAACTCGTTTCCTAGAAAGGAAAGAGACATAACCTCTCTCAAGCGAAGTTATGAGCAACCCTCTAATGATCCAGGAGTCGTCGACTGCCCGGATTTAAACGGTTCAGATATATTGAATTCTGAAGTAGCTGACTATCCGGAAACCAGTATTCCAGACTCTCAGGAGTCAGGACTTGGAAGATTCAGAGATGGAACCAAGACAAAGCAAAAGGGCCCGAAAGGACAAATCCTTCGATCCAGACTTTGAAGCGTATCTGGTTCAGGACGAATCACAGACAATCGCCGAAGCGTTGTCAACTCCAGAAGCACCGCTCTGGAAAGAAGCTATAGAAAGTGAGATAGAGTCCATCTTGCACAACTACACCTGTGAGTTGGTTGAGTTTCCTCGGGGACACAAACCTTTGGGTTGTAAGTTGATCCTCAAACGGAAGTTAAAGGCAGATAGTTTTATCGACAAGTACAAGACTAGGTTGGTAGTCAAGGTCTATCGCCAAAAAGAGGGCCTTGATTACTTCGACACCTACTATCCGGTGTCTAGAATGACATCCATACGTATGTTCATAACTATCGCCACCTTGCGGGATCTTGGAATACATCAAATGGATGTCAAGACAGCCTTCCTAAATGGTGATTTAAAGAAGAAATATATATGGACCAACTCGAGGGGTATATGGTTCCAAGACAAGAGACAAAGGTTTGTCGGCTTGTCAAATCGTTGTACGGGCTGAAACAGGCCCCTAAACAATGGCACGAGAAATTTGATAGTACTCTACTATCGAAAGGGTTCGCCATTAACGGGTGTGACAAGTGTGTTTACATAAAAGGTAATGTCGATTCATTCGTCATGATATGCCTCTATGTAGACGACTTGTTGATCACTGGAAGCAGTCCTAGGATAATCCTAGAGACTAAAAATATGCTAAAATAATGTTTTGACATGAAAGATATGGGTATCGCAGATGTCATCCTACGGATCAAGATCTCTAAAATATCTGACGGACTGGTCTTGTCTCATTCTCACTACATTGAGGATGAGAAATTTGGGATGTTCGACAGTTCACCGGTAACAAAACCATTGGATATAAGTCAAAAGATTGACAAACATCTTAGTGTGACCGTACGCCAGGAGCGATATGCACAGGTAATTGGTAATCTGATGTATATCACAAACTGCACTCGACCTGATATCGTTTATGCAATCAATAAATTAGCTAGGTTCACCCGTAATCCGAGCGAGGATCACTGGAAAGCATTAAATTAGGTACTATGATTCCTGAAATTCATGCTAAAATTCGGTTTACACTATTCGAGATATGCAGTTGTACTAGAGGGGTACAGTGATGCAAACTGGATATCTGATATCGAGGACATTAAGTCCACCAACGAATATATTTTTACAATCAGTGGTGGAGTTGTGTCTTGGAAATCCTCTAGGCAAACCCTTATTGCCCGATATACGATGAAGTCAGAATTTATCGCTTTAGACAAAGCAGGAGAAGAGGTGAGTGACTTCATGGTTTCTTAGAGGATGTCCCATGTTGGAATAAACCCGTGTCTTCTGTAATGATCCAATGTGACAGTCAGTCAGCTCTAGGAAGAGAACAAAGTTCTATGTACAATGACAAATATCGTCATATTCGACGGAGACATGAGTCTGTTAGGCAGCTGATCACCACAGGGATTATTTCCATTGACTAAATAAAATCTAAGAAAAATATCACAGATACCTTGACGAAGGGCATACCCAGAGATCAGATGTTATACCTGTCTAGGGGAATGAGCTTAAAACCCAATCAATAAGAACTGATATGGTGGATACCCAACCTACCGACTGGAGATCCCAGGAGGTAGGTTCAATGGGAAAACTAAATCGTAAAGGTTCAGTTGAGCACTTCGGAGGAAGCAAGAGCACTTCGGATAATGATTTCTTCTTAGAAACATAATCCACGGCCATTCCCGTGATAGACATAAAGTGCTACATGTATAGAGGGTAAAGTCTAAGTTTCCAAACATTTAAGGATCCTCAATGATTGAGGTTAGGTTGGGGAAACTTATAATAGTTCCTAACGCTTGTGTAGTGGGGTATTGCAGGATACCTTGTAGGAGACCACCTATTTAAGTGCGAGGATAGGCCGCCTAAAATGAATGTACTTAAGAATACAAGAGTGTCCACGACCTACGACGGATAAACCTTAAAGAAAGATAGAGTAAGGAAAGGTGTTGTGTTGGTACAATTGTCTTGGCTTACACTAAACACTGACGGTTCAAGACATCACGTTCACCGCGCAGTAAGTAAGTCTGATAGTATTCTACTATGGAAGGTTCAAAGCTACGGCTACCTATCCAGATGCAACATCAATCCGTCGGATGATTGCTAGAAAGGCACCATGTGTGTGTGCCAAAATCTCTTCTAATAGGGGATTGTTGGAAATATTTATTAAACGTAAAATAAAATTAATTCTATTAATTATGACTTGAACAATTGGGGCCCCGCACGTCGGAAACATTGTTTCCACACACGTGCACATAATGTGCCAAGGATCGTAATTTCCTTAATGGAAAAGATATTAGTACGTATACAAATTGTTTGAGACGTAAGATAATAGATGGTTATTAGCCAAATGACATTGGTTTCATGTTGGTAAATGAAGGAAGAAGTGTACTTAACGATGTGTAAAAGGATGAAACGAGTCGGAAAGTGGGGTATGAGGATAATAGGATGTATGCAGACCTTATGTCACGCCCCGGCTTTTCCTAAGTCTTTACTTAGGGCGTGATGGCACCTGGACAATTATTTTCCACCAGGAGCACCATTTAATTCTCTTTATTTAGAAATTTAAACTTATATTCAAATACGGAGCTATTAATAAAAATAACAATAAAGAAATTTGTTCATGACTTTATTGAAAATATAACGCGATCCCATGCTCGTGCAAACATTGTTTCTACATAGACGTACTGACAAATATTATTCTAAGTTGGAAGGGAGATCATTCCACACGGGCATATCCCGAGACATTGGAACTGACATTCTGAACCTGACGAGTACCAAGCCCGAAACAATGGACTTGGTATGACAAGAGGTCATGGACGATCGCTAGCCTTGACGTGAAGTCTTTCCTCTATCACCCTTTCAAACATGTTAATAAAAGAGTCACCCTACCATCCGGGCCGAGTGAGAACCTTACCTCGCAATTCAAAGTAACACCACAATATTCCAAGTGCAATCACATTATAACGTAATAAGCATATTGCAAAACATATCAGTTACAACATTTTTAAATATGCAACAACTCCTCATAGGAAATTCTCGTTTAACTAACACTTCATTTTATCTCGTATTATACGTTAAGACATTCCTGCATTTTCACATGTTTATTACATTTATATATTTGTGAACGCGTATTCACATTTCATATTTATATATAGGTGAACATGTATTCATCTTTCATATTTGTTGCGCGCAACCCGATCCATTATATTTACGTATTTG
Organism: Przewalskia tangutica; assembly: GCA_029844215.1. Lineage (NCBI taxonomy): Eukaryota > Viridiplantae > Streptophyta > Magnoliopsida > Solanales > Solanaceae > Przewalskia > Przewalskia tangutica. The sequence goes on along the minus strand of CM056731.1, from coordinate 38,578,086 downwards.
TGAACACGTATTCACTTTACGCTTTGTCGCGCGCAACCCGATCCATTATGTTTACGTATTTGTGAACGCGTATTCACTTTACGCTTTGTTGCGCGCGCAACCCGATCCATTATATTTACGTATTTGTGAACGTATTCACTTTACGCTTTGTTGCGGCGCAACCCGATCCATTATATTTATGTATTTGTGAACGCGTATTCACTTTACGTTTTGTTGCGCGCAACCCGATCCATTATATTTACGTATTTGTGAACGCGTATTCACTTTACGCTTTGTTGCGCGCAACCCGATCCATTATATTTACGTATTTGTGAACGCGTATTCACTTTACGCTTTATTGCGCGCAACCCGATCCATTATGTTTACGTATTTGTGAACGCGGTATTCACTTTACGCTTTGTCGCGCGCAACCCGATCCATTATATTTACGTATTTGTGAACGCCGTATTCACTTTACGCTTTGTTGCGCGTGCAACCCGATCCATTATGTTTACGTATTTGTGAACGCGTATTCACTTTACGCTTTGTTGCGCGCAACCCGATCCATTATATTTACGTATTTATGAACATATATTCACTTTACGCTTTATTGCGCGCAACCCGATCCATTATGTTTACGTATTTGTGAACGCCAGATTCACTTTACGCTTTGTTGCGCGCAACCCGATCCATTATATATTTATATATTTATGTGAACACGTATTCACTTTTCATATTTTTCGTAAGATCAAATAAATACTATTCTCTTTTCTAACATTCTGTCATTCATACTTGTAACGATTATAACTTTTTAACCATAACTCCAACTAAGGTGTTTCTCAAGCGGAAACTAAGGTAAGACGGGGATCTTTCACTGTACCAAATTTCATTTAAAACTACTTTGGGTAACTAACACAAATTTATCCTCAAAACAGCCACATGAAATTTGTTTCGGCAGAATTGTTTATTAAACAACACCCAATCTTATAATAGTCATAACTCCTAATCTGTAAACCCGTTCAATCCCCATAAATTCTCAAAACGACGAGAACAGAGAGCTACGCGTCTCCATGTGAACCATCCTTTCATATTCTGTACCATTTGGTACAGTTTTACACTTTTATTCGCTGCCCTTCCTGGATCTCGATAGATCCGAGGCAGAAACTTTAAACAGCGATAACTCTCAATCCGTAAGTATGATAGACCCCCGTAAGGTCTCAAAATGTCCACAACAAAGAGATCTAGAACTTTCATTTAGCAACAATTTTCATATTCTCCACAGATTAGTACAGTTTTACGTTTCAACGTCCTGCCCTTCTGGATTCCGACGAATCCGAGGCAGCAACTTCAAACTACAATAACTCTCAACTCGTAAGTCCGTTACAATAAATCTTTATATATATATATGTCCGTAACAGAGAGATTTACAACCATATAAATTTTCATATAATTCTAATAAGTAAAACTCAATAAAAACAGTCCGTAATTATGCCTTTCCGAATTTCAGCCAAATCTAAGGCAGAAAGTTTTAACTATGATAACTTTCAAACCGTATGTCCATTTTACCTCATTTTTGGTTCTATATGATCATAATAGAGAGGTGTACCACTCTTCCGAATTTCATAAAATTCTAACAATTATAACTCAGTGAGAACAGTTCGTAAAGTTCATGACGCAACTAGTTGTCTAAACAATCAAAAGTTCAATATTTCTTTTCAATACTCAATTTTTATTCTAACCTGTATTGAACTTAAAATAAAGGATGTTACCAAGAATTTCTGAGTGAGAAAACTCACCTTGTAAGTGTGAAGATTATTGTTGTGTGGTTACTAAAATTATCCTTACTCTCTAGTATTTTGCTTCTTGTTCTTCTTGCCCTCTTGGTATTTTTTCCTCTTCTTTTCACTTGTTTTTTTCTGATTTTCTAACCTTTATGTTATGTACTTTGTTTGTGTGTAAATACAAGGTATAAGTGGAGAGTTTTCTATAACCTATGGGAGGTGAAATGACAAGAGTTGGAGGGGAAATGAAAAGGGGGAAAGGGGGGGGGGGGGGGGACAAAGGATGTACGTGCATGCTATGCTGCAATTCTTTTTTTTGTTTTTTTTGTTTTTTTTTGTTTTCTTATTTTCATTTCATCTATCTATTTATTCAACTTTAACACTAACTCTATCCCATGCAATTTATTCTTTGTTTCTTATATATATATATTTTTATTAACTCAACCACAACTATATATTATTATTATTTTTTCCGGATTTTACACCTTACCTCTACCTTTGTAGAGCAGAGAGACTATTTCCGATAGACCCTCGACTCACAACATGTAGTCAATGCAAGATTGTAAAAAAAAAATGATTGCAGACAATATCAAGATATAGAACAAATGAAGTAATACATACATATGAATAATGATCTACATGATACCTAAATAGTACTACTAAGAAAAGGAGAAGATAAGATGGAAAGGCTAGCCTCACACCTCTCTCACACACATCGTGACAAAACTCAACTATCTACTAACCTTCTTCCTAATCCTTGACCTTCATATCTTCCTATCTACGATCATTTCCTTAGTCAGCTGGAATTGTGTCATGTTCTGTCTAATCACCCCACCCCCAGTTCTTCTTCGGCCTACATCTACCTCTTCTAACTTCTGCGACTGTCAATCTCTCACACCTCATAACTGGCGCATCCTCACACCTACTCTTCACATGCCCAAATCATCTCAATCATGTTTCTCTCATCTTGTATGCCATGAAATCCACTTCAACCTTGTCTCATATAACTTCATTCTAATCATATCTCTCCTAGTATGACCACACATTCAACTAAGCATTCTTATCTTCGTTACCTTCATCTTCTAAACGTGGGCATTCTTAACTGGCTAACATTATGTCCCATATAACATTGTTGGTCTAACCACCGCTCTATAAAGTGTATCTTTCAGCTTAGGCAACACATTCTTATCGCAAAGCACTCCGGAGGAGAGCCTCCATTTCATCCACCCTGCTCCAATACGGTGTGTGACATCATCGTCAATCTCACTGTCCCTTTGTATTATGGACCCAATATACTTGAAGCTTCCTCTTTTGGGCTTGTCCCTCGATATTCACTTTCACATCTATCTCATATATCACATTACTGAACTTGCACTCCATGTACTTCGTCTTAGTCCTACTTAACTTGAAATCTTTATATTCTAAAGTCGTTCTCCAAACTTTTAGCCTATCGTTAACTCCACTACGCGACTCATGAATAAAGGTTAAGTCATACGCAAATAACATACACTATGGTACCTCCTCTTGAATATGTCGCATTAATTCATCCATTACTAAGGCAAATATAAATGGGATAAGACTGATCCCTGGTGCAACCACATCCCGACAAAAAAATATTTTGAATAACCTCCCACTGTCCTAACTCGGGTCTTGGTACCCTCCTACATGTCCTTAATTGCCCTGATCTAGGCCACAGACACACCCCTAGACTCAAAGCATCTCCAAAGGACCTTCCGATGGACTTTATCATATATCTTCTCCAGGTCAATAAACACCATGTGTAAGTCTCACTTTTTGACCCTAAACTACTCATTCAATCTCCTGACAAGATGAATAACTTATGTAGTCAATCACCCTAGTATGAATCCGGATTGTTTTTTGGATATCGATACATCCCTCTTCATCCTCATCTCGATCACCCTCTCCCAAACTTTCATAGTGTGGATTAGCAGCTTAATACCCATATAGTTATTGCAGTTCTGAACATTGCCCTTGTTCTTGTACACTAAAACCATTGTACTCCACCTTCAATTTTCTGGAATCTTAGTCGTCCTAAGTATGACATTAACCAACCTATTCAGCCACTACATACATGTTTCCCCTGCGCTCTTCCAGAAGTCTATCGGGATCTTAGATGGCCTGGTCGCTCTCCTATTATTCGTCTTACGGGTAGCCCCCTAACCTATGTAGACTTTATATGCCTAGAATACTCAAGATCTATACAGATCTTAGAATGCTCTAACTCCCTCAGCACGATATTCATGTTCCCTTCTTCACTCAAGAGCTTATGGAAGTATGTCTTCCATCTCTACCTAATGTGCGTCTCATCTACTAAAACTTCACCATTCCCGTCCTGGATACCCTTCACTTCGTTCAGGTCATGAGACTTCTTCTCTATCATCGTGGCAAGCCTATACAACTTTCTATCCCCATTTTTGCACTTGAGTTCTTTATACAAATGCTCAAAAGGTGATGTTTTAGCCACCGTGGCCACTAATTTCACTTCCTTATTCGTTGCCTTATACTTCTCTTTGTTTCTCCTTTTGTGCTCCTCATTGACGTTTTCACTAACTCCAGATATGCAGCCTTCTTGGCTTTTACCTTTCTTTTGACCTATTCATTCCACCATCAGGCCTATTTATGTCCATCTGAGTTTTCCCGCGAGACCCTTAACACATCTCTAGTTGCTTTCCTGATGCATTTTGATGTCTTAGCCCACATACTATCAGCGTCCCAACTACTCCCCAAAGCCCTCATATCCCCCAACTTCTCCCTTATCTCCTGAGCTTTGAGATCAGTTAGGCCTCTTCATCTAATTTGTGGTCGATCATAGCAACCTTCTTCCTTTATTTATTTTGATCTCTAAGTCCATAATCACGAGCATATGCTGGGTTGTAAGATTCTCGCTCGAGATAACCTTGTAGTCCTTGCAAACACCTCTATCACCCTTCTTAAGGAGTAGGTAATCTATTACAGTCTTAGCCAACACACTACAATATGTCAGTAAGTGCTCTTCCCTCTTTTGGAAGCTCAAGTTAGCTATGGCCAACTCAAAATTATTCACGAAGTCTAAAAGGGAGAGTCCTTCCTCATTTCTATCCCCAAAGTTGGATGTGTCATGCACATCATCATATCCTCCTGAAGTACTCCTGAAGTACTCCCTCTGTGACCATTAAAATCTTCTCATAACACTAGTTTCTCATTCTGCAGGATACCTCTTACAACCTCATCCAACTCCTCCCAAAAGAGTCATTTGTCATCCTCGTCCAAATAACCTGGGGCGCATACACATTAATTATGTTAAAGGTTCACCTCCCAAAACTATATTAATGGTCATAATCCTTTTATTCACCCTCTAAACTTCTACCACTTGGTCCCTGAGTTACCCTGAAAAAGCAGGGACACCTTACGTTCTTGAACCGATAACCATCTTTCGGCTAACCTAGTCGAGTTCCCTGTCTACTAAAATCCCTACTCCTCGATTTCCTTGAGTATCGTAACATAAACTATACACGTCTACCGGTTCGGATTAACCGATAATTGGACTGGTCGACCCGGTAACGAACCCGGTCCAGTAAGCTTTAACGGGTTGGGGGTTGGTTTGTCCCCCAACCCTAACCCGCACGGGTTATGGTAAAATCCGGTAAGGTCCTGACCGATTGAAACCGGTAACGTTACCGGTTAACCGGACCGGTAACGCAAAAAAATAAAAAATAAAATAAAAAGGGTTGCTTCTCCAACGATATTGTTACCGTTTGGGTGGGGTCAGGGGCTGGGGGGGTTGCCAACGGTCATTTGACCGTTTGGCCTTATTTTATTTATTATTCTTTATTAATTACATTTTACCTTTTAAAAATCTATAAATGTTCTATATTCTTCTCATTTTTATCACACAATTATTTCTACAATTCTCTCAATTCTCATATTCTCTTAATTCTCTCTATTATCAATTCTCAAGTTATTATTAATTTTCAAAGTAGCAAGGCGCAAGACGTCGAGCTTCGACTTTCAATTGAATTCTGAATCCCAAAGTTTGGTACACTCATTTCATTATCTAATTATTTTATTAAATTGTCATATTTATTTGTTGAAATTTAATTTAAATGTTTTGTAATGGATAGGGTAAAGAGAATGGGTAAATCTATTTCAAGGGGTAAAAAATCTAAAGGTTCTACTTCACGATCTAATCAAAATATTGATTATGATCAAATGCAAAAAGATTTTGGAATAAAAGATAATGAATAAATGTTCATATAGATAATATTGTTGAAACTGAAACTCCTACACCTACTAGTGTGCCTTCTGTCAATGTTAGTACTACTAGTGGTAGACCTCCTTTACCAAAAGTAACGAGTAGGAGAAAAAAGAGTAAAGTGTGGAACTTTAATGATAGAATTGAGGGCACTGATAGAGTTAGATTTAATATTTGTGGAAAAACTTATAAACATAAGAGAGGGGGTGGTGACGGGGGGACAGACACAATAGGTAGGCATGTAGAGAAATATCATCTGACACACTGATTTTCTGTCTCTGATTTAGAAGTCGGTCAACAACAAATTAATCCATTAACGGTGGGCTTGTTAAATATGATCCAAAGAAGGATCACGTTGAATTAGCAAAAATGGTTGTCAGATGTTGTTTACCTTCTTTTTTTCCTCTTCTTCATATTTAATTACATATATTCAAAGAGTATATAATCCTTTATTTAAAAGTGTTCCTCGTACTACTTGTAGATCCGATATTTTTAGACTTTATACTGATTATGTTATTTATTTGAAACATTTGTTCACTAACTTTCCATGCCTAGTTAGTTTTACTTCAGACATTGGGCATGCTGTAAACGGTAATGATTATTTAACAATTACTTGTCATTGGATTGATGAAAATTTTATAATGGAAAAACGTATTATTTCTTTTCTGTATGACGAGGATCAAAGTCATACTGGAAAATATATAAGCGAAACTATTTGTATTGCAAAAAGTTTTAATCTTTATAGAAAAAGTACTTTGTATATCATTCGATAGTGCATCTAATAATACTGTTGTTGTAGATCTTTTAAAAGAGGAATTAGAACCGCCACTTCCTGATATATTTCATGTTCGTTGTTCTTGTCATCTTCAATTGATTGCATAAGTAAACTTGATAGTAACTTAACTAAATTATATGAATATTATGCTACACTATTTGATAATAACAACTCTGCTACTAATATTCCTTCTAGTTCTGCTTCTGTGTCTACATCTGCAGGATTCAATGAAGACGATGATAATGAATCTTTAGATATTTGAAGCACTTTTACAACAGCACAAGCAACCACAAATCAAAATTGTGATGAAATGCAATTTTATTTACAAAAGTCAACGGAGTCGAAGAAGAACTTTCAACCTTTACAATAGTGGCAGGATAACAAAAGGCAATTTCCGGTACTTGCAGCTATGACACGGGATGTTCTTAATGTGTCTATCTCAACAGTGGCTTTTGAAAGTGCATTCAGCCAAGCACGAGACCAAATAGGAGACACACGTTACTCATTGAGCGAAACTACATTAGAAGTGTTAGTCTGCTTAAATGATTAGATCAGATCAGAGAGAAGAAATCAAGGATTGAAAGACGTTGAATTTGCGAAAGAGGAAGAAATCGGCAAAATTTTGGAAAACGGGAGCACAAGTTGTGGCGGAAGCGGGACAGGAATTAATACTCTAGATTTAGAGGCTATGGTGCAATTCAGTCAACATATAAATTACGAAGAACTTGTTAAAAGGATGCATAATATATAAATAAAATTATTATTACTTCACTATGTACTCTTTTTAGCATTATGATTGAATAATGAAAGTTCGAAAGTTTACATCTTATCATTAGTTTTTATTCTATTGTTTTTTTAGTTGTTAACTTATGTCTTCTAATTTAATAAATTAATAAAAGTATAACTATAATATAAATTATAAAATACAAAGTTAACTTTAAATTTTAAAATATAAAATATAAAACTGTATTATATTAAATATTTAATTTGAATTTAGTTTACATTTTCAGAATTAAAAAAAATTCGGCCCGGTCCGACCGGTTCAACCCGAAACCGCACGGGCCTATCGGAAATTCGGTAATGAACCTGGCCCGTAGGCCCTTGCACTGAATCGGACCAGAACTAACCAAAATCGTTCAATCCAGATCGCCAACCGGTCCGAACTGCATTGAACCTAGAGACACCTATAACATAAACACATCTACATTCGGAGCCCTGGTTCCTGCCTATTTGGTCTCCTGAACACACACTATATTGATCTTTCTCTTCTTAAGAATTTTCACCAACTCTATAGACTTTCCCGTCAATGTCCCTATATTCCAAGACCTAATCCTCAATTATCATATTATAATTAACTAGTTCACATAATACATGTGATTTGCAACCAATTCACATTTCTCTTATAGTTTTAGGTCTCATTTGTTTTCATTAAGAATAAGATGTCTAAATTTGAATGCACGTCTAAATGATTAAAATATTGCCTCTCTGGACACTGAATGATTAAGACTGTTTATTTTTTAACATTCAAATTATATAAACATAATAAATATACAATTAAAAAAAAGTAACTAAATATTAGAAAATAAATACAAATCTAATAAAACAAAACAATTATTTGATAAAATACAAAGAAACATTTATGTTCGCTAGTGATGGTGGTGGTGATAGTTGTAATGGTGGAGATGATTGATGTTATAGTGACTAGCGGGACGGGGATGGTTGGTAGTGGTTGTTGTGATTGTGAAATCCGGAAAAAAAAAATATATATAGTTGTGGTTGTGTTAATAAAAAAAAATATATATAAGAAAACAAAGAATAAATTGCATGGGATAGAGTTAGTATTAAAGTTGGATAAATAGATAGATAAAATGAAAATAAGAAAACAAAAAAACAAAAAAAAACAAAAAAAAAAACAGCAACATGCAACACACGTCCACCCCTTTCCCTTCTTCTCCCCTTTTCATTTCCCCTCCAACTCTTGTCATTTCATCTCCCATATGTTATAGAAAACTCTCAACTTATACATTGTATTTACACACAAACAAAGTACATAACATAAAGGTTAGAAAATCAGAAAAAAACAAGTGAAAAGAAGAGGAAAAAAATACCAAGAGGGCAAGAAGAACAAGAATCAAAATACTAGAGAGTAAGGATAATTTTAGCAACCACACAACAATAATCTTCACACTTACAAGGTGAGTTTTCTCACTCAGAAATTCTTGGTAACATCCTTTATTTTTAGTTTAATACATGTTAGAATAAGAATTGAGTGTTGAAAAGAAATATTGAACTTTTGATTGTTTAGACGACTAGTTGCGTCATGAACTTTACGAACTGTTCTCACTGAGTTATAATTGTTAGAATTTGATGAAATTCGGAAGAGTGGTACACCTCTCTAATATGATCATATAGAACCAAGAATGAGGTAAAATGGACATACGGTTTGAAAGTTATCATAATTCAAAGTTCCTGCCTTAGATTTGGTCGAAATTCGGAAAGGCATAATTACGGACTGTTTTTATTGAGTTTTACTTATTAGAATTATATGAAAATTTACATGGTTGTAAATCTCTCTGTTACGGACATATATAGATAAAGAGTTATTAAAACAGACTTACGAGTTGAGAGTTATTGTAGTTTGAAGTTGCTGCCTCGGATTCATCGGAATCCAGAAGGGCAGGACGTGGAAATGTAAAACTGTACTAATATGTGGGGAATATGAAAATTGTTGCTAAATGAAAGTTCTATATCTCTCTGTTGTGGACATTTTGAGACCTTACGGGGGTCTATCCGACTTACGTATTGAGAGTTATAGCTGTTTAAAGTTTCTGTCTCGGATCTATCGAGATCCAGGAAGGGCAGCGAATAAAAGTGTAAAACTGTACCAAATGGTACAGAATATGAAAGGATAGTTCACATGGAGACGTGTAGCTCTCTTTTCTCGTCGTTTTGAGATTTTATGGGGCTTGAACGGGTTTACAGATTAGGAGTTATGACTATTCTAAGATTGGGTTCTGTTTAATAAAAATTCTGCCGAAACAAATCTCACATGGCTGTTTTGAGGATAAATTTGTGTTAGTTACCCAAAGTAGTTTTAAATGAAATTTGGTACAGTGAAAGATCCCCGTCTTACCTTAGTTTCCGCTTGAGAAACACCTTAGTTGGAGTTATGGTTAAAAAGTTATAATCGTTACAAGTATGAATGACATAATGTTGGGAAAGAGAATATTATTTATTCGATCTTCTGAAAAATATGAAAAGTGAATACGTGTTCACATAAATATATAAATATAAACATAATGGATCGGGTTGCACGCCGCAACAAAACGTAAAGTGAATACGTGTTCACAAATACGTAAATATAATGGGTCGGGTTGCACGCCGCAATAAAACGTAAAGTGAATACGCGTTCACAAATACGTAAATATAATGGGTCGGGTTTCACGCCGCAACAAAACGTAAAGTGAATACGCGTTCACAAATACGTAAATATAATGGGTCGGTTTGCACGCCGCAAGAAAACGTAAAGTGAATACGCGTTCACGAATACGTAAACATAATGGATCGGGTTGCACGCCGCAACAAAACGTAAAGTGAATACGTGTTCACAAATACGTAAATATAATGGACCGGGTTGCACGCCGCAACAAATATGAAAGATGAATACATGTTCACCTATATATAAATATGAAAAGTGAATACGCGTTCACAAATATATGAATGTAATAAACATGTGAAAATGCAGGGGAATGTCTTAACGTATAATACGAGATAAAATGAAGTGTTAGTTAAACCAAGAATTTCCTATGAGGAGTTGTTGCATATTTAAAAATGTTGTACCCTGATATGTTTTTGCAATATGCTTATTACGTTATAATGTGATTGCGCTTGGAATATTGTGGTGTTACTTTGAATTGCAGGGTAAGGTTCTCACTCACCCGGATGGTAAGTGACTTTATTTAACATGTTTCAGAAAGCGTGATAGAGGAAAGACTCCACGCCAAGGCTAGCGATCGTCCCGCGACCTCTTGTCATACCAAGTCCATTGTTTCGCTTGGTACTGGCCAGTTCGTAATGTCGGCCCAATGTCTCGAAATGCCCGTGTGGAATGGTCTCCTTCCAACTTAGAATAATATTTGTCAAGATGTCTATGTTGAAACAATATTTGCACGAGCATGGGCTCAAGCTATATTTTAATAAAGTCATAAACAAATTTCTTTATTGTTATTTTATTAATAGCTCTGTATTTGAATATAAGTTTAAATTTCTAAATAAAGAGAATTAAATGGTGCTCCTGGTGGAAAATAATTGTCCAGGTGTCATCACGCCCTAAGTAAAGACTTAGGAAAAGTCGGGGCGTGACAGTGATGATGAAGTTGGTTAATGTTAGTAATTGACAATGTTAGTGATTGTGATGACATGGGTTGTTAGTGGGGTGGAGGGGGATGGTAGTGGGGTGGTGGTGGGGAGATTGTAGGAAGATTTGTGAGAAAGGTGAAAAGAAAATGAGGTATTTATAGTTGGAAAATTAGGTTAAAGTGTAAGTATAATAACTTAGGGGTTAAAAATAAATATTAAGGGGGTAGGGGGGTTGGGGGAGACAAAAAATGGTCGTTGCACAACGACCAAAATATAAAATGATCGTTGTTGACACCCAATTTTGACCCTCTCGTGCAGTCATTAGCTATAAAATTACACTAATTTTGCAAAATAATTTCTTATAATTTTTTATAATAAAAATGCAGCGATAAAACATTAATACAGGCATAAATAAACAATTTAATAATAACATCGCATTTTTACGTAGAGTATTAAGCACTTAGAGTCTCGCGCCCGCATTTATTAATTTTAAGCCCTGTCATAGTTCTTAAATGATAATAAAATAAATAAATACATAAAATAAATAATTTGACAATGACGTCGTGTTAAATAGCATAGTCGCATTTATTAATACGCAAAGCAATTTCATAATTATTGTAGCGCCTAAAGTCGTATTAAGATAATTCAATCTTAGCTTAAATAATAATAAAATACGCATAATAAATAAGTTTTAATAACAACATCTCATTATAAAAATTAAGCACTAATTAAATAGCACACCCGCATTTATTATTGTAATAATTTTAAATTCAAGCTTAAAATAATAAAACACCTAAATAATTTAATCACATTTGTTAATTTAATTTACCACTAATTAATAATACACCTAAACTAAATTAAAATGCTACCCTCCACCAGCCCAATACCCGCAGCCCACAAGACTTATTTAATTCGCCCAGCCCAACCCTTGTACCCGCATGGCCCATCCGCAAAGCCCCTTATTTTCCCTTATCACCGCAAGCCCAGCACATTCCCCCCTTTCATCCCTGTCGATCAAACAGCCCTAAAAAAAAAAACAAGAACCCTAACCTAAAGCAACCGCCGCATACTCCCCTCCCCTTTACCCGCGAATCTCGCCGGAGAATCCGGACCTTCCTTACCCATGCAAACGCAGCCAGCTCGCCCTTACCATAACAAAGAAATCGTCGAAGATCTTCACCACAATCGCCCACAAATCTGACCAAATCGCCGCGTAATATACACTTACCTTAATCGATTTTACACACCAATCGCACCAAATCAGCACTATAAACCTTACCCAAACTTAGAACCCAAACCATGACTATATAAAGCACATGCAATAGGCATTTAGAAGGCAGAGCGCAGTGGGGAGAGCAGTCAAATAGCAATTTAGGGGGCAACGACAGAGAGGAAAAAGAACTGGCATCTGTTAGCAGTAGGCAGAGCGCAGTGGGGAGAGCAGTCAAATAGCAATTTAGGGGGCAACGACAGAGAGGAAAAGAATCGCATCTCATAGCGAGGCGAGCTCGGGAGAGAAGCGATCGAATCGCGATAAACAAGAGCTCAGTCGAGCAGCATATCAAAAATCTGCACCTAGAATCGACCATAAACCGCATCGCTTTCAATAGCATCGCAATAAACCGTCGAGTGGACCGACGACTTGATACGATGCCTCGGTTTGCTTCCCGGAGAAGGTAAACCCAAATTCTTCTCAGTCTTTTGTATTGATGTATGTTTGTGTGATTGAATGTGTCTTAGCTTAGATTACTGTATTCATCGATATGAGGTTGTTTGTGGAAATACCGACTGGTTATCTAAATCTGTGTGCTTCTGTGTTATATAAGTATTAATCATTCTTATTAGTATTAATACACATATTTAAACCTATTTTCACTTATCTGATTCGGATTGGAATTATTAATACCAACTAGGCTATGTCTAAAACAGTAAGTCGCACAATTTGTTCAATATCATGTCATGAGGAATTTGTTGCACTATCTCAAAGTATGTAATGTGTAGTGTGTAGTGTAGTATATGGATATCTCCATTTCTAGTTGAGGTTCTGAATACTATTAGCTTTCCTACCAGTGCACTGATGGCCAAACTTGTACCATAGATCTCCCATAGAACTGGTCAATCCTGCCAAAATGATTCTAATATAGTAATGTCTTACTTAAGAATGTCCAAAGCCTGCTAAAATCGCCTGTGTCCGCTAGGAATAGCATGCTTATAAAACTGTCAAAATCTGAAATTCCTTATCTGCCAGTTTGCATCACTCGGACAGGCAATAGGGAAAGAGGTCCGCCTGCTCGATTGGGTTTGAAGATATATACAATGTGTGATCCTCTATGTGATTGGAAATTTTCTGTCCCTCTCAAATCCATAATTCTTAGCTTTGCTGATTGAATGGACCCTCTCAGTGAAAGGAGGCGATACCTGTTGACATGTTTGTTAGGTTATTAGGAGATTCCCGTAACATGTTTGTTCTAAACTTTAGTTGCATTCATCTAACTGCATATATTCTGAAATTGATATGAAGTCGTACTGCTTTAGCATAGTCCGATGGAAAACACTGCGTGGAAAATATGTAGCTTGCTTTCCCCTGTAAGATTGTAATTGGTCAAGTATGTCTAAATGTCGTGGTGATTGTGTTATCTGTCTATTTGTTACATTTTTTTTTGGCCAAAATATTATTTAGGTATGTTGCCTTTGAAGGAGAAACCTCCGGAAAATGATCTGCAGGATATATCCTTGTGAAATTTTAACTGTCCAGCCCGTAAGTGTATTTTGGTAGATTTCATTGAGTCCATTGTCTTGCTCCCTTTATATTGGACCATCATTTACTGATTTGTTCTAAGTCTGTTTCATGCAATTATGCATTGTTGATTCGTTTCTTGGTTTGTCATGCTGCGGCCGCTTTATCATAATGTGTTAAGGTGTCCTCTTAATTTTATATCGGGTCATCACTTTATATTTGATTCTCTACCGTTATACGCTGCCGGGCTTGTCTCACGACCGTTGTTTGATTGTTATTGGTGGGGTCTTCCTGTGTTTATGTCCCACGTTTCTTATATCTTGCAGCCCATTAATTCAAAATTGTTATGGGCCCAACTGTTATTCCAAATTGCTGGAACAAAAATGATTCAAATATGTCAAATACTTGCTTATTATTTAATAAAATTTTGAACGTGTACTAATCCTTATCTTTCTTTATTTTTACATGAAATGCATTGGAGCATAAATGAAGAGTCTCACGGCGAGACTCACCATGAGCTACTTCAAATGGCAACCCGCATCCACATCCATCGAGTTCCCTCTTCGGCAATTCCTAGAAAAACAATAGGACGGAGTCATCTGCTTCAATCCCTTACTCTCTTAACCTCCTTATCTCATTTTATTTGTTATTGTAATGTTATAACTTTGTAATTAATAGGAAACCAAGAGCAATTAGCCTTTGAACACATTAATGGGGGAAGGTAATTTAAAACTAGAAATGCATTTCTACTTTATGTCTTTTAGGATTGTTATGCATGTCTAAATTTTATCAAAGTAATCTAAATGATTTAACTTGCATCATAAAACCAACATTTTGTTTCTTATTAAACCCATAACAAATTTTCTCCTAAACTCTCAAGAATCATCTTAAGCCCTTTTTATATAATATTATACGCAGGTTAAGCAAGATTAATTTAGCTAGCAGTACACATAATTAATCCATAAATAACATTTGCATGCACACATAATTAGTCCATAAATAACCTTTGCATCATTTACATTTTTGGCCTTAGTCTTATAAAATTTTATCCACATGCCTCCTTTTATAAAGTATTTTGAAGCATCTGTTATATTTTCAAAACAAGCATTTTTTAGCATAATAATTACCCTAGGTTTGGCAGGACAACCGCAAGTTAGCGGATCTTAGAGGGTGCTTAATCTCTTCCCTCTAGATTAATAAAGAGCCCTTACCCAGAATCTCATTAAGTTTAGCAGACCATTAAAATGGAGTTAATGTTTACTTTAAACTAGTTAACATTTAGGTGTCCTAATTCACCCAATTAATTAGGTGGCGACTCCGCGAACCCCTAGCACTACTCTTAGCACTTTTTAGCACTTTAGCATTTAGCACTTTTTATATGCTAGCACCTTTTAAGCACCCTTTAACATTTTATCACCTTTTCCACTTTTAGCATCTTTTTAATATTTTTAGCACTCTTTTTAACATTTAGCATTTTTATTTATTTTCTAACATTCTTATTTAAGCAGGGATTCGCTAAAAATGTCGCGGTCAAAAATGGGCGTGACAGAAATGGCGACTCCGCTGGGGATTTAAGGTTCTTAACCACAACAGACCTAGGGTTATTATTTGGCAATTATTTTTGCATTTAATTTTTGTGTGTTGTATTTTGTTTTATTTTTAGTTGCTACTTGTTTTATTGCTTTCCTTAAACTGGCATTCCGCTCATATTTCTTCCACTCTGGAAAATTCACACAATCACACACTACATGCGAGGTGCGCTTGGTGCATCAGCAAAATTCTTTCTTCAAAACCCAAATTTAGGAGAGTTGGTAATATACGTGGAGTGTCCGGTCTAACCGGTGGCCGCGTAGCCTCCTCACTTGAGTTGTCCGCCGAACTCAAGGCCTAGAAAAGCCAAATCTTAGCAACTCGTGATAGAGCTATACCACCCTTTATTTTAAGGCACGCATGCATTTACCTTAGGTGTGGCCTGGCCTCGCATCGACACCACAATTAGGAAGACACTAAACTCGCCGACGTTTCTCAACCCAACGACCAACCAGCATATTATGTGTAACGTGACAATGATAGACAAATCCAAGCCTAATCATGACATGCTAAAATTGGAAAAAGTGCACCGTCATTTGGTCGACATTTCCAACAAAAGCATTACAGTTGGACGACTTGGACAAACCTATCACAGCCTCGCATATGTGACGTTTAGGCCTACATCTGGCATAAAGGGGTCCCCATGCATATTAGGACTCGCTTGCAATGTGACAGTTTGTGTGCAACATATACTTGCTAAATGTTATTTACACTTTTGCAAAATCACGTGCTTTACACTAACGCAGTTTGCTACATGTTGTCTAAAGGATTTATTATCTCCCCCAAAGGTCGATTTGTATTTGACTAAGCAATGACAGAGCATCGATATTTCACAAGATCCAAGGCACGGTCCAACGACATGACTGATTCAAGGGCATTTGAGGTAACGAGCCTGAACCCGCCTTGGTTCCTATAGGCAAAGCAGAGGTCTCGTAAAAGAAAACAAAGATAAATCCAATCGAGCACTCGCCAGCTACTACAAAGAATGGCAACCCTGCAGACTGAAATTAAAAGGCTCTGAAACCTCACCAGAGCACTCGTCACTGCAAATAACCAAAACAATCAAAACCCTCCAAATTATTACCAGTACCCGCTTACTACATATCTCATTCAGCCAATATACAATACACCCATATATCCCACACAAAACCGAATGCCTAACATACTCCAGCTACACACAAACCAAAGGCCACCACAAACCTATTTTCGCAATACATATGACAACCTCTTGCGATACTCACACGTGTATACGCTACAGCCAAAAGCCCGTCCACTAAACATCTTCACACCCCGCCTAAATGCCACAGAAAGGCCAGCCAAAGTATACACCCATTTAGCCGAGCCTTTGTCGCAGTTGTACGAGAGGTTGAGGTTTGCAGGGATACTCCAGCCAATTCCAAAGAATGTGCCCAATCCCAAGTCCAAAGCTCATGATGGGAACAAAAGTTGTGTTTACCATTCTGGAGCCATCGGACACGACATGGGAAGGTGTTATACACTCAGAGACAAAGTAAGGAAGCTGATCAAGGAGAGAGTCATTCAGGTGGAGGAGGCCTACCCCAATGAGTACAATGAACCCCAAAGGAAGAGAGGTGTTCCTCGCCGTAACCCGCTCCGCTCGACCGCTATTTATCCAAGCATGCACCACGCAGGCCAAAAGAAGGATACCGATAAAGAGCACGAAGACCCACCAATGCGACGCAGAAAGGCGTATTGGTTGGATTTGCACTTGTTTTGGTCCGCCAGAGTCTTGGATAAGAAAAACAATTTAGTTTAGCGTAATAATTTAAGACTCATATTTAAGCTTTAATAATGTTTCGCTTAAGTTTTGCTTGCAATCGAACTACGCTCGACCGATTCCCTTGGCGGATACGCAGCGCCATATCGCCGGTCCCACCTTTAGAAGTTTACCCAATATTCGCTTGTAATGAACTACGCCATGACCGATTCTCACTGGGATACGTAGGCGGCCTAAATCGGCTTCGGTCACACCATTAGGAAACTTTCCCTTTGTTCTGAAAATAATGAGAATACACATAACATACAAGCAACTCCATTGAGACCCACTTTAGGCCAAACGCCTTTGCATATTCAAAACTGGGACAAGGTAGGAAACTGCATGCGGTTGCAGTCCAAGGTGTCGACACGCAGATGACAAGGAACAAGGCGGCGAAGTCAAATACAAATCGACCCCCCCCCAAACTCACAAATTTTCTTTGAGCGCATGTTTTTCATATTAACAGAAGCAGAAAGTGCAATAGCCGAAGCAGAAAATACAACAAAAAGTTTTCTTCGCAGAAGCAGAAAGAAGCAGCAGAGGCAGAGGATATGACAACAATCCAAAATTCAAAGTCCCCATCCGAAGCAACAGAAGCAGAAAAGGGCATCGACAATCAACAATCAGAATTCTGAATTCCGCAACAAAGGTTAGCACATCAACTCGGGCATAAAGTTAAATTTGCAACCAACGCATCGCACCCAACAAAGGCATCATGACAATTCGTCAATTGCAGAATTTAGCATGTCCGTGCAAGGATAACATCTCAGTATTCATCTGGCGTATCAGGGACGACATCTCTACCCATAAAATTGCACTTCTCATATGTATTTATCATTTCGTTTAAACAGGTATACACTAACGTTTTCTCAAGCTTAGCTTGCAGGAGCATTTATTCTACGAGCAAAGAACAACACGCCCAGTAACGACGTTATCAAGACAAAGAAGTCCAAAACGACGCCATCAAGAACACGCTCGCATAACGACGTGATCATCATTATGTCTACGCAACGACGCCAAAGAAGAACATCGCCCGTGCAACGACGTTATCGCGACAACAAGTCCAAAACGACGCCGAAAGAACACGCCCGCATAACGACGCGTGATCGCGATTATGTCCACGCAACGACGCCAAAGAAGAACACATCCAGTAACGACGTTATCGACAAAGAAGTCCGAAACGACGCCATCGCGAATACATCCGCATAACGACGTGATCGCGATTATGTCTACGCAACGACGCCAAAGAAGAACACGTCCCAAGAACGACGTTATCGCGACAAAGAAGTCCGAAACGACGCCAAAGAAGAACATCGCCCGCATAACGACGCGATCAAGATTATGTCTACGCAACGACATCAAGAAGAACACGCCGTGGCAACGACGCGATCGCGACAATAAGTCCGAAACGACGCCAAGAAGAATATCGCCCCAAGAACGACGCGTTATCGCGACAAAGAAGTCCAAAACGACGCCAAGAAGAACATCGCTCGCATAACGACGTGATCGCATTATGTCCACGCAACGACGCCAAGAATAACACGCCCAGTAACGACGCGTTATCAAGACAAAGAAGTCCGAAACGACGCCATCAAGAACACGCCCGCATAACGACGTGATCGCATTATGTCTACGCAACGACGCCGCAAAGAACACGCCCCAAGAACGACGTTATCGCGACAAAGAAGTCCGGAACGACGCCAAGAAGAACACGCCCGCATAACGACGTGATCGCGATTATATCTACGCAACGACGCCAAAGAAGAACACGCCAGACAACGACGCGATCAAGACAACAAGTCCGAACGACGCCAAAGAAGAATACGCCCCGAACGACGTTATCAGACAAAGAAGTCCAAACGACGCCAAGAAGAACACGCCCGCATAACGACGTGATCAGCATTATGTCTACGCAACGACGCCAGCAGCAACACGTCCAGGCAACGACGTTATCAGCACAACAAGTTCGAAAACGACGCTAGCAGCAACACGTCCAGACAACGACGTGATCATCATTATGTCTATGCAACGACGCCAGCAGCAACACGTCCCGGCAACGACGTTATCAGCACAGCAAGTCCGAAAATGACGCCAGCAGCAACACGTCCAGACAACGACGTGATCAGCATTATGTCTACGCAACGACGCCAGCAGCAACACGTCCAGGCAACGACGTTATCAGCACAACAAGTCCGAAAACGACGTCATGACGCATGTCCGAAAATGACGTTATCATCAGCATATCACATCTATGCAGGGACGATTTCTCTGCTCTCAAAATTGCATTTCTTATTCATGTTTTATTATTATGTCTTAGCAGTTATGCACTAACATCTTTCTTAAGCTTTAGTCTACAGGGGCAGCCGCAGCAAGGACAACATATCTGCATTCACAATCGCAACACGTCCGTGCAAGGGCGAAATCACAATATTTGCAGCATCGCATCAACACAATAGGCATCACAGTTTTGCGGGATAACATTTTCTACTCACAGTTGCATTGCTTTTAAAAATTATGCATCATCATTTTGCCTTAACAGTTATGCACTAACCGTTTGTTTAAGTCTTAGCATGCAGGAGCAGGAGCACAACGTGGATTTTCTCTTACAAATAACCGACAATTTGTTGGGCCAACCTTCCCAACGAACGCGTAAGCGCCTCAGCTTCGGTCCACCTGCTCCACATCACCATAAAACCCAACATCATAAGTCGATAGCGACACCTCGTGTTCGCCGCTTATTTTTATTTTTACTTATTTTAGCACCACGGCCGCCATAACTCGACAATCGACAAGCTGAGTCCGCTAGCCCGCTTGGTGTTTTGACCATGGTAGCCAAAGGTCGCCATAACTCGACACCGACAAGCTGAGTCCGCGTTAGCCCGCCGTGTTTGACTGATGGTAGCCCAAAGGTCGCCATAACTCGACACCGATAGTTTTGAGTCCGCCACTTTGTCTTAATTGCCCAGCATTTTGCAATTCTGAGGATCGAGACAAAATTGGCTATGAGTCAACGTCTTTGTCCGAAGATTCTTCCATCATCTCCATACAAAGAGGGACAAGTTGTTGACACTCAATTTTGACCCTCTCGTGCAGTCATTAGCTATAAAATTAGACTAATTTTGCAAAATAATTTCTTATAATTTTTTATAATAAAAATGCAGCGATAAAACATTAATACAGGCATAAATAAACAATTTAATAATAACATCGCATTTTTACGTAGAGTATTAAGCACTTAGAGTCTCGCGCCCGCATTTATTAATTTTAAGTCCTGTCATAGTTCTTAAATGATAATAAAATAAATAAATACATAAAATAAATAATTTGACAATGACGTCGTGTTAAATAGCATAGTCGCATTTATTAATACGCAAAGCAATTTCATAATTATTGTAGCGCCTAAAGTCGCATTAAGATAATTCAATCTTAGCTTAAATAATAATAAAATACGCATAATAAATAAGTTTTAATAACAGCATCGCATTATAAAAATTTAGCACTAATTAAATAGCACACCCGCATTTATTATTGTAATAATTTTAAATTCAAGCTTAAAATAATAAAACACCTAAATAATTTAATCACATTTATTAATTTAATTTACCACTAATTAATAATACACCTAAACTAAATTAAAATGCTACCTCCACCATTCAATACCCAAATTTCACAAGACTTATTTAATTCGCCAATTTCAACCCTCAGACTGCACGGCCCATCCGCAAAGCCCCTTATTTTCCCTTATCACCGCAAGCCCAGCACATTCCCCCCTTTCAGCCCTTTACCTCATCTCTGTCGATCAAACAGCCCTAAAAAAAAAACAAGAACCCTAACCTAAAGCAACCGCCGCATACTCCCCTCCCCTTTACCCGCGAATCTCGCCGGAGAATCCAGACCTTCCTTACCCATGCAAACGCAGCCAGCTCGCCCTTACCATAACAAAGAAATCGTCGAAGATCTTCACCACAATCGCCCACAAATCTGACCAAATCGCCGCGTAATATACACTTACCTTAATCGATTTTACACACCAATCGCACCAAATCAGCACTATAAACCTTACCCAAACTTAGAACCCAAATCATGGCTATATAAAGCACATGCAATAGGCATTTAGAAGGCAGAGCGCGGTGGGGAGAGCAGTCAAATAGCAATTTAGGGGGCAACGACAGAGAGGAAAAGAATCGCATCTCATAGCGAGAGCGCAGGGAGAAGCGATCAAATAACAATTTAGTGGGCAACGACAGAGGAAAAGAATCGCATCTCATAGCGAGGCGAGCTCACGGGAGAGCAATGATCAAGCGATAAACAAGAGCTCACCGAGCAAAGATATCGAAAATCCGCACCTAGAATCGACCATAAACCGCATCGCTTTCAATAGCATCGCAATAACCTGTCGAGTGGACCGACGACTTGATACGCTGCCTCGGTTCGCTGCCCGGAGAAGGTAAACCCAAATTCTTCTCAATCTTTTGTATTGATGTATGTTTGTGTGATTGAATGTGTCTTAGCTTAGATTATTGTATTCATCGATATGAGGCTGTTTGTAGAAATACCGACTGGTTATCTAAATCTGTGTGCTTCTGTGTTATATAAGTATTAATCATGCTTATTAGTATTAATACACATATTTAAACCTATTTTCACTTATCTGATTAGGATTGGAATTATTAATACCAACTAGGCTATGTCTAAAACAGTAAGTCGCACAATTTGTTCAATATCATGTCATGAGGAATTTGTTGCACTATCTCAAAGTATGTAATGTGTAGTGTGTAGTGTAGTATATGGATATCTCCATTTCTAGTTGAGGTTCTGAATACTATTAGCTTTCCTACCAGTGCACTGATGGCCAAACTTGTACCATAGATCTCCCATAGAACTGGTCAATCCTGCCAAAATGATTATAATATAGTAATGTCTTACTAAGAATGTCCAAAGCCTGCTAAAAACTACCCAGGTCTGCTTAGGAATAGCATGCTTATAAAATCACAAAATCAAATTCCTTATCCGCCGCTTGCATCACTCTGACAGCAATAGGAAAGAGGTCCGCCTGCTCGTTGATTTGGGTTTCAAGATATATACAATGTGTGATCCTCATGTGATTGGAAATTTTCTCATCCTCTCAAATCCATAATTCTTAGCTTTCTTGATTGAATGGACCTCTCAAAGGAAAGGAGGCGATACCGCTGACATGTTTGTTAGGTTATTAGGAGATTCCCGTAACATGTTTGTTCTAAACTTTAGTTGCATTCATCTAACTGCATATATTCTGAAATTGATATGAAGTCGTACTGCTTTAGCATAGTCCGATGGAAAACACTGCGTGGAAAATATGTAGCTTGCTTTCCTCGTAAGATCAGAATTGGTCAAGTATGTCTAAATGTCGGTGATTGTGTTATCCGCTCATTTGTTACATTTTTTGGCCAAAATATTATTTAGGTATGTTGCCTTTGAAGGAGAAACCTCGAAAATGATCTGCAGGATATATCCTTGTGAAATTTTAACCGCCCAAATTTCGTAAGCGTATTTTGGTAGATTTCATTGAGTCCATTGTCTTGCTCCTTTATATCGGGCCATCATTTACGATTTGTTCTAAGTCCGCTTCATGCAATTATGCATTGTTGATTCGCTTGGTTTGTCGCGTGCACAGTGGTCGCTTTATCATAATGTGTTAAGGTGTCCTCTTAATTTTATATTGGGTCATCACTTTATATTTGATTCTCTTGTTATACGCCGCACGGGCTTGTCTCATGCGACCGTTGTTTGATTGTTATTGTTGGGTCTTCCCGTGTTTATGTCTCACGCTTTTATATCTTGCACCCATTAATTCAAAATTGTTATGGGCCCAATCATATTCCAAATTGCTGGAACAAAAATGATTCAAATATGTCAAATACTTGCTTATTATTTAATAAAATTTTGAACGTGTACTAATCCTTATCTTTCTTTATTTTTACATGAAATGCATTGTAGCAAAAATGAAGAGTCTCACGGCGAGACTCACCACGAGCTACTTCAAATGGCAACCCGCATCCACATCCATCGAGTTCCCTCTTCGGCAATTCCTAGAAAAACAATAGGACGGAGTCATCCGCTTCAATCCCTTACTCTCTTAACCTCCTTATCTCATTTTATTTGTTATTGTAATGTTATAACTTTGTAATTAATAGGAAACCAAGAGCAATTAGCCTTTGAACACATTAATGGGGGAAAGTAATTTAAAACTAGAAATGCATTTCTACTTTATGTCTTTTATGATTGTTATGCATGTCTAAATTTTATCAAAGTAATCTAAATGATTTAACTTGCATCATAAAACCAACATTTTGTTTCTTATTAAACCCATAACAAATTTTCTCCTAAACTCTCAAGAATCATCTTAAGCACTTTTTATATAATATTATACGCAGGTTAAGCAAGATTAATTTAGCTAGCAGTACACATAATTAATCCATAAATAACATTTGCATGCACACATAATTAGTCCATAAATAACCTTTGCATCATTTACATTTTTGGCCTTAGTCTTATAAATTTTTATCCACATGCCTCCTTTTATAAAGTATTTTGAAGCATCTGTTATATTTTCAAAACAAGCATTTTTTAGCATAATAATTACCCTAGGTTTGGCAGGACAACCGCAAGTTAGCGGATCTTAGAGGGTGCCTAATCCCTTCCCTCTAGATTAATAAAGAGCTCTTACCCAGAATCTCATTAAGTTTAGCAGACCATTAAAATGGAGTTAATGTTTACTTTAAACTAGTTAACATTTAGGTGTCCTAATTCACCCAATTAATTAGGTGGAGACTCCGCGAACCCCTAGCACTACTCTTAGCACTTTTTAGCACTTTAGCATTTAGCACCTTTTAGCACTTTTTATATGCTAGCACCTTTTAAGCACCCTTTAACATTTTAGCACCTTTTCCACTTTTAGCATCTTTTTAATATTTTTAGCACTCTTTTTAACATTTAACATTTTTATTTATTTTCTAACATTCTTATTTAAGCAGGGATTCACTAAAAATGTCGCGGTCGAAAATGGGCGTGACAATCGTTGTACAATGATTATTTTGTGCAAAATGGAGGGGTCAGGCGGGACTCAGGCGGGTCAGTGGGACCTGGGCGACCCGCCCCGTTGGACAGCCTTACTTTAAACTCATAATTTAAGCTCCTTGAAATCTATTATTCACATATACGTTATTTAACTAGTTTTATGACACGTGTGTTGCACGTGTTTCCAATACTAATTAGTATAAATATTTTAAAATTATATAGATAATATTAAAATAAGTGTGTAGTGAATTACACGAAATTTGAAGAGAAAAACTTCTTAAACGAAATTTGAAGATGAAATAGAGCTTCTATAGATTGCCATATGTGTATTGACTTTGAAGTTTGAGTGAGGATATTTGATCGCGTCTGTATTACTCGTTCCTTTTTCGTGTTATATTTTTCTTACTTTATTTGCCCACCTCTTCCAAGTTATATTTGTAGGGATTTGTTGAGTCTAAAACACACTAGTAAGCGCAGCAGAAGTTTAAAATTTTGAGTAAACTTACTTGCCCCAACAAAGGTCGTCTGGTATGATTATGCGATAATTCAAATCTGCAAAGACAGGAAGAAAACTTACAGTTTAAGCTTTGTTAGTCTTTACTAAAGGTAGCGCACGCGATTGTCAATCCGGGTGCAAGCTTTGCTTCGGTATATTCCTTTGCCCAAAAAAGCTAGAAAATCTTGGCAGAGGTTTGAGAAAATTTTATTTTCTGAACTCTGAGTTCAGAAAGTGGAAAGTGAGTGCAAGCTTAAAATTATGGGTTTAAGTGTCAAATATATAGTGGAGGAAAACCTAAACCATATCGATTGGATCGAGCCAAGACCGACCTAATCCTAATCACAGCTGGGCTACCGAATCGCTCATCACGCGCTCCTCCATTTATTTTCTACACGTTCTAGTTCTAATTAAATCCAAGATTAAATTTTGACTTAATTATATACTTTCCATCAAATGAAAATTATCCCTTAATTTATTATTAAATAAAATATTTTGATTCTAAATCCGATATTTTACATTTTCTCAATATATCCTTAAATCGAAAAAAACAATCGACTTAGTGTGACCCTTTAGGCCTTCACATATCGGCACTTGATCAAATCAAGGTTCACACGGAACTCCTAGACGGCGCTGGTGATGGACCCAATGTGTGAAGTACGTTTACAAGACTCAAGTAAACAGACCTCTATGTGAGATGATAAAATCATTTCATTCGCGACACACTCGATCAAGCTTAAGATTTGTCAAATGTCTATCCAAATGGTTTGATCACTTTATCTTATCTATATTAGTCGATAACTAGACCATATCCTAGATATGTCTCTTGCATTGGTCAATGACTTGGTCGACCTAACATCTCTGAGAAGCTGAGTGTTCTCTCGAAATTCCAATCGAGGAATGAATCCTATTCTTGGCTCAACTACCACCTTCAATCTACTTCGTAATGTACCCAAAACAAGTCGCGTCTTAACCTATAAGGCGTTTGAGCTTAGGACATGATCAAAGTACATTACTCTGTAAACAAGGTGGTATTGATCTCAAGTCTAAGGACTCTATATCCCACATGTTGATAATACTCTAGACATGTATAACAAATAGTTTATCAGCAGGGTATGTCAATATCTCTCTATGAGTATACATGTGTCCATCACTAGCAACTGTTACTAGTAGTAAGTGAGATATACTACATTCTCTAAGAATGTGATGCAGACCACATGTCAACTTATAATATATCATTGATATCACATTCTCAATGATCATCAGTCTAGGCTATTTTAAGAACTACACTCTATCATTAATATCTCACAGTATTAATGACAATGTAAGTTCAAGGGATGCACATTAATGAATAATATAAACAATCAAATAATAATTCAATAATTGCAAAATGCCAAATATATTAATCTCATTAATATTATGAATGTGTTCAAGTACATTTGCTCCTAAAATGATTGTTTCTAGGACATATATATTTTTAATCTTCCACTTGGCCTAGAGCCAATCACCAACGTATCTAATGCCCATATTTTCAAAATGACTATTATGCTTGACTAAGCTTAATGGTTTAGTAAATGGGTCTGCTAGATTTCATCTGTGGGAATATAGTCTATCTTTATTTCTTCAGTCTCCACCATCACTCTAAGTATGTGGTATTTCGTTGGTACATGCTTATTTCTGTTTATTGATCTTAGTTCCTTAGCTTGCGCAATCGCACCAATGTTGTCACAATAAATTATTATTGGACAAGTGACACTTGGAACAACCCTTAGTTCATTTAGGAACTTTGGATATCGCGACAGCTTCTTTATAAGCTTCTGATCAAGCAGTGTATTTGGTTTCAGTTGTCGAATTACCAGTTTTTATCATATTAAGTGCATAGCCACATCTAGCCCTTTCTTGGAATTTTCCATAGAGAAACGTTTTAGCATTTTGTCTATGTATATGGACTATGACAGCCCCAACAATCTATTAGGTCTATCTCTGTAGATCCTAATTCCAAGAATGTAGCAGGATTCACCTAAGTCCTTCATCATGAAAGTGCTGGATAACCATTTTTTGACTGATTGCATGGGAGCCTTATTGTCTCCTATTATCAATATGTCATCTACATATATGACAATGAAGACAATGCACTCATTTGTGCGTTTATTATAAATGCACGGGTCTTCTTTGCTTCTAACAAAGTCAAACGATTTGACTATTTTGTCAAAGCAAATGTTCCAACTCCTTGAGGCTTGCTTAAGTCCATAAATGGACTTTTGTAGCTTGCATATTGCTTTGGGTTGAGTCTTGGATGAAAACTCTTTGGTTGTATCATATACACCTCCTCAATTAGGTTACCATTGAGGAAGACAGTTTTAACATCTATTTGTCAAATATTATAATCATAGTATGCAGCTATTGCAAGCAAAATCCGAATAGACTTAATCTTTGCAACAGGTGAACAAGTTTCATCATAATCGACCCCAGACCGTTGATTATAACCTTTAGCCATCAATCTTGCTTTATAAGTATGTACTTTTCCATATGCATCAATCTTCTTCTTGAAGACCCATTTGCATCATCTGGGTCTAACCCCTGTTGGCAAGTCAACCAAGTTCCATACTTGGTTTATGTACATAGACTCTATTTCGGATTTCATGGCTTCTTGCCATCTCTGTGAATCAATGTCCAACATTGCTTCACAGAGGTAATGAGCTCATCATCATCAGGAATATCTATCTCATTATGTGTTTCAACAAGGAGATTAAGTCTTTCAGGTGCACGATGAGTCCTAGTGGTCCTACGGAGTTGAATATTCTGCGTTTCAGTGTTTGATGTTTTTGATTTTGAGAAGATGTTTGTGTGTTGGATAATCCACCACCTTGAGAACTTTCAGGAATATCATTTTGAATAGGATGATGCACAACTATTGTGTCATCTACCATTGGTTGTGCATGAGAGTCTTGCATTTCTGCATTATCCCTCACAACACTCCCACTGGCTGAAGGGCGTACTCTAAGTACCCAATCATCATCAAATACTCCCACTGAATCCTTGCCTAGGTCATTTGACAAGGGGTCATTCTCTACATTATTTTGTACTTCTTGAATTTCTTCGAGTTCTATCTTGTTGCAACTCTGTTCCTTGTAGACATAGTCTTCTTCAAGGAAAGTTGCATTTCTGGAAACAATTACTTTATGTTCCTCAAGAAGATAGATGTAGTACCCTCTTGTTTCCTTAGGATACCCTACAAAATAATACTTCTCACTTTTAGATTCCAATTGCCGTTCTTAACCGAGACTCAGGTTAAGCTCCGCCTCTAACCTTCAGGGTTGTGAGTAAAGCATCCCGAGGTAGCGCGATCTCGTTGAGCGTGGAGAAGCATTGGGAACCCCATTTTTTCTTCTGAGCCGCTTTTTCCGTCCCCGCCTTTGATAGCGCCGCCGGTTCTTCGAAAGAATCATTTATCAGTGAGCAACTTCTTTACATATGCAGGGCACCCCAGGGTCGCATGTGTCTAAGTGCTGGTTTCTTGCCATTCCATATCTCATATGGAGTTTTCTCTACTGACTTTGATGGAACTCTATTCAAAATATAGATTGAGCTTTGCAATGCATATCCCCATAGGTATGTTGGTAAAGCTGAGAAGCTCATCATGGATCTAACCATATCTAATAAAGTCCGATTTCTCCTCTCAGCAACACCATTCATTTGTGGCGTTCCGGGAGGTGTCTATTGTGATTGAACTCTTCAAGTAATCTAGAAATTTTTTACTTAAGTATTCACCTCCTCGATCTGATCGAAGAGTTTTAATACTTGTTTCAAGTTGCTTCTCTACTTCTGACTTGTACTCCATGAATTTCTCAAAAGCTTCAGACTTATGTTTCATAAGATACACATGCCCAAACCTTGAGAAATCGTCTGTAAAAGTGATGAAATAAAGAAAGCCTCCCTTAGCTTGAGTTGAAAAAGGCTCACATACATCGGTATGGACTAACTCAAGCACCTCTTTGGCACATATACATTTCCCAGAAAGTGATTTGGTTGTCATTTTTCCTCTTAAGCAAGATTCACAATTACCATATGACTCTAAGTCAAATGGTTCTAGGTAATCTAATTTCCTCAATCTTGCTATCCTTGATTCATTGATATGACCAAGTCTACAATGCCATAAGTAGGTGAGATTTCTTTGATTACTTATTTTAGCTCTTTTATCTTGTACATTGAAAATTTCACGGCTACAGTTTAGAATATACAATTCATCCACAAACGGAGCATTTCCACAAATAAAACCATCATAAGATAAAACAAATTTCCATTGGTAATATGTGAGAAAACTCCCTCAATGTCTAACATAGGGATAGAAATAATATTTCTCGTTAAAGACGGAACAAAATAACAATTATTAAGTTCTAAACAAAAGCCTGAAGGTAAATCTAGTCTATAAGTTCCAACGCGTTCTGCATCAACTCTAGCTCCATTGCCAATACGTAGATCTACTTCCCAAGGTCCAACCTTTCTGCTGTCAATTATCCCCTGCACATTATTATAAATGTGTGAGCCACAAGCGGTATCTAATACCCAACGGTGAGAATTAGTTATAGACATATTTATTTCAATAACAAACATACCTTGTCCAGCAGGGCCATCACCTTGTGCTTTGTCTCCCCTTGGGGCTGTACAGTCTTTCTTCCAATGTCCCTTTCTCTTGCAATTGAGGCAAACATCAGCAACTATCTTGGCCTCCTTTCGAACAACTTCTTTAGGTTTCATAGCTGTGGGTTTGGCGACAACCGCTTACCTTTTTTCTTCTGCATATTCTTACCCTTAGGTTTGAACTTTCTAGATGAGCCCACCATGAGCACAACTTTACCTTTGGAGGTGGATGACTCGAAGGTCTTCAACATATTATGAAGTTCTGGGAGATTCGCTTTCGTTCCATTTATGTTGTAATTCACAATAAAGTTCTCAAAGAAATCAGGAAGCGAGTTCAAGATTAGATTAACAGAAACATATGCAGGCAACTTCATTCTAATCAAAGCCAACCTCTTAATTAATCCAATCATTTTCAAAACATGTTGTGACACCTGACCCCCTTCGTTCAACTTACACTTAAAGAGATCTCTCAACAGTTCATACTCTATTGTCTGAGACTGTGAGTCATAGAGACTCTTCAAGTGTTCTAGCATCTCGTTGGGGCCCATATTTTCATGTTGTCTTTGTAATTCTGGAGTCATAAAAGATAGCATAACACATTGTGTTGCAACAACATCATCAAGATATTTCTGATAGACTGTTTTGTCAAACAGAGCATACTCTTCAGAATCTTCAGCAGGGACTGTAGGGAGTGTTGTATCCAATACATACTAAATTTTTTCTACTTGCAGTACCAAACGCAGATTTCTTAACCAGTCAGGAAAATTGACTTCATTCAACTTGTTCGTTTCAACCAATATTCTAAGTGATAGATTTGACATTGTAACTGAAGAAATGATAGACTTGAAATTAACAATCTAATATAATTTCTATTGAACACATTCATTAACTAACTAACATGGTCTTTAGTTTAATTAGCTCCCACTATTTTAATATACTCTTTTACCTCATAAAGAATACAGACTCATATCAAATACGGTCATAGTAGGCCAAGATCCAAACTTATGTTTTTTCCGCGTTTGCTGAGGATGATAACTTCAACAACATGATCTGGTAGGTCTCTAAACCAATTGCAACCAATTTGCAACTCTTGGTTGACCGAATGTTCTAAACAATTCTATCTGCGTCCTTCGGTTGTCCGACACTGGGGCGCCAAGACAGCATGACAAGTCAACCCCGTTATGCGACTGCAATTATGTATCTAAGTGGGCTTAGCCTTCATCGAGCAAACACTGAGGTGTAAATACTCACGAAGGTTTATCACCTACTACAATATTTATATGCATCTATGAAAAGGGTCTGAGTCCTCGTAGACTTAGAGCAAATGTTGGAGCATAAATATTCATCTCGCCGAAAAGGATTTTGCACCACAATCAATTATAACGGACGACACTTTCATTTTAAATGAGTCTTGTATTAAATTTGGGGGATATTTTAATTCAGGGTTATATTCAAGATCAACTATTATGTCATACATCATATGACATCCTATCATGCAATTTCTAAACACATTTAGATGGGAAACCATCAAACCTAATAGGCATGATATAAGATGGTTTTAATAATATATTGAGCGCCGTCTACCCAGACAGTTATAGCGGTCATTGAAAGTAAATAATTACTGGGCGCCACCTACCCAGATAATAATTGCGGACTAACAAATACTGGGTGTCGCCTACCCAGACATATATATGCGGACTCTATTCTAATTATTTAAATGACAGTCAATTAAATAATTAGGAGAAACAATTAATTTGTGCACACATTATCAAATAATATGCTAAATAATAATAATTGTAGGTTAATTAATCTGTTTCAATTTAGAAAATATTTAAATTCAAAATTTAAAACTTAATGTTCAATTTTCAGAATTTTTTGCTCATCCAAACAGTCCCTTAATAATTCAGAAATTAAAATTTAATCTTCAGGGGTATTTTTGTAATTTTCAGAACCTTAAAGTATTTACAGATTCACCCAGGGACCAAATCTATTTTTTTGAAATTTACAGATTGACTCAGGGACTGAGTCTGCTGATTTTAAAAAAATAAATAAAATTCCAGAAAATACCTCAGGTTATTAATGATGATTAATATTATGGCAATTTGCATTTGTTGAATTATTAGTTGATTGTTTATAATATTCTATAAATGCATCCCTAGAGGTTACATGTTTATTAATGATGTGAGAATTAATGTTATAACGTAACTCTTAAATTACTTCGACTAATGATCATCGAAATTGGGATATCGATGATATGCGATACGTCGACATGTGGTCTGCATCATATCCTTAAGGGATGTAGTATGTCTCACTTGCTGCGAGTTATGACAACTCGTGATGGACACATGTATACTTGTTGAAGTATTGGTACGCCTCACGATGTCTTCGCTTTGTTATATGTTTATAATGTCATCGGCGTGTGGGAGATAAAAGTCCTTAGACTTGAGATCAATATCATCTTGTTTACGGAGTAATGTACTTTGATCTTGTCCTAAGCTCAAATGTCTTATAGGTTGAGACGCGGCTTGTTTTGGGTGCATTACGAAGTAAATTAAAGGTGGTATGTGAGCCAAGAAAGGATTCATTCCTTGAATTTATATTCGAGTGAACACTCATGTACTCATATGGTATTAGGTTGACTAAGTCATTGGCCAATGCAATGGACATCTCTGTGACATGGTCCTGTTGTCAACTAATATAGATGAATTATAATAATCAAGTCATTTGGATAGACATTTAACAAATCCTAAGCTTGATTGAGTGTGTCATGAACGAAGGGATTTTATCTTCTCACATATAGGTCCAGTTCACATATTTTGTGTAGCTAAACTTACATATTGGGTTCGTCTTCCGGCGCAGTCTAGTAGTTCCGTGAAGATCCTAATGTAATTAGTGACGATATGTAAAGGCCATAAGGGTAACACTAAGTCAAATGTTCCGTCGATTGAAGGATGTAATTAGAAGGAGATACCTAAATGTTCGGTTGATGACTGGAACAATAAAATGGGAAAGTGGGCGTAAAATAGATCGAACGCGGTGCCTTGATTCAGATCATTGTGCGAACACATGCAAGATCGCGTGCCTCTTATCGAGGATCGCGGTGCCGTGACGTGGCTCGATCACTCGCCTGCCATTCGTTGGCCCGACCTACCAAAACCTTGAGCTCTTATTTTATCCTATAAATATAAGGCTCATATTCTCATTTCAATACACCAAAACCTAAGAGATGTCAATCTCTTGTAAAGCTCTGTCAGAATCCCTAACATTCATGACTTAGCAAATTACATCACAGTTCTCTCAACTTACAAATCGAGGGACGTTTGCGTGCGCACCCTCGAACTACACAAAGATTGAAGATTCAACTGCTTGGCTGACTTTTCCAAAATGTAAGTCTTCGTTCGAAGTTTTATATTTACTTTGTGCTTATATTTTACATTACATATCATACTGCAGTTCGACCATCGTCGGGTTTGAAACATAAATTTTCATTTCCGCTCCGTGTACGAACCCGACGTAAACACCTACAGTGGTATCAGAGTCTGGGCTATTTCGTGTGATTTGTAATGATATTAATGATAATATGAGTTATGATTTGTTTAGATCTATATTTTATGTATTTAAAAGCTTTAAAATCCTAAAATATTTAGAACACATAGTCCTTGTGCCCTAATCTATTAGAACAATTATGTATTCGAGAAAATCGATCAAATATATAACTCATCTAAGTTGATATACATTATCCGGCTTAAAGCATGATGCATCGAAATAAAAAACGAGAAGAAAATTAGATTTGAAGGTTGATGAACATGTTGTTTTAATGGTGATGGTAATACAAGTGATATATCCGAAAGATCTGGCCCTAAACCAGTTTTAGGGGCTTGGAAATTTCAGTATTGTGTTTCTGGGGATAAGGCACCGCGGTTCTACGATGGAGCACCGCGGTCCCTGCTAGGGTTTTGGCGGCGGCACCGCGGTGCTTCCCAGATGAAACCAGAGGCACCGCGGTCCTATTCATGGGAGTCGCGGTGTTTTCATCCAGGAGCTTAAAATTAATTTTTCGGACAATCTGCCTTCAAGGCACCGCAGTGCTAATTAATTTGCAGATTCCAGTGGCTTACTGCCTCAGAGGCACCGCGGTGCCGACGACGAATTTAAAAAAAAACGAAAATAAGAAATAGAGACTTAAAAGTTTCAGATTATGAATCTGAGGTTTTAGAAGTTTCAGTTTCTGAAAATAAAGTTTTGAATCAAACAGATTTGGTTCTTTCGGGCAAATCTGTAATTAAAGAAAGTTTTTTGAAAGTTGATTTTAGGTTCTGAAAATTGCAAACAGGTCCCAAAAGTTTGAAAATATCTTTTGAAGTTTAGAGTTGCATTTTTATGAATTTATAAGGGTTCAGAATTGAATTTTAAATTCTTAAGGGACTAAAGTATAAATTTTGAAAATTTACAAAATTCCCGAAAATCAGAATTTTAAAATCAGAAAATGTTTAGGGACTGTTTGACATTTACATAGATTATAGAGTTTAGACAAATAGACTCATAGTTATCATTAATAACATATTATTGAATAATATACAAATGTGTTAAATGTTAAATGTGTGCTTTTAAATTATTAGCATAGCGTCCGCAATTATTGTCTGGGTAGGCGACGCCCAGTAATTATTTAATTTCAAATGACCCATATAACTATATAGGTAGACGGCGTCCAATATGTGATTAAAACCATCTTTTATCATGCCTATTGGGTTTGATGGTTTCCCATCTAATTGTGTTTAGATATTGCATGATAGGATGACATATAATGTATGACTTGATTGTTGATCTTGAATGAATTCCCGAAAACTGAAAATGTTCCCCAAACATTAAATACAAGTCTAATTATAACGTGTCGTCTTTATAATTGTTAGGGTGCTAAGTCCTTTTCGGCGATAAAAATATTTATGTCAAAGCATTTGCTCCAAGTCTAAGAGGACCAAGACTATTTCATAGATGTGTTAAAATAAAAGTGGATAATAAGCTTTTGTAGGTATTTACACCAAAGTATTTGCTTGCAAAGGCTAAATTTACTTAGGCATTTAAACGCAGTCGTGTAATGGGGTTGACTTGTTTAGATGAATCTTGTGTTATACCCCGTATTTCCAGAGTATGTACGTAAGGACGTACGTAGAAAAGTTTGAAGCTTAAAGTAGGCAAGGTTCGAATTTTTGTGCACAACACCCGATTAGAATCGTTTTTCGACGAAACGTTTTACAAGACTTGCGAAGGGAAAATTCCGGCTATGTCATTTATATTTTTTGCGGATTTTTCCGAGAGACAAAATGTTTTGGACCAACGAGAGGGCAACACGTGGCACCCTCTCATTGGCGTGGACGCGGCGTTGGACGATTTTGGAGAGTGAGAGTTGGTAGGATATTTGTGGTAGATGGATAAGGTACACGTGGATGAATCTCGACCCTACACTTGCCTTGCACTGCATGATCTTGGCCATTGATTTCCTATAAATACCCCTTAGTTGAACTTCTTCATCCAAAAATTGTGCTAAGTCTTGAAAGCTCTTCCCTTTGTGTTGAAGTTCTCGCCCTAGCCTCCCCTTCGCGAGGCCTCGCCGAGAGCCCTCCCATCGCCAAAAGTACCCCTAGTGGTGCTAGCGAGGGTACCCCTTTGCCTAGTTGTTCTCATAAAATACACCCCTCTCGTAGGAATACTCTTCAAGTATTACATTATTCCAAAATACCTTGGCCTAAATACCTTATAGTATTCCAAGGTTACACTTATACTGAAAAGCCCGTAAATACTATTATACTTCCTTGATCACAAAACGAAACCCTAAGGAAAATCTCCATAGTTGGTGGAGTATTAAGAAGTTGCAGAACTTCTAAGGGTTGTTTGGAGCGGTTGGAGCACCGAGTAGAGCTAAACGTTGCTCGGGATCGACATTAAACTTGGATAATTTTGGGCTTATCGAGGTAAATACTCTTGTCCTTATATTGTAATTGGAAATTACATATCGTTGTAGCATAGAAATGAATATAAGATTCATAGAAGAGATTTGAACTGTAATAAAGGATATTACGTAAAAGACTTGAATCAAATCACATCGTAAAGAATAATCTGAGTAGTCTAGACATTGATAGACTTGTATAACCTTTATAGGTTGAATGCTCGCAAGTAGCATGTACTACTTGAAAGGTGGACAAGGCTAGCCGTTATAGCCGTGAGCGTTTTGCTAATAGTCGATAATCGTCGCGAGGTATGTGATTCTTCCTATCCTCTCGAGCATGATATTTTAAAGAATATATATATATAGACGCAGACGACGTGTGTTAATCGAATAATAATTGCGCAATGTCTTTTGACTTAAGCCTGAATAATAATTGCGGCAATGTCTTTTGACTTAAGCCTGAATAATAAGAATCTTGAAGTATTTCAAAAGAATACTGAATCATTTTTAACAGAAGAGTAATACTTGGTTTTAAAACTTAAGAGCTATACTAGCTTTATGGGAAGTTAGGTATAACGGCTTAAGAAA
This sequence comes from Przewalskia tangutica, assembly GCA_029844215.1. Lineage (NCBI taxonomy): Eukaryota > Viridiplantae > Streptophyta > Magnoliopsida > Solanales > Solanaceae > Przewalskia > Przewalskia tangutica. The sequence goes on along the minus strand of CM056731.1, from coordinate 38,542,111 downwards.
GATAAAAAGAATGGTTTACTGATTTTAGAAGTTAAGAGACTTGATCTTAAAAGATAAGAGACTTGACTTAAATGAATTAATATGAATTTTGTGTGAAACCTCATTCGTGAGTAATGAGTACTTGGTTCTTAAAAGGAATAATGTTTTACTGATTTCGGAAATCAGAATGAGTATCGACAAACCACTGCAGCGTCAATAAAGGAAAATGTTTTGACTAATAAAGTATTATTAAAACCAGTAGAAACTTCCATCTGCATAGAAGCTAAGATGAGACAAAATGATATTACATTTCCTAGATCATGGCTGCTGTAATAAGATTGTTATGAACAAGAATAACCTACTTACATATAAGGTATATGTTTCTCAAATTGTTTTAAAGGAGAATTACATCATTAAGTGATTAAAACTATGAACTACGAAACCTTTCGAAAAATGAGAAACTTGAACATTTGAAATTAGGCAAACTTGAACCTTTGGAAAATAATGTTGTTACTTGATTTTACAAAGGGAAGTGTTTTGGTTTACTTAAAAAGATAGTCACTCTATTTTTATACTACGTATTGTGTGACTTTTGAAAGAAATGATCTTTTAAAGAGTTAATGTATGAAGTACTTTGGGGATAAATTCCAACTTGTTAACATAAAGAAAAAGTACCTTGTGTGAAGAACTTGATTGTATTGGTCTGTGATAGCCTTGTAATACTTTCTTGTTGATTTGATAAGTAAACATGTTAGGATGCTACGTGTGTTAGTATCTTGTGATATGTTTGTTGTGCTTACGTTGTTGAACTTTAAGCCCGTTGTACTGTTATTATATCACATACCCCCTTGACTTATTATACCGGGGCTTGCCACCGATCGGTCTATACGGCTACGCATCTATATGACTATCGCGAGCGGTATGCTCCGTGATTGATCATTCGGTGTTTTATCCCGATGCGGGATGCCCTACGCGATGCAATGTGACTATGCGGTCTATCGAGACTATGCGGATTGCGGGAGTCCGTGAGGGTACCGGGTTAGCTACCGACGCGGTCTATACGACCTACGCGTCTATGCGTGACTATGCGGCCGCGGAAGTCGAGGATTAGGCACGCATAATGATACTATGGGCGATCGCCTTGCTTCGATCATTAGCGGCCTAGAAAAGACCGATTCTGATATCTATTTCACTCTTGTTTATGTTGTGGGCGTGAGACCCATAGTTATAATTGAGTGATGATTTTGAGGGCGTGAGTCCCTGACTTGACATGACTGCTTATTTATTGTGAATTGTAGTTTGGTTATCATACATGTCTCCTGCTTTATATAGACTACTATGATTTCACCATGATTTTCGCCACATACTTGGTACCAGTTATCGACTCCTTCGGCCGCTCACGCCGCAGTAGGTACACCGCCGTTGATCCTCGCCTCGTGGTCACAGTCATTTGGAAGCTCCGTTTCTCCGAGGCTTATCACGGTATAGTCCTGTCGTAGTAGGTGCTTACATTCGGGTATGGCGGGCCCCGCCCGCCATTGTTGTCATGCCACTCTGCAGGTCTGTAGTACTGTTGTGGGCAGAGTTGTAATGGGATGTAACTGTTCGGTTTTAAGTTGATTTATATATATGCCGAAGGGCAAGTTTTCTCAGATTATTGTTTTACACTTCTTGTTATTTCATGTCTTGTTTTATGTTCCGCTGATTACTCTGATGTATGTCTACTTGGGTGCCCGGGGTAAGGCACCAGTCACGGGCCCGGGTTCGGGTCGTGACATCTTGGCACCAAAGTGTCAGACTAGTCTAAAGACGTAAGATTAAATGAAAGATATTTAATCAAACCAAGAGTTGTAGAGCTACTTTACAATTGGTTGAGGACCTACCAAAGTGTGATATTGAAGTTAGCAGCCAAAGCAAACGCGGATATAACATATGTTTGGATCTTGGCCCATTATGACCTTTATATTGATTTAGGTATGTATTCTACCTTGGGGTCGTAGAAGTATGCAAAATAGTGGGAGCTAATTTAAAACAAAAGACCATATTAAAATTAGCAAATTATGAATGTGTATAAATTATTGGAAAATGAATTATTGATTGCATTTTTCCTATTCTGTCTATTATCTTCAGATCTTCAGAAATGTCAAACTTTTCATTGAAAATGCTCATGGAGTCAAACAGACTCACCGGACCCAACTTCGTTGACTGGCTTAGAAATGTTAGAATTGTTCTAAGACATGAAGATATTGAGTATACTTTGGACACAGTATTCCCCACAGCTCCGGCGGAGGACTCTGAAGAGTATGCAACTTTTGATCAGGTTGCTTACAAAAAACATTATAAGGATGTCACCTCTGCTCAATGCCTGATGTTGTCTTCTATGTCTCCTCCACTGCCAATACAGCATGAAACTATGGGGCCCAACGAAATGTTAGCCCATTTGAGGAGTCTCTATGAAACGCAGTCTCAGACAATGAAGTATGACCTGCTAATAGAACTCTTCAAGTGCAGGCTAAATGAAAGGGGCCAAGTTTCACCTCAAATGTTGAGGATGATTGAGTTGATTGAGAGGTTGACCGTCATTGACATCAGGTTTCATGACAGAGTCTCCACCACCCTTATCCTGCACCCACTTCCGAGATCGTTTGAGAGTTTCATTGTAAATTATAATATGAATGGGACTAAAGCGACATTGTCGAAGTTACATAATATGTTGAAAACTTTTAAATCTTCGACCTCTAAGACCAAGCCTATTCTGATGGTTGACTCCTCTAGTCGTCCCAAACCGAAAGGTAAGGGACAACAGAAGGGAAAGGTCAAAGTTGTTGCTCCGGTAGCAGCAATGAAGTCCAAAGGAGGGGCGAAGAAGAAGAAGAAAATGTCGGCATCGAATGTTTGCATGAATTGCAATAGGAAAGAGCATTGGAGAAATGATTGCACTGCTCCAGGCGGAGGAATGACACCAGGTGCTAATGTGCAAGGTATGTTTGTAATTGAAATTAATCTATCTATAAATGATTCTCATTCCTGGGTACTTGATACCACATGGCTCGCTACATTTGTACAAATGTGCGGGGCTAACCGATAGCAAGGTCGGGCCTCGCGAGTGGACTGCTATTTAAATGGAGAACGAGTCGCCTTGAGCGTGGGAACTTATAGGATAGATTTACCTTTTGGCAAAGTTTTAATGTTGAGCAATTATTTTTATGTTCCTTCTTTGACAAGAATATTATTTCCATTCATGTACTTGATTCAGAGGTTTTTTCCTCAAACACGTCTAATGGCAATATGGTTTTGACTTTAGATAATGTTGTGTATGGAATTGCGCCTCTTGTGAATGAATTGTATACATTAAACTGTCACAGGGAAATTTTCAATGTACAAAATAAAAGGGCTAAGTTAAATGAAAGAAATTCTACCTACTTGTGGCATTGCAGACTTGGTCATATCAATCAAACAAGGATATAACGGTTAAGGAAATTAAATTACCTCGAACCATTTGACTTACAATCTTATGGTAACTGTGAATCCTGTTTGAAAGGTAAGATGACAATTAAACCTCTTTCTGGAAAGGGGATCCCTGCCAAGGAGGTGCTTGAGTTGGTACATACAGACGTATGTGGACTATTTTCGACTCAAGATAGAGAGGGTTTCTCTTACTTCATCATTATCACAGACGACTTATCAAGTTTTGGATATGTGTATCTTATGAGACACAAATTCGATGCTTTTGAGAAGTTTAAGTGTGAAGTTGAGAAACAACTCTCAAATAGTATCAAGACTCTCCGATCTGATCGTGGGGGTGAATACTTAAGTAAAGAATTTCTTGACTACTTAAAGCTTCACGGAGTTCATTCCGAATGGACACCTCCTGGAACACCACAGATGAATGGTGTTGTCGAGAGGAGAAACCGAACCTTGCTTGACATGGTTCGTTCCATGATGAGCTTTTCAGCTCTTCCTACATACCTTTGGGGATACGCTATTTTGACCTCAATATATATTCTAAACAGAATTTCATCTAAATCAGTAGAAAAGACACCATATGAGGTATGGTATGGCAAGAAGCCATCACTTAGACACATGAGGCCTTGGGGGTGTCATGCATATGTCAAGAAGTTGATCACTGATAAGTTGGAATCTAAAAGTGAAAAATGTTACTTTGTTGGGTATCCGAAAGAAACTAAGGGATACTATTTCTATCTTCTTGGAGAACATAAAATATTTATTTCTAGGAACGAAACTTTTCTCGAAGATGAATATGTCTACAAGGATGAGAGTTGCACGGAGATAGAACTTGAAGAAATTCAAGAACAGGATAACAAAGAGGTTGAATCCTTGCCCAATAATAAAGGCAAGAATTCAGTGGGAGCTTCTGGCGAAGATTGGGTATTTATGGTAACCCCTTCGGCCAGTGGGAGTGCTACTAGGAGTAATGCAGAAATGCAAGATCTTCCGGCACAGACCTTGGGGAGAAAGTGCACCAGTTACATTTCCTCCCATTCAGGAAAGACATGAAAATGATATTCCTGAAAGCTCTAATGTTGGTGGATCGACCAGCGCACAAGAACCTACTGACAGTCAGAACATACCTGTAACTGAACTGCAAGACAATCAACTCCGTAGGTCCACTAGATCTCATCGTCCTCCGGAGCGACTAAATCTGCTTGTGGAAACACAGAATGAGCTAGATATTCTAGATGATGACGAGCCTAGAACCCACAGCAAAGCAATGTTAGACATTGATTTGAAAAGATGGCAAGAAGCCATGAAATCTGAAATGGAATCTATGTATATCAATCAGGTGTGGACTTGGTTGATTTGCCAAATGGGGTTAAACCCATAGGATGCAAATGGGTCTCCAAGAAGAAGATTTATGCATCTGACAAGGTACAGACTTATAAAGCTAGACTAGTGGCTAAAGGTTTTACTCAGCGTCCTGGTGTGGATTATGATGAAACCTTTTCACCGGTGGCTAAAATAAAGTCTATTCGGATTTTGCTTGTAATAGTTGCACATTATGATTATGACATTTGGCATATAGACGTCAAAACTGCATTCCTCAATGGTAATCTAATTGAGGAAGTGTATATGAAACAACTCGAGGGTTTTTCATGTGAGTCCAGACCAAATGATGTGTGCAGGCTACAGAAGTCCATTTATGGGCTTAAGCAAGCCTCTAGGAGTTGGAACATTTGCTTTGACAATACTATCAAATCTTTTGATTTCATCAGAAGCAAAGGGGATCTTTGTGTTTATTCCAAACGCGGATAAGGGTATTGTCTTCATTATTATATATGTTGATGTCATATTGATAATGAGAGATAATAAGACCCTCATGCAGTCAGTCAAGGATTGGTTGTCCAAGACCATGATGAAGGATTTAGGTGAAGCCTGCTACATTCTGGGAATTAGGATCTACAGAGATAGACCTAATAGATTGTTGGGGTTGTCACAGTCAGTCTACATAGACAAAGTGCTTAGACGCTTTTCAATGGAGAATTCCAAGAAAGACGTTCTTCCAATGGGTCAAGGCATCAAGTTATCTAAAAGGGGTTGCCCTTCTAGTGCTGTAGAACTTGAGCGCATGAAGAGGATCCCATATGTTTCGGTTGTAGGATCAATCATGTATGCCATGACCTGTACTAGGCCAGATGTGGCCTTTGCACTTAGTATGACTTGCAAGTTCTAGCAGAATTCTGGTGAAGAACACTGAAAGACAGTCAAAAGTATTCTTAAGTATCTCAGACGTACTAAAGATTACTTCTTAGTCTATGGTGGAGATGATAAACTAGTTGTCATTGGGTATACTGATGCTAGTTTCCAGACAGATGGTGATGATTTCAAATCTCAGGTTACACGTTCATTTTCAATGAAGGAGCAGTGAGCTGGAAAAGTTCCAAACAGGCTACTACTGCAGACTCGACTACTGAAGTGGAGTACATTGCTGGATCGGAAGCTACTAAGGAAGTTGTTGCGATTTCTGAGTTCCTGAAGGAACTAGGGGTTGTTCCGAGTGCTAGTTGTCTAATAACTATTATTGTGACAACACTGGTGCGATTGCACAAGCAAATGAACCAAGATTAACAAACAGAAACAAGTATGTACCAAGAAAGTACCACATCCTGAGAGAGATGGTGGAAGCTGAAGATATCAAGATAGACTATATTCCCACAAACAATAATCTAGCAGACCCGTTTACTAAACCATTAAGCTTGGTGAAGCATAATGGTCATTTTGAGAATATGAGTATTAGATATGTTGGTGGTTGGCTCTAGGCCAAGTGGGAGATTGGAAGTATATGTATGTCCTAGATACAATCTGTATTAGAACACAATGTACTTTATACACATTCGTACTTATATTAATGATGATTAATATTATGGCAATTTGTATTTATTGAATTATTAGTTGATTGTTTATAATATTCTATAAATACATCCCTAGAGGTTACATGTTTATTAATGATGTGAGAATTAATGTTATAACGTAACTCTTAAATTACCTTGACTAATGATCATCAAAATTGGAATATCGATGATATGCGATACGTCGACATGTGGTCTACATCATATCCTTAAGGGATGTAGTATGTCTCACTTGCTACGAGTTATGACAACTCGTGATGGACACATGAATACTTGTTGAAGTATTGGTACGCCCTGCTGATGTATTGTTTTGTTATATGTCTATAATGTCATCGGTGTGTGGGAGATAAAAGTCCTTAGACTTGAGGTCAATATCATCTTGTTTACGGAGTAATGTACTTTGATCCTGTCCTAAGCTCAAATGCCTTATAGGTTGAGACGCGACTTGTTTTGGGTGCATTACGAAGTATATTAAAGGTGGTATATGAGCCAAGAAATGATTCATTCCTTGAATTTATATTCGAGTGAACACTCAGGTACTCATATGGTATTAGGTTGACTAAGTCATTATCCAATGCGATGGACATGTCTGTGACATGGTCCTGTTGTCAACTAATATAGATGAGTTATAATAATCAAACCATTTGAATAGACACTTGACAAATCCTAAGCTTGATTGAGTGTGTCATGAATGAAGAGATTTTATCTTCTCACATATAGGTTCAGTTCACATATTTTGTGTAACTAAACTTTACATATTGAGTTCGTCTTCCGGTGCAGTCTAGGAGTTCTGTGAAGATCCTAATGTAATTAGTGACGATATGTAAAGGCTTGAAGGGTAACACTAAGTCAAATGTTCTGTCGATTGAAGAATGTAATTAGAAGGAGATACCTAAATGTTCGGTTGATGACCGGGACATTAAAATGGGAAAGTGGGCAGAAAATAGGACGAAACCGCAATGCCTTGATTCAGATCGCAGCGTTGTGAATACGTGCAAGACCGCGTGCCTTCTGCGAGACCGCGGTGCCGTGGACGCGGCCCGATTCACTGCCATTCGTTCTGGCCCGACTATCGAAACCCTTGAGCTCTTATTTTATCCTATAAATAAGAGACTCATCTTCTCATTTCAATACACCAAAACCTAAGAGAGGTCAATCTCTTTTAAAGCTCTGTCAGAATCCCTAGCATTCCTGACTTAACAAATTACATCACAGTTCTCTGAACTTACAAATCGAGGGACGTTTGCGTGCGCACCCTCGGACTACACAAAGATTGAAGATTCAAATGTTTGGCTGACTGCTTCCAAAATATAAGTCTACGTTCGAAGTTTTACATTTACTTTGTGTTTATATTTTACATTACATATCATACGGCAGTTCGACCGTCGTCGGGTTTTAAACATAAATTTTCAAATTTCGGTGCGTGTACGAACCCGACGTAAACACCTACAATTGGCGCATTGAAGATTTGAACTTGAAAGTTGAAATTCTTATTGCATATTGTAACCATCATTTGATCTATCCTAGTCAGACAATGGCCGGTTCGAACACTTTTTGTTGATTTGAGGCCTCTCGAACACCGAATACCAAATTTAATTTTTGGTTCATTTAACTTGTACATTATATATGTCACTTATTATTTATAGATCATTATGTCAAGAATATTAAATGAAATCCGAATTAGGTAAAAGGAAATTTGTTGCGTAATAAGGATCAATTGATCATTAACCAAAACACTCTATTTTACTATTGATGTAGAAGTGAGATAATTAAGTAAGAGGTATAATTAAGGCAAATCCCATCTACCAAGTAAGGTCCATTATCAATTTAGATCGTTTGACAATTGACAGGTCCATGTGTTTCTATAAATACAAACCTGAAACCACTCTCTTTTACTACAAGAAATAATATACGTGTATGCATATACTTTTCCAAAGCTAGTACACAGGCTCATAAATATAATATTATACCAGTAAAGCAGATCATAGATTTTATACCAAAAACTAGCACTCTGTTTGGATAGTTGTTACATATGGTATTGTATTAGGTTGTTCGTTAAATACGTTTGAATGCGATAAATTTTATTATAATGTATCGTTAAATCATCGTTATTTAACGATAAAAAGTCTCATTTTGTATAATGGCTGATTTAATGTGATCGCGTTATTACCATATTCTTTTTTCTCATTTTATCTTTACTTATTATCTAATAATCTTATTTTACCATTTACCCTAATAGTAACTCTATCCCGTACTCTATTTTTCTTTTAGGTTTATCCCTCAAAATTATTGATGTGTGATTCTCCGTCCCAAAAAGATTATCCTAGTTTGACTTGACACATAGTTTAAGAAATAAATGAATACTTTTAAAATGTGTGATCCAAAATAAATTTTAGATATTTGTGTGGCTGTAAATCATCTTTGAATTATTTCTAACTATAAAAATGTGTCAATCTTTTTTAGTCAAACTAATAAGAAAAGTAGGATAATCTTTTTGGGAAAGAGAATGTATTATGCAACAACGAAAAATGACACAATAAAAAAGAGCAGTCCGCTCCCGCTTTGTGCATATCCGAAAAAGAACTGAATCACAAAGTCTATTGTACACAGTACACCACATTATCCTGTATTTTTGTAAGAAACTATTTTCACGACTCAAATATGTAACAACATGATCACTAACGTTACTAATTATGTAAAATGACACAATCTATTTAAATATTATATTCATCAAAATAATAACACACAATACAATAAAACACAATATAATGTACTTAGTAATAATGATACATTATGAAACAATAGTAACCACCATCCAAACAGAGGCTAAGAGAAAGGATTATATTAAAAAGGGGTTGGATGGAGAAAACAAAGAAAAATAAAAGCGACCATTTCAAAGCGAGGTTGTAGGGAAGATTGATAGAAATAGAAAAGAGTTAGATTTGATGAATTCTCTCTCATCATCATCATCACACGGTTCACCGATGGTGAAGGCGATGCCAGGTGCTGATGATACCATCACCATGTCCACTCTTACCACCAGCAATATTGTGTTATCCAAAGAAGAGGGTCTTGTTATTATAGCTCTTCTTGTTATGCTCCTTTTCATCCTATTATTTATCCTCATCGCCTGCAAGTATAAGCCATGGCGTTTCTTTTACTCTTCTCCTGTCTCCTCCAACTCTGTCTTTCGTAACAAGAACAACATCAAGGTCAGACCCTTTTTTCTTTTTTAATGTAAATTAAGCCAAGAAATGATCTTTTCTGTGATTGGGTTGGTGGGGTTTTGCTTATTGCTTGTGTCTGACCTCAAAATTGCTGGATGATGCAAATATAATAAGAAATGATCTTTTTGGCTATTGGGTTGTTGGGGTTTTGCTTATTGTTTGTGCCTGACCTTAAAATTGCTGGATGATGCAAATATAACAAGAAATGATCTTTTCTGCGATTGGGTTGTTGGGGTTTTGCTTATTGTTTTGTGCTTGACCTTAAAATTGATGGATGATGCAAATATAACAAGAAATGATCTTTTCTGCGATTGGGTTGTTGGGGTTTTGCTTATTGTCTTGTGCTTGACCTTAAAATTGATGGATGATGCAAATATAACAAGATATGGTTTTGATTCTTGTTCCCAATAGTCGTTTTTGTTCCTAAAATGGTGAAATGTAAACAAGATTGTATCTTTTCTTGTTTTGGATTAAGTTTGCTAGGGTTTATAGTTTCTCGTGGACCAAATAGAGCGGAATGGTTATCGAGGAATTAGTATAGCCGACCTATCTTTGATTGAAATTGAGGTGTATTTGATTGATTATAGTTCTAATGAGATGTCATTGATAGATCATGATGTTTGGTTGTATTTGGGGATGGCAAAGTTTGAAACTTTTCATGGTTTCGGGAGCTGGTATTATTGCCTAGTTAAAAGCATTTTGTGAATTGAATGTGGACAGCTCAGCCTGGTTCCTATATTTAGGGATACTATGTTTTCACGCGGTGTAGGAGAGCGAGCTTGGACAGAGGAGAAACTCTGAGACTTGGAAAAGTTTCTTTTGCCCTATTAGGAACTGAACGCCAATGTGATCCCAAAATGACCAAACAATTAAAGTTACAGGGAAATGGAACTTATTTGGTTTCCTTGAAGAGCTAACTACGTAGTGATGCCATGGTTATGTGGTTACACTTACATAGGAGGTTCTGATCTATCTCCCACGAGATGTTACTTGATATGTAGTCGAATACTCACAGTTCAAAATTCTGTTTTGTGGACTCTAATGTGGTATTTGACATGGTATGTGTCTCTTGAGGAGGTACAGTTGAGGCTTTTGGAGGAACCATATGAATTACTAAATGTATTACAAATAGCTATTTCCTACTTCATCCGTCATTGCATTTGAAGGGAAATGACCGGTCTGGGTAGCATGGTCTTATAATATATTTGGATAGTAACCTAGGTATCTACTACCCCCTCGGTTTCATTCTATATGATAGTATTTGACAGGGTGCGGAGTTTAAGGGAGAGAAAACTTTTGGCACACACCAAAAATACCACTAGAACTTGTGGTTGTAGACATGGCAGGATACTTCTCTGGCTGTAGGAGCATCCTTGTGAAATGACTAGTTTAAGTTTTAAGAGTTTCCAGATATAGAATGTGTCGGTCTTTTAAAAGGAAAGTTATGTTACTCTTTTCGGAATAGACTAAAAAGGAAAGAGTGCCGTATAAAATGGAACACGAGTACTTTTTTTTTCACGAGTAAGGCCCAAAAAGAAAAAGGAAGAGCAGATGATATCTGCTATCTAGATGGCCTAGATATCATGTACTCATCATCTTATCAATAGCAATCTTGATGTATTATCAATCAAGTCTCAGCTCCAGTTTAGTTGGGGTCAGCTGAATGAAGCCTCTATAGCCACGTCACTTTTTCATATCAATTTCATCTACTGAATAATTTGTCTTTTAAGGTATATTTGGAGTTCTCTCAACCTCAGGCTCATACCTTCGTAGGCATGATTGCCATTAATCAGGGAAAAAATCTTCTGGATGACACAGGGCTAATACAAGTTAACAACATTTTTCATGTCAATTTCATATACTAACTAATTTGTCTTTTAAGGTAATTTTTGGAGTTCTCTCAACCTCAGGCTCATACATCCATAGGCATGATTGTCTTTAACCAGGGAAAAATAGCTTCTGGACGACACAGGGCTAATACAAGTTAACAACAATAACTAAGCTTAATCCTAACTGGTTGGTGTCGCTTATACGGATCTTTTGTCTCCATAATCTTTTGTTCTTACTAGTTGTATTACTAAAACGGGGAGAAAAAGATCAATTGCAATAGCATTGGTGACAACACACTGTTGACAAAGTGATAATACGTGTCATACGGATGCAAAGAATAAGTGAAAAAGCTGTTGCACCCTTTCTCTTCAAGGAAAAATTTGGGAATCGGGTCTCAGAGTTCCATAACGATCTGTTTCTAGATGTTTTTTTTGGTGTTGTCTTTGTTGGAAGTATGTCTTTAGGTAGGGAGTTCCAATAGATACTGACAATAACATTATTGATGTCTTTGGTTGACCATCACGTGGTCAACAAGTCATTCTAACTCGATGTCGTAGGATATTGACGATAGTGACTCGGTCAACAAGGCTGTCTCAGCCAATGCCGTGGGACATTGACAACTGTGCTAGCACGATAAACTGTCTTTATGGACTAGTACTCTGCACCAGCACTTGTGATTTTCTATAGTTTACAGTTAGTATAGTCCTCTCAAAACATTTACTTTTAAACGATATGACCCTTAGGTACCTCGTACATTTCCGATAGCCCATATGGCCCATTAATCCATTGTATGTGAAAATGGCGCTCATGGCCTCAAAACATTACTTTGAAATTGATGTAATCTGTTTGGATTTGATATGGCAAGAACACTTTAAAAACAGTTTCATAAATTGATAAATGAGTTTCAACATTTAACTATGATCTTTCGATTCAAATCAAGTGAGGATCATATAATGAATTGTCATCTTTCAATAAAAGTCATAACTTGACCAAACATATGATATATACATATACAATGTCATAAGATACTACTAAATGATTAATAACTAAAAACTGTGGAAGGACTCACTCGTACGAACACATGCCGACACTACAAACCATTTCTATGCACTTTGGAATCATGACTTTCATGAAAACACCTCAAAATAAGGTACTGTACATTTTAACTTACCTCCAATGTTTAGCTTTATCAATTCAATCAACGCACTGACATGCCCAATGAAGTGCAACAACAATCCATTAACCATCTACACAGATATGTTCAATTTCCATCAATCGTTACTCGTTTGAATCCAACAATGCCCATTTAGGGTCCAACATAGGCTATAAGCCATCCAAATCTCTTTTTCCCGTATTAGTTATTACTCCCATGATTCAAGTACAAAATTCTATTGCAAAGCATGTATTAACTCAATGGAGTTATTAGTATCCATAGTTAACTCAATTCTTAACCCCAAGTTATTATTCATCTTCTTCTGCCCTAAGTTCTTCAATGTCAACAACACCCTTTTCTGGGGTTAGTTCAATACCGTATTTAATCTACGAATCTAGTTCATAAACATACTCAATAAGCTTATTTACGCATCATGATCAAAGCTTGAAGTGAGATTACATCTTGAAGATTTCAGCTTTTGTGATTTTTGAACTCTTGAAGATTTGATGAAGAAATCTAATGTTTTATGTGTACTAGTGATGGTAGAATCCATGTATATTGACTATACTTAAACTCAAATTGTCATTCATAACAACCTTGATTTAGCTCAAAATCCCTACTTTGAGAAGCTCCCAACCCTAAACCCTTTCAAGAAAAATGGTTTATTGGCAAGTAACTGCAATACACCAAGAGCACGTTTGGTACGCTGTATTAAGCTGTACTGCACTGTACAGGACAAAAAAATAATACAGCGTTTTGTCACGCTCCGACTTTTTCCAAGCCTTTACTTAGGGCGTGATGGCACCTGGATAATTATTTCTCACCAGGAGCACCATTTAATTCTCTTTATTTTGAAATTTAGACTTATATTTAAATGCGTAACTATTAATAACAATGGAAGTAAAGAAATCTGTTTATGAATCTATTGAAAACATAACGCGAGCCCATGCTCGTGCAAATACTGTTTCTACATAAACATAATGACATTGATTATTCTAAGTTTGAAAGGAGACAATCCCACATGGACATTGTCCGAGATACTGAAACTGACATTCTAAACATGACAAGTACCAAGTCCGAAACAATGGATTTGGTACGACAAAGAGGCTGCGAGACGATCGCTAGCCTTGACGTGGAGTCTTTCCCCTATCACGCTTTTCTGAAACCTGTTAAATAAAGAGTCAGCCCTACCATCCGAGGTTGAGTGAGAACCTTATCCTGCAATTCAAAGTAACACCACAATATTCCAAGTGCAATCACATTATAACGTAATAAGCATATTGCAAAAACATATTAGGTTACAACACTTTTAAATATGCAGCAATTCCTCATAGGAAATTCTTAGTTTAACTAACACTTTGTTTTATCTCGTATTATACGTTAAGACATCCCCTTGCATTTCTATATATTTGTTGCATTTATATATTTGTGAACGCGTATTCACTTTTCATATTTGTCGCGACGTGCAACCCGATCCATTCTATTTACGTATTTGTGAACACGTATTCACTTTACGTTTTGTTGCGACGTGCAACCCGATCCATTATGTTTACGTATTTGTGAACGCGTATTCACTTTACGTTTTGTTGCGGCGTGCAACCCGATCCATTATGTTTACGTATTTGTGAACGCGTATTCACTTTACGTTTTGTTGTGACGTGCAACCCGATCCATTATGTTTACGTATTTGTGAACGCGTATTCACTTTACGTTTTGTTGCGGCGTGCAACCCGATCCATCATGTTTACGTATTTGTGAACGCGTATTCACTTTACGTTTTGTTGCGGCGTGCAACCCGATCCATCATGTTTACGTATTTGTGAACGCGTATTCACTTTACGTTTTGTTGCGGCGTGCAACCCGATCCATTATATATTTATATATTTGTGTGAACATTCACTTTTCATATTTTTCAGAGGGTCAAATAAATAATATTCTCTTTCCCAACATTCCGCCATTCATAGTTGTAATGATTATAATTTTTCAACCATAACTCCAACTAAGGCGTTTCTCAAGCTGAAACTAAGGTAAGACGGAGATCTTTCACTGTACCAAATTTCATTTAAAACTACTTTGGGTAACTAACACAAACTTATCCTCAAAACAGCCACATGGAATTTGTTTCGGCAGAATTTTTATTAAACAAAACCAAATCTTAAAATAGTCATAACTCCTAATCCGTAAACCCGTTCAAGCCCCATAAAATCTCAAAACGACGAGAACATAGAGCTACACGTCTCCATGTGAACCATCCTTTCATATTCTGTACCATTTGATACAGTTTTACACTTATATTCGCTGCCCGGGATCTCGATAGATCCGAGACAGAAACTTTAAACAACGATAACTCTCAATCCGTAAGTCAGATAGACCTCCGTAAGGTCTCAAAATGTCCACAACAGAGAGATCTAGAACTTTCACTTAACACAAATTTTCATATTTCTCACGGATTTGTACAGTTTTACGTTTCAACGTCCTGCCTTTCTGGATTCCGATGAATCCGAGGCAGCAACTTCAAACTACAATAACTCTCCACTCGTAAGTCCGTTTTAACCCCTCTTTGGCTATATCTCTCTGTAACAGAGAGATTTACAACCATGTAAATTTTTATATAATTCTAATAAGTAAAACTCAATAAAAACAGTTCGTAATTATGTCTTTTCGAATTTCGGTCAAATCTAAGGCAAGAACTTTGAACTATGATAACTTTTAAACCGTATGTCCATTTTACCTCATTTTTGGTTCTATATGATCATAATATAGAGGTGTACCATTCTTTCGAATTTCATCAAATTCTAACAATTATAACTCAGTGAAACCAGTTCGTAAAATTCATGACGCAACTAGTTGTCTAAACAATCAAAAACTCATTATTTCTTTTCAACACTCAATTCTTATTCTAACATGTATTGAACTTAAAATAAAGGATGTTACCAAGAATTTCTGAGTGAGAAAACTCACCTTGTAAGCATGAAAATGATTGTTGTTCGTATGCTACAAGTGACCTTGCTCCCTAGTATCTTTTTATTTTTGTTCTTCTTGCCCTCTTGATTTCCCCCCAGATTTTTCCTCTTCTTGTTCACTTGTTTTTTCTGATTTTCTATTCCATGTGCTAGATATTTTATTTGTGCCATGTACTATAACCTATGGGAGGTGGAAGGACAAGAGTTAAAGGGGAAATGAAAAGGGGGAGGGGTTAAGGTTAAGGGGGGGGGGGGGGGGAATTAACGTTTTCAGTCTTTAAACCACCAGGTGAAGAGCATTTGCTCATTATACTCTCAAAAGAGAAGATGTAATGCTTATTATTCCACTGTGCACATATAACACGTTACTACCTTTTAATTGGCATAAACCAATAATGACCACTATTACTCATTACATTTCCAAGGAAAATATGTAGTGCCCATTATTCTACTGTGGACACATAACATATTACTACCCCTTTTAATTAACATAATTCAATACTGGCCACTACTAAGAGATGTAGTATATTACTACCACCCTTTATATATATATATATATATATATATATATATATATATATATATATATATATATTTTATCGCAGAGATATAGTATATTACTACCACCCTTGTATATAGTTTTTTTTCTTATTTAAAATAAAAGAAATTTTCTGGATTTTACACGTTTGGTGGGCTTTTTCAGCCGCACTGGACTCTACTATTTTTAGAAATAATACAGTCCAACTGCCATTTTTGAGACCCATTTAACAGGTGGGTCTCCCCTGGACTGTACTAAAAATAAAAATAAAAAATACAATCCATTATATATTAATAGTCTAATACCGTCCACTATATATTAATACATTCCAGTCCAATACAGTCCAGTCCAGTCCAATGAAATTACTACAGTCCAGTGCGACGTACCAAACGAGCCCCAAGGGTCCTTGCCATGAGGCTCGCGTCGTGGCCCCATTGCGAGGATTAGAGGCTTTTTGACACCCGCGGATAAAAAAGGCCTTAACTTTTTGACAGAGCTCAGATTGATTGATGAACTGTTTGAGGGTTGTAAACTAGTTACCATACTCAAATTCCTTATACATTGAGGGGTCGTTTGGTAGGAGGGATAAGTTACCCCATGTAGATGAGATTGGGTGGGATAAGATGAGATAACTTATGCCATTTTTTATTCCATATAGATGGGATTGGGTGGGATACCAAAGGAGTTATCCCACCAATCAAACATGGGATAATTCTAATCCCATGAGACTAATATTCCCATCCCATCCTATCCCTCCTACCAAACGACCCCTCAAATGCTCTTTTGGGATACAACTTTCATGTTAACTATAGCCAAGTTTCGTATACATTGGGTATAATGCTATTTTGAAGTTAAATCCATGAGTTACTTTGGGCCTTTTTTCCCCCATTAACATTTCCAACTTTGATTTTAGCTTTATTTGGCCACGTTACCACTTCTAATTCATACAGTGCACATATTGGTATTCCCAAACACTATATTTAGTCTGAGTGGGTCCCCCCCTTTGGGGCATCCTAATTACGTCATTTAACCCGTTTTTTCCCGAAATTCAAAGCCTAGAAACTTAAGAGGCTTTACATATCTCATTTGAAAGGTTAAGTGGGTAGACTTATTTAAATTATATCTTCAAGATGTCTCTCTTTGTGTGATGTTACCAATGTCAAAAAAAAATGTCTCTTTATGTGTGGTTGGATTATTTTCTTAGCACGTGGAGAACTTTTTGATGCGTGACAGGGAGACTTGAATCTAGGATCTTTGCTTGTTCTGCTATTATGTTGAATTGTGTGATCACTTCATTCAAAAGGTTAAAGTGTTAAGGAAGGGGTTGTTTTATGTATCTAAATGTGTCTTTGACTATATTTCTATTATTGTTACTGAGAAAGTACTTGATATTTGATTTGTTTCCAACTGGATCTCACAGTTGAATGTTTAAGGTTATTATGGATTGTACTTTTATGGTAATAATAATAATTATTTGTTCTGCTTTGCACGACAACACAAGAGAACTTAATCTATATGTAACTGCAATGATTATAAAGCTATATTGGACCAATAGTGCATAACGACTGTAGTATTAATTTAGAGATTCCTATCTGATGCTAAGAAAGTCAGTTACACCATTCAATTTTATATGGAGGGAGTTCATCTTGCCTTTTATTTTTAAAAAGCAATGCTAGATTCTAGATGATTTGATAGATCATATAGTGCCTAGAGAGTGGAGACTCTAGATTAGTCAACATAAGGGAATAATTCTTCTTCACCCTCCTGCTCCTGTATAGAATTTTTGATAAAACTTCTTAAGATGAAATAGAGCTTCTATAGATTGCCAGAATTTATGTGTATTGACTTTGAAGTTTGAGTGAGGATATTTGATCACGTCTATATTACTCGTTCCTTTTTCCTTTTTGTACTTTTCTCACTTTATTTGCCCACCTCTTCCAAGTTATATTACTCTTAGTCATCAAAAAAATAGATTGCCAGAATTTGTGTATTGACTTTGAAGTTTGAGTGAGGATATTTGATCACGTCTATATTACTTGTTTCTTTTCCGCGTTATACTTTTTTTACTTTATTTGCCCACCTCTTCCAAGTTCTTTCTTGTTTTTAACATCCATTATTCTGTCTATGAAGTTGTTAAAATTCTAGTTGGCCAGCCAAACTTCTAAGTGCTTGCCTTATCCCAGTGTCCTGGCTGGCTAGAATCTGACAGCTATTAACATATAAACGCACATAGATAAATTTTCTAACCTTCTCATGCTTTGATCTGTTTGGGCATTCCGTATCTAAGTGAAGTCCGTACAAAAAAATTGGATGTACTTACTGACCCCCCACTCCCACCACAAAAAAAAAAGGTTGTGAACTATCTTGTTCCTATGCAGGCGTATGTTACTTTGATTCACTGTCTGATATGAATAACTTTCAAGATGCTACTACATATTCTATGGTTGCCTTATAATGTCTTCCTAGTTGTTTCATCATTCATGTTTATAAAGTATAAGTTTGACTCTTGCTTCCCCACACCCCTTCTGGTCCATTCTTTTGAAATTGCTGTAATTATCTTTTATGTAGGCTGAAGATATAGAGAGGCCTCTTATTACAGATGATTTACATCTAGTTGAAAGCCAGAGTCATGAATATTCTAGAGGTTATGCTCATGATGCAGGTGGTCACCAGAATCAAGGGGCTTATGGTTCACCCTGGACACAGGGACTTGTTCATAAACAAAGGCTGGCCTCTATAAATCCTCAATTAACACACAGTATATTACACTTCCTTCCTTGTTGATTAGCTTTTTATTGTTTATAGATCATAACTTCAATTGCTTTTTCCAGGCGACAGTTTTGTTCTGGATGTTTCTGAAACTTCAGAAGATATTTCTATTGGCCAGACGCTTAAGCGCCCACTTGTGTTTAATCAGTTAGCAGAAGAACAGAAACACATCAGACCAGAAGATGTAAAGTACAGATCGAATTTGGCAATACAGAATGAAAAGTTCGGAGATTTTGCTTCAAAAGATACTAAAGATCAAAGTAATTTCTTCTATTACTGTGACAAGTGGTTGATGTTTTTTACACTCTTTTGATTGGAAGCATGTGTAAACAGTGTCATCATATTTTTCTTTTAGAAGTGCAGGAAGCATCCTCATGCTGGAGGTTATCTCAGGACCCTGTCAAGGTCTTCAACATTCCATGCAGTCAATAGATACATCTAGGCTTCCACTTACTCTTGGAAGAGTGGCACCTAGTGATATCTTGGTGAAGGATTCAGAGGTTTCTGGCAAGCATGCAATAATAAACTGGAATATAAATGTATGTCCATTGAAAATTATGGATTCTTATGGATCTTGGCGGATGTTATTAACATGTTTTATTGTTTCTTTGTTATTAATTTGCAAAAGAAAATAAAGTCGAAGACATATTTTACTTTTATTGTTTCAGAAATTGAGGTGGGAGCTGGTCGACATGGGTAGCTTGAATGGCACACTAGTAAATTCCCATGCTGTACATAATCCTCATTCTGGTAGCAGACAGTGGGGTAATCCAGTTGAGCTTGCAAATGGAGACATAATAACGCTTGGCACAACTTCGAATATATTTGTAAGTGAATGGGCTTTTTGCTGCTGTCACTAAGTTAAGGTTCTTCATTTGAAGATGGACTCATCCCCCTCGCAACAAAATAAATAAATAAATAAATAAATAAACAGACAATCAATTCCTTGGTTATCCTTCCCTCTTTATCTCCTTGCTCCAAATCTACCCCTTTAGTGACAATCCGAGCAGCTTTTGTATTGGGTTGAGAAGTTCATTTTCAGGGGCTGATGGTAATGTAGGGTGCTGGGTTCCCCAAAGAACAACTAAAAAAGGTATGCATGGCGATAGAAGTTGATGAAGCCTTTAAGTTCTTTTCAATAATAATATATCACGTGAAGAAACCAAATTGGCTCATTTCATGTGAACAGAATGTGAATGTAAGTGCTACAGGTATTAAAATAAGGACTGAGCTACAGATTGATCACGGAAATTGCAGTTTGCTCTTTTTTCTACTGAACATGGATAGTTTGATCTCTCCTGATTAAATGAGTAGGATTTCAGAAGGGATTAAAGTAACCTTTTAGCATGATACAAATGCAAGGTAAAGTCCTAGTATGGGTTTTCAATATAAAAAATTGATCTAATACAAGAACTATGCCTCAATTCTTAGCTAACTGGCGTCGGCGGTATAAATGATATCATAAAGGCTCTGTTTGGGGCCAAAATATGTCACTACTTTGTACTTAAAGATTATGTAACACTGGAGTTCGCTAATATACTCTAGTGCTTATATCTCTAATATACTAAGAGTCTTCTCGTAAGCACTAGTCTTCTTGTTTGTATCACATATACGGATTTTCAACTTCCATTGTTTTCCATCTTTTGTTAGATCTGCCTGTATTCAGAAATATTCTAATATGTTGAGATAATCTCTTTCCATGTGAACTAAGGTCTAACTCTTCCTTTTTAACATCTTCAATCATCATGTTTTCACATGTAAGGACCCGTGTGATTCTAGAGGCCTACGTAACATGTGGCCAAACCAGCTAAAGAATTTTCTCATTTATATGTGTTGCTTGCACCTTGTGATGGTTGTGATCATCTATGATCTTATATAATCCTGTATGACCGCATATCCATCTAATATTCGCATCTGAGCAACACTCATCTTGTGGATAAGTTGAGCTGTAGAGCCCCAACATTTACTCCCTTGCAACATTGTTGGTCGTTTAGTTGTTCTATAGAATTTGCCTCTCTTTGGTAGGTATCTTCCTACACACTCCTCCATATCAAGCATTCTACGTTGTTCTTATGTGTAACATCTTCATCTATCATTCCATTCTTCAGGCACATTGAACCTAGATATCTAAAATGCCTACAGTTAGCTACCTCATATCTATATCACCTCAACTTCCCTCCTATCTCGCTGCTAAACTTGTGGTATCTGTGTCTGTCTTACTCCTACTTATCCTAGGGGTCAAAGAGGTGCAGTGGAACCAAGGTTTGAATACCAGCAGAGGCGACACTAGTTGAATTCTTTGCAATTGCTCAAGTCTTGGTTGGCATAGTTATCCTGTACTGCTATTGCTGAGAGGTACGGGATATCCAGTGAGTTACTCGAGGTGTACGCAAACGCTTGCCTGGATATCACTCTTTATCCAAAAAGTATATTTATATCTTCTTTGATAAAAAGTAATATCTGATATTTCCAGAAAGTTGATTGCACGATATGCCCTATAAAGGAATAAAGGCCGACTGAATGAAACAAATGAGTCAAGGATAGAGCGGGAAGGAGTGATTCCTAACAAGTTTATGCTAACTTCTTTGCAGGAAGATTTACCTACTAACATTTTGGAGACTGAAACCATCCTCTTTTGACCACGGTTGATATTTTAAGATTCTAGCTTTTTGTGTTTGGATATGTCTTTATACACAGCTCAAAATTTACATGCTCTATTATAAAAAATGTGAAGTGTGAATACCTAAATCTGGACCTAAGTTGGTCGGTTTTGCCCTTGTATTTCAATTTAGCTATTTTGGATGAGGAGAAGTAGGAGGAGCAGAATAATATTCTGGTATAGTATGCCTTTACTATTGTATAGGCTTAGAGTGTTAGTGAACTACCTTGTTCTTTTGTTTAAAGGCTGCTTACTTCTGTCAACCTCGCACTCTTTGTATATATATGCATGTTTAAGCTGTTGGCATCCTGTAATGACGTTTATTTTGGCAAGAGTTATCCCGGCTGTTCCTGTTTGAAAGTGAGACTTTTTTTCCATTCCTTGAACTAAAAGGCTGGCAATCATAATTTCCGATTCATAAACTGAGTCCTATGTGACTTAACCAATTTTGTCATTGACAGTAAAGAAAAAAATCTCTATAAAATGTGTTACCTCTGTACTATGTAACATGGTCTGGCTTGATTAGGAATAGGTATCATGAAAGAAAAGTTTGAACTGTTTGATTAAAAAGTTGCTAATATTTGGGCGGACAACCTAGTGTATTGGAGTTGATTAATCATGAAATGCTTGGTTTAAGTCATTAAACTGCTTAAATGGATGCCATTTCAGAAAATTTATGTCTCCCAGACAAACCAAAATAGAAAATTGGTAATAAGTACCTTAAAAGAATGGTAATGTATGTCACACGTAACTAATGTATGATTGCAGGCATGTATATAGGTGCTCATTGTCATGTGATTTTTTTCTCTTCCAGGTACAGATTAGATCCCAAAATGATCAGGTTCCATTTGGGATTGGTGTCGCATCAGATGCCATGGCTGTACGTCGAGGAGGAAAGAAGCTGCCTATGGAAGATGTTTGCTATTACCATTGGCCTCTTCCGGGGACGGATAAGGTTTTACAATTGAAAGGTTTATATTATTTTACCGACCAAAATATAATGACCAAAAGATCTGTATATTTGACATTGTAGTTTGGATTGTTTGGGATATGTGACGGACACGGAGGAGCAGATGCTGCGGCATCCGTCAGCAAGTAAGTTATAATCACTATGTTATGTATTCTTTATATTAAAAAAACAGTGTGTTATGTAACTCCGCCACTAAAAAGAAAAGGTATCTTTACACAAAGAGTTATATATATGATATTTTCTTCATTTTACCAGTGACAAAGCAATTGGTTGTTTTTTCTGCCAATGATATAGGCGGTAATCTTCTTGTATTATGGAGAATTTTGTGCATCGGGCTGCCCCTTTTTAATATTTAGTTGAATTTCCTGAATTCGTTGTTATTTGGTCTTTGCTAGTTCGCAAATTCTCCGTCCCTCCTGTGTGCTAATTATATCTTCGTGGTTTTTTGTTGTCCCTATACAGAATAATGCCTCAGATGGTTGCTAGCATCCTATCAGATTCATATAGAAGGGAGAGGGTATTATCGCTATCTGATGCTTCAGATGTTCTTACAGAGGCGTTCTCTCAAACTGAAGCAAGTATAGATCACCACTATGAGGTTTTTACCTAGACTTATTTTGTAAATCTTATAAGCCTTATTCACCTGATTAAAGCTTTATCTCTCGGTGTGTAGCAAGTATGCAAGCTGTGTCTCTGTGTGTATCAAGTTTATTTATATGAATGTTGTGAGTGGAGCAGCAGAATTTTGTGGTTAGGTCCATGCGCTGGTGCAGATTTCCCTTGTTCTCATGTTTCTTGCCTTAATTGTTTGATTATTAAGTTCATGCCGCACATCATTGTTAGAGTTACATGCTCTTACTTTGGAAGAGTGAAAGCTGTTGTAGGTTTTAGTTTGTTGAATTTACTAATATTTTCCTTATTGCTTCAACAAATCTGTCAGGGATGTACTGCAACAGTCCTTCTGGTTTGGGCTGATGGTCATGAAAATTTTTATGCCCAATGTGCAAATGTTGGAGATTCAGCTTGTGTTGTAAAGTGCGTCCTCACACTTCCATCAGTAATTTCATTTGCTAACTATTAAAGACATGGCTGCATTTCAATATGGCATTTGGTTGTTTTTGACGTTCTTCATTCTTGTATTTAATAATGATCTTGTTTGCTTTGCATGGTCTGTCACCAACCTTTTTGTTTAAATACCCCCCCCCCCCCCTTCTTTGGAAAATTCCGCAGATTTATCTATCTATAGTCTAATTTTCTTTGATTGGTTAGTATAAATTTTTATTATTATCCTAGTCCAACACTAAGATATATTGGCTGGTTAGTCGGGGGGGGGGGGGGTGTGGTGATTGAGTGGTAAATTAAGATATACTGATCCATTTCATGTGCTTATTTAAGACTAACAAAAAGGGTCTTCAAAGAAGGAATTTGTTTTGAAAATGTGCAAGAAGTACTCCCTCCGGATAAAAAAGAGTGTCCACTTAGCCATTTGCACTCCTTAAGAAAATACAAACTTCTAGACAAAAAGAAGTAATTTGACTAAACTATCCCTAATTAAATATGTATTAGAATTTGATCACATAGTACTTAATAGGGGCAAATCTGAAAAAATAAGGTTAATTCTTTCTTGATTTGATAAGTGGACACTCTTTTTGACTCCAGAAAAAAAGGCTAAGTGGACACTCTTTTTGATCCGGAAGGAGTATATTTCACGCAGAGTTTAAGGCAAATTTAGCAACAATGAAGCTACTTGGAGGGGAAAAATAGTTAAAAATCTGATCTACTAGCCCAAAGCATCATGGTGCAAGGTGTATTTTAGTTTGGGATGCAAGAATGAATAAGCGCGTGTTTGCACATTTTAACTTTTTCTCTTACCATGTAATTAGTGAAGGGGATAAATAATATGAAAAAAAATAAGTTCAGGGGTGGGGGGGGGGGGGGGCGGTAAAAGGACGCCCCGCATAGTTTAGGTGTGTAGTTGGCAATTTCACCATAGTTTAGGTGTGTTTCAATGCCTTATCCCTAAAACAAATTATTTAGTATTAGAATAAATGGGTCCGAATAGACCACATGGATGTCTAGAATTTATATGGCTGACCCAACTAATTTAGGATTAGTAGTTGATTGTTTGGCAGTACATTGTTGTAAGGACTAGGCTGTAGTGATATGTTATATGTAGTTACAAGTTGTCTTGACGTCATACCTTGTCAAGTCATTCCACAGAAGGTGGGAGGAAACTAGAGATATATGTGTATTATAAACTACTTAGCTAAAACTCAAATCGTTCTGTTTTTGTTCGAGACTAGAGATATACATATTATAAAGTATAAACTACTTAGCTTAAACTCAATCATTTTGTTTTTGTTTGAGGCAGTATTGACGGGAAGCTGACAAAGATGAGTGAAGATCACAGAATAACTAGTCACTCTGAAAGGCTGCGTATCCAAGCAACAGGGGAGCCTTTAAAAGATGGGGAAACGAGACTATGTGGTGAGTAGAATCTTTTGTTTCTGTTGTGCTTGTATCCCCTGAGGATTTTAATGATCAAACAGAAAACGGATTTGCTTGCTCTTAACTAGGTTTAAACCTTGCTCGCATGCTCGGAGACAAATTTCTTAAACAGCAAGATGTTCGCTTCAGTTCAGAACCTTATATTAGTCAAGTTGTGCACATACATCAAGCTAGCAAAGGATTTGCACTGTTAGCTAGGTAATTCAACTTTATAATTGACGTCATTTCATGTATTGCTGCAGAGCTGTTTCTTTCTCTCTTTAATTCTGATTTTCCTTCCATTTCCCCATCCCCTAAAAAAATGAACTCTGAAGTATATTTTCTTTCATCATGTTATCTATTTTATATGGTTTGCCTTGACATGCTTGTGTCTTAACAGATAGGACACTGATAAGTACATTTCTTGCGGATTCTTCAAAACATGCTAAAGATTAGTAAAAAGAACCACACACGCACTTATTATCAGACACTCGCACTGGATACCTACAACGGAATCCAAGTAGTAGTAGTCTTGCATTTTCGGTAGATACTGTAATTATATTTGCTTTCCGATTTAGAAACCATAGTGGAGTATATGTTACTTGTCATTTGCTGTTCTGAGCTATGTGGACGTCTTTTGGCTTAAGACGTGCTTTTAATTTTGTGGGATTATTGTTGCAGTGATGGCTTCTGGGATGTTATTAATGTTAAGAAGGCAGTCCAACTAGTCCAACAGGTATAAGCATTTTGTGCAGGAAGCACCAGATTCTTCCGAAGTTATAGATTCTTTAACCACGTTCGAAATTGTATGATGTGCAGGCAAAGGAGAGAAGCTCGACCGATGAAGAAATTTCTGCAGAGAAAATAGCAAATTATTTGTTGAGCGAGGCCAGAACATTGCGGACAAAAGACAACACTTCCATAATTTTCTTAGATTTTGATACCACCAACAGAATTCTTTCTTGTAAACTTGACTCATAGTATTGACTTTCATATCTTTAGTATTACAGTAATATATGATTCTCTTTTTTAAAGAAAAAAATTGAAGACCACATTTTCTCTCTGACCTTCTGTTAATATTCGCGCTACCCTCCCCCCCACAGCCACCTTGCCCCGTCATTGACGAATTCTCAGCTTTGTACATTCTCAAACTTCAACAATCAACTGGATGATCCTTATTATGATTCATTTGGACAGAAAGATGAATACGATCAGTGACAACTTAGAGTAGTTTCGGGGCAAAATTCTTTTTTTGTGTGAAAGCAAACATTTATCGAGTTGGATATGTGTTTTAGAACCTACTTTTTAATGCAAAAGCAGAACTCACAACGTTTAAATTCTTTATTCTTGATATTCCTAAACACATTATAACACAATCCCTCCTTCTCATTATCTGTATACCACAAATTCTCTAGCTAAGGACTAAATTTCAAACTCTAAACTCCCCCCCCCATCTCAACATCTTGAACGAATCGTACACGCCATAATTCTTGGCTTTCAAGAAATTCATCAAAACGATAACAGTGCTCGGGTTCCCTTTAATTGGCAATAAAGGATACCCCATAAAGAAATGCTACTCAAATCCATCCTCTGTAATACTCTTAACAGAGAACAGCATATCTATAACATTTTTTAAAATTATCTTCTTGGTTTGATAATGAATAGAGTTCAGAATCATCCTTAGTTTTTTTTTACCTAAATATATCCACTAAGAAGTGCTTCTAACGTCTCCTAACGTTCAGAGAATAAAGGTTGAGATATGAAACGTATTCAACATTCAGAGAAATAAAATTGTCATTAAGACAAAATATTTATGGATAATGACCACTGCAATAATTGATTTTGAAGTAATGAGCTTTGATCGGTTCCGGGATAATTAAATCTGATAGAATAAGTCTTGATCGGATTCGTAACAATCAGCTCTGGTGGTATAAGCCATGACCGGATTATCAGTTCCGGTGGTATGAGAGCTACGACCAGACATTAATTCGGTAAGCATGAATTTGGACAATTTCATATAAGCTCAAAAATAGAAAAAATATATTTTGCAAAATCGGAATTGAATTATGCCTCACTTATACCTCGCGCACATGGGGAGGGCGCAAATCAACCCGTTTTGCCTACGAAGCCAATTTTCCATGTGCGCGAGATTACTCCCTTTTTCCAACTCTTTACAAGCCCAATAAAATACATTTCAATATAAAGAGGAAGATGTAACTTTCCACCACTAAAGTGGTACAAAGTGTATTTCACAAAAGTCAAGAAAAGAGAGAAAGAAAAAGGACCAACAAAGATTCGTTGCTTTGCATTATTTAGAATAAAAGAGTAACAAAATTGGATAATAACTCCAACAATCCCCACTAATGCAAAGGTAAAGAATATGAATAATTTTTTGGACAAAAAGAAGGAACACGTACTAAGTGTTAATATCTTTCAATTTGAATTAACACGTAGTGAAATGTGGCAACAATTAATATCCAAGAAGTGAAGTACTCTTGAACTAATTGGACATAAGTTGAGACCCCCACAACACATACTATATCTTTTATTTTATGCAAACTCTATGATACTAGCAAAGTGTTTTTATGGTTATGTAGGTCTAATGAGCGCTCTAGAAAGACGGCTTAAATCTTTCATAAAAGGCGATCACACCTTTACACTCACGCAGGTGATTCCAACAAGTCTATCTCAACATAGACCACCTTACAACTATGGAATCATTAAGAGAAAATAAGCTCAACCTTATAAACACTATCATACGCCATATGAATAGAAAATGTAGTGTACATTGATAGCTTATATGGCTTCGTTTGACCATAAACATGTATCCACAATATTACCTCAATCCATAGGCTTTAGCCTCATCCCTCTCGACTCAATAGGATTTAGCCCCATTCCTCTCAAAGTTTCAAGGATCATCTTCATTGCTAAATCCTTGATTAACGGATCTGTCCAATTATTTTTAGACATTACTGTCACGCCCCAAATTTTTCCTAAGTCTTTACTTAGGGCGTGATGACACCTGGACAATTATTTTCCACCAGGAGCACCATTTAATTCTCTTTATTTAGAAATTTATACTTATATTCAGATACGTAGCTATTAATAAAAATAACAATAAAGAAATTTGTTCATGACTTTATTGAAAATATAACGCGAGCCCATGCTCGTGCAAACATTGTTTCTACATAGACGTACTGACAAATATTATTCTAAGTTGGAAGGGAGCCCATTCCACACGCATTTCGAGACACCGAACCGACATTACGAACTCGACGAGTACCAAGCCCGGCGATGGACTTGGTATGACAAGAGGTCATGGACGATCGCTAGCCTTGGCGTGGAGCTTTTCCTCTATCACGCTTTCTCAAACATGTTAATAAAAGAGTCACTCTACCATCCAATGAGTGAGAACCTTACCTGCAATTCAAAGTAACACCACAATATTCCAAGTGCAATCACATTATAACGTAATAAGCATATTGCAAAAACATATCAAAGTTACAACATCTTTAAATATGCAATAACTCCTCATAGGAAATTCTCGCTTAACTAACACTTCATTTTATCTCGTATTAAACGTTAAGACATTCCCTGCATTTCCACATGTTTATTACATTTATATATTTGTGAACGCGTATTCACTTTTCATATTTATAACTAGGTCAACATGAATTCATCTATCATAATAGATGCTGCGTGACACCCGATCCATTATATTTAAGTATTTTTGAACAAGTATACAGTTAACGTTTTTGTTGCGCGCAACCCGATCCATTATGTTTACGTATTTGTGAATGTGTATTCACTTTACGTTTTGTTGCGGCGTGCAACCCGATCCATTATATTTACGTATTTGTGAACATATATTCACTTTACGTTTTGTTGCGGCGTGCAACCCGATCCATTATGTTTACGTATTTGTGAACGCGTATTCACTTTACGTTTTGTTGCGGCGTGCAACCCGATCCATTATATTTACGTATTTGTGAACATATATTCACTTTACGTTTTGTTGCGGCGTGCAACCCGATCCATTATGTTTACGTATTTGTGAACGCGTATTCACTTTACATTTTGTTGCGGCGTGCAACCCGATCCATTATATATTTATATATTTATGTGAACACGTATTCACTTTTCATATTTTTTAGAAGATCAAATAAATGCTATTCTCTTTTCTAACATTCTGTCATTCATACTTGTAACGATTATAACTTTTTAACCATAACTCCAACTAAGGTGTTTCTCAAGCGGAAACTAAGGTAAGACGGGGATCTTTCACTGTACCAAATTTCATTTAAAAGTACTTTGGGTAACTAACACAAATTTATCCTCAAAACAGCCACATGAAATTTATTCCGGCAGAATATTTATTAAACAACACCCAATCTTAGAATAGTCATAACTCCTAATCTGTAAACCCGTTCAAGCCCCATAAAATCTCAAAACGACGAGAACAGAGAGCTACACGTCTACAAGTGAACCATCCTTTCATATTCTGTACCATTTGGTACAGTTTTACACTTTTATTCGCTGCCCTTCCTGGATCTCGATAGATCCGAGGCAGAAACTTTAAACAGCGATAACTCTCAATCCGTAAGTCGGATAGACCCCCGTAAGGTCTCAAAATGTCCACAACAAAGAGATATAGAACTTTCATTTAGAAACAATTTTCATATTCCCCACAGATTAGTACAGTTTTACGTTTCAACGTCCTGCCCTTCTGGATTCCGACGAATCCGAGGCAGCAACTTCAAACTACAATAACTCTCAACTCGTAAGTCTGTTTTAATAAATATTTATATATATCTGTCCGTAACAGAGATATTTACAACCATGTAAATTTTCATATAATTCTAATAAGTAAAACTCAATAAAAACAGTCCGTAATTATGCCTTTCCGAATTTTGACCAAATCTAAGGCAGGAACTTTGAACTATGATAACTTTCAAACCGTACGTCCATTTTACCTCATTTTTTGTTCTATATGATCATATTAGAGAGATGTACAATTCCTCCGAATTTAATCAAATTCTAACGATTATAACTCAGTGAGAACAGTTCGTAAAGTTCATGACGCAACTAGTTGTCTAAACAATCAAAAGTTCAATATTTCTTTTCAACACTCAATTCTTATTCTAACATGTATTGAACTAAAAATAAAGGATGTTACCAAGAATTTCTGAGTGAGAAAACTCACCTTGTAAGTGTGAAGATTATTGTTGTGTGGTTGCTAAAATTATTCTTACTCTCTAGTATTTTGCTTCTTGTTCTTCTTGCCCTCTTGGTATTTTTTCCTCTTCTTTTCACTTGTTTTTTTCTGATTTTCTAACCTTTATGTTATGTACTTTGTTTGTGTGTAAATACAATGTATAAGTGGAGAGTTTTCTATAACCTATGGGAGGTGAAATGATAAGAGTTGGAGGGGAAATGAAAAGGGGGAGGAGGAAGCAAAGGAGTAGGCGTGCAAAGAATGCCGCATGGTTTTGTTTTTTTGTTTTCCTTTTGTTTTTTTTTTGTTTTCTTATTTTCATTTTATCTATTTATTTATCCAACTTTAACACTAACTCTCCAATGAAATTTATTCATTGTTTTCTTATATATATATATATATATATTTTTTTTCCGGATTTCACATTCTCTCCTCCTTAAGCAACATTCGTCCTCGAATGTGAATAAGGTCGTAACATAATCACATAGACACAATAATGTTTATTGTAACACTAATTTGGGGCTTCACATTCTCCCTTCCTTAAGAAGCATTCGTCCTCGAATGAGAATAAGGTTGTAACACATGCATATAGACACACAAATGACACACATACGTAAGTACTATGTAATGCATTTTTTATTACCTTAGTCAAATAGGAATGGATATTTGACTTTCATCGCCTCTTCCGCTTCCTGGTGGCTTCCTCGTGAGTGATTCTTCCATAGGACTTTCACGGAAGCAATATCTTTATTTCTAAGGCGTTGGACCTTTCTATCAAGTATTTCTACCGGAGCCTCTTCATATTGAAGCTCTTTATTAGGAACTATCTCCTGGGGAAGGATGACGTGACTTGGATCGTGCAAGTATTTTCGTAACATTGACACATGAAATACCGGATGCATCTTCCACTCTTGTGGAAGTGCTAATTGTAAGCCACATTCCCACTCTTCGCAAGATCTCATATGACCCAATAAATCTTGGGCTCAATTTCCTTTCTTACCAAAACGCATCACTCCTTCATCGGGGGACACTTTTAAAAATACTTTCTCCTCTTGAATTCAAGATCTCTTTTCCGATGATCCGCATAAGACTTATGACGGCTATGAGCTGCTTTGATCCGCTCCCGAATCATCTGTACCTTATCATTTGTTTCTTGAATGACTTCTGGTCCGAACAGTTGCGTCTCACCCACCAGTAATTTGCCTTGAGGTCCTGATACATTTTTGTTGACCCTGGATGAATGAAATATCTTGTGTTGTGACCCTCATCTAAGATCTTCCTCCTTAGATCATTTACCTTAGGAACACATAACCTACCCTTATACCGGGCGGTTCCGTCATTATCTCCCAATGTAAACCGTGAAGGTTTTCCTGTTGATCCTCTCCCGAAATCCAACAAAATCCGTATCCTCAAACCGACTTTCTTTTATTTCAAGCTAAGGCGATCGCGAGGTTTCATGTACCACCACCCTACCTTCACCGATCTCGCTTAAGCTAACCCCGAGGTTTCCCAATCTTTGTACCTCACGAACAATACTCTTTGCATTGCCAAATGGGTCAAGCGCCCATTGATCTCCCATCGAGCGCGCCACCACCACGTTAGCTTTCCTGTGATGGTAAAGAATACTAAGGTCATAATCCTTAAGCAACTCTAACCATCTTCTTTGTCGGAGATTCAAATCCTTCTGCGTGGTTATGTACTGCAAACTCTTATGATCTGTAAATATGTCCACATGCACACCATACAAATAATGTCTCCATATTCGTAAGGCAAACACCACCGCATCTAATTCCAAGTCATGAGTTGGGTAATTCTTCTCATGTATCTTCAATTGTCTAGATGCATACGCAATAACCTTTCCAAACTGCATCAAGACACATCCTAACCCAACTCTGGAGGCATCGCAATAGACTGTGAACCCTTCTTGTCCCGATGGTAAGGTTAGGACTGGTGCAGTAGTCAACAATTCCTTTAGTTTTTGAAAACTTGCTTCACATGCTTCTGACCACTGGTACTTAACCGCTTTTTGAGTCAACCGACAAAGGAGCAGAAGACTAGAAAACCTTTACGAATCTTCTATAATACCCACCAAACCCAAGAAACTTCTAACCTCGCTTGAGTGGTTTTGGCCGCGCTTCTTTCGCTTCTATCTTCCTGGGTCTACCATAATTCCATCCCTTGACACAACATGGCCCAAAAAGGCTACCTTTTCCAACCAAAATTCACACTTTGAAAATTTAGCATATAGTTTCTCCTGTTTCAAGACTTGAAGCACTACACTCAGATGCTCTTCATGTTCTTCAACACTCTTCAGAAATTAGGATATCATCTATGAACACAATCACGAACAAATCTAGGAATGGTTTGAAGATTCGCTCATTAAATCCATAAAAGTCAGGGCATTGGTTAACCCAAAAGACATGACCAAGAACTCATAATGGCCATATCGGGTTCTAAAGGTTGCTTGGATATATCATCCGATTTATTTTCACCGGTGATATCCCGAACTAAGATCAATCTTGGAAAAATAGCTAGCTCCTCAAGTTGGTCAAAAGATCATCGATTCTTGGTAATGGTACCGCTTCGATCGTGACCTTATTGAGCCGCCGATAATCGATGCACATTCGAGCGATCCGTCTTTCTTTTTCACAAACAGATCGTGCACCCGGCGGGAAACACTAGGCCTTATAAAGCTTTATCCGTAAGATCCTTCAATCGTTTCTTTAACTCCTCAATTCACCGGGCCATTCGATATGGAGGAATAGAAATGAGTCTTGTACCCTAATTAACTCTATAGCAAACTCACTCCTATATCCGAGGAAGGCCGGAAGATCTTCAGAAAACCTCCGAAAATTTCAACAATAGGAACATCATTCATCTTGAGGATTCCTTTTGGGTATCCACTATATTAGCCAGATATGCATACTCCACTCTGTGACTTCTCAATAACTTTTGAGCCCCAAGGTAGGAAATAAACTGACCTGAGGATATTTCAATCCTACCCCTTATAACAACTTATGGTTCTCCGGAAAAAGTTAATCTCACTATCTTTCGCCGACAATCTAACATGGCATAACATGCCGACAACCAATTCATACCCAAAATGACGTTGAAGTCTACCATATCAAGTAGTACTAGGTTCACCATTGTTTCCCTGCCATTCACTTCTAATGGGAAATTATTTACCACCCGAGAGGCCCAAATTGAGGCCCCTCCTGGTGTCATAACCTCAACAGGTTCACTTAAATAAGAAGGTTCTACATGTAAATTCTTAGCAAAGCTCATTGACACATATGAAAATGTAGAGCGGATCGTATAATACAAACGCAGGATACTCGAGACTAGTAAAATACCGTGACCACCGCGTTAGATGCTTCGCCTCATTCCTCCGGGCAAAGCGTAGAGCCGATTAGAATTGTTGGGTTGTTGACCTCCCGACTCTGGCGGGTTGGTTTCCGATTTCCAGCAGCGTGTGGTTGCTTCGACCTCCGAATATATTGAGTTTGGGTCCTCTTCGCAATCCCCGGCATAGTGGCACGACTTCCACGCTTATAACATGTCTTCGTTAAGAGCCGACATTCTCCAAGGTGTTTTCTTTGACAAATCTTACAAATCGGTTTGTCGCCTCCGTGTTAGGGTTGGTGGCCTTGTCCTTGCTACCTTGGTAATTAGACCAACTGTGCCCTTAGGCTTGAAATAAGATCGACCATTGATTGGTTCGGTCACAAGATCCCTTACTAAACTCCTGATTCTGATTTTGACTCTGGTTAAATGATCCTGACGTCCGAAATCTCTTCTGCGAATATTCTCTTTTTTCTTTAGCGAAACCTTCTACCCTCAAAGCCATATCGACAATCTGAAGATAAGTTCGATCATTGGCTAACGCCACCACCTTCTCTGCTATGTTCGAGTTTAAACCCTCTACAAATCGCTTGACTCTATCCATTTCTGTAGGGACGACATGTGTGTTGTATGTCGATAACCTCACGAACTGTGTATCATATTCTTGTACACTGCGGTCACCTTGCTTAAATTGTTCAAACTCCCGTCTGAGCGCATCCTTGCGTGTATTAAGCATAAATTTCTCAATGAATGTCGCTCTGAATCCTCCCCAAGTCATTGGTGGTGACATCGGGGGACGATTTCTTCTAAAATTTCTCCACCACACCCGTGTCGCCCACTAACCGCAAGCGACACAAATTGACGTCACGCCTCCCCACATCCTCGTAAACAATGAGGTTTTCTACCT
The DNA here is from genome assembly GCA_029844215.1 of Przewalskia tangutica. Classification (NCBI taxonomy): domain Eukaryota; kingdom Viridiplantae; phylum Streptophyta; class Magnoliopsida; order Solanales; family Solanaceae; genus Przewalskia; species Przewalskia tangutica. The sequence continues at coordinate 38,507,704 of CM056731.1, read as the reverse complement.
CATCGAGAAATACTATTGGGTTAGACTTGTAGTCCTTCCCCGCATGCATATGTTCCCTTCTTCTCACAAAATTCGCCCTATAGTCTATCCGTACATCTCCTACCTTTTCGATGGTGCAGTCACATGTTATTTTATCGTTGTACACTCCCTTCCACAATCCTTTGAAGGAGGTAGTACGAGAACCAAGTCTTTGAAAAGACTCAAGATAGGCACGAGAAGAGTATGAAAGAAGTGAAACTTTAGGATGTTATTCCGTTTACTTATTACTAAGGTGGCGCGCACACCGTCGCAATAAGTAACCGTTCAAACACCCGACTCGAAGAAACTTCCTAGAATCTCCTAACCTGGTTTAGCTTTGATACCAACTTGTCACGCCCCAAATTTTTCCTAAGTCTTTACTTAGGGCGTGATGACACCTGAACAATTATTTTCCACCAGGAGCACCATTTAATTTTCTTTATTTAGAAATTTAAACTTATATTCAGATACGTAGCTATTAATAAAAATAACAATAACGAAATTTGTTCATGACTTTATTGAAAATATAACGCGAGCCCATGCTCGTGCAAACATTGTTTCTACATAGACGTACTGACAAATATTATTCTAAGTTGGAAGGGAGCCCATTCCACACGGGCATTTCCCGAGACACTGGAACTGACATTCTGAACCTGACGAGTACCAAGCCCGAAGCAATGGACTTGGTATGACAAGAGGCTGCGGGACGATCGCTAGCCTTGGCGTGGAGCTTTTCCTCTATCACGCTTTCCTGAAACATGTTAAATAAAGAGTCAGCCCTACCATCTGGGGCTGAGTGAGAACCTTACCCTGCAATTCAAAGTAACACCACAATATTCCAAGTGCAATCACATTATAACGTAATAAGCATATTGCAAAAACATATCAGGTTACAACATCTTTAAATATGCAACAACTCCTCATAGGAAATTCGTTTAACTAACACTTCATTTTATCTCGTATTATACGTTAAGACATTCCCCTGCGTTTCCACATGTTTATTACATTTATATATTTGTGAACGCGTATTCACTTTTCATATTTATATATAGGTGAACATGTATTCATCTTTCATATTTGTTGCGTGCAACCCGATCCATTATATTTACGTATTTGTGAACACGTATTCACTTTACGCTTTTTGTTGCGCGCAACCCGATCCATTATGTTTACGTATTTGTGAATGTGTATTCACTTTACGCTTTGTTGCGCGTGCAACCCGATCCATTATATTTACGTATTTGTGAACATATATTCACTTTACGCTTTGTTGCGGCGCAACCCGATCCATTATGTTTACGTATTTGTGAACGCCAGATTCACTTTACGCTTTGTTGCGCGCAACCCGATCCATTATATTTACGTATTTGTGAACATATATTCACTTTACGTTTTGTTGCGCGCAACCCGATCCATTATGTTTACGTATTTGTGAACGCGTATTCACTTTACGCTTTGTTGCGGCGCAACCCTATCCATTATATATTTATATATTTATGTGAACACGTATTCACTTTTCATATTTTTAGAAGATCAAATAAATGCTATTCTCTTTTCTAACATTCATCATTCATACTTGTAACGATTATAACTTTTTAACCATAACTCCAACTAAGGTGTTTCTCAAGCGGAAACTAAGGTAAGACGGGGATCTTTCACTGTACCAAATTTCATTTAAAACTACTTTGGGTAACTAACACAAATTTATCCTCAAAACAGCCACATGAAATTTATTCCGGCAGAATATTTATTAAACAACACCCAATCTTAGAATAGTCATAACTCCTAATCTGTAAACCCGTTCAAGCCCCATAAAATCTCAAAACGACGAGAACAGAGAGCTACACGTCTCCAAGTGAACAATCCTTTCATATTCTATACCATTTGGTACAGTTTTACACTTTTATTCGCTGCCCTTCCTGGATCTCGATAGATCCGAGGCAGAAACTTTAAACAGCGATAACTCTCAATCCGTAAGTCGTATAGACCCCCGTAAGGTCTCAAAATGTCCAAAACAAAGAGATCTAGAACTTTCATTTAGCAACAATTTTCATATTCCCTACAGATTAGTACAGTTTTACGTTTCAACGTCCTGCCCTTCTGGATTCCGACGAATCCGAGGCAGCAACTTCAAACTACAATAACTCTCAACTCGTAAGTCTGTTTTAATAAATATTTATATATATCTGTCCGTAACAGAGATATTTACAACCATGTAAGTTTTCATATAATCCTAATAAGTAAAACTCAATAAAAACAGTCCGTAATTATGCCTTTCCGAATTTCGACCAAATCTAAGACAGGAACTTTGAACTATGATAACTTTCAAACCGTACGTCCATTTTACCTCATTTTTTCTTCTATATGATCATATTAGAGAGATGTACAATTCCTCCGAATTTCATCAAATTCTAACGATTATAACTCAGTGAGAACAGTTCGTAAAGTTCATGACGCAACTAGTTGTCTAAACAATCAAAAGTTCAATATTTCTTTTCAACACTCAATTCTTATTCTAACATGTATTGAACTAAAAATAAAGGATGTTACCAAGAATTTCTGAGTGAGAAAACTCACCTTGTAAGTGTGAAGATTATTGTTGTGTGGTTGCTAAAATTATTCTTACTCTCTAGTATTTTGCTTTTTGTTCTTCTTGCCCTCTTGGTATTTTTTCCTCTTCTTTTCACTTGTTTTTTTCTGATTTTCTAACCTTTATGTTATGTACTTTGTTTGTGTGTAAATACAATGTATAAGTGGAGAGTTTTCTATAACCTATGGGAGGTGAAATGACAAGAGTTGGAGGGGAAATGAAAAGGGGGGAGGGGAGGGGAAGCAAAGGAGTAGACGTGCAGCAATGCTGCATGGTTTTGTTTTTTTTTTGTTTTCCTTTTCTTTTTTTTTTTTGTTTTCTTATTTTCATTTTATCTATTTATTTATCCAACTTTAACACTAACTCTCTCCCATGCAATTTATTCATTGTTTTCTTATATATATATATATATATATTTCTCAAAGTTTCAAGGATCATCTTCATTGCTAAATCCTTGATTAACGGATCTGTCCAATTATTTTTAGACATTACATATTTCAATGAGATAACACCATGTTTCAATAATTGTTTAATCACATCATGTCTGATGTGAATATGTCTTTTTTATCACTGCACACACCGTTCTCTGCAATTTCAATTGTTGCATATGAATCACAATGTAAGGAGACTAGAGAAGCTTGTCTTCCCCACAATGGCATATCTGTCAAAAGGTTTCTCAACCACTCAACTTCTTGCCCTGCCAGCTCAAGAGCAATAAACTCGAATTCCATAGTAAAATGTGCTATAAAAGTCTGTTTGAAAGATTTTCATGAAATAACACTTGCACCCAAAGTAAACACATAGCCACTCATGGAGCTAACTTCATCATTCTCAATTACCCAGTTTGCATCGTAAAAACCTTCTAAAACAACATAAAATTTATTAAAATGCAAACACCAATCTATAGTACATATCAAGTACCTTAACAAACGATGAAGAGCAGTACAATGTTCACTACTGGGACTATGTGTATATATACTCGATCTACTAACAACATAAGCAATATCAGGCTGAGTATAGTTCATGAGAAACATTACACTCTCAATTATTTTAACATATTCAGTTTGAGAAACACTGGATTCTTTATTCTTTCTCAAGTGTATGCTAGGATCATAAGGAGTTATCATTGGAGTAACATTGAAACAATTAACAGTTCTTTTGATTTTAATTCCTAAAATCACATCTACTTCTCCAAGGTCTTTTATTTCAAATTTAGAACACAAAAAGTTCTTAGTCGCATTTACAACATTCACATTAGGAAGAAAGATTAACATGTCATCCACATATAAGCATATAACCACACAACTTGATACTATCATTTTAGAATAAACACATGTATCTGAAGCATTAACAACAAAACCATCATCCACTGATGTGTCGTTAAGTTTTTCATACCACTACTTAGATGCATGTTTTAAATCATACAAGGACTTCCTCAGCTTACATACTTTATCTTCATGTCCTGGGACCACAAAACCTCATATTGAGTCATATAGATCTCTTCCCCCGAATCACCATTTAGAAAGTCGTTTTAACATTCATTTGGTATACCACTAAACTATGAATAGCGGCTAAGGCAATAAGAGTTCTAATGGTCGCTATTTTAGTCACAGGATAATACGTATCAAAGTAATCTAACGCCTTTATTTTGATTAAAATCATAATCACAAGTCTAACCTTATATTTATCAATTGTACCATCATGTCTCAATTTCTTCTTAAATATCCACTTGTTACAACGTCCAATATGTATGTTGTGTCCCTCAGCAATTTAAGAGGTTTGAGTTGACTCGTATCCCTTTTTTTATGATTATTTAATATTATACTTTATTTTTGCCTTACATATTAAATACATTATTTGTACTGATGTCTCTTTGCCTGGGGACACTGTATTCATGCCACGCAGGTTCATGTAGGCGAGGAGAGGACCCACCCTTGTAGATCGCGTTCAGGTATCAACTTTGGTTTGTGAGCTCCATTTTCTCCTGGAGTATTACTGAGTCAAGGTGGTGTTTATATACTTATGTTAATTTGGGTATGTCGGAGGCCATGTCTCGACTTATGTATTATGTTGATGTTCTCTTAGAGGCTTTGTAGACATGTCTTGTGTTGTACAATTTGTTTAGTACGGCCTTGTAGGCCTGGATGGTTGGTTAGAAGAGTATGTTGGCCTTGTCGGCCTTAGTATGTATGTATACATATGTTGAATTCTTTTGTGTGCAGGATTTTATGTCGTATTGCTTTGTAGTTATCATTTCGAGGCCTTGTCGACCTTAGTATGTATGTATACATAGGTTGAGTTCTTTCGTGTGTAGGATTTTATGTCGTATTGCTTTGTAGTTATCATTCCGAGGACTTGTCGACCTTAGTATGTATGTATACATAGGTTGGGTTCTTTCGTGTGCAGGATTTTATGTCGTATTGCTTTGTAGTTATCATTCTGAGGTCTTGTCGGCCCAAACAGTTATACGTTCGCGTGATGATATTCAGGTGGTTCGTTCGGGCCGTCCAAAAGTTGGGTGCCGGCCACACCTCCTTAGATTTGAGGCATGACAAATTTGGTATAAGAGAAATACAATCATCATTAAGTTAGAATATTTATGAATACTGTCTGTTAATTTCAAAATAGCGAGCTTTGACCAATTCTGGGATAATTGAATCCGGTAGAATAAGTCTTGATCAGATTCATAACAATCAGTTCCGGTGGCATAAACCATGATCGAATTATTAGTTTCGGTGGTATGAGAGCTACGTCCGGATATGAGATCTATACCCGGACTTTAATCTGATAAGCATGAATTTGAACAATTTCGGGTAAGCTAAAAAATAGCAAAATAATATTTTACAAAATGAGAATTGAATTAAGCCTCACATATACCTCACGCGCAGGGGGTGGGGGCAAATAGATATGTTTTGCCTACGAAGCTCATTTTCCATGCGCGCAAGCATGCTTCATTTTTTTTAAACTTTTTACAAGACCAATAAAACACATTTCAATATAAAGGGGAAGATGTAACTTTACACCACCAATTTGGTATAAATTGCATTTTACAAAAGTCAAGAAAGAGAGAAAGAAAAGGGACCAACAAATATTTTTTGATTTTGCATTATTTAAAATAAAAAAGTAATAGAAATAAGTAAAAACTCTAACAACTTTTATGTTGAAATTCCATTTATGACAAAGAAAAATACGAAATAATATACTAACAACAAAAATATGAATAAATCAAAAGTATAAAATAAATTGAGTAGTTTTAAATATTTCACAAGTAAATTTGGACTATTCCCAACACTAAATGATGGGAATATTATCTTTAAATAGTTTCGAATGCCCTTTTACTTTGTTTTTATTTTTATAACCTTCTTCTATTTTATAGATAAATTTGGAAATAACACATAAGTAGTTTTTGCATTTTTTCTTTAAAATTTAAATGGTAAAGAATCCAATTGACTCGTTTTCATTTATTAAATTAAAAAAACTATTTAAGTTCATTCATAAAAGAAAAACAATACCCTCCCATTAGACCATCTCAAGCAGGGGACAGTGTTCCCGATAATTACACACATCATGAGACAATTTGAATGACATGTTGACGTGAAAATAATCGGAAATTATTAAATATATAGGAGATAATCTTGTCACGTGGAGACAATGTCTCTTGCTGCAGAATATGCAGGAGATGTCTCCTGCAGCGCCATGTGGCAGCCTGTAATTGACTGCCAGAAATTCATTTTCCACCGCCATTTTAATTGTTATTTTTGACCAATAATTTGACCGACTTAAAAAAAACACCATTTTTTTTTCAAGATCTATAAAAAGAGACTAAGTTTAATTCATTTGGACACTCAAATATTTTGGCTATTTTCTCCAAATTTCTATCTTCTTCCAAATTATTTGCTATTTTTTTAAATATGGATCCTAATCAAAATTTTAATATTCCTCCAAATTTTATATTTTCTAACCAACTACAAAACTCCAATATTCAACGTCCACAAAATTCTCAAAATATGTCATACAATTTTCAAATGCCATATATGTTGTCAACTAATTTTGGTATGCAATATCCGTATAATTTTCCTTATATGCAATATGGGCAACAAACTAGCGAAAGTAATTATGGTGATTTTCCAAATAACAACAATCAAAACAGCAAGCAACCCACTCCTAATTTTAGCAGTGGATCAATAGATATATATGACTTTTGCACTCAAATTTTCCGAGAATAGTACTAGGATGAGTGACTCCCATATTATCAATATTTTAGTATGTTTTTGATAAATTGTACGATTAATTTATCTTCATTAATAAAATCATGTATTGTTGTATTTTAATATTATAATAATATTTGATAAGTGTCAAAATTAAATGAATATTAAGTAATTTATAATTTTATTATTATATGTGTAATAATATGAATTACAAGAATAATATCATATATAAAATAAAAAATGAGATAGAATGAATATATAAGATGAAATATATGTATTGACGTGGAGGAAAGAGAAAATAAATTATTTTATGATATATATTCTGACGTGGAATGTATGGGATAATGTGAGATATTTGATGTGACAAATCTTATCAGTACGAATAAAAGTGGTCTTATTGTACTATCTAAGCATAAATAGCAGTCATTTGGCTAAAACCCTAAACCTTCTCCTAAGTGCAGAAATGGGGAAGAAGAAGAAGAAAGAGCCGAATGGGAACCCCTAACTACAGAGAACATCAAAGAAGACCAAAATGGTGTCCATCTTGCCAACGAGAAAGAGGTGAAGGAAAAACCCACAGTTTCCGTAGCACTCCCTGGCTCTATCATTGACAATACTCAGTCACTCGAACTCGCTACTAGGGTAACTTCATTACCCTCATCATAGTAAATAACATTTGTGGAAATTATGTAAATAATTAAACTAATTGTTAAGAACTAGCGGGGTCTATTTGTAAATTCCGGAAGTCATCAATTAGCTATGGTAATGAACATATACAGCGTTTCTGTACAACCCCTCTCAAGCAATCCTACTATAATCATATTTCAAATCGTATCATTCCCATGCTAGTTGAATCATCCGTATCTATTCCACTCCATTTGGAGTGGTTTTATACCCAATGTAGCTTGTACAACAACAACATACCCAGTGAAATCACATAACGTGGGGGTTTAGGGAGGGTAGAGTCTGTAAACGGCCGTTTCCGGGGACCCTCGGCTCAAGATGCCCAATGTAGCTTGTATTTAGGAGAATATGTCCCAACACATTTACTATTATGGGAATTTATCTTAATTTGTAGCTATTCCACTCCATTTTGACCCGTTTCATTTCTGGGTTGATTATCAGCTAACTTACTAGTTTTAGTGTTGCATCCCACCGCCATTATCTGGGCTTGGAACTGGCAATGCCAAGCTCAAACAGATGGAGTTAGAAGAAATAATGTTTGAGAAGAAACAAAAAGTTGGAACAGGTAAATACATAGGGTATGTTTGGTACGAAGGAAAATGTTTTCTTAGAAAACAAGTGGTTTAATTACTTATTTTTTAGTGTTTGGTTAGCAAGCAGAAAATATTTTTTGAACAACATTTATATGTAATCTAGCGAAACACTATGGGGGTGGGGAAGGAGACAATGAAATTGGAATGACACCTGTGGAACTTGATTTTCCTACTTTCATTGGGAAAGTCATTTTCAAGGAACTTGTTTCCTAGAGGACCAACGAAACATGGGAAAATTGGAAAACATTTTTTGAAAAATATTTTCCTCCATACCAAACACACCCATAGAGTACTTGTTTTGTTTGCAAGTTATGGGTGTTTATCATTCAGGTACTTTCTATTGTCTTACTCATCTTCTTATTACTTATTATCTTTCTTTTCTTATTTGGCAGTTGGCTGGCCAGATTGCTCGTGCTTCCACCATTTTTCGGATAGATGAGGTGCTCATTTTTCCAAGTTATTCATTTGATCACGTATTGATTTTGTTGGGAGAATCTTTGGTATGAGATTGGTGTTACTTTTGAACAGATGCATACAATGCAAACTCTCTAACAGGCTTAAGTGTTATCAAAAGAGATAAATAAATTGTGATTTGACTTGAAAGTTTTTTCTTGAACAGGTTGTTGTATTTGACAACATAGGTAGTGCAGTGGACAGTTCAGATCCAACGATGGAGAACGCGTCAGATGAAGATGAAAGTGGTGCTGCATTTCTTCTATGGATTTTGAAGTATATGGAGACACCTCAATATCTTCGAAAAAGTCTTTTCCCCATGCCCAACAATTTAAGATATGTGGTGAGGATCACCGTTCGAAATTATGATGAAATGTCAATTGTTAAGAGCTTGGTTGGTCTTGGATATGAAAACTAGTTCCATTTATTTTCTGGTGTTTGCTCGCCTGTACATATTCTGGCACTTTCTGCTGCATATATAACATATTTACCTTTTCCAAAAAGGTTGCTATTGTGTAGTCAAATTTATTTAATTCAGTACCAGCCGGGTGTGGTTATTAGCTCTGAGACTTGGTTATTTGATTTATTTTAGTACAGTAACCAACAGTGTTTGTGATTAACAGTACTATTTACTGATAAAAGAGATAATACTGTTTTGATGAGGTTTACTAATTCAGTTCAGTGAAGTTGTTGAAACCAAACAGGCTTAAATTGAATCAATTTCATGATTTCTGATCTCAAATGTACTGCTGTCTTCAGGGTTCATTGCCACCACTTGATGCCCCACATCATTTGCGGAAGCATGAATGGGCTCCCTATCGAGAAGGTAGCATCCTAAAGAATCCCCTATCATTTGCATGTCAGGCACACTCTAGCTCACTCAGGAAAAAACTAAAAGGACCTTGCACTCAATAGCTTGTTATTTGCTTTCTTTTCTTACTAAAATCTCCTATAATGAATGTGTTTCAATATTATGCTTATAAGTTCATCCTCAATTTCCTTGACCTGCTACAAATTCGAAATCTTTATTTCTAAAAGAGAATAGCAAAATAAAACTTACATGTCAATGCTGCTCTTCTTGTAAAATCTCAGAATATCAGTATATTGTTTTCATTTTCCAGCATCCTCCACGGGGGAGGTTTGGCGCACAATTTTTATCATTGAATCAGCAAGGGTGAGATTCAGATGGTATTGATATAAGTATGTTAATCTTTTTCGTTTTTCTTAAATTAGTTGCTCTTTGCAAGAGTATGATCATACAAGAAGTTGAATATTCAAATGATCATGCATGAAGGTGATGGCCTTTTCTTTGGCCTATATGTAAATAATGATGTTTGCATGACTGCGTGTATATACTTGTCTCTATCTATTGCAATTGCACTTGATGTAGTCATTGGTGGATTTGGATTCTTTCCACTTTAACATCCTCTATGGCTTTGGTTTATACTTCGAAAATATCTCTATTTATTATTTAAAATAAATGGTGTGGTGGTGCAAAGTTTGTTGCATATGATGGCTTACACTTGATCTCTGAATGTCAGGTAGGTCCTGTTGAAAACTTACCACACTGATGCTATAACTTTGCACCTATATATTGTCTTCAGTTAATGTATTTTGACCAAAATATAGTTTATTTGGTTTGGGATTGAGGTTGTAGTAGTTGTTTTGTATCCAATAATAAATATTAAATTTGAAATACAAAAATTCTAGAAGACTATATCAAACTCTAACCAAACCAAACATGTTTCTGGTTTATTTTCAACTATATATGATATTATATACAAAATGGTGTGATGGTGCAAAGTTTTGTTGCATATGATGGCTTACACTTGATCTCTGAACTTCAGGTAGGTCCTGTTGAAAATTTACTTCACTGATGCAATCACTTTGCACCTATATAGTCTTTAGTTAATGTATTTTGACCAAAAATAGTTATCTTGTTCGGGATTTGAGGTTGTAGTAGTTGTTTTGAATAGTTACCTAAATATAAGATTTGCAATACTAAAACTCTGCAAGACTATCAAAATCTGACAAAACCAAACATGTTTCTGGTCTATTTTCAAATATGTATAATAACTGGATAATGGTGCAAAGTTGCTGCATATGATGGCTTACACTTGATCGCTGAACTTCAGGTAAGTTCTGTTGAAAAATTCATGTTGCTGATGCTATAACTTTGCACCTATCTGTTAAATTGACACAAAGTTCCAGATGGCTAAATTAAAAACTAAGGGCCTGTTTGACAATACGAATTTCACATCAGGTGTTTAAATGTCTGATTTGTATATTTGTCTACTAAATTATCCTTTTGTTCTTGTAACCTCTTTTTGACAAAATTGCTCAAATACTCTTCTTATCTTGTTATATCCCTTTTGTTGATCATGATGTGTGGTGATCTAAATATCAGCTTGATATTCTTGATGGATAGGTGACACTTTGAGACACTTTTTCCTGTTTCTAGGTGTCACATTAAAGGATCGAAATTTAACATCTGGGAGAACACTTGTTGACGTTGGGCTTAGCAAGGTATTTTATTCTCCAATTTCAACATGCTGTCTTACTTTGTATAATGCTTATGTGGTTGCTACTATTTTCCTTCTAGCGTAGCTGTTGTGATCATGACATATATAGTTTCTTCTGTAGATAGACTGATACATATTGCATGTTAAGAAGCATATATATGTGCAAATGAAAGAAGAATCTTCTCCTTTGTATGGCATTGTAACAGTCATACAAATGGAGCTACGAGCTACACTCATATTTTCTGTTTCATATTCTCGAGATTGGCTATTATATATATGATCTGTAACTGGCAATGACTCCAATTAAAAAAATGAAACAAAAATAATGAAAGTCAAATACTCTTCTTCAAATTCTACATTACATACCCCTTCGATGAGATGCTGGGAATCCCTTGTACCATATAGTATGTGGATTTTTTTGCCGGAACGCGATTGGTTTCTGGGGGACTTTGTATGCTCCCTTTGTTATCATTGTTTTAATGAAATATTGGTAAGATGGGCTTAGAACAACTTTGACCTGGAATGGAGTTTGAAGATATAGGTAACACAGTATTAAGATATAGGTTATGAGAAAGAAACCAGATAGAAGCAACAACAACAACATACCAAGTGAAATCCCACAACGTGGGGTCTGGGGAGGGTAGAGTGTACACAGACCTTACCTCTACCTTGGGAGGTAGAGAAACCAGATAGAAGCTGTGATTAAATTAGGTATTGTTATTCTTTTTCCATTTATTGATCCTTATTGCTTTCAAAAGGTAGAACTCTACCATTTCCCAAGCTATCTTTTCAAAATATAAAGTTTGCTAGAAAGAGTAGGATCATGGACCACCTATGTGGTTTGCTGACCTGCTTAATATGAAGCTAAGTTTAGATTCTTTATCACTCTTTAAGGAATGTGAAGCTCAGTGTAGATTCTGTATCACTTTTTGAGGAACACTTGGCCAGATGTTCAATTATTAGGTTGAAACACTGTATGACTGAATCGGGGCCTCTGCATCCAGTGCTTCATTGTTGTTTCCTTTGCCCTTTGTTTTTCAATGGCTGTCGCGTACTTGCTGACAAGATGATGTGGTTACTTGAAAAGCAAATGTTCTATTTGTCATTAATAACATGTTTGAATTTTATTTCCTCTTCAAGTAAACTACTAGTGCTTCATCCCAAAAGCATTTTGCTGTGTTGGCAGCCTTGATAAACAAGAGTTGATCTTGTAAAAGAAAGATAAACAATAAATTGAGATATTGTTGGTATTTTTAATATAATTATAAGTTTATTTGAGTTGGACATCAGTTTACGTTGCTAGTACTGTGCAGCCTGTTGCAATTGATTAAGTCATTGACCCAGGAATAAGGGTGACAGTATCCGTGGGAGAAGAGAGAAATTTGAATGCAGGTTTGTATCAGAATTATACGACATTTATAGCACTATATCTTGCTTTCCTTTCAACAGTGGTTGTGTTTTATTGTCACTTTAGTTTCCAATTTTAACCCTGTTGTGACTACCTAGGATGTATTGATGAAGTCATCTGATTGAATGAAATTTGTTACATGTTTGCTCCTCACTCTCTAATTTGGACATTTTTCTGTCTTTTTTTCAACCTGGATATGTGGTGTTTGAAAGGGCATCTTCACAAACCTTCTAGATGTTTGTCGACTTCAATATAGTTTGTAGTTAACCCCAACACAATGTGTTACGTTAAAAATCCTTGACTTCTCATATTTATATTGAACTCGCTTACATGATGCTTTAGTAAACCAACCACGAATGCAAATAGTAATATTTCCAGAGAACTGTCTCAAACCTAACTTACTGCCACAGGAACTGTTTTTATTTACTTAACATGACTGTCAGCAGCTAAGTTCACAATTCTACATTTCAATTCTCAGACATACCACATCAGGTCGTCACTTCTTCAACACCTAGGGAAGATGCAGGGATGTATTGGGGTTATAAAGTACGATATGCTCCAAATATCAGTTCTGTATTCAAGAATTGCCCATACAAGGTATTTATGGTTTTGTGTTCAACCCCCTTTTGAGAAGCAATGCATAAATAATAACTGTGCAATATCTCTTGTTTGATTAGGGAGGGTATGATCACTTGATTGGTACCTCAGAGCATGGTGTTGTTATGAAGTCCTCGGATCTGACTGACTCTCCCATCATTCAGGTATGCTTCGATAGTTGGTGAGATTTTTGTGTGCAAGTAATCACCTGTTGTCCTGTAATGGATAATCAGAATATGTTCCTAAACTGGATGATTTTTGAAAGCACTTCCATCTCATCTTTTATGGAACAATGCTATTTTAAATACATTTTGACCATGTGGAAAGCCCTTTCACGGCAACGACTTCCGGGAAAAGAAAAGTGAAAACAGATAACTTCTCCACTTTTGAGACTTGATAGCAGAGAAAACTTCTTAAATGCCATTTGCGTTGTGCTGGATTTTCACTAGAGGACATCATTTACTAGTACAGTGTGTAGGTTCTGGGCTCTTTTGTTTCTCAAATAGGTCCGCCATTTGAGTTTCTAAAATCAAGTCATAACCCAAATCTTTTCTATTAAAATTTATCCTGTTTCTCTATTTATATGTTTCCTTTTTTGGGCTACAATTCACAACTTAAAACCTAGTGAGCTCAGGGTCCAGGACCCTTTTCTTCAATCCTGGCTAATTATTCAGGTTAGTGTGTCCAGCAATGTATGAGGGTTACAGGCTTTTGTCTCCACTCACCTCATGTGCTAGCTTGAGGTTGAGATAGGTTCAAAACCTTTTCTCGGTTTACCCAATGTATGTTGGTATCTTATGAATGTGGTCCACACTGCAGATGTCCAGCGCTGAGCGGGCGGGTTTCGTGTGTTAAGAGTGTCCAATACTGCTTGAGGGTAGGGGTTGTTATTGTCTCCTTATATGTATTGGGCAATCCTCACCTGGACTAGCTTTTAGGATTGAGTTAGGCGCAATATTCATTTATTTAACAGTTCATATTGCTCTATCTTTGAGATATGTCCAATGTTCATTTCTTTAACAGTTCATATTGCTCTATTTTTGAGATATGTCCAATGTTCATTTCTTTAACAGTTCATATTGCTCTATCTTCATAGCAACACTTTAAATAGAAATGCAGAAGTGCTCCATGCTTTTCTTGCTTCCTTTCCTGAATGCTTTTTATGTAACTGGCTTATCACCTGATCTGGACACTGGGATTATATTTTTTGTTCCATCTATTAACGTAGTTGGATTTTGTCTTTGTTTATCTTAATCTTTAGGCACCTGCTAATTGCTTTTGGTGGACTTGCGGGGTTGGAAGAGTACAAGAAGACAATAATTTGAAGGTACTATTTATGCAAACTTGTTTAATGTGGATACACTAGTCTCCGATGTGTTTGAACCTTTTTCATGAAACCAAAGTATACAAGTGTTGGTTTGTTTAGATTTTTTTAAAATGATATCCTTCAACTTTTTCATGAAGAAACATTTTCTGTGACAAGTGTTAGTTTCTGTGACCATCTCCTAAGTCACACTTTCTCTTATTTACTGTCAGACCAACTTGGAGCATGTATATAGAGTTACGAGGCCATTTATAATCATTCTGATATTCCAGGACATTAACTGCTAGTCCTAATAGAATTATAAGCATGTAGTGGGGGGTAGAAACAGATGAGCTGCTACTGACCTGAATCTTCTACTGTCTAGGGGAAAAGTGCGAAGGAGGTATTTGATTTATATTTTTGAATACATGTCCACATCAACTAAGCAGGACAATCCGAACAGAGACTTCTTCAGGCTTTTTTGTATGTGTATGTGTGAGCGTGTGTCTTGAGTTTCTACATCAGAGCAACTCTTTTGCCACCAGTGAGGTGTCCACTAATTGTACTTCCAACCTTTTCCGCGAACAGGAAGCCATCTTCATTTCTCTGCAATACTTGCAAGATCCAGTCAACGGTGTTCTGCAGAAGATTTAGTACCTTGGAAGTTACTAACCACCTCAAGAACCCAAGATACCTGATGAGTCTTCTGTATGACCTCTTCTAAGCTCTGATATTGAAGGTATTTCAAAGCGAGGAAATCACGAGTTATTGCAGTTGGTTGGTGGCTCCTCCTGGTTTGGGGAATTCGAGGTGATTGCACTACTAGTTGGTTTTTAATGTGTCAAGGAGAACTCACCTGACTGTACTCTTCTGCGGTGCTGCTATAAGTATTCTGACAATGGCAGCTGAATAAATCTTCTCTCCCAAACTTCCAACCTCAAAGACCTATTTGCGATCATCAAGTTGGACAGTCCTCTGTTGCTTGTCCTGACCATAGTTCACATTTATTGATATAGTTTCTTCTTCTGTTTCCCTTTTTTGTACTCTCTTTTTGACATGAAAGTAACAAATGGTAGTGGAACAGGATTAGAAGTTTGGTAGGCTGCGTCCTGCGTCAGTTGAACTGATTGACAACCTCTTTTTATTGCGTACCTCTAGTACTATTATAAACCTCAAGAGAGCTTCCATTCTACTCCCTCCGGCCTATATTAGTGGCGTCTCATGCTTGTTATTTTATAAAATCAAAATGAAATTTATTATGTTATCCTATTTTACTCTCAATACTTGGGGTTTTTGAAAATAATCAATATTAATTAGTGCAGTTTATTAGAGATAATGCTAAAATAGTAAAATATGCGTTTTTTTAAGAGACTTGCTCACAATTAATATGGGATGGAGGGAGAATAATCCTTGTAATTTATGAAAATGATGGAAGTTTTGATTCAACTGAAATTGTTGGGGTCATTAGCAGAAAAAAGCCCTTATTCTGGGCTGGTCTTTAATTTTTATCCCTCTTATTTGATTGTTTTAATTTTTACTCTTCAACACTTTAATAATAAGTGGATAAAACTACTACATTCATCTAACAACATCTTCTGCTTTAACTTTATCTGAATATGCATAGTTTTAGTAAAATTTATTTGGTCAAAATTACATAGAACTTATTACTTATCCAATATATAGTTCGTTAGAAATTTAGTTAACAAACATAAGTTGTGTAGTAACTATTTCGTAAGATATTTCATAGAAATTATGCCTATTTAAGTAAAGTTACATAGAACCTATGCCTTGTCCGGCATAGTTCTTTAGAAATTAAGTTTAACAGGTTTAAGTTGTGTAGTAACTATTTCACAAGACAAAGTTTCATAAAAAATATTTTTATTCGGGCAAATTTATATAGAACCTATGTCTTGTCCGACATAGTTCTTTAGAAATTAAGTTAACACACATAAATTGTGTAGTAGCTATTTCGCAAGACAATGTTTCATAGAAATTATGCATATTCGGACACAGTTACATATAACCTATGCCTTGTTCAACATAGTTCTTTAGAAATTAAGTTAACATGCATAAGTTGTTTAGTAACTATTTCGCAAGACAAGGTTCCATAGAAATTATGCATATTCGGGCAAAGTTACATAAAACATATGCCTTGTCCGTCATAGTTCTTTAGAAATTAAGTTAACAAGCATAAGTTGTGTAGTAACTATTTCGCAAGGCAATGTTCCATAGAAATTATGCATATTCGGAAAAAGTTACATAGAACCTATACCTTGTCCGGCATAGTTCATTATAAATTAAGTTAACAGACATAAGTTGTATAGTAGCTATTTCACAAGGCAAGATTTCATAGAAACTATGTCTATTCGGACAAAGTTACATAGAACCTATACCTTGTCCGACATAGTTCTGTAGAAATTAAGTTAACATGAATAAGTTGTACAGTGTAACTATTTCACAAGGCAAGGTTTCATAGAAACAATGCATATTCGGACAAAGTTACATAGAACCTATGCCTTGTCCGACATAGTTCTGTAGAAATTAAGTTAACAAGCATATACGTTGTGTAGTAACTATTTTGTAAGGCAAGATTCCATAGAAACTATGTCTATTCGGGTAAAATTGCATAGAACTTATGTCTTGTCCGACATAGTTCAGTAGAAATTAAGCTAACATCGGCATAAGTTCTATTTTTTTAAATATAAAACAAACTAATTTTGCCTCGAGGCAAAATCTCCCATCATATACACTTTGAAGTTTTGCCCAACAAACGCATAGGCAAGATTTCAATATTAATAGATAGTTTGTTGTCCTCAATATAAATCAACAAACAAGCAACCATACTTATTCAAGGATCATTTAAATTTGGGCGATTTTTGAACGAAAAGAAACAATTCTTCTGAAAATCAATGTGTCCACAACCTATGTTACTCGGTTCCTTCATTGGCCATGATGTACCTGTGTCGAGGGGATCTAACTTAATATGACACAATGTCAATATTCGGAAATCACAGCCTCAGATTTGCACTTCGTCTTGCAATAATAACGGAGCTTAATTCTCCAAGAACATATGCCACTAAAAAGGAAGATACAAAATGCATTATTCATCACTGGTCAGTGGTCATTCTTTACTAGAGAAGTCATCTTTGACTTGGAAGGAATCACTCCATATTTCAAATAATCCTGAAATTTCAAAGCCATTATAGAAAAGATAAAGGGAAGCCCGGTGCACAAAACATCCCGCGTTAGAAAGGTCCGAAAAAGGTCCGCAACTTTAAGAGTGTGATGTAGACAACCTACCCTAATGCAAACATTAGTGGATGCTTTCACGGCTCGAAAAGTAGATGCTTCATCAAGCACTACAATGTTCAGTGTTGTTACGATAAATTGAACTTGTATAAGGTATAAGACATTATTAGCGATAAAAACAAAATTTTGAATAGATAATTTTCAACATGATTTGAAATACCTGGTGTGAAAAAGCTTTCTCTAAAAGGCTTATTGTGTTAAAAAATCAGGAGCGGTTACTCAATTTGGGGCACGTTATAACTTCACGTCTAGACTCTTGGACCCAAATTACTTTCAGGTGTTAGTAATAATGAAGTTGCAAAGTGATACAATATACGAGTCCACCATACAGTGCAGAGAACCGGGTTCTCTAACTGTTCCCTTAACCGGGACATAAAGTAAATAACACAAGATATTTATGTGGAAATCACCTTGCGCAAGGGAGTAAAACCACGACCTACCACGATAGGATTTTTCCAAAACTTCACTAGAACCGGGCAATGTTCAGATTAGAACCTATTGCAACCTAGGAATTAAAATATTAATCCCTCTCCCTTACGATAACTCTATTGCAAGAACTTTACAATAACTTTATTGCAAAGACACTCCTTGACTAACTCTAGCTAAGTGAAACTATTAATCCCTCCCTCTTACAATAACTCTATTACAAGACCTTTACAATAACTCTATTGTAAAGACACTCCTTGACTAACTCTAGTCAAGTTAAACTATTAATCCCTTCCCCTTATTATAACTCTATTGCAAGACCTTTACAATAACTTTATTGCAATGATACTCCTTGACTAACTCTAGTCAAGTGTACAACTCAAAGGTTTGAGAACCCAAACGACCTACAAACAACTTATTACAACATGAGTAGGTTTACAAGTTGAAGAACAAAAAACAAAGACTCAAAAAACCTAAGGACTTAAAACATCTTCATTGATAGAGAAATAGTCCTTGAGTTTGTTGTATCTTTGTTCTTGAGAGCACCTTGAGGTGCAACAGTTAGCACTTGAGATGATTGTCAATATTGAGATTTTCAAGTGTTTGATTACTTGGAACATATCGTTTATATATGTATAGAAAGTGGATAAGTGAGATAACGACAAGCCATACTCCTAGGACGAACTGCAGCTATGCTGCTACATTGTTGTTTTGCTGTACTATGTTGTCGTTGTGTCAACAAATTTTATAGTTGTAAAGTTGACTTGCTTCAGCGAAACTGGTCCATTGGAGAATGGAACTGGTCCCTTCATGCATGTTTTTGAAATCATCAAAACAATACATATCATACATTATAATTTTCTCCCTTTTTGATGATGACAAGCTGTGAATTCAAAATTCCCCCTGCGAACCAGATCCCTGTTTGTTCTTCAACATATAACAAAATTATCACTACATTACCAACAAGATTATCCCCCTTAATTATCTTCCCCTTTTGGCATCATTGAAAAGAGTAAAAGCAGTAACATGAGGAAAAGAAATTAAAGCAATATTAACTCATGGACACTGGGGCAACACCAATATGAGCAAAATCAGAATAAGTATGGTTAAGCAATATTGCACAAAAAGAAAGATAATGCCCAATTTTTTATTAACAAAAACATAGTATATCCAACATCCACCAAATATGGTAAAAACAAACAAGAGTACCGAACGTCATTACAATCCAAAAACAAGAACTGTATAAAGACAATATAGACAAAAGATGAGAGAATCAAAGGGTTTTGGGAATAGGGCATCAAGAAATAGGAAATAGGGAATGAGAGGCTAAGACAAGGAATAACGTAAAGCAAATTTGTGAGAATCATGTCAATCCGCTCATTTACTGCCCGTTGGTCACTAACCAACTTTTAGGTCAAGTCCTCCACCTTCATTTTCAGTTCAGTTACCTCACCCTTGAGTTGAGCATTTTCTTCCTTTAACTCTTCATGGCCCTTCTCTTTCCTGTGCACCTTGTTGAAGTTCAGCCTTTAGATTGCATTTTCAACACCTCTCTCCATTCTTCCTTATGATTTCCATTTTTTTTAGATGAGGAAGCATGTTCCTCACTTTCACAAGCTTTTTTCTTTCCGAAAGGATTATGATCTTCTCTTCTTTTTCTGAGGCTCCTGATCCGCAAGACTTGTTCCCACTCCAACAGGTCTCTCCACCACTGCTGATTTCTACTTCTCTATTTTTCTTTCTTTGAACTTCTCCTTTCAAGTAGAGTTTCCTCTACTTCAGGTTTATCCTCATCATTTTCAAGTTCCACCAACTTCGTTGGTGAAATCTCATCTATATCAACTAACATCCTTATCACTAGATGCTTCATTTTTGTTGTTTTATCATTACTTTACCTTAAAGCATAGTCCATTTGGGCCTTAGCCTTGCCTATGGTGGTTGGCATCCATTTGTACATAACCTTTCCTTTACTCACTTTCTTTGGAGAGGATCAAATTTTCTTCTGAACACCAAATTCATAGCAACATCATTTTCGTCAATCCTCCTTAGCATGGGTTACATTCATAGGTTCTCCACTTTCAGATATCTCTCTTAGGAGAACAGTAATTGCAGATACATGGTGGGAACCTGGTGTCTCATCCCATAGAGAAGCAGTCTTAAATGCAGGGAAAATGGCTTCCCCCTAAGTGGAGGCACCAGTTCCATCACTAGGTCCCAATTCCTTCATCAACCCAACAAATTCAAAAAATACAGCTATGATTCCTAACTTACTTTCTAAAATATTCGACATACCCTTTTCTCCCTCATCAAGATTGAGACATGGGGGTTTGGTTTAGAATTGGCTTGAGATGAGGATTTAGGTTGAGACATGATGAATTTTGGTGAAGAAGAAGAGCAAGAATGGTGTTTGGAGATTGGAGTTACAATGGATAAACTGAAACGCCGATGATTTCTATTTTGTTTGAAGAGGTGATCGGTGTATTTTATATACACTTTTTGAGTCGTTTTTAGTTAGTCTTTTGTCCCTTTTTGTACAAATACGTGTTGTCTTAGGATATATTTTCTTTCTTTTGAGTCAAATTGGTTAAAATGGCTATTTGGCGGAAAAAGGAGCTAAAAGAGGGCAAAAGTGGAGGTTCCAGAGCTTAAAAGACGAGAAAGTGGCGAACCAGGCACGGACACGGGCGGCCGCGCTCCAGCCAATCAGGCGAGCGCCCGGCGCCCGATATCCAGAGACTGCGAAGTTGCGGTAGCGCGGCCTACAAACAGCAGTGCGCGGCGCGACGCCTAATCACCAGAACAACGCAGATTCGGAAATGCGCCGACGGAAAATCAGGTTTTTAGACGATTTCTGGGCCAGGCCTGAAGGGAAAAGTTGAAGGGCGGTTTGGAGGCTATGAAAAGAGAACCCATGCAGCTTTCAAGAGTTCCTTTCTTGCACAAACACAAGACTTCTTGGAGTTGAAGATTGGAGACCTTTACTTAGTAATTTTCTTTTCTTTTCTTTACTTTACTTTCAGTTTTTATGTTGGATATTGAATTAGTTCTTGTCATGTCAATGTCTAGGAACTAATTCCATTATAGGGCTTTCCATGTCAAATCACTTGAACCTTATGTTATGAATTGATGCATGTTTATGATTGTTCTTCTTATTGTTGAGATTTACCCAATAATTGCTTTGAATGCTTGGTAATTAATTGATCACTAATTATCATTATTTATATGATTTCTAATCAAACTTCGAAAGAAGGAGGTTGTGACTATGCTGTAAGTTGGGTAGACATAGGTTGGATTGAGGATGAAAATACATCAATTACTTGTGTAGCGTTAATAAGAGGTTTAAACACCTAATTTCACGCATGGCGCGTGACGATTAACAAGGTTTTTGGTCTTAATCCTCCTATAGAGTCATCCTTATCACCGAAAGGTAGAAAGGAGCGCTACTGGGGTTGAGTGTTTATATAGCCTTAACGGAAGTATAAAACGAATTAGTAAACCTGCTAGCTCCAAAAGAAGAAGAACCATAATGCATTGCATTAATAAGTAATATAAGCGGATAGTTGAGGAGACTTGGAAGCCCTATTTCCATCACTACTGAAGTAAACACATAGTTAATTAATATTTATAATTGTTAGTATAATCAACAAACTCAAATATCGATTACCAAATAGATAACAAAAGATAGATAGTTGGCACTTGAACACTAATCCTTGAGGACGATATTCGGTCTTACCTAGACTATATTACTTGTCACGATAACGTGTACTTGCGTTAAAGTGTGTGCATTAAATCGCGCATCAAGTTTTTGGCGCCGTTGCCGGGGATTAGGCATAGTTCAATATCAATTTTATCTATTTTTAATTTCTAATTTGGTTTTTAATTTTTTTTTGTACGTTTTTAATTTTTATTTCGGTAAAAATCAGGGTGCCGTGATCTGTTTGTCTGTTTTTGATAGTTTCAGGAAATCAGTTTATGCGAAGGAGAAGAGGGGCAGACACTCTTGTTCCCTTCAATCCAGAGATTGAGAAAACGTAAAATGCGAGCAGAAAGAACCGGATTGCGGCCTTAATTGAGATGGACGGCGTCCAAAACAACACTGTGATGAGAGAAGGGTTAGGTGAAAATCAACCTAACCCAGGAATGCCTCAGAGAGTGCCGATGGGCGTAGAGGAGAGTTCAAGTCGGTGCGAAAGAAGCAGGAGACTACGTCGCCGAGGGTGAGCGAACCTGCACATGTATTAGGCTCCCGCACAGAGCAAACAACTTTGAGATCAAACCGGTGATTCTAAGTATGGTGCAGAACACAGTGCAATTTGGAGGACTGCCATCAGAGGATCTACATATGCACATAGCTAATTTCTTGGAGCTATGTGCAACATTCAGATATAACGGCGTTACTGATGACGTTGTCAGATTGAGGCTCTTTCCCTTCTCACTCAGGGATAGAACAAAAATATGGTTAAATTCCCTGCCAGCTTATTCGATTTTTACATGGCAAGAGCTGACACAGAAATTTTTGGCCAAATTCTTTCCACCGTGCAAAGCAGCGAAATTGAGAGGGGAGCTGAATAATTTCTACCAAGCAGATGGAGAGTCATTATACGAAGCTTGGGAGAGGTTCAAGGATTTGCAGAGAAAATACCCACACCACTGTATTGAGTTGTGGAACTTGGTCCACATCTTCTATAACGGGCTGAGCGGAACAACCAGAACAATTATAGATGCAGCAGCAGGTGGGACATTTATGAGGAAAATAGCTCACGAATTATTAGAAGATATGGCCACCAACAACCATGTCACAGAAGATAGACCAATGAGTGGTAGGAGAACAGTGGGAGTTCACGAGATAGATGCCATCACTGCCCTGAATGCCCAAGTGGCCCTTTTGACGAAACAGCTGCAGCAACATACATTATCAGTAAATGCAGTGCAGATGCCAAAGAGCTGTGAAATATGTGGTGGCCCACATACATTCGATAGATGTCCTGCAGCTGATCCTAATAATATGCCAATCGAGCAGGCAGAGTGTCAGGCCGTGGGTAACTATCAGAGGCCCCAAAACAACCCATACTCCAACACATACAATCCAGGGTGGAGGAATCACCCAAATTTCTCATGGAGAGGAGACCGGGCGCATAATCAATATAGAGGCGATGCAAAACCAAGACACGAGAATCGCGGCCATTTACTCAGGCCCCACCCTCTCAATAGTTCAATGCACATGTTCAGCCAGAAAAGCAAGATGAGCTGAGAGCAGCTTTGTTGGCACTCACCAACGCCCGGACCATTCGTGGCGAAACTAGATCCTCGTTCAGAACTTGGAAACACAAGTGGGTCAGCTAGCAAAGCAATCGAGCAGTGGTACACCGCCAAGCAACAGAGATGAATCAGAGAACAATGCGGGCGATGCGATTTGAGAAGTGGTAAGCGATTGGAGCGGATTCACCTCAGTGGTAGTTGAACAAAGGGCGAGATAGAAAGAGAAGGTGGTTGAAGCTTCGCCCGGAGGTAGAAAACTCCGCAGAAGGAGTATCTGAGAAGATCCCATTCCCAGAGATTGCGGAAGGCGGTTGATAAACAATTCTCCAAATTTTTGGAGACGTTGAATCGCCGCGTATCAACATACCCTTTATAGAGGCGTTGGAGCAGATGCCCTCCTATTTCAAATTCATGAAGGAGATTTTGGGGAAGAAGAAGAAACTGGCAGAGTATGAGATGGTAGCACTAACGGAGGAGTGCAGTGCTATCTTACAGAAGAAGTTGCCCCCTAAACTAAAAGACCCAGAGAGCTTTACATTGCCTTACACAGTTGGCAGGGTGACATGCAACAGGGCTCTTTGTGATTTAGGGGCAAACATAAATTTGATGCCTTTGTCAGTATTTAAACGGTTGGAGTTAGGTGAGGTCAAACCAACCACGGTGAGCCTGTAACTAGCCGATAGGACAGTGGTGCACCCAAGGGGGAATATTGAGGATGTGCTTGTTAAAGTAGGAAAATTCTTTTTTCCCGCGGATTTCCTCATTCTCGACATGGAAGAAGATGCAGAGATCCCCATCATATTGGGGAGACCATTCCTGGCGACAGGGAGAGCCCTGATCGATGTAGAAAGAGGAGAGCTGACGTTGAGGGTGGAGAAGGAAGAAATGGTGTTTAAAGTATTTAAACACATCATTGAGCCACCAATCATGAGTAGGTGTTTTGCAATCAGCACCATCAAAACCCTCTGTGAGCCAGTACAAGCCAAACCAAGGGAGATGAGCCCACAAAAGCAGGTATGTGATGCCGAACCTCCACAAAAGCAGGTATGTGTTCCTGAACCTTCCCTTGAAGATAATTTTAAGAAGAGAAGAAGAAGAAGAAAACGAAAAATGTGGAGAAAATGGATTGGTTGTGGGGTTAATCCACCCCACACTTCTTGAGTTAAGGAACTTGCGTCCGGCTAAAAGACGTTAAAGACAACGCTACTTGGGAAGCAACCCAAGGTATTTTGATTTATTTTACTTTAATATAGTAGTTTTTATTAAGAACAGTCTCACGGAGGTAGTGTTTGTGTTGTGATTGACAGGTGTAGGCCAATAAATTGAAGGGCGAAAAACTGAAGAATAGCCAGGATTTCCAGAAAAACGGGTGAGCGCCGCGGCGCCAAAAATCCAGAAAAATTGCCAAGTCTAGGCGCGCAGAAATTCAGTAGTGCGAAGAGTTAGCCATGGCTAAAATGCAGGCCACGCAAGCGGAAATCCAAAAATTAAAAGACGCCCAAAAACCCGATTTTCCCCAATTTCAAACCAAAACCTAACCTTTCTTCTCCACAAAACCCACAAAAATTCAAACCTCACCCACAAATCTTCCATAAATCAAACCCAAACACAACCAAAAACTCTTAAAATCCCTAAACCTTTAACCATTTCAACCAACAAAACTTCATCCCAGTGCCTCAAATCACCATTAGAAGCAAGAAAACCTTGAAGAACACCGTCAAAAAGGTAATCTTCATCTTTTCTTGAAAGCTTTACAGTAGTCAAAGGAGGTAGTAGTTTGGAGGAGTGTTGCATTGTTGAAGTCGTTGGGGTGTTGAAAAATTGGTTGTGAAATTTAGAGGAGGAGTACACAAGGAGGGTGTGGGTATTGTGTAGTACAGGAGTTGGAGTTTGGGGGTGATAGTGTTGTAGCTGCTAGTTGTTGTGTGATAGTGTTGGGGAACATTGGTGATACTAAACGCTGCAAAAAGTGAATTAACCATGTCTGCCAGAAAGAGAAGAGCCTCCACATCCACCTCAGCCCCTCAATACGATGATACTAGGTTCATTAGCCAACAAGCTTATGAAAGATACAAAAAGCTTAGTACTAGGCCCTTAATCCCTGAAAGGGGAATGGACTATCAAAGGGATTCGCTTGGGGAGGAGGATGTCTATGAGCCCATTCGGGCAATGATTGAGATGATGGGGTGGAAAAGATTTGTAGACCCGGAAGAGATAGCACCAATGAACACAGTAATGGTGCGTGAATTTTATGCTAATCTTCCGGAGAAGGTGAACAATGGATGCTTTGTGAGGGGACAATATGTGCCTGTGACGGCAAAAGAGGTCAATGCGGTATTGGAAACAGTTGATGTTGAAGAAAGAGGTGATGACCGAAGCTACTTCAGATCATGGTCTAGAAGCACCAACCGCATTGACTGGAATATCGTCGCATGCACAGTGAGCTACCCTGGGGCTGCATTTGATATCTCCAGAAATGGGTCAAGAGGATCGGCAGTGTCGGTTCAACAAGCGACCAGGGTTGGTCAGTATTTACGTCGATGCCGTCTGATTCAATCAACGTACTTCACCAGAGTGCCAGAAGATAGGATCAAATTGATATATGGAATTATGACGGGGAAGACGATTGATGTGGGAAAGGAGATAGTGCAAAGCATTGAAGAGACCAGCAGGTTGGTAACAACAGGTGGGTTGGGACATGGCTCACTTATTACAAGTTTATGCGCCATAAATGGGGTCCCAACCCTACCCACTGATACTCGTGAGAGAAACCAACTGCCTGTGTCATATGGGATAGTGCACTCCTTCCCAGACCCAAGCCCCCCAGCAGCAAGAAGAAGAGCACCAGCACCACCAGCAGCAGCAGCAGAGGCCGCCATGAACGAAGATGAGCCTGAAATAGAGGCTCAATATGCGGCGAGGAGCAACACCACCAACCACGTAATCGTAACCTCCAATGACTATGATGGAGCAGTTGCTCCAGAACCAGAGAAGGATGATGCAACATTTCGACACAGTGATACAAAGACAACAAGAGTTGAGACAAGGGCAACACGAATTGAGGCAGGGGCAACAACAGTTGCACCAGTAATTTGACGAGATGAGTTCCCTGTTCAACCAATGGTCGATGCATTATCCACCGCCACCACCACCATTTTAAACCAAGTTTGTAAGTGTCCTTGTCTTTTATGGTTTTTGAGTCTTGCACACATTGGGGACAATGTGTGATTTAAGTTTGGGGGGTGTCTTATTTGTGTCTTATTGTTATAGTATGTTTAAATCTTTTTGATTGTTTTTGTGTATTTTCGAGTCATATTTTTTTCTTTCTTTTGAGTCATAATTGTCTGACAAAGATCATGCATGCTGTAGTTACTAGAAACACCTAGTGAAGTAAGGTGGAATAATTTAATGGAATTAGAAGCAACTATCTAAACATTTATGTTAGATATGCCAAAAACTCACAAAATCTGTCTATTTGGAGTTTCTTGCTTGAATTGTGCATGATAAATGATTAGAACCTATGTGTTATGATTGCTTGCTATTTGAGGCGAAATAGTTAGGATATGCATGTTAGGGAGATGACTCAGGCGTTTCTTTGTTAGCCAATTCTTACCACTCTTTTCTATCCCTGACATTAAAAATATCCCTAGTCAGCCCCATTGAGCCTAAAAATTGAACTTTTTCTTTGACACCCTATATTTCCATACTTGTGCCATAAGTAAACATGTGAAATAGTTGGAATAGAGTGTGTTAAAAAAAGAGACAAAAAGAGCAAACAAGATTGATGCACCCCAATTAAACAGTAATAAGAAATAGGCAAAACCCTAAGTTTGGGGGTGCTTGCTATTATGATACACTTCACGCTCTCAAAACAAAAGAGGGGAAAGATAGATTTGAAGTGAAGAAAAGAAATCAAAAAGAAAAGGGAAACATTGAAAAGCTAAAGAGCTTATGGTATACAAAAATGAGCCTAAATGCCTATTTTTACCTACCCGTGCCTAAGCCTACATTACAACCCTTAAAAGTCCTGAAGATCTCTTAGATGCATATCCGTGATTAGTGGAGAATAGCAAGTAAAAATGTCATATGATTTTTGAAATTAACATGCATGATTCAGTATTGTGACTTCCATTAAGCATGATAAAAATGAGTTTGCGAAATATCTAGTTTAATGTGTTTAGTGTGCTAAAGTTTCATGTTATATGTTCCTGCATATTATTCTGCTAATTTTCATATTTTTCTAAAGTAACACCAATGCAGCAAAGTGATCAATGTCATTGAGTCTTTTATTTTCCTTTTTCTTGAGTCTTTATTTCTTTCTTTTTATCTTTGCTCGAGGGCGAGCAAATGTTAAGTTTGGGGGTATTTTATCGGTGTATTTTATATACACTTTTTGAGTCATTTTTAGTTAGTCTTTTGTCCCTTTTTGTACAAATACGTGTCGTCTTAGGATAAATTTTCTTTCTTTTGAGTCAAATTGGTTAAAATGGCTATTTGGCGGAAAAGGAGCTAAAAGAGGGCAAAAATGGAGGTTCCAGAGCTTAAAAGACGAGAAAGTGGCGAACCAGGCACGGACACGGGCCATCGCGCGCGCCTCCCAATCAGGGGCGGCGCCGGCGCCAATATCGAGACTGCAAAGTTGCGTGCGCGCGCTCTAGACAGCAGAGTGCAGGGCCGCGGCGCCTAATCACCGTAGCAGAGAGTTCGGCGCCGACGCTGAAAATCGAGTTTTAGACGATTTCTGGGCCAGGCCTGAAGGGAAAAGTTGAAGGGCGGTTTGGAGGCTATAAAAAGAGAACCCTAGGCAGTTTTCAAGAGTTCCCTTTCTTGCACAAACACAAGACTTCTTGGAGTTGAAGATTGGAGACCTTTACTTAGTAATTTTCTTTTTTTTTTCTTTACTTTACTTTCAGTTTTTATGTTGGATATTGAATTAGTTCTTGTCATGTCAATGGCTAGGAACTAATTCCATTATAGGGTTTTCCATGTCAAATCACTTGAACCTTATGTTATGAATTGATGCATGTTTATGGTTGTTCTTCTTATTGTTGAGATTTACCCAATAATTGCTTTGAATGCTTGGTAATTAATTGATCACTAATTATCATTATTTATATGATTTCTAATCAAACTTCGAAAGGAGGAGGTTGTGACTATGCTGTAAGTTGGGTAGACATAGGTTGGATTGGGGATGAAAATACCTCAATTACTTGTGTAGCGTTAATAAGAGGTTTAAACACCTAATTTCACGCATGGCGCGTGACGATTAACAAGGTTTTTGGTCTTAATCCTCTATAGAGTCATCCTTATCACCGAAAGATAGAAAGGAGCGCTCGGGGTTGAGTGTTTATATAGCCTTAACGGAGTATAAAGCGAATTAGTAAACCCGCTAGCTCGAAAGAAGAAGAACCATAATTCATTGCATTAATAAGTAATATAAGCGGATAGTTGAGGAGACTTGGAAGTCCTATTTCCATCACTACTGAAGTAAACACATAGTTAATTAGTATTTATAATTGTTAGTATAATCAACAAACTCAAATATCGGTTACCAAATAGATAACAAAAGATAGATAGTTGGTACTTGAACACTAATCCTTGAGAACGATATTCGGTCTTACCTAGACTATATTACTTGTCACGATAACGTGCACTTGCGTTAAAGTGTGTGCATTAAATCGCGCATCAAGAGGAGAGCAAGTAAGTTAGGAAGTGGAAGAGTGAATTTTGGTAAAGTGATGTGACACGTAGAAAGAGGAAACTGACATCGAATGATATTAATCCACGATTGCAATTTTAGAGAATAAGAGGGAGAAGTCATAGTGATGTGGCACTCTAGTAAGTTTAAAACACATATGTATAGATTCTTTTCCCCAAAAGGTGGATCTCCCACCCCAGGAGGCCCCACACCCCGGTCCAACAGGATTGTGAAGGAGTTAATCATGGTAACTCAACTAGTTTCAAAGGTTAGACCACTACCACGCTGCGCACAAGAGACCCTCCTTTATTTCAAGAAGTAACCCCCACTCTGCCGCTGACGGGATTCGATCTTGGCTATTTTTCCAATTATCCCCCTTGAGAACCAGTTGAACTGCCCATTAATGCGCTATTTATGCACACACTTAAATACAAGTGCACGTGTCATGACAAGTAATATAGTCTAGAAGACCGAGTTATCGTCTCTCAGAGATTAGTGTCCAATTATCAACCTCTATTCTGTAGTATCTATTTGGTAACCGATAATTTGATGAATTGTTTATAGCTATGATTATAGATGCTAACTAAATTACTTTACTTTACTTCAGATATGGTTTAAATAGGGCTTCCAAATCTCCTCAACTATCCGCTCGCTTTACTCGTTAATGCAAATAATTATGGTTCTTCTTCTATTTTTAGATAGCAGGTTAACTAAGCCGTTTTATACTCCTGTTAATGTAATATAAACACTCAACCCCAATGTAGAACCCTTCTATCTTTTGATGACAAGATTGACTACAAAGGAGGATTAAGAGCAATAACTTATTAAGCTACACAAGTATCGGGGGTACTTTCGTCCACGATTTAAACCTATGTTTATTCAACTATAGCATATTCACAATCTCTCCTTTCGGATTTCGATTAGAAATCATATAAGTTATGATAATTAGTGATAATTAATTACCAAGCAATCAAAACAATTATTGAATAAATCTCAACAATAATAAAAAGAAACCAAAACATGCATTAATTCATAAGAACGAGGTTCAAGCGATTCGACATGGAAAGCCCTAAATTAAGTTAGTTCCTAGCCATAGACATGTCAAGAACTAAACTAATATCCAACATATACAAAAAAAAGAAATAAAATAAAGAATAAGAAATTACACAAAAGTAAGTCTCCAATCTTGATCTCAAGTTGTGATGAATTGTAAGGTGTGTAACTCTTAAATCTGACCTAAAGGTCCTTTTTATATCACCAAAAACGTCCCAAACCTTTTCCTTCTTGGCCTTGGCTCATTCCTATTCGGATCTGTCAATTTTCCCGCGTTGGCACAGCGGCCCTGCAACCGGCGCCGTGGCGCCGAAACTTCTGCGGCTCTCTGCTTCTTGGACGTCGTGGCGCTCTGCTGCTGCTGGTTGGTTGGCGCCGCGGCGCCGCCCTGTTTCTCACCCGGGTTGCCAATTTTTTAGCTTTTTGAGCTCTGGAACCTCTGTTTCTGCCCTCTTTTTGCTCCTTCTCGCCAATGTGCCACTTTAAACCATTGTGACTCAAAAGAAAGAAAATCTATCCTAACACGACACATATTTGTACAAAAATGGGCAAAAGACTAACTAAAAATGACTCAAAATGTGTATATAAAATATAGCGATCAAACACCTCCAAACTTAACCTTTTCTCGCCCTCGAGTAAAGATAAAAAAATAGAAACAAAAACACGAAAGAAAAGAAAAGAAAATGACTCAAAGACATTGATCAATTTGCTGCATCATTGTTACTTAGAAAAGCATGAATGTTAGTAGAATAATATGCAGGAACATATAGCATGAATTTTTAGCATTCTAAACACATCAAGTCAGATATTTCGCAAATTCAATCTAATCATGCTCAATGGAAGTAAGAATACCTAACTATGCATGTCAATTTCAAAATCTGACGGCCTGTTTACTTGCTATTCTCCACTAATCATTGATACACACATTAGAGATCAGGGCTTTTCAGGGTTGTAATGTAGGCTTAGACAGGGGTAGGTAAAAATAGGCTTTTAGGTTCAATCTTACGTACCATAAGCTCTTTTGCTTTCGATTCTTCCCTTTTTCTTTTGATTTTCTTTTTAACCTCATACCTATTTTTCCCTCTTTTGTTTTGAGAGAATGAGGTGTCTGATGAATAGTATGCACCCCAAACTTAGGCTTTTGCCTATTTATGATTACTTTTCATTGGGGTGCATCAAAATTGTCCACTCTCTTTTGTCTCTTTTTCAACACTTTATAATCCAAACAACTCAATTTTTCCACTTATGACACAAATATGGAATTATAGGGTGTCAAAGAAAAATTCTTATTTTTAGGCTCAAAGGGACTGACTAGGGATACAATTGTAATGCCATGGATAGACAAAGAATGGTAAGAAAAGGCTAACAAAGAAATGCCTGAGTCATATCCCTAACATGCATATTCTAACTATTTCGCCTCAAATAGCAAGCAAGCAGACACATAGGTTTAATCATTAACACTGCATAAATCAAGCAAGATACCCCAAATAGTTCGATTTCATGAATTTTTGACATATCTATCCTAAGTGTTCAGATTTTCTGCTTCTAATTCCATTACATTATTCAACTTTACTTCACTAGGTGTTTCAAGTAACTACAACATGCATGATCATAAAAAAAAATTAGACTCAAATAAACATAGAAAATAACACAAAAAAAACTCAAAAACACATAAAAAATAACTAAGAACTCCCCCCCAAACTTAAATCACACATTGTCCCTAATGTGTGCAAGACTCAAAAAATAAAAGAAAGACGGAACAACTTACAAACTTGGTTTAAAATGGTGGCGGCGGATAATGCATGGACCACTGGTTGAACAAGAAACTCATCTCATCAAAT
This sequence comes from Przewalskia tangutica, assembly GCA_029844215.1. Taxonomy (NCBI): domain Eukaryota; kingdom Viridiplantae; phylum Streptophyta; class Magnoliopsida; order Solanales; family Solanaceae; genus Przewalskia; species Przewalskia tangutica. The sequence continues at coordinate 38,475,742 of CM056731.1, read as the reverse complement.
CTCAGGTTCAACTGTTGTTGCTCCTGCCTTATTTCTTGTTGTCTTTGCCTCAGGTCCTGTTGACCTTGTATTATTGTGTCAAAACTATGCATCATCCTCCGCTGGTTCATGAGCAACTGCTCCATCATAGGCACCAGAGGTTCCAATTCCAGGGGCTGCTACCTGCCTCATGTTGAGCCTCTGAGACTCTCAGGCTCATCTTCATCCATGGCAGCCTCTGCTGCTGCTGGTGCGCGTCTTTGGTCTTTGGTCTCCTTCTTGCTGCTGCTTTGGTCTTTGGTCTCATGCTTCTGCTTTGGAGGAACTGGTTCTGGGAAGGCATGCACTATCCCATATGTCACAGGAGGTTGACCCTTCTCATATGTATCAGTAGCTAGGGTTGAGACTCCATGTCTAGAACATAAACTGCAAATAAGTGATTCGTGTACCAACCCACCTGTAGTGACCAACCTACCGGTTTCTCCAATGTTCTGCAATATCTCCTTCCCAACATCAATCGTCTTCCCTTCCATAATTCCATATATCATCTTTATTCTATCTGCTGACACTCTGGTGAAGTGCGTCGATGGAATCAGGCGGGCACTGACGAAATATAACCAACCCTTGGTTGTTTTGTTGAACTGACATCTGCTCAGTCCTCTTGATCCATTTCGTGCAATATCATACTCAGCCCCAGGGTAGCATAATGTGCTTGCGATGATGTCCCAATCGATGTTGTTGGCATCTCTAGACCAAGTTCTGAAATAGCTTCGATCATCGCCTCTTTCTTCAACATCGACTGTTCTTAATAGCTCATTCACCACCTCAGCCGTCACAGGCACATACTGTCCTCTCATAAAATATCTACCATTTACCCGTTCCGGAAAGTTAACATATAATTCTTTCACCATTACAGTGTTCTGTGGTACTATTCTCTCTGGATTAACAAATCTCTTCCACCCAATGGCCTCTATCATTGCCCGAATAGGCTCATAGACATCTCCATCCTCAAATGACTCCCTTTGGTACTCCATTCCTCGCTCAGGGATCAAGGGTCTAGTACTAAGTTTGTAATATCTATCTTCTGCTTTTTGACTGACAAACCTAGTAGCGTCATATTGTGGAACGGAGGCGGATGTGGAAGCTCTTTTTTTTCTGGCAGACATTTTGGAAATTTCTTCAGCAACGTTTCCTCTGTTTCAGTGAGATTACCCAGCAACTTTCAATCAACACACAACGTAAGCAGCAAAATACAACACCATTCAACCCCCTAAACTTCACTCAAATCACAGGTACAACACCCCCACAATATCTACCCATAGAGCACATCCACAAACTTATGAATTATCTCCCCCAATTGCTCTGAAAATTTCAAGAAAAGTGATGAAAGTTACCTTGGACGGTGTTTTTCAAAATTTTCTTGTTCCTAGTGATGGATTGAGGCAATGGAATGAGGGTTGTTGTTTGAAATGGTTAAGGGTGCAAGGAATTGAAGTACTTTGGTTGTGATTGAGTTTAGTTTGTGGAAGATTTTGAATAATGGAGGCTGATTTCGTGGGTTTTGGAGAGAGGAAGGGTTATGGGTTTTTGATTTGGAGAGGGGAAATCGAATTAGGGCTCTTTTAATTTCAGTTTTTCCGTCGCGGCGCCACGACCCTGAGATTGGTGTCGTGGCGCCCAAACATCTGCGACCCTCTGAACTTTCGACGCCGTGGCGCTCTGATTTGGCACCGCGGCGCCCAAACTTCAGAGGCCTTCTGGACTTTCGGCGCCGCGGCTCTCTGATTCGGCGCCGTGGCTCCCAACTTCATGTGCCTTGCTGCATTCTCGGCGCCGTGGCCCTCTGCTGGGCGCCGTGGCGCCGAGTAAATTTTTCTCCTCTCTCACATTTTCATCCTCCATTTTTTAGCCCTGTACCTGTCATCACAACATGTAAACACTACCTTCCGTGAGACTGTTCTAACTAAAACTAAATTGCATAAAATTTAAAAAAAATCTTGGGTTGCCTCCCAAGTAGCGCTGTCTTTAACATCTTTTAGCCGGATGCAGGTTCCTTATCAAGAGGCATGGGATAACTTAACCCCACAGCCTACCCATTTCATAATCATTTTTCTCTTTCGCCTTCTGTTTTTCTTTTTCTCTTTTTTCTCAAGAGAAGGTTTAACCTTGCTCACATGTACTGGCGGACTGATTTCCTTTTCTTTGGCCGGTGCTGGCTCAACTGATGTGCTAACGGTGCTGACTGCAAAACACTTGCTTGTGACTGGGGTTCAACGATGTGTTTAAACACCTTAAACACCATCTCTTCATCCTCAACTCTGAGTGTCAACTCGCCCTTTTCCACATCAATCAAGGCTCTCCCAGTTGCCAAGAATGGTCTTCCCAAGATGATAGAGATTTCATCATCTTCCTCCATATCAAGGATGAGGAAGTCCGCAGGAAAAAATAATTTTCCCACCTTAACTAATACGTCTTCAATTATTCCCCTGGGATGCACCACTGTCCTATCCGCTAACTGCAAGTTCACAGTGGTTGGTTTGACTTCACCCAAACCCAACCTCTTGAAAACGGACAAGGGCATGAGATTTATGCTGGCCCCAAATCACACAGAGTCCTGTTACATGTCACACTGCCAATTGTGCAAGACAATGTGAAGCTCCCTGGATCCTTAAGCTTGAGGGGCAGTTTCTTCTGCAATATGGCACTGCATTCCTCTGTCAATGCCACTGTCTCGTACTCAGCTAGCTTCTTCTTCTTCCCAAGAATTTCCTTCATAAATTTGAAATAAGTAGGCATTTGCTCCAACGCCTCAATGAAAGGGATGTTAATGTGCAGCTTTCTAAATACCTCCAAGAACTTGGAGAATTGCTTATCAACTGCTTTCCTTTGCAACCTCTGAGGGTAAGGAATCTTCTCTGTGTATTCCCTCACTGGAACTGTTGGAGCCTTCTCTAAAATAGGGCGGTCCTCAGTAACCCCCTCCTTCTCTGCATCTACTCTCTGCTCAACTCTCTGTTCTACCACGGGCTGAGGTGTAGGCTGTTCTAGCTGTTTCCCACTTCTCAGCTGCACCGCCTGACACTGCTCTCTGGGATTCATCTCTGTATTACTAGGAAGAGTGCCCTGTGGCCTGTTATTTGCCATCTTTGCTAGTTGTCCCACCTGCGTCTCCAAGTTCCTGATAGAGGATCTTGTCTCTGCCATGAACTGGGTTTGTGAATTCGTAAGTGTCAACAAGGCTGCTCGCAATTCGTCTGGCTTTTCTTGTGGAGCAGGTGTACTGAACTGTTGGGAAGGTGAGGCCTGGTTAAATGGTTGTTGATTCTGGTATTGGCCTCGGAACTGGTTCTGTTGCCCTTGATCACCCCTCCATGAAAAGTTAGGATAATTCCTCCACCCTGAATTGTAGGTATTTGAATAGGGGTTGTTCTGAGGCCTTTGGTAATTCCCCACTGCCTTACATTATGCTTGCTCAATAGGGATGTTGTTGGGGTCTGCTGATGGGCACCTATCAAAGGTATGAGGACCCCCACACATCTCACAACTCGATGGCATCTGAACTGCATTCATTGACACTGTGTTCTGCTGCAGTTGTTTGGTCAAGAGAGCAACCTGTGCATTTAACGTTGTGATGGCATCAATCTCATGAACTCCTATCGCTCTCCTTCCACTTACCCCTCTATCATCTGTCACATAGTTATTGGTGGTATGTCTTCTAGCAAATCATGGTCCTCATATGATGTCTTCTTCATGAAGGTTCCACCTGCAGCTGCTTCAATGATGGTTCTTGTGGTCCCACTTAGCCCATTGTAGAAAATATGGACCAAATTCCACAGCTCAATGCTATGATGTGGACACATTCTCTGCAGATCTTCAAATCTCTCCCAAGCCTCATAGAGTGACTCTCCATCAGCCTGGTAAAAATTGTTCAGCTCTCCTCTCAGCTTAGCGGCTTTGGACGGTGGAAAGAACTTTGCCAAGAACTTCTGTGCCAACTCCTGCCATGTGAATATAGAATCTGTAGGCAGAGAATTCAACCAAACTTTTGCTCTATCCCTGAGTGAGAAGGGAAAGAACCTCAATCGGATGGCGGCGTCAGTAACGTCATTATACTTGAAAGTTGCGCACAGCTTCAAGAAATTTGCTATGTGCATATGAGGATCTTCAGATGTCAACCCTCCGAATTGAACTGTATTCTGCACCATACTCAAGATCGCAGACTTGATTTCGAAATTATTTGCTCCTATTGCTAGGAGCCTGATGCAAGTCTGTGCTTCATTCACCCTTGGCAGCACATAATCTCCCAAGCTTCGCTCAACTTGGACCTGGACCCTTTCTTCCACATCCATTGTTAACCTCTGGGGCATCATCTGGTTAGGTTGATGATCATCTAACCCTTCGTTCATCTCATTGTTATTCTGCAAGCCTCCCATTGCTATTAAGGCCAAGATTCGTTTGTTTCTCTGGTTCTGCTTGCAAGTCTTTTCAATCTCCGGGTTGAAGGGAACAAGTGTATCTGCTCCTCTTCTCATTCGCATAAACTAGATGCCTGCAACAAATCAAAATCAACAAACGGATCACGGCACACGGTTTCACTAATAAAAAAAACCAAATTAGAAATTAAGAATAGATAGAATGATATCGAACTACGTCAATCCCCGACAACGACGCCAAAAACTTGATGCGCGATTTATGCACACACGTAAACGCAAGTGCACGTGTCGTGACAAATAATATAGTCTAGAAGACCGAGTTATCGTCCTCAGGGATTACTGTCCAATTATCAACCTCTATTCTGTAGTATCTATTTAGTAACCGATAATTTGATGAATTGTTTATAACTATGATTATAGATGCTAACTAAATTACTTTACTTTACTTCAGATATGGTGGAAATAAGGCTTCCAAATCTCCTCAACTATCCGCTCGCTTTACTCGTTAATGCAAATAATTATGGTTCTTCTTCTATTTTTAGATAGCAGGTTAACTAAGCTGTTTTATACTCCTGTTAAGGTAATATAAACACTCAACCCCAATGTAGAACCCTTCTATCTTTCGATGACAAGATTGACTACAAAGGAGGATTAAGAGCAATAACCTATTAAGCTACACAAGTATCGAGGTACTTTCGTCCACGACTTAAACCTATGTTTATTCAACTATATCATATTCACAATCTCCCCTTTCGGATTTCGATTAGAAATCATATAAGTTATGATAATTAGTGATCAATTAATTACCAAGCAATCAAAACAATTATTGAATAAATTTCAACAATAATAAGAAGAAACCAAAACATGCATTAATTCATAAGAATGAGGTTCAAACGATTCGACATGAAAAACCCTAAATTAAGTTAGTTCCTAGCCATAGACATGCCAAGAACTAAACTAATATCCAACATATACAAAAAAAGAAATGAAATAAAGAACAAGAAATTACACAAAAGTAAGTCTCCAATTTTGATCTCAAGTTGTGATGAATTGTAAGGTGTGTAACTCTCAAATCTGACCTAAAGGTCCTTTTTATATCACAAAAAACGTCTCAAACCTTTTCCTTCTTGACCTTGGCCCATTCCTATTCGGATCTGTCAATTTTCCGGCGTACGCCATGTTCCAGAATCAGCCGCGCGCTAAAACTTCGCGACTCTACTTGGGCGTCGTGGCGCTCTGCTGTTGCTGGTTGGTTGGCGCCGCCCTATTTCTCGTCCGGGTTGCCAACTTTTTAGCTTTTTGAGCTCTGAAACCTCTGTTTCTGCCCTCTTTTCGCTTCTTCTCGCCAATGTGTCAATTTAAACCATTGTGACTCAAAAGAAAGAAAATATATCCTAACACGACACATATTTGTACAAAAATGGGCAAAAGACTAACTAAAAGTGACTCAAAAGGTGTATATAAAATACACCGATCACCCATGCGGACAACACATATGTATAGATGTAAATACTAACCTGAGTTAAGGAACCAGGTTCCTCAATAGTTTTTGAAAATCGGGGCAACATTTTTGTAGAAGGCAATATCACTTATCCTTGCACATTCTTGAGATTACCATGCGTGCATACATGTAACAATATAGAACTGAGTTAGATATTACCAAAAACACTTCCAACATATACCTGTCCTCTAATCGTAGTCAATCATTGAGGGATCTTGTAAGGATATAATTAGTTGATCTTGATTAACTCCAGCTCCAAACGATTCTTTCAAAATGCTCCCTACTAAGTGTATTTCATGAAGATATCTACTGTTGACACCCAATTTTATCCCTCTCTTCCCATTATTCATCCAAAATTAAGCTATTTCTTTTTACACCGCAAAAACAATTTTTTATTTTGATAAATCATTTTTTTTATATACCACAATCGCTATTTAAATAAAATACCTAAAACTATCCAACTTTCAACCGCCGCCGCCTTGCACCCTTTAAAAACTCTAAATACTCTTCATTTTCTTACAAAAGCTTTCAGAGATAAGTTTTAAAGCGAATTTCGCTTCTGATTCGGTAAGTCAATTTGAACTTAAGGACCCCTTGCCTCAGTTCGCTGCACCCAAAAAAGGTCTGTAAATTCAATGCCATTTAAACTCCAACTTATTTCTATATTTTCGTAGATGTTCGTACATTTTTCTCTGTTTTTTTAGTCTTGTTCCTTTCCTTTAATGGCTATTCGCTCACTTTCCATGTCTACCCATTTACCAAGTTAACTACACATTTGTCGTGTCTGATTAAGTGTTACAGTGCATCCATGATAGCATGTAGGGTCTTTAAGGCTATGCTTGTTGTTTTACCTATTGGTCAAATGATTTAGATGTGTTTGTACTCATATCTCGCATTTGTTGAATCTACTTTGTCTATATACTACCTCAGTTTATAAATTTTGTTCAGATAGATAATATATATGGGATATGATTTGGTATTGAATTATTTTAAGTTAGTGAAGGATCTTGACATATGATTTGAATATGTATAACTTAGGGGGCAAAAGGTTTGTTTATTTTCTTGTTAAGTTGTGCCCGTATCTAGGTTATTAACTAGTGCATGTCTTGGCCTCTGGTTTGTTTATATGAGTTAGTTTAATTCCTTCTTATAAATAGTAACACCTTGAGAACAGTCATACTTTTATTGTCCAGTGTTTTATTAAAAGTGTTTGGATCATAAATATGCCTTACTTCCTCTTCTTCTTTCTGTTAATAAACTGAACTTGTTTATTTATGTCTGCTTGTGTGATCTCCATAGTGTTCATAGGTTTCTAAACAAATCGTGTCCAACTTGTGACTATGTCTGTGAGCTATGAAGTGGAATAAAAAAAAATTACTTGCAAATGATGTGAACTATGTGGATACTACTGTCTGTGATAAGTCCAAGATATCTTCTAACTTGGGCCTAGTTCACAACTGAATATCTTATTTGCAGCTTTGGGATACATACTAATCTTTTTCTTTTCTTTATTTTACATGAAATGCATCGGGAGCAATCAAGAGTCTCATTACGAGACTCATCATGAAATCCACATCCGTGTCTATATTCGTACTCCAGAAATTCCAAGACGAATAAGGCGGGGCGACATTGCTGTCCAATCGTCATCCCTAATCTCTAATCTCATCCTTTATTTATTTATTTGCCACTGTAATTGTATTTGCTTAACTTTGTGATTAATAGGATATTTAACTCTATTAGTATTCGAATAGATTGGGAGGATAGTCTAAAAACATGAATCCATTTCACTCACTTACCTAACTCCTAATAAAATAAATTAATTTTCTCATAAACTTTTACTAATATGCTAAACAATTTATCATTTTTCTTATATCATACTAATATAAATTAGCCAAAAGTCAAATATATTTTATATCAATGTGCCTTTTCTACTCTTTCTTTCATACCATGTTGTATAACATACATATATTTTATTAACATAACAATCTATATATTTTAAATAACGTATACTTCTGTCTTATATGTATTCTTATAAAATGAGTATTCTAAGTCCTTGTGTTGTCAAAATACATTTTTATATATACTTTCAAATATCTCTTAAAATATTTCCAAAACATGTATTTTTCTAACATAATAATTAACCTAGGTTTGACCGGACAACCGCGAGTTAGCGGATTCTGAAGGATGCTTAATTCCTTCCCTTTAGGATAATAAAGAACCCTTACCCGAAATTTCATAAGTTTTGCAGATCATTAATTGAAGTTAGTTTTAGCAAATTTTGCTACGTAGATGTCCTAATTCATCTTTAAAATAATTAGGTGACGACTCCTTAAATACAATTCAGGAATCACCCATATGTCCTACACCATTTCGACTCCGGTTAAAATGGGGTGTGACATCTACTACCTGGTCCTCCGTTTTGCATAAATTCATACAAATCAACCCATTTTTAATATTATCCCTTAGGAAGTGATCCCTAACATCAATTTTCCATATTGAATGCACTTGTATTGTCATACAACAAGGGCAAACACTCAGTAAACACACCAAAATCCTCAAGAGCAATTGAGCACAACAAGAGGTAGTGATTACATATTCAGCTTCTACAGTAGAAAGAACCATAAAGTTTCATTTCTTTGTACCCCATGAGATCAAATATGATCCCAAAAAATAATTAATTCCAGATGTGCTCTTTCTATCCACCGATATCCAGCATAATCCGCATCAGCATACTCAATCAAGTCAAAATTATATCTTGATGAATAGAAAATGACCAGGTCTAGAGTCCATTTAAGATACCTCAGAATTCTTTTTGCAGCCTTCAAATGAGATCTCTTTGGACTTGATTGAAATCTCTATACATGGTTTCATTCACAGGAGAACCAGGTTCATCCATGTCCAGCCGAGTAACAATGGCTATATGAGTATCAATAATTTTAGCATTCTCCATTTCAAACCTTTTCAACGGCTCACTAATATACTTTTGTTGACTGATCATAGTACCTTTTGGAGTTTACTTAACTTGGTTCCTATGATAGTGCTGTTGTAAGGTTTGGGTATCAGGTGCCATACTTGGTTCCTCTCGAATAAGCTCTTCTCGCATCGCTCAGATTGAATAGTGCTTTGAGGGTCTGATGGACCAAATTCTGCAAAGTGTACTACATCATTGTCTTCACCATATGCCAAATTTTTATGATTGGTTTGTCTAGACCCCGGGGTACATGATACTACTTCAGTAACCTGATGTTCATCTTCATAAGAAATGATAGAGGCATCGGGTTCCTGCGTGCTTCTTGGCGATTCTCCACCATTATCTTGGTTGACTTGAATTATCATATTGTAAAATCCGGGAAAAAATAAAAAAAATCCGGAAAAAATAATAATAATATATAGTTGTGGTTGAGTTAATAAAAATATATATATATATATATATATATATATATAATAAAACAAAGAATAAATTGCATGGATAAAGTTAGTGTTAAAGTTGGATAAATAGATAGATGAAATGAAAATAAGAAAACAAAAAAAAAACAAAAAAAAAAAAACAAAAAAACAAAAAAACAAAAAAAAAATGTTGCATGCAGCATGCACGTCCCACCCCTTCCCTTTACCCCTTCCCCCCTTTTCATTTCCCCTCCAACTCTTGTCATTCCACCTCCCATAGGTTATAGAAAACTCTCCACTTATACATTGTATTTACACACAAACAAAGTACATAACATAAAGGTTAGAAAATCAGAAAAAAAGAAGAGGAAAAAAACACCAAGAGGGCAAGAAGAACAAGAATCAAAATACTAGAGAGTAAGGATATTAACAACCACACAACAATAATTTTCACACTTACAAGGTGAGTTTTCTCACTCAGAAATTCTTGGTAACATCCTTTATTTTTAGTTCAATACATGTTAGAATAAGAATTGAGTGTTGAAAAGAAATATTGAACTTTTGATTGTTTAGACGACTAGTTGCGTCATGAACTTTACGAACTGTTCTCACTGAGTTATAATTGTTAGAATTTGATGAAATTCGGAAGAGTGGTACACCTCTATAATATGATCATATAGAACCAAAAATGAGGTAAAATGGACATACAGTTTGAAAGTTATCAAAGTTCAAAGTTCCTGCCTTAGATTTGGTCGAAATTCGGAAAGACATAATTACAGACTGTTTTTATTGAGTTTTACTTATTAGAATTATATGAAAATTTACATGTTTGTAAATCTCTCTGTTACGGACAGATATAGATAAATATTTATTAAAACGGACTTAGGAGTTGAGAGTTATTGTAGTTTGAAGTTGCTGCCTCGGATTCATCGGAATCCAGAAGGGCAGGACGTGGAAACGTAAAACCGTACTAATAGGTGGGGAATATGAAAATTGTTTCTAAATGAAAGTTCTATATCTCTCTGTTGTGGACATTTTGAGACCTTACGGGGGTCTATCCGACTTACGGATTGAGATTTATCGCTGTTTAAAGTTTCTGCCTCGGATCTATCGAGATCCAGGAAGGGAAGCGAATAAAAGTGTAAAACTGTACCAAATGGTACATAATATGAAAGTATGGTTCACATGGAGACGTGTATCTCTCTGTTCTCATCGTTTTGAGATTTTATAGGGCTTGAACGGGTTTACAGATTAGGAGTTATGACTATTCTAAGATTGGGTTCTGTTTAATAAAAATTCTGCCGAAACAAATCTCATATGGCTGTTTTGAGGATACATTTGTGTTAGTTCCCCAAAGTAGTTTTAAATGAAATTTAGTACAGTGAAATATCCCCGTCTTACCGTAGTTTCCGCTTGAGAAACACCTTAGTTGGAGTTATGGTTAAAAAGTTATAATCGTTACAAGTATGAATGACATAATGTTGGGAAAGAGAATATTATTTATTCGATCTTCTGAAAAATATGAAAAGTGAATACGTGTTCACATAAATATATAAATATAAACATAATGGATCGGGTTGCACGCCGCAACAAAACGTAAAGTGAATATGTGTTCACAAATACGTAAATATAATGGGTCGGGTTGCACGCCGCAACAAAACGTAAAGTGAATACGCGTTCACAAATACGTAAATATAATGGGTCGGGTTGCGCGCAACAAAACGTAAAGTGAATACGCGTTCACGAATATGTAAACATAATGGATCGGGTTGCACGCCGCAACAAAACGTAAAGTGAATACGTGTTCACAAATACGTAAATATAATGGACCGGGTTGCACGCCGCAACAAATATGAAAGATGAATACATGTTCACCTATATATAAATATGAAAAGTGAATACGCGTTCACAAATATATAAATGTAATAAACATGTGGAAATGCAGGGGAATGTCTTAACGTATAATACGAGATAAAATGAAGTGTTAGTTAAACCGAGAATTTCCTATGAGGAGTTGTTGCATATTTAAAAATGTTGTAACCTGATATGTTTTTGCAATATGCTTATTACGTTATAATGTGATTGCGCTTGGAATATTGTGGTGTTACTTTGAATTGCAGGGTAAGTTCTCACTCAGGCCCAGATGGTAGGGCTGACTCTTTATTTAACATGTATCAGGAAAGCGTGATAGAGGAAAGACTCCACGCCAAGGCTAGCGATCGTCCCGCAGCCTCTTGTCATACCAAGTCCATTGTTTCGGGCTTGGTACTCGTCAGGTTCATAATGTCAGTCCCAATGTCTCGGAAAATGCCCGTGTGGAAAAGTCTCCCTTCCAACTTAGAATAATATTTTTCAGTATGTCTATGTTGAAACAATATTTGCACGAGCATGGGGTCGCGTTATATTTTTAATAAAGTCATAAATAAATTTCTTTATTGTTATTTTATTAACAGCTCCGTATTTGAATATAAGTTTAAATTTCTAAATAAAGAGAATTAAATGGTGCTCCTGGTGGAAAATAATTGTCCAGGTGCCATCACGCCCTAAGTAAAGACTTAGAAAAAGTCGGGGCGTGACAAGTTGGTATCAAAGCTAAACCAGGTTAGGAGATTCTAGGAAGTTTCTTCGAGTCGGGTGTTTGAACGGTTACTTATTGCGACGGTGTGCGCGCCACCTTAGTAATAAGTGAACGGAATAACATCCTAAAGTTTCTCTTCTTTCATACTCCTCTCGTGCCTATCTTGAGTCTTTTTCAATACTTGATTCTTGTACTACATCTTTCACGCGGGTTAGGAAGAAGATTGTACAACGTTATACTGACCAATAATTGTTGTGTAGATGGTGATTATAAGACGAGTTCCAACAAAGAGGGAAGTACTCGAGGAACAAGCAAAGAAAATGCAAGCTCAGAAGAAATTCATGCGTCGTAAGATGAACTCGGGAGATGATTTTAACGAGTATATGTGCGACACAATCGAACTTTGTGCGTATTTGTTTAGGAGTAGACAGAAGAGGCGTTCCTACGACCCAACCTTCTTCAACTTTCCGATTGGAGTCATATTACAGATAATATTCAACTCTGTCCCGGAAAAATTTCGATCCTCATTCAGAGGGGCAAAAATGCTAAGAGGAGATGTTACAGAAGGTTCCTGGATCAAATTTTTATTTCAGAAAATGGTGAATTCACAAATCCGGGGCTCGAGGAGGTTCATCACGAAGCTCATGTACCTCGATTGGCGTAGTGGTGTCTGAAGGGAGAGGAGAAAATGTCGGAGAAAATGTTGGAGAGAACGAGAGTTAAATGGCCCAAGAAACGGTGGGACAAAAACTAGATAGACTCATAGAGTTAATGACAGCTGAAGTTCCACACATGGTTCCTCCCGCACCTAGTGTCTCTGTCATAGCCCCGAACCAGAACCAGACGGCCCAGGGACCGATTGCGACTGCACCACGGACCGAAAGTGTAGAATCTCAGCGATGCACGATAGGCTATGGGCAAATTTTATGAGGAGAAGAGAACCATCAGACTCGGGGAAGGACCCCCAAGGCCGACCGATGGTATTCTCGATGAAGTTGAAGACTTAATGTTCATATTGGGATGCATGGAGACGCAGGGCATCAACTTGGTAGGCGCACAACTAGTGGATGATGCAGGAGTGTGGTGGAGGAATTTTAGGAAAAATCGTCCCCCGATGTCACCACCAATGACTTGGGAGGGTTGAGCGGCATTCATTGAGAAATTTATGCCTAATACGCGCGAGATGCGCTCGACGGAGTTTGAACAATTGAAGCAAGATGACCGCGATGTACAAGAATATGACACACGATTCGTGAGGTTATCGGCATACAACACACATGTCGTCCTACGTAAATGGATAGAGTCAGCGATTTGTAGGCGGTTTAAACCGAACATAGCAGAGAAGGTGGTGGCGTTAGCCAACGATCGAACTTATCTTCAGATTGTCGATATGGCTTTGAGGGTAGAAGGTTTCGCTAAAGCAAAAAGAGAATATTCGCAGAAGAGATTTCGGACGTCTGGATCATTTAACCAGAGTCAAAATCAGAAGCAGGAGTTTAGTAAAGGATCTTCAGGACCGAACCAATCTGTGGGCCAGTCTTATTTCAAGCCTAAGAGGCACAATTGGTCTAATTACCAAGGTAGCAAGGACAAGGCCACCAACCCTAACACAGGAGGTGACAAACCGATTTGTAAGATTTGTCAAAGGAAACACAATGGAGAATGTCGGCTCTTAACGAAGACATGTTATAACTGTGGAAAGTCAGGCCACTATGACAGGGATTGCAAGAAGAGGACCCAAACTCAATCTATTCAGGGGAGGTCAGAAGCAACCACAACTGCCTACAGGGGAAATCAGGGAAACCAACCCCGCCAGAGTCAGGGAGGTCAACAACCCAACAATTCTAATCGGCTCTATGCTTTGCCCCAGAGGAATGAGACAGAAGCATCTAATGTGGTGGTCACAGGTATTTTGCTAGTCTCGAGTATTCCTGCATTTGTATTGTACGATCCCGGCTCTACATTTTCATATGTGTCAATGGGTTTTGCTAAGAATTTACACGTAGAACCTTCTTATTTAAGTGAACCTTTTGAGGTTATGACACCAGTAGGGGCCTCAATTTGGGCCTCTCGGGTGGTAAATAATTTCCCATTAGAAGTGAATGGCAGGGGAACAATGGTGAACCTAGTACTACTTGATATGGTAGACTTCGACGTCATTTTGGGTATGGATTGGTTGTCGGCATGTTATGCCATGTTAGATTGTCGTGAAAGATAGTGAGATTAACTTTTCGAGAACGAAGTTGTTATAAGGGGTAGGATTGGAATATCCTCAGTCGGTTTATTTCCTACCTTGGGGCTCAAAAGTTATTGAGAAGTCACAGAGTGGAGCACGATATCGGCTAATATAGTGGATACCCAAACGAATCCCAGCGGTGAATGATGTCCTATTATGCAGAAATTTTAGGAGGTTTTTCTGAATATCTTCCGTGTCTTCCTCGGATCGAGAAGTGGAGTTTGCTATAGAGTTAATTCCGATACAAGACCCATTTCTATTCCTCCATATCGAATGGCCCCGGTGAATTGAGGAGTTAAAATAACAATTGAAGGATCTTCTGGATAAAGGCTTTATAAGGCCTAGTGTTTCCTCAGTGCACGATCTGTTTGTGAAAAAGAAAGACGGATCGCTCCGAATGTGCATCGATTATCGACAGCTCAATAAGGTCACGATCAAGAACCGATACCCATTACCAAGAATCGATGATCTTTTTGACCAACTTCAGGGAGCTAGCTATTTTTCCAAGATTGATCTTCGTTCGGGATATCACCAGCTGAAAATAAATCCAGATGATATATCCAAAACAGCCTTTAGAACCCGATACGGCCATTATGAGTTCTTGGTCATGTCTTTTGGGTTAACCAATGCCCCAGCGGCTTTTATGGATTTAATGAACAGAATCTTCAAACCATTCCTAGATTTGTTCGTGATTGTGTTCATAGATGATATCCTAATCTACAGTAAGAGTGTTGAAGAACATGAAGAGCATCTGAGGGTAGTGCTTCAAGTCTTGAAACAGGAGAAACTATATGCTAAATTTTCAAAGTGTGAATTTTGGTTGGAAAAGGTAGCCTTTTTGGGTCATGTTGTGTCAAGGGATGAAATTATGGTAGACCCCCAGAAGATAGAAGCAGTGAAGAACTGGCCAAAACCGACCACTCCGACAGAGGTTAGAAGTTTCTTGGGTTTGGCTGGGTATTATAGAAGATTCGTAAAAGGTTTTTCTAGTCTTGTTGCTCCTTTGACCTGGTTGACTCAAAAAGCGGTTAAGTACCAGTGGTCAGAAGCATGTGAAGCAAGTTTTCAGAAACTAAAGGAATTGTTGACTCTTGATCCTAACCTTACCATCGGGACAAGAAGGGTTCACGATCCTATTGCGATGCCTCAGAGTTGGGTTAGGATGTGTCTTGATGCGATTTGGAAAGGTTATTGCGTATGCATCTAGACAATTGAAGATACATGAGAAGAATTACCCAACTCATGACTTGGAATTAGTTGCGGTGGTGTTTGCCTTACGAATATGGAGACATTATTTGTATGGTGTGCATGTGGACATATTTACAGATCATAAGAGTTTGCAGTACATAACCACGAAGGATTTGAATCTCCGACAAAGAAGATGGTTAGAGTTGCTTAAGGATTATGACCTTAGTATTCTTTACCATCCTGGGAAATCCAACGTGGTGGTGGCCGACGCTCGATGGAGATCAATGGGCAGCAGCCCGTTTGGCAATACAAAAGAGGGGTATTGTTCGGGAGGTACAAAGATTGGGAAACCTCGGGGTTAGCTTAACTGAGATCGGTGAAGGTAGGGTGGTGGTACATGATACCTCGCAGTCTGCCTTAGCTTCAGAAATAAAAGAAAGTCATTTTGAGGATACGGAGTTTGTTGGATTTCGGGAGAGGATCCAACAGGGAAAACCTTCACAGTTTACATTGGGAGATAATGACGGAACCCTTCGGTATAAGGGTAGGTTATGTGTTCCTAAGGTAAAGGATCTAAGGAGGAAGATCTTAGATGAGGGTCACAACACAAGATATTCCATTCATCCAGGATCAACAAAAATATATCAGGACCTCAAGGCAAATTGCGGTGGACGGGATGAAGAAGGACGTTGCGGAGTTTGTCGGGAAGTGTCTTATATGTCAGCAGGTGAAAGCTGAACATCAAAAACCTGGCGGATTACTTCAGGACATTGGGGTCCCCATGTGGAAATGGGAGGCGATTCATATGGATTTTGTAACTGGTCTACCGAAAACTCGAGAAGGGTATTATTCTATTTGGGTGATTGTTGATCGACTTACAAAGTCAGCCCATTTCTTACCGGTCAAGACTACGTATCGCGCACCACAAGACACGATTTATTTGAAGGAGATTGTGCGGTTACACGGATTCCTTTACAAATTATTTCGATAGGGTTCCCAGTTCACCTCACACTTTTGGCAAAGTTTCCAGCAGGGTCTCGGGACAAAAGTGAAGTTAAGCACGGCTTTCCACCCGCAAACAGATGGGCAAGCTGAGCGAACAATCCAAACACTTGAGGACATGTTGCGATCTTGTGTGTTAGATTTTCAGGGAAGCTGGTTGGACCATCTATGTCTAATTGAGTTTGCCTACAACAATAGTTTTCACTCTAGCATACAAATGGCCCCGTTTGAAGCATTATATGGACGAAAATGTAGGTCTCCACTTGGATGGTTCGAGGTGGGTGAGATGCAACTGTTCGGACCTGAAGTCATTCAAGAAACAAATGATAAGGTACAGATGATTCGGGAGCGGATCAAAACAGCTCATAGCCGTCATAAGTCCTATGCGGATCATCGGAAAAGAGATCTTGAATTCCAAGAGGGGGAGAAAGTATTTTTAAAAGTGTCCCCAATGAAGGGAGTGATGCGTTTTGGTAAGAAAGGGAAATTGAGCCCAAGGTTTATTGGGTCATATGAGATCTTGCGAAGAGTGGGGAATATGGCTTACGAATTAGCACTTCCACAAGAGCTGGAAGCAGTGCATCCGGTTTTTCATGTGTCAATGTTACGAAAATACTTGCACGATCCAAGTCACGTCATCCTTCCCCAGGAGATAGTTCTTAATAAAGAGCTTCAATATGAAGAGGCTCCGGTAGAAATACTTGATAGAAAGGTCCAACGCCTTAGAAATAAAGATATTGCTTCCGCAACAAAACGTAAAGTGAATACGCGTTCACAAATACGTAAATATAATGGGTCGGGTTGCACGCCGCAACAAAACTTAAAGTGAATACGCGTTCACGAATATGTAAACATAATGGATCGGGTTGCACGCCGCAACAAAACGTAAAGTGAATACGTGTTCACAAATACGTAAATATAATGGACCGGGTTGCACGCCGCAACACATATGAAAGATGAATACATGTTCACCTATATATAAATATGAAAAGTGAATACGCGTTCACAAATATATAAATGTAATAAACATGTGGAAATGCAGGGGAATGTCTTAACGTATAATACGAGATAAAATGAAGTGTTAGTTAAACCGAGAATTTCCTATGAGGAGTTGTTGCATATTTAAAAATGTTGTAACCTGATATGTTTTTGCAATATGCTTATTACGTTATAATGTGATTGCGCTTGGAATATTGTGGTGTTACTTTGAATTGCAGGGTAAGTTCTCACTCAGGCCCAGATGGTAGGGCTGACTCTTTATTTAACATGTTTCAGGAAAGCGTGATAGAGGAAAGGCTCCACGCCAAGGCTAGCGATCGTCCATGACCTCTTGTCATACCAAGTCCATTGTTTCGGGCTTGGTACTCGTCAGGTTCATAATGTCAGTCCCAATGTCTCGGAAAATGCCCGTGTGGAATGGTCTCCCTTCCAACTTAGAATAATATTTTTCAGTATGTCTATGTTGAAACAATATTTGCACGAGCATGGGCTCGCGTTATATTTTTAATAAAGTCATAAATAAATTTCTTTATTGTTATTTTATTAACAGCTCCGTATTTGAATATAAGTTTAAATTTCTAAATAAAGAGAATTAAATGGTGCTCCTGGTGGAAAATAATTGTCCAGGTGCCATCACGCCCTAAGTAAAGACTTAGGAAAAGTCGGGGCGTGACAAGTTGGTATCAAAGCTAAACCAGGTTAGGAGATTCTAGGAAGTTTCTTCGAGTCGGGTGTTTGAACGGTTACTTATTGCGACGGTGTGCGCGCCACCTTAGTAATAAGTGAACGGAATAACATCCTAAAGTTTCTCTTCTTTCATACTCCTCTCGTGCCTATCTTGAGTCTTTTTCAAGACTTGATTCTTGTACTACATCTTTCACGCGGGTTAGGAAGAAGATTGTACAACGTTATACTGACCAATAATTGTTGTGTAGATGGTGATTATAAGACGAGTTCCAACAAAGAGGGAAGTACTCGAGGAACAAGCAAAGAAAATGCAAGCTCAGAAGAAATTCATGCGTCGTAAGATGAACTCGGGAGATGATTTTAACGAGTATATGTGCGACACAATCGAACTTTGTGCGTATTTGTTTAGGAGTAGACAGAAGAGGCGTTCCTACGACCCAACCTTCTTCAACTTTCCGATTGGAGTCATATTACAGATAATATTCAACTCTGTCCCGGAAAAATTTCGATCCTCATTCAGAGGGGCAAAAATGCTAAGAGGAGATGTTACAGAAGGTTCCTGGATCAAATTTTTATTTCAGAAAATGGTGAATTCACAAATCCCGGGGGCTCAAGAGGAGGTTCATCACGAAGCTCATGTACCTCCAGTTGACGTAGTGGTGTCTGAAGGGAGCGGAGAAAATGTCGGAGAAAATGTTGGAGAGAACGAGAGTTAAATGGCCGAAGAAACGGTGGGACAAAAACTAGATAGACTCATAGAGTTAATGACAGCTGAAGTTCCACACATGGTTCTTCCCTCACCTAGTGTCTCTGTCATAGCCCCGAACCAGAACCAGACGACCCAGGGACCGATTGCGACTGCACCACGGACCGAAAGTGTAGAATCTCAAGCAGTACCTGATAGGCTATGGGCAAATTTTATGAGGAGAAGAGAACCATTGTACTCAGGGAAGGACCCCAAGGCCGACCCGATGGTATTCCTCGATGAAGTTGAAGACTTAATGTTCACATTGGGATGCGTGGAGACGCAGGGCGTCAACTTGGTAGGCGCACGACTAGTGGATGATGCAGGGGTGTGGTGGAGGAATTTTAGGAAAAATCGTCCCCCGATGTCACCACCAATGACTTGGGAGGTTGAGCGGCATTCATTGAGAAATGTATGCCTAATACGCCGCAAGGATGCGCTCGAGGCGGAGTTTGAACAATTGAAGCAAGATGACCGCAGTACAAGAATATGACACATTCGTGAGGTTATCGGCATACAACACACATGTCGTCCTACGAAATGGATAGAGTCAAGCGATTTGTAGAGGTTTAAACCCGAACATAGCGAGAAGGTGGTGGCGTTAGCCAACGATCGAACTTATCTTCGATTGTCGATATGGCTTTGAGGGTAGAAGGTTTCGCTAAAGCAAAAGAGAATATTCGCGAAGAGATTTGGACGTCTGGATCATTTAACCAGAGTCAAAATCAGAAGCAGGAGTTTAGTAAAGGATCTTCAGGACCGAACCAATCTGTGGGCCAGTCTTATTTCAAGCCTAAGGGGCACAGTTGGTCTAATTACCAAGGTAGCAAGGACAAGGCCACCAACCCTAACACAGGAGGTGACAAACCGATTTGTAAGATTTGTCAAAGGAAACACAATGGAGAATGTCGGCTCTTAACGAAGACATGTTATAACTGTGGAGAGTCAGGCCACTATGCCAGGGATTGCAAGAAGAGGACCCAAACTCAATCTATTCAGGGGAGGTCAGAAGCAACCACAACTGCCTACAGGGGAAATCAGGGAAACCAACCCCGCCAGAGTCAGGGAGGTCAACAACCCAACAATTCTAATCGGCTCTATGCTTTGCCCCAGAGGAATGAGACAGAAGCATCTAATGTGGTGGTTATAGGTATTTTGCTAGTCTCGAGTATTCCTGCATTTGTATTGTACGATCCCGGCTCTACATTTTCATATGTGTCAATGGGTTTTGCTAAGAATTTACACGTAGAACCTTCTTATTTAAGTGAACCTTTTGAGGTTATGACACCAGTAGGGGCCTCAATTTGGGCCTCTCGGGTGGTAAATAATTTCCCATTAGAAGTGAATGGCAGGGGAACAATGGTGAACCTAGTACTACTTGATATGGTAGACTTCGACGTCATTTTGGGTATGGATTGGTTGTCGGCATGTTATGCCATGTTAGATTGTCGGCGAAAGATAGTGAGATTAACTTTTCCCGGAGAACCAGAAGTTGTTATAAGGGGTAGGATTGGAATATCCTCAGTCGGTTTATTTCCTACCTTGGGCTCAAAAGTTATTGAGAAGTCACGAGTGGAGTACGATATCCGCTAATATAGTGGATACCCAAAACGAATCCCCAGCAGTGAATGATGTCCCTATTGTCCGAAATTTTCCGGAGGTTTTTCCTGAATATCTTCCAGGTCTTCCTCCGGATCGAGAAGTGGAGTTTGCTATAGAGTTAATTCCGGGTACAAGACCCATTTCTATTCCTCCATATCGAATGGCCCCAGCTGAATTGAGGGAGTTAAAAGAACAATTGAAGGATCTTCTGGATAAAGGCTTTATAAGGCCTAGTGTTTCCTTGGGTGCACCGATCTGTTTGTGAAAAAGAAAGACGGATCGCCGAATGTGCATCGATTATCGATACCAATAAGGTCACGATCAAGAACCGATACCCATTACCAAGAATCGATGATCTTTTGACCAACTTCGAGGAGCTAGCTATTTTTCCAAGATTGATCTTCGTCGATATCACCGGTGAAAATAAATCCGGATGATATATCCAAAACAGCCTTTTAGAACCCGATCGGCCATTATGAATTCTTGGTCATGTCTTTTGGGTTAACCAATGCCCCAGCGGCTTTTATGGATTTAATGAACAGAATCTTCAAACCATTCCTAGATTTGTTCGTGATTGTGTTCATAGATGATATCCTAATCTACAGTAAGAGTGTTGAAGAACATGAAGAGCATCTGAGGGTAGTGCTTCAAGTCTTGAAACAGGAGAAACTATATGCTAAATTTTCAAAGTGTGAATTTTGGTTGGAAAAGGTAGCCTTTTTGGGTCATGTTGTGTCAAGGGATGAAATTATGGTAGACCCCCAGAAGATAGAAGCAGTGAAGAACTGGCCAAAACCGACCACTCCGACAGAGGTTAGAAGTTTCTTGGGTTTGGCTGGGTATTATAGAAGATTCGTAAAAGGTTTTTCTAGTCTTGTTGCTCCTTTGACCTGGTTGACTCAAAAAGCGGTTAAGTACCAGTGGTCAGAATCATGTGAAGCAAGTTTTCAGAAACTAAAGGAATTGTTGACTACTGCATCAGTCCTAACCTTACCATCGGGACAAGAAGGGTTCACAGTCTATTGCGATGCCTCTAGAGTTGGGTTAGGATGTGTCTTGATGCAGTTTGGAAAGGTTATTGCGTATGCATCTAGACAATTGAAGATACATGAGAAGAATTACCCAACTCATGACTTGGAATTAGTTGCGGTGGTGTTTGCCTTACGAATATGGAGACATTATTTGTATGGTGTGCATGTGGACATATTTACAGATCATAAGAGTTTGCAGTACATAACCACGAAGGATTTGAATCTCCGACAAAGAAGATGGTTAGAGTTGCTTAAGGATTATGACCTTAGTATTCTTTACCATCCTGGGAAAGCCAACGTGGTGGCTGACGCACTCAGTAGGAGATCAATGGGCAGCTTGGCCCATTTGGCAATACAAAAGAGGGGTATTGTTCGGGAGGTACAAAGATTGGGAAACCTCGGGGTTAGCTTAACTGAGATCGGTGAAGGTAGGGTGGTGGTACATGATACCTCGCAGTCTGCCTTAGCTTCAGAAATAAAAGAAAGTCAGTTTGAGGATACGGAGTTTGTTGGATTTCGGGAGAGGATCCAACAGGAAAAACCTTCACAGTTTACATTGGGAGATAATGACGGAACCCTTCGGTATAAGGGTAGGTTATGTGTTCCTAAGGTAAAGGATCTAAGGAGGAAGATCTTAGATGAGGGTCACAACACAAGATATTCCATTCATCCAGGGTCAACAAAAATGTATCAGGACCTCAAGGCAAATTACTGGTGGGACGGGATGAAGAAGGACGTTGCGGAGTTTGTCGGGAGGTGTCTTATATGTCAGCAGGTGAAAGCTGAACATCAAAAACCTGGCGGATTACTTCAGGACATTGGGGTCCCCATGTGGAAATGGGAGGCGATTCATATGGATTTTGTAACTGGTCTACCGAAAACTCGAGAAGGGTATGATTCTATTTGGGTGATTGTTGATCGACTTACAAAGTCAGCCCATTTCTTACCGGTCAAGACTACGTATCGCGCACCACAGTACACACAGATTTATTTGAAGGAGATTGTGCGGTTACACGGGATTCCCTTACAAATTATTTGAGATAGGGTTCGATTCACCTCACACTTTTGGCAAAGTTTCCAGCAGGGTCTCGGGACAAAATTGAAGTTAAGCACGACTTTCCACCCGCAAACAGATGGGCAAGCTGAGCGAATGATGCGCGTAATATGCACACACTTTTAAACGCAAGTGCACGTTATCATATCAAGTAGTATAGTCTTAGATAAGACCGAATATCGTCCTCTAGGATTAGGGTTCAAGTACCAGTTATCTATTTTCTAGTATCTATTTGGCTAATTAATATTTGGATTTGTTATTTATAACTAAGAATAATAAAAGCTATCAAGAATTACTTGGATGTGATGAGAATAGGCTTATGTATCCTTACTCTCCGCTTATGCTACTTACTAATGCATTAACTTATGGTATTCTTCTTTGGAGAAAGCGGGTTTACTGAAATCGTTTTATACTCCCGTTAGGTTATATAAACACTCAACCCCGTATTGTTCCTTACCTAACTTTCACGATAAGGGTAACGCTATAGGAGGATTAAGAACAAAACCTAGTTGACCGTCACGCACAATGCGCAAAATTAGGGTTGTTAAGCCTCTCATCAACGCTACAAATCTAATTGAGGTATTTTCATCCCCAATTCAAGACCGTCTACCCAACTTACAGCATATTCACAATCCCTCCTTTTCAGAATCTGATTAGAAATCATATAGTGATAACTAGTTGTCAATTAGCTACCAAGAATTCAACTCAATTATTGGATAGATCTCTCAATAAGAATAATTACCATAAGCATGCATTAATTTATAACATAAGGTTCAAGAAATTCAACATAGAAAGCCCTATAAGAGAATTAGTTCCTAGCCATAAATATGACAAGAACTAATTCAAAGTTCATCATAAAAACTGAAATAAAGTAAAAGAAAGAAAAGAAAATTACTAAGTATGAGTCTCCAAGCCAAGCATCCAAGGGTTGTGTTGTGGAATATTTACAAGGTGGAATGGTGGATGGATGGATGTAGAATGGTGAATGGTAGAATGGAGAATGAATAATTCTTCTAATGATGTAGAGTATTTATAGCCAAAGAATCCTTTAGGTGAAGGGTTAAGGATTTATGTAGGAAAGGAAAAGTTATTAGAATCCTTTTAGGTAAGGGTTTGTAGGTAGGAAAAGGTTTTTCTTTAGGTATGAAAAATTATCCCTTTTTGAAGGAAAAGTTATCCCTTTAGGATTCTGAAACATGTCAAATTCGGCCCAAAGACTCACAATTCCGCGTCGGCGCGCCGCAGATCAGCCATGGCTGAAATTCAAGAACTCTTGGGACTTTCAGCACTTTGGGAGCCAGCTCTGCTTCTGGCCATGGCCGGTGACATTTTTTCTGCGAATTTCCGTTTGTCGTCTTCTCGTCCGGACTTCGTCTGATTTTCTCTATAATTCCCGGAACTTCTTAGACTTCATTTCTTGGCCCTTTTGTGTGCAATTTCATCTCTTTTATGCTCATTTCATCTCCTTTTCGTCATTTCTCCATTTTTGACCGCTGTGACACAAAAGAAAGGAAAACGACCCTAATACTGTACTAAACATAAATAAAATGAGTAAAATACTAATTAAAAAGACTCAAAAGTGTATATAAAATACACCGATCAAATACCCCTCAAACTTAACCTTTGCTCGCCTCGAGCAAAGATAGAAAGAAAGAAAATAAAAGACTCAAAGAACGAAAATAAAAGACTCACCGCCATTGATCATTTTTTGTATTAGTGTTATCTAGAAAAACATGAAGGTTAGCGTAATAGTATGCAGAACATGTAGCATGAAATTTCAAAGACAAAGAAGCTAGATATTTCGCAAACTCATATTCATCATGCTTAATGGAAGTCAATATACTAAATCATGCATATAAATTCAAGAATTCTTACGGCATGCTTACTTGCTATTCTCCACTAATTCGATATGCATAAAAGAGATCTTCGTGACTTTAAGGGTTGTAATGTAGGCTTTAGGTAGGGGTAGGTAAAAATAGGCATTTAGGCTCATTTTTGTGTACCATAAGCTCTTTAGCTTTTCAATTTTTCCCTTTTCTTTTGGTTCTTTCCTTCATTCGATTCTATCTTTCCTCTTTTGTTTTGGGAGAGTGAAATGTATAATCATAATAAGCACCCCAAACTTAGGCTTTTGCCTATTTTATTTTACTTTTATTGGGGTGCACACGCTATTCACTCCTTTTGTCTTCCTTTTTCAATACACAATGTATTCCACTTTTTCATATTTTTACTTATGGCACAATTTGTGGGAATAGTGTCAAAGAAAAAGTTTCAATTTTGGCTCAATGGGTGACTAGGATATATTTTTAAAGTACGGATAGAAAAGAATGGTAAGAATTGGCTATCAAAGAAATGCCGAGTCATCTCTCTAACACGATATCCTAATTATTTCGCCTCAAATAGCAAGCACTCATAACACATAAGTATTTATCATTTAGCATGCATAACTCAAGCAAGAAACTCCAAATAGATTACGTGAGTTTTTGGCATATCTAACTTAGGTGTTTTAGATAGTTGCTTCAATTAGCTACATTATTCCACCTTACTTCACTAGGTGTTTCTAGCAACTACAAAGATACATGATTTTTGACAGCAATTATGACTCAAAAAGAAAAGAAAAAGAAAAAAATTTGTGACTCAAAAATAAACACAAAACAAATAAAAAGACTTAATCAAAACATAACAAGACACAAATAAAACACCCCCAAACTTAAATCACACATTGTCCCCATTGTGTGCAATACTCAAAAAAAAAAAAAATAGGGACAACTTACTGACAAAACACAGTGGTCATAATGGAGGTCTAGGAGGAAAATTCGAATTGGCACGAAATATTGCTCTCGAAGTTCAGCGCCATGCTCGAGATTCGAAGCCGCCATGGCTAAGTATCGTGGCTCTTCTGGTTACGCGCCATGTTCGACTCAGCTGCGCGACGATCGCTTTTTTTTTTTTTTTCTTTATTTTTTCCAGCGTTTGTTGCTCCTTTTTCCTCGGTTTCAGCTTTCAGTCCACCTGTCATCCAACAACACAAAACAAGAACCCAAGACCGTGAGATCGTTTCAAGACAAAATAAAATAAAATAAAGACATGAATTGAAATAACATAATTAAAAACATTGGGTTGCCTCCCAACAAGCGCTGTCTTTAACGTCTTTTAGCCGGACGCCTTTAACCTTTACGAGTGCCCATTGGATCCTTCTGCGAATCGCTTTAATCCGCATGAGTTATTGTTGTAGGTCTCACTTCAACTACAACAATTGCTTCAAACAAGGGCCTCAAATATACGATTATCCCCAAGTGCTCAAGACATGCTTGTCTTTGATCTCTCTAATGTAGGATCAATGAGATTCCCTACATCTTTAAACTCTAGGGGGTGCCCTTGATGGTATTGACTTCCTGTTTGGGAGTCAACTTTGACAGCTGGTGGTGTTTCTTCTGCAATAGGTATAAGAAAAAGATTTTCCAAGGAATCCAAGAAGGTGAATAATTGGATCTCTGCAATCTTTTCCTTCTCTACACCAACTATCTCGCCAGATTCCTCAATAGTTGGGTGTGATTCAGGCTCTCAATTTGTTGTTCGTTGAATATGATCGCGAGTTCTCGCTATTTGCGTTTCCAACCTCTTTATGCCCGACTCATTTCGCCCATGAACCGAGCTTGGCGCCTCGTGAGACTAAGTAGGGTTTCGTAATTCCTCCTCTGCTCTCTACGGTTGGCTCTCGATCATATTGACAGATAAATCCATGTCTTGAGGATCCACGAGATGAATCAAAACCAACAACGAATCACTAAGACTTTCGATTATTTTTTTTTTTTTTTTTTTTTTTTTTTTTTATATATATATATATATATATATATATATATATATATTTTTTTTTTTTTTTTTTTTTTTTTTTTTTTATTTTTATTTTTAATAACGAAAAACGTAAAAATAAAAAAAATTAAAACCAAATTAGAAATTGAAAATAGATAATTTGATATTGAACTATTGCCTAATCCCCGGCAACGGCGCCAAAAACTTGATGCGCGTAATATGCACACACTTTTAAACGCAAGTGCACGTTATCATATCAAGTAGTATAGTCTTAGATAAGACCGAATATCGTCCTCTAGGATTAGGGTTCAAGTACCAGTTATCTATTTTCTAGTATCTATTTGGCTAATTAATATTTGGATTTGTTATTTATAACTAAGAATAATAAAAGCTATCAAGAATTACTTCAGATGTGATGAGAATAGGGCTTCTATGTATCCTTACTCTCCGCTTATGCTACTTACTAATGCATTAACTTATGGTATTCTTCTTTTGGAGAAAGCGGGTTCTGAAATCGCTTTATACTCCGTTAGGTTATATAAACACTCAACCCCAAGATTGTTCCTTACCTAACTTTCGATAAAGTAACGCTATAGGAGGATTAAGAACAAAAACCTAGTTGACCGTCGCACAATGCGCAAAATTAGGGTTGTTAAGCCTCTCATCAACGCTTACAAATCTAATTGAGGTATTTTCATCCCCAATTCAAGACCGTCTACCCAACTTACAAAGATATTCACAATCCTCCTTTTCGTAATCGATTAGAAATCATATAGTGATAACTAGTTGTCAATTAGCTACCAAGAATTCAACTCAATTATTGGATAGATCTCTCAATAAGAATAATTACCATAAGCATGCATTAATTTATAACATAAGGTTCAAGAAATTCAACATAGAAAGCCCTATAAGAGAATTAGTTCCTAGCCATAAATATGACAAGAACTAATTCAAAGTTCATCATAAAAACTGAAATAAAGTAAAAGAAAGAAAAGAAAATTACTAAGTATGAGTCTCCAAGCCAAGCATCCAAGGGTTGTGTTGTGGAATATTTACAAGGTGGAATGGTGGATGGATGGATGTAGAATGGTGAATGGTAGAATGGAGAATGAATAATTCTTCTAATGATGTAGAGTATTTATAGCCAAAGAATCCTTTAGGTGAAGGGTTAAGGATTTATGTAGGAAAGGAAAAGTTATTAGAATCCTTTTAGGTAAGGGTTTTTAGGTAGGAAAAGGTTTTTCTTTAGGTATGAAAAATTATCCCTTTTTGAAGGAAAAGTTATCCCTTTAGGATTCTGAAACATGTCAAATTCGGCCCAGCACTTCACAATTCCCGCGTCGGCGCCATGTGCACTGAGGCCAGCGGCTACCAAATTCAAGAACTCTTGGGACTTTCAAGACTTTGAGTCAGCGGCTCTGCTTCCGGCCATGGCCGGTGACATTTTTCTCGCGAATTCCGTTTAAATCGTCTTTTCTCGTCGGACTTGCGATTTTCTCTATAATTCGGAACTTCTTAGACTTCATTTCTTGGCCCTTTTGTGTGCAATTTCATCTCTTTTATGCTCATTTCATCTCCTTTTCGTCATTTCTCCATTTTTGACCGCTGTGACACAAAAGAAAGGAAAACGACCCTAATACTATACTAAACATAAATAAAATGAGTAAAATACTAATTAAAAAAGACTCAAAAAGTGTATATAAAATACACCGATCAGCGAACAATCCAAACACTTGAGGACATGTTGCGATCTTGTGTGTTAGATTTTCAGGGAAGCTGGTTGGACCATCTATGTCTAATTGAGTTTGCCTACAACAATAGTTTTCACTCTAGCATACAAATGGCCCCGTTTGAAGCATTATATGGACGAAAATGTAGGTCTCCACTTGGATGGTTCGAGGTGGGTGAGACGCAACTGTTCGGACCTGAAGTCATTCAAGAAACAAATGATAAGGTCTGACGATGATTCGAGCGGATCAAAACAGCTACGCATAAGTCCTATGCGGATCATCGGAAAGAGATCTTGAATTCCAAGAGGAGAAAGTATTTTTAAAAGTGTCCCCGATGGGCGGAGTGATGCTTTGGTAAGAAAGGGAAATTGAGCCCAAGGTTTATTGGGTCATATGAGATCTGCGAAGAGTGGGAATATGGCTTACGAATTAGCACTTCCACAAGAAATGGAAGCGGCATCCGATTTTCATGTGTCAATGTTACGAAAATACTTGCACGATCCAAGTCACGCCATCCTTCCCGGAGATAGTTCTTAATAAAGAGCTTTATGAAGAGGCTCGAGAAATACTTGATAGAAAGGTCCAACGCCTTAGAAATAAAGATATTGCTTCAGCAACAAAACGTAAAGTGAATACGCCTCACAAATACGTAAATATAATGGGTCGGTTGCACGCCGCAACAAAACTTAAAGTGAATACGCTGTCACGAATATGTAAACATAATGGATCGGGTTGAACGCCGCAACAAAACGTAAAGTGAATACGGGTTCACAAATACGTAAATATAATGGACCGGGTTGCACGCCGCAACACATATGAAAGATGAATACATGTTCACCTATATATAAATATGAAAAGTGAATACGCGTTCACAAATATATAAATGTAATAAACATGTGGAAATGCAGGGGAATGTCTTAACGTATAATACGAGATAAAATGAAGTGTTAGTTAAACCGAGAATTTCCTATGAGGAGTTGTTGCATATTTAAAAATGTTGTAACCTGATATGTTTTTGCAATATGCTTATTACGTTATAATGTGATTGCGCTTGGAATATTGTGGTGTTACTTTGAATTGCAGGGTAAGTTCTCACTCAGGCCCAGATGGTAGGGCTGACTCTTTATTTAACATGTTTCAGGAAAGCGTGATAGAGGAAAGGCTCCACGCCAAGGCTAGCGATCGTCCCGCAGCCTCTTGTCATACCAAGTCCATTGTTTCGGGCTTGGTACTCGTCAGGTTCATAATGTCAGTCCCAATGTCTCGGAAAATGCCCGTGTGGAATGGTCTCCCTTCCAACTTAGAATAATATTTTTCAGTATGTCTATGTTGAAACAATATTTGCACGAGCATGGGCTCGCGTTATATTTTTAATAAAGTCATAAATAAATTTCTTTATTGTTATTTTATTAACAGCTCCGTATTTGAATATAAGTTTAAATTTCTAAATAAAGAGAATTAAATGGTGCTCCTGGTGGAAAATAATTGTCCAGGTGCCATCACGCCCTAAGTAAAGACTTAGGAAAAGTCGGGGCGTGACAAGTTGGTATCAAAGCTAAACCAGTTAGAGATTCTAGGAAGTTTCTTGATCGGGTGTTTGAGCGGTTACTTATTGCGACGATGCAGCGCGCCACCTTAGTAATAAGTGAACTAATAACATCCTAAAGTTTCTCTTCTTTCATACTCCTCTCGTGCCTATCTTGAGTCTTTTCAAGACTTGATTCTCAGACTACATCTTTCACGCGGGTTAGGAAGAAGATTGTACAACGTTATACTGACCAATAATTGTTGTGTAGATGGTGATTATAAGACGAGTTCCAACAAAGAGGGAAGTACTCGAGGAACAAGCAAAGAAAATGCAAGCTCAGAAGAAATTCATGCGTCGTAAGATGAACTCGGGAGATGATTTTAACGAGTATATGTGCGACACAATCGAACTTTGTGCGTCTTTGTTTAGAGTAGACAGAAGAGGCGTTCCTACGACCCAACCTTCTTCAACTTTCCGATTGGAGTCATATTACGATAATATTCAACTCGTCGGAAAAATTTCGATCCTCATTCAGAGGGCAAAATGCTAAGAGGAGATGTTACAGAAGGTTCCTGGATCAAATTTTTATTTCAGAAAATGGTGAATTCACAAATCCCGGGGGCTCAAGAGGAGGTTCATCACGAAGCTCATGTACCTCCAGTTGACGTAGTGGTGTCTGAAGGGAGCGGAGAAAATGTCGGAGAAAATGTTGGAGAGAACGAGAGTTAAATGGCCAAGAAACGCGGACAAAAACTAGATAGACTCATAGAGTTAATGACAGTGAAGTTCCACACATGGTTCTTCCTCACCTAGTGTCTCACATAGCCCCGAACCGTAACTGTGACGACCCAGGACCGATCACCGCACCACTGACCAAAGTGTAGAATCTCAAGCGACTGATAAGCTATGGGCAAATTTTATGAGGAGAAGAGAACCACTGTACTCAGGGAAGGACCCCAAGGCCGACCCGATGGTATTCCTCGATGAAGTTGAAGACTTAATGTTCACATTGGGATGCGTGGAGACGCAGGGCGTCAACTTGGTACTCGCACGACTAGTGGATGATGCAGGGGGTGTGGAGGAATTTTAGGAAAATCGTCCCCGATGTCACCACCAATGACTCGGGAGGGTTCAGAGCGGCATTCATCGAGAAATGTATGCCTAATACGCCGCAAGGATGCGCTCGACGAGTTTGAACAATTGAAGCAAGATGACCGCAGCGGTACAAGAATATGACACACGTCGTGAGGTTATTGAGATACAACACACATGTCGTCCCTACAGAAATGGATAGAGTCAAGCGATTTGTAGAGGGTTTAAACCCGAACATAGCAGAGAAGGTGGTGGCGTTAGCCAACGATCGAACTTATCTTCAGATTGTCGATATGGCTTTGAGGGTAGAAGGTTTCGCTAAAGCAAAAAGAGAATATTCGCAGAAGAGATTTCGGACGTCTGGATCATTTAACCAGAGTCAAAATCAGAAGCAGGAGTTTAGTAAAGGATCTTCAGGACCGAACCAATCTGTGGGCCAGTCTTATTTCAAGCCTAAGGGGCACAGTTGGTCTAATTACCAAGGTAGCAAGGACAAGGCCACCAACCCTAACACAGGAGGTGACAAACCGATTTGTAAGATTTGTCAAAGGAAACACAATGGAGAATGTCGGCTCTTAACGAAGACATGTTATAACTGTGGAAAGTCAGGCCACTATGACAGGGATTGCAAGAAGAGGACCCAAACTCAATCTATTCAGGGGAGGTCAGAAGCAACCACAACTGCCTACAGGGGAAATCAGGGAAACCAACCCCGCCAGAGTCAGGGAGGTCAACAACCCAACAATTCTAATCGCCATGCTTTGCCCCAGAGGAATGAGACAGAAGCATCTAATGTGGTGGTTATAGGTATTTTGCTAGTCTCGAGTATTCCTGCATTTGTATTGTACGATCCCGGCTCTACATTTTCATATGTGTCAATGGGTTTTGCTAAGAATTTACACGTAGAACCTTCTTATTTAAGTGAACCTTTGAGGTTATGACACCGCAGGGCCTCAATTTTGGGCCTCTCGGGTGGTAAATAATTTCCCATTAGAAGTGAATGGCAGGGGAACAATGGTGAACCTAGTACTACTTGATATGGTAGACTTCGACGTCATTTTGGGTATGGATTGGTTGTCGGCATGTTATGCCATGTTAGATTGTCGTGAAAGATAGTGAGATTAACTTTTCCGAGAACCGTGTTGTTATAAGGGTAGGATTGGAATATCCTCAGTCGCTTTATTTCCTACCTTGGGGCTCAAAAGTTATTGAGAAGTCACAGAGTGGAGTACGCATATCTGGCTAATATAGTGGATACCCAAAACGAATCCCCAGCAGTGAATGATGTCCCTATTGTCCGAAATTTTCCGGAGGTTTTTCCTGAATATCTTCCAGGTCTTCCTCCGGATCGAGAAGTGGAGTTTGCTATAGAGTTAATTCCGGGTACAAGACCCATTTCTATTCCTCCATATCGAATGGCCCCAGCTGAATTGAGGGAGTTAAAAGAACAATTGAAGGATCTTCTGGATAAAGGCTTTATAAGGCCTAGTGTTTCCCTCAGTGCACGATCTGTTTGTGAAAAAGAAAGACGGATCGCTCCGAATGTGCATCGATTATCGACAGCTCAATAAGGTCACGATCAAGAACCGATACCCATTACCAAGAATCGATGATCTTTTTGACCAACTTCAGGGAGCTAGCTATTTTTCCAAGATTGATCTTCGTCGATATCACCAAATGAAAATAAATCCGGATGATATATCCAAAATGCCTTTAGAACCCGACACGCCATTATGAATTCTTGGTCATGTCTTTTGGGTTAACCAATGCCCCAAATGCTTTTATGGATTTAATGAACAGAATCTTCAAACCATTCCTAGATTTGTTCGTGATTGTTTTCATAGATGATATCCTAATCTACAAGAAGAGTGTTGAAGAACATGAAGAGCATCGAGGGTAGTGCTTCAAGTCTTGAAACAGAGAAACTATATGCTAAATTTTCAAAGTGTGAATTTTGGTTGGAAAAGGTAGCCTTTTTGGGTCATGTTGTGTCAAGGGATGAAATTATGGTAGACCCCGTAAGATAGAAGCAAGGAAGAATCGCCAAACCGACCACTCCGGCGCAGGTTAGAAGTTTCTTGGGTTTGTGGGTATTATGTAAGATTCGTAAAAGGTTTTTCTAGTCTTGTTGCTCCTTTGACCTGGTTGACTCAAAAAGCGGTTAAGTACCAGTGGTCAGAATCATGTGAAGCAAGTTTTCAGAAACTAAAGGAATTGTTGACTCATCGTGAGTCCTAACCTTACCATCGGGACAAGAAGGGTTCATACCTATCTGCGATGCCTCAGAGTTGGGTTAGGATGTGTCTTGATGCGCTTTGGAAAGGTTATTGCGTATGCATCTAGACAATTGAAGATACATGAGAAGAATTACCCAACTCATGACTTGGAATTAGTTGCGGTGGTGTTTGCCTTACGAATATGGAGACATTATTTGTATGGTGTGCATGTGGACATATTTACGGATCATAAGAGTTTGCAGACATAACCACGAAGGATTTGAATCTCAGCAAAGAAGATGGTTAGAGTTGCTTAAGGATTATGACCTTAGTATTCTTTACCATCCTCCGAAATCCAACGCGTGGCCGACGCACTCGATGGGAGATCAATGGGCAGCTCGCCCATTTGGCAATACAAAAGAGGGTATTGTTCGGAGGTACAAAGATTGGGAAACCTCGGTTAGCTTAATCGAGATCGGTGAAGGTAGGGTGGTGGTACATGATACCGCATCGCCTTAGCTTCGTAAATAAAGAAAGTCATTTTGAGGATACGGAGTTTGTTGGATTTCGGAGAGGATCCAACAGGAAAACCTTCACAGATTTACATTGGGAGATAATGGCGAACCTTCGGTATAAGGGTAGGTTATGTGTTCCTAAGGTAAAGGATCTAAGGAGGAAGATCTTAGATGAGGTCACAACACAAGATATTCCATTCATCCAGATCAACAAAAATGTATCAGACCTCAAGGCAAATTCATCGGTGGGACGGGATGAAGAAGGACGCCATGGAGTTTGTCGGAAGTGTCTTATATGTCCAGGTGAAAGTGAACATCAAAACTCGCGGATTACTTCAGACATTGGGGTCCCCATGTGGAAATGGGAGGCGATTCATATGGATTTTGTAACCGGTCTACCAAAACTCGAGAAGGGTATTATTCTATTTGGGTGATTGTTGATCGACTTACAAAGTCAGCCCATTTCTTAAGCCAAGACTACGACGCGCACCACAAGACACACGATTTATTTGAAGGAGATTGTGCGGTTACACGGATTCCCTTACAAATTATTTCAGATAGGGTTCCCGTTCACCTCACACTTTTGGCAAAGTTTCCAGCAGGTCTCGACAAAATTGAAGTTAAGCACGACTTTCCACCCGCAAACAGATGGGCAAGCTGAGCGAACAATCCAAACACTTGAGGACATGTTGCGATCTTGTGTGTTAGATTTTCAGGGAAGCTGGTTGGACCATCTATGTCTAATTGAGTTTGCCTACAACAATAGTTTTCACTCTAGCATACAAATGGTCCCGTTTGAAGCATTATATGGACGAAAATGTAGGTCTCCACTTGGATGGTTCGAGGTGGACGAACTGCTCGGACTGAAGTCATTCAAGAAACAAATGATAAGGCAGATGATTCGAGCGGATCAAAACAGCTCATAGCCGTCATAAGTCCTATGCGGATCATCGGAAAAGAGATCTTGAATTCCAAGAGGGGGAGAAAGTATTTTTAAAAGTGTCCCCAATGAAGGGAGTGATGCGTTTTGGTAAGAAAGGGAAATTGAGCCCAAGGTTTATTGGGTCATATGAGATCTTGCGAAGAGTGGGGAATATGGCTTACGAATTAGCACTTCCACAAGAGCTGGAAGCAGTGCATCCGATTTTTCATGTGTCAATGTTACGAAAATACTTGCACGATCCAAGTCACGTCATCCTTCCCCAGGAGATAGTTCTTAATAAAGAGCTTCAATATGAAGAGGCTCCGGTAGAAATACTTGATAGAAAGGTCCAACGCCTTAGAAATAAAGATATTGCTTCCGTGAAAGTCCTATGGAAGAATCACTCCACAGAGGAAGCCACCTGGGAAGCGGAAGAGGCCATGAAAGTCAAATATCCATTCCTATTTGACTAAGGTAATAAAAACAAATGCATTACATAGTACTTCATATGTGTGCCATTTGCGTGTCTATATGCATGTGTTACAACCTTATTCCATTCGAGGACGAATGCTCCTTAAGGAAGGGAGAATGTGAAGCCTCAAATTAGTGTTACAATAACAATAAACATTATTGGGTCTATGTGATTATGTTACGACCTTATTCACATTCGAGGACGAATGTTGCTTAAGGAGGAGAGAATGTAAAATCCTAAAAAAAATAAAAAAAAATCCGGAAAAAATAATAATAATATATAGTTGTGGTTGGGTTAATAAAAATATATATATATATATATATAAGAAAACAAAGAATAAATTGCATGGATAGAGTTAGTGTTAAAGTTGGATAAATAGATAGATGAAATGATAATAAGAAAACAAAAAACAAAAAAAAAATGTTGCATGCAGCATGCACGTCTCACCCCTTCCCTTTACCCCTTCCCCCCTTTTCATTTCCCCTTCAACTCTTGTCATTCCACCTCCCATAGGTTATAGAAAACTCTCCACTTATACATTGTATTTACACACAAACAAAGTACATAACATAAAGGTTAGAAAATCAGAAAAAAAGAAGAGGAAAAAAACACCAAGAGGGCAAGAAGAACAAGAATCAAAATACTAGAGAGTAAGGATAATTTTAGCAGCCACACAACAATAATCTTCACACTTACAAGGTGAGTTTTCTCACTCAGAAATTCTTGGTAACATCCTTTATTTTTAGTTCAATACATGTTAGAATAAGAATTGAGTGTTGAAAAGAAATATTGAACTTTTGATTGTTTAGACGACTAGTTGCGTCATGAACTTTACGAACTGTTCTCACTGAGTTATAATTGTTAGAATTTGATGAAATTCGTAAGAGTGGTACACCTCTCTAATATGATCATATAGAACCAAAAATGAGGTAAAATAGACATACGGTTTGAAAGTTATCATAGTTCAAAGTTCCTGCCTTAGATTTAGTCGAAATTCGGAAAGACATAATTACGGACTGTTTTTATTGAGTTTTACTTATTAGAATTATATGAAAATTTACATGGTTGTAAATCTCTCTGTTACGGACAGATATAGATAAATAATTATTAAAACGGACTTACGAGTTGAGAGTTATTGTAGTTTGAAGTTGCTGCCTCGGATTCATCGGAATCCATAAGGGCAGGACGTGGAAACGTAAAACTGTATTAATATGTGGGGAATATGAAAATTGTTGCTAAATGAAAGTTCTAGATCTCTCTGTTTTGGACATTTTGAGACCTTACGGGGGTCTATCCTACTTACGGATTGAGAGTTATCGCTGTTTAAAGTTTCTGCCTCGGATCTATCGAGATCCAGGAAGGGCAGCAAATAAAAGTGTAAAACTGTACCAAATGGTACAGAATATGAAAGGATGGTTCAAATGGAGATGTGTAGCTCTCTGTTCTCGTCGTTTGGAGATTTTATGGGGCTTGAACGGGTTTACAGATTAGGAGTTATGACTATTCTAAGATTGGGTTCTGTTTAATAAAAATTCTGCCGAAACAAATCTCATATGGCTGTTTTGAGGATAAATTTGTATTAGTTACCCAAAGTAGTTTTAAATGAAATTTGGTACAGTGAAAGATCACCGTCTTACCTTAGTTTCCGCTTGAGAAACACCTTAGTTGGAGTTATGGTTAAAAAGTTATAATCGTTACAAGTATGAATGACATAATGTTGGGAAAGAGAATATTATTTATTCGATCTTCTGAAAAATATGAAAAGTGAATACGTGTTCACATAAATATATAAATATAAACATAATGGATCGGGTTGCACGCCGCAACAAAACGTAAAGTGAATATGTGTTCACAAATACGTAAATATAATGGGTCGGGTTGCACGCCGCAACAAAACGTAAAGTGAATACGCGTTCACAAATACGTAAATATAATGGGTCGGGTTGCACGCCGCAACAAAACGTAAAGTGAATACGCGTTCACGAATACGTAAACATAATGAATCGGGTTGCACTCCACAACAAAACGTAAAGTGAATACGTGTTTGTTGACACCCAATTTTGACCCTCCCGTCCAGTCATTAGCTATAAAATTATACTAATTTTGTAAAATAATTTTATGATTTTTTATAATAAAATGCAGCGATAAAACATTAATACAGGCATGAATAAATAATTTAATAATAAACACCGCATTTTACGTAGAGCATTAAGTAATTAGAGTCCCGCGCCCGCATTAATTAATTTTAAGCCCTGTCATGATTCTTAATTAATAAATACATAAAATAAATAATTTAGCAATGACGTCGCGTCAAGTAGCATAGCCGCGTTTATTAATACGCAAGAGAATTTCATAATCATTTGTAATTTAAAATCAATTTTAATCTAATACATGCATTTAATAGCGTCGCATTTATAAAAGCTTTAAACAATTCCTAAAAATCATACTTGCATTTAGCATTTAAATAATTTAATCTAAACTCAATTCAATTTTAATTTGACTTAATAATAATGCACAATAAATAAGATTAAAATAGCGTCGCATTCTAAAATATTAAGCACTAATTAAATGGCACACCAAGATTTATAACAATTAAATTAATAAAGCACCTAATTAATTTAAGAATTTATTAATACTTATTTAAACAATTTAGCCCTAATTAAATAATTAAACACTCCCTAACTAATACTAACTACCCAAATTTCAATCATCCGCGACCCAGCCACACACCCAACGCCTCAATCCCGACGACCTACCCACGCCTGCTCCCTTTAAACGCTCAAACCCCATAAGCCCTCACCTCTCTTATATCATCGCCTCTCGCAGGCCCAAACAAACCTAAACCTAGAACTAGAAACCAAAGACCATTCACACGCACTCGCCCCATCGCCGCACCTTCCTGCCAGTGATTCTCGCCGAGAATCCGTGAATCAACCCTTTCCTTACCCATGCACACCCAGCTTCGAAAAGATATAACTTACCATACAGAATCATACACAAAATCGCACTAAAATCAGCACAAATCTCGTCGAATCAAGCATAAGAATCTCAGCCCTAATTGTTTACCTAATAGGGAACCCAAACTAGAGTTATATAAGCACACGAATAGGCATATGTTAAGCAGACAGAGTAGAGAGCGAGAAAAAGGAGAGACTCATAGCATCGGTTCAAGCCATCGCACAGAGCAGAGCGAGAGGCGGGATTGAGAAAACAATTGAGAGCATATACGAGATGAGGCGGCGGGAGACCCCTAGCATCGATTCCGGGCCTCAGTCGAAGCCAGAGGACAATACGCGAGACGGGGGGAGAAAAAGAGGCAGAGCACAGTAAGGTATCGGAGTCGTGAGTCGACCTAAATTAGCATCCTTTTAAGAACCCCTTTTTAGCATTTTCTGCAATCCCTTTAGTAGTCTGCATCTTTTCGCATTAGCAAGCCTTCCGAGCGGACCGACGACTTGATACGATGCCCCGGTTCGCTGCCCGGAGAAGGTAAAACCATTACCCTTTCAGTCTTAATGTTGTTCAATATCAGTATGTAAAATATGTCTTTCGGTGCAACTATTTGAGTATGGTTGAATCAACATTTACAATTGTCTGTGCTTTGCAAATCACTGAATCTGCTTAGTTAATACTAGCTGTTATTGACACTTTCAACTGAGGTGTTAATGTGGAATCGTGCTGAATATATGGCTTAGATTTAGGTAGTATGACCTGCGGAGTATTAAGTCGACACATTGTCGGATGCTAGTCTTAACTAAATGAGATTTTGGATGCTTGCCGATTATGTTAGAGTCAGAATCATGTCTTACTTTGCTACCCTTCTTAATTGGTTCACCCTAGTAAGACGTAAGTATTTACAAGATATGATAGTCAAGTCCGCTATATGACTTATGAGCTCCTAACCTTACTGTGTGTCATCTGGTTGCGTATTCAGAAATCTAAAATATAAGTCCAATCTTCGTGTTGTTAGGAATACATCTTATCGAGTCTCATGCTATATGTGTGTTGTTGGCATCAATGCATTTGTTCCCGCATGCCCTACTTTTGTTGTACCTGAATATGGTTTAAGCCTGGTGTACCATCGGTGCTCATCCTAACAAGGATTATCCAGCTTTCTTTAATAATGTGAATAACCAGACCCATGTTCAGGTCCTCTGTTATCGCTAAACAGTGTACGCTTGGCAGTATTCTAATCATGTTTAGACTATCTCGTGAGTATGTGCTTTATCTTTTAAAATCTGCTATTTGGGCAGACTGTATGAACTAGCAAAGTGTGTGGAGTCTTCCTCATGTGCTATTTAAATAAAACCAACGGTTATTCCAAACTGCCGGAACATAAAATGATTCAAATATGTCAAATACTTGCTTATTATTCAATAAAATTTTGAACGTGTACTAATCCTTATCTTTCTTTATTTTTACATGGCACGCATCGGAGCAAAATAAAGAGTCTCACGACGAGACTCATCGCAAGCCATTTCAAATGGCAACCCGCATCCGCGTTCGCATTCCCGCTTCAGAAACTCCTAGAAAAACAAATAGGACGTCGCCATCCGTCGTAAATAGCATTCTTAAATCCCATCCTCTCTCTTTACTTGCTATTTATTTATTTATTTGTTTATTGTAATTTAATTACTCTATTTCTGTAATATTTAGGATATCTAGAACAATTAAGTTGCAAACATATAAGTGGGGATCGCTTAACTTACTTGCTTTTTAAGATTGTCATGCATGTCTAAATAATTTAACTTGCATCATATTTTGTTTCTTATTAAAATCCATAACAGATTTCCTCCTAAACTCTCAAGAATCATCTTAAAGCACCTCTTATATAATATTGTACGCAAGTTAGGCAAGATTAATTTAGCTAGCAGTATACTTAACTAGTTCATAAATAACCTTTGCATGAACACATAATTAGTCCATAAAGCACCCTCTTAGCATTCTGTAGCATTTCTAGCCCTTCTTAGCATTTTTTGCACCTCCTAGCACTCTTTTGTACTTTAGCATATTAGCACTACTTCCAGCACTTTAGCGTTTAGCACTTTTAAGCGCCTCTTAGCACCTTTAGCACCCTTCTAGCATTTAATACCTTTTAGCAACCTTTAGTATTTTAAGCACTTTCAGACATTTAGCATTTGGCTCTTTTATTTATTCATAACACCTTTTTCCCTTTTTATACTTTAAGCACCTTTTAAACATTTTAACATTTTAGCATTTTTATTAAGCAGGAGGAGCTTTTATTTTTGCATTTTTAAACATAATAATTACCCTAGGTTTGGCAGGACAACCGCAAGTTAGCGGATCTTAGAGGGTGCCTAACCCCTTCCCTCTAGATTAATAAAGAACCCTTACCCAGAACCTCATTAAGTTTAGCAGACCATTAAAATGGAGTTAATGTTTTACTTTAAACTAGTTAAACATTTAGGTGTCCTAATTCACCCAAATTAATTAGGTGGCGACTCATGAACTCCTAGCAACCCTTTTGCACCTTTAGCACCTTAGCATTTAGCACATTTAGCACTTTAGCATCTTTTTAATATTTTAAGCATTTTTAGCTTTTATTTATTTTCTAACATTGTTATTTAAGCGAGTTTAGAAAATAAATGTCGCTATAAAAAGTATGATGAAATGGCGACTCTGGGATTTTAGGTTCTTAACCACAAATGCAGACCTAGGGTTATTATTTGGCATTACTTTTTGCATTTAAATTTTGTGTCTTTGTATTTTGTTTATTTATTTTATTTTGCTACCTGCTTTACTGCTTTCCTTAAACTGGCATTCCGCTCATATTTCTTCCACTCTGGAAAATTCACACAATCACACACTGCATGCGAGGTGCGCTTGGTGCATCACCAAAATTCTTTCTTCAAAACCCAAATTTAGGAGAGTTGGTAACATACGTGGAGTGCCCGGTCTAACCGGTGGCCGCGTAGCCTTCTCACTCGAGTTGTCCGCTCGGGAACCTTGCGTCTAGAAAAGCCAAATCTTAGAAACTTAAGATAGAGCTATACCACCCTTATTTTAGGGCATGCATGCATTTACCTTAGGTGGGTCGGTCTGCATCGACACCACAATTAGGAAGACACCAAACTTGTCGACGGGTTTCTCAACCCAACGACCAACCAGCATATTATGTGTAGCGTGGCAGTGATAGACAAATCCAAACCTAATCATGTCATGCTGAAATTGGGAAAAGTGCACCGTCATTTGGTCGCCATTTCCAACAAAAGCATTACAATTGGGCGATCTGGACAAGTCTATCATGACCTCGCATATGTGACGTTTAGGCCTACCTCTGGCATAAAGAGATCCCCATGCATATTAGGACTCGCTTGCAATGTGATAATCTGTGTGCAACATGTACTTGCTAAATGCTATTTACACTCTTGCAAAATCACGTGCTCTACACTAACGCAGTTTGCTACATGTTGTCTAAAGGATTTATCATCTCCCCCAAAGGTCGATTTGTATTTGACTAAGCAATGACAGAGCATCAATATTTCACAAGATCGAAGGCGCGGTCCAGCGACACGACTGATTCAAGGGCCTTTGAGCTGAATGAGCCTAACTCGTCTTGGTTCCTATAAAAGCAGAGGTCTCGTAAAAGAAAAGCAACATAGATCCGACGAGCACTCGCCGCCATCGCAAAGAATGGCAACCCTACAGCCAAATCGAAGGCCTAAACATAACATACAAGCAACTACATTCAGACCCACTTTAAAGCCGCATAACTTTTCAAAATCGAGACAACGTAGGAAACTGCATGGGATCAAGTCCAAAGAGGCTGCACGCGGATATCAAGGAACAAGGCGCTAAGTCGATACGACCGACCCTCAAAACTCACAAATTTTCTTTGAGCGCAGTCTTTTCATATTAATGTAAGCGAAAGTGCAACAACAAGCAGAAAAGCAAGAAAGGCGGAGGATGACAACAATCCAAAGTCCGCAAGAAAGCAAAGAACAGCAGAAAAGGCATCAACAATCGAGTCAAAGTTCGAGTTCCGCAACAAAACCTAGCGCATCAACTCGCATAAAGTCAAATTGGCAACCCACGATCGCACACCACAAAGCGCATCATGGCAATTCATCATTTCTGGCGTCTAGCACGTCCGCGTGCGACAACACTCGCACTATCTCGCATATCGTGGACGATATCTCTACCCATAAAATTGCACTTCATATGTATTTATCATTTTGTTTAAACAGTATACACTAATGTTTTCTCAAGCAGCTTGCGAGCATTTATTCTACAGAGCAGCGAACACGCCCAGTAACGGCGTTATCAAGACAAAGTCCACGCAATGACGCCCGAAGAACACGCCCAGTAACGACGTTATCGCGACAACAAGTCTACGCAATGACGCCAAGAAGAACACGCCCAGTAACGACGTTATCGCGACATCAAGTCTACGCAACGACGCCAAAGAAGAACATCGCCCAGTAACGACGTTATCGACAAAGAAGTCTACGCAACGACGCCAAAGAAGAACATCGCCCAGTAACGACGTTATCCAAGACAAAGAAGTCTACGCAACGACGCCAAAGAACAACACGCCCAGTAACGACGCGTTATCAAGACAAAGAAGTCTACGCAACGACGCCAAGAAGAATATCGCCCGCATAACGACGTTATCAAGACAAAGAAGTCCGAACGACGCCGCAAAGAACATCGCCCGCATAACGACGTTATCAGCACAACAAGTCCGAAAACGACGCCATCATCAGCATATCACATCCACGCAGGAACGATTTCTATACTCTCGAAATGGCATTTCTTACCCATGCTTTATTATTCTGTCTTAGCAGTTATGCACTAACTCTTTCTTGAGCTTTAGTCTACAGGGACAATTGCAGCAAGGACAACGTATCCGCATTCACAATCGCAACACGTCTGTGCAAGGACGAAAGCCACAACGTTTGCAGCATC
The DNA here is from genome assembly GCA_029844215.1 of Przewalskia tangutica. NCBI lineage: Eukaryota > Viridiplantae > Streptophyta > Magnoliopsida > Solanales > Solanaceae > Przewalskia > Przewalskia tangutica. The sequence continues at coordinate 38,433,103 of CM056731.1, read as the reverse complement.
GCATCAACACAACAGGCATCGCGTTTTTGCAGGATAACATTTTCTACTCACAGTCATTTTACTTTTAAAATTATGCATCATCATTTTGCCTTAACAGTTATGCACTAACCGTTTGTTTAAGTCTTAGCATGCAGGAGCAGGAACACAACGTGGATTTTCTCTTACAGCGAACCGGGGCAATTTGTTGGGGGGGCCAACCTTCCCAATGAATGGCAGAAGCGGCCTCAAGCGTCGGTCCACTCATTCCACATCACCATAGAACCCAGCACCATAAGCCATAGCGATACACCCCAGGTTCAAGCCAGTTATTTTTCTTTTACTTTTTGCACCATAGCCCAGTGTCATCATAACTCGACACTGGGACAAATTTTGAGTCCGCGTTAGCCCGCCCTGGTATTTTGACCATGGTAGCCCAGTGTCGTCATAACTCGACACTGGGACAATTTTGATTTTCACACTTGTCTATCTCGCCAACATTTTTGCAATTCAGGTCGACAAAATTGGCTATGAGTCAACGTCTTTGTCCGAAGATTCTTCCATCATCTCCATACAAAGAAAGACATCTGTTGACACCCAATTTTGACCCTCCCGTCCAGTCATTAGCTATAAAATTAGACTAATTTTGTAAAATAATTTTTATGATTTTTTATAATAAAATGCAGCGATAAAACATTAATACAGACATGAATAAATAATTTAATAATAAACACCGCATTTTACGTAGAGCATTAAGTACTTAGAGTCCCGCGCCCGCATTAATTAATTTTAAGCCCTGTCATGATTCTTAATTAATAAATACATAAAATAAATAATTTAGCAATGACGTCGCATCAAGTAGCATAGCCGCGTTTATTAATACGCAAGAGAATTTCATAATCATTTGTAATTTAAAATCAATTTTAATCTAATACATGCATTTAATAGCGTCGCATTTATAAAAGCTTTAAACAATTCCTAAAAATCATACTTGCATTTAGCATTTAAATAATTTAATCTAAACTCAATTCAATTTTAATTTGACTTAATAATAATGCACAATAAATAAGATTAAAATAGCGTCGCATTCTAAAATATTAAGCACTAATTAAATGGCACACCCGCATTTATAACAATTAAATTAATAAAGCACCTAATTAATTTAAGCACAATTTATTAATACCTATTTAAACAATTTACCCCTAATTAAATAATTAAACACTACCTAACTAATACTAACTACCCAAAATCAAATCATCACACCCAACGCAGCCCAATCCCGTCGACCCGGCCCACGCCCTTGCCCCTTTAAACGTTCAGCAGCCCATAAGCCCTCAGCCTCTCTCTTATATCATCGTCTCTCCCGCAGAAGCCCAAAACAAACCTAAACCTAGAACTAGAAACCAGCAGCCATTCACACGCACCTCGCCCCATCGCCGCACCTTCCCTGCCGTGATTCTCGCCTGAGAATCCGGCGAATCGAACCCTTTCCTTACCCATGCACACCCAGCTTCGAAAAGATATAACTTACCATACAAAATCGTACACAAAATCGCACTAAAGTCAGCACAAATCTCATCGAATCAAGCATAAGAATCTCAGCCCTAATTGTTTACCTAATAGGGAACCCAAACCAGGGCTATATAAGCACATGCAATAGGCATATGTTAAGCACGGACAGAGAGTAGAGCAGAAAAAGGGAGGAGACTCATAGCATCGGTTCAAGCCATCAGACACAGAGCAGAGCGGGAGACGGGGGATTGAGAAAACAATTTGAGGAGCATATACGAGAGATGAGGGCAGGGCAGGAGACCCATAGCATCGATTCAGGGCATCAGTCGAACACAGAGGACAATACGAGAGACGGGGGGAGAAAAAGAGGCAGAGCACAGTAAGGTATCGGGAGTCAGGGAGTCAGCACCCAGAAATTAGCATCCTTTTAAGCACCCCTTTTTAGCATTTTCTGCAATCCCTTTAGTAGTCTGCATCTTTTCGCATTAGCAAGCCTTCCGAGCGGACCGACGACTTGATACGCTGCCCCGGTTCGCTGCCCGGAGAAGGTAAAACCATTACCCTTTCAGTCTTAATGTTGTTCAATATCAGTATGTAAAATATGTCTTTCGGTGCAACTATTTGAGTATGGTTGAATCAACATTTACAATTGCCTGTGCTTTGCAAATCACTGAATCTGCTTAGTTAATACTAGCTGTTATTGACACTTTCAACTGAGGTGTTAATGTGGAATCGTGCTGAATATATGGCTTAGATTTAGGTAGTATGACTGCGGAGTATTAAGTGGACGACATCATGTCGGATGCTAGTCTTAACTAAATGAGATTTTGGATGCTTGCCGATTATGTTAGAGTCAGAATCATGTCTTACTTTGCTACCCTTCTTAATTGGTTCACCCTAGTAAGACGTAAGTATTTACAAGATATGATAGTCAAGTCCGCTATATGACTTATGAGCTCCTAACCTTACTGTGTCATCCGTCACAGATTCGTAAATCTAAAATATAAGTCCAATCTTCGTGTTGTTATGAATACATCTTATCGAGTCTCATGCTATATGTGTGTTGTTGGCATCAATGCATTTGTTCCCGCATGCCCTACTTTTGTTGTACCTGAATATGGTTTAAGCCTGATGTACCATCGGTGCTCATCCTAACAAGGATTATCCAGCTTTCTTTAATAATGTGAATAACCAGACCCATGTTCAGGTCCTCTGTTATCGCTAAACGATTACGCCGCGAGATTCTAATCATGTTTAGACTATCTCGTGAGTATGTGCTTTATCTTTTAAAATCTGCTATTTGGGCGCATCGTATGAACTAGCAAAGTGTGTGGAGTCTTCCTCATGTGCTATTTAAATAAAACCAACGGTTATTCCAAACTGCCGGAACATAAAATGATTCAAATATGTCAAATACTTGCTTATTATTCAATAAAATTTTGAACGTGTACTAATCCTTATCTTTCTTTATTTTTACATGGCACGCATCGGAGCAAAATAAAGAGTCTCACGACGAGACTCATCGCAAGCCATTTCAAATGGCAACCCGCATCCGCGTTCGCATTCCCGCTTCAGAAACTCCTAGAAAAACAAATAGGACGTCGCCATCCGTCGTAAATAGCATTCTTAAATCCCATCATCTCTCTTTACTTGCTATTTATTTATTTGTTTATTGTAATTTAATTACTCTATTTCTGTAATATTTAGGATATCTAGAACAATTAAGTTGCAAACATATAAGTAGGGATCGCTTAACTTACTTGCTTTTTAAGATTGTCATGCATGTCTAAATAATTTAACTTGCATCATATTTTGTTTCTTATTAAAATCCATAACAGATTTCCTCCTAAACTCTCAAGAATCATCTTAAAGCACCTCTTATATAATATTGTACGCAGGTTAGGCAAGATTAATTTAGCTAGCAGTATACCTAACTAGTTCATAAATAACCTTTGCATGAATACATAATTAGTCCATAAAGCACCCTCTTAGCATTCTGTAGCATTTCTAGCCCTTCTTAGCATTTTTTGCACCTCCTAGCACTCTTTTGTACTTTAGCATATTAGCACTACTTCCAGCACTTTAGCGTTTAGCACTTTTAAGCGCCTCTTAGCACCTTTAGCACCCTTCTAGCATTTAATACCTTTTAGCAACCTTTAGTATTTTAAGCACTTTCAGACATTTAGCATTTGGCTCTTTTATTTATTCATAACACCTTTTTCCCTTTTTATACTTTAAGCACTTTTTAAACATTTTAACATTTTAGCATTTTTATTAAGCAGGAGGAGCTTTTATTTTGCATTTTTAAACATAATAATTACCCTAGGTTTGGCAGGACAACCGCAAGTTAGCGGATCTTAGAGGGTGCCTAACCCCTTCCCTCTAGATTAATAAAGAACCCTTACCCAGAACCTCATTAAGTTTAGCAGACCATTAAAATGGAGTTAATGTTTTACTTTAAACTAGTTAAACATTTAGGTGTCCTAATTCACCCAAATTAATTAGGTGGCGACTCCGCGAACCCTAGCAACCCTTTTGCACCTTTAGCACCCTTAGCATTTAGCACATTTAGCACTTTAGCATCTTTTTTAATATTTTAAGCATTTTTAGCTTTTATTTATTTTCTAACATTGTTATTTAAGCAGGAGTTTAGAAAATAAATGTCGCGGCCGAAAAAGGGCGTGACAGTGTTCACAAATACGTAAATATAATGGACCGGGTTGCACGCCGCAACAAATATGAAAGATGAATACATGTTCACCTATATATAAATATGAAAAGTGAATACGCGTTCACAAATATATAAATGTAATAAACATGTGGAAATGCAGGGGAATGTCTTAACGTATAATACGAGATAAAATGAAGTGTTAGTTAAACCGAGAATTTCCTATGAGGAGTTGTTGCATATTTAAAAATGTTGTAACCTGATATGTTTTTGCAATATGCTTATTACGTTATAATGTGATTGCGCTTGGAATATTGTGGTGTTACTTTGAATTGCAGGGTAAGGTTCTCACTCAGCCCCAGATGGTAGGGCTGACTCTTTATTTAACATGTTTCAGGAAAGCGTGATAGAGGAAAGGCTTCACGCCAAGGCTAGCGATCGTCCCGCAGCCTCTTGTCATACCAAGTCCATTGTTTCGGGCTTGGTACTCGTCAGGTTCAGAATGTCAGTCCCAATGTCTCGGAAAATGCCCGTGTGGAATGGTCTCCCTTCCAACTTAGAATAATATTTGTCAGTATGTCTATGTTGAAACAATATTTGCACGAGCATGGGCTCGCGTTATATTTTTAATAAAGTCATAAACAAATTTCTTTATTGTTATTTTATTAACAACTCCGTATTTGAATATAAGTTTAAATTTCTAAATAAAGAGAATTAAATGGTGCTCCTGGTGGAAAATAATTGTCCAGGTGTCATCACGCCCTAAGTAAAGACTTAGGAAAAGTCGGGGCGTGACACATATCCATCTTTCCATGTGAAATTTCAATGGCCTCATCAGGTAACTTTGGAAATTCCCCATCTCTAGCTTTATTATTTTGTATGACTTTGTCACCCAAATCATTTGATTCATCAAAGAACACATGCATATTGAGTTTTTTTGTTGAAGACTTTATAGGCCTTGCTGTGTGAAGAGTCTCCAAGAAAAATATCCTCATCACTTTTAGCATCAAACTTCCCCAAAGCTTTCTTACCATTGTTGAGAATAAAATATTTACATCCAAAATCTCTTAGGTAAGTTAGCTTGGGCTTTCTCCCTTTGAGTAGTTCATAGAGAGTTTTCTCAAGTAAGGACCTGATCATGCCCCACCTTCTTTGGCTTGAAGGAAGATCTGACTTGATTCCCTTTAACACAAGCATCACATCCCTTTTGATCCTTGAACATAGTTTTGGATAGCCCATGAATCAGGTCCTTCGCAACCAGCTTGTTTAGCAGTGAAAAGCTTGCACGCTCCAGCCGTCTGTGTCATAGTTCAACATCATTATCCACAGCACTGAGATATGTCAGATCATTTCCATTTAAAGAATCAAACTCAACCACATAGATGCCTTTGTTTCTTCTTGCTATCAAGACCACTTCTCCAGATTTGATGTTGGTGACAATGCATGAAGCCGATACGAACTTTGCTTTATTTCCTCTATCACATATTTGAGAGACATTTAGCAAACTGTAGTTGAAGCCATCCACATAATATACATTTTCAATTGTATGGGAGAGTGTCTTGTCAATTTTGCCCATGCCAAGAATGTAACCTTTCTTGATATTTTCAAAAGACACACTCCCTCCTTGAAAGGCTTTGAGAGAGAGAAAATCTTCCATTTTTTTCCAGTTATATGCTTTGAGCAACCAATATCCATGTATCATTTTTTACTGCTTCCTCTCACTCCAACCTGCATACAAAGTCATAGATCAGATTTAGGAACCCAAATCATTTTGGGTCCATTTGCATGATAAAAATGATGAATTAGACTTCTTTTAGTCCATGCAAGCAATCCATTTTTTATTTTGTTGGGACCAGGTCCCTATGCTCTCAACTTTCCTAATGAATTTCTTCCTTTTCTAGTTGGCATGAAATTTGGCTTTGCATGCATTTTTAAAGTGGCATGTTTGATCATAGTGAGTACATAACCAATTTTGAAATATGTTGATCTGATGTGTGTGATAATTGTTGTCTCGATTTACTACAAACATGAATAGTTCAAGACACTACGTCCACTACTTCACAAGTAGGTCCGATAGGTACTCACTACGAGCGGTTCAAGTCCAAAAGACATCGTCTCTGATGCATGTCATATCACGTTTGACAGAAATAATGATAAGTTCCTTTTATCTTATTTTCTATCCACATGTGGGGTATTATGAGATGTGTGAATAGAAAATGTGGGGTATTATTGAAACTTGTAAAAGAAGAAGAGTAAAAAGTGATCGAAAAACTGGAAAAATGGTCGAGCGCCGTGGCGCGCAAGGACAGGGCCACGGCATCGGAACAGTGCAAAAATGACCGTCGATAGCGTCACGGCGCCGAAACTTCAGAGAGGTCTGCAAGTTTTGGAGCTCCACGGCGCCGGGGCTAAGGGTCACAGCGCTAATCCCCAACGAAAAAATTTCCAGAAAGCCAAAAATTGTGTCTCTTCCCAAAGATCACAACCTTTGGACTCAAAGTTGCTTATGGACGAAAATACATGCTATATAAGCATGGTGATCACTTGCTAGAAGACACAACACAATACACATAACAATCAATCATTAAAATACAATTAATGATCCAAGATTGTTGCTTGATCTTCATCTTCTTCTTCAAGAACATTTCTGAAAAAACACATAAGTAAATTCGTCAGAAGTGAAGTTCTTGTGCTAGAACTCTCACTTAGATAGTTGTATCCTCAAGGCAGACGTTCGAAGAACTACATCACAAGTGGGAACGAATTTTTGTCTTAGAACACTGCGTCATTGCAGACCTCGCACCAAATTAGTATGTGTTTCAATTTGCCGAATTCATTGTAGTTGTTTTCAGTTCTGTTGATTTATGATTATAATATTGTGCTTATTCATTGATGAGTCTAGATTGGTATAGCATGTATTTTCGTCCGTAAGCAGCTTTTAGTCCAAATGTTGTGATCTTTGGGAAGAGACACAACTTTTGACTTTCTGGAAACTTTTCCGTTGGGATTAGCGCCGCGGCCCTAAGTCCGGCGCTCCAAAACCTGCAGACCTCTGAAGTTTCGGCGTCGTGGCGCTGTCGATGGTCATTTTTGCACTATTCCGGTGTCGTGGCCCTGTCCTTGGGCGCCACGGCGCTCGACCATTTTTCCAGTTTTCAATCGCTTTTTACTCTTCTTCTTTTACAAGTTCCAACATTTTTTTATAAAAGACTTTTTAGTAAAAGTCTTAAGATAGAATGAAACTCTCTGGAAATTAACTAGTGCTTCCTTCCAATTAAAACTTTCCTTCATTTCTTGTGTTGTCTTCTTTCAAATTCTTCTTTTCTATTGGGTTGAGTTCTTATGATAGAAGAAATTAAAGAGTGTAATTTTGATTTCTAGAGTAGGCATTGTATTCTCTGGATGGACTTTTTCGTTAACCACTTGTACAAGCGGTAACTACAGCTAACTACGTTCACTGAGGATAGGACTGCCAAGGTGCCGTTTGGGCCTTTCGCCCGAGAGTCCCCTCCGGATTTTTATTGGGAACTGAAGTCGAATGCTTGCACTCCTCCAAAATTCGTACTGTACGTACGACTACCTTGTGACGACTTCACTCAGCCTTCCTCTTCTCCGTGCCGTTTGAACGGAGGAAGTATGCAACCATTAGCTTAAAAGCGGAAAGACTGACCGACAGCATCGCATTCACAAGTGTGGGAAAAATTACTATCCTAAAGATAGTTTCTTGGAAACGTCTTGCCTACTCGTTCGTGTTTTCATCAAATTCTATTTACGAATCTCTCTCTTTTATTTATTGATTTATCTTAAACAATTTCACTCAATTCTATCATTTTCAATATTCTACAATAATTTTAGGATAGTAATTTTTTCCTCTTAATGAAGTCTTCTTCACTGTGCGAGAAAAAAATCAATGGTGAAATTTGCAAGTAGAGTCTGCAGTAACTATGTTGACGGCAAACGTCGGAGCCCCAATATCCAAGAGTGATGAAATGATTTACTATTGGATTCAATGAGACAATGATGCACCAGAGATAAGAAATGTCTTGTACTAATTGGTTCTAGTAGTGTTTGCCCGGAACTGCTAACAAGCATATATTGATGGCTAAGTGTCTTTTCTCATTGTTTTATGATTTATATTTGAGAAGTAAATTAATATTTATCTGTTATATTCTAAGTACAAGTTTAAAGAGTATTTTGCACTCTTTGAATATCACTCACTAACATATTTTTTAAAGAAAAAAGTGTTTGCAGCCTTATAACAATGTTGAAATATTTATTAAACGTAAAATAAAGTTAATTTTGTTTAATTATGACTCGAATAATTAGTGCCCCGCACGTGGGAAATCTTATTTTCACACACGTGCGCACGTAATGCTAAAGATCATATTTCCTCAATGGAAGAAATATTGGTACAAATATGAATTGTTTGAGACGTAAGGTAATAGACGGTTATTGGTCAAATGACGTTGATTTCATGTTGGTAAATGAAGGAAAAAGTGTACAATGTGTTTAAAGATGAAACGAGTCATGAATCGGGCCGACGCCAACTCTCTGAAGTTGGAGTGCCGCGGCGCCTCCCTGCAGGACCGCGGTGTTGGTAGTCCAGATGCTGCGACGGGAGACGAAAAGACATGACTTTTGGACTGGTTTTGAGGCATTAAACCTCTATTACATCCCAAATGAATTCAACCATTATTTGACTGAATTAACACTCCATAATCAAGGTCATTACCTGGGCAATTGGAAAGTCATCTTCTCAACACTATAAAATGAGGCATTTGGCTCATTTGCAAGAACACACTTAACACATTCTCTAGACAATTTCCTGAAATTGTTTTTCCTCTTTACCAATCAAACACTCTAAGATCTTTCTTCCTATAGCGAACTCTTGAGTTTCTTTTGCTCATTAGTTTGGTTGTTGTTTTATCTTGGGAGATAAATTGTCATTACTCCGTTGAAAGAAATATACGGGGCAATATTATCTTAAAGAAAGATTGATCATCAATCGACTCAGCAAGACAAGTTTCCTTATTCACATTGATTATTGTTATGACTTTTCCCGTTCCTTGTTATTATCAATATATTCCAACAAACAAATGGTCATAGTCGTTGAACCATTCTATGGTTGATTATTTATAAATTGACAAAAGAAATTTGATCGAGGGATAAGAGTTGATCGAGGCCCTGTAAATCGATCCAACTTATGAAGTACTTTGAAAAGGTGCAAGAGGAAGTTATGAAAATGTGTTTGTCAATATCAAAGATTTGTGGAGCAGCAAAACTATATTTGGCTATGTCGTTGGTAGAAATGATCAACTTTCAAAGCAAAATTTATGAGAAAATTCAGAAGAGTCTGGTTCTATTTCTTTTACGCTACTCACTATTTTGACTTGATATTTTGCATACAATATTTATATTCATGATAGTCACTACTTTCTTTGAAACCAGTTGAGTTACCATGATTAACTCCTTCACAATCCTGTCGGGTCGAGGTGGGGGGTCCTGAGGTGGGAGATCCACCTTTTTTTGAAAAATGATAGTCACTACTTCAATAATTTTGTGTCTAGTTAATAATGACAGTGGTTTTAAAAAACGGCAATCTTCAAAGCAACAGATCAAGAAGAACGTGAAAAAAAGTTATTTTGCAGAGAGGAAAAAAATTAAGTAACTACAAATCGAATTCTACTTTTTTTTAATTATTTAATTTTCCATATATATATTTGGATATTTAGTTTTTAAAAAATATTCTTGAGATCGTGATTTTTTTTTTATATTTTTGCTCAAGAAAGATTTATATCTTTAAAAAAAAATTGATGGAACAAATGTCTCTTAATTAAAAGAGATATTCAGTGATACAATACTTTACTATGCAAATATATTTAATCAAGGAATTATATTTTATAGATAGCAAATAAAGAGAAAAATTGTGGGTCAAATATTTTAGTTCCAAAGCAGATGGTACAAACAAGAGTCATAGGAACATTTTAACAAGTGTTGTTTACATATAAAGATTGCAGGCCAACCAAGAAATGCTTAAGGTTTTCAAGAATAAAGTAGTAACAAAATCAAGTCATATTGTCTTACCTCCTCTTATTTACGAGTTTCTATTTTTTATAATTTTTGTGGAACATATTTCATAAATGTTGAGCAGATGATTAATTTTGTGATGATCCTGAAAGGCATACTAAATTTAAAATAAACATATTTGACATGTTTATTATGATTTATTAATTCATTACATAAAGATCATGTGGAGTTTGACTTTCAAGTTGCAGAACGATAAAAATTAGATAAATTAAGTTTTATACTTGAAAGTGTTTATCTTGAATTTGATGTCTCTTGAAAAAGCGCAACATATATTTATTTTATGTATTATGTGTGCTTGACAAAAGAGAAATATACATTAATTGAGTTTGGTGAATTCTCTAAACTTGAGATTATACATTCATATTTCAATATAATTGAGAATATTTACATTACTACAAGGATACCTTTGTCTCCCTTGTTAATGTGCTTTAGTAGTACAATGAATTATTTCTTTCACATTTATAGATATTGGAGAAGGTGATAGAATTAACTTTTAAAGTTGCTTGAAATAACTCAATTTCTACCGGTAAGCATTTCAGAATTGAATAAGAAAGGTGACGTACTTGAAGAGTATTTAGAGAATGGTACATGTATATTTTGAAGATATTCATGTTCAACTAATGAACTAAAAATGTGGCAAAATATTAGAGTCAATTATTTTCACTTGTGCATCACTATATTTCGAGATTTATTTTAAGTGATTCTGTTGAGATATATTGAGTTAACAAGTTATTAGTAAGTTGTTAGGTTTGTTAAGAGTCGGTTAGGTGGTTATTAAGTGGTTAGAAGGTAGCTTCTAGAATTGTTAGATTACTTTCACTTGTATAAATAAGCACTTAGTGCTCTATGATTGAATTAAGAAAATAAGAAAAGCTCACACAAAAATATCTCTCTTCTCTCTCTCGTTTTACCTTCTCTGTTGGCAATTTTTCCTTTTTTGTTTTTCATTATTCTCTGTTATCGGTCCAGATTTTAACATGGTATCAGAGCAAGATTCAGTGTAGATCGAGAAGATCCAATCGCATACAGTGGGAATTGAAGGATCGATACCTGCAATCGAAGCAATTGAAGTTATACGCAGTGAGAAATACAAATTCAAGCACATGCAGTGAGAAAATTCAAAGGAATTCAAGCATATGCAGTGAGGAATCCGAAGAAATATGTGTATACGATGGAAGAAATTGAAGGATCTATGTTCAATTGAGATACAATTAAAGAAATCGAAGGTGTATTTCACGAAGGTCGTTCACTTTCCGATAGCGAAAGTGCTGGTATTTTCATTCTACTCATTTTATACTTTGATTGACAGCGTTGTAGTTTGAAAACCTAGGATTTTCTTTGTATCTAAGATCTCGAATCTGTTATTGAGATTGTTGATCTGTTTTTTATCCTCGTCTGTTCCAAATCGGTTTCTGGTTTGAATTCCTTATCTGGTTAGAGATATGTTGGCTTGATTCGAGAATTGATGTGGAATTTCATCAAGTTATTGCGAATTTCATGCTATTGAAGTTGTTAGGTTCTTCGGTACTTTGAGGAATTGTCTGAGTTACCTAATTCTGAATTCCCTGTTTGATAATTTTGCCAAATTCGAGGAAGGTGCTTATTTCGTTGTTGTATTTTACACGAAAATTCTACTAGAAATAGTCTCATTTGGTGGTTTCTGCAATTATATGGATAATATTGAAAATCTGCTAGTGTAAGCGAGTTGTAATCTCTATGTGAACATCCACGAACTGCTATTCGTGAATGCAGTTGAAAACTCAACAAAGAAGAATGAGAAATTATACTTTCTTCTTGTTTCAACGATTCCACTGAGAAAGGATTGAAGTTTTGATTGAATGGAGGAAGAAATATCGAGGATTTTTGTTCTTGAGGTATATGGAGTTGTTCCTGAAAGTAGTGTGGTGAATAACAGAACAAAGAAGAAAATAAAAATGGAGGAAGTGGAAATCGTCATTGTTGTTGAAGATGTTCAGAGCCTTTCTCAGTTTAATCTTCCCGTGTCACTTCCTAATGTGCACATGCTCAGACCAGCTACTGGCCAAGTGAATGATGATGCGTTGGACTTGACTGGTGCTTTTATTGATGGTTATATGGCTGGGGGAGCTGCTTTCTATGATCTTGATCAACCTTTGTGGTCAAATGATCGTTCTGAAAATTCAGCAACACTTCGGGATTTAAATCCATCTAACATTGATGATACTGGCCCTTTGTTAGTTGCAGACCCCTTTGATCATGATCAAGTTGGGCAGTGTGATGCTTTTGATCTTGAGCATCATGAACTCGTGTTTGATAGTCTCACTACTTCCATTGTGCACTATGTATTTTATGTTCTGCAGAGTTGTTGTCGAAGGTTCATATCCACTTCAAATATCAACTCTGTGATTGAAGTTTTAAGCAGTGATGTAAGTCTATTGGGTGGTGAGTACAATGAGGCTTTGCAGCAGAAAGTCAGAGAGCCTAATCTTGGAGCAAAGTCGTTGTTATGCCCCGTAGTTCCGGAGTATGTATGTGAGGACGTACGTACGAATGTATACACCCTAATTAGGGTAAGAATGATAGAATTGTTTTTCCGACGGAAATTATTCCGAACCTTGTGAAGGAAATTTTACGTTTTCAATATTTTTACGATTATGAAATTTTTCCGAGAGATAAATATTTTGGATCAATAGGAGGGCGACAAGTGTCACCCCTAGATTGGGCCATGTTGGACGAAATTGAGTGGACAAGTGGGCAAGACAAGTGGCCAAAAGTCTTGCATGGTATTGCATGGCACCTTGGATGGTTTTTGCAAGTTTGTGGGCAAGTCAAATGGTCAAGGTCTTGCATGGCATTTGTGGGACAAGTGGAGAAGGGAACCTACACAAACCATCTATAACATACACATGTTTCAATCCTAACCCTTGGTTGTGCTATATAAACCCCTTTAGTTGATGAAAATCTTCCACACTTAGAACATTTCAAGACTTGAAAATATTTCTCTCCCTTTCCTAGTGCTCTCATCCAACACCCCCTTTTCTTGAGCAAATGTTGTCCAAAAATTCTTAAACTTATAAGTGTTCTTCCTTAATGTGTTAGGAAGATTATTAACCAAGAGTTAGACAAGATTTCACACCCCTAGCCTCAAAGAAACCCCCCTTGGCCGAGAGTGGGCAGATTTTCGGGACTGTTTTGGACAGATTTTTAGTAAAGTTTGGAAGGGAATATCTCCTAGCATATTAGGAGTTTTTTAGTGTTTCAAAAGCCTAAAATGAAGTTCGTCGAGTCTAGTTTCCAACTCAACAAACCACTCGTCGATAGGACACTGGAGTAGAGAGTTATCGACGTTAAAAGTTCAGCTGACGAAGCAGTGGTTAAAAATCTGGACAGTCACGTTTTTTTTGGACTATCTTGAGGTAATGAACCTTAACCTCTTTGTGAAGTTGATTATTATGTATATATGGATATTATACATATATTGGAAGTATATTATGGACTATAAGATATAAAGAAAGATTTGAATCTTGTTAAGATGTTAAAAGGAGAATTGGCATATTAGTCATTAAAATGGTAAAAATGTATTCATTACTTGCTAAGAAGTTAATAACAAAGAAGCTATAACTTATATAAAGATTGGAATATAAGTTGAAGGACTAATGAAGTAATTGGATAAGTAAAATTGTAAAAGTTGGCCAAGGACACCAACTTAAGGACCGTATCTACTTTGGACCGTATCTACTTTGGACCGTATCTACTTTGGACCTTCTTTACTTATTGTTATTATGAAGGAGAGATTGTTAATCGCGTTCCGTTTGGGCGTGTTATCCCCTTCTTTACTTATTATTGTTATGAAGGAGAGATTTTTAATCGCGTTCCGTCTGGGCGTGTTATCCCCTTCTTTAGTTATTATTGTTATGAAGGAGATATTGTTAATCGTGTTCCGTTTGGGCGTGTTATCCCCTTCTTTTGTTATTGTTGTTATGAATGAGAGATTGTTAATCGCGTTCCGTTTGGGCGTGTTATCCCCTTCTTTAAATTTCAGAATTATTGCACCTTAATTATAGTATGTTAATTACGATTATCGGGCCTTGGAAAAGGTGGAAAATTGAGTAGAAACGGGGGAGGTGCTGCCGAATTTTCCGTAGGATATGGAACCTTGTTCTTAGAAATATCCTACAAAGAGATCTAGAGGTTAATAGATGTTTCATGGCCATTATAGGTGAAAGTACTACGAGTAGCGTATTCTACTTGAAGGGTGAAAAAGGGCTAGCAAGGTTATAGTACTTTGAAGCGTTTTGCTAATTGTCGATAATCGTCGCGAGGTATGTGAACCTCTTCCTATCTTTTCTAGCATGATATTTGTGAAATATATATAGTACGGTAGACGTATGTGTGTAAAATGAATTTGGTTTATTTAAAACATAAAGTGTTATAATGGTTTTATGGAAAGTTAAGTATAACAACTTTATGTATGTAAAAGAACGGTTTATTGATTTTTTTTTAAAAAAAAGATAAGAGACTTGACTTATATTTGACTTGACTTGATATGTGAAGAACTTGAATTGTGTGGAAATTTGTGGAACCTCATTCGTGAGTAATGAGTACTTGGTTTTGAATAATAATGTTATATTGATTTCGGAAATGAGAATAAGTATCGAACAAACCACTGCAGCGTTAATAAAGGAAAATATATTGACAAATAATTAATATTATTAAAACAAGTAGAAACCTCCATCTGCATAGAAGCTAAGATAAGACAAAATTGTATTACATTTCCTAGATCACGGTTGCTTTAATAAGGTCATTAATAACAAGAAAAGAGACTTGAGTAATTGAAGTGTTTTTGGTTTAAAAGAAAGGCATGGTTTTGTCTTAAATTGATTTAAAAAGAAGGTATGGAAACTGTTTTGGATTTACTTAAAATGATGGTTACTCTATTTGATACTACGGGTATCGTATGACCTTCGTAAAAGAAATGGATGTCTTTTTGAAAGAATGAAAGTATGTAGTACTTCGGGGTTAAAACCCGGATTTTTGGCATAAAATGAAAGTACCTTGAGTGTGAGTAACTTGCCTATGTTTGCTTGTGATAGCCTTGTTGTGCAAGTGTGGTATCCTTATGTTACCGTGTCTCTCGATGGATGGTCCACGGGTATGCGGCCATGATGAGGGTTCGTTTCCCTGTTGATAGTGTTGTTCCATGGACTAGCTCTCCATGAGGTTTACTGATGCAGGCTTTGGTATCTGGTAGTTGGTTTTCGTACTTGCCCCGGTCATTATCGTGATGTAGGAGGTATCTGGTAGTTAGCCTTCGTACTTGCCCCGGTCAGTGTTATGGCGAAGTCTCGTGATGCAGAAGGTATCTGGTAGTTGGCTTCGTGCCCGATCGATTGATGATCGCGCTTTGGTATCCGTAGTTAGCATTCGTACTTGCCCCGGTCAGCTTCGTGGTATAGTTGTATAGTATTGTTAGTACGGCTTTGGTATCTGGTAGTTGGCTTTCGTACTTGCCCCGGTCATTGTCGCGATGCAGGAGGTATCTGGTAGTTAGCCTTCGTACTTGCCCCGTACGGTTTTATGACACAGGTAGGGCCTGATGTTCATGTGTACTCCCTGGTATTGTTATATCATAAATCAGGTGAGGAAGGAATTCCACGGGCGTGATTGATGTTGTGGGCGTGAGACCCATTGTTATATTTTGAGTGATGATTTTGAGGGCGTGAGTCCCTAACTTGACACGATTGTTTTAGATTGTGAAATGGTATCTTTTTAGAGACAATATTGATGTTCATTACTCTTGTTGTTAGCCGGGATTTGTGAAACGCATTTCTTTGATTATCATACATGTCTCCTGCTTTGTATAAACTATTATGATTTCATTACGATTTTCGGTTCAATGCCACATACTCTCCTTCGGGGGACTGCGTTCATGCCGCAGGTTGAGGTACGTAGCTTGATGATCCGCGCTCGTAGGATCACTGTGCAGTTCTGGGAAAGCTCTATTTCTCCGGAGGCTTTGTCTTTTGGTACGGTTCCCTGAGGTCATATACTTTTGTACATTCAGGGGGTATGGCGGGGCCTTGTCCCGTCATAGTTGTATAAAAACTCTTAGAGGTCTGTAGCACTGTTGTGGGCAGGGTTTGTAAAGGATGTAACTGTTCAAGTTTTTAATTTATATACAGGAAGGTAGCCGTTTTTGGTTAGCCTATTCTTATGCTAATATGTTGTTTCATGTCTTTGATTTTTATTTCCGCTGATTTTCTCTGATATTGTATCACTAGGGTGCCCGGGGTAAGGCACCAGTCGCGGGCCCGAGGTCGGGTCGTGACAAAAGTGGTATCAGAGCAGTTAGTCCTCGGAAAGTGTCTACAGACCGTGTCTAGTAGAGTCTTGATTATCGGTGTGTTGTGCACCACATCTATAATCAGGAGGCTGCAGGACATTTAGGATTGGTTTCCATTCTTCTCACTCTGAGATCGTGCCTTAGAGCTGTGTTATAAATTGGACTCCCTCTGACGTATTCTTTTGTACCAGTCATGCCTCTACGCAAGGCAACCAGAGCCCAGAAGGGCAAGGCAGCAGAGAGAGCTGCGAATAGAAACCTGAAGGTTACGAGGCGAGCCCGATCTTTACGAGAGATGTTTCAGACGGCGAAGTTCCACTGCGCCACCCCCAAAGAGTTCGGCGACAGCGTGACTACGAAACCGCGATACGAGCCTCGATTACACTGGAGCGGAGGATATGGGCTTGAGAGATGGCCCGATTATTAGCCAGATCGTAGCTAGGCACGAGGATGGCCGAGACAACGATTCCGTGCACCGTAGTTCACCCAGTCGGATAGTTTGAGACTACGGACTTCCCGAGTTGCGACTACCGAGTTCTATGGGTCGAGGCACGAGGATGATCCGCAGGAGTTCATCCGATTCTGCACGGATCATGAGAGTGATCAAGGCTTCGGAGACCGAGTCGGTGGTTTTAGGTTCGCATCGGCTGCGTGATACTGCAGTCGACTGGTTTGATTCATGGGAGCTGTCCCGGGGGGAGCATGCGCCTCCAGCAGTTTGGGACGAGTTCTCCGGGGCATTTCTGGCCCATTTCTTGCCGCCACAGATGAGGAGGGCTCGAGCCGATAGATTTTTGGTGTTGAGGCAGAACGGGCGGACGATCCGGGAGTACAATGTAGAGTTTGACTCATTGGCTCGGTACGTCCCCGCTTTAGTGGCTAACATGAAGGATAGAGTGCACCGATATGTCACAGGACTCGATGACTACTTAGCAGAGAGTTTCACGGGAGTAGCTCTTCAGCCGGGCATGGATATTGCCCGCATGCAGGCTTATGCACTTGGGTGTGAGGAGCGTAGAGGTCGACGGAATAACCAAGATCAACAGAAGAGGGCCAAGACAGCAGGGTCCTTTGGTGACTTTCGAGCGGCGGCCTCGGCGAGCTAGTTATGCCCTCCGCCCGATTCGAGTAGTTCTCCCGATCTTGGGACGTCGGGGTATTGAGGCAGTCGAGCTCTACAAGGTTTCGAGTTTCAGGAGTGGGGTACTAGCCGGATGAGGCCACCCTTACCTCAGTGTGGCCGTTGTGGTAAAATCCATAAGAAGTGTCGTCTTTGGTTCGGAGGTTGCTATACATGCGGCGGCAGGCCATTTTGCGAGAAATGTTCCAACCAGAGGTAGCGGATGTAGAGACTCACGCCGGGACGATGGTGGTTCATCGCCTTCTTTTGCTATGCGCCCTGCAGGGCAGGACTATGATTAGAGGGAAGAAGTAGTCACAGATATATCCTTAACCCTCTAGAGATTCGTATGCGTGATATGATGATGTGTTAAGTGTTATGTTCGGATAGCTTGTGTTAAAATGTGATTTAGAAGCCTGGTTTGAGAAAAGGGTAAGTCTGGGGATGAGAAAATTGTGAACCTTAGAATTTATAACAGTTGAGACCGAGACCTTAGATGTAAGGTCGTCTTGAGTAAAAGATTTTACGGTTAGTCTTTGTCGGAGTGCATAGTATACGTGGAGTATTTGTGTGATAATTACATGGGTAGTTTGAGATAGAAGTGGTAGCTTTCATGACGTGAATTAGTAAGATTGTTCCGGATCGGGGAACGAGAGAGTTTGGCGTGATAATGGGTCGGGTTGAGGCCAGATTGCGGGTCAACCCGCAGCCCGAAATGAAGTGAGGTAAATTTGAGATGGTCCCGCTAGGTGATGGGGTCACGAGGGTGCAAGGCCCAAGTTTAGATAACCATTGTACGAGTTCGTAGACGCGTTCGACCATAATCGGATCATGAAGGCCGGGATTGGCCTTAAAGGAATGTGAGGCTGGTAAGATGACCAAGGTTGGAGGTAGTAACTCCAAGATTTTGGAAACTGAGGCAATGACGGAAGTATGGTACGTGTACTAGAAAGAGTTCGGGTGTTCGAGAAAGGTACGACGAGTAAGGAAAGAGGCGAAGATGTGTTAAGAAGATGGAAGTGTCCTTTTTATAAAGTAAAGAGGTGAAGAAAGTATCCTTTGGACTATGGGTGGAGCTAATAGTATTGTTATACGCTTTAAGATGATTCTTCGTTGGCTCGGATATGAGTTTTTGCGCATACGTTGTCTTGTGGCCATATGTGGCATTTTGCAAATTGTTCATGTTTTAATTTTTATTTCCGCTGATTTTCTCTGATGTTGTATCACTAGGGTGCCCGGGGTAAGGCACCAGTCACGGGCCCGGGATCGGGTCGTGACAGGAAATGAGAATAAGTATCGAACAAACCACTGCAGTGTTAATAAAGGAAAATATATTGACAAATAATTAATATTATTAAAACAAGTAGAAACCTCCATCTGCATAGAAGCTAAGATAAGACAAAATTGTATTACATTTCCTAGATCACAATTGCTTTAATAAGGTCATTAATAACAAGAAAAGAGACTTGAGTAATTGAAGTGTTTTTGGTTTAAAAGAAAGGCATGGTTTTGTCTTAAATTGATTTAAAAAGAAGGTATGGAAACTGTTTTGGATTTACTTAAAATGATGGTTACTCTATTTGATACTACGGGTATCGTATGACCTTCGTAAAAGAAATGGATGTCTTTTTGAAAGAATGAAAGTATGTAGTACTTCGGGGTTAAAACCTTTTTTTTAATAAAAAAAAAGTACTTTGAGTGTGATAACCATGTTATGTTTGCTGTGATAGCCTTGTTGTGCAAGTGTGGTATCCTTATTCTGATGCTCTCGATGGATGGTCCACGGTATGCGGCCATGATGAGGTTCGTTTTCTGTTGATAGTGTTGTTCGCCAGACTAGCTCTCTCCGGAGGTTCTTGACGGCTTTGGTATCCGTAGTTGGTTTTCGTACTTGCCGGTCATTTCGTTATGCGAAGTGATCGTCGGGCCGTGTTATCGTGACGCATGAGGTATCCGGTAGTTGGCTTTACTTGCCCGTCGGTTGATGATGCGGCTTTGGTATCCAGTAGTTAGCCCGTACTTGCCCGGTCGCCGTGGTATAGTTGTATAGTATTGTTAGTACGACTTTGGTATCCGGTAGTTGGCTTTCGTACTTGCCCGGTCATTGTGATGCAGAGTATCCGGTAGTTAGCCTTCAGACTTGCCGTGCGGTTTTATGGCGCAGTAGGTAGGGCACGATGTTCATGTACTCCACAGTATTGTTATAACATGATCGCCGGTGAGGAAGGAATTCCACGGGCGTGATTGATGTTGTGGGCGTGAGACCCCATGTTATATTTTGAGTGATGACTGACTTTGAGGCGCCCCTAACTTGACACGATTTGTGAAATGGTATCTTTTATCTTTTAGACAATATTGATGTTCATTACTCTTGTTGGATTCTTTGACGATTTTACATTGTACACGCTCCCGCTTTGTATAAACTATTATGATTTCATCATTATTTCGCCACATACTCGCACCTATATCGACCTCCTTGGGGCGTTCATGCCAGTTGAGGCACGTAGCTTGGATGATACGCGCTCGTAGGATCACCGCGATTGGGAAAGCTCCATTTCTCCGGAGGCTTTGTCTTTTGGTACGGTTCCCTGAGGTCATATACTTTTGTACATTCAGGGGGTATGGCGGGGCCTTGTCCCGTCATAGTTGTATAAAAACTCTTAGAGGTCTGTAGCACTGTTGTGGGCAGGGTTTGTAAAGGATGTAACTGTTCAAGTTTTTAATTTATATACAGGAAGGTAGCCGTTTTTTGTTAGCCTGTTCTTATGCTAATATGTTGTTTCATGTCTTTGATTTTTATTTCCGCTGATTTTCTCTGATATTGTATCACTAGGGTGCCCGGGGTAAGGCACCAGTCGCGGGCCCGAGGTCGGGTCGTGACAGTCGTTCACCAGTGGCATTGTTGTGCAAAAGACTGGTACGGAGATTTCCATAGATTTGAATAATATGAATGTGAGTAGTGAGTATGCATTGAAATTACGACATGAGATTGAAGAACAATGTGCTGAGGTGTTCCATGCACCAGCAGATAGAGAGATAGTCAAATCCTGTTTATCTGAATTAAATGAGATGAGCAATGGTTTCAAGAAGGCCTTGAACATTGGCTTGGAACAACTAGTGGCTACTGTGACACCTCACATTCGGCCAGTGTTGGATACTGTTGCAAATCAGCTATGAGCATCCACTTAGAGGTGCAAAGGCAGCTTCAGGATCTCAGAGTGTATGGGAAAGAATCTGAAGGTCTAAAAATAAGTTGAGTGTGAAAGAGAGAACTGCTTGTACAGGAAATTCTTCAAGTTTTGATGAAATGGGAAAAGATCTGGAATTCTTCAAGTTTTCACAGGTCGATCAACTAGGCAATCTTCGATTGCCTGTTATCATTTGTTTAGCTCAGGACAGGAGAATCGAGGAATTTCTAGTCGGAATTTGACTACAAATTGAGGGAGACTCCACTGCATATCTGAGCTTATTCTAAGAGTTTGCATAGGGAGAATCAAAGGATTCTCTAGTCCGAGTGTGACTAGAGAACGAGGGGTTCTTCATTGCTGCTACTAATAGGAAGAATCGAGGGATTCTCTAGTCCGAGTGTGACTAGAGAACGAGGGGTTCTTCGTTTATGCTTGTTACACCCCGTAATTCCAGGTCATGTATTGAGAACGTACGAAAGGAAATAAGATTTGAATTTGGAAAGATAAGTTGACAGAATGTTTTTGGACAGATTTTCAGTCAACTTTGAAGCAGTATATCTCCTAGTACATTAGGAGTTTTTAGATGTTTCAAAAGCCTAATATAAAGTTCGTTGAGTCTAGTTTCCAATACAACAAACCGCGCGTCGATAGGACATCGGAGTAGAACGTTATGGACGTTAGAAGTTCAGTTGACGGAGGAGAAATAAATCTTCAGTCAGGCGCCACGGCGCATTGCGAGGCGTGGCTCAGTAAGCCCAAGTGTTACGAAGTTGCGTGTGACGCGCGCGGCTGCGGGCGCGAGGCGGGATTTTTATGGAAAAAGGGTAAAAATCAGAAGATATTTGTGTAGAGGGCCTATGGGAGGGCGACAAGTGTCCCTCCCAACTTGTAAAGCAAGCAAGACCTTATATTATGGCCAAAGTCTTGCAAGACTTGACCATTTGCAAGAGTTCATTCTAAGAAATTGCTCTTCTCTTTTCTCTCAAAAATTGATAAAACCCTACGCCTTGATGAAATTGTTGGAAAGGCGACAAGAAGACAATATGTTGGCAATCTTGTAGAGGGTTCGTGTGGGTGATTTTAACGCGAAGAAGAATTGCGGAAAGAGGGCTAAAGTGGGCGAGATTGTTGGACTGTTTTGGGCTTATCAAGGTAACAATCTTGTCATCTTAGTGATTAAAGATTTCATGTTGTTGTAGTTATACATTTTAACAAGCATGAGATATATGTATTGGAGATTTATAAGTGTTATGAATGTTGGAAGCCTAAATCCGAAAATGACCTTGTTAGCCATTGAGATTGAAATACAATTTGATCGATAGTTATTATCGTCGCATGTTATCTAGAGAGAAGATTATAGTTGTTATAATCAATTGCGGCTATATAACATGTTAGACTAAACAACTTGTATTAAAAAGGAATTGGAAAAGACTTTACATTGTTGTTGCATTTTAGCCGATTGACATTGAAATGTTGGACTATTTGGATATCGATTGTGGGGCAGAATTTTACACGTCATGTGCGGCGTGTAATCCCCTTTGATTGGTTGATATGTTGAGCCTTAGATAGGGCATTTGGTTATTGATTTTCGGGCCTTGAAAAAGGTGGAAAAATATGTAGAAACGAAGGAAGTGCTGTCCAATTTTCCGTAGAATAAGTGACTTTACACTTAGAACATTCTACGTTTAAAGCTAGAGGTTAATAGCCATGTTATGGTTATTATAAGTTGACATTCTACGTGCGGCATATTCAAGTTAGCAAGTGGATTAAGCCGGAGAGGTATGTATAACTTTTCTTATCTCTTGAGCATGAGTAGCTATAAATGTATAGTACGGTAGACGTACGAGATTTAAATGAATTCATTTTCATTTGATATCCTTGACTTGTTTAAGAATGTCCAAGTGAGTTGAGTTAGAGAATTAACTCACTTGTTTTAAAGGTTAAAAATTCTTAGTTTCTAAAGTATAACGACTTTATGAGAAGTTGGTTATAACAACTTTATGGGAAGTTAAAAGAATGGTTTACCCTAGTAATGTAAACAAAGATAAAAATGACTTGAAATAAGAAGGGCAATTTGATTTAAAGGCATCAATTGCTTAAAGTTTAAAGTAAAGGTCACTTGGTTTAGAGGCAAAAAATGCATTTCTAAAGTTAAGAGACTTGAAGTATTTTGAAAGTATATGATACTTGGTTTTGAAAGTATAAGTCTCTTGGTTATAAAAAGAATGAATTTGTCTAAGACATAAAGAGTTATAACGGCTTTATGGAAAGTTAGTTATAACGGCTTTATGAAAGGTTAAGAGAGTGGTCTATTTGATTGATAGACATGAGTTGCCTACGTTATGAAATTATAAGTTACTTGGTTTCAAAGCCTTGAAATAAATTTCTAAAGGTTAGTAACTTAATTTGAAAAATAGACATGCCTTGATACTACGGGTGTTAGTATCTTGGGGTTTTATATAAAAATGAATCTTTTGAAAAGAATGGAAGTACGTAGTACTTTGGGTTAAATTCCCGGATTTTTATGTGACACGAAAGTGCCTTGAGTTTATAAAATGAAGTTCATGGTTGTATGATAATGAAAGTCTAAAGATGTTATGAACTTGTCTATGCTTGCTTGTGATAGCCTTTGAGTGTAAGTATTACATTTTTACGCTGCCGTGACTCTCGCTTGGAGGCCTTTGTCTTGTGAATTTACTTGGGCGTCTGAAGCGGTGATGGGGATTCCACGTATGCTTCCATTGTGATGGATCCATGGACATGCTTATACGATGGAGGATTAGGGCATGCGACCGTGATGCGCGTTAAATCCGGATGATATTGTTATTCCATGGACTAGCTCTCCATGAGGTTTAGTAACGTGATGGATCCGTAGCTAGCTTTCATACTTGCCTCGATCGATTCTTGTGCAGTGGATCTCGTAGTTGGCTTTCGTGCCCCAGCTTATATGGCGATTTGGTACGGTAGACTCGGTAGACGGCTAACGCACTTGCCGGCCATATCTCGTGACGCAGGCTGGATCTGGTAGTTGGCTTTCATACTTGCCCGTCGATTCTTGTACGCAGTGGATCCGTAGTTGGCTTTCGTACTTGCCCCGATCAGTTTTATGATGCAGGCTAGATCTGGTGGTTGGCTTTCCTACTTGTCCCGTACAGTTTTTATGACACAGGTGGGACATGGTGTTCATGTATACATATTGATGTTATATTATATCATGGACTGCCGGCAGTGAGAAAGGAATTCCACGAGCATGATTGATATTATGGGCGTGAGACCCATGGTTATATTTGAGTAATGACTTTGAGGGCATGCGTCCCTGACTTGACATGACTGCTTATATATTGTGTACTGTAGTTTGGTTATCATACATGTCTCATGTTTTATATAGACTGTTATGATTTCATTACAGTATTTTCAGTTTCACATACTTGGTACATATTTCGACTGACCTCCTTCTGGGGGCTGCGTTCATGCCACAGGTTGAGGTACATAGCTTGCTGATCCGCACTCTTAGGATCACTGTTCAGTTCTTGGAAAGCTCCATTTCTCTGGAGGCTTTGTCTTTTGGTACGGTTCACTGAGCTTGTAGATTTATGTACATTCAGGGGTATGGCGGGGCCATGTTCCGTCATAGTTGTTATGTCAAAACTCTTAGAGGTCTGTAGTCATATCTTGTGTGTCGCTTTAAAAAAAAAAAAAGGTAACTGCTTTTGGATTTATGTATATTTATATATATCCAGGGAGGTAGCTTTATCGGCTAACATGTTATTTATTTCTTGTTAAATTTATGTATATTCCGCTGATTATCTCTGATGTATACCTGTAAGGGTGCCCAGGTAGGGCACCAGTCGCGGGCCCGGGGTCGGGTCGTGAGAAAAGTGATATCAGAGCAGTTAGTCATCGGAAAATGTCTACAGACCGTGTCTAGTAGAGTCTTAATTATCGGTGTGTTGTGCACCACATCTATAATCAGGAGGCTGTAGGACATTTAGGATTGGTTTCCATTCTTCTCACTCTGAGATCGTGCGATAGAAAGTGTTGTTAAGTCGTCCTCCTAACGAGTTATGTTGATTGCATTACGAGAGAAAGCGTGATGACCAGGAAGGATTATGTGGATTGCGTATCCAGGTTGGTAATAATTGTTGTGTAGTTGGTATATGACATACAGCTATACGGATTTATGTATGAGGGTCTAACGCATGTTGCCTAGAATGATTTTGGATTACCAAGAATTGGTAAGGACTAAATAGATACCGGAAAGGTATGAAACAATATAATGAATTCTCATCAAGGTTTTACGAGCTAATTTGAGATAATTAGGAATGATGAGCTGTCTGAGAAGGTATTGAACCTTTAAGAAATCATGTTAAGGGACTTAATGGAAGACTATGTTTATAAATTAAGCTACGTGGTATGCTTAAAAGGATAGTACAGATGAGGTCTGTGTGGGGTAAATAATGGTTGTGATCAAGACAACACGATTATGGTATTATGAGAAGTTAGTGTACCCGTTTATGGGGTGGGATCAGTTGGTAGTAGTCATTACGTGGCGAGTCACGCGGTGCAAGGCCCAAGTCTAGTAAATTGTTTTACGGGTTCGTGGACGCGTTCCACCGGAACCGGGTCGTGAGAGCCAGAAATGGCCTTATATTGTTTGATATAGTAACTCCAAAGATTGGAGACCAGAATCAGTATGGAGGTTATGCGATTATCTTTGGAATATGTTTGGCGATGCGGAAAGAAATCGACCGATGAAAGAGAGCAACAAAGTGTAGAGGAATAGAGCCTGAATCCATAAGAACCTTTCGAGGTAGCTACACCCGTAAGTGTTTGGGTGGTAGCTGGGCGGGTATATAAGAATTGCGGATGATGATATCGTCGGACCACTGCGACTGGTAGAAATTTGGATCTGCGGACTTTGAGGTCATTATGGGTATAAACTAGTGGGCTTCTTATATGCCAAGGTTGACTGTAGAAAGAAGTTGGTTCGATTCCAGTTATCCGGTGAGCCGGTTATCGATGGGGAAGGAATGGAAGTGCTAGTAATATGTAAGTTACTACTTCCTTCTTGACATGAAATTGTGGAGTATATGTGACTTGTTTTATTAAAATTATTGATTTGAATTTGAACGTTAAGAGACAGGGATAAGGACATACGATTATTTAAGGATTTCATGTTAAGTGCCCTTGGAGGTACTTGGAGTTGGTTTAGTGTGGTGGTCAGGGCCACGACTCTCCAAATAATTTCAGGAAAATGCGCAAAGCAAGAGTAAGATAAGTACGAGTACTGCCTGCGGAAAACAAAAGACATCGTTGGTAGGTTTTGAACATCTATACGATTATAAGGTGGCGCTTGATGATCAAGATTATGAAAGGGAGATAAGCTCTCTCCCCCACGTAAAAGGATGGTTTTACGTATTATGGGGTTATGTGTACCCATGTTATTAGGCGATGGATGTGAGACTGGTAAGATCTTCAGTGTCGTCATGCCATAGGTTACAATTTTAGATAACCGTGGGAAAAGTATTGTGTTGAGGCAATTGAGGATTATGCGAGATTATATATCAGGAAGATTATGAGACTGCACAGGGTTCCTACGTTTATTTATGACAGACAGTTGAGCCCAGTTTACGGCTAGCTTCTGGAGGTTTTTCCAGAAGGGATAGGGGACAAAGGTGAGTCTCAGTGTTGCATTTCGCCCTCAGACCGACGGACAGGCAGGGCATGTTATCCAGACCCTTGAGGATAGGTTGCGGGCATGTGTTATTGATTTCAGGGGTAGCAGGGAGGATCTTTTGCCTCTCGATAAGTTATATATAATACCCGTTACCATTACAGTATTCAGATGACCCTGTATGAGGCTTTGTATGAAAGAAAGTGTAGAATCGCCGATTGGTTGGTTCCACGTAGGCGAGGTTCAGATAATTGGCCCAAACTTGATTCAGCGGGCTGTGGATAAGGCGAAGCTTATCCAGGAAAGATTATTAGTAAGCTCAGAGTCAGCAGAAACTTTATGCAGATGAACGACGTCGACACTTGGAGTTCAGGTTGACGTTTTAGTATAAGTATTGTTATGTGGCCGTGGGTGGCATATTTTGTATGAAGGGTGTAGTAAAAGGAAACTATGTCGCTACCTATTAGATTGACTCCGAAAGAACATTCGGGGACGAATGTTTCTAAGGGGGGAAGAATGTTACACCCCGTAATTCCAGGTCATGTATTGAGAACGTACGAAAGGAAATAAGATTTGAATTTGGAAAGATAAGTTGACAGAATGTTTTTGGACAGACTTTATGTCAACTTTGAAGCGGTATATCTCCTAGTACATTAGGAGTGTTTAGGTGTTTCAAAAGCCTAATATGAAGTTCATTGAGTCTAGTTTCCAACGCAACAAACCGCTCGTCGATAGGACATCGGAGTAGAAAGTTATGGACGTTAGAAGTTCAGTTGACGGAGGAGAAAGAAAGCTTCAGTCAGGCGCCACGGCGCCGGCTGCAGGGCCGTGGCTCCGTAAGCCCTGAAGTGTTCTGAAGTTGCAGCGCCGAGGCGGTATTTTTGCAGAAAAGTGTAAAAATCAGAAGATATTTGTGTAGAGGGCCTATGGGAGGGCGACAAGCGTCCCTCCCAACTTGTAAAGCAAGCAAGACCTTATATTATGGCCAAAGTCTTGCAAGACTTGACCATTTGCAAGAGTTCATTCTAAGAAATTGCTCTTCTCTTCTCTCTCAAAAATTGATAAAACCCTAAGCCTTGATGAAATTGTTGGAAAGGCGACAAGAAGGCAATATGTTGGCAATCTTGTAGAGGGTTCGTGTGGGTGATTTTAACGTGAAGAAGAATTGCGGAAAGAGGGCTAAAGTGGGCGAGATTGTTGGACTGTTTTGGGCTTATCAAGGTAACAATCTTGTCATCTTAGTGATTAAAGATTTTATGTTGTTGTAGTTATACATTTTAACAAGCATGAGATATATGTATTGGAGATTTATAAGTGTTATGGATGTTGGAAGCCTAAATCCGAAAATGACCTTGTTAGCCATTGAGATTGAAATACAATTTGGTCGATAGTTATTATCGTCGCATGTTATCTAGAGAGAAGATTGTAGTTGTTATAATCAATTGCGGCTATATAACATGTTAGACTAAACAACTTGGATTAAAGAGGAATTGGAAAAGACTTTACATTGTTGTTGCATTGTAGCCGATTGGCATTGAAATGTTGGACTATTTGAATATCGATTGTGGGGCAGAATTTTACACGTCATGTGCGGCGTGTAATCCCCTTTGATTGGTTGATATGTTGAGCCTTAGATGGGGCATTTGGTTATTGATTTTCGGGCCTTGAAAAAGGTGGAAAAATATGTAGAAACGAAGGAAGTGCTGTCCAATTTTCCGTAGAATAAGTGACTTTACACTTAGAACATTCTACGTTTAAAGCTAGAGGTTAATAGCCGTGTTATGGTTATTATAGGTTGGAATTCTATGTGCGGCATATTCAAGTTAGCAAGTGTATTAAGCCGGAGAGGTATGTAGAACTTTTCTTATCTCTTGAGCATGAGTAGCTATAAATGTATAGTACGGTAGACGTACGAGATTTAAATGAATTCATTTTCATTTGATATCCTTGACTTGTTTAAGAATGTTCAAGTGAGTTGAGTTAGAGAATTAACTCACTTGTTTTAAAGGTTAAAGATGTCTTAGTTTCTAAAGCATAAAGTTAGTATAACGGCTTTATGGGAAGTTGATTATAACAACTTTATGGGAAGTTAAAAGAATGGTTTACCCTAGTAATCTAAACAAAGATAAAAATGACTTGAAATAAGAAGGGCAATTTGATTTAAAGGCATCAATTGCTTAAAGTTTAAAGTAAAGGTCACTTGGTTTAGAGGCCTAAAAATGCATTTCTAAAGTTAAGAAACTTGATTTCTAAAGTTAAGAGACTTGAAGTATTTTGAAAGTAAATGATACTTGGTTTTGAAAGTATAAGTCTCTTGGTTATAAAAAAATGAATTTGTCTAATACATAAAGAGTTATAACGACTTTATGGAAAGTTAGTTATAACGGCTTTATGAAAGGTTAAGAGAGTGGTCTATTTGATTGATAGGCATGAGTTGCCTAGGTTATGAAATTATAAGTTACTTGGTTTCAAAGCCTTGAAATGAATTTCTAAAGGTTAGTAACTTAATTTGAAAAATAGACATGCCTTGATACTACAGGTGTTAGTATCTTGGGTTTTATATAAAAATGAGTCTTTTGAAAAGAATGGAAGTACGTAGTACTTTGGGTTAAATTCCCGGATTTTTATGTGACACGAAAGTGCCTTGAGTTTATAAAATAAAGTTCATGGTTGTATGATAATGAAAGTCTAAAGATGTTATGAACTTGCTTATGCTTGCTTGTGATAGCCTTTGAGTGTAAGTATTATATTTTTACGCTGCCGTGACTCTCGGTTGGAGGGTCGGTTGTCTTGTTGTGAATTTACTTGGACGTACCGATAGTGATGGGGGATTCCACGGGTATGCTTCCATTGTGATGGATCCATGGACATGCTTATACGATGGAGGATTCAGGGGCATGCGACCATGATGTGGGTTAAATCCCCGGATGATATTGTTATTCCATGGATCTGGTAGTTGGCTTTCGTACTTGCCCCGGTTAATTCTATGGCACAGTTTGGTACGGTAGACTCTGGTAGATGGCTTCCGCACTTGCCCGGGTCATATCTCGCATGCAGACCGATCTCGTAGTTGGCTTCGTACTTGCCGATCGATTCTTGTGCAGTGGATCCAGTAGTTGGCTTTCGTACTTGCCCCGGTCAGTTTTATGATCAGCCGGATCCGTGGTTGGCTTTCCTACTTGTCCGTCTGATTTTATGCATACGTGGGACATGGTGTTCATGTATACTTATTGGTGTTATATTATATCATGGACTGCCGGCAGTGAGAAAGGAATTCCACGGGCATGATTGATATTATGGGCGTGAGACCCATGGTTATATTTGAGTAATGACTTTGAGGGCATGCGTCCCTGACTTGACATGACTGCTTATATATTGTGTACTGTAGTTTGGTTATCATACATGTCTCCTGTTTTATATAGATTGTTATGATTTCATTACAGTATTTTCAGTTTCACATACTTGGTACATATTTCGTACTGACCTCCTTCGGGGGGTTGCGTTCATGCCTCAGGTTGAGGTACATAGCTTGTCGATCCGCACTCTTAGGATCACTGTTCAGTTCTTGGAAAGCTCCATTTCTCCGGAGGCTTTGTCTTTTGGTACGGTTCACTGAGCTTGTAGATTTATGTACATTCAGGGGTATGGCGGGGCCCTGTCCCGTCACAGTTGTTATGTCAAAACTCTTAGAGGTCTGTAGACATATCTTGTGGGTCGCTTTAAAAAAAAGAGGTAACTGCTTTTGGATTTATGTATATTTATATATATCCAGGGAGGTAGCCTTATCGGCTAACCTGTTATTTAATTCTTGTTAAGTTTATGTATGTTCCGCTGATTATCTCTGATGTATACATGTAAGGGTGCCCAGGTAGGGCACCGATGTGACCTTGGTCGGTCGTGACAATGTTGTTACATTCTTATTTTTAGTTTTATTTATTAAAATGAAATAATGGAACAAGAATGATGCTTCAACATAATATTAATGATGAGGCTTTAAAGGATGATAAAAGTTCTTCATAGAGAATAAATCTCCTTTTCATTCATTTGGTTAGACTTTAAAAATGATCGAGGCATAATCATGGGGCAATATGCTTCTTGTGATGAAAAGGTAAGTAAATTTTATTTGACGAGTATCTTCCTGCAACTAATTAAATATTAGCAGTTTCTGAGAAAAATAAAAAGAGAAGAGAATGGTTAATATATAAAGTGTGGCCACACAAGAGATGCTAACCATTCTTGTGTATCGTGATGCTACATTAAGTATAGCTTATAATCAAATATTGACAGATCTTCTCATTAAATATTTATTAAGTGAGAAGATAGTGTAGTCACACAAAATATGGGGCTATTAAGAAAATTCATATTCTGAGAGTTTAAGGATTAATCTTCATGAATTATCCACGAAATGTTAACGTCGAGGTTACATTTTCAATGCATAAATACACTCAAAGAATAGTGAAGGTGATAATACATAGTACATACAAATAATTTGCTATTCCTTTAGAGCCCATGTTTGACTATATGCACTATTTTCCACACAACAAGAAAGATGAACTTTGTTCTTAATAGTCTCGAGCTTATAAAGTGAGGGGATAGAGCAGCCGTGGACACCCGTGATGATATTGCCTATGCAAGTAAAAAATGAGAAGATGCTTTCTATGAATTTACCATGATTGAGCGCAAGGCCCATACTAATTGGTGTCGCCATTGCAGAACAAGAACTCGTGTATAATACGAATGTGAATTATATTCATATTCATTCTAAAGGTTCAAGGTTGGTTAGCTACCTTTAGTTACAATACCCAATGTTATACAATACGTAATAATATACTTCACACGTTTTTGAGTCCTCATATTATTATTAAATAATAAGTGGGGAATGTTATATATATAATAATATATGAGTATTATTTAATAATAATATTTGAATAAATAGAAAGAGAAAGTATTACTAGTTTGAATTTTAAATCAAACAGTGGCATTCTTTTGGTAACATATCCAACAATTGTGTTGTTTCCATTTAAAATCCAACCGTTGTTTATTAATTTTAACTTGAGGTTAAATCACCCAATGGGTGATTAAGTTTCCTATAGAAGACTTTTTAGCAGAAGCCTTAAGAGAGAATGAAACTCTCTGGAAATTAACTAGTGCTTCCTTCTAATTAAACTTTACTTCATTTCTTATGTTGTCTTCTTTTAAAAATTTCTTTTTTATTGGGTTGAGTTCTTGTGGTAGAAGAAATCAACGAGTGCAAAGATTGTTTCCTAGAAGCGTCTTGCCTACTCGTTCATGTTTTCATCAATTCTATTTACGGATTTCTCTCTTTTATTTATTGATTTCTCTTGAACAATTTCACCCATTGTATCATTTTGAATATTCTATAATAACTTCCTCCCATGATATAATAGATAAACATGTGCAAACGAGTAGCGGTACCTCAAACGTCTATGACTTCACGCAAATTCAAAGATGACAACGAATCGCACAAGATATTGGCTCAGTTTTTATGTTGTAAAAATTATGCAAAATGCAGATGAAGTGTAAAATATATTTTTTGATGCAAAAAATGAGGTACAACCCTATGTTTATAGCCAAAATTTAGTGCTAATTGGTGTATATTTGGAATAGACACAAATGTGTGAACAAACATCAATGTGTGAATAGACACAAATGTGTGAACATTCTTGTATCTGTTCAAATTGTAGGAAATAATTCAGCAAATTCTAGAGTATTCCAAAAAAAAATGTGAAATTCAAATTTAAATTGCGGAAATAATAACTTTAAATTTACATTTTCCTCCTTCATTTCTCATTTACTCTCACTTAGCTAGTTTCAACAATCCCCACATGAATAGGGGAATGCCTATATGATGCAAAATATGCATGCATGAAAGGTACTTCCCTTTTGGGCCGGTTGTGGACAAAAATTGTGTGATTCGTAAGCAATGATGAATTGAATCTTGATAAGTAGGGTTTTCTTTGAACTTTTCGTAGTAAACATATGTCGGATATACTAGGTCAATCGGTAGAATTGATATCTTTGAACTATCAAGCTTTTGTGTATACCTATACAACCGCATGTCACACAGTTAACCTTTTAACTGTTATTTATTTTCACTGTTGTGTTCGCTTAAGCCATGAACATCGCCTAATTTGATGAGTGCGTATAGCATGTGCCTTTACCTAACATACTCCTTGAAGTGGCTTACACTTCACACTCACATAGGTGATTCCTAAACATGTCATCCCATAGATACACTATCTTGTCATATCTGTTAAACTTAGAAACCAATAAAAATCTTAAGCTTTATTAACTCGTTAAAAAGCCCTAATATTTTATTCTTGTTTCTGAACATTGTCTTTATCATGAGAATATGTTGATTTATTTGACAATGTAGAACCGTCATTCAAAGTTTTATTTGATCTCTTTGAATCTAGCTCTTGGAATCTTCAGTCTACTAAGTAGAGTTACCACCATAATGACTTGTCCTAGGCCTTAAACTCATTTCCCTTGATGATCTTTCAATTGTCTATCCAGTTAGGCCTTTTGTAAGTGAATCTGACACGTTATCTCTTGACTCTACATAGTCAATTGTGATAACTCCACTAGAGAGTAGTTGTCGAATAGTATTGTGTATCTGTCGTATGTGATGAGATTTATCATTATACATAATGCTCTCTGACTTTCCTATTGTTGCTTGAATATGTATGCATATAGGTACCACAGGTTTGGACCAAAAAGGAATATCTTCTAATAAATTTTGGAGCCATTCAGTTTCTTCACCGGCTTTATCTAAAGCTATGAAATCTGACTCAATTGTAGAGCGAGCAATACATGTCTATTTTGATGACTTCCATGACACCGCTCCTCCACCAATCGTGAATACATATCCACATATGAATTTGGATTATGTTGATCCGGTGATTCAGTTTGCATCACTGTATCCTTCAATAACTGTGTGATATTATTGTAATGCAAGGCAAAGTTTTGGGTATATTTTAAGTATCTAAGAACTCATTTTATTGTCATTCAATGCGTTTGATTGAAATTACTCGTGTACCAACTTAGTTTACTTATAGCAAAAGTTATATCTGATTGTGTACAGTTCATGATGTACATTAAACTTCATAATACCATAGCACAGTCCAACTGACATTCACTTTTACTTTTATTCTTTGTAAGAGCAAGATTTACATTAATTAGAGTCTTTGCATTTTTGAAATCTAAATACTTTTCTCAAGCAATCTTCCAATGTAATGAGACTGAGACAATTCTAGACCTTGAGGAGTCTTATGGATCTTGATTCCTAAAATTAAGTCGGTAACTCCTAAGTCATTCATATCAAATTTGCTAGCTAGCATACACTTAGTATCATTTATGTCAATAATGTCTCTACTCATTATCAACATATCATTAACATACAAACAAACAATGACTATATGATATGGAGTGTTCTTAATGTAAATACATTTATCACATTCATTAATGTTGAATTCATTGGCCAACATTGTTTGGTCAAACTTTGCATGTCATTATTTGGGTGCTTGTTTTAGCCCATCGAGAGATTTAAAAAGTCGACATACTTTCTGTTCTTTTTCGGAAACTACAAATCCTTCGGGGTGTTCCACGTAGATTTCTTCATTTAAATCTCTATTTAAGAAAATTGTATTAACGTTCATTTGATGGATTTTAAGATCATACACAGTGGCTAAAGCTATTAACACCTGAATGGATGTTATTTTTATTATCGGTGCGTATGTGTCAAAATAATCAAGATTTTCTCGTAGTCTAAATCCTTTAACAACAAGTCTTGTCTTATATTTATCAATTGTACCATCATTTTTCATCTTTCCTTTGAATGTCCATTTGTAACCTAAAGGGTTGTTCCCATATGGAAGATAAACTAACTCTCATGTATTGTTGTTTAATATGGATTTAATTTCACTATTGACTGCCTCTTTTCAATATCGAGCTTCCGAAGAAGCCATAACTTCTTTAAAATTTTGAGGCTCATTTTCCAACAAAAATGTCCAAAAATCTTATCCAAAGGATGTAGACATCCTTTGACGTTTACTACGCCTTAAATTTTCGTTACTTGGTGTAATTTTCTTTGATTCTTCCAGAGGTCATTTATATCCTTCGCCAGATGAACCACATTTACCTTTATACGGATAAATAGTTTTTAAAAAATCGTCATTATCTGATTCTATGTATTAGTATAAATGACGGGATTTTCTGATCTGTACATCAAAAATCTATATGTTTCACTATTAGTGGCATATCCAATGAAAACACAGTCAACAATTTCGGGTCTTATTTTTACCCTCTTGGGTTTAGGAACCTGCACCTTTGCTAAACACCCCCATACTTTAAAGTATTTCAAGTTGAATTTTCTTCATTTTCATATATTTCATATGGAATGGATTGTGTTTTGCTATGGGGTACTCAATTGAGTATTCAGTTAGCTGTAAGTAAAGCTTCTCCCACAAGTTCTGTGGTAATTAAGAACTTATCAAGACATTCATTATCTCCTTTAAAGTTCGATTCTTTCTTTACGCAATCTCATTGGATTGTGGCGTCTATGGAGCAATTGTTTGATGAATGATTTCATATTTCAAGCACACTTCTTCGAAAGGAGATTCGTATTCACCGTCCCTACCACTTCTTATAATTTTGATCTTCTTGTCGAGTTGCGTTTCAACCTCATTTTGTACTGCTTCATCTTTACTATTAAGTAAGTAAACATAGCAATAACGTGTACAATCATCAATAAAAGTTATGAAATACTTCTTTCCACTGCGAGATGGTATTGACTTCATATCACAAATATTTGTATGAATTAAGTCTAATGGATTAATATTCCTTTCAATAGAGTTGTAAGGATGCTTAGAATATTTAGACTCAAACACAAATTTGACATTTTGATTTGTTGCATTCAAATTTAAGCAATACTTCCATGTTGATCATTTTCCGTAAAATTTTATAATTAACATGTTTCAAACATTCATTCCATAAAGAATCTGACTCAAGTAAGTAAGACGAAACTTTAACTTTATTATTGTTGATAGCAATTACATTAAGTTCGAAAAGGCCCTCGGTAAGGTAACATTTTCCCACGTACATATCATTCTTACTTATAACAACTTTGTCGGAAACATAAACACACTTAAAATTGTTCTTCATTAGAAGTTCGGTAGAGACTAAGTTCTTCCTTATTTCTGGAACATGAAGAACATTATTCGTCATTGTTTTGCCCGAAGTCATTTTGAGAGTAATATTCCCAACACCTTCAACCTTAGTTGTTAAGGAATTTCCAATAAAGACCATCTCTTCAGGCCCCGCGGGAGCATATGAGATAAATATCTCTTTGTTAGAGCAGACGTAGCGGGTGGCGCCAGAATCAATCCAACAATCTTTTAGATTTCCAACCAAATTACATTCGGAGAACAATGCACATAAATCCTCCTCTTTTCCATTATTCTCAATCATGTTTGCTTGATTTTTCTTGTATTGGCTCTCTAAGCACGACAATTTGCGAATTAACATGAATGTTTGTAATAAAAATATTAAAATGAATTATACCTTCAACAAGGAGATTATGAAAAAGGATTTGAAGCTCTTGGACTTGGGTTCTGACAAATTTATTATCCATCATCATTTTATAGTCCAAAAATGTTGCAACTACAAATTTCTTCAAACACGCGTCTTCAATTTTATACTTCTTCTCAAGAGCATTCCATAACTCTTTTGAAGTATTTGCAGAACTGTAGACGTTGTACGAATCATCATCTAAACCACTAAGGATGTATCCCTTGCACAAAAACTCTGAATGCTTCCAAGCCTCAATAACGATGAAACATTCATCGTCTGGTCAGGAACTTGAGCATCACCCTTATGAACCTTTGCAAACCCAGGGTGGTCAAGTAGAAAAGCATCTTATGTTTTCATCCCTTAAAATTACTTCCAGAAATTTTTCGCGGTGAAGGTGCTAGAGCAGAACGGTTAGAGGAGGCAACATTGCTTGTAGTGCCAATCATAAAAAAGTACTATTTTTTGTCAGAAAAAGTACTAAATTGGGCCAGATCCCTATTTGGTGTTGGGTTACGATTTGGTCTTAACAATAGGGAACTTTGGGTTGAAACTTTTATACATTTTGTTGGGGCTAAATAAAAAATATGTTGTACTAGTAAATAACATTAAGTATGGGTGAATAATAACACAATAATACCACACAAGATGCTGCTTTAAAACATATATGGAAAATAAAACGCTAAGTGAGAATAAATGTTTTTCAATTAACGGATGGATATAATAATGATTAGTAATATAATGATAACAATATTAATGTAGCATATAACATATATTATTTTAAAATTAGTTAAGTACAATATGAGTGATAGGGGCTTGTTATGAGAAATAAAAAATATCACCTAATGTATAAATATATAATTAAGTGTAAAATGGCTATACAAAGGTAAAATAAAATAACTTTATGATTACCTTAAATGTTTAGAATATGTTTAAAATAAATAGTGGCTTAGGAAAAAGTATGGTATAGGACGGTCAAAGTTGGGTGTCAACAATCATTTTATGTTTTGCTCAAATTAATTTAACTTTCTGATTTATTGATTTTAAATACGGATTGGATAACAATCTTAAGAAATTTAATATATACTATATATGTGTTGAATTTTTTTCTGGTAATCTGTTAAAGAAAGGGGAGAAATCTATTTTTTACAACATATACAAGTATTTTTCTCTGACATATAAAAGTACTTTATTCTGACATATAATAGTACTTTTTCTGACATATAAAATACCGTATTCTGACATAAAAAGGTACTTTCTCCTAGACAAAATTAATAATTTGACTAAAATGCTCTTAATTAAATGTATTGAGATTTGATCACATGATATTTAATAGGGTAAAATCTGAAAAAATAAGATTAATTCTTACTTGATTTGATAAGTAGACAATCTTTTTGACTCAAGAAAAAAAGACTAAATTAACACTCTTTTTGATCCCGAGCGAGTAATATTGTACCACTAAGAAGGGGGTAGTATAGTCATTACGTAATAAAGGAGCTTAGCGCCATTTGTCAATTTGGCAGGGAGTTTTGAGTAATTACACATATCTGATAGATTAACAACTAAGAAGCCAAACCGAGTCGAGTAGAAAGGGTTTGGAAGAAACTAAAGAGAGATAACAAGGAGAAAAAGAAAAAGGCTCGTTTTAAAGTTTTTTCGTTTAATAGTATTTTAACTATTAAATTCAAAAATTACGAAAAACAAATACAAAAACAGTCCTTCGCGCGCAGTTGTTAAGCCTAACAGCACCCATGGTGGCTCAGATAGAGTCCTCCACTGCCGCAGAAGGCGGAAGTGGAGGAGGAGTTGGAGATTCTCCGGTCGCCGTTGATGAATCTCATGACCAGTTAGAGAAGACGAAAACGTTGATTTGCGCTCTCAATTTCCTCTCACGTAATCTTCCGTTACCTACTGATATCTTCGATGCCGTTTCTTCAATCTACGCCGACGATGTTGATGTCGGTGACCATGATGCCGACGCTGCTGACGTGGACAACCGTGACAGTATGCCTATGCGAGTGAGTTGTTGTTTCTCTCTCATTGATTTCCTTATAAAAATTCTCATTCATTGAGATTAATTTTTTTTTTGAATTATAGTAATTGTGGAAGAAAATTGTTGTAGTTTTCTATAATTTTAGGTGCTAGATGTAGATACATGGGCATAGTGTATGATCTTAGTTTTAGAGAAGAAAAGCAATACTAGGGCTGATACATTATTTACTTTTCATATCCACACATTTGTCTTCTTTTTTTTTTTGAAATTTCTTGAGTTATAGTAATTGTGGAAGAAAATTGTTCTAGTTCAGTATACTTGTAGATAATAGATGTAGATACATGAGCATAGAGTATGATCTTCTCAGTTTTAGAGGAGAAAAGCAATACTGGGGCTTGATACATTATTTATTTTTCATATACTAGGGCTTGATACATTAGTTACTTTTCATATCTATACACATTTGTACATGTATACCAGTATACTTTTAGATGCTATACATAGGGCTTGATGGAAAAATCAACCCCAACTGGGGATTCCTCCCCTGAAAATGCAATGCAGTGAAAGATGTGGGGACTATGTGGCGGTGACGTAAAAGTTTTTCGGGGACTGGATAAACTTTGATTTTCGGCTAATCGAGGGCCGACTCTTCAAGAGATTTCTTAATGGAGTCCCGTCCTTTAAGCCAGGGTAGTGAAGGATATACCATTAGTAATGAAAAAGGAGTAGAGGGGATCTGTATATGTTTAGGTCGATTAGAAGGTGCAAAAATAACTAGAGTTGAATGCGGAAAGTATGGAAAAACAGCTCGTAATGTATTTAACCAGAAAATAGTCCCCCCATAAAATAGTCCTTGATCGACTAGAGTGCTCCGCTTGATAAGTGTCATCATCGAGGAGCGACCCAACCCGTCCGGTATTCTATGGGTTGTGTTATGACCTGTTTTTTGAGTTGGCCCAACGGGGTGTTACTCAAAATGACCCATCAAAAAATCAGGTTGAAACGAGTTAAAGTAGTAACCCACCGGGTCAAGATGTAACCCAACCCAAACAAGCATGCTGAACTGATTAAGTATTTAAAGCGAATTCAGTTTGTTAAAACGGCTAATATATTAAGTTTTGTACTCCAACAATAATATGATTATAATATCTACTCACTCAAACAAAAAGGAAGCTAAAACATAGATGTCAAGAGTCCCACATCGGTAGTAAAAAGGACAGGTGATCTCTTACTCTGACAATCCTCACCTCTTTAGCTAGCTTTTGTGGTTGAGTTATGCTCAAGATTCATTTCTTTACATGGTATCAGAAAAGATCCATCCTGATTCTCATTTCCCGATGTTGGGCCTCCATATTAAAAAATTGCCCACGCTCCAAATGTATTGCCCCGGGCGTGAGGGGGTGGTGGTGGTGGTTTTCAAGCGTCCCACATCGGTAGTAAAAATGATGTGTGGTCTCTTTACATGGTTTGAGCAATCCTCACCTCTTGAACCAGCTTTTTAGATTGAGTTAGGTCAAAATCCATTTCTTTATAATAACAATTTTTTTATTAGAACAGGAAGTAGCAAATAAGATGCTTATTATCTTACAATAAAAGAAGATAAAAAGGAGGGGATACTAGGTTAATTTGTGGGGGGGGGGGGGGTTGCGTTATAACTTGTAATTTTACACATCTTGACCTAAGCAAATTTTGGGCGGGTTGGGTCATACAAAAATTATAATTTTCTCAAGAGTTTAGAGAATTTAAAACAAGACTATGGCTTGATATATTATTTGCTTTTCAGTTACCTTTTTCTTTTCTTAGTAAGGTTAAACTTTTTCTCCAAAATTTTTGCTTTTGTAAATACTCTTTGTTGTTGTTTTAGTAAAGGTCTCAATACATGTCATTTGGTAAAAGTTAACACAGGCCGAGAGTATTTCGGAAACCGCCGCTCTACCTACCAACGTAGAGGTAAGGTCTGCATACACTCTACCCTCCTCAGACCCCACGTTGTGGGATTTCACTGGGTATGTTGTTGTTTTTAACAAATTGAGCTTTGAAGTATAAAAGTATGTAGTTGTGTTGATTGATATGTGTAAGCATGGAGAACTAGGTATATTGTTTAAGATGAACTTCTTTTCCAAGAGGATGATTTTTAAATTTTGCATAATTGATGTTTTTGATGAAGCATATCTGAGTCAGTGTTCTAAAAAACGGCTGGGACGGTCGCCTAGGAGCTAGGCGCCCCCAGATCGTCCCGATTTCCCCCCTAGGCGGCGGAACCCAGTTTACGGCCACCACCGGCGTCCAACGGGGACGTGTGATATACCAAAACACTCGTCTCATCATCCTCTTCAATTCTATATCACCCTTGCACATCGATTTTATCTCCTACACTGTCGATTTTACACGCAAAAATTGGCAGTCGGAGATTTGGATTTTCCGGTAGACTCAGGTACAATCGACGGGAGTGTGATACACCACTGTGACCGACTTCTCAACCCCATCATTTCTATACCCACCCCGTTGCTCGATTCATACTAAATCGTCAAAACACCCAAATCGAAAACCCACAAACCCTAGCCGCAATCGAAGGTGGTTGTTGGTACCAGTAGATTCGCCGTCCTCTTGTCGACATTCTACACCAACTCATCACCTTCAATCTGCACTAAACCTCCGGACGACCAATTCGAATTTTTCGATCGGGTTTTGGCCATTTCCGATCAACTGAAGCATCGACGAAGGCAGTGGGTAACATTCGTCTCATCATCATCTACAACATACACCCAACCCCGAGTTTCAACTATCAATTTTGGAAAGAAAATACATCCGCCTAGGCCCCCGCCTAGGAATCCGTCTAGGTGCCCACCTAGCCGTCTAGGCGCTAGGCGGCCAGGCTCCGCCTAGCGTCTTTTAGAACATTGATCTGAGTATTCAAGCTATATTTTGTTCATTCATTTAATTTGGGATCTGAAGCATGATTGAGTTGCATCAAGATAGAGGTCATTTTCAAATATGTGCCTTTACAATTAGCTTTTAATGCTACTAATATGTTTTTCTTTTTATGCAGAATGGTCCAGGAATGGGAAGTTATGGAGACCTGATGGCAGATTTTGAGGATTCGTTGTTGAGGCAACGGTCAAGTTGCACATCAGGTTCTGGTTTGACAAAATTAAAGGAAGATCGTTTCCGAAGCCATATCGAGCATCGCCTAACTGAACTTGAAGGTAATTGTAGCTTATACTGATGGCTCCCCTAGATTCCTTTGACATGGTTCTGCGTATACTCAAGGCTGTTTTGAGAAAAATGTGGATATTTTCTACATAGCGTCATTAGTTTTTTGTGTTGCATTCATATCTTTTAGAAAGGTTTTTGTCTTCCGTTTTGAGATTATAGAACTTGGGGTGCTGAATCCTCTTTGTAGTAATATAATGTTAGGTTTATTCAAATGCTTTGAGCTGAGGGTCTCTCGGAAGGTCTGCGTACACTCTACCCTCCCAAGTTAGTTGTGGGATTTCACTGTGTATGTTGTTGTTTATTCAAATGCTTAATAGTTAGGGATGGCAATAGGGCAGGGTGGGTGAAGCCTTACTCTGCCACAGATTCAACCCGCCCTGCCCTTCCCTGTTAAATAAGTTTTCTGTTTCTCTACCTGCCTTGCCCCCTCCCCCTATTTAACCCTGCCCCGTTTAGCTTTTTCTTAAAAAAAATAAGTTTTTAACTGTGATTTATCCATGTTATAGAAAGAAATATGAATGAATTCAAACCAACAAAGTATGATTTCCACGACAAATCTGCTAATGATATGGCTCTGTTTTGCATGATGTAAATTACTTTGGTAGTTCTTTTCTAGTGCTCGTCTTAACAACAACAACAACATACCCAGTGAAATCCCACAACGTGGGGTCTGGGGAGAGGGTAGAATGTACGCAGACCTTACCTCTACCTTGGTAGGTAGAGCGACTGTTTCCGAGAGACCCTCGGCTCAGGACAAGCAAAGCAAAAAACAGTCAGACCCAGTACGTCTTAAGTGATTGAATACTTTTGTAAGTAGTTTACTGGTAATGAAAAAAAAACCTTTTTCTTTATGAGTGCAAGTTATTTTTGCTATAATTTTCCTTACTACTACTGCAAATTTTATTCTATCACAAGTTTCTGGGTATTTCTTTTGAATTTCCAGCCCACTCAGGAAATTGATAAAAGAAATACTCATTCTCTGTTAAAGTTATTCTAATTTTTGAACATTATATTAGTGTCCATTTCTCACTCTCACATGCTCTAGAGAAAGAAAAATAAATGGAGATTCAATAGGGAAAAAGCTACAGAAAAGCGTACACCCAAGTGAAAACATGTTCCAGTTTGTTTTTGAGTTCGCACCTAAATATTTCCCTGCCCCCTGCTCTAACCCATTTATTATTTTTTGAAAATGTGCTTTGCCCTGCCCCGCCCCGTTAAGGTGTTGCCCTGCCCTTGCCCTACCCCATTGCCATCCCTATTAGTAGGCATCATCCATTTAGTAGATATATTGTTCTATAGATTTGATTTTGTCATAGTATTCATC
Organism: Przewalskia tangutica; assembly: GCA_029844215.1. Taxonomy (NCBI): domain Eukaryota; kingdom Viridiplantae; phylum Streptophyta; class Magnoliopsida; order Solanales; family Solanaceae; genus Przewalskia; species Przewalskia tangutica. The sequence continues at coordinate 38,390,435 of CM056731.1, read as the reverse complement.
AGAGTCAATCTATTTAGATTATGAGAAAAGGATGTGTGTGTGCGCATATATATATATATATAAATGTATGGTTTTGCTAACCTACTACTTGAAGGTAGAAGGTTAGCATTGTACCCGCTTTTGATTTTCCCGAATTATCCCATCAATATTTGCTACCTTTTTAATTAGTTGGGCCTTTTTTTTCACTTAAACCCTCCATCATTCATCAGAAATCTCTCCCTGTTCTTGCGTTCATCCTTCGCAAGTCCATACTGCTGCTCCAAGAGTCACATTCATGACTTGAACACATTTCAAATCTTTTGATTTCTCACTATCTTAACTCTCCAACACCATGAGTAAAAAAAGGCAGGTGCACAAAGCTCCCGCTATGAGCGGGATCGGGGAAGGGCCGGACCACAAGGGTATTCAAATTTGGAAGTTACATATTGAAGGATAAGGAAACTCATTTATCATCATTAAAAAGTTATTTCTGAAGAATAAATTGGAAAAAGGGGCCAAACTCCAAATCAAGTTGCAGAAATGGAAAGGATTAGGTTTAATCATAAACCATTAAGTTAGGCTGAACAGTTTTTGATTCATAAAATGCGAAGAACACGTTACTTCGATTATTCGAAAATTCTGCGACTTCAATTAATCCTTTCTTGAAAAAGATACTCCATTTCATTATTTATATTCGCTCTTTCATGAAATTATCTAAACAGAGAGATTACTTGCTAATGCATATGGAAGATAAGGCTTATTTGCTATCTTTAAGCTGCATTGCCAAAATTGGAAGCTTCTTGGATGGAAGAGATCAAAGAAAGATGGAGAAAGGAGGAACAGGAAAGGGGTTTGTTTTTCTGATGGAAAGACCAAAAACCCCCTCACACTAATATATTCTTAAATTACTATAAAGGGTATTTAAGGAAAGTCAAAAGTGGGTACAATGCTAACCTACTACCTTCATGTAGTAGGTATACCGTGTCATTAGGTTTTAACGATGGTCTCTTTGAACATGCCAACCATACAACTCTTGATACCAAAACCTTATTATCTTCATTATTGTCTTTTATGTAAGACTGTGGAGTATATGAGTTTGAGCATAGTCTTTTGATGCAGGTTATGCGTGTAGGGTTTTGTTGGGTCTAAAACACACAAGTAAGTCACAACGGAAGTTTAAAATATTGTTAACTTACTTACCCCAACAAATTCGTCTGGTATGATTATGTTACAATTGAAATCTGCAAAGACACAAGAAACTTACAGTTTATGTTTTGCAGTCTCTACTAAAAGGTGCGCACGCGATTGTCTGCTCGGGTGCAAGCCTTGCTTCGGTATATCCCTCTGTCAGGAAAGCTAGGAAATCTTGGCAGAGGTTTGAGAGGATTTTAATCTATGAACTCTGAGTTCAGAAAGTAAGAATTGAATAACATTAAAATTATGGGTTAAGTGTTAAATATATAGAGGGAAGAGAAAACCAAATCAGACTTGGATCGGGCTTAAAACTTGATCCAAAATCCCAAATTCAGTGGGCGATCGGATGGGCCATCAACCGCATGGCTCGACCTCTTAGCCGCGCTCCCTGCTTTCAATATTTCAAGACGCGTTTTAATTTTGATTAAATCTAAAATCCAATTTTGACTTAATTAAATAATTTCCACCAAATGAAAATTATCCCATAATTTATTATTGATTAAAATATCTCGACTCTAAATTGAATATTTTATATTCTCTCAATATACCCTTAGACCGAAAAGACAATCGACTTAGTGTGACCTTTAAGCCTTCACACATCGACACTTAATCAAATTAAGGTTCACACGGAACTCCTACACTACGTCATGTGATGAACTCAATGTGTGAAGTACGTTTACAAGACTCTAGTAAACACAACCTCTACGTGGGATGATAAATTCCTTTCATTCGCGATACACTCGATCAAGCTTAGGATTTGCCAAGTGTCTATCCAAATGACTTGATCACTTTATCTCATCTATATTAGTCGACAACTAGATCATACCCTAGATATGTCTCTTGCATTGACCAATGACTTGGTGACCTAATATCACTGAGAAGCTGAGTGTTCTCTGGAACATCCAATCGAGGAATGAATCCTATTCTTGGCTCAACTACCACCTTAGTCTATATCGCAATGTACCCAATTCAAGTCATGTCTTATCCTATAAAGAATTTAAGCTTAGGACAGGATCAAAGTACATTACTCTACAAATCAGGTGCGTATTGACCTCAAGTCAAAGGACCTCTATCTCCCCATGCTGATAATACTCTAGACATGTATAACAAATAGTTTATCAACAGGGTATGTCAATACCCTCTAAGAGTATTCATGTGTTCATCACTAGCAATCATTACTAGTAGTAAGTGAGACATACTACATTCTCTAAGAATGTGATGCAGACCACATGTCGACTTATAATATATCATTGATATCTCATTCTCAATGATCATCAGTTGAGACTACTTTAAGAACTACGCTCTATCATTAATATCTCACCCTATCAATGACAACGTAAGCTCAAGGGATGTACATTAATGAATAATACAAACAATCAAATAATAATTCAGTAATTGCAACTGACATAAACATATTAATCTCATTAGGGCTGTTAGTGGTTCGAATATACTCGAGAACCGGACCGAAACCGGACCGGTAAACCCGGACCGAAATCTTAACGGTCCGGATACGAGTATCAAAAAAATACCCGGACCGATAAGGAGCCGGACCGGTAACCCGGTAACCGGTCCCTCCCACCCCACCGGTCCCCTCCGGCCCATTTCACCCAAGCCCCGAGGGACACTCTAATTAGTTGTAAATTGATCAAACTTTATATGGTCATAACTTTGCGCTCGGACGTCCGTTTTACCTAAAAAAAAATTGATTTCGCGTATTTTTTCGATACGGGGGTGGCCAAACTGCTAAAGCGGTTTGATTCCTCCGATTTCTCCAAAAACGTCAATCTTGCCCCTCAATTTCACTTTTTCCCCAAATCGTTACGTTTTTCCCCTTTTCAAATCTAAATATCTCGCGATGTACAATTGATTTCAACGTAAAAATTGCGTGGCACCGCGTCCGAGAATGTCAATTTCAGTATTGGAAATTCAATTTTAAAAAAAAAAATGGCCCGACCCGGAAAATTTTTACCGGTCCGGACCGAGAACCGGACCGATAAGGTTTCGGTCCGGGACCGGATCTCGTTCCAGGACCGAAACCTTACCGGTCCGGTCCCGGTCCGGACCGGTAAGCTTATCGGACCGGTTCCGGTAAGCTGATACCCGGACCGGACCGGTCCGATAACAACACTAAATCTCATTAATAATACGAATGTGTTCAAGTATATCTGTCTCTAAAATGATTGTCTCTAGGACATATATACTTTCAATGCGTCTACTAAACTTAGCTAGTATTTGCCATAGACTTCCAAAAAAAATTGAAAATCTGATTTGGGTGAAAATTTTCAAATTTTGAAACGGTGTTTACCCATAGTTTTTCAAAACATATTTCACTTTAAAAAAAAACATGAAACATGACTTATACCAAAGTTCTTGGGCCCAAAACAGGTTTGGAGTAAGTTTTGGGATTTGAAGATTTGGTTTTTAAAATTTACCAAAATTCTATGGTCAAACAGATATTTGAAAAAATATTTTGAAAAACTGCTTCCAGAATCTATGGCCAAAAAGGAGCTTAATGTAGGTTTTGGTTGTTCTGAGTATAGGTGTTTTCTGAAATTTTCCCTATTTACACCTCTCTACTGGTTTATTTCTAGTTATAACTTATAACTTATAACCCCTAGCACAAAATTTTAATAATAGGATTTCTTGCTTACTATAGAGGGTAATCACACATGTTGTGATATATTTATATTCAGTAATGTTGTATGCCCTTTATGCCAACACTTCTTACATGTGGAAATAACTTTTTCATCTATTACCAGATTTGCCAACCAACAGAGGCGAGGACTTGCAATCAAAGTGCTTGCTTGAACTTTATGAACTAAAGGTAAAGGTACACGTGGAGTGGTGTTGTTTAATAAGACATATGACTGCTATTCCTGATCTGTCAATTGCAAAGATGTACAACGGTTTTGCTTTTATGATTTGCATTTTCGTTCTGTCATCTTGCAAATCTATTTCAAGATATCCTTGCCGCTTCAAGGGAATACTTGCCAGTGAAATAAACAGGACTATTTTTTACTTTTCTTTGTTAAATTTTAAAAGCATAAACGTGGGTTTCTAACTATGATTTACTGGAAATATGTCCGCAGTGAAAAAATAGTATTACGATTTGCTGAAGTATATGAAGGCTTTATCTTACATAGCATCGTACAGATCCAACTGTTATACTCTGTATGACTTGTGAGTACAATAAGAAAATACAGGAATTTTGATAATTATGGGGATATTATACACAAATTGGCGGGCAATATTGTCTCCACATTTTAATATTGTTCATCGTGTATTTGCAATGCAATCTAATGAATTTTCCTGAAGCTTTGATGTCTATACAAAACCTAAGTAAGAAGCAAATGTACGCATTCTATCAATTCTTCTAATTTCAATATTACATATTCAAATCTATCAATATCATTATATAATGTTTCTGAAAACATCAAATACTTTCACCGAAGTACTAAAACTTAAATAACGGAGTTTTAATAATCATAAGAATAATCCCATTATCCAATTAGACCTGAAGTTTGGTATATCCTAAAATAAAAATAACTTGTGTCCGAAAATTAATATAACAGAACTGGTACCATTTCCCACGTGTAGCTAGTCCCAGTTCAAAATTCAGCTCATGTGCTTGATTGCCCTAATCCACAATAGTACCTGCCATACTCCCAGTGAGATCTTTCATATCTTTCTTAGATCCACCCTACGACATGGGGTGAAAAAGGACTCTTAAAAAAGCATTTTTCAAAGAAAGCAAGCCTTTCAGGTAGGGCTTGAAAGAAGGGTTCGTGACTGATTAGCTAGTTGGTGAGGCAATAGCTTACCAAGGCGATGATCAATAGCTGGTCCGAGAGGACCAAATAATCTGTAGCTCAACAAATGGAACTAAAGATACCGCCTATTTTTGAACTATTCCATCTCCATTATAGTTACCCTGGGAGCATTTCTTTGTTTTCTGCATCATCTGAGCACGTGGACGGTCTAACCACCACCTATTTGAGCAGCTAACATTTGGCTGTAGAAGTGGTGTAGGTGGTTATGAACGGATTGTTTTCTCATTGTTATTTCTACTTTGCAGTTAGCAGATTTACAACACAAAGTTCGGTCTGAAGTGAGTTCTGAATACAGGCTTCGCCTGCATTGCGTTCATCCTGACAAGCAATTGTTTGACTGGGGGATGACTCGATTGCTACGCCCTTTATATGGTATAGGAGATGCCTTTGCTGGCGAATCTGATGATCTGTTAAGGAAGAAGCGTGATGCCCAGGTAAAGTGATAGATGCCTCGGAGCCTTTGTCAATTGTGCCATATATATGATATCTACAGTCGTCAAGTTAATGCTATTAAGCACAACCAGTTTAGATGCTTTCTTTTTCCTCCAAATTTCAGAGATGGAGGTTTGATCTTGATATAGTTAAGTACAAACAGTCTTAGTCATGTCTGCTAACTATTGGTAAAGCTGAGAGCTATGCTGACAATTTAAGATTTTAAGAATTAGTCCACTGCCTTTCATTCTTGTGACTCCTTGATAGGAAGCGCTTTCGAATGCAAATTTAACAGAATTTGATGTCAGAACCTTGTTGGTAATAACAACAAAATTTTGCAGAGGTTGTCAAGATTAGAAGAAGATGAAAGAAATCGTGTGGAAACTACGAAAAGAAGATTCTTTGCAGATGTACTCAATGCAGCACGTGAACTCCAATTACAAGTACAGGCTGTTCAGAAGCGGCGGAAACAGAGAAATGATGGTGTTCAGGCATGACATTATTTAGTTTCTCCTGTTTATTCTACTGTCTGTTCATGTATTCAACTCCCTGTGCATAATTGACAAATACCATGAGCCAATATTGTGACCTAGAGAGTTGATCTTAGACACGTGCCGGATTTCATCTTGGCTAAAATGAAGTCAAATCTCTATTTCATAGGCTTGGCATGGAAGGCAAAGGCAACGGGCTACTCGTGCTGAGAAAGTGAGGCTACAAGCACTGAAAGCTGATGATCAAGAAGCTTACATGAAGATGGTGGAGGAAAGCAAGAACGAAAGGTTGAAAATGCTTCTAGGAAAAACAAATGAGCTCCTGGGTAGTCTGGGAGCTGCTGTTCAACGGCAAAAAGATGCTGATCATGATGTCATTGAATCTTTGGAAGGCTCAGATGCTGAAATGACCACTTCTAAGACTGATACCCCTGGGCAGTCGCTTCCTGAGGAAGAAGAGGATGTACTTAATGATGAATCCACTCATGTTGTGAAGACTAGTGACTTACTTGAAGGTCAGAGGAAGTACAATTCAGCTGTACATTCGATCCAGGAGAAGGTAAAGAAGCACGCCTCTTCTCTGTTATCTTTTACTTTCAATTTCCCAGGGAGTATTATTGAAGAGTTGTGCCTAAGTTTCAGATATCGAATGGATGTTTAGTAGCAAAAATTACAACATCCAGAGGTTTCCTAGATTTTGATTCTCATCCTTTCTTCTAGGTCTATGGTCAATGTGCTTGAGTTTCCTATTGATTGTGACCAAATGTCTTCTCATTTCACAGCAGAGTTTCCATATTTTGGGACTTGGTGTTGATTATATCAGATGATCTCGTCAGTGTTTTGTTACCCATGACTGGTTGGTTATTACAAAAGAAAATCCATCTTTAACGTAATCCTGAATGTTATTTAAGTGGAAGTAATAAGATTCTGCAGCTCTATCGTGTGATGAGAATAAATCGTTAAACTGATTCACCCCTTAAGTTTCTGATCGTACTTCCTTTGTTTGATGGAAAGATTAGACCTTAGCATGATGCCAAAATTATCTGAATTGAATGACTATTCAGATATGTTGTCAGATTCTTTTTACGTTTCGCCACTTTACGTCATGAAGCTGAGCTAACAAAAGCATATAATGTGTTGCCTCTTTTTGTTGGTGGCATCATCCTGCTTTTCCTCCATCCCAGCACCATGATTCGGGTTTTATGATATATTTTCTTTTAACTTTTAAGAAGCTAAGAATTTGAACTAATTTTTTACCACTGTACATTCAATTTTGATTTCTATTGTCCAGGACCAAATTAACATGTCGGTATGTCCATTATTTGTTCTAATCTCAGCTGAATGGCTTAATGCTGATGTACAAGGATCTATATCTTATATGATCTCCATAAGTAACTCCGTGGCAATTGCAATATACTAGCTCTTTTCCCTGTCCTACAACTGAAATCTTATTAGTATTTCCATCCCCTGTTTTGTGTTATTGACTCTGCAAATCTAATGTAGTATTCATATTTGTAGGTTATGGAGCAACCGGCTATGCTTCAGGGTGGAGAATTAAGATCATACCAGCTGGAGGGGCTTCAGTGGATGTTGTCTTTGTTTAATAACAATTTAAACGGAATTTTAGCGGATGAAATGGGACTCGGCAAAACGATCCAGACAATTGCTTTAATTGCTTACCTCTTGGAAAACAAGGGTGTAAGTGGTCCCCACTTGATTGTGGCACCAAAAGCTGTACTACCTAATTGGATTACTGAATTCGCAGCATGGGCTCCTAGGTATGCCCGAGTCTGGCTCTATTTCTCTCATGCAGGGAACACAGAAACATGCGCATGGATTTTGTCTGTTAATAGGGTGCACTATGCATCACATTTCATGGGACTTGTTTTCCTTGTTGCAGCATTGTTGCTGTTCTTTATGATGGTCGGCTGGAGGAAAGGAAGGCACTGAGGGAGGAGTTGATAGGAGAGGGGAGGTTTAGTGTGCTGATCACGCATTATGATCTTATTATGAGAGACAAAGCATTTCTGAAGAAAATTCATTGGCACTATCTGATAATTGACGAAGGGCACCGATTGAAAAATCATGAATGTGCTCTTGCACGGACTCTCGTGTCAGGGTATGTGAGATGTAATTTTTTGTTTGTCAAGTTGCTAATGTACAAGAATGTTAACCAAAAAGGGGGAGGACTAATAGCTTATGATAATCTTTTTATTTATGAGTTTTAGATTTGCTCCTTTCAGATATATTTACTTCTCACCTTAGCTGATGTAGGTACTGGCACATAATCGACTGAGTAATTCGTTTTATCTTTAAAAAATAATTGTGGAATATGCCAAAATCTGGAAATCATTATTCTTGGCAGTTCAATTTTTCAATGATAGAAATCCGGATGCAGGAAACATTCTCTAATATTAGGTACTATTTGCAGCTATCGCATTCGACGGAGACTCCTATTGACAGGTACCCCAATCCAAAACAGCTTACAGGAGTTGTGGTCTCTTCTCAATTTTCTTCTTCCAACCATCTTTAATTCAGTGGAGAATTTTGAGGAGTGGTTTAATGCCCCCTTTGCGGATAAGTGTGATGTCTCTCTATCTGATGAAGAGGAATTATTGGTTATTCGCCGGTTGCACCATGTAGGTCTTGGTTTATTACTCGATAATCTACACTTCTGTCATGCGTACTTAGTATTTGTTGCACCTTTACAGATGCACTTTCTACTTTCCTCATCTAATGCTTTTGACTACTTATAGGTGATACGGCCGTTTATACTGAGGAGGAAGAAAGATGAAGTGGAGAAATTTCTTCCTGGGAAGACACAAGTTGTTCTTAAATGTGATATGTCTGCGTGGCAGAAAGTATACTACCAGCAGGTCACGGATGTTGGGAGGGTTGGATTGGATTCTGGTGAGTATAGATGCCTCCAGAAAGTATTGCCTTTTAATTCATACCTTTTATACATGGTTGACTTAAAGATTGTTAATTTTTTGGGTGTTGGGAGGGGGGGTATGGATTTTCTGTGGAGAGGAGGATAAACAACTGTGCTTTAAAACTGTGAAGTCCTGGATTCCCTGTGTTAGTATTATTCAGATAAGAATCCTCATATTAAAAAAGTTGGACTACTCTCTCCCCCCCCTCTCTGGCCTCTACAGAGATCCATTGCTCTGAAATCGACATCCTCAATGATGCCCTATACAACTCTCGTGCACTTTTTCCTTTTTTTTGGTCCCCCTGATAAGTCCTTTCTACAAAATCAGCAATCTATAGGGACTGATATTAGCCAAATGGAATAAATTTGCTGACAATGTGACTTTGCAGGAACTGGGAAGTCTAAGAGTCTGCAGAATCTCACCATGCAGCTAAGGAAATGTTGTAATCACCCATACCTATTTGTGGCCGAGTATAATATATATCGAAAGGAGGAGATAGTCAGAGCATCTGGAAAATTTGAGCTTCTTGATCGTTTACTACCCAAACTTCGCAGAGCTGGGCACAGGGTGCTTCTCTTCTCACAAATGACCCGCCTAATGGACATTCTTGAAGTCTATCTGCAGGTTCATGACTTTAAGTATCTTAGACTTGATGGCTCAACCAAAACAGAGGAACGAGGGACTTTACTAAAGCAATTTAATGCTCCTGATTCTCCTTACTTTATGTTTCTTTTGAGTACTCGTGCCGGAGGACTCGGTCTGAATTTGCAAACAGCAGATACCGTGATAATTTTTGACAGTGACTGGAACCCTCAAATGGACCAGCAAGCAGAAGATCGGGCACATCGGATTGGGCAAAAAAAAGAAGTTAGGGTTTTTGTGTTGGTCAGTGTTGGATCAATTGAAGAGGTCATATTGGAGCGTGCAAAACAGAAGATGGGCATTGATGCTAAGGTCATCCAGGCTGGCTTGTTCAATACAACATCTACAGGTTTGTCATGTACACAGATGTAGTTTCAGAGAACCCACCACACCTCCAGGCCCAAGCCTTCTTTTCTTATGGGAACGAAATAATTAGTTATGATGGGACAAATCAGGTTGGATAAGAAAGATTTACATTTACCAAGTTTCACCTGTGTACTTTCAACATGTTAGTACTAATACTTTTGTAAGCGTGCTTTTACCAAGTTCGACCTATGTACTTTCAACATGTTAGTATTGTGAATACTGACTGACGTTTCTATCCATGGTCTTGCTTCTCGATCCTCTTCATAATTAATTCCAACTTGACATTCTTTGTTGTTCACGCAGCTCAAGAAAGGAGGGAGATGTTGGAAGAGATAATGCGTAAAGGTACAAGAACTCTTGGAACAGATGTGCCAACCGAAAGAGAGATTAATCGTCTTGCGGCCCGCTCAGATGAGGAATTTTGGCTGTTTGAGAAAATGGACGAGGAGAGAAGGCAAAAAGAGCGTTACAGATCTCGTCTCATGGAAGATCACGAGGTACCAGATTGGGCTTATGCTACACCTGACTCTAAGGAAAAGGGAAAAGGGTTTTTATATGAAAGTGCTAATCTCACTGGAAAGCGGCGTAGAAAAGAAGTGGTTTATGCCGATACTTTAAGCGACTCACAGTGGATGAAGGCTGTGGAGAATGGAGATGATTTCTTTAAGCAATCTGGTAAAGGCAGGAACAGGGACCGTCAGTCAGTCTCAAATTGTGAATTGCCTAGAGGCAATGCTGAAGCGGGGAGGAATGGACAGGACTTGAAGCCTGAAACTGTGTCTGTGATGAGCGAGGCAACAAGTGAAGATACCTTTGGAATAACTCCCCAAAGGTTCAAATCCGAGAGTGCAAGTTCCATGAGAAACTATTATCACGACTTGGCTGGCTGTAGTTTGGACGGATTATCGTGGAGGGCCCACAAGAGAAAGAGATCAAGCTTAGTATCCTAAGGTTGCCGCTTTAGAACCTAGGAATTGTTTTGGCCAGTGAAGCCATTAGGTGGACGCAGGGGACCACTTTGAAAGAAACACAGCTTTGACTTCAGTCATTTCAGAGCTAATAACTATGGGTTAGTCGTCTGTTCGGCTCAGTGTCTTAATGTATATTAGCAACTCATAGTTTTTAGGTTTTTATTTGCTACTAGTTGATTGTGCAGTAGTGGGAAAATTGGAGATGTCAACTGGTGTACCATTATCTTTTTTGCTACAAGTCCCAATTATTCTTTTGGAGTTAGTGCTGGATCAAGTTTCAGCAACTTGGCAGCTATGTACAGTATATTTTCAAGGACAAAGAATCCCTATACTTACTGTTGAGTGTTTAACGGAAGTACGGAACCTAAAATGTGTTCTTGTTGTGCCTACCAATTGAATAAAACGAGAATAATCATAATATGAGCTTTTGAGGTCCTAGGGCAAAAATCAGGGCCTTGAATCACAATCAGAAAAGAAAAATGAAAATAAGCATTCTTTAGGAAAAAATGGAGTAACAACAACAATAGAGTAAGTAACAAATTTAAAATGAAAGTAGCATTTGAAAAATATCACAGGCAAAAGTGACTTCAGCACTAACGAGCTTGCTTGTCTGATTTTTCTGATGATTATTGCCGAAGTCATTTTTAAATAAATCAGAAGTAACTCATAATTCGCTATCATGACTTACGCACTTTGTTTGTCTTACTTTGCTTGAGCTTGTGCTTTGTTTTGAGCCGAGTGTCTCTCAAAAACAGTCGCTCTACCTTGATAGGTAGAAATATGATATGTGTACATTCTACCCTCTTCAGATCTCACATTATGAGATTTTAGTGGTTAACTTGTTGTACAAGTAACTCATAGGGGACTAAAACTGGAACCCATATTTAGTTCCCGAATAAAATAAAACAAGTCAAATGCATCACAGGAATAAAAAGGGCGAGATTATCAAGTCTACATAATACAAAAAAGTTCAACATAAGTAATTGTTCTCTCCGGTAGCCTACATAATTCAGCTAGACCTAATTTGACCAATAAGGCAACAGTTCATCCCACCAAATTTAAATGACTGATGGAACTATATGTTAGAGGACCTGCTGGAGGAACATAATATGACCAGCTTGGGCCTTGGCATAAAGAAAATGGCAAAACCAAAACTGCAACATGCAGAAGTCATCAAGTACCGGATTCTAATTACTATCTGCTGCATCAAGACTCTCGTCTTGCTTGATGTCCAGGTTTTTGAGTTTTGATTCTAGTTCATCATCACCGTCTTTGCCCTCATCTTCAGATTCCTTCTCTTCCTCCTCCTCGCCGTCGTCGTCTTCTCCTTCCGGGTCATTATCTTCCAAGGATGCAAGCATTTCAGGAGATTTCTTAAAGATCTCTTTCAACTCATCAACACCTTCTGATGAGATGAAATTCGCATTAACATTTAGTAATTTAAACCCATCTTTGTGCAGCACAGTTTGAGCCAGCACTCTAGCCCCAGCCCTCCTTATTGCATTGGTGTTCATATCAACTTCAATCAGATGGTTGTGTCCTTGCAGAGCCTTAGCAATCTGAATTGCACCATCATCCTTGAGTTCATTCTCACCCAAGCTTAGCTTGGAAAGAAGCTTCTTTGCAGCTATACAAGAAGCTATCACTGGAGCAGCTTCAGCAGTTATATCATTACCTGCCATCTCCAAGACACTAAGTGAAGGGGCTGAATCTTTAAGAGCATTAGATATGGCAATTGCTCCTTCATCCATTAAATTAAGGTAACTCAGGTAAATTTCTGTAAGATTTTCATGTTTGTTGAGTGCCTTACTCAACACAAGAGCAGCTTCTGGACCAAACATATTGTCCCGCAAATCAAGCTTCTTCAAATGGGAGCACATCCCAAGTGCTTCACACAAGGCACTCCCTCCTTCAGAGCCTACCCTGGTAGAAGAGCACCTGAAATCTTCCAATAAAGGGGAGCGCTTCACAATTTCCGCAATCGCAACAGCCCCTTCATCGCCTGTCATATTATTATGAAAATGAAGAACCTTAAGCTTCTCGGTGGAAGGAACTAGCTCGTTAACAGCACTTGCAGCTTCCTTTGAGATCCCATCATTCATCAATAATAGTTCTTCCAAGTTGGTTTGAGACTGAAGGAGCTTTCCGAATGCTCTAACTCCCTTCTCGCCCAGAGCATTGTCAGAGAGATTCAGAAACTTCAAGTTAGAACCCTCAAGAGCTTCTGAGAACATATTCATGACATCAAGTGCTTCTGCCTCAATTCTTCCAGCAACAAAATCTGACAAATCAACTTCCTTCAATTGATCCTTCAAGGATGCCAAGATAGGGCCTGCAATACCTGCTCCATCTATACCAAAACTTCTATTGCTGAAACAAATTTTGCTGTAAGAATTCCCAGGCTCTTTTAATGGCTTTAAAAGTTTTTGAGCCTCTTCCGCTTCAATAAAAGCCCTTTTACCTTTTGAGATATCGAAAAAGGTTTCCTGAACAGCAGGAACCGCCTCAGAAATTGAAATCTCCTTGTCCTCTGATTTGGGGATCTTTTTCAAAATTTCCAGGATAAGCTTGCTGCATTCCTTGGCATACAGTTGCACAGCGGAACTCCCATCACCATCAGGCTTCTTCTCATAATCTTGATTAGCAAAGGTAAAAGCTGCATCTTCAATTAGTTCAGCATTTTTGGCAGCATCTTCCTTGGAAAGACTGCGGTACTTGCTGGTGAAAATGGTTGGACTAGAAAGATTATTCGTCATTCTTTCCACCAGCATTTTTCTTGTGTTCTCACTTGGAGGCCACAGTTTAATTGAAAACGGTCTGCGCTGAGAATTCGGTGTTGTGGCATCCATTGGAAGAAAACCTAGAATCAAGGACTGTATAAGTTAATATAGTGGAGCATGCCTCGGTACTTTATCTTTCTAGAAATGGCAACTACTACAAGACTCATCTCTGGTAGTTTAAGGACATAACCAAAAACAGTAGCCGGGCAAGGACAAATTTTTGCACACCTACTCCACATAAAACAAACTAATATAAATCATACGGAAACCAAACTTCAAGAATACAAATTCATCCTCATAGAGAAATAAGATAGCATAATTTTTTGACAAGTCCATATTTTCATCAAAAAACACGAAGCCGGCGTCAAAAGAATGACGAAGTTGTTTATACTACTGAATCTGAGTAATCTGCGGTCACCCATCAACGAAAACGAGATTAAGTTTCTTTTATAAACCACCCTGCAATGCACCATATTCATATTCAACAATGTAAAAACTGTAGGTGTTTTGTCGGGTTCGCACACGCAGCAGAATTTGAAAATTTATGTTTTAAACCCGACATGGCGGTCAAACTGTATTATGATTATATAATGTAAAGCAATAACACAAAGCTTCGAACGAAGACTTACATTTGTAGTTAGCAATCTGAAACATTGAAGCTTTGTGTAGTCTGAGGGTGCGCACGCAAATGTCCCTCGATTTGCAAGTCAAGAACTTTGATGTAATTTTCTAACTCTTGGAATGCTAGGAATTCCAGCAGAGGTTTAGAAGAGATTAGTCTCTTGCTTTTGGTGTGTAGAAATGGGAAGGGAAACCCTCTTATTTATAGCTGAAGAGGACAGTTAGGGTTCCCCAAATGGCCAGCCCATTAAAACCTCAGAGCCAGCAGTCGGACCCACTGGACGCGTCTCAGCGTCAGCATAAGTGGCGCCGCGGCCCTGTCCCATTTTCTGCCTAGTTTCCATTTCTTTCTAATGTCTCGATCATCAACCGAACATATATAATCTCTTCTCTAATTACATCCTTCAATCGACAGAACATTTGACTTAGTGTTACCCTTCAGGCATTTACATATCGACACTAATAACATTATGGTCTACACGGAACTCCTAGACTGCGCTGAAATACGAACTCAATATGTAAAGTTTAGCTACACGAAACATGTGAACTGAACCTCTATGTGGGAAGATAAAATCCTTTCATTCACGATACACTCAATCAAGCTTAGGATTTGTCAAGTGTCTATCCAAATGGCTTGATCATTATACCTCATCTATATTAGTTGACAACAGAACCATATCAAAGACATGTCCATTGCGTTGGCCAACGACTTAGTCAACCTAATACCATATGAGAATCTGAGTGCTCTCTCGAAGATACATTCGAGGAATGAATCCTAATCTTGGCTCAACTACCACCTTTAATCTACTTCGCAATGTACCCAAAACAAGTTGTGTCTCAACCTATTAGGCACTTGAGCTTATGACAGGACCAAAGTACATTACTCCGTAAACAAGGTGGTATCGACCTCAAGTCCAAGGACTTCTATCTCCCACACGCCGATGACATTATAGACATATAACAAAACAGTACATCAGCAGGGTATATCAATACTTCAACAAGTATTCATGCGTCCATCACGAGTTGCCATAACTCGTAGCAAGTGAGACATACTACATCCCGAAGGATATGATGCAGACCACATGTCGACGTATCGCATATCATCGATATCTCATTTTCAATGATCATTAGTCGAGGCAATTTAAGAGTTACGTTATAATATTAATTTTCACACCATTAATAACCACGTAAACTCTGAGGATGCATTTATAGAATATTATAAACAATCAACTAATAATTCAACAAATGTAAATATCATAATATTAATCATCATTAATATAAATACAAATGTGTATAAAGTATATTTTTTCCTAATACAGATTGTCTCTAGGACATACATATACTTTCAATCTCCCACTTGACCTAGAGCCAATCACCAACATATCTAATACTCATGTTCTCAAAATGACCATTATGCTTTACCAAGCTTAATGGTTTAGTAAACGTGTCTACTAGATTATTGTCTGTGGGAACATAATCTATCCTATTATCTTCAGCTTTCACCATCTCTCGGAGAATGTGGTACTTCCTCGGTACATGCTTGTTTATGTTTGTTGATTTTGGTTCCTTTGCATGTGTAATTGCACCAGTGTTGTCACAATAAATGATTACTGGACAACTAGCACTCGGAACAACCCCTAGCTCCTTCAGGAACTCAGAAATCGCGACAGCTTCTTTAGCAGCTTCCGATCCAGCAATGTACTCCGCTTCAGTAGTCGAATCAGTAGTAGCTTGTTTGGAACTTTTCCAGCTCACTGCTCCTGCATTGAAATGAACGTGTAACCTGAGATTTGAAATCATCAACATATGGAAACTAGCATCAGTATACCCAGTGGCAACTAGCTTATCATCTCCACCATAGACTAAGAAGTAATCTTTAGTACGTCTGAGATACTTAAGAATACTTTTGACCGCTTCCAAGATCGAGATTCTGCCGAACTCGCAAGTCATACTAAGTGCAAAAGCCACATCCGCCTAGTATGTGTCATGACATACATGATTGATCCTATAGCCAAGATATGGGATCCTCTTCACGCGCCAAGTTCTACAAAGACTGTGGCGGCAACCCTTTTAGATAACTTGATGCCTTGACCCATTGGAAGAACGTCTTTCTTGGAATTCTCCATTGAAAAGCGTCTAAGCACTTTGTCTATGTAGATTGACTGTGACAGCCCCAACAATCTATTAGGTCTATCTCTATAGATCCTAATTCTCAAAATGTAGCAGGTTTCACCTAATTCTCAAAATGTAGCAGGTTTCACCTAAATCATTCATCATGAAGGTTTTGGACAACCAATCCTTAACTGATTGGATGAGTCTTATTGTCTCTCATTATCAATATGTCATCAACATATATAATAATGAAGACAATACCCTCATCATTGCGTTTGATATAAACACAAGGATCCTCTTTGCTTCTGACGAAATCAAAAGATTTGATAGCTTTGTCAAAGCAAATATTCGAACTCCTAGAGGCTTGCTTAAGTCCATAAATGGACTTCTGTAGCTTGCACACAGCATTTGGTCTGGACTCGGATGAAAAACCTTCGGATTGTTTCATATACACTTCCTCAATTAGATTACCATTGAGGAATGTAGTTTTGACGTCCATCTGCCAAATGTCATAATCATAATGTGCAGCTATAGCAAGCAAAATCCGAATAGCCTTTATCGTAGCAACCGGTGAAAAGGTTTCATCATAATCCACACCAGAACGCTGATTAAAACCTTTAGCCACTAGTCTAGCTTTATAAGTCTGAATCTTGCCAAATGGATCAATCTTCTTCTTGAAGACCCATTTGCATCCTATGGGTTTAACCCCATTTGACAAATCAACCAAGTTCCACACTTGATTGATATACATAGATTCTATCTCGGATTTAATGGCTTCTTGTCATTTCTTCGAATCAATGTCTAGCATTGCTTCGCTGTAGGTTGTAGGTTCATCATCATCGGGAATATCTAACTCATTTTGTGTTTCCACGAGTATATTTAGTCTTTCCGGAGGACGATGAGTTCTAATAGACCTACGAAGTTGAGTGTCTTGCAGTCCAGTTTCAGGTATGTTCTGATTGTGAGAAGGTTCTTGTGCGTTGGTTGATCCACCAACGTGAGAACTTTCAGGAATATTATTTTCATGTCTTTCCTGAATGGGAGGAGGTGCAACTGGTGCACTTGCTCCCAAGGTCTGTGCAGGAGGATCTTGCATTTCTGCATCATTCCTCGTAGCACTCCCACTGGCCGAAGGGCGTATCCTGAGTTCCCAATCTTCGCCTAAAGCTCCCACTGAATTCTTGTCTTTATCATCTGGCAAGGATTCAACCTCTATGTTACTTTGTTCTTGAATTTCTCTTTGTTCTTGAATTTCTTCAAGTTCTATCCCTGTGCAACTCTCTTCCTTGTAGACATATTCATCTTCAAGAAAAGTTGTGTTCCTAGAAACAAATATCTTATGTTCTCCAGGAAGATAGAAATAGTATCCCTTAGTTTCCTTTGGATACCCAACGAAGTAACATTTTTCACTCTTTGACTCCAACTTATCACTGATCAACTTCTTGACATATGCAGGACACCCCCAGGGCCTCATGTGTCTAAGTGATGGCTTCTTGCCACACCATACCTCATATGGCCTTTCAACTGATTTAGAAGGAACTCGGTTCAGAACATATATTGAGGTTAGTATCGCGTATCCCCAAAGGTATGTAGGAAGAGCTGAAAAGCTAATCATGGATCGAACCATGTCAAGCAAGGTTCGGTTTCTCCTCTCGGCAACACCATTCATCCGTGGTGTTCCAGGAGGCGTCCATTCTGAATGAACTCCATGAAGCTTTAAGTAATCTAGAAATTCTTTACTTAAGTATTCACCTCCTCTATCAGATCGAAGAGTCTTTATACTCTTTGAGAGCTGTTTCTCAACTTCACACTTAAACTCCTTAAATTTTTCGAAGGCCTCAGATTTGTGTCTCATAAGATACACATATCCATACCTTGTCAAGTCGTCGGTAAAAGTAGTGAAGTAAGAGAAACTTTCTCTAGCTTGAATCGAAAATGGTCCACATACATCAGTATGTACCAACTCAAACACCTCCTTGGCACAGATCCCCTTTCCAGAAAGAGATTTAATGGTCATCTTACCCTTCAAACGGGATTCACAGTTACCATAAGATTGTAAGTCAAATGGTTCAAGGTAATTTAATTTCCTCAACCGTTCTATCTTTGTTTGATTGATATGACCAAGTCTACAATGCTACAGATAGGTAGAATTTCTTTCATTTCTTAGCTCTTTTGTTTTGTACATTGAAAATTTTCCTGCGACAGTTTAATGTATACAATCCATTCACAAGAGGCGTAATTCCATACACAACATCATCATAAGCCAAAATCATATTGCCATTATTAATGCTTGAGGAAAAGCCCTCAGTGTCTAAAACAGGAATGGAAATAATGTTCCTCGTCAATAAGGGAACATAAAAACAATTGTTTAACATTAAAACTTTGCCGGAAGGTAAATCTAATCTATAATCTCCCAAGCGCTCAGCATCAACACGTGCTCCGTTTTCAACGCGCAGGTCCACCTCTCGAGGCCCGACCTTCCTGCTATTAGTTAGCCCCCTGCACATTTGTACAAATGTGTGAGCCACAAGCGGTATCTAGTACCCAGGAATGAGAATCATTTATAGACAGATTTATTTCAATTACAAACATACCTTGTCCACTAGAGGATGGAGCATCTGGTGGTCCCATACCTTTCGGTTTGGGATGACTAGAGGAGTCAACCATGAGGACAGGTTTGCTTTTGGAAATTGAAGACTCGAAGGTTTTCAACATATTGTGCAACTCCGGCAACTTCGCCTTAGTTCCACTCATATTATAGTTTATGATGAAACTTTCGAACGAACGTGGAAATGAATGCAGGATACGGGTGGAGGCAACTCTGTTGTGAAACTTTATTTCAATGGAGGTCAACCTTTCGATCAACCCAATTATCTTCAGCACATGTGGAGACACCTGGCCCCCTTCATTGAGTCTACATTTTTTTGAAGAGTTCTATGAGCAGCTCATACTCCATGGTCTGAGACTGAGAGTCATAGAGACTCCTCAAATGTTCTAACATTTCATTGGGCCCCATGTTCTCATGCTGTCTTTGTAATTCAGGAGACATTGAAGACAGCATCAAGCACTGTGCCGAAGTGGCGTCATCATAGTGTTTCTAATAAGCAACTTTATCAAAGGTGGCATACTCGACAGAGTTTTCAGCATGCATGGTAGGGAATATTGTGTCCAATACATACTCAATTTTCTCGTCTCAGGACAATTCTAACATTCCTGAGCCAATCTATAAAATTGGGTCCGGTCAATCTGTTTGATTCCATTAGCATTTTCAACGAGAAGTTCGACATTCTGAAGATCTTAAGATATAGATAGACAGGAAAATGCAATCAAAATTCATTCTCCTAATTATACACATTCATTATATGCTAATTTAACATGGTCTTTTGTTTAATTAGCTTCCACTATTTTGCATACTTCTACGACCCCAAGGTAGAATACAGACCTAAATCATTTTAAGGTCATAATGGGTCAAGATCCAAACATATGTTATATATGCGTTTGCTTTGGCAGATAACTTCAATAGCACATTTCAGTAGGTCCTCAACCAATTGCAAAGCTTATTTACAACTCTTGGTTTGATTAAATATTTTTCATTTTAATCTTGCGTCTTTAGATTAGTCCGACACTTTGGCGCCAAGATTCATCTAAACAAGTCAATCACATTACGCGACTGCGTTTAAGTACCTAAGTAAATTTGGTCTTTGCAAGTAAACACTTTGGTGTAAATACCCACAAAAATTTATCATCTACTTTTACTTTAACACATTTATGAAAGGGCCCGAGTCCTCGTAGACTTAGAGCAAATGTTTTGGCATAAATACTCATATCGCCGAAAAGGATTTTGCACCCTAATAATTATAATGGACGACACATTTTAATTAGACTTGTATTTAATGTTTGGAACCATTTTCAGTTTTCGGGAATTTCATGCAGGATCAACAAACATGTCATACATCATATGACATCCTATCATACATTTTCTAAACACATTTAGATGAGAAATCATCAAACTCATTAGGCATGATATAAGATGGTTTTAATCAAATACTGGGTGTCGCCTACCCAGACAGTTATTGAGGTCATTAAAAGTAAACAATTACTGGGTGTCGCCTACCCAAACAATAATTGTGGACGCTATGCTAATAATTTAAATGCTTCACATTCAAAACACTTGGCACATTTGTATATTATACAATAATATACCATTAATGATAATCATATGTCTATTTGTCTAAACTCTATAATCTATGTCTATGCCAAACAGTCCCTAAACATTTTCTGATTTTAAAATACTGATTTTCAGGAATTCTGCAAACTTTTAAAATTTACAGTTTAGTCCCTCAAGAATTTAAAAGTTTAATTTGAACCCAATAAATTCAGAAAATAAATTTTTAACTCTCAAAAAATATTTTTAGATTTTAGGGACCTGTTTGCAATTTCTAGAACATAAAATAAAATTTTCAGAAAGTTTCTTAAATTACAGATTTGCCCGAAAGGACCAAATATGTCCAATTAAAAACTTATATTTTCAGATTCTGACATTTTGAAAACTTCAGAATCAGAATCTGAATATTATACTTCAGTTTCTAATTTCAAAAAAAATAATTTAAATAACGTCAACGCGCGACCTGGATCGGCGCGCTACCAAAGCGGTGTCTCGAATGCAAATCGTTGCGTCAACGCCGCGGCGCCACAAAGGCAGTAAGTCCAAAAATTTATTTTAAGCTTTCGATGAGCGATGTCGGCGCGCTGGCGTCGTCAGTCGACCGCGGCCCATCGTGGAGTCATGCGCTCAAAATCCTAAGGCGCGGCTTCTAGAATAGAGTCGCAGCGCCTTACATCCAGAAACGCAAAATCCCAAAATCCGAATCCCTAAAACTGGTTTAGGGTCAGATTTTCAGATCTATCACTTGTATCGCCATCACCATTAAACAATACGTTCATCGACCATCATCCAATTTTCTTCTCGTTCTTCGTTTAAATGCACTATGCTTTAAACAAACCGGATAACGCATATCAACTCAGAAGAGTTATATGTTAGAATGACTTCCTCGATTACATCATTGTTTTAACAGATCCGGGTGCAAGGTCTATGCGTTCTAAAGATTTAGGATTTTAAAGCTTTTACCAACATAAAAAAATAGATCTAAACAGATCATAACCCATATTATCATTAATATTCATCATATAATCACACAAAACAATACAAGCTCTAATACCATTGTATGTGTTTTGTCGGGTTCGTACACGCAGCGGAATTTAAAAATTTATGTTTTAAACACGACATGGCGGTCAAACTGTAGTATGATTATATAATGTAAAGCAACAACACAAAGCAAGAATGTAATACTTCGAACGAAGACTTACATTTGTAGTTAGCAATTTGAAACTTTGAAGTTTTGTGTAGTCTGAGCGTGCGCACGCAAATGTCCCTCGATTTGCAAGTCAAGAACTTTGATATAATTTTCTAACTCTTAGAATGCTAGGAATTCCAGTAGAGCTTTAGAAGAGATTAGTCTCTTGCTTTTGGTGTGTAGAAATGGGAAGGGAAACCCTCTTATTTATAGTGAAGATGCTAGGGTTCCCAAACGCGACCCATTAAAACCTCAGAGCCAGCAGTCGGACCCACTGGACGCGTCTCAGCGTCAGCATAAGTGGCGCCGCGGCCCTGTCCCATTTTCTGCTTAGTTTCCATTTCTTTCTAATGTCTCGATCATCAACCGAACATATATAATCTCTTCTCTAATTACATCCTTCAATCGACGGAACATTTGACTTAGTGTTACCCTTCAGGCATTTACATATCGACACTAATAACATTAGGGTCTACACGAAACTCCTAGACTGCGTCGAAATACGAACTCAATATGTAAAGTTTAGCTACACGACTGAACCTCTATGTGGGAAGATAAAATCCTTTCATTCACGATACACTCAATCAAGCTTAAGATTTGTCAAGTGTCTATCCAAATTGTTTGATCATTATACCTCATCTATATTAGTTGACAACATGACCATATCAAAGACATGTCCATTGCATTGGCCAACGACTTAGTCAACCTAATACCATATGAGAATCTGAGTGCTCTCTCGAAGATACATTCGAGGAATGAATTCTAATCTTGACTCAACTACTACCTTTAATCTACTTCGCAATGTACCCAAAACAAGTCGTGTCTCAACATATTAGGCATTTGAGCTTAGGACAGGATCAAAGTACATTACTCCGTAAACAAGGTGGCATCGACTTCAAGTCCAAGGACTTCTATCTCCCACACACCGATGACATCATAGACATTTAACAAAACAGTACATCAGCAGGGTATACCAATACTTCAACAAGTATTCATGCGTTCATCACGAGTTGTCATAACTCATAGCAAGTGAGACATACTACATCCCCTAAGGATATGATGCAGACCACATGTCGACG
Source organism: Przewalskia tangutica (assembly GCA_029844215.1). Lineage (NCBI taxonomy): Eukaryota > Viridiplantae > Streptophyta > Magnoliopsida > Solanales > Solanaceae > Przewalskia > Przewalskia tangutica. The sequence goes on along the minus strand of CM056731.1, from coordinate 38,367,651 downwards.
TATCGCATATCATCGATATCCCATTTTCAATGATCATTAGTCGAGACAATTTAAGAGTTACGTTATAATGTTAATTCTCACACCATTAATAATCACGTAAACTCTGAGGATGCATTTATAGAATATTATAAACAATCAACTAATAATTCAACAAATGTAAATGTCATAATGTTAATCATCATTAATATAAATATGAATGTGTATAAAGTACATTTTGTTCTAATACAGATTGTCTCTAGGACATACATATACTTTCAAAAACATTCAAAACCAAAAATGTTACATTCGCCAGATGCATTCCATTTCACCACACTATAACACATTAAAACTTTCTTGGATACAAAGAGGCTACACATTACAAAAAAAAATCATGATCTGAGCAGCAAATATACAATTCAAAAAGTTGCTAAAAACATTATAAATTTGTATTACTAAACAAAATCCTTCTTTTTCCCCTACAAAACATCACAAGAAAAATAAAAACTTTACACCCAACATTGGAGTGTACCCTTCACAGTGAGTGTGAACTACTCTACTCTACTCATATAGGGTGTGTTTGGTATGAAGGAAAAGATTTTCCAACTTTCCCACGTTTGGTTGGTCAAATATTTTCGAAAACAAGTTCCACAAATGACATTTCAAGTTCATTATCCATTCCCCACCTTCCCAACACCCCCAATCTCCACCCCTTGACCATCCCACCCCCACCACCCCCGAACCCCCACTCCCCCACCCCATAGTATTTTGCTAGATTACATATAAATGATCTTGGTATAATATGATTTTGCTTACTTACCAAACGCTAGAAAATAAGGAAGAAACCACTTATTTTCCAAGCTTCGTACCAAACACACCACAAAGTAAAAAAAGTTCAAAAATAAATACTTTTACTAGGGTGTTTTTGGTATGGAGGAAAGCATCCGGAAAATGTTTTTCAATTTTTTCATGTTTGGTTGGCCAAAATATCTTGGAAAATATTTTTTTATAGGAAAACAAGTTTTCTAAAAAATAAGGAAAATAACCTCCTTAATAGAAGTAGGGAAAACAAGTTAAACAAGTGATATTCCATGTTCATTATCTCCTCCCCACCCACTCAACGGCCCAACCCCCACCCCTTTGACCATTTCACCCCGCCACTCTCACTCCCACATAGTGTTTTGCTAGATTATATACAAACACTCTTGGACTAATCTTCTTTATCTTCCTTACCAAACACTATTTTAAAGAAACTCACTTGTTTTCAAGAAAACATTTTGCAGGGGAACATTTTCCTTCATACCAAACACACCCTAAGTCTGCACATATTGTCAGAATGGTGGTATGTTCGCACCCACTAACTTAAAATCATCGATCCATCTCTAAACCCCACATAAATAACATGAAAAAACCCACAAATGAAAGCACATTAAACAAATAAAATTACTAGAATCCAGCACAGATCAAAGGAACAGATGACAAAAAAAAAAGTAGATACATACAGAGCATATGCGCAAAAATCATAGAAATGGAAAGAAAAATAAAAACCTTCTGATTATATATGGTGTGAGTGACTCACCGGGAAACAACGAGGGAGAGTGTGTGAATTCGACGCGCGGCCGAAGAGAGTGTGAGGGAAAATGAACAACTCAAAAGAAGTGAAGTGACCAATGTGTGTGTGGGAAGTGGGAACAGTGTTTTATATTCTCTTGTACCTTCGGGGGATAACCTAATGCAAACGTGTACCCACTCTCTCTCTTATTTTATTTTTTTGTTTTTCTAAAAAAAAATCTCTTTTTATATTTAAAAAGTTTTGGTAAGTTTAAATAAAGGATTTCATAAATTTTTATTTAAAGATCATAAAATTTAAAAGTTTTTTTATTACTTAAACTCCGTGCCTAGTTAAATTAAAACACTTAAATTAAGACGGAGAGGATAGAATATTTTAGAGTAGTTTAAATTTAAAATGAGAAAAACGAGCATTTTAATTTAACATAACCTTTTTTTTCTTTTTTGGAATTTAATGTTTTTCTTGTTTTAGTATGATGATTTGCTTGAATTATACATTCAACTCCCCTATTTTTTATTAAGATTCCGAACCCAAGTTTTAATTATTAAGTGACATGATTTTTTTATTAGTGTTAATTAAGTGGATACAAGTAAGCTGAGCGTCAAAACAAGTCCTCTAAGTTTTAAAAAATATATTTTCGTCCAACGATTTAAAAAAATAAAATTTTAATTATTCCAAGTTTCCAAATCAACCCCAAGCTTCTATAAATACATTTTTTTTTTATCAAAAGTAAGAAATAATAAAATAAATCAAAATAAAAAACTTAAAATATTTCTTTTTTTACATTATTTAAAAAAAAGAAATATAAAATTATATGTTCCTCCCTAAATTTATTCCCGCATTTTTTTCTTGCTACATCTGAAATATGCTCCATTGACAATCGTTATTGAAAGAGCTTAAAGCTTAAAATTTTGGGTTTTTGAAAGAGTAATTCATTTTAAGTGAGTGTTATTGAATTTTGTTAGGGATCTTTTGATGAGTTTAAATTTCAAATTTTAGAGAACTTCGAGAAGATTTAAGGTGATTTTGGATTAAATTTCGGATTTGAGCTTGAGTCTATCCATTATTAAAGCTTGAGCTTCGGACTTGAAAAAATAATTTTATGAATGAGTTTATTTCAAGGTGGTGTTATTAAGTTTTGTTGGTTTGGAGTCTAAATCTCAAATTTAAGGGAGTTTGGAGAAGATTTAAGGTGGTTTTGTGTAAAATTTCATATTTGAGCTTGAAGTACAAGATGAACATTCTAGATTTGAGCTTGAGGTTGAAGATGAACATTTCAGATTTATAACTTTTGTTATAGACGAGACAACAATTATGCATAGACCAACAACATAAATACATTTTATGCCTTCATGAATGTCTTGTACCGCTTAGTCTACCTCATATTTTTATCACGAAAGATCATTACCATCAAATCATAGTAATACCTTTTGGCCTTCTCATGAATTAAAGATTGATAGTAGTTGAAACTAGTTAATGAGGTGCTTTGGGACAGGAGAATGGAGTTCTCAAAGAACTATGTCCCATTCTTGCATACTAAGTTATTAGAGACCATCTACGTAACGTTAGAATCTATAATGTAACACTTGCTTTTGCAATAAAAATATTTTTTTAATAAGAAGTGAACTAATTTAAAATTATAAAACTTATATTTATAACTAAACGATATGTTATCACCATGTTGAAACAATACTATAATAATCCAAAATAATGATAATTAATGAGCAGTGTTAATAATGTGTTGAAGAAAACATTGTGATAGTCATAGATATATGTAACAACTTGGAATTTGTGACATAACTATATGTGAAAATCACATATATATTTTTAGCCATGATGCAAATGATTACTATACTCCATATGATCTATATTGATATTGATGACATAAATATGTGGTCAATGTAAAATGTTATTGTCTTTATTGCAATAGGTGAAATAATTATGCGATCGACTTGTAATGTTTAGATTAATAGAGAATGACCATATTATTTCATCTTTTGTAACTGATGCTCGATCAAAAATGCATATATTTACCCATTATTTTGCATCACTTCTTAGTACTTTTATCATCGTTTTGAGTACAAATTATATTATTTTGAGTTGTTACGTGATTTGTATGTGTAGGAAGATCTTTGGACGAAAGAAATTGAAAAGATCTTATTTGATGCAAGTTTAGATAACAAAAAAAAGATCGGAGAATGGTCAAGCTCGTCTATCATGCTCGCCTTGCGAGTAGCTTGACGAGCCAAGAAGTTTAGCCATCGCACAAAACATCAAAACGAAGGAAAAGACAAGAAAGTTGACGAGCTAAGCCAAAAACGTGCCTGAGAGGGCTCGTCAACATCCTTGACAAGAGCCCAAATACGAGCCAAGGAAACAAGAGAAAATTTATAGCTGACTGGGCTCACCTGATATCCTCGCGAAGCGAGAGTTCAGACGAGCCAAGAAAAGTTATCTAAACGAGTTTGACTGAGTTTATTTGATTCCCTACACATTCTAGGTCATATAAATACATCCTAAGACATTGTTTTGGAAGGATTCGACCTAAGGAGAGCAAGGAACCGTCGTGTAGAAAGGAAAAAGATTCAGGAACGAATTCTTCATTTCTTGTTTTCACATACTTTTATGAGTAGCTAATTTTTTAACCAGGATCTTAATGGAACCAATTGTTGGATGAATTTTTGTTACATTTTTATATAATTGAGTCGTTGGATTTCTCTACTTGTTCAACTACGTTTTGCTTGTTGTTAATTGAATGGTCATCGATTAACTGTGTCGTTATATCTTGTATTTCTTGAGAGAGATTACATTATTAGATTGTTGTTGAACAATGTCACTCCTAGGTAATGAGAGATCAATATTGTGTGTTTAAAAGCGGGTTTAGAGATAACGAAGCTTTGACGTGATCTTTTGAGTCGTTGAGAAATTTTAACTTGAGTAGTTCGAGAGAATACGTCTAGTAAATTATTGTAATTGATCGAGAGATAATTACGTAAGTTGAGTGTTCACGATCCGTAGAGAATAAATCGACGAGATTATAAATAACGTAGTGAGAAAGATTCCGATAGTTGTTAAGGTGATATAAATTCGGTCGGGAGACCGTAGTATTCTCTACAGGAGTCAGAATGGTGTAAATAAGGGAGACCACAATATTCATTCTCAAAGTCAAAGCAACGTAAATTCGGTCAGAAGGCCGCAATATTCTCTCCAAGAGTCAGAACAGTGTAAATCTGTTCAGGAAGACTACAGTAGTCATTCTCAAAGTAAGGCGACATAAATCCGGTTACAAGGTTGCAATATTTGCTCCAAGAATTAGAACGATGTAAATCCAATCATGAAGACCATAATATTCATCCTCAAAGTCAAGGCGATATAAGTCTAGTCAAGAGGCTGCAATATTCACTCAGAGAGTCTAGACGATTTAAATCCGGTCATGGAGACTGTAGTATTCGTTTAAAAAATCAAGATCACATACAAGAAATCTGCTTGGCAAACGGGTCGTATAAGAATGTCGAGAGGGTCATTAATTCACAACAGGGGTCAAGAAATTTCAAGGAGACACCAACCCAAATCAAAATAAAAACAACATCCCACGATGTTACCAGGAAGATGGAAACAGGTTCAGAGCTTCTTGGAGTGACAACCAGTCAAGCCAGATCCATATGCATGCGGAGCAACGTAGATTTTTTTTTGCGTGCAGTCGGTCGACAGGGTGTCACGAGAGTCAAGCTCCTTTTGGATAAGATTCGGAAGTCACTTCATACCACGCTAAGCCACACTTGCTCTTTCTTTTTTTATTTTAGAGGTATTCCCGCATAAGGGATGTCCTCTTCGTTTGATTAAGTCGAACTACAAGTAACCTAATTTCTTAAACTGGTGTTGACACCCAATTCTGTCCCAACTTTACTAAACATTTCATTTATGTCGTCATTTTATCTTTAATTAATTTTACTATGCTTCTCAGTCTTGAAAATTCTCAAAAATGCTAAATTTTAATATTTTTCACTAATTACATCTTAATTTTAAAATATCGGGTATTATATTTTAATATCTCAGCATTGGCTTTGGTGATCGATTTTCTCTCAATATTTTCACTAATTTAATCATTTTTCATACGAATATTATATTTTACTTAAAATAAATATATATATATATATTAAATCTTTTGTACCGTATTTTATATAGAACATATACATCATTCATATATTACATATATTACATATAATATATATAAATTATATATATATATATATATATATATATATATATATATATATATATATCCAGAATATATTAAGTTAAACAGAACCAAAGAGAATTTGCTAAGACTGCAAGAATTAATAGACATAATATCCAATTTAGAGTACAGACTTATCCAACAAATAAAATCAAAGAACCTTAGTCAAGATAAAAATAAGACACGTTTTAAACCTTATTAAAAAGTATATGAGAACATTACCTTTTGTAAAACGTATAAGATTTAGTCAGTGGGTCATAGATCTAGATATTGAACGAAGAAAGGAATATAGGAAAGCAGAAAAAGCTTTAACTTCTTATTTAGAACTGTTAGAATCAGAAAGCCTAACACGGGTAATACAAAATAGACTGATACAAGATCAGAATAATACAGAAACAATTTCCGCACTAAGGTGGGAATTATACGAATAAGGCGATATAGAGCGAATAACTTCTACTATAGAACGTTTGCAAGACCGTAACAAAGGATACCGTTTGGATAAAAGAAAAATAGATATGTTAAAGAACTTAGAATATTTAGACTTACGAATCTACCGGAAAAGAAATACTGAGCTTAAAAGATAATAGTATTATAAAGTGCAACTTCAGCACAGGAGAACATATACTACATAGCGAAGACAAGCAGTTAAATACAATAATAGATTTAATCATTAACCTCAGCGAAAGTATTAAAGAAAATAATAACCAAGTTAATAGAAGTTTAAAAGTAATAGAGGAATCACAAGTTAAACAAAGGAAAGTTTTCGAACTTTTAGAGAAAAATTTAGATTATTTAAAAGCAATTGATAATATTAGAAGAATAAAAAATTTACCAACAAAACAAGAATTAGAAACTTCGTTAAATAAAACCATATCTAATTTAGAATCAAATAGTACCCAAGAATTCTATAAAATAGCACAGCTCTTAGATAATCTAAATAAAGAAACCGATTCCTTAAGTAAAACAATTTTAGATCTAAAAGAAATTACTCTTTCATGAGTAAACAAACACAGTGTCGAAGAAGCTACAAAATAACAGAAATCTGTTTTCTTACCATGAGACTATAAAGAACATACAGGTTTCTAAAGCAGATCAAATATTCTTAAAACAACACATCACTACTATCTCGTTAATCTTAGAGATTACAAAAAGATAGAAATTATAGTGATAAAACTAGAAGAATTAAACGAAAGGTCGGTGTACTAATTAAATGAATAAAGAAAAAACTAAAGAGCCTAAAGACACTCGTGGGACGAACTAATTGATCAATTAAAAAGAGTAGAGATAACTCCACTCAAAGAAAGAACAAAAGTAATTAAAAATCGCGAGAAATGGACTTTCTTTCAATTTAGATCAAGAACCGAAGAAGAAAGACCACGAGTAAGCTACTCTGAAGACAAAATTGGAAATAATTTCATATCTAGACTTCTTAATAGAAAAACGGCAGAAGAAAGTAACAGACAGTTAAGCGAAGTTATAGATATAGACAGAGACATCAGTATTTTTCAACAAAATCAATTAAACCTATTAAATCCAAGAACTTTATATAACAGGAAAATTCTCTAAAACGACTCAACTATATAGACATTATAGAAGAAACAATTATCTATTTTAGGAACTACAACTGTTAGTATAAACCTAGTAAACTCAGCGTCACAAAAACAAATTTATAAGACAACTAGAACACTAATGCATATGGGATTAATTGTCATAGGACTAAAAGGTTTGACCAGAAAAAATTTAGGAAGTAAAGTACTAGTAGTAATTTACGATGTATGGTCAGACATGAAGAAATCCATAATAGGAATGACTGAAGTAGACATGACTAATAATGGAGGAATTTTCTACATAAGCCCAGACTTTATAATGAACTTAGCAGAATTTGGAAAACATATAAAAATAGGAATACAGACTAAAGGATACGAAGAAATGCATAACGGTAATAATCTACTTATGTGCATAGGATTCCTAGGGAAAATGACTGATAATAGTAATACAAAATTTAAAATAAGAATAAATGATGTAGTAGAATTAATGGGTAACAGAGGTATTAATTTAATAAAACCTATAAAAATAGACCCAAAAGACTACGCAGGATTAGAGTGGAAATTAGAAAATTTTAATAATAAAAAGAAAACGTTGCAACCAGAGTCACACCTGGTCTATACTAATTCTAAAGGAGAAACATCCATAAGATTTACGAACTATAATTACATGCCTCTAAAAGATATGGAAGAAGAAAGTACAATAGAAGAAGATGAGATCACTGAGATAAATTTCATGAACATAGAACTAATAGAAGAAGGCTTTGAAGTAGATATAGCCATAGATAAAGCAAAAAGCTTACATAAAAATGACCCAAACCATACTTTTAAATGTAAGGGATGTAAAATGCCGCGAATGAACATAAAAGAAGCCATAAGTCATTTCAAAATTTGCGAATTAAGAACTGACAATTTAGGTTATAGGGCAGAACAAGTGTGTGCAGAAAAATCAGATAAGTTCGAAGCAATTTGGGAAGACATTTTTAATGATGAAGAATCAGAAATAAACTCAGTAGTAAGTCAAAAAGAATTAATGGAGACTAGTGCATCTAGCTCTAGCCCTTTTCAAAGAACCACAGGAGAACAATTTACAGTAGATACAAGTACAGGAAATGTACCTAGAAGAAGAGTATATAGAACAACTGGAGAACCAGTAGAAAATGTAAAACCATCAGGAATGAGAATGCCAATAGAAGAACCCATTGTTCTCGAAGGAGGTAATAGAGGAAAAATCCTAAACATAGCCGCTCACGATCCACAAAGATGGAATTCAGTAATAGATTTATGGAAAGGAATAGTAGTGGCAGATTATATACAAAATTACGTAGAAACAGATCCAGAAACTATGTATAAATACTTAGAAACGTTCTTAGGAGAATCTACTAAAGCCTTATGGGAGGCATACAAGATCGATTTCCCAAACGAATTCCAGTATTTGGTGTCCATGGGATCAAACCCATACAATTTCACAAATAAAATACATACGTTAATTACAGGAGAAGACCCTAATAGTGGCTTAGTAATATTACAAAAGAATGCCTTAATTAAACTAGAACAGTTAAGCATAGGAAATTGGTTTTATATTAAAAAGTTCTTAAATGACTATTTTTACTATTGCCTGATAAGCGAAACGCGTTTGACCAAGAGCTAGGTAAAAACTTTTAACAAACTACCAGGAGCTCTAGGAAGAGAAATAGAAGAAAGATGGAATAAAGAGACGGAGTAATCCAAAATGTTAATCTTAAATGGTCAATAGGACACGAGGATTCAACACGTAATGGATATATTACAAGAGAAATGTACAAACCTACAGATACAAAAACAATTAAAATTAAACGAAATGAACTTCTGTAAAAGTGTAGTATATACCACACAGAGTTACGATAAAGAACCTTATAAAAGAAAAAAGTATAAAAAAGGTTATAATAATAATAACTCATACGATAGGAAGAGATATTTTCTCAGAAAATCGGCTGCTAAAAAGCCCTATCTAGATAAAAACAGACATATACGAAAATATAGAACAGATAGAAACTATAAAAACAAATTGGAATGTTTTACTTGTGGAAGTATAGAACATTTAGCAAATACTTGCCCTAAAAGAATAAATAATAAAACAAGAAATTCTCAATTAATAGAAGACTTTCAAGAAACCCTTATAAACGTAGACGAATATATGTCAGATACTGAAAGTATATACTCTGTAGTAAGTATTGATATTAATAATACAAATAAAATAGAATCCTCAGACTCAGAGGCAGATGAACTAATTAATGAAATAGGACTAGAGAAATTAGACTTAGATATAAATATGAACCTTATGAACAGCGTTATAACCAAGTGTAATCATAATTTTGAGAATTCTAAAGGTGTAGAGCGTCATGCATGCTTGTCATGCACATGGTTTCCAGTAGAAGTAAAAGAGCCAAATGTAAACATTGTTTTATAGAAGGATGTATAGAATGTATACGAAAAGAGTTTAAAATAACAGTTAATCAAAAAGAAGTAATTAATAGAACTGAAGATCAGACCACAAGTATGAGAATAATAACTCTAGAAACAAGAATGAATGATTTAGAAACAAGACTTCTAAAAATAGAAAAAGGGAAAGATGTAGAAACAAGAGATGATATCACACAAGCGGAATTAGACTCAGAACTAATGAATATGGAAGACTATGGTACCTTGATCTGTAATGAAGATATAAAACTAAGTACTCTAAAATTCTTGTGAAAGTTAGGATAGCGGACTACGAAATAAAAGTCTTAGCCTTAGTTGATTCAGGATGTAGTAAGAGTATACTAAATAAAAAAGTAATTCCCCAACATTTGCTCAAAGAATTAGACAAGCCAGCTACAGCCATGCAAATGGATGGAACCCATAATACTTATCATCATTATATTCAGAATGCATCCATTAGTTTCATTAATACTTGCTCAAAATTTTACAACCCAAGTTACAAAATGAGCAAAATTTGGGTAAGAGATCTAAATATAAATACAGACTTTATCTTAGGACTAGACTTTATGCTAAATAACAACTAAGTCAGACTATTACAAGGGATGGTGTAATCTTCTTAAAAAATAGTACCTATTCCCCGGTACAGACTAGTAAGATGCCAACAAAAATTACCCAAATCTCTCCTTTAGACCTACAAAAGAAAGATGACAAAGAAAAAGACGAGTGTTGTCAAGATTGTAAAAATAAAGGAACATCATGCAATAATAAAGAAGAAAAAAACCTAATTTGGGAAGAAAACCTGGAAGAAGATGATATACTAGACAAAAACTATACCCTCATAGATATTGAAACGGATCTTTATAATTTTAAAACAGGTATAGATAAAATAGGAATAATAAAAAATAAGGAAGATCTAGATAAAATAATAAAGATTCTAGATGAATTAGAGATCATTGGAGAAAAGCCTTTAAAACATTGGAACAATAATAAGGTTACTTGTAAACTAGATATTATAAACCCAGAATATACTATAAAAACAACATCAATAGAAGCTACTAACCAAGACCTAGAAGACTTCAAAATCCAAATCAAAGAATTACTTGATTTAGGTGTAATAAGAAGGTCAATTTCAAAACACAGATCTGCGGCTTTCATGGTAAGGAATCACGCAGAAATAATAAGAGGAAAAGCAAGAATGGTAATAAATTATAAAAGACTCAACGACAATACTAGAAATGACGGATATAAATTACCCGATAAAACAGAATTAATTAACAGAATACAGGGAAAGCAGGTTTTTAGTAAGTTTGATTGCAAGTCAGGATACTGGCAGGTAAAAATGCACCAAGATAGCATAGACTGGACAGCCTTTACTTGTCCAGAAGGACATTTCGAATGGCTTGTCATGCCGCCGGGTTAAAGCGACTCTCCGATATTCGGAGGAAAATGGATAATATTTTCGGAGAATATAAAAGATTTATATTAGTTTATGTTGATGATATTCTAGTATTCAGCCATAACATGAACGAACACTTAGGGCATTTACAAACAATTTTTAGATTATTCGTAGACAACGGAATAATAATAAGTAAAAAGAAAATGGAATTATGTAAACATTACATAAACTTCTTAGGAGTAATATTAGGAGACGGAAAAATAAAATTACAACCCCACATAGCCAAAAAGGTATTGGAAATGCCTGATAAATTAGACAAATTAAAAGACCTCCAGAAATTCCTAGGAATAATTAATTATGCCAGAGTCTTCATTAAAGACTTAGGAAAAATAGCCGGACCTCTTTACGCTAAAACAGGTTCGACAGGACAAAGACTTTTTAATATAGAAGACATCAAATTAGTACAAAAAAATTAAAGAAAGAGTAAAAAATATTCCAGACCTAAATATGCCTTTAGAAACAGATTTCCTAGTTGTAGAAACCGATGGAAGCTTCGAAGGATGGGGAGCCATCTTAAAAGCAAGACCTAACAAATACAGTAGTAAGAATGAAGAAAAAATTTGTGCCTACCAAAGCGGTAAGTACAAAGAAAAGGGTAACATGAGTAGTATAGACGCAGAAATATTAGCAGTAGTTTACGGGTTAAATAGTTTTCGACTTTACATTCTAAATAAACCAGAAATATTAGTAAGAACAGACTGTGAAGCCATTGTTAAATTTCACCAAAAAATAAATGATAAAAATAGCAGTAGAAGGAGATGGCTTAATTTTCTAGACACTATATCAATATACAATTTAGTATTCGAACACATAAAGGGAAAAGACAATAATTTAGCCGATCAACTTAGCAGGTTAGATATTAAGCCTAATTAATCTTTTTATAACGCAGCATGAATCAGAAGAAAGACAAGGGAAAAGGCGCAGCCACATCCCAAGATACTTATAGACAAAAGGTATTGGGGAATCTCCAATTCAAACCACTCTCAGAAATGGAGACTCAAATTTCTGAAAGACTTTATTTTGGAAAAAATAATTTAGTTTCTTTTCCAAATCAAACTTAACGTTTAAAGTTTTACCAGAATATTTAGTAGACAAACAACAGAAGTGTTTAATAGACAATTTATGGATTTCTCACAATAAACGAGACACTAGTCATCTTGTAGCATCTTTAAATTCTTTATGTCAGTATTTTACAGAAAAGAATCAAGACAAACGTTTTAAATTTTATGTAGTCATACATGGAAAAACTAATGGTATTTTCCAAACCTGGATCGAAGTTTTAGACTCAATAAAAGACATCAAAAAACCTCTGTTTAAAGGTTTTAATGATTTCACAGAAGCCTTGGATTACACTAGGGGAATACTTGGGCCAAATTATTATATCTCACCATCACTCAGACAAAACCCAGAAAAAACCCTCAAGACAACATCCGAAAGACACCGATAAAATAATTTTTGTGACCATTGCACTACTATGAGCGATACGTCGCGCCTCAACCATACGAAAGAACTACTTAGCAAACAAAATACCCAACTCACGGAAGCGGATACACGTACTAAAGCAAGAAATACTTGAAAGCGAAACGAGTTCTCCATCTCTTGAAAAATGGATGAGAAGGGTGTGCGTTCCCTCTACGAATGCAAATAAATCCATTGTATCGGATCAAGATACAACTAGTCGATTCAGTCCGACGGTGGCGGTAAAGACTTATCAAACCCAGATGGTGTCACTTTGCCAAAAAGTGAAGACGAGGAAAAATTCCTCTCCAACCTGAGCGAAGACTACCGAGGAGTTTCACCCAAGGATCCTCATCACAAACCAGAACTACCGCTAAAAATGAGATGGAACAACTAATTAAAGAGACTTTAGAAAAACTTTTACAAACTAGAAAAGATCAAGAAAATCAGAAAGAGGACTCGACACAAGATAAGCATATGTCCCCTCAAGATTCACCAGTCCAGGGGCAAGGTTATAATTCAGCTCAAAGTTTGGGCCATAATCCTGAAGAAGATAACATGGAAGATATCTCAGATGACAGTTTTCAGGAAGCACAAGATCCAGACGCAGGATATGATTCGGGAATGAGTTTTGACTCAATAGCCCTCCACAATTTAGACACGTAAAAAGAAAGAAGAAGATGCTAGAAGAAAATAATGATAAAGTTGATAAGACCAGACAACAAGGATAGCACGGACAAAAAGAAAAATAATGGCAGACAAAGAAGGACAATAATGCAACAACAGTAAAGGGACAGCAACGATAAACGACAAAATGGAAAAAACTTCTTTCAAAAGTTTCACGTGGCGATGGGCCCACAACAGACCATTTGAAAAGAAAAGATTCTTTAACATTTTGAAGTCCGTCTTTGAAGTCCGCCAGACTCTATAAAAGGAGACTCTTAAAGACAAAAGAAGTAGAACGAAAAAGATAGAGAAAAAACACCAACCATATTTCCTCTACTTCCTCCCCACACCTCACTTGTATAAAATCCATCTAAGATCCAAGCAATAGTTTACTTTATTTTCCGATCGACTGCTAGTAACCCCCGGGGTTCCCCGAAAGGGAAACCTTCTTGTTTCTTAAATTATGTAAGTCTTCTTTCAGTAGTTATCTCCCCTTATGATTATGTAAATTATGTTTGAAGTTATGTTTGAAATATATTTACGTTTTATATGTTCAAAGTTTTTATATCTTGTTTAAATCTTATCATCAACTCTTTAAACTCAGTATATGGTTATCCGTTAAACTTTCTAATAACCTCAATGGATTAGCTCAGTAAATTCCTCTAACGGTGGTTAACTTGAAGGCCATTTGAATGTCCGCAGTAGGACGATATGGGCCAGAAAATAGGGTGAGGCTAAAGGCATCATTGTTAGGAACTAAGGTTGAAACTAAGAGATGAAACAGATAATAAGGTTGATAAAAGAGATAAACAGTATAATAGGTTTGATAAATTTAAAAAAAAAAAAAATGGGAGATAGCTTATTCAAAAGAATGAATTACTTAATGGACAGAGTTACAACAAGAAGGCGGTACCGAGTAGGATCACACAACTTTTTTGCAACCTCCAACAATTTGATATACATCCCCCTTTGAAATTAAAAAATTGAAATACACCCCTTTATTTTGAAATTAAAAAATTGAAATACAAAATTGAAATACACCCCTTTATTTTGAAATTAAAAAATTGAAATACACCCCTTTATTATATATATATATATATATATATATATATATATATATTAAATCTTTTGTACCGTATTTTATGGGTGGGTGCACTTTTAAAATTAATTAAGACCAAAGAAGCATTTTTAAAATAATTGGATTAGTTAATTGGACTAATTTTCTCCTAACATTAAAACACCTAAATTCTACCCAATAAAAGCCACAACTCTTCTACCCAAACAAAACTCTCAGCCCACTTCCTCAGCCCAACCGATAAATCGACCCGGCCCACATCCCATTTTCTTCAAACACCCTCCTCGTCCAAAACCAACTAAACCCTTCACAAAACCAACAACCCTCATCCTTTCACTTCAAACACCCCCCATAGCTTTGCTCCTAACCACCTCTGATACCACCACACCCCTATATCACATCTCACCCATACCCTGTTCCCCCGAAAATCCGCTTCCAAATCTTGCCTTTTAATTCAAATTTCGAATTCAATTTTTTTGGAAGGGGTGAACGTTATGGGGAAACATATCTATAAAAGGACCCCATTATTCTTCATAAAACGGGGTCCGATTTTGAGTATTGATTTCTATGACCTTTATTTTGTTCTTCATTTTAAAATTCTTGCGTTTAAGATCGGATTTTCTGGTTTTGGTTTGAAGATTGAGAATAGACTCATATCCTTTAGAAGCTTAAACTCAGAAAACACACAATCTCTTTACTACAAAGCCTCAAACACCCTTTCTGATTTTCGATTTTTTCTTTAACAAGAATCCGAAAACATCAAGTCTTGCTTCTTGAAGACACACACAAACACTTCCGCGGAATCGACGAGTCGAGACGACGCTTCGGTTCGTCACCCGGAGAAGGTAAACATGATTCCATCTTTAATTTCTTGTTTAATTTATTTAATATAATTTGATGTTGTTGTTTGGTGTCTATGACAATTCTTGGTGTGTTTAGTGTAAATATGCCTTAATAACCAGCTTGTCACGGGATCTATTTTTTTTAAATTCTGGGAAATGAGTTAAGAAAAGGGATTTCAGCATGTTCACATTGCCTTAGGGTGTGTTGATGACAAAAGATCATCAAGGTCAATATGTTCAGCTAAAGATGCCTAATAAGTTAATCTAATCAGCCATATGTGGATTTGTCATGATAAGATGATGTTAAACAGGTTAGGTCATGAAGTCTAATAGCTTGTGTAGTTAATAATATTTTGAGCTTGCCGTGTATTTAGCATGATTAATGTAATGTTTTGTTGGTTTCAATGTTAGAAGTCATAATTTGGGACAACCGAGGTTTGATTGTGTGACTGGTTTGTTTCTTAAAATTTCACTTTGCGGTGATATTGAATTTGGTCTTGCTATATGGCCACCGGCCCAAAGATCTCTATAAATCCATTTGTATCTTGTTAAAATTATCCTAGGTCCTCCCTTTAATCTTTGCTGTCAAATCTGAGTATCTTGAAATTTGTGTTCTTCGTATGTTTGAATATTATGCTCTCCATGACTAGTCTAAGAGGATATTCTCTAACTGTCTCGATATGTCGGCTATGTTAAGTTAATTTTGCACTCAACCTGCGTGTTTGAATGTAAAAGGTGTCCATATGATAGTATGTGAAGTTCCTTGATTCATCTTATAGTGTACTCTACTTAACGAATCGGATGTGTATACTTAGTTTAGTCTGAGGCTTTTATATACCTAAAGATGTCATGTTAGTTTGATTGTTTGTATGTTCCCAAGTCCAGCATGATTGTCAACTAGCTATGAAAGGACTGATTTGTGCCCTTAGGCCCAGTAATGTAGTACATGAAGGACCCTGCACACTTAGTTTAGCCTTTGATAGATTCTGAATACTTGAGATGTTGCATTTAAATGGCTATTATGCATTTCTAATCTTTCATATTTCTCCTGAATTGACCACATATTTGTCTTTGTTGTCTGAATATCGAAAGCATGCACATATTAGCATGAAACATTTTTTACGTCCAAACTGATCATGTCTAATAAATTGATCATATTCACTTGGTTTGAAAAATGCATAAGTATTTTCCTTTCTCCTGCTGCATCTATCCTGAAACTGTCAGTCCACAGTCAACTCACATATATTTTTAACCTATTGTGTATATCTGGCTCCAATATGTTAAATATAGGTTAAGTATGGGCTTATTATTAAATCTGAGCCTGAACATCTCTGTAATGACTATGTATGTGCAGATTTTCCCTTTAAGATATGCCTTATGTTTGTATTAATTGTCCAAACTGCCTACACAACTGTTTTTTTTTTGTGTGTTTGTTTTATCTTGATTTGTAAAGATGTCATTATGCATTTGTTGGTTTGGTTTGAGGCATAACAGATTAAGTTGCAAGCATTGCACATTTTTTCCTTAGCGTAATGAAGTTGTCTCAATAGATATTAGCATGTCTCATGTTATTAATTTACCTTTATCTTCAGTTTTCCAATTCGGTTTCCATTTCAAGATATGTTATAAGTTAAATGTTCTATATGGCTTTAAATACTACTGAAAGGCGTAGCGTAGCTTCATAATGATATATAATTCTTAGTATTTACTTTAATTTATTTTAATATGATTTTGACTATGTTTATTTTCATGTAGCATTTAGTTAATTAATCACTCTTTGAATATTTATTAATCCTTTTCTTTTCTTTTATTTACATGATATGCATCGGAATCAACAAAGAGTCTCACTACATCCGGGTTCCACACTCATTACATCTTTCCGCCTCAAGAGTCTCAAACAAATAGGGCGGGATGACATTGTCGCTCGTCCTATTCACTTCAATTCTTTAAAATTCCGACGTTTTATTTTCTTCTTGTGGTAATATGTGATTTTTTTTATAAATATTGAAATGTAGAATAGGTAGATTTAGGATTAATAACTTAAAAATGGTAGATTTTAAAAATTGCCGCTAGTTTATTTATCTCTTAAGCCCGTTATGCATGTCTAAACCTTTCAAAAACATTTTAGTCGTTTTTATGCATCCTTAGTATTACAAAAATTAATAAGGTGTCAAATTTGCCAAACTCATAAATAATCTATTTTCATAAAAGCCTTTTCTTATTATCAATTGCAAAACAAACATTTTATAAATTATGCTATACAAATGCATACTTTCATAAAAATAAATTTTGCATGCAATAATACGTATCTTTTCAATAAATTATTTTTCATGCATTCACAAACAAACCTCTTGCATTTTTTTTTATAGAAATATGTACTTCAAATAATTTATTTGTAAACATCTTTTCTTAACTTTATGTTTTCAAAACATGCATTTTAAATACAATGATTAAGCCTAAGTTTGACCGGATAACCGTAAGTTACGGATACTATATGATGCCTAACCCCTTCCCTTTAGGATAATAAAGAACTCTTACCAAAATCTCATAAATTTCGCATACCTATAAATGGAGATCATTTGTAGCATGTTTATGCTATTTAGAAGTGTCTTAATTCACTAGACTAATTAGGTGACGACTCCTTAAAAACAAATAGGAATCAACCATACGTAGTGCACCGTTTCGACTCAGGTTAAAATGGGGTATTACAGCATGGCGACTTCGCTGAGGATTACGGATTCTTAACCATAACGAACCTAGGTTAATTATGTTGCTTTATTTTCTTCATTTACTTGCTTAATGCTTCTTTTTGTGTTTTTACATTTATTTGCTTTTTACCTTTGCCTAAATTTTTCTTCTTTACATATATATTTGTATATTGCTATTTGTTACCGCTTTCCTTAAACTGTCATTCCGCTTATACCTCATCCATTCTGGAAAATTAACACTATCACACACTACACACGAGGTGCAAATTTCTTTCAAATACAAAATTTAGGAGAGTTGGCAAAGGCGCGGGAACATCCGGTGGCCGCGTAGCCTTCTCACTCGAGTAGTCCACTCGGAAACCTTGTGTCTAGTAAACCAAATCTTAGAAACTTAAGATAGAGCTATATCACCCTTTATATTAAGTCATGCATGCATATACCCTAGGTGGGACGGTCTTTGGTATCGACGCCACAATTAGGAAAACACCAAAACTTGTCGACGGGTTTTGATAACCCAACGATCGATCATCATACTATGTGTATTTTGATAATGATAGACAAATCCAAGTCTAAACATGACATGCCGAAATTGGAAAAAAGTGCACCGTCCTTTGGTCGTCATTTCCAACAAAACATTGCAGTTTAATGGCTTGGACCTATTTATCATTATCTCGCATATTTGACGTTTAGACTCACCTCTGGCATAAAAGAGGTCACAAGCATATTAGAGCGCGCGTTTGATTTGCATGAAATTTGCTTATAATTGTTTGTCGCTTGCAATCATGTACATATTATTCAAAACAATAATTACTATGCTAACTTGGTTCGCTTCATTTTTTTTAGAAAGATTATTTTTTTCCTAGTTTATTCCCCCAGAAGGTTGATTCGCGTTGACTGACAGAGCATCTCCACTTCAGAAAATCAAAAGCACGATCTTTCAACAAAATTATTGATTCGGGGTCATCCGAACAAGCTGGTTTGGGATTTGTCACTCTTCCAATAGATGAACCGAAAAATTTAGAAACGGGAAATACTACCATTCAGGATGAATTCCTTGCCCAATTGTTGCAGCAGATGGCAACCATGCAGAATGAGATTGACCGACTTCGAAAGTCTACTAATCCACAGCCTGTCAACCCACAAAGCTAACCACAAAATGATCTTTTATCCTCTTCAACTTCACATATGCCTCAAACTCCGCTTACCCGAAATACCCCACTTATTTCAAATTACCAAACAACCCAGCACAAGCAGACGATACACATCGCCAGCCCTAACAAGCAACACATGCTATTGACATATACAGCCGAAACTCAGCCATTTACTATTCCCATCATTCTTCAAGAAGTTGACCATTACGAGGAAATGGAAAGACAAACTCGATCTAGATCTGATGAAAGTATGGCAAAAGAAATTCATAGTATGAAAGAGGCATTCAAATGCATTCAGATAAACAAGGGACATGAAGGGTTAGAATATGAAGATCTTTGTATGCACCCTGATGTTGAATTGTCTATGGGGTACAAGGTGCCCAAATTTGGCATGTTCGATGGAAAATGAAATCCCCGAGCCCATCTAAGATCATACTGTGATAAATTGATTAGAGTTGGAAAGGACCAAGCAATCATCATGAAGTTATTCATCAGGAGTCTAACCGGTGAATCACTTGATTGGTACACAAGCCAAGACCTTTGGAAGTGGTACAATTGGAGCGCAATGGCGCAGGATTTCGTGGACAGATTCAAATTTAACACTGATACTGTCCCAGATAGATTTTATTTGATGAAGTTGGAAAAGAAGTCAACATAGACTTTCAGGGAGTACGCTATGAGATGGCGGTCAGAAGCGACAAAGGTTCAACCTCCGATGGAGGAGAGTGAGATGACCACCATATTCGTGCAGTCTTTAAAAGACGCTACATATTATGAAATAATGATCGGTGTGATCGGGCGAGATTTCTCCGAAGTCGTAAGGATGAGAGACTTCATAGAAGATGGTATAAAAATAGGCAGAATCACTGACTTGGCCACTCTGCAAGCAACAAGCAAAACAATTCAGTCGGATTCAATTGGAGGTACCTCCCAAAGAAAGACAGATACATCAGCCCCTGTCATGGTCATTCAAGAGCCTAAGCCGGACCAGTTTCCAGTATATCAAAGCCCACAAACGTATTATCAACACTCAGCTACCTCATATCATGTTTACCATACCCAACGAATGTTTAGCATACCCCGAGTATATTCAAACCCCTCATACTCATCACAGTCACGGTTTCGTACGCCAAACACACTCAAACCCCTCATAAACCCCGAAGGAAAGCCAACCAAAACTTAAACGCCGCTGGCCGAACCTCTAGCCCAGTTGTATGAAAAGCTGAAAACTCTAGGAATACTCTAACCAATTCCTAGAAATACCTGAATCCTAATTTATGAGGACATGATGGAACTAAACATTGCACATATCACTCTGAAGCCATCGGACATGACACTGAAAATTGTTATACACTCAAGGACAAAATTGAGGAGTTGATCACAGAAGGAGTCATCTAGCTAAAAGAAGCTGCCCCCAATGAGAACCATAACTTTTTTCCAGATCACAACAATTCCCATGTAAACTTGATTTTGGAAGATGAAGAAGGCAGTCTGAAAAAGACCATTACGCCAGCCCAGAAAGGGAAGAAGGTTGAACCATCGACCAAATATCAAAGGAAAAGAAGTACCACTTGTCGAAGATTGTTCGACCTCTGAATCAGTCATTTGCTAAAACATGAGTTGCATAGGGATGATCCCGCTGAAGAACCAACAATCTGAGATGCAGAGCAACATACATTTTTGAAAATTGAACTCGTGCCCCTGTCTTGGTCCTCCGAGAATCTAAGAAAATATGTAGTTAGTTTAATATATTTTGTCTCCTTTTGTAATTGGAACTACGTTATGACCTGATTCCCTCGGCGGGATACGTAGGCGACCACATCGGCTTCGGTCCCTTTCAGAAAACTCTATCATTTTCTTTTGTAACCTGAACTACGTTATGACCTGATTCCCTCGGTGGGATACATAGGCGGCTCACATCGGCTTCAGTCCCATCTTAGAAATTATTGCAACCTCTTTTCACTTGTAATGAACTACGTTATGACCTGATTCTCTCGTGGGGATATGTAGGCAGTCTAATTCGGCTTCGGTCCCACCATAAAAAAATCATCTTCTATCTTGCGTGTACATAATAAGATCATCAAGCGATCTATGCAAGGCTCGATCTCATGCAATTGAAACGTCAGCGCCCTCGCACACCAAAAACTGGGGCAATCCTAAGAGTTCGTCGCAGGAAGATATGCATAGTATTTTCAATAAATATACTAGTCAAGATTTGCGAGACAGATAGGGGTCACATGTCCTAACCAGTCTGAACATACACGCGTCAATAGTCGGGGCTACAAAGTCAACGTGAATCAACCGCCCCTTCCCCAAACTCACAAATTTCTTTGAGTACAGGTTCTCAGATCAACGGAGGCACAGAAATGGCAACAACGACGTTTAATTCCGAAAAGAACTTCTGCCTCACAATGAATCACACCTATTGGACGACTACACAAAATTGACCTACATGGCCTCAACGATATTACATTTGCACAAGGATGATATTTTGACTTACATGGTCACATTCTCCTTTCATCTATTCACTTTACAATCAGATTTATGTTTGAAAATATTAAACGTAGCATTTCAACCTTAACGTCATTTTAATTATGTCCGAAAATGACGTCATTTTAATTATGTCCGAAAACAACAATATATGCGATACGTCCGAAAATGACGTCATCCGCACTACGTTCGAAAACGACGTCATTTTGATTATGTCCGAAAATGACAATATGTGCGATACGTCCGAAAATGATGTCATCTGCACTACGTTCGAAAACGACATCATTTGAATTATGTCTGAAAATGACAATATATGCGATACGTCCGAAAACGACGTCATCCGCACTGCGTCCGAAAACGACGTCATTTTGATTATGTCCGAAAACGATAATATCTGCTATACGTCTGAAAACGACGTCATCCGCACTACGTACGAAAACGACGTCATCTGCATTACGTCTGAAAATGACGTCATTTTAATTATGTCCGAAAAGGATGTCATCTGCGATACATCCGAAAACGACGTCATTTGCACTACGTCCGAAAATAACATCATATGAATTGTCCGAAAATGACAATATCTGCGATACGTTCGAAAATGACGTCATCTGTATTACGTCCGAAAACGACGTCATTTGCATTACGTCTGGAAATGATGAATATCTGCATTACGTCTGAAACGATGAATATTTGCATTACGTCCGGAAATGATGAATATCTGCATTACGTCCGAAAATGACGAATATCTGCATTACGTCCGGAAACGACGAATATCTGCATTACGCCAGAAAACGACAAATATTTACATTACGTCCGGAAATGACAAATATCTACACTACGTCCGGAAACGATGAATATCTGCATTACGTCCGGAAATGATGAATATTTGCATTGCGTCTGGAAACGATGAATGTTTGCCTAACTTCCGAAAATGATGTTTATCTTTTCAATTCACAGGATCATATTCTCATATATATATCTTTTATTCAACAGTTATGCACTAATTTTTCTTAAGTTTTGCCTGCATGAGCCTTAATTTACAAGAGCAGGAGCACAACGTGAAACTGTCTCCTACGGCAAACCTAGGCACTTGATACCTCGAACGTCGATCCTCTCTTCTCCAGCATCCCACAACACCAATGACCCAGTGTCATCATAATTCGACACTGGAATAAAATTTTATATTTATGTCAGCATTATCTTTAATTCTCTAGCATCACAGCAACCCAGTGTCCTCATAATTCGACACTAGGACAAAATTTTAAATCTGCGTTAGCTTGCCTTTAATTTTCCAAACGTCGCAACAACCCAGCGTCATCATAATTCGACATTGAGACAAAATTTTGAATCTGCATTAGCTTTACGCTCAAGTTCCTAGCTTCAGAGATCCCGTTTCTTCTTGAAAAACTCCTTTTACTCATGTATTTCCTAATCTTTGACAATCAGGACAAAATTGGCTACAAGTCAACGTCTTTGTCCGAAAACTCTTTCATCATCTTCAGTCAAAGAGGGACAAGCTGTTGACACCCAATTTTATTCCAACTTTACTAAACATTTCATTTAGGTCGTCCTTTTATCTTTAATTAGTTTCATTATGCTTTCCAGTCTTGAAAATTCTCAAAAATGCTAAATTTTAATATTTTTCACTAATTACAGCTTAATTTTAAAATATCGGGTATTATATTTTAATATCTCAACATTGGCTTTGGTGATCGATTTTCTCTCAATATTTTCACCAATTTAATCATTTTCATACGAATATTATATTTTTACTTAAACTATATATATATATATATATATATATATATATATATATATATATATATATATATATATATATATTAAATCTTATGTACCGTATTTTATGTGTGGGTGCACTTTTAAAATTAATTAGGACCAAAGAAGTATTTTTAAAATAATTGGATTAGTTAATTGGACTAATTTTCTCCTATAACATTAAAACACATAAATTCTACCCAATAAAAGCCCTAACTCTTCTACCCAAACAAAACTCTCACCCTACTCCCCCATCCCAACCGATAAATCGACCCGGCCCACATCCCATTTTCTTCAAACACCCTCCTCATCCAAAACCAACTAAACCCTTCACAAAACCAACGACCATCCTCCTTTCACTTCATCCCTATCGCCGACACCCCCTGCACCCCCCATACCTCTGCTCCTAACCACCTCTGATACCACCACACTCCTACATCACATCTCACCCATACCCTGTTCCCCCGAAAATCCGCTTCCAAATCTTGCCCTTTAATTCAAATTTCGAATTCAATTTTTTTGGAAGGGTGAGCGCATGGGAAACCTATCTATAAAAGGACCCCATTATTCTTCATAAAAGGGGGCCCGATTTTGAGTATTGATTTCTATGACCTTCCTTTTGTTCTTCGTTTTAAAATTCTTGCGTTTAAGATCGGATTTTCTGGTTTTGGTTTGAAGATTGAGAATAGACTCATATCCTTTAGAAGCTTAAACTCAGAAACACACACTCTCTTTTACAAAGCCTCAAACACCCTTTCTGATTTTCGATTTTTGCTTTAACAAGAATCCGAAAACATCAAGTCCTGCTTCTTGAAGACACACACAAACACTTTCGAGCGGAATCGACGAGTCGAGACGACGCTTCGGTTCGTCACCCGAAGAAGGTAAACATGATTCCATCTTTAATTTCTTGTTTAATTTATTTAATATGATCTGTTGATGTTGTTTGGTGTCTATGACAATTCTTGGTGTGTTTAGTGTAAATATGACTAAATATCGAGCTTGTCACGGGATCTAGTTTTTTTTAGAAATCTGGGAAATGAGCTAAGAAAAGGAATTTCAGCATGTTCATATTGCCTAAGGGTGTGCTGATGACAAAAGATCATCAAGGTCAATATGTTCAGCTAAAGATGCCTAATAAGTTAATATAATCAGCCATGTGTGGATTTGTCATGATAAGATGATGTTAAACAGGTTAGGTGATGAAGTTTAATAGCTTGTGTAGTTAATATTTTTTTTAAGCTTGGCATGTATTTAGCATGATTAATGTAATGTGTTGTTGGTTTCATTGTTAGAAGTCATAATTTGGGACAACTGAGGTTTGATTGTGTGACTCTGGTTTGGTTCTTAAAGGACTGATTTGTGCCCTTAGGCCCAGTAATGTAGTACAGGAAGGACCTTGCACACTTAGTTTAGCCTTTGATAGATTCTGAATACTTGAGATGTTGCATTTAAATGGCTATTATGCATTTCTAATCTTTCATATTTCTCCTAAATTGACCACATATTTGTCTTTATTGTCTGAATATCGAAAGCATGCACATATTAGCATGAAATATTTTTTACGTCCAAACTGATCATGTCTACTAAATTGTAACGATCCGTTTGGTCGTTTAGCACTTTAAAACTACGAAAAGGGTATGAGACTATAGGGTATTTAATTACATGTCTTGGTATATAAAGTGTGCAGAAATATTTTAATTAAATTAATTAGTGGGCCAAGCCCACTACTTGGTAGGGCACGAATTACAAAAAAAAAAGGGATGCACGTTAGAAGAGGGGAAGGAAAGTAAAGCAGCAAAGAATTAGAAAAAAAACAAAGAAAACAAAAGAATAAGGGGAGGGGAAAAGGATTCAGACGAGAAAACAAAAAGAGAAAAAAAAATAACACAACAAGCAGCAATAGAAACAAGAGAAGAGAAGGCAAGAAAGAAAATAAATAAAACCCTAGTAGCAAGAAACGAGAAGGAAATGTTCTATTAAATTCAGGTTAGAATCTATGTTTATGGTTTAGTTAATCTATTTATAATCCTTATAATAATGTGTTGTAGAATGAAATCAATTTTGTTTTAAGGAGTAATTACACGAAAATTCCATAATCCGTTTGAACAAGAGAAACTTGAGGCATTATCGTGGCTTAACGATTACAACAGTTGGTAAAACGTAAAAACTGTATAAATATGAAAAGAATATGAAAGTATGGGCTGGATGAAGTTATAGATTACTCTTTTCCCGTCAGTTTGATATCTTATGGAGAAAAATCCGACGTATACTTTGGAAGTTATGGATGTTTAAAATGTCTGCCTCATTTTACCGAAACTCAGGCGACATAGCATATAAAACGTGACAACTGTACAAACATGTAAGGAATATGAAAATATGAGCTGAATGAAAGTTGTATATTACTCTGTTCCCGTCAGTTTGATATCTTACGAAGATAAATCCGACTTATGGTTTGGAAGTTATGACTGTTTGAAGTTTCTGTCTAGTTTTACAAAAATTCTGGCGACACAGATTTCTTAGGGTTGTTTCTTTCATAAATTTTCACCATCTACACTAAGTATTGT
Source organism: Przewalskia tangutica (assembly GCA_029844215.1). Classification (NCBI taxonomy): domain Eukaryota; kingdom Viridiplantae; phylum Streptophyta; class Magnoliopsida; order Solanales; family Solanaceae; genus Przewalskia; species Przewalskia tangutica. Next base: position 38,341,675 of record CM056731.1, on the reverse strand, counting down.
CAGGTGGGATTAGGCATAATAAGATATCCTGGTGTTGCCTTCGATGTGGTACAATAAACAGCTGATTTGGAGTTACGAATTTAATGTTATATTCTTTACAAGCGGAAGATACGAGAAAGTTGAAGAAAAGTAATGTTATGTGAAATTCCTGAAGTTATGTTAATAATTTTATATGTGTAGGGGCTTAGTCATGCAATCGAAATGGTAAAAATATGGTTAATATAAATATAGCAATATGAGTGTCCTTAGATTCGTATTATAACGTAGTTCGCATATTTTTTAGATTTTAATCATTCAGAGGCTCTACGCAAGGGGAAGACATTGATTGTTCGTGGCACCTGCTCGACATTGAGGTAGATTATGGTTTACTTTAGTTAGACTATGATTAGAGAATCATATGTAGTTGTAGGAAGTGACAGAGATAACATGATAGGCCTTAGGGCATGAAGTGGAGATAAATTACAATTACGATGGTTTCGTCAGCTGTTATGTGGGCTTATCGCCATATGTGTTATTTTCTGTGATTATCACTTGATATGACTTGTACTTGTCGATTCTCTATTTGTGATATGTGTTGCGGATATCATGCCAGTCATACTTTCATGATTTGCATGTACAGGAGCGGGAGTGAGAGAGGTGACATTGCATTGCATTGCATTCATCCACTCATATTTTGACTGATCTTGTGGTGAATTATATTTGTCTTAGTTGATTTCATGATTTCTTTACGCTTTACTTGTTTATGATACGTGACCATGCCTGATTGCTCTATGTGCTACTTGTTGATTTCAACTTCTTCATGCGTTATATAATCACGGTCGGCCTATGCTGCTTACCAGTACTAGTGTTGTACTGATACTACTTTTGCTGCACTTTTGTTGAGTGCAGAGTACGATCCAGGTTCTAGTTCTACGCCTCATGGCTGATTCGCGAGGTGGACATCTTCTAGTCATTCAGAGTGAGCTACTTGGTCATCCGTGGCCCCTGTAGGGCTTCTTAGTTATTTCCATTCTTTCGTTGATTATTGATAGACTATGTGTAGCCTTCGGGTATTTTTAGACTTCTATTTTCAGACTTGTTAGTGCTCTTGTACCCGTTTGATAAGATTTTGGGAAATTAAGTATTTAAGATTTTATAACTTTTTTTTTAATTTTATTTTCGTTGATTTAACTTGTTAATTGAGAATATGGTTCGCCTACTCGGGGGAATAGGGTAGGTGTCATCACGACTTGTGAATTGGGTCGTGATAAAGTTGGTATCAGAGCTTCTAGGTTAATCGACCTAATGAGTACAAGAGCAATGTCTAGTAGAGTCTTGCGGATTGCTACGTAGACGTCCGTACCCATCCTCGAGAGGCTATAGGACATTTAGGAAACATTCCATTTCTTTTCTCCTTTCGTTCTAGTTCAATCTGATTGGTATCTGGTTCATTCCTTTCGTGCTAGTTCAATCCGATTGGTATCTGGTTCATTCTTCTCGTGCGAGTTTAATCAGATTGGTATCTTATCCTCGTTCTTTTGTTTTCTGACTGATAGTGGGGACATGTTTTTGGGTTTAGACATGAGGAGTCAATTGTGACTTTGCTTGATTTGGAAAGTGTGTTTTAGTGTTGATGACACTTGATTAGATCCAATTTATTGGGATACAATAGGATGAAACATATATTAATAGCATGGAGGTAAAGAAAAACTAGGATGAATCTTTTACCGGACAAAGTGCACAAATGATGAGGCTATGAAGGAAATCGCGGGGAGGCACATTAGCATAAAGGAGGACGCCGTGATGAGGTATGAGGAAGTAGGACTTGTGATAGGGAGTGTGTGAAGACTCTTTAGCTACCTGATGGGACAAAAATGTAGAGGAATTCAAATGGATCATTCTCAGTAATATGGAGAGCCCAAGTGATAGGTGTGCTCGTCCGTCAAAGGTCACTATGGAAGATTGAATCTTGTGGGAAATAATTTGGTGTGTTATTTAAGTTAAGTCCGGGGTTGATAGTTCACTTGATATTTTGGTGTAGGGCGATGAGAAATCAGTGTTGAACGGTGAACTTGATTATCCGGTGTGAGATTATTTAGTTATGAAAGGGATGCTAAAAGAGTATAATTTGATTAGTTGGGTGGACTGATGCGCGAAAAGATGCACACACTTTAACGCAAGTGCACGTTATCGTGACAAGTAATATAGTCTAGGTAAGACTGAATATCGTCCACAAGGATTAGTGTTCAAGTACCAATTATCTATCTTTTGTTATCTATTTGGTAACCGATATTTGATTTTGCTGATTATAACTAACAATTATAAATACTAATTAACTAAGTGTTTACTTCAGTAATGATGGAAATAGGGTTTCCAAGTCTCCTCAACTATCCGCTTATGTTACTTATTAATGCAATAAATTATGGTTCTTCTTCTTTTGGAGCTAGCAGGTTTACTAATTCGTTTTATACTCCCGTTAAGGCTATATAAATACTCAACCCCAGTAGCGCTCCTTTCTACCTTTCGCTGATAAGGATGACTCTATAGGAGGATTAATACCAAAAACCTAGTTAATCTTCACGCGCCATGCGTGAAATTAGGTGTTTAAACCTATCATTAACGCTACACAAGTAATTGAGGTATTTTCATCCCCAATCCGACCTATGTCTACCCAACTTACAGCATAGTCACAACCTCCTCCTTTCGAAGTTTGATTAGAAATCATATAAATAATGATAATTAGTGATCAATTAATTACCAAACATTCAAAGCAATTATTAGGTAAATCTCAACAATAAGAAGAACAACCATAAACATGCATCAATTCATAACATAAGTTTCAAGTGATTTGACATGGAAAGCCCTATAATGGAATTAGTTCCTAGCCATTGATATGACAAGAACTAATTCAATATTCAACATAAAAACTGAAAGTAAAGTAAAGTAAAGAAAAGAAAATTACTAAGTTAAGGTCTCCAATCTTCAACTCCAAGAAGTCTTGTGTTTGTGCAAGAAAGGGAACCCTTGAAAACTGCCTAGGATTCTCCTTTTATAGGCTCAAAACCGCCTCCAATTTTTTCCCCTTCAGCCCGCCCGAAACGTCTAAAACTCGATTTTCCGCGCCGCGCGCGCTATCGGCGCGCCACGGAACTCGCGCTGCTCGGTGATTTGGGGCCGCGGCCCTGCACTTCTGGTTTGCAGGCCGCGCGCGCTACAACTTCTGCGACCTTCTGGATATTGGGCGCCGGGCGCTGGACTGTTGGCGAGGCGCGCGCCGCCCACGCTCGTGTCTGGTTCGCCACTTTCTCTGCTTTTAAGCTCTGGAACCTCCACTTTTGCCCTCTTTTCGCTCCTTTTCCGCCATTGGACCATTTTAACCACTTTGACTCAAAAGAAAGAAAATTTATCCTAATACGACACGTATTTGTACAAAAAGGGACAAAAGACTAACTAAAAATGACTCGAAAAGTGTATATAAAATACACCGATCATGGACTGCATGTATATTTTTGGAGAAGGAACGGTAACTGACTAGTGAAATGATTCTAGAGATAGACGAGGGTGAAAAATGAATTACTTACGAAATTTTCGATTGTTACACTTAAGTTGGGGGAGGAAATGTGAGTATTGTGTATGTTGATTAGGCTCGACAAGCTTCTACAAGTGATATTACATGGTAACATGTTCTAGTTACAAGGTAAAATTAAAGCGACGAATTAAGGGTTAGTTCCGATAAAGGACAGTGGATTCACCAAGGGACCCTCAACTGTTTATATTCAGTTGGTAAACTTACGAATCAGATGGAAGGGAAATTCATCTGCTAAGGAATGTATAAGGAAACTGCTATGATCTATATGGGGACATCGATATTTTGGGCGCACGAGTCAGAGATCACCCTACATTTTATGGACTAAGTCGACGGTGGTTTGAAGTAGTATAACAATGAGAATTAACTGTGTGGGTATGATTGGGTTTGGTCGGTACTGTGGTCAGAGAGGCTTCGTGGGAAATAATATGTACACTTGTATTGAGGTTGGAAAAGTGCTCAGTTAAAGATTTGAGTAAGCAAGAGGGACCTTTAAATGCTCCAGATGGTGGTTTACTACTATCTCCATGATTGGCTCACTTACTTTTAAGGATGTGTAACTTCTTGATTCACCATGGGTAGGTTTGAGTGATTTTGGTTGATAATGATAAAGGTAATCTTGAATATAGTATGATAGAGAAGGATTTAAGGAGAATGCATCTCACTCGTTGGCTTGAAAGAAAGAACACAACTACTTGCAGTATGCACGAGTCATTGGTGACATTGTACTACATCTTGCAGTTAGAGTGAAATAATGATAAGAATGATTGAGGAAAAATCTCTACAATTGGAGCTGAAGGCAAAGTTTCGAGGTAAGACCTATGTCGGGGGTAATGTACGGTGTCGAAGAATCGATGGTTGGATAGTGCAGTTGAGTATTTCAAATATGAATGACTTAGAGTAATTATGCGAGGTAAGAAAAATATAGGTGTCAGATTTGATAGTTTAGATTGTTGAAGGCGTAATAAGGTATTACACTCAGAGATCTTATACTTGTTAATGGTAGAAGTGATTGTGAATGGAACATGAAAAATTGAAGAATTAAGATGAGGGCATGTTTGGATTCGAGTTGGAAGTATTGAGGTACATCTTCAAAAAGGAAAAAAAAGATTTAAATTTGAAGACATGAGGTTACTTGAGTAGGTTTGGATTATGGCGGTGTTGTCATGCGTCATTTGGTTAGAGTGTAATTGATAAATATGACTGAAGAGGGAAATCTATGGAGCTTGACTAAGTGTTATGACGAAGTCTCAGGGGGTGTTGCGATTGGTGACTGGTAAGGTGTAATATTCAGATGACTAACATGATAAGATTGATGGAAAGGCGATGTGTTGTACCAAGATAGGTAATTTTCTAATATTATTTAATTGATAGGCTAGAACTGATAAATAAGAGGAAATCTTGGAATCTCTGCAACTTGTAGTTGATGTATATTTTTTAGGCGAAAATGTGTCATGATAGTAGACTATGTCGAAACGTTTCTAGCTTGGTAGCATGATTGAACATTTCAAGTACGAATAACATAGAGATGTTGGAGTGAGACATGTAAAATTTTAAGATTGGGTACTTTTGGATTTTCGTAAGGGTGTAATGAGACATCACACTCAGAGTTGTTACGGTTGTGAAGGGTAGGAGGCCAAAAGTCATATATCAAAGTATTCGGAGTGGTGAATGAGATAAGTGAAAGAACAAAAAAGAGGACTTGAAGTATTTTGATTTTTATAAGGATTTATCAAATTTGGGTGACTAGCTAGGGTTAATTGAGAAACATGAAGATTTAAGTCGAAGGGTATAGTTGTACCAAGTTAATGAGTTGGGTGAAATGGTTAGAGTGACGACACAATATTGATTATTCAAGAGAAAATGGACGAAATGAGTTATCACGGACTTTTGGAAGGCTCACTACTTATACTGTTAATGTTCGGAATCAGTTCGAGTGACTACTAGTGATATTCGAGAAATTTTACATTTTACATTTGGTCGGATTTGCTCATCTAGGGTCAAATGGCTTATGGATGCATTACCAGAGAGGCTTATCGGTATCCTAGTAGCCCATTTTTAAAGATGATAGATTTTATTTCAGGATAGAGATATAATGGGTTTATCAGGCTTATTGGAGTTTACAAGGAGATTTGATAATATTTAGTTGATGGAAACTTTACGAACCGTTCTAACGGTTTGCACATGTACTTAGTGTTATACTGAAGAGTTACAAATAGATGTGGAAAGTCGTTGAGATGATGGACTGATTTTTGACAAATTTGGGATGATAAAATAATCACTAGAGTGATGCACATAATACATCATTTGAAGGTTTAAGGAGAATTGGACGATGAGTGTTGACTCAGTAGCTTCAGCTCGACGAAACTAACATATTTGAAATTAGTGTGATAGGCCTTAGATAATGTCAAAAATATTTAGAATTGGCTCAAAGATTTGCACATATTCTTTCTGGCGAGAATGAGTCACGATTAAAACTTGTGGTGGGTGACAACATATTTTATATGGATTTTTTTGTACTAATGACGATATTAGAAGGTGTGAAAGAAGAGTAAGTAGAATCAAGATAATTAACTGGTACATGTTTGATAATTGATTGCGGCTACAACTGAGGGATTGTGGTGACGATGATGGTATTTGTGGAATCAATTAATTTCGTTCAGAGATGTGGTTATAATCAAAATCAAGCAATTCGATCGAGTCGCGTAAACTTACGGAACTAGCTACGGAAATTTTCGCCATGAAATGGAGAGTTAATTTTTAGCTAAGTTAATCGAAAATTTGATAGATACAATGTGCAAGCGTAACTATCGGCGTGATCATTGCCACGGCTTACACGAGGTTTATAACATAGATTCTTGATGCTCAACAACTTTAATATTTTCCTTACCATTCGAGGAAGAGACGGTAGCAATCTTGGATAGGCAAGTGAGAAAGTTGAGAGGCCACTGGGAGACCGAGGCGGATATGCGGGTAGATATTCTCGGTTGTTCGACGCTCGAGTATCTCTTTCCTCCACCCATACCTTGTCGCCGAGGACGGCGATTGTTTGATCGTATCTAATGTAACGACCGCTTGGTCGTTTAGCACTTTAAAACTACGAAAAGAGTATAAGACTATAGGGTATTTAATTACATGTCTTAGTATATAAAGTGTGCAGAATTTTTTTAATTAAATTAATTAGTGGGCCAAGCCCACTACTTGGTAAGTACCGAATTACAAAAGAAAAAGGGGGTTGCACACTAGAAGAGGGGAAGGAAAGTAAAGCAGCAAAGAATTAGAAAAAAAAAAACAAGGAAAACAAAAGAATAAGGGGAGGAGAAAAGGAGTTAGACGAGAAAAGAAAAAGAGAAAAAAAAAATAACGCATCAAGCATCAGTAGAAACAAGAGAAGAGAAGGCAAGAAAGAAAATAAAGAAAACTCTAGTAGCAAGAAACGAGAAGGAAAGCTCTATTAAATTCAAGTTAGAATCTATGTTTATGGTTGATTTAATCTATTTATAATCTTTATAATGATGTGTTGTAGAATGAAATCAATTTTGTTTCAAGGAGTCGTTACACGAAAATTCCACAATCCATTTGAACAAGAGAAACTTGAGGGATTATCGTGGCTTAACGATTACATCAGTTGGTAAAACGTAAAAACTGTATAAATCTGAAAAGAATATGAAAGTATGGGCTGGATGAAGTTATAGATTACTCTTTTCCCGTCAGTTTGATATCTTATAGAGAAAAATCCGACGTATACATTGGAAGTTATGGATGTTTAAAGTTTCTGCCTCGTTTTACCGAAACCCAGGCGACACAGCATATAAAACATGAAAACTATACAAATCTGTAAGGAATATGAAAATATGGCTGAATGAAAGTTGTATATTACTCTGTTCCCATCAGTTTGATATCTTACGAAGATAAATCCGACTTATGGTTTGGAAGTTATGACTGTTTGAAGTTTCTGTCTAGTTTTACAAAAATTCTGGCGACATAGATTTCTTAGGGTTGTTTCTTTCATAAATTTTCACTATCTACACTACGTATTGTCAGGTGAGATTAGGCATAATAAGATATCATAGTGTTGCCTTCGATGTGGTACAATAAACACCTGATTTGGAGTTATGAATTTAGTGTTATATCCTTTACAAGCGGGAGATACGAGAAGGTTGAAAGAAAGTAGTGTTATGTGAAATTTCTGAAGTTATGCTAATAATTTTATATGTGTAGGGGCTTAGTCATGCAATCGAAATGGTAAAAATATGGTTAATATAAATATAGCAATATGTGTGTTCTTAGATTCGTATTATAACGTAGTTCGTATTTTCTAGATTTTAATCGCTCAGGCTCTACGCAAGGGGAAGACAGTGGTTTGATTGTTTGTGGCACCCGCTCGGCATTGAGGTAGGTTATGGTTTACTTTAGTTAGACTCTGATTAGAAAATCATATGTAGTTGTAGGAAGTGACAGGGATAGCATGATAGGCCTTAGGGCATGAAGTGGAGATAAATTACAATTACGTTGGTTTCGTCAGCTGTTATGTGGGCTTATCGCCATATGTGTTATTTTCTGTGATTATCACTTGATATGACTTGTACTTGTCGATTCTCTATTTGTGATATGTGTTGAGACGGATATCATGTTAGTCATACTTTTTTTCTATATTATTGTTGTGATGATATTGATGGACTCCGAGGTTTCTGCCGCAGAGCGAGTGATCGACTCGAGGTTTCACGGAGCGTGAGTGATCGCCTCCGAGGTTTCGCCAAGAGCGTGAGTGATTGGCCTCCGAGGTGTCCGTCGGGAACGCGAGTGATTGGACTCGAGGTTTCGCCGAGAGCGAGTGATCGCCTCCGAGGTTTCTCGCCAGAGCGTGCGTGATTGGCCTCCGAGGTTTCTGCCGGAGAGCATGAGTGATTGGCCTCCGAGGTTTCTGCGGAGAGCGTAATTGGCCTCCGAGGTTCTATCCGGAGAGCACGAGTGGTACATGGACTTCACGGGTCCCCCATGGGTCATGGCTTGAAGGCATTGCCTTAGCATATGTGTACAGGAGCGGGAGTGAGAGAGGTGACATCAGATTGCATTGCATTCATCCACTCATATTTTGACTGATCATGTGGTGAATTATATCTGTCTTAGTTGATTTCATAATTTCTTTACGCTTTACTTGTATATGATACGTGACCATTCCTGATTGCTCTATGTGTTACTTGTTGGTTTCAACTTCTTCATGCGTTATCTAATCACTGTCGGCCTAAGATGCTTACCAGTACTAGTTGTAATCGATACTACTTCACGCACTTTTGTTGAGCGCAGAGTACGATCCGTGTTCTAGTTCTACGCCCATTCTTGATTCGCGAGGTGGACATCTTCTAGTCATTCAGGTGAGCTACTTGGTCGTCCGTGGCCCCAAGGGCGGCTTCTTAGTTATTTCCATTCTTTCGTTTGTTATTGATAGACTATGTGTATACTTCGGGTATTTTTAGACTTCTATTTTCAGACTTGTTAGTGCTCTTGTACACGTTTGACCAGATTTTGGGGAATTAAGTATTTAAGATTTTATAACTTCTTTTCTTTATTTTATTTCCGTTGATTTAACTTGTTAATTGAGAATATATTTCTCCTACTCGGATGAATAGGGTAGGTGCCATCACGACATGTGAATTGGGTCGTGACATAAATTGATCATATTTACTTGGTTTGAAAAATGCATAAATATTTTCCTTTCTCCCGCGCATCTATGTCAAACCGCTACCACAAATAACTCACATATATTTTTAACCTATTGTGTATATCTGGCTCCAATATGTTAAATATAGGTTAAGTATGGGCTTATTATTAAATCTGAGCCTGAACATCTCTGTAATGACTATGTATGTGCAGATTTTCCCTTTAAGATATGCCTTATGTTTGTATTAATTGTCCAAACTGCCTACACAACTGTTTTTTTTTTGTGTTTGTTTTATCTTGATTTGTAAAGATGTCATTATGCATTTGTTGGTTTGGTTTGAGGCATAACAGATTAAGTTGCAAGCATTGCACATTTTTTCCTTAGCGTAATGAAGTTGTCTCAATAGATATTAGCATGTCTCATGTTATTAATTTACCTTTATCTTCAGTTTTCCAATTCGGTTTCCCTTTCAAGATATGTTATAAGTTAAATGTTCTATATGGCTTTAAATACTACTGAAAGGCGTAGCGTAGCTTTATTCTGGAATTTGTGATGTTTCAATGATATATAATTCTTAGTATTTGCTTTAATTTATTTTAATATGATTTTGACTATGTTTATTTTCATGTAGCATTTAGTTAATTAATCACTCTTTGAATATTTATTAATCCTTTTCTTTTCTTTTATTTACATGATATGCATCGGAATCAACAAAGAGTCTCACTACATCCGGGTTCCACACTCATTACATCTTTCCGCCTCAAGAGTCTCAAACAAATAGGGCGGGATGACATTGTCACTCGTCCTATTCACTTCAATTCTTTAAAATTCGACGCTTTATTTTCTTCTGTGGTAATATGTGATTTTTTTTATAAATATTGAAATGTAGAATAGGTAGATTTAGGATTAATAACTTAAAAATGGTAGATTTTAAAAATTGCCGCTAGTTTATTTATCTCTTAAGCCCGTTATGCATGTCTAAACCCTTCAAAAACATTTTAGTCGTTTTTATGCATCCTTAGTATTACAAAAATGAATAAGGTGTCAAATTTGCCAAACTCATAAATAATCTATTTTCATAAAAGCCTTTTCTTATTATCAATTGCAAAACAAACATTTTATAAATTATGCTATACAAATGCATACTTTCATAAAAATAAATTTTGCATGCAATACGTATCTTTTCAATAAACTATTTTTCATGCATTCACAAACAAGCCTCTTGCATTTTTTTTGTAGAAATATGTACTTCAAATAATTTATTTGTAAATATCTTTTCTTAACTTTATGTTTTCAAAACATGCATTTTAAATATAATGATTAAGCCTAAGTTTGATCGGATAACAGTAAGTTAGCGGATACTATATGATGCCTAACCCCTTCCCTTTAGGATAATAAAGAACACTTACCCAAAATCTCATAAATTTCGCATACCTATAAATGGAGATCATTTGTAGCATGTTTATGCTATTTAGAAGTGTCTTAATTCACTAGACTAATTAGGTGGCGACTCCTTAAAAATAAATAGGAATCAACCATACGTAGTGCACCGTTTCAACTCAGGTTAAAATGGGGTATTAAAGCATGGCGACTCCGTTGGGGATTACAGATTCTTAACCATAACAAACCTAGGTTAAGTATGTTGTTTTATTTTCTTCATTTACTTGCTTAATGCTTCTTTTTCTTTTCTTTTTTCATTTATTTGCTTTTTACCTTTGCCTAAACTTTTCTTCTTTACATATATATTTGTATATTGCTATTTGTTACCGCTTTCCTTAAACTGTCATTCCGCTCATACTTCATCCATTCTGAAAAATTAACACTATTACACACTACACACGAGGTGCAAATTTCTTTCAAATACAAAATTTAGGAGAGTTGGCAAAGGCGCGGGAACATTGCAGTTTAATGGTTTGGACCTATTTATCATTATCTCGCATATTTGGCGTTTAGACCCACATCTGGCATAAAAGAGGTCCCAAGCATATTAGAGCGCGCTTGATTTGCATGAAATTTGCTTATAATTGTTTGTCGCTTGCAATCCTGTACATATTTTTCAAAACAATAATTACTATACTAACTTGGTTCGCTTCATTTTTTTTAGAAAGATTATTTTTTGCCTAGCTTATTCCCCGAGAAGGCTGATTCGCGTTGACTGGCAGAACATCTCCACTTCAGAAAATCAAAAGCACGATCTTCCAACAAAATGATTGATTCGGGGTCATCCGAACAAGCTGGTTTGGGACTTGTCACTCTTCCAAGTGATGAACCGGAAAATTCAGAAAAGGGAAATACTACCATTCAAGATGAATTCCTTGCCCAATTGTTGCAGCAGATGGCAACCATGCAGAATGAGATTGACCTAATTCGAAAGTCTACTAATCCACAACCTGTCAACCCACAAAGCCAACCACAAAATGATCATTTATCCTCTTCAACTTCACATATGCCTCAAGCTCCGCTTACCCGAAATACCCCACTTATTCCAAATTACCAAACCACCCAGCACAAGCAGACGATACACATCGCCAGCCCTAGCAAGAAGCACATGCCATTGACATATACGACCGAAACTCAGCCATTTACTGTTCCCATCATTCCTCAAGAAGTTGACCATTACGAGGAAATGGAAAGACAAAATCGATCTAGAGCTGATGAAAGTATGGCAAAGGAAATTCATAATCTAAAAGAGGCATTCAAAAGCATTCAGATAAACAAAGGACATGAAGGGTTAGAATATGAAGATCTTTGTATGCACCCCGATGTTGAATTGTCTATGGGGTACAAGGTGCCCAAATTTGACATATTCGATGGAAAAGGAAATCCCCGAGCCCATCTAAGGTCATACTGTGATAAATTGATTGGAGTTAGAAAGGACCAAGCAATCATCATGAAGTTATTCATCAGGAGTCTAACCGGTGAATCACTTGATTGGTACACAAGCCAAGACCCACGGAAGTGGTACAGTTGGAGCGCAATGGCGCAGGACTTCGTGGACTGATTCAAATTTAACACCGTTACTGTCCCAGATAGATTTTATTTGATGAAGTTGGAAAAGAAGTCAACAGAGACTTTCAGGGAGTACGCTATGAGATGGCGGTCAGAAGCGGCAAAGGTTCAACCTCCGATGGCGGAGAGTGAGATGACCACCATATTCGTGCAGTCTTTAAAAGTCGCTACATATTATGAAGGAATGATCGGTGTGATCGGGCGAGATTTCTCTGAAGTCGTAAGGATGGGAGACGTCATAGAAGAGGGTATAAAAACATGCAGAATCACTGACTTGACCACTCTGCAAGCAACAAGCAAAACAATTCAGTCGGATCCAATTGGAGGTACCTCCCAAAGAAAGAGAGATACATCATCCCCTGTCATGGTCATTCAAGAGCCTAGGCCGGACCAATTTCCAGTATATCAAAGCCCACAACCGTATTATCAGCACTCATCTACCTCATATCATGTTTACTATACCCAACGAATGTTTAGCATACCCCGAGTATATCCAAACCCCTCATACTCACCGCAGTCACGATTTCGTACGCCAAACGCATCCAAACCCCACATAAACCCCGAAAGAAAGTCAACCAAAACTTATACGCCGCTGGCCGAACCTCTATCCCAGTTGTATGAAAAGCTGAAAACTGCATGAATACTCCAACCGATTCCTAGAAATACCCTAATCCTAATTCCAGAATACATGATGGAGCTAAACATTGCGCATATCACTCTGAAGCCATCAGACATGACACTGAAAATTGTTATACACTCAAGACAAAATCGAGGAGTTGATCACAGAAGGAGTCATCCAGCTAAAAGAAGCTGCCCCCAATGTGAACAATAACTTTTTTCCAGATCACAACAATGCCCATGTAAACATGATTTTGGAAGATGAAGAAAGCAATCTGAAAAGGACCATTACGCCAGCCCAGAAAGGGAAGAAGGTTGAACCATCAACCAAATATCAAAGGAAAAAAAGTACCACTTATCGAAAATTGTTCGACCTCTGAATCAGTCATTTGCTAAAACATGAGCTGCATAGGGATGATCCCGCAGAAGACCCAATAATCTGGGATGCAGAGCAACATACATTTTTGAAAATTAAACTCGTGCCCCTGTCTTGGTCCTCCGAGAATCTAAGAAAATATGTAGTTAGTTTAATATATTTTGTCTCCTTTTGTAATTGGAACTACATTATGACCTGATTCCCTCGGCGGGATACGTAGGCGACCACATCGACTTCGGTCCATTTCAGAAAACTCTACCATTTTCTTTTGTAACCTAAACTACGTTATGACCTGATTCCCTCGGTGTGATACGTAGACGGCCCACATCGGCTTCGGTCCCATATTAGAAATTATTGCAACCCTTTTTCACTTGTAATGAACTACGTTATGACCTGATTTCCTCGTGGGGATACGTAGGCGGCCTAATTCGGCTTCGGTCCCACCATAAAAAAATCCTCTTCTATCTTGCGTGTACATAATAAGATCAGCAAGCGATCTACGCAAGGTTCGATCTCATGCAATTGAAAATTCAGCGCCCTCGCACACCAAAAACTGGGGCAATCCTAAGAGTTCGTCGCAGGAAGATAATCATAGTATTTTCAATAAATATACTAGTCAAGATTTGCGAGATAGACATGGGTCACATGTCCTAACCAGTATGAACATACACGTATCAAGAGTCGGGGCTATAAAGTCAACGTGAATCAACCGCCCCTTCCCCAAACTCACAAATTTCTTTGAGTGCAGATTCTCAGATCAACGGAGGCACAGAAATGGAAACAACGACGTTTAATTCCGAAAAGAACTTCTGCATCACAATGAATCACACCTATTGGACGACTACACAAAATTGACCTACATGGCCTCAACGACATCACGTTTGCACAATGATGGTATTTTGACTTACAGGGTCACATTCTCCTTTCATCTATTCACTTTAGAATCAGATTTATGTTTGAAAATTTTAAATGTAGCATTTCAAGCTTAACGTCATTTTAATTATGTCCGAAAACGACAATATATGCGATACGTGCGAAAACGACGTCATTTAGATTATGTCCGAAAACTACAATATCTGCGATACGTCCAAAAATGACGTCATCTGCACTACGTTCGAAAACGACATCATTTGAATTATGTCCGAAAATGACAATATATGCGATACGTCCGAAAACAACGTCATCCGCATTGCGTCCGAAAACAACATCATTTTGATTATGTCCGAAAACGACAATATCTGCTATACGTCCGAAAACGACGTCATCTGCACTACGTACGAAAATGATGTCATTTGAATTATGTCCAAAAACGACAATATCTGCGATACGTCTGAAAATGACATCATCTGCACTACGTCTAAAAACGACATCATTTGAATTATGTCAGAAAATGACAATATATGCGATACGTCCGAAAACGATGTCATCCGCACTACGTCTGAAAATGACATCATCTACATTACGTCCAAAATGACGTCATTTTAATTATGTTCGGTGCGATGTCATCTGCGATACGTTTGAAAAAGACGCCATCTGCACTACGTCCGAAAACGACATCATCTGATTTGTCCGAAAATGACAATATTTGCGATACGTTCGAAAACGACGTCATGCATTACATCCAAAACGACGCCATTTGCATTACGCCTAGAAACGCATTTAATATCTACATTACGTCAGAAAACGACGAATATTTGCTTTACGTCCGGAAACGACGAATATCTACATTATGTCCGGAAAGGACGAATATTTGCATTACATCCGGAAATGATGAATATTTACATTACGCCCGAAAACGATGAATATTTACATTACGTCCAGAAACGACAAATATCTACACTACGTCCGGAAACGACGAATATCTGCATTACGTCCGGAAATGATGAATATTTGCATTGCGTCTGAAAACGATGAATGTTTGCCTTACGTCCGGAAACGACATTTGTCATTTCAATTCACATGATCATATTCTCATATATATATATATCTTTTATTCAACAGTTATGCACTAATTTTTCTTAAGTTTAGCCTGCAGGAGCCTTAATTTACAAGAGCAGGAGCACAACGTGGAACTGTCTCTTACGGCGAATCGAGGCACTTGATACCTCGAACATCGATCCGCTCTTCTACAACATCCCACAATACCAATGACCCAGTGTCATCATAATTCGACACTAGGACAAAAAATTAAATTTGTGTCAGCCTTGCCTTTAATTCTCTAGTATCACAACAACTCAGTGTCTTCATAATTCGACACTTGGACAAAAAATTTGAATCCGCGTCCGCACCATCTCAATTTTTTCTAGCATCACACCATTGGCCCCAGTGTTATCATAATTCGACACTGGGACAAAATTTTAAATCTGCGTTAGCTTGCCTTTAATTTTCCAAATGTCGCAACAACCCAACGTCATTATAATTCGACACTGAGACAAAATTTTGAATCTGCATCAGTTTTACGCTCAAGTTCCTAGCATCAGAGATCCTCTTTCTTCTTGAAAAACTCCTTTTACTCATGTATTTCCTAATCTTTGACAATCAGGACAAAATTGACTACAAGTCAACGTCTTTGTCCGAAAACTCTTTTATCGTCTTCAATCAAAGAAGGACAAGTTGTTGACACCCAATTTTGTCCCAACTTTACTAAACATTTCATTTAGTTCGTCCTTTTATCTTTAATTAATTTCACTATGCTTCTCAGTCTTGAAAATTCTCAAAAATGCTAAATTTTAATATTTTTCACTAATTCTGACTAATTTTAAAATATCTGTATTATATTTTAATATCTCAGTATTGGCTTTGATGATCGATTTTCTCTCAATATTTTCACCAAATTTAATCATTTTTCATACGAATATTATATTTTTACTTAAACTAAATATATATATATATATTAAAACTTTTATACCGTATTTTATGTGTGGGTGCACTTTTAAAATTAATTAGGACCAAAAAAGCATTTTTAAAATAATTGGATTAGTTAATTGGACTAATTTTCTCCTAACATTAAAACACCTAAATTCTACCCAATAAAAGCCCTAACTCTTCTACCCAAACAAAACTCTCAGCCCACTCCCCCAGCCCAACCGATAAATCGACCCGCCCCACATCCCATTTTCTTCAAACACCCTCCTCATCCAAAACCAACTAAACCCTTCACAAAACCAACGACCCTCCTTCTTTCACTTCATCCCTATCGTCGACACCCCTGCACCCCCTATACCTCTGCTCCTAACCACCTTTGACACCACCACACCCCTACATCACATCTCACCCATACCCTGTTCCCCCGAAAATCCGCTTCCAAATCTTGCCATTTAATTCAAATTTCGAATTCAATTTTTTTGGAAGGGGTGAACGTTATGGGGAAACCTATCTATAAAAGGACCCCATTATTCTTCATAAAACGGGGTCCGATTTTGAGTATTGATTTCTATGACCTTCATTTTATTCTTCGTTTTAAAATTCTTGCGTTTAAGATCGGATTTTCTGGTTTTGGTTTGAAGATTGAGAATAGACTCATATCCTTTAGAAGCTTAAACTCAGAAAACACACAATCTCTTTACTACAAAGCCTCAAACACCCTTTCTGATTTTCGATTTTTGCTTTAACAAGAATCCGAAAACATCAAGTCTTGCTTCTCTTCAGCAGTACACACACAAACACTTCCGAGCGGAATCGACGAGTCGAGACGACGCTTTGGTTCGTCACCCGGAGAAGGTAAACATGATTCCATCTTTAATTTCTTGTTTAATTTATTTAATATAATTTGATGATGTTGTTTGGTGTCTATGACAATTCTTGGTGTGTTTAGTGTAAATATGCCTTAATAACCAGCTTGTCACGGGATCTATTTTTTTTTAATTCTGGGAAATGAGTTAAGAAAAGGGATTTCAGCATGTTCACATTGCCTTAGGGTGTGTTGATGACAAAAGATCATCAAGGTCAATATGTTCAGCTAAAGATGCCTAATAAGTTAATCTAATCAGCCATATGTGGATTTGTCATGATAAGATGATGTTAAACAGGTTAGGTCATGAAGTCTAATAGCTTGTGTAGTTAATAA
Source organism: Przewalskia tangutica (assembly GCA_029844215.1). Lineage (NCBI taxonomy): Eukaryota > Viridiplantae > Streptophyta > Magnoliopsida > Solanales > Solanaceae > Przewalskia > Przewalskia tangutica. The sequence goes on along the minus strand of CM056731.1, from coordinate 38,324,379 downwards.
TATTTTTGAGCTTGCCATGTATTTAGCATGATTAATGTAATGTTTTGTTGGTTTCACTGTTAGAAGTCATAATTTGGGACAACTGAGGTTTGATTGTGTGACTCTGGTTTGGTTCTTAAAATTTCACTTTGCAGTGATATTGAATTTGGTCTTGCTATATGGCCACTGTCCAGTATCTCTATAAATCCATTTGTATCTTGTTAAAATTATCCTAGGTCCTCCCTTTAATCTTTGCTCTGTTCAAATCTGAGTATACTGAAATTTGTGTTCTTCATATGTTTGAATATTATGCTCTCCATGACTAGTCTAAGAGGATATTCTCTAACTGTCTCAGTATGTCAGCTATGTTAAGTTAATTTTGCACTCAACCCTGCATGTTTGAATGTAAAAGGTGTCCATATGATAGTATGTGAAGTTCCTTGATTCATCTTATAGTGTACTCTACTTAACGAACTGGATGTGTATACTTAGTTTAGTCTAGACAGTTTTATATACCTAAAGATGTCATGTTAGTTTGATTGTTTGTATGTTCCCAAGTCCAGCATGATTGTCAACTAGCTATGAAAGGACTGATTTGTGCCCTTAGGCCCAGTAATGTAGTACAGGAAGGACCCTGCACACTTAGTTTAGCCTTTGATAGATTCTGAATACTTGAGATGTTGCATTTAAATGGCTATTATGCATTTCTAATCTTTCATATTTCTCCTGAATTGACCACATATTTGTCTTTGTTGTCTGAATATCGAAAGCATGCACATATTAGCATGAAACATTTTTTACGTCCAAACTGATCATGTCTACTAAATTGATCATATTCACTTGGTTTGAAAAATGCATAAATATTTTCCTTTCTCCTGTTGCATCTATCCTGAAACTGTCAGTCCACAGTCAACTCACATATATTTTTAACCTATTGTGTATATCTGGCTCCAATATGTTAAATATAGGTTAAGTATGGGCTTATTATTAAATCTGAGCCTGAACATCTCTGTAATGACTATGTATGTGCAGATTTTCCCTTTAAGATATGCCTTATGTTTGTATTAATTGTCCAAACTGCCTACACAACTGGGTTTTTTTTTTTTTTTTTGTGTTTGTTTTATCTTGATTTGTAAAGATGTCATTATGCATTTGTTGGTTTGGTTTGAGGCATAACAGATTAAGTTGCAAGCATTGCACATTTTTTCCTTAGCGTAATGAAGTTGTCTCAATAGATATTAGCATGTCTCATGTTATTAATTTACCTTTATCTTCAGTTTTCCAATTCGGTTTCCCTTTCAAGATATGTTATAAGTTAAATGTTCTATATGGCTTTAAATACTACTGAAAGGCGTAGCGTAGCTTTATTCTGGAATTTGTGATGTTTCAATGATATATAATTCTTAGTATTTGCTTTAATTTATTTTAATATGATTTTGACTATGTTTATTTTATGTAGCATTTAGTTAATTAATCACTCTTTGAATATTTATTAATCCTTTTCTTTTCTTTTCTTTTATTTACATGATATGCATCGGAATCAACAAAGAGTCTCACTACATCCGGGTTCCACACTCATTACATCTTTCCGCCTCAAGAGTCTCAAACAAATAGGGCGGGATGACATTGTCGCTCGTCCTATTCACTTCAATTCTCTAAAATTCCGACGTTTTATTTTCTTCTTGTGGTAATATGTGATTTTTTTTATAAATATTGAAATGTAGAATAGGTAGATTTAGGATTAATAACTTAAAAATGGTAGATTTTAAAAATTGCCGCTAGTTTATTTATCTCTTAAGCCCGTTATGCATGTCTAAACCTTTCAAAAACATTTTAGTCGTTTTTATGCATCCTTAGTATTACAAAAATGAATAAGGTGTCAAATTTGCCAAACTCATAAATAATCTATTTTCATAAAAGCCTTTTCTTTTTATCAATTGCAAAACAAACATTTTATAAATTATGCTATACAAATGCTTACTTTCATAAAAATAAATTTTGCATGCAATAATACGTATCTTTTCAATAAATTATTTTTCATGCATTCACAAACAAACCTCTTGCATTTTTTTTTATAGAAATATGTACTTCAAATAATTTATTGGTAAACATCTTTTCTTAACTTTATGTTTTCAAAACATGCATTTTAAATACAATGATTAAGCCTAAGTTTGACCGGATAACCGTAATTTACGGATACTATATGATGCCTAACCCCTTCCCTTTAGGATAATAAAGAACACTTACCCAAAATCTCATAAATTTCGCATACCTATAAATGGAGATCATTTGTAGCATGTTTATGCTATTTAGAAGTGTCTTAATTCACTAAACTAATTAGGTGACGACTCCTTAAAAACAAATAGGAATCAACCATACGTAGTGCACCGTTTCGACTCAGGTTAAAATGGGGTATTACAGCATGGCGACTTCGCTGAGGATTACGGATTCTTAACCATAACGAACCTAGGTTAATTATGTTGCTTTATTTTCTTCATTTACTTGCTTAATGCTTCTTTTTGTGTTTTTACATTTATTTGCTTTTTACCTTTGCCTAAATTTTTCTTCTTTACATATATATTTGTATATTGCTATTTGTTACCGCTTTCCTTAAACTGTCATTCCGCTTATACCTCATCCATTCTGGAAAATTAACACTATCACACACTACACACGAGGTGCAAATTTCTTTCAAATACAAAATTTAGGAGAGTTGGCAAAGGCGCGGGAACATCCAGGGTCGCAGAGCCTTCTCACTCGAGTAGTCCACTCGGGAACCTCAAGGCCTAGTAAACCAAATCTTAGAAACTTAAGATAGAGCTATATCACCCTTTATATTAAGTCATGCATGCATATACCCTAGGTGGGACGGTCTTTGGTATCGACGCCACAATTAGGAAAACACCAAAACTTGTCGACGGGTTTTGATAACCCAACAATCGATCATCATACTATGTGTATTTTGATAATGATAGACAAATCCAAGTCTAAACATGACATGCCGAAATTGGAAAAAGTGCACCGTCCTTTGGTCGTCATTTCCAACAAAACATTGCAGTTTAATGGCTTGGACCTATTTATCATTATCTCGCATATTTGACGTTTAGACTCACCTCTGGCATAAAAGAGGTCACAAGCATATTAAAGCGCGCGTTTGATTTGCATGAAATTTGCTTATAATTGTTTGTCGCTTGCAATCATGTACATATTATTCAAAACAATAATTACTATGCTAACTTGGTTCGCTTCATTTTTTTTAGAAAGATTATTTTTTTCCTAGTTTATTCCCCCAGAAGGTTGATTCGCGTTGACTGACAGAGCATCTCCACTTCAGAAAATCAAAAGCACGATCTTTCAACAAAATTATTGATTCGGGGTCATCCGAACAAGCTGGTTTGGGATTTGTCACTCTTCCAATAGATGAACCGAAAAATTCAGAAACGGGAAATACTACCATTCAGGATGAATTCTTTGCCCAATTGTTGCAGCAGATGGCAACCATGCAGAATGAGATTGACCGACTTCGAAAGTCTACTAATCCACAGCATGTCAACCCATAAAGCTAACCACAAAATGATCTTTTATCCTCTTCAACTTCACATATGCCTCAAACTCCGCTTACCCGAAATACCCCACTTATTTCAAATTACCAAACAACCCAGCACAAGCAGACGATACACATCGCCAGCCCTAACAAGCAACACATGCTATTGACATATACAGCCGAAACTCAGCCATTTACTATTCCCATCATTCTTCAAGAAGTTGACCATTACGAGGAAATGGAAAGACAAACTCGATCTAGATCTGATGAAAGTATGGCAAAGGAAATTCATAGTATGAAAGAGGCATTCAAATGCATTCAGATAAACAAGGGACATGAAGGGTTAGAATATGAAGATCTTTGTATGCACCCTGATGTTGAATTGTCTATGGGGTACAAGGTGCCCAAATTTGGCATGTTCGATGGAAACGGAAATCCCCGAGCCCATCTAAGATCATACTGTGATAAATTGATTAGAGTTGGAAAGGACCAAGCAATCATCATGAAGTTATTCATCAGGAGTCTAACCGGTGAATCACTTGATTGGTACACAAGCCAAGACCTATGGAAGTGGTACAATTGGAGCGCAATGGCGCAGGACTTCGTGGACAGATTCAAATTTAACACTGATACTGTCCCAGATAGATTTTATTTGATGAAGTTGGAAAAGAAGTCAACATAGACTTTCAGGGAGTACGCTATGAGATGGCGGTCAGAAGCGACAAAGGTTCAACCTCCGATGGAGGAGAGTGAGATGACCACCATATTCGTGCAGTCTTTAAAAGACGCTACATATTATGAAATAATGATCGGTGTGATCGGACGAGATTTCTCCGAAGTCGTAAGGATGAGAGACTTCATAGAAGATGGTATAAAAATAGGCAGAATCACTGACTTGGCCACTCTGCAAGCAACAAGCAAAACAATTCAGTCGGATTCAATTGGAGGTACCTCCCAAAGAAAGACAGATACATCAGCCCCTGTCATGGTCATTCAAGAGCCTAAGCCGGACCAGTTTCCAGTATATCAAGCCCACAAACGTATTATCAACACTCAACTACCTCATATCATGTTTACCATACCCAACGAATGTTTAGCATACCCCGAGTATATTCAAACCCCTCATACTCATCACAGTCACGGTTTCGTACGCCAAACGCACTCAAACCCCTCATAAACCCCGAAGGAAAGCCAACCAAAACTTAAACGCCGCTGGCCGAACCTCTAGCCCAGTTGTATGAAAAGCTGAAAACTCCAGGAATACTCTAACCAATTCCTAGAAATACCTGAATCCTAATTCATGAGGATATGATGGAACTAAACATTGCACATATCACTCCGAAGCTATCGGACATGACACTGAAAATTGTTATACACTCAAGGACAAAATTGAGGAGTTGATCACAGAAGGAGTCATCTAGCTAAAAGAAGCTGCCCCCAATGAGAACCATAACTTTTTTCCAGATCACAACAATGCCCATGTAAACTTGATTTTGAAAGATGAAGAAGGCAGTCTGAAAAAGACCACTACGCCAGCCCAGAAAGGGAAGAAGGTTGAACCATCGACCAAATATCAAAGGAAAAGAAGTACCACTTGTCGAAGATTGTTCGACCTCTGAATCAGTCATTTGCTAAAACATGAGTTGCATAGGGATGATCCCGCTGAAGAACCAACAATCTGGGATGCAAAGCAACATACATTTTTGAAAATTGAACTCGTGCCCCTGTCTTGGTCCTCTGAGAATCTAAGAAAATATGTAGTTAGTTTAATATATTTTGTCTCATTTTGTAATTGGAACTACGTTATGACCTGATTCCCTCGGCGGAATACGTAGGCGACCACATCGGCTTCGGTCCCTTTCAGAAAACTCTATCATTTTCTTTTGTAACCTGAACTACGTTATGACCTGATTCCCTCGGTGGGATACATAGACGGCTCACATCGGCTTCAGTCCCATCTTAGAAATTATTGCAACGCCTTTTCACTTGTAATGAACTACGTTATGACCTGATTCTCTCGTGGGGATATGTAGGCAGTCTAATTCGGCTTCGGTCCCACCATAAAAAAATCATCTTCTATCTTGCGTGTACATAATAAGATCATCAAGCGATCTATGCAAGGCTCGATCTCATGCAATTGAAACGTCAGCGCCCTCGCACACCAAAAACTGGGGCAATCCTAAGAGTTCATCGCAGGAAGATAAGCATAGTATTTTCAATAAATATACTAGTCAAGATTTGCGAGACAGACAGGGGTCACATGTCCTAACCAGTCTGAACATACACGCATCATTAGTCGGGGCTACAAAGTCAACGTGAATCAACCGCCCCTTCCCCAAACTCACAAATTTCTTTAAGTACAGGTTCTCAGATCAACGGAGGCACAGAAATGGCAACAACGACGTTTAATTCCGAAAAGAACTTCTGCCTCACAATGAATCACACCTATTGGACGACTACACAAAATTGACCTACATGGCCTCAACGATATTACATTTGCACAAGGATGATATTTTGACTTACATGGTCACATTCTCCTTTCATCTATTCACTTTACAATCAGATTTATGTTTGAAAATATTAAACGTAGCATTTCAACCTTAACGTCATTTTAATTATGTCCGAAAACGACGTCATTTTAATTATGTCCGAAAACAACAATATATGCGATACGTCCGAAAATGACGTCATCCGCACTACGTTCGAAAACGACGTCATTTTGATTATGTCCGAAAATGACAATATGTGCGATACGTCCGAAAATGATGTCATCTGCACTACGTTCGAAAACGACATCATTTGAATTATGTCTGAAAATGACAATATATGCGATACGTCCGAAAACGACGTCATCCGCACTGCGTCCGAAAACGACGTCATTTTGATTATGTCCGAAAACGATAATATCTGCTATACGTCTGAAAACGACGTCATCCGCACTACGTACGAAAACGACGTCATCTGCATTACGTCTGAAAATGACGTCATTTTAATTATGTCCGAAAAGGATGTCATCTGCGATACATCCGAAAACGACGTCATTTGCACTACGTCCGAAAATAACATCATATGAATTGTCCGAAAATGACAATATCTGCGATACGTTCGAAAATGACGTCATCTGTATTACGTCCGAAAACGACGCCATTTGCATTACGTCTGGAAATGATGAATATCTGCATTACGTCTGAAACGATGAATATTTGCATTACGTCCGGAAATGACGAATATCTGCATTACGCCCGAAAACGACAAATATTTACATTACGTCCGGAAATGACAAATATGTACACTACGTCCGAAAACGATGAATATCTGCATTACGTCCGGAAATGATGAATATTTGCATTGCGTCTGGAAACGATGAATGTTTGCCTAACGTCCGAAAATGATGTTTGTCTTTTCAATTCACAGGATCATATTCTCATATATATATCTTTTATTCAACAGTTATGCACTAATTTTTCTTAAGTTTTGCCTGCATGAGCCTTAATTTACAAGAGCAGGAGCACAACGTGAAACTGTCTCCTACGGCAAACCTAGGCACTTGATACCTCGAACGTCGATCCTCTCTTCTCCAGCATCCCACAACACCAATGACCCAGTGTCATCATAATTCGACACTGGAATAAAATTTTATATTTATGTCAGCATTGTCTTTAATTCTCTAGCATCACAGCAACCCAGTGTCCTCATAATTCGACACTAGGACAAAATTTTAAATCTGCGTTAGCTTGCCTTTAATTTTCCAAACGTCGCAACAACCCAGCGTCATCATAATTCGACACTGAGACAAAATTTTGAATCTGCATCAGCTTTACGCTCAAGTTCCTAGCTTCAGAGATCCCGTTTCTTCTTGAAAAACTCCTTTTACTCATGTATTTCCTAATCTTTGACAATCAGGACAAAATTGGCTACAAGTCAACGTCTTTGTCCGAAAACTCTTTCATCATCTTCAGTCAAAGAGGGACAAGCTGTTGACACCCAATTTTATTCCAACTTTACTAAACATTTCATTTAGGTCGTCCTTTTATCTTTAATTAGTTTCATTATGCTTTCCAGTCTTGAAAATTCTCAAAAATGCTAAATTTTAATATTTTTCACTAATTACAGCTTAATTTTAAAATATTGGGTATTATATTTTAATATCTCAACATTGGCTTTGGTGATCGATTTTCTCTCAATATTTTCACCAATTTAATCATTTTCATACGAATATTATATTTTTACTTAAACTAAATATATATATATATATATATATATATATATATATATATATATATATATATATATTAAATCTTTTGTACCGTATTTTATGTGTGGGTGCACTTTTAAAATTAATTAGGACCAGAGAAGTATTTTTTAAAATAATTGGATTAGTTAATTGGACTAGTTTTCTCCTATAACATTAAAACACATAAATTCTACCCAATAAAAGCCCTAACTCTTCTACCCAAACAAAACTCTCAGCCTACTCCCCCATCCCAACCGATAAATCGACCCGGCCCACATCCCATTTTCTTCAAACACCCTCCTCATCCAAAACCAACTAAACCCTTCACAAAACCAACGACCCTCCTCATTTCACTTCATCCCTATCGCCGACACCCCCTGCACCCCCCATACCTCTGCTCCTAACCACCTCTGATACCACCACACTCCTACATCACATCTCACCCATACCCTGTTCCCCCGGAAATCCGCTTCCAAATCTTGCCCTTTAATTCAAATTTCGAATTCAATTTTTTTGGAAGGGGTGAACGTTATGGGGAAACCTATCTATAAAAGGACCCCATTATTCTTCATAAAAGGGGGCCCGATTTTGAGTATTGATTTCTATGACCTTCCTTTTGTTCTTCGTTTTAAAATTCTTGCGTTTAAGATCGGATTTTCTGGTTTTGATTTGAAGATTGAGAATAGACTCATATCCTTTAGAAGCTTAAACTCAGAAACACACACTCTCTTTTACAAAGCCTCAAACACCCTTTCTGATTTTCGATTTTTGCTTTAACAAGAATCCGAAAACATCAAGTCCTGCTTCTCTTCAGCAGTACACACACAAACACTTTCGAGCGGAATCGACGAGTCGAGACGACGCTTCGGTTCGTCACCCGGAGAAGGTAAACATGATTCCATCTTTAATTTCTTGTTTAATTTATTTAATATGATCTGTTGATGTTGTTTGGTGTCTATGACAATTCTTGGTGTGTTTAGTGTAAATATGACTAAATATCGAGTTTGTCACGGGATCTAGTTTTTTTTAGAAATCTGGGAAATGAGCTAAGAAAAGGAATTTCAGCATGTTCATATTGCCTAAGGGTGTGCTGATGACAAAAGATCATCAAGGTCAATATGTTCAGCTAAAGATGCCTAATAAGTTAATATAATCAGGCATGTGTGGATTTGTCATGATAAGATGATGTTAAACATGTTAGGTGATGAAGTTTAATAGCTTGTGTAGTTAATATTGTTTTTTAAGCTTGGCATGTATTTAGCATGATTAATGTAATGTGTTGTTGGTTTCATTGTTAGAAGTCATAATTTGGGACAACTGAGGTTTGATTGTGTGACTCTGGTTTGGTTCTTAAAGGACTGATTTGTGCCCTTAGGCCCAGTAATGTAGTACAGGAAGGACCTTGCACACTTAGTTTAGCCTTTGATAGATTCTGAATACTTGAGATGTTGCATTTAAATGGCTATTATGCATTTCTAATCTTTCATATTTCCCCTAAATTGACCACATATTTGTCTTTATTGACTGAATATCGAAAGCATGCACATATTAGCATGAAACATTTTTTACGTCCAAACTGATCATGTCTACTAAATTGTAACGATCCGTTTGGTCGTTTAGCACTTTAAAACTACGAAAAGGGTATGAGACTATAGGGTATTTAATTACATGTCTTGGTATATAAAGTGTGCAGAAATATTTTAATTAAATTAATTAGTGGGCCAAGCCCACTACTTGGTAGGGCACGAATTACAAAAAAAAAGGGATGCACGTTAGAAGAGGGGAAGGAAAGTAAAGCAGCAAACAATTAGAAAAAAAACAAAGAAAACAAAAGAATAAGGGGAGGGGAAAAGGATTCAGACGAGAAAACAAAAAGAGAAAAAAAAATAACACAACAAGCAGCAATAGAAACAAGAGAAGAGAAGGCAAGAAAGAAAATAAATAAAACCCTAGTAGCAAGAAACGAGAAGGAAATGCTCTATTAAATTCAGGTTAGAATCTATGTTTATGGTTTAGTTAATCTATTTATAATCCTTATAATAATGTGTTGTAGAATGAAATCAATTTTGTTTTAAGGAGTAATTACACGAAAAATCCATAATCCGTTTGAACAAGAGAAACTTGAGGCATTATCGTGGCTTAACGATTACAGCAGTTGGTAAAACGTAAAAACTGTATAAATATGAAAAGAATATGAAAGTATGGGCTGGATGAAGTTATAGATTACTCTTTTCCCGTCAGTTTGATATCTTATGGAGAAAAATCCGACGTATACTTTAGAAGTTATGGATGTTTAAAATGTCTGCCTCATTTTACCGAAATCCAGGCGACATAGCATATAAAACGTGAAAACTGTACAAACATGTAAGGAATATGAAAATATGGGCTGAATGAAAGTTGTATATTACTCTGTTCCCGTCAGTTTGATATCTTACGAAGATAAATCCGACTTATGGTTTGGAAGTTATGACTGTTTGAAGTTTCTTTCTAGTTTTACAAAAATTCTGGCGACACAGATTTCTTAGGGTTGTTTCTTTCGTAAATTTTCACCATCTACACTAAGTATTGCCAGGTGGGATTAGGCATAATAAGATATCCTAGTGTTGCCTTCGATGTGGTACAATAAACACCTGATTTGGAGTTACGAATTTAATGTTATATTCTTTACAAGCGGAAGATACGAGAAAGTTGAAAGAAAGTAATGTTATGTGAAATTCCTGAAGTTATGTTAATAATTTTATATGTGTAGGGGCTTAGTCATGCAATCGAAATGGTAAAAATATGGTTAATATAAATATAGCAATATGAGTGTCCTTAGATTTGTATTATAACGTAGTTCGCATATTTTTTAGATTTTAATCATTCAGAGGCTCTACGCAAGGGGAAGACATTGATTGTTCGTGGCACCCGCTCGACATTGAGGTAGATTATGGTTTACTTTAGTTAGACTATGATTAGAGAATCATATGTAGTTGTAGGAAGTGACAGAGATAACATGATAGGCCTTAGGGCATGAAGTGGAGATAAATTACAATTACGCTGGTTTCGTCAGCTGTTATGTGGGCTTATCGTCATATGTGTTATTTTCTGTGATTATCACTTGATATGACTTGTACTTGTCGATTCTCTATTTGTGATATGTGTTGCGGATATCATGTCAGTCATACTTTCATGATTTGCATGTACAGGAGCGGGAGTGAGAGAGGTGACATTGCATTGCATTGCATTCATCCACTCATATTTTGACTGATCTTGTGGTGAATTATATTTGTCTTAGTTGATTTCATGATTTCTTTACGCTTTACTTGTTTATGATACGTGACCATGCCTGATTGCTCTATGTGCTACTTGTTGATTTCAACTTCTTCATGCGTTATCTAATCACGGTCGGCCTATGATGCTTACCAAGATTAAGTGTTGTAATCGATACTACTCTTGCTGCACTTTTGTTGAGTGCAGAGTACGATCCAGGTTCTAGTTCTACGCCTCATGGCTGATTCGCGAGGTGGACATCTTCTAGTCATTCAGAGTGAGCTACTTGGTCATCCGTGGCCCCTGTAGGGCTTCTTAGTTATTTCCATTCTTTCGTTGATTATTGATAGACTATGTGTAGCCTTCGGGTATTTTTAGACTTCTATTTTCAGACTTGTTAGTGCTCTTGTACCCGTTTGATCAGATTTTGGGAAATTAAGTATTTAAGATTTTATAACTTTTTTTTTAATTTTATTTTCGTTGATTTAACTTGTTAATTGAGAATATGGTTCGCCTACTCGGGGGAATAGGGTAGGTGCCATCACGACTTGTGAATTGGGTCGTGATAAAGTTGGTATCAGAGCTTCTAGGTTAATCGACCTAATGAGTACAAGAGCAATGTCTAGTAGAGTCTTGCGGATTGGTACGTAGACGTCCGTACCCATCCTCGAGAGGCTATAGGACATTTAGGAAACATTCCATTTCTTTTCTTCTTTCGTGCTAGTTCAATCTGATTGGTATCTGATTCATTCTTTTCGTGCTAGTTCAATCCGATTGGTATCTGGTTCATTCTTCTCGTGCGAGTTTAATCAGATTAGTATCTTATCCTCGTTCTTTTGTTTTCTGACTGATAGTGGGGACATGTTTTTGGGTTTAGACATGAGGAGTCAATTGTGACTTTGCTTGATTTGGAAAGTGTGTTTTAGTGTTGATGACACTTGATTAGATCCAATTTATTGGGATACAATAGGATGAAACATATATTAATAGCATGGAGGTAAAGAAAAACTAGGATGAATCTTTTACCGGACAAAGTGCACAAATGATGAGGCTATGAAGGAAATCGCGGGGAGGCACATTAGCATAAAGGAGGACCTTCGTGATGAGGTATGAGGAAGTAGGACTTGTGATAGGGAGTGTGTGAAGACTCTTTAGCTACCTGATGGGACAAAAATGTAGAGGAATTCAAATGGATCATTCTCAGTAATATGGAGAGCCCAAGTGATAGGTGTGCTCGTCCGTCAAAGGTCACTATGGAAGATTGAATCTTGTGGGAAATAATTTGGTGTGTTATTTAAGTTAAGTCCGGGGTTGATAGTTCACTTGATATTTTGGTGTAGGGCGATGAGAAATCAGTGTTGAACGGTGAGCTTGATTATCCGGTGTGAGATTATTTAGTTATGAAAGGGATGCTAAAAGAGTATAATTTGATTAGTTGGGTGGACTGATGCGCGAAAAGATGCACACACTTTAACGCAAGTGCACGTTATCGTGACAAGTAATATAGTCTAGGTAAGACCGAATATCGTCCACAAGAATTAGTGTTCAAGTACCAATTATCTATCTTTTGTTATCTATTTGGTAACCGATATTTGATTTTGTTGATTATAACTAACAATTATAAATACTAATTAATTAAGTGTTTACTTCAGTAATGATGGAAATAGGGCTTCCAAGTATCCTCAACTATCCGCTTATGTTACTTATTAATGCAATAAATTAGGGTTTTCTTCTTTTGGAGCTAGCAGGTTTACTAATTCGTTTTATACTCCCGTTAAGGCTATATAAACACTCAACCCCAGTAGCGCTCCTTTCTACCTTTCGGTGATAAGGATGACTCTATAGGAGGATTAAGACCAAAAACCTAGTTAATCGTTACGCGTCATGCGTGAAATTAGGTGTTTAAACCTCTCATTAACGCTACACAAGTAATTGAGGTATTTTCATCCCCAATCCGACCTATGTCTACCCAACTTACAGCATAGTCACAACCTCCTTCTTTCGAAGTTTGATTAGAAATCATATAAATAATGATAATTAGTGATCAATTAATTACCAAGCATTCAAAGCAATTATTGGGTAAATCTCAACAATAAGAAGAACAACCATAAACATGCATCAAATCATAACATAAGGTTCAAGTGATTTGTCATGGAAAACCCTATAATGGAATTAGTTCCTAGCCATTGACATGACAAGAACTAATTCAATATCCAACATAAAAACTGAAAGTAAAGTAAAGAAAAGAAAAGAAAATTACTAAGTAAAGGTCTCCAATCTTCAACTCCAAGAAGTCTTGTGTTTGTGCAAGAAATGGAACTCTTGAAAACTGCATAGGGTTCTCTTTTTATAGCCTCCAAACCGCCCTTCAACTTTTCCCTTCAGGACTGACCCAGAAATCGTCTAAAAACCTGATTTTCCCGCGTCGGCGCCGCGGCTCCGGAACTTCTGCGTTGTTCTGGTGATTAGGCGTCGCGGCCCTGCACTCTGCTGTCTAGAGGCGCCGCGGCGCTGCAACTTCTGCAGGTCTCTGGATATTGGGCGCCGGGGCGCTGGCCCTGTTGGCTGGAGGCGCCGCGGCGCTGCAACGGTGCCTTTGCCTGGTTCGCTACTTTCTCGTCTTTTAAGCTCTGGAACCTCCACTTTTGCCCTCTTTTAGCTCCTTTTCCGCCAAATAGCCATTTTAACCAATTTGACTCAAAAGAAAGAAAATATATCCTAAGACAACACGTATTTGTATAAAAAGGGACAAAAGACTAACTAAAAACGACTCAAAAAGTGTATATAAAATACACCGATCACCTCTTCAAACAAAATAGAAATCATCGGCGTTTCAGTTTATCCATTGTAACTCCAATCTCCAAACACCATTCTTGCTCTTCTTCTTCACCAAACACCATTCTTGAAACCAAACACCATCCATTGGTTAAAATGGAGGGTGGATCCGGGTTGCAGGAGGGTGGTGTTGATGTTCAGAACTTGTGGTTTGAACCCTTGGGTCTCCGACCCTTGGCTTCTGAGTACAAAGAGACTTTTTCGGCGGCCACTTTGGATGCCAAGGTGACAACGGGTCTCGAGGTTGGTCACGGGTTGATTGCGGGTCAGGTGGGTGGGCATGGGTCTTGGGGGAAGTCCATGGGTCACCAGCATTTGGATGTTGAGTTCGACAATGTTTCTTTTCCAATTGGCCTTGGAAACGCTAAGGTTTTGGAAGCCGAGGGGTTTCTTATCCAAAAGAGGTCTAGGAATTTGTTGCATTCAATGGATGCGGAAGTCGAACAATCTTCCCTTCAAACGAGACTTAGTAAATTGGGGAAACTTAAAAGGGTGGGATCCGAAGAGGCATCTCTTCTAATGAATTCAAAGGTTACGGAAACCAAAGGGAAGCTCACAAAAGAGGTTTGGAAACTTGATGGCTACGGAATTGAAGGTCTACTCTTCAAACAACTTTTGACCTTTGGATGGTCTACGGATCTTGATAGAGATCCCGGTCAAAGGTGGTATGGTGGGGGTCCCGGTTGCAAAGAGGTCGTGATAGTGGTCTTGGGTTGTGGATGGAATCCATGGGCCACGGTATAGAGGGTAATCTTATGAAGGATAATGGTGTGGCTTATAGTTGTTTTTCGAATGACAACATGGAGGTCAGAGATGGTACGGGTCATGTGGTTGATCCAGGGTCGATGGCGGGTCGGGTCGGTGGTCATGGGTCAGTGTTCATGTCCACGAGGCATCAGTCAAAGGTTGGTGAAGCCGTTGGGACTTCTTTTCCCGAGGACATTGAGAATGCAAGTGTTGCGGTTCAAACCCCACCCTTCTCGAGGAATGACGGTCGCATGGGTGGGCTTCGGTTGATGGAGGATCAAGAGGATGGTTACGGTCGAAGGAGGGTCGGATGGGTAGTCATGGTCGATTGGTCACGCAGGTGGTCGTGGGTCTTGGCTACAACCTAAGAGTCTTCGGTTAAAGATTGTAGAGCCCGATGTTGGTTCATTTCCCATAGTTCTTGGTAGTTCAAAATGTGTGGAAGTCGAACAACCTACCCTACTAACGAGAGTTGGTAATTTGGGGCATTTAGTGGCTGAAAGAACCAAGGAAACATCTCATTCAATGGGCCTCGAAAATTGATAAGTGAGAACCAAGAGTCACCTATCTAACGAATTCAAATGTTGCGGAAACCATAGGGCAACTCGTCAAAAGAGACTTGGAAAGTTGATGGCTACGAATTCGAAGGACTTCTCTTCAATCAAGTCTTGGAAGATCAACTTATGTGGAAATCGAAGGGTCACTCCTTTCCACCCGCCTAAGAACTCTCATTTGATCTCGGCGATGGAGCATTTATTGCCAAAAGACTTGAGCCATTTATGGCAACCTTTTCCAATAGTGCACTACTCTTGAATTCCCCAACAACGATCTAATGCACGTACTAAACGCAAGGAGTTTTAATTCAACATAGGAAACTTAGGCAGGAATCTTTACAAGTCCTTGTCTAGAACCAAAAGGACTTAAATCTATTATGATCTCATCCCCGCTTGTAATGGCACCTTTGAGTGACCAATGCTCCCCTCCCCCATTTCTTGTTTGCTTAACGTTGAGGATTGAGAACCCTCAATGACTGATTGTAGCCATCCTTATTTCCGTTATTAGTAATAATATTTGCATTTACCTAAAAAAAAAAAAAATCAAGTGATTTGACATGGAAAGCCCTATAATGGAATTAGTTCCTAGCCATTGACATGACAAGAACTAATTCAATATCCAACATAAAAACTGAAAGTAAAGTAAAGAAAAGAAAAGAAAATTACTAAGTTAAGGTCTCCAATCTTCAACTCCAAGAAGTCTTGTGTTTGTGCAAGAAAGGGAACCCTTGAAAACTGCCTAGGGTTCTCCTTTTATAGGCTCAAAACCGCCTCCAACTTTTCCCTTCAGGCCTGGCCCAGAAAACGTCTAAAAACCTGATTTTCCGCGTCGGCGCCGGAACTTCTGCGTTGTTCTGGTGATTAGGCGCCGCGGCCCTGCACTCTGCTGTCTAGAGGCGCCGCGGCGCTGCAACTTCTGAGACCTTCTGGATATTGGGCGCCGGGGCGCCTGGACCTGTTGGCAGGAGGCGCCGCGGCGCTGGCCCGTGTCCGTGCCTGGTTCGCCACTTTCTCGTCTTTTAAGCTCTGAAACCTCCACTTTTGCCCTCTTTTCGCTCCTTTTCCGCCATTGGGCCATTTTAACCACTTTGACTCAAAAGAAAGAAAATATATCCTAATACGACACGTATTTGTACAAAAAGGGACAAAAGACTAACTAAAAATGACTCGAAAAATGTATATAAAATACACCGATCAAATACCCCCAAACTTAACCTTTGCTCGCCCTCGAGCAAAGATAAAAAGAAAGAAATAAAGACTCAAGAAAAAGGAAAATAACGGACTCAATGACATTGATCACTTTGCTGCATTGGTGTTACTTTAGAAAAACATGAAGATTAGTAGAATAATATGCAGGAACATATAGCATGAAATTTTAGCACACTAAACACATTAAGCTAGATATTTCGCAAACTCATTTTTATCATGCTTAATGGAAGTCACAATACTGAATCATGCATGTTAATTTCAAAAATCCTATGACATTTTTACTTGCTATTCTCCACTAATCATGGATATGCATCTAAGAGATCTTCAGGACTTTTAAGGGTTGTAATGTAGGCTTAGGCACGGGTAGGTAAAAATAGGCATTTTGGCTCATTTTTGTGTACCATAAGCTCTTTAGCTTTTCAGTGTTTCCCTTTTCTTTTGATTCTTTCCTTCACTTCAAATCTATCTTTCCCCTCTTTTGTTTTGAGAGCGTGAAGTGTATCATAATAGCAAGCACCCCCAAACTTAGGTTTTTGCCTATTTCTTATTACTTTTTAATTGGGGTGCATCAATCTTGTTTGCTCTTTTTGTCTCTTTTTTAACACACTCTATTCCAACTATTTCACATGTTTACTTATGGCACAATTATGGGAATATAGGGTGTCAAAGAAAAAGTTCAATTTTTAGGCTCAATGGGGCTGACTAGGGATATTTTTAATGTCAGGGATAGAAAAGAGTGGTAAGAATTGGCTAACAAAGAAATTCCTGAGTCATCTCCCTAACATGCATATCCTAACTATTTCGCCTCAAATAGCAAGCAATCATAACACATATGTTTTAATCATTTATCATGCACAATTCAAGCAAGAAACTCCAAATAGACAGATTTTGTGAGTTTTTGGCATATCTAACCTAAGTGTTTAGATAGTTGCTTTTAATTCCATTACATTATTTCACCTTACTTCACTAGGTGTTTCTAGTAACTACAGCATGCATGATCTTTGACAGACAATTATGACTCAAAAGAAAAAAAATTATGACTCAAAAAGACGCAAAAACAACAAAAAGACTTAAACATACTATAACAATAAAACACAAATAAGACACCCCCCAAAACTTAAATCACACATTATCCCCAATGTGTGCAAGACTCAAAGACAATAAAAGAAACAAGACACTTACATACTTGGTTTAAAATGGTGGCGGTGGCGGTGGATAATGCATCGACCATTGGTTGAACAGGGAACTCATCTCGTCAAATTATCGTGCAATCGCTGTTGCCGCTTCGCCTCAATTCTTGTTGCCCTTGTCTCAACTCTTGTTGTCCTTGTATCATCGTGTCGAAATGTTGCATCATCCTTCTCGTTCTCGAGCAACCGCTCCATCATAGGCACCGGAGGTTCGATTACGTGGTTGGTGGTGGTGCTTCCTCGCCGCATATTGAGCCTCTATTTCGTGCTCATCTTCGTTCATGGCGCCTCTGCTTTGCCGCTTTGGTGTCTTGGTGCTCTTCTTCTTCTTTGGGGGCTTGGTGCAGGAAAGAGTGCACTATCTCATATGACACAGACAGTTGGTTTCTCTCATTAGTATCAGTGGGTATGATTGGGACCCCATTCATGTGGCATAAATTAGTGATAAGTGAGTCATGTCCCAACCCACCTGTTGTTACCAACCTGCTGATTTCTTCAATACTTTGCACTATCTCTTTCCCCACATCAATCGTCTTCCCCGTCATGATTCCATATATCAATTTAATCCTATCTTCTGGCACTCTGGTGAAGTGCGTTGATGGGATCAGACGGGCACTGACGAAATACAGCCAACCCTTGGCTGCTTTGTTGAACTGACACCTGCTCAGTCCTCTTGACCCATTTCTGGCAATATCAAATGCAGCCCCAGGGTAGCTCATCAGGTTCTGCGACGACATCCCGATTGATCTTTGGTGGTGCTTCTCGACCATGTTCTGAAGTAGCTTCGGTCATCACCCCTTTCTTCAACATCTGCTGTTTTTAGAGACACATTTATCACTTCTGCCGTCACAGGCATATATCTTCCCCTTACAAAGCATTTATTGTCCACCCTCTCCGGAAAGTTAGCATAGAATTCACGTACCATCGCTGTGCTTATTGGTTTTCCGGGTTTACATATCTCCTCCACCCCATCATCTCAATCATTGCCCGAATGGGCTCATAGACATCCTCCTCCCCAAGCGAATCCCTTTGATAGTCCATGCCCCTTTCAGGAATTAAGGGTCTAGTACTAAGCTTTTTGTATCTTTCATAAGCTTGGTGGCTAATGAACCTAGTATCATCGTATTGAGGGGCTGAAGTGGATGTGGAGGCTCTTCTCTTTCTGGCAGACATGGTTAATTCACTTTTTGCAGTGTTTAGTATCACCAATGTTCCCCAACACTATCACACAACAACTAGCAGCTACAACACTATCACCCCCAAACTTCAACTCCTGCACTACACAATACCCACACCCTCCTTGTATACTCCTCCTCTAAATTTCACAACCAATTTTTCAACACCCCAACGACTTCAACAATGCAACAGTCCTCCAAACTACTACCTCATTTGACTACTGTAAAGCTTTCAAGAAAAGATGAAGATTACCTTTTTGACGGTTTTCTTCAAGGTTTTCTTGCTTCTAATGGTGATTTGAGGCACTGGGATGAAGTTTTGTTGGTTGAAATGGTTAAGGGTTTAGGGATTTTAAGAGTTTTTGGTTGTGTTTGGGTTTGATTTATGGAAGATTTGTGGGTGAGGTTTGAATTTTCGTGGGTTTTGTGGAGAAGAAAGGTTAGGTTTTGGTTTGAATTTGGGGAAAATCGGATTTCTAGGCGTCTTTTAATTTCTGGATTTCGCGGCGCCATTCGCATTTAGCCGCGCGCCAACTTATCGCACTTCTTCGGGACTTTCACGCGCCGCACTGGCGCTACGCCTAGACTTGGCAATTTTTTCTGGGTTTTTGGCGCCGCGGCCCTGCTCCTGGGCGCCGCGGCGCTTAATCTTCAGCGCCTTTCTGCTCTTTTGGCGCCGCGGCCCTGCTCCTGGGCGCCGCGGCGCTCACCCGTTTTTCTGGAAATCCTGGCTTTTCTTCAGTTTTCGCCCTTCAATTTATTTGCCTACACCTGTCAATCACAACACAAACACTACCTCCGTGAGACCGTTCTTAATAAAAACTACTATATTAAAGTAAAATAAATCAAAATACATTGGGTTGCCTCCCAAGTAGCGCTGTATTTAACGTCTTTTAGCCGGACGCAAGTTCCTTAACTCAATAAGTGTGGGGTGGATTAACCCCACAACCAATCCATTTTCTCCACATTTTTCGTTTTCTTCTTCTCTTCTTAAAATTATCTTCAAGGGAAGGTTCATGAACACATACCTGCTTTTGTGGAGGTTTGGCATCACATACCTGCTTTTGTGGGCTCATCTCCCTTGGTTTGGCTTGTACTGGTTCACAGGGGTTTTTGATGGTGTTGATTGCAAAGCACCTGCTCATTATTGGTGGCTCAATGATGTGTTTAAATACTTTAAACATCATTTCTTCCTTCTCCACCCTCAACGTCAGCTCTCCTCTTTCTACATCGATCAGGGCTCTCCCTGTCGCCAGGAATGGTCTCCCCAATATGATAGGGATTTCTGCATCCTCTTCCATGTCCAGAATGAGGAAGTCCGCAGGAAAAAAGAATTTTCCTACTTTAACAATCACGTCCTCAATCTTCCCTCTTGGGTGAACCACTGTCCTATCGGCTAGTTGCAGGCTCACCGTGGTTGGTTTTGCCTCACCCAACTCCAACCGTTTAAATACTGACAAAGGCATCAAATTTATACTTGCCCCTGAGTCGCAAAGAGCCCTGTTGCATGTCACCCTGCCAACTGTGCAAGGTAGTGTAAAGCTCTCTGGGTCTTTTAGTTTAGGGGGCAACTTCTTCTGCAGGATAGCACTGCACTCCTCCGTTAGTGCTACCATCTCATACTCTGTCAGTTTCTTCTTCTTCCCTAAAATTTCCTTCATGAATTTGAAATAGGAGGGCATTTGCTCCAATGCCTCTATAAAAGGTATGTTGATATGCAGCTTTCTGAATGTCTCCAAAAATTTGGAGAATTGTTTATCAACTGCCTTCCGCTGCAATCTTTGTGGGAATGAGATCTTCTCTGTATACTCCTTCTCTGGAGTTTTTTCTACTACTGGGCGAGCTTCAACCACCTTCTCTTTCTCTATCTCTGCCCGTTGTTCAACTACTGGCTGAGGTGACTGCTGCTCCAACTGTTTACCACTTCTCAACTGTACTGCCTGGCATTGTTCTCTCGAATTCGCCTCTATGTTGCTTGGCAGTGTACCCTGTGGCCTGCTGTTCGATTGCTTTGCTAGCTGACCCACTTGAGTTTCCAAGTTCCTGAACGAGGATCTAGTTTCTGTCAGGAACTGAGTCTGGGCGTTGGTGAGTGTCAACAAAGCTGCTCTCAGCTCATCTTGCTTTTCTGGCTGAACAGGTGCATTGAACTGTTGAGAAGGTGGGGCCTGAGTAAATGGCTGCTGATTTTGGTCTTTCTTGGTTTTGCATCGACCTATATTGATTCTGCTGCCCCTGGTCTCCTCTCCATGAGAAATTTGGGTGATTCCTCCACCCTGGATTATATGTATTGGAGTATGGGTTGTTCTGGGGCCTCTGATAGTTACCCACGGCCTGACACTCTGCCTGCTCGATTGGCATATTATTAGGATCAGCTGAAGGACACCTATCGAATGTATGTGGGCCTCCACAGATTTCACAGCTCTTTGGCATCTGCACTGCATTTACTGATACTGTATGTTGCTGCAGCTGTTTCGTCAAAAGGGCCACTTGGGCATTCAGAGCAGTGATGGCATCTATCTCGTGAACTCCCACTGTTCTCCTACCACTCATTGGTCGATCTTCTGTGACATGGTTATTGGTGGCCATATCTTCTAATAATTCGTGAGCTTCGTGAGCTGTTTTCCTCATAAATGTCCCACCTGCTGCTGCATCTATAATTGTTCTGGTTGTTCCGCTCAGCCCGTTATAGAAGATGTGGACCAAGTTCCACAACTCAATACAGTGGTGTGGGCACTTTCTCTGCAAATCCTTGAACCTCTCCCAAGCTTCGTATAATGACTCTCCATCTGCTTGGTAGAAATTATTCAGCTCCCCTCTCAATTTCGCTGCCTTGCACGGTGGAAAGAATTTGGCCAAAAATTTCTGTGTCAGCTCTTGCCATGTAAAAATCGAATCAGCTGGCAGGGAATTTAACCATACTTTTGCTCTGTCCCTGAGTGAGAAGGGAAAGAGCCTCAATCTGACCAAGATCATCGAACGCTGTTATATCTGAAAGTTGCACACAGCTCCAAGAAATTAACTATGTGCATATGTGGATCCTCTGATGGTAACCCTCCAAATTGCACTGTGTTCTGCACCATGCTTAGAATCGCCGGTTTGATCTCAAAGTTATTCGCTCCTATTGTTGGGAGCCTAATACATGTCTGCGTTCGCTCACCCTGCGTACGTAGTCTCCCAAGCTTCTTTCTGCCTGGACTTGAACTCTCTCCTCGACATCCATAGGTACTCGCCGAGGCATTCCTTGGTTAGGTTGATTTTCACCTAACCCCTCTCTCATCATATTGTTTTGACCGCCGTCCATCTCTATCAAGGTTGCAATTCGCTGGTTCCTTCTATTCTGTTTACAGGTTTTCTCAATCTCTGGATTGAAGGGGACAAGAGTGTCTGCTCCTCTTCTTCTTCGCATAAACTGAGCGCCTGAAACAGATCAAAAACAAACACACGGATCACGGCACCCTGATTTTTACCAAAATAAAAATTAAAAACGTAAAAATAATAAAAAAATTAAAAACCAAATTAAAAATAGATAAAATTGATATTGAACTATGCCTAATCCCCGGCAACGGCGCCAAAAACTTGATGCGCGAAAAGATGCACACACTTTAACGCAAGTGCACGTTATCGTGACAAGTAATATAGTCTAGGTAAGACCGAATATCGTCCACAAGGATTAGTGTTCAAGTACCAATTATCTATCTTTTGTTATCTATTTGGTAACCGATATTTGATTTTGTTGATTATAACTAACAATTATAAATACTAATTAACTAAGTGTTTACTTCAGTAATGATGGAAATAGGGCTTCCAAGTCTCCTCAACTATCCGCTTATGTTACTTATTAATGCAATAAATTACGGTTCTTCTTCTTTTGGAGCTAGCAGGTTTACTAATTCGTTTTATACTCTCGTTAAGGCTATATAAATATTCAACCCCAGTAGCGCTCCTTTCTACCTTTCAGTGATAAAGATGACTCTATAGGAGGATTAATACCAAAAACCTAGTTAATCGTCACGCGCCATGCGTGAAATTGGGTGTTTAAACCTATCATTAACGCTACACAAGTAATTGAAGTATTTTCATCCCCAATCCGACCTATGTCTACCCAACTTACAGCATAGTCACAACCTCCTCCTTTCGAAGTTTGATTAGAAATCATATAAATAATGATAATTAGTGATCAATTAATTACCAAGCATTCAAAGCAATTATTGGGTAAATCTCAACAATAAGAAGAACAACCATAAACATGCATCAATTCATAACATAAGTTTCAAGTGATTTGACATGGAAAGCCCTATAATGGAATTAGTTCCTAGTCATTGACATGACAAGAACTAATTCAATATTCAACATAAAAACTGAAAGTAAAGTAAAGAAAAGAAAATTACTAAGTTAAGGTCTCCAATCTTCAACTCCAAGAAGTCTTGTGTTTGTGCAAGAAATGGAACCCTTGAAAACTGCCTAGGGTTCTCCTTTTATAGGCTCAAAACCGCCTCCAACTTTTCCCTTCATGCCCGCCCGAAACGTCTAAAACACGATTTTCCGCGTCGGCCATGTTCTATCGCGCGGCTGGCGCCTAACTCGCTTGCTCGGTGATTTGGCGCCGCGCCCGCACTGCCGTTTGCAGGCCGCGCGCTGCAACTTCTGCGACCTTCTGGATATTGGGCGCCGGGCGCTGGACTGTTGGCGGAGGCGCCGCGCCGCCCGTGTCGTGTGCAGTTCGCCACTTTCTCTGCTTTTAAGCTCTGGAACCTCCACTTTTGCCCTCTTTTCGCTCCTTTTCCGCCATTGGGCCATTTTAACCACTTTGACTCAAAAGAAAGAAAATTTATCCTAATACGACACGTATTTGTACAAAAAGGGACAAAAGACTAACTAAAAATGACTCGAAAAGTGTATATAAAATACACCGATCATGGACTGCATGTATATTTTTGGAGAAGGAACGGTAACTGACTAGTGAAATGATTCTAGAGATAGACGAGGGTGAAAAATGAATTACTTACGAAATTTTCGATTGTTACACTTAAGTTGGGGGAGGAAATGTGAGCATTGTGTATGTTGATTAGGCTCGACAAGCTTCTACAAGTGATATTACATGGTAACATGTTCTAGTTACAAGGTAAAATTAAAGCGACAAATTAAGGGTTAGTTCCGATAAAGGACAGTGGATTCATCAAGGGACCCTCAGCTGTTTATATTCAGTTGGTAAACTTACGAATCAGATGGAAGGGAAATTCATCTGCTAAGGAATGTATAAGGAAACTGCTATGATCTATATGGGGACATCGATATTTTGGGTGCACGAGTCAGAGATCACCCTACATTTTATGGACTAAGTCGACGGTGGTTTGAAGTAGTATAACAATGAGAATTAACTGTGTGGGTATGATTGGGTTTGGTCGGTACTGTGGTCAGAGAGGCTTCGTGGGAAATAATATGTACACTTGTATTGAGGTTGGAAAAGTGCTCAGTTAAAAATTTGAGTAAGCAAGAGGGACCTTTAAATGCTCCAGATGGTGGTTTACTACTATCTCCATGATTGGCTCACTTACTTTTAAGGATGTGTAACTTCTTGATTCACCATGGGTAGGTTTGAGTGATTTTGGTTGATAATGATAAAGGTAATCTTGAATATAGTATGATAGAGAAGGATTTAAGGAGAATGCATCTCACTCGTTGGCTTGGAAAGAAAGCAGCACAACTACTTGCAGTATGCACGAGTCATTGGTGACATTGTACTACATCTTGCAGTTAGAGTGAAATAATGATAAGAATGATTGAGGAAGAATCTCTACAATTGGAGCTGAAGGCAAAGTTTCGAGGTAAGACCTATGTCGGGGGTAATGGACGGTGTCGAAGAATCGATGGTTGGATAGTGCAGTTGAGTATTTCAAATATGAATGACTTAGAGTAATTATGCGAGGTAAGAAAAATGTAGGTGTAAGATTTGATAGTTTAGATTGTTGAAGGCGTAATAAGGTATTACACTCAGAGATCTTATACTTGTTAATGGTAGAAGTGATTGTGAATGGAACATGAAAAATTGAAGAATTAAGATGAGGGCATGTTTGGATTCGAGTTGGAAGTATTGAGGTACATCTTCAGAAAGGAAAAAAATGATTTAAATTTGAAGACATGAGGTTACTTGAGTAAGTATGGATTATGGCGGCGTTGTCATGCGTCATTTGGTTAGAGTGTAATTGATAAATATGACTGAAGAGGGAAATCTATGGAGCTTGACTAAGTGTTATGACGAAGTCTCAGGGGGTGTTGCGATTGGTGACTGGTAAGGTGTAATATTCAGATGACTAACATGATAAGATTGATGGAAAGGCGATGTGTTGTACCAAGATAGGTAATTTTCTAATATTATTTAATTGATAGGCTAGAACTGATAAATAAGAGGAAATCTTGGAATCTCTGCAACTTGTAGTTGATGTATATTTTTTAGGCGAAAATGTGTCATGATAGTAGACTATGTCGAAACGTTTCTAGCTTGGTAGCATGATTGAACATTTCAAGTACGAATAACATAGAGATGTTGGAGTGAGACATGTAAAATTTTAAGATTGGGTACTTTTGGATTTTCGTAAGGGTGTAATGAGACATCACACTCAGAGTTGTTACGGTTGTGAAGGGTAGGAGGCCAAAAGTCATATATCAAAGTATTCGGAGTGGTGAATGAGATAAGTGAAAGAACAAAAAAGAGGACTTGAAGTATTTTGATTTTTATAAGGATTTATCAAATTTGGGTGACTAGCTAGGGTTAATTGAGAAACATGAAGATTTAAGTCGAAGGGTATAGTTGTACCAAGTTAATGAGTTGGGTGAAATGGTTAGAGTGACGACACAATATTGATTATTCAAGAGAAAATGGACGAAATGAGTTATCACGGACTTTTGGAAGGCTCACTACTTATACTGTTAATGTTCGGAATCAGTTCGAGTGACTACTAGTGATATTCGAGAAATTTTACATTTTACATTTGGTCGGATTTGCTCATCTAGGGTCAAATGGCTTATGGATGCATTACCAGAGAGGCTTATCGGTATCCTAGTAGCCCATTTTTAAAGATGATAGATTTTATTTCAGGATAGAGATATAATGGGTTTATCAGGCTTATTGGAGTTTACAAGGAGATTTGATAATATTTAGTTGATGGAAACTTTACGAACCGTTCTAACGGTTGCACGTACTTAGTGTTATACTGAAGAGTTACAAATAGATGTGGAAAGTCGTTGAGATGATGGACTGATTTTTGACAAATTTGGGATGATAAAATAATCACTAGAGTGATGCACATAATACATCATTTGAAGGTTTAAGGAGAATTGGACGATGAGTGTTGACTCAGTAGCTTCAGCTCGACGAAACTAACATATTTGAAATTAGTGTGATAGGCCTTAGATAATGTCAAAAATATTTAGAATTGGCTCAAAGATTTGCACATATTCTTTCTGGCGAGAATGAGTCACGATTAAAACTTGTGGTGGGTGACAACATATTTTATATGGATTTTTTTGTACTAATGACGATATTAGAAGGTGTGAAAGAAGAGTAAGTAGAATCAAGATAATTAACTGGTACATGTTTGATAATTGATTGCGGCTACAACTGAGGGATTGTGGTGACGATGATGGTATTTGTGGAATCAATTAATTTCGTTCAGAGATGTGGTTATAATCAAAATCAAGCAATTCGATCAGAGTCAGTGTAAACTTATGGGAACTAGCTACGGGGAAATTTTCGGCCATGAAATGGAGAGTTAATTTTTAGCTAAGTTAATCGAAAATTTGATAGATACAATGTGCAAGCGTAACTATCAGCGTGATCATTGCCACGAAGGCTTACACGAGGTTTATAACATAGATTCTTGATGCTCAACAACTTTAATATTTTCCTTACCATTCGAGGAAGAGACGGTAGCAATCTTGGATAGGCAAGTGAGAAAGTTGAGGAGGCCACTTGGGAGACTGAGGCGGATATGCGGGTAGATATTCTCAGTTGTTCGACAG
This sequence comes from Przewalskia tangutica, assembly GCA_029844215.1. Lineage (NCBI taxonomy): Eukaryota > Viridiplantae > Streptophyta > Magnoliopsida > Solanales > Solanaceae > Przewalskia > Przewalskia tangutica. Next base: position 38,297,638 of record CM056731.1, on the reverse strand, counting down.
TTCGAGTATCTCTTTTCCTCCACCCATACCTTGTCGCTCGAGGACGAGCGATTGTTTGATTGGTATCTAATGTAACGACCCGTTTGGTCGTTTAGCACTTTAAAACTACGAAAAGAGTATAAGACTATAGGGTATTTAATTACATGTCTTAGTATATAAAGTGTGCAGAATTTTTTTAATTAAATTAATTAGTGGGCCAAGCCCACTACTTGGTAGGGCACGAATTACAAAAGAAAAAAAAGGGGGTTGCACACTAGAAGAGGGGAAGGAAAGTAAAGCAGCAAAGAATTAGAAAAAAAAACAAGGAAAACAAAAGAATAAGGGGAGGAGAAAAGGAGTTAGACGAGAAAAGAAAAAGAGAAAAAAAAAATAACGCATCAAGCATCAGTAGAAACAAGAGAAGAGAAGGCAAGAAAGAAAATAAAGAAAACTCTAGTAGCAAGAAACGAGAAGGAAAGCTCTATTAAATTCAGGTTAGAATCTATGTTTATGGTTGATTTAATCTATTTATAATCCTTATAATGATGTGTTGTAGAATGAAATCAATTTTGTTTTAAGGAGTCGTTACACGAAAATTCCACAATCCATTTGAACAAGAGAAACTTGAGGGATTATCGTGGCTTAACGATTACATCAGTTGGTAAAACGTAAAAACTGTATAAATCTGAAAAGAATATGAAAGTATGGGCTGGATGAAGTTATAGATTACTCTTTTCCCGTCAGTTTGATATCTTATAGAGAAAAATCCGACGTATACATTGGAAGTTATGGATGTTTAAAGTTTCTGCCTCGTTTTACCGAAACTCAGGCGACACAGCATATAAAACATGAAAACTATACAAATCTGTAAGGAATATGAAAATATGGGCTGAATGAAAGTTGTATATTACTCTGTTCCCATCAGTTTGATATCTTACGAAGATAAATCCGACTTATGGTTTGGAAGTTATGACTGTTTGAAGTTTCTGTCTAGTTTTACAAAAATTCTGGCGACATAGATTTCTTAGGGTTGTTTCTTTCATAAATTTTCACTATCTACACTACGTATTGTCAGGTGAGATTAGGCATAATAAGATATCCTAGTGTTGCCTTCGATGTGGTACAATAAACACCTGATTTGGAGTTATGAATTTAGTGTTATATCCTTTACAAGCGGGAGATACGAGAAAGTTGAAAGAAAGTAGTGTTATGTGAAATTTCTGAAGTTATGCTAATAATTTTATATGTGTAGGGGCTTAGTCATGCAATCGAAATGGTAAAAATATGGTTAATATAAATATAGCAATATGTGTGTTCTTAGATTCGTATTATAACGTAGTTCGCGTATTTTCTAGATTTTAATCGTTCAGAGGCTCTACGCAAGGGGAAGACAGTGGTTTGATTGTTTGTGGCACCCGCTCGGCATTGAGGTAGGTTATGGTTTACTTTAGTTAGACTCTGATTAGAAAATCGTATGTAGTTGTAGGAAGTGACAGGGATAGCATGATAGGCCTTAGGGCATGAAGTGGAGATAAATTACAATTACGTTGGTTTCGTCAGCTGTTATGTGGGCTTATCGCCATATGTGTTATTTTCTGTGATTATCACTTGATATGACTTGTACTTGTCGATTCTCTATTTGTGATATGTGTTGAGACGGATATCATGTTAGTCATACTTTTTTTCTATATTATTGTTGTGATGATATTGATGGCCTCCGAGGTTTCTGCCAGAGAGCGTGAGTGATTGGACTCCGAGGTTTCTGCCGGAGAGCGTGAGTGATTGGCCTCCGAGGTTTCTGCCGGAGAGCGTGAGTGATTGGCCTCCGAGGTGTCTGTCGGGGAACGTGAGTGATTGGACTCTGAGGTTTCTGCCGGAGAGCGTGAGTGATTGGCCTCCGAGGTTTCTGCCAGAGAGCGTGCGTGATTGGCCTCCGAGGTTTCTGCCGGAGAGCATGAGTGATTGGCCTCCGAGGTTTCTGCAGGAGAGCGTAATTGGCCTCCGAGGTTCTATCCGGAGAGCACGAGTGGTACATGGACTTCGCGGGTCCCCCATGGGTCATGGCTTGAAGGCATTGCCTTAGCATATGTGTACAGGAGCGGGAGTGAGAGAGGTGACATTGCATTGCATTGCATTCATCCACTCATATTTTGACTGATCATGTGGTGAATTATATCTGTCTTAGTTGATTTCATAATTTCTTTACGCTTTACTTGTATATGATACGTGACCATTCCTGATTGCTCTATGTGTTACTTGTTGGTTTCAACTTCTTCATGCGTTATCTAATCACTGTCGGCCTAAGATGCTTACCAGTACTAGTGTTGTACTGATACTACTCTTGCTGCACTTTTGTTGAGTGCAGAGTACGATCCAGGTTCTAGTTCTACGCCCCATTGCTGATTCGCGAGGTGGACATCTTCTAGTCATTCAGGGTGAGCTACTTGGTCGTCCGTGGCCCCTGAAGGGCTTCTTAGTTATTTCCATTCTTTCGTTTGTTATTGATAGACTATGTGTATACTTCGGGTATTTTTAGACTTCTATTTTCAGACTTGTTAGTGCTCTTATACACGTTTGACCAGATTTTGGGGAATTAAGTATTTAAGATTTTATAACTTCTTTTCTTTATTTTATTTCCGTTGATTTAACTTGTTAATTGAGAATATATTTTTCCTACTCGGATGAATAGGGTAGGTGCCATCACGACATGTGAATTGGGTCGTGACATAAATTGATCATATTTACTTGGTTTGAAAAATGCATAAATATTTTCCTTTCTCCTGCTGCATCTATGCTGAAACTGTCAGTCTACAGTCAACTCACATATATTTTTAACCTATTGTGTATATCTGGCTCCAATATGTTAAATATAGGTTAAGTATGGGCTTATTATTAAATCTGAGCCTGAACATCTCTGTAATGACTATGTATGTGCAGATTTTCCCTTTAAGATATGCCTTATGTTTGTATTAATTGTCCAAACTGCCTACACAACTGTTTTTTTTTTGTGTTTGTTTTATCTTGATTTGTAAAGATGTCATTATGCATTTGTTGGTTTGGTTTGAGGCATAACAGATTAAGTTGCAAGCATTGCACATTTTTTCCTTAGCGTAATGAAGTTGTCTCAATAGATATTAGCATGTCTCATGTTATTAATTTACCTTTATCTTCAGTTTTCCAATTCGATTTCCCTTTCAAGATATGTTATAAGTTAAATGTTCTATATGGCTTTAAATACTACTGAAAGGCGTAGCGTAGCTTTATTCTGGAATTTGTGATGTTTCAATGATATATAATTCTTAGTATTTGCTTTAATTTATTTTAATATGATTTTGACTATGTTTATTTTCATGTAGCATTTAGTTAATTAATCACTCTTTGAATATTTATTAATCATTTTCTTTTCTTTTATTTACATGATATGCATCGGAATCAACAAAGAGTCTCACTACATCCAGGTTCCACACATCTTTCAACCTCAAGAGTCTCAAACAAATAGGGCGGGATGACATTGTCACTCGTCCTATTCACTTCAATTCTTTAAAATTCCGACGTTTTATTTTCTTCTTGTGGTAATATGTGATTTTTTTTATAAATATTGAAATGTAGAATAGATAGATTTAGGATTAATAACTTAAAAATGGTAGATTTTAAAAATTGCCGCTAGTTTATTTATCTCTTAAGCCCGTTATGCATGTCTAAACCTTTCAAAAATATTTTAGTCGTTTTTATGCATCCTTAGTATTACAAAAATGAATAAGGTGTCAAATTTGCCAAACTCATAAATAATCTATTTTCATAAAAGCCTTTTCTTATTATCAATTGCAAAACAAACATTTTATAAATTATGCTATACAAATGCATACTTTCATAAAAATAAATTTTGCATGCAATACGTATCTTTTCAATAAACTATTTTTCATGCATTCACAAACAAGCCTCTTGCATTTTTTTTTGTAGAAATATGTACTTCAAATAATTTATTTGTAAACATCTTTTCTTAACTTTATGTTTTCAAAACATGCATTTTAAATACAATGATTAAGCCTAAGTTTGATCGGATAACCGTAAGTTAGCGGATTCTATAGGATGTCTAACCCATTCCCTTTAGGATAATAAAGAACTCTTACCCAAAATCTCATAAATTTCGCATACCTATAAATGGAGATCATTTGTAGCATATTTATGCTATTTAGAAGTGTCTTAATTCACTAGACTAATTGGGTGGCGACTCCTTAAAAATAAATAGGAATCAACCATACGTAGTGCACCGTTTCAACTCAGGTTAAAATGGGGTATTACAGCATGGCGACTCCGTTGGGGATTACAGATTCTTAACCATAACAAACCTAGGTTAAGTATGTTGTTTTATTTTCTTCATTTACTTGCTTAATGCTTCTTTTTGTTTTTTTTTCATTTATTTGCTTTTTACCTTTGCCTAAACTTTTCTTCTTTACATATATATTTGTATATTGCTATTTGTTACCGCTTTTCTTAAACTGTCATTCCGCTCATACTTCATCCATTCTGGAAAATTAACACTATTACACACTACACACGAGGTGCAAATTTCTTTCAAATACAAAATTTAGGAGAGTTGGCAAAGGCGCGGGAACATTGCAGTTTAATGGCTTGGACCTATTTATCATTATCTCGCATATTTGGCGTTTAGACCCACCTCTGGCATAAAAGAGGTCCCAAGCATATTAGAGCGCGCTTGATTTGCATGAAATTTGCTTATAATTGTTTGTCGCTTGCAATCCTGTACATATTTTTCAAAACAATAATTACTATACTAACTTGGTTCGCTTCATTTTTTTTAGAAAGATTATTTTTTGCCTAGCTTATTCCCCGAGAAGGCTGATTCGCGTTGACTGGCAGAACATCTCCACTTCAGAAAATCAAAAGCACGATCTTCCAACAAAATGATTGATTCGGGGTCATCCGAACAAGCTGGTTTGGGACTTGTCACTCTTCCAAGTGATGAGCCGGAAAATTCAGAAAGGGGAAATACTACCATTCAAGATGAATTCCTTGCCCAATTGTTGCAGCAGATGGCAACCATGCAGAATGAGATTGACCTACTTCGAAAGTCTACTAATCCACAACCTGTCAACCCACAAAGCCAACCACAAAATGATCATTTATCCTCTTCAACTTCACATATGCCTCAAGCTCCGCTTACCCGAAATACCCCACTTATTCCAAATTACCAAACCACCCAGCACAAGCAGACGATACACATCGCCAGCCCTAGCAAGAAGCACATGCCATTGACATATACGACCGAAACTCAGCCATTTACTGTTCCCATCATTCCTCAAGAAGTTGACCATTACGAGGAAATGGAAAGACAAAATCGATCTAGAGCTGATGAAAGTATGGCAAAGGAAATTCATAATCTAAAAGAGGCATTCAAAAGCATTCAGATAAACAAAGGACATGAAGGGTTAGAATATGAAGATCTTTGTATGCACCCCGATGTTGAATTGCCTATGGGGTACAAGGTGCCCAAATTTGACATATTCGATGGAAAAGGAAATCCCCGAGCCCATCTAAGGTCATACTGTGATAAATTGATTGGAGTTAGAAAGGACCAAGCAATCATCATGAAGCTATTCATCAGGAGTCTAACCGGTGAATCACTTGATTGGTACACAAGCCAAGACCCACGGAAGTGGTACAGTTGGAGCGCAATAGCGCAGGACTTCGTGGACTGATTCAAATTTAACACCGTTACTGTCCCAGATAGATTTTATTTGATGAAGTTGGAAAAGAAGTCAACAGAGACTTTCAGGGAGTACGCTATGAGATGGAGGTCAGAAGCGGCAAAGGTTCAACCTCCGATGGCGGAGAGTGAGATGACCACCATATTCGTGCAGTCTTTAAAAGTCGCTACATATTATGAAGGAATGATCGGTGTGATCGGGCGAGATTTCTCCGAAGTCGTAAGGATGGGAGACGTCATAGAAGAGGGTATAAAAACATGCAGAATCACTGACTTGACCACTCTGCAAGCAACAAGCAAAACAATTCAGTCGGATCCAATTGGAGGTACCTCCCAAAGAAAGAGAGATACATCATCCTCGCTATGGTCATTCAAGAGCCTGGCGGACTGGTTCCGAGATATCAAAGCCCACAACCGTATTATCAGCACTCATCTACCTCATATCCTGTTTATTATACCCAACGAATGTTTAGCATACCCCGAGTATATCCAAACCCCTCATACTCACCGCAGTCACGATTTCGTACGCCAAACGCATCCAAACCCCACATAAACCCCGAAAGAAAGCCAACCAAAACTTATACGCCGCTGGCCGAACCTCTATCCCAGTTGTATGAAAAGCTGAAAACTGCATGAATACTCCAACCGATTCCTAGAAATACCCTAATCCTAATTCCAGAATACATGATGGAGCTAAACATTGCGCATATCACTCTGAAGCCATCGGACATGACACTGAAAATTGTTATACACTCAAGACAAAATCGAGGAGTTGATCACAGAAGGAGTCATCCAGCTAAAAGAAGCTGCCCCCAATGTGAACAATAACGTTTTTCCAGATCACAACAATGCCCATGTAAACATGATTTTGGAAGATGAAGAAAGCAATCTGAAAAGGACCATTACGCCAGCCCAGAAAGGGAAGAAGGTTGAACCATCAACCAAATATCAAAGGAAAAGAAGTACCACTTATCGAAAATTGTTCGACCTCTGAATCAGTCATTTGCTAAAACATGAGTTGCATAGGGATGATCCCGCAGAAGACCCAATAATCTGGGATGCAGAGCAACATACATTTTTGAAAATTAAACTCGTGCCCCTGTCTTGGTCCTCTGAGAATCTAAGAAAATATGTAGTTAGTTTAATATATTTTGTCTCCTTTTGTAATTGGAACTACATTATGACCTGATTCCCTCGGCGGGATACGTAGGCGACCACATCGACTTCGGTCCATTTCAGAAAACTCTACCATTTTCTTTTGTAACCTAAACTACGTTATGACCTGATTCCCTCGGTGTGATACGTAGACGGCCCACATCGGCTTCGGTCCCATCTTAGAAATTATTGCAACCCTTTTTCACTTGTAATGAACTACGTTATGACCTGATTTCCTCGTAGGGATACGTAGGCGGCCTAATTCGGCTTCGGTCCCACCATAAAAAAATCCTCTTCTATCTTGCGTGTACATAATAAGATCAGCAAGCGATCTACGCAAGGCTCGATCTCATGCAATTGAAAATTCAGCGCCCTCGCACACCAAAAACTGGGGCAATCCTAAGAGTTCGTCGCAGGAAGATAATCATAGTATTTTCAATAAATATACTAGTCAAGATTTGTGAGATAGACATGGGTCACATGTCCTAACCAGTCTGAACATACACGCGTCAAGAGTCGGGGCTATAAAGTCAACGTGAATCAACCGCCCCTTCCCCAAACTCACAAATTTCTTTGAGTGCAGATTCTCAGATCAACGGAGGCACAGAAATGGAAACAACGACGTTTAATTCCGAAAAGAACTTCTACATCACAATGAATCACACCTATTGGACGACTACACAAAATTGACCTACATGGCCTCAACGACATCACGTTTGCACAATGATGGTATTTTGACTTACAGGGTCACATTCTCCTTTCATCTATTCTCTTTACAATCAGATTTATGTTTGAAAATTTTAAATGTAGCATTTCAACCTTAACGTCATTTTAATTATGTCCGAAAACGACAATATATGTGATACGTGCGAAAACAACGTCATTTTGATTATGTCCGAAAACTACAATATCTGCGATACGTCCAAAAATGACGTCATCTGCACTACGTTCGAAAACGACATCATTTGAATTATGTCCGAAAATGACAATATATGCGATACGTCCGAAAACAACGTCATCCGCATTGCGTCCGAAAACAACATCATTTTGATTATGTCCGAAAACGACAATATCTGCTATACGTCCGAAAACGACGTCATCTGCACTACGTACGAAAATGATGTCATTTGAATTATGTCCAAAAACGACAATATCTGCGATACGTCTGAAAATGACATCATCTGCACTACGTCTAAAAACGACATCATTTGAATTATGTCAGAAAATGACAATATATGCGATACGTCCGAAAACGATGTCATCCGCACTACGTCTGAAAATGACATTATCTACATTACGTCCGAAAATGACGTCATTTTAATTATGTTCGAAAAGGATGTCATCTGCGATACGTTTGAAAAAGACGTCATCTGCACTACGTCGAAAAACGACATCATCTGAATTGTCCGAAAATGACAATATCTGCGATACGTTCGAAAATGACGTCATATGCATTACATCCGAAAACGACGTCATTTGCATTACGTCTAGAAACGACGAATATCTGCATTACTTCTGAAAACGATGAATATTTGCATTACGTCGGGAAACGACGAATATTTGCATTACGTCCGGAAACGACGAATATTTGCATTACGTCCGGAAATGACGAATATCTGCATTACGTCCGGAAATGACGAATATCTGCATTACGTCCGGAAATGACGAATATCTGCATTACTCCCGGAAACGACGAATATTTACATTACGTCCGGAAACGACAAATATCTACACTACGTCCGGAAATGACGAATATCTGCATTACGTCCGAAAATGATGAATATTTGCATTGCGTCTAGAAACGATGAATGTTTGCCTTACGTCCGGAAACAACGTTTGTTATTTCAATTCACAGGATCATATTCTCATATATATATATCTTTTATTCAACAGTTATGCACTAATTTTTCTTAAGTTTAGCCTGCAGGAGCCTTAATTTACAAGAGCAGGAGCACAACGTGGAACTGTCTCTTACGGCGAATCGAGGCACTTGATACCTCGAACATCGATCCGCTCTTCTACAGCATCCCACAATACCAATGACCCAGTGTCATCATAATTCGACACTATGACAAAAAATTAAATTTGTGTCAGCCTTGCCTTTAATTCTCTAGTATCACAACAACTCAGTGTCTTCATAATTCGACACTTGGACAAAAAATTTGAATCCGCGTCCGCACCATCTCAATTTTTTCTTGCATCACACCATTGGCCCCAGTGTCATCATAATTCGACACTGGGACAAAATTTTAAATCTGCGTTAGCTTGCCTTTAATTTTCCAAACGTCGCAAAAACCCAACGTCATTATAATTCGACACTGAGACAAAAATTTTAATCTGCATCAGTTTTACGCTCAAGTTCCTAGCATCAGAGATCCTCTTTCTTCTTGAAAAACTCCTTTTACTCATGTATTTCCTAATCTTTGACAATCAGGACAAAATTGACTACAAGTCAACGTCTTTGTCCGAAAACTCTTTTATCGTCTTCAATCAAAGAAGGACAAGTTGTTGACACCCAATTTTGTCCCAACTTTACTAAACATTTCATTTAGTTCGTCCTTTTATCTTTAATTAATTTCACTATGCTTCTCAGTCTTGAAAATTCTCAAAAATGCTAAATTTTAATATTTTTCACTAATTACAGCTTAATTTTAAAATATCGGGTATTATATTTTAATATCTCAGTATTGGCTTTGATGATCGATTTTCTCTCAATATTTTCACCAAATTTAATCATTTTTCATACGAATATTATATTTTTACTTAAACTAAATATATATATATATATTAAAACTTTTATACCGTATTTTATGTGTGGGTGCACTTTTAAAATTAATTAGGACCAAAAAAGCATTTTTAAAATAATTGGATTAGTTAATTGGACTAATTTTCTCCTAACATTAAAACACCTAAATTCTACCCAATAAAAGCCCTAACTCTTCTACCCAAACAAAACTCTCAGCCCACTCCCCCAGCCCAACCGATAAATCGACCCGCCCCACATCCCATTTTCTTCAAACACCCTCCTCATCCAAAACCAACTAAACCCTTCACAAAACCAACGACCCTCCTTCTTTCACTTCATCCCTATCGTCGACACCCCTGCACCCCCTATACCTCTGCTCCTAACCACCTTTGACACCACCACACCTCTACATCACATCTCACCCATACCCTGTTCCCCCGAAAATCCGCTTCCAAATCTTGCCATTTAATTCAAATTTCGAATTCAAATTTTTTGGAAGGGGTGAACGTTATGGGGAAACCTATCTATAAAAGGACCCCATTATTCTTCATAAAACGGGGTCCGATTTTGAGTATTGATTTCTATGACCTTCATTTTATTCTTCGTTTTAAAATTCTTGCGTTTAAGATCGGATTTTTTGGTTTTGGTTTGAAGATTGAGAATAGACTCATATCCTTTAGAAGCTTAAACTAAGAAAACACACACTCTCTTTACTACAAAGCCTCAAACACCCTTTTTTATTTTCAATTTTTGCTTTAACAAGAATCCGAAAACATCAAGTCTTGCTTCTCTTCAGCAGTACACACACAAACACTTTCGAGCGGAATTGACGAGTCGAGACGACGCTTCGATTCGTCACCCGGAGAAGGTAAACATGATTCCATCTTTAATTTCTTATTTAATTTATTTAATATGATCTGCTGATGTTGCTTGGTGTCTATGACAATTCTTGGTGTGTTTAGTGTAAATATGCCTTAATATCCAGCTTGTCACGAGATCTAGTTTTTTTTAGAATTCTGGGAAATGAGTTAATTAAATGGATTTCAGCATGTTCACATTGCCTAAGGGTGTGCTGATGACAAAAGATCATCAGGGTCAATATGTTCAGCTAAAGATGCCTAATAAGTTAATCTAATCAGCCATGTGTGGATTTGTCATGATAAGATGATGTTAAACAGGTTATGTAATGAAGTTTAACAGCTAGTTAATAATTTTTTTGAGCTTGGCATGTATTAGCATGATTAATGTAATGTGTTGTTGGTTTCACTGTTAGAAGTCATAATTTGGGACAACTGAGGTTTGATTGTGTGACTCTGGTTTGGTTCTTAAAATTTCACTTTGCAGTGATATTGAATTTGGTCTTGCTATATGGCCACTATCCAGTATCTCTATAAATCCATTTGTATCTTGTTAAAATTATCCTAGGTCCTCCCTTTAATCTTTGATCTGTTCAAATCTGAGTATATTGAAATTTGTGTTCTTCCTCTGTTTGAATATTATGCTCTCCATGACTAGTCTAAAAGGATATTCTCTAACTGTCTCAGTATGTCAGCTATCTGTTAAGTTGATTTTGCACTCAATCCTGCCTGTTTGAATGTAAAAGATGTCCATATGATAGCATGTGAAGTCCTTTGAGTCATTTTATAGTGTACTCTACTTAACAAACTGGATGTGTGTACTTAGTTTAGTCTAGACAGTCTTATATACCTAAAAATGCCATGTTAGTTTGATTGTTTGTATGTTCCCATGTTCAGCATGATTGTCAACTAGCTATGAAAGGACTGATTTGTACCCTAAGGCCCAGTAATGTAGTACATGAAGGACCCTGCACACTTAATTTAGCTTTGATAGATTCTGAATACTTGAGATGTTGCATTTAAATGGCTATTATGCATTTCTAATCTTTCCTATTTCTCATGAATTGACCACATATTTATCTTTGTTGTTTGAATATCGAAAGCATGCACATATTAGCATGAAACATTTTTTACGTCCAAACTGATCATGTCTACTAAATTGATCATATTCACTTGGTTTAAAAATGCATAAATATTTTCCTTTCTCCTGCTGCATCTATGCTGAAACTGTCAATCTACAGTCAACTCACATATATTTTTAACCTATTGTGTATATCTGGCTCCAATATGTTAAATATAGGTTAAGTATGGGCTTATTATTAAATCTGAGCCTGAACATCTCTGTAATGACTATGTATGTGCAGATTTTCCCTTTAAGATATGCCTTATGTTTGTATTAATTGTCCAAACTGCCTACACAACTTTTTTTTTCTTCATAAAAGTCTTTTCTTATTATCAATTGCAAAACAAACATTTTATAAATTATGTTATACAAATGCATACTTTCATAAAAATAAATTTTGCATGCAATACGTATCTTTTCAATAAACTATTTTTCATGCATTCACAAACAAGCCTCTAGCATTTTTTTTTATAGAAATATGTACTTCAAATAATTTATTTGTAAACATCTTTTTTTAACTTTATGTTTTCAAAACATGCATTTTAAATACAATGATTAAGCCTAAATTTGATCGGATAACCGTAAGTTAGCGGTTTCTATAGGATGCCTAACCCTTTCTTTTATGATAATAAAGAACCCTTACCCAGAATCTCATAAATTTTGCCGACCTTTAAATGGAGATCATTTGTAGCATGTTTATGCTATTTAGAAGTGTCCTAATTCACATACTAATTAGGTGACGACTCCTTAAAAACAAATAGGAATCAACCATACGTAGTGCACCGTTTCGACTCAGGTTAAAATGGGGTATTACAACTGGGAATATGTAGGCGGACTCAATACTAGAGGACCGATTATATTTCAATAAGAGTCGTTTTAAATCTTTGCTTTATTTAGTCCTAATCGAGTCAAACTATTGGTGGCATGAATTCTCATACAATCTGAGATATGTAGGAAACCTAGAAACTATGATCCTACCACAATTCTAGAAACTTACGCAAAAATCGAGAAGCATTTTGACTTGATCGGTAAAAATTTAGTTTGTCAAATTTCGTTGCTCATGGATGGTCCTGCCATCCTCGAACAACGAAGAGACAATTGTTGACACATAATTTTTACCCTCCAATATTTTATTTAATCATTCAAAGTTTCTGAGTCATGAACAGAGTAAAATATGCATTTTACAAAGCGAAAATGATTTTACAAAATTATTCCGGTGATATTTTTCCAAATAAATAGAAAAATATCATCGAATACATTATTGTATATCACTTTCATATTTTTAGAAATATTTATCAATTTTTATAAATTAAAAAATACAATTACCTAATTAATTATTTATAAATTGATTGATATTTTACTCTGTAATGTTAAGTAAATTGGTCTAATTAAATAGAGAATCCAAATAGCGTCTCAATTTTATTTCGAAATCTTTATTTTTTGCGGATTTTCTTTTCTAATTACTCGTTTTATTGTTTTATTTGCTTATTTGTTGCTTAATTGGTCGATTCGTTTTAGATTAAAGTCAAATTGACCATATTTTAAATTCATCTCGTGACCTAATATCCCAAGCCCTTTTATTTAAATGAATTTTGGGTCCATTCCCTTTCAATCAGCCAAGCCCAGTCCACCAAGGACGCGCAATAGACGCTTAAAGAAGCGTAATGCCCTCCCCCCATTTTATTTTTCGCGGAAAGTGAGTTTAACTTTCTCTCAGTTCTTTTAATTAAGTATTTTTCTGTGATTAGGTGTTTAATTACATTGTTTGATCAGTTTTGGGTAGATTAGGGAGTTAGTTTGTGTTCTTTAATTTTGATTAATTAGATCTTGTGAAGAATAATTAATATATTCAGACTCTTTGAGTATTTAATACAGCTTATGGTATGTGCTGTATACCCTATATATGTGGTTAATTGCTTGATTATCCTCATTAGTGTGTATATTAACATCAAATAAGTGGTAAACTAGCTATGGCTTAGCCACTGGGGTATCCCTGTTTAATATATGTGGATTTGATATTAGTCATGGTTGAAATTAGCAATTAGCTATGGATACACTCTTTGATGTTAGGTTAAAATCTAGGATATAAATTTAGTTTAAAGCTATTAAATATGTGCATATAGTATGGTAGTATATGAATGAAGACTCTGCATAACCCTAGTTCAGCATATTTTACTCTTAGGAGGTCATTAATAAATTGGGGTATGTGCTTATGTGAAATGTCTTTATGTCCTAGTTGTGATATAAGAACAATATGATTACTTTTCATCATTCTGGATCTCTGTTGGTAGAACTTGTATGATAAAATCTGAGACAGGGGTGGACTAACGAAATAATGTGAGCCGACTAAACTAAAAAATATATATATTTAGCGCTCAAATTACTATATTACAATAGCAATTTACGTTCTTTCGAATCATGAAAGTTATTGATAATAGCATCTATGTCAAAATCATCGATAATTTCTCTTTCAATATACAATAGCAAAGTATTTGTAAGATAATCATATGACATTTTGTTGCAGAGTCGACTCTTCACAATTTTTGTAGCTGAAAATGCACGTTCATTTGTTGCAGTGAAAACCGGGAGCGTAGGCACAAGAGAAACCAATCTGAATATCAACGGATAAATTTTCGATCTTCCTGTATCTACCATCCACTTACACAACATAATAATACTTGAAAGAGAATTCAACTCCTTATCATCAGATACTTTAACTCTAAAGTGTCTTAACTCTATTGTCAACAATTGTCCCAATTTTAGCTCTGTAAAATTCCCTGGATAATATTTTTTTGCTAGCTCAGAAATTCGCTCAACATCAAATGAAACATATTTCTCTCTTGGATCAAGAGCACAACTAAGAGAAATCAACTCCATTGCTTGCTCACTGAAACGACTGTTTAACTCCCGCGTCTCCAAATTTATAGTAGCATAAAATATATCAATTTTATAATGATTTCAATTATAAAATCATGTAAATTGACACGGCTACGCCCTCTCATGCCCTTATACTTTTCACTTAGGTTGGGAACTTCTATGGAATGGTGGACACAAAAAGTTTTTACCTTTAGGAGCAAATCATCAAATTCATTATCTCTGAGTTTTTGAACAAGGGTCTTTGTTGTCCGAACAAGATACATAGCATGGGCAATGTCTAGTGACTTCTTTTGGAGAGCTTGAGAAAGAGACAGTAATCTCCATCAATTCTTGGATGAAATGCAGGATGAAAACAAACTCGAATGAATTCATTGCCTCAAGGCCAGAATATGCTTGACCCCGTTGAGTGCTTGTTTTGTCATCATCAATAATATTATCAAGAACCAAACGTGTAGCATTGTACATCTTAATCAAACTTGACACTGATCTCAAGTAGGAGCCCCAACGAGTATCTCCAGCCCTTTGTAGAGTTCCAATCTGATTAAGTCTCAGCCCTTTGTAACATGTTCATTTACCACAGGTGCATCATTTTCCAAAGGTTTAGTGAGTTCTTTTGTTTTAAAGAACGAACTAATTTTTTTTGTGGTTTTGACATTTGTATAATATTCTCAAATATGACAAAAAAAATCAAACATTTAAAATAACCAATCGTCTAACTAAAATTGAATTGAGACCACAATATTACTATCATAAATTAAATATTTCTAACAATTCATCAAACCCAATCAAAAAAAAAATTGGTTTAAAATTAATTATTTTCCTAATTTGCAATCATAATTAACAATCCAAATTAAACTCAAAAATTCTATTCGTTGCTGTTCTACTTGTTGTCGCTGGAAATTGCAATTCTTCACCCACGCATGTGGTTTAGAGTAGTGACTTCATGATTTTTTAATAGGTTAATTTTTTTTTTGGAAAGGCAGTGGGCCAATACTATGATTGTCCAACGCGGGGCGGGCCTGGGGCGTGGTCGAGGTCCGCTGGCCGGGGTAGGTCGGGTCTGGTCAGCGGGTGTGCCACCACCCCGTCCCGATCCAGAGGGGGTCGGGGTGGGGTCGGGTGGATCATATTTTTATTTGTCTTTAAATTAAATAAATAAATAACACACATACACAACAAGATAGTTCAATAAAAACATCCCAAGACTGTTTTTGTGCCTCTTATATTATTCGACTAGAAGTATGAATTTTTTTTGTAATACAATTTCAAAATTGCAACTTCGTGATATTGAAAGTTGCAAATAAATAGCATAGTAAAATTACAATTAAAAGAATTACATTTTAAGAAACACATTTTCTAGTTTCTTTATAATGTATTGTGGTTCTTCGGTTGGAATTGATATATCTTGGTCAAATTGGACAACGTCGCTTGCACATCCGTCGGATAAGATTTCGTTGTAGTTGTAATCTTCTTCTTCGTCGGTCTCCGGTTGGTCGCACCTCCTACGCTCAGCACGAATTCAGTCTCTGAATAGAACTACAATCTCTAAAGAGTCTCCTGTCAATGAATGTCTGTGCTCCCCTATTTGAAATCTTTACGCAGAAAATGCGCTTTCGGACGTTGTTGATGATGCTTGAATGTTCAACACATCTCGGGCCATCTTTGCTAGTGTTGGAAAATTCTTCTCATTCTCCCTCCAGTATTTTAGCAAGTCTTCACGTCCCTCTTTATTTTCAATTGTTTCGTACGGTACAACACCCTGCAAAACAAAAACATCAAACTCGCTAATTTGGTTAGAAACGGTACCACCAAACATTCTCTGTCTGAGGCTTTGAATACTAGCCGCAGAAACAACATGTCGTTTTTGAGGCTGTGTTGAAGAAGATGGCATGGAAGCCGGTTGGTTGCTAGCACTTTCTTGTTGGTAATGTGTATATACTTTTTTACATTCATCTTGAATGCTAGAAAACACTTCCTCTCTACTTATTTCAACAGGTGGTGGGTCATTTGGATTTTTAAGAGTTGGAGGTGGAAGTGTATCTATGCAATCGTAAATAGTATCAACAAGATTTTTACAACCGTCTATTTTAATAGATGGATTTAATACAGCACTAATAAAAAATATTGGAGGAATAGGAATAAAATATTTTTTCATTTTTTTTAAACATTTTTAATAGGTTCCTTATAAGCTAATTTTCCATGTATTCACTAAGTAATATAAATATTAGAGTTATATAAAATAACATTGATGAAATAGTAGGATAATAAATTCCGGAAAATTCTTTAGTAGCTATATAAAATTTCTCTAAAAATACATGAAGTTCTAAAATTGTATCTCAATCGGAATCTATAAGCATATCACTGGGATTTCGATTACGGGCGTTAAAAAATTGGGTTATAGGTTGTCTATACTCATAAGCAACACGTAGTTGGTTGTATAAAGAATTTCATTTAGTGCATACTTCTTCGGGAACTTTTCTATAAGGTAGACCACAATCGTGACAAGTTTTTTTATATTCTTTTAGTCGTTGTATTCTATTATTTTTAAAAATATAGTTTGTAGCAAATTGAAATGTCTTCAAAAAGTTTTATACCATCCTTTACAACTAAGTTATAAATATAACATGTACATTTTATATGAAAATTATCTGGAAAAATGGAGTTAAGACAATTTTTAATCTTCTAACAGCAGCAATATTAGAAGAAGCGTTATCTAATGTAATAGTCATGACTTTATCACTTATGCCATAATAAACGCAAACAGAAAAAATATTTTCTTGAATTAAATACCAGTGTGCCTTTCATCAATATATTTATATGCTAAAATACGTTTTTGCATAGACCATTTATGGTCTATCCAATGACATGTTACAGTTAAATAATCATGACCGTTAGTACTACGACCCATATCAGATGTGATAGATACTTTTTCCAGGGTAATGATATAAATAATGTAAATATTGTTGATATTCGTGTGCAAATTTAAAAACATCTCTCCTAACAGTTGATCTAGAAAAACCGTTATAAGCAGGATTGTATATTGATCTTATATAATGAATAAAATCAGGAGAATCAGAAAATGAAAAAGGCAAACCCTCCACTGCAACTAGTTTTGATAATTCTTCCCTATCTTTCATTTTATCGTATTTAGGGCCTACAACTGCCCCTGTCATAGGGTCAATTTGACCCTGTACCTGGTGCAGGACAGTATGTGAAGCTTGTCCCGACTGAGAGGGCATTCTGAGATGGCCTTGTTTTTAGTTATTGTCCGAAACTGGTCATATTGTCTTTCTCTCTTAGTACAAAAAATGTATCTGGAGTATACCATATATCATTCATATATCATGTATATTTTGGTGGAGGTGATTGTATATATGTTTGGGCGTGGGCTCATGGGCAAATCTAAGCATGTGTTTAATTTGTGGCTAGTCCATTCCCTTCTTTGGAGTTTAAAAAAGGCCGTTGGGCTTTTCTCTCCATTTATGTGTATTGCCTACTATGTTGAAACTTGAAAGCCAATTTTGGGTTTAAAGTACTTTGAATTATTGCTTTGGGCCTTTAGTGCTTGTTTTGCTTAAATTGCTACAATTAACATAAAAGCATTTACATATATTTGTGTTTAGCTTTACATGGTATTTCGTTACATTCATATTCAATAATTTTAGATATTTTCTATCTCTTATTCTTGTTTTTCCCTCTCTTTTGCATGGCCATGGGCCCACGAGGCTCACACCTATCTGCGTGATTTGAGCCGTTGGGCTTGAGGGCCCAACAACACCATTCTTCATCGAGTTCGGAAGCAAGAAGGCACATCCATGGATAAAAATGGCTTAGAAAAATAGACTTCTTTTATGTACGGATATTGATGGGCCGGTATACCCACCAATGCGTTTTCTCTACTTTATATTTTGTTGTATTTTCTTAACCGTAAAAACCTTAAATTATTATTGGAACCACATAAGATAGAATTTAATTATTGTTTCCACCCTTTTAAAAAAATAGAATTACTTTATGTTTCACGCGGATTAACAATAAAAGGTTCATTTCGGACAAGTACTAAAAATGGCATTTTTAGTATTCCGATTATAGTTTGGGCTAAGGGAATAAACAATTAGTAGTTGCCCTCCTTTAAAAAAAAAGAAAATACTTTTAAACTTCCTATTTCAATATATTGAAATCTCTTTATTTAAAAGAAAGGAGTTTTTGCAAGATTTTTTTTTTGCATTCATTAAAATGTTGTGTTGGCGGAAAATGATTTTTGAATGATAATATTTGCAATATTTTAAACACCTTAAGCAATAAAAATATTTTTCTATTATATAAGACTTGAGATCAATTGTATCTTACGGATCTTTAATACTGGGGTGCCTAACACCTTCTCCGGGGATCATTTGAGCGCTTACCCGAACTCTGGTTTACTTTTAAAAAAAATATTTTGAAAAAACTTCAAAGAATATGGTTTTTCTAGTTTTTCTTATAAATTAGGTGCGACTCTAAAATAAATAAAATTTCAAGAGTTCACAAGTTATCCAGTAGCTTTTATGCCTCTGCATAAAACTGAACAGTAACAGGGAGAAGAGTGGGTCCACGCATCCAAAACATGAGACTTCTATGCGGACAGACTCGTACGGACTGGGATTGCTGACAGTCATTGTACTCGCTCGATTTCTTTTTGTCATTTCGAAAAAACCCGAAAGGGGATCATGTATTCACATGACGAGTCGTCCCCCAAGAACGAAATAAAAGTCCTCACTTATTTTTGATTTATTTGTTAGAAAGGCATCCCTCGCTTAACATTGAAAAACATTCAGGGCAAAACTGAACTCGGAAGCCACACGACCCCGTAAACCGCTTCTAAGACACGACACAGCCAAAAAGCCTCCAAGCGTTTAGATTTCATGAATTTTTGTGCCTTTAAATAGGGTTGATACATCTTCCTCATCAAACCGAAAATCAAGGGCTCTCATTTATTTCGAATTCGATGTCTTAAATCCCTATATCGCGAAAGTGTTCCCGGATGTGACATTCTTGGATTGGGTTAAGGTATGATGACCTCAAACACAAAATGCAAAAATCACATTAAAGCGTGCACCGATCATCATACCTTAACTTAAACAACAAACGCTCGAATATTAGCATAATTTTGGCAGATGAGCGTAACGGTCATGCTTCAACGATTAAGTGCAAATTAAAAAGCCAACAAATCATTTTATGACTACAATTGTTGCAAAAACAAAGCGTAAGTCAAAGCGTAAGAAGACATGATTAAGAAAAAAATGACACTTATCATTAAAACAGAAAGCAATGAGAGCATAAATATTTATATAAGAACATTGTTTAGGGTAAGAAGCCCCGAGATTCCACAAAATGGAGCACAAAAACACAAAACTAAAGTCAAAATGACGCACAAGCCCAGAAGTATCCATCAAACACAAAAGATGGCACACAGGACATAGCAGTAACAAAAAGCATTAATCAAAAGGCATGCAAGCCCATCACAAATTCGCTAAAGCTGAGAAATCGACCATCCACCAGGGAATGGTGAAGAGGCGAAAGCTAGTTGTCTTCCCAAGAAACTAACACCAACCATCAGCATTGCCGCTAATCATCTCCCAGGAACAAACCCTTGGGAGACCTCCAAACCAATGTCTAGAGGCTCAAGACATACAAAGCTAAGTGGGGAATCCGCAACTGGCGAGCCAACAGAAGATCGACGGGAGGCATCTCTTCACGTAACTCGACCATATCAGCCTCAGCTGCACCCAGATCCATCTTTGCATCTATAAGGGCCAAAAAGACATCAATTTTCCCCTTCTACACGCCTTGAAGGGACCTCATGCCAGGTTTGAAGAACCGCATAGTCTTGAAGCAAGGTGGCCCTCCGCTGGTCAGCCTCTTAATGAATCATCAGGCACTGTGTTCGAGCTCGGAGCCAGGCGCGAGAAACCTCAAGTGCTTGCACCCGCCCCCTAGCAGCATCACGTTCTGCCTTCACCTGGACCACCCTCTCCCCTATCAACTGGCGAGCCTTGGTCATGGTCTGAAAATTGTCATTTCGAGATGCCAGAGCCTACATGGCCTTTTCCCACCGAAGCCCCAGAGTGGTCCTTAATTCTTGGAAATCTCTATTCTCGAACCGGAGCTGGGAAATGTCATCCCAGAGGCACTGGTTCTCCTCTGTCAACCTCGCTATATCCCAAGAGGATGAAGGCATACTCTTGTAAAGCTCGATGGCGGAGGAAGCGACAACATGACCTTGAAAACAGACCAAAATGAAGCAAACTTAGCACATGCATTCGCCTTAAAGAACAAATGATATGGGGTACAAAGATTCATGTTACTTGGAGAAAGATACCCTCAAGATGGTCCAAGGAGGCCTCTAAGCCAGGTCTAGACTAGCAAAAGAAAGCGGTGGAACCGAGGGGATAGCACCCGCATCACCACCCCTTATGTTCCCCGGTTGTCCTTCATTGACTCCCGGCTCCTCGACAGCTACGGTGGAAGGAACCCTCGCGCCCCTGGCCTCTGCAGCCTCTCCCTCATCGTCTTCCACATGAATCACCCTCTGCATCTCCTCTCTCCAGGACTAGTTAAATCGGCGATGCATTCTTACAAGTAAGCTAATTCCAGAGGAAGATGCACCAGCATCATCTCGAAGTGCACACTTCCTACTCTTCCTTGCCTCCGCAACAGCCTTGACAATACGAACTTGGGCCTCATCTCGAGAAGGCACCTTCATAGTCGAGCCCCCTTGAGCGGGGAGACCTTATAAAAAATGGATAAGTTGGAACGACATCTCAAGACTTAATCAATAAAGGCACAAAGACAACGAAAGGGAACTCACCATGACTTTTCCATTTCCATTTATCTGCGAAAATGGCTCTCCAAGTCCTCTCAATAACGTAGGAGGCATAAGCCTATCACCATGCTAAACCTATCAATCAGGGGTTCGGGTACCATCGGAGCCGTTAAAGGAACAACAAAGAATAGTTAGGAGACAAATAGAGGAGATACGGAAAGTAAAAACTTGAATACTTATGAAAGTTATCCCACTGCTCTGGTAGAGGACCGAAATCATAATCGTGAAGGCAGCGGGTATGAATCATCAAAAATCGATTATACCATCATCGGTCATGATCATCTTCAGCATTGGTGATAAGATCTCTTGAGCTCTGGAAAGCTAAGTTTATTATTCTCATATGAAGCACTCGAGATGCGTAGAGGTAGATTAGGTGATCCAAAGTGAAGGGAAGATGGGAAAGATCTGCCAAATACTGCATACAATGGACTATTCTCCAAGTCTGAGGGGTTAACTTCCCCAGACAAATGATGTACCGACGGTAGAAGGCCTCATTAACCCGATGAATTAGGAGGCTGAACCCAATGGTGAAATGGTTGGTATAGATCATGGACATCCTTGGGATGTGCTGAGTAATGCTTGCATTGGCGGGAAGAGGAAATATGTCTACATCAAGGCCCTATCGACAATCGATGCATACTTAGAAAATGGTGAAGTGATCAATCAATGAGGAGATACCCTCCAAAGACTCGTAACGAAGGCTCACACGAAAATCCCTACCAAATTAAAATTATAGGGAATAATCTCAGAGGCGGAATAACCCAAGTCGATGGTCTGGGTGATGACAGAAAGTGAGGGGCCATGGTGGATAGATACCACCGTGGTAGCACCAAGTTCTTCTCGCATTCTAGCGAGAGTAAGATCATAAAAAGAAGATGAGGAAGTCGAAGAAGAAGACATGATGAATATGGGGTTTGATAAAGCAAGAAGTTGTGTTTGCTTGAAAATATGAGATAAAAGTGAGAATGGAAAAATATGATCTGGGTCATTGGCTTAAATAGCCTGCTGGGGAAATGACTAGCCTTGGAAAGCAAAGCGGCGTACCCTGTCAGTAATCGTCAATCAGTATCTCTGACAGGATGTCGTCAAATGAGTGACTGAGCGCATTAAATGCTAACTTGACGAAACGTATGATCGTGGGAAAAGAGCTGATGTTTCGCTTCTAGCAAAAAAAGTTTTGAAAAGTGTATAGACTCTTCCATTTCCCAGACTTATGAAATGAAAGACCCGAAAAGTGAGAGACTATATGTATTGGGTGAGACGCCCGGGTGGGTTAGTGTATCCGGAGATATAAATGGCTCCGAGTCTTCACACAATTGTCTCTCACTCCCAACGACTCCAGTCACATCAGCCTTTCTAAATCAGAGTGTCACGACGCTTGTGAGTGTGATGACATCAATATGCTTACTTCATCATAACTTTAGGAGGGCATAATAATCTAGTTTTATCTTATATATGTGAGACTTAGACGGTAAGGAACCACACATTGTATCATTTTGCTCACACTTGTAACTTAAACTTTATTCTCTCTCAAAGCAATATACTAAAAGAAGCACTTGTCCATTATTTTTCATTACTAATTTCGAATCAAAGCTTACTTGTTCATACCATTTTTTTACTTACTTATTTGCTTATTAACTTATCCATCACATATCATACAATACCGGACTCACTGAGGGGTTATCCAGATCAAATGTAACTCACTTGTCTTTAAACTCTAAAATACAAATCTCTAATTGTGTTTTTTTTTAGAACTGATTTCACCGGAAAACACTTATGCCAGTATATCTACTCCCTCCATCACATTCTATTCGACACTCTTTCTTTATTAGTAAGTCCTAAAAAGAATGATACATTTTTATACTTAAAAATAATTTAAAGATGATTTACAACCACATATATCTAAGGTTTGTTTTGGACCATACATTTTCAATCTTTATTTTTTTTTTAAAATTCGTGCTCAGTCAAACTCTTTTATATAAATTGGGACGGATGGAGAATTAATTAAGTGTTTGTTAGCGGTATTTGTTTTCTTTGTATTATGTTGGTACTACTCGTACTTCTAGGAAGCTTCATTTGACCCTTATTCGCTTTTAATTATCACCTTTCATTTTCTGACCAATCAATCGCCGCAAGAATTCATATTAATCATACTACAAGACAATAATGTCAGCATATAGTTCATGAACAAGATAGAAAAACTAAACAGCTTGTTTTCTGAACATATTTTCAAAAGAAAATTAAACACATTGTTGTGTCTTTCAAAGACAAGAATAAATTAATTAGTAACGGTACGTTTTCTAGGAGGGGAGAACTTTGCTTGCTGTTTACAGAACAAAAAGAGTATGGTGAAAACAAGGGTTTCAACAAAATCTAACCTGACAAATTAAATTCTTTAAAAGTCACATCAATCATTAACCATTGGCTTTGATCTGCAATGCCCATAATGACCTTTCCCGAAGAGAAAAAGACGTTAGTTTTACTATTCCTATATTTTTTTATCATCACTAAAGCAAATGTATGTTTACACATACCGAGTGAAATTTTCATAATGTGGGATTAACGCGCAAATGTATGTTTGCGGCTTAATATACATGTAAGTATGTATCACTACTTATGACCGCACAGCGGATATATATCATTACACACACTTTACAATTATTTGATTAGAATATGTTGAATTCACCTCTGTCGTCTATGATGTATATAATACAACTTGTAGAAGGTAGCATGCGAACTTAATTACAACTTCCAATAGCAACAAACAATATATAAGTATATACTGTATCCGTCTAAGTTAGTTAAAGTCGACTTAAAATTCTTAGCATACATTTCGTTCCATTAAAATTCAGAAGCGGGCTTAAGATCGGAGAGCAAGTTGGACTTGTTGAATATTACAAGGATTTATAACAAAAGATAGCACTAAATTACCATTACACACGAGGTCTGAAAAAAGTTGGAGCACATTAAGTTTATTTGTACGTACGTAATGCATATGTAATCTTGCTTTTCATTTATGCAAAGGTTACGCGTACAGAAAAATTGTTGGAAATTTGCCTTTGGTGGAGGTTGGGTCCGTCCATCTTCAATGACTTAAACATCATGGTTTCACATGTCGGAGAACCTGGTTCTTTACACATGTGTAATCTACTAAGTGAGTAGATGACCGTAGGGCCAAGAATCGTCAAATTCCATTGAGAAATGGAAGAGATATTGGTCCACGAAGTAAGGTGTTTGAGACATGAAAGAGTGGTGTGTGACAAATCTACCACATCGGTAGTAAAAGGAAGAATTGTTCATGTTATAAGTCTCTAAACTGAATAAGAGATTGAGACCCTAAGGGGTAACTGATCGGTGTATTTTATATACACCTTTTGAGTCATTTTTAGTTAGTCTTTTGCCCATTTTTGTACAAATATGTGTCGTCTTAGGATATATTTTCTTGCTTTTGAGTCATATTGGTTTAAAGTGGCTCATTGGCGGAAAAGGAGCAAAAAGAGGGCAGAAACAGAGGTTCCAGAGCTCGAAAAGCGAGAAAGTCATGAACCGGCACGAACAGTGGCCATGCGCCTCCCAAACACAGAGTCAGAGCGCTTTGTAGTCAAGAAAAGAAAATACTCAAGAACAAGTCTCCAAGCCTTCTAGCATCCAAAGATTGTGTTGTGGAATATTTACAAGATGGAATGGAATAAAATGGTGGATGGAGAATGAAATGGTGGATGGAGAATGGAATGGGTGATGAAGGATGGGTGGATGAATTCTTCTAATGATGTAGAGACTATTTATAACCCAAGAATCCTTTAGGTAAAGGGTTAGGGATTATGTAGGTAGGAAAGGTTATGGAATCCTTTTAGGTAAAGGGTTTAGGAAAAGTTATGGAAAAGGGTTAAGGAATATGTAGGTAGGAAAAATTATCCCTTTTGGACTCTGAAAATGTGTCACCCGCCCAAAACTCGTAAATCCCGCTACGGCGCGCCCGCAGACCGGTGCCGCAGTACTAAAAATCGTGAGGCTTTGACGACTTCATGGTCGGCGCCATGGAGTCGCTGCCAGCCATGCGCGGTGACGGCATTCTTCCGGATTTTTCGTTTCTTCGTCCTTTGTTCGTCCGGTCTTCGTCTGATTTCTTCTATATTTTCTGGAACTTCTTAGGCTTCATTTCTTGGCCCTTTTAGTGTGCAATTCCATCTCATTTATGCTCATTTCATCTCCTTTTCGCCATTTCTCCATTTCTGACCGCTGTGACACAAAAGAAAGGAAAACAACTCTAATACTATACTAAATATAAATGAAATGAGTAAAATACTAACTAAAAATGACTCAAGAGATGTATATAAAATACACCGATCAGTAACCCATGTGTTTGAAAGAGGGAGGACCTAGGTGTGCTTGGGTTCGAGACTAGGCCCACACGCGCGCCACCACCACCCGACCCGGATAGCTGATGAATGGGCCATGATTTCGAAAGAACCAAGCTGAGCACAATACGAATGGTAGCTGGTTTGACCACTGGGCTAAATGTCTCACCACAATCTACACCAACCTGCTGAGCGCGGGCTGTTTCTGACATTATCTTTTTGGACCCCAGACTTTATTATAATTACAGTTTTGTCCCTGAAGTTTCTGACGGCGTCGTGGCCCTGCAGACCAGCGCCGCGACGCTAAATGTTCAGAGAACATTCCAGTAACGGGAAAGTCAGACATTAATGTCATTAAGGTGTTGGAACGTTGGGCAATTATTCCTGAATGTTTTGGCTCTTCATTGAGCCTCTTAAACAGCTACTTAATAGTCATTAACACTCATTAACACCGCCTCTCTTCTTTACACTATATAATCAAACCTTACTTTCAGATTTGAGGATATACAAGAACATACACAAGAGAAGTACTCTCTACACTTGGATGATTTCAGATTTGATGAAATCTCTTCCTTTCTTGCAATCTTACACACTCAAATATGTTACACCTCATAAGTTTAAGACAAGGATTAAGAACATCATTGAGATTAAGATTCAAATAATGGGTATGAGATATAATTACACAAGCTACGAACACGTCAATGAGTATTTAATATGATAAGTTATTTATATTTTCCATTGAGGATTGGTACATATTATGAGAATTACGACATGGGAATACGAGACCTTATGAAATTCCCGGGAATTAAAGGAAACGGGAATCAAGATTGAAAGAATCGGGATCAAGATTTACGACTTGGGGGATTAATTGAGTTAAGTAAATAATTGGAGGGTTAAAGAGTAATAAGAAGTGGGAAAACTAAGTACTTTGTTAACCTCCATTACAAGATTTATTCTTTACAATTTTAAGCAACAAAAAAAAAAGAGAAAAAAAAGAGAGGAGAAAACGTGGCAACAGTGGCAAGAAAAACTGCATTGTCTAGCCGAATTTAAGACTGAAAATTCAACGTTTTAGGGTGAGATTTTGGAAAGAAAAACATGTTATAATGATGGGTTAATATTTTAGATTGTTGCATGTCAATTTGGAATTAAAGAAGTGTGAAAAATTTAAGCCAAAAGGGCACGAAACAGTGGCAAAATCGGGACTGCTGGGCAGAATTTTATTCAATTTTGGAGGGGAATATCTCCTAGCATATTTGGAGTTTTAGGGTGTTTCAAAATCCTAGAATGAAGTTCGTCGAGTTTAGTTTCCAACGCAACAAACCTCTCGTCGATAGGACACCGGAGTAGAGAGTTATGGACGTTACAAGTTCAGCTGACAAAGCAGTGGCTAAAATCGGGACTGTTCTGGGGATTAAATTAAGGTATGAAAATTCTTCTTTCTATGCTATAATTGAAGTTGCATATTGTTGTAGTAGAAGTAATGGACTTATGTTAGGAAGAAATCTTGAATTTAGACATTGCATGTGAATAATTTGAATGTTGTAGCCGATATTAGGACTAATGTTACTAATTTTGGAATCGTCGTATTTGATTATTGTGTGGTGAAGTTCGTCGCTACTTGGCATGTTGATATTGGAAGAGAATCTTGACATATAAGTTATAATTGTTCATAAAGAATTATTGGAACATGAATTGTATTATAAGAAGTTAAGAAAGAAAATATGAAATTGGTAATGTTGTTGGCCGAATTTGTATGGAAATTAGTAGACATGTTGTATTACAATTTAAGGGGTTGTTTTGGTGAAATTATGGTGACGGAAATATGAGTTATACATATACATACACATTATGGTAATCACTAATACATGTCCTAAAAGGATTAAAATGGAAAAGGTGTTCTATGCTAACTATAGGACTTAATCGTCTTGGTTATAGAAGTTGTTGAATTGTATAAGTGTAAAAGAGAAGGAATGCACACTATGGCGTACAAGGAGTATTTGAGATTGTTTTAGTTACACCTTGGAATGGTGGTTGGTTATTGGTATTGTTGGTTGATTTAGATTATTGGTAAAATTGTGGATACGCACATAAACAAAGGAAATGCTGTCAATTTTTTTTATAAGGAACAAGGGAGCCTTTAATCATATAACTTACAATAGAAATGATAGAATTGACGAGCGTGTTATTCCTTATTATAGGTTGAAGTACTAGACGAGGAATACCTTAATATCGAGTTGATTAGTTCGCCTAAGAGGTATGTGAGACCTTTCCTTCTTTCTTTTGGCATGATTTTTTATGAAAGTACGGCGGACGTACTTAACTCCTACCAGTTCAGTTTTAAAAATGATTATTTACTGGTGATTATGATTTCAGTAACAGAGTTTATGGTAATAATTTTATTGAGAGTCACATAATGATTTTAATTGCATACAGTTGCTCATGATATCTACTCGTGCTAAGTGTTACTATTTCACTCCACTGAGTCCCGGGCCAGATCATGTTCGTGCACAGCCATGCATCATTCATCGAGTCCCTCACTAGAGAGCCGAGACACGTTATATATGTATATACACAGATTACATCGAGTCCCTCCATAGAGGGCCGAGACACGTTACGCGCGCAGATACAGATTCCATCGAATCCCTCCATAGAGGGCCGAGACATGTTATACAGTTTTATATACAGACATGAGCATGATGATTTATGATTCAGCATACATGATATGATTTTCAGACAAGATTCTAAGTTTTATGAAATTTGATGACTCTGCTTTACTCGTACGCTTGTTATTCGCCAAGATTTTATGTTTTACATACTCAAGACATTATTTCAGACACCCCCTTTCCTGGGATGCGTCATGCCCGCAGTTCAGTGTTCGATAGGTGACCCTCCGCCTAGGATTTGCATAACACTGGAGAGCTCCTTTGTTCCGGAGCCAACTATTTTGGTACAGACCTTTATCTTTCAGACTTATGTATATTTTGGGCACGACGGGGTCATGTCCCGTCATATGTCAGTATTACACTCTTAGAGGTCCTGTAGCGATTGGGTTGGACGCTTGTACCTTGTTTGGGTTTTGATGTTATTATCTCGTGGCGCCTTGCCGGCTTATTTTGATTATGCCTTTGTGCACGTGATATTGGTTGGTGGCAGCCTAGTCGGCTAGCCTATTATGACTGTTGTTTTGTTGTTGTTTTGGCAGCCTTGTCGGCTAGCCCATTTTAGGGAAATGTTGTAAAAGCAGCGTTGTGCTGCCGAAATTTCTATAGATCTCTGTATTAGATGGATTAAGAGTGACACGTCAGTAATGACGTCCAATTAGGACGTTAGTCGCGGCCCGTCGGGTTGGGTCGTGACAAAGTGGTATCAGAGCAGTTAGTCCTCGGAATATCTACAGACCGTGTCTAGTAGAGTCTTGTGTATGGGTATGTTGTGCACCATAGTTATACGCAGGAGGCTGCCGGACATTTAGGATTGGTTTCTACTCTTTCATCTCGTAGATCGTGCAATAGAGCTATGTCATTAAGATAACCCCCCGCTCTTCCTAATAATTATTGTGGTTGCAGTTATGTTCCAAAAGACAGCGACAATGGCTCAGAAGGAGAAAATCAGAGTAAATCGGACTTGACTTGGTGCGTCAAGATTGAAAGAATCGGGATCAAGATTTACTACTTGGGGGATTAATTGAGTTAAGTAAATAATTGGAGGGTTAAAGAGTAATAAGAAGTGGGACCCAAGTTTTAATTAATATTTTATGGGATTAGATTAAGAGGATAATTGGGGGGCTATTGTACAAATTAAATTTTCAGATTTGGTTAAGGGTTTAAGCCCATTCCCCTCTTCACATTTCACCATCCTTTTTAAGTTAGTTTTCTCTCTTCTTCTTCTCTTTTCTCCCCACTGATTTTTCTCCATTGATATAGGAAAACTAAGTACTTTGTTAACCTCCATTACAAGATTTATTCTTTACAATTTTAAGCAACAAAAAAAAAAGAAAAAAAAAGAGAGGAGAAAACGTGGCAACAGTGGCAAGAAAAACTGCACTGTCTAGCCGAATTTAAGACTGAAAATTCAACGTTTTAGGGTGAGATTTTGGAAAGAAAAACATGTTAGAATGATGGGTTAATATTGTAGATTGTTGCATGTCAATTTGGAATTAAAGAAGTGTGAAAAATTGAAGCCAAAAGGGCACGAAACAGTGGCAAAATCGGGACTGCTGGGCAGATATCTATTCAACTTTGGAGGGGAATATCTCCTAGCATATTAGGAGTTTTAGGGTTTTTTAAAAGCCTAGAATGAAGTTCGTCGAGTGTAGTTTCTAACGCAACAAACCTCTCGTCGATAGGACACCGGAGTAGAGAGTTATGGACGTTACAAGTTCAGCTGACAAAGCAGTGGCTAAAATCGGGACTGTTCTGGGGATTAAATTAAGGTATGAAAATTCTTCTTTCTATGCTATAATTGAAGTTGCATATTGTTGTAGTAGAAGTAATGGACTTATGTTAGGAAGAAATCTTGAATTTAGACATTGCATGTGAATAATTTGAATGTTGTAGCCGATATTAGGACTAAGGTTACTAATTTTGGAATCGCCGTATTTGATTATTGTGTGGTGAAGTTCGTCGCTACTTGGCATGTTGATATTGGAAGAGAATCTTGACATATAAGTTATAATTGTTCATAAAGAATTATTGGAACATGAATTGTATTATAAGAAGTTAAGAAAGAAAATATGAAATTGGTAATGTTGTTGGCCGAATTTGTATGGAAATTAGTAGACATGTTGTATTGCAATTTAAGGGGTTGTTTTGGTGAAATTATGGTGACGGAAATATGAGTTATACATATACATACACATTATGGTAATCACTAATACATGTCCTTAAAGGATTAAAATGGAAAAGGTGTTCTATGCTAACTATAGGACTTAATCGTCTTGGTTATAGAAGTTGTTGAATTGTATAAGTGTAAAAGAGAAGGAATGTACACTATGGCGTACAAGGAGTATTTGAGATTGTTTTGGTTACACCTTGGAATGGTGGTTGGTTATTGGTATTGTTGGTTGATTTGGATTATTGATAAAATTGTGGATACGCACATAAACAAAGGAAATGCTGTCAAAGTTTTTATAGGAATAAGGGAGCCTTTAATCATATAACTTACATTAGAAATGATAGAATTGACGAGCGTGTTATTCCTTATTATAGGTTGAAGTACTAGACGAGGAATACCTTAATATCGAGTTGATTAGTTCGCCTAAGAGGTATGTGAGACCTTTCCTTCTTTCTTTTGGCATGATTTTTATGAAAGTACGGCGGACGTACTTAACTCCTACCAGTTCAGTTTTAAAAATGATTATTTACTAGTGATTATGATTTCAGTAACAGAGTTTATGGTAATAATTTTATTGAGAGTCACATAATGATTTTAATTGCATACAGTTGCTCATGATATCTACTCGTGCTAAGTGTTACTATTTCACTCCACTGAGTCCCGGGCCAGATCATGTTCGTGCGCAGCCATGCATCATTCATCGAGTCCCTCCATAGAGGGCCGAGACACGTTACGCGCGCAGATACAGATTCCATCGAGTCCCTCCATAGAGGGCCGAGACATGTTATACGCTTTATATACGCATACGAGCATGATAATTTATGATTCAAAGATACATGATATGATTTTCAGACAAGATTCTCAGTTTTATGAAATTTGATAACTCTCTGGTTTACTTGGTACAGTTGTTATTCAGTTTTCAGTATTTTATGTTTTACATACTCAGTACATTATTTCGTATTGGCCCCCCTTTCTCTGGGTCGCTCATGCCCGCAGTTCGTGTGTTCAGATAGTGACCCTCCGCCTAGAATTTTTGTACAACATTGAGAGCTCCTTTGTTTGAGCTACTATTTTGGTACGCACTTTATCTTTCAGACTTATGCATATTTTGGGCACGACGGGGTCATGTCCCGTCATATGTCAGTATTACACTCTTAGAGGTCTGTAGACAGTTGTGGGTTGGACGTTTGTACCTTGTTTTGGGTTTTGATGTTATTATCTCGTGGCAGCCTTGTCGGCTTGCTTATTTTGATTATGTCTTTGCACGTGATGTTGGTCAGCGATGACACTAGTCGCTCAGCCTATTATGATCGTTGTTTTGTTATTATTTCGCAAATTTCGCTTGGCCAACCCATTTTAGGGAAATATTGTAAAAGCAGCCACAGGTCGCCAAATTTCTATGATCTCTGTTTAGATGGATTAAGAGTGACAGGTCAGTAATGACGTCCAATTAGGACGTTAGTCGCGGCCCGCCGGGTTGGGTCGTGACAAAGTGGTATCGTGAGCGCTTAGTCTCTAATGTCTACGCACTGTGTCTAGTAGTCTTGTATGGGTATATTGTGCACCATAGTTATACGCAGTGAGGTCACGACATTTAGGATTGGTTTCTACTCTTTCATCTCGTAGATCGTGCAATAGAGCTATGTCATTAGGATAACCCCCCGCTCTTCCTAATAATTATTGTGGTTGCAGTTATGTTCCAAAAGACATCGACAGTGGCTCGGAAGGGGAAAATCAGAGTAAATCGGACTTGACTTGGTGCGTCAAGCCATAAGGGAAGTGAAAGAGTTTGCGTAGAAGTATGATGACCAGGTTTGGAGATACTAGGTCAACGTCAGGTAAGGTAACTATTCAGAATCTTTTATGTACCAAATAAGAGAATAAGTTAACAATTCATCACTTAAGGGATGGTATCATCAGGGATTGGAGCCAGGAGCAGTGTCCGAGGTTATGTATGTATACTAGAATATGTTGGAATTATGGAAAGTACGACAAGTAAGAAATGAAGTTGTTTATAATTACAAATAGTTAAGAGATCCCTTTCAGACCATGAATGAGGTGTTGACTTGTGAAATAAATTGCAGTAGCCTCTATCTTACGAATTGGCACTCTGTTATGCTACGTTATCTGCTCTATAGTTGCAGAGATTGAACTTTTCCTTCCAAAGATAGAAAATGAAGCTTACCTATTCTTTTCTCCTTCATACCTCTAATTAAATTTTGAGCGCTAATTGTTAGAATCTGTGACTGTTTTATGGTATATCATGTTGTTTGACTATGTGAAGGTAGGGCACTGCAAAAGAATATTGTTCCCATGTAAGAATGAGAAGGGGCTATTACTTCTGGAATAATAAGATTGATATATAAGGATGAAAGCATTTTTCTTACTTTGGATTGAATGTTGGGAAGTATTGTACATATGGATTAATTGAGTTTCTTTCGCAAATGACTTAGAACTTGGGAATGATGAGCATCCTATTAGTGTATAGTTGTGTCAAGATTTTTAAATATTGTAACCTCTGGAGTTCATATTTTCGGTTAAGAAGTTATTTGAAGGATTGGTAACCGAAGTATGTATTTGTGCACAGTTTCAATGCATTGGTTCACGCAACACAACCGGCGAGCAGAGCCAAGCCCAACCATTACAGTCAGGAGACGCGTGGGCGTGACGTCCTGGAAGCGGACGTGTAAGGCATATCGCTTTTCGCATATCAGAATGCTAAGATGATGTTATTTGATCTCTTGGAAGCCTCAACTCGACGAGGTAGATATTAAAAGCTATACAGAATAGTTGGAACACTGCGGGGTGACACATATGGGTATAAATAAAAGTTCTCATATGACCTTGGTGAATGCGTTTAATGATGTGACTCTTAAAAAGAAATTGTGGATAGATATTGAAAGGTTACATGGCCAGATGCAAGGACCATAGGCAATAATGAGTGATTTCAACTGGACATTAATATGGAATAGAAGAGTGAAGTGTCATGTCACTAAGACTGAGATAAGGGAATTTAAGCAGTAGGTAGCGGATTATGGTGAAATGAGTGGCAAGCAGGGTGTATAGCAACACTTACTAATTAAGAATGAGATGATAACCTACCTGCTTCTAAGGTGTCTTTCATGAAACCAGGCCTATATGAACATTCTCTTGAGTTAATTAAGTGAGAAGTAGGCATAAAGACTTAGTATAAGTTCAGATACTTTAATAGGTGAAGTTGAATCCGGAATTTCTACAGACCATAATAGAATGATGGAAAACAGATAAGAGAGGTATAAGATATAGATGAATTCAACAAAGTGACAATAGAAACTCAGTGTGATGTAGCCAAAGAGACAAATGTTGACGTAGTCAAAGACACCACTGAGTTAGTAAGTCCAACGAGAGGATAAAACAAATGCCACTTAAGGAGACAAGTGGTAATAATGCAAATAAGGAGGAACGAAGAGATACTGGAGAAGAATATGGAAATAAATAGAATAAGGAAGACGACGATGGTAAGGTGGTAGAAGTAAAACAACTCATTAAGGACCCACAATTGATAGAAGAATCAAAAGTAACTCTTACTACTAAAGAACAGGTTGAAGGAGCTTTTGTAGCAGCAAAAGTTAATGAGGATCGGAATGTCGACAAGAGTCAGGAGGTGTGTACCAATGGTAACAACTCTAATAATAGTAACGCAGTGATATTAAATGGAAGAGGGACAATAGGCGGTCTTCATATATATCTGTTTGAAACTGAATTTAAAGGGAGTCTTTTTAAGTAGTGGAATGAAATAGCCGATAATGACATGTTCTTTTAAGAAGTTCGATAGAATGTTGGCAAACATTTATTTTAGCTTAGGTTGATGTAATATGAAGCATTCTTTTAGGCGCTAAATCAAAATTGGCACACTGTTGTTGATTAAGATGATTTCGTTTCTTTTATACCGAAACTGAAGAATGTCAAGACTGTCTTATTATTATGGAGTAAACTTTTGAAGATGTTTTTAAGAAGCTAAGTTTTAGGGAGGATATTGTTAGATTTAAAGAGGAGTTGTTTGAAGAATTTCCAACAGAAGCAAATGGAATAATTTTACAAGGAGTTAAGGCAGACTTTGAAAGAGTGAAGAAGCTTCTGGCCATTTGATCAATAAAAGGAGAGTTCTGTTTATATGCATGCTAAGACTCCTAGTAACCTGATTCAGCAAGAAAAAAAGTATTACTGATTTCACAAGGGGAACATTTCCATTCATGTATTTAGGATATCCAGTATTACATGTTAGAAAGAGGAAGATAGACTATGCTGAATTAATTAAGAAGATTAAAGACAAGTTACAGGCTTGGAAAGAAAAATTATTGTCACCATGAGGTAAAACAGTGTTGATTAATAGTGTATCACAAGTGTGTCTATACATACTGTCTGCTATAAGACTTGCAAAATGTGTGATCAAGATATACATACAAATAGTTGTAATTTTCTTCTGGTGTATAGTAAGGATGATGTTAAGGCTAAGCATTGGTTTACATGGTTAAAAACGTAATTGCCTAAGGATGATAGTGGATTGGGATTCAGACCTCATTTTGGATATATTAAATGCATTGTGTAAAAAGCTATGATGGAAATCTAAGACCACCAACTCTCTATGAGTTAACTTTCTAGGGTACATGTACTTTAAAGCATTACCCTCAATATGTGCAACGGGAAGGTGATTCTCAGGCCTTGGAAATGGGTGTTGAGGTAAAGGATAACATTGAACAAGAAATATGGTGGAAAACAAAGAGTGGGACCGCTAACATTTGATTTGATAATCGTACCAAATTGGAAACATTACACTATGTACTACTATCAGAGTTTCTTATTGATGAAAGGGTGGAAGATTTCAAAAGAACTGCTATGTGGGGATTGATGAGATTTGTCAAAGCTAGGACAATATCTACCAGACGACATTGTCTCACATGTCACTACATACTTTGTATATACCCTGTGGATATTCCTTGGTGGATAAGGATAAGTTCTAGTAAATTTACTGTGCCAAGTGTATGAGATTTGTTAAGATAAAGATCATATCCTTCTGGTGTATATTAGTAATTGGGGGTTAAAATAGTGTCAGACAAGATATATTTCTTCTTATGGACGATGCAGGAATTTAAAATTCCAGGGGATAAAGTGTTGCAAAATATTGGAATTAATATAGTATCAAGATGCTACTGATTTAATGTCTTACAACAAGGAATGATAGATCACTTGTTTCGTACAAGTGAGTTGTCAAATCTATATGGAGATATGTTAACAGTGCAACGGGTATACACATGAATTGTCGTCATGTTAGGCATGCAGTATAGATTTGGGGGAAACATTACATACCAGTATAAATTGGAGCAGGTGTACAAGGTAGTACCAACCGGAATATTGTGGCAAATTCGAAAATAGAGGAATATAACACCGCATAAGAGACTCTTTAACTTTGTTCAAGGTATTACATAAGATTCAGTTGAATATTCAGAGGTAATTTGGTTCCTTACTTAACTATTTTGAATTGGTGAGTTGCATGTGTGTTATATTGTGGCCCTGTGTGGCCTTTGTTGGTTTGCTGAGATGGATGGGCACACTTATAAAGGAGGCTCTGCCGAAATTTTTAGAACCTGAGACATGTTAAGAACATTCGAGGATGAATGTTTCTAAGGGGGGGAGAATGTTACACCTCATAAGTTTAAGACAAAGATTAAGAACATCATTGAGATTAAGATTCGAATAATGGGTATGAGATATAATTACACAAGCTACGAACACGTCAATGAGTATTTAATATGATAAGTTATTTATATTTTCCATTGAGGATTGGTACATATTATGAGAATTACGAAATGGGGAATACGAGACCTTATGGAATTCCCGGGAATTAAAGGAAACGGGAATCAAGATTGAAAGAATCGAGATCAAGATTTACTACTTGGGGGATTAATTGAGTTAAGTAATAATTGGAGGGTTAAAGAGTAATAAGAAGTGGGACCCAAGTTTTAATTAATATTTTATGGGATTAGATTAAGAGGATAATTGGGGGGTTATTGTACAAATTAAATTTTCAGATTTGGTTAAGGGTTTAAGCCCATTCCCCTCTTCACATTTCACCATCCTTTTTAAGTTAGTTTTCTCTTTTCTTCTTCTCTTTTCTCCCCACTGATTTTTCTCCATTGATATAGGAAAACTAAGTACTTTGTTAACCTCCATTACAAGATTTATTCTTTACAATTTTAAGCAACAAACAAAAAAAAAAAAAAAAAAAAAAGAGAGGAGAAAACGTGGCAACAGTGGCAAGAAAAACTGCACTGTCTAGCTGAATTTAAGACTGAAAATTCAACGTTTTAGGGTGAGATTTTGGAAAGAAAAACATGTTAGAATGATGGGTTAATATTGTAGATTGTTGTATGTCAATTTGGAATTAAAGAAGTGTGAAAAATTGAAGCCAAAAGGGCACGAAACAGTGGCAAAATCGGGACTGATGGGTAGAGTTTTATTCAACTTTGGAGGGAACTATATCCTAGTATATTAGGAGTTTTAGGGTGTTTCAAAATCCTAGAATGAAGTTCGTCGAGTGTAGTTTCCAACGCAACAAACCTCTAGTCGATAGGACACCGGAGTAGAGAGTTATGGACGTTACAAGTTCAGCTGACAAAGCGTTAGCTAAAATCGGACCGCTCGAGGATTAAATTAAGGTATGAAAATTCTTCTTTCTATGCTATAATTGAAGTTGCATATTGTTGTAGTAGAAGTAATGGACTTATTTTAGGAAGAAATCTTGAATTTAGACATTGCATGTGAATAATTTCAATGTTGTAGCCGATATTAGGACTAAGGTTACTAATCTTGGAATCGTCGTAGTCGATTATTGTGTGGTGAAGTTCGTCGCTACTTGACATGTTGATATTGGAAGAGAATCTTGACATATAAGTTATAATTGTTCATAAAGAATTATTGGAACATGAATTGTATTATAAGAAGTTAAGAAAGAAAATATGAAATTGGTAATGTTGTTGGCCGAATTTGTATGGAAATTAGTAGACATGTTGTATTGCAATTTAAGGGGTTGTTTTGGTGAAATTATGGTGACGGAAATATGAGTTATACATATACATACACATTATGGTAATCACTAATACATGTCCTAAAAGGATTAAAATGGAAAATGTGTTCTATGCTAACTATATGACTTAATCGTCTTGGTTATAGAAGTTGTTGAATTGTATAAGTGTAAAAGAGAAGGAATGTACACTATGGCGTACAAGGAGTATTTGAGATTGTTTTGGTTACACCTTGGAATGGTGGTTGGTTATTGGTATTGTTGGTTGATTTGGATTATTGGTAAAATTGTGGATACGCACATAAACAAAGGAAATGCTGCCAATTTTTTTATAGGAATAAGGGAGCCTTTAATCATATAACTTACATTAGAAATGATAGAATTAACGAGCGTGTTATTCCTTATTATAGGTTGAAGTACTAGACGAGGAATACCTTAATATCGAGTTGATTAGTTCGCCTAAGAGGTATGTGAGACCTTTCCTTCTTTCTTTTGGCATGATTTTTTATGAAAGTACGACGGACGTACTTAACTCCTACCAGTTCAGTTTTAAAAATGATTATTTACTAGTGATTATGATTTCAGTAACAGAGTTTATGGTAATAATTTTATTGAGAGTCACATTATGATTTTAATTGCATACAGTTGCTCATGATATCTACTCGTGCTAAGTGTTACTATTTCACTCCACTGAGTCCCGGACCAGATCATGTTCGTGCGCAGCCATGCATCATTCATCGAGTCCCTCACTAGAGGGTCGAGACACGTTATATATGTATATACACAGATTACATCGAGTCCCTCCATGTAGAAGTCGAGACACATTACGCGCCAGATACAGATTTCATCGAGTCCTCCATGAGGCGAGACATGTTATCTGATTTTATATCTGATACATGAGCATGATGATTTATGATTCAAAGATACATGATATGATTTTCGACAAGATTCTCGCTTTATGAAATTTGATGACTCTGCTTTACTTGCATACGATTGTTATTCATTTTGATTTTATGTTTTACATACTCAAGACATTATTTCGTATTGACCCCTTTCCTCGAAGTGCGTTCATGCCGCAGTTCGTGTGTTGAGATAGGTGACCTCCGCCTAGGATTTCTGTACAACAGTTGGAGAGTTTCTTTGTTCCGGAGCCAGCTATTTTGGTACATACCTTTATCTTTCAGACTTATGCATATTTTGGGCACGACGGGGTCCTGTCCCGTCATATGTCAGTATTACACTCTTAGAGGTCTGTAGACAGTTGTGGGTTGGACGTTTGTACCTTGTTTTGGGTTTTGATGTTATTATCTCGTGGCAGCCTTGTCGGCTTGCTTATTTTGATTATGCCTTTGTGCACGTGATGTTGGTTGGTGGCAGCCTAGTCGGCTAGCCTATTATGACTGTTGTTTTGTTGTTGTTTTGGCAGCCTTGTCGGCTAGCCCATTTTAGGGAAATGTTGTAAAAGCAGCGTTGTGCTGCCGAAATTTCTATAGATCTCTGTATTAGATGGATTAAGAGTGACAGGTCAGTAATGACGTCCAATTAGGACGTTAGTCGCGGCCCGTCGGGTTGGGTCGTGACAAATTATCCTTCTATTCTAGCGAACACTTGAGTTCTCTTTGCTCATTTGTTTGATTGTTGTTTTATCTTGGGAGATATGTTGTCATTACACCGTTGAAATGATATACGGGAAAATATTATCTTAAGGATAGATAAAAAATTTGATCAACTCAGCAAACCAAATATCTCGTCAGATTTCCAGATTCTAAACATATTATTATTGTTGTTCTCAAGGGGCTTGCTGTAGTTTCAACCAACATCTCAAGACTTCAAGGAAGGATCAAAGACCGAAGATCAAGATCATCAACACTTATTGATGTTGTATCAACTGATGTTCGACTTCAAGCCTATTATATTGAAATTGTAAATGATTATCCTTTCTAAGAACTAGTGATAGTTGTATACTATTTCCTTACATCCACTGTAACACCAACAGTCTTAAGATAATATTGTACTAGTGCTAGAAAGAGGAGGGCCAACAATTCTGGTCCGAGTTTGGGTCTCTCTTTGACGATAGTTACAAATTTATTTTCGTCAAATGTGAGATCTCAATGATTGATCTTTAACTTGAAAGATAATGTTGATAGTCTTGTTGGCAAGGCTAAGGGTCAAGGAAGAGTTGTTGTCACCGCTCCCGAGAGTGGTGTAAACAAGTGTCTACAAAGGTGGAGGATGTCAATTGAAACTTTAGGAGAAGGCTGGAGATGATGGTTCATCTTGTAGCAGGAAGTCGTCATCTTATGGTAAGGAGGATTTGGACACGTGACGAACGTGGGCCAAATCCCAAAGGTATGAGTTAATTATTAATTTCGTGTCAAAAATGATATTAAAAGATGTCTGATTAAAATGAACTGAATAAGGCTACAAATATGAAAGTATTTCTTTATATTCCCTATGCCTTAAAATCAGAAAGTTTAATCTCACTTTTCTTCTCGGATAATATTGGACTGTTATAAACAACTGCCTAAAAGAGATGGACTTAGATTGTAATAAAATGATTTTATGGAAAATCCTAAGCATGGGAAGAATACTAGAAGACTAAAGACAAGGACTAGAGGACTAGTGACAATCCTGTCACCATTTACGACAGAAGATCCGTCTTTTGACAGGATAGTAGCAGACACTCAGTTATACAAAGCCTCCGGGCGACTGGAGTGGGCCAGATCCGTCACATGACATGAAGATGTTGGACACTCAATCATACAAAGCCTCCGGGCGACTGGAGTGGTTCAGAGTTACCAGATCTCAATAGATCTGAAGGCCAAAAGAAAGGCAGAAATTGGACACTCAGTCTGCCAAGGAAACTGGAGTGGGCCATAGAGTCTAGATCACTTGAGATCCGGTTACGTCCTAACCATAGGCAAGAGGTTGTTCATGTGAAGCAACGCTACCTTCAAAATAGAAGAAGTTGTCCTCAAAAGGACTTAAGTAATGAGATCATTCTTAAACGAGGTGATACATGTCCTAAACTTGGTGTCAAGGACGCTATTGGACAATATGGCTTGAGTTTTTCGCCTGATGTCCCACAGGTCGATAATAACCAAAAGTGGTACAGTAAACCTGTAGCCAAGTGGATGATATGTTTGTAATCCGTGCATCTATGCTATCATAGATTAAGACACGTTAAAACAGAAAATCATTCAAAGGCCAACGAAGTTGACAAATGAATGATATATTTGTAATCCGTGCATCTATGCCATCATAGATTAAGACACGTTAAATAGAAAGTCATTCAAAAGCCAACAAAATTGAGATTGTTGTCGTCTGTCGACATAAACCCTCAAATGAATGTGAGGTAGGCGAAGAGGCAATATCACCTTTCCGTTCCATCAAAGGATTAGAAAAAGAAGCACCGCTCCTCTATAACTTGGTAACACCTACTTGGGTGATTTAAAGTTTGTACAAATATAGGGGGATACAAGTACGTTGTGATCTTAATTGATGATAATACAACGTATTGTATGCTTTGTTGTAAGAACAAAGATAAAACGAGTCAGAAATGTCGCGGAGCCGTAGCGGTCGCATTTGCCACGCCACGACGCCAAAGAACGCCGAAAACTCTATAAAGTTTCTGAGCCACGGCACCGGCGACACCATAAACTCTCTGAAGTTTCAGCACCGCGGCGCCTCCCTGCAGGGACACGACACTGACCATGCCAAATTCAGGAACTGCGGCGCCTCTCAGGCAGGTCCACGGTGCTTTGGGAGCAGCAACTAAAAATCTACGGATTGAGAAATTCGTAGTGATAGAGGGGGAGAATGTGAAGCATCGTTGATCCAACGACTGCTCTTTACTCACCTCCGACTAACGGTGTTAGCCAAGCGCAAATCCGTACGCCCAAGACATGTGGGGCAAGGCAATTCTTACCGCTAATACGATTCTTAATAGAACTCCGCCTAAGGATAACGATAATCCTCCATGTGAAACATGGAAAAAATCCCATGTGCAGATGTTGTGATATGGGATAGTGTGGCAACGGGTTGAAACACCTAAGCTAAAAATAGGTCAAGTTGGACCTAAGACTATAGAGTGCATATCCACTGGATCTGCAAACAACAGTAGTGCATTTCGCATCTTGGTGTCAAAGAATGCTGAATTATTTGAAGTTATCTTTCCTTGAAGAGGAAAAATAAGTAATTGTTCGAGGTTAACAAGAATCCACGAGGGCCTGATTATACTCTACAGGACTCGGATGTTGCTGACTATTCGGAACTTAATGTTCCAGATCTACAGAAATCAGAGATTCTAGATGTTGAACCAAATCGGAGAAAAAGAGGGACAAAGACGTGTTCCAAGCCTTCTAGCTTGTATGGTTGAAATGTATCATGGACAATTAACATAAAATTGTCAACTCCAAAAGCATCGCTTTGGAAAGAAGATAAAAATAAAGAAATAGATTCCATCAGATAGAATCATACTTATGTTATGGTTAATCTTCCTCCGGGAAAAGAACTTTTGGGTTGTAAAAGTATATACTCGAGTTGAGTATACATTAGATGAATCTATTGACGGGTATAAGTCCCCGACTACCGGGACATGTATTCCTATGTGAATAGCTTAGACGTCTAGGGTCATCGCAGTCCTGCGTGACATGGATGTCGAGACAACCTTCCTAACCGGAGAGTTGGTTTTGAAGACTGTTGGGCTTCTTTCTTAAATTCCTTATGGTCCCGGAAATGTATACATTTTGGTCCTGGAAGTTTCAGATAAAACAAAAACATTGACTCTGAAGTTAGAAAACCAACAGTTGAAAAACCAAAGGTCCGAAAGTGGAAGAAGAAATGAATACGAAACAACCAGAGGGGTTTTGTAGTTCTAGGAAAGAGAAGAAAGTCTGTCGGCTTGACAAACCTCTGTGCGAATTGAAATAAGCCCAAAGTCTTGGCACTAAACATTTGATCGTACTCTACTATCGAATGGTATCTCCTCAAATGTATGTTTCAACATGAAAGGATATGGGTACTACCGATGACATCTTAGGAGTTGGAATCCCCAAGACATACGGGCTGGTCTGATTCCAAACTCTTCTGTGATGAGCTTGACAGTCTCGTTGAAGTCACCAAGGGATTTAAATCATAGAGTTGATTGGAATCATGGTGCACCCATATGCCAGAAGGGATATGCTCAGGTCACACTGCAAATGACCTGGTATCGGTTCATAAAAGAAGACCAGTTGAACTAAGGTCACTAGTGCTTCTGGAAATAATCAATAGAAGGTGTTAAACTGGATGTGACGACATCTGAATTATTCGCTTATCTATGATATTCTATATGTCCAGTGGTTCTGGGAAAACAACATGATGCAAACTGGACATAAGACCTGAAGAACACCAATATGTATGGTGTGTCTTAGTAAAATCCTCTAAGCAAATCTTACATCGGACGATTCATGATGGAATCGGAGGTCATGGCTTTGCACAAAGCATGACAAGAAGTTGAGTAACTTTACGACCTCTTAGAGGATGTCCCTTCTTGGGAGTAACTCATGGCTGCTCTAGTTTGACACTGTGAGAGCACGAATGATGGTGTCTAGACATACTTGTCGCAGACATAAAACCCTATGGTAGTTAATCGGGTGATACATCCTTGATTACAAATCGAAGGATATAACAGACCCTTTAAAGATAAAGGGTTACCCACATATCAAGATGTTTGCATGTCTAGGGGAATTGACTTAAAACCCAATCAATAAGAACCAATATAGTGGACACCCAACCTTACAGACTGGAGATCCCAGGAATAAGGTTCAATGGGAAAACTAAACTGTAAAGGTTCAGTCGAGCGCTTCGGTGGAAGCAAGAGCACTTCAGATAATGATTTCTTCTTAAGAAATATAATCCAAGGTCGTTCCCGTGATAGACAAAAGGTGCTACCTGTAGAGGGGTAAATGATAAGTTTCCAAATCTTTAATGATCTTCAAAAATTGAGGTTAGACTGGGGAAACTTTTAATGGTTCTTAACGCTTGTGAAGCTAGGTATTGCAGGATACCTTGTAGGAGACCACCTATTTAAGTGCAAGGACAGGCCGCCTCAAATGAACGCACTTAAGAATCCAAGGGTGTCCACGACCCACGACGGACAAAACACAAATAAGGATTGAGTAGAATAGGTGTTGTGTTGATACCATTGTCTTGGCATATACTAACTACTGACGGTTCAAGAGATCACGTTCACCGCGCAATAAATATGTCCGATGGTATTCTAATATGGAAGGTTCAAAGCTCCG
This sequence comes from Przewalskia tangutica, assembly GCA_029844215.1. Taxonomy (NCBI): domain Eukaryota; kingdom Viridiplantae; phylum Streptophyta; class Magnoliopsida; order Solanales; family Solanaceae; genus Przewalskia; species Przewalskia tangutica. The sequence continues at coordinate 38,253,773 of CM056731.1, read as the reverse complement.
GCTACCTCTCCATATGCAATATTTATCTGCCAAAAAGATTGTTGAAGGAAGGTGTTTCACCCCGTAGTTCAGGTCCTGCTTATGGGGACGTACGAAAGGAGTTAAGATTTAAATTTTTGACGAAATGTTACAGACGGGTTTTAGTCAACTTTGAGGCTGTGTATGTCCAGTTACATTGAGAGTTCCTAGGTGTTTCAAAGGCCTAGTACGTAGTTTGTTGAGTCTAGTTTCCAACGCAACCAACCGTTCATCGATAGGACATCGGAGTAGAAAGTTATGGAAGTTACAAGTTCAATGCGCAGTCGGACAGAAAAATATTTCGGTCAGGAGCCACAGGGCCGCGGCTCCGGATGCAGGGCCGCGGCGCCCGATGTTCGGAATGTTCGCTGAAGTTTCAGCGCCGCGGCGCCGGAAAGCAGGGCCGCGGCACCGGAAGTACTGGAGAGTCTCGGATGTTTCAGATGCGCGCCGAGGCGTGTTCTCATGAGGTGGAGGAAAATCGAATCGCTTTGTTTTAAAAGAGGCCATGGGTGGGTGACAAGTGTCCCCCCCCCCACCCCATCTGATTTTGCATGTCCTATTTATTGACCAAGTCTTGGAGACTTGGTCATTCTTCAAGCTCTTCTCTCTCTCTAAAAATTAAAATCTCTCCCTTCTCTGTAGAAAATCAAGAGGAAATCAAGGCTTGAGAAAAATCTGAAAAAGGTGGCAAGAAGGAAACTTGTTGGCAAGCTTGTAGGAGTTTTGTGGTGGTGATTGTGGAAAGGAGGCTAGTGAATTTGTTGGATTAATTTGGGTAAGCTCTAAGGTAACAATCCTTTCTCTTTTGCTAGTTTATTGTGTTGCATGTGAAGAAGAAAGGATTTGTAGTTATCAATATTGCCTTTAGAAGTATTGCATGTAGAAAATGGATAAGAATTTGGACTAAAAAGGAATTGGATAAGAATTTATGTTGTTATACCTCAAGATTGCCAATTGGACCTTGTAGTTTGTATTAGTTGTTATGTGTTGTGGGGCAGAATTTTACACGTCCGAGTTAGGCGTGTAATCCCCTTTGTATTGATTGGATTGTTGAGCCTAAAAGGTGGCGTGTTTGGTTATTGAATTCGGCCTTGAAAAAGGTGGCAAAGTATGTAGAAACAAAGGAAGTGCTGTCCAATTTTTCGTAGGAATAAGGGACCTTTCTTTTAGAATGTTCTACGTTGAAGATAGAGGCTAATGGACGTATTATGGTCATTATAGGTTAAACATACTACGTGCGGTATATTGGACTTGCAAGTGGATTGACCCGAAGAGGTATGTGGAACTTTCCTATCTCTTGAGCATGAATAGTTGCACCTATGTAGTACGGTAGACGTACAAGGCTTTGATATCCCTTACTTGTTTTAAGGATGTCTTAAGTTTCAAAGTTAAGGGACTTGAGGTGTTTTAAGTATTTGATACTTGTTTCGTTTTAAAAGTATAAGTCCCTTGGATATAGGGAAATGTATTTGACTAATGTATAACGTTAATATAACGACTTTATGGGAAGTTGGTTATATTAGCTTTATGAAAGTTAACAAAGAAAGATTTATTCTAAGTAAAATAAGTACGGATAAATGATTTGAATTTGTGAAAGGCAAATTGTTTTTAAGGCATTAATTGCCTAAGGTTTTAAAAGAAGTGAAGTCACTTGATTTAGAAGCCTATTATATTTCTTAAAGGAAACGTGACTTGTCTTGAAAAGTAGTCGTGACTTGATACTACGGTTATTAGTATCTTGGGAGTTTTATAATAAAATGAGTCATTTCTTAAAAGGTTAGGGGTACGTGGTACTTGGGTTGAATTCCCGGATTTTCTCTTAAATGATATGTTAGTGCCTTAAGTAAACTAAAATGAGAGGGTATATTAATAATGTTAATAAGAAGTTAGGGGATATTCTTAACTTGCTTACGTTATGATAAGCCGGTAGCGCTTATGTTATGTATGATAGCCGGTTGTGCTAGGTTATGTATTATTATTATTATTACTACTTATTCCATGGATTTGCTACCCATGATGCGAGTGCGGCGCTTGTACTCATGCGGGCCCACCGGGTCCATGCGGGTGAAATAGTCCCATGCGGGTGAAATAGTCTCATGCGAGGCGGATGACCTCATGCGGGTGAAATAGTCTCATGCGGGTGAAATAGTCTCATGCGAGGCGGATGACCTCATGCGGGTCCACAGGACCTATGCGGGTGAAATAGTCTCAGGAGTAGGACTGCTTAATGATACTACGGGCGAGAGACCCTGTTTTGATCATGAGCCTCCTATTTTTATGCAGTAAAGTTTATACTTGTTACTCTCATTGTTAGTAAGGCACAGTGCAATGTAATTTGATTTTCATCCATGACTCCAGCTTATTTTAGACTTATGATATTATACAGTATTTTCCAGTTTTACATACTTGGTACATATTGTGTACGGACCCCCTTCCTCGGGGGCTGCGTTCATGCCGCAGGTAGGGGTAAGCAGGTGGTGGATCCTCATTCTTAGGATCTTTGCTCAGGTGTCAGAAGCTCAATTTCTCCGGAAGCTTGACTATTGGTACGGTTCTCCCTGATGTTGTAGATATTATATACATTCAGGGGTATGACGGGGCCCTGTCCCGTCATAGTGGTTACACACTCTTAGAGGCATGTAGTCCTGTTAGAAATTGGGTTGATAAGGATGTAACTGTTCAGTTTTTGTTATATTTAAAGGTAGCCATTTTGGGTTAGCCTGCTTTATATTCTGTATGGTTTCTTGTTTGTGAGTTATTTCCGCTGGTTTTCTCTGATGTTGTATCACAAGGGTGCCCGGGGTAAGGCACCAGTCACGGGTCCGAGGTCGGGTCGTGACAGAAGGCACCATGTGTGTGCACCAAAATCTCTTCCAATAGGGGATTGTTGGAAATTTGTCTTTGGTGGAGGTTGGGTCCGCCCATCTTCAATGACTTAAACATCATGGTTCCACATGTTGGAGAACCTAGTTCTTTACACGTGTGTAATCTACTAAGTGATTAGATGACCGTAGGGCCAAGAATCGTCAAATTCCATTGAGAAATGTAAGAGATATTGGTCCACAAAGTAAGGTGTTTGAGACATGGAAGAGTGGTGTGTGACAAATCTACATCGGTAGTAAAAGGAAGAATTGTTCATGTTATAAGTCTTTAAACTGAATAAGGGATTGGGACCCCAAGGGGTAACCCATGTGTTTGAAAGAGGGAGGACCTAGGTGTGCTTGAGTTCGAGACTAGGCCCAGCGTATGCGCTTGCGACTTGGACATCGGTCCGGTCGTCGCGCTATTCTGACATTATATTTTTGGACCCCAGACTTTATTATAATTACAGTTTGGTCCCTGAAGTTTCTATCGGCGCCGTGGCCCTGCAAACCAGCGCCGCAGCGCTAAATGTTCAGAGAGCATTCCAATAACGGGAAAGTCAGACATTAATGTCATTAAGGTGTTGGAACGTTAGACAATTATTCCTGAACGTTTTGACTCTTCATTGAGCCTTTTAAACAGCCTCTTAATAGTCATTAACACCCATTAACACCTCCTCTCTTCTTTACACTATATAATCAAGCCTTACTTTCAGATTTGAGGATATACAAGAACATACACAAGAGAAGTACTCTCTACACTTGGATGATTTCAGATTTGATGAAATCTCTTCCTTTCTTGCAATCTTACACACTCAAAGATCCTTCTATTCTAGCGAACACTTGAGTTCTCTTTGCTCATTTGTTTGATTGTTGTTTTATCTTGGGAGATAAGTTGTCATTACACCGTTGAAAGGATATACGGGGAAATATTATCTTAAGGATAGATCAAAAATTTGGTCGACTCAGCAAGCCAATTATCTTGTCATATTTCCAGATTCTAAACATATTATTGTTGTTGTTCTCAAGGGGTTTGCTGCAGTTTCAACCAACATCTCAAGACTTCAAGGAAGGATCAAAGACCGGAGATCAAAATCATCAACACTTATTGATGTTGTATCAACTGATGTTCGGCTTCAAGCCTATTATATTGAAATTATAAATGATTATCCTTTCTAAGCACTAGTGATAGTTGTATATTATTCCCTTACCTCCCCTGTAACACCAACAAAAATGACTTTTATTTTAAATTTATATCGATCGTCAACCTGCCACAAGCGATGTCCTCTATATGAACTTGGGACCAATAATCTAAGCTCATACAAGAAACTCATTTAGCGAGTATGTACAAGTTTTAAGTAAGTACTCCCTCCATCTACATTTATGCGATGGTATTTCTTTTTTATTTTGTCCAAAATAAAAAGTCATATTTTTATATTTCTAAATAATTTAATTTTAAATTTCTCATTTTATCTTAAATGAGATTATTTATAGTTACACAAATATCTATATCTTTGTTTGAACTCGCAAGATTTAAAAAGAAATTCTTAAATTTCATGCTTAGTTAAACACTATCATGATATCATCAAGGCCGGAAGCACAATATTAGTTACTACAGATTCGACAAAATTCAATAGTTTTAGCTCAAGCTATATGTATATTAAAAATTTCTATGTTTATATAAATAAACTATCCAGAACTTAATAGGTAATAATACTTATGGTCCAATTAAAACCCTTAAATTTCCAATCAGGTTCCGCCTCTGACTATCGCATCATGTTATTATGTTGGAAACCGTGGATGGATATAATGTCCCACAAAGCATGAAAACGTTATAGATGAGTCCACGGCAAAACTAAAAGAATGAAACAAATTGCCCCAATATAAATAACACAAACATATGTAACAGTGGGCAGGAAACAAGAAGAAGCAGGCCAAACCCCACAATCAACAGCATACTCTTATCTCCAACAACCTAAAATCATTAATATCATCATCTTCTTCTTCTTCTTTTTTTTAAAACAAGAATGAAAGTACGTAATGTGTACTCGGAGGGGGGGAGAAACCTTGCTTGCTGTTTAAAGAACAAAAATATAGTGTGAAAGCAAAGTTTCACCATAACCCAAACCTAAACAAATGACTAAAGTTTATCATTATCAGCGTTGGGGCCCTAAGTTAATCATTAATTGATTTTGATTTTGCAATGCAAAAAAATGACCCTGCTAGACCTTTTCTTTTGAATTTAAATTATATACTCACGGTATAGATAAGACTGTGTACAACAGACCTTTGTGGTCCGGCCCTTCTCCGGACCCCGTACATAGTGAGAGCTTAATGCATCGAGCTGCCCTTTTTTTTTACTCACGGTCTAGCTAATGTTTTTAATTTACACTGATAGAATATTTGTCATATCTTTTGTATTTGGTTAGTTAATATTCTAGTTGTAATTAATTACCTAGTTTGTAGTCTAACTTGTAGCTTTGTCAATAACCATGTACTACTATATATTATACACAATAATGAATGAAAAGGAAGGAACATATTCCTTTATGGTATCAGACTAATCCTAAACCTAAAAATTCCCCTTAGTCGCCCCCCCCCCCCCCCCGATGTGCCCTACTCCGCTATCCTCCTCCTCTTCTCCTCGAAAACCCTCTCTCTCTCTTCCTCCCCACTTTTCAATGGTTGAACAACCTAAATTTCATCATGCTCTTGCAGTTAATAACATCAAGAATTTCATTCTCATAACTCTTCAGATAGAAAAAGTTCGGTATTTATCTTGGGCGAATTATTTAAGATTCATTATCGTATGTACAAAGTCATTGATCACATCACCCTCCTGAACCTAAGCCCGTTGACGAGCACATGGAGAAACATAATGGTTTTTATGAAGAAATTTGGTCTTAATTAGATACGGCTTTTCTACAATGGATCTACCGCACAATCTCGAACGATCTCTTACATACAATCAGTGAAATCGACGCTACTGCACGAAAGACATGAGAGCGATTAGAAATCTTTTTTCATGATAACAAGACACAACTTGCGTTGTACATAGAAAATCAATTTAAGGACATTCAACATGACGATTTTCCTATTGCGTCAGTCTATTGTTAAGAACTTAAAATGATTGACGATCAACTCTCCAACGTCGGTGCACCAATCACAAATTAACGATTGGTCATGAAACTAATTGCGGGTTTAAATGAAAATTATGATGGTGTGTCTACAATCCCCCAACAAAGCACTGTTGTCTCCGTTCTATGAGGCTCGTTCGAGACTTATCCTTGAAGAAATCCAGAAAGCCAAGCGGGCAACGGCTAACGCTAGCACCGTCGATGCCGCCCTCCTTACCACCAGTGGCCCACTTACCGATGAAAGGGGATCTGGTTTCGATCTGCATCACCGACACACCAACAATCCGACAGAGGTTGCGGTGACCATGGTGGAAACAGCATCAACCTCTATTGTGGGTTGCGTACCCACCGTAGACAGTGTGGGCTGCTCTACCTTGACCATATCCAATGTCCCCGGTCCTTCTGGCCCAACCTCAGGCTAGACAACCCCAGCCTGAAATTCTCAAAGTGCGCCCACAGCAAGCATACATTGCATATGTCTCTCCTTCATCAACCTACACACCAACGGATATTGAGGCATCAATGCACACGACGTCTCTCAACATTCTGGATGAAAATTGGTATATGGACACCGGTGCAACATCTCATATGACGGCATCTCAATGTACTCTCTCGTCTTATTTCGATATGAACAATTTACACTGAAATATTATTATTGGTAGTGGACAGGGCATTCCCATTCGAGGTTAGGACAATCATCCCTCTCCCCACCACATCCCCCATTAACTTTAAAAATATCCTCCATGCCACAAAACTTATTAAATATTTTATCTATGTACACCGTTTCATAACCGATAATAATATTTTTCTTGAATTTGATCCTTTTGGGTTTTCTGTGAAGGACCTTCTGACAGGGATGTGAATAATGAGATGTAATAGCTGTTGAGTGTCTTTTATACACTCTTTTGAGTCCTTTTTAGTGAAGTATTTTACTCTTTTCGTTTGTGTTTAGTATAATATTAGGTTTGTTTTTCTTTCTTTTGAGTCACAGCGATCATAAAGGAGAAATACCACTTTTGAGGATGAAATGAGCTTAATTGAAATGCAAATTGCACAAGCACAGCCCAAGGAATGAAGCCTAAGAAGTTCCAAGAAGAATAGAAGAAATCTGACAATTCCGGACTAAAATCAGAGAGGCACCACGGTGCCTTCAATTTCGGACTTTCTAAAAATTTTACGCCGCGACCCCAATTCTCTTGACTGCGGTGCCTGGCCAAGCAACACTGCGGTGCTATCGAACCGCGGTCAAGAGAATTGGGGTCGCGACGTAAAATTTCCAGAAAGTCTAAAACTGAAACACCGTCGAAGGCACCGCGGTCCAGGCATGGGGCACCGCAGTGCCATATTTCCAGTGGCTGCCAGTTATTTCATGAGGAATCAGCACCGCGGTGCCAACGTGTAAAAATCATATTCCGAGTCGATTTTTGACAAGGGTAAAAGGGTCTGAAACAAGGTTTTTCTCATAAATAAATACCCTAAACCCTGTCATTATTATGGAGGATACTTTGTGGAGGCTAAGAAGGAGGCTACAACACAAGATTTGAGACAACTCTTGTTCAAGTTCTTTTCTTTCCCTTATTTTATTTCAGTTTATGTTGGATTGTAATTTAGTTATTAATATGACAATGTTTAGGAGCTAATTACTTTAGTAGGGTTTTTCGTCGAATCTTCTTGAAACTCTTTCATATAGTTAATGCATAGTTATTGATTTCTTCTTCACCATATTAAGATCTACTCAATATTGTTATGATTGCTTGATAATTAACTGGCCCTTAATTGTCATAACCTATATGATTTCGAATCGAAAATCTAAAATGTGAGATTTGAATATGCTGTAATTGTCTAGACATAAGTTAAAATCGTGGACGAAAGTACCCCGATACTTGTGTAGTATTTAAGGTTATTATTCTTAATCCTCCTGTGTGGTAAAATCTATCATAGAAATATAAAAGTTTTCTGCACAAGGTTGAGCTCTTGTATGTCCTAACCGGAATATAATGACAGATTAGTTAACCTGCTATCTTAATAAGAAGAAGAATCATTAGCATTGCATTGACAAGTGAAAGAGTGGATAGTTGAGGAGATTGGAATGCCTTATTTCCTTCATAACTGCTTTTAAATCCAAAGCATTATCATCTTTAGTTATTTTCCGCACTTTGTTAGTTATAATTCTTAATTATAATTCTCAAACTAAAGAATGTCAACCAAATATATACCATAGAATAGATAATCGGTACTTAATAAATCAGTTTCTGTGGACGATAAACTCGGTCTTACAGATCTTTATTACTTGAACGATACGTACACTTGCGTAAGCATCTAGAAATATCACAACATGTTTTTGGCGTCGTTGTCGGGGACTGTCGTATTGTTAATATCGATTTATCTATTCTTATTTCTAATTTGGTTTTTATTTTCTATTTTTATTTTATTTTAGAACGTTTTGACGTGATCTGTAAGTTGTTTTTGATCAATTTCAGAAAACTTAGTTTATGCGAAGTAGGAGAGGAGCAGACACTCCTATCCCTTTGAACCCTGAAATTGAAAGATTGTGCAGACAGAACAGGAAAGACAAGAGGATTGCTGATTCTTTAGCAATGGGAGATCAGCGAAACAATAATTTGGTGAATGATGAGTTACCTCCTGTTTTAAGACAAGTCCCTGCAGAAAGAAGTTTGGGGGACTGTGTGTTTCCTACAATCACAGGGGTGCAGACTTGCATCAGGCTTCAAGCTGTTGAAGCCAATAATTTTGAAATTAAATCATCCATATTTCTCATGGTTCAAGGCTCAGTTCAGTTTGGGGGATTACCGTCTGAAGACCCCAATATGCATCTATAAAATTTTCCGGAGCTGTGTGCAACTTTCAAGTATAATGGTGTTACTGATGATGTCATTCGGTTGAGACTCTTTCCATTCTCACTCAGGGATAGAGCAAAGTGCTGGCTGAACTCACTACATGCGAACTCCATCACTACATGGCAAGACTTAGCCTAGAAGTTTCTTGTCAAGTTCTTCCCCCCAGCTAAGGCAGCGAAGCTCAGAGGTGAGTTGAATAAGTTTTATCAGTTGGAGGGAGAATCACTATATGATGCATGGGAGCGGTTCAAAGACTTACAGAGGAAGTGCACACATCATAGAATTGAGAAGTGAATGCTAGTCCACATATTTTATAATGGGTTGTGTGGTACAACTCGAACCATTATTGATGTTGCAGCATGAGGGACGTTCATGAGAAAGAGTGTCAATGAGGCACATGATCTGCTAGAAGATATGGCCACAAATAACCATCAGGGGGCTGATGAGAGAGCAATGAACAGCAGGAAGGTGGCTGAAATTCATGAGTTAGATGCTATCACGGCATTGACTGCACATATAGCCACTTTGACAAAGCAGATGCAGCAGAGTACTATGTCAGTTAAATCAGTTCAGACACCAGTGAGTTGCAAAATTTGTGGGGGTCCCCATACTTTTGATAGGTGTACAGCAGTGGACCCAAATAATGTGCATATGAAGCAGGTTCAGGCAGTGGAGAATTTTCAGAGGCCCTACAACAATGCGTTCTCTAACACATATAATTCGGGGTTGAGAAATCACCCAAATTTTTCATGGAAGAATGAACAACGGCAACAACCACAATTTCAGGCATCATCCCCACAACAGTTCAACCCACCAACCCCACAAGAGAAGCCAGATGATATTAAAGCAGCACTGTTGACCTTGGCCAACTCTCAGACTCAATTCATGGCAGAAATCAGGTCCTCTATTTCATCATTGGCCAATACTCAGACAAAATTTATGACATAGACCCATCAGTTCATGACAGAGACTAGGTTATCTATCATAAATTTGGAAACACATGTGGGACAACTGGCACACACGCTGAACAGTAGAGAGCAATGGAATCTTCCCAGCAATACTGTGATTAACCCAAGAGAACAGTGTTAGGCAATCAACTTAAGAAGTGGTAGGAAGTTAGAGCAGAGGGCACCCCAACCAGTGGTTGAAAAGGAGAAGGATGTGGGGAAGACAATTGAGGTAGAAAATGAGGGGGTTACTGATGACCGCCCTATTTTAAAAAAAGCTCCACTAGCAGTTATGAGGGATTACACAGACAAAATTTCTTACCCTCAAAGACTGCAGAAGAAGGTGTTGGATAAGCAGTTTTTGAAATTTTTGGAGAAATTCAAAAAACTGCATATCAATCTTCCATTCATTGAGGCCTTGGAGCAAATGTCAGCCTATGTGAAGTTTATGAAAGACATTCTTTTTTTTAAAATGAAGCTGACAGATTATGAGACAGTGGTGCTAACAGAAGAGTGCAGTGCCATCTTGCAGAAGAAACTTCCCCCAAAGTTAAACGATCCAGTGAGTTTTACCTTACCTTGCATCATAGGGAATGTTATATGTAAAAGGGCTTTATGTGATTTGGGGCGAGTATCAATCTTATGCCCCTCTCTGTGTTCAAAAGACTTGGTTTGGGGGAAGTAAGGCCAACAACAGTGACTTTGCAGCTAGCAGATCGCTCAGTCGTACATCCCCGAGGAATAATTGAAGACGTCTTGGTGCAAGTGGGTAAATTCATTCTTCCTGCTAATTTCCTCATTCTTGATATGGAGGAAGATGACAACATGCACATGATCCTTGGGAGACCATTTCTAGCCACAGGGATGGAATTTATTGATGTTGAGAAGGGAGAGTTGAAGCTCAGAGTTCAAGATGAGGAGATGACCTTCAAAGTTCTCAAGCCACCCACTGAACCTCAAGTCAATGATAAATGCTTTGCTATTGGAATAGTTGATAAGGTTGTGTCTAAGCAAAGCCTCATAAGCACTGATGCTCGTGGGGTACCACCAAAGCAGCGTAAAGAACCTGATGGTAAGACTTCAGAACTAGCAATTGATGAAAAAGAATTGAACTTCTCTGAAATCAGCACTGTGAAAAAAGAGAGAAGGAAAAGAAAGAGAATGATCCTGAAGTGGATATGCGGAGGGGATACTCTACCCCCTTGATTGATTAAGAAAATTGCATCCAGCTAAGAGACGCTAAAGGCAGCGCTACTTGGGAGGCAACCCAATATTTTTAATTATGTTATTTCAATTCTTGTTTTAGTTGTTTATTTTATCTTGAACAGTCTCACGATCTGGTATGGTTAGTGTATTTTGAGGACAGATAAAGACATGGACTCACTCCAAAGGGCGAAGGGTTAACAATGCAGAAAACTGGAGACACTGGAATCTGATCATGGATTAGCACCGCGGTGCCTGGATCACGGACCACGGTGCCTCCTTCGGGCAGTGTGCACAGTATTTTTCATTCGTTTCAGACCTCCGTTATGACCATTGTGTTGTGTTTGTAAGTTGTCCCTTTATATTTAGTCTTCTCACATTGGGGACAATGTGTCGATTAAGTTTGGGGGAGTGTCTTATTTTATTTCATTATTTTGTTTTGAGTCTTTTTGTTTTCTTTTTGTTTGTTCTATGTGTTTTTGTGAGTCATATTTTTTTATGGATCATGCATGTTGTAGTTGCTAAAGATATTGAGTGGATAAAATGGGATAATGTAATGGAATTAAAAGCAACAATCTGTGTGCTTAAGTTAGATATGCCAAAAATTCAACATCTAATTATTTGGGATATTTGTGCTTAGCCTATGTCTTGTCAATTATGGAAAGTAAGTGTCACGCCCCGAACCCCGAGCCCGTGATTGGTGCCCTACCTGGGCACCCTTCTATCTAACTGACACAAACAAACTGCGGAACTTAATTTTTTTTTAAAACCAACGTACATGCAAGGGCAAAGCCGACAAGGCTGCCATATACTATACATAATCATAAGACACTACACTGTACACGAGTCCAATCCCACATATGAATACAAACCTCTAAGAGTTATACTGAAATATGACGGGACAAGGCCCCGCTGCATCTAAACTGCATAAAAGCTCAGATCAAGGATCTATACCAAAACGATAAATTCTCGAATGTATGGAGCTATCCAAAACTTGAGCAGGTCCTACACTGCAGATCACCAAATCGTACCTAAACTCAAGAAGAACGCAGCCCCGGGCGAGGTCAAGAAGAATGTACCAAGTATGTGAAATGTTAGCATCAGAAAGGAGATCACACAGCCACATATAAAACACGAGACATGTATGATAGCCAAACTACAAGACACAATACATAAACATGTCAAATCGTGGATCGTGCCTCAAAGTCATTACTCAAATATAACCATGGGTCTCACGCCCATAACATCAATCATGCCCGTGGAATCCTTCCTCACTGCCGGCAGTCCATGATATAATATAACATTAATAAGCACACTGAACCTTGCAATCATGAGAGTAATGCGATCCTTTTTACCTTTTTAAGTTATACTTTTAACAATGAGACCAACTGTTCCACTTTAAGTCATACACACACTGCACCCTTTCATTAATGAAATCACTACCGTTTCAAAACATGAAGGTCGTGCCAGTGCCAGGGTCAACCACCCTCTGTGTTATAATTCAACCTATCATAGGACTATTTCACCCGCAAGGGACTATTTCACCCGCATAGGTCATGTGGACCCGCAATGAGTCATCGGTACACGATACTCGCATCACGGATAGCTAATCCATTGCTTATATATATCCCGGGAATTTAACCCACCCGATTCAAATACCGACCCGCCGTGAGTGTGTACCACTCACCCCCATGGGGAGCTACCCCATGGTATCCTTGAAACAAGTTGCCGGCCCTTTATGGAGGGACGCGGAGATGTGGAAATATGACACTTGCACGAATGTCTATATGAGCAACCCATATGCAAGCAAACCAAGACAATACCATGTCTTTCACACCAAGACAATACCATGTCTTTCCTTACATAAACCAAGACAATACCATGCCTTTACACAAACTAAGACAATTACCATGCCTTCTTTTTACATAAACCAAGACAATTATCATGCCTTCTTTTTACATAAACCAAGACAATTACCATGTCTTCTTTTTTCATAAACCAAGAGAAATCCTTATTTAAGCAAGCCAAAGTACTATCAAGGCACAAATAGAATAATTCTCATTTAAACAAGCCAAAATACTATCAAGGCACAAATGGAAAAATTCTCATTTAAACAAGTCAAAGTACTATCAAGGCATACATAGAAAAATTCTCATTTAAACAAGCCAAAGTACTACGTACGTCCATTCTTTTCAAAAGACTCTTTTTGTATAAAACCCCAAGATACTAACACCCGTAGTATCAAGACATGTCTATTTTTCAAAATAAGTTACTACACCTTTAGAAATTTATTTCAAGACTTTGAAACCAAGTAACTTCTAATTTTCACAATCTAGGCAACTTATGCCCATCAATCAAAAATAGACAACTCTCTTAACCTTCCATAAAGCCGTTATAACCAACTTCTCATAAAGCCGTTATAACCCTTTATGATTTTAGACAAATTCATTCTTTTTATAATCTAGAGACTTATACTTTTAAAACCAAGTATCATATACTTTCAAATCAAGTTTCTTAACTTTCAAAATACTTCAAGTCTCTTAATCTTTAGAAATCAAGTTTCTTAACTTTCAAAATACTTCAAGTCTCTTAATCTTTAGAAATCAAGTAGCTTATACTTTTAAATCCCAAGTAACTCACACCTTTAGAACAAGTTACTTCTCTTTAAATCATGTCATTTCTCCTCTTTTAAATCAATTAAGTAAATCACTCATTTGACTCCCCTAAAGTCATTATAACAACCTTTAGGTTTTGGAACTTAGGCACTAGCCAAAAGATTTGAAAACCACTTCCTTTTCAAGACTCTATGTACTTCAAGTAAAATACTTTTACTTTTGAAATCCAAACTTCATTAAGGTAATGGATTATAACAACTTCCAATTTAAACATCCAAAGTACAATCAAGGAAGTACATAGAACAACTTCTATATTAGGCAATCCAAGTACAATCAAGGAGTGGATCATTTAAGGAGTAGGACTTACTTACTTTACCACAAGGAATCATGCTAGAAGAAGAGGAGATGGTTCACATACCTTTTCGGCTTAATCCACAAGCTAAGTCGAATACGCCGCACGTAGAATTGTCAACCTATAAAGGCCACAACACGACTATCAACTTCTAGTTTCTAACGTAGAATAATACTAAGTATACGGTCTCTTATTCTACGGAAAACAACACCTCCTTTGTTTCTACATACTTTTCCACTTTTTTCAAGGCCCGATAATCAATAACCAACATGCCACATTTAAGGCTCAATACATCAACCAATCAAAGGGGATTACACGCCTTACAATACGTGTAAAATTCTGCCCCACAATTCATACTAAGTAGTTCAATACTCAAAATCCATTCTCGGCTAACAATATAACAACTCAAAGTCTTTTCCAATCCAAGTTCTTAGGTCTAACATGTTATATAGTCATAAACAACTTTAACAACTACAATTCCTTCTTTATATAACATGCGACGACTAAACTAATAACCAAATTGAATTGTAATCTCAAAGGCTAAACATGCTAGTTTCGGATTAGGGTTCCAATGGTCAATACACTTATCAAACTTCATACTATATACCTCATGCTTTCTAATATCCATAGCTACAACAATAAGTAATCTTAATTACTAAAACGACAAGATTGTTACCTTTATAAGCCCTTATAAATTCCAAGAATTCAAAGTCGCTCCTTAGAAATTCTTAGCTCCTTTCCTTTACGCTCCAATCCGCTATTTGAAGCCTTTAGAAGTTCACAACCAACTTCTCTTCCCTTTCCAATCAAAACCTATGAAAACGACTTAGGTTTTCGCCTTGCGACTAACGTGAAAATGTCGTTTTTCCGAAATCTTTCTATTGAGATATCCTTACAATACCCTTAGGGACCTTGGGTTAAAGTCTTGTGAATTATGAACCAAAATTGCAAAATTTTCTTGTGAGAAGAAGCACAAAGCCGAGAGCAACTTAGCTTGCACAAATGATCTCTAAATTTTTCTAAGTGTTGAAGACAAGTCTTGCACTAGTGTAGTATATATAACACAATGGAGGGTCAAGATTACAACACTTGTGTGGCTTGGATGGAAGAGATTAAATATTAAGCCAAGTAGACAAGTTGACTTGGTCAATTATCTTAAGCTTTGAAGACTGGTTCATCTACATAGGTCAATGACCATAATACCCTTGCTATTTTTCGTCCAAGACCATATGGGGGTGCCATGTGTCGCCCTCTCATTCGTCCATAAAATTTCGTAACCCTCGTGGTCCCCACAAAACGCAAAATTTCTCGGGTGGGCCCCACGTGACTAAATCCGTAAAAATAAATTTCCATAACGATAATAAGTTCCATAATCCTCAAATAATACATTTTGAGAATCTAATTCTCATCAACGAACATTTTCCTTTCCGACGTTCGGAAGATTTTCCGTCGGAAAAACAATTCTTCCTTTCGTACCAATTTTCAAGTCTTGTGTTCTCGCGTCTATTCTCTTATACATGTCTTGAAATTACGGGATGTAACAGTAAGGTTGAAAATGTCTAGAAAACTTGTTTGCTTGTTATTTGAGGCGAAATAGTTAAGATATGCATGTTTAGGGAAATGATTCAGACATTCTTTGTTAGCTCTTCTGACCGTTCATTACCTACCCTGACAAAAATTGTATCACTAGGCAGCCCCTTTGAGCCTAAAATAATACCTTTGTTTGACGTCCTATGATTCTTTTGTTGTGTCATAAGTAATCATGAGAAAGTATTGGAATCAGAAGTGTTGAAAAAGAGATAAAAAAAAGAATGAAAATTTGATGCACCCCAATGAAAAATATGCAAAAGCTTAAGTTTGGGGATACTTGTTATTTATAATATATATCATTCTCTCAAAAGAAAAGAGGGGGAAAATAGGTATGGGATTAAAAAAAAGTCAAAAAGAAGGAAAAATGAGTTGAATGAAAAATGTCTATGATACGTAATTGAGCCTAAATGTCTACTTTTATCTACCCATGCCTAATCCTACATTACAACCCTTGAAAGTCCTGATGATCTTTAATGTGTATGTCTATGATTAGTGGAGAATAGCAAGTAAACAGGTCTATAGCATTTTGGGAAAGATGAAATGAAATTGACATGCATAGGATATGTGTTTGTATTTCCAGTGATTATGATCTAAGTGAATTTGCGAAATATCTAACTTGAAATTTTAGAATGCTAAATATTCATGCTATGTAGGTTCCAACATATTATCCCAGTTTTCATTCATGATTTTGAGGAAACATTGTTATAGCTACTTGATCCATTTCATATAGTCTTTTATTTAATTTTGTTTTTGTTTTGTTTAGTACTTTACTCGAGGGCGAGTAAAGTGTAAGTTTGAGGGTGTTTGTTGAGTGTATTTTATACACTTTTTTGAGTCCTTTTTAGTGAAGTATTGTACTATTTTCGTTTGTGTTTAGTATAGTATTAGGTTTGTTTTTCTTTCTTTTGAGTCACAACGGTCATAAAGGAGAAATACCAATTTTGAGGATGAAATGAGCTTAATTGAGATGCAAATTGCACAAGCACAACCCAAGAAATGAAGCCTAAGAAGTGCCAAGAAGAATAGAAGAAATCTGGCAATTTCGGACGAAATTCAGAGAGGCACCGCGGTGCCTGGCCAAGCAGCACCGCGGTGCTATCGAACCGCGGTCAAGAGAATTGGGGTCGCGCGTAAAATTTCCGGAAAGTCCGAAACTGAAACACCGTCGAAGGCACCGCAGTGCCATATTTCCAGTGACTGCCAGTTATTTCGTGAGGAATTAGCACCGCGGTGTTAGGCAGAGGAACCGCGATGCCAACACGTAAAAATCAGATTCCGAGTGATTTTTGACAAGGGTAAAAGGGTCTGAAACAAGGTTTTTCTCAAATATAAATACTCTAAACCTTGTCATTATTAGGGAGGATACTTTGTGGAGGCTATGAAGGAGGCTACAACACAAGATTGGAGACAACTCTTGTTCAAGTTCTTTTCTTTCCCTTATTTTATTTCAGTTTATGTTGGATTGTAATTTAGTTCTTGACATGACAATGTTTAGGAGCTAATTACTTTAGTAGGGTTTTTCGTCGAATCTTCTTGAAACTCTTTCATATAGTTAATGCATAGTTATTGATTTCTTCTTCAGCATATTAAGATCTACTCAATATTGTTATGATTGCTTGATAATTAACTGACCCTTAATTGTCATAACCTATATGATTTCGAATCGAAAATCTGAAAGGTGAGATTTGAATATGCTGTAATTGTCTAGACATAAATTAAAATCGTGGACGAAAGTACCCCGATACTTGTGTAGTATTTAAGGTTATTATTCTTAATCCTCCTGTGTGGTAAAATCTATCATAGAAATATATAAGGTTTCTGCACAAGGTTGAGCTCTTGTATGTCCTAACCGGAATATAATGACAGATTAGTTAACCTGATATCTTAATAAGAAGAAGAATCATTAGCATTGCATTGACAAGTGAAAGAGTGAATAGTTGAGAAGATTGGAATGCCCTATTTCCTTCATAACTGCTTTTAAATCCAAAGCATTATCATCTTTAGTTATTTTCCGCACTTTGTTAGTTATAATTCTCAAACTAAAGAACGTAAACCAAATAGATACCATAAAATAGATAACTAGTACTTAATAAACCAGTCTCTGTGGACGATAAACTCGGTCTTACAGATCTTTATTACTTGAACGATACGTACACTTGCGTAAGCATCTAGAAATATCGCAATAATAGCACCGGAGATCTTTATCCTATCACCACCACCATCGGCCATCTCGCCTCCTCTCCGTAAACCTTTGCAGCTATTTCGTATGTTCTATGGCATAATAGATTGAAACATCCGGAAGACTCTATTTTACGTTCCCTTAGCAAAAATAAGTTTATTGATAGCAAATATTTTTCTTGACCTACTGTTCTAGCACTTTAATTTCATTTGATATCATACATAATAATTTATGGACTCTCTTATTTTAAGCACAGATGGACATCAATTTATATTTTATTTTTTTATGATTATTCTAATTTTCAGTGGACTTTTACTATTGGCAATAACTCTCAAGTCTATTCTATTTTTTCATGTTTTAGTGCTTTAATTAAGACACCATTTAAAAAAAATACCAAATGTTTTCAATCTGATAATGTGAGGGAAATTGATAATAACCAATTCAAACTCTTGTGTCAAAAAATAGTCTTGTTTTTCGATTTTCATGCCCCAACACCTCTCCAAAAAATGGCAAAGCCGAACGAAAAATAAGAATCATAAATAACTTAGTTTGTACCCTCCTTGCCCCACCTCCATCCCTCCTCTTTTTGGCATTACTCTCTATCAATGGCATGTTACCTGTTATAATAGATAATTAAAAATAACTTGATGGTGTAAAAAACTCTATAAATTATCTACCCCTGTTAGGTTGTCAATACGTATTTAATATACCAAATCACCTATAATTGATTCTAAAGTAACTAACATCATAAAAAGGCGTATACAAAAGGTTTCGAGTTCATATTCAGGGTGTGGAGTTGTCTTTATTATGGAGTTTTAACCCCCCCCCCCCCCCCCCTCCCCTCTCTTAATATGAAATTTTTTTGCACGAATTTGGATTTTCTCAGACCTCAATATGATAAGACCGGATGAGAAACTAAAAAAATAAATAAAAAGATGTATACAACTTAAGCTCTTCTTTTTTTAAAAAAACCTTTCCTCTTGTACTTGAGTAAAAATGAAATAAATGTGCAACTGGCTGCTATTGATGCTTACTAATTAGGAAATGCAACAGAAATTGGGAGCCACCCGCCAACAAATATAAATGCCGTAATGGGGCTATATATATATATTTCAGCCAACAAATGTAAATGCCCTAATGGGGCTACATGATTGGAGAAAAATGTCCTCATGATTGATTACCTAACGTTAGACAATTAAGATGTAGCTGGCAACAATTGGTTTTCAAACTTTTCTTATACATAACCTGTAATCCCCATGTAAGAGCTTGTTTGGCCAATTTTTTTAGGCTAGAAGCATTTTTTTTCTCCAAAAACACTTTTTTTAGTTTGAGGTGTTTGATCAACAAAAAAAAATGTTTTTGAAGAGCATCAGTTTTTCTGCGGTTGGAAAGAAGCTAAAATTTTTTGCTTCTTGAAAAAAGCAGAAGCAGAAAATCACTTTTCAAGTGAATTAATCAAACACAAATTGTTTCTCACCAAAAAAAACTTTTTGAAAATCACTTTTAAAAAAAGAATAAGCAGATTTTAGCTGCTTGGCCAAATAGGCCCTAAAAGAACCAAAAATAATAATTGTATCCTTGCGCGGTCATAAGAATTTCTCTTGTTTATATTGGACATGTTATTTTTTATCTTGACCAGTAAAAAATACTCTCTTCGTTCCAATTTAAGTGTCTTAGTTTGACTAAGTACGAAGTTTAAAAATAAAAGATTTTTTTTTGAATCTTGTGGTCTTTAATTAAAGATCTGTGGGGCCCTTTAAATTTTGTGGTTTTAAACTTATCCAAAACTTACTAAATATAGAAAAATACACTCTTTTTGGGACAGATAAAAAGGAAAGTAAGACACTTAAATTGAGACGGAGAAAATAATTTTTAGTTATTTTTTAATTGGGACAGATAAAAAGGAAAGTAAGACACTTAAATTGAGACGGAGAAAATAATTTTTAGTTATTTTTTAATTCTAGAGGAATAAAATATGAGTTTGAGATTCATTTCACTCTTCTATATAGCAACAAGAGTAGTAAAGAGAAAAACAACAATAACATACTAAGTAAAATCTCATAACGTGAGGTCTGGGGAGGGTAGATTGTACACATACCTTATCTTCACCTTAATAGGTAGAGCGGCTGTTTTCGAGAGATTCTCGACTCAAGATAGAGCATAATGACATGCAAGAGTAGTAAAGAGAAGAAAAATAAAAATATATATAGAATTACAACTCTTTTTTTGTTTCCCACAAGGTTGTTAAAGTGAATTGCAGAAGCCATCAGCCGGCTGATAGATATTCTTATTGCTTCTTTTGCACTAATTTGTACACGATTGTTTGAATTATATCGAATATTTAGTCAATTATATGTCAGATCAAATCGATATATTAATATTGAATACACACTAATTAACCATGATTAAATCATAAATAATTATTTAAATTAACGAAACTTCTAATTATGTATTTATTAGTTCCTTGTAGTAACTAGTATGGTGGAGTAGTAGCAAGTGTTTTTGTTCCCAAATTGAGCAGCGTACCAGGCGTGTGTCCCACCAGCTTGCACCGCCCACAGAACAACCAACACTTCCCTATGCCAGCCTTAGGAGTTGGACTTGGTCACTTTGGGTAGGTGGGTCCTCCTAGCTAACAATTTATCTCATTTCTTTACAATTTCTTACTTCCCCTCTCAAACCGCGTAACTTTGAGTTCACTCTCATTTATCAAACTTCTTAGCTGTGTATATATAGCATTATAGCTTCTCCCTCTCTGTCCTCATAACCACTTTAAAAGCTCTTTACTCATAAACATCACATACAACAAAAGGCAAAATATATTTTCCAAAAAGTGCACACACTTTCTCAGTTTCTCTTTCTTTTGCCACTGCCAACTTAACTATCTTCTACTCTTAAAAAACATAGCTGCAGCCATGCAAGAAAAGTCGAGAATGCAGAGGAAGAGATCGGTGGTTGCTCGTAGAGCTTGGAATGTTCTCCGCTTAGCCTTGTTATGGGCAAGAAAAGGCGGCATTTTCAAGAACAGGCACCTCGTCGATCTCCGTTTGCTTCCTAAATATATTAAGAGCCTCCGTCATACCAATGACTATGGGGCACTATATTATGGAGAGCGTGAGTTTTCCTTTGATGACACACCTATTATTCACGTGAAAATGCATCGCCCTGCTTCCTTGCGTTTCAAGATGCCAAACATTCCCTGCATCAAACCTCAGGTCGACTTTGATTTTGACTTTGAAAACGATCATTATGATGATGAAATGTACCATTGTAACAATGATGATGAGGTTCCACGGAGAAGTTTCTTGAAAGATACAAATGACTACAATGAAAAGGAGGAATATGTGAGCTGCGAGGTGTCTGAGGATGAGATAACTGCCAGTCCAGGTGATGAAGCAATTGATATGAAGGCTGAGGAGTTTATTGCAAAGTTCTATGAGCAAATAAAACTGCAAAGACAAATATCATATTTACACTACAAAGAGACCCTCGCTAATTAAAGGTGCAAGTTGATGGACAGTTGCAGACGCTTTTCACTGATGAAAATTAACAAATTAATTCACTCTTGTATTCAAATCCTTCACTAGTATTCTTTCTGTATAGGAGGCCTTGAGGCATTTTTGTAGGTAGATGAGGTATTCCATTCCAAACTGCAGAATAAAAGTATCAAAGTTTTCTTTTCCAGAATGATCCCCCGTTACCTCTGGCACTGGTAATACAAATGTTGACGACAGTCGATAAGGGTGAAGTTTTGTTCATGGGAGACGATTATTTTGGCAACTCAGAGTAGAACTCATATGAGCAATCTTCATTCACCTGATATCTATTTGGAGTATTTTTCTTGATTTTTTTTATAAGGAGTATTTTTCTTGGTTTCAAGTTCAATTTTGAAGTTCGCAAGTGAACCTTGTATTTCTTTTCAGAAGTTCTCTCAAAATATAGAATCCATGCTCTGGCAACCTTTTTATTTGGGATAATGCAACTGAACTGAATTTCACGCTGGAGACATGATCAGATTCTGTTGGAAGCGATACTACTTACTCTCAAATATGTTTCATGTTACAAAGTTTCTGGCTTTAATGCCATCTCTCTACCACCTTCAGTGACTCATTTTGGATGATGAATAAAACAAAACGACACCATTTCACAACATAATGGGGTTTACATTGAGTCTGAATGAGCAGTAGATGTAACACTGCCATTCTGAAAACAATCCTTAATTTGAAAAACAAATGAACGAGGTGACATCCAGAATTGCAGTAGAGAACTAAAGAACCAAACTGTATCTTCAAATTTGTCCGTCATCAACAAAGTTGACGGGTATCAGCTGAATCACTCCCAAATGATCGATAAACCTAGCACACAGCTTTCATATTCGAGGGGGATTTGGGTCCACAAGCAGAACATTTGCAGTACGTCCACATTTATCCCACAAGAAGCTTAGGAAAACTAGGAACATCACACCACAAAATCAAATTTCCGGCGATCAAAATCACTTGGTAGATTAAAGTACTGAAAAGAAATTGAAGCAGTTGTCAACTCTGATGCAACACAAGTTTCATCTTTTATTAAAGTATCAGAAGGATCATTCAGATTTATCTATTCTACCCGGAGTGGCAATTTTGAAAGGAAACCAGGAAATTTCCTAAGATGTAAGAACAAACAGATGCTCATCACAAAAATTATCAGCTTTAGATAGTCCGCCTGACACAAGTACTGTCATCTAAATTGTTGGAATGGTAATTTTGAAAAGGAACTACGAAAATTTCAAATATACAGACGTAGACACATACTCTCAACAAAAAAAATCAGCTTTACCCCCCCAAGTATTGCCAGCTATACAGTCATGGCTGGTGTTGGGCAGCCCGTCAAAATGGGAAAAGAACACTTGAAAGTTGACAGAGGTGTTATCCTGGGAAAGGATTTTCTTTGATTGAATTTCATATTCTTGAGATACGCTTCAGTACCTTAAAAATCACAAGACTATGTTCCTCCAGTTTGCAGTACCACCCCCTAATATTACAATTGCAAACCACCCCCTACTATTACAATTGCAAAAAGAAAAAGAAAAAAATCACAATCCTGTTTCTAGCTGCAACTACGCAAATGAATCAAGTAAAAAGCTTCAAATTGACATGGATTGACTAATATACTCGCTCTTCATTTTAATACACCAAATCTTAAAATCCAGAAAGTTGAAGCCAAGTTTATAAACTCTCATGAAGAAACAATACCAAGCAAACAAAATGTTCAACTAAATAAGCATTTGACAGAAATCAATCAGGAAACCATTGTTGGACACGGGGGACCCACTAGACCTCTAGTTTAGAGTTTTATTTTCCTGTTTTTTCCATCAATATCCAGTGCAAAACATTTGTTTCATTTACACAGGAATATGTTCTGAGACTTTATGTACCTTGTGAGCAAAAAGTTATCCGACTAGTTAGTACTGTTTTGCTTATATGCTTCCATTCTGCTGAGTCTTGACGTAAGCTTCTAACTGTCCTGTTGCTGCCAAGATAAGACCTACAGTACAATGACAATTATAAGTTATTTCTTCTACTGCTGGTAATGGTCACAGCATGTAAATAAACAAGTTGTAAGCTCTGTAGAATCCTGTTCTGGGACTACAATGATGCAGTTTCATCATATAATTTCTAAGATTAAAAGAATCGTGATATAAGTGATTATGCTATTATCCTCGGCTAAAAACAATGTAATTTTCTGTTGTTGTTTTTTTTGGACGAAGCATGTAATTTTTCTGTTCCAACAGTCCAATGTTTCCACAAACAGAAATGCAAGCAAGAAGCCCCAAAAAGAGAAAGGACGGAGAAGATCCAGATCTCTAACAACTACGCCTCAATCCCAAGCAAGTTGAGGTTGGCTATATGAATCTCACTTCTCCATGTAAGCTCAACTCATGTCATCTCATCAGACCAAATAAAAATAAAGTGAAAATAAGTTAAATATAAATAAATAATAGCAGTAATAATAATAATAATAATAATAATAATAATAATAATAATATTAGAAGTGCTCTAACAAGACTAAATCCTACTCTCCATTAGTAGATAACTAGATATCACCTATATGGATCTTTTTCTTTCATTTTTCCTATCTTTGACCAAGTCTGCATTGATCCCAAGAAATTGTAGGTCTTTCGAGACAATTTCCTTTCATGTGATTTTAGGTCTATCTCACACCTTTTAACACCTTCACATACATCATACTGATTTCATTCCATTAACACGAACAACGATTGAAAAGAATACTGCAAAAACAATAAGGGCAACTGCTAAAACGATGACTTTGCCATCTTAAATAAACAGTACTTCATTGAGTTTTTGACTGTGCTGCATTAACACAATCCATTCACAGAAAATGACTCTAGAAACACTATAAAGCAACACCACATGCATGATATATTGCATCAAATTTGCAGGTTATATTATAAGTTTTTATCAAAAACAAAGTCAACCAACTAATTGCCACCTAGAAAAGGAGCTGAAGGCCTCCCTGGCCTTGACTTGTATTCAGGGTGAAATTGCACACCAACATAAAATAGGTGACCAGGAAGTTCCAATATCTGCATAAATAATAAGAGGATAAGAAAAAGGGAGAAAAGTCTATAAGCAATAACAACAAGAAAAGCAATGAACTAAAACCACTGTGAACCAATAATCACTTGAGAATAAAGCTTGTAACAGAGTCTAAAACCAAAGGATTGTAAACAATAGTTTTCACCAAGTCAAAAGCAATTTAAAGCCTGTAATCTAAAATCAAACCTCCATTCGTTTTCCACTTTCATCCCTTCCCACAAATCTCAGGCCAGCTTCTTCTAAAGTGCCTACAACTTCAGGATTGACCTGCAATATGCACCACCATTTTATTGTGGGGATGACAGCATAACTAATGCAACAAGCATTACCAAGCAACAAGTGTAGGCTTATGCTAACCTCATATCTATGGCGATGTCGTTCATCCACATACTTAGAACTCTTATACCTGTCAAGAGAAAAGATGTTAAGCGTGCATAAGGAAACACACAATGAAAATTTAGAAGAGTCATTTTATTTTCTTTGACACCTAATAATATATTAGAAAAGCATTAAAGGGACAAGCAACCCATAACTAGAGAGCAAAAACAAAAACAAGCCAGTAGAGATCCCCCCAAAACCCCATCTTAAATCATGTATCTAAACTACTCTTAAATAGGTGAACGAGAACAAGCTAGTATCTCGATGAGAGAAGGTGGGTGAACCATTATGATAGGGCAACCCACGAACGAGCCTGCCATTAAATCATATCTTATCCTCCTGATACAGAGATGATGCGTAGAAATTTGCAATTCTAGACTTACTTCAAATCCTAAAAGTCCATAGCAATCTATTTGATCAAGCATCTGGTCAAGGCACTGGTACGATGAATAAATGACATTTGATAAAGTAGAAGTGTGTGAACAATGATGCATAGATTCCTTACAGCTTTGATGTGATACAATCAGGAGTCTGGAACAATGTTTTCCTAGAGCCAAGCCTCATGGTGCTTCCCATATGCGTTTTTGATCCCTGCAATTTTTTTAAAACTATAATATCAGAAAAGCATAAACAGAGAAATATATAAATGAGACAAAAACGTATTCATTTCTTTGAAATATTACAAAGAGCAAACTACCTCAGGCATGAAAATTACAACAAGGTCGGGTGTCTGTGGGTTAAACTCTTCACTGTTTGCCTTCTCCAAATGCAAAACCTGAAAATTGAAAGGACATAAAGCTACATAAAAGAGATGGTTAACACGAGATATTCCAATTTGACAGTCTAAAGAATCAACTTACAGATCTGGCAAACTCGATTACAGAAATCTGCATCCCTAAACAGATCCCGAGATATGGTACGTTATTCTCCCTAGCATACTTTGCAGCCAATATCATCCCCTTGACCCCACGATCACCAAACCCACCAGGAACCAAGACACACGCTGCACCCTGTAAAGGTTGGTTTCATCTCAATACCTTATAAAATGAGTTAATACAGTACTTTATCAAGAAATGATTTATACAGTAATAGCTGATCCTCTTTGATGAAATCACCAGAAATGGTAAGTAGCAGCATAAGATGCGCCCAAACATTTATGTAGTCTTAATATAATCAACAACAACATAGCCAGTGAAATCCTACAAAGTGGGGTGGGGTCTGGGGAGGGTAGAGTGTACGTAGACCTTACCCCTACCTTGAGATGTAGAGAGACATTTTCTACCCTCAGCACAAGGACAAACAGTTCAAAGCAGTATAAAAGCCGTGGAAAAATACTATAAAAAAATGATACAGCTGTCTGGAAAAAAAGAAGAAGCTGTAACTATCACAAAATAATAATATCGACAAAAAAATATTCGGGGATAGATGGTTAGCTAGACTTCCCAAAGCCTTACAGTAGTGGCATATTAACATGCATTTTGCTATGAAAATAAACCTGAAAGTTATAAGTGAGGACACATCTCAAACGAGCAATCATGCAGACATAACATAGGCAACCCTTAACCACCACGCTAGAAATGATATACCAGAAGAAGAAAAAAGAGTAATTACTGCATTGACAAATAATTCATCTCTCAAAATGCAAAAATTACTAATGTGACATGTTAAGAGGCCATCATCGAAATTAATAAACTTCCCCTTCAACTAGAAAGGGGGGGTCTTCATAATTCATGTCTAAGAGTAAACTGACACTAAAGAAGCAACAAAGAATGATGGATGACATAAGTTGCTACTACTAGACACGGATCAAATTATACCCTTAGAGTCTTCCATGCTGTTGCATAAGCTTCTGGGGTCTGATAGAAAAAAGATAAGATAATTACAATCAGAAGCTCATAACAGCACCTAACCAAAAGTAGAGAGAAATCTAAGTACCGATTGAGCACTATCATCTTCAAGATCTGATGCTGCAATCCAGTCAATGGATGGTTTAAATGAACATGCAATACATGCATGCAGAAGGGCCTAAAAATATGGAACAGACTAGTCAACATCACAGCATAAATGAACATTGAATAAATGCATCATGCAGGGCCCGTATATATGGAAAGAAGCCAGAGAAGATAAAAGAATAAACAGTTTATCGCTGATAAGCATGTTTCTTCTAGTTTCCAAACAAGAAAGCAGGAAAATTAGCAGAGTGCCCGGGGAAAATCTGCTTTCACAGAAAAGTCAAAGCTATACTCAAATGCTAAATTCTACCATGATCAAATGAATAAGACGCATCCCAAACACAATATATCATCTTAAATAAAGATGGTGCATGTTCTTTGTAGCTTCATATTGTTACCTTCACTACAGATAAGTAAGAATCTGTTAACCCAACATACTTCCCGACCATCGCAATTCTAACCTGCAGAAAAAAAGTAGTTATTCAATTACAATGTACATACCTGTTAAAAGTACCTACATTGTTTAGATCCTACTAACAGAATTGGTGAGGTTGTCAAAGGTCTCAGCTCTTCTCGTCCACTCCCGTAAATCAACAGGTTTCGCGACTCTGACACAGAAGAAAAATACTTTCAGAGGAGACATCGCGCACCTTGTATCTTTCATGAAAATAACTTGCTCATTGTAGACCATATCAGATAAAAGCCACTAGAACTAAGCCTAAATAGAAAAAAAACATTGCTAGAAAATCATAAACAAGAGAAAACTGCATACAGAATTTATCCAAGTTGAAAAATCTATTTTCCCACTTTCGTAGAGCAGTAAGGAAATATGAGATGGGAATAGGACGATCACATTCTAAATCTAAATTAATGCTTACAGGGAAACGGAAAGGAGGTAGTTTATTACCTCACTAAATCCATTTGCTTTAGAATGGCATCATGAGCATTTTGGTTCTGTGACAAATATGTAACTTTAGAAGCAATATTTATATCATATATGGCAAAGGACATAGTGTAGCAGTTGGTAGACCTACCTGAAGCAAGAGAGGAATATGCCAAATGTTTGGAACATCATGGATATTTAGGATGTTGGCAACCTATAGGGAAGCAGATCAAAACGGGATAAATGAAAAGTGACCTCCAATTTTATATGCAAAATCACAAAAAGCCTCACACAAGTTAAACTTACAGGAACGTGACAAAACTGTGAAAGCTTCTGTTTTGTATTCTCTAGTAAGGGCTGCAACGGAGTTGAAATATCTCAATAATATCAGCGGAATGGAGTATTAGAGAAACCAAATCCTAAAAGTTAAGATTTAAACTAGTTTTCCAAAATTTTCTTGTCTCTACGAAAAATCTCTTCATGTCTCTAGGTAACACCACTAAGTTACAACATAAAAAGGACAGCCCGATGCACTAAGTTCCCGTTATGCGTGGGGTCCGGGGAAGAGCCGGACCACAAGGGTCTATTGTACGCAGCCTTACCTCACATTTCTGCAAGAGGTTGTTTCCACGGTTTGAACTCATCCAGTTACTCCAAGGCTCCCCTTCTACATACATACAGAGAGATAACCTACTTAAAAAATATTATGAAGTTCACATCCATTATTTGACAACTTTGGAGAACAAACCGAAAGAAGGGAAGGAAAAGAACCCACACTGTGAGATCTTTACAACTTCTAAGCTCATGCTAGCGCACTAGGCTATTGCACAACTATAATGAAAGTCCTTGAGTAAATAAACCTACTCATATCTTCTACAAAATATAAAATGTAGGAACTTATAGCATAGGGGAAAATAACATGCCTGAGCAGACCGGCATGCTAAGAAATGGGGAGTCAACCCTAATGCTCTCAGTTCCCGCACACTATGTTGTGTGGGCTTTGTTTTCTGCAACACCATGGAGAACACAGTGAGGGGTATATTGAAAGATAGAACATGAACGAAACATTCACATGGTTCAGACATAGATGTTTCATAGACTATTACTTGCTCACCGACAACACCTAGTACAGGTATAAGACTGACATGGATGAGGCAAAAGTTGTCTTGCCCTGATGAGAAAAAAAAATTACAGGAGATTAGGGTGAACAAAGTGAAGCTAATGAATACATAAATACATATCATAAGAGGGCATTCCTTGTAGAGAATAATACGCTAATAAACTTTCCATCGTAAAGCAAAATCCTACTTACCAACTGAGAAATACAACTGTCTTAAAGCCTCAATGAAAGGCATCGATTCAATATCACCTAAAAACAATTATGTAAGAAGTTAGTTGAGAAGAGTTGCTACTAAATATATACACATAGAGAGAGAGAGAGAGAGCACAGAACAACAAAAGAGATGGGGAAGAGGGGCATAGCTGTTAGTGGATTAGATGCAACCGCCTTCTAGAAGCACTTACCTACAGTCCCCCCCAATTCAATGACACAAACATCTGCAGGTCCCTCCTTCCCATCCACAGGGGTCTGAGATACCGACTCAATCCAATCCTTAATAGCATCAGTGATGTGGGGAACCACCTAGAGAGAGAGTGAGACAATCCCTCTGAGTAATAGGTTTCTTTCTAGTGATGCACCATATATGATATCAAATGAAAGTAAAATCACCTGAACAGTTTTTCCAAGATAATCACCTTTCCTTTCCTTCTCCAGAACAGACTGGTAACCCACCCAAAAAGGAAAAAAACTGTCAAACAATGTCATTCCTGAACAGGCGATAGGCATAGATCCATGTGAAACACATATTCTACATGTATATGTTTATTTATAAGAACCTGATATATCTTCCCAGTGGTAATATTGTTGTCCCTCGTCAATGTCACATCCAAAAAGCGTTCATAATTTCCCAAATCTAGATCAACCTGTTGAAGCACATCAGTATTATAATGAATAAGAATACACATCTTTGAAGCTTCAGAGGAGGACCAGAATCTTTTGTATGTAAATGCAGTACCAATTTTCTGGTAGGAGACAGTTTTGTCACATAAACTAAAGATTTTAAAAGAGAATAAGTAACATTAGATACCTATCATAACCTGATTTTGAACCAAAGAACAGTCCAAGCCCAAGATTGTGAACTCTATCTTGTGAATATGGTACATATGCAAAGCTTAGGTTGTTTTATAAAAGAAAAGTGTGCATCAGTATGAACATTGTTTTTATTTTGATCCGGTAGACTCAACCCCCAACCCCCATCCCCCAGGAGCCCAGTGGCCCTTTCCCACTTTATTCAGCTGGTCATCCAAACCTCAAACTCATGGTTGAAGGTGAAGAGTCTTTATAAGCTATCTCCTCCCTTATTATTTGAAGTTTATCATTATGTATGTGCATCTTATACTTAACTCTTCCAGAGAAGTATATCTTAAAAATATCAGCAATCCTTGGTGTACTGGAAACAATTTACTTATATGTGGGACAAGTTGGTTCCTATGAGTTCCAATTGTACGAGGACTCATCAAATTAGAGAATGTTAACCATCAAGTACTGGCTCTCCTGCATGATGCAGGCCATGTACGGTAAAACATATCAAAAAGTAAAGCATACAATAGGAATATTCAACAAAAAATAATTCCCGTAGGCCAACTAATAGTTTTAAGATCATCACAACAGAGTCAGATTTAGAAAAGGCAGTTGAAAAAGTTTTTCTAAGTAAACAAGGAGACGGAAGGGAAGACCTCTCCACCATCATCAAGCACAAAAACCTCCCCATGCTCAAAAGGGGACATAGTGCCAGCATCAGTGTTCAAATATGGATCTGCAGAGATGAAAAAATCTCAGTGCATTTCAGAGATAAACAACAGTAATCAATTCATGATCCATCACCAGAACTAAGAAAAGGCATGAATAATCATCCTGGCATTCAAGTGGGGAATACGTGTAATAGCAGGGAACCCCGCCCGGAGGCGAGAATCTCTTTTAATTTGTCTCTGTGGTTGGTCTTTCCTGCCTAAATACTTCAATTTCTTATATTCCCAGGGCAAGGTAATCTTAAAATACATGGATACATGATTCATTTTATGTGATAGTCTTAGTTCCTTATAGTTCTTCTTAATGGCATCACACATCAAATGAAGATTCAGTGGTAAGGGCGAATGATAAACAAGACAAGAAATTAATTCAACTTTCCAATAGACTATTATACATTTCTAGAAGAAAATGCGCAGGATGCAATACACTTGAAACTTTTATTTTTATAAAATTTTAGTGCTAAATACGTATGCCTAAGAACAGAATGTGACTATTGAGTACTGACAACATAAAGCATTCACAAACTCCATACCAAGAGTTAATTCTTCACCATGGCCAAAGATCAAATTAGCTAAGCAGGAAAGTAAATATGGAAATAAAGGGTGGATTTTGTGTGAAAAGAATGTTTTCAAGAACATATTTTTCTTGATGAAATTAGTTCCCCATATGTATGTATGTATTGAAACCAAAAAGGATAGTAGTAAAAAAACAAACCAATTTTGATAGAGGTAACACGAAGGCCACATGCTTTGAGGACAACGCCGACGCTACTAGCTGTAACGCCCTTGCCAAGACCACTCACTACACCACCAGTTACCAAAACGTATTTCATTCTTCTTGCCAACTGTCTATTACTAGGGTTTCGGAGACAACTAACAGGAAACCGTACGCACGCCAAGTGTTTGTGAAAATGTGGGAACTCTTTATAAAGCAGACAATGGAGCCTTAAGTCGCTTTCTTCTTTTTCACATTTGACATAAATAAGGCTATGTTTGGATTAATGGTGACCATAATTAATTCTGGCAGAACTGATTTATATTTGTATGCAATAATGTAAAAGTGATTGTTATAATTGATTTATGTTTGATAGTTTTGATCAAAATTGTTTTTGAATGTAGAATTACCAAAATGGACATTTAGTCAATATATATAAATAAAAATTACTAAAAATGGAAGCATGTAAATAAAAATTATAAATAGATATAGAAATTAAAGTGCAATATAGTATTTAAATATTAGTTGAATATTATTACAATACTAATTTAAAGTGTAAATAGTATTTAAATATTATTATAATACTAATTTTGCATGTACTCTATAATTTGATTGCGGATTAAGTCTCGAACGTGATCCATCTCTGATGAAGAAGCTACATTAAAAACCTGTTGTTAATCCATCTTAGATGATTTATGATAATCATCATGGTGAATGATTGTGCTTTCATCTTCATAAAGATCAAAATCAATATCCGTTTCTGCATTCCTTCTGATAAAGTTGTGTATAGTCATTGTTGTGACGATTATTGGGAGGAGGCGCCGCGGCGCTTCAGGCAATTCTTCAAAAATAATAATACTTTTCGATACTTCAATTTGGGTATATTTATTTCTTGTTTCTTCAACATATAATATATTATAGTAATAATATTCGGAGTATTTGAAAGAAGACAATAGGAAAAAGAGAAAGGATAATCCTCGTATAATCGGACAACGTTAGGATGTTTGAGGAGCTTAAAGTTTCAATCTGCAATTACACATTAACAAGTGTCAACTTTAGTAGTATATTTGATTTTTTTTTTAATTAAAACAGAACATGAGTAGTATATTTGATTTTTTTTAGTAATTATTTCTAGATATTTAAAAAGGGTAATGAAAGTTGTATATTTGAAATTTTTTTAGTAATTATTTTTAGATATTTAAAGAGAGTAATGAAAGTGGATAGAGTTGTTGATGAAAATTAAATAGGGTAATAAAGGAAATGGTAAAATTCAAATTAAAATAAATGACAAAATTAATTCTGTCAGAATCAATTCTGGAGACCAGAATTAATTTTGGCAATCCAAACATGTCAATTTTTTTATTTTCATGAAAGTAGGTACCCATAAGTGATTCTGGGTATTCAAAAGTCAATCCAAACATGCACTAAAATGGGTTTCAAACTTCAGTGGGATCGTTTGGTTCAAAATCACGATTATAGTCTTGGATAATTTGTTATGATTTTAACTAATATTTCTTTCGTCTCAAATTATATGTCGTTATTACTCAAATTAAACAATACTAACATACTCAGTATAATCCCTTAACGTGGGGTCTGAAAAGGGTATAGTGTACGTAGATCTTACATCCACTTTGGTAGGTAGAACGGTTGTTTGCAGGAGACACTCGGCTCAAGACAAAGCATAATCACAAGCAAAACAAAGCAAGAAAAACAGTCGGACTCAAACAAAAAATTAAAGCAGTATGAACATGCTCATAATAAAATCGAATACGACAGGGAAGCGCCTTCTAACAAAAGGAAGTAGTACATCTAAATAAGATAAATAAAGTACACTAAGGAACCTATAGCAACAGAAATCAAACTACATGTGACCATAGAGCACTACTGCGCCTATAATTGTGATAGGCTAATCGGACCTACAGTTATAATACTATAACTATCATCTTATAAGTGTAACTAGGACTACGATCGACTACCTACTACTCTTCTACATAATATGTGTCATCCACAACCTCCTATTTAAGGTCATGCCCTTAGTAAGTTGCACATGCGCCAAATTCCATCTAATCACTTTTTCTCAATACTTTTTCGGCCTACCTGTACCCCTTCTGAATACGCCCATAGCTAACCTCTCACATCTTTGTACTGGGCATCTGTGTCTCTCATCTGCACATGTCTGAACCATCTCAACCTCGCTTTCCGCATCTTATCCTCCACCGAGGTCACTCCCACTTTATCCCGGATAGTTATCTCAAAATTGTAAATATTTAATAAGGATAGATTATAACTTAAATATAAACAAAAGTAAAGTAGGTCAAATATCTCTCTTAATTAAGTATTTTTAAGGGCGTGTAAAATTAAAAAAAATGACAGATAATTTGAGACGGAGAAAACGAAATGGAGGATAAATTTAATTTCAAATTTCAAATTTGAATAAGTCACTTAATCTCTCGAACCAAATTACATCTATAAGTCTAATTATTAGACCTAAATCCTCTCTATTTTGTTTGAAATCCTTAAATTTTGAAGAAGAAAAGAAAAAAAAGATTAACTCGTCGAGTAGTTCTAATAACGTATCATTGTATTACCTATTGAGTTTTCCATTTTAGTGTAAGAATATCCACTATAATAATCTCATTGCTGGTGAAACACATTTAGGCATACTTTATCTTATATAAATTTATGAATATCTAAAATTTCAAAAATATTAAAAGACAACCTATAATATATTATGATCAAATACCTGTGAACGATATAATCAATAAAAAGAGCAAATAACACATTATAAGGGTGAATAATAAGATAAGATATTAAAATATAACTGCATAAAATACATGTTAACTGTGAATAGGAAGCAAGAATCATTACTTAAAAAGTTTCACTGATGAACTTTGATCTTATTTTAAAAAAACACTTAAATTTTGCTGGAAAGAAGAAGAGGGGTGATAGAGAAAAGGAAAAATAAAATAAAATAAAAAGAGAAAATAAGTAAAAAAGTGAAATAAGGAAAATGAAAAAACATAAAAATAGCTAAAATCGGAAAAAATGACATGTCAAAATTGGATTGGTGAGTGATGTTCACACTCTTCTTTAAAACTGAAATTGAGTTTGGAAGGTTGTATTAATTTCACTTTGAATTGGTTAAGGGGTAATAGGATCCCGCTAAGTGTAAGTGTCTTTTTTAAAATATGATGATGTATTTTTTCTCATATTTATTACTACTAATTGTGACCTTCTATCACTATGTGTATATCTTAAAGGGGTAAGTGCAGGAGCGGATCTGTGATGTTCGATTTTTTTTGGCAAAGTTATTTTTCACTTTTGAACAAACGC
The DNA here is from genome assembly GCA_029844215.1 of Przewalskia tangutica. Lineage (NCBI taxonomy): Eukaryota > Viridiplantae > Streptophyta > Magnoliopsida > Solanales > Solanaceae > Przewalskia > Przewalskia tangutica. The sequence continues at coordinate 38,219,282 of CM056731.1, read as the reverse complement.
AACATCTTCATTTTCTTATACAACACTGTGTTGAACAACCACTTCAAACTCGATAGATCCGCTACTGGGTAAGTGAACCTATGACTACTAACGAAAGTGAAAAAAAGGAGAGTGAAAGACTTCCATAGATTTTGAATTTACACTCGAGTTACTCAAAGTAAGTTCATACGTTATAGACTATGATTCTAATTCTTATTTTACCTCCTCTGAAATTTTCCTTTTTCTTTGTTATGCTTTCTTTAAAAATTAGTTCATTTGTAAACAACAACAATAACAATAATATATTCAGTGTAATCTATGTAACACCCCATTTTAAACCGGAGTCGAAAACGGGATTCTAGCAAACCCTGCTTAATAAGAAATGTTAGAAAATAAATAAAAGTGTTAAAAAAAGTTAAAGAAGTGTTAAAAATGCTGAAGGGTTGCTAGGGAGTCGCCACCTAATTAGTTTGGGTGAATTAGGACACCTAAATGTTTAACTAGTTTAAAGTAAAACATTAACTCCATTTTAATGGTCTGCTAAACTTAATGAGATTCCGGGTAAGGGTTCTTTATTAATCTAGAGGGAAGGGGTTAGGCACCCTCTAAGATCCGCTAACTTGCGGTTGTCCTGCCAAACCTAGGGTTAATTATTTATGTCAAGAAAGCAATGCATTTTTTGAAAAGTATTTAAGTAAAAATATAGGAAGTCTTCTTGTTAACATAAAATGTGAGATTAAAATATATAAAGCTAGTTCTAATTAAAACCTATATTATTATATGCGCAAAGATGATTTATACTTTTATTAGCATATCATAGTATGTCAAATGTTTAGGAGGTTTTATGTAAGTGTTAATGAGAGTCTATAACAAAATGAATTGGAAATCTAGTAATAAAATGCTAGCGGTGAATAGTTAAGAGGATAAATAAAATTTAATGGCTTAGTATGACTTAAGCAATATGTAGTGAGTTTAAAGTAATTAACCTAAAGAGAATGGATTTCTAATCTAAAGGTTCAGGGTTTAGATATTCTAATTATTCTATTAATTAATGTAGCGTTAGACAAATAATTTACAATAAATAAATGAATGGGGGCGGGGTAGGAAAATAAATAAAAGAAGATGACTCGAAGGATGACGATGTCTTTTCGCCGATAGTTTTGGAATTCCGATGCGGATAGAGAAATGCACATAGATGCGGGTGTTAATTCGCCACGATGAGTCTCGCCGTGAGACTCCTTGTTGCTCCGGTGCGTTTCATGTAAATAAAGAAAAGATAAGGATTAGTACATGTCCAAATTTATTCAAATAACATGCAAGCATTTAATGCGATGTTTAATCCTACGCAGATATGGGCACCAACAGAGGGCAAAATAAATGATAATGGACAAGTATACAGACAACGCAAATCATCTTCCAATACATATAGTTCAGAACTTAGGTCTACTGTTATAGAAAACAGACAAGACATCAGGTGACAATATAAAATGGGAATAGGCAGCCGGCAGGTGATAAAAGAAATAAGGACGGGCAGGTATGTAGCGATGGCGAGGCGGATGGCAATAGGCAGAAAACAGCAAACAGCAAGCAACAAACTTAATCAATAGGTGAGCATAATGCATCTCAAGCCCGATATCCATAAAAAACAGTGAGGATCGGTGGCGTGGCGAGGGCGTAAATAAGCCTCAGAAGAGGAGAAAGGGATACTTAGACAATAATGGGTGATTTACCAAGCATGCTAGACCTTTGACAACAAATAGGCCAATTTATTAACACGCAAATACATGCGTGAAGACCGCTTGATGTATACGCATTAGTATACCCTGTGTTTCTCGTGATATATCATCTCAAGCCCAACCAAACCGATGCAAGTACAAAGATTCACAAATATATATCTCGGATAAGCAGATGTAATAAACTAGCACATATGGAGGCTAAGATTTGACATTAGATATGTAGGATCTGCGCTTGAATCGAGTAAGCACAAAGAATTTATAGGTTATGTATTGAACCTCATCGCTGCTTTTATAGCATGAACTGCATTTAACTTGATATGGTGTAAATGGTTTCAAGCGGACATAGGAAGCTAGTATGTCTTTGCTATGACAAAGAGGTTGAGGAATACTATACTATATAAAAAGACAAATGTAACTTGAGCATATAGATACAAACACATGACCAGCTATAATGCAACACGAGGACCTATACACACAAAGGTTCATTCAAAATTCATGTCAAGATTATGCTTAAGACCCTAAGGTTTCACTAGATATTCGTAACTTAACATGCCACCATAGGGTCTTTAACACTTGAGATAAAATGAACGAGCATGCAACTAATTAAGGACACAAGTATGAAAATAAATAGGCAACACATTCAAGATGACATTTAGACCTACTTGAATATCGTGATTTCTAAGCAAAGATACATGCTGATTTTATTGACTCTTTAACAACTTTTAGGCGTGAAGAAGATATCAAGAAATATAGACAACAAGAAGGGATAGTTATTCCTAAGGACACTATTTTGGATATAGAATATCACTGACACTTAACTCAGACATTTAAATCATAATAGACATAGTAATACACGATTGGACACACAATGGCAAAGATAAATGCATTTTTCAGAAACAGCACAGGGCATCAGGCTTAGCAATCCAACATAGATGTACAAGACATAGGGTCGTCAAACAGTCATCACACCCAACAAGACGTAATCAATACACGATGAGATAATATCAACAAATACAATGAGGCATATAACGAGAAAAACACGAATTCATAAGAAGCCAAAATTCGACAGGAAAGCGAGTTTACCTTCTCCGGGCAGCGACCCGGGGCAGCGTATCAAGTCGTCGGTCCAATCGACGGGTTTTGGGTTTGCGATGCGAATGAAAGGACAAGGTTTGTTTTTGATTTTTGGTAGGATCGAGGCGAGACTCGAAAATACCTATTCGTGCTATGCTAGTGGTCTGGGTTGTCGATTGCTGGACCTCCTAACTTCCTATGCCTGTCGACTATTGCTATTGAACTCCCTTCTCTGCTCTGTGTTCGACTGCTGCTGAGGAGTGTCCTCGTCGATGCTATGGGTCTCCTGTCTTCTTCTCCTCCATTTTTCGAATGCCTTTTCGAGTGCATGGAGATGGGTTTATATAGCCTCAATGTCGGTTCCCAATTAGGTAAACCCTAGGGCTGATTCGTAAGGGATTCGTGCTGATTTTGTGTGATTCGAACGGGTCCTGATTTGAAGGGATTTGGTTAGTTATGGTAAGAAATCGTTGGCTGCGCTTGCATGGGTAAGGAAGGTAAGTGATTTGGTTAAGGAGGGCGAGATTTTAGGGCGTATGGGCGAGGGAGGCGGCGATTGAGGGCTTAGGGTTTCGCCTAGGTTTTGTGTGATTCTTGATGGGGACGATGGAGATGTAAAAGGGCTGCAGTGGTGAACTGGGCGTGGGTTTAGGGAAATAAGGGAAATAGGGGCCTGCGGGTATTGGGCCTACGCTGGGTCGTGGGCTGCGGGTCTTGGGCGAATTTAAGGGCTGGGTAGTTAGGTTTTTTAATTAAGTATTTAATTCTAGGTATTAGTTAATTAATTAGTGGTGAGCTTTATGTATTTAATTAGTTAATTAGTGATAAATTAAATTATTCAAATTGTGATTAAATTATTTAGGTGTTTTATTAGCCTAAGTTTGAATTTAAATTATTATAATAATAAATGCGGGTGTGCTATTTAGTACGACGTCATTGCTAAAGTATTTATTAATTAATTATTTAAAAATTACGACAGAGCTTATAATTAATAAATGCGGGCGCGAGACTCTAAGTGCTTAAGACGCGGTGTCATTATTAAATTGTTTATTTATGCCTGTATTAATATTTTATCGCTGCATTTTATTATAAAAACATAAAGAATTATTTTTTTACAAAATTAGTGTAATTTGATAGTTAATGACTGGACGGGAGGGTCAAAATTGGGTGTCAACAATCTAAGAAGTGGATCTAGAGAGGCGATGGTGCGCAAACCTTATCCCTTTTGAAAATAGAGCGACAGTTTTCAATAAACGTTTGTCACTAGTTTAGAGTCTGTTTGGCCGAACTTCTGGAAAAGTGTCTGTTTCTTAAAAGTAGTTCTACAGAAACTGTTTCTAGAAAATCTGTTAGGGTGTTTGGCCTAGAATTATAGAAGTAGTTCTGAGAAATAGAAACAGTTTCCTGTTTGTCCACATTTATGCAAATTTACTAGAATATTCTTTTTAATAGCTTTAAAACTATTTAAAATATTCTTTCATATCCTATGTTTCTAAAAATTAGTATATCTTTACAATTTAATAATTTTTTTTAAAATTATTTAATTGCAACATTTAATCAAAGAATAATATTATATTGTACATAAAAATGTAACGACAATATGATAGTCAATGACTCAAAAAATTCCAAACCTACCCCCGCCCTACCAACACCTGCCCAAATTTTTCTTCCCCCCTTACCCCCCACCCTACCCCATTGTCTTACCCCATCCTCAAATTTTTATTTCATATTTTTTGTTACTATTATAAAAATGATTGAAAATATGAATTTTTTTCTTATCTCACCCCCCGGCACCGTCCACCTATCACATTCTCAACTTTCTATTTTATATTTTTTTACTTTTATAAATAATTTATAAAAAATATGAATTTTTACCCACCCTCCACCACATCCTCAAATTTCTATTTCATATTTTTTGTTACTTTTATAAAAATGATTGAAAATCTGAAATTTTTCTTACCCCGTCCACCTACCACATTCTCAAATTTCTATTTTATATTTTTTTTACTTTTATAAATAATTTATAAAAAAATATGAATTTTTTTTACCCCTCCCTACCCCCACCCAATTTCCCTACACATTCTTAAATTTCTATTTCATATTTTTTGTTACTTTTATAAAGAAAATTATTAAAAAATATATGAATTTTTTTCTTACCCCCGCCCTACCCCCATTGCCCTACCTCATCCTTAAATTTCTATTTCATATTTTTTGTTACTTTTATAAAAAAAAATATTAAAAAATATGAATTTTTTTCTTACCCCCCTACCTCATTCCCAAATTTCTATTTTATATGAGGGTATTATATGAGATTAAAAAAAATTTTGTGAAAATAAAAGGATAAATGGACCCAAAAAAAGTAATTTAATGGGCAAAAAAGACTTCTCGAGAAGCATCAAATTGATGTTTTTGCTTTTGTTAAACACTTTTTACCTTTTTTAAAAAGTATTTCTACTTTTGAAAAGTACATGTTTGATCTAAGAAGTGTTTTTGAGAAATAAAAATACTTGAAGCTTGATCAAACATGTACTTGATACTTGTCAAAACTTAAAAAAAGTAAGAATAAGAACTATAAGTGACAATGAGCAGTAAAACAAATACTAATAGAGCATTTAGCCTAGTAGTCGGCAACCCCAACTTCAATGGACCCATGTTTTTCAAATAGATAATCAGTAAGGTCACTATCAAATTGAAGAGTGGGCCTATGTGATTATGTTCTAAGCCTGTCATAGCGCGACACCTTTGAGTTCTTAACTTATCCTAATTGATTGTTTTTTTTTTCATTCGGTATTCGATATCCGTATTGAAGCTCGATTAATTTACATTCACGCCGCTTAAAAACTCATTCAAAATAATAATCTCTGCCAATATGTTTTTTTATATCTAAAGCTCAAAAGTGAAACATCTTATTAAGGGAGGAACCGTTACACCACCTTCTTTGCGAGTAATTGATTGCTTTCCCAACTCTCTTTATCACCATAGTGTGTGCACCAATATATTTAATTATTTATTACTTGATGTAAGTGTTGGGGAGGCAAACATTTTTTGTCTTAAATATCTGCTTTGTTTTATCAGTACATATAACTTTACCCCGTCATTTTAACTTTGATCTCTTATTATTATTTTTTATTTTATTAACTAGTAGATTACATCCAAGGGGTGTTGGATTACCTCACCATCTTACGCTTTTGTGGTTGAGACTTACGCTCCAAATTCTAAGACGTACGTCATATGAATTTACGCCTTTCATTTGTGTTTCGGAACATTTTTTGTACGCTCCGTCCTGAGACTCGCCCCGAAAATACCTTAAAAACACTGGTTGAGATTCGCTTAGTAGATTATTTAGTTTTCTAGTTAGTTAATTACAGATGTAATGACATTCTTGTAATTTAGCTAGTTAGGTAGTTAGTTTATTATTAGATTTTTAGTTGGTTATTAGTTAGTTGTTGATACTTTTTTCTACTCTACACAGATGTGTATATGCATCAAATAATGAAATCAAATGCAGTTTTTGCATTTACCAAACTCAACCTTCACTATTTTATTCATCTTGTATCTATTTGAGCGCTCTCTCTTTCTCTCTCTTTCAATTCGTTCTCCACAAGGTTCTCTAATGAAAGTTGTGGATTGGCATTAGCTTTGCATGATCATGATCCTTCAATTCAATATGGTATGAGAGCGTAGTTGCTCGTTTTCGATTTTTCTTCGATGCTTCTCTTTTTTCTTGATCTCAAAATAGTTGATTCCTTTTTGTCTTGTCTTTCTCAATCGAAGAAAATTGAATACTCATTTCTGTTTCGATAAGTTTATAAGTTTTAATCCCAATTTTAAGATTTTCTTTGAATAAGAAGTTATGACGGACAATCAAGAGAATGCGAACACAATGGTTGCGGATCAAATAACTCCAGGGAATCAAGTAACCCTATATTATACGAATCATCTATACATGTATCCAGCGGAAAGTGCAGGATCGACTTTGATTCATGTGAAATTTGACGAAATAGGTTACAAATCATTGAGGTGAGATGTGCTCCGAACACTGTCAATGAAAAATAAAACTGACTTCATCAATGGAAAGTGTAAGAAATCGAAGCCGGACTCAAAACATTATGCACAATGGAAATTGTGTGATGACATAGTGACATTGTGGATGTTGATTCATTATTGTTGGGTCCCGGGGGTTATACTATGTCGTTAACATTGTCGTCCGACAGAACTGACGACACTTAGATAAAAACAGAAAAACCTTTGAAGAGTAAATTGCAGCGGAAATAATAAAGACATAAATGTTTAAATTTACATAGGTTATATATTAATATAACATATGATGGTCAATGACCAAAAATATTATATATATATATATATATATATATACAATAATACAATTGAATATATTCCTTCTTTTACAAGATTACAAAATAATACAAAAGAATAAAAATGTTTGTCGCAAATGACTTATGCCTGAAAAATCTAACTAAGTATATATAGACGACATCTCATTATAATTGCTTCAATAAATAACTAATCTAGAATCTAGGCAGCAACTATAATGTTGGACAAAATGTCGTCGAAAAGCTCAGGCAACACAGTGATCCAGTTTTCTGATCGAGATTTATGGAGAGCTCTCTTAATATTTTTCTCTTGTATTTTCTGGATATCGATTCCTTGATGTAGCCTCTCTATTTATAGTAGAGAGTCTTCCTTGAAATGCTCAATGAATCGTTGTGGAAGTTGAGCAAAAGGTGGGAAGCTTGATAAGGTTTGTTGGAGATGGATGTGGAGCAAAATCCTCCAACCTCTTGGACTTGTTCCCCAGGTTTAGCAACGCCTTGGACTTGATCTTCCCACGTGTATAATTAGCTCAACAAGTTCCTTGCCAGATCACTTTACCATCGTGGTAAAAATCTCACGAGATAAGCTTCAATCTGTGAAGAAGAGATAAAACTGTTATCAGAATGTTGGTCCGAATGTCATGACATTTGTTCCAACATTTCTGACTTTAACTTAGTTCTGAAAATGTTATGTTAGATAAAATGTCATAATATAAAATCCAACATTAACAGTCTCCACCCTTTTGTCTTTCTTCACAAAACAACTCTTTTTAGTGCGAGTGACATATGCCAATTATTAATGATTCCCCTTGACCTGTGATGGCATACAAACAACATATACAAAACAATATATATGTTATTCATACATAGGATTAGACATACTCAAATGTAGTCAATTAATTACATCATAAGATAAAACAATTGTTAGATCACAACATCCAAATAGTAACCAATCAGTAAGTACCATTGTTTAAGTACATGCCAAAAAAATAACCAATCAGAATCATCCATTCATATCATCATTCATATCTTTGCATATCATGAATTTATATTAGCTTCCAGCCGCTTTCTACTTATCCTTGATTTTTGCTTGCTCAACCTCGCCTAGCGGTCTCTGGCCTCTTAGCCTTGCAGCCTTGGGCCGTGCACGAAGTCTTAGTCTTGTCAGTAAGACTTTTCTTCCAACTGCTTCTTCTCTCTACATGGCAGCATTAATAGCTTCTTCTACAGCAACAACATCTCTACTCGTGCCTTCACCAGCCATCATCTGCTCCCCCTCAGCTTCAGCTTCTTCTCCCATTTTTTGTGAAGAAAGAAAAAGTAGGAAATGGTCCCTTGCTTGTACTAGTGCATATCTAACAGTATCAACTTCACCAATTTGTAAGTTGAGTTTTGTAATTTGCTCCACTAGCCAATGTGTAGACAGTTCATACTGTCTCAGACATGTGTTGCTCTGAATGTTAGGAACATTTCTGGCAATATTTTCCCCCTCTTTCTCTTTTGACCAGGGGAGGTCAATTACTTTTTCCTTGCTTTTCAATATAGCTTTGTTCACTGCATATATTTCAGGTTGTTTCCCTAACAGCTAATTTCTTAGAGGCATAAACCCTTGACTAACCAGAATTTTATAAATTAAGGAGGGGTAGGGCAGTACCAGAGTTGATTCCTTTTCAGCAAGATTGCTGACTTGATAGAATATTATTTTTCCTAAATCAACTCTCAACTTGTTGCCAATCTTGTAGAGCAATGTAGCTTGATCTGAAGTGACAATCGACTCATTCATGGAAGAAAGCCAATTGTGAATAGCAATTTTGTGCAAGGTGCAGAACAAGACAATCAGTTTTGATGCGGGGCACCGAGAAGTCCACTTCTTCAGTATACCTCCAGTGATGTATTCTACGAGTTTGTCCTTGTTTGCTGGCATATGTTCAGTAGGGTTGCTACTTCTTTCACATTTATTTCCAAGACACTCATTAATGACGAGGGGTGTAAAATTATAAATTATGTTGTATAGATAGACCTTCCCAAAAAAATTGGAGGAAGTTATATCCATTCCAGAATTCAAATTAGCATAGAATAGTCTGATCACCTCATCGATATAAGGGTCTTTGTTTGTCACATATGTTAGAAGCTTGCGATCGTCCAGAAAATCAATCAAACCATATTCAGAGCAAGAAGATAAATCTACCACCTTCTCTGCTCTAATCATTCTATTCTTGTACCAACTCCATTTCATGCTTTAATTGTGAATAAAATCTATCAGAGAAAGCAAGTACCTCATTATCGGGCTCAAACTCGGTATTTGTAGATGGTGATGGAGAGGATCTTTCTTCAGTGGCTTGAGATGTCGTAGCAGTGTTGCCAACATTTTGAACGACCTCAAATCCAGCAGGTCGTTGAACTTTTCTGGAACAATACTTATTCAGGGGTGTTTCATCTGGAATTTCTTTCTCTTCAGATGATTTTTTAGCATCAGAAACAGAGGGCTCAGATGGAGAATCTGGGGCTTCAGTTGCGTTTTCAACAGAAGGGGTCTCTTCATCAGTAGTTTCAAAAAATAGATTGTAGTCAGTATCACCTGTGTCACTACTTGAACACACATGAACTTGAGTTTCAACCCTTGATTTCTTCACTGCTGGTTGAGACTCAAAAGTTCTCTCAAAGACTTTATTTGACATTCTTGTCGGAAACTGAGAAGTGATTTTCCTCTTCCCTAAGGCAGACACATCAGGAGTTGCATCAATATCGATTAGATTGTTGTTATCACATGAATATGCTATTTCAAGAGGTTCTTGAAACTCACTAAGCACAATGTCTGTGCACATAGGAGGGATTGTACTCATTGATGTGTTGTCGTGGATGTTGGAGGTCATGGATAGTGACATTGGGCTAGTATCCATGGGTGAATAGTGAGGAGATGATTCAAGGGGTTTTAGGGTTTTGGGGTTTTGGAAGATGAAGAAAAAATGGATGAGTCCATCGGTTTGAAGTAAACCGAGATTGATGTGATGGTTTGCTTCCCTTTTTTTTAAAAAAATCGAAAACAAACAACAGAAGACAAAAAAGAAGAACTAAAGAAGAAGATTTTATACTTTTGGTAAACAAAATCTTGTTTTAGGTGTTTGAGTTGTAATCAATTACTTACACCTAAATTTATGAAAAGGATAAACATCAACATTTGATTTTATCAACAAAATAGAAAACTACAGCACAACAATAGGGAAAATAACCGAATTTTCAGAAAGAAGTTACAAACAGTATCCCAACAAATATCATTATCTGAGAATGTCAATCGTAATGTTGGCAACATTTTGGATGACACATGTATTATGATCCTACAAGAACTTTTTTATTTTTGGCAACAAATCAAGACACATTTTATATGTGATTTTATGAGTTTAACCTCCAGATCAATGTAATATTTTCCCATTGTCTTTGATCTAATCATAAATCACATACAAAATTTATTTTTTGTGTCAAAAAAATAAGAATACTTATTTAGCATCCTCATAATTTCTTGTTTAAGCACTTGATACTCCTATAGTATAGGAACAATATCATTTTCAAAAGTGTTTTGCTCATTCGCACAGTTGTCAATCAATTCACAAAAGGCTTTGCCTTATTTTAATACTCATTTTTTATGATATCTAATATCATCGCAGAGAACAGTATCACTTTTTGAAAACATATTCTTATTTTAGGATCATACATGGGTGAATACAAAATTAAAACCATTAAAAGCAGTAAACATAATCAGATTCTGATATTACAGAGACAAATGTCACCCAAAATGTTAGAGACATTTCAGCCGACATTCACCCATCAGTGCCGATTCAGAGATTACAGAGACCAATAGAGTTTTTCAAACTTGAAAATCTCTCATGATCCAAAGCTTTTGTAAAAATATCAGCTAGTTGATGAATAGTGTTAACATGTTCAATTTGAACTAGCTATTTTCAACCAAATCTCTTAAAAATGATGTCTAATATCTATATGTTTTGTACGAGAGTGCTGAATAGGATTTTTGGCAATATTTATTGCACTCAAGTTATCACAATACAAAACTAAGATATTATTTGAAAAATCATAGTCGTCTAACATGTGTCTTAACCATATCAATTGAGAACAACAACTTCCAACTGCTACATATTCAGATTCAGCAGATGAAAGTGAGACACAGTTTTGTTTACGACTATACCAAGATACTAGATTATTGCCAAGGTAAAAACATCCTCCACTCGTACTCTTTCTGTCATTCACATCACCAGCTCAATCCGAGTCACTATACCCTATTAAATTAGGATCTGTGTATTTGGAATACCAAATTCCAACTCACATGTGCCGGCAACATATCAGATGACACATTTTAAGGCATTTAAGTGGGAGATTTTGGGATAGGCTTGAAATCGAGCACAAACACAAACACTAAATATTAGATCAGGACGACTGTCAGTGAAATACAAGAGACTACCTATCATAGATCGATACAATGTTGGGTCGACATTTTCGCCAATATCGTCTTTGCATATCTTCTGCGTTGATCCCATTGGAGTCTTCATCTGTTTAGCATTCTCCAATTCAAACTTCTTAACCAAATACTTGGCGTACTTACTCTGGGAGATGAAGATTCCATCTTCATTTTTCTTTATCTGCAAGCCTAAGAAAAAGGTTAATTCCCCTAATAAGTTAATGCTTATTAGGTGTTCGACGAAATGACTAAATGAAACAATTTGTAGTTGATTGATCCAATTATGATTCAATTCATTTGTATAATGTAGATAATCACTCGTAGAGTGGATGAAACCCTCAGGAACTATTGTTAGGCAAGCAATGAAGGTATGCAAGGCTTACATTTCCTTTCTTTTGGCATGACCTTAAAGAACACGTCACAAAGTAAGATTTTCGTCAAGCAAATTCCATTCTTGAACATAAAAATGTATCCACTCTTGTTTTGAAATGTTATATGGATGTTATCTGCCATTGTCAGGAGTCTTTCCGCATCTTAAAATAATCCTTGCTATGTGATAAATTCTGAGACTCTAGTTAGATTGTAACAATCGTTGCATAGGATTTCATAATAATAGGCGGGAGTTAACGATCTTAAGTCACTCTGCCATGTTCTTGTTGGGATTCTGAGGTCTTTCATGAAATGAATATATATGTTCTATTTTCTACCGAGCCGCACTATAGTTAGCCTAGTATGACACTTATATGTGCACACCACTGTAGTTGGATACGATATTACCAAGTCCTATTATGGTCGGGTACGATATGATGAGATTTACCCCACAGAGAACCTTGATATGATATTATTTGGGCCCCATAAAGTAGCTCAATTTTACGATTATGCATATGATCATGGTTATATCAGTTGTACGCCCTCAGTAGTAGTTTTGAGTTTTAGGTTGACTTTTATACCCTTCTATTGTATTACATTATTATTTACATGATTTATATGCCTTACATATTTAGTACATTCTTTCGTACTAACGTCCCTTATTGGGGCGTTGTGTTTCATGCCCGCAGGTGCAGGTAGATAGGCAGATGCACCTCCACAATAGGCTACCTGATTCATATATTGGTCATCGCACTCCATTTTTCCAGAGTTGCTGTACAAAATTGGTAGGCTATGCTACTCATGTTTATAGTTGTTTTGGGTATGGCGGGACTCTATCCCGACCTGATGATGTATTGTAGTACTCTTAGAGGTTTTCTAACTAGTGATCATTGTATATTCATTTTGTACGACCTTGTAGGCCCCTTGTGAGTTGTTAGTAGACTTGTTATGGACTTGTCGACCTTGTTGTACATACATGTTGGTTAGTGTTCATGGCTACAGGTTGCTCTATTCAGATTTCTTTTATGACTATCATTTTGAGGCATTATCAACCTAGACGGTTATGTATTTAGATCATTATATACTGGTGGTACGCTCAGACCATTTAGGCATTGGTTGTCGGCCATACCCCTCGAGGTTGGGGTGTGACAACATTACCTGAAGGGAAAACAACAATAGGTTGCAAATGAGTATATAAAATATAAGTCTGATGGGAGTGTGGAGAGATTCAAAGCTAGGTTAGTAGGTAAAGGTTACACACACCAGGCAGGAATAGACTAACTATAATGAAACTTTTTCACTTGTTGTAAAGATGATCATTGTAAGAACTCTTATCAGTTTGGCTATAAAGAAGGGTGGGACATGTACTAATTAGATATCAATAATACTGTTCTTCATGGTGATCTATATGAATAAGTTTACATGGAAGCACCATTTGTTTGTCTTAAGCTGAGGCTGAGAACAAAGCAATCAGAAAGGTGTATGTGAGCTTATTTGGATGGAAAGACTCTTAGTTGAACTGAATATACCATGTAAACTACCTATTTTAGTATATTGTGATAGTCAAGCAGCTGTGCATATAGACAAAAACTCTATCTTTCATGAGAGGACTACATATAGAAGTTTACTGTCATTTTGTTATAGATAAGTTGCATGAAGGGTTGATCATCCTGCATCACATTTCCACAACAAATTAACTCTTATTATTTCTTTTTTTATTTAGAATTTAGATATTTGTTAGAATTAATTGTTTGTTGGACCCATCAGATCAGTTAACTAAAAAACGAATCATTCCTTTACTTTTGGAAGACCCAATCACAGAATTTCATTATCTCCCTTCTAAGCCTTCTATTTCACTTCTATTTCATCTGCGGAATAAAAAAGGATACACAAATAGAGTACAAAATAGACTTCTTTTTATTATATTTTTATTATATTTATATTAAATTAAACAAAATTCTTATTATTAAAACTAATAAAAATATTTTCACCAAAGCCTTTACTGGTGTCAAGCATTTCTCCATTTTGAACAAGTTGTCAATGGATAACTCCCTTCCAACTTGAGGGGGGAGGGGCGGTGTTGAGATTAACTTGGTAGATTAGTTAGTTTTCTAGTTAGTTAATTAAAGATCTAATGGGATTCTTGTAATTTAGCTAGCTAGGTAGTTAGTTTGTTATTAGATATTTTAATTGATTATTAGTTAGCTGTAGATATTTTCTTTCTACTATACACAAATGTACATATGCAGCAAATAATAAAATCAAATGCAGTTTTTGCATTTACCAAATTCAGTCTCCACTATTCTATTCACCTTGTATCTATATGAGCTCTCTTTCTCTCTCAATTCGTACTCCACAAGCTTCTCTAATGGAAGCTATGGATTAGCTTCAGCAGCTTTGCATGATCATGATCCTTCAATACACTTGGTACGCGGGATAAGACGAAATATCTCGGGATTGAGTTTGGATAAATTTTATATCTTGTTTGGTTGAAGATATAAATTTATACCTTGAATCAAACAAGGTATAAAATTTATCACAAACTTAGTCTTAGATATCTCTTCTGATACCATCAAGCTTGGTATTATTGGCGGGATAAATTAATCCATGAATTATTATCTCAGATGAGATAATATAGTATGCGTACCAAACGATCCCTTATATTTTTAATTTCTCTATTTCTTAAGTCTAAAGACTTTCGTATTTAATAAAGATGAATCGATGATGCTAAAGACTTTCCTTTTTCTAAAGTTTATATTCTTTTACAGTGGTTTCAGATGTAGATACTATATTATCTACTACAGGTTCAACTGATAGATTAATATGGCATAATATAAAAACAGGAAATTATGAAGTTAAATCAGGGTACTACTTAGCAAAGAATTTGATGGGCAAGACAAACTGAAGCTCAATCGAGTTGTCACTCTTTTCCTAAAAGCTTTTGAGATTCTCTCTGGAAGTTAGGACTTAAATATAAGCTTAAATATTTTTTTAAGAAAATGTATGATTAGCTCTTTACCCGTCAGTAGTAATTTAGCAAAAAGGCTAAAGAATGTAGATAGTCTATGTAAAGTTTGTGATCTTGGACATGAAGATATATATGTTATTTAAATGTCCTATGTCTCAACTTGTGTGGAAGCAATGTCCAATTAATTGGCCTGGTATTAAACATATTGTTGATTTTTCTGTTTGGTGGTATGACTTGTTCTTAAATACTAAATGGTGCGTTTGGTTCTGGATAAACAGGAAAGGGAATGGAGGAATGGAATTCCTTTGTTGTTGTTTGTTTGACCTTATTTTTTCATTTTCTTTACCCCTTTTCCACTTTCATTCCCTTTTCTTGATTCCCCCCATCACCCTAGATAATTTCTTTCCATTTCATTCCCTTAATGGATTCCATTCCGTTTACCCTGCGCGAACCAAACGCACCCTAAAGGTTTTTCTGAATCTATAGAATTGTTAAATTTGAGCGTTAATATTATGTGACAAATTTGAAAAGGTAGGAATTCTTGGGTGTTTAATCACGAAAGGGTAGAATCAAGATATATTGTTTCTAAGTCACTCATTGAGTATCAGGAATATAAATATTTAGTAAGTCCAAATCAATCTTCTTGTTCCTCAATTGAAAATTATCATGTGCTTAAACTAACAAATATGCAAGATGGTATTTTATTATTTACAGATGCAGAATTATAGACTAATGATCGGAGGGCAAGTATTTGTTTTGCGACTTTGGATAGCCTTGGAAAACTGGTTCATGCCCATGAATTCCCAATTCAAGATGTTGGAAAAGTCATGACTGCTGAAGTGTTGCAATTAGAAAGATACTTGAACATGCTATTAGTAAGGGATGGAACATTGAAGATTTTGTTCTAAAAATGTTGTTGATATGATCTAGAAATGAATTACTACTTCGTGGGAGATAGAAGTGATGTGTGAAGACATTTGGAAGCTATCGAACTTATTTGATCATATCAATTTTATATATATATATATATATATATATATATATATATATATATATATATATATATTTTGAAATCTTCAGTATGGTTTAAGCTTGAGAAACTAAGGGAGAGGGGTTCTCTTTTTATAAGAGAATTACAAAGTGGGAATTTACTATTACAAGAATATTATATTAATTAAACTATTCATCCGAGTGCAGAATGATGTCATGCATGACCTCGATATTTTTGTCTTCATTTCGAATTCTGCTTTCACTATTTGAGACCTGCTTTCACTATTTGAGCACTGAGATTTGTCGGGAATTTTCGTCAATTATTCCTCCGAGATTTTCGGTATTTTGGCAGCATCTAGAATCCACTGTTGCCGAAAATAAAAATATTTAATATATATATATATATCTAGATGTTGGAACAAAATAACTTATAATTTAGCCAAATTTTCTATTTTTTTGATGAAGGAAATTTCTTGGGAGAAGTTTTTCCCATGGTGGATTGTACAAGATGCTAAGGTTACTTTTGAACTATGTAATTTGTTGATACAATAATACAAAGTGGTTATTTTGAAAGAAAAAAAGTCACTCTATAAAATTATAGAAAGAATATTTAAAATGTTAATTAAATTGAATAAAACTAACATAAGGCACAACCTAATTCCTTTCACTTTCAAAAAGTCCAAATCCATTAAAATGGAATCAAATAAAAATCTCTAGAGAAAATATATCTTTTTAGATTCATAGTAGGTCATTTGGGCACTCTCCTTTTCTTGATTGATATTCCCAGCAGGATATGTATGCCATATTATGTGTTTCACTTCAAATTTACTCAATTGGGAAAATGATGTTTGGCATTGGGCCAAAGTTCTTTGTAACAATAATTGACATTTCACATGCTTAAATATGACCCGACAATGAATGCCTGCATTAGGGGGACAATTGATATTACAAACTATGTATATTAATATATCTATTTCTTATATATGTTATATTATAGTATACTATATACATTATTACAGATAATAATTAAATGAAACTTACATAAATGACTATAGTTTAGAATTTTAAATTTGTCATAGCTATAGTTTCAATATTTACAGGGCATAGCTATTTTTTAGTTACTACAGCCTCACTGTATTCATAAATGGCTTCCATGTATTCATAAAATGGTCTTGTTGTATTCATGAATTCAACGAAATAAAAATCTGCTCAATAAAGTGTATTCAAAACAGAAAAATCTACTTTAAATTACAAATACAACAAAAAATACTAAACATAAGAAATAAAATACATCCCAATATACTGGATTTTACACACAAAAAAAAATTAATACACTCAAAAACTGAATACAAGAAATAAAATACATAACGAAAGATTGGATTTTACACTAGAAAAAAAAAAGAATACACTCTAAAAAATACTTCAAATTCACTGTATTCATTTGTATACACTCAAAAACTGAATACAAGAATAAAATACATAACGAAAAATTGGATTTTACATAAGAAAAAAATGAATACACTCTAAAATACATTTCAAAATCACTGTATTCATTTGTATATAAACGAATAATTTAATTTTACACTAGAAAAAATAAATACTCTAAAATACACTTCAAAATTACTGTATTCATTTGTATACAAATAGATCTCCTTCGAAATACGGGCGAATAAAGTTTATTTTCCGGTCTGGATAATAAAGTGTATTTTCCGATCAGATTTGGATAATAAACTATATTTTCGATTAAATATGGATAAAAAAAGTATTTTTCACTGTTAAGCAGCTCCGGTTCATCGGAGCTAAAAGCTCCTCGCCAGAGCAGTGAAGACGGAGAGAGAGGAGGTGAGGGACAGAGGTGCAATGTTGGTTTCTCCGACATTGTAAATTCACCGGAGAAGATGAACAATGAAGAAAGCAGTGGTATGGGTTACGGAGCTCCAACGACGATTCGTGGTGGCCGATGACAATGGAGGGAGAAGAGAGAGAGGGGTTTGAGGAAAAAGATGATACAAAGAATGTATTTGAGGTATTAGTTACCATGTATAATTGAAATACAATGTTTAGCTATGTGATGTAATTAATATAAACTATAACTACTAAATATAATTATATACTAATAGTTAGTTATGCCATGTAAATTTTCATATAATTAATTGACACATATAATAATATATTTATATATTAGGTATACTGTAATATTGGGTACTACATATATATTGTACAAAGGGTATTACTATATTATATATAATATACAAACTTAAATATACTAATCCCTAATATTATATCAACAAATATTTTATTACCAAATTTTCAATTACACTTATCAATTCGAATATACTATATATGTGGTATTATTATATTATATATTGTATACCATAAACAAACTCAAATGTACTAATTTCTAATATTATACCCACAAATACTTATTGCTACCATCTTTCAATTACACTTATCAATTTAAAATATAGCATATATATGATATAATTATATTATATACTGTATATAACATACAAACTTGAATATAATGAGTCTTACTATTATATTGATAACTATTTTATTACCATCTTTTCAATTACAGTTACCAATCTAAATATACTACATACATTTTTAGTATTTTTGCCCTTAGGAATAAATGGTGTGAAGAATGGTAATACATGCTTAGAAACAAAAAAAGTTATAAGCTTAGGTAAAAAAAAAACTATAGTATAAAATAATGAGTAGCGCAGATCAGAAGACTTTGATATGCATATAAAAGCCAAGTTTGAGAAATTGTATTTCTAGGAGTTTGAGGAGAGAGTGGATGAAATTGAAGATTAGAGCATCTTTTGATTGGTAAGGTAAGTAATTTTAGGTGAGAGAATTAGATTTTATTGTGTATTTAATTAGAAGAGATAATATAATATAATATAGTATTATATAAAGTTAAAAAATTGAAATAAATTATATTTATGTAATTTTTTAAAAATAATTATAACTTTTGAAACAACCGAGGGCCTCTCGGAAATAGCCGCTCTACTTATCAATATAGAAGTAAGAATTGTGTACACTCTATCCTCTCCAAACCCCACATTGTGGGATTACACTTGGTATGGTATTATTATTATAACTTTTGAAAATTACTATTTTAGATCTTACATTTGTGTGATTTTCTCAATCTTTTTTACTACGCATGAGTAATCATGTAAACGTCTCTAATTTCTCCTATCAAATTCATCACAAGTTAAAAACATAAGTTTTCCTTTTTGGTAGAAATTACACTCAATAACCAATTTTACCTTTGCTATTTAAGTTGCAACTATAATCAATTTATAGCAAGTGTTGACAACTTCAGACAAAAGTCATCTTCCACGTCTTATTTTTTATTGTTTTTCCAATTATCCCCCTTGAGAACCAGTCTAGCTCGTTTGAATCCATTTTTTCTAAGTGTGTCAATAAATTCGAAGAAAATAATTATCCTTTTTGTTATCAAGTATACAAAAATGGTGAGAGCTTTTCCCAACGTTAACTTGTTTTGTCTTGCTTATCGACTCGGAATTTTACACAACAAATTCTCTCTATTCAATTTTTACACAAAAACCTTAGCTTTCTCTCCCTAGACTAGAAGATCTGAAGCAAGGACATGCACTCAGTGTGTTAGCTGACTGAGAAATGATATATTAATATCAATGCAAAGTTGTTCGGGTGATAATAGGACCCTCGCAACAAAATTAAATATATTTTTGAAAATAAGATGCAAATTTAAAGGGTGATTGTGTATTTTCTCTTTTGTAATTATTTAAAAGTATATTGTTATAAAGATGGAGCATAATAGTTAGTTACATTAGGTAAAATATTTTTAGAAAATGATAAAATTACATGCTTTATTCCAAAGGCCCAAGCCCGTATATTAATGGGCTTATATTCTAGCTTTGACAAGTGGACAATGACCTGGCATAATTTCAACCAATAACCATAAATTTTTTCATTTCATAAAGCCGTTGATCACTTTTCTACTTTTTCACTCTTTTACATTGTACTCGAGAGAAAAAGGATCTTCTATTCCGGATTATGGGCTCGGAGCCGGGTTCATCGCCGTGGTCAGCTCCGGCGATCGGAGCAGCCACGTCATCCCCAAGTGGTAAGAGAAATAGAGAACCAGAAGACGAAGTTTATATCGATAATCTCCACTCTCACAAACGATATCTTAGTGAGGTTGTGTGCCCCTTCTCTAAATCTCCTCTTTTTAAATGTATATGTGTGACGTGGAATTAGAAACTCGCCGATTTTGTTACTCCCTTCATTTCAATTTGTTTATCTGGTTTTGACTTATTACGGAATTTATAAAATTTGTGGTCTTAAATTTAAAATACGTAGAATGTACCAAAATGCTCTTTAATCTCGTGCTCTTGAATATTTCATGTGGAAAGTTTTACAAACATAATTCAATCAGTGGCGGAGCCACCATGAAACCGGGGGGCCGGGCTCCCCTCAAATTTAAATTTTTCTATACTAGTAATATCCATGATATTACAATAGAGTTCTCAAATCTTTACACTTCTTCTTTTAAAGTGTGGAAAACTAGACCAAAATAGGCTCCCCTAGACCAAAGTAGCCTCCAAATAGGCTCCCACTAGCCCGGAATCCCCTGATTTCAATAGTATATATATACTACTCTAAATCCAAATTTACATAACAATATTTTGTCACCATTTTATTTCTATATTGCTTTGTAGAGTTCAATTTTATTAGGTTATTGAATTCTAAAAAATGTAGTGCTTTTTGGAATGAAATAGGTTTGAGCATAGCTGGTTGTATAAAGAGGATGTATAATTGCATATGGTTAATTACAACTACTTTTGGATTTAGATGTGGCTGATTGATTGTTAAAAAGATTGTGCCTTTTTAACAAGGTCAAAAAAGTATACAACATACCCAGTGAAATCTCACAACGTGGGGTCTGGAGAGGGTAGAATGTACGCATACCTTACATCTATCTTGATAGGTAGAGCGGCTGTTTCCGAGAGACGCTTTGCTCAAGACAAGCAAAGCAAAAACACCTTGATAGGTAGAGCGGCTATTTCCGAGAGACCCTTTGCTCAAGACAAGCAAAGCAAAAACACAGTCAGACCCGGTCAAAAAAACAACTAAAGCAGTATACAAATGTTGTTTGTTAAATTTTTGTTGTGGATTTCTTATGTTAATTGTAATTTTTGAAGTTGCACTTATTGTCATCAATGGAAATGTGTGTTCTTTGTTGGTGATTTCTAGCCTTCATGTGCTAGCTGCTTTTGCTATTTCTAAAGTAAATTGAGGAATGTTGCAGATAATGGCATCAAGTTTAAATGGATTGACAGTGGGAGACACTCTGCCAGATAATATAGTGGATTCTCCATTAAGATCCGAGAACATGCTCTATATCAGGTGATGAATTTTGTACTATTTTGAAAGAGAAATTCTACAGATATTAACACATAATTAAGGATGGGAGCAATTTCTGTTTCTCATTATATGAGAGTTACTTTTGGTCCAACTTTAGTTATTGTTGGAAGTCTGAAATGACGCTCCAACCTTAAGTTATGCTCTAAGGGCTTGTTTGGCACGTCGCACTGGACTGTACTAATTTCATTGGATTGTACTGTATTAGATTGGACTGTATTAATATATAATGGATGGTATTAGAGTATTAATATATAATGGACTGTATTTTTTATTTTTTTTTATTTTTAGTACAGTCCAGGAGAGATCCATCTGCTAGATGTGTCTCAAAAATGGCAGTTGGACTGTACTATTTCTAAAAATAGTACTTAGAAATAGTACAGTCCAGTGTGGCTGAAAACGTCACCAAACGTTGTATTATTTCTGTGTCCAGTACAGTCCAACTTAATACAGCGTACCAAACGTGCCCTAAGTGCAAATCCTTTATTAAGTATATGTTCATGGTTGTCCATTGGCGTGTGATTGCACATTAAGTGAAGAAGTCCTCCATGGGTACCTTGTATTAGCTTATAGAATTTACTGCTTAGAATACTTAGTTCCTTTTGGATATTTTACTGTTCCTACATTAATTATTTTTGTGCTTTAAATCTTTTTCTGTTACACAAGAAAAGGAAAAAAATAAAATAAAAAAACGAAGAAAAGAAAAGGAAGAATTTTCATTGCAGATGAGAGACTGCTTTCCTAGTAAATGCCCTTTACTTGTAGGCTCTCTCTCTCTCTCTGACTACTTTAGGTTTGTCTTTCTCTTAACTTTAATCTTAGGAAGGTTTGGTGCATGGTGGGGATTCTAATTGAACTCTCCTCCTTGCCAGTGAGCTCATTACTGACTCAAGAAGCTTTATGAGTCTATCAAAGACCAAGCTTAACATTTTCTTCTTATAAAGCTGAGTCTTGAGGAAACACTTTATTGTTCAGAGAGAGATCTATTGATATCTCATGTTGGTGTTTGGGACTTACTATTGATACCTCATATAGGTTCCATAGGTTTTGAGTAGTTTCATTTGAGAAAATAGTACTTTTGAGTTAAATTGAACACTGAAATCCCTACCTTCAATATTAACCACTCATAGAAGTTGTTTTGTATCATTTATTGCTGACGAACTACTCCTGTATAGCTCATCTCTTAAACTAATTTTGTCCACTCTAAAGAAAACAGTTTACTAGAACTAAACAGTGAAGCTTAGTCATCGATCTCAAAAAGAAACCTGTGCTAGCTCAACCTCTCAGTACAGTGTGAAACCCAAAGATATGTTTTAATGTTAAAAGTTTTGTTGAATTTCTGAAATAACAGAATAATGCCAATTATTGCTCAGTTGGGTCTCAACACAAACAAGTTATTACTAAGAAAACCTAGTCATGACTGTTTTTCTCTCTGAAAAACAATAAATTATGTTAAAACATTTCTTTTTGAGAGGACTGGAGTTAAATGGAGAGAGCAAGAATTAAAGCAGACAGAGAAGTTGCTTTTCTTCTTCTCCACGTACATCAATTGTTTCATTGCAGTCTATACTTTAGTTGATGCTGGTTTAGATTAGGTTTCCTTAAGACCTTTTACATCTATCATCTGTTACATTTTAAAAGTTACTAGAAGGTTAAATCGAACTACTGGCATCTTTTGGTCCAGACCCTCCTCCAAAATAAGAAAATGAAACAGAGAAGCGCTGTATGCTGCAACATTGTTCTGTAACAAGTAAACTATAATGTCTGATTAGCATGATATGGGGACTGGGGACTTCAATATCCGATAACCTCTATGACTTGCATGAATTTATGTAACTGTCCTTTCCATTTCCAATATACAATTGAAACCTACCCGCCTTATTATTATTAGCTTTTATGACCGAGAAATCCACTGGGCCAACCCTTAGAACCAACCGCAACCTTTGAAACTCGGGGATAATGTGTCTGCTCCTCTACCTTCCCCACTTAAAAACCAGGCTTAGTTCGCATGGCTGAGAGCTCGAACCTGTGACCTTTAAGTCACAAATAGCTCAACCTTTGCCACTTGAACTAAGCTCTAAGGCTACCCACCTTATTATTATTATTATTATTATTATTATTATTATATCTGAGAATTTAGTTGTTCCTTTTTCTTGTATGTTACTCTGTAAGTGAAGCATTACACAAACAAGTGATGCAGAGTAGCCACCTCAACTTTTTGCTACGTCCTCTAACTTTTGTACGCATATTTCCCTTGTAGAAATATGCCCATTCACATGACACATACACACATATTTGACCTCTTGAATTTCACCGCCATAATATTATGCTATAGGAGTTGGTCTTACAATAGTATGGAAGCATTACACAAACAAGTGATGCAGAGTAGCCACCTCAACTTTTTTGCTACTCTCTAACTTTTGTACGCATATTTCCCTTGTAGAAATATGCCCATTCACATGACACATACACACATATTTGACCTCTTGAATTTCACCGCCATAATATTATGCTATAGGAGTTGGTCTTACGTAGGAGTGTTAAAAGAAAACCTTCAAGATCTGTAAGATGATGAACACAATAGTATGGAACGGCAGTTTCTATGGGTCTAGTTGCAAGTGAAACTGTGGTGCGGATTCTGCCTTGTCAGTTTCATGTTTGTGCATCTTTGACAGATAATTTAGTATATTTATAATCAAAGCACCCTCAAAACTTGTAGAAATGGACGTTCAAAATGCGAGAGCTCTTTTTGGAGTGATGAATAACTGAAAACTAGAATTCGTAGATGTCATCTGGCAGATGTCCCCTGTCTTCTTAAGAGAGAGACTAGTCTTCGCCCTTATCAAAAGAAAAAGAGCTTGTCTTCGCTGATTCGGTGATGATCATAGTTAGATTCACTACTATGATTCATTGAAACCTTGTAGTGTCTATTAGTGCAATTCCGTTACTAAACAGTGAAAAGGTGTTGAGAGCGTTACATACACCGACATTGGAAACATATCAAAAGATTACTAGATGTAACAAGCAGTGACACCTCTGTCAGTGTCTCCTGTCATGGCACTTGGAGTACAGAGCAAAAAATGTCTGGCAAGGGTACAGACCACATAGTCTTTTGAGTTTTAAGCGTAACAGAGGGGTCACCGATGTATGGTTTTGTAGTTCCAAAATCTTAAACGGCGGTGTTGCCTTATATTTTGTTATAAGAAAACTGATGCACCATGCAAATGTCAAGGATACTGTAGTCTATGTAAAATAAAACAACACAAATCGTGCAATTATCTGTTTCCAAGTTATGATTGCCTGATCGGTGAAGTCTTGGTCATTTTGTTCCAGTTTAGTCTGAAAGAATTTCTTAATCCCTTCCAGAACCGCACATGATGAGAAAGACCACACAAAATAATGTGTAGAATCTGTAGATAGACCAATCTATCATCATGCATGCTTTTGGATTTGCTTGCTTTTGTGAAGCATTTTGACATTTAATTTTGATTTAGCTCTCTGAATTTTTCTTAGATTTTGAGATAGTCTCCCTGAATTCTTCTTAGATTTGGATGTCCTAACTATTTGCGACTTGATGATGTACCTGTAAGCTTATATGAAATGTAGTAACAGATGAAACTCATCTATTTACCTGTCTCCTTGCTTCTTTGTTATCAAGTTTTATTTGACTTTTATGTTTGTTTTCAGGGACGAGATGTCCTTTCAGTATTCACCAATGTCAGAAGATTCAGATGACTCACGATGCTATGAAGCTTTGACAAATACCAGCTCCCCCCAACCTGAGAACACACCAACTAGTCCAGTCTCACCCTACCGATATCACAGACCTATGAATGGGTTCTCACCAGGCCCTCCCTCCACGTCATACCCGTCACATTCCTGCAACTTCCCTCATGCCACATCCTCACAGCCTCGTCAACGAGGCTCTGATTCTGAGGGTCGATTTCCATCATCACCCAGTGACATATGCCACTCTGCTGACTTAAGGAGAGCTGCACTTTTGCGGTCTGTGCAAATGAGGACTCAACCTCCTGGACCATCATCATTTGAAATGCAGTTTAGTCCAGGGCAGGAACCTAGTCATATGGAGACTGAGTACCGGCCTTGTTCCTACATGAAGTCTTTAGTTGATGAGAGGGAATTTAAGATTGAGCAGTGCTCCTCAATTAGCATATCAGCACCTGAAAATGGGGAAGATCCCTGTAGAATTTTGAATATGGAACCGAAAGGAGATGAATCTGTAGATTAAAGTTGAATGGATATTCACCTCACTGATACAATAAATTTAATCGTAGAGTTTTAGCAGATGACAATTGACATTACGATTGGATTGCAGATCTGCAAAAATTCACCAAAAATTAGAATTGATAGATATAAGACCAAAGAGACCTAGCCAAATCTTCAGCTGACACTTCTCTTCTTTTTTCTTTTCGGCAAATTAGTCAACACATAAATCAAGTTATTTTAAAGGTATGTTAACCGAGTTAGAGCAGTTCTAGCTTCCAATTTCCTGACTGTCAAACAACGATATTACACTGCTACCAAAGTCATGAGATCAAGCCAACAAACCATTAATTATGTCAAAGACAAAAGATCCAGCCCAATTCAATTTCCTTTTCCTTTTCTCTGATCCATTTTACGATTTCCTCCTGTTCTCAAATTTGTTCATCTTCCATACTCAAACACGATATGGTTTACAACCAGTTCAACATTCAAGGTGTACCAAGCTAACTCCCGGGCATTTCATTTTTCTTTCTCTTTCTTCGGCTCCCACGTGTTGTGTCCACAAAGCAATCTTTCATATCCCATGCCGCCAGGCATTTGGCTAATTACATCCAAGCTTGTCTAACGAAATTTAAAGTGAATATGAGGAGTAGATAGCCCGTGATTGCCACAGGCAATGAAGAACCAAACACCGGAAAACAATCAATGGTAACAACCACCACAAACAAATCATCAACCAACAATTTATTTGAAAGGGTTTCTCCAGTGATGTCTTTTTCAGTTACCAGAAACGAGGCAGTACAATAGTGTAGAGAACAATAAGAGCCCTTGACTTAGGGTTAGTAAGAAGGTACACATATCTTGTTTGCTTTCTCTTGCAAGAATACAAAACCATGCCCGTTAATAATCGGATATTCAGGCGTAGCTTAGTTAAGCTTTCCTGTCCAGCAAATATAAAAATGAAATCAGAAAATTAAGAAATTAAAGTCGGGACACGCATAAGGGAAAATTCAACTAACATTAATATGCAAAAATCCCCTTGAATATTTTGATGTCATCATCACCACTATTGCATATATAATGGTACTAAATTGGGCAGCCAACCCTCTACAAGATAGGACATGCTGCAAAAAGGTTCATTTCAGTAGCTAAAAGCAAAGGCAAGGAGGGGCCCATGAAGGGTTTGTGGTTGTGTGTGGGGGGTGGGGTGGGGGGACAAAGAGGCTTAAAGAGAGTGATCCTGTTGTTAGCGTGTCAGCATTCTTGAATAGAATAGATGTTTTTAAAATCAAGAATCAAATGTCAGATGTATCAACGATGGAAGGCAGATCCTCAAGGTGCATTATCCCTTCATGCAGCAGCTGTAGATCCTCCATATGCACTTTCAGCACCTGATATTCCTCCAAATGCTCTTTCTTTTCATTAAGTTGTATTTTGAGTTCTGTCAAGCAGCTGTTAATTTGTAAAGCCATCTTGCATCTAGCATCCTCATTTTCAGACATGGAAGCAGAGGATGACTTGCTAGCTAGTAAATAAGCTGATAGGCAATGACCACCAACAATAGCACCGTTCAACCTAAGAACAGAAAAATACATAACCAAGTTTACACCAAGTATATTCTCATCCATTCTAGTAAAGGCTATTAAATTGGAAACATCAACAATTTCATTTCAGATGGCATATTTTTTTTATAAGGATTTCAGATGGCATAATTAAAATTCGTGACCAAATAATAGATGAAATATCACAGATTATCAACCAGTATCCACCAATAATGGAAGAACAGTATGTTCTGCTAAGGAAGAGATAAAATCGAGCTGACTAGATGTCAGTATCAGTCTTCTATTTTTTTTCACTGTCAATATCAGTCTCTCATAGTTCATTATATGCAAACAATATGGAACATGCAAAGAAAATGGAGTACGGATGCTAAGAGTCAGTGAAAAACTACATGGAACAATAAGGAATATGATTAATGGTGATGTTGTAATAAAGCGAAGTGGTTTCTGGATTGATTTCTCCCCTCCAAGTCCTTCTAAAAGGAGACCATGAGAATAGTTTTGTACTTTTGAGATAGAAAAAATACTGGACAAGAACCCAACCCCCATAACCTACAAGAGCGAAAACAGATAAATACAGTAACAACAAGACCTTTTATTCCAGGTTGAACCACCGCTTACTTTTTGAGGATTGATTCCGATTCTGTGTCATTCTCAACTGTAAATAAGGCATCTACACCATCCTTGCTTACCCATGCCAACCCTTCTGTCGTGCCAACAGATTTACAGATTGAGTGTATCTCACCGAAGGAAGCATCTTTGGGAATGTCCTCAATCCTGATAGTAACAACCGTACAAGCCCCCAGAGGATGGATTGGAAGACAGGCACTCCCAAGAGTTAGCGCACCAGCTCTAATTGCTCTGTTGCAGGATTCTAAGCTCTTACCAACAGTTAACAACAGTTAATAAACAAACTTTTCCTCATTGAGTGAGCTGAAGGCAGAACTTCAAGAAATCAATAGCATACCTTGAATTGGATGTCCCAACAGTTGAGCCCATCAGAGAGATGCCTGACTGAAGCAGTGCAGACCTTTCCAAAGACTGAAACTGCATTTACAAGCTGAGAAGGGCTGATGGTACAAGGTACATTCCCAACTGAGATTGACCTCCGACCATTCATACTAGCAGCATCTGAAGCTGTATGTGTCGATCCAGAAGCATCATCACCATTACCAAGCTCACTTTGATGAGGTTTAACAAGAGTTGAGATTCTACCATTTATGTGTTGCTTGCTTTCGCTGCGAGACTTGTGAGATGATACTTTTCTACCATTATCAAATTTCTGTGATCAAAAGGTATTGGTAAAAGCATCAAGCAAATCAGTTCATTACCCAATGATAAGAAGTCCTATGGTATAAATAAAATCAGAAAAGCATACCAGAAAATGATCAGGCTTTTCCGTCACTAACTTCAGCTGCCCAATAGCTCTTTCTACTGGAGGACCCAGGTCTGAGAAGTCATCATTACGGACTTCAAATAGTAAACCCTCTGTGCTCTTAAATCTTTGGAACTGGAAGCTGGTTAAGGTGTAAGAATAGCACAATAATCAATAAGATAGTATGATACTTGATCTTGAATAGTCGGAATAATAATGTCTATAAAATCCACAATCAGGAGAATCCACAGGTTGAGCTAGCAGGGAAGAGAAAGCACAGACAAAATACCAAGATATTTTTCCTCCTTCCTTTGTGTCCCAACTTTGATAACCCAAAGTGGCATTTCTCATGTACCTGCCCATCTTACTAGATTATATTATCCTACCTAAAACCTCCAGATAATTTTCACTGTTCATCCAAGTATAATTACTTAGAGCTAATGAGACTTTTTGCCTTTTGAACTTTGCAAATGATCTAAGTTTGCCCTCTGTTAATAGCTTGGATCAAATCTATCCTGTCATTACAAAAAAGGGGCTAAATTTGCCCTTATTGACTAACGACGAAATCTTTCCAATACATGAACATTCTTACAAAGGAAAAGGATCAGATTAGCTCTTGAGTTATGTGAAATGGTCCATATTTGCCGTTGAACTTTGAAGAACATGGTCACTATTCTGGCTGCAACAATGTCTTCTTCAACACTCATACTCTAAGAGCTAGGTCTTTATTTTTCAAGATCAAATTAACCGCCCTCAAGCCTCAAATCATCCCAGATGGGACTCAAGCAATGATCAATTGCACCACCAAGTTGAATTCCCACCACTCTGCCGAAACTCCATCACCAATAACAATGCCACAACTCCATAACGACCTCCCAATGCTAAAATAAACCCATATACACAGTATTCAACTCCTAAATCATTTATTGCAGTATTATGATGGTCAAGTTGGCATTATAGTGGTTGAGGGCTGGTGATCTTCTAGCGAAGATAAAATGGTGACCGGGAAGAGTAGTAAAGATGAAGGTATGATAGAGAACCCTGGACCATTTCGCAAAGCTAAGCCGTAAATTTGGACCATTTCGCACAGTTTAAAAGCAACTTTGACCTTTTTTCTTTGTAAAAAACGCCCACGTATTGGAAAGCCTTCACTGTTAGACAATAAGGGAAAATCTTAACGACATAGGTTAAAAATCTAACCCAACTATAACAATACCATGACTGAGTTATGTACATGGACAAAACATTCAACATGCCAAAACTACCCTCGTGGGTCTCCTCAAACGTTTTCAAAATCCTTATACAGTTTTAAACCAACCACAAGTTAAAGTTATACATTGTGTAACCAATGTTTAATTGAATTTACCAAATGCCCAATAAAAAGTAATCTATGTATTACTAATCCTTGTATCCCAACCCCAACATAGCTTATTTTTAAACCAAACGACACCTAGTGAATTAGGATTGAACTCATTGTGGATATGCCAATGATTTTGAACTAGAACAAGCACACAAATCAAACCAACTCTTGCTATTTATATGCAGAGGCTATCCAAACATAAGCGATAGTCTGGATTTTATACATGTTAACAAGATACATTCGAGAAAATATATTGTGGAACGTTGATCATAAAAGCTAAACAAAACCAACAGTAGAGTCCATTTTCATTTAGCAATGAGAAAGACTGATGAATAATGAATTAGACAAGAAAACTACGACATACCTAGTGTAATTCCACAAGTGGGGTCTGGGAAGGGTAGAGTGTATGCAGACCTTACCCCTACCTTGGGAGGTAGAGAGAGGTTGTTTCCGATACACCCTCGGATCAGAATTAGACAAGAAAACTACCGATAGACCCTCGGCTCAGAATTAGACAAGAAAACTAAACATGGAAAAAGGTCAAAAGGGAGAGACTGAAAGTTTTCACACTCATACTAGCTGAAAACTTTTTCCTCTTTCTAAATATACCAGCTGAAGACCATATCCATGACAAGCTTTAATAGATACTTTATATGCACTTGCTGACTAACACATGAACTGCGTGAATGTTTATACCCAAGCACCATATACAGAGATAGAAATAGATAGCAGGAAATCTACACCACCCTTTATGGGGTGTGGTAAGTTTGAGTGTTGAGTGGTCCTTTGAGGGTGCGTTGCAAAAATTAGCAGATTTTCAGCAGGGGTCTGGATAATAACTTTCCTAAACTGTAAGATGTATTATTCACCTGAATCTTGATTAGGCATCAATCTACCACTCAAAGGATCCACGGGATTTCCTCAGAATAGCAGGGCAAAAAGGATGGTTAGAACCAAAACCAGCCTAATACGACCCAATTGCCTACCTCTAAAAAATGGAAGCATTCGTTCTTCTGTTAACTCATTAGCACGTCCAGTAATCTCCACTGTATTAAAAGAGGGAATGGCCTCAGGAAAGACAACTGAATCTGCTTCATGGTCCTTCCATTATATTTTGGTTAATCTACAATGTGGTTTGTTGGTGTAATCCAGTTATGCATTTTGGAAGTACATCACTACATCCTGCTCTACACATATTCCTAGGTGCATTTGCCTTGGCATCCTTTTACTAAGGTAGTTAAAGCATCTATATTTTTGAGGTAAAATTACATAACTGTCCCAGTTACCAATTACTCCTATAAGATTTCAGCTAAATTCATTCAAAATACTTCAAAACTTGACGTTCATTTTTGTACCTTCTCAATAGGAGAAAGACTCTCATCTCAACTCTTCTTTCTCTCTTTTTTTCTCTTTACCGTGCCCTTTAAATTTCTATCAACAACTAACTTCGTCCACTTAGTACTCTCTCCGTCCCAATTTATGTGGCATGTCTTGGATTACGAGTGTCAAATGAACTAATCTTTGACCACACTTTTCTTGTATGCCTTACAAATATTTTACAATGTCAATTATTTTGATTATAGTACTTCTTGAAATCCGAATGGTGCTACATATATTGGAACACAGGGAGTAATAAAAATACATCGAATAGATGAACTACAATCCATAACGAAAATATCGACAGAGAAAATATTGCTACTAAAACATGAATATTTTTGATAACTTCCACATTAAAAAATCTATATTAGCACAAATAACCAGAATCAAATTGTAAAAACGGAAATAGATACTCCTACTAATACTATAGTACTATTGGCACACTGAACCAGAATAAAAGTTCATTTTTCAATTTTTAACGCTACTACAAATTAATCTTTCCTTAGAGAACTATTAAAGCACAAAATTTAAAGCGTATTATAATTTATACCTGCTGCAGTTTCGACCGAAGCCGTTGAATGCTTGAGATTCCGGTAAGACGCCGGAAATAGCTTTGCAGATTCCGGCACATTCACCTACGGTGGATGAAAACGAACGGTTAAATGGAAGGAGTCATTTGAAAGAGCAGTAAAAAGTTAGGGTTTTAGAGAGATATTTACCTGCCATTAGAGCAGAAATTGAAGCAGAGAGTCTCGCCTTCATTTTCACAACTGAGGTGAACATTTGCAAATGAGGGACTCTTAGTTAAGACCAAATATTATTCATACTAACCCACTAAATGTTTGAGATATTATAAATTATGCCCAAACCTTTGCATGGGATGCGTGCAGACCCCAAATCGGTGAAGGTCACAAATACCCCTCTACTTTGTGAAAAGGGCTAAAAATACACTTTATTACGAAATTGAATTAAAAATGTCCCTCCTTTATTAAAGGAAATTCTCTAAAATAATCCGATTCTAATTTTTAATCCCGCTCCATTATTTAAATCGACCCAACTAAATAATAACTCATGTGATCCCTCCCATTCTGATAAACGTTAGAGAAAAAAGTGAGAATTTTCATCTGGTCATTTGTGTATGCATGTTTCTAACTCTAAAACAAAATAATAATAATTTCTATATTTTGAGCTATTAACTCTTCACTTTATAGAACAAGTTCTTAGAAGTGTAAGCATGTCTTTTATTTTTTTAATTTCTATTATTCAGATATATCCCAATGTTACAATGTATTGATTAGTGAAATTTACCATTTGTCATTCTAAAATAAAAAGGACTTCCTTGTGATGAAAAGAGTAATTATTTCCACTAATTAAGCTTGAGTCTAAAGAATTGGTTACAAAAGCTTCATATATCATGGTAGGCGTGCTGTAAGTTTGGAGATGATATATCTCATAGTTTAGTTGGTAGACTTTAGCAGTTTAGCTGGACTTTAGCAGTTCAGCTGAAAAGTAGAAAACGTTTTGAGAGAATTGTAGGGTGGGGGATAAGGGGATACATGAGTTATTATTTAGTTGAGTCCCGTTAAATAATGGAATGAGTTTAAAAATTGAAATTGGATTATTTAGTAGATTTGGAAATTTCCGTTAAGAGGAGTATATTTAAAAACTTTAATTACTGAAGAAATATTTTAATTCAAATTCATAACAGAGGATATTTTTAGCCCACTTTCCTTAAGGAAATGTCGTAAGATAGCATATTATCCCTATCATAGATAAATAAGTACGTCTTCTTTTTTTTCTTTTTCAATTTTCATATTTATAGTTGAAAGCCTCGTAGTTAAAAGTTAAATTATAAAAAAGTCCATCAAAAGTTGAACGATTGTTTTACCGTTCCCTTAAATACAGTCAAACCTCTTTATAATCGCCATTCATTATAACGACATTTCACTATAATTGTCTGATTTACTCTGGAATCAATTTTCATGTTATAATTTACTTCTCTATAACAACATTTTAGCTATAATGACATTGTCATTCATTACAGCGGTACACTCTTTGCAAAATTACCTCTCTATAACAGTTATACTCAAATATTGTATAATAATATATTGTAAGAAATATACTATGTATAAAAATTAAATATTAAATGTTTGTGATAATCATCATTAAAGTCATACACATAGTAAATTTTAAGTACGAATATCTAATAAAGGATATGTAATGACAATAACCTATGACAAGCAATTAACATTCTTGTAGAAGCATGAAATAATGTTAAGACCTTTATCATTCTCCATTATTGGAGAAATACTGGAATTCTACATACATATGACAATCCTAATGTTAATAGTGAAAATTTAGAACTTGTTGATGATATTGTTAGTGTATCGTCACTTATAACCCAAATTCAATCAAAAGGTGATGATGGACAAGCTAAGTCTAACTTTAGGTCCAAATGTCTAAAGTGGGCATATTGTTACGATTGGCAATATTCTAACCTAAAGGTCGGAAGCTGGGAACTAGCCAAACCTAACTTCAGAAACAAATGTCTAGGCTAATTTCCTTAAATTTTCAAGTATAACTTCAGACATTATTTGAACTATACCAACAATATGCCTACTTTAGACATTTGGGTTTGACATTAGGCTTGGCTATTTCCCAACTTCAAACTCTAGTGCTGAAAGATTACCAGACTTAACTTCAGACTAAAATGACTTCTAAGATATTTGGATATGAAATTAGGCTTGTCGTTTTCCCAAACTTTGAACTTCTAAAAGTTTAGAAATTTGACCTACATGTTTGATATTTTGAATTTCAGACCCGTAGTTTTCCACCTCAGTCTTGTGAACAAAGATGATTTTGAGGCAATTAAAGTTTGACAAAATCATAACCTTTTGGTTATTCTTTAAATAAGGGTCTTAACTCTTAAATATAGTTATTACTTATTTGTGCATTTGCCCCGGTAAATATTTCTCCCCTCCCTGGTAGAATGTAACAAGAGTTTTTGTACGGAAAGAAAATTACACTCCCTAGTAAGTGTTAGTGGGCTTGTGCTCAACACGGGCCATCCTTAACTAGTGTATATGATAGAGTGATAATAAGTTCAAGAACAATATGATGAAATATAATGTGATAACCATCAACCATGAGTTTATCCAAAATGATCCGCCATTAATTTTTAGATGTTTGGCCCATTTAGATGTGCTACCTATAGCATATGATGAGGTAATACAGTTCATGTTACTTTCAACGGAAAAGGGTCATATATACCCCCTATACTATTCCAAAAAAGTTACAGCCGTCTCGTTTGCTTTTTCGATGATATATACCCGTCGTTAGCGTTTTCATCATATGTGTCCTCACAGATCGTTAAATTGTGGGGACACATATAATTTTTCCAAGGGGGATAATTGGAAAAATCATATGTGTCCCCACAATTTAACTGTTCCCTTTAGACACGTGGCACGATCTCAACGGCCCAATATTTTTTCTTTTTATTTAATCTAATTTATAATTAAGAAACACGACCAAAATAAAAGATTAAAAGTGGGAAGTCTAATATCCGGCGGTTGAAGCTGTAGGATTTTGTTGAGTTCAAAACACATGAGTAAGACGCAACGGAAGTTTAAAATTTTATTTGCTTACTTACCTCAACAATAATTCTGGTATGGTTATATGACAATTGAACTTGTAAAGACTTAAACACAAAACTTACAGTTAGTATTATCCGGAGTCTTTACTAAAAAGTGCACACGCGATTGTCCTTCGATTGCTGTTGGAGATACCGTAGATATACACAAGTGATATACACTGTTATACACTTTGTGGTTGTCTTTGTTTTTAGCTTTCAGTCTTTACATTTCTAGCCTAGCCTAAGTTTAGTTTCATAATGGCATTTGGTGCAAATGGCCCACAGTATAAATACTTGGATTGTTTTGTTTTTGTTGCTAATCAGAAAATTGAAAGTTCACGCATATCTCTCTTCTCTCGGCTTCTAGTGATCCTTGGTTTCTATCATGGTATCAGAGCCTGTTAGAGGTATCGATCTACGCAGACGACAACAGGACTCGTAAAATC
Source organism: Przewalskia tangutica (assembly GCA_029844215.1). Lineage (NCBI taxonomy): Eukaryota > Viridiplantae > Streptophyta > Magnoliopsida > Solanales > Solanaceae > Przewalskia > Przewalskia tangutica. The sequence continues at coordinate 38,183,980 of CM056731.1, read as the reverse complement.
GTAAGATTTCCATTTTTCTGATTCACGAAGCTGTGATTCGCTTTCTTCGATTAAGGTGTTCAATCTGTTAGTAGAATTTGCGATTTGCTTGAAAATTATGGAAAACACCGCAGCAATCCCTTCTATGATCATAGACGAAAGTTCAACTTCCGGTTGTGAAGTAATCGACCATAATCATCCTCTATACCTAAGTGCAACAGACACAGCAGGTGCACTGCAGGTTGACATCCAGTTAACAGGAATGGAAAACTACACACTCGAGCGAGCTATCACGATTGACGCCGACGAGGAACACAATGGATTCATAGATGGATGCATGGCGTGACTCGTATGGATGGATCTGCATACACGATGGGATAGATGCAATGCTTTGGTAATGTCGTGGATTATGAGGAATGTTGATAAAAATCTTCTTAGTGGAATTCTATATCGATCCAATGCAGCAGCTGTCTGGAAGGATCTAAAGGAGCGATTCGACAAAATTAATCTCTCTCGAGTATACCAATTGAAAAAGGAATTATCGATGCTGAATCAGGGGACATCATCAGTTGCGCAATATTATTCCAGAATGAAGGATTTGTGGGACGAGATAGACTCGATTATACCACCTCCTACTTGTGAATGTTCAAATCCGAGAGAATACATCAATCACCTATGCAACCAGAGACTTTTGGAGTTCCTTATGGGACTAAACGACGGATATAATCAAGCTAGGAGTCACATCTTGTTGATGTCTCCCACGCCAAGTGTGAATCAAGCCTATGCCATGGTGGCACAAGATGAGAGTCAGAAGCACATTCTGTCCTTAGGGAATTCTGTTGAGAGCATGGCACTGGCAAGTAAAGCTTCATTTAATAGTAATAGGAAATATAATACATATGCCTATTGTGACCATCGCCGTGAAGGGACAACAGTGGCGGAAGGTCATACAAATTACTATACTCTGTGATCATCGTAGCAAGCAGGGTCACACTGTGGAGAAGTGTTACAGACTTGTTGGTTATCCTTCTGATTCCAGAGAAAAAAGGAAGGCTGTTAATGTAGCTGTTGGACCACAAATGGAAGCAACTGGATATATGCAGCAAAAGTATGAAGCCAACAGCTCTCAATTGTCAACATACCAACAGGATCAACTTCAACATATGATCAGCACCTGTACACCAGACAAGCTGCACCAAATGATGGCTGTTATGTCTCAGGAGAAAAGGACAGGTATAGATCATACCAGAATCGCAGGTGAATATGGCGGTAAGTATGATCACATCAAGATAATGAGATATAAATGGATAGTAGATTCAAAGCTACTAACCATATGGTTAAAGACGAAAAATGATTGAAACACCGATTCTTCGTAAAATCCGTGATACGCATGCGCCACTTTGGTATTGCTCAAATCTCACAATCTGGAAACTGTAGATTGACAGGAGGTGATTTAATCAACCATGTACTTTGTGTGCCAAGCTTTCAATTCAACCTACTTTCAGTATCAAAATTAACTAGGGAATTGAACTGTAGTGCCAGATTCTTCCCTGACTTCTTTGTCCTACATGATCTCCTCACTGGGAAGGTGAAGGAGATTGGTAAAGAAGTGGATGGTCTATATGTGCTGGAGACTGCAGGGAAACAGAACACACTGGTGACAGGGCAGGCACACATGACAAAGATTAATTCAGAGGGGTCCAAGGCAGTTTTATGGCATAAGAGACTAGGGCATGCTCCTATGAGTGTCCTTAGGAAGATCAAATTCTTTAGTAATGACAAATCTAGATTTACTATTCCACACTGTGATGTATGTCCTATGGCAAGACAAACTAGATTACCTTTTTCAACTAGTGATAGTAGAACTACATCTTCATTTGAGCTGTTACACATTGATGTCTGGGGACCATATAAAGTTCCCACTTATACTGGAATGAGATATTTCTTAACTGTAGTTGATGACTTTACCAGATGGACCTGGATCTATCTGTTACATATTAAATCAGATGTGCCATCTATACTTAAAGACTTATGTGTAATGATCAAGACACAATATGGTGTGGTTGTTAAGTCCTTCAGATCGATAACGGGTCGAGTTTATTAACAAGATACGTAGAGATTTGTTTGTCGGGTTGGGCATTATACATCAAAGGTCTTGCCCTTATAGTCCTCAACAAAATGGGTGGTTGAAAGAAGGCATAGACATATCTTAGAGTTGCGAGGGCTATCAAATTTCAAAGTTATTTACCAAATAGATCTTGGGGATTGTGTAGAGGCAGGGTATATCATGAATAGATTACTGCAGAACTCGGGAAACATTTCACCTTATGAGAAGTTATATGAGAAGGCACCAATTCTGTCCCATATGAGGGTCATTGGTTGTCTTTGCTATGCAACAAATCTACTACAGGCAGACAAATTTGACACTAGGGCAATAAAAGCAGTAATGCTTGGATATTCCTCCAAAGTATAAAGGATACAAACTATTGAATTTATCTAACAACACCCTTTTTGTAAGCAGAGATGTTATCTTCCATGAAGATATATTTCCATTCCAGCAAAAGCAGCAAAAGCAGGTACCTGGTCCAGGCCATTCAATCCCTTCAGAAGCTACTGGAGAAGGTCATACAATCCTTTCAGAAGTTCCACAAGTTGAAGCTGCTGGTGATAGGACTATTTTTCAGCATTCTTCCAGAAATGCTGTAGATGCAGCTCAGTCTCAACAAGTTGAAGTTGTTGATGATGAAAGGCATCCTTCCAGGAATGCAGAAATTACAGATCAGCCTGAGGAAGCTGCAAATGCTGATGGCTGTACTGATGTTGCATTTGCACCTGAACCTGAGGTTGAGACATCCCTGAGAAGATCAGATAGGAACAGAAAACAACCTACATGGATGAAAGACTTTTACTCAACACACAGGGATGAAAGTGGAGCAAGTAATAGCAGGCAGTGCCTCTATCCTATGTCAAATAGTCTCACTTACACTGGACTGTCTGCTAGATATCAGAGTTACATTGCAAAGATGGGATTTGAGAAAGAGCCAACATCATACTCTGCAGCAGTTCAAGATACCAGATGGGTGGAGGCAATGAAGGCTGAGATGAAGGCACTGGAGGACAATAACACTTGAGAGGTTAATGTTCTTCCCAAATACAAGAAAGCCATTGGATGCAAGTGGGTGTATAAGATTAAGTACAAATCTAGTGGTGAGATAGAAAGATTCAAGGCAAGGCTGGTGGCTAAGGGCTACAATCAGAAGGAAGGAGTAGACTACCAAGATACCTTCTCACCTGTAGCAAAAATGGTTACTGATGCGGTAGTGATCTCGATTCGCTTCGGAGGTTGGGACATTTATCAAATGGATGTCCACAATGCATTTCTCCAAGGTGATCTTAATGAGGAAGTATATATGACCATGCCACAGGGTTTTGATGATAAGCAAGGAAGGGTATGCAAGCTGGTCAAATCTCTATATGGCTTGAAACAAGCTTCTAGGCAGTGGAATATTAAACTCACTACTGCCCTGAAGAACTCAGGTTTTGTCCAGAGTCAGTTAGACCATTCACTCCTCACCAAGAAGGTGGGAAATAGAATAGTGCTGGTACTCATCTATGTAGATGACCTTATAATCACTGGAAATGATAGTGATCTCATTCAACAGACCAAGGCACCACTTCAGCAGAACTTCAAGATCAAGGACTTGGGGACTTTGAGGTATTTCCTAGGCTTTGAGTTTGCTAGAAATGCTAGTGGAATAGTCATGCATCAAAGAAAATACACATTAGAGCTGATCTCGATCTTGATTCGTCTATCTCGGAGAAACCAAAAAAACTCCCATAGAGCTTAATGCCCAGTTGACCTCTGCAGTTTATGATCAGTGGATTCATGCACCTGCTGGCACATCTCAGAACAAAGATACACTACTAGCAGATCCAACTAGCTATCAAAGGCTTATTGGGAGGCTCTTATACTTGACAAATACTAGATCGACATATCATTTACGCTCAAGACTGAGTCGCTTCTTGAGCCCAAAACATCTCATCTTATGGCGAATTATCGTGTAGTCGTACCAAACAAGCACCTGTGCAGGGATTTTTACGGCAGTGAGACAACCACCTCACAATTATCATGATCTTGGACCGGGCCTCCCGTCTTAATACAAGGAGGTCCATTATGTGCAAATATTTAGTATTCTTTCGTTCATCCTCATCTCGGAAGTCGAAGAAGCAACTCTCAGTGTCGAAGCTCACCGAGTGGTGAGTATAGGAGTCTAGCAGCAGTTGCGGAGGTGGTGTGGCTTACAGGTTTATTTGCTGAATTATCTGTCTATCTTCAGCCTTCCATACCGGTGTACAGCGACAGTAAATCTGCCCTGCAGATTGCAGCCAATCCGGTCTTCCATGAGCGAACCAAACACATTGATATTGACTGCCATTTCATCCGAGAGAAAATCCAGCAGGGGCTGATTTGTACTGCTTATTTGCCCACAGCAGAGCAGCCAGCAGATGCACTCACAAAGGGACTTACACAGGGTCGACATGAATATCTATTGTCCAAGCTAGGACTCAAAAATTTGTTTTTGGATCCTAGCTTGAGAGGGCGTGTTGGAGATACCGTAGATATACACAAGTGATATACACTGTTATACACTTTGTGGTTGTCTTTGTTTTTAGCTTTCAGTCTTTACATTTCTAGCCTAGCCTAAGTTTAGTTTCATAAGGGGATTTGGTGCAAATGGCCCACAGTATAAATACTTGGATTGTTTTGTTTTTGTTGCTAATCAGAAAATTGAAAGTTCACGCATATCTCTCTTCTCTCGTCTTCTTCCTCACTTCGTCTTCGACGAGTTCTTCACTGTTCATCGATTAGCAGCTGAGCTTACGCAGTCGACTTCTAGTGATCCTTGGTTTCTATCAATTGCAAGTCTTTGCTACAGTGTATTCCTCCGTCAAGAAAACCAGAAAATCTTGACAGAGGTTCGAGATAATTTATTTTCTAAACTCTAGGTCTAGAAAATAGTTTATGATTTGTGTGTTTGACAAAAAGGTTTAGTGATGTATTTATAGTTAAATTTAGGTCACAAAATGGATTAGGGTTGACCCCAAATCTGCCCCAAAATCGAGGTGCAGTGGGCCAGTCTGACTGGGGCCACTGTAGGGTAGGCGTCGCGGCTCGACCTAGTGGGCACCGGGTCGGCGCCGCGACTCCTTTCATCCTATCTCATTAATAAATATCCAGCACGTTCAATTAAATCCAAAATTCAATTATGACTTAATTAAATAATTTCCATCAAATAGAAATTATCACATAGTTATTATCAATTTAAATATCTCGATTCTAAATCGAATATTAATATTCTCTCAATATACCCTTAGATTGAAAAGACAATCGACATAATGTGATCCTATATGCCTTCACATATCGACACTAATCCAATTAAGTTTCATACGGAACTCCTAGACTGACATGTATGACGAACTCAATATGTGAAGTACGTTTACATGAATCCATCAAACATAACCTTTATGTGAGATGATACATTCCTTTCATTCGCGACACACTCGATCAACCTTAGAATTTGTCACGTGTCTATTCAAATGGCTTGATCACTTTATCTCATCTATATAAGTCGACAACTAGACCATATTCCAAATATGTCTCTTGCATTGGTCAATGACTTGGTCGATCTAATATCACTGAGAAGTTGAGTGTTCTCTCGAATATCCAATCGAAAAATGAATCATATTTTTGGCTCAACTACCACATTAGTTTACATCGTAATGCACCCAACACAAGCCATATCTTATCCTATAAGAAATTTAAGTTTATGACAGAGTCAAAGTACATTACTCTGTAAACAATGTGTGTATTGACCTCAAGTCAAAAGACCTCTATCTTTCACACGCTGATAACACTCTAGACATGTATAACAAATAGTTTATCAGCATGGTATATCAGTACTTTCCAAAAGTATTCATGTGTCCATCACTAGTAATCATTACTAGTAGCAGGTGAGACATGTTACATTATCTAAAGATGTGATGCAGATTACATATCGACTTATAACATATCATCGATATCTCATTCTCAATAATCATCAGTCGAATTTATTTTGAGAGTTACGCTCTATCATTAATATTTTACTCTATCAATGACAACATAAGCTCAAGAGATGTCCATTAATTAATAATTACAAACAATCAAATAATAATTCAATAATCATTAATATCATAAATATATATTAGTCTTATTAATAATATAAATGTGTTCAAATATATTTATCCGTAATAATGATTTTCTCTGTTGACATACATATTTTCATAAGCTCCAACCGCCGCATCCAACTACGGCAACAGTGCATTTCATGTTCACTTCCGATCCAAAATTAAACCCACTTAAAATCTGGCATATCTCGTCAATTTTCAGTCCATTCTCAGCATAAACAACAACGGGCTTGACAAAAAACTTTGTGTTGGGTGAAAAACTCAAAATGGTGAAAATTTTGTTGGAATCAATTGTGTATTAATAATTGAATCTAAAAATCGCGATTAAAGCTTGTCTTGGGTAGCTGGAACGTGAAGAAAGAAGTAAAACTCCGTGGAAAGCCATTAATGAAGCTTGAAGTCCGCAAACGAGTTTCATTTCGAATGAATGTTATTGCAAAAGATCGGTTACGTCTTGGAGACCTAAAAATCGCGATTAAAGCTTGTTCTTGGGTAGCTGGAACATGAAGAAAGAAGTAAAAACTCCATGGACAACCATTAATGAAGCTTGAAGCTTCCAAGTTCAAGTTTTGGGTTTCCGCAAAGGAGTTTCGTTTCGAGTGAATGTTATTGCAAAAAATCGATTACGTCTTGGAGATTTGATATATGAAATTTGGAGTAATTTGGTGAAGAATTCGGTGGATTGTTTTGGTCAGCTACTAATTAGTTGGAGAAGATGAAGAATTTTGATTTTAGAAATAACCACATTTTTTCAGAAATAGGCACTTTCTAATTTAATTTTTTTATTGTAAATTAGATTAAATAAAAAAAGTAAAATGATTGAGCCGTTGAGATCTGCCACATGTCTAGGGGAGCAAAACCCATCTCATAACACCAATCAAGCCATAGATGTTATCACTTATATGGAGTTTGACAAAACATTTTCAATCCTTGAAACTTACACCGCTGAATACAATAAAATATCTATAAATTAATAATGTCGGAATCACATAATTTTATTAATTTAAAGAAATATTAATTAATCGATAAATTAATAATTTATTAATTTAAAAAGATTTTTTTCCGATTCAACGAACCTACATTATTCTTCATGAATAAAATATATACATTGTATTGACTAATTGAATGATGTTCATGTACAATGTGATTGATCCAAAAAAGATTAATATTTGAGATGTCATCAATCTTGCAGTCTCAGCTTGGACGATAAATGTTCAGCAAGAGACAATAGCAAGTTGTTTTCGACACTATAAAATTCGTTCCCAGGATAAAGTAGTCTCAAGAAATTTAAATGAAGAAACTAATGAAGAAGACATTCATGAACTTGATACGATGATTAATGGTCTTGGGTACCACAACAAAATAGATGTCAATCACTTATTGGATTACCCGGGTGAAATGATACATGTTTAGAGTTCCAAAGTTTAGAAAAAATTATAGCAAGTGTTGTTGAAAATCCTATTGAGAATGAAACTGAAGATGATACAATGCCTTTGTAATCAATTACGCGGAAGAAAGCACTCATAGCGGCAACAACTCTTCGCAATTTGTTGTTGGAGTATGAGAACGCAACAACGAAGCTTTTGAATGCAGTAAGGAAAGTTAGAGATGAAATACAGCTAGATTTAAATTTTAAGAAGAAGCAAACAACAATAGAATCATATTTTACTAAGTTGTCCTAGTTATATTTGTAATTTTATAGAATTATTGATTTATAATATTGAAGGGACCATAAATTTATATAAGGGTCTTCAGAAAAATTATTATCTTATTAATTTAGACCTTGGGCCCAAGTCGGGACCGAAAAAAGATATTATTTTAGAGAGGTTATTAATATATCGAGTATTAATTTATAGAGGTTCTACTGTAGATTATTACACGAGTGATCAGAGTGGAAGAACAAGAGACAACTGATGCAGAAGGTGACACAAAAGTGTTGATGAAGAGCCTCAACCTAGTGCTATTTGTGGTGAGATAGAAGAGTCAACTGTTAAGCTCTTAGACGACTTTCAAGGGAAAACTATTGAATTCCCTTTTGCTGAAAGTTTGGACAAATTTTTTCCTCAATTCAAGTGTTATATTATCACTAAGAGACTGAAATTTACAAAACAACCTACAATTGTAGAATTCTTTACACAAACTTGAAATATTTAAATTCTCAATTAATTTTAAATATATATGTTCCTTAGATTTTAATTCTTTATCGGTATGATACAACTAGTTTTCAATTTATTAGTAATTTATTAATCTTTTTAATTAATGAGATATGAACATTTCCAATTGAAATTTTAAAAAACAAGTATATTATTTTCGTTTATAACATAAAAATATGAAAAATGATTGTTTTCGTATACTTTGTTTATAACAATTAATTGAGATATAAACATCAAATGTCAATATACATATAGGACAACGCCTCACTATATCGGCCATGAAATTTTCGGACAAACAATGTTATTATAGAGATGTTTGACTATATAGTCCTATAAAAATTTTGTACAAAAAGTAAATTTATCTTTCAATAAATAATAAATACCTATAAAAGTATAGTCTCTAAATAAATTCAATGAATGAACTTTACCCTTACCCCGTATTTGTTTTCTTTGTTAAATGTCATAATATTGTATCTGTTTATGTGTCTTTTCCTCTGCTTTTATTTAAGGCACTTAACACAATAACTATCACATTTAATTAAATTGATAGAGGTATGCTAAGAGTCCTATTTCTAAGTCCCTTTTTATATGTTGCATTGTCTGTTCAGAATTGCATATGAGAAGAGGAGAAATCAACGAATGACACATGATGTCTTGGGAATTCCTGCAGTATTGGAGCGCATAAAACCTTTTAGTCGTGAGCAAAAATCTCAAGGTAGTTCATCTTATTTTCGTGCTAAGGCACACCCCACCCAGGAGGACTGACGTACCTCGAAATCGAGCAGTCAATATTGGTGGAATAGTTCAATTAGAAGCGTAGGTAGGCTACTCATGCCAAATGAACATCCGATTTTTCATATGTGTGGTACCTGGTCTTTTTCGATTTCAGTCTCTCCCTCGAATACATAGGGTAGGTAGGGCTGGGTGAGAAATGGTTCCCTCTTGCCAATAAACTTTCCCCGGCCTTCGATTAACCTTACTCATAAAGGGTCTTACGGTCGGGAGAGATTTGAGGTTTTGGGGTTTCACTCGCAGACCCAGCCCTTTTTCTTTATCAAACAAAAGGGTGCGTGCTTAATTATAAATTTATGGTCGTTAATTTATTTTCTACGTTACTATATATGAATTCATCTCAATGTCGTTTTTGCCTCTAGTTGCAACATAAGGTCAATATGTTCTATTTTCACAGTTTATTTTTTGTGTCATTCTTCTAAAGAATGAATTTTGGGCATAACTCAACGTCAAAAACTAGTTCGTAGGGTAAAGATTGTCCAAGTCCAGATAAGCAGTTCATGTTCTCATTCCATTTCTGATGAGGGACTCTTAACACTTCCCGCACGGCCAAACCTCGTTAACTGGAGTATGTATAATATAATTTGGGGTCTAACATCGACGAACAAAGAGTTAGAATGGACCTAAATTTGATACCATGTAAATAATGAATCTTGTGCCTAACTTAACCCCAAAAATTAGCTCATGGGGTGAGAATTGTCCAAGTTCATATAAAGAGTTCATGTTCCCATTTCATTTTCGATGTGGGACTCTTAACAATTCTTGATCATCATTTTTGGTAGGTTGATGAGGAGATTATCTTTTGCTAACAATTTAACTTAAATTTTAAACTTAGTGCATCCAAGCCAGTAGAAGAAGTTCATTTAACATCTATACGTTGTTTATCAAATGAAGTAGGATATCTGCATATGTAAATGTTGTTAGAATGAGCATACTCTTCAAATTTTGTTTATACATCAGGTGCATGCTTTAATATTTATTTATATGATTTTAAGAATATTCAATGGATTAATAGGTGATATACGATGCAACGTATGTATTCAAAAACTAATATAGCTAATAATAGGGAGTATAGCTAATAATGAACTCGTGCATCTCATATAATTTTGCTTTCTGATCTAGAATCGATAATCACTTTCCTGAAGAACCCACAAACCACTACTATATAGTCACGTCGAAGTTCAAATTAGCTTCTCACGATCGAATACGAAATCCACTCTCGTACCAATTGCAATATTGCCTGATGAGCACGTCAGATACCAATTGTTCCATTCCTATAGTAGAGATTCATCCATACGAATTCTCTTCATTACGCCTCCGTCCCATAACACAAAAGCACTCCCACCAAAATACTCTAAGAAATCTTACTTCGCTACACGTTTTCCACAAAAATCGTCATTCATGTCCTTATTTTCAACTTTCTTTCTGTCTCACACGCGGTCTTTATACTTTTACCAAATCCGATGATCCTTATCGAACTTCTACTCGTCCCCGCATATCGACATCTAATACATTGCCACTAGTGAATCGTTGACCTGTCATTGGTACTCTTGCGTCATGCACACCATCACAATGCCTTGACGAAGTTGAAACTTTTCTCAAAACCAAACATATCGTCTAACAAATCATTCTTATCAAGCCATAAATGCACTCTTGCCACTTTCAAGCAATTCAACACTAAAAAGATGGAGATCTTGTAACCCTAAGTACCATATTTCCAATTTCTCAAGAAATCCATGATAATAATGAGTCTAATCGTGACCCCAAAACAAAATCCTCAAGCCATACCTAGAAACTGAACTTAGTCATGCGTCTGAATCAGGATAACACATCTCGTACCGTACCACAACATGTCATAGACAACCATTCATGTAAGAATTTAAGAACAACTTCCCTCCTTTCGTGGGTGATTAAGACAAGGAAATTCAGATACCAATTGAAATCGACTAGATATCAATTTGAATGAAGTAACACGAAAGAATTAAAGAATTCGAAGTTTCCAAAATGTCCTATAGCTTTCCAATTATAAATGTGGTGCGCAACACACCAAAAAGTAGGACTCTACTAGACATTGCTCTTGTACTTATAGACTGGGTAACATAGCGCTCTGATACCAACTTGTCACGACCCAAATTTACTAAGTCGTGCAGGCACCTACCTTTTCCCACCTCGATAGGAGAACCCTTCCCTTAATCAATAATTCAACACAATAAAGTAAATAAAGCGGAGTAAATAGAAGTCTAATTCATCTCATAATTACAAAGTGCGGGATACAATAACTACCCAAGGGATCTGATCTGAATAGTATAAGAGCTTCTAAATATAAAACTGGAATAAAAGATACAACGACAACCTGAATACAACTCTTGTTTAGAAAGAAAGTTAAACAGAAAATCTAGATGAACTCTACAAGACCCTTGAAGGCTAATCGAACCTCGTTCGTTGAAGTTCATGCAATAACTCTACATCCGAAAAGGGTATAGCAAAAGTAATATCAGTATAAATACTATGTACTGGTGGTTATCATAGGCCGACAACAGTTAGCCAACATATGCATAAAAAGAAGCTGAAAAATAGATATGCTTGCAATCAAGTACAAGTAATATCACAGTCCGAGAATAATGACTCAAGTACAGAAAAATCAATAGTTGAATCATAACATATGTTGAAGCACCTAAACCCAAGTATGCCAAGTTTCCCACAATTTCTTAGAATAATCACAAACATAAGTTCAATCATCAAATTCAATCCATAAATGTAAATGTAATGATGAGAATGAATGACAATGTAGTGCAATGCACTGGCCAAACGTAATCTCCGTACACGCATGCTCCTGACAGAATATATCATCATCCCAGTAGTCATGAATCATGGGGACCCATGAAGTTCATGTACCACTCTCACCATCCCGACATAGACCTCGCGCATCACTCTCATGATTTCGGTAAAGACATCGGGCATCGGACACTCTCACGATCCCGATAAAAATCTCGGGCATCGAATATTCATCTCTCTTTTATGCTTTCCGGCAAAGACCTTAGAGGCTACACTCTCTCACTTATCATAATTTCCACTCACAGTTCATTATAAATCATCATATGAAATAAGATTGTATGTCATGCATGGTAACAATTACACATGTCATAAAATACACTTCACACTTTCAAGCCATTTTCATTATCCTTTCACTTCCGATGATAAGTGAGATATCAAGAGAGATGAATATAAATACAGATCACAAACATAGCAATATCAAGTATGTTTTCAAAGAATCACATATGTTTTCTTCCTCACGTCATCATCAGCACCAATCACATGTAATGTTAATGTATCATGGAAGTGAGGATGAATGCAAAATAACAATATCAAGTGAATCATATCAATCACAATCGTGTCACACATGGACACATATCACAATATCAATATTAAATCAATCATTTACGCTATCCATGATAATGTCAAGATAAGTGAGAGACAACTATATCACAATCACGATATGATAACTAAGTGCAAATCCAATGTCAACACTAGACAGTCAAGCTACTAAATTACAAGAGACAATAAGTCCACAAATCAATCAACAATATCAAACCTAAGTAGTCCATCCCAACTTCATACCCGAAGGCGTACATGATTTCTCCGACTGTATCTAACTCTACATATATTTCGCTAACCGAAGTCTAACCAGAAGGTAAGACATAACCTACATGGAGTGCCGAACGGGAGTCACACAATCACACTTGTGCCTTGCCCTTGCGCCGATCACGATCGTACTCTAAGTCTAGTATTATCGAAGTCTAAATTAGAATAAAGAATTCACAACACCCACATCGTTACACTAGCTCTTTAGTTCCAAATCGATTAGTAAAAAAGAGGGAAATGGGCCATTAGCGGTAAATCAATCATTTCAAAGGTGAACTATGAAATTTAACATACTAGGAGTCCAATCCTACTAATCAATTGCTGAATGAACTCACCATTAGGCTAATTTCATCTTATAAGAAAAACTCCCAAATTTGGGTATGAACTAGCTCTAGTTTCCAACATTCAAATTTATCAATATAAATGAAAGATTTAAGCTTAATAAATACAAAATAATAATTCATCATGCTTAGATTAATAAAACCCACTAATCAATTTACACATTTAAGCTTAACAATCAAATCAACCCTATCTAGGTTGAACTCTCTTCTTTCCTAGTTAAATTCTAGGTCATACCATCATTAAATCAACATAATGAATCTAAGTAAAGGTAATGTTGATTGGTACGAAAATGCAAAATTACCTAGTATATATATTGATAGTTAAGTTCCAGCATTCAAGATACTCCACGAGATGTAGTAATAAAAATATAGTCATGCATGCAATCACTGACAACAATTGTACACATAAGGCATTTAAGTTAAATACCTTGTCAAAATTATCTGATCTTTTAAACAAATTAATTAGTACTGTTTTCTTAAAACTGTAAAACCGGGCCAGCGCCTGCTATCTCCGATCAACATAAATAGCGAGTAATTTAGTGAACTAAAATTTGAACAAATAGAAAAAAAATCACCTAATTTTTTTTACCTCCGTTAGGTTTTAAACCTAATACTTCATAGCTCTCGGTTTACTTTAACTATTAAACATAGACCATATCCTTAGGTGCACTAATTTATCAATTTAGTAACTATTATTAGTGTTTATTACGTAGGTTTGCTTATAATATAATCATATTCTAAGCAAGATGAAACTTAAAATATGTACATAACTGAACATTCTAATTTCCACGTTCTAAGTATAATATGCTACACAAAACCCAAAAGACAATGATCTCAACAGAGTGCTCTCAAATTACTGACGTCTACTAATTACATACTAATCAAAAGTAATGCCAATATTTCCCATGAAGCTAAGATAAATGCCAAGAGACCAGGGCACTATGATTTTGATTCTTTTCACTGTGCACGGAATCCATATCCACCGTTGCTTCATTCGTGCAATTTTGAAGTAACTCAGTACTATCCCATAACGGCCAATTACTGGGAATTGATAATGATACTCTCTTCTCTTGCTCCGTTTCTTCCCATGGCCATAATAATTCATCTTGCCAATCCCATTGATCAAGTGTACCATTAGCTTCCATTAATGATCTCGTTTCGTTGTTTTCCCCATTTATTGATGATACTGCCTCACTATCTGGACTATTCTTCATTTGATTACGTTAGTCAATTCTGTGTGTGGTCCCGTCGCAGTAAGTTTTCCCTGCCTCGTTGGTAACTTTTTCCGGGGTTTCTTCTTGTCCGTTCACTAAACAAGTCAAAATAAAATTTGGGTCCATATCGTGATCATCAATGACCACGTCTGGCAGAATCTCGTCTAGCCATTCCATCCCACTATCTGCTTGAAAAAAAAATATATAATTACATATTTAAAAAATGTACATTTAAGAGATCCTAGGTACAAACTTTTCTGCCTAAAAACATAAAGTATTTCACGTCTTTTGACTAAGGCCGGCCAGTGGGCCGGGACAACTCGATCCCACCTCGTCCCGTCACAATTTCGCTAGGTAAATTAGGGGATAGGGATTGACTCTAGTTGAGTTTGAAATCAAGATGAGACAAGAGCATGTCCCGCCGATGCCGCCCCGGCCCCGGCCCGATTCTTCCCGAAAGTAGCCGTTGCACAAATAACCACTTGCCATTCTAGCCGTTGGCAACGGCTACAAACCGCCATTTTGGCCCCCCACCCCCATAAATCCCCATCCCCCTTAATATTTATTTTTAACCTTGTCATAAAATTTGAAAAACTATGGTTATATATGTAATTTTTTTTAATGTCAAGTTTACTATGTGATTTGCAACTTTTAAACTACGAAATAAAGTTTCAATTTTGAAATTGTATTAGAAAAAAAATCATATTTCTATTAAATAATATATAAGAAGCAATTAGCCTTGAAATATTTTTTCACTATTTTGTTCAATTATTTAAGTGTTTAAATATATATTTTTTTAATTAAGTGTCTAGAAAAAAGTTTTAAAAAGTCCCTCAAATCCCCCTTTCCGTCACACCTCGTCTCCCCAAATCTCGTTCCCTCTGATAATGGGATGTGGGACGGGATAGGGTCACTTCCTATCCCCTAATCTCGTCCCCCTCCGTCCCCCTAATCCCGATCTCAACCCACTCCACCATCCCCCAAATCTCCGTCCCCCTAATCCCGTCTCATTGATTAGCCCTAGTTTTGACTCATCATAAAATTAGATCCACACAAAAGGAGTATTGAATATATAACTAGGTAATTGATATAGTGTGTTTACTCAAACACTAAGCTTCTAGACGGAATGTTCACACGGTTTAGTATGCTCTCATAGTAGATAGAGATCTTGAATTCGAATCTCAAGATCACAAAATATCAAAAGAAAAATCATGTTACATCAAAAAAATGAATTATGTCCTCACGTGAAATAATTATGTGTTAAGAATATAATTTTTCTAATGGTTTAAATTTTTAGATGCAATGGTCAAATATACCTGAACTAAGGCTACTCTGGGCCTCTCTAGACCCATCCAAGGATTTGGCACCGCAGCCGCTACCTTTGCTACACCTTCTTGCACTGGAACCATGTCATTATCACTAGTCGGCCCATCTAGCCATGAGCTAATGGTGCTAGATAAGGCTTCTTTTTCCATGTTTGGTGTTGAGGGCATAGGCACTGTTGCACTCAATGGTCCGCCATTTTCTTTAGCTTGCTTAGGCTCTGACAAGTTTGAAACAGAACTTTTCGAAGTTTTATTTTTCTTCATAGTAGATCGGCTTGTTTTTCTACTATGTTTGATTGGCTTCAATGCACCTTTTTTAGCCCAATCAACAACAGCTGGAGGCAGCTTTTCATCACTTGGAATCCTTAAGCTTTCAACTTTTCTGGTCAGATGAGAGTTCCAATAGTTCTTAATCTCATTGTCTGTTCTACCATGTAAATGTCCTGCTATTAGAGACCATCTGCAAATATAGTTAAAAATTGAATTAGTTTGACACACTAGAAAATATTAGAAAGATGGGTACGTACGTTTTAATCATCATATTTAATGTCTCAACTAAGTGAACTAACAAACGACGTACAATATTCCGCTTGGCTGATATACTAAATACATTTTCTAATTTAAATTGTCACTGTTAATGTTGAGTTTGGTGTTGTGACATTTTGCCCAACATAACATTTTCCGTACTAAGTTAAAATCATAAATGTTGGAAGAAATGTCATAACATTCGGACCAACATTCTGGATAACAGTTTTGTCTTACTTCACGGAACTGAAAATTTCGTGAGATTTTTACCACGATGGTAAAGTGACTTGACAAAGAGTTTTGGAGCTGATGAAAAACGTGGGAGGACCAATTCAAAGCCGTTGCTAAACTTGGGGAACAAGTCCAAGAAGTTAGAGGATCTTGCTCCACAATCTTCTCCAACAAACCTTATCAGCTGCACATCTTTCCCTCAACTTCTACAACAATTCAATGAGCTTTTCAAGGAAGACCCTCTACTATAAATAGAGAGGGAAGATCAGTGAATCGATATCCAGAAACAAAATGTAAAAATACCAAGAGAGCTCTCGGGATTTTATCTCAGAAATCTGGATCACAAATGTTGCCCGAGCGTATCGGCAACATTCTGTCCAACATTGCAGTCGCTGTTTAGATTCTAGATTAACTTTGTATGGAGCGATTGTAATGAGAGGTTATATATGTCTATTTTGTTAGATTTTTCAGGCATAAGTCATCTGCAACTTAACTTTTTTAATTCCTTTAGTATTATCTTGTAATATTGTAAAAAAAGAAATTTATTCAATTGTATATAAATATATACAATACTTTTGGTCATTGACCATCATAGGTTATATATTGATATAACCTATGTAAATATTAAACTTTTGTGTTCTTTATTATTCCGCTGCATTTTACTCTTCAAAGGGTTTTTTTCTGTTTTTACTGAAGTGTTGTCACTGGTGTCGGACGACATTATCGCCGACATTTATAAACTGTAATTGTCATTCGATTTTATTTATTTTCAGTTTGTTTTTATTATTTCATAGCATAACCTCGAGACCCAATAGTCACCACTAATTTTAGACACACCGACTCAGACTAAAGGTGTTGTAGGACAAATAATAGAAAGGTTGAATAGAGGGATGCTAAAGCATTTAGTCATTCGTCATGTGAAACACCCCCATATCCGCCCTGCACTTGGTCTTGAAGGCGAGAGGTATCCTCATCAGTGGTGTGGGAGAGCTTGGTCACAAGTTCAAACCCCGTGGTAACGCCCGACCGCCGCCTCTTGGGAGCATGTCACACCGCTTGCAAGTGTGGTTTAACCGGTGGCGTGGTTTGCGGGCTATTGCGTCGATCCGGTTTACCATGCGCACTCGAAGAAGCGTGCGAGTTCCTTCACAACAAAAATGTGAAACACCCCCGGAGTATTGAACTTGCGAGGACCAATTTAACTTATTCTTAAGGTAAGATAGATTACTTAGTTATAATAGGTACAAATAATCTTAAGGTATAACAAATTCTTACTTTGGTGTATATAAGTTAAATTCTGTTGCTATATATCGATGTTTTGAGTGGATATACATATGTAGTTTAAGATTTTTTTTTATAAATTTGCAATCTTAGAAATATCATGATATTTTTGTAATTATAAAATTATGTTATTAACTACGAGATGAGAAGCTTAAATGTGACATACTTTTGGATGGTACTAACAGAGAAAAAGAATATCATATAAATTAAAATAGATGGTTATTTCGTTTACTAAATAATGTTAAGTTAACTGTCACTTGAGTCGTTTATATTGGGGAAAAGGTGTAGCAAGTTAAAAAGGCTAGTTGATGATTGAACCAAATACCTGTTACCCAAAGCTGCATGCAACTTGATGATTATGTCTTCCTCTTTAGAAGTGATGTTACCTCTCTTCAAATCAGACTTCAAGTAATTAATCCACCTGAGTCTGCAACTCTTTTCATAGAATTGATAACCTTTAAATAATTTTGATAAAAATATAAACGACAAAAAAGAAGAAGGTAAAAACACTTAAATTGGGATGGATGAAGTATATTGTTGCTAAAAAAATGGCCACAAAAAAGTAATATTATTGTCGGAGGTTATTGCAACGGCATGCAATAACTTGTTGTTGCGAAAAGTATTTTTAACAACAACCTCCGGCATATGACAACAAAAAATATTGTTAGACAAATATCTTTCTTCGTTTAGCAGAAGGTTCAATATTAGAAGAGAAAGGGTAAGTTAGATACCAGCCTTTTTGGGTAATGACCTCCAAGAGCCTTCGCCGTTAGCAAGAATATAATTAGTGAGTATTTGATCTTCTTCAGTAGTCCATCTGCCTCTCTTGAGACCAACCTTCTCACAATAAGGAGATCTTCCCATAGTGGTATGACTGGAGAAGAACACTGTTTGTTATTATGAAAGTAGCAAAATAGCAATGTGGCAAGTGGAGGCAAGACAATTATCCCAATATCAATGCCAATAAATAGAGAGACGACAGAAATAAATGTGCCCCACACACGGACCCTTTAAACGTATATAGTCATTCCTATCCCATAATTAGAATATATTTCATATATTGTGTAAATATAATTATGATAAGACTAGAATTCCTTTTATGATTAGGATTATGATGAATATTGTACACTATATATATTTGATATTAATGAGAAGACTCCCCAAGCGAGATTAATATTCTCCTTTTTCTCTTTCACGCCGCCAAGAACCCCCCCGGATCTCAATCGCGGCGCTACACACAGAAATTCTTAGTTTTCTTCTTTATTCCTCTCTTCTCTAAATGGATACTCAGGAATCTGACGCTCCGCTTCCACAACCAAGTCATCATCATCTTTTCACCCAGCCCTAACTGTTACCAACATCAAGACTTATATTCACATTCTTCTTGATCAGGAAAACGGTCAGTATTTTCCTTGGATTGAATTGTTTTGCATTCATGCATGTCTCTATAACGTGCTTGATCATATCGATGATGCTATTCCTCGCCCCCCCGGAGGTTGATGATTCTACATAGCATCGTCTCGACGCCGCCGTAAAACAGTGGATTTATGGTAGTATTTCTCAGGATCTACTCCTCACTATCATGAAATCTGGCGCCACAGCCCGTGAATTGTGGAATCGTTTGGAGAAAATATTTCGGGACAATAAGCACACTTGTGTTGTGTATTTAGAGGAACAATTTAATAATACACGACTTGGAAGTTTTTTCAATGTGACTGAGTACTGCAAACAGTTAAAACTGCTGCCGGATCAACTCTCCAACGTCGACACGCCTGTCTCGGATACTAAGATGGTGTTAAAGTTGATTGCAGGCCTTTCTAAAGGCGAATATGATACGTTAGCCACCATGATTCAACATGCAGATCCGTTACCCAGCTTTAACAAAGCTTGCTCGCTGTTGTTGCTCGAAGAGACTCGTCGTGCTAAGTAAGATGAGCACAATCAGAAGGCGTTAGTTGCCGAAACACGCCCCCAATATCCAATGCCGCCAGAAAACTCTTAACCGCAGCAGGGAAGCGGTGGAATGTCGAAACACTCCCTTTTTATATGTTGCATTGTCTGTTCAGAATTGCATATGAGAAGAGGAGAAATCAACGAATGACACATGATGTCTTGGGAATTCCTGCAGTATTGGAGCGCATAAAACCTTTTAGTCG
Organism: Przewalskia tangutica; assembly: GCA_029844215.1. Taxonomy (NCBI): domain Eukaryota; kingdom Viridiplantae; phylum Streptophyta; class Magnoliopsida; order Solanales; family Solanaceae; genus Przewalskia; species Przewalskia tangutica. The sequence continues at coordinate 38,164,116 of CM056731.1, read as the reverse complement.
TGAGCAAAAATCTCAAGGTAGTTCATCTTATTTTCGTGCTAAGGCACACCCCACCCCGGATGACTGACGTACCTCAAAATCGAGCAGTCAATACTGGTGGAATAGTTCAATTAGAAGTGTAGGTAGACTACTCATGCCAAATTCCAGTCTCTCCCTCGAATACATAGGGTAGGTAGGGCTGGGTGAGAAATGGTTCCCTCTTGCCAATAAACTTTCCCCGGCCTTCGATTAACCTTACTTTTAAAGGATCTTACGGTCGGGAGAGATTTGAGATTTTGGGGTTTCACTCGCAGACCCAACCCTTTTTCTTCATCAAACAAAAGGGTGCGTGCTTAATTATAAATTTATGGTCGCTAATTTATTTTCTACGTTACTATATATGAATTCATTTCAATGTCGTTTTTGCCTCTAGTTGCAACATAAGGTCAATATGTTCTATTTTCACAGTTTATTTTTTGTGTCATTCTTCTAAAGAATGAATTTTGGATCTAATTCAACCTCAAAAACTAGCTCGTAGGGTAAAGATTGTCCAAGTCCAGATAAGCAGTCCATGTTCTCATTCCATTTTCGATGAGAGACTCTTAACTCTTTTCAACACGGCCAAACCTCGTTAACTGGAGTATGTATAATATAATTTGGGCCCCGACACGAACAAAGAGTTAGAATGGACCTAACTTTGATACCATGTAAATAATGAATCTTGTGCCTAACTCAACCCCAAAAGCTAGCTCATATGGTGAGAATTGTCCAAGTACATATAAAGAGTTCATGTTCCCATTTCATTTTCGATGTGGGACTCTTAACAATTCTTGATCATCATTTTTGGTAGGTTGATGAGGAGATTATCTTTTGCTAACATTTAACTTAAATTTTAAACTTAGTGCATCCAAGCCAGTAGAAGAAGTTCATTTAACATCTATACGTTGTTTGTCTAATGAAGTAGGATATCTACATAAGTAAACGTTGTTAGAATGAGCATACTCTTCAAATTTTGTTTATCCATCAGGTACATGCTTTAATATTTATTTATATGATTTTAAGAATATTCTATGGATTAATAGGTGATATACGATGCAACGTATGTATTCAAAAACTAATATAGCTAATAATAGAGAGTATAGCTAATAATGAACTCGTGCATCTCACATAATTTTGCTTTCTGATCTAGAATCGATAATCACTTTCCTGAAGAACCCACAAACCACTACTATATAGTCACGTCGAAGTTCAAATTAGCTTCTCACGACCGGATACGAAATCCACTCTCGTACCAATTGCAATATTGCCTGATGGGCACGTCAGATTCCAATTGTTCCATTCCTATAGTAGAGATTCATCCATACGAATTCTCTTCATTACGCCTCCGTCCCATAACACAAAAGCACTCCCACCAAAATACTCTAAGAAATCTTACTTCGCTACACGTTTTCCACAAAAATCGTCATTCATGTCCTTATTTTCAACTTTTCTTCTGTCTCACAAATCCGATGGTCCTTATCGAACTTCTACTCGTCCCCGCATATCGACATCTAATACATTGCTACTAATGAATCGTTGACCTGTCATTGGTACTCCTGCGCCATGCACACCATCACAATGCCTTGACGAAGTTGAAACTTTTCTCAAAACCAAACATATCGTCGAACAAATCATTCTTATCAAGCCATAAATGCACTCTTGCCACTTTCAAGCAATTCAACACTAAAATGATGGAGATCTTGTAACCCTAAGTACCATCTTTCCAATTTCTCAAGAAATCCCTGATAATAATGAGTCTAATCGTGACCCCAAAACAAAATCCTCAAGCCATACCTAGAAACTGAACTTAGTCATGCGTCTGAATCAGGATAACACATCTCGTACCGTACCACAACATGTCATAGACAACCATTCATGTAAGAATTTAAGAACAACTTCCCTCCTTTCATGGGTGATTAAGACAAGAAAATTCAGATACCAATTGAAATCGACTAGATATCAATTTGAATGAAGTAACACGAAAAAATTAAAGAATTCGAAGTTTCCAAAATGTCCTATAGCTTTGCAATTATAAATGTGGTGCGCAACACACCAAAAAGTAGGACTCTACTAGACATTGCTCTTGTACTTATAGACTGGGTAACATAGTGCTCTGATACCAACTTGTCACGACCCAAATTTACTAAGTCGTGCAGGCACCTACCTTTTCCCACCTCGATAGGAGAACCCTTCCCTTAATCAATAATTCAACACAATAAAGTAAATAAAGCGGAATAAATAAAAGTCTAATTCATCTCATAATTACGAAGTGCGGGATACAATAACTACCCAAGGGATCTGGTCTGAATAGTACAAGAGCTTCTAAATATACAACTGTCAACAATCACATGCAATCTCTTATTTTCAATTCTTCTTTAACATGAGATTATCTCTTAACTACAACATCATTTAATCTTCCAAATACTCTATAAAAAGAAGAATTCTTACCTTAATTTTTGCCCAAAACAGTCCCTATATTTCGGTACTCACTGCTCCAAGTTCTTCGCCATTTTCACCATTCATTCAACCCAAAATGACATGCATGCATATTCTACAAGTTTAATCCATGGAAGTAAGACTGCCACATCTGTCTAATATGTGCGTCTTCCATCAGTACATTGTCATCCTCGTCATTGATACACCTCACGCGATCCAAGTCAGACCATCCTCTCCCTCGCCTTGGCTAGTCTGTACAACTTTTTATCCTCGCCTTTCTCTTCTAATTCCAAATACAGGCGTTCAAAAGCCGTCATTTTCTCTATCATAACCACAAGCTTTGCCTCATTTTCCTCCATCTTATATAGTTCCCTATTTGTCCATTTCTCTATCTCATATTTACTTTCTACCAATTTCTCATACGCCACATTTTTCCGCTTCCACCTTCTCTTGAACTCTATCATTCCACCACTAGTTCCCTCGATGCCCACCACGGCTACCTTTCGAGACCCCAAGCACTTCTCTAGCTGCTACTCAAATGCAACTAGTCATCCTGTCCCACATATATGTCGCATCCCCGCTACTCTCCCAAGCCCCCTTGGCCATCAACCTATCCTCTATCTTTTTTGCACTAGCCATGGTCAAACTCTCCCATTTGATTCTTAACATGTCATCTACAACCCTCATCTTCTTCTCCATCTTGATTTCCAAATCCATTACTAAAAGCTTATGTCGGGTCATAAGATCTTCCCTCGGAATAATTTTGCAGTCTTTACAAAGACTTTTGTCAACTTTCCAAAGGAGTAAAAAGTCTATATGAGTCTTAGTCACCGAACTACGGAAAGTCACCAAGTGTTCCTCATTCTCCAGGAACCTCGAATTGGCTATCATCATCCTACAAGCTCTACCGAACTCCAAAAGTGAGATGCCTCCCCCGTTCTTGTCCCCGAGTCCAAAGCCTCCATGCACGTTGTCATAACCCCCCGGGAGTGACCCAATATGTCCATTGAAATATCCTCTTATAAATAACTTCTCAGTGGGTGGTATACCACCTACCACCTCGTCCAAATCCTCCCAAAAGTGTCTCTTCTCCTCCTCGTCCAAGCCCGCCTGCGGCGCGTAAGCACTAATAATGTTCATAGTGAGCCCTCTAACTATTAACTTAATTGCAATCATCCTGTCATTAATCCTCATAACCTCTACCACCTGATCTCTTAGCTCGTTTTCTATTAACATACCTACCCCGTTCATATACCTCGACCTACCCGAACCATAATTTATACACGTCCACATCCTTAGCCTTAGGTCCTACCCATTTGGTCTCCTGGAGACAAGCTATATTAATTCTCATCTTCTTAAGAATCTTAACTAGCTCTATGGAATTTTCCGTTAAGGTCTCAATGTTCCAAGACCCTATTCTCAGCCTAGCATCCCCCTTACTCCACTTACCCCCCAACCCTCGCCCCCATCCCCGACTAAGAACATGACTCTAGTCTACCATCAAGTACTAAAACCACTAAAACAAATATAAAATAATAAACTATAAACATTTACCCTAAAACAGGAAGGGGTCAAAGCAAAAACACAAGTTAACAAGAATCTAGATGCAAATAAAATCTCTATGCCAAGAATGTTATAACTAAAGACAATAACGGTAAATGCAAGAAGTAAAGTCACGAATCAATACAGCGAAACGACAAAATTTAACAAGGATAAGGACAAAGAATTGATGCGGGCAACCAGAGGTACCAACTCCAGTTTAATCGAACATGTTTGTCGGCGAAAATTACTATTCCCCGATATTGTTCACGGACACCAGAAGTATTTTTCACCGACACCGAAAGTACTGTTCACTTGAATTTTCACCAAAAAGTTGAGTAGCTGGAAAATAATAAAACATTTATACAAAAATACAGAGGCATTGGCCGGCGAAGTCACTTCCGACCAGATCTGGCAGTGGCGAACAATAACATAGAGGGGTAGTGTCAGAGTTATGGTGGAGCAGCAAAAGAGAGAGGGAAAAAGGTGCTATGATCGTGGTGTTAGTGGTGATAGTGTTTTTGCTAGAGTTTGCTCGGGGTTCTGGGTGGTTGCAAAGCACTGGGCTGGCGGTGTTCCGATGGAGAGCGGCGAAGAAGGAGAGCAGTGAAGAGGTGGTATGTGGTGTGGTTGCGATGGTTGCTGGAGATGGCTTTCCGGCGAGGGGCTAGTGACAGTGACGTTTTGGTGGAGAGAAGATAAGCGAGAGAGAAAGTCGTTAGAGTAGGCAATAGCCATTTCATATTTAAGATTACTAAATTAAAAAATATTTTATAATTATATAAATTTTTAATTTAAAATTAATATAAAAAGAAAAAACAGCTCAATACACTAAATCTTCACTATACGAAAAGTTCAGAAAAAATTAAACTATAAAAATATATTATATGCAGCTTTATTTCGCACTTCTGCATAAAGCGATTTAGTTTCGAGAAAATACAGCCACTTGTATTGATGAAATGAAAGAGCTACTAGTGTTTTTTCCGTTGAGAACGTTTTCTACACGTTTTGTACACAAATTAAAATGTATTTTTTTTTTACGAAAGAACCGCGGTCGCTTCTCTGAGAAAGATTGATACACGTCACTTTATAATTTTGAATAGTTCATCTACCAAGTTGACGTGGCAATAATACAAGTGTATATCAGAACTCTTTTTATGAGCTGTTCCAAAGGGACCCGCATATCCTAGTAACGTGGAGGAAAACAAAAAGGCCTTCAAATTCTAAAATCTTAAGAAGAATAAAATACCCATTTCATTGTTGGCTTTGCCAACCAGGTCGGTAACAAACATGGTACTCAATTTTTGAGTTGGCATGAATTAATTAACCTCTCCTTATCTTATTAATTTTTTAGTCGTGACGTGAAAGAAATACTTAGGGTGTGTTTGAATTAACGATGGACATAATTAACGATTCTGACAGAATTAATTCTGGCAGAAGTGATTTATGTTTGGATACAACAATGTAAAAGTGATTCTTATAATTAATTTATGTTTGGATAATTTTGATCAAAATTATTTTAAATATAGAATTACCAAAATTGACATACATATAAATAAAAATATATATAAATAGATGGAAGTATGTAAATAAAAATTACAAATAGATAGTAGAATTTAAAGTGTAATATAGTACTTAAATATTAGTAGAATATTATTACAATACTAATTTAAAGCGCAAATAGTATTTAAATATTATTACAATACTAATTTTGCATTTACTCTATAATGTATTATATTAATAATACATTATTAATACATTATATTAATAATACATTATAGAAAAAGGAATAATATTATACTTAATAGTTATTTTAAAAAGTACATTGGAACTGATTTTCAGTTAAAATTGTAGAGCACATTTTGACGCATTTTTCAGGACTAGCTTCATTTAAAATTCTTGGACTAGCTTCATTTATATTAATAATACATTATAGAAAAAAGAATAATATTATACTTAATAGTTATTTTAAAAAGTACATTGGAATCGATTTTCAGTTAAAATTATAGAACACATTTTGCCGCATTTAAAATATTAATAATATTCAGAGTATTTGAAAGAAGACAATAAAAAAGGGAGAAAGATAATCCAAATGAGTTGCACTATTCTCATTCATAAGTACGAGAAAGGTCCTAAAATTAATAATAGCATACTCCAAACTAAACATGAGTAGTATATTTGATTTTTTTAGTAATTATTTCTAGATATTTAAAGAGGGTAATGCAAATTGTATATTTGAATGTTTTTTTAGTAATTATTTCTAACTATTTAAATAGGATAATGAAAGTTGTATATTTGAATTTTTTTATTAATTATTTTTAAATATTTAAAGAGAGTAATGAAAGTGGATAGAGTTGTTGATAAAAATTAAAGAGGATAATAAAGGAAGGATAAAATTCAAATTGAAATTAATGGCAAAATTGATTCGGCCAGCCAAACATGTTAATTTTCCGGTTTTCACAAAAGTAGATATTAATTGATTTTAAATACCCAAAAGCTAATCCATGCAACTTAATTCTTTTCATTCTAAATCATAAGTATTCTTTTTACTTTAGATTACAAGTTATCAAAAATGTTTGATGTGTTCTGTTTATACACAATTTAAGAATGTAACTACGTTAATAAATTCGATTAAATGCTTATGTATTAATCTTCAGTCTACTTAATTAATTTTTCAACCTTTTATGAAGATAGTTTATTATAACTAAAATACCATTTTAGAGCAAAATTGTCACGAGTTTGATTGTGAGATTCTTCTTTCCTCTTCAATTAAAATGAAAAAGTAGTAATAAGTTTAAAAATATACTCAAGTGATCTTGTATGAAAATATATTACTAAGGTTTTTTTTTCATGAAGGGAAATTTGCAATCGCTATTTTTTTATAAGTGTGTACCGGGTAAACCTTCGTACTAACGCAATAGCATGTAAATCACGTCAACCAGAAAAACCATACTTGGCAAGTCATGTGTGACAGACTCAACCAAAAATATAACGACAGGGGAAATCGAACTCATTACATTTCGGTCCCGTGCTATGATTGAGGGTAACTAAGGGGTCGTTTGTCAATTAATTTATAGGTGAGTCATGTAGGTATTAACTTTCATGTTGTTGACCTATTCAATATTTTTTTGGTTTACAAATACAAACCCAACTTCTTTAAGTCACTTTACTCTCTCTCTTTCTTTCCCCTTATTATTGATTCTTTATACAACACCTAAATCAACTCCCAAATTCAAAGATTGTTGTCACCCAAACTTCACTTTTACATTTACAACAACACCCATATTCATTCTTGTATTCAAACTTCACCATATCATTGATACCCCATAAAAGAAAAAAAAACATTACCTTTACATTCACAACAACACCCAATATTCATTCTTTGAACTCTAACATCACCATATTGTTTGATACCCCAAAAAAGGGTATTTATTATCTATGGATGGTCTATGTTTAACAGGTGGTATACAAGGTATGGCGGGTCCCATCGCCGTAGCCGGAGCTTTAGATGTACGCGCCGCCGTTGGCCGTACATCGACGTCCATGTCGGTGGAAAAGCCATGTAGAAATAAGTCATGGGGTTTTTCGTTTAGGTACCCACTTCGATCTTTTTGGTCTGGAAGTAAAGGAAGGTATGATGCTGTAGCTGCAGACGACGCCGTATTGATGGATGAGAAAGTAATTGAGGAGAAAGATGAAGGGCATAATGGTAATTGGGTATTGAAAATATTGCATGTTAGGTCTATGAGTAAAGAAAAGGATGATGTAGGTGGTGTTGAAGATTTGGTGGAGGGACAAAGTGGTGATGATAGTGAAGGGTATAATAGTAAATGTGATGGTGGGGATGAAGAATGTGGGGGGTGTTGTGTAGATGATGATGATGAAAAATATAAGTTTGATAGGAATTCATTTTCTAAGTTGCTTAGAAGGGTGTCATTGGCTGAAGCTAGATTATATGCTCAGATGTCTTATTTGGGAAGTTTGGCTTATGGAATACCACAAATTAAGGTAAATTCTTCTTAACTTTTTTTTTTATTGAGACATACTAGTTGCTATTGTTGTTTAATTTCTGACCCCATGTGAAACAAATGAGGTCTTGTTAATGGAGAAATGAGTAGATAGGTGATTGGATTAATGTATTACATAAATGATGGAATATTGTATATGTAGATCTGATTTTAGTGCTTTTTTTAGTGTTCTGAGGTTCAAAGGTCTCAAAAGGTGTGATCTTTAGCTTTAGAGGTGTTGTTATGCATGATTAAACTTTGACATGAGTTTTAGGGAATCAAAACTTTTATCCAGAATCTTGAAATGACTTCTTTAGCTGAACCTTGAAATCTGGATTTGAAGACACTTGGAAAGGACAACTATGTTTTCAAGATAGTTTTGTGTTTTATATTGCTTATACAAGCTTTAACATTGCTCTATGATTGTTGCAAGCTTTAGTCAAGATCACACTTCATTGTGCATTAGGTTATTAGTATGACAACTTGATATTGGGTTTATTTCTGTTTATCTTAGAAGCATTGTCATCTGGCAGCCATGTCAATTTCATGTTTCTGTTTTTGTTGTGCAGCCAGAAAATTTATTGAGGAATCATGGATTGCGATTTGTTACGTCTTCATTTGAGAAAAAAGAACAGGCATTGAAAGCTGAGAAAGAGAAGCTGCTTGCAGCAGCTGAAGACCAGGAGAAGAAAGAGAATGAAGTATCTCAAACTCAGGTAGAAGAAGAAAACACTACAAATTCAGTAGAAGGGGATGGGAAGACGACCAGCGGGAACAGGATAAGTGCGTCGACGGCTTACCATATAGTTGCCTCAGCCGCGTCTTATCTGCACTCTCATACAAAGAGCACTCTTGCATTTAAATCTTCCAAGCCAAATAAAGATTCATCCGAAACAACCATCGGACGTGATGACAATATAGATGCAATGAACAGGGAAGTTGCTTCTTTTATGGCGACCAGTGACTCGGTGACATCAGTAGTTGCTGCAAAGGAGGAAGTAAAACAGGCTGTTGCGGACGACTTGAATTCAAATCATTCTTCACCCTGTGAATGGTTCGTATGTGATGATGATCAGAACTTGACAAGATTTTTTGTCATTCAGGTATGCCGGGTGGCCAATTTTGTTCGTATGTGATGATGCGTTTCTTCTCCATTTTGTTGCTTGTTCTTGTTGCTGAATTTAATTTTTAATTACTTGCAGGGATCAGAGTCCCTAGCATCATGGCAAGCAAATCTACTCTTTGAACCTATTCAATTTGAGGTATCTATCGAATTAATAGATGCTGCTAGAATTTTAAACTATGCTCTGTTTTCTAGTCCGACTCTGTTGTCGAGCTAGCATAACTCGACATGTACTTTCCTGATTGCCTAGTAAAAATGTAAAATATTATGACAATGCATTGATGGAGAGTTGTGATTGCATATTTTATTTTAGGGTCTGGATGTGATGGTCCACCGAGGTATTTATGAAGCTGCAAAGGGCATGTATGAACAAATGCTGCCAGAAGTACGTTTACACCTTAAATCTCACGGCAAGCATGCCAAGTTCCGTTTCACTGGGCATTCGCTTGGTGGAAGTTTATCATTGCTCCTCAATCTCATGCTGTTCATAAGGGGAGAAGTTCCCCCGTCTTCCTTGCTTCCTGTTATAACTTTTGGTGCACCATCAATAATGTGTGGAGGAGACCGCCTCCTTCGCCGCCTTGGCTTGCCTAAGAGTCATTTGCAGGCAATCACAATGCACCGAGACATTGTACCCCGAGCCTTCTCTTGCAATTATCCCAATCACGTCGCAGAATTTCTTAAAGCTATCAATGGAAACTTCCGGAACCATCCATGTCTTAATAACCAGGTAGGAACCTATAGTTTCATAAGTCATAAGTTCCTTGTTTGTGTTTCATGTTCTATGGTTTCTCATGTTTGTTTCTTGTATCAACAGAAGTTATTGTTTGCTCCAATGGGGGAGTTCTTAATTCTACAGCCGGATGATAAGTTCTCTCCAAACCATGACCTGCTACCTTCAGGTTCCGGTCTGTATCTAATGAGCTATCCCGTATCAGATTCAACAGAGGCGGAAAAACAAATTCAAGCCGCTCAGGCCGTGTTTTTAAACTCGCCTCATCCACTTGAGATCCTAAGTGATCGCTCTGCCTATGGTTCTGGAGGAACAATAAAAAGAGATCACGACATGGACTCGTACTTAAAATCAGTAAGAAATGTAATTCGTCATGAGCTGAATAACATCAGAAAAGCTAGGAGGAATCACAGGCGCAGAGTTTGGTGGCCGTTGGTCTCACCAAGCGGGGTCAATGCTGGTATTGTGGTTAGAAGGTACGTCGAATCGGGTAATATGGGACATGGTCAGATCAACTTTGCTGGCATTTTACAAAGCGGGAAAGAGTCGTTGAAGCGTTTCAGTACGCTAGTTGCATCACAGCACATGCACTTGCTTGTGGTGCTTTTGTTTCCTGCAAGGTTGCTTATTGTGGGGACATTCAGCATGTTCAATTTTCGTTGAATTGCCAGAAACATTGGACATGTAAAGGAGGATTAGATGATTCTTTATTCTTTGACAACTAATGTTCCCTGGTTTTAATGAAAAAGGGGAACTTTCCTGGATGAAAGAAAATCCAAATATCAGTATTAGTATATAGATTTACAATTTGGATCCATTTGTTATTTGTCAAAGCTCTGTAGCGCTTTATTATTCTATTTATGGAATGCAAAGATGTATACTTGAATATGTTTTATGGTAGTAATGATATGTAGTCTCCTTCTCAAATGGATGTTCAACTTTGCATCATATGCATTCTTGGCGAATACACATTACTAGTTTTAGTTTACGTGCAAAAAGAATACATTATGTAAAATAGCGATGAATGTTAGAATATATCATTTAAATGAAAAAATAATATTATTACATTAACTAAATTATTTAATTACGTGTTATAATTATTTAGGTTTTCCTTCTCTGTATTTTAAATATGTAGTGCTGAGTTATAATTTCCATTAATATTATACTGGTTGCTTTACTCTTTTTGGCAAATTATTTTTGTTTGTACTGATGGACATACAAAGCTATCAATGGCTCAAATTTAGATTCAAATATAACTAAAATATTTGCGTGTTTGTAATTCATTGTGGTATGCATATACCATACACACTCATATTATTTAGATGAATAACAAAGGTGAAATGTGGGTTCAACAAATAATAGTTGAGTTATCGAAGTATATTCATTCGATCTCCACACACTTTTAGTTTCACAGAAAAAGTGGAGTGCCACGTTCCAGATGTTTGACTCGCCTACTTATTAATTCAATTCTTTTTATCCGTTCATTTATTGACTCGACCCTTTTTAATTCGCGCAATTTATCACGTTTAAAAGTTTATTTGATATATATCTCAAATTGATACAAAACAAATCTTGTCAAATTATTTTTAGAACGTTCCCTTTTAGTTGATATGTTATATATAGTTGTTGAAAATATTTATTAAACGTGAAATAAAGTAAATCCTATTAATTATGAATCGAACAATTGGGGCCCCGTCGTAGGAAACCTTGTTTCCACACATGTGCACACGTAGTGCCAAGGATCAAAATTTCCTTAATGGAAGAGATATTGGTACGTATACAAATTGTTTGAGACGTAAGGTAATAGACGGTTATTGGTCAAATGACAAATGATTTCACGTTGGTGAATGAAGGAAGAAGTGTATAATGTGTAAAGATGAAATGAATCAGAAATCACCACGAAATCGAGAACGGCCGCGGCTCCTCCATGTAAGGGTCGCCGCGCTTGAAGGGCCGCAGCTCTAATTGACGTTTCAATTACAGTAACTCACTGGAATTGAAGCGCGGCTTCATTGGCGTTCGGTTCGGTGAGTTCTTTGGGCGAAAGGCGCTTCTCGATCGTTTTTCCGTTGGAGGTGAATTAAAAATTGATTCTTGGGCTGACTTTGAAGTATTTACTCTCCATTATTTTGCTCATGAATTCAGCCATTACTTGACTGAATTATAACTCCAAATTCAAGGCATTAACATGACATTCATGGCCATTACTTGGCCATTTGGAGGGTCTTCATCTACACACTATAAAATGAGACACAAGACTCATTTGGAATAACACTTGACACTTTACACTTAAACAATTCTCTGAAAATTGTCTTCCTCTCTAGCAATTAAAATACACTCAAAGATCTTTCTTATCAAGCGAACACTTGAGTCCCTTTGCTCACTTGTTTTATTACTATTTTATCTTGGGAGATAAATTGCTAACACACCCGTTGAAAGGACATACGGGGGCAAAATTATCTTAAGCAAAGATTGAAACTTCAATCGACTCAGCAAGACCTTTTACTTATTTAATTTCCAGATTTATTATTTACTTGTTGTTGTTGTTATTTTCCTGTTCTACACATTACAACTCACAAGCTTAAGATAATATTTGCTATTTCAACGACAACATGACTGGACAAGATCAAATCAATGCTGGAAATTCGAACACCACTCAAGGCAATTCTAATGCTTTCAACTCCACTGGTTTTGGCACTACTAGTGTCAATCCTACCACTCAAGGTAACACCACTGTTCTTGGCACCACAAGTGCTAACACTACTACTCAAGGCGTTCCAAACGTCTTTGCTCCTGCTCAAGGAAACACCACTGCTTCAACTCCGGTTGGTTTTCACCATGAACGTCCTGAAAAGTTCATGGGTACTCACTTTATGCGATGGCAGCAAAAGATGTTATTTTTCTTGAAGGTTATGGGAATGTCACGTTTCCTAACCGAAGACCCTCCACAAGTTGGGGAAGACACGGACCCTCAGCCAAATGAAATGACGGGAGGGGGTCAAGGTATCCATGTCATTAACGGAATGAAAATGGTTCAAGATGTATGGAATCATAGTGACTTTATGTGCAGGAACTATATTCTGAATAGTTTGTCCGATCCTTTGTACACGGTATATTGCACCGTTGGGACAACCAAGAAATTGTGGGACAAATTGCAAAAGAAATACAACACCCAAGATGCGGGTGCCAAAAAGTTTGTCATTGGGAAATTTCTAAAATATCAAATGGTGGACAACAAAAGTGTATCATCCCAAGTACATGAATTTCAAATGATAATACATCACCTAGACTTGGAAGGTTTGAAGCCCAACGAGCAATTCTTGGTTGGGGCATTGATCGAGAAACTGCCTCCCTCATGGTCTGAGTTTATGAACTACTTGAAACTCAAGACGAAGGAGATGACGTTAGACGAACTTATTGTCAAACTCCAAATTCAGGAGGACAATAAGAAGGCCATGTCAAAGGAGAAACAACCCGCCGAGGCTAAGGCAAATCTGACGGAGGTTAAAGGAAACCCAAGCAAAAAGCGAAAGTTCCAGAAGGATGGCCAGTCCCACACAACTGAAAAGTCTAAGGGAACATGCAACTATTGTGGTAAAGTTGGCCATATGGCCAAAGACTGTCGCAAGAAAAAATATGACAATGCAAAGGAAATGATAAGTAAACGTCATCGAGGACACGCTTAGACGATATGATTGAAGAGTTCTCAGCCGTTGTGCTAAAGGCCAACCTCATTGAGAATCCAACGCAATGATTGCTAGACACAGGTGCTACAATTCACATCTGTTCCAACAAAGATGCCTTCTCCACATATACACCAGTCACAGTTAAGAAGTTGTTCATGGGCAATAATTCTTCTTCCGAGGTACTGGGGTAGGAAAGGTAGTCCTCAAGATGACGTCCGGAAAGGATCTGACTCTAAAGAAGTGATGCATGTCCCGGAAATTTGAAGAAATTTAATCTCCGGACCTGTGTTGGTCAATGCTGGTTTTAGGTTAGTATTCGAGGCTAACAAATTTGTAATCACGAAAAATAGAACTTTTGTAGGTAGGGGCTTCGTCTGTGAAGGCCGTTAATGCTAAACCTGTAATGCCATCTACTTAGAGAGAGGCTTCGCCTGTGAAGACCTCCTTAGGCGAATATTGCACTTGCAATACCTCTCTTTTAACTATCAATAAAACTGAGTCTTTCTTACATATTGGAATCTTCTAATTTATTGCATCATAGATTAGATGTGTTAACTATCAATTTATACTGAAATTGGTAAAGTTGGAATCATTGTCGTCTATCAACATAAAACCTCAACATAAGTATGATGTAGGCATAGAGGCAAAAAATCTCCAAAAAGCTCCCCTTAGATCCATCTAAAGGTAAACCGCTCCTCTAGGACTCACACATATATCAACATATGTGTCTTGAAGTTCGCTCAAGCTAAAGGGGGAACAAGTACTTTGTGACTTGCTTAAATGATGGCACAATGTTGTGCTACCTTTACTTACTTAAAAGTAAAGACGAAGCTTCTAAAACATCTAAGCGCCACAAACCAAAGGTTGAGAACCAACAATGCCAATGGGTCTATAGACAAGTATAAATCTAAGACATTCATACGTATGTTCATAACTATCGTCGACTTGCGGGATCTTGAAATACATCAAATGAATGTCAAGATAGCCTTCCTAAATGGTGATTTGGAAGTAGAAATATACATAGACCAACCCAAGGGGCATGTGGTTCCAAAATAAGAGAAAAAAATTACCGGCTTGTCAAAATGTAGTACAAACTGATATAAGCCCTAAACAATGGCACTAGAAATTAGATAGTACTGTACTATTGGAAAATTTTGCCATTAACGGGTGTAACAAGTGTGTTTACATGAAAGGAATCTCGTTATGATATGCCTATATGAAGACAACTTGTTGATCACTGGAAAACGTTATTTCTGAAACTCACGCTAAAGTTCGGAATACACGACATGAGATGTCTAAATGTACTAGAGAGGTACAGCAGTACAAACTGGATATCCGATAGCAAAGACATCAAGTCCACCAATGGATACAATCTTACAATTGGTGGTGGAGCTGTGTCTTGGAAATCCTCTAGGAAAACCCTTATTCCCCGATCCACGAGGGAGTCGAAATTTATCACTTTAGACAAAGTGGGAGAAGAAGTTGAATGGCTTCATGGTTTCTTAGAGGATGTCCCATGTTGGGATAAACCCGTGTCTTCTGTAATGATCCACTGCGATAGTCAGTCGGATCTAGGAAGGGCACAAAGTTCAATATACAACGGCAAGTCTCGTCATATTCGATGGAGACATGAGTCCGTTAGGCAAATGATCACCTCGGGTGTTATTTCCATTGATTACATAAAATCTAAGGAAAATATCGCAGATCCCTTGACGAAGGGAATACCCAAAGATCAGTTGTTCTGTCTGTCTAGGAGAATGGGCTTAAAACCCAAACAATAAGAACCGATATAGTGGACACACAACCTTACAGACTGGAGATCCCAGGAATAAAGTTCAATGGAAAAACTAAACTGTAAAGGTTCCGTGAGCGCTTCGGTGGAAGCAAGAGCACTTCGGATAATGTGTCCTTCTTAAGAAACATAATCCAAGACCGTTCCTAACGCTTGTGTAGCGGGGTATTACAGGATACCTTGTAGGAGACCATCTATCTAAGTGCGAGGACAGACTGCCTCAAATGAACGCACTTAAAAATCCAAGGGTGTCCACGTCCCACGATGGACAAAACACTAGAAAGATTGAGTAGGAAGTGTTGTGTTGGTACCATTGTCTTGACATATACTAAACACTGACGGTTCAAGACATCACGTTCACCGCGCAGTAAATATGTCCGATGGTATTCTACTATAGAAGGTTCAAAGATACGGCTACCTCTCCGGATGCAACATCGTTCCGCCAAGTGATTGCTAGAAAGGTACCATGTGCGTGCACCAAAACCTCTTCCAAGAGGGGATTGTTGGAAATGTTTATTAAACGTGAAATAAAGTAAATCCTATTAATTATGAATCGAACAATTGGGGCCCCGCACGTAGGAAACCTTGTTTCCACACACGTGCACATGTAGTGCCAATGAACAAAATGTCCTTAATGGAAGAGATATTGGTACGTATATGAATTGTTTGAGACGTAAGGACGAATGATTTCGCGTTGGTAAATGAAGGAAGAAGTGTATAATGTGTAAAGATGAAATGAATCAGAAATCACCACGAAACCGAGAAGAGCCGCGACTCCTCCATGTAAGGGCCGCGGCGCTTGAAGGGCCGCGACTCCTCCTCTGAAGGGCCACGACTCTAATTGGCGTTTCAATTCCAGTAACTCACTGGAATTGAAGGGCCGCGGCGTCTTCCCGAAGAGCCGCGACTCTAATTGACGTTCGGTTCGGTGAGTTCTCGAACCGGAAGGCCGCGACTCGATCGCTTTCAATCCGTTGGAGGTGAATTAAAAACTGATTCTTGGGCTGACTTTGGAGTATTTACTCTCCATTATTTTGCTCATGAATTCAGCCATTACTTGGCTGAATTATTACTCCAAATTCAAGGCATTAACATGACATTCATGGCCATTACTTGGCCATTTGGAGAGTCTTTATCTACACACTATAAAATGAGACACAAGACTCATTTGGAATAACACTTGACACTTCACACTTAAATAATTTTCTGAAAATTGTCTTCCTCTCTAGCAATCAAAATACTCAAAGATCTTTCTTATCAAGCGAACACTTGAATCCATTTGCTCACTTGTTTGATTGTTGTTTTATCTTGGGAGATAAATTGCTAACACAACCGTTGAAAGGACATACGGGGCAATATTATCTTAAGGAAAGATTGAAACTTCAATCGAACATAACGTCAAGTAATGATTAGAAAAAATCAATGATGCTCTATTTTGAGATGCATAGTTGTAACAACACCAATAGAACTTATAACGCCAAATAAATTAATCGAAATAAATGGTTACGGTGGAACTAAAATTATCTTGAATTTGATGGTGTCACTCTAAAGTCAACTATTTTGAGTCCAAAGTCATTTATTTTGAAAACCTGCATTAGATACGAAAGAAAAATGAAGTGCATAATGAAAACTCAATCAAATTAATTAATGGAGTACAACATTACCTCATTTCAAATAAAATTGTAAAATTTTCACATATCAAATAGATAGAGAAAAGGTAAAGAGGACCCAATACAATAAAGATAAAATGATTATCCCATAAGTCACCGTAGCAAAAAGGTTAAGCATGTTCCCTGCTTAGGTTAACATTCTGAAAAATTGAAAATTTCACTTTCTGGATAGACGGCGTCGCGGCTCAACTGATTAGTACCGCGGTGTTCCACCATGGAGTTGCGGCGCTCTTCCAAGGAGCCGCGACACTTATATGGCAGGCAGAAACCTTTAGGTTTCTATTTTGCGAATTAGGGTTGCGGCGCCTACGATCCAGTGAGTCCAAAATTTTAAAACGAAACTTTTAATCACGATTTCGGACTGGAGCCGCGGACCCTGTTTGTTATCGTGACCGGCGTCGCGGCGCTCCACCGTGGAGCCGCGGCGCCGCTTCGAAACCCTAGCAAGCGTCGCGGAGACCTACAGTAGGGTCGCGGCGTTGACGTCCTGTCAGAGCGATTTTCGTGTTGATTTTCTAAAAATCGTCCAAATCCTAAATCTAATTTAGGGATCAGATCACGGGTCCTTTATTATCACCCACCAATATCAATAACACACATATCGACCATCATTCATTCCTACTCGTTCTTCGTCGTGCACCATGTTCGCAATGAACCGGTTTCTGCACAAGCCTTAGTTCGAGTTAGAACGGAATGTCTTCCTCGTTTTAGCGTAGTTGATAATTTAGGGTGATTACAAAAGGTCAACGTTCAGTCAAGGTGTGTAGGATTTCAAGTAGCCATGTTTTAATTCAGTTTAAAACTAATTTTACGTTTTAACCCATATTATTCTCTTTCAATTGTTACGTAACCATTGAACCAGCCTGGGCTCTGATACAACTGTAGAGTTTTGTTGGGTCAAAAAATGCGTAAGTAAGACACATCGAAAGTTTAAAATTTATTTTGCTTACTTGCCCCAACAATTTTGTCTGGTATGGTTACGTTACAATTAAAACATGTAAAAATGAACATATAACTTACAGTTAATATTATCTGGAGTCTTTACTAGAGGGAGCGCACGCGACTGTCCTTTCGAGTTTCGACTGCAAGCCTTGCTACGGTATACTCCTCTGTCAAGAAAGTCAGAAAATTTTGGCAGAGGTTCGAGAGGATTTTTCTTTTCTAAACTCTAAGTTCAGAAAGTGTAGAATTGGTGTCACTAAATTATAGGGTTAAGTGTTGATTATATAGTAGGGATTAGGTTAATAATCTGATTAGGGTTGGGCTTTAAAGACTGACTCAAATCCCGAGGTGCAGTGGGCCAGTCGGACTGGGCCCACTGTCGGGTCGGCGACGCAGCTTAGTCTTGGTAGGTGCCGCGAACCAATCATTTAATATATATTCAACTCGTTTAATTAAATTCAAAATCCAATTTTGACTTAATTAAATAATTTTCATCAAATGAAAATTATCCCATAATTTATTATCAATTTAAATATCTCGATTCTAAATCGAATATTTAATATTCTCTCAATATACCCTTAGACTGAAAAGACAATCGACATAGTGTGACCCTTTAGGCCTTCACACATCGACACCAATCAAATTAAGATCCATACGGGACTCCTAGACTGCGTCGTATGACAAACTCAATATGTGAAGTATGTTTACATGACTCCAGCAAACATAACCTTTATGAGATGATAAATTCCTTTCATTCGCGACACACTCGATCAAGTTTAGGATTTGTCATGTGTCTATCCAAATGGCTTGATCACTTTATCTCATCTATATTAGTCGACAACTAGACCATATTCTAAATATGTCTCTTGCATTGGTCAATGACTTGGTTGACCTAATATCAGTGAGAAGTTGAGTGTTCCTCGAATATCCAATCAAGGAATGAATCTTATTCTTGGCTCAACTATCACCTTAGTTTACATCGCAATGTACCAAACACAAGCCGTATCTTATCCTATAAGGAATTTAAGTTTAGGACAGGGTCAAAGTACATTACTCCGTAAACAAGGTGCGTATTGACCTCAAGTCAAAGGACATTTATCTCCCACACGCTGATAACACTCTAGACATGTATAACAAATAGTTTATCAGCAGAGTATACCAATACTTTTTAAAAGTATCCATGTGTCCATCACTTGTAACCATTACTAGTAGCAAGTGAGACATACTACATTCTCCAAGAATGTGATGCAGACCACATGTCGACTTATAACATATCATCGATATTCCATTCTCGATGATTATTAGTCGAGACCACTTTAAGAGTTACGCTCTATCATTAATATCTCAGTCAATCAATGACAGCGTAAGCTCAAGGGATGCACATTAATGAATAATTACAAACAATCAAATAATAATTTAATAATCGCAAATGCCAAAAATATATTAATCATATTAATAATACGAACGTGTTCAAGTACATTTGTCCCTAATAATGATTGTCTCTAGGACATACATACTTGCATTCTTTTGGTGGAGCTTTGGATTCAACATCTTGTCCAGAGTTCGTTGAGTAGTACGACATTATCGGACCGTTGTGTTCTGAAGGGGATAAGTCAAAAAGATTACTGTTGGATCGGTAAAATTTTACTGTAGTTGGTTTGAATCTCCTTAAAGAGAGCGAGATATTTGCGCCTCAATCTGAAGATAATATTTTTTCATTTATATTTTTCAATTTCAATTATAATTTCACCATCAAAAAGTGAACGAGGGAGTAATAATGAATATCAGAATTAGTCGGTAAAGAAATACAAAGCAAATGAACGAAATTTTAAAAGCTTGGAAAGTTGAGAGAAGCAATATATGATACTTTCTCGAGTCCTTTATTAGTTGTCGGTTCAGCCAAATAAATTTGGTCCAAGATAACTGTCCCTTTAAGGAATCTAGATGATTAGTACTTTTTTTTTGTTTTTGCAAATGTGTTCTTGTTCGAATAAATTAAAAAAAGGCAGTTCGGTCTATAAAGCTTCGTTATGTGCGGGATTCGAAGAAAGATTGGACCATAAAATTTATTATACGCAATCTTATCCTATATTTTCTGTAAGAAATTATTTCCACAATTTGTTTCAATAAATTATTTGTAAAATTTTCAAAAAAGTCTTACTAATCTTACCAAATCTTTATGGAGCTGAGGGAGTACTTTTCTTATAATAAAGGTGCCAAAACCTTAGCAGTTCCATTGTAAGCATAAATGATTTTTCTATCTCCCTTTTTTTTCGCCCTCCACCTTCTCTCGAGCAGAGATCCAGTCGGGTTTCAATATAGATACCATACACTAGATGAAATTATATTTTTAAAAAAACATTTTAAGTCACTGATGCAATGTACCAGTACACCGAATAAACTGTGGCAATACATAAGTATAAACTACTTTAGGACAAAGTAAACAATGTTATTTCCTTTGACAAAGTAAAAATATTTAAACTATATTACTATAATTTAACATATTATATGTTTCTACTCTAGACCTGGTACACACAAATACATCCACCAATGTTGTTTCTCCTTGTAAAGTTGAAAGTGGTTATAATAAAACAGATGTAGAAGGGTCCCTACTCCGTAGCTAGTGAGTCCATACTCCATAGTGACAGCTGAATCTTGATGAAGCTTTGTTTAATGCCTATCCAATTTTCCATCTTCATCGACATTTATGTGTATTTTTCGCTTCTCTGTACACGCCATTAGGCTAATATTAGACCCCAATTTTGTCAGTACCTTTTCTTTCATCTTCATCTCCCTTTTTTTTCCATTATTCACACATAATTGATAATTCAGCTATATATACATTGTACATCCAATATTATGGATAAAACATCCAGCGTGGTGGAGGATAAAACCAAGAAAAAAAATAAGAGGTGTAATATATTGAATTTGATTTTTATACTTGACTTTGTTTTCATTGATGCCAAAAGGTGTTCCTGTTCTTAGATTTGACGTTCACTTGACAAGTGATTTAGAAAGATCAAAATGGGGGAAATGCCTCAGCATCAACTAGTATTTCGAGTAAGTTGACATATCATTTTAGGGTTTGTTTGACCAATCTTCTGAAATGGTATTTTTGTTTCTCAGAAGTAGTTCTGCAGAAACATTTTCTGGAGAATCAGTTAGGGTGTTTGGCCTATAATTATAGAAGTGCTTCTGACAGAAACAATTTCTTGTTTGGCAACATTTATGCAAATTTACTAGAATATTCTTTTTAATATATTTAAAACTATTTAAAATGTTATTTTTTATCATATATTTCTAAAAATTAGTATATCTTTACAATTTAATAATTTTTTGAAATTATTTAATTGCAACACTTAATCAAAAAATAATATTATATTGTACATAAGAAATGTAACGACAATATGATAGTCAATGACTCAAATATGTTCAAACCTACCCCCGCCCTACCCACACCTATCCCACCCCATTCTCAAATTTCTATGTCATATTTTTTTTACTTTTTATAAAAAAATATGAATTTTTTTCTTCACCCTTACCCCACCCCCCCACCCCCCACCATACCCATCCTCGAATTTCTATTTCATATTGTTTGTTACTTTTATAAAAATGATTGAAAATATGAAATTTTGTCTTACCTCCCCCCTACCCCCCCCCCCACCTCATTGCCCTATCCATCCTCAAATTTCTATTTCATATTTTTTGTTACTTTTATAAAAAATATTATTAAAAAATATGAATTTTTCCTTACCCCCGCCCAACCCCCTACCCCCGCCCCATCCCATTGCCCCACCCATCCTCAAATTTCTATTTCATATTTTTTTATACTTTTATAAAAAAAAATGATTTTTTTTCTTACCCCCACCCCACCCCATTACCCTACCCATCCTCAAATTTCTATTTCATATTTTTTGTTACTTTTATAAAAAAAATGAATTTTTTTTACCCCGCCCTATCCATACCCCCACCACATTGCCCTACCTATCCTCAAATTTCTATTTCATATTTTTTGTTACTTTTATAAAAAAAAATGTTTTTTTTTCTTACCCCACCCTATCTCTATTCCCAAATTTCTATTTTATATGGGGATATTATATGAGATTAAAAGAAATTTTGTGAAAAGAAAATGTTAAATGGGTCAAAAAAAAATCAATGAATGAGCAAAAAAGACTTCTCCAGAAGCACCAAATTGGTGTTTCTGCTTCTCTTCCCATCTAAAAACACTTTTTGGCTTCTGTAAAAAGTGTTTCTACTTCTGGAAAGAGTGTGTTTGGCCAAAAAAGTGTTTCTGAGAAACAGAAACACTTCCAGAAGCTTGGCCAAACACCACCTTAGGCTTCTAGCATACCCCCATTCAGTATCCACCATGTCAGCCTTCATTTATCTTTTTCCCGGTAGCGTGAATAGAATAATCCTTTCAAAATATATAGGAGAGAAAAATGCAGATATTATCACTCTTATCAACTTCGTTGCACGGGGTCTGCGGACAAAATTATTAACTACTAACATTTTATATTGGAGCGTATTATCATGCAATAGGGGTGAATACTTCTTTTTTTTATAACAATGATTATAAGACAACATGCACGCACCTTAACTAATTGATCGAGCGTCATTATCTCCTATCAACACAATTATTGTGAATCATGTCCATTAAAACTTAGAAGTAAAAGTAATCCAGTATACATTTAATATAGCTAATAGAAAGACAAAAGGAAAAAACACCTCCTTTAGTCAATTTCTAGTCTCATTTTACTTAGCATTGTTGTTAATAGCATAATCTAAAGCTAGTTGCTTAAAACTTGTAGCGAAGCCACGATACCATATTTTGACTTTTGCGTTGTAAAACAAAACGAAGATAAAGTGTTAAGAAGAGCAAGGATGAACTCAATATGGATTAAATTTTACACTATTTCATGGTAAAATCTTTAATCTAAAGAAATTAGACAACATTTTGATAACAATTTAAGTAAGAAAATAGAATAGTTAGTTTTAAAACTTGGGGAGTGTTGAGTAGGATCTTGATGATGATAAATCAAATACGCTTGTCCTGAAATTTTGTGTTATTCATAGATTGTCAAGAAATAACAAGGATAAGGAAAAAGAAAAAGAAATTTAGCAATAATTTGTTGTCTGGCAGAATATAATTTATTGCTAAATTATCATGTGATTAATATGAATAACTATCCAATATTATTATTAAGTTTTTAGCTGCATGGATATAGCAAAAAGTAGTTAGAATTGAACAAGGAGTCAACAAGATCCTAATTAGATAAGGAAAGGAGTCCTGATTGACTTTTACTTGATATTCCTCTTCTACTTGGACTCTAACAAGATCATAGGAGTGTATACATCTATAAAATAAGTTCATTCACGTAACATTCGCAAATATTTCAGCAGTCAACTTCTCTCTGAGTTCCAAGCGAAAAAAACTTGAAATGCGAAATAGAGTTGGGTCAGTATCTGTTCTATAGGCGAAACAATGTCAATTCTAGTGAATGTAATAGGTTTGAATTGTAATCTTTTATCAGCTTTCTTAAAAGCATTGTTGAGGTTAGGAAGCACTTTCAAAGTTTGTTATTTTGTTTCAAGCTAAGGGTAGCAACAGTCTAGAATTGTTGTAAGGGCTTAGGGGTAGATCCTTTGGATTGCGGGGTAATCCACTTTGACTTGGTGTTCCCCGTCCTCGTGTCTATTCAGGAGTCAATTCTATCAGGGAGTACATAATTGAACTTATGACTCTGAAGCTTTACTCTTCAATTTTACATATCATTATCATTTATTTATTTATTTATTTGCGCAAAAATATTCCAAGTAGAGTATCCAAGGAACATTGACATCATGCACCATTACACACGTTTATTGAATTTAAATAGCACGCCTAAGCTTAAGGTTTAAAAGTCTTCATTTAGGTCATTCATAAAGCCGACAATCATCTACATTCATCAATTACATCACTATGTTTATTATGGATATCCAATAAGTTAGGAAGGTTGGTGGATTTGGTTACTTCAGTTTATAATCTTTCAGGCTGAAGACTTTAAGCAGATAACGTGTACTCCCTCCGTCCCAAAAGGATTGTCTTGTTTGACTTGACACAAAGTTTAAGAAATAAATGAAGACTTTTGAAATGTGATTCAAAAAATGTTTTAGATATTTGTGTGGTTGTAAATCATTTCATGAAGTTAAATTGTTTCTAAATATAGAAATGTGTCAATCTTTTTGGGACAAACTAATAAGAAAAGTAGGACAATCCTTTTGGGACAGAGGGAGTATATTTTTATTCCTTCTTTGGTGTCAAGTTACATTTAACACAATACAGAAGCCATTAGAGTAATGGTTCAAAGTAGCAGACATACAATTCATTACGCAATTTCACTCTCTAACAGCAGCTATATCTAAACAATCTACAGATCCAATTTTCCTGCCAGGTACCAGGAATGCATTGCGAGGCTACCGAAGGAGAAAATGTTAGCAAGGGACGACAGTCCATGAATCATCCCAAATTTCTTGTTCATTTCTGCAAGCTTTGGATTAGACTTTGCAACTTCCTGGTTTTTAGTCCACCCAACTTCCTCCCCGATGTTCGCCTCTCTCTCTATCTTATGCCTTTGCTTCATCATCTGCCCAACATCAAATGCATTATTCATATCAGAGTCCAATGAGAAAACTAAAAAGACTTTTTCTGGGACC
This sequence comes from Przewalskia tangutica, assembly GCA_029844215.1. Taxonomy (NCBI): domain Eukaryota; kingdom Viridiplantae; phylum Streptophyta; class Magnoliopsida; order Solanales; family Solanaceae; genus Przewalskia; species Przewalskia tangutica. The sequence goes on along the minus strand of CM056731.1, from coordinate 38,139,474 downwards.
GTTTTCAAACTACTAATTTTAACAGAATGAGATGCTCTCCAATTCAGAGTAGAGCACTAAGATTACAGATGTCATCTAAATATCCAGACTAAGATATTCGTCTGCTGTAAAACATCCATTTTTAGCAACAAAAAAAATGAAGCCGCTGTATTATCCAATTATGTCAACTCATTCTTAGTCTATCACTGTACATCAAATAGTGACACACCTGCTGCTCGTTATCATCAGTTCATACAAACAAAGTCAAAGAACCTCATATCTTTGGGCTCAAAGCTCCAACAAGTTAATAATATGTTTCTACCATTCATTACTTGATTTGCAAGTAATTTAAGCTTAATGAACTTCTAGAAACAGGAAGGGGGGAATTAAATACACTTACTTCGGCTAACATTGCCACATTCCCCTGCCTGATAGATGATTAATGATTGATATAAAGTGGATTTTTCCTTCACGAATAACCTACATCTTTTGGGCACATGGAAAATGTGACACTGGAAACCACTCTCAAATCCAACTCCAACAAAGCATGATGTAATACAAGAATAGTCTATACCAGTAGTTACCACTCTTGTCCCTAACCTTGACAAGTACTCCCTCCGCTTCAATTTATGTGTAAAAAAAGAATGTCTATTTCAATATTTCGTAAGTTTTTAATTCACGATTCTCATTTTCCACTTAGTGACACTTATGGGAATGGCATGACATGTTTAAAACTACAAGATTCAAGAGGTACAATTGATATGTTACACACTTTTAATTTAAGTTCACAAGATTCAAAAGTCTTCTTTACATTCTTAAAATTTTGTGGCGAATCAAACTAAGAAGCATAAAATGAGACGGAGGAGTACCATACATCAAGAATGGGATAGTGAGAGGTACGAATGCTCCTACAGTGTAAATCTACCCTCATTCGCTTATGGTCTCAGCAGCTCATGATTCAACAATGTCCAACTAGCAAAATTAAGGCCCTAAGGGAACTCAGGCCTTTGGGCTAAAAGCTCTCGCGAGGTTGTTTTTCCCATTCACTAGTTGCTCTATAATAATTTAATTTTAGTAACTCATAAAACAGGAAGGGGACACCTATCCAAAAAAAAAAAAAAAAAAAGAGAAAGTGAAGAAATACACTTCCACTAGCCTGCACATCTCCCGGCCAGCAGGATGATGTATGATGATATCAAAAGGACTTCTTCCTTCATAAAAGGCCTATCATGGTTGGAGTCACAAGCGAATTTAAAAAGAAAGCTAACCCTGATAGATGAGCAAAGTAAAAAGGTTATCCTTCGATAAGAACAGGGGATCTAGTAACCGCTATGCTAAACGAATATAAATTTTTCGCAAACAAGACCGTGATGACAGTCGAATCACATCGATCCAACCTCAGCCGAAACACCAAGTTCTTTCGAGATAAAAAAAACTTTGCACTGCGGAAGCAAACCAACACAAGTATAGAGGTTTGAGACTGGAAAGATTAAACATACACGAACACCAAGAGTTTACGGGCAAATGAATGCCCAACCTTTTATTTTATTACCTCACGAATAAACAAAAAGGAACGCCTCTCGGCAATTACAAACACAGTGAAGGAACTAGACGTCCAACACTCACACTCAACTCACTTAGTCTCACACACTAACAAATTAAGTACTTCGGGTAATGCACACACAAGAACAACACTTGTTCTTAGCTTAGGATCAATTGAACTCACTAGACTTTGCTCTCGGGTTTCACTCTTTTCCGTTGTAGTGTAGTTAGATGGTAGTCCGCAAGTCGTACCACTTCATTCTATATATAATGGAAGGGGAATGGCATTCACGCCTTACAAAGGGGGTCGTGTAAGGTAAGTGGGAAAGTTATAACTTCCGCATCTCGTCCATCACGCACATGCACATCACACACGATCAACACTTCACTTCAACTTGCGCATGTCTTCCTTCTTTCAAGGACATGTCTTGTTGATCACTTTCAGCTTCACACACGACCCACACTTGTCCCTCTAGTCATCATGACTCCATATCACACGCATCACTTCACACCACGTCCAGCTTGTCACACACCACGATTCCGTCATTTCCAGAACTTGGAAGACCACGTTCTGCCCACGTTGAGTCATGGGAGCTTGCACGCTTCCATGCTCAACCAAATGAATCAAGACCGGTTGCCACGTCCCGTAGGCCTGTAGGGTGATCCACGAACCAGCCCCAAGCTTCCCGGTGCTCCAACGCGACCCGTATCTGACCCGAACCTGGACCTAGTCAATCTTGCGTCTTTGCCTTGCCACATGTCTATGGTTCGATCCGACCCTTAGCATCAGATGTTGAGTACGCGAACAAAGTCCCACGTTGATAGCTGGAAAAAAAACGAATCACTCCACCCCGTGACCTATCTGACCCATATGAACCATAAGGACCCCGGGACACCACCCACGCGTCCCGCATCCACGCACGAACCCGTAGTCACATCTTAGCAAGCATTAACACACGTCCCGCATTTCTCGGACTCATTAATCTTCCATTGACCTTGTCAATCAACCGTGCATAATCTCATAGCTTAGACTTAGTAAAATGCATCATATGAACATAGATTACCTTGCCCTGTGCCTCGCACGAGTGTCAGACTTCCCGTGACTCGCACATGTCCCATAGAACACATGTAAAACCATTTTGAGCACCCTACACTCGTGCATACACTTAGTCGTGTCTTAGTTGATTTTTTGGATGTATTGAACCTTCGTATTGACTTTCCCTTCATTCATGCAACCCCTTAGCTCTTGTGATATCAACCGTCACTTCGTGTTATACCATTGGCCCGCACATACGAACCATTTTGCCAAACATGATCCAGCTTGTGTCCATTCGGCCTTGGCTCACACCGAATTTCCATGTACCAATTCGTGGGTGTGACAAACCACCCACACTCTTTGAGCTTGACTTCCTCGTCAACCACTTCAAAGAATACCTCGGAGATGTGAGCACACCTCCACTGTGTTGAATCCGCACCCTCAAAACCTCCACCGTCGGAAAACATGACCATTTTCCCAACTTGTCGTCGATTTTGTTTCCAGTTTGCGGCGAGTCTTCCCGTGATCACTGCATTTGCACGTGCTTCCACATCAGCTCCACGACAACCAAGAACATCACCTTCAACCTTGGCTTCTTTTGCGTTCCAACCCGCAAAGCTCATGAGTTTTGAACTTAGCAGACCTAGTCGTCTCGGAATCCCCTTGGTACCTTGGAACATCTTTCTCGAGTCGATCACTTTCATGGTCTACCCTAAAGTGGTTTAAACTTCCACTTCCTGCCCAAGAGTAGACCCATGTCGTCTCCTACTGACAAAGACGTGGCCAAGCTTCACTCTTACGCACATCGAAGTCCCGCTCGCCTCGCACCTACAAACGTCGACCTCTCACCACTTTGCCACTTTTTCTCGATAGCAAATTCACATTGTTCGGGAGTCTTCAACTTCCCATCTCGATCCATCGCAACCCCCGGATGAATACACTTGATGAATCCTCCCATGCCCTCCTTCATCACCATCACTCCCCCTAAGTGCGGCATTGGAGCAAATGCGTTCTTCTTGAGGAAATCAATCCCTATGATCGCCTCGTAATCTCCCAACGGTACTACCAATACATTGTGTTTTCTACACCAAGGCCCCGTCGACATTTCAACCCCAAATGCAACACCATCAATCAATTGAGCCACTTGGTTCACCGTCTTCATATAGTCGGGACTCTTGGTCGTCTTGAGTCCCAATAATTTTGCTACCCTCGTGTCCACAAAGGTATGCGTAGCCCCGGTATCTACCATGGCTATGACAAGCTTTCCATTTATCCGCATTGCAATATACATAAGCAAAGCATGCGGATTGCTTTCCGGACCTCCAATTGGATTTACCAACACGATGTTGTTTAATAACATTCCAAGTAGGTCGCCAAAGCAGCCACAACACCACCCTCCTCATTCGGTTCATTATCTCCCGCAATAATGGCATTGACGTCTTTACGGTGGGGACATTGCCGAACCAAGTGTGGACCATTACAATTCCAACACTTGACTTCATATGTACCCTTCTTTGTAGATCCCGCATTTACCATCCTTCATTTGCATTTGTCGTCATCACGCCTTCCTGACTCTTCCTTTTTCTTCCCATTACCCTTTCGGTTCCTGGAAAATCCTAAATCATTAGATCCTAGACGAAAATCAGCCACGGTAATGGCACTAGATAGATCCCTCACGTTCTGACTTAGGAGTTCATTTTGAGCCCAACCGCTCATTCCCGTAATGAAGTTGTGAAGCTTGTCCTCGTCGAACATGTTCTGTATGTCCAACAACACGGAAGTGAATTCCTTAATGTAGTCACGTATTGTGCCGGTTTGTTTGAGCCTTTTAAGACGATATCTCCCCAACCAACCCGTATTGGTAGGGAGAAATTGACGTCTTATCTCCTCGCGGAATCTCGCCCATGTCTCGATGCGTGGACGTCCCGATCTAACATCATCGGTTTCCTTCGTCCTCCACCACAGTTTCGCATCCTCCACAAGATACATGGTGGCTATGATAACTTGGTCTCTATCCGCAATGCGAGCCGTACCAAAGTATTGCTCCATATCCCATTCGGCTTCCTTAGCACACCTAGTCCCCTTGAAGGACTTAGGTTCCGGCACCCTGAATTTTCCCCGATCATTGGTATTGCCAAGGCCAGCCGCTCCTAAAGCCCTGCGCAACACCATAAGTTCAGATTCAAGATCCAATTTTGCTTGACGCAATTCCCCGAACTGCTCGTTGGTCCGCCTTGATTGTTCGATCAATTCGGCCAACCGTGCATCAACCCCGACTTTGTATTGCTCAAACTTATTGTTGAGTTTTTTATTTAGAGAAATGAGATCACCGAACTCACGTCCCTCTTCGGTTCTTCCCACAAGAGACCCCAAACGTTCGATTCGAGCACTAAGTTCCGCCATCGTTCTTGCCATCATTGCTAGATCACCGTAGCAATTAGTTCTTCTTCTTTACGTAGTGTTAATGAACCTAGAGCTTAACAAAGGAACTAAGCTTTGATACCAATTGTCGCACCCTTGCTAAACGAATATAATTTTTCGCAAACAAGACCGTGATGGCAGTCAAATCACGTCGATCCAACCTCAGCCGAAACACCAAGTTCTTTCGAGATAAAAGAATTTTGCACTGCGGAAGCAAACCAACACAAGTAAAGAGGTTTGAGAATGGCAAGATTAAACATACACGAACACCAAGAGTTTACGGGCAAATAAATGTCCAACCTTTTCTTTTATTACCTCACGAATAAACAAAAAGGAACGCCTCTCGGCAATTACAAACACAGTGAAGGAACTAGACGTCCAACACTCACACTCAACTCACTTAGTCTCACACACTAACAAGTTAAGTACTTTGGGTAATGCACACTCAAGAACAACACTTGTTCTTAGCTTAGGATCTTTGCTCTCGGGTTTCACTCTTTTCTGTTGTAGTGTAGTTAGAGGGTAGTCCGCAAGTCCTACCACTTCATTCTATATATAATGGGAGGGGAATGGCATTCACGCCTTACAAAGGGGGTCGTGTAAGGTAAGTGGGGAAGTTATAACTTCCGCATCTCGTCCATCACGCACATGCACATCACACACGATCAACACTTCACTTCAACTTGCGCATGTATTCCTTCTTTCAAGGGCATGTCTTGTTGATCACTTTCAGCTTCACACACGACCCACACTTGTCCCGCAAGTCATCATCCATGACTCCATATCACACGCACCACGTCCAGCTCGTCACACACCACGATTCCGTCATTTTCGAAACTTGGAAGACCACGTTCTGCCCACGTTGAGTCATGGGAGCTTGCACGCTTCCATGCTAAACCAAATGAATCAAGACCGGTTGCCACGTCCCGTAGGCCTGTAGGGACGAACCAGCCCCAAGCTTCCCGGTGCTCCAACGCAACCCGTATCTGACCCGAACCTGGACCTAGTCAATCTTGCGTCTTTGCCTTGCCACGTGTCTATGGCTCGGTCCGACCCTTAGCATCACTCCACCCCGTGACCTATCTGACCCATATGAACCCTAAGGGACCCCGGGACACCACTCACGCATCCCGCATCCACGCACGAACCCGTAGTCACATCTTAGCAAGCATTAACACACGTCCCGCATTTCTCGGCCTCATTGATCTTCCATTGACCTTGTCAATCAACCGTGCATAATCTCATAGCTTAGACTTAGTAAAATGCATCATATGAACATAGATTACCTTGCCATTGCCTCGCACGTGTGTCAAACTTCCCGTGACTCGCACATGTCACCCTACACTCGTGCATACACTTAGTCGTGTCTTAGTTGATCTCTTGGATGTATTGAACCTTCGTATTGACTTTTCCTTCATTCATGCAAGCCCTTAGCTCTTGTGATATCAACCGTCACTTCGTGTTATACCTTTGGCCCGCACATACGAACCATTTTGCCAAACATGATCCAGCTTGTGTACATTCGGCCTTGGCTCACACCGATTTTCCATGGACCAATTCACGGGTGTGACAGTTGGGGACATGGCAAATGAGACATTGGCAGTCACTCTCAGGTCCAATTCCAAGCAGCATAAGTACGCTATGAGAATAGTCAATACCACTAGTTGCCACTATTATCCTAAAACTAACCTCAACTAATACCTTTCATGAAGAGTGGGTCAGTGGAGTTGAGACACTATTCTTCAGCATAACAGCCACCTATCTTGCCAAACATCACCCTTGAAATATTCTTTCTCTGTCTCTCCGCCACCCTTTCCTAGAAGAGACAGAGAAATAAAAAAGATTTACCAAATACACTGTACATATGGCTCACTGAGTACACAAAAATCATCTTACGTGCCAAACTAAGCAGACATTATTAGTTGTTTATGTCACTATATGATAACTCTTGTTTGTATGAATTAATCTAGATAAAATTATTAGCATTATGTATATGAAGACAGGCGGAATGTCAAATATTGCTACTTGTGCTTCAAACTGGTGATAAACAACTAGACAGGATGAAAACAAATAAAGTTAGAATTTCCCTGGAGCATGCATCTATACAATACTTCCAGTCCCAAGATAAAAGGTAGGGAACAATATATGAAGGGTAATGATCTAATATCCAGTATGAATGAATGTACACATCTGTTACAATTTGTTATACAACAAATAAAAATTTAAAACTACATAAGAATACTATTAAGCAATGTTTAATAAGATCGCAGTTAAAGAAAATATGTTTGATGAATGGCACAAACAACCTAGTGGGTCACCTATATGAATCATTAATATCTATTTCGCTCCATTTCATTCCAATATTCCATAATCAAGGTTTTACACCGCTAAAAGTTCTCTACGTTTTCTACTGACATGCAAATTTCTAACGAGATTAAACAAACTCGTAGCACCCCAAGGTTGTGGCCTAACGATCAATAAAGTGGATGAAAACCATATGAGACCAGGGTTCATATCTTAGTAGAGGGAAGAAAGGTTGAGTGATTCTTCCTGTCTACCTAAGTCCTGGTGTCCTGGTCGGAAGAGTAACCCCAGTGTTGGTGCTAGTGGAATATAAAAGGTACCTAGTGGAGTGGAGAGATTATAAGTTCTCCTACCAAAGATTGCAAGCCTTGAGAGACAACTTCCTTCCTTGCGAGGATCAAAGAAATTCAAAACGGTTTTTGATATGTTGTCGAAGGCTCATTTGAGACGTGCTTAAGCATTGAAGCTCAGGATAGGCACTTTGTGTTACACAGGTTGCGGTTCAACATAGGCAAGTTACTAAGGTGTATGCCTCATTGTCAATTAGTTCTATCTTGAACCGAAGAGTACTAAACAATAAATATGATGGGAAAATGATTTTTTAATTGTTTAGGAAATCATTATGAAAGCGAACAATAGATCCTTGTGGTCCGGCCCTTCCCCGAGCATAGCGGGAGCTTAGTGCACCAGACTGCCTTTTTTTAGGAAATCATTATGAATGAAATTGTAACTTTTCTTGCATTACATACGCATTTTTATTTTTGACTTTGTTGCACCTTTTTAAACTAAATCCCACACTTCAATTGAGCTTTGCGCTTGGAGCCCAAAAGACCTGGAGCGCCTTTTTACGTTTTTCTCCTTCAAGGCTTCGACAAAGTCACAAAACTGGATTCTGATTCAATAGGTTAAGCAAATTCAGATACATGTTACATGTTGTCACGACCCAAATCACGGGTCATGATGACACCTACACTATCCCCGGGTAGGCGAACCATCCCCAAAATCATTTACTCAATTAAAGAAAATAAAAGCAGAATAAGAGAGATTTAATATTAGAACTGAATTTCCATAAAATAACTTAACAACACTAAGTACTGAAACATTACATTTCCCAAAATTTGGTCGGACTCGTACAAGAGTACAACAACAACATACCCAGTGAAATCTCATAACGTGGGTCTGAGGATGATAGAGTGTATGCAGACCTTACTTCTACCTTGGTAGGTAGAGCGACTGTTTCCGAGAGACCATCGGCTCAAGACAAAACATAAGCACAAGCAAAACAAGAGAAACGGTCAAATCCGAACAAGAAATTTAAAGCAGTATCAAAATGATGGTTTCATAATCGAATAAGCAATGCTAGCGCATTTTGAAAAAGAAGCAGTAACTAACGCAGATAAATAAGATAAATAAAGTTCACTAAAGAACACATAGCAGTAGAAATCAAACGATACTATAAAGCAATATTGCGCCGACTAGTAATGATAGGCTAAGCATGCCTACAATAATAACAATATAACTACCAGTTTGTACGCATAACTATGTTCGACTACCTACTACCCTAAATTGTGTTCTCCACAACCCCCTATCTAAGGTCATGTCCTCAGTAAGTTGCACATACGCCATATCCCGTCTAATCACCTCTCCCCAATACTTTTTCGACCTACCTCTACCCCTCTTGAACTCGTCCATAGCCGATCTCTCACACCTCCGCACGAAAACATTTGTCTCTCCTCTGCACATGCCCAAACCATCTCAACCTCGCTTCCCACATCTTATCCTCCACTGAGGTCACTCGCACTTTGCCCCGAATATCATCATTTCTAATCCTAACCCTCCTTGTATGCCCACACATCTATCTCAGCATCCTCATCTCCGCAACTTTCATCTTTTGAATGTGTGAAGTCTTGACTGGCCAATACTCCGCCCGATACAATATAGTCGATCTAACCACCACCCTATAGAATTTGCCTTTAAGTTTTTATGGTACTTTTTATAGCACAAGACTCCAGATGCGAGCCTCCATTTCATCCACCCTGCCTCAATACGATGTGTGAAATCGTCATCAATCTCTCCATCCTCTTGGATAATAGATCCGAGGTACTTCAAGCTTCTTCTTTTTTGGAATAATCTGAGTACCAAGTCTCACCTCCACGCCTGTCTCAAGGTCGTTCCCGTTACTGAACTTACACTCCAAATATTCAGTCTTGGTCCTACTCAACCTTACTCAGCCTGAACCCTTTAGAGTCCAGAGTTTGTCTCCAAACCTCCCGCTTAACGTTCACTCCATTACGAGTCTCATCAATCAGTACTATGTCGCCTGCAAATAACATACACCATGACACCTCCCCTTGGATTTGTCGCGTCAGTCCATCCATCACCGAAGCAAATAAGAATGGACAAAAGGCAGATCCCTGGTGCAGCCTCATCGTCACTAAGAAGTGCTCTAAGCCCCTCTTATTATTCGTACCCTGATCTTGGCTCCATCATACATATCCTTGATATCCCTGGTGTACGCCACAGGTACACCTCTAACCTCCAAACATCTCCATAGAAGCTCCCTAGGGACTTTGTCGTATGCCTTCTCGAGGTCGATGAAAACCATATATAAGTCTCTCTTCCTCTCCTTATATTGCTCCACCAACCTCCTAATACAAGAGTGTCTATAATTATTACAACTTGGAGAAAACTGAACAACTACTTCTATCTTGGAAAGTAAAAACAGAACAATAAATAGAGGGGGGCTCAACAATCGTTCACCCTGAAACCTCCAACAATCGTTCACCCTGAAACCTCCAACAATCGTTTCGAGAGTTGAAATTGGAACAATAAACTGCATATGCATCCAAATAAAAGATGCAGTAAGTGTAGTATGAGTACACAATTTACCCCCTTGTTAAGACGAGAACAACGCCGCGAAAATCACCTCAAACGGAGCTCTAGAATTCAAGATATGCTCAAAATACTAAATGAAGGAAGTTTGATTTTTAATACGCAACGATTTCCGCTTCCGCATCCAAAAAGTCGCACATGTGACATGCCATGTGTCATTTCTTCACCTGCGAACCACTTTTCACACTTGTGGGGACGCAGATGCGGACCGCACTTTGCAGGTGCGGCAATATGTTCCGACACTAAAATGGGCATAACTCCCTCATACGACGTCTGAATTCGATGATTCTTTTTGCTATGGCTCTGTAATTACGATATGAATCTGATGGTTCAATCGAGACACCATTAAGAGCTCATTTGCTCAATGTGGTACCCTTTATGTCCAAAGAAACGATGCTTAAACCTCAAATAAGAGCGAGCAATAACCCAAATCCATCCGAAACTCGTCGAAATATCACAAAACTTGTGGACAAGTCCAAAATCATCATACGAACCTGCTCGAACCCTCAAAACATCCAAACGAGGCCGCAATGACCCGATGTTGACCGTGATCAACTCCAAATCATCTCAAAAGCTAGTTTCTCAACCAACCACCTAAATCACATCCGAACTTCTTATTTCTTTCGGTGACCATTTGTTCACCATATATAAGCATATTAAGTATAAAACCGACCTAATTGTCAAAAACTAACCAAACTCTAAAATTAGTTTCGTCAATTTCTACCGGTCAAGTAATATTTCAAATCTAACGGAATCTTCAGATTGCCAATTAGACCACGTTTTCCCAAAATAAATAATTTATCCAAATAATTAAACGCCGTAATTTCTAAAATGAAATCCTCTCCCAAAGTGAACCAAATGACATCCATTAAATTTTTCAAGCAAGTCAAAAACTCTAAGATGAAACTACAAGAAGGGTATTTTTGGGAAAAGAAGCTTAAAACTCAAAACGACCAAACGAGTCGTTACATCGGATACCAATTAAACAATTGTTCGTCCTCGAACGATAGAGAAAAGTATGAAAGTCAACGAGTAACCAAGGAACCTCATGAAAACTTCCACATGCAAGAAGTATGCCTATAACACCACTTGTTCAGATCATCGGTCAAAACTTCCATTAACATAGCTTAATGACCCAAATTTCCATTTCTTCATACCCGAAATTTCTTTCACATCTAATCCTCCAATATAAGAACCGATTTTGCTCGAAATATCTGATTGGGTTATAGTCACACCTCTATATGTGTTCGATTGATTCCACAATTATCTCCTTAAACACCACGATCCTTTAGTTGTAGCCCCAAATCATAGTACACCCTATACCGATAAAAATATTCTGATCTTACTACTCCTATCGTACCTTCCAAAACCGTCCTTCACATCCAAATTTCTTAGAAACACAGACACACCATAAGCCCAAATCATGACTTCTTTTCGCCAGAGAAGAATCCTTGCTTTATCTGAGAAAACTCTAAGTAATTCCATCAAAAACTGATCTTATCCAAAGCCGATTGTGCTAATTCAAATTCTGTTAGTTTTGTTTCGTTGGGCTGAGTAAACCCATCGCCCACTTTCTGTCAATCTTCAACGATCATACTAGGCGCATTACCCTAAAGATTACCTTGTCGTGCCAAGCACGTAGAAAATCAATTGATCAACTCAAGAACTTCCATAACCATTTGCACCTCCTCAATACATCATCAAGTATCGACATAACTACTTAGAACCTAAGTTGCTCGGACTCAAGTGCGGGTATCCGATGTGGGTACGTATCCTAGTGTCGAATTCGGCAAAATCTAAATATTAAGATTCAGGTAATTCAACTAAGAAAATTCAAAACTATAAAGAAAATAGAGCTATAAATATATATCGTTGCTACTGTCTACCCTCCAAACTCAGAACACGACTTTGAATTCTTGATTTCTTTGAAACACGAAGCACTAAAATGAGACAAAAATACTATAATATTGAAGGTATGTCATTTTCCTTCTCTTAAATCCGTTTTATCTTTAATTTTGAGAAATCAAATCTCAATTTTCCCTCCAAATTTTCGATGTACTCCAGTCAAGCTATCTGAATTTGGTTGTCCATATCCAGGACGTATCCCGCACTCGTATCCCTGTATCCGATACGGAGACGGCACCCAAAATGGAGAGTCCGTGCAACTTAGTTTAGAACTGTCCAAATAGTTGTCATCAGCAAAATATTATCAAGTCCACTTGAAAACTTCAATGAGAACAGGTAACACTGGCATACCTCCATTCCGAATTGAAATCCATCGAACCCTTGTCAGTGGTTTAATAGAATACTATAAGTCCTCCAGGAAATATAAACATAAGCCACCCGACCCTAATTGAACAATTCTTACCCGAAATAAAGTGCTCAAGTTTCTAAATAATCGATAGTCACTCGAACTGATTCCTAACATAACTAGTAGGCTTTCCATAAGCATGTGGTGACCTCTTCCATCTCTTTTCTCATGAATAATCAATCATGTGCCGTCAACCCACGACTCCAAAAGTTGGATTCTATCCAAGTCACCAACTTAGTACCGAAGAATTATACCTTATGATTGTAATCTTCATGTTTCTCGACTTCCACCCGATACATAAATTTGATAGAACCCCATGAACTCTAAATACATCAAATTCTCCTTGCACTTTCTCTTAACTCGCCCACAGAACACCTCGTTTAAAATTTGTTGTCTTCTTTACTACATCTTCACCCATCGAATCTCTAATTGTAATACCTCGCTACGCCTTAAGAATGCAAAATGTATCTAATCTCGCAATTCCCCAACCTTGCCAAATCCTAACGTATCAACCTTACAATTCATGTACCTTACCTTGTGCATTTACTCTCAAGTCTCTAGTATTGAAATACTCATTCATGTTATCTAGTCTACAATGCTTCAACATAATCTACTACCATGAACTCAACCTCACCTCGTCTGAAAGATACAACCCAACGCCACCATAAACCACACCCGACCCAAGTAATCCTGCGACATTAAATCCAACTCATTTTCTTTTCCCGAAATGTATCTTACTCCTCCCAATTTAGATCAACCATGCATTTATCTAAATCCTTCAGTTTCCACATTTCATTCAAAATCACATTCACCACTATCGACCGATCATCACTCAAACTCGCTCAAGAGTGTACCGTAATATCATAAGTATTGCAAAATAGTTGGCCAATCCTGGAGTTTGTAGTATGTCACCCACTTAGACAACCGAGAGTTTCCCTTTCCTAACTTGAACTTCAAAATTGAAAACTTCTCTAAATCTGACGCGACTTGAAGTCTTTCCACTAGAAAATACCGACCAACTCAGGATATCCCAACAAGAATAAATTATTGTCGATGCAATACCCCAGCCCATCACTGAACTTGCCCATAATCCGTAAGGTGATCCTTAATTACCGTAGACACAATCCTACTAACGTTCTCATATAGCTCCATCGAAGTGCCCTTGTCAAAATCCCTTGTTTTGTCCTTGTCTCATGGGCTTACTGGCCCAACATCGGTACCCACATATTCTACCATGAAAACTCACCTCTCCTGGTTTCAATCGGTATTCTTGATCCTTAACTCAACTTTCGAAATGCTCTTCATCACTTGAATTAGTTCAAAACCATCACCAATCTGCTACCATAAATGTCCCTCTTGGGGAAAGGCCTCTACTCTACTAAAGGGTCCTTAAACAAGGCTTGCCCGCAAAAAACCACATTTTACCTTATTTGCCGAACTAGAACACCTATAACAATTCGCGCGATTATTCCTCTCATTCGGTCAACTCCACAAAGTCACGCCACCAGTAATCGTAGAAACTTCTCAAGTATTAACCTTTACAAACCAAGCCCACAACCTTATCAAAAACTAGATGCAACATCCGATCTCCTTAGAAATAAAACTTCACCCCAGTCGAGTGCAGTTATTCCTATTAGTCGGTCACTGGCCCCCATTAGCTGTAATCGAACATACCTACTCATACATGAACCATTACATCTACTCTACATTAAATAACCGTAACATAATTCTCAAATCAACAAACTCTTGATTTCAACGATCCCTTTTTGTAACTAACCTCAAAACACCAAGCGACCCTACAAACACAACCTTTATTGCAGAATCACGACTGTCTATTTTCTTAAGTTTCACTCGTCACAAGAAACCTTGCCACCTGACCTAGAACAGATAGCCATTTCCTGAAGGAACCCACAAACCACTAGTTCTTACTCCACTACTACAATTCCGTAATGTTGAAGCCCAACTTAACTTTTCATATCTTTATACGACATCCACCCTCATACATCTTGCAACCCTATCCTGATGAGCATGTCAAATATCAATTTTTCCTTCATATAATGGAGATTGATCCATTCAAATTCTTTTCCTTGCGCCTCTGTATTATCATTCCCACCTTCCAAGGATATCACTGAACTAAGGAGTCTCAACAACAACCCCACTCAACTAAATCTTCAAATCATAATTGAAAATTGAACATGGTCACGCATCTGTATCACATCTTGTACCCTACCGCGCGATGTCATATCAAACCATTCACGTACGAATTTGAGAGTGTGTTTCCACCATCAATGATAGAATAGGATGAAAAAGTTTCAGAAACCAATTTGAATGAAGTAGCACGAAAAGAACGAAAGAACAGAAATTTCCTAAATGTACTATAGCCTTTCGAGGATGGGTACGGACGTCTATGTACCAATAGACTCTACTAGACATTGCTCTTGTACTCGTGAGACCGGTGAACCTAGAGCTCTGATATCAACTTGTCACGACCCAAATCACGGGTCATGATGGCACCTACACTATCCCAGGTAGGCAAATCATCCCCAAAATCATATACTCAATTAAAGGGGGGGGGGGGGGGGAATTAATATTAGAACTGAATTTCCATAAAATAAATTAACTACACTAAGCATTGAAACATTATATTTCTCAAACCTGGTCTGACTCGTACAAGAGTGTCTATAATTATTACAACTTGAAGGAAACTGAACAACAACATTTGTCTTAGAAACAAAGAACAGAACAATAAAATAACGGATAGCTAACCCTGAAACCTCCAAAGATCGCTCTGGAGTAGGGAATTGGAACAATAAACTACATTTTCATGCAAATAAAAGATGTATCAAGTGTAGTATGAGTACACAACGTACCCCCTTGTTAAGAAGAGAACAACGCCGTAAAAATCACCTCAAACGGAACTCTAGAACTCAAGATATGCTCAAAATACTAAATGGGCACAATTTGATTTTTAATACACACTGATTTCCGCTTCCACAGCCAAAAGGTCGCACTTGCGGCCTGCTACGTGTCATTTCCGCACATGCAAATCATTTTTCACACCTACGGGGTTGCAGGTGTGACGCACCAGCAGCAACAATTTGTTCCGACAATAAAATGGGCATAGCTCCCTCATACAATGTTTGATTCGATGATTCTTTTTGCTATGGCTCCGTAATTACGATACGGATCTGATGGTTCAATCGAAACACCATTAAGAGTTCATTTGCTCAATGTGGTATCCTTTATGTCCAAAGAAGTGATGCACCTCAAATAAGAGCGCACCATAACCCAAATCCATCCAAAACTCATCGAAACTCCACCAAAACTTGTGGACAAGTCCAAAATCATCATACGAACATGCTCGAACCCTCAAAACACCCAAACAAGGTTGTAATGACCTGATGTTGACCGTGACCAACTCTAAATCATCTCAAAACTAGTTTCTCAACCAATCACCTAAATCACACCCAAACTTCTCGGGAACTGAACTAAAGAGTTGACTAAGTCATAAATCACATTCCGGACCTAATAGTATCGATGAAACTTCGAAAAAAACCCATTTACCCACGTTGTTGACTTGTCAAACTTCTTCATTTCTTAACTTAAGGATTTATATCTTTTTCCTTATACCAAACTCCTCTGAAAGCCTCGGGAATTGCGTCACCCATCCCCGCAAGTCATAAACATCAATACAAAGTTAAAGGAACCAACAAATTTCAAATTTGGGTCTTATATTTTCCCGTGACCATCTTTTCACCATATATAAGCATATTAAGTACTAAAACCGACCTAATTGTCAAAACCCAACCAAACGAACACTAAAATTAGTTCCATCAATTTCTACAGGTCATAAATAATATTTCAAATCTAACGGAATCTTGAAATCGCTAATCCGAGCATGTTTTCCCAAAATAAATAATTTATCTAAATAATTAAACGCCAAAATTTCTGAAGTGAAACCTTCTCCCAAAGTGAACCAAATGGAATCCGTTTGACTTTAAATTTTGCAAGCAAGTCAAAAACTCCGAGATGGAACTACAGGAAGGGTATTTTTGGGGAAAGAAGCTTAAAACTCAAAACGACCAAACGGGTTGTTATACATGCCGATAGAATTCTTTTTGAGAAGACATGTCGATAGAATTCTGAAGGATAGTAAGCAAAGTCTATTCTTGAATAAGGGTAGATCCACAGTATATGGTTCCTAACATAACGAACTAGCACGTGCGAGTATTTAAAGAACCAGATCATCATTTTGGCAGGAAAGCATAAACTTGGAAGCGGAGGACTAGAATATTAACTTTTGAGTGTTAGACAAATTTTCTTCTGCTTTATTGGATGTTGTAAAGGAGGAAATAAAATTTTATTGATGATATAAATTTGATATTTAAGAATTTCAATTTTTTTGCAAATCACAAAAGAAAGGGGGCTGTCCAAATAGGGAATTCTTTATCAATTTTACTGTATTCACTCACAACTATTCATATTATACCTTGTCCTTTAATAATGGTAGTGCCCCCGCCAACTTGCACCTGCATTGACTATTCACCAAGTACTTACTATCCCCACCAACATAAGTACCCGGTAAACTTTGCCTACCCAGGGTTAAGAGATGCAAAGGAATCACCTAGTGTGTCTTGTCCCTACCGGGATTTGAATCATGATCACCAAGGTTTTCACCTACTTCATTGACCACTGGGCCACACCCTTGGTGCAGTTGATTGTTCATATGAGACTTTTGACAAGCATATTCTGAAAGTACTTATCGAAATAGTGAAAGCGAGAAGCTTAACTGATTAAATATGTTATTCCTTTTTAACAAGTAATCTAGAATATAGTATTTCTTCCTATAACAATCAATGTTCCTAGGGAATTGGTTAGTTCTATTACCTTCCATTTCGAATCTTTTTCATTTATTTACACTTTTAAATATCTAAATATTATTTCTGATAAGTATATACAGATACTGCCATAAGACAGGCGGTCCTTGCAAGGACAACTCTGATATGGATTAGTTTCTTTTTTTTCATTTTTCATGGATAGGTTCAACAAAAGAGGTGAAACTTTTGCAAAGTACTCATCAATAAAGTTAAGAAAGTTATAAGATCATTGTATTCCTAGATAATTAATCAGGAAAGTTTAGATACTAACAGGAAGTACCGAAATAGTAAATTTTACTCTTTCTTCAATGTTAAGGGAGATACCTCAAAAGACAGACAGTCTCTCACGGGATCCATCCGGAGCTAGGGAAGATTAAAACACGAAGTAAAAGTTTCATATACACTATACCAACTTGTTGGAATTGTTGGTATACTTGCACTAAGTATAGTGTTTGCCAGGAATCCTACTAGTATATTAAAGATTTGTATGTTATCAGAAAATAATGTAGATAACTCATATTTTGTCTTTAATATCAAAAGATTGATTATTGTAAAGAAAGTGTCCAGATCTAGCGGGATGGCAAGATGGATATTAACGATTCATCTAGCCGACTGGAACTATTAGGGACTAAGGTATAGATGCTTTAATGAGAAAACTACCAGCGTTAATGACGAAATAGCAAAGGTGGTGAATCATTTGGTTTTTGGAACTGTAAGGTGGTGGACTAGCCTATTTCACTACTACAAGGAGATAACTGGAGGTGCTAAAAGCATAGGGAGGGAATACCCTCTCCTTGTAATAAGCTCATGGGATCTTATGCCTTTCCCATATTTCAAAGTATCTGGAGGGAATCAAAGCTTTCATTGTGATAAGATCACGGGATTGCGTCTCTCCCAATTTCCTTACAGTCCAACGACACGCTGGTCAGGCTTCCTTTGGCTTCACTTCATCTTAATCTACACACTATTGTCATTTTCTAATTCTGGCATAAGTAGTCTTTTCTCCAGGATAACAATAAAATGTTTAAAGAACAGCTCTTATCACTCTCTAGTCATAAGGGGCTTCACAAAAACAGAGCATTTGTTTCTCCTGGATAACAATAAAATGTTTCAAGGACAGCTCCTATCAGTCTCTAGTCACCAGGGGTCTCAGAAACCAAGTAATGATAATTGTTGACAGTTTAAAGGTAAAACCGAGGGCCAAAATTTAAGGTAAACCCGTTAAAAAGATCTTTCACTCGAACCTTGTAAGCCTACATCACATTCCAAAAGGCTACAGGGCCTATAGGTGAAACTTTTTTGAAATAGCAACACCGCCATACTATTCTAGCATAGCATTTATCACTTGTGAAACTCCTTCAAAACAGCAGTTTGGCTATCTGTTGTGGCAGAAACGGCTCTTTTTCTGATGTAATCATTGTATTCCTTATCTCAAAGCGGGAGGGAATAGGGATGTGATAAATCTATAACCTATTCCTTGTGGCTGTGTTTCAAAAAGGTGACCATTGATCAACTGATCTATTCCCTTAACCATGTTACTATTTCATTTAAGTCAATCCAATGGGGCCAATTTTCAAAATTCAAACTTTACAAACTAAATGGCTATCCTATCTATTTTCAGTAACCTCAGGATAGTTGCTGCGACAACCGCACATCACAATTGGACTAGCCAAGCCTATCAGTACTCATTTGGACATAAAAATGTTACATCGCATTATACAGTCGAGTACCTGAATGGTCATTGGAGTAAAGACAAAGAGATTGCTGAGGTTGAAAGCAAATGCAGCAAGAATGAACCCAAGTTGGTACTTCTCAGAAGCAGACGCAGTCTTCCAAGGATGAAAGTACCCGAATGAACCCACGGACACAGCACAACATACCCCCACCATGGAAAAGTAGGCAGGAAACATTTTACTCTGCAGATTCCCAAATTGATGTCTTGGCAAATTCCTACAACAAAAATACGCAAATTATCTGAAAACCCATTGAGTGGAGTGTGTACAGAGGATTCATGTAACCGGCACCAACTAATATGGGGTTGAGGTGAAGTTGGTTGATGCTATTTCAATCAAATCCATTAGAAAATGAGGCACAAAAACTAAATTTAGACGAAATGGGAATTGAAATATAGAAGTAAAGTCGGGTGTTTGCCCTGATTTTCTTACCATAATTGAGTTTTTTTCTTTTTCTCGAAGGAAAGGTCTTAGACTTCTGTAAATTGAATTCCACAATGTAGTCCTAAGAGCTATGAGAGACTTATTTTAAAGAGACGTTCACCTATTACAGAGATGGCGCGATTTGATTTTTTTTTTAATTTCATATTTATTCATTTCTCTCAGTCTTACGAGGAGAAAAACACGTGATTCGAGAAATTTTTTGTAAAAAAAAAAAATCTATCTATGGTGTGTTTGTTTAATTTATTCCTTATTCCTAAAATCCTATTTCTTAATCCTAATTCACTTTAAATCCACCCAAAATAGGATATGAGTGTTATCCTACCACTTGTGTGAACCTCTTTTCATAGTGAATTTTGTGAGGTTATACCTCTGTATATTTTGTACTCGAATTCCTCATATTTTCCTGTGGATATAGGTCGATTTACTGAACCACATTAAATTACTCTTTTGTTGTCTGATTTATCGTTAAAATTTTCGCATGACACTTGATTATTTCGATCCTAACAAGTAATATGAACCAATACATACAAATGGATTTATATAGCTAATCGCAACTAATTTGATTGATAGAGGAAAAAGAAATAAGTAGATAAAGGGGAATATACTTGAACATGATGATACCACCGATGAAAGTAACCCATAGAGCAGCACCAAAGGCAGTGGAGAAGCAAAGTAGATGAGCCAATTTGAGAAAAGTAGCTAGCTTAGGAGGATGTTGACCATTTGATTTTGATCCAAAAGTTTCTGGAGAAAAAACTACTCCAATTGCTAAAAACGCCATAGCAGCTAAGAATCGTGTCATCCAAGCCATCGTTTCTCTTCTTTGATTACAATAACACAGGAAAATGGAAATGGGTTTTGTGGGTGAGGGTTCCTAGCTTTGGTCTTACCTACTACTACTTCGAGAAGCTTCGAAATTAATGTTCTTGCGATTGGTGCATATAGCCGCATTTCGTAAACATTTTGCAAAGTCTAACCTCTTCAAAACTAACTTTAGCAAAATTCAATTACTCCATCCGTCCCATATTACTTGGTCATTATTCGTCCCAAATTACTTGACCACTTTTTAAAAATAAGATAGAATCAAGTTTTTTCTACTTTGCCCTTAATAATAATTATTTTTAAAAATAATCAATATTAATTATAGTATAACTAATTAAAGAGAGATAAGAATAATATAGTAAAAATACTCTTTTTATTTATGATTTCTTAAGTGGCGTGTAAAAAGGAAAGTGGTCTCGGATGGATGGAGTATATGCCTAAGAATTTGGCTTTCTAAAACATAACCTTATATGAAGTTGTAGTTGAAAGTGTGTTCACGGTAAAATTTGCATATACAACTGGATGAATTCTATTATGACACGTGGCAAAGAAGATGAGTCATGTTCATATCAGCTATCAACGCCCCCGGTGGCTCTTATGGGATCAATGATTGCGGGTACGCCCTTCACGGCGGCAAAAAAATAAAGATTTCGGTAATGCGAGAAAAAAAATTCAAGAGATATCGGACGAAAACATCATCACATCTATTGATGAAGATGCAATTGGCGTCATCTTTCCGCACAACAACGCCATAGTTATCACTGTTCTCATCGATTGTTTCCAAGTAAAATGTGTGTTAGTTGATTCATGAAGCTCGGATAAATATCACCCGTTGAAAAGTGGTGGAGGAAATGAAAATGCTGGAGAAAGTTGTACCGGCGGCAAGAACATTCGATTTTAACATGGCGAGTGAAACTACCAAAGGTCAAATCTCTTTGCACGTAGAAACATGGAAAGAAAGGTATACCTGATCATGGGATTGCCCCCGGAGCTCAGGAAAATTATTATTCAATATCTTGAAGCTAACGGTCGCTTGATCCCACAAAGATATGACATGTATTCCTCCAGAGGTCGTGACTCACAAGTTGGGTTTGGATCTCAGTTACCCTTATTTGCGATAGAAAAAGCGACTGGTAGCTGAGGTCCACAACAGATTTGGTAAGAAAGAGGTATCTAGACTTCTATACATCCGGGAAGTCAAATGCCCGGATTGATTAGCATACGTAGTTGTAATGCCTAAAAGCAAAACAATGTTAAATGTGTGTTGGCCTATAAGATCTTAATAAGGCATGCCTTAAGGACTCGTTCACGCTTCTGAACATATATCAAATGATCGATGCTACGACCAGACATAAGGTTATGAGTTTTCTCGATGCATACTTCGGGTATAACCATATCAGGATGCACTCGGAAGATCAAGAAAAAACATCATTCCTCACTAATTTCGGTACTTATTGTTACAATGTCATGCCTATGGGGCTAAAAATGCCGGAGCCACTTACTAAAGGCTCGTAAATAAAATATTTGAAAAATAAATTGGTAAAACGATGAAAGTTTATATAGATGATATGCTTGCTGAGAGTCTTCATGTGGAGGACCATTTAAGTCATTTGCAGGATACATTCAAAATTTTGAGGAAGTTCAACATAAAGCTCAATTTGGAGAAATGTGCTTTTGGGGTAGGCTCTAGAAAGTTCTTGGGTTTCTTTGTCTTTAAAGGGGAATCGAGGTAAACATGGATAAGATTAAAGTCATCGAAGATATTTCCGACACTCTTGACAATGTGAATGTGGTGCTACGGTTGATCGATCGAACAGCAGCACTTAGCATATTAATATCCCGGTCTGGAAAAAGTGACATAAGTTCTTTTCACTCCTAAAAATAAAAATGATTTCGAAAGGACGCTCGAATGTCAACATGATCTTCGTGATTTAAAGACTTATTTATCTAGTCCTTCGCTCATGTCAAAGGACGGATAATAACTCCTTGTGTACTTAGTTGTCTCAGAAATAGCAGTAAGTGCAATTTTAGCATGTGAGGAAAAAGGTACGCAATTTCAATCTATTATGTAAGTAAAAGCTGAAACGCGGTACCCACATCTTGAAACGTTGGTTTTTGCATTAGTGATGGCATCAAGAAAGATTCGGACATATTTCCAATGCCACTTTATTGTCGTAGTAACCATGTTTCCCATAGGAACGTGTTTCACAAACCCGAACTTTCGAAGCAATTGGCTAAATTGGCGGTATAGTTAAGTGAGTTTGACATTAAATTTAAGGTCTAAATTGCGATTAAGTCACATATCCTAGTGGATTTTGTTGTTGATTTCAGTCCAGGAGTAATCTCACACAAAGCAGAAAAAGAAGTTGTTTTGGTTTCGGGGACTACCCCTGTGGTTTGAATGTTGCATATGAATGGAGCATCTAATATTAAAGGGATCGGTTTAGGAATAATATTACATACTCCAACCGGAGAAATTTTGAGACAAGTAATTCATATTATACATTTAACTAATAATGAAGTCGAGTATAAGGCTTTTATTGCAAGTCTTGAATTAGCACGGGGACTAGGCTCTGAGATAATATAAGTCAAGTGTGATTCTTTGCTGGTGATGAATCAGGTCCATGGTGTGTTTGAAGCTAAGGAAGAACTCATGTCAAGGTACCTCGAGAAGGTTCTAAAGTTGCTATCCAAGTTTTAGGAGTGGACGATAGTGCACATACTCAGGAAAATGTGAAAGCAGATACACTTGCTAATTTGGGCTCATCAACAGAGGCAAAAGGCTAAAAACAAAATCAGTAGTTCAGTTACTTCACTCGGCATTTGATCCCGTAGGATATGATGAGGTGAATTCAACAAGCCTAATTTGGTATTGGAGGAATGGATTTATAGACTACCTCAAACACGGAAAGTTATTAGAGGACCCGAAAGCACCTAGAGCCTCGAGAACCAAGGTCTATCGGTACTACATCATCGATGGAATATTGCATCGAATGTGCTACTACCGCCCGCTGGCATAATACATAGGTCCTGAGGAAGCTGACTACGTGATGAGGAAAGTCCACGAGAAAATCTGCAAAAATTATTCAGGAGCAAATTAATGAGGGTTGGATACTATTGGGCCCTAATTGACAAAGATACAAAGGCATTCGTGCGAAGATGCGACAAATATCAGTGTCGCACATAAATGCTACATTAACCATGGGAGTAATTACATTTGGTCGTGTCTCCATGTCCATTTATGAAATGGGGAATGAACATAGTCATGCCTTTTCCTTCTTCCCGGGATAGGTACAATTTGTATAGTTTATACTGATTATTTTTCTAAATAGGTTGAAGCAGCAACATTTCATAAGTTTTGGGAGAAAGAGGTGATAGACTTCATTTGGCAACACATTATTTGTCATTTTGGTATCGGGAAGGTGGCTTGCGAATTAAAGTTACCATCAGAGATGGCTATGGTGCATATTGTGTTTCACATTTTAATTTTGAGATTGTATAAACTTGATCCTTCTCATGTCTTGAATTATGAAGAGATTGAAAGCAACGTGGGGTTGTCTTATGAAGAAGAACTAGTGCAAATCTTAGATCGATGAGTTATGAGATTGAAAACAAAAGATGTAGCTTTGGTTAAAGTCACGTGGCGTAATCATAATACTTAGGAGGACATGAAAAAAGAGATACCATCACTTGTTCCCTATTGTAGGTATGTGTTGAATCCTTCAGTTATTTAATTTTTGCGAAAGTTTATATTAGAGGTATAAATCCCTCACTCTTGTGTTTAGGATTGAATTATATAATTGTTGTGTGGTTAGTCTTAGGTTGTCCTTGAGGATAACTCTCTTTTCTAAAGAACTCTAGGAACTCTGAAAATTTGAGGTTCAGTGAAAAATCTTAAGATATGACCTTCATTCGGGGACGAATAACCCTGAGAGGGGACAATGTAACATTTCATAAATCCGAGCTAGGTGTGAATGAATTTAATGAGTATTTGACGTGTAATATTTTAGTTATGTAAATCCCTTTGGGGTGAATTTGGGTGATAGATAGTCGTTTCGAAGTCAAACCAAATAGTGAAGTTCGTAAGAGCTCCTAAATTCGTCAAAGTCTGAGGTATATTGAACGACAAGTTTTCTGGTAGTTTAATTGGTAATTTGAGAAACCTCAAAATACTAACATTGTAGGTCTTTGAAATACATTTCCAACCATATATTATGGAGCTCAATCGAAGCTTTGTTCTACGAGCTATGCCTATATTACTGATCATTGTGTAGTCTGCAGTCTGCACAATTGATGCGTGATCAAGCCTTCGGTGCGCGATCGCGCCCACGAGGCAGTGTATTGACCTTGGTGCATGATCACTTCACGTTTGGGCCTTCCATATACATGATCACACATGGTGGGGCGACGTTTTTAAAAGCCTAACTTCGTTATAACTCACCCCCACTTCGTTTTGGGAAACATTTTGAGAGAAAACAACTCTAAGGCTTCCCCAAAGTATATAAGTTAAGTTCTTGGTCAATTACCATCATTATTATATCAATCTAACATCAAATTAACCTTAGTTATCTCCAACCTAGGGATGTCAACAGATAGGATCTGGACTGGATCTTACTAGATCCAGATCCAGATCCATTTTTCAGATCCGGATCCAGATCTATCGGGTCCATAAAAATCAGATCCAAATCCAGATTCACCGGGTCCACGGATCGGATTTGGATCCACATGTAAAAAATTTGCCTTAATAATATTCCAATATTCAACATGTCAATTGGTCATCCAGCCAAGGCAAAGATCAAAATCCCTAATATAGATTATTGACTACTACTAAAGTTATTTCAGA
The DNA here is from genome assembly GCA_029844215.1 of Przewalskia tangutica. Taxonomy (NCBI): domain Eukaryota; kingdom Viridiplantae; phylum Streptophyta; class Magnoliopsida; order Solanales; family Solanaceae; genus Przewalskia; species Przewalskia tangutica. The sequence goes on along the minus strand of CM056731.1, from coordinate 38,114,270 downwards.
AAAGAACACCACAATATGTTATTCCACATGAGAGAGATGTAAAACAGACATGTTCAAGGAACGCATGAGATGATTAATTCAATGATATAGACACTTTGTTGACCAAAATTCTAAGAGCAATAAATCTTAATAAGACAATTTTATAATCAGTTATATGATACTTATGGTGATAGCCAATACTTGCACATATATTACTTCTTATTCTTATGATATTGAATTATTTAATTATCCGCTATCATAAGTAATTCTTCTCCAAAGATATTTTTCAAGTTCGATTCATTCTGTCCTATTATTCCCTTCTTATGGATGTATAAATGTATAATGTATTTAATAAAAAACGGATTCACGGGTCGGATCTCAAAGACAAGATTCATATCCAGATCCGATCCATCATAAATGGATCCGGGTCCGATCCGGATCCGTCGGGTTCAAATTTTAAAGATTCATATCCTATAAAACGAATCTGGATCCACCGGATCCGGACCGGGTCCAGGATCCATTGCCATCTCTACTCCAACCCTTAGATTCTTGAAAACTCAAGAGATGAGAAGGAGGAAAGAGTAGAACTTCGTCTAAAAGGCATGAACATCGGTTTCCCTTATTTCGTTGATGACTTTTAGGCAAGTATATATTATACTATGAGATTAGAATGCACGAGTGATCCATATGAGGTTCAAGAATAAGTTTTTAAGGCGTAGAAAATCCTTAGTTTTCGAAAATTACGGAAAGCTCGTAGAAACGATTAAAGTTCTAATCTTTCTAATCTAAATCCATTGTAGAGTGATTGTTGAACCTTGGATAATGAATTTTGTTAAGCTTGATGTCGTACTCTATTTTTGGATTTCGAACTGCTTTGCATTGATATTGTTTTACTGATTTTTCCAACTTATTTGTTATTATCAACTATTGCCCCTTAGACACTCACTGAGTATCCAGTACTCAGGCATACCATTATTGTTTTTATGGTGTGTCAAGTAACGTTGAGGAGCAAGTTCGTGATACACGTGCGTACTAGGAGAGCTTGTTATTTTCCAGACTTTTAGTGAGCCACACTCTTGTTTGGGGGGCACTCTTATCTTAGTTATTGTTTTTAGTTTTCGGGCTATGTCCCGAAGTTAGACTTTGATTTATTTATCATCTTAGAGGCACAATATATAGACGTTAATTCTGTGGGTAGTCGTTGAAGTCATTATTGACTCTTTGGGTGTTTGCCACATTTCTTGATGATGCATTTATATCAGACTTCCACTGATTTCTTTCATAATTGTGATCATAATTTTGTTTAGCTATTTATACGTTGTTTGATTAAATAATAAAATATTGTTAAAAGAGGTAATTGTTTAGTGACTTATAAGGTGCTTCCGGTGTTGTTCATATCACCGAATGTCTGTTACATCCAGGGTCGAGTTTTGGGCGTGACACATGACTGTTGAAAGTAAAGACAACACCCCAAAGTAAATGGGGATCACCCACTAGCTGATATGATGAAGTCCTAACGAGTAGATCTATTATCCTGAAAATTCACCATTGTATCATGAAATGCATGCCCATGTAATAGGGACATCAGTACATTTGAATTGTATTGCCATGTAAAGAAACTGAAAGAAAGAACTATAAATGGGGTGCTCAGGAAAAGACTACCCAAATCAATAAATAGATAATAATACTCAAGCTGAACATGCTGATAGCTGAACTAAACCATAGAAGTAAAAGTAGTAAATATTTCATGTTCTGAATAGTGAATCACCTATGTAATTGAGATCATAACATGTGGCCTAAGGCCTAAAATAAGTGTGCAAATCATGTGGCATCAGGTCCAAGTATACATATACATAACATGTGGCCTCAAGCCCATAAGATCAACATAGGTGTTCAACATAAATAATTTACAATAAGGAACTGAGAATTCATATTGTAATACTTGATACTTGAATACTAAATTATACTAATATGAGATACTGAACATGAATTCATATTGAAGTTATGATATAAAATACTGACTATTTCTATATTTATTTGGGACATGAATTCATGAACTATTCATGGATATTAAAGGAGTCTTTCTGTACAACATTTTTATAGTATGAGACCAAGACTCATGAAATATCAAACATGAGTATATAAAGAATATGTACTGAGTTCACAATAACCAAAGTGATAATTATGAACAATTATGAAGTTATAATCTTAAATATAAACGTTCTAGTCTTTTCATGAACTAAGACATAATCTCATATTTTGAAGTAATTCGTAGTAATCCTGATAAATTAGGCATTCCCATATGTAGAGAATTAGCCTCATATACCTGTTATCTCTCCTAGAAACGAACTACACTGTTTCCTGATGAAGAATGCTTCAAACCATAGCTTGAATCATTGGAGAAGGATTACTTGTTAATCATAGGTTTTTAGTTGAAGAATCATGTTACTAATCACGTTTAATGTTAGAATTACTAAAGAATCATTAGGAATGAACTTACCTTGTTGTGGAGGTTGAGATGAGAAAAAATGCTCTTGAGAGGGTTTTCTACGAGTTTGGAATGCTTGTGGAATAAAAATTTGAGTTAAGTGTTGAATTTATAGAGTAAGCATTTTGGACCCTGTGACTCACCAAGCTAGTGCTATGGTGAGTCACTATCTCGCCCAGGAACTCACTGGACAAGTTTTATGGCCTTTTCCTGACTCGTTATGCCACTCACCTGGCGAGTGCCCTTGCTTATTTCACACTTAGTAAAAATCTTACGTTTTTCGATGGTACCGATAGTATCTCATTAAAATGGCCATAATGCCTACTAGAGCTACGTTTGGTATTAACGACCTACCGTTGGAAAGGTATGTCAAAGGGCTACAACTTTTGTGTTTTAAGTTTTCTAAAATTCCCAACGTATTTTCACGAAACTGATATGGATGGAAGACATGTTGAATTTGGTCGATTTCTATCAAAACCTTATGCACCTCACTATTCCTCTTGATTTCGAACCAATTGTTTCCACCCAAAATCATCCCTATGTGACTTTGTATGGTTAAAATGTCACACTAATACTCACTTAACACCTTCACACCTAATCAATATTTACGGAAGTTACATATCTCCTCATTGGGATAATTCGTTCTCGAATGATGCGTTTTGTTTCTCATTGTCGAACTTGCATGCACGCCTTAAGGATATGGTTGCATGAATTCTGGACTGAATGTTTACTGAACTAATGAATTACTAGACTCAATAAATATTGGTTGAATGAATGTTGAACTAAATGAGTAAGCTGAATGAGTTCTGAACTGAATGAATAAGCTGAATGAGTACTGAACTGAATGAATGTTGAACTGACGGGATAATGAACTAACTGAATACTGATTTTGCATGAATATTTGAGTACTGATCTGAAATGAATATCTAAGTACTGAACTAATATGAATATCTTAGTAATAATCTCACATGAATATCTGAGTAATGAGCTAACATGAATATCTGAGTGTTGAACTGACATGAATGTAAAATATGTGATCTGAATACTAGAAATATGAATGTTATAACATGACACTGGGTGTATGGTGACCAATTTTTGTGAATTTATTTGCTCATAAGACACTAGGCCAACCCTTCGTAGGATCTTGTATGGTTTGAATATATATGGGGCTGAACTTTCCTTTCTTTACGAATCTTATAACACCTTTCATAGGTGAAACTTTCGATTGTTAACATAAAACTCTAAATCTTTATGTTGAACGTCCGAATAGGACTTCTGGTGACTCTAATACATTTTCAAATGCTTATGAATCAACTTGATTTTCTCCATAGCCTGGTGGACTAAGTCTGGTCCTAGCAAATCTGCTTCATCCACTTCAAACAAACCAACTGGCGATCTACACCTTCGCCCATAAAAAACTTCGAATGGGGTTATTTTGATACTGACATGATATCTATAATTAGAAACAACTCGGTGGAAGACAATGATCATCCTAATTATGTTTAAAGTGTAGGACACATTCTCTAAACATATTTTCAAGTGTCTGAATAGTGCACTCTGCATGACCATCTATCTGAGGATGAAATGTTGTACCTGAGATTCACCCTTGTGACTAATGCTTTCTGAAAGATTTCCATTTTTTTTGTGAATTGAGCACCATGATCTGAAATATTGACACTGGAGTCCCATGCAACCTGGTGATTTCCTGAATATACCACTTGGTATTATCTTCTGCTAAGTCATTGGTCCTTATTGGTAAAAAGTGTGTTGACTTAGTATGTTGCCTATAATCACCCAAATCGAATCATGTTTTTGAAATGAGCGAGGTAAATCCATTATAAAGTCCATATTTATCATATATTATTCAAGAATATTTGTATTATGTGCACAACCACCGGGCTTCTGATGCCCGACTTTTATTTGCTCACAATTTATACACTTAGTCACACAATCTTTGCATTATTTTTTTCATGTTATTCCACCAATAATTATTCTCAAGATCATGATACATTATTTTGTTGTGGAGGTTGGGTAGGTAGAATATCTGAACATGTGCGCCTCTACTATAATCCTCTCTTTGTGTCTATCTACATCTAGGACACATAATTTTCCTTGGTACCTTAGAGTTTCATAATCTCCTCATTGTTTCAAAAGCCATGAGTTTATGCTTGTTAATCTCTTCATTTAGTTGCAACTGATAGGGATCATGAAACTGCTTTTCTTTCACTTCGACTACTAAGGAGGAATAAGTTATGTTCACCATGTTTGGAATCCAAAATTTGAACTCTTAGGTTTTGCTAAATGATAAACTTCTATAGCCATGATTCTTCTGTTTGTCTCAATGTGAGCTAAAATCCCATACTTGATTCCCTTTTGAGTTACTTCCTGAAACTCAAAGTAGTGTTGCACGCTAAGTCTTTGACAAGAATCCTGAAGATTATAGTCTCGTGCAATGACACAATCCTTGTGACACATAATTGGGCATGATTTATTTTTTTTGGGATCGCATCTATAATAACTGATCTTGACACAAGTCGATCGATGACCATTCCACTAATTTCGTGTTTCTTCTACATGTGAGGCACATTCCTTGTGGAGACTATCTCATTATGCCATCATAACTGGAATGGGTTCCTCATATCTCCTTATAACCCTTCGGATTTCAAGTATTCAACTGGACTTACTGATGATTTATATATATCTCTCTTAGGCCAAAGGTTAAGGTTTTATACTTACAGATTCTTCTCCTATATTGAGATCAAGCTATCTTCCCTTTATCTTCTATATATTTTCATACTTTGAATTACCGGGGACTCATCTTTCAACTCACTTATGAGTAATCTCCCTTACTAGGAAAACTTAGTTACTTACATGAACTAGGAATTGAATTACTTACATGGACTGAATTGCTGACATATTGTGTCTTAATGACTAAACTTCGCTCACACTGTCAATCTCAGGGAAACCCCTTTTTGATAGCTCTTAACGACTATTCTTTTGTAGTTTGCTCTCTTAATGCCTAGCTAATTTTTATTTCTCCCACTGTCACTATACTTTGGGTTTAACTTACAATTTTTGGGTTTTATACGCATTCAGTGTATTCAAACTGTTACCCACTCACTACATGTGCTGAAATTACTAATTCACTATATCTACTCAAACTTACTTACTATTCTTCTACTAACTACCTGCTAATATCATGATGTCTTGTCTCCACATAACTGAAGTGAAATAAGGTTATTTCTAACTTTCCTCATCACTCGACCCTATTATACGGTCGTATACTATCTTTTCTGAACTATCGACATGGTTCACACTTCGTACGCCTTGAATGAAAAATTAGAATACCTAACTCCAGACTTTCTATACACTTCAAAATCATATCAGACTATACACATATGGGGTAAATACTTAATCACATAACCTAAGAGGAAATTGTCAAATCTTCTTATCTCACAATAGTATTTGCTCCATGTAGTAACTCACTAACGTAGTACTTTTTAGTTATGATATGAAATAAGTTGAACCAATTAAAAATTATTCCCCACACTTAGCCAATTTTTTACACTGCCTCACAGACTGAGGCTTATATGCTTTGTAGCATGCTCGACGAGCTCCCTTTGTCTTGAACTACTTAGAAAAATTCTGCTATTCTATTTCCATGGTTCTTATTTCGTACAACATATATATTTGGCCATGTGCATGGGTCTTATGAAAATACATCTTTTGTAATATCAAACGTCTTTGACTTCTATGTATTGACCTTAGACTCTTTTCTGTCCAAAACTATCATGAGCAGTTTATGCCTGATGCGCTTAACTTCATAACATATTACATCGTAGGGTCTTAAGTTTGAGCTATCATCCTCATACTTGTGACTCCATGACCAAAAATCAAAATAAACCTATTCTGTAAGGTTAAGAACATATGTATATACTACCATGCACAAACTTGTCCTTCAGAGAGTACTATAAAATTACTTCATACGTCATTTGACAAGTCTTAGTTCTTAACCCGGATGTACAACCTGTGAAGTTTTTGCTATAGTCATCGTTACTTACACTTTATTTTAGCACACATAGGCATCACTATATACTCACAAATCACAAGAATTCGGATACACTGAAAAGTGGAGGTATAGTAACTAAATAACTAAATACTTGTGTACTGAATAACCATAACCCTTCTAATCGAGAGACTGTATAATTGGTAACTGAGGTAAACTGATAACCACAAAATATGATAACTGCCTTTGTACTTTTTGATAAGGGTTATGTTACAGTCTATAGTAACTATGAAGTTTGTCTCACTTTCAATATCATCTCAAATCTCCTCTGTCACCAACATGCACTACCCAATGGGTAATCATTCTCACTTGGACCTTGGATTTTTTGTTCGTCGCATGCGCATTCGATAGGAAGAGAATGTTACTTACTGCTTCATGACACGAGTTAGAAAAGTTCCTGAAAGCATAACTCTAATCGCATGATCTAGAGTATGAAAGAAGTGAGATAATTCTGAATGTCTTGGTAGTTAACCATTTATATGTGTGACCGACACACATATAAAGGAAACTTCATTGGACATGGTTTCATAGACTCCCTCAGATACTTGAACCTAAACTCTGATACTAAGTTTTGTCATGCCCCGAACCATGGCCTGGATGTAACACGACACTTGGTGTCTAACTACATCTGATCGAACGAACCACATGACTTGCTGAATCAATATGAGACATGTACTGATGCAGAATATAAATTAAAATATGAAAAGTTTAGGTAAAACACGAGTCATGATAATAATAATAATAACAATAATAATAATATTAAAAATAATGTTTAATCATAAATACAGAAATAGTCTAAAAACATAGTAGTGTAGCCCACAATGCTAAACATATATGAATACTGAAAATTAACATACTGACTAGTTTATTGACTATTGTTGGGGACAAGGCCCCCAACATACCTGACTGTATAACATGACATGACTGTTGAAAGTAAAGACAACGCCCTGAAGTAAATAGGTATCACCCTGTAGCTGATACGATAAAGTCCTAACCAGCAAATCCGTTATCCTGAAAATTCGCGGCTGTATCGTGAAATGCAGTCTCCGGGCAATAGGAATGTTAGTACATTTTAATTGTACTGCCATGTAAATAAACTGATAGAAAGAACTATAAATGGGGTGCTTGGAAAAAGACTACCCAAATCAATATAACAAATAATAATACTGAACATGTTGATAGCTGATCTAAACTAGAGAAGTAAAAGTCGCAAATACTTCATGTTCTAAATAGTGAATCGCCTATGTAACTGATTTCATAACATGTGGCCTCATGCTCAAAATAAATGTGCAAATTATGTGGCCTCGGACCTAAATATACATAACATGTGGCCTCTGCCCCTAAGATGAACATAAAATATTTACAATAAGGAACTGAGAATTCATATTGTAATACCTGATACTTGAATACTAAATTATACTAATATGAGATACTGAACATGAATTTATATTGGAGTTCTAATATAAAATACTGACTACTTCTATACTGATTTGGAATATAGATTCATGAACTATTCATGGATATTAGAGTAGTATTTTGCCGGCCACACCTCCCCGGGTTTGGGGCGTGCCACTTTACTTTTCATTATATTTCATTTCAATTGCTAATTATCTTGCTACTTTGGTCACTTGAGATTCATGTATACTTGATCACATATACAAATTCAATTATATCAATTTACGGGTAAGCAAAGTGTAAGAGGGGGGTGAATTATATTTGTTTTTATATTTCAGTCAATTACCTAAGTATGTAGTAATATAAAGCAAAGTAAATAGCATAACGTAAAGTGACACTCAGAATATTTATACTATCGGATCAATGTGAATCCTAGTCAATTTCATTGAGTTGTAAGAGGTTTCTCTGTACAGTCTTGAGAATATGGTTTCTACACATACAATAACAATTTATTTATTTTATAGCACTTGAAATAATAATATCACCAAACAATATTTTTCTCTCTTTTCTCATTTGGATGCACAATAAGTCGACTAGAATTTCAATCACTACAAGAAAAAAGACCTACAATGACGGTTAAAAATTATCATCGGAGGGGGTGGATGACGATTTTTGTAAGTGTCATTGTAGCATGTGTCACGGTAGGTCCTTCATAGATGACGGTTTAAATAACTGTCACATAATATGTGACGGGCATAAACCGTCACACATTTGGTCGTTGACTTTGACTATTTTCCGTTTTTTCCACGGGTATTTAAAAATTTTGGCCGGTAAAATATTCAAATATTATTAATTTAATATTTATTTTTGACGGAATTTTTTAAATAAATTTTAATTAATTAAATTTAAATATAAAATAAATGCGGGAAAATTAATTTTAACGCATTTTTTATTTAATAATTAATTTAATTTAATTTAATTAATTAATTTTTTAAAATTCAATAATAGTTAAATTGATGGGAAAATAGCATATTGTAACTAAAATGTAACTAATTAATCAAATCATTTTAATACACAATATTAAAACATTTACGAATTATTTTACAATACAAAATATTTCCAAAACAAAAGAAATGCATGGTCTCGGCCAAGACCAACAAGAAGGCCGAAAATACAATGTATTCTTGAACCTTCACGTAATAAATCCAACACCATTCCATTTTCTGATGCAGCAGCAAGCAACAAGCACACACTCCTCATCTTTTATATCTTATCTTTGAGTCAACAAGTATGTAACCCCACTAACATGGACTCATGAACTATACAGAGAATCAGTCAAGTAAATATCTTAGGTAGAATATGAACTAAACTATCTCATCAACACATAATAGATATCTTAAATTCATATTAAACCCATTATGGTTCTAAAATAGCATGATATTTAAAAGATGAGCTAAAACTTGGCTTCTAGTTTCATTTTAAGCCTAAACCAATCTTAAGTCTAGGTGTATATGGTTTAGAGGCCTAAATGGATCATTATCCTAAAAAATCATTAATCGACAACTATTTTAGATCATTTCAAACCTATACATATTTTGACAGATCATAAGTGACATTATCATCAATCAGGCTAGTATTTACATAGAGTCAGTACATTACCCTTAAGCTACTTAAACATATTAAACCTACTAAATTCAAATTCTGCAGTTTTCAATGCAGGAAAATGAAATGAACAGAGGGGAAATAATTAATCCAGAGGAAATGGACAGATTGCAAGGGGAAATTTTCAAAGTATAGGACAACATAACAATATGTATTGTACTTATTATAAGAAAACTAACCATGTTAGAGGAATTTTCTACAGGTTAATTGGATACCCTGCTGAATTTAAGTTTACAAACAAGACAGAGAAGCATATACGTCGTGGTCTGGACTCTGAATTAAAACATAACACCTTACTTCCTTTTTAGAAAATTGTTCTCGACGTTTCTTTCGCTTTTCATTTCATGCGTCCGGAGTGACTCTGAATTAAAAAGAAAAGTATTCATTAAAAGGATCTTTGAACATACAATATTTAGTTAGGTAGAAATAGTATACCGCAAATAATGAACTAATTTTTTTCAACACTACAACGACCCACAAAATGCAGCAACCAATTTGCAATAAAATGCAGAAAAATGGCAGCTCGCTTAACACAATAGGTTACACATGTTTGAACAAAACCAAGCTAGGTGCTAACCCAAACTAAATAACGTATATATGCACAGAACCAATTTTGAACTAGTATGATTAGATATCAATCTATTTAACCACATACAACAACCAGTAAATAAAAATCAAAACTACTAAAACATGTTCAACTAATACCTGGATGACCTAAATACAAGTGTTATAACTTTAAGAGTTTAAACAACATATAATCTGATTTGAACATGTTAAACATTATCTAATGAGTACAAAGAACTACTAGTTAAGACTAATCAGATTTGTATTACCACAAATAGTGCCAACAAGGGCTTAAACATCTTAACAATTAACATAATGAATCCAAACAAACACTAATACTCAACTGAACATGTTCAAAATTGTCTTAATAACTATAAACAATTAATAAGTCTCAAATATATAGGCTTAACAGTTAACCTAAATGGCATAAATAAACCAAAACTAAATAGACATGATTAATCACTTACTTAATAGGCTCAAACAATCCTTAATATCAACTAATCATACTTTAAACTAACCTTAACTGATTTAAGCAACAACTAAATTGAGCTAACATATGTTAATAGCTAACCTAAAAGGCTTTTAGAAATTCATAACTTAACTAAACATGCTTAACAAATAACCTAATGAAACTAAACATTCATTAATCATCTAAACAAACACATAAAACACTTAATAACATAATCATGTAATTTAAACTAAACAGAAAATAATAATAATAAAAAAGTTGATTTACCTTGTGTGGAGGCAACCGAAAGGTCGAAGGGAGCTTGTTTTTCACTCTTGAACCTTGATCACTCACAAACACACAGACACAAAGGTGGTAAAGCCATATATGAAACAAAGATTCAAATAGTGAAATCACGTGCAAAATCATTTTGTCACTATGCTGAAAGAATTAATTATAACATTATAACATTTTCTTTTATAATTTCTCTTGCATTCCATCACGTGCAAAATTTATGCCCAATGCTGGCTCCGGAAGTTCTGGAGGCACCTCCTCCACAGGGAGGTTTAGTTTCCATGTTTCATTAGGAAGCCCATAGAGACACATTTGTTTTTTGAAAGTAAACACATGGTTAAATACAGAAATGTGTCATGAACACTTTATAAATGATCTACATAAGAGGTCTAAGGAAAATAATAATTGAACATCCAATGAAGGAAACACCCGACAAGGCCTCAGAACAAGGAAAAAGAGAGGGAAAAATGTGAACTCAAGGGAAGAAGAATGATGCAATATCACAAAAGAAAAATTATCCTTACAATTTCCAAGTTGGAAAAAACAATCCACAAAACCCTTAAATAACTATGTGATTGGCGAAGAACATTTAAGAGAAAATACTTTCATAAAGACTGACACAACTGTTTGATATAAAGGATTAGTCTATTGATGTACATCGTCACAAAGGTAATAATCAGCACTTCCGCAAATGGGAAAAAATAAATAACATCAATAAAATAAAGAATATTAACCAGTTCTTCAATATGTTCTTTACAGAGATCTATAAAATAAACATAAACAAGTTAGACACTGCATAAAATAAATGAGTCATCTTATTTGAGAAATTAATTATAACATTTTAAATAACTTTTCTACTCATCTTATTTGAGGAAACAACATTCTATTCTAATAATGGAGCTAAACAAATGAACACTGTATTCAAAATCATTTTGTCACTATGCTGAAAGAAGCAGAGAAAAGGAAACAAAGAGGGCAGTTTTAGATTTTTCGGGTCCGGTTTTAGACACAATTTTAAACCATTTTTTGTGATTTTTCTAGAAGTGGTCGGGTCAGCGCCGCCCATCGGGATCGGGACCACGGATCGGACTCGGGGTGGAGGAGGCGGGTCAGTGAGGCGGGCAGGCGGGCCAAGGACTAAAGGACGATCTGATGTCCGCCGATCCGCCCAAAGGGCAGTGCGGCCGGGACCGACGTCAAAGTGTTTTTTTTTTAATTTTTTCACTAAATTAAAAATACTAAATTACTAACAAAGTAACATTAACATATAGTCATATAGTGATAGTCATAAACTCATATTATACTATTATAATATTATAGTATTATAATTATACTCATATATATAATATATTTATAAAGTATAAAGTATAAACTAAATAATTAAACAAATACAAGAAGAGTATAAAAAAAACATCCCAAGACTGTTTTTGTGCCTCTTATATTATTAATTATTTCATTGAAATATACAAGATTCAGAATTACAACATTGTAGTGTACTGTTGTTGAAAAAAATTGCAAAACACATAGAAAAATTAAAAAATTACAATGAAATAAATTACCAATTTGAAAATACTTTTTCTAGTTTCTTTATAATTTCGTGTGGTTCTTCGGTTGGAATTGGTATATCTTGGTCAAATTGTTCCACGTCGCTACTCATGCCTTCAGATAAAATGTATTGTAGTTTTCGTCTTCTTCTTCGTTAATCTCTGGTTGACCGCACCTCATTCGCTCCGCTCGTATCCAATCTCTGAATAGTACCGCCATCTCCAAACTGTCTCCGGCTAATGAGTGTATGTGCTCTCCTATTTGAAATCTGCCTGCAGAAAAAGCTCTTTCAGAAGCGATTGATGACGCTTGAATGTTCAAAATATCTCGGGCCATCATTGAAAGTGTCGGAAATGTCTTCTCATTCTGCATCCAATATTTCAGCAAGTCTTCCTTTCCGTCTTCATTGATAACTGTTTGGTAAGGTAAATTACCCTGCAAAACAAAAACATCGAACTCGCTAATTTGGTTATGCATCGCACATCGCACATTTTATTTACGAGGCTTTCAATAGAATCAATACTAGCCGCGAAACAACATGTCTTTTTTTAGTTGAAGAAGAAGATGGTGCGAAAGACGGTTGGTTACTAGCACTTTCTTGCTGGTAATGCCGATATACTTTTTGCATTCATCTTCTACGCTATTCAACACTTCTTCTAGCGTTAGTTCAATAGGTGGCTCAACATTTAAATTTTTGGGAGTTGGAGGTGGTAGTACGTCCATAAAGGTATAAATATTTTCAATAAGACTTTTACAACCCTCTACTTTAATAGTCGGGTTTAATACATCACCAATAATATAAATAGGGGGAATAGAAATAAAATATTTCTTTAATTTCATAAACATTTTTTTAATAGCTGCCTTATAAGCAGGTTTTTCCATATATTCTTTAAGAAGTAAAAATATTATAGCTATATAAAACAACATAGTTGAAATAGTAGGATAATATAAAGTAAAAAATTCTTTTGTTGTTCGTTGAAAATTCTCTAGAAATACAATAAGTTCTTTAATTTTGTCTCAATCATTATCCACAATCATATCATTTGGATTTTGATTATGGGCGTTAAAAAATAAAGTGATAGGTTTTCTATAGTCATAAGCAACAACTAGTTGGTCATATAAAGAATTCCACCTAGTTGGTACTTCTTCGGGAATTTTTCTGTAAGATACTCCACAATCGTGGCAAGTTTTTTTATATTCTTTTCTCTGTTGAATTCTATTATTTTTAAAAATAAAGTGTATAGCAAATTGTATTTTTTCAAGAATATCTTGAAAAAGTGAAAGACCATCCTTTACAACTAAGTTATAAATATGGCACACACATTTGATATGAAAATGTTTTGGAAAAGACGGAGTTAAAACTTCTTTTAAAATATAAATAGCAGCATTGTTAGAAGATGCATTATCTAATGTAATACTCATAACTTTATCAGTTATTTCGTAATAATCGCAGACTAAATAAATATTTTCTGAAATAAACTCACCAGTGTGCTTACTATCTATATATCTATATGCTAAAATACGTTTTTGCATAGACCATTTATAATCTATCCAATGACAAAGTTAGTTAAATAATCATGGCCGTTAGTACTACGACCTATATCAGAAGTTAGAGCGACTTTGCAATTTAAATGATATAATGAATAACGCAAATATTGTTGATATTCGTGTGCAAATTTAAACACGTCTCTCTTAACCGTTGATCTAGAAAAACCTTTATAAGCAGGATTATACATATCTCTAATATAATGAATAAAACCAGGCGATTCAGGAAATGAAAAAGCCAAACCCTCCACAACAACTAATTTTGCTAGTGCTTCCCTATCTTTATGTTTATCGTATTTAGGGCCTACAACTCCCCCCGTCATAGGGTTAATTTGATCTTGTACTTTGTTCGGGACAGTATGTGAACCTTGTCCCGATTGAGAGGACGTCTGCTCACTATCTTTTTCAATAATGTATTGGGCATGCAAGGCTTTGTGTTTTTGCAATAGTTGTCTTCCTAAACCCCCTGTCCCACCATGACCTTGTCCAGTTTTAAAAGAATAAACATTTTTACAAGTTTTACATATAGCTACTTGATTCAGTATGTCTCTGTCAAAATATTTCCATACAACTGATTTTAATGGTCGTTTTGCCGGACCTCGTCTCATACTAGGGGGGACAAGAGGCATTTCACTAGTGGGTGTATCATCATCTTCATTAGTAGGTGTATAAATCATCTGTAGTGTTATCTAAATTAAAATCTTCTTCATTTGAGGATAAACATTTGTGTCAAGATCATATGGTGTTTGAAATAGTTCAGATCTATAAAATCATCTTGTCTAGGAATACTAGAAGAAGTACCACTTGCCACTTACGCCCTACTAGAAGAAGTATCATGCCGAAAAGACTTTTTGTTCTTTTCATTTTAATTATGATAATAAATAATTAAATAGTTAAAGACTTAAGATAATGAAATTAAATGTGCTAAATGAAATAAAAACAAAATAATAATTTAATGAAGGAACGAATGTACCAAACGCCGACGTAGAGTCGATGTAATCGAGAGGTTGAAATTGAAACTTTGCTCGATAGATTAATCCTCAAGCTAGTTGCCAACTTCACTCCCAATTCTCAAATTAATAAATAGAGTGAATATGTAGTAGACAATGTTGTATATAGAAATTAGAGAAAATGTAGGAAGATTTGTGAGAAATAAGAAGAGAAAATGAGGTATTTATAGTTGGAAAATTGGGTTAAAGTATAAATATAATAACTTAGGGGTTAAAAATAAATATAAAGGGGGTAGGGGGTTGGGGGAGTGGGGGAAGCCAAAAATGGCCGTTGTCTAACGACCAAAATGTAAAATGGTCGTTAGACAACGGCTATTTTTGGCAAATAACGACGATGGGCGGGATCGGGTCTGGCAAGTGAGCCGGGACCATACCTTGTCCCGCCTCGCTCGAGCCCCGGCCCCGTTTTTTTAACACGGTCGTGGACGCGACGGTGTCGGAGACGGCGACCATTTGGCGATCTAGATTTTTCTTCGGTTTTCAGACCCTCAAAATGAAGAACAAGGGTGTAATACAAAAAAACAAGAATCAAGAATCAAAATCGAACCTCATTCCTTTTGCTTTTAGACCCAAACAAAATAGATTTTCAACCCATTTTGGTTTTCGATTTTCAGGGGCGTGGTTGTTGCGGCGTCAGGGGCGTGCGATGTAAAAGATGTTGTTAGGGCAGAGGGGTGTCGGGCATGGGTGTCGGCAAGTTGGAGAGGGAGGTGCAGCGGGTTGAAGGTGAGGGGTAAGGGGGAGGTTTTTGTTTGTTTTTGTTTTTTTAGGGTTTTTAGGTTTAAAAGTGGAGGGGGACGAAATGGGTTTGGACTTTTGGGCCTGGGGGTGTTTTCTGTTGGGCTTGGGTTATTGGGTCGGGTCAACTATATAAAACTATCACACAATATGTGACGGTGCAAATACCTATCATAATTTTATGACAATTTAAATAACTGTTACACATATGTCATAAGTGTCTGTTGATCAAGAAGTGAAGGGAAAAACTGTCACACTCTGACTGTCACCGTAGGTCATTTTTCTTGTAGCGAATACTTATAAAGAGTTGATAACTTCCGATTCTCCTACACAACATGGCTCAGGTACATGTCAAGTTTAAGGCCTTGGAGTACTCCAATTATTCAAGAATATAATTCCAAATAATGACTAGTTTTGTAAATAGGTCTTAAGGCCCATTAGAACATTTATGTAATTTGATTAGTGCTACTATAAATAGTAACACTTAGGGTTATTTTCATTAGTTAGTTTTTGGATGATTAAGGGTTTTACTCCTTGGTAAGTGTTTAGGGATTTGTCCCATGTATAACATCTATGTGATTCATTGATGTATGAATTTCATGTGTTAGTTCTTTCTCTTCTTCTTTGAATTCATTTTATGATTTATTATTTATTTTTTTTTTTTTTTGCTTTATTGTATTGTTTGTTTGTCAAGAAGAAGAAACTAGAAGTGAGAAGAGTGACGAACATATATGTTGTTCTTGAGTTAGACTTAAATATCCTTTATGCTTGATGTCTTGATTGGAACATAGAAATGTAATTTAATAGATTTGATTTTTGAAAAAAAAAATTTTGAATTTTTTCTATAATAATAAATATATTTGATTTTGATTTCCTTTGATTTCCTTCCTCCTTGATTTTCCTGATGGCTTTGATTCTTTCATTCTCAATTCAATTCAATATTGCGATCTTCGTCGATCTTACAAATTTTTGTTTTGTTTTATAAATTTAATTTTTGTGTCTAATTATTCAATTCGATCATTATTTCTTGATTTACGCCTAGGAAAACTTTGTAACTTTTCTTGATTTACTCCTGAGAAATCAATGTAATTTCTTTCCTTGATTACATGAGTCCAGTATCGATCCTGAGTCAAAGCAGCCAATGCAATGACTTAGTACATCATTTTTTGAAAAAAAATTAGGGCATATTTTTTAGGAAAAAATATCACTATTAAATACAATAATAACCAAAACTTTAGGGATCAAAATACATATTCCTCACATCTTTTTGGACTCTAAAGAATCTCTAATAAAACCTCTCATATAAACTCAAATAATAAATTATTATTCAGTAGCTATACAATTTTGAATAACATTATAACCTCTATTTTTATTATGTTAGGTTAATAATTATGTTAATTTTTTTATTCATGTATTTAAGTAAATTTAGTTATTTGTTAATTAATTTTGGTGAAGTGGAGACAAAAAAATTTGTGATGGCTTAAGGTATCCCAAGCCGTGCATGAGTCTTCATTAATTTTCTCTGACTTCTCGTAGTAAGTCGGCTTTTCTTATATATATATATGCCTCCTTGTTTGTTCGCGATCTTATTTTTCTTGCTTTGTCCTCCTATGTGTAGTTGTTACTTCCTTTCCTTGTATATATTTATTGTGCTTGCACATGTACTCATATTTCATTAGTCTATCATTAAAATTTAGACTCAAATAATAGTTATCTGAAGTTTAGATTGACGGTCCCAAACTTTAGACCTGTATGTCCAAAGTTAGAATTATCAATCTCAACTTTATACACAAATATATCAAAAGAATTGTTTCAATTATGCTACTCGTGACAGAGCTTTAGAATAGGTATCACGAGTGAACTAAGGGATGACGTTAGTCGATTCGGTTCAATTTTGATAATTGAACCTGAACCAAAGTAGTTAGTACATTATCACCTTAAACTAGTTTAAGGTGTTGTTTGACCAAATTTCTGACTCAAAAATACTCTTTTCAGAAGTAGAAATAATTTTTTTCAGAAGCCAAAAAGTGTTTCTAGATGGGAAGAGAAGCAGAAACACCAATTTGGTGCTTCTAGAGAAGCCCTTTTTGCTTATTTATTGATTTTTTTGAGACTCATTTACCATTTTATTTTCACAAAATTCTTTTTAATCTCATATAATATCCCCATATAAAATAGAAATTTGGGAATAGGGATAGGGCAGGGGTAAGAAAAAAAATCATTTTTTTAAATAAAAGTAATAAAAAATATGAAATAGAAATTTGAGGATGGGTAGGACAATGGGGTGGGGTGGGGTGAGGGTTAGGGGTAGGTTGGGGGTAAGAAAAAAATTCATTTTTTTTTATAAAAGTAACAAAAATATGAAATAGAAATTTGAGGATGGGTAGGACAATGGGGTGGGGTGGGGGTGGGGTAAGAAAAAAATTCATATTTTTTAATATTTTTTTTATAAAAGTAACAAAAAATATGAAATAGAAATTAGGATGGGTAGGGCAATGGGGTGGGTAGGGGTAGGGGGTAGGGGCGGGATAAGAAAAAAAATTATTTTTTATTTTTTATTTATAAAAGTAACAAAAAATATGAAATAGAAATTTGAGGATGAGGTAGGGCAATGGAGTGGGGTTGTGTGTAGGGCGGGGGGAGAAAAAAAGCGGGAGTAGATTTGGACATATTTGAGTCATTGACTATCATATTGTCGTTACATTTCTTATGTACAATATAATATTTTTTTTTATTAAATGTTGCAATTAAATATTTTTTTAATTAAATTATAAAGATATACTAATTTTTAAAAACATATGATAGAAAAGAATATTTTAAATAGTTTTAAATCTATTAAAAAGAATATTTTAGTAAATTTGCATAAATGTTGGCCAAACAAGAAACTATTTCGTTTCGTAAGACTTATAATTATTATAGGCCAAACACTCTAACTGATTCTCCAGAAACAATTTCTACAGAACTACTTGGTAAAACAAACACCTTTACGTGTTTCACAAAGCACCTAAGTGTCACTCATTGCACCTCTTATAGCTTCAAGACAACGTCTTAAGTGTGTGTTTGGTTGAGCTTATTTTAAGTCATAAGTGTTTTTTTTTTTAAATAAACACTTATTAAAATATTGAGAGATGTTTGGTTGAACTTATTTTAAGCTCATAAGTGTTTTTTTTTTTAAAAAATAAACACTTAATTCAAAAGCCCAAAATTTTGCCATTTTGAAATAGAGGTAAAATGACTTAAATTTTTTGGCTTTTTATATAAAAGTATTTTTTTTATTAACATCCAAACACATAACAACTTTTTGATAAAAACTCTACTTCAAAAATCTCTATTTAAAAAAACTCTACCTCTATAAACTTTTTTTAATAAGATATGCCAAATGGACATTAAGAGTTTGAACTTCTGTAAATTAGGAATTTCACTCCAAAATAATGTCGTGTAATTTCAGTTTCTTCAAATTAAAATTAATGTGTCAGTTCTAAATCTAAATACAAATTCCGAAATTGTAATGGGGAGGCTTGGACGACTTGTCCTTCAATGGGTTATTTCCCTTCAAAATTGAACGCATGACACGTAATATGTCATCTCCCGCCAGGCCAAAATTAAAAAGAGTAAGTGCCTGTTTGACATTACTTTTTTAAAAGCCTTAATTGAAGTGTTTGATTGTGAAATTCAAAAAGTACTTTTTGGAAGAAGCTTTTTTGTTTTTATATAAAAATACATTTTGTATTGACAATCAAACAACTAATCATTTTTTAATAAAAAACTCTACTCGCTCTTTTTAATAAGCGTTAACAAACTGAAACGGACCAGCTATTCAAATAGATCCATTCTACTGTATGATTTTGAAAACTCAATTATTCGTAATTTCTGAGTTTCTAAAATGTCATTTATAAGGGTTAACTGTTTATTTTCTATTTTGAGTTATTATTTCAATGACGGAAACCAAGCAAGAGATGTTACCCGAAGGTTTATCCAGAATCTTCATCGGTGTTCGTTATTTTCTTGTCGGATTCAATTTTCTAAAACAAGATCGGGTATTTTACCTAATTTTCATTGAATATCATTTATATTCCATTGTTACTGTCTTTTAATTAATATTCTTCACTGTTACTATTGAAGATTCGTTCCAAGCTTTTAGTGGGCGGTGGAGTTGACGTGAACGAATATGGACCGGAGTGCACACACCTCATCGTGGATACAACAATTTATGTAAGAACAACTGAATAACTGATTTTGCTGCAATTTGTTTTCCATTTATGAATCCCATGTGTTAATGCATTCTCTTGACCCGATGGTTTATCAGAAACAAACTCTCTACCTCCGAAGGTAGGGTAAGGTTTGCGACACTGTACCCTTTCCAGACCCCACGTTGTAGGATTTCACTGGGTGGGTCTGGGGAGGATAGAGTGTACGCAGATCTTACCTCTACCTTGGTAGGTAGAACGACTGTTTCCGATCCCTCGGCTCAAGACAGAGCACAAGCAAGAGCATAGCACAACAAAAACAGTCAAATCCGATAAAAATAAGCTAAACAAAGTACACTAAAGGACACATAACAACATAAATCAAATTACAAGGAACTATAAAACAATACTGCACCTATTAGTATTAGTAAGATAGGCTAAGCGGGCCTACAACAATAACACTACCACTACCAGTTTGCAAGAGTAAGTTGTAATACGCTCGACTACCTACTACCCTTCTACCCTAATCCATGTCCTCCACAACCCCATATCTAAAGGTTATGTCCTCAGTAAGTTGCATATGTATGTTGTTATATTTATGAATCCCCTGTGTTAATGCATTCTCTTGAGGCGCCTCTCTACCCCTAAGGTAGGGGTAAGGTCTGCGTACCCCAGACCCCACTTGTGGGATTACACTGGGTATATTGTTATATTTATGAATCCCCTGTGTTAACGTGTTTATAAGATACATTGTAATTGATCAACTTATCCAATTTTTAGATATCTCACCATTATCAATGAAACTGGGCACTGTTTTTCCATGTTTAGGATGATCCAATATGTGTTGCTGCCCGCCGAGATGGAAAAGTTCTAGTCACAGACTTGTGGGTTGAGCACAGTTTTGATGTGGGAATGACTGTCGATCCCCAATCGGTGAGTTCATTGGAAAATGTCCTTATGCCATACATATGGTGTGTTTATGAATTGGAAATAAGTTGGATGTCTGCTAATAGCTGAATGTTTAATGACAATGACTGAAAGGCTTCAATTATACAACAGAGTAATAGCACTTTTGTGATAGATTTGATATGCACTTCTCTAAGGTTTTCTTATTTTCCTCTTACGAATGCTTACTGCGGTGCCTGAATTGAAATGTTTAAGTTGTGTTCATGAGTCCAGCTCTCACATGCTTTTACTTTTCCACAAGGTTGTATCTTTGATCAATTATGAAGTAAGTTCAGGAGGGTCAATGTTTTTAATCATCTTTCAGGACAAAGTAGAGTTGAAAATATTGTGCATGGAAGATCTGTACAAAATTTGTCATAAATAACTAAGTAGCTAACTACTTTGACCTTTTGATGGCCTCACGAGTGTATCTATTGGCCTGTCTCTTTCTGTTTTAAACTTCCACATGAATGTCTTCATTGGGTTGTATGAGCTCAAATTTCTCTCTGCTAGAAGATTTGCAGTACTTGCTCCATCATTCTGCTCGACATTTGAAGTCTTTCACTTTAAAATTACATAGTTTACCTATGCCCTCCCCAACCCAATCCCCAAATACTGTTTGATATTCACAGCTCAGACTATTCACTAATTTTCTTACAGGTCATGTACAGACCTCCGAGGGATTTGGATGGAATCCCAGGCGCTAAATCTCTATTTCTGTGCTTAACTGGATATCAGCGGCAAGACCGAGATGATATTAGGGTTAGTAGATTTCAACTCTCTTGTTTTTTTAAGACCATTATATATTTCTCAGCAAAGAGAATTTAAACAGTTGCTTTTCAGTTTCATGTCATGTGACCTTGCTATTTGGTTCCTTCTTCTTCCAGACAATGGTTGGGCTGATGGGTGCAAATTTTTCAAAGCCATTGATTTCAAACAAAGTCACCCATCTTATTTGCTACAAATTTGAGGGTAAATCGAGTTCTTCTGTTGCAGTATTACTAGCTATAATACATTGAGCCTATATTTCTTATCTTGCTTTCTTCAGTGCATTTTATCCTAGCTGGTTAAGGGGGTTTCTGGTCGGCGAAACTCTATTTTTAAGGAGCAAACCCCATAACCTCATTTTAATACTTGAATGTACATCTAAATATGTTATCTGCAGTGCTGATTCTGTGGCGTAAATTATGTTGACTATTGGTATGTGCTGGACATGGGTGGATCACAGCAAAGTGAAAGATCCAGTTAGCATAGCATCTAATTTAATGATATCGTCTGTATTTTTGAAATCGGCATGATAAGCACTTGATAAGCACTTGATAAGCTTCACTTTCTGTTCTTTCTTTCATATCTGTGGTTTACAATAGGAAATTTCAGGCTTCAAGGCTTAAGGTAACGGCACTTGTTAATACAGCTGGTTATGCCTTTTAAATCGCTTCTCCGACCAAATTAGAAGATGGAAGAAAGATACTTCAAATTCAATCCGATTTTTCTCTTTTTACTGTATTTGTGTTCTGTTTACTACACTTTTACAATTCAAACGAGCCTATGTTATTTGATAGGAGAGAAATACGAGCTTGCCAGGAAACTGAAGATGATAAAGTTAGTGAACCACCGGTGGTTAGAAGATTGGTAAGCCAGAACTTCTTGTAGAAGTTACACATGCCTTTGCTACCATACCACTTTGGTCACTTTTCCTCGATAGAAACTTTTCTACTTCAAGTTGCTAAAGATGCTTCCTTCTGAATTTGTTTTATGCTGCAGTTTAATGGCTTGGGAAATTCTTCCTGAGGCTCGCTATGATAGAAGGTGATACCTTTTCCTTCCTGAATGTGATTTGGCTCGTTCTCTGTCAGAGGGCATTTTTTTGGTTGTGATGTTTTAGTTTACCGTTTTATTGAGGCTCCTTGATGGTCTTGTCACTGTGTGAAGTCCACAAGCTGGCCATTTATTTTTGCAATACTTGAATATATTGTAGGGTTTTTGTCGGGTTCGTACACGCATCGGAATTTGAAAAACGTTTATGTTTCAAACCCGACGAGCGGTCATAGGATGATTATATAATGAAAAAACACATAAGAAACTGTAATACATCGATAGATTGCTTACAGTTTGCTAAATCTGGAATCTTCAAGCTTTGTGTGTAATCCGAGGGTGAGCACGCAAGTGTTCCTCGATTTGCAAGTTTAGACTCCGATGTAATTACTCCTTTGGAAAGCTAGGAAATCCAGCAGAGTTTCAGAAGAGATTAATTCTCTTAATTTTGGTGTATAAAATCTGTGGCTTAACCCTCTATTTATAGCTGCAAAATGCAGCTAGGGTTCCTCAAATGGGCCAGGCCCAGAAAACTGAAGCAGAGTGGGTCATTTGGACCCACTAGACACGTGGCGCCGCGGCCCTGTTCCTATTTTGCCTCATTTTCGATTTTATTCTAATGCCTCGATTATAAACCGAACATTTATATTCTCTCTCTGATTACATCCTTGAATCGACGGAACAATTGACTTAGTGTTACCTTACATGCCTTCACATATCGACACTAATAAAATTAGGGTCTATACGGAACTCCTAGACGGCGCCGGAAAACGAACTCAATATGTGAAGTATTGTTACACGAAACCTGTGAACTGAACCTCTATGTGGGTAGATAAAATCCTTTCATTCATGACACACTCGATCAAGCTTAGGACCTGCCAAGTGTTTATCCAAATGGCTTGATCAATATATCTCATCTATATTAGCTGACAACAAGACATATCATAGATATGTCTACTGCGTTGGCCAACGACTTAGTCGACCAAATACCATATGAGAATCTGAGTGTTCTCTCGAAGATACATTCGAGGAATGAATCCTAATCTTGGCTCAACTACCAACTTTAATTCACTTCGCAATGTACCCAAAACAAGTCGCGTCTCAACCTATAAGACATTTGAGCTTAGGACAGGATCAAAGTACATTACTTCGTAAGCCAAGTGGTATCGACCTCAAGTCTAAGGACTTCTATCTCCCACACGCCGATGACACTTTAGACATATATAACAAACAGTGCATCAGCAGGGTATACCAATACTTCTACAAGTATCCATGTGTCCATCACGAGTTGCCATAACTCGTAGCAAGTGAGCATACTACATCTCAAAGGATATGATGCAGATCACATGTCAGACGTATCACATATCATCGATATCCCATTCTCGATGATCATTAGTCGAGACAGTTTAAGAGTTTACGTTATATATTAATCTCTCACATTATTAATAACCACGTAACTTTTAGAGATGCATTTATAGAATATTATAAACAATCAACTAATAATCCAACAAATGCAAATGCCATAATATTAATCTCCATTAATATAAATATGAATGTGTATAAAGTACATTTGTCCTAATACAGATTGTCTCTAGAACACACATATACTTTCATATATGAAGTTTTACATTGTGGATTATGAAATCCTGTTGTAGAATGTCATAGCATTCCCATTTGACGTGATCGACACAAAGATTAATCTTTTTAGGTTATCAAATCAATTTGCATAAGACACCACTCATCAATTTGTCTTATGTAATCAATAGTATAAAGTACATAAATTATTGGATGTGGTTAAGCTCAATCTAGGGGGAGCTTTTGCAGAAATTTCGAGGCACCTTCGCAGATTTCAGTCAATTGTCTTAGACTGGTGTAGGTCTGTAATGCTAATGCTTTCTTGATTCACTTGTTTTCTTTCTTAATTGTGGTAGATTTTTGTTCCAAGGTAAAAATGAGTCAACAAACATAAACATGAAAGCATTGTGCTCCTAGAATGAAGTTATAATTGCTGAAAAGAGCTGTCAAATGAAAATGGCATTAGGTACAAGTATAACCTATTGACGATCCTATCTATCGAACAAAACGAGAAGTCATGCTAAACACAATATGCTTATGTTTGTGAGCCTCAATGTTGACTACCCAATTAAATTAATAATAAAACTTATAACATGCTCACACCAGTGCTCTTTTCTTTTTGGACTCCAGTGGCTATGAGTTGGAGATGATGGAAGCCGAAGCTGAAGCCAAGGATTCTGAAGATGAGCAAGACACGATTGCTGGAAACATGGGTGGAGAGAGAGTTTCTTTCACTAGTCCTCAACATTCAACGGGTCCCAATCAATTCCTTTTGAAGGAGGAAATCTCTAGAAACATTTCAGAGATACACATACCTACAAGTTTGTCAGATCTTGGAAACAATAAGCAGCTGTCATTATGTGCTCCCAAGCAATCAAAATCGGACCTGGTTACAACCTTTGAAGAATCTCACAGTAGGCATCTTGAGACCCTTGGCACCACTATGAGTAGAAATAAAGATGTGCCACATAGCATGCCACAAGATGGAAATAGTCTGGCTTCAGTTTCTAATAGTGCTAAGAAGTCTCCTAACTCTTGTTTGTCAAACAGTTGTGTTAAAGGTTATTCCCGAAAAAACCCTAGAAAAGTTGGTCTCACCATGGTTTTGGAACAAATTGAGAGTGCAGGATGTCCTCCCACTAATGAGGAGAGTAAACATTGTGATAACTTGAACTTCTCCTCAGAGAAAGAACTGGATGGAACTGACATTGGTTCTGCAAAAATTCCTACAAGTAAAATGTCATGTCTTGAAAAGGTCCAAAGTGGTGTACTCCCTGAGAAAAGGAGGGTGGACATGTTATATGGTCGCTCTCCAAAAACTAGTCATAATCCAGAAAGCATGTTAGATGGTGACCTGGGTGTTAAAAGTTATTCCCGGAAAAAACCTAGAAAAATTGGTCTCACCATGGCCTCGGAACAAATTGAGAGTGCAGGATGTCCTCCCACTTATGAGGTGAGTCAACATTGTGATAACTTGAACATCTCCTCAGAGAAAAAGCAGGATGGAACGGAAGTTGGTTCTGCAAAAATTCCTACAAGTCAAATGTCATATCTTGAAAAGGGCCAAAGTGGTATACTCCCTAATAAAAGGAGGGTGGACATGTTATATAATGGCTCTCCAAAAGCAAAAACTAGTCATAATCCAGAAAGCATGGTTGATAGTGACCTGGTGGAAGATCGTGGTGAAAAGAATATTCAGTTTGGCAAGGGGGCAAGTCTTGATCCCTTGCAAAATAGTGATTCCTCCCATCCCTTAAAATATGGCTATCAGCGAGAGTGTGATGAGGATGCATTGCAAGCTGTCACTTGTGCACTCATGGGGTTAAAAAAGACAGCTTTGAGCAGCAATGTGGACCCTGTGAATTTTCACTCATGTGAGACTGAGCATTCTATTGGTGAACATAACGGCCCAAGGAATGAACTGCAAGCTGTCAAAAATCCATGTCCACGCAATGAAAAAGAAGATATTGAGAAGTCTATTCGGTTGACTGATTTGGAAAATGCTGTAGAAGATACTAGGTCAGGGTCTAAGCCACTAAAGATAAAATCCTTTTCCAAGAAGACACTAGGATCTGGACTAAGTCTCTGCGAAAGGGACGCTAGAAATCAGAAAGGTACTACATTTCTTAACAAGACTGTTCCGGCAAATGGTTCTGCACCCTCTGTGATTCCACCAGCAGATAGGGCAGAATCAAGCCAAGAGACTGAGAAACGAAAATACTTAGATTCTGGTAAGAAAGGTGTTAAAACATCTGAATCCATATATGATGATGCTGAAACTCCAGAGAACAAACAGTATGATGAATTGAATGTCTTAACAGGAGAGTTCAGTGGAGCACCACAGTCGGGGGTTAAATCTACAGAGGAACTAGTTGTGAACCAGTTGGTGAATCGGACCGATGCGAAAGATTGTGCTGTGAGGCATGATGCTGACAGCAAGAACTCTGAAGCTCAAAAGACTATTTCTAGAAAGAAGGCCAGGTCAAATAGATCAACTTCTGCAGAGAATGATGTAAATGAGAAAGTAACCAAAGGTCCAAAGTATTTGATGAAGAGGAGCAAAACAACTAATTTAGCTGCTAAAAGAGCTGTCTTTATCCCAAAAGTTGCTAAAAGGATGAGGTCCAAAAATGATAAAAAGAACAATGTGGAAACAGAGAATGGAAAAGGTTTACCTGAAAAAGGTGAACCCTCAGTACTGGCACTTGATCATGAATTGAACTCCATGGATATGGAGAAGGAGAATAGACCTCTTATTGGAGGCCAAAGCACGAGTTATAATGAACATGGAGCCAGCAAAATTTCTCCAAAATGTGATAACAAAAAACCTCTAAAGGATAATGTTGAAAATCCTCGCTCATTGCAGGTTACGGAAGTAGGAACTAAGCCGAGGTGGTTTATCCTTAGTGGACATAGACTGCAAAGAAATGAATTTCAGCAGGTCATCAAACGTTTGAAAGGAAATGTGTGCAGAGATTCTCATCAATGGTCATATCAGGCAACTCATTTTATTGTTCCTGATCCAGTTCGCAGAACTGAAAAATTGTTTGCTGCTGCAGCCTCTGGAAGGTAATACTTCAATAAATGATTTACAGTTGTGTCACTTGTACAGGTAAACTGATTGGTCTATTGATTCTTGCAGGTGGATCCTGAAGTCCGATTATTTAACAGCTAGCAACAAAGCTGGAAGACTCTTGAATGAAGAAAAATTTGAGTTGCACGAAAGAGGCTTAACAGAAGATTTAGCAATCGACTTAGAAGCTCCAAGGAAGTGGCGGCTACTGAGGGAGAGAACTGGACATGGTGCATTTTATGGAATGAAGATAATCATATATGGAGACTGCATCGTACCACCATTGGTAAGTTATTTTGCACTTGTTCGCTAAGTTCCTTGTAAATTGAATTCCTATGTCTCCTCTAGAATGTCTCAATATTGCTACTTCTTGTTGAATCAGGATACACTGAAGCGCGCTGTCAAGGCCGGAGATGGCACTATATTAGCAACTTCGCCTCCTTACACTCGCTTCCTTAACTCAGGTGTTGATTTTGCCGTTGTCGATGAGACCATGCCCCGTTATGATAAATGGGTTCAAGAATTCCTAAGGCACGAAATACCTTGCATTTTGCCTGATTACTTGGTGGCTTATGTGTGCAATCCCGGTTATCCCCGTGACAGTTATGTACAATACAATACTCAACCTTGGGTAGAAAGGTCATTAAAAAACCTGGCTGATCGCTTGGAAGAGGTTGTTGTGGATATGGTGCCATCAGATGACAACAGTAACATGGAATGTTGATACGTGTTGATGAAAGTATCTTCATGGATGTGGCATTGACATTTATATTTTATAACAGCAACCCTCGCCTTGAATGTGTACAAGAGTAAGATTGGTTTTGCCCAGTCTATAGCAAGAATAGTATGAAGATAAACTATTCCGAGGAATTCCAGCAAGGCGGTACTAAGTTGGTAGTTTTGGATAAATCGTGCAAGTAACATTCCTTTTCATTAAGGTGGTACTAGCTGAGCTCTAACTTAAATTGTTAGTTCTGGACGTACAAAGTAATTATTTTGCTCATGTGATTGCTTCGATACTGGGTAGTTACTATCTATTGTTTCTTATTTTATGCTTAGCGTACTGTTTTGTTGTAGTTATTGCTTCTTTTCCCTTTTTGACATGCTTTGTTTTTGCTTTATCCGGAGCGGAGGGTTTATCGGAAACAAACTCTCTATCTCCTAAGGTAGGGATAAGGTTTGCGAACACTCTACCCTCTCCAGATCCCATTATGAGATTATAGTGGATATTGCTTCGATAGTTAGATTAATGACTTGCCGAATGCGGGTGTTAGATACTGTTCAATTTTGTATAGAGTAGCCTATTGTTTCCATTTCTCGGTACCAATTTTCTTAGGCCCGGTCTGCTGGTCATGATTTGAGCCTGTCAAGCATCTTTACGAAGCCAATTACAGAAGATTTATCCAAAGATCAAATACGCTGTTTATCATCTATGTCAAAACGACTAGAATATGTTCCATGGTTCCTCAACCGAAGCCTTAATTAAATAGATTTTACAATAATGGAACAAATTTTTTGTTTCTTGGTTTCTATTACTCCTTCCGTGCCTTAAATTTGTAGCATTGCATGAAAATGCAGGTTTAAAAACGCTGGAGTTATGCCAACTTGGCAAGTATATCTTCAAGTCTGTCTCAAACACCCTTCCCCCACCCCCTTTTCCTTTCAAGAGCCCTTTGAGTCAAAACTATTATCCAAGAAGTTACTACTATCAAAATTGAATCTTTTAGTAATTTGTGACGAATAATGCACTTTAAATACAAATAATTAAAGCAATGAATTTGTATCTATAGCCAATTCACAAACTGTTAATTTGTGATTAGCATTTTATTAATATTGACATTAACATTCTTACAGAAACAATGGACGAATTGGGATTCATGGTAAATTTATTTAATTTATTCAAAATTTTGAGAAAATGCAGATTGAAATTCTGCACTCTTTCAAATTAAGCAGACCTTGTAAACAATGAATCAAACATATGTGTCAATGTAAAGTTTGTCTTCCTCATTTACCATCAACTTTTTGATTATTTTATTCTTTTAACTATTGTAAAATAGAGCAAAAATGACAGCTGACCTGACCGCTCAAAGGTAGAGATCAAAAAATTACACGGCCTGTCCTTCAAATGGACTGGGTCTTTAATTTTTGCCCCTCAAAATGGAAGTTATGCCTTTCGGGGCATAAATTCTTTATGGAATCCGACACAACTTGTGTTGGATCCCATAAATAATTTATTCCCCGAAAGCATAACTTCCATTTGAGGGAAAAAAATTAAAGACAATGTCACAACCCAAACTAGGGGTATGACCGGCACCCAACGCCTAGACGGCCCGAGCGTACCACCTGTATATCATAACCTGAACATATAACTGTATGGGCCCACAGGGACTCGAAATTACCAACACAAGTGAAATTGAATAAGACAATATGGTACAATGACAACAACAACATACCCAGTGAAATCCCACAATGTGGGGAATATGGTACAACGACAACAAGACCAACATATATAGATAGCAAGGTCGACAAGGCCATAGCAAAACAACTATACATACAAACCCAGTCTACAAGCCTCTAAAGAAAATGTAACTGTGATATGGCTGGAATAGGGCTTCGACCTACCCGTAAACTGTATATATACCAAAACTCCGCTCATAACCCCGACTCAGTTGCTTCGGATGAGGTGAAGCTTATCACTCAATCAGCTGAAATCAACAAGCTCCTATTGGGGAGGTCTATCTACACCTCTATATGAACCTGCAATGCCCCCGATAAAAGGAACATCAGTACGAATAAAATGTATCGATATGTAAAACATGAAAAGTAATATGAAAGCATAAACTGTAAAGTAGGGTATGAGAAACAACCTGACACTCTGATAATCTGTAAGCCACCGTGGGAAATAATGAAACTCAGAAACTGAACTGAAACTTCAACATATAGGTGTTACTATATAATCTTCCCTCAGTTTATAGTCTGAGGTGTGTGATATGGTACTGTCCTCAGGTAATGTTATGAAGTGTATGTGTGGATGCACATATAAGTGTATGTCCGCTTGTCATAGTCCGGGGTGTGTATAATGTACATGTACAACTGCCCACCGACTATAGGGTTAGTGGTGTGAATAATATACTATAATAGTAATATCGGCTCATTTGACATCTTTGTAACCTATAGTGGGCGATGGCCGCCGACGACCGACCACCCGCCCCGGCCCCGACCCGGCCCAAACCCGACCACACGACCCCGCTTATATAAAAACGGATCGGGGCTCGAGCGGCGGGGCAGTCTGATCGCCGATCCGACCGCCAGCCTCGATCCGCCCCGAAACCGGCGACCCGCCCCGACCGCCCCGCCCCGCCTCCTGCGAGAAAATAGCGTTGTCAACGACCATTTTACATTTTGGCCGTTGACAACGGCCATTTTAGGCCTCTCCCCAACCCCTACCCCTTTATATTCATTTTTAACCCCTAAGTTATTATATTTACACTTTAACCCAATTTTTCAACTATAAATACCTCATTCCTCTTCTTATTATTTTCACAAATCTTTCTACTCTCTAATCTCTCAATCAATTATCAATCAATCTATATACAACATTGTCTACATATTCAATCTATTTATTAATTTGAGAATTGAGAGTGAAGTTGGCAACTAGCTTGAGGATTATCTATCGAGCAAAGTTTCAATTTTCAACCTCTCGATTACACGTCGACTCTACGTCGGCGTTTGGTACATTCGTTCTCTCATTAAATTATTATTTTGTCTTTATTTCATTTAGCACATCTAATTTCATTATCTTTAACTATTTATTAGCATAATTAAAATGAAAGGACTAAGAGGCATGTTGGGTAAGGGTAAGGGTCAGACTTCTTCTAGTAGGTGTGGTAACAAGGGCAAGGGTACTTTTTCTAGTATTCCTGTTCCAGCTATTCCTAGACAAGATGATTTTATAGATCCTGAAATATTTCCTGAAATACCATATGATCTTGACACAAATGATTATCCTCAAATTGAAGAAGATTTTAATTTAGATGACACCCTAGATGATGATACACCTACTAATGAAGATGATACACCCACTAGTGAAATGCCTCCTATCCCCCCTACTATGAGACGAGGTCCGACAAAACGACCATTAAAATCAGTTGTATGGAAATATTTTGACAGGGACGTAGCTAATCAAGTAGTTGTATGTAAAACTTGTAAAAATGTTTATTCTTTTAAAACTGGACAAGGTCGTGGTGGGACGGGGTTTAGGAAGACACATTGCAAAAACACAAAGCCTTGCATGCCAATACATGATTGAAAAAATGGTGAGAAAGCGTCCTCTCAATCTAACAAGGTTCACATCTTGTTTGGAAAAATGCAGGTCAAATTAACCTATGACGGGGAGTTGTAGGCCCTAAATACGATAAACATAAAGATAGGAATCACTAGCAAAATTAGTTCTTTGTGGAGGGTTTGCCTTTTTCATTTCTGAATCTGGTTTTATTCATTATATTAGAGATATGTATAATCCCGCTTATAAATGTTTTCCTAGATCAATGTTAAAAGAGATGTATTTAAATTTGCATGAAGATCAACAGATTTACGTTATGCATTATATCATTTAAATTGCAAAGTCGCTTTAACCGATATAGTCGTAGTACTAACTGCCATGATTATTTAACGGTAACTGTCATTGGATAGATTATAAATGGTCTATGCAAAATGTATTTTAGCATATAGATATATAGATAGTAGGCATAATTGGTGAGTTTATTTGAGAAAATATTTATTCAATGCGTGATTATTACGAATAACCGATAAAGTTATGAGTATTACATTAGATAATGCATCTTCTAACAATTCTGCTATTAGTATTTTAAGAGATGTTTTAACTCCGTCTTTTCCAAAACATTTTCATATCAAATGTGCGTGCCATATTTATAACTTAGTTGTAAAGGATAGTCTTTCACTTTTTCAAGATATTCTTGAAAAAATACAATTTGCTATACACTTTATTTTTAAAAATAATAGAATTCAACAGAGAAAAGAATATAAAAAAACTTGCCACGATTGTGGACTATCTTACAGAAAAATTCCCGAAGAAGTACCAACTAGGTGGAATTCTTTATATTACCAACTAGTTGTTGCTTATGACTATAGAAAACCTATTACTTTATTTTTTAACGCCCATAATCAAAATCCAAATGATATGATTGTGGATAATGATTGGGAGAAAATTAGAGAACTTATTGTATTTTTAGAAAATTTTCAACGAGCAACAAAAGAATTTTCTACTTTATATTATCATACTATTTCAACTATGTTATTTTATATAGCTATAATATTTACTTCTTAAAGAATATATGGAAAAATCTGCCTATACTGCAGCTATTAAAAAAATGTTTATGAAATTAAAGAAATATTTTATTCTTATTCCCCCTATTTATATTATTGGTGCTGTATTAAACCCGACTATTAAAGTAGAGGGTTGTAAAAGTCTTATTGAAAATATTTATAACTGTATGGACGTACTACCACCTCCAACTCCCAAAAATTTAAATGTTGAGCCACCTATTGAACTAACGCTAGAAGAAGTGTTGAATAGCGTAGAAGATGAATGCAAAAAAGTATATCGGCATTACCAGCAAGAAAGTGCTAGTAACCAACCGACTTTTGTACCATCTTCTTCTTCTTCAACACAGGCTAATAAAAGGCATGCTGTTTCTGGGGCTACTACTATTAGTTCTATTGAAAGCCTCAGAAATAGAATGTGCGGTGGTACCGATTAACCAAATTAGCGAAGTTCGATGTTTTTGTTTGCGGGTAATTTACCTTACCAAGCGCTTATCAATGAAGGAAATGAAGACTTCTTTGAAATATCGAGCCGAATGAGAAGACATTTCCGACACTTTCAATGATGGCCCGAGATATTTTGAACATTCAAGCGTCATCAATCGTTTCTGAAAGCGCTTTTTGATGCGCGATTAGATGCACACACTTTTAAACGCAAGTGCACGTTATCGTATCAAGTAGTATAGTCTTAGATAAGACCGAATATCGTCCTCTAGGATTAGGGTTCAAGTACCAATTATCTATTTTCTAGTATCTATTTGGTGAATTAATGAGTGATTGGTTGTTTATGACTAAGAATTATAAAAGCTATTTTAAAGTATAAAGATTTAATTCAGATGTGATGAGAATAGGGCTTCTATGTATCCTTACTATCCGCTTATGCTACTTACTAATACACTAACTTATGGTGTTCTTCTTTTGGAGAAAGCAGTTCTGAAATCGCTTTATACTCCCGTTAGGGTTATATAAACACTCAACCCCAGTATTGTTCCTTACCTAACTTTCGCTGATAAGGGTAACGCTATAGGAGGATTAAGCACAAAAACCTAGTTGACCGTCACGCACAATGCGCAAAATTAGGGTTGTTAAGCCTCTCATCAACGCTACAAATCTAATTGAGGTATTTTCATCCCCAATTCAAGATCTGCACCCAACTTACAAAGATATTCACAATCCCCTTTTCGTAACTCGATTAGAAATCATATAGTGATAACTAGTTGTCAATTAGCTACCAAGAATTCAACTCAATTATTGGATAGATCTCTCAATAAGAATAATCACCATAAGCATGCATTAATTTATAACATAAGGTTCAAGAAATTCAACATAGAAAGCCCTATAAGAGAATTAGTTCCTAGCCATGAATATGACAAGAACTAATTCAAAGTTCATCATGCAAAAACTGAATTAAAGAAAAGAAAAGAAAAGAAAATTACTAATGTTTAGGTCTCCAATCTCTTAGCAAGAAAATCTTGAGTTGTGCAAGAAAGGGAACCCTTTAAAACTGCCTAGGGTTCTCCTTTTATAGGTTTAAAAACGCCTCATTCTTTTCCCTGCAGGCCTGGCCCAAAAATCCGTCAAAAGACCTAAATTTTCAGCGTCGGCGCGCCATGCGATAGGCGCGCGCCGGAAGTTCAAATCCGTCGGATGTTTTGGCGCCGCCGATATCTCGCTGTTCGAGCGCGCGTACAGTATCTTCGTAGCTCTCGGATGTTTAGCGCGCCCCTCAGATTCGCTGTTTGTAGCCGGCACAGTCTTCTCTTCGAATAATGGGCGCCGCGCCTCGCTGTCTGCAGGAGGCCATGCGCTGGTTTGGATTTTAGCCTCGTTCGCCACTTTCTCTGTTTTCAGCTCTGGCATCTCCTCTTTTGCCCTATTTTTGCTCCTTTTCCGCCATTTGGCCATTTCAACCACTTTGACTCAATAGAAAGAAAAACTATCCTAATACGACACTTATATGTGCAAAATGGGACAAAAGACTAACTAAAACAGACTCAAAAGGTGTATATAAAATACACCGATCACTTTTTCAGCAGGCAGATTTCAAATAGGAGAGCACAGACACTCATTAGCCGGAGACAGCTTGGAGATGGCGGTACTATTCAGAGATTGGATACGAGCGGAGCGAAGGAGGTGCGGTCAACCAGAGATTAACGAAGAAGAAGACGACAACTACAACGACATTTTATCTGAAGGCATGAGTAGCGACGTGGAACAATTTGACCAAGATATACCAATTCCAACCGAAGAACCACAAGAAATTATAAAGAAACCAGAAAAAATATTTTCAAATTGGTAATTTATTTCATTGCAATTTTTTAATTTTTCTATGTCTTTTGCAATTTTTTTCAACAACAGTACACTACAATGTTGTAATTTTGAATCTTGTATATTTCAATGAAATAATTAATAATATAAGAGACACAAAAACAGCCTTGGGATGTTTTTTTTACACTCTTCTTGTCTTTATTTAATTATTTAGTTTATAGTTTATACTTTATAGTTTATACTTTATAGTTTATAAATATATTATATATATGAGTATAATTATTATACTATAAGTCTATAATATTATACTATTATAGTATATGTATATGACTATATGACAAGTATATGACTATATGTTAATCAGTTAATGTTACTTTGTTAGTAATTTAGTATTTTTAATTTAGTGAAAAAATTTAAAAAAAAAAAAAAATCAAAACGCAAGACCCGCGTCCCAGGCCCGACCGGCAGTCCCGCCCCCCGGGGGGCCAGGGGATCGACCGGACGGACACTATGGTCCCGCCCGACTTGCCAGCCCGCCTACCGACCCGCCTTTTCTCCGCCCGACCGCCCGACCGCTTAACCCGAGCCGATGGGCGGCCGCCATTGGCGATCCTAGTAACCTATGCCTCTTTACTTTGCTTAGGAGTGACTCTTGTCGACTCAATAACTAATTTTTGAACATTTTTTTTGGAGATCTATGAAACTCAAATATGTCATCAATAGTCAAGAGATATAGAGTACGGTAACGATATGAGAAACTACTCCCGACAAAGAATAAGAGACATGTGAATGGAACTATTCTTTTGATACTTCTTTTGGAAAATGATATACTTTGGAAGTCATTATTTGAATAAAGGAAAACAGACTTACATACCTTATATCGATAACTCACGATCTTCCGAATGTTTTACGAATGATAGTCTACAATAAAGGAATAACTTGGATCAAATTTGGATCAATGACTAAAAGAAATCTCCACTTAGACATTATGTCAAACGTCTTATGTGCACAACATTGAATAACCTTTACAACTGTAGTTTGAATACTACAACTCATTTCTTCAACAACACAACATCAACAACCACCTATATTCCATAATTCTCAACCCAACTAACAAGATTCAACACTTACCTAAATATGTATAATCTCAATAACCATACCACATCATTTCCAATACTACAAGAATTACTTCACAAGTTCTTGTATACAATACTTCCATAACTTACAAGTTATCTTCTTCAACTTGCTAACTAGGTGAAGAAGGATTATAAGACATCAATGGAGTGATAAAATCTTACCTTAGCAACAAGAACACTCCTAACAAGCTTTCCTTCAAGGTTCACTTAGCTCCCAAGTTTATCCAACATGAAGAGATCACAAAAGGATCATTAACCTTCCTTAAGGGAGAAATCACTTTGATTACTTGAGATTTGAGCATTAATGATGAAGAAATGCTTTGAGAGTATTTGGGAGAGTTTTAGGGTTCATAACTTCATATGTGTCACACCCCAGCCTTATGGAGTGTGGCCGGCACCCAGTGCAGGAAGGCCTGAGCATACCACTGTAGTATCTGAACCCTGTAACATGAAACTTGGCCTGACAAGGCCTCCAAATAACTATATACGACAAGAGTGAATGACAACCTGTACGCAGAAGAGACCCAACAGGATATATATAAATAGATAGCCAAGGTCGAAAATGCCACTAGAACAAAAAGGGATGACAAGGCCACAACATACAAACATCCACCATATGCAAGTCTGCAAGCCTCTAAGAGTAAGATATACACACTAACAAGTCGGGATAGGGCCCAACTATACCCTAAAATACTAGTAACTTATATAACAATACCTAAGGGCTATTGTACTGCAACTCTGAGAGAAGGGACTGCGATAATCAGAGCTGAGCAGATCACATACTGAAGAGGAGCGCCGCTTTGTCTATCTGTACATGTGTGCATGAACACAGTGCCTCAGAAAATGGCATCGATACGAAATATATACTAAATATGTAAGGCAAATATAAAATGTAAGCAGAAAGTATAATGTAAGAGATATGGGTACAAAAGTCAACCTGAAACTCATAACAAGCCTCTGAGGGCTTACCTGTCATAATCATAAAGATATATGCATGTCTGTAAAATCAAGCCACTTAGCGGGGCCTTATAATATAATATTCAGCCTCTTTGTAGGGCAAATCATATCATAATATATATATCATACCTGGCCTCGAGGACTCAGTCATACCCGGCCCAGATGTGGGACTGGGTAATATCAAAACCAACTGAAATGGTGTGCATAAATAGGTACCGTACGCAGCCGACTATAGCACGACTCAATAAGAAAATAGCTACATATATGTAAGTGCAATGCAAGACAGACTCCAAAGGATATCATAGGCAGAGCTAGAGTGACCTATCGTCGTTATCCTCCAGCTATTGTTATTGGCACTAAGTTCAAGAATCTCAATGCAATCAATTTGGATCATATAGAATCCAAGAAAGACAACAACGGTCAAACTAGGAGTACAAGAGTTCTTAGTCATCCAACAAATGAATTCTCATTTTCATTTGCTACTATCCAGTCTCCAGGTTCTAGTTTCTATTTCAGTTCCTGTGTCTGTAGCTATCGCCCTATTCTCTCTCAATTGCCTATCCTTTCTAGATGAGGGAGAGTTCCTTAGCAGTAGCTTCCAACACGTCTTTTATAAAAAAAAACTTTCTCAGTGGAACTAAAAAAAAGAGTCTGAGCCCTTTTTTTTGTTGACTTTTAGCCACGCAAATACTATGGATTAGCAATAATCAGAGATTAAGATCAATCTGTCAGGAAATACTTTTTGTTGCTCAATTTCATAAGAGATAATTATATTCAAAGAAACAAGATATCTAGTCATGCCAAAAAAGAAACTGTCTTACATACCTTGTCCACGAGGCTACAAGTCGTCCTTTAAGTCCTCGTACTTCTCAAGGATGATTATCTATATCAAACAAAGGGTCGATATTAATATAAAATCCATATTCTATTGAGAAACTTCACTTAGGCATCTTATCGACAACCTTAAGCATATAGGGTTCTTAAACTTCTTAACAAAGGATACTTAGGTAATTCGATCCCAAAATTCTCTGAAACATTCTTTCTTAGGTTCACAACACAATCAATTAGTTTACTTATCAATATCAACTCATATCTCAAATAAAACAGCTCACAAGTTATATCATGATGATTTCATAGTTTTTACGAGTTTCGATTACGAAAATCCTTTCAAAGCTTACTCTAAATCATCAATTAATCACAAACATAGATAAATGAGGATAAATATTACCTTCATGCACCAAAATACCCTCCTAAACAGTAAGCTATTCCATCACTAATGGTTTTCCAAATCTGATCCTATAGAGAGAATATGATTCTTACAATAACTATAAGGATTATCACGTTACTCTTGCATAATTTGGCTTTGATTGATCTTGGGATGTTATGGAGCCTTAGAGAAGGTTTTGGAGAGAGTTCTAGGTCTGGTTTATGAAGATAATGGAGTCTCTATCGTGTGACCCGCTTATAAACGCGACAAAAAATTTCCACCGCCGGAAAAAGGCGATCGGTCAATCTGGACTGTCAAATCCATATCTGAAGTCTCAAAATCTCAGACATTTGATGGTTCAAGCTTGCATTTTGACGGATTGTCAACCTCCCCGTCAAATTGCATAGTTTTTCTGATTTCGTCGAAATATATTTTCTTCGATTCGTTTAACTTCCAAACACTTCGTTACTTCCATAAATAAGCTATAAACCTTCATTATCCTTTTGTAAGGTCTTGCCTCTTCTCAGAACCTCGATATCCATTAACGACATGACGAAGCGTGAAACTACGGGGTGTAAACAATATGATATGAAAATATGTCTTAATAAAGTGAAAGTTGAGCTAGGGTCTATATATAATAATTTGGATAAAGATGCACCGACCACCACCTATGGCGTGATCTGCGATTCACAAACACTGAATGCGAACCGCAAGTGGTGTCGTAGACATTGTCTCAGGTCATCCAAATCTCTGTCACACTTTGCAGACCATCTGCGGTTCACAGACATGGTCTGCGATTCGCAGATCATGCTCTGCATTCCGCAGATTCCTCTGAAGGCTAACTTTTTGTTGAACTTCGTCGATACTTACCTCTGTCGATTTGATAAGTCTTAAACTCTTCCGGAACATACCCAACACCCCCGTAAACCTTTATTAGTCCATTGGAGGGATCTCACCCTCCCCGAACCTATGTTGGCTACTAATACGATGCCATCGACATACAAAATACGAGGTGTAACAGACCAGTACAAAAAAAGGGACAAAGTGCAAATGACCCGGCAGAGATTAGAGGTCAGGCCCAAGAAATTTTCAGCGGTTATGCCTTTTTGGGATAACTATTTAATAAATAATACTCCCTATGTCCCAATTTAAGTGTCTTATTTTTTTTTTGGTCTGTCCCAAAAATAGTGCCTCATCTATATTTAGTAAAATTTTCAAATTCAAGACAAGTTTAAGACCACAAGATTTAAAAGACCCCACACATCTTGAATTTAAGACCACAAGATTCAAAAGTCTTTCTTTATTTCTTAAACTCCGTGCCAAGTCAAACTAATACACTTAAATTTGGATGGAGGGAGTAGTACTCTTTTTAATTCTCTTGTAACTAATGAATCTTAGACCATGACCTAATTGAAATCTAATGAGAAAATATTAAAATAAAGTTTACAATTTCATAAATGTTAGACAACTTTGTCAGTCCAAGGACTATATTTGCACGGCTTTAAAAAATAGGGACAAAATTTAAACGATGACCTAATAAGGGTCATTTGTGTAAATCAGCCTCAAGGCCCAGTGATAAGGAGTTCAATCAGCAAGCCCCAGGACCGACCCCATGCTCAGCCTGAGGCCTGCAGGCCCATTTTAGATCAAGATCGGCCTACTTGCCTTGCGCAGGGTGGGGGGACGGAAGGAAACAGGCGTTGGGTGTATGCTCTGAATGAAAAGCCCATTTAGTAGGAAGTTCGATTTTCAACCATATTTGATTGAAATTTCAAATAAAAAAATTAAGTTAAAGTTTAAAAAATAGTACTTAAGAATTCATTATTCTTGTAGTTTTGAGTCGTTATCTCTTAAAATATTAAAACACCAATTTTCAAGATTATTAAACATCTTAAGAAATTAAAAGACCACACGGCTGTCCGTGATATACATGGTAAGTATATCACGGTTTGGAGAATATTTTGTACCATATTATTTGTAAGTAATTAGCATTGTACAAGAATTCTATAATTAAACTTTGTGTTAAGTCAAACTAGATCAATTTTTTTGGGATTGAGGAAGTATTAAATTGAACTGAAGTAAAAGGATATCTTCTTATAATCACGAAAATTAACCATGGCTTTTACTATGTCTATATACATATTTGTTTTCTCTCTTGGTTAATTTAGGATGGAAAGGAATTGTCAACTGAGCCAATTAGAATCCGTTGCTGCCTTTGTATTTGATTAGATTAGGTCAAAATAGTTAGGCACATGCATGCTAGCTGTTGAATAATTCACATTAAATAAATGTTCAAATACTAAAGTCTACTAGTTATTAGGGCTCGTTTGTTACGTCGCACTGAACTGTATATTTTTATATTGGACTGTACTGAATTGTAATAGACTGGACTGTATTAATATATAATAGACGATATTAGAGTATTAATATATAATGAACTGCATTTTTTTATTTTTTTTATTTTTAGTACAGTCCAGGAGAGACCCATCTACTAGATGAGTCTTAAAAATAATGATTGGAGTAATGCTGATCTAGTCCGGAAATGCACACCAAACATCAGTATTTTTTTGTCAAATGCGATCAAATGTACTAAACATGCCCTTAAAGCACTATAGTACAAGTTGTACAGCCTGAGGCAAATTCACGACCTATGTATATATTTTTGTTATATATGTATATATAGTTCAAGTAGAGAACAACGTATTGATCAATGAACTCATAAAATTCATTCTAAATCCGTCTTTGTGTATGACCGTTTCCAATGTGAAACCTGCAGCCAATGGCAGACATAAGATCTACCAAAAGATTAGGTCATAGGACTGCTACATGATCAAACGCTTCTGGCAAATAATTTGGAATTAATCTGTATAATGGTACATTTTAAATTCAGAAATGAATTTTATTTTGAAAAAAAACTGTTGTCCACAATCCTGAACAGTTGGGGTTGGTACGTGTAAACGGTCATTTTTTTTGACGAAGGAACCCACAGCCGCTACTCTTTTTCTAGTGCGCACAGGGTAAACCCCGGGCTGATGCAATAGCCTGCAAACCACGTCAGCCGATTAACCATACTTGGCAAGCGATGTGTGACAGACTCAACCAAGAAGGTTTATGCAGGGGATCATTTCTGAAGAATGATTTGGGTTAAATTCAAATTCAGATCATACTATACATTATTTGGCGCGTGATTTAAAGGTTGACAACAAATGAGTTTCTGAGCAATAAATGTGAATAAAAATAGATATAAATTTTTGTAGACATGTGAAATCAATTATCTTTGCTGAATCTACAAGAGATAAAAAAGGTTGATCTAATTTAATATCTCATTGCTTCTGTAACTTTATGTATACTAAAATTTGTTGCACGAGAAACCCTAGCTCTGTGTTACTTGTGATCACCCATGTCTTGTGATTGATTTAATTTATTCCATTTAAAACCAAAATTAACCCTAACCGGTGTGAAAACGACCCTTTTAATTTGTCATGACATAGTTCACAGGAAATTAAAAAAAAAAGTGGCAACCTGCAGACAACGTTGTTAGTGTTCGAATATTCGAATAATTATTTATTATAATTAA
Source organism: Przewalskia tangutica (assembly GCA_029844215.1). Lineage (NCBI taxonomy): Eukaryota > Viridiplantae > Streptophyta > Magnoliopsida > Solanales > Solanaceae > Przewalskia > Przewalskia tangutica. The sequence goes on along the minus strand of CM056731.1, from coordinate 38,072,453 downwards.
TGATAGTATCATTTTATCTATGATAACTAGTAAAATGATAATTAGGAATATGTTAATTAGGAAGAAGATTATTAGGGATTATTAATTATTATGAAGATTAGAGGCTTGATTTCCTCTTCACATTTATTTGTATATTATGTATATATTATTCCCTTAATGGAAGAATAAAATTGAGGAAAACATTTTCAAATTATTACATGGTATCAGAAGTTTAAGGAAAAAGATCCAAAAATATTTTTCCCTACCCATTTTCGGTCATCTACCTCCCAGAAACCCTACCTTGGCCGAAATTTTCTTCCATTTTTTTTGTTTTTTCGTTTCTCCATTCGTGGTCATCATCCACCCCAACCAACTATGTCTGAGTCTAAATCATCTTTTCATCATGCCCTTACTGTCTCAAATATCAAAACACATGTTTCCGTCAAACTATAAATGGAAAACGTTCATTATGCAACTTGGACGAAATTATTCAAAATATGTTGTCGTGCTCACAAAGTTCTTCATCGTATAATTCCTCCAAAATATGGAAAAGGGAAGGAATTAACAACTGATGCAGACAAGGAACTGTGGGATACACTTGATGTCGCAGTCCTTGGTTGGATTTACGCAATAATATTCACTGACTTGTTGCATACAATAATGGAGTCGGATTCAACAACCATGGAGTCTTGTGAACGCTTGCAAGATATGTTTCAAGATAATCAAAACTCTCGCGCTGTTAGATTGGAGCAGGAGTTCTCAACCATTTACATGGAGGATTTCCCTTATGTTTCTGCATATTGTCAACGCCTCAAAGTGTTGGCAGATTAATTAAGAAATATTGGTTCACCGGTTACTAATAACCGGTTAGTCTTACAATTGGTTGTCGGTCTCACCGCTGCGTATAGCGGTGTGGGAACACTAATCCGTCAAATTAACCTTCTATCTTTGTTTTATCAAGCACGGTCCATGCTTGTTCTTGAAGAGTCGGGCTTGGTAAAAAATGCTTTAACTATTTCAAATTCCGCCATGATTTCCACTTTCTCAAATGATGGTATTTTTTTTACGTTTCTCAACAAAATAAGAAACAAAAAGGACGTAATAATAATAATAAGAATAAGGGTGAAAATCGTGGAAATAATAAAGTGAGGCCGCAATTCGATGGCGTGAAATGGCAACAACAACTCCGGTGGCGGCGATGCAAAGACGGTGGCAGAAATGACGGACATTGGCGCGAATAGTGGGCGAGCAAATGGTAAGCGGTGGCAGCCTGGCTCTGCGCCCGACCAGTCCCAACAGGAATCGGGCGAGCACCCGGCGGCCTGGCGATCCCAACCTCGAACCTAGTAGTCATTCTCCAAAGCAGGGAAACTCAACCCACTGCCTTTGGGCTGCCTAACAGTTTGAATACATCACTATCGGTCAGTGGCATCCAGTCCACTGGTGTTAGACGTATTTTATATACGCCTTTTGAGTCAGTTTTAGTTGATATTTTACTCGTTTTTGTTCTGTTTAGTATAGTAGTAGGTTTGTTTTTTTTCTTTTGAGTCACAGCGGTGCAAAAAGGTAAAATGATAAAAAGGAACGAGAAATGGGCAGAAAAGGTGCTCCCGAGGCGAAAAGGATGAAAGTTGGAAACTCAGAGCGAAAGAAGGCAGCACCGCGGTGCCACTATGCAGAACCGTGGTGCCATAATTACCGAGGAGCCACAGGACTTTCAGCACCGCGATGCCATTAGGCAGTACTGCAGTGCCATTTGTGTTGAGAAGCTGCAGGAGTTTCGGCACCGCGGTGCCGATATGCAGAACGACGGTGCCGACGCGGGAAATTTTAGTTCCGAAGACAAAATTGGCTTAGGACAGATTGGTCCATAGGGCACAAAAATTGGAGGATATTTAAGCCCTAGAGATTAATGCTATGGGAGGTGGGTCATTCTACAACAGAACACCACACAAGGCGGATTTGGAGCTACAATTGGAGACTTTGTTCTACGTAATTTTCTTTCTTTCGTTTTTAATTCAGTTATGTTATGGATATTGTGTTAGTTCTTAGCGTGACTATGACTAGGAGCTAAACACTCTATTAGGGCTTTCCTTATGAATCGCTTGAAACTGTTATTCATGAATTAATGCAGTAGTTTGATTTCTTTTTTCGTGTGATTAAGATTTAGTCAATATTTGGTATGAATGTTTGATAATTAATTGATTGTTAGTTATCATAACATATATGATTTTGAATAAAAAACCGAAAGGAGAGATTTGGATATGCTGTAATTGACTAGACATAGGTTAATATCGCGGACAAAAGTACCCCGATACTTGTGTATCATTATAGGTTAATGTTGTTAATCCTCCTTTGTGGTAAAAACTATCATAAAAATATAGAAGAGTTCTGCACTAGGGTTGAGTGATTATATGTCCTAACCGATTATAAGACAGTCTAGTTAACCGCTATCTTAACAAAGAAGAAGAATAAGTCTAGTTGCATTAAGGAATGAATAAAGTGGATAGTCGAGGATTTTGGAAGCCCTAATTCATTCATAACTGATTATAACTTTATTAGTTTAAATCTTGAAATTATTCTAGTAGTTAAATAAAAACCCCAAATCAAATATCGATTGCCAAATAGAAAACATAAAATAGATGAACGGTACTTAGAAACCAGTCTCTGTGGACGATATTCGGTCTTACAGACTATATTATTTGTGACGATACGTACGCTTGCATGAGCAGTCGAAATATCGCTAACAAGTTTTTGGCGCTGTTGTCGGGGACTGGCGTACATCTAATATCGAATCTCTATTTTTAATTTCTAATTTGGTCGTTCCTAGAACAAGTTTCTAACTCGTTCTGAGAGCAAATTTTTGTTATCACTTTTTGTTGTTTGTGTAATCTTGCAGGCAAGGTCAAGTATAGGTACATGGACTATCAATATCAGGGGATGCTGGACTATGACCTTTGTCCACCGCAACAACTTAGACCAAAAGCTCCACAAGAGGAGCGAAATGAGCTACAAGAAGCCTTATTCAGGCTCACCGAGTGCCAGAATATTCAAGGACTAACTCATCCACAACAGAATCAGGCTCCATCAGGAAGGCTAGATGATATGAGAGCAACTCTCTGGGCACTCTCAAACGCCCAGAATCAGTTCATGGAGGAAACAAAATTATCCATCAGGAATCTACAGATGCAACTGGGACATCTAGCTAGTAAGCTGAGAAATGGTACACAAGAGAACCGCCCTAGCAATACTGGTACAAACCCACAAGAGCAGTGCTAAGCAATTGATATGACGAGTGCAAACAATTGGAGACATGTTCATCCCCAATATGTCCACAAAAAGAGGGTGAACCCAGTGAGGTGAGGGAGCCAGCAGTCATTGACACACCGCAGGTGAAGATACCATATCCACAGAAACTTAGAAAGAATTCTCTTGACAAGCAGTTTTTTAAGTTTCTGGAGGTCTTAAAAAAAATGCACATCAACATTCCATTTGCTGAAGCCTTAGAACAAATGCCGAGTTATGTAAAGTTATGAAGGATATCCTCTGTAAAAAGAGGAGGTTGGAGGAGTATGTAACTATGGTGTTGACTGAAGAATGCAGTGTCATCCTACAGAGAAAGTTACCTCAGAAGTTGAAAGATCCGGGAAGCTTCACCATCCCTTGCACTATAGGGAAGTTTGAATGTCAGCAAGCTCTATGTGATTTTGGGGCAAGTATAAATTTGATGCCCTATTCTGTGTTCTACAAACTTGGAGTGGGGGAAGCAAGACCTACAACCATCACCTTACAACTAGCTGATCGCTCCATTGTCCACCCTAAAGGAATCATCGAGGATGTGTTGGTTAAAGTGGACAAGTTCATCTTCCCCGCTGATTTAATCATCCTAGACATGGAAGAAGATAAAGAGATGCCCATCATCCTTGGCAAGTCATTCTTAGCCACAGGCCAGACGCTTATTGATGTTCAGAAAGGTGAGCTGAGACATCGTGTTCAGGGAGAAGAGGTGATTTTCAATGTATTCAGGGCAGCAACTTACCCCAGGGTGAGTGATAACTGTCATGCTATTGATGTGGTTGATGAAGTAGTTTCTGAAAACGGGTTCAGGAGTGCGGATGCTCTTGGAATAGTGATGACACTATGGGATGAAGATAGTGGTAAAGACACAGAATGGAGGGAGTATGCGAATTGGTTAGACTCCCATGAGCCCTGCTATAAGAGAAAATACGAGGAGCTAGGAACCATGCCAGAGAGATCAGTACCGTCCACAAAACAAGCTCCAGAACTAGAATTGAAGGCTCTGCCAGATCATTTGCACTATCAATATCTAGGTGAGAATCAATCCTTACCAGTGATCGTATCATGTCATCTATCCAAGGTGGAGGTTGAAAAACTGTTAAGAGTATTGAGGGCTCACAAGCTCGCGATTGGGTGGACACTAGCAGACATTAGAGAGATAAGTCCTTCTACAGTGATGCACACAATTCATCTAGAAGTCGAGAGCAGACAATCTATTGAGGCACAGAGGAGACTAAATTCAACCATGAAAGATGTGGTGAGACAAGAGATCCTGAAATAGCTCGATGTTGGGGTGATTTATCCTATATCTGACAGTGCATGTGTAAACCCTGTGCAAATGGTACCCAAGAAAGGTGGCATGACTGTGGTGATTAACGAAAAGAATGAGATTATTCCATCCAGAACAACTACAGGGTGGAGAATGTGTATTGAATACCGCAAGTTGAACAAAGCAACCAGGAATGATCATTTTACCTTGCCTTTTCTTGACCAAATGCTTGACAGACTTGCAGGACACAACTACTATTGCTTCCTGGATGGCTATTTAGGGTATCATCAAATTTCCATCTCTCCAGAAGATCAGGAGAAGGTAACCTTCACATGCCCCTTTGGTACGTTTGCTTTCAGAAGAATGCCATTTGGGCTTTGCAATGCACCCGCCACTTTTCAGCGTTGTATGATGGCTATATTTTCTGACATGGTGTAGAGGACCATAGAAATCTTCATGGATGATTTTTCTGTTTTTGGGTCCTCCTTTGATGAATGCTTAAAGCATTTGGAAGCAGTGTTGCAGCGGTGCAAGAGTTCGAATTTGGTGCTGAACTGGGAGAAGTGTCACTTTATGGTACATGAAGATATCATGCTTGGTCACAAGATTTCCAGCAAAGGCATTGAGGTAGACAAGGCTAAGGTTTCAGTGATCGAAAATCTGCCACCTCCAGTATCGGTGAAAGAGATCAGAAGTTTCCTTGGGCACACTGGTTTCTACAGAAAATTCATCAAAGACTTCTCAAAGATCTCTAAACCTCTGTCCACCTTGTTGATGAATGAGATTGCTTTTTGAATTCAATGAAGAATGTCTGACTGCCTTTCAGACACTTAAAAAGAAGTTAACCTCAACACCTATAGTCACTGCACCGGATTGGACACTCCCATTTGAATTGATGTGCGATGCAAGCAACTACGCAGTGGGAGCGGTTCTTGGACAGAGAATTGACAAGGTATTCAAGTCAATTTACTATGCTAGCAAAACCCTCAATGATGCTCAGCTGAATTATGCGACGACAGAGAAAGAGTTGTTAGCCATAGTATACGTATTTGAGAAATTCAGGTCATACCTCATTGGGAATAAGGTGATAGTGTACACTGACCACTCAGCCATCAAGTACTTGATGATGAATAAGGATGCAAAACCTCGGCTTATACGATGGGTGCTGCTACTGCAAGAGTTTGACATGGAGATTCACGATAAAAAGGGGACTGAGAACGTGGTGGCAGACCACTTGTCAAGGCTTGAAGTGGAAGAGATTCAGAATACCAAGGATGTGCAAATAAATGACTACTTTCCAGAGGAGCAAATGTTTCAGGCAGGTACCAGTGTAAATTTACCTTGGTTCGCTGACTTTGTTAATTTTCTCACAGCAAAAGTATTGCCCTTAGGAATGACAAGGCAGCAAGTGAAAACGTTCTATTTGAAGAAATTTTAGGTCTCACCAAATCACACGTCAGAGGTAAAACATTACTACTAGGAAGAGCCAATTCTCTACAAGCACTGTGCTGATCAAGTCATAAGGAGGTGCATCCCCGAGGATGAAATGCACCAAATTCTCACTCATTGTCACACCTTGCAATGTGGTGAGCATTTTGTAGCATCACGGACATCAGCCAAGGTATTACAGAGTGAATTCTATTGGTCAACTCTATTCAAGGATGCCAACACCTTCGTGAGGGGCTGTGATCGTTGCCAAAGAACTGGGAACATGACAAGGCGAAACGAAATGCCCCTGACTGGGATCTTAGAAGTGGAGTTGTTTGAAGTATGGGGGATTGATTTCATGGGCCCGTTCCCAACGTCCTTTGGGAACCAATACATTCTCTTTGCAGTGGATTATATGTCCAAATGGGTCGATGCAGTGGCTACTAAAGAGAATGATAGTAAAACTGTCTTGAAATTCCTGCAGAAAAACATATTCACAAGGTTTGGCACCCCAAGAGCCCTCATCAGCGATGAAGGGAGTCATTTTTGCAACAAGCATCTTGATACCTTGCTGACACGTTATGGAGTCTACCACATGACTGTCTTGTCATACCACCCGCAAGACAACGGGCATGCCGAAATTTCAAACAGGGCAGTGAAAAACATACTGGAAAAGACAGTGGATGACTCAAGGAAGAATTGGTCTACGAAGCTAGATGATGCACTATGGGCCTATATGACAGATTTCAAGACTCCCATTGGGATGTCACCATACAAGATGGTCTATGGGAAGACATGTCATCTAACGCTGGAGTTGGAACACAGGGCATACTGGGAAACGAGAAAGCTGAACATGGATGCCAAAGAAGCAGGGCAGAAGAGACTGCTGCAACTGAATGAGTTAAATGAATTTCGGAATAACGCTTATGAGAACGCAAAAATCTACAAGGAGAGGGTCAAAACATGACATGACAAGAACTTGATCCTTAAAGAGCTACAACCTGGGCAACAAGTACTCCTATTTAATTCAAGGCTGAGATTGTTTCCAGGCAAGTTAAAGTCCAGATGGTCAGGGCTATATGTTGTGGAAAAAAGGTTCCCTTATGATGCGGTCGAGTTGAGAGGAAAAGAGGGCACACCATTCAAAGTGAACAGACAGAGAGTGAAGCCATACTTGTTGAATGACATAGAACAAATCAACTCTGTGGTCTATTTCGAGTCACAATGATAAGGAACCTGCATCTGGCTACAAGACGTTAAAGACAACACTACTTGGAAGGCAACCCAACTTTTAAATTACGCAATTGAGTTTAATTAGAACAGTCTCACTTTTGATATTTTGTGTGTGGTGATGCAGGTGAAGTAATGGGACATGAAGCAGGAAAATAACGCTGGAAAACACTGAATCAGGAGTTTCAGCACCGCGGTGCCATCATGCAATACTGCGGTGCCGAAAGATCAGAGCGGCCACAATAGTTTAGGCACCGCGGTGCCTGTCTGCAGAACTGCGGTGCCTGAACACGTTTCCAGAAAATAAAAAGCACTAAAATGGACAATGCAGTATCCGCTGCCACCACCACCATTTTGAGCCGATGTATGTCTGTAAGTCGTCCCATTTTAATTTTTGAGTCTTTTACACATTTGGGACAATGTGTCGTTTAAGTTTGGGGGGGGGGGGGGGGGGAGTTTTAATTTTATTTTATTTTTGTGAGTCTTTTGTTGTTTTTGTATTTTATATGAGTCAATTTTTTTTTATCATGCATGCTGTGCTTATTTGGAACGCCTAGTGAACTAAGTGGGATAATGTAGTGGAATGAGAAGCTAAAATTTGTGTGCTTAAGTTTGATATGCCAAAAAATCATGAAACTTTGATTATTTGGAATATTTGATGCTTAGTCTATGTGTTGTCAAGTGAAAAATGTCTGGGAAGTCTGCTTGCTTGCTATTTGAGGCGAAATAGTTAAGATGTACATGTTAGGGAGATGACTTAGACATTTCTTTAATAGCCCTTCTTACCCTTCATTACCTATCCTGACAATAAATTGTATCTCTAGTCAGCCCCGTTGAGCCTAAAATAAGTTGTTTTCTTTGACACCCCATGATTTCCTCGTGTGCCATAAGCAGTAATTGAAAAATTGGAATGAAAAAGAGTGAAAAAGAATACAAAAAGAGAGTGAAAAAGTGATGCACCCCAATAAAAAAATGTAAAGCTTAAGTTTGGGGGTGCCTATATGAATTGATTCATGTTCTCAAAAAGAGAAAGGGGGAATGATAGGTATGAACTGAAAAGAATACCAAAAAGAATGACAAAACGGTTGAATGAGAAAAATGTTTATGGTACGTAAATTGAGCCTAAATGCCTACCCCTGCCTAAGCCTACATTACAACCTTGAAAAGTCCTGAAGATCTCTAGTATGTATGTCTATGATTAGTGGAGAATAGCAAGTACATGCCCGTAGAACTAAATGAAATTGACATGCATAGGTTAGGTATTCATGATTCCATTACTTGTGATTGAAATAAATTTGCGAAATATCTGACTTGAAATTCTAGATTGCTGAATTCATGCTATATCTGTTCCTGCATATTATCACAACTAACGTTCATGTGTTTCTAAGTCTTTGTGCAACTGCTTAATTTGATTCTTTGAGTCTTTTATTTTTTTGTCTTTGTTTTTGTTTTGATCTTTGCTTGAGGGCGAACAAAGGTTAAGTTTAGGGGTGTTTGTTAGGCGTATTTTGTATACGTCTTTTGAGTCATTTTTAGTTGGTATTTTACTCGTTTTTATTGTGTTTAGTATAGTAGTATGTTTGTTTTTCTTTCTTTTGAGTTACAGCGGTGCAAAAAGGCAAAATGGCAAAAAGGAACGAGAAATGGGCAGAAAAGGTGCTCCCGAGGCGAAAAGAAAGAAAGTTGGCAACTCAGAGCGAAAGAAGGCAGCATTGCGGTGCCACTATGCAGAACCGCGGTGCCATATTTACCCGAGGAGCCACAGGACTTTCAGCACTGCGGTGCCATCAGGCAGTACCGCGGTGTCATTTATGCTGAGAAGCTGCAAGAGTTTTGGCACCGCGGTGCCGGTATGCAGAACCGCGGTGCCGATGCGAGAAATTTCAGTTCCGAAGGCAAAATTGGCTAAGGACAGATTGGTCCATAGGGCACGAAAATTGAAGGATATTTAAGCCCTAGGGATTAATGCTATGGGAGGTGGGTCATTCTACAACAGAACACAACATAAGGCGGATTTGAAGTTACAATTGAAGACTTTGTTCTACGTAATTTTCTTTCTTTCGTTTTTAATTCAGTTATGTATGGATATTGTGTTAGTTCTTAGCGTGACTATGGCTAGGAGCTAAACACTCTATTAGGGCTTTTCTTATGAATCGCTTGAAACTGTTATTCATGAATTAATGCAGTAGTTTGATTTCTTCTTCTCTTGATTAAGATTTAGTCAATATTTGGTATGAATGTTTGTAAATTAATTGATCACTAGTTATCATAACCTATATGATTTCGAATCAAAAATCGAAAGGAGAGATTTGAATATGCTGTAATTGACTAGACATATGTTAAAATCGCGGACGAAAGTACCTCGATACTTGTGTAGCATTATATGTTACTGTTTTTAATCCTCCTATGTGGTAAATCCTATCATAGAAATATAGAAGGGTTCTGCACTGGGGTTGAGTGATTATATGTACTAACCGAATATTAGACAGTCTAGTTAACCTCTATCTTAACAAAGAAGAAGAATCATTCTAGTTGCATTAAAGATTGAATAAAGTGGATAGTCGAGGAGTTTGGAAGCCCTAATTCATTCATAACTGATTACAACTTTATTAGTTTAAATCTTGAAATTATTCTAGTAGTTAAATAAAAACCCCAATCAAATATTGATTGCCAAATCGATAACATAAAATAGATGAACGGTACTTAAAAACCAGTCTTTGTGGACGATATTCAGTCTTACAGACTATATTACTTGTGACGATGCGTACGCTTGCGTGAGCAGTCTAAATATTGCTAACAATTGGCCTTGCAAATCCCCCGGTCACCCGTAGTCAACATGGAATTGTCAAACCCAATACCAAATTTATCCTACACACCCAGGTCTCGAAATCACCTTTGCCTCGTAACCCAGTGTCTGCTCTAAAGGACCCGAATTGGAAAATGGCCATGGATGATGAATATCACACTCTAATTAAAAATAGGATGTGGAATTTACTATCTCGTCCATCTAATGCTAATATAATTCGGTCTATGTGGATTTTCAGTCATAAAGAAAATCTAATGGAACTTTTGAGCGGCATAAGACCCGTCTTGTAGGTGATGGGAAAACACAATAGGTTGGTGTAGATTGCGGGGATACGTTCAGTCCAGTGGTCAAACCGAAAAGTATAAGAACAATTCTAGGCCTGTCTCTCTCAAAAGGATGACCCCTTCATCAATTGGATGCCAAAAATACCTTCTTCCATGGACAACTCAATGAAACTGTCGACATGCACCAACCGTTGGGATACATAGATCCCAAATATCACAATCATGTGCATTTACTCAACAAATCATTATATGGACTAAGCAGGCCCTCAGGGCATGGTATAAGTGGTTTGCAGATTTTGTGTCACGTATGGACTTTTATCACATCCGTTCCGATAATTCTCTATTTATTTATCGTCAAGGTAATAATATTGCTTATATTATTTTATATGTGGATGATATTATCCTAACAACATAGTCAGACTCTCTTCGCAAGTTTATCATGTCACAGCTTGGTTCTGAATTTGCTATGAAAGATCTTGGTCCACTACACTACTTTCTAGGAATTGCTGTGACAAGACATGCAAGTGGATTATTTCTCTCTCAGAAGAAGTATGCATCTGAGATTATTGAACTAGCTGGAATGTCATCTTGCAAACCTTCGACAACTCCGGTAGACACTAAGTCTAAATTAAGTGCCACCTCAAGAAAACCATTTGTCGATACAATATTATACCACAGCCTAGCAGGAGCTTTGCAATATCTCACGTTCACCAGGCCGAATATTATTTATGTAGTGCAACAAGTGTGTTTATTCATGCATAATCTGATGGATGAACATATGCATGCTCTAAAATGCATTGTGTGTTATATTCAGGGCACTCTGGAGTATGAATTACATCTATACTCATCATCCGTTTTCAAACTTGTCACTTATACGGATGCAGACTGGGCAGGTTGTCTGAATACCAGGGGCTCCACCTCAGGTTATTGTGTCTTCCTCGGTGACAATTTGATCTCCTGGTCTTCAAAAAGACAAGCTACATTATCACGTTCAAGTACTGAAGCAGAATACTGTGTTGTTGCAAATATTGTGTCCGAATCATGTTGGATTAGAAATATGTTACTTGAACTTCAGTGGCCAATTCCAAAAGCCACAATGGTATACTGTGATAATGTTAGTGCAATCGATCTCTCAGGGAATCCGATCAATTATCAACGCACTAAACATATTGAGTTAAATATCCATTTTGTTCATGAGAAGGTGGCTAGCGGACAAGTGCGAGTGTTACATGTCCCGACACGCCATCAAATCGCAAATATTTTCACAAAAGGACTTCCGCTGGTATTATTTGAAGATTTTCGGGACAGTCTCATCATTCGCCGCCCTCCAACTTCGACTGTGGGGAGTGTTAGAATATAATAATTAGAATAATTATTTATTATAATTAATGATAGTATCATTTATGTATGGTAAGTAGTAAAATGATAATTAGGAATATGTTAATCGGGAAGAATATTATTAAGGATTGATTATTGATTAGGAAGATAAGAGGCTTGATTTCCTCTTCACATTTATTTGTATATTGTGTATATATTATTTCTGGAAGAATACAATTGAGAAAAACATTTCAAATTATTACGGTTAGTGCAATTCAAACTTAACAATATGGTTGTGATTTTTAAGTCAAAGCAAGAAACAATCACAAACTCGTGAAACTGAAAAGATCTAAATAGGAACACATGATTTGACTGATTTGCATATTGTAGGGTTACAAGAAAAGCCAAACACTACAACACAGTATAGGAACGTCGTTGACACAACATGATATTTCTTTTTAACTGAACAAAAAAGAATATGCAGGGATCAAAAGTCGTGAATGTTCTGAGTTGCTCCATGATAGATAAAAAAGAAACTCATTTAACATAGGATACCATTTTCTTTCTTTTCTTTATTTATTGAGTCTTTGACGGTAGAACTTTTGTTTTCACACTAATATCGCGTAGTCATGTTGAATGTTGGTGACATTGTTAAAAAGATTTAACTTTTACACCATCATATATATTTTTTTCTTTAGAATTAGATAATCGTCCACAGTAATTCTAATTACTAACAAACAACAACAACAAACCCATTTTGATCCCACACAGTGGGGTCTGGAGAGGGTGAGATGTACACAGACATTACCTCTACCTTTGTGAGGTAGAGAGGTTGTTTCCGGTAGACCCTCGGCTAAGAAGAAAGGTACATGTCGCATAAATATATGAAAGGAGAGAGCAAATAACAAGATATAAAATAAAAGTGGAAACATACATTAATAGCCATCACCAAAATTAAACAATGTGATATCTGACAACTACTACTAAAAAAAAAAGAGGAGATAAGAAAAACTCGACCCCTCCCTCCCCACACATATCTATCTACTTCTAGCCTTCTACCCTAATCCTAAACATTCATATCTTCTTATCTAAGGCCATATCCTCAGTCAATTGAAGTCGTGTCATGTCTTGTCTAATCACCTCCCCAGTTCTTTTTCGGCCTACCTCTACTTCTCCTAACTCCAGCTACAACCAACCTCTCGCACCTCCTTACTGGCGCATCATCGTCCCTTCTCTTCACATTCCCGAACCACCTCAATCTTGATTCCCTCATCTTTTTCTCCACTGAAGCCACTTCCATCTTGTCCCGTATAACTTCGTTCCTAATCATATCTCTCCTGGTATGCCCACACATCCATCTGAGCATCCTCATCTCCGCTATCTTCATCTTCTGAACGTGGGCATTTTTGACTGACCAACACTCTGCACCATATATAATAATGTTGGTCTAACCACCACTTTGTAGAACTTTCCTTTAAGCCTTGACGATACATTCTTATCGCACAATACCCAGGAAGCAAGCCTCCATTTCGCCCATCCCTCTAAAATACAATGTGTGACATCATCGTCAATCTCCCCGTCACCCTGGATTACAGACCCAAGATACTTGAAGCTTCATTTCTTAGGTATGACTTGCTCCTCTATCTTTACCGCATCCTCCGTCTCATGCGCACCGCCACTGAACTTGCACTCTAAGTACTCCATTTTAGACTTGCTTAAAATGAAACCTTTAGACTCTAAGACATTTCTCAAACTTCTAGTCTATCATTAACTCCACCGCGCGTATCGTCGATCAAAACTATGTCATCTGCGAATAACTATACATCTAAAAAGGTGATAAACAATTTATTATGGTCGATTAATTAATTAATACATACGGATAATGTAAAATTTCTTACACACCATCGATACATACAAGTTAATTAACTAATTGGTTAACTTATATATATTGATGTACATTAGTTTAGAGTTGTTAAAATCAGAAATCTTGATGAATTTGAGGTCTGAGACTGAAAAGTATTACTAAGGGAGTGCTTCCTTGAGTCTTATACAGCGTTTAAATTAATCTGAACTTCAAAATGAATACTTCACGTTAGGCGAAAATAAAATAAATTGAAAATAATAAATAATTAAGGGACATTTGAATTGGTATGACAATGTGAATGGAAATGACCAAAACCAAAGTCAGAGAGGGAGAGAGAGCGCACATGAAATCCATAATATTAGAGAAGAAATCACATGCAAGCATCCAAAGACAATGGAGTGAGTGAGTGACATCATTAATCGATCATATATTGTTGGTTTACAACTACTGTTCCTTATCTGGCCACGACTTCTCCCCTTTCCGATGTTCCCAACATTCAAACATCACGTGTTCCCCTTTCCCTTTTCCCCCATTTTCTTTATTTAATATAAGTATTGTATTTAATATACCAACCTTTTTTCTCAATGAAGACATCATATTCATCTGGAAAGATAATTATAGCCTAGGTCCTAGGAGGTTTGTGGGATATAACTAATAAGTTCAATTATAGTACCCCAATAATAGGTTAAGGAATTCTAGCTGAGATGGTGCTTGTATGATTAAGTCATATGTTTGGTTTAGGCTATAAATGTGATAAAAGTTATAACCACAAAATTAAAATTCCTCATAATTATTAACTACGTAAAAAGAAAATCGAATAAGCTTAAGACATTAGTAAGACTTGCAGATAATTTGGTTCGTTCAAGTCATTAAGGTCACAAATTCTGATGATATCACATTATAGTAAAGAATGAATGTAAAAACAAAAAGGTGACAACATAGGAGTAAGGGTGTGTTTGGTTCGGGATAATAGAATTAGGGTAAGGAAATGAAATTCCCTGATTTCCTTTGAAGTTGTTTGTTTGGCCTATTTTTCCATTCCATTTATCCTTTTTTTTCTTCCATTCCCTTACATTAATTCCCCACACCCCTAGGTATTTTCATTCCATTTCTCCAATTCATTATCCGGACCAACCCGGACCACCCCGGACCCCCGACCCTGAATCCTGGACCCCCGGACACGTTTCCATTCCGTTTCTGAAACAGACCAAAACATGTAGGGATAATCAGGATAATTCATTTTCTTTCCTTTCAATTCTCTTACTGAATTCCATTCCGTTTACCCTGCGCAAACCAAACGCACCGATTATTTACCTTACATTGTTCAGTTCTCAATAAACCTCTCTTTCTTTCCATTCAAAAAAAAAAGAAGAAGTTAATATATAGATGAGACAATAAACCATTTGATAGCCTCGATAGGAGGCGGCTTCAAGCTCTTGGAAAACTTAATCAACTTATAAGATATACTTGTACAAATGTGTGGGAAATGGGAAAGGGGGTTTGTATCTACAGTTCAAAGTTAGTATATAAGTAACCATATATCAAAAGATACCCTTTAGAAAACAGTGCTAATACCTTCACTTTCGCCTCAAAGAAATTATTTTTAAACTTTACTTAAGATATAAATTTTCTTTCTCGAGAGGATGTTTTTCAATTTGATGCGATCCCATAGGCTAATATCCCCACTTAATATAGTAATTATTCTTATCAATGTCATCGTGCTTTACCCATAGGATAGATTATTTTATTGTTCCCTGTCAGAATAAGCATTGAAGGTTCCATAAAATAACAAGGAAAACATTGAGATTTGAGAAACTACTAATGAAAGATTGCTAAATTCAAACTAGTTTTGAGAGTATACTTTCACTCCAAAACATGTCCGTCCACTTTTTACCCACTTATTCCTATTCCCCTTTCTCTTCTTTAACATGAATTCGGCATCTAATTTTCTCCACTTAAATATCATACTCTTAATCTATAATAGGGTCGAACTAGTAACCATGTGAAGGAGAGTGTCCGCTATGAATTTGACCAATCCAGTAGCTTTGGTTCTAATTTTGAATTTATCTTAAATTGAATATTTAGAAATTATTAATTTAAAATTACAATAATTAAAGAAATTAGAATTCAGAACCTATTCAAATCTTGGCTCTCCGGGTGGTGCCACACTCCGTTCACGTACAACAATGTGTTGAACTATTTCAACAAATCTGCGAGTGAGATATCCTGATCTTCGTACAACAATATCCACAACTTCTTTACGGGCTCCGTAACAAGAAATGATGTATTCTGTTAAAGAGAGTCCTTCACACAAATTGCTTTGAATAGGTAAATCAATCATTTGTCTTTGAGGATCCAACCTTAATCCTCTCATACCTACTAATTGATGTACCTGAGATGCATTTTCTCTAGCTCCCGAGAAAGACATTATATGAACTGGATTAAAAGGGTCATTCATCCTAAAATTAGGATTCATTTCTTCTCGCAAATATTCACTTGTAGCATACCATATTTCAATGGATTGACATAATTTTCTACCGCGTGTACATTCCCATAATGATGGTGTTTTTCTAAAATCAAACTTTGTTGTTCAACATCTTGAACTAGCCATCCCTTAGAAGGTATTGTTAAAAGATTCATCAATTCCTAATGAAATGGATGTAGCAGTAGCTTGTTGAAACCCCATAGTTTTTACTTGATCCAGGATATGTGATGTATATGTCATTCCGAAGTGCTCTATTAATCTACTAATAAGGGATTTCATGGCAATTCCATCTATCAATTTATTGTGAAAGACCAGATTGACCCGTTCTGCCACAAGTACCTCCATATTCCGTTGAGTAGGATTCGACAATGAGTTTGAGTCGGTAATTGTAAAACTTCCTTTTATCGACCTTGATTCGCGTATAAATTTTGAAACTATGGACCTACATGAACCGGAGAGCCCCGAAATTCCACAGGTATCATAGAATTACGTTAGGTACCATATGAATAGGCCCGGGAAAACTCTTGTATAGCTTCTTCTATTTCTCTATAAAGAGCAATATGACCAACAATGGCTCAAATGTATATAAAAAGGATTTATTTTTTTAGACTTCTTACTTTTAGATAGTGTCCATAAATCTCATAAAAAGTACGTAAAAATTCATAGTGAACTTCGATGGGAGTATCTCTTGAAGCAATAACACATTAATCTAGTCTCCACCGGATCCACAAAGGACTATCTAAATTGATTCATTTCTGTCGATAAGCTCCAATTGCATCATAGGAATTCAAAAAAGGGTTCTTTCGTATACTTATAGTAACTATTGTCACTTTTTTTTTTGATTTTGATAGTTTATGCGATTACATTTATTATATCTATTTAAACAAATACCTCGGTGATTTTCGTTCGTTAATACATAGAGTCCAATAAGCATATCTTGCGTTGGTACGAAAATAGAATCTCCAATACCCGAAGATAAAAGATTCATATGAAAACATAAGTAAACGAGCCTCTACTTGAGCCTCCAAGGATAAAGGTACATGAACAACTATTTGATCTCCATCAAATCAGCATTGAATCCATTGCAAACTAATAGATGTAAACAAATAGCGCGCCTGTTACACCCCGTACTTACAGGATATGTTTAAGAACGTACGTACGAACTCACGAGTGTTAAAAATTTGAGACTTGTAAAAAAGTTTATCGGAATTATGAAATTGTCGGAAAACGTATTATTGTGACATATGGGAGGGCGACACGTGTCACCCCCCTATTTGGTGTCTTGGACGAATTACATGGGCACAAGGGTCATTTGACCCTTGTTAAGAAGACAAGTCTTGCTAAGTAGTAGAGCTTGACATGTTTGACTTAGTCAAGGGGACCATTAGTCTTGAGATTTGTTAAGACCTCATCCAAACCACCCATTTGTTTATATCTTGACCCTCCATTGCCCTTTATAATACTAGTAGTAGCAAAAGGTGTGTCCAACACTTAGAAAAATTTACAAGAAATTGATGAACAAGCTAGCTTAGCTCTCGGGTTTGCTCCCTTCAAGAAGAGAAAATTTTCGTTTCTTGTCCTTTAAGCTCCACACTTTAAACCAAGGTTCATGAGTGTTATGTAAGTGTATCTCAATAGAAAAATCCCGGAAAAAGAGAGTTTTCGTATTAGTCGCAAAGTGAAAACCTAGTGGCTTTCTAGGTTTTGGATTGGAAGTTTAAAGGAAAGTTGTTGGTATGGTTCTAAGGGTCCCAACAAGCGGATTGAAGTGCCTTGGAGAGGCTCTAAACTACTATGGAGCGACTTCGGATTTGGAATTGGATTAAGAATCGTTAAGGTATAATCTTGTCTTTTAAGGTGTTACAAGATTATATGTTTATATTGTTGTTGTTAGCTTTACATGTTGATAGCATGAGGTTGGTATGTTGAAGTTTATAAGTATTATGGATTGATTGTAGCTTAATCCGAAATGTTATATTAGCCACTTGAAGTTGGATTACTAATTGGTCGTTTGTTAGAAATCGTCGCATGTCACTTACTTGGAGATTATGGTAGTTATAATCAAATGCGACTTGATATCATGTTATGCTACCAATTTGGATTGAAATGGAAATTGGATAAGAATTGGTATTGTTGTATTCTTTATGGCCGAAAATTGGACTAGTAGTTGTATTAGCTTGTTATCGTTGTGGGGCGAAATTTTACACGTCTAGTAGGCGTGTAATCCCCTATTGATTAATTGCTTTGATTGTGAGCCAATTGGGGCTGTTTGGCTATTGTATTTCGCCTTGAAAAGGTGGCAAAGTTAGTAGAAACAAAGGAGGTGCTGTCCGATTTTCCGTAGAATTAGTGACTTAGCACTTAGAATAATTCTACGTTTGGAGTAAGAGGTTAATGGACGTATGGTGACCATTATAGGTTGAAGTACTAAGTATAGCGTATCCTACTTGAAGGACGGGTTAGCTATCAAGATTGAAGTACTTTGGAGCATTTTGCTACTTGTCGACAATCGTCGCGAGGTATGTGAACCTCTTCCTTCCTTTGGCATGATTCTATGTATGGAATATACCTGTGGTATCATTTCATGTTTCCTGTTACTCTTAGAAGTTAAGAGGTAGTTGTGTGATCTATTCTATGTAGAACTTTTCCTATCTTTGAGCATGACTAGTTGCACGTATGTAGTACGGTAGACGTACAACACCTTGATATCCTTTACTAGTTGTGAATAGCCAAGTCGGGTGAGTTGGGAGATTAACTCACTTCTTTGCAAGTATAAGGGATGTCTTAAGTTTTATTAAAGTTAAGGGACTTGAAGAGTTTTAAAGTATGTGATACTTGTTCCGTTTTAAACGTATAAGTCCCTTGGATAGGAAATTGTTTTTGGCTAAGGTATAAAGTGAATATAACGGCTTTATGGGAAGTTAGTTATATTTGCTTTATGGAAAGATAAATGACTTGATTTTAGTGAAAAGGCAACTTGTTTTTAAGGCATTAATTGCCTAAGGTTTTATAATAAAAGGAGTCACTTGTTTTCTAAAGGTTAAGAGACTAATTGTATTTTTGAAAGTTATGAGAATTGATTTGAAAGTATAAAATACTTGGTTTCAAAAAGTAGATGTCTCTTGGTTATAAAAGGAACGTGTTGGTCTAAACCATAAAGGGTTATAACGGCTTTATGGGAAGTTGGTTATAACGGCTTTATGGAAGGTTAAGAGAATGGTTTTCTCTAGTAAAGTAATCAAAGGAATAACTTGTATTAAGGAAGGGCAAATTGGTTTAAAGGTACCAATTGCTTAAGGTTTTTAATAAAGAAGTCACTTGATTTAGAAGCCGGTAATTGTATTTCTAAAAAGGTATTGTGACTTGTCTTGAAAGGTGGATAGGACTTGATACTACGGTTGTTAGTATCGGGGAAGTTTTATTTGGAAAGGAGTCTTTTGAAAAGAATGTACGTACGTAGTACTTTGGCTTGATTAATTGAGAATTATTCTATGTGCGCCTTGATAAGTACTTTGGTTTGGTTAATTGAGAATTAGCCTATGTGTGCTGGTGATAGCCTTTGAGTGCAAGTTTTATGTTTTATTACGTTGCCGCGACTCTCGGTTGGAGGTATTTGTCTTGTTATGAAGTTACTTGGGCGTCAAGCGGTGATGTGGGATTCCACGGGTATGCTTCCGTTATTTGTAGCACTTGGGTTAAATTCCCGGATTTTATTAAAGACATGGTAGTGCTTATGTCTTGTTTGATGGTCGGTCGAGATAGGGTAAGAGTATAAATGAGGGGCAAGCCCCAAGACGTTGTATACCATTCTCCGGGTAAGAGTATAAGTGAGGGGTAAACCCCCAAGACGCTGTACCACCTGCTTTATGTGTTGATTGTCGGCCGGTTGAGATAGGGTAATAGTATAAATGAGGGGCAAGCCCCAAGACGTTGTACCACCTTCTCCAGGGTAAGAGTATAAATGAGGGGCAAGCCCCAAGACATTATACCCCCTGCTTTACCACCTTCTCCAGGGTAAGAGTATAAATGAGGGGCAAGCCCCAAGACGTTATACCACCTGTTTTGATTGATATTATGGGCGTGAGACCCATGGTTATGTTTTACACTTATAGCTGTCGACAGTGATGTGGGATTCCACGGGCAGGAGATATATGTATGTATGGTGTATGTGTACGCCGACAGTGAGGTGGGATGCCACGGGCGCGTCACATGGTTATGTTTTACACTTTTAGCTGTCGACAGTGATGGGGGATTCCACGGGCACGCTTTGCTATTTTGTGTGACTTGATCGCGTCTTGGATTGGGCCGGGTAGTATATGCGTCCCTCCGTAATGGGCCGGACTATGTTATGAAAGATAAGTAAGTTAGATAGAGATGAACTTAATGACTTCTCCTAAGTAAGTACGTAAGATATGGCTATAACTCTTAATAGAATGGAAAAGATATTGATGTGAAATTAAGTTCATAAGTGGTAATGACACGGCAGGATCTGGTATGTACTTTTTTATACTTGTCCTTGTCATTCTTTTGTACAGTTATGATCTGTTTACTATACGCTATTTCTGTTCCATATTCGATTGTTGTTATGCACTTCCGGGCTGCGTTAAATGCCGCAGGTTTTTAGGTACCCAGGTTGGTGATCCTTGCTCATAGGATCTCGGTTCAGTTTTTGAGAGAAAGCTCCATTTGCTCCGGAGGCTTAGCTCTTGGTACGGTTTTCCCTGAGGTAGTAGATTCATGTATATTCAGGGGTATGGCGGGGCCTTGTCCCGCCACAGTGGTTATGTTAAAACTCTTAGAGGTCTGTAGTCACATATTGTGGGTCAGTTTGTAAAAGAAATGAGGCAACTGCTTCGGTTGTATTTATATATGTTCAGGAAGGTAGCCCTATCGGCTAACCTGTTGTTTTACTTCCGATGTTTTATTTATAAGTTTCATGTATGTTCCGCTGATTTTCTCTGATGTTTACCTGTAAGGGTCCCAGGTAGGGCACCAGTCGCGGTCCCGGGGTCGGGTCGTGACAGCGCCCCTCCACTAAAATAGGTTGGAATGCATGTATGCCTAATCTATGAAGAGTGGGTACTCTATTAAGCAATACATGATGTCACTACATAACTTCTTGAAGGATTTTCCATACAATCGGTTTTTTTTCTTGAATTTTACTCTTAGCAAATTCTATGTTCGAAGCAAGATGTTGTCTAATTAGACCACAAATTATAAATATCTGAAAAAATTCTATTGCTATTTCATGAGGTAATCCACATCGATGTAATGAAAGTGATGGACCTACGACAATGACAGAACGTCCTGAATAATCGATTCATTTGCCAAACAGAGTCTCACGAAATCTTACCTTTTTCCCTTCAATTAATCAGAAAATAACTTGTAAATTTTATTATGACTGTCTCTCATTGGTTGTCCCCGAATTCCATTATCAAGAAGTGTATCCACGACTTGTTGTACTAATTTTTCCTGACACATTACTAATTCTCCTGGCGTATATCTACTCGTTGTTAATAGATCGATAAGGGTATTGTTTCGATATATAAATCTTCTATAGAGTTCATTAATATACGAGCTCATTAGTTTACCCCCATCTATCTGAATGATCGGTCTCAACTTAGGAGGAAGAACTGGTAATACACACAAAATCATCTATTTTGGCTCTATATTTGTTTGAATAAAATGCTTAGCCAATTCCACACGTCTAATCAAAAAGTTCTTTCTTCTTCCAACTTTTCGATCTTCCCATTCATTTCATGTGTGTACTTCTTCCCCCAATTCTACCAATAAATTTTCTATAATAATTCATAAATCTAGATCACTTAATTGTTCTCGGATAGCACCTGCTCCAGTAGAGATTTCTCGATTGCAAAATGTATCGAAACTCTGGGTAGTAAAAAAAGCGGGATGCTGTAGTTTAAAGATTGAATTTCATATTCGAATAAACCTTGTAATTGTAAGAAAGATGATTTTTTAATTATGGGCCTAGCAAAAGTAAGATTGGGATAGGATTCTATAGGATCTCCTCCCCCTTTTAAAATCGAACGTGAAAGTTTCCTTTCGTCCGGCTCAAGTAGGTACACCAAATAAGGAAAGGAGTTCTCGTTTTCAAACTCTAGAAAATTCCAAAATAAAAAAGTTTACTCCTTACTCAAGTTCCAAGTGAACAAGAAACAAGATTTCAGTTATTCTATTAATTTTTAGTCAAATTCAATTCCAACAAATAAAATAGAAAATTCTTGAGTAGTCTACTTCCCATTGAATGATAAATCCCTTAAACTCTTACTAATTAAAGGAATTGAATGATAAATCCCTTAACTCTTACTAATTAAAAGAATACAACCCATAAGGGATTTACTTATCTATATATTGTTCCATTTGATCTTTCAGGTTACGACTTAACCTCGATGATTAGGCAACCACACCCTTAAAGTCTATACGCGATAGATAGACTCCTGTAACTATGACAGATTTGCTTACTTGAACATACTTTCTTTCCACGAAAAGAAAGGAAATGGTTCATTCCACAAAATAAAAATATTTTTTATGAGGTATAAATAGAAATTTCTCTTTATTTGATTTGTTACGAAATAGACCATAGATCAATTCCCTTTTTTATTTGGGAGTATCGACTACACCCCAATTCTGAGCTTCAGGTTACTCTTTCCAAGTGACATGTCAGGTCTAGGGCATATCAATTGGGTTGGCTGGTATGACAATTTCCCCTTTCGAGTATGTAAAATTAAAAAAATTCGATCAAATCACACATTGCAATATACTAGGCCTTCTAATTCTTTAAGAGGGTTATCTAAAAAAATTACTATATAACTAGGAAGACTTTTAAATACGACACATGGGTTACTGGGCATGTGAGTTCACAAAATTTTGGGTCTTATTTTTCATCTTCGATTACGTGATAATTTCCACAAGCACTCCACTTTTTATAGGACCAAAATTCTTTCATAAAATAATCCATTTTTTCTGGTTTATTAGTTTTGTAATGAAAATTATAGGGTTTTATTACCTCTTCAACTATCTCTCCATTAGGCAGAATTTTAGTGGCCCAAACACTCATTTGTTGAGGACCAACTGATCCAATTCGAAGCTGTTGATGTTTATATTGATCGATCATAGAAGAAAAATTATTATTCATTCTGATTAAGCTTCCTTGCTATTAATCTGGAAGTTCTTCTAAGATACAAGAAAACGATTCAGTTCCAAAGCTAAAGATCGTAGTTCTCGAACGAGCAATCGAAAAGATTCTGGAGCATCTTCAGGATTAAGTATTGTTCCCCCAATGATCATAGTACCAAGTAATTCTTGGAGAGCTCTAATATGATCCGATTTATAAGTAAGCATCTCTTGTAAAATATGAGCAACCCAAACCCTTCTAGAGCCCAAACCTCCATTTCTCCTACTTGTTGTCCTCCTTGTTTGGCTCTTCCTCTAAGAGGTTATTGTGTAACAAGGGCATAATGTTCACTGGAACGCCCATAGATTTTAT
This sequence comes from Przewalskia tangutica, assembly GCA_029844215.1. Lineage (NCBI taxonomy): Eukaryota > Viridiplantae > Streptophyta > Magnoliopsida > Solanales > Solanaceae > Przewalskia > Przewalskia tangutica. Next base: position 38,048,986 of record CM056731.1, on the reverse strand, counting down.
CATCAACTTGATGAATTAATTTTAAGATATAAGATTTTCTATTATAACGGGTTGTTCAAAGCATTCCCGTTCTTCCATCAAATACTCTACTTTTTTCTTGAATATTCGGGTTTAAATACATATGGATTCACTGTTTGCTTACTGGCTTCATATAATTCAGAAAACACTAATTTTATTGAAGCTTTTTATTCATATATCTCATCAAAAGTGCTATTCAATAATGTATGTCTAGCAGACTCCCTGCTAACCCTAGTGAACATTTAATTATTTGTCCTACATTCATTCGTGAAAGTACTCTTAAGGGGTTAAATACTATATCAATGGATATTCCATCTTGTAAATAAGGCATATCTTGTCTAGGCAAAATTTTGGAAATGATACCTTTATTTTCGGGTCTTCCAGCTACTTTATAGCCTATTTTGATTTCACATTTATGTGAAATATATACACGAATCGTTTCGGAATTATAACTAGAACCACCCCTTTTCTGGATTCATCTCACATCAATAACCTCACCCCTACCACCTAGAGGTAAGTTTAGACAGTTTTTTTGAAGTAGATACTTGAATACCAAGTATAACACGTAACAATCGATCTATCTTCCGGGGCATATGATGATTCTTTCACGACCTGAGTGTATTAATTTACCTACTAAAATATCACCAGTCTCTACCCAAGATCCCATCATTATAATTCCATTTTGTCTAAATTATGGAATAAATAGTCTTCTAAATACGGTATTTCATTAGTTACTTTTTCAGGGCCTTGGCTAGTCACATGCGTCTGAATTTCATATTTACGATGTGAAAGTATAAATATCTTCATATACCAAAACACTCACTAATAAGTACTACATCCTCATAATTGAAATCCTCCCACGACATATAAGCTACTAATATATTTTACCCAAAGCAAGTTCGCCACCAACCGTAGAAGCACCATCCGCTAAAATTTATCCCTTTTTAATGTATTTACCCCCGAGAAATCTAGAGTTTTTTATGCATACAAGTATTTTTATTGGAACATTGATATATAACTACTGGAATGCTTAGAATATCTTCATTATATGCTAAAATAATATTGTCAGTATTGGTATAAACGACCCCTCCCTCGTGTTCGACTATAGCAAGAGCCCCCAAATCTAGAGCTGCTTGTCATTCCAACCCAGTTCTAACAATGTATTTCTCGAAGCGAGAAAGAGGAACTGCTTGACTTTGCATATTAGAACTAATTAAATCCCGATTCACATCATTATGTTCGATAAAAGAAATGAGAGAAACTCCAATAGAAAAATATTAAAAAGAAAAAATACTTCGAAGATAAACCTGTTCCCATGCAATAGTCAAGAATTCTTGGTGGTATCGAGCTAGAATCACATTCGATTAAGGTTGTCACTGCGAAGCTATAGTTAAGTAACATGTTCTTCCTGAATATCCCGATTTAAGGCTAAAGAATTTTGCTGCTATCATATAGTATTCATCTCTACCTAGTGATAAATAAAGCATTCATATCTGGTTGACCTATCAAAAATTTCATAAAAAGGCTTTCTAGAGATCCCCAATGACCAATCTTCGCATGAATTGATAAGGATCCAATAAGTCCAACATTAATTCCTTCAGATGTGTCAATTGGGCAAATAAGTCCATAGTGTCTAGGATGGATATCTCATATCCAAAAACTAGCAGTGCGACGTGTCAGTCCTCCAGGGCCCAAATAACTTAATTTACTCTTATGAACTCTTTGTGTCAATGAATTAGTTCGATCCAAAACTTTAGATAATGAGTGTAAATCAAAAAATAATTTATAAGTAGTTGTTAATGGAGTTGAGGTTACCAAATTTTGAGGTGTCGGTATCAATTTATACCGAATTGTTCCACATATAGTCCCCTGAACCACATTTTCTAAATGAACCAGAGTCAATCTAAATTTATCTTCTAAAAGCTCTGCTATAGAACAAATACATTTATTTTTCAAATGATTCATATCGTCAAGTGTACCCATTCCAAATTTTAGCCCAATAAAATGATCGACGGCTGTCAATATATCTCGTAGTAACAAAAATGTATTGTTCTAGATATATCAAGGTTAAGTCTTCGGTTCATATTTTGTCGATCAATCCTTCCTAATTCACATCTTTGTTGAAAGAATTTATTTTGTAATTCCTTACATAAGGATTCAGAAAATATCGAATCGCCACCTACACAAGAAAATTATTGATAAAACTCCAAAATGACATTTTCTTTTGACCCAATTTCTTTTCTCTCCTTATCACTTGGAAAAGACAAAAAAAATTAGGATAGCAAACATTCTCTAAAATTTCTCTTAGATTTAAACCCATAGCTGATGATAGAACTTGAATAAATATTTTTGTTTCCTACTTACGCGAGCCCATATCTTTGATTTTCTATCAATTTTTAATTCTGATCTTCCTCCCCAATCTGATATTATGGTGCCGATATAGACTGAAATTCTGTTATGGTCCAATTATGATCGGTAATAAATACCAAAATTTTGCAATATTTGATTGATCACAATTCTATATATTCCATTGACTATATAAGTTACCAGGGAATTCACTAGAGGAATGTTTCCGATAAAAAATGTTTCTTCTTGCATATCTCTACTATTTTTTCAAATTAATCTCGCGGATAGATATAATTCAAAAGAATATGTGAGTGATTCATACACAACATCTCTTTCCTTTATCAAGGGTTCGATCAATTGATATTCCACAAATAATTGAAATTCAATTTCTTGATCTGTATCTTTAATTTTTGAAAACTTATAAAGTTCTTCTGTCAAACCTTGATCAATGAATCTACAAAATCCTTCAAATTGTATCTGATTAAATCCAGATATTGTAGATATTTCCTCATTTTTCATCCCTGAGCAGTTTTAATTTTCCATTTATAAAAATATCATTATTGATTCATTCTTCATCTAATTAGATAGATTAGATAAATGTTCTAGCAATGATTGCATTTCTATTTTGTTTACCGAATCACATGAAAATTTACCCAACTCCATATCTGAAATGTATGAAATACGAATGAACGGAGGAAGAAAGATAATTTCTACTTAAATTGAATTGAATTGGAATTTATTAGAAATTTTCGATAGATGCAAATGGAAAGAAATTGATAAAACACCCCTAGAAACAAAATTTTGCTACTTAGACTTATTAATTAAGTTATAGGATTTTGTATAGAATATCAAAATAAAAATGATTCAATTTCTACCATTATTATGATAATACATATTCCAACCTGCTTGAATACCAGAAAAATAAATGAATTGGACATTTGATCTTTTCGCTGAGATAAAGGCATAAATATCATAAAGAATTAGAATCGGTTTTTTGTCTTTAACCCCCCTTTATGTTATGGAGTTCGTTGTTCAAAAACTAATTCTCAAAGAAGAGAGAGATTTTGTTTACGAATTTTTGAGTAGAATACGATTGTGAAGTGTATAAGAAAAGAAGATTTGTATGGCTTAAACACGTGTGGAGATATCGATAATATCCGTCTTTCTTCACTTTTATTGTTTTATTGTCGTTCTATATTCTATTCAGGGCAACACATGTTGTGTTTTATGAAAATATAATTTCAGTTTTCTATTCAATTCAAAATTCAAATTGAAGTATGATACTTTTCTGATATTTGATAATTCTCTATCGGGAATATATATAAATAATATATATCCGTCTAACAATTTCTCTTTGGGTGTTTACATATACTCATAATTGTTGTTATAATTAATAATTAAAATTGAGAAGGATTTTTTTAATTGAAAAAATCCATACTGCTTAGTTATATATCAAGTTGTAATTTCTTATGTCATTAGAAAAACAAAATTTGGAGATTCAAATCGAAGAACATTCATGCATTCTAAGTCAATAGTTAATGGTTCATATTTTTAGAAAGTTGAATTTTGAATTTTGCGATTAAAAATCCACATTTGGTTTTTCAATAGAAAGGTAAGATAAAGTTTTGAACATTATGAATTTTGAGATAGAATCAATCGAAATTGAAAGGATGAATCAAATCCAGTCAAAAGGGAGAAGGATTAGGATTTCTTGGACTATTAGGAAAAATTTAGGAAAACCGAACTCAAAGTGCAAGTACAATAAAAAGTTGTTTAGTAATCCAAAAAAGTTTTCATCTATTTTGTATTTATAGCATTTTGGCAACATGGCCGAGTGGTAAGGCAGAGGACTGAAAATCCTTTTTCCCCAGTTCAAATTCGGGTGTCGCCTGATCAACAAAAAACTCAAAATCCCTTCTTTTCTTATGTTGATATAACCCACCGAATGATTCCCAAATAGAAGCAGATAAAACAGATTGTTGATACTTGTTTGATTCTAAACATTCAGTCTGAGTTTTTTTCTAAAAAAATATAAATATTCTTGCATTGCATATTTAGGCTTCAAGAAAATATTCGAATGCTAGAGGGACTATCAAGACTTCGCAATTACCTTCTACTACAAATCATTTTTAAATTATTATTAATGCATTGTATAATGACTAGACCCTGAATTAGATTGGAGAGCCCGATAGGAAATCTAAATAGTTATGAAAGGGAGCGAAAGATACTTTATTATATACGAGGAACTCACAAAAGTCTCTGAGTGCTCAAGCATCCAATCAATTGAAATAAGGGTCAACAAAAAAGAATAAGACATATTATTCCTACATGTTCCATTAGTAACATTTCCCTGAGATGTTACTGTGGATTTTTCTTGTGTTTAATCTTTCCCTATTAGAAAACAAATATGATTTTTTTCTAAAATGAGTGAATTTATTGGATTGGTTTATTAATAGTCTTTGTTATTTTTTACTATGCACCATTGATTCCACTATTATTAGTGAGAAATAATGAAATGATTCCTTTATATTTATAGAGATAAGGGACATAATTCATATGGATATAGTAAGTCTTGCTTGTATTATCTTAATGATAGTCTTTGCTTTTTTCCTTTTTGTAAGATGATATTAATCTCTCTTAGGGAGTCTTCTCATTAATATCAAAGTATATATAGAGTACAATATTCATCCCTTATACAATAGGAATCCTAAGCCTATACAAAAGAGGAATTCTAGTCTTACCATAATTATATTTACACAATATATGGAAATATTCTAATTATGGGTAGGGATACAATTGTTTCTATAATATACATGTTTACACACCCCATCAGTCGGAGCGGGAGGAGGCCGGACGATGAGACTGGATCTGAAGTCAAGAAATAATTGTCTGGGAAGTACTTTGGTAAATATGTCTACATACTGATATGTTAATGAAACATGTAACACTCTGATATGGCCTAGCGCAATTTTCTCACGAACGAAGAGTATGTCTATCTCAATATGCTTGGTTCGCTGATGTTGAACCGGATTTTAAAAAAGATAGATGGCAGAGATGTTATCACAATACACAATAGATGTCTGACGCAAAGGACACTGAAGTTCTAACAGTAAATTTTTGAGCCAACAAATCTCATCTACCACATTTGCAACGCCTCTGTACTCAGCCTCGGCACTGGATCGAGATAGGGTAGCCTGTCGCTTGGCAGACCAAGAAATCAGATTATCCCCTAAAAAAGCACAAAAGTCGGAGGTGGAGCATCGCGTGTCCGGACACCCTACCCAATCTGCATCCGTATATGAAAGCAACTTGTTTGGTGCAGATGGGTATAAGTTAAAACCATAACCAAGAGTACCCTTAATGTATCGCATGATACGCTTAAGAGTAGTGAAATGAGACTCCCTGGGGGCATGCATGAATAAACACACCTGCTGAACAACATAAGCTATGTCTGACCTGGTGAAGGTGAGATACTGAAGTACACCTGCAAGGCTCCTATACAGAATATGATCAGAGACTGGAGCACCATCCATGACACTGAGCTTAGATTTAGAATCAACTGGAGTAGGCACCTCTTTGCAGTTCTCCATCTTAGCCCTGTACACAATCTCATATGCATACTTACACTGACACAAGAACATATGATTGGCAGACCTGGTCACTGATATCCTCAAAAAGTAAATCAGCTTCCCCAAATCAGTCATTGCAAATTCGGACTTAAGCAAGACAATAATCTCATTTTTCAATCCGTCGGAGGAGCCAGTAAGAACAATATCATCTACGTAAAGTAATAAGTAAGAAGTGCTACTACCTCGATGAAAAATGAATAGTGATGTATCACTCTTGCTGCATACAAACCCAATCTGCAAGATATAGCTGGCAAATCGATCATACCACGCACGGGGGGCCTGTTTCAGGCCATAAAGTAACTTACGGAGACGACACACATAGTGAGGAACTGCTGGATGGGTGAACCTTGGCGGTTGATGCATGTAGATTGTTTCTCTCAGATCCCCATGTAAGAATGCATTTTTCACATCAAGCTGATGGATCGGCCAGTGTTTGCCCATGGCAATGCTCAAAATTGTGCGAATGGTAGCCGGTTTGGAAACTGGGCTGAAGGTCTCACAACAATCAATGCCCTCCTGCTGATTTATGTCATTAGCCACAAGTCGTGCCTTATAACTCTCAAGATCTCCACTGTCTCTGAATTTGTGACGAAAAAGCCACAGACAATGAATCACATTCACCCCCTCAGGTCTAGGTACTAGATCCCATGTGTGCTATTTAGTCAAAATATTTAATTCCTCAGACATAGCCACATTCCAATTAGGGTCTTGTTTAACCAATATAGGGTTTCTGGGAATTGGAGAAATAGTTTGGGCAGACAAGTTAAATTGGACTTTAGGTTTGAAGATTACATGTTTGGCACGAGTTTCCATTTGGTGAGTGGGGAAAGTGGGAGGCTGTGCTGGCTGAGTAGGGAGGGCTGAGACTGATGGTAGGGTCGGAAAAGGAGAAGGTGGGGGTGAAGCCGTCGGAGGCGCCACGACGCCTGGATCTAGCGCCGCGGCGCTGTCTGAGTGACATGCCTTTCTGGAAATATGGTGTTGCGGCGCTGTCGATGAGTCAGAAGAGATAAGCTGATCAAGGATGATGGGAGAGATAGCAGGCTCGTCAAGGAATGAGTAATCCGGTTTTTGGAATTTCTGAAGATTCGAAAACGGGAATGTGGTCTCGTCGAATGTGACGTGACGAGAGATGTGGATTTGACGAGTGGACATGTCGTAGCATAGATAGCCCCTATAGTTCGGTGGGAAGCCTAGGAAGACACATGGATTGGACCTAGGAGCGAGCTTGTGAGGGGCGGTAGAGCTAAGGTTGGGATAACACAAATAACCGAAAATCCATAGATGATCATAGGAGGGGACTCTATGGTAGAGGATTTCGGTAGAGGTCATGTTGTGAAGAGTGCTAGTAGGGAGAATATTGAGAATGTATTATGACATTTTAGCAGCATATACCCAGAAGAATGGAGGGAGAGAGGCATGAATCAATAGGGTGTGAATCATATTGTTAATGATGCAGATGATTCTTTCAGCTTTACCGTTTTGTGGTGAGGTGTGAGGTCAGGAGAAGCGAAAAATCATGTCATTATTGGTACAAAAATGGTGAAACATAGAGTTATTGAATTCACAACCATTATCGTACTGAAATGATTTGATACCTTTTTCAAATTGTGTTTGGATGAATTGTCGAAACTCAAGAAATTTGGTAAACATTTGTTGACACCCAATTTTGACCCTCCCGTCCAGTCATTAACTATAAAATTACACTAATTTTCAATAATTCTTAATAATAAAATACAACAATAAAACATTAATACAGACATAAATAAACAATAAATACGTAAAATAATAATCTAACACCCGCGTTTTAATAATAACATTCATAAAAGAATTAAGAAGTCCTAATTTTATTTAATAAGTCTTAATAATGACCTCACTTTATAAACATTAAACACTAATTAAATGGCACACCCGCATTTATAACAATTAAATTAATAAAACACCTAATTAATTTAAGCACAATTTATTAATACCTATTTAAACAATTTACCCCTAATTAAATAATTAAACACTACCTAATTAAACTAACTACCTTAACCTATTTCTACCCAAATTTCATTATTCCCCTAACCGCGACTGTCGCACCATTGTTCTCCTGCCCAAACCCGCGACCAAGCCCACACGCTGCACTCTTATTTCCTATTCTCTACCCCCAGTTTCATTTCACCCATCATCATCTTCAACAAACCCACAACCCGCAGCCCAGCTTCCATGGCCCAACACCCATGGCCCAACGCCCCATCTGCCCTTTATCTTTCCGCCCAGCCCAAGCCCTCAAACGTTTAACCCACAGCCCCCATCGTCCCTAACAGCAACATCCCTAAAAGAAACGAGAAGAACCCTAAAAGTTTCCATCGCCGCACCTCCCTCGCCGAGATTCTCGCCTGAGAATCCGGCGACCCTCTTCCTTACCCATGTATACACAGCCAGCACACCCCTTACCATCTCCAAGAACCGCGAATCTGCCAGATTCCCTCAAATCTCCCAAAATCATTTTCAAACTTACCATAACAAGAACAGTACAAAAATAGCCCACAAATCCTTAACAAATCAGTACGAATCAGTCCAAAATCGTCATAAATACCTTCCCTAAATCGAAACCTAAATCAGGGCTATTATGGTAGGAGATACCCAAAATCAGCCTTTAAGGTTTACCAATTTCAGAACACGATGGAGGGGCTATAAATACAGAAGCTTTCTTTACCATGCAGAGGCAGAAACAGGGAGGGGAAAACAGAAAAAGAACAAGAACAAAACGAAAACTCTTTATTTTTTGCACAGCCTAGCAAAATCGTCTAAGTTCTGTTTCCTGTTTCAAAGCCGCATCACAATCAAACATCGAGTGGATCGACGACTTGGTAAGCTGCCTCGATTCGCTGCCCGGAGAAGGTAAATTATCACCCTTTTTGTCTTATATTTCGTTTGGTACTAGTGTGTGTGAAAAGCGTATTGTATGACTAATTCTGCCCAAATTAAATGAATACCAATGTTCGTTTATACTCGCTAAAATTGATGAGTGTGTTTAGTTATTAATTGTTGTCGCTGTTTTCTAGCTGATGTACATTCTCTGTTTAGTGTAGGTTTTATGAGAATATGATCAGTTTCTAAAAAAAAAATGTTATCCTGCTTGGCATAATTCCAAATACCCATTTGTGGATCGATTCACGATTACTGGAAGATGGTCGCATAAATAATCAAGGCCCCGAAAATGATCAGTCGTAGTGTTATGCTTAAAATGACATGTCTCGACACTAGTTTTAGGTGAAGAGGTTTGAACTTTCAACTATGGCATATAGAATCACATTTGACCCCTGTTTGTTTAAACGTGTAGTGTTTCGGCTGTTTTGGCTAAAATATGTGGTATGAAGGTGAAGTCTATAAATCTTAAATGCCCTTTCGATGTATTTTTACTGCCATGCCTCTATACGATGTCCTGAGGGCATATTAGGTTGGCTTGGGCTTGGTATCTGAATATTCTACTTCCAGTATTTGTTTGATTCATCTTTATGACAACCATGGGTTCATTATCTTAGGATTTGAACCTAATCTGGGTCTAAGTGACTGTTAAGACTTGTTAACTTAAATACTTGCGTCGTGGCGGATTTGCTACTCGTGTCAATATTTCTTGTTTAGTTTCTAATCCGTATGTGTCTGCCTTAAAACCATAAAATGACAACATGTTTAGCATTATGTAAAACTAAAACTATGTCTGTAAGGGTATTTGAATAGTATTGCATAGGTACCTTCACCGGTCTACATGTTCTGTCTGTGGTTCAGAATAGCCCGTAAATCATTGTGCTGCTAAACTAAAGGAATCGTGTGCATATTATGCATACTTTGGTGGAATCTGGTCTAAATCATGTTAAAACGAAGCCCTCCTGTGTGGATTCCGCCTCTGTTGATATAAGCTTTGATCGTACAATTGCATAGGCAGGTTAATTAAGTGATAGGGGGGGGGGGATTTCAGTTAGTCATGAATGTTTAGAATAGATTTGGGTAAGATGACTTTCGTATTTGTCGAATCGATCCTGATATCTGTCCTTGTATACTATCTGAATTCCTTCAACTCACCAGTCTTAATATTTGTCTCTGAACATTTCATACGAAGCAGATATACTGTGTGTATATTCTGAACGTCTAATGCATATCAGCCTCCCTATGTGTTCAGGATTTCATGAATCTGTAACCGGCTTAGTACTTTACTTCAAGTATGTTGTTGATTCTCTACGAACTAGTAAACTACTTTGTATGTTTGTCATAAGTCTTCTATAGAGAAAACTCAACATGTCACATTGGGCGCTTTCTTTCTCATCCGAGCCTGTTCATTCTCTACATGTATTGATGGTTTGTTTCTCTCTGGTTTGCTGCTATGTATATGATACACTATTCCATCTCAGTTTCACCCCTCATCCGAGTATGTGTTACTTGTGCGTCAGAGCTAAAACATGTCCCATACAGGATGCTATCTCTGTTAGATAAATTGTTGTGTGTATCGTCTGTTTTACATGTTTCTTATTCGTGTTCAGAAGGCCAAAACTGCCCACTGCTGACAATTCCCTTTTTGGGCCTTTGTTGGTTTGGGCTTGTTAGTTCATATTTTGACCAATATTTAAAATGGAACCATATACATGCTTGAATTATATGATTATTTATCTATTCTTTGGGATATATACTAATCCTTATCTTCTTTTATTTTACATGAAATGCATCGGAGCAAAATGAAGAGTCTCACGGCGAGACTCATCACGAGCTACTTCAAATGGCAACCCGCGTCTACGCACATTCATCCGCATTCTCGCTTCAGAAATTCCCTAAACAAAATAGTACAAGATGACGTCGTCATCCATCTCAACTCCTCCTACTCGTTAAATCTCGTTGCCTCATTTTATGTCTTTATTTGTTATTGCAATTTTATTATCTTAATATTGTAATTAATATGATACATGACTCTATTAGTCGTCGAATAAATTGGGAGGGTAGTTTAAAATATAAATCCACTTTATTATTTGTTTTAGGTTCAACACATAGGTCTAGATTAAAAAAAAAAAACCATTTAACCACTCTTTATTTATATTTCATGTGATTAAGACTACTTTTACTAAATCCATAACAAAAGAAATAATTTTTCTCATACTCGTTATTAACATTACATAATTTATCATTTTCCTATTATCAATAAGCATTTTAGATATCGGGACATATATATTTATTAGTTAAAAAAATCAATTTTTGCAAATATAAGTACTGCTTTCAATAAATCAATCTTATACTTTTATAAACCATGTCTACCTTATGTTTATTTTGTCCAAACTCGACTTTTGAGTTACATTTCACACTATTGCAATACGATATGTATTTTTAAACTTTACATAAACAAATCTTACAACTCCCTTAGGTTTGTCAAAAATACATTTTTTATATACTTGCAATATCTTTTGACTTAAATATCTCTAAACATGCATTTTTTTACATAATAATTACCCTAGGTTTGAACGGACAACCGCAAGTTAGCGGATCCTTTAGGGTGCCTAACCCCTTCCCTTTAGGATAATAAAGAACCCTTACCTAGAATCTCATTAAGTTTAGCAGACCATTAAAATGGAGTTAATGTTTTACTTTAAACTAGTTAAACATTTAGGTGTCCTAATTCACCCAAATTAATTAGGTGGCGACTCCGCGAACCCTTAGCATTTTTAAACACCTTTTTAACACCTTAGCAACTCTTTTAAATTTTAGTATTCTTTTAACATTTAACACTTTTATTTATTTTCTAACATTGCATTTTGAGCAGGATTCGCTTTTTAGAATGCCGCGGCCGAAAAAGGGCGCGACAGAAATGGCGACTCCACTGGGGAATTAAGGTTCTTAACCATAACAAACCTAGGGTTATTATTTGGCATTATTTTTGCATTTAATTTTTGTGTGCTATATTTTGTTTATTTTAATTGCTACATGCTTTACCGCTTTTCTTAAACTGGCATTCCGCTCATATTTCTTCCATTCTGGAAAATTCACACAATCACACACTACATGCGAGGTGCGCTTGGTGCATCAGCAAAATTCTTTCTTCAAAACCCAAATTTAGGAGAGTTGGTAACATACGTGGAGTGTCCGGTCTAACCGGTGGCCGCGTAGCCTTCTCACTCGAGTTGTCCGCTCGGGAACCTTGCGTCTAGAAAAGCCAAATCTTAGAAACTTAAGATAGAGCTATACCACCCTTTATTTTAGGGCATGCATGCATTTACCTTAGGTGGGTCGGTCCTTGGCATCGACACCACAATTAGGAAGACACCAAACTTGTCGACGGGTTTCTCAACCCAACGACCAACCAGCATATTATGTGTAGCATGGCAGTGATAGACAAATCCAAACCTAATCATGTCATTGGAAAAAGTGCACCGTCATTTGGTCGCCATTTCCAACAAAAGCATTACAGTTGGACGGCTTGGACAAATCTATCACAACCTCGCATATGTGACGTTTAGGCCTACCTCTGGCATAAAGAGGTCCCAAACATGTTAGAACACGCACTTGATTTATTATATATTGCCTGCAACTTTTTGCATATTATACTAACTTGGTTTGCTTCATTTGTTAAAAGGTTATTTTTAGCTTATCCCCAAAAGGTTGATTCGTGTTGACTGGTAGAAGCACAATCATCCAATAAATGACTAATCCAGAGGCACCGGAACGAAACAACTTAGGACTCGTCCCCGTTCCCGTAGAGGATGCAGAGGCGTTGGAAAGGAGAAACACCAATGATCAAAACCTCGCCACACTATTGCAGCAAATGGAAATCATGCAAGCCGAAATAGAAAGGCTCCGAAATATCACAAACCTGTCTATTAGTTTGAATGCACCACTCCCAGAGCAAAGGACAAATGCAATCGTGTCACAAGCCCTTGAGCCTCCACTTCCCCAAAGCTCCCCGCAGAGGCCGCAACATACCAGCTCACACCAAAATGTCACTCGCCCGGTCAATTTGCAAGCCGACCTCCAAAATGATCCGTTCACTACATACACATCTCAACCTCCACCTACTTATATCTCCCCACTCAACCCAAATTGCCAAGCCACCCAATACGAGCAGATGACACACAAACAATATGAGGGATTAGCACATCCGATCGAAAGCCAACCATTTATTATGCATACATCCTCTCAAGAGACAGATCAATACAAGGAAATGGAGCGGCAGACTCGAGCCAGAGCTGATGAAAATATGGCAAAAGAAATCCGTAGTTTGAAAGAGGCATTCAAAAGCATTCAGATGAACAAGGGGGAAGAAGGTTTGGAATATGAAAACTTATGTATGCACCCTGACGTTGAATTACCTGTGGGGTACAAGGTGCCCAAATTTGACATGTTCGATGGAAAGGGGAATCCTCGAGCTCATCTAAGGTCATATTGCGATAAATTGATTGGAGTTGGTAAAAATCGTGCAATCATCATGAAGCTATTCATCGAGTCTAACCGCGAGGCGCTGATCGTACATGCCAAGACCCTCGAAAATGGGGATGGAATGCCATGGCACAAGATTTCATGGATAGATTTAGATTCAACATCGACATCGCCCTGTGCATTTTATCTTATGAAGCTTGAAAAGAAATCCACGAAACTTTCGTGAATACGCCCTGGGTGGCGGTCGAGGCGTGAATGGTCCAACCTCCAATGGCAGAGCGAAATGACCACCTTGCTCGCGATGCGTTAAAGGGCGCGACATATTATGAAAGGATGATCGGTGTAATTGGCGAAGTTTTGCGAAGTCGTAGAATGGGCGACTTCGTGGAAGATAACATCAAGACAGCGGATTACAAACCCGACGCCTTACAAGCAACTAGCGAGCAATGCGGTCGGATTCCATGAGGTACCTCACAGAGGAGAAGAGATGCATCAACCTCTATCATGGTCATTCAGGAGCATAGGCCAGAACAACATCCAGTGTATCACAATCCACCGCCTCCTTACTATAGCCAAAACACTCAAAATCCACATTATCAGCACTACGCCCCCCCATATCCTGTTTACCATACCCAACCAGCATATCCAAAATACTCACCACAATCACGAACCCGCACACCAAACGGACCCAAACCCCGCATAGATGCCGAAAGAAAACCAACAAAAACCTATACACCTTTAGGCGAACCCATAGCCCAAGTGTATGAGAAGCTGAAAGCTGCAGGAATACTCCACCCAATTCCCAGAAATACCCCCAGGCCTACCTCCCGAGGGCACGATAAAACTAAACATTGTGCATACCACTCCGGTGTCGAGGGGCATGACATCGCAAATTGTTATACCCTCAAAGACAAAATCGAGGAATTGATCAAAGATGGAGTCATCCAACTTGAAGAAGCTCCCCCCAATATAAACAACAAACACTTACCAAACCCTGATGATGCCTATGTTAACAGGATTGTTGAACAAAACAGCTTTGGAAGGACCGTTGTTGAATCATCAATCAATCTCCAAAGGAAGAGAAATGCCCTTGGCTGTAGTCCGTCATACCAATCGATCATTCATCAAAACAGGCACTTCGCAGAAATCAAAAGAAGAAGATACAGAAACTGCGTGGAAGGGCTCTAAAGTCTTCTCGCTGAAAAGGAAACATAAATACAATGTGATCCCAGATGATCCCACAAGACCCGCCTCTAAGACACAGAAGAAGTGGACTCGCGCCCCTGCCTCGGCCCGCCGAGTCCTGAGATAGTTAGTTTAATGCATTTTGCCCTTTATATGTAATAATTGGAACTACGTTAGACTGATTCCTCAAGTGATACGTAGCGCCACATCGCCGGTCCCACCTTTTACAAAATCCCAATTTCTCCTTTGCTTGTAATCGAACTACGTTCGACCGATTCCTTGGCGGATACGTGGCGCCACATCGGCCTCGGTCCCACATTTAGAAATTTTTAATTTCACCCAATATTCGCTTGTAATGAACTACGTCATGACTGATTCCTCACTGGGATACGTGGCGCCTAAATCGCTTCGGCCACACCATTAGGAAACTTTCCTTCGCTCAAATAACAAGAATGCACATAACATACAAGCAACTCCATCGAGACCCCTCAGCCAAACACCCTTTTCAAAATCGGGACAAGGTAGGAAACGTGCAGGGTTATGAGTCCCAAACAAGGCAGACGTCCACATCAAGAGTCAAAACTACAAAGTCAACGCGAATCAACCGCCCCTCAAACTCACAAATTTTTCGAGCGCAGTCCTTCATATTAGCGTATAGTACAACAAAGTTCTCGTGATACTAGCGAAGCGAAAATACAACAAAATTCTTCGAAATAGCGAAGCGGACAAACATCAACAATCGAGTTCAAATCACGCAACAAATTATAAGCGCATCACTCGGACATAAAGTCAAAGTTGCAACCGACACACACAACAAGGACACTATGGCAATTCACCCGCAAGGACAACATCTCGAGATTCATCCAGCATATCGTGACGACATCTCTACCCATAAAATTGCACTTCTCATATATATTTATCATTTTGTTTAAACAGTATACACTAACGCCTTCTCAAGCTTAGCTTGCGGGAGCATTTATTCTACAGAACAAAGAAGAAGACGTCCGCATAACGACGTTATCAAGATTATGTCCAGCGACGATATATATCCGACTCGGGCCATTACCAAACAGTGGACAATTTTTAAGGACTTCGCCACGAAGGACATTGACAAATATGATCCCATACGCTGAAAGATCGACACAACCGGGACAATTTTAAGGACTTTATTACAAATGACATCAATGGACATGGTCAATTTACGCTGGTGGTTCCATGTCCCAAAATCGACAAAATTTTAAAAGAAAGCTCGACGGAATGAGCACCGAGAGTATGAGAGAATATACCGCCGATTTCTGATAAGGATGCTCGCTCTGTTTCATAACATGTCGCTATTCAAAATTCGTCATAATTTCCTACTAGTATTTTCTCAGGATAGAATATTTTCAACATTTGTTTTGGACCGAGACTCAAATCGATGCGGGTTATACATGGTCCGCGAGACAACGCGTGCAAATATCAAGAGCCAACACAAATCGGCCAATTCTCCCCGAACTCACAATTTTTCTTTGAGTGAATGTTGCAGTCAACAGAACGGCGAGGACAATAACATTCCAAAACAACATCTACATTTCGTCCATACAACGATTTAACATCTACATTTCGTCCATACAACGATTAACATCTACATTTCGCCCATACAACGATTTAACATCCGCATTTCGTCCATACAACGACGAACATCTACATTTCGTCCATACAACGACGAACATCTGCATTTCGTCCGAAAACGACGCCAAGTCCGAAAACGACACCAAGTCCGAAAACGACACCACGTCCAAAAACGACGTCGAGTCCGAAAACGACTCCGCGTCCGAAAACGACGCCACGTCCGAAAACGACGCTAAGTCCGAAAACGACACCACGTCCAAAAACGACGCCGAAGTTCAAAACGACTCGGTCCGAAACGACTTACGTCCGAAACGACGCCACGTCCGAAAACGACGCTAAGTCCGAAAGCGACCACGCCCAAAACGACGCCGAGTCCGAAACGACTCAGTCCAACGACTCTACGTCCGAAAACGACGCCACGTCCGAAAACGACGCTAAGTCCGAAAACGACGCCACGTCCGAAAACGACGCTAAGTCCGAAAACGACGCTAAGTCCGAAAACGACGCCACGTCCGAAAACGACGCTAAGTCCGAAAACGACGACAAGTCCGAAAACGACGCCAAGTCCGAAAACGACGCCAACGACGCCATCATCAACATATCACATCTACGCAGGGACGATTTTTTCTGTTCTCAAAACTGCATTTTTCTCATTTCATGCTTTATTATTATTCTGTCTTAGAAGCATGCACTAACTCCTTCGAGCTTTAGTCTACATGGGCAGCAACTACACCACGACGTCATCAACACAACAAGTCCAAAAACGACAACAAGTCCGAAACGACGCCAAGTCCGAAAACGACGCCAATAGCAACATTCCAATACAACAGATTCGCTCACTGCAACAAGTCTACATCAAATACATCTTGCAAAAAACCACAGGCTACATCATTTACACTTTAATTATTTCATCTGGTTTTGATTACGCATGAATTGCGACACAACTCCACATATAGAATAATTTTTATCTAAACCTTAGGAGACATTATTTGCATTTCTTCCATACAAGACGAGAACGCCCATACAAGGCGTTTTATGCATTTCGTCCATACAAGACGAGAACGCCCATACAAGGCGTCATATGCATCTCGTCCATACAAGACGAGAACGCCCATACAAGGCGTTTTATGCATAACGTCCATACAAGACGATAACGCCCATACAAGGCGTCATTTGCATCTTGTCCATACAAGACGAACGCCGCGCCGCAGGCTCATCTCGCCCATACAGCGAGAACGCCCATACAAGGCGTTTTATGCATTTCGTCCATACAAGACGAGAACGCCCACACAAGGCGTCATTTGCATTTCGTCCATACAAGATGATTCCGCCCATACAAGGCGACATGTGCATTTCGTCCATACAAGACGATAACGCCCACACAAGGCGTCATCTGCATCTCGTCTATACAAGACGGCGTATCATCACATCATTTCATATACGATTTGACTACAACCACAACACAAAATTTACATTCTTACATTATTTTGTTTTAACAGTTATGCACTAACCGTTTGTTCAAGTCTTAGCGCAGTGAGCAGGAGCACAACGTGGATTTTCTCTTACAGCGAACCGGCAATTTGTTGGGGGGCCAACCTTCCCAATGAATGGCAGAAGCGGCCTCAAGCGTCGGTCCACTCGCTCCACATCACCATAAAACCCAAAGACCATAAGCCATAGCGGTACAGACACCCTGTGTTCAAGCCGCTACTTTTATTTTTATTTTTACACCATAGCCCAAATGTCGCCATAACTCGACACCGACAAATTTTGAGTCCGCGTTATCCCGCCTTGGTATTTTGACCATGGTAGCCCAAAGGTCGCCATAACTCGACATCGACAATTTTAAATTTTGCATCGCCTTGTCTTTTTCCCCAAACCTTTCAATTTCGAGGATCGAGACAAAATCACATGAGTCAACGTCTTTGTCCGAAGATTCTTCCATCATCTCCATACAAAGAGGGACAACTGTTGACACCCAATTTTGACCCTCCCGTCCAGTCATTAACTATAAAATTACACTAATTTTCAATAATTCTTAATAATAAAATACAACAATAAAACATTAATACAGACATAAATAAACAATAAATACGTAAAGTAATAATCTAACACCCGCGTTTTAATAATAACATTCATAAAAGAATTAAGAAGTCCTAATTTTATTTAATAAGTCTTAATAATGACCTCACTTTATAAACATTAAACACTAATTAAATGGCACACCCGCATTTATAACAATTAAATTAATAAAACACCTAATTAATTTAAGCACAATTTATTAATACCTATTTAAACAATTTACCCCTAATTAAATAATTAAACACTACCTAATTAAACTAACTACCTTAACCTATTTCTACCCAGCCCATTATTCCCCCTAACCCGCGACCCGTCGCACCAGCCCAGCTTCTCCTGGCCCAAACCCGCGACCCGCAAGCCCACACGCCTGCAGCCCTTATTTCCCTATTCTCTACCCCCAGCAGCCTTCATTTCCCTCAGCCCATCATCATCTTCAACAAACCCACAACCCGCAGCCCAGCTTCCATGGCCCAACACCCATGGCCCAACGCCCCATCTGCCCTTTATCTTTCCGCCCAGCCCAAGCCCTCAAACGTTTAACCCACAGCCCCCATCGTCCCTAACAGCAACATCCCTAAAAGAAACGAGAAGAACCCTAAAAGTTTCCATCGCCGCACCTCCCTCGCCGAGATTCTCGCCTGAGAATCCGGCGACCCTCTTCCTTACCCATGTATACACAGCCAGCACACCCCTTACCATCTCCAAGAACCGCGAATCTGCCAGATTCCCTCAAATCTCCCAAAATCATTTTCAAACTTACCATAACAAGAACAGTACAAAAATAACCCACAAATCCTTAACAAATCAAGATTTAATCACCCAAAATCACATAAATACCTTCCCTAAATCGAAACCTAAATCAGGGCTATTATGGTAGGAGATACCCAAAATCAGCCTTTAAGGTTTACCAATTTCAGAACACGATGGAGGGGCTATAAATACAGAAGCTTTCTTTACCATGCAGAGGCAGAAACAGGGAGGGGAAAACAGAAAAAGAACAAGAACAAAACGAAAACTCTTTATTTTTTTGCACAGCCTAGCAAAATCGTCTAAGTTCTGTTTCCTGTTTCAAAGCCGCATCACAATCAAACATCGAGTGGATCGACGACTTGGTAAGCTGCCTCGATTCACGCCGAAGGTAAATTATCACCCTTTTGTCTGATATTTCGTTTGGTACTAGTGTGTGTGAAAAGCGTATTGTATGACTAATTCTGCCCAAATTAAATGAATACCAATGTTCGTTTATACTCGCTAAAATTGATGAGTGTGTTTAGTTATTAATTGTTGTCGCTGTTTTCTAGCTGATGTACATTCTCTGTTTAGTGTAGGTTTTATGAGAATATGATCAGTTTCTAAAAAAAAAATGTTATCCTGCTTGGCATAATTCCAAATACCCATTTGTGGATCGATTCACGATTACTGGAAGATGGTCGCATAAATAATCAAGGCCCCGAAAATGATCAGTCGTAGTGTTATGCTTAAAATGACATGTCTCGACACTAGTTTTAGGTGAAGAGGTTTGAACTTTCAACTATGGCATATAGAATCACATTTGACCCCTGTTTGTTTAAACGTGTAGTGTTTCGGCTGTTTTGGCTAAAATATGTGGTATGAAGGTGAAGTCTATAAATCTTAAATGCCCTTTCGATGTATTTTTACTGCCATGCCTCTATACGATGTCCTGAGGGCATATTAGGTTGGCTTGGGCTTGGTATCTGAATATTCTACTTCCAGTATTTGTTTGATTCATCTTTATGACAACCATGGGTTCATTATCTTAGGATTTGAACCTAATCTGGGTCTAAGTGACTGTTAAGACTTGTTAACTTAAATACTTGCGTCGTGGCGGATTTGCTACTCGTGTCAATATTTCTTGTTTAGTTTCTAATCCGTATGTGTCTGCCTTAAAACCATAAAATGACAACATGTTTAGCATTATGTAAAACTAAAACTATGTCTGTAAGGGTATTTGAATAGTATTGCATAGGTACCTTCACCGGTCTACATGTTCTGTCTGTGGTTCAGGAATAGCCCAGAAGTAAATCTGTTGTGCCTGCTAAACTAAAGGAATCTGTGTGCATATTGTCTGTACTTTGGTGGAATCTGGTCTAAATCATGTTAAAACGAAGCCCTCCTGTGTGGATTCCGCCTCTGTTGATATAAGCTTTGATCGTACAATTGCATAGGCAGGTTAATTAAGTGATAGGGGGGGGGGGATTTCAGTTAGTCATGAATGTTTAGAATAGATTTGGGTAAGATGACTTTCGTATTTGTCGAATCGATCCTGATATCTGTCCTTGTATACTATCTGAATTCCTTCAACTCACCAGTCTTAATATTTGTCTCTGAACATTTCATACGAAGCAGATATACTGTGTGTATATTCTGAACGTCTAATGCATATCAGCCTCCCTATGTGTTCAGGATTTCATGAATCTGTAACCGGCTTAGTACTTTACTTCAAGTATGTTGTTGATTCTCTACGAACTAGTAAACTCGCCTGTATGTTTGTCATAAGTCTTCTATAGAGAAAACCTGAACATGTCACACTGGGCCAGTTTCTTTCTCATCCGAGCCTGTTCATTCTCTACATGTATTGATGGTTTGTTTCTCTCTGGTTTGCTGCTATGTATATGATACACTATTCCATCTCAGTTTCACCCCTCATCCGAGTATGTGTTACTTGTGCGTCAGAGCTAAAACATGTCCCATACAGGATGCTATCTCTGTTAGATAAATTGTTGTGTGTATCGTCTGTTTTACATGTTTCTTATTCGTGTTCAGAAGGCCAAAACTGCCCACTGCTGACAATTCCCTTTTTGGGCCTTTGTTGGTTTGGGCTTGTTAGTTCATATTTTGACCAATATTTAAAATGGAACCATATACATGCTTGAATTATATGATTATTTATCTATTCTTTGGGATATATACTAATCCTTATCTTCTTTTATTTTACATGAAATGCATCGGAGCAAAATGAAGAGTCTCACGGCGAGACTCATCACGAGCTACTTCAAATGGCAACCCGCGTCTACGCACATTCATCCGCATTCTCGCCTGTAAATTCCCTAAACAAAATAGTACAAGATGACGCCATCCATCTCAACTCCTCCTACTCGTTAAATCTCGTTGCCTCATTTTATGTCTTTATTTGTTATTGCAATTTTATTATCTTAATATTGTAATTAATATGATACATGACTCTATTAGTCGTCGAATAAATTGGGAGGGTAGTTTAAAATATAAATCCACTTTATTATTTGTTTTAGGTTCAACACATAGGTCTAGATTAAAAAAAAAAACCATTTAACCACTCTTTATTTATATTTCATGTGATTAAGACTACTTTTACTAAATCCATAACAAAAGAAATAATTTTTCTCATACTCGTTATTAACATTACATAATTTATCATTTTCCTATTATCAATAAGCATTTTAGATATCGGGACATATATATTTATTAGTTAAAAAAATCAATTTTTGCAAATATAAGTACTGCTTTCAATAAATCAATCTTATACTTTTATAAACCATGTCTACCTTATGTTTATTTTGTCCAAACTCGACTTTTGAGTTACATTTCACACTATTGCAATACGATATGTATTTTTAAACTTTACATAAACAAATCTTACAACTCCCTTAGGTTTGTCAAAAATACATTTTTTATATACTTGCAATATCTTTTGACTTAAATATCTCTAAACATGCATTTTTTTAACATAATAATTACCCTAGGTTTGAACGGACAACCGCAAGTTAGCGGATCCTTTAGGGTGCCTAACCCCTTCCCTTTAGGATAATAAAGAACCCTTACCTAGAATCTCATTAAGTTTAGCAGACCATTAAAATGGAGTTAATGTTTTACTTTAAACTAGTTAAACATTTAGGTGTCCTAATTCACCCAAATTAATTAGGTGGCGACTCCGCGAACCCTTAGCATTTTTAAACACCTTTTTAACACCTTAGCAACCCTTTTAAATTTTAGTATTCTTTTAACATTTAACACTTTTATTTATTTTCTAACATTGCATTTTGAGCAGGATTCGCTTTTTAGAATGCCGCGGCCGAAAAAGGGCGCGACAACATTTTCGATTTATATTTGAGAGGGTACAACCAGATATAGTGAGAAAAATCATCTAGCAAGACAAGATAATATTTATGACCGAGAGAACTAGCAACAAGTGATGTCCATAAATCAGCATGTATATATCAAATGATGCAAATGTAACACTAGTAGATGATTTAAACGGAAGACGAGTATGTTTGCCTAAAGAACAAGAAACACAATTTTGGGCAAGCTTCCCATTACAAGTAATGAAATTATTGCCTCTAAGAAAATTAAAGACTGGGGGGTCCTGGGTGACCAAGCCTATTATGCTATGTCGAAGAAGAAATAACTGCTAGAGAGACGAGAGAGCAAGATCTGGCAGCGGAGGTGGATATGAATGGATATAGATCCCCCGTGCTATTACATCTCGTAAGAGGTGTCCCCGTATGAAGATCCTTTACAGTGAAATCAAAATGGTCAAAGTCAACAGAGACGGAATTATTACGAGTAAATTGGCGGATAGAGATTAGGTTCTTAATCATGTGTGGGGAATATAAGGTATTTTTAAGGGAGAATGGTGGATGGGGAGGTTGTGTGTATGATGTACCATAACCCTTTAATGGAATGTGTTGTCCACTACCAACTTTAACATATTGAAGATGCTTTAAACTGCACAGTTTGAGAATAGTACCTTCAGATTGGGTGATGTGAGATGTGGCTCCGGAGTCCATGTACCAATTGTTGTCAGGCTATTGCATGTTGAGGGTGTTGAAAGCCTGACCCAACTCAGTGTGTGTCATGGCGGAGGAGGGCATCTGAAACCGTCTGCGTGTCTTGGAGCTGCATAACAACCCGCGCGGAATAAGGGTTGAAGGATCACTGCACCGAATGGAAGCGGTGTCGCGGCTCTGTACTGAGGCACCGCGACGTTGTCCAGATCTTTGAGGAGCCGCGCGCACCGGTTCGCATCGCCCTGCCACGATTAGCACGACGGTTTCTTCGAGCAAGAATCGCGGAGCGAGCTTTGTTAAAGCTGGGTAACATATCCGCCTGTTGAATTATGATGGCCAATGTATCATATTCGACTTTAGGGAGACCAACAATCAACTGTAACACCATTTTGGTGTCAGTAACAGGTGAGTCGACAGCAGCAAGTTGATCCGTCAGGAGCTTTAACTGTTTGCAGTACTCAGTCACATTGGAAAAGTTTTCAAGACGTGTATTGTTAAATTACTCCTCTAAATACACAGTACGGGTGTGCTTGTTGTCCTGAAAAATTTCCTCCAAACGATTCAACAAGTCACGGGCTGTGGAGTCAGATTTCATGATAGTAAGAAGTAGATCCTGAGAAATACTACCATATATCCATTGTTTGAAGCCGGCGTCTAGACGACGCCAAGTAGAATCATCAACCTCCGAAGGGTGCGGAATGGTGGCATCAATATGATCAAGCACGTTATAGAGACATGCATGATTGCGAAACAGTTCAACCCAAGGATAATACTGACTGCTTTCTTGATCAAGACGGATGAGGATATGGTTCTTGATGTTGGTAACAGTGAGAGCGGGATGAAAATAGGGTGACGACTTGGTAGTGGGATTTGTGGAGGTAGAAGCGTCAACAACAGTGGGAGAATCCTGAGTATCCATTTAGAGAAGAGAGGAAGAAAAGAAAAACCAAGAAATTTCTTGAAGAGAAGAAGGGAGCATCGGCGCCGTGGGAGGAGGGGGGGGGCGTGATGCCGGCGGCTGTGCAAGAAAATTTCTAGGGTACAGGATCGAATTACGGGCCATAGGCTACAAATACAATTCA
Source organism: Przewalskia tangutica (assembly GCA_029844215.1). NCBI lineage: Eukaryota > Viridiplantae > Streptophyta > Magnoliopsida > Solanales > Solanaceae > Przewalskia > Przewalskia tangutica. The sequence goes on along the minus strand of CM056731.1, from coordinate 38,024,848 downwards.
TAGCTCATGCATTTGAGTCTAGTCAAGGCAATACTAACACAATGAAATACTTTGATACAGTATTTCGCTAGCACATGTATATAATTGTAGTTAGCCAAAACAATAACAATTGAGCAAATTATTCATTAGTTAGATGTTGGGAAGATCAATAAATGAGAAATCAATCATGTAGTACTTTTTATCTTTTTGCTCTTCATCTAGATTCGTTACTCCTCACTGTTTACCCACATTTCCAGATTGCAGAGTATTTTTTATGGGCTGCACGTGACTCTTCTCTTTATGCTTTCTTTTTCTTATTGCTTTCTATGTGTCTATGTACAAATGGTGAATGATTGCTATCTGAAACTACAGAGTGCCAGGGAAGTATGAATATATTCTGTCATTATAAGACCATGTTATTACCACTTTAATCATCATTAATTATGTTGTTAATGTTATTCTGTGATCCATTAATATTATCCTAATATTCATTGCACATTACAAATTTGTCACACATTTGCATAAAAGGTACTAAGAAAATACTTGAGAATTCATACTAGGAATAGTATTTTTTTCTCTTATTTGGATTTAAAGTGGAATAGGGGAACATGGTAAGATGGTCCTCTCGGAATTTTACTTTCCCCAATGTGGAGTTTGAGAATCACGAAATGAGTTGATTAGTTTAGAAGCAAAGGGACACAACCAGTGGCGGATACACTAGCAACAGGGTGGTGCAGTTGCACCACCAGATTTTTAAAAAACATTTGCCTTCTAGGCATAAAAAAAAAATCCTTCTAGGCATAAAAAATTGCACCACCAAATATAGTCTCCTGGATCCGCCACTGGACACAACCCTGTCCAGACATGGGAAAGAATTAGTAAAAGAAAAAGATGAAGTGCTACTACATACAAAAGGAAGTTGATTTCATCTTCTGAAGTCACTTGTAAGGAAAGTTGCAAATACTAACTTTATTATAGATTTCTTTAGTTATATTAGCTGTTAGAAATTTTTTACTCCCGTTTGGTGATTGTATTAAATTAATAACGCAACATATGTATCTTGGATATACAGTTTTTATCATTTAACTATAGTTATGCATATATATATTCTTATATTAATTCATAACTCTTACACTTAAGTTGTTTAATTTAATATAAACATCGAGTACAAATAAATATTTTTCATATTGTTTGACAATTTAAAGCATTAGGTAATTTAGTTGATAACAAGAAGTTAGTCGTCTTTTTTTTTTACTTTATGCATCCGATGTCCAGATTATTAACCTGATTAATTCGTATTAACACCTTAGAAAGTTTGCTACTAGGGTTATAGCATTCCTCAGAAAGGGCTCCTTGTTAGGGCTCGAACCTAAAATTTTTTACTAAGAGAAGTGAACTCTGTCGTTTCACCAGTACTCTTTCATGTTACAATAAATCAGCTTTCCTAAGTTATTGCCCGCATGGGCGTAACACAGTTGATTTTAGGGTGGTAGATTGCCCCAAACTTTCCTAAGTTATTAAACTACCTTTAACTTTTAAGTGACAAATAGGATTGAAATTTTTGGTATTGTCAATTTGTGATAAGTTGGAGGCTATTATATCTATTCCCTGAAGAGGCTGTTGTATAAGGCATGATAAGTGGTCCATTTAGGTGGAAGTGGGAAGTGGGGAACACTAAAATGGGGATTTTGGTAATAACAAAGTTTAGAGAGGCGGTATTTTCTAAGCACTCTATAGTTTCTTTCACAGTTCCACTAACACAAAAAGCCAGACGACCTCTATGAGAATATTTGTTCTTGCATTGGTTCAAGGATGCATTGTGATTCTTTTATCTCCCTCTCTTCAAAGGGATATGCACCACTTCAATCAACCATTGGCTTGCTCCCATTCCCAAATTAAGTCTATCACTACTATTACTGGCTGCACAAAATAAAAGCTTAGTCCCTTAACATAATACTATTATCGAGAGATGCGGTGGAATAGTTAAAATTTATCCGCTCATAACGAACCGTTTCTAATTCAAGCTTTGATCAGAGCATTTTATCATATTATGTAAAAGTAATAGAGAGGTGCACAAATGTACCATGAGGAGAAGTGCATGATAGTACTATTATTGAGTTTATTATATTTGTTATATGAATTGAGTTAGTTAGTTGAGTTGGTTAGTTTGTGGAAGAGTTAGTTGTATAATTAATAGATATTTTTGGATGAATTGTAGTGTGTATATATTAGGGTTGGCCAGTGGGCCGGCTCGGGCCCGATCCGGTTTCGTCCTGGCCCCGATGAAATTAAAAAAAAAATTAGCGGGTCCGGGGCTCGAACCGGGACGGGATATGGTATGGTCACGCCTGACCCGGTCCCGCTAGGAACTGACCGGTCCCGGTCCCGGTCCCGCCCCAGTCCCGCCATTTGCCAAAAATAGCCGTTGTCTAACGGCCATTTTACATTTTGGCCGTTAGACAACGGCCATTTTTGGCTTCCCCCACTCCCCCAACCTCCCTACCCCCTTTATATTTATTTTTAACCCCTAAGTTATTATATTTACATTTTAACCCAATTTTCCAACTATAAATACCTCATTTTCTCTTCTTATTTCTCACAAATCTTCCTACATTTTCTCTAATTTCTATACAACATTGTCTACTACATATTCACTATATTTATTTTTAACCCCTAAGTTATTATATTTACATTTTAACCCAATTTTCCAACTATAAATACCTCATTTTCTCTTTTTATTTCTCACAAATCTTCCTATATTTTCTCTAATTTCTATACAACATTGTCTACTACATATTCACTCTATTTATTAATTTGAGAATTGGGAGTGAAGTTGGCAACTAGCTTGATGATTAATCTATCGAGCAAAGTTTCAATTTTCAACCTCTCTCGATTACACATCGACTCTACGTCGGCGTTTAGTACATTCGTTCTCTCATTAAATTATTATTTTGTTTTTATTTCATTTAGCACATTTAATTTCATTATCTTTAACTTTGTAAGTCTTTAACTATTTATTACCATAATTAAAATGAAAAGAACAAAAAATGTTTTGGGCAAGGCCTTGGGTATCAAGGGCAAGGGCAAGGGCAAGGATACTTCTTCTAGTATTCCTAGACAAGATGATTTTATGGATCCTGAACTGTTTCCTGAAATACCATATGATCTTGACACAAATGTTTATCCTCAAAATGAAGAAAATTTTAATTTAGATGACACTCTAGATGATGATAGACCTACTAATGTAGATGATGATACACCCACTAGTGAAATGTCTCCTATCCCCTCTAGTATGAGACGAGGTCCGACAAAACGACCATTAACATCAGTTGTATGGAAATATTTTCATAGGGACGTACCGAATCAAGTAGCTATATGTAAAACTTGTAAATCTGTTTATACTTTTAAAACTGGACAAGTTCATGGTGGGACGGGGGGTTTAACAAGACACCTATTGCAAAAACACAAAGCCTTGCATGCCCAATACCTTATTGAAAAAGATGGTGAGCAAGCGTCCTCTCAATCGGGACAAGGTTCACATACTATCCCGGATAAAGTACTGGGTCAAATTAACCCTATGACGGGGGGAGTTGTAGGCCCTAAATACGATAAACATAAAGATAGGGAAGCACTAGCAAAATTAGTTGTTGTGGAGGGTTTGCCTTTTTCATTTCCTGAATCGCCTGGTTTTATTCATTATATTAGAGATATGTATAATCCTGCTCATAAAGGTTTTCCTAGATCAACGGTTAAGAGAGACGTGTTTAAATTTGCACACGAATATCAATAATATTTGTGTTATTCATTATATCATTTAAATTGCAAAGTCGCTCTAACTTTTGATATAAGTCGTAGTACTAACGACCATGATTAGTTAACGGTAACTTGTCATTGAATAGATTATAAATGGTCTATGCAAAAACGTATTTTAGCATATAGATATATATATATAGTAGGCACACTGGTGATTTTATTTCACAAAATATTTATTTAGTCTGCAATTATTACGGAATAACTGATAAAGTTATGAGTATTACATTAAATAATGCAGCTTCTAACAATTCTGTTATTTATGTTTTAAAAGAAGTTTTAACTCTATCTTTTTCAAAACATTTTTATATCAAATGTGCGTGTCATATTTATAACTTAGTTGTAAAGGATTGTCTTTCACTTTTTCAAGATATTCTTGAAAAAATACAATTTCCTATAAACTTTATTTTTAAAAATAATAGAATTCAACAGAGAAAAGAATATAAAAAAACTTGTCACGATTGTGGACTATCTTACAGAAAAATTTTCGAAGAAGTACCAACTAGGTGGAATACTTTATATGACCAACTAGTTGTTGCTTATGACTATAGAAAACCTATCACTTTATTTTTTAACGCCCATAATCAAAATCCAATTGATATGATTGTGGATAATGATTGAGACAAAATTAAAGAACTTATTGTATTTCTAGAGAATTTTCAACGAGCAACAAACGAATTTTCTACTTTATATTATCCTACTATTTCAACTATGTTGTTTTATATAGCTATAATATTTTTACTTCTTAAAGAATATATGGAAAAACTTGCTTATAAGGCAGCTATTAAAAATGTTTATGAAATTAAAGAAATATTTTATTCTTATTCCCCCTATTTATATTATTGGTGTTGTATTAAACCCGACTATTAAAGTAGACGGTTGTAAAAGTCTTATTAAAAATATTTATAACTGTATGGACGTACTACCACCTCCAACTCCCAAAAAATTAAATGTTGAGCCACCTATTGAATAAACGCTAGAAGAAGTGTTGGATAGTGTAGAAGATGAATACAAAAAAGTATATCGGCATTACCAGCAAGAAAGTGCTAGTAACCAACCGGCTTTCGTACCATCTTCTTCTGCTTCAACACAGCCTCAAAAAAGACATGTTGTTTCTGCGGACAGTATTGAAAGCCTCAGAAATAGAATGTGCGGTGGTAGCACTGCTAACCAAATTAGCGAGTTCGATGTTTTTGTTTTGCAGGGCACTTTACCTTACCAAGCAGTTGTCAATGAAGACGGAAAGAAAGACTTCTTTGAAATATTGAATCTGAGAATGAAGACATTTCCGACACTTTCAATGATGACCGAGATATTTTGAACATTCAAGAGTCATCAATCGCTTCGAAGCGTTTTTACTGTGACGATTTCAAATAGGAGAGCACAGACACTCATTAGCCAGAGGCAACTTGGAGATGACGGTACTATTCAGATATTGGATACGAGCGGAGCGAAGAAGGTGTGAGATTAACGAAAAAGAAGACGAAAACTACAACGACATCTTATCTGAAGGCATGAGTAGCGACGTGGAACAATTTGATCAAGATATACCAATTTCAACCGAAGAACCATACGAAATTATAAAGAAACTAGAAAAAGTATTTTCAAATTGGTAATATATTTCATTGCAATTTTAGTTTTTTTTTCTGTCTTTTGCAATTTTTTCAACAACAGTACACTACAATGTTGTAATTCTGAATCTTGTATATTTCAATGAAATAATTAATAATATAAGAGGCATAAAAACAGCTTTGGGATGTTTTTTTTTACACACTTCTTGTCTTTGTTTTGTTATTTAGTTTATAAATATATATGAGTATAATACTATAATAGTATAATATGAGTATATGACTATCACTATATGACTATATGTTACTTTGTTAGTAATTTAGTATTTTTAATTTAGTTGAAAAAATTTAAAAAAAAAAAAACCGCCCCGTCCGATCAGGCAGGCAGGCAGTGCCACCGGGGCCAGGTCGGGCGGGACACGATATCGTCCCGCTAGTACCGGTCACTTTGGCTCGCCCGGCCAGAGCCCGCCCTCCTCCGTCCCGACCACTCCCGAGAGCACTTTATCCGATCGATGGGCGGCCCACTGGCCAACCCTAGTATATATATAACATTTGTAAACCATTATAAAGACAACACACATATATGATAGCTCTTCTTTATCGAGCAGTAAACTTTATCTGTTTTCTCTACTCCTCATCAATGGCAGCTTAGCCATTTCTAGCTCTATTTCTTCTTCTAAGACCAGTGTTGAAGTCTAACATGGTATCATAGCGACCGTCTGACATAGATCGAGGGAGATTCTGTCACAAACAGTGAGGGATTCGAGGGATCTACGCCTGCAATAGAAGAAATCGAACATCGAAAACTTAAATCAAAGCCTGCAATCGAAGATCGACCATCGGAAACTTGAATCAAATCACATTTGAAGACAAATATTGGTATTATACTTGCAATTGAAGTATGAAAAATCACAAATTCGACAACAATGGGAGAAAATGGAGAAGATATGACCAATGTAGCTGCGACAACAATGATGAACATCGATCACAACCATCATTTGTATCTTTTTCCATCTGATGCACCAGATTCGTTGTCGGTTGAAATAATGCTAACTGGAATGGATAATTACACTTTATGGAGTAGGGCGATGAAATTGGCCCTATTAGGAAAGAATAAAATAGGATTCATAGATGGTACAATAAAGAGAGAAACATTCACTGGTGAATTAGCTAGGCTTTGGGATAGGTGTAATGCCATTGTAGTATCATGGCTAATAGGAAATGTGAGCAAAAACTTACTGACTGGAATATTGTTTAATTCAGATTCTTATATGATATGGGAGAATCTGAAGGATATGTTTGATAAAATAAACAGTTCGAGGACATTTCAATTGCATAAGGAGATAGTCACATTGAGAAAGGGAACACTATCAGTGTCTATGTACTACTCTAAGCTTAAGGACCTTTGGAGTGAATATGATTCGATTATACCACCATCATCTTGTTGTCCTAAGTCGAAAGAATTTGTAGATCATTTGCAATATCAGAGAATGCTATAATTTTTTATGGGACTTAATGACAGTTATAGTCAAGCTAGAAGTCAAGTGATAATGATGCAACAGATACCAAACCTAAATCGGGTTTATGCAATGATACATGATACTATGGAGTCATCAACCATGTTTACAACAAGAAATAGAAGTAGAGGTCCAAGTCAAAAGAAATCATATAATCCTGGTGTAATGTGTGATTTTTGCTATGTAAAATGACACATGAGAATGAACTATTTTAAGTTGATGAAATCTAACTTCTGTCCCAAAACTGGACACCTACAACAGGATTGTTACAAACTAAATGGATATCCTAAAAATTTTAAAGAAAAAGTTAAGAAGTCAGATGTAGTGGCAGGAGGAAGTTTGGCATTTGAAGATACTAGACAGAGAGTGAAGTCCAAAATCACCATTATATGTATAATATGCAATTTGGAAAGACACGGCAGCAATATGGAACAATGTTGATGACAAACTCGCAATCCTACAATCATCCACAGAGACCACACTTTGTACCAGGATACAACTCATATCAGCATCATCAAGGCACATATATGACAACAACTTCTCAGTATGCTTAACAATAAAGCTGCAGTTGGAGAGATCAGTGTTAGTGCAAACATGTCACGTATATCTGATCTTGATATAAAATCAGTATTAAAATGGATTGTGGATACATGTGCAACCAATCACATGATTGGTAATTAGAAATATTTACAGAACAAAAATCTGATAGAAAATGTAGGGAATATGCAATTGCCCACACGAGATTCAGCTAGAATCTCACATATTGGTGTATATCATTTAGGAGGAGGTGATTTTCTTAAGAATATCTTTTGTGTGTCAACATTCAAGTTTAATCTCATGTCTGTTTCCAAGGTGATAAGAGAACTAAATTGCAGTGTTATATTTTTCCTAAATACTATGTGTTTCAAGATCTCTCATCTGGGAAGGTGAGGGCGATTGGTAATTAGGAAGAAGGATTGTTTATATACTATGTCTGGACACACAAAATAAGACAGGAGAGGTGACTAAGTGCTTGGAAATAACTTAGCATGTTGATGCAATCATATGGTATCACAGGTTGTGTCATGTGCCTATGAAGGTCTTGATTGAAGAAGATTTCATGTTTCAAGAATGATAATTCTTTTATTTTAAATAACTGTGAAATGTGTCCTTTAGCTAGATAGACAATAGTATCATTTTCTATCAGTACTAGTAGAAAGACAAGACCATTTTAATTGTTACATATCTATGTATGCGGACCTTATAAAGTTGAAATATATAATGGAGTGAGGTATTTCTTGACTATTGTAGATGACTACTCTAGATAGACTTGGATTTTTTTATTGAGATTGAAATCAGATGTAGTCACACTACTTAAAAATTTCTTTACTCAAGTTCATACTCAATTTGATATGAAAATAAAAGGAGTGAGATAAGACAATGAGATAGAGTTATTTAATCACAATTGTAAGAAGTTATTTCAACTGCATGGTGTAGTACAATGATATTTTATGTCCATATACACCACAATAAAATGGTGTTGTGGAAAAGAAACATAGACATATACTTGAAACAGCTAGAGCCATAAAACTTCAGACTAACTTGCCAGACATGTTTTGGGGTTTCTGTGTTGAGGATGTTATATATGTAATGAACATAATACCTTCTTCAGTTATAGGTAACAAGTCACCTTATGAGATATTATACAGTAAAATGCCAGAACGTTCTCATCTAAGAGTGATAGGTTGTTTGTGTTTTGCTACTACTTTAACTAGACGTGATAAGTTTAGTCCTAGAGTTGTGAGAGCTATCCTTCTTGGATATGATTCTGCACATAAAGGATATAAACTTTATGATATAAAAAATAAAATAATTTTCATGGGCAGGGATATAGTGTTCATATAAATAATTTTTCCTTTCAAAATTGACACAGATGACATACCTGGGTTTTATGAGATCACATGAGCATTTTTGCTTTGATGATCTAGTTTATTCACATAACATAAAAGTTGTGTGTGTAGCAATCCAGTAATACAAGATACAAGTGCAAATACAGACACTAAGAGTGTCACTGTTGCAATAGATAATCCAGAACAATACATTGTAGAGTTGATGGATATAACAGTACCATCTGAAACTGATATTAGAAGATATGCAAGAACTAGTAGACCTCTCATATGACATAAAGATTATATCACTAAGCATGGTTCTAGTAGTTCTCTGTATTCCATATCCGATGAAATAGACTACACAGGACTATCATCTATATATCAGAATTTTGTGGCATATGCGTCTGTTGACACTGAACTATATAGCTATTCAGAGGTTGCAACAGACAAAAGATGGATTGAAGCAATGAAGGCTGAGATTCACGCACTGCAGGATAATAAGACATGGGAATTGGTACATCCTCCAAAAGGGAAAAAAGGCCATTGAATGTAGGTGGGTGTACAAAATAAAATACAAAGCATCAGGAGAAGTGGAAAAGTTTAAAACTAAACTGGTAGCCAAAAGATACAATCAAAAGGAGGTCTTAATTATCAAGAAACCTTCTCACCTATGATCAAAATGACCAATGTGAGATCAGTATTATCCATTGCAGCTGCTAGATAGTGGATAATTCATCAGCTGGATGTATACAATGCTTTCCTGCAAGAAGATCTTTATAAAGAATTATATATGACACTATCAGAGGGTTTTATTACTCCTGGAGGACATAAACAAGTTTGCAGATTGTTAAAGTCCCTATATGCCTTAAAACAAGCTTCAAGGCAGTGGAACATTAAACTCTCCCCAGCATTGACTTCATCTGATTTTATTCAAATCCACATGAATTATTCTTTGTTTACTAAACATAAAGGGGATAACATAATTACGGTACTTGTGTATGTTAATGATTTACTTATTACTGGTAATGACTCAACTCTTATTCAGAACACCAAAGAAACACTTTTGTCAGTAATCAAGATTAAAGATCTATGAAAGCATAGATATTTTCTTCGAATAGAGTTCGCAAGAAATTCTTATGCACCAAAGAAAATATGCTTTGAAACTTATATATGATATGGTCTTAGCAGGTGCTAATGATGTCTCTTCACCCATGAAAATGCACCAGAAGCTCACTATAGTGGACTTTGATCAATATGTTGCTTCTCAATCTCATTCAGATAATGCAACATCCACTCATGCACATGACTTGTCATTGCCAGATCCTAGCATTTATAAGAGGTTGATGGGAAGATTACTAAATCTAACAAATACCATACATGATATAGTATTTAATGTACAATGCTTGAGTCAATTCATGCATGCTCCTAAAACTTCACACATGGATGTTGGGATGAGGCTAGTCAGATACATCAAACATGCACCAGGGTCAGATATCCTCATGTCAAGTTCTAGTAGTTCCCAGCTTTATGTGTTTTGTGATGCAGACTGGGGGTCTTGTGTTAATAACAAGAGATCTATTATTGGTTATCTGATAATGTTTGGGCCTTCACCTATATCCTGGAAGTCTAAAAAGAAGATACAGTTTCAGGGAGAGGCTGAGTATAGAGCCATGGCAGCTTCAGTTGCAGAAGTAGTTTGACTTACTGGTTTGTACAAGGAACTTGACATACATGTTCAATTACCAGTTTCTGTTTTCACTGATAGCAAATATGCACTTCAGATTGCTGTCAATCATGTTTTTTCATGAACGAACCAACACATTGACATAGATTGCCATTTTATAAGAGAAAGAATCCAAAAAGGTCTTATTCATGTTGGTTATCTATTGTCTTGTCTGCTGACCAAAGATTTGCTAACCAAAGCCCTCAGCAACATCCATCATGCTCATCTAATGTCCAAGCTATGAATGAAGAATATCTTCATATCTCCTAGCTTGAGGGGAGGTGTGTGTGTGAAAGTAATAGAGAGGTGCACAAATGTACCATGAGGAAGAGTGCATGATAGTACTATTATTGAGTTTGTTATATTTGTTATAAGGAGTTGAGTTAGTTTGTTGAAGAGTTAGTTGTATAATTAATAGATATTTTTGTAAAGCATTGTAAAGACAACACACATTTATGATAGCTCTTCTTTCTCGAGCAGTAAACTTCCTCTGTTTTCTCTGCTCCTCATCAATGGCAGCTTTGCCATTTCGGGCTCGATTTCTTCTTCTAAGACCAGTGAAGTCTAACATACTATCTGGCCAAATCTAAATTAGGTTCAATTTGATTTTTTTACTTTGATTTCTCACTTTAGTGTCTGAGTAATCTAAATTTGTTCCGATACTTAACTTTGAAGGTAAAATGCTTGAACATGAAATCTTTAATTTTAATTTGGTATGTAAATGGATAAAGAGGATATTGAAGAACTTGTACAAGCATTGCAGGGTAACCAAAGTACATGTTACGTTTGCATGGGTGACATATGTGTATGGGGAAGTAGATGAGGCTCCGAAATTCGAGCCTCGCTGAGTTAGAAAACCCAGAAAGAGAAGAAAAAAGTTTAAGTGTGGAAGAAAGAAAAGCGAACGAGGTCCCCCTTCTTTTTACCCGTACCTCACTGTCCTGCACTAAATGGAGAGCCCATGCAAAGGCAGGACAGAGTAAAATGGTAAATTGTAATAATTACGAATGGAAAAAATATGAACAGATAAAGGCCTATAAATATCCCCTATGGTTTTTCAATTTGCTTGGTTTATTGATTTCTCACCAGTCTCATCAGAACAAAAAATACTTTAATCAAGTTACTACTACTGTATATCATTTCGTACACTTTCATCCACCTATGAAACATACAACTCTCTTCTCGGGTAGACATATATATGTCATTTGCAATTAATGCAACTTTGAGTGCCAACTCCATCATCATTTTATTCATACACCTACTGCATAATCAAAGCCTAAGGTTCTCTAATGAGACAAATTATAATTGATAGCATGAACCAAAATGATTCTATTTTTTGAAGAGTAAAAAAAAATATCTTGAGGTGGAGGGAAAATCTTTATTTGAAATCAAGTAGAATGTCAGGGTCGTGAATAGATAAGCCTGACATAAAACAAAGAGCATTGTACTAGTAGTAAACACTTGCTCTAATTAATGCAATGGCCTTTGTACAGCAGATAAAGACATGAGATGGAAGCTTATACTTGCTACTTTTCAACCTTTCACTCCTGCCTTTCCAATGGAACCATTAAAATCAACCCCTATTTTGGATTTCCCTTTGCTTCAAATCTAACAAACATAAGGACAACTGAAATAGTATGACAAAGCAAACATTAACAAAAGGAGTAGTACTGGTAGATAAATTAGGTGCTGAATTTAACTCTGTACATTACATGCAGTGCATAAGCGACCAATAGATTGACAACATAAAAACAAAAATATAAGAAGAAAATAGAGTAAGGTAGAGAAATAGATTAAAAGATAAAAGTAGCAAAAATTTCCCGGCTGCAAATAGTAATTAATCCCCCCTCCCCCTTTGTACATAGAGATATTGGACCAAATTCAGTTTCCCCTGCGCGCCGATAGTATTAACATTGTCACATTTAGCAGCTGAGTGCCTCATATTTCATAGGAATTGCGCGATTAAAGCCGGCATTAGCTTGAGACAACAAATTACCAACAATTGCAAGGTCTCTACAGAACACCCCTTGAAATGAAGTTGCATTATTTGTTGAGCTTGACACCACCACATTGCTTTCTGCCCTGCTGTTACATGATGTAGTAGTACTAACAGCAGCCTCGGAAGGTACTCTCGATGTAGTATTAGTATTAGCAACAGCCTTTGAAGGTAGTCTTGATGCTGCCCTGCTGTTACATGATGTAGTAGTACTAACAACAGCCTCGGAAGGTACTCTCGATGTAGTATTAGTATTAGCAACAGCCTTTGAAGGTAGTCTTGATGCTGCATTGCTTATTTCTTCGGGTCTAGATTGTTGTAGTTTTTGAGTATGCTCAACTTGCTGCATTGCTTCGGCTCTAGCTTGTTGTAGTTCTTGAGTTTGCTGAACTTGTTGCTGCATTGCTTGTAACGCAGCGGCTGCTTTAGTTCTCTGTTTCTCAGCAGCTTCTTCATCCATGATTGTCGTCATTAATTTTGTATAACCTTTCTGGATCAATCTATACAATAGCAACGAGGACATTTTCGCCCTGTCCCTCACAGAATCAACATCTTTCTCATCCGCAAGCTCACACCTCTCCACAAAACTCGTCGATTTATCAGGCTTGTGTCTTAAAGTGAGCAAAAGATGTGCTCTTTCCAATTCGGATCTTGAACAACCCCGCCTCAAACCAATCAATGCATAGTGATCTACGTTCCCCGTTTCACCAGAAGCAACTCGTTGCTTCAATTCGTTCATTTTCGCACCTAATGAACACAACCTCCCTGGAATTTCCCTGTATTGCACGCATTGACGCTTCCATATAGGTCCAGGTAACTTCCTGTCCCGTAGGATCGAATTGTACAAGAGCTTTAGGTGCTCCAGATCATGAAGACTGTCGGGCAAGCATCGAATAGCTTCAAACAAAGCCGCTCTAGTTCTAAGTGCATCAATGCAAGAAGGGTCTAATGCTAATGTTCGATTACAATCAGCAATCGCCTCAGCAATTCGACCAGATGATCGATATGCTGAGGCCCGATGCACATAGCATTCCGCTAAGAACCCTTGTGGGGCCCCACGACGACCATCAACAATCTTTGAAAAGTGTCTTATAGCTTCTGAATGAAGCCCTGCATCAAGAGCAGCAATTGCAGCCGTCTTTCGACGAAGCAAGAGCTTTATATGGCTGAGCAGTTGTGAAATGCTCTCCGACTCCGTTTTAGGAGGAGTCGGAAGCTGGTTATTTCCTTCGCCAGAGATTGGAAATTTGGCGAACGAAAAACTATCGTCCGACCAACAAATGCTTTCGCGACGGAATGCATCCGTGGCGATACGTTTCCCGGTTTGTAGGAGAACCATCGCGTCTTCCATTAGACCCAAATGGCAACAAGCCTGACCTAGAACCAAGTACCTGAGAGAAAACATAAATATGAAACAAGTTACAAGTGTAAGTCCGAGTCAACTCATTCACCATAGATTCAAGCAATTTCAATAAAGACTACATTTTTCAAGGATTAGTTAATACTAGTACTAAAATGTGAGTGAAAAACAATTAAAGAAGCAAAGCAAGATTTGACTTGAATTAAATAACCAAATCAAGATTAAGACAGCTAGCTGTTATGGCGTAATCTATAAGCCATTGTTAGAAAAATTACCTCCATTGCCCTTCTTTATCACAGTTCCTGTAAAGTCCAGCCATAACTTTCTTCTTCAAATCGGAAACGGAAAAGCATTTTAAACTCGGTTCATCACTACCCGAGGAAAGCAGCTTTATTCGCTCTCTCGAGAGCTGTGAGGATGAGTCGGATGACCCAGAGGATGAAGTGGATGATGAAGTGTCATCGGTATGAATTTTTAGACTGGGAATGTAGTCTTGTAGCATATCCGCGACGTCCTTGAATCGCCGGAGATAGAGTAAAGATCGAGCTTTTAACTCTAAGGCTAGCTCAAAACGAGGCGATAGAGTAAGCGCCGCGTCGAGAAGGTTAACAGCCGAAGATATCTCGTTTGGTTCTTGTGTTTCAATGAGCATTTTTGCATCTTTGATATATTTGTCAACAATCTATAATCATATAAACAATGAATTAGTACTCATTAATAGATTAGAATGGGATGGGAGGAAAGGGAATAATAGACTGTTTACCTTTCTGTTGCTAATCCACCAATGTTTCTTGTCTGAAGAGGAGATAGAATAATTAGGAGAGGCAGACATATTATGCTCACTTCTATTTTGTTTCTTGAAAGCTTCTCAAATACTAATCTATTTTTCTCTCTTCGAAGTGAAGAGAGATATAGGGAGAGAGAGGAGGAGATGTAAATAAGAGAAGAGGAAAAAGAGAGAGATTAATACTGTATACTATAGAGTGCCAGCTGCTTTGACATGAACTGAGAGAAAGTATTGATCCTTCTGCTTCTTCGCTGGCAAACCACATATTCTCTCTCCCTTAAATGTATATTTTTCCTACTACTATAGTCTATAGCTGCTAATCTCTTCACTTTATTTCTTTGATTTGACTTAACCCATATTCAAAAATTAATAACCACTCAGGTAACGCTACTTGTTCACCCTTGATTGTAACGTTTTGTGTTTTCTTTTTCGAGAATCAAATTACGTACATCAATAATTTAAAATATAATTTATATTATTTGAATATTTAAATTTTAATTATAAAATAATAAATTAATTTAATTTAACTTCAAAAATTAATTGAATGGAGGAAGTACTTATTCTCATTTGGTGTTTTGATAAAACAAATTCAATTTATTTATTATTAAATAATTAAATGAAGTGAAAATACATATAATGCTACTATATTTAAGTGATGACTGTATATTAAACTAGGATCCCTTAATAAGTGGTCTTGAATTCAACAATACTACAATAGAAATGGAAATCCAGAAAGAAGTATTTCTCGGCATGTATTAATATTAGTTAGTTGGTGCCCTAATATGTAGCGATAAAATCATGTAATTAAGAATAAAATAAAAAATCAGTATTAAAATATTTTTAAATATAACTTTTTTTCAACATTACAAAAAAAATATTGCATAAAATTGAATATAAGGAGTATTATAGTATCAGCTTGTCTATGATTAAAAACATACCTGAAATATATGAGTCATAGTAAAATTGCAGTTTAATCTCTCAAATTATAGCAATCTCGTATTAATTAAGATAAAATGAATATACTAGTGACATAACATCAACTAGTACTCTCTTTTTGGTTTCAAATTAGTTTGAAGTTGGACTGATATCATTTTTTTTTAACGAAAGAATTCGCAGTCGCTACTCTTTCGAGTGCGCACAGGGTAAACCTCGGTGGCATAATGGCGCAAACCACGTCGTAGGTGATTAACCACAATGGCGTGTGTGAGCTTCAGACAAGAAAGGTTTATGCGAGGATCGAACTCGTGGCCTTGCGGTCCGCTTCTTCTTCACGCTACCATTCTGCTGCGGTGGGTGATATCATTTTTTTTCAGAAGGAACGCGGCTACTCTTTCTTTCGAGCGCCTGAGGGTAAACCTCGGGATGACGCTTGATAAATCGCAAACCACGTCGGCGATTAATCACACTTGGCAAGCCCGTGTGTGACTCAAAGAAAGGTTTATGCGGGATCGAACTCGTGATCTTGCGGTCATATTTCTATTCTTCTGTGCTTATTTCTGCGGGTGGACTGATATCATTTTATTCCTTACTCTATAGTATCTATTTAGGTCTGTTTTATTCCAATTGTTTAATATATTATCCTTGTAGTTAAACCAATAATACATTACAAGAAAATATCACATTAATAGTAATTAAATTTGAGTGGCCACTATAAAAACTAGTAAAAATTACTATTTAAAATGAGATAAAATATAGAAAGGTTTTTAAATTGAAAGAGTATGATGTTTGACCGGACATTATCGGTCAACTACCATCTTCAAAACCGGGCATTTCCGGTTTCTAGATCACGGGTTCTGGGTTCAATACTGGTGGGAATAAAAACAATAAAAAAATCAACAAAGTAAATACAATGCGTGAATCTATACCCGCCTTATTTATTTCTCGTGATCAATTTACTGATTTACCCTTTTTACCTTTGCTTTAAAATAATAAAATAATAACCCGTCTCCTCAAAATCCCAATTTCCACTTCTTTGATGAGTGTTTGCATTGATGAATCTCACTGCCAAAGCCCAAAAGTACACAAGCAACAATTAATGGTTCCACTATTTTCAGTAAATGAAAAGATGTGAGAATGTCAATGTAGTATCGAGTCTTTTTTGCCCTTGTACATGCACTATTTTCACTCAACGCCGTTTCAAATATTTTTGAAGCTCTATTCTAATTTATAAAAGTTGATCCTTAATTGGGTTAAGATCTTCGAATTATGAATTTTTATAGTAAAATCTGTCTAATACTACTTAATAAAAAATAAAAAAAAAGAATTCTAAATTTTTTCATTTTTCGGGACTATGTGGGAAAGACACGCCAATGATCCAAAGAAGATTGTTTCGCTAAAAAAAAGATGTGAAAATGTGAAAACGTTCTTTTTTGTTTTTTTTTTTAAGTGTACTCTCTCTCTCTGATAGTAGATATATCATGTCGATGTAGGTACTTAAACATTGATGTTTTCTGACTAAAATGTACATAGTACTAATAAACTATACGTACATTATAAATAATTTTACTCCAATAGAATTTCATTTTTGTGTTGGTAAATTATGTAATACCATTTGTATTTTTTTCAAAATGCAAAAAAAAAAATTATTTAATTCTACAAATATAAATAATGTCCATTTTTGAGATAACGTGTGAAGTTTCTTTCATGGAGTTAATAAAACCTATTGATGGAGAAATTTTGAAAGCATAATGTGATAACAAAAATTTCTAATGTGAATTTGAGAGGTTGACGTGCTAGTTTCCAATTTTATGTTAGGTTTAACATTTTGGTTGATCACTCATTTTTTCTCATAAATTTCCTAATCTTTTCGTGATTCGTCTAGTTTAATTTAGTCTCGATATACTTTGACTCGATATAAGCTTAAGAAATTCAAACTTTACAGAAATAAGCAAAACAACGTTCAATTTACCATCCTTGAACTAATAGCTTCTTTTTAACGCAATATATCAAAATACATAAGGTTGAAAAAAATATTGAGTTTGTCCCACAGGGGTCGTAGGATGTGCCTTGGTCTCTTTTAAATACTGTTCGACAATTTTTGCCTAATTTTTTTTAATAAGAGAACCTGTAGCTGAAGCTGCTATTCTTAGGACAATTTTACCTAATTTTTGTGTTGATTTAGACGCAAAGTCTATTTTTTTTTATCATGCTATCAGAGATAGATGCATCCTAATTTGATTTATCGGATATTAACTTTTATATTATGTTATCCACGCTTTAATTGGGTAAAAACCACAAATAGACACATTTCAATAAAGCTATTATTATATGAAGTATTTATTTCCACGTCTGAAACTTCAAATGTCTAGTGGGCGTTATTTCCATCTTTTTTTTTTTGTGAAGGCCCGCATCTACTCTTTCTCGAATGCCAAGATAGCAGAAATCTCTGATCGACACAATAGCGCAAACCACGCCACCGATTAACCACACTTATGTGTATGCTTTCAGCCAAAGGTTTATGCAGGATAGAACTCATGATCTTGCGGTCCCGCTCTCTTCTTCACCAACTTAATTTCTTTTGCGGTGCGTTATTTCCATCTTTTTTTTTTTTTTTTTTTTTTTACGAAGGAACCCGCAGCCGCTACTCTTTCGAGTGCGCACAGGGTGCGTTATTTCCATCTTGAGTGAACATCTGGGGGTATTGAATGTGTTTCACATCATGTGCGGGGATGGAAATTTAATCTCCTTACGTGATCCAAAATATAATCCAAAATGCTTCCATTAACTTTTTACCCTTTATTCAGAACCAGGGAGGAAAGCATATAATTGAAGTAGAAGAAGCAATAGAACCAAAAAAAAAAAAAACTGACGAGGAAAAGGGGATAGTAACAAAAATTCAACAGAAAAATGGAATATGCATTTGAACGATATATATTGAGTTTTTGTTAAGGAAAAAAAAAAGTCAAATAGCGATAACATTAGATTTACTTGTGTACACCTTGATGAATTCATAGGGTATTTTGTTATTTTCCATTAACATATATATTGAATAATTTTGATTACCAAAATTTAGAATTCACTGTTGAGATATATTAATTAGTTGTGATTAGTCTAGCTAATTAATTAGTTGTGATTAGTCTAGCTTATAAATACAAGACAATACTTGTAATTTTGAGTAAGAGAGAATAATATGAAAAACTCCCACAAAATATCTCTCTTCACTCCTCCCTCTCTTCTCTCCCTCGTTCTTCATTTTCAGTTTTTCCTTCTCTGTTTGTCCAAATCTGAACTTCATTCATAAATTTAACATGGTATCAAAGCCTTGTTGCATCTAATTCATTCCACATTCATCTCAATTTGTGAGTTCAATTTTTTTGAAAAATTAGGGTTCATATGCTGCGAGAACTAAAATTCGATCAAGTTTCTGCGTTAATTCTATGTTGATTACACAAAATAGAGGAAAGGCAGAGCGGTTGGGTTCTTTGTTGAAATCAGAAAGATCGAAGTCGAAATTGAGGTCGAAGGATCAAAGTCGAAATTGAAGGAGGAATTGTCGAGATTGAAGGATTGAAGGAGTTGATCGAACATATTGAGGAGGAATTGTCGAGATTGAAGGAGTTGATCGAACATATTGAGGAGGAATTGTCGAGATTGAAGGAGTTGATCGAACATATTGAGGAGGAATTATCAATCGCGAAGGAACTGAAAATCAGAATCGCGATTTTCTTCTGAAAATCAGAATCGATCGCGAACAGAATCTATCGCGAACAGAATCGCGATTAGAAAAATCAGAATCGATCGCGAAGGAACTGAAAATCAGAATCGCGAAGGAACTGAAAAATCAGAATCACAACTTTCTTTTCAGTAAAGCCCAAGGTTATTGGCGTGATTCAATGAAGAAATTGGACAGATCGAGTAATGTTGATAAGGAAAATTCTAGATCAATGGATTGAAAATTCATCATAGATTGATATTGAGGTAATTTCTGCATTGTATTAATCGACTCTGGTTGGCGCGAAACAGATCGATAAGGAAAATCTATAGATTTAATTGATTCTCCTGCAATACAAAGTAGATTGAGGATCGCATTTGTCGATTCACACTGTTCAATTGATTTCACTGCAAACAGAGCAGATCGAAGATCACATTTGTTGATTTCGTTACATGCATCTGTATATAGCAGTTTTGTTTTATCTAGTTACAAGGATTAGAAATTGAATTTGAATGCTGGAAATGCTACTTGCTGTTGTCTGGAAATTTGAGTAATTTCGGGCAGAGAAGCGACTTGTGTAATTGGAATTGCTGTTGTCTCCCGTGTATCGTTTCAATCATGTATGCAATGGCAGATCTGGAAGGAGCAATGAAGGAAGATGATGGCTTCTATATAACTGAATATGAAAGTGCAATGCAGGAGAATTGAATTGTATATCCCTATTTTCATTTGTTTAGTTCAGGACAGGAAAATCGAGGAATTTCTAGCCGGAATTGGACTAGAATTGAGAGAGACTCCACTGCATGTCCGAGCTTGTTATAAAAGCTTGATATATGAGAATCGAGGGATTCTCTAGTTCGAGTGTGACTAGAGAAAAAGGTGTTCTTCGTTGAGCATTGATATAGGAGAATCGAGGGATTCTCTAGTCCGAGCGAGACTATAGAACAAGGGGTTTTTGCCGTCGTTTTTGCATAGGGAGAATCGAGGAATTCTCTAGTCCGAGTGAGACTAGAGAACGAGATTTTCTTCGTTGTTGTTGTGGGAGTTGAAGCTCCTGCTTGAAAATGTTAATCCTGCAGCTGTTGGAAAATGCTTATGATGCATCTGCTGGAATTTTCGCTCGAACACTGCTCACTGATGATGTTACTGGTGTGATTGTTTCAGGGCGTGCAGTTGGTGTAGGTGTTGCTATTGCAGCTCCTGATGGGGTTGTTAATGAAGTTAATAATGCACCTGATGTGGTTGCTGGTTTTTCTATTGTGGTATATGCTATTGCACCTAATTTTTCTACCAATGATGCTAACACTGTAAATAGTGTTGGCAATGGTGCTACTGTTGTTGCTAGTACTGTTGATATTGAGGCTTTGGTGGATGCTGAAACTGGTGGTAGTGTTATTGTTTTTGCTTATGCCTGCTGTTGTGCTTATGCCGTAGCTGTAGTTGTTGTTTTATGTTGGGAACTTGCTAATGCCTTTGGCATCCCAAGAAACTTGTAGAAACTACTTCAGAAAGCAAATCACTTTGCTTTTACTGGAAATCAAAATGAGGGAAAAATACCCTGATGTGACTACTCTGTTTAAGATTAGATAAAAATGAGATGAGAAATCTGCATTGCATGTTAATTGCGTGTTAGAAGCTTCGATTAAAAGTGTAAGGCTAGCAAATGATATTCGTATCGAGGTTTGTAATGCCAAAGCTGATCGTGATCAGCGCATTATCCCAGTTGCCACTGCTATTAATGGCATTGGCGACATAGCCGCATGCAGATATTTTGGATATGGTACTGCTGGAACAACATGGGCAACGATGGTGTCCCAAGTTGTTGCAACTTATATGATGATTGGAGCCCTGAGCAATAAAGGTTGTACAATTGTTGTAGATGTTGCAGCAGTTGCTGCTGCTGCTAGAGCTGTATTGTGGCTGCTATTAACATTCGGGAATAATGGAATGACTGTTTGGTCAACTGGGCTTGCGAAATTTGTTGCTGAAAAAGAGGATGTAGCTGTTGATAATTCTGCTGGTTCAACTGATTTTTAATGTAAGAGTGACTGAGAATACACAAGCATTTTGTTAAGTTACTGATGTGGTGACGGCTGTTGGGAACATTGTTGAGACTACAGAAATGGATGCAGAGTCAGTTGATATGAATGTTATGGTTGAAGCTAATGTTGGGACTGCTGCTAATGCAGTTGTTTGGGATGCAGTTGCAGCAGTGAATGCTTGGTCAATGGCTAGAAATGGGAGATTTAACTTGACATCAGTTAGCAGTGATATACTCGTGTGATTTACCTTCCTGGTCACAATGCTTGATGCAATTGTATAGGTGACCAAATATATACTCGTTCAGGCGAGTTAAGGTGAATATTGGGCTTTACTGTTGGGAGCACTTCAGAAGATAATTCTTTTGGTGCTGCTCATTTTGAAGTCTTCACTTCAGGGGTCTATGGAAGAATAAAGAGGTTCAGAGATAGTGTTGCAGAGACGTGAAACAAAGCTAGTGGTAGAGCTAACAAATATTCTGAAGGCATGCCTTCTAAGAAGCAACAGAGGAATGAGCAGTTAACAAATGAGAGATTAGGTGGTTCAAGCATGAAGATGGGAACACAGATGATACATCGAGGCCCATCAACTGTGACTGGAGTTGCACCTGCATCTGGTGTGGTAGATGCCTATGCTAAGGCCTTTACAGAAGTTACTGGTATTGCTATAGTGTCCAAGCTATGGATGAAGAATATCTTCATGCCCCTTAGCTTGAGCGGGGGGTGGTGTTGAGATATATTAATTAGTTGTGATTAGTCTAGCTTATTAATTAATTGTGATTAGTCTAGCTTATAAATACAAGACAATACTTGTAATTTTGAGAAAGAGAGAATAATATGAAAAGATCCCACAAAATATATCTCTTCACTCCTCCCTCTCTTCTCTCCCTCGTTCTTCGTTTTCAGTTTTTTCTTCTCTGTTTGTTCAAATCTGCACTTCATTCATAAATTTAATATTCACCTAGCGCAATCTCTATTAAATTTGAACATTGACTCTAAAGTTATTACTCTTATCTTCATGTCATCTTTTTGAGATCGTAAGATGTTGAATTATGTGAATCACTTCACCTAATACTTTAACTTGTTAGAGATAAAAATGTTTTCTCTTAATTTGGTTTTAGTTGTGTGACATGTCCCGTCACATGTAAGATCTTCTTTCATGGATAAAGCTCAAACAAATATTATGCTACTATATATTATTTGTTTTGCTTTCATGGTTAATTGTAAGAATCATCTTTTTAAGAGTTTAATATATTATTAAGGAAAGCTTTTATTATCTAATTGTTGCTCTTATGCTAAAGGAGGGAATGGAGAATAAAGAGAAAGGAAGAGGATAAGCCGGTAAAAGTAGTAGCAAAATGAGTGCTCTCTTAAGGCACAAGAATCATTCTTAGCTTTTTTTCTACTTTGCTTTTCATTTTATATTTAATGAATGCACATGAAATACGGATAGATACATAGCTAGTTGCTTCTTGTCTTAAAGGCACAAAGGCCCATTCCCAAAACCTTTCTCTTTAATGGAGGGATAGATTAGTAATTTCATTATTCAACCATGTGTACTGCCACATCACTAAGAATGCTTCTAACTTTGTTGTCAAACGTGTCATATCTTAATAAACGAACACACGCTGGACCTCCAGCTCATCCTGTAAGTTAGGACCACGAATAAGGTAGCAGCATTTAAATCTACGTCAATATGACTAGCTCCATTATTAATTCATGTCGCTAATTCAAATACAAGGCGCTACAATAATAATGTGAGTTGTGACACTGTTAACGTAGTAAGAGACAATTTTTGGGCAGAGAGTTCATTTGAATCCAATATATTTTTATTCGGAGTATAATTTATATGTATGAAATTTACTATTTTATAATAAATAATCTTATAATCCAAAATGATCTCAAATCAAGAAGACACAGGACTTGGAATAAGCCAATAATTCAAGACACATAAATCATAAAAGAGGGGCTTGAAGTACATAGTGCAAGATAAGAAACAAAACCCCCTTCTGGCTGATGTTCTCCTCAGAGCCTCTGCTTATCTTTATACATAATTGGGGTGGGGAATCCTCGAACCAAACATGTGGACTGACCTACCAATGCATTTTTTTTGCTTCCATTCGGATTTAACGTTGTGATGTTAGTACTATTTTGTTTTGGGATCAAATTAAACATGACTGACCCATTCTTCATTTTGGCTGTTTAGTGACTTAATGTCATCAAAGTCAAATACAAAAGAAGCATTAGCAAGTACAAAATTATGCAAATCTAGGTGTGTTTTGATAACCCGTCGAGTTTGATATAATTTGTGAATTGTGAGTGTGAAAGATTGATAATAAAGTTCCAAGTGTTGATTAAAACAATGATATAAAATTAAGAGTTGACCTGATCGTTAATGAAAATAAAATCCATCTAAAAGTGGCAAATACTTTTTTATATTCGGCGAAAAAGTATTTTCGAGCAACTAAACATTCAAAAATATTATTATTTTAAAAACTAATTCCCAACCAAACACCCATCTTTGAAAAAATTCTAAAATTATTTCTTCTAAAGCTGAATTCAATTAATTCGATATAACATAAGTGTTATTTTACATACTTTTGTATTTGGGGACCAATGATACGTCGCCCAACAGTTGCTGGATTGCCAGGTGTCATCTTATATGAGGGTCTACAGATGTAGGTTTCATTCCAGGCAATATATACAATACAAATTCTTGTTATATAGGTTTAGGGTATTTATTTATTTTTCAAAAAAAGAGAAAATTAGGGCCCATGTCCAGGGTGGAAGAGTGGCCCATTTAACAGTTGGGTAATCATAGGGGTGTAAAAGGAGTGGCTAAACTGAATTTGGACGAGTCAAAATGAGTTGAGATAATAAATGGGTGGGTTATTGACCCGTCTAAATGTTGCTTGGGATGCAATAGGTTGGGTTGAAATGAGCTAAAAATCGGGTCAAAATTCAACCCGCTTAATTCTTACTAAGTTTTAATTGTCTTATTTGTTTTATTTAAATAATTTTTTAGTATCTAATAAATTATTATTTTTATTTACTATGACTATATATAATACATCAAACAAAAACAAATCTTTTGAATATATTTTGATAGATTTCTCATGGATCAATTTGGACTAGATATCAAACTAAATTATGATGGTTTCAAATGAGTTGGGCTGAAATTGATACTAATAAATGGACGGGTCATTGATCAACCCAAACTTAAAGGGATTGGACGGGTTATGATTTCATGGGTTAAGTTTACCTCCTCCAACTAATCATGAAGAGAGCCAGCTGTTACCCGCAAGGGTAGCCAAGTTGATGTAGCAATAGAGTGCGGGACTACAAGGTCACGAGTTCG
This sequence comes from Przewalskia tangutica, assembly GCA_029844215.1. Lineage (NCBI taxonomy): Eukaryota > Viridiplantae > Streptophyta > Magnoliopsida > Solanales > Solanaceae > Przewalskia > Przewalskia tangutica. The sequence goes on along the minus strand of CM056731.1, from coordinate 38,000,189 downwards.
ATCCCCTGCATAAATCTTCTTGGTTGAGCCTGTTACACATGACTTACCAAGTGTGGTTAATCGGTGCGTGGTTTGCGGTATTGCGTCGTACAAATTTATCACTGTCTTGTGGCTCGAAAGAGTAGCGGCGGAGGATTCCTTCCTTAAAAAAAAAGAGCCAGCTGTTTGTATGATTGGTTTCCGGGTTCCACACGTTATATTCGCTTGAAAGTAACTTTAGCCTGAATTTCATCCATATATTTCCTCACTCATAGGTCTTCATCTACATTTTTGCCAGCCAATCCAAACATCTAAAGGAAGTATTCAGACTTTGCTTAATTTGTCTTTATTTCTTAAAAGAAAAGGAGTTGGTTCCACTGTAAGAATGGGGCAATTATGTTCCTATAACATAAATATTAGTGACCTCCAAAGTCAAATTATGTCTGTACATGAAAATAGAAAGACATTTCTGGCACGCCCTTAATCTTTCATATGAAACACTAAATACCAGAGTAAATTGACCCCCAATTAAAAAAAAATCACATGCTGTGTCTTTCAATAATATTGTATTGAAGTTGATAATGCTGATGACTAATTCTAAGCTAAGGTCACCATTCTTCAGTTAGACTATACTACCAAATTGTAGGGAGTGTTTTTCCCTCTACTGGTCATAACTAGGGTGTCACATGAATGAGTTGGATTGAATTTAAACGTGTTAAAATAAATTAAATTTGAGCGGATTAAATGAGATCAATTTGGACATGACAAAATGGGGTCAATTAATAAATGGGGGGTCAAATGACTCGCGTAAATGTTATTTGAACTGAGATTGGCCGGGTCAAAATAGACTAAACAATGGATCATAATCCAATCCTTCCAACTCTTATCAAGTTTTAGTTTTAGTGTTTCTTTTCTTATAATTTTTTTAATTATGAAATGATATTTGTCCCTGCTATATCTAACATATAAACCAAAAAAGTTAATATGTTTTTTACAAGGTTTCTCACAAGTCAATTTGTGCGATATATTTAGCTCAAATCAATTTAACTTTAAATGAGTTGAATTGGGCGGTTTGAGTTGCTATGTTTTCATTGGGTCATTTTGCTACCTAATCTTAAGCGACATGAATAAGAATTTAATCGAATCATCGAATTTCGATTATATAAGAAACAAGTAGTTTTACTTTTGTTATCTACCGGAAAAATAATGTTGATGATGCTGACAAATTTTACAATAACACGTCAAAGGATGTTCACTAGTTTATTTGGCTAGTTCATAATTGAGCAATGTATTTGTTTTTTTTGTACATTCTCTTCTTTTTTAATCCACTGGAAATTTGTGAGAGATAATCTTTTATATATCACATTTTGCGAGAGACAATCTTTTAATTTTTTTTGCAATGTCAGATCTTAAAAAAATAATTGTTTGCGAAAGACAACCTTATAACGGAAACTCATTCTGTTAAAAAATTAACACCCCTTATTTTAAAACCCAAAAATACCCCTTCTTCTATTCCTTTAATTTTAAATGCCCGCATTCTCTTATATTCAGTTCACAATAGAACCCATTTCCCCCATTGCTGCGACTTCATCCTCTTCAAGACCCATTCCCCCCCCCCCCCATTTCGTTTTTTCTCATAGTCTTTAAGAACTCAAACCCAGAAAAATTCATTTCGTTTTTTATCATCGTCTTCTGCGACATCATCGATTTCTGCCTTCAGGCGATTCCAATCTTCTAATCGCATTCAAGAATGTTAGAAATTTCTTAACTTTATGTGTTAACCGATAGTTATGTGGTTCTAAGTCAATCGTCGACATAGAAATTTCTAATCGACAATGAACTCAATTGTCGACATAGATTTTTTTTTGAGGCAATAGTCGATGACGGCTCCAGAGGACCATCATTACAACCATGGTGGGAACTGCTTCCAGCTCTTCAAATTCACTGTAGTAAAATTTACATATTACCAAAAGCTCCTTTCAGAAATCAATTGACAGCAACTGTTCTAGGTATCGATTTTTTCCAATTTCTTAAAAAAAGAATCACCCCATTACAAACGCAGAATTTCGACGATTGTGACGACTTTGTTTGTTTTGTTGTTAGTTGTTGTTTGTTCTATTTGTTCGAATTTATATTTCGACGATGTCGACGACGATTGAGTTAGAGCATACTTCTAATCTGTTTTGAAAATTGTATTCTGTTATAATCGACAACTTTTTCTATGCTTGTATGCTAATGAGTTTGTTTTAGAAAAGTATTCGGTTATAATCGACAATGTTTGTTTTAGATTATAAGTTAAATACAATTGAGTTTATGTTCAACAACTAAGAAATGTCTCAAGTGAGTTGTTCTTCACAAAGGAGGTGCTATTGTGGTATGACTGTGAATCTATTTATTTCGACGACTACTTCAAATCCTGAAAGGAAATTCTTCAAATTGCCCCAAGCCTAATGTAAGCAATATTAATGTAATACTTTGACGATAGTCTTTGTTTGTTTATTTGTTTTTGTTTTTGATTATTTCTTAATTTTTTGTTTATAGAGAAGTTCTTGTGGATATTGACAATGGGAGGATGAAGAATATATTGAAAGTTTCGCCGGTGAATTAGTGTCGTCATTGGATGTGTTTAAGAATGTAATAGTAGATTTGAAGAGTGAAAGAGATACGTTGAAAGCCGAAATCGGTGTGTTGAAGGGTATAAATGAAGTTGAAATGAACAAAGATTTGAAGATGTGCATGTTTATGATGATTTCATGGGCGTTATTTGTTGGATTTGTTGTGGCATCGATTATGAAATGATTATGTATTTGTAGTTGAATAAGAACTTTTAATGTTATGTTTAGGAACTAGTAGTTGTAGTGTTGCAAATGATGTAATTGTTGTACTCAGTTAATGTAATGTAATTGTTGTACTAAGTTAATGTAATGTACTTGCTGTACTCAGTAATGTAATGTAATTGTTGTACTCAGTTATGTAACTTTTAATGAGTTGCAAAGGATGCCCATATTTTGTTTTGCCCTGCTGCATTTTTGGCTGAAATTTCAGCAGACCAGTAGCATTTTTGGCTAAAATTTCAGCAGTAGCATTTCAGCAGTAGCATTTTTGGCTGGAAATATATAGTTCCAACATGATACTTAAAAATGCCCCAAATGTTACTAGTACATTAGCAATGGTCTTGGAAATAGCATGCAATGTTTCACAAATCAGAAATACATGTAGTATTGTCTAAAAATGTAGGTCTAAAGCATTACTCATTAAACAATGAAAGAATTCAACAGCAATAACTAACAGTTATTAGCATTGTTCACTGCTACTGCTGAAAGGAAGTGAAGAAGATAAAAGCATTTCAGTGCCATACAAAAACTGAAATAAGTGGGTTGCAAATAGTCCCACACAAAAACTGATTGCATACTACTACACATAGTTCCATCGTACTACAAAAACTAATGACCTAATACACTAAAAAATTATCCTTACTTGAATTCTCAGTTTGTGTCATTGGTGGTGGTGTGGATGCTGGTGTTGGATCTTGTGAAGCTTGAATAGAATTACTTAGAGGAAGAATGCATGATTCAGTTCCAGCCTTCTTTGTATTGGATGAAGATTTCTTTTGTACAAGTCCTTTCTTTTCTGCATCAGGCATCGGAGTATTAGAACACTTAGTTTTGTAGTGACCTAGACCACCACATCTACTACACTTGTTCTGCTTTTTTGCCCTCTTCACTTGTTGTCTTTCTTGATCTTCCCCAGCTTTCTTTGCCCTCTTCTTTTTGCTAGGCCTACCAGCCATTTTCCTGTAGGGAGGAGGCAAAGGCCTTGGGTATGGTGTAGCATCCCATTGGCTCTGACATTGCTTTGAAGGCAGGTGCATAAGCCTTCTTATAAGTATCTACATGGTAAGCAGGGTGTATGAAGTCTTCATAGTTCAACCTCCTCAATTGGATGCATGTCAGTGCATGCCAACAAGGAATTTCAATTAGATTCCATTTATAACATCCACATCACGTTAGTTACTTCCTCCAAACCCCTATTAACCATTTCACTACTGATGGCATAATCAATCCATCAAATTTCTTTAATTCCTTTTTTTTTTGTCAAAGACCTTTGCATTACATACCTCCTAATCCATATCCATGAGCTGTAAAATTGGTTTTGTTCTTGCCTCTCTCAACACATTATTGAAACATTCACAACAATTGTTTAAAAGCATGCCTGATTTGGATGAAGTACTAAAACCATGCATTGACCAGTGACATTTGGGTATGCCTTCCAAGTAGTTGTAGGCATGAACATTTAAAGCATTTATAACTTCCATGTGAACCTTGAAATTATGTTGTCACAACATATAAAACAACATTAGTTATTACTAGCCATTGCTATATAATTAACAATATATAGCCACACAATCACATTCAACAGACACTTTAACCTTTGTTGAAGATCTTGCAGCCTTCCAGAAATGCTCCTTGTATATTACACCAGGAAATTTATTCTTGAAATTACTCCATATGTGTCTGCAACAGAACTTTGTCTCTGCATTTGGCATGACTGTGTTAAAAGCATCAAGTAACCTTTGCAAGAAATAAACCATACGAGTTATTATATAACATGATAATGGGCATATAGTTATACCCCTGCTGCCCTCAAATTCAGTAAACATGAAGAATAAATATTCAAAACAAAAGTCAAGCCAAGTCTGGTGTTAAGAAATTTCTAACCTTCTTGAACGCGATTAGAAGATTGAAATCGCCTGAAGGCAGAAATTGATGATGTCGCAGAAGACGATGATAAAAAACGAAATGAGTTTTTTTGGGTTTGGGTTCTTGAAGACGATGAGAAAAAAATGGAATGGGGGGGGGGGGGGGGGATGGGTCTTGGAGAGGATGAAGTCGCAGCAATGGGGAAATGAGTTCTATTGTGAACTAAATATAAAAGAATGCAGCATTTGAAATTAAAGGAATAGAAGAAGGGGTATTTTTGGGTTTTAAAATAAGGGGTGCTAATTTTTTAACAGAAAATTTGATTTTTCGGTTGTCTTTCGCAAACATTTTTTTTTTAAGGTCTGACATTGCAAAAAAATAAATTAAAAGGTTGTCTCTGACAAATTTATCTATTATAATCTATGAATAGTAGATAGTGTGTAACTATCCAACAAGTTATAACAACTATTACTTCTCTTCAATTTTTATATTCTAGCTAGTATTATTTTGGGGCAAAGCGAAATTCACTCGCGAATTCTACTTTAGGCAGGCAGAGATTGGTGAAGGAGATAAATCATGGTGACTCAGCGACCCACTAGGTGGGAGACACAATGTCTGGTGCTCACAAGGAATCATCCTCACAAAGGAAGAATGAAACTCCCACACTGTAACTGTCAGGACTCATATCTACCTATTTGGGGGTAATCTATCACCCTGAAACCAACTGAGCTAATCTGATCTCCCCATACATATTCTGTTTATATTTATATAAATAATAGACATCATCAATGACTTCAACAAGGTTTAACTTTCTCCCCTTAACAATCTCACCAATCCAAAACACACAATTGTTTTAACTAACGGATTGTGCTATTAAGAATCAAATAAAGAATATTAAATAGATTTATAAATTCCAAAATATGGTTTGCACTTGTTTGTCAAATCTGGTCCAAATATTTACAGATACGACTATTATGTATGATAGACATCATCAAATATCATCCACAAGGTTGACTTCGCCTCGGCTTAACAAGTGGGATTGGTTGGATCAATCAAAAACATACAATTGGTTTAATTAACGGATTTTGCTATTAAGAATCATTAAAAAACACCAAATAAATTACCAGATGTCAGCAATCATCACATACTTCTATTAAAGTTTGAGCAAGTTCTAATTTCACCATTTATAAGTCTCGCCCATTCTATATTGCCATTAATTCGAAATAATTGTTCATTTTTATCTGTTATTGTGATCCAAATATCTATAGAATATATTAGATTGATTGACCGACGAAGGGGTTCAAATGAAACTTTTAAATCCCTTTTGTAGAAGGTAGTTTTTTTAAAAAAAATCACAAATTCAAATATGTTGAATCCCTTATTAAAATTATTGATTTTGTCACTGCCAATGCAAATAAAGGTCTATTTGGTCAAACTTCTGAAAAAACGTTTATGTTTCTTAGAAATAGTTCTGCAGAAACTGTTTCTAAAAAATCTGTTAGGGTGTTTGGCCTATAATTATAGAAGTAATTCTGAGAAACAGAAACAGTTTCCTGTTTGACCCATATTTATGTAAATTTACTAGAATATTCTTTTTAATAGATTTAAAACTATTTAAAATATTCTTTTCTATCCTATATTTCTAAAAATTATTATATCTTTACAATTTAATAAAAAAATTAAAATTATTTAATTGCAACATTTAATCAAAAAGTAATATTATATTGTACATAAAAAATGTAACGACAATATGATAGTCAATGACTCAAATATGTCCAAACCAACCCTCCGCCCTACCCACACCTACCATCACCCCATCCTCAAATTTCTCTGTCATATTTTTTTTTTACTTTTATAAAAAATATGAATTATTTTCTACCCCCTACCCCTCCTCGTCCACCTACCCCATTCTCAAATTTCTATTTTTTTATATTTTTTTTACTTTTATAAACAATTTATAAAAAATATAAATTTTTTTCTTACCCCTCCCCCCTCCCTACTCCGCCCACCTCATTTCCCTACCCCATCCTCAAATTTCTATTTCATATTTTTTGTTACTTATCAAATTTCTATTTCATATTTTTGTTACTTTTATAAAAAATGTTTGAAAATATGAATTTTTTTTCTTACCTCCCCTGCACCCCCCCCCCCCCGTCCACCTACCACATTCTCAAATTTCTATTTTATATTTTTTTACTTTTATAAACAATTAATAAAAAATATGATTTTTTCTTACCCCGCCTACCCTTTATCATCAAATTTCTATTTCATATTTTTGTTACTTTTATAAAAATGATTGAAAATATGAAATTTTCTTACCTCCCCTATCCCCACCCTGTTCACCTACCACATTTTCAAATTTCTATTTTATATTTTTACTTTTATAAACAATTTATAAAAACAATGAATTTTTTTCTTAACCCCCCTGCCCTAGCCCTACCCCCACTCATTGCCCTACCACATCCTCAAATTTCTATTTTATATTTTTTGTTACTTCTATAAAAAAAAGAATTTTTTTCTTATCCCCGCACTACCCCCTCCCCGCTCTATCTTATTATCAAATTTTTATTTTATATGGGGATATTATATGAGATTAAAATGAATTTGTGAAAAGAAAATGGTAAATGGGTCCAAAAAAATATTATGGGGAAAAAAAGACTTCTCGAGAAGCACAAAATTGATGTTTCTATTTTTCTTCCTATCTAGAAATACTTTTTGATTTTTTTAAAAGTATTTCTATTTCTGAAAAGTGTCTGTTTGGCGTGAGAAGTGTAAGACGGTTCGTCAAATAGGTACTAACTTTAGAAGGGAGATATGTGCAAAAGGTCCAATGAGAGAATTGCAGAAGGTTAGGACTTAGGAGGAAGGGACATGTAATGTGATGAGATTACACAATTTCAACTTTCTAGTGATTAGGAACTTTAGTTATAGGTAGATCCTTATTAAAAGGGATCGGGTGGGGGTATGATAAATTCTCCCTTTTTAAAAATGTCAATCTAATTAAGTACTATAAATGTAATAGTTCGTATGAATAAAACTATAGTAAAAGAAACCGTATTATAAATGGAATATAGTAGATAGAGATGCATCCTACTTCATGGACCATATTAACTACTTAATCAATACATTGATTGAGTAATTAATGAAATTGATATAGTTGCAATAGTATATTAAATACAGTATTAAACTAAAAAGGGTTTGTTAATGGGGAGAGTACGCTTCCATTTTCTGAACATGTTGGAATCCTAGGAGCTAGGCATTGAATAACCCAAAAGATTCTCTTATCAAATGGATAATAGTAATACATTATTATTCCATCGGCATAACAAAGAGTGTCCATTTATCTTTTTTTCTTAATTAAAAAAGAGTGTACTTATTAAATAAAAAAAATTAATTTTATTTTTCAGATTTGTCCCTATTAAGTGTTACGTGATTAAATCTAAATATCTAGAAGTTAATATTTTCTTAAGAAAATTGCAAATGACTAAGCGGACACTCTTTTAATCCGGAAGGAGTAGTATAATAATTATTGTTGTTAACATGAACTTAAGACTCTTTTCTTGTTAGAGTATTATACACAAAAATTGTGTTAATGATAATGTAACGGATAAGGGGAGCTTGTTTAGATGTCACAATTACGGCTTAAAATAGAGCATTGTATACAACAATTTGGTCAGTGAATTTTATTTTATTTTCTTTCTTTCATATTGAATCATCATTACTAGTATTAAGTTTAAATGTTTTGCTTAATACTTTAAAATTATTTTATTTTAATTATCTCCTCTCGAGTAATACATGAATTTGTTGTTACGAAAAATACCACAATATTAATATTAAACTTGGAATTAAAGATTGTAGTAGAATTATCACAAACACTGTGTCGTGGCAAGCCACTGCTTTAAAAGCGATTTCGGCCCGACTCCGGTGCAAATCGTTAAGGTCGGTCACTCTCCAAGGTTCCACAGCTCTTTCAAACATGTGCACTCATGGCCGGAAGTTGGAGGTTGCCCAAAATTATTGCGCTGAAACTAACTTGAGAATAAGAGTGGAAGAATATGTTTTTACGTTTTTCATGGTGTGTTGATATACTCTCAAAGTTCTTCAATTTATAACTTGAGAATAAGAGTGGAAAAATATGTTTTTACGTTTTTCATGGTGTGTTGATATGCTCTCAAAGTTATTCAATTTATAGATAAATGCTAATGTGCAGCATTTACGACAATACGTTAATTAGAAAAATCAATAGATTAGTTATTGATGTTTACTAGGATAAGTTACTATGAATGAGTTTGTTCATCCAAAAGAAAACGCATTGAAAGATCGGGAGTTTGTCATGAATGAATAGAATTCATTTATTCAAAGAAGTTACATTATTCCAACAATTAAGACCTTGCATTAATTCTACAATTCCCCACTAATTCAAATATGAAAAAAGGAACTAATTTTCTGGGCGAAAAGAAGGAACATGTGCTTAAGTGTCAATATCTTTCGATTTGAATTAACACATAGTGAAACAAGGCAACAACAAATATCCACAAAATGACATACTTTTGAACTGAATGGACATAAGTTGAGACCACCATAACACATATGATATCCTTAATTTTGTGCAACCTCCGTGATACTAACCAAGTGCTTTTATGGCCATGCACCAAACCTCGGGTCTCATGAATGCTTTAGAAAAACAACCTAAGTTTTTCATAAAAGGCGGTCACATCTTTACACTCACGTAGGTGGTTCCATCAAGTCTATCTCATAGACCACCATAAGGCTATGAAACCATTAAGAACATAATAGGCTCAACCTTTCTCATATCAAGCGGTGAATCCATTAAGTGCTTCTCAACAGCACCACCACAATGGGTTAAGAAAATATTGAGAGTAAAACTCAAGTAAATCCATCAAGTGTGTCTCAAACACACCCATACAATGGGCTATGAATTAAGAGTAAAACGCAACCTTAAAGAACACTACCACACGTCATAGGGATAGAAAATTTAGTGTATAATGATGACATGTATGGCTTTCTTTCACCACAAATGGGTATCCACCATATTACCTCAATCCATGGGCTTTAATCCAATTCACTTCGATATGTCAAGAATCATTTTTCTTGCTAAATCCTTGGTTAAAGGGTCCGCCAAATTTATTTCGGACCTTACATATTCTAAGAAAATAACACCATGTTTCAACAACTGTTTAACTACACCATGTCTGATGTGAATATGTCTTCTTTTTTTATCGTAAACACTATTCTTAGCAATCCCAATTGCTGCATGTGGCTATAATGTAATGAGACTGTTGTAGCTTATCTTTCCTATAATGGCACATCTTCTGAAAGGTTTCTCAACCACTAAACTTCTTGCCCTGCCAACTCAAGATCAATGAATTCAGATTCCATGGTAGAACGTGGTATACAAGTCTTTTGGAAGTCTTTCATGAAATAACACATGCACCCATAGTAAAAACATAGCCACTTGTGGAGCTAACTTCATCGTTGTCAGTTACCCAGTGCGCATCATAAAAATATTCTAAAACAACATAAAATTTATTGAAATGCAAACACCATCCATAGTATCTCTCAAATACCTTAGAAAACTATGAAGAGCATTCAGTGTTCACTACTGTTATTATGAGTATATCTACTTAATCTGCTAACATCATAAGATATATCAGACCGAGTATAGTTCATTAGAAACATTACACTTCCAATTATTTTAGCATATTCAATTTGAGAAACACTAGATTCTCTATTCTTTTTCAAGTGTATGTAAGGATCATAAGGAGTTTTCATTGGCACAACATCAAAACAATCAAACTTTTTCAACATCTTTTCAATATAACGAGATTGACACAAAGAGAAGCAATTAATAGTTCTTTTTATTTTAATCCCTAAAATCACATATGCTTCTCCAAGGTCTTGTATTTCAAACTTAGAAAATAAAAATGTCCCGACCCGACTCGACGGGCCGCGACTAAACGCCTTAATGACGCCATTTTTGTCACGCCCCGAACCCCGGGCCCGCGACTGGTACCCTACTTGGGCACCCATCTACCCGTACAACACAAGTAACTCGCGGAAGCTAAATAACACTTTTTTTTAAACAAAGGAAAAGCCGGCAAGGCTGCCATAATATATAACACCCGAATGGGCTACAACTGTACAACAATGTAAATATAACTCTCACCAGTCCAGCCCACATATGAATATAGACCTCTAAGATTTTGGACAGTAAACTATGACGGGACAAGGCCCCGCAGTACCCCTGAATATACCTAGCCATAATGACAAGCTCCGGAATATTGGAGCCATCTCAAAATGCTGAACAAGGATCCTAAGCTCGCGGATCCACAACTGAGTACCTAATACCTGCGGACATGACGCACTTCGAAGAAGTCGATCTAACAAGTACTAAGTATGGAACGGAAATAAAATACAGTATTAAAATCATGGCTGACCAAGAAATGACAGGGACAAGTAAAATAATCAAATACCAGATCCAACCGTGTCATATAAAATAAGAGCCAACTGTACCTTGTATCGCTGTACCACTGTACTACTGTATCACTGTACCACTGTACCAGCTTTGTACTCTTTGTATCAGACTGTACTCTTTGTACTACATCAATTATGAAATCAATTGTGTCATGACAAATATGATAATCAAAATAACAGTACAACTGTGCCTTGCACAAATAAGAGAAATGAAAGTAAACTGTACCGTTTCAAAATAGGAAAGTCATGACCAATTCAGGGCCACCCGCCCGTAATATCATTATGCAATCCTGTTCATGGGCTGTTTCACCCGCATAGGTCCTTAGACCTCGCGAGCATATATATACATGATACTCGCATCGTGGAGAGCTAATCCACAGAGGGATATCATGGGAGTTGAACCCGCATAGGACTATTTCACTCGCATGAGTCCTGTGGACTCGCATGAGCATCTATACACGATACTCGCATAGGACTATTTCACCCGCATGAGACTATTTCACCCGCATGAGACTATTTCACCCGCATGAGTCCTGTGGACTCGCATGAGCATCTATACACGATACTCGCATCATGGAGAGCTAATCAACGGAGTGTGTCATGGGAGTTGAACCCGCCACATGGAGAGCAAATCCATGAAAAGTATAATGTCCCGGAGATTGACCCCGTAATGAATAATATAACACTTGCACAATGGCTACCATGAACAACATATGCAAGTTAAATAATCTTTAACTCTCATTAAACAAAATGAATGAACTATCATTTTATAAAACTCAAGGCACTATCATGTCATGTAAAATCCGGGAATTTACCCCAAAGTACTATGTACATCCATTCTTTATAAAAAGAATCACAACATGCAATATAAGGGAGTTGAACCCAAAAGTACTATGTACGTCCGCCGTACATTCTTTCCTTTATGAATCCTAAGATGCTAACACCCGTAGTATCAAAGTACTTCTACTTTTTAAAATCAAGTTACTACACCTTTTAAACTCAATGCAAGGCTTTACAATCAAATAACTCATTCTTTTAAAATCAAGTCATTTATACTCTTTAAATCAAACAAGTAAACCACTCTTTTGGCTTCCCATAAAGCCGTTATAACTAACTTCCCATAAAGCTATTATAACACTTTATGTTTTAGAAAACTAAGGCACTTGTATCCTTTAAAATCAAGTAAGCTTGTACTTTTCAAATCAAGTACTATTATGAATCCAATTTTCTTTAAACAAGTACGCCCACCGTACACACATTCTATAAGGTTCATGCACAAAGAAAGATAGGACTAGTTCCACACACAATAACTTTCATTTTAGAAATCCCAAGGTACTATCACCTCGCGCATCAATAAGGATTAAGATCCAATAACTCAATGTACGTCCGCCGTACAATCTTTCCTTTATAAAAACCTCAAGACACTAGAACTTGTAGCATCAAGGTACTTTCACTTTTACCATCAAGTTACTTATTCTTTTCAAATCAAGTAACCTACACTTTTCAAATCGAATTATATATACTCTTCAAATCAAGTAACCTATACTTTTCAAATCCATAAAAAGGAACTTCCCTTTTGAAATCCAAAGTACTGTGTATAGAGTACATCACTAAGTACTATCAAGGAATAGATAGACAACTTCCATTTTGGACACCCCAAAGTACTATCTAGGGAGTATATCTAACAACTTTCACTTTAGAACACCCAAAGTACTATCAAGGAAAATAGATATAACAATCTTTCATTTTCCAATGTCAAGTAACTTACAATCTAAAGCCAAGTTACTCATACTTCTCAAGTCAATTCACCTTTAGAAACAAGTCATGTATACTCCAATAACAAGGCAAGTATACTTCAAGAAACAAGTCATGTATACTCCAACAATAATGCAAGTATACTTTAATAAACAAGTCATGTCGATAGAAGGAAGTAGTTCACATACCTCGTTGACGACTAATCAACACGACAAGTAGCATACACTCCAATGTACTTCAACTTTATCGACTATTCCTCAAGCCAAGTAGAATATGCTACACGTAGTACTTCAACCTAAAATACAATAACACTTCTATCAACTTCAAGCTTACTAGTGTAAGACTTATATCAAATAATTGTCCTCTAATTCTACGGAAATTTGGGCAGCACTTCCTTTGTTTCTACGTACTTTTCCACATTTTCCAAGGCCCGAATTTATCAACCAACAAGCCACATTTAAGGCACAACAAACAATTAACCAAAGAGGATACACGCCTAACTTGACGTGTAAAATTCTGCCCCACAATTTATACAAAATAATCCGCAAAACAGTGCATAATAAACCAACATTAAGGGTACAATGTGAAGCCTTTAACACCCTTATTCCTTAGGACTTTCACTAGTAATTTTACCACATTAAACATGCATGTTAGGGGCTGATTTTCCAGTATATATACACCCCAAAACAGTCCATAAAAACGACATCACAACGTCTAACAATTTTGGGCAGTTTTCGTCCAACAATAACTACAACAATCCAATGTCCTTTTCCTTAATTCCTTTTAATCCAATTTTCATTCCAACATGTTATATAAGTTATATAAACTATCAACAACAATATTTCCTTCATTATATAACATGCAACAAGTGTTATTAACAACAATAATAACCAACGAATCCAACGACGACAAACATTGCCTAGTCTCGTCCAACTTGCCAAAAATGACCCAAATACTTTTCAATCTTCATTATTTTTAGCACATGTTCATCTATACATATTGTAAAATTCGGGAAAAAAAATAATATATAGTTGTTGGTTGGTTTAATAAAAATACATATATATAAGACAACAAAGAATAAGTTGCATGGGATGGAGTTAGTATTAAAGTTAGATAAATAGATAGATGGAAAAAAAACTGCTGCATGTGCACGTCCCTTTTCCCCCTTCCCCCCTTTTCATTTCCCTTCAATCTCTTGACTTTCCCCCTCCCATAAGTTATACAATCATCTCCACTTATACATTGTATTTACACACAAACAAAGTACATAGCATAAAAACTAGAAAATCAGGAAAAAACAAGTGAACAAGAAGAGGAAAAATCTGGAAAAAAAAACAAGAGAGCAAGAAGAACAACAATAAAAGAAATACTAGGGAGCAAGGGTCCTTTGTAGCAACCGAACAACAATCATTTCACACATACAAGGTGAGTTTTCTCACTTATAAATTCTTGGTAACATCCTTTATTTTAAGTTCAATACATGTTAGAATAAGAATTGAGTGTTGAAAATAAATAATGAGCGTTTGATTGTTCAAACAACTAGTTGCGTCATGAACTTTACGAACTGATTTCACTGAGTTATAATTGTTAGAATTTGATGAAATTCGTAATAATGGTACACCTCTCTATTATGATCATATAGAACCAAAAATGAGGTAAAATGGACATACGGTTTGAAAGTTATCATAGTTCAAAGTTCCTGCCTTAGATTTGGCCGAAATTCGGAAAGACATAATTACAAACTGTTTTTATTGAGTTTTACTTATTAGAATTATATGAAAATTTACATGGTTGTAAATATCTCTGTTACGGACAGATATAGATAAAGAGAGGTTAAAACGGACTTACGAGTTGAGAGTTATTGTAGTTTGAAGTTGCTGCCTCGGATTCATCGGAATCCAGAAGGGCAGGACGTTGAAACGTAAAACTGTACTAATACGTGGGAAATATGAAAATTGGTGCTAAATGAAAGTTCTATATCTCTCTGTTGTGGACATTTTGAGACCTTACTAAGGTCTATCCGACTTACGTATTGAGAGTTATCACTGTTTAAAGTTTCTGCCTCGGATCTATCGAGATCCAGGAAGGGCAGTGAATAAAAGTGTAAAACTGTACCAAATGGTACATAATATGAAAGGATGGTTCACATGGAGACGTGTAGCTCTCTGTTCTCGTCGTTTTGAGATTTTATGGGACTTGAACGGGTTTACATATTAGGAGTTATGACTATTCTAAGATTTGGTTCTGTTTAATAAAAATTCTGCCGAAACAAATTTCATATGGCTGTTTTGAGGATAAATTTGTGTTAGTTACCCAAAGTAGTTTTAAATTAAATTTGGTACAGTGAAATATCCCCGTCTTGCCTCAGTTTCCGCTTGAGAAACACCTTAGTCGGAGTTATGGTTAAAAAGTTATAATCGTTACAAGTATGAATGACAGAATGTTAGGAAAGAGAATAGTATTTATTCTATCTTCTGAAAAATATGAAAAGTGAATACGTGTTCACATAAATATATAAATATATAATGGATCGGGTTGCACGCCGCAACAAAACGTAAAGTGAATACGTGTTCACAAATACGTAAACATAATGGATCGGGTTGCACGCCGCAACAAAACGTAAGGTGAATACGCGTTCACAAATACGTAAACATAATGGATCGGGTTGCACGCCGCAACAAAACTTAAAGTGAATACGTGTTCACAAATACATAAATATAATGGATCGGGTTGCACGCCGCAACAAATATGAAAGATGAATACATGTTCACCTATATATAAATATGAAAAGTGAATACGCGTTCACAAATATATAAATGTAACAAACATATGGAAATGCAGGGGAATGTCTTAACGTATATCTGAGATAAAATGAAGTGTTAGTTAAGCGAGAATTTCCTATGAGGAGTTGCTGCATATTTAAAAGTGTTGTAACCTGATATGTTTTTGCAATATGCTTATTACGTTATAATGTGATTGCACTTGGAATATTGTGGTGTTACTTTGAATTGCAGGGTAAGGTTCTCACTCAGCCCCAGATGGTAGGGCTGACTCTTTATTTAACATGTTTCAGGAAAGCGTGATAGGGGAAGGCTCCACGCCAAGGCTATCGTCCCGCAGCCTCTTGTCATACCAAGTCCATTGCTTCGGGCTTGGTACTCGTCAGGTTCAGAATGTCAGTTCCAGTGTCTCGGGAAATGCCCGTGTGGAATGGTCTCCCTTCCAACTTAGAATAATCTTTGTCAGTATGTCTATGTAGAAACAATATTTGCACGAGCATGGGCTCGCGTTATGTTTTCAATAAAGTCATAAACAAATTTCTTTATTGTTATTTTTATTAATAGCTTCGTATTTGAATATAAGTTTAAATTTCTAAATAAAGAGAATTAAATGGTGCTCCTGGTGGAAAATAATTGTCCAGGTGCCATCACGGCCTAAGTAAAGGCTAGAGAATTAAATGGTGCTCCTGGTGGGAAATAATTGTCCAGGTGCCATCACGCCCTAAGTAAAGGATTAGGAAAAGTCGGGGCGTGACAAGTTGATATCAGAGATAAACCAGGTTAGGAGATTCTAGGAAGTTTCTTCGAGTTGGGTGTTTGAACGATTACTTATTGCGACGGTGTGCGCGCCACCCTCGTAATAAGTGAACGGAATAACATCCTAAAGTTTCCCTTCTTTCATACTCCTCTCCTGCCTATCTTGAGTCTTTTTCAAGATTTGATTCTTGTACTACCTCTTTCACGCGGGTTAGGAAGAAGATTGTACAACGTTATACTGACCAATAATTGTTGTGTAGATGGTGATTATAAGGCGAGTTCCAACAAAGAGGGAAGTACTCGAGGAACATGCAAAGGAAATGCAAGCTCAGAAGGAATTCATGCGTCGTAAGATGAACTCGGGAGATGATTTTAACGAGTATATGTGCGACACAATCGTACTTTGTGCGTATTTGCTTAGGAGTAGACAGAAGAGGCGTTCCTACGACCCGACCTTCTTCAACTTTCCGATTGGAGTCATATTACAGATAATATTCAACTCTGTCCCGGAAAAATTCTGATCCTCATTCAGAGGGGCAAAGATGCTAAGAGGAGATGTTACAGAAGGTTCCTGGACCAAATTTCTATTTCAGGTAATAGTAGTAAGGGAAAGAATGAGCGAAATGGAAAGGGAATCAAGGAAGAAGGTTCACAGGGAGTTGAATGCCAATCAGCAGAATAGGCGAATTATGCGGTTAAGCCCTTTAGAACGTGTTTTAGTAGGTGCATGTTCGAGTAAGAGAGCTATAGGGAATGACATAGAATGACATGCTCTGATGTATTGTAATGTCATGAAATATTTTCAAATATGAGGAATGAAACATTATTAATGCAAGTTATGAGTTGTTATTATTGTTTAGTTAATCTGCGTTTTCTTGTGGTGTTGCATGCTTATGAACTATAAGAAAATTTTAAGAGCTAGAGTAGACATTCCGTCTTCTAAAATATGAGTGTGTTTTATCTTCACAGAAAATGGTGAATTCACAAATCCCGGGGGCTCAAGAGGAGGTTCATCACGAAGCTCATGTACCTCCAGTTGACGTAGTGGTGTCTGAAGTGAGCGGAGAAAATGTTGGAGAGAATGAGAGTCAAATGGCCCAAGAAACGGTGAGACAAAAACTAGATAGACTCATAGAGTTAATGACAGCTGCAGTTCCATACATGGTTCCACCCGCACCTAGTGTCTCTGTCATAGCCCGAACTGCAACCACGACCCGAGGATCGGTGCGGCTACACGGACCGAGAGTGTAGAAGCTCAGCGATGCACGATAGGCTATGGGCAAATTTTATGAGGAGAAGAGAACCACTTTACTCAGGGAAGGACCCCAAGGCCGACCCGATAGTATTCCTCGATGAAGTTGAAGACTTAATGTTCATATTGGGATGCGTGGAGACGCAGGGCGTCAACTTGGTAGGCGCACGACTAGTGGATGATGCGAGGTGTGGTGGAGGAATTTTAGGAAAAATCGTCCCCGATGTCACCACCAATGACTTGGGAGGTTGAGCGGCATTCATTGAGAAATTTATGCCTGTCTGCGCAGGATGCGCTCGCACGAGTTTGAGCAGTTGAAGCAAGGTGACCGCGATGTACAAGAATATGATACCGCGATTCGTGAGGTTATCGGCATACAACACACATGTCGTCCCTACGAAATGGATAGAGTTAAGCGATTTGTAGAGGTTTAAACCCGAACATAGCGAAGAAGGTGGTGGCGTTAGCCAACGATCGAACTTATCTTCGATTGTCGATATGGCTTTGAGGGTAGAAGGTTTCGCTAAAGCAAAAGAGAATATCCGCATAATAGATTTGGACGTCGTGATCATTTAATCGAGTCAAAATCGAAGCGGGAGTTTAGTAAAGGGATCTTGAGACCGAACCAATCGCGGGCGATCTTATTTCAAGCCTAAGGGGCACAGTTGGTCTAATTACCAAGGTAGCAAGGACAAGGCCACCAACCAACACGGAGGTGACAAACCGATTTGTAAGATTTGTCAAAGGAAACACACCGGAGAATGTCGGCTCTTGCGAAGACATATTATAATCGTGGAGAGTCGTGCCACTATGCGTGGATTGCGAAGAGGACCCAAACTCAATCTATTCAGGGAGGTCGAAGCAACCACAACGCCACTGGTGGAAATCGTGAAACCAACCCGCCCAGTCGTGAGGTCAACAACCCAACAATTCTAATCGGCTCTACGCTTTGCCCCAGAGGAATTTGGCAGAAGCATCTAATGCGGTGGTCACAAGTATTTTTCTAGTCTCGAGTATTCCTGCATTTGTATTATACGATCCCGGCTCTACATCTTCATATGTGTAAATGGGCTTTGCTAAGAATTTACACGTAGAACCTTCTTATTTAAGTGAACCTTTTGAGGTTATGACACCAGTAGGCCTCAATTTGGGCCTCTCGGGTGGTAAATAATTTCCCATTAGAAGTGAATGGCAGGGGAACAATGGTGAACCTAGTACTACTTGATATGGTAGACTTCGACGTCATTTTGGGTATGGATTGGTTGTCGGCATGTTATGCCATGTTAGATTGTCGGCGAAAGATAGCGAGATTAACTTTTTCCGGAGAACCAGAAGTTGTTATAAGGGGTAGGATTGAAATATCCTCAAGTCAGTTTATTTCCTACCTTGGGGCTCAAAAGTTATTGAGAAGTCACAGAGTTGAGTACGCATATCTGGCTAATATAGTGGATACCCAAAAAGAATCCCCAGCAGTGAATGATGTCCCTATTGTTCGAAATTTTTCGGAGGTTTTTCCTGAAGATCTTCCAGGCCTTCCTCCGGATAGAGAAGTGGAGTTTGCTATAGAGTTAATTCCGGGTACAAGACCCATTTCTATTCCTCCATATCGAATGGCCCCAGCTGAATTGAGGGAGTTAAAAGAACAATTGAAGGATCTTCTGGATAAAGACTTTATAAGGCTTAGTGTTTCCCTCAGTGCACGATCTGTTTGTGAAAAAGAAAGACGGATCGCTCCGAATGTGCATCGATTATCGGCAGCTCAATAAGGTCACGATCAAGAACCGATACCCATTACCAAGAATCGATGATCTTTTTGACCAACTTCAGGGAGCTAGCTATTTTTCCAAGATTGATCTCCGTTCGGGATATCACCAGCTGAAAATAAATCCAGATGATATATCCAAAACAACCTTTAGAACCCGATACGGCCATTATGAGTTCTTGGTCATGTCTTTTGGGTTAACCAATACCCAACGACTTTTATGGATTTAATGAATAGAATCTTCAAACCATTCTTAGATTTGTTCGTGATCGTGTTCATAGATGATATCTTAATTTACAGTAAGAGTGTTGAAGAACATGAAGAGCATCTGAGGGTAGTGCTTCAAGTCTTGAAACAGGAGAAACTATATGCTAAATTTTCAAAGTGTGAATTTCGGTTGGAAAAGGTAGCCTTTTTGGGTCATGTTGTGTCAAGGGATGGAATTATGGTAGACCCCCAGTTATTAGAAGCAGTGAAGAACTGGCTAAAACCGACCACTCCGACAGAGGTTAGAAGTTTCTTGGGTTTGGCTGGGTATTATAGAAGATTCGTAAAAGGTTTTTCTAGTCTTGCTGCTCCCCTGACCCGGTTGACTCAAAAAGCGGTTAAGTACCAGTGGTCAGAAGCATGTGAAGCAAGTTTTCAGAAACTAAAGAAATTGTTGACTACTGCACCAATCCTAACCTTACCATCGGGACAAGAAGGGTTCACAGTCTATTGTGATGCCTCAAGAGTTGTGTTAGGATGTGTCTTGATGCAGTTTGGGAAGGTTATTGCGTATGCATCAAGACAGTTGAAGATACATGAGAAGAATTACCCAACTCATGACTTGGAATTAGCTGCGGTGGTGTTTCTCATACGAATATGGAGACATTATTTGTATGGTGTGCATGTGGACATATTTACAGATCATAAGAGTTTGCAGTACATAACCACGCAGAAGGATTTGAATCTCCGACAAAGAAGATGGTTAGAGTTGCTTAAGGATTATGACCTTAGTATTATTTACCATCCTGGAAAAGCCAACGTGGTGGCTGACGCACTCAGTAGGAGATCAATGGGCAGCTTGACCCATTTGGCAATATAAAAGAGGGGTATTGTTAGTGAGGTACAAAGATTGGGAAACCTCGGGGTTAGTTTAACTGAGATCGGTGAAGGTAGGGTGGTGGTACATGATACCTCGCAGTCTGCCTTAGCATCAGAAATAAAAAAAAATCAGTTTGAGGATACGGAGTTTGTTGGATTTCGGGAGAGGATCCAACAGGGAAAACCTTCACAGTTTACATTGGGAGATAATGACGGAACCCTTCGATATAAGGGTAGGTTATGTGTTCCTAAGGTAAAGGATCTAAGGAGGAAGATCTTAGATGAGGGTCACAACACAAGATATTCCATTCATCCAGGGTCAACAAGAATGTATCAGGACCTCAAGGCAAATTACTGGTGGGACGGGATGAAGAAAGAAGTTGCGGAGTTTGTCGGGAAGTGTCTTATATGTCAGCAGGTGAAAGCTGAACATCAAAAACCTGGCGGATTACTTCAGGACATTGGAGTTCCTATGTGGAAATGGGAGGCGATTCATATGGATTTTGTAACTGGTCTACCGAAAACTCGAGAAGGGTATGATTCTATTTGGGTGATTGTTGATCGGCTTACAAAGTCAGCCCATTTCTTACCGGTCAAGACTACGTATCGCGCACCACAATACGCACAGATTTATTTGAAGGAGATTGTGCGGTTACACGGGATTCCTTTACAAATTATTTCAGATAGGGGTTCCCAGTTCACCTCACACTTTTGGCAAAGTTTCCAGCAGGGTCTCGGGACAAAAGTTAAGTTAAGCACGACTTTCCACCCGCAAACAGATGGGAAAGCTGAGCGAATAATTCAAACACTTGAGGACATGTTGCGATCTTGTGTGTTAGATTTCCAGAAAAGCTGGTTGGACCATCTTTGTCTAATTGAGTTTGCCTACAACAATAGTTTTCACTCTAGCATACAAATGGCCCCGTTTGAAACATTATATGGACGAAAATGTAGGTCTCCACTTGGATGGTTCGAGGTGGGTGAGACGCAACTGTTCGGACCTGAAGTCATTCAGGAAACAAATGATAAGGTACATATGATTCGGGAGCGGATCAAAACAGCTCATAGCCGTCATAAGTCCTATGCGGATCATCGAAAAAGAGATCTTGAATTTCAAGAGGGGGAAAAAATATTTTTAAAAGTGTCCCCAATGAAGGGAGTGATGCGCTTTGGTAAGAAAGGGAAATTGAGCCCAAGGTTTATTGGGCCATATGAGATCTTGCGAAGAGTGGGAAATGTGACTTCCGAATTAGCACTTCCACAAGAGCTGGAAGCAGTGCATCCGGTATTTCATGTGTCAATGTTACGAAAATACTTGCACGATCCAAGTCACGTCATCCTTCCCCAGGAGATAGTTCTTAATAAAGAGCTTCAATATGAAGAGGCTCCGGTAGAAATACTTGATAGAAAGGTTCAACGCCTTAGAAATAAAGATATTGCTTCCGTGAAAGTCTTATGGAGGAATCACTCCACAGAGGAAGCCACCTGGGAAGTTGAAGATGCGATGAAAGTCAAATATCCATTCCTATTTGACTAAGGTAATAAAAAAGTGTTACATAGTACTTCATATGTGTGCCATTTGCGTGTCTATATGCATGTGTTACAACCTTATTCTCATTCGAGGACGAATGCTTCTTAAGGAAGGGAGAATGTGAAGCCTCAAATTAGTGTTACAATAAAATGAAAACATTATTGTAACACTAAGTATGTTACGACCTTATTCACATTCGAGCCTTATTCACATTCGAGGACGAATGTTGCTTAAGGAGGAGAGAATGTAAAATTAGGAAAAAATAATAATATATAGTTGTTGGTTGGTTTAATAAAAATACATATATATAAGACAACAAAGAATAAATTGCATGAGATGGAGTTAGTATTAAAGTTAGATAAATAGATAGATGGAAAAAAAACTGCTGCATGTGCACGTCCCTTTTCCCCCTTCCCCCCTTTTCATTTCCCTTCAATCTCTTGACTTTCCCCCTCCCATAAGCTATACAATCATCTCCACTTATACATTGTATTTACACACAAACAAAGTACATAGCATAAACACTAGAAAATCAGGAAAAAACAAGTGAACAAGAAGAGGAAAAATCTGGAAAAAAAATAAGAGAGCAAGAAGAACAACAATAAAAGAAATACTAGGGAGCAAGGGTCCCTTGTAGCAACCGAACAACAATCATTTCACACATACAAGGTGAGTTTTCTCACTCAGAAATTCTTGGTAACGTCCTTTATTTTAAGTTCAATACATGTTAGAATAAGAATTGAGTGTTGAAAATAAATAATGAGCGTTTGATTGTTCAAACAACTAGTTGCGTCATGAACTTTACGAACTGATTTCACTGAGTCATAATTGTTAGAATTTGATGAAATTCGTAATAATGGTACACCTCTCTATTATGATCATATAGAACCAAAAATGAGGTAAAATGGACATACGGTTTGAAAGTTATCATAGTTCAAAGTTCCTGCCTTAGATTTGGCCGAAATTCGGAAAGGCATAATTATGTTTTTATTGAGTTTTACTTATTAGAATTATATGAAAATTTACATGGTTGTAAATCTCTCTGTTACGGACAGATATAGATAAATAGAGGTTAAAACGGACTTACGAGTTGAGAGTTATTATAGTTTGAAGTTGCTGCCTCGGATTCATCAGAATCCAGAAAGGCATGACGTTGAAACGTAAAACTGTACTAATACGTGGGAAATATGAAAATTGGTGCTAAATGAAAGTTCTATATCTCTCTGTTGTGGACATTTTGAGACCTTACGTAGGTCTATCCGACTTACGGATTGAGAGTTATCGCTGTTTAAAGTTTCTGTCTCGGCTCTATCGAGATCCAGGAAGGGAAGCGAATAAAAGTGTAAAACTGTACCAAATGGTACAGAATATGAAAGGATGGTTCACATGGAGACGTGTAGCTCTCTGTTCTCGTCGTTTTGAGATTTTATGGGGCTTGAACGGGTTTACAGATTAGGAGTTATGACTATTCTAAGATTTGGTTCTGTTTAATAAAAATTATGCCGAAACAAATTTCATGTGGCTGTTTTGAGGATAAATTTGTGTTAGTTACCCATAGTAACTTTAAATGAAATTTGGTACAGTGAAATATCCCCTTCTTGCCTCAGTTTCCGCTTGAGAAACACCTTAGTCGGAGTTATGGTTAAAAAGTTATAATCGTTACAAGTATGAATGACAGAATGTTAGGAAAGAGAATAGTATTTATTCTATCTTCTAAAAAATATGAAAAGTGAATACGTGTTCACATAAATATATAAATATATAATGGATCGGGTTGCGCGCCGCAACAAAACGTAAAGTGAATACGCGTTCACAAATACGTAAACATAATGGATCGGGTTGCACGCCGCAACAAAACGTAAGGTGAATACGCGTTTACAAATACGTAAACATAATGGATCGGGTTGCACGCCGCAACAAAACTTAAAGTGAATACGTGTTCACAAATACGTAAATATAATGGATCGGGTTGCACGCCGCAACAAATATGAAAGATGAATACATGTTCACCTATATATAAATATGAAAAGTGAATACGCGTTCACAAATATATAAATGTAACAAACATATGGAAATGCAGGGGAATGTCTTAACGTATAATACGAGATAAAATGAAGTGTTAGTTAAACTGAGAATTTCCTATGAGGAGTTGCTGCATATTTAAAAGTGTTGTAACCTGATATGTTTTTGCAATATGCTTATTACGTTATAATGTGATTGCACTTGGAATATTGTGGTGTTACTTTGAATTGCAGGGTAAGGTTCTCCTCACCGGATGGTAGGGCTGACTCTTTATTTAACATGTTTCAGGAAAGCGTGATAGAGGAAAGGCTCCACGCCAAGGCTAGCGATCGTAGCGGCCTCTTGTCATACCAAGTCCATTGCTTCGGGCTTGGTACTCGTCAGGTTCAGAATGTCAGTTCCAGTGTCTTGGGAAATGCCCGTGTGGAATGGTCTCCCTTCCAACTTAGAATAATCTTTGTCAGTATGTCTATGTAGAAACAATATTTGCACGAACATGGGCTCGCGTTATGTTTTCAATAAAGTCATAAACATATTTCTTTATTGTTATTTTTATTAATAGCTTCGTATTTGAATATAAGTTTAAATTTCTAAATAAAGAGAATTAAATGGTGCTCCTGGTGGGAAATAATTGTCCAAGTGTCATCACGCCCTAAGTAAAGGCTAGAGAATTAAATGGTGCTCCTGGTGGAAAATAATTGTCCAGGTGCTATCACGCCCTAAGTAAAGGTTTAGGAAAAGTCGGGGCGTGACACATATCAACAATAAGTAATATTCAATTACTTTAAAAGAAGAAGAATCATTATCTCATTTTTTCCCAAAATATCGTCCAAAATAGTCCGGGCTACAATGGTCCGCAATTTTCGTTTCGCTCTACTTCTTCAAGTTACAATCACATATATGTGACCCCTATGAGTTTATACACAACTTCACTTTGTATTTCACCAGCAAAAAGTTGATAAAACTTAGGGTTGTGACACCATTCTCGGTCAATAACATGTTCTTGGGTTTCAAGGGGTTATCTTGGATTAGTACTCCATTAGGGAGCTTACTCTTGAGTTTGAGGATTTATCATCAAGATTTGAAGAATTTTGGTCTTCCAAATGACCCCTTGGCCGAGAGCTATCATGGAGAGGGCAATATTTTTGCCTTGTGAAATATGGCTAAGTGTAGATGAAGACTTGCACCCTCTATGTATATATAATGTATCCCATGTAGTGAGATCAAGACAAGTGTAGGGACAAGATAGTGGACAAGTGTGTGTGGGACCCACTTGTCCACTTGTCATCAAAATATCTAAGTCAAATAGTCAAGCCAAGACAGGGGGGGTGTGCCACGTGTCACCCTCCAATTCGTCAAAATTATTTCATCTCCCAAAATATCCATATTTGGCCAAAATATCTCAAAATATTGTGGGCCCCACAAAACCGTAAAATTCTCCGGTGGGCCCCACATGACCAAATCCGAGACTTGAAAATTCAAAACCTCAATATACTCTACTAATCCCATATACCAAATATGAGAATCATATTCCAAATAATAAACCTTTTCCTTCACAAATTCCCGATATTTTTCTTTAAGAAAAGTAATCTTCTTTCTTTCCAAAATTCAAATCTCAATTCCTTACGCACGTTCTCATCTCAATCTCTTGAAAATACGGGGTGTAATAATTTTACTAACCTGATACACATAATCCAACTAATACTCGGGAAAGTATGAAATCCAGCATCACAACGCCGTAACAGCAACATATGCCAGATTAGGCGAGCAATTTGCGCTTTACAAAGATCGCACTCGCCCGAGCGAGTCACAACTAGCCAACATATTATAATAAGCAAGCCAACAAGACTGCCACCAAATAATATCATGTATACACGGGAACATCCCAACACATAGTACAATGACATAACTGACCTGTCACGACCGACTTGACGTGGATCGTGCCTTACCGCACCGCAGTGATACAACATCAGAGAAAACCAGCGGAAAAATAAACTCACATCAAGAAACCACATAGAATATTAATCAGGCTAACCCAAAATGGCTACCTTTAAGTATAACAAAAAAACTGAGCAATTACATCCTTAACAACCCAATTTATAACAGGACTACAGGCCTCTAAGAATGTGTAATCACTATGACGGGACAGGGCCCTGTCATACCCCTGAATGTACAAAACCTCTACGACACCAGGGAGAACCGTACCAAAAGTCGAGCCTCCGGAGAAATGGAGCTTCTGACACCTGAGCAAAGATCCTAAGAATGAGGATCCACCACCTGCTACCCTACTGCGGCGTAACGCATCCCCGAGGAAGGGGTCGATACACATATGTACCAAGTATGTAAAACTGGAAAATACTGTAATAATATCATAAGTCTAAAATAAGCTGGAGTCATGGATGAAAATCAAATTACATTGCACTGTGCCTTACTAACAATGAGAGTAACAAGTATAAACTTTACTGCATAAAAATAGGAGGCTCATGATCAAAACAAGGTCCCTCGCCCGTAGTATCATTAAGCAATCCTACTCCTGGGACTATTTCACCCGCATAGGTCCTGTGGACCCGCATGAGGTCATCCGCCTCGCATGAGACTATTTCACCCGCATGAGACTATTTCACCCGCATGAGGTCATCCGCCTCGCATGAGACTATTTCACCCGCATGGGACTATTTCACCCGCATGGACTCGGTGGGCCCGCATGAGTACAAGCGCCGCACTCACATCATGGGTAGCAAATCCATGGAATAAGTAGTAATAATAATAATAATACATAACCCAGCACTACCGGCTATCATACATAACATAAGCGCTACCGGCTTATCATAACGTAAGCAAGTTAAGAATATCCCTAACTTCTTATTAACATTATTAATATACCCTCTCATTTTAGTTTACTTAAGGCACTAACATGTCATTTAAGATAAAATCCGAGAATTCAACCCAAGTACCACGTACCTCTAACCTTTTAAGAAATGACTCCTTTTTATATAAAACTCCCAAGATACTAATAATCGTAGTATCAAGTCACGACTACTTTTCAAGACAAGTCACGTTTACCATTAGAAATATAATAGGATTCTAAATCAAGTGACTTCATTTCTTTTAAAACCTTAAGCAATTTATGCCTTAAAAACAATTTGCCTTTCACAAATTCAAATCATCTATCCGTACTTATTTTACTTAGAGTAAACCTTCCTTTATTAACCTTCCATAAAGCTAATATAACCAACTTCTCATAAAGCCGTTATATTAACGTTATACGTTAGTCAAACACATTTCTCTATGTCCAAGGGACTTATACTTTTAAAACAAAACAAGTATCACATACTTAAAACACTTCACGTCCCTTAACTTTGAAACTTAAGACATCATTAAAACAAGTGAGGAATATCAAAGACTTGTACGTCTACCGTACTACATAGATGCAACTATTCATGCTCAAGAGGTAGGAAAGTTCCACATACCTCTTCGGGTCAATCCACTTGCTAAGTCCAATATACCGCACGTAGTACGTCAACCTATAATGACCATAATACGTTTATTAACCTCTAGCTTCACAATAGAATTTTTCCAAGTGCAAAGTCACTAAATCCTACGGAAAATCGGGCAGCATTTCCTTTGTTTTTACGTACTTTGCCACCATTTTCAAGGCCGAATTCAACATCCAAACGCCACTTTTAAGGCCCAACAATCCAATCAATACAAGGGGATTACACACCTAATCTTGGGTGTGTAAAATTCTGCCCCACACTGCATATTAACTAAATCAACAAGTTAAAGGTAGTATTTTGGCTACAACATGTTCACCTCCTAGCCTTATTCAATCCCTTCAAATCCAAATCATATTTCTTACATGCAATTTGTCTAAGAGCAATATTTACCACTACAAGTTCTTTCTTCTTCACATGCAACACCATAAACTAATAAAGAGAGAAGGAATTGTTACCTTAGAACTTTAGCCAAATTAATCCAACAAATTCACTAGCCTCCTTTCCACAATCACCACCACAAAAGCTCCTACAAGCTTGCCAACAAGTTTCCTTCTTGCCACCTTTTTCAGATTTTTCTCAAGCCTTGATTTCCTCTTGATTTCTAGAGAGAAGGAAGAGCTTCTAATTTTTAGAGAGAGAGAAGAGCATGAAGAATGACCAAGTCTTCAAGACTTGGTCAATAAATAGGACATGCACAATCAGATGGGGGGGGGGGGGACACTTGTCACCCTCCCATGACCTTTTTTAAAACAAAACAGTTCTGATTTTTCCACTCAGCCTCGCAGAACCCGCCTCGGCGCCGCGGCGCTGAAATCTCCGCAACCCCACAGAACTTCCGCGCGCGCGCTTTCCGCGCCGCGTGGCTCTGACCGAATTATTTTTTGTCCGATCACGACCGAACTTGTAACTTCCATAACTTTCTACTCCGATGTCCTATCGACGAACGGTTGGTTGCGTTGGGAACTAGACTCAACGAACTACGTACTAGGCCTTTGAAACACCTAGGAACTCTCAATGTAACGGGTCATAACCCGCCTCAAAGTTGACTAAAAATCCGTCCGAAACAATCCGTCAACCTATCCTTCTAAAATTTAAGTCTTAACCCCTTTCGTACGCTCTCATACGCACGGCCAGAACTACGGGGTATAACATGACCAAAACAGATTTACAAGTTTACATACGTACAACCCACAACTGTATACAGACCTCTATGAGAAGGATAACGATATAAGACGGGACAGGGCCCCGTCGTGCCCCTATATGTATGCATAAATTTAAAAAGAGGTTCTGTACCA
Source organism: Przewalskia tangutica (assembly GCA_029844215.1). NCBI lineage: Eukaryota > Viridiplantae > Streptophyta > Magnoliopsida > Solanales > Solanaceae > Przewalskia > Przewalskia tangutica. The sequence continues at coordinate 37,971,279 of CM056731.1, read as the reverse complement.
AAATGACCAAGCTCTGAATCAAAGGAGCTTCCTCAACAGCTGAGTAGGAATCTAGACCGGAGGATCACCTGTACCTGCGGGCATGAACGCAGCCCCTCGAGGAAAGAGGATCAATACGAAATAATGTACCGAGTATGTAAAACATATAGAACTGTAAAGCAGATCATAACTGGCCAATAGATAACAGGAGACATGTAAGATTATCAAATACAAATCCCAACTGTACCATAGAAAATAGAGAATCAACTGTGCCTTACCAAAATGAGAGTCAATTGTGCCTTATAAGGTTAGAGTCATGTATGTCCATATAAAATCCTCATATATACAAAACTGCCCGACCCTTTCTGGGATGCCATAAAGTCATATAAGGTATACTGCCCGGCCCATTCTGGGATGCGATAAAGTCATATAAGGTATACTGCCCGACCCATTCTGGGACGCGATAAAGTCATAAAAGGTATACTACCCGGCCCATTCTGGGATGCGATAAAGTCATATAAGGTATACTGTCCGGCCCATTCTGGGACGCGATGAAGTCATATAAGGTATACTGCCCGGCCCATTCTGGGGCGCGATAAAGTCATAAAAGGTATACTGCCCGACCCATTATGGGACGCGATAAAGTCATATAAGGTATACTGCCTGGCCCATTCTGGGGCGCGGTAAAGTCATATAATCATCACTTGACTCTCAATGGAACAAATGAATAAATGGAAGGCACTATCTTATCATATATCATTTGGAACTACTGTATAGAAATCATGTACGTCCGCCGTACGTTCATTTATGAAAGTCATGCCAAAATAAAGGAGGAAGAGTTTCACATACCGCTTGTCGTCTGTGCCAACTCATATCATATCGTCTTGGGTAAAATATGAATGCATGAAAGACAGTAAACATTCCCCGAATTTATTGGATGACAATAATGTCTTTGCTCTTTTGGCTAACATTATGAAAATACCTGATTGGTGATAACAGATCCTAATTGCCTAATTAATTCATTATGTGAGCCATTAGTAGGTTATATTTTATAATGATCTTATCTAATCAGATGTGAACTAGAAAATGTAAAACAAATTGGTTCTATCTTAGTTTCTATGCAGATGGAATTCTAATCATTTTTATATAATTGTTTGTCGATGCCTTATTCACTTAACGCTGCAATGACTTATTTTAACATATCTTCTAAAAATATACCTTCTTATTTATTAAACCAGTTCCAGCGCTTAATACTTATTAGTTATTTTAAATTAGCAGAGTCAAATTGGCTTCAGTGCTTACTAAAAACTCTCGTGAATACCAACATCTTTCCTATATGCCTTAATAAGGACTTAGGAGTAACTTAGACATGATTTTAGCATAGAATCAATAACATGGATATCCATTAACTTCTAAGAGTAGAATAAATTATGGAGTAATGCCACAATTATAGTTCATACGTATAACATGCCAAGAGAAATAAGGATTTGTCTTAACATACTTTTTAGTCGAACAAGCCAACTCAATATCAGAATATGGTTCGTCTAGTACTTCCACCTATAATCAATAGTAGCATGTCCATTAACCTTACGATTACTAGCATACGTTATGACGAACAACGACTCCCTATTCTAGGAAAATTCGGACATCACTTACTTTGTTTATATGTACATCCATAATTTCCAAACCAAGCCAGCAATATCAATAACAAGTCATAACTCAAAAATATAACCACAATAATCTCAGATATTCTATTTATGTTATCATAACGTATTCCTTCTCTTTTATATTTAAGCCATATCACAACTATAGCAAATCAGTTGATTACTACACCTATTTCTCATGTTAATCCATATTAGGACAACTTTAAAACAGTCCACCAATTCTAGCGACAATAACAAGTAGTGCAAGTCCTACTATGTTCAACATAATATCCTTCTTACTCCTCAATTCTTTAAGACATGTATTAGTAATTACCACAATATATATACATGTTTATAATCAAATTTCCAACATTTTAACTTCACAAAATTAGCCCTTAATACCTTACAACAATGTCCATGTTTTCATACAAGTCTCGGCCAACAAGGCTTAATTTCCAAAGTTACTTTCTTAACTTCTTACAAACCAATTCATGTTCCAACACTTCCATTTAATCAATTACAACTTATATATCAAAATTCTTCTCAATCTCAACATGCAAGTAATGACAAGAATAACAACAACCATAATCAAACCCAAGGTAATAAATCAACCCACAATCGGTCACTCTAACTTCAACAATATCAACAATAATCACATGCAACCTCTTAATTCCAATTTTCTCCTAACGCAAGTTCATTCCTTAAACTACAACAACATGTAACTCCAATTTTATCTTAAGAAGAAGGATTCTTACCTCAATTTAAGCCCAAAACAGCCTTGAAATCGGTCCACTGTCCCATCAAAAAATGCCCAATGTTTCAGTCTTTTTCTTGCCCAATTTTCCACTTTTTTTAACTCCAAATTGACATGCATTTGTTCTACAATGTTAACCCATCATCCTTACACGTTTTACTTCCCAAAAATTTGTCCAAAAACTGAGATTTTCTTGCCCTAATTTTCGGCCAACAGTGGCACATTTTTGCCACTGTTTTGGGTCTAATTTTTGGCCTCTAATTTCGGTGAATAATGTAGTCTAAGTAGAGGAGATAAAACTACAATTTTTGGTAGGGAAAATGGGTGATTTCGGCTGGTAGAAGGGGAGATGAGGGATAATTTTGCTTGAGTTTGAAATGGGAGAAGATGAAGGCTTGTTATGTTTAGAAAGCTTAATTAAAATATGAAAATCAAGTATTACCCTTTGGTCCCTTAAATAATACACTTTGGTCCTCATTGTCTACTTAAATCAATTCCCCAAGTAATAATTCTTAATCCCACTTCTTTTAATTCCCGAAAATTATATAAGACCTCGTATTCTCAATGTCATAACTCTTATAGAACGTTACTAATCCTTAATGGTAATATATACAACTATCATTTTCCATTTTCATTGACATGCCCGTAGTAACCAAAACAATTTCCGGACTCATCCTTTGAATACCAACTTCCGGATTAGCTTGTATAAATATACTTTTTATCTAACATCCGAATCTTATTTCTTAATGACGTTCTTAATTATTGTCTTAATCTTACGAGGTGTAACAAAAAAGTTCTTAGTGTCATTAACAACATTCACATAGGGCCAAATATTAACATATCATCCACATATAAATATATAATTACTCAATCTGATACTATCATTTTGGAATAAACACATGTATCAGATGCATTAACAACAAATCTATTATTTACTAATGTGATATTAAATTTTTCATACCACTGTTAAGGTGACTGTTTTATGTCATACAAAGACTTACTCAATTTGCATACTTTATCTTCATATCATGTGACCACAAAACCCTCAGGTTGAGTCATATAGATCTCTTCCTCTAAATCATCATTTAGAAAAGCCGTTTTGACATTCATTTGATGTACCACTAAACTATTAATAACGGCTAAAGCAATAAGAGTCCTAATGATCACTATTTTAGCCATAGGAGAATACGTATCAAAGTAATCAACACATTTCTTTTGGTTAAAACTCCTAATCACAAGTCTAGACTTATATTTATCAATTATACCATTAGGTCTCAATTTTTTCTTAAATATCTACTTGATACTTATAGGTTTACAACCTTTAGCTAAATCATACAAGTCCCAAGTGTGATTAGAAATTATAGAGTCTAGTTTACTTTTAATAGGCTCTTTTCAAAATATCCCATCCATTGATCTCATTGCTTTATCATAAGTCTTTGGGTGTTCTTCTATTAAGTGGATATACACTAATTCATCACTTAAAATATCAATGTCAAAATTTTCAGTTAAGAAGGTAGTAATAAAATCAGGATCAAAACTAGTCTCAATTCTACGTCTTTTACTCCTCCGAAGTTCAATTTCATGCTCATTATCAACAATATTTGAAGAAGGAACAACATGATAATTAAGAGTTGTAGATGTAGAAGCATTATTTTTTCACATCACTAGACACATCATTTTTAAAAGAAAAACATGATATTCTGCATCTCTAGATTCACAAATAGAATAATCATTCAAAACATAAACCTATATACAACACTATTTTGAGCATGACCAATAAAGATAGTGTCCAAAGTCTTAGAACCTACATTTACACGTTTAAAGTCAGGTAGACCAACTTTAGCCAAACACCCCATACTATCATAAATTTCAAGTTAGGGGCGAACTCTTTTCACAACTCATACGGAGTCTTACCCAAATTTTATGAGGGACTCTATTTAGAATGTAGCAGGCAGATAAGATAGCTTCCCCAATATGTTGTCTGATAGATCCTAGCTTAAAAGCATATAGTTTGTCATTTTCTTAAGAGATCGGATTTTCCGTTCGGCTACACTATTTTGTTGAGGGTATAAGAAGCAACAACCGCATGTATAATGTCATCTTTCACGCAAAAATCATCTAGAGTATTAGTATTATATTCACTGTCTCTATTAGATCTTTATCTCTTAATTTTCTGTCTAATTGATTTTTCACTTCTGCTTTGAATTTAAAAAATATACTTTCAGCCTAATCTTTAGACTTAAGAAGATATACTTTAGTGTATCTAGAAAGGTCATCAACAAAAGTAATATAATACTTCTTTCCACCTTTACCAACAATGTTCTTGAAATCAGTTGAGTCTGAATGTACTAGTTCAAGCAAGTCTGTTTTTTCTACTAGTAACAAGTTTAAAAGGTTTCTTCGTATGTTTTGCTTCTACACATACAAGTGTAACACTCCGTAATTCCAGGGCAATGAAATAAGAACGTAAGTTAGGATATAAGATTTCAATGTTGAAAGGAAAGGATTTTTATATTTTCTTATATGGAAAATTCTCGAGACTAATGTGACGACGAGAAGTAGTACTGGTATTGAATTCTTTCCAATAGAGTAAGGGCAAAAAAGACAGAAAAGGAGCTCCCGAAACAAAAAGGACGAAATTTGGCAGAACAGGACGAAAGGCTGCAGCACCGCAGGACCGTGGTGCCATAACTTCTGAGCAGCCACATTACTTTCAGCACCGCGGTGCTATTCTGCAGGACCGCGGTGCCAATGCGAGAATTTCCAAAATCAGATATTTTGAGAAGGGAAAGACAAGTGGACAAGTGGGTCCCCCTCCACTTGTGCTATGTACACCTTATATGATACAAGTGTAGCAAGTCTTGGACGACTTTAGATCACAATTATCTCCTCCCTCACAAATATCTTCTCATCAAACCCTTATCCTTCCCTTCTCGATCAAGGTTTTCAAAACCCTAAGCCAAGTGAAGAACAAGAGTTAAATATTTTCCAAAGATTAAGCTCCTTAACCAAGTTTTACGCCAAGGTTAAATAATTGAAGCAGTGGTCACGATTTTGACAAGAAAACTGTCTTGAAACCCTAAGCTTGTTTACGAACTTTTTGGAAGAAAAATATGAAAGCAGGATGATTACAAGATTGTAGAGGATACGCGTGTGTTATTGTAACGTGAAAAAGTGGTGTGAAAGTGAAGCAGTTGTAGCCGAGACTTGTGGACTGTTTTGGCTAAAAGTGAAGGTAAGATTTCCTTTTCCGCTTTAAGATTAATGGAAGTTAAATGATGTTATAATTAAGGGATGAACTTGTGTTAAGTGAAATGGAGAATAAAAAGTGCATGAGACAGTGTGACATGTTAGCCGATTTATGGACTATTTTGTTTATATTGGATTCATTGGTTATTGTTATGGTTATCACCACTTGATACATGTTGTTAGATGAAGGAAATCTTGTTATGGAAAGTATAAACTGGTTATATAAAAGTGTTGTAACAGATTGGATTATAAAGAGTCGTGAAAAAGTGTCTTGGCTTGAAGTCTTGTTGTGGCCGAGAACTTCATATAAATTGTTGGATATTATCGTGCTGTTTTAAGGCATGTTTTATGCGTGTATATGCTGAAAATTTAGTCAATGTTTATGCATGTTTAAAACTGGTAATTGCTTACGTATGTCCTAAAGGAATAAGGGTATAGAATGGTGTAGAAAGGCTTCACATCTACCATCGTTGTTGTTGGAATATGGAATGTTTTATGGACTGTTTTAATAGGGATTAAGAGGCTGAATTTACATGAGAAGTGGGTGTGTAAATCCATTTGTTGCTGTTTTGGTTGTGCCCTTAATTGATGCTTGGTTGTTGATGTAATTGGCCCTATTTGTAAGGTGAAAATGTATGTATAAATAGGGGAAGTGCTGCCAAATGTTTATATGAAAAGAGAACCATTACTTGGTATATGACCTACACTAGTAAGCATGAAGTTGATAGATGTGTTATCATTATTATAGATTGGAGTACTACTTGAGGCGTATTCTACTTGTCGTATTGGTATAGCCGATAAGGTATGTGAAACTATCCTTTCTTCTTTTGACATGATTTATATGAAATGAGTGTACGGTGGACGTACATAGTTCTATTGGATCCAAATTCCTAAGGATACATGATATATAGTGTCTTTGAGTTTCAAATGATGGTTTCAAAATGATACATGATATGATAAGTGCCTTGATTTTTCAAATGAGGATTCAAAAGGGATACATGATATGATAGTGCCTTGGTGTTTTCTAAAATGAAAGATGTGATAGTGCCTTGGTTTTTCTAAAATGAAAGTTCATTTTAAAGATGATTTTATTGAGAGTCAAAAGATGATTTAAATTGCACATGGTTGCTCATGATAGCTATTCGTTTTTAGTATATTGTTCCGTGGACTTACATTCATGATACAGGTATAGATTCCCATGAGAGTATATTGTTCCGTGGACTTATATCCATGATGCGAGTATAGATTTCCATGAGAGTATATTGTTCCGTTGACTTACATCCATGATGCGGGTATAGATTCCCATGAGAGTATGTTGTTCCGTGGACTTACATCCATGATGCGGGTATAGATTCTCATGAGAGTATATTGTTCCGTGGACTTACATCCATGATGCGGGTATAGATTCCCATGAGAGTATGTTGTTCCACGGACTTACATCCACGATGCGGGTATAGATACCCATGAGAGTGTATTATTTCATGGACTTACATCCATGATGCGGGTGTAGATTCCCATGACAGTGTATGATTCCATGGACATGTATCCATGATGCGGGTATAAATACCCATGACATATATGATTCCATGGATATGTATCCATGAGGCGAGTATAGCTACTCACGATAGTATATGATTCCATGGACATGTATCCATGATGCGGGTATAGATACCTATGACAGTATAGGATTATATGGACAGACATCTATGATTATGATATGACTCTCTCACTTTTAAAAGGTACAATTGGCTCTATTTTATATGGCACGGTTGGATCTGATATTTGATTTTCATACGTGTCCCTGTCATCTTTTGGCCAGTCATGATCCTATTTACTGTACATTATGTTTGCATACCTGGTACATTGTTCTTCTGACCCCCTTCTCCGGGGGGCTGCGTTCATTCCTGCAGGTATATGTACTAAGTTCAGTGATCCTCGAGCTTAGGATCCTTGTCCATCTTTTGAGATAGCTCCACTGTTTCAGAGCTTGTCATTTTGGTACAGTTTTGCTATTACAGACTTATGTATATTCAGGGATACGGCGGGGCCTTGTACCGTCATAGTTACTGTTATACTCTTAGAGGTATGTAGTCATATGTGGGTTGGACTTATGTACATTTGTAGTTATTAGATATTTCTATATAGTGACAGCCTTGTCGGCTTGCCTGTTTTATTTATAAGAGTTTGCCATTATAGTTTAGGGGACATGATCTCCTTTGGTTTGAGATTATGAGTTATTCTTAAGCTTCCGCTGGTTATATGAGATGTTTGGGTAGAAGGGTGCTCAGGTAGGGCACCAGTCGCGGCCCGTCGGCTCGGGTCGTGACAAAAATGGTATCAGAGCAGTTAGTCCTCGAAATGTCTACAGACTGTGTGCAGTAGAGTCTTGGTTATCGGTGTGTGTGCACCAAATCTATAAACAAGAGGCTACATTACATTTAGGATTGATTTCTATTTTCCTCACTCTAAGATCGTGCGATAGAGCTATGTTAGTAGGATAATCCCTCTCTAATGCAGTATTGTGTTACAACTATGTCTCCGAGGAAAAAAACAGTGGCCCAGAAGGACAAATCAGTATCAGGAGCTACTAGTCAGGCTCAGAGAGTTACTAGGGCACATGTCCAGTCTATGCCTGAGATTGTTCGCCAGTCGGCGAGCTCAGGTACACTGCCATCACCGGAGGAGCTTAGAGCAGCTCCAGAGGCCTCGATACTTGAGCCTCCAGTTCCTCAGCAAGGGGCAGATGACAGGGCCATGAGAGATGCAATTTAGCTGCTGACTAGAATAGTGGTAGGGCAGAACCGCAGGCATGAACTAGGAGTTGACCCTAGATTCGACAATTTAAGGGTTCGTGATTTCTTGAATTGCAACCCTCCAGAGTTTTTTGGGTCAAGCCCGAGGCCGACAGATGCAGCATACCCTGAAGGTAATCAGGGCTTCGGAAATTGAGTCTGTGGAGTTGGCATTGTATAGGATGTGGGATATATCTACGAACTGGTATGAGTCTTGGGAGTTGTCTAGGGGAGAGGATGTTCATCCATCTACATGGGATGAGTTTACAGAGGCCTTCCTTGGTCACATTCTGCCTCCAGAGATGAGACGAGCCATAGTTGATAGATTCCTACAGTTGAGGCAGGGTGGCAGGAGCATTATAGAGTATAACCTTGAGTTTGACTCATTGGCCAGATATGCATCCACTATTATGGCAGATATGGTTGCCTGGTAGTGACTCTTCAGCTAGGTATGGATATTGCACGGATACATGCATATGCACAGGGGGTAGATGACAAACATAGAGGAGGGCGTCAGCCAGACAGAGAGCACGACCAAGGCCAGAATAAGAGGGCTAGATCGGCTGGACATTTTGGGGAGCTTGGAGGCCGGCAGCCTCAACAACAAGCTAGGTATTCTTCACAGCCAGCACAGAGTGTACCACCACAGTCCACAGGCAGAAGGTTTGACCGCTTAGGGTATTTAGGAGCTGGTCAGAGCTCCAGGGCTTCAGGTTCGCAGATAGACAGGGGTTCTACTCGGTCGAGGCCACCTTTGCCTCGGTGTTCTCAGTGTGGTAGGCATCATGTTGGGGAATGTCGTTCTGGTGCAGGTGCATGTTTTGCTTGTGGCTTTCAAGGCCATATGTTGAGAGATTGTCCTTCTAGAGGGGGTACAAGTGGTATGGCTCAGCCTATTGGATCAACTGCTGGTTCATCACCTTCTATAGCTATGCTCCCCGCAGGGTAAGGTTACGACAAAAACGATAAGGTGAATGAAATTATAGTTCTACAGGTAATTCGATTCCTTACTTGGCTATATTGTTTAGTGATTAATGCATGTGTTATATTGTGTTCCTGTGTGACATCTTTGTGTTGCTGAATATAGGTTGATAGGTATAGTTAAATGAGACTATGCCAAAATGGTTATAGTTTGAGACCAATTATGAACATTCGAGGATGAATATTTCTAAGGGGGGAAGAATGTTACACCCCGTAATTTTAGGGCAATAAAATGAGAACGTAAGTTAGGATATAAGATTTAAATGTTGAAAGGAAAGGATTTTTACATTTTCTTATATGAAAAATTCTCGAGACTAATGTGACGACGAGAAGTAGTACTGGTATTGAATTCTTTCCAATAGAGTGTGGGCAGAAAAGGCAGAAAATGAACTCCCGAAATAAAAAGGACGAAAGTTGGCAGAACAAGACGAAAGGCTGCAGCACCGCGGTGCTAGACTGCAGGACCGTGGTGCCATAACTTCTGAGCAGCCACAATACTTTCAGCACCGCGGTGCCATTCTGCCGGGGCGGTGCCAATGATTGAATTTCCAAAATCAGATATTTTGAGAAGCGAAAGATAAGTGGACAAGTGGGTCCCCCTCTACTTGTGTTATGTACACCTTATATGATACAAATGTAGCAAGTTTTGGAAGACTTTAGATCACAATTATCTCCTCCCTCACAAATATCTTCTCTTCAAACCCTTATCCATCCCTTCTCCTTCAAGGTTTTCGAAACCCTAAGCCAAGTGAAGAACGAGAGTTAAATATTTTCCAAAGATTAAGCTCATTAACCAAGTTCTAAGCCAAGGTTAAATACTTGAAGCAGTGGTCACAATTTTGACAAGAAAACTGTCTTGAAACCCTAAGCTTGTTTACGAACTTTTTGGAAGAAAAACATGAAAGCAGGATGGTTACAAGCTTGTAGAGGATACATGTATATTATGGTAACGTGAAGAAGTGGTGTGAAAGTGAAGCAGTTGTAGCCGAGACTTGTGGAATGTTTGGCTAAAAGTTAAGGTAAGATTTCCTTTTATGCTTTAAGATTAATGGAAGTTAAATGATGTTATAGTTAAGGGATGAACTTGTGTAAGTGAAATTGATAATAAAAAGTTCATGAGACAGTTTGGCATGTTAGCCGTTTTATGGACTGTTTTGTTTATATTAGATTCGTTGGTTATTGTTGTGGTTATCACCACTTTCTACATGTTGTTAGATGAAGGAAATCTTGTTATGGAAATTATAAACTGTTTATATGAAAGTGTTGTAACGGATTGGATTATAAAGAGTCGTGAAAAAGGGTCTTGGCTTGAAGTCTTGTTGTGACCGAGAACTTCATATAAATTGTTGGATATTGTCGTGCTGTTTTAAGGGTTGTTTTATGCGTGTATATGCTGGAAATTTAGTCACTGTTTATGCATGTTTAAAACTGGTAATTGCTTACGTATGTCCTAAAGGAATAAGAGTATAGAATGGTGTAGAAAGGTTTCACATTCTACCCTCGTTGTTGTTGGAATATGGACTGTTTTGTGGATTGTTTTAATAGGGATTAAGAGGCTGAATTTACATAAGAAGTGGCTTCACATGATGCGGGTATAGATTTCCATGAGAGTATATTGTTTTGTGGACTTACATCCATGATGCGGGTATAGATTCCCATGAGAGTATATTATTCCGTGGACTTACATTCATGATGCGGGTATAGATTCTCATGAGAGTATGTTATTCCGTGGACTTACATCCATGATGCGGGTATAGATTCCCATGAGAGTATGTTGTTCCGTGGACTTACATCCATGATGCGGGTATAGATTTCCATGAGAGTATATTGTTCCGTGGACTTACATCCATGATGCGGGTATAGATCCATGAGAGTATGTTGTTCCGTGGACTTACATCCATGATGCGGGTATAGATTTCCATGAGAGTGTATTATTCCATGGACTTACATCCATGATGCGGGTGTAGAATCTCATGACAGTGTATGATTTTATGGACATGTATCCATGATGCGGGTATAGATACCCATGACATATAAGATTACATGAATATGTATACATGAGACGAGTATAGGTTATCACGACAGTATATGATTCCATGAACATGTATCCATGATGGCTCTCTCACTTTTAAAAGATACAGTTGGCTCTATTTTATATGGCATGGTTGGATCTGGTATTTGATTTTCATACTTTTCCCTGTCATCTTTTGGCCAGTCATGATCCTATTTACTGTACTTTATGTTTTCATACTTGGTACATTGTTGTACTGACCCCCTTCTCCGGGGGGCTGCGTTCATGCCCACAAGTATAGGTACTCAGTTCGGTGATCCTCGAGCTTAGGATCCTTGCCCAGCTTTTGAGATAGCTCCACTGTTCCGGAGCTTGTCATTTTGGTACAGTTTTGCTATTACAGGCTTATGTATATTCAGGGGTACGGCGGAGCCTTGTCCTGTCATAGTTACTGTTATACTCTTAGAGGTTTGTAGAGGTCTATACAGTGTCGGCCTTGTCGGTTTGCCTGTTTTATTTATAAGAGATTGTCATTACAGTTTAGCGGATAGGATCCCTTTGGTATGAGATTATGAGTTATTCTTAAGCTTCCGCTGGTTATATGAGATGTTTGGGTAGGGTGCCTGTGTAGTGGCACCGCCGCACTGTTTGGCCAGTGGTCGTGACAACAAGACACTTAGAAAATCATAATTTTTATCATAGTGATTAACTCAATTTTCTAAGTCTTTTAATACAAGAAATATTAACATGATCTAGTGTACCATATCATAAATTAACAGACTCAGCAATATAATCATAATTAGAAGCATTTGCATTATTGACAATCTCTTGAATAATGTTCAATACAAATAAAACCCCACTAAGATATCTCTTTCTAACAAAGTCTTCTCCACGAGAAATAATTATTTTATCAACGTCAAAAATAAGTTTAAGGTCTGCTTTTTTGAGAAGTGCTCCAGAAACTAATTTTTTACGAGGGAAGGAAACATACATAACATTTGTTCAAGGCTAATATTTTTTCAGAAGTTAATGTAAGAAGATTTTTTTTTTGACTCATAACTCCAGCAGTAATGGAGTTACCCATGTAGATACACTCACCACCAATAGACTCCTTAAAGTCACGGAACAACTCTTTGTTGGCACATAAATGCCTTGAAGCGCATGTGTCTAGCATCCAATTAGTCTTGTTAGCCACCAGGTTAGCCTCGACGACTACAACAACAATTGCTTCATTACCCTTAGCAAGATGAGTTTGGACATCACTTTGTCCTTCCTGCTTCGAGTTTTGTCCTCATCTTAGATAGCATTGGACAACCCTGTGATCAAGTTTTCCGTAGACGAAACAGGGTCCCTTTTATTTTTGGATTTGACTCTCTGGCTTGTTGGCCTTTAAAATAATTAGTCTTTTCTTATAAATATAAATTTATGGGTCAAATTTTACATTTTAAAATTTTAAAATCAAAGTTGAAATTTAAAATCCTACTATTTGGGGAATTTGAGATGTCAAATCATAATATGAAATTGAAGTTGAAGTTTTGTTCATATTTCATAAACAAACGTTTCTTTCAAATCAAAGCTTCAAATTTGAGCTCCAAATCCTATGACCAAACACTTGTATAAATATATTTTTGAATTTCCCTCTCGATGTGCGGTTACTAATTGGATCAGAGCTCGATTAAATTTTAATTCGCGTCGAAAAATTCTATATTGAAGGACAAAACACTTTCTAATAAAAGTGATTTCATATTATGAAGATTAAAATTTATAATTTCTATTTAAAGACGAAGGATTACTTGACAATCCACCGCAACTTGAAGGATAGAATGGTATTTTCCCCTTAAAACACTAACCATTGCTTTGGAATGGGTTTCACTGTTTCATGGAATAAGCAACCTTTCTGAACCGTGAAGGATAGTGCACGTGCCGAGGCCCGAGTGGATTAGATTTCATGTGGAGGGAGGAATCGGTGATAATAGGTGGTCCAAACAAAGGGGCGCATGTGGGTCTAGTTGGAAAGGAGGGACTCGTGCCCTTCACACTTGAATGACCGCATAATTAAGAAGCTTTTGAGCTCATCAAAAATCTTCTTTAACCACTAATCGTCACAACATACATGCTATTTAGGGGTCCGCTTGGTCAGTTCAATTGATTTTAAGAAGGATATTTAGAAAGAATGATCACGATCGAATTCACAATGATAATATGGCGCTTCTTCTTAAAATAAAGGAGGCTTTAACTGCCACAGATCGATCTAACATTCAAATCAATCGAAGCACGTGATTTATCTTTTTTACAGACCTGTCGAACCGGAGTATGAAAGCTCCTGGAATGGGAGATTCCACATTTTGGAGCAATACATGCTATTTAGGGAGTACAGACAAAATTTTTGGAGCAATACATGCTATTTAGGGAGTACAGACAAAAAGGAATACTTTTTTCCAGTTTAATCGGATTGCTCATCACTGCATTGAATCATGCCTGCGGCTTCTTCTTATTGTTATAGACTTATAGTTATAGTACTAGTATGATATATTCAAAAAGTATAATTTATTTTTATATACTATCAAGTTATCTAAAAGATAATTATAAATAACTATTAATAATTAGTCCAATGAGAACAAAATAATAGTGAAAGTTATAGAAAAGATAGAAGACGATTTCTCAAATCAAACTTGTATTCTTGGATATATTTTGTACATGGCCTCTATTAATTATGGCCTTTACGGAGTCATGCATTAACCTTTATAAAGTTACAATATATAACATAATTGTAAGAAAAACTAATCCACCTAATCTCACAATATTATAATCCTTTTGGTATTATAAAATTTAATGTCATAAATCATATTAGAGGTTATATATTTGGGTTTTTTCTCCCTAGTAAGAATAATGGATATCAACTAATACTTTATCTGTCCCATTTAATGTGAAAGAGTTTGAATTACAACGATTTAAACACTTAATTTTACCATGAATTCAAGCTTAGATTCTTCAAATATTTTTAAAAATTCAACAATAAAATCTTCAGGTACAATGGAACGAAATGAGTATTACTTAACAGATATAATATTATTTCACCACCAATTACTTACAATCTTAAATTTGGCTTTGACTACATGCGACCAGTTTTATATCCAAGTTTTCCCCCCTTACCTCAGACCTCTCACGTACAATGGAACACTTAATCTTGCTTTCTTTAATTTATTTGTTTTCCGCATTGCTAAACCGATAGAAATGGGCAAAATGCAGTATAGCATACAGGTTTGGAAGGACATGTGTAATGAAAGCGTTGAAAGTCAAACTCAACAAAATTAGGCAGTGTGTGGGCGGTATGGTGCTTCAATTCTAGGAGGATTTAGGACCTTTGACCACAACAAAACGTCAAACAACATCACAAACTCAACTTTGATTTCATTTTCACCCACTTTATAGTAAAATCATTAATACTACCAACTTATCAGCATGGCCAGCTCAACTGGTTCTCAAAGAGGATAATTGAAAAAATTACCAAGATCGAATTCACAGAGTGGAAGGTTATTGAAATAAAGGAGCGTATGCGGCGTGATAGTGGCCTAACCTTTCAAATGAGAGTTACTACGATTAACTTATTCACAATCTCGTTTGACCACATGTGGCTCCCTGAGTGGGAAATCCACCTTTTTTTGAAAAAAATTAATACTACCAACTTATTTCATTCCATCGAGGTAATAAAGGAATTAATTAATCAGTTAGGTAGAAGTATTAAAAGCGATCCATATAGTAGTATGATTTACATGAAAAAGGTTTAAAAGTGAAAACTTGAGCAAAAGGTATCCAAGACACTGTAATAAGTAAAAACTGTATGTTTTTCGAGCCCACCCTCTATAGTCTGCCACACCCAAAGTTAACCCCCTTTTAAAATACAGTACAATTAATTAAAGCTGCACCCTTTCTATCAACCTATTTATTACACTTTTTTTTTTCCAGATAATCAGTTCAGTGGCATCCTAAAGAAGGAAGAAAAATATTACCTACACTTGCCAATATTAAAAGGTTTCACGCTTATGTTTATAATCCCCGCTGGTTTAACGTAACTCATACCTTACTTTTCATTCAGTTTAACGTTTCCTTACATAGTTAAATTTGCCTCTCATACGTAACTAAAAGCATTAAAAGAGAGAAGAGAGGAAGAGGATAAGTTGGTAAAGCAGAGTGAGAGGGCAAAAGCAAATTTTTCCCCCCCCCCCCCCCCTTCCCTAACAGTAACATATAGGTACACTAAAAACCCGTTATCTAATAAACTTCATCTATGAATAGATGGGTTTGACTTACATATATTGTCAATGTAAGAAAATTAATATTATTACCAGTGTAATTTATCGATTATTGGTATTTTTTTTTTACTTTTTTTTCTAAATAAGTAGTTCACAGATTATGGATATATATATAGGAAAAATAAAAATTGGAAAGCTGAAAAGTTAAATAGTTTCTTTATGTTACCTTTATTGCTGTGTCAACACTTGATGCAACACCAGATAAAACAATAATAAACCTTAAAGAGTAAATGCAACGAAAAAAGTAAAAGACACAAGATTTATATTTTCAAGGGTATATATTAATATATCATTTGATGGTCAGTGACCGAAGTAATATATATATTATATACAATTACAATTGAATTTCTTTTTACAATTTGTAGAAATAAAATAAAAAAAAATTACAAGAAAACGAAGTCGCACATGACATAACTTCAACCTAAAGATAAAACATCTATAAAGAAACATACAATATCTTCATTACAATTGCTTCAACAATGAGCTTAATCTAGAATCTGAGCAACAATCGTAATGTGGGACTAGATGTTGTTATACTACTTTATCAATTATCGTAATGTGGGCAGTGGTGTTTGATCAAGTTTATGGAGTGAATTCCCAAGAGCTCTCGTGATGATTCTTTTCTTTGTAATATGGATACCGATACTCTGAAGTTCATCCTCTATTTATAATGTGAAACTTCCTTGAAATGATCATTGGTTGGTTACGAAAGTTGAGAGAAAATAGGTAGCATCTTGGACCGATTCAGCCTCCATGAAATCCTCAACTATATTGACTTGGTCTTCACGTCGCTTTCCTTTCAAGCTTGACTTTTTATTTTCTCACGTTTTAAACACAACTTCCTGGTTAGCTTGCCTAGGTCATTTTTACCTCACAGTAACACTCACGGTTTTGGCCGAAAGAATAGGCAAAATCGTTTATAGAGATGTTGTATGTGATATTGTCACAACACTACATGCAACATTCTTATGTTCATAAGCGATATTGTCCTGACTGGTTACTCGTGTTGTTACAACACTGCAGGCAACATCAACATACATACACACATACACACACACATATATATATATATATATATATATATATATATATATATATATATATATATATACTTGTATGCTTAAACTCAGAATGAATTTGTTATGATGTATTCCCCGTACATTGCCACATCACTAAATTTTGGACTTCGCCGCCATCGCCAACGAGTCGTACATCATAAGCCGACCACCCTGGACCTCCAGTTCATCCAGGAAGTTAGGACCATATAACACAAGTAGCACAATTTATAGGCCTACCTCTATATGTATGATTAGCTCAATTATTTGTTCATGTCGCTTACGCAGTAGTAGCAGCATACTGTGGCCGGGCTACAATTGTAACGATCCGTTTGATCGTTTAACACTTAAAACTACGATAAAGGGGTATGAGACTATAGAGTATTTTAATTAGATGATTTTTTAATGTATGAAATGGGGCATGAAATTAATTAAGTGAGTTGGTGGGCCAAGACCACTACCCTTTTGGGTAAGGCACGTTTTTAACACAAGGAAAAAGGGAGGATGGCGATTTGATGCAGCAAAACAAAAAAAAAAGGAAAAGGAAAAAACCCTACTAGTTAAAAGGAAAACGTGAGCAACAAAAGAAAATAAAGAGAATAAAAGAAATCCTAACAACAAGAAGAGAGGAGGAGCAGCGAGAGGAAAGAAAGAGGAGAGGGAGGACGAGCAGCGAGAAAGAAAAGAAAGAAGAGAAAGAAACCCTAGTAAATAGAAGACAATGATGAAACGCTCAATTAAGTTCAGGTTAGGTTCTATGTTATATGGTTGAATTAATTTATTTATGATCCTTATAGTAATGTGTTATAGAATGAAATCAAAGTTCAAAGAGTTCATTACACAGAAATTCCACAATCCACTTGAAGAAGAGAAACTTGAGGGATGTATTACAGCAGCCCGTAAAATGTGAAAACTGTATAAATCCTTGAAGAATATAAAAATATAGGCTGAATGAAAGTGGTAGATTACTCTGTTCCCGTCAGTTTAACATCTTACGAAGATAAATCCGACTTATGGTTTGAAAGTTATGATTGTTCAAAGTTTCTGCCTCGTTTTGCCGAAATCAAGGCGACATACCATATAAAACGTGAAAACTGTATAAATCCGTAAGGATTATGAAAATATGGGATGAATGAAAGTTGTAGATTACTCTGTTACCGTCAGTTTGATATCTTACGAAGATTAATAAGACTTATGGTTTGAAAGTTATGATTGTTTGAAGTTTCTTCTTTGTTTTACAAAATTCTGGCGACACAGATTTCATAGGGTTGTTTCCTTCGTAAATTTTCACCATCTACACTAAGTATTGTCAGGTGGGATTCAGCATAATAAGAGATCCTAGTGTTTCCCTCGATGTGGTACAATAAACACCTGATTTGGAGTTACGAATTAAATGTTATATTCTTTACAAGCGGGAGATACGAGAAAGTTAAAAAAAAGGAATGTTAGTTGAATTTCCTGAAGCTATGCTAATATTTTTATATGTGTAGGGGTTTAGTCATACAATTGAAATGGTAAATAAATATTGTTGATATAAATATAGCAACATGGGTATCCTTAGATTCGTATTATAACTTAGTTCACATATTTTCTAGATTTTAAGCGTTCAGAGGCTCTACGCAAGGGGAAGGAATTTGTTTGATTGTTCGTGGCACCCGCTCGGCATTGAGGTAGGTTATGGTTTACTTTAGTAAGATTCTGATTAGAGAATCGTATGTAGTTGTAGAAAGTGACAGGGATAGCATGATAGAATGTCCACTAGACCGCGAGCCAAAGGGGTTCGTCGATTGTGTGTTATTTTTTTGTGATTATCACTTGATATGAACTGTACTTGTCGATTATCTATTTGTGATATGTGTTGAGACTGATATCATGCATGTCATACTTTTTCTATATTATTGTTGTGATGATATTGATAAATTCCGAGGTTTCTACCGGAGGTTGAGAGTGATTGATAAACTCCGAGGTTTCTGCCGGAGATTGAGAGTGATTGATAACTCCGAGGTCTTTGTCGGAGATTGAGAGTGATTGAGAAATTCCGAGGTCTTTGCCGGAGATTGCGAGTGATTGATAGCCTCCAAGGTTCTATCCGGAGAGCACGAGTGGTACATGGACTTCGCGGGTCCCCCATGGGTCATGTCTTTGAGGCATTGCCCTTAGCATGTGTGTACATGAGTGGAGTGAGAGAGGTGACTATTGCATTGCATTGCATTACATTCATCCACTCTTATATTTGACTGATCATTGGTGAACTATTTATGTCTTGATAGATTCTTAATTTCTTTGCACTTTACCTGTACATGATATGTGACCATGCCTGTGTGCTCTATGTGCTACTTGTTGGTTTCAACTTCTTCATGTGTTATCTAATCATTGTCGGCCTATGATGCTTACCGGTACTAGTGTTGTACTAATACTACTCTTGTTGCACTTTTGTTGAGTGCAGAGTACGATCCAGGTTCCATTTTTACGCCCCGTGGCTGATTCGCGAGAGTGATATAATTCAGTCATTCAGGGTGAGCTACTTGATCATCCGTATCCCCTGAAGGGCTTCCTAGTTAATTCCATTTACTTTCGTTAGTTGATAGACAATATGTAGCCTTCGAGCATTTTCAGACTTCTATTCCAGACTATGTTTAGTGCTCTTGTACCCTTTTGACCAGATTTTGGGGAATGTCGTGACAATTTTAGTGATGATCAGTATTAAAACTTTATAACTTCCTTTTCTTTATTTATTTTCCGTTGATTTAGCTTGGCAATGAGAACGTGGTTCGTCTACTCGGGGGAATAGGGTAGGTGCCATCACGACTTGTGATTTGGGTCGTGACAACAATAATGTTATATTTGTTAAAATATTCAATCTACACATAAATTTGTATCGCATGTATGAGAAAAGCTCAATTTCATGAGCTTATCGATGAAACAGTGAATGTGAGAATGAGGAAGAGAGAAGAGAGTTTTTGCCCAAGCTTTTCTGATCATTATTTCTCATGTAACCACATTATTTATAGTGGTAACTTTGCACTATAAACCACTCTTACAAACATAGCCAACTACATTAGAAAAGTAGACAATTGAACTAATGGACTAAACTTGAACTAATGGACTAAACTGGAAATAGTAGACTGAAATAGAAATAGTATACTAATGTATATCTAATGTATCCTCAACACGCCCCCTCAAGATAGGAACTAAAAACAAATTTTTAAGTCTTAGCTTGAGAAATAGATAATCATGGCGATCATGTGTCAAACTCTTTGTGAGAATATCGGTAGGCTGCTCATCAGTGTGTATATACAATGTGTTAATCAATCCTTGCTGCAGTTTCTCGCGAACAAAATGACAATCGATGTCGATGTGTTTAGTCCGCTCATCAGTGTGTATACACAATGTGTGCAGTTTCTTAAGTTTAGCTTGCAAGAACATTTATTCTACAGGAGCATCAGAAACACGTCCAGACAACGACGTCACATCAGCAACACGTCTAGACAATGACGTTACATCAACAACACACGTCCATACAACGGCGTCATCAGCACAACACGTCCAGACAACGACGTCACATCAGCAACACATCTAGACAATGACGTTACATCAGCAACACACGTCTATACAACGATGTCATCAACACAACACGTCCAGACAACGATGTCACATCAGCAACACGTCTATACAATGACGTTACATCAGCAACACACGTCCATACAACAACGTCATCAACACAACACGTCCAGGCAACGACGTCACATCAGCAACACGTCTAGATAATGACGTTACATCAACAACACACGTCCATACAACAACGTCATCAGCACAACACATCCAGGCAACGACGTCATCAGCAGAACACGTCCATATAACGACGTCATCAGCACAACACGTCCAGGCAACGACGTCATCAGCGCAACACGTCAAGGCAACGATGTCATCAGTACAACACGTCCAGGCAACGACGTCATCAGCACAACACATTCAGGCAATGACGTTATCAGCACAACACGTCCACCCAACGACGTCATCAGCACAACGCATCCAGACAACGACGCCATCAATCACATCTTCATCACATTACACAAGATGACATTCATATCTATCTGATCGCATTGATTATATATTTATACTTTATTACTTTTCTTAGCAGTTATGCACTAAGCTTTAGCCTACAGGACCCTCAATTTACAGGAGTATCAGCAGCATCGTCAATACCATGACGCCATCAGAATGCATCGTCAACACCATGATGCCACCAGCATCGTCAACACCCTGACGCCTCAGCTTCAACATAATGACGTCGCTAGTATTAACACAATGACGCCACCAACATCTGCAACAACGACACCTTCAGCACATTACAACATCCCTACCCACCAAAATCACATTCAGGCTCTACCATTTTTATCTTAAAATTTATGCACTAATTTTTCTTAAGCTTTAGCCTACAAGGTCTTTAATTTACAGGAACAGTTTCAACACGTCTGGGGATGGACGACATCAGCAATCACATCATTCAGCAAGCATTCACAACATCTATCAAGTCTGTGCAGAGGCTACGTTAGCATTAGAAACATTCAACAACATTCAGCAAGCATTCACAACATCCAGCAAGTCCGTGCAGAGACGATATCAGCATTCGCAGCATCCCGCAAGTCCGAGCAGAGACGACATCAGCATTCGCAGCGTCCTACACATCATACGGGGATGACATTTCTACTCACAAAATTTTATTTTTTCATATATTCATTATTTTGATTTAACCGCTATGCACATTTTTCACAAAGTTTTAGTATCAGGAGCATTAATTCACAGGAATAGTAGAATCAACACAATGACGTCTCCATCAACATCGTGTCCGAAAATGACACCAAGTTCGAAAACGACGCCCAGTCCGAAAATGACGCCTAGTCCGAAAATGACTCCATGTCCAAAAACGACACCATGTCCGAAAACGACGCCAAGTCCGAAAACGACGCCCAGTTCGAAAATGACGCCAAGTCCGTAAACGACCCCGAGTCCGAAAACGACGCCGAGTCCGAAAATGACTCCGAGTCCGAAAACGACGCCAATTCTGAAAACGACGCCATGTCCGAAAACGACACCGAGTCCGAAAATGACTCCGAGTCCGAAAACGACGTCAACGATGCCAAGTCCGAAACGACACCCGGCCGAAAACGACGCCGAGTCCGAAAACGACGCCAAGTCCGAAAACGACGACGTCACGTCCAAAGGCGACGTCATCATCATATCACATCTATGCAAGGACGATTTCTCTACTCTGAGAATGCATTTCTTATATATTCATGCCTTATTATTTTGTCTTAGCAGTTACGCACTAACTTTTCTTGAGCTTTAGTCTACAGGAGCAGTTGCAACAGGGATAATATATCCGCATTCACAATCGCAACATGTCTGTGCAAGGACGAAATCACAGCATTTGCAGCATCACATCAACACAAACGGCATCACATTTTACAGGACAACATTTCTACTCACACAGTTACATTGCCTACAAATTCATGCGTTATCATTTTGCCGTAACAGTTATGCACTAACCGTTTGTTTAAGTCTTAACATGCAGGAGCAGGAGCACAACGTGGATTTTCTCTTACAATAACCGAGCAATTTATCGGGCCAACCTTCCCAACGAATGGCGTGCCGGCCAAGCGTCGCTCCACTCATTCCACATCACCAATAAGTCCAGTGTTTTCATAAGTCAATCCCGGTACACCCCTATGCTCAAGCCAGTTTATTTTAACATCACGTCGACCCAGTGTCGTCATAACTCGACACTGGGACAAATTTCAGTCCGCGCACCGCCAGTGTTTGACCATGGTAGCCCAGCGTCGTCATAACTCGACACTGGGACAAATTTTGAGTCCGCATTTGCCCGCCCTGGTGCTTGACCATGGTAGCCCAGCGTCGTCATAACTCGACACTGGGACAAATTTTTGAATTTGCGTCAGCCTTGTCCTAATTGCCCATCATTTTTAATTCTGAGGATCGAGACAAAATTGGCTATAAGTCAACGTCTTTGTCTGAAGAATCTTCCATCATCTCCATACAAAGAGGGACAAGTTGTTGACACCCAATTTTGACTCTCTCGTCCAACCATTAACTATAAAATTACATCAATTTTCAAAATAATTTTAATAATTTTATAATAATAAAATGCAACAATAAAACATTAATACATGCATAAATAAGCGATTTAATAATGACATCACATTTTACACACCTTGAGTCTCACGTCCGCATTCGTCATTTTAATAACAAGCAATTTCATGAATATTATTCACAATTTAAGCCCTATTTCCCATTAATTAAAATTCAAACAATTCTTAATAATTTTAAATGATTACACATGCACAAAATAAGCAATTTAGCAATGGCGTCACATCAATCATTCCTTAAATAGCATATTCACATTTATTAATACGCTAGATAATTTCATAACTTATTATTTGTAATTTAAATTAAACTAATTTTAATCTAATACATGTGTTTTAATAGTAGTGTCACACTTATAAAAATCATTAAGCAATCCTTAAATATCATATCTGCATTTAGCATTTAGCATTTAAATAATTTAATAATAATTTAAACCCCCATTTATTTCCCATTAATTAATTTTTACCTAAAACTAACTCCTAAAACTAATACCCAATTAAAACCAGCCCACAAGCCTCTTAATTTCGCCCAAGCCCAACTTTTATTTTCCGACCCGAAGCCCTTTTAGCTCTCTCCCTTCATCCCATTTTTTATTTTATCCCCTCCCACTAATAAACCTAAGAAACTCCAAGTCCGCCGCACCCCCACCAGCGCATCCACGAGATCCCCGCCGGATTTTCCGGTTGGAAAATCCGATTTTCCTTACCTACGCACACCCAGCCAGCTCACCCCATAACCAGACCGAAATCCTTACCTTAAATGAGCACTAAATCGCACTAAAAAGATAAAAAATCAATCGCACCAAATCAGTACCAAAAACTTACCAAACTTGGAACTCAAATCATGGCCATATAAATGAACTCATTTTACACATGCAAGGGCAGATTTTGATGGAGAAAATGGTAGGAACCGAGGCCCACAAGGAGGAACCCATCGAAAATTAGCATTCTAGGGATAATAACTAGAAGCCTTCAACCTCAGCAAGAATCATTTAGCATCAGTTAAGAATTCCGAAACCAGCAAGGCAAGAGAGCATCCGGAGGAAATCAGCAGAAACCCAATAGCATCCTTTAGCATCCGAAACCAGTAGGCATCGGCATCCTTTAGCATCAGTAAAAATCTTAATCGCAATACAATCCGGAAATGATCGACGACTTGACGCTACCGCTTCTGTCACGCTCGGGAAGGTAAACTCAAAATTCTTCACGATTCTAGTTTATTTCCATGTTTTATGGCTTATTGTATTCTGTGGGTTAATCATTCTTAGTTAAGATTATCATGCTACTGTCCTGCTGTTGATGTTTAAAGTACTGCGTCGTGTTAATCGATTTTAGTTAACCTAGGTTTGTAATTGTTTATTTAAAACCACGAAATGGATTTATGCTTACTGTAATTACTTGCTAAATGGAATATGATATTAGATAATGAAATACCTTCGTTGATGTTAAGTACTGTTTCGAAGACTTGCCTATCTATTTTATTAGCCATTAACATTTGAACATGCTATAATCAGCTCTCTATATGATAGGTGTTATCATTTCCAATGCTGGCTTAGTAAGGATTTGTGACATCAATAGTTGGTATAGGGTCTGTG
Source organism: Przewalskia tangutica (assembly GCA_029844215.1). Taxonomy (NCBI): domain Eukaryota; kingdom Viridiplantae; phylum Streptophyta; class Magnoliopsida; order Solanales; family Solanaceae; genus Przewalskia; species Przewalskia tangutica. The sequence goes on along the minus strand of CM056731.1, from coordinate 37,946,743 downwards.
TCATATCAAGTGTAGCCTCTGTATTTGGATCAGTATGTTAGTTAATGTATGATAACTACTGATTTGAGATCTGCCTGGGGGCCATACTGACTATGCCATTCTTTGCCTAAAAATGTCGTTACGCTTGGACACGATTGTATGTTTAGTTAAAGTTAAGTGATCCTGCCTATCTGAAAATTCTACCCGAGCTTGTCAACTTGTCTACCTGTCCATATCTAGATCTTCATGTTTACTAAATGACTATATGTTTGCCTTTACATATCGAAGTGTTAAAATGTATCCATGACAGTTTATAATACCTTTCAAGCTATATTTTGTGTCATGTCAATCTATTGCGCAACCTAAATGATGTTTGTATCAACATCCTGCACTTATTTGAAATCTCATATGTTTGGTATACGAATCTGGCCGCTGTTTATAAAATACAGCGAAGTGTATGTGTTATTGGGGAGTTTGTCCTTTGCTCTTCCTCTTACGGACAAAAGAATAGAACCAAGTAATGGTTACTGTTTTGGGGTCTCACCTCTCTCTGTCTTGAAATAAAGAATCGGTAGTTTTGAAAACCTGTTTGGATCTGTCCGCTGTGCTGTCTAAGTGTTTACTCCCAAACCCGTGAGCTTATATTTTTCTTGTCTGTGCATTATCCTGTCTACATGTATATCTGAAAGCATAAACCTGAGTTTGCCATCTCTAGATACGAAATACTAGTTATTTGGGGCCTGTTGTATCTATGTATTGTCTGCTTTATCAAAGCCCATGCCTGAATGGATATCTTTTGGACTGTTCTTTGCAACTTGGGTCCGTTTTGCGACATTAATATTTTAGGGGGGGCTAGGACCGAATATAAAACTGCATGTCGTCTTTTGTCTCCTCGCGTGTTTAATCATATGTTTTTTTTTTCTTCACTCTAATACGACGAGGCTTGGATATATACTAATCCTTATATTTTCTTTCTTTTACATGCAATGCATCAGAGCAAAAATGAAGAGTCTCAGGCGAGACTCATCACGACTTTCGTCAACGAAGGCCCGCATCTACATCCATCGCGTTCCCTCATCGGCAATTCCTAGAAAAACAAAATAGGACGGAGTCGTCCACTTCAATTCCTTTACTCCCTTAATCTCATTGCCTCAATTTATGCCTTTATTTGTTTATTGCAATTTTATTATCTAACTTTGTAATTAACAGGAGACCCAAAACAATTAGTCTTTGAACATATAAGGTGGGAAGGTAATTTAGAGTTAGAAATATACTTCTAGTTATTTATCTTAGACTTGTCATGTATGCCTATTCTCGCCTAATAATTAAAATGACATATCTAATCAGGAAGTTAATGCATAACAAAGAAATTGATTTTCTCATAAATCACTCAATGACGTTATAATTCACTTCATAATAAAATTATCCTCTTATTACCAATGATGAAAAATAGTGTCTTTTATATTATACCTTGCATATATTAATCAAAATTAATTTTGCAAATGAAATGCATATCTTTAGTAAATACAACATCATTTTATAAATGCATACTTTTAAACTTTATGTACATTTTGTAGCATTAGTCTTATAAATCTTTTATAAAAAAAAATGCATTTTTTATAAAGCACTTGCAACATTTTCTTTTTCAAAACATGCATTCTCTCTAAATAATCAACCTAGGTTTGGCAGGACAACCGCAAGTTAGCAGATCTTAGAGGGTGCCTAATCCCTTCTCTCTAGATTAATAAAGAACCCTTACCCAGAATCTCACACTAATTTTGCATACCATTAAGATGGAGTTAATGTTGACTTTAACCTAGTTGACATTTAGGTGTCCTAATTCACCCAAACTAATTAGGTGGCGACTCCGCGAACCCTTAACACCTTAGCACCCTACTTTAGCATCTTAGCATTTTAGCATCCTTTTAGCACTTTAGCACATTTTTAGCATTTTATTTATTTTCTAACATTTTCTAAGCAGGAGTTAGTCGGAATGTCGCGGTCGAAAAATGGCGTGACACTGTGCACAGGAACTGGTAATGTAATAGGAACATCCAATGCTGAGAATACTCCAGAAAGCCACACTACTTCAGCCACTGCAGTAGCAAAACTTCTATATTCAGCTTCAGCCGAACTCCTCGAAACAGTGGGTTGTTTCTTCGACTTCCAGGAGATGAGGGAAGCCCCAAAGAAAACCAAATAACCAGCAACAGACATCCTAGTATTAAGACATGATGCCCAATCAGCATCGCAATAGGTAGTGAGACTGGTAGTGTTTCCAGCATGCATGAAAAGACCTAGGCCTGGAGCCTGTTTCAGGTACCTAACAACTCGATGTGCAGCCAAAAGATGAGAGGTCTTTGGACATTGCATAAATTGACTTAAGCATTGGACAACAAAGGAGATATCAGGTCTGGTGTTCGTCTGATATAATAGTCTGCCAATGAGCCTCTGATAGCCTGCTGGATCATCCAGCAATGGATACTTGATCTGAGGTGAATCATCAGTAACATGTTGATCATACACCACATATGTCAACTTGGCATTGAGCTCCATAGGTGGCCTTGCTGGTTTCCCAGCAGAGAGTCCAAGATCAGAGATTAGATCCACTGCATAATTCCTTTGATGTATCACTATACCTGTGTCATTTCTAGCAAATTCAAAGCCTAAAAAATATCTCAAGAATCCCAAGTCCTGGATCTTAAAGTTTTGTTGGAGAGCTTGTTTTGTCTCCTGAATAAGGCCCTTATCACTGCCAGTGATGAGAAGATCATCCGCATATATAAGTACCACAATTATCATGTCACCAACCTTCTTAGTAAGCAAATAATGATCTAGTTGACTTTGAATAAACCCTGAGCTCTGTAAGGCAGTGGTTAATTTTATATTCCATTGCCTAGAAGCTTGCTTTAATCCATACAATGATTTGATCAATTTGCACATCTTCCCTTGCTTGTTATCAAAGCCTTGAGGCATACTCATGTACACCTACTCATAAAGGTCACATTGCAAGAATGCATTATATACATCCATTTGGTATATGTTCCAACCTTTGGAAGCAGCTACTGAGATTACTGCCCTCACAATCACCATCTTTGCCACCGGTGAAAAAGTGTCTTGATAATCAACTCCCTCTTTTTGGTTGTAACCCTTGGCTACCAATCTAGCTTTGAATCTCTCCACTTCACCATTTGCCTTATATTTGATCTTGTAGACCCATTTACTGTCACGACTCGACCCGATGGGCCACGACTACACACCTTAATGACGTCATTCTACTAACCTGTCACACATAATCCAGCTAATACTAAGGAAGGTATGAAATCCGACAACACAACGCCGTAATAACAACATATGACAGGATAGGCGAGCCGACAAAGCTGCCTTTTACATAAGATTGTACCTGCCTCTTGATGAGTCACAACTAGCCAACATAATATAATAAGCAAGCTGACAAGGCTGCCACCAATTGGTATCACGTATACACGGGAACATCCCAATATAGAGTACAATGACATAACTGACCAAAACAGATTTACAAGTCTACATACGTACAACCCACAACTGTCTACAGACCTATAGGAGAAGGATAACAAAATATGACGGGACAGGGCCCCGTCGTGCCCCTAAATATACATAAGTCTAAAATGGCGAATCTGTACCAAAATGGCTAACTCCGAAACAGTAGGGCTCCCAAGGAAACAGCTGAGCAGGAATCCTAAGCCGGAGGATCGCCGAACTGAATATCTGTACCTGCGGCATTTAACGCATTTCGAGAAAAGGGGTCGATTTAAATGTAATGAGTATGTAAAACATAAAGTAATGTAAGAAAGATCATAGTTGGCCAAAGGATATCATGAGACAAGTATAATAATCAAATTACCATTTCAACTGTGTCATATACGAATGAGAGTCAACTGTGCCTTATAAAGTGAAAGTCATGTATGTCCATATAAAATCATCATATATACATAAACTACTCCTACCGCGACGCGCAGTAAAGTCGTAAGATATACCGCCCGCCATCCTCGGGACGCCAGAAAGTCGTCTAAGGTATATCGCCTACCATTCTAGTATGCGTAAAGTCATATAAAGTATACTGTCCGGCCCATTCTGGGGCGCGGTAAAGTCATATAAGGTATACTGTCCGGCCTATTTTGGGGTGCGGTAAATTCATATAAGGTATACTTCCCGACCCATTCTGAGATGCGGTAAAGTCATGTAAGGTATACTTCCCGGCACATCCTGGGGCGCGGTAAAGTCATATAAGGTATACTGCCCTGCCCATTCTGGGGCGCGATAAAGTCATACAATCACATTAGCACTAATGGAATCTCCTTAGTAGCTGTATACATATCAAATCATCACTTGTCTCTCAATGAAATAGATAAAAGGCGCTATCGTATTATGTATCATTTTAAAACATTCTTGAGAAATCAAGGCGCGTATCATATCATATATCTTTTTAAAACATCTTTTGGAAAATCAAGGCGCGTATCATATCATATATCTTTTTAAAATATTTTTTGGAAAATCATAGACATTTCTCATGACAAACATCTTTAGGAAATAGACTGTGTAAAAATCATGTACGTCCGCAGTATTTTCAATAAAAATCATGCCAAAAGAAAGAAGGAAGAGTTTCACATACCTTTTAGTCGAACTAGCCAACTCACTATTAAGATACGTCTCGTCTAGTACGTCAACCTATAATAATGGTAATACGCTCGTCAATTCTATGATCACTTAACATACTTTATATCGAATGACGACTTCCTATTCTATAAAAATTCGGGCAGCACTTCCCCTGTTTATATGTACATCCACAATTTACCACAAATTCCAACCAAATCAGTAACCAAGCACAATTCCAAGATATAACCAAATTAGTTCCATGTACTTCATATATGCTACCATAATACATTCTTTCTCTTTTACATTTATGCAATACGACAACTACAACAATCAAGGTGATTACTCCACTTATTTCTCATGTTAATTCAGTCCTTAATCCATATTAGAACAATCTTAAAACAATCCATCAACTCTAGCGACAACAACAATAACCAAATAGTGCATGTCCTACAATCTTCAACCTAATACCCATTTTTACTCTTTAATTCTTTAAGACAGGTATTAGTATTTGCCACAACATATATATACATATTTTTAGCATGCAAATGGGTGACGATAACATTAGCGACTTCAACAATCGAACCCAAATCAGTAGAACAAGCTCCCTTTTGGTTTAACCACATTTCAGTATCAAGTTTTTCTTATTTTTAACATGCAATCAGTGAATATACTAATAACAACAACAATCAAACCAAATGTAACCAAAACAGCCCCAAATCGGCACCAACAATTCCAACAACAACCACATGCATTTTATTACTTCCATTTCCTCTTAATATAAGTCCATCTCTTAACTACAACATCATTTATTAAATTACAACAACATGCAACCCTAATTACACCATAAGAAGAAGAATTTCGTACCTTAAATTGATGTCATGAAAACCGACATCAAGCTTTTTCAATCAACAACAATGCTGGAAATCGATTTGGTCATCGTGGCTGTAGAGGTATCATCGAGACATGGAGTTGGTATAGAAATGACGGAGAGGAGATGGGGAATCTTTTGGTATCACCGCCGGAGGTCGCCGGAAAATGCGATATACCATCGAAAAAATATGGTGTTTTTTTATCTGAGATTGTCGGTGATTTAGGATGAATCGACGAGAGTGGTTGGTATGAAAATGACGGGCTTGACAAGACGAAGCTAATGGTATAAGCCTAGTCCCTGTTGGACACCTGAATCGGTCGGAAAATGTGAATTACCGTCGAAAACACTGTTCACGGCGACAATCACTGTAGCAGCGCGGTTTTTTTCATTTTTTGTACTTTTTTTTTTTGAATTTTAAAATGGGGAGAATGAAAGGTTTAAAAGAGTATTAAGGATTAGGAAATATGAAAATTTATTTGCAAATTGGTCCACTTATCACAATTAATCAACCTTATGTCCCACTCTCTTTAAATCATGAAAATCTCACAAGACCTAGTATCCTCGTCGTCGTAACTTACATAATATGTTACTAGTTCATAGTGGAAAAATATATAACTATCATTTTTAATTCTCCAATGTCACACACGTAATCAAAATTTTCCGGACTCATATCCTTTTATATACTAATTTCCGTATTAACATATGTAATTATACTTTATAACCAATATTCGAGTCTTACTTCCGTAATGACGTTCTTAATTATCGTCTTAACTTATGAGGTGTAACATTTACATCCAATTGCCTTCTTGTGTTCAGGAAGATCAGTTACTTCCCATGTGTTGTTACTTTCTAAAGCCTGCATTTCAAGCTTCATAGCATCCACCCATCTGGTATCCTTCACAGCTGTAGAATATGAAGTTGGCTCATGCTCAACTTCAATTTTAGCAATATAACTCTGATATCTTGTATTTAGTCCACCATATCTAAGATTATTTGACATAGGATATAAGCAACCATGTCTATTCTCTGCATCTCCTTTGTGTGGCACCTGTAAAAAGTCTCTCATCCATGCAGGTTGTCTCCTACTGCCCGATCTCTCAACGTGGTTCACCGTGAGTAAGCATCACATATGGTTGACTTATGGACTGAGTATTGTTCTCCTCCTGAGGTCTCTCCTCAACTGTTGTGACATCTTGTGATTGTGCCATCTGATCTGCTGCAGTGACCTCCGGAATTTGTTGGAAGACATCGTGACGCCTTCCACATCTCCTCGCGTGATTGTTCAACTCAGACATATCGCATCAAGTGGCTTCTTCTGTTGAAAAGGAAATATGTCCTCATAAAATGCAACATTCCTGCTCACAAATAGAACATTATTAGATAAATTCAGCAACTTATATCCCTTCTGTCTGGAAGAGTATCCAAGCAACACTGCTTTGATGACTCTAGTATCAAACTTATCAGCCTTCACCAGATTGGGTGCATAGCATAGACATCCAACAACTCTTAGATGAGACAGAACAAGTGCCTTCTTATATAGCTTTTCATATGGTGAGATATTCCCCAACACCATAGAAGGTAATCTATTCATGATGTACACAGCAGCCTCTACACAGTCTCCCCAAAATCTGGCTGGCAAACAACTCTGAAACTTGATGGCTCTTGCAAGTTCTAGTATGTGCCTGTGCCTCCTTTTAACTACTCCATTCTGTTGGGGGCTATAGGGACATGATGTTTGATGTACAATTCCTAACTGTGAAAACAAGTCTCTACAAGAACTATTTATAAACTCTGAACCATTATCTGACCTGACACACTTAACTTGAGAACCAAATTGAGTTTTAATCATCAGACATAACTCTTTAAGCATAGTAGCAACATCTGACTTAATATGCAAAAGGAATACCCATGTCCATCGAGTAAAGTCATCCACCACAGTTAGAAAAAATCTCATTCCAGTATATGTATACTATTTCTATTTCAGTCTACTATTTCCAGTTTAGTCCATTAGTTCAAGTTTAGTCCATTAGTTCAATTGTTGTACGATTATCAGCAATACAGATCTACTTGAGTGATAGATCGATCTACAACTATCAAATTCAGAAGAGATTGTAAACAACAACACATACACATAGACCGATTGATATATCGATCAACAACTATCAGATTCAAAATGTAAACAGCAACACAATCGATTTTCAAACGAAATCGATACACAAACTAAATGTTCAAACCTCTACAAGCTGAATTCTCCGGTTTCTGCTCTCAATCTTGGCACAATACTCCCTGATTCATCTTGCATACCATGTTAAAATGTTCAATATACACATAAATTTGTATCGCGTGTATGAGAAAAGCTCAATTTCATGAGCTTATCGATGGAACAGTGAATGTGAGAATGAGCAAGAGAGAAGAGAGTTTTTGTCCAAGATTTTCTGATCATTATTTCTCATGTAACCACACTTATTTATAGTGGCAACTTTGCACTATAAGCCACTCTTACAAACATAGCCAACTACATTAGAAAAGTAGACAATTGAACTAATGGACTAAACTTGAACTAATGGACTAAACTGGAAATAGTAGACTGAAATAGATATAGTATACTAATGTATATCTGATGTATCCTCAACAATATTTGACCATTAACATAAGCCCACTTATTGTATCCGTAAATTTTATTGGTCAAGACATTCAATTTAATTGAGTACCTTCTCCATCCTAAAAAGATTGACCTAGTTTGACTTAATATAAAGTTTAAGAAATAAAGAAAGATTTTTAAAATGTATGATAAAAAAACAAATATTAGATATTTGTGTGGCTGTAAATGATCTCATAAAGTTAAATTGTCAAATATAGAAAGAAGCCAATCTTTTTGGGACAAACTAATAAGAAAATTAGGTCAATTTTTTTTAGACGGAGGGAATACATAATATTACGAGTTTAGATTTTGTAACTTCTGCTGCCTACCTAGTTGAGTTTGGCAAAGCTTCTGAAAATGTGTTTCTGTTTCTCAGAAGTAGTTCTGCAGAAACTATTTCGAGAATCGCCAGGTGTCCGCCTATAATTATAAGTGTTTCAAGAAAGCAATACAGCTTCTGTTTGGCCAACATTTATGCAAATTTACTAGAATATTCTTTTTAATATATTTAAAACTATTTAAAATATTCTTTTCTATCATATGTTTCTAAAAATTAGTATATCTTTACAATTTAATAATTTTTTTAAAATTATTTAATTGCAACATTTAATCAAAAAATAATATTATATTATACATAAGAAATGTAACGACAATATGATAGTCAATGACTCAAATATGTCCAAACCTACCCCCCGCCCTACCCACACCAACCCCCACCCCATCCTCAAATTTCTATGCCATATTTTTTTACTTTTATAAAAAATATGATTTTTTTTCTTCCTCCTTACCCCCCTCCCCCCCGCCCTACCCCAACCCCACCCATCCTCAAATTTCTATTTCATATTTTTTGTTACTTTTATAAAAAATGATTGAAAATATGAAATTTTTTCTTACCCCATCCGCCCTACCCCTACCCCCCCCCCATTGCCTACCCCATCTTCAAATTTCTATTTCATATTTTTTGTTACTTTTATAAAAAAAATTATTAAAAAAAATATAATTTTTTTCTTATCCCCGCCCTACCCCCACCCCACCCCATCCTCAAATTTCTATTTCATTTTTTTTTTACTTTTATAAAAAAAATTATTACAAAATATGAATTTTTTTCTTATCCCCCCCGTCTTATCCCCTACCCCCATTGCCCTACCTATCCTCAAATTTCTATTTCATATTTTTGTTACTTTTATAAAAAAAATATTAAAAAATATGATTTTTTTTTTACTCCTGCCCTACCCCTACCCCCGCCCCACCCCACCCCATTGCCCTACCCATCTTCAAATTTTTATTTCATATTTTTTGTTACTTTTATAAAAAAAAATGATTTTTTTCCTTACGTCCTACCCCCTACCCCCACCCTACCCCTATTCCTAAATTTATATTTTATATGGGGATATTATATGAGATTAAAATGAATTTTGTGAAAAGAAAATGATAAATGAGTCAAAAAAAAATTCAATGAATGAGCAAAAAGGACTTCTCCAAAAGCACCAAATCAAGCTTCGCTTTATTCCATCTAAACACTTTTTGGCTTCAAAAAATGCTTTACTGAAAAGAGGCTTTGACCAAAAAAGTCAGTGTTTCTACCAAACACCACCTTACTATGTTTAGAACAGGGGTCCAATTTTGTAGTACTATTTTGAATCATCCAAAGTCATGTGAATTCAAGAACATGGTATGGACACCAAATTTACAGAAGTGTTTGAAGTTGATGGTTGCAATTTGCATACAAACCCTAGTGGGTTGTCGCTTTAGAATACTTCGTGGCTCTGATTATCCAATTAACATACAGGAATGAGAGCCTTAGAACGAAACATGTGAACTAACCTTACAAAATTTAGGAGTACTACTAACGTATCACTTTCCTTTTATATTACTCCGTAATGGATTTGAGTTATACATATATTTACAATATAAATAAGTTTTACCCTAGTGCATGCAATTTAACCAGTTAAAGTCATACTTGATATGAAGAGTTACTAGTTGTTGACAAACTGTAGGTGAACTTAAGTTGATGTTATAAAAATTTATAATTATCCATGCACAAAGTTTAAACTCCTTTGCTACATTTGGGATGTGACGTTGTGATGAATTTGTTCTTAGGGAACATTTGAAATGTATTCTTTTAACCTAATCTGAATTGGGTTAATCTACACGAAAAAGAATCTCAGGCTAAATAAGAAGAGAAAAGACTCGGGGTTATGTGGTTGGCAGGTCGACGAGTCACAGATTTGAAAGCTTTTATAACGGTGGATAAGTATGATCAAAATATTAAAGTTGAAGGGTAAGACCATGGACGCATCTAAGATTTTCACTAAAGGGTATAGAAAATAAAAGTATAGTACATGTCAAGGTAAATTTTGAACCCTTATATCACTAAATCAACTTCTAGTCTTGCGTCCAATGTATTCAATATATATATATATATATATATATATAAAGAAAATAATAATATCACCTTATACATACAATATAATTTTTTGTGAGGAAATTCATGTTACGTCCCGTACATTTGCACGTTGGATTATTAAATAAGTTAGTCGACATACGTTCAAGGACGAGATTATCTTTGAGGTTATAAAGGAAGCAAGTAAGTTAAACCTTTAAGAGATTACAAGAGTTCAAGAGTCGCTAAGTCATTTGTGCTTGTATTCTTTACGTCGATTGCGTAGTGAGTAAAATAATGTAAGTCCGGGTAAGTTATGACCCTATATGGGGTTGTAAGGCTTTATACAAGTGTTAAGAGTGTTCCAACAGATTTCGAGGTCAAACGAATTGAAGAAAACAAGTTCGTTGGAAAATCAATTTTGTGGTACCATTTTACGGATGGTGAAAAGCTTCACTGACCAATTTTTGGAGCAGCCCCACCATGAAAATGAATCAGAGAGTCAAGTCTGAGAGAAGCCATTTTACGACCTGATTTGACCGACCATTTTCTGTTTCACGGACCGCGTTTTGGTCCGTGAAATGGAAGCGGTGGTCGACTTCAATTTGTATAAATTTGGTCTATGCTTCATTTTTTCTTCATTTTTCGACTTGGCTGAGTTCATACACCTCCATAAGAGTCCCCTATCAGGTCTTTAAGGTTCAAGAACACCTTCAAGGTGATTTGAGCAAGATCCAACTCCAAAAGTTAGCATAAGGTAAAGGACAAAAGTTCTATGCTCTTGTATTGTTGTTGTGGCCTATTGCAATCTTGAAAGAGTTGTGGTTCTTGTATTGTTGTTGTGGCCTGTTGCAAGCTTGAAAGAGTTGTGGTTGGAGTTTTCCCTATTATTTAAGGTAAGTTTAACTCTTCTTTGCTATGTTCAAGTTAATTCATGTGTTGGTTGGGTTGTAGCAGTGAATAACTACAAGATAGATACTAGGAAGTTGCTTAAAGTGTGGTTATGATTGTTGGATACTAGGAGGTTGCTTAAAGTGTTGTTATGATTGTTGGATACTAGGAAGTTGCTTAAAGTGTTGTTATGATTGTTGGACTGTTTTGAGGTGTATGCTTAACTTTTTATGACGGTAAATTGTGGAAAATAGTATGAATAAAAAAAAGATGGCAGGTACAGCTAGGCCGTGAACAGCCAACCATCGTACTGTAAAAATTGGATAAGTTCGATCTATAGTAATTAGGGCCTCCTAAAATGATCTACTAAATTCATCGAGTTGTTCCAAAGAATCAAAATGACCAGTTATTAATGGAATTCTTTGTCGGCTCTCTGTAAAATACTCGTTTGGTCGAGGGCTTCCAAACACATCATAAGCTAAACCGGTGCTGACAAATAACCAACCCGCAATGAATAGGGAAGATATAGTAATGCAATGAATGACCCAAAGATCAAATCGTAATAATATCGACAACGAACGTTCTTGTTACACCCGTAGTTCGTGTCACGCGCATGAGAGCGCATTTAAAGGGAGTAAGACTTAAAATTTTCAAGAGATAGGTTGTGGATTGTTCGGATGGGTTTTCGTCAACTTTGAGGCGGGTTATGACCCGGTACATTGAGAGTTCTAAGTGTTTCAAAGGCCGGGCGTAGTTCGTTGAGTCTAGATTCCAACGCAACCAACCGCTCGCCGATAGGACGTTGGAGTAAAGTTATAGAGTTACAAGTTCAGGCGCAATGACAGAAATGTGTTTGACAAGGCGTCGAGCGGCGCCGGATGCGAGGCGCGGCGGAAATCGAGGGCCGCTGAGATTGCAGCCGCGGCCCGGAAGCGAACGCGCCGGAAGTTCGAGAAGTCGCGGAGGTTTCAGCGCCACGGAAGCATGGCGCGGCGCGGATCTGGCGGAAAAACTTAGGAAAAGTCAGATTTTTTCTTTTAAAAGACCTTGGGAGGGTGACAAGTGTCCCCCCCCCATCTGATTTTTGCATGCATTATATTGACCAAGTCTTCAAGACTTGGTCATACTTCATCTCTATCTCATAGACAAAAGCTCTTCATTCTCTCTTAAAAGTTCAAGCTCCTCCTTCTCTCTAAAATCCCAAGAGATATTTTAGCCTTAGGAGAAATCTGAAAAGAAAAAGGCAAGAAGGAAACTTGTGGCTAGCTTGTGAAGATTATTGTGATGGTATTCTTGGAAAGGAGGCTAGCAAAATTGTTGGAATAGATTTGGCTAAAGCTTTAAGGTAACATTTCTTCATTTAGAATTAGTTCCTAGTATTGCATGTTAAGAAGGAAGAACTTGTGGTAGTAAATAATGCTCTTAGAGTCATTGCATGCAAGGAATGTGGTTTGGATATAAAAGAATTGGTTAAGAAGATATTATGAGCATGTTGTAGCCTAAAAACTACCTTAGAATTATTTAGTGAATTGTTGTACCTAATGGGGCAGAATTTTACACACCCAAGTTTGGAGGTGTAATCCCCTTTAAAATGTTGGATTGTTGAGCCTTAAATGTGGCGTTTGGATGATAAATTACTTGAGAAAGGTGGCAAAGTATGTAGAAACAAAGGAAATGCTGCCCAATTTTCCATAGAATTTAGGGGCTTTGAACTTAGATTATTTCTACATTGAAATTAGAGGTTAATAAACGTATCATGGTTGTTATAGGTTGGCATATTACTTGCGGTAGTTTGAGCTTAGCAAGTGGATTGACCGAAGAGGTATGTGGAAACTTTCTTACCTCTTGAGCATGAGTAGTTATAACTATATAGTACGGTAGACGTACGTGTTTTAAATGAAGTAAATCCTTTTGTTATACTTGACTTGTTTTAAGAAAATGTCTAAGTGGTTGGGTTAAGAAGTTAACCCGCTTGTTCTTAAGGAGTGGTTTATCCTCAATAAGGTAGACAGGGATTTCTTGACATAATGAAGTATAGAGTACTTGGTGTGAAAGTATTGAGTATTGAATTATTCTAAAAGATAAGAGACTTAAATTTTTGAGGTAAGAAACTTGTTTTCTAAAAGATAAGAAGCTTGAAGTATTTTGAAAATTGTATGAATTTGTTTTGTTTGAAGTATAAGTCTCTTGGTTAGTAAAGGAACGAAATGGTTTATAAGGAGTTATAACGGCTTTATGGGAAGTTAGTTATAACGGCCTTATGAAAGGATAAGGATGTCTTAAATTTCTAAAGCATAAAGTTAGTATAACGACTTTATGGGAAGTTGGTTATAATAACTTTATGGAAGGTTATGAAAGTTGTCTATTTTGATTAATGAGCATAAGTTGTCTAGATTGTGAAAAATTGAAGTTACTTGGTTTCAAGCTTTGAAATGAGTTTTCTAAAGGTGTAGTAACTTACTTTGAAAAATAGACGCGCCTTGATACTACGGGTGTTAGTATCTTGGATTTTGCATAAAAAGGAATCTTTTGGAAAGAATATGCGTCACGTAGTACTTTGGCTTGTTAAAAGAGAATTATTCTGTTTGTGCCTTGATAGTGTTTTGGGCTTGTTTAATTGAGAATTATTCTATGTGTGCCTTGATAAGTACTTTGGCTTGCTTAAATAAGAATTCTCTTGGTTTATGTGAAAAGAAGGCATGGTAATTGTCTTGGTTTATGTAAAGGCATGGTATTGAAATTCGAATTAAAAGCATGTAGTTATGAGTCTATTTGGCGTCTGCATCGGTGATGGAGGATTCCACGTATGCGGCCATGATGAGGGTTCGTTTCCGCTGATGTGATTATTCCATAGATTAGCTCTCCGTGAGTCTCACGATGCAGTGGATCTAGTAGTTAGCCCTCGTACTTGCCGGTCGAGACGTGATGCAGTGGATCCGTAGTTGGCTTCGTACTTGCCGGTCGGGTTAGGCGAAGTGGTGTGATGCAGGGTGGATCTGGTGGTTAGCCTACGTACTTGCCCCGGTCAGCGATGTGACGCAGGGTGGATCTGGTAGAGGCTATCGCACTTGCCCGGCCGCCGTGATTCGGTGTAGTATTGTTGGTGCGGGTGGATCGTAGTAGCTTTCGTACTTGCCACGATCGATTGAGGATGCGGGGTGGATCTGGTAGCTATGCCTTCGTTTGCCTCGTGCAGTTACGATGGCGAGTGGGATCTAGTGTTCATGTGTACTCCTTAGTGTTGTTTCTTCATGCCGAAGCGGTGAGGAAGGAATTCCACGCATGATTGATATTATAGGCATGAGACCTATGGTTATATTTGAGTGATGACTTAGAGGCGTGAGTCCACGACTTGACACGCTGCGTATATGTTGTGTCTTGTAGTTTGGCTATCATACATGTCTCCGCTTTATATATATGCTATTATGATTTCATTACAGTATTTTCAGTTTCACATACTTGGTACTGTTATCGACCTCGCCCGGCTGCGTTCATCTGCAGTCGAGATCGTAGCTTCTTTGGTCCGCTCTCTTAGGATCACCGCTCGCTTCTTGGAAGCTCCATCTCTGAGGCTTTGTCTTTTGGTATGATTCCACGAGGTTATAGACTTTTGTACATTCGGGGTATGGCGGGGCCCCGCCACGATTGTTATTCCTAAGTGCAGAGTCACGTTTGTGGTTTGGGTAAGAATAAGTTGTAGACGATTAAGTATGTTTTATGAAAAGCGACTTATCGGTGGCCGACGTTTACCTTTTATAAGTTATGTATGTTCCGTGCTATTCTCACGATGTATACCGGCAGTGCCGGTGAGGTACGATCGCGTCCGGTCGGTCGTGACAAAGTGGTATCGAGCGATTAGTCTCGGAAAGTGTCTACGCACCGTGTCTAGTAGAGTCTTGATTATCGGTGTGTTGTGCACCACATCTATAATCAAGAGGTGCGGGACATTTAGGATTGGTTTCCATTCTTCTCTCTGAGATCGTGCGATGAGAGTATCTACTAGGTTGAATCCTCACCGACCTCTTCTTATGTATCGCTTATGCCTCGCAGGCGGCGAGCCTGAAGGGCAAAGCGCGAGTGAGTTGCTAGTGGTGCAGAGAGTTACGGGACTCGCACGCAGACTATGCCCGAGGAGTAAGCGGTCGGCGAGTTCATTCACGCCGGCGATAGAGAGCCGAGCGGCGGTAGCTCCAGAGGTTTTGCACCGAGCCCCAGCCCGCAGGCGCAGTATAGGGATTACGGAGAGCGGTCGGGTTGTTGACTAGCATCGTGGCGGCGAAGCCAGGCCGGTGGCTAACCCTGGTAAACGGTTTAAGGATTCGGACTTTACGAGTTGTAATCCACCCGAGTTCTATGGTTGAGGTCCGAGGAGGATCCTCGGGAGTTTATTCGACAGTGCGGCGACTACGCAGTGCTTAGGGCCTCGGAGACGGAGTCCGTTGTGTTAGCTCTTAGGTTCTGCGATATTGCGTTGAACGGTTTGAGTCATGGGAATTGTCTAGAGGAGGTGCTCTTCCAGCGGTTTGGGAGGAGTTCACGAGGCCTTCTGGATCACTTCTTGCCTCCCGAGTTGAGAGAGCCCGCGTGGATAGATTCTTGATCTTGAGGCGAATGGGAGGACCGTGAGTACACCGAGTTTGACTCTTTGGCGGTATCGCACACTATTGTAGCGACATGGCGATGAGTTCATCCCATGTGATGGGGCTAGACCGTCATATGATTATGCGTGCTTGGGTGGCTCTTCACAGTATGGATATCGCCAGATGCAGCATATCTGCGAGGATAGAGGACGAGAGAAAGGAGGTTCGGCTTGACTCAGTCAGCCCAGAGGCGTGACAGCAGGACCTCGAGGCGATTTGAGGCGGACCGCCTCGAAGAAGCTAGTTATGCGCCTCAGCCAGTACGGAGTACTCCACCACAGTATTCAGGACGTTTGGGAGATTCGGGAGCAGGACAGGGCTCCCAGGGTTCAGGTTTTCGGGAGAGTAGAGGTGTTAGTCTGAGAAAGCCACCTCTACCTCGGTGTAGCCGATGTGGTAACACCCATTATGGGGAGTGTCGTGCTAGTTTGGGTAATTGCTATACATGCGGCCAGCAGGGCCATTATGCTAGGAACTGTCCGACCAGAGATAGCACGGATGTAGAGATTCAGCCTTCGGGATCAGTGGCTGGTTCATCGACTTCTTTTGTTATGCGTCGTGCGGGGCAGGATCATGATTAGAACGACAAGGGGAGTGTGAAGCAATAATTACAGGTATATCTTTGACCCTTTAGAGATTAGTATGCATGATAGGATTGTTGTATGATTTAGTGTTATGAACAGATGATATTGAGGCGTATGCGTGTGATAGAATGAGTGGTAAATCTGAGCGCAATTACATTGGCCGTGAACGGGGGTAAAGTAGTAATGGTTCATATTTTGGGTTCGTTTTCTGTTTGACTTACGGTGAATGGGTATGCGTGTGCGATATCTTAGGGTCATAGGTGGTATAATGAAGTTCCATTAGTATATAGTACGAGGATGTACCGAGGAATAGTAGATTGGCTCCAAAAGAACATTCGGCGACGAATGTTTCTAAGGGGGGGAGAATGTTACACCCCGTAGTTCAGGTCATGCGCATGAGAGCGTACGAAAGGGAGTAAGACTTAAAATTTTCAAGAGATAGGTTGACGGATTGTTCCGGATGGGTTTTGGTCAACTTTGAGGCGGGTTATGACCTGGTACATTGAGAGTTCCTAAGTGTTTCAAAGGCCCAGGGCGTAGTTCGTTGAGTCTAGATTCCAACGCAACCAACCGTTCGTCGATAAGACGTCGGAGTAGAAAGTTATGGGAGTTACAAGTTCAGTGCGCAGTCGGACAGAAATGTGTTTGGACAAGAGGCGTCGAGGCGCGGATGCGAGGGCAGCGCGCGAAATCGAGGGCGCTGAAGTTGCAGCGCCGGCCGGGAAGCGAGCAGCGCCGGAAGTTCGCAGAAGTCGCGGAGGTTTTGTGCGCCAGGCCGGGAAGCAGGCATGCCGAGGCGGGATTCTGGGCGGAAAAACTTAGGAAAAGTCAGATTTTTCTTTTAAAAGACCTTGGGAGGGTGACAAGTGTCCCCATCTGATTTTGCATCGTTATATTGACCAAGTCTTCAAGACTTGGTCATACTTCATCTCTCTCTCTTAGACAAAAGCTCTTCCTTCTCTCTTAAAAGTTCAAGCTCCTCATTCTCTCTAAAATCCCAAGAGATATTTTAGCCTTAGGAGAAATCTGAAAAGAAAAAGGCAAGAAGGAAACTTGTGGCTAGCTTGTGAAGATTATTGTGATGGTATTCTTGGAAAGGAGGCTAGCAAAATTGTTGGAATAGATTTGGCTAAAGCTTTAAGGTAACATTTCTTCCTTTAGAATTAGTTCCTAGTATTGCATGTTAAGAAGGAAGAACTTGTGGTAGTAAATAATGCTCTTAGAGTCATTGCATGCAAGGAATGTGGTTTGGATATAAAAGAATTGGTTAAGAAGATATTATGAGCATGTTGTAGCCTAAAAACTACCTTAGAATTATTTAGTGAATTGTTGTACCTAATGGGGCAGAATTTTACACACCCAAGTTTGGAGGTGTAATCCCCTTTAAAATGTTGGATTGTTGAGCCTTAAATGTGGCGTTTGGATGATAAATTCGGCCTTGAGAAAGGTGGCAAAGTATGTAGAAACAAAGGAAATGCTGCCCAATTTTCCATAGAATTTAGGGGCTTTGAACTTAGATTATTTCTACATTGAAATTAGAGGTTAATAAACGTATCATGGTTGTTATAGGTTGGCATTACTTGCGGTAGTTTGAGCTTAGCAAGTGGATTGACCGAAGAGGTATGTGGAAACTTTCTTACCTCTTGAGCATGAGTAGTTATAACTATATAGTACGGTAGACGTACGTGTTTTAAATGAAGTAAATCCTTTTGTTATACTTGACTTGTTTTAAGAAAATGTCTAAGTGGTTGAGTTAAGAAGTTAACCCGCTTGTTCTTAAGGAGTGGTTTATCCTCAATAAGGTAGACAGTGATTTCTTGACATAATGAAGTATAGAGTACTTGGTGTGAAAGTATTGAGTATTGAATTATTCTAAAAGATAAGAGACTTAAATTTTTGAGGTAAGAAACTTGTTTTCTAAAAGATAAGAAGCTTGAAGTATTTTGAAAATTGTATGAATTTGTTTGAAGTATAAGTCTCTTGGTTAGTAAAGGAACGAAATGGTTTATAAGGAGTTATAACGGCTTTATGGGAAGTTAGTTATAACGGCCTTATGAAAGGATAAGGATGTCTTAAATTTCTAAATCATAAAGTTAGTATAACGACTTTATGGGAAGTTGGTTATAATAACTTTATGGAAGGTTATGAAAGTTGTCTATTTTGATTAATTAGCATAAGTTGTCTAGATTGTGAAAAATTGAAGTTACTTGGTTTCAAGCTTTGAAATGAGTTTTCTAAAGGTGTAGTAACTTACTTTGAAAAATAGACGCGCCTTGATACTACGGGTGTTAGTATCTTGGATTTTGCATAAAAGGAATCTTTTGGAAAGAATGTCGTCGTAGTACTTTGGCTTGTTAAAAGAGAATTATTCTGTTTGTGCCTTGATAGTGTTTTGGGCTTGTTTAATTGAGAATTATTCTATGTGTGCCTTGATAAGTACTTTGGCTTGCTTAAATAAGAATTCTCTTGGTTTATGTGAAAAGAAGGCATGGTAATTGTCTTGGTTTATGTAAAGGCATGGTATTGAAATTCGAATTAAAAGCATGTAGTTATGAGTCTATTTGGGCGTACCGTCAGTGATGAAGGATTCCACGGGTATGCGGCCATGATGAGGGTTCGTTTCCCTGTTGACAGTTGTCGCGCCCTTTTCCGGCCGCGACTTTCTTTTCTAAACTCCTGCTTAAATAAAAAGGTTAGAAAATAAATAACAAAAACTAAAAATGTGCAAAAGAATGTTAAAGGGTGCTAAAAGTGCAAAAGGGATTAATTTTAAAAATTAAGGATGCTAAAATGCAAAAGGGTTCGCGGAGTCGCCACCTAATTAGTTTGGGTGAATTAGGACACCTAAATGTTAACTAGTTTAAAGTAACATTAACTCCATTTAATGGTCTGCTAAACTTAATGAGATTCTGGGTAAGGGTTCTTTATTATCCTAAAGGGAAGGGATTAGGCACCCTAAAGGATCCGCTAACTTGCGGTTGTCCGTTCAAACTTAGGGTTAATTATTATGCTAAGATGCAATACATATCTTTGAAAAGTATTTAAGTAAAAATGTAGAAAGTCTAGTTCTAATTAAAGCATGTATTATTATATGTGCAAAGATGATTTATACTTTATTAACATATCATAGTATGCCAAATGTTTAGGGGGGTTTTAATAAAAGAAATAGGGCTTTTATGTAAGTGTTAACAAAATGGGTTGGAAATCTAGTAATAAAATGCTAGCGGCGAACAGTTACGAGGATAAATAAAATTTAATAGTTCGGTATGATTTAAGCAATATGTAGTGAGTTTAAAGTAATTAACCTAAAGAGAATTGTTTCTAATCTAGAGGTTCAGGGTTTAGATATTCTAATTATTCTTATTAATTAATATAGCGTTAGACAAATAATTTACAATAAGTAAATGAATGGGCGGGGTAGAAAATAATTTAAAGGACTCGAGGAATGGCGATGTCTTTCGCCTGCGGCTTGGAATTTCTGAGGCAGAGATAAATGCACATAGATGCGGGTCTTCATTTGTTGTAGCTTATGATGAGTCTCGCTATGAGACTCTTCGTTTTGCTCCGGTGCGTGCCATGCAAAAGTAAGAGAAGATAAGGATTAGTAAATGCCCAAAGTTATGGGATCATAAAATTTAAATGCACATATGCAGCAAACCGTGACTGCTACAAGAATAAGCAAATAATAAGAGTTATTGCAAGAATAAGCAAATAATAAGAGAAAATAATAAGAGCTAGGCCAAATGGGCTTAGCCCCCTGCCAAACATACATATGGGAAGGGACTTTATTATTCTCTAGAAGAGAAATGCAGCTGGAAAGGTGAAATAACCCCTTTTAAGGAGAAAACGGTAGCTCTCGAGACTTATATCTCAAACATTATCGGCCTCCCAAAACAGGAATGAGAACACCAGTTCATTCATTTTTCTTGGTTGTATAAAAAGATGAAGTGGACAAACATGCTGACTTAGGGATAACTGTTATAGACAAGGTCTCTACAAGCTAGCTTTCAGAATAGTATATTATCAGACGCTAGACGTGTTTAGTTCATTCTAAAACTTAAACTAATACTAAATGGCATACCAAACATAATGAGACATAGATTGATCTATTAATAACCCCTGATGTATTGGTCATGCTTTAGGATCACTGTGTTAGTTTCTTAAATCAGACACTTAAGTAGATAGGATTAGATCAGAATCGATTCACATATGACCTTTATTATAGCAATCATTTATATGCGAGTATGTTTTATCCCAATTGGCCTATACATCTTCATATCAAGCATGGATTTTGGGAATGCAAGATAATCCTAATTAGACAAGAAATATGGCATACGATATAGGCGAGGCAGAATTACACTAACAAGAACCAGATTAATATCAAGGCGGAGGGAATAGGAATGTCTGCAGAACAGTGGCATGCCCAGTTCTGGCACCACCAATTCTTGATAAGAATATTAAGTTTGGAGAGAATATATGACTTAACCAAATACCAAGACATTTTTTAGTTCAAATGAAATATTTTCCAATCATTTATGAGGCCAATTCTACTTGCTTAATGCTTTCTAAGACAAGACTGCATTCCTAGTATACTACATGGTCACTGAATGCTAACAGGGAGCACAACACACCGGTATAGTCAAATTTGACATTTTTTGCAAACAAATTCCATAGACCTTACTGCAATTTTAAAGTTCAAGAGAGATATGTTCACCATGTCCAATGTTTCAAGCTTATTGTATGGCCACAAAAGCACACATCGTATTAACACCTTAACATGACGTAGTGGAGTTTGGAGGTCCTAAACCATATGGCAAGTTCAATTAGTTTAACATATAACATCTTCTCATCTTACTGGGGTGGACCAATTAAGAAGATTAGTAGAAAAACAACAAGGGCCTGATTCTGTATTACTTATCCTTACTATGACCATCAGGTATCCAGAACATCCTTCAGTCGAGGTTAGTATAGACAATGCAGCCATTTAATACACCACAAGGCATGCTTCTCCAAAACACACTAAGTTTTCCTCGCAAATGTTATTAAAACACATTAACAAGTACAGTCGCGGACATTAACAGCAGATAACATCTATTAAAACAGGTTCAATAATCAGTTTAATAGACATAAGCCATTGCAAGAGACATATACCATACGCATACATAGACAGTCGTCGACACCTACCAACTTAAACAGAATCTGTCACAATAACACACATTTCACGCCAAAAGAAATCAAATACGAAAGGGATGATAAATTACCTTCTCCGGACAGCGACCCGGGGCAGCGTATCAAGTCGTCGGTCCACTTGACGGGTTTTGGTTTTGCGATGCGAATAAAAGGGCGAGGGTTATTTGCGGATTTCTTGGCTGGATTTGGAAGAAAGGAGATTTGAACTACCTATCCGTGCTATGCTAATGGTGCAGGTCTTGGCTTTGCTAGGGTGTCCCGTCTACGCTCTACCTCTCGCTTAATAATGCCTATTGCATGTGCTTTTTATATCCCCCATTTGGGTTCCAAGTTAGGTAAACCCTTAAAGGCTGATTCTCGGCTTGATTCGTAAGAGATTCG
This sequence comes from Przewalskia tangutica, assembly GCA_029844215.1. Taxonomy (NCBI): domain Eukaryota; kingdom Viridiplantae; phylum Streptophyta; class Magnoliopsida; order Solanales; family Solanaceae; genus Przewalskia; species Przewalskia tangutica. Next base: position 37,924,548 of record CM056731.1, on the reverse strand, counting down.
TGCTATTTCTAGGTGTGATTTGGTACTGATTCGAAGCGAGATTTGGGCGCTGGCTATGGTACGAAACACGTTGGCTGGGTGCGTGGGTAAAGGAAAATCCCGGATTCTCCGGCGAGAGATCCGGGCATGGCGGCGGTTTGAAATTTCTAGGGTTCGTTGAAGGCTCGTTTGCGGGAGAGACCAGGACAAGGAAATGAAGTGGTGAACTGGGCGTGGGCTTAGGGAAATAAGGGAAAAGGGCGACGTGGGCTTGCGGGTATTGGGCTGCGTTAGTGGGCTGGGTAGTTAAAGGGTAGTATTAAATTAGGTATTTAATTTTAGGTGTTTAATTAGTTTTTAGGCTTTTAATTAGTGGTAAAAATTAATTGATTAAATTATTTAGGTGCTAAATTAGTCTAATTATTTAGGTGCTAAATTAGTCTAATTTCGAGTTATAAAACTATTACGATAATAAATGCGGGTGTGTTATTTAATTAATGCTTAATATTTTAGAATGCGGCGCTATTATTTAAAATCTTATTATTGTGCATTATTGAGAAGTTAAATTAAAAAATGAATTGATTTAGGTTAAATTGTTTAAATGCTAAATGCAAGTATGATATTTAAGAATCGTTTAAAGCTTTTTTATAAATGCGACGCTATTAAATGCATGTATTAGATTAAATTGATTTTAAATTACAAATGATTATGAAATTCTCTTGTGTATTAATAAATGCGGCTATGCTACCTGACACGACGTTATTGCTAAATTATTTATTTTATGTATTTATTAATTATTTAAGAATTACGACAGTGCTTGAAATCAATTAACGCGGACGCGGGACTCTAAGTGCTTGAAACTCTACGTAAGATGCGATGCCATTATTAAATTGTTTATTTATGCCTGTATTTATGCTTTATCGCTGCATTTTATTATAAAAAACCCTAAAAATTATTTTACAAAATTAGTCTAATTTTATAGTTAATGACTGGACGGGAGGGTCAAAATTGGGTGTCAACAGCTGTCCCTCTTTGTATGGAGATGATGGAAGAATCTTCGGACAAAGACGTTGACTCATAGCCAATTTTGTCTCGATCTTCAGAATTGCAAAAAGTTGGGCAGGTAGACAAGGCTGACGCAAAAATCAAAATCTGTCCCAGTGTCGAGTTATGACGACACTTGGGTTACCATGGTCAAAACACCAAGGCGGGCTAACGCGGACTCAAAGTTGTCCCAGTGTCGAGTTATGACGACACTGGGCTACCATGGTCAAAACACCAAGGCGGGCTAACGCGGACTTAAGCGTCGCCCCAATGTCGAGTTATGATGACATCGGGCTATGGTAAAAAGTAAAAATAAAAAATAAAAATCGGCTTCAACACAGGGTGTCCGCTATGGCTTATGGTCTTTGGGTTCTATGGTGATGTGGAGCGAGTGGACCACGCTGAGGCGCTTCGCCGTTCATTGGGAAGGTTGGCCCCAACAAATTGCCGGTTATTTGTAAGAAAATCCACGTTGCTCCTGCATGCTAAGACTTAAGCAAACGGTTAGTGTATAACTGTTAAGGCAAAATGATGATGCGTAATTTTAAAAGCAATGTAACTGTGAGTAAACAATGTTATCGTGCAAAATGTGATGCCTGTTGTGTTGATGCGACGCTGCAAATGCTGTGATTTTCGTCCTTGCACAGACGTGTTGCGATTGTGAACGCGGATATGTTGTCCTTGCTGCAATTGCCCCTGTAGACTAAAGCTCAAGAAAGAGTTAGTGCATAACTGCTAAGACAGAATAATAAAGCATGAATGAGAAAAATACAATTTTGAGAACAGAGAAAATCGTCCCTGTGTAGATGTGATATGCTGATGATGGCGTCGTTTTCGGACTTGTCGTCGTTTTCGGACTTGTCGTTGTTTTCGGACTTGTCGTCGTTTTCGGACTTGTCGTCGTTTTTGGCGTCGTTTTCGGACTTGGCGTCGTTTTCGGACTTGGCGTCGTTTTCGGACTTGGCGTCGTTTTCGGACTTGGCGTCGTTTTCGGACTTGTCGTCGTTTTCGGACTTGTCGTCGTTTTCGGACTTGTAAATGCGTTTTGGACTTGGCGTCGTTTTGGACTTGGCGTCGTTTTGGACTTGGCGTCGTTTTGGACTTGGCGTCGTTTCGGACTTGGCGTCGTTTGACTTGTTGTTCTTTGCTCGCGTAGACTAAAGCTCAAGAAAGAGTTAGTGCATAACTGCTAAGACAGAATAATAAAGCATGAACGAGAAAAAATGCAATTTTGAGAACAGAGAGAGTCGTCCCTGTGTAGATGTGATATGCTGATGATGGCGTCGTTTTCGGACTTGCTGTGCTGATAACGTCGTTGCCTGGACGTGTTGCTGTTGGCGTCATCGCGTAGACTTGCTGTGCTGATAACGTCGTTGCCTGGCCAGCGTTCTTCCTCTGTAGAATAAATGCTCCTGCAAGCTTCTTGAGAAAACGTTAGTGTATACCTGTTTAAACAAAAATGATAAATAAATATGAGAAGTGCAATTTTATGGGTAGAGATGTCGTCCCTGATACGCCCGATGATTACTGAGATGTTGCCCTTGCACGGACATGCTAAATGCCGCAACTGACGAATTGTCATGATGCCTTTCTTTGGGTGCGATGCGTTGGTTGCAAATTTGACTTTATGCCCACACTGATGCGCTGGGCTTTGTTGCGGAACCTTGAATTTTATTCGATTGTCGATGTCTTTTACGCGCTTTCTTTGCTTCTACGCTTTTCTTTGTATTTTTGCTTCTGCTAATATGAAGAACTTTTTGTTGTATCCTCCGCTAATATGAAGGACCTGCGCTCAAAGAAAGTTTTGTGAGTTTTGGGGGGGCGGTTGATTCGCGTTGACCTTAGACTCTTGATGCTCGGATGTCTGTCTTGCTTGGACTCATAAGACCTGCCTGGTTTCCTACCTTGTCCCAGTTTTGAATATGCAAAGGGCGTTTGGCCTTAAAATGGGTCTCAATGGAGTTGCTTGTATACTATGGGTATTCTTGTTATTTTCAGAACGAAGGGAAAGTTTCCTAATGGTGTGACCGAAGCCGATTTAGGCCGCCTACGTATCCCAGTGAGAATCAGTCATGGCGTGCGTAGTTCATTACAAGTGAAATTGGATAAAATTAAAATTTCTAAATGTGGGACCGGCGAGACGGCGCCACGTATCCACCGAGGAATCGAGTCAAACGTAGTTCCAATTATAAAGGGCAAAATGCATTAAACTAACTATCTCAGGACTCGGCGGGCCGAGGCAGGGGCGCGAGTCCACTTCTTCTTGCTCTGTGTCTTCGATGGTTGAGTCTTCAGCAGGATCATCTCTGGCAGCACACAACTAGACGAATGACTTATTCAATAGTTAAACAATCTCCGGCAAGGAGCACCTCCTTTTCTCTGGCGGTTGGTTGATGATTCAACTTTCTTCCCTTTACGGGCTGGCGTAATAGTCCCTTCCAGACTGTCTTCTTCATTCTCAGCTATCATGCTCACATGGGCATCTTCATAACCCGGAAGAAAGTTATTGTTTGCATTGAGAGGACCATCTTTTAGCCGAATGACTCCCTCCTCGATTAACTCCTCTATTCTGTCCTTGAGGGTATAACAATTGTCGATGTCGTGTCCCTCTGCACCGGAGTGGTATGCACAATGTTTAGCTTTATCGTGCCCTCGGGAAGTAGGCCTGGGAGTATTTCTGGGAATTGGATGAAGTATTCCTGCGGCTTTCAACTTCTCATACACTTGGGCTATGGGTTCGGCTAAAGGTGTATAGGTTTTTGTTGGTTTTCTTTCGGCATCTATGCGGGGTTTGGGTCCGTTCGGGGTGCGAGTTCGTGATTGTGGTGAGTATTTTGGATATGCTGGTTGGGTATGGTAAACAGGATATGGGGTGGCGCAGTGCTGATAATATGACTGTGGATTTTGAGTGTTTTGGTAAGAAGGCGGTGGGCTTTGATATACTGGATGTTGTTCTGGCCTATGCTCTGAATGACCGTGATAGAGGTGATCGTCTCTTCCTCAGGAGGTACCTCCGATGGAATTTGATCGCATTGCTCGCTAGTTGCACAGTAGAAATTTGTCGGGTTTGTAATCTGCTGTCTTAATGCCTTCTTCCACGAAGTCGCCCATTCTTACGACTTCGCAAAACTTCGCAATTACACGATCATCCTTTCATAATATGTCGCGTCTTTTGCGATCGCACGAACAAGGTGGTCAGTTCGCGCTCGGCCCTCGGAGGGTGGACCCTCGCTGCTTCTGACCGCCACCTCATCGCGTATTCTCTGAAAGTTTCTGTGGATTTATTTTCAAGTTTCATAAGATAAAATCTGTCGGGGCGATGGCGATGTTGAACTGAATCTATCCATGAAATCTTGTGCCATGGCATTCAATGATCCCATTTTCGAGGGTCTTGGCATGTGTACCAGTCCAGCGCCTCGCCGGTTAGACTCCTGATGAATAGCTTCATGATGATTGCTTGATTTTTACCAACTCCAATCAATTTATCGCAATATGACCTTAGATGAGCTCGAGGATTCCCTTTTCCATCGAACATGTCAAATTTGGGCACCTTGTACCCCGGGTAATTCAACGTCGAGTGCGTGCATAAGTTTTCATACTCTAAACCTTCCTCCCCTTTGTTCATTTGAATGCTTTTGAATGCCTCTTTCAAGCTACGGATTTCTTCTGCCACATTTTCATCAGCTCTAGCTCGAGTTTGCCGCTCTATTTCCTTGTATTGATCTGTCTCTTGAGAGGATGTATGCGTAATAAATGGTTGACTTTCGATCGGATGTGCTAATCCCTCATATTGTTTGTGTGTCATCTGCTCGTATTGGGTGGTTTGGCAATTTGGGTTGAGTGGGGAGATATAAGTAGGTGGAGGTTGAGATATGTATGTGGTAAACGGATCATTTTGTGGGCCGGCTTGCAAATTGATCGGGCGAGTGATATTTTGGTGTGAGCTGGTATGTTGCGGCCTCTGCGGGGAGCTTTGGGGAAGTGGAGGCTCAAGGGCTTGTGACACGATTGCATTTGCCCCCTGCTCTGGGAGTGGTTTATTCAAGCTAGTAGACAGGTTTGTGATATTTCAGAGCCTTTCTATTTCGGCCTGCATGATTTCCATTTGCTGCAATAGTTTGGCGAGGTGTTGATCATTGGTGTTTCTCCTTTCTAACGCCTCTGCATCCTCTACAGGAACGGGGATGAGTCCTAAGTTGTTTCGTTCCGGAGCCTCTGGATTAGTCATTTATGATGATTGTGCTTCTACCAGTCAACGCGAATCAACCTTTTGGGGATAAGCTAGGCAAAAATAATCCTTTAACAAATGAAGCAAACCAAGTTAGTATAATATGCAAAAGTTGCAGGCAATATATAATAATAAGCAAATTGCAAATCAAGTGCGTGTTCTAACATGTTTGGGACCTCTTTATGCCAGAGGTAGGCCTAAACGTCAGATATGCGAGGTTATGATGGATTTGTCCAAGCCGTCCAACTGTAATGCTTTTGTTGGAAATGGCGACCAAATGACGGTGCACTTTTTCCAATTTCAGCATGACATGATTAGGTTTGGATTTGTCTATCACTGCCACGCTACACATAATATGCTGATTGGTCGTTGGGTTGAGAAACCCGTCGACAAGTTTGGTGTCTTCCTAATTGTGGTGTCGATGCTAGAGACCGACCCACCTAAGGTAAATGCATGCATGCCCTAAAATAAAGGGTGGTATAGCTCTATCTTAAGTTTCTAAGATTTGGCTTTTACGGGCCTTGAGTTCGGCGGACAACTCGAGTGAGAAGGCTATGCGACCACCGGTTGGACCGGATTCTCCGCGCAAAATACCAACTCTCTTAAATGTGGGTGTTTGAAAGAAATTTGCAGGTGCGCAAAGCACACCTGCGTGTTGTGTGTGATAGTGTGAATTTTCCAGAGTGGAAGAAATATGAGCGGAATGCCAGTTTAAGGAAAGCAGTAAAACAAATAGCAATTAAAACAGTTAAACATACAAAATCAAGCGAGCAATTTTAAGGCATTTAAAACAAACAAATAAAGTTAAGCAATAATAAACCTAGGTTTGTTATGGTCAAGAACCTAAAATCCCCAGTGGAGTCGCCATTTCTGTCGCGCCCTTTTCCGGCCGCGACTTTCTTTTCTAAACTCCTGCTTAAATAAAAAGGTTAGAAAATAAATAACAAAAACTAAAAATGTGCAAAAGAATGTTAAAGGGTGCTAAAAGTGCAAAAGGGATTAATTTTAAAAATTAAGGATGCTAAAATGCAAAGGGTTCATGAGTCGCCACCTAATTAGTTTGGGTGAATTAGGACACCTAAATGTTAACTAGTTTAAAGTAACATTAACTCCATTTAATGGTCTGCTAAACTTAATGAGATTCTGGGTAAGGGTTCTTTATTATCCTAAAGGGAAGGGATTAGGCACCCTAAAGGATCCGCTAACTTGCGGTTGTCCGTTCAAACTTAGGGTTAATTATTATGCTAAGATGCAATACATATCTTTGAAAAGTATTTAAGTAAAAATGTAGAAAGTCTAGTTCTAATTAAAGCATGTATTATTATATGTGCAAAGATGATTTATACTTTATTAACATATCATAGTATGCCAAATGTTTAGGGGGGTTTTAATAAAAGAAATAGGGCTTTTATGTAAGTGTTAACAAAATGGGTTGGAAATCTAGTAATAAAATGCTAGCGGCGAACAGTTACGAGGATAAATAAAATTTAATAGTTCGGTATGATTTAAGCAATATGTAGTGAGTTTAAAGTAATTAACCTAAAGAGAATTGTTTCTAATCTAGAGGTTCAGGGTTTAGATATTCTAATTATTCTTATTAATTAATATAGCGTTAGACAAATAATTTACAATAAGTAAATGAATGGGCGGGGTAGAAAATAATTTAAAGGACTCGAGGAATGGCGATGTCTTTCGCCTGCGGCTTGGAATTTCTGAGGCAGAGATAAATGCACATAGATGCGGGTCTTCATTTGTTGTAGCTTATGATGAGTCTCGCTATGAGACTCTTCGTTTTGCTCCGGTGCGTGCCATGCAAAAGTAAGAGAAGATAAGGATTAGTAAATGCCCAAAGTTATGGGATCATAAAATTTAAATGCACATATGCAGCAAACCGTGACTGCTACAAGAATAAGCAAATAATAAGAGTTATTGCAAGAATAAGCAAATAATAAGAGAAAATAATAAGAGCTAGGCCAAATGGGCTTAGCCCCCTGCCAAACATACATATGGGAAGGGACTTTATTATTCTCTAGAAGAGAAATGCAGCTGGAAAGGTTAAATAACCCCTTTTTAAGGAGAAAACCAGTAGCCCCCTCTGAGACTTATATCTCAAACATTATCGGCCTCCCAAAACAGGAATGAGAACACCAGTTCATTCATTTTTCTTGGTTGTATAAAAAGATGAAGTGGACAAACATGCTGACTTAGGGATAACTGTTATAGACAAGGTCTCTACAAGCTAGCTTTCAGAATAGTATATTATCAGACGCTAGACGTGTTTAGTTCATTCTAAAACTTAAACTAATACTAAATGGCATACCAAACATAATGAGACATAGATTGATCTATTAATAACCCCTGATGTATTGGTCATGCTTTAGGATCACTGTGTTAGTTTCTTAAATCAGACACTTAAGTAGATAGGATTAGATCAGAATCGATTCACATATGACCTTTATTATAGCAATCATTTATATGCGAGTATGTTTTATCCCAATTGGCCTATACATCTTCATATCAAGCATGGATTTTGGGAATGCAAGATAATCCTAATTAGACAAGAAATATGGCATACGATATAGGCGGCGATTACACTAACAAGAACCGTTAATATCAAGGCGGAGGAATAGGAATGTCACGAGCGATGGCATGCCAGCTTGCACCACCAATTCTTGATAAGAATATTAAGTTTGGAGAGAATATATGACTTAACCAAATACCAAGACATTTTTTAGTTCAAATGAAATATTTTCCAATCATTTATGAGGCCAATTCTACTTGCTTAATGCTTTCTAAGACAAGACTGCATTCCTAGTATACTACATGGTCACTGAATGCTAACAGGGAGCACAACACACCGGTATAGTCAAATTTGACATTTTTTGCAAACAAATTCCATAGACCTTACTGCAATTTTAAAGTTCAAGAGAGATATGTTCACCATGTCCAATGTTTCAAGCTTATTGTATGGCCACAAAAGCACACATCGTATTAACACCTTAACATGACGTAGTGGAGTTTGGAGGTCCTAAACCATATGGCAAGTTCAATTAGTTTAACATATAACATCTTCTCATCTTACTGGGGTGGACCAATTAAGAAGATTAGTAGAAAAACAACAAGGGCCTGATTCTGTATTACTTATCCTTACTATGACCATCAGGTATCCAGAACATCCTTCAGTCGAGGTTAGTATAGACAATGCAGCCATTTAATACACCACAAGGCATGCTTCTCCAAAACACACTAAGTTTTCCTCGCAAATGTTATTAAAACACATTAATAAGTACAGTCGCGGACATTAACAGCAGATAACATCTATTAAAATAGGTTCAATAATCAGTTTAATAGACATAAGCCATTGCAAGAGACATATACCATACGCATACATAGACAGTCGTCGACACCTACCAACTTAAACAGAATCTGTCACAATAACACACATTTCACGCCAAAAGAAATCAAATACGAAAGGGATGATAAATTACCTTCTCCGGACAGCGACCCGGGGCAGCGTATCAAGTCGTCGGTCCACTTGACGGGTTTTGGTTTTGCGATGCGAATAAAAGGGCGAGGGTTATTTGCGGATTTCTTGGCTGGATTTGGAAGAAAGGAGATTTGAACTACCTATCCGTGCTATGCTAATGGTCTGGGTGCTGACTGCTGCTAGGGGTGTCCCGTCTCTGCTCTACCTCCTCTGCTTAATAATGCCTATTGCATGTGCTTTTTATATCCCCCATTTGGGTTCCAAGTTAGGTAAACCCTTAAAGGCTGATTCTCGGCTTGATTCGTAAGAGATTCGTGCTATTTCTAGGTGTGATTTGGTACTGATTCGAAGCGAGATTTGGGCGCTGGCTATGGTACGAAACACGTTGGCTGGGTGCGTGGGTAAAGGAAAATCCCGGATTCTCCGGCGAGAGATCCGGGCATGGCGGCGGTTTGAAATTTCTAGGGTTCGTTGAAGGCTCGTTTGCGGGAGAGACCAGGACAAGGAAATGAAGTGGTGAACTGGGCGTGGGCTTAGGGAAATAAGGGAAAAGGGCGACGTGGGCTTGCGGGTATTGGGCTGCGTTAGTGGGCTGGGTAGTTAAAGGGTAGTATTAAATTAGGTATTTAATTTTAGGTGTTTAATTAGTTTTTAGGCTTTTAATTAGTGGTAAAAATTAATTGATTAAATTATTTAGGTGCTAAATTAGTCTAATTATTTAGGTGCTAAATTAGTCTAATTTCGAGTTATAAAACTATTACGATAATAAATGCGGGTGTGTTATTTAATTAATGCTTAATATTTTAGAATGCGGCGCTATTATTTAAAATCTTATTATTGTGCATTATTGCGAAGTTAAATTAAAAAATGAATTGAGTTTAGGTTAAATTGTTTAAATGCTAAATGCAAGTATGATATTTAAGAATCGTTTAAAGTTTTTTTATAAATGCGACGCTATTAAATGCATGTATTAGATTAAATTGATTTTAAATTACAAATGATTATGAAATTCTCTTGTGTATTAATAAATGCGGCTATGCTACCTGACACGACGTTATTGCTAAATTATTTATTTTATGTATTTATTAATTATTTAAGAATTACGACAGTGCTTGAAATCAATTAACTTGCGGACTCTAAGTGCTTGAAACTCTACGTAAGATGCGATGCCATTATTAAATTGTTTATTTATGCCTGTATTTATGTTTTATCGCTGCATTTTATTATAAAAAACCCTAAAAAATATTTTACAAAATTAGTCTAATTTTATAGTTAATGACTGGACGGGAGGGTCAAAATTGGGTGTCAACAACAGTATTATTCCATAGATTAGCTCTCCATGAGGTCTACTGATGCAGGGTGGATCTAGTAGTTAGCCCTCGTACTTGCCCCGGTCAGAGACGTGATGCAGGGTGGATCTGGTAGTTGGCTTTCGTACTTGCCCCAGTCAGGGTTAGGGCGAAGTGGTGTGATGCAGGGTGGATCTGGTGGTTAGCCTACGTACTTGCCCCGGTCAGCGATGTGACGCAGGGTGGATCTGGTAGAGGCTATCGCACTTGCCCGGCCACCGTGATTCGTATTAGTATTGTTGAGTACGGTGGATCTCGTAGTGGCTTTCGTACTTGCCCGATCGATTGAGGATGCAGGGTGGATCTGGTAGCTATGCCTTCGTACTTGCCTCGTACGGTTCTGATGACGCAGGTGGGATCTAGTGTTCATGTGTACTCATTAGTGTTGTTTCTTCATAGGCTGAAGCGGTGAGGAAGGAATTCCACACGCATGATTGATATTATAGGCATGAGACTATGGTTATATTTGAGTGATGACTTAGAGGCGTGAGTCCACGACTTGACATGCTGCGTATATGTTGTGTCTTGTAGTTTGGCTATCATACATGTCTCCGCTTTATATATATGCTATTATGATTTCATTACGATATTTTGATTTCACATACTTGGTACTGTTGTCTTGACCTCGCCCGGCTGCGTTATCTGCCAGTCGAGATCGTAACTTTGGTCCGCTCTCTTAGGATCACTGTTCGTTCTTGGGAAGCTCCATCTCTCGGAGGCTTTGTCTTTTGGTATGATTCCCGAGGTTATAGACTTTTGTACATTCGGGGTATGGCGGGCCCGCATACGATTGTTATTCTAAGTGCAGTAGTCACGTTTGTGGTTTGGGCTGTAAGAATAAGTTGTACTTCTGATTAAGTATGTTTTATGGAAGGCAGCCTTATCGGCTGGCCAGCGACGTTTACCTTTTTATAAGTTATGTATGTTCCGCTGCTATTCTCTGATGTATACCGACGAGTGCCGGTAGGTACGATCAGCGGCCGGGTCGGTCGTGGCGATTCGTATTGGAATAATTGTATCCATTGCTATTTGAGCCCTTGTTGTTAGTAAAATTGGTGAATTAAGCGAAGGTACGAAAAGAGAGGGATTCGAACCCTCGGTAAACAAAAGCCTACATAGCAGTTCTGATCGGTGTATTTGATATACACCTTTTGAGTCATTTTTAGTTAGTATTTTACTCATTTCATTTATGTTTAGTATAGTATTAGGGTCGTTTTCCTTTCTTTTGTGTCACAGCGGTCAGAAATGGATAAATGACGAAAAGGAGATGAAAGGAGCATAAATGAGATGAAATTGCACACAAAAAGGGCAAAAAAATGAAGCCTAAGAAGTTCCGGGAAATATAGAAGAAATCAGACGAAGACCGGACGAACAAAGGACGAAGAAACGAAAAATCCGGAAGAATGCCGTCGCCACCGCGACGCAGACCACTGAAGTCGTCCGAAAACCTATGATTTTCAGGCGGCGCCAGTCTGCAGGGCCGCGGCGCCGACGCGGGATTTCTGAGTTTTTGGGCCGAATTTGACACATTTTCACGGTCCAAAAGGGATAACTTTTCCTACATACATATTCCTTAACCCTTTTCCATAACTTTTCCTAAAACCTTTACCTAAAAGGATTCCATAACCTTTCCTACCTACATAATCCCTAACCCTTTACCTAAAGGATTCTTGGTCTATAAATAGTCTCTATATCATTAGAAGAATTCATTCTACATCCATCCTTCATTCCACAATCCATCACCCATTCCATTCTCCATCCACCATTCCATCTTGTAAATATTCCACAACACAATACTTGGATGCTAGAAGGATTGGAGACTCGTTCTTGAGTATTTTCTTTTCTTTCTTTTTGCTTTAATTATTTCAGTTCATGTATGGAGATTGTATTAGTTCTTAGCGTGACTATGGCTAGGAGCTAATTACTTTATTAGGGATTTCCTTGTGATTCACTTGAAACTCTATTCATGAATTAATATATTAGTTTGGTTTCTTCTTCACTTATTTAATATTTATTCAATAGTTGTTTTGATTTCTTGGTAATTAATTGATCACTAATTATCATAACTTATATGATTTCTAATCGAAAGCCGAAAGGGGAGATTGTGAATATGCTATAGTTGAATAAACATAGATTAAATCGTGGACGAAAGTACCCCGATACTTGTGTAGCTTAATAGGTTATTGCTCTTAATCCTCCTTTGTAGTCAATCTTATCACCGAAAGGTAGAAGGGTTCTCCATTGGGGTTGAGTGTTTATATTACCTTAACAGGAGTATAAAACGGTCTAGTTAACCTGCTATCTTAACGTAGAAGAAGAAGTTAGTCTAATTGTATTAAGGATTGAATAGAGTGGATAGTTGATGATCTTGGAAGCCCTAATTCTCCATCATAACTGATTTAAATCAAAGTATTTTTATAATTAGTTTATTTCCTGCATTATTAGTTTAGAATTTCAATTCAATTCACGTTAACCAAATAGAAACTAAATGATAGATAATCGGTACTTGAAAACCAGTCCTTGAGGACGATATTCGGTCTTACCTAGACTATATTACTTGTAACGATACGTGCACTTGCGTTTAGTGTGTGCATAAATCGCGCATCAAGTTTTTGGCGCCGTTGCCGGGGATTTGAGTACTTTCAATATCGATTTATCTATTCTTATTTCTAATTTGGTTGCTCCATGAGAGCATCTTTTTATCACCTTTTGCTGTTTTTCTTATTTTGCAGGTTAAATTCGGAAAATAAAAATAAATATACAGGTGCATGAACTACTACTTCTATCAGGGACAGTGGAGTCATCAACATCAGCTTAACCCACAGGTTCTAGAGAAAGATCTAGATGAGCTGCAGGCAGGCATACTCAGGCTCACCAAGTGTCAAGCTCAGTTTATGGATGAGACAAGAGTGTCCCTCAGAAATTTGGAGACACAAATAGGGCAACTAATAAATAGGATGAGCAATACACTTCAAGAAAGTCTGCCTAGCGACACCGTTGTGGAAAGTGATAAGCAAATTGAGGAACCTGAACCACACCCAGCTGTTGAGGAATCTGGCGAGATAGTTGGTGTAGAGAAGGAAAAGATTACTGAGATCCAATTATTCACCTTTTTGGATTCTTTGGAAATTCTGTTTCTTGTACCTATTGCAAAAGAAATACCACCAGCGGTCACTGTTGAACCCCAAATAGGAAGTCCATACCATCAAGGGCACCCCCTAGAGTTGAGATGTGTTGGGAATCTCACTGATCCCTACATTAGAGAGCCTAAAAGACAAGCATGTCTTGTGTACTTGGGGGATAATCTTATATCTAAAGCCCTTAGTTGAAAAGATTGTTGTAGGAAAAGTGAGACCTGCAACAATAACTTTGCGGATTGCAAGCAGTTCGCAGAAGGATCCAATGGGCACTCGTAAAGGTTAACTGCGTCCGGCTAAAAGACGTTAAAGACAACGCTTGTTGGGAGGCAACCCAATATTTTTAATTATGTTATTTTTATTTTTATTTTATTTTTGGTTTGTTTTATTTTGTCTTGAACAGTCTCACGGTCTTGGGTTCTTGTTTTGTGTTGTTAGATAACAGGTGGACTGAAAGCTAAATCTGAGGAAAAAGGAGCAAAAACGCTGGAAAAAAAAGGAAAAGCAGTCGTCGTATTTGGCTGAGAATCGTGTGCATGGCCGAGTGAAGGGTCGTGGCGCCGGAACTTCAGAGAGTCATATTCCGTGCAAATTCCAGAATTTTTCCTTTCAGACCTCCGTTATGACCGCTGTGTTGTGTCAGTAAGTTGTCCCTATTTTTTGAGTCTTGCACACATTGGGGACAATGTGTGATTTAAGTTTGGGGGATGTTTTATTGTTTTTGAGTCTTTTTGATTTGTTTTGTGTGTTTTTTGAGTATTTTTGAGTCTTTTTTTTATTATTATTATTATTATTTTGATTTGATGGATCATGCATGTTGTAGTTGCTAAAGATATTGAGTGGATAAAGTGGGATAATGTAATAGAATTAAAAGCGACAATCTGTGTGCTTAAGTTAGATATACCAAAAATTCCTGACATCTAATTATTTGGAATATTTGTGTTTAGCTTATGTGTGTCAGTTATGGAAAGAAGGTTGAAAAAATGTCTAGAAAATCTGTTTGCTTGTTATTTGAGGCGAAATAGTTAAGATGTACATGTTTAGGGAGATGATTCAGGCATTTCTTTGATAACCCTTCTGACCATTCATTACCTACCCTAACATAAAATGTATCACTAGTCAGCCCCTTTGAGCCTAAAATAAATATCTTTCTTTGACACCCTATGATTCATTTGTTGTGCCATAAGTAATAATGGAAAAGTATTGGGATGAAAAGCGTGGAAAAGAAACAAAAAGAGAGTGAACAAATTTGATGCACCCCAATGAAAAATATGCAAAAGTCTAAGTTTGGGGGTGCCTGTTATTTATAATACATATCATTCTCTCAAAAGAAAAGAGGGGAGAAAGTGGGTACGAAACTAAAAAGGAAATCAAAAAGAAGGAAAAAGAGTTTGGATGAAAAGTGCTTATGGTACGTAATGGAGCCTAAATGCCTATTTTTACCTACCCCTGCCTAAGCCTACCTTACAACCCTTGAAAGTCCTGATGATATTTAATATGTATGTCTATGATTAGTGGAGAATAACAAGTAAACAGGTCTATAGCATTTGGGAAAGATGGAATGAAATTGACATGCATAGGTTAGGTGTTTGTATTTCCATTGAACATGATCTAAGTGAATTTGCGAAATATCTAACTTGAAATTTTAGATTGCTGATTATTCATGCTATATATGTTCTAACATATTATCTCATCTTTCATCCATGATTTTGAAGAAGCAATATTATAACTACTTGATCCATCTCTTTGAGGCTTTGTTCGTTTTGTTTTATTTTTGTTTTGAGCTTTGCTCGAGGGCGAGCAAAGGTTAAGTTTGGGGGTGTTTGATCGGTGTATTTGATATACACCTTTTGAGTCATTTTTAGTTAGTATTTTACTCATTTCATTTATGTTTAGTATAGTATTAGGATCGTTTTCCTTTCTTTTGTGTCACAGCGGTCAGAAATGGAGAAATGGCGAAAGGAGATGAAAGGAGCATAAATGAGATGGAATTACACACTAAAAGGGCAAAAAAATGAAGCCTAAGAAGTTCCGGGAAATATAGAAGAAATCAGACGAAGACCGAACGAACAAAGGACGAAGAAACAAAAAATCCGAAAGAATGACGTCACCGGCGCCGCGGCGCCTGGCAGCAGCGCCGCGGCGCCGACCACTGAAGTCGTCCGAAAACCTATGATTTTCAGGCGCTGCCAGCGCTGGCCAGCGGCGCCGCCGATTTTTGGGCCGAATTTGACACATTTTCAGAGTCCAAAAGTGATAACTTTTCCTACATACATATTCCTTAACCCTTTTCCATAACTTTTCCTAAAACCTTTACCTAAAAGGATTCCATAACCTTTCCTACCTACATAATCCCTAACCCTTTACCTAAAGGATTCTTGGTCTATAAATAGTCTCTACATCATTAGAAGAATTCATTCTACATCCATCTTTCATTCCACAATCCATCACCCATTCCATTCTCCATCCACCATTCCATCTTGTAAATATTCCACAACACAATCCTTGTATGCTAGAAGGCTTGGAGACTCGTTCTTGAGTATTTTCTTTTCTTTCTTTTTGCTTTAATTATTTCAGTTCATGTATGGAGATTGTATTAGTTCTTAGCGTGACTATGGCTAGGAGCTAATTACTTTATTAGGAATTTCCTTGTGATTCACTTGAAACTCTATTCATGAATTAATATATTTCTAATCGAAAGCCGAAAGGGGAGAAGGGTTCTCCATTGGGGTTGAGTGTTTATATTACCTTGACAGGAGTATAAAACGGTCTAGTTAACCTGCTATCTTAATGTAGAAGAAGAAGTTAGTCTAATTATATTAAGGATTGAATAGAGTGGATAGTTGATGATCTTGGAAGCCCTAATTCTCCATCATAACTGATTTAAATCAAAGTATTTTTATAATTAGTCTATTTCCTGCATTATTAGTTTAGAATTCCAATTCAATTGACGTTAACCAAATATAAACTAAAGGATAGATAATCGGTACTTGAAAACCAGTCCTTGAGGACGATATTCGGTCTTACCTAGACTATATTACTTGTAACGTTACGTGCACTTGCGTTTAGTGTGTGCATAAATCGCGCATCAAGTTTTTAGCGCCGTTGCCGGGGATTGGAGTACTTTCAATATCGATTTATCTATTCTTATTTCTAATTTGGTTGCTCCATGCGAGCATCTTTTTATCACCTTTTGTTGTTTTTCTTATTTTGCAGGTTAAATTCGGAAAAGAAAAAAAAACGAAAAAATAAAAATAAAAATAAATATACAGGTGCATGGACTACTACTTCTATCAGGGGCAGTGGAGTCATCAACAGCAGCTTAACCCACAGGTTCTAGAGAAAGATCTAGATGAGCTGCAGGTAAACCTGTCAACCGGTCCGGGTTGACCCGGTAGTTTAACCGGACCGGCCCGGACCGGTAAGGGCATACCGGGTTGGGGGTTGGATTGGCCCCCAACCCGCACGGGTTATAAAAAAAACCAGTAGGCCGGACCGGTTAGGCGATAACGAAAAACCGGTTCCATTCTGGGTTAACGGCCGATAACAAAAAAAATTAAAAATTTTGCCCAAACGGTATTATTCGTTGGGCTTGGGAGAAATTTGGGGCAGGGGCCTTGCCAACGGTCATTTCGACCGTTGGCCCTATTTATTTGTTTTTTTTTTGTGTTTATTTATTTATTTTAATTCCATTTTTACCCTTTAAAAAATCTATAAATTCTCTACATTTTCTTCATTTTTATCACACAACATTTCTCTCAATTCTCTTATTCTCATACTCTCTTAATCATCTTTATTATCAATTTTCAAGTTATTATTATTATTAGTTTTCAAATTCAAAGTAGCAAGACGCAAGACTTGAGCTTGAGTTTCAATTGGAATTCGAATCCAGTTTGGTACACTCGTTTCATTCTCTAATTATTTTATTAAATTGTCATATTTATTTGTTGATTATTTAAATATTTTATAATGTCTTTACTAAGGGGAATTGCGTCGGGACTGCGCCGTAAATCTAGTTCAAGGGGTAAAAAATCTGTAGGTTCTTCATCATCTAATCAAAATATAGATTATAATCAAATGCAAGAAGATTTTGGAATAGAAGATAATGAATGTGATAACGTTCAATTAGATGATATTGATGAACTTGAAGAAGAAGAACAAGAACCTCCTACACCTACTAGTGTTCCTACAACGATGTTAGTGCGCTAGTGATAGTCGTAGTCGTAGTCGTAGACATCCTTTACCAGGACCGATGCAAGAAAAAAGGAGTAAAGTGTGGCTCTTTTATGATAAAGTTGTAGATGCGATAGAGTTAAATGTAATATTTGTGGGAAAACTTATAAACATAAGACAGGGGGTGGTGACGGGGGGACGGGCACTATAGGTAGACATATAAAATACGATCATACGGCACAATGGAATGCTGTCCCTGATTTAGAACCCGGTCAACAACAACTTAATCCATTAACTGGGGGGTTGACTAAGTACGATCCAAAAAAAGATCGCATTGAATTAGCAAAAATGATTGTCGGAGGTTGTTTGCCTTTTTCTTTTGCTTCTTCTTCATATTTAATTACATATATTCAAAGAGTATATAATCCTTTTTTTAAAGGTGTTCCTCGTAGTACTACTAGAGCCGATATTTTTAGACTTCATAATGATTATGTTATTTTCTTGCAATATTTGTTTGCTAACCTTCCATGCCATGTTAGTTTTACTTGGACATTGGACATCGTTGAGCAGTTATGATTATTTAACAATTACTTGTCATTGGATTGATGAAAATTTTAAAATGAAAATTTTAAAATGAAAAAACGTATTATTGCTTTTGCGTATGATGAGGATCAAAGTCATACTGGAAAATATATAAGCGAAACTATTTGTTTTTATGCCCAAAAATATAATCTTTATAATAAAATATTTTGTGTATCATTCGATAATACATCTAATAATACTGCTGTTGTAGATCTTTTAAAAGCGGAAGTACAACCACCACTTCCTGATATATTTCATGTTCGTTGTGCTTGTCATATTTATAATTTAATTGTTAAAAGTGGTCTTGATTTATTTTCACCTGAAATAAAACTTGTCAAAAGAGTCATTGGAGTTATTCAGAGTAATAATAGGAAAAATAGAATTATAGAATTTAAAGAAAAATGTAAACAATTTAATTTGAGACCTAAATTCATGCCAGAAGAGATTATTACACGGTGGAATTATACTTATTTATTTTTAAAAGAATGTTATAAGTATAAAGACCCCATAACACATGTTGCAAATGCGCATTGTAAGAACGTGATGTATATGTTAACAAGCGAACATTGGAAATCAATTGGTGAACTTTTAAAAATTTTACGTAAATTTTACATCAATCGTTGAATTTTCAGATCTTATTACCCAACAGCTTGTAATGCTTTAGCTCATATAGTGAAATTTCATATTTACTTTATGGTTTAAAATCAAATGTGAAATATAAAGATGCGATTCTGATTATGTTTGAAAAGTTTAAAAAATATTTTTTTCCTATTCCTGATGTTTATTGTATTGGTGCAGTCTTAAATCCTTCTATTAAAAAAGTAGATTGTCATAATTTAATATTTAGTTTATATACTTATATGGAAATAGGTCAAACAAAAACTCCATCTTCATTTGATTGCATAAGTAAACTTGATACTAATTTAACTACATTATATGAATATTATGCTACATTACATGATAACACCAACTCTGCTACTAATATTCCTTCTAGTTCTGGTTCTGTGTCTACACCTGAAGAATTCAATGATGATGACGATGAAGAAGAATCTTTAGACATATGGAGCACTTTTACAACACAACCAACCACAAGCCGATCTTGCGATGAGATGCAATTTTATTTGCAAAAGCCAGCGGAGCCGAAGAAAAATTTTGACCCTTTACAATGGTGGCAGGATAACAAAAGGCAATTCCCGGTACTTGCAGCGATGGCCCGGGATGTTCTTAATGTGTCGATCTCAACAGTGGCTTCTGAAAGTGCATTTAGCCAAGCACGAGATCAAATAGGAGACACTGCGTCACTCGTTGGGTGGAAGCACATTAGAAGTGTTAGTGCCGCAGGGATTGGATCGGATCGAGAGAAGAAATCAAGGATGCGGAGATGTTAATTCTCGGAAGATGAAGAAATAGGCAATATTTTGGAAGCGGGGCGGAGCGGAGGCGGGAATTAATACTCGATTTAGAGGCTATGGAGCATAACCAATTCAATCAACCTATAGATTACGAAGAACTTGCAAAAAGGATGCATAATATGTAAATAAAATTATTATTACTTCATTATGTACTCTTATTAACGTTATGAAAATTCAAAAGTTTACATCTTATCATTAATTTTAATTTTACTATCTATTTAGTTGTTAATCTGTTATTACTTATTTGTTAACTTATATCTACTAATCTAATAAATTAATAAAAGTATAATTACAAATTTACAATATAAAGTTATAAACTATAAATCGTATAAAGTATAAAGTTATAAACTATAAAATAAAAAGTTAACTTTAAAGTTTCAATTTTAATATATACAACTAAATTATATATTATATTACATATTTAAATTGAATTTAGTTTATATTATAGAAAATAAATACTAGAAATTAAAAAAAAAAAAATAAAGGGCCAGGTAGGATCGGTTCACCGAACCGCACGGCCGACTGGAATCCGTGCGGCGGACCGGTTGTGATAGTCCGGTGAACCGGACCGTGAATCAATCCGAATCGGTTAAACCGTGAGGCTACCGGCCCGACCGGTCAACCCGTTAGACACCTATAGCTGCAGGCAGCCATACTCAGGCTCACCAAGTGCCAAGCTCAGTTTATAGATGAGACAAGAGTGTCCCTCAGAAATTTGGAGACACAAATAGGGCAACTAATGGATAGGATGAGCAATACACTTCAAGAAAGTCTGCCTAGCGACACCGTTGTGGAAAGGGATAAGCAAATTGAGGAACCTGTACCACACCCAGCTGTTGAGGAATCTGGCGAGATAGTTGGTGTAGAGAAGGAAAAGATTACTGAGATCCAATTATTCACCTTTTTGGATTCTTTGGAAATTCTGTTTCCTATACCTATTGCAAAAGAAATACCACCAGCGGTCACTGTTGAACCCCAAATAGGAAGTCCATACCATCAAGGGCACCCCCTAGAGTTGAGATGTGTTGGAAATCTCACTGATCCCTACATTAGAGAGAGCCTAAAAGACAAGCATGTCTTGTGTACTTGGGGGATAATCTTATATCTAAAGCCCTTAGTTGAAAAGATTGTTGTAGGAAAAGTGAGACCTACAACAATAACTTTGCGGATTGCAAGCAGTTCGCAGAAGGATCCAATGGGCACTCGTAAAGGTTAACTGCGTCCGACTAAAAGACGTTAAAGACAACGCTTGTTGGGAGGCAACCCAATATTTTTAATTATGCTATTTTTATTTTTATTTTATTTTTGGTTTGTTTTATTTTGTCTTGAACAGTCTCACGGTCTTGGGTTCTTGTTTTGTGTTGTTGGGTAACAGGTGGACTGAAAGCTAAATCTGAGGAAAAAGGAGCAAAAACGCTAGAAAAAAAAGGAAAAGCAGTCGGTAGCGCTGCGGCGCACAGAATCAGCGCCGCGGCTCCCAGAATCAGCGTCGCGGCGCCGAGTGAAGGGTCGTGACGTCGGATCTTCAGAGAGCCATATTCCGTGCAAATTCCAGAATTTTTCCTCCCATACCTCCGTTATGACCGCTGTGTTGTGTCAGTAAGTTGTCCCTATTTTTTTGAGTCTTGCACACATTGGGGACAATGTGTGATTTAAGTTTGGGGGATGTTTTATTGTTTTTGAGTCTTTTTGATTTGTTTTGTGTGTTTTTTGAGTCATTTTATTTATTATTATTATTATTTTGATTTGATGGATCATGCATGTTGTAGTTGCTAAAGATATTGAGTGGATAAAGTGGGATAATGTAATAGAATTAAAAGCGACAATCTGTGTGCTTAAGTTAGATATACCAAAAATTCCTGACATCTAATTATTTGGAATATTTGTGCTTAGCTTATGTGTGTCAGTTATGGAAAGAAGGTTGAAAAAATGTCTAGAAAATCTGTTTGCTTGTTATTTGAGGCGAAATAGTTAAGATGTACATGTTTAAGGAGATGATTCAGACATTTCTTTGATAGCCCTTCTGACCATTCATTACCTACCCTGACATAAAATGTATCACTAGTCAGCCCCTTTGAGCCTAAAATAAATATCTTTCTTTGACACCCTATAATTCCTTTGTTGTGCCATAAGTAATAATGGAAAAGTATTGGGATGAAAAGCGTGGAAAAGAAACAAAAAGAGAGTGAACAAATTTGATGCACCCCAATGAAAAATATGCAAAAGTCTAAGTTTGGGGGTGTCTGTTATTTATAATACATATTATTCTCTCAAAAGAAAAGAGGGGAGAAAGTGGGTACGAAACTAAAAAGAAAATCAAAAAGAAGGAAAAAGAGTTTGGATGAAAAGTTCTTATGGTACGTATTTGAGCCTAAATGCCTATTTTTAGCTACCCTTGTCTAAGCCTACCTTACAACCCTTGAAAGTCCTGATGATCTTTAATATGTATGTCTATGATTAGTGGATAATAGCAAGTAAACATGTCTATAGCATTTGGGAAAGATGGAATGAAATTGACATGCATAGGTTAGGTGTTTGTATTTCCATTGAACATGATCTAAGTGAATTTGCGAAATATCTAACTTAAAATTCTAGATTGTTGATTATTCATGCTATATATGTTCTAACATATTATCTCATCTTTCATCCATGATTTTGAAGAAGCAATATTATAACTACTTGATCCATCTCTTTGAGTCTTTGTTCGTTTTGTTTTGTTTTTGTTTTGAGCTTTGCTCGAGGGCGAGCAAAGGTCAAGTTTGGGGGTGTTTGATTGGTGTATTTGATATACACCTTTTGAGTCATTTTTAGTTAGTATTTTACTCATTTCATTTATGTTTAGTTTAGTATTAGGGTCGTTTTCCTTTCTTTTGTGTCACAGCGGTCAGAAATGGAGAAATAGCGAAAAGGTGATGAAAGGAGCATAAATGAGATGGAATTGCACACTAAAAGGGCCAAGAAATGAAGCCTAAGAAGTTCCGGGAAATATAGAAGAAATCAGACGAAAGCCGGACGAACAAAGGACGAAGAAACGAAAAATCCGGAAGAATGCCGTCACCGGCGCCGCGGCGCCTGGCAGCAGCGCCGCGGCGCCGTCCACTGAAGTCGTCCGAAAACCTATGATTTTCAGGCGCCGCGGCACCAGTCTGCAGGGCCACGACGCCGACGCGGGATTTTTGTGTTTTTGGGCCGAATTTGACACATTTTCAGGGTCCAAAAGGGATAACTTTTCCTACATACATATTCCTTAACCCTTTTCCATAACTTTTCCTAAAACCTTTACCTAAAAGGATTCCATAACCTTTCCTACCTACATAATTCCTAACCCTTTACCTAAAGGATTCTTGGTCTATAAATAGTCTCTACATCATTAGAAGAATTCATTCTACATCCATCCTTCATTCCACAATCCATCACCCATTCCATTCTCCATCCACCATTCCATCTTGTAAATATTCCACAACACAATCCTTGGATGCTAGAAGGCTTGGAGACTCGTTCTTGAGTATTTTCTTTTCTTTCTTTTTGCTTTAATTATTTCAGTTCACGTATGAAGATTGTATTAGTTCTTAGCGTGACTATGACTTGGAGCTAATTACTTTATTAGGGATTTCCTTGTGATTCACTTGAAACTCTATTCATGAATTAATATATTAGTTTGGTTTCTTCTTCACTTATTTAATATTTATTCAATAGTTGTTTTGATTGCTTGGTAATTAATTGATCACTAATTATCATAACTTATATGATTTCTAATCGAAAGCCGAAAGGGGAGATTGTGAATATGCTATAGTTGAATAAACATAGGTTAAATCGTGGACGAAAGTACCCCGATACTTGTGTAGCTTAATAGGTTATTGTTCTTAATCCTCCTTTGTAGTCAATCTTGTCACCGAAAGGTAGAAGGGTTCTCCATTGGGGTTGAGTGTTTATATTACCTTAACAGGAGTATAAAACGGTCTAGTTAACCTGCTATCTTAACGTAGAAGAAGAAGTTAGTCTAATTGTATTAAGGATTGAATAGAGTGGATAGTTGATGATCTTGGAAGCCCTAATTCTCCATCATAACTGATTTAAATCAAAGTATTTTTATAATTAGTTTATTTTCTGCATTATTAGTTTAGAATTCCAATTCAATTGACGTTAACCAAATAGAAACTAAAGTATAGATAATCGGTACTTGAAAACCAGTCCTTGAGGACGATATTCGGTCTTACCTAGACTATGTTACTTGTAACGATACGTGCACTTGCGTTTAGTGTGTGCATTAATCGCGCATCAAGTTCCAATGCTACTCCTTCAACCACTCGGCCATCTCTCCTACATAATGATTATGATCCCAAAACCGAGTGAATAGCGACTTAGTCATAATCCATTATTGGATAGGTACGACCAATCCATTCCATTTTAACTGAATTTTTTTCATTAAAGTCAAAGCAAAGAACGATTTTTCTTTCCTTCGAGGCTACGAGAATTTTTACGAAAAATTGTTAAAAAAATGCAATTCATGAACAACATTTTCGTTTTCTGATATTTTTATAACGGATTAATTCAATGAATTAGAACGAATCAACTGATTGATGGTCTATATCTTTTAGACTATAGTTAATGGATACACTTAAATCATAATTCTAATTATATAGACTATGATTCCATACCAGAATTTTTTTCAAATTCATTTTCTGTTTTGGAGTTCTCAACAACAAACACCTACCCCTCGATTAGAATAGAAATTAAAAAAAAAATTGATTTGATTGTATAGTGTATACCCGTTATGTACACAAAATTGGTAGTTATTCTATTTTCACTGATCCCTACATTATAGAGAGCCTAGAAGACAGGCCTGTCTTGTGTAAATGGGGGACAATCTTTAATCTGAGGCCCTTGGTTGAAAAAAGTGTTGTAGGAGAAGTGAGACATGTAACAATAACTGTGCGGATTGCAAGCAGTTCGCAGAAGGATCCACGGGGCACTAGTAAAGATTGATTGCGTCCGGCTAAAAGACGTTAAAGACAGCGCTACTTGGGAGGCAACCCAATGTTTTTAATTATGTTATTTTAATTCTTGTTTTAGTTATTTTATTTTATCTTGAACAATCTCACGGTCTTGGGTTTTATCTTATGTGTTTGTGGCAGATGGACTAGGGATTGACCCTGAGTGGAAAATGATCAAAAATGCTGGAAAAGTGCAAAAATCGAGCACAGCGTCGTGGCGCCAAAATGCAGGGCCGCAGCGCTGAAACTTCAGAGAGCTCAGAAGCATGTGCAATGTCCAGAATTTCCTCTCAAACCTCCGTTATGATCGATGTGTTGTGTCTGTAAGTTGTCCCTTTATTTCTAGTCTTCACACATTGGGGATAATGTGTCGTTTAAGTTTGGGGGGTTCTTATTTTTATTTTTTTGTGTCTGTTTTTGAGTTTTTTTTATTGTGTTTTTGTGTTTTTATGTCTTATATGAGTCAATTTTTTTAATTATGATCATGCATGTTGTAATGCTTGAAACGCCTAGTGAATTAAGTGGGATAATGTAATAGAATTGGAAGCTAAAATTTGTGTGCTTAAGTTAGATATGCCAAAAATTCATGAAAATCTAATTATTTGGGATATTTGTGCTTAGCCTATGTGTGTCAACTATGGAAAGAATAATTGAAAAATGTCTATAAAGTCTGCTTGCTTGCTATTTGAGGCGAAATAGTTAAGATGTACATATTTAGGGAGATGATTCAGGCATTTCTTTCTTAGCCCTTCTTACCATTCAATACCTACCTTGCAATAAATTGTATCCTTAGTCAGCCCTTTTGAGCCTAAAATAAGTTATTTATTTGACACTCCGTGATTCCCTTATGTGCCATAAGCAGTAATTGAAAAATTGGGATAAAAGAAGTGTGAAAAAAGAAATACAAAAAGAGAGTAAAATATTGATGCACCCCAATGAAAAAAATATGCAAAAGCTTAAGTTTGTGGGTGCCTATGTGAATGTGTTTCATGCTCTCAGAAAGAGAAGAGGGGAATAACTGGTATGAACTGAAAAGAATACCAAAAAGAAGGACAAAATGGAAGAATGAGAAAAACGCTTATGGTACGTAAATTGAACCTAAATGTCTACTCTTACCTACTCCTGCCTAAGCCTACATTACAACCCTGAAAAGTTCTGAAGATCTCAAAATTGTATGTCTATGATTAGTGGAGAATAACAAGTAAACAGGCCCATATGTCTTTGGAAAAAATGGAACGAAATTGACATGCATAGAGTATGTGTTCATGCTACCATTGATTATGATTGAAATGAATTTGCGAAATATCTGTCTTGAAATTCTAGATTGCTATATTCATGCTATATATGATCCAGCATATTATCCCAACTGACATTCATGCTTTTCTAAATAATCTTGTGCAGCTGCTTGATTTGAGTCTTTGAGTCTGTTTGTTTCTGTTTTTTTGATTTTGTTTTGATCTTTGCTCGAGGGCGAGCAAAGGTTAAGTTTGAGGGTATTTGTTAGGTGTATTTTGTATACGCTTTTTGAATCATTTTTAGTTAATATTTTTTCCATTTTCGTTTAAATAAGTGTCTTGTTATGATTGTTTTTCTTTCTTTTGAGTCACATCGGTTCTAAATGGCTAAATGGCAAAATGGCAAAAGAAGCTAAAAGTGGGCAGAAAAGGAGCTCCCGAAGAAAAAAGGATGAAAGACTGCAGGACCGCGGTGCCATAATTACTGAGAAGTCGCAGTACTTTCGGCACCAAAGTGCCATTCTGCAGTACCGCGGTGCCGAGGCGGAAAAATCACGTTCTGGGCCGATTTTGACACGATTTTTAGTATTGAAATCCATATTTTCTCAACTATAAAATCCCTAAACCCTAGCCTCATTATTCATCTGGGATCTTACATCTCATATCATACTTTGGAGAGGAAAATGAGGCTACAAGTTTCTTTTCTTTTCTTTATTTTATTTCAGTTTATGTTAGTTTGTATTAGTTCTTGGCATGACAATGTTTAGGAGTTAATTACTTAATTAGGACTTTCATATTGAATCGCTTGAAACTCTCTTTCATGAATTAATGCATTAGTTTGATTTCTTCTTCACTTGATTAAGATTTATTCAATATTGGTATGAATATTTGATAGTTAATTGATCACTAATTATCATAATCTATATGATTTCGAATCAAGAATCGAGAGGAGAGATTTGGATATGTTGTAATTGAATAGATATAGGTTAAAATCGCGGACGAAAGTACCCCGATACTTGTGTGGCATTATAGGTTATTGTTCTTAATCCTTCTATGTGGTAAAACCTATCATAGAAATATGGAAGGTTTCTGCACTGGGGTTGAGCGATTATATATCATAACCGGAATATAAGATAGTCTAGTTAACCGCTATCTTAACGTAGAAGAAGAAGTCATTTAGTTGCATTAAGGATTGAAAATAGTGGATAGTTGAGGATATTGGAAGCCATAATTCCTTCATAACTGATTTAAACCAAAGTATTATCATAATTAGTTTATTTTCTGCAATTACGTAGCCTTAGTTATTAGATAAAAATACAAACAAATTAACGTTCACCAAATAGAAACTAAAGCTTAGATAATCGGTACTTGATAACCAGTCTCTGAGGACGATATTCGGTCTTACCAGACTATATTACTTGTAACGATACATACACTTGCGTGAGCAATTAAAAATCGGGCTAACAGAGCCTTCTCTAAAGTAGGGCGGTCATCAGTACCCCCCTCATTTTCTACCTCAACTGTCTTCCCCACATCCATCTCCTTTTCAACCACTGGTTGGGGTGCCATGTGCTCTAACTTCTTCCACTTCTCAAGCTAATTTCCTGACACTGCTCCCTTGGATTCATCACTATGTTGCTGGAAAGGTTACCTTGCTCTCTATTATTCAACGTGTTCGCCAGCTGTCCCACCTGTGTTTCCAAACTCCTGATGGATGACCTAGTCTCGATCATGAACTGTGTGGTCTCCTTCATGAATTGAGTCTGGGAGTTGTTGGATTCTGTCTGGGATTTAGCAAGGGTCATCAGTGCTGTTCTTATTTCTCTTATTTCATCTGACTTCTTGTGGGTCTGGTGGGCTGAACTGCTGTGAGGATGATGCCTGAAATTGTGGTTGTTGCCCTTGTTCATTCTTTCATCATATAGTGATTCTCCCTCCAGCTGATAAAAGTTATTCAACTCACATCTGAGCTTCGCTGCCTTAGCTGGGGGAAAGAACTTGGCAAGAAACTTTTGGGCTAAGTCTTGTCATATAGTGATAGAGTTCGCCTGTAATGAGTTCAGCCAACACTTTGCTTTATCCCTGAGTGAGAATGGAAAGAGTCTCAACCGAATGACATCATCAGTAACATCATTGTATTTGAAGGTTGCACACAGCTCCAGGAAATTTGCTAGATGCATATGAGGATCTTCAGACGGTAATCCCCCAAACTGAACTGAGCTTTGAACCATATGCAATATGGCTGGTTTGATTTCAAAATTATTAACTTCAACGGTTGGAAGCCTGATGCAAGTCTGCACCCATGTGATTGTAGGAAACACATAGTCCCCCAAGCTCCTTTCTGCAGGGGCTTGTCTTAAGACATGCGGTAACTCATCATTCTCCAAGTTATTGTTTTGCTGATCTCCCATTGTTAACAAATCGGCTGCTCTTTTCTATTTCCTGTTTTGTCTGCACAATCTCAAGGTTCAAATGAATAGGAATGTAAGTTTCTCTCCTACTTCGCATAAACTAAGTTCCTGAGACTAATCAAAAAAAGCAAAAAGATCACGGCAAACAACACTAAAGCAAAATAAAAATAAAAACTGAAAATAAAAACCAAATTAGAAATAAGAATAGATAAATCGATATTAGCAGTACGCGAGTCCCCGACAACGGCGCCAAAAACTTGTTGCGATATTTCTAAGTGCTTACGCAAGTGTATGTATCGTTCAAGTAATAAAGATTTGTAAGACCGAGTTTATCGTCCACAGAGACTGGTTTATTAAGTACCGATTATCTATCCTATGGTATCTATTTGGTTGACGTTCTTTAGTTTGAGAATTATGATTAAGTGCAAAAAATAAACTAAAGATTATAATACTTTGGGTTTATAACAGTTATAAAGGAAATATGGCTTCCAATCTCCTCAACTATCTACTCTTTCACGTGTTAATGCAATGCTAATGATTCTTCTTCTTATTAAGATAGCAGGTTAACTAATTTGTCATTATATTCTGGTTAGGACATACAAGAGCTCAACCTTGTGCAGAAACCTTCTATATTTCTATGATAAGGTTTACCACACAAGAGGATTAAGAACAGTAACCTTAAATACTACACAAGTATCGGGGTACTTTCGTCTACGATTTTAACCTATGTTTAGACAATTACAGCATATTCAAATCTCACTTTTTAGACTTTTGATTCGAAATCATACAAGTGATGACAATTAATAGCTAGTTAATTATCAAGCAATCATAACAATATTTAATAGATCTTAATATTATGAAGAAGAAATCAGTAATCAATGCATTAACTATATGAAAAATCTTCAAGAAGATTCGATGGAAAACCCTACTAAAGTAATTAGCTCCTAAACATTGTCATGTCAAGAACTAAATTACAATCCAGCATAAACTGGAATAAAATAAGGGAAAGAAAATAACTTGAACAATAAGATGTCTCAAATTGTAGCTTGTAATCGTCGTTCTCCTCTCCAAAGTAGTCCCTAATAATGACAGGATTTAGGGTATTTATATCTGAGAAAAACTACCTTTCGGACCATAAAAACCTTGTCCAATTCGGCCCAGGAAACCTAAAAATTACGCATTGGAACCGCGGTGCTAATTCATCACAAAATCGCTGCTGGCTACTGGAACTTCCACTTCTTTCTTGAGTTTCCTTTGACTTCCGTCAGGTTTGTCTTAGCCTCAGCGGGTTGTTTCCCCTTTGGCATGACCTTCTTATTGTCCTCCTGAATCTGTAGTTTGACAATAAGTTCGTCTAAGGTCATCTCCTTCGTTTTGAGTTTTAGATAGTTCATAAACTCAGTCCACGAGGGAGGCAGCTTCTCGATCAATGCCCCAACCAAGAATTGTTCGTTGGTCTTTAATCCTTCCAAATCCAGGTGATGTAGAATCATTTGAAATTCCTGGACTTGGGATAACACACTTTTGTTGTCCACCATTTGAAATTTCAAAAATTTCCCAATGATGAACTTTTGCTACCCGCATCTTGGGTGTTGTATTTCTTCTAAAGTTTGTCCCACAACTGTTTCGCAGTTTTAACGGTGCAATATACCGTGTAGAGAGGATCGGACAAACTGTTTAGAATATAGTTCCTACACATGAAATCACTATGTTTCCATGCTTCGCGAACCATCCTCATGTCGTCAGCGACATGGCTACCTTGGCCCCCTCCCGCCAAATCATTTGGCTGAGGGTCCACGTCTTCCCCAACTAGTGGAGGGTCTTCGGTTAGAAAACGTGACATTCCCATAACCATCAAGAAAAACAGTATTTTTTGGTGCCATCTCTTAAAGTGAGCATCCATGAACTTTTTCAGGACGCTCATGGTGAAAATCAATGGGTGTAGGGGCTGTGACGGCCCCTTGAGCAGTTGTAAAGGCGTTGGAAACGCCTCTAACAGGAGTATAGGCGTTGTTGCACCTTGGGCAGTAGCATAGACACTATAAGTGCCCGGAGCAGCAGTGGAGTCATTGGTTGTACCAAAAGTTGTGATAGCACTAGAAGTGCCAAAAACAGTGGTTTGGAAGACATTAGGAATGCCATGATAAGTGGTGACACTTGAAGTGCCAAAAGCAATGGATTTGAAGGCAGCGGTAGTGCCTTGAGTAGTGAGATTAAAGGCAGTGGGATTGCCTAGAGCATCGGTGGAATTTTCAGTGTTGAATTAGTTGAATTGATCTTGTCCAATCATGTTGTTGAAACATCGACTATTATCTTAAGCTCGTTAGTACAATTGTGTAAGAACAAGAAATAGGAAATGTAACAACAACAGTAACTAAATAAGAAATCTGAAAATGAACAAAGAGATTGTCTTGCTGAGTCGATTGAAGTTTCAATCTATCATTAAGATAATATTGCCCCGTATATCATTTCAACGGTGTAATGGTAACTTATCTCCCAAGATAAAACAACAATCAAACAAATGAGCAAAGAAAACTCAAGTGTTTGCTTAGGAAGAAAGATCTTTGAGTTTTTTGTGATTGCAAGAGAGGAAAACAATTTCAGAGAATTGTTAAGTGTCAAGTGTATTTTTCAAATAAGCCCAAGGCTCCATTTTTATAGTGTAGAGAAGATGATCTTCCACATAGCCAAGTAATGACCAATAAAGACCATATAATGGCCATGAATGTGGAGTAATAATTCAGCCAAATAATGGCTGAATTCATGAGCCCTATAATTGAGAATTAATGCTCCAAAGTCGGCCCAAAAAATAGTTTTCGTTCATCTTCCAACGGTCTGAAACGTTCGCAGTGTCGTGGCCCTGCAGTAGCGTGCTGGCCGAAACTCAGAGCGCGTCGTGGCCTCGCAGTGGCGCCACGTCTCGAAACTTCGAGTTCCGGCTCGCGTGGCGCCGCGGGCGCCGGCATTTTTCAGACTTGTTTCATCTTTTACACATTTTATACATCTTTCATTCGTTTACCAACGTGAAACTATTGTCATTTGGCCAATAATAGTCTATTCTCTTATGTCTCAAACAATTCGTATACGTATAAATATCTCTTCCATTTAAGGAAATTACGATATTTGACACTTTGTGTGCACGTGTGTGGAAACCATGTTTCCAACGTGCGAAGCCCCAATTGTTAGAGTCATAATTAATAAAATTAATTTTATTTTACGTTTAGTAAATTTCCAACATAATGTTATTATTCCAAAGTTAATTATCATAATGTGAATTCCCATATATTGATGAGTATGAAATTCCAAGATGAAAAGGAAATATTTAGTGCAGCATTTGTATGCAAAAAAAGAACTATGAATAGTAAAGTTCATTTTGAAAAAGAAAAAGAAATAGTTTTAATTCATTCATTTTTCTACTTATTTTCTTTCCTTTCTATAAGGATGTTGTATTTTTGAGTCACAAACTTTAGAATTTTTGACAAGAAATAATTAGGAAAACAGGACCTCTAAAAATAAAATAAGAAAATATAATATGATAAAGGCTGGAAAAGTTACTATAATATGGATAAAATTATTGTCATGTGATCAGAATATCACGGGTTCAAGCTGTGGAAATATCCTCTTGCAGAATTGTAAGATAAGGTTACGTATAATAGACCCTTGTGGTCCGATCCTTCCCTAAATCCTGTGCATAGCGGGAGGTTAGTGCACTGGACTGCCATTTTTATAATATGGTAAAGGCTTGACAAATTGGACATTTGTTCCTCTAAATCAAGTTAATTTCACAAGTCTTTACCCAAGAAAGTGATAGATTTCTTGTGTTTTTTCACAACTAAACGTTGGGAGACAAATCAGGCTGGTTGATATTAATACTTACGTGACTGTTTTATAATAATATGTTGTTTTTCGACCCATATGAGTATTCATTATGTATCTGTTAATATTTGTTTAGCATGTTTCTTTTAAAATCATGAGTCATTTTGCAATATTTATTTTCATGTCTTTTTCTCAAGTTCTTTTCTGGTTATTAATTATATTTAAACTCAAAAAGATGTTTTTTTCTTTAATCTAATATAGTGTTAAACTTTTTATGAAGTACTAAAATATCACACTATCACATCTAACACATGATTATTGTGTTGTGTTTTGTAATATGATCGAAGAGGTTTATCATTCCTTAGATTGGCTTGCATTTTTATATTCTTTTTAAAGTTCATGTAACTCATCACATGCTTATTTTTAAAATTATTTACATAATTTAAAGTATTTGTACTTATTAGTATGGAATACACGTGTAAAAAAATGATTAGCGTAAAATGAAGTAAATGTTAAGAAGGGCGGGGGAGGCGCGGCCCCCTCAATTTTTTTATATAACTTAATTGTTTATGTCCTCAATCACAAACCCTAACCTCCCTCTTCCCTCTCTCTGGTTCTACTTCTATCATTAGATAATTAGCTTTCATAAAACAGTGATTTGACTGTCAATTCAGCAACTTCTCATGAACTGTTAAAGAAAAAAAAACAATTACTCGTTTCATGTGCTGGAAAAAGTATAACTGATTCAGCAACTTCTTTCTTTTGCTTACTTTCCTCTTTTTTTTCATTCGAATTGGATTTCAGCCTTCAGGGAATTCAAAGAAAGCATCTATTTTTGTCGCAAGGTACGAATTTACTTGTCGGTTCTGTTTTTCTTTTTTCTTTTGGGTTACTTTTTTCTTTGAGAAGATTAAAAAAACAAAAAAAATACTGGTATGTTGGTTGTTGTGTATTAAATAGTTGGTTTAACTATCATCGGTTGTTTCATATTTTTTTATGTTTGTTTATTTGATAATTAATTATGTATTTTTTAGGAATGGTAGTTGGTACGATGATTCAACTTAAGAAAATTGATGCATTTTTCAAGAGGACATCTTCCAAAGATGAAAATTATATAGCTTCAAAATCGATGCCTAAAAAGCGTCATTCTGATGATCAAACGGTTCAACTGGATGAGCAACCTTAAAGATTCAAAAAGTAACCATGGATGAATTTGATGTCAATTGTTTAGAACGTGACCTCGGAAAGCGTCCCCAAATTTGGGAATATCCAGTGAATCGAAGAGATGAAGTTCGAAGAGTTTATCTCAATTGGGGTCCCTATCAATGTCAAGTTGAAAAGTATCCCCTCAATAGAAATAAGCATCAAAGGCGATTTCAAGCATCTTGGTTCAAAATTTTCCCTGGCTAGAGTACTCACCGACTAATGATGTTGCTTACTGTTTGCTTTGTTACTTATTCAGTAAAAAGTCAAGTGGGCATCCTGGAGCTGATGTCTTTACTAGAAAAAGATTTAAAGCATGGAAAAAGGTCAATGATAGGAAGAGTTGTGCTTTGCTTAATCATATTGGTAAGAGTCCGTATTCGTCTCACAATAATGCATTGAAATCTTCTCAAGACTTGTTCAATCAGTCTATGCACATCAGAAATGTCCTTGAATCTTTGATAAATTAAATTTTATTCTTATAAATTTCAATTATAATATTTTTGTTAGTAATACCGTCCCCTTAATATTTTGAGCAAAATCCTCCGCCGCAAATCATTAAACTGCAACTTGAATAATTACTAAACGAAAAAGGGTATTTCATTTATGAATTAGCAATTTTTCTGAACCCATAAGAGAGAGAGCACGTGCCGATTGGATTAGATTTCACGTGGGAGGGGGAACTAGTATTTACTATTTAGTAATCAATCAAAGAGGGAATGTGATGTATAGTTGGAAAGATCCAACAACTGAAGCTTTTTAGCTCATCATCTTCTTTTTTAAAATATTTTTGTTCTTTAACCACTAACAAAAACACATAATTTAAAGAGCACAAATAAAAACGAATTCTTTTTCTTTTTCCAGCTAAACTGCTTATATTTTTCAAAGAAGAAAAATTAATATTGTATAGAAAGAGAATAAAAAGAATGAGCTATCAGCTGATATCATAAATGTAATCATTCGTTTGCTTGATTATTAGGTCATCAATTATTGGACTCAATATATAGCAAATAATTCCTGATGTATTATCGTTGTGTGGTATATAATTGCTAATGTATCATTATTATCATGGGGTTGTGTGGGTACATAACTAATATAAATCATAATTCATAAACTAGTTCATTATATTAATTATTTTCTTAAATGGTTGACCTTATTAACAAGTGTATCATATTTATATTTATCATATTTAGTGTTATGTAATTATGATAGAATTAGAATCCTTTGTTGTATAAGAATTCCAAATTATACATATATATATATATATTGTATTAATGACAAATGCTCCACAAAAAAGATTAATATAATTCTACATGGTATCAGAGCTTAATCCATAAACCTAAATTTTTCTCTCTTCATTTTTCCTGCGCGCCAGAGCAACATACAGGCCCGTCAGGCTACTGTGCTCTCATCCCCTTTTCACATTGTGTCAAGAGCCTCATATTTCTTTTCTTTCTGTCCGAAAATTTGCCTCATGGTACTTGCCTGTCTTGTGCCTCCCTTTTCTTTTTCTCGAGGCCACCAGAAAAAGTATCAACTATATCTTTTTTTAGTCACTCATTTTATCCGAGAACACAAGTAAATGACATTCTTGACCCGCCAACAATCTGATAATACGTGGTATATGGATACGGATGTCACATCTCATCTCACCAACAATTCAGGTAATTTTTCTCAACTACGCTAGTTAGCAACTCCACAATCTATTATGGTCGGTAATGGTCATCGCATTCCAATTCAAGGATTTGACGACACCCTTATCCCACCAACTCATCTACACTTCTCTCTTCAAATGTTTTATGCCCCAAATATCATCAAAAATCTAATCTCTGTTATAAAATTTGTCACCGCTAATTCTGTCTCAATTAATGTTGACCCTTTGGATTTTTCGTAACGGACCTCCGTACCGGGAAACTCCTTATGCGATACAATAATAAGAGGGGCCTATATCCGTTCCTACCCACATCCGATTCTAGTGTCACTCTTCCCACCATTTTAACAACCATATCTCCCACTACGTGGCATAGTAGACTTGGTCAACATTTTACCTACATGTGAGATTCAAAATGGGACACCCACCGAAATTCTCTATCGTCGGATCCCCAGCTATGACCACCTTAGAATTTTCGGTTGTCTGTGCTACCCAAATCTGACATCCACAACACTTCACAAATTAGCACCCCTGTCTACTTCATCTTCCTCGGTTTTCCGTCAAACCGTTGGAGGTACTTGTGTTATGAGCTCTCTACCGACAAAATTATAATTTCTCACCACGTCACCTTTATCGTATATGTCTTTCCGTTTAACAACATTAAAAAAATTCTGAGTCACTGATTACTAATTCCTCAAATATTAAGACCCATCACCGCTTGTCCAACAAGCATTCCAGTCGCCATTCGGTGGCAGCCGGATGCACAAGCTCCGACCGCCACGTGAAAATGACCCGTCGCCGCCAACTATATCGAGGAGCCACACACTGCCACCACATGAGAGGTAACTCCGGTGTATCTGCCTTCCGTCCATCAGTCGCCGCCACTGACACCCGTCACAGCCACCTACGGCAGTGACTCCGACCAGGTTCCCTCACCAGCAGTTACGACACCCTCCACCGGAAATCTCCCTCTACTCTCTGTGTCAAATCCGGTCACCGTATAGAATAACCACTGGAATACCCAACCAATGACCACTATCACGACCCGACCAGACGGGTCGCGACCCGATGCCCTAATGATGCCATTACACTGACCTGTCACATAATAAACTGACACTAAGGGTGAGAAAATTCGGCAGCACAACGCTGCATCTATAACATATGCCCAAAGTAGGCGAGCCGACAAGGCTGCCTAACATAACTAACCAACATGTCATAACAAGCTAGCCGACAAGGCTGCCACCAAATAAGGGAACATCCCAATAAAAGGATTACAAATGTTCAACTGAACAAAACATGATTATAACCCTCATAAACCAACCCAACACATACAACCCACAACTTTCTACAGACCTCTATGAGAAGATAACGACATATGACGGGACATGACCCCGTCGTGCCCCTAAATATACATGAGTCAAAATAATAGGGTTTTGTACCAAAATGACAAAGCTCTGAATCAAAGGAGCTCTCCAATCACCGACAGAATCCTAGGCGGATGATCACCAAATCGAGCACGTGTACTGCGGCGTAACGCAACCCCAGGAAAGGGTCGATGAAATAATGTCGAGTATGTAAAATGTGAAATACTGTAAGGAGGATCGTAACTGGCCAGAAGATAACATGAGACATATATGAAACAAAAACAGACATACCAATGCAACTGTACCATAAGAAAAGGAAGTTATGCATGTCTAACAATCATCATAATCAAGGACACCTTTCGTACATATAACTATCCGGCCCATTCTGGGACTCGGTCCTCATACTCCGTACATATAACTACCCGGCTCATTCTGGGACTCGGTCCTCATACTCTGTACATATAACTATCCGACCCATTCTGGGACTCGGTCCTCATTTTCCGTGAATATAGCTACCCGGCCCATTCTGGAACTCGATCCTCATAACACCATCCATATAACATACAATCACAACTTACACATATAAAATATCATGAGAAACTATATGCAATACAAACCATCATCTGAGACGCCATGGAATAATTTTATGCATTTTAAATCATCATATAAGATCCAATGGAATAATCATATGCATTTTAAATCATCATATAAGACTCAATGGAATAAGTAAACTAAACTATCCTTTAGAACATCAAGGCACGATCATATCATGAATCATTATTTTATTAAAACTAGACTTTGAAGGAATCATGTACGTCCGCCGTACTTTCATTAAAACCATGCCAAAAGAAAGAAGAAAGATTTTCACAAAATCATGCCAAAGAAGGAAAGGATAGTCTCACATACCTCTTGATCGAACTAGCCAACTCACTATTTAGGATATGTCTCGTCTAGTAATTCAACCTATAATAATGGTAACACGATCGTCAATTCTTAGGATTACTAGCGTACTTTATGTCGAATGACGATTTCATATTTCTATAAAAATTTGGGCAGCATTTCCTCTGTTTATATGCACTTCCACAATTAACCAACAAGCCAATCAGACGAACAACAAGTCATAACTCCAACGTATATTAAAACAGTTCCATCTACTCGACATATATACCCCAATTATCCATCATTTCTCTTTACACTCATGGAATGTATTCAAAATAGCAATCAAGGTGATTAATACACCTATTTATCATGTTCCCTCAAATAATCCGATCTTCTAGCAAATCCGAGAGTCCAAGAATGCAAAATCACCTTTCTATACCTTACTTTCTTTTAGACATGTAGTGGTAATTACCATAACATTTATGCATGTTCATAACTTATATTTTCATCGTCATAATTCTACCAAAACAGTCCCTTAAGATTACAACATGTTCAATAATTTCCATGGAATTTAGGCCAACAACAATAAGAATCTCAATTCTTCTCTTAATTTCTTAATATCAAATTTCTTCTTTTATATTCCAACACTTTCCTTTAATAAATCACAACTTAAATCTCAGGATTTCTTTCAATCTTAACATGCAGTTAGTAACAAAATAACAACACGACAATCGAATATGACAATTCCAAGATTAGTAACATTAGTCCTAATATCGGCTACAACATTCAAATTATTCACATGCAATGTCTAAATTCAAGATTTATTCCTAACACAAGTCCATTACTTCAATAGCATAGAAAAAAGAATTTTCATACCTTAATTTAATCCCCAAAGCAGTCCCGATTTTTAGCCACCGTTTCGTCAGCTGAACGTGTAATGTGCATAACTCTCTACTCCTGTGTGCTATCGACTATAGGTTTGTTGAGTTGGAAACTAGACTCGACGAAATTCATTTTAGGCTTTTGAAACACCCAAAAACTTCTAATTTACGAGGAGATATATCCCTCCAAAGTTGACTAAAATGCTGCCCAAAATCTCGATTTTTGTCCCAACTTTCATCATATTCTTGTCCAATTTTGTCACTTCTACAACTCTAAATCGACATGCATGTGTTCTACAATGTTAACCCATAATTCCTACACATTCGTCTTCCCAAAAACTTGTCCAAAACTTGGAAAATTTGAGCCCAAAATCTGGAAAAAAGCTGGCGGTTTTCATGATTCTTTGCGGGTTTGCCACTGTTTTGTGGTGCAAAAATTGGCTTGTACTTTGTGGAAAAATCTAGGCTTGGAAGAAGAAATTAAAAAAAAACTCCAATTGCTATGAAAAATGGGTGAGATTTTTGGCCAAGGTGTATAGGAGAAGAAGATGAG
This sequence comes from Przewalskia tangutica, assembly GCA_029844215.1. NCBI lineage: Eukaryota > Viridiplantae > Streptophyta > Magnoliopsida > Solanales > Solanaceae > Przewalskia > Przewalskia tangutica. The sequence continues at coordinate 37,886,170 of CM056731.1, read as the reverse complement.
AAGGAACAATGTTTTGAAATTGAAATGGGAGATAAAAGGGTTTACTAATTTATTTAAAGCAACAAAAATCTGAAAATTGAAAGTTACACTTAGGTCCCTTAAATATTATACTTAAGTCCCTCATTGTCTACTTAAATTAAATCAATCCCCCAAATAATAAATCTTAATCTCACTTCTTTTAATCTTAACTCCCGTTTCCTTTAATCCCCGAGAATTTCATAAGGTCTCGTATTTTTCATGTCATAATTCTTATAATATGTTACTAACCCATAACAGAAATATACAACAATCATTTTTAATTCCCTTGTCACGCTCGTTGTAACAAAAAAATTGGAATCACATCCTTAAGTATATTAATTTTCTTAATGACATTCTTAATTATAGTCTTAAACCTACGATGTGTAACATCCTTCCCCCCTTAAAAACATTCGTCCTCGAATGTTCATCATAGGTCTCATGCTAGAAAAATTTCGACAGAGTCTCCTTTATAACTATGCATATCCCTCCATAATCAGCAACCAATAAATGCCGCACAGGACCACAAATGAAATTATAACTTTAAAACATTCCTTACCTGTTATTTTACCTCCACAAAACCTAAATAACCAATATACTCTTTGTACATCATAGAGATACCCAACATGTATTTGAAAGCAAGAAGCAGTGAAAACGCATATAAGCCTTAAAAGCAAAAATAAATGAGCTAGAAATGTAGTAACCCAACTTATCTTTAGTTAATCACATTCATTACAACACAATAAGACCACTGTAGATAGTCTCATGCTTATTTCATATAACTTTAAGCAGGCATAGTGGATATTTTACACAGATAGGCTTTAAAACCTTAGTGTCCTGGTGGCTATTATCAAACTCTTAAGGATTACCCAAATCAGGTCATCTAACTACTTCCCAAACAAATAGGCTCAACACACTGAATTGCTCACATTAAGATCCTTTAGTAGAATAGTAGTTCACATCTACTCATTCAAGATGTCCATAAATAAACATGTTTCACATAGACCGGTTTATGAACCAAGGAGGGTCGTTCATATTCTTACCTGATATTCAAACATATGTGTATGAACTTATCCAAGGACGAACAGAACATGATCATTTAAATCTCTAAGAACCAACATGTATATGCACATAGTCCTTATTTATTCTACTCAACTGGTCATACTGACACCAAGGTAAACAAGATAAACATGTAATCAGGGGGTCACCACACCAGCATAAGTTTGACTAAGTCAAGTTATGCTATTCTGTAAATTTAAAGTTAACCCAACCGAACATATATCCTTCTTAGGTAAACACACTATGGTATGACATAGTCCAGAAGATTTTCAGGCTAGCATGGTGACAATTTTTGGGTTAATAGCTAAGACAAATGCACCACTAGCTCATACAGACCAAGAGGATAATTAGGTATATTGACACATAGGAATTAGACGTATCATGGTTATCATGGAATTGGTACATGCCCTTGCCATGAATTCTCATCTATGGACAAAATTAGTTCAACTTTAATGGACTAAACACAAGATCATAGTAGGAATTAACATGTCTCTGGAACAACTTAGCACATTCCTGCATTACATCTGACTCATGCTTTCAGTTAATATACATTCTAAATCTCTACTGAATAATTAGGCTTCGACATCTTTTGTTTAGGCACAAACTTTGATAGATAATAGATTATGAGGAAATAACATTCAGAACTCAACATCACATCATAACACAAGGTTGACTCCAAAGCAAACAACACATATGGTCACAACTGAACATTAAAACCTATTAGTTTCATAAGATGCATCACTAATTATGTTACAATCCTTCAAAAAAAAGAATATGTCAAGATGTAAGGCCAAAACACAGTTTTAACTAGCTGACCCTTTTACTACCGGTATATTGTGAGCCTAGGATGCCATCTAACATAAAGGTTGGTCTTAAAGCTGAAATAAGTAATATAAATATCTTTAGCAAATTGTTAGCGGTACATAAAACATGTTACACAACTCGAATGGCCAAACCATACTAACTTAACCACAACAAATCATTTAGTACATACTAGGACTATTCATACAAGTTATTTAAGCATACAACACAACTTAATCTAACAACGTAATTAACATGATTTTTAAGAGCTCAACATAATCTCAAGCAGTTCACCACATCCTAAATATTCTAAATTAGCACATATTGTACCATGATGTGGATACACTAAGTTGTTACATGATTTCCAAATAAATATCAAGGCTTAAGCAACTCATGTTAACCATAATCACTTTAGATAACACACATATGACCCTAATAAATATGTATGTATAGATGCATATCATCACCACACCAACTTGTTCAACAATATTATCAATATATATACAAAGTTCATTTATTCCTTTGATTAATCCAAACATATAATCATATATTTCAGCAAGATCAAGCGTCAAATATCATATTCAAGGCGTATCTACGGTCTTAACGGTTATCTAACATCCTACGATTCTCAATTATTCTACGTTTCAAGCTTACATTATCTCCCGGTATATGAGTGATTTAACTTCTCATAATATCAAAATCGTGTTACCCTTCTGGCGTGTCGTGCGTCTAATAGTCACACATTTTCTTACTTGTCGTACTCTTCATAATTCCAAGATATTCTAGTATACATACGTAATCTCAGACATTGTTCCTGGTTCCAATCATTGATGATATCATCCCTTAAGTGATGAATTGTTAACTCATTTTCTTATTTGGTACGTAAAAGATACTAAAGAGTTACCTTACCTAACGTTGATCTAGTATCTCCAAACCTGATCATCATACTTCTATTCAAACTCTTTCACTTCTCTGATGGCTTGACACACCACGTCAAGTCCGATTTACTCTGATTTTCCACTTTCGAGCCACTGTCGCTGTCTTTTGGAACATAATTGCAACCATAATAATTATTAAGAAGAGGGGGTTATCCTAATGACATAGCTCTATTGCACGATCTACGAGATGAAAGAGTAGAAACCAATCCTAAATGTCAGGCAGTCTCCTACGTATGAGTATGGTGCACAACATACCCATACACAAGACTCTTGTCACGACCCGACCCCGGATCTGTGACCGGTGCCTTAACCGGGCACCGCGTGACCTGATCGTAGAAAACCAGCGGAATATAAACTCACAATAAACAACTATAATGATATAAAATAGTCTAGCCCAAAATGGCTACCCCAAACGTGCATAAAACCGAGCGATTACATCCTTAAACAAACCAAGTTATGACAAGACTACGAGCCTCAGAAGGAGTAACACTATGACGGAGACGGGGCCGTCGTGCCCTGAATGTACAAAACATCAACAACACCGGGAGAACCGTACCAAAAGTCGAGCCTCAGAAGAAATGGAGCTCACGACACTGAGTAAAAGAGCCTAGGAATGAGGATCTACCCCGCCTTTCCACCTGCGGCGTGAGCGGCACAGGAAGGGTCGATCTGTAACGTACCCAGTATGTAAAGCGGAAAATCGTAGTAATATCATAAGTCCAAAATACGGAAGTTATAGATCAAAATCAAATTAGGTTGCCTGTGCCTTACTAACAATGAGAGTAACAAGTATAAGTATAATCTTTGCGTAAAAATAGGAGGCTCGTGATCAAAGCAGATCTCTGCGCGTAGTATCATTAAGCAATCATACTCCTGGGACTGTTTCACCCGCATGGATCCTGTGGATCCGCATAAGGCCATCCGCCTCGCATGGGACTATTTCACCCGCATGGGACTATTTCATCCGCATGGATCCTGTGGACCCGCATGGACTATTTCACCGCGTGGAACTATTTCACCGCGTGGACCCGATGAGCGCGTGAGTACAAGCGCCACACTCGCGTCATGGGTAGCAAATCCATGTAATCTGTGATAATAACAATGATAATACATAAATCAGCACAATGGCTGCTATGTAACATAACATAAGCGCCACCATCGAATACTCGTGATAACAATAATAATACATAAATCGGCCAACTGGCCAAGTATCATAACATAAGCGCTACTGGCTTATCATAACATAAACAAGATAAGAAATCTTCTAACTTATGAACATTATTAATATAAATCCTCTCATTTTAGCTCATTAAGGCACTACATGTCTTTTTAAAGAAATCAGAATTTAACCCAAGTATCACATACCGTAAACCTTTTTCGAAATGACTCCTTTTTATAAAAACTTCCAAGATACTAATACCCATAGTATCATGTCACAACCACTTTCAAAACAAGTCACAATTTTCCATTTAGAAAATATCCCAAGCTTCTAAATCAAGTGACCTCATTTCTTTAAAACCTTAGGCCGTTAATGCCCTAAAACAATTTACGCCACAAATTCAACTCATTTTCCCTTGCTTATTTTATGTAAATTAAACCCTTCTTTATTTACCTTTTCCCAAACTAATATAACGACTTCCCGTAAAGCCGTTATATTAACATTTTACGTTAGTCAACATCTTTCCACATGTCGAGGACTTATACCTTTAAAACGAAACAAGTATCATATACCTCAAAACAAGTGAAGATTATCAAATCTTATGCATTATACCGTACTACATAGATACAACTACTCATGCTCAAAAGATAGGAAAGCTCTACATACCTCTTGGTCAATCCACATTGTTACTTCCAACTATCGCGCGTGTCGTCAACTATAATGACCGTAATCGTTTATTAACTTCTAGTTTCAAAGTAGAATATTTCCAAGTTCAAGGTTACTAATTCCTATGGAAAATTGGGCAGATTTCCTTTATTTCTACTCACTTGCCACCTTTTCAAAGGTAGATTTTAACACTCAAGCGCTACATTTAAGGCCCAACATCCAAACACACAGGGGATTACACACCTAAACTTGGGTGTGTAAAATTCTGCCCATAAGTTATAACAATTAATCTTAACAAGTTTAAGGTAAATTTTAGGCTCTGACATGCTCACATAACCTCTTTAACCAAATCCTTCATACCCAAACCACATTTCTTGCATCGATGACTCTAAGAGCATTATTTACTACCACAAGTTCTTTCTTCTTAACATGCGACACTAAAAACTAATTAAAAGGAAGAATCATTACCTTAGAGCTTTAGCCAAATTTTCCCAACAACTTGCTAGCTTCCTTTCCAAGAACACCACCACAACAACCTTCAAGCTAGCCACAAGCTTCCTTGCCTTTTCTTTCATTTTCCTAAGGCTAGAATATTTCTTGGAATTTTTAGAAGGAAGAGCTTGAAATTTTTAAGAGAGATGAAAGATGACCAAGTCTTGAGACTTGGTCAATATAATGCATGCAAAATCGGATGGGGGGACACGTCACCCTCGTGGCCTTTTAAAGAAAATATCAGTTTTACTAAGTTTTTCGCGATTTCCGCCTCGGCGCGACACTGCGATCGGCGCGCGGCCTACTCTGCGGACTCCGAACTTCGTATGCGGCCCGATTCGGCGCGGCCGAATTCCTGCGGCGCGCGGCCACTCGCCGGCCGCGTGCTGAGCCACGACCGAAATTTTACGATTTAGTCCTAAATCCTTCCGCCGCGGCCCATACGCGGCACGAACCACGGTATAACAACTCTACTAGACGCGGTGCGTAGACACTCGAGACTAAGCGCTCGATACCACTTCGTCGCGACCCGAGCCGGATGGGCGCGACCGCGCCAATGGCGCCATTACAACGACTGTCGCATAATCAATCGACGCTAAGGGTGAGAAAATTCGACCTGGCGCTACATCTATAACATATGCCTAAAGTAGGCGAAACAAAGTGCGCCTTACACTGACTAACGGCGTGTCATAACAAGTTGGCGACAAGGCCGCCACAAATAAGGAAACATCTCGATAAAAGGAATACAAGCGTTGACTAAACAAAACATGATTATAACCTCATAAATCAACCCACATACAACCCTGACCAGCTCTGCACACATGAGAAGATAACGACATATGACGGGACAGGACCCCGTCGTGCCTCTAAATATACATGAGTCAAAATAATAGGGTTCTGTACCAAAATGACAAAGCTCTGAATCAAAGGAGATTTCAATCAGTGAGCAGAATCTAGGCGGATGATCACCCAATGACCGTACTGCCGACATGGATGCGACCAGGAAAGGGGTCGATGCGAAATAATGTCTTGGTATGTAAAATGTGAAATACTGTAAGGAGGATCGTAACTGGCCAGAAGATAACATGAGACATGTATGAAACAAAAACAGAGATACCAATGCAACTGTACCATAAGAAAATGAAGTTATGCATGTCTAACAATCATCATAATCAAGGACACCTTCCGTACATATAACTATCCGGCCCATTCTGGGACTCAGTCATCATACTCCGTACATATAACTACCCGGCTCATTCTGGGACTCGGTCCTCATACTCTGTACATATAACTATCCGACCCATTCTGGGACTCGGTCTTCATTTTCCGTAAATATAGTTACCCGATCCATTCTAGAACTCGGTCCTCATAACACCATCCATATAACATACAATCACAACTTACACATATAGAATATCATGAGAAACTATATGCAATACAAACCATCATCTGAGACGCCATGGAATAATTTTATGCATTTTAAATCATCATATAAGATCCAATGGAATAATCATATGCATTTTAAATCATCATATAAGACTCAATGGAATAAGTAAACTAAACTATCCTTTAGAACATCAAGGCACGATCATATCATGAATCATTATTTTATTAAAACTAGACTTTGAAGGAATCGTATGCGTCATGATACTTTCATTAAAACCATGCCAAAAGAAAGAAGAAAGATTTTCACAAAATCATGCCAAAGAAGGAAAGGATAGTCTCACATACCTCTTGATCGAACTAGCCAACTCACTATTTAGGATATGTCTCGTCTAGTAATTCAACCTATAATAATGGTAACACGATCGTCAATTCTTAGGATTACTAGCGTACTTTATATCGAATGACGATTTCATATTTCTATAAAAAATTGGGCAGCATTTCCTCTGTTTATATGCACTTCCACAATTAACCAAGCGATCAGACGAACAACAAGTCATAACTCCAGCGTATATTAAAACAGTTCCATCTACTCGACATATATACCCCAATTATCCATCATTTCTCTTTACACTCATGGAATGTATTCAAAATAGCAATCAAGGTGATTAATACACCTACTTATCATGTTCCCTCAAATAATCCGATCTTACAGCAAATCAGAGAGTCGAGAATGCAAAATCACCTTTCTATACCTTACTTTCTTTTAGACATGTAGTGGTAATTACCATAACATTTATGCATGTTCATAACTTATATTTTCATCGTCATAATCCTACCAAAACAGTCCCTTAAGATTACAACATGTTCAATAATTTCCATGGAATTTAGGCCAACAACAATAAGAATCTCAATTCTTCTCTTAATTTCTTAATATCAAATTTCTTCTTTTATATTCCAACACTTTCCTTTAATAAATCACAACTTAAATCTCAGGATTTCTTTCAATCTTAACATGCAGTTAGTAACAAAATAACAACACGACAATCGAATACGACAATTCCAAGATTAGTAACATTAGTCCTAATATCGGCTACAACATTCAAATTATTCACATGCAATGTCTAAATTCAAGATTTATTCCTAACACAAGTCCATTACTTCAACTACAATAATATGCAACTTCAATTATAGCATAGAAAGAAGAATTTTCATACCTTAATTTAATCCCCAAAGCAGTCCCGATTTTTAGCCACCGTTTCGTCAGCTGAACGTGTAATGTGCATAACTCTCTACTCCTATGTGCTATCGACTATAGGTTTGTTGAGTTGGAAACTAGACTCGACGAAATTCATTTTAGGCTTTTGAAACACCCAAAAACTCCTAATTTACGAGGAGATATATCCCTCCAAAGTTGACTAAAATGCTTTCCAAAATCTCGATTTTTGTCCCAACTTTCATCATATTCTTGTCCAATTTTGTCACTTCTACAACTCTAAATCGACATGCATGTGTTCTACAATGTTAACCCATAATTCCTACACATTCGTCTTCCCAAAAACTTGTCCAAAACTTGAGCCCAAAATCTGGAAAAAGCGCGCTTTTCTGCCGATTCTTTGCGGGTTTGCCAACTTTTTTGTGGTCTGAAATTGACTTGTACTTTGTGGGAAAATCTAGGCTTGGAAGAAGAAATTAAAAAAAAAACTCCAATTGCTATAAAAATGGGTGAGATTTTTGGCCAAGGTGTATAGGAGAAGAAGATGAGAAGGAACAATGTTTTGAAATTGAAATGGGAGATAAAAGGGTTTACTAATTTCTTTAAAGCAACAAAAATCTGAAAATTGAAAGTTACACTTAGGTCCCTTAAATATTATACTTAAGTCCCTCATTGTCTACTTAAATTAAATTAATCCCCCAAGTAATAAATCTTAATCCCACTTCTTTTAATCTTAACTCCCGTTTCCTTTAATCCCCGGAAATTTCATAAGGTCTCGTATTTTTCATGTCATAATTCTTATAATATGTTACTAACCCATAACGAAAATATACAACAATCATTTTCAATTCCCTTGTCACGCTCGTTGTAACAAAAATTTCTGGAATCACATCCTTAAGTATATTAATTTCCTTAATGACGTTCTTAATTATAGTCTTAAACCTACGAGGTGTAACAACCACTGTGTCACCACCACCAGTCGCAGTCGCCCCACGACCCCAAACTAACCCCGACACCATACCGATCACCGGAACACAAAGACTGTGGTGATCTAGAGAGGTATAAGGTGAGACTTGTGACTAATGACACTAACCAACATGAGGGTATTGATTGTGGTGATACGTTCAGTCCGGTTGTTAAATCGGCCACCATTCGCACAATCCTGAGTATTGCTATGGGTAAGCATTGGTCGATTCATCAGCTTGATGAAGAATGCATTTCTATATGGGGGTTTGAAATAATTTGTTTACATGCACCAGCCGTCTGGTTTTGTACATCCAGCAGCCCCACAGTATGTATGTCGCCTCCGTAAGTCACTATATGGTTTGAAACAAGCCCCTATAGCGTGGATATGATCAATTTGCACAGTACATTATGTGGATTGAGTTTGTATGTAGCAAATGTGATAATTCTCTATTTATCTTTCATCGAGTTAATAACATCTCTTACTTGTTGTTATATGTGGACATTGTGCTTACTGCCTCCACGAAGTTCTTGAAAAATGAGATTATTACATTTCTCAAAAATGAATTTGACATGACTGACTTAGGGAAGTTGAACTATTTTTTGGGGATATTAGTGACTAGATCTGCATATTTCATGTTCTTGTGTCAGCGCAAGTATGAAGAAGAGATAGTATACAGGGCTAAAATGGCAAACTGCAAGATAATGTCCACTCCGGTTGACTCTAAATCAAAGCTTAGTGTTGTTGCAGGTAATCATGTGTCTGATCCCACTCTTTACATGAGTCTTGCAGATGCACTACAGTATCTCACGTTCACCAAACCTGATATTGCTTATGTTGTTCAGCAGGTATGCTTATTTATGTATGCCCCAGTGAGCCTCATTTTATTGCCCTTAAGCGTATTATTCGTTATGTTAAGGGCGGCGATTATGGATTGCACTATACCGCCTCAAAGACCGGGTTGTTATCATCTGAGGATGTTGATTAGGCGGTGTCGAGGACACGCTCCACGTTCGCCATCTTGTGCTCTTAGGGGATAATCTCATTTCATGGTCTACAAAAAGGCAGGCCACCCGTTCCCGTTCGAGTGCAGAAGCAGAGTACAGAGGCGTTGCTAATGTTGCTGGTGAGATCTGTTGGATCCGAAACCTTCTTTTGGAATGTCCTCTATGTAAGACATCTTTGGTCTACTGTGATAATATCTGCTATATATATATCTCATAATCTGGTTCAGCATCAACGAACCAAGCACGTTGAGATGGACATCCATTTTGTTCATGAGAAGGGTTCTCTTGGTCATGTCAAAGTATTGCACGTGCCTTCGACATATCAGTGTGAGGATATATTCACAAACGATTTTCCTAGACAACTTTTTCTAGACTTCATATCCAGTCTTAGCGTCCGACCTTTCGCTCCGACTGAGGGGGTGTATTAGCAAGTGTACCATGTTTATATTTACCATATTTAGTGTTATGTAATTATGATAGAATTAGATCAATTGTTGTATAAGGATTCCACATATATATATATACTCCCAAAAAAGATTAATGAAATTCTATACCCCTATTTAATTTGTAACTCCAGTTATTATGATGCATCTCTAGTATTTGTACGACTGTGAATTTTCAAATATATAGGAGCTCTTGCTTGTATACGTGGAGAACATCAACATTGATTCAGATATTTCATCAACTTGTTATTTACAGCATGATATGCGAATGTAATAACTCAAGTAGATAGTTCATGAATATAAAACAGACAAGTCATTAGATATATGAAAAATAAATCAGGCCGAATAGAATGAATGACAGCTAATTTTAGTTTGTTACCACGGAAGAATGTGGTGCAGTGATGGGGTTGCTCTTCTTTTAATCAGAGGTCTTGGGTTCGAGCTTTGAATATTGAAAAATCCTTCATAGAGAGTGCTTCCCCCAAACGGGGCCCTACGCGGACTAATCCAAATATAGTTGGGCTTCTATGCGGATACCGAACATCGAATGGGAAATAAAAAAATGTTTGTACTTCTGTAATAACCGTACAACTTTTGTGCTCATATGTAAACTGTTATTTATGAAGTTATTCAAATTCAACAGGTTTTCTTTAACTTTGTATGTGTTAAAAAAATTATTAAACAAGTACTAATAATTGATTGATATCCAGTAAATCAAATGAATATAGTAAAATTTCAAACTCATAAAATCTTGGATTTGCTTTTGACAATTATACCCTCTCTATTCTCGTGTGAGAGAGGGGGTGTAGAACCAAACTTAAAAACATGGCGAATTTCATACTATTATTACCAAACTTCCTCTTCCCTTCCCCATGCTCCCCACCTCCATATATAAACGATCTCAACACAAACAAGATTTCTTGATTTATCAATTTCTTGTTTTAGGCATGCTAAACAGATGAGTGTGCAATATAGAATGTAGTTTTGGAAGGACGTGTATAATAGAAGAATGAAGTCAAACCCAAAATTTTGGAGGCATTGTCATTTGTCAAAGACATAAAGCTATACAGCACTTCTAACATGATTGAGGTATGTTTGGCCAAACTTCTGGAAAGATATTTTTGTTTCTCAAAAGTAGTTCTGTAGAAACTGTTTCTGGAGAATCAGTTAGAGTGTTTGTCAATAATTATAGAAGTATTTCTGAGAAACATAAACAGTTTCCTGTTTGGCCAACATTTATGCAAATTTACTAAAATATTATTTTTAATAGATTTAAAACTATTTAAAATATTATTTTCTATCATATGTTTCTAAAAATTAGTATATCTTTACAATTTAATAAATTTTTTTAAAATTATTTAATTGCAACATTTAATCAAAAAATAATATTATATTATACATAAGAAATGTAATGATATGATAGTCGATAAACGATATGTTCAAATCTACCCCCTCCCTACCCACACCTACCCCACCCCATCATCAAATTTCTATGTCATATTTTTTTTACTTTTATAAAAAATATATGAATTTTTTTCTTCCCTCCTTACCCCCGCCCTACCCCCAACCCCACCCATCCTCAAATTTCTATTTCATATTTTTTGTTACTTTTATAAAAAATGATTGAAAATATGAAATTTTTTCTTACCCCCACCCCACCCCATTGCCCTACCCCATCCTCAAATTTCTATTTCATATTTTTTGTTACTTTTATAAAAAAAAAATTAAAAATATGAATTTTTCTTACCCGCCATACCCTACCCCACCCCATTGCCCTAACCATCCTCAAATTTCCATTTCATATTTTTTGTTATTTTATAAAAAAAAAATGATTTTTTTTCTTACCCCCACCCCACCCCATTGCCATACCCATCCTTAAATTTCTATTTCATATTTTTTGTTACTTTTATGGGGAAAAAATGAATTTTTTTCTTACCCCACCCCACCCCATTGCCCTACCCATCCTCAAATTTCTATTTCATATTTTTTGTTACTTTTATAAAAAAAATGAATTTTTTTCTTACCCCCCAACCCTACCCCTATTCCCATATTTCTATTTTATATGGGAATATTATATGAGATTAAAAGAAATTTTGTGAAAAGAAAATGGTAAATGGGTCCAAGAAAAATTCAATGAATGAGCAAATGGTTGCTCTTCTTTTAATCAGAGGTCTTGGGTTCGAGCTTTGAATATTGAAAAATCCTTCATAGAGAGTGCTTCCCCCAAACGGGGCCCTACGCGGACGAATCCAAATATAGTTGGGCTTCTATGCGAATACCGAACATCGGATGAAAAATAAAAAAATGTTTGTACTTCTGTAATAACCGTACAACTTTTGTGCTCTTATATATAAAGCCTTCTTCTCATATGTAAACTGTTATTTATGAAGTTATTCAAATTCAACAGGTTTTCTTTAACTTTGTATGTGTTAAAAAAATTATTAAACAAGTACTAATAATTGATTGATATCCAGTAAATCAAATGAATATAGTAAAATTTCAAACTCATAAAATCTTGGATTTGCTTTTGACAATTATACCCTCTCTATTCTCGTGTGAGAGAGGGGGTGTAGAACCAAACTTAAAAACATGGCGAATTTCATACTATTATTACCAAACTTCCTCTTCCCTTCCCCATGCTCCCCACCTCCATATATAAACGATCTCAACACAAACAAGATTTCTTGATTTATCAATTTCTTGTTTTAGGCATGCTAAACAGATGAGTGTGCAATATAGAATGTAGTTTTGGAAGGACGTGTATAATAGAAGAATGAAGTCAAACCCAAAATTTTGGAGGCATTGTCATTTGTCAAAGACATAAAGCTATACGGCACTTCTAACATGATTCAGTGTCTGTTTGGTCAAGCTTCTGAAAAGATATTTTTGTTTCTCAAAAGTAGTTTTGTAGAAACTGTTTCTGGAGAATCAGTTAGAGTGTTTGTCAATAATTATAAGATCTTGAGAAAGCATGCATGATTTTCTGTTTGGCAACGTTATGCAAGTTTACTAAAATATTCTTTTTAATTGATTTAAAACTATTTAAAATATTATTTTCTATCATATGTTTCTAAAAATTAGTATATCTTTACAATTTAATAATTTTAAAAAAAATTATTTAATTGCAACATTTAATCAAAAAATAATATTATATTGTTCATAAGAAATGTAACGATATGATATGATGATACCCAATATGTTCAAACCTATCCCCACATACCCACACCTACCCCACCCCATCCTCAAATTTCTATGTCATATTTTTACTTTTATAAAAATATGAATTTTTTCTTCCCCTTACCCCGCCCTACCCCAACCCCACCCATCCTCAATTTCTATTTCATATTTTTGTTACTTTTATAAAAATGATTGAAAATATGAAATTTTTTCTTACCCCCCCCCCACCCCATTGCCATACCCAATCCTCAAATTACTATTTCATATTTTTTGTTACTTTTATAAAAAAAAATTAAAAATATGAATTTTTTTCTTACCCCCGCCCTACCCCCTACCCCACCCCATTGCCCTACCCATCCTCAAATTTTCATTTCATATTTTTTGTTACTTTTATAAAAAAAAAATGAATTTTTTCTTACCCCACCCCACCCCATTGCCTCTACCCATCCTTAAATTTCTATTTCATATTTTTGTTACTTTTATAAAAAAATGAATTTTTCTTACCAGCCCTACTCCCACCACACCCCATTGCCCTACCCATCCTCAAATTTCTATTTCATATTTTTTGTTACTTTTATAAAAAAAATGAATTTTTTTCTTACCCCCCAACCCTACCCCTATTCCCAAATTTCTATTTTATATGAGAATATTATATGAGATTAAAAGAAATTTTGTGAAAAAAAATGGTAAATGTGTCCAAGAAAAATTCAATGAATGAGCAAAAAGTGTTTCTCCAAAAGCATCAAATTGGTGTTTCTGTTTCTCTTTCCATCTAGAAACACTTTTTGGCTTCTAAAAAAAGTGTTTCTACTTCTGAAAAGAGGGTGTTTGGCCAAAGAAGACTTCCAGAAACTTGGCCAAACACCACCTCAATACCTTTTACCACAAGAAATGTTCACACTTTCGTGCCTTTGTCAAACGAATGAAGTATTTCTACGCTATTAGGAATATAATTTAATCGGTTTTAATAAGGTTCTTAATACTTTATTTTTCATATTACCATATAGTAAGCGTATGGTCATACACTGCAAAAAAAAATGACATATCGTGACAGTTCGGTATGACGGTTTTAGCATTGACTTTCTGGTCAATGGGACTTTGTGACAGTTATGTGACGGTTTTTTAAACCGTCACAGCTTTGTGGCAGCGATGTGACGGTTATTTCAACCGACACATGTTTTTGTGACGGTTTTTTAAATTAGCATTTTATTTTTCTTTTTTAAAAAAAAAATCCATCCGACCCGACCCATTTAACACTAAAACCCGTTTTTCATTACTAAAATCGACCAAATCAACAATTTATTCATCATAAAAAAACACTGTTATAGTGAACAGTAACCGCGGCGGTAAAACGCCATTTTCGGCCACCACATCAATCCATTGGAGGCGAGATTTATACCATTAGCTTCGTCTCTTCAAGCCCGGTATTTCCTCAAGAGCTTGAACACTCAGAAACCAAGCCAATACCTTGAGTTTCGAGGAAGTTCTTGATGTTAAATTTTTGGATCTCGTTTTCGCTTGTCGGGAGCTAATTTTGGTGAAAAGGTGTTCGTCGTCTCTCATCGCCCTCGTCGCTGCCCACGAAAAGGGTAATCCTTGAAATTTATCCTTTAAATTCTACCTCCTTCTATTTGGGATAGTGTAACCTAAAGAAATTACTGTATTTTTGGGCTCATTATTGTTGTCTTTATAAGGATGTACCTTAAGGATATGTTGCTGCTACCTTCTTGAGAAAAATTGATGTCACTTTGATGCTAATTTGCTACTATTTCGAGGCAAAGTGTTAGTTGTTTTGCTGCTGTTGTTACTATTGTTTCCTACCAATAGTGCCTGTATTTGAGATGCTACTCTTGATGAAGGAAAAACAAGCAGATGCTACATTCTTGTGATGGCTTGTTACTGTACTTTGATGCCTAATTTTGGGTTGCTGAGTCTAATGTCATGTTTCTGTTTACTAGGTTGTTGAATGATACATGTACTAGTATTTTGTGTGTATTTGAACTAATTTGCGTCGTGTTATGTTAATGTCCATATCGGCATCTTATAATCACCTGCAATCTGATGTTTACCTGCATCTTATCATTACTTGTAATTCTGTTTCATTGTAGTAAGCATGTACATGTTTACCTACAATCATATTTCGGGTTATATTTGTGCGTATCTGAACTTTTTTTCTATTATATGTCTTTACCGGCTGAAAGCCAAGGCGAGTTTTGGGTTGTTTAGCTTCCTCCGATAGCCTGCCATGTCTAAGGTTCTAAAAACCTTTTTGATAGTTTTACGTAATAAATATCATAGACAAATGAAACTTCATCTAACTAAATATATTAAAATAATTTTAAAGTAGAAGAAAAAATAAGAAATAATAATAATAATAAAGAGAAAATTTTATATACAATAATAAAATATTATAACTAAATAAAATTAAAAAAAGTTGCCTATTAAATTGCAAGAAAGTTATTGCTAATAGTCGTTTAAGAGTTTCAAACGATAAATGTTCCAAAACCATTCAGTTTTTTTACTAATCAAAATTATGGATACAAAATTTTATTAAATTTGTTATCTTTGTTTTAAAATTTCATAAAAATAACTTAGTAAGAATGTTTAATTTATATTTTTAGTTGTCTTTTAATAATTATATTTTTATATACTAAGTTGTGTATATACATCATAAGGGATGTAAGGGTAGAATTTTCATAGTACATGGGTGTAAGTGTTTGATTTTATAATATAAGTGGGGTATAAGAAACTGAATCATATTACAAGGTGTTTTGTGTAATTAACCTTTTTTTTAATCCGATGTTTGATGATATTCTTCTTGGAATCCAATTAATCTGAATTCGTAAGTAAAATTTTATTTTTCAAGTAAAATACTTCTTATTGAAGGAGGTTAGTATTATTGAATTATGGGGAACTGCAGTATATATAGCATTCAGGTTTGGAAGGACATGTATAATAGATGCGCTGAAGGTCATACTTAAGATTGTGGTGGCACTGTGCGGTTTTGTGCGTTTAGACTTTGACTGCAAGAAATATTCACACTTCCAAAGTCGAACATCATGTGGATTTCTGACTGTCATGCATAGACCTGTCCATCTGGTCGGGGACCCAGCCCGATCCAAAAACTAGGATCAGTGTCAGCTAATTTCTGCGAATCACCTGACCCGAAAAGGTGGTTTGACACAGTCAATTTCTGAAAAAACGTCCGTCTTCTCAATCGATTTGACGTTTCCCCCAAATAAATTTCTAATTTTACATTTGCTTCACTACGCGATATACAACAGATTTTAACGTCCAAATTTGATGGTAATGTTTCCGAGAATGTCAATTTAAGTATTGGTAATTCAATTTTAAAATTTCCTGCTTTTTTGTTTTGTAGGGCGGGTCAGAGCCGACCCGAGGCCCGTAGGGTCCCCGAAGGTTCAAGGCCAGAGTCGAAAAATCTAAAAAAAGATAGGGCCAGAGTCGGACAAGTAGGAAAAAAAAATCACCTGACCCAGGCTTTGTACAGGTCTAGTCACTCATGCATATATATAGCATTACAAACTCAACTTAGAAAACTCGTTTCCACCCACTTTCTGAGAGAAAAAAATCACTACGACTGCTAACGGAAATAAAGCCAAGTGATTACAGAAATTTGAAATAATTCAAATGCAAGTAGATATCCCTAAAGACTAGGACATTATTCTAAACAAACATTGTTGAGATTCCAATCCGATCTTGAAAGCTTTTACAAATCCAACAAAACTCTTCATTCCCTCCCTTAAACTAAATGTTGTGAAGCAATTAGTTTATACCAGAAACATCACATACTCCCAGCAGCTTTCGGAGCTTCTGAAAAACTTCAAGCTTCAATGGTTTGGTCATTATGTCCGCCACCTGATCCTGACTCCCACAATGAATTAATTCAATTGTTCCCTCCTTAGTAAGATTCCTTAAGAAATGAAACCTCACATCAATATGCTTGCTGCGACCATGCATAAATAAATTTTTAGACAGCTTAATGGATGAACTGTTGTCACACATCACAGTAGTACAACCTCCATCAGAATGTGCCAGCTCCTTTAAAATTCTTTTCATCCAGACTCTTTGACAAGCCAGCTGCCACAAACTCAGCTTATGTGGTTGATAAAGTCACAATAGGTTGCTTTATTGAACACCATGAAATAGCACTTGAACTCATTAAAAACACGTAACCAGATGTACTTTTCCTGTCGTCCATATCTCCGGCATTCCGTAAATGCCAACAACTCACCATCTCCTCCATTCTTATAATGAATTTCATAGTTCACAATCCCTTTTAAGTATCGAAGTGCTCTTTTGGCTGCCTGTAGATGAATCTCCATGTCATATATCTACTTATGAGACAAGTAACAAACATCATGTCAGGTCTCGTGACAGTGAGATACATTAAACTACCCACCAACTGCTTGTAGTACGTCTTATCGATAAGGTCTCCATTTCCGTTTTTGCTCATTTTGAAACCTGGAACTATTGGACTGCCCGTCGAATTACTTTCCATCATACCAAACCTTCTCAAAACCTCCAATGCATATTTCTTCTGACATATATAAATACCATCAGACTTTTGTAACACCTCGATCCCAAGAAAAAACCTCATCTTCCCCAAGTCAGACATATCAAACTTTCTTAACATAGAGCTTTTAAATTCAGACATCATAACTTCATCATTACCAGTAAAAATTAAATCATCAACATAAACACTTACAATGATAATTTTTCCTTCTCTGTTTCTCTTTGTAAATAATGTTTGCTCGTTATTGCACGTCCGAAAACCTTCACCAATGAAATGTGCTTCGATTCGACTAAACCAAGCTCGTGGAGCTTGTTTTCGTCCATACAGAGCTTTGTGTAACTTGTAAACTAGATGCTCACTGCCTTTTTTTCATATCCTCTTGGATGCTCCACATAGATATCTTCACTCAGTTCACCATGAAGAAAAGTCGACTTGACATCTAGCTGAAAAATCTTCCAATTTTTCTGTGCAGCTAGAGCAATAATCATCTGTATTGTATCCATCCTTGCCACTGGTGCAAAAACTTATGTATAGTCCACTCCATATTTCTGAGAGTACTTTGTAGCACCCAAACGAGCCTTGTACTTATCAATCATTCCATGCTCATTGTATTTGGTTTTGTAAACCCACTTCACTCCTATTCTTTTGGCCCCAGCTGACAGCTCAGTGAGTGTCCATGTTTGGTTCTTTTCAATAGATTTGATTTCACTGTTCATGGCCAGCCTCCAATTTGCACTCTTCACAGCTTCCTCAAAATACAATGGGTCAGTTGACACCACTAATGAAATATGAACTTCATCCTCAAATAGTCCTTCACCACTAACATAATCACCCATCCACGTAGGAGGTTGCCTCTCACGAGATTTCCACAACTCCCCCACTCTCTTTTCACCCTCACTAGGACCATCTTACTCTTCTCTAACTCCCTCATCACGAGTCTCTCCTATATCTACATCAATATTTTCTACATTCCCATTATCACTCCCCCTTCTTCATGTTCACCATCACCCCATTCTAAGTCTAATATTATTTGTTTTTCATAACTCACATCCCAATCCTATTGTTTTTCTTCTTCAAAAATTACATCTCTACTCACAATAATTCTCTTAGCAACAGAATCGAATATCCTGTAACCTTTTGATTCCTCACTAACTCCCAATAACACACAAGTAATGCTTCTATTATCAAGTTTAGTCCTCCTTTCTGCTGGTACATGAATGTGTGCTATGCAGCCAAAGACCCGAAAATGATCTACTGAGGGTTCCACTCCAAGCCTCCTCTGGTGTAACATCTTTGACTGCCAATTTAGGACACCTGTTTAGGACATAGATAGTTCAGTTCACTGCCTCCGGCCAAAAAGTCTTGGGAGTGTTCTTGTCAGATAACATGGAACGAATCATGTTCATCACGGTTCTATTTTTTCTTTCAGCAACATCGTTCTGCGGAGTATAAGCGGTGGTCAACTGCCTCTTGATCCCACTTTGTTTGCAAAAATCATTGAACTCATTTGAATTGAATTCTCCTCCTCTATCAGTACGAAAACACTTAACAAATAATCATGTCTCTTTTTCAACCATAGTCTTAAAGCATTAAAAAAAATTAACGCCTCTTTTCTACCAAGAATACACTCATGCTTTTCTACTATAATCATCAATGAATAACAAAATGTATTTTTTGTTTCTATTAGATGTAGGAGTGATCAGGCCACAAATGTCTGCATGAATAAGTTTCAACTTTTGAGTTGCTCTCCAAGTACTCTTCTTTGGAATAGGGTCACGGTGTTGCTTTCCGTTGATGCAATCTGTGCATGTCTCACTTGAGGCAGCAAGTTGGGGAAGTCCACGTATCAAGTTATTGTACATCAAGGTTCGCAAACCCTTGTAACTCAGATGCCCATACCTTCGATGCCAAAGATGAAAAAGGTTTGAGTTCTTGTTTGAAAACACTGATCAGATTGTACTTGAGATGGAGCTTGAGACTGAGTCAACAAGATAAATATCCGATTGCCACTCATGTTTGTTTGAATTATCAAACCCTTCTCTGGATAAAATATCTTGCACATCCCTCCCTTGATCAAAATAGCCAAGCCTCTTTCTTGCACCTGCCCTATGCTCAAGAGATTATTTCTCAACTCTGGAATATAGTATACCTCAGCAACAATGTGATTTACTCCATTTAGTAGAAGCTTTACACTTCTCTTTCCCATCACATCCATCTTAGTATTGTTTCCCAATTTTACTGAATGTCGAATTTTTTCATTGAGTTCATTGAACATAGTTCAATCGCCGCACATATGATTAGAACACCCTGAATCAAGGAACTATGCATCGTCTCTTTTGGCCTCATACAACTCCACATAAGACATCAAAAACATTTCTTCTTCCTTATCAAGCTCTGCATAATTTTCCTCTTTTCCATCGAGATTGAATATAGTTTGATTGCCTCACATGTGATTAGAACACCCTGAATCAAGGAACCATGCATCATCTCCTTTGGCCTCATACAGCTCCATATAAGACATCAAAAGCATTTTTTCTTCCTCATCAAGCTCTGCATAATTTGCTTCTTTGTTCCCAGAAATATCGAAAATGTCCAAGTTAATGACATCGGTAACACTCCACAGTTGCCTTGTTGAAGTCTGCTCGACCTCTCCCTCTTCCTCTTCCTCTTCCTATTCCTCTTCCTCTTCCTCTGTAGGTACCACGACCACGACATCTTCCTCCTTTAGATGAAACTTTCAAATCACGTTCCTCACCATTACGTCTCTGAAACTTTTGTTCATGCACTATTAATGAGCTTTGTAACTCATCAACAGTAATAGCATCAATGTCTTTTCACTCCTCAATTAAACATACACCATAGTTGAACTTCTCAGTTAAAGAGCGTAGGATTTTCTCCACCACTTTAACATCCTGCATATCTTCTCCATAAATTCGCATCTTGTTGGCCACTGTCATGACCCTAGAGAAGTACTATGTTACTCCTTCATCGGACCTCATCTCAAGAGTTTCAAATTCTCTACGGAGAGCTTGAAGATGAGACCTCTTGACCCTTGCATTTTCTTCGAATTTTTTCTTCACGACGTCCCATATATCTTTGGCAATATTCTTCTTGAGAATGGTGTCAAGAACGGTCCGGTCGATCGCCTGGAAAAGATAATTCTTCACTTTCAGGTCCTTCAGCTTCATCTCATCATTCTTCTTTCGTTGTGCATCTGTCTCCACTGATGCACTTGCTGGCTCAATATAGCCTGACTCCACCAGCTTCCAAAATTCCTTAGATCGTAGAAAATTTTCCATCAACATGCTCCAATGATCATAGTGACCATCAAAGCGAGGAATGGCTGGCTCATCTTCTGTGCTGCTGCAAGAACTTCAAATACTGTTGCTTTGATTTATCAGGCCCAGTGGGGGCTCTGATACCAGATTGTTGGAAACTTTGATCTGAAAAGAAACTATGAACAAGCACGCAACAAGCTGAATTGAATGACTTAATTTTATTAACAATAACTTTAGCTTAAGTAGTCATTCAATACACAGCTCACTTAGCATAAATAAAGCCAAGTGGTTATAGAAACTTGAAATAATTCAAATACAAGTAGATATTCCTAAATACTAGGAATCTCCCTAAAGACTAGAACATTATTCTAAACAAACACTGCTGTAAACTCTTCAAGGAGTACATGCTAAGCAAGGACGAAACATCATACCTACGCTTACCAGTATCAAAAGGTACCATGCTTATGTTAATAATTTTTTACTCTCCTAATTTAACATAACTCCATACACTTAATTCTCATTTAGTTTAACGTTTCATTACATTGTTAATTAATTAGCCTCTCATAATTTAAAATATTAAAAGGGAAAACGAACTGTTATAAGAGAAACCTTTGCTTTAGCAACAAAAGCGAATTATCTTTTTTCCCTCCCTCCACTCCAAAACCTTTATCTTCATCTATGCATATAGATGGATTTTGCATTTTACACATATTGATAGTGTAATAAAGAATTTATATTATCATTAGTATAATTTATGAATTGTTAGTAGGTTTCTTACATTATTTTCTATATAGTTAATTTCAGATATAATGAATAGTTGGTTATATAATACTTATAATTATCTTTTTAAGTAATTCGCTAGTATAACCAAAAATTTACATTGCTAGGGCATGCATGAAAATTAAATTAAGTTTATATTAGTAACACGTCGTATTCTCAATTTCCTGTACGTTGTGACACATCACTAAATGCTTGGACCTCACCTCCCACTTGTCGTACATCATATAAGCCAAGTACCCTGGACCTCCAGCTCATCCAGGAAGTTAGGACCATATAACAAAAGTAGCAGAATTTACAGGCCTGCCTACATATATATGATTAGCTCAATTATTAGTTTATGTCGCTTACTCAGTAGTACACCAGCATACTACGGCTTACAATAATATTATACGTGAACATACATATAAGTTCAAATTTATTGGCGGCCCCGTATTGTCGTCAACGTCTTTCAACACCTTAATTAAATTTTGTTACATTTAGACATATGAGGTAGGGTCTTACTATGTCATTTAGACATTTTTCGCTGGACCAACCAAATATATAATATGTGTAACATATTTGCCGATTACATGATAAATTACATTATAATACGTTTCAATTGATCCCATAATAATATAAAAATAAATTCTACGTAAAACTAATATTTCAAAAAAGAAAATAAAAATCTATTTACTAAACCCTAATGAACACACAAAAAAAAACACATTTACTAACAAAATAAATCTTTTGAAATCATGTTCTTGGTGTTCTTCATCATTTTCATCTTCATGTGTGTTCTTGTTCCAACCATAATTTTAATTCAAAATTTTAAGAAAAATTCCTCCAAATTTGTTATAACTTCAGCTAAAGATTCCCTGCGAAGACCCGAAGACAACTCCAACATTAATTTCTCAAAAATTTCATCAAATAAAGTAACTCATTTTAAACCTTCAAGCTTTCTAAAGAAACCCTTTAATGGTGATTCGATGAGTTCCTTTGATTTTTTTTTCATTTTACTAAGACAGAGCAAGAAATTAAGTTAAATTAAAAATATAATTGATTTTTTTTCCGATAGTGATATCGATGACGGCGATATCGATATTGATAGGAAGATGGTAGAGAAAAGAATGAAAAAGAAAAAGAAAAAAAAAATACAAAAAAAAAAAGAATGAAGGAGAATAAGAAAAATTAAAAAAAATGATTTTTGCGTCTGCTTGATGTGAAATCTACATAACTTGTCAAGTCAGCGAAAAATATCTAAATGACATAGTGTGAGTTCTTCTCGAGTTTCTAAATGAAACAAGATTTAATTGATGTGTCTAAGTGAAAAATATTGACGACCACCAGGGCCGTCGATGAATTTGACCTAAATATAAGCCCAATTATTGGGAGTTTGTATCCGGAAATTCTATTGGTCAAGGCATTCAATTTAATGGAGTACATAATATTACGAGTTTAAAGTATGCTGCCTACCTAGTTGAGTTTCTTCTCTTTCATGTTTACTATGTTTAAAACAGGGGTCCATTTTTGTACAACTCTTTTGAATCATCCAAAATCATGTCAATTCAAGAACATGGTATGGACACCAATTTTACAGAAGTGTTTGAAGTTAATGGTTCCAATTTGCATAGAAACCTTAGTGGGTTGTTGCTTTAGTACTATGTGGTTCTGCTTATAGAGTTGCTTGATTTGGATGGGAGCCTTAGAACCAAACATGTGAACTAACCTAACAGAATTTATTAATACTACTAACAATAATTTAACAATACACGCCTTGAAAATTTCTCCAACATGACTGAGTACTGCAGACAGTTGAAACTACTGATGGATCAACTCTCCAACGTCGACACGTCTGTCTCGGACACAAAATGGTGTTGCAATTGACTGCAGGCCTTTCTAACGGCGACTATGATACGTTAGTCACCGTGATTCAACAGACAGATCCGCTACTCAGTTTTAACAAAACTCGCTCGCAGTTGTTGCTCGAGAGACTCGACGTGCTAAGCAAGATGAGCACAATCAGAACAATAACTCAAAAAAAACTTGACTCCTTTACTAGCACATTCCAGGAAAGCGCAGTGTTTTTTAAGACATATGCTTACAAGAGTTGGACCAACATACCAATGCACAAGGGGGTAGGTTCAAGCTAATATCTACCCTGCTTCCTACAGTTAACATCCCATTTTTAACACAGTTAAAGCTATGTAGAGGGACCACTATCCTAATCAATATAACACATTTCTAACACTAATCATAGCTGAAAATACACTGGCCTGCCTGATGCCTTTAAAGACTCAGAAAAGGCAAGTCCAAAATATCACAGAACTAAAAGACTGAGGCAACTTCAGCGATATACATACTTCATAAAGGACTGCAAGTTAAACCTGGAATGCAAACATGTATATAATGCCGGTGTGTAATCTCTTAGCGACTTGACAAACAGGTATAGTGTAAAACAGCTTGGAGGAACATTAATGCGACCAATTTTAGCACTTAAAGCAGAGAGAATGGACACAATCTGTTTTATTAGACAAATACGAAGGATAAGCCACCACCCGGAGAGACTATTTTTATACGCGCAACCAATTTGACTTAAGCCAATACAAACACAGACTTATACCGTCTACCGAAAGCGGGCAGGTTTCAAAACATGATTGATATATTTACCAAAAAAACTCCACCTTGATACAAATGAATACCCAACACTTTTCATATCCAGCAGTGATTACACGATAGCGCGATCCCGCAGACATACATGAATTTCACACGCAAAATTACTTATTCTGACACACAACAAAGGCTAATAAAACACATTAACACTCCGATCGCGAATGTTAATAACAGTTGTTATTAATTAAACAAGTTCAGCGATTCACTTAATAAGCGTAAGCAGCTATTGATATTGATCTAACACATGCTCAATCAAGCGTACAAAGAGGTACGCTGGACACACTGACGTCAAACAAAATTAAGGCGAAAGGGTAACGGGTTTACCTTCTCCGGACAGCGAACCAAGGCAGCGTATCAAGTCAGTCGATTCACTCGGGGTTTATTGCGATGCGATTTGGAAAGGCAGAACCTAGACTTCTAATTCTCGAATTAGATTACCTGTCGGACTACTGATTTTCGATGCCTTTTCCCTAATGTTTGCTTCTGTGGGAATCGATACCGCTTTCCCTGTTTTCTGCTGATTTCAGATGCTTTTTTTCCTCTGTCCAAAGCTCCTTTGTGTTTTTAACGGGTCTCTTCCTGCGGAAAACTGATGCCTTTGCATGTGTAGGAATCCCTCTTTATAGTCCCTTCTGGGTTTCATTTTAAGGTAAGCTTTTATGGCTGATTTGATTGTGCTTTTGGTGTTGATTTTCTTTACTGATATTTTTTTTGACCGAATTTGGTATGATTTTTGCTGATTTTATGTGATACGATTTTGGGTGTTGATCTGGTAAGCCTTTGGTTATGGTAAGTTATATCTTTCGATTTGATTTCCATTTGGGTGTTTATTTGGGCGTCGAAAGTGAGAGTTTACTGGCTGGGTGTGCATGGGTAAGGAAAGGTCGTCGGATTCTCAGGCGAGAATCTCGTGAGGAAGGTCTTGGCGATAGGTGCGAGGAAAGTGTGGCGACTGTTTGCTTCTAGGGTTCCTATTCTTTTTTAGGTTAGTCTTTTTTTCTTTGGACGAAAAGGGGTGTTGGTGAAGATAAAGGTCGTGGGCTGCGGGTCGTGGGTTTGGGCCAAGGGAATTGTTGGGCTGGGTTTTAATTAAAGGTTGGGGAATTAGTTTAAGGTGTAATTTTAGGTAAAATCAATTAATGGGAAATAAATGAGGTTTAAATTATTATTAAATTATTTAAATGCTAAATGCGGATATGACATTTAAGGATTGCTTAATGCTTTTATATATGCTACGCTATTATTTAAAATCTCATTTATTTAAATTATCTTAATATGACTTTAGGTGCTTTATTAATTTTTAGCTTGGGTTTAAATTATTACAATAATTATGGAATTGTTTTGCGTATTAATAAATGCGACTATGCTATTTGACACGACGTCATTGCTAAATCATTTATTTATTTACGTATTTATTATTATTAAAATTATTAAGAATTAATGAAAATAGAATAGGGCATAAAATTGATAAATGCGGGTGCGAGACTCGAAGTGTTTAATACTCTTCGTAAAATACGGTGCCATTATTAAATCGCTTATTTATGCGTGTATTAATATTTTATTGTTGCATTTTATTATTATAAAAATTGTAAAAAATTATTTTGAAAAATTTGTGTAATTTTATAGCTAATGACTGGACGGGAGGGTCAAAATTGGGTGTCAACAACTTGTCCCTCTTTGTGTGGAGATGATGGAAGAGTCTTCAGACAAAGACGTTGACTTATAGCCAATTTTGTCTCGATCCTCAGAATTAAAAAAAAATGTCGGGCAATTAAGACAAAGCTGACGCAATTTTAAAATTTGTCCCAGTGTCGAGTTATGACGACACTGGGCTACCATGGTCAAACACCAAGGCGGGCTGACGCGGACTCAAAATCTGTCCTGGTGTCGAGTTATGACGACACTGGATTACCATGGCCGAAACACCAAGGCGGGCTAAAGAGGACTCAAAATTTGTCCCAGTGTCGAGTTATGACGACGTTGGGATGACGTGATGTTAAAATAAAATAAAAATAAACTAGCTTGACCCTAGGGGTGTACCTGTATCGACTTATGTTTCTGGATTTATAGTGATGTGGAATGAGTGGACCGACGCGTGAGGCCGCTTCTGTCATTCGTTGGGAAGGTTGGCCGACAAATTATCTGGTTATTGAAGAGAAAATCCACGTTGTGCTCCTGCTCCTGCATGCTAACACATAAGCAAACGGTTAGTGCATAACTGTTACGTTAAAATGATAACGCATGAATTTATTGATAATGTAACTGTGTGAGTAGAAAAAGTTATCCTGCAAAAATGTGATGTCTGCTGCAAATGCTGTGATTTCGCTCTTGCACGGACGTGTTGCGATTGTGAATGTGGATATGTTGTTCTTGCATAGACGTGCTGCAACTGCTCCTTTAGATTGAAGCTCTGTAGACTAAAGCTCAAGAAAAAGTTAGTGCGTAACTGCTAAGATAGAATAATAAAGCATGAATATATAAGGAAATGCAATTTTGAGAGTAGAGAAATCGTCCTTGCGTAGATGTGATATGCTGATGACGTCATCTTTGGACGTGGCGTCATTTTCGTATGGGCGGCGCTTTCGGACTCGGTGTCGTTTTCGGACTCGGCGTCGTTTTCGGACTCGGCGTCGTTTTCGGACTCGGCGTCGTTTTCGAACTTGGCGTCGTCTTCGGACTTGGCGTCATTTTTGGACTTGGCGTCATTTTCGGACATGACATCATTTTCGGACTTGTTGTGTTGATGACGTCGTTGCCTGGACGTGTTGCGCTGATAATGTCGTTGCCTGGACGTTTTGCGCTAATGACGTCGTTGCCTGGACGTGTTGTGTTGATAACGTCGTTGTCTGAACGTGTTGTTGCTGGCGTCGTTGCGTAGACGTAATGTTGCCTGGACGTGTTGTTGTTGGCGTCGTTGCGTAGACATAATGCTGATGACGTCATTGCGTAGACGTAATACTGATGACGTCGTTGCCTGGACGTGTTGCTGCTGGTGTCATTGCGTAGACGTAATGTTGATGGCGTCATTGCGTAGACGTAATGCTGATGACGTTGTTGCCTGAACGTGTTGTTGTTGGCGTCGTTGCGTAGACGTAATGCTGATGGCGTCATTGCGTAGATGTAATCGCGATGGCGTTTCCTGGGCGTATTGTTCTTTGGCGTCGTTGCGTGAGGCGTAATCTTGATGGCGTCATTCGCGTAGACATAATCGCGTCGCGTCGTTGCACGTCGATGGCGTCGTTACGGGCGTGTTCTTGATGGCGTCGTTGCACGGGCGTATTCTTGTTGGTGTCATTGCGTAGACATAATCGCGATCGCGTCGTTATGCGAGCGTGTTCTTGGCGGCGTCGTTGCACGGGCGTATGTTGATGACGTCATTGCGTAGACATAATGCTAATGGCGTCGTTGCGTAAACGTAATGCTGATGACGTCGTTGCATGGACGTGTTGATGCTGACGTCGTTGCATGGACGTATTGCTACTGGCGTCATTGCGCAGACGTAATGTTGATGGCGTCGTTGCGTAGACGTAATGCTGATGATGTCGTTGCCTAGACGTATTGTTGCTGGCGTCGTTGCGTAGACGCAATGCTGATGACGTCGTTGAGTAGACGTAATGTTGATGGCGTCGTTGCGTAGACGTGATGCTGATGACGTCGTTGACTAGACGTATTGCTACTGGCGTCGTTGCGTGAGCCGCATCGATGGCGTCGTTGCGTAGGCGTGATCTTGATGGCGTCGTTGCACGGGCGTGTTCTTTGATGCTCCTGTAGAATAAATGCTCCTGCAAGCTAAGTTTGAGAAAAATTAGTGTATACCTGTTAAAACGAAATGGTAAATATATATGAGAAAATGCAATTCTATGGGTAGAGATGTCGTCCCTGATATGCAAGATGATGTGAATACTGAGATGTTGTCCTTGCACGAACATGCTAAACGATGCAACTGACGAATTTCCATGATGCATTTGTTGTGTGCGACGCGTGTGTTGCAAAATTTGACTTTAGGCCCGAGATGATGCGCTAGACCTTGTTGCCGATTTTTGAATTTTGATTGTTGATTGTCGATGTCCCTTTCTGCTTCTGCTGCTTCTACTGCGGACTTTGAACTTTGGATTGTTGTCATATCCTCTGCCTCTGCTGCTTCTTTCTGCTTCTGCTAATATGGAGGACCTGCACTCAAAGAAAACTTGTGAGTTTGGGGGGTGGTCGATTCGTATTTGACTTCGCAACTTTGTTTCTTGACATCTGCGTCGGCGTGTTTGGACACGCAACCCGTATGCAGTTTCCTATCTTGTCCCAGTTTTGAATATGCAAAGGGCGTTTGGCCTAAAGTGGGTCTCAATGGGGTTGCTTGTATATTATGCGTATTCTCGTTATTTTCAAAACAAAGGGAAAGTTTCCTAATGGTATGACCGAAGCCGATTTAGGCCGCATATGTATCCTCATTAGGGAATCAGGTCATGACGTAGTTCATTACAAGCGAAATTGGGTAAAATTAAAATTTTTAAAGATGGGACCGAAGCCGATATGGTCTCCTACGTATCCGCCAAGGGAATCAGGTCAAACGTAGTTCCAATTACAAGCAAAAGAGAAATTGGGATTTTCTAAAGGTGGGACCGAAGCCGATATGGCCGCCTACGTATCCCCACGAGGGAATCAGGTCACACGTAGTTCCAATTACATGAAAACCTAAGCAAAACATTGTTAAAACTTAAATACGAGTCTTGAATTATTCTGCTAAACTAAATTGCTCTTCTTATCTAGACTCTAGGCGGACCAGAACGAGGGTGCAAATCCAATCTACCAATATGTCTCCTTTCTCTGCATCATGGCTGGCTGGGTCTTCATGATCTGCTATCAGTATCTCCTTCTTTTGACTTCTGTGTGGTGCATGCTTGGATAAATGACTGATTCAGGCGGAGCGGGTTCTGGCCAGAGAACACCTCTCTTCCTTTGGGGTTCATTGTACTTATTGGGGGAGGCCTCCTCCACCTGAATGACTCTCTCTTTGATCAGCTCCCTTACTTTGTCTCTGAGTGTATAACACATTCCCATGTCGTGTCTGATGGCTCCAGAATGGTATGCACAACTTTTGTTCTCATCATGAGCTTTGGACTTGGGATTGGGAACATTCTTTGAAATTGGCTGGAGTATCCCTGCAACTCTCAACCTCTCGTACAACTGCGACAAAGGCTCGGCTAAATGGGTGTATATTTTGGCTGGCCTTTCTGTGGCATTTAGGTGGGGTGTGAAGATGTTTAGTGGACGGGCTTCTAGCCGTGGCGTATACACGGGTGGGTATCGCAAGGGGTTGTCATATGTATTGCGAAAATAGGTTCGTGGTGGCCTTTTATCTTGGTTTGTGTTTGGCTGGGGTATGGTAGGCATTTGGTTTTGTGTGGGATATATGGGTGCATTGTATATTGGCTGAGTGTGGTAAATGGGATATGTAGTAAGAGGGTACTGGTAATAATTTGGAGGATTTTGATTGTTTTGGTTATTTGCAGTTACGAGTGCTCTAGTGAGGTTTCGGGGCCTTTTGATTTCGGCCTGCAGGGTTGCCATTTGTTGCGGTAATTGGGCGAGGTGTTCGATCGGTCTACGCTGATTTTCTTTTCTGAGACCTCTGTTTTGCCTATAGGAACCAAGACGGGTTCCGACTCATTCTGCTCAAATGTCCTTGAATCAGTCGTGTCGCTGGATCGTGTCTTTGATCTTGTGAAATATCGATGCTCTGTCATTGCTTAGTCAAATACAAATCGACCTTTGGGGAAGATGATAAATCCTTTTACACAAAATGTAGCAAACCGCGTTAGTGTAAAGCACGTGATTTTTGCAAAGATGTAAATAACATTTAGCAAGTATATGTTGCACATAAATTGTCACATTGCAAGCGAGTCCTAACATGCGTGGAGACCCCTTTGTGCCAGAGGTAGGCCTAAACGTCACATATGTGAGGTTATGATGGATTTGTCCAAGCCGTCCAACTGTAATGCTTTTGTTGGAAATGACGACCAAATGACGGTGCACTTTTTCCAATTTCAGCATGTCATGATTAGGCTTGGATTTGTCTATCATTGTCACGCTACACATAATATGCTGGTTGGTTGTTGGGTTGAGAAACTCGTCGACAAGTTTGGTGTTTTTCCTAATTGTGGTGTCGATACCAAGGACCGACCCACCTAAGGTAAATGCATGCATGCCTTAAAATAAAGGGTGGTATAGCTCTATCATGAGTTTCTAAGATTTGGCTTTACTAGGCCTTGAGTTTCAGAGCGACAACTCGAGTGAGCTAGGCTACGGTGATCGGAATCGATCTAACTCCGCGCAGGCGCTAACTCTCCTAAAATTTTGGATATTTTGAAAGAAATTTGCGGGTGCGCGAAGCACACCAGCGCGTGAGTGTGTGATAGTGTGAATTTTTCAGAGTGGAAGAGATATGAGCGGAATGTCAATTTAAGGAAAGCAGTAAAGCAAATAGCAATTAAAATAAATAAAACAAAATACAGCACACAAAATTAAATGTAAAAAATAATGCCGAATAATAACCCTAGGTCTGTTGTGGTTAAGAACCTTAATCCCCAACGGAGTCGCCTTTTCTGTCACGCCCTTTTCGACCGCGACATTATTTTAGCGAACCCTGCTTAAATAAAAATGTTAGAAAATAAATAAAAAAGCTAAAAAGGTGCAAAAGGGTTGCTAAAGTGCTAAGGAGTCGCCACCTAATTAGTTTGGGTGAATTAGGACACCTAAATGTCAACTAGGTTAAAGTCAACATTAACTCCATTTTAATGGTCTGCTAAACTTAATGAGATTTTGGGCAAAGATTCTTTATTAATCTAGAGGGAAGGGGTTAGGCATTCTCTAAGATCCGCTAACTTGCGATTGTCCATTCAAACCTAGGTTAATTATTATGATAAGAAAATGCATGCTTAGAAAAGTATTTGAAGTAAAAAAATGTTGCAAGTGTTTTATCTAAAGTAAGGAAAAATGTGTTCTTTGATGACATAAAAGGTTTATGGTTTTATAAAGTAGAATTAATTTTGGATGAAAATATATGTTCATAAGATACTTAAAGAACATATAAATTTGCTATATTAGATAAAATATATATTGCATAGTATAGTGCAAAGGTAATAATGCAAGAATCAGTTTCTTTGACAAAAAATGTATTTAGGTAAGTAGGCATGACATAATTTATAAATAGTATAGAGTTCCAAAATATGCATTCATGTTGTTTATAAAATACTCTTTTTGGCAATGAAAAATAAAAGGAAAGTTAGTTATTTATGAATTTGCTTTGTTAATTATGCAAAAATGTAGTTTAGTTTTTAATTACTCTCTTTGCAATGATAAAAAAATATTCCGACATGCATGACAATCCAAAATAAGCAATTAGGGAAAGGGCCAAATTTCTAATACCCAATTTATCTTTTAATTTATTGATTCAAGGTCTAACTATTCTAAGTGTTCTGCTAATTAATGTAGCGTTAGGCAAATAATTACAACAAATAAATGGGGGCGGAATAGGAATCAATAAGGATGACTCGAAGAATGGCGATGTCATTCCGCCGGTAGTTTGGAGTTTTCTATGCGAGATGCGGCGATGAACATGGGTGCGGATCTTCATTTGAAGTAACTCATGATGAGTCTCGCTATGAGACTCTTAATTTTGCTCCGATGCGTGTCATGTAAAAAAATGAGGATTAGTATATATTCTAGACCTTATCAAATGATAAATAACATTGGCAAAATTAAACATATGTTATGATCCTAACAAAACTAATCAGTAGCGTGAACATGATGAATTTTGGGAGCTTATATAACATGACTTGAGCTTGTTCCAGACTAATATAAGAGGTTAACATGTGCATATTGTTACTCAAATCACGCCATAGTCTATTGACATGGTTAAATAATTTAGAAGGAATTTCATATTATTATGGATACTATCTTAGCATTCAGGCATATAAGGACAAAACAAAAGTACTCGAATACACAGATAGTAAATCAAACATGGTTTTTCTGAGAGGTGATGGATATTATAACCTATTGTGATGTTAGAGGTGGCATATTCAATCATAGTATTAACAAGGCATACAAACACTTTCAAGGTCCTATTATGTAGAAGATGACTTTAAATGCAAACAATTTGACATATAAACTGTTCATTCAATACACCTCATCCTAACATGCATACATGTTATAGAAAGTCTAGATCCCAAACATTACGAAGTGACAGATAAACTTAGACAAGGCAAACCAGGGAACATTCAGCTTATCAAGTCTTAATTTGCTTTCCAAAAAATGAAGTAGATGAAAAGTAATAAAAGACCCACCAGTAACAGTAACTCAAAAAAAAACTTGAATCCCTTTACTAGCACATTTCAGGAAAGCGCAGTGTTTTTTAAGACATATGCTTACAAGAGTCGGACCAACATACCAATGCACAAGGGGGTAGGTTCAAGCTAATATCTACCCTGCTTCCTACAGTTAACATCCCATTTTTAACACAGTTAAAGCTATGTAGAGGGACCACTATCCTAATCAATTTAACACTTTTCTAACACTAATCATAGCTGAAAATACACTGGCCTGCCTGATGCCTTTAAAGACTCAGAAAAGTCAAGTCCAAAATATCACAGAACTAAAAGACTGAGGCAACTTCAGTGATATACATACATCATAAATGACTGCAAGTTAAACCTGGAATGCAAACAGGTATATAATGTCAGTGTGTAATCTTTTAGTGACTTGACAAACAGGTATAGTGTAAAACAACTTGGAGGAACATTAATGCGACCAATTTTATCACTTAAAGCAGAGAGAATGGACACAATGTGTTTTATTAGAAAAAATACGAAGGATAAGCCACCATCCGGAGAGACTATTTTTATACGCGCAACCAATTTGACTAAAGCCAATACAAACACAGACTATTACCGTCTACCGAAAGCGGGCAGGTTTCAAAACATGATTGATATATTTACCAAAAAAACTCCACCTTGATACAAATGAATACCCAACACTTTTTATATCCAACAGTGATTACACGATAGCGCGATCCCGCAGACATACATGAATTTCACACGCAAAATTACTTATTCTGACACACAACAAAGGCTAATAAAATACATTAACACTCCGATCGCGAATGTTAATAACAGTTGTTATTAATTAAACAAGTTCAGCGATTCACTTAATAAGCGTAAGAAGCTATTGATATTGATCTAACACATGCTCAATCAATCGTACAAAGAGGTACGCTGGACACACTGACGTCAAACAAAATTAAGGTGAAAGGGTAACGGGTTTACCTTCTCCGGACAGCGAACTGAGGCAGCGTATCAAGTCAGTCGATTCACTCGGGGTTTATTGTGATGCGATTTGGAAAGGAAGAACCTAGACTTCTAATTCTCGAATTAGATTACACCGGACTCACGATTTTCGCATTTTCCCTAATGTTTGCTTCTGTGGGAATCGATACCTCTTTCCCTGTTTTTTGCTGATTTCAGATGCTTCTTTTCCTCTGTCCAAAACTCTTTTGTGTTTTTAACGGGTCTCTTCCTGCGGAAAACTGATGCCTTTGCATGTGTAGGAATCCCTCTTTATAGTCCCTTCTGAGTTTCGTTTTAAGGTAAGCTTTTATGGCTGATTTGATTGTGCTTTTGGTGTTGATTTTCTTTACTGATTTTTTTTGACCGAATTTGGTATGATTCTTGCTGATTTTATGTGATACGATTTTGGGTGTTGATCTGGTAAGATTTTGGTTATGGTAAGTTATATCTTTCGATTTGATTTCCATTTGGGTGTTTATTTGGGCGTCGAAAGTGAGAGTTTGCTGGCTGGGTGTGCATGGGTAAGGAAAGGTCGCCGGATTCTCAGGCGAGAATCTCGGCAAGGGAAGGTGCGGCGATGGGGGTGCGAGGGGAAAGTGTGGCGACTGTTTGCTTCTAGGGTTCCTATTCTTTTTTAGGTTAGTCTTTTTTTCTTTGGACGAAAAGGGGTGTTGGTGAAGATAAAGGTCGTGGGCTGCGGGTCGTGGGTTTGGGCCAAGGGAATTGGTGGGCTGGGTTTTAATTAAAGGTTGGGGAATTAGTTTAAGGTGTAATTTTAGGTAAAAATTAATTAATGGGAAATAAATGAGGTTTAAATTATTATTAAATTATTTAAATGCTAAATGCGGATATGACATTTAAGGATTGCTTAATGCTTTTATAAATGCTACGCTATTATTTAAAATCTCATTTATTTAAATTATCTTAATATGACTTTAGGTGCTTTATTAATTTTTAGCTTGGGTTTAAATTATTACAATAATTATGGAATTGCTTTGCGTATTAATAAATGTGACTATGCTATTTGACACGACGTCATTGCTAAATCATTTATTTATTTACGTATTTATTATTATTAAAATTATTAAGAATTAATGGAAATAGAATAAGGCTTAAAATTGATAAATGCGGGCGCGAGACTCGAAGTGTTTAATACTCTTCGTAAAATGCGGTGTCATTATTAAATCGCTTATTTATGCGTGTATTAATGTTTTATTGTTGCATTTTATTATTATAAAAATTGTAAAAAATTATTTTGAAAAATTAGTGTAATTTTATAGTTAATGACTGGACGGGAGGGTCAAAATTGGGTGTCAACAGGTATAAGGCACGACTTGTGGCTAATGGCACAAATCAGCAGAAGGGCATTGATTGTGGTGATATCGTCAGCCTGATTGTCAAACCGGCTACCATTCACACAGTTTTGAGCATTGTCATGGGCAAACACTGGTCGATCCAATAGCTTGATGTGAAAAATGCATTTTTACATGGGGATCTACGTCAATGCTGGATTCGATTCACCCGTCCGTCCTCATTATGTGTGTCATTATATGTCTCAGTAAGTCATTATATGACACAAGCAGGCCGTCGTGGTATAATTGCTTTGTCATGTATATCTTGCAGATTGGATTTGTATGCAGCAAGAGTGATACACCACTCTTCATTTTTCATCGAGGTAGTAGCACTGCTTACTTATTACTTTACGTGGATGATATTTTTCTTACTGCTTCCTCCAATGGGTTGAAAAATGAGATTATTGTTTTGCTTATGTCCGAATTTGCAATGACTGATTTGGAAAAGTTGAGTTATTTTTTGGGGATATCAGTGACCAGGTCTGCCGGCCACATGTTCTTGTGTCAACGTAAGTATGCAGAGGAGATTGTGTACAGGGCTAAGATGGAGAATTGCAAAGTTTCACCTACTCCAGTTGATTCAAAATCTAAGCTCAGTGCTATGGATGGTGCTCCAGTCTCCGATCCTACTATGTATAGGAGCCTTGCAGGTGCACTTCAGTATCTCACATTTACAAGGCCAGACATTTCTTATGTTGCTCGGCGTATGCTGTTTATGTACGCCGCAGAGTCTCATTTCACTGCCCTTAAGCGTATCATCTGATACATTAAGGGCACACTTGATTATGGTTTGCACCTATACCCCTCTGCACCAAACAAATTGCTCTCATATACGAATGCAGATTGGGCAGGGTGTCCGGACACGCGACGCTCCACCTCCGGCTTTTGTGTTTTTTTAGGAGATAATCTGATTTCTTGAGTACGCGGCGACATGCCGCCTATCTCGTTCGATCTGAGAAGTGAGTCTGAGGCGTTGCAAATGTGGTAGCTGAGATTTGTTGGCTCAGAAATTTACTGTTAGAACTTCAGTGTCCTTTGCGTCAGACATCTATTGTGTACTGTGATAACATCTCTGTCATTTATCTTTCTCACAATCCGGTCCAACATCAGCGAACCAAACACATTGAGATAGACTTGCACTTCGTTCGTGTAAAAGTTGCGCTAGGCCATGTCAGAGTGTTACATGTTCCCTCATCCTATCAGTATGCATATATATTTACCAAAAGACTTCCGAGACAGTTATTTCTTGATTTCAGATTCAGTCTCAGCGTCTCACCTCCTCCCGCTCCGACTAAGGGGTGTGTAAACGTGTATATAGTAATAATTGTATCCGTACCCATAATTAGAATATATTTCATATATTGTGTAAATATAATTATGGTAAGACTAGGATTCCTCTTGTGATTAGGTTTAGGATTCCTATTGTATAAGAGATGAATATTGTACACTATATATATTTTGATATTAATGAGAAGACTCTCTAAAGGAGATTAATATTATCTTAGAGTTATTTTAGGTCGAAGAGTATGATATCAAAGGTCACGCTTTCTAACAGTTTAGGCCACATTTTTTTGGGTATGGTTAAAAGCCTAAAATATTATAGTGTGTTTTACTAAATGTATACTTTATCGGAAACTTGGAACTCTTTTGCTTCATTTGGAATATAACTCCGTGATGAATTTGTCTGTAGGAAACACATTAAACAGGATTCCTGTTATTATGCTTAACCCTTCCGTGTCTAGTTATTCATTTCATGGAAGTAAATATATGTGTGTTTATACCTCTGGTAAACTTTGAACTTTGCTATTTCTTTTACATGTTGTACCTTGGGACTGCCTAGGCCATCGCTATCAGGTCCAGAGAGAATAAGTTCCTTTCTAGCCCACATGGGCAATTCGCACTATTGCCCATTTTAGGATGGTCTTTAATTTTTTCCCTTCAAATTGATGATATTTAATTTTTGTCGTTCGCCTGAAAAAAATGTCCATAAAGTTGTAGGTTCGAATTCCAGCAGAATCAAAAAGAAAAAAACTGCAAGACAAGATTTCATAGAAATTATGCCTACTTAATCAAAGTTGTATATAGATTATGCCTTAAGGGATATAGTTTCTATGTAACTATGTGTGAAGGTAAAATTTCGTTGAAAAATTAAGAGTATGCCTTGTCCGACTAGTTACCTAGAAATTATGCCCCAAGGGGCATAGTCTATATGTAACTTTGGCAGAATATACATAATTATTATGAAAATATTGTCTTGCGATTTTTTTTTTTTTTTGCCTCTGCTGGAATTCGAACTTCTAATCTCTGACTTAGTAAATGCGGGAACAAAGGATACTTTGGCCCATAAATTTTCATTAAATGAAAAGTTGGGCAAAAATTAAAGACCAGTCCATTCGAAGGGCAACCCGCCAAAAAAAAAAGTCCTGTACTCAAATTATTGTTACAAGTTTAGTCATAAGACCATCTCCAGCAATAGATAATTGAAATTATTTTTATCTCCCGCCAAATCAGACTATTCATCTGTCACATCATCAAATATCTTCATTTATCACATACACTCCACAACAGGAAATAATACATAAAATAATTTATTTTCTCTTTCTTCCACATCAATACATATACCCCACCATATATATTCATTCTATCTCATTTTCTATTTTGTATATGATATTATTCTTATAATTCATATTATTACACATATAATAATAAAATTATAAATTACTTATATTCATTTAATTTTGACACTTATCAAATATTATTATAATATTAAAACACAATAATACATGATTTTATTAATGAAGATAAATTAATCGTACAATTTATCAAAAACACACTAAAACATTGATAATATTAAAATCACAAATTGAAAAATAATTTTCGATTGTTCCTAACTTTTGTCAAATTTCAAACTTTTCGATTATACAGATATTGCATACCAAAATTAATTGACATCATATATGACATATGAAAATTGGATGACATATTTTGAGAATTTTGTGGACGTTGAATATTGGGATTTTGTAGTTGGTTAGGAAATATAAAATTTGGAGGAAGATTAAAATTTTGATTAGGATCCATATTAAACAAAAAATAGCAAATAATTTGGAAGAAGATAGAAATTTGGAGAAAATAACCAAAATATTTTGGTGTCCAAATGAAGTAAACTTAGTCTCTTTTTATAGATCTTGAAAAATAAAAAAATAATTTTTTTTTTTAATTCGGTCAAATTGTTGTTCAAAAATAGCAATTAAAGTAGTGGTGGAAAATGAATTTCTGGCAGTCAATCGCTGGCTGCCAGATTAATTTGTCATTTCACCTTCTCCGGCAGGAGACATTGTCTCCACGTGACAAGATTATCTCCTATATATTCAATACTTCCCAATTATTTTCACGTCAACATGTCATTCAAATTGTCTCCTACTGTGTATAATTATCGGGGACAATGTCCCTGTTGGAGATGGTCTAAGAAGAAAAAGAGAGAGAAAAAGAGGGCTCATATGGTCTATGTTGGAAGAGCGGCCCAGAATTGGATGAGTTGATCAATTGAACGATTACTCAATTTTTTATAATTTTATCGTACCAAAGGTATTAAACTATTTTTTGCAACATCAACTTTGTCCAGTTATTAAAGTATAGTTTGTAATATAGTCTCATAAAAATCATAGGCGAAACGTAGTGATACAGCTTCTTATTTGTAAAGAGAAAAGGGGATAGGGTTAATATGTCCCTACAATCTTATAGGAAGGAGACAGGCATTGTGTCCTCCAAAGTCAAAAATATGTCCCCCAATCGTCCTTTAGGCATGAAAATAGAAAGAGATTTTTGGTTATATTTTTTTTGGGGATAGCAAGTATCATGTTAGTCTTTTTTTTTTTTTGTCGTGAAGGCCGCGATCCGCTTCTTTCAATACAAGATGGCAGAACCCTGTATGATAATAGCGCAAACCACGCCATCGCTTAAACCATACTGGCAGCCCAGCGTGACAGCTCCCAAGAGCGGCGGGAGGCGTTCTGCAGGGTTCGAACTTGTGCCTCCCACACCACCCAATAAAGATACTCTCTACCTTCAAAAACAACTGGTCTAGGGCTTCGGATATAATGTTAGTCATTTATCCATGTAAATTGATGAAAGAAAGAGGGAGGCGTTTTGCCAATGCCAGCTACTACTGAATTGATGGCTTCATAATTGAGCAATGCTTTTTATTTTGTAAATTGACTTGTTATTTTATCTACTGGGGTCGTTATTTTGTAACATCTCACTCTCTAATAATTCTCTAATAGATAATAGTATAAGCTTTGAGATATATAGTAGTCAGTAGATAGTGTGTACTTATCCAAACAGTTGTAAGAACTAACTTCTCTGCAATTTTAATATATACCCATTTTCTTATAATCACCCATTCATATTTTAATGACATCCATGGCCTCCACAAGGTTTGACTAATTCCTTGCCAAACAAGTTAGACCAATCCAGAGTTCCCATTTATTTTTTCCTTCTTATTTTTTAACTATTGCTTCTTGTGATTTCATGTAATTGCTCGTATTTTTATTTATTTTTTATTTTTCTTTGTTTTCTTCATTTAGTGTAACTGCATTATTATTTTAATTTTTGAAACATACCTCCTAATATTAGAAAAAATGAGTCATTAACAACTTGGTAATAGTGAGTGATGACATTAAAGTAGAATTTCATTGTTGAAATAAAGTTATAGACTTATGTTTTTCTTTTCTTTCGAACTATAACTACTTAAGTTATGTTGGAACTTATTTTATGTTATTTTGGAATTTGACGTAAGAGTATTATGTTAAAAATAGATTTTGAATTTATGTTATATTTTCGATTCAAATTTATTTACTTTTTAGTAGTATTGACTTGTTATTTCACATTGCATGTTATTCATTTTCACTTACAATTAATAGATTATTTTTTTGTCAAATATTTGAATAATGTTATGGCATTATATTTATAAATATTAATCATTATCAAATATCCAGTCAATGATGTTCTTACAAATGTGTTGTTTTGATTTTTAAAATTAATTAAATTAAAATGTTAGTATTGAATTTAAATATTATGTATCAATTATTTTTACAATATTAGTTACGGGTATATGATTATTAATTAATATATTTTCAAGAAATAATATGTTCTTAAATACCTAATTTAATAACACTTATAAAGACACATATTTGTCAAATATTAACTTTTAATTTTTTATAATTAAATTTTATGGTTAGAATAATCTAACTGCGTAATTACATTTGTTAACCAAATAATACGCTTATAATTACACTGTAATTATATTATGACAAACAAAATATCATCGTAATTACTATATTGTCTAATTATTAAGTTGTGTAATTACTACCCTAGTAATTACACCAGGTGGCTTTCAAAAAAGACCATTAGTGAACTTGTAGTACATCGTACTTAATCAACTTATTAATTACTCCCTCTGTTCCATAATAAGCGATTATTTAGACCTTTTAATTTTTTCAAAATAATTGATTCTTTAGAATTTCAAGAATACTCTGGCCATGTTCTTCCAAAATTGCCTTATCTAAATAATCAACATCTATTAACTACATTTTTTCTAGACATTGATTAGGGGTAAATTAGTAAAAGTACTCTTAACGAGGCAAGTATTGATAGCGGAAACTCTTCCACATTCTGGGCCCTTGAGGTCAAAGACCTCGGAAAGTGGGAGACTATATGTATTGGGTAAAGAATGCCTCCGGGTGGATTGGTGTGCCCGGAGATTCAAACGGCTCTGAGGCTCTGATCGGTGTATTTTATATACACCTTTTGAGTCAGTTTTAGTTAGTCTTTTGT
Source organism: Przewalskia tangutica (assembly GCA_029844215.1). Taxonomy (NCBI): domain Eukaryota; kingdom Viridiplantae; phylum Streptophyta; class Magnoliopsida; order Solanales; family Solanaceae; genus Przewalskia; species Przewalskia tangutica. Next base: position 37,845,084 of record CM056731.1, on the reverse strand, counting down.
CCCATTTTTGCACATATAAGTGTCGTATTAGGATAGTTTTTCGTTCTTTTGAGTCAAAGTGGTTAAAATGGCCAAATGGCGGAAAAGGAGCAAAAAAAGGGCAAAAGAGGAGATGCCAGAGCTGGAAACAGAGAAAGTGGCGAACGAGGTAAAATCGGACGGTGGCGGCCTCCTGCGATCAGCGAGGCGCGGCGCCCACTATTCGAGAGGCTGCGAAGACTGGTAGCGCGGCGCCTCGAGCAGCAGACGCGCGCGCGCTAAACATCCGAGAGCTACGAAGATGCAGTGCGGCTGCCGAGCAGCGAATGCGATATCGGGCGCGGCGCCAAAACACCCGACGGATTGCAGAACTTCGCGCGGCGTCTGCAGGGCGCGGCGCGGAAAAATTAGGTCTTTGACGAAATTACAGGCGGGCACGAAGGAAAAGAGGGAGGCGGTTTTCAGCCTATAAAAGGAGAACCCTAGGCAGTTTTTAAGGGTTCCCTTCTGGCACAACACAAGATTTTTGCTTGGATATTGGATACCATTAGTTTAGTAATTTCTTTTCCCTTTCTTGTTCTTTATTTCTATTTTGTATGATGAACATGGAATTAGTTCTTGTCATGACAATGGCTAGGAACTAATTCTCTTATAGGGCTTTCCATGTTGAATTGCTAGAAACTTATGTTATAAATTAATGCATGCTTATGGTTATTTTTCTTATTGTGAGATCTATCCAATAATTGAGTTGAATTCTTGGTAATTAATTGACAACTAATTATCACTATATGATTTCTAATCAGATTAGAAAGGGGATTGTGAATATCTTGTAAGTTGGGTAGACATTCTTGGATTGGGGATGAAAATACCTCGATTATTTATGTAAGCGTTGATGAGAGGCTTAACAACCCTAATTTTGCGCATTGTGCGTGGCCAACTAGGTTTTGTTCTTAATCCTCCTATAAAGTTATCCTTATCAGAAAGGTAGGTAAGGGCGCGATCTTTGGGTTGAGTGTTTATATAACCCTAACGGGAGTATAAAACGATTTCGTAAACCTGCTTTCTCCAAAAGAAGAATACCATAAGTTAATGCATTAGTAAGTAGCATAAGCGGATAGTAAGGATACATGAAAGCCCTATTCTCATCACCACTGAAATAAATCTTTATAATTAAATAGCTTGCATAATTCTTAGTTATAAACAACAAATCAATTATCAATTCACCAAATAGATACTAGAAAATAGATAGTTGGTAATTGAACCCTAATCCTTGTGGACGATATTCGGTCTTATCAAGACTATACTACTTGTCACGATAACGTGCACTTGCGTTTAAAGTGTGTGCATCTTACCGCGCATTAAGTTTTTGGCACCGTTGCCGGGGACTAGGCATAGTTCAATATCAAATTTGTCTATTTTTAATTTCTAATTTGGTTTTTATTTTTATTTTTTATTTTTACGTTTTTCTTTTGAAAATTCGAGGTGCCGTGATCTGTTGTCTGTTTTTGATCTATTTCAGGAAGTCAGTTTATGCGAAGGAGAAGAGGAGCAGACACTTTTGTTCCCTTCAATCCAGAAATTGAGAAAACCTGCAAACGAGCGAGAAAGAATCGTGATCGCAACCTTGTTAGAGATGAACGGCGTTCAGAACAACAACGGGATGGGAGAAGGGTTAGGAGATAATCAACCCCATCCAGGAATACCTAGGCAAGCGCCAATAGACGTGGAAGAGAGAGTCCAAGTCCAGCCAGAAAGAAGTTTGGGAGACTATGTGCTGCCAAGAGTAAATGGAACACATACATTAGGCTCTCGCATAGAGCTAACAACTTCGAGATAAACCGCACTGAAGGCATGGTACAAGACACGGTGCAATTCGAGGATCGCCGTCGGAGGATCCACGTATGCACATAGCTAATTTCTTGGAGCTATGTGCAGCGTTGAGATATAACGGCGTTCACGATGATGCCGTCAGTTGAGGCTCTTTCCCTTCTCACTTAGGGATAGAGCAAAAGTATGGTTGAATTCCTGCCGATTCGATTTTTACATGGCAAGAGGCGCACAAAAATTCCTTGCCAAGTTCTTTCCCGTGTAAAGCGAGAAAATTGAGAGGAGTTGAACAACTTTACCAAGCGGATGGAAGTCCTTATATGAAGCTTGGGAAAGGTTCAAAGATCTCTGAGAGAAAGTGTCCACACCATTCGTTGAGTTGTGGAACTTGGTCCACATCTTACAACGGTGGCGGTACAACGAACCATCATAGATCTGTGTGGGTGGAGCATTCATGAGGAAAGCGACCCACGCTCATGAGTTATTAGAAGATATGGCCACTAACAACCATGTCACTGAAGAGAGGGCGACAAGTGGGAGAAGAACGGTGGGAGTCCACGAGATAGATGCTATTGCTGCCTTGAATGCCCAAGTGGCCCTTCTAGCAAAACAGTTGCAGCAACATACAGTGTCAGTAAATGCGGTGCAGATGCCTAAAAGCTGTGAGATATGTGGTGGCCCACATACATTTGATAGGTGTCCTTCAGCGGATCCCAACAATATACCCATGGAGCAGGCAGAGTGTCAGGCCATAGGTAATTATCAGAGGCAACAGAACAACCCCTACTCCAACACTTATAATCCAGGGTGGAGGAACCCAATTTCATGGAGAGAGAGAGAGCGGGCGAGAATCAGTACGCAGCCCGAGAAAGCACCGAATCAGCCAGAGCGCATGGACGCAGAATCGTGGCAACAGAGGCGATGCATCGTAACCAGCAGAGCCAGAATCAGCAACCCTTCATTCAAGCCCCACAGCCTCAACAGTTCAATGCACCGGTTCAGCAAGAAAAGCCAGATGAGCTGAAAGCAGCTGTGACAACACTTGCCAACGCCCAGACGCAGTTCATGACAGAAGCTAGATCCTCGTTCAGAAACTTGGAGACACAGGTGGGTCAGCTAGCAAAACAGGCAAACAGCAGGCCACAGGGGACATTGCCAAGCAACACAGAGGTAAATCCAAGGGAGCAATGCCAGGCAGTGCAATTGAGAAGCAAGAACAGTTGGAAGCGATCCGCAACCGTGATGGTTGAGAAGAAGGCAGAGTTAGAAAAAGAGAAGGTGATTGAGCCCAGCCCTGTAGCAGAGAAAACTCCAGAGAAGGAGTATACAGAGAAGATCCCTTTCCCCCAGAGACTACAGCGAAAGGCGGTTGATAAACAATTCTCCAAATTTTTGGAGACATTCAGAAAGCTGCATATCAACATACCTTTCATAGAAGCATTAGAGCAGATGCCCTCCTATTTCAAGTTTATGAAGGAGATTTTGGGGAAGAAGAAGAAGTGTGAGAATCTGAAATAGTAGCATCGGAAGAGTGTAGTGCTATCTTGCGAGAAAAAGTTGCCACCAAAGCTAAAAGATCCGGGAGCTTTACACTACCTTGCATGGCGGGGTAACTTGCAATGAGCTACATGTGATTTAGGGGCAAGTATAAATCTAACGCCTATCGATTTAAAAGATGGAGTTGGGTGAGCCAAACCAACCACAGTAAGCCTGCAACTAGCCGACAGGACAGTGGTTCATCCAAGAGGCAAGATCGAGGACGTGATTGTGAAAGTAGGAAAATTCTTCTTTCCTGCACTTCCTCATTCTTGATATGGAAGAAGACGCTGAAATCCCTATCATATTGGGAGGCCATTCCTAGCAACGGGAGCTTTGATTGATGTTGAAAGAGGAGAATTAACACTAAGGGTGGAGTTCAAGAAATGGTGTTTAAAGTTTTTAAACACGCCATCGAGCCACCAACAATGAGTGGGTGCTTTGCAATCAACACCATCAAACCCCATGCGAGCCAATACAAGTAAACCAAAGAGCGATGAGCCCAAGAAAGCAAGCATGGTTTCTTTGAAATGCCACTAAAGGAGGTAAGTATTCTGAACTCCCATCGATAATGCTAAGAAGAAAAGAAAAAGAAAAGCGTCAAATGTGGAGGAAAATGGATAGGTTGGGGCTTAATCCACCCGGGGTTATTAAGGTTAAGGAACTTGCGCGGCTAAAAGGCGTTAAAAGCTTATTGGGAGGCAACCCAGCGTTTTCAATTATGTTATTTTAATTTACGTCTTTAGTTTATTTTATTTTGTCTAAACGCCTCGCGGTCTTGGGTTCTTGTGTTTGTCTTTGTGATTGATAGGTGGGAAATAAAGCGAAGGCGAAATCAAGAAAAGCGTAATTTCGCGCAGAAAAAGCAGCGCCGCGCCAGAGCAGGCGCGCAGCGCGCTAAAGAATCACAGCGCAGTTGAGTTGGCGCGCCAAAGCAGCGCGAGCGGCGCCAAAATCCTGAAATTTGCTGTTTGCCGCAGCGCCATAGCGCGAAAATCCCGGGCGAGCCTTGAGTTTAGCCGCGCGCTAAAAGGTGGCGGCAAGCGCCGGCGGAATCCGAACTTAAAACGCCCAGAATCAGATTTTCCCCAAATCCAATTTCAAAAACCTAACCCTTCATCTCCAAAAACCCACGAAATTCCAAAAATTTGCCCACAATTCCACCACAAATTAAACCCAACCACAACCAAAACTCTTAAATTCCTAAAAACCCTTAGCCATCTCAACCAACAAAGCTCCATTCCATAGCCTCAAACCACCATTAGAAACAAGAACAGCTTGAAGCTTCTCATAAAAAGGTAATCTTTTTCTGTTCTTGAATCCTTTACTGAAGTCACAGGAGGTAGGAGTTTGAAGGAGTATTGTAGTTGAAGTAGTTTGGGTACTGAAAAGTTGATTGTGAAGTTTGGAGAAAAGAGTAGAAAAGGAGTGTGGGTATTGGGTAGAAAAGTTGAAGTTTGGAGGTGTTGTGTTCGCTGCTAGTTGTCAATTGTGTAGGAAACATTTGTGCCACTAAATTGTAAACTCCAGAAACTGTTTTAACCATGGCCACCAGGAAAAGAAGAGGCTCCACATCCACCCCAACCCCACAATACGATGAAAATAGGTTTGTGAGCTACCAAGCCTACCAAAGATACAAAAAGCTTGATACTGCACTTTCATACCGAAGGGAATGGACTACCGAGGGAGTCATATGGGGAAGAAGATGTTTATGAGCCCATTTGGGCGATGATTGAGTTAAGGGAGTGGAGGAAATTTGTGAATCCGGAGAAGATAGCACCAGTAAACACAACAATGGTGCGTGAATTTTATGCCAATTTTCCGGAGAAGGTGGAAAGGGATGCTTTGTAAGGTGGACATTATGTGCTGTGACGTGAAGATATAAATATACAATTGAAAGCTTGATGTTGAAGGAGGAATTGGTGATCGGAGCCATTTTAGAACATGGTCTAGTGAGCACCGACAACATAAATCGGGATACCGTCGCAAAACACCGCGAGCTATCATGAGCTGTTTTGAGATTGGAAGAAATGGGTCAAGAGCACCGAACAGTGCAATTCAACAAAGTAGCCAAAGGTTGGCTATATTTCGTCGCCGCGTGATTCCATCCACACACTTCACCAGAGTGCGGAGGATAGGATTAAACCGATATATGGAATTATGAGGGTTGGCGATTGATGTGGGGAAAGAAATAGTGCAGAGCATTGAGGAAATCAGCAGGTTGGTAACAACAGGCGGATTGGGACATGGCTCAGTTATCACCAAGCTATGTCACATGAGTGCGGTTCCAAAACTACCCACTGACACTCATGAAAGAAACCAACTGCCCGTGTCCTATGGGATAGTGCACTCTTTCCCAGACCCAAGCCCCCAAAGCGTGACGAGAGTACAACTAGCGCAAAGCAGCAGCAGAGGCCGCCATGGACGAAGATGAGCCTGAAATAGGGGCTCAATATGAGGCAGGACCTAGCCACCAGCCAACCACAGAAGCAGAACCTCCAGTGCCGATGATGGAGCAAGTGCTCCAGAACCAGAGAATGATGATGCAACATTTCGGCACATTGTTACAAGGACAAAATGAGTTGAGACAGGGACAACAGGAGTTGCGACAAGGGCAACAAGAAGTGAGGCAGGAGCAGCAACAGCTGCACCAGCAGTATGAAGAGTTGAGTTCCCTGGTCAACCAATGGTCGATGTCTTATCCACCGCCACCACCACCATTTTAGCCAAAGTTTGTAAGTGTCTTTTCATTATTTTTACTGTCTTTGAGTCTACACACATTGGGGACAATGTGTGATTTAAGTCTGGGGGTGTTTTATTTGTGTTTTATTTTCTTTGTGTCATGTTATGTTTTACTTAAGTCTTTTTGATTGTTTTTATGTTTATTTTTGAGTCACCAATTTTTTTTTTCTTTTTGAGTCATAAATGTCTGTCAAAGATCATGTATGCTGTAGTTGCTAGAAACACCTAGTGAAGTAAGGTGGAATAATGTAACGAAATTGAAGCAACTATCTAAACACCTAAGTTAGATATGCCAAAAACTCACAGAATCTGTCTATTTGGAGTTTCTTGCTTGAGTTATGCATACTAAATGATAAATACTTATGTGTTATGATTGCTTGTTATTTGAGGCGAAATAGTTAGGATATGCATGTTAGGGAGATGACTCAGACATTTCTTTGATAGCCAATTCTTACCATTCTTTTCTATCCCGTACTCTAAAAATATCCCTAGTCAGCCCCATTGAGCCTAAATTTGAAAACTTCTTCTTTGACACCCTATATTCCCACAAATTGTACCATAAGTGAAAATATGAAATAGTGGAATACATTGTGTTAAAAAAGAGACAAAAAGAGTGAATAAGTCTGTTGCACCCCAATACAAAAGTAATAAGAAATAGGCAAAAGCCTAAGTTTGGGGGTGCTTGTCATTATTAGATACTTCACTCTCCCAAAACAAAAGAGGGGAAAGATAGAATCAAAATGAAGAAAAGAACAAAAAGAAAAAGGGAAATATTGAAAAGCTAAAGAGTTTATGGTACACGAAATGATCCTAAAATGCCTATTTTTACCAACCCCTACCTAAGCCTACATTACAACCCTTAAAGTCCTGAAGATCTCTTTTATGCATATCCAGAATTAGTGGAGAATAACAAGTAAGCATGTCATAGAAATTCTTGAATTTATATGCATGATTTAGTATATTGACTTCCATTAAGCATGATGAATATGAGTTTGCGAAATATTTAGCTTCATGTGTTTAGTGTGCCGAAATTTCATGCTATATGTTCCTGCATATTATTTTGCTAACCTTCATATTTTTCTAGTTAACACTAATGCAGCAAAAGTAATCAATGGTAGTGAGTCTTTTATTTTTCGTTTCTTTGAGTCTTTTATTTTTCTATCTTTGCTCGAGGGCGAGCAAAGGTTAAGTTTGGGGGTATTTGATCGGTGTATTTTATATACACCTTTTGAGTCAGTTTTAGTTAGTCTTTTGTCCCATTTTTGCACATATAAGTGTCGTATTAGGATAGTTTTTCGTTCTTTTGAGTCAAAGTGGTTAAAATGGCCAAATGGCGGAAAAGGAGCAAAAAGAGGGCAAAAGAGGAGATGCCAGAGCTAGAAACAGAGAAAGTGGTGAACGAGGGTAAAATTCAGACCAGCGCCGCGGCGCCCACTATTCAGAGAGGCTGCAGAAGACTTCGTCGCGGCGCCTCGAGCGAATGCAGGGGCGCGGCGCTAAACATCCAAGGAGCTACTGAAGATGCAGCGCCATGGCTCCGAACAGCAGATATCGGGCGACGCCAAAACACCCGGGATTGACAGAACTCCGGCGCGGCTACATGCGCAGGTCGGCGCGACGGAAAAATTAGGTCTTTTGACGAAATTGGCGAGCCCAAGAAAAGAGGAGGCGGTTTTGACTATAAAAGGAGAACCCTATGCGCTTTTAAGGGTTCCCTTCTGCACAACACAAGACTTTTGCTCGAGATTGGATACCTTTAGTTTAGTAATTTCTTTTCCCTTTCTTGTTCTTTATTTCTATTTTGTATGATGAACATGGAATTAGTCCTCATGACAATGGCTAGGAACTAATTCTCTTATAGGCTTTCCATGTTGAATTGCTAGAAACTTATGTTATAAATTAATGCGCTTATGGTTATTTTTCTTATTGTGAGATCTATCCAATAATTGAGTTGAATTCTTGGTAATTAATTGACAACTAATTATCACTATATGATTTCTAATCGATTCGAAGGGGATTGTGAATATCTTTGTAAGTTGGGTAGACATTCTTGGATTGGGGATGAAAATACCTCAATTATTTATGTAGCGTTGATGAGAGGCTTAACAACCCTAATTTTGCGCATTGTGCGTGACGGTCAACTAGGTTTTTGTTCTTAATCCTCCTATAAAGTTATCCTTATCACCGAAAGGTAGGTAAGGTGCGATACTGGAGTTGAGTGTTTATATAACCCTAACGGGAGTATAAAACGATTTCGTAAACCTGCTTTCTCCAAAAGAAGAATACCATAAGTTAATGCATTAGTAAGTAGCATAAGCGGATAGTAAGGATACATGGAAGCCCTACTCTCATCACCACTGAAATAAATCTTTATAATTAAATAGCTTGCATAATTCTTAGTTATAAACAACAAATCAATTATCAATTCACCAAATAGATACTAGAAAATAGATAGTTGGTAATTGAACCCTAATCCTTGTGGACGATATTCGGTCTTATCAAGACTATACTACTTGTCACGATAACGTGCACTTGCGTTTAAAGTCTGTGCATCTTACCGCGCATCAGGCTCCCAATAGCTGTCTTCCACTCCCAAGAACTCCTGTCAAATCAACTGTGACGATCCGACCCGACGGGCTGCGACTAAGTGCCCTAATGACGTCATTATACTAACATGTCACGTAAACAGACTGACATTAAAGACAATATAAAATCCGGCAGCATAACGCTGCAATCATAACATACGTCCGATTAGGCAAGCCGGCAAGGCTGCCTTTACCCATAAATATCATGTCTCCTGAGGAGTCACATCTAAATCAAGTATATCAAATGGGCGAGCCGACAAGGCTGTCACTATATACAGGAACATCCCAAAACAGAGTACAATCATACGTATACAAAAAATACATTTACCATCCACAACTGTCTACAAACCTCTAGAGTACAACAATGACATATGACGGGATAGGGCCCCGTCGTGCCCATAAATATACATAAGTCGGAATAAAGTTATGTACCAAAATGACAAGCTCTGAATCAAAGGAACTTTCCAAAAGCGGTGGCGAACCTAGACCAGGATCACACCGAGCACACAGCACTGCGGGCACGAACGCACCCCAGGAAGGTGAGAGTCAGTACGAAATAATGTACTGAGTATGAAAAACATGAAGTATTGTAAATGAGATCATAACTGTGCCATGTAAAATAGAGAGGCATGTCAGTAATCATGAATGATTATCCATAGAGTCACTGTGTCCATATATATGTATATATATAATGTGTGTCGACCTTATAGTGAGGGACTCGATGGAATCATCAATATAATGTGTCCCGGCTCATTCTGGGACTCGGTGAAATTATCATCATCTTATATGTATATATAACGTGTCTCGGATCTCTAGTGAGGGACTCAGTGAAATAAAGTAATAACACTTGGCACGAACAGAATATCATGAGCAACCATATGCAAATTAAATCATCATTTGTCTCTCAATAAAATCATTATAATAAACTCTTTACTGAAAATCATAGGCATTTTTCATGACTAACATCTTTAGAAAATAGACTGTGTAGAAATCAGGTACGTCTCTCGTACTTTCAGTAAATCATGCCAAAAAGAAAGAAGGAAGAGTTTCACATACCTTTTAGCCGAACTAACCAACTCAACATTAGAATATGTCTCGTCTAGCACTTCAACCTATAATAAAGGGTAATACGCCCATCAATTCTATGATTTCTAGCGTAAGTTATATCAAAAGACGACTCTCTTTTCTATAGAAATTCGGGCAGCAGTTCCCCTATTTATGTGCATATCCACAACTTGCGAATCAAGCTAGCAATACCAAATAACAATTATAATTACCAAGGTGATTACTACACCTATTTCTCATGTTAATCCATATTAGAACAACCTTAAAACAGTCCATCAACTCTAGCGACAACAACAAGAGTTTGAGTCCTATAATTTGCAACATAACACCCTTTTTACACTTTAATTCTTTTGGGACATACGTTAGCAATTACCACATCGTGTATACATGTTCATAACGTATATTTTAAGCATTAAAAGTCCACAAAACAACCCATAACTCGACGCGACAATATCCAACAATTTCAAGCAAGTTTCCGGCCAACATTCACAAAACCAATTCTTTTCTTAATTCTGTAGAATCCAATTCATGTTTCAACACTTTCATATAACTAATTACACCTCTAATTATCAAGATTTCTCTTCAATTTCAGCATGCAATTAGCGACGATAATACAACAACAACAATCAATTCCAAAGTACCCCAAGTCAGTCCCAATCGGCTACAACAACATTTCAACAACCACATGCATTGTTTCACTCCCATTTCCTCTTAATCTAAATTCAATTCTTAACACAAGTTCAACTCTTAACTTACAATATTATTTAACTTCCAACTACTCAATAAAAAGAAGAATTTTACCTTAAAATGAAGCCCAAACATTCCCTAAATCTCACGGCACTGTTCCATCGATTTCTTGCCCAATTTTCACCTTTTCAACTCCAAATTGACATGCATGAATCTCACAATGTTAATTCATCATTCCCTATGTTTTTCTTCCAAAAATTCATCCAAAAATCTGGGAATTTCTGTCTCAAATCACGGCCCAACAGTCCGTTTTCTTGCCAATTTTTGGCTTAAGATTAGATGAAGATTTTTTCTCTAAGAGAAGAAATAAGAGCTTATTTTTCTTGGCTATGGATGAGGGATTCGGCTGGGGGAGGGTGAGAGGAAGAGGAGAGATTTTCTTTTGGTTTTTGAATTAGAACAATAAGGAAGAAGATAGAAATTAATTAGGTTTAATAAGGTAAATTTAAAAATCTGAAAATTAATTACAATTTGGTCCAAGTCTCTTAATTGTCTACTTAAATTAACCCATTTACTAAAATAATCTCTTCTCTTAAATCTTGAAAATCTCATAAAACTTTGTATCCTCGTTGTCGTAACTTACATAATACATTACTAATCCATAACGGAAATATATAATTATTACTATAAGTTTCCAACGTCACACTCGTAGTAACCAACATTTCCCCGAAATCACATCCTTTTGTATGGTAATTTTTGTATTAACATATGTAATTATACGTTATACCCAATATTCGAATCTTACTTCCTTAATGATGTCCTTAGTTATCGCCTTAAACTTACGAGGTGTAACATCCTTCCCCCGTTAGAAACATTCGAGGACGAATGTTTATAATAAGTCTTGTGCTAAAAAAATCGACAGAGTTTCTTTTATAACTATGCCTATCCACCTATATTCAGCAAACCAACGGATGCCACACAGGGCCACAATATAACACATGCAATTCATTAATTACTATAATCAAAATAATGAGTTGAATTGAATTACCTGGAGGCACATGAAATAAATGAGGATACTTCTTCTTCATTTCATCTTCTGCCTCCCAAGTCATTTTCTCCCTTCCACCACAAAACTTTGACGGAAGATACATCCTTCGTCCATAATCTCCTGACCTAGTGATCAAGTATGGCTATGGGACTCTCCTCATACGACAACTCTTCTGTCACCTGGACATCATCTATTAGAAAGAATCTGGAAGGATCACCAATAACTTACGTAGCATCGATACATGGAAGACTGGGTGTACTGCTTCCAAATCAGAGGGTAGATCTAACTCATAAACAACCTTGCCTACCCTACGAATGATCTGATAAGGCCCAATGTATCTCGGACTAAGCTTCCCTTTCCTGCCAAACCTCATCACACCCTTCATGGGTGACACCTTCAAGAATACCCAATCATCAACCTGGAACTCCAAGTGTCGACATCGATTATCAGCATATGACTTCTGTCGACTCTGGGCTGCTAATAATCTCTCCTGAATGAGCTTCACCTTATCAACAGCTTGCTGAACCATGTCTGGGCCGATCAACTTAGTCTCACCTACATCAAACCAACCAATAGGTGACCTGCACTTCCTTCCATATAAGGCCTCGTACGGGGCCATCTGGATACTCGAATGGTAGCTGTTGTTATAGGCAAACTCAATCAGTGGTAAATGATCATCCCAGTTACCTCTGAAGTCAATAATACAGGCTCTCAGCATATCCTCTAGTGTCTGAATAGTACGCTCTGCCTGCCCATCTGTCTGAGGATGAAATGTTGTGCTGAGACTCACCATTGTCCCCAATCCCTTATGGAACGACCTCCAAAAGCTAGCTGTGAACTGAGCTCCTCTGTCCGATAAATAGATGTGGAAACCCCGTGCAGTCCCACTATCTCCAGAACCCGTCAACCGGACTCCAATACTAGCTAGCCTGTGTATCTCACGAACCATCTTCTTTCTGTCTGGCTGCACATCTGTCAAGCTACCCGTAGATCTACGGCTAAGAGCATCTGCCACAATATTGGCTTTCCCTGGGTGGTATAAAATATCTACATCATAGTCTTTTAGTAACTCTAGCCACCGTCTCTGTCATAGGTTCAGCTCCTTCTGCTTAAAGATATATTGGAGACTCTTGTGATCCATATAAATATCAATATGAACCTCATACAAATAATGTCTCCATATCTTCAAGGCATGAATCACCGCTGCTAGCTCCAAATCATGAGTGGGATAATTCGTTTCATGCTTTTTGAGCTGTCGGGAGGCATAAGTTATCACTCTGCCACACTCCTCTTCTGAATGTGAATAAATCAGAATATCATCAATGAATACAATAACAAACATGTCTAGGAATTCATTGACTACCTGGACTGACCGAAGAGCCGGTACATTTGCTTCCATATCATGTACTCGAACCAAATGATAAATATCCCCTTCTCTAACCATCTTCTCTCTACAATCATCATTAGCATAACAAGAAGTCAACCAATCCATACTCATAATAACATCAAGTTCAGTCACGTCTGACTCTATCAAATCCGCTATGGTCTACTTACTATCTATAACCACCGAACAATTTCTATATACTCATTTAGCTATAACAAAATCTCTTACCGGTGTAGCAACCTCTTTGAGATTGTTCATCTTGCACATTAGTTCATATATCTTGTACCTCTCTTATCTATTTTCCATCATTCCATTACTGTCTGTAGAAATTCAGGATCCAACTTTCACATATCAAAGTATCTGAACCTGTACTGAGTCTTTATGCCTACTTTCAACCTAATTAACCCAAGAGAATGTTCATATAGGCCTGATTTCATGAAAGGCACTTTAGAAGCATGTAGATTATCAACCCATTCTTGGTTAGTAAGTACTGTTATACACCCTGCATACTACTCATTTCACCATAATCTGTTATATACTGCTTAAAATCCCTTATCCTAGTCATAATAATCGGACAATTCACTCTTTCATTTCTCTTTAATGCCCAGTTAGAATCACTCTTTATTGCCTATGGGCTTTGTACCTGGCCACGTAACCTTCTAATATCTATCCATAATTCCATTTTAAAGAGCCACATCATTGAATGCACACACCAAGGTCATATGAAAACTTTTCTTTGTACCCCTATGTGTTACCCCGCGGTGTATCAATTATTCTCATAGAGATGAGGATTTCACAATAACGATATTTCTCCATTTGGATTCTCAGTAAGATTAGTACTAAAAGATCACCCACTACACAAGCTAAAAGAGACATTATGAGTTTCTCCCCTTGTAACCTTTGGTTTCAATCCTTCAAATAACTTCTTAACTGAAAATATGAATTCCAGAGGATCGCTGCACGTCCTTGCTTTGTTTTTTCCAACTTTTCTCTTCTTCTTTTTTTGTGCGCTGAACACTACTCTTTACGATATTTTAAATGTTTGACACAACTATACACAAATAGGATGCTCATCATTCCCAAGTTCTAAGTTATTTGCGAGAGAAACTCAATTAATCCATATGTCCAATATTTCCCAGTACTTGGTCCAAAGTAAGAAAAATGCTTTCATTCTTTTATATCAACCTTATCATTCAAGAAGTAATAACCCCTTCTTATTCCTACAGGGGAACAATATTCTCTTGTAGTTTCCTACCTTTACATAGTCCAGCAATATGGTATACCATAAAACGGTCACAGATTCTAACAATTAAAGCTCAAAATTTAATTAGAGGTATGAAGGAGAAAATAGTAGATAAGCTTCATTTTCTATCTTTGAAAGGAAAAGTTCAATCTCTGTAACTATAGAGCAGATAACGTGGCATAACGGAGTATCAATTCGTAAGATAGAGAATGTTGTAATACATTTCACAAGTTGACATTTCATTCTGAGAGGAATCTTTTTTTTCTGGTATCTTCTCACTACTCGTAATTATAAACAACTTCATTTCTTTTAACACCTGTTCACCCATTTCTTACTTATCGTACTTTTCATAATTCCATCATATTTTAGTATACATATGTAATCTCAGACATTGCTTCTGGTTCCAATCCCTGACGATACCATCCCCTAAGTGATGAATCGTTAACTTATTTCCTTATTCAGTACGTAGAAGATTCTGAAGAGTTACCTTACCTGACGTTGACCTAGTACCTCCAAACCTGGTCATTATGCTTCTATTCAAATTCTTCCACCTCTCTTATGGCTTGATGCACTACGTCAAGTCTAAATAACTCTGGTTTGCCCTTCCGGACCAATGTCACTTTCTTTGGAGGCATAGCTGCAACCACAATAATTCGTTAGGAGGAGGGGATTATCCTAATAACATAGCTCTATCGCACGATCTAAGAAATGAAAGAATAGAAACCAATCATAAATGTCCAGCAGCCTCCTGCGTATAGTATGGTGCACAATATACCCATACACAAGACTTTACTAGACACGGTCTGTAGACATTCCGAGGACTAACTGCTCTGATACCACTTTGTCACGACCCGACCCGATGAGCCGCAACTAAGCGCCCTAATGACGCCATTGTACTAACTTGTCACATAACCAGACTTACATTAAAGACAATATAAAATCCGGCAGCATAACGCTGCAATCATAACATACGTCCGATTAGGCAAGCCGGCAAGGCTGCCTTTACCCACAAATACCATGTCTCCTAAGGAGTCATATCTAAATCAAGTATATCAAATGGGCGAGCCGACAAAGCTATCACTATATACGGAAACATCCCAAAATAGAGTACAACCATACGTATACAAAAAACACATTTACCACCCACAACTGTATACAGACCTCTAAGAGTACAACAATGACATATGACGGGACAGGGCCCCGTCGTACCCATAAATATACATAAGTCAGAATAAAGTTCTGTACCAAAATGACAAGCTCTGAATCAAAGGAGCTTTCCAAACAGCTGAGCAGGAACCTAGACCGGAGGATCACCAAACTGAGCACCTGTACCTGCGGGCATGAACGCAGCCCCCCGAGGAAAAGGGGGGTCAGTATGAAATAATGTACTGAGTATGACATGAAGTACTGTAAATGAGATCATAACTGTGTCATGTAAAAAATAGAGAGTCATGTCAGTAATCATGAATGCTTACTCATAGAGTCACCATGTCTATATATATATAACGTGTCTCGACCCTCTAGTGAGGGACTCGATGGAATCATCAATATAACGTGTCTCGACCCATTCTGGGACTCGGTGAAATCATCATTATCTTATATGTAAATATAACGTGTCTCGACCCTCTAGTGAGGGACTCGGTGAAATAAAGTAATAACACTTGGCACGAGCAGAATATCATGAGCAACCATATGCAAATTAAATCAGCATTTGTCTCTCAATAAAATCATTATAATAAACTCTTTACTGAAAATCATAGGCATTTTTCATGACTAACATCTTTAGAAAATAGACTGTGTAGAAATCAGGTACGTCCGTCGTACTTTCAATAAATCATGCCAAAAAGAAAGAAGGAAGAGTTTCACATACCTTTTAGCCGAACTAACCAACTCAACATTAGAATATGTCTCGTCTAGCACTTCAACCTATAATAAAGGATAATAAGTCCGCCAATTCTATGATTTCTAGCGTTAGTTATATTGAAAGACGACTATCTTTTCTATAGAAATTCGGGCAGCACTTCCCCTATTTATGTGCATATCCACAACTTGCAAATCAAGCCAGCAATACCAAATAACAATTACAATTACCAAGGTGATTACTACACCTATTTCTCATGTTAATCCATATTAGAACAACCTTAAAACATTCCATCAACTCTAGCAACAACAACAAGAGTTCGAGTCCTATAATTTGCAACATAACACACTTTTTACACTTTAATTCTTTTGGGACATACGTTAGCAATTACCACATCGTGTATACATGTTCATAACATATATTTTAAGCATTAAAACTCCACAAAACAACCCCTAACTCGATGCGACAATATCCAACAATTTCAAGCAAGTTTCCGACCAACATCCACAAAACAAATTCTTTTCTTAATTCCTTAGAATCCAATTCATGTTTCAACACTTTCATATAACTAATTACACCTTTAATTATCAAGATTTCTCTTCAATTTCAGCATGCAATTAGCGACGATAATACAACAACAACAGTCAATTCCAAAGTACCTCAAATCAGTCCTAATCGGCTACAACAACATTTCAACAACCACATGCATTGTTTCACTCCCATTTCCTCTTAATCTAAATTCAATTCTTAACAAAAGTTCAACTCTTAACTTACAACATTGTTTAACTTCCAATTACTCAATGAAAAGAAAAAATTTACCTTAAAATAAACAGTCCCTAAATCTCACGGCACTGTTCCATCGATTTCTTGCCCAATTTTTCACTTTTTCAACTCCAAATTGACATGCATGAATCCCACAATGTTAATCCATCATTCCCTATGTTTTTCTTCCAAAAATTCGTCCAAAAATCTGGGAATTTCTGGCTCAAATCACGCCCAAAGAAATTGCTTTTCTTGCCACTGATTTCGTGCCAATTTTTGGCTTAAGATTAGATGAAGAATTTTTCTCTTAGAGAAGAAATATGAGCTTAATTTTTCTTGGCTATGGGGGAGGGATTCGGCTGGGGGGGGGGGGTGAGAGGAAGAGGAGAGATTTTCTTTTGGTTTTTGAATTAGAACAATAAGGAAGAAGATGAAAATTAATTACACTTTGGTCCAAGTCTCTTAATTGTCTACTTAAATTAACCCCTTTACTAAAATAATCTCCCTTCTATTAAATCTTGAAAATCTCATAAGACTTTGTATCCTCGTTGTCGTAACTTACATAATACGTTACTAATCCATAACGGGAATATACAATTATTACTATAAGTTTCCAACGTCACACTCGTAGTAACCAACGTTTCTCCGGAATCACATCCTCTTGTATGCTAATTTCCGCATTAACATATGTAATTATACTTTATACCCAATATTAGAATCTTACTTCCTTAATGACGTCCTTAGTTATCGCCTTAAACTTACGAGGTGTAACATCAACCCTCCTAGATTAGAGCGTCGCGGCACGCGTGGGTACGATAACATCAGCACACTCACATCGTCATAACTTTAGAGAATTATAATAATCTAATTTTGACTTATATATGGAGAACTTAGAAGGGAAGAAACATCATCTGGTTCTCACTTGTAACCTAAGCTCTATTCTCTCTCAAAAAAATATACTGGAAGGAGCATTTGTCCATGATTTTCCATTACTAGTTCTAAATCAAAGTTTTGTTGTTCATATTATTTATTTATCTATTTACTTGTCAGTCATTTATCACATTATATCGAATTCATTGAGGAGTTCAACGGATCGGATACAATTCACTTTTAAAGTCTAAAATATAAATCTCTAAATGTATTTCTGGTTACAACCGACTTCACCGGAAAACAAATTACCAAATTTTCTGAACTCTTTGTGAAAGAGCACGTGCCGAGTGGATTAGATTTCACGTGGGAGGGGGAACTAGTATTTAGTGACCAATGAAAGAGTGCATGTGATATAGCTGGAAAGACTCCAAAACTCTGAAGCTTTTCTGCTCATCATCGTATTTTTTTTAATATTTATGTCCGTTAACTAGTACAGAAAACATACCATTTAAAGAGCACAAATAAAAAGGAATTATTTTTTCTTTGCCAGCTAAATCATGTGTCATGACTCCATTGGATTATGCATACTGCTATATATTTCAAAGAAGAAAAATTAATATTCTATAGAAAGATGTTAATAATTGCATACTATAAGAGAATCGAGAAGAAGTGTTTGTGAGAATGAGAGGAAGAGCAGTTATTTGGCAGTAAAGTTGCTCCTCTCTGATATTTTCAATATAATGTTTTGCTCTACTGAATATTACAACTTCTTCACTATTTATAATAATAACTTTGCAGAAAATAACCACTAACTAATACTAACAACATTGTATGTGTATACTACTAAGTATACTAGTGAATATCTAAGTATACTAGTGAATATCTCAATACTACTAAGTATACTAGTGATATCTCAACATCCCCCCTCAAGCTAGGCACTAAAAACATCGGTTTCAGTCCTAGCTTGGAGACAATGCCAAAGCACTTCCACCAATCCCTCATAACTCGCAGCTTTCCAACAAGCTTCAGATATCGGTTTTTTTCTTTTTTTTTCTTTCATTTGCAGGAGCAACAACCTGCAGTAGGCCATCCAAGAATCCAATCAATTTCCTATTCCAGCAAGATGTATTCTTGCTCAAGACCATACCAGGACTCCTCAATAACAACATCAGTGTGTGTTGCTGAAGATCTTAGCAGCATTATGCCTCTTGTTTGTTGGAATAGGTTCACCAGCGGGAGTGTAACAATCACAGATGACCAAGATATTGTTGCCTCTCCTGAATGGTTCTAACAGGGTCGATAAGACTCTCATATGCTTCCTGAATAGCTATGAAGTGGTCTTATATTACCTCCTTCTTAGCAGTAACACAACCAACTGCAGCAGCCACAACATCCTCACCTTGTGTGAGCCCCTTTGTAGGAGCATCTGTATCACCATCCGAAATATTTAGCAGCACCAGCATTAGAAAAATAGTCCTGCAGCAGCAGGAAATACCAGCAGCAACAAATTTGCTTCAACACTGAAACAACGACAGCTCCGAGAGCAAATCAGACGCCTTGTATAGTGTGTTTCTCATAATCTCAATGTTCATGTCATCCAAGTCCTCTGAAGTGATGCACTCAGAGAAGTATGGAGTCAAGTGTGTGTCAACAAGCACCAGCCTGTACAATTCCCTCATATTCTGGGCAACTGCCAGAGAAGTAATGTTGTCGAACATCATTAATAAAGGACAAAAAATAAGAATGTAGCAGCAGGTTTAGCAACAGCAGCTCCTATTTGAATAAATCCCAGCAACATTTTTAACAAAAGCAGCTGTACCATCCCATATATTCTGCCTGCAGCAGCTAACATTTTCAGCAACTAAATCCCACTGATCCTAAGCAACAATAACAGTAGGTAAAACAAACAAAAATATAAACCAGCAAAACAGCAGCTTATTTCAGTGGTTGTCCTGCTGAACTAGCAATTTTGAGCCAACAACACTTTGTTTAGGAGCAACACTTTGTGCCCTCTCGATAATCACTCCAATTCCAGATATCCAGCAGCTGAAACAGTCAGCGACAAGCCAACAAATTCAGCAATAATAGCAGCCATCAGTCGCAACATCGACGACATCAGACGCAACCTTTACAAGTTGAATCTCGGTTACATCCTCAACATGTAATCGGCGAATAACCACTGGATTCACCTTGCGTAATAATGGAGAACCCCTCGTTCTCTAGTCTCACTCGGACTAGAGAATACCTCGATTCTCTCTATGAATTTGTTCTCAACGAAAGACCACAGATTCTGACTTTGATTCTGAACCAGCACCAGCAGAATTTGATAAGCGGCAAGAACCTCTTCGTTCTCTAGTCTCTCTTGGACTAGAGAATCTCCCGATTCTCATCACGCAAGTAATTTTAATAAGCGGCAAGAACCTCCTCGCTCTCTAGTCAGTTATTTTATTGAATATGCAATAGAACCACAATTTCTTTGAACCGAAATCCCATTGATTCACAGTTTCTTGTGGTGCATAATTTTGCACCTCCAGTAACTTCAAAGCTGATAAAACACCAGCAGTCTGTAAGCTTGTTCATTTTTTTCTTTTCTGCATTTGTATAGTGAAAACACAATCCTAACAGTAAACCAGAAGCAACAAGCCAACACAACAACAACAAGTTGCTTCGATTCCTTACGACTGTTGTATACCAACACATCCTCAACAGTCAACTACATCAGAGAACACGGTGTCCAGCAACACAGACACCAACACAAAAACACAAAAATGACTTTAACGATAACTCACCAACACTTGACAGAGAACAACAACACAACAAACAACTACAACAACAAACAGTTACAACAACAAACGGCTACAACAGCTATCAACAACCACAACAACAACATTTTTCTCCAATCCGTCAATTCACCAACACAAATACAAAATGAAGCTGAATTTCCATCAACTCGGCTATCCTCGGCGATCTGCGACGTCGCAACGATAGCCAAAGGCGGAGTGTATCCGCAGAAAATAAAAACATCTCCATATGATTCGATCGACAAAAGCGATAATAGAAATTACCTCAATACTCTATCGATTTCGATTTCTGCGATTCTCTGTTTTCCGAAGGACTCGATTTCGTTCTTCAATTTTCAGTTGTTGCGATTTCTCTGTTTTTCCTGATTTTCCAGAAGAAATTGCTATTGATTTCTGATCGATGTAATTGCAATTGCAGATTTCTGCTTCTTCGATTTTGATTTTTCTGATTTTCAGTCGAAAATTGCAATTTCAATTACGAAAATCGCAATTTCGCGATTTCGATTTTCATCCATCGATCTCCTTCTTCGATCTCTTCTCCTCGATAATCCGTTCCTTAATCGCAAGTATTGAATCGATTGAGAACAATTTCATCACATCGATTGAGCAGTTTCAGTTTCTTCAACGTTTTTTATTTTCTGATTTTCAGAAATTTCTATCGGTTTCTTCAATCGATTGCGTGATACGAAGGTCCTACGAATCGGTAGGCTTTGATACCATGTTAATAATTGCATACTACAAGAGAATCGAGAAGAAGAAGTGTTTGTGAGAATGAGAGGAAGAGCAGTTATTTGCGAGCAAAGTTGCTCCTCTCTGATATTTTCAATATAATGTTTTGCTCTACTGAATATTACAACTTCCTCACTATTTATAATAATAACTTTGCAGAAAATAATCACTAACTAATACTAACAACATTGTATGTATATACTACTAAGTATACTAGTGAATATCTAAGTATACTAGTGAATATCTCAATACTACTAAGTATATCTCAACAAAAGAGAATAAAAAGAATGAGCTATCAGTTGATATTCTAAATGTAGTCATTCGTTTGCTTGATTATTAGGTCATCAATTATAGGGACTCAATATATAGCAAATAATTCCTGATGTATTATCGTTGTGTGGTATATAATTGCTAATGTATCATTATTATCATGGGGTTGTGTGGGTACATAATTAAGATCAGTCATAAACTAGTTAATTCTATTAATTATTTTCTAAAATGGTTCTCACCTATTTTGTTAGTTAAATGATGCATGTTGTATTTGTACCGAAACTGTGAATTCTCAAATATATAGGAGCTCTTGCTTATATACGTACAGAGCGTCAACATTAACCCAGATATTTCATCAACTTATTATTTAGAGCATATTGTTGATGCGAAGTAATAAATCCGTAAGCCGTAGCTCAAGTAGACAGTTCATACAAGTCATTAGATATATATATTAAAAAGAGAACAGGCCGAATAGAAAGAATGAGTTAATATTGCATTTGTGACTTAGGATTGTAATTTGGAGTATAACTTTTGTGGCTCACATATATAAAGCCTCTTCTATAATGTTATATACAATTCATAAACTTTATGTGAATATACAATAATACAAATACAATCAAACTTCTCTATAATTGTCATTAGTTCTAATAATATTTCATTATAACGGTCTGATTTTATCCAAAATCAATTTTTCATGTTATATTTTACTTCTCTATAATAGAGTCGGCTCACAAACTTGTGGCCTAAAGCGAAATCTTAATATGAGACTTTAAATTTATTTGAAGCTTATTTTTTAGCTTTTTAAGACACAACATAATTAATTTTTTTTTTTAGTTTTGAGAATCATATTTATATTTTCAATTGACATGTTAAAATTCTCATGAATAACAAAAAATGATATATACATTTATGAGGAAAAAATAAAAAAGTTAAAATTTTGAATTAAAAGAAGATAACAAAAAGTTAAAACAATAGAATTGATGAATTTTAAATAAATGTTTTAGGCCTGGGACAAGCTCACATTGAATTATTTGCATTGTATGTCCTTTTATGAAATTTTCTTTTTGAATTTTATCACTTATTAATCAATGTGCTAATTTCGTCTTTAAAAGTAGTAATTGATTTACTCAAACATCTCCCGTTTAGGCCCCCATTTAGATATTATCCATAATTTTTAAAGTTATCACCCGGAATTATCCTTCAAGACATGTTAGATTTAAGTCATATGTTTGCCCAAATATAACTCACCTTTACAGATAAAATATTACATTATAGTCTAACATTTGTAATAATTTATAAAATTTTAAGTCGTGATCTAACATTTTCTCATAAGATTTTTAATATGCTTAAAAAAATTAGACTGTAATCTAAAAGGCTAGTAATTACAAGAAAAATAGAAAGATGATCATTTACTAAATAATTCTCCATGAAAGGGATAAACAAAAAATTAATTGAATGAAATTTCTTTTAAATAAATTTAACCCACTAAATTAATGAGACATAATTTTAAAAAAGGCCTAAAAAATCATGTGTGCAAATTGGCCAAATGGCAGTCACTCCGTTAACAATCACTACTAATAATAATTTTCATTTGTAATAATAATTATTAAAAATAAAAAATAACTACTATATAAATGATGTTAGATAATATTTGGAGCGGACACGTCATCCGCTTGGCCCTGGAGCCGGCATTGCTCTATAACATCATTCTACATATAATAGCGGTGACATTTATTATAGCGGTACGCTCTTTGTAAACTTACATCTCTAAAACAGTTATACTCAAATTATGTGTAGTAATATTTGTAAGAAATATATTATGTATAAAATAAAATATTAAAATATTTATGTTAAACTCTTAGACAACCTTCAAGAGAAAGCTACTAAATTTCCTTTGTTGAAAGTTTGGACAAAATGCTTCGTCAATTTAAGCGTTATATTACTAAGAGACTAAAATTTACGAAATAACCTACAATTGTAAAATTCTTATGTCAAACTTGAAAATTTTAAATTCACAATTAATTTAAATGCATATGTTAAATTTTTAATTATTTATTGGTTACAACAAGTTATAGATTTATTAGTAATTTATTAGTCTTTTCAATTTTTAATTAATGAGATATGAAATTCAATTGAGGTTTTAAAATTAACAAGTATATTATTTTTGTTTATAACATAAAAATACAGAAAACTAATTATTTACTTACTTTTGTTTATAACAGTAAAAGAGATCTAAATATCAAATGTTAGCATACATATATAACATCTTACTATTACAGTCGTAAATTTTTCGAACAAATATTGTCATTATAGAAAGGTTTAACTGTAATAGTTATTTGGGGCACATATTAGGAAGTTACTTGAAACTGACAGAGCTTTAACTATATCCTTCACAATATCTTTTTACGTTATGCAGATTTCTTAAAACATTATCACTAGAGACCAATAAAATATGAACTTTTCTCTTTGGTACATAATGTGTCACTAAAACTAATTTTTGCCAAACGATCTATTTTGACATTTCAACTAATTGTCATCTTCTTTTGGCCCTAAAAGAAGTTTCTCTTCTCAACGAATTTGGCCTGTCTTAAAATAATTCAGTAGTATTTCTTTAAAGTAAGTTTCAGTACTGTTTGCTAATTTCTCTTTTATTCTTCTGACTGCAACTTTTTAATATATTATCATCTATCTCGGACCCTGCGCATAGTGGAAGCTTAGTGCACCGGGCTGTCCAAGATATGTCGGCCCTGAGGAGGGAGTAATAGATCCCCGAGAGAACGAAGGTTTGTTACTAGCAAGAATGTTGACATGAATAACCCAATCGGCCCAACAAAAGTTGATCCATCTTAAAGTCCGTCAACCCATTTCTTAGAAGGTGTCTAGAAAATGTTTTAATTTCATGAGGTAACATATTTGCACAGCACCATTTAAGGTATAGTAACTTTTTAAAGTTGTTTTTGCATGTTTGGCAAACTTCAAACAAATGATGTCGTCTCCTCCTCCTCCTTCAAAAGCTTTGCTTGGTGTTGGTTAACAAAAATTTCAGGCACTAATTGATATGCAGTGTACCAACATATGTTATGTTCTTTTCCGCTCTCATGTCTCATTTTTTGTAAATTGCCATAAATTGTTATTTAATTTTGGATACATTTTGAACTGATTGCCCTACCCCACTCCACCCCACCCCATTGCCCTACCCATCCTCAAATTTCTATTTCATATTTTTTGTTACTTTTATAAAAAAAAATGAATTTTTTTCTTACCCGGAATCGAACCCTAATTCTCCGTCACCCGTCACCACCATGGTAGGCCACTATCCTACCATCGAAAGTTGATAGGGCAGAAATCCACCCTACCCCTACTCCCAAATTTCTATTTTATATGGAGATATTATATGAGATTAAAAGGAATTTTGTGAAAAGAAAATGGTAAATGGGTCCAAAAAAATTCAATGAATGAGCAAAAAGGCCAGAAGCACCAAATTGGTGTTTCTGTTTCTCTTCCCATCTAGAAATACGTTTTGGCTTCTGGAAAAAGTGTTTCTACTTCTGAAAAGAGAGTGTTTGGCCAAAGAAGTATTTCTAAGAACTTCCAGAAGTTTGGTCAAACACTACCTAAATGTTCTGTAAGTGAGCTTGAGATCTTTTCTCCAACACTTTCTAGTACTCCCTACTGTTCAAAATAAGTGTCTACTTAGATTTTTTAGTTTAATTTAAAATAAGTGTTCACTTACATAATCAAGAAGAAATTGATTGTTTTTTTTACTTATCTACCCCTATTTAGATAAGTCTATGAAGCACGGACACTTCATTTAGGGTGAGGTGTCCGTGTCGGACACCTCATCGGACACGAAACGCCTCAGACACGCCTCGGACACGTGTCCGGGACGTTTCCCAGCAAAAAAAAAAAAAAAAATCGGACACGGCAGGGACACGCGGGGGACACGGCATGGACATTTTTTTTTTTTAGAAAAAGTTTAGTTTTAATTTTATTTGATTTATTTTAAGTAAATTTATATTTATTTGAATTTGGGTCTTGAGACATACTTATGTATTAGTTTATGGACTATGGTCTTATAAATTATGTATTGAATATTTGATTGATTGTCAATTTGTTATGAATGTTTCTTTTTAATTTGGTACATATTTAATTTGGTATTTTGGTTATTTGGTATATAACAAATTTGAATTAAATTTATAATTTATAATTTATTTATGAATGTGAAGCTTTAATAATATTAATTTTAGTATTTTATATATTATATTATATATTATATATTATATATATATATAAATATTTTTTAATTTATTTTTACAGCCGTGTCCCTGCCGTGTCGTGTCCCCTATTTTTCAAAATTGTCGTTTTCGCGTGTCCGTGTCCTATCGGACACCTCTCGCGTGTCCGTGCTACATAGAGATAAGTAAGTTTTTATGTAATCAAGAAACTATATTAACTAGGTAGTAT
The DNA here is from genome assembly GCA_029844215.1 of Przewalskia tangutica. Lineage (NCBI taxonomy): Eukaryota > Viridiplantae > Streptophyta > Magnoliopsida > Solanales > Solanaceae > Przewalskia > Przewalskia tangutica. Next base: position 37,819,231 of record CM056731.1, on the reverse strand, counting down.
TTAATTATGGTAGTTTAATCAAAATATCTATTTTTCTAGGAGTTAATATTTTCTTAAGGGTGTGTGCTAAAGGCTAAGCGGACACTTATTTTGAACTGGATGGAGTATTATTTTTTGTATATATAATCATTTGATATATGAAATTTACTGACTCGGCTAATTCAAATTTGTGTGTAGTGCTCATTAAAGGGTGAAACGTTCTCTACCAAAGGCTTCTTCCTTTCTAGCTCTGTAAAAGATATAGGGAGCATGGAAGTCCCATAAGGAGGCCACACTTGATACATTGTATTTGGTTAGTTGGGATATTAGTCGAGAATTTATTATAGTTGGTTAGAGTAGTTATTGGTGGATATAACTAACTAATTGTAGTTACATAGAAGATTCTAGATATTAGTCTAGATAGTATGTACAAGTATAAGTATATAGTGTAAGTGTATATTGAATAACAATACTTCATTCTCCACATATTTTCCTCCCGTATCTCTCTCTCATTTCTCTCATCTCTGACTCTCTTCATATCTCTTACTTCTTCTTCCTCTTGTTCGATCACCGCCATTCTACTACTCTCTCACTACTTCTTCTCGTTATACATATGAAGCTTCTAGCTACAATCCGCAGCAATTGTTCCTCAATGGAACAGTGAATTTGTCATGGTATCAGAGCCTTGGCGATTGTTGGAATGCCTGGGTAATTACTGAAGATCGAAGGAATTTCTCCGATCGAGGGGATATCTTTCACATGTAGAGAGATATTCGAGGGATCTAAACACTCAGTTTGAAGATTTTAAGGTCGAGTACTTGATCTGGCAATTGTAGTTCAGATCGTGAAGAATAATATCGGATTGATCATATCATTTGCATGCAGAAGGTGATTCAACAACCTAGATACTATATACAGAGAAATTTGTTATCAGTAAGTCGATTGAGAATTTAGCACTCAAAATTGATTTTGAATTTGTAAACTGAAATCTATAGTAATGGAAAACACTGGTGAGGCAGTATCAAGTGAAATTACAGTCGCAAGTGTAACTATATATCACAATCATCCATTATACGTGTTTCCTTCAGACGCACCAAGATCTTTATCAGTAGGTGTTGTCCTGACAGGAATGGATAACTATACCTTGTGGAGTAGAGCAATGAAATTAGCCATACTAGGTAAAAATAAAATAGAATTTGTTAATGGAACTTTGAAGAGGGAAAACTTCCAGGGTGATTTAGTTGAATTGTGGGATAGGTGTAATGTCATTGTGGTCTCATGGCTAATGAAAAATGTAAATAAAAGCTTGTTGAGTGGGATGTTGTTTAACTATGACTCTCACATCATCTGGGAGGAACTGAACCAGTATGCCAGAAATAATTTTGCAGGTCCCTGTGAGCACAACAGCAGACAGAGAACCTTTGGCCAATCATGAGATAGTACAAGACATGGATGGGGTTCTTGACACTCCACAAGAATCCATTGATGTCAGTCATACACCAACATTGCCAGACACCACTGTCAGAAGATATGTGAGGGGTAGCAAACCTCCCATATAGCACAAGGATTATATGGCCATGCATGGATCCTTAAAATGTCTGTATTCCATCTCTGATGGGGTTGATTATTCTAGAACTTCCTCAAAATATCAGAGTTTTATAACTCAGCTATCAATCAACACTCTCAGAGGTAGTCAATGATAAAAGGTGGGTGACAGTAATAGAAGCAGAGATGAAGGCACTAGAGGACAATGGAACATAGGAACTGGTGTCACTTCCAAAATGGAAGAATGACATAGAATGTAGATGGGTATACAAGGTCAAATACAAAGCAACGGGTGAAGTTGAGAGGTTCAAAGCAAGACTTGTGGCCAAAGGTTACAATCAAAAGGAAGAGTTGGACTACCAAGAGAAATTCTCCCCAGTGGTCAAAATGTCCACTGTTAGATCAGTCCTATATGTTGCAGCAGCTAAATAGTGGACAATTCACCAAATGGATGTCTACAATACCTTCTTACAGGGAGACATGTATGAGAAAGTCTATATGTCAGTACCAGAAGACTTCAATGTTGAAAATAAAGAGAAACAAATATGCAGATTGCTGAAGTCTTTGTATGGTCTGAAACAGGCATCCAGACAATGGAACATCAAGCTCACTACAATATTGATTGCTTCTGGATTCAGGCAAAGCTGCAGGGATTATTCATTATTCACCAAGAAAGCAGGAGACAGTTTGGTGGTGATACTGGTGTATGTAGATGATTTGTTGATCACTGGAGATAATCCAGCTTTCATTCAATCTATTAAAGAAGTATTGCAATCTGCTTTCAAGATCAAAGACCTAGGGGAACTTAGATATCTCCTAGGGATTGAATTTGCAAGGAGCACTAATGGGGTCCTTATGCACCAGAGAAAGTATGTTTTGAAGCTCATTTCAGACATGGGGCTATCATGTGCTAAACCTGCCTCCTCACCCATGTATACAATGTGAAATATACCACTGTGGAATTTGATCAACATGTCACAGATACTTCATCCGGATCCATGAAGGGAGGTGATAAGTCTGCATCAAAGACATATTCGAATTTTCTTTTGCCTGATCCTAGTGTTTACAGGAGATTGTTTAGGGATATTGTTGTACCTAACAAACACTAGTCAAGACATATCTTTATTTGTTCAGTGTCTTAGCCAATTCATGCATGCTCCCAAAGTGTCTCATATGGAAGCTGCACTCAGATTGATCAGATACATAAAAAATGATCCTGGGATGGGGATCATTATGGACAGCTCCATTACATCTCAGTTGAGAGTCTATTGTGATTCAGATTGGGCATCATGTATTAACAGCAATAGATCTATCACTGGGTACTTAGTGTTGTTTGGTACCTCTCCAGTTTCATGGAAATCTAAGAAATAAGAAACATTATCAAGGAGCTCTGCAGAATCTGAATGTCGAGCCATGGCTTCATCAGTGGCAGAGGTGATGTGGTTGATTGGTATGTACCAGGAACTTGGTATCATGATTCCCACACCAGTGCCAATACACACAAACAACAAATCTGCCATTCAGATCGCTGCAACTCCTGTTTTTCATGAGAGAACCAAGCACATTGACATCGATTGTCACTTCATAAGAGAGCAAATTCAGAAGGGCCTCATATGCACTATTTTTGTATCATATGCAGAACAACCAGCTGAAATATTGACGAAAGCTCTTGGGCGAATGTAGCACGACGTCCTAGTGTCCAAGCTAGGGATGAAAAATGTTTTCATATCCCCTAGCTTGAGAGGGGTGTAAAAGATATAGGGAGCATGGAAGTCCCATAAGGAGGACCAGATACATTGTATTTGGTTAGTTGGGATATTAGTTGAGAATTTGTTATAGTTGGTTAGAGTAGTTATTGGTGGATATAACTAACTAATTGTAGTTATATAAAAGATTTTACATATTAGTCTAGATATTATGTACAAATATAAGTATATAGTGTAAGTGTATATTGAATAACAATTCTTCATTCTCCACATATTTTTTTCCCGTATCTCTCTCTCTCATTTCTCTCATCTCTGTCTATCTTCATATCTCTTACTTCTTCTTCCTCTTGTTCGATCACCGCCATTCTACTCTTCTCTCACTACTTCTTCTCGTTGTACATATATAGCTTCTAGCTGCAATCCGCAACAATTGTTCTTCAATGGAACAGTGAATTTGTCAAACTCGAACTCAAGACCTTTAATTAAGGGCAGGGTTTCATCTATGCCAAATTGAACTGTTCAACACATTGTCATCATCCAAATTATAACTAGTATTTCCTTCTTTCATTTGCGGTGTTTGCTAGTTTTTGTGTCAAATTATGAACGAAATAAACAGAGCAGTCTGAAAATCAGGTTCTGCATAGTCACAACCACAAATTATCTAAATTTTGGATGACCATCACACGTTCAGCTATTACCTAGTAAATTGATTTTAATTAGCACGCCTTGATTTATGCTAGTGATCTACGGTGCCATTAATTACAATTGTCTGTCGCCCTTCTTTAATAAAAATAATATCCATAATTCTGGTTCTCTTGCTTTATACAGAAGCATAACCTAGAAAAATATGGAACAACAAGATTTAATAACCCCAAGAACTGATGCTTGAAGGGATAAGGAATGCCTAGCATCACCAATATGAAGACTATGTTCACCTATTGGAATTCTTCGAACACCAGCCCTATATACGACGCTCAAGTACTTGCACAGATGAATATTTATTGTCACACGTCGTTATGATCTTGCTGGTACATGCACTTTTTTAAACACGACCAATTGTTTATGTGGCACCCATAACCCAATGGGTGACTTTGAAAATACCAGCAATGTATGCGAACCATACTTTGATCCCACATTTTCACGTCGATATGAACCTGAATTGAAAGCTTATTGAATTGCCTTGTTGGATATGCTAGTGATGCTGGAAGTATGGCGTGAGCCTAGTGGAATGGCCAACATTTTTGGAGCTTCAAAAATTGTGGTTATGAATTTTGTGTAGCTTAATCTGTGCCCGAATGGGTATACTAGTGGGTCTTTGTAAAAACGATAAGTTTTTCCAGGATAACCTTTGGCTAAGTTTGCACGCATGTTCTGTTGTCATTGGTAAATTGTTCGATTCTTGTAATGGGCGATGGCGATTCGAGGACAAGGCAGCGGAAGTACCAACGAGGCCAAACACGAATCTGAGCTCGAAGTTGGGTCAAGGACCTTTCAACTTTAATGGATCCATTTAAATTAGACATTATTAATTAGTGGAAGTAGTAGTTAGAGTAGTTTTGGGCAGTAGCTAATTATGGGTAGTAGTAGATGTGGTTAGTTGATAATTAGTCGGTAGATCATGTGAGTTAATCCTCCATTTAGAGACTAGTGGTAGTAGTGGGAACCTCTTAAATTATGTGCATAAATAGGTGTGTGTTATAATGAAAAGGCTCGTCTTTAGTTTGGCCAAAAACATTGCGTACTTTATTGACGTAATTTTGGAGTGTTCATTCTTCACTCGAATTTGGAATGTCGTCCCAACAATTTGGTGCTTTCATTCAGAGTATCATGCCTCCCAAACAAAATAAAAATCCTACCATGGAAGAAATCAACGCGCTAAAAGAGTCTGTGGCATCCCTCACCGAGGCCGCATACGACCTGCGAGCCCGGATCGACGACATTAACCCCAATGTCCGTAACTATCAGAAGCAAAACCCTATCAAAACCACCATGTCTTCTTGGTCATGTTCAAGATGCACATTCTTGAACACTCCATCACAAACATCATCTTGCCAAATCTGCTTATCTGACCCACCATTATCAACCATCTCATCAGTAGACCCATCAACAATTTCATTCACAAAACCCAAATGGACATGTAAAGCTTGTACCTTTATGAACCTTTTATCATAGTATAAGCTGTGAAATATGTGGCACTAGGGTTTCTGCTTCTGGACGTGCTACACTTGAAACTGATGAAGATGATGAGTATGGTTTTTTACTCAAGGAAAACATTATGCTCAGACTAATGGCTACTTTAGTTATGACTATGATGACATTGATAAGGACTATGGATCACGTAAAGTTCATCCTAATGGGGAAGCTATTAATGAAAAACGTGTGAGCAGCTTGTCCTCGCAGAATAATTTTGTTCCCCAAGCTTCTGAAGATGGGTAGAAGATTGTAAAGCAGGATATTAGTGATGAAGGTGAAGCTTCATCATCCCTATATGATGCACAAGATGTTAACCTGGAACCTGTGGATTTTGAAAGCAGTGGAATTTTGTGGATCCCACCTGAACCAGAAGACGAAGAAGATGAACGGGAAGGACTGCTGTTTGAAGATGATATGAAGGAGTCTGTTAGATTTAATGCTGCAAACAAGAGGAAAAAGAGGGAGAACCCACTTAAGGATGAAGTTGATGATGCTATGGGGTATAGGGGTGTAAAGGTTGCAACTAAGGCAGTTGAACTATCGGATTCGGTGGAACAGGAACCATGCAAAACTTTCTTAGCCAGTAACTCCAAAGTGTTGAAGATCTTGGACCTACAATGTGTGGCTTGCAGATATAGAGATGCCCAAAATGATGAAAGCTCTAGGTGGTCTTATTGCTAAGCATTCTCCAGATGTTATATGTTTTCAGGAGGTTACTCCAGAAATATATGATATTTTTCAGCACACTAGTTGGTGGAAAATGAATTCTTGTTCAGTTTCAAATGTGATGGGATTGACGAGAGGATACTTCTGCCTGCAGTTGAACAAGCTTGCAGTGAAATCCTACAGTTGCAAGTCATTTAGCAATTCTGCAATGGGAGGGGAACTCTGTATTGATGAGATTGAAGTTCAGAAAGATATGACATTGGTCGTTGCTACCAGCCATCTTGAGAGTCCCTGCCCTGGTTCACCCAAGTGGGATCTAATGTACAACAAGGAACGTGTGGAACAAGCCAAGGAAGCTGTTGAGTTACTTGACAGAAATTGGAATGTAATCTTTTGTGGTGATATGAAATGGGATGACAAATTGGATGGTCAATTTTCTCTACCCGATCGGACATGGGAATCAAAGGAACTTCTGAAAGCCAACCACCCTCAATTATTCGATTACATCGAGGGAGCTGCATCGAATACCAGTTCAAGTAAAATATTGAATGGCAACTCTATAGGCCTTGAGGACAAGGCCCATTGTGAAGGGGAGGGAATTGTTATGGGTCAGTGGTCAGTTCCACGGACAAGGCCAACAGGAAGTACCAGCAGCAGGCCAAACGCAAGATACAAGCCCCAAAGTTGGGTCAAGGACCTTTCAACTTTAATGGATCCCTTTAAATTAGGTATTATTAATTAGTGGAAGTAGTAGTTTTTGGGCAGTAGCTAATTATGGATAGTAGTAGATGTGGTTAGTTGATAATTAGTGGGTAGATCATGTGAGTTAATCCTCCATTTAGAGACTAGTGGTAGTAGTGGGAACCTCTTAAATTATGTGTATAAATAGATGTGTGTTATAATGAAAAGGCTCATCTTTAATTTGACCAAAAACATTGCGTACTTTATTGACGTAATTTTGGAGTGTTCATTCCTCACTCGAATTTGGAATGTCGTCCCAACAGGTACTCTTGCGGATACCATGCCATTGGCAGCTTTCCACCTAGAAATAACAGTATTCAGTTAGTTATACTTGTGAAATGCTAGTAAATGTTTTTTACACTTATGATACTATATAAATATTCAGGGATTGTTGAACTGTATGGAATGTTAGGCTACTTCTTAAATTATGTCCGCGTCAACTTAATGAGCTAGTTTCACTTTAGAAGTAGTTGAATGCGGACAAATTTAGCTCATTGGACTAACAATGACATAATTTAAATAGTGATCTAAAAAGGTTATTTGTGCAAATTCCACTATACTGCGTTCTGAACTTTTGCCTCTATTTTGTGTTGGTCTTTAATTTTTGTCTCGGACACAAGTATATACTTCGTATCATAATATTTCAAAAATTATACCCCACATGAGTCATGACTTAAGAACTTATGTCCCACTAGGTATAAGTTCGATTGCTAAAAAGCAAAGATTAGACCAGCCCATTTGAAGGGAAAAAATTAATGACCAGCCCATTTGGATTTAGATTACAAAGTTTAATTATTATTTCTTTTGTAAAACTTTTACAGGGTGGATGGATCAGCACTACTTCACAGGTGAATAGTTACGAAAACACAGCACAACAAGTGGTACAAATACCTCATGTGTGTCACACCGCATTTTAACCGGAGTCGAAATGGTGTACGACATATGGATGATTCCTGAATTATATTTTAAGGAGTGGTCACCTAATTATTTTAAAGATGAATTAGGACATCTACTTAGCAAAAATGCTAAAAATAACTCAATTTAATGGTCTACAAAATTTAATGAGATTATAGATAAGGGTTCTTTATTATCCTAAAGGGAAGGGATTAGACATCCTTCAGGATCCGCTAACTCGCGGTTGTCCAGTCAAACTTAGGTTAAAAATGCATGTTTTGAAAGCATAAAGTTAATAAAAGATGTTGCAAAGTATTTATTTGGAAGATTATATATTTTGATAAATTCGCATGAGATTTGTTTTAAAAATGCATGAAAAGTAGTTTGTTTGAAAATTATATGTTATATATAAAATTAAAATTTTATAAGAATATGCATTTGTAAGGCATTATTAAAATGCATGTTTTTTTAGAGATATGAAAATAAATTTGTTTTAAGCTACCCTCCCCTTTAATCTATTAGTCTTAATTATTCCAAGTATTCTATCTATTCTACACATTTCAATATTTGGTAGATTGCATATTTAACAAGAAGAAATAAAAATGACAGAATTAAAGAGTAATGATAAAAAAGCGACAAAGGGCGGATGATATCGTCATTTGGCCCATTTGGTTTGGAATTCCGAAGTCGAGAAATACAAAAAACGTGGATGCGGATATAATGAGTCTCGTAGCGAGACTCTTGGTTGCTCCCAAATGTGTTTCATGTAAAACAAAAAAAAAGGATTAGTATTTATCTCAAACCTTATACAATCATGCAAATAATGTATTCATGTAAACTTAAATCCATATGTATTTTATTATTTAACTATATCAGCCCCAACTAACAGCTTCAAGCAAAGTAAAGGCCAAACATTGTCCAGCCCAAATTGGACCTCGGCAAACCGAAACAAGCAGGTTCCCAAGCATTATTTTTTTTGTGTTTCAGATTCAGGAAAAAGTAGAAAAGGGAGACAGACCAAAAGAAGGAACATTTCAAGCTTTAAAAGGAGAAGCACATCGGCCCAAAATGACAATAAGCCCCATGTTCAGACATTCATGTTCGTATATAGGGTTGCACAAAATCCTCGGAGCGGACCGAAACGGACCGAGGACCGAAATTCCACGAAGACCGGACCGAAAAATTCGGTTCGGTCCGATCCGGTCCAATATACATTAAAACCAAAAAAAAAAAAAACGGAACGGACCGAGGACCGAATTTTCAGAAACATAGGACCGAAGACCGGACCGAAAAGTTCGGTCTAGATTTTTTTTCCGATCCGGTCCATTTTTTATGCAGCCCTAGTCGTTCATACAGGAATCCATATTTAAATACAACACTTAAATGAATCAAATGGCATTATCCCATATTCTAAAAAAACAACTAATGCAGTGAACACAACATAATACAATGTCACTTAAGGTTAAACGACCTTTGAGAACTCAAAAGCACTATCATAATATTTAACCAACAAATTTTATTCTTAATAAGCATATCACACAGATTTGTCAATATATTATTATGAAATTTATAATGAACTAAGAAAAAGGCAAATGAAAAAATAAGATTTCATATTTCTTTAAGCCATGAATAGAAACGCATATTTAGACCATGATTATCTCTAGTTAAACAAACTGATTAGGACAGACACCACTATATTTTAGCTTACTTATATACTTAGACTAATATTAGGTGATAAGATAAACACGATATGACATCAAATCAGCTAAAATGTGAACTTTAAGAGCCAATACATATCCCTAAACAGATAATATAGCTTCAAGCACGCAGTCATTATATTTTGCAATAACACAAAAATGCATTGAAATACACTACCTTAAATTAAACTAGATAAGAATTTAAACAAGAATTAGGTTCTTTGAATTCAAATCGACTTACCGAATCAGAAAGAAGATTTTATTTTGAAACTTAAGCTGAAAGTTTTAGTAAAAAAATTGAGAAATGCTTAGGGTTTTGAGAAGTAAGAACGGCGGCTGGAAGATCTCCAAGTTTGAATGAAAAATGCAAAGTATTTTAGGGTTTTCAAGAATGCAAAGCGGCGGCTGAAAAGTGTTTTTTTTTCTTTTGAACTTCATATGCTTGTATTTATAGCACGAAATTAGGGTTTAAGTCTCACGATTTGAGAGGGATCTTAATTCAACAATTTCGAAATGGGTCAACAAATTTCGTTCAAAAATATGAACGTTTGGACGGTTTTCAATGCTTACACAAAAATGGGCATTATGTGTATTGTTGGGATAGCTTTGGTCTCATTCCACAAATGGAAGAGAGAATGGGAAAGGTGCAGCCGCGGATGCTGCTTTGTTTATTTTTGGGCGAATGGAAAAATATTTTAGGATTCTTGTGGGCGATTTTGGTTTTTGGGCTCAAAAGAAAAGGCTTGTATTTTTTTTTTTGTTAAAGGGATGGGTAAAGGAATACTTGGGCTCGCGGGTAATTTAAGAGTTAGTCGAGATAATTTAAGAGTTACGTTATAACATTAATTTTTACATCATTAATAAATATGTAACCTCTAGGGATGCATTTATAGAATATTATAAACAATCAACTAATAATTCAACAAATGCAAATTGTCATAATATTAATCATCATTAATATAAATACGAATGTGTATAAAGTATATTGTGTCCTAATACAAATTGTCTCTAGGACATACATATACTTTCAATCTCTCACTTGGCCTAGAGCCAATCACCAACATATATAATACCCATGTTCTCAAAATGACCATTATGTTTCACCAAGCTTAATGGTTTAGTAAACGGGTCTGCTAGATTATTGTCTGTGGAAATATAATCTATCCTGATATCTTTAGCTTTCACCATCTCTCTCAGAATGTGGTACTTTCTTGGTACATGCTTGTTTCTATTTGTTGATCTTGGTTCATTTGCATGTGCAATGACACCAGTGTTGTCACAATAAATGGTTATTTGCAACTAGCACTCGGAACAACCCCTAGTTCCTTCAGGAACTCAGAAATCGCGACAGCTTCCGATCCAATAATGTACTCGCCCTTGATGGTAGTCTGCGATGTAGCTTTGTTTGGAACTCTTACAGCTGGCTCGCTCCGTTGAAAATGAGCGTGTGAAATCATCAACATCATGCGGAAACTAGCATCGGTATACCCGGTGGAAACCACCATCAATTCCACCATAGACTAAGAAGTAATTTTAGTAATGCGGCAGTACTTGAGAATACTCTTGGCTAACTTTCGGTGTTCGCCAAGATTCTGCTGGAACTTGCAGTCATACTAAGTCTGAGCCACATCTGGACTAGTGCAGTCATGACATACGTGATTGATCCTATAGCGAAGCATATGGGATCCTCTTCACGCTTTCAAGTTCAATAGCATTAGAAGGCAACCATAACTGACAACTGATGCCTTGACCCGTGAAGATCGTCTTTCTTGGAATTCTCCATTGAAAAACGTCTAAGCACTTTATCTATGTGGTATCGTGATAAAAACAATCTATTAGGTCTATCTCTATAGATCCTAATTCCCGTAATGTGAGACCGCTAAATCTTTCATCATGAAGGTATTGGACAACCAATCCTTAACTGACTGCATAAGGGCCCTATTGTCTCCTATTATCAATATGTCATCAACATATATAATAATGAAGACAATGCCCTCATCCTTGCATTTGAAATAAACACAAGGATCCTCTTTGCTTCTGACAAAATCAAAAGATTTGATAGCATTGTCAAAGCAAATGTTCCAACTCCTAGAGGCTTGCTTAAGCCCATAAATGGACTTCTGTAGCCTGCAAACAACATTTGGTCTGGAATGCAATTTTGACGTCCATCTGCCAAATGTCATAATCATAATGTGCAGTTATCGCAAGCAAAATCCGAATAGACTTTATCTTAGCCACCGGTGAAAAAGTTTTATCATAATTCACGCCAGGGCGCTGAGTAAAACATTTAGTCACTAGTCTAGCTTTATAAGTCTAAACCTTGCCAGATGCATCAATCTTCTTATTGAAGACCCATTTGCATTATATGGGTTTAACCCCATTTGACAAATCAACCAAGTTCCACACTTGATTGATATACATAGATTTCATTTCGAATTTCATGACTTCTTGCCATCTCTTTGAATCAATGTCTAGCATTGCTTCGTTATAGGTTCTATGCTCGTCATCATCTGGAATATCTAGCTCATTTTGTATTTCCACAAGTAGATTTAGTCTTTCCGGAGGACAATGAGATCAAGTAGACATACGGAGTTGGTATGCCTTGCGATTCGATTACATGTATGTTATCGTGAGTGGTTCTTGCATTTGGTCGATCCACCAACATTAGAGCTTTCAGGAATATTATTTTCATGTATTTCCTGAATGAGGGGAAATGCAACTGGTGCACTTGCTCCCAAGGTTTGTGCCGGAAGATCTTGCATTTCTGCATCTCTCATCGTAACACTCCCACTGGCCGAAGGGCGTACCCTGAGTACCCAATCTTCGCCATAAGCTCCCACTGAATCTTGGCCTTATTCACTCGGCAAGGGTTCAACCTCTATGTTACTTTATTCTTGAATTTCTTCAAGTTCTATCTCTGTGCAACTCTCATCCTTGTAGACATATTCATCTTCAAGGAAAGTTGCGTTCCTAGAAACAAATATCTTATGTTCTCCAGGAAGGTAGAAATAGTATCCCTTAGTTTCCTTTGGATACCTAACAAAGTAACATTTCTCACTTTTAGATTCCAACTTATCAGTGATCAACTTCTTGACATATGCAGGACACCCTCAGGGTCTCATGTGTCTAAGTGATGCCTTCTTGCCACACCATACCTCATATGGTGTCTTTTCGACTGATTTAGATGGAACTCTGTTCAGAACATATATTGAGGTCAAAATAGCTTATCCCCAAAGGTATGTTGGAAGAGCTGAAAAGCTCATCATGAAACGAACCATGTCAAGCAAGGTTTGGTTTCTCCTCTCGGCAACACCATTCATCTGTAGTGTTCCAGGAGGTGTCCATTCGGAATGAACTCCAAGAAGCTTTAAGTAGTCAAGAAATTCTTTACTTAAGTATTCACCCCCACGATCAGATCGGAGAGTCTTGATACTCTTTGAGTGTTGTTTCTCAACTTCACACTTAAACTCCTTAAACTTCTCAAAAGCCTCGGATTTGTGTCTCATAAGATACACATATTCAAACCTTGATAAGTCGTCTGTAAAAGTGATGAAGTACGAGAAACCTTCTCTAGCTTGAGTTGAAAATGTTCCACATACGTCCGTATGTACCAACTCAAGCACCTCATTGGCACAAATCCCCTTTCCAGAGAGAGGTTTAATGGTCATCTTACCTTTCTAACAGGATTCACAGTTACCATAAGATTGTAAGTCAAATGGTTCGAGTTAATTTAATTTCCACAACCGTTCTATCCTCGTTTGATTGATATGACCAAGTCTGCAATATCACAAGTAGGTACAATTTCTTTCATTTAACTTAACTATTTTATTTTGTACATTGAAAATTTTCCTGCGGCAGTTTAATGTATACAATCCATTCACAAGAGACGTAATTCCATACACAATATTATCTAAAGTCAAAACCATATTGTCATTAGACGTGTTTGAGGAAAAACCCTCTGAATCAAGTACATGAATGGAAATAATGTTCCTTGTCAAAGAAGGAACATAATAACAATTGTTTAACAACAAAATTCTGCCAGAAGGTAAATCTATCCTATAAGTTCTCACGCGCCCAGCAGCAACTCGTGCTCCATTTTCGATGCGCATGTCCACATCGCGAGGCCCGACCTTCCTGCTGTCAGTTAGCCCCTGCACATTTGTACAAATGTGTGAGCCACAAGCGGTATCAAGTACCCAGGAATGAGAATCATTTATAGATATATTAATTTCAATTACAAACATACCTTGCCCATTAGAGGTTGTAGCACCTGGTGACATTCCTCCGCTTGGAGCAGTACAATCCTTTCTCCAATTCCCCTTCCTATTGCAATTCATGCAAACATCCGATCTTGCAGTTCTTTTTCTTCTTCCTCCCCTCGCGGGCCATTGTTCTTTACGAGCAATGCTTTGCCACTTCCTTCATTGTCCCTTACCTTTCTGTTTGGGGCGACTAGAGGAGTCAACCATCAGAATAGGCTTGGTCTTGGAGGTCGAAGATTCAAAAGTTTTCAACATATTGTGTAACTTCGAAAATGTCGCTTTAGTTCCATTCATATTATAATTGACAATGAAACTCTCAAACGATCTAGGAAGTGAGTGCAGGATGAGGGTGGTGGAGACTCTGTCATGAAACTTTATGTCAATGGCGGCCAACCTATAAATCAACTCAATCATCCTCAACACATGAGGTGAAACCTGACCCCCTTCATTTAGCCTACACTTGAAGAGTTCTATCAGCAGGTCATACTCCATTGTCTGAGACTGCGAAACATAGAAACTCCTCAAATGGGCTAACATTTCGTTTGGCCCCATAGTTTCATGTTGTCTTTGCAATGGTTGTGACATAGAAGACAACATAAGACATTGAGCTGAGGTGGCATCCTTATAATGTTTACGGTAGCGACGCTTGTCGAAGGTTGCATACTCGTGATCTCCATTGGAGCGGTGGGAATACTTTGTCCAATGTATACTCAATCTCTTCTTGTCTAACAATTGACATTCCCGAGCGATCATGAAGTTGGGTCCAGTAAGTCTGTTGGACTCCATAAGCATTTTCAACGAAAAGTTTGACATTTCTGAAGGTCTGAAGATATAGATAGAATAGGAAAAATACAATCAACAATTCATTCTTCCAATAATACACATTCATTGTAAATTAATTTAACATGGCCTTTTGTTTAATTAGCTCCCACTATTTTGCATACTTCTACAACCCCAAGGTAGAATACGGACCTAAATAAATATAAATGTCATAATGGATCAAGATCCAAACATATGTTATATCTGCGTTTGCTTTGGCTGATAACTTCAATAGCACACTTTGGTAGGTCCTCAACCAATTGTAAAGCAACTCTACAACTCTTGGTTTGATTAAATATCTTTTAGTTTAATCTTACGTCTTTAGACTAGTCCGACACTTTGGCGCCAAGATTCATCTAAACAAGTCAACCTCATTACACGACTGTGTTTAAATGCCTAAGTAAATTTAGTCTTTGCAAGTAAAAACTTTGGTGTAAATACCTACAAAAATTTATTATCTACTTTCATTTTAACACATCTATGAAAGGGTCTTGGTCCTCTTAGACTTAGAGTAAATGCTTTGTCATAAATACTCGTATCGCCAAAAAGGATTTAGCACCCTAACAATTATAATGGACATCGCGTTATAATTTAGACTTGTATTTAATGTTTGGGGAACATTTTAGTTTTTGGGAATTCATTCAAGATCAACAATCAAGTCATACATCATATGACATTCTATCATGAAATTTCTAAACACAATTAGATGGAAAACCATCAAACCCAACAGGCATGATAAAGACAGTGGTATCAGAGTCTGGGCTATTTCGTATGATTTGTAATGTTATTAATGATAATATGGGTTATGATTTATTTAGATCTATATTTTATGTATTTAAAAGCTTTAAAATCCTAAATTTTTAGAACACGTAGTCCTTGTGCCCTAATCTGTTAGAACAATTATGTATTCGAGAAAATCGATCCAATATATAACTCTTCTAAGTTGATATGTCTTATCGGACTTAAAGCATGGTGCATTGAAACGAAGAACGAGAAGAAAATTAGATTTGATGGTCGATGAACATGTTGTTTTAATGGTGATGGTAATACAAGTGATATATCTGAAAGATCTGGCCCTAAACCAGTTTTAGGGGTTCGGAAATTTCGGATAATTGTGATTCTGGAGGAAAGGCATCGCGGTTCCATGATGGAGAATTGCGGTGCCTACTAGGGTTTTGTGGCAGCGCCGGGATTCCACAATGGAACACCGCGGTCTTTGTCGGATGAAGCGAGCCTGCGGTCTGATGCCGAGTCGCGATCGCTCATCCAGAAGCTTAAAATTAATTTTCGGACATTCTGTCTTCGATGCACCGCGATGCCATCTGTTAGGACCGCGGTGCCTGTGACGGTAATTTTGGGATATCGATGATATGCGATATGTCGACATGTGGTCTGCATCATATCCTTAGGGGATGTAGTATGTCTCACTTGCTACGAGTTATGGCAACTCATGATGGACACATGGATACTTGTTGAAGTATTGGTATGCCCTGCTGATGTACTGTTTTGTTATATGTCTATATGTCATCGGCGTGTGGGAGATAAAAGTCCTTAGACTTGAGGTCAATATCATATTGTTTACGGAGTAATGTACTTTGATCATGTCCTAAGCTCAAATGCCTTATAGGTTGAGACACAGCTTATTTTGGGTTATTACGAAGTAGATTAAAGGTGATATATGAGTTAAGATTAGGATTCATTCCTTGAATACATATTCGAGTGAACACTCAGATACTCATATGATATTAGGTTGACTAAGTCATTGGCCAATGCAATGGACATGTATGTGGCATGATCCTGTTGTCAACTAATATAGATGAGTTATAATAATCAAGTCATTTGGATAGACACTTGACAGATCCTAAGTTTGATGAGTGTGTCATGAATGAAAGGATTTTATCTTCCCACATAGAGGTTCAGTTCACATATTTTGTGTAGCTAAACTTTACATATTGGGTTCGTCTTCCGGCGCAGTCTAGGAGTTCCGTGAAGATCCTAATGTAATTAGTGACGATATATAAAGGCCTGAAGGTAACACTAAGTCAAATGTTCCGTCGATTGAAGGATGTAATTAGAAGGAGATTATATCTATATGTTCGGTTGATGATCGGGACATTAAAATGGGAAAATGGCGTAAAAATAGACGAACCGCGTGCCTTGATTCAGATCATGCGTCACGGGGACATGCAGCGGTGCTGCGAGACAGCGGTGCGAGGATCAGTGCATGGCAATCGTGACGCGATTCAGTTCTCTTACCGGCACGCAAACCCTTGAGCTCTTATTTTATCTTATAAATAGGAGGCTCCTCTTCTCATTTCGATACACTAAACCTAAGAGAGGTCAATCTCTTCTAAAGCTCTGTCAGAATCACTACCATTCCTGACTTAGCAATTACATCACAGTTTCTAGAACTTACAAATCGAGGGACGTTTGCGTGTGCACCCTCGGACTACACAAAGCATCGTGAATCAACTGCTTGGCTGATTGCTACAATAATGTAAGTATTTTGTCGAGGTATTACATTATACTATGTGTTTTGTATTGTTCATTACTTATCATACTGCAGTTTGACTGTTTGAAACATAAATTTTCAAATTCCGCTGCGTGTACGAACCCGACGCAAACTCCTACACCTAAGTGAAGCAAAGAGGATTCTACAGGAAGCAGTGGTACTCCCACTGTTGATGGCTGAGTATTTCCAGGTACTGCTGATAGTTTATTCTGAATATTAGCATACTTAGGAGTAGTGGATACTTAATATTGAATGTTACTTGTAGGGAACTAGGAGACCTTGGAGAGGAGTTCTTTTGTTCGGTCCTCCTGGCACAGGAAAAACACTCTTGGCCAAAGCTGTTGCTATAGAGTGTGGGACAACATTTATGAATATTTCTTGTAGTTCCTTGTGTGGAAAATGGTACGGCGAAAGTGAACGATTGACACGCTGCTTATTTGACTTTGCTCGTGCTCATGCTCCAACTACAATTTTCATTGATGAGATTAATTCTCTTTGCAGTGCCCGAGGGTAATCATACAGTCTCTTCTTTCTAAATATACATGTGACAACTGAGTATTTTTCTCATTAATTGTCGTGTGAGGTTTATTTTCATAGCATATTCAATAAATTTGACTCTAGGCCTATGTAGATATATGTTACGGGTTTACTAGTAACTAGAGAGATGACCAGCTTGTTTTTGCTTTTTCCCGAGTAAATAAGTGAAGTGCCTCTACTAATTATCCAAGCCTTGCAAAGGAGCTGCAGAGAAGTTTAAAACAAATTTAAAGGAATACCCAGTAGGAAGGAAAACAAAGGTGTATGTTTTAACAAAACTGAATCATACTGTAGTTTCACTTGAGCAGCTAAGTCTGCTCTGAGTTGATACATACTGGCATGTAATTTCCGACCATAGATTTTTATCAAGCTACCAATTATGCGTCTGAGCAATGCAATTAGTTTGCAGTGAGTTCAAACTGTTATTTGTTAGATCATATCTATAGCATGTAGTTATTATCTTTATATATCAGGTTACCAA
Organism: Przewalskia tangutica; assembly: GCA_029844215.1. Lineage (NCBI taxonomy): Eukaryota > Viridiplantae > Streptophyta > Magnoliopsida > Solanales > Solanaceae > Przewalskia > Przewalskia tangutica. Next base: position 37,801,199 of record CM056731.1, on the reverse strand, counting down.
TTAATTTCATAAAATTTTGTAGTACATTATAAGTAACCTGATTTTTGTATAACGTCAGTGCCTAACCTTAAAAACTCCAAATATTTTGTCCTGCCCCTCTTTCCTTCACCTACCTCTTGTGTTTGCATACATCCCACAAATAACATTAATGCATGTGTTCAACACTCAAAACATTAATTTGAGCACAAAAATTTCCTTAAAACTTATAATTTTTTTAGTTTTAATTGTAATACTTTGAAGCTGTTTCTTAGGTCTGCTACAGAGCATGAAACATCCCGAAGGGTGAAGTCTGAACTTCTTTTTCAGATCGATGGATTAAACAACTCTAATAATACATCCGGTAAACCAGTGACACTTTTGGCAGCAACAAATTTCCCTGGGAGTCTTGACGAGGCACTAAGGTTAACTTTACTCCTTAAATTCCTAGTCAATATTTGCTTTAGTTTTATAGATCTCTTGATCTTGTTTAATTGGTGATTCATTGTAGGAGGCGACTAGAAAAGCGGATTTACATCACGCTTCCTGATTTTAAGAGCCGTAAGGAGCTTATAGAGATAAACTTAAAATCAATCGCGGTAAGCTATCATTGTTTCAACTGGTTTTGTCTTGTAAGAAGATGTTCTTCTACTATATTATCATGTATCTCTTCTCAAAAGAAAAGGTTCCATGATCAAAGTGTTGGAAATTTGCCTTTGGTGGGAGGTTGGGTCCGCCCATCTTCAATGACTTAAACATGGTTCCACATGTTGGAAACTCTGGTTCTTCACACGTGCATAATCTACTAAGTGTGTAGATGACCGTAGGGCCAAGGATCGTCAAATTTCATTGAGAAATGGAAGAGATATTGATCCGCAAAGTAAGGTGTTTGAGATATGGAAGAGTGGTGTAGGACAAATCTACCACATCGGTGAGAAAAGGAAGAATTGTTCATAATATAAGCTTCAAAACTGAATAAGGGATTGAGACCTCAAGAGGTAACAGGAGGGAGGACCTAGGTGTGCTTGGGTTCGAGACTAGGCCCACACGTGCACCACCACCCCCGTCCGAGTCGGGTTCGGGCTACGGGGTTGTTGGGCTTCTTCTGACATTATTAAGTTGCTGAAACATTTGGCACTTATTCTAGAACGTTTTGCCTTTCAATGAGCCTCTTAAACAACCCTCTTAATAGTCATTAACACCTCTCCTCATCCTTTAAACTATATAACATGCCTTATTTTCAGATTTGAGAAAGTACAATATAGAACATACAAAACAGTGAGCAAAACACTGAAAAAGACAAGTTCCCATTCTTCAGCAATCGTTTCGTATTTGTTTTCTTCGTCAGGATCACTTCGGTTTGTTTTGCACAAGTGATATTTCTTTGATGTTTTATCTTGGGAGACAAGTTGTAAATCACCCGTACAAAGTATATATACGGGCAATATTGTCTTAAGAATAGATTGAAAAATCAATCGATTCAGCAACCCAGATTTAGTGTCTATTGATTTCAGATTAACAAGATTCAAGGAGTTTGCTGAAACTGGAACGAAGATCCAAGGCGGAAGATTCAAGACGAATTTAAGTATAAAGATTAAGACCACAAAACACAATTGTTGCCACAATTCTTGTTGGCATCAAGTTTATTGTAACACATAATTGTTTATCCTTTCTAAGCACTTGCAATAGTAGTTTACTATTCTCCGTACATCCTTTAGAGTTTTATACTCACACAAAATCAATAAAAGGAATGACTGAGAAAATATTCTGACTTGCAAAGAAAATTTACATTACTAGCTAGTTAAGTAAGCTGTAATATGTTATTGATTGTTATATATAGTCCGGTGATTATAAATATTACAGTGAGTACAATATTAGGATATAAAAAAATAAAGGCTAATAATAAGAGACATTCTGTTCATATCATTCTCAAAAAAATAAAAAGACCTTTTGGTTATATCTCAACAGACCTTTTAAGTTACTAAAATGACAAGGAAAGGCGATGTCTGAATTTTGTTACATTGCGGCTTGAATACAAACTCAAATTTTGTTGATCTGCCAGTTAGCTCCTGGGCTGGATATTGAGCAAGTGGCACGATGAACATAAGGTTACAGTGGAGACGATTTAACAAACATCTGCAGGGATGCTTCTATAAATGGCATGAGCCGAATGATAGCAGGGAAAACCACAGATGAGATAAAAAACATATCCAATGCTGATATTCTGAAAATTCCAGTTACAATGGATGATTTTCTACAAGCTTTAGATAAGATACATCCCACAGTTTCTGCAGGGGACACTCAACGACATGAGAAATGGTGTTCTGAGTTTGGATCAACATAGAAGATCAAGTAAATGCAAGTTTAGAAGTGCTGCTTTTTTGGTTCGTTCGTGTTGTGAAGACGAAATTGACATTTGTGGACAAATGATGTTATTGCAGGAAATGATTCCTCCGTTGATCTTATTCCAATAATACCAATATATACAATATTTCTAAACTTGAATTATGGAAGATTAATCTTCCTTACCTAATATAAGAGATACTAATTAATTACAATATATTACAAATCTATTCTAATTAATATGTACAATATCTCTAAGAGTCCCCTCAGTCTTAGCTGGAGGTTCGCGGATGCTGATACTGTCCCTGAAATCATCAAAAAGTACGCGCGGAAAACCTTTGGTGAAGATGTCAGCTATCTGATAACGGGAAGGGACGTGGAGAACGCGGACTTGACCGCGAGCAATTTTTTCTCGGACAAATAAGATATCCATTTCAATGTGTTTTGTGCATTGATGCTGAACAGGATTGCTAGACAAGTAGATCGCACTCACATTGTCACAATAAACCACGGTTGCCTTTTTAATCGGACACTGTAGCTCCAATAGCAGATTCCGAAGCAAACAGGATTCGGCTACAGCATTGGCCACCCCTCGGTATTCTGCCTCTGCACTCGATCGAGATAGTGTGGACTGACGTTTGAATGATCATGATACAAGATTATCACCCAAGAATACACAATAACTGAAAGTGGAATGACGTGTGTCCGGGCAGCCGCCCCAATCCGCATCAGTGTAGGCAGAAAGACTTGAGATGGAGGACTTATACAGATGAAGTCCAAAATGAAGAGTACCCTTGACATACCGCAGAATCCTCTTGAGAGCCCCCATATGTTCTTCCTTTGGATCATGCATGTGTAAACAAACTTGCTGGACCGCATAAAAAATATCAGGCCTTGTAAATGTGAGATACTGCAATGCTCCTGCCAGGTTGCGGTAATGAGTGGGGTCACTATAAGGAGTACCTGGACGGGCAAGATCGCGAAATCCCAATGATTGATGCATGTAAATCTCTTCTGATACTTTCGTAAAAATGCATTCTTGACGTCAATGATGAATGGACCTGATTTCATTGCAAATTACGCCGCGCTAAGACGATCTGATAGTTGCAGGTTTTACCACCGGACTGAATGTTTCCCGAAATAAATCACACGATATTATTTTAGTTTGAAAACAATACAGAGAAAAGTGTAAACGTGTATATTATAGAAACAATTGTATCCCTACCCATAATTAAAATATTTTCATATATTGTGTAAATATAATTATGGTAACACTAGGATTCCTCTTTTGTATAGGCTTAGGATTTCTATTGTAAAAGAGATGAATATTGTACTCTATATATGCTTTGATTATTGTTCTTAAGCGTATTATTCGATACATTAAGGGCACTCTTGATTATGGTTGCTTTATCCGCACTCATAACAAGTTGCTTTTCATATACCAAGCAGTTGAGATAGACCTACACTTTGTTCGTGAGAAAGTTGCACTAGGTCATGTCAGAGTGTTACATGTTCCATCATCCTATCAGTATGCAGACATATTATAGAAACAATTGTATCCCTATCCATAATTAGAATATTTTCATATATTGTGTAAATATAATTATGGTAAAACTAGGATTTCTCTTTTGTATAGGCTTAGGATTCCTATTGTATAAGGAATGAATATTGTACTCTATAGATACTTTGATATTAATGAGAAAATTCTCCAAAGGAGATTAATATCATCTTACACATAGTAAAAGCTTAAATCTTTATTCTTAATCAAATTAAGAAATATGTCTTGTGTTGCTCAGGCAATCCAACTTAAACAAAATTTTGATAATGTTTAGTGTTCATCGCATATTCTGATAGTCAATAAAGCATTTCAGACAACTGCAAATTAACTAATATGGGATAATGACCATCACACGTTCAGCTATTACCTAGTAAATTTTTAGTATAATTAGGACGCCTTGGTTTATGCTACTAACCAGCGTTGCCACTACTATCTATGGAATTACATGATGCAGAAGCAGAGCCTAGAAAAATATGGAAAAGATAGAAATGTTGGAAAACGCTTTGCAAACAGTATCCTCTTTCTTCTTATCTAATTTGTGCTTATCCCCTTGTTGAATAAGAATAATCTCCATTAAATGCAAAGACATCTTTACGTGGAGATTTTACCCAAAAACAAAACCAAAAAAAAACATCAAGATTTAATAACCCCAAGAACTGATGCTTGAAGGGATAAGGAATGCTTAGCATCACCAATATGAAGACTGTGTTCACCTATAGGAATTCTTCTAACGCCAGCCTTATCTACCACGCTTAAATACTTGCACACATGAATATTTATTGCCACACGTTGTTGTGATCCTGCTAGTACGTGCACTTTCTGAAACGCGACCAATTGTTTATGTGGCGCCCATAACCCAATGGGTGACTTTGAGAATACGAGCAACGTGTGTGAACCATCCTTTGATCCCACATTTTTCACGTCGATATGAACTTGAATTGACAATTTATTGCATTTTGCGTGTGTCACACGGATTGCCTTGTTTGATATGCTAGTGCTATTGGAAGTATGGCGTCCGTCAATTGGAATGGCCAACATTTTTGGAGCTTCGAAAATTGTGGTTATGAACTTTGTGTAGCTTAATCCATGCCCGAATGGGTATACTAGTGGACCTTTGTAGAAACGGTAAGTCCTACCAGGGTAGCCCTTGGCTAAGTTTGCTCGCATGTCCATTGTTGTCATTGGTAAATTGTTCAGATACTCCTGTGGATACCATGTCATTGGCAGCTTCCCACCTGAAAACAACAGTTTTCAGCTTCAGTTAGTTATACTTGTGACCCGTTAATCGTTATATGAATCATTCGGGTTTATGTCGCTATATACATTATGCTATTTGAGTTCTTGGATCCATAGATGAAAATGATGATTATTTGCATTTTGCACCATATGTAATTTCTGGAGGCCACTTTTTGAATTCTGTATCCGTCAGCTATATTTCATCTACAAAGATAGTAGGATGTATTTTTGCTTTGGAGACAAATTTATACCACTGGAGTAACATGGATAAGGATTTAAATAGTAATATCAAAAAAAGACATTTGCTCAAATGCTTCTAGTTCAACGGGACGGACCCAAAGAACTAGAGCCCAATTTTGTGTACCTGGATTATGGGCTCCAAAAAGGACATCAGCAATGGCGGCACCACCAGCTTGTCCAGGATAGCCAACCCAAACAATACCACCAATTCGAGGATCGTTTTTAGCAAATGTAACATCAACAGGGCCTCCAGACATTAGGACCAATATGACTGGACCTCTCGAGGCTTTGGCGACCTCTGAGATGAGTTCTTGTTGGAACCCAGGCAATAGAAGCCCAGTTCTATCTCTGAATTCAGCCTCAATAGACTGGTCTAAGCCCATTACTAGCACTGTTGCGTCCGCTTGACGTGAAGCATCTACAGCTCCAGCAAATAATCTATCATCAGTGCAAGCTACATCACCACAACCTTTTTGGTGGATGATCTTTGAATACTTTGCTATTCCTTGTAATGGGCTTGTGTATCCACATGCAACACCTATATTAAAAGAAAGCCCAATTGGTATTCTTTTCTCATAAAGGTCCAATTGTGCAACCATGACACTAAAATTTCAACATGTGATGCAAATTGTAACCTTTTGACTATTGAACTATTTCTAAGAGAAGAATCATTAATTTTTACCTGCGTAATTTCCGACCATGGTGATGGTAACATCAGAATTAGGTCCAATGACAGCCACGGTACGATGTTGTCCAGGTGAAAGAGGAAGAGCAGGCCCGTGATTCTTAAGAAGAACAATGCCCTGTATAGCAGCTTCAAGTGCGAGTTCTTGATGAGCCGGGCTACATACATCTCTTGGGCCAAGATGCCCATAGGGCTGGGCTGATGGTTCTCCATCAAACATCCCAAGCCTCATCTGAACAGCAACTGTATTAGCTAAATTGGCATCTATAGCAGCCTCTTTGAGAATACCACTATGCACTGCATTCTCAGTATGTTGTGCCAAAAAAGGCCCACAGTCCAAATCAAGACCCGCTTTGATAGCATCAGCAGCAGCTTCTTCTGGGGTGGATGTGTAGTGTTGACTTTCGTAGAAAACTCCAACGGAGTCACAATCGGAGACAATGTATCCGTTGAGACCCCAACCCCCGCGTATGGTTTTGCGGAGAAGTTCTGGATCAGCACAAGTGGGAATGCCATTGACTTGATTGTAAGAGCACATAATACTAGCCACTTTACCTTCTTTAACACAACTTCTAAATGGTACATCAAATGTATCTTCAATATCTTGCTTGCTAACCTGTGTACATTTCCATAATTGTTATAAAATACATGCTTCTTGATTTGTGAAGTTTCCTTCTTGCTAATATGTGTGTGTATTGCAATGAATTATTGGTGTAGCTGTTAGAGTTAGTGAACTTTTTGAGGTGATAGACAGAATTTATACAGGTCGTTGGTGCACCTACTAAGTATTTCAACAAATTCAACTACTATTTTAGTACCAAAGCTCAATGCAATTGATCACACACACCTATGATCAGAAAAAAAAAACTACTTAACGCTCCCATTAAAGTTCAAATCTTTTATTCAAGCTAAGGCATTAGTTGTGACTTGTGGTGCACGTACCCCCAACAATTTATATGCTGAATTTATCTTAGTTAAAGACAATTCAGCCACGATTAAATCATAATGTTAAAGATTAGATACTGGCCGCCTTATTATCACCACTGTCTAATTGGTTCACATCCTTGCTAACTAATGAAAAAAATTAAATTTATGTGTTTTGTGTCTAGTACTAATAATATAGTCTTCCATTTTTTGTCTTAGTTTGATCTATACATATTGTGAAAGTTTTTAAATATATATTATCTCTGTTTCAAAAAGATTGTATTACTTTCTTTTTTAATCCGTTTAAAAAAGAATGTCTATTTTTTTTTTGGCAACTCTTTCTCAATTTTCCGCATAGCATACTTAAGACCACAAAGATTAAAGAACATTTTTATACATCCAATACATTTTTAATTTAAGACTACAAAATTAAAAAAAAATCTCGGTGACCCAGCGGCTCACTAGGTTAAACACAGAAAGTATCAATTATTACTGATAATAATGCTCTGTATTCTCCGTCGGTTTGAGCCGCTGTTTCCTCAAATTATAAGAAAAACTAATCAGTGTACGTCTGGAAAATTTTACATACAAAATGTACAATTGCAGAAGATTGATGAATAGTGATGACGTATGAAATTACCTTAGCATTAAAGTGGAATCTATCAACCCCACTCCAGTTATCGAGGTCATAGGCCGTATAGTGCTTGCAACATGCTGCTACTTTCAGCCTGTCACCTTGTTCGTTTCCCTGTAAACCTCTCACGTAACGCTCCGCGTATATACCGGCTACCATTGGATCCTCACCGGGTGTCTCCTGTCCCCTGCCCCACCTTGGGTCTCGCAATATGTTCACGTTTGGACTCCAATATGTAAGACCTCCCATTTCACCATTGTACATTGCTCTCGCTTCATCTGATACTACCTGCCACCATATCACACATTAATTTTAGAAAGAAACAACAATTAATATACCCTTTTTTAGTCCCAATTTTTAAGAGAATTGAATTATTTTGAAATTTGTGCCGTAAAATAGAAGACTTAGAGCCTGTGTTAGACTTTTAGTTGCTTTTTAAATTAATATAGTTTTTAAATATTTTTATAGTGTTTGAACAAGATAAAAAAGTGTTATTAAACCAAATAACAAAAATAAGTTAGAATTCTTAACATATGACTTATACTTATAAGCCATAATTTATGAGCTCATCCAAACAAGCTTTTAAATATTTTTGTGGATAAAAATTATTTTATTAATGATAAAATGAGAAGTTTATAATTTAATTATTATTAAATATATATTTATTTATTTTGAATTGACTAAAAAAAAAGTGTAAGATAAAACAATGATGAGCTTATATTTATTTTATATAATAGTCCCTACCTATCGAATAAATTATGGCCTATGGGACCCAAGGTGTCCCACCGACCCATACACAACTTTTATTGGTTGCAAGTTTCAACAAGCACAAAAGAAAGAAATCCTGTACTTTTCTTCCAAAATGCACCTTTATTTTCCCTTAAAACTCCCAATTAGCCCATTCTTATCTTTCGAATTAAAGTCACGCTACCTTTTACTTTATATATGCAAATGACACTACCTATTTAAACTTTCGTCCTACTACCCCATACTTCCTCCTTCCCAAAAAGAATTATCTTAATTTGATTTAGCATTGAATTTTAAAAATAAAATAAATTTTAAATATTTATGTGATTGTAAATGATGTAGTAAATTTTAAATATTTTTAAATATTAATTTTTTTGGAACAAACTAGGAAAATAAATTAGGACAATCGTTTTAGAAGATATGGAGAGTATATCTTAGAATCTAAATGCTAATGCTAAAGACTTCTAACGATATAAAAGAGTATATTATACTCTCCCAGAATTAAAAAAGGTGTTCACTTAATCATTTACACATTCGTCAAGAAAAATATAAATTTCTAGACAAAAATAGATAATTTAACTAAATTGTCCCTAATTAAATAGGTATTGAATTTGATCACATAACACTTAAGTGGACACTCTTTTTTCTTGATTAAATTTAATAAAAATATCTCTAATTAAATATAAAAAAATAAGATTAATTTTTTCTTGATTTTATCTATAACTAATTTTTTTGGCGGGATAGCTATTTTACATTGTCAAGTTATCAATTTGTAAGTATTTCAGATAGCAACCTGTCCTTGTACTAAAAAATAAATTGTAAAATGAAAACATCACAATCCGTACATAATTTTATGTATATAAAATTAAAAAATGCACACCGCCAAGGCGCCAACATTCAGCAACTCCAGGCAAGCGCAAGAATCGAAAAATAGTAAGATATCTACTCTGCTGACTCTAAATACCATAGAGAAAGTAACAAAATCATTATAGCCAATCTACCGGCATTGAACCAACTGAATTACGCTCGTACGGGCAACAAAATCATTATCCTTAACCTTACAAAAATATGCTTTGCTAATACTACAATGTATTTTAATTGTACATAATTTTATATCATGTTTAATCTAGTAAGTTGGTTACTATTTAACTAGTTTACCAACTAATATTTCTCATTAAAATTACTTACGATTATTGAACTAAATCAGTCTAAATAATATAATGTGATATAACTCACTATTTGGAGTCAAGCCGTCATGATTTTCACCAAAAGTTCTCATACCATGAAGATATTACTATACCTTATATGTCAGTTATTAATGTGCGAGAATTTTCGCAATACAGTTAGTGTAAAGAACTTAAACTCAAATATAATTAGCGGAGTATCAAAAAAGAACATTAATATGTGAATTCTTACCCGTCCAATTTCTTCCCACAAGGAAGCATTGAAAGAAGCAGCAGTGGTAACGACTTGAGGGAAGCTAGTAGCTCCTGGAAAATCACCTCCAAACTTAGTTCCTGGTCCTACATTTGACACTCCATGAAGTGCCTCCGACCACCATTCATACCCTTTAATACCCAATCTCGGCACTGCTGCAGCATTGTTCCCCAACAATTTCACCTTCTCTTGCAATGTCAATCGCCCAATAAGGTCCCTAACTCTGTCACCAATGGGCAATTTAGTTTGACAAAAGGGGAATTTTTTAGTTGCCCCATCTTTTGGGTCACAGGCAAATGGGGGACGAGTTGATTGAACAGAAACAAAAAGGAAAAGAAAAATGAAGAGAGTGGAGGTTGGTTTGCTGATGCCTCTACTCATTTTTGTGGGAAACAGAGAATATTTGTCCTTACCAATTGTGTGAGAGCTTTGGATGTAAAAAGAGGAAAATATATAGAACAGAGCTTTTGATTTGTTCAGGGCATGGGCATTGGGCTAGCTAGTGGTTATGGAATTAATGGTGCATGAGGACATGGACATGGGGGATTCATTACCTTATATGAACAACTGATGCGCGGATATACACATTAATCATTGGTTGAATACATGAACAGCAATTTAAAGTTTGTACCAATTGGGATCTTGTTTTTTAAGTGATAAAATATTTTTATATTTTAATTTTGAAAAAGCTTTTATACGTGTACTCAAGCGCTTATTATGTAAATAAATTAATCATGCACTTAAAATATATCATCGCTTATACATTAGTCTCAATAAACTGTACAACCTCATGTATGTTTCAATTGATGTGGATGTGTATAATTAAAGAAAAAAGACATATATTATGTGATTAATTGATCTACAAAATGAGCGTTTGAGAACACAAAAGAAATCAAAATATGAGTCGGAAGAGTCTAATTTTATCATGCATATGTTCATGTGCTCAGTTTAAACATGTCATAGTTTGAACGTTTATAAATGATTGTCGATGTATTCTGCTTTATTATTTTTTACTTATAATATATATTTGCATATAAATTTAAAAAAATGTTTTTCGTTCGATTGCATCAATTGTTGTAAAAATGTAACAGAGTAATTGGAATTATACACATCACTTTAAAATACCTTGGAATAGTATGTCGTACTAGTAGCGGTTTTTTCATGACCCATCAGATCACAGTTTCACTGTTTATAGAAAGCTTATTATTAGAGAATATATTCACTCTATTTATTAGTATCATGTATTTAAGATAACTAAGAATTCTTACTGTATTAAGAATCATCTTTGTAAAATTATATATATATATTGTGATTAATTAAAGAAATTCCTAAGAAAAATTATTCCACATTCTTACATGGTATCAATAGTCTAACCTCCCTAAAACCTAGAAATTCTTCTTGAATTCCGCCCCCCCCCCCCCCTCGGCAATGGCAATTTTTTTTCTGAATTTCTAACCCTGTGGCTATCATATCTCCTCCTACCTTCCCTAAATCCACTGGTTCTACCTCCGGATTAATTGACACCCCTCCTTCCTCAAAGTCTTCTTTTCATCCGGCATTTGTTGTCACCAACATCAAGAATTTTGTCCCTATAATTCTTGATCAAGAAGAATGTCAACACTCTATGTGGGTGGAACTGTTTTATATCCATGTCTGCGCATATAACGTGCTCGACCACATTGATGTTTCAATCCCTCGCCCCTCAGAGATTGATGACTCGACATGGCGTCGTCTTAACACCATTGTTAAACAATGTATCTATGGTACCATCTCAAAAGACTTGATGTGTACTATCCTGAAAACTGGTGCTTCGGCACGCGAACTTTGGGTACGCTTGGAAGACATATTTCAGGATAATAAAAATATTCGAGCGGTGTATTTAGAGGAGCAGTTCAACAACACTCGTCTTGAGAATTTTAACAACATGTCTGACTATTGCAAACAACTGAAACTTGTCGCTGACCAACTCTCTCATGTTAACTCTAATACTATACTAAACACAAACGAAAAGAGTAAAATACTAACTAAAAATGACTCAAAAAAGTGTACCAAAATACACTCAAGAAACACCCCCAAACTTACACTTTACTCGCCCTCGAGTAAAGCACTAAACAAAAAAACAAAAACAAAACAAAAACAATGACTCTATGAACTGGATCAAGTAGTTGTAGCAGTGCTTCTTCAACATCATGGATGAAAAATGAGATAATATGTTAGAACATATAGCATGAATATATAGCAATCTAGAATTTCAAGGTAGATATTTCGCAGATTCACTTAGATCATAATTAATGGAAACATAAACACATAACCTATGCATGTCAATTTCATTTCATCTTTCCCAAAATGCTATAGATCTGTTTACTTACTATTCTCCACTAATCATAGATATACATATTAAGGATCTTCAGGACTTTTAAGGGTTGTAATGTAGGTGTTACACCCCGTAATTCAGGTCATGCATATGAGAATGTACGAAAGGAACCAAGATTTAAATTTTGGAAAGATAGAGTGACAGAATGTTTCGGACGGGTTTTTAGTCAACTTTGAGGCGGTTTATGCCCAGTTACCTTAGGAATTCCTAGGTGTTTCAAAGGCCTAGCATTTAGTTCGTTGAGTCTAGTTCCCAACGCAACAAACTGTTCGTCGATAGGACATCGGAGTAGAAAGTTATGGATGTTACAAGTTCAGTGCGCAGTTGAGCCGAAAAGTATTTTCGGCCGTGGCTGTGCGCCGGATGCAGGTCATGGCGCGGAAGTGCTGAAAACTCTCTGAAGTTTCAGCGCCGCGGCGCCGGAAGTGCTGGAAGTTTGCAGAGGTTTCAGCGCCGAGGCGGGTTTCTGCGAATCTGGGGAAAAATCAGAACTGTTTTTTTAAAAAAAGGCCATGGGAGGGTGACAAGTGTCCCCCCTCCTCCCCCCCTCATCTGATTTTGTGCATGTCCTATTTATTGACCAAGTCTTGAAGACTTGGTAATTCTTGAAAGCTCCTCATTCTCTCTAAAAAAAATTCATCTCCCTTCTCTCTAGAAATTCAAGGAGAAACCAAGGCCTAGAGAAATTTTGGAAAGGTGGCAAGAAGGAAACATGTTGACAAGCTTGTAGGAGGTTTGTAGAGGTGATTGTGGAAGGAAGGCAAGTGGAATTTGTTGGACTAATTTGGGTAAACTCTAAGGTAACAATTCCTTCTCTTTTTGCTAGTAAATGGTGTTGCATGTATGGAAGAAATGACTTGTAGTTGTCAATATTGTCTTTAGATATATTGCATGTAGGATTTGGATAAGAATTTGGATTAAAAAGGAATTGGATAAGAAATTATGTTGTTATACCTCAAAGTTGCCGAATTGGACCTTGTAGTTTGTACTAGTTTGATATCAATTGTGGGGCGGAATTTTAGACGTCTAGTAGGCGTGTAATCCCCATTGTTAACTACATTATTGAGCCTTAAATGTGGCGTGTTTGATTATTGAAATTTGGCCTTGAAAAAGGTGGCAAAGTATGTAGAAACAAAGGAGGTGTTGTCCGATTTTCCGTAGAATTTAGTGACTTTGCACTTAGAATATTCTACGTTTGAGGTAAAATAAATATCGTCGAGCCGCCGACAACTACCAGCCCAACCCTCTTAGAGCAAAGGATAGGGCTCGACCGACCCTGGAAAAATCCATCATGTATCCCTGACTTGCCAGCTTGATCGCTTGTCTTATTTACCCTTTTCAAAGCGGGTGGTTTATGTCTGGTCCTTTCGGGTCGCCTGACCTGGTTGTAACCCCTATGCCACATAATGGTTGTAGACAAGAAGTTAATAGACGTATTATGGTCATTATAGGTTGACAGCTACGGACATCATATTGGACTTGGTGGGTTAGCCGGAGAGGTATGTGGAAACTTTCTTATCTCTTGAGCATGAGTAGTTATAACTATATAGTACGGTAGACGTACGTGATTTAAATGAAGTAAATCCATTTGATATACTTGACTTGTTTTAAAAATGTCTAAGTTGGTTGAGTTAGAGAGTTAACTCACTTGTTCTTGAGGAATGGTTTATTCTAAATAAGGTAGACAAGGATTTCTTGACATGAAAAAGTATAGAATACTTGATGTGGAAGTATTGAGTATTGAATTATTCTAAAGATAAGAGACCTGATTTTTAAGTTAAGGAACTTGTTTTCTAAAGTTATGAGACTTGAAGTATTTTGAAAGTTGTGTAACTTGATTTGAAGTATAAGCCCCTTGGTCATAGAAAGAACGAAATTGTCTAAGATAAGGAGTTATAACGGCTTTATGGGAAGCTAGTTATAACGGCTATATGAAAGGATAAGGACGTCTTAGTTCCTAAAGCATAAAGTTAGTATAACAGCTTTATGGGAAGTTGGTTATAATAACTTTATGGAAGGTTAAAGGAATGGTCTTCATGAGTAAGGTAAACAAAGATGAAAGAATCGAAATTAAGTAGGGCAATTTGATTTAAAGACATCAATTGCTTAGAGCGTAAAATGGAGGTTTTATGTGAAAAAGGGGTCTTTTGAAAGAGTAGAAGTACATAGTACTTCGGGTTAAATTCCCCGGATTTGATTAAACGATATGAAAAGTGCCTTAAGGTCATAAAAATGAGATTCATTTTGTATATTAAGGAAAGTCTAAAAAGTTATGAACTTACTGGGACGTACCGACAGTGAGGTGGGATTCCACGGGTATGCTTTCATTGTCTTAGTATGACTTTACTGGGACGTACCGACAGTGATGTGGGATTCCACGGGTATGCTTCCATTGTCTTAGTATGAGTTTCATCGACGCATCGAAGCTGATGTTGGATTCCACGGTATGCTTCCATTGTCTTAGTATGAGCTTCATCGACGCATCGAGCGATGATGTGGGATTCCACGGGTATGCTTCCATGATCTTAGTATTAGTTTACTTGGACGTACCGACAGTGATGTGGGATTCCACGGGTATGCTTCCTTTGTCATAGTATGAGTTTACCTGGACGTACCGACAGTGATGTGGGATTCCACGGGTATGCTTCCATGGTGGTTGATCCCTGGACATGCTTACGATGAGGGATTCCGAGGCATGCGACCAGGATGCGGGTTAAATTCCCGGATACGGCTGTTACTCCATGGATTAGCTCCCCATGAAGTCATGTACCCGAGATGAGGGATTCCACGGGCATGAGATATATATATATATATATATATATATGTGTGTGTGTGTTGTATGTGTGTACGCCGACAGTGAGGTAGGATGCCACGGGCGCGTCACATGGTTGTATGTTACTTTCACGGCCAGCGTGACGCGATTCCACGCGCAGGATTTATGTGTATATCATGTGTATGCAGTACGCCGACAACAGGTAAGATGCCACGGGCGCGTCACATGGTTAGCTTTTATACCTAGCGATCGGCAGTGATGGGGATCCCACGGGCGCGTTTTGATGTTGAAGGGCTGGTGTTCATAGCCCTGGTGTGACTATGGTTCATATGTTGAAACAGGCTGTACAGGGTAAAACTGACTTTCATTTCTTTCACTTCGGTAAGGCACAATGTACTGTTAATTGGGTATCATACATGTCATCAGCTTTATTTTAGACTATTATGATTTTAATTACAGTACTTTCAGTTTTACATACTTGGTACATGTTGTACTGACCTCCTTCGAGGGGCTGCGTTCATGCCGCAGGTTGAGGTGCATAGCTTGCTGATCCGCACTCTTAGGATCACTGTTAAGTTCTTCGAAAGCTCCATTTCTCCGGAGGCTTTGTCTTTTGATACGGTACCCTGAGGTTATAGACTTTTGTACATTCAGGGGTATGGCGGGGCCCTGTCCCGTCACAGTTGTTATGTAAACTCTTAGAGGTCTGTAGTCACATCTTGTGGGTCATTGTAAAAAAAAATAAAAGATTTGAGGTAACTGCTTGTGGATTTGTATATATATCCCGAGAGGTGGCCTTATCGGCTAACCTGGTATTTATTTCATTGTTAAGTTTACGTATGTTCCGCTGATTATCTCTGATGTTTACCGCATACGTGTCTGTGTAGGCACGCCATGGCGGCCTGGTCCTCGACAAAGGCTTAGACAGGGGTAGATAAAAGTGGACATTTAGGCTCAAATTACGTACCATAAGCATTTTTCATTCAACTCTTTGTCCTTCTTTTTTACTTTCTTTTCAATCACATACCAATTTTTCTCCCCTCATTTTCTTTTGAGAGAATGAGATGTATTATAATTAACAAGCACCCCCAAACTTACTTTTTTTGCATATTTTTCATTGGAGTGCATCAAATTTTCACTCTCTTCTTGTTTCTTTTTCAACATTTTTCATCCCACTACTTTTCAATAATTACTTATGGCACAAAAATGGAAATCATAGAGTGTCAAAGAAAGATCTTATTTCAGGCTCAATGGGGCTGACTAAGGGTACAATTTATGTCATGGTAGGTAGTGAACGGTCAGAATGGCTATCAATGAATGTCTTAATCATCTCCCTAAACATGTATATCTTGACTATTCCGCCTCAAATAACAAGAAAACAAGTTTTCTAGACATTTCTCAACTTTTCTTTTCATAATTGACAACACATAGACTAAGTACAAATACCTCAAATAATTAGATGTCATGAATCTTTGGCATATCTAACTTAAACACACAGATTTTTGCTTTCAATTCCATTACATTATCTCACTTTATTCACTCAATGTCTTTGGCAACTACATCATGCTTGATCCACACAAAAAATTATGACTCACGAACACATAAAACAAACAAATAGAAAACAAATAGACTCAAAACAAAACACAAAATAAAGTAGGATCCCCCCAAACTTTATTGACACATTGTCCCCAATGTGTAAAGACCAAAAATAAATGGACACTTACAGACACAACACATCGGTCACAACGAAGGTATGGATTGATGGAAAAATCACTGTGCACAAAGCCGAAAGAGGAGCCGCGGCCCTAATTGCCTGGCAGAATTCACTGAGGCTACTACCTCTCTTGCGCCGCGGCTCTCTCAACAGGCGCCGCGGCTCTCTCAACAGGCGCCGCGGCTCTAATTCCCTGAAGTTTCGATTTTTCCAGTTTTCAGCATTTTTCGCCATTTTCTCCTCGGAGTTAGTCCGTGCTCTTTATCTTTCATCCACAAACACTAAACATACCAAATCGTGAGATTGTTCAAGACAAAATTAAAACAAACTAAAATGAAAATTGAAATAACATAATTAAAACATTGGGTTGTCTCCCAAGTAGCGTTGCCTTTAACGTCTTTTAGCTGGACGCAAATACCTGTTCACTCAAGGGGATAGATCCACATATCCATTTCAGCACCATTCGCTTTCTCCTCCTCTTCTTTTTCACAGGGTTGAGTTCAGTGGACTTTGTTCCTTTTTCAACGTTCACAACATCATTCCCAAGTCCAAAATTCTTACCATCAAGGGAATCAGTACCCTTGGAAATTTCATGAGGAGTCTTTTATCAACTACACTAACAGCAAAGCATTTATCATTTAGTTGTGGATCAGTTGAAGGTTTGAAAACAGTGAATGACATCTCTCATCTTGGACTCGGAGCTTCAAGTCTTCATTTTCAACATCAATAAGAGCTCTCTCTGTCGCTAGAAATGGTCTCCCAAGGATAATGGACATATTTTCATCTTCCTCTATGTCAAGAATGAGGAAATCAGCAAGGAAGATGAATTTGCCCACTTTTACTGACACATCTTCAATTATACATTTGGGATGCACGACTGAGCGATCAGTTAGCTGCAAGTTGACAGTGGTCGTCTTTGCTTCTCCCAACCCAAGTATTTTGAATACGGAGAGAGGCATCAAGTTGATACTAGCCCCTAAGTCACACAAAGCCCTTTTATATGTCACTTTCCCTATAGTGCAAGGTAAGGTGAAACTCTCCGGATCTCTCAACTTTGGTGGGAGCTTCTTCTGCAAAATAACATTGCATTCTTCAGTGAGCACCATTGTCTCATAGTCTGCCAGCTTCCTCTTTTTAAACAGTATGTCTTTCATAAACTTTACATATGCTGGCATTTGCTCCAATGCTTCAATGAAGGGAATGTTAATGTGCAGTTTTTTAAATACCTCTAAAAAATTTAAAAACTGCTTATCTAAGTACTTCTTCTGCAGCCTTTGAGGGTAAGGGATTTTGTCATGTATTCCTCCTAATCATGCATGAGCATTCTCTAAAATAGAGGCGTCATCGTGAACCCCTCCTTTTCTCCTCACCGTCTTCTACCTCATTCTCCTTCTCTTCACTGGTTGAGATCTCACCTGCTCTAACTGCTTCCCACTTCTCAAGCTAACTGCCTGACATTGCTTCCTTGGGTTCATCACTATATTACTGGGGAGATTACCTTGCTCTCTTTTGTTCAGTGTGTTCGTCAGCTGTCCCATTTGTACTTCCATATTTTTAATCGATGATCTTGTTTCCATTATGAACTGATTCTGGGAGTTGGTCAGGATCGAAAGTGAGGATTGGGTCTCTGCCATGAATTGGTTCTGGGCTTTGGCCATGGCTAACAGTGTTGCTTCAAAGTTATCTATTTTCTCTTGTGGTGTTGGTTGGCTGAACTGCTGTGAAGATGAGGCTTGAAACTGTGGTTGCTGCCCCTGGTCATTCTTCCATGAAATATTTGGGTAATTTCTCCACCCCGGATTATATGTGTTGGAGAATGCATTGTTGTAGGGCCTCTGAAAATTCTCCACTGCCTGAACCTGCTCCATAGACACATTATTTGGGTCCACAGCTGTACACCTATCAAAAGTATGGGGACCCCCACAAATTTCACAACTCACATGTGTCTGTACAGCTTAGACGGATATGGTATTCTGTTGCATCTGTTTTATCAAAGTGGCCACTTGCGCAGTCAATGCAGTGATAGCATCTAGCTCATGAATCCCAGCTACTTTCCTACCATTCACTGCTCTCTCATCGGTCCCCTGATGGTTGTTTGTGGTCATGTCTTCTAGAAAATCATGTGCCTCATTGACACTTTTTTTCATGAACGTTCCTCCTGCTGCAGCATCAATAATGGTACGAGTTGTACCACACAGCTCATTGTAGAATATGTGGACTAACATTCACTTCTCAATGTTATGATGAGGACACTTTCTCTGCAGATCTTTGAAACGTTCCCATGCATCGTAGAGCGACTCTCCATCCATCTGATAGTAATTATTAAGCTCTCCTCTGAGCTTTGCTGCTTTGGATGGAGGGAAGAACTTGGCAAGAAACTTCTGAGCTAAGTCTTGCCATGTAGTGATAGAGTTTGCCTGTAATGAATTCAACCAGCATTTTGCTCTCTCCCTAAGTGAGAATGGGAGTGCCTCAACCGAATGACATCATCAGTAACACCATTGTATTTAAACGTTGCACACAGCTCCAGGAAATTTGCAAGATGCAAGTGGGGATTTTCTGTCGGTAATCCCCCTAATTGGACTGAACCTTGGACCATGTGCAAGATCGCTGGTTTGATTTCAAAATTATTGGTTTCAACAGCTAGAAGCCTGATGCAAGTCTGCACCCCTGTAATAGTAGGCAACACATAGTCCCCTAAGCTCATTTCTGCGGGATGCGGGACTTGTCTCATCAAAGTCGGTAACTCATCATTCCCCTCATTGTTGTTTCGCTGATCTCCCATTGTTAAGGAATCAGCTGCTCTTTTCTCTTTTCTGTTCTGTCTGCACAATCTTTAAATCTCATGGTTCAGAGGGATAGGAGTGTCTGCTCCTCTCCTACTTCGCATAAACTAAGTTCCTGAGATTAATAAAAAACAACAAACAGATCACGACAAACAACACTAAAAAAATAAAAAAATGAAAATAAAAACCAAATTAGAAATAAGAATAGATAAATCGATATTGAAAGTACGTTAGTCCCCGGCAACGACGCCAAAAACTTGTTAGGATATTTCCAAGTGCTTACGCACGTGTACGTATCGCTTCAAGTAATATAGTCTGTAAGACCGAATATCGTCCACAGAGACTGATTATCAAGTATCGATTATCTATTCTATGGTATTTATTTGGTAAAAGTTATTTTGTTTGACAATTATAACTACGAATTAAAATAAAGTGTAGAAATTAAACTAATGTTGAAAATACTTTGGGATTTAAAACAGTTATGATAGAGATAGAGCTTTCAATCTCCTCAACTACCCACTCTTTCACGCGTTAATGTAATGCTAATGATTCTTCTTCGTATTAAGATAGCAGGTTAACTAATCTGTCATTATATTCCGGTTAGGACATACAAGAGTTCAATCATGTGCAGAAATCTTCTATATTTCTATGATAGATTTCACCACATAAGAGGATTAAGAACAATAACCCTAAACACTACACAAGTATCGGGGTACTTTCGTCTACGATTTTAACCTATGTCTATTCAACTACAGCATATTCAAATCTCACCTTTCAGAATTTTAATTCAAAATCATATATGTGATGACAATTAGTGATCAGTTAATTATCAAGCAATCAAACTAATTATTGAATATATCTTAATATGCCTGAAGAAGAAATCACCAATAATGCATTAACTATATGAAAGAGTTTCAAGCGATTCGACGAAAAACCCTAATAAAGTAATTAACTCCTAAACATTGTCATGCTAAGAACTAAATAACAATCCAACATAAACTGAATTAAAGTAAATAAAAGAGAAAGAACTTGAACAAAAGTCTCCAATTGTGTAGCTTGTAGTCGCCGTTCTCCTTTCCAAAGTATGATATAAAGTATGACAGGGTTTAGGATATTTATATCTAAGAATAACCTTGCTCCGGACCCTTTTACCCTTGGCCAAATTCGACTCAAATCTGGAAATTATGCGCATCGGAGGCGCGACACTTAGTCTAGGCGTCGCGGCCCTTAATCGGCAAAAATCACTGGAGCATTCTGCTTCTGCAGCGCCGCGGCTCTTGACACGGTGAATATTTTTCTTGCTCTCTGGAATTTTCACGCTGCGGCCCTAATTCCTCTCTCATCAGCGCCGCGACCCTTGACATATTTTCGTCCGGATTTCACCTGAGTTCTTCTATTCTTCTTGGGACATTTTAGGCTTCATTCCTTGGGTTGTGCTTGTGCAAAATTCATCTTCATTGAGCTCATTTAATCCTCAATTCTGTATTTACTCCTTTCGAACCGCTGTGACTCAAAAGAAAGAAAAACAGCTCTAATACTATACTAAACACAAACGAAAAGAGTAAAATACTAACTAAAATTGACTCAAAAGAGTGTACCAAAATACACTCAACAGGCCTCACCTTCTTTCCCATTCCCGACAGCAGGGGCCCAGTTTCAGCAGTAGTGGCGTCCAGTGTTCTCGGTCCAGCACCAACAGGCCCATCTGATGTCGGTCCAACAGTTTCATTTAGCCCAATAGATGCAACCCACCGATTTGGGCCAAGCTTTCAACACTCTCACTCTGCAACTGCCCGATAATAATTGGTATATGGACTCCGGAGCCACATCACATCTAACCAATTCTTCAGGTAATTTTTCCCAACTGCTTCGGTTAAAGTATCCTCAATACATTACTGTTGGCAATGGTCACTGCATTCCAATTGCAGGTTATGGCAATACACACATTAAAAATCCCCATCCACCCTTTTCACTTAACCATGTCCTCTACGCCCCTCAAATTATTAAAAAGTTGATATTTGTTAGGAAATTCACTCGTAATAATTGGATGTCTGTAGATTTTGACCCTTTTGGTTTCTCTGTGAAGGATCTCAATACGGGGAGAATTCTTACGCGCTGCAATAGTATGGGAGACTTCTACCCTTTCACAAACTCTTCTGATGTCATAACTCAACAACCAGTCTCCTTTGCTGCATTGTCTCCATCCACCTAGCATAATAGGCTCGGACATCCAGGAGATCGTATTTTTTCTTCTTAGAAATAATCAGCGTATTAAATGTAATAATGAGAAACTTGCCCAAAACTGTTTTTCTTGCCCGCTTGGCAAGCATACTCGTCTTCCTTTTATGTCTTTAATGAGTATTACAGTTTCACTATTTGACATTGTTCATGCTGACTTGTGGACCTCTCCTGCTGTTAGCTCTCTAGGTCATAAATTATATCTTGTTTTATTAAATGATTTTTCACATTTTGTATGGATTTATCCACTCAAATTTAAATCTGAGGTTTTTGCTAAATTTCTTTGAGTTTCACAGATTTATTAAAACCCGTTTGGAAAATTAATAAAATCCTTTTAATGTGATAATGGACGTGAATTTAATAATTTGATTTTCCATAATTTTTGCTCCCAACAAGGTATGTTGTTCCGCTTCTCTTGTCCTCACACCTCCCCTCAAAATGGTAAAGCTAAATGAATTATTCGCACTGTTAATAACATGGTCTGTACTCTCCTCTTTCATGCATGTTTGTCATCATCTTTCTGGTGTCTATGCTGTCAAAATAATAGAATACCTCCTAAATATTTTACCTTCTAGCACCCTACAAAACAAGACCCCCACAAACATTCTATATCGTAGGACTCCATCTTATGACCACCTACGGATCTTCGACTGTCTGTGCTATCCCAATCTTACCTCCACCACCCCTCATAAGTTGGCTCATCGAACTACACCATGTGTATTCCTCGGCTGCCCACCCAACCATAGGGGTTATCTGTGCTATGACTTGTCCACTCATCAGATTCACATTTCTCATCACGTCACATTTAACGAGACGATATTTCCATTTCGGACCCTCAGAAATACCGAAAACCTGACTACTCATTTCTTGATGAACCAGTCATATCTCCCACCATTTTGAGTTAGCTCACTCATATCTCTTCTTCAGCGCTGCGGCCCCTAGGGTATGTGCCGCATCGCCAATTTTCCATTGAGCAAGTTGATCTTTCACCGTCGCCAGTCCCCTCTAGTCCTCTGACGGAAAACCATCCATCTCCCTCTATCTCGGACCCTACTCAACCAATGCATCCACCCACTGTACCCAGTCACCAAATATAAACTCGTGGCAAACACAGGATTTTGAAACCCAAATGCCAGTTTAATCTGTCTGGCCAAACCATTTCTCCACTTCCAAAAAACCCCAAATTGGCTAAAGTTGACCCTAATTGGAATGCGACCATGTCTGAGGAATATAATGCTTTAACTAAGAATCATACTTGTGATCTAGTACCTAAACCAGAGGGGGTGAATGTGATCAAATGCTTGTGGTTTTTCGTCACAAATTCAGAGACAGTGGTGTTTTGAAACGCTACAAGGCTAGACTTGTGGCAAATGGTACTAATCAGTAGGAGGGCATTGACTGTGGTGATACTTTTAGCCCGGTTGTTAAACCGGCTACGATTCGTACTGTTCTTAGTATTGCTATGGGTAAAAAGTGGTCGATTCATCAGCTGGATGTGAAGAACACATTTCTTTATGGAGATTTGAAAGAAATTGTGTACATGCATCATTCACCTGGTTTTGTTCATCCAGCTGTTCCGCAGTATGTCTACCGTCTCAGGAAGTCACTCTATGGTCTAAAATAGGCACCTCGTGTTTGGTATGACCGTTTTACCAGGTATATTATGCAGATTGGGTTTATTTACAGCAGGTGTGACACCTCTCTGTTCATTTTTCATCATGGTAGTGACATTGCTTACTTGTTATTATATGTGGATGACATTGTTCTCACTGCCTCATCTGACAAATTGAAAAATGACATTATTGCTCTTCTCAAAACTGAATTTGTTATGACTGATTTAGGCAAGCAGAGTTACTTCTTGGGTATATCAGTTACTAGATCTGCAGATACTATATTCCTGAGTCAGCGTAAGTATGCAGAGGAAATTATGTCCAGAGCTAAGATGTCGAATTGCAAGACTGTGCCTACTCCTGTTGATTCGAAATCCAAGCTCAGTGCTTCTGAGGGTGATCTAGTGTCTGATCCTACTCTCTATCGGAGTCTTGCAGGTGCTCTTCAGTAACTCACATTTACCAGGCCCGACATTGCATATGCCGTTTAGCAGGTGTGTCTGTTCATGCATGCCCCGAGGGAACTCCATTTTGTTGCTCTTAAGCGTATTATCAGATACATTAAGGACACTCCTGACTATGAGTTACATCTCTACCCCTCCGCTCCGAACAGATTGCTCTCTTACACAGATGCTGATTGGGCAGGGTGCCCGGACACGCGACTCTCTACTTCAGGCTATTGTGTGTTTTTAGGGGATAATCTTATCTCTTGGTCTGCCAAGCGACAAGCCACGTTATCCCGCTCCAGTGCCGAAGCAGAGTATAATGGTGTTGCTAATGTAGTTGTTGAGATCTGTTGGCTCCGGAATCTTCTCTTGGAGCTCAGGTGTCCATTGCGTAAGGCATCTATAGTTTATTGTGATAACAAATCTGTCATTTATATGTATCATAATTCGGTCCAGCATCAGCGGACCAAACATATTGAGATGGATATCCATTTTGTCCGTGAGAAGATCGCACGTGGTCTAGTCAAAATTCTACATGTACCATCCTCCTATCAGTATGCATACATCTTCACAAAGGGACTACCCAGACAACTGTTCACAAACTTCAGACCCAGCTTGACCATTCGACCTCCTCCCGCTCCGTCTGAGGGGGAGTATTAGCAAATATTCTTCAAATATTCACAGTATATATTGTATTTATTAGTATCATGTATTTAAGGTAACTTAAATTTTTTATTATATTATAAATTAATTTTGTACAACTATATATATTGTGATTAATGAAAGAAATTGGTAAGGAAAATTATTCTACATTGCTGCGCTTGTAGACATATAGGATAAGGTTTCATATTTCTTTACATTGCAAGTTGAAGGTTGCAACTTGCAAGACCTGTCGAACGATGTGGATAAGTCCAATTATTTAACCAAATCACTTTTGATATAGCGGCGCTTAACTTCCTATCTTGGACTTGTCGGAGAATACTTTCCAATTTTAAAAAATACTCCACACACACACATTAAGGTCCGTTTAATATTTTCTTGAAGGATCTCAATTTATTAATGACATGTTTGCTTTTAATTATGGTGATTTTGGATTGTTATTTTCGTGAAAATGAGCAAAATTAAGGTGTTTGGATTTCCTCTCCAAAATCAATTCTCATGCTCAAAATTGATTATGGAATAAGCTACAATTTTTAGCTTCTAAGGTGAGTAGAATAAATTATATATTTATTTCAATTTGAGTTTTTACCTTTTCATTCATTATCCTCTTTAATTTAGTATTGTAATAATATTTAATAATATTATAAATAGAGTACTATATTGTACTTTAAATTAATATTATAATAATATTCTACTAATATTTAAGTACTATATTGCACTTTAAATTTTATTATTTATTTGTAATTTTTATTTACATACTTCGTATTTCACTATTATTTTAGTAATTTTTATTTATATGTATTTGACTAAATGTCCATTTTGGTAATTCTAAGCAATTTTGATCAAAACTATCCAAACATCATGAATTGATAACAATTACTTTTACATTGTTGCATCCAAATATAAATCAATTATTGTTAAATTCAATTCTATCAAAATCAATTATGTCCACTGCAGAACCAAACACACCCTAAATATGCTTGTTTTTTAATTACTATCACTTATATGCTCTAAATAAGTGATTTATTCAATCTTAAAATATTCTGAAATAAGTAAGTGTTATTCACTTTAAAATTTGTACGAATATATCCCTTAGCTTTATACAAACGATTTGCTCATGACTGTCGAACAACTACCTCCTATAAGGCTATAACTATATCACTATCTGTCTTCTGTCAACCACTATTATTAGCTATCATTGTGTAGCTATATGTTATTACAAAGCTACTTACCTTATAATCACCATTGAACTAGAATTGGCAACGGTAAGGAAAGGACGAGTGCGGTTTTGCTTATGAGGGGTTAGGCAGAGCAGGACAAGGAAGGGCAGGGTGAATAAACACCGGGCGATATGGTTATGAGGCAGGTTGAAACAATTTTGAAAATTGCATACTAGGGACCAGTGGTAATTTACGATACAAATATGTACTACTAGTAAACATGAGGAAATTAAAAAGGGATCTAGATGAGTACTCATAAATTGAAGTACTTCATGTACTATAGTGGGGTCAATCAATGTAATAAATGCACGGCCACTAGGTAAAGCAAGAACACATAAAATATTGATCTGCTTAAGTACTGCCCTTTCAAATATTTTGGGGTCCTGTTCTAATTCATAAAAACGAACCCTTAATTGAGCTAAAATCTGCAAATTATGGGTCTTTACATACTTACAGTAAATTTTGGCTAATACTACTTAATAAAAAATGAAAAAATGAATCCTAATTTTTTTCATTTTAGGAAATCTTGTCATGCTTGTATGAAGACACTACACACTCTTTGAATAAGTTAGCATGTCGAGGAACACAGTCAGCATTACTCGGTTTGTTTCAACACAATAATTTCCAAGTGAAATATTAGGTGTAAAAATTGATAAAAATTATACCAAGATAATAGATATAAATTTATAATTTTAAATATATAGTGAATTCAATTACAAGAATTTTGAAGATTAAACTCATAACATTTAAATTCTAAATTCACCTCGATAGTATGAAAAAATAAAATTAAAGACAAGTTGCATGAGTAATTAAAAAAGGATTTAGGGTAGTGTCCTTTGACCTTTAATTTAGACGTCTCATTAATTAGATCAGATGTCCAGGGCACTACATATATATTTGATATGATTAATTAAAGGTTGGGAGTTCATGGAAATTAAAAGTTTCGTTAAATATGTTTTTCTTAAAAGATTGATAAACATACTCTCTCCGTTCACTTTTTCAGTTTTACTTATTCACGTTTGACTTTGCACGCCCCTTAAAATTACTCTAATAAATAAAGTATATATTTTTCTCACAACACACCCGGCACCCGAAGACCTGACCGTACCACTGTAGTATCTGAAATCTGAAATGCGACACTTGAGCCGATAACGCCTCCATATAACCATATACGACCAGAATAAATGACAACATTCACGCAGAAGAGTCCCAACATGATATATACAGATAACCAAGGCCGACAAGGCCATAAGAAGAGTACTACAACTGACAAAAGGGGTCGACAAGACCACGACATATGCACACCCATCATACACAAGTCTACAAGCCTCTAAGAGTGACATAATATATCAACAGGTCGGGAAAGGGTCTCGTCATACCCAAAATGCTAGTAGTATATGTACAATAGTACCTAAGGACTCCAGATAGCAACTCTGAAGGAGGGGAGAGCAATAATCACAACTGAATAGGCAACTTACTAAGGAGGAGCGCTGCACTGTTTATCTGTACCTGAGGGCATAAACACAGTGCCCCATAAAAGGGCATCGGTACAAAAGATGTACTGAATATGTAAGACAGGTAATAAACGCGAACACAAGATATAACATAAGAGATATGGTTACAGAAGTCAACTTGAAACTCATAACCGACCTCTGAGTATTTACATGTCACAATCATAAAGATGTATGTATGTCTGTAAAATCAAGTCGCTCAATGGGGCCATATAATGTAATATCCAGGATCTATGTAGGGCAAATCATATCATTATATATATATATATATATATATCGTACCCGACCTCAATGAGGATTCGGTCGTACCCGACCCAGATGTAGGACTCGATAATGTCAAAACCAACTACAGTGGTGTGCGCATATAACCATCGTACCCGACCGACTATAGCATGACTCAGTAAGAAAATAGATACATATATATAAGTGTAATGTAAGACAGACTCCCAAGAACATCACAAGTAGAGTCGGAGTGACCTATCATTATTATCCTCTGATTATTGTTATTGGCGCTACGTTGATGTATCACAATACGACCATTTTGGATAAACTTATCAAGAATACTTAACATTATTCAATTTCACAAGATGGTATTATATTTGAAGAAACGATTACGTCAAGTCGTGCCAAGAAGGAATGTTGTCCTACATACCTTGTTGATGAAGCTGATTACGTTTCGAAGAGCTTCACATGTAGTATGAATGATTATCTACATTAAACGATATATTTGTATAAATATCTAAGTTCAAATCTTATAAGAGATTTCATTTAGGAAGTTCGTCGAACAACTTGTGTGCGTGAAGTTCTTAGAGTCACACTTACCATTGCTTCTTATTCAAATTAATACCATCATCCTCCCTAATTCATTTCCTCAACTTCACAACCTCACCAATATGATTTAACACTTAATCATAATCTCAACCAACAATACCAAACAACAAGTTGACATAACTTTTTATCACAAAAGATGGTTCTCTAGATCATGTTCACTAAACTTTCAAAGTTTTCAAGTTACTCCCACCAATCAATCAAACCAAAGATTTTGAATCTTCAAACCTCTTATATCAAGCCCGCGGGGTCTGCTTAAATTCATACAATGACTTCTTCTGCAAACAGACATGATGAGGATGATTGGAATCTCGAAAATCCAAGGGCTGATGCATATAGACTGTCTCCTTAAGATCACCATGAAAGAAAACATTCTTCACATCTAACTGATGAATGGGTCAAGATTTTGAGAGAGCTAAACTGAGAACAGTGTGAATGGTAGCCGGTTTAACATCCGGACCGAACGTCTCTCCACAGTCCACGCTAGCCTGTTGAGTTTTACCATCACCCACAAGACGAGTCTTATGTCTCGCAAAATATCCGTCAGAATTATCTTTATGAGTAAAAATCCACATAGACCGAATAATATTAACACCAGAAGAACTGGACACCAACTCTCACGTCTTATTTTCAATAAGAGCATTATATTCGTTTATGTGCAAACATGATTCAAAATCCTTTTATTGTTTATGTGCAAATAACAACACAAACATAGATAGATTTTTTATTATGGGTTCACCTGAATATAAATTTTTTGACGTGAAGTGTGGATATATACGTAAAAATCTATTAAAATCTGGATAAATATTATATTTGAATTCATAATTTTAACAGTAGAATGAATTCAATACTAAGAATTTTAAATATTGAATTCATTAAATGTAAATCGTGAATCTACACTTACCAATTGAGGAACTAATTCACAAATTGGTCCAAAAACGTTCAAAGAAACATGCTTCCATCTCAATTTTTTTATTAGGTCTCTCTGTGACGACTTATTAAACATTTGCAACAAACTTACGTAAAGAGAATGGAGCAATGTTAGGTAGCTTTGCTTGAAAGAGTAGATTACATGTAAAAGACGGGTCAGAACAGAGCAATATAAGGTGCTTGGGCGGCGTAATTATTGTTCCATTGCTTCACTGAGGCGATTGCCAGCAAAGGAAGGACCCCCTTGTGAGTTGTGACTACTATTTTCAAAGATTTCCTCCTCTTAAAGGAAATAAGAGGAAAGAAAAAGATGTCCGTATGGGCAGCTCAACTGGTTCTCAAGAGGAATAATTAAAAAAAAGGAAAGAAAAAGATTCATCATAAATAATGAATTTCGAGTTGAAAAATAATCGAGACTAAAAAATATGGTAATAAATGTAGTATTTAATTCAAATACAGTATACAGTTTTTATAATTGCTCTCATTCTTCTTTTCAGAGATAAATTAAAGGGCTTTTAATTTTACCTTGATTTTGAATTTATATTGTTACCAGGAATGATGGTCTTGAAATATAATTTATTGGGCTTTTATTTGACTAGATACGATAAATCATTAACATTTGACCTGCCACATTATTTGACACGTGACATTCATATGTGACTCTAGGATAAAATGACAAGTTGGGGTTAATAAAATTGACCTATCATTTAAACCTTAAACAATACACTAGCCCAACCAAAATTGAACCTTTGATTAAATTTATATTATTGGACTTAAATAATTAATTAAATTATAGTTGTCCACAATATTCATTTGGATTGACTTCTGAAATTTAAAATAATTAATGACCACACTCACAAATCATGAATGGATAAAAAGATTTTGGGTTATTTATGTTACCATAAGATAGTATAGGACAGTAGTACTTGTGAACCGTGATCAATGCAAGGTAATGGCAAACAAACGCAGACACCAATTTTTAGAAAGTGTATACAGTATATATTTATAAATTGTTAGAACCTATTATTAGTCTGTTCGTCCAGGTATATAATTTAAGATATGGTATCCTAACAATAAATACGAGGCAGGTCCTTTGCTTCTTTCATCTGTTTTTGCTTTCTATCGATCCATTCTGTACGCAGATCTAAATCTTGTCAAATCTTTTTTAGTTTGATCAGTAGGAGTACTATTTTATTATACTAGATGATGGTATGATAGTAGCTTAGTTATGGACGACAAAATTTCGACATCCTCGCAAGTTGGAGTTGGTGTTCTTGGGAAGGTCCTTCACTGCATTTTTAATTGATCTTACTTCCCCTTTTCTCCTTTCTATATATATTTTATCCTTATTATTAAGTACTAGTTATACCAATCCATTTGTCAATAGTGAGATAACTTATAGAGGTGATATAACACAATCTCATTTTATTTATGACGTACTTTTTAAGGGTGTGACAAGTCAAACATACGAGGGAATTGAAAAAAACTATGTTTTGGAAATTTTTATGTGTATGCAATCTTCATTTGAGCATATAAAGAACTTCGATAACTTCTAAGTTGTCCTTTTCCGACCCATAGTTCAACAGCTGATCCTGTGTATATTCTTGCTTGACCATGGAAGAAGATGATGATGACATACCCCGTAAATCATTCATTCCTACAAATTATACACTCCAATACATTTTAAAGTAATTGATATTTTTAGCTTAGACACACTTCTTAAGAAAACTGTAAGAAGTTTTTTATTAACTTATGTAAAACTTCACTTATTTAAATAAGGGTAAAATTGGAAAAAAATAATTAACGCCTTCTTGATTTTGTGAAATACCACTTATTTTAAAATAAAATGAAAATGTAAAAATACCACTTATTTTAAAATGGAGGGAGTATAATAAAAAATTAATTATACACCCGGTTAGTGCAAAAAATAATAATATATACACCATCCAAGTCTTTTTTATCAGTAATAGTAAGTAGTAGGCACATTTATCTAACTTTCAAGATTATAAACCTCACGTTTTAAGAATTTAATTTATAAATATTCTTTGATAACATGATACTTGTTGGAAATATTTATTAAAGGTAAAATAAAGTAAATTCTATTAATTATGAATCGAATAATTGGGGCCCCGCATGTAGGAAATTTTGTTTTCACACACGTGCACACGTAGTGCCAATGATCAAAATTTCCTTAATGGAAGAGATATTGGTACATATACGAATTGTTTGAGACGTAAGGTAATAGGCGGTTATTGGCCAAATGACGAATGATTTCATGTTAGTAAATGAAGGAATAAGTGTATAATGTGTAAAGATGAAATGAATCAGAAATCACCACGAAACCGAGAAGGGCCACGACTCTAATTGACGTTTCAATTCTGATGATTCACCGAATTGAAGGTCGCGCGCCTCGGAAGGGCGCGACTTAATTGGCGTTCGATTTGGTGAGTTCTTTGGCGAAGCGCGGCTCTCTCGAAGGTCGCGCTCATTTCAATCCGTTGGAGGTGAATTAAAAACCGATTCTTGGGCTGACTTTGGAGTATTTACTCTCCATTATTTTGCCCATGAATTCAGCCATT
Organism: Przewalskia tangutica; assembly: GCA_029844215.1. NCBI lineage: Eukaryota > Viridiplantae > Streptophyta > Magnoliopsida > Solanales > Solanaceae > Przewalskia > Przewalskia tangutica. Next base: position 37,769,750 of record CM056731.1, on the reverse strand, counting down.
ACTTGACTGAATAGTAACTCCAAATTCAAGGCATTCATGGCCATTACTTAGCCATTTGGGGGGTCATCATCTACACACTATAAAATGAGACACAAGGCTTATTTGGAAACACACTTGACATCTTACACTCAACAATTCTCTGAAATTGTCTTCCTCTCTTGCAATCACAAAACACTCAAAGATCTTTCTTCCAAAGCAAACACTTGAGTTCCCTTTGCTCATTTTTTTTATTGTTGTTTTATCTTGGAAGATAAGTTGTCATTACAACCGTTGAAAGGATATACGGGGCAATATTATCTTAAGGATAGATCAAGAATTTGGTCGACTCAGCAAGCCCTCATACTTGATCATTTCCAGATTTCTAACAAATAGTTGTTGTTGTTATATTTCTGTTCTACACATTACTACTCACAAGCTTAAGATAATATTCGCTATTTCAACAACAAAATGACTGGACAAGATCAATTCAACCAATTCAATACTGAAAATTTCATCGATGCTCAAGGCAATCTCATTGCCTTCAATCCCACTACTCAAGGCACTAATGCTGCCTTCAACTCCACTGTTTTTGGCACTCCTAGTGTCACCACTGATCATGGAATTTCTAATGCCTTCACAACTACTGTTTGTGGCACGTCAAGTGCCACTACCACTGTTTTTGGTACGTCAAGTTCCACCGCCACTGCCTTTGGCACAACCAATGCCTCCACTGCTGCTCCGGGCACTTATAGTGCCCTTTTCCCTACACAAGGCGTCAACAACAACTATGCTCTTGTTGGAGGCATTCACAATGCCTTTGCAACTCCTCAAGGGGGCGCTACTGCCCCAACACCTGCTGATTTTCACCATGAACGTCCTGAAAAGTTCACGGGTGCTCATTAAGAGATGACAGCAAAAGATGTTGTTTTTCCTGACGGTTATGGAAATGTCACGTTTCCTAACCGAAGATCCTCCACTAGTTGGGGAAGACGTGGACCCTCAGCCAAATAATTTGGCGGGAGGGGGCCAAGGTAACCATGTCGCTGACGACATGAGGATGATTCACGAAGCATGGAAACATAGTGATTTCATGTGTAGGAACTATATTCTAAACAGTTTGTCTGATCCACTAGACACAGTATATTGCACCGTTGAAACTGCCAAACAGTTATGGGACAAACTTCAGAAAAAGTACAACACCCAAGATGCGGGTCGTAAGAAGTTCATCATTGGAAAGTTCCTGAAATTTCAAATGGTGGACAACAAAAGTGTAACATCCAGAAGGAATTCTCCTGTCTCTGAAAAGATAAAGCTAAAAGCAATCTCTGGTATAAATATTGATATTGACCCGCCTGTACGGGAGGTGGGTGGGGATCAAGAGAAGGAAGGCCGGGCACATCATACTCTTCAGGGATTGTGTCATGTCAATTTTCATAGTGAATTTCTTGCGTATCCACCCTGAAAGCGAGAGCTCGAGCTTGATTGTAAGGGGGAAAAGAGAATCAACAAGATAGGATGCTCTGTCCCAACTAACAAGAGTAGAAAGATTCCAGCTTTGAATCTTGTGCTTGACGGTGATCATTTCCCAAGTCCAGGAATTCCAAATGATTCTACATCACATGGATTTGGATGGATTAAAGCCCAACGAACAATTCTTGGTTGGGGCATTAATCGAGAAGTTTCCTCCCTCGTGGACTGAGTTTATGAACTATCTAAAACTCAAAATGAAGGAGATGACCCTAGATGAACTTATTGTCAAACTCCAGATTCAGGAAGACAATAAGAAGGCCATGCCAAAGGGAAAATAACCCGCTGAGGCTAAGGCAAACCTGACGGAAGTCAAAGGGAACTCAAGCAAGAAGCGGAAGTTCCAGAAGGAAGGCAAGCCCCAAACAACTAAAAAGTTCAAGGGAAATTGTAACCACTGTGGTATAGTTGGTCACATGGCCAAAGACTGCCGCAAGCTCAAACGTGAGAATAAGGCCAAAGGCAAGGCCAAGGCTAACATCGTTGAAGACACGCTCGTTAACGATATGATTGAGGAGTTCTCAGCGGTAGTTCTTGAAGCTAACCTCGTTGAGAATCCGGTGCAATGGTGGCTAGACACGGGTGCTACCCGTCACATATGTTCCAATAACGAAGCCTTCTCCACTTATACACCAGTCTTAGACAAGAAGTTGTTCATGAGAAATAATTCTTCTTCAGAGGTGTTGGGGGTAGGAAAGGTGACCCTAAAGATGACGTTTGGAAAGGAGCTGATTCTGAAGGAAGTGATGCATGTCCCAGAAATTCGAAGAAATTTAATTTCTAGACCTCTGTTAGTAAATGCTGGTTTTAGGCTAGTGATAGAGGCTAACAAGTTTGTGATCACTAAAAATGAAATCTTTGTAGGAAGGGGCTTCGTCTATGAAGGCCTCTTTAAGCTCAATGTTGCACCTGTAATGCCTTTGTTACACCCCGTAGTTCTGGTCATGCGTAGGAGAGCGTACGAAAGGGAGTAAGACTTAAAATTTTCGAAAGATAGGTTGACGGATTGTTTCGGACGGGTTTTTAGTCAACTTTGAGTTGGTGTATGTACAGTTAACTTGAGAGTTTGTAGGTGTTTCAAAGTCCTAGTGTGTAGTTCGTTGAGTCTAGTTTCCAACGCAACCAACCGTTCGTCGATAGGACATCAGAGTAGAAAGTTATGGGAGTTACAAGTTCGGTCTTGTGATCAGGCGGGGAAAAATTCGGACAGAGCCACGCCGCGACGCCAAGCGAGGGCGCGGCGCGGAAGTGCTGAGGGTTGCGGGGTTTCAGCGCCGCCGCGGCCTGAGCAGCGAACGCCGGAGTTTCTGGCGGAAAAGCGAGAAATCGATATTTTCTTTTAAAGAGGTCATGGGTGGGTTACAAGTTTCCCCCCCCCCCCCATCTGATTTTGCATGCACTACTTATTGACCAAGTCTTGAAGACTTGGTCATTCTTCAAGTTCATCTCTCTCTCTAAGATTAGAAGCTCTCCATTCTCTCTAGAAAATCAAGAAGAACACAAGGCTTGAGAAAAATCTGAAAAGTGTGGCAAGAAGGAAACTTATTTGCAAGCTTGTGGGAGTTGTTGTGGTGGTGTTTGTGGAAGAGGAGGCTAGCATTTTGTTGGATTAATTTGGCTAAAGCTCTAAGGTAAAGATTCTTCTCTTGTAACTAGTTATTGGTGTTGCATGTGAAGAGGAAGGAACATGTAGTAGTAAATAATGCTCTTAGATTCATTGCATGTAAGAATTATGGTTTGGATATGAAAGGATTGGTTAAGAAGGTTATGTGAGCATGTTGTAGCCTAAAAACTACCATAAACTTGTTAAGTTAGTTGTTATGCATTGTGGGGCAGAATTTTACACACCCAAGATTAGGTGTGTAATCCCCTTTGAATTGTTTGGATTGTTGGGCCTTAAATGTGGCGTTTGGATGTTGAATTCGGCCTTGAAAAAGGTGGCAAAGTGTGTAGAAACAAAGGAAATGCTGCCCAATTTTTCCATAGAATTTAGTGACTTGAACTTGGAATATTCTATGTGTAGCTTGAGGTTATTAAACGTATTATGGTCATTATAGATTGACATACTACGTGCGGTATTTTGGACTTAGCAAGTGGATTGACCGGAGAGGTATGTGGAACTTTCTTATCTCTTGAGCATGAGTAGTTATACTATATAGTACGGTAGACGTACGTGTTTTAAATAAAGTAGTCCTTTGGTATACTTGAAGTATTTTTGAAAATTGTGTAAACTGATTTGAAGTATAAGTCTCTCGGTTAATAAAAGGACGAAATTGTTATAAGGAGTTATAACGGCTTTATGGGAAGCTAGCTATAACGACCTTATGAAAGGATAAGAATGTCTTAATTTCTAAAGCATAAAGTTAGTATAACGGCTTTATGGGGAGTTGGTTATAATAACTTTATGGAAGGTTAAAGAGTTGGTTTTCTTAAATAAGGTAAACAAAGATGAAAGGATCGAAATTAAGTAGGGCAATTTGATTTAAAAAGGTATCAATTGCTTAGAGTGTAAAATGGGATTTTTTATGTGAAAAAGGGATCTTTTGAAAGAGTAGAAGTACGTAGTACTTCGGATTAAATTTCTTCGAATTTGATTAAGCATTAAGAAGGTGCCTTAAGGTCAAGAATGAGATTTATTTTGTAGATTAATGAAAGTCTAAAGAGGTTATGAGCTTACTTGGACGTACCGTCAGTGATGGAGGATTCCACGGGTATGCTTCCATTGTCTTAGTATGAGTTTACTTGGACGTACCGTCAGTGATGGAGGATTCCACGGGTATGCTTCCATTGTCTTAGTATGAGTTTACTTGGACATACCGTCAATGATGTGGGATTCCACGGGTATGCACCTTGGACATGTTTACGATGAGGGATTCCGAGGCATGTGGTATGAAGGGTAAGAGTATAAATGAGGGGTAAGTCCCCAAGATCTTTATACCACCTTCTTTAGGGTAAGAGTATAAATGAAGGGTAAATCCCCAAGATCGTTATACCACCTGTTCCGTGGATTTGCTACCCACGATGCGAGGAATACCTCATGCGAGTCCGTTGAGGCTTATGCGGGTGAAATAGTCCCATGCGGGTGAGTACAGCCTATGCGAGGAATACCTCATGCGGGTCCACATGACCTAGGAGTGCTTAATGATACTGCGGGCATGTGACCTGGCTTTGATCACGAGCTTCCTATTTTCATGCAGTATGGTATATACTTGATGTTCTCATTGTTAGTAAGGCACAATGTTCTGTAAACTGATTATTTTACATGTCTCCAGTTATTTTAGACTTATGAGGTATTTTCAGTATTTTTCCAGTTTCACATACTTGGTACCTGTTGTACTGACCTCGCCCGGTGCGTTCACGCCGCGAGTTGAGTCACGTAACTGGCGATCCGCTCTTTGGATCACCGCGATTATTGGAAAGCTCCATTCCTCCGAGGCTTTGTCTTTTAGTGCGGTTCCACGAGGTTATAGACTTTTGTACATTCGGGGTATGGCGGGGCCCGTCGTCACGATTGTTATTCTAAGTGCGTAGTCACATTTGTGGTTTGGGCTGTAAGAAAAATTTGTACTTTTGAGTAATATACTTTTTATGAAAGGCGGCCTTGTCGGCTAGCCAGTGATGTTTGCTATATTCAGGCTTATGTGTATGTATGTCCCGCTGCTATTTGCTGATGTATACCTGACAGGGTGCCCCGGCAGGGCACCAGTCGCGGCCCCGGGGTCGGGTCGTGACAGCCTTCTGTTTCAACTATCAATAAAATTGCACCTTCTACTTACTTGATTGAGTCATCTAATCTATGGCATCATAGATTAGGACATGTAAACTATCAATCTATCCAAAGATTGGTAAAGCTGGAATTATTGTCGTCTATTGACATAAACCCTCAACGTAAGTGTGAGGTGTGCATAGAGGCAAAACTTTCCAAGAGTCCTTTTAGATCCGTCGAAAGGGGTACCGCTCCTCTAGAACTTATACACACTGATATATGAGATTTGAAGTTCGCTTAAACTAGAGGGGGAAACAAGTACTTTGTGACTTTCATAGATGATGACACAAGGTTTTGTTACCTTTAATTACTAAAAAGTAAAGATGAAACCTTTGAAGACGTTACAAAGCAGAAGCTGAGAATCAACTAGGCGGATGGATTAAAATTATCCGTAGCGATAGAGGGGGAGAATATGTAGCACTTTTTGAAGAACTTTGTACCCAATCGGGTATAGTTCATCAAACAATGGCTCCTTACTCACCTCAATCAAACGGGGTTGCTGAACGCAAGAATCGAACACAAAAAGAAATGATGAATGCTCTACTCATCAATTCGGGCCTCCCTCAAACCATGTGGAGAGAAATTGTCCTTACCGCAAACAGGATTCTGAGCCGAGTCCCACACAAGGGTAAATACAAGACTTCATACGAGCTATGAAAAGGAAAAAAATCTACCTACAAGTATTTGAAGGTATGGGGTTGTCTGGCCAAGGTAAAAGTACCTATGCCAAAGCAGGATAATATTGGTGTTACACCCCGTAATACCAGAGCTACTAATTGAGAACGTGATTAAGGATTTAAGATTTGAATTTTGGAAGGAAAGAATTATTACATTTTCTTAAGGAAAATTTCAGAAAAATGTGACGACGGAAAAATTATTAACTTGGATTTTAATACTTCTAATTGGATTTATGGACGTAGTATTGGATTATGAAGTATTGGAATTGATAATATGGGGTCCGCCAAAAATTTCATAAGTTGGGGGGGGTTCGAAAATTATAATATTTTGGACCAATATGAGGGTGACACGTGTCACCCCTCCAATTGTCTTGCAAGGATGACTATACATTTAGATATTTTGAGACTTGAGGACAAGTGGACAATGGGTCTCACTCCACTTGGCTATACATATCCAAGTCTTGCAAGACTTGGATCATTCTACACTTTGACAAATGAGCTCTCATCTCTCTCTTCTCCTTAGCTTGAATCTCGAAATTCTCCAAGGATTTTCCAAGAACAAGTGTTGATTATTTTTCAAGATTAAGAGCCCTAATCAAGTTCTAAGACAAGTTAACTCTTCAAGATCCTCCAATTTTGTGTGTTGGCCGAAAGATTGGGTGAAACCCTAGGCCTGTTCGTCGACGTTTCGGAAGTGAAACGTGAAGTGAAGTTGGTTATAAGATTGTGGTGGATGCTTGTGTGTGATTGGAACTTGAAGAAGTGGAGCGAAACGAAAATTGCGGATCAAAACCTTAATGACTGTTTGAGACGTTTTTGGGCTAAAATGAAAGGTAAAATTCTTCCTTCTCTTGAATAAATTGGATATAACATGTTGTTATAATGCATAGATGAGCTTGTGCTAAAAATAATGAAGAATAAAAAGTGTTTGGACCATTTTAGGGTGTCTTGGACGAGAGTGGCATTTTGTGTGACATTGGATTCGTTGGTTATTGTTGTTGTTATTTACATTTGTCGCATGTTAAAATGAAGTAATATTGTTGTTGATATGTGATATGGAGTATATATAAGTGTTGAAATGTGAATTGGATTATAAAGAATTATGGAAAAGGGCTTTGGATTGTTGAAGTTGTTGTTGGGCGAAAACTGCCCAAAAACTGTTAGACGTTGTTGTGTCATTTTATGGACTGTTTTGAGGTGCTATTATGCTGAAAAATCAGCCACCAACATGCATGATTAATGTGGTAAAGTTGCTAATGAAAGTCCTAAGGAATAAGGGTGTTAAAGGCTTCACATTGTACCCTTAATGTTGATTAAATTGTGGACTGTTTTTATGTGATTGTGGGGCAGAATTTTACACGTCAAGTAGGCGTGTAATCCCCTTTGGTTAACTGTGGGTTGTGCCCTTAAGTGTGGCTCGATTGTTGTTGAATTTGGGCCTTGGAAATGATGGAAAAATGCATTATAAGCGGAAGTCTTTGCCCCAAATTTTCGTAGAATAAGAGGAACATTACTTGGTATAAGTCTTATACTAGTGTGTATGAAGTTGATAAAAGTATTATTGTTGTTATAGGTTGAAGTACTACTTGTGGCATATTCTACTTGGCGTGTGGAATAGCCGATAAGGTTGAAGTACCTTTTCGGGGCGTATTCTACTTGTCGTGTTGGTTAGTCGTCAATGAGGTATGTGAACCTCTTCTTTCTCTCTTTTGGAATGTTCTTCGTGTGAACCATAATTGTGGTATTGTTTCAAAAGTTATTCTACTCTTAGAAGTTAAGGAGTATTCTTGTTATTGATTCTATGTTAAAGGCATGTCTAAATTATTCCTAAGTCCTTACCAAGTCTTATGAGAGATGTTGGTAAGAGGTTTTAGTAAACATTGGAGTTGAGTTGATCTTGCGAAGTTACAACACTAATGAGAAAATGTATCGAACAAGCCATTGCAGCGTTAAAAAAAATCGGCAATCTATTATATTGAAATGAGTAGAATTTTCCATCTGCATAGAAGCTAAGATATAACCAGTTCGTTTTACACTTTCTAGGTTCACAACTGATTAGATAAAATCATTATTAATATATAACCTAATGGCTCATAAAATGGATTAATTTGGAAATTCGGATCCGTTATCACCATGCAAATGTTTCCATAATGTTAGCCAGAGGAGCGAGGCGAATTAGATTATCGAGTTGGGACAACGACGAGTGGATCCTATACTTGACTTGATCTTTATAAACTGAGCGGATCCTAATCCTTAGTGATATTTTCCCTTGATAGTACTTTGTGTTTTATAAAAGGAAAGTTGTTTACCTATTCGTTTGATAATGCCTTGAGTTTTTCTAAAAAGATAGTTCATTCTAATTGTGCTAATGAGAGTCAAATATGATTTAAATTGTACATAGTTGCTTGTGATAGCTATAAGTGTACAGTCCTTTATAATTACACAGAGTCCCAGAGTGGGCCGGAACATGTCGTACCTTATTTGACTTATAGCACATTACACCGAGTCTCAGAATGAGCCGGAACATGTCGTACCTTATTTGACTTATAACACATTATACCGAGTCCCAGAATGGGCCGGAACATGTCGTACCTTATTTGACTTATATCACATTACATCGAGTCCCAGAATGGGTCGGGACACGTCGTACCTTGCATGACTTATAGAGGGTTACACCGAGTCCCGGAATGGGCCGGGACATGTCATACCTTGCATGAATTACAGAGCGTTACACCGAGTCCCAGAATGGGCCCAGACATGTCATACCTCGCATAACAATATTTATTTATTTGGACAGACGTTCTTAATTTTGACATGACTCTCATTTTAAACGGAAGTATCGTGGGCACGGTTGAATCTTATTTTAAAAAGGTACAGTAGTACAGTGATACAGTGATACAATAGTACAGTGATACAACAATATAATGATACAGGGGTACAGTGATACAATGTACAGTTGACTCTTATTTTTGGCACGGTAGGATCTAGTATTTGATTTTCATACTTGTCCCTGTCATTCTTTTGTACAATTATGATCTTGTTTACTGTACTTCATGTTTACATACTTGGTACCTTGTTGTACTGACCCTCTACGGGGGGCTGCGTTCATGCCCGCAGATATTAGGTACTCAGTTGGGTGATCCGAGAGATTATGATCCTTGTTCAGCATTTTGGGATAGCTCCAATATTCCGGAGCTTGTCATTTTGACACAGGTCTTCCATTATGGCTAGATATATTCAGGGGTACGGCGGGGCCTTGTCCCGTCATAGTTTACTGTCCAAACTCTTAGAGGTCTGTATTCATATGTGGACTGGACTTGCGTGAGTTGTATTTATATTTTGTACAGCTGTAGTCCCATTCGGGTGTTATATATTATGGCAGCCTTGTCGGTTTTGCCTTTGCAAAAAAAAAATGATGAGTGTTATTTAGCTTCCGCGGATTACTTATGTTGTATGGGTAGAATGGTGTTCAGGTAGGGCACTAGTCGCGGGCCCGGGGTTCGGGTCGTGACAATTGGACCTAAAACTGTGGATTGCATATTCATCGGATATGCCAATAACAATAGTGCTTATCGCTTCATAGTGCACAAGTCAGATCATCCGGACATTAATGAAGATACGATCATGGACTCAAGGAACGCATGGTTCTTTGAAGACACATTTCCCTATAAGGAAAATAACATAACCTCTCGCAAACGAAGTTATGAGCAAACCTCTGATGAACTAGCAGTCACTGACTATCTAAATCGAAACGGTTCAGATCTAGTAAATTCTGAAGTAGTTGATGATCCAGAATTTTGTATTCCTGATTCTCAGGACTTGGAAGATTCAGATATGGAACCAAGGACAAAACAAAAGGGCACGGAAGGACAAGTCCTTCAGTCCAGACTTTGTAGCTTATTTGGTTCAGGATAAACCACGGACAATCGCCGAAGCATTGTCAACTCCAGAAGCACCGCTCTGGAAGGAAGCTTTAGAAAGTGAGAAAGAATTCATTCTGCATAACCACACCTGGGAGTTGGCAGAACTTCCCCCAGAACACAAACCGTTGGGTTGTAAGTGGATCCTTAAACGGAAGTTAAAGGCAGATGGTTCTATCGACAAGTACAAAGCTAGGTTAGTAGTCAAGGGTTATCGCGAAAAGGAGGGCCTTGATTACTTCGACACCTACGCTCTGGTGTCAAGAATGACATCCATACGTATGTTCATAGCTATCGCCGCCTTGCGGGATCTTGAAATACATCAAATGGATGTTAAGTCTGCCTTCCTAAATGGTGATTTGGAAGAAGAAATATATATGAATCAACCTGAGGGGTATGTGGTTCCAGGATAAGAGACAAAAGTATGTTGGCTTGTTAAATCATTGTACGGACTGAAACAAGCCCCTAAACAATGGCACGAGAAATTTGATAGTACTCTACTATCAAAAGGATACACCATTAATGGAGGTGACAAATGTGTCTACATGAAAGGAAATGTCAAATTCTTCGTCATGATATGTCTATATGTAGATGACTTGTTGATCACTGGAAACAGTCCTGGAATAATCCTAGAGACTAAGAACATGTTAAAACAGTGTTTTGACATGAAAGATATGAGCATTGCAGATATCATCTTAGGGATCAAGATCTCTAAGACATCTAATGGACTGGTCTTATCTCAATCTCACTACATCGAGAATGTACTGAAGAACTTTGGGATGTTCGACAGTTCACCGGTATCAACACCATTGGATATAAGTCAAAAGCTTGACAAATATATGGGTAAGCCCGTACGCCAGAAGCGATATGCGCAGGTGATTGGTAGTCTGATGTATATCACAAACTGCATTCGACCTGATATCGCTCATACAATCAATAAATTGGCTAGGTTCACTCGAAATCCAAGTGAGGATCACTGGAAAGCGTTGAACATGATACTACGGTTCCTAAAGTTCACGATACATTTCGGGTTACACTATTCAAGATATCCAGCGGTACTAGAGGGGTACATCGATGCAAACTGGATATCTGATAGCGACGACATCAAGTCCACCAGCGGATTTATTTTTACAATCGGTGGTGGAGCTGTGTCTTGGAAATCCTCTAGGCAAACTCTTATTGCCCGATCCACGATGGAGTCGGAATTTATCGCTTTAGATAAAGCGGGAGAGGAAGCTGAGTGGCTTCATGGTTTTCTAGAGGATGTCCCATGTTGGGATAAACTCGTGTCTTCTGTAATGATCCACTGCGATAATCAGTCGACTCTAGAAAGGGCACGAAGTTTAATATACAATGGTAAGTCTCGTCATATTCGACGGAGAAATAAGTCCGTAAGACAGTTGATCACCTCGGGTATTATTTCCATTGATTACATAAAATCTAAGGAAAATATCGCAGATTCCTTGACGAAGGGAATACCCACAGATCAGTTGTTCTGCCTGTCTAGGGGAATGGGCTTAAAACCCAAACAATAAGAACCGATATAGTGGACACCCAACCTTACAAACTGGAGATCCCAGGAATAAGGTTCAATGAGAAAACTAAACTGTAAAGGTTCTGTGAGCGCTTCGATGGAAGCAAGAGCACTTTGGATAATGTGTCTTTCTTAAGAAACATAATACAAGACCGTTCCCGTGATAGACAAAAAGTGCTACCTGTAAGAGGGGTAAAGGATAAGTTTCCAAACCTTTAATGATCCTCAAAAGTTGAGGTTAGGTTGGTGAAATTTTTAATGGTTCCTAACGCTTGTGTAGCGGGGTATTACAAGATACCTTGTAGGAAATCATCTATTTAAGTGAGAGGCAGACCGCCTCAAATGAACGCACTTAAGAATTCAAGGGTGTCCACGACCCACGATGGACAAAACACTAGAAAGATTGAGTAGGAAAGGTGTTGTATTGGTACCATTGTCTTGGCATATACTAAACACTGACGGTTCAAGACTTCACGTTCACCGCACAGTAAATATGTCCGATGGTATTCTACTATGGAAGATTTAAAGCTTTGGCTACCTCTCCGGATGTAACATCGTTCTGCCAAGTGATTGCTAGAAAGGCACCATGTGCGTGCACCAAAATCTCTTCCAAGAGGGGATTGTTGGAAATATTTATTAAACGTGAAATAAAGTAAATCCTATTAATTATGAATCGAACAATTGGGGCCCCGCACGTAGGAAACCTTGTTTCCACACACGTGCACACATAGTTCCAATGATCAAAATTTCCTTAATGGAAGAGATATTGGTACGTATACGAATGGTTTGAGACGTAAGGTAATAGAAGGTTATTGGTCAAATGACGAATGATTTCACATTGGTAAATGAAGGAAGAAGTGTATAATGTGTAAAGATGAAATGAATCATAAATCACCACAAAACCGAGAAGGGTCACGGCTCCTCCAAGTAATGGTCGCGGTGCTTGAAGGGCCGCGGCGCCTCCCCGAAGGGCCGCGGCTCTAATTGACATTTCAATTCCAGTAACTCACTAGAATTGAAGGGCCGCGACTCTAATTGACGATCCAGTTCCAGTGAGTTATTGGAACTGAAGGGCCGCGGCTCCTCGACTGTTTCAATCCGTTGGAGGTGAATTAAAAACTGATTCTTGAGCTGACTTTGAAGTATTTACTCTCCATTATTTTGCTCATGAATTCAGTCATTACTTGACTGAATTGTAACTCCAAATTCAAGGCATTCATGATCATTACTTAGCCATTTGGAGGGTCATCATCTACACACTATAAAATGAGACACAAGACTCATTTGGAAACACACTTGACATCTTACACTCAACAATTCTCTGAAATTGTCTTCCTCTCTTGCAATCACAAAACATTCAAATATCTTTCTTCCAAAGCAAACACTTGAGTTCCCTTTGCTCATTTGTTTGATTGTTGTTTTATCTTGAGAGATAAGTTGTCATTACAACCGTTGAAAGGATATACGGGACAATATTATCTTAAGGATAGATCAAGAATTTGGTCGACTCAGCAAGCCCTCATACTTGATCATTTCCAGATTTTTAACAAATAATTGTTGTTATATTCCCGTTCTACACATTACTACTCACAATACTTTTATTTAAAACGCTAACAAAGCATATAACATAAGTAATTACGATTATATTTATTATCCGTATAACATTATTTAAATGACAGCGTATATATGGGATCTCAAGCTTTGGGACTGTTAGCGTGAGTATAAAATGGTTATACTTTTGCGCATCAGAATCAAGCTATTGTTTTTTTTTTCTTTTCTTGAATACCCTGCCTTTGACCAAAATTAGAAGGAGAATTTAATCTTGTAAATTCCGGTGTTTGATGCCATCCATGACCTTGATTTGAACGTGAGACTACACTGAATTTGTTATTATTGTTAGATATACCAATATCAGTTCATAATCGTGTTATAAGTCACAAATTCTTAATTATTCAACAATAATATATAAGTCATAGTTAATCTTCACGAAGAAATTATGTATAACTCAAAGCATAAAGTGTGTGGGCGTATAGATATAATGTGAAGAAATTCACATTAATAATTAAGATATATAAAAAGGCATACGTAAAATTTACAAACTTAAATGCACAATGTAATTCTTTAACGAATAAGTATCAATTGAACAAGTATAACTCCCTCACTACTCATTAGAGTGAGTCGAGATTTTACCTTTCAAAATATTAATGAACGATCCAAGCATAATAAGTGTATTAATCATATGAGTCGATTCAAGCGCCAGTTGCTAGTACAAAGATGATATTCCTTTTAGCCTACTTTTTCTAACTATCCTAATACTATAATAGTTGAGGGACCAGCGTTAATAATAGTTTATAATAGCGCAATTATTACTGCGATCATGGAGACTAGAGGAAAAAAGCGAGGTTGTTAAACCAGCTGCCAATGAGAATATGACCGTTTTTGGACTCGTGCGAGGTGAGCTATCGCACATGGCCCTCGAAAAACGAAAAATTTAGGATCTCTTTTTTTATTTGTTATTAAGTAGTATTAGCCAGAATTTACTGTAAAAACTCATAATTTGCAGGTCTTAACTCAATTAAGGGTTTATTTTTACGAATTAGAACAACCCCAAAATGTTTGAGACGATCCTGATTAGAATTAATCTGTTATCCACTTGAAAATTGAGATTTCTGAGTGGTAGAACATAATTAAGGACTATCTTCATTCCCACATGGTACTTTATCTGTATATTAAAAATAATTTGTATTTAATGTTCACTTTAACAAATTAAAATAGAATATTTTTTTAAATTATACCCTTATTATTAAATACTAAGTATTTTCCAAATTAATTGAAATACTAGCAGTCAAATTTCAAATTTAAAGTATCATTAATAAGAATAATTAAATAAAATAAACATTTTTAGAGGGACGGAAGTACAAATTAGTGTAGTAAACAGGATAGAAGAAGTAATAGAAAGTCAAATAAGAACGAACCGGTTACTATTTTATTACAATCCTTGCAGTTAAGTGTAATCAATGTGTTATCCACTTGAGAATGGTGGTTGGTGTTTGGTGTTTGGTGTTTGTTGAAGAAACAAATTGGTGAGTGGTGAACTGGTGATTGGAGAGTAATGACCCTTCACCCTAGTAATCATGCTGCTTTTTATGTGTGAAATGTGGTTTGTGTTGGGTATACAATAGATGTACGGGATTGTAAATTACTATTACTAGTATTTTGAAAAGATAAACTATACAGATTATAATAGTTAATAATTTTGTAGCCAACAAAAGTTATTACAATAACAATGAGTGTTGAAGATATTGATCTTCAGTCTTAAATTCGTCTTGGAGTCTTGGATCTTGAGGTTGGAACTGCACCAATCCCCTTGATCTTTATAACCTGAACTAAATATGATAGTGTTATAGTTGCGTTGCTGAGTTCAGTGATATTCACTTGGTCCTTAAGACAATATTGCCTATTATTAATCCTTTAACGGCTATTGACAATTCGTCTCCCAAGATAAAACAACAACAAACAAATGAGCAAAGGATACTCAAGTTTTTCTCAAGAAGAGTGTGTGAAAGATATGCTAGAGATGAAGTGTTTTCAGAAAATATGAAAATATACAAGTATAGAATTATTTACAATTGAGCCAATAGCCTCAATTTATAGTGTGATAAAGATGTCTTCTCAAATGGACAAGTAATGGCCTTCAATGCCATGTAATGACCTTTAATTTGAGGTTACAATTCAACCAAATAATTGTTGAATTTATGAGCCAAATAATGGAGGTAATGCTTCAAAGTCAACCCAAGAATCAGTTTCAAAACGTCTCCCAACGGTCACACTGGTCCCTAAACGCCGCGGCCTTTCGGGAGGGAGCCGCGACGCTTCACGTCGATAGCTCACCGAGTGGGCGTAGCGGCCGCCGGGAGGAGGCTGCGGCTTCATCTCCGAGAACTTCCGGTGAATATTATCATTACGCGGCCGCGTGGGAATAGGCGTCGTGACCGAAATAGGTCGTAGCGCCCTTCACGGCTCCGCGATCATTTCTGATTCTTTTCATCTTTTACACATTGTACACTTCTTCCTTCATTTACCAACGTGAAACCCCTTGTTATTTGGCCAATAACCGTCTATCATTTCATGTCTCAAACGTTTAGTTTACGTACCAATATATCTTTCACTAAGGAAATTTACGATTCTTGGTACAACGTGTGCATGTGTGAGGAAACTATGTTTCTGACGTGCGGGATTCCAATTGTTCGAGTCATAAATAATAGGATTAACTTTATTTCACGTTAATAAATGTTGACACCCAATTTTGACCCTCCCGTCCAGCCATTAACTATAAAATTACACTAATTTTGTAAAATAATTTTTTATGATTTTTATAATAAAATGCAGCGAATAAAACATAAATACAGGCATAAATAAACAATTTAATAATGGCATCGCGTCTTACGTAGAGTTTTAAGCACTTAGAGTCCCGCGCCCGCATTTATTAACTTTAAGCTTTGTCGTAATTCTTAAATAATTAATAAATGCATAAAAATAAATAATTTAGCGATAACGTCGTGTCAGGTAGCATAGCCGCATTTATTAGTAATCATTTGTAATTTAAAAATCAATTTTAATCTGATATATGCATTTAATAGCGTCGCATTTATAAGACTTTAAACAATTCTTAAATATCGTACTTGCATTCGGCATTTAAGTAATTTAATATAAACTCAATGCATTTTAATTTAACTTCGCAATAATGCACAATAATAAGATTTTAAATAATAGCGTCGCATTCTAAAGTATTGAGCATTAATTAAATAGCACGCCCGCATTTATTTATTATAACAATTAGATTAATGAAGCACCTAATTAGTTTAATCACATGTGTTAATTTAAGTTATCACTAATTAATTATTAATACACTTGCCTAGAATTAATTAGCTAATTAACTAAGCCTAAAACTAATTAATCTATCACTAATTTAATACTTAAAACTCTACCCAAATTAAATACCTAATTAAACCTAACTACCCTAATTAATAGCCCAATACCCATTAATTTCGTCCACCTAATTATAACACTACCCTAAATACCAGCCCATTATCCAAAGACCCGACCACCCCGCGACTCACGCGACCGCTGCACCAACCGCAGCCCAATCCATCAAACCCCACGCCGCCGTCTTCCCTGCACCGCCAACAACAAAACCTAAAAGAAACCTAAACCTAAAATCGCCGCACCTTCTCTTCCCATCGCCCAAACTTACCATAACCATGCCAAATCTTCCAATTATCGTCCAAAATCTTACACCCATGCTATCATACAGACCTACCATAACAAGAACCAGTACCAACATATACCCCGAATAAACTTACCTTCCAAAATAGATTCCCTAAGAAATCAGTCACGAAGCCAACCATCAACTTTCCATATCAGTCCACAAAATCGCACCAAATCAGTACTAAAATTGCGTTAATATCAGCCCAAAAATTACCCTAATTTAGAACCCGAATTAGGGCTATAAATACAGAAGTTATATGCATGCAATAGGCATCGACACGGGGGGAGCAGCAATTAAGAACCACCACAGTAGAGCTCAGTTAGAGAGGGTACCCAGAGGATCGAGGACACCAAGAAGCGATTAAGAACACGAAGCGAAAAAGCGAGGACCCATAGCATCGACGGACACCCTTAGCATCATCGAAACGCCTCTTAACTCCAGCCAAAAATCAGTGAGTAAACCTTCTCCCTTTCATCCGCATCGCAAAACCCGAAACCCGTCGATTGGACCGACGACTTGATACGCTGCCCCGGCTCGCTGTCCGGAGAAGGTAATTCACTTTCCTGTCGAATTTCAGTCCTTTATGTGAATTTATGCATTTTTTGTTATGTATTTCCAGACTATATTTGGTTATGTGTTTATGTTGGCATTCATGGCCTGTTAGCATGTTTGTCCTTCTGTAACCGAGATTTGGCTCTGTCTGCTTATAGAATTCAGACGAGTTTGTCATGATGCATTTCAAAGTAAATCAGAATCTTTATACATTATGTTATAACAGTTCAAGCTTGTGTGTTTATGTATTTTATGTTGTCTGTTATTCGATTAAGTATGTTTAGTTCTTTTTTTTAATCAGAATCTTTATACATAACAGTTCAAGCTTGTGTGTTTATGTATTTTATGTTGTCTGTTATTCGATTAAGTATGTTTAGTTCTTTTTGGATCAGATAGATGTGAGGTTATTTCACTCAGTAGTGGAGTTCTGATTTAGTAATAAGTATTTGCTGTTTGGTCGTGTGAATGTCGGCAGATTTTATTACTGGGAAATACCCTGTGATGGGTGACATTGTTCTAAGGTTCAGTCAATAAATTGCTATTATGAATTGGTTATTCTAATGTAATACGAATAATACGAGACTAAGACGTCGGCGATTACGCCGTACCATTTCTTTGAAACTATCTTCTTCTTATAATCTACACTTTTTCTGATCAAAATTGCACACATATGTCTGATTCATCTTTTGCCAGCTTGTATTCGTCGCGTCTGGTTTTTCTGAAACTGTCCAGTCATACATTTGCTTTTACTAGTTGCTTAAGTATGTGTATTTGAATTGGTCTTAACTTTAGTTGGGTTGCTATCATTCCTTGTCAAGAAATACAGTCATATCGACACTTGCCTAAGTTGTCATGCATCGTATCAGTTTAATAAGTGGCTAAATGAATATGTGTTTACATCCACCTAGAGAATCTCTGTTAGATATACCCTCCCTCTAGCTGTGCAAGTTGTAAACCTAAGCATGTGTTTACCTGCTTCAGTATTTCAGTTTGATTCGTGTGAGTATAATTGCCTCCACGTAGTTATAATAGTGTGTTCTAAGACCATGAGCATTCATTCTGCCTTTGCATTGTGCTTAAGTGCGGATTAAACCATTTTACTCGATTCCGATTGCTGACCTTGTTTAATCACGGTACACAAATTCGATTACTTATTATGCTGAATGATCTCTATACTAAATGCTCGCTTCTTCCTGGTACTGTTGATAAAGTGGATACATATTAATTATCTGCATATAAGCCTTCCCTCGGGATATCCATGCATAGCTTATCTTAATTACCTGAATTACCTACTAAGATGTACATGTTTGTCTTACGTGGACTTTTCCTTAAAAAAATTAGTACATTTGTAAGGTCTCTTAAACCATAGAATAACTGGTTAATATTAGTTTTGCTACTACTGTTCTGGTGGCGTTACTGCTTTAGCGTTATTACTGCTGCTACTATTTGGAATTGTTGTTCTTCTTTGTTACTTGTGTTCTTTGCTCGCCTTTACCATAAGTTGGTCTATATGCCAATTTGTTTTGGCCACTTTGTCTTGTCTTGAGATTTTAGTGACTGACTTAGTTAAATACCAGCTAAAATCTGCATATGTTCATCTATATTATATTATTTGGAGATGTACTAATCCTTATCTTCTTCTTTATCTACATGAAATGCATCGGAGCAAAAGGAGTAGTCTCATAGCGAGACCCATTATGCCTTCAATCAATTGAGGATTTGCATTCACCCTCATTCGTGTGTATCTTGCTATCTGCATCAGAAATTCCAACCTGCCGGCGAATGACATCGCCATTCCTTAGGGTCATTTTATTTTCTGCTTCCCCGCCCCATTCATTTATTGTAATATAATTGTCTAACATTACACTATTAGTAAAACATTTGGAGTAGTTAAATATTAACGCAATAAATTAGAAGGTAGTTTGCCCCCTCTTAAGTTAATTGCTTAAATTATTAAACCACCTAATAATCTTAACTTGCATAATTAATCATATGTAGCTATGATATTATTTTCAAGATTTCTAACCCATTTGCTATAGCACCCATATAGAAATCTTATTTTTTATATATTAAGAAAACCCCTTAGCGTGTGTTATACTAATCAAGGCAGGCAAATGTGTACATTTAGTCAAATAATCTATTTTGCACTATATATTATTTAAGGCATGCCTTAAACTTTACACGCATTTTATAGCACTAATCTTATTAATCTTTTGCCAAAAAATACTTTCTATTAAAATATCTTTCAAACATGCATTTTCAATAGCATAATAATTACCCTAGGTTTGGCAGGACAACCGCAAGTTAGCGGATCTTAGAGGGTGCCTAACCCCTTCCCTCTAGATTAATAAAGAACCCTTACCCAGAATCTCACTAAGTTCAGCAGACCATAAAATGGAGTTAATGTTTTACTTTAAACTAGTTAAACATTTAGGTGTCCTAATTCACCCAAATTAATTAGGTGGCGACTCCGCGAACCCTTAGCATTCTAGCAACCCTTTAGCATTTTAGCACCTTTTTAAACTTTAGCATCTTTTTTGCAATTTTAGCATCCTTTTAGCACTTCTAATATGTTAGCACTCCTTTTAGCATTTTTAAAACCTTTAAGCCCCTTTTATATTTAAGCATTTTTGAACATTATTAGCATTTTATTTATTATTTATTTTCTAACTTTTGCATTTTTAAGCAGGGTTCGTTATTTAAAAAAAATGCCGCGGTCGAAAAAGGGCGCGACAATAAATTTTCAACAATCCCCTCTTGAAAGAGATTTTGGCACACCCACAAGGTGCATTTCTAGCAATCTTTCGGGGGACCGATGTTGCATCTGGATAGGTAGCGTAGCTTTGAACCTTCCATAGTAGAATACATCGGACATACTTACTGCGCTGTGAACGTGATGTCTTGAACCGTCAATGTTTAGTGTATGCCAAGACAATGGTACCAACACAACAATTTTTCTTACTCTGTTCTTCTTAATGTTTTGTCCGTTGAGGTCGTGGACACACTTGGATTCTTAAGTGCGTTCATTTGAGGTGGCCAGTCCTGACACTTAAATAGGTGGTCTCCTACAATGTATCTTGATATACCTCACTCCACGAGTGTTAGGAACCATTAAAAGTTTCCCCAAACCTAACCTCAACCGTTGAAGATCATAAAAGGTTTTGGAAACTTAACCTCTACACATGCCGAAGATAGCACTTAAAGTCTATCACGGGAACGGCCTTGGATTCATGTTCTATGAAGAAATCATTATCCGAAGTGCACAACTGAACCTTTACGATTTAATTTTTCCATTCAACCTAATTCCTAGGATCTCTAGTCCGTTAGGTTGGGTATCCATCAGTTCGTATAGTTTGGATTTTAAGCCAATTCCCCTAGACCGGCAGAACTTTTGATCTTCGGGTAGTCCCTTAAGTAAGGGGTCTGTATATCCTTTGATTCAGTAATCAAGGATGTGTCACCCGATCAACTTCCATACGGTCTTATATCTGCGATAAATATGTCTAGACGCTGTCATCCGTGCTTCTACAGTGTACAACTGACGAAGGCAAGGGTTACTCCCAATAAGGGAATCCTCTAAGAGGTCATGAAGTTACTCAATTTCTCATCTTGTTTTGTACAAATCGATAAACTCCGATTTCATCACAAATCGGCCGATGCAAGTTTGCTTAGATGATTTTGCAAAGACACAACATGCACATCCACTTGTGGCATTGGTGTTCTCCAGGTCTGATGTCCAGTTTACATCACCGTGTTCTCCCAGAACCGCTAGACATCCAGAATGACATAGACCATAGATAGGCGATTAATTTTGATGTCGTCACATCCGATTTAAGGCTCTCTATCAATCATTTTCAGAATCACGAGTGAACCTTAGTTCATCTTATCTGCTTTGTGAGTCGATACCAGGTTATTTGTAGTGTGTTGTCACGGCCCGACCCCGGGCCCGCGACTGGTGCCCTACCTGGGCACCCGTACAGATAAACATCAGAGATAATCAACGGAACATACATAAACTTAACAACGAAATAAATACTAGGTTAGCCGATAAGGCTACCTCCCGGGATATATATACAAATCCAAAAGCAGTTACCTCAAATCCCTTTTTTTTAACAATGACCCACGACATATGACTACAAACCTATAAGAGTTTACATAACAATCGTGGCGGGACGGGGGCCATACCACGAATGTACAAAGTCTACAACTTGAGTGCAGTACCAAAAGACAAGCCTCGGAGAAATGGAGCTTTCGAAGCGAGCAGTGATCCTAAGAGTGCGGATCGACAAGCTATGTACCTCAACTGCGGCATGAACGCGGCCCGAAGGAGTCGGATCTGGCGTGTATCAAGTATGTAAAGCGAAAATCGTAATTTAAATCATAATAGTCTAAAAATAAAGTCAAGACATGTATGATAACCCATTAACGATGCAACGTGCCTTACCAAGTGAAAGTAATGAAAGTCGGTTTACCTGCATAACCTGTTTCAACATATGAACCATAGCCACACCAGGGCTATGAACACCACTCTTAAATATCAAAAGCGTGCGTGGGATCCCAATCACCGCCGGCCGCTAGGTATAAAAGCTAACCGTGTGGCCTTCGTGGCATCCTACCTCACCTTTTGCGTACACATACAACACATGTATATATATATATATATATATATATATATATATATATATCTCATGCGTGGAATCCTCATCTCGGTACATGACTTCAGGGAGCTAATCCATGGGGTAATAATCGTATCAGAATTTCACCCGCATCACGGTCGCATGCCTCGGAATCCTCAACGTAAGCATGTCGAGATCGTGCCTCGGAATCCTCATCGTGGCATGTCCAGGATCAACCACAATGGAAGCATGCGTGGAATCCCACCTCACCGATGCGTCGAGTAAGCTCATACTAAGACAATGGAAGCATATCCGTGGAATCCCACATCACTGTCGATACGTCCAAGTGAGCTCATACTAAGACAATGGAAGCATACCCGTGGAATTCCACATCACTGTCGGTACGTCCAAGTAAACTCACACTAAGACAATGGAAGCATACCCGTGGAATCACACATCACTGTCGGTACGTCCAAGTAAACTTCATAACTTCTTTAGACTTTCGTTAATATACAAAATGAATCTCATTTTTATGACCTTAAGGCACCTTCTTATTGCTTAATCAAACCCGGAGAATTTAACCCGAAGTACTATGTACTTCTACTCTTTCAAAAGATCCTTTTTTCACATAAAATCCCTATTTTACACTCTAAGCAATTGATGCCTTTAAATCAAATTGCCCTACTTAATTTCGATTCTTTCATCTTTGTTTACCTTACTCAAGAAGACCATTCCTTTAACATTCCATAAAGTCATTATAACCAACTTCCCATAAAGCCGTTATACTAACTTTATGCTTTAGGAACTAAGACGTCATTATCCTTTCATATAGCCGTTATAACTCCGTATATCTTAGACAATTTCGTTCTTTTATGACCAAGAGACTTATACTTCAAATCAAGTTACACAACTTTCAAAACACTTCAAGTCTCATAACCTTAGAAAACAAGTTTCTTAACTTAAAAATCAGGTCTCTTATCTTTAGAATAATTCAATACTCAATACTTCCACATCAAGTATTCTATATTTTCTTCATGTCAAGAAACCCTTGTCTACCTTATCTAGAATAAACCATTCCTCAAAAACAAGTGAGTTAACTCTCTAACTCAACCAACTTAGACATTTTTAAAACAAGTCAAGTATATCAAATGGATTTACTTCATTTAAATCACGTACGTCTACCGTACTATACAATTATAACTACTCATGCTTCAAGAGATAGGAAAGTTCCACATACCTCTTCGGGTCAATCCACTTGCAAGTCCAATATACCACGCGTAGTATGTCAACCTAAAATGACCATAATACGTCCATTAGCCTCTATCTTCAACGTAGAACATTCTAATTGAAAAGTCTCTTATTCTTACGGAAAATTGGACAGCACTTCCTTTGTTTCTACATACTTTGCAACTTTTTTCAAGGCCGAATTCAATAACCAAACACGCCACCTTTAAGGCTCAACAATCCAATCAATACAAAGGGGATTACACGCCTAACTTGGACGTGTAAAATTCTGTCCCACAATACATAACAACTAATACAAACTACAAGGTCCAATTTGGCAATTTTTGAGATATAACAACATAACTTCTTATCCAATTCCTTTTTAATCCAATTTCTTATCCAATTCCTACATGCAATACCTCTAAAGGCAATATTGACAACTATAAGTCCTTTCTTCCACACATGCAACATAATTTACTAGCAAAAGAGAAAGGATTGTTACCTTAGAGCTTACCCAAATTAGTCCAACAAATTTCACTTGTCTTCTTTTCACAATCACCTCCACAAAATTCCTACAAGCTTGCCAACAAGTTTGCTTCTTGCCACTTTTCTGAAATTTTCCTCTAGGCCTTGGTTTCTTCTTTTAATTTCTAGAGAGAAGGGAGAGGGATTTAATTTTAGAGAGAAGGGAGAGCTTTTCAAGAATGACCAAGTCTTCAAGACTTGGTCAATAAATAGGACATGCAAAAATCAGATAGGGGGGGGGGGGGACACTTGTCACCCTCCCATGGCCTTTTTAAAAGAAAATATCTGATTTTTCCTTAGTTTTCCGCAAAAACTCCGCCTCGGCGCCGCGGCGCTGAAACCTCTGCAAACTTTCGGAACTTCCGGCGTCGCGGTGCTGCAACTTCAGTGACTTCCAGACTATCCGGCGCCGCGGCCCTGCATCCGGCGCCGCGACGCTGTGGCCCCTGACCGAAAATACTTTTAGGCTCGACTGCGCACTGAACTTGTAACCTCCATAACTTTCTACTCCGATGTCCTATCGATGAACGGTTGGTGGCGTTGGGAACTAGACTCAACGAACTACATGCTAGGCCTTTGAAACACCTACAAACTCTTAATGAACTAGGAGATATGCCGCTCCAAAGTTGACTAAAACCCGTCCGAATCATTCTGACAACCTATCTTTCTAAAATTTTAAATCTTAACTCCTGTCGTACGTTCTCATAGCATGACCTGAATTACGGGGTGTAACATTTTCCCCCCTTAGAAACATTCGTCCCCGAATGTTCTTTTGGAGCCAATCTAATATTCCTCGGTACATCCTCGTATTTTACGCTTAATGGGACCTTATTATGCCACTTGTGACCCTAAGATATCGCACACGCATATCTATTCATCGTAAGTCAAACAGTAAAACGAATCCAAAGTGTGAACCATCACCACTTACTCCCATTCACGGCCTAACAAGATTGCATGTTCGTATCTACCAACTTATTCTATCACATGTACATAGTCTCAATATCATCCGTTCATGACACTAAATCATACAACAATCCTATCATGCATACTAATCTCTAAAGGGTCAAAGATATACCTGATATCACATAGGCGGGTCAAAGACCACTAAAGCGGGAAGCTATTACCACGACCTGCATCGGCGACTGCGATGCGTGAACATCCTGCTAGCCATTGAAGGTGAAGAACATGGCCCGATCGATAGGCGTGCCATCCCACCAGTGCCACCTCTGGTCGGACAGTCTCTCGCCAAATGGCCCTGTTGGATGCAAGCATAACAAGTTGTCGACCTAGTCCGACACTCCCCAAAATGAGATCTACCACAGTGACCACACCGAGGCAAAGGTGGCCTCCCCTGGCTACTATCTTGGACGCTGTGAACCTGCCACAGGCCTTGACTGCTCCGAATATCCCGGTCAAACCACCCGCCGGAAGACCGGGAAGGGGCACTCTGCGTCGGCGAAAATATAGACCCAACTCTTCTGCGAGGTATCCACCACAAAGCTATCCACGAAACCTGCCGTCACGGCCTCTTGGTGGG
Source organism: Przewalskia tangutica (assembly GCA_029844215.1). Taxonomy (NCBI): domain Eukaryota; kingdom Viridiplantae; phylum Streptophyta; class Magnoliopsida; order Solanales; family Solanaceae; genus Przewalskia; species Przewalskia tangutica. The sequence goes on along the minus strand of CM056731.1, from coordinate 37,744,624 downwards.
CTAGACACAGTTGGCCCTCTCCCTGTCCTCAATCCCCTGTGCATACGCATGCATCCTGGCAATATCCATACCTGGCTGAAGAGCCACTCCCAGACATGCAGTAACCATATAACGGTCTAGCCCCATCACATAGCGGTGAACTCATCGCCGTGTCGCGCGATAGTGGCGCGTACACTGCCAACGAATCAAACTCCAGGTTGTACTCCCTGATGGTCCTCCTATTCTGTCTCAATGCCATGAACATATCCAAGCGGGATCTCCTCGTCTCAGAAGGCAAAAAGTGACCGAAGAAGGCTTTCGTGAACTCATCCCAAATAGCTGGAGGAGCACCCACACCTCTAGACAATACCCACGCCTCAAACCAGTTCAATGCAATATCGCGTAACCGGTAAGAAGCTAACACAACGGACTCCGTCTCCGAGGCCCTAAGCACCTGCATAGTCCGCTGCACCTGCCGAATGAACTCATGAGGATCCTCCTCGGACCATAGAACTCGGGTGGATTACAACTCAAAAAGTCCCGAATCCTTAAAATGTCGGCTCTAGGGTTAGCTCACGCTCTGTGTGCGCCACTGCCCTGATGCTAGTCAACAACCTGATCTGCTCTCCGTAATCCCTATACTGCCTTGGTACGTGGGCGGAGGCTCAGTGCTGCGGTCTTAGTAGTCATTCGCCGCTCTGAACTCTCTTTGAAATTTGGCGACGTCGTGGAACTCGCCGTCCGAAACATCACCCCAGGTAAATACTGGGCCTGTGCCCTCGTAACCCTATGCATCCTACTTGCAGCTCCCTCAGCTGTCTTACCCTTCTGGGCCGCGGTTTCCTTGCGTGGAGGCATAACTAATACATAAAAATATGTTAGAGGGAGTTCAACCTATAACACAGCTCTATTACACGATCTTAGAGTAAAAGAATGGAAACCAATACTAAATATCTTGCAGCCTCCTGATTATAGATGTGGTGCACAACACACCGATAATCAAGACTCTACTAGACACGGTTTGTAGACACTTTCCGAGGACTAACTGCTCTGATACCACTTTTGTCACTACCAACCAGGGCATGGCGGTGCCTACACGGGCACCGTGCGAATAAACATCAGAGATAATCAGCGGAACATACGTAAACTTAACAACGAAATAAATACTAGGTTAGCCGATAAGGCTACCTCCCGGGATATATATACAAATCCAAAAGCAGTTACCTGATCGGTGTATTTTATATACATTTTTTGAGTCATTTTTAATTAGTATTTTACTCATTTTATTTATGTTTAGTATAGTATTAGGGTTGTTTTCCTTTCTTTTGTGTCACAGCGGTCATAAATGGAGAAATGGCGAAAAGAAGATGAAATGAGCATAAATGAGATGGAATTGCACACAAAAAGGGCCAAGAAATAAAGTCTAAGAAGTTAGGGAATTATAGAGGAGTTCGGGCGAAGTCCGGACGAAAAAGAGCAACGAGGCGGAATCGCGAAAAGCGTCACCGAGCGCGCTTTGGCATCGGCGCGCGCGCCAAATCTTGAAAGTCCCAGAGTTCTTGATTTTCAAATATGGCTGATCTGAACGCGGTGCCGACGCGGGAATTATGAAGTGATGGGCCGAATTTGACATGTTTTCAGAATCCTAAAAGGATAACTTTTCCTACCTAAAGGGATAACTTTTCCTACCTTAAAACCCTTACCTAAAAGGATTCTAATAACTTTTCCTACCTACAAAATCCCTAACCCTTCACCAAAAGGATTCTTTGGCTATAAATACTCTACATCATTAGAAGAATTATTCATTCTCCATTCCACCATTCACCATTCTACATCCTTCCATCCACCAATCCATCTTGTAAATATTCCACAACACAACCCTTGGATGCTAGGCTTGGAGACTCATTCTTAAGTATTTTTCTTTTCTTTTCTTTATTTCAGTTTTGTATGATGAACTTTGAATTAGTTCTTGTCATGTCAATGACTAGGAACTAATTCTCCTATAGGGCTTTCCATGTTGAATCTCTAGAAACTTATGTTATGATTCAATGCATGCTTATGGTTATTCTTCTTCTTGTTGAGATCTATCCAATATTTGAGTTGAATTCTTGGTAATTAATTGACAACTAATTATCACTATATGATTTCTAATCAGACTCCGAAAGGGGGGGATTGTGAATATGCTGTAAGTTGGGTAGACATTCTTGGATTGGGGATGAAAATACCTCAATTATTTATGTAGCGTTAATGAGAGGCTTAAAAACCCTAATTTTGCGCATTGTGCGTGACGGTTAACTAGGTTCTTGTTCTTAATCCTCCTATAGAGTTATCCTTATCACCGAAAGGTAGGTAAGGTGCAACATCTGAGGTTGAGTGTTTATATAACCCTAACGGAGTATAAAGCGATTTAGTGAACTGCTTTCTCCAAGAAGAAGACCGTAAGTTATTGCATTAATAAGTAGCATAAGCGGATAGTGAGGAAAGCGTGGAAGCCCTATTCTCATCACCATCAAGTAAACCCTTATAGTTAAATAGCTTTTATAATTCTTAGTTATAAACAACAAATCCAAATATCAATTTACCAAATAGATACCAAAAGATAGATAGTTGGTAATTGAACCCTAATCTTGTGGGCGATATTCGGTCTTATCAAGACTATACTACTTGTCACGATAACGTGCACTTGCGTTTCTGATGTGTGCATCTTACCGCATCAAGTTTTTGGCGCCGTTGACGGGGATTAGGCATAGTTCAATATCAAATCTATCTATTTTTAATTTCTAATTTGGTTTTTATTTTTGTTTCTTTAAATTATTTATTTTATTTTCTTTTGTAAAAAAAAACAAGTGTGCCGAGATTTGTTGTTGGTTTTGATTCATCTCGGGGATCCTTAAGACATGGATTTCTCATCAATATGATCGAGCTCCAACCATGTAGGAAGAGGGAGGAATTACGGAAGCTATACTCGGTCTCACGAGGTACCAAAATCGGTTCATAGACGAAGCGAGAATGGCCATGAAGAAGTTGGAAGCGCAAATAGCGAACTTCGCGATCATATTCAACGATGAAACGCAAGAAGAGCAATCTGCACTGGGTAGGCAATGAGGAAAAACAATGTCGGACAATTGACTGAAGGATGCGAATCGGGGAGATAGAGAGTTCGCGGCAGCGGCCGCGGCAGCCGATGGCGGTCGCGCGGCAAGATTCGAGACAGTGCGGGAGAGTGAGTCGCGGCGCCAAGAGCGGGCGCGGCGCCGAGAACCCGTAAAACGAGGTGATTTTGAGCGAACAACAAATTGAAGCTCAACCACACCCAACTATTAAGGAATCGGTGAGATAGTTGGTGTAGAGAAGGAAAAGATTGCAGAGATCAATTATTTACCTTCTTGGATTACGTGGAAATTCTTTTTCTTGCACCTATTACGTAAGAAACACCACTAGCTATCACGGTGATTCCCAATTAGGAAGCCCATACCATCAAGAGTACCAGCTAGAGTTGAGAGATGTAGAAGTTCACTGATTCCTACATTATAAGCATAAAAACAAGCCTACTTGGGGATAATTGTATATGTAAGGCTCTTGTTTGAACAAATGGTCGTAGGGAAATTGAGACTCTGACAATAACTCTGCGGATTGCAAGCGGTTCGCGAAGGATCCAATGGGCACTCGGAAAGGTTAATTGCGTTCGGCTAAAAGACGTAAAAGACAGCGCTTGTTGGGAGGAAACCCAATGTTTTTAATTATGTTAGTTTAATTTCTGTCTTTATTTTATTTTATTTTGCTTTGAAACGATCTCACGGTCTTGGGTTCTTGTTTTGGGTTGTTGGATGACAGTGGGTGAAAGCTAAAAGCAGGAAAAAGGAGCAAAACGCAAAAAAAAGGCGATCGTCGTGCGCGGCTGAATCAGTCGCGGCTCGTAATTTCGTAAGAGCCACAAGATTAGCAGCGTGTGGCGCGAATCTCGAGCGCGCGCCGAACTTCGAAGAGCCATATTTCTGCAAATTTGAATTTTCCTCTAGACCTCAGATTATGACCGTGTTGTGTCAGTAAGTTGTCATTTTTCTTTTATTTTCTTTGAGTCTTGCACACATTGGGGACAATGTGTGATTTAAGTTTGGGGGTGTTTTATTTGTGTCTTGTTTTATGTCTTGTTTTATTTGTGTCATGTTATGTTTTATTTAAGTTTTTTTGTTTTTATGTATTTTTGAGTCACAAATTTTTTTCTTTTTGAGTCATAATTGTCTATCAAAGATCATGTATATTGTAGTTTCTAGAAACACCTAGTGAATTAAGGTGGAATAATGTAATGGAATTAGAAGCAACTATCTAAACACCTGGGTTAGATATGCCAAAAACTCACAAAAATCTGTCTATTTGGAGTTTCTTGCTTAAATTGTGCATGCTAAATTATGAAAACATATGTGTTATGATTGCTTGCTATTTGAGGCGAAATAGTTAGGATATGCATGTTAGGGAGATGATTCAGACATTTCTTTGATAGCCAATTCTTACCACTCTTTTCTACCCCGAACTTTAAAAGTATCCCTAGTCAGCCCCATTGAGCCTAAAAATTGAAACTTCTTCTTTGACACTCTATATTCCCACAGATTGTGCCATAAGTAAAAATGTGAAGTAGTGGAATCAATTGTGTTAAAAAAGAGACAAAAAGAGTGAATGAGCTTGTTGCACCCCAATAAAAAAGTAATAAGAAAGAGGCAAAAGCCTAAGTTTGGGGGTGCTTGTTATTATAATACTCTTCATTCTCCCAAAACAAAAGAGGAAAAAAGATAGAATTGAAGTGAAGAAAAGAACAAAAAGAAAAGGGAAATACTGAAAAGCTAAAGAGCTTATGGTACACAAAAATGAGCTTAAATGCCTATTTTTACCAACCCCTACCTAAGCCTACATTACAACCCTTAAAGTCCTGAAGATCTCTTTTATGCATTTCCAGGATTAGTGGAGAATAGCAAGTAAGCATGCCATAGGATTTTTGAATTTATATGCATGATTTAGTATATTGACCTCCATTAAAGCATGATAAATATGAGTTTGCGAAATATCTAACTCAATGTGTTTAGTGTGCTGAAAAATTTCATGCTACATGTTCCTGCATATTATTCTGCTAACCTTCATGTTTTTTTAGATAACACTAAATGCAGCAAAAGTGATCAATGTCAGTGAGTCTTTTATTTTTCGTTTTCCTTGAGTCTGTATTTCTTTCTTTTGATCTTTGCTCGAGGGCGAACAAAGGTTAAGTTTGGGGGTATTTGATCGGTGTATTTTATATACACTTTTTGAGTCATTTTTAATTAGTATTTTACTCATTTTATTTATGTTTAGTATAGTATTAGGGTCGTTTTCCTTTCTTTTGTGTCACAGCGGTCATAAATGGAGAAATGGCGAAAAGAAGATGAAAATAGCAAAAAATAGATGGAATTTCACACAAAAAGGGCCCAGAAAAAAAATCTAAGAAGTTAAGAATTATAGAGGAGTTGGGCGAAATGCAGGCGAAAAAAGAACAACGAGGCGGAATCCGCGAAAAAGCGTCACCGGAGCGCGGCGCCCAAAGTCTTGAAAGTCCGAGAGTTGCTGATTTTTCAGCGCCATTCGGCTGATCATGCGCCGCGACGCGGGAATTATGAAGTGCTGGGCCGAATTTGACATGTTTTCAGAATCCTAAAAGGATAACTTTTCCTACCTAAAGGGATAACTTTTCCTACCTTAAAACCCTTACCTAAAAGGATTCTAATAACTTTTCCTACCTACATAATCCTTAACCCTTCACCTAAATGATTCTTGGTCTATAAATAGTCTCTACATCATTAGAAGAATTATTCATTCTCCATTCCACCATTCACCATTCTACATCCTTCCATCCACCAATCCATCTTGTAAATATTCCACAACACAACCCTTGGATGCTAGGCTTGGAGACTCATTCTTAAGTATTTTTCTTTTCTTTTCTTTTCTTTATTTCAGTTTTGTATGATGAACTTTGAATTAGTTCTTGTCATGTCAATGACTAGGAACTAATTCTCCTATAGGGCTTTCCATGTTGAATCTCTAGAAACTTATGTTATGATTCAATGCATGCTTATGGTTATTCTTCTTCTTGTTGAGATCTATCCAATATTTGAGTTGAATTCTTGGTAATTAATTGACAACTAATTATCACTATATGATTTCTAATCAGACTCCGAAAGGGGGGGATTGTGAATATGCTGTAAGTTGGGTAGACATTCTTGGATTGGGGATGAAAATACCTCAATTATTTATGTAGCGTTAATGAGAGGCTTAAAAACCCTAATTTTGCGCATTGTGCGTGACGGTTAACTAGGTTCTTGTTCTTAATCCTCCTATAGAGTTATCCTTATCACCGAAAGGTAGGTAAGGTGCAATCAGGTTGAGTGTTTATATAACCCTAACGGGAGTATAAAACGATTTAGTGAACCTGCTTTCTCCAAAAGAAGAAGACCATAAGTTATTGCATTAATAAGTAGCATAAGCGGATAGTGAGGAAACGTGGAAGCCCTATTCTCATCACCACTGAAGTAAACCCTTATAGTTAAATAGCTTTTATAATTCTTAGTTATAAACAACAAATCCAAATATCAATTTACCAAATAGATACCAAAAGATAGATAGTTGGTAATTGAACCCTAATCCTTGTGGACGATATTCGGTCTTATCAAGACTATACTACTTGTCACGATAATGTGCACTTGCGTTTAAAGTGTGTGCATCTTACCGCGCATCATTACCTCAAATCCCTTTTTTTTAACAATGACCCACGACATATGACTACAGACCTCTAAGAGTTTACATAACAACTGTGACGGGACAGGGCCCCACCATACCCCTGAATGTACAAAAGTCTACAACTTCAGGGTACCGTACCAAAAGACAAGCCTCCGGAGAAATGGAGCTTTCCAAGAACTGAACAGAGATCCTAAGAGTGCGTATCAGCAAGCTATGTACCTCAACCTGCGGCATGAGCGGCCCCAAGGAGGTCGATCTGACGTGTACCAGTATGTAAAGCGAAAATCGTAATTTAAATCATAATAGTCTAAAAATAAAGCTGAAGACATGTATGATAACCCAATTAACAGTACACTGTGCCTTACCGAAGTGAAAGTAATGAAAGTCAGTTTTACCCTGTACAACCTGTTTCAACATATGAACCATAGCCACACTAGGGCTATGAACACCATCCCTTAAATATCAAAACGTGCCCGTGGGATCCCCCATCACTGCCGACCGCTAGGTATAAAAGCTAACCATGTGACGCGCCCGTGGCATCCTACCTCACTGTCGGCGTACACACATACAACACATGTATATATATATATATATCTCATGCTCGTGGAATCCCTCATCTCGGGTACATGACTTCATGGGGAGCTAATCCATGGGGTAATAATCGTATCCGGGAATTTCACCCGCATCTTGGTCGCATGCCTCGGAATCCCTCATCGTAAGCATGTCCAAGGTGCATGCCTCAGAATCCCTCATCGTAAGCATGTCCAAGGATCAACCACAATGGAAGCATACCCGTGGAATCCCACCTCACTGTCGGTACGTCCAAGTAAGCTCATACTAAGACAATGGAAGCATACCCGTGGAATCCCACATCATTGTCGGTACGTCCAAGTGAGCTCATACTAAGACAATGGAAGCATACCCGTGGAATCCCACATCACTGTCGGTACGTCCAAGTAAACTCACACTAAGACAATGGAAGCATACCCGTGGAATGCCACATCACTGTCGGTACGTCCAAGTAAACTTCATAACTTCTTTAGACTTTCGTTAATATACAAAATGAATCTCATTTTTATGACCTTAAGGCACCTTCTTATTGCTTAATCAAATCCGGAGAATTTAACCCGAAGTACTATGTACTTCTTCTCTTTCAAAAGATCCCTTTTTCACATAAAATCCCTATTTTACACTCTAAGCAATTGATGCCTTTAAATCAAATTGCCCTACTTAATTTCGATTCTTTCATCTTTGTTTACCTTACTCAAGAAGACCATTTCTTTAACCTTCCATAAAGTCATTATAACCAACTTCCCATAAAGTCGTTATACTAACTTTATGCTTTAGGAACTAAGACGTCCTTATCCTTTCATATAGCCGTTATAACTCCGTATATCTTAGACAATTTCGTTCTTTTATGACCAAGGGACTTATACTTCAAATCAAGTTACACAACTTTCAAAACACTTCAAGTCTCATAACCTTAGAAAACAAGTTTCTTAACTTAAAAATCAGGTCTCTTATCTTTAGAATTATTCAATACTCAATACTTCCACATCAAGTATTCTATATTTTCTTCATGTCAAGAAACCCTTGTCTACCTTATCTAGAATAAACCATTCCTCAAGAACAAGTGAGTTAACTCTCTAACTCAACCAACTTGGACATTTTTAAAACAAGTCAAGTATATCAAATGGATTTACTTCATTTAAATCACGTACGTCTACCGTACTATACAGTTATAACTACTCATGCTTCAAGAGATAGGAAAGTTTCACATACCTCTTCGGGTCAATCCACTTGCAAGTCCAATATACCACGTGTAGTATGTCAACCTATAATGACCATAATACGTCCATTAGCCTCTATCTTCAACGTAGAACATTCTAATTGAAAAATCCCTTATTCCTACGGAAAATTGGACAGCACTTCCTTTGTTTCTACATACTTTGCCACTTTTTTCAAGGCCGAATTCAATAACCAAACACGCCACCTTTAAGGCTCAACAATCCAATCAATACAAAGGGGATTACACGCCTAACTTGGACGTGTAAAATTCTGTCCCACAATACATAACAACTAATACAAACTACAAGGTCCAATTTGGCAATTTTTGAGATATAACAACATAACTTCTTATCCAATTCCTTTTTAATCCAATTTCTTATCCAATTCCTACATGTAATACCTCTAAAGGCAATATTGACAACTATAAGTCCTTTCTTCCACACATGCAACATAATTTACTAGCAAAAGAAAAAGGATTGTTACCTTAGAGCTTACCCAAATTAGTCCAACAAATTTCACTTGTCTTCTTTCCACAATCACCTCCATAAAATTCCTACTAGCTTGCCAACAAGTTTCCTTCTTGCCACTTTTCTGAAATTTTCCTCTTGGCCTTGGTTTCTTCTTTTAATTTCTAGAGAGAAGGGAGAGGGATTTAATTTTAGAGAGAAGGGAGAGCTTTTCAAGAATGACCAAGTCTTCAAGACTTGGTCAATAAATAGGACATGTAAAAATCAGATGGGGGGGGGGGGGACACTTGTCACCCTCCCATGGCCTTTTTAAAAGAAAATATCTGATTTTTCCTCAGTTTTCCGCAAAAACTCCGCCTCGGCGCCGCGGCCCTACAGTCGGCGCCGCGACGCTGAAACCTCTACAAACTTTCGGAACTTCCGGCGCCGCGGCGCTGCAACTTCAGCGACTTCGGACTATCCCAGGCCGCGTACTGTGGCCCTGACCGAAAATACTTTTCATTGATCACAAGACTGAACTTGTAACCTCCATAACTTTCTACTCTGATGTCCTATTGATGCGCGATTAGATGCACACACTTTTAAACGCAAGTGCACGTTATCGTATCAAGTAGTATAGTCTTGGATAAGACCGAATATCGTCCTCTAGGATTAGGGTCCAAGTATCAGTTATCTATTTACTAGTATCTATTTGGTGAATTAATGATTGATTGTTTGGTTTGTAACTAAGAGTTATGAAAGCTAATTAAATATAAAGATTTAATTCAGATGTGATGAGAATAGGGCTTCTATGTATCCTTACTATCCGCTTATGCTACTTACTAATACACTAACTTATGGTGTTCTTCTTTTGGAGAAAGCAGGTTTCTGAAATCGTTTTATACTCCGTTAGTTATATAAACACTCAACCCAGTATTGTTCCTTATCTAACTTTCGATAAGGGTAACACTATAGGAGGATTAAGCACAAAACCTAGTTGGCCGTCACGCACACTGCGCAAAATTAGGGTTGTTAAGCCTCTCATCAACGCTACAAATCTAATTGAGGTATTTTCATCCCCAATTCAAGATTGTCTACCCAACTTACGAGATATTCACAATCCCTTTTGAATCGATTAGAAATCATATAGTGATAACTAGTTGTCAATTAGCTACCAAGAATTCAACTCAATTATTGGATAGATCTCTCAATAAGAATAATCACCATAAGCGTCATTAATTTATAACATAAGGTTCAAGAAATTCAACATAGAAAGCCTATAAGAGAATTAGTTCTAGCCATGAATATGACAAGAACTAATTCAAAGTTCATCATGCAAAACTGAATTAAAGAAAAGAAAAGGAAGAAATTACTAATGTTTAGGTCTCGATCTCTAGCAAGAAAATCTTGAGTTGTGCAAGAAAGGGAACCATCAAAAAGCGCCTAGGGTTCTCCTTATATAGGTTTAAAACGCCTCCTTCTTTTCCTGCAGTTGGCCCAAAAATCCGTCAAAAGACCTAAATTTTTAGCGTCGGCGCGCGCCTGAGAGAGCGCCGCGCTGGAAGTTCTGCGATCCGTCGGGGTTTTGCGCGCGGCCACGATATCTGGCTGCGAGGCGCCGCGGCCTGAACTCTGTAGCTCCCGGATGTTTAGCGCGCGGCCTGCATCTGTCTCGAGAAGCGCGGCGGCCAGTCTCTGCCTCTACGAATAGTGGCGCGCCACGCTTTAGCGCCGCGGCTGGATCTTGCGCGCCTGAATGATGGCGCGCGGCTTCCTAATCGCAGCGAGGCGCGCGCGGCTGTACGGATTTTGGCCTTGTTCGCCACTTTATCTGTTTTCAACTCTGGCATCTCCTCTTTTGCCCTCTTTTAGCTCCTTTTCCGCCATTTGGCCACTTTAACCACTTTGACTCAAAAGAAAGAAAAACTATCCTAATACGACATTTATATGTGCAAAATGGGACAAAAGACTAACTAAAACAGACTCAAAAGGTGTATATAAATTACACCGATCACCTATCGACGAATGGTTGGTTGCGTTGGGAACTAGACTCAACGAACTACATGCTAGGCCTTTGAAACACCTACAAACTCTTAATGAACTAGGAGATATGCCGCTCCAAATTTGACTAAAACCCGTCCGAATCATTCTGACAACCTATCTTTCTAAAATTTTAAATCTTAACTCCTGTCGTACGTTCTCATAGCATGACCTGAATTACGGGGTGTAACATGTGTAACTTACACTGAACTACACGTGACATGCGTCTATCACTCCTGATATATGGGTGCACCATGATTCCAATCAATTTTATGATTCATATCCATTGGTGACTTCAACAAGACTGTCAAAACACCTCACAGATGAGTTTGGTTTAGACCAGTCCGTTAGATGTCTTGGAATTTCCAATTCCTAAGATGTCATCTATAATACCCATATCATTTATATTGAAACATCATTTTAACACACTCTTAGTCTCTAGGATCAACCTAGGACCTCTCCTTGTGATTAACTTGTCGTCTACGTCATATCATGACAAACGAGTCAGGATTACCTTTCATGTAGACACATTTGTCACACTCACTAATGAAGAAACCCTTCGATGGTGGAGTACTATCAAATGTTTCGTGCCAATGCTTCGCGGACTGTTTTAGCCCACACATAGTTTTGATAAGTCGACAGACTTTCTTCTTTTCCCTGGAACCACATACCTCTCGGGTTGTTCCGGATTACCTTCTTCTTCCACTTTCGAATTTTTTGGTTTTCCAACTGTTGGCTTTATATCTTCAGAGTCAATGTTTCTGTAGTCAGATTCATTATTTTGTTTTATCTGAACCTTCCAGGACCAAAATGTAAACATTCCAAGGACCATAAAGGAAGTTCATGAAGAAGCCCAATAGTTCATCAAACCAACTCTCTGATTAGGAAGGCTGTCTTAATACATATGTCACGCAAGACTGCAGTGGCCCTAGATGTTAAGCTATTCTCAGAGGAGCACATGTCCAAGTAGGCCTTATACTCGTCAATAGATCCATCTATTTTTGTACTCAATTTGAGTATCCACTTTTACAACTCAGAGGTTCTTTTTCCGGAGAAAGATCAACCACCACACAAGTGTGGTTCTATCTGATGGAGTCTATTTCTCTCTTGCTAGCTTCTTTCCAAAGCAACGCTTTTGGAGATGACAATTCTCAATTTTCCATGGTTCATTCTCAACCATATAAGCTAGAAGACCCGGAACAAGTCTTTATCCCCTCTTTTTGCTCTATATCGGTTCAACATCTAGAATTCCTGAGTTCTGTAGATCTGGAACATTAAGTTCCGAATAGTCGTGACTTCCGAGTCTATAGATGCAAACGCCGTCTGTTACAATCGTGCACTCGCGGGTTCTTTTAAACCTTGAGCAATTATCACTTTTTCCTTCTTAAGGAAAGGTATCTTCAAAGAATTCAGCATTCTTTGGCACCAAGATGCGATACGCACTACTGTTATTTGCAGATTCGGTGGATATGCAATCTACAGTCTTAGGTCCAACTTGACATGTTTATTTACTTCAACCTTTACCACATTACCCCATATCACAACATATGTATATGGGATTCTTTCCATGTTTCACATGGAGGATTATCCTTATGCGGAGTTCTGTTGAGAATCACATTAGCGGTAAGGATCGCCTTGCCCACCTACCTTGGTCGTATGGCTTTACTCTTGGTAAACACCGTTGGTCTGAGGTGAGTAAAGAGCAGTCGTTTGATAAATGATGCTTCAGATTCTTCCCCTATATCCCTATGAATTCCTCAATCCATAGGCTTTCAACTTTTGCTTTTGAAGCGCCGCGGCCATGCCTGGGGACGCCTTCGTGCCTGAATTCCAGTAGCCAACCAGGCTTCAAGCATCGCGGCTCTTGGTGGAGGCGCTCCGGCACTCCGACGGAGTTATGCAATACATTGTACCATCATCGATGAAGATCACAACGTTCTTGTCTCCCCCCTCTATTTGTACAAATGTCAAATCACCACATAGGCGTGACTATGTTATAGAGGAATTGTGCTTCTTTCGCTATTCCTTTGATGGAATGGAAAGGTGATTTTGCCTCTTCGCCTACCTCACGTTCATTTGAGGGTTTATGTCGACAGACGACAACAATCAAGACTTTGTTGGCTTTTAAATAACTTTTTATTTAACGTCTCTTAATCTATGATGATATAGATGCACGAATTACAAATATATCATCCATTTGGCTACAGACTTACTGTACCACTCTTAGTAATTATAGACCTGTTGAACTAGACTCAAGCCATGTTGACCAACAGCGTCCTTGAAACCAAGTTTGGGACATGTATCACCTCTTGTTAGAGTGATCCCATTCCCTTAAGTCCTTTTGAGGACAATCTCTTCAACTCCTTTTACTTTGGAGGTGGTGTTGCTTCAAATGAACAACCTCTTGCTCATGGTTAGGGCGTAACTATATCGTATGATATCTAGATATTCTGGCCCACTTCAGTTGCCTTGGCAAACTGAGTGTCCAATTTCTTTTCTGCCTTTCTTTTGGCCTTCAAAAAGTTCAAGATCTGGAAACTCTGACCCACCCCAGTCGTCTGTAGGCTTCGTATGACTGAGAGTCCAATATCGTCATGTCATGTGATGGATCTGGCCCACTCCAGTCGCCCGTAGGCTTTGTATGACTGAGTGTCCAATACTATCCTGTCAAAAGTCGGATCTTCTGTCGAAAACGGTGACAGATTTATCTCTAGTCCTCTAGTCTTTGTCCTTAGTCCTCTTCCCTTACTTAGGAGTGTCCATAAAACCAATTTATTACAATCTAAGTCCATTATTTTTAGGCTGTTGTTTATAACAGTCCAATCTTTAAACGGAAATGTGAGTAGTCCAATTTCTGATTTTAGGATGTAAGGTATATGAGTTTTTAATCAAAACACTTCATATTCTTAGCCTTGCTTTATTCCCTTTTATTCAGAAATTCTCTAAACATATTATGGACAAGGAAGACTAATTAACTCATACCTTTGAAATATGACACATGTCAGTCACGTGTCCAAATCCTCCTTACCATAAGATGGAGGCTTTCTGCTACAAGATGGAGCAACATCTTTAGCCTTCTCCTCTTGTTCCGGTTGACAACATCCACTTCTTGTGGGCATTTGTTTCCTCCACTCTCGGGAGTGGTGACAACAATGCTTCCTTGATCCTTAGCCTTGCTAGCATTACTATCACCAATATCTTCAAGTTCAGGATCATTCAACAAAGATCTTCCCTTTGACGTAACAGATATGTAACTGTCAAAAAGAGACCCAAAAATAGGACCAGATCTGTTGGCATACATCTTTCTAGGACTCGTAACAATTGTCGCGCCCGTTTTCGGCCGCGGCTTTTATTTTCTAAACTCCTGCTCAAATTAAAAGGTTAGAAAATAAAATAAAAGCTAAGATGTTTTTTAAAAGAATTGCTAAAATGTTAAAAGAAAGTTAAAGAAGTGTTTAAAATATTAAAAATGCTAAAGGGTTCGCGGAGTCGCCACCTAATTAACTTGGGTGAATTAGGACACCTAAATGTTTAACTAGTTTAAAGTAAACATTAACTCCATTTTAGTGGTCTGCTAACTTGATGAGATTCCGGGCAAGGGTTCTTTATTAATCTAGAGGGAAGGGGTTAGGCACCCTCTAAGATCCGCTAACTTGCGGTTGTCCTGCCAAACCTAGGGTTAATTATTATATTTAAGAAATGCAAAATAAAGCTCTTCTTGCTTAGTAAAATGTTGGGAAATGCAAAAATGTTAAAATGTTTAAAGGTGCTCAAGTTTAAAAGGGCAAAAGGTGCTATATGCGAAAGAATGCTAAGAGGTGCTAAAATATTAAATGTTAAAGACGCTTAACAAAAGTGCTATCAATTTAAAAGTGCTAAGTGTAAACAAAGTAGTGCTAGGGTGCTTAAATATTAAAAGTGCTAATGGATTAACTTTAAAAGTAAAGGGTGCTAAAATAAAGGTGCTAAAAGTGCAAAATGCTAAAAGAGGTGCTAAAAATGCTAAAGCTAAAGTCTTTGAAAGTAGTGCCAATATACTAAAAATCTGAAAGAATGCTAGGAGCGCTAAAATATTAAGGACGGAATGTGCTAAAGGTGTTGAATGCTAAAGGGCGATTAATGCTAAAAGGGCTAGAAATGCTAAAGAATGCTAAGGAGGTGCTTTACGGACTAATTATGTGTCATGTTAGCTAAATTAATCTTGCTTAACCTGCGCGTGATATTATATAAAATGTTAAGATGCTATTTTGAGAGTTTAAGAGAAAATCCGTTATGGATTTTAATAAACAAAATGTTGGTTTTATGATGCGAGTTAAATCATTTAAATTATTTTTGCGAATTTAGACATGCCTAATAGTCCTAAAGACAAATAAAGTAGAAGTGCGTTTCTAATTATGAATTACTTTCCACCTTATATATACGAAACTTAATTGTTCTAAATATCCTAAATATTACGTAAATAGAGTAATTAAATTACAATAAACAAATAAATGAATGAATAGTGAGTAAAGAGGATGGGGTTTAAGAGTGCTCTTTCGCGGATGACGACGTCTATTTGTTTTTCTAGGAATTTATGAAGCGGGGCGCGAATGCGGATGCACATAGGCGGGTTGCCATTTGAAGTAGCTCGTGATGAGTCTCACGGAGACTCTTCATTTTTTGGTTCGTCATTTCATGTAAAAAAGAAAGATAATGATTAGTATATGTCTCAAACTTCATCAAATAATAAATGCACATTGATATAGGATTTAACACATTGAAATCATTTCATTTCAAGAGAAAAGGGACCGAGACAAGAATATTCAGTTATGAACATATGTTGGCCACACGTGAAGGCGGGCCTAGGAGTAATGAAAGAGGTCCCAAAAAAAACAATCTTTCATATTATTTATTTTTTAAAAAAAGGAAGCAGGCCAGCCTAGGCCTTGGATCGTGGCCTTTATAGGTATCGATATATGAACAGTCTTCACAATACATCCAGCAAATAAAAAATGCAGGCCCACGAAATGATAAACTTTTGAACAAGAGATCACAAACACAGCGAAAGCAACAATTAATGTATGCATAAAAAGGTAAAGGCCAGAACTTTGATATGAATCATAACGACACACGAGACACACATTAATACGCTCAATTGAAACTTGAATCAAGCATACCTCACTTATGCTATATCTAGGAGGAGAAGTAGACAGGCTAACATTTTTAAGTTTAGAATGAAACAATAACAGGGGCAGTTTTAAACAAGACAAATAAAATTTATGTTTATGCAAATATTATATGGTAGATCATGCCTTGCTTACGTGACATGAGCAAACCTCAATGCAGAGAAGTTAAAGAATGGGCCAAATGTACGACCAGAAAAAATGATGCAGACAGTAAGTTAGATAGGCATGCTTAATAATCAAGGCTTAGAAGGGAGCTTTCCATTCTTATTCCTTTTAGACATGTTTTAGAAATGGATACGTGTTGTTGATAGGCATACTTTGAAGCATGGAACTAGACATGAGAATATAGTTTTGATAAGAAGCAAATACATTTTTATCCATTCATCAATTTAAATAATCTTTGATACTTAATTACCCCCACATGTGTACTATCGACCAACGCTCACTCAAGCGATTTCATATGATCATTCAAGTCTCAATCGGGCATTAGATAGATTATACGACTCATATGTGAACAAAGCTAGCCTTAAAACAACATGTTAAGCATCCACCACGGATCACACCGAGGAATCGATGTCAATAATTATGGCCAATTTCAGCACAAAATAATTCATGGGTGATCTAAACCAGTTGGATATACTACTGCTGAACAAAGGGATACATGAAGAGTTCCATATAATTGACAACAAGCATTACCAGGTCATATCAGTGGCAAATGATATGCAGATATACGTACATAGGAAGATGCACACAAACCACTTAGAAGCGGCCTAGACATTTGAACAAGCTAAGACAGATTTTAGATCCATTTTGTTAGTTAGCCTCAATTTTTTGATTAATTTGTGACGGGATCCTGGCCTGAACAAGTTATATCTTCTAAACCTCCACATTTGCATTCTTTGTGAATCATTTCTAAACCACCAGTGTTCCTAGCTGATTTTAAATGGAATTTAGCTTATTCTTCGAATCTGATTCTGAACCCAACATACAGAATGTAAAGTGTTAGACATGAAAATCTGAAACATGAGAATCTGGAGTGAGCAAGTTCAGCATATCTGTAACCAGAAGCAGAGGCATATTCCTTCTTATTTAGATGGTTTCGATACTGAATTATCCCCTGTACATGTACTATTATTACATTGAGTCTTTAAGGAATATTGACTTCGTTGTCTTAAATCCAAATGCTAACCTATTCGATCCCTTTCTAATTAAGGCTAACACTGAACCACTGCACCAGATTGAAACCTCTAAGACACACTCCTTAATATCTAACCACACTTATAATTCAATCACATAACAAATGCTAGTAAAATAATTAACCATCGCAGATGTCATAACAGTTAGTATCAACTAAATAGATCAGCAATCAAATTAATACACCCAAGTCGTCGCACGAAACACAGATTTCACACATCTTATCACAAAATATCAATCGAAGGAGAAAATAAGAAAGGAGGCGAGATTACCTTCTGGGACAACGGGCAACGTATCAAGTCGTCGAAGCCTTCGGCGGGTATTGCGATGTGATTGAAGGCGAGATTTAGTTGTTGGTTTCTTTCTTTGGACTAAAAAGGATTTGAACCTCTATTCTTGCGATGCTAAGGGTTTCCGATTGAGCCCCACAGTCGATGCTCATTGAGTTCTCTTGCATGTGTTTTTAGATCTTTGTCGAGGTGAATCAACGATGCCTGTGCATGTGTTTATATAGCCATGTTTT
This sequence comes from Przewalskia tangutica, assembly GCA_029844215.1. Taxonomy (NCBI): domain Eukaryota; kingdom Viridiplantae; phylum Streptophyta; class Magnoliopsida; order Solanales; family Solanaceae; genus Przewalskia; species Przewalskia tangutica. The sequence goes on along the minus strand of CM056731.1, from coordinate 37,726,730 downwards.
GGGTTCCCTATTAGGTAAGTAATAAAGCTGATACTGGACGATATTGGTGCTGATTCGCGCTTGAACCGGTTATGGTAAGTTTTGATTTACGCGATTTGGGTCACGATTTTGGAAGGGTTCTTGCTATGGTAGGCTCTAAGAAAGGAAGCCTGGGATTTTGGTTGCGATTTGGTGGGATTTAGGGCGTGTGGGTAAGGAGGCGGCGACGGGTTTTTAGGGTTCTAGGTTTCTTGTCTTTTGAAGAGAAAGGGCTGCGTCTGTTTTGAGGGTTATTGACGAGAAGGGTAAGGTAAAGGGGAATGGGGGCCTGGGCGTAGAAGGCTTGCGGGTTTGGGCCAAGAGGCGTGGTAGGAGTGCGGGTCGACGGTTTGAAATTTGGGTAGGTTTTTAATTAGGGTATTAGATTAGTTAAATTATTTAATTAGTTTTAGGCTTAGTTAATTAGTTAGCTAATTAATTCTAGGCAAGTGTATTAATTAATTAGTGATAACTTAAATTAACAAATGTGATTAAAATAATTAGATGTTTTATTAGTCTAATTGTTAAAATAATAAATGCGGGCGTGTTATTCAATTAGTGCTTAATATTTTAGAATCATTGCTATTATTTAAGAACTTTATTGTTATGCATTATTGCGAAGTTAAATTAAAATGCATTGAGTTTATATTAAATTACTTAAATGCCGAATGCAAGTACGATATTTAAGAATTGTTTAAAGCCTTATAAATGCTACGCTATTAAATGCATATATCAGATTAAAATTGATTTTTAAATTACAAATGATTACTAATAAATGCGGCTATGCTACGGACATAGCGTTAGCTAAATTATTTATTTTATGCATTTATTAATTATTTACGACAAAGCTTAAAGTTAATAAGTGCGGTAGCGGGACTCTAAATGCTTAAAACTCTACGTAAGACAGCGATGTCATTATTAAATTAATTATTTATGCACATATTTAATGTTTTATTATTTGCATTTTATTATAAAAATCCTAAAAATTATTTTACAAAATTAGTGTAATTTTATAGTTAATGGTGGACGGGAGGTCAAAATTGGGTGTCAGCAGATGTCCTCTTTGTATGGAGATGATGGAAGAATCTTGGACAAAGGCGTTGACTCATGCCAATTTTGTCTCGATCTTCGAGTTGCAAAACACCAGGCGGTAGACAAGTGCGCAAAAATCAAAAGCGTCGATGTCGAGTTATGGCGACAACTTGGGTTACCATGGTCTAAACACCACGGCGGGCTAGCGGACTCAAAGCATCGATTGTCGAGTTATGGCGACCTTTGGGCTACCATGGTCAAAACACCGAAAGCGGGCTCTGCGGGCTTAAAAGATGTCGATGTCGAGTTATGGCGACACTGGGCCGTGCAAAAAGTAAAAGAATATAAGCGGCTTGAACACGGGGTGTCTTGCTATGGCTTGTGGTCTTGGGTTCTATGGTGATGCGGGCGAAGTGGGACCGGCGCTGAGGCGCTTACGCGTCGTTGGGAAGGTTGGCCCTGGCGGATCGCCCGGTTATTGTAAGAGAAAATCCACGTTGTGCTCCTGCTGCTGCATGCTAATACTTGAACAAACGGTTAGTGCATAACTGTTAAGGCAAAACAATTTTAAAAATAATGTAACTGTGAATAGAAAAGGTTATCCTGCAAAACGTGATGCCTGCTGTGTTGATGCGATCTTTGCAAATCTTTGTGATTTCGCCGCTTGCGGGCGTGTTGCGATTGTGAATGCGGATACGTTGTCCTCGCTGCAATTGTCCCTGTATACTAAAGCTCAAGAAAGAGTTAGTGCATAACTGCTAAGACAGAATAATAAAGCATGCGTAAGAAATGCAACTTCGGGAGTATAGAAATCGTCCCTGCGTGATATGCCGATGATGGCGTCGTTTTCGGACTTGGCGTCGTTTTCGGACTGGGCGTCGTTTTCAGACTTAGCGTCGTTTTCGGACGTGGCGTCGTTTTCGGACGGGGAGTCGTTTTCGGACTCGGAGTCGTTTTCGGACTGGTCGTCGTTTTCAGACGTGGCGTCGTTTTGACCTTGGCGTCGTTTTCGAACGCGCGTCGTTTTCGGACGAGTCGTTTTGGACTTGTTGTTCTTTGCTCGCATGGACTAAAGCTCAAGGAAGAGTTAGTGCATAAGCGCTAAGATGAATAATAAAGCATGAATGAGAAAATGCAATTTTGAGAACGGAGAAAATCTTCTTTGTGTAGATGTAATATGCTGATGATGGCGTCGTTTTCGGACTTGCTGTGCTGATAACGTCGTTACGGGCGTCTTCTTCTTTGGCGTCGTTGCGTGACGCAATCTTGATGGTGTCGTTGCACAGACCTGATGTTGATAACGTCGTTGCACAGGCGTGTTCTTCTTTGGCGTCGTTGCGTAAGCGCAATCTTGATGGTGTCGTTGCTGGACCGCAATCTTGATGATGTCGTTGCTGGACATAATGTTCTTTGGCGTCGTTGTGTAGGCGTAATCGCGATGGCGTCGTTGCTGGGCGTGTTCTTCTTGGCGTCGTTGCGTGAAGCCTTGATGTTGATGGTGTCGTTGCTGGACACAATATTCTTTGGCGTCGTTGCGTAGCGCAATCGCGATGATGTCGTTACTGGACATAATCGTCGCGTCGTTGCACGGGCGTGTTCTTTCTTTGGCGTCGTTGCGTGACGCAATCTTGATGGTGTCGTTGCACTGGACACAATCGTCGCGTCGTTGCACTGGACGTATTCTTTCTTTGGCGTCGTTGCGTGAAGCGATGTTGATGGTGTCGTTGCTTGGACAATCGCGATAACGTCGTTGCACGGGCGTATTCTTCTTTGGCGTCGTTGCGTGAGCGCGATCTTGATGGTGTCGTTGCTGGACACAATCGCGATAACGTCGTTGCACGGGCGTGTTCTGCTGCTCGTAGAATAAATGCTCGCGAGCTAAGCGAGAAAAAGCGTTAGTGTATACCATTTAAGCGAAATGATAAATGTATATAAAGTGCAATTTCATGGGTCGAGATGTAGTCGCTTGATTATGCGACGAATCTTGAGATGTTGCCACTTGCTGCAAATGGACGAATTGTTATGATGCCTTTGTTGTGTGCGATGCGCGGGTTGCAAGTTTGACTTTATGCGAGTTGTGGCGCTAGGTTTTGTTGCGAACTACGAACTTTGATTGCCGATTGTTGATGCCCTTCTGCTGCTGCTTCTTTGCTCTTGCTGCGGACTTTGGATTGTTGTCATCCTCTGCCTTTCGCTTTTCACCTTACTGCGAAGAGATCTTTCGTCGTATTTTACCGCTTGTTGCACTTTACCTTACATTAATATTAAAAGACTGCGCTCAAAGAAAATTTTGTGAGTTTTGGGGGTCGATTCATATTTGACCTCATTGCCTTGTTCCTTGATATCTGCGTGCAGCTTGTTTGGGACTTGCAACCTGTCGACCTCTTTGAGATGTTTAGTAGTGCCCAAAGCATTTTTCAAAAATGAAATGTTTTCATGAAGTATGCAAAACATATTTAGAAATAAACATTTATATGACATGCGTAAAAATGTAAAAGCCTCGTCTAATTTGCGAATATGACATGTATTTTGACAGCGAACATCCTTTGGAATCCTTGTTATTGCCTTCCTCACAGTGTGCAAAATCGTCTCAATTTCAATGTGTGTCGCGTGGGCGGAACTTAACTTCGTGATGAATTGCTCATATCGTTTTGGACTAACCCAAACCCCTTTGTTGCATGTAGACAAATGGGAAGATTCCTAACGGTGTGAAGCCGATTTAGGCGCCTCGTATCCCAGAGAGAATCGGTCATGGCGTAGTTCATTACAAGCGAAATTGGGTAAAATTCTAAAAAGTGGGACCGAAGCGATATGGCGCCTACGTATCCGCCAAGGAATCGGTCGTAGCGTAGTTGATTACAAGTAAAGGGCTTTCTAATTTGCGTGGCGAGACCTATATGGGCTCTATCATACCACCGGGAATGCGACTTTTACAATATAAAGGGGATTACGGAAAACAAATACTCTAGGCGTAATATCTCTTTGCATCTGCGTTGATAGCCTTGGGCCATACCTCGCCATCCATCTCGGCCAAGATCGGGGCCCTCCACTTAAAACTCGATGAACCGTAGGGCCGCGCGATTAGGCGAACTTTCCTTTAGCTTCACTTTGATTCGGAAATATGCGTTTCAAAACCAATTGTCCCGGTTTGAATAACCTTGGCCTTACTCTCTTATTAAAAGCTCTAGCCATTCTGCTTTGATATAGCTGTCCATGACAGATTGCATTCAACCTCTTTTCGTCAATCAACATCAATTGCTCATAACGATCCTGTATCCACTCGGCTTCGCTCAACTCGGCTTCTTGGATGATTCTCAACGATGGTATTTCCACCTCTGCTGGTAGCGGCTTCATTCCATACACCAAAGATCTGGCGTTGCCCCGGTAGAAGTTCGGATTGTGGTGCGATAACCCAAAAGCGCAAAAGGCAAATTCTCGTGCCAATGTTTGTAGTTGCTGATCATCTTGCGCAATATCCTCTTGATGTTCTTGTTGGCTGCTTCTACTGCTCCATTCATCTGAGGTCGGTACGGAGTGGAATTACGGTGAGTGATCTTGAAATTTCCACATATCTCACGCGCGTCAAATTCTTGTTGAGATTGGTTCCGTTATCGGATTACAATTGATTCGGGAACCCCAAATCGGCAAATGATGTTGTTGCGACGAAGTCGACCACCTTTTTCGTCACCGATGCGTGTGATGGCGCTTCTACCCGTTTAGTGAAATAGTCAATTGCTACGAGGATGAATGCGTGCCCATTTGAGGCAGCGGGTTCGGACGGGCGATGACATCCATTGCCCCAATGCGAATGGCGAGAGAACTTGTCACATTAAGCTCACGGAGGCACTCGAATCAAATCTCCGTGAATCGGCATTGTCGACATTTACGCACAAAGCGAATACAATCTGTTTCCATCGTCATCCAAAAGTAACACCTTTCGCGAATCTTTTCGCCAAAGTGAAGCCGTTCATATGAGGTCCACGTCCCTCGTGTATCTCTTACTAGCTTGCACGCCTCTTGAGCATCGACACATCTCAATAAGCCCGGATCTGGAGTCCTTGGTACACAATTTCCCGTTCAAAAGAAATGATTTGCTAGTCTTGAAGTGTCTTCTTACGGATGTTGGTTATGCCACGGATATTCTCACCTTTGAGGTACCTTTTGATGTCATGGTACCATGGATTGCCGTCTGTTTCCTCGTCTATATGGGAGCAATAAGCCGGCTGCTCTAGCACACTCACTGTGATTGGATCGATGTAATTCTTGTCCGGATGCTGAATCATGGAGGATAAGGTTGCCAATCGTCGTGATTCGTTCTGGATCCTCGGAACATGCCTAAATTCTATGTGGTGAACCTCTTACGTAATTCCTTCACGCCAAAGCGGTAGGAAGTATCTTCATATTCTTGGTCGCCCATTCGCCATGTACGATGGATCGATGAAGTCTGAATCACCTATGACCAACGGCTCTTGTATGTCATATCTACGGCCATTCGAGCCCCGATATGCAACCGTATTCGCCATATTGTTGGTGCATGGAAATCGAGCTTCGGAAATCGGATAATCTTGACTGTTTACGAAACCAACACCGCTCAATGCCGACTCCTTTGAAATTTGCGCCCATGAAAAACATCCTCCAACGGGTAAATCTACGAGATATCTTCTCCGACAAACAATACCTCTTCATCAGAAAATAGGTTCGAAGGGCTCGTACTCCTCATCATTGGGTTCTCGGCAAGATGATCGGCTAATGCACGTCCTTTTACGGCTCTGCGTGGCGTGAAGCGATGTCGAACTCGCTCGACATAATTTGCCATTTCGCTAGTTTTCGGTGGGCATGGGCTTCAAGGATATACTTAGCGGATCCATCCTCGAAATGAGATAAGTAGTGTATCCGATAGATAGTGTCGAACTTAGGCGACCCAAGTTAATGCGCGACAAATGCGTTCGGTAGTATAACGAGCCGTATATGCGTGAACTTCTTACTCAAATAGTATATGGCACATTCCTTTTTCCTGTTTCATCGTGTTGCCCCAACACGCGTCCAAAGCATTTTCTAACACGGACAAATAGAGTAGCAAAGGTCTCCGGTTGAGGCACTAGAATCGGCGGATTAGAATGGTATTCTTTGATTACGTCAAAAGCACGATCATTTGTCCACTTGGTAGTGCATCCTTTTTCAATAATTTGAATATCGGCTCGCATATCACGGTAGACTGGGCTATGAACCTGCTGATGTAGTTGAGGCGACCAAGGAAACTCATCACGTCCTTTTTACTTTTCGGAGGAGGTAACTCTCGGATGGCTTTTATTTTTGAAGTCTAGCTCAATCCTCTCCGCTCACTATAAAACCCAATAGCTTCCTGCGAGGCGCAAATCGCACTGCGAGATTGACTTCAAGTTATACTGTCTTAGTCGTTGGAAAAATTTCTTCAAGTTTGCCAAATGGTCCTCCGCTTTTCGCGATTTGATGATGACGTCGTCCACATAGACCTCAATTTCTTTATGAATCATGTCGTGGAAGATGGTGGTCATGGCTCTCATGTAGGTGGCGCCCGCGTTCTTGCGACCGCACGGCAAAACTTCGATAATAGTACACCACGGGGTAGTGAATCTTTGTCTTTCTGCGTCTCTTACGCCATAGGATCGATGATAGCGGCAAGCGATCGACGATCAGTAGTTCATGCTTCGCACAATTATCGATGAGTATATGGATGTTTGGAAGAGGAAAGTCATCCTTCGGTGGCTCTGTTGAGGTCTCTGTAATCCACGCGCGGACTCGGACCTTTCCATCTTTCTTCTTTCTGCACGATATTTGCTAACCAAGTAGGATACTTTGCAACTCGAATTACCTTTGCCTCAGCTGTTTAGACACCTCTTCTTTGACCTTCAAACTCGTATACGGTTTGATCTTTCTCGGCCTTTGTTTTACGGGGAAACAAGATGGTTCAATAGGTACTTTGTGTGCGGCGATGTATGCGTACTCAAACTGGCGTGTCCTCATATGACCAAGCAAACACATCGATTATCTTTGTTTGAGAGCTCAATTAATTCTTCTTTACGTGTGCGTTTAGGTGGCGACTCTAGTCTCTTTCACGGTTCCTCATCGCCTAAGTTTATTAACTCTGTTTCTTCCAAATTTGGTTTAGGCCTATTCTCAAAGTTTTCGACTCTTGGCTAAGTTACGATTGCGGACATTCCTCTTGTTCCTCGGGGTTATGCTCGTCATTTGAACTTTGTTCGTTAGTCTCATTACATGTCATATTAGCGTTATCAACGAGTTTATTAATATGATCATTTGAAAGAAAAATGCTTAAGAATTTAATTTTAACACAAACAAAATCTTTTAAAAAGTGCAAAATGTCTGGAATTTATGATGAAAGTAAATTGCGAGATTAAAACATATTAAGAATCATAAATGCATATCTGCTTTCTTTCTAGATAAAAAGGTCACATTCTTAGAACTAATCATAAATTCTACCAAGCTTCACGGTCGGGGCGAGTGCAAGTCGATTATTCAGTGTATCCATGCTCTGCATCCCAAATGGTGAGCTCTTCCTTGTGATCTCCTGCGATCATGCAACAATCGCCTCATCATCACCTATGAGCAGTTACGGAACCTGCTGCAAGATCATGCAGGTCATCTTCTCTCGGCGTCACGGATGGTATAGGCTTTGTGAATGAGTGACTCGAGGCGGAATGGCGCGAGCGAGGAATGTATCCCTTCTTCCGAGGTTCGTGGTCACCAAATCCTTGAAGTGGGTGGTACCCCAAACCAAAGTGTCTCTCTTCCCAAACCATGGATAGGTTACGTGATCCCGCCATCGACTCAGAGACCTCTGCCGGGCTCGTATCCATTTCTTAACATTTCCTTGGCCACCATTTTGAGAGAGCGTGGCGTTTGTAATGGCGGACCCTACTTGCTCTCTTGATCTCATTAATATGAAAAATCGAACCATCCGATCGTTTCCGTCTTCTATGGCGAGGATTGCATGTCGGTGTTGATGCTCCCTTTTTATCTCCAAATACTACCACTTTGTGATTCCATATAAACTTTGAAACGATGCAAGGTGGGCGGGCGCACTGACCTCGTGGATCCACGGCCTTCTATCAACAGGTTGTAACATGTAGCAATATCAATATTTGAAATTCCACAACGAATTCTGCGGTCCGATCCGCGGTGTGAGGTCCATCACGCCCCGACTCCTATGGACTCGTCGAAACCTTTGACTCGATATGACTTTCACGAATTTTCTTACGATGCGCCAATTTCAACAGTGTCGTCATGGGACAAATGTTGACGGCTGAGCCTCCATCGATCAGCACTGTTGAAACAATCTTGTCTGCGACTTGGATGGTGATATTCAGTGCAAGGTTGTGTCTGACGCCCTCAGCGGGTAACTCGTCATCGTGAAAGGTGATTCTGCGGGCCTCTAGTACCTGTCCGACCAAAGCTGCCAAGTTCGTCATTTGTACCCTCGGAACGTATGCATCCTTCAACACCTCCATCAATGCGATCTGTGTGAGGCAGAATGCATTAACAATGAAAGTAGAGAAATATGCGCTGAGGTTTTCTTTAACTGCTCTACGACGGAATACTCTTTAGTGGGCATCTTCCTCCAAAACTCCTCGACTTCAGCCTCTGTCACGGGCTTCTTTTGTGGCGCCTCCTTGGCTGCCTCTATAGGTGTGTAATACCTCCCTGACCTGGTTATACCTGCAGCGGTGACTTCTATGACCCGCTTCCCACTTTCTCTGCGATCCCTCTTGATCGGTGGCCCTTCCGGCGCTGAATAAGCGTGATTGAACCTTTATGTCTCGGCGGTGCCGCTTTCCAACTCAAATCGCTTTCTTTCGAGGATTGGTGGCGAGGCGGCAGCGAAGGTTCGACTCTCCCTCGCCGAACGATCGGATGGTTCCCTCCAAGTTGTATTCCTCATCAAGGGCTATCAAGTGCACATTGGCGTTGCCGTGGTTTGGCAAGGGATTATCATGCACGTTTGGGGCAGGATCCTTCAGCTGTATTACTCCTTCTTTGATCAACTCTTGATTTTGTCCACGAGGTGTAGCAACTTAGGTGTCATGCCACAGGCTATCAGTGATACGCAACGCTTATTCTCATCATACCATCTTGGGATAGAGTGAAATCCTCACGGAATCGGTTGGATCAAACTGCGGCTCATGATCTTTCGTATATCCAGGTATGGGTTCGGCCCGATTGGGGTGCGGGTTACGGATGGTTTCCTTCAAAATTTGCATTTAGTGCAGGCGCATTGGGTGCTACATGTTGTTGGCGGGCTTGATGGGCGGGTTGGCGAAATTTGGATAAATGGGTGCTTAGGAAGCGTTATATATGGTGTGTGTGGTAGGCGGGGTGTGGGGCGGTGTATAGTGAGGTGTAAAGTTTTGGCTCTTGGTGTGGTAGTATGGGGTTGGATAGGGTGGGTTACGGTATGTTATGAATGCTTGGGTTTGCGTTCTTGTACAAACATGGAAGAAGCTGTCTCCTTCTTCCAAGTACCGATCGTCCACGATGAATCGCCTTATTGGTCGCTGCAATGCCGCCCAGATTCGTAATCTGCGGTTTAATACCTTAACCTGCGAAGTCACCCATTCGACGACCTCTGCAAAATTTCGCCCGATGGCGCTTATCATCCGCTCATAATAGGTTGCATCCTTCAAAGATTGTACAAATAGTGTGGTCATCTCACTCTCCACGTGGGTGGTTGTACCTTCTTTGCCTCTGAGCACGCCCTCATGGCGTACTCCTGAAAGTCTCAGTAGATTTCTTTTCCAACTTCATTAGATAGAACTGTCCCACCGGTTTACGTGTTGAATCGAACCGCTCCACAAAGTCTTGGGCGATGCATTCCACTATGCCATTTACGCGGATCTGGCTAGTGTACCAATCTATTGCCTCGCGGTTAAGCTTGAATGAACAACTTCATGATGGCCGTGGGTTCTTCCTACCGATTAACTTGTCGCAATATGATCTCAAGTGTGCGAGGATTTCCCCCGTCAAATAAATCGAACTTGGCACCTTATATCCATGGCGGTTCCACATCCGGATCGTGCAAAGATCTTCATAATCTAGTCGCCGTGACCTTTATCCGATCGCCTGCCACGAACCGCTTCTTTCAGGCTGTGAATCTCTCGGGCTACGTCATCGTCCATTTTGGCTCGGACTTCCCTTTCCATTTCTTCGTAATGATCCACTTCTTGGTGAAGCGCGGGGACGGTAAAAGGTTGGGTTTCTGTTGTGTAAGTTAGTATGCAGGTGGTTTCTTTGAAATTTGGTAGTGGGTATGGTGCGTGGGCATTGGTTGGCTTGGTGATTAGGGTGATTATGGTGAAGTGAGTAGGCGGAGGCGGAGTGCGTGGGCGATGGGAGGATCATTTTGAAGGTGAGGTTGATGATTGGCCGGGCGAGGGGCGATTGGGTCGGTAACTGGCGGCCTTTGTGGGGAGTTTTGGGGGATATGTGGTGGTGGAGGTCGATCTGGGGTGGTCTGCGGGATAGTGGCCCTTTGCTCTGGCATAGGGGTATTCAAACTGATGGATAGGTTGGTCAGATTCCGTAGCCTCTCCATCTCAACCTGCATATCAGCAATCTGTTGCAGCAGCTGAGCAATACATTCTTCCTGACTGGTGATATTCCTCCCTTCTGAAGTTTCTGTTTCGCTGACAGGAACAATTCCCAAACCATTCGGCTCAGACGCCCAGAACGATCATATCGTCATTTCTTGCCTTGGATCTGGTGAAGTGTGGATGCTCCGACATTGTTGAGTCAAATACGAACCGACCTTTGGGGAAGATGATAAATCTTTCTAAAAAATGCAACAAACAGCGTTAGCATAAGAACATAATTTGCAATTATGTAGCAGATAATATTGCACACAACACATTCAAACGTTTCCTAACATGCAGGGGGACCTCTTTATGCCAGAGGTAGGCCTAAACGTCATATATGCGATAATGATGGATTGGTCGAGCCATCGAGAAATGCTTTTATTGGGACTAAAAATAATTAAATTGCAACAATGAAATGTTAAAACTAAAGATCTATTCCTAATGCTATATTGTCAGATTGGCATTAGCGGTGGTGTTGCTAGGCCCTGCTCTGCATCTTTCAAATATTGCATGATGTTTTGAAGTTGGTCCCACCTCTCGGGAACGGTGTTGTTCCTAATCTGCACACTTTTACCCAATTGGTCATGTCGATGTCCTCGAAACCTTGCTTGCCTTTGGGGCTTGGACTGCTACAATCTTCCTTGAACCATACGATACTCGGCGTACCTCCCGCTGCGTATTTGACATCTATTTTCTCAACGTTGTTCCATTCTTCAAGGATTTGCTTCTTTGCGGGAAAGTGCAATTTGCCCCAAACGCGACCTCTGAATCCTTCGTATGCGATTGGGCGGGATTACTGTTCTTGACCAAGCGGCGGAGTACACGCAACGGAGCATATGGTGAAGTCCCTTAATCCAGATGAGCTCGATGTAATAACGGTCCTTGCTCCTTACATAGGCTTTGTTGATACGGGATAGCGATGGGTACCTCCATTGCACTTGGTTGCTAGTGCGGGATGCGAGAAATTCATACCAATCCACAAATGAGGCGAAACAAACCGTTTCATCCTGTCGTAAAACTTACAATCCTATAATCATTGCTAAAACAAATGTCATCATATTCGATCGATAAAAGTGTTCCATGGCCCACATCGTAAGATGAGATTGCATCCTCGAAGAAATTGGTTTCCTTCGCTTGCATTTTCCTAGAGCTCGAAATATCTCGGCTAGAATCATGGGAACCAAAGTAAGTTGCGTGCCATTAATGCCTTCAAAACCATCCGGTCACGAGAACATATGCAAGTCTTGATCCGTCCATGTTCAAGAAACACTAGAGTGCCTAATAGAGCGGTGAATGCGGTATGTCGTCTAGTTTTCCATTGTCCCAAGCTGCAAGCAAACTCCTTTCGGAATGATGATAGCTATCTTGGCGACCATATCTCTCGTCTGAGATAATCTAGGAAACCCAATTGTTCTCGGCAACGGAGTTCCTTTGTGTTTTTAGGCCCATGTAATGCAAGAATCTCTTTCAGTTGATTATAAGGGATGATTTGCCCTCTGTCTTGGTAAGCTAGGCTCGTGAAGTAGTTGATCTCTCCAACGCGTGGGGTGAGTTCAAGTCTCGAAACACGAACAACTGCGCCTTATCCGGATCCCAGGCGAATTAAGGCCCTAACTATATGTTGATCCGGAGCGATGTCAAACAAAGCCGTGAGACAACCTAATTTGCTTCTGATAATCATTTTACTGCTGCTGTCGAAATTCTCCCACCAAACCTTTAGCTTTGTCGGAACACCGCTTACCATTCTGACCTCCGGGATTATTGGAATACTGCTCATCCTATACATAAACAGAAGTAAAATGCAAAAATTTCCCAATGTTAGCATGTCACGTTGGGCTCGGATTCGTCCATTAATATCACGTAGCACATAATATGTTGTTGGTCGTTGGGTCGTGAGAAACCCTTCGACAATTGGCGAACCTCCTGTGGTGTCGATACCAGGGACCGACCCACCTAAGGTAAATGCATGCATGACTTAGTATGAAGGGTGGTATAGCTCTATCCTAAGTTGCTAAGATTTGGCTTTTCTAGACGCAAGGTTCCCGAGCGGACAACTCGAGTGAGAAGGCTACGCCACCGGTTAGGCAGCGCACTCCACGTATATTACCAACTCTCCTAAATTTGGATTTTGAAGAAAGAATTTTCTTTGATGCACCAGCGCACCTCGCATGTAGTGTGTGATTGTGTGAATTTTCAGTGGAAGAAATATGAGCGGAATGCGGTTTAAGGAAAGCGATGGCGGTAGCAATCAAAAATAAATAAAACAAAATACAACACACAAAAATTAAATGCCAAAGTAATTGCCAAATAATTATCCTAGATCTGTTGTGGTTAAGAACCTAAATCCCCAGTGGAGTCGCCATTTACATCGCGCGTTTTGTGCGGCATTTATTTTCTAAACTCCTGCTCAAATTAAAAGGTTAGAAAATAAAATAAAAGCTAAGATGTTTTTTTTAAAAGAATTGCTAAAATGTTAAAAGAAAGTTAAAGAAGTGTTTAAAATATTAAAAATGCTAAAGGGTTCGCGGAGTCGCCACCTAATTAACTTGGGTGAATTAGGACACCTAAATGTTTAACTAGTTTAAAGTAAACATTAACTCCATTTTAGTGGTCTGCTAACTTGATGAGATTCCGGGCAAGGGTTCTTTATTAATCTAGAGGGAAGGGGTTAGGCACCCTCTAAGATCCGCTAACTTGCGGTTGTCCTGCCAAACCTAGGGTTAATTATTATATTTAAGAAATGCAAAATAAAGCTCTTCTTGCTTAGTAAAATGTTGGGAAATGCAAAAAATGTTAAAATGTTTAAAGGTGCTCAAGTTTAAAAGGGCAAAAGGTGCTATATGCGAAAGAATGCTAAGAGGTGCTAAAATATTAAATGTTAAAGACGCTTAACAAAAGTGCTATCAATTTAAAAGTGCTAAGTGTAAACAAAGTAGTGCTAGGGTGCTTAAATATTAAAAGGGTGCTAATGGATTAACTTTAAAAGTAAAGGGTGCTAAAATAAAGGTGCTAAAAGTGCAAAATGCTAAAAGAGGTGCTAAAAATGCTAAAGCTAAAGTCTTTGAAAGTAGTGCCAATATACTAAAGTCTGAAAGAATGCTAGGAGCGCTAAAATATTAAGGGCGGAATGTGCTAAAGGTGTTGAATGCTAAAGGGCGATTACTTGTGCTAAAAAGGGCTAGAAATGCTAAAGAATGCTAAGGAGGTGCTTTACGGACTAATTATGTGTCATGTTAGCTAAATTAATCTTGCTTAACTGCTGCGTGATATTATATAAAATGTTAAGATGCTATTTTGAGAGTTTAAGAGAAAATCCGTTATGGATTTTAATAAACAAAATGTTGGTTTTATGATGCGAGTTAAATCATTTAAATTATTTTTGCGAATTTAGACATGCCTAATAGTCCTAAAAGACAAATAAAGTAGAAGTCGTTTCTAATTATGAATTACTTTCCACTTATATGTCCGAAACTTAATTGTTCTAAATATCCTAAATATTACGAAATAGAGTAATTAAATTACAATAAACAAATAAATGAATGAATAGTGAGTAAAGAGGATGGGGTTTAAGAGTGCTCTTTTCTGCGGATGGCAACGCCCTATTTGTTTTCTAGGAATTTATGAAGCGGGGACGCGAATGCGGATGCACATAGGCACGGGTTGCCATTTGAAGTAGCTCGTGATGAGTCTCGTACGAGACTCTTCATTTTTTGCTCCGATGCATTTCATGTAAAAAAAGAAAGATAATGATTAGTATATGTCTCAAACTTCATCAAATAATAAATGCACATTGATATAGGATTTAACACATTGAAATCATTTCATTTCAAGAGAAAAGGGACCGAGACGATAACATTCAGTTATGAACATATGTTGGCCCACGTGAAGCGGGCCTAGGAGTAGCAAGAGCAGTCCCGAAAAATCTTTCATATTATTTATTTTTAAAAAAAAAAGGAAGCAGGCCAGCCTAGGCCTTGGATCGTGGCCTTTATAGGTATCGATATATGAACAGTCTTCACAATACATCCAGCAAATAAAAAATGCAGGCCCACGAAATGATAAACTTTTGAACAAGAGATCACAAACACGAAAGCAACAATTAATGTATGCGTAAAAGGTAAAGGCGAACTTTGATATGAATCATAACGACACACGAGAGACACATTAATACGCTCAATTGAAACTTGAATCAAGCATACCTCACTTATGCTATATCTAGGAGGAGAAGTAGACAGGCTAACATTTTTAAGTTTAGAATGAAACAATAACAGGGGCAGTTTTAAACAAGACAAATAAAATTTATGTTTATGCAAATATTATATGGTAGATCATGCCTTGCTTACGTGACATGAGCAAACCTCAATCTGAGAGAAGTTAAAGAATGGGCCAAATGTACGGCCAGAAAAAAATGATCATGACGATAAGTTAGATAGGCGTGCTTAATAATCAAGGCTTAGAAGGGAGCTTTCCATTCTTATTCCTTTTAGACATGTTTTAGAAATGGATACGTGTTGTTGATAGGCATACTTTGAAGCATGGAACTAGACATGAGAATATAGTTTTGATAAGAAGCAAATACATTTTTATCCCTCCTTGTCAATTTAAATAATCTTTGATACTTAATTACCCCACATGTGTACTATCGACCAACGCTCGCTCAAGCGATTTCATATGATCATTCAAGTCTCAATGGGCATTAGATAGATTATACGACTCGTATGTGAACAAAGCTAGCCTTAAAACAACATGTTAAGCATCCACGACCAGATCACACCCGAGGAATCGATGTCAATAATTATGGCCAATTTCGGACAAAATAATTCATGGGTGATCTAAACCATTGGATATACTCTTCTTTGAACAAAGGGATACATGAAGAGTTCCATATAATTGACAACAAGCATTACTGAGTCATATCGGTGGCAAATGATATGCGGATATACGTCATAGGAAGATGCACACAAACCACTTAGAAGCGGCTAGACATTTGAACAAGCTAAGGCAGATTTTAGATCCATTTTGTTAGTTAGACTCAATTTTTGATTAATTTGTGGCGGGATCTGGCACGAACAAGTTATATCTTCTAAACCTCCACATTTGCATTCTTGTGAATCATTTCTAAACCACGGTGTTCTGCTGATTTTAAATGGAATTTAGCTTATTCTTGAATCGATTAGAACCCAACATACGAGAATGTAAAGTGTTAGACATGAAAATCAAACATGAGAATGCAGGTGAGCAAGTTCGATATACGTAACGAAGCGAGGCATATTCCTTCTTATTTAGATGGTTTCGATACTGAATTATCCCCTGTACATGTACTATTATTACATTGAGTCTTTAAGGAATATTGACTTCGTTGTCTTAAATCCAAATGCTAACCTATTCGATCCCTTTCTAATTAAGGCTAACAACGAACCACTTTGCATTGAAACCTCTAAGACACACTCCTTAATATCTAACCACACTTATAATTCAATCACATAACAAATGCTAGTAAAATAATTAACCATCGCGAGATGTCATAATGATTAGTATCAACTAAATAGATTCAAGAATCAAATTAATACACCCAGTCGTCGCATGAAACACGATTTCACACATCTTATCACAAAATATCAATCGAAGGAGAAAATAAGAAAGGAGGCGAGATTACCTTCTCCGGACAGCGACCCGGGGCAGCGTATCAAGTCGTCGGAGCCACTCGACAGGTATTGCGATGTGATTGAAGGGCGAGATTTAGTTGTTGGTTTCTTTCTTTGGACTAAAAAGGATTTGAACCTCCTATTCTTGCGATGCTAAGGGTTTCCTGATCGAGCCCACAGTCGATGCTCTCGTGAGTTCTCTGCATGTGTTTTTAGATCTTTGTCGAGGTGAATCAACGATGCTGTGCATGTGTTTATATAGCCATGTTTTGGGTTCCTATTAGGTAAGTAATAAAAGGCGTCTTTGGGCGATATTGGTCTTGATTCGCGCTTGACCAGGTTATGGTAAGTTTTGATTTCCGCGATTTGGGTCACGATTTTGGAAGGGTTCTTGCTATGGTAGGCTCTAAGAAAGGAAGCCTGGGATTTTGGTTGCGATTTGGTGGGATTTAGGGCGTGTGGGTAAGGAGGCGGCGGGTTTTAGGGTTCTAGGTTTCTTGTCTTTTGAAGAGAAAGGGCTGCGTCTGTTTTGAGGGTTATTGACGAGAAGGGTAAGGTAAAGGGGAATGGGGGCCTGGGCGTAGAAGGCTTGCGGGTTTGGGCCAAGAGGCGTGGGCCGGGGTGCGGGTCGACGGTTTGGGCTGGGTAGGTTTTTAATTAGGGTATTAGATTAGTTAAATTATTTAATTAGTTTTAGGCTTAGTTAATTAGTTAGCTAATTAATTCTAGGCAAGTGTATTAATTAATTAGTGATAACTTAAATTAACAAATGTGATTAAAATAATCAGATGTTTTATTAGTCTAATTGTTAAAATAATAAATGCGGGCGTGTTATTCAATTAGTGCTTAATATTTTAGAATGCGGCGCTATTATTTAAGAACTTTATTGTTATGCATTATTGCGAAGTTAAATTAAAATGCATTGAGTTTATATTAAATTACTTAAATGCCGAATGCAAGTACGATATTTAAGAATTGTTTAAAGCCTTATAAATGCTACGCTATTAAATGCATATATCAGATTAAAATTGATTTTTAAATTACAAATGATTACTAATAAATGCGGCTATGCTACCTGACATGACGTTACCGCTAAATTATTTATTTTATGCATTTATTAATTATTTACGACAAAGCTTAAAGTTAATAAGTGCGGGCGCGGGACTCTAAATGCTTAAAACTCTACGTAAGACGCGATGTCATTATTAAATTAATTATTTATGCCTGTATTTAATGTTTTATTCGCTGCATTTTATTATAAAAACCCTAAAAATTATTTTACAAAATTAGTGTAATTTTATAGTTAATGGCTGGACGGGAGGGTCAAAATTGGGTGTCAACAACAATATTGTCTTAAGATGTTGGGTATACAATAGATGTACGCGAGTAGTAAACTACTATCACTAGTGCTTTGAAAGGATAAACTATACAAATTATAATAGTTAACAATCGTGTAGCCAACAAGAGTTGTTACAACAACAATGAGTGTTGAAGATCCTGATCTTCAATCTTAAATCCGTCTTGGATCTTGAGGTTGGAACTGCAACAATCCCTTTGATCTTTATAACCTGAAATCAATAGAAACTAAATCTGGTAGTGTTATAGTTGTGTTGTTGAGTTCAGTGATATTCACTTGGTCCTTAAGACAATATTGTCCTGTATTAATCCTTTAACGGCTATTGACAATTCGTCTCCCAATATAAAACAACAAACAAATGAGCAAAGAAAACTCAAGTGTTTCTCAAGAAGAACCTTTGAGTGTATGAAAGATATGCTAGAGAGGAAGTGTTTTCAGAAAATTTGAAAATATACAAGTATAGGGTTTTTTACAATTGAGTCAATGACCTCAATTTATAGTGTGATCAAGATGTCTTCTCAAATGGACAAGTAATGGCCTTCAATGTCATGTAATGACCTTTAATTTGAGGTTACAATTCAGCCAAATAATGGCTGAATTCATGAGCCAAATAATGGAGGATTAATGCTTCAAAGCCAGCCCAAGAATCAGTTTCAAAACGTTTCCCAACGGTCACACTGGTCCTAAGCGTCGCGGCGCTTCATTTCCAGTAGCTCATTGGAGCTGGAGCATCGCGGCCCTTCGGGAGGGAGCCGCAACGCTTCATCTCCAGTAACTTTCCAGTGAATATTATCGTTACGGGCGCCTCGGCCCTTGGGAGGAGGCGCCGCGGCCCTTCACGGCTCCGCGACGATTTCTGATTCGTTTCATATTTTACACATAGTACACTTCTTCCTTCATTTACCAACGTGAAACCCCTTGTTATTTGGCCAATAACCGTCTATCATTTCATGTTTCAAATGTTTTGTTTACGTACCAATATCTCTTTTACTAAGGAAATTTACGATTCTTGGTACAACGTGTGCACGTATGAGGAAACTATGTTTCCGACGTGCGGGATCCCAATTGTTCGAGTTATAATTAATAGGATTAACTTTATTTCACATTAATAAATTTCCAACAGTTTGAGCTTTACTTCTCATTGTTCTTATGATTTTTATTCAAATGAATTACCACTCCCTCCCTCCTAATTTATGTGTATTAATCTTTTTTTGTTTGTTTTAAAAAATAATCTAACTTAAACTTTAATTTTTTTCTTTAACTACAAGCTTTTATACCCACACAATTTTTTTTATTTAACTATTGAATATTCAAAAATCATCAACTTGACTAATCCAGACTTGCTGAAAGAAAACACGTTTTCTATCAGATATTTCTCCATTTTTTGCCTTAAACTTGAGCCTTTGGCTACGGGTGGAAGGATTGTTGTTCATCCCACCATGACTAATTCAGATCTGATTCAGAAATTTCTCCATTCAAAACTAACTAAAATGAGACCTGAATCAACTAACCAAACCAATATCGAAAAATTACACCCAATGACCTTGAAATTTGGCAGTTTTGAACTTTTCACTCCAGCTTGCTCCATGGACAAATCTTGGGGTCGTTTGTTAACTAGTTAGAGTTATACAAAGATTAATTATGTATTATTTTATACATGGCGTAATTATTTATGTATCCGTTATTTCATCTTCGCATAAAATAATATATAGATCTTTTCATAGTTTATACATGTATTAGTTATGCGAATTTTTAAATTAAAAATCAAACATCGTATTAATTATATACATGAATAACGTACCTCCTAACTAGCTACCAAACTATCCCTTAAGTCAAAACTTGTTATACTTGATGTATTACTCATTGAACAAATAAGATCAAAAGTTCAAGACCATCCACCCCAAATTCATTCATGTGGATCACCCAATGAATACAACTAATACTAAGGAAAAATACAAAAAGGGTCTGGATCAATACAATAAATAGAAGTACTGTCTGTGTCTCAATTTATGTGATACTTTTTGCTTTTTGAAAGTTAAATTGACTAAATTTTGAACTTAAATTGAATTATATTAACTCATTTTAAGATTAAAATTTATATATTTGAAAACACCCAGGAAAAGTTCAAACTACTTTGAGCAAGAGGGTACCTATACCCGAAATTGAAACAGGTGGAAAGGTAGAGCCGTAGAGAATACTTAGGGGCGCAAGACAACTCTTTTTAAGGAACTCGTCAAAATAGCACCGTAACTTCGGGAGAATGGGTGCCTCCTCACAGAGGGGGTCTACATGAAAAGTACTATAAGTTGCAACTTTTTTTAAATCAATTTGGTGAAAATATTGATCAAAGTTCATGCAGTTTGAATTTTGAGAAGCAAAAAATATTACATAAATTAGGACAGAAGGAGTAAAATATTTTCTAGCTACTTATACTTGGGTCTAAAATCAAAATTGGATTTCTCGGCAACTTTAGCTATCGTTTGACCATAGATTCCCAAAAAATATTTAATTATTTTGATTTAGGTGAAGTTTTCAAAGTTTGAAAATGTGTTTGGCCATAGTTTTTCAAATCATTTTCACTTTAAAAAAATATATATATGAAACATAACGTATACCCATAAATTCTAAAAACTATCAAGAATACATACCTAATTATACCAAACAAACATACTTGCTAATTCTAAAATTATTCCCATGTGTTTTAATTTTGTTGTTGAATTTGGTTTCAGTACTCTTGTTTTACTGTTTTTGTAATTTTCTTATTGAATACATCTCAATTTGTGTGATTTTGTTGTTGAATCATATTGTTTTCTGCATTTCAATTTGTGCAAATATAAGACGTCTTTGAATGTAAATACTCAATAATTAGTTATTGGACATTACAAGTAGTGATAATTTGTTTAGGATTAATGTAATAGTATCTGCTTAGGAGATAGCTTCAAGCTTTCAACTAATTCTTACTTTTTGAAGTATTCTTGATTAATGGGGAACATGGTAGATAAGAATTAGTTGTGTCATAAATAGATAGGGGGTTTTGTACAAAATATAAAAATTTGGGTAATTTTTAAAACATTTAAAATGGTAAATGTATAAATCTTGGCCCAAAAATATGTTTGAGCTAGAATTTGGAATTTTAAGATTTGTTTTCAAAATCTATTAAATTTTATGGCCAAACAAAATTTTGAAAAAATATTTTAAAAATATACTTCCAAAATCTTAAGCCAAGTCGGAGGGTAAAATAACCCCAACTTGCCAAAAAGAATATTGTGAGTAGTTCTTGCTATCAACAACATTATAAGCAAATTTGTCAGCTGAGAAGCACTAGGAATATGGTGAAGCTGAATGAAATCGGCAACCAATTTAGCAAGAATAAAGTGACAATAAAATTCGTGATTTTTCATAAAAAATGAGATTACGAGCAATATGAATTGCAGCCTAATTGTCACAACAAATAGAAAAGTGTGATGAATAACTTAATCAGATAATAAATGAATCATCCACAAGACCGCAAAGCTCTTATACACTGTAAAGACAAGATCAGGATTCCAGTAAATAAGAAAATTCAGCTTATCCACTAGGCATATACATTGATAATTGCATCAATATCCTTGTCAATAAGGATGGCATCATCCAATAAAATCAAAGAGAAATTAGATTTTTTTATGAACAAAGAGTAATAATTTAAATAATGTATATACCCTCTCCAGACTCCACTCTGCGAAATTACACTATATATGTTGTTGTTGTTGTTGAAGTTTTGCAATTTCAAATAAAATTCTCTATCACAACATTCTTGCACGAACTCACATAAAAAAACACAAAATGAATTCAAAAAACAAACATAAATTACTATCTTTATTCACTAATCAAAGTCACATCCAAAAGAAATTCAACATAATATGATTTCTAAGACAAAATGTATAACTCTAATTTTTAATTTACTGCTTAGTAGTTAGTGCATGCTTTTTTTCCATTAACTTATATATATTTTTTTAAATATACTTATATATTTTTTAAGATTAATTATTTTTTTCTTGAGGCTGGCAGGCCAAGAGAGGTTGGGCTATGGAGCCTGACTAAATGGTTTGATAAAATCTTAGCTCAATCCTGTTTAAATCAAGAGCTGGGTTGGGCTAGCCTCGCGGGCTAAGCCCATTTTTACAACTCTAATTCTTTACTCCGAGTCTTCATTTGAATTAGTGTAATTTTTATTCATGCCTTTCAGTTGTTGTCACTAAGGGTGTATATTTTTAGACCGGATCGGAATGGATCGACCGGTGGATTCTGGTCCTTCATTTTTTAAGATTTCGGTTTTTCGGTCCGATCCGGGTAAAAACTGAAATGATCCGGTCCGGACCGGAATGAAAAATTATAGGCAATGTTAATTTTTATAACTCTTCTAATTAGATGTAGAAGAAAATTTGAAATATTTGGAGGAAATTGAGAAAGGTAATGTTATTTTTATAACTCTTCTAATTATTTTTTAAAACTTATAATTTCTAATGTTTGACATTATTTATCTATCTTTTTTCTTTATGACTAGATGTGCAATATGATGATATGAATGATGAGGTCGTTTTTGTGAACTCGTTGGTGTGATTTAATGTCAAGTGGGGCATGAAGATTGTCAAGTTTTATTTGACAATATCAGGTCTACTTGATTACAAAATAATATAGAGTTTCGGTGCAACTCACACCCACCTGTTGTATGATGTTGGATTTGAAAGATTGGTGTCGTGTACCTATTCAAATAAAATATATTGAAGGATAAAGAAAAAAACAATTTAATGAGATTGATAAACAAACACATTGTTAAAAATTATAAATAAATTAAAAATTGCATTAAAAAAAACAGGTCCAACCGATCCAAAACCCGGACTGGATCGAATTTTTCAGGTCCGAACCGGAATAATTCAGGATCGGTCCTCGGTGCAGAAAAAATAAAGATTTCGATTCCGATCCGGTTTTGGACCGGTGTACACCCCTAGCTGTCACACCCTCTTTTTTTCCAGATATAAATTTTATGATTTAAAAGGGTTTTTCAATTGAAGTGGTGTTTTGAAAAGGGATAACTTTATTTCGTCAGAATAGCTCTTGGAATTGAGTTTTGCTGTTCCAAGTCACCTTATTGAATTCCTAATCAAAAGGAGAATTGACTCTTTAATTAAAGTATGTGAATAACAAAGTCTGAATAAGAAATTTTGTTGACTGGGGGAAGGTGTGAGCCCTTCCTGTTGCAATTCATGTAAATATCCGATGCCGGCAGTTTCTTCTTCTTCGCCCCTCCCTTGGGCTTCATTGCTGCTGCCGGAGCAACAACTTTGCCCTTCCCCTTCTGTTGTCCCTTACCTTTCGGTTTGGGGCGACTAGAGGAGCCAACCATCAGAATAGGCTTGGTCTTGGAGGTCGAAGGCTATCCTCCTAGTAAGTTTTTGTACCGCCTTCACATCTTCAAGCACCTCCGATATCTTGTCAATAGCTTTGATCTTATCCGGATTGATCTTTATTCTTCAGTTTGAAACCAAGAAACCCAGGAACTTGCCTGAGACAACTCTAAAAACATATTTTTTCTGGATTCAACTTCATGTTTTCAGAGTATGTCAAATATTTCCTACAAATGCTTTAAATGGTCATCTGCTTCCAGGGACTTAACTAATGTATCATCAATATAAACCTCCATTGTGTTACCTACTTGATCCTCGAACATACGATTAACTAGGCGTTGATATGTTACACCCATGTTTTTAAAACCAAATGGCATTACATTATAACAATAGGTCCCGTATCTAGTTATAAAATAGGTTTTCTTGGGTTCATCCTAATTTGGTTGTACCCGAAGTAAGCGTCAGGAAAATTTAGTATGTCATGCCCTGCCGTAGCACCAATCATTCGATCGATGTGTGGCAAAAGAAAAAAATCTTTTGAACATGCTATATTCAAATCTTTAAAATCTATACACGTTCTCAATTTATTGACTTTTTAGGTACGCCCACTACATTTTCTAACCAATCTGGATAATTTACCTCCCGAATGGAACCTATATTCAAAAGTTTTGTTACTTCCTTCTTGACGAACTTATTGAATTCGGCCATAGGCCTCCTTTTTGCTTTACGGGGGGAAACTTGAGTCCAAACTCAATTTGTGAGTTGTAATCTCCGGTGGGATACCTATCATATCTAAGCGGGATCAGGCAAAGCAGTTGACGTTAGCTTTAAGAAATTTAATTAATTTAAGCCTAAGCTCTGAGGTCAATCCGGTGCCCAGGTATACCTTTCTATCCGGCAGATGTATGAATAAGATGACTTGTTCTAGATCCTCTATAGTCAATTCGTGGCATCTGAATCATCGGGTAGCACAAAGGACCTCGGAACGCGAAAGTAGTCTTCTTCATCCTCATAGTTTATCTTTTCTTCCTTTTCATTTTTTAGACTCAGCGAGCCCGAACTCTGTTTTTGTTATTTCGCTTTCCTACCTTTAACTGTGTCTTTCATTTCCTTCGGTGTTTGCACTAATTCTTTTATTGCAAATATCTCCCTTACTGTCAGTTTCCCCCTCGGATTGTCTTGATTCCCTATAGTGTTGGGAATTTTAGCATCATGTGTAGCGTTGAAGGTACAACCTTCATATTATGTATCCAAGTCATGCCGAATAGAGCGTTATACCTCATTTTGCCTTCTATGACATAAAATCTCATTTGTTGAATTGTACTGGTTGCGTTGATTGGAAGAACAATCTTCCCTTTCGTGGTCCCACTTGCCATGTTAAAATCATTTAGAACTCGAGCTGCCGACACAATTTGGTCCAACAACCCTAACTACTCCACCACCTTCCATCGAATGATGTTGGTCGAGCTTCCTGAATTAATTAAAATCCGCTTAATATGAATTTTATTAATGAGGACAGAAATTACCAGTGCATCATTTTGAGGTTGAATGATGCATTCCGCGTCTTCATCATTGAAATATATTGTTTCCTCTGGTTCATAATTTCTGGATCTTCTCTCTAGTTATTGACACTTTCGTCTTCTTTGCGGTCATGATAGCTCCATTCAGAACATACATCACCCCGATAATCATATTTATGATATATTGGGGTTCCACCGGTTCTGTCTGCTTGTTTGCTTCTCTACTTCTATAGTTTCCCTTTGCACAATCACTTAAAAACTCACGTAGATGGCCATTTTTCAATAACCGGGCTACTTCATCCCTTAACTGGTGACAATCCTCAGTTCGATGACCATGAGTTCCATGGTAATCAAAGATCAAGTTTGGATCTCTTTGAGTCAGGTTTGTTCGAAGCGATCTTGGCCACCGTGTCTCTTTTATATGATCAATGGCCGAAATGAGCCCAGCCGCATCAACGTTGAAATTATATTCGGACAGCCTCATATTCTCCACAATGTTAGAAAAAGATCCACCGATATCATTTTTGAATTGCAAATCCCTACTGGTAGACCCTCGATCATTACGCATATCTCCTCTATCCGATGGGAAATTGCGATTGTTGTGACTCCAATTCGATTTGAAACTTGATCTCTCCAATTGCCCGTATGGTTGATATCTATCCTTTGAAGACTTTGACTCCGACTCGACTACCTTCTTTGATTTATCATTATTTTCGTTCCGTCCTGCTGACCTCGGTAGGAGTTTAAGTTGATCATCTTCCACCCTAATTTTGGACTTATACCTGTTATGCACATCGGCCTAGGTTACTGTCGGGAATTCCAATAGGTTCTCTTTTAATTTGAACGGTACACTGGAGCTCATATGATTTAGCCCATTGGTGAAAGCTTTAGCTGCCCACTCATCAGGTACTCGGGGAAGAAGCATCTGCTTCTTTTGAAACCTGGTCACAAACTCCGTATCTTTCTGAGAAATTTTGAAAATATCCGCTTTTCTTGCTTGAACCTTCCGAACTCTGGCATGTGCCTTTATAAAAACATCTGCATGTATTTCAAACAAATTAATAGAATGTTCAGGCAATATAGAATACCATTTCATTTCTCTCTTTGAAAGCGTTCTGCCGAATTTCTTTAACAACACAGATTCAATCTCATTCAGATGTGTGTCATTGTTTTTTATTGCATAAGTATATGAAGTCACATGCTCCTGTGGGTCTATCGTCCCATCATAATTTGGGAGTTCGAGCATTTAAAATTTTTTGGTATCAACTTCGGTGCTGCACTTGGTGGAAACGACAACTAGATGTATCTCTTCGAGTTTGGCCCCTTCAAGATCGGGGGTACCTCAGGAATCTGGTCTACCTGCGAGTTGTAGGTTTCAACCTTCTTTTCATTAGTGTCAATTCGTTTAGTTAAGGCTTCAAGCATTTTAAGACCTCTGAGGAATCATTAGTCCCTGAACCATTGGTGTTCTCGTCGACTTAATCCTCTTCTCGGTCTGGTTCATCATTTCAGACGGGATGAGCTTCATCTATCACACTCGATCCACTGCTTTTCTTTTGCAACTGAGTTATAGAGTCCTATTGCTCTTTTAGCTCATAAAAGATTCGAGTCAAATTTATTTCACCATCCTCATCATCATCGGTGTCTTCTGACATGATCTTCTATATGACTGGGGTAAAATCACAGAATTATTGTTATTCATTGGATCAACGAACAGAACGCCATTTGGCAAAACGACGGGCGGAACGCCATTCAGTGGATCAATGAGTAGAATGTCGGGTGGAACGTCGTTGTTATTATTGATGTTATGAGCACCATTGTCACCGTTGTTGTCCTCGTGGTTGCTAATCTCAATATTGATTTAACTAGCCATATTGTTAATACTTAGTTTTGACCTGTAACGACAAAAATCTCGAAAGAAATAAGTGAAATTTAAGTTTGAACCAAATCACTACTATTATCCTTAGCCCCACGGTGGGCGCCAAATTGTTTACCCAAAAAAAGGAATAATAGAATTTATAAGTGGTTTTAAGTATACGTGGATCGATTAAAAAATAAGCTAAATAAATTATTAAAAATAAGTAAATGGATGAAAATAATAAGCAAAAGAAGTAGCCTGAATGAGTGAAGTCTGGATTGAAACTTGTCAATGAACTTGGTCTAGTCCTTAGCTAAGTTGCTTCGAGCCCGAGCCAATATTATGAGCTTTTACAGATTTAATTATAATGAAATTGTGCAAGTAGACAAAAGTGAGAATCAGATGTCCTTCCAACATGAAGGTTGGACTCCTTTTATAACTTACAATACAAGACATTTATGCCCAAGAATCACTCATTCATTAAATGCAATTAAATGATAGAAACTGTCACTTAATGAGCGAATAGTAACGGCTGACATCATATCCAGAACAGATATGCGCTAAGCTCCTTCGATCTTCCACCCGATGTCAACAGATTTGGTCACCATTTGGTGTCATCTGGTTCTACCGTCAACCGGCTTTATTACGACACCCGAACTTACCATCGGTACAAATTATTCCTTCCTTCGATTTTCATTCCCAAACCATGCCACGTGCCACGTCGGTTTTCACCGTATACAAATATTTTTCTCATTTGTGGTAGGGAAGTCTAACAATATACATGTACCTATTTGATTGATTGTGTTGTCAACTCAAAACAATATAGTAGTAATACCTTTCGTTTGTTGTGAATCTTGTTTTCCGTTGGTTTCTTGAACTAAACTGAAAACATAGGGCTTAGAATTTCATCATAAATAATTCTCTTATTCTAAATGAATGACAATCCACTTCATTTATTCTTTTGTTTAGTCACAGCTCCGCCGAAGTTTTTTATTTCCTAATTGACGGAGTTGGTTAGTTGGATAGAATTAGTGTAACTAAAAATTAGTTCGTCTGATTAAATGCACCAAAATGGGACCAAGAACGAAGAGCTAGTCAAAACGTATATCAAATACCAAGTTGAATATGTCGTCACTCTTTGTTGACAAAGTCTTATAAATGTACTTGTAGCACCTCCATGTATACTTTATTTATATACTACTAGGAGTATTTAATTGTTCATTAGTTGATTTAGTTCCCTTTTCTCCTTAATTACAACTCTAGATACGTTACCTAAACTCAACACATTTACAATACTTAAACACACCATGCATTGAAAGCTACAAATTACACATTGACAGGACTTCACCACACCATGGATTTTTTCAAAGTCACAAGGAAAAAAAAGTAAAACTTAATTAAGACTAAAATCCATGTCTGGACACTAGGTGTGATGGATGAAATCCTACAACGGACTTGAGAAGAGAAAAAAAAAAGCATAAAGAAAACCACATGAGAAAGAAAAGACGAAGAGACGAAAACTAGTATTGCCAGAGCGTTGATCTTAAACATATGACATTATTTGATTGGGAAACACGAATACCACCTTAAAACAACCAATGACGAATTTTTGCTTGCATGCTTCTCTCTTTAATGGTATCTAAACTTGGCTTCCATCCTTTTCCAGACAATTGTCTGCTTAAGAATTCAGGCCTTCCTTCAAGAATATCACTGAAATGATCATGTTTAGATCCTTCTTCCCTTTTCAATAAGCAAAGATTCTTGTCCGAATTAAGCACATAATCGCGACCATTTCCCAATGACGAAGAAGAAACTGCTGCTGCTGCAGGACATATACGAGCGAAGACTGGTAAAAACCCGGTATATGCAGCTAACAGAGACTTGGATTTAAGCATAGTGCTTGTTTTCAATAAAATTTTCCGCGCTTCTTCTGATGACAAGCTTGATAGTTTGCCTTTCCTTATTGGAAGCATTATGTAAGCCTTGTTCCTCTCCAGTTTCATATCAGCAGGCAATGGAATCGGCTTTTTCCCATCCGCTATAGGCTTGAATTCAACAACCATTTGCTGGGGATTCTCCAGCATCAACTCTGCCACTGTTAAAGACTTGTCATAACAATGAACCGTTCCATCTGAAAAAATAACCTTGCTTGTGCCCTGTGGAATGGAATTGCCCATTTTAGGGTTTGTTGTGATGGTTCAGGAAGTCTACTTAAGATGAGTTATGGTGAGATAGGAAATGAATAAAAAGGGGGTGTTTTTTATGGGCTAATTTAATATACCATAGATAGTAAAGTACATATATTTAAGAATGAAAGGTTTGAACTATGAAGTAAAGGTACTAGTTTGTTTAACCGCTCCATCTTGTGACTTTAATTGGTGAGGAACATAATGGTGGTAATGACTCTAAAGAATGTCAAGAAAAAGGAAATAAATTAAAAGATCTCTTGTTTGGAGTTGTTTTCTTGATGCTGGTTTGGGTTAAAGATAAACTAGTTGACCTGCTCCTCTTTACTTGATCTAATGGAGCCTTGAGATAAGAGTCTTACCTAACAAAGAAAGTGCAAGTCAAGAGATGAGAAACCGTTCCAACTGTTTATCAACTGCATCTCCAAGTGATTCATCTCAAAGTTGTTATGTCATATTTATTGGAAAAGGTTAATCAGAACTCAGAAGAAAATCCGACCAAAGGAGACACAGAATACTCATAGAGAATATCAGAATCCCAGCTTGACTACAAAGTTCTGGTCATTCTAATGTGTTAAACGTATTACCATATATTATCTGATTTGCTATGTCAACAAAAAAACTATACAAATGGGTAAAGGCCAACTTCATTTGCCCACTCCTTAAACGTTGGAGGTCAATAATCTGGAGTTCGACAATTTTCGAGCCATAGGTAAATTCATAACCAAATGATGTAACAGTTATAGCAATATTGTGATTCCGAATTTAGAAGCACTAAAGTTCAACACATAAACAAAATATTTACAAGGTAGACAACTGCTGAAGAAGTGAACAAGTATGTGTGCTAAAAGTTGGAAGTCAATAATCTGCAGTTCGACAATTTCGAGCCATAGGTAAATTTTACACAACCAATAAATAGCTTCTCATCACACTAAATAGATGCTCAATGCATACAAATTATAAGTACTAAAAGACCTCATCAGTTTGAGAACAAATGGACAGATTCCATCTTTTCCAGACGGGAAAAAATAGTTGTACGAAAACATAAAAGAGGACACAATCTGTTGCAATTTCTGGTACATTGCTAATAATGACGTAAATTACTTTATATATTGAGAAACCCACTTAAATCCATCACCATATCCCATTTTGCGTACAATACTGCACATAAACACTTCCAAGGGACGAACGCTAGAATCAGCAAGATTCACCTTACTCTTGCCAGTAGTGACACCAGTCAGGCCAAGGTGATAACGCAACTCATCTTCCGAGGCAGCATACGGAATGTCTATCTTGTTTCCCAAAATGAGGAAGGGGACAGTAGCTAGGGACTCATCAGATAGCAGTGCGTCTAATTCTTTCTTTGACTCTGCAAATCGCTCTTTGTCATATGCATCTACCAGGTATACAACAGCATCAACCTGCAAAGGAAACTCATGCTTATTAAGAGAATGCTCACATCATCTCTTTGGCCGGTGTAAAGTTATGAACATAAAGAAAAGCAAGAAAAAGAACAGCAGGCTCCAACGCTATTAAAACTAACTGCTTAGATGACGGGTGGGTTGCCACAAACATCAGTGTGCAACATAGCGCAAGGAGAAAACGAGTAAATGGCACAAGAATTATAATATTTTCTAGAAGTATAATGAAATCTCTGAACAATGATTGCATATAAGTTAATTCTTAAACTTCTATTAGCTCTAGGGAGGTGGTCTTACAGCCACTAAACCCCAAACCTGGCCATCAGATGCCCATGTGCTGCACGTATAAATTTCAGGGTTCAGCAGTACAATTCTCGCATCATAAGTGGAGGGAGGAATCTTCTTTTCAATCTTAAGAAAGTTAAAATTAGCCAGTAGAAAAGAGGAAAAGAAAGAGTGCTTTAAAGGAAATAACAATAAGTTAGTGTTCTAACTTCTAACAGACACTGACATATTTTTTTCAAAGCCCAACATATTTAGATTTGTAAGGAAATAATACAACTCAGTAACCTCAATCTCAGTTTCTAATTAAAAGTAAAACTAATTTTTGGTCAAACCAAATTCCAGTTGGGCTGTTCTAAGTAATCAGTGCATCCATTTATTAGAGAGCAGAACAATTCTGAACGTATACAAAGAAATGCTGTGGGCAAACCATATAACGCTTAAAGAAAAGGCCATACTCATATATGCATCATTGGATGAAAGCAACATCATCATTCACTAAATACTGAAATACTTTCAGCAGAGGATATAATTAGCAAGGCTATGATTGCTATCTATTGATTCCAAAATTGTTATCCTTATTTTCAAAGTCAAACTAAATATATATTTTTAAAGGTAAATAGAAGTTTATATTTTGGTCAAACAAGCATCCAGCATGATTTAACTTATCACTTCCTTATTGTTGAACTATCAACAAACCTAAACGTTGACCAAATCCATTATCTGTAGATTCCAATGATAAAGAAGATATGAATGACTTGGAGGAAACACATATGAATGCATAAGAAAAGGATTTTGGACTTTGATGCATGCTAAGAATCCTGCCTGGCATGTAGGGAACACAAATGGTTAATATAGCCAGTGATAATGCCCATTATCCAAAGGAACCCTCACTATCAAATGACTTCAAACGGGGGACTTTAAAGAAGGATAGATGCTAATAAATAACAGCTCTGTATTCTTCAAGTCAAAAAGACAGTATATTTATACTTCTATCAATGTCCCAAGTTTACACTTTGGAAGTTGGGACTTGTATTCATCATCATTTCCAACTTGGGATATATTGCTACTTAGAAAAGCAACTGAGGAATTGAGTTGCTTTTACATTACCAGTTTCCAAAAAAAACAACTGACGAAACAGCCTATCTTATAGATATTAAGATGAAAAAATTTCAAGAGCCAGCGGTGCTCATAATTTCACATTTCATGGCATCAAAACAAAACCAAATATGGTGTGGAGAAAAGCATCATCTATATTATAAGATACCTTGTTTTTACAAAAATCTAGCAAGTATACAGGAAGTGGCATACTATGACATTACTTCATCATTATATACTAAGGCCAGTAAAGAGATTAGGAAAGGATAGCCATAGTGCATATCAGTCGCCACTTGCCACAGAGACCCCCTGCAACTAGCTGCAGAGTTGAACCCTTTCATTTTTGAGTCAGTCACTTAAACCCCTTCAGGTAATGTAAGTACTGCAATATATTAGATAGTCATCTCCTGTTAATTAAATTTTCCCAAAAACATTTCTGATAAAGTACTAAATCCTAGCTCTTTAATTAGTATTCAAATAAAAGACCATATATATGTCCACCTTTAAACTTCACTTGTTTCTTTGCTGCGAATCTAGTAGTTTCACACCTGCACCTATAGGGAAACACATTTTCATGCCTAAACAATCATACTACTGAGGATTCTTAAAATTACATATGATAGGAGTAGTATTTACTGTCTACTGTTTTTTTTTATAACCGTGGTGTCTGGGATATATGATAGAAGTAGTCTTTTACTGTCTACTATCTTTTTTTACAACCGTGGTGTCCGGGAATATTGTTTCCTGAACCCAAAATGTTAAGCGGATAAAGTAGTAGTCATTTTCTGGTACTTATTTCTTGTAATTATAACATAATTCATACAAAAAAATTGCAAAAGAAGCTTTCCTAAAAGAGAATAAAATGTCAAAGGCAAGAGCATATCTCAATAACTACAAAATTTCTAGTTTCCATCACATCTGGCACGACGATCCAAGCTGGGTTCTAGATATATTTCTAAGGTATAAAAGAAAATAATCACATCTTCTGTAGCTCCGGGAAAGAATGATAATCTGATAATTGGTACATATTTTTTCAAATCTCACCAACTTTTTCTAAATCGTGCCTGATTTTCTAAATCGTGCCTGATTAAGGGCATCAAATGTCCTTGTTGATGACACTATCTTTGAGACTTATCCCACATCATAAGACGGGGATCGAGCAGCTCAGACACCTCATATCCTTTGTGAGGGGTTTTTTGGGTCAAAACACTTCACAACACGTGTGCAGGCAGGAAAATACCTCAAGGGAACTTGTTGTCCGGTCCCTTTATACAAATGACCCCATCTTTGAGAATTAAGTCTACATGGCATTTTCCGCCCCCTTGTCCTGGTCAAGTCCTATATCAGAATAAGACAATTGGTTTCGGCAGATTATTAGTTGCTTGCCCTCTCTTAACTCATGACGTGTCTTGATACGTCAAAACCCCCAAACCACTGGTTCAGATGAGAAAATACCTCACAGAGTTGTGGACTGATCCATCTGTCAATAGTCCTTATATAGACAATTGTTGCAGGAATTTACAGTAACACTGGGTATGTTGTTGAATTTACAGTTAAAAATGTTCCATTCAAATATTACTAAAAGCTGCAGGTGATTAAATGAGTCGACAAAATTAAAGGATTCAATTCCGTAGAAAGTGAGTTTGATGAGGACTGACGGAATCTGCCCTTTTGTAATCCTGTTGGTGATCATCATATAGAGATACAGTTTTACATCACAATAAGTGCAATCAGACCACTATATCAACCTATGGTGTAACTCATCTGATTCACTAACTCCAACATATTTGATGTATTGACTCCAATACTATCAATGTTCAATTGTCTAAAGAAAAAGATCTCCGCAAGAACTCACATAAAACTCCAACTGGATAAATGTCAAACTCAGCAAGAATAAGCAAAAATTTTGCAATACAATAAATGTTACGCACTGGATCTTGAACGAAACCATACAGTTAGACTAAATGGTGAAGTATTTCTTTTAACTCCTCAGAGAAGTAAAGCAGTAAAAGTGACTGGCTCTGCACTTGCAACAGTTATATAATACTAAGAGCCTGCTTGGATGGGCTTTTGGATAATTTTAGTTATTTTGGCTTAAAAACAAGTTCTTATGAGCACCTTTTTATCTTACTCAAACATTACAAAAGTTCTTAAAAGGTGTTTTGGCATAAAAACACCTAAAATAAGTCAATCCAAATAGGCTCTAACTCTACACCACAAACACAGAAAATGAGATATATTCCAATATCGTGACGATTCAACAGACACACACATACATACATACACACACACACACACACAAATATAGATATGTATCTATGTATATTAACACACACATTCCATATAATTCTTCAATTAAAAACTATTTAGGTTACTCTGTGAATCTTTAGTATTTATTCTTCTCAATAAATACCAACAAGAAAAGTAGGGTACAAGGTAAAGCAATTATAAAAAGGTAGGCTAAGGGATAAAATAAGATTATGCAAAGACAAAACGAGAAAAACAAAAAAGGTACCAGACGCAATCACACCAAATCAGTCATTTCATAAAGTAGACTTTTAGTTGTTACATAATGATACGACACAATAAAATTTAAGTGACAATGAATAACAACACAATACGATACAATAAGCAACAAACATCCAAACAAGCTGTTAGTATTTATCCTGCTCAATACACGCTCATTTCATCCCAATAGGCAATAACTAATAATATATCTTTCAACACAAATTATTAGTGGCCTTGTTAGAAGTTATGCAAATATAAGACCACATATGAATTAAACATAGATGCATAAACCGATTCGAATACCTTAGCATAGTAATCTTTCCAGACACGTCGAGCGATCTGATGACCTCCTAAATCAAAGGCTTTGAATTTGATTTTTCCAATACTCAGCTCTTCCGATGTAGGATACTGTGTCGGTTGATGCTGAACTAATCTCTGCATAATCAAACACAATTAGAATTACGAAATCACTACTTTGAGACGATTTAAAAAAGCGAAAAGTACCTCGTCTTTGAGCATGTGAAGAAGAGTGGTCTTGCCAGCATTATCGAGACCGAGAAAAAGGATCTTAGCTTCCTTTTGCCATAAACCTAGAGATGCCAAAACGCCATACAACCAATCCAACACAAACATCATCGATCTCACTTCTTCTGCTCTCACCAGATCTGGGATCTACTACCCTAATGTACCAAAATAGAAAGATTATTTTCTTAAAGATGTGTAAATAGTTAAATAAATACTCTTTTTTATCCAGATAAAGTATTGATTATCGTAGTCCTCGGGAGTTGTGTAAAAGACAAATTTGTATGTGCTCTGACGAAGAAAATGATAAAAAAAATTAGATGGATTTAAATAGTAGTCTTTTAAATATTTCGGCGGATATACGAGTTTTGAAGTGGTTGATCGAAATATACAGAAAAAACATTCAAACAATATTATTTATTGTGTGTCTTTATAAAATTTAATCCGTTCATAATATCCGAGTATATGATTATTTCCTCTTAAGATTGAACAGAAACCATTTGTCGAAATAGAGACACCTCAAACTCCAGCAACTTTCAAACACAAAGACCGAAATAAATCACACGATATTATTTTAGTTTGAAAACAATACAGAGAAAAGTGTAAACGTGTATATTATAGAAATAATTGTATCTCTACTTATAATTAGAATATTACCATATATTGTTGTAAATATAGTTATGGTAAGACTATGATTTCTCTTTTGTATAGGCTTACGATTCCTATTGTATAAAGGATGAATATTGTACTCTATATATACTTTGATATTAATGAGAAGACTCCCTAAGGGAAATTAATATCATCTTGCATGGTATATGTTGGTATAATAATCTGTATTTGGCTAAATAATGTTTCAACACAATCTGTTAATCACTTAGTGAAACAGATTACACGATATAAATATTACTTAACAATAAATTGATCATGAAATAATAAACGAAAACAGAATCTGTTTGGAAAAATAATTTCAGAATATAATCGAGCCCACTTAGTTCAAAGTGTGTCCTTAAGGAAATTATTCCCCTCACAGTACTCGAGGTTAACGGAATATCGCCTCCTAGGATAGAACGATTATCTTACCAGAATAGTAGTACTCCAAATTCTGGTAGCATCGAACCACTCAACTGCAGTATATCACACAGAATGAATGTTCGAGTTGAAGATGAAATTCAGAATTGAAAATGAATTAATTAAATGAATGAATAAATTCTTGGAATAATCAAGAATTTATAGGTTTGGAGGTACTGATTCTGAATGTTTGCAACCATTCAGAATAGTCACCTAATTTTGGAGGGAAATTCGAAAAAGAGAGGGAGAGCCGGACGGGTCGGGTCGGTCGCGGGTTGATCCGTTTGGATTTATTTTTTTAATTAAATAATTAATTAATTAAAGAAACGTTTGTCCAAAAAGATTATCAATCAATCGTTTGACAAATCCAAATCCAAAGTCGAAGTCGAGCCGAGCGAGCGACGACGACGGCGCGAGGGGTCCTTGCCCTCTCAACCCTTTTAGCAACTAGAGAAGGTGTAATGTAATATATACACCTCTCTTTTCTTCACTTTTTTCGATGTGGGACAAAAGAGTCTTTTACTCCCTTTAATTTTCATCCCATCATTTTTCATTTACCAATATCAAAACCCAACAATCCCCCACATGAATGGGGAATGGCTATAAGATAAAAGAATGTACGGAAGAGTGTGATATACAAGCGAGAATTGACTGCATCTGGATAAGTAGGTTCCCTTTGAACTTTCCGTAGTGAACTTATATCGGATATACTCGATCAATCAGTAGATTTGATATCTTTGAACCGTCGAACTTTGTTGTATACCTAGACAACATAAGACACACAATCAACCCCCAACCGTTTATGATTCTCACGGTTGTGTTCGTTTTAGTCATGAACATCGCCTGGTCTCATGAGTGCATAGAGAATGGGCCTTTACTGTCATTCCCCTTTAAAGCGGCTTACACTTAACACTCACATATGTGATTTCTAAATATGTGGTCCTATAACCACATTATCTGGTCATATATTGCCAGATTTAGATAACCATTAAAAAACCTTATGCTTTATTAACTCATTAACAAGCCATGAACTCTTATCCTTATTTCTGAACATTGTCTTCATCCGAGAATGGGTTGAGTTATTTGACAATGTTGAACCGTCAGTCACAACTTTGTTTGATCTCTTTGAACCTAGCTCTTGGGATCTCCAGTCTGCTAGGTAGAGTTACCGCCATGATGACTTGTCCTTGGCCTTAACCTCATTCCCATTGATGATTTACCAACTCCCTTTCTAGATAAGTCTTTTGTAAGCGGATCCGCCACGTTATCTCTTGACTTTACATAATCAATTGTGATAACGCCACTAGAGAGGAGTTGTCTAATGGTATTGTGTCTCCGTCGTATGTGACGAGATTTTCCGTTATACATTACGCTCCCTGCCCTACTTATTGCTTGGTATCGCAATGTATACATATAGGAGCCAAAGGTTTGGGCCATAATGGAATATCTTCTAAGAAATTCCGGAGTCATTCAACTTCTTCACCGGCCTTGTCTAAAGCTATAAATTCTGATTCCATTGTAGAGCGGGCGTCGTATGCTTTGATGATTTCAAGACATCGCTCCGCCAACGGTGAAAACATATCCACTCGTGGATTTAACTTCAAACGATCCGGTGATCCAATTTGCATCACTATATCCCTCAAGTACTGCGGGATATTTATTATAATGCAAAACATAGTTTTGGGTGTGTTGTAAATATCCCAAGACTCGTTTCATTGTCATCCAATGAGTTTGATTGGGATTACTCGTGAATCGACTCAGCTTGCTTATAGCACATGTTATATCTGATCGTGTACAATTCATAATATACATCAAACTTCCCAAAACTCGTGCAAAGTCTAATTGTGAGTCAATTTCACCTTCATTATTTTGAAGTGCAAAACTTACATCAATTGGAGTCTTTGCAACATTAAAATTTAAATACTTGAACTTGTCAAGTACTTTTTCAATATAATGTGACTGTGATAATGCTAGACTTTGTGGAGTTTTATGGATCCTAATTCCTAAGATCAAATCAGCAACCCCTAAGTCTTTCATGTCAAATTTGCTAGCGAGCATAGGCTTCGTAGCATTTACATCGACAATATCTTTACTCATTATCAACATGTCATCAACATACAAACAAACAATTACTTCATGATTTGGAGTATTTTTAATGTAAACACATTTGTCACACTCATTAATCTTAAATCCATTTGCCAACATTGTTTGATCAAATTTCGCATGTCATTGTTTGAGTGCTTGTTTAAGTCCATAAAGTGACTTAACAAGTCTGCACACTTTCCTTTCTTTACCAGGAACCACAAAACCCTCAGGTTGTTCCATGTAAATTTCTTCATCCAATTCTCCATTTAAGAAAGCTGTCTTGACATCCATTTGATGGATTTCAAGACCATATACGGCCGTCAGTGCCACTAACACCCGAATAGATGTTATTCTTGTTACCGGCGAGTATGTGTCAAAGTAATCAAGACCTTCCTTTTGTCTATAACCTTTGACCACAAGTCTTGCCTTATATTTGTCAATAGTGCCATCAGCTTTCATTTTCCTTTTAAAAATCCATTTTGATCCTAAAGGTTTATTTCCAGGAGGAAGATCAACTAATTCCCACGTATGGTTGTTTAAAATTGATTCAATCTCACTATTGACTGCTTCTTTCCAAAATGTTGAATCAGAAGATGACATTGCTGCTTTAAATGTTTGAGGCTCATTTTCAAGCAAGAATATTACAAAATCTGGTCCAAATGAAGTAGATGTCTTTTGACGTTTGTTACGCCTTGGATCCTCTTTGCTTGGTATACTTTTCTTTGGTTCTTCCCGCGGTCGTTTAGATCTTTCACTTGACGACTCACATTCAGTTTTATACGGATAGATGTTTTCAAAGAACTCAGCATTATCTGATTCAATTATCGTATTAACATGAATTTCGGGATTGTCCGATTTGTGAACCAAAAACCGAGCTTTCTTTGTTTGTAGCATAGCCAATAAAAACACAATCCACAGTTTTTTGTCCGATTTTTACCCTTTTGGGCAAAGGAACTTGGACCTTCGCTAAACACCCCCACACTTTAAAATATTTCAAGTTGGGTTTTCTTCCTTTCCATAGATCATATGGAATAGATTGTGTTTTGATGTGGGGTACTCTATTGAGTATTCGATTAGTATGAGATAGCTTTCCCACAGCTCTGCGATGGCAGAACTAATTAGTAAGGCATTCATCATTTCCTTTAATGTTCGGTTTTTCCTTTCCACAATTACATTTGATTGTGGTGTGTAAGGGGCAGTAGTTTGATGAATAATTCCATATTCCAAACATGTCTCTGCAAAGGGAGATTCGTACTCTCCACCCCTATCACTTCTAATCATTTTGATCTTTTTATTCAATTGATTTTCCACTTCGTTCTTGTATTGCTTAAATGCATTAATTGTTTCATCCTTACTATTAAGCAAATACACATAACAGTATCGAGTGCAATCGTCAATGAAAGTTATAAAATACTTTTTCCCACCACGAGATGATATTGACTTCATATCACATATATTTGTGTGAATTAAGTCTAAAGGATTTGAATTCCTATCAATAGACTTATATGGATGTTTAACAAATTTAGATTCAACACAAATTTAACATTTTGATTTGTTACACTCGAATTTAGACAATACTTCTAAATTGATCAATTTTCGCAAGGTTTTGTAATTGACATGTCTTAAACGAACATGCCATAAATTATTTGACTCCAATAAGTAAGACGAAGCTGAATTTTCATTAATATTGTCAACAACCATTACATTGAGTTTGAAAAAGCCCTCGGTGAGGTAGCCCTTTCCTATGAACATATCATTCTTACTTATTACAATTTTCTCACTAACCAACACGCACTTAAACCCGTTTTTGACGAGTTGTCCGGCTGAAACTAAATTCTTCCGAATTGTTGAACGTGCAGAACATTGTTGAGAGTCAGGACCTTGCCGGAAGTCATCTTCAGAAGTATCTTCCCATATCCTTCAACCTTGGCTGTTGCAGTATTTTCCATAAACAGTACCTCTTCGGGTCCAGGGGGAGCATATGTTGTAAATGTTTCTTTTGCAGCGCAAACATGTCGAGTGACACCAAAATCCAGTCACCACTCCTTTAGGTTTCCAACCAAATTGCACTCTGACAGCATTGCACACAGATCATTCAGATCATCATTCATTTCCACCATATTGGTTGTCCTTTTCCCTTGTCATTTTTCGGGAGACGACAATCTGGGCTTTTGTGGCCAGCTTTCCCACAATTAAAGCAGTTGCCCTTGAACTTTTTCTTGTTAGAACCCTTCTCTTTTCCAGAAGGCCTCTTTCTTTTCTTGTTCATTTTCGGAGCAGCATCTTCAACGATGTTGGCCCCTTCAATTGGTGAACTCTTACGATACCTCTTCTCAGCGGTTTTGTTATCTTTCTCGATCTTGAGACGAATCACAAGATCCTCCAACTTCATTTCATTTCTTTTGTGCTTAAGATAATTCTTGAAATCTTTCCACGAAGACGACAATTTCTCAATCATTGAAGCCACTTGGAATACTTCATTCGATGAGTATAAGTGATACAAATGAAAAATATAAGACATCATTGGAAGGTTTAGTAGGTTATAAAGATTCACACGTTTTACGGTGAATATTGCCGATTAGAGTTCTAGAGGGAACTGCAATAAGACCTTATGAATGTGACTTTGTTTACAAAGGAAATACAACGTACTAAGGACTATCAGAGGTGGAATGAGACAAGGATCAGTGGTAAGTGAGGAACAGAGAACAATGCTAGAAGGGAAGATTATGAAAGGGGGATAAGCCCTCTTCCTCGCGTAAAGGGCGATATTGCGTATTATTAAGAATTACATGTATCAAGGTTAGTAAGCTAAGGTATGTTATAGATATTGGACTGGTAAGGTCCTCGACTTCGGCTACGTGGTACAACATGTTACAATTCTACATAACCTCGGGATAACAATGGTTTGTTGGGGGTAATTGAGAACGACATTATGGAACAATCAAAGAAGTGTTGTAAGAATATGAAAGTAGTTAATATGTCACGCCCCAAATCTCGGGCCCGTGACTGGTGCCCCTACCTAGGCACCCTTCTGCCCATACAACATAAATAAACCGCGGAAGATAAATAGCACTCATTTTTTAAAAAAACAAAGGCAAAGTCGGAAAGGCTTCCGTATAAATATAAATCACCCGAAAGGGTCTACGCTGTACAACAATGTAAATACAACTTACACCAGTCCAGCCCACATATGAATACAGACCTCTAAGAAAGTGACAACAACTATGACGGGACAAGGCCCCGCCATACCCCTGAATATACCTAGCCATAATGACAAACTCCGGAACTTGGAGTCATCTCAAAATGCTGAACAAGGATCCTAAGCTCGCGGATCCACAATCAGTACCTAGACTGCGGACATGAACGCAAATAAATTCGATATAACAAGTACTAAGTATGAAACGGAAATAAAGTACATTAAACAAGATCATAACTGTACAAAAGAATGACAGAGGCAAGTATAAAAATTAAAATACCGAGATCTACTGGTGCCATTTTAACTCATGAAATCAATCGTACATTAATCATTTTTTTCCTTCTTTCAATAAGAATTAACATCATATTCTTACATACATACTTAAGAATTTAATCAAGTTTTTCCACATAACTTACATATCTTACATAACATAATCTGGCCTTTTATGGAGGGACTTCTTATTTGGGAGCTTACTTTGATTATTCATACGTGATAATGTAATCCGGCACCCATTTGCGGGACACGGTGTACTGATGAATCATGTGGCATAATTCGGCCCGCCTGTGGGGCTCGGTGTACTGTGATATCATGTAGCATAATTCGGCCCGTCTGTGGGGCTCGGTGTACTGTGGAATCATGTAGCATAATCCGGCCTGCCTGTGGGGCTCGGTGTAAGATGACGTAACCCGGCCTATGTGTAGGCTCAAGGTAATATGGCGTAATCCGGCCTATGTGTAGGCTCGGTGTATCTCATAACATAATCCGGCCTATTTGTAGGCTCGGTGTATCTCATAACATAATCCGTCCTATTTGTAGGCTCGGTGTATCTCATAACATAATCCGGCCTATTTGTAGGCTCGGTGTATCTCATAACATAATCCGGCCTATTTGTAGGTTCGGTGTATCTCATAACATAATCCGGCCTATTTGTAGGCTCGGTGTGATTTTCCTTACATAACATTTTTAAACCATCTTTTCACTTCTTCTTAAGTCGTTATAACAACTTCCCATAAAGCTATTATAACAACCTTTCATTTTAGAGAACTTAAGACACTTTTATTCTTGCAACATTAGGGAAACTAAACCCAAAAATACTACGTACATACATACTTAAAAAGAATCATAAAACTCCTTCTCTTTAAATCAATAAACGTATACTTTTAAAACTCAAGTCACATACTCTTACGAAATCAAGCCTCTCAACTTTAGAAGTAAATCAAGTAACCCATATCTTGAAAAATAAAGTCTCATAACTTGTAAAGAAATCAAGTCTCATAACTTTAAATCAAATCTCTTAACTTTAGAAATCAAGTCCCATATCTTGAAAAATAAAGTCTCATAACTTGTAAAGAAATCAAGTCTCTTAACCTTAAATCAAATCTCTTAACTTTAAAGTACTTCACGTAACTTATACAATTTTGACTAAGCCACTCATACTTTCATAATCAAGACTCATATATTTCCAAAATTGACTTACTTACTTCAAATGAATTAAGTCGCATAGACTTACCAAATCAAGTCACATAGACTCACTAAAATTTAGTCACATAGACTTACCAAATAATCATGTCAAAGGAAGGAAGAAGTTCACATACCTCATTGGCGACTAACCCAAATGACAAGTAGCAATATGCTCCAATGTACTTCAACCTTATTGGCTATTCCACAAGCCAAGTAGATTGTGCTACACGTAGTATTTCAACCTAAAATGACAATAGCACTTCTATCAACTACAAGCTATCAAGTGTAGGACTTATACCAAATAATGGCCCTCTAATTCTACGGAAAATTGGCGTAACTTCCTTTGTTTCTACGTACTTTTCCACCTTTTCCAAGACCCGTATTCATCAACCAACAAGCCACATTTAAGGCACAACCAACAGTTAGCCAAAGGGGATTACACGTCTAACTGGACGTGTAAAATTCTGCCCCACAATTATACAAAACAGTCCACAAATCAACCCATAAAAACAGTCCGCAATCCAACCATAACGAGGGTAAAATGTGAGGCATTTTAACGCCTTTCCACACCCTTATTCCCTTAGGACTTCAATTAGCAAATACTACACTTAAACAGGCATAACAACAACTAAA
Organism: Przewalskia tangutica; assembly: GCA_029844215.1. Classification (NCBI taxonomy): domain Eukaryota; kingdom Viridiplantae; phylum Streptophyta; class Magnoliopsida; order Solanales; family Solanaceae; genus Przewalskia; species Przewalskia tangutica. The sequence goes on along the minus strand of CM056731.1, from coordinate 37,683,827 downwards.
TTTTCAGCATTTAATACCTCAAGATAGTCCACTAAACGACACAACAACGTCTAACAGTTTTGGGCAGTTTCTCGGCCACAACAACTACAATCCGATAACTCGTTCCTTAATCCATTTTATTCCAATTCGAGTTCCAAAACTTCTACATAAGTTATAACAACTTATTAACAACAATATTAATCCATTATAACATGCAATAGGTGAAGATAACAACGACAATAACCAACGAATTCCATTTGCACCAAATCTGTCCCAAATCGGTTTTAGCCCCAAAAATGGCTCAAACGCTTTTTATTCTTCATTATTTTCTAATACAAGTCCATCCATACATAATAACAATAAGTAATATCCAATTACTTTAAAAGAAGAAGGACTTTTACCTCATGTTTTGCCCAAAAACGCCCCAAAACAATCCGGTCTTTATTGGTGCGCGCTTCGTTTGCTCACTTCTTCAAGTTCCAATCACATATATGTACCCCCTACAACCTTAGGAGCAACTTCTCTTTGAATCTCACTTCCAAAAAGTCGACGGAACCCCTAGGGTTTTGGCATCAACTTTCGGCCAAGACAAGTAAAAACGTGTAGAATATTAATCTAGGCTTAGCACTTGGTTTAAGGGCTTAATCTTGGAGAAATAAATTGATCAACAATGGTTGTTCTTAGCCAAGGGGCTCTCGAAATTATGGAGCTAAAGGGGAGAAGATGAGAGCTTATTTTTTTGTCTAAGTGTAAAGTGATCCAAGTTTGGATATGTATAGCCAAGTGGAGTGGGACCCATGCCCACTTGTCCCCTCTCAAAATATCTAATTTGTTGTCATCTTAGCAAGACAAGTGGAGGGGTGCCACGTGTCGCCCTCCGATTGGTCCAAAATATAATAATTTTTCGAAGGTCCCCGCGAAATTGTGAAATTCTCGGCGAACCCCATATTATCAATTCCAACACCTTATAATCCAATACTAAGTCCATAAATCCAATTAGAAGTATTATACTCCAAGTTAATAATTTTTAAAATCGTCGTTTGTTTAGAAATTTTCCTTAAGAAAATGTAATTATTCTTTCCTTCCAAAATTCAAATCTTAAATCCTTAATCACGTACTCAATTAGTAGCCCTGGTATTACGGGGTGTAACATAATAAGTATAAATAGAACTGTATGATCGAGTATCAAGGTAGAAATATTTTTGTTTAATAATGAGTAGAATGAAGGATTACGACAAGGATGATAAAGGTGAATGAAATTATAGTTATGCAGATTTCATAAGGTATGATTACTCTAGAAAGGTGTAAGGACCAATGGTAGCGCAGGGAAAATAGTATTAGAAATACTTTGAGATAAGAGACCCCCAAGGCAACTTGAGATGGAAGTATAAAGGTAAGACGAATGGGCACTCGGTCGATGAGAGACCTAATAATGATAAGACAAGAAAGCTTGACAAGCCATAGGATCATATAACACCGTGAATTAGACATAAATATATGAAGCAGCGATTCCACAACTTATGTAGGAATACCTTTCAGAAAGTGTGTAAACGGAAGTAACAATGAGTAAAGCTCAAGATTAGCACCTAAACAGTTGAAAAGAGGCCAATGGCGCCTATGTATATAAGTATAAGGTAGACATTAGAGATATATGGCAAGATATGGTGACAGAGGAGTTGACTTTTGAGGAGAGTCCTATAGTCATACTTGATCTCCAGGTTAGAAGGTTACGGACTAAAGATGTGGCTTCCGTCAGGGTATTGTGGCGGAACAATAATAGGGAAGAGATGACGTGGGAAGCAGAATATGAGATGAAGAGGAAGTATTCTCACTTGTTCGTGATGCCTACAGGTAATTCCAATCCCTATTTGACTATTTTGATTGATGAATGAGACTATGTGTTATATTGTGGTCATGTGAGACATCTTTGTGTTGCTGAGTATAGGTTGATAGGTATAGTTAAAGGGACTATGCCGAAATTTGTATAGCTTGAGACCTTTGATGAACATTCGAGGACGAATGTTTCTAAGGGGGGAAGGATGTTACACCCCATAATTCCAGGGTAATAGATTGAGAATGTGATTAAGAAAATAAGATTTGAACGTTGGAAGGAAAGTATATTTACATTTTCTTATATGGGAAAGATTTCGATACTACAAATGTGACGACGAAAATTTATTAACTAGTAGTTAAATTCTTTCCAATGGATTTATAAACTTAGTATTGTATTATGAAGTCTTGGCATTGTTAATATGGGGTCTACCAAAAATTTCACAATTTTGTGGGCCCATCGAATTATTAAAAAATTTGGGCTAAGTATGGAATTATTTTTGTGAAGAGAATTATGGTTGAATAAGAGTGTGACATGTGTCCCTCCCTATTTGTGTGGCAAAGCTCTAATTATATTGTTTTACATTTCAAGACTTGGCTAAGTGTGAGAGATATTCTTGTAAAAAGAGAGACAAGTGGACAAGTGGGATTCATGGGTCCCCCCTCCACTTGTGCTACATACACCAATTCTATACAAGTCTTGCAAGACTTTGTGTATCATAAATATCTTCATCTTTCAAGCTCTTCTCTCTTCCTTCTCCCTTGAGATTTGAAATCCATAGTCATGAATAACAAGAGTTACTTATTTTCCAAGATTAAGCACCTTAACTAAGTTCTAAGCCAAGTTAACTCTCCATAACAAGTGGTCATGGTATTTGATTTTCATACTTGTCTCTGTCATCTTTTGGCCAGTTATGATCTCATTTACTGTACTTTATGTTTACATACTTGGTGCATTGTTGTACTGACCCCCTTCTCTGGGGGGCTGCGTCCATGCCTGCAGGTATAGGTACTCAGTTTGATGATCCTCGAACTTAGGATCTTTGCTCAGCTTTTGGGATAGCTCCATTGTTCCGAAGCTTGTCATTTTGGTACAGACTTATGTATATTCAGGGGTACGGCGGGGCCTTGTCCCGTCACATTTCATTATCAAACTCTTAGAGGTCTGTAGACAGGTGTGGGTGATAAATGTTCATTTGGATACATGTGGGTTTTATATGTTGTAACTGATCGGTGTATTTTATATACACCTTTTGAGTCTGTTTTAGTTAGTCTTTTGTCCCATTTTGCACATATAAGTGTCGTATTAGGATAGTTTTTCTTTCTATTGAGTCAAAGTGGTTGAAATGGCCAAATGGCGGAAAAGGAGCAAAAAGAGGGCAAAAGAGGAGATGTCGGCTGAAAATAGAAAGTGGCGAACGAGGCTAAAATCGGACAGCGCGCGGCCTCCTGCGACCAAAGCGAGCGCGGCGCCACTATTCGAAGACGAAGACTCGTCGCGGCGCCTCGAGCAGCGGATCACGGCGCGGCGCCGCTCGGCAGCGAATATCGGTCGCGGCGCCAAAACACCCGACGGATCGCGAACTTCCGGCGCCCATGGCTATCTGCGAGGCAGCGCCACGCGGAAAAATTAGGTCTTTTGGATTTTGGGCCAACTGCGAGGAAAAGAATGAGGCGTTTTTAAACCTATATAAGGAGAACCTAGGCGGTTTTGAGGTTCCCTTCTTGACAACACAAGATTTTCTTGCTAGAGATTGGAGACCTAAACATTAGTAATTTCTTTCCTTTTCTTTTCTTTAATTCAGTTTTGCATGATGAACTTTGAATTAGTTCTTGTCATATTCATGGCTAGGAACTAATTCTCTTATAAGACTTTCTATGTTGAATTTCTTGAATCTTATGTTATAATTTAATGCATGCTTATGGTTATTTTTCTTATTGAGAGATCTATCCAATAATTGAGTTGAATTCTTGGTAACTAATTGACAACTAGTTATCACTATATGATTTCTAATCAGTTACGAAAGGGGATTGTGAATATCTGTAAGTTGGGTAGACAGCTTGAATTGGGGATGAAAATACCTCAATTAGTTTTGTAAGCGTTGATGAGAGGCTTAACAACCCTAATTTTGCGCATTGTGCGTGACGGTCAACTAGGTTTTGTTCTTAATCCTCCTATGAGTTACTTATCAGTGAAAGTTAGGTAAGGAACAATATTGGGGTTGAGTGTTTATATAACCCTAACGGGAGTATAAAACGATTTCGTAAACCTGCTTTCTCCAAAAGAAGAATACCATAAGTAATGCATTAGTAAGTAGCATAAGCGGATAGTGAGGATACATAGAAGCCCTATTCTCATCACATCAGAAGTAATTCTTTATATTTACTTATCTTTAATAATTCTTAGTTATAAACCAAACAATCAATCATTAATTCACCAAATAGATACTAGAAAATAGATAGTTGGTACTTGAACCCTAATCGTAGAGGACGATATTCGGTCTTATCTAAGACTATACTACTTGATACGATAACGTGCACTTGCGTTTAAAAGTGTATGCATATTACGCGCATCAAGTTTTTGGCGCCGTTGCCGGGGATTAGGCATTAGTTCAATATCAAAATTATCTATTTTTAAATTTCTAATTTGGTCTTTAATTTTTAATTTTTATTTTAATTTTTACGTTTTTTTGCTATTTTTCGGAAAATCAGGTTGCCGTGATTTGTTTTCTTTTTGATCTATTTGCAATCGGTTTATGCGAAGGAGAAGAGGAGCGGACACTCTTGTTCCCTTCAATCCGAGATCGAGAAAACGCAAACGAGCGAGAAAGAATCAACGGGTTGCAACTTTGATAGAGATGGACGGTAATCTAAACAATAACAGATGAGAGAAGAGTTAGGTGAAAATCAACCTAACCGGAAGATCCTCATCAAGTGCGATAGATGTGGAGGATAGAGTCCGAATCCACCGAGAAAGAAGTTTGGGAGATTATATCGCCCAAGAGTGAATGGAGCATGACGTCATTAGGCTCGCAATAGGAGCCAACAACTTCGAGATAAAACCGGCAATTTTGAGCATGAGTACGGCACTGTTTGTGCAATTCGGAGGCGCCATCGGAGGATCACACATGCATAGCTAATTTCTTGGAGCTATGTGCCACTTTCGGATATAACGGCGTTGCGATGATGCCGTCGGGTTGAGGCTCTTTCCGCTTCTCACTCGGGGATAGAGCAAAAGTATGGTTGAATTCACGCGGTAGGATTCGATATTCACATGTAGCGCGGTACGAAATTCCTAGCCAAGTTCTTTCGCCATGTAAAGCGGCAAAATTAAGAGGAGTTGAACAACTTCTACCAAGGCGATGGAGAGTCCTTATATGAAGCTTGGGAAAGGTTCAAGGATCTACTGAAAGTGCCCACACCATTGCGTTGAGTTGTGGAACTTGGTCCACATCTTCTACAACGGTGGCGGTCTGACCGGGATCATCATAGATGCAGCCGAGTGGAGCATTCATGAGGAAAACAACCCGACGCTCATGAGTTATTAGAAGATATGGCCACTAACAACCATGTCACATAGAGAGGCGACTAGTGGGAGAAGCTGTGGTCCACGAGATAGATGCTATTGTTGCCTTGAATGCCCAGTGGCCGCCACTAGCGAAAGCGATTATGCAGCATGTCTGATGTCGGTGAGCGATGCAGATGCCTAAGGCGTGAGATATGTGGTGGCCCACATACATTTGATAGGTGTCCTTCACGGATCCCACTAATATACGATGGAAGCGGTAGTGTCAGCGATGAAGTAATTACGGAAGGCAACGAACAACCCTACTCAAACACTTATAATCCGGTGGAGGAATCACCCAAATTTCTCATGGAAAGGAGATCGGGGCGGCAGAATCAATATCGGTGACAGCGAGAATCGATGCGGCGGAATCGATGCTCGAGAACGCGAGAACCAATACACGGGTCGATGCAGAACCAGCAGAACGAATCAGCGACCGCCATTCAAGCCCCGGCCTCAACAATTGATACGCGGTTCAGTGAAAAGCGGATGAGCTTAGCGGCTATGGCGGCACGCCAACGCGCCGACGCGATTTATGACGGCTAGATCCTCGTTGAGAATCTTGGAAACACAAGTAGGGCGGTAAGCGAGCAAACATCGAGCCACGGGGACATTGCGAGCAATACAGAGGTAAATCAGGGAAGCGATGTAAGGCGGTGCAATTGAGAAGTGGAAGACAATTGGAGCAATGCCACCTCACCAATAGTTGAGAAGGAAGCGAGTTAGAAAAGAGAAGGTGGTGAACCTAACCCGGTGATAGAAAACTCAGGAGAAGGAGTATCTGAAAAGATTCCTTTCCCCCGGAGATTACAAAGGAAGGCGGTCGATAAACAATTTTCCAAATTCTTGGAGGTATTCGAAGTTGCATATCAACATACCTTTTATAGAGGCTTTGGAGCAGATCCGTCTTATTTCAAGTTCATGAAAGAAATCTTGGGAAAAGAGGAAAGCGGCGAATATGAGATAGTAGCACTAATGAAGAGTGTAGTGCTATCTTACAAAGAAGTTGCCACCAAAGCTAAAGGATCTGGAAGCTTTACACTACCATGCACAGGGCGGGGTGGCGTGCAGAGCTCTATGCGATTTAGGGGCAGTATAAATCGATGCCTTATCGGTTTTCAAAAGATTGGAGTTGGGAGAGGCTAAACCAACCACCGTGAGTCTGACTAGCCAGCGGACATGGAGTTCATCCGAGGCAAGATTGAGGACGTGATTGTGAAGGTAGGAAAATTTTTCTTTCCTGCCGATTTCCTCATTCTTGATATGGAAGAAGATGCGGAAATCCCTATCATATTAGGGAGGCCGTTCCTAGCAACGGGAAGAGCTTTGATTGATGTTGAAAGAGGGGAGTTGACATTAAGGGTGGAGAATGAAGAAATGGTGTTTAAAGTGTTTAAACATGTCATCGAACCACCACCAATGAGTAGGTGCTTTGCAATCAGCACCATCAAACCCCCATGCGAGCCATTACAAGTAAACCAAAGAGTGATGAGCCCAAGGAAGCAGGTATGGTTTGCCGAAATGCCACTAAAGGAGGTAAGTGTTCCTGAACTCCCTATTACCGATAATGCTAAAAAGAAAAGGAGAAAAAGAAAACGCCAAATGTGGAGGAAATGGATAGGTTGGGGGCTTAATCCACCCCAAGGTTATTAAGACTAAGGAACTTGCGTCCGGCTAAAAGACGTTAAAGACAGCGCTACTTGGGAGGCAACCCAACGTTTTCAATTATGTTATTTTAATTTCTGTCTTTAGTTTATATTTTTTTTCTAAGAACAGTCTCACGGTCTTGGAGTCTTGTGTTTTGTCTTTGTGATTGTAGTGCTGGAAATAAAGCGAAGAAAAAGCAAGGATTTCGAAAAGCGGGTAGCGCCATGGCCTTGGCAACCGCATGGCCAAAAAGCTGAACATGCACTGAAGTTTAAAGCGCGGCGCCGATGCGAACGCGGCTGAAATATCTGAAAAGTCTTTGAGATTTAGCGCGGCTCACAGGAAGCGCGGCTGCGAAATCGAGAAAAAATGTGCCAAGTTGTGCGGCGCCAGAGCATGTAGCGCGCAGAAGTCCCGAAGGAGTGCAGGAGTTTAAGCGCGGCTAAAATCGAGGCTGCGGCCGGCGGGAATCGAACTTAAAACGCCCAATCAGATTTTCCCAATTCCAACTTCAAAACCTAACGCCCTCTCCAAAAACCCACGAAATTTGAAACTCTCCACAAATCCTCCACAAATCCAACCCAACCACAACCTAAACTCTTAAATTCCAAAACCCCAACTATCTCAAACAACAAAGCTCCATTCCATAGCCTCAACCACCAATTGAAACAAGAACAAGCTTGAATCTTCTCATGAAAGGTAATCCCTATCTTTGCTCTTGAATCCTTTCACTGAAGTCATATGAGGTAGTAGTTGGGAAGAGTATTGTAGTTGGAGTATTTTGGGTACTGAAAAGTTGGTTGTGAAGTTGGAGAAAAGAGTAGAAAAGGAGGTTGTGGGCATTGTTGAAGTTTGGGGGTGTTATCATTGCTAGTTGTTGAGTGTGTAGGAGACATTGTGCCACAAAATTAGAAGCTCTGATTTTGTTTAAAAATGACCACGAGAAGAAGAGGATCCACATCCACCCCAACCCAATCTGACGAAAATAGGGTTGTGAGCTACCAAGCCTACCACAGATACAAAAGGCTTGATACCAGACCTGTAATTCCAGACAGGGGACTGGAGTACCACAGGGGATCGTCTGGGGAAGGAGACGTTTATGAGCCCCTCCGGGCTAGGCTAGAGCTAAGGGTGGAAGAGATTTGTCAATCCGTGAAGATAGCACCAGTAAACACAACAATGGTGCGTGAATTTTATGCGAACTTTCCAGAGAGAGTGGAAAGGGGGTGCTTTGTAAGGGGAGTCTATATGCGTGGCGGGAGTCAGAATGCACAAGTGGAGACAGTTGATGTTGAAGAAAGTAGCGATTGGAACCATTTTAGAACATGGTCTAGGAGCAGCAACAACATCGACTGGAATAACATTGCAGACACAGTGAGCTACCCTGGGGCTGCTTTTGAGATTGGAAGAAATGGATCTAGAAAGCGGCGGTGCCCGATTCAACAAAGCGACCAAGGCTTGGCTATACTTCATCCGCGCCCGCATGATTCCATCCACGCACTTCACCATAGTGCCAGAAGACAGAATTAAGCTAGTATATGGAATCATGACGGGAAAAATAATTGATGTGAGGAAAGAGATAGTGCAGAGCATCGAAGAAATCAGCAGGTTGGTGACAACAGGTGGATTGGGACACGGCTCGCTTATTACCAGTCTATGCCACATGAGTGCGGTCCCACAACTACCCACGATACTCGTGAAAAAACCAAGCGCCCGGTGTCTATGGGATAGTGCACTCTTTCCCGCACCCAGCCCCAAGCGGCGAGACGGAGAGCACCAAAGAAGCAGCAGCAGCGAAGGCGCCATGGATGAAGATGAGCTGAAATAGGGGCTCAATATGGCGAGACCCGGCCACCGGCCAACCACACGGGCAGACCCGTCCGAGCCCACAATGGGGCAATTGTACCAACACGGAGGAGATGATGCAGACCTTGCAAGCAGTAGTACAAGGACAGCGAAAACAAGGCAACAAATCGGCGGTGAGTGCCTTGTTCAACCAATGGTCGATCGTTAGCCACCGCCACCACCACAATTTTAACCAAAGTGTGTAAGTGTCGTTTTCGTTTACTGTCGGTGAGGCTACACACAGTGGGGACAATGTGGGCTTTATGTTTGGGGGTGTTTTATTTGTGTGTCAGGGTATGGTTTATTTAAGTCTTTTATTTGTTTTATGTTTATTTTGAGTCACCAAAATTTTTTCCTTTTAGTCATAATTGCTGTCAAAAATCATGTATCTTTGTAGTTGCTAGAAACACCTAGTGAAGTAAGGTGGAATAATGTAAAGGAATCGAAGCAACTATCTAAACACTTAGGATAGATATGCCAAAAACTCACAGAATCTGTCTTTTTGGAGTTTCTTGCTTGAATCATGCATGCAAAATGATAAACGCTTATGTGTTATGATTTCTTGCTATTTGAGGCGAAATAGTTAGGATATGTATGTTAGGGAGATGACTCAGGCATTTCTTTGATAGCCAATTCTTACCATTCTTTTCTACCCTGTACTTTAAAAATATCCCTAGTCAGCCCCATTGAGCCTAAATTTGAAACTCTTCTTTGACACCCTATATTCCCACAAATTGTGCCATAAGTGAAAATATGAAATAGTGGAGTACATTGTGTTAAAAAGAAGAAACAAAAAGAGTGAACAAGTTTGATGCACCCCAATAGAAAAATAATAAGAAAGAGGCAAAAGCCTAAGTTTGGGGGTGCCTATTAGTATAATACACTTCACTCTCCCAAAACAAAAGAGGGGAAGGATAGAATTGAAGTGAAGGAAAGAATCAAAAGAAAAAGGGAAAAATTGAAAAGCCAAAGAGCTTATGGTACAGAAAACTGAGCCTAAATGCCTATCTTTACCAACCCCTACCTAAGCCTACATTACAACCCTCAAAGTCCGGAAGATCTCTTTTATGCATATCCAGAATTAGTGGAGAATAACAAGTAAGCATGCCATAGGAATTATTGAATTTATATGCATGATTTAGTATATCGACTCACATTAAGCATGATGAATATGAGTTTGCGAAATATCTAGCTTCATGTGTTTAGTGTGCTGAAAATTTCATGCTATATGTTCCTGCATATTATTCTGCTAACCTTCATGTTTTTCTAGTTAACATTTATGCAGCAAAAAGTGATTAATGACAGGGGAGTCTTTTATTTTTCGTTCTTTGAGTCTTTTAGTTTATTTATTTCTATCTTTGCTCGAGGGCGAGCAAAGGTTAAGTTTGGGGGTATTTGATCGGTGTATTTTATATACACCTTTTGAGTCTGTTTTAGTTAGTCTTTTGTCCCATTTTGCACATATAAGTGTCGTATTAGGATAGTTTTTCTTTCTATTGAGTCAAAGTGGTTGAAATGGCCAAATGGCGGAAAAGGAGCAAAAAGAGGGCAAAAGAGGAGATGCGAGCCAGCAGAGAAAGTGGCGAACGAGGCTAAAATCCAGACCAGCGCCGCGGCTCCTCGCGACAGCGAGGCGCGGCGCCACTATTCAGAGGCGAAGACTCAGCGTCGCGCGCCGGGCGGCGGATGCAGCGCGGCGCTAAACATCCGGCGAGCTACAGAAGATCTGAGTCGCGGCGCCTCGAACAGCGAGATATCGGGCGCGGCGCCAAAACACCCGACGGATCGCAGAACTTCTGGCGCCGCGGCGCCTATCTGCAGGGCCGCGGCGCCGACGCGGAAAAATTAGGTCTTTTGACGGATTTTTGGGCGAACTGCGAGGAAAAGAAAGGAGGCGTTTTAAACTATATAAGGAGAACCCTAGGCGGTTTTGAGGTTCCCTTCTTGACAACACAAGATTTTCTTGCTAGGAGATTGGAGACCTAAACATTAGTAATTTTTTTCCTTTTTCTTTTCTTTAATTCAGTTTTTGCATGATGAACTTTGAATTAGTTCTTGTCATATTCATGGCTAGGAACTAATTCTCTTATAGGGCTTTCTATGTTGAATTTCTTGAATCTTATGTTATAATTTAATGCATGCTTATGGTTATTTTTCTTATTGAGAGATCTATCCAATAATTGAGTTGAATTCTTGGTAACTAATTGACAACTAGTTATCACTATATGATTTCTAATCAGATTCTGAAAAGGGGGGATTGTGAATATCTTTGTAAGTTGGGTAGACAGCTTGAATTGGGGATGAAAATACCTCAATTAGTTTTGTAAGCGTTGATGAGAGGCTTAACAACCCTAATTTTGCGCATTGTGCGTGACGTCAACTAGGTTTTGTTCTTAATCCTCCTATAGAGTTACCCTTATCGTGAAAGTTAGGTAAGGAACAATCGGGTTGAGTGTTTATATAACCCTAACGGGAGTATAAAACGATTTCGTAAACCTGCTTTCTCCAAAAGAAGAATACCATAAGTAATGCATTAGTAAGTAGCATAAGCGGATAGTGAGGATACATAGAAGCCCTATTCTCATCACATCTGAAGTAATTCTTTATATTTACTTATCTTTAATAATTCTTAGTTATAAACCAAACAATCAATCATTAATTCACCAAATAGATACTAGAAAATAGATAGTTGGTACTTGAACCCTAATCCTAGAGGACGATATTCGGTCTTATCTAAGACTATACTACTTGATACGATAACGTGCACTTGCGTTTAAAAGTGTATGCATATTACGCGCATCAGTAACTCGTTTTGGAAAATTCTGTATACAGTGGCAGCCTTGTCGGCTTGCCTGTTTTTATTATATGAGTTTTTCTTATGCTTCAGCTGGTTATATGTGATGTGTGGATATAAGGTGCCCAGGTAGGGCACCAGTCTCGGCCTGTCGGTTCGGGTCGTGACACTTGGAGCCTCCCACTATCCCCACTCATCAAATGGAAACTCGTGCCAAGCATAAAATCTTCAAACCCAAAGGCCAATTTAACTTGTCTGCCCAAACCATTTCTCCAATTCCCAAGAACCCTATATTGGCTAAATAAGACCCTAATTGAAATGCTACTATGTCTGAGGAATTCAATGCATTAACTAAACAGAACATATGGGATCTAGTACCTAAACCTGAGGGGCGAATGTGATTCGTTGTCTGTGGCTATTTCGTCACAAATTCAGAGACAGTGGAGATCTTGAGAGGTATAAGGTACGAGTTGTGGCTAATGGCACAAATCAGTAGGAGGGTATTGATTGTGGTGAGACCTTCAGCTCGGTTGTCAAACCAGCTACCATTCGCATAGTTTTGAGCATTGCCATGGGCAAACACTGGCCGATCCATCAGCTTGATGTGAAGAATGCATTCTTACATGGGGATCTGAGAGACAGTCTACATGCATCAGCCGCCAGGGTTCACTGTTAGCGATTTATCCACACGTTTAACGCAAGTGCACGTGTCGTGACAAGTAATATAGTCTGGGTAAGACCGAATATCATCATCAGGGATTAGTGTTCAATTACCAATTTCTATCTTATGGTATATATTTGGTGATCGATATTTTGATGGTTGTTTATATCTATGACTACTAAATAATTATAAAAGTTAACTAAATTACTTTACTTAAATCAGATATAGTGGAAATAGGGTGTTACACCTCGTATTTACAGGACATGTTTTAAGAACGTACGTGAGAATCCCAAATGATAAGATTAGAGACTTGTAAAAATTTATCGGAATTATGGAATTGTCGGAAAACGTAATATTGTGACGAATGGAAGGGCGACACGTGTCACCCCCCCCCCCCCTTATGGTGCCTTGGATGAAATTAGGCAAGGATAAAAGGGTCATTTGACCTTTGTTAGGATGACTAAGTCTTGCAACTTGAAGAGCTTGACAATGTTGACTTGGTCAATGGGACCACAAGTCTTGATATTTAAAGAAACTTCATCCAAGCCACACATTTGTGCACATCTTGACCCTCCATTGAACTATATAGTAGTACTAGTAGCAAGACAAGCTCAACACTTAGCCAAATTTTTCAAGAATTTGAAGAACTCCAAGAGCAAGCTCTCGGGTTCATGCTCCTTAGAAAAGAATTTTTTTGTTGTTGTTGTCCATTAAGCTCCACACTTTAAACCAAGGTTCATGAGTGTATTGTAAGTGTATCTCAATAGAAAAATCCCGGAAAAAGATATTTTTCGTGTTAGTCGCAAGATGAAAACCTAGTTGCTTTTCTAGGTTTTGTTTGGAAGATTGAAGGAAAGTTGTTTGTGTTGTTCTAAGGGTCTCAAGTAGCGGATTGAAGTGTCTAGAAGAGGCTCTAAGTTGCTAAGGAGCGAATTCATATTTGAAGTTGGACTAAGAATCGTTGAGGTAATAATCTTGTCTCTTAAGTGTTACAAGATTATATATTGTTGTTAGCCTTACATGTTTGCTAGCATGAAGTATATGTGTTGAAGTTTTATAAGTATTATGGATTGATTGTAGCCTTAAATCCGAAATGTCATTTAAGCCATGTGAAGTTGGATTACAATTTGGTCGTTTATTAGAATCGTCGCATGTTACTTACTTGAAGATTATAGTAGTTATAATCGATTGCGACTTGATATCATGTTATGCTAACAACTTGGATTGAAATGGAAATTGGATAAGAATTGGTGTTGTTGTATCTCAATGTGGCCGAATTGGACTAGTAGTTTGTATTAGTTTGATATCTTTTGTGGGGCGGAATTTTACACGTCTAGTAGGCGTGTAATCCCCTATTGTTAATTGCTTTGATTGGGCCTTAAATGTGGCGTGTTTGGTTATTGAATTCGGCCTTGAAAAAGGTGGCAAAGTATGTAGAAACAAAGGAGGTGATGTCCGATTTTCCGTAGAATTTAGTGACTTTACACTTATAATATTCTACGTTTGAAGTAAGACGTTAATAGACGTATTGTGGACATTATAGGTTGACATACTACGGGCGGAATATTGTACTTGGCAAGTGGTTTGACCCGAAGAGGTATGTAGAACTTTCCTATCTTTTGAGCATGATTAGTTGCACGTATATAGTACGGTAGACGTACAAGACCTTGATATCCTTTACTTGTTTTAAGAATAGCCAAGTTGGGTGAGTTAGGAGATTAACTCACTTCTTTGAAAGTATTAAGGATGTCTTAAGTTTTTAAAGTTAAGGGACTTGAAGAGTTTTAAAGTATGTGATACTTGTTTTGTTTTAAACGTATAAGTCCCTTGGATAGGAGATTGTATTTGGCTAAGGTATAAAGTGAATATAACGACTTTATGGGAAGTTGGTTATATTAGCTTTATGGAAAGATAAATGACTTGATTTAATGAAAGGCAATTTGATTTTAAGGCATCAATTGCCTAAGGTTTTATAAGAAAATGAGTCACTTGATTTAGAAATGTAACTTTATTTCTAAAGGTATTGTGACTTGTCTTGAAAAGTAATTTTGACTTGATACTACGGTTAATAGTATCTTGGAAGTTTTATACGAAAAAGAGTCATTTTTTTTAAAAGAGTGGAAATATGTAGTACTTGGGTTAAATTCCCGGATTTTTATAAAAGACATGTTAGTGCCTTAAGTAAACTAAAATGAGAGTGTATATGAACGAGAATAATAAGAAGTTAGGGGATTTCTTAACTTGCTTATATATTGTATGATAAGCCGGTAGTGCTTATGTTATGTATGATAGCCGGTTTGTGCTAGTGGTATATTATTCATTACGGGGTCATTCCCCGGGTTTGTGACATTTGCATATTCCGTGGATTTGCTACCCACGATACGAGGAATACCTCATGCGAGTCCGTAAGGGCTTATGCGGGTGAAATAGTCCGTGCGGGCGGTACACCTATCGCGAGAATACCTCATGCGGGTGAAATAGTCCCATGCGAGGAATACCTCATGCGGGTCCACACGACCTATGCGGGTGAAATAGTTCTAGGAGTAGGATTGCTTAATGATACTGCGGGCGGGTGGTCCTGCTTTGATCGTGAGCTTCCTATTTTTATGTTGTAAGTATACTCCTATTTACTCTCATTGTTAGTAAGGCACAGTGTACTATAATTTGATTATCATACATGTCTCCGGCTTTGTTTTAAACTTATGATGTAATTACAGTATTTTCCAGTTTTACATACTTAGTACATATATTGTGTCGACCTTCCTCGGGGGCTGCGTTCATACCGCAGGTAGGGGTAAGCAGGTGGTGGATCCTCATTCTTAGGATCACTTATCAGACGTCAGAAGCTCCATTTCTCCGGAGGCTTGTCTTTTTGGTACAGTTTTTCCCTGATGTTGTAGATTTATGTACATTCAGGGGTATGTCGGGGCCCTGTCCCGCCACAGTTGTTATTCTTAGAGGTCTGTAGTCACATTTTGTGGTTTGGGCTATAAGAACCGAGTTGTACAGTTTTGCTTTTGATTATGCATATTTTATGGAAGGCGACCTTATCGGCTAGCCTGTGATGTTATTGTCTAAACATGTTGTATGTTGTGTATGTTCTGCTTTATTCTCGGTGTATACAGGCAGGGTGCCAGGTAGGGCACGATCGCGGCCGGTCGGTCGTGACAAAAGTGGTATCGAGCGATTAGTCCTCGGAAAGTGTCTGAGGCATCAGTGTCTAGTAAGTCTTGATTATCGGTGTGTTGTGCACCCATCTATAATCGGAGGCTGCGGGACATTTAGGATTGGTTTCCATTTTTCTCTCTCGAGATCGTGCGATGATCTGTCTTATTAGGTTGAATCCTCTCGACCTATTCTTATGAAACGATTATGCCTCCACTGGCGGCGGGGCGAAGGGCAAGCGGCATGAGTAGCGCTGGCCGCAGAGTTACGGACTCGAGCCTGACTATGCACGAGGTAGTAGGCGGATCGGCGAGTTCAGCCACGCCGCGATTAGAGGAGCCGAGCGCGGTAGCTCGAGGTTCGTGCAGAGCCTCGATTCGCGGCCAGTGCGAGTATAGAGACTATGGGGAGCAGATCCGGTTATTGACCAGTATAGTAGCAGGGCAGCGCCGACAGGAGCAGGTATCTAACCCTAGAGCCGACAGTTTGCGGATTCGGGATTTTCTGGGTTGTCATATGTCACGACCCAACCCCGGGGCCGCGCGGTACCTGCCGGTACCATCGTGTATATGTCGAGAGAATAGCGGAACATACACAACACATACGCATAAAAGTAACATCACCGGCGGTAGTGCCTTCCATAAAACATACTTAACAAAAGTATAATAGTACAACCGGTTCTTATAGCCCAAAACACATAGGTGGCCACACTCTAAAGATAACAATGGCGGGACAGTGCCGCCATACCTGGATGTCTGAGATACCTATAGCGTGGGGAATATCCGTACAATAAATAAGCTTCCGAGGAATGGAGCTTCGACACCGGATAGTGATCCTAGGAGCGAGGATCCTCAATCTGCTTACCCTACTCGCGTGCATGCAGCCGGGAAGGGTCGCAACAATATGTACCAAGTATGTAAAGCCGGGAAAATCTTGTAATATGATATCATAAGTCTAAAAGCAAGTGAGTCATGAAAGACAATAAAATACCTTTTCTTGTGCCTTACTAACAATGAGAGTGACAAGTATATATATATAATCTGCGTAAAATAGGAGGCTCATGATCAAACAGGTACCTCGCCAGTAGTATCAATAAAACCATCCTACTCCGGGACTATTGCACGCGTGGTCCCGCGTGGACCCGCGTAGGTACTCATCGTGATACCGCCGGCGTGGGACTATTTCACCCGCGTAAGCCCATAAGGACTCGCGTGAGGTATTCCTCGCATCATGGTAGCAAATCCACTAATGTGGTATAACGATCTTGGGGACTTTCCGCCGGATATACTCTTACCACCAGGCGGATGGTATAACGATCTTGGGGATGTACCGGATATACTCTTTACACCTGAGCGGATGGTATAACGATCTTGGGGCTTGCCCGCCGGATATACTCTTATCTTGGTGCGGATGGTATAACGATCTTGGATCGCCCGCCGGATATACTCTTGCTGGCGGATGGTATGACGATCTTGGGGCCGCCTCGACATACTCTTTACAGAAGGAGGTGGTATGACGATCTTGGGGCTTGCCCGCCGACATACTCTTACCCTATCTCAAATCATCATATCATAATAATAAATAAGTTAAGAAAACTTATAACTTCTTATTAGTCTTGTTCATATACCCTCTCATTTTAGTTTACTTAAGGCACTTAACCATGTTTTTAATAAAAGAACACCGGGAGTTTAACCCAAGTACTACATACTTCAACTCTTTTGAAAATGACTCTTCTTTATACATAAAAACCTTTGGGCAATTGATACCTTAAAATCAATTTGCCTCTCCATATACTTATCTTATTTAGAGTAAATCTCTTCTCATTAACCTTTTATGAAGCTAATAAACCAACTTCCCATAAAGTTGTTATATTAACTCTACACTTTAGTAAAATCATACTTTTCCCCTAACTAAGGGAATTATACATTCTTAAAATGAAACAAGTCATTATATACTTAAAACAAGTAAGAATACCAAATCTTGTACGTCTCAGTACTACATAGTTTCATCTATTCATGCTCAAGAGATAGGAAAACTTCACATACCTCTTTGGTCAATCCACTTGCTAGGTCCAACTACCGAGTAATATTTCAACCTATAATAACCATGATATGTTCATTAACCTCTAATTTCAATGTAGAATAATCTAACTCAAAAGCCACTAAATTCTATGGAAAATTGGGCAACATTTCCTTTGTTTCTACTCACTTTGCCACCTTTCTCAAGTGAAATTATCATCAAAACACCACATTTAAGGCTCAATCAATCCAACAATTCAAAGGGGATTACACCCAAAATTCTGCCCATAAGTTTACAACAATACACTTAACAATTCTAAGGTAGTTTTTAGGCTACAACATGCTCATTTACTCTTTTAGCCAATCCTTTCATATTCCAACCATAATTCTCACATGCAATCAATCTAAGAGCCTTATTTCCAACTAAAAGTTCTTCTTACTTAACATGCAATACCAAATACCAACTATAAAAGAAGAATGGTTACCTTAGAGCTTTTAGCCAATTTACCCCAACAATTGCTAGCCTCTACTTCAAGAATATCACCACAATAGTCTTCACAAGCTTGTAATAACCTTTCCTTCCTATCACACTTTCAGATTTTCTTTAGGCTTAGAATTTCTCTTGGAAACTTAGAGAAGGGAGAGCTAAAGCTATAGAGAGAGAGGGAATGGAAGATGACCAAGTCTTCAAGACTTGGTCAATATATTGCATGCAAGAAATCAGATGGTGGGGACACTTGTCACCCTCCCAAGGTCTTTTAAAGAAAAATCGACTTTTCTAAGTTTTTCGCCCAAAATCCCGCATCGGCGCGCCACTTGGCGCCCGGCTGTGAAACCTCCGAGCTCTGCGAACTTTGTGCGCGGCCCTGTCTCTGGCGCGCGGCTGCGCTCTGCGACCTCTCGGTACTTTAGGCGCCATGCGCCGCTTTGCACGAAACGCATTTACGCGCATTGGCTGAACTTGTAACTCTCATAACTTTCTACTCCGACGCCCTATCGACGAACGGTTGGTTGCGTTGGAATCTAGACTCAACGAACTACGCCCTAGGCCTTTAAAATACTTAGGAACTCTCAACGAATCGGGTCATAACCCACCTCAAAGTTGACTACAACCCGCCCGGAATAATCCGTCAACCTATCCTTTGAAAATTTTAAGTCTTACATGCTTTCGTACGCTCTCATACGTAGGGTCAGAACTACGGGGTCTAACATCATACACCCGAGTTTTATGGTTCGAGGTCTGAGGAGGATCCGCAGGAGTTCATTCGGCAGTTACAGCGGACTTTGCAGGTTCTTAGGGCTTCAGACAGTGCATTATGCTAGCCTCTTCTGGGTTCTGTGATATTGCGTTAAAGCGGTTTGAGTCATGAGCCGTCGAGAGGTGAGGATGCTCTTCCAAATTTGTTGGGAGGAGTTTACAGAGGCCTTCATGGATCACTTTTTGCCTCCTGAGATGAGGAGAGCCCGTGTAGATAGATTTTTGACCTTGAGGCAGAATGGGAGGACTATCAGGGAGTATAGCACAGGTTTGACTCTTTGGCGTGCATGCGCACCATTGTAGGCGACATGGCGGACAGAGTTCATCGTTATGTGATGGGGCTAGGCCGTCATTTGATTATTGCATGCTTGGGAGTGGCTCTTGGCCGGTATGACATTGCGGAGATGCAGCGTATCTGCGAGGATAGAGAATAGAGAGAGGAGGATCAGTTGACTCGAGCCAGCCCGAGGCCAGACAACGAGTCTCGAGGCGATTTTGGCGGACAACCTCGAGCAGACTAGGTCCACATTCGGCCGGCCGCAGTGCTCCTTCACGATTTCTGGCGGGAGGTCGATCGGCCCAGTCATTCGGAGCGGTCGGGCTCGGGACTTCGAGGTTTCGAGGCGAGATCGTCCGTCGAGACCACCTGCATCTCGATGTGCTCGACGGTAGATCTCACGAGAGAGTGTCGTGTTCTGCGGGAGCTTGTTACTCGTGGCGGTGGGCCATTTGAGGAAGGCTGTCCGTAGAGCGGCGTGGGTGGTGCAGTGCGTACCGGATCGATTCTTTGAGTCTTCCTCTTCACGTGGTTATGCGCCCGGGCGAGGTGTTCTGGTGGCGGCGCGCGAAGGTCGTGGTGGTGGTTCGATTCTAGCGGTCCACGACCGCATTTATTCCTTAGCCGCCGGGATCGTGAGCTTCCAGCGTCGTCGCGGTACATTATTGATTTCATGTTGTAGCGTTTATGCTTTGATAGATCCGAGTTCTACCTTGTCCTATGTGTCCCCTCTTATGCGGGTAGAATCGGGATAGGCGGTGTCGATAAGCCTTTTGAGGTAGCTACGCGATGGGTGATTCGGTGTTAGGCGGCGGGTGTATAAGTTGTCGTGTTTATTTCTGATCGTCGGACCACTTGCAAACTTGATAGAGTTGGAGATGACAAATTTTGATGTCATTATGGGTATGGGTGGTTGGCTTCTTGTTATGCCAACGTCATTGTAGAAACGAGTTGGTTCGGTTCGATTTCTGGCGAGCGATTATCGAGTGGAAGCGGCAACACGGCGTCGGCAGGGTAGGTTTATTTCTTACCTCGAAGGCTAGGAAGATGGTGCGAAAGGGTACATCTATCATCCGTTGGGTATTTGTCTGAGGCTTAGGTGCGATTCTTGATCGATGCCGATGGTTAGGGAGTTTCGGATGTGTTCCTGCGACGCTTCGGGTATCCTCCCGAGAGGGAGATTGAGTTTTGTATTGACACGTTGCGGACACTCGACCTATTTCTATTCCAAATACATGATGACACTTGAGTTGAGGAGGCTGAAGGACCGGTGAAAGATTTCTTTGGAAAAAGGCTTTATCGGGCCTAGTGTTTCTCCCGGGAGCGCCGATTTTGTTTGTGAAGAAGAAGGATGGGGCCAGCTGCGTATGTGTGTTGATTACGAGCGGTGAATAAGGTAACCATCAAGAATAGGTACCCACTCCCGTGATTGATGATTTGTTTGACCGATTTGCGAGTGCGAGGTGTTTCTCAATATAGACTGCGATGCAGTTATCATCAGTGCGAGTTCGAGGCGAGATATCCCAAAGATCGCATTCGGGACCGGTGATGGGCACTATGAGTTCGGGGTTATGTCTTTCGGTTTGACCAACGCTCGGCGGTATTTATGGATTTGATGAGCGGGTGTTCAAGCCATTTTGGATACATTTGTGATAGTATTCATTGATGACATCCTGGTTTATTCGCGTCTGAGCGAGAGTATCACGGTCGCGAGGCGGTGCCGAGGTCCTCCAGGGCCGTGATTGTCGCCAAGTTCTCCAAGTGTGAGTTTTGGTTGGCCTCGATGGCATTCTGGGGCACATTATTGGGGTGATGGTGTTGGTGGATCGGCAAAGATTGAAGCGATCAAGTCTTGGCGAGACCTACTACTCCGGCCAAGTGCGCGATTTCTTAGAAATTTGGCGAGTTATTATCGTAGGTTTGTGGAAGCGATTTGCCGATTTGTGCAGATTGACTAGGTGACTCGAGCGGCCAAGTTCCGGTGGGCGAGGCTTGCGATAAGGGTTTCCAGTTGCTGAAGGAAAGGTTGACTACGGCTCCAGTTCTTACTCTTCCTGAGGGGTTAGACGGGTACGTGATTTATTGTGATGCCTCGGGTATCGGGCTAGGGTGTGTTTTGATGCAGCACGACAATGTTATAGCCTATGCTTCCCGACAGTTACGGAAGCATGAGAGGAATTACCCTACCCACGACTTAGAGTTGGCCGCAGTTATTCTTGCCTTGAAGATTTGGTGACATTATTTGTATGGGGTTCATGTGGATATTTATACAGACCACAAGAGCCTCCAGTATATCTTCAGGCAGAGGGAGCTGAACTTGCGATAGAGACGGTGGTTAGAGTTGTTGAAAGATTATGATGTTGATATTCTATACCATCCGGGGAAAGCCAACGTGGTTGCTGATGCCTTGAGTCGTAGATCGATGGGAGTGCAGCCGGTATAGCGAGAGACATGACATGGTCGTCGAGATCCATCATAGCGAGCCTTGGGGTTCGATTGATTGATCCGACGATAGTGAAGTGCGGGTTTGTGAGGTTGTCGAGTCTTCCATCGTTGATGAGGTGAAGAGGCGCGGTTTGAGGACCAGTGTTGATGCGGTATCGAGATGCGACTCTTGGGAGAGAAGAGTCTATTAGTAGCGCTGATGGGGTGCTAAGATTTGAGGCGGTTGTGTGTTCCGATGTGGCGGGCTTAGTCGGAGATTTTGGGGAGGCACACAGTGCTCGTTATTCCATTCATCCGGGGTCGACCAAGATGTACCATGACCTCAGATGTTTGTATTGGTGGGATGGCCTGAAGAGGGACGTGGCGAGTTTTGTTACCTGATGTCCTAATTGCCCGGCGTCGGTCGAGCACGAGAGGCCCGGTGGATTATTGCAGCTATTGAGATTCCGACTTGGAAGTGGGAAGTGATCAACATGGACTTTGTTACAGGTTACCTCGCACTCGGAGGAAATGCGACTCCATTTGGGTTATTGTTGGTGTGGTGAAATCAGCCCATTTCCTTCCAGTCAGGACGACGTTTTCGGCTGAGGACTATGCCAGATTGTACATCAGAGAGATTGTGAGGCTGCACGGTGTCCCGGTGTCGATTATATAAGATAGAGGAGCCTAGTTTACGGCTAACTTCTGGAGATCTTTCCAGAAGGGATTAGGGACACAGGTGAGTCTCGGTCTGACATTTCATCCTCGGTGTGGGCGGCGAGCGTACTATCCGGACAACGAGGATATCTTTGCGAGCCTGCGTGATTGATTTCAGGGGTAGCTGGGAGGATCATTTGCCTCTTGTGGAGTTTGCGTATAACAACAGTTACCATTCTAGTATACAGATGGCGCCATACGAGGCTTTATATGGGCGGAAATGTAGGTCGCCGATTGGTTGGTTCGACGTGGGCGAGTGCGATTAGTTGGCCCGCACTTGGTTCGGCGTGTGGATAAGGTGAAGCTTATCCGGGAGAAGGCGTGCGGCTTCGAGTCGGCGAAGTCATATGCGGATAATCGGCGTCGGCATTTGGAGTTCGGTGAGCGATTGGGTCTTGAAGGTGTCACCCATGAAGGCGTGATGAGATTGGAAGAAGAAACTTCGGCCCAGGTACATTGGGCCCTACCGGATCATCCGTCGAGTAGGCAAGGTTGCCTATGAGTTGGATCTGCCATCGAGTTAGAGGCGTACATCCGGTCTTCCATGTTTCTATGTTGCGGAAGTGTATCGGAGATCCAGGCGAGTTTTCCTGCTAGTGAGGTCCGGTGTGAGAGGGGTTATCGTATGAGAGAGTCCCATAGCGATACTCGATCGCGGTCGGCGGCTGCGGACGAAGGATGTGACTTCGTCAAAGTCTTGTGGAGGAATGATAACAGGGAGATGACTTGGGAAGCGGAGGAGGACATGTTGAGGAAGTATCCTCACTTATTCCCTACACCTTCAGGTAATTCATTTTCCCTTACTTGTCAAGTTTTAATTGAAGTATTTCTTTTTGCTTAAATGCTATTATGTGGCCATGTGTGGCATTATTGGTATGTCGGGGTTGTGAAAGGTAACTATGTCGCTAATTATAAGTTTGGCTCCGAAAGAACATTCGGGGACGAATGTTTCTAAGGGGGGAAGAATGTTACACCTCGTATTTACAGGACATGTTTTAAGAACGTACGTGAGAATCCCAAATGATAAGATTAGAGACTTGTAAAAATTTATCGGAATTATGGAATTGTCGGAAAACGTAATATTGTGACGAATGGAAGGGCGACACGTGTCACCCCCCCCCCCTTATGGTGCCTTGGACGAAATTAGGCAAGGACAAAAGGGTCATTTGACCTTTGTTAGGATGACTAAGTCTTGCAACTTGAAGAGCTTGACAATGTTGACTTGGTCAATGGGACCACAAGTCTTGATATTTAAAGAAACTTCATCCAAGCCACACATTTGTGCACATCTTGACCCTCATCAACTATATAGTAGTACTAGTAGCAAGACAAGCTCAACACTTAGCCAAATTTTTCAAGAATTTGAAGAACTCCAAGAGCAAGCTCTCGGGTTCATGCTCCTTAGAAAAGATTTTTTTTTTTGTTGTTGTCCATTAAGCTCCACACTTTAAACCAAGGTTCATGAGTGTATTGTAAGTGTATCTCAATAGAAAAATCCCGGAAAAAGATAGTTTTCGTGTTAGTCGCAAGATGAAAACCTAGTTGCTTTTCTAGGTTTTGTTTGGAAGATTGAAGGAAAGTTGTTTGTGTTGTTCTAAGGGTCTCAAGTAGCGGATTGAAGTGTCTAGAAGAGGCTCTAAGTTGCTAAGGAGTGACTTCAGATTTGAAGTTGGACTAAGAATCGTTGAGGTAATAATCTTGTCTCTTAAGTGTTACAAGATTATATATTGTTGTTAGCCTTACATGTTTGCTAGCATGAAGTATATGTGTTGAAGTTTTATAAGTATTATGGATTGATTGTAGCCTTAAATCCGAAATGTCATTTAAGCCATGTGAAGTTGGATTACAATTTGGTCGTTTATTAGAATCGTCGCATGTTACTTACTTGAAGATTATAGTAGTTATAATCGATTGCGACTTGATATCATGTTATGCTAACAACTTGGATTGAAATGGAAATTGGATAAGAATTGATGTTGTTGTATCTCAATGTGGCCGAATTGGACTAGTAGTTTGTATTAGTTTGATATCTTTTGTGGGGCGGAATTTTACACGTCTAGTAGGCGTGTAATCCCTTATTGTTAATTGCTTTGATTGGGCCTTAAATGTGGCGTGTTTGGTTATTGAATTCGACCTTGAAAAAAGTGGCAAAGTATGTAGAAACAAAGGAGGTGCTGTCCGATTTTCCGTAGAATTTAGTGACTTTACACTTATAATATTCTACGTTTGAAGTAGGACGTTAATAGACGTATTGTGGACATTATAGGTTGACATACTACGGGCGGAATATTGTACTTGGCAAGTGGTTTGACCCGAAGAGGTATGTAGAACTTTCCTATCTTTTGAGCATGATTAGTTGCATTATATGATACGGTAGACGTCTGAGACCTTGATATCCTTTACTTGTTTTAAGAATAGCCAAGTTGGGTGAGTTAGAGATTAACTCAACTTTGAAAGTATTAAGGATGTCTTAAGTTTTTAAAGTTAATGGACTTGAAGAGTTTTAAAGTATGTGATACTTGTTTCGTTTTAAACGTATAAGTCCCTTGGATAGGAAATTGTATTTGGCTAAGGTATAAAGTGAATATAACGACTTTATGGGAAATTGGTTATATTAGCTTTATGGAAAGATAAATGACTTGATTTAATGAAAGGCAATTTGATTTTAAGGCATCAATTGCCTAAGGTTTTATAAGAAAAGGAGTCACTTGATTTAGAAACCTAACTTTATTTCTAAAGGTATTGTGACTTGTCTTGAAAAGTAATTTTGACTTGATACTACGGTTAATAGTATCTTGGAAGTTTTATACGAAAAAGAGTCATTTTTTTTAAAAGAGTGGAAGTATGTAGTACTTGGGTTAAATTCCCGGATTTTTATAAAAGACATGTTAGTGCCTTAAGTAAACTAAAATGAGAGTGTATATGAACGAGAATAATAAGAAGTTAGGGGATTTCTTAACTTGCTCATATATTGTATGATAAGCCGGTAGTGCTTATGTTATGTATGATAGCCGGTTTGTGCTAGTGGTATATTATTCATTACGGGGTCATTCCCCGGGTTTGTGGCATTTGCATATTCCGTGGATTTGCTACCCACGATACGAGGAATACCTCATGCGAGTCCGTAAGGGCTTATGCGGGTGAAATAGTCCCATGCGGGCGGGTACAGCCTATGCGAGGAATACCTCATGCGGGTGAAATAGTCCCATGCGAGGAATACCTCATGCGGGTCCACACGACCTATGCGGGTGAAATAGTTCCAGGAGTAGGATTGCTTAATGATACTGCGGGCGGGTGGTCCTGTTTTGATCATGAGCTTCCTATTTTTATGTTGTAAGTATACTCCTATTTACTCTCATTATTAGTAAGGCACAGTGTACTGTAATTTGATTATCATACATGTCTCCGGCTTTGTTTTAAACTTATGATGTAATTACAGTATTTTCCAGTTTTACATACTTAGTACATATTGTGCGACCCGCTTCGCCGGTGCGTTCATACCGCGGTAGGGGTAGCGGTGGTGGATCCTCATTCTTAGGATCACTTATCGGGCGTCGAAGCTCCATTTCTCCGAGGCTTGTCTTTTCGTGCGATCTTTCTCACGATGTTGTAGATTTATGTACATTCAGGGGTATGGCGGGGCCCTGTCCCGCCACAGTTGTTATTCTTAGAGGTCTGTAGTCACATTTTATGGTTTGGGTTGTAAGAACCGAGTTGTACAGTTTTGCTTTTGATTATGCATATTTTATGGAAGGCGGCCTTATCGGCTAGCCTGTGATGTTATTGTCTAAACATGTTGTATGTTGTGTATGTTCTGCTGCTATTCTCTGATGTATACCTGAACGGGGTGCCCAGGTAGGGCACCAGTCGCGGCCCCGGGGTCGGGTCGTGACATAGGGCTTCCAATCTCCTCAACTATCCACTCGCTTTAATCTTTAATGCAATGATAAAGGTTCTTCTTCTATATTGAGATAGCAGGTTAACTAAGCCGTTTCATATTCCGGTTAGGATATATAAACACTAAAACCCGATGCAGAACCCTTCTATCTTTCGATGATAAAATTTACCACAAAGGAGGAATTTAGAACAAAAACCTATTAAACTAAACAAGTATCGGAGTACTTTCGTCCACGATTTTAACCTATGTTTATTCAACTATAGCATATTCACAATCTCCCCTTTCGGATCTCGATTAGAAATCATATATGTGATGATAATTAGTGATCAATTAATTACCAAACAATCAAAGCAATTATTGAATAAATCTCAACTATATAAAGAAGAAACCAAAACCATGCATTAAATCATAAAACGAGGTTCAAGTGATTCAAATGGAAAACCCTAATTAAAGTTTAGCTCCTAGCCATATACATGCTAAGAACTAAAAGATTATCCAACATAAACTGAAAAATAAATAAAGTAAGAAAAAGAATTACTCAAGAACAAGCCTCCAATCTTGAAGCTTTCAAGACTATGTGTTGTGTAGAGTTGGGGATTGTGGAACCCTTCAAAAAATTTCCCTAAGGCCTTTTTATATCCTCCAAAAACATTCCCAACTTTACCCTCTTGGTCTTGGCCCATTCCCATTCGGATTTGGCTGAAAACCCGCGTCAGCGCCACGGTCCTGAGACCGGCGTCGTGGCGCCGAAACTCCTGCAACTCAGGTTTTCTTTGGGCGCCGTAGCGCTGCTTTCGCTGATAGAGTGGCGCCACGGCGCCGCCCTGTCCTTCGTCCGGGGTGCCAACTTTTCATCTCTATTGGCTCTGGAACCTCTGTTTCTGCCCTACTTTTGCTTCTTTTCGCCAATGTGCCATTTTAAACCACTGTGACTCAAAAGAAAGAAAATTTATACTAACATGACACGTATTTGTACAAAAATGGGCCAAAGACTAACTAAAAATGATTCAAAAGGTGTATATAAAATACGCCTAACATTCACCCATCCAGCAGTTCCTCACTATGTGTGTCGTCTCCGTAAGTCACTATATGGCCTGAAACAGGCCCCCCGTGCGTGGTATGATCGCTTTGTCAGGTATATCTTGCAGATTGGGTTTGTATACAGCATCACTCTTCATTTTTCATCGAGGTAGTAGCACTTCTTACTTATTTCTTTACGTGGATGATATTGTTCTTACTGCCTCCTCCGACGGATTGAAAAATAAGATTATTGCCTTGATTAAATCCGAATTTGCAATGACTGATTTGGGGAAGCTGAGTTACTTTTTGGGGATATCAGTGACCAGGTCTGTCAATCATATATTCTTGTGTCAGCGTAAGTTTTCAGAGGAGATTGTGTACAGGGCTAAAATGGCGAACTGCAAAGAGGTGCATACTCCAGTTGATTCTAAATCTAAGCTCAGTGCCATGGATGGTGCTACAGTCTCTGATCCCACTCTATATGAGCACTTGCGAGTGCATCAAGATCTCACCTTCACCAGCGGGCGTAGCTTATGTTGTTCAGCAGGTGTGTTTATTCATGCATGCCCCAGAGAGTCTCATTTCACTGCTCTTAAGCGTATCATTCGATACATTAAGGGCACTCTTGACTATGGTTTGCACCTATACCCCTCTGCACCAAATAGGTTGCTTTCATATACGGATGCAGATTGGGCAGGGTGTCCGGACACGCGATGCTCCACCTTCGACTTTTGTGTTTTTTTAGGGGATAATCTGATTTCTTGGTCCGGCGGCGACTACCCTATCTCGCTCCAGTGCCGAGGCTGAGTACAGAGGCGTTGCGAATGTAGTAGCTGAGATTTGTCGGCTCAGAAATTTACTGTTAGAACTTCAGTGTTCTTTGCGTCAGGCATCTATTGTGTATTGTGATAACATCTCTGCCATTTATCTGTCTTATAATCCGGTTCAACATCAGCGAACCAAGCGCATTGAGATAGACCTACACTTTGTTCGTGAGAAAGTTGCACTAGGTCATGTCAGAGTGTTACATGTTTCATCATCCTATCAGTATGCAGATATATTTATCAAAGGACCTCACAGACAGTTATTTCTTGACTTCAGATCCAGTCTCAACGTCCGGCCTCCTTTCGCTCCGACTGAGGAGGTGTGTAAACGTGTATATTATAGAAATAATTGTATCCCTACCCATAATTAGAATATTTTCATATATTGTGTAAATATAGTTATAGTAAGACTATGATTCCTTTTTTGTATAGGCTTAGGATTCCTATTGTATAAGGGATGAATATTGTACTCTATATATATTTTGATATTAATGAGAAGACTCCCTAAGGGAGATTAATATCATCTTACAAAAAGAGAAGAATAATTTGAATTTGAAGTGTGTAAAATTTGAGACAAGACCTCTAAATTTGCAAAACACGTCTCATTAAAAGTGAACAACTAATAGTTGAGGTGTATTTTGCAAACTAGTTGGTGATAGTTCAGGTAGAAAAGTTGAACAATTCATAATTGAATGTGTTTTGCAAATTAATTGGTGATAGTTTAGATTAAAAAACTCTCAAATCGGATAGTACATGTAGGAAACTAAAGAAAATGTGATACTTGAGATATGTTTTTTACCATTATCTCTATAAATTATAAATTCACGTGAACCTAGTAGCTTCTACTCAGATTTATGTATATATTTTAAAAAACTTTATTAAATACTTATAAATAATTGATTTTAGACTAGTTATTATTATACATATATTAAGTTGAGGTTTTTATAGAAACTCACCTTTTAAATCCTAAATCCGTTTTGTGAATAGCATAATCCAATATTGTTGAGCAGAGGGCCTGTCACTTGGTGTATTTATTGAGAGTTTTCGTATATTCATGTAAGAAACATGAACATTTAAATTAGTAGTCCCACATCTGCTGGTTATATGACAATTTGTTGGAATATATTGATAATAATAAGGAACGGGAAAGTCACAATAACAATTAATGTGAATAAGAAAACTTGTCTCGCTGAGTTGATTAATGATCAATCTTTCTTTAAGATAATATTGCCCCGTATATTCTTTTCAACGGAGTAATGACAACTTATCTCCCAAGATAAAACAACAATCAAACTAATAAGCAAAGGAGACTCAAGAGTTCGCCATAGGAAGAAAGATCTTAGAGTGTTTAATTGCTAAAGAGGAAGAACAATTTCAGGAAATTGTCTAGAGAATGTGTTAAGTGTGTTTTTACAAATGATATGACTTTTCAATTGCTCATGTAATGATCTTGAATGACCATGTAATGACCTTGATTATAGAGTATTAATTCAGTCAAATAATAGTTGAATTCATTTGAGATGTAATGGAGGTTTAATGCCTCAAAATCAGCTCAAGAGTCATGTTTTTCGTTTTCGGCCTACTGCGCAGGAGGCGCCGCTCGCAGGAGGCGCCGCGGCCCTGCAGGGAGGCGCCGCGACGCTCCAACTTCAGAGAGTTGGCGCCGCGACCCGATATTCATGACTCGTTTCATCTTTAAACATATTGTACACTTTTTATTCATTTACCAACGTCATTTGGCCAATAACCGTCTATTAACTTACGTCTCAAACAATTCATATTTGTACCAATATCTCTTCCATTGAGGAAATATGATCCTTGGAATTACGTGTGCACGTGTGTGGAAACAAGCCTTCCCACGTGCGGGACCCCAATTGTTCGAGTCATAATTAAATAGGATTAACTTTATTTCACGTTTAATAAATATTTCCAACACAATTTATTTCATTATATGATCTCGTTCAATCCTAATTTATTGATATATGAGTTAGATTTTGAGATTAAATTAAGCTCAAGGTTCATTTTCTGTATAAAAACTTTAAATTATTGTCCCTCCCGCCAACTTTTATTGCAGGTTGCAGTCATAATTTTTAATTTACTCAAATGCCCTACTGGCTAAAATCTTATTTCTTATTCTTTTTTTTTTTTGTTAACTAACAATTTTATTAATCACCAAGTGCAAAACTGTACATCTCCATCGGCAGAGCAGAATTTGAAGTTGCTCGGGGTACTAGCCCTATAACGGAGCTCTTAGTATAAAGCCCAACCACATTTAGCTATCACAACTATCTCAAAGTTGAAATCACATCATCTACCTCTAGCCTAATTACATGAAGGAGTAGTACAAATATTAAAACTGATATCTCTCCAGCAGTGTGATGGTGCTTGATCCAGCTCGAACATTGCAAATACAGGCTATTTCTCTGGCTATACTTTCCATATCTCTGCTTCTTTTTTCAAATATCCTCAGGTTCTTCTCAATTCATATGGAGTGAATGACTTCAGCATAGAACATTCTCATGATTCTGGCTCCCTGTGACTTTTCTTTAGCACACTTAAGTATCCATTCCAAGTGATGAGTTCATGTCTGAGAAGAACAATAAGCTTTGTGTACCCAAGCTCATAAGTACTGTTGTGTGAATGGGCAGGTAACAAACAAATGGACTCTATCTGCATCATAGTTCTGACAAAGCACACAACCTGGTTCCACCCTAATTTCCCACTTGATGAGTCTATCAACTGTCAACAGTCTACCATGTAAGCATAACCACATGGTAAATATTGATTTTGGTCTTGCCTCATTCTGAAACACCATGCATTTTCAGTTATAATGCATGCATACTTATGTATATATGTGATATACACTATATATATATATATATCCGTTCATATCCATTGAAGATTTGGGAGGGAAAAAGAAAAGAAAATCATGTTTCCCTGATATTGAGCCTCCATATTATCTTGTCCATGCTCCAGTTGTCAGACCTAGGTATGCGGGTGGGTGTTAGTAGTCCCTGACCGATAGGTAGGATAGTAATTTACAGCCTTAATGGTCTTGAACAATCTTTATCATTTAAGATAACTTTTGAGATTGAGTTAAGTCCACTACCTATTTTCTTATCATATACTTCTGCAGCATTGTGAGTCTTTGATACATGTTTTTAATTTGCACATCTTAACTTACATGGATCTACTGTCTAAATGTAAGCACTAAGCACCTGATACTCTTATATAGGGATGGAGGTTCCTTCTATAGAAATAAAATGGTGATGATCACTAATTTTTTCCTTTCAAATTCCGCTGGTGGACTTGTTCTTTGTTATGGCTAATGGGGTGATTCAGGTCAAACTTTGAAACAATTAGCAGCTGTTACAATTGGTTAATTAGCATGTAGCAGTTAGCACATATAGGTTCCTTTTTCTTGGATCATCCTATTAAATTTTTAGCTGTCCATATGAACACTTTTTGAATTTATTCACCTAAGAAAAGACACTGATTTAATTAAAGTACAAGACAAAGAAAACATGCTCTCTTCGTTTTCATTCACTTGTCTACACATTTGCTAAGCCTTCTGGAATCGAAATTAGTCTTTTATTAATCACCGCTCCCTCCGTCTCAATATGTGATTAAGAATAAAATGAGAAGTTTAAAATTAAATTATTTCTAAATATAAAAATATATTATTTTATTTTGAAACAGACAAAAAAATTAATTTTAATTATATAAATTGTGAGAAGAGGAAGTATAGTATAATATAGGACTGTTCAACGGGGCGGGGCGGGGTGGGTCCCGGCGGGATGAGGTACGACGGGGCCGGGGTGAGTCCCGACGGGACGGAGTAGGGCGGGACCGGGTACCCGGCGGTACTGGCGGGTTCTGCCGATGTTCCGTTCCGGTCCCGTCGGAATAGGTGACCGGTGATATTGTGTCGGGGCGGGATCGGATTTTCGGTTTTTTTTACACTTAAATTTAAAATATATATATATATATAAACAACTCAATAATTGAACAAGATAGTTTAATAAAAAAATTTCAAGGATGTTTTTGTGCCTCTTATATTATTTAATAGAAATATGATTTTTTTGTAATACAATTTCAAAATTGCAACTTTGTGGTGTTGAAAGTTGCAAATAACATAGTAAAATTGTAATTAAAAAAATTACCATTTTAAAAACACTTGTTCTACTTTTTCACAATGTTGTGTGGTTCTTTTGTTGAATTGGAATTTGTTGATCATATTGGTCGATGTCGCTTGCACCTCCATCAGATAAGATTTCGTTGTAGTATTATTCTTCGTTGATCTCCTGTAGACCGCACCTTCTCCGCTCCGTTCGTATCCAATCTCTGAATAATACTGCAATCTTCAAGCTGTCCCCCGCTAATGAGTGTCTGTGCTTTCCTATTTGAAATCTGCCTGTCAAAAAGCACTTTCAGACGTTGTTGATGACATTTGAATGTTCAATACATCTCAGGCAATCAATGACAGTGTCGAAAATATCTTCTCATTCTCCCTCCAGTATTTCAGCAAGTCTTCACGTCCTTCTTCATTAAGAACTGCTTGGTACGTACATCACCATACAAAATAAAAATATCAAACTCGCTAACTTGGTTAGTAGTGTTACCACTAAACATTCTAATTCTAAGGCTTTCAATACTAGCCGCAGAAATATCATGTCTTTTTTGAGGTTGTGTCGAAGAAGAAGATGGCATGGAAGCCGGTTGGTTGCTAGTACTTTCTTATTGGTAATGCATATATATATTTTTACATTCATCTAGTATGCTAGACAACACTTGTTCTTTAGTTTGTTCAATACGTGGTGGGTCATTTGGATTTTTGGGAGTTGGAGGTGGTAGTGTTGTTATACAATCATAAATAGTTTCAATAAGTGTTTTACAGCCGTCTATTTTAATAGTCGAATTTAATACAACACTAATAATATAAATTGGGGGAATATGAATAAAATATTTTTTTATTTTTAGATACATTTTTTAATAAGTGCCTTATAAATTGGTTTTTCCATATATTCACTAAGTAATATAAATATTAGAGCTATATAAAATAACATTGATGAAATAGTAGGATAATAAATACCGAAAAATTCTTTAGTAGCTTAAATTTTTTTCTCTAAAAATACAATAAGTTCTGAAATTGAATCTCAATCGGAATCTACAACTATATCAGTAGCATTTCGATTATGGGCGTTAAAAAATAAAGTTACATGTCTTCTATATTCATAAGCAACAAGTAGTTGCCCGTATAAAGAATTCCACCTAATGGCTACTTCTTCGGAAATTTTTTATAAGGTAGTTCGCAATCATGACAAGTTTTTTTATATTCTTTTATTCGTTGTATTCTATTACTTTTAAAAATATAGTTTATAGCAAATTGTATTTTATCAAGAATGTCTTGAAAAAGTAATAGACCATCCTTTACAACTAAGTTATAAATATGACATGCACATTTTATATGAAAATGGTTTGGAAAAGATGGAATTAAAATATTTTTTTAAAGTCTAACAGCCGAATTATTAGAAGAAGTGTTATCTAATGTAATAGTCATGATTTTATTAGTTATACCATAATAATCAAAAACTGAATAAATATTTTTCTGAAATAAAATTACCAGTGTGCCTATTATCTATATATCTATACGCTAAAATACGTTTGACATGTTACCGTTAAATAATCATAGTTGTTAGTACTACGGTATATCAGATATGAGAGATACTTTTCTAAGAAAATGATATAATGAATAACGTAAATATTGTTGATATTCGTGTGCAAATTTAAAAATATCTCTCCTAATAGTTGATCTAGGAAAACCGTTAAAAGCAGGATTATACATTTCTCTAATGTAATGAATAAAATCAGGAGAGGAAGGAAATGAAAAAGGAAAACCATCCACATCAACTAATTTTGATAATGTTTCTCTATCTCTATGTTTATCGCATTTAGGGCCTACAATTCCCCCCGTCATAGTGATTATTTGACCATGTACCTAGTACGGCACAATATATGAACTTTGTCACGACTGAGAGGGCGTTGACACACCCGACTTTTTAGCCTCGTATTCCTCACATCTAGCTGTGTGAATTTTTTTTACATGCTTAATTAAACCTCCCGTCCCACCCTGTTCTTTTCCCGTTTTAAATTTATAAATATTTTTACAAATTTGACATCTAATTACTTCATTCTCTTGGTTCCTATAAAAAAAACTACATGCATCTGATTTAAATTTTTGTTGTGTTGGGCATCGTCTCTGTCACGACCCGAACCCCGGGCTCGCGACTGTGTCCTACCTGGGCACCCCCTTTTATACCCTCACATCCCTTTCAAGACATAGGGCAAATAATAAATGAAAAGTGTATATGTATCAACAAGAAAAGCTGATGAGGCTGCCGCTATATATATATAAACGGGAACATCCCTACAACACCGTAGTACAACTGGCCAACAATATATATACACAACTCCCGCAAGTCCAACCCACATATGAATACAGACCTCTAAGAGTTTGGACAGTAACCTATGACGACAGGGTCCCGCCACACCCCTGAATGTACGTAAGCCTACCATATATGAGGGTCTGTATCAACATGAAAAGCCTCCGAAATAATGGAGTTTTCCCATGAAAACTGAGTAGAGATCCCAAGAGCCAGGATCACCAAACTGTGTACCTAAACCTGCGACATGAAACGCAGCCCCCGAGGAAAGGGGGTCAGTACAATAAGTACTAAGTATGTAAACATAAAGTACAGTAAATAAACCATAACTGGCCAAAAGATGACAGGGACAAGTAAAAACCTTACCAGCTCCAACCATGCCATATAAAATAAAAGCCATATGTACCTTGTATCACTGTACTTTGTATAAACAAATGAGAGTCAACTGAGCCTTTTAAAAATATGTCTTTTTAACAGTAAGATCCACCGTGTCATTTTAAATTATGAAATAAATATCATTTCAAAATATGAAAGCCATGTCAGGGTCATCGCCCTCAGAATCATTATGCAATTCCAACCATGGGTCTTAGACATGATATCAAAAGCGTGCGGTGGAATTCCTTCATCACTGTCGGCATGCACAAAGTATAATATATAACATGCACGTGGAATTCCTGCATCACTGTCGACATGCACAAAGTATAATATATAACATTCCCGTGGAATTCCTGCATCACTTTCGGCATGCACAAAGTATAATATATATCATGCCCGTGAAATTCCTGCATCTCGGGAACATGTCATCATGGAGAGCTAGTCCATGGAATAATAATATCACCCGGGAATTGAACCCGCATCATGGTCGCACGCCTACGGAATTCCTTCATCGTGAAAGCATGTCCTTGGAACAATATAGTGGAAGCATGCCCATGAAATTCTTCTATAATGTAAGCACGTCCAAGTAAATAATACAATAAGATGGACGGTCCTCCAATGAGGGACGCGGTGGTATAGAAATATAACACTTTGCACGAAAAGCTATCATGAGCAAACATATGCAAGTTTAAAATATTCTTTGACTCTCATTATCATAAAATGAATAAACCATCATTTTAGCAAACCAAGACAATACCATGTCTTCCCTTTAAACCAAGACAATTACCATGCCTTCTTTTTAAACAAATCAAGACAATTACCATGCCTTTCTTTTAAACAAACCAAGACAATTACCATGCCTTCCTTTTTAAGATAATACCATGCCTTCCTTTTCAAGACAATACCATGCATTCCTTTTCAAGACAATACCATGCCTTCCTTTTCAAAAACACATTTAACATAAACTTTCCTTTTAGAAATCCCAAGGTACTATCAAGGGAGTATATCTAACAACTTCCATTTTATGAGCCGTGATTAATATATCATGAGATTTTATCTAATCAGTTGTGAACCTAGAAAATGTAAAACGAACTGGTTATATCTTAGCTTCTATGCAGATGGAAATTCTACTCATTTCGATTTTTCATTAACGCTGCAGTGGCTTGTTCGATACCTTTTCTCATTAGTGCTATAACTTAGCAAGATCAACTCGACTCCAATGCTTCTTAAAAACTCTTACCAACATCTCCCATAAGATTTGGTAAGGACTGTTAGGAACCATTAGACATGCCTTAAACATAGAATCAACAACATGACTGCCCTTAACTTCTAAGAGTAGAATAACTTCCCTTTTTATAAAACCCGAAGTGCTATTAATGAAATAGATAGAACCACTTCCTTTCTAGACAAACCAACTAGAACCATGTACGTCCGCCGCACATCTTTTTCATTATAAATACCAAGACACTAACGCCCGTAGTATCAAGACACTGTCCACCTTTAAGATCAAGTCAAGTATACTTTTAAACTCAAGTAACTTACTCTTTTAAAACCAAGACACTTTATTTTTTTTAGATCAAGTTACTACACCTTTTAAATCATGTAACATATTCTTTCCAAATCAAGGAAACACCACAATGAAATCCAAATTCATTTAAAATCCTCATTTGGAAATTCAAGACACTTATTATATCAAGTATCATTTTATAAGGTTCATGCTCAAAAAGATAGGAAGAGTTCACATACCTCTTCGGCTAATCCACACGCTAAGTAGAATACTCCACAAGTAGTACTTCAACCTATAATGATAATAACACTTCTATCAACTTCATGATACTAGTATACACTTACACTACTCAATGAATCTCCTTTCTTTTATAAAAATTTGGGCAGCACTTCTCCCGTTTATACGTACTTTTTCACCTTTCTAGAAGGCCAATTTCATCAATAACCAAGACACTAATTAAGGGCACAACCAACAGTTTAACCAGAGGGGATTACACGCCTACTTGACGTGTAAAATTCAGCCCCTTAATCTACCCAAAACAGTCCACTAAAATCAGTCCATAGTCCAATGTAAAAACAGTCCTTTAGTCCGCTAAAATCAATCCATAGTCCAATGTAAAAACAGTCATTTATTTAGTGTTCTCGGCCAACTACTATAACCAAAACTGTTTTCATAACTTCTTATAATCCAACTTATATT
The DNA here is from genome assembly GCA_029844215.1 of Przewalskia tangutica. NCBI lineage: Eukaryota > Viridiplantae > Streptophyta > Magnoliopsida > Solanales > Solanaceae > Przewalskia > Przewalskia tangutica. The sequence continues at coordinate 37,646,881 of CM056731.1, read as the reverse complement.
CCAATACTTTTATATAAGTTATATTAACTTGTTAACAACAAGATTCCTTCATGTCAACATGTAATAGGTAATGTTTAACAACAACAATAAACAACGAATCCGACAACATCAAAACTGTCCACAATCGGCTAACATGCCAAGATTGTGACATGTACTTCTTATTCTTCATTCTTTTTAATCACAAGTTCCATCATTAATTACTACAACATGTAATATTCAATTACTTCAAGAGGAGGAATAATCCTTACCTTAAATATGCCCAAAACAATCCACTTAAAGTCGGTCCATGGTTTAGTCTTAGCTCCTTATTCCTCAAGTTCCAATCACACACATGAATCTACTACAAGCTTGTAACCATCTTTCCTTCTTGTTTTACTTCCAAAAAGTTCATAAACAAGCCTAGAAAATTCACCCATGTTTCGGCCACACCATTCTCGGCCAAGCACCACTCTCGACCAATCCTTGGTTTAACAACCTTGGAGAGTTAATTTGGTTTAGAACTTGATTAGGGTGTTTAATCTAGGAGAATAATCAACTCTTGTTCATCCCTTGGCTCTTTAGTGTTCTTGAAAATAATAGGAAGAAGAGAGGTTTTGGATGATGAAGATATTATGCAAATGTCTCTAAGTCTTGCTATCACCTCTCTTATATAGATGAAATCTTACAAGTGGAGGGGGGCCTAAGTGGTCCACTTGTCTTGATAAAAATATCTCACAAATATCTTCCACACTTGTCCACTTGGATGAAAATGTCTCCCTTTCTGGACATTCTTGCAATACATGTACATATACATATACATAATTAGAGCCTTGCTACACAAGTGGGGAGGGACACATGTCACCCTTTTACTCGCCCATAATTTCCTTCACAAAATAATAATCCAACACTTAGCCAAAATACTTAAAATTTTCGAACCCCCCGCCCAAATTGTGAAATTTTGACGGGCCTCATATTATCAATTCCATTACTTCGTAATCCAATACTAAGCCCATAAATTCACATTAGGGAATCTAACTCCGAATTAATAAATTTTTCGTCTGCACATTTTCCGAAATTTTTTCCGGAGGAAAATGTAATCATACTATCTCTCCAATATTCAAACCTTAGTTCCTTGAGTATGTTCTCATATTAATGCCTTGAAAATATGGGGTGTAACAGTCTCATACTAGGGGGAATATGAGGCATTCCAGTTTGAGGTGTGTCATCTATATTATCTTCTAAATTAAAGTTTGTTGAGTTCCAGAAAATATCTCCTAGTCTAAATCTAATGGTATTCCAGGAAAAAAATCAGTATCAACGAAATCGTCCTGTCTAGGTCTAGGAGGAATAGGATGACTAGAAGAAGTATCACTGCCCTTGTTACCCCTACTAGAAGAAGCATGACCCTTACCCTTACCCAACATATCTCTTAATCCTTTCATTTTAATTATGCTAATAAATAGTTTTTTTAATGAAATTAAGTGCGCTAATTAAAATAAAGAAACAATAATAATTTAATGAAGGAACGAATGTACCAAACGCCGACGTAACGTCAACGTGTAATCGAGAGGTTGAAAATTAAAATTTTGCTCGATGGATGATCTTCAAGCTAGTTGTCTACTTCACTCCCAGATGAATAAATAAAATTGAATATTTAGTAGACTTGTAGAGAGATAGATTGAGAGATTAGAGAGATTGTAGGAAGATTTGTGAGAAAGATGAAGAGAAAATGAGGTATTTATAGTTGAAAAAATTAAGTTAAAGTATAAATATAATAACTTAGAGGTTAAAAATAAATATTAAGAGGTAGGGGGGTTGGGGGAGGGGAAGGCCAAAAATGGCCGTTGTCAACGACCAAAATATAAAATGATCGTTGTGCAATGGTTATTTTGTGCAAAAAGGAGGGGTCGGGTAGGACAGGGAGCGGGATCGGGGCGGGATGGCGGGACTACCACAGTTCCCGTCCCGATTCGAATACCGTTACCGGTTCGAATCCCGTTATCGATAATGTGAAACCGGGGCGGGACCGGGGCGACCCACCCCATTGGACAGCCATGGTGTAATATGCAAATCATTTTAAATCTTTCTGTATCAGTCAAATGGTGACATGTGAAATGGTGGGATAAAATAGTGAAGAACATTCTAAGAAAGCCCCAGGTAAGTGCTGGCTATGATAAGCTTATCGCAATTTAAAATAATCCAGCTTGCTCACTCTCTGGCACGAACTAAAGGGGGTGTTCTTTTTCAACATTCCAAAAGTCAAGTTTTGAGTATTTTCTTAATTAGAAAATTGCTAAAAGTCACTTTCCAATTTATGGGTATAAGTACTAGGATTATAAATTCTCTTTTCTTCATTTTCATACTAATACTGTTAAATATACATAAGTATACACATGATATACATATGTATACTTATATATATTTGGACCAAATCTACCGTATACCTATTCAGCCTGTGATGGGCTTCTTCCAAACCAATGGCCAAATGGGATAAGCGGTCTAATAACGTCTATCCCATTTTGCATCATTCAAATTATTGGTTGGATAAAGCTCAAATGAACAACAAAATGTCATCTTCATTCACTCAATCACCTTGACTCCTTGAGCATTTCAAATTAAATGGGAAAATTGGACGTTTTGTTGAGTCCTTTTGTTAAGAAAATGGAACTTAAGTCTAATATATTCATCTTATTGTGAAGTACTAGATTCATAATTTTAATAGAATTTTTAATATACAAGATTGAGCCAAAACGAAAGATCTCGGCTGAACCCATAGGTTTAATTGTACATCTGTCTCTACTCTCTTAAAATTAGTTCATAAAACGAGAATTGTCCATGACCATATAAGGAGATTACAATTACTATTTTCAATTAATATCGATTGGAGGCCAACATTGAGTAAACAATGTTTGAAACAAATTGTGAAGCAGTTCCACATCAAAAACTAGCTCATGATCAGCTAAATAAGGCCAAATTCATATAAGGAAACTACAAACATATCCTCAAGCAATGTAAGACACTTAATAAATAGTAGTAGTCCTTTGCCTCAAGAACACTCCAACTGAGGTAAAGATTGATAGAAAAAGACTGGTGGGGAATCTACAACACAACAAAAGGCATCTTACAAGATAACTAAAAGACCGATATACACGTGTATATTATGGTCCAATTTAGACTCCACAAATTATAATTCATGTATAATTGTAATTACGGTATTAGTCTTGTACTAGGAAAAGATATTAGAATTAGAGTAAGAAAAGGTAGAATTATTTCCTATATTCACCAAGGGATTATTTCGTACCTGATAACAGAAGTATAAGACAAACTTTTCCTCTCCAATAATATTTTCTTCCGCTGCCCAAGGTGTGACCGACGGCCATACTCCCTTCGATCTCCATAAATTTTCTTTTCTTCTCCGAAAATCTCTAATTCTTTCCTTATGTCTACCTCAAAGAACACGTTTCATCCAGCTCTTACAGCCTCCAACATCAAGAACCATATTCTTATTGTTCTTGTGACGGAAAACGTTCAATACGCGACGTGGGCAGAATTGTTTAAAGTTCACGCACGCTCGCATCAAGTCCTTCATCACATCATCCCCTCCATAACGAGCACGGCGAAGTTGCCCACACCCGAGGAGGACCCTGTGTTATGCACAACCATTGATGCTATCGTACTTCAGTGGATTTATTCCACTATCTCTACCGACCTCTTACAGTCGATTATTGAACCGGACGCCCCGGTGATGGAAGCTTGGAATATAGTGTGTGATATATTTCAATACAACAAAAATTCTCGTGCAATCACTCTTGAGTAGAAATTTTTTCATGTCAACATGAAAGAATTCCTGAATATCTCAGCCTATTGTAAAAGACTGAATGAATTGGCAGATCAACTTAAAAACGTTGGTCCCATCACTAATGATCGTCTTGTTCTCTAGATGGTTACAGGCCTATCTGAGGCATATAATGGTGTTGGGATGCTTTTTTCGTCAAAGCAATTCTCTTCCCTAGTTCTACCAGGCTCGTTCCATGCTCACATTGGAAGAGGCCGACTTAGCTAAAAAGGCAGCTACCGGAGTAAATTTTGTCAAAATGATAGCCACATCAAACAACCCTCACTCTTTCACCGACGATGCAAATCAAAACCGAAATAACGGTGGCAGCAAAAAGGGTTAAAATCGTAAAAATAATGGCAAGAACTACAGTCGCGGTGGTAATTAGTGAATCGCGCGGCAAGAACGCGATATAACAATGGGCCGAATAATGGCTCATCGCCGCTGGCTAGGCTGGCCGCCGCCCAACTACCGTTACCTGCCATCACAATTTCTCGGGAACTAGGTCCAATTCCAGCATCCCTCCAGACCTAGTTTTCCGGTCCAGAATGGTAACTCTCGGTCAGTTGGGTCGGGGCAGCAGGTGAGCCTGCTTGGGCCTCGGCCTCAGCAGGCCTTCACGACTGTGGGTCCCACCCCATTCCCGACACCTACGGATATTGAAGCCGCAATGCACACATTTGGATTAAATTTTCCGGATGCGAAATGGTACATGGACACTGGAACCACTTCTCATATGACGCCTACACAAGGTAATCTCCGTCTTATTTCAATTTGAGCAAAAGTCATGACATTATTGTTGGTAATGGCAACTCAATTCTGATTCGCGGTTACGGTCATACAAATTTATCTCCTCCACACCCACCTCTAGTCTTAAAAATATTCTTCATGCCCCTAACTTAATTAAAAAATTGGTGTCTGCCCGAAAATTCACCACAGATAATTGAGTTTCTGTTGATTTTGGGCCTTTTGAATTTTCTAGAAAAGATTTCAAGACGGGGATACCTCTAATGAGATGCAATAGTAGGGGAGAACTTTATCCAGTCACCACCATTTCCACGAGTCAAGTCACACCTTCTACCTTTGCCTCTCTTGCTCATTCCTTGTGACATCCACGTTTGGGTCATTCAGGATCGTCTATTATTTCTTCTTTGCATAAAAATAATTTTATTACTTGTAAGGGTACGCGAAGTACTCCACTTTGTCCTTCTTGTCCGTTAGGAAAACATGTTAGATTACGTTTTGTAGTCTTTACTTCTCGTACTTTGATGACTTTTGACATTATTCATAGTGATTTATGAACTCCCGTTTTATGTTTTTTGGGTCATCGTTATTATGTCTTCTTTTTGGATGATTATTCTAATTTTTTGTGGACCTTTCCTTTATCCAACAAGTCTCAAGTGTTTTCCACCTTCTTAAAATTTAGAGCATTCATCCGTACCTAATTCGAATAGGAAATTAAAAATATTCAATGCGATAATGGCAGGGAATAGGATAATGGGTAATTTCGAGAGTTTTGTGACACTCATGATATATCTTTTCAGGTTTTGTGTCCACACACGTCCTCCCAAAATGGAAAAGCCGAGAGAAAAAATTATTCCATAAATAATATTGTCCGTACCTTGCTCGCCCATGCTTCATTACCATTTTTTTTTTGGCATCATGCATTATAAATGACTACATACTTACTTAACATCCTCCCGCATAATGGCTTAGCATATCAATCGCCACTTAAAATTCTTTACAATAAAAATTCTTCGTATTCTCATCTTAGGGTGTTTGTGTGTTTATGCTATCCATTATTTTTGTCTACTACAATTAACAAACTTCAAGCCCGCTCTACCGCTTCTGTATTTTTGGGTTATTCATCTAATCATCGTGGATACAAATGTTAAAATTTATCCTCTAACAAAATCATAATTAGTCACCATATTATTTTTGATGAGTCCCAATTTTCGTTTGCTAAATTGTGTAGTTCCGTGTCTAGTTCATATAATTTTTTGAATGATGAGATCTCATCGTATCTTATCCACCATTTATCCGAAATTTCCTGGGAACCAAATATGCCAGTAGGCTCACTGCCTGATGGCCCATCATTGTCTGATCAGCGTTGACTCGCACCGAGCCCATCGTCGCCGTCAAGATAGTCTAGCGGTTATCGATGTCTCGGCCTAGTCCCGTGTCGATCTTGTTCCAAAGATCCCAGTCCACTGCCAACTTTTCCAATTCTACATCAAGTAAGGGTCCTGTTACTCGTAGCCAAAAGGGTATTTTTAAACTGAAACGACATTTTAATCTTCATTCTAATGTCACTAAATCTCCCTTACCACATAACTCAGTGTATGTCCTTCATGACCCGAATTGGAAATTGGTCATGGATAATGAATATAATGCTCTCATTGAAAATAAGACATGGGAGTTGGTGTCCCGTCCCCCTGGTGTTAATAGTATTTGGTCTATGTGAATTTTTACTCATAAAGAAAATTCTGACGATTCTTTTGAGAGGCATAAGACCCGTCTTATAGGTGATGGTAAAACACAATATGTTGGTGTGGATTATGGAGAGACATTTAGTCCGGTGGTCAAACCGGCTACCGTTCGCACAATGCTTAGTCTAGCTCTCTCGAAAGCATGACTCATCCACCAGCTGAATGTGAAAAACAATTTCTTACACGGTGATCTTAAGGAGATAATATACATGTATCGACCCTTGGGTTTTAGAGACCTCAATTATCCGCATCATGTTTGTTTGCTGAATAAATCCTTATATGGAATTAAGTAGGCCCCCGTGTCTGGTATAAAGGGTTTGCATATTATGTGTGCACTATTGAGTTTTCTCACAACATGTCTGATCATTCTTTGTTCATCTATCGGCGTGGTACCTCTCTGGCATACATTCTGTTATATGTTGATGATATTATATTGACTGCCTCATCAAATATTCTACGCAAGTCTATCATGTCCCTTCTCATTTCCGAATTTTCTATGAAATACTTGGGGGCTTTGAGTTATTTTTTGGACATAGCAGTCACTCGCCATGTAGGTGGTATATTTTTATCACAGAAAAAGTACGCGGTAGAGATTATTGAGAGAGTTGACATGTCATCTTGTAAGTCTACTTCTACTCTGGTTGATACAAAACTGAAGCTGAGTGCTACGTCTAGCACGCCGTATGAGGATCCCAAAAATTATCGTAGTCTTGCTGGGGCTTTTCAGTATCTGACTTTCACGAGACCATGTATTACTTATGCAGTACAACAAGTGTGTTTATTTAGGGGATTGAGCATATGCATGCGCTAAAACGAATTATACGATGCATACATAGAACACTTGACTTTGGATTGCATTTATATTCGTCCTCCGTCTCCACTCTTGTGTCATATACATATGTTGATTGGGTGATTGTCCTGATATCAGACATTCGACATCTGGTTATTGTATGTTCCTTGGGGATAACTTGGTATCTTGGTCGGCTAAACGCCAGACTACGTTATCACGATCCAGTGCGGAGGCTGAGTATCGAGGGATAGCCAATGTGGTGTCTGAGTCATGTTGGCTACGTAACCTTCTACTAGAGCTACATTTTCCTATTCAGAAGGCTACCTTGGTCTACTGTGATAATGTGAGTGCAGTCTATCTGTCTGAAAATTCGGTCCAACATCAGCGCACTAAACATATCGAGATGGAAATACACTCTGTTCGATAAAAGGTAGCTCGTGGACAAGTACTCGTTCTACATGTCCCTTCGCGATACCAGATTGCTAACATATTTACTAAGGGTCTTCCCTTGGTTTTATTTGAAGATTTTAGGAACAATCTCAGCGTACGTCAACCTCCCGCTATGACTGTTGGGGTGTAAAAGACCGAAATACACGTGTATATCATGGTCCAATTTGAACTCCACAAATCATAATTCATGTATAATTGCAATTATGGTATTAGTCTTGTACTAGAAAAATGTATTAGAATTAGAGTAGGAAAATGTCGAATTATTTTCCTATATTCATCCTATTTAGAAATTATATATTTGTATATATACCTCTCATTATTAATAAAATAACCAATGAATTATTTCTTAGCATAACCCCACACAAATGACAATCCCAACTACTATATATTATTTTATAATTTTTGGCTTCGGATGAGAGCTTTATTTTTGTGTGAAGGCAATGCAAGCTTGATGGACCATTTGCTTCATTTTCGTAATGTTAACACTTTGGTGTCATTTTTATATTCAGCTGTGAGATAATGACAGGAAAATCGACATTTTGGTACATATTAAAATAGTACTATTTTTCAGTCACTTTGTTGCATAAAGTGAGAACTTGGTGAATTTTCTTTTCCTAAATTTCAAAGAATCATTCCCAGAATCGAGGTATTAGCTAGCGAATTGAATAAATTAGTCTGTTTTTTTTTTTGATAATCTAGGTCACGGGGTGGTCTTTAAGACTTCATATCGCTGGGATTCCTGCACAAGATCGATCTACGCTTCCGGGCGAATGGACCGTTCTTACCGCCACCGCCAGTAAATCGCGGAATGTGCGCCCGCATTCGATGTCGATCGCCACCAACGGATCAATCTTCTGGTCCGACTTCAACAGGATTTTCAGAAGTATCAAACTCACATCGCAACATGCCCGCGGTTAAGCTGCGGATTTTAATACGGCGTATCGCCGAAAACGTATCCAATGAAAATTAAACTGACCCTAAGCCATAAATTGACTAATCACCTACCACTATCTTTGGATAAATTAGTCTGTTTCTTAGGAATGGGAAACGGCGACAATGACATTCACAAGACTACAGTCATATATTTCTTTCTTTTTATTTTTATAGAATAGGAACCTTCATGTATCAGCTTTATTTTTTCAATTTTTTTTATGAGGAGTGTTTTTTGAAAAATACTTTTGAAGAGTAATAATTTATTTGACTAATCACTTTTATCAATATTAATTAAGCTTTTAAAAAAAAAAATTAGCTTTAAAATAACATATGCTACTACCCAAAACACTTTTTATTCTTTTTAAAAGAGTTGATCAAATACTTCAACCTTCTAAAATAATCATCTTTTTTAAGAAAAAATACTTTTGGTATACTTTTAAATTAAAGTTGCACTCGATACCACAAAAAAGTAGTGTGCAGTTTGCATGCATCAGCTTATTCAAATAAATTTATCCGCTTTTGTTTGATATTAGACCTTTCACAATATAAGGAGAATGTGACACCCAAGCTTAGAAGGAAAGTCTCACGTAATCAAAATATAGGAGAAATATTGAGTATATAAGTAAAAAGATCTTAAAATTTAGTGACGCGTTTTAAAACAGTACGGGCCTAGGTTTAAAGTGGACAATATCACTAGCGGCGGGCTAGACGATTACAAATATGTGATACCCTAGCTTAGGAGGAAAGTCTCACATCGGCAAAACACATGAGAGATGCTGGGTAAGAATGTCTTAGACCCTAGTGACGCGTTTTAAAGCTGTGCAAGCCTAGGCCCAAAGCGGATAATATCACTAGCGGACTGGACTGTTATAGAGAATGTCTAAGTATAAAACAAACAAAAATCATTAGTTAAGAGTGCTAATTATCCTTCATTGCATGTGATCGAATCATATGTAATCTCGATGAAGTAGTGAATGAGAAGATTGAACAATGTGGAATACGGTTGAGAGGTTTGTGGGAGCAAAAGAGAAGAAACTGCTCTTCTGTTGTGTATTATTATAACTCGTGTCTTAAATGAATACAAGGTAGAGTATATATACACCTACACATCTTTTCTACTTAACCAACTCAATTATCTAACCACTAATAACTAATTTAATGAGTAGAACTAATCATCTACAATGCACCTCATGGTACATTGATGCACATATCTAATACTTCTACACCCCCCCTCAAGCTAGGAAAAATGAAGATGTTCTTCATGCCAAGCTTGGATAGCAAAAACTTGTGTTGCCCACGACTAACAACTTTAGTAAGCAAATTTGCTGGTTGATCAGCCGAGGGGATGTACACTGGATGGATGAGTCCAGCCACAATCTTCTCTCTAGTGAAATGACAATCAATGTCGATGTGTTTGGCACGCTCATGAAATACCGGATTGGCCTCAATAAGGAGAGCAGAGTGACTGTCAGTGTGCACTGGAACAGGCAGTTCCACGGGCATACCAAGCTCTTTATAAAGGCCTTCAAGCCACACCACTTCAGCAACAGACGCTGCCAATGCTCGATACTCAGCCTCATCTGAACTTCTGGACACAATGACTTCCTTCTTGGACTTCCATACAATAGGAGAGGTACCAAACATAACCAAATATCCAGTAATTAACTTTCTACTATTGGGGCATGATCCCCAATCAGCATCACAATAAACCTGCAGACAAAGAAAGTTAGTGCTGCTCAGTAGAACCCAACTCCTGAGGTTCCTTTGATGTATCTGACAATCCTGAGCCCTGCATCAAAGGAAACGGATAGAGGAAGTCAAGAAAGTAAATTTGAAGAGTCAAGGGATCAGGCTCCATAGGGCGGTGAATTCCTTCCAGGGCCTTGTACACACCGCCCCTGCTTGCATAAATTGGCTGAGACACTGAACTGAGTAAGCAATGTCTGGTCGAGTGTTGGTGAGGTAAAGTAATCTGCCAATGTGCCTTCTTTAGGTTCCGCAAAGGATCCTTGAGTGTGTATTTATCCCCAGATGCCCCATATGCAGTAGGTGCAGGAATGTGAATGTCAAATTCTAAGGTGGTCAATTTCTGATGCATTTCCATAGGAGAAGGAGATGGTTTAGCCCCTGCTAGCCCCATGTCAGAGATTAACTCCAAAGCATATTTTCTCTGATGCATTACAAATCCTTAGCTGCTCCTTCCAAATTCAATACCAAGAAAGTATCGAAGCTCACCAAGATCCTTTATTTTGAATTCAGACTGCAGTGACTTCTTTGTCGATTGAATCAATATGCTATCATTCCCAGTGATTAGTAGATCATCCATATATACCAGCACAATGACCATTTTTCCATCCTCATGCTTGGTAAATAAAGAATAATCTCTGAGGCTATGTGTAAATCCAGAGGCAACTAATGCTGAGGTTAACTTGAGGTTCCATTGTATGGATGCCTGCTTTAACCCATACATAGACTTCAACAATCTACAAACCCTCCCATTATCTGCAGCCTAATGAAATTCTTCTGGCAACTACATAAACACTTCTTCAAATAAATCACCTTGCAGAAAGGCATTGTAGACATTCATTTGGTAGACAACCCACTGTGTGACTGCTGCAATAAATATGACAGCCCTTATTGTGTCCATCTTAACAACAGGTGAAAAGTCTCTTGATAATCCAGTCCCTCCCTTTAGTTATTTCCTTTGGCAACTAGTCTTGCTTTGTACCTTTCAATTTCTCCAGTAGCTTTATATTTGATTTTATACACCCATTTGCATCCAATGGCCTTCTTTCCTCTGGGTAGTGTCACCATCTCCCAGGTCTTATTCTCTTCCAATGCCTGAATCTCAGCCTGTATTGCTTCAATCCATTTAGCATCCTTAAAAGCTTCCTTGTAATTGCATGGTTCTGTAACAACTGAAGATTGTGCAATAAATGCTTGATATTTGGAGGGCAGATTAGAGTAATTCAGTCATGCAGACACAGAATATAAACAGTTAGTAGATCCTTATTGTGTGACATAATCTTTATGCCAAATAGGAGGTTTGTTGGACCTTGTAGATCTTCTTAAGTCTGAATCAGGAACTTGCATATCTACATTATCATCCTCAGACACAAGATTATTATCTGAAGTGACACTAGTATCTGATATGACACCAGTATCTGAGTGAGAAACAACTACAATTTTATTAGGGTGCACTAGATCATCATAACAGAAAGAATTATGTGTGTGAATAAACTCCATTCCACTCTCCTCAACATCATTTCTAAAAGGAAAGACATTCTTCATGAAGACTATATCTCTACTCATGAAAACAGTTCTATTATCCAAGTCATACAATTTATATCCTTTCTGTACTGAGCCATATCCTAGATGAACAACCTTAACTGCCCTATGACTGAACTTGTCATGACTAAGAAGATTGGTCGCAAAATAAAGACTCCCAATTATCCTTAAGTGAGATAGTGAAGGAACAATATATATAATAGAACATTCCGAGATTGCTACAAAATGTAAATCTCCATTCGAAGTATTACATTTTACTTGTGCTTTACATTATACAATCATACTACAGTTTGACCGTCATGTCGGATTTGAAACATAAATATTTAAATTCTACTGCGTGTACGAACCCGACAAAACGCCTACATATTCATCCCCAACCATTTTCTCAATATTGTGACTGTCATTGTTGTCGAGCTCAAGGTTCTGAGTTTCTAATTTCGTTGTGAGCATTTCATTGTTATTGTTGACTATTTTTTTGTTGCTATTTTAATCGAAATGACTTTGTGCTATTAACAGTTTCATTTTAAACTTTGTCGTCCTCGTATATTAATAGGTGCAGATGATAGATTTTGTGGAGGTTTGGCCATCAGTGTTATGGAGAATATTCATAAGCATGGTAATTTTTAGCTCACATTTTCCTTATTGATTAATGTCCCTAGTGTAATCTAACCAGCTTTTTCCTTTAAAACTTTCAGGTGATTTATCACTTCTACCTGACGCGTCGATTGGTCTCGTGGTTAACAAAATGAAAAGTATGTTCATAACTTTTTATGTTATTTGCCAATAACTTTTTGGAAGTTCAAATGTAGTTTTTTGTTATGTTGTTTCATTACCTAATAAAAATTTTGGTGATCATATATAGATGTGAAGAAACTTTATGTTGCTGCAATTCAAAGATTTTCTCTTGGAGGTGGCTTGGAATTGGCTATGGTTTGTTCTCTCTGCTCTAATTTTTTCATTTAATTTAGTCCTTCATTGTTCTCAAAATTTCATATAACTGTTTTCCTGAATTTAAATTGTGTAGGGGTGTAGTGCTCGGATTGCCACCGCAAAATCTGATCTTGGTTTACCTGAGCTGAGGCTTGGAGTTATTTCCGGATGTGGAGGTACATTTCCTTTATGTTTACAATTTGGCACCTTTCCATTTGAAGTAGAGTTCTATTGAGAAACTCAAACATGTATTTTTAGGCACCCAAAGGCTTCCAAGATTAGTTGGGACCTCAAAGGCGATTGACATGTTGATGGTAAGTGTCATTTTTGAAACATACACTATGCAATCAGTCTTTGTAGTTTAGATGGTAGTATAAAGATGCTGAAGCTTAGTCAGATCGAGTTTTAGCAAATCACGATATGAGTTTCCGATGTGTTCCGGCAAATGCGAGCTTTAAAGTGGTACCAATAGATTCGTCACAGTCTTCTCTTCATTCTACACTAATTAAGTTGCTGAATGATATATGTACGAGCATTTTGTGTGTATTTGGATTAGTTTATGTCGATGTTACCTGCAGTCCTGCCTCTTATGACTACCTGTAATCTTATATATTACGTTTACCTGCAATCCTGCATTTTTATGATTACCTGCAATCCCGTCTCATTATAGTAAACATGTACATATTTACTTGTAATCTTGTTTCATGTTATATTTTGCGTGTATCTGAACTTTTCCTATCATGTGGCTTTACCGGCTGAAAGCCAAGACAAACTTTGGATTGGTTTAGCTATGCTTAAGGTTCTAGAAATCTTTTGATCTTGATGCGACATTGGAATATGGATGGTGGTAGTCCCTTTGTTGTCTTATCTTTCAACTTTGCGGTTTAGTTTGATTATAATCAGTCTCTAAATTCATTATGATTTAGCTGATAGTACATATGCTTTGGAAGGTTGTTATGTCATAAGATTGTATTGTTGTTGCACTTTAAACTTGCTACATTCTGAGATATTGCACTTGACAGGGGCTTTTTATTGCTTTCTGAGAAGGTTGGCTGGTGTAGATTTGATGCTCACTAATGATGCATTTTTAGCTTAACTACTGCACTTATAAGGGGGTTGTATCTGGATGAGTTTGTTGTTACATGTCACTGTTGCTTTCTTGATATTTGCTGATGCATCCTTAAGATGCTGAATTTTGAAACTTGTTGACCTGCTGGTTTCTTGTGCCAACTTGTGGCTTTATATAAGTATTGTTGTGCATTTTTAGACCCTTGTGTTGCTGCTGCTTTCAAGAGCATTTTATTGTTTCCTGGAGTAGGCTGACTGATGCATTGCTTGGCCATTCTGCTGCTCTCATTTGGACTACGAACTGCTGCATGTTTGGGCTATTTTGATGCTCTTATTTTTGGCCATGAACTGTTATATATTGGGCCACCTTTATGCACGTTCTAAGCTAATGTATTCAGTTTGTTGTGGAGGCATTTTCAAAGCAAAAATATGATGATTTCTATTGGAATAATGACTGCATTTGAAACTAATGCTACATTGGATTAGTTTGTGGCTGTAGTAAACATTTCCACACTTCAACAACATCTCGGTGCTGCCTTTAAAGGCAAACTACTGCTACTCTTGAGCATTAGTTATTGTTGTCCCCAGTTTTATTGAAAGCAGATGTCGCCACTTTGTTTTATGGGTTGTTGTTTTCTCTGTTACAAGAACAGATTGCTACACTTGATCGATTTTACTGATTTGAACAAATACTACACTTGGGCCGATGAGAATAATTAATTTGAGGCCATGACCCTTCCGGGAAGGTTGTCCCTCGGTTTGCTTTCCTTCGGAAAAGGGCGATGATGACACTTATGGATCTTCCACATATATACCGCATACCAACATATTTGGCGGGGCGACTAGATTGACTGACAAGTCATTAGTTCGCAGTCATAACTTGCTTGGGATGTCCCTTTACAAAAAATATAGATCTGAGCCCTCCGTAATTAAAACTCCTATTATTTTATACGGATCAGAAGGTTTTACTCGCATTTATTTATTATTTTACTAACTCTTTTACTAAGTGTTTTTGCAGGTACCCGGAAACGCATCCCAAAGTTAAAGCCTGCGCAGAAAAAGAAAATAAAAGGCGAAATACCGCTAAGTTCTCTTCACTCCCTCTTTATATAATTTTTGTTTTCGTTCCAATCTTATTAAATATATATCTAGTTTAAATATCTTGTTATACCCCGTAGTTCTAATCCTACGTATGAGAGCGTACGAAAGAATGTAAGACTTAAAATTTTCAAAGGATAGGTTGACGGATTATTCCGGGCGGGTTTTAGTCAACTTTAAGGCGGATTATGACCCGGAACATTGAGAGTTCCTAAGTGGTTCAAAGGCCTAAGGCGTAGTTCGTTGAGTCTAGATTCCAACGCAACCAACCGTTCGTCGATAGGACGTCGGAGTAGAAAGATATGAGAGTTACAAGTTCGGGCCATCAATGACGTAAATGTGTTTTACAAGGCGGCATGGCGCCTAAAGTACTGTAGGGTCGCTGAAGTTTCAGCGCCGCGGCGCCGGGAAGCAGGGCCGCGACGCCGAAGATCCGAGGGTCCGCAGAGGCGGAGCCGCGCGCCAGGCGCGCGCCGAGGCGGATTTTTGGGCGGAAAAACTTAGGTAAGTCCGATTTCTCTTTTAAAAGGCCATGAGGGTGACAAGTGTCCCCCATCTGATTTTGCTTGCATGGCTTATATTGACCAAGTCTTGTAGACTTGGTCATCTCTCAAACACCTTCCTCTCTAAAAATCAGCCTCCTTCTCTCTAAAACCCAAGAAAAATCTGAATAGTTTAGAACCAAAAGAAGCTTGTAGCTAGCTTGTTGGCATTGTTGTGGTGGTGTTCTTGGCAAGGAAGCTAGCAATATTTGGAATAAGTTTTGGCTAAAACTTTAAGGTAATGATTCTTCCTTTAGATTTAGTTTTGCATGTTAAGAAGAAAGGACTTGTGGTAGTAAATAATGCTCTTAGAGTCATCAGATGCTAGAAATGTGGTTTGGATATGAAGAATGGGTTAAGAAGAGATTATGAGCATGTTGTAGCCTAAAAACTACCTTAGAATTGTTAAGTGAATTGTTGTAAACATATGGGCAGAATTTTGGGTATGTAATCCCATTTGAATTGTTGGATTGATTGAACCTTAAATGTGGTGTTTTTGATGATAAATTCGGCCTTGAGAAAGGTGGCAAAGTGAGTAGAAACAAAGGAAATGCTGCCCAATTTTCCATAGAATTTAGTGGCCTTGAAATTAGATTGTTCTACTTTGAGATTAGAGGTTAACAAACGTATCATGATTATTATAGGTTGAAATATTACTTGCGGTAGTTGAGCTTAGCAAGTGGATTGACCAAAGAGGTATGTGAAATTTTCCTATCTCTTGAGCATGAATAGATGAAACTATGTAGTACGGTAGACGTACAAGATTTGGTATTCTTACTTGTTTGAGTATATAATGACTTGTTTCGTTTTAAGAATGTATAAATCCCTTGGTTAGGGAAAAAGTATGATTTTACTAAAGTATAGAGTTAATATAACAACTTTATGGGAAGTTGGTTTATTAGCTTCATAAAAGGTTAATGAGAAGAGATTTACTCTAAAAGTAAGATAAGTATATGAAGAGGCAAGTTGGTTTAAGGCATCAATTGCCCAAGAGTTTTATGTATAAAGAGTCATTTTTAAAAGAGTTGAAGTATGTAGAACTTGGGTTAAATTCCCGATTTTCTTTTATTAAAGATATGATTAAGTGCCTTAAGTAAACTAAAATGAGAGGGTATATGAACAAGACTAATAAGAAGTTATAAGTTTTCTTAACTTATTTATGATTATGATATGATGACAGTTTGAGTTAGGGTAAGAGTATATCTGAGGGGTAAGCCCCAAGATCGTTATACCACCTTCTCCAGGGTAAGAGTATGTCTGAGGGGTAAGCCCCAAGATCGTCATACCACCTTCTCCAGTGTAAAAGTATATCCGGCGGGCGATCCAAGATCGTTATACCATCTGCACCAGTGTAAGAGTATATCTGAGGGGCAAGCCCCAAGATCGTTATACCATTTGCTCCAGTGTAAGAGTATATCTGAGGATTACAGTCCCAAGATCGTTATACCATCTGCTTCAGGGTAAGAGTATATCTGAGGGGAAAGTCCCCAAGATCGTTATACCAATTGCCCGTGGATTTGCTACCCATGATGCGAGGAATACCTCACGCGAGTCCCATGGGCTTACGCGGTGAAATAGTCCCACGCCGGCGGTACACCGACGCGAGAGTCTCATGCGGTCCACGGGACCCACGCGGTGAAATAGTCCGGAGTAGGATGGTTTTATTGATACTACGCGAGGTACCCGTCTCGATCACGAGCCTCCTATTTTACGCAGATCATATATATATATACTTGTCACTCTCATCATAGTAAGGCACAAAAGGTATTTTATTGACTTCCATGACTCAAATTACTTTCGGACTTATGATATCATTATTACATTATTTTTCCATTTACATACTTGGTACATATCATGCATCGACCCTTCCTGGCCGCTCATGCCGCAGGCAGGTAAGCGATGTGGATCCTCATTCTTGGATCACTCTTCCGGCCGAAGCTTCATTCTCCGGAGCTTATTATTTTAGTACGGATATTCCCCACGCTTATGTATTTGTACATTCGTGGTACGGGGCCCCGTCCCGCCACGCTTGTTATCTTTAAGTGCGTGGTCACGCATGTGTGTTTTGGGCTACAAGAACCAGGTTGTATTATAAATACTTTGTTTAAGTATGTTTATGGAAGCGATCTTATCTACCGGTGATGTTTACCCTTTTATAAAGTTATGTATGTTACCGCTATTCTCTCGACATATACGGTGGTACCCCAAGAGGTACTAGTCGCGCCTGGCCTGGTCGTGACATATCTCTTAGTTAGTTAGTTTAATAAGTCTGAGCCTTCCGTAATTAAAACTCATATTGTTTTATACGGATCTGAAGGTTTACACACATTTATTTATTTTTCTAACTTCCTTTCTTTTACACTTTGCGAGGAACGTTCGAACAATACAACATAACAAAGTGGATTCTACAGAGATGAAGATTTGCTGGAATCGCACAAGTTTTCAATGGCTGGGATTCTCATATTATATTTTTTTGTTGTATTTGATGATACATTAGTTGTTTTGTAAAACATTTTGTAATGTTTCGATTTAATGTATTAGAACAATTTCATTATGTGCGCAACATTTTAGTTATAATATGCTTACAATTCTAATTTATTTTTATTTAATAAATTAAAATTAAAATATTAAAAAAAATCGCCAAAAATAATTTCCAATTTAAATCAAATTTATTTAAAAATCTCCGCAAATTTAAATTAATTTTATTTCAAATTTTCCACCAAAAAATATTATTTAATTAATATATTTTCGCGGAAAATTTTAAAAAAATTAGGGAAATTTTGTGACGGTTTATAACCGTCACAACAATTGTCACAAATTTGTGACAGTGCCTACCGTGACACTTAGAAAAACCGTCACAAAACCCCTTTCGTGACGGTTTTTAATCGTCAAGGTAGGCCTTTTTTTGTAGTGCATATATGTTATGTATAAGTCGAATTGTGTTTGATAGACACACTTGATGCCAAGTTCACGAGTTCAATAGGAACAACACTTAGTTGAGGTGCCAAAATGAAAAAAGGGGCAAATTTAGGGGGCCACATATGCATTAAGCCTAATTTAAAAGCAATTTTGAGCAACAATTAGTGTTTGACCAAACTTTTAAAAAGTGCTTCTAAGTATATTTTCTCAAAAGTGCTTTTGAAAAAAAACTATTTTTTAGCTTTTGAAAAACAACTTCTCACTCCCTCAGAACACTTATTTTCTCCCTAAAATTTAGCCAAATAACTCTCTTACTTACAATAAGCATTTTCTTAAAAGAAAGCACTTTTAGCATTACAAAGCCAAACAAGCTATAAGCCAATAATTGTCGAGAAGAAGAAGAAGCCAGGAGGTCCTTTCTTGACATACTAGGAGTGTGGGATAAATGATTTGGTCTTGGACCATTTGATTTAGATGATGCATTGATGATGCAGAAATAGTTTCAACTTTCAACTTAAGCTCTTGCGCTTTAATTTGATTATTAATGTTTATTAAGAGTTCAATGAATTATTAAAACAAATAGAATATCATTTACGGTTAAGTTATTTTAAGCTATCCTCAATTTTCTCTCCAACCTAAAGTATAAAAAGTTTTATAGAAACCAACAATGGTTGTGGTATTGTGATTGATACTATTTTATCCTTAATCAAGAGGTCTCAAGTTCGAGCCCCTTTTGATACAGAATCACCATTGTTAGCGAGTGATTTGCCCTCAATGTGAAACTACCCGACACGAATATGGATTAATCGAGCCCCAATATAAATATCGAACACTCGATGAGAAACCAAAAAAAAGTTTTATAGAATATGCGAAATTATAAAAAGCGAATGATTTCTTATGACTAAAAATATTAGTATCGCTCCAATACCACTAACTCGAATTGAATAAAATACTTGAGCCCAATATAAGTCATAAGTATCTAACAGTTAAAAAGTCATAATTCAAATTATAACTGTAACATGTTGGAATAATTTCCCTTCAGAATTTTTTTCATTAATCACAATATATATAGTTGTACAAAGGTGATTTCTAATTTTTACTAAGTTACCTTAAATACATGATACTAATAAATACAATTATATACTGTGAATATTTGAAAAATATTCGCTAATAATAACATCATCATGAGTTTTAAATCTCAATAATCCCTTGACCGTTCTTTGTCATCTAACATACTCTACTCTCTTGGTGAAAGAAATTGTTTGTCTTTTCCTAATTTCTTATGTTTATATGCATTTATAACAATATTGTAGGAATTTGTTTAAAAAACGGTATGAAATAGCTTGATCCTAAGATACGTTAAGAGCTAGTTTGGTTGACGATTTTTGAAAAATTACAAAAGAACACATGAAGAGATAACCTTATATTATATGGATGTGTATATATAAAATAGTTATGAATAAGTTTTTAATATAATTATTAATTAGTAACTTGATAAAAATAATACATAATACACTCTTACAAATTAAATCATACAAATTATAAAAATCATAATGCCATAACTGTCGATAGAATTGTTGTTTCCACAACCACCCTTCGTAGCCCAAAAGTCTAAAATTCAGCAAGGAAGTGAATGCCATATCTGGGAAAATAGAATGCTTTGATTGGCCAATAATTTGCTAATTATCACAATTATTGTGCCGACCACTGCCACAGGACATTAGCTTTAGTTTTCCCAAATTTGCAAGATTTCCCTCCTCACAAGTCACAAACATGTAATTCCGTTCACGATCGAATTCAGTCAGCGGTAAAGTGGGGGTTATTTTTTGAAATAAAGAAGGGCCCCTTGTGCGCAGCGTGATAGTGGTCTAACCTTTGAAATCAGTTGATTTACCATGATTAACTACTTCACAATCCTGTCGAACCGGAGTGTGGGGGCTCCTTAGATGGGAGATCCACCTTTTGGAAAAATGTAATTCCATTCACTTTTATTTGTCCACTATTGATTTTACACATCTTTTAAGAAAATAATAAATAACGTGCATAATTTATCATGATATCCATATTAATTTGTGCATAATTTTAATGGACTTGAAAAATAATTTGAAATGAGTAATTAATATCATGGAAAAAAAAGAAAAAAAGAAATTGACTTCTATTGATATGCTTAAAGTGCCAAATAAAAATGAAAATCTATTTTTAATATAGTAGACAAATAAAAGTAAACGAATACCCTTTAGTTAAGAGGTATAGAGGGAAACAAGAAGAATCAAAATTGATGAACTGTGACTTGTAAGTCATGACAAACTGGTATAACTTCATATTATATTCAACCTAGATATATTATTGTTAGTAGCGTACACAAGATTTTCACAAGTAATATGACATTAAAGAAGGGAACAAATGAATAAATGACTCATAATTTTGAGGGTGACCAAAAATAGTACTATAATATGCCAAATCGCATTTAATTTAATTAAAACTAACTCCTTTGTCATTTCATTCTGTTTCCCACTTTTCTGATGTTTCCATTTGGATTTGGAAGGGGTCCACCATACAAGCCCAGTGGGCTTTAGAGATTAGAGAGACGTGATAAGAACGAGAAGAAGATAAGCATACATGTCACCACTCAACATTACCTCCTATCAAAACTCATTAAATTGTCAATAGATTACAACTCCTACGAGTAATAATA
The DNA here is from genome assembly GCA_029844215.1 of Przewalskia tangutica. Classification (NCBI taxonomy): domain Eukaryota; kingdom Viridiplantae; phylum Streptophyta; class Magnoliopsida; order Solanales; family Solanaceae; genus Przewalskia; species Przewalskia tangutica. The sequence continues at coordinate 37,625,865 of CM056731.1, read as the reverse complement.
TTATGAATTTATCCAAAGATAGTGGCCCAATGACCATTAGTCAAATTGTGGCGGCAAGGTTCGGCGGATCGTTTTCAGGCGATATGCCTCAGATAGTTCTCAGCTTAACCGCGCGTATTGCGCGATTTGATACTCGCATAATCCTGGGGTTTGGACTTAGAAGATCATCCGGTGGCGATCGACACCAACGCGGGCGACATCCCGCGATTCCCGCGATTTACCTGGCCTTGGCGGCTAAGAACGGGTTCCATTCGCCTCCGGAAGATAAGATCAGATTTGTGCGCAGATTTAGCGATATATGCATCTAAGCCACAGGCACTGGATTATCAAAAAAAAATAATAATAATAATATTATGGATTTCAACATATTAAAGACATAATATATTTATATTATATTTTACGCTGAATTCAGTATTTAAATATAATGAGTTTAATCTTTAAAGTTTTTGACATTAAACTTAATGTATTTTTAATTAAAGTTATAATTTTAAGATTTATTTAATATCTATTTAAAAATCCACAATATATATATGAATATTCTATAGCAAAAATATTAGTTAAACTTATTGTATTTTAGAATTATGATTTGAAATTTAATATTTATTATGATTTAGTAGCATATATATATATATGTATATTTGTAATTTTAGTATAAAATTGAGTGCGACTTAGATTTTGTCTTTTGTGGTTCACAAGTTCCCCTAAGCTTTGTTGTTGTCCGGTTTGATCTTTTCTAATTCCTTATTAACTTATATTAAACTAGTACTAGTATGTAAAAACACTAACAAATACCATCTGTATTTAGAGAAAATTAATTAAGATAGAGAGAGATCAGGACATCATGGGCAGTATAAATGGTACCTACAAAATCATTTATTTTTATATCCAGCTTCCTGGCTTATGCGAGACTATTTTTGAAAATAGTAGTATCGGTCTCTCAACACTACTACTAATAAATCGTAAAATGTGTCTGAATAACCAGAATTTGATAACAGATCAACTTATAATGTCTTATTCCAAAATAGAGCAAAGTGTTTCCACCAAGATTCGAATCCACGCTTCAGACTTTCAGATAAATTTTAAGTTGAACTCCTTTATCATGCAGTTATATACCGGCGCACTCCATTTCTCTTTTTTCTTACGGTGGGAGTGCGTTGATAATTTCTTTTGGATAATTTGCAAAATAGGCCCCACAAGCCGAACTACTTATAGCCGTTCATGACTCATGAGCAATCAAACAACCTCTATAATTCAAACTCTTAGGAGAAAATTAAAGTTAGGTTTTTTAATTAATTTAAGCGTGTGTTAGATTCATTTGTAAAGGGCAATATTGGTATTTCACACTCCATCTGATTGGTATATTAATAGTGAGAAGTCGAAGCAAAAGAGAAGATGGGAGAAATGATAATATATGTGGATGATTATTCATGTAGAATTTGCCATGATGAAAGTTGTAAAAACTTAGAAGCTCCATGTGCATGTTCTGGAACTGTCAAGGTAACTTTTAATCAATCACTCTTGTTATTAATAAGTTTCTACTTTCATCTTTTTAATTTGTTTTACAGTATGCTCATAGGGATTGTATTCAAAGATGGTGTAATCAAAAGGGGAACACAATCTGCGAAATTTGTTTACAGGTTTGAAATTAGTAGTTAATTGTTCTCTATCGTCTATACTCATCTACTTCTTGACTCTGCTTGCTTATTCCTTGACGTTCAATTTAAGCCACACAATTTCCTTTTAAATCTAATTTGTCTTTCTATTTTAACTTTTAATACAACATGTAAAACTAGTTAAAATTTCTCTAACACTGTTAATGCATATAAAAGTAATGATATAAAAGTGATGACATTGCAGAAATTTGAACCTGGATACACGGCTCCACCTCCTAAGAAGAAGGCCCACTTGGTTGATAATACAGCTGCAATTATTAGGTATTCCATCAATCTTCCTCTTCCAAATTTGTTCCTTTAGACAAGTTTTTTGTTGTATTTAAGATATTTCTTTTGTCCCTAAAGATACTGCTAGGGATGTCTGAATATAGTGGATATATAAGTAGTCGTACAAGTTTAATAAGCATAACATTTGCCATAAGGGGCAATACTAAAGCACTTGTTACAACCACAGGTAACGTAAAACTGTCATGTTAGTTAATAAAAAATTACTTGTGTAAATATATTTGTTAATATGTTTATGCAGAGGAAGTGTAGAAGCAGATATAGAAAATGGAAGGGAAAGAGTGGAGTCAGATTCAGGAGGAAGAGAAATGCTGGTGAGAAGTCAGTATTCTGAATGCTCACAAGCTGCGGATAGAAGCGCATCTTGTTGTCGAACTATCGCTCTCATTGTAAGCATGCGTAGTTAATATATCTGGATCTTTCCATTGATAGTTAATGTGTTATCTATTTAACACCGTGGCATTGATTTAATTTGGCAGTTCACAATTCTGCTTATGATGAGACATCTGTTAGAGGTGCTCAATGGAGGAGCAAGAAATTATCCCTTTACACTTCCTACAGTAAGTGAACCTACTTTTATGATTGTAATGTTATGTACTAGAACCAACTTAACCTTCCTAACAACCTTATTTGCAGCTACTAATTATAAGATCCACTGGGATACTCTTGCCCATGTACATTATACTCCTGTTAATCACAAGAATTCAGATTATCATTAGACATCAGTATCTGGTAAACTCATTTCTTTATTTTTGTCAACTCAATCATTTTCAACCTGTTCGTTGGCTCCATAATTAATACAATCTAATACTTTTGTTGTTTCTTTATTCAGGTTTCAGAAGACAGGCTATCCAACTCTGACCAAGACAACTAATACAAGTGTCCAATTGCATATTCATTAACAGTGTAATTTGTATTTCTAAGCATCATACTGATGCTTATCTAATTTTTTTCCATACACGTGGAGACAAATCAATGTTTCACAAAACAGATGCCTTGGCAGTTACATGATTAAAGTAATACAATTTTATTTCTTCTTTTAACAAACAACTACTCCTAACATACTGCTATTACTTATTAGCTTACTAACAAATACGAAAGAGAAATACTTGTAAATTTCATGTTGAGTTCTCCCACATCGATGAGATAAGTGGTCTTTTGATCTCCTTATATGGATTGAGCAATCTTCAGCCTACAAGTTAGATTTTGGGGTTGAGTTAGGCCCAAGATTCATTCTTTACTTTTTAGTTAGGCTAACTACCTCAGCCAAACTAATCTTACGATCCAAGTCATTTTGAAGAGAAGCCAACTTTCTAAAACGGTTAGATATTGCCAACAAACTTAGGTTGTTTGATTAATTTAACTACATACTGCATAGAGACAACCTACCCCCCATGCCCCTATGCCAATTACTGTCTTTGACCATGCTTGTGAAGTCCGCTATAGGTCTTGCTAACCTAGTACATGGAGGTGGTAGAAAATTCGGCAGAAATTAATTCTAGGTCTCTAAGACTTATAATAATATGAATAATCTTATATTGAATAATGAATAGAAGCCCTCTATTTATAGTTGACTTTTAGGTTTAAAATGCAGCTAGGGTTTCTCATGGACCGAGCCCAGAAAACGAGGTGCAATGGGTCAGTCAGACTGGCCCACTACCTCGCCGGCGCCACGACGCTATAGTGTCGCGGCTCTATGTCCCAGGCGCTGCGGCCCTCAACGTCATGTGGGACGTCGTCTGGTTTTCATTTATATTAAATTCGAAATCCAATTTCGACTTAATTAAATAATTATTATTCATTCAAATGTCTCGATTATAAATCGAGCATTTATGTTCTCTCATTACATTCTTAGATCGAAGGAACAGTTGACATAGTGTTACTCTACAGGTCTTCACATATCGACACTAATCATATTAGGGTCTACACGAAACTCATAGACGACACCGGAAAACGAACTCAATATGTGAAGTAGATTTACACGAATTCGGTAAACTAAACCTTTATGTGAGAAGATAAAATCTTTTCATTCACGACGCACTCGATCAAGCTTAGAATTTGCCAAGTGCCTATCCAAATGACTTGATCATTATATCTCATCTATATTGGTTGACAACAAGACCATATTCTAGATATGTCTATTACGTTGGCCAACGACTTAGTCAACCTAATATCACAGAGAAGCTGAGTGTTCTCTCGAATATACATTCGAGGAATGAATCATAATCTTGGCTCAACTACCACCTTTAATCCATATTGTAATGTACCAAATACAAGTCGTATCTCAACCTATAAGACATTTGAGCTTAGGACATGATCAAAATATACTACTTTGTAAACAAGGTGCGTATCGACCTCAAGTCTAAGGACTTCTATCTCCCACACGTTGGTCATACTTTAGACATGTATAACAAACAGTATGGCAACAAGGTATACTTACTTCCAAAGTATTCATGTGTCATCACGAGTAGCTGTTACTCGTAGCATGTGAGACATACTACATCCTCTAAGGATGTGATGCAGACCACATGTCGACTTATCACATATCATCGATATCCCATTCTCGATGATCATTAGTCAAGACTATTTTAAGTGTTACGGTATAATATTAATATCTCACACTATTAATAACAACGTAACCTCTAGAAATGCATATTATAGAATATTATAAACAATCAACTAATAATTCAATAATTGCAAATGCCAAAATATTAATTTTCATTAATAATAATACGAATGTATAAAGTACATTTGTCCTAATACAGATTGTCTCTAGTACATACATATACTTTCATTGACATGGTTGATAAAATCAGTCTTTTACACAATAGCTCATAGAAGCAAGCAAATATTGTAAAGAATGGATTTTGAACTTAACTCAACCCCAAAAGCTAGTTTGTATGGTGAGGATGACCTTAACATTCCCAATGTGGGACTCTTAACACTCCCCCGCACGTTCAAACCTTGTTAACTGGAGCGTGTAATATAATTTGGGAGTCTAACATAGATGAACAAATAATTGAAATGGGTCTGACTCTGATACCATGTAAAAAATGAATTTTTGGCCTAACTCAACCCCAAATATGAGGATTGTCCAAGTCCATGTTTTCATTTCATATTCTATGTGGACTCTTAACAAAGATTATAGGAAGGATAGCACAATAGCTCATAGAAGCAATATCAATAATTCAGCAACAAGATAGTTCTGAGTACTCTTAACTGAGAAGAAGATGGCAGATCTACTGTTGAGAATAATCAATGTTGTTATTAACTCACTAAGATCTGATGTTGAGAATATTATTGCTATTAGCTAGTATTATCATTTTAATTGTGTTTTTTCTCCTTGTCTTTTCGGCTTCATCGATTAACTTTTATTTATTTTATACGAGATGTACATATAAGAACTGTACATTAAGATTGATTTTTCAGTTTTGTTCAAGGAGTATTCTTGCTCTGTTCTGTAATCCATTCAACTCACCAAGAACCACACCCTTATTGTCGTCATATTTATTATGTTTAACCAAATTTATCAAATTTCGGAGCAGTGTTCCTGTCTTTCCTGTCAATTCTCAGCAGATTGCTTATTGTGGCCATAAATCTCAAGCTCTTCAGATTTTGCAACAGCTCTTTGAAGCACAACATCAGGAAGTCCTGAAAAGAGAGATTAAAGAATGTGGCTTAACAAGCTAAAACTGAAAACAATACACAAAGCAAGACTTCATGATGCAATAGAAAAATAATTGAACAGACATCCAGCCAGCCGCAATATTGACACCATAACTTTTAGGGCATGCACCTGGTGTCAACCTGTAAAGAAAAGTAACTTCCTCAAGACCTCCGGACCCTTTCCCAATTTGGCATGCCATATGGCACAGAGAGACCTGCGCAACCAAAGAAATAGCATTCCAAATAAGTGATCTACTGAGCATCAACTTTAGCAGTTAATAGTCGAAATCAGAACAGCAAAAAGCTAATAGTATCAACAAGAAGGCATCAGATTATTAGCTGTCTGAATCTAATATTCTGCTAGCTATTGGATGAAAATTGAAAATGTTCAGTCAAAATGCTTGATCCTTGAAGCAATGCATCTTTTTTAAATAATGCATATTAAATATGGCAATTCAAAGGGGAAGTGAAAGATCGAAGACAGTACCCTTGAGTCTTTCTGATAGTCAATAGATAATCGATGATATTGGGTAGAAAACATTCCTCGACATTGCACCTTGTGGACAAAGTGTTCGAGAACCGATTCACTGCCAAGAGGACCAGAAAACATAACATAATGATCTTAAGTGAAAATGATTGAGCAAATAAGGATGAGAGAATAAAAGCCACAATATAACAAATAACCAATAATGTTTTTAGTATAATTAGCACATACGCTATTGCTTGTCCATCAGAAGTAGATGTACCACGACCAAGTTCATCGAGTGCGACGAGTGAATTACGGCTTGCTGAAGTCTGCAATTATTGATAATTGGTCGGAGCAAAACAAATGTTCAGATTCTTCATGGAGACGAGTGGGAAATTAATATCAACAACCCAATTATGATCTCCACATTTTGCTCTTAACAGCGCCCATGTCTAAGGCCATCTTAGCAAAAACCATAATATAAGTCGTTTATTAATCGTATTTGTTTACTTAATTCTCTCCCCTTCACTCTCAATTAAACAGTATTATATCTAGCAAATCTGAATGGTAGTCAAGCGATAGATTGATAACAGCCTTACATTGAAATTAATATCAACCTCATTTTGCTCTTAATGACCACGTCTAAAGGCCATCTAAGCAGATACCATAATATAACTTGATTATTTATTTGTGTTTACAAACTTCTCTCCCTTTCACTCTCAGTCAAATGGTACTATATCTAGCAAAATCAGATGCTAGTCGAGTAACAAATTGATAACAGCCTTTAGAAACAATAAAATCTCACCAGCATCGAAGCAGTTTCCAGGAGTTCTGTCAAGAATGTACTCTGGCCTGCCATAATATGATCTTTAGCCCCCATTCTTACAAATATACAATCAACAGGTGATAAGTCAAACGATAATGCTGATACATCAGCTCCAACCTAAGAAGCATCAAGAGCTTTTAGCGATCAATAGATGAGAAAACTCTAATTTTCTTCTGGACATAACTCACCTGGGCCAAATTACAGCCATGCAGACTTGGCGCAAAAGAGTTGATTTCCCTCCCATGTTAGGACCAGTGAGAAGGATAAAACTGGCATTTGGAGAACCGCCAAGGGAAACATTGTTGGAAACAAAGGTTCCCTTATCTAGAGAATCGCTTCTAAGAACAGGATGTCCTAAATTTTCAGCGAGAAGAACTGGCACATCATCTTGACTTGGCACTGACTTGATGTTTGAACGACATGTTGGTCCCTCATAATAATCGCTTGCAATTGATAAACTGATTACAACATCCAATTCTGCAAGAGATAACAGCCAAAGTTTTTTGTAAAAGATCCTAGTTGTGCTTCATTAAGCTTCTTTTGTTTTATATCTGATGATATAGCAGATGCTCTTGAATCAAAGTTCTACCAAATATAAATTTAAACTTCATGAGCAAAAATCTCTTTCTAAAGCAAGAGATAATAGTTATGTTCAACACATAATGCTATTTACTGGAAATTGGTTTGGAGGGTCTGACTACCCACCAGATTTTACTTTAATTTTCAGTCAAATGAGCATAGAACCAAGTTTCTTTTTAACTTCGAAAAATTGCCACAAGTAGGGGACCTCCCTCCAAGTTTGTTATAATCACAAAGACCTTTCCTCTTTTCTGGAATGCTGTGCCCTTCTGGTAACTGTTGCTTACAAAAAATCTTATAAAATTAAGACATTGTAATTAATAAGTATAAATGAATCACCTTATTATCCCTTCTTTTTATTTCAGAATACACTATTATGGTTTCTTTTTTTTGAAACTGATAACTTGTACACTATTATGGTTTCTTACTTATCTTTCCTCAACCTTCACTTCCCTTGTTTCTTTACATATAGAGAAGAGACACAAAGCAAAGAGATTCTTTTTGCACCTTTTAATTTTTTTTATGTTCCTAGTACACTGTTCTCGGATGGGGCAGAGTGCTTTTATTGAGTGGGCAGACTGACCAAGCTACTTTAGATGAATGTCATCCTATTGCATCACAAAAGGGAGGACAGCGCGGATCAAAAGAATGAGTGAATGACACATAAGTTTTCCAGCTCCAACTTAATAAAGGAAAGAATACAATCAAATATGCATGGAAAGGAACACAGGTAACTTCCATGGAACATCATGTAGCTGCCCAAAAGTATGCAGAGAAACTGAGAACCCGAAAGTAATCTATTCTTTTTCCACCATAAGCAAGTAAGATTTTTCTCCCGAAAGACTTTGATTAGATTCACCATCAAGCACTAATGGTATTACTGCTCCAAAATAGGTAAAGAGAAAAAGAGACTTAAGGGCAATATGTGATTCCATGTCCAAATTAAGGGTCAACAATACCTGCATGATACTAACTAATTCTCTCCACTTTTTTTTAAAAAAAGTAACTGATCAGTACATTGGTTGTACTGCAAACCATATTTACATCATAGCATTGGAACTGATCCATGAAGAAAAATTCTAACAAGAACCTAGAATTTCTATTATGGACTCAGTATCCTCAAGGTAGATCTGTTTACACCAAAAACAAAAAAGTTCAATGCAATTCAATTTAATCTTCTGAACTTCATTGTTGCCGTCTTCAAAACACCTAGTGTTTCTCTCCTTCCATATTTTCCACTAAATGCATGCTGGAACAATCCTTCATCTGCCTCTGTTTGAGGCTCCTACTCCTGCCTCCTCCCAGCTATAAAGTAAATGGATTATCTTTTTTGGCATCAGGCAACACCTCGTAGATTAATAAAGATTCTCCATAGCTGAGCTGTAATCCTACAGTGTAAGAATAGATGACTGATTGTCTCCACCTCTTGCCCACATAAATAGCATCTCGAACATAGACAGATCTTCCTTTTCTTAAGTCAAAACCTTCCCTTGCCACCAACCAAGTAAAGCATGCCACTTTGTAAGGCATCTTCACTTTCCATATGTGCTTCCAGGGCCAAGTTTGCACTTGTTGATTCCCCTGAATAAAAAATTTGTAAGCTGAGCTCACTTTGTAAATGCCTTTACTGTATTCTTGCCACCATAGTTTGTCTGCTCCTTCCTCTATGCCTTTAAATTTTTCCAGTTTCTTAAAGAATTTTGTCAATGTGTTAATTTCCCAATCATTGAAGTTTCTTTTAAATTGAATGTCCCACCCTTGAGCAGACCAGATCTCCGTTAATTTCTTGTGTTGATGTACTACCAGTCCATGAATGTTGGGAAAAACTCCTTTAAAGGAATGTTACTCAACCATTTGTCTAAGTGTTTTCCCCATTGTTCACTTTGATAGTGGAGTGGATCCTCAGCTTATGGATCTCCACAAACTGACTCCATAAGGAGTGTTCACCTCCCTGGTCATCCACTTGTTGCCTTCCCCGTATTTTGTTTTGATGATTTTTCCCCAGTAAGATTGAGGTGTTTGTGAATACCTCCATAGCCATTTAAGTCTTAAGGCTTTACTCTGCAACTTTAAGTTTCTGATTCCTAAACCACCCTGCTTCTTTCCTTATAACACATCACACCATTTAACTAGATGAAATACCTTCTTGTCTTGATTACCTTTTCAAAGAAAATCCCTTCTGATTTTATCAAGTCTTTGGATAACCCCTCCTGGAATGTGAAAGATGGACATCATATAGGTTGGGAGTGCATCTAATACAGTGTTAATGAGAGTGACTCTGCCCCCTAATGATATATATTATGACTTCCACCTAGATAATTTCTTCTCACATTTTTCAATTACTGAATTCCAAATGTTCATTGACTTTGATTTGGCACCCAGAGGCATTCCCAGATAGGTAGTTTATCCAGAGGCATTCCCAGATAGGTAGTTTATCCAGAGGCATTCCCAGATAGGTAGTTGGCAATGACCCTACTTCTCCTCCCAGAATTCTGGACAACTCTTCCATGTTATTCACTTCATTGATAGGATACATATGACTCTTTCTCCAGTTAACATGTAAACCAGAAATTCCTTCAAAACAATACCAAAATAGTCCTCAAAATCTTTAGTTGATCTACATCAGCATCACATATAATTAAGGTGTCATTAAATGTGTTATTTCCATGTTGGCATTTGTGTTGGAGCTTGTGGCAATTTCAAAACCTTTGATCCAGTTGTTGGTTCTTGCCACTTTGATCATGTTATTCAGACCCTCCATGGCTAAAATGAACAAGAAATGAGATAGCGGGTCACCTTGCCTTAACCCTCTATGGGCTGAAAAAAACCTTTGATCCATTATCAGGACTGAGAACCTGTGTTTCCCAGTGAGTCTGTGTTTCCCAAGATCACCCCAAGTGAAGAGCATGCATGCACCATTGATTCACATCCACATAAAGCTGATATGAACTCTTGCAGTTGTTTCTTTGCTGCATCCTCGTATAAAGTCACTTTATTTGCATTTCTTCCATTTGCTTCACTGAATCGATGCAAATTAAAGAGCATATGAGTACTTGAGAGATGACTACAGAAGAACTTGTAAAGAGAAAAGATTGTTGAATCTGAGAATTGTTGATCTTTACCTGCTACCGAAAAGGCGTGGTAGCAACCGTTCCATATCAGGAAGCCTTGACAACTCTTTTCTAAACTCAAGCACGAAAGGTAGATTGAGCCCCTAGAAAAACATTGAGCACATTATAGCAACTTGTTTGTCATGGCAGCTCCATTCAGAAGCTACCACAACATAAAAAAGGACAGTCCGGTGCAATAAGCTCCCGCTATGAGCGGGGTCCGGGGAAGGGCCGGACAACAAGGACCCTTGTACGCAACCCTACCTCACATTTCTGCAAGAGGCTGTTTCCACGGCTTGAACCAATGACCTTCTGGTTACATGGCAACAACTTTACCCGTTACTCTAAGGCTCCCCTTCAGAAGCTACCACAATATATGCAAGGAAAATTTATAAAAGGGAAAAGGAAAGTTGGATAGGCAAAAGGACAAGCAAATTACAATTCTTGTGATGCCTTCTTTATTAGATATATCCAACCTTTATATCTTTTCAGTTTCAAGAAAATAGATATATCCAACCTTTAGAAAGTACCTACTTGATAGATGGATGGACTGTTTTCACCCTCCCAAGTCAAAAAGAAATAAATAATGCCACAAGCAAAGGATCATAAATCAAAAAGTGAAAAAGTTCACCATCAACATTACAAACACTGAACCTTAGGAACCTGAATGTACCTTTAATCCGGCTACAGCATCCTGACGTTCAATAATGGACTCTCGATGATAGAAGGGTCTTACAATCCATGATTTGAGCATCCTTTTCCCAAATGCTGTGATACAATGGTTGATTTGGGTGTATAATGTCCTATATTAACGAATGAAAAACCTCTTAAGTTTGAAGAAAATATAATCAACTAAATGCAATTAAGCTAGATATATTATCTCAAGATTCTCCAGCGCAGCTGCATCAAGAACCATATTCTGTTTTCGAGTACTATCATAAAAACCAGAAAGGGGAAGTAGCTCAAATTTCGCAAATTTGAGCAGGGATTCATCCAGAAAAGCTTGCTTCAAGTAGTATAGAGCTCCTCCAAGTGCCAAGAGGGCATAAAACCCGTTCCCACCGCGATTTATAAGCTCACATAGAACATCTGGTAGAAAGTTCCGTTCACCATCTTCCTCAGAGTTAGTGCTTTCATGTGAACCGATTTCATTTGGAGATGATGATAGCGGTGAAGAGCTCACGTTCCTATATACTCCCTTCACCTCACAAATTGTTCTCTCAGCATCCCAAATTTCAGAAAGAGGAACCAACTCATTCACCAGCGGATTTCGTGTGTGACGCACCAGCACTCTCTCAGTCTCAAGAGTCAAGACTAAGCAATTTAGCTGGCTTTATTATTTCCACCGGTCTTAACTCAAAGTAGGCAACACAAGGCGCTACAGTCTGAATCATCCTCAAACTGGTAAAAAAATACATCAAATTACTAACATTTCATTTCAGTAAACCAATATAGAGATAGAATACAGGATGATGACAAGGTTCCTTACGAAATTAAGAATTATTAAATAAATACAAATTTTAGAAGCTCTGCTGTACCAAGCGTCCTTCAGTCTACTGGCAACAGAGCACCGCATACAAGATTTTATCCAGACATTAGACAAGCAGATAAAACAGCACTATGGCACACCTAATACCTCGCCATACTACTATTGAATGTTCTTGCACTTACTTTCATGACAAAACAAAAAAAAAATTGCTTCAAAAGCAGCAGATAATCACATTAATTAACGAGTTGTCAACACAACGAACAATTTTAGAAAGGATCATTAATAAGTTAAAAGTAAAAAGGTGATGCTTATGCTACCTAGATGAGTTCATGGTGGGGGTTTAGAGCGAGTGGGAGAGGTTGGAGGAAAGGAAATAGCAACCAATTAATCAGGTAAGGATGGCAAATCCAGGAAGCAAACCAGATAGATATGTGTGTTTACATACAAGATGAAAGAGTGAGGTCAACTAATGCCGAAACCAGAGATGGAAAGGTGCCAAGTTGGTTGGAGAATATCAACATTATCACTGGTGGAATTTGTGAATTAAAGATATAACAGAAGCTTCTGTTTAGTAGCATTTCATGTAACGTAAAGACGTATTATATACTATAGTGCTTTCCTCTACCATCACAGTAATGATTAATCAAGTGAGCTGAATATGAGAAGTTGCTCAATTTATGCAGAGTTAATAAATATGACATGAAGTTTTCTTTCTGCTCTTTCAATGATTCAAGAACGTGGTTTGAGCTTATAATTAAATTATGTTGATGATTGACTTTGCAGCCTATCGATATGATTGATTAGCCAGTTATATGCCCTTAGCCTGTGAAGTACACACATCACCATATGGGAAGGCACTCAAACTAATTCAAGTACTAGAGAACATTCTCCTGAAGCTAATCAAATTGCATTCGCGAAAAACTATCACCCAAAGAAAGCAACCTTGAAGAATCAGACTGATTGACAGCAAACATGCTAACATAACTAGCAACAAAATCACACAACTTTTAGCAATAAAACTAAATAAAAATTCATAAGCTATTTCCCAGTACCTGTCCAATAGTAATCTTGCTTGTGGTAATATCCACCATAAGTACACTTCTCCTGTTGGAATGCAGCAGTTTGAGAGCTTTCAGTCACTGCTATCAAATATGAAGTATCAGGGTTTGCCGCAAGCATTTCTCCCTCAGTTAATGTTCCTTTAGTGACCACCGCGCAGATTTCACGTCTGACAACCTGGGATAGGGTATGATGATGTGTTAGCTACATAAAGAACTGAGAAGGAAGTAAAATTGCCATCACTATGACTGCTGCAATCCTATGTAGCACAATATTGACCTTATCTTTAGACCCCTTCTCTCTTCGACGATATTCAAGCTGTTCAGGTGTCTCTGTTTGCTCAACCACAAGAACCCTATAACCCTGCTCCATCAAAGAAACTCACAGTAAGAAACCTGCCATGAAAAGACAATGCAGTCTAACCGACATCGTGCAATTAGCAATTACAACCTTCTGAGCCAACTTCTCTACATTAATTGAGAAGTTCTTTTCTGGAAATCGACAATGTGGTCACTCTCCCTGGAGATACATGCAACAGTCAGCTATAAACTTTAGTTGAAGATGCACAGAAACTTAAGGGTGAAATTGGAACATCCTATTGCAAGGATAAACCGAGAAGGTTCTACCTTCAAACAAAAACATGCAATTTAGTCACAACATAATACACAGTATAAGCCACTCCATTCCTTAACAGGGAAGAATAAAAGTGAAGCATAAAAGATGCATGCTGGGCCCATTTTTTCTCGCTTTTAGGTATATCTACACATGTTGATGACCAAATTGTTTTTATCCTTTGTTTTCTACTTTTCTTTCATTTTTTATTTTTGGGTGCATACACTCAAGTTACCTTCATATACTGCAAATGAAGTTCCTGGGCTCCAATATGTGCATCCATCTCATAAAGCTCATAGAACTTTCCCATCTGATTGGTAAATCATGGGAAAATTAAAATGATCATATAAAGGGCAAGTTGAAGAAGAAGAGATGAAAAGGCTGCATGACAACTTCATTGGCAAAAAGATTGAGCCTTGAAAATGCTGTCACCATCATTACCTTAAAAAACAGAACTTTATCCATGTGCTTCGACTTGAACTCCCACCATTTAAGTAGTCATTCTGATAGGGAAAAGAATTCCAAAGATATATAACCAGGAGAACCCAATTACCTGACCACCAGTTAAACTTCCTATTTGCATCTTTTCTATATCTGTTTCAGCACACAGGAAAAAAGGCCATAACAAGCAAAATGGTAAAACATCACCCATCTCCACCTAGATCAAATATTGTTAGACTACTTACTTTCCAAGGAAAGGGAATTTCTCTGTTTCACGTTGTCCAAATCTATCTGCTGCAAATCATTGGTGCATTCTTTCACCTCTCATAACATCCAATGCCCAGTAAACCCTACCATGTTGAAATAGGTACAGTGATCTTCCGCACAAGGACTGGTATTAAGTTTAGGTTTAACATTAGGGTTAGGGTTAGATTTGTGTGTAATTAGTTTGGTGATGACGACGTCGTTTGTGGCCTAGAGGTGATCGCCATTGCTGAACAACTCATTTGTGGCCTAGCAGCGTTGTTTGGTTTATGTAGTAGTAATGCTATGATTAAACTATTTAAGATCCAGTAAGTATAATAATCTTCCCAATAGTATAGTTTTTTTCATTGACTTGGCTAAATCACACATTTTATTAGCTGCATATCATAATCATCTAAGTATTATTATTTGACTGGAAAGATCAGATAATGTTAGCGGATTGAATGAAGACACATGACAACACGTAACCACAAGAAATTTCCACAACTTAACAAAAATTCAATATATATGGATCGAAGTGGATAACTTAATTTTTTCAACTGATTTTATTATAGGGAAAATGGGCATATTTGCCCTCAAACTTAAGAAAAATTGGTATATTTGTCATCCGTCAAAGTTTGAGGATAAATATATTCTCCCCGTTATTAAACTTGTTCAATTTGTCCAAAACTAATCGTGCCGGTGTGCCCACGCCATGGACCCAATAAAATACAACCCGACCCGTGACCCGTCTGTACATGTATTTTTTTTTGCTAATTTTCCTCTTTTTTTCAAAATTTTCGTTTTTTTTCCTGATTTGAGTGTTGTGATTTTTGGATTTGCATTCGAATTTCTTGATTCAGTAGACTTATAAAGGTAACTTTTACTAATTTTTCTTCAAAGTTTTCATTTTTTTCGTGATTAGGGTTTGCCTTGTATAATTTTGGATTTGCATTCGAATTTCACTTGATTCGGTAGATCGATACATGGAAATTTTGCTAATTTTCCTTTTTTCTCTCGAAGTTTTTATTTTTTTCCTGATTTGATGTTGTCTTGTATAATTTTCGGACTTGCACTCGAATTTCATTTGATTCGGTAGATCGATAGAGGTATTTTTTGTTATTTTTTCCTCTTTTTGCTTCTTCAAAGTTTCCGGTTTTTCTTTTGATTAGATTTTGCCTTCTTCAAATTTTCAATTATGTCTGTTCTTACTTTGATTTGGAGCTCACAGAAATAAAAATACACAAATAAATAATATCCATTTTTACAATAAATAAATAGTGGAACAGGGGAAGAAATGAAGGGAAAAATATATGGGTTTGATTTGAATATTAACCGTAAAATAAATTTTGAAGCCGCTCGTTGCTTGCTGGATCGATTGAGATGTATATATTAAACCCAGATTGCTGCTCACTCGGAACATGCTGCATATTGATTATGATAAACTGGACACAACCTTTTTATTGGGTATGTGAACATGTGGCGTCCATGTGGCGTCCACCTGGACAGCTCAGTTAGTTTTGGGCAAATTGAACAAGTTTAATAACGGGAAGGGTATATTTGTCCTCAAACTTTGACGGAGGGCAAATATGCCCCTTTTCCTTAAGTTTGAGGGCAAATATGCCCCTTTCCCTTTATTATAAGATGGAGCCAGAGAAAACAATTAGCATTCCTGTATTGGTCAGATATTAAGTTAGTTCTAAAGCTTATTCAGATATTTAATTGTAAAATATGTTTAAATTAAAGGAAGTTGACCAACAACGACTACTGGGATGATGGTGAACTCTTACAACAAGTTTGCTGGATGGAAGTTTGATTACTCCAGTCAAAACAACGACCGACTGAACCTTAGGGTAATTCTGATTTCTGAGTAACATTGTAATTCTACTTGGTGCAAATTGTGTATCCAAAGTCCAATAGACAACTCTAGAGTCTAGAGCACAGGCCCTGAACATCTATTCCACAAAATTGGATCCACCCGGAAGCAGGGAAGAAAATAATAAGCTAATTAAGGAGAAGCATGCCCTCATAAATTTGATAATTTCTTGTTAAACCAATCTGAAAGACGCTTCATTTTCACTGAGAGCTCTCTATTTTTGGCAAAGTAAGCCTCACCATTTGCTAGCATCACAGAGAAATCATGCTTCATTGCTTCCAAGCTTCTATAGTAGTTGTTCTCTAACCTTAACCGGATTATATCAGGTGATAGAGGAACAGGGAACCTGCAAGGAGGAAATCATTTATCGTGTTGGGTCCATTAATATTGTGCATGCCAAGCAACGTTGTAACAGACATAAGTTCGAAGCTTAAAAAAGTTAGTATAACAAAACCCACCCATCCCCTCCCCAAAAGAAAATATAACATAGAAACCCCTGCAAATTATAAAGAGAATATAATATCGAAAAAGAAAGAAAAGAGGTTGACTTTTAACTTACTTCTATTCTTAACACCTCTTTTAGGGAGGGGAAGGGGCAGGAAAGTGGGAGGGGAGGGGGGAAGATTCGGAGTACCATATGGAATTTCTTATGGAAGTTCAACTTTTTCAAAGCAACACTAGTAATGTAAATAGAGAGTACCTATTCATGAAGTCCTGTTTCACAGCAACATGTTTCAATTTTAGAATCCCAAAGCCATCCTGTAACATGCATAACAGGGTCAGCTCTGATGCTTTGAGCTACAAAGTTCAGTTGTTAATTCAAGGTATAGTCAATATAGTCAATTTAAAAGATTGAAACCTGATTTCTGCTTGCTGACTGCAGTAGTTCAGTAATACAAGACAAAACTCTATTTCTGCTTTCCAAGTGAATTTGAGGTTGCTCCCATGAGTTATCTATATCATGTAGTTCCCACGGACTATGATGATGGGGTTCTGATTCATCTTTGTATAGGATACCACATCTTTCCCATGGACTGTCAGGAAACTGGTCAGACTTGGCTTTCACAGAAACTACCTGACCTTCCCACCACCTACCACCATGCTCACTCTCATCCCTCCACCAAACCAGACACTTATCTCTGTAGGACCAATTTCTCTCCATTGCAGTCTCATATCTTGATCTCTCAATTAGAAAGTCAGGGAAGTTAAGTAGTTCAGGCAGTGTAAGCTTAAACTTCTGTCCGACGACAGGGGAAGAGTTATCTATGAATTGAAGTGCAACTTTACAGCAGCTCTCACCAGAGCCAGGAAGAGTTGCATAAGAAAGATGTTTTATCAAGCAAATTTCCACAGCTTGGACTTCGGCTGCAATCTTTGTCCAAGGACCAGGCTCTGATGAAGCACTATATTCTATATATTCTTGATGCCCCTAATGTCAAGAAATATAAAGTGTAAATCAAATAAAGCTTAATAATTTCATATGAAAATCACTAAAGCAACAAAAAAATTATTACATAAAAGACAAAACGAGGTAAACGGACAACAACAACAACATACCCAGTGTAATCCCACTTGTGGGGTCTGGGAAGGGTAGGATGTACGCAGACCTTACCTCTACCTTTACAGGATAGAGAGGTTGTTTCCGATAGACCCTCAGCTCAAAAGAAATGTACCTGATGCATGAATATTGGAAAGAAGAAGAGACAACAAAATAACAAATGTGCAAAACAAACATAGTAACAGATATCAATACACATCGCCAAAAAAGAAACTACGCGACTACCTAAATCATACGACTACAAGTACGATAACCCTATGTTACCTACTAACCATCTTGCACACACATACACACACAGAGACAGAGAGAGGAAGGGAGAACTCACGATCTGATCAATATGGCACTCCAAATACATACCATAACACGAAAACAACTAGAAATCAAACTTTTACCCTAATGATGCTGCCAACGCACCTTTATACGGTCCCAGTCACTAGAACTGATAAATAAAAGTATCAAGACACGAGTTTTTTATTGTTTGTAATCAACACACAAGTAAAAGTATTGTCAAACGACAAAAAAATTAAAAACTTCACCACTAGTGAATAACGTGACTCTCGGTTCAAACTTCAAACAGATGGGAAAATGTGGAGGGAAGTGATTCTTTTATTATGATCGTGATTTTTGTCTCTGCTGGAATTTGAATCACGGTCTCCAAGGCTTGACTCACTTCATTGACCACTACGTCACCACCTTAAATCTTAATTGCTTAGAGGAAAGTGATTTTGCAAATGGCATTATTAACCATGCTTCGACAAAATACACAACCAAGCAAGATGCTGCTATAAATATATCTCATTTCAAAACATAGAAAAAAATCAACAATCTTGAATGTTTTTCTGGGGTGATCAATGGGTGGAAAACATTACAGGCTTAAGGGCTTTCAAGAATAAATGTTCATTATATACATATGTGATATTGAAATCATTTTGCAAGTCAAACTCAACATACCCACCATCTATACTCAACTTAATTAAACCCATAGAAAATTTAATCACCCACATTGTCGCCTCCAGTTACCATCGATAAACAGTCCAAAGAAGAAGGGACAGAGAGTGATTTCTCCATGGAACCCAAGATCGAATTAACATAGATAAAGGACAACAGCAAAGCCAGCTCAAAAAACAAACACTCCATAAAGCACGTTAAAGGGTGAGTCTTCACTGCATTTGCTGCTCTTCCCTAAAGTAAAAAGCAGTTTCTTACTTTGAATCACCTAATACAGTAGAATGGAACCCCAAGCTTTTTTTTTTTGGTAAAAATGGAACCCCAAGCTTCTATTCAGGTACAAACGCATTTGTCTCCAACCCCTCCCACAATGAGAAAAGAAAGCATTCTGAGCCCAAAACAGAAAAAGTGGTGAACTTATACTTAATGTGTACCTTGACATATTTGCAAACACAGCTCTATGTATAATTATGCCCAGACTGCCAACCAACAACCTAATAATAGCTGTTCATGATAGGAGATATACAGGCATTACTAAATGAAAGAGTTAGATTAGACATGCACCTTTCGACAGAATTAATCAAAAAGTAAAAATTAGGCACAGCATTCAGCTTGACAACATGACAAGTTTCAAATTATTCAATTTAGAACTCCATGACATTGTGACAACTCAGCAGCATTCTCTCGTTCTCAAAACAAAACGAGGTAAACGGAAAGAAGGGAAATGATTAACCAATAGAAAGTTAGAAACTTAATACTGCACCTGTCGGAAGTATACTACTTCATCGCCTAGCTGAGGAATGTAGCGGTAGCCCTCTTCCTGCTCTGACAATAGCAGCCAATTCAGTTTTTTTACTGCCTCATTCAAGCTCATTCCAGATGAAAAAACATTTTCATCCCTGGAAGAACCCTCTTTACTGTTTCTAGATGACCGACACTTGGACACATTACTTGAAGTCCATCCTAATGGCAGAGAACCAGTAGATTTCTTGGTCAGCTTTTCTGCATTTCTTGATGAACCTACAGCTACATGGCTCTCTCTTATTTTTTGGTCATCTTTCCCGAATGCTGTGTCTCTTGACATCGCAGTAAATCTTAAGGATCTCTTTCTACGTGCTGCATCAGTAGCGGCATGAGGGAATTCAGAACCTGTTTCGTTGTATTCATTACAAGCATTAGAAGCACTTTCACAAATATCATGACTGCTACGTAAACCGCTTCTAGATCCATGAGACTTGTTTCTGCCAACAGTATCATCCATCAGTACACCCCAATGCAACTTCTGACCGAATCTATCAGGGCCATTACCTGTTTCCGGATCCTTTGGATCTTGGCTTGGTTCCAAATCGGAAAAGATTTTAGAAGTTGATTCATCTCCACAATTAGCATCTGTAGGAAGATTGAATTCAGAATGAGCTTGAGACTCCCTGGACAATTTCTTTGCTTTTATCCTTATTATGTTTGTCTTCACTATAGGTTTGACGTTTACTTCAGGATTGTCGTCGGTGGTAGTCAGCTTGTTTGCTGCAGGACCGACGCCTATTTGCTGCAGCCTGGGTGAAGAATTTTTAGCAGCTCCTGAGGAACATACTGCATTTCCTGGATCATTTCCAGCCAGCAATCTGCAAGCTTCAAACTGTCCCAGATTCGTTTGAGCCTCGGCCATTAAATTATCGGCCAGAGCCAGACTTTGGTTATCTGGACCAGCAGAAGGTTTTCTATTGACATGCTCATTCGAAACATCTTTGGGTTCATCGTCATTAATCATATGTTCAGTTTTATTGTATTTCCCAAACAGTTCCATGCCAATCTCATCTGCAGAGGATGATCCTGGCTCTTTTAATCTTAGGTTAACCAGATTATCTTCAATTATCTCTTCACTAGCTTGAGAAGAACATGGCTTATCAGCTTGGTCACCACACTGAGCTGCTGTGTCTTTTGATACCTCAAGCTTATTAGGATCACGGATTTTCAATTTCAGGACTAATCTCCTTTTGTTCTCGCCGTTTGTTTGAGGTTCAGTGGATTTAGGAGGCACATCCATAGCTCCACCTGTTGGATAGTCTTGCTGTTTGCTTGGCAGCTTGTCATCAGCTTCAATGCTCTGATCGCTTGACCAACATTCTAATAATTCAGTTTCCGAAGAATCATCCTCAGAGCTAGCTTCATCTTCATCATCTGAAGAAATGTCAGAATGCTGACGTACAATTTCAGGATGTGCAGCTCTTCGGTGAGGTCGTTTTGTTGACTTCCTTTTAGTGGTAGCTTTCCGCCCATTTCTTGATTTCCTAGTTCTAAGACTTCTACATGAAGGGCCAACATCTTCATCCTTAACTTTCTTCCTAAGATGTCTTCCAGATGATGCGACTTCTACCTGAAAAAGATGCAAATGTTGCTCAGCCAGGGTAAACAAATAGGTAATCTGTTTGTGAAAGTCGATGCTTACTTCTGATACAGATTTTTTCCTTTTTGATCTGCGTAGACCATCTTTCCCACTCCGTCTGACCTTCTCTTCTTCACTACATACTGAACCGCTAGAAGAGCCGTCTCTTAAACATTCGTGCTCTCCTTCAGTAGAATGCTCCTCATTCATATTATATTCTGAATCAGTATCATCATTCAGAACACCATTATCTGGCTCCCAGAAAAGGGTATCCACAAACTCTGGCAGAGGTTCAGCTATTATGTCCAAGTCAGCCACTGGTAAAACCTGGTATCCTTGGCCCAAACCAGGATCTGTGCCTACAGAAAATTTAATTGAAGTAGGACGCCACTCTGTACCCAGAGCTCCTAGGCGGCGGCGCTGGTACATACTCTGGTATGGTTCAGGATATGGAAGCATACCTAGTATTCCCATTATTTCATGTTGGGGGAAAAAAAGAACATTCATTACCATCTTCTTGAAACTGACCCAAAAAAAAAAAGAACGAATGATGAAAGCAAGTAATATCTACTTGCGTCACAAAGAAGATCTTGCATGTTCCTCCGATATGGAGCTAGCTGTGTCTCCTGCAACAGATAAACAAATGCCTGTTGTTCATAACTTCAAAAAAAAACTTGGCAAACTTATACAAGATGGAACAGCTGTAGGTATCTGCTGACAGATTAGACCATCCATGTATTACCCAGATAAGTTCGATATGAAAATTCTAAAGTAGTAAAAACAAATGGTGGAACTCAAAAAGGTAAAAGAATAAATCTTTAACTCACTTCGTCACAATAAACATGACCTACTTTGACTATAGAAATTTACATTAAAATGTTTGGAAAGATAATTAAATGGATTTAGATACAGTGTAAAAAGTAATAGTCTCCACTGTTCAGATTTGGATTAGTCATTTGAAAAGATTTCATACAAAGTTTTAAATAATGTCAAAGTGATATTAGCTTGAATGGTATGGGTGGAAAAAAGAATGACATCAAGGAAAGAAATTTTGCAGAGGACAAAAAAGAAGAATATGTCATAATCATGAAGGAGTGGACTAGTATGTCAAAACTAAAGGTACCTGATCAAGAACGTTCCCCTGCCCATCCTGGATAAGGGGCCGGTAATCCCCAAGGAAGAACTGTTGAAAGTTATAGCCTCAATATCGCATACAGTAACTGTAAAATACTTAAAACTATGATGAGAATGAAAGAAATCGACTCATATACCTGATCATATTTAGCATCCTTTTGAGACTCGCCTTGGCCTGTATTTAATAAATATATTTGTCCAACGTCATCAGAAAGAACAATTGATGTTCCATCCCTTTTCACAAAGAAGCAGCACATCTCCACACAATAAGTAACTTTGACATTTCAAATAAAACAAAGAGCATTTGCACCAGTTAGCAAATCTAATTGGAAATGGAACAGAATGAGTTATTAATTTGATAGGATTGGCGTTCTTCTATGGCCCCAAAGCAGAAAGCTCTGATGATGTTTAAAATTTGAAGTACATTAAGGAATTACTATTTATATAAGCAAACAAACTTTACAAGTCCAATATCAAAGATACAGGAAATATTATGAAGTCCTCTTTAAATTACTTACTGTGAAAACTTTCCATCAACCAACTTAAAGCGTCCTATATCATATGTGCGGATGGGGATCCCCTCCCATATCTGGAGATAGAATAGCAAGAGTTCAACAAACGGAAATACTTGTGTAAACCGATGATACAATAATCAAAAGAACCAGAAACCTACATCCCACAGGATGGTTTTCCCATCATAACCAGCACTCATTGCAATTCTGGGGTTGAAAGGATGAACATCCAGAACATACGTCTACAAGAGTCAAACACTAAAGCGTCAATTACACCAGATATAAGTTTTTTAATAGGTGTGGGTGGGAAATGGGGGTGGAGTCAAATCAGGAAAGTGAACAACATATTTTTTAGAGTTTATTATGACCAAGAAAGTGAAAATAAACCGCATAAAGAATCTTTTATAGTGCCCAACTAAGAAATTAGACAATGGTGGAGGCAAGCTGAGAAAGAAATAACCAGCAAACACAATGCAACTAGATGGAGCTAAAGCGGAAGTTTCTCAAAAATATATAACTAAGATGACACATGAAAATGTAATACTAGCCTAAGCAAGCATTTGAAAGCAAACTATCAGCCTAATCATAGTCAAATAAACTTACAGACTGTGTGTGACCAGTCAAGGAGTGCACCAAGCTACCATCACTAGCATTCCAAACACAAATTCGGCAATCTGCATAAGTGCACCTTATGAGATCGAAAATATCATATTCAAGCACCAGAATTTCTCTGCTTCGCCATAGGCGCATAATATGAATTAATAACCCAAATGGAGGTGTTTTCCTTTATAACAGGAACCAAGAAGACCTTGATTTCAGAGTCCACAAAGTTTAAGTTTGACATTCAACGAGTAGGAAGAACATGAACCAATTTGGTGTTGCTAGCCTTGCAGGTGCTTAGGCAAATATTCACACTTTCTAAGTGTCCAGTTTGTCAGGAATTGACTAGTTGCAGAAAACATGAAAAGCACAAAATCCATTTTGGATATGACCGGACACGGACCCCAGACGTATAATACAAATTGGATCATTGGCCTCTCAGAGTAAACTCTTAAACATACATGCTTCATAGCTCCTTTGACCAACAACAAAATTACACTGGGAAGTCAATCTACAACTTCTAAGCCGTGTTAGATTCGCGCTATACTTAAAAGATCATGAGGAATTATCCTCCATAAGGCACCCCACTTATTCTCAGCTCACATCACTATCTACTTGCAGAAGTAAATAAGTTTTCTATGCATTTCTTTTCACAAGTTTCACATGCCCGCGTTACTTATTTTTTCAACCATGGCTGCATTACTCTGATGGGTGTAAACTTAAGCCCATGCCAGGCAGCAACATATCTTAGAATATTATCAACTCGATGTTTAAAAATCTTGATAGTACCTCAAATGCACTTCAATAACAATTTATCAACCAAAAATTTCAACTACCTATTACCTATTCCAACACAGACTTCTCTGGATGCAAACCAGAGAAAAGATTTAACATGAAGTACAAGGTCATTATACAGTAGTTACTCCACACTTGCTAGAACTAGATGTCAGATAGCGTGTGAAAAAGGGGGAAATTTCGGCGGGTGCTCTACAGCAGTATAGCATTGAATTATTTGAAGGCAACAAAAAATCAGTAACCAATGGAAAGTAATAAAGTAAGAAAATATCCATAGGTCCAGTATTCCCTGTCAACATCATCCTGATATAATTTGGGTCCATTGTAACAAAAAGAAAATTCCTTTATTTACTCACTATCAGCATGAATTATTCATTAGTGTCAAGAGAAACACCTACTAACCAAGCTTGTGAATGTGTGTTCATGCCTGTTGGGCATCATCATTATATACTTGTATAATGGGTCAACAACTAGATGCTTAAATTCACAAAGAGCAACATATAATGGGAAAGATGAAACTTTTCTCCCATAATCATATTAAAATAGTTTTAACGGATAAAAGGTACGAACTAATGAGAAGCTTTTTAACTGAATAATGATTATGCATTTAAGATAAAAATACCCATTATAGCAGCCAGTACAAAGCGATTATCCAGACTCCATACTATCATGTTAACACCCCGGGGAGTAGGGCGAAATCTCTGACGTGGCCCTCCTTGAGGAGGTTGTGGTGGCATTGGTGGGGGAGGAACTTTAAGATGATATGCCTTACCCCAAGAACGTCCATGTTTTCCCTGAAAGGATTAGAACATTAATAATCACAAAGAACCAGCACAGAGTAATATGTCACAATAATATAGGTCCGTTAGACTTGGTCCCAATTTACAGATATAACGGTGTGATGAATTAGTGTCCAACATATCGGGTAAAGCAGAGCATACATTCTTTAGTATGCCTATAAAAACAAATAGGCATAATTTTACGCATGTATTCTTTCTCTTATTTCTCACAAATAAACCCACAAAAATCTGGAAGTTGAAAAACAATTATCTCAACTTATTCCACAAAAGAAACCAAATTTATGCAGCCAAGAACTCACATGGGATGACTTGCGTGATTTAGGTGTCCAAATAATTGCACTTCCATCCCGGGAACAAGTGACTATGTTGTCATGACTAAACCTGAAAATTGTGTTTTAACGAGCATGTTCATTTACGCAAGTTAACACAATTTTATTCATCAATCAGGTTGACCAACCAAACTCTATTTTATGTTGAACCATGAGTCAACTATAGCTGATAAAAAGGATATTAGGACCATTTGAAATCATTGGAACAAGGGAAAAAGACATTCACAAACCAAGAGTTCCTAAATTTTGGGATGTTGTCCTCCACAAAGGAATCAGAAGTTGAAGATCGTGAAGCAACTGCACAGCCACTGCATAAAAGAATAGCAAGTGAGATAATGATGAACACGTTTAAGGGTGACAACATGGCCTCACCAACCTGAACTGTACATAGTTGACATCATTTTCATGACCAGATAATGTATCTATTTCATGATTTAGCTCCTCAGGGTGATCTGGGGAGAATTTACAGGCACTCCAGACCTGAAGACAGATAATGTTCGTGAATCCATACAATCTCATCATCCCATTAATAGAAGAAAAAACATTAAAAATAAGTGAAAATGCACCAAAAACTTTCACATGCTCACATTCTTAACATTTATACTTCATACAGCTCTATGTTTAAGCGTTACTGAAGTTTTCTTATTGCCAGGTTGTCGAACATGTTTTGCCATAAATAGGTTAAACATTAATTAGAGGACTTTGATAAAGAAAACTCAGAACATCTATTGTATCTTTCAGGTCCTAAGAGGATTAATAAAACATTACCTTAGCAAAAAAAGGTAACTACACTAAGAGCTTATTGACTGGAACCAAAATATTCTCATATCCCTTCTATCTTAATAATGATGATTTGACAATGTTATATTAAAGCATAACATTTGATACTTGTTCATACCCTTGCTAACGTATCAGAGCTGCCAGTGACAAAGACAGTTCCATTGGCATTGTATGCACAGCACAAAATTTGATGGTTATGCGATGTATTACTTGAGGACTGAACATTGGTTGTTGTGGTACCACTGCTCTTCACTGCATAAAATTAAAATACATTCACAAGCTCGCTAACCAACTGCACTAAACATTATCAGACAAATAAAATGTTCTCAGCTAACCAGAAACGTTATCCTTTGGCCTTGGCGAGTAAACGCGTGGAACACACTGAGAATACCTAGCATCCCAAATGCGACAAGTTCCGTCATCTGACGACCTACCGAAAGGAAACAAAGACCGAGGGAAGGAAGTCACACATTTATGAAGCAAGTTACCATAAACCCCGTAATACTTAGCAGGAAACTTTAACAGACACAGATACAGATTAAAATGGTTTCTCTGTTGATTGTACAGCCAGGAATTTAAAAATAAATTATAAGAAAAACTCTCTTACAATATCTTTTGCTTTAACATAAATATAAAAACATGCACTACCGGCACACAACTTCACATAAATGTTCAAGAGTTTCTAAAAACGACAAACTGTGATGTAAAATTCCACTATTATGAAGACCAAACAGCTTAAAATAGAGCGGCAGTATACCATAACCAGACAAGAGCAAAGTTTGTGTAATATTTTAGGAGCTATCTGTGATCAATTGAAACCTGCGCATAGGTCTATAATTATCGAATATACAAAATACCACATGGATAAAAGAGGAGATAAAGTAACGAATACAAGACCTTGGTGTGGAGCATGTTTGGAGTGGAAGGATGACACCTATGTGAGGTGCTTATAGGATCGAACACCAGAAGAAAGAGAAGGAGAAACAGAGCAAGCAAAGTATCTCCATTTTTGCTTTCCAGATAAGTAAAGGTAAAAGTAACTCGTTTAGAACATGCATGGACAATATGGAAAAGGAGAAATGGGACAGCAATTGAAGGAGTGACTCTTTCGTATAGATTTCTTGATGAAGTACTAAAAAAAATGTAGAGGCATCTGAATGCACAATTACAATTGCAGATAGTCCTTGTTCCAGAATCTCCGCCCCATTTCATTCTTGGGCGTGAAAAGTTGGAGCCAGTGAAGTGAAAGAAACGGAACTGTTTATGTCAGTTGAAGGACATATAACCTCTCTCTTAAACAGAGTGCTATTCTTTTTCTACTTCAAGTCAGATTGTGTTTGGTATCACACAATTTGCTATAACAAATTTTACAGATGCATTGTCACTAATTAATTGATTACATAAGGAAAAACACAACATTCATTGGAGAAGGATTCACAAGACAAAACAAAACTAGGAAAAGGGGTGATAAAAGTGGTGATTGAGGCATCAAATGAAGTTCATTTTTAAGTTTAAGAATTAATTGTAAAACAAGAAAGATACAAGACCACAATCACCCATGCAGCAGTCATGTCTCGGAAAACAAAGATACTCCAATAATTTCCAAATTCTGAAATTCGACAGTTTGTTAATTCCATAAGCCACAGTTAATATGTATGGTTAAATCAAATAGGGCTAGATCTCTTACACATAATAATGCATCATGTCCCTTCAAAGAGAAAGGAGCAACAATAAGGATCAAGGCTTAAACGTGGCTTACGATAGAAGCTGATACACAGAGCTAGTCCTTGGAGTAAATGCAATGGCAGTAACAGCTCCAGTGTGACCACGCAAAACTGAAATAGGTAATCCATCTGGCAAGCGCCACTGAAGTACAGAGAGAGTAGATAAGCTGCTCACTCTTCAACAGTGGAGAAGATCTTCGACCCAAAATTATTACTCTTTAAAGAAAGCAAGAAGATATCTCAGTCAAGTGGGAGGAGAATCTTACAACTCGAATGCTGTAGTCATTTGATGCAGATGCCACCAAAGCATTGTTTGAACTGACGGCTAAATCAGTGATGTCACCCTATTATGACGACAAGCAAATAAGTGGATAAACGGAGAGTAACAAATTCATAAGAGCTAAAGCTGAGGACAAACTTCAATGAACTTACTTCATGTCCTCGGCAACTAGTCAGGCATAATCCAGTTTCCAGTGACCAAACCTTGACAAGGCGATCATCAGATCCAGTAATCACATATCTTCCTGAGCGGTCAAATATTGCTACACAACACAGGAAAAAGGCAGAGAAATTGAGCTGAAGGTTCGTATGTCTTCTTGACCGACAACCTTTATATCTCTAATATGATAAACCTCTACGAGTTAAAAAAAAAAACAGCTATTAGTAGCACTCAATTTCTGGAATATATTGCAGAAGATGTGTGTTTTATTGAACATAAATGACGTGCTCCGAATGAGAACCCATTTGCAAGAAAAACTTTTAAGTGTCTATATGCAGACGCAAACTAGAAAAGTTTTAAAGTTGTACCACAATAAACAGCATCCCTATGTCCCCTTAGTTTCTTTATGTTTTGCATCTTTTGGACCATAGTTGACGGCTTTGCAACAGAATAACTTGCAAGACGTATAGATGGAGCACGATGATGTTTCGGAAAACCACCTCCAATCTCTCTCAAAGTTAGACCATGCACCTGATTAGCCTGCATGTGTGGCCAACGGAGGTATGAAGAAAGGGATTGTCCTTGCTTATTGACTTTATTTCGCTCACCTGTTCATCAGATTCGAACTTATATAAACAGAATGTACATATCATGCTACTTAAGAGAGAGAGAGAGAGAGAGAGAGAGAGAGAGAGAGAGAGAGAGAGAGAGAGAGAGAGAGCAGAAAAGGGAGAGGAGCAAGGTGCATAAGAGATCACAGTGCAAATGACAAAAAGAGAGAAGTTTGTGAAGAATTCGTAATTTGGAAAGCTTTCCTGGATAACTTAGCTCACTTGAACAAATTGATGATAGTAAATCGTTCACGATCAAAGATGCAGAATACATGACAAAAGAGTTCTAAAGAAGTATATATAAGCTGCTTTCGCCTTTCAGTGAGGCGCCTTATAAAGCCAAAGAAAGGCACAAATTCAAATGCCATACAATCCTCAAAATGCTACTCAGTAAATTGTGGCTTTATTTTTCTGGCTTATCTTCTTTTGGCCAAACGACTACCAAAGCTATAGTTTAAGTGATAGTGTATGTCAGTCCAAGAGTAGAGAGATAAAGTTAATCTTGTAAAATGTTTGGATTCCTGTGAGTTCACTATCTGGTGACACGATATTGGAGAAATGTTGAGTAGTGCAGGTAAAAGGTTTATATAGCTTTTGGCCAAAACGAGTACCGAAGCTATAGTAGTGCACATGCCAGAACGGAGAGTAGGAAAATTAATCAATGATGAAAGGTGTCTATTTAAACAAAAAAAATATAGGAAAAAGACAACTGAGACGTGTGAGGTCAGTTTACAAAAGAACATTTATTACTAGATCTTAGACCGTCGTAAATTTACTTACAAGCCAAAAGAGAAAAAGGCCCAGATCCAAGTAGCGTGGGGACATCAGCAGCACCTGGGGCATCTCCCCCACCACATTGCAAAGGAGGACCCGAACTCAGCAGCAGTTGTTTAAGCAACTTTATTAAGTGATCTTTTTCAACATGAGGATACCTATCATCAGCAAAATATAGGTTTAAATGACAAAAGGAATCAAGAATATCAATTTAACTATTTAAGCAGAAACAGATTGATATTGTGGCATGTTAACCAGGTCAACTTTCCCAAGAATCCAGCATGCGATATCACAACCATTTTGAAAGTGTCATTGAATATGAATAATTCAATTCTATATAAGAAAAGATTCTAGTGAGAAGGCATTATATAGGATAATAGAGAAGTAACTCATAATTGATTTTTTGGTTATAAAAAAAATTCATACTTGAGTCTTTAAAAAGAAAGTTTAAATTCTATAGGACTCAATCAGAAAAGCTTGACATTCTTTACCACAATTAAATTATCATATATTTGAATAAATTCATAAAAGAATTGAATAGATGTATCTAGAGAGATTTCTCTTTGAAGCAACTATTCCCTAGATCACATTTCACCTTATTTCACAATTAAATCAATCTAGACCTCATGTCATGGATCTATCAATAGGTAATGTTGCATCAATGCCCAACAAAGGGTGACTGCCATACCAATCAAAAAGACAGCTATCACAACTGGTCAGTGAAATGGATATTGAAATTTATTAACAGTTTAACACTCTCTAGAGAAGGTACTATTAATCCCGCAAGTACTGAAACCATTAAAAGAATCTCAAGTAATATATTGGACACCATACAAAGTATTCGACATATAGCAAAGAAATATCATTTAGGTAATATTTCTAAACGGGTGGAAATGTATCTGATAGATCACCAACGATTGATGGTTATAAAAATAGCTAAGCATATGACATCCCATAGTACCTAGAATTACTATTGAAAACAAATGTAAGAGCTCAATGGGCCATGTAGGTTCTCCATAATATTTATAAGCCATAACTTAGCCAAAATAGCTCTTAATATGGGATCATTCAAATTAGTATTTTCTTTTATACTGGGATAGGTGAATCTTACAGATCAATCCACAGGACACAAGATGGGGGATCTCTTTGAAATTTGAGGTTCAAGAGAATTCTACAGGATTAGAAATCTACAAGAAGATAAGCAAATTCCAAAGACCGATTGAAGTTCTCTATAAATTCAACTTGACACATTATGACGAGCATACTTGGAGAGGGGAAAAGAGCTTCACATAAAGTCTTATTAAACACAGATTATCGGATAGAGAGGACACAACTTTCCCATATCTATTATTCCGGATCCAAAGAAGTTGTTACAAAGCTTGCTCATTACAACATATTTGGACCTGATCTATTTTAGGTGGTCTAAGTTATGACAGTGATGAGTTCAGTCTCATCAATGATGAGACTGGAGCTCAAAGCAAACACCAGCATGAAACCGCAGCAGATATATTTAATTTCAACGAAAGACGAACACTATATTTTTACAAGGCACACCTTAGCACCAGATCATCATAATTTAGAGGGAAAGAAACGCTGTCGTCATCTTCATCTCCACTAAGTACACCTTTTCTTGAATACCAAGCATGATATCTCCTAGGCAGAAGCTCGTGTTCCAAAAGTTCATCATAGAATATCCCAAAAGTTTTTCGGCACGGCCCAGATGATAAAAAATGCATAATCAGAAAATAAACTTCTCTGAGGTCAATATTTACATCCTTCAGTGTGGCATGTTCAACAAATATCTCTTCTTCTTCAAACAGAGGTTTTGTGTATACCCTATTCAGGAAGCTTGTAGGTGCCATACTTTATGATGAAGCGCCATTTCTAGATGTACACTTCCCTGAACCCATCCTTCGTTAGGAAATAAGCTCCCCACTATGAGTATTCCTCTTCAAAGAGCAAGATCCATGACTCTACATTCTCAAAAACCACCAAAATTAGAAAGCATACTCAAGTCAATTTTCTAGAAAGTAAATGCAGAAGTTCTCATAATTCATAAATACTTCATGAAACATATTCTAACCATCACGGAACAGGCGCGCGCAAAGGTCACTACACAAGGTCAAAGAAGAACTTAGATATGATTCTTCCAAACATGTTATTGTCATGCAACAAGTATGTGACACAACAACAACAACACGAAAGCCCCCCCCCCCCCTTCATTTCTCTTTCATTTACAGCTACATGGAAGTTATAGGACATAAGTTAAGTTGCTAATTACTAGTATCACACAACAAAATTAACACATGCGCACACACTAGCAGAAAGTAAAAATAGTGAAGTCAGAATTGTGGCAATACTAGTAAAAACTCTTTAACAAACTACATCGGGAGTATAGGAAAAGTTAACCTGAAAGAACTCTAGGATTTGTCTGAGACTTCAACAAACAACCCTAAGTAGGAAAGTATGTCGCCAACAAGTTAATGTGCGAGTTCCAAGATTTTATCATCCAACGAATGCAAAAAGGGCGAGGGGGAAGGAACGAGAAGAGGTGAAGAAAGCATGTTACATCAACTATTTGGAGAGTGTGAAGCGACAAATCCTGCTTCGCTTGAAGTGTGAAACGCTTGCTTCATTGAAGTGAACGCAATTTTTTTTTAAATAAAATAAAATAAACAGAGACCCTCCATAGACCAAAGGACAAACAAAATGAAAACTACTAATGGATCAACAACCCTAAGTAGGAAAGTATGTCGCCGACAAGTTAATGCACGAGTTCCAAGATTTTATCATTCAACGAATGCAAAAAGGGCGAGGGTGAAGGAACGAGAAGAGGTGCATAAAGCATGTTACATCACGTGTTTGGAGAGTGTGAAGCGACAAAGAGCGACAAGTCCCTGCTTCGCTTAAAGCGTGAAGCACGCTTGCTTCATTGAAGTGAACACAATTTTTTAAAAGAGAACAGAAAAAAAGAGATCAAAATAAATAGAGACGATATATATAAGCAAAAGTTCAATTTAAAAACTAAAATGTAGATATCACAAAATCCTCCATATACCATAGGACAAACAAAATCAAAACTATTAATGGATCAACATCTTATTCTTATTCTTATTCTTATTCTTCTACTTCTACTTCTACAAGATTGTTAAATTAATTGGAGAATATTTTTTAGAAATACGCATGATATTTCCTTAATATGTACTGGTGCATTTTCATCTTGATCAATAGAATAATTTAACGTGGGTAGTTCCAAATTGCGGAGGAATAGCTTAGTCTTTCTAATTTTCATAATCGAAAAGTTCCCAAGGGTCAGTGGTGCACAGTTCAAAACTCTATGGATAATGGGTCCACCCCTCTATCCTTCTCCACATTACCATGTTTTGTCTACAACGGGGTTCAAACCCATGGACGTGTGCCTAACCGATACATTACATGTTGCGCTTTTACCACTACACCAAAGCCCTGGGGCACTAAGCCTGGTATTTTCTAACCACATAAGAACTCTTTCTAGGTTAGAGGGAGGAAGGCTCTCCCCATCTTTGTCTCAGTGCAGTAGCCACTGAAGAACATGTATGCCTGCATCACCCTAATTATGGACAATCCTCAATAACACAACTTCTCACAGAGTAAATAAGGAAATAGATAATTTGTCCACTCTCCACTAGAAAAAATTACTCTATGTCCAATCCACATTAGAGAAACATACTCCAAGTTCAATCACCATTGTGCACAAAAAGTAAGAAAATCAGGAATAACATGCAATACACTTCTAGCACCTGCTTTGTGCTTGAAACGGTTCTTTTTATTTATTAAAAGAGGGCTTGAAAGTTCTGCAATTCCAATTTAGGGAAGTGCTCGTTTGCATTTACACTTAATTGATGATCATTCATGCATTTCAGTGCCAACCTTGTACAAATCCCAAGGAGGATTTTCAGAGCCCCTTTCAGGAATCCTCCATAAATCACCGCCACAATTGGTATCATAAGGACAAATGAGATTAACGGGTAGAAATTGAAGAAAAGTTGCTACAACAAGAAAAGCTATTAACATTGTAAGCACATAAAAGCAGGTCGCTGAGCATGTCCTCCCCATAGTCGAACATAGAATTTGTCAAAGACAAAAAAAAACAAATTGACATCAAATAGAGCATAATTGTGAATCAAACATGCATACAGCTCAGTATCCTTGAGCTTTACCTCATCTATTACATTGTTAGCCCCTTGAAGACTTCTTACAGAAGAAGTCAAAACTTGATCGAAATAGATCACAGCAAAAACAGAACAATTGATGGTCTTTATGGCAGGTCAAAAAAATGTTTGATGCATACACTTCGCTCGAAAGCACCACATCAACCTGTTAAGGCCGATATGGACAACCTTATCTTTTTCTGATAATTTGAGCTTAATGACCCACTATAGTTAAAGTGAAAAAGCATGATGTGATATGTACTTTCTACTGATCTTTTTATAACTTAATCGTGATTTTTCCTCTTATTTCTCCTTTTGACTTGTATTGTTTATCATCTAATGGTGTGAAAGCACGAAGTCAGTTACTTAACCTACAGCAGGTGTGGCTTAATGGTCAATCAAATTGGTTGAGAAATATGAGGTCTCAAGTTGAATTCTCAGGGGAGGTCAAAATACTAGATGATTTCTTCTCATTTGTCCAAGACTTAGTGGACGGAGTTACCCGGTACTTGTGTTGGTGGAAGGTAACAGATGCCCCACAGAATTAGTCAAGGTGTGCGCAAGCTAGCCCGGACACCACGGTTATAAAAAAGATAATACTCCCTCCGTTCACTTTTACTTGTCCACTATACTAAAAATATATTTTTCCTTTTGCTTTGTCCACTTTAGCATATCAAGAAATGATTCTCTTCTGTTTTACCCTTAACATTAACTACTCTTCCCCAAATCATTTCCTAAGTCCATTGAGACTATACACCAATTAATATGGGTATTATGATAAAATATGCACTTCATTTATTATTTCTTAAGGGGAGTGCAAAGTCCACTGTGGAAAAGTAAAAGTGAACAAAGACAATAATTATAATAATTGACTCACTAGAAAGTCAGGGTAGAGATTCCCTCTCAAAAAAAATCAGGGTGGAGATTCAGAAGATACCCTTTTTTTCTCCTGATATACCAGAATGGTGCAACTATTGTTCCCATAAATTTAATCACTACCTGATTCTGAAGGAAATTATTAAAATTGTAAGTTCGCTTTTCCTTCTTTTCCTTAGCATCGTTAATACTTAGTACAAGAATCTGATCCCTTCCCTGAGCTAATATGGCAAGGTTGAATGTGTCTGTCACACACTTTGGCTCCACCAAAAGGTACTCGTTTCTTTAAGAAGCCACACATGTTGAAGCAATTATTTAACTACTTTGCTGTCAAAATAAGATTGTTAACAGTGTTCCTGTTTAAGCTTCAAAAGGTACAGACAATGAGAGTCAAACAACAATAAGGGCTTGCTCTGACACCTTTATTGAACTGAAAAAAGTAGGACAGAAGACTATTTTGGTAGAATTTAATGTGTTGGAATGTTCTACAATATAAAATTTCCCTAGAGGAGGGGATGGGATAGTAATCCACTCATTACACCCTTGCAATATAAAGAAAATTGGACATGACATCTTTATTTTACGTCCTGCTTTTTTCTCCTTTTCATACATAAAAACTTTGGACAAAGGATAGCAGTACCACTACAAATCCCCTCACTGTGTCCGCCTCAGGATCATAATCTCGGGTTGGTTTCCATAACCATAAACTGTCGATTGCCAAAAGTTTTGCAAACATTAACATCTACGCATTTAATAAACCTCAGCAAAGTTTTACAGAAAGAAATTAAATTATTTTTTTAGTTACTAAACCACAAAGATTCGTCTTCTGAACATGTAATAAATTAATACTACTGGAACCATAAGCTACAAAGAATCCCTCAAAAAAATTATGTATCGCAAGTGAGAAAAAAGATAACAATTCAACTACAGGAACGACATAAATGATGCAATCAATCAAATGACCAAGCAGGTTGTGATAGGACTATGCTCAAGGGTGGAACTTTAGGCGCAAAGGGGATTATCCGAATCCCCTTTGCTGGGAAATTACACCATATATATAAGGTATGTTGAATCTCCTTGACTTCTTCATATGTTTACTTTTTTTTCCCCTTAGAAAAATCCTGGCTATGGCACTAGTTAACCCATTTCATTCCAATTATAATCAATAATATCTCTTTTAAGGCAAATTAGGTTTCTCTCACACTTAATCGCGTAAACTAACATGCAATTCTCTAACTAGACTAAACATGAGGTGCATACCTAACATCAAGAATCCTCTAAACACAAATAAATAAATATTCCTAAAACTCAAAGCCCAGGCAGGTGGGTTTGAATCTTTTTTTCACTACATAAGATAATAAGCTGCAAGCAAGTGAGAATTTAATGAGGCAGTATAATCAAAATAAAAGAAAGACGTATTGACCTAAAATTGATTCAGATGCAGATGTTGCAAGAAATTACTGTGTCTCCCAGCCCAGATAATGGAAACGAGGGACAAATATTATACTAGTGTCGAGATATGGCCAATCCGCAAACTCCCACTTTGCTGGTAAAAATTAAAAACTCTGTCTTTTCTTTCTTTTTGATAAACTATATCAATTTTTTAATATCTGTAACTAGCTACTTATTTATAATACGGATCTACAAAATTTATTTCTATATTAATTCTAACTATAAATTATATTTAAATATGAATTAAAATACTAGAATTTCTACAATTTTGAATGTGTAAGTCTTCTTTTTTACTCAAAAGTTAGTGGTTTAAAAAATGTAAGATGGGCATGGGATACACCAACTTAGTAAGAAAAAAGAAGTCCTATAACTACTGTTGATTATATGAGAAATAAAATAAAGTTTTTTTATTGATAGTGTATAGACTATGATAATATATCAATTTTTGACAGATAGCTATAAACACCTTTATTTATAATATGGAATAGTAAGAAATCTACTTTAACTCAACGGTAGGAAAACTTATTTCTATATTAATTCTAATTATAAATCATATTTAAATATGAATCAAAATAGTAGATTCTAACCAATTTTATTTTTTCTACAATTTTAAATTATTTTTTTCAATAAATTGTGTAACTTTTTTATGACTCAAAAATGAGTGGTTTAAAAAATGTAAGATTGATAGTGTATAGACTTGATAATATATCAATTATTTTCATTGCACTAATTTTTCTATTGTCCCTCTTTGAACAAGTCACCTTATATGAACTTCTCTTTTAAATTTCATTAAATTTATTTAAAGTCAATCTTTTTTGACCTTTTTTTTAAGAAATAGCTTATTGAAATGAGCATATATAATGTTAAAATTGATGAAACACAGATGAATGTTTGAGAGAAGCACTACATCGCCATTGTTGATGATGTAGTTGAGAGGAAGAAGAAAGGGGTGAAGGGCGGTTGAAGAGAGAGAGAGACGATGGACGAGTGGAGAAGATTCTGGAATAAGAAAAAGTGTGTATTATTATCAATATCAACACAGATACATGTATTTATACTATGCATGTAAAATGACCAAAATATCCAACTAACTAAAAATATCTTCAACTAACCAAATATCTCCTAATCTTCTTCAACTAATACTAATCATCCCTAATTACAATATACAATTATGAATAATCTCAACACCCTCCCTCAAGCTAGGGGTCATGAAAATATTTTTCAGTCCTTGCTTGGAAATAATTCGATCGTGATGTGAGCTTCCAAGTGCCTTAGTAAACACATCAGTCGGCTGCTCGTTGGAAGGCATATAAAGGACCTGTACTAATCTTTGTTGTATCCATTCTCTCACAAAGTGGCAATCGATATCTATATGTTTAGTTCTCTCGTGTGGAATATAGGATTTGCAGCTATTTGGAGTGCTGACTTGCTGTCCGTGAACACAGATATTGGTTTCTGCACATTAACTCCCAATTCTCCACACAAACCAAAGAACCTGCATAACTTCGCGAGTGCCGCCATAGCTCTATACTCGCTGAGAACTTGAGACACGATTACTGTTTCTTTGACTTCCGATATAGGTGATTCCCAACAAAGACCAAAAACCTAGATCTTACGGTATTAACACATGCTCCCAACTGCATCACGAACAACGAAGAGTAGGCGGTACCATCGGGTAGAAAAATGTCTGATCCAGGTGCCTTCTTTAGGTATCTCACTAATCTCATCCCTGCCTCCAAGTGTGATTCTTTAGGAGATTGCATAAATTGACTTAAGTACTGCACATCATAACATATATCAGGCCTTGTATTGGTAAGGTACAATAGCCTGCCAATCAGTCTTCTATATCGCCATTGTTTGAGAGAAGCACTACATCGCCATTGTTGACGATGTAGTTGAGAGGAAGAAGAAAGGGGTGAAGGGCGGTTGAAGAGAGAGAGAGACGATGGACGAGTGGAGAAGATTCTGGAATAAGAAAAAGTGTGTATTATTATCAATATCAACACAGATACATGTATTTATACTATGCATGTAAAATGACCAAAATATCCAACTAACTAAAAATATCTTCAACTAACCAAATATCTCCTAATCTTATTCAACTAATACTAACCATCCCTAATTACAATATACAATTATGAATAATCTCAACAAAAATCAACTCTAAAAATATTAGCTTTAAAAGTTTCCACACTCGTAAATTAGCCTTACTTCCAATTTTTACATGCTTATATAGATTATTTTTGCTTTTTTAGTAGATCTTTTGCATTGGAAGTGTTTATTCCCGGCTAATTGCTCATTAATCACAGATTGTAAATCTTTGAAACAAATTATGTGAACTGAACAATTTCTAAGAAAAAAACACAGATATACGTTTCCATTATCATTTCCAAAGTCTGAAATGACACAAATAATATTGCAAGACAGATAACTTGAGAGAAGTTGAGTAAAATATTACGTCCCATTGAATGTTTTCAGCGTTACACTATACAAGGAAATTGAATTTGCATCTTAAATTGATATAGTTTAAGTCCCCCTTAGAAGATAAATAAATCGGGCCAAGCTTTTCTTTAGCTAAAGAGGTTCGATCCTTAAAATGAACAAGCCGAAGTGTATAGGAACATTGTCATCAAGAAGGTACAAGAGGGGCATGGAAACTTCTAGGAATAAATAATACACTTCAACAAATTCTGGTACAGATTGTCAACTCTTGTCACACACTAGCCTCCATGTTGATCGGCTGTAATAATTTGATCTAAATCCGTTCTTGATACAATTTCTAATCTACTAACTGTAAGTAGTAACCTAACAGCAGGATATAATTCTTGATACAAACTTGTAACATTACTGGATTCACATTGATCCAGTGCCTATCATGCATCAATGAATCTGATGTTAAAGCTGTCCGGGTGAATCTGCCACACATTTAAGGCTGCATATTCTTCCAAACATTCCTTGAGTTGAGCTTCACTGTATCCCTGTTCCAAGATAAAGCAGCAAGACATCAGAGGAGAGAATTCATAGCAAAACGTCATTACCATGCCCAAGGAGAAAACAATTAAAGCTAGAATATAGGACTTGTTGAGTTGGATATAGAATGCCAGCAAGAAATGTAACAAGGTCTCGAAATGAAAGAATCAAATGAGGTAGCCTTCAAAAGATTTTGATAAAGACATACATCCAACAAGTTTGGCATGATCTTAGCTGATTTTCATTACTTGCAGGAAAATGAAAACTGATTCGGTTGGTTAAAAACATGGGGGGACCTGAGTATAAGTAAAGAAGCTACATCAATCTTTGTTCACCACAAGAGTCACTGTAAATAATTCTGGTAAATTCTGTGAATATACTGGTACTTTTAGCCAGCTTGAGCTATTTAATCTGTGATCTGATTTGTTCTTTCTTTTCTTCTCTTTTATACCGGGAATGACAAGGTGGGTGGAGGGAAGTTCAGCAACAATAAGATGAACTAGCAGATTTTGGCTTTGCATCATCAAGCAACACTTTGCCAATAGCAAAAAGATGTTCTATCAAAGGCTAATTTGACGGAATATAAGTAGTTCATAAGTAGCTGCCATATGTATCAGTATTGTAACCCTATAAGGGCTTATCATTCTGCATTCTTCCTTCCCAAAAGCATGAAAATCAATGCAGTTGGACACCGCTTCATTGAGAAACCATAGCACAAACAATTTTGACAAGCTTAACAGATCATACAAACTATTTTCTTGTTCTTTTCTATGTTTTAATCACAACTATCTACCTTTACTTATTGACAACTTTATCACCTGTGAGTGTGAAATGTAACATATTTACTAACTCTAATTTATCATGCATGTGCACTAAATCCAAGTATATATTTCTTTCTTCCAACAAGATTAGTGCTAAATTACCCACAAACTAACCTTTCTGGAAATCCAGTTCAGAGCCTGGGCATAGCTTAGTTCGAGCCTGTTCATCCTAGCAGCTTCATCACGCAGGATTGAATAAATGTCAGATATTGCATCCAGTCCAGATTTTTGCCGATCATCTGAATACAAGGAGAACTTTGACATCTGCATTAGCCGAAGCGCCTCATCCACATCACTCTGAGCAATTTTTTCTGAGAAACGTAGTCTGGCTAGTGCCTAATTTAACATAGAAAAATGGCATCAACAAAGTGTAAAGGATGATTAAAAAAAGGAGGTAATGTATGACAATTATTTGATTAATTTGTCATCATCACTGTCCATTTGACCTTATGATTAAGGAGACAGCTATATTTACGACCAACTTATTTTTTTTAAAATGGTAAAACTATATATATGACCAACTTATTATCACTTGAGTTGTAAAGCCTACAATCCCAACAGCGAGGTCCAGAATTGTCTTGGAAAGTAAAGCCTTATATTTTCAAGGACCCCATATTTCTTAATGATAGCTAGCCCAAATTTCTATTTTTAGCCTTTCAAACTAAGGAGAAAACAAGAATGTTTCCTCCCTCAGTTTCTTCCACCTGGCACTAGCCAACTGTCACACTTGATTCAGTACAAGTTTTCCACTTTCAAATAAGAGTTGAAGAGAAAAATATTCTTGACTCTTACTATGAAGCGATGAGATAATTCCCTCTGTAAATGAGGCAGAAACTTACCGCTGATATCCTCAGGATGCTCAGAAGTGTTCTGACGGTTGTATAAGAGTGAGGGGTGTTAGATTTTGCTTCTTCTTGCCTGATACTAGAATATGCACCAGCAATATACTCCTCTAGCTCCTTTGGGACAGAGGGAGACAATCTCCTTGCAGCTGAAATATAAGCCCTAAAAAGAAAAAGGACGTAGGTTGCTCGGTCAATTCTATGCCTCGCTACTAATTAGTAAAGAGATGTTCTCTTGAAGGTAAACACCAGAAAGATATTCTTGTATTTACCGAAGCACAGATGGTTCAAGTGGAGTGAACCCAAGAGCAGGAGATTCTTTGTTCTGATGCACATAAACAACGTGTCTAGCCAATTCAAGATCGGCATCCATATCTGCTCGATCTAAGATTAGCCATAAAAGATCAAATCTTGATAGAAGAGCTGGAGGAAGATTAATATTTTCAGCTGGCGTCCTTCTCATATCATATCTTCCCCTAAAAATGTTTTGAACAAAAATCGTGAGTGTTTAAAGTTTGTGCGTTAATACAGCCAACTGCCTCCTTAAATAAGTCAGATAACCATCTGTTGCAAAAGTTAGCATATTTGCACATACAGGAAAAGTCAAAATTCTAAAAGACGCCAGTTTTGCTTCTCAATGTTTTCAACAAGCAAAGTAGGGAGAACAGTAAATGTTTACCAAGCAGGATTAGCAGCAGCAAGCACTGCAGTCCTTGCATTTAGAGATGTAGTGATCCCAGCCTTTGCAATACTAACAGTCTGCTGCTCCATTACTTCATGTATAGCTGTTCTATCAGACTCATCCATCTTGTCGAATTCATCAATAGCACATATACCCATATCAGCCAATACCTGAGAAAAACATTGTCACAGAATACTTAAGAAATAGATGGTTGTGAGATCAACTATTTGATGATACTACATCATTGAAAGATGCCTAATACAGTTCAAACTCCTAATGCACATTGCTCACACTATGATGTTTTCCAAAACTGGATGCCGTAGAGGGAAAAAAAGAGTTAATTTGTTCTCACCAGGGCTCCGCCTTCAAGAACCATCTCATTAGTTACTGGATCTTTCTGAACAGCAGCAGTTAGACCAACTCCACTGCTACCCTTACCAGTTGTGTAGACACCTCTTGGTGCAACATTGATTATGTGTTTGAGAAGCTGACTTTTTGCTACCCCAGGATCACCCATCAAACATATATGTAAATCACCTCTGATCTGAGTTTTTTGTCATAAAGATGAATCAGATTTTCTTAATTTGAGGAGATAGGCAGAATATGGATTTCAATTTAAGCCGGAGCAGTTACCTTCATACCATCCTTCAACTTCCGATGAGGAGCACCTACAAGAAGAAGAAGAAGAGCTTTCTTGATATCCTCATGCCCAAAAATTTCAGGAGCCAATGAACGAGACAACTTGTTATATATATCTCCATCCTCAGCTAACCGTGCAATCTGCTCTTCCTCGTCTCCTCTAAGTTCGTAACTGCATCCAAAAACAAATTAATAGTATCTTCATTACTAAGAAATTTAGCAAGTATAAGTACCTTGTATTTTCTATTTCAGTAGTGAATAAGTAGTTTTTTCTTTCTGAGGAAAGGATTATATGTAAATCAAAATTACAAGTAGTGCCCTCTTAACATTCTAAATAGGAAACTAGTAAAGATATAAATTTGATCTAAAGTAGTCTGAACATATTCCAAGCATTAATATTTCAAGAAAAGGTGATGCATTTTGCATTCAGCAAAGTTTTTCCAGTTGCTAATAGAAGACAGAATCCATCTCAAAAAGGACTACTAGCAGAACATGAAGACAGATAATTCAGAGTCCTAAGGATTTCATATATAGTATCCTACTAGGAAAATGATTGTAATGTAGAATATGAATAGGATTTCATATATAGTATCCTAGTAGGAAAATAATTGTAATGGAGTGTCTATAAATAGAGCTAAGTGTAATCATGTAGATAC
This sequence comes from Przewalskia tangutica, assembly GCA_029844215.1. Classification (NCBI taxonomy): domain Eukaryota; kingdom Viridiplantae; phylum Streptophyta; class Magnoliopsida; order Solanales; family Solanaceae; genus Przewalskia; species Przewalskia tangutica. The sequence goes on along the minus strand of CM056731.1, from coordinate 37,583,025 downwards.
AACAATTCAATAATATATTTTCTCCCATAATTTCTCACATGATGTCAGAGCTTCTACAATCTTGATAGAGAATCAAAGAGCTTTCGCAGTCAGTGGGCGTTACTAGTCAATGTGTGTCGCCCGTCTGGCCAAAGATAATGGTAGAGTGAAGATTGTAGAGAACTTTCAAATATTTATAAATAAAATATTCTCTCAAAAAAATAGGCGTGAAAGTGTCACATGAATAGTGCTTTCACGACGTGAATAGTAATTTCGACGTGAACAGTTAGCATATTCCAATCGTCAAAACTAGGGTTCCGACGAATCCACGCTGTCTCACGGAATTCTTTTAAGAGTTATTTTTACTGTCAGCATCGCGTAGAGATTCCGAGCTAACCAATACCACTTTCTTCGAGGTTCGACAACTTTTTTGACATAATTTTTTTTTCGGCAAGCTCGTGCCATCATTCCAATCCTACACACAAAATACAATCACAATTCCGTGCCTCAATTTCGGCGATCGTTTTGCGCCACATACGGTCGTGCCATCATTCTGATCCTACCCATAAATAATATCACAGTCCCGTACGTCAATTCTGGCGATTGTTTTGTGTCTTCTCTCCAGAACATTAGTAAGAAAGTATCCGTTGTGCAATATTCCAGCGAAGATTCAAAAAATAATATCACCACCGTGTATAATTTTTTCAATGATTGCTAGCGTCACATCTCTATCCAGTGATGTTGTGCAGAATCTGACACCACCACAACATAGATCAGGTTCAAGCTAGTGAGAGACTAATTATTGTACAAATTTCCAATAATTTTCAAAAAAGCAAATCAGTCACCGTGCAATATTTTTGGTGACAACATAACTATCCGTTACAAATTACTTTTGGGTAGTGTTGCGCAAATTCCAACACCACCACGAGTTAGATCAGTCTCTTCCGACCAAAACCAAGTCAGCGACTCCGACAAATACCCACTCACACGCTACCACGTACCACTTCAAGTGCCAGTTCCGACAACACGTCAGATTCACGCGCCGCGCATGCACCTTTTTCTAGCCAATCTCGATGATTTTCTTTTTGGGTTATGTTCGTCAGATTTATCCATCTTTCAAGTCAGATTTCGCTACGTCTCTTGGGTTTGATATGCTAAACTCCAAAAACACATTAAATTGAAAGTTCAAGTCCTATGATTAATTCAAAACCCTTAAGGAGGAGATCAGAAATCGCACATCACAGTCCATGAAGAAGTGACAGGGACGAGGTCATCTTGGAAGATCTCGACCGAGGTGTAGTTATTGTAATAAGCTTGAACACATTCGTAAAGTATGATATTCTTTCCCTGGTAACCTTAAGGAGGAAGTTTATATGGAGCAACCACCTGGTTTTGTTACTCAGGGTGAGTCTAACCCGATTGCGTCGGTCACTTTATGGTCTGAAACATTCTCCCAAAGCCTGATTTGGAAAATTCAACACAATAATTCAGGAGTTTGGCATGATTCGTACTAAAGGTCTCAGCTGACTGAAGTATTTTCTAGATATTGAGGTTGCTCAATCTAGATCAGGTATACACTCTGGTGATATTATTACAAAATTTATGAAGTCGAGTGATCAACTTACAGATATTTTCACCGAGTCCCTCAATGGTCCTCATATTAATTACATCTGTAACAAGCTCGGTACATATGACTTGTATGCACCAGTTTGAGGGGGAGTGTTAGAATAGAGAATTTCATATATAGTATCCTACTAGGAAAGGATTGTACTGTAGAATAGGATTAGGATTCCATATATAGTATTCTAGTAGGAAAATGATTATAATGGAGTGTCTATATATAGAGCTCAGTGTAATCATGTAGATACAACAATTCAATAATAATATGTAATCGTAGATACAACAATTCAATAATAATATTTTCTCCCAAACTTTCTCGCAGTGCTAAAACGCAAACTCTAATTCTTCAAGGAAAATGTGATAAATTTTGCATTCAATTATGTTTTCCTGTTGCTAGCAGAAGACAGAATCCATCAAAAAGGACTACTAACAGAACAAGAAGACGAAAAAAACAGTAGAAAAGGAAATAATTAACAATAGCTTACTCTTCATATTTTTTCTTGAAATGGCTAACAGACATTGCTTCCAAGTAAGTATCTGCAATTAAACCAGCTCGCATAGCTCTAAATCCTGTGTAAGGCATAGGTAGAAAAATGCCTGACAGTTCAACAACATCACCAGGAGATACCTGCAATTTTTAGAAAAGCAGCATATGTTACACTTAAGTTGGTAGTGAAAGCTTTAGAGGAACCCCTTCAAGAAGATCCTCTCTGGGAGCTTTAAGTTTGTGGGTATCATTTGATCTCACCAACTAACTCAATCTAGAAAGCAGTTTACTGTCTTTATCATTTACTCCACAGAGACATACATCTAGACAAGCTCCTTTCACAAACACTTTTGAGGAAAAATATAAACAAACAAAAAATATCACCAACCTTCCTGGTAAGTTCTCCTCTGAAGTGCACTGTCATTGATCGGGGAATGTGACCTTTGGGGACATGTTCAGCCAATTCTTGAATTTTGGCCTGAATCAATGTCAGAAATGTAAAACAACTGTGCTACAGTATTGATACTGTAATCAAGATTTAATGCAAGAAAACAAACCTCTTGAAACTTCAAGAACTTTGATGCCCTAAGTTGAAGGATGAGGTTCCCTTTTGCTTTATTTACCTTGCAGCGATAGGATGGGCACTCGAACAGAGGCATGAAAACTCTAGCAGTTACTTCCTGTTCATCAAGTGCATTAAGATAGGCGCATTAGATCTGAAACAGTGTAGCTTTGACATGCTACTTAACATTGTTGTGGCTTAATTTAACGTTAACATTTTAACTCTCCTACAATTGCATTTAGCAGGTCAAAGATTAAGTTGCAGACAAACACAACTAAAATTCATACCTGATAGATTTCAAATCCACATTCTTCACATGTATATACAGCCACCTGCATCAGCGGCTTGACGTCTGAACAGCGTGTCACAATACCAGATATCCTGACAAGCTGGCCAATATATGAAGCCTTGACCTCCCTAATTGTATATGGCCGACCTTTCGAAGATGCTTTGATGTACACTTCACTGGATACAACAAATACAAACAGTTAGGCGGTTAAACCATTCAGAATTTCCACTTTTTTCTGTCTTTTGTTAAGAATTAATTTATAAGGCTTGACCACCCACAAGCTGTCTTTAACATAAATAGGTAGTCTCAAGTTAAAGGACAAGTTATTTTCACCTGGGAACTTGACCGCCTAGTATATTAACACGAATAAAGTATCACGCATATCCTCATGTTGTTTTGAGATTAACTAAATAAGTCCATCTAATTCATACCATACAGTTAACAGAAGTACCAATAATGCTGAAAGAGAGAACAAAAGACATTATTATTATAAGGTAATGTATTTGATTGAAGAAAGCAGAACCAAGAAGGTGTCATAAGGTTTACAAAATTACAGGACTAATGAGTTAGTACACAAATATAGAGACCGGCAGAGAGAGAACCAGAGACATAATTATACATACAGGGGGGGAAAGTAGCAAATTAGGGTGTGTTCGGTTCAGAGGAAATGTTTTCCGATTTTCCCATGTTCGGTTGGTCAAAAAAATTGGAAAACATTTTCTCTAGGAAAATAAGTTCCTTAAAAATAAGTAAGAAACCAACTTATTTTTCCTGAAAAACATTTTCTTTCCTACCGAACACACCCTTAATTCATAAAGTTAGATCCTTGAGGATAATTTTATGCAGCTTACTAGAATCGCTTGATCTCAGGGGGCATCTTTTGTTTTGGATCTGAACCATCAGTGTTCTCGGTTCCTTCCTCTGATCGTTGGGTCATCAAAATATCATGATCATCGTCTGGAATGGCCTCAGTTGGCTCTGGCATGAGCTCATCAATGGCACTTGCTAATATTGTGATATATCGTTTAGTATTTTCAGCAATTCTACGAATAAACTCCTCATCCAAGTCCTTATACTGAAAGAAAAGTTTAAAATTCATATCAAGAGCTACGAACTTCAAAAGTAAAGACATAAAAAACACCACTTAACACTAAAAAGAGGACAACCAAGAAGAAAGGACATGGGTAGTGGAACTTACATCAGCTAAGTCTTCGAGCTCGATCTCAATAGCCTTGGTTTTACGATTAGCAACATCTTGCTAAGTAAAAATCAAGCCAAAACAGAGAACAATTAGCAAGTGTTCCATTGAGACCAAAAAAAAATATTAAATTTATTTGGCTGGATTCGGTCCGCTAGGAACAAACTAACTAATAAATTGGTGTGAATTCAGACATAGAATCTTTCAACTTTTTTGAAATAAAATTTACATATTTAAAAACTACATAACAATTAGAAAAAAATATGTTAAAAAAAGTATCACTTGATTGTCCAAATCGTAACTAAGAAAAACAAATTGAGACGGAGTGAGCAAAAACACACTTCTAGGATGAATTTATTCACTAAAACAGAAAATAAATAGAAAGACTAGAAAATGAGAGGATTTTACCAGAATGTTCATGTATTTGGCTTCACCATTAGAATCAACGAAGTTTGATAGGAAATGTTTGGCTAGATCTGTAAAATTAGAGACAATTAATGACAGCAAAGGATAATCGAATCAAACAAAAGACGGATCCAGAATTTGAAACGAGTGACTGTGTGTGTTTTACCTTTGTCGCGGTTGAAGTCAAAGTCAGTCATGGTGTTTGGGATGGAGGGAGAGAATGAGGGTTTGAGGAAATTGATAAACACTAGGGATTTTTGGCGCCAAAATTGTGGAGGTGTTTTGGCGGGAAGAGAAGGTTATGCTCGCCTGCGCTACGGGTGTACGTCCACACAAGCCCAAAATAAATAAATAAATAAAGACCAGAGGAAATGCTGTTGGTTAATTCGTTTATGATTATTTATTAGTCCGTCCCTCATTCTTGTTGATTCCAAATTCTTTCAACATTAGTAAATTAACTTTTTGAGATAATAAGTATTTCCTCCGTCTCAATTTTTTTTTGTTTTTATTTACACGTCTTTTAAGAAATATAATTAGGATGAGTATTTAACTTACTTTATATTTATGATTAAATTATGATTTCTTCATTAAATATTTAATCTATTTATGTGTCTCTTTATTAATGAGATGACAAAAAAAAAATATGCGTTGAACTTTTAAAACATAACTAATTTAAGATAACTATTTTTAATGAGATGTGAACAATTCTTTGATTAGGAAGGAATATTAGATGAGATGAAAGCGAATGCCATTAATTGGAAGGTCGAGCTTTACGATGGCACCAAGCGATGTTAAAATCTCGATGGGTAGGGTTTTGCCTAATTGGGAGATTATGTTAGGGTAATTGTATCATCGTTTTGGACATACACTCCATGATGATCCAATGGCAGAATTGTTGGGGTTGCAACAAACAGGTTGTGTTCAAGATTTTTTGGACCAATTTGATGCAATGCTTAATCAAGTAGAGTTAACTGAAGAATATGTGAATTACATAATGGATGTACGAAAATAGTATACAATTACTAATAGTGCTTAGAAAGGATAAAAATTTACAATACAACAGGCTTGAGGTCTAACAAGAGTTTGTTACAACACCAATGAGTTTTGTGGTCTTGGTCTTCTGTTTTGAATCCGTCTTAGATCTTCTGTCTTTGGATATTCGTTTCAATTGCAACAAGCTCCTTGATCCTGATAACCTGAAACAAAGAGAAACTAAATCTCTACTTGTTACAATTGTGCTGAGTCAGGTGTTAGCACTATGTCCTTAAAACATTATTGACTCGTATATATCTTTTTACGTTGATGTGCAATTGTCTCCTAAAATAAAACAACATCAAATAAATGAGCAAAGAAAACTCAAGTGTTTCTCAAGAAGAACATTTGAGTGTTTGAAAGATATGCTAGAGATGAAGAAATTCAGAAAATCTAAACTATACAAGTATGAAGTACAATTGAGCCAAGGGCTTCAATTTATAGTGTTTGTAAGATGACCTCTCATCTAGTAAACTAATGACACTTATTGAGAGGTGTTACTCAGCCAAATAATGGTTAAATTCAAATGTCAAGTAATAGAGGATTAATGCTCCAAAATCAGCCCATAAGTCAGAAACTTTTTGCCATCCGACAACCTCGCTGCCTCGCAGCGCGACTCGATGAAGTCATCGCCACCGCTGCGCGCGGCCGAGTGTTGCGTCGCGGCCCTTCACGGTCCCGCGATGATTTTCGACTCATTTCATCTTTTACACATCGTATATTTCTTCCTTCATTTACCAACGTGGAACACGCATCATTTGGCCAATAACCGTCCATCATTCTATGTCTCAAATGTTTCACTTACGTACCAATATCTCATTCACTTAATGAAATTTACGATAATTGGCTAATTGGCACTACGTGTGCACGTGTGTGTGGAAACGACGTTTCCGGCGTGTGAGGCCTCAATTGTTCGAGTCATAAATAATGGGTTAAACTTAATTCCACATTAGTAAATTTCCAACAATCTCCTCTTGAAAGAGATTTTGGCGCACCCACATGATGTCTTTCTAAAAATCTTTCGGCGGATCGATGTTGCATCTGGATAGGTAGCCGTGACTTTGAACCTTCCATAGTAGAATACCATCGGACTTACTTACTGCGCGGTGATCGCGATGTCTTGAACCTTGAGTGTTTAGTGTAAGTCAAGACAATGGTACCAACACAACAACTTTCCCTACTCTGTTCATCTTAATGTTTTGTCTGTTGTGGTCGTGGACACACTTGAATTCTTAAGTGCGTTCATTTGAGGCGGTCGGTCCTCGTACTTAAATAGGTGGTCTCCTACAAGGTATCCTGTTATACCCCACTTCACAAGTGTTAGGCACCATTTAAAGTTTTCTCAAACCTAACCTCAACCGATGAGGATCATTAAAGATTTTGAAAACTTAACATTTACCCACGTTGCAGATAGCATTTAAAGTCTATCACGGGAACAACCTTGAATTCATGTTTCTATGAAGAAATCATTATCCGAAGTGCTGTTACTTCCACCGAAGCGCTCAACTAAACCTTTACGATTTAATTTTCCCATTGAACCAAATTCTTGGAATCTCCAGTCAGTATGATTGTGTATCCACCGTATCAGTTCGTATTGTTTGGGTTTTAAGCCCATTCTCCTAGACCGACAGAACTCTTGATCTTTGGGTAATCCGTTAATCAAAGGATTCGTTATATCCTCTGAGTTAGTAATCAAGGGTGTGTCACCCGATCAATCATCTGATGCTTATGTCGCACGCAGATATGTCCAGACGTCATCCGTGCCGCACGATGTATAAGCGGCGAAGGCACGAGTTACTTCCGGTAAGGGACATCCTCTTAGAGGTCGTGAAGTTACTCAACTTCTCATCATGCTTTGTACAAAGCGATAAACTCCGATTCCATCACGAATCGGCCGATGCAAATTTACTTAGAGGATTTTCCAAAGACACACCATGCACATCCACTTGTGGCTTTGGTGTTCTTCAGAACCGCTGGACATGCAGAATATCATAGATAAGCGGATAATTAAGATGTTGTCACATCTCATTTAAAGCCCTCTATCAATCATTTTCAGAATCACAGGTCTTTTTTTACCAGAACCTTATTATTATTATTATTATTATTATTATTTGAAGAGTCAAACAAAATGTTCAAATATTTCTAATTATTTACCTAGTTTCTAATTATATAAATTTTATTTTAAAGAAGAATGAGAAATTGATGTCTGAATTGAGACAAAATTAGAAAGTCTTTTTGTTCATACTTCGAACCCCTTCATTCATTTTGAGACAGAGTGAGTATAAGTTAGGATTTAACTTATAATTGCAAAAAAGACTAAATATGTTAACAGTAGTTTGATGTTCCAAATTGGTAAAGTTGACAATGAAAGTCAACTTAGCAATTAATTTGGGATTTAGGGAATGAAAAATAAATAAATGAGCCATTTATTTGAGGTAAATAAAATGAATTCAGAAATTACAATATCCACTCCACCCCTTCTTTCAAATGGCTGTCTCCTCAACAAACTAGTGATGCATGAACTAAGCTGCAATGTGATTGGTTACAAAACCAGGAGAGCTGATTGACAAACTGGCAATGTTTCTATTCTATCAAAGAGATGTCTGTGCCTGTTGCATGCTTATTTAGACCGCCGGATTTGGCAGGTTCAAGTGAATCCACTAATTTCAGCACTTATACATATGTAAAAAATGAATTAGAAATGTGAATATCTAATAGATGACATCCGTTTTGAACTCGTTGACTCTAAATCTTTGAATTCGTCTCTGCATAGAAAGGTTTAAGGCAGGGTTTTATTCTAAAATGTACCTAGTATTGAGCGTTATGCTTTACCTATCAAAAAAATGTATTGGGTGTTATGCTTTCTGATTATTGCAAGCTCAGGGATCGCAGCAGCACGATGCATTTGAGCTCCCAGCCTATCATATTAGTATGAAGTAAAGCTCTGTTCTGAATTCTTTGCCAACTTTGCTTGGGTAAGCCTGTCCAAGATGGCCTGTTCCAGAGGAATGGGATCAAGACAACGTTCAGCGGCAGCAACAGTCACCTGTTCAGCAAGAAACACTGTCACATTTTGCTAGATAAAAACGGTCGAAGCATTCAATTTTCAGTATATGCAGTGACAACCAACTCTATGATTTCTACTACAAAGTCAAATCTATTAGGGAAAGGGGAGAAAGAGTTGGGGAAGAGTCTAGGGAGGAAACAACTGATCGACAGAAACTAAACACAGATGATACGGAAACTTTTAGGACTGCTCAAAGGTGGTTTGAAGAGGACAATATAGGTAAAATCCCACTAACGAAGTAGCTGTTAAGTACAATAGCTGAGCAGATTCTGTCTTTACCTCATCAAGCAAAAAAGCAATAGCTGCTTCATCTTCAGCAGTATGCTTAAGAGTGGTCTTAAGAAAATGAATGTCCAACTGAATTTGTTGAAATCCACTTCGGTTAAAAGTCTGAAGTCGGACAAATTCTTGTAAACTCTTCAAGAAAAGTTTTATAATTGTAGTTATGACTGATTCCTGCACATTAAATAATTCTTATTCCATTGTTCTCCAAATTTAGTGCAGGTTGTTGTGTTACAAGCACTAGAACCAAACCTGTGCGTGTTCAACTTTAGTAAATATTTCCATCTTCTGCTTAAACAATTTTGCTAAATGGGACTCAAGAAGCTGACTCCTAGCCTTTTGGGTATTTGATCGTACCAGTCTATCATCTCTCAATGGATTACTACGAGAAGAAGTGGCACTTCCATTGCTGTCTGTACGCCGATGCTTAGGGTGGAGCCGTTCAGGCAATATTTGCTTTACTTCATTAAGGATTGTATCCAGCTGAAAATGAGATCAAATAGAAGTTCAATATATCTACTGAACTAGTCATATTAACTATTATTGGAGAAGAAACTACAGTATATGTCATATGAAGTCAAAAGGTGCCATTTTTCTCCCTCTTGGTGCTTCAAATTGCTATTTACGCAAACTCATCCTGGAACAGGAAGAGAAGACGAAAACTGCAGAAGTACCTCTTGGAGAAGCAGATCAACGAACATATGAACTTCCCTGGGCTCTTTATGCTATACAAAGAAGGAACAGAAATGGGAAGGTACACAAAATTAGCACAAGCCATCATCTTGATGCTTACAAGTTAGAAGTGATTAGTGTTAGATCTTGTCTGCTTACCTTAACCCAATTGGGTGTTGTAAACCTCTTCTTCAGCACAATCAAGATCTTCTGTGTTTTCAAGCTTATATACTGGAATAGGAGAGTGAAATAGAGTTAAAACTCAGTATTTTGTTAACCTTTAACTATTAGCTATTTACCAAGGAAGGTAATAACAAAAAGTACCATAAGCTTCATTTTCTTAGTATGGATAACATATTTCATAAAGAAAACATTAGAACCATATGCTCAATCATTCAGATCCTCCAATGTTCACAATAAAAAAAACGGAGAACAGCAATTTAAACTCAGGCATGTATGTTTTAACGTACTTCAACAGCTTCCATAATTAGTTAAATCCATTTTTTTATTTACTCATCAATGTGAATGTTGTGTTCTCAATGGTGAATAGATCAAGTTGAAAGCTCAATCACACCCCAGAATTAGCTTGAGTGAAAAGAGTTCACGTGCATGGCAAAAAGATAATATGAAATTCAAGAAAGTCAACAAACCTACAGCGAGCCTAAGTGCAAGCCAGCCAGAAAATATCATAAATTCCATGTAACAAATATCATAAATTCCATGTAACCAAGCATCAAGAAAAGTATGCTCTCTAACCATATAAAGACAACAAATGGGTTCTTAACGACCTACCTGAATAAATGAACAATGGCATTTAGCAATTCATGAAAGTGTCCATTTATTCAAGAAATGCCACGGTTTGTGTAACAGACCAGAAACAACAAAATGAGTAATTAACTGAATTAAAGGAGAGGCAAACAAGAGCAAACATGTAGGACTGTATTGATGGAAGAATAAGTAAATGCTGGTCATAAGATAATTATTGTATTTTAAAAGATAGGCAATCATGCAGATCTTGGTTACATTGAACACTATTCATTATCCTTTTTATCTGGCATTAACTTGAAACCACGTGCATCACACACCTTTTACTAAGACCAATGTAGTGGTATGCCAAGATTCCCCCTAAATGATAATACAGAAAAGATTCGGCATATGGAAATCAAAGAGATCAAATAGGAAAGGATACTTTGAATCATAGAACTATAATGAAATATATGATCACATTAACAATTGGAGGTAGACCTATATCATATCGGGTGACATTTCTACCTCACCAAATACTGTATATGTCGTTTGATTCTTTATCTCACAATATGCATGTTTCTAATTTATCTATGAATTTAATTCATTGTTTAAATCACAAGAAGTCCGATATGTCATGCATGTTGGCTTTATGATTGCAATCACTTTCACTTTTTTAACAAGGAAAACAATGTGAAACTGATTGCAATAATAAAATCAACATGCATGAAAAAGTAATACGTTCTCAATTTTCTTTTGTAGTCTATCGAAATACGGAATATTCTGATTTTAAAAAAATTAGCATTGGCAAATGGAAACATATCTTTGAATCTTATACCCTTTTAACCTTTTAGTGTCCACGTCATTTATCTTTTTAAGGCCAGTTACTCCAATGTTAGCATTACAATTAAAGCACTACACTTTGGAACTTAAATTTAGAGGATGCATTGAGAAAATAGACTGATTTGTTTTAATGTTTGAGAGACATATATAAGATGAATTTCTTTTGTTTCTTCTTTATATCCGCTTTATACTGAATTGTACAAATCTTGCTGTCACTCTTTGAAATTATTATAATTAGCATGCACAAAATTGCTTCTAGTTAAATATATTATCCATTTGATTAATTGTGATTCATGAACATGATGTGTACAACTTCAATTGAAAACAGAATATTAAAGTTGTAACTTAAGTTCTCCAATTGACTAGGGAAACATGAATAATAAATGGAAATGACTGAAAAAGTTCATATGCTAGACGCAAATTTCATTCCCTGAAAAAAATAATCTATACACGTGTTACAGGAAAAGATCATTTTTTGCAACTCATCAAATGCAATAAGAATAATGATTTGCAACTTATCAGAGAAACAAAAGAAAATGTTGTTTTTGCATACTGCAATACCTCTCTGTCACAATAAAAGATGGCATTATCCATTTCGCGCAAGTTTATCATTGAAGGCCTAAATGGGTATCAAAGCTACTAAATACAAGCATGAAAACAGCGAAGATTAAACATGGTAAACTTCCTCCTTAGAGCAAATAAACTAATCCATACACTTCTAGCAAAATCCAGCCAGTAAAACAAACAACAAGATGTTTGTAGAAATAAGAAAATGTTAAAAATCTAGATACATACATGCTGCAAGAGTTCTTCACCAGCTGATCGAAAGATACGGCAAATTTCTGCAGGAATAAAAGCTGGACTATTTTCATAGCCTCGAGTCCCGCCACCAGAAAAAGAAAATATTTCCTGAAATATTTGAAAAATTCAAAAAGCCCATTTAGATGGGCCAGATCAGGTAACTATACTGAATTAACAATCAGACAACTCCTTGCCTCAGTAATTCTGGTAATGGCATTTTGCTCAATGAAAACAGAGAGTTGAGCCAGCAAAAGAACAAGCTCAGGAAGTACTTTATCACCCTGCGTTCCATCCCCAAAGGTTAGATCCTGATTAGCTGAATATTTCTTTCCCGAAAGCACGAGAAATTGATCATTCAGGTTTCTGAAGAAGTCCTGCAATCCTTCTCGCACCCACTCAATGATCAAGTCTGTCAACCTGGATAGTACTTCCAAGTTTTCATCAAGAAGTCGACGGGTATCCTGTTATATGAAAAACCAAAGTAAAAGTACAATAAAGAACACAATTGACTGGAAAACTAGAGACTGCAGTCTGATAGCGCATATGCTTAAATGATGATGCTATGGTGCTAATTTTACCATTGCTACTTTCTGATTTATAGCCTTTTCATTTTTTTTTCTTTTTCGGAGGTAAGCTCAGTGATTTTTGCAACAAGTCTTTTGTTCAGTTGAGTCACCTTCCTGATATTTTTGGCATAATAAGAACTGTCTGTCAGTTACTTGAGATCAAACCTGAGTGCGAGTTATAACAGCAAAGACAAAAAGTACGTAGGTCAGTGGTTATAGCGGGAGAAAAATGTTAATGCCCACTCATTTCATGTAATAACATAATTTCATCACTAAAGACCTTGGTTCGCAGTAATCCACTATTCCAGAAGCTCTATATGCATGTTATAGAACAATCAGCGTGAAAAAGAACTCACTTGATGTAACTTGTGCATGGTTCTTACCTATCCCTTGTAAAACAAAATAGTTTAGTTTCCAAGGGGTTAGAAAACTCTTTATCTCCATTCATAGGTTCGGCAGAAATCCTTTTTATCTTTTAATTCCATACATTTTCTACAATTCTTACTTGATCATTCCCTGGAAAAACAATATGGAAGCCAGGGCATGGAAACGGTAAACCGATATTAACTACTTTAAGAACCATTCCCAGTGAAAACTAAAAAGGACGGCTTTGATAACCTTTGACAAACACATGAATTATTTGATGCAAGGATTCATGAGAATTTCTTATTCATATAAAGCCACAGAACTACTTTTACCAGCAAGGCGTCTATGCTGCCTTGAACTAATGCTTTTTTGCTGGTCTCAAGGGCAGCCTGCAAAGGACACTCTTCTTCAATTACCCCCTTCTGATTATCATGGACTTTTACAAGGGTACCTGCCAATTTAAAAGAAAGTAAAGCAACAGTCAAACTCATAATAGTTTAGAGCTCATGTAAAATAAGTGGTTTGACAATGAAGGTTGTTTCTATGAAGGAACTAATTTATCCTCTAATGATAGTTAAGATTATGGATTATCACAAATAATATCATAAACAAGTAGTTACACGTTGGGCATTAAGTTCAGAATGCCAGATGATACAACATGGAGTATAAGATAAGACCTCCGACTTCTGAAGAACATTGTCAGTTTTTATCCTCTGAATGCGATCTACCGAGTTTGAAGTGGTTGTTCGGAAAAAAAATTCACAGCGTTGTATAAGGGAATGAGGATGATGTGCTTGTTCAAAAGTGGAAAATAGCTTTGCAAAAAAAATATCAGGCTTGTTCAACTGAACAAGTGTGAACACAACTTGTCCGCCCCTGTCTGAAAGACCGATGATAATCTGAGTTATTTTGAATTGTCTTCTTAATTACCTTTGCTATGTCACATCACGATTCACAAGATCCAATATAGGACAGAGTAGCTATCTAAGAAGAAATAACAAGGAGGTTCTGTATTTACTTTGTGCAAATCAGTAGTTTTGTGTTTTTCACATCCTTTTTAGAGATTCTGTTATATCTCGTAAACCTAAACCTGAAAAATTTAGTTTGAGTCAAGCTTAGATTTTTATCCGGCAGTACCAGTTTAACAAGACATACCTGAAATATCTAGGAGAAGATGGCTGAATCTGCCAGCAACATATTGTTTGATAGTATCATGAGCAGCCTGAAACCACAGAGGATTTATCAGATATTCCAAACCCATCACTGTAACAACCACAATCGAACTATATGAATCCATAAGGTGGTAATTGTCTATTATAAGCAACCTCAAACGTAAAATCACATAGTCCGGCCTCTGGCAGCACTTCATCCATCAGAAGCACATCGGTCCAAATTACTCCTGAGGAAAATGTGATTAAAAGAATAAATTACAATCAGACCAAAATTAGCAGTCATTAAATGCAAAAGTGGTGTCTACAAAGAGCCAGAGTTAGCAAAGGCGAAAAGGTAGAAAAGCGAGGTGTAGTGAGTGCAAAGCTTAAATAAAGCACAATTGCTGAATAAAGGTCCAGAACAAGGAAAAACGAATAGATACACACACACACACACATATACACCAATCAATAACTAAGAACACAAACAACAATTACAACAGTAGAAGAATTGAAACACGGTAGTTAAGAGAAATATACGAAGATAATAACCTAATCGATCAAATTTAAAAACCATCTTAAATTTCTGGGGCAAATGCAAAGATGCATTCTGATTCAGACTTTGCTGTTTTTTCTTTTTTGATAAATAAAGATTTGCAGACTGATTTGCTTGTACTATAGACTTTTGTGGTCCGGCCCTTCCCCGGACCCTGCTCATAGCGGGAGCTTAGCGGGCTGCCCTTTTTTTTAAAAGATTTGCAGACTGATTTTCTTGTACTAATATTTATATTACCTATACCTATTAAGTAATTATAATCAATTAATCATACTCATCCACAATATTCCTAATCAATCACCATATCATTTTCTTGGCTTTATTGTTTGGTGCTTCCTCCTCGTGACCTATGAGCCTGATAAATTTTTGACATTTCAAAAACAATTATTGATTGACAGTGATTGTTGTAACAACTTGGTGTCTTTTCTGAAGCACCACATAAGCTAAGGGAAGAGCCTAGCTTGCGTTGCACCTTACTTTAGGGTTCAAGCGCACCTTCGACAATACCCTGAATAGCTAGGTTACAGTAGCATTTTACTGGAAAATTGTTGTGACAATGTTATGATCCAGATTCATTTAGTAATTCTAATCGTAGTTAACTGATAGTTAATTGTTGTAGTTAAATACCTAATTGCTGAGTTGGCAGTTTGTTAGGAGTTGTTGAGTTAGTTAAGGGTCATGTGCACTGCACATGGGCAGCTGTCCAGAAGTTAGTTACTAACTTTCCCTCCCAAATTAGCCTTAGTTTATATAGTGATCAATTCCCAATTGTAATGCATTCATTCAAGTTCTTCAATTGAAATACAATCGTTCTCTCTTAATTCTGTTCAATTGAATCCAATTAGGGTTCTTGAGTGAAACTGTCAAGAGTAGTTCAATGATTCTACTCTTTAGGTTCACTCTTATAGCTTTCGATTCAATTAGAATCCTGAGTTACATCATTGGTATCAGAGAAAATTGATCCTCCGACCTCAACAAATGGGTGATCACAACACAAGGATGAAAGAATTGTGTAAAGAAGTAGATTCTCTCAAAAACTCCATGGATGGAGTAGTGAATTCAGTTGCAGAGATGCGCACAGTGGTTGATGACAGAGTTGCGCAAGCTATGGATGAAATCAAGCGAATGTTGTTGGGCAATGGAGGAGCTCCTGCAAATGGCCCAATCACACCTCGAAGGAATAATGGTCATGACAATGACAGGATTCCGGAAGCAGCAAACCATCGCCAAGATAGATATGAGGACTCAATCGAAAATATCAGTTGTAATTTCCAAAATTTGATGGTCAAGGGTTGAAGGATTGGTTATACAAATGTGACCAATTTTCTGATGTTGAAGAAATAGAAGAAAGTGTTAAGGTGAAAATGGCTTCATGTCGATTGGAAGGGAAAGCTTTACAATGGCATCAATCATATATGAAGAATAGATGGACCAGAGAATGGCCCAGATGGGGAGAGTATGTGGGGTGCCTGTATGCAAGGTTTGGAGAAGAGTTATTTGATGATCCTATGGGAGATCTCAAGGATCTCAAACAGGTAAATTCTGTTCAAGAATATGTAGATATATTTGATGAACTGCTGACTAGAATAGAGTTATCAGAGGGCTATGTGGTTAGTTGTTTTGTGAGGGGGTCAAAGCCTGAAATTGGCTTAACTGTGAAGACGTTAGGGCCAAGAACATTGGCCAAGGCTGTTAGTTTGGCAAAGATCCAAGAACAAACAATTGCAGTACAGAAACAACTATTCAGTGGAATGATTCCCAACCCCAAAATACCACCAGATTTTCAAATGTCAGTCCCTCTTTTCATGCTAATCCATCTTTTTCTCAGAACCAGAACCAAAACTATAAACCAAATTCCAACCCCTACAAACCTCACACTAGCACAACTGTTGGACCTAAATCACCCCACAGGAAGGCCAAACTCCTTACTCCTGCTGAAATGGATGAGAGGATGAGGAAATCGCTGAATTAGAGAAGATGACAATAGATCCTGCTCAGTGCTTGTCTATGATTGGACAAGGGTTGGAGATTGATTTGTGAGGGATCAATATTACCTCATGTATCAATGCATGCAATGAATGGTATACATGATTTCAGAACTACGAGGATCACTATTTCTGTTAAGGGAAAGGCAATTCATGTCTTAATTGACACTGCAAGCACTCGTAATTTCTTGGATTTGAACACTGCTAAGAGGCTAGGGTGTGTTCTGACTGCTATTTCACCTTTTCCTGTCCCAGTTGCTGAAGGAAAGAAAGTTTACAACAATTATGTATGTAAGGGTTTAATGTGGAAGATGCAGGGAGTTTCATTTGAATCAAACATGTTAGTCTTACCTATAGGTGGTTGTAACATGGCGCTTGGTATTCAGTGGTTAGCCACATTAGGAGACATTATGTGGAACTTCAGACAGTTGAGAATGGAATTTACTATTATGGGTCATAAGGTGGCGTTAAGGGAATCAAACCGCCAGCAGCAAAACTTGTGCAACCAGAACAAATGGAGAAGTTATTGGCCAAAACGGCTGAGTTGTATGATCTCTATGGGAATGTTTCTAGAGGAGGAAAATTTGGAGTATACAGGAGAGTTATTAAGCATGGATGGGGCTCAAGAAACTGGTGAGAATGATGAAGGATTGCAGGCCATTTTGAAGGAATACAATGATTTGTTTGAAGTCCCAACTGAACTACCCCCCTCCTGGACTCATGATCACAAGATCATATTGAAGGAAGGGACATCACCTATAAACAGCAGGCCCTACAGATACCCAACCATCCAAAAAGACGAGATTGAGAAGTTGGTAGATGAAATGCTAGACTCTGGAGTTATCAGGCATAGTACCAGTCCTTATTCATCACTCATTGTAATGGTGAAGAAGAAGGATGGTTCATGGAGGATGTGGTGGATTATAGGGAGTTGAACAAATGCACCATTAAGGATAAGTTTCCTATACCTGTGATTGAGGAGCTCTTAGATGAATTGCATGGTGCTACGTACTTTTCTAAGTTGGATTGGAGATCAGGCTATCACTAAATTAGAATGTGTGAGAATGACATACCTAAGACTGCTTTTAGAACTCACCATGGTCACTATGAGTTCTTGGTGATGCCATTTGGCCTCACTACCCCTTCCACCTTTCAGAGTCTAATGAATCAAAATTTCCATGCTTATCTCAGGAAATTCATCTTAGTATTTTTTGATGATATCCTCATCTACAGTCAGACATGGGCAGATCACTTATCCCACTTGCAGGAAGCTTCAAACTTCTGAGGTCACATGTGTTGTTTGTCAAGAAGAGCAAATGTGCATTTATAGCGATCGAAGAGCTATGGCTCAGCTGCTTCGCCTTTTACGGAGCTTTGGGGGTGCAAATATTCGGCAATGGCTTTCTAGTCTTCGAAGTAGTCGATTCCCTAAGCATTGGTGTTGGAAATAGATTACTTGGGTCATATCATATCTCAACAAGGGGTAGCTATGGATGGTCAAAAGGTGGATTGTATACTTAAATGGCCTCAACCTACTAGTCTTAAGGGTTTAAGAGGATTCTTGGATTAGCTGGTTATTATAGGAGATTGATCAGAGGGTTTGGTGTTATTGCAAGGCCCTTGAACAACCTCTTGATTATAGGGGCGGAACCACTGTAAGCATGGTGGTGCAACTGGTGGTGCAGTTGCACCACCAGAATTTTCAATTTTTTTTAATACGAAACGACGTCGTTTTGTTGTCAATAGCCACAAAACGACGTCGTTTTGTACTCTACGCTCTACCCACCAAAATTTCCAGAATTTTTAATTTTTTATATACAAAACGATGTCGTTTTGTTGTCAATAGCCACAAAACGACGTCGTTTTGTACTATACCCACCAAAATTTCCAGAATTTTTATTTTTATTTTATTTTTTTATATACAAAACGACATCGTTTTGTTGTCAATAGCCACAAAACGATGTCGTTTTGTACTCTACCCACATTGCCTCAAAAAAAAATATGTTTGCACCACCAGATTTGGCGGTCTGGATCCGCCACTACTCTTGAAGAAAAGTAACTTCTAATGGGATACAGCAGCTGTTGCAGCTTTTGAAGAACTCAAGAATGCTATTACTGATGCACCTGTTTTAGCCCTTCCTGATTTCTCAAAAGAATTCATAGTTGAGACAGATGCCTCAAATGATGGAATTGGTGCTGTGCTAGTTCAGGACAACAAACCTGTTGCATTTTTTAGCAAAGGGTTATCTGACAGGAACAAAGCTCTATCTGTTTATGAAAGAGAGCTTTTAGCTTTGGTTACAGCTGTTCAGAGGTGGAGACCATATCTTTTGGGCAGACAGTTCACCATTAAGACTTATCATCATAGTCTTAAGTATCTCTTGGTTCAAAGAATCACAACACCTAGTCAACAAAAATGGTTAGTCAAATTGTTGGGCTATGACTATACCATAGACTACAAAAAGGGCAAGGAAAATGTGGTGCCGATGCACTATCTGGGAAGGAAGATTCTATTCAACGTTTCAGTATTTCAAGTGTGCAAGCTGACTTGTTGGAAGAAGTCAAAACTTCTTGGACCCAAGATCCAACATTGCAGAAGTTGATCCAGTCCCTACAGACCAATGCTGCTCACAAACCTCACTATAAATACCTTTCTGGTGTTTTGAGTAGGAAGGATAAAATGATGGTAGGAGCTGACACTGTGTTGAGGGACAAACTGATTGAACTCTATCATGACAGTCCTATGGGTGGGCACTCAGGAATTTCAGCCACTTTGAAGAGGTTGAATTAGGACTTCTATTGGAAGAAGATGAAGCAACACATATACTCATATGTCAGAAACTGTGATGTGTGTCAAAAGTGCAAGACTAAGAATGTGGCATATCCAGGGTTGCATTCCTGATAGAGTTTGGCAGGATATCACTATGAATGTTATTGAGGGCTTGCCTAAAGTTGCTGGGAAGGAGGTCATCTTTGTGGTAGTGGACAGGCTTAGCAAAGCTGCTCACTTCATGACCCTCAAACATCCCTATACTGCTTTAGATGTTGCTCAAGTATTCAGACTGCATGGTATGCCTCAATCCATTGTGTGACAGAGATGCATCACAAGCAGATTTTGGAAAGAGTTATTCAAGCTACAAAAGGTGTCCTTACATCTTCTGCTTACCACCCTCAGACTGATGGGCAAACTGAGGTTGGCAATCGGTGTTTAGAGTGTTATTTGAGGTGCATGACAAGTGAGAAACCTAAAGAATGGCCTAAATGATTACCACTTGCTGAATGGTAGTACAACACCACCTATCACTCTTCTATCAAAATGACACCTTATGAGGCTGTTTATGGGCAAAGGCCTCTACCACTGTTACCATATCTCCCATTTGACTCTCAATTGGATGTAGTTGATAGAAGTCTTCACGCTAGGGAGGCAACATTAAGGGCTTTGAAGTTTCATTTGCAGAGGACTCAGAACAGAATGAAGACTCAAGCTGACAAGGGAAGGACTGATAAAACCTATGATGTAGGATATTGGGTTTACATTAAGCTTCTTCAACCCTATAGACAGATGTCCTTGAAGGCCCATGCTTTCCAAAAACTTTCACCTAAGTTTTTTGGGCCATTTCAGATTATTGCCAGGGTTGGGGTTGTAGCTTACACTTTGGCCCTTCCTGATGATGCTAAGATCCACCCCAACTTCCACATCTCTCAACTCAAGAAGAAAATTGGATCTCAACCAACTTCAGTCACTTTACCAGTGATTAAAATCCACTGCTGGTCCAATTCTGTTACAGCCTGAGGAAGTACTTGACAGGGAGATGATTCAGAAAAACGGGAGGGTTGTTCCACAACTATTGATTAAGTGGCTTAATTCTGCTTCTGAAGACAGTACATGGGAGGATTTCAGTTATTTTACACAGAAATTTACAGAGTTTCAAGCTTGATCCTTGAGGACAAGGATCATCTCAAGGGGGAAGTGTTGTTATGATCCAGATTCATTTAGTAATTCTAATTGTAGTTAATTGTTGTAGTTTCCTAATTGATGAGTTGAAAGCTTGTTAGGAGTTGTTGAGTTAGTTAAGGGTCATGTGCACTGCACATGGGCAGCTGTCCAGAAGTTAGTTACTAGCTAACTTTCCCTCCCAAATTAGCCTTAGCTTAAATAGTGATCAATTCCCAATTGTAATGCATTCATTCAAGTTCTTCAATTGAAATACAATCTCTCTCTCTTAATTCTGTTCAATTGAATCCAATTAGGGTTCTTGAGTAAAACTGTCAAGAGTAGTTCAGTATTCTACTCTTTAGGTTCACTCTTGTAGCTTTCGATTCAATTAGAATCCTGAGTTACATCAGACAATTAAAAAGTTAAATACACACACACAACAACACCGAATAAAAGAATCAAGAGTTAATCGAGGCTTAAATGATCCTCAATATCAAGTGAGAAACACCAAAAGCATCAACTAGAAAGGATAACCACATATTCTTCAAAAATTGAGCGTTTGTTGCTCCTGGTATTATCTGCTTCTCTTATTGTCCTTCTGCATGCGCATGTCATAATATTTCCGATACCAACTCCAGGCAAAGGAAATAGAAGACAATGTCCTCCCTAGAGACATTGTGTTTCAGCCATGTACGGATCAATATTTCCAGAGGATCTCTAGAGTTCAAATCTTGAATAAACATCATTCTCCTTCTAATATGACGAGTCAACAGGATTTTGCCAAAAATAGGAACAACAATAAGTACTTCAAATAGGACTAGAGCTGCATGGCAAGTGGACGATGGTAAAATGGCCTAGAATGCATGATTATTTATAGTCAAATGAGATAATTAACAACAGTTCATTTTGAAAAAAAAAAGCAAAGAAGCATATCGAGAATTTAAAACCTTCAGTCCCTGGCCCTAGATGGCTAAACTAACCAAGCATATAACGGGTTGAACCATGTCTTTTCTCAAGCGCTAAACATACATAGCAGATGACAAATTGTAAAAGATAACTATGGTTCTGAATCCCTAGAGAAAGGTGAAAGAGAAGGACCTGACATTGAAAACAAACTAACGATCAACACTACATGTGATGATGAAGTAACGATGAGTGGAACTTACGCAACATGGCAACAAGGTCTGCTGAAGAGAGCTGCTTCTTGATCTGCTGTTTTGTGGCTTCAAAGTGCCTAACGTTTTCGAAAGAGGTGCTCTGTTATATTGATCAGATGTAGAAAACTAATGCACAAACGATATCCAGAAAGCAAGATCAACTTCAGCCGTGAAGGAAGGAGAGAGAAAAAAAGAGGTGCATCCATACTTTGTAGCCAAGTCTTTTGCAAGTCTAAAGAGCTGTTGTTCGGAATCTGGGAAAATAAGTCGATAAGCGCGGACAGCCTCAGCAAATTCATGAATAGAAGCCTAAAGTTGTGAATAGGACAATTTGTCAAGTACAGTACGATAACTGGAAAGGAGAAAAATAAGTGATACTCCAAAAGGTTTCTGGCAGAAGCATTCTTAAGCTACTATATCTGTTTTCTTTTGGTAATGCCACACACTGACATAATAACCATTATTTTGTTTATGAGTGGAAATATGTGATACCGGCATGAACGGACACCACCTTTCTCAATGACGGTATTCTCTTCATCTCATCTAAAATCTTAAACTGTTAGAGAGAGCATTCTTTTAATATTTAATTATATTCTCAACGCGCCCCCTTACGTGCTGGCTTGATTTTTTTTCATGGTCCAAGCACGTGGAAATTCTTTTTGATAATGGGTGGCGGTGAGGTTCGATCCCAGGATCTTTGGCATGCTCTGGTACCATGTTGAAGTGTTTGACCATCTCATCTAAAAGCTTAAGCTGTTAGAGAGAGCACACTTTTAATATTTGATTATATTCTCAACACAAGGTCATGTTGGATGAAGTTTATTAAATGTTAATAGATGTTAGAAATTCTTTTCTACGTACTACGACGCACTCTTTATCTTGCATTCCTTCTCTTTTTCATTTAATTGGTTTAGAGTGAAAAGATACTCCCCACCACCACCAACATGAGACCCGTGTGGTTTTCTAAGAACATAAAAGGAAAAAAATGGAGAATATTAGCCACATTGTGCATAACTTTGCAAGTATAGAATTTCCAAGCATATTAATTATATTGCTTTGACATACCTCATGAGCACTAGAAGAAGTCGATACAGAAATCCCACCAAGGTCTGATGAAGCATTTCTTATTTCCTTAAATTCTAGATGTAGATCCACAAGGAACTGTTCTAACTTCTCAAAGAGTTGCACCTTCAAATTATTAACCTGCAACATAGACATATAATTACAAAGGCAAAGCCACAACCAGACAATTGAACTTACAGCCCTTATATTGCACTAGAAGTCTGAAAATATAATATATCAAGGTTGCATCAAGAAGGATGCACTTAATTTTATGTCCATCAACAGACGAACTTGAATATTTATTCTCAAGTTGTGTCCACCAGACTGAAGATCAACCAAGGCGAGTTTACTCTTCTTTTTTATTTCTCTATTTTACCAGTGAGAGAAATTATTTTTGTCACGAGCCTAACACATGTTCCATGCTATGCAAGCAGCATATGAAACAGTTGTATATATCCCTATCCCAAGTCTCCAACTATAGTACTTTTTTTACAACCCAACTATGGTAATTGGCCTCACAATAAATTGAGTAGTTTTGGTGTTTCATTTACTATTATTTGAAGAATTCGCATTCTCCAACCTCTACATGGAAAAGATAAAAATAACGCAGTGATCTATGTATATTACACAAAGAAAGAATATTCTAATTTTGAGGTGTCGAAAAGTGAAGGGAAGCCTTGGCACAAAGGTAAACGTTGTTGCCGTGTGCCCAAGAGGTGACGGGTTCAAGACGTGGAAACAACCTCTTACAAAAATGACAGGTAAGGTGGCGCACAATAAACCCAATGCGGTATGGACCTTCCCAAGACCCCATGCAATGCAGGAGCTAAGTGCATCATGTTACCCCTTTGAGGTGTTGAAGAGTTATTAAACAATAAAGTTAGGTTGATATCTCTAATTAATGAATGCCACCAATAAATAAGGCTAATTCTTTTTCCTGTTGTTGACGAGTGTGATCATCTTATCTAAAAGTTTAAGTTGTTAGAGAGTACACTTACATCTACTTAATTATATCTTCAACGCGTCCCTTACTTGCTAATCGGATTCTTTTTCATGGGCAAGCACGAAGAAATTCTTTTTGATAATGGGCGGCGGTAAAGACTTGAACCCAAGACCTTTGTATGCTCTAATATGATATTAAGAAAATTGGCCATGAGCCTAGCTCAACCCAAAACCTAGCTCATTAGGTGAGGGAGGTCCAGGACCATATAAGGAGGCAACCCCATCCACACCAATGTGGTACTCTTAACACCTCTCCCTCCCATCCCATTGTCCTGGACATCTGGAGAGCGGACAATATAATATAGTGGTCCAACATCGGGGGAACTAAGAATTGAGATGGATATGACTCTGATACCATGAAAAGAAATAAACTTTGGACCTAGCTCAACCCCAAAAACTAGATCATACGACGGTGAAAATTGCCCAAAACCATATAAGGAGACTACTTCCACATCTCACAACCCATTTGGGACAACTGTTACCACCCCAGCATGCCCAAACCTGCCAACTTGAGTGTGGACAACATAATATAGGGGCAAGTTCCAGCATCGGGTAAATCAAGAATTGAGCGTGTCTAGTTCTAATACCATGTTGAAGTGTGTTACTATTTTATCTAAAAGCTTAAAAAGTTAGAGAGAGCACACTCTGACCTACTTACTTATGCATTCAACAGATGTAAAAAGGTAAATTATTCAAAAAAAGATCACAAAATAAAAGGGGACTCTTTTCTCAAACTTTGTCAAAAATATTATTTTTGTAATCCATATTACCATGACACTTTACTATCTTAATTCATACTCCAGATCACAAAATTGGTTAATATCTGTAAGTCAATCAAGAAGAATCATTATAAAAGCCATATCAAGGGGCTGCCTTCTCAATTACACAGATCAACAAGTTTAAGGTCGAAGTTAATTTTCTTAAGCAAAGTCTTTCCTGTCTCCTTAGAACTCAAAGATACAGTGGTACAAGTCCGTAGAACTAAAAAAATGAACGATTTTTAAAAGAAAATTGTTCTTCCATTGTTTCTGAAAAACATGTTTATAGATGTATAATCTTGTTTGATGTTCTTCTTGCATTTTTGTCCAGAGAATGAGTGTTCTGATGGTAATCCAAGGTATAAAACAGAGGTGCATTCATTAATATGAATTTTCTTCTTGTTCTGTTATACTCTTATGTTTTCCATATTCAGTGCTAAGAAGCTTGAGCAATTAGACCTGAATGTGGGTCAACAGAGAGAAGTCACAGGTTTAGAAAACTAATACAGCAAAGAGCAACCCAATATGGCAGGTAAAAAGGACTAGACAATGTCTGAAACTATGAAACAGTTTAGAGCTCTTCTGAGATATTGTTCAAGAACACAACAAGTATAGAACTTTTCCCACTTGGTTACTTGTTGTTTTTGCCTGTCAAGTGTCAACCATTCTTACATCAATGTATAGTGAGTCAAGTTGACGCATGCTACAATTTTTCCATGATGGAGCACTTTTAGTAGATCAATAGTGAAACTAGGAAAAAAAGCTTTATGAAATTATAACAATCAGGCACCACATAATTTACTCTTTCTATCCTACATAGGTATTTTAAGCGTTCAATTCGACCAATTTCTGCATGAAAATACAACAGTAATCTAACAAATTCTTGGAATCAAACTTTAGATAGTTGGTAACTATTTAAAATTTCAAAGTACCACGCAATCCAACAATATGATTGTAGACTAATACAAATTGTTCATAATTGTCATGATCAAAGAAATTAATTTTTTCGAAAAGGTAAAGTGAATGTGGCATATAAGGGGAACGAGGAAACTTGTTGAAGTGTGTGACCATCTCATCTAAAAGCTTAAGCTGTTAGAGAGAACACACATTTATTTATTATATTGAAGGGGAGCCTTGGAGTAACCGGTAAAGTTGCTGTCATGTGACCAGGAGGTCATGGGTTCAAGCCGTCGAAACAACCTTTTGCAGAAATGTGAGGTAAGGCTGCGTACAATAGACCCTTGTGGTCCGGCCCTTCCCCGGAACCCGCGCATAGCGGGAGCTTAGTGCACCGGGCTGCCCTTATTTATTTATTTATTTGTTATATTCTCAATACACACTCTCACGTGTGGTCCTGATTATTTTTTCATGGGCCAAATACGTGGAAATTCTTTTTTGATAATGGGTGGCGGTGAAATTCGATCCCAGGACCTTTGTCTGCTCTGATCTCATGTTTAAGTATGTGGTCATCTCATCTAAAAGCTTAAGTTGTTAGAGAGAACACACAATTAATTATTTATCTATATTCTCAACAAAACATTTAATAACATAATTTGCTTCAATGATGGAGATGGAGATTCTTATTCGAAATTGAAGAATTTGTCTCAAATCAGTTAAAGACCAAATTGAACTATGCAAAAGAAGTAGATGGACCAAAAGGGAAGGATTGAGGCATGACACAGCCCCAAAATTTGTTTGTAGAGTACTGGAAGATGTTTGTGAATATCATGGTCAAAGTAATTAAATTTACAAAAAAGATAAAGTGACTCTGACAAAATGGGAATGAGGGAACTTTTTAATTACATATTTGCTTCAATTGAAGGAGAAGTAGATTCTTATGAAAAATAAAAAAATTCATCTCAAATCAGGTCAAGACCAAAGTGAACCATACACCAGAAGACAAGAAGTAGATAAAACTGGGGAGAAAGGGGGAGGAGTGATACCGACCGGAAAATCTAATTGCTTAAGGAGCATAACAGCCTCTGCCCTGGCTTGTATGGATTCCGAATCTGAGAATACCTTGCCCTGAAAAACAAACGACAAGTAATATGCATCATGAAGTCAAGTTCACTAATTTCTTGACATCAGAACCAAATAAGCAGGGTATATGTCCGGAAAATTGCACTCCCTACTTTATGTTTTTCCTCTGATCCTTTAAAAGTAGTCACAGGGATCTAAGTGATGCGTAGGAATTATATAAACACTATAACTACCTCCACCAATTAAAGTGGCTACCCCCATCCAAGTAATCATAGCACTTACAGACCTGCAAGGCTTTGATAATGGTAGCAACTGCTTCCTCTGAGGCTCGTTTGCAGTCCTGGAATGAAGAGTCCCCATATATCTAGCACAAATAATTACTATCAGCAAACTTATAAACGCAATTATATCACGAAAAGGAAAAGGTGTGGACCCAAGGATCCCTACAAACCTTGAAAATGGGCATGGCTCCTATATAGTATTTTACTGCATCAGCATAGGCTTCTGATTTGATGCACTTTGCTAACCTAGCAGGTAGATCGTATATGAACTGCTCTTTTCCAAAGAAGAGGAAATCTGTGTCACTCAACCATGGACAGGAACTATACTTACATTACACATAGCAGAATAAACATAAAACTGAATTCTATCTATCTCAGCAAAGAAAGTGATGTGATTAGACTGAATCAAAAGTCTATACCGATGCCAAATAATGCACTTTCTCCATCCCTATTTATATGATATTCTTGCAATTTGGACCACCATTATATGTTTGGCATCATACCATTTCAACACAACTTTTGAGAATTCAATTACATTAAACTATTGATGGTAACTTTGATATGATATTTTCTCTCAAAGAAACTATTCAACCATTTTACTTTAATGTTTTAATACTAATATTTAAAAAAAAAAAAAGGCAGCCCAATGTACTAAGCTCCAGCTATGCGCGGAGTTGAATTTTAAATTTTAAACCGCCAAATAGAGTCATGTAAAATAGGATAGAGGGAGTATTATGTTGTTCGACAGTTTACACCTTAATCAATATTTCCATTGGCAAATCACCTCCGCATACCCCTCCTACAATCATGTCCTACAATGAACAAATTATCCAGCTCCAAAGATCAGGCCAGTAAATATGAAATGGTTGATGTGAGAAATTATGGGAGAAAAATATATTATTGAATTGTGTATCTACATTATTACATTGAGCCCTATTTATAGATATTACATCTCAATCCTTTTCCATGTAGGATACAATATACAAATCATATTCCTACTCTTATTCTAACACTCCCTCTCACGGTGGTGCATACAAGTCATATGTACTGAGCTTGTTACATATGTATGTAATACGCGGGCAACTGAGTGACTTGGTGAAAATATCTGCAAGTTGATCGCTCGACTTTACAAATTTAGTAACAATATCTCCGGAGAGAAAGTGACAATCAATCTCAATGTGCTTAGTCCTCTCATGAAATACCGGATTTGATGCGATATGAATGGCCGCTTTGTTATCACACACAAGTTCCATTTGACGGATTTCTCCAAATTTTAGTTCTTTGAGCAACTGCTTAATCCAAACTAGCTCACACGTTGCTACAACCATTGCTCGATACTCTGATTCAGCACTAGATCGAGCAACGACACTCTGTTTCTTACTCTTCAAAGACACCAAATTACCTCCTATTAACACACAATATCCGGATGTAGAACGTCTATCAGAGGGTGATCCTGCATAATCAGCGTCTGTATATCCAATGATCTGCTCATAGCCTCGATCTTCAAAAAGCAGTCCTTTACTTGGGGCTGACTTAATATATCGCAGAATGCGGATAACTGCATCTCAATGACTATCACAGAGGGAATCCATAAACTGACTTACAACACTCACGAGAAACGAAATGTCAGGTCTAGTCACCGTGAGATAATTCAACTTACCAACCAACTGCCTATATCTTCCGGGAGCATTGAGTGGCTCATCTTGTCCTGACAAGAGTTTAGCATTCGGATCCATAGGAGTGTCAATGTTTCTGCAACCCATCATTCATGTCTCCTCAAGAATGTCTAAGGCATACTTACGTTGCGAAATAACAATACCTGACGTGGATTGGGCATCAACACCTAGAAAATACTTCAGTCTGTCGAGATCCTTAGTCTGGAAATGCTGAAAGAGATGTTGCTTTAAATTAGTGATATCATCTTGATCATTACCAGTTATAACGATATCGTCACCATAAACCACCAAATAAATACTCGTATCTGGAGCAGAATGTCGATAAAACACAGAATGATGTGCTTCACTGCGGGTCATACCAAACTCCTAAATTATTGTGCTGAATTTACCAAACCATGCTCAAGGAGACTGTTTCAGACCATAAAGTGGTCGACGCAATCGACACACCAAATTAGACTTCCCCTGAGCAATAAAATCGGGTGGTTGCTCCATATAAACTTCCTCCTCAAGATCACCATGGAGAAAAACATTCTTAATGTCCAACTGCTAAAGAAACCAATGGCGAACAACAACCATGAATAGGAAAACACGAACAAATGTTATTTTAGCCACGGGGGAGAAAGTATCGTTGTAATCAAGCCCAAATATATGTGTATTACCCCTTCGCAACAAGGCGATCCTTAAGCCGATCAACTTGGCCGTCCAGACCAACTTTGATTGCATAAACCCAACGACAACCAACAGTAGATTTACCTGAAGGGAGAGGAACAAGCTTCCAAGTACCACTCGTGTGTAAAGCAGACATCTCGTCAATCATAGCATGTCGCTATCCAGGATGAGAAAGGGCTCTTCACATGTAGACTTAGGAATGGAGACAGAGGACAATGATGATACAATGGCATAATGGAATGATGATAACTTAAAAGGGTATAATGTGGGTTAGTATTTTGAGTGGACCTTTTACCTTTCCGAAGTGCAATCGGCTGATCAGGAGGAGACAAATCCGCAATAGGTGCAAGGTCTGACATATGACATGAATCATTTGGGCCTGATATGGGGTCTGATGCTGGACGCAGTCAACGATGATAAGTAAGAAGTGGTGGCACTGTGACTGGAGATGTAGTATTAACTCTAGATTCCTCAAAGGTCGGTGAAGGTAAAACCTGATGAATCGATAAGACCTCAGAGATATCAGGATGATCAGAAGGACACCTAAAGTAAGGTTACGACTCAAAAAATGTGAAATCGGCAAACATAAGATATCGACGGAGATCAAGTGAGAAGCAACTATACCCCTTTGAACTCGAGAATAATCAAGAAAGACACATTTAAGAGAGCGACATGCTAATTTATCTATCCCCGGAGCTAGGTTATGCACAAAACATGTTTTCCCAAAAACACGAGGAGAAGGAGAGTATAAAGATGACTGAGGATATACTATGGAATATGGAATCTCATTCTGAATAGATGATGAGGTCATTTGATTAATTAAATAACAAGTTGTGAGGACTGCATCGCCTCAAAAGCGTAGCGAAACATAGGATTCAATGAGAAGAGTGCAAGCAATCTCAATAAGATGCCTATTCTTCCTTTCTGCTACCCCGTTCTGCTGAGGGGTGTACGAACAAGATGTTTGATGAATAATTCCCTGGTGAGTCATAAACTGCTGAATCTAAGAGAATTTGTATTCTAAGGCATTATCACTACAAAAAGTACGAATAGAAACACTAAATTAATTTTGTATTTCAGCACAAAAACTCTTGAATATAGAGAATAATTCAGAACGATCTTTCATTAAGAATAGCCAAGTACATCTCAAAAAAACGTCAATGAAACTAACAAATAACGAAATCCTAAAGGTGAACTGACTCTACTAGGACCCCAAATATCATAATGAACTATTGAAAAAATAGACTTTGCAGGACTCTCAGCACTACGTGGAAAGGTAGTGCGAGTGTGTTTACGACACAACTCACAATCTAATTTGGACAGACTAGACAAACTAGGCACCATCTTTTGTAGCTTGAACAGACTCGGATGTCCCAATCGTTCATGAATTAAGTCTGAAGGATCTGTAATGAAGCATGATGTGGAGGAATTAGGAGAGGTAAGATAGTAGAGACCTTGTGATTCATATCCTGCACCAATCACTTGTTCCATACTACGGTACTGCATAACAAAAGAATCATCAAGAAATATTATGGCACAATTTAGGGCACGTGTCAAACGACTGACACATGCAAGATTAAAAGGACAATCAGGGACATAAAAACCAGAGTTTAGAGTGACAGAAGATAGGGGATTAGCTTGTCCAACCCCTTTTAGTTTTGCTTGGATCCATTGGCTAAAGTAACCGGAGGAAGGGACGGTAAATAAATAATATTTGACAAAAGTAATTTGTTACCTGAAATATGATCTGAAGTGCCTGAGTCAACGACCCACGATGGACGAATACTAGACTATGAAACACAAGCAAAAGAATTATCAGCAACAGAAGTATTATGCTGAGAATCTGTGGCTACTTGTGGAGACGTCTACTTACTTGCTCGATAGTGAAGGTACTCATTGTATTCTCTTTCAGATAAAAGCCTCGATTTTCTTTAGTGTCAGCAACATGAGCATTGTTGGGTGGTTGACCATGTAGAACATGAGTGTGTCCAAACTTATGACAATGACTACACTGAACATCATTGGGTAGTGGACCATGTAGAGCACGACATACCTTGCGAGTGTGGCCAAACTTATGACAATAACTAGACTTAGTTTGAGATT
This sequence comes from Przewalskia tangutica, assembly GCA_029844215.1. Lineage (NCBI taxonomy): Eukaryota > Viridiplantae > Streptophyta > Magnoliopsida > Solanales > Solanaceae > Przewalskia > Przewalskia tangutica. The sequence continues at coordinate 37,551,795 of CM056731.1, read as the reverse complement.
TTCCAAAACGACCTCCTCCTCATCGATTATTCATAGACTGAGATGTTTGATTCTCATGGTTTGAGATGCGAGAACAGAGGAGTCAACAGTTGGTGATGGAACCACTGTGTGATTAGGAGGCGCAGCAAGACAAAACAAACGAGAAAATAATTCATTAATTGTAGGAACCGTAGGACTAGCCAAAATCTGATCACGCACTGAATCAAGGTCAGTAGGAAGTCCAGTAAGTGTAAGAACTAGAAATAATATTTGTCTTTGCTCTTGTTGTTTTTCAACGTTCGTAGTGACTGACATCAACTGCTCAAATTCCTCCATGACTGTCTCACCTATGCTCTGATACCATGTGAGAAATTATGGGAGAAAAATATATTATTGAATTGTGTATCTACATTATTACATTGAGCCATATTTATAGATATTACATCTCAAACATTTTCCATGTAGGATGATGCTATATACAAATTCTATTTCTACTCCTATTCTAACGGTTGATTATTTTGTTCTACTTTCTTATCAGATACGAAATTGCTTATTCCTTTATGCTTCAATTAATATCTTAATCCATTTACATTGTAAAGAAAATGGACCTTGAAACTTACTCAACCCCAAAGCTAGTTCATAAGGTGATAATTGTCCTAAACCATTGGAGACAACACGTCATTCGCTCAACTAATGAGGGAACATGCCCCTCCCCTCCCTATACATGACATGCCCAAGCTTGGAAAACTAGAACGTAGATAACATGGGGGACCAAGACTTATAGTTTAATGGTATTAATAGGATCTCCCATAAAATAGGGTGGGTTCGATTCTCACTACCTTTTTCCCCTTCCCTTTCCCTGATTCCTTATGTAATTTGAAAAAAAATTAACAAAAGCATGTGGGTCCAACATTGTAAACACAACAACATGAATGGGTCTGGCTTTAATACCATGTTAAAAAATGCACATTTGGTCTAACTCAACCGAAAAGCTAGCTCATGAAGTGAGGAACTGAGGATTGTCCAAGAGCATAGCATCAGTCCATTCTCTCCACCAATATGGGACACTCTAACATACAATTCCCTGCAGTCACCATCTAATGACCTTCGATCATAAACATTCCATAATCAACCAGCTCGCAAGTCAGGAGAGTAGAAATGGAAATGACTTCATTCTTTTTTTCAGTGTTCTAAAAAACGGCTGGGACGGCCGCCAGCGCCGCATCGCCCCGATTTTGCCACAGCGGCGGAACCCGATTCCGCCACCACCGGCGTCCAACGGGGACGTGTGATATACCAAAACACTCGTCTCATCATCCTCTTCAATTCTATACCACCCTTGCACATCGATTTTATCTCCTACACCGTTGATTTTACACGTAAGCGGCGATGAGATTTGGATTTTCCGATCGACTCAGTACAATCGACGGAGTGTGATACACCATCGCGGACCGACTTTTCAACCCCATCATTTCTATACCCACCCCGCTGCTCGATTCATACTAAATCATCAAAACACCCAAATCGAAACCCACAAACCCTAGCCGTCGGGCGATTTCCGGCGAATCGAAGCTACAATCGGCGTGATTGTTAGTACCAGTAGATTCGCCGTCCTCTTGCCGACATTCTACACCAACTCATCACCTTCAATTCTGCACCAAACCTCCGGACGACCAATTCGAATTTTCCGATCGGGTTTTGGCCATGTCCGGTCAACTGAAGCATCGAAGGCAGTGGGTAACATCACTGAGTTCGTCTCATCATCATCTACAACATACACCCAACCCCGAGTTTCAACTATCAATTTTGGAAAAAAATACATCCGCCAAGACTCCCGCCTAGGAATCTGTCTAGGCGCCCGCCTAGCCGTCTAGGCGCTAGGCTCCCAGGCTTCGCCAAGCCTCCGCCTAGCGTCTTTTAGAACATTGCTTTTTTCCATATTCAGAAAACAGCAAGACTCATTTAGTTCTGAAGAGTGCTATATGAATACCAGTAGAGTGCAGTGAATTAAAATCATCTAGCTCAATACCTCACTTAAGTACCTGAACTTTCCGTAGAAGATTGCGGGTCCGATGCAATTTCTCAATGTGCTCTCTCTTCTCAAAAAGAGAAGTATTAACCCCATCACTTCTAGATTGAACGGACATTATCTGCAAGTAATTGAAAGAAATTTTACACTTGGCACACAGTTCCTTTTCATCTTCTACTTCTTGGGTCAAAATTAAAACCAAATAACTCTTTGGACAACTAAAAATAAAGGAAAGAAAGAAATTACAATATATAAACCTTTTCAAGAAGCTGTTCCGTATTTGTTTCCATGCCAACAATATTGTTCTTCATCCTGAAAAAGCAATCATTAAATGAGTTCTGAATCAAATGTTATACGACAAAATAAAACCCTGCCAAATTGAGATATCCATGTATGATCTGAGGCCAACATAACAAGTACAATGTTATTTCATTCTTCTGAATTATTTAGGATCCATGACCCGCCTAATAATGTCATAACAAGCTCGCCACACTAAGAGGATGAAATAGCTCATATTTTATAGCTACTTTCAAAGAAAAGGTTTACCTTTTAATAGCATCTGTGGCACTTACAAACTTGTTGTAATTTTCATATACCAACATCTGCAGGTCAGTATCGAGATTCTTTATCTCTGCAGCCATATCAACATGCCTCTGAAGCAGACCTTCCAAATTGGACTTCTGTACCTATTTATAGAGATCAAAATAGCACTAATACAATGCATACTTCATCTAAACTGACTATGAATCAAACATAGTGATATTAAAAGAGATGACGCATACAAGAAGGTTCATGTATTGATCGGCATCGAATGTAGTGGTGTTGATAGTGTCCAATGTAGCGAATCTGGAAGAAGCATTTGGAGTGGTTGAAGGATCAGGAGAATAGAAACTAGATAACAGATCTCTCATTCTCTTTGCTTTATCGTCCAACGGCACATCGTCTGCACCCATTTTTCTGAATTCCATTCACAACTCTCCTTGCAAATGACTTTTTATATTCTTATTTTTTGTTTTCACCTTTCAACTAAATAACTCTTTTTTCTGTTGGTTTCACAAAAGTAGAGAAAAGCCCAGGACCGAATCAAATAAATTGATACTTATTTGGTTTTGATCGACCAAACCCACTAAATAATATACATAATTTTTATGTTGTTGTTGTTATTTACTTTTTCATCAAAATTTTCTTTATCTCTATTAGGATTTAGGCTAATAAACTTTACACCTTAAGCTCATTTCTTAAAAGAAATTAATGAATCCGAACTTATATACTCAAAGAAACACTATGAGAGTTATCTGAAAAAAAGTTGTATTTCTTATAAAACGTATTCACTTGATTAACGTTTATAGATCTTAAAATATTATTCTTCATAATCTAAAAAATTTAAAGCTCAAAAAATAAAATGGTAATAACATATTATAAGTTGAAAAAAGATTGATGAAAAAATCTTTCCTAGAAAATTAATGAAAGGGAAAAATATCATTTGTTTCTTAAAAATTGAAAAATCGCACCAATGACCAAACTGACAACAACCAACCTGGTGGATATGCATTACATTTGGTTTGATTTTAATAATTTAAAACCCCACTAAATTGATTTGGTTTTGATTTTAACTAAAAACCATCCAAACCGACCCATCAACACCTCTACAATTATATTTGTGTATGTGTAAACATGCCAATCATCACTTTTGAACCTTCAATTTTGTTTGAGGTGAGCACTTTTGATTTTCGTGAAATATTTAATGATAAAGAGAGAGAAAAATACTCCAAATGTATTAAAATTATTTAAATTTGTCCTTCTTCCATCTATTGAACTCAATAACAGATTATGAGATGACACATATACGCTTTAATTAAATAGGTGACAGTTCCCAGCCACAGTTGTGGCACGAGTAGCCAAAAGTGTTGTCATGGCACCAAGGAAAAATTTCATCGTGGAGGCCGCAATCGTCCATGACATGACCCGTTCGAGAAGATGTCATGTCCCAGAAGAATTGGCACATGGACCTAGAAAGAAAGAAATCAAAGGACGTCGAAGACTTATGGCGAAAAATGCAGCTGAAGTATTACTCCATTGTCGAACATTTGAAGAAAACTCCAGCCCTGGTCTCTGTGAGGAACACAATGGATGTACGGGAATAGTAAACAATTATTACTAGTGTTTCGAAAGGGTAAACTATAATTATTACAATAGCACCAACTTGAAGCCCACAAGAATTGTGGCAACAATAAGCTTTTGTGATCTTGATCTTCGTCCTTGAACTCTTGAAGTCTTGGATCTTTAGATCTTCGTTCAACTGCAGCAAGCCCCTTGATTTTGATAACCTGAAACCAATAGACACTAAATCCCTACTTGTTACAACTGTGCTGAGTCGAGTGTTAGCACATTGTCCTTAAGACATTATTGCCCCGTATAAATCTTTTACGTTTATGGGCAACTGTCTTCCAAGATAAAACAACATCAAACAAATGAGCAAGGGAAACTCAAGTATTTCTAAAGAAGAATCTTTTGAGTGTTTGAAAGAATGCTTAGAGGGGAAGAGTTTCAGAAAATATGAGTGTTGTGTGTCTCTGCAATTGAGCCAAAGCTTCAATTTATAGTGTAAGGAAAATGACCTATCAACTAGCCAACTAATGGCCTTCAATAGCCATGTAATAACATTTATTAAGAGGTTACAATCAGCCAAATAATGGCTGAATTTATGTGTCTGGTAATAGAGATTCAATGCCCCAAAACCAGCCAAGAGTCACAAATCTTTCAGCTCCCGTCGACTTCACTGCCTGGGAAGCGCTGCGGCGCTGCCTGGGAGGCGTCGCGGTGCTTGAGCTCCAGTAGTTGACTTCCCATCTTGCGCCACGGCGCTGCAACTCCGACGGGTTGGCACTGCGGCCCTTCGCGGCTCTGCGGCCCGTTCCGACTCGTTTCATCTTACACGTCGCACACTTCTTCCTTCATTTACCAACGTGGAACACTCATCATTTAACCAATGATTGTCCATCATTTTATGTCTCAAACATTTACTCACGTACTAATATATCTTTCACTAATGAAATTTACGATACTTGATATTATGAGTACACGTGAATGGAAATGACGTTTCTGACGTGCGAGGCCTCAATTGTTTAAGTCATAAATAATGTGTTAACCTTTATTCCACATTAGTAAATTTCCAACAATCCCCTCTTGAAAGAGATTTTGGCGCACTCACAAGGTGTCTTTCTAGCAATCTTTCGGCGGACTGATGTTGCATCTAGATAGGTAGCCTTAGCTTTGAACCTTCCATAGTTGAATACCATCGGACTTACTTATTGCGCGATGAACGTGATGTCTTGAACCGTCAGTGTTTAGTGTAAGCCAAGACAACGGTACCAACACAACAACTTTTCTTACTCTATTATTCTTAATGTTTTGTCCGTTATGGTCGTGGACACACTTGGATTCTTAAGTGCATTCATTTGAGACGGCCTGTCCTCACACTTAAATAGGTGGTCTCCTACAAGGTATTCTGGTATACCCCACTTCACAAGTGTTAGACACCATTAAAAGTTTCCCCAAACCTAACCTCAAACGGTGAGAATCGTGAAAGGTTTCAGAAACTTAACGTCTACCCACCATGCATGTAGCACTTTAAGGTCTATCGCGGGAACGACTTTGGACTCATGTTTCTTTATAGAAATCATCATCCGAAGCGTTCAACTGAACCTTTAAATTTAGTTTTCCCATTAAACCTAATTCATGGGATCTCTAGTCAGTAAGGTTGGGTATTCACCATATCAATCCTTATCCTTTGGGGTTTACGCCAATTCCCCTAGACCGACAGAACTCTTGATCTTCGAGTAATCCCTTAGTTAAAGGGTTCGCATTATCCTTTGATTAGTAATCAAGAAAGTGTCACCCGTGATGATCAACTGTCATACGGTCTTATGTCTCCGACAGGTATGTCTAGACGTTGTCATTCGTGCCCTTCTTAATGCCAACTGGCTAGTCATAGTGTATAACTGCCGAAGACACGGGTTTCTCCCAATAAGGGACATCCTCTAAGAGGTCGTGAAGTTACTCAACTTCTCATCATATTTTGTCTAAAGCGATAAACTCTAATTTCATCACGAATCAGCCGATGCAAATTTGCTTAAAGGATTTTCCAAAGGTACACCATACACATCCACGTGTGGTTGTGGTGTTCTTCTAGTCCGGTGTCCAATTTGCATCATTGTATTCTCCCATAACCGCTGAACATCCAGAATACCATAATTCGTAGATAAGCAAACATTTCAAGTATCGTTATGTCCAACTTAATGCCTTCTATCAATTATTTTTAGTGAGTTGCACTTGCGCCATGTCTCGTCTAATCATCTCTCTTCAATACTTCATCGGCCCGTCTCCGCCCCTCTTATACCCGTCGATAACCAATCTCTCACACCTACGCACTAGGGCATCTATGTCTTTCCTTATATATTTATAAGGAGAGTGAATATATGTATATAATTCTTGATACATAAAAACATGTAAAATATCTATAGTGGAACAATCTGAGTTCCTAGCTGATATCTAAGAGCTCATGTAAAAGATAATCACGAGCATACATAAATTACAGATAGGTTAATGACAATCGTAATGTTATACATGAATAAAATTGACAAATTGGTAATGTAGAAATGACATACAATAATACATGTAGTTAGGGTTATCATGAACTTAGAATTAAAAAAATCGTAAGCTTGTGGAATTTTGTGTTTCATGGATAAACGTGGTGTGGGGAAGAACAATAATATTCCCACACGTGGATAAAAACTCTACATACTTTAGCCGCTCTAAAACTTGAAGAAAATGTCTGAACATTTGAAGAAGAAACCCAAAGATTTGAACTTGAAACCTTGAGAAGAGTTTCACTGATTTTCGTAGCTACTGTCCATAGCTCAAACCACACTACTCCGGACCTCCAAATTATATCTCCACCATTCACTTTTAATATCTATATGTTGTGACCACTCATGTACAATTTGGGTTCGATCCAATGATTAGCTTATAAGAAAATACCAATTAAATATGAATGGTCAGAGTTAAAGTCAACGAAACAACACTAGTGTTTTCTCTAACTCTTCACAACTCTTGATTTTATAGGGTGACAAGGATTTATTCTAGTGTTTAGAAACAATGTAATCTTGTAGAATTCAAAGGTTCTTGATCGAAAGATTTACCTTAGAGGAAATCTCAGGAAATTAGATCGCCAAACAAAACTCTTGAAGGTTTTCTTGATTTCAAGAATGATTTCTTGCAGTTCTTGAAGGATCGGAGTGCCTATGTTCTTTAGGGATGGATGTAGAGAGAGTATGAATAGTCTCTTAGGGTTTAGAATAGTGTTAGAGACATTTTTTATTTCATAAAATAATAAAATAAGGAGTCCTAATTCGAGTAGACTAAAAAATGTAACCCAAAATCTGAAAATTCTGCTCCAATCAGCGTTAGTAAAATAATATAACTCTTAGCACAAAGCTCCGTTTTAGTTTGTCCATATATTGTTAGAACGGTATTTCAATGGGCTACAACTTTTATGAAGGAAGTTTTCTCCAATTCCGTATAGATTTACTACCCGAGAAGGCCTTATACCTCTAAGGTCTCAACGGTTATCAATATTCTAAGGTTCACAATTATTCCATGTTCCAAGCTTTATCCGTAAACTCATTTTTAGTGAAGCTTGCTGCAAACTCACTTGAAAACATCCTTCGTAGAGTAGCTTCCGACTCTAATTTTTCCTAAGACCCTTATTATGACTTGATTAGTTTTCAAAACACTTCTTACACTTCTCATATTGGTTCCATCATGTTCCTATCATACAGTTCAAACCATAGCCCGAAGGTACGAGGTGTTACAGTGTCGATATCCGAAAATCAGTTCGGATTTATGTCAGGGCGATCGACTATATAAGTTATTCATCCCGTCAGGAGATTGTTGGAGCAATATAGATACAAAAAGAGAGACATACACATGGTGTTGATTGACCTGGAAAGTGATATGATAAAGTCCCTCGAGATGTCATTTGGATATGCTTGGAGTCTACGAGTGCACATGTGACCTACATCAGGGCAATTAAGGACATGTATGAGGGTGCCAAGACCCAGGTTAAGACAGTGAGAGGTGATTCAGAATATTTTCCGGTCGTGATGAGGTTGCATCATGGATCAGCCCTTAGTCCATTTTTATTTGCCTCGGTGATGAATGAATTAACGTGAGATATTCAAGAGGAGGTGTCGTGGTGTATGTTATTTACAGATGATATGGTTTTGATCGACGAGACGTGTAGTGTTGTTAACAATAGGCTAGAAGTTTGGTTAGAATCTAATGGTTTCAGATTAAGTAGGACTAAAATGGAGTACATGGAGTGCAAGTTCAGTGACGTCATGACACACGAGACAGATGTGGAAGTAAAGATAGAGGGACAAGATATACCCAAAAGAGGGAGCTTCAAGTATCTTGAGTCCATAATACAAGGAGACGGTGAAATTAACTGTCACGACCCGAACCCGGACCCGTGACCGGTGCCTTAACCCGGGCACCCTAGTGACACAACATCAGAGAAAACCAACGGAATGTAAACTCAAGATAAACAACCATTAAGATATAGAATAGTCTAGCCCAAATCAAGCAACCCAAAAGTACATAAACCGATTACATCCTTAACGAACCAAGTTCGACAAGACTACAGGCCTATAATAATGAATAACACTTTGAGGGGACAGGCCCCGCCATGCCCTGAATGTACAAAATAACAAATGACCTGTGGAGAACCATACCAAAAGTCGAGCCTCAAGAAATGGAGCTCCCGACACTGAGTACAAGATCCTAGGAATGAGGATCTACCACCGCTTTCCCTTACTGCGGCATGAACGCGGCCAGGAAGGGGTCAAGACACAACGTACAGTATGTAAATCGAAAATACAGTAGTAATATCATAAGTCCAAAATACATTAAAGTTATAGATAAAACCAAATTATGTCAGACCGTGCCTTACTAATAATGAGAGTAACAAGTATACATTTTATAGCATAAAAATAGAGGCTCATGATCAAACAGGTACCTCGCCGTAGTATCATTAAGCAATCCTACTCCTGGGACTATTTCACCCGCATGAGGTCATCGGCCTCGTCATAGGACTATTTCACCCGCATGGGACTATTTCACCCGCATGGATCCTGTGGATCCGCATGAGTATCATCGCGTACTCGCATGGGACTATTTCACCCGCATGGATCCTATGGTCCGCATCCGCGTAGTACAAGTCACGCACTCACATCACGGGTAGCAAATCCATGGCATAAATAATAACCTGTGGTTTACCCGTAACAATATAAATATATATAACATAGCTCATCCCATTATTAAACATAACATAAGCACTACCGCCTATCACATCACAACATAAGCACTACCGCCTATCATAACTTAAGCAAGTTAAGAATCACCTAACTTCTTATTAATAGTATTAATACATCCTCTCATTTTAGTATACCTAAGGCACGATCATGTCTTTTAATAAAAATTCTGAATTTAACCCAAGTATCATGTACTTAACCTTTTAAGAAATAACTCTTTTTATACAAAAATTCCATGATACTAATCACCATAGTATCAAGTTACGATTTCTTTTCAAAACAAGTCACATTTCCTTTAAAACTATCTCAAGCTTCTAAATTAAGTGACTTCATTTGTAAAACCTTAGGCACTTCATGCCTTAAAACCATTTGCCTTCCACAAGTTCAATTCATCAAAACCTTTCTCCATTAAACTTTCACAAACTAATATAACCAACTCCCCATAAAGCCGTTATACTAGAGTTAAACAATAGTAAAACACATTCCCTTAAGTCCAAGGGATTTTTATACTTTTCTTTTAAAACGAAGCAAGTATCAAATACTTATATCAAACGAAGGTTTCCAAATCTCAGACGTCACCGCACTACATGTGTACAACTAATAATGCTCAAGAGATAGGAAAGCTCCACATACCTCTTCGGTCAATCCACAAGCTAAGTCCAATTTACCGCACGTAGTATGTCAACCTAAAATGACCACAATACGTTTATCAAGCTCTAATTATAATGCAGAATTTTCCCAAGCTAAAGTCACCAATTTCCTACGGAAAATCGCGCGCGTTCCTTTGTTTCTACATACTTTGCCACCTTTTCCAAGGTCGATTTATAACGCTCAAATGCCATGTTTAAGGCTCAACAACCAACCAACACTAGGGGATTACACACCTAAATTTTGGTGTGTAAAATTCAGCCCCACAAGTTACAAACAACTAACCCAACAAGTCTAATGTAGTATTTAGGCAACAACATGCTCATAAAATCCCCTAACCAATTCTTTCATAACCAAACCCCATTTCTTACATTTAACTACTCTAAGTGCATTTTTCTAACTACAAGTTCTTCCTATTAAACATGCAACACCCAATACAAACTACAAGAGAAGAAATGTTACCTTAAGTTTTAGCCAAACTTATTCCAACACCTTGCTAGCATTTTTCTCCAAGAACACCACCACAATAGCACTTCTAAGCTAGTCACAAGCTCCTTCTGCCTTTAACTTTTCAGATTTTCTTAGGCTAGAACACCTCTTGAGGTTTTAGAGAGGGGAGCTCGAGCCTTGAGAGAGAGAGAGAGAGTAAAGATGAAAGATGGAAAAGTGACCAAGCCTCGTCAATTATATCGCATGCGTTCTAAAATCGGATGGGGACACTTGTCACCCTCCCACGGCCTCTTTAAAACAAAAATCGATTTTCTAAGTTTTTCCGCCCAAATTTCCGCTTGGCGCGCCGCTTCCGGCGCGCACTGAAACTTCAGCGACCCTCAAGATTTTCGAGTCGCGCCCGACTTCCGGCCGCGCCCTACAACCACTGGCGCGCTGGCCGCTCCGGCCATGCGCTGAGACTCCCGATCATGTCCAGTTCGAACCACGGGGTATAACATTAACGATGATGTAACACACCATATTAGAGCAGGGTGGATGAAATAGAAGCTCGCCTTCGAGGTGCTTTGCGATAAGAAAATGTCGCCTAGGCTGAAAGGTAAGTTCTACAAAGTGGTGGTTAGACCAGCATTGTTGTATGTGAATGTTGGTCAGTTAAGAACACACACGTTCAAAAAATAAAGGTAGTTGAGATAAGGATGCTTAGATGGATGTGTGGTCATACTATAAGAGATATGATTCGAAATGAAGTTATACGAGATAAAGTTGGAGTTGTCTCCGTGGTGGACAAGATAAGAGAAGCGTGACTGAGATGGTTCGGGCATGTTAGTTAGGAGTTGTGAGAGATTGGCAGTCGCAGGGGCTAGGAGAGGTAGAGGTAGGCCGAAAAAGAACTGGAGAGGTGATTAGACAGGACATGATGCAACTGTAGCTAACTAAGGATATGACCGTAGATAGGAAGTTATGGAGGTTGAGGATTAGGATAGAAGGTTAGTAGGTAGTTGAGTTTTGTATGTGAGAGATGTGGGGGCTAGCCTTTCCATCTCCTCATTTTCTAAGTAGAATTATTTAGGTATCGTGTAGATCATTATTTCTATGTAAGTATTACTTCACTTGTTCTATATCTTGATACTTTATGTTGTCTTATTTTCTTGCAATCTTGCATTGACTACATTTTTTTAGCTGAGGGTCTCGAAAACAACCTCTCTGTCCCACAAAAGTTGAGGTAAGGTTTACGTACATTTTATTCTCCCCACACCCCACTCCGTGGGATTACACTGAGTTTGTTATTGTTGTTGTTGTAAGGAAAGAAAGAAGAAAGAGAAATACCGTTGGATTTCTTAAAGATAAAAAACAACTTAATCGAATAATCAACAACTAAATTGATAAATGTGTATTATATTTTATTTAGTTTGATTTTAATAATTAAAAACTGACTAAATTATTTTTATTTTAATTTAATCAAAAAATGAAAAACCAAATTCTATCAAATCTCAAAATTTACAACACCAACAACTATAGTATACATAAAAAATGACATAAAATATAATTCATAAAAACTGCACCACATCAAAGTTAGATAAAAAGCAGCTCCTATTAGATATTTTATATTTCACCAATTCTGTTAAACCTAACTATTTGTTTTTCTTTATTAAATAATTGATAAAGTGCAAAATGGTCCTTAACATATTAGAAATGATTTAAATTTACCCTTCTTTCGCCTATTGGACCATAATTATCCTTAACGTTAATATTTGGATTTAAATTACTCTTTACTCTGCCTATTGGACCTCAATTGCACTTTAGAGTTAAATGGTCCTGTTTCTAACGAAATTAAGAGATGTCATTTGCGAGATTTTAATTAAATACGTGTTACTGATTTATTAGTTCACGTGCATATTAGATCAAACTCATAAATAATTCAATCCATCTGAATGTATTTATTCAAAATTGATGGGGCTTAATTTCTAAGAATCAACCATTGTTAAAGTATGAAGAAGTTGTTGGTATAATAATCTGTATTTGGCTAAATAATGTTTCAAAACAATCTGTTAATCACTTAGTGAAACATATAACATTAATGAAACAATAAAAACGAAATGCTGCTTGGAAAAATAATTTCGAATGTAATCGAGCCTACTTAGTTCAAAGTGTGTCCTAAGGAAATTATTCCTCTCACAAGATCTAGGTTAACTAATATCGCTCCCGGGATAGAGCGATTATCTTACCGTAATAGAATAGTACTCCAAATTCTGGTAGCAAATAACCACTCAACGACAATGATATCACACAGAATGAAAAATATTTTCGACTTGAATATGAAATTCGAATGAAAAGAATGAATAAATTCTTGGAATAATTAGAAATGATTTAAATTTATCGATTGATAATTATCCTTAACGTTAATTTTGGATTTAAATTACCACTCTATTGGAGGAAATTCAAAAGAGAGTTAAATGGTCCTGTTTCTCGAAATTAAGAGATGTCATTTGTTTTTTAATTAAATAATTAATTAATTAATTTAATTAAAGAAACGTTTGTCCAAAAAGATTATCAATCCGGTCGGGCCGGCGTCGCCGAGCGAGCGCGAGCGACGACGACGAGAGGTCCTTCCTTCTCAACCCTTTTTTTTTAAGAGAAGCAGTAATGTAATAATAAATATTCTTTCCTTCTCCTTTTTTCGATGTGAGACAAAATAGCATTTTCCCTTTAATTTTCATCCCATCATTTCCCATTCACCAATATCAAAACCCAACAGAAGCTGACTTGAACCTAAATCTAGAATCAATTGAAGCTTATTTACACCGATTTTGAACTAAAAGTCACAGCTTCAAACGAAGAAGATATTATTGTCAAGTTGAATCCACTATATCGCAAAGCGTGAATTCTTGAAGAAATTGGATATGAATAAATGATTTTTAGTTATTTTGGGTTAACTAGATGAATCGAATTATTTACGGTTAGGGCTATGTAGACCAATAAAGCCTTGTTACGGGGATCACTTTAAATTGTCCTGCTCAAATTCCATGTATTGTATTCTGTTATAACTTAATTGGTAATCCATATAATGATATTAATTATATTTTCAACTACTTTTTCACAACGAATACCAGACCCAAACTATTGTATATGTACCTTTAAAAATACGAAATTGTAAATAGCTTTAATGATATTGAAATCACTCTTAACATTTTTTTTAATCAAATTGCCACTAAGCATATTCAGTGGTGGATTTTATTAACAATATCAAAAAATAATTGCAGCAAAAAAGGAAAAGTCTACAACAAAAAGTAAATAGCAGCTGGATGGAAGCTTCCTTCCGAAATCACTTCAACATAAAAGATATTTATAACATATAAGCATATTTTTATCAAACATATTAACAACTTATTATCAATTTCAATACTTTTATATTTATTTATAGTACTAATTTTAGAACATCTAAAAGTACTTTTTAATACTTTATGTTTATTATTTAGCGTTTATTTTTAATAAGATTAAGACATCTGAATTTAAATACACATCGAAATATTAAGAATATGCATTAAGATTTAAATGTTCGAATCTGAATACACATTTCAATACTAAGATGTAAGATGTTGTATTAAAATTTAAATACTAGATAATTAGGATAGTTTATTTTTTCAACATCTGAATGTATAAATTTTATTTTTACTTAAAATATAATAACTATAAAATTTAAGTAACTACTAAATTAATCTAATCTATATTGGTATAATATTTTAAAAAATTATATGGTGATTGGTGGTACTGGTGGTTGGCGATGGTGGTTGTGGTTGTCGATTGGGGATGGTGCTGGCTAATGGCGGTATTGTGGCCCGTGGGTAGTAACTATTGGTGAGGGTGACTGACATTGTTATTGATGGTGGTAGTTAGTGAGGTAACTGATAATTGTGGTGTTTTATAGTGATAATTATGTAGTGAGGTAACTGATAGTTGTGATAGTTATCGAATAGATATATTAATAATATTATAAATCTTAATCACTTCGATCTTTATTTAAAAAATTAAATGATTTAATGATTGATATCTACACAATAAAATTTTAAAATTGAGTACTTTAAAAAACCAGCGAATGATGGTGGTTCAAAAAATTAAAACATCGCCCATAGGAAAGAGAAGATTCCTTAGCTGTCATCTCAATTTACACGCTACTTTGTTTTCTTCATAAAATATTAAATATATGACTGAATTTACCAAAAAACCTACCTCCTATCCCCTATATAAACACCTCCTCTCACAACCCCTTTAGACCTTCCTTTCTCCCACTTTTGGTTCTAACCTATCAGGTACGTCTCAATTATTTTCCTCTTTTTCATTTTTTTTTTAAATTTTCTGCTTTTGATTCTTTTGTTTTTTCTTGTTTTTTGTCTGGGATTAACCGGTAAAGTTGCTAAACATTTGATTTAAATCGTGAAAATAGTATCTTAACCTTTGTGTCTGATCCTTCGTGGACGCGCATAGCTGATCTTAGTAGATCGGACTGTCTTTTTTTTGTTTGTTAAATAAAATAATGAATTTTTGGTGGCTTGATAGTTTTTGTTTAATTATGAATAGTCCTGAATCCTTTTACAATCGTATATAAGGTAGTGTGTTATTACAATAGGGATTGGTCTGGTTAATTGATCTATACTCCTGTTTTTTTGTCTTGCAGATTGATTATTTGGATTTGGAAATTCACAACAATCGAATTATTACAAATTTGTTTAATTGTTTATTGACCCATTGATTGAGGTGTTTGACAAATAGTTTTTATTAATGTTAGTTTCAAATTCTTGATGATCCTCCTGCGTCGAATTCGCATTATGCACTCTTTCTCTGTAGTCTACTTGTACTGGTTCTATGTGTTTTCATGAACTAGTTCCCCTTAACCATTGAACCCTTAACTAGTTTGATTTACAAGTTACCAAATTTGGTAATTCCAACAAGAAAACAGTAGTTTACCTCCCCTGCTTTAAATACCCATTGTTGTCAAGTTAACTTCCGATTGAACGATACAAAAACATGGCTTCGACTCAGCAACCAGCTAGTTCGGGCTCTGATGGACAGCGATATGCTAATAACGACGAGAGAAAACGAAAGAGAATGGAGTCAAACCGTGAATCTGCAAAGCGGTCACGGATGAGGAAGCAGCAGCATTTGGAGGAGTTGATGAGCCAATTGACCCAGCTGCAGAATCAGAACAGTATTTGGCGCGAGAGGATTGATGTTGTTGGGAGAAACTACCATGGCGTTGATGCAGAGAACAATGTCTTGAGGGCTCAAATTGCTGAACTGACTGAATCGTTGGATTCACTTAATTCACTTACTCGTTTCTGTGCTGATGCTAATGGACTTGCCGTGGACATTCCTGAAATTCCGGATACTTTGCTTGAGCCCTGGCAGCTCCCTTACCCAATTCAACCCATCACTGCTGATATGTTGCAGTTTTGAGCTACCCTGATCTTAGCTCAGGTTCTTGATCGACCGAGATCCTTTCGATATGGCTACTTTTTGTTTATTTGCAATGTGTGTGTAGTTTCTCTTTGTACTAGTTTGGTATCAGTTTGGCTATTATTGATACTCTTGTGTTTAGTTTTCGTGAGTTAGCTGTTTCTACCACTATGTCATGATCTTTGCACTCTAGTTTTATAAATAAATCTTGATTTATGTGAACAGATTAACTTGTGTATATCACTACAAACAATTACTATTTTCTGCTTTTTCTTAGAAGAATTTATGTTAGAATGGGAAAGTTGTCGAAACACCATAGTGTTTCGCTACAAATTAACTTGTTCATCCCAATCGACTATATTTACCAAACAGAGAAGGAAAAGTAGACAAAACTTAGATCTTGTGCTATTCCTGTAGAAATTTTCAACCAAAGGAGTTTGCAAATGAATATTTTTGTAGCTGAATGGATGCTTAACTTTTGTGGATAATCGTGTAAAAAGGGCAGCCCACCTCCTGCGCGGGGTCTGGGGAAAGGCCGGATCGCGTATATTTCCAAAATCTTGTTGAAGTCATTTACATGACAAAATACGGATTTTCCAAGATGTGTCATCTGTTCCTTAAATCAAACGGATAGATTTTCCATTTCAGTACATTTCAGGCGCTGAGATCAACCTATAGGCTTATAATATTTACCCAAAAAATAGGTTGACAATGCCGATTCCTAAATAAATTATTACTCACTCCTATATGTTAACTTTTGTGCTGGAAAGATCTCGGCAAATACCAATCTCTTAGCAGAATGACTATGCGAAGCCATCAGCCACTAATAATGACTACGAATGGTTATATTTGAATGGTATTTTATTAATCAGAAGCTAAGTTTAATACTACTCTCTTAGCTAAAGCCATCCAATAAATGAACGATTAAACGATAGAAAGTAGAAACCAGATGGTCTTTTTCGCTTTCTTTCGCCGTGGATTAGGTTGTATGGACTTGGAATTGTTGCATCAAAAGGGATTTTGAGCAAGAAAGCAGATATTGAATAATACTATCTTTTGCTTTAAAGCTAAAAAATATAATGGCACTGGTTATAAAAACACAAAAGATTTGTTTTCATATGTCTATCCTTTGGTAAATATAATGGCCAGTAGTTTATGATGAGCTCACCCTGTAGAGGGACTTGATATTATATTATATGTCCCATAGAGTTATCCGATTTATATACATGCATATATTCACGGTTATGACAGTTGTATGCCCTCAGAGGCTTTTTTGAGTCCCAGGTTGAAATTATGTACTTTTCTCCTGTATTACATTCTTGTATACATGTTTATATGTCTTACATATTCAGTACATATTGTTGTCATAATAATATGTATTCGGTTAAATAACGTTTCAACACAATCTGTTAAACACTTAGTGAAACAGATTACACGGTATAAACATTACTTAACAGTAAATTTATCATGAAACAGTAAACGAAAATAGAATCTGTTTTGAAAAATAATTTCAGAATGTAATCGAGCCCACTTAGTTCAAAGTGTGTCCTTAAGGAAATTATTCCCTCACAGTACTCGAGGTTAATGGAATATTGCCTCCCAGGATAGAATGATTATCTTACCAGAATAGTAGTACTCCAAATTCCGGTAGCAGCGAACCACTCAACGGCAGTATATCACACAGAATGAATAAGAATGAATTTTCAAAATGTAGAGAAATTCATATTATGTTTTAATATAGTTAATAAATTCTTGTTAACAACAAGAATTTATAGGTATTGGAGGTACCATTTCTGATTGTTTGCAATCATTCAGAATAGTCACCAAAATTTTGGAGGGAAATTCGAAAAGGAAAAGGAAAAATTCAGACCGGGTCGGTCGCGGACGGGTCAGGGTCGGTCGATCCGTATTGGATATTTTAATTAATTAATTAAATAACTAAAGAAAAGTTTGTCCAAAAAGATTATCAATCAATCTTTGACGAATACGAATACGAAGCCGACGCCGAGCGAGCGACGACGACGGCGCGAGGGGTCCTTGCCCCCTCAACCCTTTTATTAACTAGAGGATGTAATGTAATATATACACCTCTCTTTCCTTCTCTTTTTTCGATGTGAGACAAATGGCCTTTTGCATTCCCTTTAATTTACATTCCATCATTTTCCATTCACCAATATCAAAACCCAACAATCCCCCACATGAATGAGGAATGGCAATAAGATAAAAGAATGTGCGGACAAGTGTGATATACAAGCGAGGATTGACTGCATCTGGATAAGTAGGTTTTCCTTTGAACTTTCCGTAGTGAACTTATATCGGATATACTCGATCAATCGGTAGATTTGATATCTTTGAACCGTCGAACTTTGTTGTATACCTAGACAACACAAGTCACACAATCAGCCCTCAACCGTTTATAGTTCTCACGGTTGTGTTCGTTTCAGTCATGAACACCGCCTGGTCTCATGAGTGCATAGAGAATGAGCTTTCACTATCATTCCCCTTTAAAGCGGCTTACACTTAACACTCACATAGGTGATTTTCTAAACATGTGGTCCTATAGCCACATTATCTGGTCATACATCGCCAGATTTAGATAATTATTAAAAAACCTTAATGTTTTATTAACTCTTTAACAAGTCATAAAGTTTTATCCTTATTTCTGAACATTGTCTTCATTCGAGAATGAGTTGAGTTATTTGACAATGTTGAACCGTCAGTCACAACTTTGTTTGATCTCCTTGAACCTAGCTCTTGGGATCTCCAGTCTGCTAGGTAGAGTTACCGCCATGATGACTTGTCCTCGACCTTAACCTCATTCCCATTGATGATCTATTAATTCCCTATCTAGATAAGCCTTTTGTAAGCGGATCCGTCACGTTATCTCTTTGACTTTACATAGTCAATTGTGATAACGCCACTAAAGAGGAGTTGTCTAACGAAATTGTGTCTCCATCGTATGTGACGAGATTTTCCGTTATACTTTACGCTCCCTGCCCTACCTATTGCTGCTTGACTGTCATAATGTATACATATAGGAGCCAAAGGTTTGGGCCAGAATGGAATATCTTCTAAGAAATTCCGGAGCCATTCAACTTCTTCACCGACTTAGTCTAAAGCTATAAATTCAGATTTCATTGTAGAGCGGGCGATACATGTCTGTTTTGATGATTTCCAAGACACTGCTCCTCCACCAACGGTGAAAACATATTCACTCGTGGATTTAACTTCAGATGATCCGGTGATCCATTTTGCATCACTATATCCCTCAAGCACTGCGGGATATTTATTATAATGCAAAGCATAGTTTTGAGTGTGTTTTAAATACCGCAAGACTCGTTTCATTGCCATCCAATGAGTTTGATTGAGATTACTCGTGAATCGACTCAGCTTGCTTATAGCACATGCTATATCTGGTCGTGTACAATTCATAATATACATCAAACTTTCCAAAACTCGTGCATAGTCCAATTGTGAGTCACTTTCACCTTCATTCTTTTGAAGTGCAAAACTTACATCAATTGGAGTCTTTGCAACATTGAAATTTAAATACTTGGACTTGTCAAGTACCTTTTCAATATAATGTGACTGTGATAATGCTAGACATTGTGGAGTTTTATGGATCCTAATGCCTAAGATCAAATCAGCAACTCCTAAGTCTTTCATATCAAATTTGCTAGCGAGCATACGCTTCGTAGCATTTACATCAGCAATATCTCTACTCATTATCAACATGTCATCAACATATAAACAATGACTTCATGATTTGGAGTATTTTTAATGTAAACACATTTGTCACACTCATTAATCATAAATCTATTTACCAACATTATTTGGTCAAATTTCGCATGCCATTGTTTGGGTGCTTGTTTAAGTCCATAAAGTGACTTAACAAGTCTGCACACTTTTCTTTCTTTACCAGGAACCACAAAATCCTCAGGTTGTTCCATGTAAATTTCTTCATCCAATTCTCCATTTAAGAAAGCCGTCTTGACATCCATTTGATGGATTTCAAGACCATATACGGCCGCCAGTGCCACTAACACCCGAATAGATGTTATTCTAGTTACCGGCGAGTATGTGTCAAAGTAATCAAGACCTTCTTTTTGTCTATAACCTTTGACCACAAGTCTTGCCTTATATTTGTCAATAGTGCCATCAACTTTCATTTTCCTTTTAAAAATCAATTTTGATCATAAATGTTTATTTCCAGGAGGAAGATCAACCAATTATCATGTATGGTTATTCAAGATTAATTCAATCTTACTATTGACTGCTTCTTTCCAAAATGCTGAATCATAAGATGACATTGTTGTTTTAAATGTTTGAGGCTCATTTTCAAACAAGAATGTCACAAAATCTGGTCCAAAGAAAGTAGATGTCTTTTGACGTTTGCTACGCCTTCGATCCTCTTTGCTTGGTGTACTTTCCTTTGGTTCTTCCCGCAATCGTTTAGATCTTTCACTTGACGACTCACATTCAGTTTTATACGGATAAATGTTTTCAAAGAATTCAACATTATCTGATTCAATTACCGTATTAACATGAATTTCAGGATTGTCCGATTTGTGAACCAAAAACCGACAAGCTTTGCTGTTTGTAGCATAGCCAATAAAAATACAATCCACAGTTTTGGTCCGATTTTTACCCTTTTGGGCAAAGGAACTTGGACATTTGCTAAACACCCCCACACTTTGAAATATTTCAAGTTGAGTTTTCTTCCTTTCCAAAGTTCATATGGAATGGATTGTGTTTTGCTGTGGGGCACCCTGCTCGATTCGTTAGTTGTAGGATAGCTTCCCCATAAGCTCACAGAAATCGAACTTATTAGTAACACATTCATCACTTTCTTTAGTGTTCGATTTTTTCCTTTCCGCAATTCCATTTGATTGTGGTGTGTAAGGGACAGTAGTTTGATGAATAATTCCATATTCTAAACATGTCTCTGCAAAAGGAGATTCGTACTCTCCACCCCTATCACTTATAATCATTTTGATCTTTTTATTCAATTGATTTTCCACTTCGTTATTGTATTGCTTAAATGCATCAATTGCTTCATCCTTACTATTAAGCAAATACACATAACAATATCGAATCGTCAATAAAAGTTATAAAATATTTTTCCCACCGCGAGATGGTATTGACTTCATATCACATATATCTGTGTGAATTAAGTCTAAAGGATTTGAATTCCTATCAATAGACTTATATGGATGTTTAACAAACTTAGATTTAATACAGATTTCACATTTTGATTTGTTACACTCGAATTTAGGCAATACTTCTAAATTAATCAATTTTCGCAAGGTTTTGTAATTGACATGTCCTAAACGAACATGCCATAAATTATTTGACTCCAATAAGTAAGACGAAGCTGAATTTTCATTAATACTGTCAACAACCATTAAATTGAGTTTGAAAAGGCCCTCGGTGAGGTAGCCCTTTCCTATGAACATATCATTCTTACTTATTACAATTTTCTCACTAACCAACACACACGTAAACCCGTTTTTGACGAGTAGTCCGGCTGAAACTAAATTCTTCCGAATTGTTGGAACGTGCAGAACATTGTTGAGAGTCAGGACCTTGCCGGAAGTCATCTTCAGAAGTATCTTCACATATCCTTCAACCTTTGTTGTTGCAGTATTTCCCATAAATATTACCTCTTCGGGTCCAGCGGGAGCATAAGTTGCAAATGCTTCTTTTGCAGCGCAAACATGTAGAGTGACACCAGAATCAAGTCACCAAAGGAAGGGTTTCCAACCAAATTGCACTCTGACAGCAGTGCACACAGATCATTTATATCATCATTCATTTCCACCATATTGGCTTCTCCTTTTCCCTTGTCCTTTTTCGGGAGACGACAATCTGGGCTTTTGTGGCCAGCTTTTCCACAATTATAGCAGTTGTCTTTGAATTTTTTCTTGTTAGAGTCCTTCTCTTTTCCAGAATGCCTCTTCATTTTCTTGTTACTTTTTGGAGTAGCATCTTCAACGATGTTGGCCCCTTCAATTGGTGAACTCTTACGATACCTCTTTTCAACGGTTTTGTTATCTTCCTCGATCTTGAGACGAATCATAAGATCCTCCAACTTCATTTCCTTTATTTTGTGCTTAAGATAATTCTTGAAATCTTTCCACGAGGACTACAACTTCTCAATCATTGCATCCATTTGGATTGCTTCATTCACTACCATACCTTCAACAATAAGGTCATGGAAGATAAGTTGAAGCTTTGAGCTTGAGTTCCAACGGGTTTTCTATCAACCATTTTGTAGTCTAGGAATTTGGCAACCACAAACTTCTTCAAGCAAGCATCTTCTGTCTTGTACTTCTTTTCAAGTGCACTCTATAGTTCTTTGGAGTCTCTACTGCACTGTAGACATTGTACAAGTCAGCTTCTAAGACACTTAAAATGTAGCCTTTACACAAAAAATCAGCATGTTTTCAAGCCTCAGTAACCATGAACTGCTGGTTGTCAGGCATGTTGGCGGCAGACACGGGAGGGTCCTCACTGGTGAACTTTTGCAAACCAAGGGTGGTAAGCCAAAAAAACATTCTTTGCTGCCATCCTTTAAAGTTGGCACCGGTGAACTTCGCAGATTTCTCAGCCGGTGAGACTGCGGTACGGGTTGTATTGGTAACCGATGGTGCAATATTTGCAGAGGTAGTTCCAGTCTCAATTGCCATGGTTTGTGACAGTCAAATCGACAAACTGTGTTAGTTAATAAAACCAAAATAGCAATTAATTCACAGACTTCAACGATGAAGATTTTATTTCTTCAAATCGCAGTTGAATTATAAACTTAAACGATGAAGATTTTATTTCTTCAAATCGCAGTATAATTATGAAACTTTAGTATTCCAACGAAGTTTTTATATCTTCGAGTCAGAATACTAATATTCATATGGAGTAGAAAACTACACAAGTTTTAATCTCCTTAAACAGAACGACGAAGATTTTATGTTCTTCAAATCGTTGTACAAGTATCACATGAGTAAGTCAAATTCATTCTTACTACCTTGAAAATAATCTTCACGTATTTCATGCAACAAATATAATACACAACGGTGAAAATTTTATTTCTTCAAATCGAATCAATTATGCTTGAAACGCGAAGTCAGATGGGTGTATGTTGTGTACTTGATGAAGTTTTTATATCTTCAAATCAAGTACCCAAATGAGTAGAAAGTTATGAAAACTTTAATCTCAACCGGAGTAGAAAATCAGAAGATTTTAGTCTCCAAACAACATACAAGAAAAACATTTTTTCTTTTCTTTTGGAAAATACTTTTTCCTGGACTTTAATATTCCAACGAAGTTTTTATGTCTTCAAGTTAGAATATGAAATTTCATACGGAGTAGAAAATCACACATGTTTTAATCTCCAAACCATAATACAGATTAAAATAAAATAAACATAATTTTCTTAAGATTGTTGTCATAATAATCTGTATTCAGTTAAATAACGTTTCAACACAATCTGTTAAACACTTAGTGAAACAGATTACACGGTATAAACTGTAAATTGATCATGAAACAGTAAACGAAAACAGAATTTGTTTTGAAAAATAATTTCAGAATGTAATTGTGCCCACTTAGTTCAAAGTGTGTCCTTAAGAAAATTATTCCCCTCACAGTACTCGAGGTTAATGGAATATCGCCTCCCAAGATAGAATGATTATCTTACCAGAATAGTAGTACTCCAAATTCCGGTAGTAACGAACCACTCAACGGCAGTATATCACACATAATGAATAAGAATGAATTTTCGAAATGTAGAGAAATTCGTATTATGTTTTAATATAGTTAATAAATTCTTGGAACAAACAAGAATTTATAGGTTTTGGAGGTACCATTTCTGATTGTTTGCAACCATTCAGTATAATCACCAAAATTTTGGAGGGAAATTCGAAAAGGAAAAGGAAAAATTCGGACCGGGTAGGTCGCGGACGGGTCAGGGTCGGTCGATCCGTATTGGATATTTTAATTAAATAATTAATTAATTAAATAACTAAAGAAAAGTTTGTCCAAAAAGATTATCAATCAATCTTTGACGAATACGAAGCCGAAGCCGAGCGAGCGACGACGGTGGCGCGAGGGGTCCTTGCCCCCTCAACCCTTTTATTAACTAGAGAAGGTGTAATGTAATATATACACATCTCTTTCTTCTCTTTTTCCGATGTGGGACAAAGGACCTTTTGCATTCCCTTTAATTTACATCCTATCATTTTCCATTCACTCATATCAAAACCCAACACATATTTCATAGTGATGTCCCCTTTTGGGGCATTGTTTCATGTCCGTAGGTACATATAGACAGACCTACTTGCCTCTACAGTAGGTTATCTGCTTTCAGCTGTTGGTTGTCGCACTCCACTTCTCCGAAGTTGTTGTACAAAGTCAGTAGGCGTTATTACATATGTATATGGCTATTTTTGAGTATGTCGGGGACATGTCCCGACTTGATGACAGATGATAGTATTCCTAGAGGCTTGCAGACTAGAGGTTATCGTATATATGTTGTGGTTTTTATACGTGCATGTTATTATTGCTTTTCGTCTTCTTGTTATCATTTGGAGGCCTTGTCGGCCCGGGATTCGTACAGTTGGTATGTTCAGGCCTTAGGGTGTTGGCACGACCCCCCAAGGCATGGTGCGACAAGGTGATTGAAATTGCGATGGATAAATGTTACATATGATAGAATCTATTTCTTTTATCTATGTTTGTCACTTTTTGATTTGTTTCCGCTGCTTGCTGAAGCCTAAAGCAAGTAAAGCACTTACTTTAGGCCCCAAAATTGATTTATAATGAAATAATGATTCACTTGCCAAATTTAAATTTTTTCCTTTCAATTGAATTTCATGTCCAAACATAATTTTAACATCCATACATTTTTTTTTTCAATTTCAGATTTTTTTTCGAACTTCAATCAAATATTGTTCAAATAAGCTCTAAATAATTTTAACCACACAACAAGAACAACATACCCAATATAATTCACAACTGGAATCTGAGGAGGATAGAATTGGATGTACACCTTACTTTTACCTTTGCGAGGTAGAGAGATTGTTTCCGATAAATACCCGACTCAAAAAAAATGGAAACTGATGCAAGAATATAAGAAAGAAAAGGAGACAACAAATATACAAAATAAATACAGATATTAGTACACATTAGCGGGGGGAAAACAATGCGACAACTTAAATCATCTTACTAAAAGTACGACAACAATATGTTACCTACTAACATCTACCCTAATCCTCAACCTCCATACCTTCTTATCCAAGATCATGCCCTCAGTGACTGAAGTTGTGTCATGTCATGTCTAATCACCTCCCTCAGGTCTTCTTCGGCCTACTTCTACCTCTCCTAACTCTTGCTATAGCCAACTCTCATAATTGCACCTCCTCACTGACGCATACTCGCACCTCCTTTTTGCTGTCCGAATCACCCAGTCTCATTTTCCTCATCTTGTCCGTCATTGAGGCTACTCCCATCTTGTCTCGTATAACTTCATTCGCAAATAATTTGAAGTACACATTCTATTATATTTTTTTCTTATGCCTTTTTGTCATATTTTCACATTATGCAAAGATATACGTGTCTTATCAAATACTCTCTCTATTTTAATTTGAGTGTCATAATTTTTTTATTCTATTTAAAAACGAATCTTTTTATATTCAATAAAATTTCTAATCCTATTTCGTGTATTAGCTTTAACGACATTTCATATGAAAAATAATATGAAATGTTTAAGACCACAAGATTTAAAGATTTTTTTTTATATTAACAAACATATCAATAATTTAAGGCAATCAAATTCAAAAATATTTTGTATATGTCTTAGATTTTATGCTTAGTCAAACTAAGACATAAAAAAAGATAACCCGGTGCACTAAGCTCACATTATGCGTGAGGTCCGGGAGGGTCTATTCTACGAAGCCTTACCTGCATTTCTGCAAGATGATGTTTTCATGACTTGAACCCCTGACCTCCTGGTCACATGACATCAACTTTACGCAAAAGCTCCTCTTCAAGACATAAAATAAAAATAATAAAATATATTTAAAGGCTTTTTCAGAATGACTTTAGGTCACATGTTTGGTTGAGCTGCTCCTGTTTGTTTCTTTAAGTATTACTGTATTTATATGTAAAAAGAATGCATAATATATGAACAAGCATTCAAACTTGGCTTCAATCGGTAACTAAATTTTCCAATTTTGAGAATGTACATTTAGACACCTTAACTCGTCTTCATTGTGTCAGTTGAACACTCAAACTTAAAATGATCATTTAAACACCTTCAAAATTTATGTGTCACGTCAGTATTGGGTGTCTACGAAACATAATAGAGACAAGTTGAGGTGTCTATATGTGTGCTTTCAAAGTTGGAGTGATTATTTGCCGACTGAGGTCAAATTTGAATGACTATTTATATATTATGGCTAAAAGAATGTCTCTAAAATATCTTTTCGGACCTTCTAAGAGCTAGGTTCCAGCAACAGACAAAAGATTCTGGTTCAGTACACTAAGATATCGGCGAAAACTGATTTCAGAATTCAGAGCTTAAGCAGACGAAGACTTTCAAGAAATACATATATAAGTAATATCCCTGTTATTCCATAAATTCTTCATAGCACAACACTATCCTTAAAGGCAGCATCAAAATGTTTGTATAATATATGAGACTAATTTAAACAGGAACAGTCCTTTCATTATACATATAAATTAGCCTAATTTAGAGCATTCAAGATTCAAAGGAAAAAAAGCACAACGCTTAAAGTAAAAGTATCAAGTATCATATGTACGGCACTCATCAGTCTCAGGATTATCCTTGCAGTAATTTTCCAAAGGGTCTTCTTGCTTCTTCTTGTCCCTTGCGTGACTAGCTGCTGCACTTGTCTCTTCCACCACATCCCACGCCGCCGCACATTCTCCGCTAGTAGGATTCTCATTGCATGCTTCCTCTGCACCCTTCACACTTTCAGCCACAAGGTCAGATAGCTTGTTATCTGGTGCTGCACATACCAGCCCAAATTTAGCTGATGATTTTTTCCATGGTTTGTCAAGGCATGGGAACTTAAATGGCTTAAAATTGGGAGAGTTGGAGTTTTTGGACAAGATTGTTGGAGTAGTGAGACTAACACCAGCAATTGTTGCCATTCTGAAGATCTATTTTTTTGTAAAAGAAACTTTGTATTAGTCTTTTGTAAAGGGATATGATGGTTTACGTATGGTAAGGTGTATATATAAGCAGAGGATGGAATGACTATTGAGCACACATTTCTTATCATTTTTATAACCAAAGAAAGACATGCACGTCTTGATGAGAGAGATTAGTGGTAAAATATCTTTTATATGGTTGGTTTACTCTAGGATCTTTATGGTACAAAAGTACAAAGTCTAAAGTATCAAGCTTGATATTATTTTCCTGTGTTTAGTTGAGGTTTAGATGATTGTCCGGTTTGGTCACGGAATTTGTACCGTTCACAGAAATTCAAGATTTATTGGATCAACCAAGGGTTAGTTTCTTCTTAATTTGAAGTTGGATAGTCCTTGTAATCTGTTGTTCAAATTGGAGTGTGAACAAACGGTGCAAAAGCAAGTTTAACTTTATACACTTACATTTGTAGATAACTTGATTAGGTGAATTCAAGTCTCAAACTTTTGATATTTTCAGCACAATTGAGGCTCTAAAAATTCGAAACTTCGAAAAATCAAAGGAGCTGCTTGTTTTTTTCTTCTTTGTCACCACACACTTGTTATTCATGTCATCCATGATGTCGACATAGGTAGTTTAAATCACAAAAAAGGATAGCCCCAAAAGTTTGACTAGCTCTGACTAATTAATAAGCCAAACGCCATTGGAGATTTTGTTCAATTCCTCAACTATATCAGTTGCCAGTGAACAAGTTGATTAGTTTGAACCTAAGTTTCCGTAACTATATCCAAAACACTCTAGCCAGGTTTTGGATGTTCTTGATATCCTAATATCTATTAGCCTCCTATAATTTGTTTTTGGTTCAAAAAATGAAAATATCTATAGAAAAACGTATCTAATGTTTTAGTGCAAAAAAAGTGATGCAAGAATAAGCTTCTTCCCTGTGCATTAGATCCACCATCATAGATGGTTTAGCCACACCCGGTGCCACGAAATGATTGAGAACTACGACGGGAGAAGCCGGACAACGAAGCCTCCTTCTCAGATAAAGATGTCTCCAACGATACTCTCCCGGCAAGAAGAATTTTTTCCATTGTGATTTTTTTGGCGAGTTTGGTCAAAAAGTTAAGAACTCGTTAAAACTAATTAATTCTATTTAAAAACCTTTTATTTTTTCTGAAATATTGTAAGACAATTGATTCCTTGAACATTTCATTTCAATTGTAAGTAATATATATAGGTTCTAGTACTAATCTAACTTTACCTAAAATATAAGATGCTAATTACTTACAATTCTCCTAATTGATGACTAATTGATTATACTACTAATTACAATATATTACAATATCTTGATTAAAGGAGAGTAAATATATTTATGGGATATGCCTATAATTATTCTACCAGTCCCCCGCAGTCTTAGCGGGAGGTTCACGTATGCTTAGACTCTCCCTGAAATCATAAAAAAGGACGCACGGAAGACCTTCATGAAAATATCTGGAATTTGATAGCGGGACGGTACATGGAGAACACGAACTTGTCCACGTGCAACCTTTTCTCGAACAAATATGATATCCATTTAAATGTGTTTTGTGCGCTGATGCTGAACAGGATTGCCGGATAACTATATCGCACACACATTGTCACAATAGACCACTATTTCCTTTTAATCGGAAAATGTAGCTCCAACCGTAGATTACGGAGCCAACAGGATTCAACAACCACATTGGCTACTCCTCGGTATTCTGCATCAGCACTTGATCGAGACAGTGTGGATTGTCGTTTGGACGATCATGAAATAAGATTGTCTCCCAAGAACACACAATAATCAGAAGTGGAATGACATGTGTCTGGACAACCACCCCAATCTGCATCTGTGTAGGCTGAAAGACTCGAGATGGAGGACTTATACAGATGTAGGCCAAAGTGGAGATTACCCTTAACATACTGCAAAATCTTTTTGAGAGCTCGCATATGTGCTTCATTCGGATTATGCATATGTAAACAAACTTGCTGAACCGCATGGAAAAGATATGGTC
Organism: Przewalskia tangutica; assembly: GCA_029844215.1. Classification (NCBI taxonomy): domain Eukaryota; kingdom Viridiplantae; phylum Streptophyta; class Magnoliopsida; order Solanales; family Solanaceae; genus Przewalskia; species Przewalskia tangutica. The sequence goes on along the minus strand of CM056731.1, from coordinate 37,522,662 downwards.
GTGTAAAAGTCAGATACTGCAAGGCCCCAACTAAGCTGCGGTAATGAGTATTATCGTTGTATGAAATACCGACATCGCTACTCAATTTCGCCTTTGTGTCAACTGGAGTATGTGAGGGTTTGCATGAAGACATCCCTGCTTTGTCAATTATTTCTTCGACATATTTCTTTTTACTAAGACACAAACCACATGTATATTAGGTGACGGCAATGCCAAAAAAATAATTCAACGAACCCAAGTCCTTCATTGCAAATTCTGCTGCAAGAAGGGACATAATAGACTGACGAAGTGAGGTAGATGATGATGTGAGAATAATATCATCGACATAAAGAAGTATATATGCCATGCCAATGCCCTTCCGATAAATGAACAACAACTGATCGGACTTGCTGTGAGAGAATCCTAATTTGGAAAGAAAGGCTACAAACCTGTTATACCATGCCCGATGAGCTTGTTTCAAACCATATAAGGATTTTTTTCAACATACAAATATGATCTGGATGGGTATAATCTCGGAAACCCAATGGCTGATGCATGTACACTGTCTCCTGTAAGTGACCATGTAAGAATTCATTTTTAACATCCAACAGATGAATGGACCAAGATTTGGAAAGAGCCAGACTGAGAACAATCCTGATAGTTGTTGGCTTAACTACCAGACTGAATGTTTCACCACAATCTACTCCAATCTGCTGATACCTACCATCACCAACAAGACGAACTTTGTATCTCGCAGAAGAACCATCAATTTTTTTTATGACAAAAACCCACATAGACCGAATGACGTTCATATGAGATGTACGTGGTACTAATTCCCACATTTTATTTTTAATAAGAGCATTAAATTCGTCCAACATGACATCTTTCTAATTCAGGTCGGATAAGGCAACTTTGAGATTTTTTAGTAGAGGCGCTGGTTGAACTGAGGATAGGAGGTTAAAATGACGTTTGAGCCAAAAAATTCCGTGCATGACACGGGTTTCAATGGTTTGAGATTATTCCGTCATTGGTTGGGTAGAAGGAGTCACGGGTATGGTATTGGGCCGAGGGGTGTATTGAGGCCCAAGTGAGCATGAGTAGCTGATCTGGTATTGGGATGGCTTAAGGGTGTGGTTAAGGTAGCGTTGGGACTCCCCACTTAGGCATGCCTGTCACGGGAACATGAATGGGCCGAAACCATCAGCAATAAGGTTGTCGTCTCCGGTCCAGTCCCATTTTGAGGTTGGGCAGGAAAATATTGGGTATTTTATTAGGTTCGTTCCACTTGTGTTTTGATATTAAGGTGGTGGTGTAAAATGGAATGTATTTCGTTGTCTAAAAAAATCATATGAAGATGAGGATGCCACATGAAACTTAGTAAACATGAATTTAGACTCATAAAAACTACATGAAGGGAGATAATTATTTTCTCATTCGTCAAATCATAACATTTATATCCCCTATAATTTTATGGATATCCCAAAAACACACACGAAATTGAACGAGCCTACAATTTATTAATGAAAGTGGATGGAAACAAAGAATAACACGAACACTCTCAAATGTGTAAAATATGGGAGACGATGATACAATATTTGTGTAGGAGACACATTGGAGAGCAATTTACTAGGAAGAATATTTAAAAGATATGTGACCATTCGAAGTGCATGGTGCCAAAACTTTGGTGGTGTGGAAGAATGCACAAGAAGAGATCGAATGATATTGTTAATTGTTCGAATTTTTCTTTCGGCTTTCCCATTTTGTGGTGATGTATGTGGACACGAAAGTCGGAAAGACATCCTATTTTGGTGACAAAAATAAGTAAATTGAGCATTTATGAACCCTCCCCCCATTGTCACAGTGAAAACATTTAATGCTTTTGCCAAATTGAGTTTTGATAAAAATACTAAATTGTTTTAAAATGGTGTAGGTTTGTGATTTATGTCCTAAGGGAAAAGTCCACAAAAAGATTGAATAATCATCTAGAATAAGCATATAGTATTTATGACATGCAAAACTCAATACAGGTGATGTCCACAAATCACAATGTACAAGATCAAATGACATAATGGTATGAGAAGTAGATGATGCAAAAGGAAGCTTAACCAAACATAAGTTTGGCAAATAGAAGAGTCCAAAAATTGTTACAAGACAACAAATTACTTTTCCTAATATTATTAAAAACATATGCTCCAGGTTGTCCCAACCAATTGTGTCATAGAGTAGGAGAAATGGCAGCAAAGGTTGATGGTTTGGTCATGCTATGGTTGGAAACGATGGTGACGGGATACAAGTTCCCCGTACTATTGCATCTCATAAGTGGCATTCCCGTCTAAAAAATCTTTACAGAAAAGCCAAACGAATCAAAATTTACAGAAATATTGTTATCAATTGTAAAACGTGTAACATAGATCAGATTTTTAATTAGTTTTGATGCATGTAAGACGTTTTTCAAGTATAATGGTGGGTGTGGAAAGGGTAGTGTTACCTGACCAATACCACGAATTGGAATTTTCTGTCCACTGTCGACAATAATATTTTTTATTATTACTAATATTAAAATATGATGAGAGAATACCTTGAATACCGTCATGTGTGACGTAACCCCTGTATCCATGTACATGGAACATTTAGATTTATGTTGTTCATGGCTTGTTCAATGCCCGTGGGTGCATAGTCAACTGAAGATGGTACCTGGGGCAGCAAACACATGTTGTGGACGAGACCCTAGAATATCGGGTTGGCGATTTGAAGAGGGAGGAGGCCTGACCCACGATGACGTCAGATATGGACATGGCGGGGCAACCCACTGTGGGGCCTAGGTCTCGATGGTACGCCCCTGGGATTCTGCCACTGCCGGTCGATCGCTCCGGTGGGTTGACCACCTCTTCGTCCCCGTCCCTTTCCACCATTATTTTTTTCTTTATTGTTCCGGTTTGAACCCCATTTTTTGCCATTATTTTGACGATTACCATTGCCCCCCCCCCGAACCAGAATTTCGGGACTCCAAATCAGTGGAAAATGAGTTGGTGGAGACGAGATCAGTTCCGGCGGTGGTTGCTCCAGATGATGCATGTGTTTGCTTTTCGTGTTTCCTCGAGAATCAACCTCGAACGGGCCTCATAGAAAAGAGACAATTAATTACTTTGTTGAATGAACGTAGCCACTCCATCATATTGTTCATTCAACCCTGCAATTAACTGAAGAACTAACCTTTGATTTGTTACTGGCGAACCAACATTGGATAGTTGATCCGCGAGCATCTTCAATTCCTAACAATAAGTGAAGATGTTGGAAAATCATCCAATTTAACGTTAATAAATTGATGTTCAAGATAAACGACGCGAGAAAGTTTGTTATCCTGAAATATATTTTGTAAACGTTTTCATGTCTGTTGAGTCGTAGAATTTGGCTCCAATATGGTATGTAAAAGATCGTTGGATATAGTGACATATATCCATTGAAGGAATAACATTCAAACGGGACCATAGCTTTTTGTCCACCAAATTGGTGTCTGATGACGACTCGGAAGGTATGATATGGTCGATAACATCATATGTGCGATAATGAATTTTGAACGATTCCGCCCAAGAGGTATATTGCCTTTTCTCCATTTCAAAGGTTGTGGAGATAAAGTTCTTGACGTTATTAACGGCAAGAGCGGGATGAAAAGTTTGTTTTTCGGCTATAGGTTTCACAAGAAATCAAATTAGAGAAAAAAAGAAGCATGTTTGGGATGTGAAAAACCCTTAGGGTTTCCGAAAGGGAAGTTGAGGAGGGGGAGGGTTTATATATCGGCTATGGTTAGGGAATGTTTTAGGGTTTTGTGATAGGTGGCCGAAAAACTTAGAAGAAAGAGAGGAGAGAAATCGGGTAGGAGGGTGATAGAACTAGGGCAAAGGATCTTTGACTATTGATACCATGTTAGAGAATTGATCCCTTGATCATTTCATTCCAATTGTAATATATACAATCATAGGTTCTATTACTAATCTAACTTTACCTAAAATATAAGATGTTAATTACTTACAATCCTCCTAATTGATGACTAATTAATTATACTACTAATTACAATATATTATAATATCTTGTCAGCCACTCGATAAAATTGCTAAATGAAAATAATGAACCTTCAAATTCCTATGTGAACAACTTTTATTGATCCATCTGAGTCATTAACAAACTATTGGATTGAAGAGAAAATATAGCCTGGACTTTCCAAAATTGCATGATAATGGATCCATAATAACTCGTTTAAAACATTTTGCTACGTTTTTCAATGGAAACAGATTCTCATTCTGTTGTTGCCTCAATAGTTGGACACTGAATATAAGTGTTCCTGAAGAAAACTAGGATGAGTTATCTGTTGAAGGAGGAAACATTGGATTTCTAATTAAACAGTGGAGTGAATGTGCTTAATTTGAACTCAGGTTTTCCTGTTTCCATGGTATCTTTGTTTCCTTTGCCTGGACATTGGTATTTTCCTTTTCCTTTAGGAAAGGCCATCAGATTCCTTTCCCTCTAGGCTCTATGTCCATCAACATTTTAAATTCAATCCCTTCCATGTTCTAACCCCCAAAATTAATTAATTAGGGTTTTGAGTTTGGAAAAAAAAAAGTCCCCGAATTCTGCAAAAAATGAGGGTGCAGTTGGTCTCTTTGACAGCAATTTTGGTTCTGAGTTTCATAGGTACATCTATCCTCGTCCTCTTCACCAGCTTCTTGTGACCTCAAACCAGAGGCGTATTCAAGATTTAAATTTCATGAATTTAAGGTTTTGAGTTTATTGAAAATATATGTTGTACAACTTAATTTTTATACCACTTTTCAGGAAATCTTCGACATATACATCTTAAGATTAAGTTTTATACTCATGTTAGTACGTCATATTTGGTAGGGGTCTTTAAATCTGTTAGAGATTTATATGCTAGTAAAACTAAAATATGTGGAGAACTTTAGTGCTTGAGAAACTATTTTTTATAATAATGGACTTAGACGGATTAAATGGAGCAGCTTGGATAAATCATATAGTCGACTCTAATTTGTTTGGGATTGAGGCTTAGTTTCTGAAATGGTAGTATCTTTATGTCCTTGTGTTGAGGGTAGTTAGTTAGTTAGGTATTTAGCTTATTCCCAATCTACCCTTACTAATTAGTACTTAGCATTTTACTGTTTTACCCTCTTGGGATTTTACCATTTTACCCTTATTGTTCTATACATTGTAATGTGGTCTTCACATTCGATTACGGATAATAAGAAAACGAAAAGTTTCCACAAAAGCTCTCATGGCTGCTCCTCTCGTCTTCCTCCATTGTTAACATTAGAACTTTCGATTCTCACACCTGACTGCGTTCTAACATGCTCTCAGGGTAGTTAGTTAGTTAGGTATTTAGCTTATTCCCAATCTACCCTTACTAATTAGTACTTAGCATTTCTTGTTTTACCTCTGTAGGATTTTACCATTTTACCCTTATTGTTCTATCATTGTAATGTAGTCTTCACATTCGCCATACGGATAATAAGAAAAGCGAAAAGCTTCCAAAAGCTCTCATGCTGCTCTCGCCTTCCTCATTGTTAACATTAGAACTTTCGATTCTCACACTTTCGCGTTAACATGGTATCGTGAGCTGGCGAAAGAATCGAAGAAACTTACATCGTGATCCAAATCGGACTTGCGAGACGATTGGACATTGATCGATTTTCCCATTTTTGCACTCGCGTCATCCTCTTGTGCGCCGATTGAACAACTCTACGAGCACATCAACACGGCTTTGGGATTCAGAAGCGGATCTCTGGTTTGAACATAGCGGACCATAATCATCCTCTGTTCTTGAGCCTCGGACACAGCAATACAAATGGAGATTCAATGGCGGTATGGAGAACTACACCTTATGGTGTAGATCTATGAAATTAATTCGCTGACGAAGAACAAAATCGGATTCATAGATGGTTCGATTAAGCGAGATACATTCGGTCCTGTCAAGTAAGACAATAGGATCGATGTAGCTGTAGTCATATCTTGGATTATGAAAAATGTTAATCGAAATTTGTTGAGTAGCATCCAGATCCACCGCTTATGCGTATGGAAGGATGCGAAAGAGAGATTCGATAAGATAAACTTATCTAGAGTTTATCAATTGAGAAGAGAAATCACAATGTTGACTCGAGAGTCTCTCAAGCTATTATTCCAGTTAAAGGATTTATGGGATGAGGTCGACTCGATCATTCCTCCACCAATATGTATCAGTATAAGTCCACGAGAATACATAGAGCATCTATCTAATCAAAGGCTTTTGGAATTTTTGATGGGATTGAATGAAGGATATAATCGGGCCGAAGCCATATACTACGATGTCTCCTACTCTAGTGTAAATCAAGCCTGTCGCAAGTCGAAACATATGGCGAGAGGATATTCGTATGGAGGAGAAAGCTGAGAGTATTGCAGGATTCCTCGAGCATAACAACAAGCAGAAGGCCATATACCTTCCGCGATTCTTGCGAATGAAGGGACACACTAGAAAAGGGTGTTTTAAGCTAATCGTAATAAACAAGGACATGTCAAAGAAATGCTATGAGTGATAGGATATCCATCGATTTTGAAGAAAGAAGGTTAATGCGATGACAAATGTGCGCCCCATTGGAAGAATGCAGCGATTATCCCGTGACTAAAGAAGGCATCTCGGTCACTACGAGAACATACCAGAGAAACTTGAGGAGATAAAAGGCGTGATGTACTCAATGGACACAGACCTCGATGGCCCTCACCATCCATAAAGTCCATATGGCAGGTAAACTTGCACTTGATAAAGAAAGCTCCTGGATAGTTGATTCAGGAGCAACTAACCATATGGTAAGTGATAGAAATATGATTGAACAACCTGATACATTAGAGAATGCAGGGAAAGTCCACCAGTGCCATGGTGATCGCTTCCATTACTCGTTAGCGGAGGTGACCTCATTAAACATGTTTGTACCCAGCAAGTTTAACTTGCTTTGTTTCAAAACTAACAAAAGGAATTGAATCAGTAGTGCAAGGTTCTTTCCTGACTTCTTTGTATTACAGGATCTCTTCACTGGGAAGGTGAAGGAGATTGGTAGAGAAGTGGATGGTTTGTACATGTTGGAGTCTAAGGGAAGAAGTCTGGATTATATGAAGACAAAGGCAAACATTGCAGTTGTGACAGCAGATGAACTGAATGCAGGGCTTTGGCACAGGAGGCTAGGGCATGTGCCAATGAGTGTTATTAGAAAGATAGATACCTTCAAAAATAAGTCTAATTTCACAATACAACACTGTGGAGTCTGCCCTATGGCTAGACAAACCAGAATAAAGTTTCCAGTTAGTAGCAGTAGAGCTAATAGTGCATTTCATTTGTTACATCTTGATGTGTGGGGACCATATAGGATTCCCACTTATACTGGTATGAGATATTTTCTGACTGTTGTTGATGATCATACTAGATGGACTTGGATTTTCTTACTTCATGTTAAATCTGATGTTATAGTCATTCTTAAGAATCTTAGCACAATGGTTAAAAATCATGTATTAAGAGTGTTAGGTCGGATAATGGTTGTTCTTCAACAAATCTTGTAGTGAGTTATTTACGGCTAGGTATTGTACATCGAGTTCGCCACATACTCTCAACAAAATGGGTAGTGGAAAGAAGACATAGACACATCTTAGAGATTGCGAGCCATCAAATTCGGAATGTGTGGAAGCGGTGTGTATGTGATTAATAGGATCCCATATAGTGTTAGGAATGCTTCACCATATGAAAGGTTATATGGCGAGTTCTAATCTATCACATTTAAGAGTGTTGGGATGTCTTTGTTATGCTACCAATTTACAGAAGAAGGATAAGTTTGACACTAGGGCCATCAAATCAGTCTTGCTTGGGTACTCATCCAGGCAGAAAGGGTACAAGTTATTCAATCTCACTAATAATACTATCTTTGTGAGCAGAGATGTAGCATTCTATGAAGATATATTCCGACCAACAACATGATTTGGATATCGCTATTCCTTCATTCTCTGAAGAACATGTGAGTCAACCAATCAAGACACACTATTTGCAATTGCAGATGGGATTATAGTAGAGAGTTCAGATTTGTCTCATCCTGAGGAAGCTATTTTGCCTGAGGTTGCTGTTGTGCCTATTTCTCCACCTGCTCAGACTCCACCAATAAGAAAGTCTAACAGGACTAGGAGACCTCCCACATGGATGAAGGACTTTATACAGCCTACAGCAGATTCACAGAGTATGCAGACTTGTTTATATCCACTGTCTGCAACTCTCAACTACACAGGATTGTCTTCAACATATCACAGTTTCTTAGTCAAAGAGTCAGAAGAATATGAACCACAATCTTACACTGAAGCAGTGAAAGATGATAGATGGATTGCTTTAGGACAACCACACGAAATCATGGACCTTAAAGGCTATAGGTTGCAAGTGGGTGTTCAAGATTAAGTATAAGGCATCGGGAGGTTGAGAGATTCAAGGCACGACTTGTGGCAAAGGGATATAATCAAAAGGAAGGCATCGACTATCAGGATACATTTTCCCCGATGGCAAAATGGTCAAAGGCTGGAATGTATATCAAATGGATGTATACAATGCCTTCTTGCAAGGTGATCTCACTGAAGAGGTCTATATGACACTGCCACAGGGTTTCACTAATCAGCAAGGGAAAGTCTGCAGATTGTTGAAATCCTGTGGAACATTAAGTTGACCACTGCCTTGCTCTCTTTTGGTTTTGTCCAAAATTATCTGGACTATTCCTGTTTACAAGAGAGATGATGATAACTTGGTTGTTGTTCTTGTTTATGTGGACGATTTACTCATTCTGACAATGATCCACTCCTCATCCGGAGACGAGTTCTGCTTGTAAATTGAATCAAGGACTTAGGGGATTTACGATATTTTCTTGGGCTGGAGTTTGCCAGGAATGCCACTGGAATTGTCATGCACCAACGTAAATATGCCTTAGAGTTGATTGCTGATTTGGGTTTCACGTTCCCTTTGGAATTGAATATCAAGCTCACTTCTTTTCTTTTTGATCAACATGCATTTCCCGATTCCAGCATGCGTCACAGTGATCCTCTTTTGGATGATCCAGTCAGCTATCAACGACTGATTGGTCGACTTCTCTACTTGACTCATACTAGGCCAGACATTGCCTTTCTTTGTCGGACCACGAGCCAATTTACGCAAGCTCCTAAATCTTCTCATCTTACGGCATAGAATAGTCAAATCATTGAAGGCTCGGCATTTTTACGTCCTCGTGGTTCTGTCAATTGTGCGCTTATTGTGATCTTGATTGGGCGTCGTGTCTCAACACGAAGATCCGGTACTTGGTTTTCCATCTCTTATATCCTGAAATCGAAGAAACAAGAAACTATCTCCGAAGCTGAATCTGAAGCATGGCTTGTTGTTGCGTTGTCTCGCTTGTTTGCTTCATTGTCTTTGCCTATTCCAAGTCCGCAATCCGGGCAAATCCTGTTTTTCATGAACGTACTAAGCACATCGATATTGATTGCCACTTTATCCGAGAAAAGATACAACAGGGATTGATTTCCAGTTAACCAAGGCCTTGACTCAGGGGCATCACTCCTATTTACTCTCCAAGCTCGGTCTGAAGAACTTGTTTTCAGTACCTAGCTTGCGGGGGGGTGTTGAGGGTAGTTAGTTAGTTAGGTATTTAGCTTATTCCCAATCTACCCTTACTAATTAGTACTTAGCATTTTACTGTTTTACCCTCTTGGGATTTTACCATTTTACCCTTATTGTTCTATACATTGTAATGTGGTCTTCACATTCAGTTACACAGATAATAAGAAAACGAAAAGCTTCCACAAAAGCTCTCATGGCTGCTCCTCTCGTCTTCCTCCATTGTTAACATTAGAACTTTCGATTCTCACACCTGACTGCGTTCTAACACCTTGTGAGTTGATCATCAACAAAGATGTCAATGTGAACATTCAATGACCCTATTTTTATGTGTCTCTTCTGCAGCTGAGAAATGTAGGCAACTGGTGGGAGAAGAATCATCTTCAAGAAGCAAGACCGAAAGATTCACATTCGTAAATTGCTTCGACACGAGTTACGGAACCATAGGCTGCATACTCAAGGAGCTAGTGAAGATTTACTTATACTACATTAGAGCAACTCACGTGCACAAGGTAAGAAACGAAGCAACAAAAGAAGCAGTCCAAGAAAACTTGTCCAAAGGACAGACTCTTGAAGATGCAGTGAAAACAGGGCAGCAAGTTGGAAATGCTGCAGCCAAAAGAGCATCTTTACAAGCAAAACACATTATGGGGCCAATGGTGTCATCTGGATGGGACTTTTTTGAGACTGTATATGTAGGTGGCACATTGGCTGAGGCAATTGTTAGAAGTGTTGGCTCATTGTTGGGGTCATATATTGGAGGAATTATTGGTGAAGGGAAAACTAGGTCGTTGGGTTTTCTTTTGGGAAGTCAGTTGGGTAGTTGGATTGGTGGGAGGTTGGGTCTAATGTTGTATGATGTGGGAAATGGGCTGCAATTTCTGCTTCACCTCACTAAGACTAATAAGAGTGATGGAGAAAACAACTCACTCTTGTTGATTTCTAGCTAGTGAAAAACCTTCTCTTTGTAAAGTTTAATATTCCTTGATCATGCCAAGGTCTAAACTTATTGTATATCCATTGCTTATTGTTATTTTTCGTATGACAATGAGAATTGAACGCACATGTATTGTATACGATTTTTTTACTGATACGATTAGACTATAAGCTTTGATAATAATTAACTTCTTATTAAAGTGTAACAATATACTCTGTATTGCTAAACGCTTGAACGTACTTTGACAAAAAAGTATCTTTTCTCGATTGAGTTGTAGCCATGATCACATGACTCGATGTCTTTCTCATATTCCTTTTGCCTTTTTTTTTTGGTTTAGTTGGTAAGACTTCTTTTATCTTTGAGGTAAATAACTTAGTGAGGAGTTACAATTGATCATCTAAGAATGAAATAAGGCGAAAAAATAGTTTCCAATTTTAACCTTGATATTTCAATGACTTAGATATGATTCAAAACAAGGTAAAACTGCGTACAATAGATCATTGTAGTCCGGCCTTTTCCAGACCTCGCGCATAGCGGGAGCTTAGTGCACCGGGCTAGGGATGAGCACGGGTACATGGTACCCAGATACCCGACCCGAACTGACACTAATGGGTAGGTTCCGGGTAGATATATTAGAATAACGGGTAGGTTCCAGGTAGTAAAATTAGAAACCGATCAATGTCGGGTTCGATTCCGGTTCCTGAAAATAGAGACCGATACCCGGACCCTATGAACCCCCCTCCCATTTAAATTATTTATTTTTGGCCAGTCTGTTTTATACACAATACATATCCTATTTTTAGGTTCAATCCGGTTGAACATATTACACAACCCAGACATGCCCTAGTTTTCATTCTATCATCATTCATTAAGCACTGCAGTAAGCCAGCAGTAGCCTCGCACCCTCGCGATGCAGCGGCGACACGCATTCTGGAACTTCTCCACCACCAACATCGCACGTACCACAAAACCCGCTGACCTCGCCGGCATCTGGCCAGATACCACAATCACCACTACATCGCTTTGTCCATATCCGTATCAGCGCATCGGACCTCTTGTTGTCGTTGTTACCTCTTGTTGTTAAAGGTAATGAATAACCTTTAAAGTTGTTGCATAGTGAAGATCATTAGATTTTTGCATGTATTGGCTTAATATCAAAACTGCATGAGATAGATCTGGTCTTGTGTGTGTTAAATAGTTCAGCTTTCTGATGATTCAATAGAGAATAGTCTGAATTAGTTTGGGTTAATTTTTGTTAGTTTAGATTTAATTAGTTTGGATTAATTTTTGTTAGTTTAGATTTAATAAGTTTGGGTTGATTTCTGTTAGTTTAGATTGAATTAGTTTGGGTTGATTTCTGTTAGTTTAGATTGAATTAGTTTGGGTTAATTTCTGTTAGTTTAGATTGAATTAGTTTGGGTTGATTTCTGTTAGTTTAGATTGAATTAGTTTGGGTTGATTTATGTTAGTTTAGATTGAATTAGTATGTCATAGTTACAATGTTTTATTTTGATACTTTTTTTGGTAGATGGCTGAGGTTAGCATGACATCCACAACTCGTGCACCATCACAAAAAAATAAGGCAACAAAATCTGAGGTTTGAGAGCATTTTATTAAAGCAAAAGATGAGAAAACTGGTAATGATATTTCAGATAATACACAAAAATATGAGGAAGGTAAGTCACTAAGTCTTTATTTATTTTTGTTTTATGAATTTGGGTTATTTAGAATTTTTATTTTTGTGTATTATCTTGTCTTGAAATCTCACAATAATTTCATTTTATTTTTGTAGAGCCTAGTTGTGTCACGGAAGACATAATGGCGGATTAGTATGCAAGTGGACGTGTTACATTTATTGTGACATTTGATGAGATCTTCTTTTGTCACATAAATTTCCTTACTTTTTTCTTGGGGCAATATAAGAGCCATGGAACTGTTAAAGTTGTCGAACCAAACGAAATTGCTGACAAATTGATGGATTTGTTATGTTTTTTGAACTTTGAAGACTCTATTTTTGTTTATGTTTATTAGGCATTTATGAACGTTTATTGGAGGGATGAATCAGAGCTTAAAGGCTGAGATTATGCAGAAAAAATCAGCTGCCATATTGGATTTTGCATATAGCAACTTTGTGTACTCATCATTCTGGAAATGAAATATAAGTTGATTGTTTTGCCATATGTTTTCTGCAAATATTAGCTACTGCAACAGTGAGCTCTTGTAACTGTATTAAAAAATTAAAATGAGAAACAGGTTTGGGAGGTGGAAACATGTTCTGCAAATATTAGCTACTGAAACAGATCTTTGATGCTTTTGTTAGCCTAATTATGACTATTATGTCTGGTTGTGTTTTCCGTTACAGGGTACCCGGGAACCTACCCGAAACCGCAGGGTTCGGATAAGTTCTGGGTAATGATTTTACGGGTAGGTTCCGGATAGTAAATTTAAATACCGATCTTTTACAGGGTAGGTTCCGGATAGTAAATTTAAAAACCGATCTTTTACAGGGTAGGGTCCGGGTAATTCAAAAATGGTAGGGTACCCGGACCCGCTCACCCCTACACTGGGCTGTCCTTTTAATTTCATAAAATATCATTTCATACTAATAATGTCATATCCCTCTTGTTATTCGAGGAAAATAATTCACGTATATTTCACGTGAATAAAAGAAGCATTATCAAAACTCTAAATATAGTATGACAGAGTACTTAATTATTATTATTTTTTGGAAAAATTTACTCCACTTCTTAAGGAAATCAATCATGTAAAAGATAGTGGCAAATGATAGTAACTGTTGATGTTGAATGAGTGTTGTAACAACACGAGTAATTAGTCAGGACAACATCGCTTATGAATATAAGGATGTTGACTGCAGTGTTGTGACAACATCACAAACAACATCTCTATAAATGATTTTGCATATTCTTCTGGTCAAAACAGTGACTGTTACTGTGGGGTAAAAATAACCTAGACAAGCTAACCAGGAAGTCGTGTTTAAAACGTGAGAAAAGAAGAAGTCAAGTTTGGAAGAAAAGCAACGTGAAGACCAAGTCAATGTAGTTGATGATTTCATGGAGGTTGAATCGGTCCAAGCTACTGTCTATTTTCTCTCAACTTCCGCAACAAACTAGTGAGAATTTCAAGAAAGTTTCACACTATAAATAGAGGAGGAACTTCATTGTATCAGTATCCAAATTACAAAGAAAAGAATAACCAAGGGAGCTCTCGGGAATTCATTCTAGGAACTGGATCAAACACCACTGCCTAAAGTAGCATAACAACATCTAGTCTTACATTACTATTGTTGCCCATATTCTAGATTAAGTTCATTGTCGAAGCAATTGTAATGAATATGTTGTATGTTTCTTTATAGATATTTTGTCTTTAGGCTGAAGTCATATGCGACTTCGTTTTTTGTAATTTCTTTTTATTTTATTTCTACAAATTATAAAAAGAAATTCATTTGTAATTGTATATAATATATACAATACTTCGGTCATTGACCATCAAAGACTATATTAATATATACCCTTGAAAATATAAAACTTGTGTCTTTTACTTTTTCCGCTGCATTTACTCTTTAAGGTTTATTATAGTTTTATCGGGTGTTGCCTCAAGTGTTGACACAACACTGAAGGCAACATAAGAAACTATTTAGCTTTTCGGCTTTCGAATCTTTATTTTTCCTACTTTTATTTGTTTATCTGTAGTCTCAGCGCCTTCAAGTGGTAGCAGATCCAACACTTAACACAATAAGTGTTTGGTCATGTATCTAATGGCTATGGACTCTGTCACACCCTTTTTCGACCGCGATATTTCCACTAAACGAATCTTGCTTTTAAGGTTAGAAATAAAAATGCTTAAAGTGTGCTAAGGGGTGCTAAAATGCTAAAAGTAATGCTAAAGGGTTCGCGGAGTCGCCACCTAATTAGTTTGGGTGAATTAGGACACCTAAATGTCAACTAGGTAAAGTTAACACTAACTTCATTTAATGGTCTGCTAAACCGTGCGAGATTCTGGGCAAGAGTTTTTTATTAATCTAGAGGGAAGGAGTTAGGCATAAACCAAGATGTATCACCCGTAAATAAAATGCTTTATCTTTTATCATATTATACGCGACTCGACAGTGCTTGTAGAACAGTCATACAAAGGCAGCAACAAGCAGGAGCAAAAATAAGAAGGGACGTACAGACACTTCCTTATTCGATCGATATGCAGGTATGTAGCAATTTTTAATCACTTAAGCTAGTCTTAACTATTCCAAGCCAATATTAAGACAGCGCGACATGTTACAACTAACACAATACCAAACATGAGGTCGATTGTTTTTACAAATAAGCTTATCCATACTATATTGTATCTATTAAACAGAGTGACTCCAAATTACGTATTCAGACAATCCAAATCAATAGCAGACCAAACCCCACGAATATACATGGTGATATATAGCGATGAAAGAAGTGTATCGACGTGCAATAGCCACCAAACAGAGCTTGCACAATTTAACAGGTATGCAAACAACTAGATTAAGCCAAGCATTTTAGCCTATACATGATCAGCACACACATCACGAAGTACAGATCGATCAAGGATATGGAAAGAGATGAGTTTACCTTCTCCGGGCAACGAACCGAGGCAGCGTATCAAGTCGTCGATTCACTCGGAAATGTATTGCGATGCTATTGCAAGGGGCGAAGTTTTATTTTTATTTTTATTTGCTTTAAAGAATTAGTCTTTTACAATACCTGATGTTCGACTATTATTGATGATGTTTGCTACTATTTTTCCTCTTATTTTTGGATGCCGGTGCCTATCGATGCTTACCTCCTTGCTGTTAATTTTTCATTGATATTAAAGGGGTTCTTTCTATGAAAGTCGATCTTCTGATCCTTAACCGATGCCTTGTATGTGTATGAATCTTTGTATATATAGTCCCAATTGGGTTCTCAATTTGGTAAGATTTTGGTACTGATTTTATTGCGATCTTCGGTGTTGATTCTCGAAAATCTTGGACTGATTATTGATGCGATTTTACAAGCTTCTTATGGTAAGTTTTGGGTGTAAGATTTCGTTTTATGGTAAGTGATTTTGGTAAGCCTTAAGACTGATTTTGCAACGATTTTGTAAGGATTTTCTTTGTGATTTATGGTAATGAAAAGCTGGGTCGCGAGGGGATGGGCGACGGATTAGGGATATTAGGTGTTAACTTTGTTTTCCCTTTTGTGTCTTATTTAGGTTTAAATTAGGGGATGTTTTGGACGAATTAAGGCCTGTGGGGGTGTTTGGGCTAACGGGTTCTGGGCTAAGGAAATTGTTGGGTTGGGATTTAAATTGTGGATTGGGTAGAGTTTTAAATTTTGTATTAGTATTTAGGTGTTGAGTATTTAATTAATGGGAAATAATTGAGGGTTTAAATTATAAAGAATCGTTTTAAAAAATAAATGCGGACGTGCTATTAATTAGTGTTTAATGCTTTATAAATGCGACGCTGTTATTAAAATCTTATTTATTGTGCATACTTTGCGATGTTAAATTTAAAATTAAATTAGAGGGGGGTTTCAATTGTAAATAATAATTATGAAATTGCTTTGGGTATTAATAAATGTGGATGTAATTTTAAAGAATGCTTGATGCGACACTATTATTAAATTGTTTATTTATTTATGTATTTATTATTATTAAAATGCTAAATGCTGACATAATATTTATGGAGTGCTTAATGTTTGAGATGTCATTATTGAATTACTTATTTATGTATTTATGTGTTTATGCATGTATTATTATTGTTAAAATTATTAAGATTATTCTAAAAATTAGTGTAATTTTAAGATTAATGATTGGACGAGATGATCAAAATTGGGTGTCAACAGACTCAACTATCCAAAATATTGGTAGACTTTCTATTCTTGATGGAACAAATTATGCCTATTGGAAGATTCGCCTACGTTCGCACATCAAATCCATTGATGGTCGGGCATAGAGATCTGTCACCGAAGGGTATGTTGTTCCTAAGCTTCCAGCGGATGAGGATGGTGACATTCTTACCAAATCCGAATCCGAATTTGATTGGATTGCGGAAGAGGTCAATAATGCTAGCTTTAACGAAAACGCCTTGAATGCAATATTTGGATGAGTAGATTTATACATGTTCAAACTCATTTAGAATTGTACATCGGCCATGGACACTTGGGAGACCCTACAAACTCATTGTGAGGGTACCTCGAGTGTGCGACGAACAAAACTACACATGTTTTTTAGCCAATATGAACACTTGAGGATGAAAGAATCTGAGGATATAAAATCTTATTTTGAAAAGTTGATTGACATTGCAAATTAGTATCAAGTGCTTGGTTCTCCCTTGACCAACACACAACTTGTGGACAAAGCCCTCAAATCTCTTCCTGAAAGGTTAAACACAAAGATTTGTGCTATTGAAGAGGCCCATAATCTTGCCACAATGGACATACATGCCTTGATGAACATCTTTCAAACTTATGAGATGAACATCAAGAGCAAAAGGGACTTGTATAGGGACAAGACGATGACACTCCAAGATCAAACCTCATAAACAAACATTGAAGACAATGATGAAAACCTAGAGGAAATAGGTGATGATGCGAATATTGCCTCACTCACTCGACGATTCAATTCGATGATGAGGAAGATAAACAATGATCGAAATAAAGCTAAACATAAGAATCCCAAAATCCACTCTTCAATAAATAACCAATAAGATCACCTTCAGGGCAAAGAAGTGGTAATACACTAAGAAAAACAAACTCAGACAATACCAGTTTTGATCCTAAACAACTCGAGAGAGTTCAATGTCATGCATGCTCGGGTTAGGGACATTATGTTAATGAGTGTGCAAACACCCTTAGAAAAGTTGGTAAAAGTTTGTGGGTGTTTCTCAGTGATGATGAAGACGAATAGGATGAAAGAGATTGAAAAGAAAAATCACAGGCGATGCTGGCAGCAATGTTCGAACATTCACTGTCCGATAATGAAGATATTGTTGACAATGTTGTCTCTAATGTTACAATATCTGTGACAACATTGGATACAACATCTGAAATCCCAGCAACATCAGAAAAGTGTGTTTAATTTGACTATTATGATGTTAATTGTTTTAGTGGTTTAATTTCTTCACGTGAAGCTGTAAACATGGATCTAGTTGACTCTAAAGATGAACTGATAAAGGAATTACAAGATCTTTGTAAAGCCTTGATCACAGAATCCGAGCAACTAGATTCAAAAGTAAAATCTTTGGCTCTTGAAAATAACAATCTTAAAGGCACAATTACCCGGTTAAAGGTAGCACTTACCAAGAAGGATCTAGAACTCTGTAAGATCTGTGCAAGATTGAATTTAGCTGAGACCACCTTCTAGAGGCTCAACACGGGGACCTCCAAGTTGGACGAAATTTTAAGCTTCAGTAAGCCTACACAAGCTGGGCTTGAGTATCAATCACCTCTTAAATCAAAAGCCTCTAAGATCCGTTGTCACGACCCGACCTCGGACCCGTGACTGGTGCCTTACCCCGGGCACCCTTGTGATACAACATCAGAGAAAACCAGCGGAAATAAACTCACAAACAGGAAACCATATAAAATATGAAACAGGCTAACCCAAAATGGCTACCTTTCCGTAAACATAAATATAACAAAAACTGAACAGTTACATCCTTAACAACCCAATTTATAACAGGACTGCAGGCCTCTAAGAGTGTGTAACCGCTATGTCGGGACATGGCCCCGTCATACCCCTGAATGTATATAATATCTACAACATCAGGGAGAACCGTACCAAAAGTCAAGCCTCCGGAGAAATGGAGTTTCTGACACCTGAGCGAAGATCCTAAGAATGAGGATCCACCGCTCTTTACCCACTGCGACATGACGCATCCCCAGGAAGGGGTCGACACAATATGTACCAAGTATGTAAAACTGGAAAATACTGTAATAATATCATAAGTCTAAAATAAGCGGGAGTCATGGATGAAAATCAAATTGCATTGCACTGTGCCTTACTAACAAGGAGAGTAACAAGTACAAACTTTCTTTGCGTAAAAATAGGAGGCTCGTGATCAAAGCAGGTCCGCCGCGTAGTATCATTAAGCGATCCTACTCACGGAACTATTTCACCGCGTAGGTCTGTGGACCCGCGTAGGTCATCCGCCTCGCGTGAGACTATTTCACCGCGTGGGACTATTACACCGCGTGGATCTGTGGACCCACGTGAGTACAAGCGCGCTCGCATCATGGGTAGCAAATCCATGACATAAGTAGTAACAGGGGTTTACCGTAGTAATAATAATGTCGTAACCTAGCACAATCGGCTATCATACATAACATATAAGCGCACGCTTATCATAACATAAGCAAGTTAAGAAAATCCCCTAGCTTCTTATTAACATTAGTAATATATCCTCTCATTTTAGTTTACTTAAGGCACTAACATGTCATTTAAGAGAAAAATCCGGGAATTCAACTCAAGTACCACGTACCTCTAACCTTTTAAGAAAAGACTCATTTTTATATAAAACTTCCAAGATACTAATATCCGTAGTATCAAGTTACGACTACCTTTCAAGACAAGTCACATTTCCTTTTAGAAATATAATAGGCTTCTAAATCAAGTGACTTCATTTCTTTTAAAACCTTAGGCAATTAATGCCTTAAAATCAATTTGACTTTCACAAATTCAAATCATTTATCCGTACTTATTTTACTTAGATTAAATCTTTCCTTATTAACCTTCCATAAAGCTAATATAACCACTTCCCATAAAGTCGTTATATCAGCTTTATACATTAGTCAAATACATTTCCCTATATCCAAGAGACTTATACTTTTAAAACGAAACAAGTATCATATACTTAAAACACTTCAAGTCCCTTAACTTTGAAAACTTAAGACGTCTTTACTACTTTTTAAAGAAAAGAGTTAATTCCCTTACTCACCAAACTTGGCCATCCTTAAAACAAGTAAGGGATATCAAAGCTTTGTACGTCTACCGTACTACATAAGTAAGAGATAGGAAAGTTCCACATACCTCTTCGGGTCAATCCACTTGCAAGTCCAATATACCGCACGTGGTATGTCAACCTATAATGACCATAATACGTCCATTAGCCTCTATCTTCAACGTAGAACATTCTAATTGAAACGTCCCTTATTCCTACGGAAAATTGGACAACACTTCCTTTGTTTCTACATACTTTGCCACCTTTTTCAAGACCGAATTCAATAACCAAACACGCCACCCTTAAGGCTCAACAATCCAATTGATCGATGTATTTTATATACACCTTTTGAGTCAGTTTTAGTTAGTCTTTTGTCCCGTTTTGCACATATAAGTGTCGTATTAGGATAGTTTTCCTTTCTTTTGAGTCAAATTGGTTAAAATGACCAAATGACGGAAAAAGAGCTAAAAGAGGGCAAAAGAGGAGATTCCAGAGCTAAAAATAGAGAAAGTGGCGA
The DNA here is from genome assembly GCA_029844215.1 of Przewalskia tangutica. Taxonomy (NCBI): domain Eukaryota; kingdom Viridiplantae; phylum Streptophyta; class Magnoliopsida; order Solanales; family Solanaceae; genus Przewalskia; species Przewalskia tangutica. The sequence continues at coordinate 37,502,594 of CM056731.1, read as the reverse complement.
ACGAGGCTGAAACCCAGGCCGGTAGCGCGGCCTCCTGCGATCGAAGCGAGCGCGGCGCCACTATCGAGAGGCTGCGAAGACTCGGCGCGGCGCCTCATGTCGGCGAGTGCGGGGCGCGGCGCCTAAACATCCGAAGCTACGAAGTTGCGGCCGCGCGCTACCGAGCAGAATCGGGCGCGGCGCCAAATCATCCGGCGGATTGCGAGATTCGGCGCGCGGCAGGCCTGCGGCACCGACGCGGAAAAATAAGGTTTCAGACGGATTTTGGGCCGAACTGCGAGGAAAAGTTGAGGCGGTTTTTAGCCTATAAAAGGAGAACCCTAGGCAGTTTTTAAGGGTTCCCCTTCCTGCACAACACAAGATTTTCTTGCTTGGAGATTGGAGACCTAAACTTAGTAATTTCTTTCCTTTTTCTTTTCTTTATTTCAGTTTTTGCATGATGAACTTTGAATTAGTTCTTGTCATATTTATGGCTAGGAACTAATTATCTTATAGACTTTCCATGTTAATTCTCTAGAAACTTATGTTATGATTTAATGATATGTCTATGGTTATTCTTCTTTGAGAGATCTATCCAATAATTGTGTTGAATGCTTGGTAATTAATTGACAACTAATTATCACTATATGATTTCTAATCAGACTCCGAAAGGAGGGGATTGTGAATATGCTGTAAGTTGGGTAAACATTCTTGGATTGGGGATGAAAATACCTCAATTATTTATGTAGCGTTAATGAGAGGCTTAACAACCCAATTTTTGCGCGTAGTGCGTGACGGTTAACTAGGTTTTGCTCTTAATCCTCCTATAGAGTTATCCTTATCACCGAAAGGTAGGTAAGGTGCGATCTTTGAGTTGAGTGTTTATATAACCCTAACGGGAGTATAAAACGATTTCGTAAACCTGCTTTCTCCGAAAGAAGAAGACCATAGTTCGTTGCATTAATAAATAACATAAGCAGATAGTTGAAGAAACATGGAAGCCCTATTCTCATCACCACTGAAGTAAACCCTTATAGTTAAATAGCTTTTATAATTCTTAGTTATCAACAACAAATCCAAATATCAATTTACCAAATAGATACCAAAAGATAGATAGTTGGTAATTGAACCCTAATCCTTGAGGACGATATTCGGTCTTATCAAGACTATACTACTTGTCACGATAACGTGCACTTGCGTTAAAGTGTGTGCATCTTACCGCGCATCAAGTTTTTGGCGCCGTTGCCGGGGATTAGGCATAGTTCAATATCAAATTTGTCTATTTTTAATTTCTAATTTGGTGTTTAATTTTATTGTTATTTTTAATTTTTACGTTTTTTATTTTATTTTCAGAAAATTCGAGGTACCGTGATTGGTTGTTTGTTTTTGATCTATTTCAGGAAATCAGTTTATGCGAAGGAGAAGAGGAGCAGACACTCTTGTTCCCTTCAATCCAGATTGAGAAAACTGCAAGCGAGCGAAAGAATCGGATTGCAACTTTGATAGAAATGGACGGAGGTCAAAACAATAACATGATGAGAGAAGGGTTAGGTGAAAATCAACCTAACCCAGGAGTGCCTCGGCAAATGCCTATAGACGTGGAGGAGAGAGTCCAAATCCAGCCAGAAAGGAGTTTGAGGGACTATGTCTGCGCGAGTGAATGGAGCACAGACATGCATTAGGCTCCATACAATAGGAGCCAACAATTTCGAGATAAAACCGGCGATTCTGAGCATGGTACAACACACAGTGCAATTCGGAAGACTGCCATCGGAGGATCCACATATGCACATAGCGAATCTCTTGGAGCTATGTGCAACTTTCGAATATCTTGGCGTTCTTGATGATCTTGTCAGTTGAGGCTCTTTCCCTTCTCACTCGGGGATAGAGCAAAAGTATGGTTGAATTCCTGCCGATTCGATTTTTACATGGCACGGTAGCACGAAATTCCTAGCCAAGTTTTTCCCCGTGTAAGCGAATGGCGAGAGGAATTGAACAACTTCTACCAGCGGATGGAAGTCCTTATATGAAGCTTGGGAAAGGTTCAAAGATCTACAGAAAGTGCCCACACCATTCGTTGAGTTGTGGAACTTGGTCCACATCTTCTACAACGGGGCGAAAGACAACCGTAACCATTATAGATCACGGCAAGGTGGAGCATTCATGAGGAAAAGCTTGACGCGGCCATTTCGCGAGTTATTAGAAGATATGGCCACTAACAACCATGTCATAGAAGAGGTCGACAAGTGGGAGAAGAACGGTGGGAGTCCACGAAAAGATGCTATTCTTGCCTTGAATGCCCAGTGGCCGCTTTTAGCGAAAGCGATTGCGAGAACATACATGTCGATCATACGGTGCAGATGCCTAAAAGGCGTGAGATATGTGGTGACCACATACATTTGATAGGTGTCCTTGGTGATCCCAACAATATACCAATGGAGCGGCGAGTGTCGGACCATAGGTAATTATCGAGGCAACAGAACAACCCTACTCCAACACTTATAATCCGGTGGAGGAACCCAAATTTCTCATGGAGAGGGAGAGCGTGAGGCGCAGAACCGGCAAACCAATACGAGAACGCGGGAATCAATACGAGCGTGCAGCAGAATACGGGGCGATGCGAAGCGAGATAACGAATCGTGACCGCCATTCAAGCCCCACAACCTCAGCGATTCAATGCACGGTTCGTGAAAAGCGACGAAGCTGAAGCGGTGACATCACTTGCGATGCCTGCACTCCGATTCGTAGCGAAGCTAGATCCTCATTCGGGAACTTGGAAACACAAGTGGGTCGGTAGCAGCGAACAAGCAGCGAGCCACGGGGACATTGCCAAGCAACGAGGTAAATCCGAGGAAGCAATGCGAGCGGTGAGAAGCGGCAAGCGGTTGGAAGCGGCGATCGCTCGGCTAGTAGTTGAGAAGAAGGCAGAGTTAGAAAAAGAGAAGGTGATTGAGCCTAGCCCTGTAGTAGAGAAAACTCGAGAGAAGGAGTTGATGCGCGTTAAGATGCACACACTTTAAACGCAAGTGCACGTTATCGTGACAAGTAGTATAGTCTTTGATAAGACCGAATATCGTCCTCTGGGATTAGGGTTCAAGTACCAACTATCTATTTTCTAGTATCTATTTGGCGAATTGATAATTGATTTGGTTGTTTAGAACTAAGAATTATGAAAGCTATTTAAAATATAAAGGTTCACTTCAGATGTGATGGGAATAGGGCTTCTATGTATCCTCACTATCCGCTTATGCTACTTACTAATGCATTACTTATGGTATTCTTCTTTTGGAGAAAGCAGGTTTACGAAATCGTTTTATACTCCCGTTAGGGTTATATAAACACTCAACCCCAATGTCGTTCCTTACTACCTTTCGGTGATAAGGGTAACTTTATAGGAGGATTAAGAACAAAAACCTAGTTGGCCGTCACACAATGCGCAAAATTAGGGTTGTTAAGCCTCTCATCAACGCTTACATAAATAATTGAGGTATTTTCATCCCCAATCAAGAATGTCTACCCAACTTACAAGATATTCACAATCCCCCTTTCTAATCGATTAGAAATCATATAGTGATAATTAATTGTCAATTAATTACCAAGAATTCAACTCAATTATTGGATAGATCTCACAATAAGAACAATAACCATAAGCATGCATTAATTTATAACATAAGTTTCAAGCAATTCAACATAGAAAGCCCTATAAGAGAATTAGTTCCTAGCCATTGACATGACAAGAACTAATTCAATGTTCATCATACAAAACTGAAATAAAGTAAAGAAAAAGAAAAGAAAATACTTAAGAATGAGTCTCCAAGCCAAGCATCCAAGGGTTGTGTTGTGGAATATTTACAAGATGGATTGGTGGTAGGATGAATGTAGAATGGTGAATGATGGAGTGGAGAATGAATAATTCTTCTAATGATGTAGAGTATTTATAGCCAAAGAATCCTTTTGGTGAAGGGTTAGGGATTTTGTAGGTAGGAAAAGTTATTAGAATCCTTTTAGGTAAGGGTTTTAAGGTAGGAAAAGTTATCCCTTTAGGAAGGAAAAGTTATCCCTTTAGGATTCTGAAAACATGTCAAATTCGCCCAAAGATTTATAATTTCGCGTCGTGCGCATGACCATGACGCGCCATGGCTGAAAATCAACAACTTCTCGACTTTCGGCACTTTTGCGCGCGTACTGCTGCCAGCGCTCCGGTGACGTTTTACGCGGTCCGTCGTTGCCACTTTTCGTCGGACTTGCCGAACTCCTCTATAATTCCCTGAACTTCTTAGACTTCATTTCTTGGCCCTTTTGTGTGCAATTCCATCTCATTTATGCTCATTTTCTCTTCTTTTCGTCATTTCTCCATTTCTGACCGCTGTGACACAAAAGAAAGGAAAACGACCCTAATACTATACTAAACATAAATAAAATGAGTAAAATACTAACTAAAAATGACTCAAAAAGTGTATATAAAATACACCGATCAGGAGTATACAGAGAAGATCCCTTTTCCCCAGAGACTACAGCGAAAGGCGGTTGATAAACAATTCTCCAAATTTTTGGAGACATTTAGAAGTGCGTATCAACATACCTTTCATAGAAGCATTAGAGCGGATGCCTCCTATTTCAAGTTTATGAAGGAGATCTTGGGAAAAAGAAGAAAGGCATGAATATGAGATAATAGCACTAGTAAGAGTGTAGTGCTATCTTGCGTAATAAGTTGCCACCAAAACTAAAGGATCTGGAAGCTTTACACTACTTGCACGATGGGCGGGTGACTTGCAAGAGCTTTATGTGATTTAGGGCGAGTATAAATCGATGCCGCCTTCGGTATTTAAAAGATGGAGTCAGGTGAGGCCAAACCAACCCGCGAGAAGCTTCTGCATGGCCGGGGCGATGGTTCATCCAAGAGGCAAGATTGAGGGCGTAATTGTGAAAGTAGGAAAATTCTTCTTTCCTGCAGACTTCCTCATTCTTGATATGGAAGAAGATGCGGAAATCCCTATCATATTGGGGAGGCCATTCCTAGCAACGGGGAGAGCTTTGATTGATGTTGAAAGAGGAGAGTTAACATTAAGGGTGGAGAATGAAGAAATGGTGTTTAAAGTTTTTAAACACGTCATTGAGCCACCAACCATGAGTGGGTGCTTTGCAATCAGCACCATCAAACCCCCTTGCGAGCCAATACAAGTCAACCAAAGAGAGATGAGCCCAAGAAAGCAGGCATGGTTTTCCGAAATTCCACTAAAGGAGGTATGTGTTCCTGAACTCCCTCTTACTGATAAAGCTAAGAAGAAAAAGAAAACGCAAAATGTGGAGGAAATGGATTAGTTGGGGGCTTGATCCACCCCACGGTTATTAAAGCTAAGGAACTTGCGTCCGGCTAAAAGACGTTAAAGACAACGCTACTTGGGAGGCAACCCAACGTTTTCAATTATGTTATTTCAATTCTTGTCTTTAGATTATTTTAATTTCTCCTAGAACAGTCTCACGGTCTTGGGGTCTTGTGTTTGTGTTATTGACAGTGCAGCATAAATAAACCGGAGGACGGTGAGCAAGCCGAGATTTCGAGAAAAAGCGGGTAAGCGCCACGGTGCAAAAAGAAGCGAGCAGTAGCGAAGTTTGCGCGCGGCCGAGCAGCGGTGGCAAAATTCCAGAAAATTTGCCAAGTTTAGCCGCTAAGCGCCGATTTTGATCTTTCCCGATTCCAATTTCAAAACCTAACTCTCTCTCCAAAACCCACGAAATTCCAAAAATTTGCCCACAAATCCTCCACAACCCAACCCAACCACAACCAAAACTCTTAAATTCCTAAAACCCTTAGCTATCTCAAACAACAAAGCTCCATTCCATAGCCTCAAACCACTAATCAAACAAGAACACTTGAATCTTCTCATAAAAATGTAATCTTTTACGTTTCTTGAGTCCTTTATCAAGTCACGAGGTAGTAGTTTGAAGGAGTATTGTAGTTGAAGTAGTTTGGGTCTTGAAAAGTTGATTGTGAAGTTTGGAGAAAAGAGTAGAAAAGGAGTGTGGGTATTGGGTAGAAGAATTGAAGTTTGGGGGTGTTGTGTTATTGCTAGTTGTTGATTGTGTAGGAAACATTTGTGCCACTAAATTGTAAGCTCCAAACTGCTTTAACCATGGCCACCGGGAAGAGAAGAGGCTCCACATCCACCTCAACCCCACAACGTCGATGATACTAGGTTTGTGAGCTACCAAGCCTTCCAAAGATACAAAAAGCGATACGGACCACTTTAATACGAGAAGGGAATGGACTACCAGAGGGAGTCATATGGGGAAGAAGATGTTTATGAGCCCATTCGGTCGATGATTGAGTTAAGGGGGTAGAGGAGATTCGTAAATCCGGAGAAGATAACACCAGTGAACACAATAATGGTGCGTGAATTTTATGCCAACTTTCCGGAGAAGGTGGAAAGGGGATGCTTGTTAGGAGTTTATGTGTATGCGTGGCGAGAGGATGTAAATGCACATTGAAGGCGGTTGATGTTGAAGAAAGAAGTGATTGGAATCACTTTAGAACATGGTCTAAGACCGACCGCATCGACCGGAATGCCGTTCATAACCGCGAGCTACCGTGGGGCTGTTTTTGATATTGGAAGAAATGGGTCAAGAGCGACATGTGCCAATTCAACAAAGAAGCCAAATGTTGTCTAGATTTCGTCAGCGCCGCGTGATTCCATCCACGCACTTCACCGCGAGTGCGGAGGATAGGATTAAACCGATATATGGAATTATGAGGAATGACGATTGATGTGGGGAAAGAGATAGTGCGAGCATTGAAGAAATCAGCGAGTTGGTGACAACAGTGGATTGGGACACGACCACTTATCACTAGTCTATCGCCTTCCGAGGGTCCCAACTCTACCACCGACACTCGTGAGAAACCAATGCCAGGTGTCTGTGGGATAGTACACTCTTTCCTGCACTCAAGCCCCATCACCGGACGGAGTACAACCAAGAAGAAGCGGCAGCAGCAGAGGCGCGATGAGCGAAGATGAGCACGAAATAGGGGCTCATATGCGGCGAGACCTAGCCACCACCAACCAAGCGAGAACCTCCGGTCGCCGATGATGGAGCAAGTGCTCGAGAACTGCAGAATGATGATGCAACATTTCGGCACATTGATACTGAGACAAAATGAGTTGAGACAGGGCGGCGTGAGTTGCGACAAGCGGCAACAAGATTGAGGCGGGAAGCGGCAATTTGCACTGGCAGAGATGAGTTCCTGTTCAACCAATGGTCAACGATTATCCACCGCCACCACCACTATTTTAGCCAAAGTCCGTAAGTGTTTTATTTTTAGTGTCTTTGAGTCTACACATTGGGAATGATGTGTGATTTAAGTTTGGGGGTGTTTTATGTGTATCTTGTTTATTTGTGTCATGATATGTTTTATTTAAGTCTTTTTGATTGTTTTATGTTTATTTTGAGTCACCAATTTTTTTTCTTTTTGAGTCATAATTGCCTGTCAAAGATCATGAATGCTGTAGTTGCTAGAAACACCTAGTGAAGTAAGGTGGAATAATGTAATGAAATTGAAGCAACTATCTAAACACTTAGGTTAGATATGCCAAAAACTCACAGAATCTGTCTAGTTGGAGTTTCTTGCTTGAATTATGCATGCTAAAGGATAAATACTTACGTGTTATGACTTCTTGCTATTTGAGACGAAATAGTTAGGATATGCATGTTAGGGAGATGACTCAGGCATTTCTTTGATAGCCAATTCTTACCATTCTTTTCTATCCCGGACTTTAAAAAGAGTCCTAGTCAGCCCCATTGAGCCAAATATTGAAACTTCTTCTTTGACACCCTATATTCCCAAAAATTGTGCCATAAGTAAAAATGTGAAGTAGTGGAATAAAATGTGTTAAAAAAGAGACAAAAAGAGTGAATAAGCCTGTTGCACCCCAATAAAAAGTAATAAGAAATAGGCAAAAGCCTAAGTTTGGGGTGCTTGTCATTATTAGATACTCCACTCTTCCAAAACAAAAGAGGGAAAAGATAGAATCGAAGTGAAGAAAAGAACAAAAAGAAAAGGAAAATACTGAAAAGCTGAAGAGCTTATGGTACACGAAATGAGCCTAAATGCCTATTTTTACCTACCTATACCTAAGCCTACATTGCAACCCTTAAAGTCCTGAAGATCTCTTTTATGCATATCCAGAATTAGTGGAGAATATCAAGTAAGCATGCCATAGTAATTCTTGAATTTATATGCATGATTTAGTATATTGACTTCCATTAAGCATGATGAATATGAGTTTGCGAAATATCTAGCTTCATGTGTTTAGTGTGCTGAAATTTCATGCTATATGTTCCTGCATATTATTTTGCTAACCTTCATGTTTTTCTAGTTAACTCTAATGCAGCAAAAGTGATCAATGGCAGTGAGTCTTTTATTTTCGTTCTTTGAGTCTTTTATTTCTTTCTTTCTATCTTTGCTCGAGGGCGAGCAAAGGTTAAGTTTGAGGGTATTTGATCGGTGTATTTTATATACACCTTTTGAGTCAGTTTTAGTTAGTCTTTTGTCCCGTTTTGCACATATAAGTGTCGTATTAGGATAGTTTTCCTTTCTTTTGAGTCAAAGTGGTTAAAATGACCAAATGGCGGAAAAAGAGCTAAAAGAAGGCAAAAGAGGAGATTCCAGAGCTAAAAACAGAGAAAGTGGCGAATAAATACTGGCTTAATCAGGTATATAGAACAACTTGTTGCAAGTGGTGTGGCTGCAGTGGAAGAAGTTATACGCCGGGGAGTAAGTTTTTTTCTTCTTCTCGCTGAACATATGTTGCAAGAAACTTTGAAGTTGTGGCTGAGTTTTCTGGTGCTCTGTCTTTAGGTGGCTGATCCAAATAAAATTGCTGTTGGTGGTCATTCCTATGGGGCATTCATGACAGCAAACCTCCTTGCACATGCACCTCATCTTTTCTGTTGTGGAATTGCTCGTTCTGGTGCTTATAACAGAACACTAACACCTTTTGGGTTCCAGGTAGACCTCCCAAGTCCTGTTTGAGTTCGACAAGTCTGAAGTCCTAATGATTTGGTGTTTCACCCTGTATTATAGGAGGATTTAGTTCATTCACTTGCGTTGCTGAGAACTTAGGTGTTTTCTTTTTCAGAACGAGGAAAGAACACTTTGGGAGGCCACCACTACTTATGTTGAGATGAGCCCCTTTATGTCAGCCAATAAGATTAAGAAGCCTATTTTTCTTGTCCATGGGGAGGAGGACAACAATCCAGGAACCTTGACAATGCAGGTAAAATGACGGTCCTCTTATTTTTACTTCTATCAGCATCCTGTTTCAAGATTGCCATGTTTTCCTTTAATATTGCCCCTGTCATCTAAAGTAGGTAACATAGTTGCAAATGTTCTTGATTTACTCCGTAAATTTGCTAGTTCTTCAAAAATATATTAATGAGTTTGCTAGCGTTGACTTCAAGAGTCTTGATCTTAATCACTTTTTTCTTTTTGCATAATACAGTCGGATCGTTTCTTCAATGCACTGAAAGGTCACGGTGTACTTTGTCGCCTTGTAATTCTACCATATGAGAGTCATGGTTATGGAGCACGGGAGAGTATAATGCATGTACTCTGGGAGACTGATCGGTGGCTCCAAAAGCATTGTGTCTACTCTTCAGATGTCAAGGCAGATGCGTGCAAGGACAATGCAGAAGAGACAGTAGATTCACAAAGCAAAGCTGTTGCTGCTGCTGGAGGTGTTCAAGAGCTTGCAGATTTGGATGAAGACAAATTTCACTCCATCAGAAGGTCATTATTGTGGTAACATCTTATTTCATGCAAATATCTTCCTATGTTCATAATTTCTCATATCAAGAACTTGATTCTTCTGCCATGGGAAATGTAGTCAAGTCGATTGATCTTTGCTTGAATAAAGTTTAACTTGATTCCCCACGTGCAGTAAATTCAAAGTTGGTCACATTTTGTTTAAGCATGGATAAATGCAGTTTCATTCTACCTTGAAATTACTTTGCTGCATTTTATCGTTCATTAACCAAGATTTGACAGATATAGTTTTGTCATTCCATATTAATATCATGATGAGTCATGGACCTTCATCCTTGAACACCTTGGAGGGCTTTAGAACTATATTCCAATAGTTGCTATGGTAGTGGTTTGCGAACTTTCTCCTCAAATTCATTGCTTGTCCATGTTCGGTATGAGGTTAGATTTACATAGAGATTGGTGGCTTGCTTTCTTCTTTTTAAGGATGCAAGAGGTTAATTGGTTTGAAGGATAGGAAAGAAAGGATTAATGCCATTCATTAATTTTTGTAGATTTACATGGAGATGGGTGCCCCCTTTTTATGTGGAAATACGCTATATCTTTTATTAACGCTCCTTTTCACCTTTCCTTTCATTCTTACCAATCTACCAGTAGACTCTCAAATACCTGTTTCCCTTTTCCCCTAATTGTCCAGTCCTAACGCAAGTGCGTTGAATGACCAAAACACTATTTCTGGTAACCACCTTGAATAACAAGGTTACATCATGAGTTCAATGCATCATTGGTGGTCATTTTATTCACTGGAATTTACTCTTATCACTCTCTTTTCTCAATTGCCCATCTTTGTTTCTTGAATTGTAGATTTCATGGGTGACAAGCTACCTGGAGATGAAGCCAGAAGGGTATCGGATAAGGTCCGTGCCGACCACATATACAGTATTCTATAGCAACCATAAGAACCCTCTTAAAGAAGTGCAGGTCACAGTATTTTCATTAGACGCTGTGCTTCTTTAATGCCATGGCCTCATGGGTGATAATACTGCGTTGTTCTGCTTTGCGCCATTATAATTTAGAAGTGTAAAGCTATTGTTCATTAATTAAAGAGGAACTTCATATTGGATATGGTAAACATCTTTGTACTGCGTACAACGATTAGAAATTGTTGATTCAGTACTCAATGTATTGCTAGGTTATAATTTCGTTAACTTATTATGTTGTGTTCTTATGTGGTTCAACTTTGAAAATATCTGATTGAAATTTAACGTTATTTCTTATTGAGCTTATACTATTCGATCAATATATATATATATATATTGTTTTTGGATAAAGTCTAATAGAATGATCTTACATTGTAGACTTGTGAAAAACAATACCAAGTAACAAGTATCTTATTACAAAATTAACTACCGTATTAGTCTACTTGAGGTTGACTCTATAAAATTTTAGTGGTCATTTCGTGCCATTTATACTTTGACTCTTTCCAAATTCAATAAATTAGCTTTATGACTAGAAATTCTCTACATACTAACAGTGAGTGGATAACAATAGTTTTAATCTAGTCGGCATAGCCATATGGATGTTCTTTTTTCATTCTGCTTTATTTTTTTATTTATTAAATTTGCATGGACTTCAATAGATTGGAAGAATTTTTAGGGATAACTTCTTACCATGTGATTTTGAGTATATGTCGTTTTTTTGACATCAAGTATCTTGACAGGTGCATCTAATGGTTTATGTGGGATATATACCAAACTTTTTCGAGTTACATTCTCTCATTTTATTCTCTGCTTATTACTTGCACCCATTCAATGAGATCACTTAAATAAACATTATTTCTTTAAAGTATGGTCTGGAATCAACAAGAAGATTACCCTTCTCGCAATGTATAGGTTAGAAAATTAAGTTGCCCTTGATTATTTGATAATATATACTTTCAGCACGTGCTTTCTAATATCCTTTCTCAAACATGCATGCGGCACTCCACAGTACTAGGCGCGGAGGTAGGGCGCAACTGAACCCCTACACTACTGGAAAATTACATCATACAAAGTTCATTTTTTTAATGTATATATGAATCCTTGATTTCTTGTTGTGTTTATTTCCTTATATTTTTAATCACTTAGTGAAAATCCTGTGTCCGCCATTACACAATACACTATAAGAAATTTAAGATTCTAAGTTCATCAAAGTAGACCCAGCTACTCCTGTTGTGCATAACGACATGAAGAACATAAATAAAACATAGTTTTATGATGTTAAAAATTCAGGAGGAAGACTCCACGCACTGAAGGAAAAACAGAGGACACAAGGAATATAAAATTAGAAGAAAAGGCATACACACACACACATATGCTGTTGCTATATTATGTATAGTAGTATTATTATTTATCTATCTTACAGAGCAATGACAATATATTTAGTACTAGTATATATAGTCAAGTTACTTGGGATGATGGGGAAAACTTAGTCAAGGATGACAGCATTCAGTAACAGGAATTTGGAGAACGTGAAAGACGCCCCCTAGGCCCTGTTCACAAGTCGATTTATATTAGAAGAAAAGGCATATTGTTCACAAGAATTTAGATACACTGGTAATTATAAATTAAAAATGTATGCTGCAAGTATATATAAGTTAAATCCAAAAAGAAAAAAAGCATGTCATACTATAAAGGAGTATTATATCTATAGAACAGTGACTATATGTAGTATATAGTCAAGTGTGGCAACCACCAACCGGACTACTATACTTCAACAAGAATTTCAATCGTGAAAGATGGCTGTGCCAAAGGCTCTCACCATACATTTTAAATACTCATTTCCTTCACTTTCATTTCCATCATTACTTGTTCGGTTTCCCTAGCACCTAATAAGAAACAACAGAAGGAAAGGAATTTAAATTCTCTCTATTTTTCCACAAGCTAAGAGTACTAGAAATGGCCCTAGCTGCTGCAGTAATCAGTAACTATGAAGAGGAGGAGATTGTTCGCCCCATAGCGGGCTTCTCTCCAAGTCTTTGGGGTGATCGTTTCCATTCATTCTCCCTCGATAATCAGGTCTTTAATTTGTCATCAATTCGTCTTCTTATCTTGTTGGATCATAAGGAAGTTCATTTCAGACTTTGAACATGCATTTTCTTTTTAAATATATTTGTAGGTTGAAGAAAAGTATGCTCAAGAGATTGAAACTTTGAAGGAACAAACAAGGAGTTTGTTAATGTCGGCTTCTGCAGGAAAATCATTGGCTGAAAAGTTGAATCTGATTGACAATGTTGAACGCCTTGGAATTGCCTATCACTTTGAGAAACAAATAGAGGACATGTTGGATCAGATTTACAATGTTGATCCTAACTTTAAGGGTCATGAATACAATGATTTATGCATTTTATCCCTTCAATTTCGACTATTGAGACAACATGGTTACAATATCTCCCCAGGTAGGTCCATTACGTATGATACATATGTTTTTTGTTTGTTGTTATATCAATAATTCTTGGTAGTTTACACCAGGGAATTTTTGTTTTTATGCTTTTCTGCATGAAAACTGATCTTTTGTTATTCTTCATGAATCAGAAATCTTTAGCAGATTTCAAAACGCAAATGGAAAATTCAAGGAATCTCTTAGCGACGACATCAGAGGTCTATTGAACTTATATGAAGCTTCACATGTTAAGGACTCATGGAGAGTGTGAGATGATATTAATCTCCTTTGGGGAGTCTTTCATTAATATCAAAATATATATAGAGTACAATGTTCATCCCTTAAACAATAGGAATCCTAAACCTATACAAAAGAGGAATCCTAGTCTTACCATAATTATATTTACACAATATATGAAAATATTCTAATTATGGGTAGGGATACGATTGTTTCTATAATATACATGTTTACACACCCTCACGGAGCGAGGAGGCTGGCAATGAGGCGATCCAAGTCAAGAAATAAGCATGCAGGAAGTCCTTTGATAAATATATCTTGCATACTGATAGGATGATGGAACATGTAACACTCTGACATGACCTAGTGCAACTTTCTCACGAACAAAGTGTAGGTCTATCTCAATGTGCTTGATTCGCTAATGTTGAACCGAATTATGAGACAGATAGATGACAGAGATGTTATCACAGTACACAATAGATGTCTGACGTAAAGGACACTGAAGTTCTAACAGTAAATTTCTGAGCCAACAAATCTCAGCTACTACATTTTGGCGCCTCAGACTCGATCTAAACCTTTGAGCGAGATAGGGTAGCCTGTCGCTTGGCAGACCAAGAAATCAGATTATCCCCTAAAAAAACACAAAAGTCGGAGGTGGAGCGTCGCGTGTCCGGGCACCCTGCCCAATCTGCATCCGTATATGAAAGCAACATGTTTGGTGCAGAGGGTATAGGTGCAAACCATAATCAAGAGTGCCCTTAATGTATCAAATGATACGCTTAAGAGCAGTGAAATGAGACTCCCTGGGGGGCATGCATGAATAAGCACACATGTTGAACAACATAAGCTATGTCTGGCCTGGTAAATGTGAGATACTGAAGTGCACCTGTAAGGCTCCTATACAGAGTAGGATCAGAGACTGGAGCACCATCCATAGCACTGAGCTTAGATTTCGAATCGACTGGAGTAGGCATAACTTTGCAATTCGCCATCTTACCGCAGACCTATCTCTCTCTGCGTACTTACGCCACGAATACATGTGATTGGCGCACTGGCGATATCCCCAAGAAATAACTCACCTTTCCCAAATCAGTCATTGCAAATTCGGACTTAAGCAAGGCAATACTCACATTTTTCAATCTATCCGGCGAGGCGATGTAACAATATCATCCACGTACAGTAATAAGTAAGCAGTGCTACTACCTCGATGAAAAATGAAGAGTGATGTATCACTCTTGCTGCATACAAACCCAATCTGCAAGATATACCTGGCAAAACGATCATACCACGCACGAGGGCCCTGTTTCAGGTCATATAGTGACTTACGAAGACGACACACATAGTGAGGGACTGCTGGATGGGTGAATCACGCCCCGTACCCCGGGCCCGCGACTGGTGCCCTACCTGGGCACCCTTCTATTCATACAACACAATAAACCGCGGAAGATAAATAACACTCATTTTTTTTAAAACAAAGGCAAAGCCGATAAGATTGCCATAATATAAATCACCCAAAAGGGTCTACACTGTTCAATAATGTAAATCCAACTCTAGCCAGTCCAGCCTACATATGAATACAGACCTCTAAGAGTTTGGACAAATACTATGACGGGACAAGGCCCCGCCGTACCCCTGAATATACCTAGCCATAATGACAAACTCCGGAACATTGGAGCCATCTCAAAATGCTGAACCAGGATCCTAAGCTCGCGGATCCACAACTGTGTACCTAGACCTGCTGACATGAACGCAGCCCCCGAAGTGGGTCAGTACAACAAGTACTAAGTATGGAACGGAAATAAAGTACAACAATTAAGATCATAACTATACAAGGAATGACAGGGGCAAGTATGAAAATCAAATACCAGATCCTACCGTGTCATATAAAAATCAGAGCCAACTGTACCTTGTATCACTGTACTACTGTAACACCACACCACTTTCAATTAGGAAAGCCATATCAAAATTCGGGACACCTGCCCTCAGCATATAATATCATAGAAGCATGCTCGTGAAATACAACATCACTGTCAGCATGTAACAAGTATAACATACAACTACCCGCACACTGTGCCTTTTTAACAATGAGAGTAAACTTTACATGCTTTAAAATATGAAGCTTATGATCAATCTAGGACCACCCGCCCGTAGTATCATTATGCAAACCTACTCCTGAGACTGTTTCACCCGCAAGGGTCTTGTGGACCCGCATAAGACAATTTGCCCCGCATAAGACTATTTCACCCGCTTAGACCCTACGGGCCCGCAATGAACATATACGCCATGCTCACATCATAGGTAGCAAATCCATGAAGATGTATAATGTCTTGGGGATTTACCCCACAATTATACTGAGAAGGTGTATAACGTCTTGGGGGTTTACCCCACATTTATACTCAGGAGGTGTATAACGTCTTGGGGGTTTACCCCGCATTTATACTCAGGAGGTATATAACGTCTTGGGGGTTTACCCCGCATTCATACTCAGGAGGTGTATAACGTCTTGGGGGTATACCCCGCATTTATACTTAGGAGGTGTATAACGTCTTGGGGGTTTACCCCGCATTTATACTCATAACACTAGCACCAATGACTATCATGAACAACATATGCAAGTTAAGATAATCTTTGACTCTCAACATCATAAAATGAATAGACCATCATTTTAACAAACCAAGACAATTTCCATGCCTTCTTTTTCAACAATTCAAGACAATACTATTTAGGCGAGCCGAAGTACTATCAAGGCACAAAATAGAATAACTATCATTTAAGCAAGCCAAAGTACTATCAAGGCACTAACACACCTTGCATTACTAAGGATTAAAGTCCATTACGATAATGTACGTGAGCCGTACATTCACTTTATGAACTAAATTTCCATTTTAGGAAAGCCCAAGTACTACATGTATCGCTAGGAAGTAGGATCCAATACATGTATCATTTTGAAACCATCATTTAGAAAATCGAGACACTTATCGTACCAAGTATCCTTCTAACACATGGTTTTGGCAAATCAAGGCACTAGACCTCACGTGTTACTTTAAAACATCTTGAACATCAAAGCGTCACATATCATGTATTATATTAAGGACTTAATCATGGACATTCTCGCACGATTTCCTTAAAACATTTTAAACCATCCCTTGAATTTCCACTAAAACTTGTTATAACAAACTTCCCATAAAGCCGTTATAACCACTTCATTTTTAGACAACTAACGCACCATTACCTCTTTCCTTTTTATAAAAAACCAAGGCATTATCATGCCACGTAAGGGAATTGAACCCAAAGTACTTTGTACATCTATTATTTATAAAAGAATCGTTTCATGAAATATTAGAGCGTTGGACCCAAAAGTACTTTCACCATTAAAACTAAGTTACTTACTTTTTTAAACTCAAGTAACTTATACTTTTAAGACCAAGTAACTTATACTTTTCAAATCGAGTTTAGTACACATTTTCGAAATTCAAGTCCCAAGTACTTTCGAAAATCAAGCCTCCTGTACTTACAAAATTAATACTTTTATGAGCCGTGAATAGGTTATTCCCGTTTATAACGATCTTGTTAAATCAGCCATGATCTAGAAAATGTAATACAATTTTGTCTTATCTTAGTTTCTATGCAGATGGAGAATTCTACTCATTTCAATATAATTGATTGTCGATACATTTTCATTAACGCTGCAATGGCTTGTTTGATACCTATTCTCATTAGTATAGTAATTTACCAAGGTCAACTCGACTCTAATACTTCCTAACGACTCTTACCAACATCCCCCATAAGACTTGGTAAGAACTTAGGAACATTCTAGACATGCCTTTAGCATAAAATTAATAACATGAATACTTCCTATAACAAGGCAAGTATACTTCAAGAATAAGTCATGTATACCCCAATAACAAGACAAGTATACTTCAAGAAAATAAGTCAAGTATACTCCAAATAACAAGACAAGTATACTTCAAGAATAAGTCATGTATACCCCAATAACAAGGCAAGTATACTTCAAGAAAATAAGTCAAGTATACTCCAAATAACAAGGCAAGTATACTTCAAGAAACAAGTCAAGTATACTCCAAATGACAAGGCAAGTATACTTCAAGGATAGTCATGTCGATAGAAGGAAGGAGTTCACATACCTCGTGACGACTAACCCATACGACAAGTAGCAAAATGCTCCGAAGTACTTCAACCTCATCGGCTATTCCTTAAGCCAAGTAGACTATGCTACACGTAGTACTTCAACCTATAATGACGATAACACTTCTATCAATATCATAGTTACTTAGTATAAGACTTATACCAAATAATGCTCTCTAATTCTACCGAAATTCGGGCAGCACTTCCTTTGTTTCTACGTACTTTTCCACCTTTTCCAAGACCCGTATTCATCAACCAAAACGCCACATTTAAGGCACAACCAACTCAGCTAATCAAAGGGGATTACACGCCCAACAGGACATGTAAAATTCTGTCCCAAAACCATACCAAAACAGCCCCTAAAACAGTCCACAATTAACTATAACGAGGGTGGAATGTGAGGCCTTTCAACGCCTTTCCACACCCTTATTCCTTCGGGGTTTTCATTAGCAATCTACTACATTAAACATGAAATATAGGGGCTGATTTTCCAGCATACAACACATCTAAAATAGAACTGCACAACAACGCCTCACAGTTTCATGCAGTTTTTCCGGCCAACTACTACAACCAAAGTCCTCTTTATAACTCCTTATGATCCAATTCGTATTTCAAAATTTATATACAAACAACATCAACTTGTAACAACCATATTCCCTTCATTTTAACATGCGATTAGTGACGTTAAACAACAATAACAACAACCAACGAATCCGATATTGACCAAAACTGTCCAGAAAATCGGTAAACACCAAACATGTCACATAGGTTTCTTATACTCCATTTTTCTTGTTACAAGTTCTTACCCTAATTACCACAACATGTAATATATAATTACTTCAAGAGGAAGAAGGAAACGTACCACAAATCTTAGCCAAAACAGTCCCAAAGTCACGACACACACTACACAGTTTTGCACCACTCTTCACGTTACAATCACACACATGTAACTTCTACGAGTTTGTAATCATCTTATCTTCTTGTTGTTCTTCCAAAAAGTTCGTAACAAGTTAAGGGTTTCAAGGCCTTGTTCTTGGCCAAACCGTGATCCACACTTTGATGTGTTAAACTTGGCTTAGAACTTAGTCTAGGTGCTTAATCTTGGAAAGAAAAATACTTTGATCTTGATCTTGTATTTGGATATGGAGATTTCGAATTGCTCTAGGTTTTTGGAGGGATGAGGGTTTGTATGGATTAATATATTTTGTTCTAAGTCTTCAAGACTTATCTATATAAAGGTGTGTGGAGTCTTCACAAGACAAGTGAGGAGGGCACTTGCTAACCTCCTATTGGCCAAGTATTTCTTCACAAAAAAAATTTCATCCACACTTAGTTATTTTTCATTCAATTTCGATGGACATGTAACATAGTATACCAAGACTTAATAAATCCACTAAGTCCATAATTCTAATGAAAAATAATTCCATTACTAGAATTAATTCTTGTCATCACATTAAACTAAAAAAAATTCCGTATAAGGAAATGTAAACATCCTTTCATTCCGACATTCAAATCTTATTTCTATAATCATGTTCTCACTTAGTAGCTATGGAATTACGGGGTGTAACAGGTGAACCCAGACGACTGATGCATGTACACTGTTTCTCTCAGGTCCCGTGTAAGAATGCATTCTTCACATCAAGTTGATGATCGGTCAGTGTTTGCCCATGACAATACTCAAAACTGTGCGAATAGTAGCCGGTTTGACAACCGGGCTGAAGGTCTCTCCACAATCAATGCCCTCCTACTGATTTGTGCCATTAACCACAAGACGGGCCTTATACCTCTCAAGATCCCCATTTTCTCTGAACTTGTGACGAAAAAGCCACATACAACGAATTACATTCACCCCCTCAAGTCTAGGTACTAGATCCACGTGTGCTGTTTAGTCAAAGCATTGAATTCCTCATACATAACAACATTCCAGTTAGGGTCTTGTTTGGCCAATTTTGGGATCTTTGGAAGTGGAGAGATGGTTTGGGCAGACAAGTTGAAATGGACTTTGGGTTTGAAGATTCCATGCTTTGAACGAGTTTCCATTGGATGAGTAGGGACAATGGGTGGCGGAGTGGTGTCTAAGAGGAGGGTAAAGTCGGATAAGGAGAAGGTGGGGGCGAAGCCGTCGGAGGCGCTGCGGCTCCTGGATCGAGCGCCGCGGTGCTAGAAGGTTGACAGGCTTCTCTGAAGTTTGGGAGCCGCGATGCCTCAGTACAGGGCCGCGACTCTGTCGACGGTGTTTCTGAAGATTGCTCACTGGAAATAAGGCGCCGCGGCACCTCCTCTTGGGGCCGCGACACTGACGACGGAACAGAGGATGTGAGCTGTTCGAGGATGAGGGGAGATATGGCAGGCTCGTCAAGAAATGAGTAGTCCAGTTTTTGGAATTTTGGAAGATTCGAAAACGAGAATGTGGTCTCATCGAATGTGACGTGACGAGATATATGGATTTGATGAGTCGACAAGTCATAGCATAGATAGCCCCTATGGTTTGGCGGGAATCCTAGGAAGACACATTGAGTGGACCTAGGAGCAAGCTTGTGGGGGGAGGTAGAGCTAAGGTTGGGATAGCACAGACAACCGAAAATCCGTAGATGATCATAGGAGGGGACTCTATGGTAGAGGATTTCGGTAGGGGTCATATTGTGAAGAGTGCTAGTAGGGAGAATACTTAGAATGTATTCTGACATTTTAGCAGAATAGACCCAGAAGGGTGGTGTCAGGACCCGACCTCGGGCCCGCGACTGGTGCCTTACCCCGGGCACCCTAGTGATAAAACATCAGAGAAAAATCAGCGGAAAATAAAACTCATGAGAAATAAACAGTGATACAAAAACGGGCTGATCCAAAAGTCGCCTTACTGCATAACTATATAAATGAAAACTTGAACAGTTATCCTTTACAACCCTGCCCACAACAGTACTACATACCTCTAAGAATGTAACAACAACTATGACGGGACAGGGCCCCGTCATACCCCTGAATGTACAAGTACCTACAATAACAGGGGACTATACCAAAAGATAAGCCTCCGGAGAAACGAAGCTTCCCAAATGCATAACTGTGATCCTATGAGTGAGGATCAACAAAAGGTGTACCTCAACCTGCGGCATGAACGCAGCCCCCCGAAGGAGGTCAGTACAACAGGTACCAAGTATGTGAAATCAAAAAATCGTAATGAAATCATAATACTATATAAAATGTAGGCATGTATGATAACCAAAATACAGTACACAAAGCCTGGTAAACAACAAGAGTAATGAAAAAATCAACATCGTCTTTTAAAAAGACCATTTCACAATCTATAAACAATCATGTCAAGTCAGGGACGCATGCCCTCAAAGTCATTACTCAAATATAACCACGGGTCTCATGCCCAACAATATCAAACGTGCCCGTGGAATTCCTTCCTCACTGCCGGCAGTCTATGATATAACAACACCAAGGAGTACACATGAACACCAGGTCCCACCTGTGTCATAAGAACCGTACGGGGCAAGTACGAAGGCCGACTACCAGATACCTCCTGCGCCCTCACGGCCGGCAAGTAAAGCAACTACCGGATACCTACCGTACTAACACATCAGATAATCTGTACCACCGTGACCGGGGCAAGTACGAAAGCCACTACCAGATACCACCTGCATCACGTCGCTGACCGGGGCAAGTACGAAAGCTAACTACCAGATACCGCCTGCATCACGAGACTTCGTCCTAAAATTGTTATAACACATCTCACGGTGGCCGGCAAGTACGGCCGACTACCGATACCTCTGCGTCACGCATCGGCCGGGGCAAGTACGAAAGCCAACTACCAGATACCTCCTGCATCACGAGACTTCGCCATAATACTGACCGGGGCAAGTACGAAAGCCAACTACCAGATACCGCCTGCATCAGCTACGACCGGGGCAAGTACGAGGGCTAACTACCAGATACCGCCTGCATCAGCTACCCTCATGGGGAGCTAGTCCATGGAATAACACTATCAACAGGGAACGAACCCTCATCGTGGCCGCATACCCGTGGACCTTCCATCGAGTCAGTATGCCCAACATGATCGAGAATAACATGACCGACCCTCCATCGAGAGACGCGGTAGCATAAGGATACAATACTTGTACACCAAGACTATCACAAGCAAACATAGGCAAGTTATTCACACTCAAGGTACTTTCATTTTATGCCAAAAATCCGGGTTTTAACCCCAAGGTACGACTTACTTTATCTCTTTAAAAAGTCCATTTCTTTTCACAAAAGTCACATGATACTAACACCCGTAGTATCAAAATGGAGTAACTATTATTTTAAGTAAACCAAAACAATTTCCATACTTCCTTTTTAAAATAAACCAAGACAATACCATGTCTTCTTTTTAAACCAAGTCAAGACAATACCATGCCTTCTTTTTAAAATAAAAACACTTCTCCCTTTTAAAGTCAAGTAGCAATATACTTTTCAAAATAGTTTAGGCTTCCTAACTTCAAATTCTCAAGTCTCATCTCTTTTAGAAATCAAGTTTCTTACTTTAGAAGTTCAAGAAACCAGTACTTGTTTATAATGATCTTATTAAAGCAGCCATGATCTAGAAAATGTAATACAATTTTGTCTTATCTTAGCTTCTATGCAGATGGAGGAATTCTACTCATTTTACTTTAATTGGTTGTCGATACATTTTTATTTATTAACGCTGCAATGACTTGTTTGTTATTTATTCTCATTCGTGCCGTAACTTAGCAAAATCAACTCTACTCCAAAATATACAACTAACGACTCTTACCAACATCCCCCATAAGACTGGGCAAGATCTAGGATAACTTTATTCTTTTTAAAGACCAAGTACTCATTACTCACGAATGAGGTTTCACAACCTTTTTACACAATTCAAGTCCTTAACATTTCATATCAAGTCACTTAACTCTAGAACCAAGTCAAGGACACAAAAAAAGAAATCCAACTCCTTTAACACACGTGCGTCTACCGCACTATATATTTCACAATATAATCATGCTCAAGAGAATAGGAAAAATCACATACACGCGACGATTATCGACAAGTAGCAAAAATGCTCCAAAGTACTATAACCTTGCTAGCCTTTTTCACCCTTCAAGTAGAATACGCTACTCGTAGTACTTCACCCTATAATGGCCATAATACGTCTATTAGCTTCTAGCTTTAACGTAGAATATTCTAATTGTAAAGTCCCTTATTCTACGGAAATTTGGACAACACTTCCTTTGTTTCTACGTACTTTACCACCTATTTCAAGGCTCGAATTCAATACCCAAACGCCACTTTTAAGGCCCAACAATACAAAGGGGATTACACGCCTAATCTTGGACCTGTAAAATTCTGCCCCACAATTCATATTAAAACAATCCAACTAGTTTAAGGCAACTCCTTGGCTATAACATGCTCACATATCAACCTTTTCAAATCATTTCAATTCAACTCGTTAATTCAACATGCTATATAAGTCTTAACCAATTATAACAACGATATACCCTTCTATATACAACATGCAATGATTTTTGCTAACAACCGAATTGATTACTACACTAGTGACTAACATGCCCATTTCTCAAATACTATAACTTGTAATTTTCAATTACATGAGATGGTGAAGGTTTTACCTAAATAAGCCCTCTTTCCGAAATCTTATTCACGCTAAAATCACCCACATGAACCCTCTACAAGCTGCCCACATAATTCCTTCTTGTCGTCTTTCCAAAATTTTACTAGGTCGTGGTTTTCCCTTGAAATTTCTAGAGAGAAGGGAGATGAAATTTTTAGAGAGAAGGGTTCTTTGAAAAATGACCAAGTCTTCAAGACTTGGTCAATAAATAAGACTTTCTCTTAGTCAAACAGATGGGAGGGACACTTGTCACCCTCCCACAGGCTTTTAACAAAAATATCTTCTGATTTTTCTCCTGTTTCCACGAAATTTCCCGCCTCGGCGCCACGGCCCTGCAGACGGCGCCGCGGCGCTGAAACTTCTGAACACCACAACACCGCGGCGCTGTGGCACCTGCCTGAAAACACTTTCATGTTCGTCTGCCCACTGAATTTGTAACTTCAATATCTTTCTACTCCGGTGTCCTAACGACGAGCGGTTTGTTGCGTTGGAAGCTAGACTCAACGAACTTCATACTGGGCTATTGAAACACCTAAAAACTCCTAATGAACTAGGAGATATACCGCTCCAAAGTTTACTCAAAACTGTCCAAAATATTCTGTCAACTTATCTTTCCAATTTTAATTCTTATTTTCCTTCGTACGTTCCCAATACATGACCTGAAATTCCGGGGTGTAACATTCTTCCCTCCTTAGAAACATTCGTCCCGAATGTTCCTTCTAAGTCTCCAAAACGCATGCGCCAGTATAGTCTTCACTACTACACCTACAAAGTCAATTATGCCACAAATGACAATAATATAATAACCACGCAAAAACTTAAATCCCAGCCAATGAGGAATCACCTCTAAAGCGTATAACAACACTATTAGCTCTCACCCATGGTCTAAGGGTACTCTCTTCACATCTTCTCTTCACAAAAATGATCACTTCCATTCCCTTAACACATGTTCGCTTCTTTTCTTACTCGTCGTACCCTCCTCGTACACTCGAACTCTTTCTAGTATACGTACCACATTTCCGTCATTGCTTCAGTTCTCAAAATCTCGGGGTTACTATCTCCAACTTGGTCATTACTAGCTTCAATTTCCTTTAGGGCCATTCCCGGCCTTCATGATCCGATTCTGGTCGAACGCATCCACGAACTCGTACGATGATTAGCTAAACTTGGGCCTAGCACCCTTGTGACCTTATCACCTAGAGGGACCACCTCAAACTTACCTCACTTCATTCCAGGTTGCGGGTTGACCCGCGATTGGTCCTCAACCCGACCCATTACGTACCAAATTCTTGTTTCCGGTCCGGAAAAATCTCACTATTCAAGTCACGAACACCTAGTGGTTTCCTTAGCTTAACTACCCACTATCATTTCACACCAATCATGGACTTATTACCCAAGTATACCCCACGTATACTATGTTCCACGACAAAGATCACCCGTAGAATCTTTCACTCAAGATGGCCCTGTATCTAAGGTTCCCACGGTTATCAAAATTCTAAGGCTCACAATTTCCATGTCCCCAAACTTACATTTTCTACAAACCAGGCTTTCTAAATCACAATTTACATAAAATTACCCGCACATAACACTTAACATGTAACCATCTTATCACACATACTAATCTTTAGAGGGTCAAGGATATACCTGTAACTATTGTTTCACTTTCTCTTTGACGCTCTAATCATAATCCTGTCCTGCACGGCGCATAGCACAAGGAGGCGATGAATCAGCCACTGATCCCGAAGGCTGAGTATCTACATCCGTGCTACCTCTGGTCGGACAATCCTTCGCAAAATGGCCCTGTCGGCCGCAAGTATAACAACCTCCCAAACCAAAGACGACACTCCCATGGATTTTACCACAACGCCACATCGAGGTAGGTGGCCTCATCCGCTAGTACCCCACTCGAAACTCAAACTCGAGCCCCGACCGCTCCCGAATACCCTGCACGCCCCAAGATCGCGAGAACTGGCGGAGGGGCATAACTAGCCTGCTGCTGAGGCGGTCCGCCTCGAAAGTTACCAAAGGACCCTGCTGTCGTCTTGGCCCTCTTCTGCTGATCTGGGTCATTCCGTCGACCTCTACGTTCCTCAGTCTGCTGCGCATAAGCCTGCATGCGGGCAATGTCCATGCCCGGCTGAAGAGTTACACCCGTGC
Organism: Przewalskia tangutica; assembly: GCA_029844215.1. Lineage (NCBI taxonomy): Eukaryota > Viridiplantae > Streptophyta > Magnoliopsida > Solanales > Solanaceae > Przewalskia > Przewalskia tangutica. The sequence goes on along the minus strand of CM056731.1, from coordinate 37,477,266 downwards.
AACCCTCTGCTAAATAATCATCGAGCCCTGTGAAATAACGGTGCACTCTATCCCCCATGTCTTCCACTAAAGCGGGGACATACCGAGCCAACGAGTCGAACTCTACATTGTACTCCCGAACCGTCCGCCCGTTCTGCCTCAACATAAAAAATCTATCCGCCCGCGCTCTCCTCATCTGCGAAGGCAAGAAGTGTGCAAGAAATGCCTCTGAGAACTCGTCCCAACCAGCTGGAAGTGCATGCTCCCCCCGGGACAGTTCCCATGAATCAAACTACCAATCAGCAGATCACGCAACGATGTGAACTCAATACCACCGACTGCTCTCGAGGCCTTGATCACTTTCATGATCCACAGAATCGTCGGATAAACTCCTGAGGATCATCCTCAGTCCTCGACCCATAGAACTCTGGTGGGCTGCAACTCAAAAAGTCCAGAAGTCTCAAGCTATCAGATCTGGGGTGAACTACGGGTACAACCGAAACCGCGGTCTCTCGTCTGTCCTCCTGCCTCGCCACGATCCTGGCTAATAACTGGGTCATCTCCTTGTAACCCATATCCTCTGCTCCAGGCTGTGTAACTGGAGGCTCAGGTACCGTGGTCTCAGTAGCCACTGCTGCAGCTCTGAACTCTGCTGGGGCTGGCGACGTCGTGGAACTCGCCGTCCGAAGCATCCTCGTAAAGATCGGGCTCAGGCCCTCGTAACCTCTCGCATCTACTATAAGCTCTCACCGCTTTGCCTTCTCGCCGCGGTTGTCTTGCGTGGAGGCATAACTGATACATAAAAATATGTCAGAGGGAGTTCAACCTATAACACAGCTCTATTGCACGATCTTAGAGTGAAAAGAATGGAAACCAATCCTAGATATCATGTAGCCTCCTGATTATAGGTGTGGTGCACAACACGCCGATAACCAAGACTCTACTAGATACGGTCTGTAGACACTTTCCGAGGATTAACTGCTCTGATACCACTTTGTCAGGACCCGACCTCGGGCCCGCGACTGGTGCCTTACCCCGGGAACCCTAGTGATAAAACATCAGAGAAAAATCAGCGGAAAATAAAACTCATGAGAAATAAACAGTGATACAAAAACGGGCTGACCTAAAAGTCGCCTTACTGCATAACTATATAAATGAAAACTTAAACAGTTATCCTTTACAACCCTTGCCCACAACAGTACTACAAACCTCTAAGATTGTAACAACAACTATGACGGGACAGGGCCCCGCCATACCCCTGAATGTACAAGTACCTACAATAACAGAGGACTATACCAAAAGATAAGCCTCCGGAGAAACGGAGCTTCCCAAATGCAGAACTGTGATCCTATGAGCGAGGATCAACAACAGGTGTACCTCAACCTGCGGCATGACTGCAGCCCCGAGGTCAAGATAACAGTACCAAGTATGTGAAACTGAAAAATACTGTAATGAAATCATAACAGTCTATATAAAACAGGAGGCATATATAATAACCAAAATACAGTACACAAAGCCTGGTTAACAACAAGAGTAATGAAAAAATCAACATCGTCTTTTAAAAAGACCATTTCACAATCTATAAACAATCATGTCAAGTCAGGGACGCATGCCCTCAAAGTCATTACTCAAATATAACCACGAGTCTCATGCCCAACAATATCAAACGTGCCCGTGGAATTCCTTCCTCACTGCCGGCAGTCTATGATATAACAACACCAAGGAGTACACATGAACACCAGGTCCCACCTGTGTCATAAGAATCAGACGGCAAGTACGGCGCCGACTACCGATACCTCCTGCGTCCCTCACGACCGGGGCAAGTACGAAAGCCAACTACCAGATACCTACCGTACCAACAATACTGTATAACTGTACCACGAAGCTGACCGGGGCAAGTACGAAAGCCACTACCAGATACCACCTGCATCACGTCGCTGACCGGGGCAAGTACGAAAGCTAACTACCAGATACCGCCTGCATCACGAGACTTCGTCCTAAAACTGTTATAACACATCTCACGAAGCTGACCGGGGCAAGTACGAAGGCCGACTACCAGATACCTCCTGCGTCACATCGCTGACCGGGGCAAGTACGAAAGCCAACTACCAGATACCTCCTGCATCACGAGACTTCGCCATAATACTGACCGGGGCAAGTACGAAAGCCAACTACCAGATACCGCCTGCATCAGCTACGACCGGGGCAAGTACGAGGGCTAACTACCAGATACCGCATCGCCACCTCACGGGAGCTAGTCCATGGAATAACACTATCAACAGGGAACGGACCCTCATCGTGGCCGCATACCCGTGGACCTTCCATCGAGTCAGTATGCCCAACATGATCGAGAATAACATGACCGACCCTCCATCGAGAGACGCGGTAGCATAATGATACAATACTTGTACACCAAGACTATCACAAGCAAACATAGGCAAGTTATTCACACTCAAGGTACTTTCATTTTATGCCAAAAATCCGGGTTTTAACCCCAAGGTACGACTTACTTTATCTCTTTAAAAAGTCCATTTCTTTTCACAAAAGTCACATGATACTAACACCCGTAGTATCAAAATAGAGTAACTATTATTTTAAGTAAACCAAAACAATTTCCATACTTCCTTTTTAAAATAAACCAAGACAATACCATGTCTTCTTTTTAAACCAAGTCAAGACAATACCATGCCTTCTTTTTAAAATAAAAACACTTCTCCCTTTTAAAGTCAAGTAACAATATACTTTTCAAAATAGTTTAGGCTTCCTAACTTCAAATTCTCAAGTCTCATCTCTTTTAGAAATCAAATTTCTTACTTTAGAAGTTCAAGAAACCAGTACTTGTTTATAATGATCTTATTAAAGCAGCCATGATCTAGAAAATGTAATACAATTTTGTCTTATCTTAGCTTCTATGAAGATGGAGGAATTCTACTCATTTTACTTTAATTGGTTGTCGATACATTTTTATTTATTAACGCTGCAATGACTTGTTTGTTATTTATTCTCATTCGTGCCGTAACTTAGCAAAATCAACTCTACTCCAAAATATACAACTAACGACTCTTACCAACATCCCCCATAAGACTGGGCAAGATCTAGGATAACTTTATTCTTTTTAAAGACCAAGTACTCATTACTCACGAATGAGGTTTCACAACCTTTTTACACAATTCAAGTCCTTAACATTTCATATCAAGTCACTTAACTCTAGAACCAAGTCAAGGACACAAAAAAAGAAATCCAACTCCTTTAACACACGTGCGTCTACCGCACTATATATTTCACAATATAATCATGCTCAAGAGAATAGGAAAAATCACATACCTCGCGACGATTATCGACAAGTAGCAAAAATGCTCCAAAGTACTATAACCTTGCTAGCCTTTTTCACCCTTCAAGTAGAATACGCTACTCGTAGTACTTCACCCTATAATGGCCATAATACGTCTATTAGCTTCTAGCTTTAACGTAGAATATTCTAATTGTAAAGTCCCTTATTCTACGGAAATTTGGACAACACTTCCTTTGTTTCTACGTACTTTACCACCTATTTCAAGGCTCGAATTCAATACCCAAACGCCACTTTTAAGGCCCAACAATACAAAGGGGATTACACGCCTAATCTTGGACCTGTAAAATTCTGCCCCACAATTCATATTAAAACAATCCAACTAGTTTAAGGCAACTCCTTGGCTATAACATGCTCACATATCAACCTTTTCAAATCATTTCAATTCAACTCGTTAATTCAACATGCTATATAAGTCTTAACCAATTATAACAACGATATACCCTTCTATATACAACATGCAATGATTTTTGCTAACAACCGAATTGATTACTACACTAGTGACTAACATGCCCATTTCTCAAATACTATAACTTGTAATTTTCAATTACATGAGAAGGTGAAGGTTTTACCTCAATAAGCCCTCTTTCCGAAATCTTCTTCACTCTAAAATCACCCACACGAACCCTCTACAAGCTGCCCACATAATTCCTTCTCGTCGTCTTTCCAAAATTTTACTAGGCCTTGGTTTTCCCTTGAAATTTCTAGAGAGAAGGGAGAGGAAATTTTTAGAGAGAAGGGTTCTTTGAAAATTGACCAAGTCTTCAAGACTTGGTCAATAAATAAGACTTCCTCTTAGTCAAACAGATGGGAGGGACACTTTTCACCCTACCACAGACTTTTAACAATAAATATCTTATGATTTTTCCCCTGTTTCCGCGAAATTTCCCGCCTTGGCGCCGCGGCCCTGCGGTCGGCGCCGCGGCGCTGAAACTTCTGAACACCACAACACTTATGGCGCCGCTGCCCTGCATCCGGCGCCATGGCAGGCACTCGCTGAAAACACTTTCTGCTCGTCGCCACCGAATTTGTAACTTCCATATCTTTCTACTCCGGTGTCCTAACGACGAGCGGTTTGTTGCGTTGGAAACTAGACTCAACGAACTTCATACTGGGCTATTGAAACACCTAAAAACTCCTAATGAACTAGGATATATACCGCTCCAAAGTTGACTCAAAACTGTCCAAAACATTCTGTCAACTTATCTTTCCAATTTCAATTCTTATTTCCCTTCGTACGTTCCCAATACATGACCTGAAATTCCGGGGTGTAACAGGTGGAGAGAGGTAGACATGAATCAATAGAGTGCGAATCATATTGTTAATGGTGCGGATGATTCTTTGAGCTTTACCGTTTTGTGGTGAGGTATGAGGGTAGGAGAAGCGAAAGACCATGCCATTATTGGTACAAAAGCGGTGAAACATAGAGTTATTGAATTCACGACGATTATCGCACTGAAATGATTTTATACCTTTTTCAAATTGTGTTTGAATGAACTAACGAAACTCAAGAAATTTGGCAAACACTTCCGATTTAAATTTAAGAGGATATAACCAAACATAGTGTGAAAAATTATCAAGCAACACAAGATAGTATTTATGACCGAGAGAACTAGAGATAGGAGATGTCCATAAATCGACATGTATGATATCAAAGGGAGCAAATGTAACACTAGTAGATGATTTAAACAGAAGACGAATATGTTTGCCTAAAGAGCAAGAAACACAATTTTGGGCAAGTTTTCCATTACAAGCAATGAAATTGTTGCCTCTAAGAAAATTAAAAATTGGGGTTCCTGGGTGAACAAGCCTATTATGCCATGTTGAGGAAGAAATAAATGCTAGAGTGACGGGAGAGCAAGATCTGGCAGCGGGGGTGGAAGTGAATGGATAAAGATCCCCCGTACTATTGCATCTCGTAAGAGGTGTCCCCGTATGAAGATCCTTCACAGTAAAAAACCAAAAGGGTCAAAATCCACAGAGACAGTATTATTACGAGTAAATTGGCGAACATATATGAGGTTCTTAATCATGTGTGGGGCATATAGGATGTTCTTTAGGGAGAAAGGTGGATGAGGAAGTTGTGTGTATGATGCGCGATTTATGCACACACTAACTGATGCGCGGTAAGATGCACACACTTTAAACGCAAGTGCACGTTATCGTGACAAGTAGTATAGTCTTGGTAAGACCAAATATCGTCCTCAAGGATTAGGGTTCAAGTACCAACTATCTATTTTCTTGTATCTATTTGGTAGATTGATATTTTGATTTGTTGTTTATAACTAAGAATTATAAAAACTATTTAACTATAAGAGTTTACTTCAGTTGTGATGAGAATAGGGCTTCCATGTCTCCTCACTATCCGCTTATGTTACTTATTAATGCAATAACTTATGGTCTTTTTCTTTTGGAGAAAGCAGCTTCGCTAAATCGTTTTATACTCCCGTTAGGGTTATATAAACACTCAACCCCAGTATTGCACCTTACCTACCTTTCAGTGATAAAGATAACTCTATAGGAGGATTAAGAACAAGAACCTAGTTAACCGTCACGCACAATGCGCAAAATTAGGGTTGTTAAGCCTCTCATTAACGCTACATAAATAATTGAGGTATTTTCATCCCCAATCCAAGAATGTCTATCCAAATTACAGCATATTCACAATCCCCTTTCTAATCGATTAGAAATCATATAGTGATAATTAGTTGTCAATTAATTACCAAGAATTCAACTCAAATATTGGATAGATCTCACAATAAGAAAAATAACCATAAGCATGCATTAACTCATAACAAAAGTTTCTAGAGATTTGACATGGAAAGCCCTATAGAGGAATTAGTTTCTATCCATTGACATGACAAGAACTAATCCCATGTTCATCATACAAAAACTGAAATAAAGTAAAGAAAAGGAAAAGAAATTACTAGACTATGGTCTCCAATCTCTAAGCAAGAAGCCTTGTGTTGTGCAAGAAAGAGAACCCTTAAAAACTGCCTAGGGTTCTCCTTTTATAGGCTGAAAACCTCCTCCCTCTTTTCCTTCAGCTCGCCTGCACTTCGCCCAAAACCAAATTTTTCGCGTCGCCTGACAGCGCGGCCACGCTGGAAGTTCTGCAATCCGTCGGTGTTTTGGCGCCGCGCTCGATATATCTTTCGGCGAGCCGCGGCCGCAACTCTGTAGCTTTGATGTTTAGCGCCGCGCCGTGATTCGCTGCTCGAGGCCGCGCGCTGGTCTTCGCAGCCTCTCGAATAGTGGCGCCGCCCGCTGATCGCAGTGAGGCGCCGCGACGTTGGTCCGATTTCACCTCGTTCGCCATTTTCTCTGTTTACTCGCATCTCCTCTTTTGCCCTCTTTTAGCTCCTTTTCCGCCATTTGACAATTTTAACCACTTTGACTCAATAGAAAGGAAAACTATCCTAATACAACACTTATATGTGCAAAACGGGACAAAAGACTAACTAAAACTGACTCAAAAGGTGTATATAAAATACACCGATCACTAACGCAAGTGCACGTGTCGTGACAAGTAATATAGTCTAGAAGACCGAGTTATCGTCCTCAGAGATTAGTGTTCAATTCTCAAATTCTATTCTATGGTATCTATTTGGTAACCGATGATTGATAAATTGTTTATAACTATAATTAAGAATGCTAACTAGACTACTTTGTTTTACTTCAGTTATGGTGGAAATAGGGCTTCCAAATCTCCTCAACTATCCGCTCATCTTACTTGTTAATGTAATTAATTATGGTTCTTCTTCTATTTTGAGATAGCAGGTTAACTAAGCCGTTTTATACTCCTGTTAAGGTAATATAAACACTCAACCCCAATATAGAACCCTTCTATCTTTCGGTGATAAGATTGACTATAAAAGAGGATTAAGAGCAATAACATATTAATACTACACAAGTATCGGGGTACTTTCGTCCACGATTTAACCTATGTTTATTCAACTATAGCATATTCACAATCTCCCCTTTCGGCTTTCGATTAAAAATCATATGGATTATGATAATTAACGATCAATTAATTACCAAACATTCAAGACAATTATTGAATAAATCTCAACAATGATAAGAAGAACCAAAACATACATTAATCCATAAGAATAAGTTTCAAGTGATTTGACATGGAAAGCCCTAGATTAAGTTAGTTCCTAGCCATAAATATGACAAGAACTAAACTAATATCCAACATAAACTATAAAGAAATAAAACAGGAATCAAGAAATTACTAAGAAGTGGTCTCCAATCTTGATCTCCAAGGTTGTGTGAATTGGCAAGGGTTTGAAACCTTTAATTCTGCCTAAAGGCTGCTTTTTATAGCCCCCAATTCGTTTTCCAGGTTTTCCTTCAGGCCTTGGCCCATTCCCATTCGAATTTGCCAGTTTTCCTGCCTCGCCGCGCGCAGAATCAGCCATGGCGCACAAACTCCTGCACGTCTCTATAAATTGGGGGCCGTGGCGCTCACTGGCTGGCCGAGGCGCCGCTGCTTCGTCTTGCCGCTAACTTTCTCGCTTTTTGAGCTCTGGAACCTCTGGTTCTTCCCTCTTTTTGCTCCTTTTCCGCCAATGAGCCACTTTAAACCAATATGACTCAAAAGAAAGAAAATCTATCCTAAGACGACACGTATTTGTACAAAAATGGGCAAAAGACTAACTAAAAATGACTCAAAATGTGTATATAAAATACACCGATCAAACACCCCCAAACTTAACCTTTGCTCGCCCTCGAGCAAAGATCAAAAGAAAAAATTAAAGACAAGAGGAAAAAGAAAAAAAAGACTGAATCAAAGACACTGATCACTTTGCTGCATCATTGTTACTTAGAGAAGCATGAAGGTTAGCAGAATAATATGCAGGAACATATAGCATGAATTTTTAGCATTCTAAACACATTAAGTTAGATATTTCGCAAATTCAATTTAATGATGCTTAATGGAAGTAAGAATACCTAACTATGCATGTCAATTTTAAAATCCTATGACATGTTTACTTGCTATTCTCCACTAATCATAGATACACATGTAAGAGATCTTCAGGGCTTTTCAGGGTTGTAATGTAGGCTTAGGCATGGGTAGGTAAAAATAGGCATTTAGGCTCTTTTTATGTACCATAAGCTCTTTTGCTTTTCAATTCTTCCCTTTTCTTTTGATTTTATTTCTTCACTTCATACCTATCTTTCCCCTCTTTTGTTTTGAGAGAATGAAGTGTATTATGAATAACAGACACCCCCAAACTTAGGCTTTTGCCTATTTATTATTACTTTTTCATTGGGGTGCATCAAAATTGTTCACTCTTTTTGTCTCTTTTTTAACACTTTCTATTCCAATCACCAAAAATTTTCACTTACGGCACAAGTGTGGAATTATAAGGTGTCAAAGAAAAAGTCTAATTTTTAGGCTCAAAGGGGCTGACTAGGGATATTTTGACTGTCAGGGATAGGCAAAAGTGGTAAGAAAGGGCTAACAAAGAATTGTCTGAGTCATTTCCCTAACATGCATATCCTAACTATTTCGCCTCAAATAGCAAGCAAGCATACACATAGGTTTAATCATAAACAATGCACAAGTCAAGCAAGATACCCCAAATAATCTGATTTCATGAATTTTTGGCATATCTATTCTAAGTGTTCAGATGATTGCTTCTAATTCCATTACATTATTCAATCTTACTTCACTAGGAGATTCAAGTAACTGCAACATGCATGATCTTTAAAGAAAAATATGACTCAAAAATACTTAAAACAAATAAAAAAGACTCAAAAACAATAAGACATCCCCCCCAAACTTAAATCACACATTGTCCCCAATGTGTGCAAGACTCAAAAAAAGATAAAATAAAAGAAACAGGACAACATACAAACTTGGTTTAAAGTGGTGGCGGTGGCTAATGCATTGCAGATAATGTCAGGAATCCCGTCAGAGTGGAAGGGCTTTGTATTTTTGATTTGGAGAAAGGAAAATCGGATTAGGGCTTCTTAAAAAAAAATCAGATTTTCCGTCGTGGCGCCGCGACGCTGAGACTTCTTCGACCCTCTGAACTTTCAGCGCCGTGGCGCTCTGATTTGGCGTCGCGGCCCTGCAACTGGCGCCGCGGCGCTGAGCCGATTTTTCTTTTTTTTCCCTTTGATTTCTCCGTTTTCGTCCTCCAAATTCTTGGCCCTGTACCTGTCATCACAACATATAAACAATACCCTCCGTGATACTGTTCTAAGTAAAAAAAAACTAAATCGCATCAAATTGAATAAAATAAAATAACTTTGGGTTGCCTCCCAAGTAACGCTGTCTTTAACGTCTTTTAGCCGGACGCAAGTTCTTTACTCAAGAGGCATGGGGTAGATTAACCCCACAACCTATCAATTTCATCAACATTTTTCGCTTCATCCTTCTGTTTTTCTTTTTCTCTTTTTTTTCAAGAGGAGGTTTAACATTACTTACCTGTTTTGGCGGGCTTATTTCCCTTGCTTTTGCTTGTGATGGCTCAACCGATGTGCTGACAGTGCTAATTGCAAAGCACTTGCTCATGACTGGGGGTTCAATGATGTGTTTGAACACTTTGAACACCATCTCTTTACTTTCCACTCTAAGTGTCAGCTCACCCTTCTCCACATCAATTAGGGCTCTCCCGTTTGCCAAGAACGGTCTTCCCAATATGATGGGGATCTCATCATCTTCCTCCATGTCAAGGATGATGAAGTCCGCAGGAAAGAAGAATTTTCCCATCTTAACTAAGACATTTTCAATCTTTCCCCTGGGATGCACCACTGTCCTATCTGCTAACTGCAAGCTCTCAGTGGTTGGTTTGGCTTCACCTAACCCCAACCTCTTAAAAACAGACAAGGGCATAAGATTTATGCTAGCCCCCAAATCACACAGGGCCCTATTACATGTTACCCTGCCAACTGTGCAAGGCAGTGTGAAACTCCCTGGATTCTTGAGTTTAGGGGGCAATTTCTTCTGCAAGATGGCACTGCATTCCTCTGTCAGTGCCACCATCTCATACTCCGCCAACTTCTTCTTTTTCCCCAGAATTTTCTTCATGAATTTAAAATAAGTGGGCATTTGCTCCAATGCCTTAATGAATGGAATGTTAATGTGTAGCTTTCTGAATATCTCCAAGAACTTGGAGAATTGCTTATCAACCACTTTCTTTTGCAACCTCTGCGGGAAAGGAATCCTCTCAACAGACTCCTTCACCGACCGCTGGAGCTTTCTAATATCGGGCCTTCGCAGCCCTCTCCCTCTCTCGCATCTACTGCTCAACCACAGCCGTGTAAGTCGTTTCTAATCGCTTTCCATTCCTCACCGCATCGCTGCACCGTTCTCTGGGTTCATCTCTGTATTGCTAGGCAAGGTGCCCTGTGGCCTGTTGTTTGCCATCTTCGCTAGTTGTCCCACCTGCGTCTCCAAATTCCTGATAGAGGATCTGGTCTCTGCCATGAACTGAGTCTGTGAGTTGGTGAGTGTCAACAGGGCTTCTCTAAACTCATCTGGCTTCTCTTGTTGAGTAGGTGCACTGAATTGTTGTGAAGGTGAGGCCTGAGTGAATGGTTGCTGATTTTGGTACTGGCCTCGAAATTGGTTCTGCTGCCCTTGATCACCCCTCCATGAAAAGTTAGGGTGATTCCTCCACCCTGGATTGTATGTATTTGAGTAGGGGTTGTTCTGAGGCCTTTGATAATTCCCTACTGCTTGGCACTCTGCTTGCTCGATCGAGATGTTGTTAGGATTAGCTGATGGGCACCTATCAAAGGTATGTGGACCTCCACACATCTCACAACTCAATGACATTTGGACTGCATTCACTGACACTGTATTTTGTTGCAGTTTCTTGGTCAGGAGAGCAACTTGTGCATTTAATGCTGTGATGGAATCAATCTCATGGACTCCTATTGCTCTTCTACCACTCACCCCTCTGTCCTTTGTTACATGATTATTGGTGGCCATGTCTTCCAATAAATCATGAGCTTCGTGTGCTGTCTTTCTCATGAAAGTTCCACCTGCGGCTGCGTCAATGATAGTTCTGGTGGTCTCGCTTAGCCCATTGTAGAAAATATGGACCAAATTCCACAACTCAGTGCTATGATGTGGACACTTCCTTTGCAAATATTTAAATTTCTCCCAAGCCTCATAGAGTGACTCTCCATCAGCTTGATAAAAATTATTCAACTCCCCTCTGAGCTTAGCGGCTTTAGACGGTGGAAATAACTTTGCTAAAAACTTCTGTGCCAGCTCCTGCCATGTGAATATCGAATATGTGGGCAAGGAATTTAACCAAACTTTCGCTCTATCCCACTGAGTGAGAAGGGAAAGAGCCTTACTCGGATGACGGCGTCAGTAACGCCATTGTACTTGAAAGTTGCACACAACTCCAAGAAGTTCGCTATGTGCATGTGAGGATCTTCCGATGGCAACCCTCCGAACTGAACATTATTTTGCACCATACTCAGGATCGCAGACTTGATTTTAAAATTATTTGCTCCTATTACTGGGAGCCTGATGCAAGTTTGTGCTCCATTCACCCTTGACAGCACATAATCTCCCAAGCTTCTCTCAGCTTGGACATGTACCCTCTCTTCTACATCCATTGGCAATCTCCGGGGCATCCTTTGGTTAGGTTGATGATCACCTAACCCTTCGTTCATCTCATTGTTATTCTGCAAGCCCCCCATCGCTATTAAGGCCAAAACTCGTTGGTTTCTCCTGTTCTGTTTGCAAGTCTTTTCAATTTTCGGGTTGAAGGGAACAAGTGTGTCTGCTCCTCTTCTCCTTCGTATAAACTAGATGTCTGCAACAGATCAAAATCAACAAACGGATCACGGCACACTGGTTTTCACGAATAAAAGAGAAAAATATAGTAATAAATAAAAAATAAAAACCAAATTAGAAATTAAGAACAGATAAAATTGATATTGAACTACGCCAATCCCCGAAAACGGCGTCAAAAACTTGATGCGCGATTTATGCACACACTAATGCAAGTGCACGTGTCGTGACAAGTAATATAGTCTAGAAGACCGAGTTATCGTCCTCAGAGATTAGTGTTCAATTCTCAAATTCTATTCTATGGTATCTATTTAGTAACCGATGATTGATAAATTGTTTATAACTATAATTAAGAATGCTAACTAGACTACTTTGTTTTACTTTAGTTATGGTGGAAATAGGGCTTCCAAATCTCCTCAACTATCCGCTCATCTTACTTGTTAATGCAATTAATTATGGTTCTTCTTCTATTTTGAGATAACAGGTTAACTAAGCTGTTTTATACTCCTGTTAAGGTAATATAAACACTCAACCCCAATATAGAACCCTTCTACCTTTCGGCAATAAATTGACTATAAAAGAGGATTAAGAGCAATAACCTATTAATACTACACAAGTATCAGGGTACTTTCGTCCACGATTTAATCTATGTTTATTCAACTATAGCATATTCACAATCTCCCCTTTCGACTTTCGATTAGAAATCATATGGATTATGATAATTAGTGATCAATTAATTACCAAACATTCAAGACAATTATTGAATAAATCTCAACAATGATAAGAATAACCAAAACATACATTAATCCATAAGAATAAGTTTCAAGTGATTTGACATGGAAAGCCCTAGATTAAGTTAGTTCCTAGCCATAGACATGACAAGAACTAAACTAATATCCAACATAAACTATAAAGAAATAAAACAGGAATCAAGAAATTACTAAGAAGTGGTCTCCAATCTTGATCTCCAAGGTTGTGTGAACTGTCAAGGGTTTGGAACCTTTAATTCTGACCTAAAGGCTGCTTTTTATATCCCCCAATTCGTTTTCCAGGTTTTCCTTCAGGCCTTGGCCCATTTCCATTCGAATTTGCCAATTTTCCCACCTCGGCGCCGCGCAACTGCATCGCCGCCGCCGAACTCCCGCGCCTCAGAATTGGGCGTCGTGGCGCTCGACTCGATGGCCGAGGCGCCGCTGTTCGTGCGGCCAACTTTCTCATTTTTTGAGCTCTGGAACCTTTGATTCTGCCATCTTTTTGCCCCTTTTCCGCCAATGAGCCACTTTAAACCAATATGACTCAAAAGAAAGAAAATCTATCCTAAGACGACACGTATTTGTACAAAAATGGGCAAAAGACTAACTAAAAATAACTCAAAAGGTGTATATAAAATACACCGATCAGTGTATAAAGTACCATAACCTTTAACTGGAATGCGTTGTCCATTACCAACTGTAACATATTGAAGATGCTTTAAACTAAACAGTTTAGGAATAGTACCGCAGATCGTGACGTGAGATGTGGCGCCTGAGTCCACGTATGCGTATTGTCAAGGCGCTGCATGTAGAGAAGTCGAACGCCCTCGACTCAGCCGCTATGCCGGAGGAGGGTTGGGGACTCGACCTTGCGTAAGTGGGCTCGATGCGAGGAGCGGTCCTAACAACCGGTAAGAATACATTATAGGCTGGCCGTACGAAATGAACTTGGTGAAGCTCAATCGGGCACCGTGGCTCAGACCGGGCGCCGCGACCAGATTGGGATGCCGCGCGCAGACGGATCTTCGCGCACCGCTGCCCAATTGTTCTGCGGTCCCTGTTGTTGTTGTTGTTGTTGCTGATTCTGCTGACCGCGACCCTTGCCACGGCCACGACCTCCTCTACCGCCGCGACCCTTGCCACCTTTGCCGCCGCGTCCCTGTCGTGGTTGAGAGTTGTCAGGTGGCGTCTGATCTTGGGGTTGTGTGTCTACAGCTAACACATGTGGGGCGTGCTCATCCTGCTTAGCATGACGAGTTTCTTCGAGCAACAATTGTGAGCGAGCTTTGTTAAAACTAGGTAGCGGATCTGCCTGTTGAGTCATGGCCAAAGTATCATATTCACCTTTAGTAAGGCCTGCGATCATTTGTAGCACCATTTTATCGTCAGTAACAGGCGTGCGATGTTGGAGAGTTGATCCGCTAGAAGTTTAAGCTGCTTGCAGTACTCAGAGACATTGGAAAAAATTCAAGATGTATTTTGTTGAACTGTTCTTCCAAGTACACGGCGCGAGTGTGCTTGTTGTCATGAAAAATTTCCTCCAAACGATTCCACAGGTCAAGGGCTGTGGAGTCAGATTTCATGATAGTAAGGAGCAAATCCTGAGAGATACTACCATAGATCCATTGTTTGACGCCGGCGTCGAGGCGACGCCAAGTAGAATCATCAACCTCCGGAGGGCGTGGAATGGTGTCATCAATGTGATCAAGCACGTTATAGAGACATGCATGATTGCGAAACAGTTCAACTCAAGGAGAGTACTGACCGTTTTCTTGATCAAGAAGGATGGAGATATGGTTCTTGATGTTGGAAACAGTTAGGGCGGGGTGAAAAGATGGTGACGACTTGGTGGTGGGATTTGTGGAGGTAGATTCGTCAGAAAGTGTGGAAGAATCATGGGTAGCCATTTAGAGAAGAGAGAAAAGAAGAAAGAAAACCCAAAAATTCGTGTAGTAAAGAAATACCGAGAGAAACCCTATGGGCGGCTCACGAGAGAAGGAGAGAAATTTTTAGGGTTTTAGATTTTAGGCTCTTGATACCATGTGAGATGATATTAATCTCCCTTGGGGAGTCTTACATTAATATCAAAATATATATAGAGTACAATGTTCATCCCTTATACAATAGGAATCCTAAACCTATACAAAAGAGGAATCCTAGTCTTACCATAATTATATTTACACAATATATGGAAATATTCTAATTATGGGTAGAGATACAATTATTTCTATAATATACATGTTTAGAGAGAATGTTTTGGAAGAGGCACTTGCTTTTTCCACTGCTTATCTTGAATCTGCAGCTCCATATTTGAAGTCACCTCTGAGTAAGCAAGTGACACATGCCCTTGAGCAATCTGTCCATATGAGCATACCAAGAGTTGAGACACGCTACTTCATTTCCATCTACGATGAGGAGGAATTGAAAAATGATGTGTTGCTTCGATTTGCCAAATTGGATTTCAATTTACTTCAGATGTTGCACAAACAAGAACTCAGCGAAGTATCAAGGTACGTTAACAATTTACATTATAAATATAAATTAGTTGTTTATAGTAAATTCTTAGAATCTGATATGTTGTTACTTACTTTGTAGGTGGTGGAAAGATTTGGATTTTGTGACAACACTTCCATATGCTAGGGACAGAGCAGTCGAGTGCTACTTTTGGACCGTGGGAGTGTATGCTAAACCTCAATATTCTGAAGCTCGTGTCATGCTTGCTAAGACTATAGCAATGATTTCGATAGTAGATGACGCATTTGATGCTTATGGCATTGTAAAAGAACTTGAGGTCTACACCGATGCCATTCAGAGGTACGAACTACTTCTCGAATTTTGAATTTTTGCCTACAATTTATAATCCAAGACAAGCTTAGGCGTCAAACACTAGACATTTTTCCTTCTTTCTATGATATATGTTACGTTAAACTGATAAACTTATTGAATTCATTTCTTTTTCATTTATTAGGTGGGATATTAACCAAATTGACCGACTTCCAGATTACATGAAAATCAATTACAAAGCACTTTTAGATCTCTACAACGATTATGAAACAGATTTGTCAAAGGATGGCAGATCTGAAGTTGTTCACTATGCAAAAGAAAGAGTATGAATCATGAATTATACTCCTAGTTCAATATTAATCAGTTTATCAACCAATTGTGCAGCTTTTTCTCCTCATTTTTGTTTATAATGAAATTTATTCGTTGAATATATTGATGGCTGAATGTCTTTGCTTGTTGTTAACAGATGAAAGAAATTGTGAGAAACTATTTTGTGGAAGCAAAATGGTTCATTGAAGGATATATGCCACCTGTTTCTGAGTATCTTAACAATGCATTAGCGACTAGCACTTATTACTTGCTTACGACAACATCCTACTTGGGCATGAAGTGTGCCAACAAGGAAGATTTTGAATGGTTGACCAAGAACCCTAAAATTCTTGAAGCCGATGTGACCTTATGTCGAGTCATTGATGACATAGCCACCTATGAGGTATTATACATTTCATCCAATAAACTCACATTTTTAATTTTACCTGAGTTACAACCATGAGCCAATGAAAAATGTTAGTCATACTTATACCAACACGTATGGTTTCCTTTCAGATTGAGAAGGGTATAGGTCAGATTGCAACTGGAATTGAGTGTTACATGAGAGATTATGGCGTATCAACAGAAGAGGCAATGGAAATATTTCAAGAAATGGCCGAGATAGCATGGAAGGATGTAAATGAAGGAATCCTTCGACCAACTCTTGTCTCTACAAAGATTCTCACTCGTATTCTCAATCTTGCTCGCATTATTGATGTCACTTATAAGCACAATCAAGATGGATACACTCATCCTGAGAAAGTACTAAAACCTCATATTATCGCCTTGTTGGTGGACTCTGTTGAAATTTAAATATTCAATTGTTGAGTACATCTTGGAGCACTTGGTTCTCGGTCCCTCAAATAAGTATTTGATCGACATTTGATGGATGCTTTGTTGGTATCTTTGTTGCTAGTTAGAGTAGGTAGGAGTTGCTGACTATACATGTTATCCCGCTGTGAAGTTACCTTAAATTATTTTGTATCATTATTGACATTTGAATTATATTAATGCTTCTTTTAAACTCTGATAAACAATTCTGGATAGGCTTCAGCGGTTGCAACTAATCCTGACTAACCACAAGAAAATAAGTAGCCGAATAATAATGAGTTATTGTCAAAATAAACACATAATATGACATCAAAACATAAAAAGCTAACTTCCGAAAATTGATGAAGAGATGGCATCTTCTTTTCCTGTCTAGCCTGATATCCATGACAGAAGTGAAACTGCTGTAGGAAACTAAATCAAATTATGGCGAAAATCATTACAAGCTACGGAGCTTAACAGTAACATAAGAAAGACTGCAACTTTGCTATTGCGGCAACACAATTAAATCAAATGAAATACACACACACACACAAAAAAAATTAAAATAAAACATAATCTATCCCACGACATTAAAGGCTGGAATACTGTAGTTCAAAAAGAGGGCAGTTGCAGTGATGCACGGGCTGTTGAGTTTTACAATTGAAATAGGTTGGTGAGAGATTACTTGACACATTTTAGGAAGGAGTTTGTAATGCCTCAGAAGCTGATGAGGCTGTTGTTGCTTAAACATTTTGGAATCTTTTATGTTTCAGAATGGGGTAAAAGGTTTCATGTATTTCTCAACAGTGCTTATGAAGGTTCTGTTGGAAATTTATCAATGTGCAATAAAGTTTATCCCATTATTTATGACTCGAACAATTGAGGTTCCGCACGTCGAAAACGTCGTTTTCACACACGTACATTGTACCAAGGATCGTAAATTTCATTAGTGAAAGAGATATTGGTACGTAAGTAAAATGTTTGAGACATAGAATGATGGACAGTCGTTGGCCAAATGACAAGTGTTCCACGTTGGTGAATGAAGAAAGAAGTGTGCATAGTGTAAAGATTGGAACGGGTCGGAAAGGGCCGCGACACCACCCCTTCAGGGCCGCGGTGCCGCAGCGCTAATTCGGTCCCGAGTCACTGGAGCCGCGGCGCTACCCCAGGCAGTAAGTCTGAAACGAAAATCTGATTTTTGAGACGTTTGAGTTGTCCTCAATGACATTCATTCCATCATTTTTCAGCCATTATTTGGCTGATAAATGGGTGTCATTACTTGGGCATTTCATTGTCATTACATGGGTGATTCAATGTCATTACATGACACTTGAAGGGACAAATTCATACACTATAAATTGAGGCCTTTGGCTCAATTAAAAAACAGTTGCAAAATTTCTGTAAAAACTTCTTCCTCTCTAGCATTCTTCTAATACTCAAAGTTCTTCAAGAGAAACACTTGAGTTTCCTTTGCTCAAGTGTTAGTAGCTGTTTTTATTTTGGGAGACTATTGCCTAGAAACGTAAAAGGATATATACAGGGCAATTTTGTATTAAAGACAGAGTTTCATCACTCGACTCAGCAGAATTCAGATTAACTGTTGGTTAAGATTATTTCTTTTGGTTGTAATCTTTTGTTCTTCACTTTCCTTGTTCTTGTAATAGGAGTTTACTATTTCCCGTTTGTTGTTGCTTTCATTTTTACTAACAGGTTCTGAGTTGATCGAGAAACACCATCTGATTATTTGGAGGGAAAAGGTTCTAAGCTTTGTTGGTTACAGAAAGAAGGACGAATCAATGGATACTCTTTAAGGATCTGCAGGAGTATCACATGATGATATTGATAGAATATTAATTGTACATCTCCTATATTAGGTAAAATTATAGTCCAATTGTATTTAGGAAGTATAGTTCAATTGTAATTAGGAAGATTAGTTACCTAGTTTGTAAATGAGTAAATAATTATGTACACTATATATATTGTGAAACATATTCTTTTATAGTATCAGCAACCAAATCCTAAAATTATCTTCCTAACCTCTCGACTTGCCAAACTCGCGACAGCCGCCCTCTCCAAACTTTCTCCTACCACCTCTCGGTCGCTTACTCCCTCTCCTCTTTTCCAAACTCTTCAATGGTTGGAACAACCTAAATTTCATCCTGCTCCTGCAGTTAACAACATCAAGAACTTCATTCCCATAATTCTTGAGATGGAAAAGGATCAGTATCCATCTTGGATGGAATTATTTAAGATTAATTGTCGTGTGTACAAAGTTATCGACCATATCATCCCTCCTAATCAAAGCCTCTGGAACACCCTGATGTTTCTGATGATGACCTTTGGTCCTGCTTAGATGCGATTGTTCTACAATGGATCTACGGCATGATCTCGAACAATCTATTGCATACAATCATTGAAATTGATGTCACTATCTGACAAAAGTGGGAGCGCCTGAAAAGTATAATAAGACACAACGTGCCTTGTAACTAGAAAATCAATTTAAGAACATTCAACACGACGATTTTCCAAATGGAACTTAAGATGATGCATTTTCATCATTAAAATATAGACTCAGCAAAGAATAATTAGTAAAGTTTATTTTCAAAAAAGAGTTGGAATATTTTTTCAAACCTTTTTCAATTATTTTTACCATTAGAGTAATTTTTTCTAACTTTTTGTTTGAAACAGACGCCACCAAACTTGGTAATGTTGAATCTTTTCTCATCAGTATCTCTTTATATTCTTTCCAAATTTTCACCTAACTTCGTACTCTCAGTCTCACATTACTATAAACACTCAAAATACCATATTTTTCTCTCCAACAAATAATAAAATGCCTTCTTTCTTGTTTCTATTCCTCTTTTTTATATCAGCAATTCCTATCGCCTTTATCATCCATCTAGAAACTTCCGCCCCGAAAACACACGTTTATCATTACCATAGCACCGGCTGGTTACGTGAGTGTTCCAAATGGGATGATGTCAACCGCCGGTTCATTGTCAGTTTCTTTGAAGGCGGTTTAGGTGTCATTCCGGTTGATGCTCATTATTCTATAGGCGACGTGTTACAGGAAATTCCGGTTGTGAAGGATGTTGATTTGGCCGGCAATGCGTCGCTCGGTTTAACGATAGACCGGGAAAGGAACCGGGTTTTGGTTGCTATTGCTGATGTGTTTCGCAATCGGTATAGCGCTTTGGCTGCCTATGATTTGACATCGTGGAACCGGCTTTTTCTTACCAAACTTAGCGGTCCAGGTAGCTCCCCCCCCCCACTTTTTTTTAATTCTTTACATTAATTATTTATAGTACTCTGATGTCTTTTTATTGCAGTAAAGAGATAGCTTATTAGTGTATTAATTTTCCTATTACTTTACAACATTTGTCTCAATTTATATGACATACTTTCATTTTAATCAAATCCAAAAAGAATGATACATTTCTTTATTTGACAACAATTTAACTTTAAACTTTACCTTTTATGATTAACGAGATGATTTATAACTGCACAAGACTTGTTTTAGATCACAAGATTCAAAAATCTTTCTTTATTTTTTAAATTTCGTGTTCAATCAAAGGCTTCAAATAAATTGGAACGGAGGTAGTACTTGTTTGGTAGCTAGTAAAGAAATAACTTATTCATAAATTAATTTTTGCATAACTTATACTGTGTTTGGTAGCTAGTTAGGAAATAAGTTATCAGGTATAAAATTAATACATGTATAAGTTCTGACATAATATGTGTGTTAGCTACTGCTTCCTGTTGTTAGAATGCGCTACCATTGCGTATTTAATTTTTACTATCTACATGTCCACAACTGACCGTTTCTCATACTTTGTTTTGCTTTGCTTGCTTTGCCTGATTATGATTTGTCTTGAGCTGAGAGTCTCCCGAAAACAGTCGATCTACCTATCAAGGTGGTAGCGAGGTGTGTGTACATTATACCCTCCTCAGACCCTACATTGTGAAATTTCACTGGATATGTTGTTGTTGTATATAAATAATTAATACATGAATAAAAAAATGAAATGAAAATATTATCTTTATCACTTAAATACTTTCCTTTTCTATATAAACAATTCTATAATAGAATATTTTTTAAGGTCAAGTATCAGATCCTCTAAAATATATAATGTTTATTAATTTTTAATATAACAAATTAATATTCAACGAAATAATTTATATATAATTAATACTTGCATAATTAATATATGCATAACTAATTTATGTATTATTAATATATGCATAACTCTATCCCGCTACCAAATGACCCCTAAACACTTAATAAGGACAAATATAAAAAAAAATTAATTTTTTCTTAATTATGTAAGTGAATATTTATTTTGAATTAAAATAAAAACGTTAAGTAGACATGAGAGGGAGTAAATAAAAGATATCGAAGTAGACGATAGTTTTTGTCTTGACTTGTATGTAGAGATGTTAATGGTACACAAAAAAAGATAAATGAATTAGAAATTATTTTTCTCTTTGCTTGTATGTTTCTGTATACAATTGTTCGGCTATGTTGGCGACCATTTTGCCTCGAGATTCTTAAGATGCTTTTGTCACTAATAAAGGAAAAGAAATAGGAATGACACATGACCCATCAGTCGAGGGCATTGGAATATTGATTCTAAAACAAACTTATAATTGGTTGTCTCCTCTCTGTCTTTGATGTGTGTTTGGGCTATGTAAAGACCAATTTCTTTGCTAACTAAGACACAATAATACACTTCTCCTTTACGAATATCTTGTAATTGTGGGTAAGAAAGCACTTACGGCTTAATAGTTTCAGTTGTGAGAATTCACCACTGGATCTTCCTCAACTTAATTAAATACGGAGTATCTTCTTTTTGGTGGGTAGGAAAGCACTTGAGAGTCCTCCGGGGCATAGTCTAGTGGTAAAGCCTGGGCGCTATAAGACGCTCTGACATGGACAGCGTGGGTTCGATTCCCCGCAGACGCGAAGAAATTCTGCATGTTGGAGAATTTGACCTTATCTCATTGATCAGTTGTACGCTCCCAGAAACTAGTCATTGGAGCACATCCCGTGATTTGAAGGACCGGTGCCATCACTTCGAGGATGTCTGGGTAATACCAGTGAAGTGGTCAGGCGTAAGCCTGGAAACCTCGATTATCAAAAAAAAAGAAAAGGAAAGCACTTAAGACTTGGTACTTCTATTTTCCAAATAACGTTTGCCATTACTCAAGCCTGCCGATGTGGACACTACTTTTTACAATAAGCTATTCCTCCGGTCCCAAATATTTATTTTGTAGGTAGATTGCATTTATTTCAGAATATTTTGATGAAAAATAAGGAACGTTTTTTTTCACTAATTCACTTCGGACATGAATATTACTTGGAAAAAAGTTTGAAATATTACGAGTGAAAACTTGAAATACTCCTCAAATATGTTTTTTTAATTATTTCAAGTTTGAAGTTAGAAATAATAAATCAGACTTGATATGACTGAAATTTGAAGAAAAAAAAAGAGTACCTGAAATCTGCTTTGAAAATTCAATTGTGTTTGAGCATGAATTTCACTTAAAAAAAGTTGAAGTTAAAATAATTAATCAAATTCATAACTAAATGGTTATTTGAAAATTAAGTTCAAATATTTGAAGTTTTATTCATGGAAAAATGCCTAAAATGGAAAAAACATCTAAAGCAAACACTTTTTTGAAATAATTTTACAATATTATTTCAATGTCTATGGCTAAAAAGAGTCTATGACGATGATAAATGAGACTTCTTAAGAATGGTAAATAATTGTTTCATAATTAAAATTATTAAATATCTTTTTTAAGGATTGTGCAAAAGTTTTAAAAAACAAATAATATGATTTCTCATGCTATGTTGGGCTAGCCTCGCCTTAGTGTTATGGTATACGATAAATCCGACGTGACACGTGACAAGGTTGAAAATCGACATGACCGGAGGAAGGTACGGTAGCTTCTGCAGTTGCGGTTTTCTTGAGTTGAGTCCAATCTTCTGCAGTTGTTGTGCTCTTTACTCCGGAAGAGCCACCTGCTTTCGGAGTTTTTTTCCTCTTTGAAGAAGCTGAGGGAGACTTCGGAGCTTTGAAGGATTTCTTTTTCTTCGGTACTTCTGCGATGCGGCGAGCGGATGCAGCCGGATCGAGTATCAGGTTGGAAAGAATTGGTGCGTTCATAGCTGACCACGGGAGTGAGGTGCCTTTTGGCAGACCTAGTTGTAAAAACAAAAATGGTGAAGATATGTATATATTGTAAAATGATAGTAAAAAGGAGTTCATAAGATATTAACCGTGGTTTTGTGCATTCCATCGATCTTTGGAGATTGTACTCCACGTTCGGTATTTGTGCGGACAAACACTTATGATTTTTTCGACATATGTGTGAAGGGTCTCGATGGTCTCTGGAATCCAGGGGTAGTTGAAAAGGTAACGAAATAAAATTTAAAATAAGTCACCAATCGAAGCTATTATGGAAAAGCAAGGAGAAGGGTTTTTGTGCTTACGGTTTAAATTCCATCTTTCCGGGAAAGGCGTGAACCTCTCCAGAATACCCTACTGCTATGAAGCGCTCCATCCAGCCTCGGTCTCGGTCTTTATCAATGCTAGAAAGGATGAAAAAATTGCCTCGTTTGGAGATTTGAACGGTCCCGCCTCAGAAAAATCTATTTGATCCAAAGTAAAAGTTTCATTAACTTCTTTGGCATAAAATCGGAGGCAAGCGACGACTCTCCGCACGGACGGACCAATTTGCGTAAGACACAAGTTGTAGGTCTTGCACATTTCGAGGATCACGTTATTAATTGGAGGATGAGTTTTAGAGTTAAGGGGTAGGTGTAAACGTTAGAGTACCCCTGCCTATGGGTGGTGATGTCGTCATTGGGCCCGGGGATAAGTATTTCCGGAAAGCTTTTCCCAACCACAGTCAGTTCGAACTTTGCCAAGAACGGAGGGATTGATGGAAGTGGGGTAGTTCTTCGCCATTTCACCCCGGTCACTTTTCAAAGTGACGGCTCGAACGACAAACTCGTTGTCAAAACGGAAGGAAGATGAGAGCATATCAAAGGCTCTAGGCATAGGGGCAACCTTAGCCTCAGGAGAATCACCGGTTTTGGTGGCTTCGGCGGTGGTAGGTGGAGACGAAGACGACGGTGAGGATTGTCTTAAAGAAGAACGGGTGTTGGTTTTTTCCATAGTGATAAAGAAAAAAGAAGTGTGTGGTGGTTGTTTTAAACGAAAGAAGATTTGAAGGTATGAAGGTATGAAGATTGGATGATTTGAATGGGATTTCGTAGAAGGTTGGAATGAAGGAGAAGATAAGGGTTTTATAGTGCCTTAGTGATCACTGCGTGACACTTCGGAGTACGAACCGAAGAGGCAATGCAATCAGAAGATGACACGTGTTCGGGTTTGCAGATAGATGGGACGTGAGTCAGAGTTTGGGGAAGAGGAAACGTTTCGTCTTCCCGCTTATTTCAAAGTAATTTGAAAAGAAACTTACAAGAGAAGACAACGGAGAAATCATTTCCACTTCCCGTCACTTCGGTAAACTTTGATTCGAAAATATACGGTACAAACTGACATGACACGTGGCAAGGTTCAAATGTGAAGTTCGAGGTAGTTGGTTGAGTTTTGAACCGGACACTAGTGGCACTGGGGGAGTGCGGTAGCTGAAGACGAGTTCGGATTCAGCCGAGTCAGTTGACATAGGATGAAGAATGGAGGAACCTAGCGTGTACTTGTTCCGGATATGGCGCCAGCCATTACTCCTTGCTCATTAAAGAGGCCTTAATTAGCATTTAAGTCATTTAATTATAGAGTGATTCTCGGGCATTAAAGTCCTACTTTCGTGACTATAAAAGGAGCCCAACCTTCAGGCATCCAATTCTCATTTTTACACTTGAATGATCAGTCTTGTAAGAATTATAGCTCGTTAGCTCTCATTTTTGGCTCGTAACCGAAGCAATATAGCTGAGGTCCGGACCAACTTCACTGAGAAGATTCAATCAAGTTCACAGCATATCAGGCTAATCTTTTTACTTTTTGTTTACTTTGTTCTTACTTATTGTTAACTGTTTATTATCTTATATTGCAAATTAAACCACGTATCCTTAAAACCACTTATAAATTTAACTTTACCTTTTTGAGGGTAAACAATAGCATAAGTCAAAGCATAAAAGCTTAAAAATGTGCCTTTGTTTACATAAAGGAACAACTAGTACCATTCTTCATGGCATAAGATCTCTTGAAAGATTTCCTTCTTTAGTTGCATTGTGGAACTTATAGTTGTACGGCTGATGGCCCCTTATAATTTGAAAGTTAAGTTGTTAGAGAACGTTCCTATTTTATTCCTGAAGGGACAAACATGGAGCTTATAATGACAATATTTTTATTAAAAAGCTTTGATTGTGCTATATTATGCCCTTCAAAATTCCAACCCCTTTAAAATTTCAATATTTTTCCAGAAAAAAACTTGAGATGTACTGCAGCTTTGTGTTTGCATGTGACAACAGAGAATATGCCTATTGAGACTGCTAAGACCATTGAGTTTGAGTTTTGGAGTTCCAACATAGTTTTATCACTCAATGACCTGTAATAATTTTTCTATTATCTGTTCTTGTATAGCTTTGCGAGTTTCATTTTGACCAACTATTGTACCTCCGACAAAGCAGATGGTAAACTTAAAATCATAGGATGACTAGATATCCCTTGGAAGTGAGCTAGCAGAATAAATAGTTAACAATAAACTAGGCTCTGAAAGCTGGCATCTCTGTCCCATTGTAGTCAAATGATTGTTTCCACATGTCCTGGTGTGTTAGTGTTGGAACACTTCATTCACTATGCATTTTTGAGATATACTCATCAAACAATGACTTCGGTGAATTCAAGATTTTGAGTCGGTGTATTCAGAATAAGTTAAGTTATTATATGTATATATTTGTTTTTTTTTTCATATGTAAATATAGTTCGAGCCGATAGAGTAGGTTCAGCTGAACTCATATGAAAAAAAAGGACAGCCCAGTGCACTAAGCTCCCGCTATGCGCGGGGTCCGGGGAAGAGTCTCAGCTGAACTCATATACTCATCCAAAATCAGTCTCTGAGTTTTATGTCTAATTGCTTGATTATAATTGTAATAATGCCCAAACCTGCAGAGGATGAGAAATCATTTGCAGATGATGTGGTTGTAGATACAGAGGGGAATGCATACATAACAGATGCCAAAGGAAACAAGATATGGAAGGTGGGCGCGAATGGAGAACTTAAATATACAATCAAGAACCCAATATTTACTCCTAAAGAGTGGTACAATAATCTGGTTGGGCTAAACGGAATAGTGTATCATCCAAATGGATACTTACTGGTGGCTCATACATTCTCTGGCAATTTGTACAAGATTGAAATAGCAAAGGGCGACAAAGTAAAACTAGTGAAGATTAATAATGGATCATTAAAATTTGGCGATGGCATGGAGTTACTGTCTCCGACCAAACTGGTGGTTGCTGGAAATCCTGCAAGACTAGTTGAGAGTTCTGATGATTGGGAGAGTGGCACTATTGTGGGGAAGGCCAAGGGGGCTATTCATCGTTTAAGTACAGCAGCAACTGTGAAGGAAGGGACTGTTTATGTTAACCATATGATTGGTTTGGGGTACCCTAGGAAAAAACATGTTCTTGTTGAGGCTGTTTTTTCTGCTTAATTGATCCATCCATCCTTTTTAGTTTGTGTGTAACAGAATTTTATACTTGATTACCAACTACTGATTTATGTTCCTCGGCAAGAAATATCAGTCTTATAGTAGAATATACAGTATTTATTTTGTTATGCATCATGCAGTTGTAGTAGTTGGATGTATCTAGCTCTTTTACCATCAAGGTATGTAGTGGAATAGTTGAATCGTTTTAGCTTTAATCATAGCTCTCGAGTTTGAATCCTGGGAGCAGTAAACTTATTGGTAGGACATGAGTGCCTTACCTGGTTACCCCTTCAGTAACTATACCCAGTATTAGTCCAGATTAATTAGATCAATGTGTTCAAATCCCGAAGAGGGGGGGGGGGGGGGGGGAATGTTTCACTCTTTCTCCTCCGGATTTAGAGAAAAGTAAAATTCAACTTAGTTTTTGTGTGGTTTGTGGATGGCAGTATACGAGTACAAAAAAGAAATAGGGTCTCTTATTTTAAACCTAATGACGATAAGATTTTTGTTTCCTTCTCCAACGTCAAACATTTCTAGGTCATTCTCCTCCTCCATCATTGCCTTTATGTCATTGCTATTCTTCACATGGAAATGTTTTTTAAGACTAACTTTTATTGAGAGGCTGTAATCTACATTATCAAAAAAAGAAATTCCATGGTTTTATGTAATTGTCCCACAATTATATATAAATGAACATTTAATATTTAAAGTAGATTTTCAGGTGGCTTTATATATATGTTCCCTACGTGTGTGATCTTCTGGGAAAACAAAGGAATAATTAAATTATTTTATTATAACAAAACAAAAACAACAACATATTCAGTGTAATTTCACAAGTGGGGTCTGAAGAGGATAAGATGTACGCAGATCTTACATCTACCTTTGTGGGGTATAGAGGTTGTTTCCGATATGACCCTCAGCTCAAAAGAAACGTATTCAATTCAAGAATTCAAGAAAAATAAGACAGTAAGATATTATGATACAAAACAAAGAAGCAATACATAGAAATACACACATACGAGTATGAATCTACGCGAAACCTAAATAATACTACAAAGTAAAGGAGAAGAGGAGGTGAAGAGGCAAGCCCCTTAACTCTCTCACACACAGTGCGGAAAAATTCAATGACCTACTAACCTTCTATCCTAATCCTCGACTTCAAATCATCCTATCTAAGATCATGTCCTCGGTCAGCCGAAGATGTGACATATCATGTCTAATCACCTCCCCCAGTTCTTCTTCGGCCTACCTCAATCTCTCCTAACTCCTACTATTGTCAACCTCTCACACCTCTTAACTGGCATCCTCACACCTCCTATTCCTATGTCTGAACCATCTCAATCTCGCTTCTCTCCTCTTTCCCCCCACGGAGGCCACTCCGATCTTGTCCCGTATAACATCAGTTCTAATCATATATCTCATAGTATGACCACACATCCATCTGAACATCCTCATATTCGTTACCCTTGAAAGTGAACATTCTTGACTGGCCATCATTCTTTATTCAAAAGCTTATGGAAGTACGTCTGTTATCTCTGTCTAATGTATGCATCTTTGTCCACACTTCGTCATTTTTGTCCATTATGCACTTCACTTGATCCAGGTCGTGAGACTTCCTCTCTCTTGTCTTGACGAGCCTATACAACTTCTTATCCCTACCTTTGCACTCGAGCTCTTCATACAAGTGCTCAAAGTTGTTGTTTTAGCCATCGTGACCGCTAGTTATGCTTCCTTCTTCATTGCCTTATACATCTCCTTATTACTCATCATCGACGCTCCCCACTAACGTCGCATAGACATCCTTCTTGACTTCTACTTTTTCTTGGACCTCTCCATTCTACCACCAATCCCCTTTACATTCACCTGAGTTGTCCCTCGAGACCCCTAGCACCTCTCTAGTTTCTTCTCTGATACATTCGGTTGTCTTAGTCCACATACTATTTGTGTCCCCACTACTCCCCCAAGACCATGGCCACCAACTTCTCATTCATCTCCTGAACTTTGAACTTTGACCCCAGTGAGCGATCATGAGCAATCTTCCTCTTCTTCTTTCTCTTGACCTCTTAGTCCATAACCACGAACTTATGTTGGATTGTCAAATAAACACCAACTAATCTCTCTAGGTCTTAGTCATCGCATTACGGTAGGTCACCAGGTGTTCCTCCTCACGGAAGCTTGAGTTAGCCATGACCAACTCAAATTCATCAAATTGAGTGATAATTTGTTTCATGGTTTTCGTTTTGTAAATCAAGCTTATAATCTATATATAAGGAAAGAAAAAGCTGGAAGCTAAATATTGGTTACTAACAAAGAAAATAAAATAAGAAAAAGGAGGAAGAAGAGTAAATTCCACTTTTCATGTAAAAGCGTTAAAAACAGGCTGGGAAATTGCTCAATTAATTGACATGCTGCCTAGTAAGAAGCTGTTTGAAAGCAAAAATATACTTATATGTTCAAGATGAGAAAAAGACTTACCATATACTATAGTCCCTCCCCCCTCAACATAGTAGTATTTGTATGGATTGAATATTAATAATATCTAATATTTGTATACAAGGAGTATCTTTTGAAGCAAAAGAAAAACGTTTTTGTAGGAGAAGGTTTAAAAGTGTAATTACTCCTTGAAATCAACAAAAAAATCAGAATTTAAACTTTATTCGCTTATGTTTGAAAAAATTTCATTACTCATTTGATTTACTTGTTTAAAAATCCATTATATGTATGTAATTGATAATTTTTTTAACACACATATAATATTTGAATAAAATTACTGAATTTGAATGAACCCATAATACTTAATTCTATGTCTGCGTTGCTTTGCTTGTCAACATTTTCAGTTAGATAAAATTGGGCAGGAGGAGGAAATATATCCTCTTTACATCCTTTTCAACCTTTACCAAACAATCAAAATTAAATTGTCAATATTTCCCTCTTCCCTTTCAACTATACCAAAAAATTGGAACTAAATCATAAAATTTTCACCTTCGTAAAAATAAACCACTTAATTTTCTCTTCTTACACTTTTTCCCCGTCTAAAAACTGTTGGATATTTGGGTGGAAAAAGGAAATGGAAATGCAACAACAACAATCAATGTGAACAATGTAACTTGTCTTGCTGAGTCAATTGATGATTGTCGCGCCCTTTTTCGACCGCGACTTTTTCAAATAAACTCCTGCTTAAATAAAAAGTTAGAAAAAAAAATAAAAAAAAATAAAAAAGTGCAAAAGTGCTAAAAACGCTAAAGTGCTAAAAGGTATTAAATGCTAGAAGGAGGCTAAAATGCTAAGGGGTTGCTAGGGTGCTTAAAAAGTGCTAAAATATTAAAAAGGAATGCTTAAAAATGCTAAGGGTTCGCGGAGTCGCCACCTAATTAATTGGGTGAATTAGGACACCTAAATGTCAACTTAGGTTAAAGTCAACACTAACTCCATTCTTTATGGTCTGCTAAACTTAGTGAGATTCTGGGTAAGGGTTCTTTATTATCCTAAAGGGAAGGGGTTAGGCACCCTCTAAGATCCGCTAACTTGCGGTTATCCTGCCAAACCTAGGTTGATTATTATGTTTAGAGAAAATGCATAGTTTAGAAGATGATGCAAGTGCTTCATAAGAGAATGCATTTTGATAAAAGATTTACAAGACCGATGCTACGTAAGGTTTGAAAGTATGCATTTATAAGAAAATAATATCTGAAATTGATGTATTTACTAAAGATATGCATTTCATTTTGCAAAAATCAGTTGTGATTAACAACATGCAAAGTATGATATCAAGATTCTATATTCTTTACAGCTTGATAATAAGAAGGTAATTTTATGAAATGAATTATAATGTCATTTAATGATTTGTGAAAAAATCGATTTTGTTAGTTTCGTGATTGGGTACGCAAATAAAATTGTTTGGCGAAGTTTAGATGTGCAGGACAAGCCTAAAAGACGAGCAGGTTAGAAGTGCGTTTCTAATTATGAATTACTTTCCCTCCTTATATGTTTGAAACTTAATTGTTCTGGATATCCTAAATATTACAGAAATAGAGTAATTAAATTACATTAAACAAATAAATAAATGAATAGCAAGTAAAGAGAGAGGATGAGATTTAAGAATGCTCTTTCTGACGGATGTGACGTCTATTTGTTTTTTCTAGGAATTCCTGAAGCGGGAATGCGAATGCGGATGCACATAGACGCGGGTTGCCGTTTGAAGTAGCTCGTGATGAGTCTCGCCGTGAGACTCTTTATTTACCTCCGGTGCATTTCATGTAAAAATAAGAAAGATAAGGATTAGTATTCATTCATGCTGTCTCACCAAATGTAAGTAATATAAAGTATCGCACATTGACTATTTCTTTTATCCTATTGTCACAGGTCATGTGAACAAGCCAATGAGCCAAAGGAATAACAATCCAAATATTTCATTTAATTACTAGGTTGGGCAGAACACGTCATACGCAGGAATAAAGGCAGGCACAATATTTTAAATCAAAAGGGCACAAGTAGGAATGGCATACGAGACAGGCCCAAACATAAATTCTCCTTCCAGATTTATGTAGGGCAGAAAAACGAGGAGACCATCCCAACCACAAAACAGCCTTTCAGATTTATCGGGAAGATATAGCAATATATTTGTATTCGCTTGATGTATACTAGATCAGCATTCCCTGTATTTCTCAGGATATATCATCTCAAATCCAACAAATCAGTGGCAAGTACATCATTCACAAATATGTATTCCAGATGCAGGCAGGATAAACTAGAGTAAGCACACAGTCATTTATAGGTTATGTACTAATCTACTGATTTTATAGCATAAACCTGTATTTTTATCTTGATATGCAGGGATGCAAGCTAGAACATCAATGAAGATTTTAGGCAGACATGGTTTAGACGTTATATCCACTTGAGGAAACATAGAGGAATAGGTCGGCAAAATTGATACAGTATCTGGGCCAATACAACTTCGCATTTAGGCCTGGCATAGGAATACATGTAGATTTCCTAAAGAGAGTATGGATTATATTATTCTGGCATATGTATTGGACTGACACTAAGGTCTCAATAATAACAATATACTCGAACCTAGACAAGCCACCCATCCTCAATATACATCAGTCGACTGCTATTCTAAATCATCTCTAAACTGTAGCTGAGCTTCTAAACAAACCTTAGATAGTCTTTTTAGGCATTCGAACATGTGTGACATTTTCCAGATTATTCAATCAATCGGCGTTTCTAATTAATAGCATCATATTGATGAAAAACAGCAATCTAAGTAACACATAATTAGCCAACACAAAACATATGGCAAACAACAGAATACGAATAGACTAAAATCAGGTGTGAGTTAAGTTTACCTTCTCCGGCGGCGAACCGAGGCAGCGTATCAAGTCGTCGGTACACTCGACGGGTTTTGGGTTTGCGATGCGAATAGAAGGGCAAGGTTTATTTGTTGGTTTCTTTCTTTGGAATTAAAAAGAAGGATTTGAATTTCCTATTCTTGCGATGCTAAAGTGCGGATGCTAAGCCCCGACTCCGATGCTCACGTTTCGATTCTTCTCCCGACCGAAGTTACGTTACGATGCGTCTTGGTTTTGCCCTCCAAACTACATGTCTGCTGCTCGCATGTGTAAAACGATTGCCCCCCTGACCCTTCTCTATTGTGCTCTTCCCCCCTTTCTATTTTCTTATTGCATGTGTTTTATATAGCCCTGGTTCGAGTTCTAATGTTGGTAAGTAAATAAAGGCTGATTTTGGACGATTTGTGTATGATTCGTGCGATTTGAACCGGTAAGGTAAGGAAATCATCGAGGTGTTAAAGAGAGATCTTGGTCATGACAGTAAGACGAGTGTTGATATGGTAAGGGAAAGCTGGCTGGGGTGCGTGGATAAAGGAAAGCCCGGATTCTCCGGCGAGAAATTCGGGCATGGCGATTGAAACTTTTAGGGTTTAGGTTTCGTTTAGGGCTTTCCTTTGTGCTGCTCTTAGGGACGATGGAGAATGTATTAGGCTAAAATGCCTTAAGGCTTGGGTTGGGCGTAAAAAGGCTGAAAGGGGGAGTTGGGCCCGCGGGCATTGGGCCTGCGGGTTGTTTAAGAAGGGTCATGGGCTAATTAATAGGTGAATTTTAAGGGTAGTGTTATAAATTAGGTGTATTATTTTTTAGGAATTAGTTTTAGGTATTAGGTATTTAATTCTTTAGGTGTATTATTTAATTAATGCTTGAGTTTGAATTATTATAAAGAATAAAGACGGACGTGCTATTTAATTAATGCTTAATACTTTAGAATGCGGCGCTATTATTTAAAATCTTATTTATTGTGCATTATTACGAATTTAAATTAAAATTGAATTGAGTTTAGATTAAATTATTTAAATGCTAAATGCGAGTATGATATTTAAGAATTGTTTAAAGCTTGTATTAGTGTTTTATTGCTGCATTTTATCATAAAAATTAATTAGTGTAATTTTATAGCTATTGTCTGGACGGGAGGGTCAAAATTGGGTGTCAACAGTTGTCCCTCTTTGTATGGAGATGATGGAAGAATCTTCGGACAAAGACGTTGACTCATAGCCAATTTTGTCTCGACCCTCAGAATTAGAATGTTGGGCAATTAGGCGAGGTAGCGGACTCAAAGTCGTCGTCGAGTTATGGCGACCTTTGGGTTACCATGGTCGAAACTGCGCGGGCTAACGCGGACTCAGCTTGTCCCAGGTGTCGAGTTATGACGCGACCGGGATACCATGGTCAAAAACAGGCGGGCTAACGCGGACTCAGCTTGTCGGTGTCGAGTTATGGCGACCTTTGGGATACCATGGTCAAAACACCAAGGCGGCTAACGCGGACTCAAAGCTGTCCCAGTGTCGAGTTATGACGACACTGGGCTGTGGTGTAAAGAATAAAATAAAATAAACGGGCTTGAACCTGGGGTGTACCGCTATGGCTTGTGGTCTTTGGGTTACATGGTGATGTGGAGCGAGTGACCGACGCTGAGGCGCTTACGCCATTCGTTGGGAAGGTTGGCTCCCAACAAATTGCCCGGTTATTTGTAGAGAAAATCCACGTTGTGCTCCTGCTCGCATGCTAAGACTTCAAACAAGCGGTTAGTGCATAGCTGTTAAGGCAAAATGATGATCATAATTTTAAAAGTAATGCAACCGTGAGTAGAAAAGGTTATCTGCAAAATGTGATGCTCGCTGTGTTGATGCGATCTGCCAAATCGTGATTTCGTCTTTGCACGGACGTGTTGCGACTGTGAATGCGGATACGTTGTCCTTGCTGCAACTGTCCCTGTAGACTAAAGCTCAAGAAAGGGTTAGTGCATAACTGCTAAGACAGAATAATAAAGCATGAATGAGAAAAATGCAATTTTGAGAACAGAGAAATCGTCCCTGCGTAGATGTGATATGCTGATGATGGCGTCGTTTTCGGACTTGTCGTCGTTTGGCGTCGTTTTCGGACTTGTCGTCGTTTTCGGACTTGTCGTCGTTTTCGGACTTGGCGTCGTTTTCGGACTTGGCGTCGTTTTCGGACTTGGCGTCGTTTTCGGACTTGGCGTCGTTTTCGGACTTGGCGTCGTTTTCGGACTTGGCGTCGTTTTCGGACTTGGCGTCGTTTTCGGACTTGTTGCTGCTGCTCCTGTAGACTAAAGCTCAAGAAAGAGTTAGTGCATAACTGCTAAGACAGAATAATAAAGCATGAATGAGAAAAAAATGCAATTTTGAGAACAGAGAAAATCGTCCCTGTGTAGATGTGATATGCTGATGATGGCGTCGTTTTCGGACTTCTTTGTCGATAACGTCGTTACTGGGCGTGTTGTTCTTTGGCGTCGTTGCGTGGACATAATGCTGATCACGCCGTTATGCGGGCGTGTTGTTGCTGCTCCTGTAGAATAAATGCTCCTGCAAGCTAAGCTTGAGAAAACGTTAGTGTATACCTGTTTAAACAAAACGATAAATACATATGAGAAGTGCAATTTTATGGGTAGAGATGTCGTCCCTGATACGCCAGATGAATACTGAGATGTTGTCCTTGCACGGACATGCTAAACGTTGCAACTGACGAATTGTCATGATGCTTTTGTTGTGCTTTATGCCCGAATGACGCCAGACTTTGTTGCGGACTTTTGAATTCATTGATTGTCGATGCCCTCTCTGCTTTTCTTTGCTTTTCTGGATTTTGAGCTTTGGATTGTTGTCATATCCTCTGCCTCTGCTGCTTCTTTCTGCTTTTCTTTGTATTTTACATACGCTAATTTGAATAAACTTTTGTTGTACCTTATTCTGATATGAAGGACCTGCGCACAAAGAAAATTTTGTGAGTTTGGGGCGGTTGATTTGCGTTGACCTTAGACTCTTGATGCTCGGATGTCTGTCTTGTTTGGGACTCATAACCCCTGCCTGGTTTCCTACCTTGTCCCAGTTTTGAATATTCAAAGGGCGTTTGGCCTAAAGTGGGTCTTAACGGGGTTATTATGTGTATTTATTTTCCGAACGAATGGAAAGTTTCCTAATGGTCTGACCGAAGTCGATTTAGGCCGCCTACGTATCCCCACGAGGGAATCAGGTCATGGCGTAGTTCATTACAAGCGAATTTTTGGGTGAAATTAAAATTTCTAGAGTTGGGACCGAAGCCTGAAACGGCCGCCTACGTATCCACCAAGGGAATCAGGTCAAACGTAGTTCCAATTTATTACATATAAATGGCAAAATATATTAAACTAACTATTTCAGGATTCGGCGGGCCAAGGCAGGGGCATGAGTCCATTTCTTCTTGCTTTGTGTCTTGGCGGTGGGTCTTGGCAGATCATCTCTTGCAGCACACAACCGACGAATGACTTATTCAATGGTTAAACAATCTCCTAGTGAGCACCTCCTTTTCTCTGGCGGTTGGTTGATGATTCAACTTTCTTACCTTTACGGGCTGGCGTAATAGTCCCTTCCAGACTGTCTTCTTCATTTTCAGCTATCATGTTCACGTGGGCATCTTCATAACCCGGAAGAAGGTTATTGTTTGCATTGAGAGGAGCATCTTTCGGTAGAATGACTCATTCGATTAACTCTCTATTCTCGCCCGAGTGTATAGCAATTTTCGATGTCGTGTCCCTGCCTTGCCGGAGTGGTATGCATGATGTTTAGTTTTATCGTGCCTCGAGAGGTAGGCACAGGGGTATTTCGGGTGGATGGAGTATTCCTGCGGCTTTGACTTCATACACTTGGGCTATGGGTTCGGCTAAAGGTGTATAGGTTTTTGTTGGTTTTCTTTCGGCATCTATGCGGGGTTTGGGTCCGTTTGGGGTGCGGTTTCGTGATTGTGGTGAGTATTTTGGATATGCTGGTTGGGTATGGTAAACAGGATATGGGGTGGCGATCTTGATAATATGGTGTGGATTTTGAGTGTTTTGGTTATGGTAAGAAGGCGGTGGGCTTTGATCTGGCTGGAAGGCTGTTCGCCTATGCTCTGAATGACCATGATAGAGGGTGATGCATCTCTTCTCCTCTGGGAGGTACCTCCGATGGAATTTGACTGCACTGCTCTGCTAGTTGCTTGTAGGGATGTCAGGTTTGTAATCCTACCTGTCTTAATGCCTTCTTCCACGAAGTCGCCCATTCTTACGACTTCTGCAAAACTTCTCCCAATTACACTGATCATCCTTTCATAATACGTCGCGTCTTTCAACGCATCGCCGAACAAAGTGGTCATTCGCTCTCTCGCCATTGGAGGTTGGACCTTGGCTTCGACCGCCACCTCGGGCGTATTCACGAAAGTTTACAGAGATTTCTTTTCAAGTTTCATAAGATAAAATCTGTCGGGGCGGATGTCGATGTTGAACTGAATCTATCCATGAAATCTTGTGCCATGGCATTCCAACCGCCCCATTTTCGAGGTCTTGGCATGTGTACCAATCCAAGCCTCGCCGGTTAGACTCGATGAATAATTTCATGATGATTGCTTGATTTTTCCCAACTCCAATCAATTTATCACAATATGACCTTACATGAGCTCGAGGATTCCCCTTTCCATCGAACATGTCAAATTTGGACACCTTGTACCCCACAGGTAATTCAACGTCAGGGTGCATACATAAGTTTTCATATTCCAAACCTTCTTCCCCCTTGTTCATCTGAATGCTTTTGAATGCCTCTTTCAAGCTACGAATTTCTTTTGCCACATTTTCATCAGCTCTAGCTCGGTCCGCTTCATTTCCTTGTATTGATCCGTCTCTTGAGAGGATCGTACACAATACATGGGTGGCTTTCGGTCGGATGTGCTAATCCCCCATATTGTTTGTTAGGACTAGTGATGTGTGTCATCTGCTCGTATTGGGTGGCTTGGCAATTTGGGTTGAGTGGGGAGATATAAGTGGGTGGAGGTTGAGATGTGTATGTAGTGAACGGATCATTTTGGAGGTCGGTTTGCAAATTGACCGGGCGAGTGACATTTTGGTGTGAGCTGGTATGTTGCGGCCTCTGCGGGGAGCTTTGGGGAAGTGGAGGCTCAAGGGCTTGTGACACGATTGCATTTGTTCTTTGCTCTGGGAGTGGTGCATTCAAACTAATAGACAGGTTTGTGATATTTCAGAGCCTTTCTATTTACTGCATGATTTCCATTTCTTTGCAATAGTTTGGCGAGGTTTTGATCATTGGTGTTTCTCCTTTCTAACGCCTCTGCATCCTCTACGGGAACGGGGACGAGTCCTAAGTCGTTTCGTTCCGGTGCCTCTGGATTAGTCATTTATTGGATGATTGTGCTTCTACCAGTCAATGCGAATCAACCTTTTGGGGCTAAGCTAGGCAAAAATAATCCTTTAACAAATGAAGCAAACCAAGTTAGTATAATATGCAAAAAGTTGCGGGCAATATATACTAATAAGCAAATTTCAAATCAAGTGCGTGTTCTAACATGTTTGGGACCTCTTTATGCCAGAGGTAGGCCTAAACGTCAGATATGCGAGGTTATGATGGATTTGTCAAGCCTTACTGTAATGCTTTTGTTGGAAATGGCGACCAAATGACGGTGCACTTTTTCCAATTTCAGCATGACATGATTATGTTTGGATTTGTCTATCATTGTCACGCTACACATAATATGCTGGTTGGCCGTTGGGTTGAGAAACCCGTCGACAAGTTTGGTGTCTTCCTAATTGTGGTGTCGATGCCAAGGATCGACCCACCTAAGGTAAATGCATGCATGCCCTAAAATAAGGGTGGTATAGCTCTATCTTAAGTTTCTAAGATTTGGCTTTTCTAGACGCGAGTTCCCGGCGGACAACTCGAGTGAGAAGGCTACGGTGATCGACGAACCGATCTAACTCGCAGCGCCAACTCTCTTAAAATTTGGATATTTTTTGAAAGAAATTTGCGGTCTTGTGAAGCACACCAAATGAGTGTGTGATAGTGTGAATTTTCGAATAGAAGAAATATGAGCGGAATACCGGTTTAAGGAAAGCGATGCGGTAGCAATTAAAATAAATAAAACAAAATACAGCACACAAAATTTAAATGCAAAAAAGTAATGCCAAATAATAACCCTAGGTCTGTTGTGGTTAAGAACCTTAAATCCCCAGCGGAGTCGCTATTCTGTCGCGCCCTTTTTCGACCGCGACTTTTTCAAATAAACTCGTGCTTAAATAAAAAGTTAGAAAAAAAAAATTCTAAAGTGCAAAAGTGCTAAAAACGCTAAAGTGCTAATAGGTATTAAATGCTAGAAGGAGGCTAAAATGCTAAGGGGTTGCTAGGGTGCTTAAAAAGTGCTAAAATATTAAAAAGGAATGCTTAAAAATGCTAAGGGTTCGCGGAGTCGCCACCTAATTAATTGGGTGAATTAGGACACCTAAATGTCAACTTAGGTTAAAGTCAACACTAACTCCATTCTTTATGGTCTGCTAAACTTAGTGAGATTCTGGGTAAGGGTTCTTTATTATCCTAAAGGGAAGGGGTTAGGCACCCTCTAAGATCCGCTAACTTGCGGTTATCCTGCCAAACCTAGGTTGATTATTATGTTTAGAGAAAATGCATAGTTTAGAAGATGATGCAAGTGCTTCATAAGAGAATGCATTTTGATAAAAGATTTACAAGACCGATGCTACGTAAGGTTTGAAAGTATGCATTTATAAGAAAATAATAATACAGAATTGATGTATTTACTAAAGATATGCATTTCATTTTGCAAAAAAATCAGTTTTGATTAACAACATGCAAAGTATGATATCAAGATTCTATATTCTTTACAGCTTGATAATAAGAAGGTAATTTTATGAAATGAATTATAATGTCATTTAATGATTTGTGAAAAAATCGATTTTGTTAGTTTCGTGATTAGATGCATAAATAAAATTGTTTGGCGAAGTTTAGATGTGCAGGACAAGCCTAAAAGACGAGCAGGTTAGAAGTGCGTTTCTAATTATGAATTACTTTCCCTCCTTATATGTTTGAAACTTAATTGTTCTGGATATCCTAAATATTACAGAAATAGAGTAATTAAATTACATTAAACAAATAAATAAATGAATAGCAAGTAAAGAGAGAGGATGAGATTTAAGAATGCTCTTTACGACGGATGACGACGTCCTATTTGTTTTTTCTAGGAATTCCTGAAGCGGGAATGCGAATGCGGATGCACATAGACGCGGGTTGCCGTTTGAAGTAGCTCGTGATGAGTCTCGCCGTGAGACTCTTTATTTACCTCCGGTGCATTTCATGTAAAAATAAGAAAGATAAGGATTAGTATTCATTCATGCTGTCTCACCAAATGTAAGTAATATAAAGTATCGCACATTGACTATTTCTTTTATCCTATTGTCACAGGTCATGTGAACAAGCCAATGGGCCAAAGGAATAACAATCCAAATATTTCATTTAATTACTAGGTTGGGCAGAACACGTCATACGCAGGAATAAAGGCAGGCACAATATTTTAAATCAAAAGGGCACAAGTAGGAATGGCATACGAGACAGGCCCAAACATAAATTCTCCTTCCAGATTTATGTAGGGCAGAAAAACGAGGAGACCATCCCAACCACAAAACAGCCTTTCAGATTTATCGGGAAGATATAGCAATATATTTGTATTCGCTTGATGTATACTAGATCAGCATTCCCTGTATTTCTCAGGATATATCATCTCAAATCCAACAAATCAGTGGCAAGTACATCATTCACAAATATGTATTCCAGATGCAGGCAGGATAAACTAGAGTAAGCACACAGTCATTTATAGGTTATGTACTAATCTACTGATTTTATAGCATAAACCTGTATTTTTATCTTGATATGCAGGGATGCAAGCTAGAACATCAATGAAGATTTTAGGCAGACATGGTTTAGACGTTATATCCACTTGAGGAAACATAGAGGAATAGGTCGGCAAAATTGATACAGTATCTGGGCCAATACAACTTCGCATTTAGGCCTGGCATAGGAATACATGTAGATTTCCTAAAGAGAGTATGGATTATATTATTCTGGCATATGTATTGGACTGACACTAAGGTCTCAATAATAACAATATACTCGAACCTAGACAAGCTACCCATCCTCAATATACATCAGTCGACTGCTATTCTAAATCATCTCTAAACTGTAGCTGAGCTTCTAAACAAACCTTAGATAGTCTTTTTAGGCATTCGAACATGTGTGACATTTTCCAGATTATTCAATCAATCGGCGTTTCTAATTAATAGCATCATATTGATGAAAAACAGCAATCTAAGTAACACATAATTAGCCAACACAAAACAGATGGCAAACAACAGAATACGAATAGACTAAAATCAGGTGTGAGTTAAGTTTACCTTCTCCGGCGGCGAACCGAGGCAGCGTATCAAGTCGTCGGTACACTCGACGGGTTTTGGGTTTGCGATGCGAATAGAAGGGCAAGGTTTATTTGTTGGTTTCTTTGCTGGAATTAAAAAAGAAGGGATTTGAATTTCCTATTCTTGCGATGCTAAGGGTCTGGATGCTAAGCCCCCTGACTCCCGATGCTCTGCTGTTCTCGATTCTTCTCCTGACTGAGTTCTGTTCTGATGCACGTACTGGTTTTGCCCTCCAAACTCTATGTCCTGCTGCCTGCTCGCATGTGTAAAACGATTGCCCCCCTGACCCTTCTCTATTGTGCTCTTCCCCCCTTTCTATTTTCTTATTGCATGTGTTTTATATAGCCCTGGTTCGAGTTCTAATGTTGGTAAGTAAATAAAGGCTGATTTTGGACGATTTGTGTATGATTAAATGCGATTTGAACCAGAAGGTAAGGAAATCATCGAGGTGTTAAAGAGAGATCTTGTCGCGACGGTAAGGGCGAGTGTTGATATGGTAAGGAAAGTTGGGGTGCGTGGATAAAGGAAAGCGTGTCACGACCGCTCCGGCCCGTGGATCGTGCCTTACCGGGCACCCTAGTGATACAACATCGAGTAATCACGAACATAAAGACAATACATGAAACCAATGTAATAAGACGGTGAAATAAGAATACAAGCTAACCAAAAGCAGTTCTGTCGGTATATATAAATAACAATTTGAACAGTTACATCCCTTTCTACCACTCTGCCCATAACAGTACTACAGACCTCTAAGAATGATATGACAACAACGACGGGACAGGGCCCCGTCATACCCCTGAATGTAAGCACCTACAATCAACAGGGGACTATACCAAGATAAGCCTCCGGAGGAACGGAGCTTCCCAAACGCTGTGACCACAGGCGAGGATCAACGGCGGTGTACCTTTACTGCGGCATGAACGCGGCCCGAGGAGGTCGATCTGACAATGCAGTATGTGAAACATGAAGATCGTAAATGAAATCATAGTAGTCTATAGAAAGCGGGAGACATGTATGATAACCAAACTACGATTCACAATAAATAAGCGATGTATGCAGTCGGGGACTCACGCCTCAAAGTCATCACTCCAATATAACAATGGGTCTCACGCCACAACATTAATCATGCGTGGAATACCTTCCTCACCGCGATCAATGATAGAAAAGCACCAAGGAATACACATGAACAGCAGTCCCACTGTGTCCTAATAAAAAGCGATGCAGGTAAGTCACGAAGGCATAGCCGACTACTAACACCCAGACTAACAAGGTCATAAATCAGATCAAGATATCTGCTAGGCCGTCATGATCAAAGGGTCGCCGCGCAATATCAAATGTCGCGTCTAGCCCCGAACTCCGCGACTCGCATAGGCCAATCTCATAGGCCGCGTGAGGTATAACCCGCATCGAGGGTAGCTACTCCCGGCGTCGCCACGGACTCGCGATCGCGTAGCGCATAGACGCATGACCATAAAGGCGCACTAACACGGAACTCTCGTAGCTCGCGCATAGGCCCCGAGACCCGCGTAGGTATTCTCGAATCATGGTCCTGCATCACCGAGTCTACCCCGCGTCGGAGCGGCAACCCGGAAACACGGTGGTGGTATAATACCAACATAACGATTTATCGTTTAAACAACATAAGCACAATCAAGGGAAAACCCCTTTACACAAACATCACAGAATACTAACACACGTAGCATCCTAATATGATTACTTATCAAATCAACACGAAGGTATTACAAGGCTATCACAAACCAATACAATCAAGTTATTCACATAAGGTACTTTCTACTATATGATTAACGAGATCGGGTTTTATCCCCAAAGTACTTTATACAATAACTCTTTAAAGATATGTTACTTTCACAAAAGTCACACAATACGTAGTATATAACAATAGAGTGATTATCTTTTGAAGGAAATCAAAACACTTCTCTTTGTAAAACCAAGTAACAACATTCTTTTCAAACGTCCAAGTTTGCCTAATTTCAAATGTTCACGTTTCTTATTTTAGAAAGGTTTCGTAGTTCCTAGCCTTATTCATTTAAGAATATAATTCTCTTTTAAACCATCTGAGAAACATAAACCTTATATGTGAGTAGGATATTCTTGTTTATAACAATCTTATTACAGCAACCATGACCTAGGAAATATCATTTTGTCTCATCTTAGCTTATGCGGATGGAAGTTTCTACTGGTTTTAATAATACTTAATCTGTCAAAACATTTCCTTTTATTACGCTGCAGTGGTTTGTCGATGCACATTCTGATTTCCGAAATCAGTAAAACATTCTTAAGCCGTTATTACCTAACTTCCCATAAAGCTAGTATAACTCTTAAGTTTTTTAAAAACCAAGTTATTACTTCTTCTTTCGAAATGATTCAAAAATCTTTTGAAATACTTCAAGTTCTTTATTAACACATAACAAGCCAGTTATAGTTCAAATCAGTTACCTTTTTAAAAACCACAAGTATTTTCTTACCAACATAAAGCTGTTATAACCAACTTCCCATAAAGCCGTTATAACACTTTATGTTTTAAACCAATCAAATACATTTAGCACATGTACGTCTACCGTACTACATAGTTCACACATATCATGCTAGAAGAGATAGGAAGAGGTTCACATACCTCGCGACGATTATCGACTAATAGCAACACGCTCCAAGTACCTCAAACCGTCGGCTACTCCTTAAGCCAAGTAGATCGCGCCACGCGCGTAGTACTCAACCTATAAGGCCACGCGCGCTTATTAACATCTAGATCTCTTCGTAGAACATTCTGAAAATTCGGCGCACCTCCCCCAGCGTAAATCTCTCTCTCTATCGGGCCGCTACCAAGCCAACCGGGGGTTATACGTCTAATCGGACGTGCACAATTCTAACTCACGAAAAGCTACATAAGTCTGCTTAATACGATCTATGTAATTCTGATTCGAGACTCTTCTTTGAAAGGTTTCTTATTATTCGGGCTTAAGTCAAAAGACATTGCGATAACTACGTTCGATACTATATATAGTATACTTCAACTATATAGTCTAACAATCATGTAATTTCCAATTACAATAGAGGACAAGATATTTACCTCGATAAGCCCATAATTATCCGAGTTTAAATGTCGATCCTGAGCAAGGTTTAGCTCCTACTCAGTGCGCTCAGGCCGCTCCAACAACCCTTAGAAGTTCTAACCAACTTCTACTTATTACTCCAACTAACTATGGAGATTTTCCTTAGGGTTTCGGTTTTGTGGAAGGAAGTATAATAGTATTCTGGCTTTTCAGATAAGTATAACCTTAGAATACTACAAGGTATCTGGCTAAGGTAATTTGGGCATTATAACAATACTTTTGAGAGTATTTCTACCAGAGGGGGTATTATACGAAAACAACTAGGCTAGGGGTACCCCACGGCTAGCACCCGAGGAGGGAGGGCTCTCGCCGAGGGGAGGAGGCTCTTAGCCGAACTCTACACAAAGGGGAGGGAGGAGGATTTTAACACTTAGAAACATTTAGGAATGGATGAACAAGTCTTCCAAGGGGGGGTATTTATAGGACAAGCC
This sequence comes from Przewalskia tangutica, assembly GCA_029844215.1. Lineage (NCBI taxonomy): Eukaryota > Viridiplantae > Streptophyta > Magnoliopsida > Solanales > Solanaceae > Przewalskia > Przewalskia tangutica. The sequence continues at coordinate 37,433,457 of CM056731.1, read as the reverse complement.
AAGGCCAACCAATGGCCAAGATCATTCCAAGTGCATAGCAAGTGTAAGGCCTAGATCAAGCCAAGTGCACCCTAACCCTACTCCACCAAACATGGCACAAAACAAGCCACAAAACAAGGCCCAAAATAAGGGACCAATCGGCCAAGGCCAACCAACCCTTGACCGCCTCTAAATCGTCGATGAGGGTGACAAGTGTCACCCTCCGTTAACCAAAATGTTTTCTCTCGGAAAAATCCAAAAAATATAAATGACATAGCGGAATTTTCCTACGAAAGCGTGGAAACGTTTCGTCGAAAAACGACTTAATCGGGTGTTGTGCACAAAGTGAAAATCGGCCAAGCCTACTTAAGCTTCAAAATTTCTACGTCGTCCTTACGTGCATACTGCGAAATACGGTATAACATTCTCCTCGCCTTAGAAACATTCGTCGAATGTTCCTTCAGGTCTTGAAACAAGCGTGCGCAAAGATAGTCTTCACTACTATACTTACGAGAACAATCCTGCCACAAATGGCCACAGAAACAACTGCGCAAAATACTTATATCAAAGTCCACGTGGAAACAACTCTAACATTACCACAAACAACCCTCTCCGGGGTCTAAAATATACTTCGCCTTCTCCTTACCAAAGAAATGATCACATCTATGCCGCCATACATGCTCGCTTCTCCCTTCACTCGTCGTGATACCACTTTTGTCACTTTGCCGCGAGGTTCTAGTGTCACTCCGCGACCAAAGAATTGGTACCGGCCGCATGCGATCCACGAGGTATCGTACACTCGAACTCTTACCACATTTCTGAAACTGCTTCAGTTTCCAAAACTCGGGGTTACTATCTCTAACGTGGTCATTATTAACTGGGAACACTCTGGATGGATCTCCGATACTTTTCTGATCATATCAATACGAAAGACCGGACGTATTGCCTCCTAAGTCGGACGGCAAATGCTAACATATAGGCAACCTGGCCTATTCTTCACATGAACTCAAAAGGGCCCAAAGTAACTCGGGCTAAGTTCCCTCTGTTTTCCAAAACTCGTCACACCCAAACCGGGGTGGTACCTTCAAGAAGACCGACCGTCGGCACAGAACTCTAAGCGTCGTCGCCGATTATCCATACGATTTCTGATGCGAGAACCTCTTCTAGACGAGCTTTACCCTATCCACAGTCTGCTGGAACAAGCCTGAACCAACTATCTGAATCTTGCCAACATCGAACCAATCGACCGACAACTTACACTTCCGCCCCTACAAGGCCTCATAAGGCGACATTCGAAAGCTGAAATGGTAGCTTAAACACTCCCTTCACAGGAGACAACAATCCTCACCACTACCTCAAATACACACCGGCCCGGAGGCGAATGCGGTCTGAGACTCACCAGTTCTTAACCTGCTTGGTAAAACTTCCGAAACCAAAGCGTAGTACTGGCTCCACATGCGCCATAAGGTGAAGGTAGGCACCTCGTGCGACCTTACAACCTTTCTAATATATCATCTCGCATAACCTCTGCCGAGTAAGCGGTCTTTGCTAGAAGACAAGGCGGTGACCTCCCGGCCCGACTCACGGTCGAATCGTCCACGACGTGCGTTGGTTAACTTAACTCGCCTAACACCCTCGTGACCTACCACAAGGCGAGACCACCACTGACCGACCCACCACCAACATGTCGCGGGTTGACCCGCAACGTGGCCTCAACCCGACCAGCGCGCTAAACGCTAGCTCCGAAGGAAAACTCTCACAAATCACGTTACGAAAACCTAGCGGTCTTAGCTCAACTACCCTCTTTCATTCCACACTACTCGGGACTTATCCAGTAAACATAGCTCACGTGCACTATGCACTCCTATAAAGTCAAACATAAACATACGTCTTTTACTCGAGATGGCCTTACCTCAAGGTCTCTACGTATAAAACTCTAAGGCTCACACCTTCTATCCTCCAAATCTTCCTTGGTTAACTAACCAAGATTTCTAATCACAATAAACACTCATGGTATCTGAACATAACACTTAAGGTATACTCACCTTATCACGTATACAAAGCTCTAGAGGGTTAAAGATATATCTGAATCTCTCGCTTCACTCCTTAGTCGTTCTAATCAAACTCGCCGTAGGCGCGCAGCTAAGGAAGATGACAAACTACCCACCGATCACGAAGGCTAAGTCCTCCGCAGGACACTCTTTCGACATCGGACCACGGCGGTCATAGGTACAACAAGTACCAACTAAAAGACGACATTCCACGAGATGGCGCTTTGCCCGCTGAACACCGAGAAAAATCGAATCGGATGGTTTGGAACGCCCGTGTGCGTGAGCGGAAGCTGCGGAGCTCGACCAACTCCTGCGTACCGAACGTCCCGAACCTGCGAGGACCTTTCACGCCGGTGGATCGCGTAATCTAATCTGGCGGTGAGGCGACTCGCCTCGAAAGTTACCAAAGGACCTTCGCTGCTGGCCTCTTCTCATCGCCCGTTAACCCGTCGATCTCTACGTTTCTCGCTGCTGCGCATAAGCCCGCATACGTGCCATGCTCGCCTAATCAAGAACTTACTTTTGCACACCCTTCTCGTTGATATTCATCAAGACTCGCGGTACATCGGTATACTCTCTGGTAGTCAAATACAGGGTCGCCTCCTTGAAATCTATAGTCTCTGTTCCTGCCGTGGGCGAAGGTTCAAACATCATGGCGCGATAGGAGGCTGCCGCCATGCTAATCTCTGATGGGGCTAGTGACGTCGCAAAACTCCCGAATGAAGCACCGCGGTGATGATTGGGCTGTGCCACGTAACCCTCAGACTCTACTCGCGGCTCCTCGCCGCCCGCCTCTGGCGGGTTGCCTCACGCGAGGCATAGCGGTAAGGAAAGAAATACGTTAGAGGTCCAACTTACAACACGGCTCTAAGGCACGATCTCAGTGAGAAGAATAGAAACCAATCCTAAATATCCTATAGCCTCACGATTATTGGTGTGGTGCACAACACACCGATAATCAGACTCTGAATCGATACGGCGTAGACACTTTCAGGATTAATCGCTCTGATACCACTTTTGTCACGACCGTTCGGGGCGTGGTCGTGCCTTACCGGGCACCCTAGTGATACAACATCGAGTAATCGTGAACATAAAGACAATACATGAAACCAATGTAATAAGACGGTGAAATAAGAAGACAAGCTAACCAAAGACGGCCACGTCGGTATATATAAATAACAATTTGAGCGATTACATCCTTTCTACCACTCTGCCCATGCGATACTACATACCTCTAAGAATGATATGACAACAACGACGGGGCGGGGCCGTCATACCTGAATGTAAGCACCTACAATCAACGGGGACTATACGAATAAGCCTCGGAGGAACGGAGCTTCCAAACGCTGACGTGACCACTAAGAGCGAGGATCAACGATCGTGTACCTTTACTGCGGCGTGAACGCGGCCCCGAAAGGTCGATAACAGTACCAAGTATGTGAAACATGAAGATCGTAAATGAAATCATAGTAGTCTATAGAAAGCGGGAGACATGTATGATAACCAAACTACGATTCGCGATAAATAAGCGATCATGTCTAGTCGGTGACTCACGCCTCAAAGTCATCACTCGATATAACAATGGGTCTCACGCCCACAACATTAATCATGCGTGGAATACCTTCCGCCACCGCGATCGATGATAGAAAAGCACCAAGGAATACACATGAACAGCGAGTCCCACGTGTCCTAATAAAGCGATGCGAGGTAAATGCGAAGGCATAGCCGCTACTAACACCAGCGTACTAACAAGTGTCATAAATCGTATCAAGATATCTGTCTGCAGGCGTCACATGATCAAAGCCGGTCGCCGCGCAATATCAAATGTGCGCGTCTAGCCACTCGAACTCCCGCGACTCGCGATAGGCCAATCATAGGCCCGCATGAGGTATAACCCGCATCGGTAGCTACTCCGGCGTAAATCCCCGACTCGCGATCCGCGTAGCCACATGCATCGCGTGACCATAAAGGCCGCACACTAACACCGGAACTCTCGTAGCTCCGCATAGGCCCGGGACCGCGTGGTATTCTCGAATCATGGTCCTGCATCGCCGAGTCTACCCGCGTCGGAGCGGCTTAACCCGGAAACCACGGTGAGTGGTATAATACCAACATAACGGTTTATCGTTTAAACAACATAAGCACAATCGAGGAAAACCCCTTTACACAAACATCACGAATACTAACACACGTAGCATCCTAATATGATTACTTATCAAATCAACACGAAGGTATTACAAGGCTATCACAAACCAATACAATCAAGTTATTCACACATAAGGTACTTTCTACTATATGATTAACGAGATCGGGTTTTTATCCCCAAAGTACTTTATACAATAACTCTTTAAAGATATGTTACTTTCACAAAAGTCACACAATACGTAGTATATAACAATAGAGTGATTATCTTTTGAAGGAAATCAAAACACTTCTCTTTGTAAAACCAAGTAACAACATTCTTTTTCAAACGTCCAAGTTTGCCTAATTTCAAATGTTCACGTTTCTTATTTTAGAAAGGTTTCGTAGTTCCTAGCCTTATTCATTTAAGAATATAATTCTCTTTTAAACCATCTGAGAAACATAAACCTTATATGTGAGTAGGATATTCTTGTTTATAACAATCTTATTACAGCAGCCATGACCTAGGAAATATCATTTTGTCTCATCTTAGCTTCTATGCAGATGGAAGTTTCTACTGGTTTTAATAATACTTAATCTGTCAAAACATTTCCTTTTATTACGCTGCAGTGGTTTGTCGATGCACATTCTGATTTCCGAAATCAGTAAAACATTCTTAAGCCGTTATTACCTAACTTCCCATAAAGCTAGTATAACTCTTAAGTTTTTTAAAAACCAAGTTATTACTTCTTCTTTCGAAATGATTCAAAAATCTTTTGAAATACTTCAAGTTCTTTATTAACACATAACAAGCCAATTATAGTTCAAATCAGTTACCTTTTAAAAACCACAAGTATTTTCTTACCAACATAAAGCTGTTATAACCAACTTCCCATAAAGCCGTTATAACACTTTATGTTTTAAACCAATCAAATACATTTAGCACATGTACGTCTACCGTACTACATAGTTCACACATATCATGCTAGAAGAGATAGGAAGAGGTTCACATACCTCGCGACGATTATCGACTAATAGCAAAACGCTCCAAGTACCTCAAACCGTCGGCTACTCCTTAAGCCAAGTAGATCGCGCCACGCGTAGTACTCAACCTATAAGGCCACAAGGCGCTTATTAACATCTAGATCTCTTCGTAGAACATTCTACAGAAAATTCGGCAGCACCTCCCCCCCCGCAACAGCGTAAATCTCCTCCTCTATCGGGGCCGGCTACCAAGCCAACCAGGGGGGGTTATACGTCTAAACCGGACGTGCCCAATTCTACCTCACGTAAAAGCTACATAAGTCTCTTATGTCTGATCTATGTAATTCTGATTCGGTACTCTTCTTTCGAAAAGGTTTCTTATTATTCAGGCTTAAGTCAAAAGACATTGCCGATAACTACGTTCAGTACTATATATAGTATACTTCAACTATATAGTCTAACAATCATGTAATTTCCAATTACAATAGAGGGACAAGATATTTACCTCGATAAGCCCATAATTATCCGAGTTTAAATGTCGATCCTGAGCAAGTTTAGCTCTACTCAGTGCGCTCAGGCCGCTCCAAACAACCCTTAGAAGTTCTAACCAACTTCTACTTATTACTCCAACTAACTATGGAGATTTTCCTTAGGGTTTCGGTTTTGTGACGGAAGGGAAGTATAATAGTATTTCTGGGCTTTTCGTATAAGTATAACCTTAGAATACTACAAGGTATACGGCTAAGGTAATTTGGGCATTATAACAATACTTTTGAGAGTATTTCTACCAAGAGGGGGGGGTATTATACGAAAACAACTAGGCTAGGGGGGGGGGGGTACCCCACGGCTAGCACCCCAAGGAGGGGGGGAGGGCTCTCGGCCAAGGGGGAGGGGGGAGGCTCTTAGCCGAACTCTACACAAAGGGGAGGGAGGAGGATTTTAACACTTAGAAACATTTAGGAATGGATGAACAAGTCTTCCAAGGGGGGGTATTTATAGGACAAGCCAAGGCCAACCAATGGCCAAGATCATTCCAAGTGCATAGCAAGTGTAAGGCCTAGATCAAGCCAAGTGCACCCTAACCCTACTCCACCAAACATGGCACAAAACAAGCCACAAAACAAGGCCCAAAATAAGGGACCAATCGGCCAAGGCCAACCAACCCTTGACCGCCCCTCTAAATCGTCAACGAGGGTGACAAGTGTCACCCTCCCGTTGGCCCAAAAATGTTTCGTCTCTCGGAAAAATCCGCAAAAAATATAAATGACATAGCCGGAATTTTCCCTACGAAAGCTGTGGAAACGTTTCGTCGAAAAACGACTCTAATCGGGTGTTGTGCACAAAGTGAAAATCGGCCAAGCCTACTTAAGCTTCAAAATTTCTACGTACGTCCTTACGTACATACTCTGGAAATACGGGGTATAACATTCTCCCCTCCTTAGAAACATTCGTCCCGAATGTTCCTTCTAGGTCTTGAAACAAACGTGCGCCAGTATAGTCTTCACTACTATACTTACGAGAACAATCCTGCCACACATGGCCACCGAAACAACTGCGCAAAATACTTATATCCAAGTCCACGAGGAAACACCTCTAACATTACCACAAACACCCCTCTCCGGGGTCTAAAATATACTTCCTTCGCACCTTCTCCTTACCAAAGAAATGATCACATCTATGCTCGCCATACATGCTCGCTTCTCCCTTCACTCGTCGTGATACCACTTTTGTCACTTTGCCGCGAGGTTCTAGTGTCACTCCGGCGACCCAGCAATTGGTACCGGGCTGCATGCGATCCCTGAGGCTGTCGTACACTCGAACTCTTACCATTTCAAATCGCCCGGTTCCACAACTCGGGGTTACTATCTCTAACGTGGTCATTATTAACTGGGAACACTCTGGATGGATCTCCGATACTTTTCTGATCATATCAATACGAAAGACCGGACGTATTGCCTCCTAAGTCGGACGACAAATGCTAACATATAGGCAACCTGGCCTATTCTTCACATGAACTCAAAAGGGCCCAAAGTAACTCGGGCTAAGTTCCTCTGCTTTCCAAAACTCGTCACCTAAACCGGTGGTACCTTCAAGACCGACCGTCAACTCGAACTCTAAGCGTCGTCGCCGATTATCCGCATCGATTTCTCGATCCGCGTAACCTCTTCTAGACGAAGCTTTACCCTATCCACAATCTACCGGAACAAGCTGAACCAACTATCTGAATCTTGCCAACATCGAACCAATCGACCGACAACTTACACTTCGCCCTCTGAGGCCTCATAAGGCGACATTCGAAAGTCAAATGGTAGCTTAAACACTCCTTCACAGGAGACAACAATCCTCACTACCTCGAAATACACACCGGCCCGGTGGCGAACGCGGTCTGAGACTCACCGAGTTCTTAACCCGCTTGGTAAAACTTCCAAACCAAAACAGTACCACTGGCTCCACTGCGCCATAAGGTGAAGGTAGGCACCTCGTGCGACGCACAACCTTTCTAATATATCATCTCGCATAACCTCTGCCGAGTAAAGCGGTCTTTGCTAGAAGACAAGACGGTGACCTCGCCGGCCCGACTGCGGTCGAACGTCCACGAATTCGTCGTTGGTTAACTTAACTCGCCTAACACCTCGTGACCTACCACAAGGCGAGACCACAAACCGACCCCACCAAACATGTCGGGTTGACCCGCAACGTGGCCTCAACCCGACCCGGCAACGCGCTAAACGCTAGCTCTCCGAAGGAAAACTCTCACAAATCACGTTACGAAAACCTAGCGGTCTTCTTAGCTCAACTACCCTCTTCCATTCCACACTACTCAGGGACTTATCCCGTAAACATAGCTCACGTGCACTATGCACTCCTATAAGGGTCAAACATAAACATACGTCTTTTACTCGAGATGGCCTTACCTCTAAGGTCTCTACGTATAAAACTCTAAGGCTCACACCTTCTCTATCCTCCAAATCTTCCTCGTTAACTAACCAAGATTTCTAATCACAATAAACACTCATGGTATCGAACATAACACTTAAGGTATACTCACCTTATCACGTATACAAAGCTCTGAGGGTTAAAGATATATACCGATCCATCGCTCCCTTAGTCGTTCTAATCAAACTCGCCGTAGGCGCAGCTAAGAAGATGACAAACTACCCACCGATCACGAAGGCTAAGTCCTCCCGCAAGGACACTCTTTCGACATCGCACTGACGGTCATAGGTACAACAAGTACCAACTAAAAGACGACATTCCTCGAGATGGCGCACACCGCGAACACCGAGAAAAATCAATCGGATGGTTGGAACCTTCGTGTGGCGTGAACCGAAGCTCTGGAGCTCGACCAACTCCTGCATACCGAACGCCCGAACCAGCGGAGGACCTTTCGCGACCGTGGATGCGCATAATCTGCTTTGGTGAGGCGACTCGCCTCGAAAGTTACCAAAGGACCTTGCCGCTCGCCTCTTCTCGCCCGTTAACCCGCCGATCTCTACGTTTCTCGGCTGCTGCGCATAAGCCCGCATACGTGCCATGCTCAAGCCTAATCAAGAACTTACTTTTGCACAACCTTCGTTGATATTCATCAAGACTCGCGGTACATCGGTATACTCTCGGTAGTCAAATGTGGTCGCCTCCTTGAAATCTATATTCTGTTCCTGTCGTGGGCCAGAAGGTTCAAACATCATGGCGCAGAGGCTGCTGCCGCCATGCTAATCTCGATGGGGCTAGTGACGCCGCAAAACTCCCGAATGAAGCACCACCCAGTGATGATTGGGCTGTGCCGTAACCCTCAGATTTACTCGCGGCTCCTCGCCACGCCTCTGGGCGGGTTGCCTGCGCGAGGCATAATGGCAGTGGAAAGAAATACGTTAGAGGTCCAACTTACAACACACTCTAAGGCACGATCTCGAGTGAGAAGAATAGAAACCAATCCTAAATATCCTATAGCCTCGCGATTATTGGTGTGGTGCACAACACACCGATAATCAAGACTCTCGGATACGGTGCAGAGACACTTTCCGAGGATTAAGCGCTCGATACCACTTTTGTCACGACCCGTTCCGGGGCCCGTGACTGGTGTCTTACCCCGGGCACCCTAGTGATACAACATCAGAGTAATCAGTGAACATAAAGACAATACATGAAACCAATGTAATAAGACAGTGAAATAAGACAAGCTAACCAAAGACGGTCGCGTCGATATATATAAATAACAATTTGAACAGTTACATCCCTTTCTACCACTCTGCCCATAACAGTACTACATACCTCTAAGAATGATATGACAACAACGACGGGACAGGGCCCCGTCATACCCCTGAATGTAAGCACCTACAATCAACATGGGACTATACCAAGATAAGCCTCCGGAGGAACGGAGCTTCCCAAACGCTGAATGTGACCCAAGGCGAGGATCAACGATCGTGTACCTTTACTGCGGCATGAACGCAGCCCGAAGGAGGTCGACAACAGTACCAAGTATGAAATACATGAAGATCGTAAATGAAATCATAGTAGTCTATAAGCGGGAGACATGTATGATAACCAAACTACGATTCCACATAAATAGCGATCGTATGTCTAGTCGGGGACTCGCCGCCAAAGTCATCACTCCAATATAACAATGGGTCTCACGCCACAACATTAATCATGCGTGGAATACCTTCCTCATTGCCGTGATCGATGATAGAAAAGCACAAGGAATACACATGAACAGCAGTCCCACTGTGTCCTAATAAAACGATGCGAGTAAATGCGAAGGCATAGCGACTACTAACACCCACAGTACTAACAAGGTCATAAATCGTATCAAGATATCTGTCAGGCCGTCACATGATCAAAGGCGGTCGCCGCGCAATATCAAATGTGCGCGTCTAGCCTGAACTCCCAGACTCGCGTAGGCCAATCTCATAGGCCCGCATGAGGTATAACCCGCATCGAGGGTAGCTACTCCGGCGTCGCCCCGACTCGCGATCGCATAGCGCGTAACCGCGTGACCATAAAGGCGCACACTAACACCGGAACTCGTAGCTCCGCATAGGCCCCGGGACCGCATGAGGTATTCTCGAATCATGGTCCCGCACCGCTGAGTCTACCCCGCGACGGAGCGGCTTAACCCCGGAAACCACGGTGGTGGTATAATACCAACATAACGCTTTATCGTTTAAACAACATAAGCACAATCGAGGAAAACCCTTTACACAAACATCACGAATACTAACACACGTAGCATCCTAATATGATTACTTATCAAATCAACACGAAGGTATTACAAGGCTATCACAAACCAATACAATCAAGTTATTCACACATAAGGTACTTTCTACTATATGATTAACGAGATCGGGTTTTATCCCCAAAGTACTTTATACAATAACTCTTTAAAGATATGTTACTTTCACAAAAGTCACACAATACGTAGTATATAACAATAGAGTGATTATCTTTTGAAGGAAATCAAAACACTTCTCTTTGTAAAACCAAGTAACAACATTCTTTTTCAAACGCGTCAAGTTTGCCTAATTTCAAATGTTCACGTTTCTTATTTTAGAAAGGTAACGTAGTTCCTATCCTAATTCATTTAAGAATATAATTCTCTTTTAAACCATCGGAGAAACATAAACCTTATATGTGAGTAGGATATTCTTGTTTATAACAATCTTATTACATCAGCCATGACCTAGGAAATATCATTTTGTCTCATCTTAGCTTCTATGCAGATGGAAGTTTCTACTGGTTTTAATAATACTTAATCTGTCAAAACATTTCCTTTTATTACGCTGCAGTGGTTTGTCGATGCACATTCTGATTTCCGAAATCAGTAAAACATTCTTAAGCCGTTATTACCTAACTTCCCATAAAGCTAGTATAACTCTTAAGTTTTTTAAAAACCAAGTTATTACTTCTTCTTTCGAAATGATTCAAAAATCTTTTGAAATACTTCAAGTTCTTTATTAACACATAACAAGCCAATTATAGTTCAAATCAGTTACCTTTTAAAAACCACAAGTATTTTCTTACCAACATAAAGCTGTTATAACCAACTTCCCATAAAGCCGTTATAACACTTTATGTTTTAAACCAATCAAATACATTTAGCACATGTGCGTCTACCGTACTACATAGTTCACACATATCATGCTAGAAGAGATAGGAAGAGGTTCACATACCTCGCGACGATTATCGACTAATAGCAAAACGCTCCAAGTACCTCAAACCGTCGGCTACTCCTTAAGCCAAGTAGATCGCGCCCCGCGTAGTACTCAACCTATAAGGCCACAAGGCGCTGATTAACATCGAGATCTCTTCGTAGAACATTCTCTGAGAAAATTGACACCTCCCCATGGCAGCGTAAATCTCCTCCTCTATCGGGGCCGGCTACCAAGCCAACCAGGGGGGGTTATACGTCTAATCCGGACGTGCACAATTCTAACTCACAGAAAAGCTACATAAGTCTCATGTCTGATGCATGTAATTCTGATTCGATTACTCTTCTTTCGAAAAGGTTTCTTATTATTCAGGCTTAAGTCAAAAGACATTGCCGATAACTACGTTCAGTACTATATATAGTATACTTCAACTATATAGTCTAACAATCATGTAATTTCCAATTACAATAGAGGGACAAGATATTTACCTCGATAAGCCCATAATTATCCGAGTTTAAATGTCGATCCTGAGCAAGGTTTAGCTCCTACTCCGTGCGCTCCGACCCGCTCCAAACAACCCTTAGAAGTTCTAACTAACTTCTACTTATTACTCCAACTAACTATGGAGATTTTCCTTAGGGTTTCGGTTTTGTGACGGAAGGGAAGTATAATAGTATTTCTGGGCTTTTCGTATAAGTATAACCTTAGAATACTACAAGGTATACGACTAAGGTAATTTGGGCATTATAACAATACTTTTGAGAGTATTTCTACCAAGAGGGGGGGTATTATACGAAAACAACTAGGCTAGGGGGGGGGGGTACCCCACAGCTAGCACCCCAAGGAGGGGGGGCAAGGGCTCTCGGCCAAGGGGGAGGGGGGAGGCTCTTGGCCGAACTCTACACAAAGGGGAGGGAGGAGGATTTTAACACTTAGAAACATTTAGGAATGGATGAACAAGTCTTCCAAGGGGGGGTATTTATAGGACAAGCCAAGGCCAACCAATGGCCAAGATCATGCCAAGTGCATAGCAAGTGTAAGGCCTAGATCAAGCCAAGTGCACCCTAACCCTACTCCACCAAACATGGCACAAAACAAGCCACAAAACAAGGCCCAAAATAAGGGACCAATCGGCGAGTGCCAACCCTTGACCGCCTCTAAACCGTCAATGAGGGTGACAAGTGTCACCCTCCGTTAACCCAAAATGTTTCGTCTCTCGGAAAAATCCGCAAAAAATATAAATGACATAGCCGGAATTTTCCCTACGAAAGCTGTGGAAACGTTTCGTCGAAAAACGACTCTAATCGGGTGTTGTGCACAAAGTGAAAATCGGCCAAGCCTACTTAAGCTTCAAAATTTCTACGTACGTCCTTACGTACATACTCTGAAAATACGGGGTATAACAGCCCGGATTCTCCGGCGAGAAATCCGGGCATGGCGATTGAAACTTTTAGGGTTTAGGTTTCGTTTAGGGCTTTCCTTTGTGCTGCTCTTAGGGACGATGGAGAATGTATTAGGCTAAAATGCCTTAAGGCTTGGGTTGGGCGTAAAAAGGCTGAAAGGGGGAGTTGGGCCCGCGGGCATTGGGCCTGCGGGTTGTTTAAGGGAAAGGGCTGATGGGCTAATTAATAGGTGGACTGGGCGAATTAAGGGTAGTGTTATAAATTAGGTGTATTATTTTTTAGGAATTAGTTTTAGGTATTAGGTATTTAATTCTTTAGGTGTATTATTTAATTAATGCTTGAGTTTGAATTATTATAAAGAATAAAGACGGACGTGCTATTTAATTAATGCTTAATACTTTAGAATGCGGCGCTATTATTTAAAATCTTATTTATTGTGCATTATTACGAAGTTAAATTAAAATTGAATTGAGTTTAGATTAAATTATTTAAATGCTAAATGCGAGTATGATATTTAAGAATTGTTTAAAGCTTGTATTAGTGTTTTATTGCTGCATTTTATCATAAAAATTAATTAGTGCAATTTTATAGTTATTGTCTGAACGGGAGGGTCAAAATTGGGTGTCAACAATGATCAATCTCTCCTTAAGATAATATTGTCCCGTAATCCTTTCAACGGTTGTAATGACAACTTATCTCCCAAGATAAAACAACAATCAAACAAATGAGCAAAGGAAACTCAAGTGTTTGCTTTGAAAGAAAGATCTTTGAGTGTTTGTGATTGCAAGAGAGGAAGAATACTTTCATAAATGTATTGTCAAGTGTGTAAAGTGTGTTTCCAAATGAGCCCAAGGCATCATTTTATAGTGTTGGAGAAGATGACCTTCCATTAGCCTAATAATGGCCTTGAATGATCATGTAATGACCTTGAATATTGAGTTACAATTCAGCCAAATAATGGCAGAATTCATGAGTAACATAATGGAGAGTTAATCCTCCAAAGTCAGCTCAAACGTCAGTTTTTTATTCTTCTCCAACGGACTGAAACTGTCACAGCGCCGCGGCCCTGCAGGTTGCCGCCTTGGCGCCGGAACTTCAGAGAGTTTCGGGCGTCACCGGTGTCGTGGTCCTGCAGGCGGCGCCGCGGCGTTGAGGAGATGACGCCGAGATGTTTTTCCGGCGTCGCACTCCTTTTTCCAACTCGTTTCGACATTCACACTTTGTACATTTCTTCCTTCATTTACCAACGTGAAACCAACGTCATTTGGCCAATAACCGCCTATTACCTTAAGTCTCAAACAATTCGTATACGTACCAATATTTCTCCATTAAGGAAATTATGATCTTTGGCATTGTAAGTACACATGTGTGGAAACAACGTTTCCGACGTGTGGGGCCCCTAATTGTTCGATTCGTAATTAAATAGGATTAACTTTATTTCACGTTTAATAAATATTTCCAACAATCCCCTCTTGGAAGAGATTTTGGTGTACGCATATGGTGCCGTTCTAGAAATCACTTGGCGGAACGATGTTGCATCTGGAGAGGTAGCCGAAGCTTTGAACCTTCCATAGTAGAATACCATCGGACATATTTACTGCGCGGTGAACGTGATTTCTTGAACTGTCAGTGTTTAGTATATGCCAAGACAATAATACCAACACAACACTTTTCCTACTCAATCTTTCTAGTGTTTTGTCCGTCGTGGGCCGTGGACACACTTGGATTCTTAAGTACGTTCATTTGAGGCTGTTACACCCCATATTTACAGGACATGGTGTAAGAACGTAAGTAAGAACCCGCAAGTGTTAAGATTTGAGACTTGTAAAATTTATCGGAAATTATGGAATTGTCAGAAATTGTGTTATTGTAACGAATGGGAGGGCGACACGTGTCACCCCACTTATGTGATGCCTTGGTCGAAAAATGCAAGGGCAAGAGGGTCATTGGACCTTAGTCTTGCAAGCATGTGTAGCATGAGAATGTTGACTAGTCAAGGGGTCAATAAGTCTTGATTTTTAATGTAAGACTACATCTAAGCCATCCATGTGTTTATATCATAACCCTCCTAGGTGCTTTATATATTACTACTAGTAGAGGGAGAGTTTTACACTTAGAAAAATTTGTGCAAATTGAAGAACTCATTGTTGTGAGTCTCGGGTTCACTAGCAAGGAAAGAAAAAAATTTGTTCCTTGTCCATTCAACTCCACACTTTAAACCAAGGTTCTTGAGGGTAGTGTAAACATATCTCAATAGAAAAATCCCGGAAAAAGAGAGTTTTGGGTTAGTCGCAAAGTGAAAACCTAATGGTCTTTCTAGGTTTTGTTTGGGGATTTGAAGGATAATTGTTGGTGTTGTTCTAAGGGTCTCAATAGCGGATTGAAGTGTCTTGGAGAGGTTCTAAACTACTAAGGAAGCGACTTTGGATTGGAATTTGGATTAAGAATCGTCGAGGTATAATCTTGTTCTTTGAAAGTGTTACAAGATTATTTATTTTGTTGTTAGCTTTACATGTTGCTAGTATGTAGTATATGTGTTGAAGTTTATAAGGATTATGGATTGATTGTAGCCTTGGAAAATTCGAAATGTATGTAAGCCATGTTAAGTTGGATTACAATTTAGTCGTTACTAAAATCGTCGCATGTTACTTACTTAAAGATTATGGTTATTATAATCAAATACGACTTGATATCGTGTTATGCTACCAATTTGGATTGAAATGGAAATTTGATAAGAATTGGTAAGGTTGAACTCAAGGTGGCGAATTTGGACTTTTAGTTTGTTTTTCATTTGTATTGGACTACTTTTTAAATTGTGAGCCAATTGGGGTGTTTAGTTTTTATTTGTATTGGAGTACCTTATAGAAATTGTGAGCCAATTGGGGCTGTTTGGTTATTGTATTCGGCCTTGAAAAGGTGGCAAAGTAAGTAAAAACAAAGGAAGTCTTGTCCGATTTTCCGTAGAATTTGGCGACTTAGCACTTAGAATATTCGTTTGAAGTAAGAGGTTAATGGACGTATTGTGACCATGATAGGTTGAAGTACTAGGTATAGCGTATCCTACTTGAAGAATGGAGTAGCTCAAGGTTGATGTACTTTGGAGCATTTTGCTCTTGTCGACAATCGTCGCGAGGTATGTGAACCTCTTCCTTCTTTTGACCTGATTCGATGTATGGAATATACATGTAGTACTATTTCATGATTCCTTCTACTCTTAGAAGTTAAGAGGTATGTATGTTGATTTACTACGTAAAGGTTATGTATAAGTTATCCTAAGTTCTTACCAAGTCTTATGGGGATGTTGGTAAGAGTCGTTAGGAGAGGTATTTTGGAGCAAGTTGACTTGGCTAATTTCTGACACGAATAAGAATAAGTATCGAACAAGCCATTGCAGCGTTAATAAAGGAAAATGTAATGACAATTAATTATGTTAAAACAAGTAGAATTCTCCATCTGCATAGAAGCTAAGATAAGACAAAATTGTATTACATTTTCTAGATCATGGCTACTTGATTAAGATGGTTATAAATAAGTATAACTTATTCACAACGCACCAAGTATATGTTACTTAATTTATAAGGATTTACGTATGAAGTTTTAAGACTATGGACCTCAATTGTTAAAAAGTTAAGGGACTTTATTTTTCAAGTTATGAGACTTGATTCTTAAAGGAAGAAATGAATTGATTTAAAAGTATAGAATACTTGATTTGGAAAGTATTGATTTCTTGCTTTTCTAAAGTTAAGGAACTTGTTTTCTTAAAAGATAAGAGACTTGAAGTATTTTGAAAGCTATGTGATTTGAATTGAAAGTATAAGTTTCTTGGTCATAAAAGGAATGAATTTGTCTAAGACATAAAGAGTTATAACGGCTTTATGGGAAGTTGGTTATAACAACTTTATGGAAGATTAAAAGAATGGTTTTCTTCAGTAATGTAAGCAAAGAAATGATTTGAAATAAAGAAGGGCAAATTGTTTTAAAGGTACAAATTGCTTAACGTTTTAAAGAAAGAAGTCACTTGATTTAGAAGCCTATAAATGTATTTCTAAAAAGTATTGTGACTTGTCGTGAAAAGTAGATATGACTTGATACTACGGTTATTAGTATCTTGGAAGTTTTATTTGAAAGAGAATCATTTTAAAGGAGTAGAGGCACGTGATACGTTGGGTTAAATTCGGATTTTATAATGACATGTTAGTGCCTTAAGTAAACAAAAATGAGAGTGTATATGAACAAGCTAATAAGAAGTTAGGGATTTCTTAACTTGCTTATATTATGTATGATAAGTCGGTAGTGCTTATGTTATGTATGATAAGCAGTAGTGCTTATGTTATGTATGATAAGTCGGTAGTGCTTATGTTATGTATGGTAAGCTGGTGGTGCTTATGCTATGTATGATAAGCCGATAGGGCTTATGTTATGTATGATGGACGGTTGAGTTAGGGTAAGAGTATAAATGAGGGGCAAGCCCAAGACGTTATACCACCTTCTCCGGGGTAAGAGTATAAGTGAGGATAAATCCAGACGCTGTACCACTGCTTTATGTGTTATTGTGGCCAGTCGAGATAGGGTAAGAGTATAAATGAGGCAAGCCCAAGACGTTATACCACCTTCTCGTGGTAAGAGTATAAATGAGGGCAAGCCCAAGACGTTATACCCTGCTTACCACCTTCTCCCGGGGTAAGAGTATAAATGAGGGGCAAGCCCCCAGACGTTATACCACCTGTTTTGATTGATTTTATGGGCGTGAGACCCATGGTTATGTTTTACACTTTTAGGTATCGGCGGTGATGGGGATTCCACGCATGCTTTGATATTGGTGATCGATCGCGTCGATTTGGGTAGGGTAGTATATGTGTCCCTCGTAGTGGGCGGACTATGTTATGAAAGATAAGTAAGTTAGACAGAAATGAACTTAATGACTTCTCCTAAGTAAGTACGTAAGATATGGCTATAACTCTTAATGGAATGGAAAAGATATTGATGTGAAATTAAGTTCATAAGTGGTAATGACACGGCGGGATCCGGTATGTATTTTTATACTTGTCCTTGTCATTCTTTTTATCTGATTATGATCATTTCTTGTATGTTATTTCTTTCCATATTAAATTGTTGTTATCGACTTCGCCCGCTGCGTTAAATGTCCGCGAGTTTAGGTACGATTATGGATCCATGAGCTTAGGATCCGGTTCAAAGATTTTGAGATGGCTCCAATATTAGGAGTTGTCATGGCTATGTATATTCAGTGCAGCGGGGCCTTGTCCATACAATGGTTATGTTAACACTCTTAAGTGCAGTCACATATTGTGGGTCGATTTGTAAAAGAAAGAGGCAATCGCCGGTTGTATTTATATATATATGTTCAGGAAGGTAGCCCTATCGGCTAAACTGTTGTATTAATTCCGATGTTTTATTTATAAGTTTCATGTATGTTCCGCTGATTTTCTCTGATGTTTACCTGTAAGGGTGCCCAGGTAGGGCACCAGTCGCGGTCCCGGGGTCGGGTCGTGACAGAGGCGGTCTGTCCTCGTACTTAAAAAGATGGTCTCCTACAAGGTATCCTTCAATACCCAACTATACAAGTGTTAGGAACCATTAAAAATTTCCTAACCTAACCTCAAGTATTGAGGATCATTAAAGGTTTGGAAACTTATCATTTACCCCTCTGCAGGTAGCACCTTTTTTGTCTATCACGGGAATGGCCTTGGATTATGTTTCTTAAGAAGAAATCATTATCTGAAGTGCTCTTGCTTCCACCGAAGCGCTCACGGAACCTTTACAATTTAATTTTCCCATTGAACCTTATTCCTGGGATCTCCAGTCTGTAAGGTTGGGTGTCCACTGTATCGGTTCTTATTGTTTGAGTTTTAAGCCCATTCCCCTAGACATGCAGAACATTCGATCTCTGGTCATTCCCTTAGTCAAGGGATCAGCGATATTTTCCTTTGATTTTACGTAATCAATAGAAATAATACATGAGGCGATCAGCTGCCTAACGGACTCATGTCTCCGTCGAATATGACGAGACTTACCGTTGTACATGGAACTTCGTGCCCTTTCCTAGAGCCGACTGACTATCGTAGTGGATCATTACAGAAGACATGGGTTTATCCCAACATGGAATATCCTCTAGAAAATCATGAAGTCATTCAGCTTCTTCTCCTGATTTGTCTAAAGCGATAAATTCCGACTCCATCGTGGATGGGGCAATAAGTGTTTATCGAGAGGATTTCCAAGACACAACTCCACCACCGATTGTAAATATATATCCGCTGGTGGATTTGATGTCGTTGCTATCAGATATCCAATTTGCGTCACTGTACCCCTCTAGTACAACTGGATATCTCGAATAGTGTAACCCAAAATTTAGTGTGAACTTCAGGAACCGAAGCACCCTATTCAACGCTTTCCAGTGATCCTCACTTGGATTTCGGGTAAACCTAGCTAATTTATTGATTGCATAAGCAATATCTGGTCGAGTGCAGTTTGTGAGACATATCAAACTCTCAATCACCTTTGCGTATCGCTCCTGGCGTATAGGTACACCAAAATGCTTGTCAATCTTTTGACTTCTATCCAATGGTGTCCTCACTGGTGAACCGTCAAACATCTCAAAAATTTTCAGTATATCTTCGATGTAGTGAGATTGAGACAAGAACAGCCCATTAGATGTCTTAGAGATCTTGATCCCTAAGATGACATCTGCGACCCCCATATCTTTCATGTCGAAACATTGTTTTAACATGTTATTAGTCTCTAGAATTATACTAGGACTGCTACCAGTGATCAACAAGTCATCTACATAAAGGCATATCATGACGAACGAATCAGCATTTCCTTTTATGTAAACACACTTGTCACATTTATTAATGGCAAACCATTTTGATAGTTGAGTACTATCAAATTTCTCGTGCCATTGTTTAGGAGCCTGTTTTAGCTCGTACAACGATTTGACAAGCCGACACACTTTTGTCTCTTGTCCTGGAACCACATACCCCTCGGGTTGATCCATATATATTTTTTCTTCCAAATCACCATTTAGGAAGGCTGTCTTAACAACCATTTGGTGTATTTCAAGATCCCGCAAGGCGGCGATAGCTATGAACATACGTATGAATGTCATTCTAGACACCGGTGAGTAGGTGTCAAAGTAATCAAGACCCTCCTTTTGGCGATAACCCTTGACTACCAACATAGCCTTGTATTTGTCGATAGAACCATCTGCCTTTAACTTCCTTTTAAGGACCCATTTACAACCCAAGAGTTTGTGTCCTGGAGGAAGATCATCCAACTCCCAGGTGTGGTTGTGTAGGATGGATTCTATCTCGCTTTCTAAGGCTTCCTTCCAAACAGATGCTTCTAGAGTTGACAATGCTTCGGCGATTGTCCGTGGTTCGTCTTGAGCCAAATAAGCTTCAAAGTCTGGACCGGAGGACTTGTCCTTCTGGGCCCTTTTGCTTTGCCTTGGTTTCATCTCTGAATCTTCCAAGTTCTGAGAATATGGAATACTAAATTCCGGATCGTCAGCAACTTCAGAATTTACCAGATCTTAACTGTTTGGTTCTATGTAGTCATCGACTCCTAGATCCTCAGATATTTGATCATAACTTCGTTTGAGACATGTTATGTTGTTTTCCTTGTAAGGAAATGTATCTTCAAAGAAACTTGTGTTTCTTGATTCCATGATCGTACCTTCATGAATATCTGGTACATCCGACTATGCACTATGAAGCGATAAGCACTACTGTTATTGACATATCCTATGAATATGCAATCCACGGTCTTAGGTCCAATCTTGACTTACTTTGGCATAGGTACTTTACCTTGGTCAGACAACCTCATACCTTCAAATACTTATAGGTAGGTTTCTTTCATTTCCATAGCTCGTATGGAGTTTTGTCTTTACCCTTATGTGAGACTCTATTAAGAATCCTATTCGCGGTAAGGACAACTTCTCCCTACAAAATCTAAGGAAGACCCGAATTAATGAGTAAAACATTCATCATTTCCTTTAGTGTTCGGTTCTTGCGTTCAGCAACACCGTTTGATTGAGGTGAGTAAGGAGTCGTTGTTTGATGAACTATACCCGATTGGGTACATAGTTCTTCAAAAGGTGCTACATATTCCCCCCCTCTATCGCTACAGATTGTTTTAATCCGTCCGCTTAGTTGGTTCTCAACTTTTTCTTTGTAGCGTTTGAATGCTTCAGTGGCTTCATCTTTACTTTTTAGTAAGTAAAGGTAGCAAAACCTTGTGTCATCATCTATGAAAGTCACAAAGTACTTGTTCCCCCCTCTAGTTTAAGCGAACTTTAAATCACATATGTCAGTGTGTATGAGTTCTAGAGGAGCGGTTTTCCTTTCTACTGATCTAAAGGGACTCTTGTAAAGTTTTGCCTCAATGTACACCTCACACTTACGTTGAGGGTTTATGTCAATAGACGGTAATAGTTCCAACTTTACCAATCTTTGGAGAGATTGATAGTTAACATGTCCTAATCTATGATGCCATAAATTAGATGACTCAATCAAGTAAGTGGAAGGCTCAATTTTATTGATAGTTGAAACACAAGGTATTACATGTTATACCCCATAGTTCTGACCCTACGTATGAGAGCGTACGAAAGCATGTAAGACTTAAAATTTTCAAAGGATAGGTTGACGGATTATTCCGGACGGGTTTTAGTCAACTTTGAGGCGGGTTATGACACGATTCATTGTGAGTTCCTAAGTATTTTAAAGGCCTAGGGCGTAGTTCGTTGAGTCTAGATTCCAACGCAACCAACCGTTCGTCGATAGGGCGTCGGAGTAGAAAGTTATGAGGGTTACAAGTTCAGTGCGCAGTCGGACAGAAATGCGTTTCAGGCAAAGGCGACAGGGCCGCGACGCCGGATGCAGGGCCGCGGCGCCTAAAGTACTGAGGGGTCGCTGAAGTTGCAGGGCCGCGGCGCCTAAAGTACTGAGGGGCCCCTGCAACGATGAGTAGAGTACGTCTCAAATAGGTACTTCAACCTATAACAACAACAACCCGTCTATCAACTTCATGAATACTCGTATACGCTATACCACATAATGACTCTCCTTTCATATAAGAATTTGGGCAGCACTTCCCCTATAAATGCTCTCATCCAAAACTTACAAATAAGGCCAAATACACCCATATCCTAGCACCAATTAAGGACACAACTAAACAGTTAACCAAGGTGATTCACACACTTATCTTTCACGTAAAACAGCCCCTTAATCCTTACTAAAACAGTTCGTGAAAACAGTCTATATTCCAACAACAGTGAGGGTAAGATATGAAGCCTTTCTACACTTTTCTACACCCTCGTTCCTTTAGGACATACATTAGCAATTACCACATCTAAACATGCATAAATAGTGACTAAATTTTTAGCATATACAAGTATAAAACAACACGACAATATCCAACGAATCTAATACAACAAAACAGTCTCAAAATCGGCTAACATGCCAAACTGTCATATACACTTCTTATTCTCCATTTTACTTAACACAAGTTCATCCCTCAGCTATAACATCATTTAACTTCCAAATACTTTAAGAGGAAGAAAAAACCTTACCTTCACTTTAGCCAAAACTGTCCCCAAGTTCTTGGCACACTACTTCACTTTAGCACCACTTCTATATGTTTCAATCACAAACACATATCTTCTACAAGCTTGTTACCATCTTACTTTCCTGTTTCTCTTCCATAGAGTTCATCTCCAAGATTAGGGTTTCAAAACCATATACTCGGCCAACACTATAACCCACTGTTTTGGTGTGTAAACTTGGTTTAGAACTTAGTTAGGGAGCTTGATCTTGGAAAATAACTTCATCTTGTTCTTCACTTGGCTAGGGAATTCTCGAAACTTGCAAGAGAAGGGAAGGGAGAAGAGGGTTTGGATGAAGGTGTTTTTGATCCAAGTCTTGCAAGACTTTCCTAATATGGTGTATGTAGCACAAGTGTAAGGGGACCCATGAACCCCACTAGTTCACTTGTCACAAAATATCTCGGACTTGGAAATTCCCGCTTTGGCACCGCGGTGCTGCTCTTTGGCACCGCGGTGCCGAAAGTTCTGAGACCCTCTGATGTTATGGCACCGCGATGCTTCAGCCCTTTTGTCCTGATCTTGCCAACTTTCGTCATTTGCCTCGGGAGCTCCTTTTCCGCCTTTTCTGCCCACACTCTATTGGAAATAACTCAATACTAGTGTTACTTCTCGTCGTCACACGTATTTGTATCCAAAATTATTCCTTAGAGAAAACGTGAATATTCTTTCCTTCCAACATTCAAGTCGTAGTTCCTAACTTACGTTCTCATTTATGCCCTGGAATTACGGGGTGTAACATTCACAATAAACGACATAACCCTCTAGTCCCTCAGGAAGAGTTAGAACTGGAGCTGTAGTCAACCTATCCTTCAACAACTGAAAGCCTTGCTCACAAGCTTCCGTCCACTGCAACTTAGCCGCCTTCTGAGTTAGCCTAGTCAAAGGCGCTGAGATCAAGGCAAACTTCTCCACAAACCTCCGGTAATACCCTGCAAGCCTCAGAAAACTACGTACCTCCGTAGGTGTAGTAGGTCTGGGCCAAGTCTTAACTGCCTCAATCTTCTGCGTATCCACCCGAATACCATCAGCTCCAATAATATGCCCCAAGAATGCCACTGAGGCCAACCAGAATTCATACTTAGAAAACTTGGCATACAACTGTCGGTGCTGGAGGACCCTAAGTACTATCCTCAAATGGTATGCATGCTCCTGCTCTGAACGTGAATAAACCAGGATGTCATCAATAAATACAATAACAAACGTATCCAGGAATGGCTTGAACATCCGGTTCATTAAATCCACAAACACTGCTGGAGCATTTGTCAATCCAAAAGACATCACCCTAAACTCATAATGCCCGTATCGGGTCCTGAATGTTGTCCTCGGGATATCTGCCTCTCTTACCCGCACCTGATGATAACTGGACCGCAGGTCTATCTTCGAGAAGCACTTAGCACCCTGCAACTGGTCAAATAAATCATCAATCCTGGGGAGGGGATACATGTTCTTGATGGTTACCTTATTCAGCTGCCTATAATCGATACACATCTGCAGCGATCCATCCTTCTTCTTCACAAATAATACTGGTGCTCCCCAAGGAGATGTACTAGGCTTAATGAAGCCTTTTTCCAACAAGTCTCTCAGCTGGTCCTTCAACTCCTTCAACTCTGCAGGTGCCATTCTATAAGGAGGAATGGATATCGATCGGTTATCCGGAAGCACATCTATACTGAACTCTATCTCCCGCTCTGGAGGAATACCTTGAAGATCATTTAGGAATACATCTGGGAACTCACTAACTACCGGAACTAACTGAAGAGCTGGTACCTCAGCTTCCGTATCATGCACCCGGACCAAGTGATAAATATAACCCTTTCGGACCATATTCTTTGCCTTGAGGTATGAATAAACTTACCCTTCAACGATTCTGTATTCCCTTTCCATTCTATCACTGGTTCGCCTGGGAACTGAAACCGAACCAACTTCTATCTACAATCAATGTTAGCATAACACGAATATAACCAATCCATACCCATAATCACATCAAAGTCAGTCATGTCTAACTCTATCAAATCCGTTATGGTATGGTGACTGCATATAATCACCGAATAATTTTTATATACACGTGTAGCCATGACTGAATCTCCCACCGGCGTAGCTACCTCAAAAGGTTCTATCGACTCAGGTTCTATCCCAATTCTACTAGGAACAAGGGGAGATATATAGGATAAAGTGGAACCTAGATCTATCAATGCATATATGTCACGGAAAAAGATCAATAATATACCTGTGACAATATCCGGTGACGCCTCCTGGTCGTGTCTACTGGCCAAAGCATAAATACGGTTCGAAGGACCGCCAGAACTAGAAGCACCGCCACAACCTCTACACGGCCTATTGGCCTGTGAACACCCAGCCCTGCGGGGCACATAGCTATAGAAGATGACGAACTAACAACTGATCCAGTAGGCTGAGTCATACCACATGTACCACCTCTGGAGGACAATCTCTCATCATATGGCCTTGACGGCTGCAAGAAAAACATTCACATGTACCAGAACGACATCCCCCAACATGTTGTCTATCGCACTGAGAACACCGAGGCAAAGATGGCCTCGACTGACTAGAACCTCTGTATATCTGCGAACCTGCAGCTCTGGAGCTCTGACCAGCTCCTGAATACCATGTGCGATCGAACCTCCGCGTGATCGCGGTACACTCTGTCTTTGGTGGGAAAAATATCTACCTACGATCTGAAATTTGTTTGCCTCAAAACTCACCAAACCATTCAGCCGACCTAGCCCTCTTAGGCTGGCCTCGATCGTGCTCTCTGTTTGGCTGACACCCTCTATGTTTGTCCTCCACCCTCTGTGCATATTCCTGGATCCGAGAAATATCCATACATGGCTGAAGAGCCACTACCAAACAACCATCAGTCAGATACCGATCTAGTCCCTTCACATTGCGATAAACTCTATCGGCCATATCATCTACAATCGTAGGCGCATATCTCGCCAACGAATCAAACTCCAGGCTATACTCGCGAATGGTCCTACCACTCTGCCTCAACTGCAGGAATCTATCAACTCTAGCCCTCCTCATATCTGGAGGCAAGAAGTGACCAAGGAATGTCTCTGTAAACTCATCCCATGTAGCTGGAGGAACATTTTCTCCCCTAGACAACTCCCAAGACTCATACCAGTTTGTAGCTATATCCCGCATCCTATATGAAGCTAACTCAACCGACTTAGTCTCTGAAGCCCTGATTACTCTCAAGGTACGCTGCATCTGTCGGATGAACTCCTGCGGATCATCCTCAGGCTGTGACCCGAAAAACTCTGGAGGATTGCAATTCAAGAAATCACGAACCCTCTGTTAGCGATTTTACAAATGCTCACGCAAGTGTACATATCGTTCACAAGTAATATAGTCTGGTAAGACCGAATATCGTCCTCAGAGACTGGTTTTCAAGTACCGATTATCTAAGCTTTAGTTTCTATTTGGCGAACGTTAATTTATTTGGGTTTTAGACTAAGAATTAAAACTAATGCAGGAAATAAACTAATTATGATAATACTTTGGTTTAAATCAATTATGATGGAAATAGGGCATTCCAATATCCTCAATTATCCACTCCTTTTCAATCCTTAATGTAACAACAATGGTTTCCTCTTCTACGTTAAGATAGTGGTTAACTAGACTGTCTTATATACCGGTTAGGACATATAATCGCTCAAATCCAGTGCAGAACTCTTCTATATTTCTATGATAGGATTTACTACATAGGAGGATTAAGAACAATAGCATATAATGCTAAACAAGTATCGGGGTACTTTCGTCCGCAATTTTAACATATGTCTATTTAATTACAACATATTCAAATCTCTCCTCTCGGTTCTTGATTCGAAATCATATAGATTATGATAATTAATGACCAGTTAACTATCAAGCATTCACACCAATATTGAATAAATCTTAATCAAGTGAAGAAGAAATCAAACTACTGCATTAATTCATGAAAACGAGTTTCAAGCAATTCAAAAGGAAAGCCCTAATTAAGTAATTAGCTCCTAAACATTGTCATGTCAAGAACTAATACAAACCAACATAAACTGAAATAAATAAAAGGAAATGACAAGAACTTGAACCAAGGTTGTCTCCAATCTTGTGTTGTAGCCTCTTCCTTAGCCTCCCTAAAGTAGAATAGAGAATATGTACAAGATTCTTTTTTCAATGACGGCTGCTACATGGTTTTTATTCCTTGAAAACCCCCAGGTTTTGACCTTTCTGCCCTTCTCCAATTTCGCATCGAATCTGCAAAAATGCGTCGTGGCCCTGTTGGATGGCGCCGCGGCGCTGAAAATACTGCGACTTTCGGCTCTGCGGCCCTGTATTCTGGCGTCGTGGCGCTAATTGCCCTGTAAGGCCATTTTTCGTCCGAATTTCGTCAGATTTCTTCTATGCTTTTCGGGCCTTCTTAGACTTCATTTCTTGGCCTTTTCTTGTGCAATTACACCTCAATTAAGCTCATTTCATCTTCTTTTTGTCATTTCTCCATTGTTTTACCGCTGTGACTCAAAAGAAAGAAAAACGACCCTAATACTATACTAAACACAAAGAAAATGAGAAAAATACTAACTAAAAATGACTCAAAAAGTGTATATAAAATATGTCTAACACCCTCAAACTGTCAGACCTAGGGTCAACTCCTGGTCCCTGCCTGCGGCTCTGCCCTGCCACTAGTCTAGTCAGCAGTTGAACTGCATCTCTCATGGCCCTATCCTCTGCCCCTGGCTGAGGAACTGGAGGCTCAAGTATCGGGGCCTCTGGAGCTGCTCTAAGCTCCTCTGGTGACGACAGTGTAACTGAACTCGCCGAATGGCGTACAACCTCAGGAACAGACTATGCATGTGCTCTTGTAACTCTCTGAGTCTGACTAGTAGCTCTTGCTACTGACTTGCCCTTCTGGGCCACTGTCACTTTCCTCAGAGGCATAGCTGCAACACAATAATATGTTAGAGGGGGAATTCTCCTAATAACACAGCTCTATTACACGATCTAGGAGATGAAAGAATGGAAACCAATCATAAATGTCCAGCAGCCTCCTGTGTATAAGTATGGTGCACAACATACCTATACCCAAGACTCTACTTAGACACGGTATGTAGATATTCTGAGGACGAACAACTCTGATACTACTTTTGTCACGACCCGAGCCGACGGGTCCGCGACTTGTGCCCTACCTGGGCACCCTTATACTCACATATCACATATGACCATCGGAAGCTAATGAAAAACTCGTAGTCTCAAAACAAAGGAATCTTGTCCCTAGAACTGTCATATAATAAAATTGGCAAGCTGACAAGGCCGTCATTATATACACAAATCCGAAATGAAATACAATTGTACATATGTCCAACCCATACATGGCTACATACCTCTAAGAGTAAGACAGTAACCATGACGGAACAAGGCCCCGCCGTACCCCTGAATATACATAAGCCTGTAACGGTAAAACTGTACCAAAATGATAAGCCCCAGAATAATGGAGCTATCCCAAAAGTTGAGCAATGATCCTATGCACGCGGATCACCAAACTGAGTACCTACACCTGCGGACATGAACGCAGCCCCCCGGAGAATGGGGTCAGTACAACAGGTATCAAGTATGTAAACATAAAGTACAGTAAAAAAGATCATAACTGGCCAAAAGATGACAGAGACAAGTATGAAAATCAAATACCAGATCCAACCGTGCCATATAAAATAAGAGTCAACTGTACCTTGTAAAATTAGAGTGTCAACTGTGCCTTTTAGAAAATGGGAGTCATATACCGTCATAGGTATCTATACTCGCATCATGGATACATGTCCATGGAATCATATACTGTCGTGAGTATCCATACACGCATCATGGATACATATTCATGGAATTATATATGTCATAGGTGTCTATACCCGCATCATTGATACATGTCCATGAAATCATATACATATAACGTGTCCCGACCCATTATGGGACTCTATGTGAAATGAAATAATAACACTCGCATGAATAGCTATCATGAACAACCTTGTGCCATTTAACTCACCTTTTGACTCTCAAATGAATAAAACCAATGTACCAACATATCATGTACCAATCATATCTTTAAGGCAAACCAAGGTACCAACATATCATGTACCAATCCTTAAAATGTACTTTCCTTTTAGAAAAATCGAGGTACCATCATATCATGTACCAATCATTAAAATGAATTTTCCTTTTAGAAAACCCAAGGTACCAACATATCATGTACCAACCATTAAAATGAACTTTCATTTTAGAAAACCAAAGTACCAACATATCATGTACCAATCTTTAAAATGAACATTCATTTTAGAAACACCAAGGCACTATCACATCATTCATTAAGGATTAAGATCCAATAAAACTATGTACGTCCGCCGTACATTCACATCATATAAACATGCCAAAAGAAGAAAGGATAGTTCACATACCTTATAGGCTATACCAACTTGACAACTAGAATACGTCTCAAGTAGTACTTCAACCTATAATAACAATAACACGTCTATCAACTTCATGCTTACAAGTGTAGGTCATATACCAAGTAATGGTTCTCTTTTCGTATAAAAATTTGGGCAGCATTTCCCCTATTTATACGTACATTTCCACCTTACAAATAAGACCAATAACATCAATAACTGAGCACCAATTCAGGACACAACTAAACAGTTAACCAATGTGATTCACACACCTATTTCTCACGTAAAACAACCCCTTAATCATTACTAAAACAGTCCACGAAAACAGTCCATATTTCAACAACAATGAGGGTAAGATATGAAATCTTTCTACACCATTCGACACCCTTAATCCTTTAGGAACACACGTTAACAATTACCATATTAAACATGCATAATTGTAACTAAATTTCCAGCATTATACATGTATAAAACAGTCCCTAAAATGACACAACAACGTCCCACTGTTTTATGCAGTTTTCGGTCAACACCACAACCAAAGCCCTTTTCACAATTCCTTATAATTCAATTCACATTTCAACAAGTTTATATAAACCATAACAACTTGTAACAACAATATTTCCTTCATTTTAACATGCAAGTAGTGACGATAATAACAACAATAACCAACGAATTCAACAACACCAAAACTGCCTCAAAACCGGCAACTAGTCCCAAAACTGTCACATGCATTTCTTATTCTCATTTCTCTTAACACAAGTTCATCTATCAACTATAACATCATGTAACTTCTAATTACTTCAAGAGGAAGAAGAAATTTTACCTTAATCTTAGCCAAAAACAGTTCCTAGTCTCGGCCCTGCTTCACTATTTTTGCACCAAACATCTAAAAAATAAGGTAAATTCGAAAAGACCGTATAAACTTATAAGACCAAAATCATTGCTAAAAGTTCTTACAAATAATTTTGACAAACATTGAAATACATGTTAGTGACAATCTAGACTCATCAATGAATAAGCACAATAAAATTCAAGTAATTCAAAGATAACTTTAAATCAACAATAGTAAGTTCAACAAATACTTAAACACATACTAACTTGGTGTAGATAGAGGCTTGCTTGATGCAGTGTCCTAAGATAAAAATTCGTCCCCACTTGTGTTGTAGTTCTACGGACGAATGCATTGAAGATACAACTATCTAAGTGAGAGTTCTAACACAAGAACTTTACTTCTGGCGAATTTACTTTATGTGTTTTTCAGAAATGTTCTTGAGGAAGAAGATGAAGATCAAGCAACAATCTTGGATCATTAATTGTGTTTTAATGATTGATTGTTATGTGTATTGTGTTGTGTATGTTCTAACAAGTGATCAACATGCTTTATAAAACATAAAATTCGACCATAAGCAGTCTTTCACCTAAATGTTGTGACCTTATGTGAACAGACACAACTTTTGGTTCAAATCTGGAAATTATCGTTGCGAAGTGCCTCGGCTCTTGCCCCTAGCGCCCCGACCCTAATTCATTTTTCAGTTACAGTGGCTTACTGCCAATCAACTTCATCCTTGCGCCTCGGCCCTAATTCGTTTTGGTAATTCCAGTATCTTACTGGAAATTAAGAGTCTATGCCCTGTTATCAAGCGCCTCGGCTCTTCGACCAATTTTTGCCACTTGTCCACTTGTCTTCCCTTCACATAAAATATCTCCACACTTAGCCATATTTATCTATATTTTCGATGGACTTAACATTCTCAAAGCGAAGACTTAATAATTTAACACTAAGTCCATAATTCTCTTGGAAATAATCCAACTACTTGTATTAATTCTCATCGTCACATTTGTTGCATCAAAAATTATTTCGTATAGAAAATGTAAATATACATTCCTTTCAACATTCAAAACTTATTTCCATAATCATGTTCTCACTTACTAGCCATGGAATACGGGGTGTAACAACAACAACAACAACCAATGTGAACAATGTAACTTGTCTTGCTGAGTCAATTGATGATCACTCTCTCCTTAAGATAATATTGTCCCGTATATCCTTTCAACGGTTGTAATGACAACTTATCTCCCAAGATAAAACAACAATCAAACAAATGAGCAAAGAAAACTCAAGTGTTTGCTTTGGAAGAAAGATCTTTGAGTGTTTGTGATTGCAAGAGAGGAAGAATACTTTCAGAAATGTATTGTCAAGTGTGTAAAGTGTGTTTCCAAATGAGCCCCAAGACATCATTTTATAGTGTTGGAGAAGATGACCTTCCATTAGCCTAATAATAGTCTTGAATGACCATGTAATGGCCTTGAATATGGAGTTACAATTCAGCCAAATAATGGTTGAATTCATGAGTAACATAATGGAGAGTTAATCCTCCAAAGTCAGCTCAAACGTCAGTTTTTTATTCTTCTCCAATTTGGCTCGTCGCGATCTTGTGGCGCGGAACTTGAGAGTTCCGGCGTCACGGCGCCATGATCTGACGGCGCCCGCGACGTTGAGGAGATGGTGCCGAAATGTTTTTACGGCGTCGCAATCCTTTTTCCGACTCGTTTCGACATTCACACTTTGTACATTTCTTCCTTCATTTACCAACGTCATTTGGCCAATAACCTTCTATTACCTTAAGTCTCAAATAATTTGTATACGTACCAATATCTCTATGATCCTTGACATTGTATGTACACGTGTGTGGAAATAACGTTTCCGACGTGTGAGACCCCTAATTATTCGATTCGTAATTAAATAAAATTAATTTTATTTCACGTTTAATAAATATTTTCAACAAAAACCATAACAACGTTAATCAAAATCCAACACAAGTTTACAACAATTAGGTGCAATATGCGACTACAATAGTCATATGTATATTGTATGTATTTAACAACAACTACTATATTTTAGTAAATGGAATGAATTTAGGGATGACTGATGAGTGATGAGTACCGATAAAGGAAACCAACTTCACTCATTTTACTATTTTAGTCACCATCTTTTCCATCATTCCGCCGTAATCTAAGCATACGTTTCATTGTCTGTGAATAATTTATCATCGTTTTTATAGTATTAGTACTACTTTTTTTCTAGTTGTTGTATATTATTATAAAATTCTAAAGCACCTTAGCATGTGCCACTGCCAAAGTGCCAATGCCTCTCTGTACATTACCATATATCTTAACGACTCTTCTTGACTTATAGGACAGTAGTATGCATTTAGACCATCTCCACCGTAACTCTCTGTCACATCAGATGAATAATTTGTCACATCATCAATTATCTTTATTTATCATATACATTTTACGGCAGAAGATATTTCAAAAAATAATTCATTTTCTCTTTCTTCCGCATCAATACATATATTCCGTCATATATATTCATTTTATCTAATTTTCTATTTTGTATATGATATTATTTTTGTAATTCATATTATTATACATATAATAATAAAATTATAAATTACTTATATTCATTTAATTTTGACACTTATCAAATATTATTATAATATTAAAACACAACAATACATGATTTTATTAATGAAGATAAATTTATCGTACAATTTATCAAAAACACACTAAAACATTGATAATATTAAAAATCACAAATTGAAAATTAATTTTCGGTTGCTCCATCTCCAGGAAATATGCACGTTCTTGCAACATTAAATCTTGATGGTAACAATATTTCTGGTACTATATCACCTAGTTTGATGAATTCTCGCATCAACATTTCGAATTTGAGCAAGAACGCTATTGAAGGATACATTATATATGACATTTGAAAATTGGATGACATATTTTGAGAATTTTGTGGACGTGAATATTGAGATTTTGTAGTTGGTTAGAAAATATGAAATTTGGAGGAAGATTAAAATTTTGATTAGGATCCATATTTAAAAAATAGCAAATACTTTGGAAGAAGATAGAAATTTGAAGAAAATAGCCAAAATATTTTGATGTCCAAATGAAGTAAACCTAGTCTCTTTTTATAGATCTTGAAAAATTAAAAAAATTGGTATTTTTTTTATTTTTAAATTCGGTTA
Source organism: Przewalskia tangutica (assembly GCA_029844215.1). Taxonomy (NCBI): domain Eukaryota; kingdom Viridiplantae; phylum Streptophyta; class Magnoliopsida; order Solanales; family Solanaceae; genus Przewalskia; species Przewalskia tangutica. The sequence continues at coordinate 37,400,683 of CM056731.1, read as the reverse complement.
AATTATTCGTCAAAAATAGCAATTAAAATACTGATGGAAAATGAATTTCTGGCAGTCAATCGCAAGCTGCATCAAGAGACATTGTCTCCACGTGACAAGATTATCTCATATATATTCAATAATTTTCAATTATTTCCATGTCAACATGTCATTCGAATTGTCTCCTGCTGTATATGTAATTATCAGGGACAATGTCCCCTGTTGGAGATGGTCTTATAAGATTAAAAATAAAAAAAATAAAAATGTAGAGTAAAAAGTATGACTCGTTGAAATGTTTTTTTTAATAATTGTGATTTTTATATTAGTAGAGTGATTTTTGTGATTTATGTGGCTTTGGCGAAAAAAGGTCATAATTATGTAATTGTTTATTAAATTTACCCCTTACCAAATCAAACATAACGTTAATCAAATCCAATACTAGAAGTTACAAAATTTTGGGGCCCTATGAGACCACAATTGTTAATCATATAACTTCATCACCAAGGTAATTAGCCATAACTCAGTTCTTTACTTTTTAAAAAGAAAAACAAATGAAAGATATTATGTTTTGTGGGAGTAAAACAACTGGGTCGTCTTTTGAGCCAGTATGAGATGTGCTACCGCACAAATTTTCGAAAAATGAAAAATGTTAGGTGTCACTTTTTTTTTCATTTTTTTATTAAATAATATTAATCAAAATTTACTGTAAAAATCCATAATTCACAGATTTTAACCCAATCAAAATAAAGTGATTCAGTTTCAGTGGCGCGCGCATATGGAAGCCCAAATTCAGATTATTAAAATCATATATTAACTTATATTAAAAATTAACTTTTATAAATTAGAATAAGACCCTCAAAATATTTGAGACCTCCCGGTAAAACACTAGTAGTAAAAGAAGCTTCACCGCTCTTGGCTATATTTACAACATGTGCACAGTAGTAAAGTTTAGGTACCGTATAACCAAAAGTTAATTACTTAAAAGAAAACCACCCTCACTCATACCCATTCCGTACATCTTATTAAAAAAAGAAGTAGAGTTTTTAAGTAGAGTTTTTTATCAAAAAATTGTTAGGTGTTTGATTGTCAATAAAAAAATATTTTAGTTTAAAAATTGACAAAAACAACCTCTACTTCCAAAAGCCCAAAATTTAAACTTTTGGAAATAGAGCCCAAAAGTGCTTTTGGAAGCAAAAACACTTTTTCAATTTTGAACCATACACTCCAATTTTTAACCAAAAGTATTTTTGGCCTTTCAAAACACTTTTGACAAATCGAAAAGCTCAATCAAACGGACACTTCTTTGTTTGTCACGATCTTTTCCACCACCCCGTTAATTCTGATACTTGACATTATACGTCCCAAATCCTCATTATCTGCGTTTTCTTGTCAATGCTTTCTTAATCATCCTGAATAGTACTAGTTGTACTCTTTCTTTTTTCTTGATTAGTTATAGTAGTATAATATTAAATTCAATAGCACCTTTGCATGTCACATGTCTCTCTGCTCATTGTCATATCATAACTACTCCTCTTGACTTCTAGTACTATTATAGAAGAAAGAAAGCCCTGAAAACCCCACGCGTACACAGTTTTTCTTATGGAGAAGCAAAAGAGTTTCTCCATCAAGCCCGCAAGGCTATGGCTTTTCTCTTTCACCATTTTATTATCTCTAATCTTTTTCATCTTTTTTTCCATTTGGGTCCTCAACCTTCCACTATCTACTCTTCAAGAAACCCATCTTCACTTCAACAGTACCAGTACTACTACTACTTCAGTTTCTTTGAGTCTCAGATCCAACTTCAAGATTAAAACTTTAACTGCTTCCCACAAAAATTACTCAACAACCCAAATCAAGAACTCCATTTTGGTAGGTACCCATTTCACTAGACTTGAAAATGAGTCCCAGATTTCCAACTTTTCAACATTTGAGCCAATCTTGGAAAAGGAAAGTCAGACCCAATCAGTGGCTTATGATATAAACAGTGTTAAAAATTCAACCTTTTTTGGTAACCGTTCGACAATAGATAGTGCCAATAGTAGTATTCCTACTAGGAAGCAGCACAAAAATGTCACTATTACTTTGTCCAAGAAAGGAGAAGCTTCTAGTGATGTGCTTAAGGTGGTGAGTAAGAATTTAGGATGTGACATAACAATAGGGAAGTGGGTGTTTGATGAGAGTTATCCTTTGTACACTAATGCTTCATGTCCCTACATTGATGAGGGTTTTAGTTGTGAAACTAATGGAAGATTAGATAAGAATTACATGAAATGGAGGTGGCAACCTCAATATTGTGACATTCCAAGGTAAAGCAATAAAATCTTTGACTCTTTTGCCCCTTGGTTTTTCCTTTTGTGTGTGTGTGTGTGGATCCCTTGCTTAAATTGTAAGCTTTTATTGTCTGCCTAGTAAAAGAGTAGTAGGAAGAGTAATAAGAAAGCTTGAAGAAAAATAATTCCTAGCTTATGACTTTAGGGGTCGTTTGGTTATTGGTTAGGGCTATGCTGGTATTAGTAATGCAGAGATTAGTTATCCCATTTTCTATCGTGCATACATAATACATAGATTGTCTCATAGCTTATACATGTCTTAGTTATGCTAGATTGTAAATTGGTAACCAAACACCGCACTTGGGAGTGCTGGATAATGTGGTACTAGTTGTGCTAGTTTTAATACATGAAACGTGGTACAGGTTCAAAGCTGCTCAGATGCTAGAACTTATCAGAGGCAAAAGATTAGTGTTTGTTGGTGACTCCATCAACAGGAACCAATGGGAATCGATGATGTGCTTGTTAATGGGAGGCATAAAAGATTCAAGAAAAGTTTATGAGACTCGTGGTCGGAGAATAACCAAAGAGAAGGGAAATTATTGCTTCAAATTTGTGGTATTTATTAATTCAATTTGTGATTAACTGAATATGCAAAAAATGGTGTTTTTCCAGGTTTCAATATTTGGTGTCATTAATGCAGGACTATCAATGTACAGTTGAATACTATGTAACTCATTTTCTGGTTCATGAGGGCAAGGCAAGAATAGGAAGCAAACGGGTGCAAACACTGCGTATTGATACGATGGACAAAGGTTCATCAAGATGGAGAGGGGCTGATATCCTGGTCTTTAATACTGCTCATTGGTGGAGTCACCATAAAACTAAAGCAGGGTAAGCCTTTTGGAACTGTATTTCTAGGGAATAATTTATAGGTACTTCCAGTTTAACATATGTCAAACACTAATAGGAAACAAGTTATAGTTGATGAGCTTAAATCAGAGGATTCATATAGTCGATCCCTACTTGTTTGGGATTGAGATATAGTTGTTTTTAATTTGAGTAGCCATATTTCGATATGAAAATGTAATCATGATAATGTGATAGGATATAAAAAGAACTTTGGCAATACCGGTTAGTGAGCTAGATTATTTTTTGGTGCATCCTGTCCATTTTTGCTGTGGATATAGAAAACAAGTTACTGGTTATTCTCGTCTGTGATGGATGGTGTGTTACCTTTTTCTGAATCCTCACTTATATAGCCGTTACTGTCACAACAGGAAAAATTACTACCAGGAGAGGAATCAAGTTCATCCTCATCTTGATGTTTCAACAGCTTTTGAAAAAGCTCTGACTACTTGGGCATCATGGGTTGATAGACATGTCAATCCAAGCAAAACACAAGTTTTCTTCCGGAGTTCTGCTCCTTCTCATTTCAGGTATGCCTTAATTTGCTTTCAACTCATTGTCATAAGATTTGTGACGTATTGGCTTCATGGCTTATCACCCTCTTCTTAAATTGGACAGCGGGGGTCAGTGGAACACTGGTGGGCACTGCAGAGAAGCTTCTCAACCGATCCCCGAGACTTACAAAGGTGAATCCCCAGAGAAGAATATGATAGTTGAGAAAATAATAGGCAAGATGAAGACTCCAGTGACCCTTTTGAATATAACTGGTTTGTCAGATTACAGGATTGATGGTCATCCTTCTATATATGGAAGAAAATTGGGTAGCTCTTCGCGTGTTCAAGATTGTAGCCATTGGTGTCTCCCCGGGGTTCCAGATACCTGGAATGAAATTTTGTATATGCATTTAGAAAGTAAAAGAAGAAAGAGTTTGACTAACTGAAACTTCATTCTCAAATTTGTAATTCTTTCATTTGTTCAGCATGTTTGCTAGGCTTGTATATAGCTGTGAAGTTGAGGTTTATATTTTCTTCTCTCTTGGTGTGTCAATCAAGTCTTGAGATGGCAAATGCATGTGTGTGTCAAATTTGAACAGATTAAAATGGTATAACAACATACCCAGTGTAATCTCACAAGTGGGATCTAGAGAGGTACGCAGACCTTACCCCTACCTTGGAGGGCGGGGAGACTATTTCAGAAAGACCCTCAGCTCAAGAAAAAGTAGGACAAAAGATCAGATAAGAATTGACAAAAGTAAAGAAATCGCGACACAATACTATAAATAAGCATTATGAAGAAAAATAACTGCAGCAAACTAATATGATATATGAAGTACAAGGGATAGCAAATAGTAGCAGAGAATAAAGAATAATACTACGCCTACTAGTATGAAAGAGTACACGAGAAAACACTCTACTACCTCCTAACCTTCTACCTTAATCTGCGTCTTTCATAACCTCCTATATAAGATCATGTTCTCGCTGAGCTGCAACTGCATCATGTCATGTCTAACCACTTCTCCTCACTACTTCTTCGGTCTACCTCTACTTCTCCTGAAACCATCCATAGTCAATCTCTCATACCTCCGCCACTGAGGCCTCAGTACATCTCCTCTTTACATGTCGAACAGATTAAAATGGTAAATTAATAAATTGTTTATGATCCAACTCAAAATGGATAGAATCAAGATGGATCAAATAACATGGCATAATATAACCCGTGCAAATAACATCATATAACCCGTGCAACATGACACAACCACTTTTTTCTTTTCTTTTTTCCTTTTGAGAAACAAAAAGTGAAAATTATGTACTTTGTTTAATAAACATTAGTTAGTTCTTCCAAATTTACATAATTTCCAATAGACTTGCCACAACTTCACATCAAATAATTCATTTTTTTAATCACGCCTAAGTTTTTCAACTTGATAAGAATTCAGTTAATTGAACACCCCTAGCCATAAAAAGATCCATAAAGTCCAGCAGAGAAATTTTGAAGTCTCATCTTGAACTTTAACCACTCCTAACTAATCATAATGTGGTTTCAAAACAAAACTGGTTCTAAATAGAGTAAAAAGATTCAGCAAAAAGGAAAGAGACTAACTTATCCATATAAGCTGTATTATTACAAGACACCTTGGGCACATTTGGTACGCTGTATTAAGCTGGACTGTATTGGGAAAAAAATAATACATCATTTAGTGGGCGTTTTCAGTCGCACTGCCATTTTTGAGACCCATCTAACAAATGGGTCTTCCCTATACTGTACTAAAAATAAAAAAAATACAATCCATTATATATTAATACTCTAATACCGTTCATTATATATTAACACAGTCCAGTCCAATACAGTCCAAAGAAATTAGTACAGTACGACGTACCAAACGAGCCCGTAACTCAAATAATTTCTTTCACCTGTTCAGATGACTATATGTTTACATGTTTCTTTGACATTTTTCCGCTTATTCTTTACATAGCTGGATCCTCTATCCTATCACTTCTTTAATGTATTATTATTAGCACAATAATAAAATATGATGGAACCCCACAACAAGGGGGAAAACAAATAAAGAAAACATTTTATGATTGTCTAAACTCTATATCACTGTATATAAGAGATGTAAGTACAGCTTCCTCTGTTCCTCCTCCATGTTAAGCACTCGCACAATAAGATAGAGATGGTTATGTTACAGCCATTGAGATAGTCAGAGTACTGTCTCAATGAGATTATTGGTGTTTCTTTGGTCGACCTAGAGGCGCTGGTGAATCGTCTCTCTTTGTGCCCTCAGGTTTCCTAGCCCATATTGGTGCTTGATCAGGACCATAACGATAATCATAGAAAAGCTCCTCACTAGCTTCGATACGTTCCTTTGCAAATATCCCAACGCGATGATCACCAGCAACCAGCATTACCTAAAGAAATCTCGAATCAGCAAAAATCAAGAATTTTATTGAACTCTAATACATAGGATGGTATGTACCTTAGCATAACAGTTTGGATTTGATGAGTGATTGGCAAATTTCAGCTTGTCTCCCTTACGATAGGCATCAAGGACATACTGCAATAAACAGAAAAGAGCAGGAGATGCCATGTTTATCTTGGATATTTGGAATTGGAAATTGTAATGGACTAAATTCACGAGTGAAAATAGGTAACAACAATTTGGAACCAGACATTCTAGATTGTGGAAATAAAAGCATATACCTACAGGGGCGGATCTACCTTATGCCCAGGGGTGTCACGTGACACTGCTTCGTCGGAAATTTTTACTAAATATGTATAGATAATTAAAAGGCAGAAGAAAATACAAGTTATATTGAGTAAAGTGACGCTGCTCAAAACTAATGATCGCTCAGGTCAATTGGTCAGGCGCTTTAATCCTCCGCTGAGGACGCGAGTTCGAAACCACGCAGCACCATTTAATTTTATAAAATTTTGGCCTCTTTTACAAAAAGATACATGTTCAGATTCAAACCCATAACCTCTTGGTCATAAGTTAACAAAATGGTAACCAATTGCTCCAAACAGTTAACAAAATGGTAACCAATTGCTCCAAACTCAGATATGTTCATTATTGTGACAATAAAATATTTACTCGATAAAGAAGGATCTCGTGCTTTCCTAAGTAGTTGTTGTGCATTTACGTTGTTTAGTAATTATTTGGTGCCCTATATAAAAAAAGTATTTAATATTATTTCTAATGAGGTTAATTTAAATACATTTAAAAAAAGAAAACTCATCGAGAAAAGTTATGGCAATGTACGTGAATTGTGTTTATTTATATTTTGTTCTTTTTTTAATATGGTGCTATAGTTATTTATTTAATGTTTCTCATTTTAAAATGTGTCACTGCTGACGAAAACCCCTGCTATGTACGTGAATTGTGTTTATTTATATTTTGTTCTTTTTTTTAATATGGTGATATATTGATTTATTTATTGTTTCGCATTTTAAATTTTGTGACACCGCTGACGAAAATCCTGCGTACGCCACCATATACCTGGTAGGGTGTACAAGGCAGGACGGATGGCCCTAAGATTCAGATTTCAAAATACAAGGAAATATATGAATCTCTCAAACAATTAGCAGTGCTCACCTGATCGTTCAGGTCGAAAAGGAAAGATGAATTTGCACGATCATATATTTTTCCCCGTTTATCTGCTTCTCGGTGAGAAATTAATTCACCAGTATATTCTCCCAGGTAATCATTTTTGTAAACAGGGTTCTAGGTGCAATAGAAAAATTAAACAAATTAATTAATTAGTTTATTAATACTTTATAGTAGCTTAAGGTGCAAGTCTATCATCACACAGGAATACGGCTTACCTTCAGAAAGGCTCCCCATCCAGCAACATCAGATTTTGCCAGAAGAATCTGTTACAGAAATGAGGCAAAGCAGATTGAAAAGGAGAAAAGAAAAGACAGTTCTATAACAAAAGTAGTAATCGGAACCCCTAAAATGTCTGACCCTTTGCTGCTGCCTTAGGAGGAGCCTCATGTTACCACATTGACCTTCTCCTTGCCTAGGAGGCTCACCCAACGAGCCATCACCACAGCTGAAAAGTGTGTGTCATTATTTCAGAAGCAATACATGGGTGAATTAAATTGTGCAAAACGTTGCAACACGAAAAAAGTCTGTCAAGATGCACAAGAAGTAAATGGCATCAGCACTACTAAAGCTTAGTATCTGTGACTTCCATGAGATTGGAGGAATAATAGTTCTTGACCTCTTAGCATAACACGTCGTTGAGATGAAACACTACTAAAGATGCATAACTACCAATATCATTCTCTGTCAGCTAATAAATTGGAAAGACCACAGAAAATTGATACTTTTGTTATTCGTTCCTTTTTTTTTGGGCGTCCATGGGGGAGGGGGAGGGGGGGGGGGGTGAAGAAAGGAGGAAGGTTCTTCATAAGGCGGGTGGTCAAATAATTCGCACGAGTACCTAGTCTTGGGATTACTTGATCAGTGATGGTGTCACAACAGTTCCTAGACATTAAAGTTCGTGAGAGTAAATATTATAAACCAATTCAACCAGCCAAAATGGTTTTGCTAAGAAGTTCTATAAGTTTTGTTTGGTAATTAAACTAATTATAAGAAGAAAAAAAAAGAAATTAAAACTTGGTAAGAGTTGGATGGGTAAGGTTATGACCCATTGTTTAACTCATCATGACGCAACCTGATACGACCCCACCTTTGAAGACATATTTTAGAAAAAGAAAGCGTAAAAAAGGGGAAATAGAGATTCTGGAACTACACGTGAGGTGGAACCAATCAGCCAAACTGCCTCCTTAATTCTCTCCAGCAGTTGCCAATAAGATTAGGCTTTACGGTTTTCTAGTTGTAGGCTTTACAGTTTTCTAGTTGTTTGTTGTAGACAATATATGTGTCCTATAAATATCTAGTCAGGCTTATTATGAAGATTATCGAATATATGTTTATATATCAGATTCTGGGAGTTTTGTCCACTCCATACGGACAAATTTCATAGTTGTAAACTGTGTTTAAGATCCTTGCACAATCTATTACCAGTAGCACTTTCCTTTCTTTCTCAGTCATTTTCTTAATAATTTCCAGCATCTAACAGTTTGGCATCAGAGCAGATCGATGCAACATGGTTAAATACCAGATCTTCTAATTCTCAAGAAAACGTTCCCAATGTTGAATCTCTTGCCCAACAACTATCTGCCATAGCATCAAAACTACATACAATTGATTCGCTGGCAGCAGATGTTGCTACACTGAAAGCCCAGACTAGCCGCACCCAACAAGAGGAAACCAGTCACCGAACCCGTAATGGAGGAAAAAATACAAACGCTTGGTAAGAAGAAGAAGACATTGATAATCCAGGGTGGCTAAAAAATCCTTCCCGAAGGCCACACACGAAGATGGAATTTCCCAGATTTGAAGGAGGGGATCCTAGAGGTTGGATTTTGAAGGCAGAAAAATATTTCTGCTACTATCAAACTCCAGATGAACACAAAGTTGACGTCGCCGCTATGTATCTTGAAGGTGATGCTCTTGATCTCTTCTCTTGGATTAATCGTGAGCGAACTTTGCTCTATTGGGAAAAACTAGTTAAAGCATTACAAGAAAACTACGGTCCTACGGAGTTCCAAAATTCGGACGAGCATCTTTGTAGCATCCGGCAAACAGGTTCTATACAGGAGTACCGTCAAGAATTTGCAAAACGTTCATCTAGAGTCATTGACTGGCCAGATCACTGTCTCTTGAGGGTTTTCATGGATCGACTAAAAGAGGAACTTAAATCTGATGTTAGGATTCACAAGCCTAGAACAGTTTACAGGGCTATGAGTTTGGCAATTGAATTTGAAAATAAATTAAGTCCAATGTGCAGCAATAGAGGGCCCAATTGGACCCCAACCAATAGACCCACCGTACAAAACCCATTGCAGAATGTTAAAAATACCCAGAACAACGCTACTTCTTCCTCTGCACATCAAAATTCAAGAAGCAGCGTTTTTTCCAACCCAGTCGCGTCCCAACATTTTCAAACTCGATCATGGGATACCGAGAGGAGAAATCTTATGGCGCAGTGACTTTGTTATCGTTGCCATGAGAAATTTGTATCCGGTCATAGATGCAAATCCACAAAACTGTCACTCATGGAGATTACAGGAGGAGATCAATTGGACGGTGTTGATGAAGTCAATGCTACGGATGGTGATGATGGCGACCCTCAAGAAACTGACATTGCTGAAATTTCTTTCCATGCCATTTTGGGAAATTCAGTTGGTAATACAATGAAGCTTCAGGGTGAAATCAATAAGAGACGGGTCTTGATACTTGTGGATAGTGGTTCTACACATAATTTTGTGGCAGAATCCATTCTTGAAGAGCATAAACTTCCAGTAGAAACAGTTCCAACATTCGGTGTGCAAATAGGGAACGGGGACATCATCCGCTGCAATAAAGTCTGCCGGAATTTTCAAATTCAGTTGTCGGGCTTTACCATCACTCAAGATTACTACCCATTTGCAATTGGAGGGGCTTATTTGGTTTTTGGTATCAAATGGTTAGCTTCTCTTAACACCATTCAAGCTAACTGGAAGGATATGTTCATAATTTTCAATTGGCAAGGGAAACGTTTTAAACTGCAAGGGGTGAGATCGACAAATTCCACAACGGCTTCCCTCCAATCTTTTAACAAATTGTCAGAGAATCCAGGTAATCCAATTCAGACACTTTTAGATGAGTTTCAGTCTGTGTTTTCTGAACCAACATCTCTTCCACCATTTAGAGCACATTCCCATGCTATTTCTCGGTTACCAAATTCAAAACCTCCAAACATAAGACCTTATCGATACCCACATGGCCAAAAGACTGAAATTGAGAACCAAGTTGCTACTTTACTAGAATCTGGTTTCATTCATCCTAGTTCAAGTCCATTCGCTAGTCCAGTTTTGTTAGCGAAAAATAAAGATGATTCATGGAGGTTGTGTTGATTATCGCAGCCTCAATAAGGTAATTGTACCAGATAAATATCCGATTCCCAATACAGATGAGTTACTGGATGAGTTATATGGCACCACTATTTTTTCAAAGATAGATCTTCGTTCAGGGTGCCATTAAATTCGTGTCCAGCCAGCCGATATCCATAAAACAGCTTTCCGAACTCATTCTGGCCATTAAGAATTTCTTGTAATGCCTTTCGGACTCACTAATGCTCCCGCCACTATCCAATCCGCAATGAATGACCTTTCCAAACCTTATCTCAGAAAATTCATCTTGGTTTTCTTTGACGATATTTTAATCTATAGTCCAACCCTCCAACAACACAAAAACCATCTCCAGATAGTTCTTCACCTCCTTTCCACCAATTCTTTTTTTGTTAATCCCAAGAAGTGTCTGTTTGCGCAAACTCAGATTGGGTTTCTATGTCATGTGATTTCCAAAAAGGGAGTAGCCTGTGGTCTTGGATTGGCCTCTGCCACAGAATGTGAAGGAACTTCGAGGTTTTTTGGGACTTATGGGTTATTATTGGCAGTTTGTTATGAACTATGTAATTATTGCTCGTCCCTCGACAGATCTGACCAAAAAAGATGCTTTCATATGGAATCCAAAGGCAGAAGTAGCTTTTCAGCATCTTAAAAGAGTCTTGACATCAGTACCTGTTCTTTGTCTACCCGATTTCACTCAACAATTTACTGTTGAATGTGATGCTTCCGCTGATGGTGTTGGTGCTATTCTACTTCAACAAAGTCATCCTCTGGCCTATTTCAGTAAGGGGTTTTCCTTTTCTAATCGGGTTAAAACATATGATCTCGCCGCCCTCAACATGCTGATCTTTTGACTCTAGCAATGCCTGTTTCATTAGATTTTTAGCACTTTAAAGGAAGCACTTGAAGCTAATCCATATACCAAGCAGCTTTTAGATCAACTTTCTACTGGTCCGTCTTCTCATACGAACTTTTCACTGTCAGACAGCCATCTTTACTACAAATCCCGGTTGGTAATACCTGATTATCCTGAGCTTAAAGCCAAGATTTTAGCTGAGGGACATGATTCTCCAACAGGAGGACATGGAGGATATTTGAAAACTCTCAAAAGAGTTTCTGCAAATTTTTACTGGCCATGTTTGAAGCAGGATGTTAAGCTGTTTGTCCAAAATTGTTTGATTTGTCAGCAAAATAAATATGAAACTTTGGCTACAATTGGTCTTTTGCAGCCTTTGCCGATTCCCAGTCGAGTTTGGGGAAGACATTTCTCTGGACTTTATTGTGGGTCTTCCTTCTTCAAATGGTTATGACACTATTCTTGTGGTAGTAGATAGGTTCAGCAAATATAGTCTGGCCAGAAGAGTCTGCAGCCTTATCGTCAGAAAAGTCTGCAGCCTAGTCGTCAGAAGTCTGGCCAAACGTCCTATCGTCAGACGAGTCTGGTCAAACGCCCTAATGAGAAGTTGTCTCCTCGCTATTTTGGTCCATATAAAATTGTTCGCAAAATGAGTCCTGTTGCGTACGAATTGCAGCTGCCTCCAACGGCGAAGATACATCCAATTTTTCATGTCTTCGTCCTGCTCTTGGCTATGCTGATATTCCATCACCTCCACCATTACCGCTTTCGGCTGATTTGGAATAAATGGTGGAGCCTGAAAAAGTTTTGTCACACCGCTGGGTGAAAGGACCTGGTATTTCAACTTTAGAATTACTCATTCAATGGCGTCATCGTCCTGTTGAAGAAGCTAGTTGGGAAGAGTATGACTTACTTGCTGGTCAGTTTCCTTCTTTTCGCCTTGAGGACATGGCGTCTTTTCAGGGGGGTGTACTGATACGACCCCACCTTTGAAGGCATATTTTAGAAAAAGAAAGCGTGGAAGGGGAAATAGAAATTCTGGAACTGCACGTGAGGTGGAACCAATCAGCCAAACTTGAAGAAACTGCCTCAATTCTCTCCAGCAGTTGCCAATATTCCAACCACAATCAGATAGGCTTTACAGTTTTCTAGTTGTTTGTTGTAGACAATATATAAAAGGGCAGCCCGGTGCACTAAGCTCCCGTTATGCACAGGGTTCGGGGAAGGGCCAGACCACAAGGGTCTATTGTACGCAGCCTTACCTTGCATTTCTGGCTGTTTCAACAGCTTGAACCCCCATGACCTCCTGATCACATGGAGACAACTTTACCGGTTACTCCAAGACTCCCCTTCGTTGTAGACAATATATGTGTCCTATAAATATCTAGTCATGCTTATTATGAAGATTATCGAATATATGTTTAAATATCAGATTATTGGAGTTTTGTCCACTCCATACGGACAGATTTCATAGTTATAAACTGTGTTTAAGATCCTTGCACAATCTATTACCAGTAGCACTTTCCTTTCTTTCTCGGTCATTTTCTTAATAATTTCCAGCATCTAACACAACCCATCTCAGCCCAAGTAATCTATGATCCGATCATTTATTAACTCAGCCCATTCTGATCGCCAATTTGGCACCCTACTTTCGAGATTTTATCTGCTTACATGTATAGGTTTGAGTAGTGTCTTATTGATATCTTACAGTTGTTATCATTTGAATACTATTTGTCTTATGCCCAAGCTCTTCAAGATTTTTAAACAGATGATGAAGTTACTAGTCATTATTCGTTTTCACAGTCTTCTACCTCAATATTATAATAAAAACTTCTCCGTCTAGGATCATTGCTTTATTATCCACCTTGTTTCTCTCTTTTCTTTCAGCCAAAAAAGCTCTCCTCTGGGCTAAAATATTTATTCTTTATCCAACTCTTAGTTCTCGTTTGGTTGGGAAACAAGTTATCTCGGGATTAGTTATTCCACCCTCAATGTGGGATAAAATAACACTACAATACCGGGATAACTAATCCCTCCAGAATTTTATTCCAACCAAACATTGGATAAGGTTACTAAAATTTTATCCCGGGACTATTTTTGCTTATCCATCATACCAAACGACCCCTTATTTCTTTTCTTTTGACCAGTCAAATTTCTTCCCATTATTCACACCATGATGTGTCAACTTAAAAGTACAAATATTTTAGCCATTTGGCTAACCCAAAAGTCTATATAGAATTTGAATCTAGTCAGGCAAATCTATATAGATTTTTTTCCCCTTACAACCTATATCTGTTTAAATGCATACTTCTCCGGAGTTCTCTTACTGTTTATTTGTACTCATAACATGCAAACTTAATATAATTCACGTGTCAAGTACAATTTTCAAAATCTTGATTATCCAGCGCGATTCAAATTGGTAATTAGTGTAAATCATCAGCATTTAGCAACATTTTACCTAACCCAGCAATTGCGGCAAACATCAGGATCACATTCACGTCCAGCAGCAAAACATGGACATTGTCTGCTTCTGCATTGACTCTTTGCACAGTGGCATCCACGGAAACGATTTTTACAGCTTTTTGAGCAGCTGAAATGGAAGAAGAGATATTAGCAGAGATGACTGATTCCTGAAATAATATCGGAAAGCGAATAAATGAATTCCTAGCTAGCCCTAAATAAACCACAAAAAAAAGGTGGACTGGAGAAGCATCTGACTTAACAGGTCAAAGACGAAATCCTTTATTGATAAATTTAAAAGCTCAACATACCCACAGTACTTTTCACAGCAAGTACCATTCTGCAGACAAGGACAACTCTTTCCACACATCGGCTGGCATCCACAAGGATTATATCGTATACATGATGGATTCTTTCCATCGGCTATTCTTCTCCACATTGAGGGATGCCCAGCAGACTTTGAGGAATATTTGAGCTTCCGTGTTCTGCCTCTTCTACGAAGAAAGCGTGATTTTGTCCGAATATCTGGCTCCTAAATAGCCAAATACATCAAATTAGATGGATATACACCATGAAGGAAGTAACTCAAACTAATCAAGGAAAGTAGAATGATAAAAGTAAAATTAGCTTCTTGAGAATTTTCAACTCCAGCAGCACCTTATATAGTAGTATGTTCCACTTATAGCATGAGAAATTCAAGGGAAACAATATTCTCATACATGCATCAATTTCCAAAGAAGAAGATCCGACTTTCTCAAATTCCAAAAATAAACTTGTGCATCATTCTGCGCTTCAAATGAACTAGAAGTAATTCTTGACAATATGACTCTTCCTTCTGCATAGGTAAGTATCTTATTCTGACTTAGAGAAAACCATTGTTTTCTTGATAGCCAAAAGCTACCCCACCCTTATACAATAAAAAAGAGCGTACATAATGTTAGAAGGTCCCTGCCTGCTGCTCCAAATATTTATAACAGTCAATATGGTCTCATGAACACCAAAAGATCCATGATGCTTTTTCTTTTTATTGCAAGCTGATAGCTTGGAACATTCTGTTCAGACTGCTATCTCCAAACTACAGACTGGAATTAGAAGTCTGTCATCTAGTCAAGTACTTTAGCTCTACATATATTTGAACAAAGATAAGTATACTTTTTTGTATACAGCCCCAGATTATACTACAAGTATTAAATAATACCTTTCATGAATTAATTTTTTAGGTTATTTATTATAAAGTGAGATTAACGAGTGCCTGTATCATAATTTATCGCACTAAAATGTGGATATGGACTTTAATGCAATGTGATGTCTGGTTTTGCAATTGGACCAACTATTTTTTTGAAACTTTATCCTTGGATTTAAGTCCATCATGTACTAGGAAAACTTTTGTCATTTTAGGATTTAAAAAGAAGACTAACTATCCCATTAACAATATCGCTTCTCCTTGGATTGAAAAATATCAGCATAGGGGGTGTTGCTAAGAATACAAACACCTTTTGTCAGTACCAAACACTGTAATTATTAAGTAGGGAAATTGATGTGTTCCCAAAGCTGTGTACCACAAGAACCCCTTAGTCGTTTCAAGGTCTGAGGAATATGAGAATTCATGTAGTACCATCTTTGGGCTAAAGCGTCAAGTAAATGATTAGGCACGAAGAGGAGCACAAACCATGTAATCCATGTCAGCTTTCCCATTATCCTCTGAAAATAAGCTTGTGGAGCCTCCACGTTGCACTGCTGCTCCGTTATCCATGTATGAGGATACCTCCATACAAGTTTTCAAGCCAGGAAGTAAGTTCCTAGCAATGAGGCAACTGCAGTGTACAAGATATCCATTAGAGCTCACACATATTGATTGACATGACAATCTGATTTGACTATATCACTTAACCAAATATAATCCAACAAGAATCTGTTAGCAACACTTAATCCACTCCGTGTACTTAAGAAGCATGACTAAGCGGCGTGGGGGTGGGGGAGTTTGGGCGGGGGGTAGAATATGATCTGCATAAAAAGAAAGGGCACTTCTCAACATAGAGGGACTAAATGTGCTCAAGTATGGTGTAGCATTTATCCAGGTGCTTCTTTTGTCTCATGACATGGAAAAATGAACTCTTTGAAAATGTAAAAGGGTCCCTGGAAGGCCAGTGAAATATGAATGTCCCCTACTTTCACTTCTATGATTGACTGATTGATTGATATTGGGGAAAGTTCAGTAACTAATCTCGGAGGATCCGACACACCCATTTGAAGAGTCGGAGCAACATAGTTTGTAGCTGGAAAAGAAGGGCATACAGTTTCTATTTCTGAGTCTGACCCATCATTGCACACGAAAACAGCCTCTTGCAGAAATGCAAGGCAAGGCTGCCTAAATGAGACCCAATGTGGTATGTTCTTCTCCGGACCCTGCGCATAGCGGGAACTTAGTGCACCGGACTGTCATTTAGTCTGACCTATCATTGGATGTGGACGAAATAGATTGCATGGGGCTGTAAAGTTTTAAGGACATGTTACTACCGACCAGGGTACTCCAAAATAATTGTTTCAGTGGGTTTGATGAATGATGAATGATGAATGATGGTAGACTAGGGTCATGTTCTCGGTCAGGGACGAGAGCGAGGGGCAAGGGTCGTAAGTGAGTTAAGGGAACTTCTAGGCTAAGGTTAGAGTCTTGGAACATAGGGGCTTTGTCGGGAAAATACATAGAGCTAGTGAAGATGCTCAAGAAAATGAGAATTAATATAGCTTGCGTCCACGAAATCAGATAAGTAGGAACTAAGGCGAGGGATGTGGACGGGTATAAGTTATGGTACTCAAGAGGCTTGAAGAATAGGAATGTAGTAGGCATTTTAGTAGATAGTGAACTTAGGGAGCAAGTGGTAGATGTTAGGAGGGTCAACGACAGAATGATAACAATTAAGATAGTCATCAGAGGTTCACTTTGAACATTATTAGTGCATACGCCGTAAGAGGGTTTGGACAAGGAGGACAAGAAGCACTTTTGAAAGGATTTGGACGAGGTGGTGAGAGGTATACCGCACATTCAGAAGCTATTCGTAGGAGGGAATTTCAATGGACACATCGGGCCTACTCCGAGGGGTTATGAGGATGTGCACGGAGGTTTTGGTTTTGGGGATAGGAATGAAGGAGGAGTCTTGCTTTTGAATTTCGCAAGAGCTTTTGGGTTGGCGGTAGTCAATTCAAGTTTCGTGTAGTACGGTGACTAAGACTCAGACTATTTGCTCCTTAGAAAGGATGATAAAAGTCTTTGCAAAGACTGCAAGGCTATCCCGAGTGAAAACCTTATGACCCAACATAGGCTCCTGGTGATGGATTTGTATATCAAGAGGAAGAGAAAGAAGAGGGTTGTGGCCCTTGTGGGTGAACGGCCTATAAGATCAAATGGGGTAACATGATTTTGGCCAGTGCCCAGGAGAGAAGTAGACGACTATAGAGGCTTGGAGAGTAGTGGGTATGCAAACAGTATGTGGGATAGGACTGCTAGTTGCATTAGAGAAGCCCCTAGAAAGGTGTTGGGGGCCTCGCGAGATTGTTGTCGTGGGCATCGAGAAGACTGGTAGTGGAACCGAGAAGTTCAAGGGAATATGGAGGCAAAGAAAGTGGTGTATGCAATGTTGGTGGAAAGCAATGACGAGGAGGAAAAGAGGACGAATAAGAAAAGGTATAAGAAGGAAAAGAAGGATGCTAAGTTAGCGGTTACGGCGCAAAAACGACAGTTTTTAAACGCATGTAGAATTATAGGACAAATGCGGGGATAAGAAGTTGACATACTAGCCAAGGCAAGAGAGATGAAGGCCCATGACCTGGACCAAGTGAAGTGCATCAAGGACGAGGACGGCAGAGAGCAGACACTCATTAGACGGAGGTGACAATCATACTTTTATACACTCTTGAATGAAGAGGCGACAAAGATATTATGTTGGGAATTTGGAGGGTATTGTAGGTGTATAAAGGTTGAGGATGTTAAGGGTGCTATACGTAGGATTCGTTGTGGAAGAGCGACCAGGACAGATGAGATCCTAATGAAATTTTGGAAGAGCGCAAACAAGGCATGTATGGAGTGGCTGACCAGACTATTTAATATCATTTTTAAGACGGAGAAGATGCATGTAGAATGAAGGAGTACAATGATTCTTTTATAAAAGAACAAGGGTGGCATTCAGAGTTGCAACAACTTTCGGGTATCAAGCTGCTAAGCCACACTATGAAAGTTTGGAGAGGGTGTTGGAGATGAGGGTGAGGAGGGACGTGTCTATTTCTGAGAACCAATTTGGATTTTATGCCAGGGTGCTTAACTACACAAGTCACCCATCTTGTAAGGAGGTTGGTGAAGCATTATAGGGAGAGGAGGAAGGGCATTCATGTGTTCGTCGACCTAGAAAAGAAATACGATAAAGTCCCAAAGGAAGTTCTAAGAGATGTTCTATGGAGATGCTTGAAAGCTAGAGGTGTACATGTAATATACACTAGGGCGATCAAACACATGTACGATGGAGCCAGGACCGGAGTAAGGAAAGTGGGAGGAGACTCGGAGCATTTCTCTGTTATGATGGGGTTTCATCAGGGATCAGCTCTTAGCCTGTTTCTATTTGCCTTGGTGATGGATGTACTGCCGCGACATATTCAAGATGAGGTGCCCATGGTGTATGTTATTTGCGGATGACATAGTTCTGATTGACGAGACCCGCGAGTTAAGGCTAAGCTGAAGGTTTGAAGATAGATCCTAAAGTCTAAAGGGTTCAGGTTGAGAAGGACCAAGACAAAATACTTAAAGTGCAAGTTTAGTGATGTAACGCATGAGGCTGGCATGGAAGTGAGCTTGATGCACATATCATCCAACGGAGAGAAAGTTTCAAGTATGTACGGTCTATCCAAGAAAATGGGAAAATTGACTAGGATGTCATACATTGTATTGGTGTAGGGTGGATGAAATAGAGGCTCGCATTAACTGTTTGTTTAGATTAGACTTTTCTTTTTCTATTCAAGTTCTATTTTTTTTATTTATTATTTTTTTTGTATTCTCCCTGACATAGCATCTTTGAATAAAAAATTGTGGTCGGATAAGTATTCATGTTTTGTTTTGTTGATCCATGTCCGTATTGCAAATGACCTCACTTCTGGCAACATTGTCAATATATTCCCAAGGGCGAGTTGTGTGCACCATCTCAATCTTGTGAAGTTTACGAGGGAAATTGAAAAAGTTGTCCTAAGTGTTCTTATCCTATCCCGAGCCCTTATTATCATGATTCTAATAATGCTTAGTGTTTTTGTTAGTATGGACCGTTACAAAAAATTAATAGAAGAATATGGGGGTCTCCGTGATGGTCTTACGAACGTGGTGATACAACTCATAGAAGAAAGAACAAAGCTCGGACAAGAGATGGACCAATTTGGCTCAGACATCCACGACCTGCAGGCTCAATTAAATAAAAAGATTAAGGCGTTTGGTGTCCAACTACCAATTGTCGTGGATAGTAGTCAGGATGTGGAGTAGAAAGAGGAATTTCAGTCATTCGATCATAACTTCATTGATGATGCTGAGGTTGAGGGAGTATACATTAGTGTGAGGATGTCAGAAATAATGCAGGTACAAGAGCCTTATATCCTAAAATTTGCCACACCGGAAACAGAAAACGACATTCCTCACTTAAGGGCTAAGAAGTGCAAGATGTGACACCTATTGTTTGGCTCATTTGTTTTCACACCGCCCCAAGAGCAGAGCAGGAAATTTGATGTAAAATTGGGGGCGCAATTTATATCGTCAAAGTGAAAGGAAAAGTGGTGAAGGTGATGGCGTCGTGTCGCAACATTAAATTAGGCGCTTAATGGGAGGCAACACAATGTGTAATAGTTTTAGATTTTTAGTTTTTTAGTGTCACGTTATATTTTGTTTTTTATTTTGCAGATTTAGGGAAAGTCTGAGTACCCAAAATTGAAGCTGAGGAGCATGTTTGAGCTTAAGTGTGAGGTCGTGCCGACTCTTGATGTTGAAGATTATGCTGCTAGCTAGGCCCTAGAGGGTCTTAGGGAGTATTTCTCACCCTTGTTTTAATTTTTTCTCTGTTATACATGCATTGAGGACGACGCATATTTGTAAGTGTGGGGTGGGTACTTCTGACACTTTTGAGGTCGAGGATGATTATGCCATAGGATTTTTTTTTTAATTTCTTAAACTTATATATAGAATAAAAACAACAGAAAATAAGAAAAATTCAAAAAGATTTTACTTTGTTTTTTTTTCTTTTATAGCTTCTTTTTTTCTCATTAATGGCATAGATCACCCATTGGTTTTTCTTATGGCCTCAGTTCTTTTCCAGAGGGGGCCTTTGAACCGGGTAATTATTTTTTTATTTTTAGGATTAATTTTTTTATTAATAGTAAGAGAGGAAGAAAAAGACATTTATGACTTGTTTGATACTAGCATATTTAGGTCTGAGCTTGACTTGTACTTTCCGGTGAATGCTCGAGTGTTAGTATAGAATAACAAACTTTCTGACACCTAAGCTTAGGGTTGTGACTCTGTATATAACTTATTCTTATTTTGTAGTTCGCTATGACCATGTATGTATTAGAGTAGAATTGATCCATCTGGATTGATACTTGTGCCATGTGTGGTGAGGATTTCTTGCATATATTTCATGGTTTGCATCTTAGTCTAGAACTTGTCCTGCATGTTATTGAAATGAAATGAAAAAATGTTGCTTTGTTTAGAAGATGATGATAGGCTTTTTTTGATGTCTTGTGAATTTTAGTCTTTTTAGATATTGTACCACTAGTTAGCTCTTTGAGCTTGTAGCCTTCCGTTTGTTAGCCGTATTTTTGTATTGACCCACTTGTTGAATTCCTAATTTTTGCACCCTGCTTCCTTGAGCACTGTAGCTTAGATTGTTATAATTCTGATATCTGAAGAAAGGTATTTAAGTGAAAATGGTGACCAATGATAGCTACAAAGGGATTAAAAAGCCCTCTTAGAAAGAATATGACATGAAGAATAAAAATGAAGCGTCCTTGACACGATGAGAAATACTTGTGGAATAATGAATGAAGAGAAGGCTTAAAAATAAAGTGAAAAGTAGAAAATAATGGGTGATAAGTTTAAAAGTGCAAAGTGCTTAGGAAAGTGTAAGGTCACTATTATATAGTTTTCATACCCGCCCCCTAGCCAACATTACAACCCGTTAAAGCCCCATTTGATTCTATTCAACCACACATAATTAGTAGAGATGTACATAACGGGCAAGCCTATGGTTCTTTATGCATACATGTGAATTTCTTTGTGAGTGTGAGAGTTGTTTTTTATGCTAACTCCTTAAATTATATTCATTCTTTAATTTGAGTGTGCGGACTATTTCTTGGGCACTTGTTTCATGATAGATAGGTGATGTTATTAGATTTCTTTGACAGAATTGGTGAGCGAGCTTAAATTTGATGAGTTAGAGTCCATCATTGAGGTTAGAAGGTTAGAAGTTTGTTGTTTGATTGAGTTGACTTATATATCTTGCATGATGATCAGAAAGTGTATATTTGATGAGTTGGGTTGCTATAGGGCCTAATTGTTGGTATCAATCAAAGTGGTGGTGTTCTTAGGCTTGATTTATAGAGAGTGAATTTAGTGCTTACTCGAGGACGAGTTCGACAAAATGAATATATTTAGTTATTGTTGTCTCACATTTTAGTACTTTTAATCGTCTTTTGAGTACATTAAATTAATTTATGCTTAATATTATATTTTATTGTGTAGGAATAAAATGGTGAGAAGTAAAGAGATTTGAGACAAAAATTGGATGAAAAGTGTGAAGTTGCAAATTAATAAGAAAAGAGAATGAAGTGTCGAAGAGAAGTGGAATTTAATTGTCAAGGATTAAAGTCATGATGGCTTAATGATTGTTCAATGATAGAGCAACAACATCAATAGGATTTGATCCCTCGACCTTAAGAGTTAGAACCCGCGCTCAAACCAGTGCACCATTCAATCTCTTTTGACCATAGGTTCCTTTAGATATTACTACATATATTTCAAGAATTATATATATAATCTATGGAGTTTAATCGGTTGGCCATGAATTCACGTGATCCGTTTTTTACCCATAAATCCGCTCCTGAATGCACGGATGTCTCATTGCGGAGGTGTGAGAGGTTGGATATGGACGGTTTCAGGAGAGGTAGAGGTAGGCCGAAAAGTATTGGAGGGGTGATTAGACATGACATTGCGCAGTTTCAGCTTACCGAGTACATGACCTTAGATAGGAGATTGTGGAGGACACGAATTATAGTAATAGGTTAGAAGGTAGTAGAATGTTGTCCGCTTGTCCTTCCATGCATTTCTCATGTAGTCTCTGGTCCTTCGATTTATGTTACTATGTGTTGCTTCTTGTACTATGGTTACCGATTTTGATGTAGCTACTGTTTAGAATGCTTTGTTATGTTTTCTGTAGTATTTTGCCATCGCTTCTTCTTTTCTGTTATTTCCTTTTTCAAACTGTTTTGAATTGTTTTTCCTCTAGACGAGGGTCTATAAAAAATAGTCTCTCTACCTCCAAGGTAGGGGTGAGGTCTGTGTACACTCTACCCTTCTTAGGCCCCACTTTGTGAGATTACACTGTTTTTGTTGAGTACTCCAAAAAGTACCAAGTGACATGTGCAGACTCCTTTTGCTTTTACCATCTAATCTCTCCCTTTCTGTCTGTTGTCAACAAGAAACAATTACCTTACCAGATGATATCCACGTGGAAAGAAAAAACCTAGTGTAACAATTCACTTGGACATGCATTTCTTACCACTGATAACATCAACCTATTTTAATGTAATTGTAATTCTATTATTGAGGAAGAACCAATATTAACTAAAATCCATACCTATTTCTCCCAAAAATCTCTATCCCCTTCGAGTACAGTTCTTTCTCTAGGGGTTTCCATTCTGGTAGATTTTTCGAGTAGGATGCGTGCTTCACAATTTCCTTTTTAGTATCTTCTCCTTCATTCCTGTCATTGTTCCCAGTCTTGTTCAAAGAAGTACCATGATTATAGCCAGACTGATCTGGTGCTTGTGAATGTGATACATAATCATTGGTGATAATAGACATTTCATTGCTCTCAGATCTATCTTCTGCTGCCACACTAACAGCAGTAGGGAGTGACAATTTCCTTCTCTTCCAAGAAGAATCTTGTTGGTCATCCAAACCCAGATCTGACTTCTCTAAAGTTGCGTTTATAGACTCTGATACTCCGTGCTTCATTTTGCTATCAGTGTGCTCGTCTATTGTGACAAGGGAAACATGCACAAGTGGAACCAACGGCAGGTAACTTCAAATGTTAAAAGACGAGAAAAGAAAAGTTCAGCAAAGTGATATATCATCAAAAGTGTGTGAATCATCATCACCTGGATCTCGAGTTCTTTTGGTGACTACAGCACTACCTCCCACCTCTGAAGTGTACTTTTCTGACCCTTCAAGTGGATCTACAGTTAAATATTTAGTCTGGTTTGCCGCACCTTTTACCTAAAACCCCAAAATGAATTTCTCCCACATAAAAAGCTGAAAGTGAGTGAAAAAAGAAGAGGGGAAAAAAGGGGAAGAGCAAGTTAGCAAATGAGAATAGCAGTCAGTAGCAGTGGCAAGTGTTACCAAAACTGAACTGATTATGTAATAAAAAGGAAAATATTTAAAATCAAAATTAAGGTTAAAGGGAAAATAGATGTATTTTCATAACCATCAACTCCACAGATAGTAAACATAGTAGAAAAAATCACTTGGCATTCGACAGTCAGACCCAAAACTAGCAAACCAGCTAATACCAAAATTATATGTTCAAAGCAGCGCTGCCTGGGTACTTACTGAAAAGCCAAGCTGCTTAGTTAAAAAGGTTTAGAAGTACGACTAGAAATATCGGGAGTACCTCAAAAACAAGAGTTAATCTTAATAAAAACCAAATCAATGCCACATTGAGGGGTATTCCTAACTTTAAAAAGTATGACGCCCTTGCTTGCATATAAATATCTACAGAATACCTTAAGATAACACTGATCACTGCAAGGTTTTCCATTATCTTCAGAATCAGATGAATATGACTGTTTTTCACTCTGCCAAATGAAAGACTCTTTCAGATTTTCATATACAAAATCAATAGGAAAAGCTGGACGAGCAATTATACTTACAGCATCGATAAGAATTTGTGAACAACCATGCAGACGGCAGTCAAACACCTGTTTTAGTACAGGGAACCAATTAAAACACATTAAACTTCTGTTTCAGTTTAAAAAAATACACGTTTCAATCACATACCAGACAGCGGCGACAGAAAAGGTTATCAAAAGAATCTAAAGCAGCAGTAAGGCTTTTCTCCAGAAATATGCTCCCCCCAAATCCACTTTCCCCAGAATCTTTCAAGCTTTTGCCGTCTGTATCTTGATATTTTACCCTAAGCACATTACAGTGCTCCTAATTAACAAACAAACAAATACAAATCAGATAGTATACAAAATGATTGATGATTCACAGGTAACCACCAACAAGATAACCATGAAAGATAAGATGCATGCGCCAACATGTGAGCACGCCCAAACACATATAAATGAGGTAGCCAAAACATTTGAGAATATAATCAAATATTAAAAGTGTGCTCTCTCTAACAGCTTAAGCTTTTAGATGTCACACAATTCAACATGGTATCAGAGCCAGACCCGCCCAATTTATTGTTTTCGATGTTGGGCCCCCATATTAAAAGTGTCCACGCACCAGATGGCGTGAAGTGGGTGTTAAAAGTCCCACATCGGTGGGTTAAAGGGTACATGGTCTCCTTATATGGATTTGGGCAATCCTCTCCTCATGAGCTAGCTTTTGGGGTTGAGTTAGGCTTAAAATTCATTATTTACTTGGTATTAGAGCTGGCCAAAGGTCCTGGGATCGAATCTCGCCGCCACCCATTATCAAAAAGAATTTCCACGTGCTTGGACCATGAAAAAACTCAAGTCAGCACGTGAGGGGGCGTGTTGAAAATATAATCAAAATATTAAAAGTGTGCTCTCTCTAACAACTTAAGCTTTTAGATGAGATGGTCACACACTTCAACAACATCTAACAAGTCCATTACCCAATTACATCACCAACTCAGTTTACCAGGATTTCGGAAGTGGTGCCTCCAACATAATGGGTCAAGATATCCAGAACTTCTTCATTAAGCCCAAACTCCTGCGATGCCATCCTACAGAATCCCAAAAAATGAACATAAGATGCCCCTGTGAGCCACAAAGAAAGAAGTAAACTGACAAACACAGCAAAAAATGCATTTCCTGTCTGAAATCTGCAGGCTGCAGCACCCTTTCTGTTTAGGGTACTACTAGCACAAAATGCTAGCACTCCCTCCAGCTGGCTAGATATAGGTAGGACATTCCAGTTCGTTGAGGGTGCTTAGAAGCTTACATAAACATACAGAAAGCTATCTATTCTATCCAAGGGAAAGAAGCAGCGCAATATGCCCAGGCTACTTCTGGGAAGATTGCAGTCTAGTGTGGTCAACCCCCTGAGAAATGACAAGCTCAAATGGGACAATAGCATGGATGGATCATACTCAGTTAAGGCTAATTATCAGCTCTTGAGTTCTAACAGAATTCTAATTGATTAGTGGCCAATGAAGCTGATATGGAAGGTCAAATTGCCCCCCAAGATTAGTTTTTTAGCTGGATAGCACTGGACAACTCTTGTTCCACTCTAGATAATCTCAACAGAAGAGGCTTCAGTACAGCCAACAGATGCTATATGTGTTTAAACAGTCTATAAACTGTCAACGTATTGCTAGAGACATTTGGTCAATGTTCCAGGCTTCCAGCTGTAGTTGTTTGGGTTAGTGGACAGAAAGGAACCAAATATATTTCCATGGCATCGCAACTAGCAGCTCCGATTTTAAAGGCAGATGCCTAGTCTTACTCTTTAGTTGGGTTAATCATACTCCTTTGTATAACCCTGAACAATTCTTGGATTTTGTCAGCTCTCTTGTATTATGATAGGTTTTCTTTTCTAGAGCTGTTTCTTCCTAATTTTGTAAATCTCGCATCCCCTGGATGCTTTGTTATTAATATACCACTTATTTCATCAAAAACAAATGCCCAGGCTACTGCAGCAGGGGACTTGGGATAGAACAGGATAACAAATCATCCGTCGGTGCAACAACTTAGAACAATCAAATCCAACTCCCTTCATACCAAAAAGAATGATTGGTTTGATGTATTAGAGTCAAAGCATCTGCTTTTGGTGTAAATCTGAACATTGATTCCATAATTGATCTAAAAATTACATATTTAGAGACTACTAAAAGTGATACATATCACAGTGTTCTATTGAAGTACTTAAATGACTGAGAAATTTGTACTAAAATATGTTTTGATAGTAATTATAAATGGGATAAAGGAACTGTTTTTAAACCCTTGTGAGCTATGAGTCACTGAGGAAAACTTATCATCATTTCACAAAGCCAAAAATTCAAGGAAATATGGACACAGAAAACAGAGAAAGAACAGAGATGAAAAGAAAAAATGTTCTCTGCATCAGTATTATTGAGGAAAGCAACAGAATAACTCTTCAAATTCTAGTAAAAGGAAATTTCAAATTTAAAAGAAATGGGAAATGGGATTCAGGAATAAAACTCAGTTGCAGAATTTCTACACACACCTTCCCATGTAAGCACTAAGCATTAATTGCACAACATAGAGAGACAATTAAACTACATCAAATCCAACTCTTCAAAACAGTCTATGGTCAGTTTTTCTCTTTGACACTGAAGCAAAAATCTGTTTAATAAATGAACAACAGAAAAGTGCTAATATTTTATAGAGTTGTAATACATAGTGTATTATCTGAACTCACCAAAGAATTTTGTCCTCCCCCTCAGAGAAATGACGTTTCTCTTCCTCTCGTTCTGCAATGTCTTCCTCACTGTCACTACAGATTAGTGTCTCGCTACTACCATGTTGGTCATAATATATCCGCCTTCTCCCAACCACTGATTGGTCTTCAGCCATTCTTTGATTTCTGTGCTTTTGTGAAGAAGACTTGAGAGCAAAGAGCAAATAAAATCCTCATTTTGAATAACAAGAAAGTATAATCATGGTAGCATGCAGGTCTAAAGCTGCAACTACTGGCCTAACCGAAAACTCAAAAGTACATAATATAGAAGCTAAAGGCATGATGAATAAGATTAGCATCAATGCATGACAATGGATGAATGATACTACTGAAAACTAATTTTTCTCCAATCTTCTCCACGCTATTAAATTGTGGAACCGCCTTAAGACTTCAGAGAGGTACTTCAGCTGTTGATGGTAACTTATCACCAAAATAGATATTAAAAGCAAGAAAAAATCCATGACAAAGGTCAATGGTTCTGTCTCAAGCTTGTCATGAAAGAGTTATGTCCAAACAAAATACGGAAAATAAGAAAAAGATGCAAATTTAGTGCTTCTAATTAAGCCTTATATGGCGAAACAGTAAATTTCAGGTTCACGATATACAAAAGGCTATCCAATGTAGCTGGCAACAAATGTTATTTTTAGAATTTCTTTCCTTAAGTGACCTTTTCTAGGGACTTCTTCACAGTATTGGACTTGATGCCTTATTACTTACGCAATTCCACCAGTGTGTAAAACTATATTATCACATACCTGTCTAAAAAGATCCAAGTGGTATATGGTGGAATGTTCTCAATGAAGGGAAGCTTGGCAGTTGTTGAAGATACGACTTCCTCTCCATTAGCATAGTCCCTGTCTCCTGATCCTTGAAGAAGTCCACCAACTTTGCACAGGGGATTTGATATTCTTAAAGAAAGCATTTTACCCGTCCCAGAGTTCTTCATAGTATCACTCCTTGACGTAGCCAACAAAAAAAGTTCAGAAACATGATTTTCTAGCTTCCTTTTGTTCTCTTCATGTTTTTCCTACACAAAAACAAGTTTGTCAGACAATCTCTTGTCCTTTCTTTTAATTATGTTTTTTTTTTTTTTGTGGAGGCGGCGGCGGGGGTTCAAAACCACTACTCATGTTGGTGCCCATCAAATAAAAAGAACAGTTTCAGCAATTAGTAGAGCAAATTCATATGACATAGCACAACAGATTCACTCAATGAGGAGCAAGAAAGTTGATGTTTCCTTTTATAGGGTCATACAACCTTCTTCGCATTCTTCATTTCAAGTACAGTTATTTTATTGATGCTTTGTTTCACCAGTGCCGAATACTATGCACCTTTGTATACCAAAGCCATATTTTGACCATCCCATAAAACCTCTCTTCCAAGCTAACAGAGATATATTTGAGATACATCAAATTATGGAAACAATTTGTTATCTGACTTGACTCTAGGAGTATGAATCAATCATATCCTCTTTAAGATGAAATACTTAAATAGACAGCTTTTATGTAATTTCTCTCATAAACGTACATGCATATATCTGTGTGTATATATGCATATATATATATACACACATATCAGCAAATAGATAGCTCGTAAGTTCAATTATGCACTTCACATGTTTGAAACTTTCACTCAAAAGTCTTCCAATTGGTAACTCAAAAATAGAAATACAGTTTAAGTGTTGAATAGCAAAAGAGTCTAGAAAATAGAGAAATGCAAAAGAACTAGTACCCTAACTGAAAGAACTCTGTCTGCTTGAATTTGCCTTTTCAGCTGACTAATTCTGTAAGTTAGAGATGCCGATAAATCCCCTTCATGTTCTCCATCAGACTTCTGTCAATTTAGAAGAAGGTTTTCATCCATGCTTGATTAGTCAAAAAGAAACACAAACAAATACTTCCTCCATCTCAAATTATCTGTGGGTTTTTTGTTTTACACGCCCCTTAAGAAATACTACCTCCGATCAAAAAGAATGTCAACTTAGCTTTTATTTTTAAAGTCAAAAAGAGTGTCCACTTACCAAATCAATAAATAATTAACCTTACTTTCCCATATTTGCCTTTATTAAGTGTTAGGTAGCCAAATCTCAATACCTATTTTATTAGGGGCATTTTAGTTAAATTAACTATTTTTGTCTAGAAGTTAGTATTTTCTCAAGGGTGTGCAAAAGGCTAAGTGGGCACTCTTTTTTATCTTGAGAGTGTATTAATTAGGAGGGGTATTTGATCTACTTTACCCTTATTCATGTCTAAGTTATAATATATGTCCATTAAATGTTTACTTTATTTATGTGTCATCCTACTAAGGGTAAGATGAAG
Organism: Przewalskia tangutica; assembly: GCA_029844215.1. NCBI lineage: Eukaryota > Viridiplantae > Streptophyta > Magnoliopsida > Solanales > Solanaceae > Przewalskia > Przewalskia tangutica. Next base: position 37,371,517 of record CM056731.1, on the reverse strand, counting down.
AAAAAATAATTAATTATGTATTGAACTTCTAAAACGACAAAGAATTTGAGTCAACTATTTTTAGTAACAAGGACAACTAATATGAGATGGAGGGAGTACTCATCTATAATTGAATGGACAAAAAAGTTCAGACCTCAATTAATTACCTACAGTAAAGCCCAATTATTTGATGACATCAAAACAACAAAAACGGGTACATAAAGAGGGGAAAAAGAACTCATAGCCCATGATTTCATTCAACAAGGTGAGGGCAATAGATCATTTAGCTAGATTGAAGTAATTTTCAAATTGACAATTAAAGCATACAGACATAGTTGTAAAAAATAATCCAAGAAATATGTAGAGCACACTACTTTCCAATTTTTACTCTTCCCATGTTTCCTCAGCAATTGGAGTAACCAAAATTTCCAAGAAAAAACATGTTTTTCTTCAAAAAAAAATTCATAGTTTTCCAAGAATTCCAAATACCCTTCAACCCCACAAGAAAATATGGATAAACAAGATGATGGGAGCTGAAGGGGGTCCAAGAAATAGTCAAATTTGATGAATTAGCAATAACTTATTAACTAAAAAACAATTCAAAATTAGAATTTAAAAAAAAGTGGGGGGGGGGGGGGAACTGACAGTGGGTATGGCCGCAGAGATGGAGGTGGAGGAGATCATCTGTAGATAATTTCACAACAATAGGAAAGTGAAGAATATAAGGAGGTGAGAAGAGACATTACGTGGAGACTGTTGATGTGACATGAAACCCGAATATGATTCTAAAAAAAACGGCGGCCACTAATCTCCCGTTATGTTTGGGGTTTGGGAAGGGTTGGATCCAACTCCTCGAACGGTTGGGTAGACGGGCAAAGCGAACTCTCAATTTGATCAAACTCTCTATCTTTCCTCAAATTCCGACTAGCGGAGATAATCAATTACCTTATATTTCTGCAAAAAATTGTTTTCACAATTTGAACGCGTCACCTTCAAGTCACGCAAGAGCAACTTTATCGATTAATTCAAGACTATCTTTCAAACCTGAATATGATACTACTAAGAAAAACATATTCTCCATGATAAAAGAATTTTAATTATCACAAGTCATTAAGAAAAACTTTTTTGTTTCTATTTTCTAATTAGTCCGTTTTAACAAATAATTATTAGTATTATCTTTAAAATAATTTAAATTTGAAGTTTTATCTATATATATATCTATCTATTTATCTATATTATTTTAGAAGCATGAATATAAATGTTGATTGATCAAAATATTTTTTAAATATTAAACGATTTTAATACCCTTCAAAATTAAATTTTCTCTTTAACATTAATGACCAAAAATATAAAAGTTGTGTGATTGTTGTAGAGTCCAAGTTCATTAACTTGTGCCTTCAAAGAATAACGTGTGCCTTCAAAGATATACATGTGTTTTGTAGAACAATAAATGAAGTTTGTGGCAGAAATAATGTTAGACTATATTTGTAGTGTGTTAAATTTATAAGAGGGATATCAGTGTCGATAACAAGAGTTATGATCATGCTGGAGTAATAAAAAATGTCAAAAGGCAATATACACCAAAAACACAACTATAAAGAAGTATAAATTCAATTTGTTGGATACTACTAAAAATAGGAATTAGGGACGGATAAATTATGTAACTAAATTACAAAATTCGTCGCTAATTCTATTTTATGACAGACAAATTTTATAATTAAAAAATAAAATTCGTTAGCTACGAATAATTTAGCGACAAAATTTATAGTTAATTCCAATTTTTTGTAGTTGTCCGAAAAAACCTATTGTCATGTGGGCTTGAGAGAGACTCGATTGCGTTGGCCCGTGAGCCAAATAAAAACATTAATTAAAAATTAAAAACAAAATAGAGTAGAGTACTACAATTAACAAGAGGAGTCCAAACTCAAAATTTACTTAAATCATCATACATTTTAATATATCTATATTTATATATAATATAAAGTTAGGAATAGACGATCACATGTGATACCTCTCTATGGCCAAGGATCTTATTTATCTTTTTTCTCCTTTTTTGACTTTTTCGCACCTCTCTATGGCCAAAGATCCTATTTATTTTTCTCATTTTTTGACTTTTTCTCTCCCTTTAAAAAAAATTATGTTACAAAATCATTTCCATAACTCACACCTCTTTATTTATCATAAATTTTATTCATAATAAATATTAATAATATCCATAACCTCCAAGTCTTTCATTTCATAATTTCATAACCCCTAATTGCTTAATGTACGAATTTATGACATCTTAAAATCACACTAATTTTTATTCATATAAATTTGTTTTGAGCCATGTTGATTATCTTTTATCTTTGTTGTATAGAGCATTTGTTTGGGTTCTTGAAGATATGAATGGAGAAATTCTTCAGAAAATGATTTTAAATTTCTCTTTGCTTCTCTTTTTATTTTATTTTAGAGAATTTGATTATACTATTCTGACAACATAGTCTTAATTTTCACTTTAACTCATAATTATAGTATTTTCTAAAGTTTTATTTGCTTGGTTATTTTTATTTTTATGTGCTCTTTTCTTTGTTAGCGTAACTTATTATATCTTCATATTAAAGGTGAAAGCAAGAAAAAGAAACTCAGGTAAACGTGCATGATGCTAAAGGAAGTAAGTACATGTCAGTTTGTAGTCATGTGAATCAATTTATAATATACCTAATGAAAGAGCATGAGAATGTAAAATTGTTTGTAATTTTCAAACTATAATTTAATTCATAATTATTTATTGATATGTAAAATTGTAGTCTTCAAGTTTTTCATTTTCTTTTTGTTGATAAAAATCTTCAAGTTTTTCAAATTTTAATACATTACCACTATGTTGGTTCTATACTCTTTGGGCCAACTATTGAAAATGTAGAAATAGTATTGGGATATAATAAAAATGATTTAAAGTTATTTGTCTCACCCTTTCTGCAAGGAGGAGAATAATTGTTGTTCACTGAACATTTACTTTTTCTTTAATCATTTATCGGAAAATAAATTGTTAGTATTGGTATGGAATATGTTTTTTCTAGGTTTAAAACATGACAATAGGTAGTGATAAATGAGTAATGGCAAGAGAAGTTAGTCAAAATATAAAACACTTTAAGATTTTTATCATAAGATTAACGAGAGGTAAAAGGAGAATTTATTTGATTATTGAAGGAAAGTTAGTTAATTCGAAGGATACAAATATGAGAAAGAGAGGACGAGGAAAAAGAAAAATGCAATACGATTTATAACTTGTGAAATATTTCGTTAAATATTTAATATCTAAATTATATCCTTAAAGAATAATTATATACATAATTTGTAAGATCTTTTAAAATAAGAAGGGTACAAAATTTTGATGAAAAAGACAATTATACCTATATTTTAAATAGCGTTATTCGAAACGCAACAATATTATTTTACAGGATAGACAATGAGGAGGATAGGATTTTGATGTTCTGAGCTCTCTAAACTTACATTTAGGGGTGAGCACGGGTACAGGGTATTCAGATACCCGACCGGAATCGACACTAACGGGTAGGTTTCGGGTAGATATATTAGAATAACGGGTAGGTTCCGGGTAGTAAAATTAAGAACCGATAAATGTCGGGGTCCGGTTCCGATTCCAGAAAATAGAGATCGGATACCCGGACCCGAAATTGATATCCGGACCCTATGAACCCACCCCCCATTTAATTATTTAGTTTTACTGTCTATTCGTGTGTGCACCTATGTATGCGTGTGTGAACTATTTGAAAAAAAAAATTAAGTATGTTTTTTATGTCCTTGGAAACTATTTTCTATTTTTGGTTCAAACATGTTTCCGAAATTTGTTGGATGGCAAAATGATATTGTTCTTACCTGCTAAAAAGAGTAAAAAAATTGAAAACCTAAACAAAAAATGTAAAGAAAAACAGAGAGCTTTTCTTATTCATATATATAATGTGATGTCCACTGTCTCTATTAGTAGGAGTGCAGTAAGAGATGTAAGAAATTGTCATTAACGTGGAATTAACCATTTCAGATTATGGATGAGGATTGAGAGTTACAAATATAATGAAGATGAGTAGAGAATAGTAGTAGGAGTTATATTCTTAAAATTATTAGATGCAAATGGACATCCACACTTAATATATATATATATATAATCCTTATTCCTACCTGGAAAGAGGCCAACTTCGTAAGTCACGGAAAAATCAGGCTTGAAAAATAAGGGGTGAGCACGGGTACCCGAGAATCTACCCGGAACCTACGATTACTACAGATAGATTCTGGATAGTAAATTTAGGAACCGGTCTTTTACAGGGTAGGGTCCGGGTAGTTCAAAAATGGTAGGGTGCTCGGACCCGCTCACCCCTACTTACACTGTTATTTTGTGCAAAAAAAAATTATTTGTAAGGAAGATACAAAGAAAACAAAACATCTAAAAAATAAGGTAAATTCGAAAAAGACTGTATAAACTTATAAGATCAAAATCATTGCTAAAAGTTCTTACAAATAATTTTTGACAAATATTGAAATACATGTTAGTGTCAATCTAGACTCATCAATGAATAAGCACAATAAAATTCAAGCAATTCAAGATAACTTTAAATCAACAATAATAAGTTCAACAAATATTTAAACACATACTAACTTGGTGTAGATAGAGGCCTGTTTGATGCAGTGTCCTAAGATAAAAATTTGTCCCCACTTGTGTTGTAGTTCTACGGACGTCTGCCTTGAGGATACAACTATCTAAGTGAGAGTTCTAGCACAAGAACTTCACTTCTGGTGAATTTACTTTATGTGTTTTTCAGAAATATTCTTGAGGAAGAAGATGAAGATCAAACAACAATATTGGATCATTAATTGTGTTTTAATGACTGATTGTTATGTATATTGTGTTGTGTATGTTCTAACAAGTGATCAACATGCTTTATAAAGCATAAAATTCGACCATAAGCAGTCTTTCACCTAAAGGTTGTGACCTTATGTAAAGAGACACAACTTTTGGTTCAAATCTGGAAATTATCGTTGTGAAGTGCCTCGGCTCTTGCCCCTATCGCCCCGACCCTAATTCATTTTTCAGTTCCAGTGGCTTACTACCAATCAACTTCATCTTTGCGCCTCGGCCCTAATTCACTTTGGTAATTCCAGTAACTTACGGGAAATTAAGAGTCTATGCCCTGCCATCAAGCGCCTCGGCCCTTCGACCAATTTTTGCCGAAGTCATTTTTGATCACTTTACTTTTCTTCTTCTACAAGTTCCAACAATACCCCACATTATCTATTCACACCAAATACCCCACACGTGGATAGAAAATAAGATAAAGAGGAACATATCGTCATTTCTGTCAAACGCGATATGACATGCATCGGAAACGGTGTCTTTTGAACTTAAAACGTTCGTAGTGAATACCTATCGGGCTACTTGTGAAGTAGTGAACGAAATGTCTTGAACTATTCACGTTTTGTAGTAAACCAAGACAACAAGTATCACACACATCATATCAACATATTTCAATTCTTGCGGTTGTGTTCTTTTCGGTCATGAACAACTGCTTCTTCATGAGAATTTCTAGAGAACATAGTCATATCGGTTCTCCCAGATGCGACCCCACATCAATATCATATAGGTAATACAAAAAAAAATAGTCCGTACTATCCCACCATAAATGCTTTGAGTATTATTAAGAATAATATATATATTCAACCCTTAAAACATCAACGGATTAACACACTTAGTACACCATAGAAATTAGCATATGTGTGTTTTATGCTCTTTGAGTCTTCCCCAGCTAGTTTTCCTATTGAACCTAAACCATGGGATCTCCAATTATGATAGGTTAGGTTTCCACCAGTTAACGACTCATTGTATTGACTTTAAGTCCATTCCCCTCGATGTAAATACGACATGTTCTCTTGTAAGGCATTTTGTCAAAGGATCCGCTATATTGTCCTTTGACTTTACATAATCAATGGAAATAATTTCATTCTTCAGCAAGCTTCGTATTGTATTATGACGTCGCCTTATATGTCTTGACTTGCCATTATATATTTGATTCTTTTCCCTCGTCAGGGCAACCATACTATCACAATGTATGCAAATGGCTGTCACAGTCTTTGTCCAATACCTTCTAGAAAGTTTCTTAGCCATTCTGCCTCTTCGGCAGCTTTGTCTAAGGCTACAAATTCTGCTTCCATAGTTGATCGCGTATTTACCGTTTGCTTTGATAATTTCCAAGATACCGATGCTCCCCCAAGTGTAAATACATACCCACTTGTGGACTTACTTTCTGAATGGTTGGAAATCCAATTAGCATCACAATATCCTTCTAACACGGGAGAATATTTTGTATAATGCAATCCACAGTTCATTGTATGCTTTAGATATCGTAGTGCCCTTATTAGTGCAACCCAATGATCATTTCCAGGATTATGTGAGTATCGACTAAGTCGACTCACTGTATATGCTAAATCCGGTCTCGTACAGTTCATTATGTACATCAAATTTCCAAGAACTTATGTATACTCCAATTGAGACACACTATCACCTTTATTCTTCTTAAGGTGACTAGCGGGATCAAATGGGGTAACAACCGATCTATCATTATAGTGTCCAAATTTTCTAAGGACCTTCTGTTACACCCCGTAGTTCTGGCCATGCGTATGAGGACGTACGAAAGGGATTGAGACTTAAAATTTTAGAAAGATAGGTTGACGGATTGTTTCGGACGGGTTTTTAGTCAACTTCGAGGCAGTTTATGTCCAGTTGCATTGTGAGTTCCTAGGTGTTTCAAAGGCCTAGTACGTAGTTCGTTGAGTCTAGTTCCCAACGCAACCAGATTAAATCGATAGGACATCGGAGTAGAAAATTATGGAAGTTACAAGTTCAGTGCAATCGGACGAGAAAAAATATTTGGTCGAGAGCCATAGGGCGCCGGTGCAGCGCGCCGGAAGATCCGAGTTGGCGAGGTTTAGCGGCCGCCGGCTGGCAGGCCGCCGGCGGGTTCTCGTGAGGATGGGTGGAAAAATCGAGCTGTTTTGTTTTTAAAAAAGGCCGTGAGAGGGTGAGTGTCCCCACATCTGATTTTGCCTGTCCTATTTATTGACCAAGTCTTGAAGACTTGGTCATTCTTCAAGCTCTCCTCTCTCTCTAGAATTAAAAGTTATCCATTCTCTCTAGAAAATCAAGAAGAAATCAAGGCTTGAGAAAAATCTGAAAAAGGTGGCAAGAAGGAAACTTGTTGGCAAGCTTGTAAGAGTTTTTGTGGTGGTGATTGTGGAAAGGAGGCTAGTGAATTTGTTGGATTAATTTGGGTAAGCTCTAATGTAACAATCCTTTCTCTTTTTGCTAGTTTATTGTGTTGCATGTGAAGAAGAAATGACTTGTAGTTGTAAATATTGCTCTTAGATAAATTGCATGTAAGAAATATGATTTGGATTTGAAGGGATTGAATAAGGTTAGTATGTGAACATGTTGTAGCCAAGATACTACCTTTAAATTATTGATTTAGTTAATATGCATTGTGGGGCAGAATTTTACACATCCAAGATTAGGTGTGTAATCCCCTTTGTATTGATTGGATTGTTGGGCCTTAAAAGTGGCGTTTGGATGTTGAATTCGGCCTTGAAAAAGGTGGCAAAGTATATAGAAACAAAGGAAGTGTTGTCCGATTTTCCGTAGAATTTAGTGACTTTGCACTTGGAATATTCTACGTTAAAGCTAGAGGTTAATAAACGTATTATGGTCATTATAGGTTGACGTACTACGTGCGGTATATTGTACTTAGCAAGTGGATTAACCAGAGAGGTATGTGAAACTTTCCTAGCTCTTGAGCATGAGTAGTTATAACTATATAGTACGGTAGACGTATGTGATTTAAATAAAGTAAATCCTTTGGTATACTTGACTTATTTTAAAGAATGTCTAAGTTGGTTGAGTTAGAGAGTTAACTCACTTGTTCTTGAGGAATGGTTTATTCTAATAAGGTAGACAAGGATTTCTTGACAGGAAAAAGTATAGAATATTTGGTGCGGAAAGTATTGAGTATTGAACCATTCTAAAGAGAAGACACCTGAATTTTAAGTTAAGAAACTTGTTTTCTAAAGATAAGATACTTGAAGTATTTTGAAAGTTGTGTAAACTGATTTGAAGTATAAGTCTCTTGGTTAATAAAAGAACGAAACTGTTTGAGATATAAGGAGTTATAACGGCTTTATGGGAAGTTAGTTATAACGGCCTTATGAAAGGATAAGAATGTCTTAATTTCTAAAGCATAAAGTTAGTATAACGGCTTTATGGGGAGTTGATTATAATAACTTTATGGAGGGTTAAAGAGTTGGTTTTTCTTGAATAAGGTAAACATAGATGAAAGAATTGAAATTGAGTAGGGCAATTTGATTTAAAGGTATCAATTGCTTAGAGTGTAAAATGAGGGTTTTATGTGAAAAAAGGATCTTTTGAAAGAGTAGTACATAGTACTTCGGGTTAAATTCTCCGGATTTGATTAAGCAATAAGAAAGTGCCTTAAAGTCATAAAAATGAGATCCATATTGTGTATTACTGAAAGTCTAAAGAAGTTATGAAGTTTACTTGGACGTACCGATAGTGATGTGGGATTCCACGGGTATGCTTCCATTATCGTAGTATGAGTTTACTTGGACGTACCGACAGTGATGTGGGATTCCACGGGTATGCTTTCATTGTCGTAGTATGAGCTTACTTGGACGTACCGACAGTGAGGTGGGATTCCACGGGTATGCACCTTGGATATGCTTACGATGAGGGATTCCGAGGCATGCAGTATGAGTTTACCCGGACATACCGACGGTGATGTGGGATTCCACGGGTATGCTTCCATGGTGGTTGATCCTTGGACCCGGGTTGTGGCATTTGCATATTCCGTGGATTTGCTACCCACGATGCGAGGAATACCTCATGCGAGTCCGTAGGGATCATGCGGGTGAAATAGTCCCATGCGGCCGAGTCTGACTTATGCGAGGAATACCTCATGCGGGTCCACACGACCCATGCGGGTGAAATAGTCCCAGGAGTAGGATTGTTTAATGATACTGCGGGTGGATGACCTTGCTTTGATCATGAGCTTCCCATTTTCATGCAGTATAGTATATGCTTGATATTCTCATTATTAGTAAGGCACAGTGTTCTGTAAATTGATTATCATACATGTCTCCAGTTATTTTAGACTTATGAGGTATTTTGGTATTTTCGATTCGTATACTTAGTACATATGTGTCGACCCGAACTTCTGGGCTGCGTTAAATCTGCGCGGTAAGGGTAGCGGTGGTGGATCCTCATTCTTAGGATCACCGGTGCAGTGTCGAAGCTCGTTCCTCGGAGGCTTGTTTTGTTAGTGCGGTTCCACGAAGTTGTAGACTTTTGTACATTCGGGGTATGGCGGGGGCCCCGTCGTCCACGATTGTTATTCTAAGTGCATAGTCGTGTTTGTGGTTTGTTTGTAGAACGAGGTTGTCTTATTTTATTTTTGATTAAGTATATTACATGAAGAGCGGCCGTATGGTGGCGATGATGTTTACTACTACGGGTTTATGTGTTATGTATGTTCATTTCGCTATTCTCGATGTATACCTAAGCGGGGTGCCGGTAGAAGCAATCAGTCGCAATGGCCTGGTCGTGACACCTTCTCAACATAATGGGATTGAGTTAATATATAACCCTCCGAATTCATTTGAATTATAATACCAAGAATGACATCCGTTATTCCCATATCTTTCATATTGAAAGTGGCATGCAACATCTTCTTTGTTACGTTTATTACATCTTTACTTGTTCCCATAATTATCATATCATCCACATACAAGCATATAATGACATATGTATTATTACACTCATTAATGTAGACACATTTGTCACATTCATTTATTTGAAAACCATTTGATAATAATGTATTATCAAACTTTTCATGCCACTGTTTTGGAGCATGTTTAAGTCCATATAATGATTTGATCAATTTACATATTTTCTTCTCTTGACCTTTAACAACAAATCCTTTGGGTTGTTCCATGTATATTTCTTCCTCTAGTTCACCATTTAGGAATGCATTCTTCACATCCACTTGGTGTATTTCCAAATTGTGAATCGCTGCTATAGCAATTAATGTCCTTATTACGTAATTCTAGATACTGGTGAGTAGGTATCAAAGAAATCAACAAATTCCTTTTGTTTAAACCCTTTGGCTACTATACGTGCTTTGTATTTTTCTATAGTACTATGAGGCCTTAGTTTCCGTTTGAAATTCCATTTATGGCCAATTGGTTTTTGTCCCAGAGGTAGATCAACCAATTTCCATATATTATTTTGTACAATGGATTCTACCTCACTTTGGATAGCCTCTGTCACGACCCGACCCCGGGCCCGCGACTGGTGCCCTACCTGGGCACCCTTACATGTATACATCAGAGAAAATCAGCGGAACATATATACTTAAAAAGAATCATAAAACTCCTTCTCTTTTAAATCAATAAACTTCTTCTTTTGAAAACTCAAGTTACATTCTCTTTTGAAATCAAACCGCTTAACTTTTGAAATAATTCATGGCAACCAAACTTTTTAAATCAAGTCATTCCTTTCTTTAAGAATCAAGTCTCATAACTTGAAAAATAAAGTCTCATAACCTTTTTAGAAATCAAGGTTCATAGTCTTAAAACTTCATAACATAAACTCTTTTAATTTAAGTAACATATACTTTTATGAGTTGTGAATAGGTTATACTCGTTTATAACGATCTTATTAAAGCATCCATGATCTAGAAAATGTAATGCAATTTTGTCTTATCTTAGCTTCTATGCAGATGGAAAATTCTACTTATTTTAATATAATTGATTGTCGATACATTTTCTTTTATTAACGCTGCAATGGCTTGTTCGATACTTATTCTCATTAGTGCAGTAAATTAGCAAAGTAACTCGACTCCAAATACCTCCTAACGACTCTTACCAACATCCCCCATAAGACTTGGTAAGAACTTAGGATAACTTAGACATACCTTTTACATAGAGTAAATCAACATACGTATCTCTTAACTTCTAAGAGTAGAAGGAATCATGAAATAACACCACATGTATATTTCACACATAGAACATGTCAAAAGAAGGAAGAGGTTCACATACCTCACGACGATTATCGACAAGTAGCAAAACGCTCCAAAGTACTTCAACCTTGATAGCTATTCCATCATTCAAGTAGAATACGCTATACGTAGTACTTCAACCTATAATAACCATAACATGTCTATCAACTCCTAGTTTATTAACGTGGAATAATACTAAGTGCTAGGTCTCTAATTCTACAGAAAATTGGGCAGCACTTCCTTTGTTTCTACGTACTTTTTCACCCTTTTCAAGGCCCGAATTTAACAACCAAACATGCCGCATCTAAGGCCCAACAATTCAGCTATCCAAAGGGGATTACACGCCTTACAAGACGTGTAAAATTCTGCCCCACAATTTATACAAAACAATCCAATAGTAAATTATCATTCTCTGCTACAAGGTACAACCACATATAATCTTTTTCAATTCCTTTCAATCCATAATGTCTTAACATGTTATATAGTCGCAAACAACTCTAACAACTATAATCCCTTCTTTATATAACATGTGACGACTAAAACTAATAACTAAATTGAATTATAATCTTAAGGCTAATCATGCAACTTTCGGATTAGTGGTTCCAATATCCTTAACACTTATCAATCTTCATTATATATTTCACATGATCATTTCCAACTACTACAACATGAAATCTTGAATTACAATAGCAAGACGGAGATTATTACTTCTTTAAGCCCAAAACAATCCAAAACCTAAAGTCGATCCTTAGCAACTTCAACTCTTCTTCTTGACGTTCCAATCCACTATTTACAACCCTTAGAAGCTTGTGAAGAACTCCTCTTCTATTTTCAACTTCAAAGTTGAAGAACACCTTAGGTTTTCACCTTGCGACTAACGTAAAAACGTGGTTTTCCGGGATCTTTCTATTGAGATAACCTTACAATACCTCTAGGAACCTTGGTTTAAAATATTGGGATTATTGAACCATAAACGAAAATTATTTTGTGTGGAAGGATGCTAATGTCGAGAGTTCCCTTTCTCTATCTCAAGTTCTTGATTTTTTTCTCTAAGTGTTGAGACTTGTCTTGCTACTAGGATGACTATATAATAAAGTGTAGGGTCAAGATTAAAACACTTGTGTGGATAGGATGAAGGAGATTTAAATATCATGAATCAAGTGGGCTTATTGACTTGATCAACAATGTCAAGCCTTGGCTTTCAAGACTTGACCCATTTATCTTGTCCATTTCGTCCAAGCCCAAGAGTGGGGGGTGACACGTGTCACCCTCTCATTCGTCTATAATGTTTTGTTTCCCGACATTTCCAAAATTCCGGTAAATTCTACAAGTCTCAAATCTTAACGTCCTGATTTTCTTACGTACGTTCTTATATACATGTCCTGGAATTTCGAGGTGTAACATTCTTCCCCCTTAGAAACATTCGTCCCCGAATGTTCTTTCGGAGCTCAATCTAACATTTCTCGGCATAGTCTCATAAAACTACACTTAATGCAACCTAATTATGCCACATATGGCCCTAATACATCGCACATGCATATCCATCCATCATAAGCCAAACGGGGAAACAAATCCAAAGTGTGCACCATCACTATTTACTCCCATTCATGGCCTAAAAGGATTATCTTTTCGTACTTCCAACTTATTCTAGCATACGTACATAATCTCAATATTATCCGTTCATGACACTTAAACATACAACAACCTTATCATGCATACAAGTCTCTAAAGGGTCAAAGATATACCTGAAATCATATAGGCGGTCAAAGGACCGCTAAGCTCGAACTTACCACGCGACCTCTGCGGCACGTCGGTGCATGAACATCCTGTCTAGCTATTGAAGGCGAAGAACCCGCAACTGATCTAGTAGACTATGTTGTCCCACCAGTGTCACCTCTATAAGGACACTCTCTTAACATATGTCCTAGACGACCATAAGAAAAACAAGCACCCGTACCGGAGCGACACACCCCAGAATGGAACCTACCACACTGGGTGCATTGAGGCAAATGTGGCCTCGACTGACTGGAACCCCCATCTCCTTGAGACCCTGAAGCTCTAGAGATCTGACCGGCCCCTGCATTCCCGGGGTTGTAAAAAACCCCCACCGGAAAAATGTGGAGGGGCACTCGGTGTTGGCTGAAATGTAGACCTAGCCTGCTGTTGAGGTTGTCCGCCTCGAAAATTACCCTAAAACCCTGTCCCGCCTCTTGAAATTGGCCTCGTCTGGTGGTCCTCTCTCATCGTCAATCCTGTGCATATTCCTGTATCCTAGCAATATACATACACAGGTGAAGGGCCACTCGTGCATGATAACCGTAGCAGTCTAGCCCCATCACATAGCGATGAACTCTATCAGCCATGTCAGCCACAATAGTGAGAGCATACCTAGCCAATGAGTCAAACTCCATGTTGTACTCTCTGATGGTCCTCCCATTCTGCCTTAATGACAAGAACTTATCAACACGGGCTCTCATCATCTCAGGAGGCAAAAAGTGATCAAGAAAGGCCTCTGTAAACTCATCCCAAACTACTGGAAGATCACCCACACCCCTCGACAGTTCCCATGACTCAAACTAGTTCAACGCAATATTGCGTAACCGGTAAGAAGCTAGCACCACTGACTCGGTCTCTGAGGCCCTAAGTACCTGCATAGTCCGCTGTATCTGCCGAATGAACTCCTGAGGATCATCCTCAGATCTCGAACCATAGAACTCGGGTGGACTCTGACCCGAGAAAATCCGAAATCTCAAAGCATCGTCTACAGGGTTAGCTACATGCTCATGTCGGCTCTGCCCTACCACTATGCTAGTCAATAACCTGATCTGCTCTCCAAAATCTCTAAACTACCTTGCCTGGGCTGGAGGCTCGGTATCGGAACCTCTGGAGGCTGCGGTGTTCGGCTTCTATCTGTGGCGTGGCCCAGAACTCGCCACTGAGCTCTGACCTCAGGCATAATCTGGGCCTGAGTCCTGGTAACCCGTTGTGTACCACTAGCAGCTCCTGCTGCTGCCTTGCCCTCGGGCCACAGTCGCATGCAGGAGGCATAACTGATACATAAGAATAGGTCAGAGAGGATTCAACCTAATAAGACAGCTCTACTGAACGATCTCAGAGAGAGAAGAATGGAAACCAATCCTAAATGTCATGCAGCCTCCTGGTTATAGATGTGGTGCACAACACACCGATAACCAAGACTCTACAAGACACGATCTGTAGACAATTTCCGAAGACTAACTGCTCTGATACCACTTTTGTCACGACCCGACCCCGGGCTCGCGATTGGTGCCCTACCGGGGCACCCTTACAGGTATACATCAGAGAAAATCAGCGGAACATACATACTTAAAAAGAATCATAAAACTCCTTCTCTTTTAAATCAATAAACTTCTTCATTTGAAAACTCAAGTTACATTCTCTTTTAAAATCAAGCCGCCTAACTTTTGAAATAATTCATGGCAACCAAACTTTTTAAATCAAGTCATTCCTTTCTTTAAGAATCAAGTCCCATAACTTGAAAAATAAAGTCTCATAACCTTTTTAGAAATCAAGGTTCATAGTCTTAAAACTTCATAACATAAACTCTTTTAATTTAAGTAACATATACTTTTATGAGTTGTGAATAGGTTATACTCATTTATAACGATCTTATTAAAGCAGCCATGATCTAGAAAATGTAATACAATTTTGTCTTATCTTAGCTTCTATGCAGATGGAGAATTCTACTTATTTTAATATAATTGATTGTCGATACATTTTCTTTTATTAACGCTGCAATGACTTGTTCGATACTTATTCTCATTAGTGCAGTAAATTAGCAAAGTCAACTCGACTCCAAATACTTCCTAACGACTCTTGCAACATCCCATAAGACTTGGTAAGAACTTAGGATAACTTAGACATACCTTTTACATAGAGTAAATCAACATACGTACCTCTTAACTTCTAAGAGTAGAAGGAATCATGAAATAACACCACATGTATATTTCACACATAGAACATGCCAAAAGTAGGAAGAGGTTCACATACCTCGCGACGATTATCGACAAGTAGCAAAACGCTCCAAAGTACTTCAACCTTGATAGCTATTGTTACACCCCATAAGTCCAGGACATGTATAAGAGAAGGTACGTAAGGAACACAAGACTTGAAATTGGTACGAAAGGAAGAATTGTTTCTCCGACGGAAAATCTTCCGAACGTCGGAAAGGAAAAATGTTCGTTGATGAGAATTGAATTCTCAAAATGTATTATTTGAGGAATATGGAACTTATTAACATTATGTAAATTTATTTTTACGGATTTGGTCACGTGTGGCCCACCTGAGGAATTTTACGTTTTGTGGGGCCCACGAGGGTTACGTAATTTTATGGACGAATGAGAGGGCGACACGTGGCACCTCCCCCCCACATGCCCTTGGACGAAAATTGCAAGGTTAGAATGGTCATTTGACCATTGTGGATGATAAGTCTTCAAGCTTGAGATTGTTGACTTGTCAACTTGTCCACTTGGCTAATTATCCATGTGTTCTTCATCCTAGCCACTCAAGTGTTGCAATCTAAGCCTTCCATTGTGTTGTATATACCACAATAGTAGCAAGACAAGGTCTTCCACACTTAGAAAAATTAGAGAACTTTGAGCTTAGCCTTGCGTGCTCTCGGGTTGGTGATATCTCCCACACAAATTTTTTGTAGTTTTGATCCATTATTCACAAGACTTTAACCCAAGGTCCCTAAGGGTATTGTAAGGATATCTCAATAGAAAGATTTCGGAAAAATGACGTTTTCACGTTAGTCGCAAGGCGGAAACCTAAGTCGTTTTCCTAGTTTTGGATTGGAAATGGAAGAGAAGTTGGTTGTGAACTTCTAAGGGCTTCAAATAGCGGATTGGAGCGTAAAGGAAAGGAGCTAAGAATTTCTAAGGAGCGACTTTGAATCTTGGAAATTTTAAGGGCTTGTAAAGGTATAATTCTTGTCGTTTTAGTAATTAAGATTACTTATTGTTGTAGCTATGGATATTAGCAAGCATGAGGTATTTAGTATGTTTCAGGATTGTTATCCACTTTCTAACACGAATACATAACACTATAACACAGGAATAACAAATCCAAAATTAGTTATACTGATGGTGTTTACGTCGGGTTCGTAGACGCAGCGGAATTTGAAAATTTATGTTTCAAACCCGACGACGGTCGAACTGCAGTATGATAAGCAATGAAAATACAAACACAAAGTAAATGTAAAAACTTAGAACAAAGACTTACATTTTGTAGCAATTAGCCAAGCAGTATATTTGTGTTCTGTGTAGTCCGAGGTGCACACGCAAAAGTCCCTCAATTTGTAAGTTCTAGGAGAACTGTGATGTAATTTGCTAAGTCAGGAATGCTAGAGATTCTGACAGAGTTTTAGAAGAGATTTACCTCTCTTAGGTTTTGGTATGTTTGGAATGAGAGGTAATCCTTCTATTTATAGTTGAGAATAAGAGCTTTAGGGTTTTAGTTGGACCATGCCCAACCAGAACAGACTGAGCAAAAATTTGGACTGCCAAGCCACGCCCTGGCACCGCGGTCCTCAGTAAGAGGCACCACGGTGCTGGCACGTGTTTCTGACACCGCGGTCCAGAATCAAGGCACCACAATCCCGTCTTATTTTCTGCCCATTTTCTCATTTTAATGTCCCGGTCATCAACCGAACATTTAGGTATAATCTCATTCTAATTACATCCTTTAAATCGACGGAACATTTGACTTAGTGTTACCATTCAGGCCTCTACATATCGTCACTAATAACATTAGGATCTTCACGGAACTCCTAGACTGCGCCGGTAGACGAACCCAATATGTAAAGTTTAGCTACACAAAATATGTGAACTGAACCTATATGTGGTGAGATAAAATCCCTTCATTCATGACACACTCAATCAAGCTTAGGATTTGTCAAGTGTCTATCCAAATGACTTGATTATTATAACTTATCTATATTAGTTGACAACAGGACCATATCACAGACATGCCCATTACATTGGCCAATGACTTAGTCAACCTAATACCATATGAGTACCTGAGTGCTCACTCGAATATAAATTCAAGGAATGAATCATTTCATGGCTCACATAGCACCTTTAATCTACTCCGTAATGCACCCAAAACAAGTTGCGTCTCAACCTATAAGGCATTTGAGCTTAGGACATGATCAAAGTACATTACTCTGTAAACAAGATGATATTGACCTCAAGTATAAGGACTTTTATCTCCCACACACCGATGACATTATATAAATATAACAAAACAGTACATCAGTAGGGCATATCAATACTTCAATAAGTATCCATGTGTCCATCACGAGTTGTCATAACTCGTAGCAAGTGAGACATACTACATACCCTAAGGATATGATGCAGACCACATGTCGACATAGCGCATATTATCGATATCCCAGTTTCGATGATCATTAGTCGAGATAATTTAAGAGTTACGTTATAACATTAATTATCACATCATTAATAAACACGTAAACTCTAGGGATGCATTTATATAATATTATAAACAATCAACTAATAATTCAACAAATGCAAATTGCCATAATATTAATCATCATTAATATAAATACGAATGTGTATAAAGTACATTGTGTCCTAATACAGATTGTCTCTAGGACATACATATACTTTCATATACATCCCAACCAAACATGATATAAACTTATCTCAAATTTAATCCCGGAATATTATCCATTATCCCTGTTCCAAACGAGCCTTAAATTATTCACTCAAATGCACTCATCACTCAAGAAGATGTTAAATATACAGTCCTGCAGAGAGGTTAATTCACACAAAGCAACTTATGGTTAACACACACATGTTGTCCGAAAAAATTCCAAAGAGAAGGAACTCACCCCTATAAAGCAAACATGTTGTTCAACAAAATTCCAAATAGAAGGAAGGAATGCACTCAAATGCACTCATTCCTACAAACTAATAAATGCACACATCCTGTTCGACAAAATGCCAAAGAGAAGGAAGGAATTTACTCAATGGAATTTCCAAGCAGAAATGGAATAGATTGGAGTCCCTTTCCAAGTGACCATGAGTGACCCACCATTTACATCCACATTGCAAGAATTCCTACATGAAAAGCTTTGAATAATCAAGTTAGCTGATACAAACAAGTATCACTCGACTTTACTTCCTCCATCCCAAACTTCCTTAAAATGATCTCCACACATCAAGATTCACATTGTTACCGCTTTCCTTCCCTTCACTTCCTACAATGTTAGAATCCGTCTCCATATTACACCGATTCTAGTGTCATCCTGTGTTTTACATCTTTCGCAATGGAATAATGCCGTAATAAAATAACGAGTCTATGAAACGGTTTACAAATATCGGTGAATTTAAATTTGCCTCTACTTACGATACTACCATTAATGATGGTGCAACCTTTTGCAACTCCATTCTGATTTCTAAGCGATTGGGTTCGCAAATCATTGCCCTTAGAAAGAATCTTGTGTGAACTACTACCGCTTATCCGGTTGTATGTCGAATTGGTCTTAGTTAGTTGGTTATCTTGTAAAAGATGATCTTGAAGGAGAAAGGAAGTTCAAGGACTTAGAAAAATTCTCTAAAGACTTGCTGTTTGACTACTCGTTCTTTATTAGTGATTCGATAATTGTGATCTTCATATGTTTGATTGGGTTATCCATTCGTTCTGCTTCGCTTGGATCAAGGATGCCCATTGTACTCTGCTCGATAAGGAAATCAATTAGGTGAACTTTTTGTTTCGTTCTATGCTTTCTAGTATGGCTTGAATTCTGTGAAATGCACCACTGGGTGAATGGAACTTTTGATGCAATGCTACGTAGAGGCGTGGAATCTTAATTCAATACATATATTGTTAAGTTAAATCCATTTCTTGTGAGATTTTTGGCATTAGCCTTCATGTTTCTTTATCGATCCTCTCTCCAGTGCTTGTGAAAAATAAAAAGATTGTTTGCACAAGATTACTGTGTTTGATGCAAGTGGTTGGCATTGACTCATAAATTTCCTTGCGGTCATATTCTTGGTGAAACTTTCTCAGTGCGGTAGGAGGATTTGAGCAAGTTTTAGGTCTTGATTATCTTGGGAGAAATGTCCGAGTGAAGCGGGAACCATACGTGCAAAAGATTGTTTATGTTCATGAACTTGTTGGAAGAGAATTTGATGAATATTTCTCGGTAGCCTCATGACTTGCGTGCTGTTAGCTTACGGTAGACGTTGGCTCCATTGTTCCTATCTCAACTTTATCTCCTTCAAGATTCTCTTGCACTGCCGTTGTTCCTCGTGATTCAAAAGTCCGAGATGATATTGACCTCAAGTATAAGGACTTTTATCTCCCACACGCTGATGACATTATAGACATATAACAAAATTGTACATCAACAGGGCATACCAATACTTCAACAAGTATCCATGTGTCCATCACGAGTTGCCATAACTCGTAGCAAGTGAGACATACTACATCCCTAAGGATATGATGCAGACAACATGTCGACATATCACATATCATCGATAATCCAATTTTTATGATAATTAGTCGAGGTAATTTAAGAGTTACGTTATAACAATAATTATCACATCATTAATAAACACGTAAACTCTAGGGATGCATTTATAGAATATTATAAACAATCAACTAATAATACAATAAATGCAAATTGCCATAATATTAATCATCATTAATATAAATACGAATGTGTATAAAGTACATTGTGTCCTAATACATATACTTTCAATCTCCCACTTGACCTAGAGTCAATCACCAACATATCTAATACTCATGTTCTCAAAATGACCATTATGCTTCACCAAGCTTAATGGTTTAATAAATGGGTCTGCTAGATTATTGTCTGTGGGAATATAGTCTATCTAGATATCTTCAGCTTCTACCATCTCTCTCAGGATGTGGTACTTTCTCGGTACATGCTTGTTTCTGTTTGTTGATCATGGTTCCTTTGCCTGTGCAATGGCACCAGTGTTGTCACAATAAATGGTTATTGGACAACTAGCACTCGGAACAACCCCTAGTTCCTTCAGGACCTCAGAAATCGCGACAACTTCTTTAGCGACTTTCCGATCCAAAGAATGTACTCGCTTGATGGTTGAGTGCGATGGTAGCCTGTTTGGAACTCTTCCAGCTCATTGCTCCTCCTTTGAAAATGAACGTGTAACCAGACTGAGATTTGAAATCATCAACATCTGTTTGGAAACTAGCATCGGTATACCCAGTGACAACCAACTCATCAACTCCACCATAGACTAAGAAGTAATATTTAGTACGCCTGAGGTACTTGAGAATACTCTTGACTGCTTTCCAGTGTTCCTCGCCAGGATTCTGTTGGAACTTGCAAGTCATACTAAGTGCAAAAGCCACATCTGGCCTAGTACAGGTCATGACATACATGGTCGATCCTATAGCCGAAGCATATGGGATCCTTTTCATGCGCTCAAGTTCAATAGCATTAGAAGAGCAGCCCTTCTTTGATAACTTGATGCCTTGACCCATCGGAAGACCGCCTTTTTTGGAATTCTCCATTGAAAAGCGTCTAAGCACTTTGTCTATGTAGACTGACTATGACAACCCCAACAATATATTAGGTCTATCTCTATAGATCCTAATTCCCAGAATGTAGCAAGCTTCACCTAAATCCTTTATCATGAAGGCCTTGGACAACCAATCCTTGAATGACTGCATGAGGGTCTTATTATCTCCTATTATCAATATACCATCAACATATATAATAATGAAGACAATACCTTCATCTTTGCGTTTGGAATAAACACAAGGATCCTCTTTGCTTCTGACGAAATCAAAAGATTTGATAGCATTGTCAAAGCAAATGTTCCAACTCCTAAAGGCTTGCTTAAGCCCAGAAATGGACTTCTGTAGCCTGCACACAACATTTGGTTTGGACTCACATGAAAAACCCTCGGGTTGTTTCATATACACTTCCTCAATTAGATTACCAGTGAGGAATGCAGTTTTGACGTCCATCTGCCAAATATCATAATCATAATGTGCAGCTATCGCAAGCAAAATCCGAATAGACTTTATCTTAGCCACTGGTGAAAAGGTTTCATCATAATCCACACCAGACCGAGTAAAACTTTAGCCACTAGTCTAGCTTTATAAGTTCGAACCTTGCGGATCGTGATCAATCTTCTTCTTGAAGACTCATTTGCATCCTATGGGTTTAACCCCATTTGACAAATCAACCAAGTTACACACCTGATTGATATACATAGATTCCATTTTGGATTTCATGGCTTCTTGCCATCTCTTCGAATCAATGTCTAGCATTGCTTCGCTGTAGGTTCTAGGCTCGTCATCATCTGGAATATCTAGCTCATTTTGAATTTCCACAAGTAGATTTAGTCTTTTCGGAGGACGATGAGATCTAGTAGACCTACGGAGTTGATTGTCTTGCAGTTCAGTTACATGTATGTTCTGACTATGAGTAGGTTCTTGTGCGCTGGTCGATCCACCAACATTAGAACTTTCAGGAATATCATTTTCATGTCTTTCCTGAATGGGAGGAAATCTGGGTGCACTTGCTTTGCAGTGCTGTAGGAAGATCTTGCATTTCTGCATTACTCATCGTAGCACTCTCACTGGCCGAAGGGGTTACCCTAAATACCCAATCTTCGCCAGAAGCTCCCACTGAATTTTTGCCTTCATTATCGGGCAAGGATTCAACCTCTTTGTTACCTTGTTCTTGAATTTCTTCAAGTTCTATCTCTGTGCAACTCTCATCATTGTAGATATATTCATCTTTAAGAAAAGTTGCGTTCCTAGAAACAAATATCTTATGTTCTCCAGGTAGATAGAAATAGTATCCCTTAGTTTCCTTCGGATACCCAACAAAGTAACATTTCTCACTTTTAGATTCCAACTTATCGGTGATCAACTTCTTGACATATGCAGAACACCCCCAGGGCCTCATGTGTCTAAGTGGTGGCTTCTTGCCATACCATACCTCATATGATGTCTTTTCAACTGATTTAGATGAAACTCTGTTTAGAACATATATTGAGGTCAAAATAATGTATCCCCAAAGGTATGTAGGAAGAGCTGAAAAGCTCATCATGGAACGAACCATGTCAAGCAAGGTTCGGTTTCTCCTCTCGGCAACACCATTCATCTGTGGTGTTCCATAAGGTGTCCATTCGGAATGAACTCCATGAAGCTTTAAGTAGTCAAGAAATTCTTTGCTTAAGTATTCACCCCCACTATCAGATCGAAGAGTCTTGATACTCTTTGAGAGCTGTTTCTTAACTTCACACTTAAACTCCTTAAACTTCTCAAAAGCTTCGGATCTGTGTCTCATAAGATATACATATCCAAACCTTGATAAGTCGTCTGTGAAAGTGATGAAGTAAGAGAAACCCTCTCTAGCTTGTGGCGAAAAAGGTCCACATACGTCCGTATGTACCAACTCAAGCACCTCCTTGGCACGGATCCCCTTTCCAGAAAGAGGTTTAATGGTCATCTTACCTTTCAAATAGGATTCACAGTTACCATAAGATTGTAAGTCAAATGGTTCGAGGTAATTTAATTTTCTCAACCGTTCTATCATTGTTTGATTAATATGACCAAGTCTGCAATGTCATAAGTAGGTAGAATTTCTTTCATTTAACTTAGCCCTTTTATTTTGTACATTGAAAATTTCCCTGTGGCAGTTTAATGTATACAATCCATTCACAAGAGGCGTAATTCCATACACAACATTATCTAAAGTCAAAACCATATTGCCATTAGATGTGTTTGAGGAAAAACCCTCTGAATCAAGTACAAGAATGGAAATAATATTCTTTGCTAAAGAAGGAACATAAAAACAATTGTTCAACATTAAAACTTTGCCAAAAGGTAAATCTATCCTATAAGTTCCCACGCTCGCCTGACTCGTGCTTCATTTTCGTAGCAGTGCACCTCGCGAGGCCCGACCTTCCTGCTATTAGTTAGCCCCTACACATTTGTACAAATGTGTGAGCCACAAGCGGTATCAAGTACCCAAGAATGAGAATCATTTATAGATAGATTAATTTCAATTATAAACATACCTTGAACATTGACACCTGATGTCATTCCTCCGCCTGGAGCAGTGCAATCCTTTCTCCATTGCCCCTTCCTGCTGCAATTCATACAAACATCCGATGCCGACAGTTTCTTCTTCTTCTTCTTCTTCGCCCCTCTCTTGGGCTTCATTCTTTCTTCTTAGCAACAACTTTGCCACCATACCTTTGTCCCTTACCTTTCGGTTGGGGCGACTAGAGGAGCCAACCATCAGAATAGGCTTGGTCTTAGAGGCCAAAGATTCAAAAGTTTTCAACATATTATGTAACTCTGACAATGTCACTTTAGTCCCATTCATATTGTAATTAACAATGAAACTCTCAAACGACTTATGAAGCGACTGCAGGATGAGGGTGGTGGCGACTCTGTCATGAAACCTTATGTCTATAGAAGCTAACCTCTCAATTATTCTCAACACATGAGGTGAAACTTGGCCCCCTTTATTTAGCCTACACTTGAAAAAGTTCTATGAGCAGGTCATACTCCATTGTCTGACTCTACGAATCATAAAGACTCTTCAAATGGGCTAACATTTCGTTGGGCCCCATAGTTTCATGTTGTCTTTGCAATGTAGGAGACATAGAAGATAACATCAAGCATTGAGCGGTGGTGACATCCTTATAATGTTTCTTGTAAGCAACCTGGTCAAAAGTTGCATACTCTGGAGAGTCCTCCGCTGGAGCGGTTGGGAATATCTTGTCTAATGTATACTCAATTTCTTCATGTCTAAGAACAATTCTAACATTTCTCATCCAGTCAATGAAGTTGGGTCCGGTGAGTCTGTTTGACTCCATGAGCATTTTCAACGAAAAATTTGACATTTCTGAAGATCTGAAAATAATAGATAGGACATGAAATGCAATCAAAATTCATTCTCATAAATTATACACATTCATAATAAACTAATTTAACATGGCCTTTTGTTTAATTAGCTCCCACTATTTTGCATACTTCTACGACCCTAAGGTAGAATACGGACCTAAATCAATATAAAAGTCATAATGGGCCAAGATCCAAACATATGTTATATCCTCATTTGCTTTGGCTGATAACTTCAATAGCACACTTTGGTAGGTCCTCAAGCAATTGTAAAGCAACTCTACAACTCTTGGTTTGATTAAATATCTTTCATTTTAATCTTACGTCTTTAGACTAGTCCGACACTTTGGCGCCAAGATTCATCTAAACAAGCCAACCCCATTACACGACTGCGTTTAAATGTCTAAGTAAATTTAGCCTTTGCAAGCAAACACTTTGGTGTAAATACCTACAAAAGTTTATTATCTACTTTCATTTTAACACATCTATGAAAGAGCCTTGGTCCTACTTAGAGCAAATGTTTTGGCATAAATATCTTTATCGCCGAAAAGGACTTAGCACCCTAACAATTATAATGGACGACGCGTTATAATTAGACTTGTATTTAATGTTTGGGGAATATTTTTATTTTCGGGGATTCATTCAAGATCAACAATCAAGTCATACATCATATGACATCCTATCATGCAATATCTAAACACAATTAGATGGGAAACCATCAAACCCAATAGGCATGATAAAAGATATTTTAATCACATACTGGGCGCCGTCTACCCAAACAGTTATAGCGGTCATTTGAAATTAAACAATTACTGGGCGCCGCCTACCCAGACAATAATTGCGGACGCTATGCTAATAATTTAAATGCAGCACATTTAACACTTACCACATTTGTATATTATTCAATACTATACTATTAATGGTAACTATGAGTTTATTTGTCTAAACTCTATAATCTATGTAAATGCCAAATAGTCCCTAAACTATTTTTGATTATGAAATTCTGATTTTCAGGATTTCTGCGAACTTTTAAAATTTACAATTTAGTCATTTAAAAATTTAAAAGTTCAATTCTGAATCCCTATAAATTCAGAAAATACAATTTCAAAACTCAGAAAACATTTTCATGTTTCTGGGACCTGTTTGCAATTTCCAGAACCTAAAATTAACTTTCAGAAAACTTTCTTTAATTACAGATTTGCCCGAAAGGACCAAATTTGTTCGATTTTAAAACTTTATTTTCAGAAATTGAAAACTTCTAAACGTCAAATTCAGAATCTAAATTTTAAGTCTCTGTTTCTGATTTTCGATTTTTTTAAAAAAATAAAATTAGTCCGTATCATGATTCCGTATAAGCGACGCATGGTCTTCCGGCGATAAGCTCGAATCGCAAATTAATTAGCACCGCGGTCCCAAGTGGCACCGCGATTGCCTCATAATTTCGCACGAGCGCTGCGTCTGCAAGTGGAACCGCGGTGTCTTGAAGGCAGATTGTCCGAACTTAATTTTAAGCTTCTGGATTAACAGCACCGCGGCTCCCATGAACAGGACCGTGGTGCCTCTGGCTTCATCTGGGCAGCACCGCGGTGTTCCATCATGGAATCCCGGCGCCGCCACCAAACCCTAACAGGCACCGCGATTCTCCATCATGGGACCGCGGTGCCTCTCATCCAGAATCACAAAATTCCGAAATTTCCGAACCCCTAAAACTGGTTTAGGGCCAGATCTTTCAGATATATCACTTGTATTACCATCACCATTAAAACAACATGTTCATCGACCATCAAATCTAATTTTCTTCTCGTTCTTCGTTTCAATGCATCATGCTTTAAGCCGGATAACACATTTCAACTTAGAAGAGTTATATATTGGATTGACTTGTTCGAATACATAATTGCATTAACAGATCTAGTCACAAGGACCATGTTGTCACGACGGGCCGCGACTGGACGCCCTAATTGGACGTCATTATACTAACATGTCACGTAATCAACTGACACTTAAGGGTAATAGAAAATTCGGCAGCACAACGCTGCATCTATAACATATACCCAAAATAGGCGAGCCGACAAGTCTGCCTTACACAACTAACCAACAATCACAACAGGCTAGCCGACTAGGCTGCCACCAAATAGCATCATATAAACAAAGGAACAATCAAAATAGGCAAGCCGACAAGGCTATCACTATATACGGGAACATCCCAAACAAGTGCAACAATACGACTAGCTCAACCGCATAAACGTTCTACACAAGTCCAAAACACATCTATCACCCACAACTGTCTACAGACCTCTAAGAGTACAAAACTGACATATGACGGAACAGGGCCCCGTCGTGCCTAAAATATACATAAGTCTGGAATGTAAAGATCTGTGCCATAATAACTGGCTCCGGAACAAAGGAGCTCCTTAGCAGCGGGTAGACTGGAGGTTCACCTAACCGATCACCTGTACATGTGAGCATGAACGCATCCCCCTGAGGAGAGGGGGGTCAGTATGAAATAATGTACTGAGTATGTAAACATGAAATACTGTAAATAAGATCATAACTGTGTCATGTAAAGTAGAGAGTCAACTGTGTCATAAGAGAATGAGAGTCATACCAGTAATCATGAATGTTTAACCATATAATCATCATATATAAGTAAATGAATAAACTGCCCGGCCCTTTGGTGAGTGACACTGTGAAATATACTGTCTTGAGTATCTGTACCCGCATCACGGATGCATGTCTGTGGAATCATCATATATGTATACATAAACTGCCCGGCCCTCTAGTGAGGGACGCGGTGAATCATCTTGATATATGTGCACGAATCTGCCCGGCCCGGGACGCGGTGAAGTGGAATGGTAGTACTTTGCACGAGTGGATATCATGAGCAACTATATGCAATTCTAAATTATCTCTTGACTGTCAATAAAATCATTAATTGAACTTCTTACTAGAAAGTCACATGTACTTCTCGTAACTCATAATACTAAGAATTAGACTGTGAAGAGATCATGTACGTCTGCCGTACATTCACTTTGTATAAGATACATGCCAAATGAAAGAAGTAATAATTCACAAAATCATGCCAAAAGAAGAAAAAATAGGCTTACATACCTTATAGTCGAGCTAACCAACTCACTACTAGAATATGCCTCGTCTAATACTCCAACCTATAATAATAACATTAGGTCTGTCAACTCTATGATTCCTAACGTAAGTTAAATTGAATGACGACTTCCTATTCTACAGAAATTTGGGCAGCACTTCCCCTGTTTATATGTACATCCACAGATTTCAAACCAAGCCAGCAATACCAACAGCAAGTCATAACTCAAACATATAACCACAACAATCTCAGATATTCCATTTATGTCATCATAACGTATTCATTCTCTTTTATTTTTAAGCGATATCACAACTACAACGAACCAGGTGATTACTACACTTATTTCTCATGTTAATTCAGTCCTTAGTCCATATTAGAACAATCTTAAAATAATCTATCAACTCTAATGACAACAACAATAACCAAGTTCTATAATTGTAACATAACACCCTTTTTACACTTTACCTTCTTTAAGACATGTATTAATAATTACCATAACCTATATACATGTTTATAGTCAAATTCCCAACATTTAAACTTCACAAAATTAGCCCCTAACTTGACGCGATAATATTCAAAAATTCCAAGCAAGTCTTTGGCCAATATTTACAAAACCAATCATTTTCTTAATTCCTTAGAGTCCAATCTTGTTTCAATAATTCTTTATGAACAATTATAACTTATATGTCAAGATTCTCTTCCAATATCAACATGCCAAGTAGCGACGAACGTCACAACACAATAATCGAATACGACAATTACAAGATTAGTAACATTAGTCCTAATATCGGCTACAACATTCAAATTATTCACATGCAATGTCTAAATTCAAGATTTCTTCCTAACACAAGTCCATTAATTCAACTACAACAATATGAAACTTCAATTATAGCATAGAAAGAAGAATTTTCATACTTTAATTTAATCCCCAAAGCGATCACGATTTTTAGCCATCGTCAAAGACTTGTAACGTCCATAACTCTCTACTCCGGTGTCCTATCGACGATAGGTTTGTTGAGTTGGAAACTTGACTCGACGAACTTAATTTTAGGTTTTTTCAACACCCAAAAACTCCTAATGTACGAGAAGATACATCCCTCCAAAGTTGACTAAAATTCTGCCCAAAATCCCAATTTTTGCCCCAACTTTCATCAAATTCTTGTCCAATTTTGTCACTTCTACAACTCCAAATCGACATGCATGTGTTCTACAATGTTAACCCATCATCCTTACACATTTTTCTTCCACACATATGTCCAAAAAACTGAAATTATTGGCTCCTAAAATCGGCTAGCAGTGGCCCGATTTAGCCACTGTTTGGATGTTGTTTTGGCTTCAAACTTTTGGTGAATAATGTAGTCATGAAAAGGAGATAAAAATCTTAAGTTTTTGCTATGGTAATGGGGTCTCATCTGGGGTATATGGGAGAGAGGGGAGAGGAGAAGAAGACGGAGTTTGAAAATGGAATAGGGATTGAGAAATTGTAAAGTCTTCCTTATGGTTTAAAGACTAAAATCTGAAAAGTTAAAATAACAATTTGGCCCCTTAAATGTTACACTTTGGTCCCAATTTGTCTTCTTAATTTAATCTCTTAAGCACTAATTAAATCTTGGACCTCACTTCTTTTAATTCCCGAAAATTCTATAAGACTTCGTATTCTCAATGTCATAATTCGGATAGAACGTTACTAATCCTCGATGGGAATATATACAACTATCATCTTCCATTTCCACGCTCGTAGTAACCAAATAATTTCCGGGCTCATATCATTTGAATACCAACATTCTGGATTAGCTTGTATAAATATACTTTATATCCAATATCTGAATCTTATTTCTTAATGACGTTCTTAATTATCGTCTTAATCTTACGAGGTGTAACACATGTGTTCTAAGGTTTAGGGTTTCAAAGCTTTTAACAACATAACATATAGATCTAAACAAATCCTAACCCATATTATCATTAATTACATTACAAATCATACGAAACAACCCAGACTCTGATACCACTGATGGTGTTTACGTCGGGTTCGTACACGCATCGGAATTTGAAAATTTATGTTTCAAACCTGACGATGGTCGAACTGCAGTATGATAAGCAATGAAAATACAAACACAAAATAAATGTAAAAACTTCGATCGAAGACTTACATTTTGTAGCAATCAGCCAAGCAGTTGAATCTTTGTGTTCTGTGTAGTCCGAGGGTGCACACGCAAAAGTCCCTCGATTTGTAAGTTCTAGGAGAATTGTGATGTAATTTGCTAAGTCAGGAATGCTAGAGATTCTGACAGAGCTTTAGAAGAGATTCACCTCTATTAGGTTTTGGTATGTTTGGAATGAGAGGTAATCCTCCTATTTATATTTGAGAATATGAGCTTTAGGATTTTAGTTGGACAAGGCCCAACCAGAATAGATTGGGCAAAAATTCGGACTGCCAAGCCACGCCCTGGCACCGCGGTCCTCAGTAAGAGGCACGTGTTCCTCAGTAAGAGGCACCGGTCTTGGCGCATGTTCTGGAACGCGGTCTGAATCAAGCACGCGGTCCGTCTATTTTACGCCCGTTTCCCATTTTAATGTCTCGGTCATCAACCGAACATTTAGGTATAATCTCCTTCTAATTACATCATTTCAATCGACGGAACATTTGACTTAGTGTTACCCTTCAGGCCTCTACATATCGTCACTAATGTTATACCCCGTAGTTCTGGCCATGCGTATGAGAGCGTACGAAAGGGGTTAAGACTAAAATTTTAGAAGGATAGGTTGACGGATTGTTTCGGACGGGTTTTTAGTCATCTTTGAGGCGGGTTATGACCCGTTACATTGAGATTTCCTAGGTGTTTCAAAGGCCTAGAACGTAGTTTGTTGAGTCTAGTTTCCAGCGCAACCAACCGTTCGTCGATAGGACATCGGAGTAGAAAGTTATGGGAGTTACAAGTTCGGTCTGTGATCGGACGAAAGTGTTTGGTCGGGAGCCACACGCATGGCGCGGATATTCGAGGGCGCTGAAGTTGCAGCGCCATGGCCGGAAAGTTCTGAGTCGCGGGGTTTCAAGTGCTGCGGCCGAGTTTCTGGCGGAAAAACTGAGGAAAATCAGATTTCTTCTTTTAAAAAGGCCATGGGAGGGTGACAAGTGTCCCCCCCCCCCCATCAGATTTTTGCATGTCCTTTATATTGACCAAGTCTTGAAGACTTGGTCATCTTCCAAAGCTCTTCTCTCTCTCTAAATTAGAAGCTCTCCCTTCTCTCTAGAATTTCAAAAGGAAATCAAAGCTTGAGGAAAAGTCTGAAAAATATGGCAAGAAGGAAGCTTGTTGGCTAGCTTGTAGGAGTTATTGTGGTGGTATTTTTGGAAAGGAGGATAGCAAACTTGTTGGAATAATTTGGCTAAAGCTCTAAGGTAACAATTCTTTTCTTGTAGCTAGTTTTTGGTGTTGCATGTGAAGAAGAAAGATTTTGTAGTGGTAAATATTGCCCTTAGATACATTGCATGCAAGAAATATGGTTTGGATATGAAAGGGTTGGATAAGAATGATATGTAAGCATGTTATAGCCTAAATACTACCTTAAACTTGTTAAGTTAGTTGTTGTACATTGTGGGGCAGAATTTTACATATCCAAGTTTAGGTGTGTAATCCCCTTTGAAATGTTTGGATTGTTGGGCCTTAAATGTGGCGTTTGGATGATGAATTCGGCCTTGAAAAATGTGGCAAAGTATGTAGAAACGAAGGAAATACTGCCCAATTTTTCATAGAATTTAGTAACTTTGAACTTGGAATATTCTATGTTGTAGCTTGAGGTTATTAAACGTATTATGGTCACTATAGGTTGGCGTACTACGTGTGGTGTATTGGACTTAGCAAGTGAATTAACCGGAGAGGTATGTGGAGCTTTTCTATCTCTTGAGCATGAATAGTTATACCTATGTAGTACGGTAGACGTACAAGAATTTTGATATCCTTCACTTGTTTTAAGTATATGATACTTGTTTCGTTTTAAAAGTATAAGTCCCTTGGATTTAGGGAAATTGTATTTGGCTAATGTATAAAGTTAATATAATGACTTTATGGGAGGTTGGTTATATTAGCTTTATGGAAGGTTAACAAAAGGAAGATTTACTCTAAGCAAAATAAGTACGGATAAATGATTTGGAATTGTGAAAAGGCAAATTGATTTTTAGGCATTAAGTGCCTAAGGTTTTAAAGGAAATGAAGTCCCTTGATTTAGAAGCCTATTATATTTTCTAAAAGGAAAGGTGACTTGATACTACGGTTATTAGTATCTTGGGAGTTTTATATGTAAAAATGAGTCATTTCTTAAATGGCTAGAAAAACGTGGTACTTGGGTTAAATTCCCGGATTTGCTCTTAAATGACATGTTAGTGTCTTAAGTAAACTAAAATGAGAGGTTATATTAAAAATGTTAATAAGGAGTTAGGGGTTTTCTTAACTTGCTTATGTTATGATAAGCCGGTAGCGCTTATGTTATATATGATAGCCGATGGTGCTAGGTGATATGTTCTTGCGGGGTAGACCCCGGGTTATTCTTGTTATTTCCTTTTGACATACTGACACGTTGGATGGTCCACGGGTATGCGTTCATTAGGACAGTTCATTACTTATTCTTGTTATTTCCTTAGGACATACTGACACGATGAATGGTCCACGGGTATGCGTCCATTAGGATGGTTTACTACTTATTCCATGGATTTGCTACCCATGATGCGAGTGCGGCGTTTGTACTCATGCGGGTCCACAGGATCCATGCGGGTGAAATAGTCCCATGCGGGTGAAACAGTCCCATGCGAGGCGATTGACCTCATGCGGGTGAAATAGTCCCATGCGAGTGCGGCGCTTGTACTCATGCGGGTCCACAGGATCCATGCGGGTGAAATAGTCCCATGCGGGTGAAATAGTCCCATGGGAGGCGGGTGACCTCATGCGGGTCCACAGGACCTATGCGGGTGAAATAGTCCCAGGAGTAGGATTGCTTAATGATACTACGGGCGAGAGACCCTGTTTTGATCATGAGCCTCCTATTTTTATGCAGTAAAGTTTATACTTGTTACTTTCATTGTTAGTAAGGCACAATGTACTGTATTTTGATTTTCTTCCATGACTCCAGTTTATTTTTAGACTTATGATATTATTATTACAGTATTTTTCAGTTTTGCATACTTGGTACATGTATTGTCGACCCCTTCTCGCTGCGTTTATCTGCGAGTAAGGAGTAGCGGTGGTAGATCCTCATTCTTAGGATCTTGCTCGGTGTCGAAGCTCCATTTCTCCGAGGCTCGACTTTTGTGCAGTTCTCCCGGTGTTGTAGATATTTGTACATTCGTGGTATGACGGGGCCTGTCATACGATTATTATTCTGAGTGCGTAGTCACGTTTGTGGTTGAAATGTAAGAACAAGTTATGCAGTTTACTTTTGAGTATGTTTAATCTATGAAAGCGGCGCGGCATTGTTGATGTGGCTATATTCGGGTTTTGTGTATGTATGTTCATTTCTTATTCTCGATGTATACCGACGGGGTGTCGGTAGAATACGATCAGCGGCCGGGTCGTGACAACTAATAACATTAGGATCTTTCTTAACTCATGATCGCTTGTAGATGAAGCGAACCCAATATGTAAAGTTTAGCTACACAAAATATGTGAACTGAACCTATATATGGTGAGATAAAATCCCTTCATTCATGACACACTCAATCAAGCTTAGGATTTGTCAAGTGTCTATCCAAATGACTTGATTATTATAACTCATCTATATTAGTTGACAACAGGACCATATCACAAACATGTCCATTGCATTGGCCAATGACTTAGTCAACCTAATACCATATGAGTACCTGAGTGCTCACTCGAATATAAATTTAAGGAATGAATCATTTCTTGGCTCACATACCACCTTTAATCTACTTCGTAATGCACCCAAAACAAGCCGCGTCTCAACCTATAAGGCATTTGAGCTTAGGACATGATCAAAGTACAATACTCCGTAAACAAGATGATATTGACCTCAAGTCTAAGAACTTTTATCTCCCACACGCCGATGACATTATAGACATATAACAAAGCGATGCATCAGTGAGCATATCAATACTTGATAAGTATCCGTGTCCATCACGAGTTGCCATAACTCGTAGCAAGTGAGACATACTACATCCCCTGGGATATGATCACGGACTACGTGTCGACATATTGCATATCATCGATATCCCAGTTTCGATGATCATTAGTCGAGGTAATTTAAGAGTTACGTTATAACATTAATTCTCACATCATTAATAAACACGTAAACTCTAGAGATGCATTTATAGAATATTATAAACAATCAACTAATAATTCAACAAATGCAAATTGTCATAATATTAATCATCATTAATATAAATACGAATGTTTATAAAGTACATTATGTCCTAATACATATTGTCTCTAGGACATACATATACTTTCATATACATCCCAACCAAACATGATATAAACTTATCTCAAATTTAATCCCGGAATATTATCCCTTATCCCTGTTCCAAACGAGCCTTAAAGTATTCACTCAAATGCACTCATCACTCGAGAAGATGTTTAATATACAGTCCTGCAGAGAGGTTAACACAAAGCAACTTATGGTTAACGCACACATGTTGTCCGAAAAAATTCCAAAGAGAAGGAACTCACCCCTATAAAGCAAACATGCTGTTCAACAAAATTCCAAATAGAAGGAAGGAATTCACTCAAATGCACTCATTCCTACAAACTAATAAATGCACACATCCTGTTCGACAAAATGCCAAAGAGAAGGAAGGAATTTACTCAATGGAATTTCCAAGCAGAAATGGAATAGATTGGAGTCCCTTTCCAAGTGACCATGAGTGACCCACCATTTACATCCACATTGCAAGAATTCCTACATGAAAACTGCTGAATAATCAAGTTAGCCTGATACAAACAAGTATCACTCAGCTTTACTTCCTCCATCCCAAACCTCCTTAAAAATGATCTCCACACATCAAGATTCACACTTCTTGTTACCCTTTCCTTCCCTTCACTTCCTACAATGTTCCGAATCCCGTCTCCATATTACACTGATTCTAGTGTCATCCTGTGTTTTTACATCTTCCGGGCAATGGAATAATGCACTGTAATAAAATAACGAGTCTATGAAACGGCTTACAAATAGAGGTGAATTTAGATTTGCCTCTACTTCTGATACTACCATTAATGATGGCTGCAGCCTTTTTGCAACTCTCATTGCAGTTTCTAAACAGTTGGGTTCGCAAATCATTGCCCTTAGAAAGAATGCTGTGTGAACTACTACCGCTTCATCTGGTTGTATGTCGAAGTGGTCTTCCGTTAGTTGGTTCTATCTGGTAAAAAGATGATCTTGAAGGAGAAGGGGAAGTTCAAGGACTTAGAAAAATTCTCTAAAGACTTGCCTGTTTCGACTACTCGTTCTTTATTGACTGATTCGATAACTGTGATCTTCATATGTTCGATTGGGTTATCCTTTCGTTCTGCTGCTGCTTGGATCAAGGATGCCCATTGTACCCCTGTTCTGATAAGGAAATCAATTAGCTGAACTTTTTGTTTCGTTGCTATGCTTTCTAGTATGGCTTGAATTCCTGTGAAATGCACCACTTGGGTGAATGGAACTTCTTGATGCAATGTTACGTAGGAGGCGTGGAATCTTGATTCAATACAGATATTGTTAAGTTCATCTGTTTGCGCAGAGATTTTTGGCATTAGCTTTCCTGTTTCTTTATCGATCCTCTCTCCAAGTGCCTGTGAAAAATAAAAGACTGTTGTTTGCACAGGATTACCTGTGTTTGATGCAAGTGGTTGGCATTGACTCAGAAATTTCCTTGCACGGTCATATTGCTGGTCAGAAACTTTCTCAGCTGCAGCTAGGAGGATTTGAGCAAGTTCTACGTCTTGATTATCTTCAGGAGAAATGTCTGAGAGAGCAGAACCATACGGGTGCAAAAGATTGTTTATGTTCATGAACTTGTTGGAAGAGAATTTGATGAATATTTCTCCAGCTAGCCTCATGACCTGCGTAGCTGTTAGCTTCTGGTAGACGTTGGCTCCATGTTCCTATCTCCAACTTTATCTCCTTCAGTATTCTTGCACCTGCTTGGGTTGTTCCTCAGCAATTCAAAAGGAGTCCGAGATGAAAAAGGTACCTTGTCCACATCTCTTCCTGTTTCTAGACCATTGAGCTTCATTTTTCCTCGACTTAATTGATCTGTAGAATGGGCAGCATACACATTCATTTCTTCTGGTTGTTTATTCATTTGTTGTAATTGTGGATTGACTGCATGTTCTTGATAGAACCCATAGTTGGTACAGAAGTTCTGGATATCTGCGGAAACCTCCATAACTGATAAATAGTTGCAAAACTTTGCAGTATCTCCTCTACAACCTCTGATGGAACCATCGTTCCCTGGGATTTTGTTGGAATTGACTGATGCAAGATGGAACAACGGATTGTCCATATCAGAGCTGAGAGTAATTTGCAAGCGCCTCCTGATCCGCTAAGGTTAGCAGTAGGTAATATTATTGAGTTTTAATCAACAAGTTTATAATTATGAATTAAAGCTGTACAACTGCCAGCTTGATTTTTTCACAGTTTGAATTTTCTGACAGATCAACCCTTCGCAAACAAAGAGTATATACAACTAAATTTAATATTTTGACACAGTGACATAAACCTCTAAAAGATTTGGCAATATCGGTTAATTGCAAAGAGTTTATCATCTAGAAAAATGCAACTGTATATCTTGTTAATTGTTGTGTTTAAGTATATTGCTGGCTTTCTAGAGTTTTCATAAAAATAGAAGGACAAGAGATAAAGCAAGACATGGCATTAAGGACAATGTGGTTTATGTTGTGATTTATGACCCTTCTTAAGAAATTCAGCCTGCTTACTTTTGGACATACTGTACTTTTGCTAGGTAGTCATTTTCTAAATTGAGATGGTGACAGGTTATTCGAATAACAATGGAAGAAAATATGAGACTACCTATACATGAATTGCAGACAAGCAAATGGAATCACCAAAAAAATAAAAAGGCAAGAACCAGTGCAGAAATTAACAAGGC
Source organism: Przewalskia tangutica (assembly GCA_029844215.1). Classification (NCBI taxonomy): domain Eukaryota; kingdom Viridiplantae; phylum Streptophyta; class Magnoliopsida; order Solanales; family Solanaceae; genus Przewalskia; species Przewalskia tangutica. Next base: position 37,335,303 of record CM056731.1, on the reverse strand, counting down.
CACCCTCAAGATTTATTTTTAAATAAAGAACTTGTGTGGATGAACAGCTTATATTTTGGATTTGTCTGTCCTTGTGGAAGTCATCGTTACCTTTTATATTCTGTTCAGTAAGAAGTTCATTAATTCAACCAGAAATAAAAAAATAAGGGGGGGGGGGGGTGTAAGCGTTGCATGCATGGGAAATTTGGGTTCATTGGTAAAAGGATAAACCAGAAACATGACATATGCAATGAAGTTATACCTTTTGGCACGTCTCCCACACTGCTTAAAGTGTGCGACTCTATATGAGGACCTCCGTTTCTTCTGCCAAACTCTTTGTTCACACCATGCTCAAAACAAAGGAGGAAGGGTGGACAATAGGTCCCACTAGCCCCCTAGCCCACAAATATGAGTTTAAGAGAAAAATCTGGACTTAGGTAGCTTGGAGATGCCTTACGGTCATACCAGCTACTGAACGTTGATGGTATACAAATGAACTGTGCAAGCATCCTATTTGTTTCCTCAACAAGGCATATTGTTTTCTTACAAGAACTTCCAAATGGATAGAGAATGAATTGGCGTTCCCTTCCACCCAATAATGAGGCCTTTCCCATCCTTCTGAAGATCACAAGAACTGCCTTGGGCAAATTGCTTGAGAATCAGATTAGCTTGATACCAAGCTGACTCACTAAGCTCGTCCTCCACCATACCAAACCTTGCAAAGAATGCTCTCCATACTTCAAGCTTCACATTCCTGGTGAACCTGTCTTCACCTTCAGCCGCCACAATATTCCGAATACCTTCACCGAAATATACCCCTTCAATCGTTGTTCGACATGGACTGCCTCGATCCATGCAGTCCTCGAAGCAATCAAAAAATGCACCGTAAAAGAAAAGTGTCTCAATAAAGCGGTTTAAAAATGATGGTGAATTATGGTTTGCTTCGACTTCGCCAACAACAATAACTGTTGGTCCAATACTTCTGACTACTTTCATTAAATTATCCAAACAATCTGGTCTTGGTATCATTGTCCTTAGTATAGAGTTACAATAAACAGCCACAGTCTCATCTGATTTAATATTGACTGATTCTTTCTTGAAATCTTTCATGTCTGAGACAAAAACTATATCAAATGAAAATGGCAGATCTAAGGACTTGGCGAAACTGCGTAATGTGTTGCTTGTTACTTCAAAGTTCTCTTTTTCTGTGCTTCCTACTGCAGTTATCTTGAGAAGCTCAATTGAACTGTAACCTTTTTCTGCAAGAGCTTGTATCAAGACTGTCCACTGAATTCCACTTCTGATATTAAAATCAATCAAATGGATCTTTTTTGCGCTTCTGACATTTTCAACAATTGTTTGAATTCCTGCGAATTGCATCACTTGATTGAAGGGAATTAGTTGGTGGCAGGTCAAGAATGCAGAGTTGGTACCTTGTGAAATAGTTTTTATATTGAGGTGGCGATCTTCATTCGTAGATGTGTATCTTCCAGTTGATCGATCAATCTTTTCTTCTAAAGCTTTAGCAAAGTAGAAAGAAAGTCTCTGGACTGGATTACCTGAATCAGATGCCACCCACATGCAACGAGAAATCAATTTGCTAGCTAGGTGGAATTGCTGGTTACTCACTTCTTCTGCTGCAGCTAGGAGGAGGTGGACAAGTTCCACGTCTCTTGTTTCCTCCATACAAAGGCCTGAGAGTGCCGAACCATAAGGATGGATAAACATAGAAAGACCATCTAGCCTTTGGGTGTAGTACTGTATGTACCTGTTGAGACATAATATGATCAAGTAATTAAAAGTATGTTGTCTCTAACATCTTTATCTTTTACATAAGATGGTTACATACTTCAACATGATATCATGGTATGCAAAGATCTAACAACTTAAACTTTGAGATGAGATGGTCACATGATTCGACAGTACCTTTCTCCAGCAACCCTCAAGATTTCTTCCATTGACAACTTGTGGCTGTTACCTAAACAAGCCTCACAGCTTAGTGCATTACTGCTCCAGTTTTCCTCACTCGATTTCTTGCTCAGTCTACCATAATTGTTCAGTAGCTCCAAAGATGCTAAAGAAAACGGCTTTGGGTTTTCATTGCTAGAGTTGCCAGGTTCTGGTACTTGAGGCTGGAAATTATCATTCTTTGGTGCTTCAACAGTGGACTCAACTTGGAACGGTTGCAAGTTGGTGGGGAAATGATTTTGCATCCAATCTGATATACTTTGTTGCTGATCTTCCAATAAGTTGGTCCGAACTTGTTCATTGGATGTATTCTCTTCATTGTTAAGGCCACGCATGGAGTAAAGATAATCAATATCTGCACAATATTCACGTTCAAACCAAGGATCGTCGCCATTGACAACTAATTCACTTCTCTCATATCCTTCAAGATGAAAGTGATCACCCTGGAAATCACTAAAATTATCATTGGAGATAGAGACGTTGGCCATGGTCCCAACTCCAGGACAAATTAATGGTATCCTTAACAAAGTAGCCTCGAATGACTTTATAGCTTCAGGAGTAGCGTCTGAAAATCAGCACCATGTAATTAACTTCTTGGATATATATTGAGTATAGTTCTTTTGATGGTTATGGTAACATCCATTTGATTAGGGGTTTATAGATATAGCTTTTAGATTGAACGAGTATTAGCTTGACAATAATGAAAGTTAACTTTTTGACCCGGCTCTCTCAGGGTAAAAACTTATCCACACATAGTGTTTATATTAAATCAATAAATGAATGAGGTGTTTGCATATAGATATCTCTCACTTAACTATGTTATAGTCTCACTTCATTAAATATTTCCTTGTAAATACCGGTGCGATTAAATTCTTGCCCAAAGGAACCAGTCATAACCTGGCAATAGAGAAAACATAATTTAGATTATTGGTGCAATAAGATGCTGACAAGCGGAAGAGTCCACGTGAAAGACTACATTCCAAACAGACGCTTCCATGGTTTTTATCTTTCAAGAAACCAGATCATGATGGCTTGGTGATGTTCAATTAATTAAAGAATATATGCATGTGGACAAGATGCACAATACAATCAGAAACTGATAAGAGTGTAATTAGTGACATGTTTGGATGGAAAGCAAAATGTTAATCGCAAAACAACAACTAGTCTCATTTAAATCGTTATGGCAGACTTTAGCTGCACTTTGATTTCTTCGCTTCGAATGGACAAATATGAATATTTGTCTTGCTACTAGCCCGTCACTGTTACGTTTGATATGCACCAACAACGACATATTCAGTGAAATCCCACAAAATGAGGTCTGAAGGATAAAGTATACGAAAACCTTATTTCTACCTTTAGAGATAGAGAAGTTGTTTCCGTTAAGTTTGATATGGAGAAGCTAAATATATTCACATGCATTGAGTTTATACCGAACCAATAAACATATGATATGTCTTTTATATGCACTTTTCTCACTCCTTTTTCTTACATCAATTCATCATTTAACCGAAGTAAATAATGTGATTTGATATAAACATCGGATATGAATAATTTTTGCCATGTGTGGTGTTGGGATTTCTAATCTCCATTATAATACATCTTCCAGAGGGAAAAAGAGTGAATTTGAGTTTTTTTTTTCCTTCTTGAAATCTGAGTTTACTTGCTCGGAAAAAATTACATAAAAAGGAAAGAGAGTTTCCCTCTCACTCAACATTCACAATTGAGCTTTCGTTGAACAACTAGACAATTCATTACAATCGATCAACAAATAATCAATTTTCGTTTTAACAATGATTATGTCCAAATTCAGACCTTGTCATCATTTGATTCATTTCTCCTAGAGTCGCCGGCATTATTGTCTATGTCAGCAACAACTCTTCTACCAAACATAATGTAAACTACCCATATGAGACTTCTCACAATTTTTATCATACCAATTGTAACAGTTAAATAATACAACCACCAACCAACAAAATCAGCCAACCCAATACTAATCAATAGGTCTCTTTTTTTCTCCACCACAACCACTAAAGACTCAACTTCATCCCTTAATCTCCACCACCAAAGCCCACCAAAACTCATAGCCAATGCTGCCTTTTCAGCCCATCTATTTTCCCTTGTAATGCCAAAAACTGTGTCATCCACCACTGGCTTCACCACTGTTTTGGACCAAAAGAACATTGTCTCATGTAGGCCCAAGAAGAATATAGCTCTTGTCAAGAATCCCCTTTCATGACCAAAATCATGGGCATCTACTCCAGCAGCTATGCTACCTGTTTGTTAGAACATAAATTAGGCTCTTAATAAAAAATTATAGCTAGGGCATAAAGAGGACGGGAGATGGTGATATTATAAGAACGTTAACAATATTATAACAAATGGAGTTCTCATAGGTGTGTCAAGACGCACTTCAAGACTTACATTACTAAATACTTTCACACACTATAAATTCAGCCACGATAATAACGTAAGTCATAGCTAGATAGTAATACAGCCTCTGGGCCATATTTTTGTTAGGTGTCGTTTGGTAGAGTGTATTAGAGAAAATAATGCATGCATTAGCTTTGTGTATTACTAATATTTTATTTCAATTAAGAAAACAATTTAATGGCATTAAATATAAGGGTTATTTGACTATGTTATATTTTATCTTTTCGGATTAACCTTTATCTCTCCTCTGAAGGAGGGCATATTTCGGAAAAAGTAATGAATGTTTCTTGATTTTCTATTTGATCATTATCCTCCAAAGGATGCCTTCTAAGATGACACTTATTCTAGACCAAATTTGCAAAGCTAAATATGGACCTGAGGTAGTACAAAAGGTCATGTACCTAAGAATATTCACATGGATAACACCAAAATGCATAAAGTAATTTTAATTCCAACACGTACCTTCAATTCCTAGACCAACGCAAATTTGCAATATGCAAAGGAAAATCCACGCAGTGTAAAGTTGGGGTCTTGAAACTGGCTCTGGGGTACGCTTAATAAAGCATGATGTACCACCCGTTAAGCTATGGGTAAGTGCAGCAACACTAATAAGAGAAACAAGAACATGGAGAAAAATGGGGTTGATTTGAAGGGAAAATTTAATTAGGAGATCAGAATTATCTGCTTCTGTTGTAGAATAGCCAAAAAGGTTAATGAGATAATGTGCAATTGATAGCCTAGAAAGTATGAGAAATGAAAGAGGAAAAAGAAGGCTAAGGAGAATAGTTGTAAAAAATTGAAATGGCTCTCTCAATAAATTTGCAAAAGAATACACTAATTTCTTCCTTGAACCCATTGAATGAAATCAATAAACAAGAGACTTGATGAATGAATTCTTGTTGCACATAAAGAGATGAGGAGTAGTACTATATAGGTTCATCAAGAATGAATGAATTAGTAAATGAAACATGCAAATTAGTAACGAAGAAGAAAAAAACAAACTAATTAATTAAGAAGTGGTTGTCACGATGTCTATATTCTCTTCTCTCTATCAAGGTTGGTATGCAACAAATCCAATAATAATGTATACTAGTCTTTATTTTAGATTATTTGGAAGCCATAACATGTTTGATGCTTTGCATTATAATATTTGTTTCCTCTCAAGTCAACTAATGGATAAACTACCCAACCCAATATATATATATATTTTATGTGCAGAAGGGATATTTGGTAGATTATTTCTAACTTCCAAAAATTGACACTCACCTAACTAATCAAGAAAGTTTATATGGAAACCCTGCACAGGTGGAATGTCACAGAAAGCTGATGTCTCATGTCACCAAATTAAAATTAGATTTTGGGTGACATATCGTTGCCTCTTTAGTTTTCATTCAATCTAACGTATGGTGGGGCTTCAAGCCATGACATGTAATGAAAGTGGTGGTAGTTTTTTTAAAAAAAGAAAGAGTTTAAACTTTTATATACTGATGTGATAAAAAACACATTATCAAGTCATCTAAAAGACAATAGTAACTATTCTTTTCTCTCATTTTTATATTCGGGACTTGAATTATATGATCGAGCCATTTTCTATCAATTCAAACTTAATCTTTTATCTTATCAATTTATGTTTTATACTTTCCTTACTCGTTACTTTATTATTTGAAAATAATTTAACTTTATACTTCTCATTCATCCTTAATGAGATGATTTACGATCACACATATGTTTATGACTTAATTTAGACTAAAGGAACACTACAAGAAAAAGGACCTACGGTGACGGTTAGAAACAGTCATCGGAGGGGTGGATGACGATTTTTGTAAGTGTCATTGTAACACATGTCACGAATAAATGACAGTTTAAATAATTGTCACATACTATGTGACGGGCATAAATCAACACACGATTGCTCGTTGACTTTGACTATTTCCCGAGTATTTTAAAAAATGGCGGTAAAATATTTGATTTTTATTAATTTAATATTTATTTTTGAAGGAAATTTTTTAAATAAATTTTAATTAATTTAATTTAAATATAAAATAATTGCGGAAAAAATGATTTTGACACATTTTTTATTTAATAATTAATTTAATTTAATTAATTAATTTTAAAAAAAATCAATAATAGTTAAATTGGTGGGAAAATAGCATATTGTAACTAAAATGTAACTAATTAATCAAATTATTTTAATACACAATATTAAAACATTTACGAACTGTTTTACAAAATAAAATGTTCCCAAAACAAAAGAAATGCATGGTCTCGGCTAGGGCTGTTATCGGTCCGGTATGAGTATCGACATATCGGAACCAGACCGATAAGGTTACCGGTCCGGTTCTGGATACTGTTTTTGGTCCGAAATATTAAAATTCATGCTTTACTTAAAAATCTCTGCTTTACTTATAATTTTTTTAATAAAAATCTTTGTTTTACTGCCTTTACTACTTTACATAATACATATTAACAAACTTAAAGCAATATATAATAGCAATATTCCAAGGATTGATAAGATAGTTACCGGGTATCGGATCGGGACTGATAACATATAAATTATCGGGTAATTAGATCAGGTTGTCGGACCGGATCCTTATGTCTGGTACTCGTATTCGGACGGTTAACTTTTGGGTCCGGGTATTTTGGTCCGATTCTCGAGTGGTTCTCGGGTGTATCCGGACCGATAGCAGACCTAGTCTCGGCCAAGACCAATAAGAAGGCCAAAAATACAATGTCTTCTTAAACCTTCACGTAATAACTCCAACACCATTCCATTTTCCATGTCGTGTTAGGAATCTAAGTGTAGATTGACGTGCCATTGTCGGCGCATTTCATTACTGGTTCGTGGTCATGTTCCCATGTCCTCTTAAAATGTTGAAGCATCTCCATGCGAGACTTAACAATCAGTCCCTATAGAGAGAATGTCATATGGATGCTTTAATGATATATGGATGCTTTAATAGCATCCAACAGCAGCAACAAGCAGCAAGCAACAGCAAGCACAAACAACAACAAGCAGCAAGCAACAACAGGCACAAACAGTTTTAAGGTTCAATTTATAAAGTTAAAGGGGACTTCTAAAACAATGTACCTTAACTATAGGCCATAAATAGAGAAAAATGATAGGGAACAAATACCGTTTAAGTTCGTTTGTTTTCTATGCTTTAAGCAAAATTCTTCATATTCATTGTGTAAGACATAATTAAGTTACTTTATGTTTTACTCTCAGATAGAAGTCGTATTTTTGAACTACAAATTTCTGTATGGGTTGAATTATAAAATTCAAGTTCAGAAAAGTTTTCCCATGAAGTGGCAATCATAATATTCTCTAGACGTTTTTTGTTGGGGAAAATGGTGGGGTATTTTCAAAATTCCTAAAAGTAAATCTATTGAAATTGTGTAGAAAATGATATGATATTAGATATAAAGCATAGCAAAATAATATGTATGGAGAACTAAGTATAATCCCTCAATATTTTTTTCCAGAAAACTATCAGTATTTTGTTTTATGTCTATGAATGTTAGATATACATACAATATACACATGATATACATGTATATTCTATGTATATTGTATTGTAGTAGCAAAATCGAGAAACCGAGAAACAGTACAACCCAAAATCCTCTCGGTCAAAACACATATTTGGTAAATATTATATATTAGTATTGTACCTTAATTAGTCTTGTACACTTTATCATAATTGTATTATTAGTCTCCAAATAGAATAGGAATTTAGGAGTAGAATAAGAATAAGATTCTCCTATTTGTAAAATGTATATATTGTCTTTCAGTGAAAGAAAATAATCAAGGGATTATTTCTTTCATGGTATCAAGAGTCTAGGTCTTAATTCCCAACTCTCCACAAACTTTTTTTTCCGAAAACTTCTTTCTCGGAAATCCGAGAGTACCTCATCGGAACTTCATTTTTCCGATGATATTCTTTCTTGTTCCAAAAATCTAGGACTCAAATACTTCCGCTCCTCTCCCAAAGCAATCAAAAAATCCAGCTTCTTCCTTCTCAGTTTCATCAACCCGAGAGCTATCCCTTCCAAATTATGTTTTTCTTGTTCAAAATTTCGTGTTCTATTCACTATGACTGATAAGAACACGTTTCATCCGGCCCTAACGGTTTCTAACATCAAGAGCGTTCTTCCTATTGTTCTTGACCTCGAAAACGTTCAATATGAGACGTGGGCAGAATTGTTCAAAATTCATGATATGACACATCAAGTTATCCACCACATCATCCCTCCAGCTACTAATACGGAAGGTAATACGAAGGATACTACAGAGGCTGTACCCACCAACGCGGATGATCCAAAATTATGGGTCATGCTTGATGCAAAAGTTCTCCAGTGAATTTATGCCACTATCTCTCTTGACCTCTTACAGACGATTATGGAACTCAACTCCACAACTATAGAAGTTTGGAATCGATCGCGTGATATCTTCCAGGATAACAGTCATTCACGCATTGTTACCCTTGAACATGAATTTTCTCAAGTTGCTATGGTAAATTTTCCTAACATTTCATCTTATTGTAAACAACTCAAGGACTTGGCGGATCAACTTCGCAACGTGGGTGCTCATGTTACTAATAGTCAACTCGTTCTACAGATGGTTGCAGGCCTGTCCGAGGCCTATAACGGTGTTGCTTCGATCATTCGTCAAAGTAACCCTCTTCCGGAATTCTATCAAGCCTGATCCATGCTTACGTTGAAAGAAACAAGTTTAGCTAAAAAGACAGCTACCGAGGCTAGTCCTGTCGTCATGATGACGGAGTCTAATTTTCCTCCTTCCGGTTCCACCAACTTGAGCCAAAATCGCAACAACGGTGATGGTAAAAAGGGTCAATATCATAAAAATAATGGCAAGAATCGCGGCGGCAACATCGGTGGCAACCAGAACAGTGGCGGTGGTACCTCTGGCGATCAACAACAACGATCGTGGGGCGGCGGTGGGCCCTATCACGATAGCGATGGGTCGGGCGGTATGGGCAACCAAAGATCCGATTTATTACCCGAAATCGGGCCACGATTTCGCCCAATCAAGCCCGGTTCTGGTCGGTTCTAGGTTTCGCATCAATATACGGGTCGACGAGTCCGAGTACTTGGGCCTCGACCCCATCAATCCCATCACACAGTAGGACCCACACAAGCCGACATTGAAGCCGCATGATACACGGCAGCGAATCAACGACCAATTGGTACATGGACACCGGTGCTACTACCCACATGACATTCGATCAAGGTACTCTTTTGTCTTATTCCAATTTGAGCAGTAATCGTGGTATAATTATTGGTAATGGTAATTCAATTCCAATTCGTGATTATGGTCATAAAATTGTCCCCCCCCCATCCCCCACTTGTCTTGCAAAATATCATTCATGCCCCAAAATTGATTAAAAATATGGTGTCTGCTCGTAAATTCATAACTGATAATTGGGTTTCTGTTAATTTTGATCTTTTTGGGTTTTCTGTGAATTATTTCAAGATAGGGAATCCTCTAATGAGGTGTTATAGTAGGGGAGATCTTTATCCAATCACACCAAGTCTCGGTTTCTCGCGTCAAGCCATGCCTTCACCTTTTGCAGCTCTTGCTCCTTCCTTGTGTCATGCTCGTCTAGGTCATCCGGGATCGTCTATTTTGTCTGTCTTAGATAAAAACAATCTTATTTCTTGTAAGGGTACGCGTAGTACTCCGAATTGTCAATCTTCTTCTTTAGGAATAATTGTTAAGTTGTCATTTGTAGACTCTAATTCTCATACTTTAATGTCATTTGATATTATTCATAGTGATTTATGAACGTCTCCAGTTCTGAGTTCTATGAGTCATCGATATTATGTTCTATTTTTGGATGATTATTCTAAATTTTTATCTACTTTTTCAATAGCGAAAAAATCTCAAGTTTTTTTCACCTTCTTAAAATTTAGAGCTTTCATTAGAACTCAATTCGAACGGGAAATAAAAAATATTCAATGTGATAATGACAAAGAATATGACAATGGGGAGTTTCAGGAATTTTGTGCTAAAAATGGAATCAATTCTCATTTTTCTTGTCCTCATACGTCTTCACAAAATGGGAAAGTCAAACGTAAAATTCGTACCATTAATAATATTATCCACACTTTATTGATTATTGCTTCTGTACCCCCATTTTTTGGCATCATGCTCTACAAATGCTACATATATTCTTAACATTATTTCTTCTAAATGTTTGACATATTCGTCCCCTCTTCAAATTTTATATAATAAGACTCATTTGTATTCACATCTTAGGATTTTTGGGTGCTTGTGTTATCCACTTTTTCCGTCCACCACAATTAACAAACCTCAGACCCATTCTACCACTTGTGTGTTTTTGGATTATCCGTAAAATCATCGTGGTTACAAATGTTTTGATTTGTCATCTAATAAAATCATCATTAGTTGCCATGTTATTTTTAATGAATCACAATTTTTGTTTTCTAAGGAAAAAAGTCTCGTGCCTAGTTCGTATAGTTTTTTGGATGATGATATATCCCCGTATATTATTCGCCATTTTTCGGATGCGTCCCCGCACTTGAATCCACAGCGCCCATCGCGGGTCACTATCTGCGTCATCACGGGTCCGATGAATCGCCATCTTCCGAGCCCATTTCTGGCCCAGTTCGTGCTTCAGCATTCGGTATTGTTTCTGGCCCAATTCCCGTGTCCAGTTCTGGGCCAGCATGCCCATTGTCTGCTGGCCAGCACATATCGTGTCCCAAAAATTCCTAAAATTCACCAAATTTTGTCCCGAGTCATGGTCCAGTCACCCGAAGTCAACAGTGTATTTTTAAATCAAAAAGACATTTTAATTTATATTCGAATGCTCTTAAATCACCACTGCCCCGAAATCATGTGTATGTCTTAAATGACCCGAATTGAGAAATTGCTATGACTGATGAATATAATGCTCTTATTGATAATAAGACATGGGAGTTGGTGCTCCGTCCATCTGGTGTTAATATTATTCGGTTTATGTAAATTTTTACTTATAAGGACAATTCTGACGGTTCATTTGCAAGGCATAAGGCTCGTCTTGTAGGTGATGATAAGACTCATTAGGTTGGTGTTGATTATGGTGAGACATTTAGCCCGGTGGTCAAATCGGCTACCATTCGCACTATGCTCAGTTTGACTCTTTCGAAGGCATGACCCATTCATCAGCTAGACGTAAATAATGTTTTCCTACATGGTGATCTCAAGGAGACAATATATATGCATCATCCTTTGGGGTTTAGAGATAATCGATATCCTCATCATGTATGTTTATTGAATAAGTCCTTGTATATGCTTAAGTATTCTCCACGGGCTTGCTATAATAGGTTTGATGACTATGTTTCGACTATTGGATTCTCTCACAGCAGGCCAGGTCTGATAATTCATTATTCTTATATCGCCGGGATTCTTCGATGACTTATATACTATTATATGTGGATGATATTATCTTGATTGCCTCTTCTGATGCATTACACCAGTCTATTATATGCTCAGTTCTGAGTTTGTCATGAAATACTTGGGGCCATTGAGTTATTTTTTGGGGATTATTGTCACTCGTCATGCAGGTGGACTATTCTTATCATAGAGGAAGTATGCAACTAAGATCATTGATAGGGCTGCGATGTCATCCTGTAAGTCCACTTCCACTCCAGTTGATACTAAACCCAAGTTGGGTGTTGCGATTGGCTCCCCCTATGAGAATCCGACCCGCTATCGTAGTCTTGCAAGGGCCCTTCAGTATCTTACGTTCACGCGACATGATATTACATATGTCGTACAATAGGTGTGTTTGTTTATGCATGATCCCAAGATTGAACATATGAATGCGCTCAAACGCATTCTTAGGTACGTTCAGGGAACACTTGATTATAGCTTGCATTTGTATCGCCGTCGGCGTCTCATGCCGTATACTGATTGATTGGGGTGGTGTCAGTATACGGGCGTTCTACGTCCGCTATCAGATGTTTCTTGGTAATAACTTGGTCTCCTGGCCTGCAAGCGTCAATCCATACTTTCACGTTCGGGTGCAGATGCAGAGTATCGAAGGGTAGTCAATGTGGTCTCTGAGTCATGTTGGTTACATAATCTTCTTTTAGAGCTCAGTTGTCCTATTCAGAAAGCTACATTGGTGTATTGTGATAATATTAGTGCTATCTACCTTTCTGGTAATCCAGTTCAGCACCAGCGCACTAAAGATATAGAGATGTACATTCACTTTATTCGAGAAAAGGTAGTTCGAGGACAAGTACGCGTCTGTCATGTCCCTTTCAGATATTAAATTGCAGACATCTTTACAAATGGTCTTCCCTCAGTCCTTTTTGAAGATTTTAGAAGCGATCTCGATACGAAGACCGTCATGATCATGCGGTGTGTGTTAGATATATATACAATATACACATGATATACATGTATAGTGTATGTATATTGTAGTAGAAAAATCGAGAAACAGTCCAACCCAAAATCCTCTCGGTCAAAACACATATTTGGTAAATATTGTATATTAGTAGTGTATCTTAATTAGTCTTGTACACTTTACCATAATTGTATTATTAGTCTCCAAATAGAATAGGAATTTAGGAGTAGAATAGGAATAGGAATAGGAATATACAATATTTACCAAATATGTGTTTTGACCGAGAGGATTTTGGGCTGGATTGTTTCTCGGCTTTGCTACTACAATATGCATGTATATTTGTATATTGTATGTATATCTAACAGAAACATTGGTTCCCTCCACCAGACCTCCACCAGACTCGAGTCTAGAATGATTCAATCAGTCTAACTTAACGTATCGTTTTTAACTACACACAAAAAGACATTTTCTTTTTACAGATAATAAGATTACACTTATTTTGAATTTACGGAAACATGATCTATTTGCCTTTGCCCTCAACTTTAAAATGAAGAGTTCCAGTAACTGATATTTGTTAATCTCCTTAGGAAAAAAATGATTAGCACAAAATCTACAGTTGTATTTGGGATCGTGCGAGTTGTGCTACCCCACAGTGGGCTGAAAAACAAAAAAAATTAAGGGTCCATTTTTTTCATTTTTTATTAAGTAGTATTAGCTAGAATTTACTGTAAAGACCCATAGTTCGCCGGTCCATAATTTCTAATTATTGAAATCGTATATTTACTTATATTAAAGACTCACTTTTACGAATTAAAACAGGACCCCCAAAATGTTTGAAACGCCCAGACTAAATCCAACGGTATATGTAGAGGCATTATCTGTAGGCATTAGGCACCCCCAACCCTACCCTATTTCATCTATATTTGGAAGAAGTTGTGCGACTCTAGATAGTGTAGATTCAGAAATTTACTCGGTTTTTCTAAAAAGTAAAACTACCATAAAGGAGTTTGGAATATTTGGCACACTGGTGGACTGATGGGATGGTAACTCTATCAAGAATTTGCACCTCAAATCAGAGATTTTGGCGTTTCTCAAGTCCCCTGCACGTAACTGTAATCTCTTGAATGCATGAGATGTGTTACCATGTTTTATTGCAAATACTAAAATATTTTATATTTTTATCCATTATTTAAATTAAAGACAGTAGAGAATCTAAAGTTAAAAATTAACTTGAGAAGTATTTCACTAAAATTTATGTTTAAACACAACCTCAACTTTTAAATACTTATTTTCACATTTATCTTCAAATGCGCGTTTTCTCAAGTTCAGCCAAATATTATCCAGACATGCAGTTACTATTCCTTCAGTTTTAAAAAGATTGTCTGGGTTTGACTTGATATAAAGTTTAAGAAAGTAGAGTAACTTTTGAATCGGTGATCTTAAAATAAAAATGTGTTGAATGTACAAAAATATCATTTAATCTTGTTATCTTAAACATGTCATGTGAAAAGTTAGAATGAAAGAGTTGATAAAAAAAAATAGACATTTTTTTTAAATGGATTAAAAAAGAAAATAAGGCATTTTTTTTAAATGGAGGGAGTAATAGCTTTAGCTGCATACCACCGAGGGGTGTGTTGTGATAATTTAGATTCTTTTATTTTTAATTAAAGTATTAAATTCGAGTTTTGAGTACATAATTTTTTCTGTATGAAGCGCTTTGCCTAGATGGCAACAGATCAGATTTGGATTAGATCCTACTAGATCCGGATCCATCGGGTCCATAAAAATCATATCCAAATTCGGATTCACCGGGTCCACGGATCGGATTTGGATCCACATGTAAAAAAATTGTCTTGAATAATATTCTCACATGTTGAAATTTTTGCCGGAAAAGCATCAACACTACTACACCGACATCACCCAAATCAGAAAGAACCAAATTAAAATAAAAATGGAATAAAAAATTGATACCAAATGAGTATGACTTGGCTCATATATCTTTTCCTGCAGCATGCCAATGTCTAAAATAGTTTAACACTTACTCAAATACAAAAATATTTGACAAGAAAGTTTATTCGTTCTCTGTTATACTTTAATATTGTTGATTTAATAGTGATTAATTAGTGAACTTCATATGTAGTTAGCTTGCATTTCTACTTTTATTTATTTGTCAAGTTCATTAACAGAATCTGAATAGAAGCTTGTTGGAAATTTCCATCTGACCACCACATAAATCTCTAAGGGGTTCGTCCAACTATGATAAAGGGCATTTAGCATATATATAATTTCAGGAAAGATCTAGGTCATCATATACATTGATATTAAACATATTTTTTATATTACTGGACGATAGAATTTGTAATAGTAATAAGCTTTAGTTAGTATTATACTATTTTTACTAAGTTATAAATTAATGACGATTATAATAATTTACATATAATTATTTTATAACGCAACCAAATTGTTATAAATATTTATTTTACACTAAGACTCATGTGAAAACTCGATTTTAAAATACCTTTTTAAGACCAATCTAATCGAGGGACGTTGACTAGTCTTGAATGATAGGCATTCTAAATTGGTCAAAAATGGTCTTACTGGCTCGGATTAATAAAATTGAAAATGAGTTCATTGATGAGGTAGTAAAAGACAGAAAACGTATGTTAACGATTTCTAGAAGCGAGTCTGGATTTAAAAAAAAATATTTATTGAATTCAGAAGCCTGTCACATTTTTCCTAAGCTTTAATCACATATATTTAAAGCTAAGCCTGTCACATTTTTTCTAAGCTTTAATCACAATTCACATATATTTAAAGCTTATATGGGAACACTGCCAATATAAGTCTTCTACGTGCAAAATATTTTCCGATATAATAAAAAAAGGATCCACGGGTAGGATATGGACCGGATACAGATCTCAAATACCAGATCCAGATCTAGATCTGATCCGTCAAAAACAGATCTGGGTCCTATCCGGATCCGTCGAGTCTAAATTTTAAATATTCATATCCTATAAAACGGATCTGGATCCACTGTCATCTCTAGCTTTACCTACTTCCTACACCGTTAGAGAATGGGCCTCACGGACGTGTCCAGCCCATTTCCAATTTCCAGATTTGTTAATATTTTTCCTATTGTATATTTGGTATATTGTAGACTTAATCGTGTACCTAAATTAGTATTGTAATATTATCATAAGTGTAGATTTAGTCTCCTTATAGAATAGAGATTTAGATGTAAAGTAGGAATAAGATTCTCATATTGTAACTTATATATATATATTTCATCAATAAGAATAATCAAAAGATTAATTCTTTCATGGTATCAGAGTCAAAATCAGAAAAATAATGGCAAAAATCGGTGCGGCAACAACAGGGGCAACCGTCAGCGGCGGCAGATTACGAGGCAACAGGCCCACGGGCGATGGCGATGGGTCCCACGTCACAAAGACCGCGACTTCGGCATTACATCGCCGCGACTCGCCGATCGGCGTGTAAGCGTCGCGACCGCTTCTTCCAGTCGGACTCAGGGTTGGACCACCGTATGGATGACCCAAAGAATCCGGTATACTTTGACCTTGCCCCTCTCAGGCCCACCACGCAATGGGCCCCACTCAGATCGACATTGAAGCAGCGATTCACATGTTTTGCTTGACTTAACCGGACCACTGGTGATGCGTGGACACGGTGCACTACTCACGACATCCGACCGAGGTACTCTGCCTTATTCCATTTGGCGATGTCGTGGTATAATTGTTGGTAATGGCAGTTCTATTCCAATTAAGAGTTATGGTAATAAAACTTTGTCCCCTCCTCATCCACCACTTGTCCTGAAAAATATCATTCATGCCCCAAAATTGATAAAAAATGTAGTGTTTGTCTGTAAATTCACCACTGATAATTGGGGTTCTATTGATTTTGATCCGTTTGGGTTTTCTGTGAAGGATTTCAAGACGGAGAGTACTCTCATGAGGTGTGACAGTAGGGGGGATCATTATCCAATCACACCAAGTCTCAGCATCTAGCGTCAAGCCATGCCTTCCACTTTTGCAGCTCTTGCTCCTTCCTTGTGGCATGCTCGTATAGGTCATTCAGGATCGTATATTTTATCTTCTTTAGATATACATAAGTTTATTTCATATAAGGGTACACATAGTACTCCACGTTGTCAATCCTATGCTTTAGGAAAAATTATTAAGTTACCATTTGTAGCTTCAAATTGTAATACTTCAATGTCATTTGACATTATTCATAGCGATTTATGGATATCTCTGGTTCTTAATTCTATGGATCATCGATATTATGTTCTATTCTTGAATGATTACTCTAAATTTTTATGGACGTTTCCAAATGCGAAAAAATCACAAGTTTTTTTCATCTTCGTAAAATTTAGAGCTTTCATAAGAACCCAATTTGAACGGAAAATAAAGATCATCCAATGTGATAATGGTAAATAGTATGACAATGGGGAGTTTAGGAAGTTTTGTGCTCAAAATAGGATAAATTTTCGTTTTTCTTGTCCTCATACGTCTTCACAAAATGAGAAAGTTGAACGAAAAATCTGTACCATTAATAACATTATCCGCACGTTATTGGTTCATTCTTCCGTCCCTCCATTGTTTTGGCATCATGAGCTACAAATGGCTACCGATATACTTAATATTCTTCCCTCTAAAGGTTTGACATATTCTTCTCTTCTTCAGGTTTTATACAATAAGACTCCTTCATATTATCATCTAAGGGTCTTTGGATGTTTATGTTATCCACTTTTTCCATCCACCACAATTAACAAACTTCAGGCACGTTCTACCCCGTGTATATTTTTGGGTTATCCTTCAAATCACTG
Organism: Przewalskia tangutica; assembly: GCA_029844215.1. Classification (NCBI taxonomy): domain Eukaryota; kingdom Viridiplantae; phylum Streptophyta; class Magnoliopsida; order Solanales; family Solanaceae; genus Przewalskia; species Przewalskia tangutica. The sequence continues at coordinate 37,317,705 of CM056731.1, read as the reverse complement.
TGGTTATAAATGCTTTGATTTTTCCTCTAAACGAATCATCATTAGTCGTCATATTCTATTTGATGAATCCCAATTTCCCTTTTCTAAAGTAGAAAAACCAGTGTCTAGTTCTTATGATTTTTTGGATGATGATATCTCCCCCTATGTTCTCCAGTCATTTTTCAAATTTTTCAAAAATACGTCGTTACCGCCACGACCCTTAGGGGAGGCGTCGCAGCGCCTGCCTTCCGATGAAAGGTAATTTTGTCCGTCGTCGTAGCCGGCTAAAACTTCAGAAAACTCAGAGTTAAATCAGCGCGCGACCACTGACTACGGCGCCGCGACCCCTTCGACGGAAATTTCCGACACTTCTCAAAATCTCCAAAATTCACCCAATCCAGCCCAGAGTCATGGTCCAATCACTCACAGTCAACGGGGTATTTTTAAACCAAAAAGACATTTTAATTTGAATTCTAATGTTCTTAATCACCCTTACCCCGTAATCCTGTGTCTGCCTTAAATGACCCTAATTGGAAAATTGTCATTACCGATGAATATAATGTTCTTATTGATAATAAGACGTGAGAGTTGGTACCCCGTCCATATGGTGTTAATATTATTCGATCTATGTGGATTTTTGCTCACAAGAAAAATTCTGATGGTTCATTTGCGAGGCATAAGACTCGTCTTGTAGGTGATGGTAAGACTCAGCAGGTTGATGTGGATTGTGGTGCAATATTTAGCCCAGAGGTCAAGCCAACTACCATTCGCACTGTGCTCAGCCTGGCTCTTTCGAAATCATGGTCTATTCATCAGTTAGATGTGAAGAATGCTTTCCTACATGGTGATCTCAAGGAAACAATGTATATGCATCAGCCCTTGGGGTTTAAGGATACAAGATATCCTAATCATGTTTGTTTGTTGAAGAAATCTTTGTATGAGCTTAAGTAGTCTCCACGAGCTTGGTATAAGAGGTTTGCTGATTATGTTTCGACTATGGGTTTTTCTCACAGCAGGTCTGATAATTCATTATTCATTTATCGTCACGGTTCTTCGATGGCTTATATTCTATTGTATGTTGATGATATTATCTTGACTGCCTCTTCTGATGCTTTGCGAAAGTCCATTATGACAATGCTCGATCGAGTTTGTCGCGAAGGACTGGGCCCGTTGAGTTATTTTTGGGATTCTGCTGTAACGTAAATGCAGGTGGATTGTTCTTATCACAGAGGAAGTATGCAACAAAGATCATTGAGAGGGCTGAGATGTCATCCTGTAAGTCCACTTCTACTCCGATTGATACTAAATCCAAGTTTGGTACTGTAGCTGGTTCTTCCTATCAGAATCCGATTTGCTATCGTAGTCTTGCAGGCACCCTTCAGTATCTTACGTTCACGCGAAATGATATTATATATGTCGTACAATAGGTGTGTTTGTTTATGCATGATCCCAAGATTGAACATATGAATGCGCTCAAACGCATTCTTAGGTACGTTCAGGGAACACTTGATTATAGCTTGCATTTGTATCCTTCGTCGACGTCTACGCTTGTCTCATATACAGATTGATTGGGGTGGCTGTCCGTATACCAGACGTTCTACGTCTGGCTATTGTATGTTTCTTGGTAATAACTTGGTCTCCTGATCTGCCAAGTGTCAATCCATACTTTCACGTTCGGGTGCAGATGTCGAGTATCGAGGGGTAGCCAATGTGGTCTCTGAGTCATGTTGGTTACATAATCTTCTTTTAGAGCTCAGTTGTCCTATTCAGAAAGCACCTTGATGTATTGTGATAATATTAGTGCTATCTACCTTTCTGGTAATTCAGTTCAACACCAGCGCACTAAAGATATAGAGATGTACATTCACTTTGTTCGAGAAAAGATAGCTCGAGGACAAGTACGCGTCTGCCATGTCCCTTCCAGATATCAAATTGCAGACATCTTTACAAATGGTCTTCCCTCGGTCCTTTTTGAAGATTTTAGAGACAGTCTCAGCATACGAAGACCGCCCGCTATGACTGCGGGGGTTTTAGAGAATGGGCGTCACAGACGTGTCCAACCCATTTCCAATTTTCAGATTTGTTAATATTTTTCCTATTGTATATTTGGTAAATTGTAGACTTAATCTTGTACCTAAATTAGTATTGTAATATTTCCATAAGTTATACATGTCTAAGGGGTCGGGTTGACCCGTAACCAGACCGGTCGACCCGCTACAAATTCCGGTCCCGTCCGGACCGGTAAGGCTTATCGAGTTGGGGATTGGTTTGGCCCCAACCCCAACCCGCATGGGTTACATAGAAATCCGGTAAGGACCGGGCCGTTGAGCCGTGCGAAGCGATAACCTTACCGGTTAACTGGTCCGAACCGGTAAGGAAAAAAAATTAAAGGGTTGTTGGTGCCCAACGGTAACATTACCGTTGGGGCTGGGGGAAGGGGCAACGGTCAGTGGACCGTTTGGCTTTTTTTTAATTTTTTTTTGTTAATTACATTTTTATTCTTTAATAAATCTATAAATACTCTACATTTTTCTCATTTTTATCACACAATTATTTCTACAATTCTCTCAATTCTCAATTCTCATACTCTCTTAATTCTCTATATTATCAATGTGAAGCCCCAAATTAGTGTTACAATAACAATAAACATTATTGTGTCTATGTGATTATGTTACGACCTTATTCACATTCGAGGACGAATGTTGCTTAAGGAGGAGAGAATGTAAAATCCGGAAAAAATAATAATAATATATAGTTGTTGGTTGGTTTAATAAAAATACATATATATAAGAAAACAAAGAATAAATTGCATGGGATGGAGTTAGTGTTAAAGTTAGATAAATAGATAGATAAAATGAAAATAAAAAAAATAAAAAAACAAACAAAAAAACAAAACAAAAAGTATCTTTGGCACGTCCTTCCCTCCCCACCTTTCATTTCTCCTCCAACTCTTGTCATTCCACCTCCCATAGGTTATAGAAAACTTTTCTACTTATACATTGTACATGACACAAATAAAATACCTAGCACAAAGAATAGGAAATCAGAAAAAACAAGTGAAAAGAAGAGGGAAAAAATCTGGAAAAATAAAAGGGCAAAAGAAGAATCAAATTACTAGAGAGTAAGGATCATTTTAGCAACCAAACAACAATAATCTTCACACTTACAAGGTGAGTTTTCTCACTCAGAAATTCTTGGTAACATCCTTTATTTTAAGTTCAATACATGTTAGAATAAGAATTGAGTGTTGAAAATAAATAATGAGCTTTTGATTGTTTAAACAACTAGTTGCGCCATGAACTTTACGAACTGATTTCACTGAGTTATAATTGTTAGAATTTGATGAAATTCGGAATAATGGTACACCTCTCTACTATGATCATATAGAAACAAAAATGAGGTAAAATGGACATACGGTTTGAAAGTTATCATAGTTCAAAGTTCCTGTCTTAGATTTGGCCGAAATTCGGAAAGGCATAATTACGGACTGTTTTTATTGAGTTTTACTTATTAGAATTATATGAAAATTTACATGGTTGTAAATCTCTCTGTTACGGACAGATACAGATAAAGAGTTGTTAAAACGGACTTACGAGTTGAGAGTTATTGTAGTTTGAAGTTACTGCCTCGGATTCATCGGAATCCAGAAGGGCAGGACGTTGAAACGTAAAACTGTACTAATACATAGGAAATATGAAATTTGGTGCTAAATGAAAGTTCTAGATCTCTCTGTTGTAGACATTTTTATACCTTACGGAGATCTATCAGACTTACGGATTGAGAGTTATCCTTGTTTAAAGTTTCTGCCTCGGATCTATCGAGATCCAGTGAGGGCAGCGAATAAAAGTGTAAAACTGTACCAAATGGTACATAATATGAAAGGATGGTTCACATGGAGACGTGTAGCTCTCTGTTATCGTCGTTTTGAGATTTTATGGGGCTTGAACGGGTTTACAGATTAGGTGTTATGACTATTCTAAGATTTGGTTCTGTTTAATAAAAATTCTGTCGAAACAAATTTCATGTGGCTGTTTTGAGGATAAATTTGTGTTAGTTACCTAAAGTAGTTTTAAATGAAATTTGGTACAGTGAAAGATCCCCGTCTTACCTTAGTTTCCGCTTGAGAAACACCTTAGTTGGAGTTATGGTTAAAAAGTTATAATCGTTACAAGTATGAATGACAAAATGTTGGGAAAGAGGATATTATTTATTCGATCTTCTGAAAAATATGAAAAGTGAATACGTGTTCACATAAATATATAAATATAAACATAATGGATCGGGTTGCACGCCGCAACAAAACGTAAAGTAAATACGTGTTCACAAATACGTAAATATAATGGATCGGGTTGCACGCCGCAACAAAAATGAAAGATGAATACATATTCACTTATATATAAATATGAAACGTGAATACGCGTTCACAATTATATAAATGTAATAAACATATGGAAATGCAGGGGAATGTCTTAACGTATAATACGAGATAAAATGAAGTGTTAGTTAAACCGAGAATTTCCTATGAGGAGTTGTTGCATATTTAAAAATGTTGTAACCTGATATGTTTTTGCAATATGCTTATTACGTTATAATGTGATTGCACTTGGAATATTGTGGTATTACTTTGAATTGCGAGGTAAGGTTCTCACCAAATTAGGGTGACTCTTTATTTAACATGTTTCAGAAAGCGTGATAGAGAAAGGCACGCCAATGATCGTAGCGATATCGTCCATGACCTCTTGTCATACCAAGTCCATTGCTTCGGGCTTCGCAATTCGTCGAGTCCAATGTCTCGAAATGCCCCAATGAAATGGGAATGGTCTCCCTTCCAACTTAGAATAATCTTTGTCAGTATGTCTATGTAGAAACAATATTTGCACGAGCATGGGCTCGCGTTATATTTTCAACAAAATCATAAACAAATTTCTTTATTGTTATTTTTATTAATAGCTCCGTATTTGAATATAAGTTTAAATTTCTAAATAAAGAGAATTAAATGGTGCTCCTGGTGGAAATAATTGTACATGTGTCATCACGCCCTAAGTAAAGGCTTAGGAAAAGTCGGGGCGTGACAATCAATTCTCAACTTATTATTATTATTATTAATTTGCAAAGTAGCAAGACTTCGAGCTTCGGCCTTCGAGTTTCAATTGAATTCTGAATCCCGAAGTTTGGTACACTCGTTTCATTCTCTAATTATTTTATTAAATTGTCATATTTATTTGTTGATTATTTAAATATTTTATAATGTCTTTGCTAAGGGGAATTGCGTCGGGACTGCGCCGTAAATCTAGTTCAAGGGGTAAAAAATCTATAGGTTCTTCATCATCTAATCAAAATATAGATTATGATCAAATGCAAGAAGATTTTGGAGTAGAAGATAATGAATATGAAAACGTTCAATTAGATAATATTGTTGAACTTGAAGAAACTGAACCTCCTACACTTACTAGTGTTCCTTTTGTCAATGTTGGTACTGCTAGTGGTAGTCGTAGACCTCATTTACCAGAAGTTACAAAACCAGAAGTAAGGAGAAAAAATAGTAAAGTGTGGCTCTTTTATGATAGAGTTAGATGTAATATTTGTGGGAAAACATACAAACATAAGAGAGGGATGATGACGGGGGGACGGACACTATAGGTAGACATTTATTGAAAGATCATCCGATACAATGGGGTGTTGCCAATGATTTAGAACCCGGTCAACAACAACTTAATACATTAACGGCGGGGGTTGTCTAAGTACGATCCGAAGGATCGCATTCAATTAACAAAAATGATTGTCAGAGGTTGTTCACCTTTTTCTTTTGCTTCTTCTTCATATTTAATTACATATATTCAAAGAGTATATAATCCTTGTTTTACGGGTGTTTCTTGTAGTACTTGTAGAGCCGATGTTTTTAGACTTTATAATGATTATGTTATTTTTTTGTAATATTTGTTCACTAATCTTCCATGCCTAGTTAGTTTTACTGCAGACATTGGGCATGCTTTAAACGGTTATAATTATTTAGCAATTACTTGTCATTGAATTGATGAAAATTTTAAAATGGAAAAACGTATTATTGCTTTTGCGTATGACGAGGATCAAAGTCATACTGGAAAATATATAAGCGAACCTATTTGTGCTTATGCCAAAAATTATAATCTTTATAAAAAAATACTTTGTTTATCATTCGATAATGCATCTAATAATACTACTGCTGTAGATCTTTTAAAAGTGGAATTAGAACCGTCACTTCCTGATATATTTCATGTTCGTTGTGCTTGTCATATTTATAGTTTAATTGTTAAAAGTGGTCTTGAGTTATTTATAACTGAAATACAAATTGTCAAAAGAGTTGTTGGAGTTATTCAAGGTAATAATAGGAAAAATAGACTTATAGAATTTAAAGAAAAATGTAAACAATTTGATTTGAGACCTAAATTCATGCCACAAGAGATTATTACACGGTGAAATTATACTTATTTATTTTTAAAAGAATGTTATAAGTATAAAGACCCCATAACACATGTTTCAAATGCTCATTGTAAGAACGCGATGTATATGTTAACCGACGATGTTTGGAAATCAATTGCTGAACTTTTAAAAAAATTACGTAAATTTTACACTGCTACTGTTGAATTTTCGGGATCTTATTACCCAACAGTTTGTAATGCTTTAGCTCATATAGATGAAATTTCATATTTACTTTATGGTTTAAAATAAAATATAAAATATAAAGCTGCAGTTACAGTTATGTTTGAAACGTTTAAAAAATATTTTTTTCCTATTCCTGATATTTATTGTATTGGTGCAGTCTTAAATCCTTCTGTTAAACAAGTAGATTGTCATAATTTAATATTTAGTTTATATACTTATATGGAAGTAGGTGCAACAGAAACTCCGTCTTCATTTGATTGCATATGTAAATTTGATACTAATTTAGCTAAATTATATGATTTTTATGCTACATTACATGACAACAACAACTTTGCTACTAATATTCCTTCTAGTTCCGCTTCTGCTTCTGTGTCTACATCTGCAGGATTCGATAAAGACGATGAAAATGAATCTTTATCTATATGGAGCACTTTTGCATCAACACAAGAAAACACAACTCATTGTGATGAGATGCAGTATTATTTGCAAAAGCCAACGGAGCCGAAGAAGAACTTTCAACCTTTACAATGGTGGCAGAATAACAAAAGATAATTTTCGGTACTAGCAGCTATGTCACGAGATGTTCTTAATATGTCTATCTCAACAGTGGCTTCTGAAAGTGCATTCATCCAAACACGAGATCAAATAGGAGACACACGTCACTCATTGGGAGGAAGCACATTAGAATTGTTAGTAGGCTTAAGGGATTGGATCAGATCAGAGAGAAGAAATCAAGGATATGAAGACGTTGACTCTCCGGAAGATGAAGAAATCGGCAATATTTTGGAAACCGGGAGCGCAACCGGGACTGGAATTAATACTCCAGATTTAAAGGCTATGGAACAACCTATAAATTACGAATAACTTGCGAGAAGGATGCATAATATGTAAATAACAATTATTATTACTTCATTATGTACTCTTATTAACAATTAACATTATGAATAATGAAAGTTCGAAAGTTACATCTTATTATTAGTTTTTATTTTATTATCTCTTTAGTTGTTATTTGTTAGCTTATCTTATGTCTACTAATTTAATAAATTAATAAATTTTCGGAATTAAAAAAAACTAATATAGTTTATATAACTACAATATAACTATAAAGTATAAAGTTATAAACTATATTATATTATTATATTACATATTTAATTTGAATTTAGTTAGATTTTCGAAATTTACAAAAAAAAAAAAAAACCGGGACCTGCTGGAAATTCGGTAATGAACCGGACCGATAGGCCCGGTAAGCCAGTGGACCGGAACCGGTTCAACCCGATAACGGGCTATCGGTCCGGTCCGGGTCGATCCGTTAGACAGGTATACCATAAGTGTAGATTTAGTCTCCTTGTAGAATAAGAATTTAGATGTAAAATAGGAATAAGATTCTCCTATTGTAACTTGTATATATATATCTTTCATTAATAAGAATAATCAAGGGATTAATTCTTTCATATACTTATCGAATGTGAATTCGAATTAATCATACTAACAAAATTTCAAATACTGAGTGATTTTAAAAAAAATGAGTTTGAATATTGTATATTATCAGTGTACATTTTTTTTTTGTACATTTTGTATATGGCGTAAAAGTTCGTTACATTTACTGTATATATAACTTAATTCCAATAAAATTTCGTCCGTCACAGTATTACATTCGTGTTCTAGATAAAAGGAGCAAATATTGAGTAGTTTATGATTAGAGAGGATAGTGGGAAGGGTGAAAATGAATCAATATTCCATATTGGCACAGTTATAGTTGAGTGGAGGTGTAGGCTTGTACCTCTATAATTAATGAGCTGATAAAGATAAGAGTGAAAACAACGTGTTTAACGTGTAGTTTTGTCATCTCTCTCTAGCCTACTTATCTTCTCATTCACTCTCTATCTCTATCCTAATCAATTGGAGTGCTCCAATATTTGTTCCATTTCTTAGCTAAAGCTTTTTATTTTCAAGAAAGCACAAGGTAGATCATATAATCATGGGTCGGAGTAGGTTACCAAAATCAGAGTTCAAAAGTACTTCAAGATTGCTAGAACCACAATTTGTTGACACCAAAAAGAGGTGATTAATTCAGGTCACTTTTAGTTACCAAAACTCTTAAAAAGGATATATTTATGTTGTCTGATTTTTGGCATCCTTATATATAAGCATAAAAGGGGGCCTTTTTCTGTTTTTTTTTTCTGACAGCTCTGAATGCACTCATGTTAGGAAGATGGGTCAGAAAGTTGTGATCACAGTGCAAATGGAAGCAAAAGCTATAAAGCAGAAAAATGAAGGGCCTCCTTCAGATTGTTGGTCCTGGAGAAAATATGGACAGAAACCTATTAAAGGATCTCCTTATCCCAGGTGCATTTACTATTATTTCCCCCTTCTAAATCTGTCGAGTGTTATTTAGTACTGTGCTAGCCGCCAGGCTATAGAGGCGAATTCAATATTTGGACTATGTTCAGAATAAGTGTGATCTTGGTGTATTTGCTATGATGGAAGTTAATATTACTTATTTTCTTAAAGATATTTTTGATGAAATTTTTGAGTATTAAAAATTAATAATTGTTGAAGTATATAGATATACCACATATATACACAAAATATATATGTGGTTAGTTGTGGTTAGTTAGTTGTTAATTAGATATTTTGGTTATTAGATATTTTGATTATATTTTAGTGAGATAGATGTTTTAGATTAGTTGGGTATAAATAAAACCATTGTAATTAATTTTATCTTGAGCAAATAATAATAGAAAAATATCACAGAAGGAGTTCTATTTGCTCCCAAATATCTCGACCTCATTTGCTCCATTCTCCCTGCGTTTCTCTCCTTCAACCACTGTCTTCCCTCTCTGTTTGTTCCTCCATTTTAGAATCAAACATGGTATCAAAGTCTATCGATTCGTAGGACCTTAGTATCACGCAATCATCGAAGAAAAATCAGAAAATCAAAACGTTGAAGAATCTGAAATCTGCAATATCGATGTGATGAAATTGTTCTTAATCGATTCAATAGTTGCGATTAAGGAACGGATTATCGAGGAGAAGAGATCGAAGAAGGAGATTGAAAATCGAAATCGAAATCGCGATGCTTGAAATTGAAATCGCGATTTTCGACTGAAAATCAGAATTGAAGATCGAAACTTTGGATTCGAACTTCTGAGCTGTCCGGATAGATCCGAGAGACGAGTTTGAAGAAACTGAAAAGATAAAATCAAAATCAATCGAGAAAATCAGAATCGCCGAAATCGCGATTCTCTTATGAAAATTAGAATCGATCGTGAATTGCAATTGCATCGATCAGAAATCGATAAGCAATTTCTTCTGGAAAATCAAGAGAACAGAGAAATAGCATAAACTCAAAATTGAAGAACGAAACCGCGTCCTTCCGAAAAACTGAGAATCGAAAATTGAGGTAATCCCTATAGTATATCGATCGATTTTTGTTGCGAGAGACAACAGAATCGACAGAGAATCAAAGTCAATTCATTCTATTTTACTTATTTTTTCGATTATCGCATTTGTCGATTTAGTCGGATGGAGATATTATCATTTTATGCGGATACACTCCGCCTTTGGCTATCGTTGCGACGTCGCAGATAGTCGAGTTTCTGGAAACTCAACTTCATTTAGTTTGTGTTGGTGAACCGACGAATTGGAGAAAAATGTTGTTTGTTGTTTTGGTTATTGTGATGGTTATATACTGGTGTACTGGCTGCTATGCAGCTCATGATGATGTTGCTTCTGTTTCGTAGTAGCTATGGTATTGCATTTTCTGCTAAGTTTCAATGCAGGAGAATTGCGCACCATAAGAAACTGTGGATCAATAGGATTTCAGTTCAAAGAAATTGTGGTTCTGTTGCATATTCAATAGATCGATTGAAGGATCGAAGAGTTCTTAGCGATAAACAGACTGAGAACCGAGGGATACTTCGTCGACGACAATATGGATTGAGTTGAAGCTCAATTTGAAGAATATTTTGCGTGATGAGAATCAAGAGATTCTCTAGTCCGAATGAGACTAGAGAACGAGGGGGTTCTTGCCGCTTATCAAAATAGTTGGTGTGATGAGAATCGAGAGATTCTTTAGTCCAAGCGAGACTAGAGAACGAGAGGTTCTTGCCGCCGTTAAGATGAATCCAGTGGTTTCTGTCAAATTAAGAATAAAAACTGAGAGATTCAGTTTATAAAACTTGTGGCTGCTGATATGATGGTTGCTGGTTCATAATCGAATTATAGTGTCATTGTTCAGAATCAAAATTATAGTGTTACTGATATTGCTGCTCACTGTGTCGCAGCTGTTCTCTGATATTACTGCTGTTGCACTGGTGCTATTGTTATTTCTGCTAGATGTTACTGGTCACTGGTATTATGTTGTTGGTCACTGCTGAAAAATGCAAGTTCAGGGACTGATTTCTGTTAGATGTTGCTAATTGGATCATGATATTCAAGTGCATATAACAAGTGCTCTGAGGATAAGATTGAATAAGTGTGAAGTCTCTTAGTCTAACCAATGACAGAGGACTTTGCGTATACATACATAGTGTCTGTTGAAAGGATGGTTATAGTGGAATTTGAACTAAAGAAAATGATAATGATCACTTTGCTACGCATGAGATCAATGTGTTCTTTGCACCGATTCTTTGCAGGACTGAGTTTTTGTGCTGGTGGTTTGGTGTCCCTGCTTTGCTCATAGTTTCTAGAAGCTTGCATAATTCAGGATCCTCACATGGAGTTGAAACCTGATGGAAAAGCTTCAGATCCGTGGAGTCTCTGCTGGTGTGGATGTGGTGGCTGCATTCATGGATTTGCTAGTACAAATGATATTGCTTGTTTCCAAGCTAGGACTGAAATCGTTGTTTTCAGTGCCTAGCTTGAGGGGGATGTTGAAGTATATAGATATACCACATATATACACAAAATATATATGCGGTTAGTTGTGGTTAGTTAGTTGTTAATTAGATATTTTGGATATTTGATATTTTGGTTATTAGATATTTTGATTATATTTTAGTGAGATAGATATTTTAGATTAGTTGGCTATAAATAGAACCATTGTAACTAATTTTATCTTGAGCAAATAATAATAGAAAAATATCACAGAAGGAGTTCTATTTGCTCCCAAATATCTCGACCTCATTTGCTCCCTTCTCCCTGCGTTTCTCTCCTTCCACCACTGTTTTCCCTCTCTGTTTGCTCCTCCATTTTAGAATCTAACAATAATAATGTCTAATGTTAATTAAATAGGTAATATGAAACTAAGAATTGAGATAATTTCGAAGAAAAATGACTTTCGTTCAGAAGGGTATGTGATAATCTTGGTGTATTTGCTATGATGAGAAGTCATTTTCTTCGTTTTGGTGGATAATGTACATTTTATCTTTTTTCGCTCTAAAAGCAATGTATTCAATTGAACTGACAAACCACCCTAGATGCATGTCTTTCTTAGTTACCTATGCTTTTGAGATATTGGATACAGGGGTTATTACAGATGCAGCAGCTCAAAGGGTTGTTCAGCTAAAAAACAAGTAGAAAGGTGCAGTAAAGATTCAACCTTGTTCATCATCACATACACATCCACCCATAATCACTCTGGTCCAAACTTGCCTAACAATGAAGACTCTGTCATGACTCTGCAGCAGCAAGACCAAGAACCAATGGTGGATCAACACGTGTCCCTCGAAGACAATGATGATATTGATGACCCACAAAGCTTCCACTACTGCAAATCCCCTATTAATAATACTACTACTACTACCACCAGTATTTCCCAAGTCCAGCAAGAAGAGAATATATTCACTGATACTTTCTTGGGAACAATTTCATATGATGATTTTCTGCCCCTTTCTTACCCTCAACTAATGAACTTCCCAAAATCCGAGTTGTCGGAAGAAAATGACTTTTATGATGAATTAGGAGAATTGCAGCTACCTCCATCTTCTACTTCCTTTGCATGCATTTTTGAGGAGGCAATCCTTGTAGACCCCTCTTAGTAAAATGCAGATATCAGTCACAGTTACAGATAGGTTTCACTGACAGATAGTAGTGATCTATTAAGTGTGTGAATTACTTATGGGATTTGTTGTCATTATGTCACTTGGCACATTGTAAGTAAGTAACATTTCATTTAAGGGTGCACTTTTGTAGCCATGTAATGATGTAAAGGAAACTCGCTTCTTTGTTTTTTCAATAGGATGGCAGTTCCATTTATTTGTTTTGAGTTCGCAACTTGTTGCGTTAACCTGATTCTTTTTCTTTTCTTTTGTGAGTGAAAAGATTTTGTTGATTATTAAATCTTTAACTCAGAATTTTGTTTATTCTGGTGCTATGTTGGTCACTTGCACTCACCTCAAACTCAAATATATTATTTCACTAGATACCTATCAACCTCTCATCAATTTAAGTATTGAGTAACTCTAGCCACAAGTTCACTGATGTCTTAAGTTTGTGAATGTCTTGATAGGTTTTGTTGTCATCCCGTCTATGTCAAATCATGGCATTCGGCACATTACAAGTAAGATACTCACAGAAGGAGCATCAAACTTTTCACTTTGTAGCCATGTAAAGGAAACTAGCTTAGATGCTTTGCTTATTCAATATGGTGGACACCTTTACTGTACATATGTCCAAACTTTGTTGAATCGAGTTATTTCTTGTACCGATAAAAAGTAACATGTACCCATGAAATTAGTTAACCTGCATAAGCTGCGTCAAACATCACAATTATCGAAATGATAGAGTAGACACCTTTGCCTATTTGTTTTAAGTTTGCAACACGTGTTGACTTGATCCTTTTTTATGTCGAACCCGTGAAACTATTTAGGAAATAGAAGAAGAGTAGTAGTATATTTAGAACTCAAATTTTCCATAGATTCTGGTGTTGTGTTTGCAAAATAATCTGTATAATTTTAAATAAAGTTTTAACACAATTTATAAAATATTTAGTAAAAATATATTACACAGTATAAAATACTTAACAGTAAAATACTGAAAATCAATAAACGAAACTAAAAAATGAACAGAATCAGTGTTGGAAGAATAAAAATATTTTTCAGAATATAATCGAGTCCACTTAGTTCAAAGTGTATCCTTAAGGAAATTATTCCCCTCACAGTACTCGAGGTTGATGGAATATCCCCTCCCAAGATAGAACGATTATCTTACCAGAATAGTAGTACTCCAAATTCAGGTAGCGGCTGTTAGGCGTATTTTGTATACGCCTTTTGAGTCATTTTTAGTTAGTATTTTTCCATTTCGTTCAAATAAGTGCCGTGATAGGTTGTTTTTCTTTCTTTTGAGTCGCAGCGGTGCAAAAAGGCAAAAGGGCGAAAAGGAGCGAGAATTGGGCAGAAAAGGTGCTCCCGAGGCAAAAAGGACGAAAGTTGGCAAATCAGGACGAAGGATTTTCAGCAACGCGGTACCAATATGCAGAACTGTGGTGCCATATTTACTGAGAAGCCACAGGATCTTCAGTGTATGGTCAATACTGAATCGCGGTGCCATTATTGAGAGGCTCAGAGTTTCGGCCGCAGATCTGCGTTATGCAGAATCGCGGTGCCTGTGCGGAAAATTTCAGTTCCGAAGAAGAATTGGCTAAGGGCGGATTGGTCCATATGACACGAAATTTGGAACATATTTAAGCCCTAGGGATTGATGCTATGGGAGGTTGGTCATTCTACAACATAACACAACACAAAGCACGGATTGAAGACTACAATTGGAGACTTAGTTCGCAGTAATTTCTTTTATTTCGTTTTTAATTCAGTTTATGTATGAATTTTGTGTTAGTTCTTAGCGTGACTATGGATAGGAGCTAAACACTTTATTAGGGTTTTCCTTATGAATCGCTTAAAACTTCTATTCATGAATTAATGCAGTAGTTTGATTTCTTCTTTACTTGATTAAGATTTAGTCAATAATTTGTATGAATGCTTGATAATAAATTGATCACTAATTATCATAATATATATGATTTCGAATCAAGAACCGAGAGGAGAGATTTGAATATGCTGTAATTGACTAGACATAGGTTAAAATCGCGGACGACAATACCCCGATACTTGTGTAGCATTATAGGTTACTGTTCTTAATCCTCCTATGTGGTAAATCCTATCATAGAAATATAGAAGGGTTCTACACTGGGGTTGAGTGATTATATGTCCTAACCGGAATATAAGACAGTTTAGTTAACCGCTATCTTAACGTAGAAGAAGAAGTCATTCTAGTTGCATTAAGAATTGAATAGAGTGGATAGTCGAGGATTTTGGAAGCCCTAATTCATTCATAACTGATTACAATAGTTCAGTAATTCTTGCATTTTTTCTAGTAGTTAAACAAAAACCCAACTCAAATATCGATTGCCAAATAGATAACATAAAATAGATGAACGGTAATTAGAAAACAGTCTCTGATGACGATATTCGGTCTTATCAGACTATATTACTTGTCAACGATGCGTACGCTTGCGTGAGCATTCGAAATATCGCTAACATATTTTTGGCGCCGTTGTCGGGGACTGGCGTACTTCTAATATTGAATTATCTATTTTTATTTCTAATTTGGCCTTATTTTTACTATTAGAATCGTGTTGCCTTGATTTTGTTTGTTGATTTTGGTCTATTTCAGGAATCTAGTGCATGCGAAGAAGGAGAGGAGCAGATACACTTGTTCCCTTCAACCCTGAAATCAAAAAAATGTGCAAGCAAAACAGGCGTGAGAAAAGAATTGCTGATTTACTAGCCATGGAAAATCAGCAGAACAACAACGGGGTACCTGAAGAGGTGTTGAATAATGAGGTACCGACTGACATGGGACAAGTCCCACCACCTCTAGAAAGAAGCTTAGGAGATTATGTTACTTGCCATTCTTGGTGCGCACATGCATCAAAGCTTCCAAATAAGGCGAACAACTTTGAGATCAAGCGGCCATCCCGAGCATGGTCGAACACAGTCTGATTGGGGGATTGCCATCTGAAGACCCTCACATGCATATTGCCAACTTTCTGGAGCTGTGTGCCACTTTCAAATACAATGGTGTTACTGACGATGCCATTAGACTGAGGCTCTTTCCGTTCTCACTTAGGGACAGAGCCAAGAGCTGGTTGAACTCACTACCTGCCAACTCTGTCACCACTTGGCAAGACCTCGCCCAAAAGTTTCTTGCAAAGTTCTTTCCACCTTCAAAAGCGGCAAAGTTAAGGGGAGAGTTAAACATTTTTTACCAGGTGGATGGTGAGTCACTCTATGATGCATGGGAGCGATTTAGGGATCTGCAAAGGAAATGCCCACATCATGACATAGAGAAGTGGATGTTAGTCCACATTTTTTATAATGGGCTGAGTGGTACTACTCGTACCATCATTGATGCAGTAGCAGAGGGAGCCTTCGTTAGAAAGAGTGCCAATGAGGCATATGAGTTACTGGAAGACATGGCTGCCAACAAACACCAAGGGGCAGATGACAGGTCAGTGAATAGCAGGAAGACTGTGACTATACATGAATTAGATGCCATCACTGCCGTGAATACACAGGTAGCCCTTCTGACGAAGCAACTGCAGCAGAACACTATGTCTGTGAATGCAGTCCAAATGTCAGTAAATTGTGAGATTTGTGGTGGGCCGCACTCCTTTGACAGATGCACAGCGGAGGATCCCAATAATGTGCCAATGGAGCAAGTTCAGGCAGTTGGGAACTTTCAGCGGCCTTATAATTCCAACACATACAATCCAAGGTGGAGAAATCACCTTATTCTCCACCCTGACTTTTCATGGAGGAACGACCAGGCCCAGCAGCAACCATATCAAGGTAGTTATCAGAACCAACAAGGACAGAATCAGGCTACCCCATCCCAACAGTTTAGACCACCTACACAGGAGAAGCCTGATGAGCTGAGGTCTGCATTGCTTACACTCACTAATTCGCAGAATCAGTTCATGTCTGAAACCAGGTCCTCTCTCAGAAACCTGGAAACGCAGGTTGGGAAACTGGCAAAGTTGGTAACCAACAGACCGCAGGGTACACTCCCAAGCAATACAGAGTTCAATCTAAGCGATGTCGAGCGGTCTTTGTTAAAGTGGAAAAAACGATTAGAGCGAGTTGCTCCCAACCCGCATGGTTCGCGAGAATGAGGCGAAAGCGGTTGAGAAAGAAAATAAGGGTCCCGAGGACCACCTCTGATTGAAAGCTCCACCAAGACTTTGAGGGAATACACTGATAGAATCCCTTACCCTCAGAGGCTCCAGAAGAAGGCCATAGACAAGCAGTTCTCCAAGTTCTTGGAGGTATTTAAGAAGCTGCACATTAATATTGTTACACCCCGTAATACCAGGGCTACTAATTGAGAACATGATTAAGGGTTTAAGATTTGAATTTTGGAAGGAAAGAATTATTACATCTTCTTAGGGGAAATTTCGGGAAAATATGACGACGAAAAATTATTAATTTGGAGTTTAATACTTCTAATTGGATTTGTGGGATTAGTATTGGATTACGGAGAATTGGAATTGATAATATGGGGTCCGCCAAAAATTTCATAATTTTGGGGTGATGTTCGAAAATTATAATATTTTGGACCAATGGGAGGGTGACACGTGTCACCCCTTCACTTGTCTTGCAAGACTTGACTTATTTAGATATTTTGAGGAGGTGAAACATGGACCTATAGGAAGGTGACAAGTGCCCCATCCACTTGTCTTGCTTGAGATACATCTATATAGATATACACTTAGAAGACTTGGATTCATTATTCACTTTCATCCAAAAGCTCTCATCTCTTCTCCCTTAAGCAAGGTTTTCGAAAATCGCCATAGCCAAGAACAATAAGATTAGTTAGTTTATTTCTCCAAGATTAAGAACATTAACCAAGTGATTAGCCAAGTTGACTCTCCAAACCCTCCAAATCTTGTGTTGGCCGAAAATGAGGGTGAAACACTAGCTTGATTCGTCGACTTTTTGGAGGTAAAACGTGAAGCGAAGTTGGTTCTAAGGTTGTAGTGGATACATGGAAGTGATTGGATCTTGAAGAAGTGGATCAAAACGAAACCTACGGGGCAAAGTGGAGTGAACTGCCTAAGGACGTTTTTGGGCATTTTAAAGGTAAAAATTTCTCATTCTCTTGAAGTAATTGGATATTACTTATTGTTATAATGTATAGATAAGCTTGTGCTAAAAATAATGAAGATTAAAAAGTGTTTGGACCAATTTTGGTGTCTTGGCCGAGAATGGGGCAGTTTTGGTGTCATTGAGTTTCGTTGGTTATTGTCGTTGTTATCTTTACCTATTGCATGTTATAATGGAGTAATGTCATTGTTAATAAGTTGATATAACTTATATAGAAGTTTGGATCTCGAATTGGAATAAAAAGGATTAAGGAAAGAGTTGTCGGATTGTAGTTGTTGGCCGTGGAATCTATAAAACTGTTGGACGTTATTATGCAGTTTTTATGGTCTGTTTTGTGGTGTTAGGCTACTGTAAAATTAGCCACCTTAATGTATGTTTA
This sequence comes from Przewalskia tangutica, assembly GCA_029844215.1. NCBI lineage: Eukaryota > Viridiplantae > Streptophyta > Magnoliopsida > Solanales > Solanaceae > Przewalskia > Przewalskia tangutica. The sequence continues at coordinate 37,299,600 of CM056731.1, read as the reverse complement.
AATGTAGTAGTTGCTAATGAAAGTCCTAGGATTAAGGGTGTAGAAAGGTGTTGAAAGACTTCACATTTTACCCTTGTAGTTGTGGGATATTGAGTTGATTTGTATGGACTGTTTTATCTGATTGTGGGGCAGAATTTTACACGTCTAGTAGGCGTGTAATCCCCTTTGGTTAACTATTGGTTATGCCCTTAAGTGTGGCTTGTTGGTTGTTGAATTTGAGCCTTGAAAAAGGTGTAAAAGTACGTAGAAACAAAGGAAGTGCTGCCCAATTTTCCGTAGAATAAGAGACCCTTAGTTGGTATTAATCTACCTTAGAAAGCTTGGAATTGATAATCGTGTTATTGTTGTTATAGGTTGAAGTACTTTGAGACGTATTCTAGATTGTAGAGTTGGTTAGTCACCAAAAAGGTATGTGAACTATCCTTTCTTCTTCTAGCATGATTCCTTGTTTTAAAGTGAGTGTATCTTACTCCTTAGTGATGTAATTCTTGATAGTACTTTGAATTTCCTAAAATAGAAGTGGTTCTATATACTTTCTTGATAGTACTTTGATTTTATAAAATGGAAGTGGTTCTATCCATTCTTTTGATAGTACTTGGGGTTTCTAAAATGAAAGATTGTTATATCTATTCTCTTGATAGTACTTTGTGTTGTCTAAATGAAAGTATTTCATTTTAGTTCATCGCAGTATATGAAAGAAGTTACATGATTGAAAGGTATAAATTACTTGGTGTTAAAAGTATACTTGACTTGGTTTGAAAAGTATAACTTACTTGAGTTTAAAAATGTAGTAACTTATTTTAAAAGTGGAAGTGTCTTGATACTATGAGTGTTAGTGTTTTGAGGTTTATAAATGAGAAGATGTACGGCGGACGTACATAGTACTTCGGGTTCAATTTTCCTATTATTACTAGATGTGATATTGCCTTGAGTTCTCTTAAAATGATAGTTCATTCTATTTGTGATAATGAGAATCGGAGATGATTTAAATTGTATAGTTGGATCATGTGAGTACGTCCATGATTACGACATAAATCTTGTTGTGAAAATTGTATAGTTGGATCATGTGAGAACGTCCATGCTTACGACATAAATCTTGTTGTGAAAATTGTATAGTTGGATCATGTGAGAACGTCCATGATTACGACATAAATCTTATTGTGAAAACGGTATAGTTGAAATCATGTGAGTACGTCCATGATTAAGACTTGAACATTATATAAACCCATGGACAAGATCCATGATGCGAGTACAAATACTCTTTGCGGTTGATCTAACTCTTAAAAGGCATAACTTAAAAGGTAAAGTTGACTCTCATTACTCTCATATTGCAAGGTATAATGTACTGTTATTTTGAATGATCTCCTTTACAATACTTATTATTTCACATATTTGGTACATTTTCCGTACTGACCCCCTATCTCCGGGGGCTGTGTTCATGCCGCAGGTTTAGGTACGCAATTTGGTGATCTGCAAGTGTAGGATCCTTGCTCAGAGTTTTTGGGATAGCTCCATTGTTCCGGGGATTATCATTTTGGTATAGATCTTTCATTACAGGCTTTTGTACAGTTATGGGTACGGCGGGGCCTTGTCCCGTCATAGTTCTGTAAAACTCTTAGAGGTATGTAATCATATGTGGGATTGAACTCGTGTACAGTGTAGTTTCTTTTGAATTATATATATATATATATGGCAGCCTTATAGGCTTTGGCTTTGCATGTTTGTAAAAAAAGTGTTATTTAACTTCCGCGGGTAACTTGGGTGGTAGAGGGTAGAAGGGTGCCCAGGTAGGGCAACAGTCGCGGGCTCGGGGTTCGTGTCGTGACAGAGTGGTATCAGAGCAGTCAGTCCTCGGAATGTCTACAGACCGTGTCTAGTAGAGTCTTGATTATCGGTGTGTTGCGCGCCACATCCATAATAGGAGGTTACGTGACATTGGTTTCTATTCTTCTCAGAGATCGTGCCATAGAGGTGTGTTATTAAGATAATCCCTCTCTGACGTATTATTGTGTTACAGTTATGCCTCCAAGGAAGGCAACAGTTGCCCAGAATGGTTTGGGGGAAGACAAACCAACCACAGTTAATCTATAACTGACTGACCGAACTGTGGTGCATCCCAGAGGCATAGTGGAAGATGTGCTTGTCAGGGTGGAAAAGTTCTTCTTCCCAGCAGACTTCCTCATTCTTGACATGGAGGAAGATGATGAATGTTAGCGATATTTCGACTGCTCACGCAAGCGTACGCATCATTCACAAGTAATATAGTATATAAGACCGAATATCGTCCACATAGACTGGTTTCTAAGTACCGTTCATCTAATTTATGTTATCTATTTGAAAATCGATATTTTTTTGGGTTTTGATTTAACTACTAAAATAATTGCAAGATTTAAACTAATAAAGTTGTAATCAGTTATGAATGAATTAGGGCTTCCAAAATCATCGATTATCCACTTTATTCAATCCTTAATGCAACTAAAATGATTCTTCTTCTTCGTTAAGATAGCGGTTAACTAGACTATCTTATATTCCGGTTATGACATATAATCACTCAACCCCGGTGCATAACTCTTCTATATTTCTATGATAGAATTTACCACATAAGAGGATTAAGAACAGTAACCTATAATGCTACACAACTATCGGGGTACTTTTTGTCCACGATTTTAACATATGTCTAGTCAATTACAGCATATCCAAATCTCTCCTTTTGGTTTTTGATTCGAAATCATATTGGTTATGAAAACTAGTGATCAATTAATTATCAAACATTCATACCAAATATTGACTAAATCTTAATCAATCGAAGAAGAAATCAAACTACTGCATTAATTCGTGAATAACAGTTTCAAGCGATTCATAAGGAAAGCCCTAATAAAGTATTTAGCTCCTAGTCATAGTCACGCTAAGAACTAACACAATATCCATATATAAACTTAATTAAAAATGAAATAAAGAAAATTACGTAGAACAAAGTCTCCAATTGTAGCTCCAAATCCGTATGTGTTGTGTTGTCTTGTAGAATGACCAACCTCCTTCATAGCACTAATCCCTAGGGCTTAAATATCCTATAATTTTCGTGCCCTATGGACCAATATGCCCTTATCCAATCAGCACAATTGGCACCGCGGTACTGCCTGATGGCACTGCGATGTTGACTGTCATGTGGCACCTCGGTAAATATGGCACCGCGGTTCTACATAGTGGCACCGCGATGCTGCCTTCTTTCGCTCCGAATTGCCAATTTTCGTCCTTTTCGCCTCGGGATCAGCTTTTCTGCCCATTTCTCGTTCTTTTTTGTCATTTTGCCTTTTTGCACCGCTGTGACTCAAAAGAAGGAAAAACAAACCTACTACTATACTAAACACAACAAAAACGAGTAAAATACCAACTAAAAATGACTCAAAAGACGTATACAAAATACGCCTAACAAACACCCCCAAACTTAACCTTTGTTCGCTCTCGAGCAAAGATCAAAACAAAAACAAAGACTCAAAAACTCAAATTAAGCAGCTGCACAAAGACTTAGAAACACATGAACGTCAGTTGGGATAATATGCGGGAACAGATATAGCATGAATTCATCAATCTAGAATTTTAAGTCAGATATTTCGCAAATTCATTTCAATCACAAGTAATGGAAGCATGAATACCTAACATATGCATGTCAATTTCATTTAGTTCTACGGGCCTGTGTACTTGTTATTCTCCACTAATCATAGACATACATACTAGAGATCCTCAGGACTTTTCAGGATTGTAATGTAGGCTTAGGCAGGGGTAGGCAAAAGTAGGTATTTAGGCTCAATTTACGTACCATAAATGTTTTTCTCATTCAACCGTTTTGTCCTTCTTTTTGGTATTCTTTTCAGTTCATACCTATCATTCCTCTTTTCTCTTTTTGAGAGCATGAATCAATTCATATAGGCACCCCCACACTTAAGCTTTTACGTTCTTTTTCATTGGGGTGCGTCACCTTTTCACTCTATTTTTGTGTTTCTTTTTCACTCTTTTTCATTTCTTTATTCAATTACTGCTTATGGCATATGAGGGAATCATGGGGTGTCAAAGAAAATAACTTATTTTAGGCTCAATGGGGCTGACTAGGGATATAATTTATTGTCAGGATAGGTAATGAAGGATAAGAAGGGCTATCAAAGAAATGCCTGAATCATCTCCCGAACATGTACATCTTAACTATTTCGCCTCAAATAACAAGCAAGCAGACTTCACAGACACTTTTCACTTGACAACACATAGGCTAAGCATCAAATATTCCAAATAATCAAATTTTCATGATTTTTTGGCATATCTAACTTAAGTACACAGATTTTAGCTTCTCATTCCAATACATTATCCTACTTAGTTCACTAGGCGTTCCAAATAAGCACAGCATGCATGATCATAAAAAAAATTGACTCACATAAAACATAAAAACAACAAAAGACTCACAAAAATAAAATAAAATGAAAAATCCCCCCCTCCCCCCCAACTTAAACTACACATTGTCCCAACTATGTAGAAGACTCAAAAATTCAAATGGGACGACTTACAAACATACAGCGGCTCAAAATGGTGGTGGTGGCGGCAGATACTGCATTGTCCATTTTAGTGCTTTTTATTTTTTGGAAACGTGTTCAGGCACCGCGGTTCTGCAGACAGGCACCGCGGTGCCTAAATAATGTGGCCGCTCTGATCTTTCGGCACCGCGTTATTGCATGATGGCACCGCGGTGCCTAAAATACTGTGGCCGCTCTGATCTTTCGGCACCGCGGTATTGCATGATGGCACCGCGGTGCTGAAACTCTCGATTCAGTGTTTTTCAGCGTTGTTTTCCTGCTTCATGTCCCATTCCTTCACCTGCATCACCACACAATAAAATACTAAAAGTGAGACTATTCTAATCAAACTCAATTGAGTAATTTAAAAATTGGGTTACCTCCCAAGTAGCGATGTCTTTAACGTCTTGTAGCCGGACGCAAGTTACTCATTAAATCATTGGGGTATTTTAACCCCACTGCCTATCCATTTCAAAATCATCCTCCTCTTTCTCACTCTGTTTTTCTTTTTCACATGAGGGGGTTCAGTAAGACTTACCTGTTCGACAGCTTCCATGACATTCATTTTTGTTTCAGCATTCTTGCTGACATGTGGATTCACCGCTGTATGAATGATCTTCCTAGCTTTGGCATGTGCTGGCTGAACTGCTGTGTCAGCTATGCTGACTACGAAACACTTATTGATGGCTTGGGATTCAATGGTGGAATTGAACACTTTGAACACCATCTCTTCCTCCTAAACCCTTAGTCTTAGTTCTCTCTTTTCTACATCAATCAGGGCTCTCCCAGTTGCAAGGATGGTCTCCCCAAAATGATGGGTATTTCATCATCTTCCTCCTTATCAAGAATAAGGAAGTCTGCTGGGAAGAAGAACTTTCCCACATTGACCAGCACATCTTCTATTATGCCTCTGGGGTGCACTACGGTTCGGTCGGCCAACTGCAAATTCACTGTGGTTGGTCTGGCTTCACCCAAACTCAATCTCTTGAAGACAGACAGAGGCATGAGATTGATACTGGCCCCTAGATCACACATCGCCTTGTTGCATATCACCTTACCAATAGTGCAGGTCAAGGTGAAGCTCCCTGGATCCTTCAGCTTAGGAGGCAGTTTCTTTTGCAGGATGGCACTGCACTCCTCTGTCAAAGATATTGTCTCATAATCCGCTAGCCTTCTCTTTTTTCCAAGTATCCCCTTCATGAATTTAAAGTATGCTGACATATGTTCTAGTGCTTCAATGAAGGGAATATTTATATGAAGCTTCTTAAACACCTCCAAAAACTTGGAGAACTGTTTGTCAATTGCCTTATTTTGTAACATCTGATGGTAAGGGATTCTATCAACTCCCTCAAAGGTGTTGGTAGAGCTGTCTCAACTGTAGGGCGGTCCTCAGTGACCCCCCCCCCCCATTCTCTACCTCAGTTGTTTTCTCACACTCCTTCCCATTTACCACTGCGGGCTGGGGAGAAACCTGCTCCAACTGTTTTCCACTCCTCAACAACACTGCTTGACACTGCTCTCTAGGATTTACCTCTGTATTGCTTGGGAGAGTGCCCTGCGGCATGTTGGTTACCATCTTTGCAAGTTGCCCAACCTGTGTTTCCAAGCTCCTGAGAGAGGACCTTGTTTCAGACATGAACTGATTCTGCGAATTGGTGAGTATAAGCAATGCAACTCTCAGTTCATCAGGCTTCTCCTGTTGTATAGGTGGTCTAAACTTCTAGGATGAAGTGGCCTGATTTTGCACCTGCTGGTTCTGGTAACCACCTTGATATGGTTGTTGTTGAGGCTGATCGTTCCTCCACGAAAAGTTAGGGTGATTTCTCCACCCTGGGTTGTATGTGTTGGAATTATAATGCCTCTAAAAGTTCTCAACCGCCTGTACCTGCTCCATTGGCATATTATTAGGGTCCACCGATGTGCATCTGTCAAAGGAATGCATTCCACCACAAATCTCACAATTCACAGGCAACTGGACTGCATTCACGGACATGGTGTTCTGCTGCAGTTGCTTCATCAAAAGGAAAATTTGTGCGTTCAGGGCAGTGATGACAACTAGTTCATGTATGCCCATAACCTTCCTGCTGATCACTGACCAGTCATCTGCCCCTTGATGATTGTTGGCAGTCATATCTTCCAGTAACTCATGTGCCTCATTGGCACTCCTTGTCATGAAAGCACCCTCTGCTGCAGCATCAATGATGGTACGAGTAGTACCACTCAGCCCATTATAAAAAATGTGGACTAACATCCACTTCTCAATGTCATTTCCTTTGCAGATCCTTGAATCGCTCCCATGAATCGTAGAGTGATTCACCATCCACCTGATAAAAGTTATTTAGCTCTCCCCTTAACTTTGCTGCTTTGGAAGGAGGGAAGAACTTTGCTAGAAACTTTTGAGCCAGATCCTGCCAGGTAGTGACGAAGTTGACAGGCAGTGAGTTCAACCAACTTTTGGCTCTATCCCTCAGTGATAACGGGAAGAGCCTCAGTCTAATGGCATCGTCAGTAACGCCATTGTATTTGAAAGTGACACACAACTCCAGAAAGTTTACAATGTGCATGTGGGGATCTTCATATAAGCGATCCCAATTATGCGTATTCGACCGTACTGCGATGGTTGACTTGATCTCAAAGTTGTTGGCCCCTATAACTGGGATCCTGATGCATGTATGTGCACCAGTAACCATGTGTAGAACATAATCTCTCAAGCTTATTTCTGCAGGTGGTGGGACTTGTCCCATGGCAGCCGGTACCTCATTATTCATCACCTCCTCGGGTACCCCGTTGTTGTTATTCTGCTGATTTTTCATGGCTAGTAAATCAACAATTCTTTTCTCTCGCCTGTTTTGCTTGCACATTTTTTCGATTTCAGGGTTGAAGGGAACAAATGTATCTGCTCCTCTCCTTCTTCGCATACACTAGATTCCTGAAACAGATCAAAATCAACAAACGAATCAAGGCACACAGTTCTAACAGTAAACATTAAAATAATAATAAAATAAAAATAAAGCCAAAGTAGAAATAAAAACAGATGATTCGATATTAGATGTACGTCAATCCCCGGCAACGACGCCAAAAACATGTTAGCGATATTTCGACTGCTCACGCAAGCGTATGCATCATTCACAAGTAATATAGTATGTAAGACCGAATATCGTCCACAGTGACTAGTTTCTAAGTACCGTTCATCTATTTTATGTTATCTCTTTGGCAATCGATATTTGTTTGGGGTTTTTATTTAACTACTAGAATAATTGCAAGATTTAAACTAATAAAGTTGTAATCAGTTATAAATGAATTAGGGCTTCCAAAATTCTCGACTATCCACTTTACTAAATCTTTAATGCAACTAAAATAACTCTTCTTCTTCGTTAAGATAACGGTTAACTAGATTGTCTTATATTCCGGTTAGGACATATAATCACTCAACCCCAGTGCAGAACCCTATATTTCTATGATAGGATTTACTTGTTACACCTCGTAAGTTTAAAGCGATAATTAAGAACGTCATTAGAAATAATATTCGGATATGGGATATAAAGTATATTTATACAAGCTAACTCCGGAAGTTGGTGTTCAAAGGATGTGAGTCCGGAAAAATTCTTTTTGGTTACTACGAGCACGTCAATGGATTAAGAATGATAGGTGTACATATTTCCATTAAGGATTAGTAACTTTCGATAAGAATTATGACATTGAGAATACGAGGTCTTATATAATTTTTCGGGATTAAAAGAAGTGAGATTAAGATGTTGTTTACTTGGGGGATTGATTTTACTTAAATAGACAATGAAAGACTAAAATGTAGTATTTTAGGGACCTAAGTGTAATAAGAAAAATCATATTTTGAGCTTTTAACTTAAATACTATTATTTCATCTTCTTCATTCTACAAATAAAAAGAAGAACTCTTTTTCCTCTCCCCCCCCTCCCCCTCCCCTAGGTCGAAACCCTCTCTCTTCCATACAAAAATTGAGGTTTAATTTCTCTTCATATATTCCTTTGATCATCTACAAATTAGAAGCAAAATTTAGAACCAAAAATTTCCAAAATCAGTGAAGAATTCCGGGTCTGCCAGGACCGAAAATCAGAGCAGTTTTTTTCAAGTTTTGGGACAAGATTTTGAGAAGAAAAATTGGCAGAATTTCGGGCAGATTTTCAGTCAAATTTGGAGGGGTATATCTCCTAGTATATAGGAATTTTTAGGTGTTCCAAAAGCCTAAGATGAAATTCATCGAGTCTAGTTTCCAATGCACTAAACCGCTCGTCGATAGGAGATCGGAGTAGAGAATTATGGACGTTACAAGTTTAGCTGACAAAGCGATGAAGCAAAACGTTGCCTTTGGGCGAAAAAGCGCGATTTCAGATTTCTGAGTGAAGAATTTCGAAGAAAAACGTGTAAGGATGACGGGTTAACATTGTATAACACATGCATGTCAATTTGGAGTTGAAGAAGTGATAAAATTGGACAAGAACTTGGCGAAAACAGTGGCTAAAATCGATGGAGCAGTGGCTGGAAAAATCGGGACTTTTTGGGCATTTTTTAGGTATAAAATTCTTCCTTTCAATTGAATAATCGGATTGCATGTTGAATTAAAGGAAATCTTGATACTTAAAAGTTGTAGATTGACTATATGAAAGTATTGAAAGATGAATTGAATTCTAAGGAATTAAAAGGAAGTTATGGAATTATGACATGTTGCTAGGACCAAATTTGGGCTATTTGATATACCTTGGCTTGGCTTATTGTGTTGTTAATATTATTGCTAATTGCATGTTGAGAATTGAAAAGAAACCTTGATGTTTAAAGATGTATTCGTTATATGGAATTGTTGGAAGGTGAGTTGGATTAAGAATTAAGAAAAAAGTTATAGAGTTATGGCTTGTTGTGGCCGAAATTGGCATGGAAATTACTGGACATTGTTATGTGTACTTTAGGGGCTGTTTTGAGAAGTTGCTTTAACATGATTAAAGAAGTTAGATTGACATGAGAAATATGTGCTTTGTTCACCTTGGTTGTTACGGTAATTAGATTGCATAAATATAAAAAGAGAAGGAATGTGTTTTAGTGACGTAAATGGGGTATTTGAGATTGTATGATTATATCTTTAAGTTGCATATTGTTGATTGGTATTGTTGGCTTGATTTGAAAAGTTATGGATATGCACATAAACAGGGGAAGTGATGCCCAAATTTTTATAGAATAAGAGAGTCGTCTTTCGATATAACGTACGTTAGAGATCAAAGAGTTGACAAGACATATTGTTATTATTATAGGTCAAGGTGTTAGTCGAGGCAATTATTAGATTATTGATTTGATTAAGCTCGGAAAGGGACTCGAGGATTAGCTTGAGGCATAAATAAGGTATGTAAGGCTAACCCTTCTTTCATATTTTGGCATGATCCCTTTTATATGACACTTAAAGAATGTAAAACATAAGTACTCTATTCTTAGTTGGATTTGGAGTCGATATCCAATGTCTTGTTTCGTTCATGCTATACTCTTGTTGATAATTCGAAGGAAGCTTCTGCGATACATTATACTTACATGTTCAATACAAAGCAAATGGTAAATGAAGGAAACTCTAAAACTTGTTCTCAAAATCTCTCTAAATGGAGTTGTAATAGAAACCACTCTGAAAGGGGTGCAACGTTTTGTAACTTCATTATATATTCATACTGTATATCATGTATATTGTTATTGTTCCACCTGATCAGCTGGATTATGATATTCTTAAGCCGGAAGCGGCTGCCCGAATGGGCCATCATGACTACGCTGGAAGCGGCCGTTCGAAGGGACTATTGTATTATTAGCCGAAAGTGGCTTCCCGAAGGGGCCATCATGACTACGCCAGAAACGGCCGACCGAAGGGACTATTGTATTATTAGCCGGAAGCGGCCGTCCGAAGGGACTATTGTATTATTAGCCGAAAGTGGTCATCCGAAGGGACTATTGTGTTATTAGCCGAAAGCGGCTACGAGTAGGATATTCTATATTTATATTGTGTATGCTAGAATTTGTGTAAGGGACCATATGACATGGTTCAAAGTGATGTTCCAAGTTACTCCCAGATTGCTTTCTAAACTTGCTTACTGTTACGTTTTTCCTTATTTTATGATTCAGTATTGCCTTACATATTCTGTACATATTCCGTACTGACCCCCTTTCTTCGGGGGGCTGCGTTCATGCCCGCAGGTTCTGGTTCTCAGATAGGTGACCCTCCAGTCTAGGACATCTATTCAGCTGTTGGAGAGCTCCATTGTTCCGGAGCCAGTTATTTTGGTACAGAACCTCTTTTATTTTGATTGTACATATTTATGGGCACGACGGGGTCATGTCCCGTCATATGTTGTTATCCTACTTGTAGAGGTCTGTAGACAGTTGTGATATTGTGTATGTTTTGGGTTGGTTGTGAGGATTACATGCAGGTTGACTCATATATATAGTGGCGGCCTTGTCGGCTAACCATTTATATTCTGTTGGTTATTTGTGACTCCCTCGGGAGACAGGTTAAATCGCGTGTAAAGCGACGCGCCGGCTTGCCTCGTGGGCGAGGGTCATTCGTGCAGCGTTATGCTACCGAAATTTTTAGTGATCTTGGCGTCAGTTGGATTAAGTGTGACAGGTCAGTAATGATGTCCAATTAGGGCGCCAGGTCGCGGCCCGTCGGATCGAGTCATGACATTACCACATAGGAGGATTAAGAACAATAACCTATAATGCTACACAAGTATCGGGGTACTTTCGTCCACGATTTTAACCTATGTCTAGTCAATTACAGCATATCCAAATCCCTCCTTTTGGTTTTTTATTCGAAATCATATACGTTATGATTACTAGTGATCAATTAATTATCAAACATTCATACTAAATATTGACTAAATCTTAATCAAGCGAAGAAGAAATCAAACTACTGCATTAATTCATGAATAACAGTTTCAAGCGATTCATAAGAAAATCCCTAATAGAATGTTTAGCTCCTAGCCATAGTCACGCTAAGAACTAACACAATATCCATACATAAACTGAATTAAAAACGAAAGAAAGAAAATTACGTAGAACAAAGTCTCCAATTATAGCTCCAAATCCGTCTGTGTTGTGTTGTCTTGTAGAATTACCAACCTTCTTCATAGCATTAATCCATATGGCTTAAATATCATCTCATTTTCGTGTCATATGGACCAATCTGCCCTTAGCCAATTTTCCTTCGGAATCAAATTTTCAGCAGACGGCAGCGGTCTTGAAACTCTGCGACTTCGGACAATTGGCATGCTGATCGACTGATGGCACCGCGGTGCTGAAAGTCCTGTGGCTACTCGGTAAATATGGCACCGCGGTTCTGCATAGTGGCACCGCAGTGCTGCCTTCTTTCGCTCTGAGTTGCCAACTTTCGTCATTTTCGCCTCGGGAGCTCCTTTTCTGCCCATTTCTATTTCCTCTTTGTCATTTTGCCTTTTTGCACCGCTGTGACTCAAAAGAAGAAAAAATAAACCTACTACTATACTAAACACAACAAAAACAAGTAAAATACCAACTAAAAATAACTCAAAAGGCGTATACAAAATACGCCTAACAATGAAATACCCATCATTTTGGGAAGATCGTTCCTAGCTACTGGTAGAGCCCTAATCGATGTGGAGAAGGGAGAATTGAGGCTAAGGGTTCAGGAAGAAGAAATTTTATTAAAAGTGTTTAAATCCACCATTGAGTCACAGGCCAGCAACAAGTGTTTCGCAGTAAGCACAACTGACACAGCAGTTCAGCAGGCTTAGACCAAAACTAGGGAGATCATCCCTATAGGTGTGAACCACAAGCTAGTTTGAAAGCTGCAACAAAAGTAGATGACATGAAAGCTGACAAACAGGTAAATCCTACTGAACCTACTATTGTGAAGAAGAAAAATAGAGTGAGGAAGAAGAGAATGATTTTTAAGTGGATAGGTTGTGGGTTAAGTTACCCCAATGATTTGATAAAGAATATGCGTCCGGCTACAAGACGTTAAAGACAGCTCTACTTGGAAGGCAACCCAATGTTTAAATTATGCAATTTAGTTTAAATAGAGCAGTCTCACTTTTGGTATGTTTGTTGTGTTGTGATGCCAAGTGAAGAAATCGGAGAATGAGCATGAAGAAAATGGTGGAAAACACGGAGTCGAATCAAGACCAGTGCAATCTATGCAGATCGATGTCTTAGAATGTTCGAGAGACCCAATACTTTAGGCACCGCGGTGCTATCTGACAGCGGTCGATTAGCGATTTGAATAATAAAAAGGACTGAATCGCCAAATCTCCCCATGAATCCGCCTCGGTCTGATATCTGCCGCCACCACCACCATTTTGAGCCGATGTATGTCTGTAAGTCGTCCCTCTTTAATTTTTGAGTCTTTTACACATTTGGAACAATGTGTAGTTTAAGTTTGGGGGTGAGTTCTTATTTTATTTTATTTTTGAGTCTTTTGTTTGTTTTTGTATTTTATATGAGTCAAAAAAAATTATATGATCATTCATGTTGTGCTTATTTGGAACGCCTAGTGAACTAAGTGGGATAATGTAATGGAATGAGAAGCTAAAATATGTGTGCTTAAGTTAGATATGCCAAAAATTCATGAAAATTGATTATGTGAAATATTTGATGCTTAGCCTATGTATTGTCAAATGAATAATATCTGTGAAGTCTGTTTGCTTGTTATTTGAGGCGAAATAGTTAGGATATACATGTTCAGGGAGATGATTCAGACATTTCTTTGTTAGCCCTTCTTACCATTCATTACCTACCTTGCAATAAATTGTATCCCTAGTCAGACCCGCTGAGTCTAAAATAAGTTATTTTCTTTGACATCCCATGATTCCATCGTGTGCCATAAGCAATAGTTGAATAAATGGATGGAAAAGAGTGAAAAAGAAATACAAAAAAAAAAAGTGAAAATTTGATGCACCCCAATGAAAAAGATGTAAAAGCTTAAAGTTTGGGGGTGCCTATGTGAATTGTTTCATGCTCTCGAAAAAAGAAAAAAAAGGGATATAGGTATTAACTGAAAAGAATGCCAAAAAGAATGACAAAATGGTTGAGTAAGAAAAATGTTTATGGTACGTAAATTGAGCCTAAATGCCTAATCTTACCTACCCCTGCCTAAGCCTACATTACAATCCTGAAAAGTCCTGATGATCTCTAGAATGTATGTCTATGATTAGTGGATAATAACAAGTAAACAGGCCCATAGAACTAAATGAAATTGATATGCATAGGTTAGATATTCATGCTTCCATTGATTATGACTGAAATGAATTTGCGAAATATCTGGCTTGAAATTCTAGATTGTTAAATTCATGCTATATTTGTTCCTACATATTATCTCAACTGACGTTCATGTGTTTCTAAGTAACCTTGTGCAGCTGCTTGATTTGTGTCTTTGAGTCTCTTTGATTTTGTTTCTTTGTTTTTTTGTGTTTTGATCTTTGCTCGAGGGCGAGCAAAGGTTAAGTTTGGGGGTGTTTGTTAGGCGTATTTTGTATACGCCTTTTGAGTCATTTTTAGTTAGTATTTTCACATTTTCGTTCAAATAAGTGTCGTGTTAGGTTATTTTTTTTCTTTTGAGTCACAGCGGTGCAAAATAGCGAAAAGGAGTGAGAATTGGGCAGAAAAGGTGCTCCCGAGGCAAAAAGGATGAAAGTTGGCAAATCAGGACGAAGGATTATCAGCACCGCGGTGCCAATATTGTTATACCCCGTAGTTCTAGCCATGCGTATGAGAGCGTACGAAAGGGATCAAGACTTAAATTTTAGAAGGATAGGTTGACGGATTTTTTCGGGCGGGTTTTTAGTACACTTTGAGGCGGGTTATGACCCGTTACATTGAGAGTTCCTAGGTGTTTCAAAGGCCTAGTACGTAGTTCGTTGAGTCTAGTTTCCAACGCAACCAACCGTTCGTCGATAGGACATCGGGGCAGAAAGTTATGGGAGTTACAAGTTCAGTACGTACTCGGACAGAAAAGTATTTCGGTCAGGAGCCACAAGGCCGCGGCGCCGGATGCAGGGCCGCGGCGCCAAATGTTCTGAAAAGTTCGCTGGAGTTGCAGCCATGCCGCCGTATGGCCATGGCGCCGGAAGTTCTGAAGGGTCTCTGTTTAGTGCCATGGCTGCAGTGCATGCGCCGAGGCGGGTTCTGCGAGACTGAGTGGAAAAATCTGAACTGTTTTGTTTTAAAAAAAAAGGCCATGAGAGGGTGACAAGTGTCCCCCCCCCCCATCTGATTTTGCATGTACTATTTATTGACCAAGTCTTGAAGACTTGGTCATTCTTCAAGCTCTCCTCTCTCTCTAAAAATAAAAGCTCTTCCTTCTCTCTAGAAAATCAAGAGGAAATCAAGGTTTGAGAAAAATCTGAAAAATGTGGCAAGAAGGAAACTTGTTGGCAAGCTTGTAGGAGTTCTTGTGGTGGTGATTGTGGAAAGGAGGCTAGTGAATTTGTTGGAAAATTTGGCTAAAGTTCTAAGGTAACAATTCTTTCTCTCTTTGTTGGTTTTTGGTGTTGCATGTGAAGAAGAAAGAACTTGTAGTGGAAAATATTGCTCTTAGATAAATTGCATGTAAGAAATATGGTTTGGATATGAAAGAATTGGATAAGAAGGTTATGTAAGCATGTTGTAGCCAAAATACTACCTTAAACGTGTTAAGTTAATTGTTATGCATTGTGGGGCAGAATTTTACACATCCAAGGTTGGGTGTGTAATCCCCTTTATATTGATTGGATTGTTGGGCCTTAAGAGTGGCGTTTGGATGTTGAATTCGGCCTTGAAAAAGGTGGCAAAGTATGTAGAAACAAAGGAAATGCAGCCCAATTTTCCATAGAATTTAGTGACTTTGCACTTGGAATATTCTACGTTGAAACTAGAGGTTAATAAACGTATTATGGTCATTATAGGTTGACGTATTACGTGCGGTATTTTGGACTTAGCAAGTGGATTGACCCGAAGAGGTATGTGGAACTTTCTTACCTCTTGAGCATGAATAGTTGCATCTATGTAGTACGGTAGACGTACAAGGCTTTGATATCCCTTACTTGTTTTTATGGTGTCTTAAGTTTCAAAGTCAAGGGACTTGAAGTGTTTTAAGTATATGATACTTGTTTCGTTTTAAAAGTATAAGTCCCTTGGATATAGGGAAATGTATTTGACTAATGTATAACGACTTTGTGGGAAGTTGGTTGTATTGGCTTTATGGAAGGTTAACAAAGAAAGATTTACTCTAAAGTAAAATAAGTACGGATAAACAATTTGAATTTGCGAAAGGCAAATTGATTTTAAGGCATTAACGGCCTAAGATTTTAAAAGAAATGAAGTCACTTGATTTAGAAGCCTATGATATTTTCTAAAAGGAAATGTGACTTGTCTTGAAAAGTAGTGGTGACTTGATACTACGGTTATTAGTATCTTGGGAGTTTTACAATAAAAAAGAGTCATTTGCTTAAAAGGTTTAAGGTACGTGGTACTCGGGTTGAATTCCCGGATTTTCTTTTAAAATGACATGTTAGTGCCTTAAGTAACTAAAATGAGAGGATATACTATTAATGTTAATAAGAAGTTAGGGGATATTCTTAACTTGCTTACGTTATGATAAGCCGGTAGCGCTTATATTATGTATGATAGCCGGTTGTGCTGAGTTATGTATTATTATTATTATTATTATTATTATTATTATTATTATTATTATTATTATTACTACTACTTATGCCATGAATTTGCTAACCATGATGCGAGTGCGGCGCTTGTACTCATGCGGGCCCATCGGGTCCATGCGGGTGAAATAGTCCCATGCGGGTGAAATAGTTTCATGCGAGGCGGATGACCTCATGCGGGTGAAATAGTCTCATGCGGGTGAAATAGTCTCATGCGAGGAGGATGACCTCATACGGGTCCACAGGACCTATGCGGGTGAAATAGTCTCAGGAGTAGGATTGCTTAATGATACTACGGGCGAGAGACCCTGTTTTGATCACGAGCCTCCTATTTTTATGCAGTAAAGTTTATACTTGTTACTCTCATTGTTAGTAAGGCACAGTGCAATGTAATTTGATTTTCATCCATGACTCCAGCTTATTTAAGATTATGATATTATTACAGTATTTTCCAGTTTTACATACTTGGTACATATTGTGTCGACCCCTTCGGGGCTGCGTTCATCCGCAGTAGGTAGCGGTAGTGGATCCTCATTCTTAGGATCTTTGCTCAGGTGTCAGAAGCTCCATTTCTCCGGAGGCTCGACTTTTGGTATGGTTCTCCCTGGTGTCGTAGTTGTTTTGTACATTCAGGGGTATGACGGGGCTCTGTCCCGTCATAGTGATTACACATTCTTAGAGGTATGTAGTCCTGTTATAAATTGGGTTGTTAAGGATGTAACTGTTCAGTGTTTGTTATATTTAGAGGTAGCCATTTTGGGTTAGCCTGCTTATGTTCTATATGGGTTCTTGTTGTGAGTTTATTTTTCCGCTGGTTTTCTCTGATGTTGTATCACAAGGGTGCCCGGGGTAAGGCACCAGTCACGGGTCCGTGGTCGGATCGTGACAAATATGCAGAACCGCGGTGCCATATTTACTGAGAAGCCACAGGATTTTCAGCACCGCGATGCCAACATGCATAACCGCGGTGCCATTATTACTGAGAGACTGCAGGAGTTTCGGCACAGCGGTGTCGTTATGCAGAACCGCGGTGCCGATGTCGAAAATCTCAGTTCCGAAGAAGAATTGACTAAGGGCAGATTGGTCCATAGGGCACGAAATTTGGAACATATTTAATCCATAGGGATTGATGCTATGGGAGGTTGGTCATTGTACAACATAACACAACACAAGGCACGGATTGAAGGCTACAATTGAAGACTTAGTTCGCAGTAATTTCTTTTCTTTCGTTTTTAATTCAGTTTATGTATGGATTTTGTGTTAGTTCTTAGTGTGACTATGGCTAGGAGCTAAACACTTTATTATGGCTTTCCTTATGAATCGCTTGAAACTTCTATTCATGAATTAATGCAGTAGTTTGATTTCTTCTTCACTTGATTAAGATTTAGTCAATAATTGGTATGAATGCTTGATAATTAATTGATCACTAATTATCATAATATATATGATTTCGAATCAAGAACCGAGAGGAGATATTTGGATATGCTGTAATTGACTATATATAGGTTAAAATCACGGACGACAGTACCCCGATACTTGTGTAGCATTATAGGTTACTGTTCTTAATCCTCTTATGTGGTAAATTCTATCATAGAAATATAGAAGGGTTCTGCACTGGGTTGAGTGATTATATGTCCTAACTGAAATATAAGACAGTTTAGTTAACCGCTATCTTACCGTTGAAGAAGAAGTCATTCTACTTGCATTAAGGATTGAATAGAGTGGATAGTCGAGGATTTTGGAAGCCCTAATTCATTCATAACTGATTACAACTTAAATAATTCAGTAATTCTTGCAATTATTCTAGTAGTTAAACAAAAACCCAACTTAAATATCGATTGCCAAATAAATAACATAAAATAGATGAACGGTAATTAAAAATCAGTCTCTGAGGACGATATTCAGTCTTATCAGACTATATTACTTGTCAACGATGCGTACGCTTGCGTGAGCATTCGAAATATCGCTAACAGTGGCAAACCACTCAAAGGCAGTGTATCACACAGAATAAAACAAGAGAGTTTTGGAGAGAAAGGTTTTATTTTGTTTTTTAGCGCATGAAAAAAAATTGTTATGAATTCTGGAACAAATCAAGAATTTATAGCAGTTGGAGGTACCGATTCTGAATGTTTGCAACCATTCAGATCAGTCACCAGGTTTTTGGAGGGAAATTTGAAAATATCCGGGAAGAGAAAAACGGACCAGGTCGGTCACAAGTCGCAGGTCAGGGTCGATCCACATTGGATGTTTTTGGTTATTTAATTAGATATAATTAATTAAATAAATAAATAATTAGAGAAAAGTTTGTCCAAAAAGATAATCAATCAATCGATCTTTGACAAATCCAAAGCCAAAGCCGAAACCGAGCCGAGCGAGCGACGACGACGGCGCGAGGGGTCCTTGCCCCCTCAACCCTTTTAGCGACTAGAGAAGGTGTAATGTAATATATACACCTCTTTTTTCCTCTTTTTCCTACGTGGGACAAATGTTTTAACCAAAGTAAAAGGGACCTTTTACATTCCCTTCACTTTTCATCCCATCATTTCCCATTCACAAATATCAAAACCCAACAATCTCCCACATGAATGGGGGATGGCCATAATATAAAAAAAATGCGCGAACAAGTGTGATATACAAGAGATTCAGCTTTTTCACCGGCCTTGTCTAAAGCTATAAATTCATATTCCATTGTAGAGCGGGCGATGCATATCTATTTTGATGATTTCCAAGACACTGCTCATCCACCAACGGTGAAAATATATCCACTCATGGATTTAACTTCAGATGATCCGGTGATCCAGTTTGCATCACTATATCCCTCAATTACTGCGGGATATTTATTATAATGCAAAGCATAGTTTTGGGTGTGTTTTAAATACCCAAGACTCGTTTCATTGTCATCCAATGAGTTTGATTGGGATTACTCGTGAATCGACTCAGCTTGCTTATAGCACATGCTATTTATGATCGTGTACAATTCATAATATATATCAAACTTTCCAAAACTCATGCATAGTCCAATTGTGAGTCACTTTCACCTTCATTCTTTTGAAGTGCAAAACTTATATCAATTGGAGTCTTGACAACATTGAAATTTAAATATTTGAACTTGTCAAGTACCTTTTCAATATAATGTGACTGTGATAATGCTAGACATTGTGGAGTTTTATGGATCCTAATTTCTAAGATCAAATCAGCAACCCCTAAGTCTTTCATGTCAAATTTGCTAGCGAGCATACGCTTCGTAGCATTTACATCGGCAATATCTCTACTCATTATCAACATGTCATCAACATATAAACAAACAATGACTTCATGATTTGGATCATTTTTAATGTAAACACATTTGTCACACTCATTAATCTTAAATCTATTTGACAACATTGTTTGGTCAAATTTCGTATGTCATTGTTTGGGTGCTTGTTTAAGTCCATAAAGTGACTTAACAAGTTTGCACACTTTTCTTTCTTTACCAGGAACCACAAAACCCTCAGGTTGTTCCATATAAATTTCTTCCTTCAATTCTCCATTTAAGAAAGTCGTTTTGACATCCATTTGATGGATTTCAAGACCATATACGGCCGTCAGTGCTACTAACACCCGAATAGATGTTATTCTTGTTACAGGCGAGTATGTGTCAAAGTAATCAAGGCCTTCTTTTTTTCTATAACGTTTGACCACAAGTCTTGCCTTATATTTGTCAATAGTGCCATCAACTTTCATTTTCCTTTTAAAAATCCATTTTGATCCTAAAAGTTTATTTTCAGGAGGAAGATCAACTAATTTTCATGTATGGTTGTTCAAAATTGATTCAATCTCACTATTGACTGCCTCTTTCCAAAATGATGAATCAGAAGATGACATCGCTGCTTTAAATGTTTGAGGCTCATTTACAAGCAAGAATGTCACAAAATCTTGTCCAAATGAAGTAGATGTCCTTTGACGTTTGCTATGCCTTGGATCCTCTTACTTGATGTTCTTTCCTTTGGTTCTTCCCGCGGTTGTTTAGATCTTTCACTTGACGACTCACATTCAGTTTTATACGGATAAATGTTTTCAAACAATTCAGCATTATCTGATTCAATTACCGTATTAACATGAATTTCGGGATTATACGATTTGTGAACCAAAAATCGACATGCTTTGTTGTTTGTAGCATAGCCAATAAAAACACAATCCACAGTTTTTGGTCCTATTTTTACCCTTTTGGGCAAAGGAACTTGGACCTTTGCTAAACACTCTCATACTTTAAAATATTTCAAGTTGGGTTTTCTTCCTTTCCATAGTTCATATGGAATAGATTGTGTTTTGTTGTGGGGAACCCTGTTAAGTATTCGATTAGCTGTAAGGATAGCTTCCCCCCACAAGCTCTGCGGTAAACCGGAACTTATTAATAAAGCATTCATCATTTCCTTTAATGTTTGGTTTTTTCTTTCCGCAATTCCATTTGATTGTGGTGTGTAAGGGGCAGTAGTTTGATGAATAATTTCATATTCTAAGCATATCTCTGCAAAAGGAGATTCGTATTTTCCACCCCTATCACTTCTAATCATTTTTATCTTTTTATTCAATTGATTTTCCACTTCGTTTTTGTATTGCTTAAATGCATCAATTGCTTCATCCTTACTATTAAGCAAATACACATAACAATATCGAGTGCAGTCGTCAATAAAGGTTATAAAATACTTTTTCCCACCGCGAGATGGTATTGACTTCATATCACATATATCTGTGTGGATTAAGTCTAAAGGTTTTGAACTCCTATCAATAGACTTATATGGATGTTTAACAAACTTAGATTCAACACAGATTTCACATTTTGATTTATTACACTCAAATTTAGGCAATACTTCTAAATTAATCAATTTCCGCAAGGTTTTGTAGTTGACATGTCCTAAACGAACATGCCATAAATCATTTGACTCCAATAAGTAAGACGAAGCTGAATTTTTATTAATACTGTCAACAACCATTACATTGAGTTTGAAAAGACACTCGGTGAGGTTGCCCTTTCCTATGAACATATCATTCTTACTTATTACAATTTTTTCACTAACCAGCAACCACTTAAACCCGTTTTTGACGAGTAGTCCGGCTGAAACTAAATTCTTCCTAATTGTTGGAAAGTGTCGAACATTGTTGAGAGTCAGCACCTTGCCGGAAGTCATTTTCAGAAGTATCTTCTCATATCCTTCAATCTTGGCTGTTGCAGTATTTCCCATGAGATTTCTCTCGGGTCAGTGAGCGTGAGTGCAAATGCTTCTTTTACAGCGCAAACATGTCGAGTGGCACCAGAATCAAGCTATCATTCTTTTGGGTTTCCAACCAAATTGCACTCCAATAGCATTGCACACAGATCATTCATATCATCATTCTTTTCCACCATATTGGCTTGTCTTTTTCCCTTGTCCTTTTTCGAGAGACGACAATCTGGGGCTTTGTGGCCAGCTTTCCCACAATTATAGCAGTTGCCCTTGAACTTTTCTTGTTAGGATCCTTCTCCTTTCCAGAAGGCCTCTTCCTTTTCTTATTCTTTTTCGGAGCAACATATTCAACGACGTTTGCCCCTTCAATCGGTGAACTCTTACGGTACCTCTTCTCAGCGGTTTTGTTATCTTCCTCGATCTTGAGACGAATCACAAGATCCTCCAACTTCATTTCCTTTCTCTTGTGCTTAAGATAATTATTGAAATCTTTCCATGAGGGCGGCAACTTCTCAATCATTGCAGCCACTTGGAACACTTCATTCACTACCATACCTTCAGCAATAAGGTCATGGAAGATAAGTTGAAGCTCTTGAACTTGGGTTCCAACAGTTTTTCCATCCACCATTTTGTAGTCTAGGAATTTGGCAACCACAAACTTCTTCAAGCAAGCATCTTCGGTTTTGTACTTCTTTTCAAGTGCACTCCATAGTTCTTTGGAAGTCTCTACTGCACTGTAGACGTTGTACAAAACATCTTCTAAGGCACTCAAAATGTAGCCTTTGCACAAAAAACCAGCTTGTTTCCAAGCCTCATTAACCATGAACTTTTGGTTGTCAAGCATGTCGGCGGCAGACACGGGAGGGTCTTCACTGGTGAACTTTTGCATACCAAGGATGGTAAGCCAAAAGAATACTCTTTGCTGCCATCATTTAAAGTTGGCACCGGTGAACTTCGCAGGTTTCTCAGTCGGTGGCACAGCGGTACGGGTTGTAGGAGTAACCGTTGGTGCAATATTCGCAAAGAAAGTTTCAGTCTCAATTGTCATTATTTGTTTGTCACTGTCAAATCGACAAACAGTTTTAGTTAATAAAACCATAATAGCAATTAAATCACAAACTTAAACGATGAAGATTTTATTTCTTCAAATCGCAGTATAATTATGAACTTTGGTATTCCAACAAAGTTTTTATATCTTCGAGTCAGAATACTAATATTCATATGGAGTAGAAAACTACACAAGTTTTAATCTCCTTAAACGGAATACAAATTATAATATTATAGGTAATTTCCTTAAGATTGTTTGCAAAATAATCTGTATAAGTTTAAATAAAGTTTCAACACAATCTGTAAAACACTTAGTAAAGCAGTTACGATATAAAATACTTAACAAGAAAATCACGAAAACAATAAACTGAAAAATGAACAGAATCAGTGTTGGAAGAATAAAAAAAATTCAGAATATAATCGAGCCCACTTAGTTCAAAGTGTGTCCTTAAGAAAATTATTCCTCTTACAGTACTCGAGGTTGATGGAATATCTCCTCCCAGAATAGAGCGATTATCTTACCAGAATAGTAGTACTTCAAATTCAGGTAGCGGTGAACCACTCAACGGCAGTGTATCACACAGAATAAAACAAGAGAGTGTTATACCCCGTATTTCCTGAGTATGTACGTGAGGGCGTACGTATAAAAGTTTAAGCCTTAAGTAGGCAAAGTGGCGAAATTTGTACACAACTAGCGAAAAGAGTCGTTTTCCGACGAAACGTTTTCCAAACTTTGCGAAGGGAAAATTCCGGCTATATCATTTATTATTTTTGCGGATTTTTCCGAGAGACGAAATATTTTGGACCAACGGGAGGGTGACATGTGTCACCCTCAAAAAGTGGACGGCAAGGGCTAAGCTTGGCACGTTTTTTGTGTTGAAGTTTTGGTCAAGGTTAGGTAGGATATTTGTGAGATATTTTGTGTAGTTGATGAGCAAGTGGGACCCACTTATACTTGTCCAAATCCCCACCCTACACTTGCCTACCACTTGTCTTGATCTTGGCCATTGGTTGGCCTATAAATACCCCCCTTAGTTGATGAACTTCTTCATCCACACTTAGACATTTCCTAGTCTAAAAATCCCTCTCCCTCCTTAGTGTAGTTTCGTCCAAGTCCCCACTTTGAGAGGCCCTTGGCAGAAATACCCCACTCTAGTTGTTCTAGTCGAAATACTACCCCCCCTTGGTTGAGAAATACTTCTCCAAGTATTGTTGTAATGCCAAAATACTCTAGCCCAAAACCTTTGTAGTGTTTCCAAGTACCCTCTATACGAAAAGCCCGGAAAATACTACTATACTTTCCTTTAGCCACTAAACGAAACCCTAAGGAAATCTTCATAGTTGGTTGAAGTATTTACGTAGAAGTTGGTTAGAACTTCTAAGGGTTGTTTGGAGCGGGTTGGAGCACACGGAGTAGGAGCTAAACCTTGCTCATGATCGACTTTAAACTCGGATAATTTTGGGCTTATCGAGGTAAATACTCTTGTCTTTATATTGTAATTGGGAATTACATACTGTAGTAGTATAGAAATGAATATAAGATTCATAGAAGGATATTACAGAAGGGAATTAAACTGAGATCACATCGAAGAATATTAAAGAAGAAGATTGAACTGTACTTACATAGAATTTGTATTCTGATGAACTTGTGTAGCTTAACGGGTAGGGAAGTGCTGCCCGATTTTCCGTAGAATAGAGAACCTACTGCTTAGAATATTCTACAGAGTAGTCTAGACTTTGATAGACTGGTATAACCTTTATAGGTTGAATGTTCTGCGAGTAGCATGTGCTACTTAAAAGGTGGACAAGGCTAGCCGGGTTATAAGCGTGGGCGTTTTGCTAATAGTCGATAATCGTCGCGAGGTATGTGATTCTTCCTATCCTCTTGAGCATGATATTTTAAAGAATATATATATATATAGTGCGGTGAGCGTCGTGTGTTAACTGAACGTAGTTGTACGGCAATGTCTTTTGACTTAAGCCTGAATAATAAGAATCTGGAGGTATTTTTAAAAGAATATATATATAGTACGGTGGACGTACGTGTGTTAACTGAATGTAGTTTTACGGCAATGTATTTTGACTTAAGCCTGAATAATAAGAATCTTGAAGTATTTCAAAAGAATTAAGAATCCTTTTTGAAAGAAGAATAATACTTGGTTTGAAAGCTTAAGAGTTATACTAGCTTTATGGGAAGTTAGGTATAACGACTTAAGAGAGATAAAAAGAATGGTTTATTGATTTTAAGAAGTTATGAGACTTGATCTTAAAAGAAGAAGAGACTTGACTTAAATGAATTAATATGAATTACGTGTGAAACCTCGTTCGTGAGTAATGAGTACTTGGTTTTAAAAGGAATAATGTTTCTTGATTTGAAATCGAATGAGTATCGACAAACCAACTGCGGCGTTAATAAAGGAAATGTTTTGACTAATTAAGTATTATTAAAACCAGTAGAAACCTCCATCCTGCATGAAGCTAAGATGAGACAAAATGATATTACATTTCCTAGATCATGGCTGCTTTAATAAGATTGATTTTGAACAAGAATAACCTACTCACATATAAGGCATATGTTTCTCAAATTGTTTAAAAGAGAATTATATTCTTAAGTGATTAAGACTATGAACTACGAAACCTTTCTAAAATAAGAGGCTTAAGTACTTGAAATTAGGCAAACTTGAACTTATGGAAAAGAATGTTGTTACTTGATGTTGAAAAGGAAAGTGTTTTGGTTTACCTAAAAATGTGAGTCACTCTATTTTAATACTACGGGTATCGGGTGACCTTTATAAAAGAAATGAATCTTTTAAAAAGAATTTAACGTACGTAATACTTTGGGGTCAGAACCTGGACTTTGGCATAAAATAACCTTGAGTTGTGTGTAACTTGCTTATGCTTGTGGTGATAGCCTTTGTTGTGCAAGTGTTGTATTTCTATGCTACCGAGTCCCATGGGATGGGTCGGGACACGTATTTCATCTGATTCTTCACCGAGTCCCATGGGATGGGCCGGGACACGTATTCCACATGATTCTTTACCGAGTCCCATGGGATGGGCCGGGACACGTATTCTACATGATTCTTTACCGAGTCCCATGGGATGGGTCGGGACACGTATTTCACACGATTTGTACCTAGACTACCGGCAGTGAGGAAGGAGTTCCACGGGCATGAGGGATGACTTGAGGGCGTGAGTCCCTGACTTGACATGACTGCTTTTATGTTGTGAACTGTAGTTTGGTTATCATACATGTCTCCTGCTTTATATAGACTATTATGATTTCATTTACTGATATTTCTGATTTCACATATTTGGTACCTGTTGTACTGACCTCCTTCGGGGGGCTGCGTTCATGCCGCAGGTAGAGGTACATTGGTTGTGGATCCTCGCTCATAGGATCACATTTCAGCGTGTTGGGAAGCCCCGTTTCTTCGGAGGCTTATCTTTTGGTATGTTACCTTGAGTCTGTAAGTTCTTGTACATTCAGGGGTATGGCGGGGCCCTGTCCCGTCATAGTTGTTGTCACTTTCTTAGAGGTCTGTAGTACTGTTGTGGGCAGAGTTTGTAAAAAGGATAATTGTTCGGGTTTTTATGTATATTTACAGAAGGCAACTGTTTTTGTTAGCCTGTTTATTTATCAAATCTCTTGTTACATGTTTATGTTTTATTTCCGATGATTTTCTCTGATGTTGTATCACTAGGGTGTCCGGGGTAAGGCACCAGTCACGTGCCCGGGAACGGGTCGTGACAAAAGTGGTATCAGAGCAGTTAATCCTCGGAAAGTGTCTACAGACCGTGTCTAGTAGAGTCTTGATTATCGGTGTGTTGTGCACCACATCTATAATCAGGAGGCTATAGGACATTTAGGATTGGTTTCCATTCTTCTCATTCTGAGATCGTGCCTTGGCCGTGTGATAAGTTGGACCCTCCGACGTATTCCTTTCCTTTACCGATTATGCCTCGCGTAAAACCCGGCCGAAGGCAAAGCGGCCGGAGCTGCGAGTAAACACGGAGGTTACGAGGCGAAGGCCCGATCGTTACGAGATAGTGCTTGACGGCGAGTTTTGCGCCGCTTGCCGCCAGCCGAGTTTAGAGGCTGCAGCGGTGGCTGCGAGACTCTGATACTGAGCCTCGATCCGCGGCTGGAAGCGGATGAGATGGGTACAAGGAGATGGCCCGATTCTGCCGAGTCGTGGCGAATATGAGATAATTTGAATCAGTGATTCCAGTCAGTAGCACCGTAGTTCACCCCGAGCGAGCAGATTTGAGACTACGGGACTTTACGAGTTGTAGCACTTGATGTTCTATGGATCGAGGCGAGATGACCTCAGAGTTTATCAAGCGACTCACGGATCATGAGAGTGATCAGAGCCTCAGAGGCAGAGTCGGTGGTATTGGGTTCGCATCAGCTGTGTGATACTGCAGTCGACTGGTTTGATTCGTGGGAGTTATCCCAGGGAGAGCATGCACTTCCAGCTGCATGGGACGAGTTCTCAAGGGCTTTTCTTGCACATTTCTTGCCCCCACAGATAAGGAGGGCTCGGGCCGACAGATTTTTGACGTTAAGGCAGGACGGGCGGACGGTTAGAGAGTACAATGTGGAGTTCGACTCATTAGCTCGGTATGTCCCTGCGTAATGGCGATATGGAGGGCGAGTACACCGCTACGTCACCGGCTAGATGATTACTTGGCGAGGCTTGCGGGTGTAGCTCTTCACCGGCATGGACATTGCCGCGTGCAAGCTCATGCACTTGGATGTGAGGCACGGAGAGGTCGACGGAATGGCCGGATCAGCGAAGAGGCGAGCAAAGAGGTCCTTTGGTAACTTTCGAGGCGGCGCCAGACTAGTTATGTACCTCGCCATCAGAGTGGTCCTCCACGATTCGGGGCGTTCGGTATTCGAGCTAGTCGTGGCTCGGGCTTAGTTCACGGTATACATGTGTTCTAGCCACCGGATTCATGTTTCCTCGATTAATGCGCGATGTGGCGACGTCATCCCGCAATGTCGTCTTTTCGGTGCTTGTTTTTCTGCGGCCGTCGAGCCGTGTGACGAAACGTCCTAATAGGAAGGATGCGAGCATAATTACTCGGCTACCGGTGGTGGCGAGTTCATCGCCTTCTATAGTTATGCCTGCGGCGTGATTATGGTTAGAAGCGGCGAAGGGAAATGAAGCGGTTGATACGGTATATTCTTACCCTCTAAAGACTAGTATCGTTGATGTTATGATGATGTGCTAAGCATTATGTTAAATCGTGATTTAAAGGCCTGGTTAGTAAAGGGTAAGGTTGAGTACCTAGAAATTGTGAGCCTTAGAGTTTTATACGTAGAGACCTTAGATGCGAGGCCATCTTGAGTAAAGGATTTATGTTTATGTTGACCTTTGTCGGGGTGCATAGTATACGTGGGATATATTTGTGTGATAAGTCCCTGAGTGGTATAAAATGAGAGGGTAGTCGAGCTAAGAAGACCACTAGGTTTTCGTGACATGATTGTGAGATTGATCCGGATCGGGGGAATAAGTGTTTGGCACGATAGCGGGTCGGGTTGAGGACCATTCACGGGTCAACCCGCGGCCTATTTTGTGGTGGGGTAAGTTCGAGGTGGTCACTTGATTGGTAGGGTCACGAGGGTGCTAGGCCCAGTTTAGATGACCATCGTGCGAGTTCGCGGATGTGTTCTACTAGAATCGGATCGTGAAGGCGGGAATGGCCTTAAGGAGTTTGAGGATAGGTTACGGGCGACGTTTTGATTTCGAGGTAGTGTGAGGATTATTTGCCTCTTGTTGAGTGAGTATTATACTAGCTACCATTTCGGTATTCGGATGTCACCTTAGCGACCTTGTATGGGCGAAAGTATTGATTGCGGTCGATTTGTTCGATGTTGGCAAAGTTCGATAGTTGGTCCTACTTGATCCGCAGAATGTGGATAAGGTGAGGCTTATCCGGAGGAGGTTTTAGCGGCTCGGAGACAACGAAGTCGTGCGGATGATCGGCGTCGACACTTGGAGTTCGAGTTGGCGGTGGAGTGTCAAGGTATCACCCGGGAAGAGGCGTGATGAGATTTTGAAAGCGAAGCAATACGAAATGTGGTAAGGTTATTAGGAAGAATTCGAGTGTGCGAGAAGATGCAGTAAAGGAAGAAGCGAGCATGTGTTAAGGACATAGATGTGATCATTCTTTTGTAAAGTGAGCGTGCGAAGGAGTATCTTTTACCCGGGTGGGAGTTTTTGTGATGTTAGAGGTGATTCCGTGGACTTGAATTAAGTATTTGCGCGTGTGTTATTTTATGGCGGTGTGGCATGATTGTTTTTGGAAGCATAGTAGTGAAGACTATCTTTGGCGCATGTATGTTTTGAGACTTAGAAGGAACATTCGGGACGAATGTTTCTAAGAGGAGAATGTTATACCCCGTATTTCCTGAGTATGTACGTGAGGGCGTACGTATAAAAGTTTAAGCCTTAAGTAGGCAAAGTGGCGAAATTTGTACACAACTAGCGAAAAGAGTCGTTTTCCGACGAAACGTTTTCCAAACTGCGAAGGAAAATTCGGCTATATCATTTATTATTTTTGCGGATTTTTCCGAGAGACGAAATATTTTGGACCAGCGGGAGGGTGACATGTGTCACCTCAAAAAGTGGACGACAATGGCTAAGCTTGCACGTTTTTGTGTTGAAGTTTTGGTCAAGGTTAGGTAGGATATTTGTGAGATATTTTGTGTAGTTGATGAGCAAGTGGGACCCACTTATACTTGTCCAAATCCCCACCCTACACTTGCCTACCACTTGTCTTGATCTTGGCCATTGGTTGGCCTATAAATACCCCCCTTAGTTGATGAACTTCTTCATCCACACTTAGACATTTCCTAGTCTAAAAATCCTCTCCTCCTTAGTGTAGTTTCGTCCAAGTCCCCTCCCCTTTGAGAGGCCCTTGGCAGAAATACCACTCTAGTTGTTCTAGTCGAAATACTACCCCCTTGGTTGAAATACTTCTCCAAGTATTGTTGTAATGCCAAAATACTCTAGCCCAAAACCTTTGTAGTGTTTCCAGTACCTCTATCTGAAAAGCCGGAAAATACTACTATACTTTCCTTTAGCCACTAAACGAAACCCTAAGGAAATCTTCATAGTTGGTTGAAGTATTTACGTAGAAGTTGGTTAGAACTTCTAAGGGTTGTTTGGAGCGGGTTGGAGCACACGGAGTAGGAGCTAAACCTTGATCATGATCGACTTTAAACTCGGATAATTTTGGGCTTATCGAGGTAAATACTCTTGTCTTTATATTGTAATTGGGAATTACATACTGTAGTAGTATAGAAATGAATATAAGATTCATAGAAGGATATTACGAAGGAATTAAGCGAGATCACATCGGAAGAATATTAAAGAAGAAGATTGAATCAGACTTACATGGGTGTATTCTGATGAGACTTGTGTAGCTTAACGGGTAGGGAAGTCTTTGCCCGATTTTCCGTAGAATAGAGAACCTCTGCTTAGAATATTCTCTGAGTAGTCTAGACTTTGATAGTGGTATAACCTTTATAGGTTGAATGTTCTGCGAGTAGCATGTGCTACTTAAAAGGTGGACAAGGCTAGCCGGGTTATAGCCGTGGAGCGTTTTGCTAATAGTCGATAATCGTCGCGAGGTATGTGATTCTTCCTATCCTCTTGAGCATGATATTTTAAAGAATATATATATATAGTACGGTGACGTCGTGTGTTAATCGAACGTAGTTGTGCAATGATGTCTTTTGACTTAAGCACGAATAATAAGAATGCGGAGGTATTTTTAAAAGAATATATATATACGGTGGGCGTCGTGTGTTAGCGAATGTAGTTTTCGGCAATGTATTTTGACTTAAGCCTGAATAATAAGAATCTTGAAGTATTTCAAAAGAATTAAGAATCCTTTTTGAAATAAGAATAATACTTGGTTTGAAAGCTTAAGAGTTATACTAGCTTTATGGGAAGTTAGGTATAACGACTTAAGAGAGATAAAAAGAATGGTTTATTGATTTTAAGAAGTTATGAGACTTGATCTTAAAGAGAAGAGACTTGACTTAAATGAATTAATATGAATTACATGTGAAACCTCATTCGTGAGTAATGAGTACTTGGTTTTAAAAGGAATAATGTTTCTTGATTTGGAAATCGAATGAGTATCGACAAATCAACTGCGGCGTTAATAAAGGAAATGTTTTGACTAATTAAGTATTATTAAAACCAGTAGAAACCTCCATCCTGCATGAAGCTAGATGAGACAAAATGATATTACATTTCCTAGGTCATGGCTGCTTTAATAAGATTGATTTTGAACAAGAATAACCTACTCACATATAAGGCATATGTTTCTCAAATTGTTTAAAAGAGAATTATATTCTTAAGTGATTAAGACTATGAACTACGAAACCTTTCTAAAATAAGAGGCTTAAGTACTTGAAATTAGGCAAACTTGAACTTATGGAAAAGAATGTTGTTACTTGATGTTGAAAAGGAAAGTGTTTTGGTTTACCTAAAAATGTGAGTCACTCTATTTTAATACTACGGGTATCGGGTGACCTTTATAAAAGAAATGAATCTTTTAAAAAGAATTTAACGTACGTAATACTTTGGGGTCAGAACCTGGACTTTGGCATAAAATAACCTTGAGTTGTGTGTAACTTGCTTATGCTTGTGGTGATAGCCTTTGTTGTGCAAGTGTTGTATTTCTATGCTACCGAGTCCCATGGGATGGGTCGGGACACGTATTTCATCTGATTCTTCACCGAGTCCCATGGGATGGGCCGGGACACGTATTCCACATGATTCTTTACCGAGTCCCATGGGATGGGCCGGGACACGTATTCTACATGATTCTTTCCGAGTCCACGGGATAGGTGGGACACGTATTTCACGATTTGTACCTAGACTACCGCGGTGAGGAAGGAGTTCCACGCAGGCGTGAGGATGACTTGAGGCGTGAGTCCACGACTTGACATATTTGCTTTTATGTTGTGAATCGTAGTTTGGTTATCATACATGTCTCTCGCTTTATATAGACTATTATGATTTCATTTCTGATATTTTCTGATTTCACATATTTGGTACTGTTATCTTGACCTCCTCCTTGAGTGCGTTCATCTGCGGTAGAGTACATTGGTTGTGGATCCTCGCTCATGGATCACATTTGTGTTGGGAAGCCGTTTCTTCGGAGGCTTATCTTTTGGTATGTTACCTTGAGTCTGTAAGTTCTTGTACATTCAGGGGTATGGCGGGGCCCTGTCCCGTCATAGTTGTTGTCACTTTCTTAAGTGCATGTAATCTTGTGTGGCGAGTTTGTAAAAGGATAATTGTTCGGGTTTTATGTATATTTCTGAGAAGCAATTATTTTGTTAGCCTGTTTATTTATCAAATCTCTTGTTACATGTTTCTGTTTTATTTCCGATGATTTTCTCTGATGTTGTATCACTAGGGTGTCCGGGGTAAGGCACCAGTCACGTGCCCGGGAACGGGTCGTGACAGAGAGTTTTGGAGAGAAAGGTTTTATTTTGTTTTTTAGCGCAGGAAAAAAAAATCGTTATGAATTCTGGAACAAATCAAGAATTTATAGCGATTGGAAATCGATTACGAATGTTTGTAACCATTCGGATCGATCCACTGTTTATGGAGGGAAATTCGAAAATATCCGGGAAGAGAAAAACGGACCGGGTCGGTCACTAGTCGCGGGTCAGGATCGATCCGCATTGGATGTTTTTGGTTATTTAATTAGATAATTAATTAATTAAATAAATAAAAGTTTGTCTAAAAAGATAATCAATCAATCTTTGACAAATCCAAATCCAAAGCCGAAGCCGAGCCGAGCGAGCGACGACGACGGCGCGAGGGGTCCTTGTCTCCTCAACCCTTTTAGCGACTATAGAAGGTGTAATGTAATATATACACCTCTCTTCTTCTCTCTTTTTCCTATGTGGGATAAATGTTTTAACCAAAGTAAAAGGGACCTTTTACATTCCCTTCACTTTTCATCCCATCATTTCCTATTCACCAATATCAAAACCCAACATTATGTTGGTAGAATCAAGGGTCCAAACTAAAATCTTAAGGTACGAGGGAAATAACTTAAAATGTTGATAAACACCTCATCTATCTTCAAAATTGGATATGAGAAATGTTTTTCTTCAAATATGGAGGCATTTCTGACAAACTCGTGCATACCTCGATTATTTCATCAAATAACTGTTGGAAATTTACCTATTGAGATTGAGTTTATCCCGTCCTTAATGACTTGAACACATAGATCCCCGCATGTCGGAAATATTATTTTCGTACACATGCATACATCGTACAACGTATCGCTAAATTTCAAGTAGTAAAAGAGATGTTGGTACACATGTTAAGTGTTCCTAAGGCATGTAAGGATGGACGATTAATTGGCCAAATTGATGAGTCTGCCACGACGGTATGAGAAAAAAAGACTCTCTCTTTTGTGGATACGCTATCCCTTCAGTTTAAAGGTCGATTCGAGAAAATGAAAAACAAATCTACGTTTTTTGAAGGAAGAGGTTGATGCACCCAGACCCAGTTACCTGAAGTAGAGCTTTCTACCTTAACCCAAGGATCAAGCTTACCAGAATGCGAACATTGAAGTAGTTGATCCAACACAGTAATGACCTTCAGTAGTGCTTCTTCCGATTACTTTCTTAGTAGTTGCTAAAAGCTTCTTTCTTCTATATCAGGATAGGTCAAACGTGATCTTCAACTTGACTTTATCTGAAACAATAAGTTTGAATTATTTATCTAAATAAAAGAAAATGAAAAGTATAGGTTTCTAACAAGCTATGAGTTTTTTTTTAAAAACCTAACCGCTCAATGTGCAAAATACGAAAATTGGGGAAGAGCCGCGGCGCCGTAACAGGGTCGCGGCACTGAGCCACGACGGGTCAGCGTCGCGGCGCAACCAGACAAGGGTCGCGGCGCCGATCATCCAGTGAACTCGGTTGGTTACTGCCTACTTGGCACCACGGCGCCGCCAGATTAGGGTTGCGGCGCTATACGTACTGTGAACCCAAAAATCAAAGGATTCTCTTAAATGTGAACTCATTTCCCAGCCAACTCTTGGCATGATCAAGACAACCTTTGAAGAATTTTATATGACCTAATTAATGCATTCACATGGCATGTGAATGACCACTTTGCACCTACAAATAGAGTTCTCAAATGACATTTGAAATCATCCAAAACAGATCCAAATTCTGGATATTATTTGAGAGCCTCTTTTCTTCTTCTAGCAATCTTGAGTTCTTACTTCTTCTAAGGATTCACAAGTATTGGCTTGTACTTGTGAAAGTTATTGTTGTTTTATCTTGGGAGGCTATTACCCGCTATTCGTAAGTCATTATATACGGGGGTAATTTTGTCTTAAAGAGAGAGTGATATCACTCGACTCGGCAAACGTTGCTACCATTATTTTTCTGTCTATCCTTTCAGTTCTTCCAACCCTGTTCACACTCAAAATAAATAAGAAGTATAGTGCCCATGATGCCTGTACTAAGAAGTATATTGTCGGGAAATTTTTGAAATTTCATATGGTGAATGACAAGTCTGTCATGTCACAAGTCCAAGAGTTTCAGTTGATCATTCATGATCTCGAACATGAAGGCATGAAACCTAACGAAGTATTCTTGGTTGCTTCTCTAATTGAAAAAATGTCTCCTCGTAGAGCGAGTTCATGAGCTATCTCAAGCTCAAATCTAAAGAGATGACTTTTGAGGAACTTGTTATCAAGCCCCACATTCATGAGGATAACAAGAAGACCTTATCCAAAGGCAAACAACCCGTCGAGGTCAAGGCGAATTTTGTTGGACTCAAAGGCAATCCGAGTAAGAAACGAAAGTTTCTGAAAGATGGTAAGAGTCAGGCAGCCGAAAAGTTCAAAGGCAACTTCCATCACTGTGGCAAGGTTGGCCACATGGTTAAAGACTGTCGCCAGCTTAAGCGAGAGTAGCAAGAGAAGGCCAAGGAAAAAGGCAAGAGAAAATCCAAGGCCAGCGTCGTTGAAGACAAAGATCTCAATGATATGGTTGATAGGTTCTCAACCGTGGTGCTGGAAGCAAATTTGGTGGAGAACCCCAAGCAATTGTGGTTAGATACGGGTGTTACTCATCATATATGCTTTGATAGAAATGCTTTCTCCACTTACACTGCAGTTGCCGACAAGAAGCTCTATATGGGCAACAATGTTTCTTCCGACGTATTAGGAGAAGGCATAGTGGTGCTCGAGATGACTTCCGGCAAGGATCAAGCTGAAGAATGTGATGCATGTTCCGGACATCCGGAAAAATCTGATCTCAGGAACAGTGCTAGTGCATGCTGGATTTCGACTAGTGCTCGAATCTGACAAATTTGTAATTACTAAGAATGGCATCTTTGTAGGCAGAGGAATCACTTGTGAAGGCCTCTTTAAGTTAAATGTCATGTCTGTAATCCGCACTATAAATGGAAATGCAAATGTTTTTTCTTACTTGCTTGAGTCATCCAACCTATGGCATCATAGATTAGGACACGTAAACTACCAATCAATTCAATGATTGATAAAGTTGGAGTTGTTGTCATATGACGCTATAAACCCTCAATCTAAATGTGAGGTATGCGTAGAAGCAAAACTTACCAAGTCGTCTTTCCGTTCAGTTGAACAAGTTACCGCTCCTCTTGAACTCATTCACACAGACATATGTGATTTGAAGTTCGCTCAAACTAGAGGGGGGAACAAGTATTTTGTGACCTTCATCGATGATAGTACAAGGTATTGTTACCTTTACTTACTTAAAAGTAAAGATGAAGCGTTTGATGCTTTTAAACGCTATAAAGTTGAGGTTAAAAACCAATTGAGCCTACGAATTAAAGCAATTCGTAGAGATAGAGGGGAGATTATGTAGCTCCATTTGAGGAATATTGTGCCCAATCCGGCATCATTCATCAAACAACTGCACCGTACTCTCCTCAATCAAACAATATTGCTGAACGCAAGAACCATACGCTAAAGAAAATGATGAACGCCTTACTTCTCAATTCCGGTCTTGCACTAAACATGTGGGGAGAAGCAGTTCTCACTTCTAACATGATTCTTAATAGAGTCCCTCACAAAGGCAAGGAGAAAACTCCATACGAACTATGGAATGGAATGACACCCTCTTACAAATACTTAAGAGTATGGGGTTTTTTGGCTAAGGTCGAGGTACCTAAACCAAAACAGGTCAATATATGACCTAAGACTGTAGATTGCATATTCATTGGATACGCAAAGAACAGTAGTGATTCTCGCTTTATAGTATATAAGTCAAATGTACCAGTACAATTCTAGAATCAAGGAATGTTGTATTCTTTGAGACAATCTTTCCTAAAAAGGAAAATGAAGTTACTTCACGCAAACGAAGTCATGATTCCCCGGAATTTGATGACTCTGACCAAGTGGATACAGATGCGAATGAGAATCCAATTGATCTTGAGGTTGAACCTGGCGAAGTAAAAGGGTCAGAAAAGAGAAATCCTTTGGGCCAGACTTTCTAGCTTATCTGGTTGAGAATGAACCACGGACAATTGCAGAAGCATTGTCAACTCCAGAAACACCGCTTTGGAAAGAAGCTATGGAAAGTGAAATAGAGTCCATCGTACAAAACCATACATGGGTGTTGGTTGATATTCCTTCGGGAAATAATCCACTAGGTTGTAAATGGGTACTTAAGCGAAAGTACAAAGCTGATGGATCTATAGATAAGTACAGGGCTAGGTCGGTAGCTAAGGGATACCGACAAACGAAAGACCTTGATTACTTTGATACGAACTCCCCAGTATCTAGAATGAACTCTATATGGGTGTTCATTGCCATCGCATCCCTGCATGACCTTAAAATACATCAAATGGATGTTAAGACTGCCTTCTTAAATGGAGATTTGGAAGAGGAAATATACATGGAACAACCCGAGGGGTATGTAGTTCCAGGACAAGAGGAGAAAGTCTGTAGACTTGTCAAATCTCTGTACGGGCTGAAATAAGCTCCCAAACAATGGCATGAAAAAATTTGATAGTACACTACTATCAAGAGGTTTCTCCATCAAGGAATGTGATAAATATGTTTACGTGAAAGAAAACTCTGACTCATTTGTCATGATTTGTCTCTACGTAGATGACATGTTGATCACATGTAGTAGTCGAACCTTGATTCTGGAAACAAAGAACACGTTAAAACAATGTTTTGATATGAATGACATGGGTATTTCAGATGTCATTTTAGGAATTAAGATTTCTAAATCATCTGACGGACTAGTGTTGTCTCAGTCTCACTATATAGAGAATGTCTTGAGAAAGTTTGAGATGTTTGTTGTCCGTCATTAAAGTCACCAATGGATATGAATCAAGACATTGATAAGAATCGTGGTGCACCCATACTCCAGGAGCGATATGCGCAGGTAATCGGCAGTTTTATGTATGTAATAAATTGTACCCGACCTGATATTGCTTATGTCGTCAATCAATTGGCGAGGTTTACACGTAATCCCAGACATGATCATTAGAAAGCGCTTGATCGAATACTTCGATATTTGAAATATACAATGTCCTACGAATTACATTACTCGAGGTATCGGTTATGCTTAGAAGTGCAGATGATCTGGCCGGATATCCGATATAAGGAACACCAAGTCCACTAGTGGGTACATTTTTACAATTAATGGTGGGGATGTGTCCTGGAAGTCCTCCAAACAAACTTGCATCTCCCGATCCACTATGGAATCGGAGTTCATCGCTTTAGACAAAACAGGTGAAGAAGTTGAATGGCTTCATGACTTCTTGGAGGATATCCCTTGATAGGATAAACCCGTACCTTCAGTAATGATCCACTGCGACAATCAGTCGACATTAGAAAGGGCACGAAGTAGCATATACAACGGCAAGTCTTGACACATTTGTAGGATACATAAGACCATTAGGTAGTTGATCTACACGGGTATCATCTCCATCGATTACATAAAATCAAAGGAGAATATAGCTGACCCTTTGACTAAGAGATTACCCAAAGATCAGATGTTCTGCCTGTCTAGGGGAATGAGCTTAAAACCTAAGAAATAAGAACCAATACGGTGGTAACCCTACCATACTGACTGGAGATCCTAGAAATTTAGTTAAATGGGAAAACTAAGTTGTAAAGGCTCAGCTGAGCGCTTCGAGAAAAGCAAGAGCACTTCGGATATTGGTTCCTTATGGAAACACTAATCCAAAGCCTTCCCACGATAGATATTAAAGTGCTACCTGCATGGTGGGTACAGGTTAAGTGTCAAAGTCTCAACATAACCCTCGAGAGTCGAGGTTAAGATGAAGATACTTTTAATAATTCCTAATACTCGTATAGTGGGGTACCTTGTAGGAGATTACCTATTTAAGTGCGAGGGCAGGCCGCCTCAATCGTACACACTTAAGAATCCAAGTGTGTCCACGGCCACAACAGACAAAACAATAAAGAAGAAACAACAGATTGGATAGTTAATGTGTCTTATCATTGTCTTGGCATAAACTGACGGTTCAAGACATCACATTCACCGCGCAGTAAGTATGTCCGATGGTATTTGACTAGGGAAGGTTCAAGGCTGTAGGCTACCTATTCCGATGCAATATACTTCCGCTGATAGATTGCTAATGGCTGGCACCTCGCGTGCACCAACACCTTTTCAAGAGGGGATTGTTGGAAATATTATTTTCATACACATGCATACATCGTACAACATCTCGCTAAATTTCAAGTAGTGAAAGATATGTTGGTATACATGTTAAGTGTTCCTAAGGCATGTAAGGATGGACGATTAATTGCTCAAATTGATGAGTCTCCCACGACGGTATGAGAAAAGAAGAAATGTGCAAAATACGAAAATTAGGGAAGAGTTGCGGCGCCGCGACACCGAGCCACGACGGGCGGTAGCGGCGCGCCTCGACAAGTCGCGTGGCCGTCGTCCGATGAACTAGGTTAGTTCTTGCTGCGGTGCCGCAGCACGCCCGATTAAGTGGCGCTATCGTCTGATGAACCGAAAATCAAAGGATTCTCTGAAATGTGAACTCATTTCTCAGCCAACTTTTGGCATGATCAAGGCAACTTTTGAAGAGTTCTATGTGACCCAATTAATGCATTCACATGGCATGTGAATGACCACTTTGCACCTATAAATTGAGGTCTCAAATGACATTTGAAATCATCCAAAACAGATCTAAATTCTGGATATTATTTGAGAGCTTATTCTTCTTCTAGCAATCTTGAGTTCTTTCTTCTTCTAAGAATTCACAAGCCATTGTACTTGTGAAAGTTATTGTTGTTTTATCTTGGAAGGCTATTACCCGCTATCTGTAAGCCATTATATACGGGAGTAATTTTGCTTTAAAGAGAGAGTGTCATCACTCGACTCGGTAAACGTTGCTACCATTATTTTCGTGTCTATCCTTTCAGTTCTTCCAACCCTGTTCA
This sequence comes from Przewalskia tangutica, assembly GCA_029844215.1. Lineage (NCBI taxonomy): Eukaryota > Viridiplantae > Streptophyta > Magnoliopsida > Solanales > Solanaceae > Przewalskia > Przewalskia tangutica. The sequence continues at coordinate 37,260,633 of CM056731.1, read as the reverse complement.
CACTCAAAATACCCAACAATAACTACTATGTCTCGCTAATACATCACATCTTTGTGTGCGTCACGGACATTATACTTTCCAAACCTTTAATTCTTTGTTGGTTTCTCTGGACCACTGAGCCACCCAAGTCCCAAGTGTCTTCTTTTGTACATATCTCAGAGGGATAGCTAAAGACACGAGGATGGGGAAGATATATAATATTATACTAATAGTCATATAGGTGGGTGCAGTGTAGATGTTGCTTCTTTGGCATTTTGTTGCACTAACGGTTTAAAATGGGTATTTGTTCTTTATGCCAGAATCTGCATCTTAAAGGATTTAGATACCATTAAAAATGGCAATTGTGAACGACCCACACTCATGGACCCTAGGATTAAAGATATTTGTCTACTAATGAAAGTGCCTTGTTCACATACATTCAATAGAAATTATTTTATCTTGAATCAATTGTGTACAGCCTGTTTATGTATTTGTTGCTTACAAGTAACAAGTTGCCTCAGCATCAGGAGTTTTCTCTCCAGAGAAACATAAGTGTTAGCGGAGAAAGAGTACTTCCTACAGAAAATGGCCACCCAGTCAAAAAGCACAATTCTAAGACAGTACTGTTGAGCCAATATGTCAAAGTGAACTAGACATGACAGAACACAAGACTAATTAGGTTTCTGAATAAAGAATTTCACAAACTACAATTGAAAATAGCAACCAGGAAAAAAGGAACAAATCTTGTTGATTTCTGCTCTCCTCTTAAACACTTGCCCACCACAAATTATAAACATATGTACCCATCTGCAATAGTACAATACGATGCCAATTCCCTTTTGGTGGCAGCAGAATAATTAACTAAGACTAGTTGGTCGCCTATATGAATCTTTGTTACCCATTTTGCTCCATATAGACCCGGTTCCCATATTCAATAAATGAAGTTCTCTGCACTTTCTATGACATAAAATCTCTCTCCAAGATTAAAGGAGTAATAGCAAATATTAGGCTACTATGATCATGTCAATTAAGGGGTAGGTCGTTTGGACTGAAGTTGGGCGGTTTAAGATGGATTGAATCAATAGATGTGTCAATGTTCAACTATGTCCAAAGATTGTTTAGGCTAGATGAGTTGGATCAAGACGGGCTACATGATGAGCCATAACACAACTAGTCCAACTTACCCACTTTTCAAACATTTTGAGAAACTAAAAATAAAAAAATATTTTAAAAAAAAAATCAAATTCAAATAAATTTTTTTAATAAAAATTTAAAATGAAAAACATTTTAAAGTAAAAAATATTTTAAAAAGAAAAAAATTAAAAATATCATATAAATTTAAATTAAAAATTAAAAATAATTTAAATTTTTAAAATACAAAAAACTAAAAATAATTAAAAAGGAGTTAACCATATTTTGTAGCTTTTGATGAGTGAATTTAGGCTCCTTTGATGGGTTCTGATGATTTGTAATGAGTCAACTTGAGTTAATCCAAATCAGCTCATCTTCAAATCACTCTAATCCAAACTCATTAAAGCTTGAACGGGTTGGACATGTCAAATAGATTTAGTCTAGTTTTACCACCCCTAATGCCAACAAGACATCCTTAATTTTAACTAGTGGCATTACCCATATAGATCATTTCCTTTCGTTGTACTCTACCTTTTGCCAAGGCATGAATTCAATGGTGGATTTTTCGAGACAACTTCCATGCGACTTTAAATCTACCTTATCACTTTTAACAACTTCAACCATTATTGATCCACACCTAAAGATCTATGCATCTGGAGGTTTATTTATGACATGACGAAATGATCTCCAGACCTTTCATTTTATCTTCTAATGTGTGATACTTGCACCTTATGTCGAACTTTGATCACTTTTAGTCATGCATGACCAATGTGTTGGGCCTAAAAGGCCTAATGTTCACTCTCACGTAACATTGTCTACCTTACAACTGTTCCACTTAACTTGCCTCTTGTTTTGGTAGGTATCTTCCTATTGCACAACACTCAAAAGTAGACAATTGACTAGTTTTGTGCTTTGTCATCCTACCGCAACCCTTCTCCTTTATTGACTTGGAACCAGCAAGTTGAGCAAGCTCACACAGCAAACTTTAAGGTTCAAGTAGATACTAGAAGTCATTCAGCAAAGAGGGATGGGAAATGCTTCAATCAGAGATTCAGGCAGATAGACTTTCTGCTAAAGTAATAAAACCCTCCTATGACAACCTCCAGCAGAAAAACACAGATAAAATTTGACATTCCCCAAAGAATGTACTCCTAAAGAGAAGGCAGCAATCATCAAAAATGGCCTGACTGTGTTGCAATGAGGTTGACCAGTAATTAGAAATATATAACATACAAATAGGGAAAACCAAATAGAAAAGGAAAAATGAAAAATAACTAGGGGCATGCCAGCACAATTTATAAGGCACCAAATATTCCTGTACACAATTTGTTCCCAGATATATCTGGTCCTGATTCCTGTATATGGAAAAGATATCCTCATTATACTTGCTTAAATCTAAACAATGTGCAAGAGCATATGTCATAACAAAATTTAGCAGGCTTTCAAGCCTGTCCCTTTTCATGAATTGCCTTGTAGCACTGGAGACTACAAAGAGGAAGTTTTGTCTTAGAATCACGGTACTTGTACGGATTCACACAGGAAGGACCAGCGCATTGCTCACGAGGGGGAGGGTAACTGCAATTTAGCAATAAAAACACAATTCAGAACCCGTTAGCAACTTAGATAGTGCTTCATTCATGTAGCAAATCAAAGATATCCAGGCTCCACCTCCTGTCTCCAATTTCATAGAAGACAAAAGAAAAGTGGGGATGGAGAAAAACTGTTACCTGCAAGGTTTAGAGTTAAAAATATGAGGTAAACCCATATCTTCAGGAAATGTCACAACAGTCCCAGTAGGGCCCATAACCACTCTGACAGTGCTTTTTGCAAGCATCTGCTCTTTGGCAGCCTTCTCCTGCCAGATAGAACATTAATTAATTGGCAGCTTCGTAACATCGCTACAGAGGGCAATGTACCTTCAAACAAGCAGTTTACCTGAGCCAACTCTTCCTGCCGCTTCTTTATTTTATCTTCTCGCTTCTTCCTGTTAGAATCTTGGCCTAGAATTTTCCTAATTGCCTCAGCCTGCAAATTCCAAAAGGTTATGCTCACTTCATCATCATATGATCTTAAAGGAGCACATACATTAAGCAGAGAAAGGAACAAAGGCAAACCTCTGATTCACGAGCAGCCTTCTCATTTTGCATTCTACGTTTCTGAGCAGCCTCTGCTTTCTTCAGTTGCTGCTCAACATCTGTGAGCTTCTCCTTTTGATCTGTCGAAAAGTAAACATGGCAAGACCAATTGGAAAATCAGAAAAAAGTTGTAGGGCAAAGAAATAAGACTGGAACATATAAGTAACTACAGTGTATTACTTCGAGGTGGCGCCGGTGGTAAACCATTAGGGAACTCGATCTGACTCACAGAAGCAGAAGAATCCTTGCTAGATAGGAGAGCTCGTTGTCGTGTTGTAAGAGTCATTTCTCCTCTCGTCCCTTCGATCGATGAATCTGAGGATTCCTTCCTTTGTTTCTGCTTCTTTTTTCCTTCAGGCTCACCATCAGATAGGAGCTCTTCCACCTCATAAGCAGTGTCCTCAGAACCTTGCTCTGATTTCTTCCTACCATCTTTCCTTGACTTTCCCACAGTTTCATCCTTTTCATACTTGCTAACCTTTGAAACCCGGGAAAGACTTCTTTTATTGGTTAATTCCTCCTCAAAATCTTTATATCCTGCAATCTTCGAGGTTTTAAGCTTCTCCAAGTATCGAATCTCGTCATCTTTGTCCTCATCAAACCACTCCGATACACGCCTCTTTGGCACCCTCTTACTCTTACGAGTTGGATCTGACTTGTCACCTCCTTTTCCGAATGCGTTCATCATTGGCGTCTTCCCCATATCGTCTTTGCCAGCACCAAAAGAGCCTTTGGGCGAATCTCTCGACGTAAATCCTTGCAACCCTCTTTTCCTTTCTGAAAGACCGTCTTTGTTCGAAGTGTCCTAGAAGTGAGGAGAAGGTTAATTGGACAGCTTTGAAATTTTATTACAGTGATAATCTGACAAAAAAATTATACGTCGAAGATTTACTAGAAATAAATGTAGATTTCATCCTTGATTAAAGAGTCAAGTTGGATTTAAGAAATCCAAATAATTAACTACTTCAGAAGAAACACGTGATAAACCTGTGGATTGAATCTCTGCTGTGGCAACGAGCCATCCAAGGCGCGTGCACTTGTAGTAGACAAACCACCACCATATGCACCATGAGAACCGGTTTTGGTTTGAATTGTGCGTGTTACGCCCCCAACTTTCAGCTTAACCTTTTTCAGCTTGCTATCATTGCCAATACCATCCTGAGCAGTTCCTGGTTGCCTAAGAGAGGAGCCATGCTGGGCATATGTAACATCTCCTGGATCTCCATTACTATATAACATACTAGATCCCCCGTCCTTACTCTTTTTGAAATTGTAGTTCTCATCCACTCTGGAAGCAGAGCCTCTAGACATGCAATGATTAAGGTTGAACATTTTCCGTCTAGCAGTGGCATCATCAATGTTCTCATCACTGGAAACCCTACCAAATTCATCTGAAACTGGTGTTAAGGGAGATTGATCACGGCTTTCAGGAAAAAATGGCTTTTCTGGTCTAGGTCGCCGCAACATGTGGCTTCTTTTCTTTCTAACAGTGGGATTGAGCCCTTCAAATCGAGTTCCACCAGACTCGTCCATGACACGTAAGAAGATTAGGGTCCACCAGCAACACGTGTACTAATCACGGCAAAAAGACACTCCTCCTAAATGAGTTTGGTAATTGCTGCACCAAACTGGAAACTGCAAGCATTCAAAGACATGTCCTTTATTTGCTAATTCATTTATGTAGAGAAACATCAATAAGTAAGAAGAAGAATAAGAAGTTCGTTTCGTTCAGCATTTAACGATAAGTAAGAAACATGATACTGAAATCAATTTGAATATCCACAATTCACAACACGGGTAATGAAAGTATCCTTAATAAAATGTGAAGTATCAATATAATGTCATATAGAGCTTTCAGGAACATATTAATGGCCTTACATAACTCCGTCTATGTGCAAAGACAATTCATAAACAAGATGTCATAGGATTTTCAATACTAATGAATTAATGGCCTTAAGTAACTCCGCCCATATGTAAAGTATAGCTGATCCCAAACACGAATAAATGAGAGTTGTGGTAGATTAACAAAAACAACATACCCACTGTAATTATGGGTCTGGGGAGGGTAGAGTGTGTGCAAGCCTTAACCCTACCTTGGGAGGTGGAGAGGTTGTTTCTAATAGAAACTCGGCTCAAAATAAAGCAATATCAAAGCAGGTCAAAAAGGAAAAAGGACCCGTAACTACAACAAAAAAGTACATTAAGTGAAGAACAAAAGACAGTTGATCATAACAATAATCAAAGGACAAGAAACTACAGGAAAAATACTAGGACTACTTGTGGTAGATTAACAGTCATCTTAAAATAGTCAAACTACCATGAATTCTCTAAATATAAAACTAGTTGAAAAAGTGCCCACCTAGGTATACACACTTGAATAGAACCGAATAGATACGGACGATTCATATAGCAAATACCAACAAAATCAAATTCAAAATTAAAATTAGCTGATTGTTTGATTGAATTAACTTAGGAGTAACTGGATTAGCCAAAAAGAGACCCATTAGACGGACAACATTCTCAAAACAGACACTTCCAGATGAAGCAACGAATTACAATCAATTTCAGAATTTCAGCCAAATTGACACCAAACCAACAAATTATAACAAACCCATTTACGAATACAGGTAAAGCCCAATTCACGCCCCAGTAAAACAGCAAACTAGAAGAAATTCAACAAGCCCAATGAATTACCCATGAACCAAAAGAGAAATATAGAAGCAAATACCTCGAGAATAGCGGCGGCGAAGATAGGCGAATAAGAATAAAAAGAAACAGAAAGAGTGAAATAAGGGAAAGATAGAGACAATATATAGATATAAGAGAGAGTAAAAGGGTTGATAGAGATATGGAAGAAATAAGGAGAAAAAAATATGGAAATTGGGGTTAAGTAATTTATTAGGGTTAGGGAAGTGAAGGGTCTTCTCCATTTTTGCCTTTCCTATTCTTACTCCACACTATCTCTTTCTCTCACACACAACCCTGTAATCTTGTTTTATTGGAGTGTGCCTTTTCTTTTTTGACTTAATAATCCTGTTTATTTTTTCAGTTGTATATGTGTAACAGATATAGTTGATGTCACGTGACCTGTCTATTATAAAAATGCATTGCCTATACACCCTTATAATCTGACTTTTTTTCTTTACTTACGTCTTTGTGCTTCTAAATCTGCGCATGTTAACACAGCGACTCACGTTAGCATCACGGCATCACCTATACTATACGCACGTGCTGACTTTGTTATTGAACAACTATAATTGCACCTCAATTTCACAAACAAGTTGAGATAGTCCGCAATAGGCACCAGCACCAGCTTGTTTGGCGGTTTGGCCGAGCGATTTTAAGGTTAAAAGCAATTTATTTTGAGAAAAAATGTTTTTTTTATTATTTAAGGTATTTGGTCAATTAATAAAATTACTTTTAAGTAGAAGCTGAAGTTATCCCTATCATAAATACATATTTACCAAATATATTCCTCATTAATTCATTAAGTTCTAATTAATAATCTTTTATTATATTCTACGTTATATTTTTGTGTTTAATTTTAATTTGTGGATTGATTTTAAATTTTATTTTGATTGATGTCTTTTAGTATAATATTTAAATCACCATGTTGATATTATATCAATATTTAATTATTTTATTTGTTTATCTATGTATTATATTAATTGAAAATTTTAATATGTACTTTAAAATTTTAATTAAATAAAGATAAAAACTTAATTAAAGTTATTCATATAGATATTTAAAATAATTTTTCTCTAGAAAATAATCTTAATAACAAATGTTCATTGATACTTGTCATTTTTGGTAATTTGACACTCAAAGGTATTTTTTAAGAAGATTAATCAAACACAATATTGCTTATCAAAAGTACTCAAAAGCACTTTTCAAATGAATTAGTCAAACACAAAATGATTCTTATCAAAAGTACTTTTAAAAAAGACTTATCACAGTAAGCAATTTTTAGCCGCTTGATCAAACAAGATCTAAGTTTAATTCATATTATTAGTATTATTATATTAAATAAAAATAAGTTTTTTATATATTTAAAGTTAACTTCTTACACGCTTTCAAGTTTTACCCCTCCTGAGGATGTGGCTCCTCTAAGCATGGAGTCGAGTCAAAGTTGAGCCGGCTCTACTCTTTGCCAGTCCTACTATTTTCACTAATATAGACTTAGTGCCCGTTTTGTTGAGCTTTTAGAAAGGCCAAAAGTATATTTTTTTAACTAAAGTGTTTTTGGCCTTTTTTTGGAGTGTTTGATTAAAAAAGTAAAAATGTTTTTGGCAAAAGCAAAAACTATTTTACCTCTCCTTTCAAAAGCCCAAATTAAATTTGGGCTTTTGAAAGTAGAGGAAAAATGATTTATGCATTTTGTGATTTTTAAGCCAAAAATATTTTTTTTATTGACAATCAAACAACTAACATTTTTTTGATAAAAGTTCTACTTCTATAAGTTTTTTTTAATAAGTTGTACCAAACGGGCACTTAGGCTCCGTTTGGTACAACTTATTAAAAAGAATTTATAAGAGTAGAGCTTTTTTAAATAGAGCTCTTTCAAGTAGAGTTTTTATCAAAAAATTGTTAGGTGTTTGGTTATCAATAAAAAAAACAATTTTGTACAAAAAACCAAAAAATTTAAGTCATTTTACCTCTACTCCAAAAAGCCAAAATTTTGAATTTTTGAAATAAGTACTTATTTTTTAAAAAATAAACACTTATGAGCTTAAAATAAGTTCAATCAAACACCTCTCAATATTTTAATAAGTGCTTATTTGGAAAAAAAACACTTATGAGCTTAAAATAAGCTCAACCAAACACACACTTAATTCCTCCCCCAAAGGTGTTTTTGAAGAAATTATAATACTAATTCTTTATTAATTACTACAGACAGAATATTGCAGTAACTTCTTTCAGATCGAAAGAAGTTGTTTCCATAGAGTTGTTTTCTAATCCGTATGATAAACAAGGTTATCCCATACTAATATCATTCTGTAGTCTTTTTGGTGTCAAAAATCTACAGAACTATCTCTAAGGAATGTACTAAACTTTCATCAATTAATAGCAAGGCAAACTCGCCTACAGAACCGACCTAATAGACACCTTCAAAGCTCATGTCATGTCAGTAGCAAAAGTCACAGCAACTGAAAATACTTTCGAAGCACTTCAAAAAACAATTTCTTCTCCCATGAAATAAGTGTTCGTAGTTCTACAAGCTCAAGGTAGTGTGCCACTATTTTTACAATCTCAAAATACTCCTTCTCACTTACACCCTACACAATTCCTTATCCAGTTGAATTCTGCTTTGCTAACCAGGTACTGTTAGGAGAATCCATGATAAGTGATACAGCCCTTAAAAGTTACTCCTATAGAATTTGAGGATAAAGAGGAATTCACACAAAGGCGCACCACACAGATAAATAAAATTCAACTTTTATCCCACTTCAACTGAACCACTGCCATCAAAGTACATATGTACAAGCTCTCATCCAAACAAGTAGAGAATGGTCATACAGAGAAAATTGAACAATGGGCTCTCTACAGGGGATGAAAGAAACCAATAGATTCTCCAAAGCATTGGCAGATCCACTTCCCAGGGTCTGTCTCACTTCGGCCAACCCACTTCAAATTCTCCCGTTCTGCTGCATTATGATCGAAAGATCAGAGCATTGGAAGGCCTTCCAACAATGTTCATCTTCCTTCATGAAGATCTTCTGAGAATACAGCTGCCCTAGATACGTCATTCTCGAAGACACTCAAACCAGAGTAACAACCAGAAGAAAACATAGACGAGGTACCGTCTGATTCAAAGGTTGTTGATGACTGCCTTAAGTTAGGTCGAGTGCCAGGATTTATGGTAGTATCCTGGTACTCAGTTACCCGCTGAACCATTTTGAGCGATTGAACCACTTCTCCCATTGTAGGCCGTTGGCTAGCTTCCACAGCAACACAAGCTGCTGCAATTGTGCAAACCCGCACAAAATCCTCCTTTGGGAACTTCCCATCAAGCCTTGGATCAGCAAGTTCTTCCAACCGATCCTTGTCTCTAAGTATTGGTCTAGCCTGAAAACAAAATACATCCCTTTCTTTTTACAGCCTTTTTCAAGGAGAGTCCAATGATAAAAAAAAAACTTCTACTTTTGTAAAGTAACCAAAAGGGGAACAAATGGAGACATGAATTCTAAAGATGAGTAAATGTACAACTACACTAGTATGATCTGTCTATGATCTGAAGTAAAAAAATGTAATAGCACAAGTACCGACAATATAACACTTACCCAAGTAACAAGATTCTCCTGTCCTGACGGTTGTGCCATATCTACAGGCTTCCTTCCTGTCAACAGTTCAAGGAGGACAACCCCATAGCTGTACACATCACTTTTTACCAGTAAGTGACCAGTCATGGCATATTCAGGGGCTACATACCTGCAAAACGGTGCTTCTCAAATTAGTCAATGTTATATTTTAGAGAAGCATGTGTTATCGAAGAAACACTAACCCAAATGTGCCCATAACACGAGTTGAGAGGTAATTTTCCTGGCCTTCCGGTGCCTGTTTCGCAAGGCCAAAATCAGCAACTTTAGCATGAAAGTTGTTCTCAAGCAATATATTTGATGCCTTAAAATCTCTATGGATAACACAAGGTTGAGAATCTTCGTGCAAGTATGCAAGTCCTCTCGCTGCATCAAGTGCAATTTTCATTCTTGCGTCCCAGTCCAGTGGGCAGTTTAATCCTAAGGGGCCTGCAGCAAATGAGTGCAATTGTTAAACTACTTTTTTTTAATAACGGTAACTAGCACAATTGTTAAACTACTTGATAAGTTGAATAGGTTGCGACCACCTTGTCTAGAAACTAAACCGTTATAAAAAAGACACTTTAAACTGTTCACTTAGACTTCTAAACAATGTTCTAAAAACGCTAGGCGGGACCAGGGCGGGGAATGGCCGCCTAGCGGCTAGGCGGGCGCCTAGGCGGATTCCTAGGCGGGTGTATTTTTTTAATATTTTACATCAATTGTATATATATCATATATGCATAAAATATCATCACTACTTCTATTTAATTTGGAAGCATTTGAAGTCGACTCTTGATTTTCAATTGGATTAGAACTCATTTTTGCAACTTACAATAATTAATAACCTGCAAAATATTAAAATAAGTCCATTAACAAATTAAATACCCCCAAATAATCAATCAATAAAATAATTACTTTCAAAATGAGTAAATGACAAATATTCACAAATGACAAATGACAAATCATTCACTATAATTAATTGGGGGTGTGTGTGTATATATATATATACATATATATATATATATATATATATATATATATATATATACATATATATATATATATATATATATATATTGTATATATATTGTATATCATGTATTAATTGTACAATTATGAACATTAATCATAATTCAGAAATTTTAACCAATAATTATAAATGCATTTGTTTCCAAATAATTCTCAAAGAATTAATGTCTCACTCCGTCAAAATCGAGAAATAGTCTAAATTAAATATGATAAAATAATTACATCTCCATTTAAATTTCTTAATCTCTAATTAGTATCAAATCTGGCCTTAAAACAAAGCTTTTAATCTAATTAGGCAATGTTTGAAATGATTTAGTCATTCTTTAATTTAAAAAGTGGTCATATTTGTAAAATGTGTTCATACTCAATTAAAGCTTTAAAAACAACTACATTGGGCCTTTCCTTTTAAATTCAAATCGGCCAATCTCAGGCCAAAAGAGGCCCAGACCCGGCCCAAGTTGTATCTTAAGCGGACAAAGGGAAACAGTGCAACACCCTTTTTCATTTTTTTGACCCTTTACGAATTGGGAGACACAAACCCGACTAGGGTTCCTTGGCTTCGTCTCCATTCAATGGCAAAGACAACACTGTGCGTTTGCAAGGGTACGTCTTTCTCTATGTCTCTACATAGATGGAAGAAGAAGGCTTCCCTCTCACTTACCCTCTGTTTGCTGTTATATAGTCAAAAAAAATCGGACTGGGCCGCCTAGGGCAAAATCGGGTCGGGTGACCTGCGCCTAGCGCTTAGGCGGCCGCCTAGGCCGTTTTTTAGAACACTGCTTATAAACACCTCCTCCTCAGACGCATGCCTGATTTTTATTGGGCCCAAGACACACAAATTCATTTTTTATGAGGAATGAGACTTGTAGGATCTCTACATACTCTAATACCGCGTTATAGAATCTAAATAGTCACTCCAAGTTTAGGGTAATGGTAGAATAGCTAAGAACCATTGTAATGACTTTCGAGACCTCGTACAACATATGTGAGAATTCATATTTATTTGCATCTCCAGTAGACAGGTTGAACACGTTGGAGTTACCTTTCCTTTATGTGACTTCTTACTAGATAAGCAAATTACAAATTAAAATAGCAAGGCAGATGCTGTATCTCTTTAGTTGTGAAGTTGACAAAGGATAAAGTCACAAAAAAACTTACCATGAAGCCAAGCCTCTAGACTCCCATTTGAAACAAGCTCATAACACAGTAGGTTCTGTGAGGACTCCCGACTGCTATAGTAACCAACAAGTTTCACAAGATTTCGGTGATGCAGCCTACTAAGCATCTCAACCTCAACTAGAAACTCTTTATCTCCTTGTTGACCTCCATTAGTAAGTCTTTTTATAGCAACAGCAGTACCATCATTCAGCACACCCTTGAAAACTCTGCCAAAGCCGCCCTCTCCAAGTATACTAGATGGTGCAAAGTTATTTGTAGCTTCTTTCAGTTCCTCATATGGAAGATACCGTGTACTGGTTGGATGGGGAAAGGATCCCTCAGCTGGAACAGCGGCCGCACGCATCGGTTTTGCTATCAAGAAATTGAAATACAAGTGAAAGTTTATATAGCTAGAGACTTGGGCGGTGCTACAAGTAAAAACAAAAACATCTCATTTATCGTTTTATGCATTTAAAGAACCGATAAAAACATGTCTAGTTAGTAGAAAAATAGTTTCATGGAGTTCCAATTTCTTCATTATTATCAGTCAATTAATGATATTTTTGGTTCAAAGGAAACTGATAGCTCAAGTATAGCATTGTGTGTGTGTTAAATACCACTAGTATTGTGGGTTTAACCAACCAGTTCAAGTAGAATAACCATTTTAAGTAGCTCGTAGACAGGAAATTATGAGAGCTCAAGGTCATACGCAACCCAAAGATTTTGCAGAAGGGGAAAAACTCATTTTAACATTAGTTTTGAACGAAAGATCAACGGAATCTTCTCCAAACTTTTAATATGTCTTATTTGACCAGAAGTTAGTAGTTTGCAGGATTCCTGATCAAGCTTCTACTACTCCTCAAGTAACACTAGTCCAAGTTAACAAGAGAGAGCCTTTTCCATCCTTGTTTCTTCTGTTCACCAATCCAACTTTCTGTTCCTAGTGGGTGGAACTTAAAAAAGAAGACAGGTCCAAGTCCGCGGAATATACAGTAGCACTTACCAGCTTCTTTGTGGGATCCTTTCTTCTGTCCTTGCTTAGATCCACAGTAACAAATAAAAAGTGTTGATATGATAGTGATGATTAAGATGCCAGCGACAATCCCAACAATAAGAATTAAACTTGGATGTCTCGCTTTGTCCGAAGACACTGTTACTGCAGGAGCTGAAGGCAGCTTCGGAGATGCTTCAACTGGTGACATAGCAGAACGAGGAGCTGCATATCAAAGAATTCACGAAATATGAAAACAAATGTCGAATTGAGAGGTTAATACACCCCTCCCCCCCCCCCCCCAAAAAAAAAAAATCAGCCTGTACTAGAGGAAATTATCTGCACATCAGGTGAGAAATATAACCAGAAGCAAGTACCTTGTGATGAAACTGGTGGCTTAAACCAGGTAATGTTGAGCAATTGGTATCCACCCACTAGTGTTGGGTCTAGATGGATCTTATGCATTGCTAACGAAGCATTTATTGCAAAAGCTTCATTAGTTGATAAGCTAATTCCCTTATTTGGTGTGATATCCATAGATATATTTAGCTTTGAAAGATCCACCAGGTAAAAGTTGATTAGCTCAATTTGAGAAACCTTTAAACTTAATTGTGAAGCAAATTCATTTAAAAAAAGTTTCCAATTTGGATTTGATGAGACATTCAAGAGGAGAAGGTCGATCTTTAACGGGTAAACACACTGGCAGTCCAGGCTTCCTCGTTTGAGCACCATATCTGGTCCACAACAGTCTGCCAAAATGAGAAAGAAACAAAAAATACATAAATGTGGAGATATATCTCCCATGGGGGAGGGCAGAGAGCGATAACTTCACTGACATGTTATAAAGAGATAGGTTTTGATTCTTACATGTGTTTTTGAACTTAGCCACACCAAAGGATAGTTAGCTCATGAGTCAGTATTTAAAAGTGTCCTTTATGTTGTACCAGTGTGAATATATCTACACTCCCATTATCCTTATTTGTGTAATTTGGAGAATCAACTTGTTTCTTTGATTAATGAAACATAATTTCCAGTATTTTAAGTGGTGTTTGGTTCCAAAACCAATAGAGGTTGATTTTGAAAACCAAACACTATTGTTGTTTGGTATATAACCAATTTGGGAATCAGCGGTCAATTTTGGAAATCAGCTTTTCCAAACAAAACCAACACTGTATTCTGATTTCTCAACATTAACCTATGGCCTCGTTTTCATTCAGGTCCTTGCATTGCAGTGTCGAACTCTTTTTAGATTTATGACCCATCCCCACTCATCACTTTTTTGGTATTCCCCTCCATTGGGGTTCAGTAGAGAGAGAAAGTAGTCCTTCTATGATTTTTCAGCTATTCAGAAGTAAGTTTGACAGCAATTTAAGATATGTAGCTGGTTTCATTAGTAATTTCTAACCATATGAAAGTGTAAAATATTTTCAGCTTGAGAGATTATTTTCAAAAGTTTATAACTCAGAGATTCTGGAAACAAGTAAATTCAAACACTAACTTTTTAATTCTTCCAGAACTTAAATCCAAATCAATCACAATTATTCCCAGAAACAAAACCTAAAACCAGTACATCCATAACCAGTCCAATGTCAAATACATCGAGGCTCTTTATTTCTAAAACAATTGGTTATTGTATTTCTTATATAGTTGCTGCTTATGAGACTTTCCTTCCCTATAAAATATGATGTATAACCCCAAGAATCAAGATTATGACCTTTGTATCTAATACTGTCTTCCCCCCCACCCCAATCCCCCCTTTTTGCCTTTTTTGTGAGAATGAAGGAAATATAACATTTATACACTAGGCCGGTTGAAGTTCATTAAGCAGAAAGATTCTTACTGGAAGTGTGAGGAGAGAGTGGTGGCTGAGCCAAACCAGCGGGTAGAGTACTAGGACCGGATTGTGTTGGAGCAATCTCTGCCGAATGTGGAGGTGCAAGGCCAGCACTAGGAGGCACCAATCCACTTTTCTTCATTGATGGCTTCGATAAGCCGGAACTGGAAGGAGGTTGTGCAGCAGTTACTAAAGGACCATAATCAGGAGGCTGAGCTGGAGCTAGCCCAAGCCATGGCGAACCATGAGGAAAATGTTTCCTATGTTGCCTATGAAATGTAGGTACATTTGCCGGCAGGGGCAGATCATGTGTGCCAGGTGCTTCAACAGGTTTGTTGACTAGAGAGACGGGCTGTTGTTCAAATGGCTTATCAGGAAACTCGGCATTAGTGATGCAGAAGACATAAAATAAAATGGTTAAATGCTTCAGCATCAAAGATTGTCCCCTCTCTGATACCTCTGAAAATCATATTAACAATAAGTTAGATAAATGAAATTAAGGACCAATAGAACTGAATAATGAGCATAAATAGCATCAATACAACAAAGTAGCATCTATCAGGGATCAAAAAGTCAAGTTGGTCACACTAATTACTCCATTCTCACTCTAAGAGTTTGCATCTAAAAGGAAGAAACTAACGGTCACCGCAAATATCCTCAAGAAAAAAAGAAAGAGATGAAGGCAAATGTGACAGACGGAGATACCCCAATAAAGTGTGTACGTGGTGGACGAGAAACGATGAAATAAAATTACCGCAAGGCAAGCCTTAATAAATGGTAACATCTTGCACAATCCGTCTGTGGTTCCAGACAAATCTACAAATACATAGACCAAAATATTTCTATTTGTTCACAATTAGGAATGAAAATGCGACAATATCCTAGTCTTCGAACAAGAATCACACTATACATACCTTCAATTCTATGAGGAAACACTGTTTTGAAATTGAGAAGTAACTAATTTCGCTTCACTATTTCATGTCAAAATTAAGAATATCATTAACAGTGAAAACCAACATTAAGATAATGTGTGCAAAAAGTATATCTAGTAGATATTCAACCTTTGCCTGTGAGGAGTTGAGAAATGCTATTAATATATTCACTTTGTATACATTTCCCAATTTACACCATATGTTACATTCAATTTCAAAGACGAGATAAATAGTTAGTATTGAGAGATACACTTGTAAACTGTGTAATAAGTGAGGGGCATAATGGACATACACTGTAAATGTAATAACAGATACTATTAGTTTATTAGTTAGAGGGGAATTAAGTCAGTTGAGCAGTTTAGCTGCTTGATTACAGTATAAACGAATGAAACTTGTACATTAGGGATTATTGTGAAATAATATCAATATCGCTCTCCCTCTCTAGCTTCTTCTCTTTAGTTTTCAATGCAATTCTCGGTCAGGAACCATTCCTTTTCTAGTTCCTTAGAGATTTGCGACTAGTTTCTACAACTCGGTTTTCGTAGTAACACCATAAAGCTAATAAGTACAGGCATTAGTACTCCATAACTATACGACCTGATGCTACAGATAATTTCATTTTGCAAAAGAATAAATCATTCTTCGATTTTCTCATTTTATTAATTTATAAACGGAATACAACTCTTCATTGCCAGCTCGAGACTCGACAAGTAAATATTAGATTTCAATAACTACTTTCAGCCAAAAAGAAAGCAGTTTAGATCATTTGACCTCAAGCTAAATTCTGCATACATAGATCAATTTTACAGTAATTAACCCTAATATAATTAGTAACAAACACGAAATTTCGACGAAAAGGATCAGTAAACAGTTGCCATTGTACAATTTAAATGGACATACAACTACAGCAGCAACTAGAAAACCCTAGGGAAGTAGAAGAACTCACTAGCACAGCGTACCAAGTCCAACATCACTCTTAATGAACACCCTTCAGATCTGAAGAAATTGAACAAAACCAACAGCTAGATCGAAAAACAATAAACAAACACTATGAGCAAAAACAACGAAATCCTCAATGAATAAATTTCATATCTAGCCATTTCGTATTATGAGTTTGTTTGGATGGGTGGGTGGATGTGGGACTTCACTTTGTAATTACTTCCATTTTTTCTTTTTTGCCTCTTTTTCAGCTTTTGAGTTGTCGGTATCTGTGACGACTTTGTTCAACTTTTAACGTGCACCTCTGATAGCTAAATCGTACCATAACGGCAAGTGAGAAAATCATATCACACACACAATTTTGTCACTATTTGAAGTGTATTTAAAAACAATATTTGAGTCTATAGTAAGGTAAAAACTTATATGTGTGTTGATAAAAAAAAATATTACCATACATGTTGGGTCATTTATCACGCATGTGGACCATTTAAAATTATATTATTTTAATTAATATATTTTTTACAAGATAATCACATTTGTAATTATTATCATTTCGTAATTCGATATTTGTAGTAGTACTAGTAGTAGTATTCACTCTAATATTTCAATAACACATGTTTGGTCGCATGCAGTCAAGACAATTAATTGATAAGTATATGTCAACTTGTTCTCGCCACGAATTATGTCTCATGCGGTTGTATTGGCCGATCGAATCGGGAGACAAATTGATTCCTTAACTCAAGTGATTCGTGCTGGAAACGGAACTTTAATTTCCAGCAATGGGTTCCCAACTACTCTAGAAAGTGTTAGGACGGTGTTACTAGTGAACTAAGAGGTAAGAAAGCATTAATACAGTTGAGTACAGTAAATATAAAGGGATAAAGTAAGGATAAAAGATAAAGATATATAAATTTTGATTTGTTTGATTGATTGTGTGTCAGTAATATATATAAAGAATGAGTATTTATAGTACAAAAAAAAAATTGTACAAAACGTGCCCCCATGTCAGCCATAATTAACCCACTAAGTCCAATGGCCGACTATGGGGGAGGTGGTGCCGATTTTCTCGTCCTCTACTCCTCTTGCTCGGATAATGACTCTTTTATTTAGCTGTTGTTGGTCATTACCACTTTTGGGGGTCTAGAAACTCTTTTGACTTGGTCGTTGAGACGTCTGCATCTGAGTGGGTCTCGGTCGTACCTCTAACCAATGACTTCGGCTAAGATGCCTTAGTAGCCGATGAAGTTCTTTATCGTCGAGGGCTAGGAGTAAATTCGGCTCCTGAATAGTTCAGCTGTCAGTGAATTCGGCTAAACACTTGAATTATTTTTTAGTGTTAACAATTTCCCCTACATTAACTCGAGTGTGACTGTTGAATTAATGTATTCGAAAGTAGTCGTTGCTTCGGTCTGGCAATCGCGTATGTCACTTCAATCGTCTAATCTCCAGTGCATGCAATGATGATTTCTTCTGAATTGGGTTTTCCCTTCAATAGAAGCCTCTTTCTGACCACAAATCGGTCCCAATGTATTCTAATCGTGTATTTGAAGAGTTATCCCCAATTCCTGCCACGCATCGAAATCCATTTAAGGAGATATCTCTTTTCTGAGAAATTTTCCACTCGCTCTTAAGATCATCTCTAATTTCTTTCCTTTAGCAAAAAGAACAAAATCCTAATCTCGGTCTTTTTCTTATTCGAATATCATGGCTTCTTCTTTCTCTTCTCAGAAGGTATACAGGACTACTTTAGCCGATAAAAACCTAATCAATGCCCTGGTCCTTGTTGATGAATAATTAGCTCTGGATTCATAAGGTATGTCGAAACAAGGCAATGTTCTTTTATCTCAACACCTCAGTCCAGTGACCTATGATCTTCCCCTCACCTGCGAGTCTGCGACTGATTTACTACCGACCGTTGTTCGGCTAACCTTTGCACTTGGCCGACCAAGGTAGCCAACTATTCTACTTGGGTGGACCAAAGGAGCTGAGTGGAAGTGTATGGGTATTTACGACGCCATTACACTATCAGGGTCTGATATCTCCTGTAACATCGACCTCATATATGTATTTTTTGGTTTTTGTCGACTACGGCAATGCCTTTGTCTTTCCCTGGGGATGATGACTCCACCCTTCTCTGTAACGACGATACTCGGCCTTCCGATACTGGGAGCCGAAGCGCCCACCCAAAGTGAAATCAAATTTCCTGATTTGGAAATTATTGTTTCAAAAAACTCCTCCAGTTGATGTTGAACACCATATTTTTCTACTTTACTGGTTTAGCCGTTACTTCGTTTGTACAAGCTTTTGTGCAATTGTCAAGGAGCTCGAGATTTATGTGGCTTTGGCCACTTTAGGGGAAGAATTTAGTTGGACATTCCTCTTTCTGGCTTATTTGTATATGGCTTTAGGCGATGCTCAAGCCAGGTTGAGGGACTCTCAGAATCTGGATAATTTGTTCGGTCCTCTATGGTTCCTTCAGTTATGGATCACTTTGTATTTCCCAGAGTTCATCCCTGCTGATTTGATGACAGTTGTTTGTCATTAGATCCACCGATATTAGCCGACACTCTTTGGGGAACACCTCTTGTGCCCCTAGATGTTTTCACTGTGGTCTCCACCCTTCATGGTCTGTCTCGAGACCATTACGAAGTTTGGCAACCGGTCTTCAAAAAATGGGCCACTCCCAATTAGGTTAATTAGCTAGCTGACGATGACCTTACTTTCACACAACGGTCGACCATGAATCAGGTATGGGGTCACATCCTTATATCTAGGGACCTTTTGGGAGGCTTAAAGCACAAGTATAGGCATAACAAGCTGACCATGGAGCCTTACCGACCCAACTTTATGGCACGACAATTTAGCCTGACTCAGCATATACCATGGCCTTATCGCAGTGTGGTTCACTTGACCCATCATTGTTCTCTAAATGCCAAGCAAGCAGTGGAGGTAGTTGCTCACAACCTGGATAAGCTTGCCCTGTTCATGTGGCAGTCGTTCTCCCCACGGGCCGACACCACTGTTGCTTTTGTTGACTGGTGGAGGGCAGGAAAAGAAAGGTTCTTTCAATCCTCTTTGGAAGTCTACTGTGATCGACTGACCCAGCCGAAGAGGAGAAACCCAACAGACGCTCAGCCAAGGACAAAAGAAACCTCTTCAAATGTGGTTTCGATCAATTTTGGCTAGGCCTACTGCCTCTTGGTCTTCCGTCAGGTCGCGACAACCAAATAGGAAAGATTAATTGTTTTCTTCATAAATGTTGGCTAGAATTTCTTATATATTTCAGGCTAACATTTTTCACTTACTTTATTTGTTACACCTCGTGATTTTAAGACGATAATTAGAGAACGTAATTAAGAAATAAGATTCGAATCTTGGATATATAGTATATTTATATATGCAAATACGAAAACTAGTATACAAAATGAGGTGTTTCCGGAAATTTTTTGGTTACAACGAGCGTGGCAATGAGAATTGAAAATGATAGTTGTATATTCCTATTATGGGTTAGTGTCGTATTTTAAGAATTACGACATTGAGAATACGAAATCTTATGGAAATTTTCGGGATTTAAAAGGAGTGGGACCTAAGGTTAATAATTTGTGGGATTTATTTTAGAAGAAGGGATTAATTTAAATAAGACAAGTAAGATAAGATGACCTAATTGCAATTATAAAAATCAGAATTTTCTTGTTTTAACTTTGAGAAAAATCCTTTACCTTCTCATCTTCTTTCATCTCATTTTCAAGACTTCATTCCCTCTCTTCTCTCAAACGATTTCTCCATTTTCATAGCAACAAATTGAAGATTTTATCTCCTCTTCTTAGACTACATTACTCACCAAAAATTGGAAGCCAAAACAACACCCAAAACAGTGGGGAAAATTGACCCACTGCTGGCCGAGATTTAGAGCCAAGAAACTTCAGATTTTTGGACAAGTTTTGGAAGAAAACGTGTAAGGATGATGGGTTAACATTGTAGAACACATGCATGTCACTTGGAGTTGAAGAAGTGGAAAATTTGGTGAAGAAAAATCGATAAAACTGTGTGTTTCGAATTAGGGACTGTTTGGACAAATTAAGGTAATATATTCTTCTTCTTATAGTTTAAATAAAGTTGCATGATGTTGTAAATTAAGGGATGAAATTGTGTTAAGAGAAAACTTGGAATTTAGGCAATACATGTGACTATTTGGGTGATTTGGCCGAATATGGGACTGATTTTAGTACATTGGATTTAATTGTTGTTGTTGTTGTTATCATTGCCACTAATTGCATGTTGATATTAAAGGAAATCTTGATATTGAAAGTTATAATTAATTATGAAAGTGTTGAAATATAGATTGAATGTTAAAGAGTGGAAAGAAGAGCTAAGATAGTGTGTTCTTGGACCATAACATCTAAGAAATTGTTGGACATTGTCGTGTTGTAGTTAAGGGTTGTTTTCGTTGGAAAATTTTTATGGCTTTAGAAACTGATTTTGTTAAGATAAAATGCTGGAAATTTCATTAAGAAGATGCATGAACAAGGTGGTAATTGCTAGCGTATGTCTTAAAGAAATTAAGTGAAAAAGGTGTTACATTGCATTCTTGTTGTTGGTTGGATTATGGACGGTTGTAAGGGCTATCTTAACATGGTTAGAAGAGTTAAATTAACATGAGAAATAGGTGTAGTAATCACCTTGGTTGTTGTAGTTGTGGTATTGCATAAATGTAAAAGAAAAGAATGTATTATGGTAGCGTATATGAAGTATATGGGACTAATTTGGTTATATCTTGGAATTGTGCTTGGTTATTGGTTTGGTTGGCATTTGTTGTAAATTGTGGATGTACATATAAACAAGGGAAGTGCTGCCCAAATTTTTATAGAATAGGAAGTCGTCATGCGATATAAAGTATGCTAGTAATCATAAGAATTGACGAACGTGTTACCATTATTATAGGTTGAAGTACTAGACGAGACGTATTCTAGTAGTGAGTTGGCTAGTTCGACTAAAAGGTATGTAAAAAATTCCTTCTTCTTTTGGCATGATTTTTATGAAAGTACGGCGGACGTACATGCTTTCTACACAGTCTATTTCCTAAAGATGTTAGTCATGAGAAGGGCCTTTGACTTTCTAGTAAGAAGTTCATTTAATGATTTTATCGAGTTTCCAAATGAGGTTTTAAAATGATTCATGATATGATAAGTGTCTTGAGTTTCTAAAGGATGTTTTAAAATGATACATAATATGATAGCGTCTTTTATCTATTTCATTGAGAGACAAGTGATGATTTGATATGTATAAAGCTACTCAGGATATTCCATTAGTGTTGATATGATTATATGACCTTACCGCGTCCCAGAACGGGCCAGTCAGATACGCGCACAGATTCCTTATATAACTTTACCGCGTCCTAGTATGGGCCGGGCAGTATACCTTATATGACTTTACCGCGTCTCAGAATGGGCCGAGCAGTATACCTTATATGACTTTACCGCGTCCCAGGATGGGCCGGGCAGTATACCTTATATGACTTTACCGCGTCCCAGGATGGGCCGGGCAGTATACCTTACACGACTTTACCGCGTCCCAGAGGGCCGGGCAGTTTATGTATATATGATGATTTTATATGGACATACATGACTCTCACTTTATAAGGCACAACTGACTCTCATTCGTATATGACACAGTTGAAATGGTAATTTGATTATTATACTTGTCTCATGATATCCTTTGGCCAATTATGATCTTTCTTACAGTACTTTATGTTTTACATACTCGATCATTATTTCGCATCGACTTTCTCTTTCTGGGCGTTATGCTCATGCCCGCAGGTACAAATATTTAGTTCGACGATCCTCCGGCTTAGGATTCCTGCTCAGCTGTTTTCTTGGGAGCTCCACTGTTCCGGAGTTAGCTATTTTGGTACAGATTCGCTATTTTAGATCATATTTTGTTATCCTTCTTATAGGGGTTTGTAGACAATTGTGGGTTGTACATATGTAGAGTTATAAATCTGTTTTGGTCAGCCAGGTTATTGCAATCTGTGTTGGGATGTTCCCGTGTATACGTGATATTATTTGATGGCAGCCTTGTCGGCTTGCCTGTTATATTATGTTGGCTAGTTGTGACTCCCCAGGAGGCAGGTACATTTTTGTGTAAAGCGCACTTGGCCGCTTGCTATTCGGCATATGTTATCATGCGGTGTTATCTTTGCCGAATTTCATATTTGCCTTAGTGTTAGTTGGATTATAGGTGTCAGGTTAGTATAATGGCGTCATTAGCATTTAGTCGCAGTCCGTCGGGTCGTGACAAAAGTGGTATCAGAGCTGTTAGTACTCGGAATGTCTATAGACCGTGTCTAGTAGAGTCTTGTGTATGGGTATGTTGTGCACCATACTTATACGCATGAGGCTGTCAGACATTTAGGATTGGTTTATACTCTTTCATCTCATCGATCGTGCAATAGAGCTATGTTATTAGGATGATTCCTCTCTGACGAATTGATATGTTTATAGTTATGCCTCCGGTTAGAAAGCGGCCCGTATGGCAAATCTACAATGGATACTAGTCGGATTCAGAGAGTTATCAAGTCCCGTACTCGCCATGCGCGAGATCGTACGATCGACGAGCTGCACGCCGCCACCTCCAGGCTCCACTTTGGGCAACATCACGATTTACGAGACCCCAACACACGAGTTTTCAGCTCACCGGCGAAGGAGAGAGCTGAGAGACGCGTTCACCATCGACTAGGTTAGTGGCAGGCGGACTTATACGAGGACCGAGTTGACTGCAGCAGATAGTTTGAGGGTCCGTGATTTCTTGAGCTGTAGTCCACCGGAGTTTTTCGGGTCAAGGCCCGAGGATGATCCATATGAGTTCATCAGACAGATGCAGCGTATATTGAGGGTAATAAAGGCCTCAGAGATTGAGTCGGTCGTGTTGGCTTCATATCGGTTGCGTGATGTGGCTCTTAACTGGTATGAGCCGTGGGAGCTATCTAGGGGCGATGGTGCTCCTCCAGTCGTATGGGACGAGTTCGCAGAGGCTTTCCTTGACCACTTCCTACCTCCAGAGATGAGGAGAGCCAGAGTTGACAGGTTCTTACATTTGAGGCAGAACGGTAGGATCGTTAGAGAGTACAACCTTGAGTTTGATTCATTGGCCAGATATGCACTCACTAACCGACACAGAGGGCGGCAGCCATACAGGGATCGTGACAGGGACCAACATAAGAGGGCTAGGTCGGCAGGTTATTCTGGTGAGTCTCGAGGCAGCACTCGGCAGTCGATATGCATCCCACCGGCCAGAGTACTCCCTGATTCACGTAGGAGATTTGACCGTCAGGTATTGACCGTCGAGCTCGTGGCTTCAGATTCTTATAGGAACATGGGTTCTACTCAGTCGGGGCCACCTTTGCCTCAGTGTTCTTAGTGTGGTAGGCCCCATTCTGGAATATGTCGTTCTGGTTCAAGTGCTTGTTTATCTTGCAGCCGTCAAGGCCATATGATGAGAGAGTGTCCGTATAGAAGTGGTGCGGGTGGTATGGTTCAGCCTACTAGATCGGTTGTTGGTTCGTCTCCTTCTGTAGTTATACGCCCCGCAGAGCAGGGTGTTCATATGTCAGCAGGTCGTGGTGGAGCTCCTAGTTCTAGCGGTCCCTCGCACCGTATATATGTTTTGGTCAGTAGGCATGATCAGGAGGCGTCACCAGATGTTGTTACAGGTATATTATCGACCCCTTTTCTGTGACGTATATGCATTAATAGATCCATGTTCCACCTTATTATATATATCTCCCTTTGTTTCTTGTAGATCGGGATAGAACCTGAGTCGATAGAACCATTTGAGGTAGCTACACCGGTAGGAGATTCGATCATAGCTAAGCGGGTATATAAAAATTATTCGGTGGTCATATATAGTCGTCATACCATAGCAGATTTGATAGAGTTAGATATGACTGACTTTGATGTTATCATGGGTATGGGTTGGTTGGCTTCTTGTTTTGCTAACGTCGATTTTAGAGAGAAGTTAGTTCGATATCGCTTTGCAAACCACCATGGGTGGAAGGGAATACAACAATCTGTAGGGTAAGTTTATTTCATACCTCATGCAAGGAAAATGAAAGAGGATTACAATAATTTGATAAAGAAGGTGAGGAATAAATTATAAGTCTGGAAATGAAGATTATTAGCACTTGAAGAAAAATCTACGTTGATAATCAGTGTTCTTTTAAGTATGCTAATCCATCTATTATTAACTATAAAGTCTCCGAAATATTTCATAAATGAGTTACCTAAAGTCTTTGCAAGATTTTATTGGAATTAGAGGTGAATGCAGAATGAGGCATTGGTCCTCATGGTTGGATATGTGCTTGCCTAGAGATAAAGGAAGCATTGGACTTAGATCATTGTTTGATGTGTCTCAAAAATATTCGTATATTCTCGCTCATCCACTAAAGCCTTGTGCTAAACTTTAAGCGAAATTCCGAACATCTAACAGATCGTGAAATAATTTTATGTATTGCAAAAGACATTATCCTCTAAATACCCAATGAAAATGATGCTCTCGTGTATGGAAAACGATGTTGGAAGCTAGAGATGGCATATATCAAGATATATGGTAGGAGCCTAGGAGTGGAACTGCAAATTTCTGGGTTGACAAGTGAAAACTAGGAGTTTTGTAGTATATTGTTCCTACACGGTGGATGAGAGTATTCAGAATTACCTTTTAGGATTTTATTCTTCTTCTAGAGATTATGAGAGTTTAAGATACAAGTGGGGATGTCCTAAGAAGAGTTGGAAAAGAGACTGAGGCTAGATGCTACTGTTGTGATAATAGACAATATGAGACCGTGGATTATTTGTTTGTTTTTGGAGATACGATAACACTGATGTAGGTATTACAACTCAGTTTCTAGGTGACACAAGTATTACAAGTGTGGTGAATGGCTATTGCCCCCTTCAAGTTCAAAGTAGTATTCAGAGATGTACCACTTATCACTCTGCGATAGTTTTGGGAATGGGGAAATATGGTGTTGCATGAAAGCAGATGACTATCCACAGGGTGATATAGGAGATCAATATGACTATCTATAAGATGTGCAGACTCATACTTTCATGACAACAAAATATTCTAAAGTACCTTTCTCAGATAATGCAGATGTTTGAAGGTTACGAGCTAAGACTAGTAAGTAAGATAGTTAAATGGGAAGTGATTAATATGGACCTCATTATAGGCTTACCTCGTACGCATAAGAAGTATTCTCAATTGTTCCCTAGGCCAACATGTAATTCAATTCAACTCCTTATTTGATTATAGTAATTGATGAATTGTACGTGTGATATATTATGGCCCTGTGTGGCATCTGTTGGTTTACTGAATATAGGTGGATAGACATAGTTATAAAGGAGACTCTGCCGAAATTTTTATAGCATGAGACCTATTAAGAACATTTGAGGATGAATGTTTCTAAGGGACGAAGTATGTTACACCTCGTGGTTTTAAGACGATAATTAGAGAACGTAATTAAGAAATAAGATTTGAAACTCGGATATAGAGTATATTTATATATGCAAATACGGAAACTAGTATACAAAAGGAGGTGTTTCCGGAAATTTTTTGGTTACAACGAGCGTGGCAATGGGAATTGAAAATGATAGTTGTATATTCCTATTATGGGTTAGTGTCGTATTTTAAGAATTACGACATTGAGAATACGAAATCTTATGGAAATTTTCGGGATTTAAAAGGAGTGGGACCTAAGGTTAATAAATTGTGGGATTTATTTTAGAAGAAGAGGTTAATTTAAATAAGACAAGTAAGATAAGAGGGCCTAATTGCAATTAAAAAATCAGAATTTTCTTGTTTTAACTTTGAGAAAAACCCTTTACTTTCTCATTTTCTTTCATCTCATTTTCAAGACTTCATTTCATCTCTTCTCTCAAACGAGTTCTCCATTTTCATAGCAACAAATTGAAAATTTTATCTCCTCTTCTTAGACTACATTACTCACCAAAAATTGGAAGCCAAAACAACACTCAAAACAGTGGGCAAAATCGCACAAACAGTGGGAAAAATTGACCCACTGTTGGCGGAGATTTAGAGCCAAGAAACTTCAAATTTTTGGACAAGTTTTGGAAGAAAACGTGTAAGGATGATGGGTTAACATTGTAGAACACATGCATGTCACTTGGAGTTGAAAAAGTGGAAAATTTGGTGAAGGAAAATCGATAAAACAGTGAGTTTCGAATTAGAGACTGTTTGGACAAATTAAGGTAATATATTCTTCTTCTTGTAGTTTAAATAAAGTTGCATGATGTTGTAAATTAAGGGATGAAATTGTGTTAAGAGAAAACTTGGAATTTAGGCAATACATGTGACTATTTGGGTGATTTGGCCGAATATGAAACTGATTTTAGTACATTGGATTTAATTGTTGTTGTTGTTGTTATCATTGTCATTAATTGCATGTTGATATTAAAGGAAATATTGATATTGAAAGTTGTAATTAATTACGAAAGTGTTGAAATATAGATTGAATGTTAAAGAGTGGAAAGAAGAGCTAAGATAGTGTGTTCTTGGACCATAACATCTAAGAAATTGTTGGACATTGTCGCGTTGTAGTTAAGGGTTGTTTTTGTTGGAAAATTTATGGTAGAGGTGGGCTTTTGTTAAGATAAAAAATCTAAATTTTTTTAAGAATGAACATGGGTAAATGGTAATTTGCGCGTTAAAGCGAAGGAATTAAGTGAAAAAAAAATATTTACATTGCATTGGTGGATTTTGGACGGATGTTATGCTATCTTGTAAGGGCTATCTTAACATGATTAGAAGAGTTAAATTAACAGTAAAATAAGTGTAGTAATCACGCGTATTTGTTGTAGTTGTGGTAAAAGAATTAATTACGAAAGTGTTGAAATATAGATTGATATTGTTCCGGAGTTAGCCATTTTGGTACAGATTCACTATTTTAGACTAAGCTCCGGATCAATGGAGCTCTCCAAACAGCTGAACAGGAAATCCTAGACTGAAGGATCACCAAACTGAGTACCTGTACATGCGGGCATGAAACGCAACCCCCCGAGAAAAGGGGGTCAGTACGAAATAATGTACTGAGTATGTAAAACATGAAGTATTGTAAATAAGATCATAACTGGCCAAAAGATAACATGAGACAATGTAATAGTCAAAAATACCAATACAACGGTGCAATATAAAAATAAGAGTCAATTGTGTCTTATAAAAAAAATGAGAGTCATGTATGTCCATATAAAATCATCATATATACACTGCCCGACCCTCTAATGAAGGACGCGGTGATATACACTGCCCGACCCTCTAATGAAGGACGCGGTGAAATACACTGCCCGACCCTCTAATGAAGGACGCGGTGAAATACATAGTCATATCCGTGGATACCTGTCCACATATCATATATACACTGCCTGACCTTCTAGTGAAGGATGCGATAAACATATAAGGAACTATGCACCAAACTCCTGGCCCGGGACGCGGTGAAATGATATAATCACATCAGCACGAATATAATATCATGAGTAACTTTATACATATTAAATCATCATTTGACTCTCAATGGAGTAAATAAAAGGCACTATCATATCATGTATCATTTTAAATCATCATTTGGAAAATCAAAGCACTTATCACATCATGTATCATTAAGAGTTAGGAGTCATTAGAACTATGTACATCCGACGTACATTCATTTATGTAAAACATGCCAAAAGAAAGAAAGGATGATTTCACATACCTTATTATCGAAATAACCAACTCTATAACTACAACTCGTCTCGATTAACACTTCAACCTATAACAATAGTAATTCGTTCGTCAACTCTATGATTTCAAGCGTAAGTTATATCGAATGACGACTCTCTTTTCTATAGAAATTTGGGCAGCACTTACCCTATTTATATGCACATCCACAACTTACAAACAAAGCCAACAATACCAACAACAAGATGCAACTTAAAGATATAACCATAAACAATCTCAAATACTCCATATACGTCATCATAATACATTCTTCTCTTTACGTTCATGGAAGACAACAACTACAACAATCAAAGTGATTACTACACCTATTTCTCATGTTAATCCGATCCTTAATCCATATTAAAACAACCTTTAAAAATAGTCTATCAACTCTAGCAACAACAACAAGAGTGCGAGTCTTATAATTTGCAACATAACACCTTTCTACACTTTAATTTCTTAAGACATATATCCACAATTACAACAATGTATATGCATGTTCATAACTAAATTTCCAGCATTCTAATCAAAACAAAACAGCCCCTAACTACATTACAACGATGTCCAACAATTTCATGAAAGTCACGGCCACAACAACATGATTTCCCAACTCTTCTCTTAACTCCTTAAAATCCAATTTCATATTTCAATACTTTCATGTAACCAAATACAACTTTAAATATCCAGATTTCTTTTCAATTTCCACATGCAATTAGTGATAATAATAACAATAACAACAACGAATCCAATATATACAAAATCAGTCCCCAATAATAGGTAATAACAACATCACAACAATCACATGTAATCTCTTATTTCCAATTCTTCATTAACATGAGTTTATCTCTTAACTACAACATCATTTAATCTTCCAAATAAGCCATAAAAAGAAAAATTCTTACCTTAATTTTTAGCCCACAACAGTCCCTAAAATTAGTCATTTCCCCATTGTTTTCTTCACCATTTTCACCATTTCTTCAACCCAAAATGACATGCATGTATTCTACAAGTTTGAGACCATCTTACTTACTTGTTTTTCTTCCAAATAACTCATCTTCAAAGCTCAAAGTTCATGGCCATTCTCGGCCAGTCACTGTCGAATGCCCACTATTTTGGAGGCTTTCCGTGGATTAGAAGTTAAAAGAGGAACTTGATGTTGGAAGAGAGGTAAATTGAATCTTCAATCTTGCTATGAAAGGGGTGTTGGTTCGGCTGTGAGGAGAGAAGAGAGAAGGTGACAGAGTGTTTTGAATTAGAAGTGGGAAGGTGAAGGGTTAATAAGGTTAAGTGTAAGCTAAAAATTTAAATTGCAATTTGGTCCAATTCCCATAATTAAATAAATCTTAAATCCCACTTCTTTTAAATCCCGAAAATTTCATAAGACCTCGTATCCTCGTTGTTATAACTTATATAATACGCCGCTAATCCATAGTCCCCATTGGGAATTTACAACCATTGTTACAAATTTCCATTGTCACACTCGTAGTAACCAAAATAATTTCGGAATCACATCCTTCGTATACTAACTTTTGGATTGGCATATATAATCATACTTTATATCCAATATTCAAATTTTATTTTCTTAATTACGTTCTCTAATCATTGTTGACACCCAATTTTGACCCTCCCGTCCAGTCATTAACTATAGAGTTACACTAATTTTCAACAATAATTTTAATAATTTTAAAATAATAAAATGCAACAATAATACATTAACACATGCACAAATAAACAATTTAATAATAGCGCCGCATTCCAAAATATTAAGCATTAATTAAAAAGCACGCCCGCGTTTATTTATTATAACAGTTAGATTGATAAAGCACCTAAGTAATTTAATCACATTTGTTAAGTTAATTAATAATACACTTACCTAGAATTAATTAGCTAATTAATTAACTAGCCTAAAACTAATTAAACTCCTAGAATTAAATAACCTACCCAGCCCAAACCGTGACCCGCTGCCCAAATCCGTCGACCGCGCAGCCGTTCGCTTTCCCTTATCGCTGGCCCACATTGCCAAAATTCTTCACTTCCCTTCCTTATACCCACAGACGCCCATCGTCTCTCCCACAAAGATAACCTAAAGAAGCCCAAACCTAAAATCGCCGCCAATACCTTACCTCGTTCGACCCGGATTTCTCGCCTGAGAATCCGGGACTTTCCTTACCCATGCACGAAGCCAGCCCTTCTTACCACAGATAAACCGAATCCCTACCCAAATCTCGTCGAATCAAGCACCAAATATCGTCAAGAATCAGCCTTTGTCTACTTACCAATTTTAGAACCTAGAGTTAGGCTATATAAACGGCATACCCATAGCATCGAAAAGAAGAAAAGAAAAAGGACAGGCAGGCAGAGCGGAGCACAGTAGAGCATATACGAGAGAGAGCTTAGTCGGGTAGAACGGTAAAGATCGATTCGCGTACCCTAGCGATCGACTACTATCGCGGGAAGGATAGAACATCCAAAAACTAGTAAGCATCGACACCTTTTAGTCAGGACCAGTCGACCTTTCATTCGCATCGCAAAAACCCGAAACCCGTCGATTGGACCGACGACTGATACGCCTTGCACGGAGAAAATAAACTTAACTCACACCTGATTTTAGTCTATTCGTGTTCAGTTGTTTGCATCTGTTTTGTATTGTCAATTTTGTGTTAGTTCTGTTCCTATACAAGCCATTTAGTTAACATTAATGTTTAATACAAGATAATGCCTAATCCTGTTAATCTCTTGTTTTTAACATATTGAAAAAAAAAACATATTGTGATTGTTAATATGTTTAGGTTGATACTGGCATTCGTGGCATGCTGGCATTCTTGATTGTGCAGATTGGTTATTGTTGGAGTCCGGGGCATTAATTGTGGAAGCATGTTTGTCGGGACTCTTCGGTTAATATACAGTCTCGTTTAGTCTAAAGCATGTTTCGGGTCGTTATATGATCAGATTCTGCATTGTAATGTCTAAAATGTTTGACTGACCGTTAAGATGTCGTAGGATGAGTATCAGTGTGTAAGTTACCTACTGCATTTGTTTGGGGGTAAAGAAATTTGAGTAGGGGGAGACTTCTAAGGTCATATAATTCGCAAACGGCTTCATATGTTTGAATGCATTCTTCACTATTTTATTGACCATGGTGTATGTTTAAGTCACATAGGTATCATGCCAGGCCTGTGGCAAGAAATCAGCCTAATCAGATGGTTTGAATCTGGAACTGGCATGTCTTGTTCAAGTCGTACCTTAGAATTCTTTAAAGAATGCATTCGAAATAGTTGTTCTTAGTATTCCCTGTTACCATGATATACCTGCAGAATCTGATTACCTAATTGGGTATGTATTAAGTATGCTTCTTTTTCCTGGATTGCACCTGAATCTGTCCATTTGTGATTACTCCGGTATGCTTGTTTCATCCAAATCATATAAGATGTCCCTGAATTCCCTTTCTCCCTGGTGGTATAGCATTGTTTGATTCGTCTGTATGCTTATTAGGTCTTGCCTAGATACATAAGAACTTAATCTTTCTTTGCCTAATCCCATTTTGTCGATTTAGTTGTATTAATAAAGTCTAATAAATTTGTCTTGAGTAATGAAATGAGTCTTGTTAAGACTTGATGTCAGCATTCTATATTGGTTTGCAGACATGAATCTCAATGCCATGTATATTATCAAGCACCTTTCTCATTTTAGGACTCAGGTCATATAAGTTTGTCCATTTGATTTCTACTGTTTTGTCGCTTTCCCGGAATGCAAATCGCCTTTGAATCCATATTCGATTACTTGTCGACTGATAATTTCTTAGTTTTAAATCAACGTGCTTATCCGCTTCGTGAACCAACAACACGTTATAGTTTAAGTCTAAAAGACTTCAATGCTTGGACAAATATATACTCTGTTTGGTTAATACATGCATACATAAACTTTGTTTTGGGCTTTTATATTTGGACCTGCCATCTCGTTTGATTTTAATAATTAAAGCATAAGCATGTTTGAGTATGTAATCGTTTGTTTGGCTTAACGTGTACTAATCCTTATCTTCTTCTTTATCTACATGAAATGCATCGGAGCAAAAGGAGGAGTCTCATAACGAGACTCTTCACAAGCCACACCGCATGAGTGCCCGCATCTGTGTACACCGCATTCGCCTCGAATTCCCAAACAAAGGGGTTGTCATCCCCAAAGAGCATCCTTTTGGCCTCTTAATCTCTTACGCCTTATATATATTTGTTTGTTTATTTGTTGAAATTTAATTAGCTAACTTTGTAATTAATAGAGACATAACGATTAGTCTTGGAATAAATAAATTGGGCGGTAGTTTTAAAATCGAAATACACTTTTAAATTACTTATTTTAAGGGCTTGTCATGCATGTCTAAACTTAACTAACAATTTAACTCGCAACTAACGTACTACTTCTTATAAAATTCAGGATAAAATGAATTGATTTTTCCCATAAGTTCTTTTATTAGCATATTATGAATAATTTATGTTGAATAACCTTCTTATCATAAAATTACAAAATAATCACCTTCTGCACTACGTCATATATATTTGATTTTAAAGGCTTATCTTTGATCATTAATCAACATGGCATATATCTATAAACAATATAAATGCATACCGTGAAATTTTATTTTTATAGCATTAGTCTTACAAACTTTTATCAACATACTTCATTTTTTTATAAAATATTTTGAAGCATCTTTTATATTTTCAAAACACGCATTTTTTAGCATAACTAACCCTAGGTTTGAACGGACAACCGCAAGTTAGCGGATCCTTTAGGGTGTCTAACCCCTTCCCTTTAGGATAATAAAGAACCCTTACCCAGAATCTCCTTAAGTTTAGCAGACCATTAAAATGGAGTTAATGTTTACTTTAAACTAGTTAACATTTAGGTGTCCTAATTCACCCAAATAATTAGGTGGCGACTCCGTGAACCCTAGCAACCCTTTAGCATTTTTTAGCACTCCTAACAACCCTTTTAAATTTTTGTATTCTTTTAACATTTAACATTTTTATTTATTTTCTAACACTTTTTATTAAGCAGGGTTCGCTAGAATCCCGTTTTCGATTCCGGTTTAAAATGGGGTGTTACAGATGGCGACTCCACTGGGGAATTAAGGTTCTTAACCACAACAGACCTAGGGTTATTATTTGGCATTACTTTTTGCATTTAAATTTTGTGTGCTGTATTTTGTTTATTTATTTTATTTTTGCTATCTGCTTTACTGCTTTCCTTAAACTGGCATTCCGCTCATATTTCTTCCACTCTGGAAAATTCACACAATCACACACTGCATGCGAGGTGCGCTTGGTGCATCAGCAAAATTCTTTCTTCAAAACCCAAATTTAGAAGAGTTGGTAACATACGTGAGTGCCTAACTGGTGGCGCAGAGCCTTCTCGAGTTGTCCGCCTGAACTCAAGGCCCGTAAAAGCCAAATCTTAGAAACTTAAGATAGAGCTATACCACCCTTTATTTTAGGGCGTGCATGCATTTACCTTAGGTGGGTGGCCTCGCATCGACACCACAATTAGGAAGACACCAAACTTGTCGACGGGTTTCTCAACCCAACGACCAACCAGCATACTATGTGTAGCGTGACAATGATAGACAAATCCAAACCTAATCATGACATGCCAAAATTGGGAAAAGTGCACCATCATTTGGTCGCCATTTCCAACGAAAGCATTACAGTTGGGCGGCCTGGACAGATCCATCATAACCTCGCATATTTGACGTTTAGGCCTACCTCTGGCATAAAGAGGTCCCAAACATGTTAGAACACACACTTGATTTGCAATTTGCTTATTAGTATATATTGACTGCAACTTTTTGCATATTATACTAACTTGGTTTGCTTCATTTGTTAAAGGTTTATTTTTGTCTAGCTTATCCCCAAAAGGTTGATTCGCGCTGATCGCGTACACAATCATCCAATAAATGACTAATCCGTAGCACCGTAACGAAACAACTTAGGACTCGCCTGCCTCGCAGAGGATGCAGAGGCGTTGGAAAGGAGAAACACCAATGATCAAAACTCGCCACACTATCATAAAGAATGGAAATCATGCAAGCGAAATAAAGGCTCAAATATCACAAACCCGTCTATTAGCTTGAATGCACTACTCCCGAGCAAAGGACGAATGCAATCGTGTCACAAGCCTCGAGCCTCCACTTCCCCAAAACTCCCGCAGGCCGCAACATACCACCACACCAAATGTCACTCGCCTTGGTCAATTTGCAAGCCGACTCCAAAATGATCCGCTCACTACATACACATCTCAACCTCCACCTACTTATGTCTCCCCACTCAACCCAAATTGCCAAGCCACCCAATACGAATGTACACACACAAACAATATGAGGATTAGCACATCCGATCGAAAGCCAACCATTTATTATGCATACATCCTCTCAAGAGAGATCAATACAAGGAAATGGAGCGCACTGAGCCAGCCGATGAAAATATGGCAAAAGAAATCTGTAGTTTGAAAGAGGCATTCAAAAGCATTCAGATGAACAAGGGGAAGAAGGTTTGGAATATGAAAACTTATGTATGCACTCGGCGTTGAATTACCCGCAAGTACGTGCCTAAATTTGACATGTTCGATGGAAAGGGAATCCTCGAGCTCATCTAAGGTCATATTGCGATAAATTGATGGAGTTGGTAAAAATCAAGCAATCATCATGAAGCTATTCATCGTGAGTCTAACCGCGAGGCGCTGGATCGTACACATGCCAAGACCTCTAAATGGGGCTGGAATGTCATGGCACAAGATTTCATGGATAGATTTAGATTCAACATCGACATCGCTTAGACAGATTTTATCTTATGAAGCTTGAGAAGAAATCCACGAAACTTTCGTGAATACGCCGGCGCGGCGGGCCGAAGCGGCAAGGTCCACCTCCAATGGCGAGCGAAATGACCACTTTGTTCGTCGCGATCGTTGAAAGACGCGACATATTATGAAAGGATGATCGTAATTGGCGAAGTTTTCATAAGTCGTAGAATAGGCGACTTCGGAAGAAGCGCATTAAGACAAGTGATTACAAACTTGACGAATTTCTACAAGCAACTAGCGTGGCAATGCAATCGATTCCATAGAGGTACCTCACAGAGGAGAAGAGATGCATCACCCTCTATCATGGTCATTCAGGAGCATAGGCCAGAACAACATCCAACGTATCACAGTCCACCGCCTCCTTACTATAACCAAAACACCCAAAATCCACATTATCAGCACTACGCCCCCCCATATCCTGTTTACCATACCCAACCAGCATATCCAAAATACTCACCACAATCACGAACCCGCACACCAAACGGACCCAAACCCCGCATAGATGCCGAAAGAAAACCAACAAAAACTTATACACCTTTAGGCGAACCCATAGCCCAAGTGTATGAGAAGCTGAAAGCCGCAGGAATACTCCACCCAGTTCCCAAAAATACCCCCAGGCCTACCTCCCGAGGGCACGATAAAACTAAACATCAGGCATACCACTCCAGCATGAGGGACACGACCGAAATTGTTATACCTCAAAGAGAAAATCGAGAGTTGATCAAAGATGGAGTCATCCAACTTAAATAAGTTCCCCAATATAAACAATAACCACTTACTGCACTCGACGATGTTTATGTGAACATGATTGTTGAACAAAACAGTTTGGAAGGGATCGTTGAATCATCAATCAATCTCCAAAGGAAGAGAATGCTCGTAGCTAGAGCCTGTTGCGCTGAATCAATCATTCATCAAAACACGACTTCGCGAAATCAAAAGTTAAGATACAAAATCGCGTGGAAGGGCTCTAAAGTGCGCTCGTCTTTGAAAATACAATGTGATCCTATGATCCCGTCAAGACCCGCCTCTAAGACACAAAGCAAGAAGAATGGACTCACGCCGCTGGCGTGAGTCCTAAAATAGTTAGTTTAATATATTTTTGCCCTTCATATGTAATAATTGGAACTACGTGTGACTGATTCCTCAGGATACGTGGCGCCACATCGCTTCGTCCCACCTTTAGAAAAATCCCAATTTCTCCTTCGCTTGTAATCGAACTACGCTCGACCGATTCCTCGGATACGTGGCGCCACATCCAAGATCGGTCCCACATTTAGAAATTTTTAATTTCACCCAATATTCGCTTGTAATGAACTACGTCGTGACTGATTCCTCTCGGGATACGTGGCGCCTAAATCGCCGGCCACACCATTAGAAGCGTCCCTGTTATGAAAATAAGAATACACATAACATACAAGCAACTCCATTAAGATCCACTTGGCCAAAACGCCTGCGTAATCAAAACCGGGACAATGTAGAAACTGTGCAGGGTTGCAAGTCCAAACAGATGTGCACGCGATATCAAGGAACAATGGCGAAGTCAACGCGAATCAACCGCCTCAAACTCACAAATTTTTCTTTGGCGCAGTCCTTCATATTAGCGTAAGGTACAACAAAGTTCTGATACTAGCGAAGCGAAAAATACAACAAAATTCTTGACGTGAAGCGGCATAAACATCAACAATCGAGTTCAAAACCCGCAACAAATTATAGCGCGTCACTGCCTAGAGTCAAATCAACTCATGCAGGCATAAACGCACAACAAAGACATCATGACAATCCACATGGTTCACAAATGCATCACAACAAAGGCATCATGGCAATTCGTCGGCAAGATCCAAAGATGTCCGCCAAGGACAACATCTCGATTCACAACACCCGCATATCATACGGAAGACATCCTTATTCACATAATTGCATTTCTCGTATATTTATCATCTTGTTTTACCAGTTATACACTAATTTTTTCTCAATCTTAGCTTGCGGAAACATTTATTATCACGAGCAGCATCACGTCAACGACCAAAAGTCCGGAAAACTAAGTCCAACACGTCCGGAGCGTCCGGTCAACGACTCGGTCCAAAACGACTCGCGTCCAGAAAGCGACGCCACGTCCGAAAGCGGCGCTAAGTCCGAAAGCGACACCACGCCCAAAACGGCGTCAAGTCCAAAACGACGCCGAGTCCAAAAGCGACTCGGTCCAAAGCGACTCGCGTCCAAAACGGCGCTAAGTCCGAAAATGACACCACGCCCAAAACGCGCCGAGTCGAAACGACGTCGGTCCAAAACGACTCGGTCCGAACGACGCTAAGTTCGAAACGACGCCACGCCCAAAAACGGCGCCGGTCCGAAAGCGACTCTGCGTCAAAACGGCGCCACGTCCAAACGACGCTAAGTCTGAAAGCGACACCACGCCCAAAACGGCGCCGGTCGGCGACTCAGTCCGAAACGACTCGGTCCGAAAACGACGCTAAGTCCGAAAACGACACCACGTCCAAAAACGACGTCGAGTCCGAAAATGACTCCGAGTCCGAAAACGACTCTGTGTCCGAAAACGACGCCACGTCCGAAAATGACGCTAAGTCCGAAAACGAAACCACGTCCAAAAACGACGTCGAGTCCGAAAACGACTCCGAGTCCGAAAACGACTCCGCGTCCGAAAACGACGCCACGTCCGAAAACGACGCCCAATTTTGACCCTCCCGTCCAGTCATTAACTATAGAGTTACACTAATTTTCAACAATAATTTTAATAATTTTAAAATAATAAAATGCAACAATAATACATTAACACATGCACAAATAAACAATTTAATAATAGCGCCGCATTCCAAAATATTAAGCATTAATTAAAAAGCACGCCCGCGTTTATTTATTATAACAGTTAGATTGATAAAGCACCTAAGTAATTTAATCACATTTGTTAAGTTAATTAATAATACACTTACCTAGAATTAATTAGCTAATTAATTAACTAGCCTAAAACTAATTAAACTCCTAGAATTAAATAACCTACCCAGCCCAAACCGTGACCCGCGTGGCCCAAATCCCGTCGACCCGCACCCGCAGGCCCACGCCTTTTCCCTTATCAGTTGGCCCACATTGCCCAGCCCTTCACTTCCCTTCCTTATACCCACAGACGCCCATCGTCTCTCCCACAAAGATAACCTAAAGAAGCCCAAACCTAAAATCGCCGCCAATACCTTACCTCGTTCGACCCGGATTTCTACCGAGAATCGGGACTTTCTACCCACGTGCGGCCGACCTTCTTACCACAGATAAACCGAATCCCTACCCAAATCTCGTCGAATCAAGCACCAAATATCGTCAAGAATCAGCCTTTGTCTACTTACCAATTTTAGAACCTAGAGTTAGGCTATATAAACGGCATACCCATAGCATCGAAAAGAAGAAAAGAAAAAGGACAGGCAGGCAGAGCGGAGCACAGTAGAGCATATACGAGAGAGAGCTTAGTCGGGGTAGAAGCCAAGAAGATCGATTCGCGCATACCACTAGCGGCGATCGACTACTCGCAGGAAGGATAGAACATCCAAAAACTAGTAAGCATCGACACCTTTTAGTCAGGACCAGTCGACCTTTCATTCGCATCGCAAAAACCCGAAACCCGTCGATTGGACCGACGACTTGATACGCTGCCCCGGTTCGCCGCCGGAGAAGGTAAACTTAACTCACACCTGATTTTAGTCTATTCGTGTTCAGTTGTTTGCATCTGTTTTGTATTGTCAATTCTGTGTTAGTTCTGTTCCTATACAAGCCATTTAGTTAACATTAATGTTTAATACAAGATAATGCCTAATCCTGTTAATCTCTTGTTTTTAACATATTGAAAAAAAAAACATATTGTGATTGTTAATATGTTTAGGTTGATACTGGCATTCGTGGCATGCTGGCATCCTTGATTGTGCAGATTGGTTATTGTTGGAGTCCGGGGCATTAATTGTTGAAGCATTTTAGTCGGGAATCTTAGGTTAATATACAGTCTCGTTTAGTCTAAAGACATGTTTGTTGGCTGTTATATGACTGTATCTGCATTGGTAATGTCTAAAATGTTTGACTGACCGTTAAGATGTCGTAGGATGAGTATCAGTGTGTAAGTTACCTACTGCATTTGTTTGGGGGTAAAGAAATTTGAGTAGGGGGAGACTTCTAAGGTCATATAATTCGCAAACGACTTCATATGTTTGAATGCATTCTTCACTATTTTATTGACCATGGTGTATGTTTAAGTCACATAGGTATCATGCTAGGCCTGTGGCAAGAAATCAGCCTAATCAGATGGTTTGAATCTGGAACTGGCATGTCTTGTTCAAGTCGCACCTTAGAATTCTTTAAAGAATGCACTCGAAATAGTTGTTCTTAGTATTCCCTGTTACCATGATATACCTACAGAATCTGATTACCTAATTGGGTATGTATTAAGTATGCTTCTTTTTCCTGGATTGCACCTGAATCTGTCCATTTGTGATTACTCCAGTATGCTTGTTTCATCCAAATCATATAAGATGTCCCTGAATTCCCTTTCTCCCTGGTGGTATAGCATTGTTTGATTCGTCTGTATGCTTATTATGTCTTGCCTAGATACATAAGAACTTAATCTTTCTTTGCCTAATCCTATTTTGTCGATTTAGTTGTATTAATAAAGTCTAATAGGCTGTCTTGAGTAATGAAATGAGTCTTGTTAAGACTTGATGTCAGCATTCTATATTGGTTTGCAGACATGAATCTCAATGCCATGTATATTATCAAGCACCTTTCTCATTTTAGGACTCAGGTCATATAAGTTTGTCCATTTGATTTCCTACTCTGTTTTTGTCGTTTTCCCTGGAATGCAAATCTGCCCCTTTGAATCCATATTCTGATTACTTGCTGACCTGATAATTTCTTAGTTTTAAATCAATGTGCTTATCCGCTTCGTGAACCAACAATACGTTATAGTTTAAGTCTAAAAGACTTGATGCTTGGACAAATATATACTGTTTGGTTAATACACATGAAAGGCGATCTTGTTTTGGGCTTTTATATTTGGACCTGCCATCTCGTTTGATTTTAATAATTAAAGCATAAGCATGTTTGAGTATGTAATCGTTTGTTTGGCTTAACGTGTACTAATCCTTATCTTCTTCTTTATCTACATGAAATGCATCGGAGCAAAAGGAGGAGTCTCATAACGAGACTCTTCACAAGCCACACCGCATGAGTGCCCGCATCTGTGTACACCGCATTCCGCCTCAGAATTCCCAAACAAAAGGGGTTGTCATCCCCCCAAAGAGCATCCTTTTGGCCTCTTAATCTCTTACGTCTTATATATATTTGTTTGTTTATTTGTTGAAATTTAATTAGCTAACTTTGTAATTAATAGGAGACATAGAACGATTAGTCTTGGAATAAATAAATTGGGCGGGTAGTTTTAAAATCAGAAATACACTTTTAAATTACTTATTTTAAGGGCTTGTCATGCATGTCTAAACTTAACTAACAATTTAACTCGCAACTAACGTACTACTTCTTATAAAATTCAGGATAAAATGAATTGATTTTTCCCATAAGTTCTTTTATTAGCATATTATGAATAATTTATGTTGAATAACCTTCTTATCATAAAATTACAAAATAATCACCTTACACTCGTCATATATATTTGATTTTAAAGGCTTATCTTTGATCATTAATCAACATGGCATATATCTATAAACAATATAAATGCATACCGTGAAATTTTATTTTTATAGCATTAGTCTTACAAACTTTTATCAACATACTTCATTTTTTTATAAAATATTTTGAAGCATCTTTTATATTTTCAAAACACGCATTTTTTAGCATAACTAACCCTAGGTTTGAACGGACAACCGCAAGTTAGCGGATCATTTAGGGTGCCTAACCCCTTCCCTTTAGGATAATAAAGAACCCTTACCCAGAATCTCCTTAAGTTTAGCAGACCATTAAAATGGAGTTAATGTTTACTTTAAACTAGTTAACATTTAGGTGTCCTAATTCACCCAAATAATTAGGTGGCGACTCCGTGAACCCTAGCAACCCTTTAGCATTTTTTAGCACTCCTAACAACCCTTTTAAATTTTTGTATTCTTTTAACATTTAACATTTTTATTTATTTTCTAACACTTTTTATTAAGCAGGGTTCGCTAGAATCCCGTTTTCGACTCCGGTTTAAAATGGGGTGTTACAATCATCGCCTTAAAATTACGAGGTGTAACATCCTTCCTCCCTTAGAAATATTCATCATCGAATGCTCATAATAAGTCCTTATGCTAAGAAGAATTTCGGCAGAGTCTCCTTTATAAATACACTTACCAACCTATATTCAGTAAACTCAAAGATGTCACACAAGGCCACAATATATCACATATGTTATTCACCAATCAAAATAGTTAAGTAAGGAATTAAATTACCTGTAGGCATAGAGAATAAGTGAAGATATTTCCTCTTCATCTCATGTTCTGCTTCCCAAGTCATCTATTCTCTATTATTGTTTTGCCACAATACCTTGACGGAAGCCACATCCTTAGTCTGTAATCTTCTAACCTGACGATCAAGTATCGCTATGGGACTTTCCTCGTAAGACAAATCCTTGGTTACCTGGACATCATCTATAGGGAATACTCTAGAAGGATCACCAATACACTTACAGAGCATCGATATATGAAAGACTGGATGTACCACTTCCAAATCAGAGGGAAGGTCCAGCTCATAGGCAACCTTGCCTATCCTGCGAATAATCTGATAAGGTCCAATGTACCTCGGGCTAAGCTTCCCCTTCTTGTCGAATCTCATTACACCCTTCATGGGTGACACCTTCAGGAAGACCCAATCACCAACCTGAAACTCTAAGTGTCGACGTCGATTATCTGCATATGACTTTTGTCGACTCTGGGCTGCTAATAATCTCTCCTGGATAAGCTTCACCTTATCCACAGCTTGCTGAATCATGTCTGGGCCTATTAACTTAGTATCGCCTATGTCAAACCAACCAATAGGTGACCTGCACTTCCTCTCATATAAGGTCTCATACGGTGTCATCTTGATACTAGAATGGTAGCTATTATTATAGGCAAATTCAACAAGTGGTAAATGATCATCCCAACTACCTCTGAAGTCAATAATACAGGCTCTCAACATATCCTCAAGTGTCTGAATAATACGCTTAGCCTGTCCATCAGTCTGAGGATGAAATGATGTGCTAAGACTCACCTGTGTCCCCAATCCCTTTTGGAATGACCTCCAAAAGTTAGCTGTAAAGTGAGCTCCTCTGTCCGATATAATAGATGTGGGGACCCCATGAAGTCTCACTATCTCCCTGATGTATAGTCTCGCATAATCTTCCGCTGAGTAAGTAGTCCTGACTGGAAGAAAGTGGGCTGATTTTGTCAGCCTATCCACAATAACCCATATGGAGTCATACTTCCGCTGAGTATGAGGTAAACCTGTAATGAAGTCCATATTAATCACTTCCATTTCCAAGTGGTAATCTCTATCTCCTGCAGTAACCCACCAGGTTTCTGATGCTCAACCTTAACCTGTTGACAATTTGGGCGCTGAGCCACAAGCTCTGCTACGTTACTTTTCATGTCATCCCACCAATACAAACATCTAAGGTCATGATACATCTTTGTTGACCATGTATGAATAGAATAACGGGCATAGTGTGCTTCTCCAATAACCTGCCGTCATAGCCCTGTAACATCAGGTACACATAATCCGTTGCCATACCGTAATACCCCATCAGGTGCAACCTCGAATAGGGTCTTCTCTGTTATACCCCGTATTCTCAGGGTATGTATGCGAGGACGTACGTACGAGAGCACGACAGAAAACAATTGGAAAGGAAGAAAGAGGTGATTCTTCCACGGAAAAAGTTTCCGGTTTTTGTAAGGAAAAATGTTCGTTGAAGGGAATTGGGTTCCCAGATTTGGAATTTGGGCTTCTTAGATTATATTAGAATTTTGGAATTTTATTTTCGGAAATGGTCACGTGGGGCCCACGGGGGAAATTTACGGTTTTGTGGGGCCCACTTTGTTTTCGAGATTTTGGCCATTGTGGATATTTTTCGGAAGACGTGTTTTGAGGGCCAATAGGAGGGTGACACGTGTCACCCCCGCCTAGGTGGCTTGGCCGAATGACATTTGTGCACAACACCCGGTTAGAGTCGTTTTTGGACGAAACGTTTTGCGTAACTTTCGAGGGGAAAATTCCGGCGATGTCGGTTTGTTTTTTTTCGGCTTTTTACGAGAGACGACACATTCTGGACCAACGGGAGGGTGACAAGTGTCACCCTCATCGACGGATTTGGAGGCGCTGAGGTGGGTTAGCTGGCCGATTGGCCCCTTGAAGTGTGCCTTGCTTTGTGGCTTGTTTTGTGGAGTGTTTTGTGGAGTAGGGTTTAGGGTGCACTTGGCTTAATCTTGCCCTTACACTTGCTATACACTTGGAAGGATCTTGGCCCTTGGTTGGCCTTTGGTTTTGCTATAAATACCCCCAAGTGTGACGACTTCATCCCTTCCACAAACTTCCACGTCTTGAAACCCTCTCCTCCCCCCTTGGGAGCTCTTAGCCGAGTGCCTTCTCCCCTTTTCGTGTGGCCTTTGGCCGAGGGTTCCTTCCCCTTTGTGGTGCTAGCGGTAGGGTACCCACTGCCTAGTTGTTTCAGATAATACCCTCCTCGTGGTATTGAAATACTTCTCTAGATTGTTATAATGCCCAAAATACCTTAGCCTTGTACCTTGTAGTATTCCAAAGATACCTCTATACGTGAGAGTCAAATACTACCTTTTGTCCTTTTAGTCTCAAACCAAACCCTAAGGAAATCTTCATAGTTGGTTGAAGTATTTGAGTAGAAGTTAGTTAGAACTTCTAGGGTTGTTTGGAGCGCACTGAGTAGGAGCTAAACCTTGCTCGGGATCGACATTATAACTTGAATAATTTTGGGCTTATCGAGGTAATTATCTTGTTCCTCTATTGTAATTGGAAATTACATGTTTGTTAGAATATATAGTTGAAGTATACTATATATGGAACTATACTTAGTATTCGGCAATGTCTTTTGACTTAAGCCTGAAGAATAAAGAATCGAATCGAATCAGTATTTACATAGATCAGATTGCAGAGACTTGTGTAATTCTTGAGTAGAATTGTACACGTCCGGTTAGGCGTGTAAACCCTCGGTTGGCTTGGTAGCCGCCTCGTTAGAAGGAGGAGATTTACGTTGCGGGGAGAGTCTTTGCGAATTTTCTGTAGAAGATAGAAACTTGTGTTTTGGGGTTAATAGACGTTTGTGACCTTTATAGGTGAAAGTACTAAGAGTAGCGTATTCTACTCGAGGAGTGGAAAGGGCTATGAGTTGTAGTACTTGGAGCATTTTGCTTATTGTCGATAAAACGTCGCGAGGTATGTGAACCTCTTCCTATCTTTTCTAGCATGATTGTTGTGAACTATGTAGTACGGTAGACGTACATGTGCTAAGTGATTTGGTTGGTTTAAAACATAGGGTGTTATAATAGCTTTATGGGAAGTTAGTTATAACGACCTTATGTAGGTGAAAATGGTTTACTGATGTTAGAAGTTAAGAGACTTGATCTTATAAGATAAGAGACTTAACTTATTTGTTTTAATGTGGATGTTTGTGTGAAACCTCATTCGTGAGTAATGAGTACTTGGTTTTTAAAGGGATAATGTTTTACTGATTTGAGAATCGAATGTATCGACAGGACCATTGCGGCGTTAATAAAGGAAAATGTATTGAATAATGATGTGTTGTATTAAAACCGGTAGAAACCTCCATCCGCATAAGCTAAGATGAGAC
Source organism: Przewalskia tangutica (assembly GCA_029844215.1). Classification (NCBI taxonomy): domain Eukaryota; kingdom Viridiplantae; phylum Streptophyta; class Magnoliopsida; order Solanales; family Solanaceae; genus Przewalskia; species Przewalskia tangutica. The sequence continues at coordinate 37,215,762 of CM056731.1, read as the reverse complement.
ATAATGATATTACATTTTCTAGATGTTGGCTGCTGTAATATGTTCGTTATAAACATGAATAATCTACTCACATATATGACATATGTACTCAATTGTTTTAAAAGAGATTAAGACTATGAGTTATGAAACCTTTCTAAAATAAGTGACTTGAGCATTTGAAAATGAGAAGCTTGAGTAATGAAACTAGGCAAACCGAACTTAGGAAAAGAATGTTGTTACTTGATTTTGAAAAGGAATGTGGGTTGGTCATTCTAATACTACGGGTATAGGGTGACTTTTATAAAAGTAATGGATCTCTTTAAAAGAACTTAACGTATGTAGTACTTTGGGGTTAAAAACCGGACTTTGGCATAAAATGAAAGTACTTTGAGTTGTGTGAAACTTGCCTATGCTTGTTGTTGTGAAACTTGCCTATGCTTGTTGTTGTGAAACTTGCCTATGCTTGTGATGATAGCCTTTGTTGTGCAAGTGGTATTTACGTATTACCGCTCTCGATAGAGGCGGTCGACTTGTTGAGAACTTACTTGGGCGTCTTTGGCGGTGATGGAGAATTCCACGTATGTTTCCATTTTGATTATTGTCTTGTTGTTGATGTCACATGGACATGTCTACACCGACGCAAGATTCGGGCATCGCGGCCACGCGCCGGGTTGATTACCGATATATTGTTATTGTGGTTACATGGACATGTCTACACCGAGGTAGAATTCGGGGCATGTGGCGTGCGCAGGTTGATCACCCAAGATATTATTGTTGATGTCACGTGGGCGTGTCTACACCGAGGTAGAATTCGGGGCATGTGGCCGTGGGCATTGGTATTATTGTTGCATCGTGGACATGCCTACACCGATGCAGATTCGGGGCATGCGCCGTGATGCGAACATGATTGATGTTGTGGGCGTGAGACCCATAGTTATATTTGAGTGATGACTTGAGGCGAGTCCCCGATCGACATGTTGCTTTTATGTTGTGAATCAGAGTTTGGTTATCATACATGTCTCCTGCTTTATATAGACTAGTATGATTTCATTCTGATTTTTCTGATTTCACATACTTGGTACTGTTGTCTCGACCTCCTTGGCCGCGTTCATCCGCAGTAGAGGTACATCGGCCGTGGATCCTCGCCTAGGATCTCGCCGTTTTGGGAAGCTCCGTTTCTCCGAGGCTTATCTTTTAGTATGTGTTCCCTGAGTTGTAGGTTCTTGTACATTCGGGGTATGGCGGCCCTGTCCGTCATAGTTGTTGTAAATCTTAGAGGTGCAGTAATCTTGTTGTGGCGGGGTTTGTAAAAAGGATTAAACTGTTCGTTTTGAAAGAGTTGTATTTATAGATGTTATTGGAAGGTAACCGTTGGGTTGGCCTGGTTTATGATCATATATCTTGTTTCTTGTTTAAAGTTTTATTTTCCGCCGTTTTCTCGATGTTGTGTCACTAGGGTGCCCGGATAAGGCACGATGCGGGCCCGGGCGGAGTCGTTACAAAAGTGGTATCGAGCGATTAATCCTCGGAAAGTGTCTACGCACCGTGTCTAGTAGAGTCTTGATTATCGATGTGTTGTGCACCACATCTATAATCGGGAGGTCGCAGGACATTTAGGATTGGTTTTCATTCTTCTCATTCTGAGATCTTGCCTTAGAGCTTTGTTGTAAGTTGGACCCTCTGACGTATCTAGTTTTTACCGCTATGCTCCGCAGTGCAACCCGAGCACTGGCGGCAAGATACCGAGGTGCCGCTAGTGAGATCTGAGGAGTACGAGCGCAGCCGGCCAAGACTGAGACAGTGCGACGGCGAAGTTTCGACGCCGCCAAGACCAAAGCGAGTTTAGAGCGCAGCCGTGGCGATGAGACTACAAGACGAGCCTCCAGTACCACACCGGAGCAGGCGAGATGGGTCGCGAGATGGCCCGATTATTGCCGAGGTTGTGGCGGATATGAGGACAGCCGATGCGCAGCCTGCCCAGAGCACCGTGCACCCGAGCGAATAGTTTGAGGCTACGGGACTTTATGAGTTGTAGCCCGCGAGTTTTATGGGTCGAGGCACGAGGATGATCCGCAGGAGTTCATTCGATTCTGACGGATCACGCGGGTGATCAAGGCTTGAGACCGAGTCGTGACCTTTGGTTCGCGTCGGCCGCGTGATACCGCATCGATTGGTTTGATTCATGGAGCTTTCCGGGAGAGCATGCACTCCAGCAGATGGGATGAGTTTTCGGGCTTTCTCACGCACTTCTTGCCTCCGCATGATGAGGGCACGCCGGCAGATTTTGATGCTTAGAAGCGGGCGTGCGGTTCGGGAGTACAATGTGAGTTCGACTCATTGGCGAGACGTCCCAAATGGTAGCTAGTATGGAGGATCGAGTGCACCGATATGTTACGAGGCTCGATGATTACATGTCGAGGCATGTTCAGAGTAGCTCTTCACCGCATGGACATTGCCCGCACGCAGCTCACGACCGATGTGAGGCACGGAGAGGTCGACGAATGACGAAGATCGCAGGAGGCCGAACAACAGGTCCTTTGGTGACTTTCGAGGCGGACCGCCTCAAGACATACTAGTTTTGTACCTCCGCCAATGCAGTGGTCCTCCACAACCTTGAGTATTCGGAGCGGTCGTGGCTCGAGGTTCGTGTTTCCGGTAAGGGTGTTGCTGACGCGGTCACCCCTACCTCGGTGTGGTCGATGTAGTAGACCGCATTTCGGGAGTGTCGTGGTGCGAGGAGCTTGTTATTTTGCGGCCAGCAGGCCATTTTGCGAGGAACTTGTCCGACCAAGGGTAGCACGGATGTTACGACTCACCACGGATCGATGGTGGTTCATCGCTTTCATAGCATACCGCAGGCGTGCCTATGATTAGAGTGGAGCGGTAGCTTCGGTATATCCTTAACCCTCTAGAGTTTTGGTATGCTTGTTATGATGGTCTCATTATTATGTATATGTACGAATAGCGTTGTGTTAATTGTGAGTTAGAAAACATGCTTAGTTGGGAGGATACGATGTGGCATGGTAAGTGTGAACCTTAGACTATGTCACGATCGAGACCTTAGGGGTAAGGTCGTCTTGAGTTAAAGATTTATTTTATGTTTGACCCTTATCGCAGTAGTAGTATACGTGGGATTTATTTGTGTGATAAGTCCGTGGGTAGTGTGAGATGGAAGTGGTAGCTTTCATGATGTGAATTAGTAAGATTGTTAGGATCGGGAACAAGAGTTTAGCGCGGTTGGGTCGGGTTGAGGACCATTTGCGGGTCAACCCGTGCCGGATTAAGGTGGGGTCAGTTCGTGGTCCCGCCAGTGGTAGGGTCACGAGGATGCTAGGCCCAAGTTTGTATGATCATCGTATGAGTTCGTGGACGCGTTCGACCGAGCGTTCGTAAAGGCGGGAATGGCCTTAAGGAAGTTGAGGTTAGTAAGATGACCAAGTTTGGAGGTAGTGACTCCAGAGATTTTGGGAACCAGGTAATGACTGAAGTATGGTACGTCTTCGAGAGTTCAAGTGTTCGAGAGGGCACGGCGAGTAAGGAAGGAAGAGAACGTGTGTTATTTCGCGCTGCGGTGGCGTTGACAACTTGTTAGAGGAACTTCATCGATATCCGTCTTGAGAAGGAACATTCGACGAATGTTTCTAAGGAGGGAGAATGTTATACCCCGTATTCTCGTGGTATGTATGCGAGGGCGTGCGTCGCAGAGCACGCAGAAAAAATTGGAAAGGAAGAAAGAGGTGATTCTTCCACGGAAAAAGTTTCCGGTTTTTGTAAGGAAAAATGTTCGTTGAAGGGAATTGGGTTCCCAGATTTGGAATTTGGGCTTCTTAGATTATATTAGAATTTTGCAATTTTATTTTCGGAAATGGTCACGTGGGGCCCACGGGGGAAATTTACGGTTTTGTGGGGCCCACTTTGTTTTCGAGATTTTGGCCATTGTGGATATTTTTCGGAAGACGTTTTTTGAGGGCCAATAGGAGGGTGACACGTGTCACCCCCGCCTGGGTGGCTTGGCCGAATGACATTTGTGCACAACACCCGGTTAGAGTCGTTTTTCGATGAAACGTTTTACATAACTTGCGAAGGGAAAATTCCGGCTATGTCGTTTTGTATTTTTGCGGATTTTTCCGAGAGACGAAACCTTTTGGACCAACGGGAGGGTGACACTTGTCACCCTCATCGATTTGGAGGCGGTCGAGTGGGTTGGCCGTAGCCGATTGGCCTCAAGTGTGCCTTGCTAGGGGGCTTGTTTTGTGGAGTGTAGTGAGGAGTAGGGTTTAGGGTGCACTTGGCTTAATCTTGCCCTTACACTTGCTATACACTTGGAAGGATCTTCGCCCTTGGTTGGCCTTTGGTTTTGCTATAAATACCACAAGTGTGAAGACTTCATCCATTCCAAAACTTCCAAGTCTTGAAACCCTCTCTCCCCTTTTGAGCTCTTGGCGAGCCTTCCCTCCCCTTTTCGTGGCCTTTGGCCGAGGGTTCCCTTCCCCTGGTGCTAGCCTAGGGTACCCCTGCCTTGTTGTTTTCGTATAATACCCTCCTCGTGGTATTGAAATACTTCTCCTAGTATTGTTATAATGCCCAAAATACCTTAGCCTTGTACCTTGTAGTATTCCAAAGATACCTCTATCGTGAGTCAGGAATACTACCTTTTGTCCTTTTAGTCTCAAACCAAACCCTGAAATCTTCATAGTTGGTCAAGTATTTGAGTAGAAGTTAGTTAGAACTTCTAAGGGTTGTTTGGAGCGCACTGAGTAGGAGCTAAACCTTGCTCGGGATCGACATTATAACTTGGATAATTTTGGGCTTATCGAGGTAATTATCTTGTCCTCTATTGTAATTGGAAATTACATGTTTGTTAGAATATATAGTTGAAGTATACTATATATGGAACTATACTTAGTATTCGCAATGTCTTTTGACTTAAGCTGAAGAATAAAGAATCGAATCAATCAGATTTACATAGATCAGACGATGAGACTTGTGTAGACATCGAGTAGAATTGTACACGCCCGGTTAGGCGTGTAAACCCCTCGGTTGGCTTGGTAGTGGCCTCGTTAGAGGAGGAGATTTACGCTGTTGGGGAGGTCTTCCGAATTTTCTGTAGAAGATAGAAACTTGTGTTTGGGGTTAATAGGCGTTTGTGACCTTTATAGTGAAAGTACTAAGAGTAGCGTATTCTACTCGAGGAGTGGAAAGGGCTAGCAGTGCGTTGTAGTACTTGGAGCATTTTGCTTATTGTCGATAAATCGTCGCGAGGTATGTGAACCTCTTCCTATCTTTTCTAGCATGATTGTTGTGAACTATGTAATGCGGTAGACGCATACGTGCTAAGTGATTCGGTTGGTTTAAAACATAGGGTGTTATAATAGCTTTATGGGAAGTTAGTTATAACGACCTTATGTAGGTGAAAATGGTTTACTGATGTTAGAAGTTAAGAGACTTGATCTTATAAGATAAGAGACTTAACTTATTTGTTTTAATGTGGATGTTTGTGTGAAACCTCATTCGTGAGTAATGAGTACTTGGTTTTTAAAGGGATAATGTTTTACTGATTTCGGGAATCAGAATGTGTATCGACAGACCATTGCAGCGTTAATAAAGGAAAATGTATTGAATAATGATGTGTTGTATTAAAACCAGTAGAAACCTCCATCTGCATAGAAGCTAAGATACGACAAAATGATATTACATTTTCTAGATCATGGCTGCTGTAATAAGATCGTTATAAACAAGAATAAACTACTCACATATATGACATATGTACTCAATTGTTTTAAAAGAGATTAAGACTATGAGTTATGAAACCTTTCTAAAATAAGTGACTTGAGCATTTGAAAATGAGAAGCTTGAGTAATTGAAACTAGGCAAACTGGAACTTAGGAAAAGAATGTTGTTACTTGATTTTGAAAAGGAATGTGGGTTGGTCATTCTAATACTACGGGTATAGGGTGACTTTTATAAAAGTAATGGATCTCTTTTAAAAGAACTTAACGTATGTAGTACTTTGGGGTTAAAACCCGGACTTTGGCATAAAATGAAAGTACTTTGAGTTGTGTGAAACTTGCCTATGCTTGTTGTTGTGAAACTTGCCTATGCTTGTTGTTGTGAAACTTGCCTATGCTTGTGATGATAGCCTTTGTTGTGCAAGTGTGGTATTTCTGTGTTACCGCGTCTCTCGATAGAGGGTCGGTCGACTTGTTGAGAACTTACTTGGACGTGCTGGCAGTGATGGAGAATTCCACGGGTATGTTTCCATTTTGATTACTGTCTTGTTGTTGATGTCACATGGACATGTCTACACCGATGCAGTATTCCGGGGGCATGCGGCCGGGTTGATTACCCGATATATTGTTATTGTGGTTACATGGACATGTCTACACCGAGGTAGAATTCCGGGGGCATGTGGCCACGCGCAGGTTGATCACCCAAGATATTATTGTTGATGTCACATGGGCGATTCACACCGAGGTAGAATTCCGGCATGTGGCCGGGCATTGTTTTTATTGTTGACTCATGGACATGTCTACACCGATGCAATTCCGGCACGCGCCACGATGCGAACATGATTGATGTTGTGGCGCGAGACCCATAGTTATATTTGAGTGATGACTTGAGGCGTGAGTCCTCGATCGACATGATCGCTTTTATGTCATGAATCGTAGTTTGGTTATCATACATGTCTCCCGCTTTATATAGACTAGTATGATTTCATTACTGATTTTTACTGATTTCACATACTTGGTACTGAGATCGACTCTCCTTCGGCCGTTCATGCCGCGGTAGAGGTACATCGGCCGTGGATCCTCGCTCTTAGATCTCGCCAAAGATTTGGAAGCTCCGCTTTCTCCGAGGCTTATCTTTTGTATGTGTTCACGAGTTGTAGGTTCTTGTACATTCGGGGTATGGCGGGCCTGTCCGCCATAGTTGTTGTAAATCTTAAGGTCTCAGTAATCGCTGTGGCGGGGTTTGTAAAAAAAGGATTAAACTGTTCGTTTTGTAAGAGTTGTATTTATAGATGTTATTGGAAGGTAACCATTGGGTTGGCCTGTTTTATGATCATATATCTTGTTTCTTGTTTAAAGTTTTATTTTCCGCTGGTTTTCTCTGATGTTGTGTCACTAGGGTGCCCGGGATAAGGCACCAGTAACGGGCCCCGGGACGGGTCGTTACATTCTCCTTTCGGAGAGCTACATCTCTATACTGTGCCAGAACAGGATCATCATACTGACGTCTTTGCCTCTTCTATGATAGAGGACTCGGCAACTCCTCGAACAACAACTCCACTATCTCCAGAATCAGCCAAACGGACTCCAAGGCTGGTTAGCTGATGTATCTCACGAACCATCTTCTTTCTGTCCATCTGCACATCCGTTAAGCTACCCATAGATCTACGGATAAGAGCATCTGCCACAACATTTGCTTTCCCCGGATGGTAGAAGATATCAACATCATAATCTTTCAGTAAAGGTGTATTGGAGACTTTTGTCATCCATGTAAATATCAACATGAACACCATATAAATAATGTCTCCATATCTTCAAGACATGAATCATCGCTGCTAACTCCAGATCATGAGTAGGGTAATTCTTATCGTGCTTCCTGAGCTGTCGGGAGATATAAGTTATAACCCTACCATGCTGCATCAACACACAACCTAGTCCAACACCCGAAGCATCACAATAAATAACATATCCATCTAGTCCCTCAGGAAGAGTCAGAACTGGAGCTGTAGTCAACTTGTCTTTCTACAACTGAATGCTTTGCTCACAAACATCGGTCTACTGGAACTTAGATGTCTTCTGAATTAGCCTTGTTAAAGGCACTGAAATCGAGGCAAACCTTTCTACAAACCTCTTGTAATACCCTGCTAACCTCAGAAAACTGCGTACCTCCGTAGGCATCGTCGGTCTGGGCCAAGTCTTAACTGCCTCAATCTTCTGCGTATCTACCCGAATACCATCAGCTCCAATAATATGCCCCAAGAATGCCACTGAAGTCAACCAGAATTCACACTTAGAGAACTTGGCATACAACCTCTGGTGCTGAAGTACCCTAAGTACCGTCCTCAAATGGTCTGCATGCTCCTCTTCTGAACGTCAATAAACCAGAATATCATCAATGAATACAATGACAAACATATATAAGAATGACTTAAATACCCGGTTCATCAAATCCATAAATACTGCTGGAGCATTGGTCAACCCAAAAGACATCACTCTGAACTCATAATGTCCGTATCGGGTCCTGAATGTTGTCTTCAGAATATCCGCCTCCCTTATCCGCACCTGAACATAACCTGACCACAAGTCTATCTTGGAACACCCTGTAACTGATCAAATAAATCATCAATCCTGGGGAGAGGATACCTGTTCTTTATTATTGCCTTATTCAACTGCCTATAATCAATACACATCCGCAGAAACCCATCCTTCTTTCTCACAAATAGTACCGGTGCTCCCCAAGGTGAGGTACTAGGCCTGATGAAGCATGTTTCCACTCAGCTGCTCCTTTAATTCCTTCAGCTTTGCAGGTGTCATTATATAAGGAGGAATAGATATGAGTTGGGTACCTGGCAATACATCTATAGTGAACTCTATCTCCCGTTCTAGAGGAAGACCTGGAAGATCATCTGGGAATACATCTGGGAATTCACTAACTACCGGAACTGACTGAAGAGTCAGTACCTCTGCTTATGTATCATGCACTCGAACTAAATGATAAATACAACATTTTCTGAGCATCTTCCTTGCCTTGAGGCATGAAATAAACTTACCCCTCGGCGATGTTGTATTCCCTCTCTACTCGATAACTGGTTCGCCTGGAAACTGAAACTGAACCATCTTTTCTCTACAATCCACATTAGCATAACTGGAAGCCAACCAATCCATACCCATAATAACATCAAACTCGGTCATGTCTAACTCTATCAAATATGTCATGGTATGACGGCTATACACAACCATCGAACAATTTTTATACACCCGCCTAGCTATGACCAAATCTCCTACCAGTGTAGCTACCTCAAATAGTTTTATCGACTCAGATTCTATTCTGATACTACTAGCAACAAAAAGGGATATATATGATAAAGTAGAACATGGATCTATCAATGCATATACGTTCCGGGAAAAAATCGATAATATACCTATAACCACATCTGGCGACGCCTCCTGATCATGCCTACTAGTCAAGGCATATATGCGGTGCGAGGGACCACTAGAACTGGAAACTCCACCACGACCTCTACCATGGCCTGCTGGCATACGAAAACCCTGCCCTGTGGGGTGCATAGCTATGGAAGAAGATGAACCAGCAACCGATCCAGTAGGCTAAGCCATACCAGCTGTACCACCTTTGAAAGGACAATCTCTCATCATATGGCCTTGACTGCCGCAAGCAAAACATGCACCTATACCAGAACGGTATATCCCAGAATGGGATCTACCACACCAAGTACACTGAGGCAAAGGTGGCCTCGACTGACTAGAACCTCTGTTCACCTATGAACCTGAAGCTCTGGAGCTCTGGCCAACTCCTGAATACCCTGTGCGGTCAAATCGTCTACCTGCAGACTGTGGAGGTGCACTCAGTCCGGGCCGAAGAATACCTAACTCTTCACAGATCGCCGCCGAGACTCACCAGTATACCCAACTGACCTAGCCCTCTTATGCTGGCCTCTATCGTGATCTCTATCTGGCTAACGCCCTCTGTGTCGATCTTCTACCCCCTGTACATAGACCTGTACTCGGGCAATATCCATACCTGGCTGAAGAGCCACTGTCATACATGTCGCGTCATTTTTCGACCGCGACATTATTTCTAAAACTCCTGCTTAATAAAAATGTTAGGAAATAAATAAAAATGCTAAATGTTAAATGCTAAAGGGTGCTAAAAGTGCTAAAGGGTTGCTAGAGTGCTAAAAGGGTTCGCGGAGTCGTCACCTAATTATTTTGGGTGAATTAGGACACCTAAATGTTAACTAGTTTAAAGTAAACATTAGCTCCATTTTTATGGTCTGCTAAGCTTAATGAGATTCTGGGTAAGGATTCTTTATTATCCTAAAGGGAAGGGGTTAGGAACCCTAAAGGATCCGCTAACTTGCGGTTGTCCGTTCAAACCTAGGGAATTATTATGCTAAGAGTGTAATGCACGTTTTTTTAAAAAGGGTATAAAATTATAAGATTTATTTAGAATGTAAAGTTAGCTTTGGATAAAAAAACGTGCATTCATAACATATTAGATAAGATACATGTATTGCAGAATCTTATTATGACGAAATGTGTGCTTATAAAATAAGATGTAAAATACCTATTATGCAAAGGCTAACAAGATAATTTTTTAATTATGAATGTTAGTAAGAGTTTACAAAGAAATTAATTTATTATGCTAAGAATTTAATTGCGAGTGACACTTTAGCTACGTGAATATTTACGTCATTTTAGTATGGCTTAGGCAATGCATAACTAAGTCATAAGAATAATTAATTTAAGGAGAATGAATTTCTAGCGTCAAACTATTTTCTAATGATAGCCCAAAGTTTAACTATTCTAAGTGTACTACTAGTAGTGTAATGTTAGACAAATAATTACAACAAATAATGGGATGAGGATATGAATTAATAGGGACTCGAAGAAATGGCGATGTAATTTGTCGGTGAGTTGGAATTTCCGATGTTTATAGAGAATGCACATAGATGTGTGTCTTCATTAGTTGTAGCTTGTGATGAGTCTCGTCATGAGACTCTTCATTTTTGCTCTGATGCGTGCCATGTAAAAAAAATGATAAAGATTAGTATAAACCCGAACAATACTCGATATAGGTAATTGAAATGTTGTACCCACACTTATGTCTACAATACATGTCAATCACCATGATTTATGCAAATCGGTAAATTCAATCAGCCCAAAGCAACATACAAAAAAAGGAAAAGAAAACAAAAAGGAGACAGCGGGCTAATGGACGTATGCAGGCCAGAAGCAAGACCAATGTAAAATGAGTATAAGGAACATATTCAAATGTCAAGGCATACCTATGTTACATCACAACAGACTCCATTCAAGACATATGTAATTAACTAGGCAGATATATAAATATAGAAGATGAAATAAATGGTATTTGAGGGTAACATTTCAAAGTACATGGTTGTTCAAGTTAGACTAGCCGTATAGGGTCACCCTCTTGTTGTTTGTCAGGTAGAATGTCATATTCCATACGATTTACGAAGGGGCAGGGACACCACACAGTCATGAGGGTATCCACAACAGAATATAAAGACTGGTGATTGTTATTAGCGCAGTCTCATTCGGATTAAACTCACCAGTACATGACTAACAGAATGGTTAGGTGAAATTTTAAAGTAACACAGGGCATGGCTTGGAGTTTAGACAAGGCAAAGCAGTTATACATATTCATTGACCAGTTATAACAGAGCATGAAAATCTACGTCACACCAGAATTCATTCGACATCTCCTACCCAGATCATGCTAAGATCCCCTAAAGTTTCACTGGATAATACAGAAAAGCCTAAACATGCTAAATACTTGAATGAAATTCACCTATACATGATATGAACCTACACTTGAACATGTTCAGCAGAATAACTGCGCAGCGAAAATAACATGAAATATTAATTGAAACATTCTCTTTAGATAGATACTGAACAGTATTGCGCTTGATGTGAACCTAACTAATGACTTAATCGAACAAGAACATACATAGATTAGTTAAAACAGACCCACAGAGTATTGACCACCTAACTTTAGCGCAACATTTCTCACTACGAATAAGGCCCATTATTAAGCTTTAAAGCTAGCCTGCTCAGATTTCAACTAGATAGAATAGCCCAATCACACGTTCATACTAAACAGAATAGCCCAATCGTACATCCAAATAATCAATAATTAATACTAGCCAATCGACACAAACGTACATAATGCCAAAAATAAGGAAAAAGTAGTAAGGGACGTAGCAACATGAATGGACTAACATATGTTTAACACACAAATTACACCAACATTCCGCAAGCAACAAACATCGTACAAAAACCATAAAAATGCAGACTTAAACAGAAAGTTGGGAAAAGTGATGAGTTTACCTTCTCCGGACAGCGAACCGAGGCATCGTATCAAGTCGTCGCTCCACTCGGAGGTTTTGTGCTATCGGGACTAAGACTGTGCGAAAACTAGTGTTTTTAAGTGTTCTTGCAGTTATCTTTCAGTTGCCTTGAAGGGGTTTTCACCGTCCGCCATGGATGCCAATGCCTGCGGATGCTGAAGGTTTCTTCATTTTTCTGTGTGCCCTTCCTTTGTTTTTCTTTTAAACGGGTATCTGTTCTCGTCCAGTTCCCTCTCTCCGAATCCCCCCTTCATTGCATGTGTATAACTCCCCTTTTATAGCTTCTTTTTGGGTTCTAATTTTGGGTAAGCTTTTGGTACCATTTTAGACTGATTTTTGTGCGATTTGGGTTCTGATTTCGTGTGATTTTAGACGATGTTTGTGCTTGATTCTTATACGACTTAGTTATGGTAAGTTTGGTTATGAACCGATTCGCTTCTGATTTGGTAAGGATTTGGTTCGATTTTTTCTCTGATTTAGGTACCATTCTGGGTTATGGCGAGTCGTGGGTAAGGGAAACCCCGGATTCTCTAGCTAGAATCCTGGGCATGGTGGCGACGGGTTCTTAATTTTTCGTCTGATCTCCTTTAGGGTTTTTTGATTTTTTTTCTTTTGGTCTCTTCTGTTGTGGGCGATGAGGGTAAGTATAGGATCTGGTGGGCTGTGGGCGTTGGGCCTGCGGGTGTGGGCTGGGGTGTGGGCTGGTGAGTAATTAATTAGGGGTAGAGTTTTAAGTGTATTAGTTTAGGTGTATTATTTAATTAATGGTAAATAAATGAAATCTAAATTGTGATCAAATTATTTAGGTGTTTTATTATTCTAAGCTTGAATTTTTATTATTATAATAATAAACGCGGGAGTACTATTTAATTAGTGCTTAATATTTCATAATGCGATGCTGTTACTGAATCTCATTTATTATGCGTATTTTGCGATGTTAAATTAAAATTGAATGGAGCTTAGATTATTATTAAATTATTTAAATGTTGAATGTAGATATGATATTTAAGGATTGCTAAATACTTTTACGTAAAATGCGGCGCTATTATTTAAAATCTTATTTATTGTGCATTATTTGTTATTATTTAAGTTAAGATTAAATTATCTTAATATGACTTTAGGCGCTACAATAATTATGGAATTATTTTGCGTATTAATAAATGCGACTATGCTATTTAATATGATGTCATTGCTAAATTATTTATTTTATGTATTTATTATCATTTAAGAATTATGACAGAGCTTAAAATTAATAAATGCGGACGCGAGACTCTAAGTGCTTAATTTTCTACGTGAGACGCGGTGCCATTATTAAATTGCTTATTTATGCATGTATTAATGTTTTATTATTGCATTTTATTATTAGCATTATTTTAAAATTAGTGTAATTTTGTAGTTAAAGACTGGACGATAGGGTCAAAATTGGGTGTCAACAACTTGTCCATCTTTGTGTGGAGATGATGTAAGAGTCTTCAGATAAAGACGTTGACTTATAACCAATTTTGTCCCGATCCTCAGAATTAAAATGTTGGGCAATTAAGACAAGGCTGACGCGGACTCAAAATTTGTCACAGTGTCGAGTTATGACGACACTGGGCTACCATGGTCAAAACACCAAGGTGGGCTAATGCAGACTCAAAATTTGTCTCAGTGTCGAGTTATGACGACACTGGGCTACCATGGCCGAAACACTAAGGTGGGCTAGCGCGGACTCAAAATTTATCCAGTGTCGAGTTATGACGACACTGGGTTGTGGTGCTAAAAAATAAAAAATAAAAATAATTGGCTTGAACCTGGGGTGTACCGGTGTTGACTTATGTTGCTGGGTTTATGGTGATGCGGAATGAGTGGACCGACGCTTGAGACCGCTTCTGCCATTCGTTGGGAAGGTTGGCCCCCCAATAAATTGTCCCGTCAGAAGAGAAAATCCACACGTGCTCCCCGCTTCCGCCGCTAAGACTTAAACAAACGGTTAGTGCATAACTGTTATGGCAAAATGATGATGCATAATTTTAAAAGCAATGTAATTGTGTGAATAGAAATGTTATTCTGTAAAATGTGATGCCGATTGTGTTGACGTGATTCTGCAAATACTGTGATTTCATCCTTGCACGGATGTGTTGCGATTGTGAATGTGGGTATGTTGTCCTTGCTGCAACTGCCCCTGTAGACTAAAGCTTAAGAAAGAGTTAGTGCATAACTGCTAAGACAGAATAAAGCATGAATAAGAAATGCAATTTTTTGAGAGTAGAGAAATCGTCCTTGCGTAGATGCGATATGCTGATGACGTGATGTCGTTTTTGTATGGGCGTCGCTTTCGGACTCGGTGTCGTTTTCGGATATGGCGTCGTTTTTGAACTTGGCGTCGTTTTCAGACTGGTTGTGCTGATGACGTCGTTACCTGGACGTGTTGTGTTGATGACATCGTTGTCTGGACGTGTTGCGTTGGCGTCGTTGCGTAGACGTAATGTTGCTGGCGTCGTTGCGTAGACATAATGCTGATGACGTCGTTTCCTGGACGTGTTGCTGATGACGTCGTTGCACGGGCGTGTTCGCGATGGCGTCGTTGCACGGGCGTATTCTGCGGCGTTATTGCGTAGACGCAATGCTGATGGCGTTATTGCGTAGATATAATGCTGATCACGCCGTCGTTATGCGGACATATTCGATGGCGTCGTTGCTGGGCGTATTCTTCTTTGGCGTCGTTGCGTGAACGCAATGCCGATGACGCGTTATTGCGTGCATAATCGCGATCACGTCGTTGCCGGGCGTGTTCGATCAAGTCGTTGCCGGGCGTGTTCGATGACGTCATTGTCTGGACGTATTGTTGTTGGCGTCGTTGCGTAGACGCAATGCTAATGGCGTCATTGCGTAGACAAAATGCTGATGACGTCATTGCGTGGACGTAATGTTGGTGGCGTCGTTGCGTAGACGCAATGCTGGTGACGTCGTTGCCTGAACGTGTTGATGCTGACGTCGTTGCGTAGACGCAATGCTGATCACGTCGTTGTCTGGACGTGTTGATTGTCACGACCCGAACCCGGACCCGTGACCGGTGCCTAACCCGGGCACCCTAGTGACACAACATCAGAGAAAACCAGCGGAATATAAACTCAAGATAAACAACCATTACGATATAGAATAATCTAGCCCAAAATGGCTAACCCAAAAGTACCTAACCAAACAGTTACATCCTTAACGAACCAAGTTCTGACAAGACTACAGGCCTCTAAGAATGAATAACACTATGACGGACGGGGCCGTCATGCCTGAATGTACAAAATAACAACAACTCGTGGAGAACCGTACCAAAAGTCGAGCCTCAAGAAATGGAGCTCACGACACTGAGTACAAGATCCTAGGAACGAGGATCTACCACTCTTTCACCTGCGGCGTGAGCGCAGCCCAGGAAGGGTCGATTACACAACGTACCAAGTATGTAAAGCGGAAAATCAGAGTAATATCATAAGTCCAAAATACATTAAAGTTATAGATAAAACCAAATTATGTTGACTGCGTGCCTTACTAATAATGAGAGTAACAAGTATACATTTTATAGCATAAAAATAGGAGGCTCATGATCAAAAGCAGGTACCTGCGCGTAGTATCATTAAGCAATCCTACTCACGGGACTATTTCACCCGCATAGGTCCGTGGACCCGCGTGAGGTCATCCGCGCCGTCGTAGGACTATTTCACCCGCGTGGGACTATTTCACCCGCGTGGATCCGTGGATCCGCATGAGTACCAGCGTACTCGCGTGGGACTATTTCACCCGCATGGATCCTATGGTCGGATCCGCATGAGTACAAGCGCGCACTCGCATCATGGGTAGCAAATCCATGGCATAAATAATAACCCGGTTTACGTAACAATATATATATAACATAGCTCATCCGGCTATCATACATAACCTAAGCACTACCGGCCTATCATATCATAACATAAGCACTACCGGCCTATCATATCATAACATAAGCACTACCGGCCTATCCTATCATAACATAAGCACTACCGGCCTATCATACCATAACATAAGCACTACCGGCCTATCATAACTTAAGCAAGTTAAGAATCACCTAACTCCTTATTAATAGTATTAATACATCCTCTCATTTTAGTATACCTAAGGCACGATCATGTCTTTTAATAAAAATCAGGAATTTAACCCAGTATCATGTACCTCTAACCTTTTAAGGAATAACTCTTTTTATACCAAAAATTCCAAGATACCAATCACCATAGTATCAAGTTACGATTTCTTTTCAAAACAAGTCACGTTTCCTTTTAAAACTATCTCAAGCTTCTAAATTAAGTGACTTCATTTCTTGTAAAACCTTAGGCAATTCATGCCTTAAAACCATTTTCCTTCCACAAGTTCAAAACATCAAAACATTTCTCCATTAAACTTTCACAAACTAATATAACCAACTCCCCATAAAGCCGTTATATTAGAGTTAACAATAGTAAAACACATTCCCTTAAGTCGAGGATTTTTATACTTTTCTTTTAAAACGAAGCAAGTATCAAATGCTTATAACAACGAAGATTTTCAAATCTTGTCGTCTCTGCGTACTACGTGGTACAACTAATCATGCTCAAGAGATAGGAAAGCTCCACATACCTCTTGGTCAATCCACAAGCTAAGTCGATTTACCGCACGTAGTATGTCAACCTAAAATGACCACAATCGTTTATCAAGCTCTAATTACAAATGCAGAATTTCCAAGTTAAAGTCACCAATTTCCTACGGAAAATTGGGCAGCGTTTCCTTTGTTTCTACATACATTGCCACCTTTTCCAAGGTCGATTTTTTTCATCCAAACACCACAATTAAGGCTCAACAATCCAACATTTTAAAGGGGATTACACATCCAAACTTGGGTGTGTAAAATTCTGCCCCACTAGTTACAACAATTCACTTATCACTTCTAAGGTAGTTTTTAGGCTACAACATGCTCATAATCACTTCTTAGCCATTTCTTTCATACCCAAACCACATTTCTAACACGCAAAGATTCTAGAAGCATTATTTACTACCACAAGTTCTTTCTTCTAAACATGCAACACTTAGAACTAATTCTAAAGGAAGAAATGTTACCTTAAAGTTTTAGCCAAAACTTTTTCCCACTATTGCTAGCGTCCTTGCCAAGAACACCACCACAACAATGCCAACAAGCTAGCTATAAGCTTCCTTTTGCTCTTAACTTTCAGATTTTTCTTGGGTTTCTAGAGAAGGTGGAGCAGATTTTAGAGAGAGAGAGAGTGTGAAGATGAAAGATGGGAAGAATGACCAAGTCTTGGTCAATATATTGCATGTAGAAAATCAGATGGGGGACACTTGTCACCCTCCATGGCCTTTTAAAAAGAAATCGACTTTTCTAAGTTTTTCGCCCAAAATTTCCGCCTCGGCGCGGCCACTTCCGGCGCATGGCGCGCAACTCTGCGGACCGCCGGATCTTCGGCCGCGGCCTGCTTCCAGCGCGCGGCTCAAATCTCAGCGACCTGCAGATTCTGGGCGCGGCCACGACTTCGCAGCGCCATGCGCTTACGCCAAGGCCTTGCGCAAGATCGGCCGCCCGGCGCTGAGACTCGACCGGTCCAGGGCGAACCACGGTATAACATTCTCCCCAGAAACATTCGTCCGAATGTTCCTTCTAGCCTCACAAAACACAATATAAACATATCTTCTTAACTATTCCTTTGCAAATAAGAATGCTCCGAGCCACAACATTACTCAAGCATAATCAACTAAATCAAAACTAACAAGCGGAAAGTGGGTTACCCAGGTGTAGGGAATAAGTGAGGATACTTCATCATGTCATCCTCTGCTTCCCACGTCATTTCCTCCTGCTCGTTCGCCATAAGACCAGCGGAAGCCACGTCCTTCGTCGAAGTCGTCTAACGGACGATCGAGTATCGCTATGGGACTCTCCTCATACGATAACTCTTCGTCACTGGACATCATGAATCGGGTGCACTCTAGATGGATCTCCAACACATTTCCGCAACATAGATACATGAAAATCGGATGCACCGCCTCAAATCGGACGGAAGATCTAACTCATAGGCAACCTTGCCTACCCTACGGACAATCGATGCGGCCCAATGTACTGGGCTAAGCTTCCCTTTCTTCCCAAATCTCATCACGCCGCCGTAGGCGTACGCTAGGAAAACCCAATCACTATCTCGAATTCCAAGTGTCGGCGCCGATGATGCGCATCGACCGCCGACTACGAGCCGCCAACAACCGATTCTGAATAAGCTTCACCTTATCCACTGCCTGCTGGACTAAGTCTGGCCCGACTAACTGAACTTCTCCCACCTCGAACCAGCCTATCGGTGACCTGCACTTCCTCCCGTATAAGGCCTCATGCGCGCCATCGAATCTTTGGAATGGTAGCTATTATTATATGCAAACTCCACGAGAGGCAAGTGATCCTCCGGCTACCACGGTCAATAACACAAGCCCGCGAGATATCCTCGTTGTGCGGATAGTGCGCTCGGCCTGTCCGTCTGTCTGAGGATGAAACGCCGTACTGAGACTCACCTGTGTCCCTAACCCGCCGAAAGACCTCCGAAGTTAGCGAGAACCGGGCTCCTCTATCGATATAATCGACACCGGACCCGTGCGGTCTCACAACCTCTCTAATATATAATCGCATAGTCCTCGGTGAAACGTCGTTACGGCCGGAAGAAAGTGGGCTGATTTCGTCAACCTGTCGACAATCACCCAAATGGAATCATGCTTCCTCTGAGTGGTAGGTAGCCCTGTAATAAAATCCATATTTATCACCTCCCACTTCCAAGTCGGAATGTCAATGGCTCGCGACCCTCCCGCTTCGGTGCTCAATCTTAACTGGCGACAATTACGCATGCCACGAACTCCGCAACGTCCTCTTTAGGCCATCCACCAATACACGCGTTCGAGGTCATGGTACATCTTAGTCGACCCGGATGAATAGAATAACGAGCACCGTGCCTCACGCAATCTGCGGCGAAGTCTGTCACATCGGGAACACAACCGGCCTCGAATCTTAGCACCCCATCGCGCTACCTCAAATAGACTCTTCTCTTTCGGAGAGCGCATCTCGATGCCGTACCAAAATCGGATCCTCATACCTTCGCCTCCTCGCCGATGATAAGACTCGCAACCTCTCGAACGAATTCCTCACTATCGTAATCAACCAAACGAACCCCAGGCTTGCTGGCGATGTAACTCTCGGACCATATCCTCTTCTGCGTGAACATCAGACGGACTACCCATCGATCTGCGACTAAGGGCATACGCCACCACATTGGCCTTCCCGGGTGGTATAGAATATCAACATCGTAATCCTTAAGTAGTTCCAACCACCGCCTCATCGCAAGTTCGGCTCCTACCGAAGATATCTTTGGAGACTCTTGTAGTGCGTGTAAATGTCACATGAACTCCATATAAATAATGTCTCCAGATCTTTAAGGCATGAATCACCGCCCGGCTCAGTCATGTGTGGGATAGTTCTTCTCATGTTTCCTAATTTGCCGGGATCATAAGCTATAACCTTGCCGTCTTTGCGTCGACGCACCCAAGCCCGACACTGACGCGTCACAATAAACCACATATCCATCTAAACCTCCGGAAGTAAGAGCGGGCGGTCGTCAACTTCTCCTTTAGCAACTGAAAACTTTCCTCACAAGTATCCGTCCACGGAACATAGCTGCTTACGAGTCGGCTTAGTCAAAATCTTTGAAATAAGCAAACTTCTCCACAAACCTCCGATAATAACTGCAGAGGCCCAGGCTGCGCACGCAGCCGGTGTAGTGGGTCTAGGCCAAGTCTTGGCGCCTCAATCTTTCTGTATCAACGAATACCATCGGCTCCGATAACATGTCTAAGAAAGCCACGAATCCGGTAAAACTCGCATTTCGAGAACTTGGCATACAATCGCCAGTCTCGAGGACTCCGACCGTCGCCAAATGATCGTATGCTCCGCGTGCGTGAATACACCAAGATATCATCATGAACACTATAACGAACATATCCAAGAATGGCTCGAACACCTATTCATCAAATCCATGAAAACCGCCGAGCGTTGGTCAATCAAAAGACATTACCACAACTCATAGTGCCCATACCGGGTACTAAATGCGGTCTTTGGGATATCTGCCTCTCTAACTCGCACCTGATGATAACCAGATCGCAGGTCGATCTTGGAAAAACATCTCGCACCCTGCAACTGGTCAAACAAATCATCAATCCTGGGGAGGGGATATCTATTTTTGATGGTTACCTTATTCACCGCTGTAATCAATACACATACGCAACGTCCATCTTTCTTCTTTACAAACAACAGCGCTCCCGGGAGAAACACTAGGCCTAATAAAGCCTTTTTCTAGCAAGTCCTTGGTGGTCTTTCGCCTCAACTCGGCGGTGCCGTTACGTATGGCGGAATAGATATCGGTCAGTGTCGGTGCCAAATCAATACAAAACTCAATCTCCTCTCAGGAGGATGCGGAAGCTCGTGCAGGAAAATGTCCGAAACTCTCTAACCACCGGACCGATCAAGGTCCGGTATCTCACCTCGATGTCGAATACCCGAACGAATGGTAAATATACCCTTCCGCACCATCTTCCTAGCCTTGAGGTAAGAAATAAACCTACCCGCCGGCGATGCGGATTCCTTCCACTCGAGCAACGGCTCCAGGAACTGGAACCGAACTAATCTCCCTCTACAGTCCACATTGGCATAGCAAGACGCTAGCCAATCCATACCCATAATCACATCGAAGTCTGTCATATCCAACTCTATCAAGTCGGCTGAAGTCGGCGACCATCTATAGTCATTGGCAAGCCTTATATACCCGGCTAACACCGAAGCACTGCAGGCGTAGCACCTCAAAGGATTCTATGGACTCGGGCTCATCCCTATTCTACCCAGCAATATGAGGAGATATATGGGACGGTAGAACACGGATCTATCAAAGCATAAACATCACGAAGAAACCAACAATGTACTGGCGACATCGTGGCGCCTCGCAGTCTGGCGGTGGACATAGCATAAATGCGGTTCTGAGGACCGCTGGAACTGGAACCTCTACCACGACCCTGGCCATGCATGCGTCGTGAACACCTGCTCTCGGGCGCTAACCACGAAGATGAAGACCAAGAATGAACACATCGGTGAGCCATGGCACTCCGCCGCCTGGGACGACAATCTCTCTTCAAATGGCCCTGCTGGCCACAAGAGTAACAAGCTCCTGGAGTAACACGACATCTCCCATAATGGCAATCACCACATCGACCACACCGAGGCATAGGTGGCCTCATCTGACTGGAACTCTGGTCCTCAGAAACCGAAGCCCGGAACCCCGCCCCGCTCCCGAATACTCAGCGTCCGAAGATGGTGGAGGCGCTCTGACCGGCGTGGTGCAAATGCAGTCTTCTTTGGGGTTGTCTACCCTAAAACTACCAGAGGACCTGCTGTCCTGGCCCTTCCTGCGATACACTCGATCCGTCGGCCCTGCGTTCACCGCACGAGGCATGTGCTGCATGCGGGCAATGTCGTGCGGTGGAGAGCCACCGAGCAACTCGGCCAAGTGATCATCGAGTCTGTGACATAGCGGTGCACCTGCCCTCCATGTTCGCTACCAATGCGGCACATACCTGTGATGAGTCAAACTCCACGTTGTATTCGGACCGTCCTCCCATTCTGTCGGCGTCAAAAATCTATCGGCGAGCCTCCTCGCCGCGGAGGCAAGAAATGGCTAAGAATGCCTCGAGAACTCGTCCCCAAGCGGTGAGCGCGTACTCCCTCGGGGCGGTCCCATGAATCATACGATCCAGCCGTATCCGCGGCCGTCACGAACTTCAGCGCCGCTCGATCTACGAAGCCCGATCGCGCCATGATCGCAGCGTCGGATAAACTCCGAGGATCATCCTCGGTCTCGACCCGTAAAACTACGGTGGTTACAACTCAAAAGTCCCTCGGTCTCGAGCTAAGCGACTCTGTCTTTGAACTCACAGTCTGGCCGGAGCTGCTGTCTCAACCTATCCTCCGTCGCCACGATCTCGGCGATGGCGGCTATCTCCTTATAGCCCGTATCCTCGCCACAGGCTGCTGGATGAGGGCTCGGTATCGCGGTCTCGATGGCCGCTGCTGCCCAAACTCTCTTTGGGGTTGGCGACGTCGTAGAACTCGCCGTCAAAACACCTCGTCTGTAAGGGCCGGGCACGTGCCACAGTGACCCTCGGTGCCCTCTTGGTAGTTCCTCTCTTGCCTTGCCGCCAGGCTGCGGTTGCCTAGCGCGGAGACATAAGCGTCACAGAAAAATCGTCGAGGAAATTCAACCTATAACACGCTCTATTGCACGATCTTAGAGTGAAAGAATGGGAACGATCCTAAATATCCTGCGACCTCACGATTATAGATGTGGTGCACAACACACCGATAATCAAGACTCTACTAGATACGGCTGTAGACTCCTTCCGAGGATTAATCGCTCGATACCACTTTTGTCACGACCGAACCGGACGTGACCGGTGCCTAACCCGCACCCTAGTGACACAACATCGAGAGAAAACCAATGAATATAAACTCAAGATAAACAACCATTACGATATAGAATAATCTAGCCCAAAATGGCTAACCCAAAGTACCTAACCAAACAAGCATCCTTAACGAACCAAGTTCGACAAGACTACTGCCCTCACAGAATGAATAACACTATGTGGGATGGGGCCGTCGTGCCCTGAATGTACAAAATAACAACAACTCAGGAGAACCGTACCAAAAAGTCGAGCCTCAAGAAATGGAGCTCCCGACACTGAAAGTACAAGATCCTAGGAGCGAGGATCTACCACCGCTTCTTTCACCTGCAGCGTGAGCGGCCTTTAGGAAGGGTCGATTACACAACGTACCAAGTATGTAAAGCGAAAATATCGTAGTAATATCATAAGTCCAAAATACATTAAAGTTATAGATAAAACCAAATTATGTTGCCTGTGCCTTACTAATAATGAGAGTAACAAGTATACATTTTATAGCATAAAAATAGAGGCTCGTGATCAAAGCAGGTACCTGCCTGTAGTATCATTAAGCAATCCTACTCACGGGACTATTTCACCCGCATAGGTCCTGTGGACCCGCATGAGTCATCCGCCTCGTCATAGGACTATTTCACCCGCATGGGACTATTTCACCCGCATGGATCCGTGGATCCGCATGAGTACCATCGCGTGCACGCGTGGGACTATTTCACCCGCACGGATCCTATGGTCGGATCCGCATGAGTACAAGCGCTCGCGTCACGGGTAGCAAATCCATGGCATAAATAATAACCCGGTTTACAGTAACAATATATATATATAACATAGCTCATCCCGCTATCATACATAACATAAGCACTACCGCCTATCATATCATAACATAAGCACTACCGCCTATCATATCATAACATAAGCACTACCTATCCTATCATAACATAAGCACTACCTCCTATCATACCATAACATAAGCACTACCGCCTATCATAACTTAAGCAAGTTAAGAATCACCTAACTCCTTATTAATAGTATTAATACATCCTCTCATTTTAGTATACCTAAGGCACGATCATGCTTTTAATAAAAATCCGGGAATTTAACCCAAGTATCATGTACCTCTAACCTTTTAAGGAATAACTCTTTTTATACCAAAAATTCCAAGATACCAATCACCATAGTATCAAGTTACGATTTCTTTTCAAAACAAGTCACGTTTCCTTTTAAAACTATCTCAAGCTTCTAAATTAAGTGACTTCATTTCTTGTAAAACCTTAGGCAATTCATGCCTTAAAACCATTTTCCTTCCACAAGTTCAAAACATCAAAACATTTCTCCATTAAACTTTCACAAACTAATATAACCAACTCCCATAAAGCGTTATATTAGAGTTAACAATAGTAAAACACATTCCCTTAAGTCCAGGATTTTTATACTTTCTTTTAAAACGAAGCAAGTATCAAATGCTTATAACAACGAAGATTTTCAAATCTTGACGTCTCTGCGTACTACGTAGTACAACTAATCATGCTCAAGAGATAGGAAAGCTCCACATACCTCTTGGTCAATCCACAAGCTAAGTCCGATTTACACGTAGTATGTCAACCTAAAATGACCACAATACGTTTATCAAGCTCTAATTACAAATGCAGAATTTCCAAGTTAAAGTCACCAATTTCCTACTAAAATTGGGCGTTTCCTTTGTTTCTACATACATTGCCACCTTTTCCAAGGTCGATTTTTTCATCCAAACACCACAATTAAGGCTCAACAATCCAACATTTTAAAGGGATTACACATCCAAACTTGGGTGTGTAAAATTCTGCCCACTAGTTACAACAATTCACTTATCACTTCTAAGGTAGTTTTTAGGCTACAACATGCTCATAATCACTTCTTAGCCATTTCTTTCATACCCAAACCACATTTCTAACACGCAAAGATTCTGAAGCATTATTTACTACCACAAGTTCTTTCTTCTAAACATGCAACACTTAGAACTAATTCTAAAGGAAGAAATGTTACCTTAAAGTTTTAGCCAAAACTTTTCCCACTATTGCTAGCTTCCTTGCCAAGAACACCACCACAACAATGCCAAGCTAGCTATAAGCTTCCTTTTCTTTCTTAACTTTCAGATTTTCTTGGGTTTCTAGAGAAGGTGGAGCAGATTTTAGAGAGAGAGAGAGAGTGTGAAGATGAAAGATGGAAGAATGACCAAGTCTTGGTCAATATATTGCATGTAGCGAAAATCGGATGGGGACACTTCACACCCTCCCACGGCCTTTTAAAAGAGAAATCGACTTTTCTAAGTTTTTCCGCCCAAAATTTCGCCTGGCACGGCTGCTTCCCGCGGCACGCAACTCTGCGGACCCTCGGATCTTCCGCGCGCCAGCTTCAGCGCCGCGGCTACTGGCTCAGCGACCTGCAGATTTTCGAGCCGCGGCCACGACTTCCGGCGCCTACAATCACCGCTTTGCGCGCGCATCGCCCGGCCGCGGCCTGAGACTCTGACCGCGGTCCAGTTCGAACCACGGTATAACATTGATGTCACGCCGTTGCTCAGACGTCTTCACCGCGTCGTGCGTAGATATAATCGCCGATCACGTCGTTGCGACGTGTTGATCGGCGCCGTTGCCGCAGACGTATTGCAGCTGGCGTCATTGCGTAGACATAATGATGATCACGTCGTTGCATGGACGTAATGCTGGTGGCGTCGTTGCGTGACGCGCGCTGGTGACGTCGCCGCTGGACGTGTTGATCGTTAACGCCGCCGCTGGACGTTTTGTTGTTGACGTCGTTGCCTGGATGTGTTGCTGTTGGCGTCATTGCGTAGACATAATGCTGATCACGTCGTTGCCTGGACGTGTTACTGATGCTCCTGTAGAATATATGCTCCTGCGAGCTGATTGAGATGTTGTCTTTACACGAACATGCTAAATGCTGCAACTGACGAACTGTCATGATGTCTTTGTTGCGATGCGTGAGTTGCAAATTTGACTTTATGCCCGAGCTGATGCGCTAGACTTTGTTGCGTAATTTTGAATTTTGGTATCGCTGATGCCCGCTTCGCTTCTGCTGCTTCTAGTGCGGACTTTGAACTTTGGATTGTTGTCATATCCTCTGCCTCTGCTGCTTCTTTCTGCTTCTGCTAATATGGAGGATCTGCGCTCAAAGAAAACTTGTGAGTTTGGGGGGGGGGGGGTCGATTCGTATTTGACTTCGCCGCTTTGTTTCTTGACATCTGCGCGCCTGGCCTGTTTGGACCTGCAACCCTTGTCTGGTTTCCTACCTTGTCCCAGTGGGTCTCGATGGAGTTGCTTGTGTATTCTCGTTATTTTCAAAACAAATGGAAACTTTCCTAATGGTGTGACCGAAGCCGTTAGGCCGCCTACATATCCCCACGAGGGAATCAGGTCATGACGTAGTTCATTACAAGCGAAATTGGGTAAAATTCTAAAGGTGGGACCGAGGCCGATATGGCCGCCTACGTATCCGCCAAGGGAATCAGGTCGAACGTAGTTCCAATTACAAGAAAAAGAGAAATTGGGATTTTCTAAAAGATGGGACCGAAGCCGACATGGCCGCCTACGTATCCCCACGAGGGAATCAGGTCACACGTAGTTCTAATTACATGAAAACTTAAGCAAAACATTATAAAAACTTAAATATGAGTCTTAAATTATTCTGCTAAACTAAATTGCTCTTTCTTATCCGGGCTCTAGGCGGACCAGAACAAGGGTGCAAATCCAACCAATACGCCTTATTGCTCTGCATCATGGCTGGCTGGGTCTTCATGCTCTGCTATCAGTATCTCCTTCTTTTGGCTTCTGCGTGGTGCATGCTTGGATAAATGATTGATTCAGGCGGAGCGGGTTCTGGCCAGGGAACACCTCTCTTCCTTTGGGGTTCATTGTACTCATCGGGCAGCATCCTCCACCGAATGACTCCTCCTCGATCGCCTCCTTACTTTGTCTCTGAGTGTATAACACCTTCCCATGTCGTGTCCGATGGCTCCAGAATGGTATGCACAATTTTTGTTCTCATCATGAGCTTTGGACTTGGGATTGGGCACATTCTTTGGAATTGGTTGGAGTATCCCTGCAACTCTCAACCTCTCGTACAACTGCAACAAAGGCTCGGCTAAACGGGTGTATATTCTGGCTGGCCTTTCTGTGGCATTTAGGCGGGGTGTGAAGATGTTTAGTGGATGGGTTTTTGGTCGTGGCGTATATACGGGCGGGTATCACAAGGGGTTGTCGTATGTATTGCAAAAATAAGTTTGTGGTGACCTTTTATCTCGGTTTGTGTTTGGCTAGGGTATGGTAGGCATTTGGTTTTGCATGGGATATATGGGTGCATTGTATATTGGCTGAATGGGGTATGTAGTAAGAGGGTACTGATAATAATTTGGAGGATTTTGACTGTTTTGGTTATTTGCAGTGACGAGTGCTCTAGTGAGGTTTCAGAGCCTTTTGATTTCGGCCTGCAGGGTTGCCGTTTCTTTGCGTAATCGCGGGTGTTCGATCGGATCTGCGCTGCTTTTCTTTTCTAAGACCTCTGCTTTGTCTATAGGAACCAAAGCGAGTTCACTGCTCGCTTCAAATGTCCTTGAATCACCATGTGGATCGTGCCTTTGATCTTGTGAAATATCGATGCTCTGTCATTGCTTAGTCAAATACAAATCGACCTTTGAGGAAGATGATAAATCCTTTTAGACAAAATGTAGCGAACTGCGTTAGTGTAAAGCACGTGATTTTGCAAAAGTGTAAAAACATTTAGCAAGTACATGTTGCACATAAATTGTCACATTGCAAGCGAGTCCTAACATGCATGGGGACCCTTTTATGCCAGAGGTAGGCCTAAACGTCACATGTGCGAGATTATGATGGATTCGTCCAAGCCGTCCAACTGTAATGCTTTTGTTGGAAATGACGACCAAATGACGGTACACTTTTTCCAATTTCAGCATGTCACGATTAGGCTTGGATTTGTTTATCATTGTCACGCTACACATAATATGCTGGTTGGTCGTTGGGTTGAGAAACCCGTCGACAAGTTTGGTGTCTTCCTAATTGTGGCGTCGATACCAAGGACCGACCCACCTAAGGTAAATGCATGCCTTAAAATAAAGGGTGATATAACTCTATCCTGAGTTTCTAAGATTTTACTTTACTAGACGCAAGGTTCCCGAGCGGACAACTCGAGTGAGAAGGCTACGCGGCTGATCAGACGAACCGATCTAACTCCGCGCAGGCGCCAACTCTCTAAAAATTTGGATATTTGAAGAAATTTGCGGGTGCGCGAAGCACACCAGCACGTGAGCGTGTGATAGTGTGAATTTTCCAGAGTGGAAGAAATATGAGCGGAATACCAGTTTAAGGAAAGCAGTAAAACAAATAGCAATTAAAGCAAATAAACAAAATACAGTACATAAAAATTAAATGCAAAAATAATGCCAAATAATAACCCTAGGTCTGTTGTGGTTAAGAGCCTTAATTCACCAGCGGAGTCGCCATTTCTGTCGCGCCCTTTTTCGACCGCGACATTATTTCTAAAACTCATGCTTAATAAAAATGTTAGGAAATAAATAAAAATGCTAAATGTTAAATGATAAAGGGTGCTAAAAATGCTAAAAGTGCTAAATGGTTGCTAGAGTGCTAAAAGGGTTCGCGGAGTCGTCACCTAATTATTTTGGGTGAATTAGGACACCTAAATGTTAACTAGTTTAAAGTAAACATTAGCTCTATTTTTATGGTCTGCTAAACTTAATGAGATTCTGGGTAAGGATTCTTTATTATCCTAAAGGGAAGGGGTTAGGAACCCTAAAGGATCCGCTAACTTGCGGTTGTCCGTTCAAACCTAGGGGATTATTATGCTAAGAGTGTAATGCACGTTTTTTTTAAAAATGGTATAAAATTATAAGATTTATTTAGAATGTAAAGTTAGCTTTGGATAAAAAAAATGTGCCTTCATAATGTATTAGATAAGATACATGTATTGCAGAATCTTATTATGACGAAATGTGTGCTTATAAAATAAGATGTAAAATACCTATTATGCAAAGGCTAACAAAATAATTTTTTAATTATGAATGTTAGTAAGAGTTTACAAAGAAATTAATTTATTCTGCTAAGGATTTAATAGCGAGTGACACTTTAGCTACGTGAATATTTACGTCATTTTAGTATGGCTTAGGCAATGCATAACTAGTCATAAGAATAATTAATTTAAGGAGAATGAATTTCTAGCGTCAAACTATTTTCTAATAATAGCCCAAAGTTTAACTATTCTAAGTGTACTACTAGTAGTGTAATGTTAGACAAATAATTACAACAAATAATGGGATGAGGATATGAATTAATAGGGACTCGAAGAAATGGCGATGTAATTTGCCGGCGAGTTGGAATTTACGATGTTGATAGAAAATGCACATAGATGCGTGTCTTCATTAGTTGTAGCTTGTGATGAGTCACGTCATGAGACTCCTCATTTTTGCTCCGATGCGTGCCATGTAAAAAAAAATGATAAAGATTAGTATAAACCCGAACAATACTCGATATAGGTAATTGAAATGTTGTACCCGCACTTATGTCTACAATACATGTCAATCACCATGATTTATGCAAATCGGTAAATTCAATCGGCCCAAAGCAACATACAAGAAAAGGAAAAGAAAACCAAAAGGAGACAGCTGGCTAAAGGCGTATGCGGGATGATAAGACCAATGTAAAATGAGTATAAGGAACATATTCAAATGCCAAGACATACCTATGTTACATCATAACAGACTCCATTCAAGACATATGTAATCAACTAGGCAGATATATAAATATAGAAGATGAAATAGATGGTATTTGAGGGTAACATTTCAAAGTACATGGTTGTTCAAGCTAGACTAGCCGTATTGGGTCACCCCCTTGCTGTTTGTCAGGTAGAATGTCATATTCCATACGATTTATGAAGGGGTAGGGACATCACACAGTCATGAGGGTATCCACAACAGAATATAAAGACTGGTGATTGATATTAGCGCAGTCTCATTCGGATTAAACTCACCAGTACATGACTAACAGAATGGTTAGGCAAAATTTTAAAGTAACACAGGGCATGGCTTGGAGTTTAGACAAGGCAAAACAGTTATACATATTCATTGACCAGTTATAACAGACCATGAAAATCTACGTCACACCAGAATTCATTCGACATCTCCTACCCAGATCATGCTAAGATCCCCTAAAGTTTCACTGGATAATACTGAAAAGACTAAACATGCTAAATACTTGAATGAAATTTACCTATACATGATATGAACCTACACTTGAACATGTTCAGCAGAATAACTGCGCAGCGAAAATAACATGAAGTATTAATTGAAACATTCTCTTTAGATAGATACTGAACAGTATTACGCTTGATGTGAACCTAACTAATGACTTAATCGAACAAGAACATACAGAGATTAGTTAAAACAAACCCACAGAGTATTGACCACCTAACTTTAGCGCAACATTTCTCACTACGAATAAGCCCCAGTATTAAGCTTTAAAGCTAGCCTGCTCAGATTTCAACTAGATAGAATAGCCCAATCACACGTTCATACTAAACAGAATAGCCCAATCGTACATCCAAATAATCAATAATTAATACTAGCCAATCGACACAAACGTACATAATGCCAAAAATAAGGAAAGAGTAGTAAGGGACGTAGCAACATGAATGTACTAACATATGTTTAACACACAAATTACACCAACATTCTGCAAGCAACAAACATCGTACAAAAACCATAAAAATGCGGACTTAAACAGAAAGTTGGGAAAATTGATGAGTTTACCTTCTCCGGACAGCGAACCGAGGCATCGTATCAAGTCGCTCCATCGAGGTTTTGTACTATCGACTAAGGCATCGCGAAACTAGTGTTTTTAAGTGTTCTTGCAGTTATCTTTCAGTTGCCTTGAAGGGGTTTTCACCGTCCGCCATGGATGCCAATGCCTGCGGATGCTGAAGGTTTCTTCATTTTTCTGTGTGCCCTTCCTTTGTGTTTTTATTTTAAACGGGTATCTGTTCTCGTCCAGTTCCCTCTCTCCGAATCCCCCCTTCATTGCATGCGTATAGCTCCCCTTTTTATAGCTTCCTTTTGGGTTCTAATTTTGGGTAAGCTTTTGGTACCATTTTAGACTGATTTTTGTGCGATTTGGGTACTGATTTCGTGTGATTTTGGACGATGTTTGTGCTTGATTCTTATACGACTTAGTTATGGTAAGTTTGGTTATGAACCGATTCGCTTCTGATTTGGTAAGGATTTGGTTCGATTTTTTCTCTGATTTAGGTACCATTCTGGGTTATGGCGAGTCGTGGGTAAGGGAAACCCCGGATTCTCTGGCGAGAATCCTGAGCATGGCGGCGACGGGTTCTTAATTTTTCGTCTGATCTCCTTTAGGGTTTTTTGATTTTTTTTCTTTTGGTCTCTTCTGTTGTGGACGATGAGGGTAAGTATAGGATCTGGTGGGCTGTGGGCGTTGGGCCTGCGGGTGTGGGCTGGGGTGTGGGCTGGTGAGTAATTAATTAGGGGTAGAGTTTTAAGTGTATTAGTTTAGGTGTATTATTTAATTAATGGTAAATAAATGAAATCTAAATTGTGATTAAATTATTTAGGTGTTTTATTATTCTAAGCTTGAATTTTTATTATTATAATAATAAACGCGGGCGTGCTATTTAATTAGTGCTTAATATTTCATAATGCGATGCCGTTACTGAATCTCATTTATTATGCGTATTTTGCGATGTTAAATTAAAATTGAATGGAGCTTAGATTATTATTAAATTATTTAAATGTTGAATGCAGATATGATATTTAAGGATTGCTAAATACTTTTACGTAAAATGCGGCGCTATTATTTAAAATCTTATTTATTGTGCATTATTTGTTATTATTTAAATTAAGATTAAATTATTTTAATATGACTTTAGGTGCTACAGTAATTATGGAATTGCTTTGCGTATTAATAAATGCGACTATGCTATTTAACATGATGTCATTGCTAAATTATTTATTTTATGTATTTATTATCATTTAAGAATTATGACAGGGCTTAAAATTAATAAATGCGGGTGCGAGACTCTAAGTGCTTAATTTTCTACGTGAGACGCGGTGCCATTATTAAATTGCTTATTTATGCATGTATTAATGTTTTATTGTTGCATTTTATTATTAGCATTATTTTAAAATTAGTGTAATTTTGTAGTTAAAGACTGGACGAGAGGGTCAAAATTGGGTGTCAACAATACAACCATCAATAAGATAATGTTCTGGTCCCATCATGTAACGATATACTCTATCCGCCATATCAACTGCGATAGTAGGTTCATATCTGGCCAACGAATCAAACTCTAAACTACACTCTCGAACGCTCCTGCCACCCTACCTCAACTGTAAGAATCTATCGACTCTGGCTCATCTCATCTCTGGAGGCAGAAAGTGGCCAAGGAATGCCTCTGTAAACTCATCCTATACCGCTGGAGGAGCACCCTCGCCCCTAGATAACTGCCAAGACTCATACCAATTTACAGCTACATCCCGCATCCGATACGAAGCCAACTCAACAGACTCAGTCTCCGAAGCCTTGATCACCCTCAATGTACGCTGCATCTGTCAAATAAACTCATGCAGATCATCCTCGGGCTTTGACCCGAAAAACTCTGGAGGATTACAACTCAAAAAGTCACGAACCCTCAAACTATCGCCTCTCGCCAACCCAAGTTCACATGCTGCGAGTGCGCCGCCACTAACGGTCAGCAGCTGAACTGCATCTCTCATGGCCCTACCCTCCGCCCCTGGTTGAGGAGATGGAGACTCAGGTACTGGGGCCTCAGGAGCTAGTGATGATGTTGTCCCCTGAACTGGAGCCTCTGGAGGTGGCGATGTAACACTCGTCGACCGTACGCCTCATGTATAGACTAGTGCGGGACACGTAACCCTGCAGTCCGCTAGTTGCTCGCATCGACGGTTTGCCATACAGCGGCTGTCGCTTTCTTTGGAGGCATAGTTGTAAACACAATAATTCATCAAAGAGGGATCATCCTAATAACATAGCTCTAATGCACGATCTATGAGATGAAAGAATAGAAACCAATCCTAAATGTCCGGTAGCCTCCTGCGTATAAGTATGGTGCACAACATACCCATACGCAAGACTCTACTAGACACGGTCTATAAATATTCCGAGGATGAACTGCTTTGATACCACTAAATGTCACAACCCGACCCGATGAGCCGCGACCCGGTGCCCTACCTGGGCACCCTTATACCCACCTGTCACATATAATCACACAGATACCAAGGATAATGTAAACATCAGTAATAAACTTGTCTCCTGAGGAGTCACAGCTAATTCATATAACAAAATAGGTAAGCCGACGAGGCTGCCACTGTACATAGAGATATCCCAAATGGCTCACAATTGTACACATATACAAAAATACATCTACCACCCACAACTGTCTACAGACCTCTAAGAGTACGATAATGAAATATGACGGGACAAGACCCCGTCGTGCCCCTAAATATGCATAAGTCAAAATAAGGCTTTTTACAAAAACGACTAAGCTCCGGATCAATGGAGCTCTCCAAACAGCTGAACAGGAAATCCTAGACTGGAGGATCACCAAACTGAGTACCTGTACATGCGGGCATGAAACGCAGCCCCCCGGAAAAGGGGGTCAGTACAAAATAATGTACTGAGTATGTAAAAGATGAAGTATTGTAAATAAGATCATAACTGGCCAAAAGATAACATGAGACAATGTAATAGTAAAAAATACCAATACAACTGTGCCATATAAAAATAAGAGTCAACTGTGTCTTATAAAAAAAATGAGAGTCATGTATGTCCATATAAAATCATCATATATACACTGTCCGGCCCTCTAATGAAGGACGCGGTGATATACACTGCCCGACCCTCTAATGAAGGACACAGTGAAATACACTGCCCGACCCTCTAATGAAGGACGCGGTGAAATACATAGACATATCCGTGGATGCCTGTCCACATATCATATATACACTTCCCGACCTTCTAGTGAAGGACGCGGTGAACATATAAGGAACTATGCACGAAACTTTCCGGCCCGGGACGCGGTGAAATGATATAATCACATCAGCACGAATAGAATGTCATGAGTGACTTTATACATATTAAATCATCATTTGACTCTCAATGGAGTAAATAAAAGGCACTATCATGTCATGTATCATTTTAAATCATCATTTGAAAAATCAAGGCACTTATCACATCATGTATCATTAGGAGTTAGGATTCATTAGAACTATGTACGTCCGCCGTACATTCATTTATGTAAAACATGCCAAAAGAAAGAAATGATGATTTCACATACCTTATTGTCGAAATAACCAACTCTATAACTAAAACTCGTCTCGATTAGCACTTCAACCTATAACAATTGTAATTCATTCGTCAACTCTATGATTTCTAGCGTAAGTTATATCGAATGACGACTCTCTTTTCTATATAAATTTGGACAGCTCCCCTATTTATATGCACATCCACAACTTACAAACAAAGCCAACAATATCAACAACAAGATGCAACTTAAAGATATAACAAAAAACAATCCCAAATACTCCATATACGTCATCATAATACATTCCTTCTCTTTACGTTATGGAAGACAACAACTACAACAATCAATGTGATTACTACACCTATTTCTCATGTTAATCCAGCCCTTAATCCACATTAAAACGGCCTTTAAAAATAGTCCATCAACTCTAGCAACAACAACAAGAGTGTGAGTCTTATAGTTTGCAACATAACACCTTTCTACACTTTAATTCCTTAAGACATATATCCACAATTACAACAATGTATATGCATGTTCATAACTAAATATCCAGCATTCTAATCTCAACAAAACAACCCCTAACTACATTACAATGATGTCCAACAATTTCATGAAAGTCACGGCCACAACAACATGATTTCTCAACTCTTCTCTTAACTCCTTAAAATCCAATTTCATATTTCAATACTTTCATGTAACCAAATACAACTTTAAATATCCAGTTTTTTTTAATTTCCACATGCAATTAGTGACAATAATAACAACAACAACAACGAATCCAATATATACAAAATCAGTCCCCAACAATCGGTAACAACAACATCACAACAATCACATGCAATCTCTTATTTACAATTCTTCTTTAACATGAGTTTATCTCTTAACTACAACATTATTTAATCTTCCAAATAATCCATAAAAAGAAGAATTCTTACTTTAATTTTTAGCCCAAAACAGTCCCTAAAATCGGTCATTGCCCCATTGTTTTCTTCACCATTTCTTCAACCTAAAATGACATGCATATATTCTATAAGTTTGAGACCATCTCACTTACTTATTTTTCTTTCAAATAACTCATCTTCAAAGCTCAAAGTTCATGACCATTCTCGGCCAGTCACTGCCGAATGCCCACTATTTTGGAGGCATTTCGTGGATTAGAATTTAAAAGAGGAACTTGATGTTGGAAGAGAGGTAAATTGAATCTTCAATCTTTCTATGAAAGGGGTGTTGGTTCGGCTATGAGGAGAGAAGAGAGAAGGTGAGGGAGTGTTTTAAATTGGAAGTGGGAAGGTGAAGGTTAATAAGTTTAAGTGTAAGCTAAAAATTTAAATTGCAATTTGGTCCAATACCCATAATTAAATAAATCTTAAATCTCACTTCTTTTAAATCCCAAAAATTTCATAAGACCTCGTATCCTCGTTGTTATAACTTATATAATATGTCACTAATTCACAGCCCCCGTTGGGAATTTACAACCATTGTTATAAATTTTCATTGTCACACTCGTAGTAACCAAAATTATTCCGGAATCACATCCTTCGTATACTTACTTCCGGATTAGCATATATAATCATAATTTATATCAAATATTCGAATCTTATTTTCTTAATTACGCTCTCTAATTATCGCCTTAAAATTACGAGGTGTAACAAAATTCTCTTGTGTCCGGTCCTTCACTGCCTCCAGGATCATGCCTTTATACTGAACCTATCATTATTGTATAAGAGATAGTTGGAGTTAATCCTTCGGTTGAAGCCTTCACCACTGATGGCTCAGAGGTACCAGCCGAAATCATCCCGGAAGATGTACTTTTGCGCTACTTTAGCTCAGCTGACACTGCATCTCCACCAGCTATGCCTATTGGCGTCTATCGAGAAATCTCTCACTAGGGGATTCCAACCACCAAAGAGGAGTTACACGCTCTGAGGGCCTCTTTACTATGATTATCGAAAGAAACAAAGGATTTCCCGGCTCTGGCAACCACTTACAATGACATGGTTTGGCTCTGAATGATTTGTTTGCTTTATATAGAATAGCCAAAGATAGCCATGATGAGGTTTTCATTGCTATGCAACTCTTGGGGTCTCTTCGGTAAGAGAAGACCACATTTAGACTTCTTTTAATGAGGTAAATATAGCAAGATAAGATGTCAGTCGAAGAAATGATTTGCAGGAGCAGTTGTCCAAACTGCGAGTTGAGTTAGAGCGGATCCATGCAGAGATAGAGGCTATTTCTCTGGACATAAGCACCTTAGACTCGGCTATTAGTGCCCACGATTCCACTTGTTCCTTTCTGTTTCGGCAGAGCCTTCAATTAGATAATCAAATCCAGGAACTCGGTAATCAGCAGGAGGTTTGGAAGGTAGATCACAAAGCAGATAGCGAACGGTCGGCCAAATTAGAGGATGAATAAACTGTGTAGAGAAGTCGTGTAGTTCAAGCAATGTCGACAATCATTGCTCCCACGCCAGCTGATCCTGTTGCTGAGTTGTTGTTATACCCCGTAGTTCTGACTCGGTACATTGAGAGTTCCTAAGTGGTTCAAAGGCCTAGGGTGTAGTTCGTTGAGTCTAGATTCCAACTCAACCAACCGTTCGTCGATAGGACGTCGGAGTAGAAAGTTATGAGAGTTACAAGTTAAGTGCGCAGACGGACAGAAATAAGTTTCGGACAAAGCGTGGCGCGGATGGATGCCAGCGGAATTGAGATCTGGGTTGCTGAAGTTCGGGTGAACAGCAGGCCCCGAAGTTCCGAGTCCAGAGGTTCAGTTCAGAGTCCGCGGCGCGGCGCGGCTAAGGCGGGATTCCTGGCGGAAAAACTTAGGAAAAATCAGATTTTCTCTTTTAAAAGACCTTGGGAGGGTGACAAGTGTCCCCATCTGATTTTCTTGCATGCCTTATATTGACCAAGTCTTGAAGACTTGGTCATCTTTCTAATCCCTCTCTCTCTCTAAGCTTAAGCTCCCACTTCTCTCTAAAATTCCAAGAGGAATTCAAGCCTAAGAAAAATCTGAAAAGTTAAGAACAAGAAGGAAGCTTGTGGCTAGCTTGTTGACATATTACTTGCGGTAGTTTGGACTTAGCAAGTGGATTGACCGAAGAGGTATGTGGAGCTTTCCTATCTCTTGAGCATGAATAGATGAAACTATGTAGTACGGTAGACGTACAAGATTTGGTATTCTTACTTGTTTTAAGTATATAATGACTTGTTTCGTTTTAAGAATGTATAAGTCCCTTGGTTAGGGGAAAAGTATGATTTTACTAAAGTGTAGGGTTAATATAACAACTTTATGGGAAGTTAGTTTATTAGCTTTATAAAAGGTTAATGAGAAGAGGTTTACTCTAAGTAAGACAAGTAAGGACAAATGATTTGATTTATGAAAGGCAAACTAATTTTAAGGCATCAATTGCCCAAAGGTTTTATGTATGAAAAAGAGTCACTTTTAAAAGAGTTGAAGTATGTAGTACTTGGGTTAAATTCCCGGTTTTCTTTTATTAAAGATATGATTAAGTGCCTTAAGTAAACTAAAATGAGAGGGTATATGAACAAGACTAATAAGAAGTTATAAGTTTTCTTAACTTATTTATGATTATGATATGATACTTGATTTGAGCTAGGGTAAGAGTATATCGAGGCAAGCCCAGATCGTTATACCACCTTCTCCGTGGTAAGAGTATGTCCGGCGGCAAGCCCCAAGATCGTCATACCACCTTCTTCATGTAAGAGTATATCCGGCGGCAAGCCCCAAGATCGTTATACCATCCGCTTGGTAAGAGTATATCTGAGGTAAGCCCAAGATCGTTATACCATCCGCTTGTGGTAAGAGTATATCGAGGTAAGTCCCCAAGATCGTTATACCACGCATTCGTGGATTTGCTACCCACGATGCGAGGAATACCTCACGCGAGTCCTTATGGGCTTATGCGGGTGAAATAGTCCCACGCGCGGTACAACCTATGCGAGGAATACCTCATGCGGGTCCACAGGACTATGCGGGTGAAATAGTCCCGAGAGTAGGGGTGCTTATTGATACTACGGGCGAGGTACCCTGTTTTGATCATGAGGCCCCTATTTTTATGCAGTATTATATATACTTGTCACTCTCATTGTTAGTAAGACACAGTAAAAGGTATTTTGTTTGTCTTCCATGACTCACTTACTTTTAGACTTATGATATCATTATTACGGTATTTTCCGGCTTTACATACTTGGTACATATTGTGTGCGACCCTTCCTCGGGCTGCGTTCATCTGCATGGTAAGTAGCGGTGTGGATCCTCGTTCTTAGGATCACATTCGGTGTCGAAGCTCCATTCCTCGGAAGCTTGTTT
Organism: Przewalskia tangutica; assembly: GCA_029844215.1. NCBI lineage: Eukaryota > Viridiplantae > Streptophyta > Magnoliopsida > Solanales > Solanaceae > Przewalskia > Przewalskia tangutica. The sequence goes on along the minus strand of CM056731.1, from coordinate 37,177,448 downwards.
ATTGGTGCGGATATTCCCCGATGCTATAGGTATTTTATACATTCGTATGGCGGGGCCTGTCATCACGATTGTTATCTTTAAGTGCGTGGTCACATATGTGTTTTGGGCTATAAGAACGGTTGTGCTTGCCATACGCTTGTTTAAGTATGTTTTATGGAAAGCGGCCTTATCGGTGACGGTGATGTTTACCTTTTTATAAGTTATGTGTTATGTATGTTCCGATATTCTCGATGTATACGACGGTACCCGGTAGGTACGATCGCCCCGAGTCGGGTCGTGACGAAAGTGGTATCGAGCGATTAGTCCTCGGAAAGTGTCTACTGCACTGTCTAGTAGAGTCTTGATTATCGGTGTGTCGTGCACCACATCCATGTCGTGAGGCTGCAGGATATTTAGGATTGGTTTCCATTCTTTCACTCTAAGATCGTGCAATAAATGAGCTATAGGTTGAACCTCTCCGATGTTTTCCTTTATGTATCGATTATGCCTCGCAAGGCAACCGCGCCCAGAAGGGCAAGGCGGCCCAGAGGCTGCTAGTGGGGCGGAGAGTCACGAGGCCGAGCCGATCCTTACGAGAGATGATGTTTAGGCGGCGAGTTCCGTCGTCGCCCGACCTCGGCAATTCGAGGCGTGAGCGGCTCACGACCGCGTGCGAGCCTCGATCCCACGGTCGAGTGCGATACGAGATTACGGAACAGATTCTTGACCAGCATAGTGGCGGCGGCAAGCAGAGCGGCGACCACCAGAGCCAAAAGTTTCTGGATTTGGGATTTCTGGGTTGTCACCCGAAGTTCTATGGTTCGAGATTTGAGGAGGATCCGCGAGTTTGTCGGCGATTCTGATGGACCATGCAGTGCTTAGGGCATCGGAGGCGAAGTCTGTTATACTAGTTTCTTCGGTTCTGCGATATTGCGTTGAACGATTTGAGTCATGGGAGTTGTCGAGGTGAGGATGCTCTTCCGGTGTTTGGGAGGAGTTCACGCAGGCGTTCTAGACCACTTCTTGCCTCTGAGATGAGAGCCTGCGTAGATAGGTTCTTGACCTTGAGGCGGGGCGGGAGGACTATCGAGAGTACAACACAGTTTGACTCGCGGCGGTATCGCGCACAATTGTAGCGGACATGGCGGCGGGGTTCATCGATATGTGATGGGTTAGACCGTATGATTCTGCGTGCTTGGGGTGGATCTTGACGAGGATGGATATTGCGGGATGCAGCGTGCACGCGAGATTGAGGCGAGAGCGGGATCGGCTAGATTTAGGCGGCCGAGGCGGACAATGAGTCTCGGGCGATTTTAGTGGCGGCCTCGGGCAGATTTGTCCACATTCCGGCCGGCCTGAGTGCTCCTTCCGCCGATTTTCGGGAGAGGTCGACCGATTATTGAGGCGGTCGTGCTCGGGACTTCGAGTTTCGGGGAGGCGTCACCAATCGAGACCACCTACCTCTGGTGCGTTCGATGCGGTAGGTCTCATCGGCGAGTGTCGTATGGGTTCGGGGCGTGTTACTCTTGTGGCGGGGGACATCGAAGAAGGATTGTCCGTCGCCAGGCGGCGGGCGTCGCAGTTCAGCGGCGGTCGGTCTTTGGATCTTCATCTTGATGGTTAGAAGCGACCGGGCGGGGTACTTATGGGCGGTGCGCGGCGAGGTCGTGGTAGGGGTTTCGATTCTAGCGGTCCTCGAGCGCATATATGCTATGTCGGTAGCGGGACGGGGCGTCGCGGATATGTCGCAGTACATTGTTGGTTTCTTCTTTGTGATGTATATGCTTTGATAGATCGAGTTCTACCATGTCCTATATATCTCCTCATATTTCGGTAGAGTAGGGATAGAGCGAGTCCATAAGACCTTTTGAGGTGGCTACACGCAGGTGATTCGGTGGTAGCCGAGCGGGTGTATAAGGCTTGCCTGTGACTATAGATAGCGTCGGACTCTGGCGACTTGATAGAGTTGGATATGACAGACTTTGATGTGATTATGGGTATGGATTGGCTAGCATCTTCCTATGCCAATGTGGGTAGAGAGATTAGTTCGGTTCGGTTTCGTGGCGGCGATCGAGTGGAAGGGAATCTTTGCGTCGCCGAGGTAGGTTTATTTCTTACCTCGAGGCTAGGAAGATGGTGCGGAAAGGGTATATCTATCATATGGTTCGGTATTCGACACTTGAAGTGAGATACCGGACCTTGATCGATTCGTCGTTAGAGAGTTTCAGACGTATTTCGGGCGAGCTTAGGGTATCCTCACGAGAGGAGATTGAGTTTTGCATTGATTTGGCGCGGATACTGACCGATATCTATTACGCCATACTGGATGCTTTGCCGAGTTGAAGGTGTCACGACTCACCGGCCGGCCCGGCGGCCGCCAGGTACCTGTAGTACCATCGAGTATATGTCGAGAGAATAGCGGCCGACATACATAACACATAACTTAGAGAAAGGGTAAACATCACCGCCACCGATAAAGTGCCTTCATAAAACATACTTAAACAAAAGTATAGTAATACAACCGTTCTTATAGCCCAAAACACATGGTGACCACGACTTAAAGATAACACGTGGCGGGGGGCCATACCACGAATGTCTGAAGATACCTATAGAATATCCGTACTAATGTAAGCGAGGATGGAGCTTCGACCGAGTAGTGATCCTAAGAACGAGGATCCTCAACTGGCTTACCTACCTGGCACTGAGCATCCCCAGGAAGGGTCGACACACAATATGTACCAGTATGTAAAGCGGAAAATACTATAATAATGATATCATAAGTCTAAAAGTAACGAGTCATGGAAGTCAATAAAATACCTTTTCTTGCCTTACTAACAATAGGAGTAAAGTATATATATACAATACGTAAAATAGGGGCCTTAGGATCAAAATGGGGTACCTCGCCGTAGTATCGATAAGCACCCTACTCGGGACTATTTCACCGCATGGAGTCATGGACGCGTGAGGTATTCGATCGCATAGCCCCGCGTGGGACTATTTCACCCGCGTAAGTCCATGGGACTCGCGAGGTATTCGCATCATGGGTAGCAAATCCACCTGCAGTGGTATAACGATCTTGGGGACTTACCCGCCGGATATCTCTTACCGCGGATGGTATAACGATCTTGAGGACTTTCCTCGGATATACTCTTGGCGGTGGTATAACGATCTTGGGGCTTGCCCGCCGGATATACTCTTTGAAGAGGTGGTATGGCGATCTTGGGTGGCCTCGCATACTCTTACCTGAGAAGGTGGTATAACGATCTTGGGCTTGCCTCGGATATCTACTTACCTAGCTCAAACTGTCATCATATCATAATCATAAATAAGTTAAGAAAACTTATAACTTTTATTAGTCTTGTTCATATACCCTCATTTTAGTTTACTTAAGGCACTTAATCATATCTTTAATAAAAAGCTGAATTTAACCCAAGTACTACATACTTCAACTCTTTTAAAAATGACTCTTTATACATAAAACTCTTGGGCAATTGATGCCTTAAACCAATTTGCCTCTTCATACTTATCTTACTTTTTAGAGTAAATCTCTTCTCATTAACCTTTTATGAAGCTAATAAACCAACTTCCCATAAAGTTGTTATATTAACTCTATACTTTAGTAAAATCATACTTTTTCCTAACCAGGATTTATACATTCTTAAAGCGAAACAAGTCATTATATACTCAAACAAGTAAGAATACCAAATCTTGTCGTCTACATAGTTTCATCTATTCATGCTCGAGAGATAGGAAAGTTTCACATACCTCTTTGGTCGATCCAGCTAAGTCCACTCAAGTAATATGTCAACCTAAAATAACCATGATACGTTTATTAACTTCTAATCTTAATGTAGAACAATCCAAGTTCAAAGTCACTAAATTCTATGGAAAATTGGGCAGCATTTCCTTTGTTTCTACTCATGCCACCTTTCTCAGGCGAATTTATCATCCAATTGCCACATTTAAGGCTCAATCAATCCAACAATTCAAAGGGGATTACACACCCAAATTCTGCCCCATAAGTTTACAACAATTCACTTAACAATTCTAAGGTAGTTTTTAGGCTACAACATGCTCATAATCTCTTAACCCATTCTTCATATCCAAACCACATTTTCTAGCATCTGATGACTTTAAGAGCATTATTTTACTACCAAGTTCTTTCTTCTAAGCATGCAACACTAGAACTAATTCTAAAGGAAGAAATGTTACCTTAAAGTTTTAGTCAAACTTATTCCAAAGATTTTGCTAGCTTCCGCAAGAACACCACCACAAGCTAGAGAGCTTCCTTTTTGTTCTTAATTTTGATTTTCTTAGGCTTGGATTTCCTTTGGAAATATAGAGAGAAGAGCTTTGCTTTAGAGAGAGAAATTGGAAGATGACCAAGTCTTGAAGACTTGGTCAATATATCGCATGCAAGAAATCAGATGGGGACACTTGTCACCTCCCAAGGTCTTTTAAAAGAAAAATCGACTTTTCTATGTTTTTCCGCCAAAATCCACTTGGCTGAAACCCCAGCCTCTCGAACTTTCGTGCGCCGCATCTGGCTGCAACCAGCGACCTCTCGGCACTTTCGGCCGCGACCTGCATCGGCGCGCGGCCGCGCTTTGTCGAAACATATTTACGTCATTGCAAGCCGAACTTGTAACTCTCATATCTTTCTACTCGGCGTCTATCGAGCGGTTGGTTGCATTGGAATCTAGACTTAACGAACTACACCCTAGGCCTTTGAACCACTTAGGAACTCTCAATGTACCGGGTCATAACCCGCCTTAAAGTTGACTAAAACCCGTCCGGAATAATCCGTCAACCTATCCTTTGAAAATTTTAAGTCTTACATGCTTTCGTACGCTCTCATACGTGGGGTCAGAACTACGGGGTATAACAGAAGGAATTGAAAGACCAGCTGAAGGATTTGCTGGAGAAAGGCTTTATCAGGCCAAGTGTTTCTCCCTGGGGAGCGCCAGTGTTATTTGTAAAGAAGAAGGATGGGGACTGCGCGTGTGTATTGATTCTGATCAATGAACAAGGTAACTATCAAGAACAGATATCCCTCCCGATTGATGATTTGTTTGACCGATTGCGGTGCAAGGTGTTTTCAAGATAGACTGCGATCTGGTTACCATCAGTGCGAGTTAGAAGTGAATATCCCAAGATGCGTTCGGGACCGGTATGGGCACTATGAGTTCAGGGTGATGTCTTTCGGTTTGACCAACGCCCCAGCAGTATTCATGTATTTGATGAATAGGGTGTTCAGGCCATTCTTGGATATGTTCGTTATAGTTTTCATTGATGTTATCTTGGTGTATTCGCGCACAGAGCAGGAGCATACAGAGAATTTGAGGCCGGTATTGGGAGTCCTCCGAGACCGCGATTGTATGCCAAGTTCTCGAAGTCACGAGTTAGTTAACCGGTGGCTTTCTTAGGGCATGTTGGGGCGATGGTATTCGGGTTGTCTGACTAAGATTGAAGCGATCGACTTGGCGGACCAGCTACAATGGAGTGCGCGGCTTTTGGGCACTTGCAGTTATTATCGGAGGTTTGTGGAGAAGTTTGCTTATTTCGACATTTGACTAAGTTGACTCGGAAAGCGGCTATGTTAGGTGGGCGGATACTTGTGAGAAAGTTTCCGGTTGCTAAAGGAGAAGTTGGCAGCCTGATTCTTACTCTTCCGGAGGTTTAGATGGATATGTGGTTTATTGTGGCCGCGTCAGTGTCGGGCTTGGAGTGCGTCTTGCGACGGCAAGGTTATAGCTTATCGTCTCGGCGGCTTAGGAAGCGTAGAAGAACTATCCCACATGACTTGGAGTTGGCGTGATGATTCATGCCTTGAAGATGCAGACATTATTTATATGGATTTCATGGACATTTACACGCAGACAAGAGCCTCGGTATATCTTCGACGAGGAGTGAACTTGCGACAAAGGCGGTGGTTGGAGCTACTTAAGGATTCGATGTTGATATTCTATACCACGGGAAGGCGATGTAGTTGCGGATGCCGCAGTCGCGGTCGATGAGTAGTCATGCGATGTACGGCCGGGGAAAGGGATATGGTCGAGAGTTACATCAATAGCGAGCCTTGGGGTTCGTTTGGTTGATTCGATAGTGATGAGTTCGGGTTCGAGAGGTTGCCGAGTCTTCCATCGTCGAGGAGTGAAGCGGCGATATGAGGATCCTAGTGCGGTGCAGATGCGGCTCTCGGAAGGAGAAGAGTCTATTTGAGGTAGCGCGCGATGGGGTGCTAAGATTCGAGGGCGATTATGTGTTCCGATGTGAGGACTTCCGTCGGTGCAGAGGCACACGGTGCTCGTTACTCTATCCATCCGGGGTCGACTAAGATGTATCATGACCTCGAATCGTGTATTGGTGAGATGGCCTAAGAGGGCGTTTGAGTTCGTACGCAGTGCGGGTGTCGAGTTAGGTTGAGCACGAAGCCCGGTGGTCATTGCGTATTGATATTCCGACTTGGAAGTGGGAGGTGGTAAATATGGATTTTATTACGGGATTACCTTCCTCGGAAGCGTGATTCCATTTGGGTTATCGTCGGCGGTGTGAAATCGGCCCATTTTTTCCGGTCGGGGCGACTTTTTCACGAGGATTACGCGAGGCGTATATCGGGAGATTGTGAGGCTGCGGAGTGTATCGATTATTTGACGGAGCCCAATTTACGGCTAACTTCTGGAGGTCTTTTCAGAAGGGATTAGGGACACAAGTGAGTCTCGATGCGACATTTCATCCTCGACGGCCAAGCGGACGGCGGCGCGTTATCTGACAACGAGGATATCTTTGCGGGCTTGTGTTATTGATTTCAGGGGTAGCTGGGAGGATCATTTGCCTCTTGTGGAGTTTGCTTATAACAACAGCTACCATTCTAGTATTCAGATGGCGCCTTATGAGGCCTTATACGGGAGGTGGGAGAAGTTCAGTTAGTCGGGCCAGACTTGGTTCAGCAGGTAGTGGATAAGGTGAAGCTTATCCAGGAGCGGTTGTTGGCAACTCAGAGTCGGCGAAATTATCACGGTCATCGGCGTCGACACTTGGAATTTGAGATAGATGATTGGGCTTTCCTAAAGGTATCGCCCATGAAGGGCGTGATGAGGTTTGGAAAGAAATGGAAACTTAGCCCAAGGTATATTGGGCCGTATCATATTGTCCGTAGGATAGGCAAGGTTTCCTATGAGTTAGATCTTCCGTTCGATCTCGAGGCGGTGCATCCAGTTTTTCATGTGTCTATGTTGCGGAAATGTGTTGGAGATCCATCTAGAGTGCACCCGATTCATGATGTCCAGGTGACAGAGGAGTTATCATATGAGGAGAGTCCCATAGCGATACTCGATCGTCAGGTTAGGCGACGGACGAAGAGCGTGGCTTAGTCGAGTCTTATGGCGAGCGAGCGAGGAGAAATGACGTGAGAAGCAGAGGATGACATGATGAAGAAGTACCCTCACCTATTTCCTATACCTCCAGGTAACCTACTTTCCTGCTTGTTAGTTTTGATTTAGCATTTACGCTTAAGTATGTTGTGGCTCGTGGAGCTTCTTTATTTGCAAAAGAATAGTTAAGAGGGTCTATTCGATATCGTGATTTGAGTAAGCCTAGAAGGAACATTCGGGACGAATGTTTTTAAGGGGGGGAGAATGTTATACCCCTTAGTTCTGACCCTACGTATGAGAGCGTATGAAAGCATGTAAGACTTAAAATTTTCAAAGGATAGGTTGACGGATTGTTTCGGACGGGTTTTAGTCAACTTTGAGGTGGGTTATGACCCGGTACATTGAGAGTTCCTAAGTGTTTCAAAGGCCTAGGGCGTAGTTCGTTGAGTCTAGATTCCAACGCAACCAACCGCTAAATCGATAGGGCGTCGGAGTAGAAAGTTATGAGAGTTACAAGTTCGGTCTGCAGACGGACGAATGTGTTTCGGACAAAGCGGCAGCGCGGCGCGGATCGAGGGTCGCTGAAGTTGCAGCGCCCGGCTGAGGACAGCGAGCGCGGCCGGACGTTCCGGAGTCCGCAGAGTTTGTGCCGCAGCTGGCGGGATTCCTGGCGGAAAAACTTAGGAAAAATCAGATTTTCTCTTTTAAAAGACCTTGGGAGGGTGACAAGTGTCCCCCCCCCCCCATCTGATTTTCTTGCATGCCTTATATTGACCAAGTCTTGAAGACTTGGTCATCTTTCTAATTCATCTCTCTCTAAGCTTAAGCTCCCACTTCTCTCTAAAATTCCAAGAGGAATTCAAGCCTAAGAAAAATCTGAAAAGTTAAGAACAAGAAGGAGGCTTGTGGCTAGCTTGTTGACATATTACTTGCGGTAGTTTGGACTTAGCAAGTGGATTGACCGAAGAGGTATGCGGAGCTTTCCTATCTCTTGAGCATGAATAGATGAAACTATGTAGTACGGTGAGCGTCTGAGATTTGGTATTCTTACTTGTTTTAAGTATATAATGACTTGTTTCGTCTTAAGAATGTATAAGTCCCTTGGTTAGGGGAAAAGTATGATTTTACTAAAGTGTAGGGTTAATATAACAATTTTATGGGAAGTTGGTTTATTAGCTTTATAAAAGGTTAATGAGAAGAGGTTTACTCTAAGTAAGACAAGTAAGGACAAATGATTTGATTTATGAAAGGCAAACTGATTTTAAGGCATCAATTGCCCAAAGGTTTTATGTATGAAAAAGAGTCACTTTTAAAAGAGTTGAAGTATGTAGTACTTGGGTTAAATTTCTGATTTTCTTTTATTAAAGATATGATTAAGTGCCTTAAGTAAACTAAAATGAGAGGGTATATGAACAAGACTAATAAGAAGTTATAAGTTTTCTTAACTTATTTATGATTATGATATGATGTGATTTGAGCTAGGGTAAGAGTATATCGAGGCAAGCCCCAGATCGTTATACAACCTTCTCGGGGTAGAGTATGCGAGGGCAAGCCCCAAGATCGTCATACCTTCTTGGTGTAGAGTATATCGAGGCAAGCCCCAAGATCGTTATACCATCCGGTGTAAGAGTATATCGAGGGTAAGCCCAGATCGTTATACCATCTCGCCTGGGGTAAGAGTATATCGAGGGTAAGTCCCAGATCGTTATACCACCTATTCCGTGGATTTGCTACCAGCGATGCGAGGAATACCTCATGCGAGTCCTTATGGGCTTATGCGGTGAAATAGTCCCGTGCGGGCGTCTGACTATGCGAGGAATACCTCATGCGGGTCCAGACTATCGGGTGAAATAGTCCCGAGAGTAGGGTGCTTATTGATACTACGGCGAGTACCTGCTTTGATCATGAGGCCCTATTTTTATGCGGATTATATATACTTGTCACTGCATTGTTAGTAAGGCACGATAAAAGTTATTTTGTTTGTCTTCCATGACTCGGCTTACTTTTAGACTTATGATATCATTATAGTATTTTCGACTTTACATACTTGGTACATATTGTGTCTTGACCTTCCTGGAAATGCGTTAAATGTCGCAGGGTAAGGTTTTGTGGATCCTCGTTCTTAGGATCATTGTCCTGTCGAAGCTCCGTTCTCCGGAAGCTTTATTAATACGGATATTCCCGATGCTATATATATTTTGTACATTCAGGTATGGCGGGGCCTGTCGCCACGCTTTTATCTTTAAGTGCGTGGTCACATATGTGTTTTGGGCTATAAGAACGGTTATCTTGCCATACTTTTGTTTAAGTATGTTTTATGGAAGCGACTATCGGTGGCTGATGTTTACCTTTTATAAGTTATGTGTTATGTATGTTCATTGCTATTCTCGATGTATACGACGGTACCCCTGAGGTAGTACGATCGCGGCCGAGTCGGGTCGTGATAGTTGTCAACCGACTCACTTATGAACTTGCCATCTGAAGCCGTTGTTGCTCCTGTTGTTCAAGATGTATCGGCCAATCCTCAAGCTTTTACTGATACCTCATCGACTGTAGTGGCTATGATCGTACAAGGAGTGGAAATCACTAAAGACTTCGAGGTGGTGGTTGTTGGTGTGGCTGATGAGGAGGAGCAGACTGCAACAATTAGAGAAGACCAAACATTTATTGACTCAGTTGATCCTGGGACTTCGATAACTAATGATGTGGTCGGTCTGTGGTCGACATTTTCCCGTACCTTTCCCCAAATCGAAGGGAAATTAATATTCATTTGTGACAGGCAGTCGGTATGTGGCTGTCGATTACTTATGCATGCCTAAAGAGTGATGGGTAATATTTATCCAAATATGTCAATCCTTTTATCTTTCATGCATAGTTATCGCTTGATTCATATTCCCAACAACCCGTGGGTTTGCTACGAAGGGACCTTCACAATTGGTGACCATTCATCTGAATTTATGACCCTTCATCCTAATCGGCAAAATGATTTTCCATACTAAATCTCCTTCGACAAACCTCTTAGGATTGACATTTTTTTTGTAATCTTTAGCCATTTTAAGTTTACCGACTTTGAATCTTTCTATGGTTGTCAGTTGATTTTCATCCAACTGACTCAACTCCATTAGCACAGCATGCTGATATTCTTCCAAACTTAGAAGTTTTGGTTTGGTCATCCTTAATGATACTAACTCCCGAGGACAACACTATATCTTGGCCATAGATTTAGCCGACAGCATGTCCTCCCCGTAACTGTAGTTTTTGGAGTTTTCTACTTGCCCACCTTATTTAAGACTTGTCTTTGTAAAACGAGTTTATTCAAACTTTGCAAAAAACATACATAACATGGGATATTGAATATCACTCGAGTTTTGTACAAGCGTAAAACAAAGATAAATAAAGCTATGCGTAAAATTCCCATCGGCAACTCAAAATGTTGTTGGCTGCCAGATATGGATTTCCATCGTGGTTCTCCATTTGCGATGCCTCAGCTATCATTGCCTCATAACATAAGGTGGTCAGTCGATGCCACATGTCATGCATGGTTTGGGTTTCCTCAACTATTTAAATCTTCCAAGGTAAGCCGTGGTTCGACTAATTATTTTATTTCAAACCTTCGAGAGGTAAGATTACAGGATTTCCAATACCATTCTTCATACTGCTCTGTGACAGCTATGAGAGCCATATAGGGTGAGTAGAGGACAACCTCCATATTCTGAACCCCTGGTCGGAACAAGTTATCATCCGTTGGGACGATTTCAATCTTGTCTCCTTCCTAAAAGATGAGTTTCTGATGCATGGTGGAGGGAAGGTATCAACTGGTGTGAATCCAGTCCCTGTTCAGAAGAATGGTGTAGGGCGGCTTGCCATTTAATACAAAGAAGGTAGACATGACCATTTTGGGACCCACAATGATTTCTGCTACTAGAATCCCCAATGCTTCAGAGGCATCTCCCATAAAGTTAGCCATTTTCATGTTAGTTGGGACGAGATTCTCCTTTGTTTTGTTGAGATCCTTCAAAGTAAGCAGCGACATCACATTCAGGACAACCTCATTGTCGATGAACACTCGGATAATGTCTTTGTCGTTGATGTAAGCTTCACATAGAGGGGCTTGAGGTATTTAACCATATCTTCTATAGGTGTGCCAAATACGATGCTTAAAATGTCCCTAGCCGGGGTATCAACCATTGTTGCCCACTCTGCGTCTTCCATACAAATATCACCTTCTAGGCTACTTAACGTGAAGTGAATGGCTCAGAACTCACATAGGATTAGACTGGCCGTTTCAATGTCTCCCCACATCTCTTCAACCAGGTCTTGGCTAAATAAATCAAGGATAGAATCTCCCACCTCGTTGAATTTGGTTGAAGAAAAGTCGATACCTTCTATCTCCTGGAGACACTTGGAGATCAGTTGGGGATCCTCTTACTGAGTCCTCTGTATGATATATGGGATTTCCTCGGTTAGAAGTCAATCTGAGGCCTCGTTCTCTTGTCGGGGTTCCTCCATCGGGTTGTCGGAAGGATATTCATCCAGTTTTGGTTGATCCGACGTTTCTCCTTCGAGTGTAATTGCCCCTGAAACAACTAAGCCGAATGCCCGCTCGATAGCCTCGACTACGGTAGACTGAGGAATCTCCTGATTTTCGGTTGCCTTGGTATTAGAAATTAGATGCAATGTTTGTTGCATCTTATGCAAGGCCTTGTCACGTTGCATCCTTCATTTGTGGGTTCTGGATGCGACTCTTGGTGGTGCCTCTTTCTTTCTGGGAGTCTGATTGATGTACCACTTCCATTCCTCAGTGTTAACGGTTGGTTTAATCATTCTTCGGGGTCTCGTCTGATCCTCATTTCTTGCTATAATACGTAAGGACGAGACACCCTCATTTACGTTAAACTCGACCACCTATGTTTGGTTTTAGGGAATGGTTCTTCATCTATTCGAAGCATGCTCGACTTCCAGTTGGTTGACACCGTACTTGTATCCCATGCATACGTCTGGCGTCAATAGGGACCCTTATGAACCTCAGGTTTACTCCTGAAGTTCTCGCTCGAAGTCCCTCGCGTTTTTAAGGCGGTCATGAAAACGGATCCTAGCCGGCTGCATGTTCTCGCAAATATCATGTAGGTTGCCTAACCGGTTGAATACAGAAGTCCTTGTGACCTTCTCCCCATTGGCAGGTTTCTTAGGGACCCATACTATTTTCATCGGTTGTTTCCCTTTACTGTCCGCAGATTTATCGGGCTTAGTAAAAGACATCATAGATATTGGTTTTGCGGGAAAGGGGTCGATATCAATAGATGTTTCAGCCATGCCCTTGTCGGCTAGCTTGAACCTCCCCTCTCTGATGCCGTTTTGGATCGCCTTCCGGAAGACCAAGACCACACAGTTAGAAGTAGAGTGATTATATGAATTATGCCACTTGCAGTACTTTTTGTCTCTAAGCAGATGATCAAAAATCCAATCTACCTTTGTGACATCAAACAAGTAACTGACCCTATAATTGGTTGAACTTGTTTCATTGCATTTGACGGCTTTCAAAGTTGGGCAAGAATATACCTTACCACTAACAATCTCAGTCACTATTGCGTCTGCCGTGTAATCGCCTGACTCTGAGTCTGACTCATCTACTTTAAGGATGGATACCAAGTGGGAGCCTCGATTTCGGCTGGTTCTTCTACGCTCCTTCTTCTGGATGTACTGCTCTATTTGGCTAGCCTTTTCGGCTAACGGGCTCAGGTCAGAGTAAGATTGTCCCATCAACTTCTCCTTTAACTGGGGGTGCATGTTGTTGATTATCATATGAGCACACTCAGATTCAGAGAAGTGTACGGTGTATTTCCGAACTTTTTTTCTAAACCTCTCGATAAAATCGGTAGGCGATTCATCGATCTGTTGCTTGAGATTTGTTAGATCGATCACGGTAACCTGATGTTGGGGCCAATAGAACCTATCATTGAAACAACCCTCCATGTCAGTCCAGCTTTGCACAGAATCAAGAGCTAAAGAGAAGTATCATGCGAATGTTGTTCCCGTTAGAGAGAGAGGAAATAGTTGCAACTTATGGTACTCATTCTGGCTAGCTTCGCCGCATTGTGTAGTAAATCTACTGATGTGCTCGATAGTGGATTTTCCATCATTTCTAGAAAAGATGGCCTTTGGTGTTTTGAAGCCTCTCGGCAAATGTGATATCTGACTTATCCAATCGGGGTAAGGGTTCTTATAGACAAGCCTATCCAAGGTTTCAGTTGAATGTCAAAGTACATCCGCATGGTATTAGTAATAATCTATGGGTTCATTAGTTGCGACGTTCCCTGCCGATTCTCAACTGAATTTGGTTGGTAGGCATTTTGCACTGGCGGCCTCCATTCTGTACATTGTTGGACAAGTTTTCGAATGTTATAGGTGATCTAATGTCCATTACCAATATGTGTGATGCCCCATTGCTGCTATTAGGAATGACCACCAAAGCCAACAACCTTAGCTCCTGAAACGGCTGACGGAGCCTGAGGATAAGGTGGAAGAGTGTTCCATGACTGCTCTCCTCGGGTGTCGGGCGTTCTTAGAAGGTTTATGCCTCCTGGATGGTATGGATTGGGTATTGGCAATGACTGATGGAATGGTAACTCATTGTAAACAGCGACACCAAATAGTTGAGCTAAGTTATAGCCATGGGCCATCGACTGCCAATTTGGTTGGCCAACATTGTTCGCCTGCATCGTAGGGCCATTCGTGGAAATGTATGGCATAACGGGCGGCAATCCAAAGTGATCCTGAACTGGTCTCCGGGCCATATTGATCTGCCCATACTGCATACTCGCTTGGTCAGGTGGCAAACTTTACCCTCAAGATTTGGCGGCGACCATACAGTGTGCTGGTTGCCATGGGATTGGGCTTGTATTCCTAGGTGTGCTATCGATTGCACCTGAGTAGGCACTGGATGATGCACATGCGACTGAGGAACAACACCGGGAGTCACGGTCTCATGTTGAACGCTCGTCAGAGGGATGACAAAACTAGCTGGACATTCTCCTGGGTGCATTCGGTTGGTTTCCATCTCCCTCGTTGTTGAACCTCATTATGTACCATTGGCTTCACAATGTTAGTCAATTGTTTATAAACTTGGTACATAATGTCGTGGATCCCCAAGTCAATATGTTGTCTAATGAAAGACGTGGTCATTATGGTTTGACCTTCAGATTGACCAGAGTCTTCCACCGCTTGTGTTGATGGAGGAAGTTATTATACGTAGTAAGACTTAAAATTTTCAAAGGATAGGTTGACGGATTATTCCGACGGTTTTTTTCAAACTTTAAGGGTTATGACCCGGTACATTGGGTTAGTACTTGTTTTTCAAAGCGGGTAGCGGCGTTCGTCGATTCTAGATTCTCGCAATCCACAACCGCTCGAGGCGTAAAGGTCGAGGGAGTAGAAAGTTCAATGAAGTACAAGTTCGCAATGACTGGACAGAAATGAAACAGAAGACGCTGGACGGGCGGCGCGATGATGCGGGCAGCGGCGGTTCGCTGAAGAGGGAGCGCTGTCTGAGAAGCCGCGCCCAGCATGCAGCTAGCAGAGGGCCGGAGAGGGAAACGCTGGCTTTGGCCGATTTTCGCAAAAACTGGAAAAAGTCGATTTTCAAAGAAAGATTTTTTTTTATGAAAAGTCATCTGAGGTGTCTTAGTCCTGCCGATTCTTCTCTTGATTTGTCTGATATCTTGACAAAGTCTTGAAGACTTGGTTTTCTCTCTAAAGCTTAAGCTCCCACTCTCTAAATTTCCAAGAGAAATTCAAGCCTAAAGAGAAAATCAAAGTATAAGAAAGAAGGAAGCTGTGGCTAGCTTGGTGATGATGTTAAAGTGGCAAGAAATAGCAATATATTTGGAATAAGTTTGGCTAAAACTCTAAGGTAATGATTCTTCCTTTAGATTTAGTTTATAGTGTTGCATGTTAAGAAGGAAGACTTGTGGTAGTAAATAATGCTCTTAGACTTTCATTTGTGTGAACTATGGTTTGTATGTGTGAAAATGGTGGTTAGAAGATATTATGAGCATGTTATAGCCTAAAAACTACCTTAGAATTGTTAAGTAAATTGTTGAGTTTGGGTGTGTAATCCCTTTTGAAATGTTGGATTGTTGAGCCTTAAATGTGGCGTTTAGATGATAAATTCTTCAGGAAAGGGTGGTGGCGTGAGAAACAAAAACAAACCTGCCCATTCGGATTTTCCATAGAAGTTAGTGGCTTTAAGTTTAGATTATTCTACATTGAAATTAGAGGTTAATAAACGTATGGTTATTTTAGGTTGACATATTACTTGCGGTAGTTGGACTTAGCAAGTGGATTGATCACAAGTATATGATGTCTTTCCTATCTCTCTTGGCGAATAGATGAAACTATGTAGTGCGGTGAAGCGTGCAATTGAAATTTTTCACTTGCTTTAAGTATATAATGACTTGTTTTGTTTTAAGAATGTATAAGTCCCTTAGGTAGGGGAAAGGTATGATTTTACTAAGTGTAGAGTTAATATAACAACTTTATGGGAAGTTGGTTTATTAGCTTCATAAAAGGTTAATGAGAAGAGATTTACTCTAAGTAAGATAAGTATGGTGAGGCAAATTGGTTTTAAGGCATCAATTGCCCAAGAGCTTTATGTATAAAGAAGAGTCATTTTTAAAAGAGTATGTAGTACGTTAAATTCAGTTTTTCTTTTATTAAAGATATGATTAAGTGTCTTAAGTGAACTAAAATGAGAGGGTATATGAACAAGGCTAGTAAGAAGTTATAAGTTTTCTTAACTTATTTATGATTATGATATGATGTAATGTGATTTTGAGCTTAGTAGAGTATATAGCCCCAAGATCGTTATACCACCTACAGATCGTTATACCATCTCGTTATACCACCTGCTCCGGGACTGCTACCCCACGAGAGGAATACCCTCACCCGAGTCCTTATGGGCTTATGGCTGGTGAAATAGTCCCGAGCGTAGTGCTGCTTGATATTCGACTATATACCGTACCTGCGATCGCAGGATCTATCCTATTTGAAAATAGTCGTAAGTCTTGTCGCGTGGCTAAGAGCATTTTTTGATTTTGATCCTTAGACTAATATTGTATATATATATATATTGTCACTTCATTCTTAGTTAAAGTATTGATAAAAGTATTTTATATATAGCTTTTAGACTTATGATATCACTATTATTTTTCCGCTTTACATACTTGGTACATATGTGTCTTTACCCTTCCCTCTGGCCCGTTAATTGCCGCAGGTAAGGTGCGGGTATCGTGGATCAGTCGTCGATCACTATAGGTATTTTGATATGTTTTGGGCTATAAGAACCGGTTGTATTACTATACTTTTGTTTAAGTATGTTTTATGGAAAACCGACTTTATCGGTGGCGTGATGTTACACTTTTCTTTAAGTTTATGTGTTATGTATGTTGTTGCTGCGACATATACGAAGTGGAGGGTATCAACCAGAAGAAAGCGCTGAAAAGCGTGCCCCGTATCGGCCATAATTAACTCGCTAAGTCCAATGGCCGACCATGGGGGAGGTGGTGCCGATTTTCTCGCTCTCTACTCCTCTTGCTCAGATAATGGTCCTTCCATTTAGATGTTGTTGGTCGTTACCGCTTTTGGGGGTCTGAAAACCCTTTTGACTTGGTCGTTGAGGCGCCTCCATCTGAGTGGGTATCGGTCGTACCTCTAACCAACGACTTCGGCTAAAATGCTTTAGTAGTCGATGTAGTTCTTTGTGGTCGAGGGCTAAGAGTAAATTCGGCTCCTAAATAGTTCGGCTGTCAGTGAATTCGGCTAAACATTTGAATTATTTTTTTAGTGTTAACACAACTGAAATTGTGGTTGAATATTGTTGCTTGTGTTTATACTATTGAATCATTTATCAAATGCCTCTAATTAATAGCTAGATTATTCCTTATGAGTAAGGTTTCTTATTTCGGTATAAGATCTACTATTTACATGATATTTATGTGTTTTCAAGCCAATATATTACCATGAGTTCTCTATATTACAAGCTTTTCGTCATGAACAACCATTTCTTATCTTATAAACTTGCATATGATGCAATTATTGCACCACAATACATAAAAATTGTAATAAAATATATCGAAAGAATACTTTTAGTCTCAATTTACTAACTATGCATTTTAAATACTTATCCAATAGTTAATTCTTTCTAGCAAAGATGTTAAAATGATGCTAAACACATATACAAATACTATACCGAAATTAAAATTGTTGTTTTATGCAAATGAATCAAAATTCAATTGATTTGTTAGACATATGTAAGATATTTACCCGATTTAATATAAAATTAGATTTTAAGAAAGCCATTATTTTCATGTGTTGTGGAAATACGACTATATTATAGTAGCGTTTAAAACAAACTACAATTGCTATTTTTTCAAATTATGAATAGAAAGTTATTTATGGAGTAAAATAAAAAATGTGTTTGGTTGAGATCTACGACTCATTATAACTTGAAAATCTTAACAGCATTATACAAATACAATGCAAATGCATAACTCAATTACGAAAAAAAAGTTAAACAAGTAAACATCATAACACTTCAACACTAAAAAAAATCATGACTTTTAAAAGAATGGTAGTTGGAAAGTATTATTGGGTCGGTTCTCCCATAAGATGATCCATGAGCCCATTAATTATTTCTTCACATTAAATTCTAGAACTAGCTTATTATTGTGTTTAAGAGAGGTTAATCCATCATATAGAGATGCTAGAGTTCACACATAAAATATAACTCTACATTAGTTAGGGGGATATTTAGGCTGTGAAAATATGAGAATTCATCCGCTTTGTGAGAATTTTCGACGATCGGTGGCACGAGTCGTGATTGCTGCAGATCTGCTTCCGCTATGGAGAAACTCGTAAATTTCCTAAAATAGTATTTTACGATTCAAATAATACATTGGTATCATAGCCATAGGCTCGTGTTCCGATTTGAGACATGATCGTATGCAATGCATGAAAAATAGAGTTTCATGAATAATCCCGATACTTAATTGCAATATTTCATGTTTGTAAATGTCTAATTTTTGCATAAAACCTTAGGGCTTTCGTAAATCTCGTTGAGATCTTTCCGGCAATATGTGGATCATAAAATTTGGCCTTATAGTTTGTGAGTAATTGAATTTTTAAGATATAGCAGTTTTATTATCACGAATTTAACCCCAAAATGCAATTTGTGCGCGAATTAAGTTAGGTAATTTGTTACCCATATATTTTTTAGCAAAATCAAATAATCAATTGTGATTTTCATCGAAAATTTGGTTGGATTTTAAAGAAAAACTGTCAAGGTTTATTTAGAACAAAACCCATCAATTTTTTTCATATGGATTGATCCTTGGACGGTTTTACTTTGATTTGGAGGTTTACATCAATTCTAAACTACGTTTAGGATACAAATCATTGATTTGATTAAAGAAAAATGGCCACAAATCATTGTTTTTGGTCGAAACCCTAACGACTCCGAATTAAGAAAAACTCCAATTATTTACATTTTTTGGCAATTTTTGATGATATTTTTTGAGCAATTAGTGCTTGAAATCAATCCTAAAATATGTTTGGGTCAAAACTTAGTATTTTGATTGGATCAAAATAACCTAAAATGAAGAAAATTCATCCAGATCGTGGAAATATCCATTTTTCAGACCTGGGTCGTGATTGGGTGGCTGAAATAATATTTTTCTGCCAAGCCCACTCTCGATTCAAACTTTCAACGGCGGGTGTGGTCCACCCCAGTTCCATTTTCGATGATTTTTTTTATTTGCTCGAAATTAAATTTCTAATTTTTTATATTTGTTAAATAATTTGTAGACACTGGAAGATATTTTTCCCTTAATTAATATCATTAAGAAAATGTGAATTCAATATTAATTATTTTCAGTGCTATTTTTCTAAAAATAAAAAATATGAAAATTTATTATGATACAGAGAACATGTCTATGTGACCCACTCTCCCCGAAAGTTTATGAAAAATAAATATCTTATTCTCTAAGTAAAATTAGGTATAAATATTGGATTTCTCCTTGATTTGTTCTTGCAAAAGTATGAAAATTAAATTTTCAGACCTAATTAAATTATTCTATTGATATAGAAGTGTATCTAGAATAAGATATGATTTTTAATTTAGTGTATACATTTATGAGTATATACCACTTGTTTAATCAAGAAATAAAAATATTCATTGAAATAGTTGGTGACTTAGCTTGAATTGATATGGTTATTTTACACGTAACAATATCCTTAGATGAAAATTGGGAAACGTAGTGAACTTTCGACTCTAAAATTTATATGTATGTTTAATAGCCCTGTCAATTTGCTAAACTTATGTGTATGCAAAAACATTAAACATGCATGCTTTTATGCTAATTGTAAAATTTTGTGTTACAAATATGTAGAACTTTTGTGTTCCATAAATACCATCTCGACTGCTTTAAAGAATATTGTTGTAGAGCTTATCAAAAGTGAAAAGCTCAACGGTAACAATTATAAAATATTAAACTGTAATATGTGATAGAAAAATCCTTTTTTAATTCTAAATAATGTCACGGATAACACCTATGATGCTTGTAAACAATTCTTATCACACATTATGTTACTGATCTATGAAGATGTCACATGAAATTCTACTCATAAGATTATCAAACTCTGTATGATACTCTCGAATATGTGTGGTAGCATTATAGTTACCTGGATTAAGGTCATAAATTTACCAATGAGCGCAAAGTTCAAGTGATTATTCGTTTCCTATCTCAAATTTAGGTGCATATGAAGATGCACTTGACTCACAATAAATGTAATAGGGCATTTTTTGACATGAGACAATACATATAGTTAGAATAGAAGCGACATGAGGCTGCCAAACAAGGTGCAAAAGTGTATAAAATATGATGCAAGAAAGCCCGCAGACCTAAACTCTCCACCTAAGTTGAAAGATGATTTACTAATAATGCCAACGATGATCCGTCAATCTACATTTAGATACCTAACATGGCATGAAATTTAGAATGGGATTGAAGCCATCACTTAAAGATACATTTATTTTTGGCCTTCTTGTTGGTCTTGACCGAGACCGTGTTATTTTCTTTTAGCTTAATTTAATTCCTAGATTAGTTAATATTTTCCTTAGGACACAATAAACTACGTAATAGCCCCTAGTTCCCCTTAGGACATAGTCAATGCATAATGTAAGAGAAAGGGTGACAAGGCCGAGGGCTTCCTCCAACTGTGACTTGGCCGAGAATGGATAAGGTGACAATGATGAGGAATTATCTAGAAAGTATGGCTTCCAAAGGGACAAATCATTCATGAACTTCGATAATTGGGAGACATCAAGATTGGCTTAGGAAATATGAAGAGTTGGCCGAAACTACTCACCAAGGCACTCCCAAAATCAAGAAGCGTCCACACGTGCTCCAAGGAAATAATTCATGAACTAACTAGTTCATGCATTGCTATACAATGAAGATACAAAGGAAAGACCTAGATAACATCAAGGGGTGGTTGAATTCCCCCTACCATTCGGTCAACACACAAGAGTGGACTAGGAAGTATGCATTTGGTCCCTAAGTTAACCCAAACCCTTTCCCACTTCCACACTTGGCCGAAAGTCCAAGTAGTTTATGTCCTTTAGTTTGCCTTCTAGAAAGATCCATGTATTACTATAAATATGACCCTTATGATATTGTAAATTAGAGAGTTGTTGATGATATATAAAAAGTGAATTTTACTCAAAAACTAAGATATTCTACCCGGGATTGTATACATTAGTTGGTCCTACGGGAGGGTCGTGTATCTTATGTTATCTTTTAAGGTTCCGGTCCCCCTCACTTAGTTAGTATTGAGCATTGTAGCCAGAAACATTAATCTAGTCTTGTCCAATTGACCAAACGCATCTTGGTTTCAACTCGAGCAATAAATTCCTCGTGTCAATATACTTGCCATATCGATCGTATAGTACTTGGTGTGTACTCGGATTTGCACTTAGCATCCCATGTCCATTCCTCATCCAAGTTACTTGTTTCATTGCTCCACTATACACCACACCATCCCTCCAACCTCCATTCAAAGGGCCACCGCCCGAATCCACCCGCATCCCCACGCAAACACAACCAACCTTACCAATATCCCCACCAAGTTTCCCTTATCGGACCTCACTGTTTCGGTTCATTTCTGAAGTCTTTACACCACCAAACCACCAAGCCCTGACCATCATCTTGACTCTCTACACACTCGTAACAACCCCACAAAATGCATGTCTGACTCCACCCACAACTATCCGATATAACCCCACAATATCACCCTACCCAGCTAAGCTGAGAACCCCAATCTTGGTGTCCATTTTCGAATTGACCCTAATATAATCAAGACCTTACCCACTTACACAATTACACCACTTCTTATATACATCAAAATAATTTCTAGCTCAAGAAATGATTTTAAATGTAAAATCAGAGGAAACTGAAAAGTTAAGGCTCATCCAAATAAGAATACTAAAACGATAACCAACAAGATGATAGAAAGTGAAAAAAATGTGACTAAAGTGAAATTCTTCAATTGTGATAAAAAAAAGTCACCATGTTAGTGATTGTGACTAAAGTAAAATGCTTCAATTGTGATCAAAAGTGTCGTTTCATGTCCGCCTTGCTTGCCATAGCCTTTATATGATATGGATCGGGTTTGCCCACTGCTTCATCTGCAGGTGCTGGTACATCTATGTTGTCAGTTCCTTGATTCTTACAAGAATCCGTTTTTCGATCCGATTTCTTTTTTTTTTTATATTGAATATAGAGAGAATCATTCTTTAGTTCGTGAGTTACCCATTTCTGGGAATAAGAACTTCTTTGAGTTTATGATATTCCCCGCTCGTCCGAGCTTTTGTAGGCCGAAGCAAATGCTTAGATGAGAAGAATTCAGAGCTAGTGAATGCACTAAGCATAATAAAGCAAGTCGTAATGAGTCTAACAATGTACTTCGTGTTCCTTACGCTAGCAATATATGTGTTGCTAGTTGTGTATTTTTTCTAAGACTAATCATTCATCGTAATTAATTTAGGACATGTGTACCATATTGTAGGAGAAATAACGTCCTTGTGAACTTTCAATGGGTCCCACATATATATATATTTTGGATATATGTAGAAAATGACATTAAGATTGTTAAAAGGATCGTATCATGTGAGTTAGTTTTACGTGAAAATCGAGACTTTATCCTGCATAATACTTTTATTGCTCCTTAAACTTTCAAAGATATTACCGTGTTGGTTTATTATAATTAGGTTTCAATTGAAAATTTTCATGACATTAAAGCATATAAATAACTTATTTTGGGTATGGTTTTATCAAAAAATAATTTTCTCTTTGATGGATTTTGGATATTAGTTCTTTTAATCTGATGATTAGCTTCCCCTATTGTCTTATCACATAATCACAAAGATGATGTGAAATTTGACACGCTAGACTTGGTAATATGTGACATGCTAGACTTGGTAATATGATTCTATGACATGTGGATGCTTCATTTGTAAATATTATCTATTTCGAAAAAGCTAATAGAAAATCATTCAAGAACACCACCAAGTCTGGTTTTTTATTGCATAGATTCATTCTGAAGTTGAATATCCATGAATTTGAAAATGTGGTAAAGATCTTCTAATTTCATCATATTTAATTGATAAAATTACTCATTTTGATAATGTTTATTTGATGTCACATAATCTAAGGCAATTAGTTGCTTTAAGAAGTATGTGAAAAAGATTGAAAATCAATTGGACAAATCAATAAAAGTATTGAGACTAGTTGATCAAGGCCATGAATAAGTCTTGGCCCCATTAAGCGAGTTTTTATTTATTTATTATGAAAGTGGAGTTTTTGATAAGTTGACTATTCCAATATTTCACCATAAAGGTGTTGTAGAAAACATAACTAGAATGCTTCTTAGAACAATTAGATCAGTGATGGTGCGCAAGTAAGTTAAATATTATCTATTGGAGATGTGTTGCACCAATTTATTGTCCACACTCTTAATCGTGCGCCAACGAAATCAGTTACATCTACACCATAAGAGTTATGGAGTAATAGAAATCTCAAGTATTTTGTGAGACCTCTGTGATGTGTGTATATAATTTTTCTCTTGGCATATTCCTAAGATGAGGCAAAAGTGTCTATATGAGATACTATAAATTACGTATTTATGGAGCTACATCACAATGAGAGCGTAATTGAATTCGACTCAAGAAGTGTCACATCTATCCAAGGAGGATGAGGTAGGTTTAGTGCTTATCCATTCATGAATCTAAGGACTAAGATAAAAAATGATCCCTTCATTCGAGTGGGAGATTAGATCAAACTTCATCATCGGATACGAATGAAAGTGATCCTTCTCCGAGTGGGAGAGACACTAATCTTCTTATTTCAAATGGGAGTGAGATGATTCTTGTTCCAAGTGGGAGCGATATAAATAGGGCTGGTCCAAGTAGGAGTAAAATTCATTCAAACATGATAAATATGAGATTATATGAATATCAGTCAAGATATAATGTTCTACAAGATGAAAATGAACAAAAAATTAGCTATTTTATGCCCTTTAAAAATAAAACAAATAAATGTAATGAAAAAATAAATGGAGTCTAGGAAAATCAATCAAGTTTAGGAACTAGTTTATCTCTCAAAAGAACACGAAACTATGAAATCAAGTGGGTTCCAAAAGATAAACACAAGACTCATAGCATAGTTGAGATATATGACTCGACTTATTGCTAATGTAACATGGGTGATTGACTATAACGAGTCTTTTTCACTTGTAATGTGGATTCACCTCTATGAGCTTAATTCTGACTATTGTTGCTAGCTTGGATCTATAATTACATCAAATGGATGTAAAGATTGTCTTCTCTTAATGGAGAACTAAGCGAATAATTAATTTAGAATAACTTAAGGATTTCATTCAAAAGGCCACAAATATATGGTTTGTAGACTTTTGTAGTATTGTTATGACCACAAACAATCTTCAAGGTAATGCTATATATGTTTTCTTAGTGTCGTCAATTTTATTGACTTCACAATGATTCTCACGGAATCATTACGTTTATACTAAAAGATCAGAGAGCGACTTTATACTTATGTCATTATATGTTGATGACATATTAATAGCTGAAAAATAATTTAGAGTATATACACAAGGTAAATGCCTTGTTATCGACTCACTTGGAGAAGAAAGATATGGGGAAAGATATGGATAAAGATGCATATATTCTCGAAATAAAGATTTTGAGAAAATGTTTAAATAGATTATTCTTTAAATGATTAACTTGTTATGTTGTGACCATATCAAAACTCCAATGAACAAAAAATAATGACTTGTATGCTAAATTATGTTCTAAGACTCCAAAATACGATGAACAAATAAGTAAAGTTCCTTATGCTATGTACGGGTGGTAGTCTTATACAAGATACGTTTGCTAGACTCGATATCTATTTCGCAATTGGCTTGTAGACAAATATTAAACCAACTTAAATCAAGCACATTCAAAATACAGTTAAAACGAATCATAAGGTACCATGTGAAAACTTCTGATTATGCGATTTGCCATAAGGGCATGACATGGAACTAAATGGATACATTGATGCTGATTGTAGAGAAGATATGTGTTATACCATGTGGTTCAGGCCGTGCGTATGGGGCCGTGCGAAAGGAGTTAGGACTCAAATCGTAAAAACTTGATCGGGGCCTCAGTCTTGGCCACGGAGCGAACGCGGCGCCAAGCGAGAATTCATGGCGCGCCGAAATCGGCGCGAGCCTAAAGTTCTGAGAGTCCGCATGAGTTGCGTGGCCTTCCGGCTTGGCCAGCGCCAAGGCGGGAAATCTGGCGGAAAAACTTAGGAAAATCTGATCTTTTCTTTTAAAAATGGCATGGGAGGGTGACAAGTGCCCCCCCCCCCCCCTCTGATTTTGCATGCATTATATTGACCAAGTCTTAAAGACTTGGTCAATCTTTCATCTGTGTCTTAGACAAAGCTCCTCATTCTCTCTTAATTATTTCCAAGCTCCTCCTTCTAAAACTCCAAAAGATATTCTAGCCTTAGGAAAAATCAAAAGTAAAAGCGAGAAGGAAGCTTGTGGCTAGCTTGTGAAGGTTGTTGTGGTGGTGTTCTTGGAATAGAAGCTAGCAAGTTGTTGGATAAATTTGGCTAAAAGCTCTAAGGTAATGATTCTTCCTTTATTATTAGTTTTTAGTGTTGCATGTTAAGAAGAAAGAACTTGTGGTAGTAAATAATGCTATTAGAGTCATTGCATGCAAGAAATGTGGTTTGGGTATGAAGGATTTGGCTAAAGAGATATTATGAGCATGTTGTAGCCTACCAACTACTTTAGAATTGTTAAGTGTATTATTATAACTTATGGGGCAGAATTTTACACACCCAAGATTAGGTGTGTAATCCCCTTTGTGTTGGTTTGGATGTTGGGCCTTAATGTGGCGTTTGAGTGTTGAAAATCGGCCTTTGAAAAAGTGGCAAAGTGAGTAGAAACAAAGGAAATGCTGCCCAATTTTCCTTAGGAATTGGTAACTTGAATTTGGAATTTCTACATTGAAATTAGGGGTTAATAAACGTATTATGATTATTATAGGTTGAAAGATTACTTGCGGTAGTTGAGCTTAGCAAGTGGATTGACCAAGGAGGTATGTGGAACTTTCCTATCTCTTGAGCATGAGTAGTTGTACCTATGTAGTACGGTAGACGTACAAGATTTGATATATTTCACTTGTTTTCAAAGTATATGCTACTTGTTTCATTTCAAAAGTATAAGTCCCTTGGATTTAGGGAAAATGTATTTGACAAAGGGATAACGCTAATATAATGACTTTATGGGAAGTTGGTTATATTAGTTTTCTTGAAAGGTTCACAAAGAAAGATTTACTCTAATTAAAACAAGTACGGGTAAATGATTTGAAACTAAGAAAGGTGAATTGATTTTTAGGCATTGGTTGCCTAAGGTTTTAAAGGAAATGAAGTCACTTGATTTAGAAGCCTATTATATTTCTAAAAGGAAATGTGACTTGTCTTGAAAAGAAATCGTAACTTGATACTATGGTGATTAGTATCTTGGAATTTTTGTATAAAAAGAGTTATTTCTTAAAAAGTTAGAAGTACATGGTACTTGGGTTGAACTCCCGGATTTTCTATTAAAAGACATGTTAGTGTCTTAGGATACTAAAATGAGAGGATATATTGATAATGTTATAAGAAGTTAGGGGATTTCTTAACTTGCTTATGTTGTGATATGATAGGCCGGTAGTGCTTATGTATGATATGATAGGCCGGTAGTGCTTATGTTGTGATATGATAGGCCGGTAGTGCTTATGTATGATATGATAGGTCGGTAGTGCTTATGTTATGTATGATAGCCGGATGAGCTATGTTATATATTTGTATTATTACTGGTAAACCGGGTTATTATCTATGCCATGGATTTGCTACCCATGATGCGAGTGCGGCGCTTGCACTCATGCGGATCCGGACCACAGGATCCATGCGGGTGAAATAGTCCCATGCGAGTACGACGATGGTACTCATGCGGGTCCACATGATTCATGCGGGTGAAATAGTCCCATGCGGGTGAAATAGTCCCGTACGAGGCGGATGACCTCACGCGGGTCCACAGACCCATGCGGGTGAAATAGTCCCGCGAGTAGGATTGCTTAATGATACTACGGGCGAGGTACCCTGCTTTGATCGCGAGCCTCCTATTTTTATGCTATAAGTTTTATACTTGTTACTCTCATTGTTAGTAAGACACGCGGTCAAGGAAATTGATTTTTATCTATGACTCGGCTTATTTTGACTTATGATATTACTCGTATTTTCGGTTTACATACTTGGTACGTTGTGTCGACCCCTTCTCGGGGCTGCGTTCACTGCGCGGTAAGGAAAGCGGTGGTAGATCCTCATTCCTAGGATCTTTTACTCAGTGTCGTGAGCTCCATTTCTTCGGAGGCTCGACTTTTGGTATGGTTCTCCCTGGTGTTGTTGATGTTTTGTACATTCAGGGGCATGACGGGGCCCTGTCCCGTCATAGTGTTACTCATTCTTAGAGGCCTGTAGTCTTGTCATAACTTGGTTTGTTTAAGGATGTAACTGTTCGGTTTTATGTACTTTTGGGGGTAGTCATTTTGGGCTAGACTATTTATATCATTATGGTTGTTTATTATGAGTTTATATTCCGCTGGTTTTCTCTGATGTTGTGTCACAAGGGTGCCCGGGTTAAGGCACCGGTCACAGATCCGGGGTCGGGTCGTGACAATATGGACAAGTTGAAGTCCACCTCTGAATGTGTTTTATGCTCAATAATGATGACATATTGTAGACAATGAAAAACAATCACATCTGACTTTATCCACGATTAGAGTTGAGTTTATGGTTCTCTCCTCAGTAGCGCAATATGTTGTTTAGTTAAAAAGGTTCTTGATTCATGTGTTGATGTTGCAGTTAGTGCTGAACTAATATCAGTCTTTGTGACTGTCAAGCTGCTATTTTGAGCACCAAGAATTCTAAATATCACCGTAACACCAACACACACTAACATTAAATTAATTATGTGATGACATGATTGCACGCAAAGAACTGAATATAAAGTATATTTGCACAAACGGTTGCATATTCACTGACTCAGTCAGATCCTATAGATGCATGTTTTTGTTCATGCAAGATCTCGAGGACTATGTGGACTTTAATATAGAGTCATTGATTTTTTAATTTATTATTTCCAACGTTCATGTTTCTTAAAAATCAAAATATGTTTGATCTGCATACACTTGTTATGTGAATGTTTATTGTACATTCATATTATGGAATGTTTCTGCATTCTTTTATATTATTGAAAAGTATGTCGGGTAGACAGAGGTCAGCCTTCTCACACAAGTGATCACCTCTATCAATTTAGTGTTGATGGGAGATAAGACAAAAACTTAAGAAAATTATTATAAGAATAATTTGAGAGCAGATGGATTGAAGATCTTTAGCGTCACACAAGTAATGACAAAAGGCTATTAGTGTTTTTATGATGGAAATAAGTTTTACCTAGTGTACTTCGAGAAACCAGATGTGAGTTCATGTTTATTGAGTAGATCAAAAAATTCAACTCTTATGCATATAGTGGCTGAATATCATATGTACAACATTATCTTATGAGATAAAGACGCTCCATGGGAAAGGAGAAAATGTTGGAGCATATGTGTCATATCATGTGTGCAAATATCGACTAAAAGGGTGAACAAACATTTTATCTCGACTTATTGTTGTGTGAGATACTAATTTGAGTACCCTCACGACTCCCATCGGTGGTTCAAAGCTTGGTTTGATGTTCGCTATCTTAGCATGCTACCAAATGACCGTGAGATATTGGATTTGAAAGAGCATGCTTAGAAAAACGAGTTGGATACAAGTTGAGAGACTCGTGAGAAGAGGAAAATCATTAATGGAATCTTATTTAGTTTGTGTTTGCTTGTACCGGTTATGACTTATGGGTCATAATTGTGAACACAAGAACTATGATACATGAGATCAAACTATAATGTATCAATGTGATTCAATGATCTAGGGCACTGAGCATACTTATTATGATCTTTTGATGATTTCCATGACGACACCGAGAGGCTATATATTCCTAACAAATGTATAAAAAGGTGCTCTCATAGTATGCCGGCTGCACGACCTATTATCCAGTATGAATGATGTAGGAGAGATTAAAAGGAAGAATATGTTTTTTCTTAGATCGATGGAGCTTGAACACTACCTTACGTGTGGATGGAAGATGTTGAAAAATATTATTGGATCGGGTCCATCCATAAGGGGTGCTAGATGACCCATGAACCCATTAATTATTCCTTTACATTAAACCCTAGAGCTAACCTATATAAATACAATCATGAATGTTTAAAAAGGGTTAATCCATCAAATAGAGACGACTAGAGTTCACACATAAAATATATCTCTGCATTAGTTAGAGGGATATCTAGGTTGTGAAAACATGGGAATTTATCCAATTTGCGAGAATTTCCGACAACGGGTGACACGAGTTGTGATTGCTGCAGATCCGCTTCTTCTATGGAGAAACCCGTAAATTTCCTAAACTAGTATTTTACGATTCAAAAGTGATATAATTTCTTAATAGAATTATTTAAATAATAATAATTTGATTTCACTAAAATATTATCAACCTCAATATTTGAGGATTTGTGTAAAAGATTAAAATGCGTCGTTGATGATTTATTTAAGTGATGTTTTAGTAAGAGGAATAAAGTATTATAACGTAATGTTTTAACCAAAGATTTTGTTAAACTAAATTATATGATAACTTCTCAATGAAAGTCAAAATACATATATTTATTTTCTACTAAAATTCTAACAAAACACTTTTATATAAGAATGTCAACAAGGATTGTAGGTAAATATTGTGAATGTGCATGACATTCAGAGAACTCCTAGAGTTTAGAAGAGAGATTTTTATAATCCTCAAATGAATATAATTTAAGAGGATTAAAGGGAGACCTAATATTTTTAAAGCAAAAATATAAATCTCAATTTTATTTTCCAAAAAAAGAAAATAGCTCGTGTGCCGACCTTAGGTTAGTCGCCGTTCTCCGCTACTCATATTAGCTTCGTTTAGCGGCAACATTAAGTTTTAGGGTTCAGTAAACTCTAGGGTTTGAACTGATAATGTCGAAGAGAAAATTCGGATTCGAAGGATTCGGCATTAATAAGCAAACAACCTACAACTTCGAGCGTAACGAACCACCTCAACGACTCTACGTACCTCCATCCTCACGCGCCGGTAGTAGCCACGACAATTACGAAGATACCGACTTAGACAACATTGATTACGACGAACACGACGCCGTAGACGGCGGCGGTGGTGCCGATGCCTCCGGAGATGATGAGATTGATCCACTCGACGCGTTTATGGAAGGGATACATGAAGAAATGAAGGCTGCGCCGCCACCGAAGGTGAAAGAGAAGTTGGATAAGTATAAGGATGGTGTAGATGATGATCCGATGGAGAGTTTTTGGAGAGCGAAGAAGGATGTAGGTTTACAATTGGCTGCTGATGCTTTAAACGCGGGTTATAATTCGGATGAGGAGGTGTATGCTGCAGCTAAGGCTGTTGATGCTGGATTAATTGAGTATGATTCTGATGATAATCCTATTGTTGTTGATAAAAAGAAGATTGAACCTATTCCTGCTTTGGAACATAGTGAGATTGATTATGAGCCCTTCAACAAGGATTTTTACGACGAAAAGCCTTCTATTTCAGGTAAATTGATCTAGTTTTCAGGTTAACTTGTGGTGCGTAATTTAACTTCGTTGTTTTGTTGGTTATAAATAACATAATGTGCACTGAAAAGCCAAATTTTAAGATGAGATAGTATCATAAATAGCTATAGTTTAGAGCGTAATTACAAAAATAGCTACAGTTTGCGTATTTACAAAACATCAGTTGCTGTATTATCCGGGTATCAAATGTATACTGTGTCAGTTGAAATCGCACGAAAGAGCTTATTCAGCGCATACTGTATCAACACAGATAGCTACGTTTCGTAAATACAGTAGATACGTTTGGTAATTTCGTAAATACAGTCTAAATGTTTGCCACATTGCGTAATTTTTTTCAATTTTAAATACGAAAGAGAGGTGAGAAACTAAAGGTGAATTCAGCATTCTAAGTTAGTGGGTGTGGAGCATTATCGGACCAACTGCTACCTTGTAGCAGGCTAGCAGCACTTGCAAACTCTGTATAAATACAAATTTTTTTGCTTAACCATATGTATAGTTCAAGCAGAGGACAATTTGCGGCTGCATCAGCTGCCTGCATATTACATCTGCCTATGGGGAGAGTAGAGCTACTAAGTTTGTCTCATATGGCTGCCTGATCTCACAGTCCTGGTGGTTTTTAGAGCTTGTTATAAATAATGGCTTCTAGACATCATGTGAAGATTAAAACTGTGTTGGGTGGCTTTACCAATCAAAAAAATTGTGTTGTGTGGTTTTAGTTTTTTGGTAGTAAATGTTGGCACTTTACGAGGATATATTGTTCTTAGTTTCTTTTGGAGCGAGATTCAGTTTTTGGTTTATATGGAGTTGTACTAATCCCTAACGTTTCCCTGGTGCTCTGATCCTTAGTTTAAAACTTTAAAATGATGAAATCATTATAGAAATGTTGGGTTGGGGACATTCTGTAATTTGATACTACTATTCCCAGTTCAGCTTATTTTTACTGTTTCTTCTTGTATTGGTGTGCAATTTGAATGTAGGGTTGTTTAGTGCAGTCAATAAGGAGCCTATCTCTTCACGGCAATCGCACGTAGCCATTATTGTTTTGCTAGTTCTTCCTTGGATTGGACGTTATTATCTCCCTTCATCCAGGTTAATGCTTTTCTCTATGCAGGTATGAGCGATCCGGAAGTTAATGAATATAGGACAAGTTTGGCAATTCGTGTATCAGGCTTTGATGTTCCAAGGCCAATTAAGACATTTGAAGACTCTGGTTTTTCTGTTGAGTTGATGAAAGCTATCAGTAAACAGGGATATGAAAAGCCTACACCAATTCAATGTCAAGCATTACCAATTGTGCTCTCTGGGAGAGATATTATTGGTATTGCTAAAACTGGGTCCGGTAAGACTGCTGCTTTTGTGCTTCCTATGATTGTCCACATCATGGATCAACCTGAACTTCAGAAAGAAGGTCCCATTGGAGTTATTTGTGCACCCACTAGGGAATTAGCACATCAAATATTTGTGGAGGCAAAGAAATTCTCGAAATCGCATGGTATCCGTGTGTGTGCAGTTTATGGAGGAATGTCTAAATTGGATCAATACAAAGAACTAAAGGCAGGGTGTGAGATTGTTGTTGCTACTCCAGGGAGGTTGATAGATATGATTAGAAAGAAGGCATTTACAATGTTGAGAGCAACTTACCTAGTACTTGATGAGGCTGATCGGATGTTTGACCTTGGTTTTGAGCCTCAGATAAGGTCCATAGTTGGTCAAATTAGACCTGATCGCCAAACATTGCTCTTTTCAGCAACTATGCCCCGCAAAGTTGAAAAGCTTGCCAGAGAAATATTGACGGACCCTGTAAGAGTTACTGTGGGTGAGATTGGCACGGCTAATGAGGATATTACACAAATAGTTGAAGTGATTCCTTCGGATGCTGAAAAATTGCATTGGCTTCTGGAAAAGCTCCCTGGACTGATTGATAATGGTGATGTTCTTGTCTTTGCTTCGAAAAAGGCAACAGTGGATGAGATTGAATCCCAATTGGCGCAGAAGGGATTTAGAGTTGCAGCTCTCCATGGTGACAAAGATCAAGTTTCTCGTATGGAGACCCTGCAAAAATTTAAATCTGGCATATATCATGTTCTTATCGCAACTGATGTTGCTGCTCGTGGTCTTGACATCAAATCACTTAAGTCGGTGGTGAACTATGACATAGCTAAAGATATGGACATGCATGTTCACAGAATTGGGAGAACAGGTCGTGCTGGTGACAAAGATGGAACAGCCTACACTCTTATTACTCATAAGGAAGCGCGTTTTGCTGGTGAACTGGCGAACAGTTTGGTTGCTGCTGGTCAAAATGTGTCCGTGGAACTAATGGACCTTGCTATGAAGGTACTTCTATATTTTTCATTGAAATGCTTGAAGCTTAGATTCTATTATTTTTATTTTAGCCTCTTAAATTTCACCATGTACGTTACATCACATGCATTCCCTTCCATTCACTGCCACTTCTAAAGTTTGCGTTTGATTTTAGCGATAAAACCCAACGGCACCCTGTGTGCAAGTTCTAAAGTATCCGCCTCCAAATCCTCCCCCATCCTAAAGGAAAAGATGAACCAAGAAAAAGGGAATCATTTTTTCTTTTGAAGTAAAAATCTATAATTACATCCCTTTCGGAGATTTTATTTACTAGAAAACTATGATACATAAATTAGAGAAGCTTATTTTTTCTTTTGGTGCCTCAAACGAAATATGAGTCCAAGGATGTAATGTTGTGGGTTGCTGAGATCCAATAGTATTGCACAGTCATGGGTTGCTAGCATTCATGTTGAAGTATTCCATGAAGTAAAAAAATTAGAAGGTATTGCCTTTTCTCTCGGAACATTTGAAGGATGGAACAAATATGCTTCAACATGATTTGGAGAAGACATAGATATTGCAACACGAGAAACCTATAACTTATCTAAATGTAGGTCAAACCTTTCTGTCTGGCTGAACTTTATTGTCGACATCTTAAAAAACCTAGCAGAGCGAGTAGCTTGAGATGCCGTGCTAATATATCGAATATTAACTATTTTATTTATGCATGTGAATTGAAAAAATAGGAGTATGTAAACCCCTGCAGAATTGTTATTAGATTATGTAGTATAGAGTAGCACCTGGTAAGATATGATATGAATATATATTGAGAAGTATCTAGAGATAACACCCAAGGATGGGGCGTAGTGGTCGATGAAGTGGGTTGAGAACCATGAGATCTCAGGTTCAAATCCTAGCGGAGGCAAAACACTATTTTGTTTTTTGCTATGGCTGCATAGACTCCAATAAATCTTAGGTCTTTTGAGATAAACTTTTATGTGACTTTAGGTCCACTTCACACCCTTTTAACTCCTTCACTTGACCTCTTATTTGTCCTGTGTGTGTGTTGCACCTTTTGACGTATGTGGTAATTTTTAATTTTGCCTAATCATGTATACTATCATATTGTCTTAACATGCATATTCTTGCAACACTTATCTTGTGGATATGTTGGATTTTAGATGCGTAGTATTTACTCACTTACTCTGGCGCTAGCCTTACAACTGTTGGATAAAACTTCCCTCTTGTTTGGTTGGGATCCTTCGATCATATAACAGATCGGCAGCACTTAACCAATTCAACCATCCTATTTGATTCTGTGTAAATCCTCATTTATTATACCATTCTCTTGGAACATCGAGGCATTGAGATTATATATCTGAATTGTTTGCAATTAGACACCTAAATTCTATCTGAATTTCACTTCAACTTCAATGTTCGTATGCTGACTAAATTTGCATATATGTAGTGTCTCTCTTATCCTGAAACTCTTACTATCTGTTGTGCTTCTCCATATTCCAAGCCTTTGGTTGACACCCTTGCTAGTTTTGTCAATTAACATATATCGTCTGCAAATGTCACACACAGTAGACCTCATCGTGTATAATGTCAGTTAGCTCATCCATAACATAGGGTACATAACTACGGGCTCAAGGCCGTTCCCTGGTGTAAACCATGGTTGTGGAAATAATTCTTTGCATTTCTTACTACTGTTCTCACTTTGGATGATAAGGTCTTGCAGAGATCAGGCTAACTGTTGTAGTGGCTTCTTTCTTTTGGATGTTCCTCTTGTGTAGATAATTGGTGAATTTCCTTTAATTGTTTAAGCACCTTCTGAACATAGCATTATTTTCAGACATTTATTATCATTGTTTCCTCCTCGTTTTGTGCTTCTTTTTCGGGTTGTTGCTTAAAATACTCAGACCTTGTTCTGTTTGCATGATTAAATTTATTGTGTGTAAACAACTCTTAGGACGGGAGGTTCCAGTCCAAAAGGGATGCAAGGAAAGGAGGTATGGATTTATTCTTATTGTTGAACTTATTGAAGATTTCCCCCAAAATAATACATTGATGGGCACTGACGGTTCCATGTAGTAACTCTTGGGGATTTTGTTCTATTGATCCACCCCCCTTTTTAACAACTGCAAAGCTTAGGAAGAAGAGAAGTGGGATTTCTTTGAGAAATAGAAGTGGGATTTCCTTTAGATTTGATTGCTAACCAAACTATTAATGAAAACTTTACGCTTTTTTCAGGTGGAAAAAGGGCCAAAGGAAGGGGAGGAGGGAGCAATAAAGGTGTACGAGGTGTGGATTTTGGTCTAGGTATTGGATACAATCCTGAATCAAATAACCCTCCCCAGAGCGCTGCTCCGAGCCGTTCTGCAGCAGTTAATTCCCTGAGGACAGGCATGATGACACAATTTAAAAGTAGCTTTGTTGCCGCATCATCAAATTCTCAAAATCAAGGGATGAATAACACAGCTGGCGTGAACCCCAACAAGAGAATGGTCTTACAAGGCTTTGTCTCTGGTGGGACTATAGGTGGAGATTCTAAACCTTCCCATATTAGTTCCACATTTACTGCTGCTACATCTGGGGCATATACTTCTAGTCAGCCAGCAAGAGATGGAGCTAACCAGAAGAGTTCTGAGAGG
Organism: Przewalskia tangutica; assembly: GCA_029844215.1. Taxonomy (NCBI): domain Eukaryota; kingdom Viridiplantae; phylum Streptophyta; class Magnoliopsida; order Solanales; family Solanaceae; genus Przewalskia; species Przewalskia tangutica. The sequence continues at coordinate 37,141,763 of CM056731.1, read as the reverse complement.
TGAGTATACCTACCTTATCTATATCAGGGTTTTCAATCAGTGTAAATGAAGTAAATGAACATTAAATTAAATAAAGTTGTCAAGCTATTTTTCCTTACATTTTTCCACCCTTTCAGTTCAAAGGAGAAGTCCAGAGAAAGACGGAGGCCTTCTGGTTGGGATTGTTGATTTATTGTTTTAGGTATACTTGAATAATCAACTTGTTGGCAAATATACTTCTCCTTTCAAATTGACCTTGATCTGTTTTTTCTTTCAATTTTTTTCTATGTATTAAGTTATCGCACAGTTGTTTCATTTAGATGTATGCACTTGTAGTCTCTGTCTAGTTAGTGTCTGATTCCACTCCCATGATTTTTGGTGACACAATATCGTAGGAAACTTGGTTTATGTGTTACTATACGGGTCTAAGTTGGCACGCACGGATTTTCTTTCAAACTCGCTATTCGGATGAGGAGAGGAAGGGAATATCCATTGCTATATCTATAACAAGCAGTGAGTATGCAAGTCTCTGATCAGATTGGCGTCCATTGCAGAGATGATTGGGGAGAATGTCATAGTGCTTTTGAAATGGTTTGTGTAAAATGATCTTTATTTTCCAAGCATGTATCGTGTATGTAGCATTTGATTCTTTTGATACATCAAAATTGTTCTTGTAACTTTCAATCCCTTTTTGGTCTTTTGAAAATTTTAACATAGGGCTCCAAGTTTGGAAGACATTGAGTGTAAATTATTCACTTCGGCTGCTGTTTCAATTGCTCTGTTAATTTTTGCCACTGGTGGATATGTCATTCGGACTTCCCAAAAGTTCTGCCTCACCCTGTCAAATCCTCCAAAACACTATTTTTGAAAGATCTAGCATGGGGAGACGGTATTGGAGGATCTGAGCAACATCGCTTATGGATGAAATCAAATTTCATTTGGTCACTGAGTGTCTTGCTTTTGCCTTTGAATTTTCTGCTTCAAAATTATTTCTTTCCCGATTGGGTGAATAATGCTGTTCTGTTGATGCAAATCTTGAAGTACAATCTAGAAAGTTGAATTCCAATTGCTACATAGGAATAAACATTTGTTCTCACTTTTTTGCATTGTGCTCAACTTCATAATGGCAGGTATTTTAGGCTTCTGTTTTTTGTGAGGCCTCACAAGCCATCTCAATATGAGGTTAGTTTCTAGAGCATTGGAACGTAGGCCATGATTTTGACTCTTTGTATCTGATGAATTTCGTAACTATTGCGATGGTATTCCATTAGATAATGACCTGCTAATAGAGCGTGCAGTGTAGGTTGATCAAAAGGGAAGAAAATCAAACAAAGGATGAGAGTACACTTCTAATGATATCATGCTATCAACTGAAGATCGCAAATATGCTTTCTTCACGAAGACCCAAATTAATAACAAACTCACGAACCAACTAAACAAGAAGTTACGTCTAGCATACATTAAAATATATATATATATATATATATATATATTACCAAGAACAGAGTGCAAATAATCAACCGGCTTCTGTATCATTTTCTTCTACTTCGCTGCAACCTTATAAAAGACATGTTGTTTCTGCCTCAAGTATTCAAGGCCTTAGAAATAGAATTAGTGGTTCAACTTCTTCACAATTAGCAAGTTTGATGTTTATCTCCAAGCTGTCTCCCGTCAATGAGTGTTTATGCTATCCTATTTGAAACCTTCCACGAGAAAAAACGCTTTCCGAAGCTGTTGATGACGCTTGAATATTTAACATATCTAAGCCATCTTTGCTAGTGTCAGAAATGTCTTTTCATTCTCCCTCCAGTATATCAGCAAGTATTCACGTCCATCTTCATTAGCAATTATTTCGTACGGTACAACACGACATAAATATCAAACTCGCTAATTTGTGAAGAAGTTGAACCACTAATTCTATTTCTAAGGCCTTGAATACTTGAGGCAGAAACAACATGTCTTTTATAAGGTTGCAGCGAAGTAGAAGAAGATGATACATAAGCCGGTTGATTATTTGTACTTTGTTCTTGGTACATTTAGTGTGTATGCTAGACGTAACTTCTTATTTAGTTGGTTCGTGAGTTTGTTCTTTATTTGGGTCTGTTAGATTTGGAGGTGGAAGTATTTCTATACTTTCATAAATCGTTTCAACAAGTGCTTTACAACCGTATACTTTAATAGTCGAATTTAATACATCACAAATAATATAAATAGTGGGAATAAGATTTTTTTTAATTGTATAAACATTTTTTATTAGATGTAGCGTAAGATGATTTTTGCATATATTCACTAAGTAACAAAAATATTAGAGCTATATAAAATAACACAATTAAAATAGTAGGATAATAAATATCAGAAAATTCTTTAGCTAGAATTCCCCCCCTAAAAATCCAATAAGTTCTAAAAAAATCTCAATCATATCCCTTGGATTTTGATTATGAGCGTTAAATAATAAAGTTATAGATATTCTATACTCGTGAACAACAAGTAGTTGTTCATACAGAGAATTTAACCTAGTCGCAACTTCTTCTGAATTTTCTATAAGGTAATCGACAATCATGACAATTTTTTTACACTCTTTGCGTCTTTGTGTTTTATTATTTAAAAATAAAGTTTATAGCAAATTTTACTTTATCAAGAATGTTTTCAAAAAAGTTTTAGGTCATCCTTTACAACTAAGTTATAAATATGACATGCACATCTTATATGAAAATTATCGGAAAAAGATGGAGTTAATCGAATTTTTAAGAGGTTTACATCATAATCATTAGAAATAACATTATCTAATGTAACAGTCATAATTTTATCAGTTATTCCATAATATTCACAAATTTCATGAATTTTTCTTGCAATAAAAGATTCAGTGTGCCTATCATCAATCTCTTGAGGATATTCTGTGGGAATTGAAAGTTGTTGGTCAAATTGTTCGATATCGCTTCTTGCTCCGTCAGATAAGATTTCGTTGGAGTTGTAGTCGTCTTCTTCGTTGATCTCTGGTTGACTGCACCTCCTACGCTTTATTCTAATCCAATCTCTGAATAAAATTTATTTATGGATTAAAAATAGATATTAAGGGGATTTATGGGGTGGGCGTGGGGTTGGGGGGCCAAAATGACTTATACCGTTTTTTTAAGAGAATCAGGGCGGGTCGGGATTGGGCCGACCCGGAACACTGGACAACCCTAGTTTAAAAACCCTTGGGAATGCGAGCTGGAGTTGTAGTTGAGGAAGTAAGGGCCAAAATGATCCGTCAGATTTCAAACGAGACAGCACTGAACCTCAGAAGACTATGTACCACGGTGGCGGAGGCGAGTGGCAGAGACTCCAGGATCTACCGGAGATTGTCGGCTTTAGGAGCCACAAAAGGGTCGGTTACAGAAACGATAAATGAGTACATGAGAGAAGGCAGAGTTGTGAAGAAATATGAACTGGAAAAATGCATAAAGGAGTTTCGCAAATATAAAAGATACCAACATGCCCTTGAGGTATAATCTCTTCATTATTACCTCCAACTTTTACCACACTAATTTGTATGGTATTTTCCAGACTTGTAGAGCTTCACCTTATTGATGATTGTAGATATAGCTTTCTCCATGTATCGTTGCTGTTAACTGTCATAATGAACTACACCTTCTGTTAGGATCGAGAACCGGGGTAGAGTGGAATTTAGCCAAGCAACTTGTAATGATAATAACAAAGACAAGCACTGACAATAACAGTAAGTTAAGAAAATAAATGAGACACAAATTGGACATCGTTCAGTCAATGTGACCTAATCCACTAGCGGAGGAGTATCAACAGGTACACAAAGAAAGTACAAAATTAGAGTAAGAGTCTGTTTGGATGGGCTTATAAACAACAACATACCCAATGTAGTCCCACAAGAGTATAAGGACTGATAATTTAGTGTTAGAGTCAAATGAGACCAAATGGATATTAGACGATACATATAGCTGTAACTAATTCGGGGTTGAGGTGTGGATGATTGATTGCTATAGTTTGGGAATTGGAACATTAAGTTTAGAATGACAACCTTTACGGTATGGTGAAAAGAGAATGAATGGTAAGGACAATGGTAACCTATTGAAAGAATGCAGGCCAAGCTTTGGCTTTTCCCAATGGCGTAAACACCCGGTGCGGGTAAGTATTTACCATTCCTAACCCTTCCGAAGAACAATTACACAGGGCATGTTTTTAGGCTTAATGAGTTCGTGTTTAAGATATAAAAATATCAAGAAGCAACTACTAGCTTGTCTTAAGAGACAAATTGTTTGCGGGTATTGGAATGAATACCCTGAATATCACATATATGTAAGATTCTTATAGTCGCACCCAAATAGTCTGTGATAACTGATAAGGCATGGTTGATTGTTGTGTTATAACGATCTAGTTTGATCTTTGGTGTTATGCATCAGAGAGGATATATTGCCTGCCATAATTGCATTATATTTTTCTATCAACTGTTTGCGAGAAATATGTTTGTGTAGATATTGTTTAGTTATGCCCTCCAGGTGGAGTATATCCACATCAAAATGATATGAATATCATGAGCTGATAATCCAATGTGTTGATGCAGATAATGGATTGGATGGAAAAAAGAGGTATAAACTTGTCGTTTGGTGATTATGGAGTACGATTGGATCTCATAGCAAAAGTTCAAGGAATAACTGCAGCTGAAAAACACTTTGACAGCCTCTCACTTTCCATGCAGAATCAATGCACTTATGGAGCACTCTTGAATTGCTACTGTGTTGAAAAAATGACAGACAAGGCATTGTCCCTCTTTAAGAAAATGGATCAATTGAATTTCACATCTAAATCATTGGCATTCAACAATCTTATGTCGTTATATATGAGACTAGGACAACCAGAGAAAGTGCCCCCCTTGGTACACGAAATGAAGAGCAGGAAGGTTCCACTATGCACATTTTCGTATAATATCTTGATGAATAGCTATTCTTGTTTAAATGATATAGAAGGAGTGGAAAGAGCCTTTGAGGAGATAAAACAGGAGAACGCAAAGGAATGCGATTGGACCACATATAGTAACTTGGCCGTTGCCTATGTTAAGTCTGGGCATAATGAAAAAGCTGTGTTAGCTCTAAAGAAGCTTGAGGAAGAGATGGAACCTCGTAATCGTGGGGCCTACCACTATTTGATTAGCTTGCATGCCAGAATGTCTAATCTAGGTGAGGTTTATCGTATTTGGAATTCTTTAAAGCGTTCCCTGGAAACAACCAATACTAGTTATCTTGTCATGCTTCAGTCCCTTAGTAAGCTTAATGACATAGATGGTCTAAAGAAATGCTATGAGGAATGGGAATCAAACTGCTCGACTTATGATACGAGGCTGGCAAATAATGTCATTGGTGCTTATCTGAGACATGACATGTTAAACGATGCGGAGGAAGTCTTTCATTGTTCTTTGAAGAGATCACAAGGACCTTTCTTCTTGGCTCGGGAAATGTTCATGCTTTTCTTTTTGAGGAAGCGTCAAATCGATCTTGCTCTGCAATGCATGGAAGCAATTGCCTCTGGAGTAAAGGAGAATAAATGGCAGCCAAAACATGAAACCATAAATAAATTTCTTGAGTATTTTCTGGAAGAGAGAGATGTTGGTAGTGCTGAGGAGTTCTACAAGTTTTTGAAGAAGTTGAATTGTCTTAATAGTGATGTCTATAGCTCATTGCTTCGCACTTACGTAGCTGCCAACAAAACAGCAGACGATATGATACTGAGAATTAAGGAAGATGGAATTGAAATGAGTTGCGAGCTTGAAGAATTGCTTAAAAGCGTTTCTCCTGAATAACTTAAAGGAACTACCCATATGGTTTTGTTTCTTTTCCATCCTCTTTTTATGTATATATCTTTTCTCTATCTTTAAAGAAGTATGAGAAGGATTCCAAGACCTTTTGACAAAAATATTATGGTAATTCTTTCATTTCACTTTTTTCAGTTTCTTTTCTTCTACTCAGATCTGGATATTCTCCATGCACCTGACTTACTAGGCACTAGCAGCCTCTATGAACTTGACATGTAACGCTTTCTTAACAATTTGTGTCATTTCATGCCTTTAAGCAGATAATATTTGCTCTTAGTCAACTGTTATAGCGAGAGTTTAGTGCACCTAGGATGGCAAATGGGGCGGGGCAGGGCGGGGTAGGACAGGTCAAACGTTAATCGGGGCAAGGCAGGGTAATGCTTAAATGGGACAGGGCAGGATGGAACAGGTCAAAATACATTTTTAGAAAATTCTAAATAGGGTAGGACAGTTAATAGGACAAAACTTTTTTTGTGCAAATTTAAAGATATAATCTGTTACGCTTGGTTGTACTTGTTAGAATTGAATAAAATTTTATAGAGTTGTACATCTTTCTGTTACAGTCATATTGAGACTTTACGGGGATTAATCCGACTTACGGTTTGAAAGTTATCACTGTTTAAAGTTTTTTGTCTCGGATCAACCGAAATTTGGAAGAGCAGAATGTATAACGTATAAACTGTACAAATAGGTAAAGAATCTGAAAGTTTGTGCTGAATAAAAGTTCTAGATTACTCAGTTATCGACAGTTTGAGACTTTACGGTGATAAATTCGACTTACGGTTTGAAAGTTATCATTGTTTAAAGTTTCTGTGTAGGATCAATCGAAATCTGGAAGGGCAGAATGTATAACGTAAAAACTGTACAACTCGGTAAAGAATCTGAAAGTTTGTGCTGAATAAAAGTTCTACTTTTATCTGTTCTCGACAGTTTGATACTTTATGGGATTAATCCGACTTACAGATAAGAAGTTATGACTGTTTTAAAATTGTGTCTTGTTTCATAAAAATTATGGCGAGACAGTTTTTATAGGGCTGTTCTTGCGTGAATTTGTACTAGTTACACTAAGTATTTCAAGAGTAAACTTGGGATAATGTTAGGTCTCCGTGTTACCTTCAGCTCGGCGTAAGAAATACCTTATTTGGGGTTACGGTTTGAGAGTTGTAACCCTTACAAGTGGGAAGTGCGAAAGATTGAAAGAAAGGAATAACATTTAAAAAATAAACTCAGTTCATAAATTACTTAATATTAAGAAATTATGAGAATAGACTGATTGTTCATTCATTTTTTTTTTAAAAATAAATAAAAGAAGTTAACAAAATAAATATCAAATTGAAAGTGAAAAATGAAAAATAACATAAATAGGGCAGGACATAACGGGGCACGGCAGGACAAATTTTAAAAAAATGCTAAACGGGGCAGGGCAGGGCGGGTTAACATCTTAGCAGGTCAAGACTTGTCCTGCCCTAACCCTCCCTACCCCGCCCCATTGCCACCCCTAAGTGCACCGGACTGCTTTTTTTTTTTTGTTGTTGGCAGTTTCAACCTTTAAATTCTCCACCTTTCTTTTCAGGATTCATGCATTGCAGTTTTAATATAATGATTTTGAGTTTCTGCATTCATGCTATGCAATTGAAGTATAGTAATTCTGTTCTTCTAGTTCATGAATTGCCGTTGAATAAGGTTTTTGGTTTGCCTTTGTTTGGGTTCTGATAAGTTAAACTTGGTAGTTGGTACGTTAGTGATGGCAGCTTTCTGTCTACGGCCTTGGTGTCATTTGGTATTTCGACTTTTTCTATTCACTATATATAAGTATATAACACAACCAGTCCTACTGAAAACTTTGCTCTCCAGATTTTTAGCCCGATGGTTGGAAAACAAGTGTCACCCGCCTAATTGTAAACATGTGTAGCTGTATAAGTAGTACTTATGTAATCAGCATCTGATGTATACGCACTGATTGTGTACAAACTATATTGGTAAAAAATTGTAAAAAAATAATTAAGGTTTAGGGTTGTTTTTTGTTCTGGGCGTTATTGGATTGTTGTGTGGTGCAACAGTGTACCTGCACTGATGAACCTTGTCAAAAAAAAAATATGTACACAATATGGTCATGTAAGGTACATTACTATTACATTTTATCTTTTGTCTAAACATTCATTATACTAACCTGATAAAATAGTTATTGATCTGCTGCTATAATTCCGTATGTTAAATTACACGATCATGTAAAATTATTTTATACTGGTAACGTACATAACCTTATTTTATATCATAGACGACCTGACTATCAATAAACATGCCAAATATTATTCTCTGCCAATTGACTATCCTTCTTTAATTTTAACTTCGGAAAGCTGTACTTTATTTTGAGTTTATTCATTTTTGCTTCTCTTTTTTTATTGCATGTCTTGAGAACGAGAATTGGATTTATCGCAACACATAACACAGGACGACAACAATAACATACCTAGTGTAATCCCACAATATATTCGGTGTAACACATAACACATAACACAGGAAGATCCCAAAATTTGATAAACTAATGGATTACTATGGCTTGTTGCTGAAAATAAGAAGTGCAAAATTGAAAACTTGAACCGCCAAACTTGAAAACTAGTAGAATGGAAAACTCGCACCTGAACCCCATTGGTACCATGTCACTTCTTGTATTTATAGTAAATTCTATGTTATAGCCTGTTAGTCGTAATTGTGATATTTAAAGAACTAATTTTCTTTGACGAATTATTTAATTTCGGAATGACAGACTTGAATATTGTTGAATATATGCAGTTCCTACTTCCTACTGCCATTGAAGTTGATAAAACTCATATAAGAGCTGTAAGTTCATCCTTCTCAAAAGAACCTTTCCAAGTTGCAATGTTGCATGACATTTACACTTTTGCATCTTGAAATCTATAATCACATATAGTCTTGATGCTCCTCCAACACATAAGAGAAAGAAACTGTAATATCCAAGAGTGTTATAAGTTCTTTAAATTTTCACAAAAAAGGGACTAGAAGCAAGAATGAACTTCATAGCAAATCGACAGTCACCTTGAAAGCAAAAAGGTCATCTGACCATCAGTGGCGGATCCAGACAACAAAATCTGGTGGTGCAAACATCTGAAGTAAAAAAAATTTTGCGAGGCAATGTGGGTAGAATACAAAATGACGTCGTTTTGTGGCTATTGACAACAAAACGACATCGTTTTGTATATATAAAAAAATTAAAAATTCTGGAAATTCTGGTGGTGCAACTGCACCACCATGCTTTTAGTGGATCCACCACTGCTGACCATGAATTCCAACTATAAGTGCAAAATGCAAACGTGTTAACTAGTTCCAGGAAGCAATAATTGTAGGGTTTTGTTGGTCTAAAACACACAAGTAAGACACAATGAAAGTTTAAAATTTTGTAAACTTACTTGCCCCAACAATTCGGTCTGGTATGATTATGTTACAATTGAAATCTGCAAAGACACAAAGAAACTTACAATTTACAAGCTTTAGAATCTCTACTAAAAGGTGCGCACACGATTGTCTGCTCGGGTGCAAGCCTTGCTTCGGTATATCCCTCTGTCAAGAAAGCTAGGAAATCTTGGCAGAGGTTTGAGAGGATTTTAATCTCTGAACTCTGAGTTCAGAAAGTCAGAATTAAGTTATTGATTCCAGTAACCTAAATTATGAGGTTAGGTGCTGAATATATAGGGGAGATTAGGATACAAATCAGACTGAGATTAGGCTTAAAAACCTGACCCAAATCTGAGTTGCAGTGGGCCAGTCAGACTGGGCCCACTGCCGTACCACCGCCGCGGCGCTGCCCCTTTATTTTAAAGTTTTAGCACGTTTTGATTTTAATTAAATCCAAAATCTTATTTTGACTTAATTAAATAATTTTCATCAATTGGAAATTATCCCATAATTTATTTTGGTTAAAATATCTCGATTCTAAATCGAATATTTTATCCTCTCTCAATATACCCTTAGACCGAAAAGACAATCGACTTAGTGTGACACTTTAGGCCTTCACACACCGACACTTAATCAAATTAAGGTTCACACGGAACTCCTAGACTGCGCCACATGACGAACTCAATATGTGAAGAACGTTTACATGACTCTAGTAAACACAACCTCTATGTGGGATGATAAATTCCTTTCATTCGCGACACACTCGATCAAGTTTAGGATTTGTCAAGTGTCTATCCAAGTGACATGTATTTCAAATTCATGAAGGAGATACTTGGGAAGAAGAGAAGATTGGCGGATTATGAGATAATAGTGCTGACAGAGGAGTGCAGCGACATCTTACAAAAGAAACTGTCTCCTAAATTGAAAGATCCAGGAAGTTTCACCCTGCCATGCACTATTAGAAAGGTAACATGCAACAGGGCACTTTGCGACTTAGAGGCTAGCATAAATCTTATGCCTCTATCAGTGTTCAAGATATTGGATTTGGGGAAGCCAAGCCAACCACAGTTAATCTGCAGCTTGCTGACCGATTTGTGGTACACTCCCGAGGTATAGTGGAAGCTGTGCTAGTCAAGGTGGACAAGTTCTTCTTCCCAGCGGACTTCTTCATTCTTGACATGGAGGAAGATGAGGACATGTCAATAATTTTGGGGAGACCATTACTTGCAACGGGTAGAACCCTAATTGATGTGGAGAAGGGAGAGTTGAGACGGGTTCAAGAAGAAGAGATGGTATTCAAAGTTTTCAAATCTACCATTGAATTCCAGGCCAGCAACAAATGTTTTGCAGTGAGCACATCTGACACAGCAGCTCATCAAGCACAAACCAAAGGTAGGAGAATCATTGCGACACTTGTGAACCTTTACTGAAAAATAAGTGGATGGGATGAAAGTTGACAAAAAGGTAAACCTTACCGAACCCAATCCTGCGAAAAAGAAGAATAGAGTGAGGAAAAAGAAAATAATCTTTAAATAGATAGGTTGTGGGGTTAATTTACCCCAGTGATTGAATAATGGACATGCGTCCGGCTAAAAGACGTTAAAGACAACGCTACTTGGGAGACAACTCAAGGTTTAAATTATGCAATTAGTTTAAATTGAACAGTCTCATTTTCGGTATTTTTGGTTGTGTTGTGATGACATGCGAAGGGAATTGGACATGAAGCACGGAAAAATGCTGGAAACATGAAATTGATGCAGCGCTGTGGCGCCACAGTGCAGGGCCACAACACCGGAGTGGCTGCAGAAGTTTCAGCACCACGGCGCCACAATACAGGGCCGCAGCGCCTCTGGGAAATTTCCGACGAACAGTATCCGCCGCCACCACCACTATTTTGAACCGCTATTGTCTGTAAGTCGTCCATTTTATTTTTGAGTCTTACACATTTGGGACAATGTGGCGTTTAAGTTTGGGGGGGGGGGAGTTCTTATTTTATTTTATTTTTGTGTGTCTATTTTTGGAGTCTTTTTTATTATGTTTTTGTGTTTATATGAATCATTTTTTTAATGATCATGCATGTTGTGTTTACTTGAAACTCCTAGTGAATTAAGCGAGACAATGTAATGGAATGAGAAGCTAAAATTTGTGTGCTTAAGTTAGATATGTCAAAAATTTATGAAAATCTGATTATTTGGAATATTTTGTGCTTAGCCTATGTTGTCAATTGTGAAAAATGTCTATGAGTCTGTGTGCTTGTTATTTGAGGCGAAGTTGTTAGGAGATACATGTTAGGGAGATGATTCAGACAATTCTTTGTTAGCCCTTCTTACCATTCATTACCTATCATGCAATAAATTGTATCCCTCCTTTGAGCCTAAAATAAAAGTTATTTCTTTGACACCCTATGATTCCCTTGTGTGCCATAAGCAGTAAGTGAAAACAGAGATGAAAAAGAGTGAAAAAGAAATATCAAAAGAGAGTGAAAAATTGATGCACTCCAATGAAAAAATAATAATGTAAAAACTTAAGTTTGGGGGTGCCTAAGTGAATGTGTTTCATGCTCTCAAAAAGAGAAGATGGGAATGACAGGTATGAACGGAAAAAAATACCAAAAAGAAGGACAAAATGATTGAATGAGAAAAACGCTTATGGTACGTAATCTGAGCCTAAATGCCAACTTTTATCTACCCCTGCCTAATCCTACATTACAAACCTGAAAAGTCCTGAAGATCTCTAGAATGTATGTCTATGACTAGTGGAGAATAACAAGTAAATAGGCCCATAAAACTAAATGAAATTGACATGCATAGGTTAGTGTTCATGCTTCCATTAGTTGGGATTGAAATAAATTTGCGAAATATCTGATTTAAAATTATGAATTGCTATATTCATGCTATATGTTCCAACATATTATCTGTTACACCCCGTATTTCCAAGAGATTGAAATGAGAACGAACGTATGGAAATAAGATTTGAAAGTTGGAACGAAAGAAAGAATTGTGTTTCCTAAGGAAAATCTTCCGAACCTCGTGAAGGAAAAAGGTTTGTTAAATGGAATTTGGTTCTCAAAGTTGGTATTTGATACTTTTTGAATGTATTGGAATTTTGGATTTTAAATTCTGGATTTGATCATGTGGGACCCACGGGAAAATTTTACCGTTTTGTGGGGCCCACAATATTTTTGAGATATTTTGGCCAATTTATAAATTTTTAGGAGATGAAATATTTTTAGATCAATGAGAGGGTGACACGTGGCACACCCCCCACCCCACTTGTCTTGGTCTTGGAAGACTTTGACCTTAGATATTTTAGAGACAAGTGGGCCATGTGGGTCCCACTCCACTTGTCTTGTTACACTTAGTCTCTACACTTGTCCTCATCTTACCCATTGTGATACATTATATATGTATACTTAGAGACATTGCAAGACTTCATTTGCATAACACTTAGAAATGTTCCATCTCTTTCCCTCTTCTCTTATGCTCTCGGCCAAGGTTGACAGATTTCAGCCAACTTTAGAGAGGTATATGTCCTGGTATACGAGAAGCTTTTAGGTGTTTTAAAAGCCTAAAATGAAGTTCGTCGAGTCTAGTTTTCAACGCAACAAACCGTTCGTCGATCGGACATCGGAGTAAAGAGTTATGGACGTCAGAAGTTCAGCTGACAAAACAGTGAGCAAAAACGCTACACTAGGCCGAGAATAGAGGGTGAAACCCTAGGGGTTCCGTCGACTTTTTGGTGATGGAATGTGAAGGAAAGTTTCTCCTAAGGTTGTAGGGGATACATATATGTGATTGGATCTTGAAGAAGTGGAGCGAAACGAAAACTACGGGCCATTGTTGAGCATTCTGCCCGGAACGTTTTTGGGCACAAAAATGAGGTAATAGTTCCTCTAAAATTAAAGTAATTGGATATTACTTATTTTTATAATGTATAGATAAATTCATGTTAAGGAAGAAATTGAAAATAAGATGTGTATGAGGTAGATATGTTGTTGGCCGATTTGAGACAATTTTGTGACATTGGTTTCGTTTGTTATATGGTTGTTGTTATCCACACTTGTCGCATGTTAAAATAAGGTAATATGGTTGTTGATAAGTTGGTATGTCATATATGGAAGTGTTGGAACTCGAATTGGAATAAAATGGATTAAGGAAAGAGTTATCGGATTGTAGTTGTTTTAGCCGAAAAAACTGCCCAAAACTGTTAGACGTTGTCGTATCATTTTATGGACTATTTTGGGGGTGTGGTTATGCTGGAAAATCAGCCCTAATATGCATGTTTAAGTGTAGTAGTTGCTAATGAAAGTCCTAAGAAAATAGGGGTGTGGAAAGGTGTTGAAACACCTCACATTTTACCCTCGTTATTGTTGGATTACGGACTGTTTTTATGGGCTGATTTGAGGACTGTTGTGTATAAAATATAAATGTGGGGCAGAATTTTACACGTCCAGTTAGGCGTGTAATCCCATTTGGCTAACTGTTGGTTGCGCCTTAAATGTGGCTTGTTGGTTGATGAATACGAGCCTTGGAAAAGGTGGAAAAGTACATAGAAACAAAGAAAGTGCTGCCCAATTTTTCGTAGAATTAGAGGGCATTATTTGGTATGAGTCTTATACTAGAAAGTATGTTGTTGATAGAAGTTCTATCGTCGTTATAGGTTGAAGAACTACGTGTAGCATATTCTACTTGGAATGTGGAATAGACGCTAAGGTTGAAGTACATTGGAACATATTGCTACTGTCGTGTTGGTTAGTCGTCACGAGGTATGTGAACTTCTTCCTTCTATCGACATGACTTCCCTTGAAGTATACTTGCCTGTTATTTGGAGTATACTTGACTTATTTTCTTGAAGTATACTTGCCTTGTTATTTGGAGTATACTTGACTTGTTTTCTTGAAGTATACTTGCCTTGTATAGGAAGTATTCATGTTATTAATTTTATGCTAAAGGCATGTCTAGAATATTCCTAAGTTCTTACCAAGTCTTATGAGGGATGTTGGTAAGAGTCGTTAGGAAGTATTTGAGTCGAGTTGACCTTGGTAAATTACTACACTAATGAGAATAGGTATCAAACAAGCCATTGCAACGTTAATGAAAATGTATCGACAATCAATTATATTGAAATGAGTAGAATTCTCCATCTGCATAGAAACTAAGATAAGATAAAATTATATTACATTTTCTAGATCATGGCTGATTTAACAAGATCATTATAAACGAGAATAACCTATTCACGGCTCATAAAAGTATTAATTTTGTAAGTACATGAGGCTTGATTTTCGAAAGTACTTGGGACTTGAATTTCGAAAATGTGTAGTAACTCGATTTGAAAAGTATATGTTACTTGATTTAAAGAGATAAGCTACTTGGTCTTAAAAGTATAAGTTACTTGAGTTTAAAAAAGTAAGTAATTTGGTTTTAATGGTGAAAGTACTTTTGGGTCCAATGCCCTAATATTTCATGAAACGATTCTTTTATAAAGAATATATGTACAAAGTACTTTGGGTTCAATTCCCTTACGTGGCATGATAATGCCTTGGTTTTGATAAAAAGGAAAGAGGTAATGGTGTGTTAGTTGTCTAAAAATGAAGTGGTTATAACAGTTTTATGGGAAGTTTGTTATAACAAGTTTTAGTGGAAAGTCAAGAAATGGTTTAAAATGTTTTAAGGGAATCGTGTGAGAATGTCCATGATTAAGTCCTTAATATAATACATGATATGTGGCACTTTGAAGTTCAAGATGTTTTAAAGTAACACGTGAGGTCTAGTGCCTTGATTTGCTAAAACCATGTCTTAGAAGGATACTTGGTACGATAAGTGTCTCGATTTTCTAAATGATGGTTTCAAAATGATACATGTATTGGATCCTACTTCCTAGCGATACATGTAGTACTTGGGCTTTCCTAAAATGGAAATTTAGTTCATAAAGTGAATGTACGGCTCAAGTACATTGTCGTAATGGACTTTAATCCTTAGTAATGCAAGGTGTCTTAGTGCCTTGATAGTACTTTGACTTGCTTAAATGATAGTTATTCTATTTTGTGCCTTGATAGTACTTCGGCTTGCCTAAATAGTATTGTCTTGATTTGTTAAAAAGGAAAGACATGGTATTGTATTGAATTGTTGAAAAAGAAGGCATGGAAATTGTCTTGGTTTGTTGAAATGATGGTTTATTCATTTTATGATGTTGAGAGTCAAAGATTTTCTTAACTTGCATATGTTGTTCATGATAGTCATTGGTGCTAGTGTTATGAGTATAAATGCGGGGTAAACCCCCAAGACGTTATACACCTCCTGAGTATAAATGCGGGGTAAACCCCCAAGACGTTATACACCATCTGAGTATAATTACGGGGTAAACCCCCAAGACATTATACATCTCCATGGATTTGCTACCCATGATGCGAGCATGGCGTATATGCTCATTGCGGGCCCGTAGGGCCTAAGCGGGTGAAATAGTCCTGTGCGGGTGTAATAGTCCTATGCGGGACAAATTGTCCTATGCGGGTCCACAAGACCCTTGCGGGTGAAACAGTCCCAGAAGTAGGTTTGAATAATGATACTACGGGCGGGTGGCCCTAGATTGATCATAAGCTTCCTATTTTAAAGCATGTAAAGTTTACTCTCATTGTTAAAAAGGCACAGTGTGCGGGTAGTTGTATGTTATATTGTTACATGCTGACAGTGATGTTGTATTCCACGAGCATTCTTCTGTGATATTATATACTGAGGGCAGGTGTCCCGGATTTTGACATGACTTTCATATTTGAAAGTGCGGTGTTACTGAGAGTACTGATGATATAAGGTACAGTTGGCTCTGATTTTTATATGACACGATAGGATCTGGTATTTGATTTTCATACTTGCCCCTGTTAGTCCTTGTATAGTTATGGACGTAATTACTGTACTTTATTTCCGTTCCATACTTAGTACTTGTTGTCTCGACTTCTTCGGCCGCTGCGTTCATGTCCGCGAGTTTAGGTATCTGATTGTGGATCCGCGAGCTTAGGATCATGGTTCAACATTTTGAGATGACTCCAATGTTCCGGAGCTTGTCATTATGGCTAGGTATATTCAGGGGTACGGCGGGGCCTTGTCCCGTCATAGTATTGTCCAAAATCATGGTGTCCGTATTCATACGCTTTGGGATCCTAGAGTTGTATTTACATTATTGAATAGTGTAGACCCTTTTGGGTGATTTATATTATGACAGCCTTATCAACTTTGCCTTTGTTTTAAGAAAAAAAAAGATTGTTATTTATCTTCCGCGGTTTATTGTATTGTATGAATAGAAGGACGCCCAGGTAGGGCACCAGTCGCGGGCTCGGGGTTCGGGGCGTGACATTATCCCAACTGACGTTCATGCATTTCTAAGTAACCTTGTGCAACTGCTTAGTTTGATTCTTTTTGTTTTTGTTTCTTTGATTTTGTTTTGATCTTTGCTCGAGGGCGAGCAAATGTTAAGTTTGAGGGTATTTGTTAGGCGTATTTTGTATACGCTTTTTGAGTCATTTTTAGTTAGTATTTTCTCCATTTTCGTTTAAATAAATGTCGTGTTAGAGTCGTTTTTCTTTCTTTTGAGTCACAACGGTTCAAAAAGGCAAAATGACGAAAAGGAGCGAAAAATTGGCAGAAAAGGAGGCTCCAGAAGCAAAAAAGGACAAAATCGGCGATCCGCACGAAGCATCTGGTCGCGCGCCAGAAATCTGAAGCCGCAGAACATTCGGCACCATAATGCAGCGCGCCGACGAAAAATCCGGACCGAGGCACAATTGGCTGCGCGAATGTCTAGGGCCTTGGGACAGATTTTAGGGTAGAGAGGGGATACACAACACATCACAACCTTGACAACTACAATTGGAGACATTAGTTCTAAGTATTTCTTTTTCTTTTCTCTATTTTAATTCAGTTCATGTTTGGATTTGTATTAGTCCTTAGCATGTCTATGACTAGGAGCTAAACACTTTATTAGGGCTTTCCTATTGAATCACTTGAAACTCTTATTCATGAATTAATGCATTAGTTTGGTTTCTTCTTCACTTGATTAAGATTTATTTAATATTGGTATGAATGTTTGATAGTTAACTGATCACTAATTATCATAATCTATATAATTTCGAATCAAGAACCGAGATGAGAGATTTGGATATGATGTAATTGAATAGACATATGTTAAAATCGCGGACGAAAGTACCCCGATACTTGTGTAGCATTATAGATTATTGTTCTTAATCCTCATATGTGGTAAAACCTATCATAGAAATATAGAAGGGTTATGCACTGGGGTTGAGTGATTATATATCCTAACCGGAATATAAGACAGTCTAGTTAACATGCTATCTTAACGTTGAGGAAGAAGTCATTCTTGTTGCATTAAAGATTGAAAAGAGTGGATAGTCGAGAATATTGGAAGCCCTATTTCCATCATAACTGATTAAACCAAATTAATTTAGTTTAATTCTTGCAATTACTCTAGTAGTGTTAGATAAAAACCCAAATCAATTGTCGTTAGCCAAATAGATAACATAGAGTAGATGTTCGGTAATTGAAAACCAGTCTCTGAGAACGATATTCGGTCTTACCAGACTATATTACTTGTAACGATACGTACACTTGCGTGAGTATTTGGAAATCGGGCTAACAGGTGCGGGCAATATATTGAGATACCTGAGATGATGTTAAATGTCGAATTTATGTTCTCCAAGAAGAAAGGTCATGCAGCGAGAATATTTATTCCAGGGTCGATAACTTCAGGCTTTAGTATGCATGGACTTACAAAGGTTGGGACCCTGGACGAAAAATATAATACTGGTGAATTCATCAAGCCCATCTTTGTTCCTTTCAAATGGAGCCCTGCACTAACTGTAGAGGATGAGTTAATGTAGATGTTAAATATACACATAATATACATTATCCAAGACAGTAAGGGTCATGGAAACACTGGCCCAGTAGCCCAAGCCCATCACGGGTAGAACAGTGCAACAGCCCATCACGGGCAGATCCTAGTTAAAGTGTATATTTGGTAGATATTAGATATTAGTATTGTACCTTAATTATTATTGTAATATTACCATAATTGTATAGTTATTCTCCAAATAGAATATGATTTTAAATGTAGAATAGGAAAAATATTTTCCTATTGTAACTTGTATATATATGTCTTTCATCAATAAGAATAATCAAGGGATTAATTCTTTCATGGTATCACAAGTCTAGATTATTTTTTCCTTGCTTCCGCTCTTATCTCGTGTCTCAAAACTGTGAACCCTTACCCCCCCTCTCGAGTTTCTCACAGAAACGAGACCCTCACCCACAAAAATCCCTTCTACTAATCTTGTTGTTCTATCCACTATGACTGATAAGAACACGTTTCGTCCTGCCCTCACAGTTTCTAACATCAAGAGCATTTTTCCTATTGTTTTTTACTTAGAAAACGTTCAATATGGGACGTGGGCAGAGTTATTCAAGATTCATTCCATGACACATCAAGTTATCCACCGCATCATCCCTCTGGCTACTACTACTGAGAGTGCTACAAAGAGTGCTACGGAGGGTACTAAAGAGGCGGTGCCCACCAAAACAGACCATCCAAAATCATGGTTCACGCTTGATGCAAAAGTTCTCCAGTAGATTTATGTCACTATCTCCCTTGACCTCTTATAGATGATTATGGAACCCAACTCCACATCTATGGAAGCTTGGAATCGATTGCGTGACATATTCCAAGATAACAGTCATTCCCGTATTGTTACCCTTGAACATGAATTTTCTCAAGTTGCTATGGAGAATTTTCCAAATGTTTCGTCTTATTGCAAACGTCTCAAGGACTTGGCGGATCAACTTCGCAATGTGGGTGCTCCTATGAGCAATAGTCGTCTCGTTCTTCAGATGATTGCAGGCCTGTTAGAGGCATATAACGGTATTGCTTCAATTATTCGTCAAAGTAATCCCCTTCCGGAATTCTATCAGGCCCGCTCCATGCTTACGTTGGAAGAAGTCGGTTTAGAATTTTTTTGGCTATTAGCGCTAATTCCGCCATGATGGCCACATCCAATAGTTCTTCGACATTTTATGACAATTCAAACCAAAATCGTAACAACAGTGATGACAAGAAGGTTCAAAATCGTAAGAATAAAAATAAAGGTGGTGGACGTGGGGGGCGTAACGCGGCCAAGCCATCGGGCGGCGGTGGACCGCGCGAATCGGCCTGGGTCAATTACCAGTGGCCCGCAAACAATTCTGCCCAACAAGGCTCTGAAAACAGAAACTAGGCCTCAACATAGTCCAAGCCCAACAGTAGTGTCGCGATTCCAACAAAGGCGAGGATACGGCCCGATCGGTCCACGGCCACATTCGCGATTGGGCCTTGGGCCCTGTGCCCGCTGGGCCTCATCCACAACACTTTTTCAACTGAGGGGCCCACTTGCGTCCCTTCTACGACATATATTGAAGTCGTGATGCATACGCTTGGATTAAATCAACCTGACCCAAATTGATACATGGACACCAGTGCAACTACCCACATGACATCCGATCAAGGTACTCTTTCGTCTTATTCCAATTTGAGCACTAATCGTGGTATAATTATTGGTAATGGTAATTCAATTCCAATTAAGGGTTATGGTCATAAAACTTTATCTCATCCTCATCCACCACTTGTCTTGAAAAATACCCTTCATACCCCAAATTAATTAAAAATTTGGTGTCTGTCCGTAAATTCACCACAGATAATTGAGTTTCTATTGATTTTGATCCTTTTGGGTTTTTCTGTGAAGGATTTCAAGTCTTGGTTTATGCATCAGACCATGATGCACTTTTGCAACTCTTGCTCCTTCCGTGTGGCATGCTCGTCTAGGTCATCAGGAGTCGTCTATTTTATCTACTTTAGATAGAAATAAGTTTATTTCATGTAAGGGTACGCGTAGTACTCCAAATTGTCAATCTTGTTCTCTTGGAAAAAATATTAAGTTGTCATTTGTAGCCTCAAATTCTCATACTTCAATGTCATTTGATATTATTCATAACGATTTATGGACATCTCCCATTCTCAGTTCTATGGGTCATCGTTATTATGTTTTATTCTTGGACAATTACTCTAAATTTGTATGGACGTTTCCAATAGCGAAAAAATCACAAGTTTTTTCCATCTTCTTAAAATTTAGAGCTTTCATTAGAACTCAATTCGAGCAGAAAATAAAAAATATTCAATGTGATAATGCCAAAGAATATGACAATGAGGAGTTTCGGGAGTTTTATGCAAAAAATGAGATAAAATTTTGTTTTTCTTGTCCTAATACCTCTTCACAAAATGGAAAAGCAGAACGTAAAATTCGTACCATTAATAACATTAACCGCACCTTATTGGTTCATGCTTCCGTACCCTCATATTTTTGGCATCATGCTCTACAAATGGCTATCGATATTCTTAACATTCTTCCTTCCAAAGGTTTGACATATTCGTCCCCTCTACAAATTTTATATAATAAAATTCCCTCGTATACACATCTTAGAGTCTTTGGGTGCTTGTGTTATCCACTTTTTTCATCCACCACAATTAATAAACTTCAGGCTCGTTCTACCCCTTGTGTGTTTTTGGGTTTCCATCAAATCATCGTGATTATAAATATTTTGATTTATCCTCTAATCAAATCATTATTAGTCGTCACGTCCTATTTGATGAAACCAATTTCCGTTTGTTAAGGAAAATAATCTCGTGCCTAGTTCGTATAATTTTTGGATGATGATGTATCCCCATATATTATTCACCATATGTCCCACACCCCGACTCCACCAGCGGGCCCACTTCCTCGATCCAGCAGGACATCCCTATTCCAAGAAACAGGACTGGGCCGATCACAGAAATTAGGCCGATTGCGACCCAAGATCGTGACTAGTCGATTCGGTTCTCCTAACATCGTATTGGGCCAACAGCCCATCACTGCCGATGTCACTCTCCCAAAAATTTCTAAAACTCACCCAATCCAGCCCCGAGTCCTGGTCCAGTCACCCGAGCACAACAGGGTATTTTTAAACCAAAAGACATTTTAATTTAAATTATAATGTTCTTAAATCACTCTTACCTCGTAATCCTGTGTCTGCTTTAAATGACCCAAATTGAAAAACTGTCATGACTGATGAATATAATGCTCTTATTGATAATAAGACGTGGGAGTTGGTACCCCGTCCATCTGGCGTTAATATTATTCGGTCTATGTGGATTTTTGCTCCTAAGGATAATTCTGACGGTTCTTTTGCAAGACGTAAGACTCGACTTGTAGGTGATGATAAAGACTCATCAGGTTGGTGTGGATTGTGGTGAAATATTTAGTCCAGTGGTCAAGCCAGCTACCATCCGCACAGTGCTCAACTTGGCTTTGTCAAAAACATGACCCATTCATCAACTAGACGTGAAGAATGCTTTCCTACATGGTGATCTCAATAAGACAATATATATGCATCAACCCTTGGAATTTAGGGATACTAGATATCCTAATCATGTCTGTTTGTTGAAGAAGTCCTTGTATGGGCTTAAGCAGTCTCCACGGGCTTGGTATAATAGGTTTGCTGATTATGTATCGACTATGGTTTCTCTCACAGCAGGTCTGATAATTCATTATTCATATATCGACGGGGTTCTTTGATGGAGTATATACTATTATATGTTGATGATATTATCTTGACTTCCTCTTCTGATACATTACGCTAGTCTATTATGACAATGCTCAGTTCTGAGTTTGCCATGAAAGACTTGGGGCCATTGAGTTATTTTTTGGGATTGTTGTCACTCGTCATGCAGGTGGATTGTTCTTATCACAGAGGAAGTATGCAACAGAGATCAACGAGAGGGCTGAGATGTCATCATGTAAGTCCACTTCTACTTCAGTTGATACTAAACTCAAGTTGGGTACTGCATCTAGCTCTCCATATGAGAATTCGACCCATTATCGTAGTCTTGCCGACACCCTTCAGTATCTTATGTTCACGCGACCAAATATTACATATGTCGTACAACATGTGTGTTTGTTTATACATGATCCAGAGTTGAAAATATAAATGCGCTCAAACACATTCTTAGGTACATTCAGGGAACACTTGATTATGGCCTGTATTTGTATCCATCATCGACGTCTACGCTTGTCTCCTACACAGATGCTGATTGGGGTGGTTGTCCGGATACTAGATGGTCTACGTCTGGCTATTGTATGTTTCTTAGAAATAACTTGGTCTCACGGTCTGCCAAACGTCAATCCACGCTTTCACGTTCAAGTGCAGATGTCGAGTATCGAGGGGTAGTCAATGTGGTCTCTGAGTCATGTTGGTTATGTAATCTTCTTTTAGAGCTCCATTGTCCTATTCAGAAAGCTACCTTGGTATATTGTGATAATATAAGTGTCATCTACCTTTCTGGTAATCCAGTTCAGCACCAGCGCACTAAACATATAGAGATAGATATTCACTTTGTTCGAGAAAAGGTACATAGAGGACAAGTACACGTCTGTCATGTCCCTTCCAGATATCAAATTGCAGACATCTTTACAAAGGGTCTTCCCTCAGTCCTTTTTGAAGATTTTAGAGGGCCTCACAGACGACCGCCTCACTACGATCTGGGGTGTTCCAAGATAGTAAGGGTCATGGAAACACTAGCCCAGTAGCCTAGGCCCATCATGGGCAGAACAGTGCAGCAGCCCATCACGGGCAGATCCTAGTTTAAGTGTATATTTGGTAGATATTATATATTAGTCTCGTACCTTAATTAATATTGTAATATTACCATAATTGTATAGTTATTCTCCAAATAGAATTTTAGATGTTGAATAGGAAAAAAAAATCTATTGTAACTTGTATATATATATCTTTCATCAATAACAATAAGAATAATCAAGAGACTTTAATCTTTTCTCCTCCAACATAACCCAACGTAGTTGTTGAAGGACATGAACAACATAAAAAGTGTCATTGCCAAGAACCTTTGAATCGATAAGAATTAGGGCAACACCACCCGCCTCACAACCCACAATCTTGCCTTTAGCGTCAGTGCCTTCCAACAATCCTGGTTCACATTGGGCAATCTCTAAACTGTATATGATAGGGTATACCCAGGGAAATGAAGTATGAGAAAGTTTTTTGGTTGAACAAGTGACTCGTCATCATATGCTTTTCCATGTTCTAGCACGACTGTTGCTACTATCTTTATATCATGGGCGCTAGCACAACTGGGAGAATCCAAGGTGCTTGATTAGATAATGTAGTTTTTTTTTCTCGTCATTACCCATATTTTGGAGGATGTATTTTAACTTTGGAGTTTATGGGATTCTGTGCATTACCTCGTTAGATAATGTAGCATTACCTGGACCATGATTAGTTATCAGCAGAGATAATCACCATAATAACTTTCTGGATTGCAGCAAGGAACCAATAGCGATATTATCATCCAATATTTTGCAGAAGGTAAATCAAGGGAGAGAGGAAGTACGCCCGCCCCATCATCTTGCAACCAATATGGCATCGTTTGTACAACCAAATTTTGTACACACCTTGTACATGAAGATGTGGGCAAGAACGGAGGCGGATGTAGCACTATAAGTTAATACGGTATGCGGATGAGCAGAATTTAACTTGCAGAATCATTCTTTTATTTTTCAATGCTGGTAATTTTACCTTATTGGATCATCAATTTTTTCACAACCATTTATTGTTAAGCTCCCGAATGCGGAGCAGTAAGCATATTCCCTCATTGCATATATTTCTGATGGTAATGATCAACTATCCATTGAATACAGTTTCATATAGCTGATGGAAATTCACGTCATAACAGTGTCTTCACCTCACACTTACTATGAACAGTTAATGTCCATTAAGGAACAAAGGATCAATGACATGTTAAGCATTTAGGGCCAATGGGAGCTAAGAGGAATTAAGTGGAATTAAAGAGCAATTTCTTTTTCCTTTGATACCTCAAGTACACAGTGTATCTGTTTTCCTTCATTTCCCCCCTTACATTTACAGACCAGATTGAGACAACCCAACCCGTGTCAATGAGTGTCATAGAACAGATAAAAAGAACCCTGCAAACTTGCCAAGTTTTGGTTAAAATAGACAAAAGAGAACTCAACAAACTACCAAGTGCGATAACTGGTGCGTTGTGTCAAAATATGTTTGACTTGAAGATGGAACCTGCTAACAACATGATTACATATCCGCCTTTATTATTTCTAAGCGTAATGAGCTGTAAAGTAATCCTGAAGTCAATTCATAAGACTCAGCACACCTAATAGTTAACATTAGGGACGTATGAGGATAGTCTTTTGCTCCATAGTAAAACCAGATGCAGATAAGAAAGAAACTATCCTGACTTTGTTTTCACAATTTAGGCAGTGATACCATGTATAATTACAAAAAAGAGATAAAGATACTGAAGCATACAATGTGAGGTTCACCTCATTAAATCTTTGCTGGATCTTACAATGTCTACAAAACTACCTTAGCCATTTTCTTTAAGATCCGTGAATTTGAAGTTGAACCACTGCCACCCCATGACATATTTAACGAGATTGTTTACTTGACTGATGCAACTCTACAACAAATGATTATATTCTCATTGGGAAGTTACGAGTGTTTTACTTGAACTAGCTTCAGATCATTAACATCAATCTTGCCATATTTGCAAATCATCCAGTTAGTTAAGTCCCAAGTAAATAAAAGGAATGTAAATCTTAATAGACAAAAGCATGAACCATTAGCTATTCGCAAATAGAACTTCACCCACTAAAGTAAAGATGGATTAAACCATGGACTTATTGCAACTTAACAATTATTGACAAATTATGAATGACATGGGACTCCCAGATTACTGACTTAAAGGGGAGAAGTGGAAACATATTTCTACATCATTTTTGTTAAATTAAGCAAAGGTCTCAATTGATTTAGCATGAACCTGCAGCAAAATTTCCTCGTTCATGCTGAGGCCAACTTACTCATCTATTGAGAACTAGAGAAAATAAAGATGACGAACAGTATCATGTTTGCATTAAAATTAAAATGAAAGGTAACAATGAAGTGTTTGGAGCAAGGGACATTTTTTTTGGTAAATAAACAATTTTATTACCAAAGTGAACTTGTGAGTACAGATCAAAATAAACCTGATAGCTGGACAACTGCCCCAGCACTTCAGGATACTACGCATCTCCTATCTAAACAAAACATTTAACAAGTCACATTGTAAAAGAGAACCAGTTCCTTCATGTCATAAGCTTGGATAATAATTGTGCTTTTCCAGCCACTGTGCCACTGATGCATGTGAATTTCCCCTTGTATGTACCTCTTGTATGATCGAATTGATAATCCTCTCGACTGGTTGTTGCTTAAATTGGGAAACTCTCGAATTCCTTTCCCTCCATACGTGGTAGATTTTTGCAGCTAAAGATAACCTGTAAATCGCAGCTCTAGCACTCCTACCCTTCGCATGTGTAAAGGCTCATGCTAATTCAGAATCCCAGCTTCTTAGTGATCTGCTCACCCCTTGCCATTGCAGCATCTTGAGCCACACTTGAGCAGAAACACAGCAGGAGAAGAACAGGTGAGCATGACTCTCACTATCAACACCACACAAAGGGCATGTAGGATCAACAGCCATTCCCCACTTGCCAGTCTGTCCCGGTATATAGCTTCCCATGTGTCAATCTAAAAATGAATATCCATCGAGGAGCCCCTAAATTGTTACACACCAATCTTCTCCATTCAACTTTCTGGAAATCACCTCTGATCTTGAGATAGAATTGCTTGATTGAAAACTGAGTCAAGATGCACAAGTCAGTCATACTATAGCCAGCTTCTTCCACATACTTTGATGCTTTAAGAATCCTTTGTACAAACCAAGATGATTGTCAGGAATCAGCTTCTCATCCTAGCTAAAGGAAGTGAGGCAGCACTATTCGCTTGAAGTAAGAGAAGATGCCATCGAACGACTCTTAGAGATTGAAAGCGAGCTCCTGACTCGAGGGTGAGAATTTGTAGTTGTTCTGTTAAAATTTCGGTAGGTGTAGGAGTTGGTGCTTTCAAGAATTAGCCCAGACCCATAAAGGATAAATACAATGCTAGATTTCACTCTTTCAAGATCGAATTTCTAGTTTAGAGTTTCGTACCCAGGCACGGAATCCACTTGTCAACTGATCGGAGTTTGAATTGGGGAACAGGCGATCTAAGTAAGGAGGTAGCTCCAGGAAGGCAGTTCTTTGACCCAGATGTTTAGGGAAGTTTCAAAATGCTTACTCGAAAGAGTAAGGAAGAAGAGCTGCTTTTGTTAAAGCGGAATCAGAGCTCTTGAGTAAGAAGGCAGAATGCTGGTTTGATAGAACCAGTGTTAGCGAAAGAAGATGGAAAAGGCTTCTTGTAAGTGTGATCCTCTCTCTTTCTATCATCAAAGAATCAATCTCGTACCTAGCTACGTAGCAGGCTTAGAGCTTTTTGATGGAGGAAGAACCATGACTATGTAATTGGTCGTTGTTCCATTATGCGGTCTTGGTGGTGTAGTTATAGGAGGTGCCGTAGCTTTAAACTCTTTTTCAAGATGAGAATCATAAAAGGTGAATTTCAGTAATCCAGTACAGTGACCGAGGAGAAGTTGAGAAGAAGACAATGAATGGAATGGACCGAAAGTTGCTATAGAAGATCGAAGAGTCTTAGTGAAGCTAGTCCATTAATTAGATAGATCACCTGAACATTAACTAAGTAAGAAAAACAAATTAACGTATTTGAAATAAAGATACTGATTTGTTAACCAAAAATGCATGTCAAATGCCTCATAAATGCGCTAATGGGCTATAAATTCATCATCTATTCTTATCCATTGGGTAGTTTATGCCGTCGGCATTCTACCTCCTGCTTCCTCCATTCATTAATGAAGTTATTATCATAAATGTTGATAATTTTTTAGCCTGTTTAAGTATTGGTGAACTCTTTGTGCCAAATGAGAGATGTTTGTATTGTGGGAGAAGTGAAAGATCAGTATTACTTTATAAATTATTGTCTCCAAGAGACTGCATTGCCCTTACTTCCCCTCTTATTTTGGTGGAAAAGTAATGAACCTCATATATTAATGGAATAATTGTGACCACCTTCAGTTTATCTGAGTGACTCACAAATTGTTTAACAGAATTACCTTGGGGAACATGAACTTTAGCAAGTGAAAAAAAATAACAATCAAACTTACATGAGTCTAACTATATGAATCCTTTCTATCCATCCCATTCCATTCAGATCCATAAGAAAAAAATATAAAAGAAAGGTTCAATAAGTACATCCACTGCCCCCAATACATTAACTACTATTCATATGCAAGAAATAAGTCTACAAATAGCTAAACAAACAAATGAATCAACAACAATAACAACAACCGAGTGTAACCCCACAAAGCGGGATATGAGAGTGTAGGATGCCTCGGCTCAAAAAACAAACAAATAC
This sequence comes from Przewalskia tangutica, assembly GCA_029844215.1. Classification (NCBI taxonomy): domain Eukaryota; kingdom Viridiplantae; phylum Streptophyta; class Magnoliopsida; order Solanales; family Solanaceae; genus Przewalskia; species Przewalskia tangutica. Next base: position 37,114,088 of record CM056731.1, on the reverse strand, counting down.
AACAATAATGGAAGGGTATAGTGAGAAATCTTCGGCTCAAGACAAAGTACATGCACAAACAAACTAATATTTCTGCAAAACAAACTGTTTTCTAACAAAAAGAATCAATCAAATCAGTAAAGAGCACGGAAACATATGCAACACCCCAGATGTGAAAAAAGGTCAGAGCCACACCTCTAATCACAAAGTTCAAATCTTTCTCCCCTCTTTGTCCACTGGGCAGAGTTAACTAATTACAGAAACAGATAAAAAATCAAAGCACAGAGATTCGAAAAGACATATTACGAGTTTGTGCGTGAATCTAAAACACCACACCCCATCATAAACAATAAACAGTTACATGATGGAACAGGTTTGTCAGATTCACGCACAAACGTGAAATATGCCTCTTCTTGATTTTCCATTTCAGCTAGAACAAGAAAAAGGGTCAATGGAGGCCGTATGCCGGCGTTGGGGTTTAGGGCATACCCCTAATGATGATAGAGTTACGAGTCGTCTCTCATAGTTTTATACAGTAGGTAAATCTCATCAGCTTCCACAAATACAACTACTGCCTCTTACCAGATAACTATTACCTGCAAGTAAAAATGCTAGTATTTGTTATTTTTTATTTTTATTCGAGACAAAAAAAAATTGGAGGATTAATCATATACCAAGGGTCGTTAACTTAAATATATAGTAGCATGTCAAGTAATTTATAGTAGTAAGTTTGACAAATATAGTTTATGAATATTTTGTTATAGTTGATAGTTTATATAGAAAAAAATTAGTTGAAATGTGTTTTTGACACTTATCTCTTCTTAAATTGAAAGATATATAGTCAATTTAGCATTAATTCATACATAATTAAGTATCCTCTTTGTGTATTTGCTCAATTTATGTAATATTATTCACGTTTTAAAATTTAATATAACATTTGATATGATAAAAAATATTTTCCGATTTCTCTTATTTGGTTGCATTATATATCTTGATAAATATATTTTTTATGTGAAATGTTTTTCTCAAGTAAGAGAAAAGGTTTTCTTAAAATTTTGAGAAAAAATATTTTTGTATCAACAAAAATGCAACAACGTATTCCATCCCAACACAACCCCCACCCCGTACCCCTCGCCCCAACATCTACCACCCCACACCACTCATTCCCAACCTACACTCAACTGCCTCTCACCAGATAACTGTCACCTGCAAGTACAAATGTGTTTTCATTGTATTTTGTATATTTCCTCAGACAAATTTCTTTGGAGGATTAATCATATTAGTATATGTATCCGCGTGTTGCGCGAATGGTTTCAAAGAAAAAAAGAACGAAGAGAAATAATAGAAACAGATGTATATGAACCATGTGACACATATTTCAGATTTTATATTCTCATTTTCTTGGATCAATCTTATTACAATTTCTATGATATATGTAGCTTCTGCTGCTTCATTAGACCATTTTTTCAAACAATATACAGATCATTTGTATCTCTAATGAGGATAAAACAAATGTTGATGACTGCAGAAATGGCTTGACTATTATGGACCATTTGAGCTATTATTGATGGAGAAAATGCTGGCCTTTACAACCAAAGAAGATTTAACCATTTGAGCAAGTGTCGGTTGCCTTGTAAGTAATATGAAAGGATTTGAATGAACGATTTGACAAAATCAATCTATCTAGAGTATATCAATAGAAGAAGGAACTTGCAATGTTGCATCAAGATGTGTCACGTGTGTCTAGTTATTACTCAAAGATGAAGGACATATAGGATGAAATTGATTTAATCATCCCTCATCCAACATGTGACTATGATAGTTGTTAAAATAAATATCAAATAGGCCTGTTAGTAATAGCCCATTAAGGGAGCCCAATACAAACAATCCATTAGCCCTTTTAACTTCTGTATAAGGTCAGGCCTTATGACCTGAATATCAACACAGTGTATTCTACACGATTCTTCAGATTGTAAAGGGAGAAACCCTAATCGTCTTCTTCTTCTTTCTCTATTCTGTCTACTCTATTTCTTGCATTGCATGTTCATTCAGACTCCATTGTATGTGCGTGTCTGTGTTCACTCAACTTAGATAACTGCTACAAACTCGTCAATGGCAAGATTCAACATGGTATCAAAGTCGATGATCGATGGGTCAAAAGAATCGCATCACTGAAACACTGTAAGGAAATCTTGTTATTTTCTGTCTGTGATTCCTTCTGTAAGTTCGTTATCGAAAAAATCTGAAACTAATCGTGGGTCGAAACCCTATTTTCTGTTGAAACCCTAATTTCTGGGTTAAGTTTGTTATCTGAAAAAATCTGAAACTTATCGTGGGTCGAAACCCTATTTTCCGTCAAAAACCCTAGTTTTTGGGTTCTTATCTGAGAAGACTTGGAATCCTTCTTCAGTCTAAAATACTAAGGTTGTCTAGAAAACAAGAAATCTGAAATATCCGTAAGCAAAACTCGTGTATCGATCTCTACTGATTTCAGATCTGAAGCTTAATATTCTGTGTTGTAAAAAATCACAGATTGATGAAATGGGCACCGATTCCAGTTCTGGAGACAACTCTCCACACAAAACCCTTCCCGAGGGTAACACACTACCCACAACATCCTATGTCACCTCTGTTCTTGACCATAACCACCCCCTTTTTCTCCAAGCCTCTGATGTGAGTGGAGAATCTTTAATATCTTTTCAACTCTTGGGATCTGAAAATTATACTGTATGGAGCAGATCCATGAAAATAGCTTTGCTTGGTAGAAACAAACTAGGGTTTGTGAATGGAAGGTGTGTCAAGGATCAGTATGAAATGGAACTATGGGACCAATGGGACAGAGTCAATGCTATTGTCCAAGCATGGCTGATGAATGCGGTCCAAAGATCATCGAGTGGGGTTTTGTATGCAGAATCATCCCTTGAAGTATGGGAAGACTTGAGGGAAATGTTCGATAAGATAGATGAATCAAGAACCTATGACTTGCATAGGGAAATTGCCACTCTAACACAAGGAAATAATAGTGTTTCTGAATACTTCACTAAACTGAAAACCATGTGGGTAGAATATCAGGCCTTAGTGCCACCCCCTAACTGTGCATGCCCTACATCCAAAGACTTCACAAATTACCTACAAAAGCAAAAATTGTACCAATTTCTCATGGGCCTGAATGAAAATTATATGCAGGCTAGGTCTCAGATCTTACTCATGACACCACTTCCCACATTTAACAAAGCCTACTCTATGATTGTTAGTGATGAGAATCAAAAGGGAATAAGTGTTAAGTCTGCAGGCTTGCTTGGGGTAGGGCCCATCAGTATGGGACAGAATAACATCTCAGGCATGTACTCCAAGACAGAAACTACAGCTAAGGAAAAGTTCAAAAGAAATACAAATCTATTTTGTGAGGTGTGCAAAATGAGGGGACACACAAAGGAATTTTGTTATAGAATAGTTGGTTACCCACCGTGCTTGTGTCAAAAGAAAAGAGCATGCAGTTAACAATGCATCGCGAGGTCTTGAACACAACACTCAGGGGACTGCACCTGGAAAGACTGGAAATAATTTGAAAATTGGAGGAGCACCAGTGTTCTCACAGGACCAATATGATCAGATACTCATGCTACTAAATCAGAACAAAGGACAGACTACTATGAATACTGACTCTCAAGGTGACAATTCTTTAGCAAACACTGCAGGTATGACTAAACTCAAAGCCTTACATGTTGTTGATATAGACAAGAAATGGATAATAGATACAGGTGCCACAAACCATATGGTATCTGATTTAGGTATGCTAGATAAAGTAACCAAACTAAGTGAGAATAATGCAAGCACTAAGAATGTATTTCTACCAAATGGTGAAACTGCCAAGGTCACTCACACTGGTACCAGTAATCTGTCTACCAGAAGCACCTTGAGTAATGTTTTATATCTTCCTGATTTTAAACACAACCTGCTGTCTGTATCCCAGCTCACTAGAGAATTAAAATGTGCTGCTATTTTTTATCCTGATTTTTGCCTGTTTCAGGATCTCTACAGTGGGAAGGTGAAGGAGATTGGTAAACTTCATGATGGCCTCTACATACTAGCTTCAGGAGCCATCTGAAGACTAACTGTACAAGCTAAAGAAAGTGCAGAAGCTGATATAAATCTGTGGCATAGAAGGTTTGGCCACACCTCTAGTAAAGTACTAAGTCAATTGATTGCTACTAGTGTTGATAGTATAGCTAAAACAATAAGGACTTGTAATGTGTGTCCCTGTGCAAAGCAATATAGACTACCTTTTACTAATAGCAATACTTGTAGTAACTCTATATTTGATATGGTGCATATGGATGTATGGGGTCCTTACAAGATAGAAACATATAATGGAAAGAAATATTTCTTAACTATAGTAGATGACTATTCCAGAATGACTTGGATTTACCTGCTGAAATTAAAATCAGAAACTTGTGTGGTTATTAAGCAATTTCTTAGTTATGTGTCTACTCAATTCAAACAAACCATTAAGGTAGTTAGGACTGACAATGGCACAGAGTTTGTTAATGATATTTGTAGCAGCCTCTTTCAGAAGCTAGGGATAATCCATCAAAAATCTTGTGCCTACACACCCCAACAAAATGGTATAGCTGAAAGAAAACATAGGCACATACTAGAGGTAACTAGAGCTATAAGACTTCAAGCCAATATCCCTATCAAATTTTGGGGTCTATGTGTGCTAGCAGCTGTGTACTTGATAAATAGAATGCTTCTTCCATTATTGAAAAGACACCCTATGAAAGCATTTACAGACAAAAGCCTTCCATAGGTCACATCAGAACTATAGGCTGCCTGTGCTTTGCTAAAGACCTAACTGTCACTGATAAGCTCCAATCTAGAGTTAAATGTTGTGTATTGATGGGGTTTTCAGAGACTCAAAAGGGGTACATTTTGTATGACATGAATGCTAAAGTATTTCTTGTTAGTAGGGATGTTACTTTCAGGGAAACAGAGTATCCTTTTAAGAACAATATAGCCACTGTACCTATTTTCAAAAATCTGGAGGAGAATACCTACATAACCCAACCTGATGGTATACCACAACCTGTTACTCAGAACACACTAATTGAATCACAAAATGAACCTACAAATACTACCACCATTCCTACTACTGATAAAACTCCTCATCGTGTCCGATAATACTAATAACTCGAGTTTTTGAGATTCAACAAAGAAACTAAAATACAACGAGATCGAAAATCTAGTAGGTCCAGACAACCTCCTATATGGCTCAAAGATTTTGTCACTCCCAATGTTAACAGTGTACTCTATCCTATTCAGGACTATATGCACTATGGACACTTAAATAATAGATATCAGGCCTTTCTAACTTTTTTTCTGAAATAATAGAACCACAAAACTATAATGAGGCTTCAAAAGATCCTAGATGGGTGGAAGCCATGAGAGCTGAAATAAAGGCCTTACAAGAAAATCAAACTTGGGAAATTGTTCCCTTGCCTACAGGAAAGTACCCAATAGGATGTAAATGGATTTATAAAATAAAATACAAAGATTCTGGTGAGATAGAAAGATTAAAAGCTAGGTTAGTTGCTAAAGGCTACAATCAACAAGAAGTGATAGACTATCAAGAAACCTTCTCTCCTGTAGTGAAAATGGTTACTGTAAGAATCAGACTAGCTATAGCGACCTCAAAGGTGCACATTCATCAAATGGATGTGTATAATGCCTTTCTTCAAGGGGATATGTATGATGAAATTTATATGGATCTCCCACAAAGATTCACTAGTCAAGGGGGGAAACATGTATGTAGACTACATAAATCCTTGTATGGGCTCAAACAAGCACCCAGACAGTGGAATTCTAAATTAACAGAAGCCCTGGTTCAAATGAAATTCAGACAGTCTCACTATGATCACTCCTTGTTTATAAAACAAACCAGTCAGAGTATTATCATTATACTAGTCTATGTAGATGACATGTTAGTTACAGGGAACAATGTGAAGCTGATAAGAGAGACAAAGCAGTCTCTTCAAGATGTGTTCAAAATGAAAGACCTAGGAGAATTAAGATACTTCTTAGGAATTGAATTTACTAGATCTAATAAAGGGATCCTAATGCATCAAAGGAAATATGCATTGGAGCTGATTTCAGAATCAGGACTAGCTGGGGCCAAGCCTATTAACACACCTACTGATTCTAATACCAAGATGACTACTAAAGAACATGATGAACTAGCTGCTAAGCAGCAGAATATTCAGGGAAAGAATACTGCCACTACTGATGAACTCTTAGATAATGTTAGGGTCTACCAAAGACTGATTGGTAAGTTACTATACCTTACTATTACAAGACCAGACATAGCATATAGTGTCCAAACTCTCAGTCAGTTTCTACAACAACCTAAGCAGTCTCATCTAAATGCTGCATTTAGAATAATAAGGTATCTAAAGAATCAGCCAGGACAAGGGGTACTTATGTCTAGTAGTCAACAAAATACTCTAACTGCTTTCTGTGATGCAAACTGGGCTGCATGCCCACATACAAGAAAATCCATTACAGGTTATCTGGTGAATCAGGTGATTCTCTCATTTCTGGAAGTCCAAGAAGCGATCCACTATCTCTGTGAGCTCAGACCGAATACGTAAGCCTCGCAAGATTGTTGAGATAACTTGGATTGTTGGGCTGTTGAGAGACATTGACTTCAATATTAGACAGCCAGTCACAATCTTCACTGACAACAAATCAGCTATACAAATAGCGAGAAACCCTTTTCATGAAAGGACTAAACATATAGAGATTGATCTACACTTCATAAGAGAAAAGATCCAGAAAGGAGTGGTGAAAACTGAGTATGTTCCTACTACAGAACAGCCTGCAGATCTGCTCACAAAAGGGCTAAATAGATATCAGCATCATCATCTTTATTCCAAGCTAGGATTGCTGAACATCTTCCAAAGATCCAAATCGGCGAGCTGTTAAAATAAATATCAAATAGGCCTGTTAGTAGTAGCCCATTAAGGGAGCCCAATACAAACAGCCCATTAGCCCTTTTAACTTCTGTATAAGGTCAGGCCTTATGACCTGAATATCAACACAGTGTATTCTACACGATTCTTCAGATTGCAAAGGGAGAAACCCTAATCATCTTCTTCTTCTTTCTCTATTCTGTCTACTCTATTTCTTACATTGCATGTTCATTCAGACTCCATTGTATGTGTGTGTCTGTGTTCACTCAACTTAGATAACTGCTACAAACTCGTCATGACAAGATTCAACAATAGTCCTAGGGAGTATATAGAATATGTAGCAAATCAGAGGTTGCTAGAGTTTCTCATGAGACTTAATGATAGCTACAATCAAGCAATGAGTCACATACTTCTAATGTCACCCACTTCTAGTGTAAATCAAGATTATGCAATGATTGCATAGGATGAAAGTCAGAAAATGATTACAGGAAGATACACATGCATGAAAGAGTTTGTTGAGCCTACATCTCTATTCAGATCTCCACAACCTAAGCTAAAGAAGCCATATTCTCCAAATGAATTATGTGATTTCTGTCAAATGAAGGGGCATACTAGGAATACATGTTATAGGTTGATGTATTGTGATTACTGTAAGAATAAGGGACATGTCAAGGATAACTGTTATAGGCTCATATGTTATCCTTCTGATTTCAAAGGAAAGAAGAAGGTCAATGTGGTTATGTCAGGTGTTCAACACAGAGAAGCTGATGGTTCACAACAGGAGACTTATGGGGGACATATGGGACAGTCAAACTAAAGAAATATGGGAGACTTGAGACAATTATACCAAGAGCAACATGAACAACTTAATTCTCTGTTAAGGATCTGCACTCCAGATAAATATGAAAAGATGCTTACAGTGTTGAATCAACATACAGATGCTAGTGTACATCATGGCAATGCGACAGTACCTAGAGCTCACATGGCAAGTAAGCCTGTATTTGATAAGGAAAGTAGTAGCTGGATAGTGGATTCACTACAAAAAAAACACACCTACCGTGACAGTTAAAAACCGTCACGAAAGGGGTTTTGTGACGGTTTTTCTATGTGTCACGGTAGGCACTGTCACAAATTCGTTACGGTTGTTGTGACAGTTATAAAAATCGTCTTAAAATGTGATGTTTGACCTTGACTTTTTCCTTTTTTTTTTAATTTTTCCTGCGAAATTTATTTATTAAATAATATTTTTTGGTGGGAAATTTTAAATAAAATTAATTTAAATTGGCGAATTTTTTTTAATAAATTGGCGGGGAAATTATTTTTGGCTATTTTTAAAATATTTTAATTTTAATTTATTAAATAAAATAAATTAGAATTGTAAGCATATTATAAATAAAATATTACCCACATAATGAAATTGTTCTAATACATTAAATTAAAACATTACAAATTATTTTACAAAACAACTAATGTTATCATCAAATACAACAAAAAAAACATAATATTGTTTTAACTTCAAATATTGTCCAGAAAATATATAACAGAAACACTGTCAAAGCTGTTACACCCCGTAATTCTAGTGCATTCAATTGAGAACATGATTATGGAAATAAGATTTGAATGTTGGAAGGAAAGAATTTTTACATTTTCTATATGCAAAAAGATTTCGAGACAAATGTGACGACGAAAATTATTAACTTGTAGTTAAATTCTTTCCAATGGATTTATGGACTTAGTATTGTATTATAAAATCTTGGCTTTAAGAATGTGGAGCCCATCGAAAATAGTAAGGTTTTGGCTAAGTGCAGAAATATTTTTGTGAAGAGATGATTATGATCAATGAGAGAGTGACACGTGTCCCTCCCCACTTGTGATTACAAGTTCTATCTATATAAGATAAGTCTTGCAAGACTTGGCTCATAATATCTTTTCACCACAAAATTTATTTCTCTCTTCTTTCCTTTCTCTCCAAGTTTCGAACCAACCATAGCAAGTGAAGGTCAAAGACAATTTATTTTCCAAGATTAAGCTCTCTACCTAAGTTCTAAGCCAAGTTAACTCTCCAAGAATTTTAAACCACGGTTTGGCCGAAAAGTGTCTTGAAACCCTAGGCTTGGAAATGAACTTTTCGGAAGAAAAACATGAAAGGAAGATGGTTACAAGCTTGTAGAGGATATGTGCATGTGGTTGTAGCGTGAAGAAGTGGTGTGGAAGTGAAGTGTGAGCCGAAAACCTAAGGACTACTTTGGCTAAAGTAGAGGTAAGAGTTCTTCCTCTTAATATGTATTTAGAAGGGTTGGAAGCAAGAAAATGCATGTGGTTGTTGTTGGCATGTTGGCCGATTCTTGGCTATTTTTCATTACTTGGATTCGTTGGTTATTGTTGTTGTTATCACCACTTGCTACATGTTTTTAGATGAAGGAAATATTGTTATGGGAAGTATAAACTGTTTATATGAAAGTGTTGAAACTTGAATTGGATAATAGGGAATTATGAAAAGGGTTATGGTATTGGTTGTTGACCGAGAACTGCATAAAACTGTGAGACGTTGTGGTGCTGTTTTAGGGGATGTTTTGTGGGGTTATAATGCTGAAAATTCGGTTACAATTATGCATGTTTAAATGTGGTAATTGCTAACATATGTCCTAAAAGAATAAGGGTATAAAAAAGTGTAGAAAGACTTCACATTTTACCCTCGTTGTGTTGGATTATGGACTGTTTTGTGGACTGTTTTAATGTGGATTAAGAGGCTGAATTTACATGAGAAGTGGGTGTGTAAATCCCCTTTGTTGCTGTTTGGTTGTGCCCTTAATTGGTGCTTGGTTATTGATGTTATTGACCTTATTCGTAAGGTGGAAATGTATGTATAAATAGGGAAAGTGCTGCCCAAATTTTTATATGAAAAGAGAACCATTACTTGGTATATGACCTACACTAGTAAGCATAAAGTTGATAGACGTGTTATCGTTATTATAGGTTGAAGTACTAATTGAGGCGTATTCTACTTGTCATGTTGGTATAGCCGATAAGGTATGTGAAACTATCCTTTCTTCTTTTGGCATGATTTGTATAAAGTGAGTGTACGACAGACGTACATAGTTTTATTGGATCTGAATCCTTGATAATACATGATATGATAGTGCCTTGGTTTTTCTAAAATGACAATTCATTTTAATGAGTTATACATGACATGATAGTGCCTTGGTTTTCTAAAATGAAAGTTCATTTTAAAGATATTATTGAGAGTCCAAAGATGATTTAAATTGCACAAGGTTGCTCATGATAGCTATTCATTCAAGTGTTATTATTCTATTTTACCGCTGCCTGCATGGCCTGACAAAGATATGATTATTCCATTTTATCGTGTCCCGAGCGGTCGCAAAGATATGTGTATAGTTTACCGTCCCGAAAGCGGCCGGCGGTTTATGTATTTACAATTTTACCGCGTCCCAGAAAGGGTCGGGCAGTATATGACTAAGTGTTTACCGCGTCCCAAAAAGGGTCGGGCAGTATATGTTCACCGCGTCATTCACTTGAGGGTCGGGCAATATATGTATATGATTTCATGGACATGTATCCATGACGCGAGTATAGATGCTCATGACAGTATATGATTATATGAACAGACATTCATGCTTTTGATATGACTCTCATTTTTATAAAGTACAGTGGCGCAGTGATACAGTGGTACAGTGATACAGTGGTACAGTGGTACAGTGATACAGTAGTATAGTGATACAATGGAATAGTGGTACTGGTACTGCCATTTTTTGGTTATTATACTTGTCAGTATGATCTCATTTACAATACTTTATGTTTACATACTTAGTACATGTTTGTACTGGCCCTCTTCTCCGGGGGGCTGCGTTCATGCCCGCAGGTATAGGTACTCAGTTTGGTGATTCTCGAGCTTAGGTCCTTGCCCAACTTTTTGAGATAGCTCCAATGTTCCGGAGCTTGTCATTTTGGTACAGGTCTTCCATTATGGCTTATGTATATTCAGGGGTACGACAGGTCCTTGTCCCGTCATAGTTACTGTCTTACTCTTAGAGGTCTGTAGTCATGTGTGGGTTGGACATGTACAGTTGTAGTTCATTTTGGCTATTGTGTATATAATGGCAGCCTTGCCGGCTTGTCTATGATGTTATATGACAGTTTATGGGACATGATCTCTTCGTTATGAGATTATGAGTTGTTCTTAAGCTTCTGCAGGTTATATGTGATGTGAGGGTATAAGGGTTCCCAGGTAGGGCACCAGTCGCGGCCCGTCGGTTTGGGGCGTGACAAAAGCATAGCATCTGCTAGTTGAAAAATGCAGCATTTATCTGGTTTCCGGATTTTCATAGTGCAACATATGTTCCACTGAAAACCAGCATGTTTTGCTTTGAAAATGCCTCCACAGCAAGCTAAATACATCAGCTCAAATGTGCAGAAGGATGGCCCAATATACAACAATTCATGGCCAAAATAAGAGCACCAAAATGGCCCAAACATGCAGCAGTTCGTAGCCAAAATGAGAGCAACGGAATGGCCAAACAATGCATCAATCAATCTACTCCAGGAAATAACCATATGCCCTTAAAAGCAGCAGCAACACAAGGATCTCAAAGTGCACAACAATGTTTATTTTATATGAAGCGCCAAGTTGGCTAATCGAGTGTAGCATCCATTTTTATGAGGGAATGTAATAACTGAACGAATGTAGTAACTCCCTTTCGGGGTATAACATTTTGAACCAGCAGCTAGATGTAGCAGTAACCAAGAATGATGCAACAACTCATAATCCTTCCCAATTAGCCTCATGAAATGCTCTAAATAACAATCCAAGTATAATATCTATTCATTTTTTAGCGACAGCAGTAGCGGTGGGCTAAAATACGACAGTGATAAGACTCAAACATGCTCAAATGTAGTAGTAAAATGTTCCCAACAGAAGTGTAAATGGCCAAAATTGCAGCATCTTGCTCATCATAGAGTACGATTTATGATATCAAAGTGTTAATGATCTTGGTGATTTGCTCCCATTGTGCTCGGACCATACCAAGAAGGAGAAGGAAAGAATGAGTATCCAATAGGTTCATGAGAAAACAGAGATGACCAGATAGTAAAATGCAACTACAAAGCTAACATAAAATAAAATCAACCTAAGCTAAGTAGTCAGCATGGTAAACCTCATGTAGGTGAGTTATATGTGTGCAACTAGTCCAATAAGTATGGGATATAACAAAGATGACATACTCTGGAATCCAAATCAAACTATATATCATATATTACCAAAGTAAGCTCTTAAGCTTTTATTTAAATTATGAAAAAACACCCTAAACAGAAACGCATGCTTCAAGAGCTTAAGCCGAACATACTAAACTGGACACATAAGACCACATTCCGGCTGCACACATGCATGACACTCAATGTCAGATACTAAATGAAGGAAACACATAAGTGCAACAGGCAATATAATCAGCATTTAGAACCACAAGACTAAACAAGACTTTTAAAACTCTTTCCCTAACTTGCAAGTGAACAGGACATGATTCAAGTTGGTTCTCATTGTTTGATAGGACACAGACCAAATGATAAATCTGGTTTCAAGTTTTATATAAACAAATGTTAAAATAGGGAATTTAGACTGTAGACTAGCAATTTCAGCATAGATGTACAAGTATATGAAAACCAATTTATTAACATGGCACTATAGTCTAGTCTTTTATCAATTTAAGATTTTTAGAAGCCTAAAATTCATTCAAACTAAACTAATGCAGGCAGATAGGGTTGTATATGATACTGGGCTGACAATGCACATAACTTCAACAAGGGATAAACTTTGACAGTTTCCAGTAGACACATAAAAGATGATATTATTTTAAATTTGACATGTTGATGACATTATTTTAAATTTGACATGTTGATGACATTATTCACTGGTTCTAAGGTTCTAAAACCAAATGCATAGTCCATAGAGGCATAGAGCCATATAACCCATTCAAAGTTAGAGATAGAACTCAAAAATGAAGTAGAATTCAAGAGACCGAAAGAAACTAAAAAGATCAAAGTAGTTTTGGTTGATCTCTGGCTAAACATGAGCTACTAGAACATCAGATTACCTGAATTGAGAATACATCTTCTACTGGCATTAAGAATGGTTTATCAAGTTGACGCACTGGATTTGGAATGTATTCATCTACAACATCCATTAACTTTAAAATAGTTTTCTTTCCAATTTCTTCATTAGTTCCCTGTAAAACAAAAATAGCTGAACCACGGATGATAGGAATTTCATCTCCTGGAAACTTGTAGAAACTAAGCAGCTCTGCAGGAAACGAAATCTCACGTAAGGAAATGAACATAGCAAAGTCGTGATAGCTGCAAGCCAGTTATCAAGACTTTAGGTTCTGCATTAGTAATAATACAATTGAAGCAAGTAGTGGAAAAGCTGGAGCACCCTGAAGCTCCATTTCCACAAGTTCCAGCAGCTTAGGATCATCAACAACATCAACTTTGTTTAAAAATCAGACAAGAGACGGTACACTGACCTGTAAAGTATAAGAAAAACACTATTTAGAATCACCAAAAATAGTCTACTTCTGTTATTTTTCTGGTCTATCCACGAGTATCCACCTGACAGGCAAGAAGAATATGCTCCTTTGTTTGTGACATAGGTCCATCTGGAGCAGATACAACTAGAATACCACCATCCATTTGGGCAGCTCCAGTGATCATATTCTATATATTAAAATAAGTGATTAGCAATTGAATAAAAAGGACGTTTAGGAACATTACAATTTTCAAAGCAAACTGGAGTCTGCTATTAGCATTAAGAACTGATGTATATCTTTACTATCTTTTTGGTGCAACATCGCTATTGCAAATGATAAAGACACCATTTCATGATTTCATTTCATGGTTTAAACTAGATACTGATAACTCATACATTACTAACATGCTTTCATTTCATGGTTTAATACAAACACATATGTAGTTAAGAATAAACAAGAAATGCTGACATAAGTATGCAAATCCACATGATACATGTATTTAGACTAACAAATCTTAAAGATCATTTTTTACTTAGACTAAGTTCACATTTAGCAGAAATGAGCACATGCTAGGAATTGGGTGAATGAAAACAAGCACTTGAGACATATTGCTCAGATACTAAGTCTAAACAACCCTAGTTTTAATCTTAACTCAATACTAAGTCGAAACTACCTTATGTCTTTTTTAGACTTAGTTAACTGTCATATCAATTATAATAGGCATGAATTCATCTAAAACAGGTTCATAAACACACAAATATGTACATAATTATGCTGGAATTAAAATAGGTAAAAAGAGAAGTAAATACCTTTTGTGGAGGCAACCTAGGATCGAAGAGGGGCTTAATTTTCACTCCCGCACCTCAATCACTCGCACACACATAAATGAAAAGGTTTTAGAATTGTGAAGATCAATTAAAGCTAGTTAGGGTTTGGATTACAAAAAAGCTCGAATGAGTCAGATGTTAGTTTGAAAATGGCTCTTAACAATATAAAAGCAAGAGATTCAAACTACGGACCTCTGAAAATGAGGGATTGTGGTACAATTTATAAAAAAACTAGAAATTGAGGCTTCCAATCGGTATTGGATGAATGAAATATGAGGGGAAAATCCCTCCAAAATCAATGAAATTAAAGGATTGCAGAAAATCAAAGAAGGGAGGGGTAACCTCACCTATGGGGGATGGTGGTGCATCAACGGTGTGCGGGCAAGAGCAATTTTAGATGAGCAACACTGAAGCAAAAACAACGTACACTGATCGGTTGCCATTTTTGGCGTGAAGACGAAGGTCCAAGAGAGAAAGCTAGGGTTCGGCGCACAAATGAGAAGGGAAAATGGGTATTAGATCTGTTTTATGCGTATTGAAGGGGATTTGGGTCGGGTCGCATTCCATTTGGGTCGGACCTGGTCGTTTTAAAAAGAAATAAGAGGCCCATCTTGTGTTTTAAATTAAAATAAAAGTAATAATGGGTGGGGTCGGGTATAAATTATTTTTTTTAAAAAAGAAAATTAAATTCGTATTTTAAAAACCATCACAAAATATGTGACAGTTGAAATAACTATCACACAGCTGTCACAAAGTTGTGACGGTTAATAAAACCGTCACACATTTGTCACAAACGCCCATTGACCAGAAAGTCAATGCTAAAACTGTCACACCCAAACTGTCACGGTAGGTCATTTTTTTTGTAGTGATTCATGAGCAACTAACCATATGATAAATGATAAGAGCATGATTGAAAAAAATAATTTTATAGAAAATGCAAGACATGTACAACTGCTTACTGGTGATACAACAATAATTACTCAAACATGAAGTTGCGGATTAACAGGAGGTGATCTCATAAAATATGTGTTATGTCTGCCAAGTTTTAAGTTCAATCTTCTTTCAGTTTCAAAGTTAACAAGGGAATTAAACTGTTGTGCAAGATTTTTCCCTGATTTCTTTGTCCTACATGATCTCTTCACTGAAAAGGTGAAAGAGATTAGTAAGGAGATTGATGGATTGTACATGATGGAGTCACAAAGAGGCTGTTCTGAAATGACAGAAGCACAAGTACATATGTCAACTACAGTTACAACAACTGAGTTACAAGAAGGACTCTGGCTGTCACGCCCCAAATTTTCCTAAGTCTTTACTTAGGGCGTGATGGCACCTGGACAATTATTTTCCACCAGGAGCACCATTTAATTCTCTTTATTTAGAAATTTGAACTTATATTCAAATACGGAGCGATTAATAAAAATAACAATAAAGAAATATGTTTATGACTTTATATGAAAAAAACATAACGCGAGCCCATGCTCGTGCAAATATTGTTTCTACATAGACATACTGACAAAGATTATTCTAAGTTGGAAGGGAGATCATTCCACACGGGCATATCCCGAGACATTGGAACTGACATTCTGAACCTGACGAGTACCAAGCCCGAAACAATGGACTTGGTATGAAAAGAGGTCAGCGGACGATCGCTAGCCTCGACGTGGAGCCTTTCCTCTATCACCCTTTCCGAAACATGTTAAATAAAGAGTCACCTACCATCCAGGTGGTGAGAACCTTACCTGCAATTCAATGTAACACGAGATTATTCCTAGTGCTTTCACATTATAACGTAATAAGCATATTGCAAAAACATATCAGGTTACAACATCTTTAAATATGCAACAACTCCTCATAGGAAATTCTTGGTTTAACTAACACTTCATTTTATCTCGTATTATTCGTTGAGACATTCCCCTGCATTTCCACATGTTTATTACATTTATATATTTGTGAACGCGTATTCACTTTTCATATTTATATATAGGTGAACATGTGTTCATCTTTCATATTTGTTGCGGCGTGCAACCCGATCCATTATATTTACGTATTTGTGAACACGTATTTGTGAACTCGCAGTTGTTGATGATTACACCAGATGAACTTGGGTGTTTTTATTGCATGTTAAATCTGATGTGGCCACTGTTCTTAAGATTTTACTTGCACAAATCATAACACAATTTAATATGATGGTTAACACTGTTACAATAGATAATGGTACAAATTCTTTAATAATTAATGTGTTCAGTTGTTTAGCCAGCATGAGATTATACATTAGATCTCTTGTCATATACTCCACAATAAAATAGAGTGGTGAGATGAGGCATAGACATATCTTAGAAATTGTCAGGGCTATCAAATTCCAAAGCCATTTACCAGCAAGATTTTGGAGAGAAAGTGTGGAGGCAGCAGTCTATGTTGATCATCAACAGAATTCCTTCTATGGTGATAGGAAATAAGTCACTTTATGAAAAGTTCTTTAAAAGGACACGTTCATTGTCTCATATGAAGGTCATAGGGTGTTTATATTATGCTACCAACTTGGTCAAAAGGGATAAATTTGATGTTAGAGCCACTAAGTCAGTTTTGCTTGGATATGCAGCCAGACAAAAGGGGTACAAACTTCTTGACTTAGCTAACATTACTATTTTTGTGAGTAGAGATGTGACTTTTTATAAAGATATTTTCCTTTTGGACATAACATGTAGTGTGATGTTGAGTCACATGTTACACGATCAGATACTGACTATTTTCCTACTCATGATGTGCATACTGATGTATCCATACATGAGCAGGTTATGGTTGAGAATGTTGTTGAGCCTGGTGAAACAAGAGGGCCAACTATTGATAAAATGTCAGGGTTAAATCCTGACGGTAATGAAAGATCTATTATTGTTGATCCTTTATAATATGAAGTTATGTCTTCTCAATAGGATCAATCTGAAGTTGTGTTTTCCCCACAGAGTCGGTCTATCACCCATGCCCCCTTGGAAACTAGAAGGTCTACTAGAGACAGAAAACCACCTACCTGGATGAACGATTTCATTCAGCCTACTACAAATTCAAGGAGTGTGAAGATATGCACATATCCTTTGTCTAATGTAATTTGTTATGCTGAATTATATATACCCTATCACAAATAGCTAAGATCTCAGAAGAACATGAACCACAATCATACTTTGAGACAACAAAGGATATAATGTGGATAGATGTCATGAAAGCTGAAATTCAGGCCTTAGAAGAAAATAAGAATTGGGAGCTGGTTGACCTACCAAGTAACAAAATGGCAATATGCTGCAAATGAGTGTATAAGATTAAGTCTAAGTCAACAGGTGAAGCGTAAAGGGTTAAGACAAGGTTAGTAGCAAAATGATATAATTAGAAGGAAGGTATTGATTATCAGGATACATTTTCACTAGTGGTGAAAATGGTGACAATAAGGTCAGTTATTTCTGTTGTTGCTGCAAAAGGTTGGATTGTGTATCAAATGGTTGTGTTTAATGCCTTTTTGCAAGGAGATCTTAATGAAGAGGTATACACGAGTTTACCTCAAAGTTTTGCACATGAGTAAGGGAAGGCATGTAGGCTGCTCAATCACTATATGGACTCAAGCAGGCTTCCAGACAATAGAATATTAAATTAACCACTACCTTGATGTCTTCTGGTTTTACTCAGAGTTATCTAGATTATTCGCTTCTTACAAAGAAGGATAAAAATAAGATGGTAATAGTTATGATCTATGTAAATAATTTACTTATAACTAGGAATGATGCAAAATTTATTGCAGAAACTAAAGTTACACTACAATAGCATTTTAAGATCAAAGATCTGGGAGAGTTAAGATATTTATTGGGATTTGAATTTGCTAGAAATAAGAGTGGTATTGTGATGCATCAGAAAAAGTATTCACTTGAGTTGATAGATGATATGGGCTTAACAGGAGCCAAGCATACTGGATTACCAATAGAGTTGAATGTCAAGTTGACCTCTGTTGTATTTGATCATCATGTGAATGATGTTGGAGGTAATGGAAATGTGATTAATGATCCTCTTTTGGATGATCCGGCTAGTTATCAGAGACTTATTGGGAGACTTCTATATTTAACCAATATCAGGCCAGATATAGCCTTTGTAGTTCAGTGTTTGAGTCAGTTCATGCAAGCATCAAAGGTCTTACATATGATGGCAACTAACAGAGTAGTTAGATATATCAAACATGCACCAGGTTTGGACATCTTTATGCCTGCAGGGGACTCTAATAATATTTTGTCTGTTTACTGTGATGCTGATTGGGCATCTTGTCCCAATACTAAGAGGTCAGTCACAAGATATCTTGTGTTTTTTTGGATCTTTTCTTATCTCTTGGAAGTCCAAAAAATAACTCACAATATCTAAGAGCTCAACAGAAGCTGAATACAGGAGCTTAGCTTCAGTGGTAGCTGAAGTAGTATAGATTTCTAGTTTGTTTGGAGAGCTTAATATATGTTTGAGGCTACCTATTTTTGTATACAATGACATCAAGGTTGCTATTCAGATTGTTGCGAATCCAGTATTTCATGAGCGTACGAAACATATAAATATTAATTGTCATTTCATTCGGGAGAAGGTACAACAAGAATTGGTGTCTACCTTGTATATAACTACTGTTGAGCAACCTGCAGATCTTTTGACCAAAGGTTTAACACAGGGTCATCATGCTCATTTGTTATTCAAGCTAGGTCTGAAGAATCTGTTCTCATCACCTAGCTTGCAGGAGGTGTTGAAGTGCAGAATGCAGCATAACAAATTCACATGTTTAGTGTTGAGATTAGTTAGTTATATTATTAAGAAGTTTGTCAGAGTTGTTAAGTTGGTGTTGAGTATTTAGTCTTCACACTTTTTACTAGTATAAATAAGTGTTTGCTTCACTTTGTAATAGTTAGACAATATATGAAGAAAAGCTTCCACAAATACTCATCTTCTCCTTCAACAGAATATCTCTTCCTTTCACTTTCGATAACACGAACCAGTTCACAAACACACATTGGATTGCACATGCAATCCATGATTAGCTTGGATTGTAAGAATTGATAATCTGAAAACTAAACACAAAGAAGAATTAAAAAAGAAAGCTCCCTTCTTTATTATGCTAGTAAAAATAGATAAGAATTAAAAAGAAAAGTCAAATTAAACCATATCTGTGATATTTTCATCACTATACTATTCATTTGAAGGGATGATTGAAACTCAAACTTGTAATATTACTACAAATTAAACCATATCTGTGATATTTTCATTACTATACTATTCATTTGAAGGGATGACATCGATGAGTAAAAAGTGATTTTTTTACATATTCCTTCACATAGTAACAATAAGTACCTTGGTGCACAAATTAGCATTTAATCCAACCTAATTAAAGTACTCCAATGCGCAATTCGCCAACAACAATCAAAATAACAATATACATCCTTAATTGAAACATGCTGGACCATGACCATATTTCTAGCACCCTCCTCAAGTTGGATGTAGGATGTTCCAACTCCAAACATTGACCTGAAGAAATGAAATTGTGATTTTATCGAGGGTTTGGTGAAAACATCTGCCAACTTGAAGTTGAGAAGGAACAACTTTGGGGAACATAGCCCCTTCAGACACTTTCTTCATCACGAATGTAAACATGTATATTATAGAAACAATTGTATCCCTACCCATAATTAGAATATTTTCATATATTGTGTAAATATAATTATGGTAAGACTAGGATTCCTCTTTTGTATAGGTTTAGGATTCCTATTGTATAAGGGATGAACATTGTACTATATATATACTTTGATATTAATGAAAGACTCCCCAAGGGAGATTAATATCATCGTACATGGTATCAAGAGCCTAACACAAAAGGCCGCCACGGACCAGCCCCCCCCCTCGGGCAGCTCCGCCGCGGTTCCTCCCCCATCTCCTCCCAAAATTCTTGAGTTTTCTTCTTCTTTTCTCTATTCTCTAAATGGATACTCAGGATTACACTTCTGATTCTGACGCATCTACCTCCACAACTCCCACCACCACGTCGTCATCCTCTTTTCATCCCGCCCTCACTGTTACCAATATCAAAAATTATATTCTCATTCTTCTTGATCAAGAAAACAGTCAGTATTCTCCTTGGGTCGAACTGTTCCGTAATCATGCATGTCTCTATAACGTGGTTGACCACATCGACGACACTATTCTGCGCCTTTCGGAGGTTGATGAGTCTACTTGGTGTCGTCTAGACGCCGGCGTCAAACAGTGGATTTATGGTAGTATTTCTCAGGATCTTCTTCTTACTATCATAAAATCTGGTGCCACAGCCCGTGATTTATGGAACCGCTTGGAGGAAATCTTTTAAGATAGCAAGCACACTCGTGCGGTGTATTTGGAGGAACAATTTAACACTACACGCCTTGAAAATTTCTCCAACATGACTGAATATTGCGCATAGCTGAAACCATCGCGATCAACTCTCCAACGTCGACACGCCTGTCTCGGACACTAAGATGGTGTTGCAATTGATTGCAGGCCTTCCCAAAGGCGACTATGATACATTAGCCATCATAATTCAACAGGAAGATTCACTCCCCAGTTTTAACAAAGCTCGTTCGCAGTTGTTGCTCGAAGAGATTCGCCGTGCTAAGCAAGATGAGAGCACACTCAGAAGGCGTTAGCTGTCGAAACACGCCCTCAAGATCTAACGCCGCCAGAAAACTCTCAACCGCAGCAGGGACACAGTGGCAAGGTTCGCGGCAGAGGAGGCCATGGTCGTGGTAGGGGTCGCGGACAACAGAATCAGCAGCAGCAACAACAGGCCCATCGATTCGGCCAGCGCAGTACCTAACAAGACTGCATAACACTGCGGCGTCGCAGCCTAAAGACCAAAGAACCTCATCCAAAGATGACACCCACTGAGTTGGGTCAGGCCTTCAGCTGTCTCAACATGCAACAGCCTGACAACAACTGGTACATGAACTTCGGAGCCATTCTCACCTCACCCGGTCTGCATGTAATATTCTCAAACTGTTTGGTTTAAAGCATCCTCAATTTGTGACAGTTGGTAGTGGCCACCGCATTACATTAAAGAGTTATGGTATATCATACACACCACCTCCTCATCCATTCCCCCTTCAAAATACTCTATATGCCCCACATATGATGAGATCTCTATCCGTAAATTCACTCGTAATAACTCTGTCTCCGTTGATTTTGACCCTTATGGTTTCACTGTGAAGGATCTTCATACGGGGACACCTCTTACGAGATGCAATAGCACGAGGGATCTCTATCCATTCACACCCACCTCCGCTGTCAGATCTAGATCTCCCGTCTCTCTAGCAACCATTTTTTCTTCCACATGGCATAATAGGCTTGGTCATCCAGGAGCCCTAGTTTTTAATTTTCGTAGAGGCAATAATTTCATTACTTGTAATGGGAAGCTTGCCTAAAACTGTGTTTCTTGTTCTTTAGGCAAACATACTCGTCTTCCGTTTAAGTCATCCACTAGTATTACTTTTGCACCCTTTGATATTATACATGCCGATTTATGGATATCACATGTTGTTAGTTCTCTCGATCATAAATATTATCTTATCCTACTAGATGACTTTTCTCACTTTATTTGGTTGTATCCTCTCAAATTTAAATCGGAAGTGTTTGTCAAATATCTTGAGTTTCGAACATTCATTCAAACACAATTTGAAAAAGGTATAAAATCTTTTCAGTGCGATAATGGTCGTGAATTCAACAACTCTATGTTTCACCGTTTTTGTACTAATAATGGCATGGTTTTTCGCTTCTCATGCCCCCACACCTCCTCACAAAACGGTAAAGCTGAATCATCCGCACCATTAATAATATGATTCACACTCTTTTGATTCATGCCTCCCGACCTCCATCTTTCTGGGTCTATGCTGCTAAAATGTCATAATACGTTCTAAATATTCTCCCAACTAGCACCCTTCACAATATGACCCCTATCTAAATTATCTATCATAGAGTCCCCTCGTATGATCATCTCCGAATATTTGGTTGTCTATGCTATCTTAACCTTGCCTCTACTGCCCCTCACAAACTAGCCCCCCGATCCACTCTTTGTGTCTACCTAGGCTTCCCGCCGAACCATAGGGGCTATCTATGTTATGACTTGTCTACTCGTCAGATTCACATCTCTCGTCACGTCACATTCGACGAGACCACATTCCCGTTTTCGAATCTTAAAAAGTTCCAAAAACCAGATTACTCTTTTCTTGACGAGCCTGCCATATCTCCCATCATCCTAAGTCAACTTGAGCATAGCAGTTCTTCAGCGGCGCCGCGCCCGGTCGGCCACGGTGCAAAACCCCGCAAACAGTCCTCGATTCACCGCCGACGCGTCGCGCCCGATCTGAGGCGCCACGGCGCCAAAACATCAGAGAGGTCTGTTAGTCCTCCAGCGCCACGACACTTGATCACGGCGCCACGGCGCCGCCAATGGTTCCCTCCAGCACCGCGGTGCCTACTCCGGCGTATGTCCCTCCTTCTCCGTATCTAACAAATCCCTCCGTCTTGGAACCTCCTACTATCCCCACATACCAAATGGAAACTCGTGCAAAACATGGAATCTTCAAACCCAAAGTCCAATTTAACTTGTCTGCCCAAACCATTTCACCAATTTCCAAGAACCTTATATTGGTCAAACAAGACCCTAATTAGAATGCGGCTATGACTGAGGAATTCAATACTTTAACTAAACAGCACACATGAGATCTAGTACCTTGACCTGAGGGGGTGAATATGATTCGTTGTCTGTGGCTATTTCGTCAATAATTCAGAGATAGTGGAGATCTTGAGAGGTATAAGGCAAGACTTGTGGCTAATGGCACAAATTAGCAGGAGGGCATTGATTGTGGTGAGACCTTCATCACGGTTGTCAAACCGGCTACCATCCGCACAGTTTTGAGTATTGCCATGGGCAAACACTGATCGATCCATCAGCTTGATGTGAAGAATGCATTCTTACATGGGTATCTGAGAGAGACAGTATACATGCATCAGCCGCCAGGATTCACTCATCCAGCAGTTCCTCACTATGTGTGTCGTCTCCGTAAGTCACTATACCTGATCGCTTTGCCAGATATATCTATTGGGTTTGTATGCAGCAAGCGTGTTACATCACTTTTCATTTTTCATCGAGGTAGTAGAACTGCTTATTTATTACTTTACGTGAATGATATTGTTCTTACTGCCTCCTCCGATGGATTGAAAAATGAGATTATTGCCTTGCTTAAGTCCGAATTTGCATTGACTGATTTGAGGAAGCTGAGTTATTTTTTGGGGATATCGCGACTGTGTCCGCAATCATATGTTCTTGTGTCAGCGTAAGTATGCAGAAGAGATTTTGTACAGGGCTAAGATGTCAAACTGCAAAGAGGTGCCTACTCCAGTTGATTCTAAATCCAAGCTCAGTGACATGGATGGTGCTCCAGTCTCTGATCCTACTCTGTATAGGAGCCTTGCAGGTGCACTTCAGTATCTCACATTCACCAGGCCATACATAGCTTATGCTGTTCAACAGGTGTGCTTATTCATGCATGCCCCCAGGGAGTCTCATTTCACTGCTCTTAAGCGTATCATTCGATACATTAAGGGCACTCATGATTATGGTTTGCACATATACTCCTCTGCTCCAAACAGGTTGCTTTCATACACGGATGCAGATTGGGCAGGGTGTCCGGACACGCGACGCTGCACCTCCGGCTTTTGTGTTTTTTTAGGGGATAATCTGATTTCTTGGTCTGCCAATCGACAGGCTACCCTATCTCGCTCCAGTGCCGAGGCTGAGTACAGAGGCGTTGTAAATGTAGTAGCTGAGATTTGTTGGCCAGAAATTTACTATTAGAACTTCAGTGTCCTTTGCGTCAAACATTTATTGTGTACTGTGATATCATCTCTGTCATTTATTTGTCTCATATCCGATTCAACATCAGCGAACCAAGTACATTGAGATAGACCTACACTTTGTTCGTGTGAAAGTTGCACTAGGCCATGTCAGAGTGTTACATGTTTCATCATCTTATCAGTATGCAAATATATTTACTAAAGGACTTCCCAGACAGTTATTTCTTGACTTCAGATCCAGTCTCAGCGTCCGGCGTCCTTCCGCTCCGACTGAGGGGGTGTGTAAACATGTATATTATAGAAACAGTATCCCTACCCATAATTAGAATATTTTCATATATTGTGTAAATATAATTATGGTAAGACTAGAATTCCTCTTTTGTATAGATTTAAGATTCCTATTGTATAAGGGATGAACATTATACTTTATATATACTTTGATATTAATGAAAGACTCCCCAAGAAAGATTAATATCATTGTACAACGAAGATAGTCAAGTTCAACATGCTTTGTACGAGCATAAAGCCAGTATTTGTTGCAAGATGAAAAGTAGATATGTTGTCTGTGATAAAAAAAACTGGAGTAGTACGTATAGGAACACCAATATCTCGAAGAATGTTGATTATCCAGGTTAACTATACAACCAATGATGACAGGATGCTTGATCTCGCCACCATATTTTGCTTCTTGGAGGACCATAAAATACAATTCGAACTAACGAAAGTGCAGAATCTAGACGCGGAACGACGAATAAGGGGCAACATCCCCTCTTTACATAAAAAAATCCTAGAAAGTTAAGAAAAGATAATGCTGTGATCCAAAGGCCATAATGGGAGCTACCTTCCAAATAACGAAGCACATAATTTTTATACCAATCTAATATTTTTCTATTGGATTTTGCGTAAATTGACAGAGAACATTGACAACATCATGGGTCAAACACATAATAATAAATCATCTTTGCTACAAATAAAACCAAGATGGAAAAGGTGAATGCTTAACTTACGGAACCAAACTTTGGGGGCCTTGTTGAAAGTCGTAAAGGTTTGACTCAAATAACATTAGGGAACAAGATTCTAGTGTCAAAACAACAAAATAAATACACATATTTTGGGGGGTTTTGGGGGAATTTCGATTTATTTTTTTGTGATAATCAAATCTCAAGATTTGATGGAACAAACCTAAATTAGAATCTGATACCAATTGATACACTAAAAGATAGAAAGACAAAGAAACTAACAAAGGATTCAATAAACAAAGAAAGGAAAAGGGATAAATAGGCTGACACAAAGATAAATACAAATTAAAAATTAAAGTTTGATAATAACTAAGACCTCCAATTGAGTATTGTATCAAGCACCTAACCTCGTAGAATGACCTCAAGAAAATCTAGTTTCCAAGCAATCAATCCTCTCAACAATTCATTCAATCAATGGCTTCAACAAGTCCTCAAACACTCAACTCTCAAAGGAGTATGAAATATCATTAATTCATATCATCAAAATACTTAATGAAATAAACTAAAGTAGTATTTATACTAACTAGAATATGAAGACATATATGGCTATTACAATAATACCCTTAATGAAGTAAGGGGCTTGTTAGGTAGTCTTCTCAAGAGATAAAATGCTCTGTATTTATGGAATAGCCTCTTTTTGCATAACTAAACTTCTTCTCCTTACTTCTTCCAAATTGGGGCCTATACTTCCACTTTAGCACATTCTTGATTTTATATCTTTATTCCAAGCACATTGTAAGCCTCCAAAATAATGATCCCTAGCTCGGCTAAGTGTATAGGCTCTTGATGAAGCTTGACTTGTATCACTGGTAGAGAAGTATAGGCAAAGGAAGAGACACATGGTGTTCATCGACTTAGAAAAAAATACGACAAAGTCTCAATGAAGGTTCTATGGAGATGTATGGAGGCTAAATGTGTACATATAACATACATTAGGGCGATTAAGAACATGTACAATGGATCCAAGATAGGACAGTAAGAGGAGATTCGTAACACTTCCCAATTATGATGGGGTTGCACCAAGGATCATCTCTTAGCTCATTTCTGTTTGCCTTAGTGATGGATGAATTGACGTGATAAATTCAAGGTGAGGTGTTGTGGTGTATATTATTTGCAAATGACATAATTTAGATTGACCAAACTCACAGTGAGGTTAACTCTAAGCTGGAGGTTTAGAGAAAAACTATTAAGTCTAAAGGGTTCAGGTTGAATATGACAAAGACAGAATACTTGAGGGGCAAGTTTAGTGATGAAACACATGAAGCTGATGTTGATGTGAGACTTGATACTCAAGCCATCCATAAGAGAGAAAAATTTAAATATCTTGGATCTATTATCTAATGTAGTGGAGAGATTGACGATGATATGACACATTGTAGTGTGCGAGGTGGATGAAATGGAAGCTCACATCCGGAGTATTGTGTGATAAGAATGTGTCATCAAAACTTCAAAAGATGAAAGTTGAGGAGATGATGATGTTGAGATGGATGTATGGGCTCTTTAGGAGAGATGCAGATATTTGGGATAAGGTGAGAGTGACCTCAGTGAAGGACAAATGTGGGAGCGAGATTGAGATGATTTGGACATGTGAAGAGGATATGCACGGAGCTCCAGTGCGGAGGTGTGAGATGTTGGATATGGATGGTTTCAATAGAGGTAGGGGCATGCCGAAGAAAAATTGAGGAGAGGTGATTAGACAAGATATGATACAACTTCCACTTACATACTAAGGACATGACCTTAGATAGGAGGTTATAGAGGACACGAATTCGAGTAGAAGGATAGTAGGTAGTTAGGTGTTGTCTAGCATATCCTTCCATACTAGTAGTCATAGTATTACGCTTGTAGATTCTTATTTTAAATTTATATTACTATCTATGGTTTCTTCCACTTTGATTAGCATAGTATTTTGTTGTAGCTACTGTCCCTTTTTTCGGAATGTTTGGCATGCTATCTTTAATATTTTACCGTGACTTCTCTTTCATTATCTTCTTTGAAATATTTTTCCTTAAGTCGGGGGTCTATCGGACAATCTCTCCACCTCCCAAGATTGTGAGATATACATTGGATATGTTGTTGTCGTCATTATTACATAGGACAACTGGCAATTTTTGCTATTTAGTTAGCAACTCAATTTAAATTCTTAGGCACTAATTCCTGTTTTTTGTAGCTTATCTTCCTATTCAATGAACATAAATAATCACGAGAGTAGAAAAAACCACAAAACTGTATGAGATAATGATGTTGTTTTGCCATGTATCTCTGGCATTCATTGAACTAGTTGTTGAAAGCATATGATGTAGTATATTTCTTACAATGTACTCCACGTAAGATTAATGTATTTAAAGAAAATGTCAAGAAGAACATTGACACGTATCCATCCTAAGCTCCGCAAATATATAGTACAGTAGTATGATATATCAAAATTATGTTTAAATAAGTATTAGCCTCCTACCGGGAAACATGCACCCCCTTTTTCACCCTAAAAAAAGTGACTGACGTGTAATGTGCCACTCCCATTGAGCTGGATAATTAAGATATACACTAAATAGAACTATCCCTTTCACGTTATGTAATGTGCATTGAATTTGGAAAGTGGCTCTTATATGGAATAATCCAGGGTGTTCTCATGTTCGTTGTATGTTGTGGTAGGGACATATAGTAGTGTGTTAGAGGGGGAAATTAAGACTACTAATTCCTATGAAAAAATGTGGATGCATGTGCATTGAGTTGGAGAACATGCACTCCTAAAGCTTCAAATGCATAAATAACTACTCTAATTCCCTATAATAAATATATAATAATTAATCTACACTTGTCTCATCGTCATCCATTGATCATTTTATCCCATTTTCCAGCAGATCATGCAGCCATAATTAGTAGTGCACTTGATTTTTATTTTTCACGTTTCGCTTTTTAAGAGTTAATTTTACTATTTTTTGGAGTTAAATTGAATTAGATTAATTCAATATTTTAGATTTTAAATTTAAATATTCAAAAACCATATGAATTACTATAAGTTGTAAGCATTCTCATATTAATATGATGGGAAAAAATTAAAATATTAATCAAAATTCATACCGTTTAACTCTCGAAAAGCGAAACGTGACAAATAATATTGAACGAATGAAATATTTAATTTAACTGAATTCATCATTTCATACAAGAAATATAGGATTATATTAAGTTCTAAACTCATAATTCGATAAGTATAATGCATTCATTATTTAAAAACTTTTAAGATTAAATCAATAAACTTTAAATTATGAATTTGGCTCTTTTTAACTTGTGGCTTGGATGATGATATATACTAACTTTGCGGCTCTGAAATATTTCTGCATTATCCTGTGATGTTTAATGACCTACCAAACCCAATCACCCCTACAACTCTTTACTATATAAATCAAGCATCCATCTCTTGGCAACATATATTAGCTACTCTTGTATACTTTCTTTTTTTCTCTTGACCGCTCAAGTTTTAATTTGCAAAGGACGTTATTGTTAACATTTGCCATAAAACAATTTTAATTTCTTGCTCTTATCATTATGGGTATTTCACAACGACCTTTAATTTCTTCTCTTGAGTTTCTTAACAAGTGTGATTTACGTGATCCTTTGTGGACAAAAGTTTTAGAAAAAGGCCATTACATGCAAAGGAGATCATGGCTATGCAGGAAACAAAGGGTGAACATTGGAGGCCATATCATGAGGAAAGAAAGATGTAGAAGTGTTCTAATGAAAAGACGGGTACGTGTAGAAGGTTCAAGAAGATCGAGTAACGAGGTTGACAAGAAAGTTAAAATCCTGCAGAAGTTGATTCCAAAATGTAATTCATCATCAATGGGTTTGGAGAGGCTTTTTAGAGAGACAGCTGATTACATTTGGGATTTAGAAACGAGAGTTAAGGTTATGAAGATTATTGTTAATGTGTTATCAGCTACGGATAGTAACTAAATAGACCTTTTGAGTCTTGAATGAAGGATCAGAGACTTAAATCATTTACCAATTATTCATTTTGTAAAGGCCTCAACTGGAAATATGTAACAAAAGGAATTATTGAGAGTATTCATCTTCTTGATTTCTTTGGGAAGAATAGATAGCAAGTGCAGGTAGAGGTCTGTGGACATGATGCCATGGTTTACAAGCCAGCTCGGTCTTTGTGAGAGCTTGATCAGTATTATTTTCTTTTATTGTGTGAAAAATTAACTTAATTATAATTAAGGATTAGTATTTCATTTCGGTGGGTGATTAATTATTCACATATGTAAGTGATTTCCTCTTCTTCTTTTTCATTTCGTTTTTGCCTTTTCTTTTTGGCTCCATAATATATAGACGTCCAATTTCATACATCTTTTGTCTTTTATCATTCCATCAACTTAATATAGAGTTGATGTACCCAATTGGTCAACGGAAAATAACTTAGGAGTGACAAAAAGTATTTGGTGAATTCTTTATATTTATGTTAATCTTTATGAACAAAGCTAACTTATTAGAGTACTTATACTGATGGAAGATAGCAAATATTTACTTATAAAACAGTACAATTGAATTTGTATACATGATCAAGAACACGTGAATCTTAAGTGACTGGTCTGACAATAATATTAGATAAAATGCAATGCTAGTAAATAATATTAAGACAAAGTAGAGGAGTATTAACCTGAGCCTTGTGTGAGCTTCTGGGCAAAGTCTCCCAGACTAGTATGAAAGTATTGTAATCGAGAGTAATATTATAGACTGTATTGTAGTAACTTGCATGTGATGATTTACAATGGAACTATGTGTCCTATTTATACATGAGCTCATGGGTACACACCCCATGATATATGCCCTCATAAATACAATAGAATGAACGCTTTAATAATTAGACAACTAGTGTCTCTATAAATGTCATTAATGCTCCGTTGGTAAAAGTATGTTTGATCCAGTAACGACTGTCCGTTGTAATTCAAATGGTTCACCTGAACTTCTGAATTACCAGTAGCGTGTATACAACATCTCCGGTCTCACTCTCGGCTTACCGGTAGCGTCATAAGCTGATATGGACCTGACTCAGTATCATGTGTCATGTGTCACAACATTATTAATACAACTTTATTATACAAATTTTGTCTTATACAAATAATCCCCGCACTTTTTGGATGCGTTCTCCGCGCGCTCGTAAAGTGGATTAAACACCGGGTTGTTAAAAAATCATATAATTCAGCGTAAAATTTGAAACACAATGATTGAAAAAATATCAAACATCACATCTCTGCAATGCTTCTGAAACGGCGGCAACTGACCATTTGCTTTGATCAACGCGAAGCATTGCAATGATGATGCACACCTTTTCATTTTCGAAACATTATATTTTCATATCATAAATAGAAGTCCAAATCTTACAAAGAAGACAACTACAATCTGTGTCAAACTTATAATCTTCAGAAACCTTCCTTCATTCTTCAAATATTCTTCCATAATGTCATCCACTAAGTCTTTTTCTTCACACGCTCTTAACAATAATTCTCCTCCGAACCGTCGCCCCAAGAAAGAGCATATTTCTCCTAAAGGTCAAGAATTTGACCTATACTCCATTGTTACAGAAATTCTTCCTTCTGGTTTCAATTTCACAAGAGACCTTCGTGTTCAAGATAACTTTGAACACGTTGAAGAGATTGAATCCTTGATAACTCCCGAAAATCTCCCTTTAAGTCATGAAAGATTGTAACTTCGACTCCAATACAATCATTAGAACAGTTTATTCAATTGATCGGATGCACCATTATGGTGAAGAATTTTCTATGGCTTATACATACCTTTTTACTATCGGTTTTAAACTCCCAATCCCAAAAATTATTGAAGACATTTGTCATTGATATAGAGTGCTTGAGAAAGTTGCTCCTCAAATTTGGAGATTCATTAACCACCTTTTCCTTATTTGTACCTTCATGAAATTTTTAGCCTTATCAAAGCTGAAGATGACTTTGACCGAGGTTGGTTAACCCGATTTATATTGCTCAATACTGATCAGATCCATCAACCTTCTTTGATCTTTTTCCAAAAGAGTGGAACCCCTCACGTGAGTATCTTTAGCCACAAACTTGTTTATTTTGTTCTAAATAAAGGAATTATCTAAAGGAATTATCTTCTTTTATATAAATATTGTATTTTTACAGCCGTTTTAGTTTAGCCACAATTGATCGATGGAATTTTCGAGTGGGTTGTCAGCCTTCTTCGTGCTTCTTCCAATACTATCCGCTCATGGAAAAGTATCACTTTCAAGTGGTGGAAGGAAACAACAACTAA
Organism: Przewalskia tangutica; assembly: GCA_029844215.1. Taxonomy (NCBI): domain Eukaryota; kingdom Viridiplantae; phylum Streptophyta; class Magnoliopsida; order Solanales; family Solanaceae; genus Przewalskia; species Przewalskia tangutica. Next base: position 37,082,586 of record CM056731.1, on the reverse strand, counting down.
GTCAGAAAAAAAATTCTTCTTTAATTTAGCCTACCAGAAGTTGGCTAGGAAGTCCTCTAGAAAACAAAGCAGATAAGGCTTTCACACTACGAACTCTGAATTCGAAGCAGTAAAGATGTCATTCGAATATAGTAGTTCTAGGGGAATTTGTTAGGAAAGGTTAGAGCGCTTGAAGCGAGATATTATCTAGAAGCTGGAGAGAACTGATGCGCGATTTAATGCACACACTTTAACGCAAGTGCACGTTGTCGACTCAAGTAATATAGTCTAGGTAAGACCGAATATCGTCCTCAAGGATTGGTTTTCAAGTACCGATTATCTATCCTATGGTATCTATTTGGTTAACGTAAATTGAATTGGAATTCTAACTAATAATGCAGGAAATAAACTAATTATAAAAAAATACTTTGATTTAAATCAGTTATGATGGATAATTAGGGCTTCCAAGATCATCAACTATCTACTCTATTCAATTATTAATACAATTAGACTGACTTCTTATTCTACGTTAAGATATCAGGTTTACTAATCCGTTTTATACTCCCGTTAAGGCTATATAAATACTCAACCCCAGTAGCGCTCCTTTCTACCTTTCGATGATAAGGATGACTCTATAGGAGGATTAAGAACAAAAACCCATGTTAACGCTACACAAGTAATTGAGGTATTTTCATCCCCAATTCGACCTATGATTACCCAACTACATCATAGTCACAACCTCCTCCTTTCGAAGTTTGATTAGAAATCATATAAATAATGATAATTAATGATCAAGTAATTACCAAGCATTCAAAACAACTATTGGATAAATCTTAAATAAGTGAAGAAGAAATCAACTAATATATTAATTCATGAATAGAGTTTCAAGTGAATCACAAGGAAATCCCTAATAAAGTAATTAGCTCCTAGCCATTGTCACGCTAAGAACTAATACAATCTCCATACATGAACTGAAATAAATAAAGCAAAAAGAAAGAAAAGAAAATACTCAAGAACGAGTCTCCAAGCCTTCTAGCATCCAAGGGTTGTGTTGTGGAATATTTACAAGATGGATTGGTGGATGGATGGATGTAGAATGGTGAATGGTAGAATGGAGAATGAATTCTTCTAATGATGTAGAGACTATTTATAGACCAAGAATCCTTTAGGTGAAGGGTTAAGAATTTGTAGGTAGGAAAAGTTATTAGAATCCTTTTAGGTAAGGGTTTTAAGGTAGGCCTTTTTTAGTGGCGTTTATTTTATAAATAAAAGCGAACCCTCAAAATGCAAAAAATTGAAAATAAAATAATAAATGCTAATAAAATAAAAGAGGCTTAAAGATTTTTTAAATAAAATGCTAAAATAAAAAAATAAAAGATGCTAAGTAAAAAAAGAGCGGTGCTAAATAAAATGCTAAGGGTTGAATGCAGCTGTCATGAGTTCGCCTCCAATTAATTCGTGAATTAATGATAACTAAATGAATGTCAAACTAGCTTAAAAAAAAAACTCGTAGGAAACGTTATCCATTTAGGTAGGAAAAGTTATCCCTTTAGACTCAAAATATGTCAAATTCGCCGAACTTCATAAATCCATAGCCAGCGCTGGCCATAAACCTGCAACTTTCTGAACTTCCAGCACATTGGGCGCCGGTGACGTTTTTCTGACGGATTCCGTCTCGTCGCCCTTTTTTCGTCCGGACTTCGTCTGATCTCCTCTATAATTTCCGGAACTTCTTAGACTTCATTTCTTGGCCCTTTTAGTGTGCAATTCCATCTCATTTATGCTCATTTCATCTCTTTTTCGTCATTTCTCCATTCTTGATCGCTGTGACACAAAAGAAAGGAAAACGACCCTAATATTGTATTAAACATAAATGAAATGAGTAAAATACTAATTAAAAATGACTCAAAAGGTGTATATAAAATACACCGATCAAGAACTAAAACTAACTCATTCTAAAGCCAAAATGAATCTTTAAAGCTAGGAAAAGTAGGGAAAGAAAGACGGAGCTAGCTTCCTGAATCATGGTAAGTCTAACCCTAATACGACCTCTTATATAGGTTCATTCTCCAATTTCCCCGGGATCCCTTTTCATTCTATTTACTCCTCTATAGGGCTCTTGGCAAGAAAATATGCGGCCCAAAAGGTGCCTTTCCAGGATGATGCCTTGTAACAACCCAAATCATAGGCGTCGTGGTGGCACCTACACAATCCCCCGATAGGCGAACTAATCCTAATACAAATATACAAGAAGGTTAAGAAAATGCGGAAGTGAATGAAATATAATTAAAATATCATTATCATTTAAAACATCATTTGATAACCAATTCTTACAATACAACCTTCTTTTTTTCCAAAACCTCGTCTGACTTATACAAGGACTCTAAGATACAATAGATGTGTCACGATCCAAACCGAAGGACCGCGATGGGCACCCGAACATCACCCGTTGGATACCGCCATTCGTACAATCAACGCATATTCGTAATTAAATATGGACTAAGCCGAAAAAGAAAGATTATATAAAACTAGGTAACCATATTTTATTTTTATATATATATATATATTTATATATATATATATATACTTATACCAAGGCCGATAAGATCATACAAGTCTACTACACCCACATGACAATATCTACAAGCCTCTAAAGAGTATACGACATCAAAAGGTCGGGACAAGGCCCCGCCATACCGAAATAGAATGCAAAAATATATCGTACCAAAATAGACCGACACTTCGAAATAAGGGGTGTGCCTCAACATCAAATGAATATGCAACCTACTAACGTGAATCGCCGTCCTATCTACGTGAACCTACGAGCATGAAACGCAGCGTCCTCCGACAAAAGGGACGTCAGTACAACTGATGTACTGAGTATGTCCGACATGAATAACATCATAGCAGGAATATAACAATATCTTAAACAGAAACAACTGACCAGTAGTAAATATATGTGAGACCCTAATACATATGCCTACCTGTTATGCAATGCGAATGCGGTATCATATTGGCCACACGTGCATCTTTCTTCATATCAAGCCACGCAGGCTTCATCCTTATCATATCCCAACTGATCATGGTTAATGAATGTATGCATGATGCAAATGCAGTATAATAATGTCCACACAGGAATCCTAACCATAACCGCTCTGTGGGCATCATGTTTTTATCAGACAACCTGATATCGGTCACATAGACATGCCATACAGGGGTCTTTCTTTTCATAACAGCCTCTGTGGGCATCAAGTTTTATCGATCACACATACAACCTGATATCGATCACACAGACATGCCACACAGGGTTCAATATTGATCTCTTAGGGCTCTTTTGTGATAGTATGTACCAGCTGCAGGTGGTGTGCGTATATAACGTCTTTCCTTTTCTCATATCCTCTACATATATATAATATTTACCATATAGTAGTGTGCATACCACAAGTGATCCAAGGTAATACATGAATGCAATGCAAATGAGAATGCGTGAATGACAATAAAACATTTTCTGAATAACCCGCAAGCTTTGGTACATTTGAAGATTACTTCTTCTAAAGAAAAGCCATTTGAACTTGAAAACAAATAGAAATTGAGTTGCTAGTTTATAAAAGTCTTTAATTCCAAAGTCATTTTCTATGTGACGAAAGAAGGATTCATAGCTACTGCCTGGGGGTTAAAGTAAACTCTAAATAAGGTCCAACTATCAGTTATATCAGTAAACACATAATTAAGATAAAACATTTTCGAATTTATCGGATGACAATAATATCCTTACCCCTTTGGCTAACACTGTGAATATCACATCTTTTTTGTATGCCTCAATAAAGACTTATGAACATATTTAGACATTCTTTTAACATAGGAATCAATAATATGAACAGTACCGGCCCTGAGCCAAAGCAGCCAATGCAATGGCTTAGGACATCATTTTTTGGGGGAAAATCACTATTAAATACAATAATAACCAAAATTTTAGGGGTCAAAATACACATTCCTCACATATTTTTGGACTCTAAAGAATCTCTAATAAAACCCTTCATATAAACTCAAATAACAAATCATTATTCACTAGGTTTACAAAAGCTTTCTCTCCACTACTCACTCTAGCTAGTTTAGAAATTAAACTTTCTGTTTCGTTTTCATTACCTTTGTAGATGAGCTAAGAGTCTCTCCTAACTCTCTTATATCAACCTGAACCTGAACTTCTGTGCCGATAGGAAGTCAAACAAAATCAAGAATTCAAAACTCTAGGTCTCTAACACTTTAAAGTTTCTCTATCAGGTATAACTCTAAATTTAAATTATCCGTTTGTTTTGTTTTTGCTCTCTATTAAATTTAGATATTGAAGGTTCATGAGCAGTATGTAACTAGATTATTAAGTTTTTTATTGTTTAATAATAATATGAAATATTTATAGGTTTTTGTTGTTCAATTAAGACTGTAATGATTTAAGTTTTTTTGTTGTTCAACCAGGACCGTAATTATGAGAAAACAATCGTCCGATGCTCAAAATAGACAGAAGAAAAAAGATAGGGATGCATTCGCAAAAGAATATGCTAAAGGTAGTGGTCTTTATAGGTTTGTGAATCCAATTAATAATGTTGAGGGCGGAGAAAATACTGAGGGGCAAGACACAAATATAGACCTTGAAAAGTTACCAGAAGATGTTGAAATAATGACTCATGTTGACACCAATGATGAGAATGAAATTATCGAAGCAGTAGAAGATCATGTTGATACCAATGATGAGAATGTGCCTCCAAACATTAATGATCCTACGAATTGGGATAAGTTTGGAATCAATTTTCGAGACTTCATAGTTGAGAAATGACCTATGAGGGAGAATATTGAAGATGACAATTATCCTCTTGATGATAACAATAGACACTTCTCAAACTCCTATTACACCCAGGTATTGAAAAATGGGGAGAAACAAAATCGACAATGACTCGTATATTCAAAAATATTTTAATAAGGTTTTTTATTTTTGTTGCAAGTTGTTTAATTTTCGTGGCAAGCCTGGTAATGTTACTTTCACTGGATTTAATAATTGGACAAATCTTTCTACGAGAATTAAGGAGCACGAAAATGATCAGGATTGAAGTGCATGCGGGATTGAAAAGAATTGGAAATGAGATTGCGGAAAAAAGAAACCATTGATAAAGAACTTCAGAAACAAATTGATTCAGAGAGAGGTTATTGGAGATAAGTGCTGTTTAGGATAATTCTAGTGGTTAAAGTTGACTATTTTATATGCTTAATGGTTCATGTTGATACATCACTTCAATTCAGGTTTGATCAGTTTCAAATATATGATAACACTTTTGGATTTCTTTTTGTGAGAAAATTGAAGTTCGCGAGCTTATACGTCATGCTTCATGCATTAATCTGGAAAAAAAATTGAAGCGTGATTTTGTTTCTGATATCGATGGGAATGTCTTATTTCTTGAGTTAAGAGTTCTTAAAGAATGCATACCCGCGAAAATAAAATAAAAAACAATTGAGATGTTGAACTTTTTGAAGAGTATGGAAGGTTGTTACCCGAATGCCAAAATTGCTTATAGAATTTTGTTAACTATACCAGTGACAGTCGCTTCCGGAGAAAGATATTTTTCAAAACTGAAGTTGATCAAGTCGTATCTTCGTTCGACTATGTCACAAGAAAGGTTGAATGGACTAGCTATGATATCAATTGAGAAGAAAATGCTAGTGAATTCCAATTTCGAAAGCTTGATAAATGATTTTGCTAGCAAAAAGGCGAGGATAATGTTTCAATAGCAATGCTCGTATACTCATCAGGTAATATTCTTGTTACTTAGCTATACAATTTTGAATAAGGTTGCAACCTATATTTTTATTATATTAGGTTAATAATCATGTTTAAGTAGGTCTAGATACTTGTTAATTATTTTTGGTGGGGACAAAAAAATTGTAATGGCTTAGGGCATCCCAAATCTCAGGATCGGTCCTGAATATGAACATTCCTTAACTACTAGGAGTAAAACAATTTATGGAACAATATCACAATTATATTTTGTTACATAGAACATGCCAAAAGAAAGGAATTATTTGCCTTAACATACCTCGATTTCACTTAATACTATATTGAATTGCTGGAGCAATTTCTCCTTCTCGAATGAAACCAAAATTTACGAGCTTCCTGTACTTGCACGATTTTCCTTTCCCAATTTCCTAACACTAATCGTGAATTGCTGTCTAATGGTAACATAGATGTGTTTGAAACAGTGTGCTTCAGTTGGTTTCTAAAGCATGACTAATTGATCTAAATATTTGTAAATGGCTTAAAAGTTTTCAAAATCAACATCTTTAACAGCTACGAACTAACAGCCAGGTTGTTTTTCATCATTGTTCTTATGCATTGAGGGTTTACTACCTCGTATAAAGGATGTCATGTGGAGATAAGTTAGTGCTAACACGTGTAAGATGACATGCAGTACTTTTCACCTAATTACTTCTTTTCACTTAGCCACTAGGTAATTCATTAAAAAGCTACGCGTACACCTCTCATTAAGTCTTGTCCCCTTGAATAATTAATTCATCTCGTAATTAATTAATTACATGCATAATTAATTTTAGATCTCACTTCATTTAAATTTTAATAACTCTTAATATCTTTATATACTCAATGTTATAATTCTTGTAATATGACACTAGTCCATAACCTCTTTATGCATACTCCAAATTTATTCTCGATCCCCGTTGTCACACTTGTTACGTTCAAAATTATCTCGAGGTTTTATCCTTCTTGTATACTAATCTCCTCATTAGCATACGTGAATATAACATAAATTTTTCAGGGTCCGATCTACTTGTCTACGTTAAGGTGCTCAAATCATTGCCCAAAATTACGGGATGTTACAAGATGAATGAGAAATGGAACAACACTGCACCGAGTGAAGGAGGGCAGTCTAAATGAGTTGAAAACCAAGGCCTCCGGAATGAGTGGTCTGCCTCAACTTTTCGTGCACCAAACTACAACAAGAATAGATCGAGTACTTACATCCACGTAAAAGATGCAACAAGTGTAGCATGAGTACACAATGTATCCTCATAGGCATCATAAGCCGACAATGATGGATGATACACAACGAGAGATAAATATCAAGTTGATACCAAATAATCGTACACTAACAATTCAATCAACTAAATAAGTCACATTATCCACATATAGTTCATAAATCGTTATGTCACTTTGTCCATATAAGGGTCTCTGAAATCATGAAACCTCAAAATCACATAATACCGATCAATCATATAAACACCCAATTCACACAAAGGTTCATTAGTTGCATAACTATCCAATCCACAATAAGGTTCATGGAACCCACTCAAATCACATAGAAGTTCATCAATCACAGAAATAACCTAATTCACAAGTGAGTTTATTAATCCCAAAAATCATGTTTGACCTCACACACCATGTTAGACAACGCATTCGTTAAGTTGACACTTAGTTCATTAAATTGTTATCTTTAAAACACTCCACGGTAGGGGTTGAAAATACTTCGTTAACACCTTATTATCCCCATTCCTTCCCCTAAGCACGACTACACACGAAATATATGCAAGACAATTATTAGTTCATTTAGACTCCTTCAAGTAATTATCATTACCTTACCTTTTTATCAAGACAGAAGTTCCTCACACATAAGACATATAAGCAAGGACTACACGATAACGACTCAGCAACCATGCCAAACAATCCCTCACTATACCTGTCACGATCCGACCCGACGGGCCGCGACCCGACGCCCTAACTGGATGCCATTACACTAACCTGTCACAAAATCAACTGACACTTAAGGATAATAGAAAATTTCGGCATAACGCTGCATCTATAACATATACCCAAAATAGGCGAGCCGACAAGGCTGTCTTACACAATTAACCAACAATTACAATAAGTTAGCCGACTAGGCTGTCGTCAAATAGCATCACTTATATAAGGAAAGCGATCGAATAAATGGCAAAGTCGCCACTATATACGGAACATCCCAAAACAAGTGCAAAGACAATTGACCAAAATGCATAACAATCTTCACAAAACCAAAACACACCTACGCTTCACAACTGGCTTCTGCACTTAAGAGTATGACAACGACATAAGACGGGACAGGACCCCGTCGTGCCCATAAATATGTACAATCAAAATAGGAGAGGTTCTGTACCAAAATAATTGGCTCCGGAACAATGGAGCTCTTCAACAGCTGACAGATGTCCTAAACTAGAGGGTCACCTAACCGAACACATATACCTGCGGGCATGAACGCAGGCCCCCGAAGAAAGGGGGTCAGTACGGAATATGTAAGGCAATACTGAATCATAAAACAAGGAAAAGCGTAACAGTAAGCAAGTTTAAAAAGCAACCTGGGAGTAACCTGGGACAGCACTTTGAACCATGTCATATGGTCCCTTACACAAATTATAGCATACACAATATAACTATAGAATATCTTACTTGTAGCCGCTTCCGGCTAATAACTCAATAGTCCCTTCGGACGGCCGCTTCCGGCTAATAACATAATAGTCCATTCGGACGGCCGCTTCCGGCTAATAATATAATAGTCTTTTCGGACTGCCGCTTCCGGCTAATAATATAATAGTCCCTTCGGACTGCCGCTTCCGGCTAATAATATAATAGTCCCTTCGGACTGCCGCTTCCGGCTAATAATATAATAGTCCCTTCGGACTGCCGCTTCCGGCTAATAATATAATAGTCCCTTCGGACGGCCGCTTCCGGCTAATAATATCACCTTCATATCAACACAAACTCACTCCACATATATCATTTCAATTCATATCATAAGTCACTAATTAATTCATCACAATCCAGTTATTAGCCTTAGACTTTCATAAGAAGTTATCAAATTTGTATCTCACTAGACTTAGGAGGACATACTTTCAGGTTCGAGGGTAGAATTGTTATCAAATTATTACTACTTATATTCTACTCAATCTCATCTTATTGGCCTACCCAAAGAATAAGTGATCATATCAGTACAAAGGGATGATACTATGGAATGTAGACATAAATCGTAAACGAAATGAAGTAGTAAAATCTCGCACCCCCTTCGGAATGATTTTGAAAATCAAACTTTAGGTTTCCTTTAGTATAAAACTCATTTCCTCGAAATCATTAGTAAAATCATATACACAACTCAACTTGGCACCTTATGGGTGTTCCCTTTGGAAGGGAATAGGAGTACAATATCAATAAGCCATCACAAGAAACATTTAGACCTTACTCGTCTAAGAATGGAATCATATGGAGTACATATAAAATGAATAACATCGAGAATCATGCCAAAGGAAGAAAGGTTTGCCTTACATACCTCTTAGTCGCACAATCAATGCAATACTAGGATACGTCTCGTCTAATATTCCAACCTATAATAAGGGGTAATACGCTTGTTAATTTTATGATTTCTAACGTAGTTACATTGAATGACAACTTCATATTTCTACGAAAATTTGGGCAGCACTTCCCCTGTTTATGTGCGTATCCACAATTAACCAACAAGTCAATTAAACCAACAATCCACTATTATTCCAATATATAATCAAGTTAGGCTCCATATACTACATTTACACAATCATACAACCTCCTTTCCCTTTATACTTATGAAAGACCACAACTTCAACAATTAAGGCGATTAACACACCTATATACCATGTTGTTATCTTACATTTTTAAGCTCTAAACAACTCTTAAAAAAATGTCACAACAATGTCTAAAAAATTTCTTAAATTTTCGGTCAACCCATATTTTTGTTCCAAAATTCTTCTCTTAATTCTTAAGATCCAATATCATATTTCCATACTCCCATATAACTAATTACCACTTAAATATTAAGATTTCTCTTCAATTTCCAACATGCAGTTGGTGACAATACTAACAACAACAATACTACATTCCAATGTACACAAATGGGTTCTAGAATTGGCTACAACATCCAAACTTCACATGCATTATCTTTAATCCCTAGTTTTTACTAACACCCATTTCAATTCCTTAATTATACAACATGCACTTCAATCATTCAATTGAAAGAAAGAATTTTACCTTAGTTTTTGAGCCAAAAGCAGTTGTGTTTGCTACGGTTCTATCGATTTTTAGCTTCAATTTTAAGACTTTTTCAACTCCAAATTAACATGCATCCAATCTATAATGTTAAACCATCACCCTTACACGTTTTCTCTTCCAAAAATTCGTCCAAAACTTGAAATTTCGTGGGCTAAAATTCTGCCCCAGCAGCAGCATTTTTGTTCACTGTTTTTGTCAGCTGAACTTGTAATGTCTATAACTCTCTACTACGATGTCCTATCGACGAGCGGTTTGTTGCGTTGGAAACCAGATTCGATGAACTTCATTTTTGGCTTTTGAAACACCCAAAAACTCCCAATATACTAGGAGATATACCCATCCAAAGTTGATTAAAAATCTGTCATCAAATCCCGATTTCTGCCCTAATTTTCTCCAATTTTTGGCTTCTAATTGTTAGATGGATTAATTTAGGAAGAAGATGATAAAATGACTTCAATTCTTGGCTAAGGATGGGTGTAATTTCGGTTAGTGATTGAGAGAGAAGGAGATGAAAATAGTGTTAGAGAAATGAAAGTGAAAATAGAATAGGGAGGGTTTTGTATAAGCCTTAGACCAAATACCCCAAAATCTGAAAATTTATTTTTAAACTTACACTTTGGCCCTTTCAATGCCCTTCTTAGTTAAAAACAACCCCAAGTAATAAATCTTAATCCCGCTCCTATTAATCTCAACACTCGTTGCCTTAATTTCTTATCATCGTATCTTATATACATTATTAATCCATGACGGAATATATATATATACTCAATTATCATTAAGAGAAGTTCCCGGCGTCACCTCCGTCATTACCAAAAATTATTCCGTATTAACATGTAAGAATATACTTAAATTCAAAATTTTGAATGTTAATCCTTAATGACGTTCTTAATTATCGTCTTAAACTTACGAGGTGTAACAATACCCATCACTAAGTGAATCATTTAACCATAAGAGCACATCTGCGTACTCAGTACCCCTAATTTACAATTAAGCATCACAGATTACATGTCATAATTTAACATCAATTTCTTAGACTTGCATGTTGTAATCACATCACCAAACACGTGACAGAAATTAAGTCAAGCCTGACAACCAACACAGTTCAATAAGAACAATCCTGCAATTCACTCCATCACAATACTCAACCAATCATCAAATGTCAGTCCAACACTTAGTTTACCAACCGATAATCAAAAGAAATGATGTATGTATGGTATCAATTATATGCATATTCCAGGTACCTTTCCATCTCCCTTATACATGTGTTTAAATTATATGAACTACACACTCACAGGGAACCCGCAAAGTCCATATACGCCTCCAAAATTTCTCAACGGAGCTCATCTCTTGGCTGAAATAATTTGTTGCAGGCGTGCAACTCGTTCCCCGCATATCATCATCATCACAAGGTTTCTAATAATCTCATAAGTATTCTTACATTCCAGGTCTCTTGAATCCATAGCATTTTCATACCACTCTCATATTAATATTATCAGAATCATGAGTGTATGAATGTAAATGACATTGACAATTCAAGGCAAGAAATCAACATGTAACGTGCCACGATCTAAAATTACTAAGTCGTGTTGGCACCTACCACTTCCTACCTCGGTAGGTGAACATGTCCTTTAAAGATTCACCCAATAATATAAATAAATAAGAAGAACGGTAGAAGTCTATTACCATGGATATATGATAATACGAAATACAATAACTACCCAAGGGATCTGGTCTAAATAGTACAAGAGCTTCTAAGTATACAACTAGAATAAAAGTTACAACTACAACCTGAATACACTTATGTTTAAGAAGAGAATTAAAAAATCTAGATGAACTCCATGAGATCTTTGAAGGCTAATCAAATCTCGCTGAAGTTCCTGAAATAACTCTACACCCCAAAAAGGGTGTAGCAAGAGTAGTATCAATACAAACACTATGTACTGGTAGGTATCATGGGAAGACAACAATTAACTAATATATATAAAGGAATAAACTAAAGAATAGACATTCTCACAATCAAGTACAAACCCTATCACAGTCTAACAGTAAATAACCCAAGTATCGAGTATTCAGTCAGAAGTTAAGAGATACAAAAATGAAGTAATCACCCATGTAAGACTTGCAGTAAGGTGAATTACACTCGATCTCAGTAGTTTACCATCATAGCCTAGGCATAATCTCTAGTCCTCAAATCCATTAAGTGTCTAAGTAAGAGATCAATAAGGAAACAACATCTCAAAAGAATTAACAATCAAAGAATCAAGGTTGAAATGCATCATACATTACACTAAATGCAACGACCAGAATCAGAGATATGAGTGGATGTAATGTGGATGTATATGCGATGCAATGTAATGCACTGTCCAACTGTCGCATATCAAACATACAAGCTTCGGGAGAAATATTTATACGTCCCAATAGTCATGACTAGGGTTGCACAAAAGTCGGTCCGGACCGAAAAATCGGACCGGACCGGACCGAACCGGACCGAGAAATTCGGTCCGGTCTTCGGTCCCTGTGATTTGAGATTTCGGTTTTCGGTCCGGTCCGGACCGATTTTTATTTTATTTTTTATAATATATATAATATATATATAATTCATAATATCCTAATATATATAATATATATAATTTATAATTTTCTAAATTCCTAATATATATAATTCCTAATTTTCTAAATTTCTAATATATAATATTATATAATTAAGCTTAGTTCCGGTGCGCTTTAAAAAAATGAATTTCCAATCAAATTGACATTCTCGGACGGTGCCACGAAATTTTTACGTTGAAATCTATTGTACATCACGAGATATTTAGATTTGAAAATGGGAAAAACGTAACGATTTGGGGGAAAAGTGAAATTGAGGGGCAAGATGGACGTTTTTGGAGAAATTGGAGGAATCAAATTGCTTCAGATTTGGCCTCCTCAGACGTAAAAATACGCGAAACAAAAAAATTAGGTAAAGCGGACGTCCGAGCGCAGTTATGACCGTATAAAGTTTGATCAATTTACAACCTATATTTGATATGTCAATACGTCCAGCGGAGGGGCGGGTCAAAGTGGATACGGCGGGGGCGGAGTGGTGGTGGTGGTACTCGGGGACTGGGGGTCAGTACCCGGTCCATTCGGTCCAAAACCGACCGACCGAATGACCGGACAGGACCGGACCGAGAAATTCGGTCCGGTCTTCGATCCAGACAATCCGACTGTTCGGTCCTCGGTCCGGTCCGGTTTTAACCCTTTGTGCACCCCTAGTCATGACCCATGAGGGATCTATGAAGTCCATGTACCAACCACTATGTATCACACAGCCTAGAGATGACTCTACCACCCACCACACCGCAAGCCATTATGTATCACATAACCTATATTGGCTACGCAATCAATATGTCATAAAATCAAATTTGTTTCCTTCTTACTTATCACCATTATACCAATCACTGATAGTATCAATGTATCACAAAATCACCATCACACCAATTATATGTAATGTCAATGTATCATAGAAATGAGGATGAATGCATGTATGAATGTTAAATCTAACGCTAATCATGAGATGAATAAACATAACATCATCTGTAAATCAACTACCAATATGAACTCATTTCCAAATCTTGTACAATACCATATCCGGAACAATTTCCATTCGGACTATGTATTAACACTAATTGTATATGCAAGAGAAGTCATACAAAATATGCACGTAACAAATACCATAGTAGAAAGCCTCTGATGTTTCACTTTCCCTTTTATCGTTATTAATATCAAATCACAGTTCAGAACAATGAATTATATAGAATGTGTATGAATGATATGCATGTATCAATCTCAAGTGTAAATTATAAACAAATCTCAATCGTGCAACACGTGGACAAAAATCATAATATCAGTGTCAAGTCGAGTCATTTCCTATATCAATGTTAATACCAAGATAAGTGACATACAACTATAACACAATCATGATATGGAAACTAAGTGCAAATCTAATATCAACACTAGGCAGCAAGTCAATAAATAAGACAACAAGTCCACAAATCAGTCACCTAAGTAATCCATCATAACTTCATACTCGATGGCATACATGTTTTATCCAATAGTAACTAACTCTACATATGTTTCGCTAACCGAAGTCTAACCAGAAGGTAAGTCGTAACCTACCTGGATGCCAAGCGGGAATCACAATGATCACACTTGAGCCTTGCCTTTCTAAGGATTGTGATAGTACTCGAAGTCTAGTCATTATTAAGATCTAAGTTAGAAAATAAAATTAGCAATACCCATAACAATAGATTATTCCTTGAATCCCAAACAGCTAGGGGAAAAGGGGAAATATGTCCACAAGGATAAAACGGTCATTTCGAAAGTGAAATATGAAATTTAATATTCTAGGAGTTCAATCCCACTAATCAATCGCTAAAATAACTCAAGACTATGCCAATTTCATCAATTAATACAAAACCCCCAATTTGGGTATGAATCCTAATTTTCCAACCTTCAAATTCATCACATAAATGGAAGATTCAAGCTTAACGATTACTAATTAGTGGAATTCATGCTTAGATTAACAAAACCTATCAATTAAGTCTCACTTTCAAGCCTAACAATCAAATAAACCCTAACTAGATTGAACTCGTCTATTCCAACTAATTTCTAGATTGTTTCCACCATTAAATCAACTAAAGAAAGGTAAATGAAGGTAATGCAAGGCCAAGAAAGCTTACCACAAGAAGAATTCACTTAGATCTAGTTTCTTGAAATCGTCATAAGAGTATTTTGGAGAGCTATTTTTTAAATGAGGAAGTGAAAGATTTTATCTTACACAAAAGATTCTGCCTCTGTTTTCCCGTCGTCTGTTGCAGCGGGCTTCTATGCTTGCGGTCAACTACCCGCGCTTGCAGTCAAACACAAAAACCCAACCCTTAGCTGCAGCAAATGGTCGTCTGCAGTAGTGGTGTCTATCTGTTGGGGCGCACTGAGGCTCTCCCCAGCGAATACACCAGAACCAATAGAAAATAGCCTTATAAAATTTCAACCCAAAATCCGACAATCACCGGAAACCTCCCTGACACAAATCAGATATGCAAAACACATTACGGACTCACTCGTGATCTTGGAATTTCCATCAGAGGTTTATTTCTTCGAGCCAACCCCCAACGGCCAAAACTAACTTTCCAACCAATGGTCAAGAATACTTTTGAGGGCCTCGAGAACCAAACCAACTACTAGTATAATGTTTTCTTATAAGATTTTCAATTTGCTCAAATAAATCTTTATATTATAGTCTAAAAGGTCCATAAATTATAAATAAAACAAAAGGAAAACCATTTATTAAAAAGCCATTTTAAAAAAAACGACAAAAATTTCTAGAAACTTAACATATGTTTACTTTCTAATCCAAGGACAAATCTGTCTTCTAATTAGCCCAATCTTAACCGTATGGCAGCTCCATCTAATGAGAAAATTGGGAATCTCGTGACCCAATAAGTTTGAGCTTGGGCGTACAAAGTACACAAATAGCTACTTGAAGAACAGGCCACCATTTAAGACATTTGGAATAATACAATTTATTTATGTTTTAGCCATTGGAATCAAACTTCAAACCTCGCTATGAGCTTTCTACTTGAGTCCTCCTAGTCTAAAGTTGGGAATTGGCCAAATATAACTTCGGACCTTCGGGGTGAAGTTGAATTTTAAAGTTTGAAATAGGAGCTTTATATTCGAGCCTGAGGAATCTCAGTTGATTAGTTACCTGCAAGGTGAGGGTTCGATTTCCCACTTTGTAATCCTCTTTCCATTTTCCTTCCCCTACCCTCTATGTAATAAAAATAAATTAAAAAAAAAACATACTTGAGCCAACTTCTAACTTCAAATCTTCGGATATGAAACACAAATTTTATCCTTGCCGACCTTTTTCACCTTGATTAATTCCTTGTTGTATTCAGGTGACTCAGTTATTTTGCCTGTACGTTAGAGCTAATAGGAGCTAATACAAATCATTAGTCTCAAGAAGAAGTAGCATGATGCATATTCTACACAACTAAGTAATACAAATAGCAGAAGCTTTGACATTAGAATTGGAAGAAGTAGCACCAGTAATATTTTGCCCTCTTCTTCAAGTGTAGGCCTGAGCTAAACTTCAAGCTCAGGTATGATGTTTGCCTCTTCGAATAATTTTAAATACGTTGAAAAGTTTGGTTAAATTTTTAATAACACTTTAGAATAAGTTAATTGGTGCAAATCCTACCTAGGTTTGCCTTTCGATGTGCAAAAGGAAACCATAAAAATTTAGAACTTTTTTTGCGATGAAATTATATTGTCACCAAATCAAAAGAGTTTAATCTTATATACGACACGGTGTAAATAAATTTTTTACACCACCAGATCATTCAAAAGATATTTAGAGGATCCTCCTTAAAAAGTGAATTTCATAATCTTAAATAAGACAGGTTACATGCTGCAACATATAATATATAATGAGATAATAATATAATTTCTTATATATATGAGTTAAATCTTACTAGTAGACACATAGCGGAAGATTAGTGCATCGGACTGTCATTTTTTATCATCAAATCTCCATTTACCTCTAGAGGGTGGTTTCTCCCTCTTAAAGCCCTATCCTCTCACCTTCTAACCAAACCAAACGCATACTCCTATAATGTAAATATAGTGAACGGTCCCTTGGGTGAAGAAACAACAAAGAACCCTAAAATTATTCGTTAAGCTCGTGATCATTAAATACAACATTCCCTAGCTAGGCCTCCATGTATACATACATATTCTCGAAGAATATGAAACAAGCATATTAGGCACAGGTAAAGAGGCTGGAGGGTACATATGCTGATATGCAGTACTAATAAGCTAAGTATACTGCTGAAGTAGAAAAGTATAAACATCGTAGAGGATCTGAAAACGTCATCGTTAGAGTCATAAATTTTCCGTAAGTTTCGATCAGACGATGAATATAGTAGAAATGCTAAAAATTAAAGTACCACTAGCTAACGATCGAAGTAATGCGTATAGTGGATGTTAATTATTTAACTAATAATTGCCATCTATATGCTACAAGTACATCATTATACTAGCATATATACATCATCTGTAGTCTTGCTTTAGCACCGTGGAGGGCATAAGATCCTGTAGAAGCCCCTGGTCAGCTCCCATCATGTCAGTAGTGCAAAAGCGTCTTCCTTGAGCAACAAAAGCAGCAAGATCAAGCTGATTATTCAAGGCTAAAGGATTTGTCAACTCGTTGAAGGACCGATTAATATTGAACTGCATTGGCAGAGGGAAGGCGGCACTGGCAGGTGAAGGGAGTACTCGACTTGGATAGCAACTAGGGCGGGGCATGATCGTGTTCATCGGGCTTGGATGAGTATGTGTTCCTTCGTAGGTAGTCACCACTATGCTTGGGTCACTGAAACATCGCTCTACTCTCTTCTTTACATTGCATGTTGCACTTGTGCAACGATAGTAGTTCCTGAAACAAAGTCATAATCACTAGGAGTTGGTTAAGTGTGTATAAAGCTTTAACTTTAGTCTTATTGGAATATATGCATGATGTTTATACGCCTAAATGCCGTATTTTATTCATATTCCTACCTTGTTCAGAGACACCTAACTTATGTTAATTTTTGCATTATGAACTGATATGTGTTGTTATCGCATCTAGGTACTTAACGTGAAATGTTTTGGAGATAAAACATTCGTCCGAGTGTGAGTGGGTCCATGAACCTCGCCAAGCAAAGGTTGGAGCAAGCCACAAGCTCACCATACACCTCGACAAGCGAGCTACAGGGATCAAAAGAAGTTGTAGAAAAAATGTGACAAGGGTGCAAAATAGATAACCAACCTTGCTGAGCGAAATATGTGGCGACGAGATACCTCACCATGCACCTCGCCCCGTGAGGAAGGTGCTCCAAAATGCCAAGTTGAGAACTTTTTGTCTAAGTGTAAACTGGACACCATAGCTCGCTAAGCGATGCCCAGGCCGAGGTCCTACCTCGCTCCAGCGAGCTCTGGTGTCCAAATGGCAGCGGGTTTTAAAGTCCAACTCCGTTAGGACTAGTTTATTAGGGTTTTTTTTCAACACTATAAAAAAGATCTTTTGCACAATTGTTTACACAATTTTTGACCTAGGGAGAGCTTGAAACTGCCGTGGAGGTCGGAGATTATTAGATTTACCTATTTTTCTCCTTACTACTAGTTTTCATATTTTTTTGAATGATTTGTTGTTTTTCCTCCATGTCTATGTGGAGCTAAATTTCTCATTCTAGTGTTATGGTTCTTTCATGAACGTTGTTATTCGAATATTGATTTTAATTAATTAACTTATCGTATTGGTTTATTTATTAAATCTTGAGCTTAAAATTTTGGTTGCTTGATCACCAATCGAATACTATCTTTAATTCTTAGATTGAACTCAAGAGAAGAATACTAGAATAACAATATGGTTAAATAGAGCATGATCTCAAATTCTCAACTCTGGGCATCGGGGAGCGGATTTGCGTGAGATATACCTAGTTCGCCCTGCTTGATTGATATACAGTAAATATAAATGTATTTGTGTTAAGGTTCATGACCATAGAGATATAGGCGTGAAAGTAATATGAATAGGCGACTACAGGACTCGGGAGATTCGCAGTCGTAATATCAACTCTGTAAATCAGTAAACTAGATAAATTGACATATTGAATCAACTGATGAATACATCGTAATTCTTAGATAAATCATAGCCCTAGATTGATTTCATCTCATTGATAATATAAAAACTCGATCTTTCTTGGTTGAAGTTCATTATTTATTTTCTTGTATTTTAATTAGTTTACAATTACAACCTATGGATTTCCTCTCTTGTATAGATAATTTAGATCGTTTAATTTAGCTAACGGTTAATCACAAGTCCCGGTGGGTTCGACATCCGATTTCTAAAATCACTATATTACTTGTACGATCACGTACACTTGCGTGTGCGTTCGGAAGCAACAAATTTTTGGCACAGTTGTCGAGGACTTAGAAATTAACTGTTTATCTAGATTAGACTTTTCTTTTGTCTATTCAAGATTTTTTTATTATTTCTTTTTTTATATATTTTGGTATTATTCTTGACATGGCATCTTGAAACGAAAATTTACCGGATGTTAGATATTCATATTCTAGTGATTCTTGTCTACTTTGTGAAGGCCCCACTTATGGAAAAATTATTCATTAATTTGGATCATACGGGGTGAGTTGTGTGACTCGTCTAAATCCTATGATTGGAACCTTTGTAAATGGTGTGGTTGTCAGTAAAAAAAGTGTCCTAAGTGTTGTTCTAGTCTCTCTCAAGTGATTGTCACAAAGTGGATATTGTGAGTGATACTTGACTATTGGTTTGATCTCAACGATTAGAGGTATGGGGGGATTATCTTGATGAAATTACAAGTGACATGACATACTTCATGGAAGAAAGAGCAAATATCAGACAAGAGAGACCAATTTAGTTCAGATATCCGCGACATGCACGACATGCAGGCTCAATTAAATAAAAAAGTTGAGGCGTCTAATACCCAACTACCAATTGTCGTGGATAATAGTCAGGATTTGAAGCAAAAAGAGGAATTTCAGTCATTCGATCAGAATATTGTAGATGATGTTGAGGTTGAGTGAGTATATATTAGTGAGGATGTCAAAAGTAGCACAATTTTGGAGTTGGGGCATGTCGGCCCTCATTCTAAATATTTTTCTACATTGTATTTGGTTAGCGACATAGAAATCGAGCCTTCCAAGCCTTTAGAGAAGTGTATAGATGAGGAACAAGATCCTTAAATTCTAAAATTTGTCACACCGAAAGACAAAACGACATTCTTCACTTAAGAGCCAAGAAGTGCAAGATGAGATATTTATTGCTTGGTTCCTTTATATTCACACCACCACCCCATATTCATGATAGAAAATTTGATGCAAATTTGAGGGCACAATTTAAATCATCAAAGTGGAAGGAAAAGTGATGAATGTCATGGTGTTGTGTCGCGACGTTAAATCAAGCGCTTGTTGGAAGGCAGTCCAGCTTGTATATATTTTTATTTTATTTATTTTTTATAGTGTCACGTTTTATATTTTTTGTTTTGGGGATCGGTAGAAGTCTGAGTACCCGAAATTAAAAGTTGAGGAGTATGTTTGGGATTAAGTGTGTGATTGCCCCAACCCTTGATGTTGAGGATTATGATGTGAGCAATGCCCTAGAGGACCTCAAAGAGTATTTCTTACCTTACTTTATTTTGTTTTATTTGTAGATGCATTGAGGGCACTGTATCCCTTAAGTGTGGGATGGGAAATGCGTCCCTGTGTATTGTAATTTTTTGAGGTTAAGGGTGATGACAACTATGCCTAAGATTTTTTTAGTAGTTTTCAAGTCTTAAAAAGTCAGAAAAATAAAATTCAAAAATATCAGGAACTAATCAGAATAATAACGGATTAATCAAATAAAAGGTAGCCCCGTCTTTATATAATATACCTGGGGAAAGGGCTGTTTTTGACAGCTTTTTGGCCGTATTTTCTCCATCTGTAACCATCTTCCAGAAAATCAACCTCACTCTTTGTCATGAATGCAAATCTCGGCTCTCTCTGCTTCTTCTCACTTGTCTTCTTCGCTTTCAACCTGCCAACCCCCAAAAACGCCAAACACTACTTAGCAAATTATTATCCTCACATGATCTAATTTTTTGAGTTGAGCTAGAGCTAGAGCTAAAAAAAAACACAGAAAAAGTACAAATAGCGTTTTTTAGCTAAAGTGCAAGAAGCAATTAATAAGGACATACTGCTGTTTAGTCTTGGTCTGTTGTTGTTGGTGATGATGCTCTACAACTTCCCCATCTGCATCATCAGTACTATGAGGGTGGCCCTCAGAGGAAATGGAGGAACAATTAGGAGTAGATGGCGTATTCAATAAGTTACATGATGAATCACCTGCTACAGTACTTACTGTAGATATTTGCTTTACTTGATCTTCAGATATACAAACTGCAGGTTCTACTTTTGGTAACTCAAAGACTGAATTAGCTGATGATGAACAAAAGTCTTGAACACCTAATAACTCCATGAACCCTAAAGATGATGCAGTACAGTAATCTGACATTAACCCTGTAAATGAATGGTTAGTCACTTGAAAATTATCAAAGAAAGACATTGGATGATGATCTTCTATTTTTATCTCTTTGTAGCTTTCCATTTCATTAATCACAGAGAAGCAGATGTGCACTAAATGAAAGAAGTAGATAAATATAAGGAAGGGAGAAGAGACAAGTTAATTAATTAGGCCAAGGTATATATAGGTGGGAACACACAACTCGATGGATTCTCTTTTGCTTTTAGAGATATGGATTTGGGGATTGTGTGAAAGTGGACACAAAGATTGACCGGGTTCGGCCGGTTATAGAATTGTGTTTAAGGTGGTTTTTAGCTTAAGTTTGTGGAAGTTTGAAAGTGTTTTGGCGAAACATCACTTTTTTTTAGAAACGGAAACATTTTCTCGACAAGTTAAAAAGTGTTTCTAGATGGGAAGAGAAGCAGAAATATCAATTTGTTGCTTCTCGAAAAAATATCAATTTGGTGTTTCTCGAGAAGTGTTTCTCGAGAAGTCTTTTTTGCTCATTAAATGGATTTTTTTTAACCCATTTATCCTTCACTTTTCACAAAATCCTTTTAATCTCATATAAAATAGAAATTTGAGAATAGGGTAAGGGGTAGGGCGAGGGTAAGAAAAAAAATCATATTTTTTAATATATTTTTTTTATAAAAGTAACAAAAAATATAAAATAAAAATTTGAGGATGGGTAGGGCAATTGGGTGGAGTGGGGGTAGGGGCGGGGGAAGAAAAAAAATTCATATTTTTTAATAATTTTTTATAAAAGTAACAAAAAATATGAAATAGAAATTTGAGAATGGAGTAGGGCAATGGGGGTAGGGGTAGGGGGGTAAGAAAAAAAATCATATTTTTTTATAAAAGTAACAAAAAATATGAAATAGAAATTTGAGGATGGGGTAGGAAAATGGGGTGGGATGGGGTAGGGGTAGAGTGGTCAGAAGAAAAATTCATATTTTTTATAAATTGTTTATAAAAGTAAAAAAAATATAAAATAGAAATTTAAGAATGCGGTAGGTGGACGGGGGGTGGGGGAGGGGGGAAGGGGTAGGGGGAGGTAAGAAAAAAATTCATATTTTCAATCATTTTTTTTATAAAAGTAACAAAAAATATGAAATATAAATTTGATGATGAGGTAGGGGTCTGGGGTGTGGTGGGCGGTAGGGCGGGAGGTAGGTGTGGGTAGGGCGGGGTAGGTTTGGACATATTTGAGTCATTGACTATCATATTGTCGTTACATTTCTTATGTACAATATAATATTATTTTTTTATTGTTGCAATTAAATAATTTAAAAAATATATATTAAATTGTAAATATATACTAATTTTTAGAAACATAGGATAGAAAAGAATATTTTTAATAGTTTTAAATCTATTAAAAAGAATATTCTAGTAAATTTGGATAAATGTGAGTCAAACAGGAAACTGTTTCTGTTTCTCAGAAGTACTTCTATAACTATAAGCCAAACACCCTGACAGATTCTGCAGAAACAGTTTCTCAGAACAACTTTTAATAAACAGAAACATTTTTCCAGAAGCTTGGTCATACAGACCCTAAGTTGTATGATTAGTATAATACTTCTCCTGTTCATAATAAATACTCTTCGTCCTAATTTATACGAATGTTATATCAGTTTTAGGAGTCAAACGACTCTTTTTTTGTATGTGATTTCAAATATAATTTTTTTGAGTATTTTATAATAAAATTAAATATTTGAAAACTATATAAAAATATTATTATAAGTTTGCATAATTAATAACTCACAATATATAAAAGAATTTAAAGAAAATCGTAAAAAATAATAATTATTTGACTCCCAAAACTAATCAACTTTCATCTAAATTGGGAATGATGGGGTATCAAAATAAGTGTTCATCTATATAATTAAAGAAGGTATTAATTATTATTTTTAAATTTTATTTCTATTTAAATATATGTAATAAAGAAACCTTATAAAATAAGTATTACTTATTTAATACATAAGTTTGTTAAGATATCAATATTTTTTAGGAATCGGTAGTATTTTCGTAAGAGTTATGTCAAAAACCAATAGGACTTATTATGGATAGGAGGGAATTTAAACTACAGTATCAAACTATGTTATTTATAAAATAATTATAATAAAACTTCAACAATTATACCTTTAAAATAATGACTGCCGTATTATTATAAATTTAATTAATTTATATAGCTTAAATTCTATAAAATTGTACGAACAAAGGGCTGGTTGGCGTTTTAATGCATGCTGGTCCAAGGACTGGAGCAGAAACACTGGTTGACGCATTCAGACGGTAGTTTTGACCGGTAAACCGGTTATTGCGTGAACGTGATCGATGATTGCGGCTTGATTTGCGATCCCGATAATAATAATAATCTTTCTTCCATTTACTTTTATACGCTTTGGAGCCAAATCGTTTTAATTTAATCATCATACTCCGTACTCAATCGGATCACTTTTACATGTTTATAGTCGACTTGGCATATCATTACAAAATCATATTTCTAATTTAGAATTATTACTTCCCCCTAATCTTTCATTGATTTTTTCTTGAAATGTCTCCGATATTATTTCGGTTTTTATGCAATTTAGATATGTTCCTGTGTCAAAAAGAGCAATTGTTGTTATTTGAAAATTATCCGAGAATTTAAGTATTATTTTTATTAGATATTTTTTCGATGTCATTTGTGTTAAGACAGTCAGAAAATCTTTTGGGATTTCTGCTATATATATATATATATATATATATAATATTAACTAGTATATTGTTAAAGTTTGTAGGATCAGTGATCGATCACAGATAATGAGCACAAAACAGTAGAGAAGAGAAAGAGGAGAAACTCTGTTAAAACGAGAAGTATGGGAGGAAAGGAGAAGAATAAGAGAGAGAGAGAGTTGGGCTCAAATGAGCTTATGTGGCTTTTATCAATTATAATTCTATATCTAAAACATTACCAGATAATCCTCTATTTATAGGTGATTACAAAAATCTAATTAATCAACAAATCTAATCAAAATATCTAATCTAATCAAAATATCTAATGATATCATTTAATCAAAATAATATTCAATTAACTAACCACATATATATACAATGTATATATGTGGTATATCTCAACATATATAGTTTCAATAAATTTTAAAAATGAATTGTTAATGTTCAGAATAAAACATGAAAAAAATTATTTCTTTTTTTTATATGCTAAAATTGACAAGAATGAAATTTTATTTTAGCATAGTGGATAATTAGTAAAAGTGATTGGAGGGACTATTAAATTTTTATTTGGAAAAGAGCAATGAGAACAGTGTCTATAAGGACGTGCCGGAGAATAATCAGGGTTTGAGAACGGGCAACTGATAGCACCTAAAAGGATCAACTCCAAAAAAAACAAAATATTCTCACTGAAAATCGATCACACGTTGTAAATGTCCAGAGCGCCTTAAGCCCCGGTCCTTTGCAACTAATACTTTTTATGACGGAGACAAAATTGTTTCTATAATTGGAACTTTACTGATTAGGATATTTAGCCCATTCCTCCCACAACTTCAACCGTGGAATAAATTAGGTTTTCAAAGTTTGAATATACCTATTTTGGATCTTGTAGTAGAATATATTAGCGACACTTTATAAAAGAAAAAAGTGAAAGGAGATGATGAGAGAAGAAAAATATTTGTTTTATTACTGGATACTTGTATTTATATTGAATTATTTATATGAATGTCATTTCACACTAGCTAGCTAGTACCAATAATGAAATTGTCTTGTTTATAAACAGTAGATACTTTAATTTGAATAAATTGTTTATATATATAAATGTCATTTCACTCTATGTCAATTAATGAAATTGTTCTTGTTCTTAAATTTATCCCTTCTTTTCTCCCTAAAAATCAACACAACAGTGAAAACCAAATTTACCTTCAACTTGTACAATAAAGGGTGAATTAAGTAAGTTTTAGTGCCTATAAAGAGTCAGTCAAATTCGAAAGTTGGGTTGTTTTGTATCTTGTGTGTTTAGGTCAAATGAAGCAATCACGTGTGGTTTACAAGAAAAATCACTTGAATGATACTCCCTCCGTTACAAACTATTTGTCTTTTTTTAATTTATATTTTTCTTAATAAATATTAATTAGAAGAGATATTTGTCATATTTTATCTTTACTTATGTCTAAGTAATAATTTATCTCCATTAAATATTTACTCTATTTATGTGTCATCTTTATTAATGACAAATAATAAAATAAAATAAAAATTAATTATATCTTAAACTTTTAAAACGATAAATAATTTAATAAACACGATAAATAATTTGAGACGGATGGATTATATCATATGGTTTTCCTCTTTTTAAGAAGCAGGATCTTCGATTGATCCAGGTGGTCTTTTGTTGGATTTCACTTTTTGCAATTTGCTTCACCTAAAGTATGGCTGGCCAATGGGTCGGGACGACCCGGTCCCGGCTCGATCTCGCCCCGACCCCGTTTAAAAAAAAAATGGTATAGGGACTCGAACCCGGGACGGGACATGGCCTCGTCCCGCCAGGTCCGTGCCGCCCCAGGCCCGCCAAGTCCCGAGCCACCCCGGTCCCGCCCAAAACCCCATTTGCAAAAATAATTGTTGCACCAACGATCATTTCACATTTTGACCTTGTGCAACGGCCATTTTTGGCTTCCCCAACCCCCTTTATATTTATTTTTAACCCCTAAGTTATTATATTTACACTTTAACCTAAATTTTCAATTATAAATATCTCATTTTTCCTTCATCTTTCTCACAAATCTTTCTACAATCTCTCTAATCTCTCTACAAGTCTACATTGTATACTAAATATTCAAATTTATTTATTCATTTGGGTGTGAAGTTGGCAACTAGCTTGGGGATCATTCATCGAGCAAAGTTTCAATTTTCAACCTCAGGATTACACGTCGACGTTACGTTGTCGTTTGGTACATTCGTTCCTTCATTAAATTATTATTGTTTCTTCATTTTATTTAGCGCACTTAATTTCATTATCTTTAATTATTTACTTGCATAATTATAATGGAAAGATTTAAACGTATGATTACGGGTAAGGGTACTTCTACTAGTAGGGGTAATAAGGGTAAAGGTACTTCTTCTAGTTCTAGTCGTCCTATTTCTAGACATGATCCTATTCATAGACTGGATGATTTTGTTGATACTGAAAATTTTCCTGAAATACCATATGATTTAGGCGATGAGATATTTTCTGGAACTCAAGAAACTTTAATTTAGAATTTGATCTAGATGATGACCCACCCATTAATGTGCATTCAACTGAAATGTCTCCTATTTCCCTAGTATGAGACGAGGTCCAGCAAAACAACTATTATGAATCAAGTAGCTATATGTAAAATTTGTAAAGGGGTTTATAGTTTTAAAACTGAACAAGGTCATGGTGGGACGGGGGGAGGGGGTTTAATGACACATAAAACAAAAACACCCAGCTAGGTATGCCCAATACGATGCTAAAAAAAAAGGTGTGCATGCGCCCTCTCTATCGGGACAAGGTTCACATACTGTTCCGGACCAAGTACAGGGTCAAATTAACCCTGTGACAGGGGAAATTGTAGGCCCTAAATACGATAAACATAGAGATATGGAAGAACTAGCAAAATTAGTTGTTGTGGAGGGTTTGCCTTTTCATTTCCTGAATCTCCTGGTTTTATTCATTACATTAGAGAAATGTATAATCCTGCTTATAAAGGTTTTTCTAGATCAACTGTTAAGAGAGATGTATTTAAATTTGCACATGAATATCAACAATATTTACGTTATTCATTATATCATTTTCCTGGCAAAGTATATATTACGTCTGATATAGGTCGTAGTACTAACGATCATGATTATTTAACGGTAACCTGTCATTGGATAAATTATAAATGATCTATGTAAAAATGTAATTTAGCGTATAGATATATAGATGATAGACACATTGATAATTTTATTGCAGAAATATTTATTCTGTTTGCCATTATTATAGCATAACTGATAAAATTATGACTATTACATTAGATAACGATTCTTCTTATAATTATGTTATTAAATATTTTTTAAAATAGTTTAACTCCGTCTTTTCCATATCATTTTCATATAATATGTGTGTGTCATATATATAATTTAGTTTTAAAGGATGATCTATCACTTTTTACAGACATCTTGATAAAATACAATTTGCTATAAACTATATTTTAAAAAATAATATAATACAACGAAAAAATGAATTTAAAAAACTTGTCACGATTGTCAACTACCTTATAAAAAAATTCTCGAAGAAGTGCCCACTAGGTGGAATTCTTTGTACCAGCAACTACATGTTGCTTATGACTATAGAAGACCTATAACTTTATTTTTTAACGCTCATAATCAAAATCCAGCTTATATGCTTGTAGATAGCGATTGGGACAAAATTAAAGAACTTATTGTATTTTTATAAAAAAATTCAAGCAACAAATGATTTTTTCGGTATATATTATCCTAATATTTCAACTATGTTATTTTATATAACTCTCATATTTTTATTACTTAATGAATATATGGCTAAACCAGCTTATAAGACAGCTATTAAAATGTTTATAAAAATAAAAAAATTATTCGTATTCCCACTATTTGTATTATTGGTGTTGTATTAAATTCGACTATTAAAATAGACGGATGTTAATCACTTATTAAAACTATCTATGATTGTATAACAGTACTACCACCTCTAACTCCCAAATTCAAATGATCCACCACCTATTGAACAAACCAAAGAAGAAGTATTATCTAGCATACAAGATGAATGCAAAAACGTAAATAAGTATTACCAACAAGAAAGTGCTAGCAACCAACCAGCTCCGTACCATCTTCTTCTTCTTCAACACAACCTCAAAAAAGACATGTTGTTTCTGCGGCTAGTATTGAAAGCCTCAGAAATAAAATGTGTGGTGCTAACACTACTAACCAAATTAGCGAATGTGATGTTTTTATTTTGCAGAGTGTTTTACCGTACCAAGTTGTTGTCAATGAAGAAGGACATGAGGACTTGCTGAAATACTGGAGGGATAATGAGAAGACATTTCCGACACTTTTAATGATGACTTGAGATGTTTTGAACATTCAAGCGTCATCAACGGCGTCTGAAAGCGCTTTTTCTGCCGACATATTTCAAATAGGAGAGCACAGACACTCATTAGCCGGAGACAGATTGAAGATTGCAGTATTATTTAGAGATTGGATACGAGCGGAGCGGAGAAGGTACGGTCAACCATAGATGAATGAAGAAGAAGACGAAAATTACAACGACATCTTATCTGAAGGTATGAGTAGCGACATGGAGCAATTTGACCAACAAATATCAATTCCAACCGAAGAACCTCATGCAATTATAAGGAAAATAGAATTGGTTTTTTTGGAAATGTAATTTCTTTAACTGCAGATTTAGTATGTCATTTGCAACTTTTGAACGACACTACAAAGTTGTTAATTTTGACAATTGTATCTGTATAATGTATTTGAAAAAATTATATTTCTATTAAATAATATAAGAGGCACAAAAACAGCCTTGGAATGTTTTATTACACTCTTGTTCAATTATTAAGTTGTTTATATATATGCTATTGTTTTTAATTAAGTGCAAAAAAACTCCTACCGCCCATGGCCCGATCCGACCTCTGCAGCGGGATCGGGCAAGGCGGACTCGATCGTCCGTTCGGACCCGGCCGACCTACCGCCACCGCCACAACTTGATCTCGCCCCCTTCCCCGTCCCACCGCGATCCCACCCCACCCCGACCCGACCCGACCCGGTCCCACTGGCCATCCCTAACCTAAAGTCGGTGGAAACCCTACAACACTAGTAAAAAGCTTTAGCTCTTCATGATTTTCAAAATGAGTTTTTACTTTATTATTAAGTTGTGTAGGGTAAAATTCGTATAGTATAATTATGCGAATAATAATATGACACGTGGCAGATGATGTTGAGTCAAGTCCATGCTAGTTTATGGCGCTACCGGTAAGACGCAAGTGGGGCCGAAGGCGTCGTACAAACACATGGTACCAGTAATTCAGAAGGTCAGGTGAACCGTTTGAATTACAACGGGCGACCGTTACTAGATCGATCATACATCTTTCAACGGAGCATTAATGACATTTATTGAGAAACTAATTGTCTAATTATTACAACATTCATTCTCTTGTATTAATGGGGGCATATATCGTTGAATGTGTACGCGTGAGGTTATGTATAAATAGGACACATTGTTCCATTGTAAATCATCATATGCAAATTTTTATAGTATACTCTTTAATATTTCTCTCGATTACAACGTTTTCATACTAATCTCGGAGACTTTGCCCAGAGGCTAGCACAATGCTCAGCTAACTATTCCTTTACTTTGTCTTAATATTATTTACATGAACTGTATTTTATCTAATATCATTGTCATATCAGTCACTTGAGATCTACGCATTCTTGATCACGTATACAAATAAAACTGTACCGATTTACGGATAAATAATTTGGCACCCACCGTGGCGCCTGGAAAATTGTGACCCCTTTTCAGTAATCTAATCTTTTCATTAAGTCTTATTTTTTGTTCAGAACAAACAAATGACATGAGTATGAGAACACAGAGACAGTCGCTACATCAGAGACAATACCAACAATGTCCCACTCGAACCATATGGTTTACCGGTAGAACTTTTGGTACTGGAGGACCTGATGGCTGCAGTAGTCACTTTCGGAGGCGGCCAGACTCAGCAGCAGGATGTTCCCATTGACGAGACAGCTGAGGAAGCCATATAAAATCTGAGGATGTAGAATGCCGCTATAAGCGAACAGTTGGACCACTTGGACCACTTGATGCAATTCTATTCAGATTTCGTGTCCAAAAATACTCGCGGTACCCCCAACAGACGCACTGGTACCTCCACCAAATACCATCGGAGATGCCATAAATGATTAAAATAGATTGAGAAATGATGGTACTTTTAAAAGTAAAATCGTTCCTGAAAATCCGTTCCAGGAGCATATTTTGAAATTTATGAAAGACATGACGAACAAAATAGATATCAATATATAGAAGGCGGAGAAAAATACCAAGGAATTCCGACACCAGTTAAATCAAATACTGGGAGCCCCTCATGTAGTTGAAGGACCAGATGCAAGGAGATAATTCAATTGGCGTATAAGCTAAAGGTTGCATCCGAACTGATCCACAAAAGGTTCAAAATGGCATTCATACCCAAGTATGATGGAACTACAGGTCTATATGAGCACATAACAACATATATTATAGTCGTCAAAGGAAATGATCTAAGGGAACACGAGATAGAATCGGTTCTGATCAAGAATTTTACTGAGACGCTTACTAAGGGAGCCTTGACATGGTATTTACTCATCTTTGAGCACTCAATTGGATTGTTTGCCCAACTTACCGACTGTTCATAAAAGCTCATACAGGGGCACGGAAGATAAAGATGTGCAAGGCGAATATCCTTCGCATTGCACATGGGAAATGGAACTCCTTAAGGACTTTGTCTCATAGTTCCTGAAGGAGTTGATATTGATACATGCAGTCCCGGACGAGTGGTGTTACACCCCGTATTTACAGGACATATTTTTAAGAACGTACGTAAGAACTCACAAATGTTAAGATTTGAGACTTGAAAATTTTATCGGAATTATAAAATTGTCGGAAATCGTATTATTATGACGAATGGGAGGGCGACACGTGTCACCCCCTTATTAATGCCTTGGACGATTTGTAGCAAGGGCTAAAGGGTCATTGGACCTTTGTTAGCAAGACAAGTCTTGCAACTTGAAGCTTGATAATCTTGACTAAGTCAAAGGACCCACAATGGTCTTGATATTTAATAAGACTACATCTAAACCACCCATTTGTTTATATCATGACCCTCTAATGTGCTATATATTACTACTAGTAGCAAGAGAGAGCTTAACACTTAGCTAAATTTCACAAAAAAATTGGAAGAGCATTGCTCTCGGGTTCAAGGCTCAAGAAAAGAAAATCTTTGTTCCTTGTTCTTTTAGCTCCCACTTTAAACCAAGGTTCTTATTTGTATTGTAAAAATATCTCAATATAAAAATCTTGGAAAAAGATAGTTTACTGTTAGTCATGAAAACGAAAACCTAGTTGTCTTTCTAGGTTTTGTTTGGAGATTTGAAGGATATTTGTTGGTGTTGTTCTAAGGGTCTCAAGCAATTGAAGTGTCTTGGAGAGGCTCTAAACTACTAAGGAGCGACTTCGATTGGAGTTGGATTAAGTTTCATTAAGGTATAATCTTGTCTTTTAAGTTACAAGATTATATATTTATATTGTTGTTGTTAGCTTTACA
This sequence comes from Przewalskia tangutica, assembly GCA_029844215.1. Taxonomy (NCBI): domain Eukaryota; kingdom Viridiplantae; phylum Streptophyta; class Magnoliopsida; order Solanales; family Solanaceae; genus Przewalskia; species Przewalskia tangutica. The sequence goes on along the minus strand of CM056731.1, from coordinate 37,051,028 downwards.
TGTTGCTAGCATGAAGTTGATATGTTGAAGTTTATAAGTATTATGGATTGCTTGTAGCTTAAATCCAGAAGTGTTATACAAGCCACGAAGATTGGATTACTAATTGGTCGTTTATTTGAAATCGTCGCATGTACTTACTTGAAGATTATGGTAGTTATAATCAAATGCGACTTGATATCATGTTATGCTACCAATTTGGATTGAAATGGAAATTGGATAAGAATTGGTGTTGTTGTATTCATTATGGCTGAAATTGGACTAGTAGTTGTATTAGTTTGTTATCGTTTGTGGGGCGGAATTTTACACGTCTAGTAGGCGTGTAATCCCCTATTGATTAATTGCTTTGATTGTGCCTTAAATGTGGCGTGTTTGGTTATTGTATTCGGCCTTGAAAAAGGTGGCAAAGTTAGTAAAAACAAAGGAGGTGCTGTCCGATTTTCCGTAGAATTTAGCGACTTGACACTTATAATATTCTACGTTTGAAGTAAGGCCTTAATAGACGTATTGTGAATATTATAGGTTGACATACTACGGGAAAGACTTTGTACTTGGCAAGTGGTTTGACCCGGCGAGGTATGTAGAACTTTTCCTATCTTTTGAGCATGACTAGTTGTACGTATATAGTACGGTAGATGTACAAGACCTTGATATCCTTTACTAGTTTTATGATTAGCCAAGTCGGGTGAGTTAGGAGATTAACTCACTTCTTGAAAGTATTAAGGATGTCTAATATTTTATTAAAGTTAAGGGACTTGAAGAGTTTTAAAGTATGTGATACTTGTTCCGTTTTTAACGTATAAGTCCCTTGGATAGGAAATTGTATATGGCTAAGGTATAAAGCGAATGTAACGACTTTATGGGGAGTTGGTTATATTTGCTTTATGGAAAGATAAATGACTTAATTTTAATAAAAAGGCAATTTGATTTTTAAGGCATCAATTGCCTAAGGTTTATAATAAAAGGAGTCACTTGATTTAAAAACCTAACTTTATGTTTAAAAGGTATTGTGACTTGTCTTGAAAAGTAATTTTGACTTGATACTACGGTTTATAGTATCTGAGAAGTTCTATATGAAAATGAGTCATTTTTTTAAAAAGGTTGGAAGTACGTAGTACTTTGGGTTAAACTCCCGGATTTATTATAACATATTAGTGCCTAAGTAAACTAAAATGAGAGTGTAGATGAATAAGACTAATAAGAAGTTAGGGGGATTTCTAACTTTCTTATTTATTGTATGACGGCCGGTAGAGATAGGGTAAGAGTATAAGTGAGGGGTAAACCCCCAAGACGCTATACCACCTTCTCCAGGATAAGAGTATAAATGAGGGGTAAACCCCAAGACGTTATACCACCTGCTTTATTACCTTCTCCAGGATAAGAGTATAAATGAGGGTAAACCCCAAGACGTTATACCACCCGCCTTGGTAAGAGTATAAATGAGGTAAGAACCTAAGGCGTTATACCACGTGTTTCTATGGGTTCGCTACCCATGATTTGATCGAGAATCTCTATTGTGATGTTGTATAATTCCTTGATTTACTCTCATTGTTAGTAAGGCACGTGTCTTGTAATTTTGTTATCATACATGTCTCCAGGCTTTGTTTTAAACTTATGTTGTAATTACGGATTTTCGATTTACATACTTAGTACATATTGTATCGACCCTTTCTTGAAGGCTGCGTTCATGCCACCGAAAGGGTAGCGGTGGTGGATCCTCATTCTAGGATCACTTATCGACGTCGAAGCTCCATTTATCCAGGAGGCTTGTCTCTTTAGTACGATCTTTCCCCGTGTTGTAGATTTATGTACATTCGGGGTATGGCGGGCCTGTCCCGCCACGCTTATTATTCCTAAGTGCAGTATTCACATAGGTGGTTGTAAGAAGCGATGTTGTAAGATTGTACTTTTGATTATATTATATTATGGAAGGCGGCCTTATCGGCTAGCCTGTGATGTTTTATTGTTTACACATGGGTTTATGTTGTGTATGTTCCGCTGCTATTCTCTGATGTATACCCTAACAGGGTGCCCAGGTAGGGCACCAGTCGTGACCCGGGGTCGGGTCGTGACAAGTGGACTGTAGAGACTTTCATAAAGGATTTAAATCCTTTGAGTTCGGACGTCTCACGAAAGCTCAAAGAAAATTTCTTGGAATTCCAAGCTACAACCTGGGAAGATGTATACAATTGGTATGAGTCCAAGATCCGGATAGAAGATTATTTGCTGAGGAGTCAGGCTAGAAGTATTATTCAGAAATCAGAAAAAGGAGCTGGAACAGACCAAAACTCCTTGAAAACCCGCTTCCAACCTTTTCATACTCCCGAAAAGCAAGGATGTGGACAGGGTTTTTGCTCCCTTAAGAAAATTAATAACAAGAGAGGCCCTTGAAGAAACAACCAGGGATTGGTGAACTTCGACAAAGGAAATTCATCTAACTTCTCTACTAAGGGTGCTAGATACCTGAAATTATCTAAGTTAAACATCAACGATTACAATCCAATCTTAATAAAAGACATCAGTCTATTTGATGCAATTTTCATAACAAGCACGGGCATAAAACTGTATATTACAAACATCTACGAGAAGAGGTGGCAGGAAGGCTGAGTAGGGGCACCTTGAAGAATATTTGAGTGAAATAGCTTATAACAACTATGAGCAAGGGGCACCCACCGAGGACAAATCTAATCTGATCGCACCACCACATGTTATAAGCATGATCTTTGGTGGGTCAATGATTGCCACTAAGAAAACAAAAATTTCAGTAATATGGGAGAAAATACTATGGGAAATACCAGATGAACATAATATCACTTTTACTGAGAAAGACATTGCGGGTGATATCTTACCCTATAATGACACATTGGTGATTTTGATACATATTGACCGCTTCTGGTGAATAGAGACTTTATCGATCTTGGAAGCTCTGCTAACATCATCCAACGGAAGGTTGTAGAAGAAATAAACATGGCAGACAAATTATTTCAGCTGCCAGAACACTCTCGGTTTTCAATATGTCTAACGAAACCACAAAGAGAGAGGTAGATCTACCGATAAATGTTATAGGAATCATTAAGATGATTAAATTATATGTCATTGACGGTGACATGAGGTATAATGCTATATTTAAGAGGTCATGGATACATGATATGAAGGCGGTCTCATCAGCATTGTATCTATTGGTGAAATTCCTGACACCGGAAGAGATCCAACAAATTCGAGGAGAACAACCCGCTGCCATGGAGATGTATGTCATAGAGGAACTAGAGGTAGTCAATAGGTACTACAGAAAGCGGATCCCACATCGGAAGATGTTCATCAAGTTATGCCGGCAAAAGTAGAATCAACCTCTCTGGAAGAGGAATTTTCATATCGGTACCAGGTGCCTAGATATGTTTTGGTACCATATAAGTAGGATTCCACCAAATCCATAATAGAAGAGCTTGAGCAGATAGCTCTACACAAGGAGACTCCCAACGGGAAGGTATACCTAGGCACGAGATTAACTCTGGAGCTCATAGATTTAATTCTTAATTATCTTGCAGCTAACAGTGATTGCTTTGCATGGTCGCATAAGGATATGATAGTCATACCTCCAGAAATTACAACTCATAGGTTGGCCTTAGATCTCAATTCCTCATGTGTGGCAGAAGAAGTGGCCCATAGCCAAACTCTACAACATGTTTGTAAAGGAAGAGTTATCTAGATTACTTAATATAAGGTCAATCATGGAGGTAAAATATCCAGACTGATTAGCAAACGTAGTTGTAGCACCTAAAAAGGTGAACAAATTAATTTAGGATGTTCATTGATTATACGAATTTAAATAAAACATGTCCAAAAGACACATTTTCGCTGCCAAACATAGATCAAATGGTCGATGCCAGGCCGAACACTAGATAATAAGTTTTCGTGATGAGTATTTTGGGCTTAACCAGATAAGGATACACCCGGAAGACTAAGAGAAAACATCTTTTCTAACTACTTTAGACACTTATTGTTATAATGTTATACCTTTTGGACTAAAAAATATAGGAGCTACTTATCAAAGATTAGTAAATAAAATGTTTGAAAAAGAAATAGGAAAAACTATGAAAGTATATATATATGATATGGTTGTTAAGAGTCTTCATGCGGAGGACCATTTAAGTCATTTGCAGGAAACTTTCGAGGTAATGAGAAAATTTAATATGAAACTCAACCCCCGAGAAATGTGTTTTCGGGATGGGCTTCAAAAAATTCTTGAGTTTCTTAGTTTTTCAAAGAGCAATTGAGATAAACTCTGACAAAATAAAGGTCATCGAAGAGATACTAGACACATTTGAAGATGTAAATGTGGTATAACAGTTGACCGCACGAGTGGCGACTCTGAGCGGATTTATCTCCCAGTCATCAAAAAAATGCCCCACGTTCTTCCCACTTCTAAAAAAGAATGACGGATTTGTTTGGACTCCTGAATGTCAGTCGGCCCTACGGGACCTAAAAGCTTACTTATTCAGTCCTCCGGTCATGTCAAAGCCAAAGGGTGGAGAACAACTGCTCATATATCTCATGATCTCGGAGGCAGTCGTAAGTACAGTTCTGGTATGAGAAGAGAAAGGTATGTAGTTTCATATTTACTATGTAAGTAGAGTAATGTGAGGGGCCGAAACTCGGTACCCGTTACTCGAAAGATTGGCTTTTGCTTTAGTAATTTTATCGCGAAAGTTTGATCATATTTTCAGTGCCACTCTATTGCTATAGTAACTACTTTTCTACTTAAGAATGTGCTACATAAGCCCGAATATTCAGGATGTTTGGATAAATGGGTGGTAGAACTAAGTGAATTTGATAATAAATATAGACCCTAGACTGCGATAAATTAGCAGGTCCACATGGATTTTGTCATTGATTTAAGTCTGGGAGTAATCCTTCAGGTGGAAAAATAAGCCATTTTGGCCTCGAGGACTACCCCCAAAGTCTGGATGCTCCACACAGATGGTGCCTCCAACGTCAAGGGGACCGGTCCAGGAATAGTTTTGTATACTCCCACCGGTGAAGTTTTAAGATAAGTAATTCATAGATCTATGTTGACTAACAATGAAGTTGAGGATGAGGCTTTAGTTGCAAGTTTGGAGTTAGCCCGAGGCGTAGAATCTCAAATTATTGAAGTAAAATGTGAGTCCATGTTGGTGGTGAACCAAGTTCATGGAGTGTTCGAGGCCAAAGAGGAACGTATGTCGAGGTAACTCAAGAAATTTTTGAAGTAGCTTTTTTTATTCCAAGAATAGACGGTGGTGCATATACCCCGGGAAGATAACATGGAGGTAGTTGCACTCGTAAACTTGGGCTCCAACACGAAAGCAAAAAGTTCTAAAACTAAATCGGTTGTTCAGCTATTCCACTCAGCATTAGATTGTGTAGGGGACGATGAGGTGAACTCGACCAACCTAACTTGAGACTGGAGGAATGAATTCTTGGACTATCTTATGAACAGAAAGCTCCCGAAAAACCCGAAAGTATCCAGAGCTCTGAATACCAAAAACGTCTGGTACTACATTGTAGATGGAAAACATTATCGATGGTGTTTTTATAATCCGTTAGCCTGGTGCATAGTCCCCGACGAAGTCTATTACGTGATGAGGGAAGTTCATGAAGGCATATGCGGAAACCATTCGGGAGCAGAATCCTTGATGAAAAAACTCATGAGGGCCAATTATTATTGGCCTCGGATCGAAGAAGACACAAAAACATTCGTGAATAAATGTGATAAATGTCAGCGCCATGTGCAGTTTCTATATCAATCGACTGAAGAATTGCATCCGGTTGTATTCCCATGGCCGTTCATGAAGTAGGGATAGATATAGTCGGACCATTTCCCGCCATATTAGGATAGGTATCTCAAATTATAATTATGACTGACTATTTTTTAAATGGGTTGAAGATGCAACTTATACGAAGCTCCAGGAGAAGGAGGTGATGTACTTCATTTGGCAACACGTCATCTGTCGTTTTGGCATCCCAAATGAGATAGTTTATGATAAGGGTCAAAATTTTATTAGGGCCAAAGTTATAAAGTTCTTCAATGACTTGAACATAAAGCGTATAACCTCAACTCTCTATCATCCTAGTGCGAATAGTCAAGCAGAGTCAACAAACAAGACTAATTCAAAACTTGAAGGAGAAATTGGAAGCAGCAAATGGAAATTGTCCTTCTAAGCTACCGGAGATATTATGGGCATATAGAACCATGACAAAAATGAGTAATAGAGTGACTCCTTTTTCCTTGGTATATGGTGCAGAGGCCTTGATTTTAGTAGAAGTTAGAACTCCGAGCTTGAGATACCTCCGGGCAGAGGAGAATTCTAATGCAGAGTCAATGTTCGTGCACCTAGATTTACTCGAAGAACTTCGAGATCTTGCATACGTCCAGATGGTAGTCTAAAATCAAATAATTGAGCGATACTATAACCGGCGCAAAAATCTCTGACATTTCAAGCTCGGGGACTTAGTGCTCCGGAGGATAACTCAGGGTACACGAGAGCACAATACAGGGAAATTAGATGCAAACCAGGAAGGTCCATATATCGTCATCGGAATCGCCGGTACAAAGAGTCTAACAGTTGATAGGCCAATAAGGGAACACACTTCCTAGCAATTGGAATGTAAGTCATTTTAAAAAATATTACGTTTAGTGAGATCAAACATGCACTGCATTCTTTTTCCCTTCGTCCAGTTTTTGTCCCATTTAGATTTTTCCGACAAGATATTTAATGAGGCAACACTGATAAAAAATATGTTTAGAGTCGTGCTACCAAGGAAACGTTATCCAATATCCAAATCCTCATAGCATGAACATCTAGACACTGTGGGCCATATACACACATATAAGAAGCATAACACCCGTATAAGAAGAAAGATTCAAAAATTCAAAGCTTCAAGAAAAAGCACGATACTGTGTATTTCTCAAACTTTTAAACTAAATGTAATCGGACTGACCACACTAGATGGCAGCCAGATCATTCTTGTATTTGTCTTCACATTCGTAAGATTAAATAAATTAATAAAAAAATCATTATTAATTAATAAATCTTTGTCATCACGAGCATAAAAATGAGTGTTATTATACACATATTGAAAATGTCATGCCATAATGAACAAGATACGTCTTCTTCTACAACACCATTAAAAATAAGGGCTTTCTCTTATTAAAAATCTTAACAAAAAATAAAAGTTAAGGCTTCGGTTATTCAAAGTACCGGAAGTCTAAGTTGACCGGAACCAATTACAAAGGTCATGTTAAGCCTCAATAAATGTTGAAAAAATACATCTTTCGGAATAAATTCACGATCGATGAAAAGTTGTTAAAAACTTTCCAAGGCTTATAATTTATTAGTTACAAAGTAGGCTTCAAAGGATGGCTTAATTTATGAAATAATGGAGTCATAATCATCAGATAGACTTGTGTAAGGAATAGAAATTTGTTTCCAGCAACAAAAGTATAAAATGAAAACCTTGAGCAAATTGCAAAAAAGGAAAATTTATTAATATTCTTATCGGGCTTAAACCAGCCTGTTACACAGGAAATATCGGGCCCAAAAACGACCCGATAATATTTTAAAAATAAAACATGTGCGAAAAGTTATGATATGCTCGCTCCATGGTCCACCGAGGGTGTTTTGAGTGATACTAACAAAATAAAAAGACCAAAAGGTCAAGCATGAGGGGGGCTCATCACCAGCTTCCACATTAGAATCCTCTATATCACCACGAAGTATTTCCAAGGATAGCTCAGCATCGTGAAGGTCGATCTCTACATCCATGATTTTAGAAGGGATGGCAATCCCTGATTTGTTGGTTTCTTCGATGGTATCCACCCAAGTGTTTAGAACAACCAGATCCCTTCGAAGCTTTCATCATTAACATTTGTCCTGGAGCTGAGAGATGGTATACTCAAAGGTATTGAGCTACTCTTGGGCCACGGCCAAATATGCTTTCAACTTAGTCATTCTATCTTGACGGGTCACATATAAAGAGGTCAAGACCTAGAGAGAATTATCCCAGTCCTTCAGCTAGTTGACAACATCTTACATATGTAACTCGAGGGAAGCTTGAAAAGAGCTTGAATCCTTGAGGTCAACTCTAAGGTCTTCAACCTCAGCCTGAAGGTGCTGAATTTCCTCTGTCAACTTCATTTCCTCATGAGAAGGATCAATTGCCCTAGCTAAATCCTCAGTAGAAAGAGCAGTGACGTGCCCTTGAATAAGGGAAGCGGTGTTGGTAAGGAAGTAAGGTTATACAAAAAACAATCAAGAAGAGGAAATACTTTACCTGTAAAAGTAAGTATGGTAGGTGTGCAAGAGAAGCCTCTAGAGTGGCGTTGGGGGACTTCCGGGGAGAAGAAGATGATGCCCCCACCTCAGTACCGGAAGTAGAGATCGAGCTATGCTTGGAAGTATCAACCATTGGAACAATTATTTCAGTCTTCGAAACATCACGTAGAGAACTCATGGGATTAGTGTCTTCATCATTTACTTTCTCTTCATTGTCAATTTGAATGACGCCTCCTTGTACTTCCTTCTAAATCTTAATAAGCCGGCGGTGGTTCCTGATCCGGGAACCAATTCCCACCGGGGCTATGGGAGTTTTTTCTTAATTTCCGCTTCCGGTTACTAGAAGCAAACTGGAGTAAGTTAGACAAAGCGGTCGCGCATGAAGACACCTTTTGGGCCGCATATTTTCTTGTCGGGAACCCTACAAAAAAGAGTGAATAGAATAAGAAAGGACTCCAACAAAATCAGGGAATAGATATGTATAATGGGTCATACTAGGGTTAAGCCTACCGTGATATTTTCATTTCCACCACTTGAAAGTAATACTTTTTCATGATCGGATGAGGTGTGGAAAAGCACGGAGAAGGCTAACGACCCACTCAATGAATCCCTCAATTAGTTGTGGCTCAACTAAAATGATTGTAAAATACATTATTTGTATAAGAAGGTAATTTCTTTGTTCAAAGTAAGATGACAAGTTTGAGGTTAAAATACTCACGAGATGAATTCCATGCTTCTGGAAAGGATCGGAAGAAGGTTGGTGAATTTGATCGGTCTTGATCATTATACACTGAGTCAACCAACCTCAGTCAAAGTCATCCTCAACATTGATAAGGCTACAAATTCCACGGGGATACATGTGGATAATATCACTCCGAAAACTCCTAGGGTAATAAAAAATAAAAAAGAGATCACTTGTGAATGGTGCGTTGGCACAGTCGGCCAACATCTGTATGAAGTACTCCAATCTCCAAATCTGGCTTGAAACGTGCCACAAACAAACTCTATATCGATGACAAATATCTTCGATAATTTTTAAAACGGGGAGTTTGAAGCTGATGGTAAATGGGTATGTGTAAACCATGGAGAACCCCTCAACTTGGTGATTCATTTGGTCAGTCGAGTCTACTATTTTAATGAACATGTCGGAGTCAAAATTCCAATCTTCCACATATTCAAGAAGAATCTTAACAGTTATTCGAGATTCAAAATTTTCAACATGTTTAAAGTTTTCTTGCATACGAAGGTCTCCTGAGAAATCAAAATCAGCGGGGAGAATGCGAGAGAATTCAAGTGAATTTCTTGACTTTTAGGGGAGATGTGTTCTTTCCCTGGCGAACGGTTTTGGGGAGTATCATTATTATCGTCAGAGGAGTGTGAAGGAAAAGACCTAATGGATGACATTATGGAAGGGAGTTTGGAAAAAGAATAAAGATCTTTGAAAGTTATAGGAAGATTGGGATTGCCATCTATGCAAGAATTTGAACATGGTATGAAAATATAACTTTGAGAAATGAAAAGATGTGTCTCATTATTGTAACACTTCACGTAGATCAGAGTAAATGACCAGTTGCCGCCATTTCATAAGCATTGAAGAGATGTGATGTTTGACGTTTTCGCAATCATCACATTTCAAAATTTCCGCCAAGTGTAGGGTTCGATCAGTCCGATGTTTAAATCCGCTTCTCACGCACACAAAGGATAAGCCTGAAAAGTGCGAGGACTATATGTATAGGGAAATATTCGTATAGTACAATTGGACGAATAATAATGTGACATATGGCAGATGATGCTGAATCAAGTCCATGTCAACTTATGACACTACAAGAAAGAAGACATTTGCCAATAAATTATTTTGTTGTCATAGTATTGACTATTGTTGCAAAAAATACTTTTGGCAACAACATTTTTTTTTTGTTGCATAAACTTTTTTCCCATATGCTACTATTGCAATAACTTTTTTTATTGTTGCAAAAAGTACTTTTTGAAACAATAGTTAATATATGGAAACAAAATTAAATTGTTTGGCAACGAGAAAAAGTTCATTTTAAAATTTTCATCATATATTCCAACAATAAAACTAAGTGTTGCCAAATATTAAATTTTGCCAACAATATTTTTTTTGTTGTCAAATAGTTGTTGCCAATTCTGTAGTTTCTTGTAGTGTGTCGCTGCTACCAGTAAGATGCAAGCGGGACTGAAGGCGTCGTACGAACACATGGTACCAGTAATTAAGTAGGTCTGGTGAACCGTTTAAATTACAACGGACGACCGTTAATGGACTGATCATACATCTTTCAACGGAACATTAATGACATTTATGAAGACACTAATTGTTCAAGTATTACGAATTCATTATCTAGTATTAATGGGGGCATATTTCGTGGATTGTGTATATACGAGCTCGCGTATAAATAAGACATATTATTTCATTGTAAATCATCATATTCAAGTTATTATTATATATTCTTTAATATTTCTCTCGATTACAATGTTTTTATACTAATCTCATAGACTTTGCTCAAAAGCTAACACAACGCTCAGGCTAACTATTCTTTTACTTTATCTCAGTATTATTTATTTGCATTGTATTTTATCTAATATCGTTGTCATATCTGTCACTTAAGATCTACGTGTTGATCACGTATACAAATTCAAATGTACCAATTTACTGATAAACATATATCATTTTCATGATATTTGTTGATTTTCTTTATAATATGTGAATTAAAAATTTTAAAATAAAATAAGTTAATTAATAGGTAATTGATATGATAGTATAAGATTTTCTTACAATAGGATCCTACTGTAAATTCATCTATATTTGATTCTACATTCGTACACCAATTATATCATAGTCGTTACATAGGTTTTACAAGACGTTGAGAGTAGGTGAAGTCACTTGACTCGACATTTTTTCAAATTGGAGAAAATTGTAATTGGTAATTTCTTTTAAATAACATACAGTCAAATAAATTACATAAAGTTTATTAAATGTGACAAATTTCACAGATTTCTCAATTTAGTAATCCTATATAGTACAACATTAATTCGGTGAAGCGAACTGAGGCACGATAAACGGATCCTCATCATTCATGACATTATGTGGGGGCACTGGGCACGCGTTGTTTTGGCACTCACACGTGTAGCCAAAATTTATTGCAAGAATTCTGAAATATTCCACGTGGCCTGATTTCTCGCGGTTTATGAATATTTACTGGGGTTGGGTGGGGCTTTTGCTTCTAAATTCTAATGCACGTTCTCACCTCTTTATTCGAAGGCTAGAATAAGAAGTGTCATTTCTGGTGAAATAAATTTACTTTTTTTATTATTTTTAATCCGGTAAAACTGTTGTCATATATTAGGAAGTCACGATTCAAACCGTAGAAATAATCTTTTGTAGAAATTGAGGATAAATTGTGTATAATAGACTTTTATAATCTAATTCTTTTTCACATTTCTCACATAGTAGAAGCTTCATATACCGCTCTTTTTTTAATCACATAATGTCCATTATCCACATCCTAATTCACATTGGAAATCCAACATTGGGAAGCAAAGCTGAACAGAAGCCACTCACAAGCAGAGAGACTCTAACCTAAAACTTCTAACTTAAAGTAATTATTATTTCACCATAAGTTTTATTAATTTATAATAAATTTACTGTATATGCTTTTTAGTAGTACATATTTATTTCTTTGTTAATGTTATTAGTAAGAAGTAGACAAAAACCAGTGGTACTATAGTAGTCCTTTTTTAATCCCTTTTTTATATAGCAATGTTTGACCAAAGTTGCTTCAAGTATACGTTTGGGAGCCAAAAAGGATATACAAAATAATTGGCCGTCAATCTCCTAAAACTATTCAAACGTAGTGAGATGACACTTATCTTTTTTTTTATATCCAGGTTCCCGACTTACGTCAGATTAGTCCTGATAGTAATAGTATCAGTCCCTCAACACTACTATTAGTAAATCGCGGGATGTGCTCCAGTTATCTGAGTTTGAGAACGGACAACTGATAGCACGTATAAGGATCAACCCTAGAAGAGAGCAGAATGCTCTCACTGAGAATCGATCTCACGCTGCAAGTATTCAAAGCGCCTTAAGCCCCCTCCTTTAACATCCCTCCTTTGCTATTGGACTGTGTCAGGGGACTAGATAACACTTATCTTACATGGATGGTATACACGTTACATTAGACGATTCGTGTATTAAGGATTAGTAGACAACCTTATCATGTTTTATTCGACCATATAAGGACGACGATAGCTGGAACTTGCTGCTTCCCATATTCAGATTTATTCTTTATGCAAAAGACCTAGTGAAGTTTTTTTTTCTACACAAACTAAATGAAAATATAAAAAGATATTTTTATGTCCTATATACTTTATTTTTTAATCTGACATATATTTTATTGTTGAAATAATTTATCTGTGTGGCATTAAGAGGGAGCAAAGACCCAAAATCAAGGCGGTTTACAAGCTTGGAATTGTTGTAGCATTACTTTCCCCCCGTGAACCTTATAGAGTTTCTTCTTTATTGGAGTTTATATTGTTTTCTTTTTAAATTGAAGTGTTGAAACTTCTATCCTCCTTCTAGAAGTTGATCACGTACTGGTTGCTCAAAATATACATTCACACATTGACCAAGACAAAGAATATCCTACCATATATTACTCCATTCTTATCCTGATATTTATTCCATATTATATCTCTAATTGGGTAAAATTATATACCTTCTTTTGAAGTTTTTTCTCATAGGGATTTTTCTAATTGACTGTTGTTTTAGGTAAACTTGCAAGTGTTTCCTCCGAGATAACTTTCCAGTCACCCCTCATCCCGTTAGCTCTAATACAAGTTTATTTTGTTTTCTACTCCCTCATCCTCTCATACATTTTTGTCCGTTCTAAAAAGAATGATATATTTTTTTATTTTCTAATAATTAATTTTAATTTTTATATTTTACGTTTAATGAGATAATCTATAACCACATAAATTTCTTTGACGTATTTTAAATTATAAGATTCAAAATTGTTCCTTTATTTCTTAAACTTTATACCCATCAAACTATATCACATAAATTAAGAATGAGGAAATACTTACTTTTGTTCTGTTACTCTCTTCTGTCCCTTCTTCCGTTTTATATATTCTTTTTCCCCTTCCTTTTTTTGATTCATTCATTCCTTTCTTTCATTTCCCATCATAATTTTAATAGTAACATTTACATTTATTATTCATTCTAGCTTGATATATAAAGTTTTGTCAGGTACTTATAAGAAGCAAGAGCACCATGTAGTAAGAGTTGTTACACTTGATATTTTTTCTTTAAATAAGGGATAGGGAAAGGAGAAATAGGGAGGAAATTATAATTTGGGATTCGAATCCTCAGTAACAAAATATAAATTTAGGTAGCCAACAAACTTAGCTACTAGATCCCTACACACTTGATGCTAAAGTTTGATATGTATACATTTTATTCTCAATAGAGTACTTATTTATCAAAATTTTCAATCATTATCAGTGTTCGGACTTCTACAAGGAAGAAGAATAAAATAAAATAAGTGATCAAAAACATTTTCAAAAAATATTGGCCAAGCGCCGTGGCGCATAGGGAGAGGATCGTGACACCGTTCGTCCAGTGAACAAAGAAAATCACCGTGACGAGCGCCGCGGCGCTGGAAAGCAGCGCCGAAAGTTCAGAGAGCTCTGCAGAATGATTAGCGCCACGACGCTAAGAGGCGAATCCGCGACGTCGGGGCAAACACCGCGGCGCTGGGCCCAACGGATTGATTTTTCAAATCAAAAGTTATAGCTTTTCAGAACAATTATAACCTTTGAAATGAATGATCATATATGTTCATATATTACAGCTATATAAAGCATATTAATCACTTGGTTGAAGACACATGAATACATATGAATCAATACATGAATCAATCATATGAATTGATCTCACATTAGTTCTTCTTCCCAAAATACATTTCTGGAAAAACAACATAAAGTAGATTCACCATGGTCAAGTTCTTGTGCAAGAACTTGCACCAGATAGTTGTATCCTCAAGATAGACGTCCAGAACTACAATACAAGTGGGACGAATTTCTGTCTTAGTACACTGCAACAACATGCCTCTATCGTATCAAGTTAGTATTTGATTTCAAGTTGTAGCATACTTTGTTGTTAATTTCAATTACTATTTAATTATTATTATATAATTATTTTATTTAATCGAAGATACTAGATTGACACTAACAATCTAAGACAAAAATTCTAATCAAAATATTCTTCTTCTTGATTAGTCAAAGATGGATCAATCTGGATCTTCGATGATGAAAAATATTGAGAAGCCTGATAAATTCAAGGGTTCTGATTTCAAACGCTGGCAACAAAAGATGTTGTTCTATTTAACAACTCTTCACGTGAATGTGATCACGAGGCTCTATGACCTTCGCTAGAAAGAGAAGAGAATGCTCCGACTGATGCAGAGAGGGCTGAAAATCTGAAGGCTATTGAGACTTGGGAGAGTCAAGAGTTTCTTTGTAGGAACTATATTCTCAATGCCTTGGATGATTCTCTCTATGATATATACTCCACGTTCAGAACAACACGGGAGTTATGGAAGTCATTGGATAACAAGTACAAGACTGAGGTTGCTTGTTCAAAGAAGTTCGTCATCGGCAAGTTTCTGAACTTTAAGATGAGCGATGTCAAGCTTGTTGTCAAGCAAGTGGAGGAACTCCAAGTCATTGTTCATGAGTTAGAGGTTGAAGGTATGTGACTTAACCTGACTTTCCTTGTTGGTGCTATAATTGAGAAATTACCTCATTCTTGGAAGAATTTTAAAGTTTATCTTAAGCATCTAACCGATGATATGAACTTTGAGCAATTGGTTCTTAAGCTTCGAGTTGAAGAGGATAACCGAAAGAATGAAAATGCTGATGTTGTTTCTTTAGAACCTAATACTAACATGGTTGAAGGCAGTCTATCTAGGGCCAAGTTTCAGAAAGGCAGGGGCAAGTTTGTTGGTGTCAAGCCACCTTTTGCTGCCGGGAGAAATACACTCACCCCATAAAAGACTAAAGTGTTCAAGAAACCACAAGGTGGTGTCTGTTGGGTGTGCGGTAAACCTGGGCATAGAACAAATGATTGTCGCCTTCGCAAGAATCAAGGAGGTGGTGTTGGAGGTTCGGATAATTTCAACCAATTCAACCGTGCTGAAACTAAAAACCAATTCATTGGTGTTGTTGCTGCTCAAGCAAATCTGGTTACCAATTCAACCGACTGGTGGATGGATGCGGGTGCTTCAATGCATGTATGTTCTGAAAAAGACATGTTCACATCCTATCAGCCCATTAAGGATAGAGAACCTTTGTTCGTGGGGAATACTGTTGTTGTGAAAGTTGAATGGAAAGGGAAGGTGATTTTGAAACTCACATCCGGGAATGATCTTGTGCTCACTAATATGTTGCATATGCCTGAAATTTGTAAGAATTTGATTTCTGATCCTGTTCTTACTAAGGGCTTTAAGATAGTATTTGAATCAGATAAATTTGTACTCACCAAAGGTGGGATGTATGTAGGGAATGGTTACTGATTAGTGTGTAAATATGCATATGTTATAACAATTTCATGTGTCTTTTAGTTGTTATTGTATAGTATTTGTTGCATATTTATACATAATTTTGTATTTCATAGGTTAGCCATAAATATTTAATTTTCTATAATAATTGAATACTTAAGCATGATTGAACATGGTTAGTATGTGTATTGCTTGATGTCTAAGCCATAATATAAATTACACTCATCCAAATTTTGTGACACTAATGTTTTTGGACACTTAAGACAATGTACTAAAGATATAAGTGGATATATAAAACTAACTTTGCAATTTGAAAGTCCAATTAACCAAAAAAAGATTATACAATAATTCTGTCCAAATTTTGGTTGAGTTTTGATCCATGACACATTTTTGTATTTGGCTCTCAAGTTATACAAATCCAATTGATCCAATTCCAGTTGCATTGGTTAGATAACTCATGTATCTACAACTCTTGTGCAGGCCCAAACTGCTGAAAATATTGGATTCTAGAGTCAAATTGACGAGCAAAGTGTTCATCATGACAATGCTCCGGATTTCAAACTCCACAGGACACAATTTGGCATTTAATTCACTATAATTAACACAAAAATACAATCGATCTACCACCAACTGAAAAGTGTAGATAAGATCTACTGCAACAACACTGAAAAGTTTGAAGATCATTTAATGTATGCAAGTGGAGCTTTGAATCGTGTAAACTCATCATAATAATCTGTTAAAGTTGTCAATGTTCTTTTAACCAAGGAGTAGTAATTTGACCATAACTTTCACATGAAAAATCCAATGGAAGAGATTCAAACTGATCTAGAAAGCTAACGCAAAGCCCCACAATTTATATGCAGGAAGAAATTCAAGATTTCAATGGGAAGCATGTCCAATTTATCAATTAATGATTGGGTCTGAAATTGTCCACAATAATGCAAGTCTTCTCAACTTTGGTGCCTATATAAAGGGGTCTTTGGCAAGCCATTTGGGGAATCACTCTTTTTGTAATATATCTCCTATATTAGTAGTATTTCTCTGAAAAATATGAGTTTTATTTATTATAGTATGAGTAGCTAAACATTTAGCTAGAGCTAGGGGTGAAGCTTAAGTAAGATAATAGTAACGTTCTTGGCTTTTCAAAAGGTCTTCAATGTTATATCTTTTTAATTGTCTAATGAGATATGTCAATGGTTTTGTTTTGTGAAAAATTTGATTTGTTGTAGACATATTTGGCACAATGAATGCTTAGTTTTACATAACAACAATTGATTTCATAAACTCTTTTAAGGGAACTAGAAAGATAGTTTTCAAAAGTTATAAACTTTCAAGTGCTTAATATTTTTCTCTTCCAATTGAAATCACTTGCTTGTTAGATTTCAATTGAGTTATCAAATATAGCCAAGAACAACTTTATTATTTTACTTAAGTGGAATTCCAGAGCTCTAGTACGTAGTCTACTATATAAAGCCTTAAAATTCACAACTAGATTGACATTCTCATTCTTCAAAATATCCCTATGGTTCGACACTCGGACTTCCGAGAAATTTATTACTTGAGACAAACCTAACTTGGGTGTGTAACGATAAAGTGTTATCAAGTTTTTGGCGCCGTTGCCGGGGATATCCCTTGGAGAACGGTCCATCTCTTTGTGTATTTTTTAAGTAAGACTCCAAAAGGCTTTCTTATTCTTTTGTATTTTTTGTTTTTGGTAAGCATATGTAAATAAGTAGCATTTAAGATAGCATAACTACATTATGTGCTTATCATTTATATGCATAATTTATTACGTGATTTAAAAAGTGGTCGACTAATAAGGAGTGAAGTAGATAATTCGGGTAAAAATTTCAAAAATATGGATGAAGGTGATATAGAAAATCGTAATGAATTAATAGGAAATCAACAAGTGTGTTCCATGTGAGATTTCTTAGAACCTCAACGTAATACTATTCCATCATGCTTTGTTTATCCACAAAATGCTCATAATTTTAAACTCAAGCCCGGTATGATCCAATTACTTCCCAATTTTTATGGACTTGAATCTGAAAACCCTTATTTGCATTTGAAAGAATTTGAGGAAATATGTGTCACTTTAAACGATACAACATGCACTCAAGAATCAATTAAGTTAAATGTTATTTCCGTTTTCTCTCAAAGATAAGGCAAAAATATGGCTTAATTCTTTAAGACCTGGATCAATTACATCTTGGCAACAAGTGCAAACCGAGTTTTTTAAAAAATTCTTTCCAATTCATAAAACAAATCTTTGAAGAAGCAAATCAAAAACTTTTTTCAAAAGCCTAATGAACAATATTTTCAATGTGGGAACGTTTTAAAGATTTGTTGAACTCTTGCCCTCACCATGGTTTTGAAAACTGGAGAACTGTGAGTTCCTTTTATGAAGGCTTAAACTCTGAAACGAAACAATTTGTGAAAATGATGTGTAATGGTGAATTTTTAGACAAAAATCCTGAAGATGCACTTGAGTATTTAGACCATTTAGTTGATAAAACTAAGTCTTGGTATAATGAAAGTACTTCGGAAGGTTCAATTAGATCTAATATTGAAAATGCTAATAAAAAAAGTATTATCTTAGTCAAGAAGATGATCTAAATGTCAGGATTGTCAGTCTAACCAGAAAAATTGAAAGCATGAAGTTAACTAAATCTAAGGAAGTCAAATTTGTGCAAACAAAGACTTGTGTGATATTTGTGTTGTTGAAGGACATTTAACAAATAATGCCCAAGAATTCCCGTCTTCAAAGAGATGTGTCATGAACAAGCAAATGCGATGTATAACTTTAAGAAACCATTCTCATCTACTTTTTCTGAGACATATAATCCAAACTGGAGGAACCACCCCAACTTTAGCTAAAGGAATGATAATAATGTTCAACCTTTACCCAATCAAAATACCTCAAGCTCTAGTTTCACCCCATACACTAGACCACAAATAAAAAGCCTTGAAGAAACATTGCAAGCATTTATGCAGGGTCAAACAATGATCAACAACCAAACTTCACAAGCCATCAATAAAATTAAAATAACATTGTCTACGTTGACAAATTCCTTAAGAACAACTGAAAAATAGAAGTTATCGGCTCAACCTCAACAAAAACCCTGCTGGTCAATGCCAAATCTCTGCCGAAGCATCACCAGAAAATGTCAATTCCGTTACTACCCTACGAAGTGGAAAAACAATTGACAAGACAATTCACCTCAAAGATCCAGAATCAGACTCTACTTCAAGTTCACATGATGAAGATAAGGATGACAGTAAGAATGTTGATATTTTAACTCCTAGTAAAAGACCATCACCCGCTCCTTTTCCTCAAAGATTACATCCTATTAAGAAGTTGAACCAAAATCCTGAATTTTTTGAGATTTTGAAGTAAGTAAAAGTTAACATCCCACTACTTGATGCAATAAAACAAATTCCATCTTATTCCAAATTTTTGAAAGATTTGTCTACTGTGAAAAGGAAATTAAATGTTCAAAATAAGGCATTTCTGAAAGAGAGTGTAAGTTCAATCATTCAATAAGAAATTTCACCAAAATATAAGGATCCTGGTTGTCCAACTATATCTTGTGTAATTGGTAATACTAAAATTGAGCATGCACTTCTTGACCTTGGAGCGAGTGTTAATCTTTTACCATATTATGTGTACAAACAACTGGATTTGAGAGAACTAAAGAAGACTCATATCACATTTCAATTGGCAGATCGTTCAGTAAAAATTCCAAGAGGTATACTGGAGGATGTATTAGTTCAAATTGATAAATTTTACTTTCCTGTAGATTTTATTGTTTTGGACACACGTCCAGTTTCAAATCCAACATCCCATCATTTTAGTAAGACCATTTCTTGCAACTTCTAATGCTTTGATAAATTATAGAAATGGAGTTTTGAATCTCTCTTTTGGAAATATGACTTTGGAGTTAAATGTTTTTAACATTTCCAAACAATCACCAAATATTGATGAAGTATATAAAATTGATGTAACTGATAAATACACTCTTGAACATTTCATGACCTCATTTTTTGATCCATTAGAAAATTTATTAACAAATGATTTGATTAATAAGGATAATTTGGAGTTTGCTTCTATGTTTGAGACTTCACAGGTTTCAGAGGTTAATGGATGGAAGCCAAAGTTTGAACAATTATCAGAATCAGAAAAATCTCCAATTCTATCAAGTGTTCAACCACCAGTGTTGGAATTAAAGTATTTACCATCAAGTGTGAGATATGCATATTTGGGTGATAATGATACATATCCGATAATAATATCTTCCAATTTGAACCATGATCAAGAGCATAAATTGTTAGAAGTACTAAAAGTTCACAAGCATGCAATATGATGGACTTTGTCTGACATAAAAGGAATTAGCCCATTAATTTATACTCATAATATTTATTTAGAGGAAAATGTTAAACCCTCTAGGCAAATGCAACGAAGGCTAAACCCTAATATGAAAGAAGTAGTGAGAAATGAAGTCATTAAGCTTCTAGATAATGACATTATTTATCCTATTTCCGACAGTAAATGGATAAGTCTTACTCAAGTTGTACCTAAAAAGTCTGGAGTAACAGTAGTAAAAAATGAAAGTAATGAATTGATTCCCACTAGAACTGTTACTGGCTGGAGAATGTGTATTGACTATAGGAAATTAAATTCTATGACTAGAAAAGATCATTTTTCTTTGCCTTTCATGGATCAAATCTTAGAGAGAATTGCAGGACATGCTTTTTATTGCTTCCTAGATGGATATTCAGGGTATAATCAAATAGCAATTGCACTTAAGGACCAGGAGAAAACAACATTTACATGTTTGTTTGAAACCTTTGCATATCGAGGATGTCATTTGGACTATGTAATGTCCCAGCCACATTCCAAAGATGTATGATAAGTATTTTCAGTGACATGGTTGAACGTTTTCTCGAAGTTTTCATGGATGATTTCTCTGTTTTTGAAAACTCATTTAATGATTGCTTAATGAACTTGGCTAAAATTTTGACTAGATGTGGAGAAAAATCTCATTCTTAATTTGGAAAAATGTCATTTTATGGTAAATGAATGGATTGCATTAGGACACATTGTTTCAACAAAAGGAATAAAAGTTGATAGATCCAAAATTGATCTAATTGCTAATTTACCAACACCAAAATCAGGTAAAACCTATTAGATCATTTTTAGGACATGCTGGCTTTTATAGAAGGTTCATAAAAAACTTTAGTGCAATTTCTAGACCAATATGCAACCTTTTATTAAAAGATGCTACATTCGAATGGACTGATTCTTGTGAAAATATTTTTGTGAAACTCAAAGAAATGATCACTTCTGCACCTATTATGCACCCCCCTGGTTGGATTTGCCCTTTGAAATAATATGTGATGCTAGTGATTATGTTGTAGGAGTTCTTTTAGGACAAAGAAAAGATAAAAAACCTTATGTGATCTATTATGCAAGTAAAACTCTTAATAATGCTCAAATGAATTATTCCACTACTGAAAAAGAATTACTTGTTGTAGTATTTACATTAGAAAAATTTAGATCCTATCTAGTTGGCTCGCCCATTATTGTGTATACTGATCATGCAGCTTTAAAATATTTACTAGCAAAGAAAGATGCAAAGCCAATGTTGATTAGGTGGATTCTTTTACTACAAGAATTTGATATAACAATTAAAGATAAAAAAGGAATTGAAAATGTTGTGGCTGATCATTTTTCTAGACTTACATGTGATGAATCTTTTGAGACAAGTCTCATAAATGACTCTTTTCCTGATGAACAACTCTTTTCTGTATCTAATTTTCCATGATTTGCAGATATTGCTAATTTTCTATCTACAGGGCAAATTCCAAATCATTGGAATGCACAGGACAAAAAGAAGTTATTCAGAAAAGTGAAAAATTTCTTTTGGGATGACCCATATCTTTTTAAATATTGTGCAGATCAAATAGTAAGAAGATGTGTGTCTGATGATAAAATTCAAAGTATAGTCACTTTTTCTCACTCAGAAGCATGTGGTGGTCACTTTTCCTCAAAGAAAACCGCTGCAAAAAATTTGCAGTGCAGATTTTATTGGCCCACACTTTTTAAAGACACGCATGAATTTTATAAATCTTGTGATAGGTGTCAAAGATTAGGTGGGGTAACTCATAGAAACATGATGCCATTAAATCTCATTTTAGTTGTAGAAATTTTTGACTGTTGGGGAATTGATTTTATCGGTCCTTTTCCACCATCTTTTGGATATCAATACATTTTGGTTAGAGTCAAGTATGTTTCAAAATGGGTTGAGGCAATCCCTTGCAAAAATAATTATCACAAAATTGTTTTGAAGTTTTTGAAGGAAAATATTTTCTCAAGATTTGGAATGCCTCGTGCAATCATAAGTGATGGAGGTTTACATTTTTGTAATAGACCATTTCAAAACTTAATGAAAAATTATGGAATTAATCACAAAGTGTCAACCCCTTATCATCTTAATACAAGTGGACAAGCTGAACTTGCTAACAGAGAAATCAAACATATCCTGGAGAAAACAGTTGGTCCAACTCGAAAAGATTGGACACTCATGTTGACTGATGCACTATGGGCATATCAAACAGCATTCAAAACATCTCTTGGTATGTCTCTTTACCGACTTGTTTTTGGAAAATCTTGTCACTTGCCTGTTAAAATAGAACATAAAGCTTTTTGGGCTATCAAAATGTTTATTTCAATTTAGATAAAACTAGTTAATTGAGAAAACTTCAACTAAATGAATTAGAAGAAATCGGAAATGAAGCATATGAAAATTCTAGAATTTACAAAAAGAAAATGAAAATATTTCATGACAAACACATTGTTAGACAAAAAGTTCTTTTGTATAATTCTAGATTACACTTGTTTTCTGAAAAATTGTGGTCAATATGGTCAGGACCTTTTACTGTAAAAACTGTCTTTTCAAATGGAGCTGTTGAAATTGAGAATTCAAGAAGTGGTGACATTTTCAAAGTCAATGGACAACGTTTAAAAGCGTATTTGAAATTTTTTCAAAAGAGATCGAGTCAGTTTCTTTGGTTGACACTGTCTACACGATTTTTTTTTTTTTTTGTGTTTGCTTTCAAGTATAATTGTCTTTGTTATTATTATTTTTAGTATTTCTTTCTTTCATCTTTTTTTTTCACGGTATAAATGACAGATTCGGTACTCCGTGACTCTCAAGTCGGAATTTCAGTTGCCCACAAAAATTGAGTTGTACATAAATATATAAAAAAGTGTTTTTTTTCCTATTCTTAACGGTAATGAATAGTATTTTTTATCACTTTTCCTCTTCTCATTCAACGGTCATTTTTACAAAATTTTACACCATAAATACCTCATTCTCCTCCCATTTCTAAACATTTTCCCTTAAACTCTCATCGACGCAAACTAAATGAATAAATATTTTCTTGTCTTCATCACTCTTGTTTTCGTTCTTATGCTCATCGTTGGTTATAATCAAGAAGAAGAATTTTGTGTACCATACTTAGTAATCATGGCACTCACTGCACAATTTTTAGGTTTCGCCTGGGCTGAAGCATTTTTATGTGATATGTAATGTAGTAGCCGTAAAAATCGAATAAAATATTGATTCTGTTATTTTAGCTCTCATATTTGAATACAACTCTTAAGCAATTCGATAAAATGGATGTGTCATTGCTTATTTGAACAAATGTTTCCCCTTCTACGTTAAGAATGATTTGGTTAAAATTTACCGTGTCCGATGCGACAGATTAAGGATACTAATGATTAAGGGACTTCCAGTTGATTTATGTTGGTTGATAGAAGCAAAAGTCAGGATTGGAGGTGAGTTCACGAACTCATTTGTTCCACGCTTGGCTGGTTTGGGTAAAAGTACATATTCTAAAGAACGATGAGCTAAAAGAATGAATGTTTGCAGCAAATGTGCTAGATGGACTTGTAACACTCGTTGTAGAAGTATAAGAATGGTATCCAACAATCGATATGATAAGATAGATTTCATTAAGAATGGGCTGAGTAAGGAGTCTTTGGATGATATTCGTTTGACTCTTGAGACGCATTCTTATGGAATGGTGCAACATCATATTATCAATTTATGAGGGCAATTTAGGAGAGAATATGCATTTAGTCTCGACAATCTAACGTTAAAAGACCCTGTTTGCCAATTTTTACGAAAATTGAATGAGAAGCTTATCCTCGACTCATAGAAGGCGTTTAAGCCGTTTCTGGACGTAAAATCAGAGGAAGATGTGAGCCACAATCACAACTACTGTTAGTGGGACCTTTACTTTTGATTTTTTTTTCAATAAATAGTGCATCTAGAGTCGTACCATGTACATTTTCACTTTTCCTATGTATATAATGCATCATTCGGATGCATTCATAGCTTTGTCAGGTGGACTTGAAACTTTTGAGAACATACTTCATATTGTTTATTGGTTAACGCTAACTATTCATTCAAAGCCTATTGGGTTACTAAATGTTAATGGTTTTATGATGGGTTATTAACTTTTCTAGATCATGCAGTACAACAAGGTTTCATGACAGAGCAAGTACGTCAAATCTTCCTATCAGATTCAGACCTTGAACGATTAATTGAGAAACTCCAGGTCTTTGAGTTTAAATATAATTCAATTGCTTCTCAATTAGATTGGTCTGATGGCCGTGAAAAAAAGAGAAAAGTTGATTTAGATTTACGGCTATAACAATAATCATGTTCACAATTTTTTGTGTGTGTGTGTGTTTCAGGTTTATTTTCTTCAATTTTCTGTGGAATCAGGTAATATCTTCTAATTTTTACAACTCGAGCTTTGAAATATTGGGGACCATGTGTTGCTTAGGTTGGGGAGAGAATTAGTAGACATCCTTTTAATTAAAAAAGAAGAGTAAAAATGGCAGAGTAAGGGGTAAAAACGACCCTTGAGACGCATAAAAAAAATATGCTTACTTGAATTCCTTAACTTCAATATGTGCAATAAAACAAACATGACACATTTTATTTCTATTATAATTTTATATTATCTATTAGTTGGTTATAAGTCATCTTTATTTCACACACACACAATGACAACTGATTATGAGTTGTAAGTTGAATAATTATACTAATTTCTTTGTTTTACAAATGGCTGCAGCTAACTGCTTGAGTCTAAAAGTAATAATAATAATAATAATAAAATGTATACTCCTGAGATGGAGCGTAAAACGCACTCAGGAGAAAGAAAAAAAAAGTAAAAAATGAATACTCCTGAGATGGAGCGTAAAACACACTCAGGAGGAAGAAAAAAATGTATATTCCTGAGATGGAGTGTAAAACACACTCAGGAGAAAACAAAAAAAAATTATAAACCCAACCAAAAAGTGTTAGCGTCAGTAAACATTGAGATAATAATTTTATAACATGAGACTCATAACTATTTGTTACTTAACTTGAGCACAACAGAAGATGACTACTAAACTACTCACTTAGATAATACTGGATGATGAATAGATATGAATACAATAGTTTGTTAATATGGACATATTAGAAGAAGGAATTGGTAATAATGAAAGTTTAAAACAAAAATTTATGTCGCGCTTTTATCACTAGGGACTAGTAATAAGCTGGTTATGGGGTGTGATTAGTGTGTAAATATGCATATGTTATAACAATTCCATGTATATTTTAACTGTTATTGTATAGTATTTGTTGCATATTTATACATAATTTTGTATTTCATAGGTTAGCCATAAATATTTAATTTTCTATAGTAATGGAATACTTAAGCATGATTGAACATGATTCGTATGTGTATTGCTTGATGTCTAAGCCATAATATAAATTACACTCATCTAAATTTTGTGACACTAATGTTTTTGGACACTCAAGACAATGTACTAAAGATATAAGTGGGTATATAAAACCAACTTTGCAATTTG
This sequence comes from Przewalskia tangutica, assembly GCA_029844215.1. NCBI lineage: Eukaryota > Viridiplantae > Streptophyta > Magnoliopsida > Solanales > Solanaceae > Przewalskia > Przewalskia tangutica. The sequence continues at coordinate 37,025,211 of CM056731.1, read as the reverse complement.
AAAGTCCAATTAACCAAAAAAAGATTATACAACAATTATGTCCAAATTTTGATTGAGTTTTGATCCTTGACATATTTTCGTATTTGGCCCATATCTCAAGCTATACATATCCAATTGATCCAATTCCAGTTGCATTGGTTAGATAACTCATGTATCTACAACTCCTATGCAGGTATAAACTGCTGAAAATATTGGATTCTAGAGTCAAATTGACGAGAGTATTCATCATGACAATGCTCCGGATTCCAAACTCCACATGACACAATTTGGCATTTAATTCACTATAATTCACACAAAATTCCAATCGATCTACCACCAACTGGAAAGTGTAGACAATATCTACTGCTACAACTCTGAAAAGTTTGACGATAATTTAATATGTGCAAGTGGAGCTTTGAATCGTGTACACTCATCATAATAATCTTCCAAAATTGTCATGTTTTTTTAAGCAAGGAGCAGTAATTTGACCATAACGTTCACATGAAAAATCCAATGGAAGAGATTCAAACTGATATGGAAAGCTAACTCAAATCCCCACAATTTATATTCAGGAAGAAATTCAAGATTTCAATGGGAAGAGTGTCCAATTTAGCAATTAATTAGTGGGTCCGAAATTGTCCACAATAATGCAAGTCTTCTCAACTTTGGTGCCTATATAAAGGGGCCTTTGGCAAGCCATTTGGGGAATCACTCTCTTTGTAATATATCTCCTATATTAGTAGTATTTCTCTGAAAAATATGAGTTTTATTTATTATAGTATGAGTAGCTAAACCTTTAGCTAGAGCTAGGGGTGAAGCTTAAGTAAGATAATAGTAATGTTCTTGGCTTTTCAAAAGGTCTTCAATGTTATATCTTTTTAGTTGTCTAATGAGATATGTCAATGGTTTTGTTTTGTGAAAGCTTTGATTTGTTGTAGACATATTTGGCACAATGAATGCTTAGTTTTACATAACAACAATTGGTTTCATAAACTCTTTTAAGGGAACTAGAAAGATAATTTTAAAAAATTATGAACTTTCAAGTGCTTAATATTTTTATCTTCCAATTGAAATCACTTGCTTGTTAGATTTCAATTGAGTTATCAAATATAGCCAAGAACAACTCTATTATTTTACTTAAGTGAAATTCCAGAGTTCTAGTACGTAGTCCACTATATAAAGCCTTAAAATTCACATGTTTATTACTTGAGACAACCCTATACTTGGGTGTGTAACGATAAAGTGTTATCAAGTTACCTCAGTGAGGAGCTCTTCAAACTATCTGTTGTACCTACTAAGGCAATTGAAATTATTAATGAAAATGCAGGCCTAGCACTGCTTCTATGTACATAGTTATTTCCCCTTCCTTATGGCATTCAAGATTATGTCATTTTAATTATCGTTCTTTATAAAGGATGGTAAGTTTAGGCATGTTGCCAAAATGCTCTATGAACAAAATGACTAAGTGTGAAGTTTGCATATAATCAAAATATGCAGGTCATCGTCATAAATCTGTAGTGAAATCAAATGAAGTGTTTGGTTTAATTCATAGTGATTTGTGTGATTACCAAGCAACCCCATCTCGTGGAAGAAAGAATTATTATATATCATTCATAGATGATTGCATTAAATATTATTATGTATACTTAATACATACCAAAGATGAGACTTTAAATATGTTTAAAACATATAAAGCTGAAGTGGAGAACCAACTTGAGAAAAGAATTAAAGTTCTAAGGTCTGATAGAGGTGGTGAATACAAATCTAATGACTTTGAGGAATTTTGTTCTACTCATGGTATAGTTCATCAAAACACTGTATCATATACTCCAAAATAAAATGGAGTTGTCGAACATAAGAATAAAACATTGAAGAATATGATAAATTCAATATTGGTTAGTTCGGGCGCACCTCTTAGCCTTTGGGGAAAGACATTACTTACTATAAATATGTAAATAAAATTCTTCATAAGAAAAGTTACCAATCTCCTTATGAGTTGTGGAAAGGTCGATTGCCTACTTTTAAAAGGCTGAAAGTGTGGGATTGTCTAGCGAAAGTTCAAGTTTCCTTACCAAAGAGAACTAAATTTGGACAAAAAATAGTGGATTGCATATATATTGGTCCTGCCAATAATAGTGCAGCATATAAGTTTTTGGTTTATCATTCCGATGTTGAAGGTATTCACAAAAACACACTTATGGAATCTGCACAAGCAGAATTCTTTGAGGACATTTTTTCCTTACAAAGATGAGGAAAAGTATAAAGACGATTCTAATTATAAGAAGAGATCGTTGCCTCAAGATGAGTCAAATCAAAACACACAAAATGATACAAGTAATACTTTATCTGTTCAAAAAGAAAATTCTGAACCAAGGAGAAGTAAACGTGGGAAAATTGCCAAAGATTTTGGATCGGACTTTATGACCTTTTCCGTTGAAGGAGAACCTCAAACATATAGGGCTGATATGGAATCATCCGAAACACCTTATTGGAAAGAGGTTATCCAAAGTGAGGTAGAATCCATCGTGCAAAAAAATACATGAAAATTGGTTGATCTCCCTCCGGGACAAAAACCAATAGGCCATAAATGGATTTTCAAACGGAAATTAAGGCTTGATGGTACTATAGAAAAATACAAAGCTCGTATAGTAGCCAAAGGGTTTCGACAAAAAGAAGGTGTAGATTTTTTGATACTCACTCATCAGTGACTAGAATTACTTCCATTAGGACCTTAATTGCTATAGCGGTCGTTCACAATTTGGAAATACACCAAATGGATGTGAAAACCGCATTCTTGAATGGTGAATTAGATGAAGAAATTTACATAGAACAACCCGAAGAGTTTGTTGTTAAGGATCAAGAAAAGAAGGTTTGTAAATTAATTAAGTCTTTATACGGACTTAAACAAGCTCCAAAACAATGACATGAAAAGTTTGATAATACATTATTATCAAATGATTTTCAAATAAATGAATGTGACAAATGTGTCTACGTTAAAGAATGTAAGAATGCATGTGTCCTTATATGTTTATATGTTGACGATATGCTAATTTTGGGAACAAGTAAGGATGTAATTAACCAAACTAAGAAGATGTCGTATGCCTCTTTTGATATGAAAGATATGGGAGTAGCGGATGTCATTCTTGGTATTAGAATTCAAACGAATTCTGATGGTTACATACTAACTCAATCCCATTATATTGAGAATGTCCTTAGAAAGTTTGGACACTATGACGATCGACCGGTTGTTACACCATTTGATCCCGCTAGTCACCTTAAGAAGAATCAAGGTGAAAGTTTGTCTCGACTAGAATATACACAAGTTCTTGGAAGCTTGATGTACATAATGAACTGTACTCGACCGGACTTAGCATATATAGTGAGTCGACTTAATCGATACTCACACATTCCAGAAAAGGATCATTGGTTTGCACTAATTAGGGCACTTCAATATCTAAAGCATACAATGAACTATGAGTTGCATTATACAAAATATCCTCATGTTTTCGAAGGATATTGTGATGCTAATTGGATTTCCAATCATTCGGAAAGTAAGTCCACAAGTGGTTATGTATTTACACTTAGTGGAGCGATGGTATCTTGGAAATCATCAAAGCAAACTGTGAATACACGATCGACTATGGAAACAAAGTTTGTAGCCTTGGACAAAGCTGCCGAAGAGGCAGAATGGCTCAAAAACTTCCTAGAAGGTATTCATTTGTGGACAAAGTCTGTTACAGCCATTTGCATACATTGTGATAGTATGGCTGCTCTGACGAGGGCAAAAAACCAAATATATAATGACAAATCGAGGCATATAAAGCGACGTCATAATACAATACGTAGCTTGCTAAATAATGGAATTATTTCCATTGATTATGTAAAATCAAAGGACAATATAGCGGATCCTTAGACAAAAGGCCTTAATAGAGAGCAAGTCGTATTTACATCGAGGGGAATGAGCTTAAAGCCAATACAATATGTCAGTACTTGGAGGAAACCTAACCTAGCAACATTGGAGATCACATGGTCTAGGTTCAATAGGATAACTAGTTGGGGAAGACTCTAGGAGCATAGAACACACACATATGCTTATTCATATGGTGAACCAAGTGTGTTAATCCGTTGATGATTTAGGGATGAATATTATTCTTAATAATACTAAAAGCCATTATGGTGGGCTAGTACGGACTATTCTTGTTTGATATTACCTATATGAGATTGATGTGGGTCGCATCTACGAGAACCGATATGGCTACGTTCTCTACAAAATCTCATGAAGAAGGAGTTGTTCACGACCGAAATGAACACAACCGTAAGAATTGAAATATATTGGTGATGCGCGATTTATGCACACACTAACGCAAGTGCACGTATCGTGACAAGTAATATAGTCTAGGTAAGACCGAATATCGTCCTCAAGGACTGGTTTTCAAGTATCGATTATCTATCCTATGGTATCTATTTGGTTAACGTCAATTGAATTGAAATTCTAAACTAATAATGCAGGAAATAAACTAATCATAAAAATACTTTAATTTAAATCAGTTATGATGGAGAATTAGGGCTTCCAAGATCATCAACTATCCACTATATTCAATCCTTAATACAATTAGACTAACTTCTTCTTCTACGTTAAGATAGCAGGTTAACTAAGCCGTTTTATACTCCTGTTAAGGTTATATAAACACTCAACCCCAGTATAGCACCTTTCTACCTTTTGGTGATAAGATTGACTATAGAGGAGGATTAAGAGCAGTAATCTATTAAGCTACACAAGTATCGGAGTACTTTCGTCCACGATTTAACCTATGTTTATCCAACTACATCATATTCACAACCTCCCCTTTCGGCTTTCGGTTAGAAATCATATAAGTTATGATAATTAGTGATCAATTAATTATCAAGCAATCAAAACAACTATTGAATAAATCTTAAAACAAGTGAAGAAGAAACCAAACTAATATATTAATTCATGAATAGAGTTTCAAGTGAATCACAAGGAAATCCCTAATAAAGTAATTAGCTCCTAGACATAGTCACACTAAGAACTAATATAATCTCCATACATGAACTGAAATAAATAAAGCAAAAAGAAAGAAAAGAAAATACTCAAGAACGAGTCTACAAGCCTTCTAGCATCCAAGGATTGTGTTGTGGAATATTTACAAGGTGAAATGGTGGATGGATAGATGTAGAATGGTGAATGGTGGGGAATTGTGGGGAATTGGATGTCGAATGAATTCTTCTAATGATGTAGAGACTATTTATAGACCAAGAATCCTTTAGGTAAAGGGTTAAAGATTATGTAGGTAGGAAAAGTTATTAGAATCCTTTTAGGTAAGGGTTTTAAGGTAGGAAAAGTTATCCCTTTAGGTAGGAAAAGTTATCCCTTTAGGACTCTGAAAACATGTCAAATTCGGCCCAGAACTTCATAAATCCCGCGTCGGCGCGCCATCGATCAGCGCGCGCCTAAAAATCAGCAACTTCGAACATTGGGCGCGACGCGATGCGGCCGCGCGCTGGCGTTTCGCGGATTTTCGTTCTTGTCGTCCTTTTTCGTCCTAATTGCCCGATCTCTCTATAATTCCTAACTTCTTAGACTTTATTTCTTGGCCCTTTTTGTGTGTAATTTCATCTCATTTATGCTCATTTCATCTCCTTTTCGCCATTTCTCCATTTCTGACCGCTGTGACACAAAAGAAAGGAAAACGACCCTAATATTATACTAAACATAAATGAAATGAGTAAAATAATAACTAAAAATGACTCAAAAGGTGTATATAAAATACACCGATCAGTTGGTAAGATGTGGGTGATACTTCTTGTTTCGATTTACTATAAAGGTGAATAGTTCAAGACATACGTTCCTATTTCAAAAAGTAAATCCGATAAGTATTCACTACGAATGGTTCAAGTACAAAAGACACCTTTTCTGATGCATGTTATACCTGGTTTTCCGAAATAACGATAAGTTCCTTATTATCTTATTTTCTATCCAAATGTGGGGTATTGTTAGAAGTTTGAATAGAAAATGTGGGGTATTGTTGGAAATTGTACAAGGAAGAAGAATAAAATAAGTGATCAAAAATATTTTCAGAAAATATTGGCCAAGTGTCGCGGCGCCTAGGGAGAGGGTCGCGGCGTCGTTCGTCCAGTGAACAAAGAAAATCACCGTGACAAGCGTCGCGGCGCTGGAAAGCAGCGCCGTAGCGCCGAAAGTTCAGAGAGCTCTGCAGAATGATTACCACCACGACGCTAAGAGGCGGAGCCGCGACGCCAAAGGCGAAGAGCCGCGGCGCTGGGCCCAACAGATTGATTTTTCAAATAAAAAATTGTAGCTTTTCAGAACAATTACAACCTTTGGAATGAATGATCATATATGTTCATATATTACTGATATATAAAGCATATTGATCACTTGGTAGAAGACACATGAATACATATTAATTAATACATGAATCAACACATGAATCAATCATATGAATTAATCTTATGAATTGATCTCACATTACTTCTTCTTCTTCCCAAAATACATTTCTAGAAAAACAACATAAAGTAGATTCGTCAGGGTCAAGTTCTTGTGCAATAACTTGCACCAGATAGTTGAATCCTCTAGATAGACGTCCAGAACTACAGCACAAGTGGGGGCGAATTTCTGTCTTAGGACACTGCAATAGCAGGCCTCTATCGTATCAAGTTAGTATTTGATTTCAAGTTGTAGCATACTTTGTTGTTGATTTCAATTACTATTTAATTATTATTATATAATTATTATTTTTAATCAAAGATACTAGATTGACACTAAAAATCAATTATGAGATTGCATATAGGAAAAGAGGAATACGTAAATTTCCCTATTCTTAATTATGTGAAACATGTGATAAATGTGTTAGTTAAACTTTGGCCTATACAACTCAAGAGGGGTGAATTGAGTCGTATTAAATTTTTGCAAACTCTTAAAATTTATCTAACCTTAGTTATTTTTGTTTCACAAATTTGGTTCTGTTGAGTTGTTAAGTGGAAGGCTCGTGTGAATTGAGAAATGGAGGAAAATAAAATAGACGAAAATATTTTTTTTAATAAAGTTTCTTTTACAAAGGAACTTTGTCCCTCATCGGATACGAAAAGTAAGATTATTGTGCTTATATATAGAAACACTTCTTTCTAGAGAGTCTTCTCGCGCTGTTGTTGCTTGGATTTGAATTTGATCAAATTTATATTCCTTTTCCATTATTTAATTTTCCTTTTTCATGATATTTTTTCTCGTAAAATATTAATTTAAAATTTGTGATTCCCCATGGTTGTTTCTGAAATAGAATAATCTACCTATTCCTAATACAAGATTAATAAGTTTTTATAGTACAAGACTATTACCATAATTATACATGTACAAGAACTTTACTAATTATGGTAAAATATATACAAAATATGGACATGTGATCGCGCTGTTGTTGCTTGGATTTGAATTTGATCAAATTTATATTCCTTTTCCATTATTTAATTTTCCTTTTTCATGATATTTTTTCTCGTAAAATATTAATTTAAAATTTGTGATTCCCCATGGTTGTTTCTGAAATAGAATAATCTACCTATTCCTAATACAAGATTAATAGGTTTTTATAGTACAAGACTACTACCATAATTATACATGTACAAGAACTTTACTAATTATGGTAAAATATATACAAAATATGGACATGTGATATACACGGTGTTGGCCGTGTATATCGGTGGACTCTCATAGTATTTTACACCCCCGCAGTCATAGAGGGAGACTGTCGTACGCTTAGAATGTTCCTAAAATCTTCAAACAAAACTAAGGGAAGACCTGTAGTAAAGATATCAGCAATTTGGTACCGTGAAGGGACAGGCAAGACACATACTTATACACGAGCTACCTTTTCGCGAACAAAGTAAATATCCATCTCGATATGCTTAGTGCGCTGATATTGGACCAGATTTTCAGAGAGATAGACTGTACTAACATTATCACGGTAGAACAAGGTAGCTTTCTGAATAGAAAAGTGAAGCTCTAATAGGAGATTACGCAGCCAACATGACTCGGACACCACATTGGTTATCCCTCAATACTAGGCCTCCGCACTAGATATTGATAAAAGTGGATTCAAGAGAGATAAATTTGTGTGACCATAACCATGAATTGGAATTAAATTACCATCACCAACAATTATGTCACTATTTTTTGTTCAAATTGAAATTAGATTAGATATTACCTGGCGCGGATGTCATATGAGAAGTGGCTCCGATGTCCATATATCAATTTGCGTCCGGAGGATTTAATCCAAGTATATGCATCGCGACCATGATATCTATGGGCGTCGAAACCGATGGGCCCGCAGCAGTGAAGACCTGCTGAGGCCGAGGCCCAAGCAGGTCAGCCTGCTGCCAAGGCCGGTACGTGACTGTTGGGCCGACGGAAATCACTGGGAGTTGTTGGGCCTGGCCCAAGGTGCTGGAAATCCTGGAAATTGTGGCATGGGACATTGCGCACAGGCCCACGGCCAATGTGCATTATGAACTCGCTATACCAATAGTTCTCTGCAGACGCGACAAGAGTGTTTATTCACCCAAAAAAGATTCATTGATTTTCTCTTTCCGACGATCGGTAATTGTTGTGGGCTACCGTGCTCTATCTAGAATCGACCATGTTAGAAGTCTTAAGGTAAAGAGGTTGATTGTGCTTTATGTCTCCCAAGAGCATATTGTTCTGAGTGAGGGTAATGGAAAAAGCTCGTCGATCCAAATGAATCATTCTTCTGGTCTCTCTTCGCTCCCCACCCCGAAACTGATCCCACGACGGCCCACGACTGCGGCCAGTGGTATTGTGGCTAAGCTGGCTGGCCATTGCCACCACATCCTCCGCCACTGTTGCCCTAGTTGCTACCATCGCGGCCGCTGCCGCGGTGTTTGCCACAATGTTCTGAGTTTGGCCTTTTTTGCTGCCATAAGTATTATAGTTTTGGCTAGAATTATCCAAGAATGAGTGAGGGTGATTGAACATGGCCACCATCATGGCGTAATTGGCTACGGTTGCCTCCTTTTTTGTCAAGTCGACTTATTCTAAGGTGAGTATGAAACATGTTTGGTAGAACGGTGAGAAAGGATTACTTTGACGAAGAAGTGTCCTAACACCATTATAAGTCTTGGAGAGGCCTACAACCATCTAAAGAACAAGACGATCATTCATGACGGGCGCGTCAACGTTCCTTAGTTGATCTGACAACTCTTTGAGCCTTGTACAATAGGCGAGACAATTAAAAATTCCTTCATATTGATGTGGGAGAATTCCTGCTCAAGGATCACGGCACGAGAATTTTTATTATCCTGGAATATATCACACAACCTATTTCAAGTGTCCATTGTCGTGGCGTCAGATTCAATAATAGTCTGCGAGGTCTGTAGAGATAGTGGAATAAATTCACTGGAGTACTGTATCATCAAGAGTTGCCCACAACTCTATTTCATCATCGGTGGTAAGCACCTTATCCTTACAAGTTGTTGAGAGGATGATGTGATGGAGGACGCGATGAGACCGTGCGTGAACTTTAAATAGTTCTGCCCAAGTCGCGTATTGGACGTTTTACATCTCAAGAACAATATGGATGTTATTTTTTATGTTGGAGACTACAAGAGCATGATGAAATGTGTTCTTGGTGGTAGACATGATGAAAGAACAAGAGAAGAATTAGAGTTTTGGGGGGAAAAATTTAAGGGGAGAGGGGGTATGGTCGACGACCACTAGTCCACCAGGAAGACATAAGGAGGAGGATTATTTGGAGAATGAAAAGTTTGCCCTAGACTGCTGACATCATGAAAGAGAATAATCCTTTGATTATTTTCATTAATAAAAAAGTATATATACACATGATATACAATATCTAATTAAGAAAATTAAATCTATCTTTTTCAAATACAAAATTAATAGTTTTTCCTAGTACAAGACTACTACCATAATTATACATGTACAATAACTTTACTGATTATGGTAAAATTTACAAATTTTAGTTTCAAATTTGAAATTGGCGTTCATATAATTCTGCCGAACAGACACTGTCGTTTCACGAACATGCATTTTGCACCTATTGATTATCCAACTTGTAGCTATAAATTATGGGGCTTCGCTTCATTCCACCACCGAAATTTGAAAAACTTATTTTCTTCTGCACATCATTTTCAAACAAAAAGAAAGTGTTCTCTAACTTTCTCCGCCATTTTAGTTCATCGGAGTTTTGTAATTTGCATTGTCCCTATTACAAAAACATTTCTATTCTATTTTGGGAGGAAGTATATATTCAGATAACTTGGCAACAACGAGGAAGATAACTTGGCAAAAACGAGGGAGATACAGTCAGGCTTTCTGTAACATCATCCACATATAACAACATCTCTCTATAACAGCTAAGTTTTTTTCGAAATCGATTTTTTATGTTATATGTTATTTCTCTATAACAATATTTTACCTATAACATCAACAATCGATTTTATAACAATACACTCTTTGTAAAATTACCCTCTATATAACAACTATAAAGGGTAATATAATTAACCATCTTTATAAAAAAATAGAATATTTATGATTACTAATAATAAGTGTAGAGATTTTGATCAAATATTTAATGTGATACTTTAATATACTCTATTTATGACAGAATAGTACATATGAATACATATTTATAATCTAAAAATATCATTGTCTTCTATTTTTATTTATAAATAATTATAAGAAAAAGAAAATAATGTGAATAAGGATTACCAATCCTAGTCTTTAGAGCAAGAAAAGAGAGTAAAATTTTGGACGTTAATTTTTTTTAGATATTACAACATTAAGAAAAATACATTTTATAACATTAAAATAAAATAATTAGATTTTATGTATTTTTTTTTTGCCTATAACAGTCAGATATTATTTAGATGTCAAATGTTATTATAGGTGTATAACAATCATTCACTATAACAGTTAAAAAAAAAATCAGACCCAATAATGTTATAAAGAGGTTTGACTATATAATTCTTTAAGGACACACAAACAACTTATGGGTTCGAAATAATTTTCTCAAAACAAATGTAACCTAGTTCTAAGTGACTCTAACAGCTTCAGGAAAATAAGTTTCTTAAAAATGGAGAAAATAATTTTCCTAGTGAAAGTACGAAAAATAAGTTCCACAAATAACATTACATATTTATTGTGTCCTCCTATCAGCCTCCAACACAAACTCATTTTCACCGCCACCCCCATCTCTACCCGCCCACTCCCACCTCTCGTAGTATTTGTCTTAATTATATATAAATGATTTTAAAATAATATTTTTTGCTTACATGATGAACACACACAAAAAAAAAATCTTAATTCCTAAAACATATATTCCATGATAAACATTCGTACCGTACTCACCCTAAAACTAATCTTAGTGGACAAGTACATCTAATCGAATAACAATGTCTCAGTGTAGTATTTGATGACCAAATATCATTGAACAGTAGTTTTGGGTAAATATAAAACACTAGAGAAGAAGAATGAGATTGTATACAGAGATAAACAATCTTCACCCTTCCTTGACTAATGCACTGTCTATAAATTTCAAAGAATACAAATGAAGAGATATACATATTTACTCCCCAAAACATCATTTGATATAAGTATGAGGCAATTTTACTAATATGACAGTTCTCAAAACAGGTTATAATGGTGGCTAGATTTTCTAATATTTTTAGGTTGTGGATTAAAACAGAAAGATCAAAGAGTGAATAGAGCAGATGAATTAACGAATCATTTATTTTGGTAATACATGAGGGAGGTTCCTTCCATCTTTGTACGAGCATTAGATGGATGGACCACAATATTAGCAGGGCCGGCCTTTTGCCTTGTTGGGCTAGGGCGACAGCCCAGGGCCTGAGGTGATAGAGGGCCCAGCTCATGTACACCTATATTAGTATTAGAATTATATATGTTGGGCCTATAAAAAAATTAATTATCTATCAATTAAATAGGGATAAGCGGGTCCGGGTACCCTATCATTTTTGAACTACCCGGATCCTACCTTGTAAAAGACCGATTTCTAAATTTACTACTCGGAACCTACCCATAGCAATCATTACCCGGAACCTACCCGGACCCTGCGATTCTGGGTAGGTTCCCGGGTACCCATGCTCACCCCTGGCTCATCAACTATATCACCATTCTTCGAATCTATCACTAACATTTGCTGCTCACCAACAGAAAATCTCTCACCATCGGATGAATTGAAATCGCCATCACAGACCTGAGGTTCCATTTCCTGTTCTACTTGCTGCATTTCCTCCTCTAATTGTTCTAGTTTCTTAGCATCAATCCTCTTGTAGTGTGCTTCAAAATAGGCCTTCTTTTGAGCTACTGATCCAGGTGTTGAAACTAAATAATTTAAATGGGGTGGGTTCATAGGGTCCGGGTACCCGGTCTCTATTTTTCGAAATTGAAATCGGATCCGACATTTATTGGTTCCTAATTTTACTACTCGGAACCTCCCGTTATTCTAATATATCTATCCGGAACCTATCTGTTAGTGTCGGTTTCGGTCGGGTATCTGTGTACTCTGTACCCGTGTTCACCCCTACAATTAAAGAGATAAACGAAAAAAAGTCTATGTATCTGATGAAGAGATTACAAAGAAAGAGAAAGGAAATAAAGAGAGCGCAAAGAAAGAGATAAGAAATAAATTGGCGGTCTCTTCGTCTTATTCACTTCTATTCTTGTATTTTCTTCAAATTCATCTTTACCAATGGAATTCAATTATTTCTCAAAACCTTTTTCAGATTTCTCCTATTTTATTTCTCTTCTCCGGTAACTTGTGAATTTTTTCTGCTCTCAATTAACGATATCTATTTTCCACCGCCATATCCACCGATTCCACCATTGTTGTCCTTGGATCTGGTTCTTATGGAGGAATTTCGACCACCATCCATCCGGTTGAGTTTTCCGGTAACACTATACTTAATTTATTTGATTTCAAGCCTCAATTCTGTTATTTTTTATGTTAGGTTTGATAATTGAAAATATTGATGTTCAATTTGTTGTTATTGATTTATAGTTTTTCAATTAAGTCCATGAAGTTTTGTACTAACTAAGTTCAAAATGACAATGTATTGATATTTGCAGCTATCCTTTTTATTTGCTATACAGGGGCCTTCAATTTATATTATGTCAGGGCCCTACTAAATGTCAGGACCGGGCCTAAATATTAATAGATTAAATTTGCTAGCTATATGGACCAAAATTGAAACCCGTAAGAATCAATGGACCACTTTAGCAAAAAGAAAAACGGGACAAAAAGAAACCATACAAGTTGCAACTTGCAAGTGAATGGAATCTTGGCATATACCTAATATGTAAGCGGCAAAAATCATGTCGTAATGTTTTCTATAACATTAGCTTCGAGCCTTAGCTTTTTTCTTGTCATCAACTCGAATAATGTTGGAATTTATTTAGAAGTGATTTAAAATTGAAATATACTTTTGACAAAAAAACACGACATTTTTGTTAAAAAAAAAACGGATGAATATATATCATCCATTTTTTGAGAATATACTTATTCTTTATAAAATGTACCATCCGGTCTTTAAATAATACATTTATTATTGGAAAGATATGTTGGTTACTAGTTGATTAATCTCTACACATATTTATCCTTTTTGTAGAAATTCAAAACCAAAATCTTTCTCCGTTGAATCTTTATCTTGCCAAATTATTCAACAGTCTATTTTTCCTTCACTTTTGATTCCTATGAAATTAGTTAATTGAAAGATTTAAAAGCTCTTCGGAACTTCTATTTGAGTGAAATTAAAAAAAATCTAAGTGGTTCATGTAGTAAAAATATTGGGTGTGAACAGGGACGGAAGAACAGAAAGGATAGACAAAGCAAGCTTAGTGCAATGTTTGTTGAGTCGAGTGATGTCACTTTCTCTTAAAGGCAAAATTACTCCCGTATATAATGGCTTACGGTAGATGGGTAATAGTCTCTCAAGATAAAACGGCAATACTTTCTCAAACACAAGCCAAATACTTGAAAATCCTTGTAGAAGAAACAAGAACTCTAGATTGCTAGAAGAAGTATAGAGGCTCTCAAATATTTCAGATTTTAGGATTGTAGTGAATGAATAAAATCTGAAAATAAGACCTCTATTTATAGTTGCAAAGTTGGTGATTCACATGCTATGTGAATGCACTAAATGGGGTTGCATTGAACTTACCAAAAGCCACCTCGATCATGCCAAGAGTTGGATGAACTTTAGTCTTTTCAATGAGTGTATGTTCAGAAAAAATCTCTTGATTTTTCGTTCACTGTACCGACTGCTCCGCGGCCCTTAACTGGCTGCGCCGCGACGCTAAACTGTCAGTAACCATCTTCGAGCCTTAGGACTTTTGGCGTCGCGCCTCGATCGCAGCGTCGCCGAGCGCCGCGACTTCGATCAAGCAACGCGACATCGCCCGTCAGGTTTCTGCCGCGACCGCATACGCTACGACTCTTCCCCATTTTCCGTATTTTGTACATTTCTTCTTTTCTTATACCGTCATGGAAGACATATTTATTTGGCCAATTAAACGTCCATTCTTACATAACTTAAGAACACTTAACATGTGCACCAACATCTCTTTCACAACGTAAAATTTAGCTAGACGTTGTACGACGTATGCATGTGTATGGAAATCGTATTTCCGACATGCGGGGCACCATGTGTTCAAGTCATTAAGAACGGGATAAACTTAATTCCACTAGGTAAATTTTCCAGCAATCCCCTCTTGAAAGAGGTGTTGGTGCACGCGGAGTGCCAACCATTAGCAATCTAGTAGCGGAAGTGTATGTTGACACCCAATTTTGACCCTCTCGTCCAATCATTAACTATAAAATTACACTAATTTTTTGAAAATAATTTTAACATTTTATAATAATAAAATGCAACAATAGAACATTAATACATGCATAAATAAGCGATTTAATAAGGGCACCACATTTTACGTAGAGTATTAAGCATTTTTGGAGTCTCACGTCCGCATTCGTTACTTGCATAAATATTATTCATAATTTAAGCCCTATTCTATTTTCATTAATTCTTAATAATTTTAATAATAATAAATACGTAAATAAATAAATAATTTAATAATGGCGTCGCATCAAGCATCCCTTAAAATTACATCCACATTTATTAATACCCAAAGCAATTTCATAATTATTATTTGCAATTTAAACCCCTATCAAATTAATGTAACACCGCAATAATTTTAAATAATGATAAAACATGCACGATAAATAAGATTTCTAAATAATAGCGTCGCATTTCTAAAAAAAAAAAACATTAAGCAGTCCTTAAATGCCATATCCGCATTTGTCATTTAATAATATTTAAAGCAATTTTATAATTTAAATCTTATTTTATTTACCATTAATTAAAACTAACTCCTAAAACTAATACCCAATTAAATACCCACAGCCCAAAATCTATTAAAATCGCCCAAGCCCAATACTAAACCTAGAACCCGCGGCCCAAACACCATATAATCAGAAACGTCAGCCCTTTATTTCATCTCCCTCAAGAATACATTGACCTAAAACTCACCCAAATAAACACTAGACGCAGCAGCCGCCTCCACCATTAATCAACACCCAAAGATTGCCTTAAACCTCCACGAGATTCTCTCCGGATTTTCCAGTTGTAAAATCGTCAAAGCCAACACCAAGAACCACCCGAAAATACAATTTGTCATAACCGAATCGACCTTATATAAAATTACCTCCAAATCAGTTCAAAATTATACCATAATCTCACACCATAAATTGAAATCTTACACCCAAAACTTACCATAAGAAGCTTGTAAAATCAGTACCGATATCAGCCCTAAATATACCCAAAATCATACCAAAAGAACGAGAACGAATTGGCCTAATCAACACCCTAAAATCGTGTTACCAAACTGCCATAATTAAAACCCAAGACTGAGACTATATAAATGAGTTCATTTTACACATGCAAAGGCACCGATTTCCAGAGAGGAGTTTTACACAGAGGAACCCCCTTAAAATCAAGAAAATTAACAGCGAAGGGGAAGAAAATCGGGAAATTTTAGCAGCCTAGGGACAACAATCAGTAGGTATCGAAAATCAGTCTAAATATCCTTTAGCATCCGAAAACCATCAGGACCAGTCGAAATTTAATCGCATAGCAACCAAACTCCGGGTGGATCGACGACTTGATACACTGCCTCGGTTCGCTGCCCGGAGAAGGTAAATTCATTCCCCTTTGCGAATTTCAATTATGTATGCAATTTTGTGTGTGTTTTGTGTTACATTATTGTTAACATCGTTGTATAATGTTTAACGCGTTTCAACCTAATTAAACGTATGTCGATTATCGAGTCATCACTATGTTTGTATATATAGCCTGTTTTATATGTCTAAATAGGCTTCTTATGTACCCGACTTTGACGTTATATATTCAGGATTAGTTGCGTATATTCTTCTCATGGAAATTTGTATTGTCTATCATGCCTCGCTTAATCAAATGTGGTTTGACTCGCTTATAAAAGACATGCAAGTGTTTCTTGCCCTCGTACGGTGTTCGAATTATCTTGTATTTTTTTGTGTCATTTTCTATTTGGTTGGATGAATCTGTGACAATCTAATAGAAGTACACAGGGTATATTGTTTTCCATGTACATCAGATGTAAATCGCAGTTGTATATCTTCGTATACTTTACAATATGTGAGTATACTGGTCTTGTTATTTATGTACGTTAAATTTATAAGAAGTATGTTTTGGTGTGTTTGTGAGTACTGTAATATTCCTTGGCTATATTTGCAAATGTTATAATCCGGAAATGACTTATTCGTATTCACGGCATATGCGAGAATTTGCATAATTAAAAATGTGCACACCTGCTTTCTTCATCTGCTTTCCCTGTCCAGCGTGTTACATCGAGTTTAGACCTTCTGATGCTAGTTGTGATCCATCTTGAGGCCTTTAAATTATAGGCAGGACCATGAAACTGTCTGACTATGTCCGTATATTGTGTCCCCCTATATGCCATTCTAGTATCACGTATATCTTTCATGTTCGGTAGGCTACTGAGTGCATCATGTCCGTAAGTTTTAAACTGGTCATTAAACAACTACACCTGTCTGTTGAGCAGTTCAAATGGTGTCTGCATTACAATCTTGCACTTACTAAGCCAATTTAGATTATTTTGAGTCACTATTCCAGGTTGCATTCTATTTTAGGAGCATAATTTATACTAACAGGTATATGGTATGATTGAATATTCGAACCACCTATTTTCATCTCCTATTGAAAGTTAGAGAATGTGAGTTGATTTATGCTGAACTAGGTCTCTCTTTCTCTCTTTTATTTGGTCTAAAACTGACCCTTGACTCCATGTATATATGAGGCTTCATTCAGTATATTTGTTCTGGTCCTTTATGATTATAGTATAGATGTGAGTATATTAATGATGAGTTTTTATTGGCTTAGTGCTATTGTTTGAACCATACAAATGTCCATGCATTTTACTCTTGTCGTCAATATACAGACCTGTCCATCATTTCTGGAAATGTCGTGCTTAAATTGACTATCTACTTTACCCTCCGTAACAGTGCCTGCTTTTGCCTTTAAAATGCTTCTTGATCATTAACTCAGAACAAAGTTTAGGTCATATGTGCTTCCTGTTATTATTCAGACTACTTAAGTTCATGTCCATCTCAATTGGTGTAGAGGATTTAATTGGTTACTTCGGAATAGGCCACTGTTAATACATGCATTTATTCAGGAATAGAAATACAACCTGTGTATCTAAATGGATCATCCCGACTTAAAATTAGTAGCAACCAAGCTTTTTGTGATGCTCATATGCCCATGCTAAGGTCCAAATCAAAGCCCTGGAGTGTTTGTTTACTGTCATATATGTGTTTAAGCTTACACGAGCAGTTCTATTTATTTGCATTATTATTATAATTTGGGTGCATATTAATCCTTATATTTTCTTATATTTTCACATGAAATGCATCGGAGCCGAATGAAGAGTCTCATTGCGAAACTCATCGCGACTTTTCACAACGAACGAAGACCCGCATCTATGTGCATCTCTCTATCCGCGCCGGCAACGCTAGAACTATTGGCGAAATAACATCGCCTTCCTCGAGTCATTTTATTAATCTACGCCCGCCCCATTCATTATTTGTAAATTAATTTTCTAACATTACACTACTAGCAGAACCTTTAGGATATTTAAGCTCTGAGTTAACATTAAGAGGTAGTTTGACACTAGAAATTTGCTTCTTCTAACTTAATTATTGTAGGCTCGCTATACATTGCTTAAGTTGCATTAAATAACCTAATGATTTTTTCACTCGCATAACTCTTCACGTAGTCAAAGTATTATTTGCTATCAAATTCTATAAATTCTTTCATTAACATTTGTATAGGAAAATTAGTTTCGTTTGCTAGATAAATACCTCGCATGCTAGCCCTACTTCATAAATGCATCTTCGGTCATAATCAATTTCTAGCATTATATACATGTTCTTTAAGTACTTTATGAATTAACATTTCAAAACTAACTTTGTCTTTTATACACAAATCTTGCAAGTTTTCAAGAATACATCTTATACTTACAATTTTTTTTTTTACTTAAAACTTTAAAACATGCATTTTCTATAGCATAATAATTAACCCTAGGTTTGAACGGACAACCGCGATTTAGCAGATCCTTTAGGGTGTCTAACCCCTTCCCTTTAGGATAATAAAGAACCATTGTCCAGAATCTCATTAAAGTTTAGCAGACCATTTTTAATGGAGTTAATGTTAACTTCACCTAGTTGACATTTAGATGTCCTAATTCACCCAAACTAATTAGGTGGCGACTCCGCGAACCCTTTAGTATTTAGCGTTTTTTTAGCATTTTTAGCATTTAACACCCTTTTAGTATTTTAGCATCTTTTAGCATTTTATTTTCTAACATTTTCTTTGAAGGAGTTGGAATAATGTCGCGGTCAAAAAAAGGCGTGACAGAAATGACGACTCCGCTGGGGATTTGAGGTTCTTGACCATAACAAACCTAGGTTTATTATTGCTTGGCTTTATTTGCTTTTATTTGTTTTAAATGTCTTAAAATTGCTTGCTTTAATTTTGTATGTTTAATTGTTTTAATTGCTACTTGTTTTTGCTGCTTTCCTTAAACTGACATTCCGCTCATACTTCTTCCACTCTGAAAAATTCACACAATCACACACTCACGCGTTGGTGTGCTTCGCGCACCCGCAAATTTCTTTCAAAGTACCCAAATTTTAGGAGAGTTGGCGCCTGCGCGGAGTTAGATCGGTTCGTCTGATCAGCCGCGTAGCCTTCTCACTCGAGTTGTCCACTCGGGAACCTTGCGTCTAGTAAAGCCAAATCTTAGAAACTTAGGATAGAGTTATACCACCCCTTATTTTAAGGCATACATGCATTTACCTTAGGTGGGTCAATCCCTGGCATTGACACCACGATTAGGAAGACACCAAATTGGTCAACGAGTTTTCACAACCCCGCGACCCAACAACATTTATGTGTTGCATAGTCGTGATAAACGAAACCAAGCTTAAAATCGAAATGCCTAAGTTGGAAAATGCATACTCATTTTTTGTATTATTTATTTTTAGATGGAACTTGTCCCTCAGATCAAAATGGTGAGTGGGATTTCGAGTAAATTGAGGATGTGGTGGTCAAAATTTGACTTGGGTAGTCAGATGACAATCAGAAGGAGGTTGGGATGCCTCATCTCATTATTCGACATCTCTCCCGATCAGCATTTGGTCAGAGTATTGATCCAATTTTGGGACCCGGATCGAGTCGTCTTCAAATTTAAGGATTTCGAGATGACCCCCACCTTAGAAGAAGTCAGCTATTTCACTGCTTTAGCATATCATGACAAAAAACCAGTTATTTCGCACGGCCAGTCTAGGAAAAAGCTCATTCGTTACTTGGGTTTAAAGAATACCACAGAGTTGCGTTGTTTCGAAAATAATTGGGTTTCTCTAGACTACTTGTATGAGAGATATGGTTGTCGAGACGGATACAAATTATCTAAGAATGCGTTTTGTTGCACTGCGGACCATTGGAGAGTTAGGCGTCCTATCGCATTTGCTATGGCTTTCCTAGGGACTCTTTTATTTCCACTCTAGCATGGAAGGATTAGTACATGCATATGTTCAGTAGTTAGAGCAGTGTTCGACGAAGTTGGTGACAAATGGCTCACTTTGACGCCCATGATCTTGGCAGAACTGTTTAGAGCCTTGAACAGATGCAAAAGGGGTGAGTGGAGCTTCTTTGAAGGTTGTAAACTTATCTTACAGATGTGGGCAGTAGAACATTTCTATCAGCATTCAAATATGACCGATGTATGCCACAGCGCAGACAACAAGATCTCCACCTTCTACGAAAGAACAAAGCGTTATGTGTCACCAAGATCGGCAGGATCGCAGTACTTAGCATCTCGCAGTAGCAGTCAGATTCAATGGAAGTATCCGTTGCTTCATATCGTCAAGAGGGTCTACTTGAGACATAAGAGACTTTATTACATCAGACTTATAGGTCTAAAAGGACTCCAACCATATGCTCTATTACGTGTGCTCCGACAGTTTGGCCATACGCAGGTAATTCCTCTCATAGCTGACATGAGAGCCTCTGAAATCCAGTTTGGACCGGAATTCATCGTTTCCGAAGCCAAGCAGATCCTTTATGAATGGTACCATATTGATCAAGTGGAAGTTGGGAAGGACCAAGCAGGGGTCTCCCCAGAGTATCAAACATGGTTTCTAGACCGCACAGAATGTAGTTCAGAAGGGGAGCAAGGCATTGAAGACATTGGTGCAAGGAATAGGATAAATGATAGTCAACTCAAAGATAAGGTCATCACTCCAGACATGTGGATCCTGATGCACGATGCAGTGCAGTACTTAGAACAGGCAGGGGCTATACCGAGGAATACCTAAGCTTCACCATCACATCGGCGACTTAGTTATAGGCATTTAGTTTGAGACTTTCGTTGTTCTTATTGTTATTTCAATAAATTGCAATTTATTCCCGACTAAAGCATTTCAATCTAAGGGCTTGGATTTTGTTATCATGATTTTGCATATGTGACGTTTAGGCCTACCTCTGTCATAAAGGGGTCCCCATGCATGATTAAGGCTCACCTGCAACGTGACAATTCATGTGCAACATATACTTGCTAATTGTTATTCACCTTTGCAAAATCACGTGCTAACGCAATTTGTTGCATTTTTTTAGAAGGATTTATTATTTTCCCAAAAGATCGGTTCGTATTTGATTCAGCAATGTCAGAGCATCAACACTTTACCAGGTCCAAGGCACGAAATGATGACATGACTGGCTCAGGGGCATCTGAGCCAAATGGTTTGAGAATTATTCATGTCGGCGAAACAGAACCTTCAGAAAGGAGAAATGTCACTAGTCAAGAAGAATGCATCGCACAGCTACTACAACAAATTGCCGATATGCAGGTTGAGATGGAAAGACTGCGGAATCTGACAAACTTATCCATTAGTTTGAATACCCCTATACCAGAACAAAGGGCCACTACCTCACAAACTATCCCGGATCGACCTCCGCCACCACATATCTCTCAAAGCTCCTCACAAAAAATGTCAGTTACCGATTCATGTCAAACTATCCCTCGCCCAGCCAATCCTCAACCCCACCCTCAAAGTGATCCTATTACCACCTATATATCTCAGCCCACGCCTACTTACTTCACCTCAATCAGCCCGAATCGCCAAACTACCCAATACCCACACACCATACTTATTACTAGCCCCAACAAACAACCCAGACCACCAGCACACACAGCAGAAACCCAACCTTTTACCATCCCTGTGCTTCCCCAGGAAATAGATCATTATGAAGAAATAGAGAGAGAAGCTCGAGCCAAAATGGACGAGGATGTGGCCAAAGAGATTCATAGCCTAAAAGAAGTTATCCGGAGCATGCGGTCGGACAAGGGTCATGAAGGATTGGATTATGAGATCTTTGCATGCACCCAGATGTGGAGCTACCTGTGGGGTACAAGGTGCCCAAGATTGACTTATTCGAGAGGAAGGGGAACCCCCATGCACATTTGAGGTCATATTGTGACAAGTTGATCGGAGCGGGAAAGAACCCAGCAGTCGTTATGAAGTTATTCATTCGAAGTTTGACCGGCGAGGCATTATATTGGTATACTAGCCAAGACCCGCGGAAATGGCATGGCTGGAATGCGTTGGCCCAAGACTTTGTGGAGCGGTTCAGGTTCAATACAGAAACCGTCGTTGACAGGTTTTATTTGATGAAGCTAGAAAAGAAGTCTACCGAGATGTTCAGAGAGTACGCCATGAGATGGCGTTCAGAAGCAGCAAAGGTACAACCACCCATGGCGGAGAGTGAGATGACCACTCTATTCGTATAATTTTTGAAGGACGCAACCTACTATGAGTGAATGATAAGCGTCATCGGACGGAATTTTGCAGAAGTTGTCAGAATGGGCGACTTCATGGAGGAAGGTATTAAAACTGGTAGGATTACGAATTTAGCAGCGTTGCAGGTGACTAATAAGGCAATTCAGTCAGGGACGATCGGGGGTACTTCACAAAAAAAGAAAGAGACAGTTTCCCCTTCCATGGTCATACTAGAACGTAAACCCGAAGCATTTATAACATACCAAATCCGTCCTATCAAACCCCATACTATCACACAAATAACCAAAACTTCACACCTCACTACACATATGCCCCACACCCCAACTACCACACACAACCTATATATAACGCTTCCCAAACACCCATTTATCCTGCCCCGCATCGACCCACCCATCAAGCCCACCAACAAAATAGAACACCCAATGCACCCAGACCAAACACAAATTTTGAAGGAAGACCACCCAAAGTTCGCACCCCGTTGGCCGAACCCATACCTCAAGTATACGAAAGGTTGCGAGCTGCAGGCTTAATCCAACCGATTCCGGGAAGGATTCCTAACCCTATCCCGAGGTGGTATGATGAGAGTAAGCGCTGCACATATCACTCCAATAGCCCTGAACACGATGCTGAAAGTTGTCACTCCCTTAGGGACATAATCGAGGGGTTAATTAAAGAATGAGTAATTCAGCTGAGGGATCCGGCCCCAAATGTGCATGATAACCCCTTGCCAAACCACGGCAACGCCAATGTGCTCTTGATAACTTTAGATGAGGAGTACGACTTGGAAGGAACCATCCGATCAGTTTGAAGTGAAGGAAAAGCTGAACCTTCTGCTTTTGTCGCCCCTGTTGCCAATATTCGAAAGAAAGCGGTATTTGAGCTGGAAAGGGCACCGCCGAAACATAATGATTCAATCATAGTTACTCAGATGCCCGACTGGGAGCCGCCAATCAGAGTAGATCACAGAGAAATTGGGCCGCGGCGCCGGAAGTTCAGAGAAGCTGCGGAGGTTTCAGCGACGCGGCGCCGGGAAGCAGGGCCGCGGCGCCGAGGCGGGATTCTGGGCGGAAAAACTTAGGAAAAGTCGGATTTTTCTTTTAAAAGACCTTGGGAGGGTGACAAGTGTCCCCCCCATCTGATTTTGCATGCACTATATTGAAGACTTGGTCATACTTCATCTCTCTCTTAGACAAAAGCTCTTCCTTCTCTCTTAAAAGTTCAAGCTCCTCCTTCTCTCTAAAATCCCAAGAGAAATTATAGCCTTAGGAAAAATCTGAAAAGTTAAGAACAAGAAGGAAGCTTGTGGCTAGCGTGTTGGTGGTGTTCTTGGCAAGGAATCTAGCAAAAATATTTGGAATAAGTTTGACTAAAACTTTAAGGTAACATTTCTTCCTTTAGAATTAGTTTCTAGTGTTGCATGTTAAGAAGAAATAACTTGTGGTAGTGAATAATGCTCTTAGAGTCATTGCATGTAAGAAATATGGTTTGGATGTGAAAGAATTGGTTAGGAAGATTATGTGAGCATGTTGTAGCCTAAAAACTACCTTAGACTTGTTAAGTTAATTGTTTTACCTTTTGGGGCAGAATTTTACACACCCAAGTTTAGGTGTGTAATCCCCTTGAGATGTTTGGATTGTTGGGCCTAAGAAGTGGCGTTTGGATGTTGAATTCGGACCTTAAAAGGGTGGCAAAGTATGTAGAAACAAAGGAAATGCTGCCCAATTTTCCATAGAATTTAGGGGCTTTGAACTTAGATTATTCCTACATTGAAATTAGAGGTTAATAAACGTATTATGGTTATTATAGGTTGGCATATTACTTGCGGTAGTTTGAGCTTAGCAAGTGGATTGACCGAAGAGGTATGTGGAAACTTTCTTATCTTTTGAGCATGAGTAGTTATAACTATATAGTACGGTAGACGTACGTGTTTTGAATGAAGTAAATCTTTTTGTTATACTTGACTTGTTTTAAGGAAATGTCTAAGTTGGTTGGGTTAAGAAGTTAACCCGCTTGTTCTTAAGGAATGGTTTATCATAAATAAGGTAGACAAGGATTTCTTGACATAATGAAGTATAGAGTACTTTTGGTGTGAAAGTATTGTATATTGAATTATTCTAAAAGATAAGAGACTTAAATTTTTGAGGTAAGAAACTTGTTTTCTAAAGGATAAGAGGCTTGAAGTGTTTTGAAAATTGTATGAATTTGTTCGAAGTATAAGTCTCTTGGTTAGTAAAAGAACGAAATGGTTTATAAGGAGTTATAACGGCTTTATGGGAAGTTAGTTATAACGGCCTTATGAATGGATAAGGATGTCGTAAATTTCTAAAGCATAAAGTTAGTATAACGGCTTTATGGGAAGTTGGTTATAATAACTTTATGGAAGGTTATGAAAGTTGTCTATTTTGATTAATGAGCATAAGTTGTCTAGATTGTGGAAAAATTGAAGTTACTTGGTTTCAAGCTTTGAAATGAGTTTTCTAAAGGTGTAGTAACTTACTTTGAAAAATAGACACGCCTCGATACTACGGTGTTAGTATCTTGGATTTTACATAAAGGAGGCTTCAAAAGAATGTTCGACATAGCACTTTGGCTTTAATTGAGAATTTTTCTATGTGTGCCTTGATAAGTACTTTGGCTTGCTTAAATAAGAAATTCTCTTGGTTTATGTGAAAAGAAGACATGGTAATTGTCTTGGTTTATATAAAGGCATGATATTGCAATTCGAATTAAAACATGTAATTATGAGTCTATTATTCGGGCGCATCGTCAATGATGGGGATTCCACGTATGCGGTCATGATGAGGTTCGCTTTCCCCGTGATGATTATTCCATGGATTAGCTCTCCGTGAGGTCTTGATCGAGGTGGATCTAGTAGTTAGCCCTCGTACTTGCCCGAGAGGCGTGATGCGGTGGATCCGTAGTTGGCTTCGTACTTGCCGTGGTTAGGCGGTGGTGTGATGCAGGTGGATTCGGTGGTTAGCTGCGACTTGCCGGCCGATGTGACGCAGGTGGATCTCGGTAGAGGCTATCGCACTTGCCCGTCGACTTCGTGATTTCGATAGTATTGTTGGTACGTGGATCTCGTAGCCGGCTTTCGTACTTGCCGTCGATTGAGGACGCAGGTGGATCCGTAGCTATGCCTTCGCATTGCCTCGCATGCGGTTCTTATGATACGTGGGATCTAGTATTCATGTGTACTCTTAGTGTTGTTATATCATATACTTCCAGAATGAGGAAGGAATTCCACGCACGATTGATATTATGGTCATGAGACCTATGGATATATTTGAGATATGACTTAGAGGCGTGAGTCCCCGACTTGACATGGTCGTATATGTTGTGTAATCGTAGTTTGGCTATCATACATGTCTCCGATTTATATATATGCTATTATGATTTCATTACGTATTTTCGGTTTCACATACTTGGTACTTGTATCGACCTCCTTGAAGTGCGTCACGCCGCAGTCGAGATACGTAGTGCTGGTCCGCACTCTGGATCACTGTTCATTTCTTGAAAGCTCCATCTCTCCGAGGCTTGTCTTTTGGTATGATTCTCGAGGTTATAGACTTTTGTACATTCGGGGTATGGCGGGCCCCGTCCCGCCACGCTTGTTATTCCTGTGCAGTAGTCACGTTGGTGGTTTGGGTGTAAGAATAAGTTGTACTACGATTAAGTATGTTTTATGGAAGCGACCTTATCTACCGCCAACGATGTTTACCTTTTTATAAGTTATGTGTTATGTATGTTCCGCTGCTATTCTCTGATGCATACCTGACAGGGTACCCCGGTAGGGTACTAGTCGCGGCCCCGGGGTCGGGTTGTGACACCTGCACCGTCCAGATGCTGAAAGAAGATGATCCGGAGGATCTTGCAGTAGGGTTCCAGAATCTGTTCGTAGGTGAAGATGAAGCAGAATGTTGTGTGATTCCAGAGGATCACGAGGAAGACCCCACCATTTGGGATGCAGAGCATGGATACAGCCTGAATAATTGGACTTGCACCCCTGTCCTGACCTTCCAAGGAGCTTGGTAGAGTTTATGATAGTTCTAGCGATATAACTCTAAATTAAAAAATAGACTTGCATTTATGTTTCTTTAATATGTTTTTAATCTTGTATTTTGCTTTCATCATAAATTCCAGGATATTTTTGTAGCTATAAACTTGTTTGTGTTAAATTAAATTTTATGCATTTTTCTTTCACCGATCATATTAGTAAACCTTTCGATAATGCGAATATGACATGTAATGAAACCCGCGAACAAAGCTCAAATGACGAGTATAACCCCGAGAAACAGGAAGAATGTCCACAATCAGAGCTTGGTCAAGAGCTGGAAAACTTTGAGAATAGGCCTAAACCGAATTTAGAAGAAACTGAGTTGATAAACTTAGGCGATGAGGAAATTGTAAAAGAGACTAGGGTCAGCGTCCACCTAAGTGTCACACAGAAGAAAGAGTTGATTGGGCTCCTGAAACAATACACCGACGTATTTGCTTGGTCGTATGACTACATGCCAGGGTTGAGTACGGATATCGTCGCACACAGGTTGCCTATCGAGCAATCTTAACTTCCTGTAAACAAAGGCCAAGAAAGATCAAACCAGACATGAGTTTGAAAGTCAAAGAGGAAGTGTCTAAGCAGTTCGACGCAAAGGTAATTCGAGTCGCAAAGTACCCTACTTGGTTAGCAAATATTGTGCCGGTAAAGAAGAAAGATGGAAGGGTCCGAGTCTGTGTGGATTATAGAGACCTCAACAGAGCTATCCCGAAGGATGACTTTCCTATTCCAAACATTCATATACTCATCGACAATTGTGCAAAACATGAACTACAGTCGTTCGTCGATTGTTTTGCTGGTTATCATCAGATCCTTATGGCAGAGGAGGACGCAGAAAAGACAACATTCACTACCCCGTGGGGGGTGTATTATTATCGAGTAATGTCGTTCGGTCTCAAGAACACGGGCGCTACATACATGAGAGCCATGACTACCATCTTTCATGACATGATCCATAAGGAAATTGAAGTCTATGTGGATGATGTTATCATCAAGTCGCGAAGAGCGGAAGGCCATTTGGCAAACTTGAAGAAGTTCTTTGAGCGGCTAAGACGGTATAATCTAAAACTGAATCCTGCAAAGTGTGCATTCGGCGTCCCTGCCGGAAAGTTGTTGGGTTTTATAGTGGGTAGAAGAGGGATTGAGCTGGACCCTTCGAAAATAAAGGCCATCCAAGATTTACCTCCTCCGAAAAGCAGAAAAGACGTGATGAGTTTCCTTGGTCGTCTCAAATACATCAGCAGGTTCATAGCTCAGTCCACCGTGATATGCGAGCCGATATTTAAATTGTTGAAGAAGGATGCCGCTACCAAATGGACAACGAAGTGTCAGCAGGCTTTTGATAGAATCAAAGAGTACTTGTCTAATCCGCCAGTTTTAGTACCACCAGAACCTGGGAGGCCTTTGTTACTCTATCTGTCTGTATTAGAGAATGCTTTTGGATGCGTGTTGGGGCAACACGATGAAACAGGAAAAAATGAGCAGGCCATATATTATCTAAGTAAGAAGTTCACAGTGTATGAAGCTCGCTACACTCTACTGGAACGTATTTGTTGCGCATTAACTTGGGTTGCCAAAAAAATCAAGCATTATCTATCAGCATACAGTCATACACCACTTATCTTATTTCGAGAATGGACCCACTTAATTATATCCTTCAGAAGCCCATGCCCACTGGAAAGCTAGCAAAATGGGAAATTATGCTGAGCGAGTTTGATATCGTATACGTCACACAGAAAGCCGTAAAAGGACAGTCATTAGCTGATCATCTTGCTGAGAACCCGGTCGATGAGGAATATGAGCCCCTCCGAACCTATTTCCCTGATGAAGAGGTATTATTTGTCGGAGAAGATATCTCGGAGGATTACCTAAGTTGGAGAATGTTCTTCGATGGAGCGACAAACTTTAAGGGAGTTGACATTAGAGCAGTTTTGGTTTCAGAATCAGGTCAACATTACCCGATCTCCGCGAAGCTCAGATTTCCATGCACCAACAATATGGCAGAATATGAAGCTTGCATATTAGGACTCAGAACGGCAGTAGATATGAATATACAAGAGTTACTGGTCATAGGTGATTCAGACTTTCTGATCCATCAAGTACATGGTGAATGGGCAACCAAGAATATGAAGATACTCCCCTACCTGCATTGCGTGAAGGAATTGCAGAAGAAGTTCAGTAATATAGAATTTAAGCATGTCCCAAGGATCTAGAATGAATTCGTTGATGCGTTGGCAACCTTATCCTCCATGATTCAACATCCGGACAAGAATTACATCGATCTGATCACAGTGAGTGTGCTGGAACAGCCTGTTTATTGCTCTCATGTAGATGAAGAAATAGACGGAAATCCTTGGTACCACGACATCAAAAGATACCTCAAGGTAGGAGAGTATCCGGAAGGCATAACCAACATTCAGAAGAAAACACTTCGAAGATTAGCAAACCATTTATTTTTGAATTGGGAGGTTTTATACCGAAGAACTCCAGATCTGGGCTTATTAAGATGTGTCGACGCTCAAGAGGCGAGCAAGCTAGTAGAAGAGATACACAGAGGGACATATGGACCTCATATGAATGGTTTCACTTTGGCGAAAAAGATTCTGCGAGCAGGTTATTTTTGGATGACGATGGAAATCCGCTTTGTGCAAAAATGTCACCAGTGCCAGATTCATGGGGATTTGATTCGAGTACCTCTGAACGAACTTAATGTGACAAGTTCTCCTTGACCATTCGCAGCTTGGGGCATGGATGTCATCGGCCCTATCGAACCCGCTGCCTCAAATGGGCACAGATTCATCCTCGTAGCAATTGACTATTTCACTAAGTGGGTAGAATCATCATCACACAGATCAGTGACAAAGAAAGTAGTAGTCGACTTTGTTCGCAACAATATCATCTGCAGATTTGGCATTCCTGAGTCTATCATCACAGACAACGGAGCCAACCTCAACAATGGCCTAATGCAGGACATGTGCGAGAAGTTCAAGATTATCCACCGCAATTCCACCTCATACCTCCCGCAAATGAATGACGCGGTCGAAGCAGCTAATAAGAATATCAAGAGGATTTTGCGCAAGATGATTAACAACTACAAACATTGGCATGAGCACCTACCTTTCGCACTTCTGGGTTACCACACTACTATTAGAACCTCTACTGGTGCGACACCGTATCTTTTGGTATATGGAACAGAGGCAGTACTACCAGTAGAAGTGGAAATACCATCTTTGAGAATTATCCAAGAGGTTGAGTTGAGCGAAGCTAAATGGGTGCAAAGTCGATACGAGCAGTTGATGTTGATTGATGAAAAACAGATGAACGCAAATGCCGTGGCGCCTTTACTGAATAGGACGGCTGGCTTTCAACAAAAAGGTAAGACCGAGGACATTCAAGCCAGGGCAATTGGTGCTGAAACGCGTATTCCCTCATCAGAATGAGGCTAAAGGGAAATTCACACATAATTGGCAAGGGCCCTACATGGTTCATCGAGTGTTAAGTGGAAGAGCTTTAATCTTAGCTGAGATGGATGGTGAAGTATGGCCTAAAGCTATCAACGCAGATGTGGTAAAGAGATACTACGTTTAGGAGCATTTGTTTTCCATGTAATTTCCATTTGCATTGTAAAAAAAAAAAAAAAAACTTTTGCGTTCCCTCGGTGGGATATGCATAGAGCCCATATAGGGTCTCGCAGCTTCAAAGCCCCTTTACTTGTAATTGGAACTACGTTCGACCTGATTCCCTTGGCGGATACGTAGGCGGCCATATCGGCTTCGGTCCCATTACCAAATTTTGCTTGTAATGAACTACATCATGACCTGATTCCCTCATGGGAATACGTAGGCGGCCTAAATCGGCTTCGGTCATACTATTAGAAATTTTCTCATTGGCTCGCGTGCAACAGAATGCGATATGAGCAATTTCCTCTAGAGTTAAGTCTTGCCCACACGCCCCGCATAACGAAATTGGGACAATTTTGGGAAATGCACCGTGAAGAGATCATAATAAGAATTTCAAATAAGATGTTCGTTTGGTCAGATTGCGTGTCATATTCGACAAATTCGATAAGACTTTTAAACTTTATACGCATGTCATGTAAATATTTTATTTTAAAGATGTTTTGTGCACACCTCATGATTTTTTTTTTTAAAATACTTTGGGACACGCTACGACAAAATGTTTGCTACCAAACATCTCAACGAGATCAGGCAGGGGTTGCAGGTCCAAACAAATCAGACAAACGAGCAGAAAGATCAAGGCCGCAGAATCAATACGAACCGACCCCCCCTCAAACTTACAAATTCTTTGAGTACGATTCTTTCCCATTAGTAGAAGCAGAAACAACAGTAAAATCTGGGCGAAACGACAAATGCATTCACAACATCCAGCAAGTCCGTGCAGGGACTACATCAACAATCAGCAATAGTAGCATTCAGCAAGAATTCGCAGCATCCAGCAAGTCTGTGCAGAGACTACATCAGCATTAGCAACATTCAACAAACATTCGCATCATCAAGCAAGTCTGTGCAAAGACTACATCAGCATCAGCAACATTCAACAAGCATTCGCAGCATCCAGCAAGTCCGTGCAGAGACTACAATCAACACTCACAGCATTCAGCAAGCATTCGCAGCATTCAGCAAGTCCGTGCAGAGACTACATCAGCATCAACAACATTCAGCAAGAATTCGCATCATCCAGCAAGTCCGTGCAGAGACTACATCAGCAATCGCAGCATACAACAAACATTCGCAGCATCCAGCAAGTCCGTGCAGAGATTACATCAGCAATCACATCATTCAGCAAGCATTCGCAGCATCCAGCAAGTCCATGCAGAGACTACATCAATAATCGCATCATTCAAAGAAGCATTCGCGGATCCAAAGAAGTCCGCGCAGACTACATCACCATTCGCAACATTCAAAGAAGCATTCGCAGATCCAAAGAAGCCGCGCAGAGCATTCAAAGAAGCATTCGCAGATCCAAAGAAGTCCGCACAGAGATCGTGACAAGACTGCAAAATTCAGCAAGCATTCACGACATTCAACACGTCTGTGCAATGACAAAATTTCAGCATTTGCAACATCACATCAACACAACCGCCATCACATTTTACAAGATAACATTTTTTACTCATACAATTACATTGCTTATAAATTCATGCATTATTATTTTCGCCTTAACAGTTATGCACTAACTTTTTGCTTAAGTCTTAGCATGCAGGAGCAGGAGCACAACATGGATTTTCTCTTACAGCGAACCGAGACAATTTATTGGGGGGGCTAACCTTCCTAACAAATGACAGAAGCGGCATCGAGCGTCGGTCCACTCATTCTATATCACCAACTGTTGACACCCAATTTTGACCCTCCTGTCCAGTCATTAGCTATAAAATTAGACTAATTTTTGTAAAATAATCTTTTATGATTTCTATAATAAAATGCAGCGATAAAACATTAAATACAGGCATAAATAAGCAATTTAATAATGACACCGTGTCTACGTAGAGTATTAAGCACTTGGAGTCCCGCGCCCGCATTAATTAATTTTAAGCTCTGTCATAATTCTTAAATAATTAATAAATACATAAAATAAATAGTTTAGCAATGACGTCGCGTCAAGTAGCATAGCCGCATTTATTAATACGCAAGAGAATTTCATAATCATTTGTAATTTAAAATCAATTTTAATCTAATACATACATTTAATAGCGTCGCATTTATAAAAGCTTTAAACAATTCTTAAATATCATACTTGCATTTAGCATTTAAACAATTTAATCTAAACTCAATTCAATTTTGATTTAACTTCGCAATAATGCACAATAATAAGGTATTAAATGATAGCGCCGCATTCTAAAATATTAAGCATTAATTAAATAACACGCCCGCATTTATTATAATTAGATTAATAAAACACCTAAATAATTTAACTAAATTTATTAATTTAACTTACAATTAATTTATCACAAATTAACTAAGCCTAAAACTAATTAAAAGCCTAAAACTAATAATTAAATAATTAAACACTTAAAAACTCTACTTAATTAACTAACTCCCTAGCTGTCTCGACTTACAGTCATAGAATATGGTGTCAAACTGTTAAAGTAAGTGAAAGGTCTAGTGTATGGCTTGAACTTAGGATCTTTACTTAATAAATCATGTCCCTGTCTAGATTGTCTATTAAGAATATATATGTTTGTCTCACTTGGATTTCTAAACTAGTACATCAAGAAAGCCTCCTAAGCCATGTAAATAGCCACACATCGTTCTGCCGTGATCTTTATTTGTTGTTGCTGTTGCTGTTTGAGGTATCATGGTTGTTGCTTTGCATTTGTATTGTTACTACCATTACATCCCTGCTGATTAACAAGAATATACACTGGTCATACCTCCCATATATATAGTTATAGCCTGTCTATTGTGTACTACTGTAGTTGACTGAAACATTTAAGTTTAAATGAAACCCCACACTAATTCTGGCAAGTTGTTTAATTTGTTTGGTCCAGCAGCCTTGTTTATGTTCTAAATACACATGTGCTTACCATATTTGGGCCATTTACATTTTGCATACTTCTTGAGACATAATTCTAACTTTGATAAAGAAATAGTTTGATATCATTTTGGGCCCTGTTGGTTACTGAAACAAAGTGGCTGTCTATGTTTAAATTTTGTGTTTATGTTGGCTATTATTTGGGCATATACTAATCCTTACGTCTCTTTATTTTTTACATGACATGCATCGGAGCAAAATAAAGAGTCTCACGGCGAGACTCATCGCAAGCCATCTCAAATGGCAACCCGCATCCGCGTTCGCATTCCCGCTTCAGAAACTCCTAGAAAAACAAATAGGACGGAGTCATCCGCTCCAATCCCTTCACTCTCTTAACTTTCTTGTCTCATTTTATGCCTTTATTTGTTTATTGTAATTTTATTATTTAATTTTGTAATTAATAGGATATCTAGAATAATTAGCCTTTAAACATATAAGTGGGGAAGGTAATTTAAAGTTAATCGCTGAACTTACTTGCCTTTTAAGATTGTCATGCATGTCTAATTTTTGCCAAAATAATCTAACTTGCATCACAAAACCAACAGTTTGTTAAATCCCTAAACATAACAGATTTCTCCTAAACTCTCAAAAATCATCTTAAAACATCTCTTATATAATATTGTACGCAGGTTAGGCAAGATTAATTTAGCTAGCAGTATACATAACTAGTCCGTAAATAACCTTTGCATGAACACATAATTAGTCCATAAAGCACCCTCTTAGCATTCTTTAACATTTCTAGCCCTTTTTAGCACTTTTAATCACCCCTTGGCATTTAGCACCTTTAGCACATTTTGTCCTTAGCATCCTAGCACCCCTTTCGCACCTTTAGTACCCTTAACATTTTTTGCACCTCCTAGCACTCTTTTGTACTTTTAGCACCTTTTAAGCACCACTTTAATATTTAAGCACCTTTAAAACATTTTAACATTTTAGCATTTTTATTAAGCAGGAGGAGCTTTATTTTGCATTTTTAAACATAATAATTACCCTAGGTTTGGCAGGACAACCGCAAGTTAGCGGATCTTAGAGGGTGCCTAACCCCTTCCCTCTAGATTAATAAAGAACCCTTACTCAGAATCTCACTAAGTTTAGCAGACCATAAAGAATGGAGTTAGTGTTGACTTTAACCTAAGTTGACATTTAGGTGTCCTAATTCACCCAATTAATTAGGTGGCGACTCCGCGAACCCTTAGCACTTTTAAGCACCCTAGCAACCCTTTAGCGTTCTAGCACCCTTTTACATTTAAGCACCCTTTAGCACTTTTAACCCTTTAACATTTTTTAGCACCTTTTAACATCTTTAGCATTTTTTTATTTTATTTTCTAACCTTTTATTTGAGCAGGAGCCATTTTTTTATTTAAAAAATGTCGCGGTCGAAATCGGGCGCGACAGAAATGGCGACTCCACTGGGGATTTTAGGTTCTTAACCACAACAAATCTAGGGTTATTATTTGGCATTACTTTTGCATTTAAATTATCTGCGTGCTGTATTTTGCTTTATTCATTTTGATTGCTATTTGCTTTACTGCTTTCCTTAAACTGGCATTCCGCTCATATTTCTTCCGCTCTGGAAAATTCACACAATCACACACTCACACGCGGGTGTGCTTTGCGCACCTGCAAATTTCTTTCAAACACTCACATTTAATAGAGTTGGTATTTTGCGCGGAGAATCCGGTCCAACCGGTGGTCGTGTAGCCTTCTCACTCGAGTTGTCCGCTGGGAACTCAAGGCCCGTAAAAGCCAAATCTTAGAAACTTAAGATAGAGCTATACCACCCTTATTTTAGGGCATGCATGCATTTACCTTAGGTGGGTCGGTCCTTGGCATCGACACCACAATTAGGAAGACACCAAACTTGTCGACGGGTTCCTCAACCCAACGACCAACCAACATATTATGTGTAGCGTGGCAGTGATAGACAAATCCAAACCTAATCATGTCATGCTAAAATTGGAAAAAAGTGCACCGTCATTTGGTCGTCATTTCCAACAAAAGCATTACAGTTGGACGGCTCGGACAAATCCATCATGACCTCGCATATGTGACGTTTAGGCTTACCTCTGGCATAAAGAGGCCCCCCTTGCATAATAGGAAACGTATGAATGTGCTATGTGCAATATATCTGCTACATACCTGCAAATTATGCTCTTTATGCTAACACCGTTTGTTGCATTTTTTTTAGAAGGATTTACCATCTCCCCAAAGGTCGATTTGTATTTGACTAAGCAATGGCAGATCATCGATATCCCACAAGATCAAAGGCACGGTCCAAATGACACGACCGATTCGCGGCATCACAGAACTAGCCTGAACTCGCTCGTTCCTATAAGCAAAGCAGGGTCTCGAGAAAAGCAAAGATAGATCCGACGAGCACTCGCCCGCTACTACATCAAATGGCAACCTCGCAGCCGAAATCGAAGGTTCAAACATCACTAAATCACTCACACCGCAAATAACCAAAATCCTCCAAATTATTACGACCTTTCATCGCATATTCCATTCACCAATATACAATGCACTCATATATCCCACACAAATGCCTACCATACTCCAAACAAACACAAGGGCCACCACAACCTACTTTTGCAATGCGACAACCGTGATTGAGACCCACTTTAGGCCAAACGCCTTTGCATATTCAAAATCGGGACACGGTAGGAAACTGCATGCGGTCAGTCCAAGGTGCCGTACACGCAGATGTCGGGACAAGGCGGTCGATACGAATCGACTTCCCAAAACTCACAAATTTTCTTCGAGCGCAGTCTTTTCATATTGTAAGAAGCGAGAAAGTGCAATAGCCGGGCGTAAAATACGGCGAAAAGTTTCTTCAGGCGAAAGAAGCGGCAAAGGCAGAGGATGACAACAATCCAAAGTCCGCAGCAAAAGCAGCAGCAGCAGAAAGGGGCATCAACAATCAGCAGTCAAAGTTCTGAATTCTACAACAAGGGCTAGCACATCAGCGTGGGCATAAGGTCAAATCTGCAACCCACGCACCGCACACAGCGAAGGCATCATGGCAATTCATCATTGCAGATCTAGCACGTCCGCAAGGACAACACCTCGCACCATCTCGCATATCGTGACGGCATCTCTACCCATAAAATTGCACTTCATATGTATTTATCATTTCGCTTAAACAGTATACACTAACGCTTTTCAAGCTTAGCTTGCGAGCATTTATTCTACGAGCAAGAAGAACACGCCCGCATAACGACGTTATCAGCATTATGTCCAGGAAACGACATCATCAGCATTGCGTCCACGCAACGACGCTAGCAGCAATACGTCCAAGCAACGACGTTATCAGCATTATGTCCAGGCAACGACGTTATCAACACGCCCGTAACGACGCGTGATCGGCGATCGCGTTCACGCAACGACGCCAAGCAGAATACGCCCAGTAACGACGTTATCGCGATCATGTCGGCAACGACATCATCGCGATCGCAGATACGCAACGACGCCAGCAGCAATACGTCCAGGCAACGACGTTATCAGCATTATGTCAAGGCAACGACGTTATCAGCATTATGTCCAGGCAACGACATCATCAGCATTGCGTCTACGCAACGACGCCAGCAGCATTATGTCCAGGCAACGACATCATCAGCATTGCGTCTACGCAACGACGCCAGCAGCAATACGTCCAGGCAACGACGTCATCAGCATTATGTCCAGGCAACGACATCATCGCGATCACGCCTACGCAACGACGCCAGAAGAATACGTTCGGCAACGACGTTACAAAGATTATGTCCAGTAACGACATCATCGCGATTGCGTCACGCAACGACGCTTAGCAAAGAATACGCTCGCAACGACGTTATCAGCATCATGTCAAGGCAACGACATCATCAGCATCGCGTCTACGCAACGACGCCACCAGCAATACGTCCAAGCAACGACGTTAGCAGCATTATGTCCAGGCAACGACATCATCAGCATTGCGTCTACGCAACGACGCCAGCAACAACACGTCCAGGCAACGACGTTATCAGCACAACAAGTCCGAAAATGACGCTATCATCAGCATATCACATCTACGCAGGACGATTTCTATATTCTCGAAATTGCATTTCTTACTCATGCTTTATTATTCTGTCTTAGCAGTTATGCACTAACTCTTTCTCGAGCTTAGTCTACAGGGACAGTTGCAGCAAGGACAACATATCCGCATTCACAATCGCAACACGTCTGTGCAAGGACGAAAGCCACAACGTTTGCAGCATCGCATAAACACAACAGACATCGCATTTTTGCAGGATAGCATTTTCTACTCACAGTCATGTTACTTTCAAAATTACGTCATCATTCTCGCTTTAACGCATGCACTAACCGCTTGTTAAGTCTTAGTACGTGGAGCGAGCACAACGTGGATTTTCTCTTACAATAACCGGCAATTTGTCGGGCCAACCTTCCCAATGAACGGCGTAGTACCTGCCGCCGGTCCACTCGTTCCGCATCACCATAAAAATCAGCACCATAAGCCATAGCGGTACACCCCAGGTTCAAGCCAGTTATTTTTATTTTGCTTTTTGCACCATAGCCAGTGTCATCATAACTCGACACTGGGACAAATTTTGAGTCCGCGTTAGCCCGCCTTGGTGTTTTGACCATGGTAGCCCAGTGTCGTCATAACTCGACACTGGGACAATTTTTGAGTCCGCGTTAGCCCGCCTTGGTGTTTTGACCATGGTAGCCCAGTGTCGTCATAACTCGACACTGAGACAATTTTTGAGTCCGCGTCAGCCTTGCCTACC
The DNA here is from genome assembly GCA_029844215.1 of Przewalskia tangutica. Classification (NCBI taxonomy): domain Eukaryota; kingdom Viridiplantae; phylum Streptophyta; class Magnoliopsida; order Solanales; family Solanaceae; genus Przewalskia; species Przewalskia tangutica. The sequence continues at coordinate 36,987,357 of CM056731.1, read as the reverse complement.
TGCCCAACTTTTTGCAATCCTAAGGAACGAGACAAAATTGGCTATGAGTCAACGTCTTTGTCCGAAGATTCTTCCATCATCTCCATACAAAGAGGGACAAGTTGTTGACACCCAATTTTGACCCTCCTGTCCAGTCATTAGCTATAAAATTAGACTAATTTTTGTAAAATAATCTTTTATGATTTCTATAATAAAATGCAGCGATAAAACATTAAATACAGGCATAAATAAGCAATTTAATAATGGCACCGTGTCTACGTAGAGTATTAAGCACTTGGAGTCCCGCGCCCGCATTAATTAATTTTAAGCCCTGTCATAATTCTTAAATAATTAATAAATACATAAAATAAATAGTTTAGCAATGACGTCGCGTCAAGTAGCATAGCCGCATTTATTAATACGCAAGAGAATTTCATAATCATTTGTAATTTAAAATCAATTTTAATCTAATACATACATTTAATAGTGTCGCATTTATAAAAGCTTTAAACAATTCTTAAATATCATACTTGCATTTAGCATTTAAACAATTTAATCTAAACTCAATTCAATTTTGATTTAACTTCGCAATAATGCACAATAATAAGGTTTTAAATGATAGCGCCGCATTCTAAAATATTAAGCATTAATTAAATAACACGCCCGCATTTATTATAATTAGATTAATAAAGCACCTAAATAATTTAACTAAATTTATTAATTTAACTTACAATTAATTTATCACTAATTAACTAAGTCTAAAACTAATTAAAAGCCTAAAACTAATAATTAAATAATTAAACACTTAAAAACTCTACTTAATTAACTAACTCCCTAACTAATTAAATACCTAAAACAAATTAATACCTAATTAATCAACTCCTAAATAACTACCCAGCCCAATCCCTTTTACCCATCTCACTCACGCACCACCGCACATGAAGCCCATTACCCCATCACTTATTTTCTCCATGAGCCCTCTCTTTCACTACCCATAGAAGCCCACGCCCAACACCCCTTTCCCCATCTTCTCTCCCACAAGACCAGCAGGCCCCCTAACCCTAAAACCTAGAAAACCTAGCAGATCCGCCGCACCAACACCAGCACACCCCGAGATTCTCGCCGGAGAATCCGGGAACCTTCCTTACCCACGCACCCCAGCCAGTTTTTCCTTACCATATTCATCACCCAAATCCCTAAATCCTGATCGAATCAGCACCAAAATCACAGGCATATCAGTCCAAAATCGTATCAAAGGTTTACCTAATGGGGAACCCAAACCATGGCTATATAAGCACATGCGAAGGCAGAACATCGATAGACAGACCCGCTTTAGCGTAGCAAAGCGTGATCGGGAAAGGAAACTCAGCACCTTCCTCACCGTCGAATACCCAGCACCTTCCTCACTGTCGAAAACCCAGCAAAGGCATTTCAGAGATTCAGAAATCGGGAAGGAGCGCAAAACCGATGGCATCGATTTGCATCCACGGCGATCGACTACTCGCAGCAGGGCGAAAATCGGGAAGGAGCGGCTCGGCGCGAATCACTAGCATATCACGAATAGGTAGTTCGAATCCCCTTACTTCAATTCCAGTCAAAAATCAGCAAAACAAACCTTGCCCTCCTATTCGCATCGCAAACCCAAAACCCGTCGAGTGGACCGACGACTTGATACACTGCCCCGGATCGCTGTCCGGAGAAGGTAAATCCGCTTTCCTGTCGAATTTCGGTTCCTTATGTGAATTCCTGTGTTTTCTGTTATATACTTCTTAAATTTGTTAATATTGTTATATAAGTGTTCGACATAGTTTAATTTGTCTCAACAAGATTAAAGTCGTGTTACATTTCTTGAAAATGGAGTATTTATGGTCGAGTGTTTGGTGCGATTGATTGGTTTGGATCTTACGTGGTGTGTTGTTGACTTGAATAAAAGCACAGTAGATTGTGTGAATCTGTAAAATGTTCGAACCAGTTTTGTCAGTCTTTATCTTATTAGTTTGAGGATCAGTTTATCTATCTAAATGGCTTCTGAGTTGAATAGTATGCTTGCACTGTCGTCTATTTTAACCATATTGGATTGCACAAGTGTTTTTGTGTTAAGGCATGTGAGATTAAATCATTACTAGCCAGGAAATGATCTAACATACTTAATATATGAATACAAAGTCTTCTTTTGTTGATCTGCAAACTAGTGTGTGTCTCCCCGATAATCGCTTTTGACATCTCCTCTTAAGCTAATATGTTAATGTGTCTCTGAATATGGCATGAGGTCTCAATTGCCTATTTGAGGGAATATTCTGAATCTTGCGTGTTTTGCCCTGTTGAACATCCTCCCCAGTAGTCCATAAGTAATATCAAAATGGACTCTCTGGTAGTGGTTCATCATTCTTACTAGACCAATGAAGCTGACTTCAGAATTTACTCTCTGTTTAAAGGATAAAATTGATCATGTTAATATTCTTTCAAGCTACATTGTGTGTTATGTCAATCTATTGTGCAACCTAAACATCCTCCACTCATCTGAATTCTCCTCTGTTGCAAGCTGTCTCGACTTACAGTCATAGAATATGGTGTCAAACTGTTAAAGTAAGTGAAAGGTCTAGTGTATGGCTTGAACTTAGGATCTTTACTTAATAAATCATGTCCCTGTCTAGATTGTCTATTAAGAATATATATGTTTGTCTCACTTGGATTTCTAAACTAGTACATCAAGAAAGCCTCTAAGCCATGTAGAAATAGCCGTCGTCATTGGTTACATTGCGATCTCGGTGGTCTTGTTGTTGTTATTCTTTATTCTTTGTTTGGGGTATCATGGTTGCTGCTTTGCATTTGTATTGTTACTACCATTACATCGCTGCTGATTAACAAGAATATACACTGGTCATACCTCCCATATATATAGTTATAGCCTTACATTGTACTATGTAGTTGATCAAACATTTAAGTTTAAATGAAACCCACACTAATTACAGCAAGTTGTTTAATTTGTTTGGTCCAAAGACCTTGTTTATGTTCTAAATACACATGTGCTTACCATATTTGGGCCATTTACATTTTGCATACTTCGAGACATAATTCTAACTTTGATAAAGAAATAGTTTGATATCATTTTGGGCCCTGTTGGTTACTGAAACAAAGTGGCTGTCTATGTTTAAATTTTGTGTTTATGTTGGCTATTATTTGGGCATATACTAATCCTTACGTCTCTTTATTTTTACATGACATGCGTGAGCAAAATAAAGAGTCTCACGGCGAGACTCATCGCAGCCATCTCAAATGGCAACCGCATCCGCGTTCGCATTCCCGCCGAAACTCCTAGAAAAACAAATAGGACGGAGTCATCCGCTCCAATCCCTTCACTCTCTTAACTTTCTTGTCTCATTTTATGCCTTTATTTGTTTATTGTAATTTTATTATTTAATTTTGTAATTAATAGGATATCTAGAATAATTAGCCTTTAAACATATAAGTGGGGAAGGTAATTTAAAGTTCATCGCTTAACTTACTTGCCTTTTAAGATTGTCATGCATGTCTAATTTTTGCCAAAATAATCTAACTTGCATCACAAAACCAACAGTTTGTTAAATCCCTAAACATAACAGATTTCTCCTAAACTCTCAAAAATCATCTTAAAGCATCTCTTATATAATATTGTACGCAGGTTAGGCAAGATTAATTTAGCTAGCAGTATATATAACTAGTCCGTAAATAACCTTTGCATGAACACATAATTAGTCCATAAAGCACCCTCTTAGCATTCTTTAACATTTCTAGCCCTTTTTAGCACTTTTAATCACCCCTTGGCATTTAGCACCTTTAGCACATTTTGTCCTTAGCATCCTAGCACCCCTTTCGCACCTTTAGTACCCTTAGCATTTTTTGCACCTCCTAGCACTCTTTTGTACTTTTAGCACCTTTTAAGCACCACTTTAATATTTAAGCACCTTTAAAACATTTTAACATTTTAGCATTTTTATTAAGCAGGAGGAGCTTTATTTTGCATTTTTAAACATAATAATTACCCTAGGTTTGGCAGGACAACCGCAAGTTAGCGGATCTTAGAGGGTGCCTAACCCCTTCCCTCTAGATTAATAAAGAACCCTTACTCAGAATCTCACTAAGTTTAGCAGACCATAAAGAATGGAGTTAGTGTTGACTTTAACCTAAGTTGACATTTAGGTGTCCTAATTCACCCAATTAATTAGGTGGCGACTCCGCGAACCCTTAGCACTTTTAAGCACCCTAGCAACCCTTTAGCGTTCTAGCACCCTTTTACATTTAAGCACCCTTTTACATTTAAGCACCCTTTAGCACTTTTAACCCTTTAACATTTTTTAGCACCTTTTAACATCTTTAGCATTTTTTATTTTATTTTCTAACCTTTTATTTGAGCAGGAGCCATTTTTTTATTTAAAAAATGTCGCGGTCATCGGTAGCGCGACAACAAGCCAGCGTCTTCATAAGTCAATCTGCGGTACACCCAAGTTCGCCGTTAATTTTAACTTCCGTCGACCCAGGTCGCCATAACTCGACAGGACAAATTTTAGTCGCGTCGGCCACCAGTGTTTGACCATGGAAGCCCAGTGTCGTCATAACTTGACACTGGGACAATTTTTTGAATTCGCGTCAGTCTTGTCGCAACTGCCCATCGTTTTTAATTCTGAGGATCGAGACAAAATTGGTTATAAGTCAACGTCTTTGTCTGAAGACTCTTCCATCATCTCCATACAAAGAGGGACAAGTTGTTGACACCCAATTTTGACCCTCTCGTCCAATCATTAACTATAAAATTACACTAATTTTTTAAAAATAATTTTAACAATTTTATAATAATAAAATGCAACAATAGAACATTAATACATGCATAAATAAGCGATTTAATAAGGGCATCGCATTTTACGTAGAGTATTAAGCATTTTTGGAGTCTCACGTCCGCATTCGTTACTTGCATAAATATTATTCATAATTTAAGCCCTATTCTATTTCCATTAATTCTTAATAATTTTAATAATAATAAATACGTAAATAAATAAATAATTTAATAATTGTGTCGCATCAAACATCCCTTAAAATTACATCCACATTTATTAATACCCAAAACAATTTTATAATTATTATTTGCAATTTAAACCCCTATCAAATTAATGTAACACCGCAATAATTTTAAATAATGATAAAACATGCACGATAAATAAGATTTTTAAATAATAGCGTCACATTTATAAAAAAAAGCATTAAGCCGTCCATAAATGTCATATCCGCATTTGTCATTTAATAATATTTAAAGAAATTTTATAATTTAAATCTTATTTTATTTACCATTAATTAAAACTAACTCCTAAAACTAATACCCAATTAAATACCCACAACCCAAAACCTATTAAAATCGCCCAAGCCCAATACTAAACCCAGAACCCGCGACCCAAACCCCCTATAATCAGAAACCTCAGCCCTTTTCATCTCCCTCAAGATTACATTGACCTAAAACTCACCCAAATAAACCCTAGACGCAGCAGCCGCCTCCACCATTAATTCACACCCAAAGATTGCCTTAAACCTCCACGAGATTCTCTCCGGATTTTTCAATTGTAAAATCGTCAAAGCCAACACCAAGAACCACCCGAAAATACAACTTGCCATAACCGAATCGACCTTATATAAAATTACCTCCAAATCAGTTCAAAATTATACCATAATCTCACACCATAAATCGAAATCTTACACCCAAAACTTACCATAAGAAGCTTGTAAAATCAGTACCGATATCAGCCCTAAATATACCCAAAATCATACCAAAAGAACGAGAACGAATTGGCCTAAATCAGCACCCTAAAATCGTGTTACCAAACTGCCATAATTAAAACCCAAGGCTGAGACTATATAAATGGGTTCATTTTACCCATGCAAAGGCACCGATTTCCATAGAGGAGTTTTACACAGAGGAACCCCCTTAAAATCAAGAAAATTAACAGCGAAGGGGAAGCAAATCGGGAAATTTTAGCAGCCTAGGGACAAAAATCAGTAGGTATCGAAAATCAGTCTAAATATCCTTTAGCATCCGAAAACCGTCAAGACCAGTCGAACCTTAATCGCATAGCAACCAAACTCCGGGTGGATCGACGACTTGATACGCTGCCTCAGTTCACTGCCCGGAGAAGGTAAATTCATTCCCCTTTACGAATTTCAATTATGTATGCAATTTTGTGTGTGTTTTGTGTTACATTATTGTTAACATCGTTGTATAATGTTTAACGCGTTTCAACCCAATTAAACGTATGTCGATTATCGAGTCATCACTATGTTTGTATATGTAGCCTGTTTTATATGTCTAAATAGGCTTCTTATGTACCCGACTTTGACGTTATCTATTCAGGATTAGCTGTGTATATTCTTCTCATGGAAATTTGTATTGTCTATCATGTCTCGCTTAATCAAATGTCATTTGACTCGCTTATAAAAGACCTGCAAGTGTTTCTTGCCCTCTTACGGTGTTCGAATTAACTTGTATTCTTTTGTGTCATTTTCTATTTGGCTGGCTGAATCTGTGACAATCTAATAGAAGTACACATGGTATATTATTTTCCATATACATCGGATGTATATCGCAGCTGTATATCTTCGTATACTTTACAATATGTGAGTATAGTGGTCTTGTTATTTATGTACGTTAAATCTATAAGAAGTATGTTTTGGTGTGTTTGTGAGTACTGTAATGTTCCTTGGCTATATTTGCAAATGTTATAATCCGGAAATGACTTATTCGTATTCACGGCATATGCGAGAATTTGCATAATTAGAAATGTGCACACCTGCTTTCTTCATCTGCTTTCCCTGTCCAGCGTGTTACATCGAGTTTAGACCTTCTGATGCTAGTTGTGATCCATCTTGAGGCCTTTAAATTATAGGCAAGACCATGAAACTGTCTGACTATGTCCGTATATTGTGTCCCCCTATATGCCATTCTAGTATCACGTATATCTTTCATGCTCGGTAGGCTACTGAGTGCATCATGTCCGTAAGTTTTAAACTGGTCATTAAACAACCACACTTGTCTGTTGAGCAGTTCAAATGGTGTCTGCATTACAATTTTGCACTTACTAAGCCAATTTAGATTATTTTGAGTCACTATTCCAAGTTGCATTTCATTTTAGGAGCATAATTTATACTAACAGGTATAGGGTATGGTTGAATATTCGAACCACCTATTTTCATCTCCTATTGAAAGTTAGAGAATGTGAGTTGATTTATGCTGAACTAGGTCTCTCTTTCTCTCTTTTATTTGGTCTAAAACTGACCATTGACTTCATGTATATATGAGGTTTCATTCAGTATATTTGTTCTGGTCATTTCTGATTATAGTATAGAAGTGAGTATATTAATGATGAGTTTTGATTGGCTTAGTGCTATTGTTTGAACCATACAAATGTCCATGCATTTTACTCCTGTCGTCAATATACAGACCTGTCCATCATTTCTGGAAATGTGGTGCTTAAATTGACTATCTGCTTTACCCTCCGTAACAGTGCCTGCTTTTGCCTTTAAAATGCTCCTTGATCATTAACTCAGAACAAGGTTTAGGTCATATGTGTTTCATGTTATTATTCAGACTACTTAAGTTCATGTTCATCTTAATTGGTGTAGAGGATTTAATTGGTTACTTGGGAATAAGCCACTGTTAATACATGCATCTATTCAGGAATAGAAATACAACCTGTGTATCTAAATGGATCATCCCGTCTTAAAATTAGTAGAAACCAAGCTTTTTGTGATGCTCATATGCCCATGCTAAGGTCCAATTCAAAGCCCTGGAGTGTTTGTTTGTTGGCATCTATGTGTTTAAGTTTACACGAGCAGTTCTATTTATTTGCATTATTATTATAATTTGGGTGCATACGAATCCTTATCTTTTCTTATATTTTCACATGAAATGCATCAGAGCCGAATGAAGAGTCTCATTGCGAGACTCATCACGACTTTTCACAACAAACGAAGACCCGCATCTATCTGCATCTCTCTATCCGCGCCGGCAACGCTAGAACTATTGGCGAAATGACATCGCCTTCCTCGAGTCATTTTATTAATTTACGTCCGCCCCATTCATTATTTGTAAATTAATTGTCTAACATTACACTACTAGCAGAACCTTTAGGATATTTAAGCTCTGAGTTGACATTAAGAGGTAGTTTGACACTAGAAATTTGTTTCTTCTAACTTAATTATTTTAGGCTCGCTATACATTGCTTAAGTTGCATTAAATAACCTAATGATTTTTTTCACTCGCATAACTCTTCACGTAGTCAAAGTATTATTTGCTATCAAATTCTATAAATTCTTTCATTAACATTTGTATAGGAAAATTAGTTTCGTTTGCTAGATAAATACCTCGCATGCTAGCATTATATACATGTTCTTTAAGTACTTTATGAATGAACATTTCAAAACTAACTTTGTCTTTTATACACAAATCTTGCAAGTTTTCAAGAATACATCTTATACTTAATTTTTTTTTTACTTAAAACTTTAAAACATGCATTTTCTATAGCATAATAATTAACCCTAGGTTTGAACGGACAACCGCGAGTTAGCAGATCCTTTAGGGTGCCTAACCCCTTCCCTTTAGGATAATAAAGAATCATTGCCCAGAATCTCATTAAAGTTTCGCAGACCATTTTTAATGGAGTTAATGTTAACTTCACCTAGTTAACATTTAGGTTTCCTAATTCACCCAAACTAATTAGGTGGCGACTCCGCGAACCCTTTAGTATTTAGCGCTTTTTTGTATTTTTAGCATTTAACACCCTTTTAGTATTTTAGCATCTTTTAGCATTTTATTTTCTAACATTTTCTTTGAAGGAGTTGGAATAATGTCGCGGTCGAAAAAAGGCATGACAGTGTATTGCATCGGAATAGGTAGCCCGCAGCTTTGAACCTTTCATAGTCAACTACCTTCGGACATATTTACTGCGCGGTGAACGTGATGTCTTGAACCGTCAGTGTTTAGTATATGTCAAGACAATGATAGAGACACAAATAACTGTCCAATCTCTTGTTTCTTCTTTATTGTTTTGTCCGTTGTGGACGTGGACACACTTGGATTCTTAAGTGGGTACGATTGAGGCGGCGTGTCCTCACACTTAAATAGGTAACCTCCTACAAGGTACCCTGTAGTACCCCACTATATCAGTGTTAGGAGTCATTAAAAGTATCCTTATCTTAACCTCGACTCTCGAGTGTTATGTTAAGACTTTAACACTTAACCTGTACCCACCATGCATGTAGCACTTTAATGTCTATTGCGGGAAGGCTCTGGATTAGTGTTTCCATGAGGAACCAATATCCGAAGTGCTCTTTCTTTTCTATAAGCGCTCAACTGGACCTTTACAACTTAGTTTTTCCATTGAACCAAATTTCTGGGATCTCCAGTCAGTATAGTTGGGTTACCACTGTATTGGTCCTTATTGCTTCGGTTTTAAGCCTATTCCCTTAGACAGACATAACATCTGATCTTTTGGTAATCCCTTAGTCAAAGAGACAACTATATTCTCATTTGATTTTATGTAATCGATGGAGATGATACCCGTAGAGATCAATTTTCTAACGGTATTATCTCTCCGACGTATATGTCAAAATTTGCCATTGTATATGTTACTTCGTGCCCTTTCTAATGCCGATTGACTGTCGCAGTGGATCATTACCGAAGGTATGGGTTTATCCCAATAAGGGATATCCTCCAAGAGTCGTGAAGCCACTCATCTTATTCACCTGCTTTGTCTAAAGCGATGAACTCTGATTTCATGGTGGACCGGGCGATGCAAGTTTGTTTGGAGGACTTCCAGGACACATCCCCACCACCAATTGTAAACACATACCCACTGGTGGACTTGGTATTCCTTATATCAGATATCCAGTTTACATCACTGTACCCCTCTAGTACAGCTGGATACCTCGAGTAATGTAATCCGTATGACATTGTATATTTCAAATACCGCAGTATTCGATCAAGCGCTTTCCAATGATCATGTCCGGGATTACGTGTAAATCTCGCCAATTTATTGACGGCATAAGCGATATCAGGTCGGGTACAATTTGTTATATACATCAAACTGTCGATTACATGCGCTTATCGCTCCTGGAGCACGAGTGCACCATGATTCTTATCAATGCTTTGATTCATATCCATTAGTGTCTTCAATTGCGGACAGTCAGACATCTCAAACTTTCTCAAGACATTCTCTATGTAGTGAGACTGAAACAACACTAGTCCGTCAGATGATTTAGAAATCTTAATTCCTAAAATGATATATGCGATACCCATGTCTTTCATGTCAAAACATTATTTTAACATATTATTTGTTTCCAGGATCAAGGCTCGACTACTACCTGTGATTAACATGTCGTCTACGTAGAGGCAGATCATGACGAATGAGTCAGAGTTTTCTTTCACGTAGACACACTTGCCACACTCGTTAATGGAGAAACCTGGAGAAACCTTTTGGCAGTAGTGTACTATCAAATTTTTCATGCCACTATTTTGGAGCTTGTTTAAGCCCATACAGAGATTTTACAAGTCTATAGACTTTCTTCTCCTGTCCTGGAACTACATACCCCTCGGGTTATTCCATGTATATTTCTTCTTCCAAATCACCATTTAAGAAGGCTGTCTTAACATCCATTTGATGGATTTCAAAGCATGCAGTGCTGCAATGATAATGAATACCCTTATGGAAGTCATTCTCCACATAGGGGAGTACGTCTCGAAGTAATCAAGGCATTCGGTTTGTCGGTATCCTTTGGCTATCAACCTAGCCTTGTACTTGTCTATAGATCCATCAGCTTTGTACTTACGTTTAAGTACCCACTTACAACCTAGTGGTTTATTTCCCGGAGGGAGATCAACCAACACCAGGTGTGATTTTGCCTGATGAATTTTATCTCACTTTATATAGCTTCTTTCCAAAGCGGTGCTTCTGGAGTTGACAATACCTATGTAATTGTCCGTGGTTCATTCCCAACCAGGTAAGCGAGAAAGTCTGGCCCAAAATATTTCTCTTTCCTGGCCCTTTTACTTCTCCTAGGTTCTGTCTCAGGACCAGTTATCCTCATCCATATATGTATCCATTTGGTCAGAATCATCAGATCCCGGGGAATCATGACTCCTTTTGCGAGGCAACTTCTTTTTCCTTCTTAGGAAAGATTGTTTCAAAGAATACAACATTCCTTGACTATATTATTGTACTCTCGTGGATATCTGGTATATTTAACTTATATACCAGAAAGTGATAAACACTACTATTATTTGCGTATCCAATGAATATGAAATCTACAATCTTAGGTCCTATCTTGACCTGTTTTGGTTTAGGTACCTCTACTCAAATAACCCAATACCCTTAGGTATTTGTAAGAAGATGCCTTTTCATTCCACAGTTCATATAGAGTTTTCTCCTTGCCTCTGTGGGGGACTCTATTGAGAATCATGTTAGCAGTAAGAACTGTCTCTCCCCACATGTTTTGTGCAAGGCCTAAATTGAGAATCAAGGTGTTCATCATTTCCTTTAGTGTACCGTTCTTGCATTCAGCAACACTGTTTGACTGAGGAGAATATGGTGCAATTGTTTGATGAATTATGCCGGATTGGGCACATAATTCCTCAAATGGAGCGATATACTCTCCCCCTCTATCACTACGAATTGCTTTAACTCGTAGGCTCAGTTGGTTTTCAACCTCAGCTTTATAGCGCTTAAAGGAATCGAATGTTTCGTCTTTACTTTTGAGTAAGTAAAGGTAGAAATACCTTGTGCTACATCGATGAATGTCACAAAGTACTTGTTCCACCCTCTAGTTTGAGCGAACTTTAAATCACAGATGTACGTGTGTATAAGTTCTAGAGGGGCGGTATCTCATTCTACGAAACGGAAAGACAACTTGGTAAGTTTTGCCTCTACACATACCTCACATTTGGATTGAGGGTTTATAGCGTCAGACGACAACAACTCCAACTTTACCAATCGTTGAATTGACTGGTAGTTTACGTGTCCTAGTCTATGATGACATAGACTGGACGACTCAAGCAAGTAAGAAGATGCACTTTCATTAATGTTACGAATTACAGACATGACGTTTAATTTGAAGAGGCTTTCACAGGCGAATCCCCTTTCTACAAACACACCATTCTTAGTAATAACAAACTTATTGGATTTGAACACCACTCGAAATCCAACTTGAACTAAAATATTAATAGAAATTAAATTCTTCCGGATGTCCGGAACATACATGACGTTCTTTAACTTGAGGTCTTTACCGGAAGACATCTTGAGTACTAAAATCTTCTCCCAGCACATCTGAGGTAACATTGTTTCTCATGTATAACTTCTTACCGACAACTTCTGTATAGGTAGAGAAAGTGTTCCGGTCGGAGCATATGTGACGGGTTGCACCCGTATCCAACCACCATTGCTTGGGGTTTTCAACTAGATTTGCTTCTAGCACGACGATTGAGAAGTCTTCACACAACTCGTTGAGGACCTTGTCTTCAACCATGTTTGCTTTGGCCTTCTTCTTTCCTTTGGCCTTCTCCTGCTGCTCGCGCTTCAGCTGGCGGCAGTCTTTGATCATGTGGCCAGCCTTGCCACAATAATGACAATTACCCTTGAATTTCTCAACAGCCTGAGTTTTTCCATCTTTCAGAAACTTGCGTTTCTTACTCGGATTTTCTTTGGTCTCAACCAAGTTAACCTTGACCTCAGTTGTTTGATTGCCTTTGAACAAGGTCTTCTTGTTGTCTTCATGGATATGAAGTTTGATGACAAGTTCTTCAAAACTCATTTCCTTGAATTTGAGTTTGAGATAGCTAGTGAACTCACTCCACGAGGGAGGTAGTTTCTCAATAAGTGAAGCGACCAAGAATGATTCATCGGACTTCATACCTTCTAGATCCAGATCATAGGTGATTAACTGGAACTCTTGCACTTATGACATGACTGATTTTTCATTCACCATTTGGTACTTCAGGTATTTTCCGATGATAATTTTTTAGCACCCGCATCGTATCAGATTTCTTCCGCAATGGATCCACAACTCTTTGCGGTATTGTAGTACAAAGATATCGTAGAGTGGATCGCACAGGCAATTCAGGATGTAGTTCCTGCACATGTAGTCATTTTGACTCCATGAGTCAAATTTCATCATCAAGCCACCAGTAGCCTGAGTATCCTGGCTTGCCTCAACCGTGTTGTCGGTTTGGACGTCCATATCATCTCTAACAGTAGGAGGATCTTCAGTTAAGTATTTTGTCATATCTAGTACTATGAGGTAGAATAACATCTTCTGTTGCCACCTTTTGAAGTTAGTGCCCACAAACTTTTCGGGTTTTTCGGCTTGGAAGTTGGGAGGAATCATGACATTCTGAATGGTTCCGAAATTGAACCCAGTGACCGAAGCGTTGCCCGGAATAGCAGTGCCAGAGGATATGACATGATTGGAAGCAGTGACTTGTTCGTTTTCATTCACCATCTTTAGTTCTTCACAATAATAATTTTGCCTTAAACTGTAGTAAAAATATTAGGTGTGAACAGAGACGGAAGAACTGAAAGGATAGACAAAAGAAAGCTTAGTGCAACGTTTGCCGAGTCGAGTGATGACACTTTCTCTTTAAGGCAAAATTACCCCCCGTATATAATGACTTACGATAGATGAGTAATAGCCTCCCAAGATAAACCGACAATACTTTCTTAAACACAAGCCAAATACTTGAGAATCCTTGTAGAAGAAACAAGAACTCTAGATTGATAGAAGAAGTATAGAAGCTCTCAAATATTTCAGATTTAGGATTGTAGTGAATGAATAAAATATGAAAATAAGACCTCTATTTATAGTTGCAAAGTTGGTGATTCACATGTTATGTGATGCACTAAATGGGTTGCATTGAACTTACTAAAAGTCACCTAGATCATGCCAAGAGTTGGATGAACTTTGGTCTTTCCAATGAGTGTATGTTAAGAAAAAATCTCTTGATTTTTCGTTCATCAGATCGGCCAGCGCTTCTTAATCGCGGCGCCGCGACGCTAAACTGTCAGTAACCATCTTCGAGCCTTAGGACTTTTGGCATCGCGGCTCCTGACTGCAGTGCCGTGGCGTCGGAGCGCCGCGACCCTTGATCAAGCAGCGCCGCGGCGCTGGCCCGTCGTGGCTCGGTGTCGCGGCCCTGTTACGGCGCCGCGGCTCTTCCCCATTTTCCGTATTTTGCACATTTCTTCTTTTCTTATACCGTCGTGGGAGACATATTAATTTGGACAGTTAAACGTCCATCCTTACATAACTTAAGAACACTTAACATGTGTATCAACATCTCTTTCACAACGTGAAATTTAGCTAGACGTTGTACGACGTATGCATATGTATGGAAATCGTATTTCCGATATGCGGGGCCCCATATGTTTAAGTCATTAAGAACAGGATAAACTCAATCTCACTAGGTAAATTTTTCAACTTATATCTTAGGTGTAAGATATTACTTTGCTATTTGTATCTGAACATACATCTACCATGAACTAACACCTTCATAGGGGTCTTCGAACCGATTTTTCAAATCCAACTCTGTGATCTTATTTGTATCGTCAATTATTGCTTCTTATTTATTATTAATTGTTATTCTATTTAGTACCATCAAATTATTACGAAATATGACATCAATGCTAATGCATTGTGCAATATAAAACAAAATGTGCAAGTCATCGTCCCCCTCTCAATAATTCGATGCAGCTATAGTGGGAAAATGAGTGGGGAATCAGAGTTATTTCTTGATCCTTCTTTTTGAAATACTGGTGAACACGTTTTGTAATTTCAAATACTAAATAGAATTACAGATTTAAGTATATTTCTTAGTTATTGGTATTTGCAAAAGGAAGTTTATTCAATTGTTTTAGTCGTTTTTCTTTCAATTACGTACCCAACCTTCCTCGCAAGGTCTTCCAAAAATAGGTTATAAATTTAGCATCGCAATTCGATTTGAAAGGATAATTTGTTCCGGGCTAAAGAGAGACATGTTCCTTGGTTTTATGTGATTGCACGTGTGATGCACGAGATACACATACAACGCACATAATTTTTTTATTAAATATACTGAAGACATTTTATTAAAATTTAGTTTTAGGTTACCAATTTCATTGGAACGCTCCTATATACATCAATTTCAACCGGTAGCTAATTTTTTATTCCTTCTTCTTGTTTTTCTTTTGCTTTCGTTTGGCTGAGACAGATTTTCACAGCTCTCTGTTGCATTGATCGTGTCATTGCAAAAACTGAAAAATAGCTTAATATTCTTGAACCAAATTCAAGCCTCTTTGTTGTGGCGGCTCTCCTCGTAATTGCATTTATTTTCCTTATACTTTATTGGGAGACATGCTATTGGATTAGGCGTGATGTGGATATGAGACCTATTAGACGAGTTGGTAGCTTATTCCCTCGTGTACAATATTTAGTACAAAATGCCATTAACTTCACAAATAGTATGTGTCACATCTATTTGAGTGAATTTAAACAGACTGAGTACGTATGTTTCCTCCCATGTAGTCATACATACGATCATGTCTGTCTACTTATTTGGATGACTACGAACATGACTTCCAAAATATCATCGTGATTATAGCCATCTTGTCGCTTAAGAAATTTATATCTTATTAACTTTAGTTCCATTGTAAATAATTTTGATCTTGTGTTACTGAGAAATAATAGTTTTTGTTAAATTTAGTTATGATGACTTGTGATTATAATTGAAGTTTTTAAATAAGTTCAAGTTGTAAATAGGGTTGCACAAAACTCTAAAACCGGACCGACCTAGATCGAGGACCGAATTTTTAGAAAAGTCGAACAAAAAATAGGAACGAATTTATTGGTCCGGTCCGGTCCGAAACCCGAAAATATACATTAAAAAGATTGAGGACCGAACCGGATCGAAACTCGAAAATACATATTAAAAGGACAGAATACCGAACCTAATTTATCGGTCCGGTCCTTTTTTCAGTCCGGTCTTTTTTTGCGCAGCCCTAGTTGTAAACTCATATATAATTTTTTTTCTTAGCGTAAATGGGCCTAGTGGGCCAAACTAGTGTTGAACCTGTTATGCTAATGATTTCCTAATGTTGAATCAATGGGGAAGTGAAGAAACATTTAATTGCAGGATTTTCCCTTCAAATGGGCTGGTCTTTAATTTTAGCCCGTCAAATGAAACTTATGTCTATTGAAGCATAAGTTTTTTAAAGAATCCAATACAAATTGTGTCGGAATTCTTAAAAAACTTATGCCCCAATAAGCATAAATTCCATGTGAGGGGTAAAATTAAAGACCAGCCCATTTGAGGGACAAATTGCAAATGATCCCAAATAAAAAAGCCCAAAATCATACAATCACTATTTGCGTTTCGCTAGTGGGCTTGGTCAAAACCTTTTGAGAAGTCTGAAATGATTGCTCCTATATATGCAATCCACAAACTGAAACCCTAGCCTTCTCTTTCGACCGGAAACATAAAATCCTAATCCGCTCGGAGTGTAATTAATGGGAACGGAGAGGAAGAGGAAGGTGAGTTTGTTTGATGTGGTGGATGACACGTCCGTGAAGAAACCCAATGGTGGAAATAGCATGACGGCTTCGATTAATAAGTGGAACGGAAAGCCTTACTCACAGAGATTCTATGATATTTTAGAGAAAAGGAAGACTCTTCCTGTATGGCATCAAAAACAGGAGTTTTTACAGGTTTTGAAATCTAACCAAACACTTATCTTGGTTGGTGAAACTGGTAGTGGTAAAACTACTCAGGTTAGAAACTCTAGTCTTTTACTTTACTTTTGACAATTAATTGGAATTGAGGTTCCTACAGCTTCTAATAAAAGTTAATTTGATTCATTATTGTATTGTTTCCATTGATACCGTGTTTGTTTCCATTGTTCTTAAATGTATATTGTGTGGTGTTGTAACTCTGTTGTTATATAGCCATGAAAAAGATCAATTTTTGTTACCACGGATTTTGTGTTTTTTTGCGTGGTTACTTATAAAATGTTATTTACTAGTACTTGCTTTTGACAATTAATTGGAATTGAGGCTTACTTATTGTTTTGTGGTTAGAGGTGCTCTAGCTTCTAATGACGGTTAATTTGCTCCCAAGGGTTCGTTCATTATTGTATTGTTTCCATGTTTTTTCCGTTCTTAAAATTATATGGTGTGTTGTTGTAAACCCGTTGTAACTCTATTTTTTTATATAACCATGAAAAAGATCAATTTTTGTAACCACATATTCGGTGTTTTTGTGTGGTTACTTATAAAAAAATTATTAAACCACAACAAACATACATTCTATCCAAACATTGTTTTCATTAATATAGTACAATACGATATAATACCATACATTATGAAACTATGGGTAATGACCATCCAAACACGCTGTTAAAATACAATTTTTTACCAGGAATAATAGAAGATTAATGTACCCTGCCTCAACTGATTTGGGACTCTCCTTAGTTGATTGATTGGTTTACTTTGCTATTCTGAACTTGGAAAGTAGATGTGACATTCATTTTCTAGTAATATGTTACTGGGAGTTTGATACTATTTGGATAATATATTCTAGGGATATTGTTGGGTATTTGATTGTGTGGCTCTTCATGGAGTTTCTTTCATTTTGTTTCTTTTGATGATGCAAGAAAATAGGAATGAAATGAGTGCACCTAGAGTATAATAAATGTAGAGCATTTACATAGCCTAACCCAACTAGTTTAGAATTGTGTAGTTGATTGACTTATTGAGTGGTTGCTTGATTTTTCTGATGCAAGAAGCTCATCATTCTATAGGTTTGTGCAAAACATGGTATTAGGTCTAACTACCCAATTAAAACAAAGGAATCTACTATAATATCCGTAACTGTAACATAGTTGGGTCTGCTAGTCGATATAAAAACAGATAGTTGGTTCTTCTGTAATCTATTTGTATAATAAATTGAACCTATATAGTATTTATCATACTTAAAAAACTTCTTTTACCTAGATGTCAACCTGTCTATGCTTTTCCATGTGATAAAGCTCTCTTTGACTGGAGATCAAGTTGTTTATGAGCTGCTCTTAAGGATTTGCTTGTGTAATACAGATTCCGCAGTTTGTTTTGGATGCTGTTGAAGTAGAGACAGCTGGTAAAGGCAGGAAGTATATGATTGGTTGCACTCAACCTCGGAGGGTGGCAGCAATGTCTGTGTCTCGTCGAGTTGCTGAAGAGATGGATGTTGTAATTGGGGAAGAAGTTGGATATAGCATTCGTTTTGAGGACTGCACTAGTGCTAGAACTGTTTTGAAGTGAGTAGATTTTGACATGATAAAATATTTTCAGATTCTCTAATAATGTAGCTTGGAAATTTTTCTTCTTTTGCGTATTTTGCTTGCCCTATAAGGAAAAATTTCTTGATTTCTCTACTCTCTGATTAATTAGTAATTGGTCTCTGTCTCTGTGTGTGCAGATACTTAACAGATGGTATGCTTTTAAGAGAAGCAATGGCAGATCCTTTATTGGAACGCTACAAAGTAATTATTCTTGATGAAGCTCATGAAAGGACTTTGGCAACAGATGTCCTGTTTGGGCTTCTGAAGGAGGTGTTGAAAAATCGACCAGACCTAAAGCTAGTTGTTATGAGTGCCACACTTGAGGCAGAGAAGTTTCAGGGTTACTTCTTTGGTGCACCTCTCATGAAAGTTCCTGGAAGACTCCATCCGGTGGAAATTTTTTACACTCAGGATCCTGAGAGAGACTATCTCGAGGCTGCCATTCGGACCGTGGTGCAGATACACACGTGTGAACCTCCTGGTGACATTCTTGTTTTCCTTACCGGAGAAGAGGAGATTGAAGATGCCTGTCGCAAAATCACAAAGGAGATTGGGAATTTGGGTGATCAAGTAGGCCCCGTTAAAGCGGTGCCTCTTTATTCTACACTTCCCCCAGCCATGCAGCAAAAGATATTTGAACCGGCCCCACCACCGGTGGTGGAGGGTGGTCCTCCTGGAAGGAAGATTGTTGTGTCAACCAACATTGCGGAGACATCTTTGACAATAGATGGCATTGTTTATGTCATAGATCCGGGATTTGCTAAGCAAAAGGTTTATAACCCAAGGGTGCGTGTTGAATCTTTGTTGGTGTCTCCTATTTCAAAGGCCAGTGCGCACCAGAGATCAGGACGTGCTGGAAGAACACAGCCAGGAAAATGCTTTAGACTTTACACAGAGAAAAGCTTCCATAACGACCTTCAACCACAGACCTATCCAGAAATACTTCGGTCAAATTTGGCTAATACAGTTCTAACTTTGAAGAAGCTAGGTATTGATGACCTGGTTCATTTTGATTTTATGGATCCTCCTGCGCCAGAGACGTTGATGAGAGCACTAGAGGTTTTAAATTACTTAGGAGCATTGGATGATGAGGGAAACATGAGCAGGTTGGGTGAGATAATGAGTGAATTTCCTCTTGATCCTCAGATGGGGAAAATGCTTGTTGTCAGCCCAGAATTCAACTGCTCCAATGAGATCCTCTCAATATCTGCCATGCTATCAGGTACAGTTTCCTGCCATTTTACTTCCTTTTTGTTGGTCGTCGTGTCTTGTCTTTGTTCTATGTCAAGAGTTTGTCAGGCTTGGAATGCTAGTCCGCTTCACCATGCCTTCTTGTTCATGTGCATAGACATTTGTCTATGCATATGATATTATGTGCTAAACTGCACAACATGTGCATGCAAGTGCATGTGTGCAGGGTTAGTTTCACGTGTCTTCTTAGGTTGTCATCAGCAACTGTCTTGTCTGGGGTCCATGCCCCCGGTTGGCATGTGCCATAGATTTCTAAGTAAGTGCTGATGGAGATAGTTGCAGTTTCTCAGTATTCTCTCCTGAAGCAAATGGTGTCGTCTCGCCTGTATGCATCTGCTGACCTACAGTGGGCCTCCTCTGTGATAACCAATTTTTTCTCTAGTACCCAATTGCTTTATCCGGCCTAGAGAGGCTCAAAAAGCTGCGGATGAAGCAAAGAATCGGTTCGGTCACATCGATGGGGATCATTTGACGTTGCTGAATGTGTATCATGCCTACAAGCAAAACCGTGAGTATCTGTATTCAGTTCCTATATAGTAGTATCTCCTTGATAAACAATTTCAGATTTAGAATACCCTTCTAACCCTAATTATGGATTTTGATGGTAATGGCATCTCAGAGGAGGACCCTCAATGGTGTTATGAGAATTTCATCAATCAGAGGGCTCTCAAATCAGCTGACAATGTGAGGCAACAGCTTGCTCGCATAATGGCCAGGTTCAACCTCAAGTTATGCAGCACAGACTTCAACAGTCGCGAGTACTATGTGAACATAAGAAAGGCTATGTTAGCTGGGTATTTCATGCAGGTTGCCCACCTAGAGCGTACTGGGCATTATCTTACCGTTAAAGACAATCAAGTAAGTGTTTGTACTAGTT
Organism: Przewalskia tangutica; assembly: GCA_029844215.1. Lineage (NCBI taxonomy): Eukaryota > Viridiplantae > Streptophyta > Magnoliopsida > Solanales > Solanaceae > Przewalskia > Przewalskia tangutica. The sequence continues at coordinate 36,966,894 of CM056731.1, read as the reverse complement.
AGGGAAGTAACTCATACTAAGAGCTCTAGTGGGCCCAACAATGTCGTTGATTTCTCACTATTATGTTGTGTCATCTCTGTTGTTTTAGGTGGTACACTTGCATCCTTCAAATTGCCTGGATCATAAGCCAGAATGGGTTATATATAATGAATATGTCTTAACAAGCAGGAATTTCATCCGCACTGTGACTGATATCCGTGGTGAATGGTAAAATTCGTTTGTTTTATCTTCTGATATGCCTTTAGTAATTATTGCTCATTTTTCCTTAACATGACAGGATCTCTCTTCTCCCTTTCATGCAAGGAAAGGGGGTATTTTTTTTCCTCTCCAAGTTGTGCTGCTACATACTCCTCCTCCCCTTCTGATATGCCTTCAGCAATTATTGCTCATTTTTCCTTAACATGACAGAGGATCTCTCTTCTCCCTTTCAAGTAAGGAAAGAGGGTACTTTTTTCCCTCTTGTGCTGCTACGTACTCCTCCCAAGCAGAATCAGCATTTATACCCTAAACCCTTTTTTGAGTCCCAACTTTCAAAACTCCTACAGAACTTCATTCATTGGAAATTGAATTCATGTCAGCGAAATGTTTTCTAAATGGTCGTGATAATCAGTATTGAATGTATTTGAAGAGTACTGTTAATTGGCTGAAGCTAGCACTGATATCTTGTTCTTTCCGTTAGACATTATTCAAGTAGACAAATGTATTTGTTTGAGAACTAAATTTTATCATAGCATTCACAGTATTAATTTTGCCTTGCTATTCTCTTCTTTCCCCCCTTTTGATATTTTTCTCAGGTTGGTTGATATTGCACCACACTACTATGACCTTGCAAACTTTCCGCAATGTGAGGCAAAACGAGTGCTTGAGCGGTTATACAAGAAGCGGGAGCGAGAAAAAGATCCAAGCAAGAGCAAAATATGAATATATTCGTCATAATTTCTGTTACTCTATGCATGCGCACTCCACGGGAGCTCTGGGGTCAAAATTTGTCAGATAGGTTAAAGATTGATGTACCATCTATTATGTACTGTAATCGTTTCTATGGATCCCATCTGAACTATTTAGTACCCTGTTTCTTGTTGCTGGAGTAATCTATTTTTTGTTCCTTGCTAATGTTCCAAGATATCAGACCAATTTTTAAGCTCTTTCCACGTTGAAGGTAACACTTGTGCTGTGCATAAACTGAGTTGAGATTAATCAGCATTATGGGAAGCACCTGTATAGCATTTCTTAGGATTTCATGCACAGTAACAATTCTATTATTAAAAAGCAGTATAAAAAAAAAGTCAAATTCCTAATCCATGTTGATGTTATGAAAGTGAAAGATCCACTCGATTTTTGTTGGAACACTTGTTCCTACGGCTGCTTGATTATAAGCCAATTTACCCCTAGATTCTTTGTTTCCTCCTGTCGCTGCTTTGATTATAAGACAGTAAAGTTCGGGTTGAAATTAGTGCACGTCTGGACTTAAATGAGTTTAGTTAAATACTGATGAATAACCTGTTTGGCCATGTGCTGTAAACGACCAAACTTTTGAGGGGAAAAGATGTTAGAATAGAAGTTGTGTTTCAGAATCTAAAAAGAACTAGCTTTAGGTCCATCCAATTGTCTTTTATTTGAACTTTGGCGACTATAATGTGAAATGGCGACATATACACTGGTTTAATCATTTGTCGAGATTGGCTAAGAAACTGAACATTATGTGATAGATGTTATTGTCCAGTGTGTTGTTTGGTGATTTGCTTGCTGACTGGATTTAATGAAGATTTAGATAAATAAATCAAATTCACAGTGTGACAAATGGTTGTTCTTCGAGAAGAATAAATCCCTTGGTTATTAATTGGTTTGGACAAGTTTTCTTTCAATTGGTTAAATGTGATATTAATCTTACGAGTTGATGTATATGCTGGAAAACTGTATGTAGCTAAAAGGTTCTTGGGATATTCAACTGAAATACCTTATATTAATATGCCGTGTTTAGAGTTGAGTGATCAAAGTATGGTTTCAAATCTGCCTATTGACAAGCATGACTAGTTTTGATCCTTTCAGCATGTCAATCCCACATTTCCCCCCCTCAAAATGCAATATACTCTACATCGTTTCGCATCTTGTCCTATGCTTATTTCCGTCTCTGTGTTGTCACATGGTACGTTATAGATGCTTAATTGATCAACCCTTTTGTTTAAAAAATTCGAGAATTGCATGTTGGGCCGAATTTTAAATCTGAAAATGATTGTTGGATCTGCCTTTTTGGTCTGGATCGTTACTGTTGAGTGAGAATTTCAATTATGTGTTCGTTTAAATTTACATAGCTATTTGCATGATTAATATGATTTGGATTGATACTAATCCTTATCTTTTCTTATATTTTTTACATGAAATGCAATGCATCGGAGCAAATGAAGAGTCTCAATACGAGACTCATCACGCCTCTTAACAACAAAGGATGATCCATATCTATGTTCGTCGCCGCATCTGCATCCGAAATCTTCAAAACCACAGGCGGAATGACACCGCCACTTCTTCGAGTCATTTTTTATTTCCTATCCCTTTCTCCATTTATTTGTTGTAAATTATTTGTCTAACATTACATTAGTAGAACCCCCCTAAGCTTTAAGTAGCTTGATACTAGAATTTGTGCCCCTAAGTTAATTATTCTAGGCTTGCCATACATTGCTTAAGTTACATTAAACAACCTAATAATTTCCACTTGCATAACTCTTCACCTAGTTGAGGTATTATTAGCCACCAAATTCTAATACAAGAAAACTCTCTTATTAGCATTCATATAGGAAAAGTTATTTTTGTACTTTTATTATCACTTGCAAAATTAGACTTTTTACATGCTAGACCTATTTTCAAAACATGCATTTTTCTAACATAATAATAACCTAGGTTTGAACGGACAACCGCAAGTTAGCGGATCTTAGAGGGTGTCTAACCCCTTCTCTCTAGATGAATAAAGAACCCTTGTCCAGAATCTCACATAGTTTTGCAGACCATTTAAATAGAGTTAATGTTGACTTGACTTAATTAACATTTAGGTGTCCTAATTCACCCAAACTAATTAGGTGGCGACTCCGCGAACCCTTTAGCACCCTTTTAACATTTTTAGCACTTTAGAACATTTTCTTTTAGCACTTTATTTTATTTTTATTCTAAATAGCAGGATTCGCTGAATTAATGTTGCGGTCGAAAAAGGGCGTGACAGAAATGATCTTTGCATGTACCCAGATGTCGAATTACCTGCCGGTTATAAACTACCAAAATTCGATTTATTTGACGGGAAAGGAAACCCTCGCACTCATTTAAGGGCATACTGCGACAAATTGGTTGGACACACTTTGTCGCATTATTAATCACATAATAGAGTTTTGTTCAATATAAAATGATTTTGCATGAAAATATTATCTCCTTAATACATATAAAAAAACTGCTTTTTTCTTTATTATTAATTATAAAATATATACATCTTTCAAGTGATTATTTGCAACATCCTTTCTTAACTTTATATTTTCAAAACATGCATTCTTTTAATTCAATAGTTAACCTAAATTTGACAGGACAATCACAAGTTAGCGGATCCTATATGATGACTAACCCCTTTCCTTTAGGATAATAAAAAACCCTTATCTAGAATCTCATTAAGTTTCCACCTCCACAGGAGGCCGATCAACATAAAGAAATGGAAAAACATGCAAGGATCCAAACAAGTGAAAATGTAACAAGAGAAATACACCGCCTAAAGGAAGCACTCAAAAACATGCAAACGAGCAAAGAGCATGAAGGACTCGAGTATGAGGATCTTTGCATGCACCCAGATGTCGAATTACCTGCCGGTTATAAAGTATCAAAATTCGACTTATTTGACGGGAAAGGAAACCATCGCACTCATTTAAGGGCATACTGTGACAAATTGGTTGGAGTAGGCAAAGATCAAACCATAATTTTAAAGTTATTCATAAGAAGCTTGACAGGCGAAACGATGTAAAGTATATTGCATTTTGAGGAAAAGAAATGTGGGATTGACATACTGGAAGGATTAAAACTAGTCATGCTTGTCAATAGGCAGATTTGAAACCATACTTGGATCACTCAACTCTAAACACGGCATATTAATATAAGGTATTTCAGTTGAATATCCCAAGAACCTTTTAGCTACATACATTTTTCCAGCATATACATCAACTCGTAAGATTAATATCACATTTAACCAATTGAAATAAAACTTGTCCAAACCAATTAATAACTAAGAGATTTATTCTTCTGGAAGAACAACCATTTGTCACACCGTGAATTTGATTTATTTATCTAAATCTTCATTAAATCCAGTCAGCAAGCAAATCACCAAACAACACACTGGACAATAACATCTATCACATAATGTTCAGTTTCTTAGCCAATCTCGACAAATGATTAAACCAGTGTATATGTCGCCATTTCACATCATAGTCGGACTATGTCTACCAGCTGCGAGCTAAGCAACTTTAAAATACTTGATAGTTACGGGGGTGGGGTTTTTAGGGGAAAACCTATATAGGGCACCTTTTGGGTGTGGGATGCTCCTTTTCCTCTTTACTTTCTATATTCCTATATGCAATGATGGAGATGGAGCGATTGACTACGGACCCCTTAACTAGGTTATGTAGAGAAAATAGTGGATGTGTAGTTAGAGCCAAATGGAGAAGTTCTCATCACGTGGAGCAAGTACTGCCTGATGCTCTTGGTGTGACTAGTGACGTACATCGATAAGTATCAATCACTTGTTAATACAGTAACATGTTCGTGACTTTATTCTGTTTCAAGTGGTGATGCCCCAAGACTTAAAGCAAACCTTAATTGTTCAACTGGAAGAGTGAAAGAGTTCAGAAGAGCAGCAGGAACTTGTATACAATTCCTTTGTGCATATTTTGTGTGCAACGAGCATTTATCAAAAAGGTAGAGGTGTCCCTTTCTTCCATTCAAGTGGAGGAAAGAGGCAGGAGAAAACACTAGAAGCCTGGGAACAGCGCTTTGCACCGCACCTTCTGCTTACATTATTTCTTTTGTGAATGTTTCACTTTGTTCTTTATCATGCTAACTCTGGTAAGATTAATCGGAAAGGTTTTTTTGTTTGTAAATACGTAATTATCTAGATATATTAATTATTCTTTAATTTTTTGAATAGAAGAAAAAGGAAAAGTAGGACAAATTCCAGGAATGTTCTTTCGAGAAAATGTATAATTATACATCTACTGAGACAACAACGTCAACTAATGGTAAGTCTCGTAAGTGGACGTATAGAAAATCAAAATAATAGTTCCAGAGTGTTGGTCCTATTAGTAGTTGTGGATCAGTAGATCACAAGCGTGTAACTTATTTTTAACATTATATGTAATAAGTATAAAGATTATAACGTTATAACCAGAGAGTAAAGCTTAATATTAGTATAGGCTAAGCGGAGTGGGTCTGTCATCCTCCTGACCATAGTCCTCCTATAATCCATTAGCATTTCGCCGAAATTTAGCTTCTCTAAATGCTTTCCATTCTTCATGATTGAGATTTAAAAAGCTACATTTTAAAGAGTATTATTGAGTGCTTAAATTTTGTAAGTGCAAACGTAACAGCACATCAAATGATATATATCAGACATCAAATCAATATAGGTGCTTAATTCAGAAATATTAGACCACAGTGCTGATGATGATTCATACAAATCGGTGTTATATTAGACATCAAATCAATGTGTATAAGTGCAAACTTTTACAGTACATATCCCCAGAGATCACTCAGTAGATCAAGAGTTACACTGCCTCAGCATTCGAAAATGTATTAGCGTTTAGCTGCTGCATTAAGTCTTTGGTAAAGACCATCAATCTCCACCTGCAGTTTGCAAAAACCATAATGAGTATCGAATTTGGTTATGGTCCAATTCTTTTTCCTTCTAATTAACTGAATAAATATGGACAAATTGGTTAAGAAAAGCAAGCTGGGAACTCATTGATCACCTTGTAACGCTTAAGCAATCTGTCCCTTCTCTTTTTCATTGTTGCTGTTACCAAGTCCTTGTCAAACTCAAAGGGTTGAGGTTCCAGAATCACGCCTTTGATGTTCTCGAAACCTCTTAGCTAGTTTCATAGAATAAATCCAATTAAATCATTATTCAAATACTACTCCACAAGACCTAAAAACAGAGAAAATTTGTATTTTGCTGACCTTGTTCCTTTCAGCAGCAGATTTCAGCTCAAGGAGGATATACTGATTTAGCTCTTTGAGGGAACAAAGATCAGGAATTGAACCCTTGTGCCCATTTTGATCAGCCCATTTTTTGGCGTTTCCTTCATGTGGCACCACAATCGCTACCAGCATGGACTTGAAGCTGTCACCGTATACCCATATCTGTAAGCACACAAATTTGATGGACATAAAAATTCCAATGAATTAGCTTTTGATAAACTTGAATGATATATAAGGGTGCTTACACCTTCAACGATAGGCGCAATACCATAAACCTTCTCCAGATACTCCATTGCAACATATTCTCCTTGGGATAGCTTTATAACATTTTTCTTTCGATCAATGATTTTAACTACTCCATTAGGCATCATTTCTCCGATGTCACCTGGATATGCTCAAAGGATAAAGTAAACAACGTTAAAGACTTACTTCATAGTGAAACAGCTTTCTTAGCAAATAGTAAATAACTAAATATAAACTCAACCTGTATGAAACCACCCATCTTTGATGACCTCTTTTGTCAACTCTGGATTTTTGTAATATCCAGAAAAAGTGGTCCTTCCTCTCACGCATATCTCTCCCCGGGGAGGGTCTTCTAGGGGATCATAGCCCATTTCAGGAACTCCCTCTAGACAAACTTCTGTGAAGACAAATGGTGGACCAACAGTTCCAAGCATGCACATTTCATCTGGATGCCCAATGGTGGCCAAACCACAAGTCTCTGTCAAACCTGTAGAAGATATTTGGATTATAAAAAGAGCATGTAAAATCAAAGTGGAAATGGCAAGTCACATTGCTCATATTGACTACTAGAAAGTCATAGCTAGTATAAGTGTATTCACTATCAAGTTATATTAACAGATCAAAATTTTCCTCTGTGGTTTCCTCATTTCCTGGAAAAAGGATAGATTTACCGTAGCCTTGTAGGACAAAGCCACAGGAGGTAACCCGCAAGAATTCTTCCACCTCACTGCTTAAGGGAGCACCACCGGAGACTATGAGGCGAATCCTGCCACCTAACCTATTCTTTACCTAAACAACAAGACGAATAAATGAGTCAGGAGACATGTAACTATCATTTGCTTGTCCATAACTGAATATACTTCCTCGAAGTTGAAAGATGAATGCAGAAAAAATTGGCATAAAAGTTTTTCCGGGCAGTTATGGGGCTACTTTAAGAAGTTCAAAATAATGCTTATGCTGACATATATAATAAGAGTAAAAAGATGGTAGCTGCAACTTAAAAGCGAAGTTTCTTCAGGGAACAATAAGCATAAATTGTTTCAGGAAAGCTTACTAGAAAGTGAGAACATAATTAGGAAAAGATACAACCTTTCTAAAAGCTAGAAGATCAGCCAGTCGCGAAGCATACTTCTGTTTGTACCCATGATTCATCCATTTAAGCTTGCTGATTTTTGAGATAGAATCAGAAAAGGATTGCCGGACCATAGAATAAAAAAACTTGAATAGAACAAACAAACAGAATATTACAAGTTATATAGCAAGTGGAACATGCCCCTCCTGAAGGGATTGAGTTCATCAAGTGCTTTCAGTACACCTGATAAACATAATTTAAAACTTGATTACCATCATTCAAATTGCTTACAGGTAGCATCTATACAACTCAAGAAAAATCTAAGATTCTCATGCCTTCATGCACTTTTTCATAAACTCGAGGTACTCCAGCCAAAAATGTTGGCTTCAACTCCATCATGTCTTCTTGTATCTCATTGATATTCTTGAACACAAAAACAACAAGAAGCATCAAAGTCTTGGTAATCATTTAGTTAAAAAAAATAAAGACACGAACACAGAATTGAAAGACCCAAGCTACATTCAGTTTCTAGAAAGAGTTATCAAGATATCGGGGTATAGAAGTGGGCAGTGGCTATGCCAAAATTTTCACTAAGGGGGTTCAAAGTATAAAGAAATAAATACACTAAGAAGCCAACGGAATTCAACATCTACTATATATACTAAAAAATAGTTTGGGCCGTCTACACAGCGGCAAAAGTTGAAATCGGACAGGTATCTTGCTAGGTGACAAGTGAATGCAGTGCACTTTCATTCTGTATTTTTGGTTTATATTTACCTAGTGCATCATTCTCTCCTCTTAAGCTGTAATTGAGTGTAGACAGATATTAAACTTTCCATAGCGCATATCGTTTGACACATTTAGTTCTGACACCTTACCCCATGGAAGTAGCCAACAGAAGCACCCCTATGAAAGAAGAATTCTTCGATCATCCGATCAAGTATATGAGCAAGTGGTAGGAAAGAAATGTACACATCATCCACAGTCATCTATCAAGAGATCAAACATTAGTTAAAACAATAAAATTTTAGATGATTTGTCTAAATCAAAATTTACAAGAATCATAAGGCCAAAGAGATTGCCGACACAACTATAAAAGAGCGACGAAAATGAATTATGAATATAACTTAGAAAGGGAAGTCCTGATAAGATACAGATTTATATACTAAGAAAGAGATGTCAACCTTTCTACCTACCAAGGTAGAGGTAAGGTCTGCGTACACTCTACCCTCCCCAGACCCCACATTGTGGGATTTTCACTGGGCATGTTGTTGTTGTAAAGAGATGACCTGAAATTCTAGGAAAATAATTTCCACTTACCTTGTCCTCGAATCGTTCCATAAAATGATCAACCCCTGTTACAGATGCTGTCATATTTTCATGAGTCAATATTACACCTTTAGGTTCTCCGCTAGTTCCACTAGTATACATGATAGTACATATGTCAAGTGGCTGTGGCGGTGAAGGTGCTGATTGATTCTCTTTTCCCTGAAAAACAAAAGATACAAAATATTCTTCAAAATGAACAGCTCCTGAAAGCAAAAGATCGCCTTTAATCCCTTTATCAATAATGTTAGGCCATTGGTGCAATAGTGCTAATGGAGCTTTTCAATGGTAATACTGATCAAATAAAGAAGATACAAAGTAAAAGAATGAGCTAAAGAAACTTTTAGCAAATTACCATATTGAGGAATTCATTCCAAGAGTATGACTTAATACTCATAGAAACTACCATATCCTTCTCTTCCTGCTGTAGCGAAGTGAAACACACGAGCACTGCAACCACAAGCAAACTCGATAAGAAATGTCAATCTGGAAGCTGCAATTAATAGAGAGTGGGACTTACAATTCAGGCGTTTAGCATGTGTGCACTCTGAATTCAGAAGCTACAATGAAAACATCGAACAGAAACCATCATAGAGTTCAGATATCCAAATCAAGTGAAGGTCAATAGCAACGATATACAAGAAACATTTAATGTGCTTTAGATGATACTCACTTCTTTTACTTTCTTATCTTGAACAAAAACGATATCAATCTCAGCATGTTCGATAATGAAATCTACAGCCCCCGGTCCTACATCAGCAGAAAGCAATGGAAGTTAGAGATAAACAAAATTCTCAGGCACTTAACATGAACTGGTCTACAAACAGGCACATGTCTAATTTGATATTGACCTCATAATATAGTTGTTTTTATTTAGTGAATTGCAATGACCTTAAAGTATGAAAACAAGACCAGCATTATTGCTGTCATTCAAACAACATAATATAAGTGGGAGATTAAGGAAACATTGTTTACCAAGGGTATCATAGAGTGGGACACATATCAAACTGTGGGCACTGCAAGCCTGCAAAAAAATTAAATCGTCTTATCAAATGACGTGTTTTTGACAAAATTAAACGCATTATATTTCAACGAGATAAAAACATAGATAAACCTCCATTGCTACTATCCACTGAGGACAATTGGCTCCATAAATTCCAATTCGAGCACCCTGTTACACATTCGAACAATATTGTTGTATTTGATTTACATGACATTCTTAGAAGCTACAACTGATACAAATGCTAAGTAAGCCTATTTCTTACAGGTTCAATACCGTGAGACCGTAATGCAGAACCAATCTGCAAGGTCTCTTCATAAGCTTCTTTGTAGGTTTTCCAGTTATAAGGACCCCACTATTTCAAAAAGAGAAAGCAAAAACCAAGAAGATGGTGAATAAATATAGAAAAATATTTTATGCTCCATTAAGGATGACAGAAAACCAGATAAGTAGATAACGTTGTACTCACCTTTCCATCCTTAAAATCACGCCATCCCAGCATTCTGTTTCCTGGATATTTTTCAACAGCTGATCTGTTGATCAAAAGAATAATTTTTTACTTTTTTTTATTCCAATCCACGTAACTAAATTGAAAGTACGGAATAAAGATCTATGTTTTACTAACATTGGATACACATACATAAATAATGGAGAAAGCAAACAAGAAAATCTAAAAGGACTTGACTTTTGTTGCTTTCTTGTTTTCGTTGAAAACATAATTAAGTAAATAAAAGTATGTACAACTTGGGTTCAAATCTCACCACCACCAATTATGAAAAAGAATTTTCAAGTTCTTGGTTCATTTGGACGAAATGTGGACACAATTCAACAGTTTTATGTTCAAAAGATGCTAAAAAAATCATTCTTTTTCATTGTTTCTCGGTGAAGCTGAAGGGAAACTTACCTAAAGAGTTTCCACGCTGTAGACAAATCAGGATCAGCTGGAGGAAAACCATTTTTAGCTATTGGATTCCGATAAACAGGACCGATAGATGGTTGTCCATTTTTGCCTTCTTTTCCTTCCTCCGCCTTCAAACCAAACATGGTCATGCTCATTTTTCCAATTCCTCTTACTCAGCCAAAAACACTCAACTCAATACTATATAACACACACCAGCTTAGTTGGTCCTCATAGAATAACCACTGTTACTTCTAGCAAAGAAGAAAGGACACAAAATAGACCTGAATGAGAGGAGTAACCAACCCAATTAATGTTGCAACTACCTAGATTAGTAGTCGGTACAGGAACAGAAATATTAGTCTTATCAAGATAAAAGGCAAATGCTTAGAACTTAATAGTGTGACTAAACCAGAAGCTTAGCAGATGGTTTAAATATGAGGATAAAAAGTAAAGTGGGAATTTTTCGAATTTGATATATAAGTGGAGTATTATTTTAAAAGAGCCATAGAAAGCATACCCCAATGGGCATAAGTAAATGGTTTTTGCTCTTGTTGCTTTGTTTGTATTTCTTTTTTCTGTGGGGGTGGTGGGTAGTTGGCTGCAGGGAGAGGTAACTAAGCATGCATCAAGAAGGGTGTGAAAATGAGAATTTAAGGATCACATGAATTAACATGGGAGCCATTATAAACGCACCTAAAAGGCTACAACTCTCCTTTTCTTTCCCTTGACTTAGTTGTGCGGGAACAATGAGTAGAAGTTGATCATCATAACCTTTAGAATATTATCATTGAATCTATTGAATTTTCAAAATTACGAGTTACTATTTGTTGAAATAATAAGTAGTTATTTTTATATAAAAATATTGACTTCAGTTAGACCCGTAGATAACATGTTATATCCATCTCTGTATGTGAAGTTACCATCACCATACCCTTACACTCCTCAAAATATTTGGCTAAAATATTAATAGAAAGCCGATTATCATTCACTCTTCTTTTTTTCTTTTTCTTTTTGTTTAACTACTCCTATTTGGTTTCTAAAATTTATTGGCTATAATTCTGATTCGGACTCCTTATTCATATTTAAGACACTCCGAAAACTCTAGTAAAAAAGGATAAAGGCAGCCCGGTGCATTATGCTTCCGCTATGCGCGGCCAGGGGCGAAGCTTAGTAGGGGCGGTGAGGGACCATGGTCTCAAAAAACTCAATTTTTTTTAAATAGTCTTATTCTTCTTTTTTTGTATGTGAATGATGTTTGTAATGTTATGGTGAAGAAGTGGTGGTTCTGGACTTCTGGTGGTGGTTATGGTTGTTTCTGATATCGGTCTGGTGATAGAACAAAGACGGCTACTAATTGTTAAAAGAGAATATATGAAGAAAGAGAAGCTAGATAGAAAGATAAAGAAATCTTTTAAATTCTACGTTTATGAGATTTATCGCAGATTGTATATGATTTGTTAAAAAAAAATTTGTTTACCACATATCTTATATATAATTATAAAAAGTTTAATTAAAATTTTCATAAATTAATTTGGGCTATATATCAACATAACTTTTGGGTAACTAAATTTTGTATTAATCATAAAAAATGAAAGAACTCTTACAAGTTACAAGTCTCATTTTCGAGCATAGAAATCCTAGATTTTGAAATTACGATCTGGATTGTCTTTTACCAAAATCCTAACTATTCTTTTATTTTTCCAAGATTTCTCCTAGTTTAATTTTTTTGTGGCTGAGTTCGTGAGATTGGAGAACTATGGAAAAACAGGGAAGGCGAATACATATTACTTGATTGACCGGATAATTCGTCTTATCTTAACTCTTCCAGTTTCTACGACAACTACAGAAAGATCAACAATGAAGATAATCAAGACAAGGTTGTGTAATAAGATTGGGCAAGTTTCTACGGCTACTACCGCCCCCTTCAATAATTTGGGCAAGCTCCGCCACTGTGCGCGAGATTCGAAAAAAGGCCAGACCACAAGGATCTATCGTACGCAGTCTTACCTCACATTTCAGAGTTTTTTTTACTCTAAAAACTCTAGCCAAAGGTGAAGAAATCTCGTTTATTACGTCACATCTCCTTGACATTAATAAAAAGTCTACAATGACATATAGAGGCAAATTCAGCTGAAAACAAGTATGAATTCAATTAAATACACATGAACCCCCTAAATCCGGCTAACCACGACAACTGACTTGCACGTGTTGGAACTTGTAGAAGAAGAAGAGCAAAACTGATCAAAAAGCGTTGCGATTTTGAGGTGCAGCGCCACGACGCCCAAGGACAGGGCCGCGACGCTTGAACGTCAAAAATTTCCCGTGACCAGCACCACGGCGCCAAAACTTCAGAGAAGTCTGATAGATTTGGAGCGCCGCGGCGCTGGGGGGAAGGACCGCGGCGCTAATCCTAACGGAAAAATTCTAGAATTCTCAAAAGGTGTGTCTCTTCATGTAAGGTCACAACCTTTGATGAATGGCTGCTTAAGGTCGAATTTTATGTTATATAATGCATAGTAATCACTTTTTGGAAGCGACACAAGACTTATAACATTACAATCAATCATTAAATTCATCTAATGATCTAAGATTGTGGCTCTATTATCTTCTTCTTCCAAAGACTATTTTCTGAAGAACACATATAGTAAATTTGCCAGGAGTGAAGTTCTTGTGCGAGAACTTTCACTCAGATAGTTGTATCCTCAAGGCAGACGTCTGTTGAACTACATCACAAGTGGGACGAATTTTTGTCTTAGGACACTGCATCAAGCAGGCCTCTACCTACACCAAGTTAGTATGAGTTTAAATACTTGTTGTTTTATTGTTGTTGATTTCAATCGATATTGAAGTACTATTATATTATTATGGTTATTCATTGAAGGTCTAGATTGGACATAACAATCTAAGACAAAAAGATTAAATTATTCTCAGAAAACTTTTTTGATTTGTTGAGCTTGCAAATTTTTCTGAGAATTCAATTTTCTGATTTGCAAAAGATGGATCAATCTGGATCGTCAATGGTGAAAAACCATGTGGAGAAACCCGAGAAATTCAAGGGTTCTGATTTCAAACGCTAGCAACAAAAGATGCTATTATATTTGATCACTCTTCATGTGGCAAATGTAATTACTGCTGAGGTCCAACGGCATTGCCGGAAGGAGAAGAGAGAATGCTCATACGGATACGGAGAAAGCCGAAAGGCTGAAGGCTATTGAGACTTGGTGGAGCCAAGAGTTTCTTTGCAAGGACTACATTCTCAACGCCTTGGATGATACTCTCTATGATATATACTCCACTTTCGGATCAACAAGGGAGTTATGGCAGTCATTGGAGAACAAGTACAAAACTGAGGTTGCTTGTTCTAAGAAGTTCGTCATCGGAAAGTTTCTAAACTTCAAGATGAACGATTCATAGGCAATTGTCAAGCAAGTGGAGGAACTCCAAGTCATTGTTCATGAACTAGAGGTTGAAGGTATGGGCCTTAACTAATATTTCCTTGTTGGTGCTATTATTGAAAAATTACGTCTTTCTTGGAATTATTTTAAGGTTTATTTGAAGCATCTAACCGAGGATATGATTTTGAGTAACTGATTCTGAAAATTTGTGTTGAAGAGGACAACCGAAAGAATGAAAGGGCTGCTGCTGTTTCATTGGAGCTAAGCCAACATGGTAGAAGGCAATGCTTCCAAAGCCAAGTTTCAGAAAGGCAATGGCAAATTTGTTGGTGTCAAGCCATCTTTTGCAACCGAGAGGAATGCACTAGCCCCACAAAGGACCAATGCATTCAAGAAACCACAATCGGGACTATGTTGAGTATGTGGCAAACCTGGACACAGGGCAAAAAATTATAGCCTTCGCAAGAGTCAAGGTGGTGCTGTTGGAGGTTCGAGTAATGTCAACCAAACCAAACCAACCGGGCTGAAACTAAGAACCAATTCGTTGGGGTTGTGGTTGCTCAAGCAAATCTGGTTACAAATTCAACTGATTGGTGGATGGACACGGGTGCTACAAGGCATGTATGTTCGGAGAATGACATTTTTTCATCTTACCAAGTCATCAAGGATGGAGAACCACTGTTCGTGGGAAATGCCGCTGATGTGAAGGTAGAAGGGAAAGGGAATGTGACGTTGAGGCTCACTTTTGAGAATGATCTTGTGCTCACAAATGTGTTGTACGTGTCTGAAATTTGTAAGAATCTAATTTCTGGGCATGTTCTTAGTAACAAAGGCTTCAAAATTGTAATAGAATCTGACAAATTTGTACTCACCAAAGGTGGGAAGTATGTAGAAAAGGGTTACCTCAGTGAGGGGATCTTCAAACTAAGTATTGTACCTACTCAGGATGTTGCCATTATCAATGAAAACACATGCACTAGCACTACTTCTATGTATATGGTTGATTCCCCTTCTTTATGACATTCTCGATTGGGTCATGTTAATTATCGTTCCTTACAAAGAATGGTAAAGATAGGCATGTTGCCAAAATATTCTATGAACAAAATGACTAAATGTGAGGTTTGCATAGAGTCAAAATATGCAAGTCATCCTCATAAATCTGTTGTGAAATCAAATGAAGTGTTTGGTTTAATTCATAGTGATTTGTGTGATTACCAAGCAACCCCTTCGCGTGGAGGAAAGAATTATTACATATCATTTATCGATGATTGCAGTACCAAAGATGAGGCTTTGAACAAGTTTAAAACATACAAAGCAGAAGTGAAAAACCAACTTGACAAAAGAATTAAGATTCTAAGGTCAGACAGAGGTGGTGAATATCAATCTAATGAGTTCAAACAATTTTGTTCTACTCATGGTATAGTTCATCAAACTACTGTGCCATACACTCCAAAACAAAATGGAGTTGCCGAACATAAGAATAGAACATTAAAAAATATGATAAATTCTATATTGATTAGTTCGGGGGACACCCCTCAGTCTATGGGGTGAGGCGTTACAAGAGACCCCAGGGGTCCGGACCTTATAACAGACACACTTTATTTCCCCTCTTTGTGACCATACCCTTCTGGGGAGATAGCAGCGGATACAGATTTACCAAAAGAAAAGTCGGGTACTGAGGCAGAGGCAGATAAGGTTCCATGGAAGGAGAATAAATGGAAATAATATGATATTGAACAAAATCCCTCAAAAGAAAAATGATCAATCTCCTTATGAATTGTGGAAAGGAAGATTGCCTACTTTCAAAATGATGAAAGTGTGGGGTTGCCTAGCAAAAGTTCAAGTTCCCTTATCAAAGAGAACTAAACTTGGACCAAAAACGGTGGATTGCATATATATTGGTCATGCCAATAATAGTGCAACATACAAGTTTTTGGTGTATCATTCCGATGTTGAAGGTATTCACAAGAACACACTAATGGAATCTGCTGAAGCAGAATTTTTTAGGAGATTTTTCCTTACAAAGACAAGGATAAAATTGTTCCTAATCATAAGAAGAGAACACTGCCTCAAGTTGAGTCATGCCAAGAAACTCAAAATGATGAAAATCTTACTTCCTATATTCAAGAAGAAAACTCTGAACCAAGGAGAAGTAAATGTGGAAAAGTCGCCAAAGATTTTGAACCGAACTTTATGACTTTTTCCGTTGAAGGAGAACCTCAAACATATAGGGCTGCAATGGAATCATCTGAAGCACCTTATTGGAAAGAGGCTGTCCAAAGTGAGGTAGAATCTATTGTACAAAATAATACATGGAAATTGATTGATCTCCCTTCGGGAAAAAAACCAATAGGCTATAAATGAATCTTCAAACGGAAACTAACGCCTGATGGTACTATAGAAAAATACAAAGCACGTATAGTGGCCAAAGGGTTTAGACAAAAGGAAGGTTTAGATTTCTTTGATACCTACTCACCAGTATCTAGAATTACGTCTATAAGGACGTTAATTGCTATAGCAATGATTTACAATTTGGAAATACACCAAATGGATGTGAATACTGCATTACTAAATGGTGAACTAAATGAAGAAATTTACATGGAACAACCCGAAGGGTTTGTTGTGAAAGGTCAAGAGAATAAAGTATGTAAACTGATTAAGTCGTTATATGGACTTAAACAGGCTAAAAATAATGACATGAAAAGTTTGATAATACATTATTATCAAATGGTTTTCAAATAAATGAATGTGACAAATGTGTCTACATTAAGGAATGTAATAATGCATATGTCATTACATGCATGGATGTGGATGATATGGTGATTATGGGAAGAAGTAAGGATGTAATTAACCAAACTAAGAAGATGTTGCATGCCGCTTTTGATATGAAAGATATGGGAATAACGGATGTCATTCTTGGTATTAGAATTCAAAGAAATTCTGAGGGTTATATACTAACTCAATCTCATTATGTTGAGAAGGTCCTTAGAAAATTTAGATACTTTGATGATAGACCGGTAGTTACCTCCTTTGATCCCGCTAGTCACCTTAAGAAGAATGAAAGTGATAGTGTGTCTCAATTGGAGTATACACAAGTTCTTGGAAGCTTGATGTACATAATGAATTGTACGAGACCGGATTTAGCATATACAGTGAGTCGACTTAGTCGATACTCACAATCCTAGAAATGATCATTGGGTAGCGCTAATAAGGGCACTACGATATCTAAGACATACAACGAACTATGGGTTGCATTATACAAAATATCCTACTGTGTTAGAAGGATATTGTGATGCTAATTGGATTTCCAACCATTCAGAAAGTAAGTCCACAAGTGGGTATGTATTTACACTTGGTGGAGCGTCGATTGTTAGGCATATTTTATATACCTATTTTAAGTCATTTTCGATTAGTATTTTACCCATTTTCGTTGCGTCTAGTACAATTTTAGGGTTGTTGTTATTTCTTTTGAGTCACAACGGTTCAAAAAGGAAAAATGACAAAAATGAGCGAAAAGTGAGCATAAAGGAGGTCCCGAGACAGAAAAAGGTCGAAAATCGATGACTCGAAAAAACCACAGCAGCATCGCGGTTCCCAGAGGCAGGACCGCGGTGCCAAAACAGCAGAAACCCGCAGGACTTTCAGCACTGGGGTGCATTCAGACAGAACCGTGGTGTCATTTATTCAGAGAGCTGCAGGAGTTTCGACACCGCGGTGCTGACCTGTAAAACCGCGATGCCGGTATAGAATTTTTCAGTTCCGAGTTGAAATTAGCCAAGGGCAATAGGGTCCCTAGGGCACGAAATTGATACTTATTTAAATCCCTAGAGATCAGTTTTTAGGAGGGGAGTCCATTCTAGAACACAAGAACAACACAAGGCACTTGGAGCAACAATTGGAGACTTTAATCTTCGTAATTTTCTATCTTTAGTTTTTATTTCAGTTTTATGTTGGATATTGTGTTAGTTCGTAGCATGTCTATGCCTAGGAACTAAACACTTAATTAGGGCTTTTCTTATGATTCACTTGAACCTTTATTCATGATTTGATGTAATAGTTTGATTACTTCTTCAGTTGTTAAGATCTATTCAATAATTGATGTGAATGCTTGATAGTTAATTGATCACTAAATATCATAACATGTATAATTTCGAATCAACAACCGAGAGGAGAGATTTGGATATGTTGTAGTTGAATAGACATAGGTTAAAATCGTAGACGACAGTACCTCGATACTTGTGTAGTTTTATAGGTTACTGTTCTTAATCCTCCTATGTGGTAAATCCTATCATAGAAATATAGAAGGGTTCTGCGCTGGGGTTGAGTGATTATATATCCTAACCTGAATATAAGACAGTCTAGTTAACCGTTATCTTAACATAGTAGAAAAATCATTCTAGAACGCATTAAGAATTGAATAAAGTGGATAGTTGATGATTTTGAAAGCCCTAATTCCTTCATAATCTGAATACAACCTAATTAGTTTACTTATTTATTGCAATCATTCCAGTAGTTAAATAAAAAACCCAATCAATATTCGTTCGCCAAATAGATAACACAAAATAGATGCTCGGTACTTAGAAACCAGTCTCTGTGGACGATATTCGGTCTTACAAACTATCTTACTTGAGACGATACGTACACTTGCGTTTTGCGTGTGTGGAAATCGCTCTAATTTGGCTTTATTTTTATAGATGGAGATCAACAAAACAACATAATGAAGCAGCAAGTTTGCCCGTGAATCCAGTCCGCCTGAGGAGAGATGAGTTTGAGGACTGTTCTTCCCGATCCGGGAAGTGCAGGAGGATCAAGTCACCATCCCGCATGGTCCAAAAAAACATGATGCAGGGCGGGGATCAAAGATCAAGATCCCACACGCATTGAAAAATGGTGTCGCTGATGATGTCATCGATGGATCTTTCTCTCATTCTCATGAAAAAGTTCTAGCAAAAAGTTCTTCCCCTTCCAGACTAGAAGTTAAGGAGAGTTGAGAGAGATTGGATGGTGGGATGGTGAGTCGCTTAGTATGTGCGTTTTATAATACCATCATTGATCTGCGGCGGAGGTGCCTTCATGAAAACGAGTGTCAATGAGGCACATGATTTACTAGAGGATATGGCGAACAACAACCATCGAAGCGGATGGCGGTCGGTGACGGCCGGGAAGGCCATGGTATTCATGAATTAGATGCAATCATTGCCACGAATGCGCGGTAACCCTTTGACAAAGCAACTACAAGAACACCATGATCGCAAATGCGATCGACCTTTGTAAATTATGAGAGTTGTGGGGGCCCGCATTATTTTGACAGATGCACAGTAGTTGATCCCAACAATGTGCCAATGGAGCGAGTTCAGCGGTTGGGAACTTTGGAGGCCTTACAACTCCAACACGCACAATCCAGGTGGAGAAATCACCATAACTTTTCGTGGAGGAGCGACCCGGCCCAGCCAGACATATCAAAGTGGTTACGGAACCAGCGAGGACACAATTAGGCCATTTCATCTCGGTTTAGGCCATACGCAGCGGGAAAAGCACGATGGCGAGAGTTGCACATGCTCACTGACCAACTCGCATAATCAGTTCATGTCAGAAACCAGGTCCTCTCTTAGGAACTTGGAAACACAGGTTGGGCAGCTTGCAAAGATGGTAACCAACAGGCCACAGGGCGCTCTCCCAAGCAATACAGAGGTGAATCATACAGAACAATGTCAAGCAGTATTATTGAGGAATGGAAAGCAGTTGGAGCACGTTGCTCCCCAGCCCGCAGTGGTAAGTGAGAATAAGGGTGAGAAGGTAGTTGAAATAGAGAAAGAGGGGGTCACTGAGGACCGTCCTACAGTTGAAAAAGCTCCACCAACACCTTTGAGGGAATATGTTGATAAAATCCCTTACCCTCAGAGGCTACAAAGGAAGACAGTTGACAAGCAGTTCTCCAAGTTCTTGGAGGTGTTCAAAAAGCTACACATAAATATTCCCTTCATTGAGGCGCTAGAGCAGATGCCCGCATACTTCAAGTTCATGAAGGAGATACTTGGGAAAAAGAGGAGGCTAGCGGATTATGAGACAGTGTCATGACAGAGGAGTACAGTGCCATCTTGCAAAAGAAACTGCCTCCTAAGCTTAAGGATCCAGGGAGCTTCACCTTGCCCTGCACTATTGGTAGGGTGACATGCAACAGGGCGCTGTGTGATCTAGGGGCTAGCATCAATCTAATGCCCCTATATGTCTTCAAGAGGTTGGGTTTGGGGGAAGCCAAACCGACCACAGTAAATCTGCAGCTAGCCGACCGAACTGTGGTGCATCCCAGAGGCATAATCGAAGATGTGTTGGTTAAGGTAGGAAAGTTCTTCTTCCCTGCAGACTTCCTTATTCTTGATATGGAAGAAGATGATGAGATACCAATTATCTTGGGGAGACCATTCCTTGCTACTGGGAGAGCCTTGATTGATGTAGAAAAGGGGAAACGGATACTCAGGGTTCAGGAGGAGGAGATAGTGTTCAAATCCGCCATTGAGTCTCATGTCATTGACAAGTGTTTTGCAGCAAGCACAGCTGCCCCAACAGTTCAGCCAGTGCAGGCCAAAGCTAGGGAGACCATCCCTACATCATTAAACCCACAGGTCAGCAAGGTGGCAGGAACAAAAATTGATGAGATGAAAGCCCTCGAAAAGGTAAGTATTACTGAACCCCCTCTGGTGAAGAATAAAAATAGAATGAAAAAGAGGAGGATGATTATGAAATGGATAGATTGTGGGGTTAAATTACCCCAATGATTTTTGATAAGTAACTTGCGTTCGGCTAAAATACGTTAAAAACAGCGCTACTTGGGAGGCAACCCAATGTTTAAATTATGCAATTTATTTTAATTAGGACAGTCTCACTTTTGGTGTGTTTGTTATGTTGTGATGTCAGGTGAAGGACTCAGAGGATGGAGCATGAAGGAAAGGGCGAAAAGACACGAAATCGAGTCAGCACCGCGGTGCCGAATCTTCAGGAAAGCCTCAGTACTTTATGCACCGCGGTGCCAGTTCACGATCCCCGAAAATATGAAAAGGCCCGGAATCGCCAAATCTCCTCCCACAGATACCGTCACAATGCAATACCCGCCGCCGCCACCACCATTTTGAGCCGATGTACGTCTGTAAGTCGTCCCTGTTTCATCTTTGAGTCATACACATTTGGGACAATGTGTCAGTTAAGTTTGGGGGGGGGGTACTTGTATTTTCTTATAATTTTGAGTCGTTGATTTGTGTCTTTTATGTATCTATATGAGTCACAATTTTTTTTTATCATACATGTTGTAATGGAATGATATGCAAAAATCTGTGTGCTTAAGTTAAATATGCCAAAGATTCATGAAAACCTGATTAGTTGGAATATTATGTGCTTAGCTTGTGTATGTCAATTGCGGAAAAAATGTCTTGCATGCTTGTTATTTGAGGCGAAATAATTAGGATGTACATGGTAGGGGGAGGATTCAGACATTTCTTTGTTAGCCCTTCTTACCTTTCATTACCTATCCTGACAATGAATTGTATCTCTAGTCAGCCCTTTGAGCCTAAAATGAAAAGCTATTTCTCTGACACCCCAATTCTCTCATGTGCCATAAGCAATAACTAATGATACATAGGAAAAAGAAAGTGAAAAAGAAATACAAAAGAGAGCAAAAATAAATTATGAAAAAGCTTAAGTTTGGGGGTGTCAATGCGAATGTGTATGTTCCTCTCTCAACAAAAAGAGAAAAGGGAGTAATGGGTATGAACTAAAAAGAATACAGCAAGGAAGAGAAACAAGTTGAATGAAAAGCGCTTATAATACGTAATTTGAGCCTAAATGCGTATTTTTACCTACCCATGCCTAAGCCTACATTACAACGATGAAAAGTCCTGATGATCCCTAGTATGTATGTCCATGATTAGTGGAGAATAACAAGTAAACATTCTATAGTACCTTGACAAAAATACAATGACATTGACATGCATAAGTTAGATATTCATGCTTCCAGTGATTGTGACTGAAATGAATCTGCGAAATATCTAACTTGAAATTATAGATTGTTCAATGCATGCTACATCTATTCCTACATATTGTCCTAACTAACGTTCATGTGTTTCTAAGTGACATTTTGCAACTGCTTGACGTGAGTCTTTGAGTCTTTTTTATTTTATTTCTTTGTTTTGTTTTCTTCTTTGCTCGAGGGCGAGCAAAGTTTAAGTTTGGGGGTTTGTTAGACATATTTCATATACCTATTTTGAGTCATTTTCGATTAGTATTTAACCCATTTTCATTGCGTCTAGTACAGTTTTAGGGTTATTTTTCTTTCTTTTGAGTCATAGCGGTTCAAAAATGGAAATGTCAAAAAAGAGCGAAAAGTTGACATAAAAGGAGGTCCCGAGGCAGAAAAGGTCGAAAATCGATGACTCAGAAAAACCACAGCAGCACCGCGGTTCCCAGAGGCAGGACCGCGGTGCCAAAATAGTAGAAACCCGCAGGACTTTCAGCACCGGGGTGCATTCAGACAGAATCGCGGTGCCATTTATTCAGAGAGCTGCAGGAGTTTCGCGCGATCTTGACTGCGAACAGCGGTCTTGCGATTTAAATTTTTCAGTTCCGAGTTGGAATTGGCCAAGGGCAATAGGGTCCCTAAGGCACGAAATTGATACCTATTTAAAGCCCTAGGGATGGAGGGCATCCATTCTTGAACACAAGAACAACACAAGACACTTGGAGCAACAATTGGAGACTTTAATCTTCGTAATTTTCTATCTTTAGTTTTTATTTCAGTTTTATGTTGGATATTGTGTTAGTTCGTAGCATGTCTATGGCTAGGAACTAAACACTCAATTAGGGTTTTTCTTATGATTCACTTGAACTTTTATTCATGATTTGATGCAATAGTTTGATTACTTCTTCAGTTGTTAAGATCTATTCAATAATTGATGTGAATGCTTGATAGTTAATTGATCACTAAATATCATAACATATATGATTTTGAATCAACAACCGAGAGGAGAGATTTGGATATGCTGTAGTTGAATAGACATAGGTTAAAATCGTGAATGACGATGCCGATACTTGTGTAGCTTTATAGGTTACTGTTCTTAATCCTCCTATGTGGTAAATCTTATCATAGAAATATAGAAGGGTTCTGCACTGAGGTTGAGTGATTATATATCCTAACCGGAATATAAGACAGTCTAGTTAACCACTATCTTAACATAGAAGAAGAATCATTCTAGAACGCATTAAGGTTGAATAAAGTGGATAGTTGATGATTTTGGAAGCCCTAATTCCTTCATAATCTGAATACAACCTAATTAGTTTACTTATTTATTGCAATCATTCCGATGAGTTAAATAAAACCTCAATCAATATTCGTTACAAATAGATAACACAAAATAGATGCTCGGTACTTAGAAATCAGTCTATGTGGACGATATTCGGTCTTACAGACTATATTACTTGAGACGATACGTACACTTGCGTTTTGCGCGTGTGGAAATTGCCTAACATCGGTATACTGGAAATCATCAAAGCAAACGGTAAATACGAGATCAACCATGAAAGTAGAGTTGTAGCCTTGGATAAAGCTGCCGAAGAGGCAGAATGGCTAAGAAACTTCCTAGAAGGTATTCCGTTGTGAAAAAAGTCTGTGACAGTCATTTGCATACATTGTGATAGTATGGCTGCCCTGACGAGGGCAAAGACTCAAATATACAATGGTAAGTCAAGACATATAAGGCGACGTCATAATACAATACGAAGATTGCTGAAGAATGGAATTATTTCCATTGATTATGTAAAGTCAAATGACAATATAGCGAATCCTTTGACAAAAGGTCTTACAATAGAGCAAGTCGTATTTACATCGAGTGGAATGGGCTTAAAACCAATACAATGAGTCATTAACTGGTGGAAACTTAACCTATCATAATTGGAGATCCCATGATTTAGGTTTAATAGGAAAACTAGCTGGGGAAGACTTCAGGAGCATAAAACACATGCTCATTCCTATGATGTACTAAATGTGTTAAATCCGTTGATGTTTTAAGGGATGAATATACTATTCTTAATAATACTAGAAAGTATTTATGGTGGGATAGTACGGACTATTCTTGTTTGGTATTATCTATATGAGATTGATGTGGGGTTGCATCTAGGAGAACCGATATGGCTACATTCTCTAGAAATTCTCATGAAGAAGGAGTTGTTCATGACCGAAAAGAACACAACCGTAAGAATTGAAATATGTTGATATGGTATGTGTGATACTTGTTGTCTCGATTTACTACAAAATGTGAATAGTTCAAGGCATTTCGTCCACTACTTCACAAGTAGATCCGATAGGTATTCACTACGAACGGTTCAAGTCCAAAAGACACCGTTTCCGAGGCATGTCATATCACGTTTGACAGAATAGACGATAAGTTCCTAATTATCTTATTTTCTATCCATATGTGGGGTATTGTTGAAACTTGTAGAAGAAGAAGAGCAAAAGTGATAAAAAAGCGTTGCGATTTTGAGGCGCCACGGCGCCTGAACGTCAAAAATTTCCCGTGACCAGCGCCACGGCGCCAAAACTTCAGAGAAGTCTGATAGATTTGGAGCGCCGCGGCGCTGGGGGGAAGGGTCGCGACGCTAATCCCAACGAAAAATTTCAGAATGTTCAAAAGGTGTTTCTCTTCATGTAAGGCCACAACCTTTGATGAATGACTGCTTAAGGTCGAATTTTATGCTATATAATGCATATTAATCACTTGTTGGAAGCGACACAAGACTTATAACATTACAATCAATCATTAAATTCATCTAATGATCTAAGATTGTGGTTCTATTATCTTCTTCTTTTAAGGCTTTTTTCTGAAGAACACATATAGTAAATTCGCCAGGAGTGAAGTTCGTGTGCGAGAACTTTCACTCAGATAGTTGTATCCTCAAGGTAGACGTCTGTTGAACTACAACACAAATGGAGACGAATTTTTGTCTTAGGACACTGCATCAAGCAGACCTCTATCTACACCAAGTTAGTATGAATTTAAATACTTGTTATTTTATTATTGTTGATTTCAATCGATATTGAAGTACTATTATATTATTGTGGTTATTCATTGAAGGTCTTGAACATAACAACATGGACTATGTAGGTGTGGAGGAAGATGCAAATGCCAAGATATTTGAGACGCCTTAAATATTCTGCTACTATTTATTTAGACTTGAATAGAATATGTAGAAGTACACATATGTATGATCTAAAAAGGCTATGTATTAATTCTTGTGTACGTTGAAAACAGATAGGTAGCTGAAAGCCTGAAACCGGTATAACATTATTTATACTACTGCTGCTACAGTTCTATCTTGGCAAGTATTACTGTATTATTTTGTGTTTCATTTTAAATGACATATTTTAGTTCACATTCACAATATGTTCATTTCACTCCTGATAATACACACACAGACAAGAATTGTCTGACATATTTTAGACCAGTTCTAAACTTCTAAGTATACTTTTGATATGCGCCAATATATATATAATATATATTTTTTGCTAACTGCGTGGCTAGTCAAATCACGCAGGAATAGTTCAATAAAAAAATTAAATAGTAGTAGGTACTAGCTGTTTGATGGGTTCGTACCTTTTGGTCCCCCTCCTCTTTATATTTACTTCTTCTTCAATGATGTATGCCAATTACCATTAAATCTTCACCCTTTTTTCTCTCAATTTAATTAGAACCATGCATAACATAAAGTGTAGTGTTTTCCAACCCATACCACTTCTTGCTATTGTTGTCAATTTGTATTCAGAAAAATAATCTAAAATAAAATTCGAAAAGAGAGGACAATAAATTCGAGCACACAAAATTTATAGTGTGTCCTTAAGGATATTAACTTCTTCAAGTACCCGAGGTTATGAAATATATTCTCCCAGATAAAACGAATTAACTCACCAACGTAGTGGTACCTCAAACCCTGATGAACGGTGAATGCAACAGACGAAAAAGGCATGTCTTTTCTGAAAAAGGCATGTCCCTTTTCGACAAAAAATTGCCTTTTCCAAAAAGGCAAAGAAAATAAATCTTTCATTTCACATTCACACCAAAAATACCTAACAATCCCCCACATGAATGGGGAATGACTCTATGATAAAGAAATGCAAGGACAAGTCTGTGATTTACAAGTAAAGATTAATTACATTTGGATACGTAGGTTTTCCTTTATACTTTTCATAGTGAACATATGTCGGATATACTCGATCAATCGGCAGATTTGATATCTTTGAACCGTCGAGCTTTGGTGTATACCTAGATAACCATATGTCACACAATTAACTCTTAACCGCCTTTGATTCTCACTGTTGTGTTTGTGTCATGAACACCGCCTGGTTTCATGAGTGCATAGAGCATGAGTCTTTACCTAACATTCTCCTTAAAACGGTTTATACTTACACTCACATACGTGATTCCTAAACGTGTCATCCCGTAGATACACTATCTGGTCATACCTGCCAAACTTAGAGACTATTAAAAAGCTTAAGTTTTATTAATTCGTTAAAAGCCTTAATGCTTTATCATTGTTTTTGAACATTGTCTTTATCATGAGAATAAGTTGAGTTATTTGATAATGTTGAACTGTCATTCATAACTTTGTTTGATCTCTTTGAATCTAGATCTTGGGATCTCCAGTCTACTAGGTAGAGTTACCGCCACGATGACTTGTCCTAGGCCTTAAACCCATTTTCCTCGATGATCTTTCAATTGCCTCTCTAGTTGGGCCTTTTGTAAGTGGATCTGACACGTTATCTCATGACTTTACATAGTCAATTGTGATAACTCCACTAGAGAGTAGTCGCCGAGCGGTATTGTGTCTCCGTCGTATGTAACGATATTTACCGTTATACATAACGTTCCCTGCCCTTCCTATTGCTCATTGGTTATCGCAATATATGCATATTGGTGCCAACAGTTTGGGCCAGAATGAAATATCTTTTAAGAAATTTTGGAGCCATTCAACTTTTTCAATGATCATGTCTAAATCTATGAACTTAGACTCCATTGTGGAGCGAGAGATACCCGTTTGTTTGAACGATTTTCAAGACACTTCTCCTCCACCAATTATAAAACATATCCATTTGTGAATTTAGTTTTATTGATTTAGTGATCCAATTTGCATTATTGTATCTCTCAATCACTATGGGATACTTATTGTAGTGCAAAACACAACTTACTTAAAGTGATATCATTTTATCGATACCTATGGATGATTGATATCAGTTGTGGCCACAACCTTTGAACAATATATTTATTTTCAATCATTCCACTTTTGTAAGTCTACTTCTTTGACACTCAACTAATATATAACTTTGCCGAACATAACATTATATTTCAAGTGACATCCCTTCACGAAATTAAAGAACACGACCTTAATAAAATGCATATGATCAACCACATCAAATAAATAATTTTATCAACTAGTTCTCATAAAGACGGAACAAGTTATGTGAAATATTCACTAACTACCATTTCAATACCACGAATGACATATATCGCGGGGTTGGCATAACAGAATAATGTCAATAAATTAACTTTTCTGATTCTACGAGAAATCGATATCCTTTATTATTTATGGCATATCTTATGAAAACACAATCAACAGTTTTCTGTTCTATTTTTACCCTGTTAGGTTTAAGAAAATTCCAATTTATCCAATACCCCACACTTTGAAGTAATTCAAGTTGATTTTTTATTTTATTTTATTTTTATATAAAATAGATTATGTTTTACTATGGGGCACTCAATTGAGTATTTAATAGCCGTAAAATGGCTTCCCTCTACCAGTTTTGATGTAAACTAGAATTTATAAACAAGGCATTCATCATTGTTAGTGATTACTTGATCGTTATATTTATAGACCAACAAAAGGTGGGTAGCCTTTCACCAACATTCATATCTATACAAATAGTTGTATTTTAATAGACGACACTCTTTTATGAAAGAACATAACTCTTATGAACAAGTATATGATTAATTATCAATTTAATTCATAAACTACTTAAATTTCCAACGACCACCATATCGAATATCCACCTAGGATTTGTGGGTCTGACACCATACAAGAATGTCATTGGATTTCATATCTCTTGTTTTCCAAATCAAATTAGACACTAAGTCTAATATAGACTTTATCATAAGCGAAGAACCTTTTTCCTTTCTGTTATGAACTCTCTAAACTAGGGCCGCACAAAACCTTCGGACCGGATCGGACCGAGGATTGAAATTCCAGAAAGATCGGACCGAAGATTGGATTGAAAAATTCGGTCCGGTCCGGTCCGGTCCAATATACATTAAAAATCGGAAAAAAAATTCGGATCGGACCGAGGACCGAATTTTCAAAAACGTAGGACCGAAGACCGGATCGAAAAATTCGATCCAGTTCGGTCCAGGAATTTTTTCAATCCGATCCATTTTTTGTGCAGCCCTACTCTAAAAAGTGGCAAAAAAATTGTAGTTAAGTCTGAACAGTTATCTCATTTGACTTTTACAGATAATTGTGCGTATACATTGCATTGAGAGTTATCTCGTTGAGTGATATATTTTAATGCTCTCTAATATTCTCCTACAAATAGAGAATAAATCTCATCACCATTATCTGGTGTTTTTACCATTTACCTTCCAAAAAAATTCCCACCATGTCATTTTTGTCAATACTTGTCAATTATTGATCACAAAAAAATAACCTTCATCGTTTATGAACAATCAGGTAAATTTTTAGGATCGATAACGAATAAAAATAATCGTTGAGGGACTTAACGCAATGTGAAATTTGCCAATTAGTTATCAACGATCTGCCAAAGCAAAATTCATTCAAAAATATATTTCTGACGATTCTTTTTTTTCAAAGACACCAAGTATTTATCTATAAATTGAACTATACCAAAAAAATGTGGCAATCACAATGCCAAAGTACAAGTGTTGAGTTATACATATAAATATAAAAAGAATTAACTCATTCATACGTTAGCCATTAATTAGTCATGTCAAGCAGTTAGTAACAAAAAATATTTCTTTTTTCCTTTATAAACAATTTTATTCATAAGATAAAAGGAATAAAAATTACCCTAGTGCAATCGTAATGCTCCGAATCATGATCTGAATGAAACACGACACTCGATACCTGATTGCATATGATCGAGCGAACCACATGACTTGCTAGTCATCATGGGCATCAAAACATATACTAGTAATGATTTTAAAATGTGTAAAACATAAATTAAATATAGTATGAAAATATATTGAAGAAATACTTTAAAAACATGATAAGTCTGAATATCTGTATGACATGCTAAACTAGTCTATGAAATAAAGGTGGCTAACGGTGACCAGTCGGACCGGTAGCCCACGGGTTTAACGATTCGGGCCGTGCAAGTCGATTCACCGAACTCTGGGCCAGCGGTCGATTCGATTCGAGGTTGGCGTGCGGTTAAGTCGAGAAGCCAGGTCCAGTCTAATTTTTTTTTTTTTATTTCGATTATTTATTTTATAAAAAATAAAATAAATTAAATTTAAATATTTAATATAATAATATAAAATATAATTTATTTTTATAAATTAAAATTTAAACTTTAAAGTTAAATTTTTATTTTATAGTTTATAACTTTATACTTTATAAGTTTATAACTTTATATTGTAAATTTGTAATTATACTTTTATTAATTTATTAGATTAGTAGATATAAGTTAACAAATAAGTAATAACAAATTAACAACTAAATAGATAGTAAAATTAAAACTAATGATAAGATGTTAACTTTTGAACTTTCATAATGTTAATAAGAGTACATAATGAAGTAATAATAATTTTATTTACATATTATGCATCCTTCTTGCAAGTTCTTCGTAATCTATAGGTTGATTGAATTGGTTATGCTCCATAGCCTCTAAATCAGAGTATTAATTCGATCCGCCTCCGCTCTCGCCTTCCAAAATATTGCCTATTTCTTCATCTTAGGAGAATTAACGTCTCCACATCCTTGATTTCTTCTCTCCGATGCGATCCGATCCCTTGCGGACTAACACTTCTAATGTGTTTCCACCCGATAGTGGCGTGTGTCTCTATTTGATCTCGTGCTTGGCTAAATGCACTTTCAGAAGCCACTGTTGAGATCGACACATTAAGAACATCCCGGGCCATCGCTGCAAGTATCGGGAATTGCCTTTTGTTATCCTGCCACCATTGTAAAGGGTCAAAATTTTTCTTCGGCTCCGCTGGCTTTTGCAAATAAAATTGCATCTCATCGCAAGATCGGCTTGTGGTTGGTTGTGTTGTAAAAGTGCTTCATATGTCTAAAGACTCTTCTTCATCGTCATCATCATTGAATCCTGCAGGTGTAGACACAGAACCAGAACTAGAAGGAATATTAGTAGCAGAGTTGGTGTTATCATGTAATGTAGCATAATATTCATATAATGTAGTTAAATTAGTATCAAGTTTACTTATGTAATCAAATGAAGATGGAGTTTTTGTTTGACCTATTTCCATATAAGTATATAAACTAAATATTAAATTATGACAATCTACTTTTTTAATAGAAGGATTTAAAATCGCACAATCTGATAAACATCGGGAATAGGAAAAAATATTTTTAAACTTTTCAAACATAAGCATGCTTTGCATCTGTATATTTCACATTTGATTTTAAACCATAAAGTAAATAGGAAATTTCATTTATATGAGCTAAAGCATTACAAATTTGTTGGGTAATAAGATCACGAAAATTCAACGATTGCGATGTAAAATTTACGTAAAATTTTAAAAGTTCACCAATTGATTTCAATGTTAGTCGGTTAACATATACATCACGTTCTTACAATGCGCATTTGAAACATGTGTTATGGGGTATTTATACTTATAACATTCTTTTAAAAATAAATAAGTATAATTCCAGTGTAATAATCTCTTACGGCATGAATTTAGATCTCAAATTAAATTGTTTACATTTTCTTTAAATTCTATAATTCTATTTTTCCTATTATTACCCTGAATAACTCCAATGACTCTTTTGACAAGTTTTATTTGGTGAAAATAAATCAAGACCACTTTTAACAATTAAATTATAAATATGACAAGCCAACGAACATGAAATATATCGAAGTGGTGGTTGTACTTCCGCTTTTAAAAGATCTACATCGGTATTATTAGATGCATTATCGAATGATACACAAAGTATTTTATTATAAAGATTATATTTTTGGGCATAAAAACAAATAGTTTAACATATATTTTCGGTATGACTTTGATCCTCGTCATACGCAAAAGCAATATCGTTTTCCATTCTAAAATTTTCATCAATCCAATGACAAGTAATTGTTAAATAATCATAACCGTTCAATGCGTGTCGATATGCGAAGTAAAACTAACGTGGCATGGAAGGTTAGCAAACAAATATTGCAAGAAAATAACATAATCATTGTGAAGTCTAAAAATATCGGCTCTAGTAGTACTACGAGGAACACCTTTAAAAAAGGATTATATACTCTTTGAATATATGTAATTAAATATGAAGAAAAAGCAAAAGAAAAAGGCAAACAACCTCCGACAATCATTTTTGCTAATTCAATGCGATCTTTTTTTGGATCGTACTTAGCCAACCCCCCAGTTAATGGATTAAGTTGTTGTTGACCGGGTTCTAAATTAGGGACAGCATTCCATTGTGCGCGTGATCGAATTTTATATGTCTAGCTATAGTGCGTCCCGTCGCACCACTGTCTTATGTTTATAAGTTCTCCCACAAATATTACATTTAACTCTATCAGTACCCACAACTTTATCATAAAAGAGCCACACTTTACTCTTTTTTCTTCTTGCTACTGGTTCTGGTAAAGGAGGTCTACGACCTTGACTACCACTAGCGATACTAACGTTGTGAAGGAACACTAGTAGGTGTAGCGAGTTCTTGTTCTTCAAGTTCAACAATATTATCTAATTGAGCGTTATCACATTCATTATCTTCTATTCCAAAATCTTCTTGCATTTGATCATAATCTATATTTTGATTAGATGATGAAGAACCTACTGATTTTTACCCTTGAACTAGATTTCTGACGATCCGTATGCATTCCTTAGTAAAGACATTATAAAATATTTAAATAATCAACAAATAAATATGACAATTTAATAAAATAATTAGAGAATGAAACGAGTGTACC
This sequence comes from Przewalskia tangutica, assembly GCA_029844215.1. NCBI lineage: Eukaryota > Viridiplantae > Streptophyta > Magnoliopsida > Solanales > Solanaceae > Przewalskia > Przewalskia tangutica. Next base: position 36,934,539 of record CM056731.1, on the reverse strand, counting down.
AAACTTCGGGATTCAGAATTCAATAGAAACTCGAAGCTCGAAGTCTTGCGTCTTGCTACTTTGAATTTGAAAACTAATAATATTAATAACTTGAAAATTGATAATAAAGATGATTAAGAGAGTATGAGAATAAGAGAATTGAGAGAAATGTTGTGTGATAAAAATGAAGAAAATGTAGAGAATTTATAGATTTTTTAAAGGGTAAAAATGGAATTAAAATAAATAATTAAACAAAACAAAAAACAAAAAAAAAAATTAATAATATTGACCAACGGTCGAAATAATGAATTAGCGACCACCTTTGACCCCCACTCAAGCCAGTGAAATGGCCGTTGGGCGATCTTTATTTTTTGTAGCAGGTCGGTCCAGTCGGATTAGCGTAATGAACCAGGTTTTTCAATCTGCCTAACCAGGTCAAGTGTCTGGTTTTGAAATGACCGTGCGGGTTGGGGTTGGGGACAATCGACCCCGACCGGTATGTCTACGGTCGGGCGGTCGGTTAAACCACAGTCAGCCGGTCGGTTAAAGTCAACCGACCGGTTGGCAGTTCTTATGAAACCTCTAGACATGATCGGCGCATGCAATGTTTACGGGGCGGCCCTGGTCTACCTCTATTATAACATATAATCATGAAAATAGACAAACTAACACCCAAACTAATACCCCAGATGAAATGGAGCTCACCAAATAGCTGATACAGGTGAAGTCCTAGTGTGTAGCTCCGTTATCCTGAAACTCAACACCTGCACCGTGAAGTGCAAGCCTCATGCAAAGGGACATTAGTACATTTTAATTGTATTGTATGTAAAGCAACAGAAAGAATAAGCAGGCACGTGAAATAATAGGAATATGAAACTGAAACTGTAATATGAGCATGATCTGACATAAGTATAAAATATGTGTAAAATCTGTAAAGTTGTGTATCTGTATATTTATATATATATATATATATATATATGGGGGAGGGAGAGCAGTAGCATAACCGACAACATGAAATACCACGTGGGTACGTGGAGTCTGGTACCTGGCCCGAGCAACAGAGCAATCTCATAGCTTGTTGAGCATAAGACATGAACATGGCATGAAAGTATTCAATCTGCAATCTGAAGGTATCATCCTCTGGTAGAGCGATCCTTATCATACGGTGGCATACGTAGTTTCAGGCTATCTGAACCTTCTTAGTAAACTATGCAACTCTCAAAATATATACTTGAAAATAGTGGCTTGTAAGCCCACGGATTTCATGAAAGCAACTCGTAAAACATGGTTTGAAATAATAATTTATCATGTGAACAAATATAACATATAACTTGTGAAAAATCATGAAAACATACATATATAAGTTCATGAAATTTAATAGTAATGGTTCGTTACTTGTAATTTTAAAATCCATAAAATTCAAAGTTTTGGGCATTCATGGATTACGCACTGATTCTTAATAACCTTAATGGAGTATAAAGAACACAATAATGAATTAATAATACAACATGGTATATCATGATACATGTAATTTAGAGCTATCGTGAAATTGGAATAAAACCCTAAGTTAAGGAATTTCATGGAAAATGTGGTGTGGGGAAGAACAATGATGTTCCCACGCATGGATAGAAGCTCTACATACCTTATTCGCTCCAAGAATTGTCTTAAAATCTGAACTTGGAAGAAGGAACCCAAAACTTGAACCTTGAAACCTTGGAATGGGTTTATCTTGAAAACTCTAGGTTAAGAACAATGGATTCTACTTAGAATTAATGTATATATGTTAGAATCACTAGAAATTGCATGAAATAGGCTTACCTTGTGTTGACACCCAATTTTGACCCTCCCGTCCAGCCATTAACTATAGAATTACACTAATTTTGCAAAATAATTTTTTGGATTTTTATAATAAAATACAACAATAAAACATTAAATACAGGCATAAATAATAATTTAATAATGGCATCGCGTCTTACGTAGAGTTTTAAACACTTAGAGTCCCGCGCCCGCACTCATTAACTTTAAGCTTTGTCGTAATTCTTAAATAATTAATAAATACATAAAATAAATAATTTAGCGATAACGTCGTGTCAGGTAGCATAGCCGCATTAATTAGTAATCATTTGTAATTTAAAGTCAATTTTTTTAATCTAATATATGCATTTAATAGCGTCGCATTTATAAGGCTTTAAACAATTCTTAAATATCGTACTTGCATTCGGCATTTAAGTAATTTAATATAAACTCAATTCAATTTTAATTTTGCAATAATGCATAATAATAAGATTTTAAATAATAGCGTCGCATTCTAAAGTATTAAGCATTAATTAAATAGCACCTAAATAATTTAATCACATTTGTTGATTTAATTTGTCACTAATTAATTAATAATACACTACCCAAATTAATACTTAACTAAAACTAACCTAACACCAATAACCCACCTAAATTAATACCTAATTATCATTATCTACCCAATTTTAACATCACCACCACTTGACGCGTGATATAACCAGCTGACCTAATTATACTCCGATACTTTACCTTCCGTCGTCCCACTCCACAACCTAAAAACAAAACGCACCAAACAAAGCCAAACCCCGCCATCGCCGCGAAGACACCGGCCCGAGATTCGAGAATCGAGCCTTCCACCCACGCCCAGCGTGCTTCTTACCGTAACGGCGCCCGAATCCTGATTGAATCGGTAGCAAATCTCGTCGAATCGGCGCGATATTAGCCCGATCTCACCTTAATTACTTACCAAGTTTAGAACCCAAGGAGGCTATATATAGCACACGAGAGAGCGAGACGGGGGCGATGAGTTTATTCGAACAACACAGGTAACACAACGGACCGCTTTAGTTTCCATAACGGGGTTTGAATCTTTTTAGTCGAGAAAGAAACCGAACTAAATCTCGCCCTTTCTATTCGCATCGCGAAACCAAAACCGGCGAATCAAGCGACTTGATACGCTGTCGGAGAAGGTAAACTTAACTTTAGTCTATTCATATTACATCGTTTGCCATCTGTTTGAGTGGATGTTAAATTGATATCGATGGTAGTTTTCATTTTTTTTTGTATACGTATATTTGGTGGACTGCGAGTTGTGTTGATTCGATTTAGTTGTTCCGGTTGTTAATCTGTTTGGTTGCCTTCATAATTGAAAGAATTCTATATGAAATAGGCCTGCTTTAAGTAAAATCGAACTCCTCTCGATTCTTTTGTGTCGTTTATGTGCTTATGTATTCGTATCTTGATTGTAGCATACTACTACATCTCGAGCATGTCTCTGTTTAGATAAAATATAGGAGGGTTTTAGGAAGCGGGGAAATAGGATTGGTAATTGTATCTAAAAGTTACATTATATGACATTATATCTCGACTTGGCTTACACATGTTCTATATAAATTGTTCTTTGGTTTAAATCGATGTCGAGAGTGTCAAGTTTGTAAAATGACTTGAGATTAAGCTTTGATTTGATTGTCATTCAATAACGGCCTTGCATGAACTTATTTTGTCAATGTGATTAGCCTTAGACTCATTTATGACCTCTTATTTGAAACATGGCACATGCCTTATTATTTGAAGAAATATGTGATCTGGATTATAAAATGGTGATACGATTTATCTAGATCATTCATAAGTGAGTCGATTAGAGTTTACTAGGCTCGTGTGATTGGAACATAAGTCATAACTCTCTTTCTCCAATCAATCACAATCGCCAATAGGCTTGGATCGTAAGATGACAGTCCTTTAATGTTTTAAGACTATAATTCCACATTTAGTTTCTTTGCTTTGAAGTATCCACACTCGTCCTCACATATATGTAGTTGCAATCATTTGCTATAACATTGGTTTGACCATAATCTTGATCAATCTTATCTCCTAAATGCCAATTCGAATACTGCGTATTTTCCTTTTTAGCAATAGTATGCGGAATTCTATATCGTGTTTTGACCCAAACGAGCCTATATATACATCTAACATTCTATCTTTGATCAAGTCACTTGGTCATCCACATTAACTTTGTTTGGCATGACGCGACTTAAGTCACCTAGGTATCATGTTAAGCCCATTATAAGAAAACAGCCCAGTTAGATTGTTGAATTAGGAGCCAGCATGTCTTGTTAAAATCACAACCTAAAGTTCTTAAAAGGATAAGCTCTAAATAGTTATGCTTAGCATACCTGTCCTGATTTATACACCTGCTTTGCCCTGTCTATCATTTTTCTCCCTTCTACCAGTTGGCTGCGTAGCTGCTCATCCTATTTTCTTTTTTTTACATATTAATCTTTTTTATTATCTTGGGGTCTTAGGTTGTATTTTGAACTCATGAAACTATGTATATGTCATATTGTACTTGTCTCTGTGTATGTTGTTTCATGTATGCTAGTGTGATATCGTGTACTATTATGTAGTGTCTCATCCATATGAGTTTTGAACTAAAGTGTCCTATCGATATTTAATTTAAGTAATATGTGTAAAACCTCTCTAGATTTTGTATCAGTTCTTGACTGCCCATTTCAAGTTCCTACTAATAGTTTCATACCATGTACCCCTGCATACTATTGAATTCTCTCCATGCCTTATATCATCATCGCGCATGAATCTTGGACCATACTTCCATGAACCATACTATATGCTTCTTTTGGATCGGAGATGCCACTTTTAGCATGTTTTGTTTTACGGCCTAATGTCTCGACATCTAAGTCTTGCGTATAAGAATACTGTAGGTATTTTGAACTTGTATATGTTTCACTCATGACCAAGTCCATGAAGAATTTGTTGGTATTTCTCCATGTCTACTCTACTGACATGTTGTCTCCTTCCCGTGTGTTGGTTTTAGCATTTGTTAAAGTCTTATTCATTAAATTTGTTATAATGGTTTGTTGTCTTTGTTATTTGTTAAAGGCTGCCTTAAAACTAAGCAATAATTATTTTGAAAATGTTACTGTGTGATCCAATCCTCTTGACGTGTCACTTGACTTTATGTGTGCCTTCGATATAAACTATGTGCCAAGTGCTTATTCGTTATTTAATTGGGCTCGTACTAATCCTTTTCTTTCTTTGTTCTTTTTACATAGCGCATTGGAGCAAAAATGAAGAGTCTCATGGCGAGACTAAATCGCGTATTTCAGCGGCAACCGCGTCTGCGTCCGCATTCCGTTCCGCGTGAAACTCTAGAAAAACAAAGCGGATGAGTCATCCGCTCCGATCCCCGCTCTCTTGATTTTCTTGTCTCGTTTTTATGCCATTTATTAGTTTTCTATTATTTAACTTTGTAATTAATAGGAGAACTTATGATGGAGTCTTTAAATATATGAGGCGAAAGTAATTACATTTTAAACGCATTCTTCTTTATTTCGCCTTTTAGGACTATTAAGCATGTTAAAATGCAAAAGCAAGTAATCTAACTTACGTCATAAAACCAACAATTTGTTAAAGTTCATAATGATTTTCTCGTAAACTCTCAAAATAGCATCTTAAGACATCTCTTATATAATATTGTATGTGAGCTAGGCAAGATTAATTTAGTTAGCAAAATACACATAATTAGTCCATAAAACACCCTCCTAGCATTCTTTAGCATTTCTAGCACCTTTTAAGCACTCTTTAACATTTAGCGTCCTTTTGCAGCATTTAGCACCTTTTTGCACTTTCAAAATTAATCTTTAGTATTAAGCACCTTAAGCCTTTTAAACCTTTTAGCATTTTATTTCCTTTAGCACCCTCTATCATTTAGCATTCTAGCAACCCTTTAGCATTTTAGCACCACTTTTAAACTTTAGCATCCTTTGCAATTTTAGCATCCTTTTAGCATTTTTAAAACCTTTAAGCACTTTTAAACCTTTTAGCAATTTTATTATCTATTTTCTAACATATTGCATTTTATTAAGCGAGGGCTCGTATGGCTCTATTATTTATTCATAACACTTTTGTCCTTTTATACTTCTTAGCACCTTGGCACCCTTTAGCTTTAAAATTAACCTCTTGCACCTTTAAACATCTTCCAACATTTTGAAACCTTTTTAACTACTTAACGCTATTTTAACATCTAGCACTTTATTTTCTAACATTGCACTTTTTATAGATCTTTTACTTTGCATTTTTTTAAATATAATAGTTACCCTAGGTTAGCGGGACAACCATGAGTTAGCGGATCTTAGAGGGTGCCTAACCCCTTCCCTCTAGATTAATAAAGAACCCTTACCCGGAATCTCATTAAGTTTAGCAGACCATTAAAATGGAGTTAATGTTTTACTTTAAACCAGTTAAACATTTAGGTGTCCTAATTCACCCAAACTAATTAGGTGGCGACTCCGCGAACCCTTAGCACTCTAGCAACCCTTTAGCTTTAAAATTAAATACTTTTAAAACAATTAGCGTTTTTGTTAGTTCATTTTTCTAACATCGCATTTTGAGCAGGAGTTTTTAGTTTAGAATAAATGCCGCGGCCGGAAAAGGGCGCGACAGAAATGGCGACTCTGCTGGGGATTTTAGGTTCTTAACCACAACAGACCTAGGATAATTATTTGGCAATTATTGTGCATTTAATTTTTGTGTTGTATTTTGTTATTTTTGCTACCTGCTTTACTGCTTTCCTTAAACTGGCATTCCGCTCATATTTCTTCCACTCTGGAAAATTCACACAATCACACTCACGCTGGTGTGCTTGGCGCGCAAATTTATTCAAATACCCAATTTTAAGAGAGTTGGCGCTGCGAGTTAGATCGGTTCGATCGTAGCGTAGCCTTCTCACTCGAGTTGTCGCTCGGGAACCTTGCGTCTAGAAAAACAAAATAATATAAACTTAAGATATAGATATACCACCCTTTATTTTATGGCATTCAAGCATTTACCTTAGGTGGGTCAATCGCGGCATTGATACCACAATTAGGAAGACACGAACTTGTCGACGGGTTTCTCGACCAACGACCAACCGTATTATGTGTAGCGTGGCAATGATGGACAAATCAAACCTAATCATGTCGGCTGAAATTGGAAAAAGTGCCGTCGTTTGGTCGCCATTTCCAACAAAAGCATTACGGTTAGGCGACTTGGACAAATCCGTCATAATCTCGCATAAGTGACGTTTAGGCTTACCTGCGGCATAAAGAGGTTCCCTTTGCATGTTAGGAAAGCGTTTTGAATGTACTATGTGTGACATATACGCTACGTGCACGCAAATTATGTGTTTATGCTAACACCGTTTGTTGCATTTTGTTTAGAAAATTTATCATCCTCCCGAAAATTCGGTTCGTATTTGACTCAACAATGTCGAGCATCCACACCGCGAGTCAGGCGAAATGATGATATGGTAGCTCGGCGTCGAGCCAAATGGTTTGGGAATTATTCTGTCGGTAGCAGAACCTTGAAGGAGGAATATCACGATCGGGAAGAATGTATTGCAATTCTTGCGACAAATTGGCGATATGCGAGGTTGAGATGGAGAGGCTACGAATCGACCAACCTATCCGTTAGCGAATACCACATGCGGATCAAAGGGCCGCTTCACAAACCGTCCCGGATCGGCCTCGCGCGCATATCTCCCAAAACTCTCCACAAAGGCCGCGATCGCGAACAAACCGCCCTCGCCCGGCCCGACCCTCGGCGAAATGATCCTCCTGCTACCCGTATACCTCGGCCCCGCTACTTCACCATAATCAGCCCTGTCGCCGGCCAACCAATACCCACGCACGCCCATTACGGCCCGGAAACAACGGCTAACATGCAGCGAAGCCCGACGCTTTTACGTCCGTGCTTCGCGAAGGGGATCATTATGAAGAGATGGAGAGGAAGTCAGAGCCAAAATGGGCGAGGCGTGGCAAAAATTCATAGTCGAAAGAAGCGGTTCGGGGCATGCGATCGGACAAAGGTCACGAAGGACTGAACTACGAGGATCTTTGCGTGCGTCAGGCGATGGAGCTGCATGGGGTACAAGGTGCGAAGTTTGAACCATTTGATGGAAAAGGAACCCCGTGCACACACGAGGTCATATTGCGACAAGCTAATCGGGTAGGGAAGAACCCGTGGTCATTATGAAGTTGTTCGTTCGGAGCTTGGCCGTGAGCACTAGATTGGTATACTAGCCAAGATCGCGGAAATGGCATTGGAATGCATTGGCCCAAGATTTTGTGGGCGGTTCGGGTTGACCACGAAACCGTTGTGGGCGAGTTCTTAATGAAGTTGGAGAAGACTACGAAACATTCGGAGAATCGCCATGAGGTGGCGTTGAGCGGCGAGTGCAACCACCCGTGGTGGAAGTGAGATGACCACGTTATTTGTACAATCTTTGAAGGATGCAACCTCATGAGCGGATGATAAGCGTCGTGAGCGGAATTTTGCGGAAGTTATTAGAATGGCGACCGTAGAAGGTATTAAAGCGGTAGGATTACAAATCGGCGGCATTACGAGCAACTAATAAGGCGATTGATCGGGGACGCGGAGTACTTCACGGAGGAAGAAAGAGAGCGATTTCCGCTTCCGTGTTTGTACAAAGCATAAACGAAGCATTTATGACATACGAAACCCATCATACTACGACTACCACACACTATATATAACACGTTTATCACGCCGCGTAGATCCACCCATCAAGCCCGAATAGAGCACGATGCGCGAGCAAATAAAATTACGAAGGAAAACCACCCAAAGTCGCGCGAACCCGTACCTCGAATATATGAAGGTTGCGGCTGCGAGCCTAATCAGCCGATTCGGGAAGGACCACGACCACATCCCGAGATGGTATGATGAGAACAAGCGCTGCGCGTATCACTCCAATAGCCGGGACATGGAAGGTTGCCACTCCGCCGGGGGCGAGAATCGAGCGATCGGAAGGGTAATTTAAAGGATCACGCCAATGTGCATGATAACCCCTTGCCAAACCACGGCCACGTCAATGTGCACTGATAACTTTAGATGAGAATACACTCCCGCCTATGCCCGTTCAGCCTCGAATCGGTCATTTATCCGAGCATGCGCCAAGCGGAAGAGGAGATAGCGAGCGTGAAGACCCGGCCGTCCACGAAGCGAGCATGAAGGCATATTGATTGGATTTGCACCTGTCTTGAGTCGCTTTAAGTAGATAGGAAAAACAATTTATTTTAGCAGAATAATTTATGAACTCATTTTTAAGCTTTAATAATGTTTTCTTTTTGCTTGTAATGAACTACGTTCGACCTGATTCCCTTAGTGGATACGTAGGCGGCCGTCTCGGTTTCGGTCCCACATCTAGAAATTTTAATTCTCCCGATATTAACTTGTAATGAACTACGTTCGACTGATTCCTCGTGGGGATCGTGGCGGCCTAAATCGGGAAACTTTCCCTTTGCTTTAAAAATGACAAGAATACACATAGCCTGGCGACTACATTGAGACCCATTTTAGGCGGACCCGCTTTTCAAAGCGGAGCGGGGGTTGCAAGTCCAAACAAGCGAACGCGCGGATATCGAACAAAGCGACAAAGTCAAATATGAATCGACCCCTCAAAACTCACAAATTTTCTTTGGCGCGGTCTTTTAATATTAACGAAGCGTAAAGTGCAACGGTAAAATCGACGAAAAGTTTCTTAGCGAAGCGGCAAAGCGGAGGATGACAACAATCAAAGTCGCGGCAAAGCGTGGCAGTGAAAGGGGCATCAACAATCGGCAATCAAAGTTGAGTTCAACAAAACCTAGCGCATCGGCTCGAGCATAAAGTCAAATTGGCAACCAGCGCGTCGGCAAAGCGTCATGGCAATTAATCGGTGCAGCGTTGGCGTGTCGTGCAAAGACAACATCTCGGGGGCGACATCTCTGCCCGTAAAATTGCACTTCTCGTATGTAGTTATCATTTCATTTAAGCGGTATACCTTACGTCTTTTCTCGCTTAGCTTGCGAAGCATTCGTTCTGAGGAGGCGGTCGAGCGCGGCGTTATCACGGCAAGTCTGCAGCGGCGCGGCGGCCGCGTCCGAACAACGGCGTGTCGGCAAGTCCATGCAGCGGCGGCGGCGTGTCGGCAAGTCCGTGCAGCGGCGCGTCCGGACAACGGCGTGTCGGCAAGTCCGTACAGCGGCGCCCGGCGGCACGTCGAACAACGGCGTAATCGGAGTCCGTGCAGCGGCGCCGGCGGCCGCGTCGAACAACGGCGTGTCGGCAAGTCCGTACAGCGACCCGGCGACCGCGTCCGGACAACGGCGTGTCGGCAAGTCCGTGCAGCGGCGCCCGGCGGCCGTCCGCAGCGTGTCGGCAAGTCCGTGCAGCGGCGCCCGGCGGTGCGTCGGACAGCGGCGTAACGGCAAGTCCATGCGGCGGCCGTCCGGACAATGGCGTGTCGGCGAGTCCATGCCGTCCGAACGGCGGCGTAATCGGCAAGTCCGTGCGGCCAACCGTCCGGACAACGGCGTGTCGGCAAGTCCATGCAGCGGCGCCGGCGCGGCGCCCGTTACGTCGACGGCGGCGTGATCGGCAAGTCCAGCGGCGCCCGGCGGCGGCGTAATCATCAAGTCCATGCAGCCGGCGGCAATACGTCCGGACAACGGCGTTATCGGCCATATCACGCGGGACAATTGCGGCAAGGACAACATACGCGTTCACAATCGCACACGTGCGTGCGGGGCGAAAATCACGCATTCGCAACATCGCGTCAACCATCGCGTTTTGCGGGATAACCTTTTCTATTCACGATTACATTATTTTTAAAATTATTTTGCCTTAGCGATTATGCACTAACCGTTGTTCAAGTCTTAGCATGCGGCGGCGAGCACAGCGTGGATTTTCTCTTCTGACGGGGCAATGTTGGGGGCGACCTTGATTGGCGACCTCAGCGTCGGTCCGCTCACGTCATAGAACCCAAAGCGCCGCAAGCCAGCGGGATGACCGCCCGTTCGCCGGTTATTTTCTTTTACTTTTTGCACCGTAACCGGTGTCATCATAACTCGACAGGGCGAACTAAGCCGCGTTAGCCGCCAGTGTTTAGACCATGGTATCGGTGTCGTAACGTCGACAATTTTGATTTCTGCGTCAGCCTTGTCTACCTGCCCAGCATTTTTGCAACTCTGAAGGTCGAGACAAAATTGGCTATGAGTCAACGTCTTTGTCCGAAGATTCTTCCATCATCTCCATACAAAGAGGGACATCTGTTGACACCCAATTTTGACCCTCCCGTCCAGCCATTAACTATAGAATTACACTAATTTTGCAAAATAATTTTTAGGATTTTTATAATAAAATACAACAATAAAACATTAAATACAGGCATAAATAATAATTTAATAATGGCATCGCGTCTTACGTAGAGTTTTAAACACTTAGAGTCCCGCGCCCGCACTCATTAACTTTAAGCTTTGTCGTAATTCTTAAATAATTAATAAATACATAAAATAAATAATTTAGCGATAACATCGTGTCGTATTATATAGCATTAATTAGTAATCATTTGTAATTTAAAGTCAATTTTTTTAATCTAATATATGCATTTAATAGCGTCGCATTTATAAGGCTTTAAACAATTCTTAAATATCGTACTTGCATTCGGCATTTAAGTAATTTAATATAAACTCAATTCAATTTTAATTTTGCAATAATGCATAATAATAAGATTTTAAATAATAGCGTCGCATTCTAAAGTATTAAGCATTAATTAAATAGCACCTAAATAATTTAATCACATTTGTTGATTTAATTTGTCACTAATTAATTAATAATACACTACCCAAATTAATACTTAACTAAAACTAACCTAACGCAATAACCGCTAAATTAATACCTAATTATCAACTATCTGCCCAATTTTAACATCAGATATAACCAGACCGCGGCTAATTATACTCCAGCCTTTACCTTCCGTCGTCCCCACAACCTAAAAACAAGCGCCACCAAAACAAAGCCGTGACCACAAACCCACGTCGCCGCTAAGACACGGCCAGCAGAGATTCTCGGGAGAATCCGAGCCTTCCTTACCCAGCGCGCACCAGCGTGCTTCTTACCATAAGCAGCGCCCAAATCCTGATTCGAATCAGTAGCAAATCTCGTCGAATCGGCGCGATATTAGCCCGATCTCACTTTTATTACTTACCAAGTTTAGAACCCAAAGGAGGCTATATATAGCACGAGAAGCGAGAGGCGGGGCGGTAGAGTTTATTCGAACAACACAGGGTAACACAACACCCAGACCCTTTAGTTTCCATAAGAACAGGGGGTTTGAATCTTTTAGTCAAGGAAACGGACTAAATCTCGCCGCTTTCTATTCGCATCGCAAAACCAAAACCCGGCGAATCAAGCGACTTGATACGCTGCCTGTGTCGGAGAAGGTAAACTTAACTTTAGTCTATTCATATTCTGTCGTTTGCCATCTGTTTGAGTGGATGTTAAATTGATATCGATGACTGGTTTTCATTTTTTTTTTTGTATACGTATATTTGGTGGGATGCGAGTTGTGTTGATTCAGTTTAGTTGTTCCAGTTTGTTAATCTGTTTGGTTGCCTTCATAATTGAAAGAATTCTATATGAAATAGGCCCTGCTTTAAGTAAAATCCGAACTCCTCTCAGTTCTTTTGTGTCGTTTATGTGCTTATGTATTCGTATCTTCGATTGTAGCATACTACTACATCTCGAGCATGTCCAATTCTGTTTAGATAAAATATAGGAGGGTTTTAGGAAGCAGGGGGAAATAGGATTGGTAATTGTATCTAAAAGTTACATTATATGACATTATATCTCGACGGCTTACACGTATTCTATATAAATTGTTCTTTGGTTTAAATCGATTCGAGAGTGTCAACGAGTTTGTAAAATGACTTGAGATTAAGCTTTGATTTGATTGTCATTCAATAACGACCTTGCATGAACTTATTTTGTCAATGTGATTAGCCTTAGACTCATTTCTTATTTGAAACATGGCACATGCCTTATTATTTGAAGAAATATGTGATCTGGATTATAAAATGGTGATCTGATTTATCTAGATCATTCATAAGTGAGGTCGATTAGAGTTTACTAGGCTCGTGTGATTGGAACATAAGTCATAACTCTCTTTCTCCAATCAATCACAATCGCCAATAGGCTTGGATCGTAAGATGTGAGTCCTTTAATGTTTTAAGACTATAATTCCACATTTAGTTTGCTGCTTTGAAGTATCCACACTCATCCTCACATATATGTAGTTGCACTCATTTGCTATAACATTGGTTTGACCATAAATCTTGATCAATCTTATCTCAAATGCCATTACGAATACTGCATATTTTCCTTTTTAGCAATAGTATGCGGAATTCTATATCGTGTTTTGACCCAAATGAGCCTATATATACATCTAACATTCTATCTTTGATCAAGTCACTTGGTCATCCCTGTTAGCTTAGCTGTTTGGCATGAACTGCCAGCTTAAGTCACCTAGGTATCATGTTAAGCCCATTATAAGAAAACAGCCCAGTTAGATTGTTGAATTAGGAGCCAGCATGTCTTGTTAAAATCACAACCTAAAGTTCTTAAAAGGATAAGCTCTAAATAGTTATGCTTAGCATACCTGTCCTGATTTATACACCTGCTTTGCCACATCATCATTTTCTCCCTTCTACCGGTTCATCTATTTTCTTTTTTTTACATATTAATCTTTTTTTTATTATCTTGGGGTCTTAGGTTGTATTTTGAACTCATGAAACTATGTATATGTCATATTGTACTTGTCTCTGTGTATGTTGTTTCATGTATGCTAGTGTGATATCGTGTACTATTATGTAGTGTCTCATCCATATGAGTTTTGAACTAAAGTGTCCTATCGATATTTAATTTAAGTAATATGTGTAAAACCTCTCTAGATTTTGTATCAGTTCTTGACTGCCCATTTCAAGTTCCTACTAATAGTTTCATACCATGTACCCCTGCATACTATTGAATTCTCTCCATGCCTTATATCATCATCCACGCGTGAATCTTGGACCATACTTCCATGAACCATACTATATGCTTCTTTTGGATCGGAGATGCCACTTTTAGCATGTTCATCACTTTACGCCTAATGTCTCGACATCTAAGTCTTGCGTATAAGAATACGTAGGTATTTTGAACTTGTATATGTTTCACTCATGACCAAGTCCAGTATTTCTCCATGTCTACTACTACAACATGTTGTCTCCTTCCCGTGTGTTGGTTTTAGCAGTGTTTAAAGTCTTATTCATTAAAACGTTATAATGGTTTGTTGTCTGTTATTTGTTAAAAATGCCTTAAAACTAAGCAATAATTGTTTTGAAAATGTTACCTCTTTGACTTTATGTGTGCTGCTTGATATAAACTATGTGCCAAGTGCTTATTCGTTATTTAATTGGGCTCATACTAATCCTTTTCTTTCTTTGTTCTTTTTACATAGCGGCATTGGAGCAAAAATGAAGAGTCTCATGGCGAGACTCGTCGCGAGCTATTCAATGTCACCCAAGCGTCCGCATTCCGTTCCGCGTATCGAAACTCCTGAAAAACAAAGCGGGTGAGTCATCGCTCCAATCCGCCGCTCTCTTGATTTTCTTGTCTCGTTTTATGCCATTTATTCGTTTTCTATTATTTAACTTTGTAATTAATAGGAGAACTTCTATGATGGAGTCTTTAAATATATGAGGCGAAAGTAATTACATTTTAGAAACGCATTCTTCTTTATTTAGCCTTTTAGGACTATTAAGCATGTTAAAATCTGCAAAAGCAAGTAATCTAACTACGTCATAAAACCAACAATTTGTTAAAGTTCATAAAGATTTTCGTAAACTCTCAAAATAGCATCTTAAGACATCTCTTATATAATATTGTATGAGCTAGGCAAGATTAATTTAGTTAGCAAAATACACATAATTAGTCCATAAAACACCCTCAGCATTCTTTAGCATTTCTAGCACCTTTTAAGCACTCTTTAACATTTAGCGTCCTTTTGCACTTTTAGCACCTTTTACTTTCAAAATTAATCTTTAGCACTATTAAGCACCTTAAGCCTTTTAAACCTTTTAGCATTTTATTTCCTTTAGCACCTTCTATCATTTAGCATTCTAGCAACCCTTTAGCATTTTAGCACCCTTTTAAACTTTATCATCCTTTGCAATTTTAGCATCCTTTTAGCATTTTTAAAACCTTTAAGCACTTTTAAACCTTTTAGCAATTTTATTATCTATTTTCTAACATATTGCATTTTATTAAGCGAGCTTCATGGCTCTATTATTTATTCATAACACTTTTGTCCTTTTATACTTCTTAGCACCTTGGCACCCTTTAGCTTTAAAATTAACCTCTTAGCACCTTTAAACATCTTCCAACATTTTGAAACCTTTTTAACTACTTAACACTATTTTAACATCTAGCACTTTATTTTCTAACATTGCACTTTTTATAGATCTTTTACTTTGCATTTTTTAAATATAATAATTACCCTAGGTTGGACAATATGAGTTAAGCGGATCTTAGAGGTGCCTAACCCTTCCTCTAGATTAATAAAGAACCCTAATCTCATTAAGTTTAGCGAACCGTTAAAATGGAGTTAATGTTTTACTTTAAACCAGTTAAACATTTAGGTGTCTAATTCACCCAAACTAATTAGGTGGCGACTCATGAACCATAGACTCTAGCAACCCTTTAGCTTTAAAATTAAATACTTTTTAAACAATTAGCGTTTTTGTTAGTTCATTTTTCTAACATTGCATTTTGAGCAGGGTTCGCTATTTAGAAATGTCGCGGTCGAAAAAGGGCGCGACACCTTGATGTTGGAGAAAGTGGAGAAGAGAGAAACTTCGTGCCAGAGTTTGGAAGAAGTGAAAACTGATTTTTAGAATTAAGTCTGTGTATTTATACTTTTCCTGTAGGAAGGATTTTACGATCTAAATTGACGGTCCATCAAAAATTTTACGGTCTGAGACTGGACCATCAACAAAAATACAACTTTCGAGAGACTTATAAATTTTACGGGACTGAGACAATCAGAAAGGACGGATTATATAATTTTTTACGGTCCGTAAATGTTACACCCCGTAATTCTAGGGCATATAAGTGAGAACGTAACTCAGGAAAATAAGATTTGAACGTTAGAAGGAAAGTATATTTACATATTATAATTTTGGATACAATAAATGTGATGACGAGAAGTAATACTAGTAGTTGAATTCTTTCCAATAGAGTTATGGACTTAGTGTTATATTATTAAGTCTTGTCATTATGAGGTAAGGTCCATCGAAAATTTCACAATTTTTGGCTAAGTGTGGGAGATATTTTGTGAAGAGAAATACAAGTGGACAAGTGGGGTTCATGGGTCCCCCCTCCACTTGTCCTACAAGCACCAATTATATACAAGGCTTGCAAGACTTCTTTGCCTTAGCTCACAAATATCTTTCTCCTTCAAACCTCTCTTATCTATTCTTTCACCTATAAGATTCGAAATCTATAGCCAAGAGAAGACAAGTTAACTTATTTTCCAAGATTAAGCTCCTTAACTAAGTTCTAAGCCAAGTTAACTCTCCAAAATAGTGGGTCACGTTTTTTGGCTTCAAAACTGCCTTGAAACCCTAAGCTTGAAGATGAACTTTATGGAAGTAAAACATGAAAGCAAGATGGTTACAAGCTTGTAGAGGATATGTGTGTGTTATTGTAACGTGAAGAAGTGGTGTAAAAGTGAAGCAGTGGCCGAGACTTAGGGACTATTTTGGCATAAGATTAAGGTTGAAGTGCTAATTGAGACGTGTTCTACTTATCGTGTTGGTATAGCCGATAAGGTATGTGAAACTATCATTTCTTCTTTTGGCATGATTTATATGAAGTAAGTGTACGACGGACGTACATAGTTCTATTGGATTCTAATCCTAAATGATACATGATATGATAGTGCCTTGGTTTTTCTAAAATGAAAGTTCACTTTAAATATTTTATTGAGAGTCAAATGATGATTTAAATTGCACATGGTTGCTCATGATAGCTATTCGTGCATGTGTTATTATTCCATTCACCGAGTCCCATAATGGGCCGGCAATGTTCACCGAGTCCCTCACTAGAGGGCCGGAAATGTTATATGTATTATGATTCCATGGACATGTATCCATGATGCGAGTATAGATACGCATGACAGTCGTGCGCAGATCCTAGCACTTGTTCACCGAGTCCCTAGCTAGAGGGCCGACAATGTTTATATGTTTATGATTCCGTGGACATGTATCCATGATGCGAGTATAGATATTCATGACAATATATGATTCCATGGACATGCTTCCATGATGCGGGTATAGGTACCCATGACAGTATATGACTCTCACTTTTTAAAAGGCACAATTGATTCTCATTTTTATAAGGCACGGTTGACTCTCTATTTTATATGACACGGTTGGATCTGGTATTTCGATTATCATACGTGTCCCTGTCATCTTTAGCCAGTTATGATCTTATTTACAGTATTTTATGTTTACATACTTAGTACATTGTTGTACTGACCCCCTTCTCCGGGGGGCTGCGTTCATACCCGCATGTATAGGTACTCAGTTTGGTGATCCGCGAGCTTAGGATCTTTGCTCAGCTTTTGGGATAGCTCCATTATTCCGGGGCTTGTCATTTTGGTACAGATCTTGATTATAGGCTTATGTATATTCAGTGCAATGGGACCTTGTCCGTCATATTTCAACATCATACTCTTAAGTGCAGTAGTCGTATGTGGGTTGGACATATGTACAGTTGTAGTTCGTTTGGATATTTCTATGTACAGTGACGGCCTTATCGTCTTGCCTATTTTATTATACGAGTTTGCTATTACAATTCACGGGACAGGGTCCCTTTTGTTATGTGATTATGAGTTTTCCTTGACTTCCGTTGATTATATGTGATGTGTACGTGTAAGGGTGCCCAGGTAGGGCACCAGTCGCGGCCCGTCGATTCGGGTCGTGACAAAAGTGGTATCAGAGCAGTTCGTCCTTAGAATGTCTACAGACCATATGCATTAGAGACTTGGTTATCGGTGTGTTGTACACCACACCTATAAACAGGAGGCTACAGTACATTTAGGATTGGTTTCTATTCTTTCATCTCATAGGTCGTGCGATAGAGCTATGTTAGTAGGGTAATCCCTCTCTAACGTATTATTATGTTCTGGTATGCCTCAGAAGCGGCGGTGGCCTGAAGGGCAAATCGATGCGAGCTACTAGTCAGACACAGAGACTAGGGCACATGCCCGATCATGGCCCGAGATTGTGCGCCGATGGGCGAGCTCGATTACACGCCATCACGGAGGAGCTTAGAGCGGCTCGAGATTGGATACACGAGCCTCGATTCATCGGCCGAGCGAGAGGATGAGCTATGAGAGATGCAGTTCAGCTGCTGACCAGATTAGTGGCGGCGGCGACGCGAGAGGACGGGACCAGGAGTTGACCCTAGATCCGACAGTTTGAGGGTTCGTGACTTCTTGAATTGTAACCCTTCAAAGTTTTTCGGGTTCACAGCCCTCCAGAGTTTTTGGCGACATGGAGGAAGACGATGAAATTCCCATTATTTTAGGACGGTCATTCATCGCTACTGAGAGAGCATTAATTGATATGGAAAATGGATAGCTAAAACTGAGAGTTGAGGACGAGGAGATGATATTTAAAGTATTTAAACCCTTCATTGAATCCTTAGTCATAAGAAAATGTCTCGCGGTCAGCACAGCTGACACATCATTTGAGCCAACACAAGCCAAAACCAAGGAGAGCAGTCCGCCAGCACGTGTAAGTATTTCTAAACATCCTCCTGAGAAAAAAAAAGAAAAATACAAATAGAAGGCTAAAAAGAAAGATGATCATGAAATGGATAAGCTGTGGGGTTAAATTACCCCGGGCTTCTTGATAAGGGACTTGCGTCCAGCTACAAGGCGTTAAATACAGCGCTACTTGGGTGGCAACTCAAGGTTTTAAATTTATGCATTTTTAGCTTAGTTAGAACAGTCTCACGTCTGGTATTGTTGTTGATGTTGTGATGCTAGGTATAAGGACAAAAACGTAGAGCACAAAACGAAAAGGGAGAAAAAGAGTGCAGCGCCACGGCACCCAATCTCAGGGCCATGGCGCCGGAAAATCAGAAGAGCCGCAGAAATTTGGGCGCCACGGCGCCAATCTCAGGTCGTGGCGTTGAAAGTACAGAGAGTCTCGAAAGTTTGGGCGCCATGGCGCCGAGAGTTCAGACAGTTGCGGAATTTTGGGCGCCACGACTCCAATCTCAGGGTAGTGTCGCCGCGACGGAAATTTTGAAAAAAAATAAAAGCCCCAAGTCGAATTGCCTGCTCCCACAGAAAACCCAAAACACCTAAACTCTCCAAAACCCACGAAATTAACTTCTCCTACTCAAATCTTCCATAAACCACACCCAATCTCAACCAAACTCCTTCAATTCCTTGCACCCATAACCATTATAAACAACAATCCTCATTCCATTGCTTCATTCCATCACTAGGAACAAGAAAAGTTGTGAAGAACACTTTCCAAGGTAACATTCATAATTTTTATTGAAATTTCAAAGCAATTAAGAGAGGTAATTCATAAGCTTGGGGGTGTGAAATTTATTGTTGGGTATTGTGCTGTGTGTGGGAGATTGTTGTTGGCCAGTTGTTGTGGAGTGTTGTACTCGTGATTTGGGTGTAGTTGGGGGTTGAATTGTATTGTGTATTGCTGTGTTTGTGCTGCTGTGTTGATTGTGTGATTGAGAGTTGTTGGGCAACCTCACAAAAACAAAAGAAACGCTGCCCAAATTTCTCAATAATGTCTGCCAGAAAAAGAAGAGCTTCTGCATACACCTTCGTTCCACAATATGATACCACTAGGTTCGCTAGTAAAAAGGCAGAAGACAAATATAACAAGCTTAGTACTAGAACCTTGATATCTGAGAGAGGAATGGAGTACCAAAGGGAGTCATTTGAGGATGGCCATGTCTATGAGCCGATTCGGGCGACGATAGAGGCAAATGGGTGGAAAAGATTCGTCAATCCGGAGAAAATAGTACCGCAGAACTATATCATGGTGAAAGAATTCTATGCCAACTATCCAGAACAGACAGATGGTACATGTTTTGTGAGAGGGCAGTATGTGCTTGTGACGGCTGAGTGGTGAACGAAATATTGAGGACAACAGGTGCTGAAGAACGAGGCTATAACCGAAACCATTTCACAGGTTGGTCTAGAGATGCCAGCCACATCGATTGGGATACCGTCGCAGCTACATTATGCTACCCAGGGGATGAATATGAGATTGCACGAAATGGAGCAAGGGATCGAGCGATGTCGCTCAACAAAGCGATCGAGGTTGGTTGTACTTAAATCGGTGCGCGCCTGATTCCATCGACGCACTTCACCAGAGTGCTGGCAGATAGAATAAAAATGGTGTATGGAATCATGACGTCGGAAAAGAGATAGTGCAGAGCATTAGAGAAATCAGCAGGTTGACCACTACATGTGGGTTGGGACATGGATCTCTCATTTGAACTTTATGTGCTAGACATGGAGTCCCAACCTTAGTTACTGATACATATGAGAAGAGTCAATCTCCTGTGACATATGGGGTAGTGCACACTTTCCTGTAGTCGTACTCGGCGAGGCTAGAGGAGAGGAGCTCCGGCTCAAAGAAGAAGACTAACAGCAGCAGAGGTCGCCATGGATGAGGCGAGCACGAGACAGAGGCTCATGATGGAAGCGGCGACTACCACCACCAAAGATCCCGGAATGGAACCTCCGGTTTATGATGGAGCAATTGCTCATAAACCAGCGGATGATGATGCAAAGCCTGAACACAGTGATACAAGGTCAACAGGATATAAGGCAGGATCAACAACAGTTGTACCAAAGAGTTGACGACTTGAGCTCCAGGTTCAATCAGTGGACCATACATTACCCGCTGCCACCGCCACCATTTTAAACCACAAGTATGTAAGTTGTCCCGTCTTTCTTTTATTTTTGAGTCTTGCACACATTAGGGACAATGCGTGATTTAAGTTGGGGGGGTCTTAGTTTATTTTTGTTCTTAGTTTATTTTTGAGTCTATTTTTGTGTGTTTGAGTCTTGTTATTGTTTATTTTTATGTCTTATATGAGTCTAATTTTTTTTTGTGATCATGGATGCTGCAGTTACTTGAAACGCCTAATGAAGTAAAGTGGGATAATGTAATGGAATTAGAAGCAGAAAATCTGAACGTTTAAGTTAGATATGTCAAGAATTCTTAAAATCAAATTATTTGGGGTATCTTGCTTGATTTATGCATTTGTTAATGATTAAGTCTATGTGTCTGCTTACTTGTTATTTGAGGTGAAATAGTTAGGATATACATGTTAGGGATATGACTCAGGCATTTCTTTGTTAGCCCTTTCTTACCATTCATTGCCTATCCCTGACATTAAAATTGTATCCTTAGTCAGCCCCTTTGAGCCAAAAATAAGATCTTTTTTGACACCCTATAATTCCATAATTGTGCCATAAGTGGAAAATTAGGTTGTTTGGAATGAAAAGTGTTGAAAAAGGACAAAAAGAGAAGTAAAAAAAATTGGATGCACCCCAATGAAAAAAAATGCAAAAGCTTAAGTTTGGGGGTGTCTGTTATTCACAATGCACCTCATTCTCTCTAAATAAAAAGAGGGGAAAGATAGGTACGAGATTAAAGAGGAAATCAAAAGAAAAGGGAAGAGTTGAAAGAAAAAGAGCTTATGATACGTAAGTTGAGCCTAAATGCCTATTTTATTTACCTACCCCTGCCTAAGCCTATATTACAATCCTGAAAAATCCTGAAGATCTCTAGTATGTGTACCCATGATTAGTGGAGAATAGCAAGTAAACAGGCCATAGAATTTTGATATTGACATGCATAGGTTAAGTGTTCTTACGTCCATTGAGAATGATTGAATTGAATTTGCGAAATATCTGACTTAAGAGTTTTAGAAGGCTAAAAATCCATGTTATATGTTCCTGCATATTATCCTACTAACCTTCATGTTTTTCTAGTGGCAATTGTGCAGCAGATTGATCAGTGTCTTTGAGTCCTTTTATTTTCCTTTCCTTCGTGTCTTTGTCTCTATTTCTGATCTTTACTCGAGGGCGAGCAAATGTTAAGTTTGGGGTGTTTATTAGGCGTATTTTATATACACCTTTTGAGTCATTTTCAGTTAGTCTTTGGCCCATTTTTTGTACAAATACATGTCAGGGGTCCATTTTTTGTACAATATCGTCCTCAGGGCAAGACCCCTGAAAATGAGTAAAATACTAACTAAAATGACTCAAAAAGCATATACAAAATACGTCTAACAAACACCTCCAAACTTAACCTTTGCTCGCCCTCGAGTAAAGATCAAAAATAGAAACAAAGACACGAAAGAAAAGAAAATAAAAGGACTCAAAGACACTGATCAATCTGCTGCACAAGTGCCACTAGAAAAGCATGAAGATTAGTAGGATAATATGCAGGAACATATAGCATGGATTTTTAGCATTCTAAAACTCTTAAGTCAGATATTTCGCAAATTCAATTCAATCATGCTTAATGGAAGTAAGAACACTTAACCTATGCATGTCAATATCAAAATTCTATGACATGTTTACTTGCTATTCTCCACTAATTATGGATACACATACTAGAGATCTTCAGGACTTTTCAGGATTGTAATGTAGGCTTAGGCAGGGGTAGGTAAAAATAGGCATTTAGGCTCAACTTATGTACCATAAGCATTTTTTCTTTCAACTCTTCCCTTTTCTTTTGATTCTCTTTTTAATCTCGTACCTATCTTTTCCCTTCTTTTGTTTCGAGAGAATGTGGTGCATGATGAATAACAGGCACCCCCAAACTTAGGCTTTTGCATTTTTTTTTATTGGGGTGCATAAATTTGTTCACTCTCTTTTCGTCTTTTTTCAACACTTTGCATTCCAAACATCTCAAGTTTTCACTTATGGCACTAAATATGGAATTATAGGGTGTCAAAGAAAGATCTTATTTTTTGCTCAAAGAGGCTGACTAGGGATACAATTTTAATGTCAGGGATAGCCAATGAATGGTAAGAAAGGGCTAACAAAGAAATGTCTGAGTCTTCTCCCTAACATATATATCCCAACTATTTCACATCAAATAACAAGCAAGCAGACACATAGACTTTATTTTTAACAATGGATAAATCAAGCACAATTACCCCAAATAATTTGATTTCATGAATTCTTGGCATATCTAACTTAAGCGTTCAGATTTTCTGCTTCTAATTCCATTACATTATCCCACTTTACTTCATTAGGAGTTTCAAATAACTACAGCATGCATGATCATTAAAAAAAATTATGACTCAAAAATACTCAAAAACACCCAAAACAAATCA
The DNA here is from genome assembly GCA_029844215.1 of Przewalskia tangutica. Classification (NCBI taxonomy): domain Eukaryota; kingdom Viridiplantae; phylum Streptophyta; class Magnoliopsida; order Solanales; family Solanaceae; genus Przewalskia; species Przewalskia tangutica. The sequence goes on along the minus strand of CM056731.1, from coordinate 36,911,268 downwards.
AAAAGACTCAAAAACAATAAGACACCCCCAAACTTAATCGACACATTGTCCCCAATGTGTGAAGACTAAAAATAGGGACAACTTACTGACACAACACAACAGTCATAACGGAGGTCTGGAAGGAAGAATTCTGGAATTTGCACGGAATCTGGCTCTCGAAACCTTCGGTGCCACGGCCTTGAGATTCGGCGCGTGGCACCCAAAATTCTGCGGGCTCTCTGAACTCTTGGCGCCACGGTCCTGATTCTGGGTGTCGTGGCGCTGATGACGAATTTTTCTTGTTTCAGCATTTTTGCTCCTTTTTCCTCAGAGTTAGCTTTCAGGCCAAATGTCATCCAACAACACAAGACAAGAACCCAAGACCGTGAGACTGTTCAAGACAAAATAAAACAACTAAAACAAAAATTAAAATAACATAATAAATAAACATTGGGTTGCCTCCCAACAAGCGCTGTCTTTAACGTCTTTTAGCCGGGCGCAGTTAACCTTTACTAGTGCCCGGTGGATTCTTCTGCGAACTGCTTGCAATCCGCACAACTAGTGTTGCAGGTCTCACTTTTCCTACAACACCTTTGTCGAACAAGGACCTCAGATCTAAGATTATCCCCCAATTCCACATGACATGCTTGTCTTTTAGGCTCTCTATAATGTAGGGATCAGTGAATCTCCCTACATCTCTCAACTTTTGGGGGTGCCCTTGAGGGTATGGACTTTCTGGTTGAGGGTCAGCAATGACCTTTGGTGTAGTCTTTTCCGCAATAGGGTGGTCCTCAGTGGCCTCTTCTTTATCTACACCAACTATCTCTCCAAATTCTTCAACAGTTTGTCGTGGTCCAGGTTCCACAATCTGCTCAACATTCCTCGTAACTGGGTCACTTGGTGGACTTTCTTGAGGTGTAATGGTTACCATGTCCATCAGTTTCCCGATTTGTAGTTTCCAATTCAGAATCTGTTCCATTGGAGTTTCCAAGTTCTGAAGAGGGGGTCTTACTTCCACCAAGAATTGAGTTTGGACGGTTGTGAGTGCCAACAATGCTGCTCTCAATTCGTCTGGCTCCTCGGATGGGGCCTGAATCTGTGGCTGTTGAAATTGCCCTTGAGGATTCTGGCACTGAGTGAGCCTAAGTAAGGCTTCCTGCAGCTCGTATCGATCTTTCTGTGGAACCCGTGGGTTAACTTGATGTTGATGATACTGCTGTTGTGGATAGTAGTTGTAGTACTGCTGCCCCTGATAGTAGTAGTATTTTCTTTTCTTTTCTTTTTTCTTTTTTTTGTAGAACGCACGAATTTTACCTGCAAAATAAGAAAAACAAAAAAACTGATAAAAAGATGCTCGCAGAACAAGTTAGAACAAGTTAGTTCTTGGAGCAACCAAATTAGAAATAAGAATAGATAAATCGATATTGAAATACGCCAATCCCCGACAACGACGCCAAAAACTTGTTAGTGATTTATCCACACGGTTAACGCAAGTGACAAGTAATATAGTCTGGGTAAAACCGAATATTGTCCTCAGGGACTGATTTTCAAGTACAGGTTATCTATTCTATAGTATCTATTTGGTTAACGTTAATTGGTTTAGAATTTTAGACTAATAATGCAGGAAATAACTAATTATAAGAAGACTTCGATTTAAATCAGTTATGATGGAGAATTAGGGCTTCCAAGATCATCAACTATCCACTCTATTCAATCATTAATGCAACAATAAAAGTTCTTCTTCTATGTTAAGATAGCAGGTTAACTAAGCCGTTTTATATTCCGGTTAGGATATATAAACACTCAACCCCGATGCAGAACCCTTCTATCTTTCGATGATAGGATTTACCACAAAGGAGAATTAAGAACAATAACCTATTAAACTACACAAGTATCGGGGTACTTTCGTCCACGATTTTAACCTATGTTTATTCAACTATAGCATATTCACAATCTCCTATTTCGGATCTCGATTAGAAATCATATATGTGATGATAATTAGTGATCAATAAATTACCAAGCAATCAAAGCAATTATTGAATAAATCTCAACTATATAAAAAAGAAACCAAAACTAATGCATTAATTTATGAATAAGAGTTTCAAGCGAATCACAAGAAAATCCCTAATAAGTAATTAGCTCCTAGCCATAGTCACGCTAAGAACTAATACAATCTCCATACATGAACTGAAATAAACAAAGCAAAAGAGAGAAAATACTTAAGAACAAGTCTCCAAGCCTTCTAGCATCCAAGAGTTGTGTTGTGAAATATTTACAAGGTGGATGAGTGTAGAATGGTGGTATGAGGAGGTCTGAAGGATGATAGATTAATGAGCAGGGTTTTAGGGATTATATAGGTTCTGTAGGTAGGAAAAGTTATCCTTTGTGGACTCTGAAAACGTGTCAAATTCGGCCCAAAACGTCAAAAATCCCGTATCGGCGTCGTGGCCCTGAGATTGGGCGCCACGGCGCCGAAAAATCTGCACGTTTTCGGAAATTTCAGGGGTCGGTGTCGCGGCGCCGGTGACGGTTTTTTTTTAATTTTTCGTTTCTTGTCCCTTTTTTCGTCCGGACTTCGTCTGATCTCTTCTATACTTCCCGAGACTTTTTAGACTTCAATTATTGGCCCTTTTGTGTGCAATTCCATCTCAAATAAGCTCATTTCCTCTCCTTTTTGCCATTTCTCCATTTCTGACTGTTGTGACACAAAAGAAAGGAAAACGACCCTAATACTATACTAAACATCAACAAAATGAGTAAAATACTAACTAAAAATAACTCAAAAAGCGTATACAAAATACGCCTAACAAACCCTCCAGAGTTTTTCGGGTCACAGCCCGAGGATGATCAGCATGAGTTCATCCGATAGATGCAGCGTACGCTGAGGGTAATCAAGACTTCGGAGACTGAGTCTGTGGAGTTGGCTTCATATAGGATGCGGGAAATAGCTACTAACTGGTACGAGTCTTGGGAGTTTTATAGAGGAGAGGATGTTCCTCCAACTACATGAGATGAGTTTACAGAGGCATTCTTTGGTCACTTCTTACCTTCAGAGATGATAAGGGCTAGAGTTGATAGATTCCTACAGTTGAGGCAGAGTGGTAGGAGCATTCGCGAGTATAGCCTGGAGTTTGATTCATTTGATAGATATGCGCCTACGATTGTGGCTGATATGGTTGATAGAGTTAATCGCTATGTGATGGGACTCGATCGCTATTTGACTGATGGTTGCATGGAAGTGGCTCTTCAGCCAGGTATGGATATTGCCCGGATACAGGTATATGCGCAGGGGGTGGAGGAGCGACATAGAGGGCGTCGGCGACGAGGAGCACGGCCCGAGGCGGCGTAAGAGGGCTAGGTCGACTGGATATTTTGGCAAGTTTCGAGGCGGGCAGCCTCAGCAGCCTGTTAGATATTATTCCAGCCTATACATAGTGCACCTCCACAGTCTGGTAGGAGAATCGATCGCATCGGGTATTCAGGGGATGGTCAGAGCTCCAGGGCTTCAGGTTCGCAAATGTACAGGGGTTCTAGCCAGTCGAGGCCACCTTTACCTCGGTGTTCTCGTGCAGTAGACAGCATTTTGGGGAGTCCCGTGTTCCTACAAGTGCTTGTTTTTCTTACGGTCGTCAAGGCCATATGAGGAGGGAATGTCCTTTTAGAGATGGTACAGGTGGGATGACTCAGCCTACTGGGTCAGTTGCTGGTTCATCATCTTCCATAGCTATACGCCCCGCAGGGAAGGGTGTTCATACGCCAGCAGGCTGTGGTAGAGGTCGTGGCAGAGTTTCTATTTCTGGCGGTCCTTCGAATCGCATTTATGCTTTGGCCAGTAGACACGATCAGGAGGCGTCACCGGATGTTGTCACAGGTATATTATTGATCTTTTTCCGTGGCGTATATACATTGATAGATCCAGGTTCCATTTTATCCTATATATCTCCTCTTGTTGCTAGTAGAATTGGAATAGAATCTGAGTCGATAGAACCATTTGAGGTATCTACACCGGTAGGAGATTCGGTCATGGCTAGGCGGGTATATAAAAATTGTCCGGTGGTTATATATAGTCGTCGCACCATAGCAGATTTAATAGAGTTAGACATGACTGACTTTGATGTGATTATGAGTATGGATTGGTTAGCTTCTTGTTATGCTAACGTTGATTGTAGAGAGTAGTTGGTTCGATTTCAGTTTCCAGGCGAACCAGTTATAGAATGAAAAGGGAATATCGCATCGCCGAGGGGTAAGTTTATTTCATACCTCAAGGCAAAGAAGATGGTCAGAAAAGGCTATATTTATCACTTGGTTCGGGTGCATGATACAGAAGCTGAGGTACCGACTCTTCAGTCAGTTTCGGTAGTTAGTGAGTTCTAGATGTATTCCCAGATGATCTTCCGGGTCTTCCAGTTGTTGAAGGACAAGTTGACTACGACTCCAGTTCTAACTCTTCCTGAAGGACTAAAGGGTTATGTCATTTATTGTGATGCTTCGGGTGTTGGGCTAGGTTGTGTGTTGATGCAGCATGGTAAGGTTATAGCTTATGCATCCCGACAGCTCAGGAAGCACGAGAAGAATTACCCTACTCATGATTTGGAGTTAGCGGCAGTGATACATGTTTTGAAGATATGTAGACATTATTTATATGGATTTCATGTTGATATTTACACGGATCACAAGAGTCTCCAATATATCTTCAAGCAGAAGGAGTTGAACTTACGGCAGAGACGGTGGTTAGAGTTACTAAAAGACTATGATGTTGATATCTTGTACCACCCAGGAAAAGCCAATGTGGTAGCATATGCTCTTAGCCATCGATCTATGGGTAGCTTGAAGGATGTGCAACCGAAAAGAAAGGAGATGGTTCGTGAGATACACCAGCAAGCGAGCCTTGGAGTCCGGTTGGCCGATTCCGGAGACAGTGGAGTTCTTATTCGAGGAGTTGTCGAGTCCTCTATCATAGAAGAGGTGAAGAGGCATCAGTATGAGGATCCTATTCTGGCATGGTAAAGAGATGCAGGTCTTCGAAAGGAGAAAACTTTATTTGAGGTTGCACCTGATGGGGTGCTACGGTATGAAGGCAGGTTGTGTGAGAGGCACATAATGCTAGGTATTCTATTCATCTGGGGTCAACAAAGATGTATCATGACCTCAGATGCATATATTGGTGGGATGGCATGAAAAGGGACATAGCGGAGTTTGTTGCGTAGTGCCCGAATTGTCAACAGGTTAAGGTTGAGCATCAGAAGCCTGGTGAATTATTGCAGGAGATAGAGATCCCGGATTGGAAGTGGGAAGTGATTAATATGGACTTCGTTACAGGCTTACCTCGTACTCAGAGGAAGTATGACTCCATATGGGTTATTGTGGATAGGCTGACGAAATCAGTCCATTTTCTTCTAGTCATGACTACTTACTTAGCTGAGGACTATGCTAGGCTATACATCAGGGAGATTGTGAGATTGCATGGGGTTCCCACATCTATTATATCAGACAGAGGATCTTAGTTTACAACTAACTTTTGGAGATCGTTCCAGAAGGGATTGGGGACACAGGTGAGTCTTAGCTCAACATTTCATCCTCAGACTGATGAGCAGGCAGACCGTACTATTCATACACTAGAGGATACATCGAAAGCCTGTACTATTGACTTCAGAGGTAGCTGAGAGGATCATTTACCACTCGTTGAGTTTGCGTATAACAACAGCTACCATTCTAGCATTTAGATGGCCCCGTACCAGGCCTTATAATGGGAGGAAGTGCAGGTCACCTATTGGTTGGTTTGATGTAGGTGAGACTAAGTTACTTGGCCCAGACATGATTCAACAAGCTGTTGATAAGGTGAAGCTTATCCAAGAGAGATTATTAGCAGCCCAGAGTCGACAGAAGTCTTATGCAGATAATCGACGTCAACGCTTAGAGTTTCAGCTTGATGATTGGGTATTCTTGAAGGTATCACCCATGAAGGGTTTGATGAGGTTCGGTAAGAAAGGAAGCTTAGCCCGAGAGGCCTTATCAGGTTTTTCGTAGGATAGGCAAGGTTGCCTATGAATTGGATCTCATCTGATTTGAAAGTCGTCATCCAATTTTTCATGTATCGATATTGCGTATGTGCATTGGTGATCCTTCTAGAGTATTCCCAGTAGATGATGTCCAGGTGACAGAGGAGTTGTCTTATGAGGAGAGTCTCATAGCCATACTTGATCGCCAGGTTAGAAGGTTACGGACTAAGGATGTGGCTTCCGTCAAGGTATTGTGGCGGAACAATAATAGGGAAGAGATGACGTGGGAAGTAGAAGATGAGATAAAGAGGAAGTATCCTCACTTGTTCCCGATGCCTATAGGTAATTCCAATCCCTATTTGACTATTTTGATTGATGAATGAGACTATGTGTTATATTGTGGTCATGTGAGGCATCTTTGTATTTGTTGAGTATAGGTTGGTAGGTATAATTAAAGGAGACTATGTCGAAATCTGTATAGCTTGAAACTTATTATGAACATTCGGGATGAATATTTCTAAGGAGGGAAGAATGTCACACCCCGTAATTCTGGGGCATATAAGTGAGAACATAACTAAGGAAAATAAGATTTGAACGTTGGAAGGAAAGTATATTTATATATTATAATTTTGGATACAATAAATGTGACGACGAGAAGTAATACTAGTAGTTGAATTCTTTCCAATAGAGTTATGGACTTAGTGTTATATTATTAAGTCTTGGCATTATGAGGTAAGGTCCATCGAAAATTTCACAATTTTTGGCTAAGTGTGGGAGATATTTTGTGAAGAGAAAGACAAATGGACAAGTGGGGTTCATGGGTCCCCCCTCCACTTGTCCTACAAGCACTAATTATATGCAAGGCTTGCAAGGCTTGCAAGACTTCTTTACCTTAGCTCACAAATATCTTTCTCCTTCAAACCTCTCTTATCTCTTCTTTCACCTACAAGATTTGAAATCCATAGCCAAGAGAAGACAAGTTAACTTATTTTCCAAGATTAAGCTCTTTAACTAAGTTTTAAGCCAAGTTAACTCTCCAAAATAGTGGGTCACAGTTTTTGGCTTCAAAACTGTCTTGAAACCCTAAGTTTGGAGATGAACTTTATGGAAGTAAAACATGAAATCAAGATGGTTACAAGCTTGTAGAGGATACGTGTGTGTTATTGTAACGTGAAGATGTGGTGTAAAAGTGAAGTAGTGGCCGAGACTTAGGGATGGTTTTGGCATAAGATTAAGGTTGACGTGCTAATTGAGACGTGTTTTACTTATCGTGTTGGTATAGCCGATAAGGTATGTGAAACTATCATTTCTTCTTTTAACATGATTCATATGAAGTAAGTGTACGGCGGACGTACATAGTTTTATTGGATCCTAATCCTGAATGATACATGATATTATAGTGCCTTGGTTTTTCTAAAATAAAAGTTCACTTTAAAGATTTTATTGAGAGTCAAAGGATGATTTAAACTACACATGGTTGCTCATGATAGTTATTCGTGCATGTGTTATTATTCCATTTACCGAGTCCCATAATGGGCCGGCAATGTTCACCGAGTCCCTCACTAGAGGGTCGACAATGTTATATGTATTATGATTCCATGGACATGTATCCATGATGCGAGTATAGATACACATGACAGTCGTGCGCAGATCCTAGCACTTGTTCACCGAGTCCCTAGCTAGAGGGCCGTCAATGTTTATATGTATATGATTCCATGGACATGTATCCATGATGCGAGTATAAATACTCATGACAGTATATGATTGCATGGACATGCTTCCATGATGCGGGTATAGGTACCCATGATAGTATATAACTCTCATTTTTTAAAAGGCACAGTTGATTCTCATTTTTATAAGGCACGGTTGACTCTCTATTTTATATGGCACGGTTGAATCTGGTATTTCGATTATCATATTTGTCTCTGTCATATTTGTCCAGTTATGATCTTATTTACAGTACTTTATGTTTACATAGTACATTGTTGTACTGACCCTCTTCTCCGGGGGGCTGCGTTCATGCCCGCAGGTATAGGTACTCAGTTTGGTGATCCGCGAGTTTAGGATCTTTGTTCAGCTTATGGGATAGCTCCATTATTCCGGGGCTTATCATTTTGGTACAGATCTTGATTATAGGCTTATGTATATTCAGGGGTACGGCGAGGCCTTGTCCCGTCATTTCACTGTCATACTATTAGAGGTATGTAGTCATGTGTGGGTTGGACATATGTACAGTTATAGTTCGTTTGGATATTTCTATGTACAGTGGCAGCCTTGTCGGCTTGCCTGTTTTATTATACGAGTTTGCTATTACAATTCAGGGGACAAGGTCCTTTTTGTTATGTGATTATGAGTTTTTCTTAGCTTCCGTTGATTATATGTGATGTGTGGGTGTAAGGGTGCCCAGGTAGGGCACCAGTCGCGGCCCATCGGTTCGGGTCATGACAGTAAAATCTACTAGACTTTGTCAATCGCAAAAACAAAATTGATGGTTCAAATTAAAAGTGGTCGTAAAATATAATCTGCAGAACTGAAACTGATTTTTTCAACTTAAACTCCCCGTCTTAAATTTTTAAACTTCTGAACCATGAACAAGGCTTAGTTTAGAGGTACGGGGTGCTATAATATCTCCCTCTTGAGATCATTCATCCTCGAATGATGGGTCATGGTCAAGAATAAGACTGGTCAAGGCATGAGTACATAAGCATGAAGAAACATGACATGGAGCATGAGAACTGAATGACATGATTACATGTAAATATGAGTATGGAGACTTGGATCATGAGTACTGAATACATGAACGTGAAACATGAGACATTTGTCCTCGATTGGTGAATAATGGTTAAAATACTACTCACTCTGGAATTTTACAAAAAAAATGGCAGAATTTCCTTTGTAAATAGAACTATCACAACATCTCTCAAACACCTACCAATTAACTAGAGTATCAACATAAGCCTCATAGAGCATCTTAATACACATGATATGACAAAATGTATTTACTGAAATATGGACGTGACTATCATGAATACTGAACTGACATGAATACTGAACTGACATGAATACATGGATAGTAGGCTGAATGAATACATAAACACTATACATGGAATTTGGAAAAGAAGTTGTAGGCATGAGTGACATGAGTACTGGAACATGAGCATGAACATGACATGACTACATGGACGTGAGGAGCATGATATAAGACATGAATACATGAAGACACTGCAAGAAAGTATAGAATTGACAACAAAACTTTAGCAACAATAAATATATTATTGCTAAAAATGTAAATCGCAACAAAAATTTAATATATTGTTGCTAAAAAATATAAATGACAACAAGAAAATAATTTCTTGTTGCGAAAATTTTTCGCATCGAAGGTTATTTGCAATGGAATGCAACAACTTTTGTTATTGCAAAAAGTACTTTTGGCAACAACATCCAACATATGACAACAAAAATGTTATTGGCAAATGTCTTTCTTCCTGTAGTGAAACTGGCTGACATGAATACATGAGTGTTAAACTGATATGAGATCTGAAATATGGATATCATAGCATGGAATCTGAATGCTAAAACGTGAATGCTACATCAGGATATCTGAATGTTGAACGGATGAGAGATCTGGATATTGAACTGACATGAGGTCTGAATACTTGAGGTAGTTAGCTTGTGAACTTGATGATATTTCATAGGATCCTTTATGATCTAATATATTTGGGACTAACTTGTATTTCTTCTCAAATCTCATGGCGCCTTTCATAGACAAAATTTTCTAAAAACCCCCAATCGTTAACATAAAACTCTGAAGCTCTGCACTGTATATTCGCATAGGGTTCTTGCGACTCTTAGCCATTTCAAACCCTCCTGAACTAATTTAAAATTTTCAACATCCTAATTGTTCAATTCTAGTCCTAGCAATTTCGTTTTGCCAACTTCATACCAACCAATAGGTGATCTACACATTCATCTATACAAGGCTTCGAACGGTGTCATCTTGACACTAGCATGATAATTGTTATTATGAGTAAATTTAATGAGAGGCAAATGATCATCCCAGTTACCTTTAAAATCTAGGACACATGCTCTCAACATATCTTGAAGTGTTTGGATAGAACGATATGTCTGACATCTATTTGAGGATGATAAATGGTACTGAGATGGTATTCAGTCCCTTCTAAAAAGGACTTCAAAGAAATTTCACTTAGAACTGCGCACCTCGAACCAATCCAATGGACATCTGAGCCCCATGGAATCTGGAACTTTTCTGAATATATAACTTGACATAATCTTTTGTTGAATCGGATTTCGCTTGCTACCAATTTGGAAACTTAGCCACGAAATTGGCTACATTATTCTTCATGTCATTCCACCAATAAACCCTCTCGAAGTCATGACACATTTTCGTAGAGCTTAGGTAGATAGAATATTTGAAATTGTGCGCATCTACCATACTTCTCTCTTTGCATCTACATCTGAGATGTAAAATTTTCCTTGGTACCTTGGAGTACCATTACCTCTTCCTTATTCAAAAATCATGGATTTATGTCTGTGAATCCCTTCCTTTAGCTGCAATAGATAGGGGTCATGAAACTGTTTTCCTCTTTTTCTCAACTCCTAAGGAGGGTTTGGCTTTGTTCTGCACAAACATTCTATCATCTTCGGGGTCCAAAAGTTGAACTCTTAGGTTTTATAAATAATAAACTTCTTTCATCATGATTCACTTGCCTGTCTCAATATGAGCTAAACTATCCATACTTGATTTCTTTTTTAGATACTTCCTAAAATACTCATAGTACTATTGTGTGCTAAGTCTTTGACCAACATCCTGAAGAATTGAGTATTGTGTGATGGCACTACAGTTGTGACACATAATTGGGCATGATCTTAATGCTTTTCTCTGACCACTTAATTGATAATAATCGATTTTGACATAAGTCAATCGATGATCATTCTACTCACTTCACGTTTCTTGTACATACGAGACACAACCTTATGAAGACTATCTCATTACGCCTTCATTACTGAACTAAGGTCCTTCATATCTCATGATAACCCTTCTCGCTTTCAAATATTCAATTATACTCATTGACAATTTACATATTTCTCTCTTTGATCAAAGGTTAAAATCTTATATTTTGGGATCATTCTCTCTCGTTGGGATCCAACCAATTTTCCTCAACTTCTGCAATTATTTTCACTCTATGTCACTAACAGCTCACCTTTTGACTTACTACTGAGCGATCTTCCTTACTAGAAAAATTAAATTACTTACATGAAAGGAAAATTTAAATTACTTATAAAGACTGAATTACTGGCATAATCTCTCTTAACAACTTAACTTTGCTCACACTGCTAGTATTATGGAGACCTATTTTGGATAACTCTAAAATACTATTCTTCTATAACTTCCTCTCTTACTACTTAGCTGATTTTATTCTCCTACTGTCACTTTACTTCATATTTATCTTAAACTTTTTGGGTTCTAATACGCATTTGGTGTATTCAAACTGCTACCCACTCACCAGTGTTAGGTAATGAAATCAAATCGTACATCTACTAGTTCTGCTAAAATTGCTAATTCACTATATCTACTCAAAACTTACTTACTATTCCCTATTAAAAATCTGATGGCATCATGTTCTCTGGTTCTATCCTGAATGCTAAGATGAAACGTAGATTATTTCTAGCTTCCCTCGTCATCCGACCATATTTTGTGATTGTACATTATCTTTTTGTACTATAGATATGGATCACGCTTGGGGGAAATTTCATCAATCTTAAATGATAAAAAATAAAAATATCCAACCCCAAGCTTTCTATACACTTTAAAATCATATCATACTATACACATCCGGGGTAACACTTACTCACATAATTTAAGGGGAACTGTCAAATCTTCTTATCTCATAATAGTAATTGTTTCCCGTAATAACTTACTAGCATCATACTCTCTGATTCTAATATGAATAAACTTAAATGATTTAAAACTATTCTCAGAAATTTAATATCATTTGCTCATAACTTGTGAAAATGCATGAAAACATACATATATAAGTTCATGAAATCTAATAGTAATTGTTCATGACTTGTAATTTTAGTACCCATGAAATTCAAGGTTATGGACATTCATGAATTATGCACGGATTTCTAATCCATAATGGAGTATCAAAAATACAATAACGAATTAATAATATTACATGGTATATCATGATACATATAATTTAGGGCTATCATGAAATTGAAATAAAACCCTAAGTTATGAAATTCATGGATTTCATGAAAAACGTGGTGTGGGGAAGAACGTTGATGTTCCCACACGTGGATATAAGCTCTACATATCTTATTCTCTTCAATAACTATCTTAAAAAGCTAAATTTGGAAGAAAGAACTAAAAGTTTGAACCTTGAAACCTTGGAATGGGTTTATCTTGAAAATCCTAGGTTAATAACAATGGATTCTACTTAAAATTCATGTATATATGTTAGAATTATTAGAAATTGCATGAAATAGGCTTACTTTGATGTTGGAGAAAGTGGGGAAGAGAGGAACTTCGTGCTAGGGTTTGGAAGAAGTAAAAACTGATTTTTAGAACTAAGTCTGCGTATTTATATTTTTCATGTTGGAAGAATTTTACGGTCGAAATTGACAGCCCGTCAAATATTTTTCGGTCTGAGTCTGGACCGTCAAATTTTCTATGATCCGTATAAATGGACCGTCAATCAAAAATGCAATTTTTCAAAGACTTATAAATTTTGCGGGACTGATACGGTTAGAAAGGACGAAATGTATAATATTTTACGGTCCATAAAATTTACTGGGCTCATCAATCTCAAAAACAAAATTGATGGTTCAAATCGATGATCCGTAAAATACTTTACGATCCGTATGAATTGGACGTAAAATCTGATCTGCAAAACTAAAACTGTTTTTTAAATTTAAATTCCCCATCTTAAATTCTCAAACTTCTGAATCATGGACATGGCTTAGTTTAAAAGTATGAGATTTTACATCAATCTTCATCCCAAAATTCAAAAACTTTTCGGGAACACGATTACTTCTTTTTTTTGTTGACGAAGGAACCATGCCTACTTCTTTTTCGCATGGGTAAAACTAAACCCTCGAGGACGCGATGCAAAAAAAACCACCAACCTAAACCAACCACACTTATGTGTTTCACAACAAAGCAGAAGTGAGAAGAAATGATCGATCTTACCAAAGAGACACCATATTTTAGAATAACACTTTTTTTCTTTTGCACAAATTAGAAAAAACTAGTCACTGAAATAATTTATACATCTCATATGTATATTACCGCTCATAAGATTTCATTCCTCACTGTAATAGTTGGGATTACTTCAGTAATGTTTATCCAGCATTAAAGGCGTCTTCCGAAATTTGGGTTCTTAAGATATACAATTACACACGCATACGCACACTTACGCTGATGCAAAACATGTGTATATTTTATTGACCTATAATAATATATACATATTATTTTCATGATCTCAAGAATAATTTCTAAGTACTAATGTAAGTTTAATTAATGTCTTACTATCTTGAAAATAATCTTCCACATATTTTATGCATGCTACCAAACAGTATCTCAATTAATTAATTTTATGGTATGCAAATAAAATATATTTTGAGACCATTGCATAATAAACATCTACCCTAACATTTACAAAAAATAAACTTCATAAATCACATAGGGTAGAAAATTAAATATAAAAAGAGTGAAAGTAGAACCTGATTTTTGTTACCACCTATCAATCTTCGAGCACTAATGTCATGATTTATAGATTTCTTGCCAAAGTCACTAGATATTTATTGTCCATACATATAAAATAATTTGGATGCCAAATCCCATTATCCAAAACCAATTCAATATGACCTTTAACTTTTGAATGCATATTTTATCTAAATGATACAACAATATTTCAGTAATTTAAGAAACATGAAAATAATTATGTATCTTGCAAATCCTTCCACACCAGTACGCTCATATGCTTTGCAAATGATTAATGTATTTTTCTACCAAAATTATTTGCAAAGCGAAATATTTTGAATTTTGAAAGAAATAACCTCCTGAGATGTCTTGTTGTATCTAAAATGACTTCGAGCATCTAGCTTCACCATTGATGCCTGCTCTCTCCTTCTTCGGCACTTCCCAATAGATTCAGTAGCACCGATTATGAACTTGGAAAGAGAATAACACTGTCTACTCACACCGGCAAGGACCGTGGAACGTCGTTCATGCCAAGGTTGTATGTCTTTTTTCAACCTACTCAAGTCTAACCACCTTCAAACAATTCAGTCAGTAGGAAAGTCATATCACTGAACATTGGACCTTTTCATCCGATTTAAGACAAAGGAATGGTCCAGATCCATAATCTGCTTCCATCTATCTTGAATGAGGAAATATTGGCGGGTATATTCGAACTGAACTGCTTGATTCTCAACAAGGGTTGGTGTGGCATACTTCCCCCTTGTTTGCCGATTGAAGAAAGCCTTATATGGCTTCAACCAAGCGAGAAAGACCTTAGGTTTTCGTGGCATTGGATTTGAAAGAAATAATCCATTGATTATTCTTATTAATGAATGGGTAGGAAAATCCTAATCCTACTATACATCTAAAACCCTATTCTATTTGGAGACTAACTATACAATTATGGTAATAGTACAAGTCTAATTATACTACAATATACTTTTCTAATATACATAATATTTGGAATGTCACAAACTGGACATATATTGGGCCAGTGGGATTATTCCGTGACAATGTAATATATATACAATATACTTTGTATTGTATGTATATTTAACACACACCCTCAGTCATAGCCCGCGGTCTTCGTACGCTGAGACTGTCTCTAAAATCCTAAAAAAAAACCGAGGGTAGACCCTTTGTAAAGATGTCTGCAATTTGATATCTGGAAGGGACATGACAGACGCGTACTTGTCCACGAGCTACCTTGTCTCGAATAAAATGGATGTCCATCTCAATATGTTTAGTGCGCTGGTGCTGAAATGAATTTCCAGAAAGGTAGATGACACTAATGTTATCACAATACACCAAGGTAGATTTCTCAATAGGACAATAAAGTTCTAATAGAAAATTACGTAACCAACATGACTCGGAGTCGGAGACCACTTGGCTACCCCTGATACTCGGCCTCTGCACTCGAACGTGAAATCGTGGATTGACGTTTGGCAGACCATGAGACCAAGTTATTATCAAGAAATATACAATAGCCAGACGTAGAACGCCTGGTGTCATGACAGCTCCCCCCCCCCCCCAATCAGCATCTATATAGGAGATAAGTGTAGACACCTACGAAGGATACAAATGCAAGCCATAATCAAGTATTCCCTGAATGTACCTAAGAATGCGTTTGAGCGCATTCATATGTTCAATCTTGGGATCATGCATAAACAAACACACATGATGTATGGCATATGTAATATCAGGCCGCGTGAACGTAAGATACTGAATGACCCCTGCAAGACTACGATAGTAGGTCGGATCCTCATAGGGAGAGCCAGCTGCAGCACCCAGCTTTGGTTTAGTATCAACTGGAGTAGAAGTGGACTTACAAGATAACATCTCAGCCCTCTCAATGATCTCAGCTGCATACTTCTTTTGTGATAAGAACAGTACACCTGCATGATGAGTGACAGCAATCCCCAAAACATAACTCAATGGCCCCAAGTCTTTCATGGCAAACTCAGAACTGAGCATTGTCATAATAGACTGACATAATGCATCAAAAGAGGCAGTCAAGATAATATCATCCATATATAATAGTATATAAGCCATCGAAGAACCCCGACGATAAATGAATAATGAATTATCAAACCTGTTGTGAGAGAACCCAATAGTCGAAATAGTCAGCAAACCTCTTATAACATGCTTTTGGAGACTGCTTAAGCCCATACAAGGACTTCTTCAACAAACAGACATGATGAGGATATCGAGTATCCCTAAACCCCAAGGGCTGATGCATATATATTATCTCATTGAGATCACCATGTAGGAAAGCATTCTTCACGTCTAGCTGATGAATGGGTCATGCTTTCGAAAGAGTGTCAGCCGATTTCCAAATGTTCAATGCAAGTGTACGTATCGTTCACAAGTAGTATAGTCTGATAAGACTGAATATCGTCCTCAGAGACAGGTTTCTAAGTACCGTTTATCTATTTTATGTTATCTATTTGACAATCGTTATTTGGTAGGGTTTTTGTTTAACTACTAGAATAATTGCAAGATTTAACTAAACTATTTAAGTTGTAATCAGTTATGAATGAATTAGGGCTTCCAAGATCCTCGACTATCCACTCTACTCAATCCTTAATGCGACTAGAATGACTTCTTCTTCTATGTTAAGATAGCGGTTAACTAGACTGTCTTATATTCCGGTTAGGATATATAATCGCTCAACCCCAGTGCAGAACCCTTCTATATTTCTATGATAGGATTTACCACATAGGAGGATTAAGAACAATAACATATAATGCTACACAATTATCGGGGTACTGTCATCCGCGATTTTAACCTATGTCTATTCAATTACAGCATATCCAAATCTCTCCTTTTCGGTTCTTGATTCGAAATCATATAGATTATGATAATTAGTGATCAATTAACTATCAAACTGTTACACCCCGTAATTCCAAGAGGATGAGATGAGAACGTACGAAGGGAAATAAGATTCGAAGTTGGAAAAAGAAAAAAAGTTGGCAGAATATTTTTGGACAGTTTTTCAGTCAACTTGGAAGCAGTATATCTCCTAGTATAATTGGGGTTTTAGGTGTTTCAAAAGCCTAATATGAATTTCATTGAGTCTAGTTTCCAACGCAAAAAACCGCTCGTCAATAGGACATCGGAGTAGAAAGTTATGGACGTTACAAGATCGGCTGACAGAACAGACAGAGTCAGGCGCGCGCTGCCGCAGTACGGGGCGCCGAAAGCTTGAAATTGTCTGAATTGCGAGTCGCGCGCCGGCTACAGGCTGGCGGGCGGGTTTTTTTTGGAAATAGGGTAAAAATAGAAGATATTTGTTGTAAAGGACCCCTGGGTGAGTGACAAGTGTCCCCCCAACTTGTGGAGCAAGATAAAGGCTATATAAGACATGTCTTGCTAGATTTAAATCATTTTGCAAGATTTCACCCAAATATTCTCTTCTCTTCTCTCTCAAATGGTTAAAACCCTAGGCCTAAATGAGATTTTTGGAAAGGCAACAAGAAGGAAATATGTTGGCAAGCTTGTAGGATATTAGTAGAGATGATTTTAGCGGGAAGAGGAATTTCAAAAAGAGGAGCTAAAGTTGCTAAGGATCGACTTGTAATCTTGGAGCATTTTTGGGCTAAATGAGGTATAATCTTCGTCTTACTTTTGTAATTGAAGATTCCATGTTATTATAAGTTAGAAATGATCATGTGATAGGTGTTATGAAGATTGATAAGTGTTATGGAAATTTGGAAGCTCAATCAAAATGACATGTTAAGCCATTTGAAATTGAAATACAAATTGGTCGATAATTAGAATCGTCGCATGTTTACCCACTTGAAGATTATAGTAGTTATAATCGATTGCGACTTGATATCATGTTATGCTAACAACTTGGATTGAAATGGAAATTGGATAAGAATTGGTATTGTTGCATCTCAATGTGGCCGAAATTGGACTAGTAGTTTGTATTAGTTTGTTATCTATTGTGGGCGGAATTTTACACGCCTAGTAGGCGTGTAATCCTATTGTTAATTGCATTGATTGGGCCTTAAATGTAGGCGTGTTTGGTTATTGAATTCGCCTTGAAAAAGGTGGCAAAGTGAGTAGAAACAAAGGAGGTCTTTGCTTTTTCCGTAGAATTTAGAGACTTTACACTTAGAATATTCTACGTTTGAAGTAAGAAGTTAATAGACGTACTATGGTCATTATAGGTTGACATACTACGTATGGCGAATTGGACTTAGCAAGTGGATTAAACCGAAGAGGTATGTGGAACTTTCTTATCTCTTGAGCATGAATAAGTTGTAAATGTATAGTACGGTAGACGTACAAGATTTTGACAATCTAGGCCTATTTGATATCCTTGGCTTATTTTAAGAATGTCCAAGTTGATTGAGTTAGGGAATTAACTCACTTGTTTAAATATTGAGGATATCTTGGTTATAAAGAAGTATGTAAGTTGCTAATGTATAGAGCTAGTATAACGGCTTTATGGAAAGTTGGTTATAATAGCTTTATGGAAGGTTAAAAAGAGTGGTTTACTCTAAGTAATTTAAGTATGTTAAATGACTTGAAATAACGAAAGGCAAATTGATTTAAAGGCATCAATTGTTTAAGGTTTTAAAAGAAAGAAGTCACTTGATTTAGAAGCCTATAATTTTATTTCTAAAAGATATTGTGACTTGTCTTGAAAAATAGTTATGACTTGATAATATGGTTATTAGTGTCTTGGAAGTTTTGTATGGAAAAGAGTCATTTTAAAAGAGTAGAAGTATGTAGTACTTGAGTTTATAAAATGAAAGTCTATAGATTTTATGAACTTGCCTATGTGTGCTGGTGATAGCCTTTGAGTGCAAGTGTTATGTTTTATTACGTTGTCGCGACTCTCGGTTGGAGGGTCGGCTGTCTTGTTGTAAGTTTACTTGGACGTACCGACAGTGATGTGGGATTCCACGGGTATGCTTCCATTATTTGTGTTACTCCTTGGACATGCTTGCGATGTGGGATTCCGGGGCATGTGACCAGGAGGCGGGTTAGATTCCCGGATTTATAATGTCATGTTAGTGCCTTAAGTAAGCTAAAATGAGAGTGTATATGCATAAGACTAATAAGAAGTTATGGGGATTTCTTAACTTGCTTATTTATTGTGTGACGACCGGTTGAGATAGGGTAAGAGTATAAGTGAGGGGTAAACCCCCAAGACGCTATACCACCTTCTCCAGGGTAAGAGTATAAATGAGGGGTAAACCCCCAAGACGTTATACCACTTGCTTTACCACCTTCTCCAGGATAAGAGTATAAATGAGGGGTAAACCCCCAAGACGTTATACCACCTGCTTTAGGGTAAGAGTATAAATGATGGGAAAACCCCAAGACGTTATACCACCTGTTTCCATGGATTTGCTACCCATGATTTGATCGTGAGTCTCCTATTTTTATGTTGTAAGTATACTCTTGATTACTCTATTGTTAGTAAGGCAATCGCGTAATCGTTAATTGAGTTATCATACCGTCTCGCTTTATTATAGACTTATGATTTCATTACTGATTTCTGTTCCACATATTTGGTACATGTTGTCGACCTTCGGCCGCGTCACGCCGCAGTAGTACAGATTCTTGATCCTCGCTCTTAGGATCACTGTTCATTGTTGAGAAGCCCCTTTATTCCGAGGCTTATCCTGGTATGGTCGGTTGTTGTACATTCAGGGTATGGCGGCCCCGTCCCGCCGAGTTGTTATTCTTAGAGGTCTGTAGTCACATTTGTGGATTGGGTTGTAAGAAAAAAAAATGTACTGTTTTATTTGTATGGTTTACGAAAGGTGGCCTTATCGGCTAGCCTGTTGTTATTTTTATGTTTAAGCTTAACAGTTGTGTATCTTCCGCTGCTATTCTCTGATGTGTACCGAAAGGGGTGCCCAAGTAGGGCACCAGTCGCGGGCCCGGGGTCGGGTCGTGACACAAACATTCATACCAATTATTGAATAGATCTTAATCAAGTGAAGAAGAAATCAACTAATGCATTAAATCATGAATAAAGTTTCAAGCGATTCTGCATAGTGGCACCGCGGTGCAGCCTTCTTTCGCTCTGAGTTGCCAACTTTTTGTCTTTTTCTCCTTAGGAGCACCTTTTCTGCCCATTGCTCGTTCTTTTTTTGCCATTTTGCCTTTTCGGACCGTTGTGACTCGAAAGAAAGAAAAACAAACCTACTACTATACTAAACACAACAAAAACTAGTAAAATACCAACTAAAAATGACTCGAAAGGCGTATACAAAATACGCCTAACACCCCCAAACTTAACTTTTGCTCGACCTCGAGCAAAGAAAAAAACAAAGACACAAAAATAAGAGACGCAAAGACTCAAATCAAGCAGCTGCACAAAGACTTAGAAACACAGGAAAGTCAGTTGGGATAATATGCAAGAACCGATATAGCATGAATTTAGCAATCTAGAATTTCAAGTCAGATATTTCGCAAATTCATTTCAATCATAAGTAATGGAAGCATGAATATCTAACCTATGCATATCAATTTCATTTAGTTTTATGGGTTTGTTTACTTGTTATTCTCCACTAATCATAGACATACATTCTAGAGATCGTCAGGATTTTCCAGGGTTGTAATGTAGGCTTAGGCAGGGGTAGGTAAAAGTTGGCATTTAGGCTCAAATTACGTACCATAAGCGTAGTTCTCATTCAACCATTTGATCCTTCTTTTTGGTATTCTTTTTCAGTTCATACCTATCGCTCCCCTCTTCTCTTTTTGAGAGCATGAAACACATTCACATAGGCACCCCCAAACTTAAGCTTTAGCATATATATTTTTTATTGGGGTGCATCAATTTTTCACTCTCTTTTGTATTTCTTTTTCACACTTCTTCATCCCAATTTTTTTTTTCAATTACTGTTTATGGCACACAAGAAAATCATAGGGTGTCAAAGAAATAACTTATTTTACGCTCAACGGGCCTGACTAGTGATACAATTTAGTGCAAGGTAGGCAATGAATGGTAAGAAGGGCTAACAACGAAATGCCTAAATCATCTCCCTAAGCATGTACATCATAACTATTTCGCCTCAAATAGCAAGCAAACAGACTTCACAGACATTTTCAATTGACAACACATAGGCTAAGCATCAAATATTCCAAATAATCAGATTTTCATGAATTTTTGACATATTTAACTTAAGCACGCATATTTTAGCTTTTCATTCCTACTACATTATCTCCCTTAGTTCACTAGGCGTTTTCAAGTAACTACAGCATGCATGACTCATAAAAAAATTGACTCATATAAAACACAAAAACAAACAAAAGACTCACAAAAATAAATTAAAAATAAATTAAAATGAAATAAATAAAATAAAATAAAAACTCCCCCCAAACTTAAACTATACATTGTCCCAAATGTGTAAAAGACTCAAAAATTAAAACGGGACGACTCACAGACATACAGCAGCTCAAAATGGTGGTGGTGGCGGCGGATACTGCATTGTCCATTTGGTGAACATGGAACTCAAATTATCAACACGCTGGGTCAGGTGTTGATGGTCTTGCATCATTTGCTCTTGATTACGCAGCATCCTTTGTTGGTTCAAGAGCATCTGCTCTATTATTAGCATTGGAGGCTCTAAGGACAGGGGAGGTTGATGGCTGCTTTCGCCTGCTTCATTGTGTGTCTTTGCCTCAGGCTCCTTCTCATCCATGGCTACTGCGTTTGCTGCTGCTGGCCCCTATGATTCTCCGGAACCGCGGTCCTGCACAATGGCACTGCGGTGCATAAACTCTTGCGACCTCTCTGCACATTAGGCACCGCTGTCCCGCATAATGGCACCGTGGTGCTCCCCCAATTCTGTGTTTTCCATCCTCTTCTTCGTGCTTAGTCTCCGCTTCCTCCACCTGTCATCACAACACCACAAAAAATACCAAAAGTGAGACTGTTCTATTTAAAACTAAATTGCGTAATTTAAAACTTAGGTTGCCTCCCAAGTAGCGTTGTCTTTAATGTCTTGTAACCGGACGCAAATTACTCATTTATTCATTTGGGGTATTTTAACCCCACAACCTATCCACTTCATAATCATCCTCCTCTGTCTCATTTTATTTTTCTTTTTCACAAGAGGGGATTCAGTAAGACTTACCTGTTCAACGGCTTTCATCTCATCAATTTTCGTTTTATCTTTTAAACTAGCTTGTGGTTTCACAGCTGTCGAAATGATCTCTATGGCTTTGGCTTGTACTGGATGAATTGATGTGTCAGTCGTGCTTACTGCGAAGCACGTGTTTCTGGCCTGAGATTCGATGGTAGATTTAAACACCTTGAAGACCATCTCTTCCTCCTGGACCCTCAATCTCAATTCTCTCTTCTCTACATCAATTAAAGCTCTCACCGTTGAAAGGAAGGGTCTCCCCAAAATGATGGGTATCTCATCATCTTTCTCCATGTCCATAATGAGGAAGTCTGCTGGGAAGAAGAACTTCCCCACCTTTACAAGCACATCTTCTATTATTCCTCTGGGTGCACTACGATTTGGTCAACCAACTGCAAATTGACTGTGGTTGGCTGGCATTCTCCCAAACCCAATCTCTTGAATATAGACAGAGGCATGAGATTGATATTAGCCCCTAAGTCACACAGGGCCCTGTTACATGTTACTCTGCCAATAGTGCAGGGCAATGTGAAGCTTCCTGGATCTTTCAGCTTAGGAGGCAGTTTCTTTTGCAGGATGACACTGCACTCCTCTGTCAATGATAATGTCTCATAATCCGCTAGCCTTCTCTTTTTCCCAAGTATCTCATTCATGAATTTGAAGTATGCGGGCATCTGCTCTAGCGCCTCAATGAAGGGGATATTTATGTGTAACTTCTTAAACACCTCCAAGAATTTGGAGAACTGTTTGTCAATTGTCTTCTTTTGTAATCTCTGAGGGTAAGGGATTCTATCAACGTACTCCATCAAAGGTGTTCGTGGAGTTGTCTCAACTGTAGGGCGTACCTCAGTGACCCCCTCATTCTCTACATCAATTGCTTTTTCACACTCCTTCTTACTTACCACTGCGGGATGGGGAGCAACCTGCTCCAACTGCTTGACACTGCTCTCTAGGATTGACCTCTATTTTGCTCGGGAGAGTACCCTGCGACCTGTTGGTTGCCATGTTTGTCAGTTGTCCAACCTGTGTTTCCAGGTTCCTGAGAGAGGGCCTGGTTTCAGATATGAACCAATTCTGTGAATTGGTGAGTGTCAGCAATGCAGCTCTCAGATCATCAGGCTTCTCTTGTTGTGTAGGTGGTTTAAACTGATGGGATGAGGTAGCCTGATTCTGTGTCTGTTGGTTCTGGTAACCACCTTGATATTATTGCTGCTGAGGCTGATCGTTCCTCCATGAAAAGTTAGGGTGATTTCTCCACCCTGGGTTGTATGTGTTGGAATTATAAGGCCTTTGAAAGTTCCCAACTGCTTGAACTTGCTCCATGGGGACATTATTGGGATCCACCACTGTGCATCTGTCAAAGGAGTGGGGCCCACCACAAATCTCACAGTATACTGGCATCTGGACTGCATTCACAGACATGATATTCTGTTGCAGTTGTTTCGTCAAAAGGGTCACCTGTGCATTTAGGGCAGTGATGGCATCTAACTCATGTATGCCCATAGCCTTCCTGCTGCTGACTGACCTGTCATCTGCCCCTTGATTATTATTGACGGTCATATCTTCTAGTAACTCATGTGCCTCATTGGCACGCTTTCTCATGAAAGCACCCCCTGCTGCTGCATCAATGATGGTACGCGTAGTACCGCTCAGTCCATTATAAAAAATGTGGACTAACATCCACTTCTCAATGCCATGATGTGGGCATTTCCTTTGCAAGTCCTTAAATCGTTCTCATGTATCATAGAGCGACTCACCATCCACCTGATAAAAGTTTTTCAGCTCTCCCCTTACTTTGTTGCTTTGAAAGGAGGGAAGAACTTTGCTAGAAACTTCTAGGTCCCGCCGGTGGTAGCGGAGTTGGCGGCGATGAGTTCAACGGCTTTTGGCTCATCCTCGGTGAGCGGAAAAAGCCTCAGTATAATGATATCGTCAGTAACGTTATTGTATTTGAAAGTGGCACACAGCTCCAGAAAGTTTGCAATGTGCATGTGGGGATCTTCAGATGGCAGTCCCCAAATTGTACTTTATTATGGACCATGCTCAGGATGGCTGGCTTGATCTCAAAGTTATTGGCCCCTATAGCTGGGAGCCTGATGCAAGTCTGTGCAACTGTGACTGTGGGCAAAACATAATCCCCCAGACTCCATTATGCATGTGGCGGGACTTGTCCCATGGCAGTTGGTACCTCATTATTTCCGAACACATCTTCGGGTATTTCATGGTTGTGTTGATCATCACCCAGCCCTCCGTTTAACTCGTTGTTCCTCTGGTTGTTCATTGCTAATAAGTCTGCAATTCTCTTTTCACGCCTGTTCTGTTTGCAGGTTTTCTCAATTTCAGGATTGAAGGGAACAAGTGTATATGCTCCTCTCCTTCTTCGCATACACTAGATTCGTGAAATAGATCAAAATTAACAAATAAATCAAGGCACACGGTTCTCACAGTAAAAATAAAAATAAAAAAATAAAGCCAAAGTAGAAATAAAAACAGATGATTCGTTATTAGATGAACGTCGTCCCCGGCAACGGTGCCAAAAACTTGTCAGTCGATTTCCAAATGCTCAACGCAAGTGTACGTATCGTTCACAAGTAGTATAGTCTGATAAGACCGAATATCGTCATCAGAGACTGGTTTCTAAGTATCGTTCATCTATTTTATGTTATCTATTTGGCAATCGTTATTTGGTTGGGGTTTTTGTTTAAATACTAGAATAATTGTAAGATTTAACTAAACTATTTAAGTTGTAATCAGTTATGAATGAATTAGGGCTTCCAAGATCCTCGACTATCCACTCTACTCAATCCTTAATGCGACTAGAATGACTTCTTCTTCTTCTACGTTAAGATATCGGTTAACTAGACTGACTTATATTCCGGTTAGGATATATAATCGCTCAACCCCAGTGCAGAACCCTTCTATATTTCTATGATAGAATTTACCGCATAGGAGGATTAAGAACAGTAACCTATAATGCTACACAAATATCGGGGTACTGTCGTCCGTGATTTTAACCTATGTCTATTCAATTACAGCATATCCAAATCTCTCCTTTCGGTTCTTGATTCGAAATCATATAGATTATGATAATTAGTGATCAATTAACTATCAAACATTCATACCAATTATTGAATAGATCTTAATCAAGTGAAGAAGAAATCAACTAATGCATTAAATCATGAATAAAGTTTCAAGCGATTCACAAGGAAAACCCTAATAGAGTGTTTAGCTCCTAGCCATAGTCACGCTATGAACCAACACAATATCCATACATAAACTGAATTAAAAATGAAAGAAAGAAAATTATGTAGAACAAAGTCTCCAATTGTCGCTCTAAATCCGTTTTGAGTTGTGTTGTGTTGTAGAATGACCATTCATAGAATAATCCCTAGGGCTTTAAATATGTTGCAAATTTCGTGCCCTATGGACCCTTCTGCCCCTGGCCAATTTGTCCTCGGATCTGGAATTTCCCGCATCGGCACCGCGGTGCCGAAACTTCTGCAGCTTCTCAGCACAAATGGCATTGCGGTGCTGCCTGATGGCACCGTGGTGCTGAAAGTCCTGTGGCTCCTCGGTAAATAAGGCACTGCGGTTCTGCATAGTGGCACCGCGGTGCAGCCTTCTTTCGCTCTGAGTTGCCAATTTTTCATCTTTTTCGCCTCGGGAGCACCTTTTCTGCCCATTTCTCGTTCCTTTTTTGCCATTTTGCCTTTTCGCACCGCTGTGACTCAAAAGAAAGAAAAACAAACCTACTACTATACTAAACACAACAAAAACTAGTAAAATACCAACTAAAAATTACTCGAAAAGCGTATACAAAATACGCCTAACAGAGAGCCAAGCTGAGCACAGTGTGAATTGTAGTCGGCTTGACTACCGGGCTAAATGTCTCACCACAATCAACATCAACCTGTTGAATCTTACCATCACCTGCAAGACGAGCCTTATGCCTCGCAAATGAACCGTCGGAATTATCCTTATGAGCAAAAATCTACATAGACCGAATAATATTAACACCAGATGGACGGGATACCAACTCCCACGTCTTATTATCAATAAGAGCATTATATTCATCGGTCATGTCAATCTTCCAATTTGGGTCATTTAAGGCAGACACAGGATTACGGGGTAATGGTGATTTAAGAATATTAGAATTTAAATTAAAATGTCTTTTTAGTTTAAAAATACCTCGTTGACCTCGGGTGACTGGACCATGACTCGGGGCTGGATTGGGTGAATTTTGGGAATTTCCGGGAGACGTGACGGACTGGCCAGCAGGCAGTGGGCCTGCTGGCCCAAATCGGGAAACAGTGGACACGGGAACTGGACCAGTTCCAGGAATGGGCTGGACTGGCCCAAACCCGGAAGCTGGCCCAGTGACTGTACTGGGGTCAGTCGACTGTGGCAGTGGCATGGGACCAGCGGGCAGTGGGCCCGCTGGAGAAGTTTGGGTGCGGGATATGTCCGAAAAATGGTGAATAATATAAGGAGATATACCATCATCCAAAAAATTATACGAACTAGGCATGGGAGTGCTACCTTTTGTAAACGGAAATTGGGATTCATCAAACACAACATAACGACTAATAATGATTCGATTAGAGGATAAATTAAAACATTTATAACCATGATGATTTGACGGATAACCTAAAAATACACAAGGGGTGAAATGAGCCTAAATTTTGTTAATTGTTGTGGATGGAAAAAGTGGATAACATAAGCACCCAAAGACTCTAAGATGTGTATACGAGGGAATCTTATTATATAAAATTTGAAGAGGGAATGAATATGTTTTAGAAGGAAGGATGTTAAGAATATCGGTAGCCATTTGTAGAGCATGATGCCAAAAATACGGGGGTATGAAAGCATGGACCAAGAAAGTTCGGATAATGTTATTAATGGTACGAATTTTGCGTTCGGTTTTCCTATTTTGTGAAGACGTATGAGGATAAACCGAAAATTGATTCCATTGTTAGAACAAAATTCTCGAAACTCCTCATTGTCATATTCTTTGTCATTATCACATTGGATATTTTTTATTTCGCGTTCGAATTGGGTTTTAATGGAAGTTCTAAATTTTTGGAAGATGAAAAAAACTTGAGATTTCTTCGTTATTGGAAACGTCCATAAAATTTTAAAATAATCATCTAAAAATAGAACATAATAACGATGACCCAATGAACTCAGAATAGGAGATGTCCATAAATCGTTATGAATAATATCAAATGTTATTGGAGTGTGAGAATTAGAGTCCATAAATGGCAACTTAACATTTTTTCCTGAAGAACAAGATTAACAATTCAGATTACTACACGTATCCTTACACGAAATAAAATTATTCTTATCTGAGACAGACAAAATAGATGATCCCGGATGACCTAGACGAGCATGCCATAAGGAAGGAGCAAGAACTACAAAAGTGGAAGGCATGTCTTGATTTTAGAAATCGAGACTTGGTGTGATTGGATAAAGATCTCCCCTACTATCACACTTCATTAGAAGGTTCCCTGTCTTGAAATATTTCACAGAAAACCCAAAAGAATCAAAATTAACATAAACTAAATTATCAGTTGTGAATTTACGGACAAACACCAAATTTTTAATCAATTTTGGGGCATGAAGAGTATTTTTCAAGACAAGTGGTGGATGGGAGTGATACAAAGTTTTATGACCATAACTACGAATTGGAATAGAATTACCATTACCAACAATTATACCACGATTACTGCTCAAATTGGAATAAGACGAGAGAGTTTGGCCCGGTGTCCATATACCAATTGGGGTCTAGTTGAGTTAATCTAAGTGTGTGTATCGCAACTTCAATGTCGGTTTGTGTGGGTCCTATTGCCGAGAATGCTTGTATGGGTCGAGGTCCAAGCAATCTACATTCTTTGCCGCCAAGATCTTATCACACTTTGGCCGATCGATGGGCACAGACACCGCCATCCAGCCCGCGCCTGTCACCGGTCCAGAAAAATAGGGGATGTTGGGCCATGGCCCACTGCTCCAGCCCCACTGGGCCGGCCCACTGTTTTGGCTACCATTTCCATTGCCGCCGCGTTTGCCCCGGCGATTTTTCCCGTATTTTTACAGTTATTTTTGCCGCCACCATGGGTACGATTTTGGCTCGAATGATCATCAAAACTTGGAGAATTTGTGGAGGACGTCATTATGACGACGGGGCTAGTACCGGTAGCTGCTTTCTTAGCCAAACCAGTTTCTTCCAATGTAATCATTGAGCGGGCTTGATAGAATTCCGGAAGAGAGTTACTTTAACGAAGGATCGGAGCAACACCGTTATAGGCCTTGGATAGGCCTGCAACCATCTGTAGAACGAGACGACTATTGCTCACAGGAGCACCCATGTTGCGAAGTTGATCCGCCAAGTCCTTGAGTCGTTTACATAAGATGAAACGTTTGAAAAATTCTCCATAGCAGCTTGAGAAAATTCTTGTTCAAGGGTGACAATGCGTGAATGACTGTTATCCTGGAAGATATCACGCAATCGATTCCAAGCAGTCATAGCTGAGGAGTTGGGTTCCATAATCGTTTGTAAGAGGTCAAGGGAGATAGTGGCATAAATCTACTGGAGAACTTTTGCATCAAGCGTGACCTATAATTTTGGATCGTCCTGTTTGGTGGGCACAGTCTCCGTAGGACCCTCCGTATTAGTAGTTGGAAGGATGATGTGGTGGAGAACTTGATGTGTCATTGCATGAACTTTGAACAATTCTGCCACGTCCCATATTGAACGCTTTCTAGGTCAAGAACAATAGGAAGAACACTCTTGATATTAGAAATCGTTAGGGCCGGATGAAACATGTTCTTACATAGTGAAAAGAACAAGGATTTTTGGAGAAGGGATATTTTTTTGGTATGTCTCGGGTTGGAGAGAAAAGAAATCCGAGAGGGCGGGGTTAGGGAAGGTCACAGAAATCAAGACAAGAGAGGAGCGGAAGCAAGGTAAAAATAACTTAGACTCTTGATACCATGAAAGAAATAATCCCTTGATTATTCTTATTAATGAATGGAGTATATATACAAGTTACAGATAGGAAAATCCTACTCCTACTATACATCTAAAACCCTATTCTATTTAGAGACTAACTATACAATTATGATAATAGTACAAGTCTAATTATACTACAATATACTTTCCTAATATTTGGAATGTCACTTACTGGACATATATTGGGCCAGTGGGCTTATTTCGTGACAATGTAATGTTGTATATTGTATGTATATTTAACAAGGTTCTCACCAATATTTGTGTTACTCAAGCCGATATTCTCGCTTCTGCTTCTATTTTGTGTGTCAACTGTTGATTATATGCCATCAAAACATGCTAACAACAGAAATGCAAGTACATACAACCGCGGTAATGCCGCATCGTTGATAAAGAATCTTGCCATCTCTAGAAAGTAAATAAATCAGTGTCATAAAATTAATTCGACACAGTGATTGGCCATACCAATATATGTAGTAATTAATAGCAACAATGAAGAACCAGTACAACACTAACTGATTCATCACATAATATCGTTATCCTTTGCATTATTTCCTTCTCTCCATTATTTACTTGTCCAGATTTAATAAATGGTGAAGTTTTTTATATCTTCAGCCGAATACAAAATAAATAAATTTAATAAACCGGTGAAGTTTTTATGTTTTTCAAACCGAATAAACAACTGAGAACCAACGAAGATTTTTTATATTCAAACCAATCAAAAGTTACTAACTCGGTAAAGTTTTTATATTCTTTGAACTGAGTAGTAACTTGAAGTAGAAAATCACGTAGATTTTAATCTCCAAACAGCGGAGTAGAAAACCATAAAAGTTTTAGTCTCCGAAAAGAATACTTTTATTCATGAGAAAAATATTTTTTTATCCGAGGAAAAGGTACTTTTATATCTAAAAATAGTAGTTGTATTTCTGAAAATGTTACTTTCTTCTCTGTCAAAAAAATTAAATTTCTAATAGATTAAAAAAATACAAAATATATAAAAATAATAATTTCCTTAAGATTGTTGTCATTTGTATTCGAAAAAATAATCTAAAATAAAATCTGGAAAGAGAGGAAAATAAATTCGAGCCACTGAATTCACAGAAAATTATTACCCTGAAGTACCTGAGGTTATAAAATATATCCTCTTATGATAGAACGAATTAACTCACCAGCGTAGCAGTAACTCAAACCCTGATGAACGACGAACGCAACAGACGACATAAATCACACACATAAAATATTTGAAGTGCAGGAAAGAATAAAAAGAAAAAAGAAAATAATCAAAATGTTCATAAGAAAAATTTGAAGGGATGGATAGATATTTATAACCAACAACATGTGCCTGTTAAGAAATTAGATGTCTATTTTCCTCAATTCTTCTTTATCCCATAAGGGAGAATATATACACATGATAATCCTAATTAATTACACATTTAGAATATTCTAACATAATATTCTAATCATAACTCTTGGTACTACCTACCATATATGTTAGGATTCTACATAAATATAATATCACTAATTAATTACACATCTAGAATATTCTAACACAATATTCTAACACTCCCCCGCAGTCGAAGCTGGAGGGCGGCGAATGCTGAGACTGTCACGAAATTCTTCAAATAATATCAGCGGAAGTCCTTTTGTGAAGATATCGGCAATCTGATGTCGTGTTGGAACATGTAGCACTCGCACTTGTCCGCGAGTCACCTTTTCACGGACAAAATGAATATCTAACTCAATATGTTTAGTGCGTTGATGATGGATCGGATTCCCTGATAGATAGATCGCACTAATGTTATCACAGTAAACTATAGTAGCTGTCTGAATAGGGCAATGAAGTTCAAGTAAAAGATTCTGAATCCAGCATGAGTCAGAGACAACATTGGCAACCGCACGGTACTCAGCTTCAGCACTCGAGCGGGATACTGTGGGTTGTCGTTTAGAAGACCAGGAGATCAAATTATCACCAAGAAAAACGCAATAACCGGAGGTGGAACGTCTGGTGTCCGGACAACCTGCCCAGTCTGCATCTGTGTAGGTGACAAGTTTGGTGATGGAAGAAGGATAAAGATGTAAACCATACTCCAGAGTGCCCTGAATATACCGCACAATGCGCGTTTGGCGTCGTATGTTCTTCCATCGGATTATGCATGAACAAACATATTTGCTGTATTGCATAGGTAATATCTGGCCTGGTGAATGTGAGGTACTGCAATGCTCCAGCCAGGCTGCGGTATAATGTAGGATTAGCACAGGGTTTGCTAGAGATATTACTCAACTTCGACTTTGTGTCCACCGGAGTTGTCGAAGGTTTGCATGAGGACATACCAGCTCGTTCCACAATCTCAGATGTGTACTTCTTTTGGGAGAGAAATAGGTCACCTGCATGGCGTGTCACAGCAATGCCTAGAAAATAGTGCAGTGGACCAAGATCTTTCATAGCAAATTCGGAACCCAGCTGAGATATGACATTCTTGCGGAGGGAGTCTGAAGATGATGTAAGGATGATATCATCCACATATAAAAGAAGATAAGCAACATTGTTACCCTGACGATAAATAAACAGAGAATTGTCAGAACGGCTGTGAGTAAAACCCATTTGTGACACAAAATCTGCAAACCGCTTATACCAAGCCCTGGGGGCTTGTTTGAGGCCATATAATGATTTCTTCAGCAAACACGCATGATTAGGATATGCTGGATTTCTGTATCCCAAGGGCTGGTGCATGTAAACTGTCTCATTCAGATGACCATGAAGAAAAGCATTTTTGACATCTAGTTGATGAAGTGACCATCCGTTTGAGAGTGACAGACTTAACACTGTTCGGATGGTAGCTGGTTTGACCACTGGACTGAACGTCTCCCCACAATCGATGCCAACTTGCTGGGTCTTCCCATCACCTACAAGACGGGTCTTATGCCGCTCAAAAGAACCATCAGATTTTTCTTTATGGCTAAAAATCCACATAGACCGAATAATATTAGCATTAGATGGACGAGGTACTAAATCCCATGTCCTATTTTTAATTAGAGCATGATATTCATCATCCATGGCCATTTTCCAATTCGGGTCTTTAAGAGCAGACACTGGGTTACGAGGCAGAGGTGATTTGAAAACCTGTGTGTGAAGGCTGTATTTTGTATTGGGTTTGACAATACCATGTTGACTACGGGTGACCGGACGAGAGGCATGGCTAGTGGACTGGACGCCACTGGCCGAGAACGGGACAATGGACTGGACGCCACTGTCCAGTGAATTATTTCCATGACTGGCAGTGGGCAGTGGGTGTGAGACTGGGCCAGGAGTTGTTGCCGGCCCACTTGATGCAATATCATTTAATTGGGAGTTGGAAAGAGGAGTATTAGGCCTTGGAACTATTGGTCGATGCTGCTGGATTGTGTTTTCCAGTAGCTGGGCCGTGGAACCTTGGTCCAGTGGGCCTTGTTGATGCGGTCTACCATTGATGGTGTGTCCTGGACTGTGTAAAAAATGTGTTAGATACGAAAGCTTATCATCATCCAAAAAATCATAGGTATGGGTCCCAGTTTCATGTATTTTAGCAAAGGGAAAAATTGTTTCATCAAAATAACGTGGCGACTTACAAACATTCTTTTGGAAGAAATATCATAGCATAGGTAACCACGATGATTAGTAGGGTATCCCAAGAAAGCACATGGAGTGGACCGGGCTTGGAGTTTTGTGATTGTGGTGGATGGAAAGAGAGGGTAGCAAAGACAACCAAACACTCTTAAATGATGATATGATGGCTCTCGTAAGTAAAGCATTTTTAGTGGAGCTTGGTAATGGTAAGACATATTTTTGTGCGGAAGAATATTCAACATGTAGGTAGTCATTTGAAGTGCATAATGCCAAAATATAGGGGGTATGGACGCATGAGCAAGAGATGTTCTAACCATATTATTGATGGTTCTAATTGTGCGTTCTGCCTTCCCATTTTGTGAAGAAGTGTGAGGACACGATAGACGAAAATTTAAACCATTTGATTTGAAGAAATCCCAAAATTGATTATTGTCAAATTTCCCCCCATTGTCACATTGAATACTTTTAATCTCCCTTTCAAATTGAGTTTTGATGAACGCTCTAAAAGTGATAAATGTGGAAAACACTTGTGATTTCTTTGACAAAGAAAATGTCCACAAATAATTAGAGTAATCATCAAGTATAAGTAAGTAATATCTATGACCAGAAGAACTCAAAACGGGAGAAGTCCAAATATCACAATGCAAAATATCGAATGGCATAAGAGTGCATGAAGTAGAAGCAATAAATGGCAATTTCAAATGTTTACCAAGTGCACAAGAATGACACTTATTCAAGCTTTGAGTTTGGGTACAATCAATAAGTTTATTTTGTTTAAGAGAAGCCAAAACAGCCTCTCCCGGGTGTCCCAAGCGTTGGTGCCATAAAGATGGTGTCACGCCGCAAAAGTAAGTGAAACTTGGGTGTTGGCTAGGTAACCTAATTGGATAGAGCTCCCCCTTGCTATCACATCTCATGATAAGCTTCCCCGTCTGAAGTTCATGCACAGAAAAACCAAACGGGTCAAAACGGGCAGATACCCAATTATCAGTTGTAAACTTTCTAACAGATACCAAATTTTTGATTAACTTTGGAGCATGGAGGACATTCTTTAAAATCAGTGGTGGGTTTGGGAGTGTCAATTTAGTGGAACCATACCCTTTTATTGGAATTTAATGGCCATTTCCGACAACTATACCATTATCATTGCTCAAATTAAAATAGGAGTTGAGATTACCTTGGGAAGACGTCATGTGAGACGTTGCTCCGGAGTCCATGTACCAATTTGGATCTGGTGGGTTAAGTCCGAGTGTGTGCATGGCGTTCTCAATCTCCGTAGGTTGAGTCATTGAAGATTGGGCCTCACGCCACTGGGTCGGCTGAGGCCCAACGTGACTACCTGGACTGTTTGCCGAGACAGACCCAGCAAATTGGGCATGCTGGGCCTGTCGAAAATTCCGGGTGACCAAAATGAGAGCTCTTTGACAAGCGAGAAGCGCTTGGCCGCCCGTTGCGCTGGAATCGCTCGCCCATTGCCTGTTGGGACTGGCCGGGCGGTAGCCCATGCCACCGCTGCCCAACTCGCCGCTCTCGATTGCTGCGATTCCGCCATCGTTGTTGCCTTGTTGTTGCCGCCGCCCGCCGGTGGTGGTGTTGCCGCCATTTCCGCCGCCGCCGAAATTCCGGTGACCTCCACCTTTGTTATTTTTGCGATTTTCACCCTTCTTATTATTACTACGTCCTTTCTTTCCATTATTTTGTTGCGAAGAAGCAAAATAATTACCGCCATTAGAAGGTGTGACAATCATGGCAGAGTTTGAAGTAGTAGATGCCTTCTTCACGGCGACTCTTGGCACAAGCACGTGGATCTTGCTTGATAAAACTTTGTAGAGGATTACTCTGACGGATTAAAGTCCCAACGCCGCTATACACATCGGTGAGACCGGCGACCAATTGCAATACTAACCGATTATCGCGATGCAGGTGAACCAACGTTCTTAATCGACCGCCAACACTTTGGCGTTGACAATAGGTAGAAACATTTGGAAAATCCGCCATGTCAATGGTGGAGAATTCTTGCTCCAACGTTACAGCGCGAGAATTTTTGTTGTCTTGAAAAATATCTCGCAGACGTTCCCATGCCGCCATCGCTGTGGAGTCTGGTTCCATTATTGTATGTAACAAATCCGTAGATATCGTTGCATAAATCCAACCAAGGACTGTGGCATCAAGAGTATCCCACAGTTCCTTGTCCGCATCAGTTGTGACCTCTTTCCCTTTCCCATCCTGTGGGGGAATAATATGGTGAATGACCTTGTGAGCACGACAACAAATTTTGAATAATTCCGCCCACGTTGCATAGTGCACGGTTTCCATTTCAAGTTTGATAGAGACATGTGTCTTGATATTCGAGACTGTTAGGGCAGGGTGAAAGGTTGATTTTGATTCAGACATTATTGGTTGAGATCAAAGGTGTTCACTAATGGAGAAATGAACAAATGAAGAAGACAATACAAAAAAAGGAAAAAAAATATTTTCGGTATGAAGGAAGAACCGAAAATGGGAGAAGAAAAATTAACTTTGGATCTTTCTTAAAGCATCTGATACCATGTAAGAATATTTTCCTCAATTCTTCTTTATCCCATAAGGGAGAATATATACACATGATAATCCTAATTAATTACACATCTAAAATATTCTAACATAATATTCTAACCATAACTCTTGGTACTACCTACCATATATGTTAGGATTCTACATAAATATAATATCACTAATTAATTACACATCTAGAATATTCTAACACAATATTCTAACATCTTTTTTGAAAAGACATCGATAAAAAAAAATGTCTTCCCGAAAAAGGCAAAGGAAATTTCATTTCACATTCACACCAAAAATACCTAACAGCTATTACTATCATTTTGAGATTATATGATCAGCTCTTTGTTTTACACCTAAGAAAGAAACATAATATAAAACTAAACAAAAGAAAGAAGTATTTGGTACCTATTGTTTTTTTATTGGCGTATCAAAGCAACAATCGTTTTCTATGAAGCAACGTAGCCACGACTGAGATAGAAAGGGAGAATGAGACGGATCAAATTGATGATAGCTAAAGCCTTTCACCAAATTTGGAGAACTAGGCATCAAATTAAAGAAAGGGAGACAGAGAACAGGGCTATCCTCCAGCTGCTACATGCGACAAAAATTGAACTGTAGAATCTAACTACCTGAGAACTAGTGTAGGTTAGAATTTGCTCCATTTCGTCCTCAGCTGAATTTGCTCCATTTTGTTCCGGCGCACATAGGCTATGATGATTGCTGTTGCGGGTAGAAGTACCTATGTCACACATAGGCTATGATGATTGCTGTTGCGGGTAGAAGTACCTATGTCAAGTGATTTATAAGATTAGCCTTGGAGGTGGATGGTCTTAGACTTTTGACTTTGCTTGCTCCATGAGCAAAACTTCAAGTGTTGCCTCATGATCAACACTTTTGACTTTGACCTTGAAGTTTTGCCATAAAACAAGCAAAGATCAAAAGTTCAAAACCATTTTCAAGGTTATCCGGTGTAATTTCCTGACCTATGTCGTGTTAGGATAAATATTGTCGGTAGTTTATAAGATGAGAGTCGGAAAATTTAAATAAGAATGATGTGTTCCATACACACTCCAAGCAAAAAAAAAAACTCTGTCTATGTCTATTCCAGTAACAAATACCCAATTCATAAACTAGTGTAAATCATTTCAATAACAAAAGGTTTCTTTATCATAAAATCAGAAAGGGAAAAGCATGCAATGGCAAAGAAGTTTGATTCTTTAACCAAGCAAAAAGAGTAAAACAAACTAAATGCGCATATTGACAACAAATATCAAAGGCAAGACAACACCCAGGGAAACAACTATCATAACACTGAAAAGTGATGCAATTTTCAAATATTTTCAGCAAAAAGTACATTAAAGGTCCAAGATTTGGAGGATGCCAGCATCCACATTCTGCTTATATTTAACTGAAGTGAGACATTTGCAAATGCACAAAGCATTGCGGGTGAACCCTAACGATCCCAATACTTCGTTCTTAACTTTCAAAATCCATGACACGACTATTTAGATAAATTTCAACAATAACACGAACAAAATAGAAAATAATTTTGAAGACTAAGAGAACAAGAAAATAAGAGAGGCACAATCAACTACGGCATCAGATTCATCACATAACTATTTCCTCTGGCCAGAGGAAACCCATGGTCAAGTTTCGAAAGTCATTTTGAACCTTAAGGTCCGCGAAATGTTGTCTGGAGCTGACAAACTACAGACCATCCAAAAACATGTACTACTCCAACGAAGTTATTTAGACAGGACATATACAACATTTGGCATGATCCCAAATGGTTGACAAAACACCTACCCAACTTACTACATTAGTGATTACAATACCATTAATGCAATAGCAGCACCCATGCTTCAAGGGAAACCCTCAACGGTGACATACTGGCAGCAGTTACAGAGGTTTACTAGCAAGACTGTCAAATTCATCACGTGCCTTCTTCGTGTTTGCTTGAATATCCTTTAACTTAGACCTTAAACCATCAAGTTCATGGTCCTTGACCTCCTTCCTCGAAGTAGCCAGGGACAGTTTATCCTGTAATTCTGCTATTTGTTTATTGATCTCTTCAATCTCTCCATCAATATGTTCTCTGTCTGTATTATGAGTGATAATCTGATTATCAACGTCTGCAACCTCTGTTTCAAGCTTTTCCTGCTTATCTTTCATCAACAATAACTCAGTTAGGCGATCTCGTACAAGCTGCACATCAAATCCATGGGTTTCCAAGTCGCTGAGAGTCTCCAAGATTTCCTGAATGGTGCTTCTAGGATCATCATAGTGCAATCTAGAAGTCCTCTCTACGATGCTTAAAAAAGTTACCATATAACCTATAGCTAGTCCTTCACGGGAACTCTCTTTACAGTTTTCCAACGGATTGAAATGTGGCTTCTGAGGAATCCTCTTGAAAATATCCATGGATTCAATTGTTGACCAAAGTAGTGTATTTTTCACAAAAGGCAAGCTCTGGGTTTCAGTTTGGGTTGCTGGGGTCCCATTGACAGGAGTTTGCATGGGTATGTCTTGTTTCTCCCTCGTCTCAGCGCATTTTCTCGGACTATGTGCAGGTGAAACTCCTGGAGGAGAAAAATATCATCAAACAACAGCCAGAACAGGAAGCGACTAATGAAAGGTTAGTAGCTTACTCGATTCATCAACAGATGTTGGAGACTGTATTTCCTCAAACCACTTCGCAAGGGGTTGATCATCGAATCCATTGCAGGGTATGTCAGCAAGAACTTCCTCACCATCGCTTGTTATCCTGTTTAATTCAGCAGTTTTCACTGCAGAAGAGTCAACAGAACCTACAGAAGGCCAATGGGAGGTTTAAAAAATGAGAAACTCAACAAAGAAAAGTGCAGCATATAAGCTGTTCATCTTGATCCTTGATATAAACTGTGTTCTAAACAATCTGCATGTGGCATTCAAAATTCAACACATCCACCAAGTGTTCAAAATCAAGTACCAAATTGCCAACATCATCCTCCAATATTGCAACAACTGCTACTGTACTACAGAAGCCATTACTCACCGTGAGATTGAGATTCAATATTTGAATTTTTTGCCCGTCGTTTTTCCCTCTTTACATAATGCTTCTCATGCTGCTGGGGCGAAGACTGAACTGCTTTCTCATTTGAGAGTTTTGTTAGGGCCATCTTCATCCTGCCTCTTTTTCTGCTGTGCCCCATTTGAACCTCAACCTGCTCTTTACCATCTTTTTGGTTGGGAACCTCTACCTGCTCCTTCCCATCTTTTTTATTAGGAACCTCTACCTGCTCCTTCCCATCTTTTTTATTAGGAACCTCTACCTGCTTACCATCTTCAATAACCATAACTTCTAGCTCGACAGGACCTGAACTCTCATCTTTTGAATGATCTCCACTTGGTTTCATGTCTACAAAAACAAAGCAGAACATCTTCAGGAGAAAATCGAAAATCACATTCTACCCACAGATTGTAGGCCCATGGAATTTATGATATACCTGTTGGGGTTGAAGTTAGTTTCTTACGTGGTCTCCCCCTTCTTCTTTTCTGACTGCTCTCTCCATAACCTAGGTGGTTGGTCTCCTAGAGTAAAGGCAAAATCAGAACTACAAAGTGGCTTAAAAATTTGATTGAAGGTGCTGAACTTGAACAGAATCTTACAAGAATTCGAAAGGAATCGAATTTAAACAGCATGGTATGAGTGATTAAGTTAGAACTCTCAAAGCACACAACAAGAAACTGAATAGTGGGAGATATTATGCCCTTGAATCCCTGCTTACCTGCATACCACCTACAGTAGTATCAATCTGCATACCACCTACAGTAGTATCAATCTGCATACCATCTACAGCAGCATCAATCTGCTTCTGATCTCCGGTAGCCTCCAAAGATTCATTATTAACCGGCCGAGACTTTTTAGCATTTGAGCTCCTAACGTCAGTACACTCCAACCCTATGATGACAGGAACACCAGTTTCTTTACGTGTAGAACGTTTTGGAGTAACGTCAGCAGCATTTTCTATTGCAATACCCTTGTTACCTGTTAAGCAGCTCTAAATTGTATTTAGATATCAAAAGTACCAAAAAACATACGAAGCAAACAAATAATACCTCTTGTAGGAGATTTTAGGCCTCGCAACTTCTCAAGTGTCCCACCCTTTCCCTCACCAAGTTCCTGGCATCTTTTCCTCTGCGTATATTTGGATGAATGCACTAAGCACTTTCTTTTTCTATTCTTTTTTGGATAAATTAGATGAATTTACTGAGTTTGAAGTATGAACACTGATTGACACACTTAAAACTGGAATAGCATATTGCAAATAAAGAATTTTCCTAGACCTTTCACCACCCAACTAGGGGTGAACCCAAGCCAAGCCAAACCCTTGAAAGGCTCAGCTCGGCCTGAAGGAAAAGCTCTTTGGCTCCCCCAAAATGAATAAGCAGCTCAGGCTCAAGCGAGAGGCTCAAAGAAAGCACGTGTAACAACTAAAGCAAGAACCCAAAAAGATAACTTCTGAAAAGGGAGCAATCTAGTAATCAGCAAAAAAAGGGGCAGCCCGGTGCACCAAGCTCCCGCTATGCGCGGGGTCCGTGGGCCGGACCACATATCTAGTAATCAGCAACAAGAACCAAATATCCATGACAATTCCTCATTTGCCTACAGTTATTGTAAAGGATGAACAAAAGGAAAAGAAGGGAAGGAAGAAGCAATAACTTCAGATCAAACCAAATTCATTGAAGCTGTAGACCCTCAGAGAGAATAGTGTAAAGCCATATCAATCACCGCGCAAGAAACAACTTCTGCTAGGCAGAAATTTAAAATTCAATTTGGAGTCTAGGAACCTTTGATTTAGATTAGCAGATGGAGACTGCAGGCAGTTAAGCGGCATTCAAATGGATGGAGGATAGGAGAGAGATGAATTAAGAGAAAAAGATTTAAAGGAATCAAATTTAACAAACAAACAAACAAAGAAGAAGCAGCTCAACTTTCATCATTGAAGGAAAAGAGGAAGCAAAAGGCTGAAGACAGCCAATTGTGAGAGCTATTGGCTTTAGGCTGGTCAACTGGCATAGATTCACATAGTTAGTGGTAGACTAGTAAGCTCCCGAACTACTAGTCAAGTAATTAAACCAACAAGCTAATATAGTCGGATAATAAAGGGAAAGCAAAAAAATAGAGACGTTGAGCACGTTGAACATCAACAAGCTAATATAGTCGGTTAATCAGGCTAGCTCCAGCTTGAAGGGTTATGAGCTAAGCTAGACTCAACTAGCTCACAAGCAGTCAGACTCACTTGCACTTCGCTTCCAATAGAAAGAGTGAACAATTGGTAAAAACAGGTCAGTTGAGGCACTACTCAGCATCAGTTATGCTACTACTAAAACATTACAGTAATTTATGCTGCAATAAACTTAGAGGAGACATTTTGGCAAACAATAGACACTCGTTTAATACTACAAGAGATGACGCTGTACACATAAGACAACTAGCTTTGTTTTTCATTCTAGTGACACCTCAAATGCCTTCCTTTATCAATTTCAAGGCACTCAAACCAGAGAGGTGGATGAAGGAGCAACAGATTCCTCCCATAGTCAGCATTCATTTTAATTGATCTAAAAGAGCAAAAAGACGACAAGCTTCATGGGGCTTGAAGAAAAATGCATGAAATGAAGCACACACTTCTTTGAATTAAGTGCACAATTTATGGAAGAAATTCCAATAATAAACAATTAAGTCAAGCATCCAATATACAGTAATGTTGATACCAATCCAACTCCTCAAAGTTGAGATCCAAAAAGTGTCACTATTTGAAGCTTTCACACTTCTCGGAAGCGCATGGCTCTATATGCAATAAACAATTGGCAGCGAGAAATGACTTACAGTTCTGTTCTGCCAAGAGCGGATACGAGGTTGCTCATCTCCAGCTACAGGTACTGAACTCTTCATTTCAGTATATTCAGTTTTTGGGCTGGGTTGACTAAAGGGACTCACTGAACTCTTCATTTCAGCATATTTAGTTTTTGGGCTGGGTTGACTAAAGGGACTCTTCGTACGGGGTTTTTTAGAAGGCTTTGAACTAAGTTTACATGCTTCGAGTGACATGTCTTTGGGCAGCTCTAGTGGCTGTGGAGATGCAGCATCACAATTGGAAAGGGGAGTCGCATCAGTTGAAGGTGTCTCATTAAGATTCTCTATATTCTTTATAGAATGTTGTGTGCTTTTCTCAGAGATCTCATTCATAGTGCTTGATCTGCCAAGTGGAACATCCTTCTGTGAAAGACTAGCGTCATTGCTTCCATTAGTTTGACAATCTAAAGGAATTGGAGTGTCCTGAAAGTATATGTGGGTAAGCTTTAGCAATAGTGAAGTAGATAATACTTTGAGGGCCTGCCAAATAACACTAGATTTCAGCTTTGACCCCACTAACAAAGTAGGTCAAAATCTGGAATCAGAAAGTCAACACAAACCTCACTTCTTACTATCTAACTTAATTGGTACCATGTATTTTGCTTAGACACTGTACAAACCATGTCAATTGAGAGCTTATCACATAAACACGTCTTAGCTCAAGCCATATTTACAGTCAGATATACAATTAAGAAAGTCAAATAACTCAAGAATGAATTAGACAAGGAGAAGACCTTAACAACCTATAAATCAAAATGCTAACACGTAACTAACCTTAGAGGAATACCCAATGACAGTAAAAGCAGATCATTATTTGTCTTTTGTTATACATACATATATTCAGAGGAAATCAAGCTAAATGTATATCTTCCTCAAAATCAATGCAACTCTGATGCCCACACCCTGATACTGGAAATATCTTGATAGACACGAGATGCCAACTCGCATGTAACAACAAAGAAAAGATTAACCTTTCACAACTTAGAAATAAAATAAAATTTCCTCCAAATATCATACGTCAAATAACAGATGCATGAACTGCTTTCATATTTCAACTTAAATGAACACATTTCACCTACATTGGGTGGTTTGTTACTTGGGGAAGCAGGGAGGCAGCTGCAAATACAACTGGTGATTTGCTATTTACAAATTACAGCAGCAGATTGACTATACAAGGCCAGCAATAAAACCACTACCACCATTATTATTATTTTTTATAAGTAAAACTACCACCATCATGACCACCAGGAAAGAAAGAATGAATTAGCAGTCAGATCCCATAAAAGTAACAAGACCTGAAAACCAAAGGAATTCAAATGGACCATACCCGATTAGTAAACCATTGCCCATCTTTCCAATCCATATGAGGTCTCAAATCAGAGTCACTAAACTCCTTCTCCTTCTTTGTGTTCTTAAAATAGACAATATACTTACTACCAGCAAGCTCTCTAGTGATGACACCACTCCACCAGGCATAATCATAAAGTGCGTCCACTTTTTCCAGCAAATTGAATTTCTTCCTTGTGATAAGCGGTGGAAAAGGTCGGATATGGAAGGAATCAACTGTTACTTTCTCAATAGCTGCCTTTTTCTCTGATTTTGTCCGATAGCTCTCTACCAAAAAAGAGCCATTTTCACAATGTTCAAGGACAGTTGCAGGAAACCAAGCATCACGGCGATCATCTCTATCGAACGATACTTCCACATCTTTTCCCACACTAAACATTAACGAGCCTGTTCTCTTTCGACAATTAGACATGACAAGATAAGAGGACAATTATAGAAATCAAGAATTCAAATGGATAAGTGATGACAACCTTAGAGACAAGTACACATACTAGCTTTAAGTAGAAATGAATGGTGTGTTTGGTACGGGGGAAGCATTTTCCCGAAAATGTTTTCCAATTTTCTCATGTTTGTTCGTCACATTTTCTCCAGAAACTGAAAAACAAGGAAAATGACTTGCCTATTGGAAGTAGGAAAAACAAGTTTCATATATAAGTGACATTTCAGGTTTATTATTTCCTCCCCACCCACCCAATGCCCCAAAAAAAACCACACACCCTGCGTCACCCCGAACACCCAACCCCACCTCCCGCGTCAACACCGAACACCCGCCCCCATAGTGTTTCACTAGATTAAATATGAATGATCTCAGATATAATATTCTTTTTTCTTACTTAACAAACACTAGAAAATAAGTAAAAAAAAGAAAAACGTGTTTTCCAAGAAAACATTTTCCTTCATACCACACACCCGAAAACAGCACATCAACAAATATGGAAACAAAGAGTGTCTGGAAAATGTATTCCTATACAAAATCATTTTACTAATTACCAAATAAAATGTAAAACATCTTCTTTCTAAGTAAAGCGAAACCAACTTTACTACTCAAAAAATGTTACCAAAACACAATATTTTACCCTATAGTAACCCATTTTTAATACATGCAAAAACATTTTCCTTCGAAATTACTGAAACCCTAAATACTAAAACGTAC
Organism: Przewalskia tangutica; assembly: GCA_029844215.1. Taxonomy (NCBI): domain Eukaryota; kingdom Viridiplantae; phylum Streptophyta; class Magnoliopsida; order Solanales; family Solanaceae; genus Przewalskia; species Przewalskia tangutica. The sequence continues at coordinate 36,867,858 of CM056731.1, read as the reverse complement.
GAAATGGATATACCTGCTTCTCGGGTCGGACCCATTTCCCGTTGACCCATTGTTTATGAAATCTCAACTCAGAAACACCAAATTGAAGTTCGTCAGGTGGATTACTAAAAGTCACTTGGTACCTACTAGAATCTTCCACAACCCTAGTAATGACACCTGTCCACCAGCCGTCCTTGTAAGAAGCATCGACAACGTCGTACAACTGAAAACTGTCAACCTTGTCAACCGGAGGTACCGGTCTAACAAATGAAATGCTTACTAACTCCCTTAACGGGTCGGACCCATTTTCCACAGCTAAAATGTTTTTATATTCGATTAAAACCCTTTTTTTCTTGGATGTGGGAGAAGAAACACCTAATATAGTTGCTTCAAACCACACACCTTGATAACCTTCTTCGTCGGAGGTGACTTCGATAGTGGAGCCTTTAGTGAGATGATGATGTTGTTGTTGTTGTGTAGTAGTAGTAGTAGTTCTAGTACCACCACGCATGTTGTTTTTTTGCCCCTCTTTCTTTTACGACTTTTTGTTAAAATCCAACTGGGAATTCAAAGCCCTAGTTTGTTTAATTCCCAATTTCAACTTTTCTTTTTTGACGTCATATTTTGGCGCCAAGATTTCACTCGTGCTTTGGCGATATTTCCTATAACGAAGATCTTTTGTGTGTAATCTCTCTCGGGTCGGAGGGGTGGGAGCCCTGTAGGCGAGGGATTTCGCTTTTTCTTTGCTCCCAAGATCTTTTGGGTGGTAAATACTCCTATATATACTGGGGCTCGTTTGATTGTTGGTTATAGTAATATATATAAGTATTAATAATAAGGGGATTAATTATGTAGAAATTAGTTTTATATATTTTAGTTATCTATATATTACTAATTTTTATACCCTTTTTGTCACGTTTTAATTATTGTTTTAGCTAAAATAATTATTACTTTAGTAATTTAAGACTAAAATAGATAATTATTTTCAATTATACTCTTAACATTAATGAAGTACTCTCTCCGCCTTAATTTATATTAATCTTTTACTATTTGGGAGTCAAATAATTCTTTATTTGACTACAATTTTCTTCAATTTTTTTCATATATTGTGAATTACTCTGTTAATTATGTAGACTGTTATGTAATTTTCAAATATGTAAATTTTATTATAAAATACTCGATATATGAAATTGAATCAAAGATCAACTGCTTTGATCCTCGTACTCCAAACCCCCTCATATAAATTAGAACAAAAGGAGTAGTTCTTTTTAATACTGTTCAATTTCAAGAGAAATTTTTAATTAATGGGGGTAGCTTAGTAAATTATATCTTATATTTGTTTAATGGGTTAAAATGGGACGAATGGAGTATTAGTTATTCCACAATCAAAATATGTATAAGTTATGAATCAATTTATATATTATTCTTCTAGGGTAGAAGATGGATAACCAAATATCGTACTTATACGCTAAATTTTATACATCTAAAATATCTAAACATGATACTAGTAACGTTTATTTTAATACATGAATATTTCACTTTCCTAACCATCAAGCAACCTAACGACCCCTAAGTACTGAAAATTGATTTTAGAAATAGTTATATATTTGGATAGAAGCCAAAACTTGATAATAAGCCGTTGAGGTTTTGTTAAAATAAATAAAAATCCTTAAAATTCTTATATATATATATATATATATATATATATATATATAAAAATTTGAAAAGTATATTTATAAAGAAAGAAAGGAATGACGAATATGGAAGGGACAGGATGTTAAGAGTTTTATTTTTGGTAAAGATATTTTAAGAATTTTATTTTGCTCAGAATCCTATTTTAAGCTTTTCTATTACTATTTGTTATGTATTTTTATTTTTATATTGCTTTTTTCATACTGTCTTGTTGTGTGTTACTCGAGCGGAGGGTTTTCCATAAACAATCTATCTAACTCCATGAAGTAGGGGTAAGGAATGCATACACTCTGTCATTTTTAAACTCACTTATGAGAATACACATGGTATGTTGTTATTTATTTTATATTTTAAGAATTAGAAAAATAACGAGGATAATAGTAAAAGTCATGATCAAACTAAAAGTGTTTATGAAAATATATATATTGGGATGACCAATTTATGATTTTTGACTCATTTTATTTTTTCAAACACGTAGACAAGTCAAGAGATGCTTATAAGACAATTTGACCAGTTTATAGCTTAGTCAAACACCCTCTAAATTGTATATATTAACCATAGCATATTATCATGCTAAATTAAACTTACAAAAGGTTAAAAAAATCTACCAACAATAATAATGCATGGATTCCTATTGATATTCGTTTCCATAATAATCAGGTTTCTTAGGAGTATGAACAAAATCTGAAACAAGATTTGGTGTAATAGAGTATTATGATTATTAAATTACAATTTAAATATACAACGAATTTAGTGTAAAGAGCTCAAATATTAAACTCATCCATTTTAAACCTTAAATCTATTTTTATAGTTATGATCAGAAAACGCAACTTGCTCATTTATAATCCTCGCGTTTGATTGGAAATAAGTTATCCTAAAATTTATTTCATCATTTCATAAGAATAAAATAATACTATTATTTTAAGATAATTAATTCCAAAATTAATTATATTATAATATTATTCTAACCAAATATGGGATAAACACATCTTAAATTTTATTCTGAAATTAATTATCTTTTATCCCTTATATTAAACGAACCCGAGCCAAAATCCACCTTCTAATTGATTATAGCAGTTGATGTAATGATTGACTATCAATTATTTTTCCGCACCATTGAATTCGTCAAAGAAAGATAAACTATTTTTCTTGTTTTATTCTTAATATTAGTTATTCATATTCAAATTATTATTAAAGTTTATTGAGACTATATATTAATTAATATGAATATTATAATAAAATATATATTTTATTTATTAGTAATTGTTAAAGAACGAGGGAGTAGCTCATTCTAATAAATCAAACCGATTTAATAAATCAAAAATAAATTTGATTTGATTTAGTTTGGTTTTAAATTTTAAAAAACGATAATATTTTATTTGATTTGGTATTAAACCCAAAAAATCTGATCCAAATCGATAAGTATAATATATATATAAGGTCATTCCAAGTCCAATACAAATCAAATAATGAAAGAAATGTCTAGCTCATTCTCCCTGGTCCATTTAAGTTTACGTAAAATAAAAGAATTGCTAATGGTAAAAAATTAATGATGGCAAGCTCCTATATAGGGCTGCACAAAAAAAAGATCAGACCGAAAAAAGGACCGGATCGGACCGATAAATTCGGTCTTTTTAATTTGTATTTTTGGGTTTCGATCCAATTCGGTTATCAGTCCTTTTAATGTATATTTTCGGTTTTCGATCCTCGGTCCAGTCCGATTTTAGAGTTTTGTGCAGCCCTACTCCTATTTGGTGCAGTGGTGCTAGTATTTATAAAACATGTCATTTGAATTACTAAATTAGCATTTCATATGTAACAAATAAAATGGCAATTGAAATTAAAAAAGAATTGGTTGATGAACTTTGTTTTTCTGTTTATCATTTTCAGTTTTTTTAACTTATGCGCTTTCTTCTTCGTGCTTCAAAAATACGATGAGTCTAAATTACAAAAAATATGTAGGGAAAGAACTGAAATCATGAAAAGTAGATGTTAAGTTTTTGTATTTAACATTATACTCGTAGTCATAGGCCTATGCCTGAATAAAGTTAATGAATTAATTAAAAAAATCTTAGATTTGAATGAAACCGATAAAAATCAAATCAAATCAATAATATCAATAGAATTTATATTACAATGATTCGGTTTGGTTTGAATATTTAAAAAAATAACTTAATTGATTCAGTTTGATTTAAATATTTAAAAAAATAACTTAATTTAGTTTGATTTTAACCTAAAACCGAGTCAAACTGGCAATGAACACCCCTACCTACTGCTATCAAATTGAGAGTCTTGGGTTAAGTTAAAGGGCCTTTTAAAATAATTTGGAGATGTTATGATTTTTCCAAGGTGCCCATTTTCAAGAATCTTAGATTCCGCTATTCCTTTTTTGAGTTACTTTTACTGTGGAACTATATTTTACCGTTTTAGAGCACATTTGGATTGACTTATTTTAAATGTTTTAAAATTAAAATAGCTTATAATTATTTTTTAGTATTTAAATAAAATAAAAAAATATTTTTAAATATTATTTTTAAATTGAAATAACAAAAAATAAATAAAAAACATAAGCTAAAATTTTCAACTTATGACTTTTGGCTTATTACTTAAAAGTCATAAGCTCATCCAAACGAGCTTTTAATCTAATTATGATTATGTTATTGTTTGGAACGTCAAATAACTTTTTACTATTATTTTCTTAAAATTTTAAAATTATTTTAAATCATTACTTTATGTTGAGTTGTAAGTACCTTTTGTGTAAATTTTAGTTCTTAAAAATTAGTTGTCAAAATTAAGTGTTAGTGACCTAGTTTTCCAAATCTTTCACATAACTGGGGCAGAGAGGGCACAATTCTGATGAAACACATTTCTTCGCATCAAGACTTCACACATTCAAAAGATAGAAGTTACGGAGATGATGATGTTGAAATGGATGTGTGGCATATAAAGAGAGATAGGATTAGAAATGATGATATCCGGGATAGAGTGGGAGTGGTCTCGGTGGAAGATAAGATGCGAGAAGCGATGTTGAAATGGTTCGGGCATATGCAGAGGAGAGACACAAATGTCCCAGTGCAGAGGTGTAAGATATTGGCTATGGACGGGTTCATGAGGGGTAGAGATAGGCCGAAGAAGTATCGAGGAGAGGTGATTAGACGGGATATGACGCATGTGCAACTTACTGAGAACGTGACCTTAGATAGGGGATTGTGGAGGACACGTATTAGGGTGGAAGGGTAGTAGGTAGTTGAGTGTAGTGCTACTTATGCTTACATACTAGTAGTTGTAGTGTTATTATTGTAGACTTGTTTAGCCTAGTGTACTAGTAGGCGCAGTATTGTTTTATAGTCCTATGTCGTTTGATTCCTGTTGTTTTGTGTTCTTTCGTGTATTTTGTTTATCTTATCTACATGCGTTAGTTATTGTTTTTTTTTCAGAATGTTTTATCATGGCTTATCCGCTTTTGTTACCATCATTGTCATACTATTTTAAATTTGTTATACGAGTCTGGCTGTTTCTCTTGCTTTGCTTGTGTTTATGTTGTGTTTTGAGCCGATGGTTTTTCAGAAACAGTCGCTCTACCTATCAAAGTAGAGATAATGTATGCGTACACTCTGTCCTCTCAGACCAACGTTGTAGGATTTCATTGAGTATATTGTTGTTGTACACTTCTTCGCATCAATGAGGGTTATAGGTAAAAATCTATTCTTATTCAGTGTTTATATTAATTCAACAAACTGAAGATATGTGTGATTTATATACACATTTTACATGAATTCTTAATTTATAATGGTATCTTCCAAAACACAAGGTGTTAGCTAATTACATACTCCCTCGGTTCTTATATGTCACACATTCTTTTGCACACTTTTTAAAATAATATAAACTAAAAGGATAATTTGATAAAATTAGTACTAATTTTTTATTTGATCTACATTTCTTACAATTGTTTTATTTTTCCATATTTATTATAGTAAGCATAAAAAAATCAAGTCTCTCTTATACTTCTAAAACAATAAATATTTAGAACAACTATTTTTAGTAAATGTGATAAGTAAATGAAGCAGGGGAGTACAAGTTAATAAAAGCGAGGCATTGATCCGTTGGTAGCGATCAGACACTTAATGCGGGGTGCACATCCCGCGATTTACCCGGCGGTGGCGGCTAAGGACGGGTTCCATCGCCTCCAGGAGCCTAGTACCAGTACTTGTGCAGGTACTAGCGATATGGGGGTACTAAGGTCACCCCGAGACCTGGATTATCAAAAAAAAAAACGAGGCAACCAACGCATGCCTCCAGATTTCACACAATCGTTTTCCGTCGCTTGTGTTCTTATCTAATAGAATATTTCACGAACATTCTTTCATTAATTATATACATTATCTCTTATATTATGTAGAATTATAATTCTATTATAACTAGGTATCATATTTTAGGTAGAATTATATTTCTTATTGTAATTCGGTTTATTAGTTACCTAATTTAAATATTCTTGTACTACTATATATATTATACATTATTGATAGATACAATCAAGGACATATTCATTTATAATAGAATATCCCGAATATTCTTTCATTAATTGTATATCTTTTATTTTAGGTAGAATTGTATTCATATTGTAATTAGGTCTCATATTTTAGATAGAATTATATTTTCTATTGTAATTAGGTTGATTAGTTACCTAGTTTAAATATTCTTGTACTATTATATATATTATACATTATTGATGAATACAATCAAGGATGAGCTTCGGGCTAACGCCCTAGATCCTCCAAAAAATGCTCCAACTGTGAGTAACACATTCATTTATGGTGTCAGTAGCCTAAAAATATCTCCACCGCTGCCAACTATAGCTCTCGGCCGCCACCCCCACGGAATCATAGTTTTTTTTCCAACCACTCTCTCTCTTTTCCTCCTAAATATAATCTTCCATAGCCGACAAACCAAATTTCATCTTGTACTTGCAGTAAACAACATAAAAAAATTTGTCCCTATCACCCTTGAGATGGAAAATGGTCAATACTCCTTGTGGGCGAAGTTTTTTAAGATCAATTATCGTCTTTACGAAGTTATTGACCACATCATCCCTCCTACATCAAAGTCCATAGACCTACCCTCGGCTTCGACTTATGATGATGCATTGTGGTCTCGTTTGAACGTAGCTGTCCTCTGTTGGATATACGACACAATCTTTAATGATCTGTTGCACACCATCATTGAGACCGATACAACTGCATGCCAAATGTGGAAACGTTTGGAAAGTATTTTACACAACAACAAAACTCAACAAGCGTTATACCTTGAAAATCAGTTCAAGGACGTTCATCAGGATGATTTCCCAAATGTGTTTGTATATTGTCAAGAACTCAAGATGTTTGTCGACCAACCCTCAAACGTTGGCGCACCAGTCACTAATAAGTGATTGATCATGCTACTTATTGCAGGCTTGAACGAATCCTATGACGGCGTTGCTACCATCTTTCAGCAATGCACGTTGTTACCTTTTTTTATGAGGCCCGTTCGGAGCTTATTCCTGAGGAAACCCAAAAAATCAAGCGCAACATCACATTCCAGCATTGTCGATGTCGCCCTCACCACCACAGTCCGGCCCTCCGCCGATGGCAAGGCCTCCAACTCTGGCAACAAGAATCGTCGGCCCGAGGACCTGCATGAGCCTACATCCACCCGTAACAATCGCGGGCGAGCGATGCCGCAAGCGGTCGCGCAGACGAATTCCAGAATAACGGCGGCGGTGGAAGCGATCCGCCGCCAGAAAACATCCAGCAATGACCACGGTAATGGCAACAGCCTCCGTCGTGGGCTATCTACCCGCTGTGGGCTGCATGGGTCGTACTATCATGGACATCTTCTCCTAGCCCGTATCTGACATCCCTCATGGACTCCACATCAAAACCGATATGCCCACCCTATCATACTCGACCCACGTCCCCAATAGGCCTACAGAGCACATGACCCCTCAACTTATGCACCGACTGATATTGAAGCAGATTTGAATATAATGTCACTCAACGCTCCAAACAAAAATTGGAATATGGACACAGACACCACATCTCATATGACGACATCACAGGGTACTCTCCCGTCTTATTCCAATTTGAGTAATTTAAATTGAAATATTATTGTTGGTAGTGGACAAGGCATTCTCATTCGCGATTTTGGTCATTTATTCTTATCCCCACCACATCCACCACTAATCTTAAAAAAGTCCTTCATGCATCTAAACTAATTAAGAATCTAATATCCGTGCGACGTTTCACAACTGATAATAACGTTTTCCTTGACTTTGATCATTTTTGTCACGCCCCGAACCCCGGGCCCGTGACTGGTGCCCTACCTGGGCACCCTTCTACCTAACAACACAAGTAAACTACGGAAATTAAATAACACCTCTTTTTTTTTTAAAACCAACATACGTACAAGGGCAAGGCCGATAAGGCTGTCATATAATATACATACTCAAAAGACACTACACTGTACATGAGTCCAATCCCACATATGAATACGCACTTAAGAGTTTTCTTGAAATATGACGACAAGGCCCCGCCAGTACCATAACCGCATATAAGCACATCAAGGAACTATACCAAAAGATAAACTCCCGAGCAGAGGAGCTATCCAAAACTCGGCGGTCCAACACTGCAGATCACCAAAGCTGCGTACCTAAACTGCGGCGTGAACGCACTCCGGGCGAGGTCGGTCTGAAGAATGTACCAAGTATGTGAAGCGATGAAATGCGTAATGAAATCATAACGATCTAAACAAAGCAGAGACATGTATGATAGCCAACCTACGATACAATACATAAGCGATCATATCAAGTCGGGACGTGCCTCAAAGTCACTACTCAAATATAACTATGGGTCTCACGCCCGTAATATCAACCATGCGTGGAATCCTTTCTCATGGCGATCCATGATATAACAATATCCTCGTGGTCGCATGCCGGAATCCCACATCGTATAAGCGTGACCGTGGGGTAATACAAACAACCGAATCTAACCCGCTCACGATCACTTGCCGGAATCCCACATCGTATAAGCGTGTCGAGAGTATCCTCGGTTGCGTGCCCAGAATCCCACATCGTATAAGCATGACCACGGGTAATACAAACAAATCCGAATCTAACCCGTTCACACGCCCGGAATCCCACATCGTATAAGCGTGTCCGCGAGTATCCTCGTGGTCGCACGCCTAATCCCACATCGTATAAGCATGATCGTAGGGTAATACAAACAAATCCGAATCTAACCCGCTCACGGTCACATGCCCGGAATCCCACATCGATAAAGCGTGTCGAGAGTATCCATCGCGTCGACGCCTAATCCCACATCGTATAAGCATGACCGTGGGTAACACAAATAATGGAAGCATACCCGTGGAATCTCACCACCGCTTGACATCCAAGTAAACTTAAAACAAGGCAGCCGACCCTCCAACCGAGAGTCGCGGCAACGTAATAAAACATAATACTTGTACTCAAATGCTATCACCAGCACACATTGGCAATTCTCAATTAAACAAGCCAAAATACTTATCAAGGCACACATAGAATAATTCTCAATTAAACAAGTCAAAGTACTTATCAAGGCATACATAGAATAATTATCAATTAAACAAGCCAAAGTACTTATCAAGGCATACATAGAATAATTCTCAATTAAACAAGTCAAAGTACTACGTACGTACATTCTTTTCAAAAGACTCTTTTTTATGTAAAACCCCAAGATACTAACACCCGTAGTATCAAGGTGTGTCTATTTTTCAAAGTAAGTTACTACACTTTTAGAAAACTCATTTCAAAGCTTGAAATCAAGTAACTTCAAATTTTCACAATCTAGGCAACTTATGCCTAATAATCAAAATAGACAACTTTCTTAACCTTCCATAAAGCCGTTATAACCAACTTCCCATAAAGCCGTTATAACCCTTTATGGTTTTAGACATATTCATTCCTTTTTATAACCAAGAGACTTATACTTAAAACCAAGTATCACATACTTACAAATCAAGTTCTTAACTTTCCAAAATACTTCAAGTCTCTTAATATTTAGAAAACAAGTTTCTTCTCTTAAATCATGTCATTTCTCCTCTTAAAACAATTAAGTAAATCACTCATTTGACTTCTAAAGTCATTATAACGACCCTTAGGTTTTGGAACTAAGGCACTAACCAAAAGATTTGGAAACCACTTCCTTTTCAAGACTCTATGTACTTTAAGTAAAATACTCTCACTTTTAAGAATCCAACTTCACTAAGGCAATGGATTATACAACTTACAATTTAAACATCAAAGTACAATCAAGGAAGTACATAGAACAATTTCTATTTTAGGCAATCCAAATACAACCAAGGAATGGATCATTTAAGGAGTAGGACATACTTTATTTATCTTAAGGAATCATGCTAGAAGAGAGATAGTTCACATACCTTTCGGCTAAATCCACAAGCTGCCGAATACGCCGCACGTAGAAGTGTCAACCTATAATGGTCACAACATGACTATCAACTTCTAGTCTCTAACGAGAATAATACTAAGTATACGGTCTCTAATTCTACGGAAAATCGGGCAAGACTTCCTTTGTTTCTACTCACTTTGCCACCTTTTCAAGTAGAATACAATAACCAAACATGCCACATTTAAGGCTCAAAACAACAACCAACCAGGGATTACACGCCTTACAATACGTGTAAAATTCCGCCCCACAATTCATACCAAGTAGTTTAATACTCACTAGCCATTCTCGGCCAACAATAACTCAACACAAGTCCTTTCCAATTCTTTTTCAATTCTAAGTTCTAAGGTCTAACATGTTATATAGTCATAAACAACTTCCACAACTACAATTTCCTTCTTTATACAACATGCGACGACTTAAACTAATAATCAACTTGAATTGTAATCTTAAGGCTAAACATGCTAGTTTTCGGATTAGGGTTCCAATAGCCAATATAATTATCAAACTTCATACTATATATCTCATGCTTGCTAATATTCATAGCTACAACCATAAGTAAACCTTAATTACTAAAACGACAAGATTATACCTTTATAAGCCCTTAAAATTTCCAAGATTCAAAGTCGCTCCTTAGCAAATTCTTAGCTCCTTTCCTTACGTTCCAAACCGCTCCAAGCACTCCTTAGAAGCCTATGAAGAACCCATCTTCAAGTTCCAACTTCAAAGTTGAAGAACTCCTTAAGTTTCCGCCTTGCGACTAATACGAAAACGCCGTTTTTTCGAAATCTTTCTATTGAGATATTCTTACAATACCCTTAGGGACCTTGGGTTTAAGTATTATGAATAATGGATCACAAACTAAAAAAATTTGTGTGAAAAGTTCATCAAAGCCGAGAGCATGCTAGTGTGCACAAGAGTTTGTCTAATTTTTGTAAGTGTGGAAGACCATGTCTTGCTACAAGTGTGGTATATAAAACACAATGGAGGGTCAAGATATCAACACTTGAGTGGCTAGGATGAGGAACACTTGGATAATGGCCAAGTGGACAAGTTGACAGTCGATAATATCGCTCAAGACTTATCTTCCTTGATGGTCAAATGACCATTCTAACCCTTGCATTTTCGTCCAAGACCACATGAGGGGGTGCCACGTGTCGCCCTCTCATACGTCCATAAAATTCTGTAACCCTCATGGGCCCGCAAAACGTAAAATTCCTCGGGTGGGCCCCACGTGACCAAATCCGTAAAAATAAATTCCATAATGTTAATAAGTTCCATATTCTTCAAATAATGCATTTTGAGAATCTAATTCTCCTCAACGAACATTTTTCCTTTCCGACGTTCGGAAGATTTTTCCGTCGGAAAAACAATTCTTCCTTTCGTACCAATTTCCAACTCTTGGTTCCTTACATACATTTTCTTATACATGTCCTGGACTTACGGGGTGTAACAATTTTAGTTTTTCTGTGAAGGATTTCACGACATGAAGATGAATAATGAGATGTGATAGCACCAAATATCTCTACCCTATTTTAAATGTCGTTAACAAGCCTCAGTTTCATCAACATTTGATACTCTTTCGTCTTCCCTATGGCACTATAGATTAGGATATCCGAGAGATTCTATTTTACGCTCCATTAGGAAAAATAATTTTATTAATTGCAATCGTATTTCTATGGCTCCTATATATGAATCCTGCATTTTTGGGAAGCATGTTAAATTACCATTTTCTGCATCCATAAATTGTATTTTACTACCTTTCAATATCATACATAGTGATTTGTGGACGTCTCCTATTTTAAGTACGTCTGACCATCGATATTATGTGTTATTTTTGAACGATTATTCCAACTTTCTATGGACATTAAATATTTCAATATGACAATAGCAGGGAATTCAACAATAATCAATTCAACAGTTTTGCTCCAATAACGGTCTTGTCACGCCCCGACTTTTTTCAAGCCTTTACTTAGGGCGTGATGCCTTTACTTAGGGCGTGATGACACCTGGATAATTATTTCTCACCAGGAGCACCATTTAATTCTCTTTATTTTGAAATTTAGACTTATATTTAAATGCGGAACTATTAATAACAATGGAAGTAAAGAAATATGTTTATGAATTTATTGAAAACATAACGCGAGTCCATGCTCGTGCAAATACTGTTTCTACATAGACATAATGACAGTGAATATTCTAAGTTTGAAATGAGACAATCCCATATGGACATTGTCCGAGATACTGAAACTAAACCTTTCAACTACATACTAAATATGACAAGTACCAAGTCCGAAACAATGAATTTGGTACGGTAAAGAGGCCGCGGGACGATCGCTAGCCTTGATGTGTAGTCTTTCCTCTATCACGCTTTCCTGAAACATGTTAAATAAAGAGTCAGTCCTACCATCCGGGGATGGTTGAGAACCTTACCCTGCAATTCAAAGTAAACTCACAATATTCCAAGTACAATCACGTTATAATATAATAAGCATGTTGCAAAAACATATTAAGTTACAACACATTTATCATGCAAGTATGCAACATCTCCTCTCCACTACTTATAGAAATTCTTAACTTATCTAACATTTCACTTTATCCCGTATCATACGTTAAGACATTCTCTTGCATTTATACACTTGTTGCATTTACATATTTGTGAACACGTATTCACTTTACATATTTGTGAACACGTATTCACTTTACATATTTATTGCGGCGTGCAACCCGATCCAGTGTATTTACATATTTGTGAACACGTATTCACTTTACATATTTGTTGCGGCGCGCAACCCGATTCAATGTATTTACGTATTTGTGAACATGTATTCACTTTACGTTTTGTTGCGCGCGTGCAACCCGATCCATTATATTTATATATTTGTGAACACGTATTCACTTTACATATTTGTTGCGGCGCGCAACCCGACCCAATATATTTACGTATTTGTGAACACATATTCACTTTACGTTTTGTTGCGGCGTACAACCCGATCCATTGTATTTACATATTTGTGAACACGTATTCACTTTACATATTTATTGCGGCGCGCAATCCGACCCAATATATTTATGTATTTGTGAACACGTATTCACTTTACGTTTTGTTGCGGCGTGCAACCCGATCCATTATATTTACATAGTTTTCAGAAGGTCAAATAAATAATATTCTTCCTTTTTTTACATTCTGCCTTTCATACTTGTAATGGTTATAACTTTTCAACCGTAACTCCAACTAAGGTGTTTCTTACGCTGAAACTAAGGTAACACGGGGATATTTCACTGTACCAAATTTCATTTGAAAATACTTTGGGTAACTGGTATAAATTCGTCCGCAAAACAGCCGCATGTAACTAGTCTCGCCAGAATTCTTGTAAAAAAAATACTATATTAAAATAGTCATAACTTCTTATCCGTAAGTCGGATCAATCCCCGTAAGGTATAAAACTGACGAGAAAAGGGGAGCCTATTATTTTCGTTGGAAGAACCTTCCATATTCTGTACCAATTGCTACAGTTTTATCATTTTACATTCTGTTTTTCGTATTTCAATCGAACCGTGGCAGAAACTTTAGAATGAGATAACTCTTAAACTGTAAATCCGTTTTAACCCCTCTTTAGCTAGATCTGTCCGTAACAGATATATTTACAACCATGTGAATTTTTGTCTAATTCTAATAAGTACAACTCAAGAAAATCACTTCGTCATTCTGCCATTCCGAATTTCGGTCAAATCTAAGGCAGAAACTTTAAACTATGATAACTCCTAAACCGTAGGTCCATTTTATCCCCTATTTGGCTCAATCTGATCATCATAGAAAGTCGTACAACACTTCCAAATTTCATTAAATTCTAACAAGTATAACTCAGTGAAAATAGTTCATAAAGTTCATGACTCACCTAGTTGTTTAAACAATCAAAAGTTCATAAGTTCTTTTCAACACCCGATTCTTATTCCAACATGTATTGAACTTAAAATAAGGAATTTTACCAAGAATTTCTGAGCGAGAAAACTCACCTTGCCAAGAATTTCTGAGCGAGAAAACTCACCTTGTAAGCGTGAAAATGATTGTTGTTCGTATGCTACAAGTGTCCATTGCTCTCTAGTATCTTTTTATTTTTGTTCTTCTTGCCCTCTTGATTTTTTTTCCAGATTTTTCCTCTTCTTGTTCATTTGTTTTTTTTTTATTTTCTTATTCTTTGTGATAGGTATTTTATTTGTGTCAAGTACAATGTATAAGTAGAAGTGTTTCTATAACTTATGAGAGGTGGAAGTACAAGAGATTGATGGAAATTAAAGATGAGGGGAGAGTGAAAAGAATGTGCAGATTTTTCTATGGGAAAACGTGCAAGTGATGGGAAGAATTGTTCCATTTACTTTATTCATTGAACATAACTTTATCATTATTTAATTAACAATCAAAATTTATCATTGGATAGATATAACATTAAGTATACGAATATGAAAGGTATTTTAAAGCATTTAGCATCCACAAACTCATCCACCAAAATATATTCCCTTCCCTTTTCTATACGATTTTCCAGATCTCTTGTATTCCCATCAATTGTAGAATTCATTAGTTTATTTTCATTTAAAATTGTCATAAGTAAACTTTTTCTGTAATCATATGAACTTCCATACGTTTATTTTTCCCACTATATTCTAATACAAAGTTGATAGAATTCGAAATCATGGCTATTACTAGACTTAGAATAATAATAAATATTACTTACGGTTGTAACTAATTTATATCATTCACATTATATTGGAGTCGACACGTGTATTTTTTTTTGTATTATGTTGTTATTGTAACAACAATTTGAGACTTCACATTCTCCCTTCCTTAAGCAACATTCGTCCTCGAATGTGAATAAGGTAACAATAATTTGGGACTTCATATTCTCCATTCCTTAAGCAACATTCATCCTCGAATGTGAATAAGGTAACAATAATTTGGGACTTTACATTTTCCCTTCCTTAAGCAACATTCGTCCTCGAATATAAATAAGTTTGTAACACAAGCACATAGACCACAAATAGCACACATATGAAGTACTATGTAACACATTTTTTTTACCTTAGTAAAAAAAAAATGGGTATTTGACTTTCATCGCGTCTTCTCTTCCCGGGTGGCTTCCTCTGTGGAGTGATTCCTCCATAGGACTTTCACGGAAGCAATATCTTAATTTCTAAGGCGCTGAACCTTTCTATCAAGTATTTCTACCGGAGCCTCTTCATATTGAAGCTCTTCATTAAGAACTATCTCCTGGGGGAGGATGACGTGACTTGGATCGTGCAAGTATTTTCGTAACATTGACACATGAAATATCGGGTGTACTGCTTCCAGCTCTTGTGAAAGTGCTAGTTCGTAAGCCACATTTCCCCACTCTCCGCAAGATCTCATATGGCTCAATAAACTTCGGGCTTAATTTCCCTTTCTTACCAAAGCGCATCACTCCCTTCATTGGGGATACTTTTAAAAATACTTTCTCCCCCTCTTGAAACTCGAGATCTCTTTTACGATGATCCGCATAAGACTTATGACGACTATGAGTTGTTTTTATCCGCTTCCGAATCATTTGCACCTTATCATTTGTTTCTTGAACGACTTCGGGTCTGAACAGTTGCGTCTCACCCACCTCGAACCATCCAAGTGGAGATCTACATTTTCATCCATACAATGCTTCAAACGGGGTCATTTGTATACTAGAGTGAAAACTATTATTGTAGGCAAACTCAATTAGACATAGATGGTCCAACCAGCTGCCCTGAAAACCTAACACACAAGATCGCAACATGTCCTCAAGTGTTTGAATTGTTCGCTCAGCTTGCCCATCTGTTTGCGAGTGGAATGTCGTGCTTAACTTAACTTTTGTTCCGAGACCTTGTTGGAAACTTTTTCAAAAGTGTGAGGTGAACTGGGGACCCCTATCCGAAATAATTTATAATGGAATCCCGTGTAACCGCACAATTTTCTTCAAATAAATCTGCGCGTACTGTGGCGCGCGATACGTAGTCTTGACCGGTAGGAAATGGGCTGACTTCGTAAGTCGATCAACAATCACCCAAATAGAATCATATCCTTCTCGAGTTTTCGGTAGACCAGTTACAAAATCCATATGAATCGCCCCCATTTCCACATGGGAACACCAATGTCTTGAAGTAGTCCTCCAGGTTTTTGATGTTCAACTTTCACCTGTTGACATGTAAGACACCTTCCGACAAACTCCGCAACATCTTTCTTCATTTCGTCCCACCAGTAATTTGCCTTGAAGTCCTGATACATTTTTGTTGACCCTGGATGAATGAAATATCTTGTGTTGTGACCCTCATATAAGATCTTCCTTCTTAGATCCTTTACTTTAGGAACACATAACCTACCCTTATACCGAAGGGTTACGTCATTATTTCCCAATGAAACTGTGAAGGTTTTCCCTGTTGAATTCTCTCCCGAAATCTAACAAACTCCGTATCCTCAAATTGACTTTCTTTTATTTCTGAAGCTAAGACAGACTAAGAGGTATCATGCACTGCCAGTCTGCCACCCTGCCTTCACCGACCTCAGTTAAACTAACCCCGTGGTTTTCCAATTTTTGTACCTCACGAACAATACTTCTCTTTTGTATTGCCAAATAGGCCAAGCTGCCCATTGATCTCCTACTGAGTGTGTCAATCACCATGTTGGCTTTTCCAGGATGGTAAAGAATACTAAGGTCATAATCCTTAAGCAACTCTAACCATTTTCTTTGTTGGAGATTCAAATCCTTTTGCGTGGTTATGTACTGTAAACTCTTATGATCTGTAAATATATCCACATGCACCCCATACAAATAGTGCCTCCATATTCGTAAGGCAAACACTACCGCGGCCAATTCCAAGTCATGAGTCGGATAGTTCTTCTCATGTATCTTCAATTGTCGAGATGCATATGCAATCACTTTTCCAAATTACATCAAGACACATCCTAACCCAACCCTAGAGGCATCACAATAGACTGTGAACCCTTTTTGTCCCGATGTAAGGTTAGGATTGGTGCAGTAGTCAACAATTCATTTAGTTTCTGAAAACTTGCTTCACATACTTCTGACCATTGGTATTTAACCGCTTTCTGAGTCAACCGGGTCAATGGGGCAGCAAGACTAGAAAAGTCTTTTACGAATCTTCTATAATACCCAGCCAAACCCAAGAAACTCCTAACTTCTGTCGGAGTGGTCGACCTTGGCCAGTTCTTCACTGCTTCTCTCTTTTGGGGGTCCACCATAATTCCATCCCTTGACACAACATGGCCCAAGAAGACTATATTTTCCAACCAAAATTCATACTTTGAAAATTTAGCATATAGTTTCTCCTGTTTTAAGACTTGAAGCACTACCCTCAAATTCTCTTTATGTTCTTCAACTCTCTTGCTGTAAATTAGGATATCATCTATGAACACAATCACGATTAAATCTAAGAATGGTTTGAAGATTATGTTCATTAGATCCATAAAAGTTGATGAGGCATTGGTTAACCCGAAAGACATGACCAAGAATTCATAATGGCCATATCGGGTTCTAAAAGTTGTTTTGGATATATCATCAGGATTTATTTTCAGCTGGTGATATCCCGAACGAAGGTCAATCTTGGAGAAATAACTAGCTCCTTGAAGTTGGTCAAAAAAGTCATCGATTCTTGGTAACGGGTATCGATTCTTGACCGTGGCCTTATTGAGTTGTCGATAATCAATGCACATTCGGAGCGACCCATCTTTCTTCTTCACAAAAAGAACTTGTGCACCCCAGGGGGAAACACTGGGCCTTATAAATCCTTTGTCCAGAAAATCCTTCAACTGTTCTTTTAACTCTTTTAATTCAGCTGGGGCCATTCGATATGGAGGAATAGAAATGGTCCTTGTACCCGGAATTAACTCTATAGCAAACTCCACTTCTCTGTCCGGAGGAAGATGTTAGGCATATTTTATATACTTTTTTTGAGTCATTTTTAGTTATTATTTTAATCGTTTTTGTTGTGTTTAGTATAGTATTAGGGTTGTTTTTCTTTCTTAAAAAGGCAAAATGGCGAAAAGGAGCGAAAAATAGACATAAAAAGAGAAATTCGAGGCAGGAAATGACAGAAATTGACAATTCGGACGAAAGCCATGCAGCACCACGGCGCCGAACAACAGGGCCGCGACACCGGAACAACTGAGAGGCCACAGGAATTATGGCGCCGCGGCGCCGACGCGAAAATTTCAGTTCCGAAGTTAATTTGGCCAAGGGCAAAAGGGTCCATAGGGCACGAAATTTGCAACATACTTAAGCCCTAGGGTTTGCTATAAAAGAGAAGGAGACTGACCTAAAGGAGGCATCGTGTACATATTCTAAAAACCCTATTCTACACCACACAACACCGTTCAGATAGGATTCAAGGCAGAAGATTGGAGACTTGTTCAGTTATTTTCTTTCATTTTCTTTGTTTTTATTTCAGTTTATGTTGGTTTATATTAGTTCTTGACATGACAATGTTTAGGAGCTAATTACTTTATTAGGGTTTTTCTATTGAATCGCTTGAACCTCTATTTCATGAATTAATGCATTAGTTTGATTTCTTCTTCACTTGATTAAGATTTATTCAATATTGGTATGAATGTTTGATAGTTAACTGGTCATTCATTATCATAATCTATATGATTTCGAATCAAGAACCGAGAGGAGAGATTTGGATATGCTGTAATTGAATAGACATATGTTAAAATCACGGACGGAAGTACCCCGATACTTGTGTAGCATTATATGTTATTGTTCTTAATCCTCCTATGTGGTAAATCCTATCATAGAAATATAGAAGGGTTCTGCATTAGGGTTGAGCGATTATATATCCTAACCGAAATATAAAACAGTCTAGTTAACCGCTATCTTAACGTAGAAGATGAAGTCATTCCAATTGCATTAAGGATTGAAAAAAGTGGATAGTTGAGGATATTGGAAGTCCTAATTCCTTCATAACTGATTTAAACCAAAGTATTATCATAATTAGTTTATTTTCTGCAATTACTTAGTCTTAGTTATTAGATAAAAATACAAATAAATTAACGTTCACCAAATAGAAACTAAAGCTTAGATAATCGGTACTTGATAACCAGTCTCTGAGGACGATATTCAGTCTTACCAGACTATATTACTTGTAATGATACGTACACTTGCGTGAGCAATTGGAAATCGGCTAACAGAAGGCCTGGAAGATCTTCAGGGAAAACCTCCGGAAAATTCCTAACGATAGGGACATCATGAACTTCGGGAGACTCCTTTTGGGTATCCATTATACTGGCCAAATATGCGTACTCCACTTCTTGGCTTCTTAATAACTTTTGAGCCCTAAGGTAGGAAATAAGCTGACTCGAGGATATTCCAATCCTACTCTTTATAACAATCTCTAGTTCCCCGGAAAAAGATAATTTCACTATCTTTCACCGAAAATCTAACCTGGCATAACATGCTGACAACCAATCCATACCCAAAATGATGTTGAAGTCTACCATATCAAGTATTACTAGGTTTACTATTGTTCCTCTGTCATTCACTTCTAATGGGAAATTTTTAACTACCCGAGATGCCCAAACTGAGGCCCCTATTGGTGTCATAACCTCAACAGGTTCACTTAGATAGGATGGTTCTACATGTAAATTCTTAGCAAAACCCATTGACACAAATGAAAATGTAGAGCCGGAATCGTATAAAACAAATGCATGAATACTCAAGACAAGCAAAATACCTGTGACCACCGCATTAGATGCTTCTGCCTCATTCCTCTGGGGCAAAGTGTAAAGCCGGTTAGAATTGTTGGGTTGTTGACCTCCCTGACTCTGGCGGGACTGGTTTACTTGATTTCCCTTATAGACATCTGTGGTTGCTTCTGACCTCCCCTGAATAAACTGAGTTTGGATTCTCTTTTTGCAATCCTTGGCATAGTGGCCTGATTCTCCACAATTATAACATGGTCTCGTTAAGAGCCGACATTCTCCAACGTGTTTCTTCTGACAAACCTTACAAACCGGTTTGTCACCCTCATGTGTTAGGGTTGGTGGCCTTGTCCGTTCTACCTTGGTGATTAAACCAACTATTCCCCTTAGGCTTGAAATGAGACTGGCCTATAGACTGGTTCAGTCTTGAAGAACCCTTACTAACCTTTTGCTTCTGTTTTTGGCTCTTGTTAAATGATCCTGACGATCGAAATCTCTTATGTGAATGCTCTCATTTTGCTTTAGTAAAACCTTCTACCCTCATAGCCATATCGACAATATGAAGGTAAGTTCAATCATTGGCTAACACCACCACCTTCTCTGCCATTCGGGTTTAAACCCTGAACAAATCTTTTGACCTTCTCCATTTCTGTAGGAACAACGTGTGTGTTGTATGCCGACAATCTCATAAATTAGGTATCGTATTCTTGCACATTGCGGTCCCCTTATTTAAAATGTTCAACCTCACATCTGAGCGCATCTTTTCGGGTGTTAGGCATGAATTTCTTAATGAATGCAGTTCTGAACCCCCCAAGTCATTGGTGGTGACATCGGGGGACGATTCTTCTAAAATTTAGTTTATCGTTGCACATACCCTTCCACAATCCTTTGAAGGAGGTAGTACGAGAATCAAGACTTTGAAAAGATTCAAGATAGGCACGGGGAGAGTATGAAGAAAGTGAAACTGTTTAGGATGTTATCCCATTCACATATTACTAAGGTGACGTGCACACCGTCGCAATAAGTAACCGTTCAAATACCCAACTCAAAGAAAATTCCTAGAATCTCCTAACATGGTTTAGCTCTGATACCAATTTGTCACGCCCCGACTTTTTCCAAGCCTTTACTTAGGGCGTAATGACACCTGGATAATTATTTCTCACCAGGAGCATAATTTAATTCTCTTTATTTTGAAATTTAGACTTATATTTAAATGCGGAACTATTAATAACAATGGAAGTAAATAAATCTGTTTATGAATTTATTGAAAACATAATGCGAGCTCATGCTCGTGCAAATACTGTTTCTACATAAACATAATGACAGTGAATATTCTAAGTTTGAAAGGAGACAATCCCACATGGGCATTGCCCGAGATACTTAAACTAAACCTTTCAACTACATACTAAATATGACAAGTACCAAGTCCGAAACAATGGATTTGGTACAGCAAAGAGGTCGCGGGACGATCGCTAGCCTTGATGTGGAGTCTTTCCTCTATCACGCTTTTCTGAAACATGTTAAATAAAGAGTCAGCACTACCATCCGGGGTTGAGTGAGAACCTTACCCTGCAATTCAAAGTAAACTCACAATATTCCAAGTACAATCACATTATAACATAATAAGCATGTTGCAAAAATATATTAGGTTACAACACCTTTATCATGCAAGTATGCAACATCTCCTCTCCACTACTTATAGAAATTCTTAACTTAACATTTCACTTTATCCCGTATCATACGTTAAAACATTCTCTTGCATTTATACACTTGTTGCATTTACATATTTGTGAACACGTATTCACTTTATATATTTATTGCGGTGTGCAACCCGATCCAATGTATTTACATATTTGTGAACACGTATTCACTTTACATATTTGTTGCGGCGCGCAACCCGATCCAATGTATTTACGTATTTGTGAACACGTATTCACTTTACGTTTTGTTGCGGTGTGCAACCTGATTCATTATATTTATATATTTGTGAATATGTATTCACTTTACATATTTGTTGCGGCGTGCAACCCGACCCAATGTATTTACGTATTTGTGAACACGTATTCACTTTACGTTTTGTTGCGGCGTGCAACCCGATCCATTATATTTACATATTTTTCAGAAGGTCAAATATATATATATATATATTTTTTTACATTCTGCCTTTCATACTTGTAATGGTTATAACTTTTCAACCGTAATTCCAACTAAGGTGTTTCTTACGCTGAAACTAAGGTAACACGGGAATATTTCACTGTACCAAATTTCATTTGAAAATACTTTGGGTAACTAGTATAAATTCGTCCGCAAAACAGCCGCATGTAACTAGTCTCGCCAGAATTCTTGTAAAAAAAGTACTATATTAAAATAGTCATAACTTCTTATCCGTAAGTCGGATCAATCCCCGTAAGGTATAAAACTGACGAGAAAAGGGGAGCCTATGATTTTCGTTTGAAGAAACCTTCCATATTCTGTACCAATTGCTACAGTTTTATCATTTTACATTCTTCTTTTCGGATTTCAATCGAACCGGGACATAAACTTTAAAGTACGATAACTCTTAAACCATAAGTCTGTTTTAACCCATCTTTGGCTAGATCTGTCCGTAACATATAGATTTACAACCATGTGATTTTTTGTCTAATTCTAATAAGTACAACTCAAGAAAATCAGTTCGTCATTCTGCCATCCCAAATTTTGGTCAAATCTAAGACAGAAACTTTAAACTATGATAACTCCTAAACCGTAGGTCCATTTCATCCCCTATTTGGCTCAATATAATCATTATAGAAAGGAGTACAACACTTCAAAATTTCATTCAATTCTAACAAGTATAACTCAGTGAAAACAGTTCATAAATTTCATGACTCACCTAGTTGTTTAAACAATCAAAAGTTCATAAGTTCTTTTCAACACCCGATTCTTATTCCAACATGTATTGAACTTAAAATAAGGGATTTTACCAAGAATTTCTGAGTGATAAAACTCACATTGTAAGCGTGAAAATGATTGTTGTTCGTATGCTACAAGTGCCCTCTTGATTTTTTTCCAGATTTTTCCTCTTCTTGTTCACTTATTTTTTTCTGATTTTCTTATTCTTTGTGCTAGGTATTTTATTTGTGTCAAGTACAATGTATAAAGTAGAAATGTTTCTATAACTTATGGAAGGTGGAAGGACAAGTGATTGAGGTGAATTAAAGAGGAGGGGGAAGTGAAAAGAATGTGCAGATTTTTCTATGGGAAAAACATGCAAGTGATGGGAAGAACTATCCCATTTACCTCATTCATTGGACATAACTTTATCATTAGTTAATTAACAATCAAAATTTATCATTGGATAGATATAACATTAAGTATAAGAATATGATATGTATTTTAAAGCATTTAGCATCCACAAACTTATCCACCAAAATATCTTCCCTTCCCTTTTTCTATACCGTTTTCCAAATCTCATGTATTCCCATCAATCGTAGAATTCATAGTTTATTTTCATTTAAAATTGTCATAAGTAAACATTTTCTGTAATCATATGAAATTCCATACATTTATTTTTTCCACTATATTCTAATACAAAGTTGATAGAACTCGAAATCATGGCTATTACTAGACTTAGCATAATAATAAATATTACTTACGGTTGTAACTAATTTATATCATTCACACTATATTGGAGTCGACACGTGTATTTTTTTTTTGTATTATGTTGTTATTGTAACAATAATTTGGGACTTCACATTCTCCCTTCCTTAAACAACATTTGTCCTCGAATGTGAATAAGGTAACAGTAATTTGGGACTTCACATTCTCGCTTCCTTAAGCAACATTCGTCCTCGAATGTGAATAATGTAACAATAATTTGAGACTTTACAGGTCTTACCTTTCATTTTTCCTGCCCTCACACCTCTTCAAAAAATGGTAAGGCCGAATGGAAAATTTGAATCATAAACAACCTAATTCTTGCCCTATTTGCTCACACTTCAATTCCCCCCATCATTTCTGGCAGTACACACTCTTCATGGCCACCTATCTCCTAAACATAATCACAAACAAGTCTCAAGCTTAACGTTCGTCCACTCAAGTTATGTTTCGTAGGAACCCTCCTACCAACACTTGCGTATCTTTGGATGTCTTTGTTATCCTCCCCATCCGATCACTCACAAACTCTAATCTCAGTCTTCACAATGTGTGTTTTTGGGTTATCCCGTCAATCATCATGGTTACTCGTGCTATGACTTGTCAAGCCATAAAATTATTATTTCACATTATTTCCTATTTGATAAGTCTCAATTTCCCTTTGCCTCCATAAATTCACCATCTCAACATTCCTATGACTTTTTAGATGATGGCCTAAACCCTCTTCTAATTCATCATTTACATAGTATCCCGTCCCAAACCCCGACATCCACCCCCGGACAGTTTGGGACACACTACCCACCCTGGTTCTGCCGACGGTGTCTCGGAACAGCCTGCCTCAAGGTGATTCCGCAACCACCTCTCGGCAAACTGAGCATCGGCCAGTCGGTCCCGCCACCACTGCCCTTCCTCCTCTTCCCGGTAGTCTTACGATATACCCCCTCCCATCCCGTATCCTGAGACACGCTCTCAGACCATGGAAACCCGTGCCATGTACGGAATTCATAAACCTAAACGACTGTTTAACCTATCCGTTTCAGTTGTCCCTTCCCTTGTCCATCGAAATCCGAAGGATGCCTTGTCCGACCCTAATTGGAAAGCCGCAATGATTGACGAATATAATGCTCTTATTAATAATAAAAGGTGGAACTTAGTACCCCGTCCGCCTGATGCTAACATTATTCATTCTATGTGGATTTTTAGACATAAAAAGAAATCTGATGATTCTTTTGAGAGATATAATGCTCGTATTGTAGGTGATGACATGTTTTAATAGGTGTGAGTGGACTATGATGAAATGTTCAGCCCGGTCATAAAGCTCGCAACCATCCAGACCTTCCTTAGCATTGCTCTATCCAAGTCTTGGCCCATTCATCAGCTTGAATATCAAGAATATCTTTTTACATGAGAATATTCATGAAATGATATATATGCATCAACCTATGAGTTTCAGGGATCCTATTCATTCAGATTATGTATGACTGTTGCGGAAATTTCTCTATGGAATGAAACAGGCTCCTCGAGCATGGTACCAATGGTTCGCCGATTATATCTCCACTATCATTTTTTTCACACAACAAATCCAATCATTCCTTGTTCATCTACAACAAAGGTACATACATGACTTACCTATTATTATATGTTAATGACACCATCCTCACTACATCATATGATGCTCTCAGCCAGTCCATTATGTCTCTTCATCTGAGTTTGCTATGAAGGATCTGGACTAGGGGTGAGCGGGTCCGGGTACCCTACCATTATTGAACTGCCCGGACCCTACCCTGTAAAAGACCGGTTTCTAAATTTACTATTCGGAACCTACCCGTAGCAATCATTACCCGAAATCTACCCGGACCCTGCGGTTCCGGGTAGGTTCCCGGGTACCCGTCACTGTTTTTGTTGTATTTCATAGTATAGCGATACCTGACATATGAAGATAAATGTTCTCATATGTTTAGCTTAGTTTAAATGAAAGAATTACCATACACATCCACAACTCAGGCCCACTCTGATTCATTTGCACTCTTGAATTAACAAATATTGAAGGGCTTATCCCTGAACTTGCAACCTGCTGGACTCATTGAACACTTTTAATTAGTTCCCAGGTTCTTTACGTGGTTTAACTGATTCAATATATGTTTTCAGGGTTCATACTGGTGGAGAATTGCTACATGTTGATTCTCACACTGCTGGTGATGCTGTTATGAAATAACTATGGAACCATACCGATTTGATAATGTGATGCTTTGTCAAAATGAAAGTCAGTAACGTCACCTCCTGCTCCTCCCGTCGTTATGTTTTTTCCGATAGGAGAGGTTTCCCCATGATTCCTTTTGAATCTATCAACTGCATCACCATTCTTCGAATCTATCACTGACATTTGCTGCTCACCAACAGAAAATCTCTCACCATTGGATGAATTGAAAACGCCATCACAGACCTGAGGTTCTATTTCCTGTTCTACTTGTTGCGTTTCCTCCTCTAATTGTTCCAGCTTCTTAGCAACAATCCTCTTGTAGTGTGCTTCGAAATAAGGCCTTCTTTTGAGCTACTGATCCAGGTGTTGAAACTAAATAATTTAAATGGGGGTGGGTTCATAGGGTCCGGGTATCGATTCCGGGTCCGGGTATCCGGTCTCTATTTTTCGGAATCGGAACAGTACCCGACATTTATCGGTTCCTAATTTTACTACCCGGAACCTACCCATTATTCTAATATATATATCCGGAACCTACCCATTAGTGCCGGTTCCGGTCGGGTATCTGGGTACCATGTACCCGTGCTCACCCCTAATCTGGACCCCTTGAGTTATTTCTTGGGCAGCTCCGTCACTTAACATTCCGGCGGCCTATTTCTATGTCAGAAAAAGTATGTCGAAGAGATCATTGACCATGCATGCATGACATCTTGCAAACCATCTAGACACCAATTTCAAGCTCAGCGCTGATTCCGCCCCCATATTAAGACCTGACTCACTATCGTAGCATGACTGGGGCCCTGTAGTACCTCACATTCCCGAGACCTGACATATCCTATATCGTGCAACAAACATGCACAATCCGACGGAATCACATGCATGCTCTCAAACGTATTTTACGATACGTCCAAGGTACACTTCACTTCAGATTACATATATACATGTCCTCGCTCACTGGTCTTATTACCTATTCTGATGTTGATTGGGGTGGATGTCCTGACACCCGACGCTCCACGGCTGGTTACTGCATTTTCCTCAGAGATAACCTATTGTCTTGGTCTTCCAAAAGGCAACTTACACTATTCCGATCTAGTGCCGAAGTAGAGTACATATGTGTCGCCAACGTCGTCTCTGAGTCTTGTTGGATCCGTAACCTTCTACTTGAGCTTCAATGCCCGATTCAAAAGGCAACACTGGTCTACTGTGATAATATTAGTGCAATATATCTATCCGACAATCACGTCCAACATCAGCGCACTAAACACATTGAGATGGACATTCATTTCGTTCGCAAAAAAGTGGCTCATGGTCAAGTTCGTATCTTCATGTTCCTTCCAGATATCATATTGCCGACATCTTCACCAAATGACTTCCGCGCATACTATTTGATGATTTTCGAGCCAGTCTCAGTGTTCGTGAACCTCCCGCTTCGACTGCGGAGGTGTAATAGAATATTTCCAGAAAATTCTTTCATTAATTGTATATCTCTTATTTTAGGTAGAATTGTATTCCTATTGTAATTATGTCTCCTATTTTAGGTAGAATTATATTTTCTATTGTAATTAGGTTGATTAGTTACCTAGTTTAAATATTCTTATACTACTAAATATATTGTACATTATTGATAAATACAATCAACTAACATATTCATTTACTGTCCGTTCGATTTTCCTTTTATTGCTGCCTACTGATTCATTTTTGTTCCTCTTGTTATTTCCAGTTCTGCTGCTGCATAATAATCCGCTCAACGGTGACACTTAGTTCTGCGTAAATTTCTTGTTCGTTGCTAGCTATTTGCAATGTTCTATTCTGATGTGAACATATTAGAGTTGGTGTTATTTGTGTGGACTACTGCAAGTTCTGTTTTTGGAGTTTAGTTATGCATTTGGATGCTTTCTTGAGAAGCGTTTTTTAATGTCTTGCTTTCTACTGGAACCGCACCACACAACACAATAGTACCTTCTGCGGTATAACTTGGCTGTAAACTACTTCCAAGAAAAAAATTCACCTTCGCCCATACTTTCCGTCCCTTTGCTTATTTTGCAGTATATCTATAATCTTTATTATTAACTATATAAAAGTCCATAATATAATATTTGGATTTTTGGATGAGCTATTTAAGGATGGGGATTTTGACAATATGGACCCATACTGAAGCAGTTAAATGAGGATTTGAGAGGGACTGTGTTGAAGATTTCAGCTTTGGGTAATTTTCAGCAGCCTCTTAGGGCTTCAGTATTCTTGGTTAACTATCCAGTAGGTAGAAGTAGAACCAAGGGAAAAACGGTTTGATTCAAAAGTTGCTGATTCATGTGTAGCTTCAGTCTATAGCATCCTTTCAACTATACGAATTAGGTATTAAGGGGTGTATTCAATTAGGAATTTAAAAGACTATTTTAAGATAAATAAATCTAGTGAATTTTAAAAGACTATTTTAAGATAAATAAATCAAGTGAATTTTAAAAGACTATTTAAGAATGTAATGACTTTAACAGATTTTAAAAGACAATCAAAAATTTTTATGTTTGAATTTTAAAAGATTTATCATAGATTTATAAAAAATTGAAAGGACCACATGAATTTTTCATGTCGATTTCTCTAACAGGTATTTCAGCGAACAACTTGCATGCATCAATTTGGGAAAATGACTCCCCTGAACTTGCTATGGAAACAATATAGAATCAACTCTACACACATAAGCACAATATGTAGTTGCATAGGGGACATTCTTTCTCTAATAGAATCAAGACTTGCAACAGCTTCAAATAAAGGTGAATTCACGGGGAACAATTCAATGCAACTGAACAAAGAATCGTGTATAAAACCCAAATATAACTTTAAGGTGTTTCACAATCCAAATCATATTCATGTTTGAGGAGCTAAATATCCTTGCTAAAATGAGATTTTGAATACCAAATTGGTCTGAAATCAGCAAGTTTTGAATATCAAAAGATTTTTTGTTACTTTGTCATGACCGACGTCGCTTATTATTACATTTCTAAGCCCAAAAATTCAAATTTATATTTTTTTGCACTTTCGGTGGGTATGCACACATGATTTTCTAGAATCATGTGGACTATCTCTAATTGGCCTGAAATTCACCAGGTCCATGAAAAACAGGCTTGTGATCGAAACTCATTACTTCGTGATGATCGACGTCGATTATTTTTGCATTTCTAAGCCTAGAAACTCAAATTCGTGATTTTCTGTAATTTCGATGGGTATTAGCACACAAATTTGTATTCTTTGCTACAACAGAGTGAGACTTCTTTAGTTCAACACAAATTTCACACTTTTTTCATGCTAGGTTTTTAGTGAGAAAATTTTCTCCTTTGTCTTGCCATGTGCGTAGATCAATCATATAAAGATGATGTTGTAAATAGGTATGACTGTATTATTTTTTACTAGTACTAAATAGAAAAAACACACACAGATCCTGATAGCAGCATTGAATCCGGAGGCCCCCTGCCCCCCACACCGACCCAACAAATCCACAATCTTGCCTTAGAAACTCCTATACCCTAATTCTCTAACATCTAGAAATTGGACCGTGATTGCACATAAAAAAATTCCACTGCTTGAAGGAATTTGAGGATGAGATGAAAGTGAAATGGTGGGGTAGAAAGAGAAAATGAAAGAATATAAACAGAGAGGGAGAAGAGAGAAAACAGTATTGAAAAAAAAAAACTTTTCCAAAAGGGTGAGATTGTGTAGAGGATTTGATATTTATATTCCCACTAAAAAGTCCACAAATCTATTGAGAAAAAAAATCTTTTGAAATCAACAATTTTTGGATCACCAAAAGACTTTTATTACTTGTTTAAAATCCTAATTGAATTCCACTAGATTTGGACACCCTCTTTAAAAAAATCATAATAATCTTGATTAAATAACACAAAACTTGTTTAGATTATTTAAAAGTCTTAATTGAATACCACAACACTTATTTATCCTAAAATAATCTTTTAAAATCCTAATTCATGAATACACCCCCTAAGTCTATGGTGAATCATTCTTGGTGGATTCTAAAGAGTGTTTATTTAAAGGGAATAGTTATCGAAATGACAGGTAGCTAAATCTATGTTGTCATCAGTGGTGGATCTTGCTCAAAATATTAAGGGGGGCGGTGACGGATCTTGCTCAAAATAATAAGAGTTTGATCATTTTAAAAAGTTACATATATTTTTTTATCCAGTGATTCGTCATGGCCTCTAAAAGCACAAGCTTGAAACGTGAGCCAACGAATTGAATCAATTTTCTTAATCGACACAAAAAAAGAAGAAAATTTGGAGTTGAAGTATGAACCATATAGATAGTGAAGAAGGAGAGTAGGGTTTGTAATTGAGGACAAAAAAAAATGAGTTATATAAAATAGTGTATTTTAAATTATATATACAAAAAAATATTTTTTTTGAGGCGGGTCGTGGCCCCCTCCCGCCCCTTCTAAAATCCGCCGTTGGTTGTCACATATCGAGCCTTCAGTAATAAAATGTTCAGACGTAATTGTTCTTACAATCCAATTTAAAGCTATTGTATTTGTGTGGGTATCTATAACATTACCTATCATATATTAATTTAATTCCTCCATTTATAATAAGCGCAATCTGTTTGTTGGTACAGTATAGTACATAGTAAGTACTACTAATATCAATTTACTAAAACATATGATTATAGAGTCTAAGCACTTTCCTGTATCTAAATGATTTAGATGCCAAAACCAATCTAATCTTTCAAATTGAAATTTTAACTTGTCATGACTCTTATAATTAATTATTTGCAGTCAATTGTAGGACCTGCTCACAGCTCATATCAATGGATCTTCAACAACGGCCTCACTCAGTAAAGAAAACTACCGACAAGAATGCTAAGCGTCGTGAAATGTATGCACAGAAGACAACGGCTGAAAAAGGAGACATTGTTATCTCAACGACGACTTAAAGACCGAGAATCAACAAGTCACTGTCTTTATAACTCATTATTCACTTCAACTAACATATTCACTATAATTTTGCTTAAAGTACAAACAGACATAACAAAACTGTATAATTACATTCAATTATAAGGTGATTCTTAACACAGACTTATACTAATTTTTTATCTAGTATGATGTATATATTTAAAAATAAATAAAAAAGTATTGATTCAAATAATAGTAAAGACTAAAAACTTGAAGGTAGGAAGTAATCAATAGTTAACTACTCCTATAACCTCTCGATTGATCGGACCCCATGCACATATGGGATCATAGGCGGAGCCAGGTTAGCGGAAAGATTCATCCGGATCCCCTTTGTCGTAATATTACGTTGTATATATATGGTCAAATATGCGTTTCTATCTACGTATAGATTATATTGAACCAGAGGTGATTTTTTGTATAAAAATTGGGTCACGTGAATCGATTTTCACTTTTTTCTATTGCTTGGACTCAAAATTTATACTTGTATGTATGCAAGTGGTAATAAAAGATTAAATAAATAACCTGAGCGCCCATAGATTATTATTGTCTGGTAGTTGCTTTGGTTTGAGAAGTTCTTTTTTCTTTGATGGTCGAATCCCCAGCTCTTCTTTCCCTTTCCTTTTTATTTTCTTTTCCTTATTTTTCCAAAATTAAATAAAACTCCATTTTCTGCAACAAAATTAGATAAAACTCCCTTTCTTTTTGAAGCAAATTTAAAAAAATTCTCTCGTTATTTGTTTAGTTTTACAAATAAAAAAGCATATTTTAAAAAAAAAAGACTCAATGAAGCAATGCAAAAGTAGGAAGAAATATTAAACGAGTTAAAATTAACAGATTAAAGTTAATTTTGTTCTTTTCGACCCCCTTTTAATTTTGATATGTTTACTTAATTCATATTTCGAAATCAGCCTCCACCGCACTGTATGGACTTTATCAGCATGATCCTTATTTATTGATAACCACAACAAACACAAATAGAAAAAAGTCGTCCAATGGCGTATATAGCAACAACAATGGGCGTATACATGCCGGAACTCCCACTCAAGTCCCACAATCGACAACCCTTGTCCCTTTTCCTCAAAAGAATAAGGATAACTCATAAAAGATTGAATCTTGTTAGAGCTAGCGTGGATGGGTCCTCAGGTATTTACTCTGCCAAGCAGTTCGAGCTTACTCCTGAAAACGTGGATATGGTTCTTCAAGATGTTCGCCCTTATCTCATTTCTGATGGTGGAAATGTCGATGTCGTTTCTGTAGAGGACGGCGTCGTCTCACTCCAGCTTCAAGGTTAATTTTATCTAATTTACTACTTTTACTTGTCACCTTTGGCATCTGTGTGTCAATTTGATCAATCTTAGATAGATTAATTCAATATTTTAAAACTAAAATTTAGATGTTCGGAACCTATATCAAAAATATTCTCATATTAATATAATGAAAAGTTACATCTTGTTGGTCAAAGTCCATGCATTTTTTACTCTCCGAAGCCAACGTGACAAGTAAAAGTGAAGTACTTCTTTCTAGCTCGCATTTTAATATTACCATTTTATGTGGCTGTATTAGACTGCACATGGATTTTGATATTTCATAATTCTGAATTGAAAGTTCCAAATTTTGTATAGCATTGCAGCGATATCAAACATTTTGAGAACTGAGATGTTTCCAGATGGAAAAGAGTGTGGTAACAATTGGGACGGAAACCTATCATTTTCACATGCTTCTTACATATACTGGCGATAATAGGTCGTTATGGTTAAAGAAGTACTTATGATCATGACGAGTTTTAAGTTATTGCGTTACTGTCTCAGTCTAGTGTAGAATTTCAGTGTCCAACTTGATAAGATAAAATGAACAGTGAGCAGCAGGAGCAATGATTCATCCCAAATAATTCATTATTGAATTGAGGGTTGCCTTATAGGCAGCCAGTAAGTTGGTTTATTTCCGGGTCAGATTGGATTCAAGTTCTTTGTGTTTTGTTCAGTTTTACTTCCGGATTTCATTAGTCAACCGAGAGATCATTTATAGCAGATCAGGCATCAAGTTGCTGTCTAAGTCATATTTGAGCTCAGGTTCTTTAATGATTTGTTCTTGTAGAG
The DNA here is from genome assembly GCA_029844215.1 of Przewalskia tangutica. NCBI lineage: Eukaryota > Viridiplantae > Streptophyta > Magnoliopsida > Solanales > Solanaceae > Przewalskia > Przewalskia tangutica. The sequence continues at coordinate 36,835,106 of CM056731.1, read as the reverse complement.
GAAAAGGATTGTCATAACACAACCATTTAGATGAAGAAAATTAACCGACTACTCTAGGTTTGAGTTGGGCCTACAGTTATGGATACAACAACAACATATCCAGTGTAATCCACAAGGTGGGGTCTGGGGAGGTAGAGTGTACGCAGACCTTACCCCTACCATGGAGGTAGAGAGGCTGTTTTCGATAGACCCTCGGCTTAAAGAGGGCCTACAGTTATGGATATCCATCAGTAATCCATCCATCTTTCCCATTGAAACTTGGTACTTGCACTCCTTTAGACAAGAAATTGAACAATTTTATCATGACTGATCACCTTGCACTCTAGGAAGCTTTTATGAGTCTATGCAAATTGTTAGAAATTGGATTTGCAAGTCTGCAGCAAAATAGAGCCATGCCAATGAAATTTTGGGTTGTCTGCATTTGTGTTTTTCCCCTTTATGTTGTGATACACTTTTAAGCAAAACACTGCAGTGATGGATCGAAACTGGACTTAATTTGATGTGAAGATGAAATGTTAGAATGAGGCAAAAGGACCATATCCGCAAGAAGTTATTTGATTTTATCCATCATAACGTATAACAGAGCCATGTAGGACTTAGTTTCCAATGGTCTTTAGGTTTAGATGACGCTGATGACAGATTATGATGTTCATCTAGGACAAGGCTTGGAAATCTGGCAAAGATGTGTCTAGTCTAAACCATGCAGTTATGTGCTATGCTACCTAGTAACTTGGTGCGATCAATAGTGCACAATGAGTCCCTTCAGGGTAGTTTAGCTAATTATGTTCTCTTGCCAGGGCTGTGAGGGGCTTACCAAGTTAAAGTTGAACAGTTTAGGAGGATGGGGTAATGTGTAAAAAATTATATGATGCTACATCTCCTAGTAAATGGAAAATTATAAGCTCTGGAAGGTTCTGGTTCCCACTCCTTCCTTGAATGTACGTGAACTTTAATGATAAGGTGATGCATATACTTTTACCTAATAAAAAAAGAATGATACGGTGACGGTGATGCATACACGCAACAACAATTGGGGGAAAAGTACTTGTATCCTGATTCTACAGTCTCGGTTTTGACTAAGCACAGGGATTATGGTTGACATTATGTCTGGATGATTTTGCTGATGATCTTGATGTAAATCTAGATGGGGTAGGGAGAGATAAGAGGGGACAATGAGGTAGAATGGAAGATGATAACATTAATAGCGTCGGAGTTGGAAGCTGATAACATTAATAGCGTCGGAGTTCGTATTTGCTGAGTTTGAGATTTAAGAAAATAAAAGCAAGTCTCATGTGAACTTTTGACTAGTATATACTACTCCCTCCTTTCCACTTCGTTTGGCGCTATTTCTTTATTAGTGTCACGACCCGACCACGGACCCGTGACTGGTGCCTTACCCCGGACACCCTTGTGATACAACGTCAGAGAAAACCAGCGGAAAATAAACTCACAACAAGAACCCATATAGAAAATAAACAGGCTAATAAAAAATGGCTACCTCTAATATAAATCAAACCGAACAGTCACATCCCTAACAACCCAAGTTACAACAGGACTACAAGCCTCTAAGAATGAGTAAACACTATGACGGGACAGGGCCCCGTCATGCCCCTGAATGTACAAAATATCTACAACACCGGGGAGAACCGTATCAAAAGTCGAGCCTCCGGAGAAATGGAGCTCCTGACACCTGAGTAAAGATCCTAAGAATGAGGATCCACCACTCGCTTCTTACTGCAGATGAACGCATTTCAGAAGGGGTCGATACACAATATGTACCAAGTATGTAAAACTGGAAAATACTGTAATAATATCATAAGTTTAAAATAAACTGGAGTCATGGAAGAGAGTCAAAAATACCGTACACTGTGCCTTACTAACAATGAGAGTAACAAGTATAAATTTTACTGCATAAAATAGGAGGCTCATGATCAAAACAGGATCTCCCGCCCGTAGTATCATTAAGCAATCCTACTCCTTGGACTGTTTCACCCGCATGGATCCTGTGGACCCGCATAAGGTCAACACCTCGCATGGGACTATTTCATCCGCATGTGACTATTTCACCCGCATGAGGTCATCCGCCTCGCATGAGACTATTTCACCCGCATGGACCCTGTGGGCCCGCATGAGTACAAGCGTCGCACTCGCATTATGGGTAGCAAATCCATGGCATAAATAGTAATAATAATAATAATAATACATAAATCAGCGCAACCGGCCATCATACATAACATAAGCGCTACCGGCTTATCAAAACGTAAACGTAAGCAAGTTAAGAATATCTCCTAACTCCTTAATAACATTTCTAGTACATCCTCTCATTTTAGTTACTTAAGGCACTACATGTCATTTTAAAAGAAAATCCGGGAATTTAACCCAAGTACCACGTTCCTTAAACCCTTTTAGAAAATGACTCCTTTTTTTTTATGTAAAACTTCCAAGATACTAGTAACCGTAGTATCAAGTCCCGACAACTTTGCAAAACAAGTTACGTTTACCTTTAAAAATGCAATAAGCTTCTAAAATCAAGTGACTTCGTCTCTTTTAAAACCTTAGGCAATTAATGCCTTAAAAACAATTTGCCTTCCACAAAATCCAAATCCTTTATCCGTACTCATTTTACTTGGAGTAAACCTTTCCTTATTAACCCTTTATAAAATCAATACAACCAACTTCCCATAAAGTTATTATATTACCATTGTACACTAGTCAAACACATCTCCCTATATCCAAGGGACTTATGCCTTAAAACGAAACAAGTATCATATACTTAGAACAAGTGAAAAATGTCAAATCTTGTACGTCTACCGTACTACATAGGTACAACTACTCATGCTCAAGAGATAAGAAAGCTCCACATACCTCTTCGGTCAATCCACTTGCTAAGTCCAAAATACCGCACGTAATATGTCAACCTATAATGACCATAATACGTTTATTAACCTCTAATTTCAATGTAGAATATTCCAAGTTCAAAGTTACTAATTCCTATGGAAAATCAAGATTTCCTTTGTTTCTACATACTTTGCCACCTTTTTCAAGGCTGAATTCAACATCCAAACGCCACATTTAAGGCCCAACAATCCAAACATTTCAAAGGGGATTACACACCTAAACTTGGGTGTGTAAAATTCTGCACCATTAAGTACAACAATTAACTTAACAAGTCTAAGGTAGTTTTTAGGCTACAACATGCTCACATAACCTTTTTAACCAATCCTTTCATATCCAAACCATATTTCTTACATGCAATGAATCTAAGAGCATTATATACTACTACAAGTTCCTTCTTCTTCACATGCAACACAAATAACTAGCTACAAGAGAAGAATTTTTACCTTAGAGCTTTAGCCAAAATTATTCCAACAATTTTGCTAGCCTCTTTTCCAAGAACACCACCACAACAACCCCTACAAGCTAGCCACAAGCTTCCTTCTTGTCCTAACTTTTCAGATTTTCCTTAAGCTTTGAATTCCTCTTGGAATTTTAGAGAGAAGTGAGAGCTAGAGAGAGAGAAGGATTTGAAAGATGACAAAGTCTTCAAGACTTGGTCAATATAAAGTGACATGCAAAATCGGATGGGGACACTTGTCACCCACCCACGACTCTTTTAAAACAAAACAAGGCAATTTCCCACTGGCCAAAAACTCGCCTCGGCGCGGCACTGAACTTCCGCCACCTCACAGACCCGGCACGCGCCCGCTGCATGCACAGCGACTTCCCACTGCAATATCCGCGCCATGCTGCGTGGCTCTCGCTCAAACACATTGTCCGATCAGGCGCTGAACTTGTAACTCCATAACTTCCAACTCGATGTCCTATCGACGAGCGGTTGGTTGCGTTGGAAACTAGACTCGGCGAACTACGACTGGGCCTTTGAAACACCTAGGAACTCTCAATGTACCGAGTCATAACCCGCCCAAAGTTGACTAAAACCCGTCCAAACAATCCACAACTTATCTTTCGAAAATTTTAAGTCTTGCTCTTTCAGACGCTCTCATACGCATGGCCGTAACTACGGGTATAACATTCTCCCTTAGAAACATTCGTCCCGAATGTTCCTTCTAGGCTTACTCAAACCACAATCCCAACATGTAGACCCTCTCAACTATTCTTTTTGCAATTAAAGACGCTCACAAACCACAACAATACTCAAGCAAAATTGCCAAATTAAAACTAACAAGCAAGAAAGTGGGTTACCCAGGTATAGGAAATAAGTGAGGATACTTATTCATCATGTCATTCTCTCGCTTCCCACGCCATCTCCTCCTGCTCACGCCCGCCATAAGACTTTGACGGAAGCCACGCCCTTCGTCCGAAGTCGCTAACTCGACGATCGAGTATCGCTATGGGACTCTCTCATACGATAACCCTCTCACACTGGACATCATGAATCGGTGCACTCTGATGGATCTCCGATACATTTCCGCAACATGACACATGAAAAATCGGATGTCGCCTCCAGATCGGACGACAGATCTAACTCATAGTAACCTCGCCTACCCTACGACAACTGATAAGGTCCAATGTACTGGCCGAAGTTTCCTTTCTTCCCAAATCTCATCACGCCTTCATGAGTGATACCTTCAGAAGACCCAATCATCTACCTCAAACTCAGTGTCGACGCCGATGATCCGTGATACGACTTCGCCGACTCGGTGACAATAACCGCCTCCGGATAAGCTTCACCTTATCCACGCTCACAACCAAGTCCGCCCGACTAACTGAACTTCTCCCACTTCCAACCAGCCTATCGGTGACCTGCACTTCCTCCCATATAAGGCCTCATAAGGCGCCATCTGAATACTAGAATGGTAGCTGTTGTTATAAGCAAACTCCACAAGAGGTAAATGATCCCCAATACCCTCGAAATCAATAACACAAGCCCGCAGATATCCTCGTTGTCCGGATAGGCGCTACCGTCCGCTTGGCCCGAGGATGAAACGTCGTCTCGAGACTCACCGCTGTGTCCCCACCTTCTCGGAAAGACCTCCGTAAGTTAGCGAACCGCCTCCGTCAAATAATCGATATAGGAACTCCGTGCAATCTCGCAATCTCACAATCTCCCTGATATACAGTCTAGCATAATCCTCGTGAAAAAGTCGCCCCAGGAAGAAAATTGGCCGATTTCACACCACAACAATGACCCAAATGGAATCATGCTTCCTCTGAGTGGTAGGTAACCCTATAATAAAGTCCATATTGATCACCTCCCACTTCCACATCTAATATCAATACCTGTAATAGCCCAAGCTTCGTGCTCAACCTAACTCCGACAATTAGGACATCAGGCAACAAAACCGCCACGTCCTCTTCGTGCCATCCCACCAATACATACATCTGAGGTCATGGTACATCTTAGTTGACCCCGGGTGAATAGAATAACGAGCACTGTGTGCCTCCCCCAGAATCTGCTGGCGAAGTCCTGTCACATCGGGAACACACAACCGGCCTCGAATCTTAGCACCCCATCAAAGTGCTACTCAAATAGACTCTTCTCCTCCCGGAGAGCGCATCTCGATCTGCACCATAATCGGATCCTCATCGTCGCCTCTTCACCTCGACGATGGAAGACTCGGCAACCTCTCGAACCCGAACTCCATCACTATCGGGATCAACCAAACGAACCCCAAGGCTCATGCGTGATGTAACTCTGACCATATCCCTTTCTCTGGTGACATCGCATGACTACCCATCGATCTGCGACTAAGCGGCATGCAACTACATCGCCTTCCCCGCGGGTGGTATAGAATATCAACGGCGTAATCCTGCGGCCCAACCACCGCTCTGCCGCACTCTCCGGGTGAAGATATCGGAGACTCTTGTGGTGCGTGTAAATATCCACATGAACTCCATACAAATAATGTCTCCGATCTTCAAAACATGAATCATCACGCTAACTCAAGTCAGTGTGGGATAGTTCTTCATGCTTCCTAAGTTGTCGCGATGCGTAAGCTATAACTCTGCCGTCTTTGCATCGACGCACTCCAAGCCCGACACCGGCGTCACAATAAACCACATATCCATCTAAACCTCTCGGAAGAGTAAGAATCGGGCGCCAACTTCTCCTTTAGCAATCGAAACTTCCTCACAAGCATCCGCTCACCGGAACATAGTTGCTTTACGAGTCGACTTAGTCAAAGGTCTTTGAAATGGAAGCAAACTTCTCCACAAACCTCCGATAATAACTCGCAAGACCCAAAGCTGCGCACTCCGGCTTGTAGCTGGTCCGCCAAGTCTCGACGCCACCTCGCCAGATCAACCCGAATACCATCTACCGATAACATGCCCTAAGAACGCCATCGGCCAACCAAAACTCGCGTTTCGAGAACTTGACATACAATCGCTTCGGAGGCTCCCAATACCGCCTCAAATGATTTGTACGCCATGCTCGCAAGGCGAATACACCAAGATATCATCAATGAAAACTATCACGAACATATCCGAGAATGGATTGAACACCTGCTCATCAAATCCATGAATATCTTTGGCGTTAGTCAACCCGAAAGACATCACCTCGAACTCATAGGCCCATACCGGTCCCGAATGCGCTTGGGATATTCGCCTCTAACTCGCACTGATGATAACCGATCGCAGTCTATCTTGGAAAAACATCTCGCACTCGCAATCGTCAAACAAATCATCAATCCCGGGAGGATATCTGCTTCGATAGTTACCTTGTTCACCGTCAGAATCAATACACATACGCAGCTGGCCCCATCATTCTTCTTTACAAATAACACCGGCGCTCCTGGGGAGAAACACTGCCCGATAAAGCCTTTCTCCAAAGAAGTCCTTCACCGTCCTTCAATTCCTTCAACTCTATGGCCATCCTGTATGGCGGAATAGATATCGGTCGAGTGTCCGCGCCAAATCAATGCAAACTCAATTTCTCTCGGGAGGATACCCAGCTTCGTCGAAATACGCCCGAAACTCTCTTACGGCGAATCGATCAAGGTCCGTGTCTCACCGTGATCGAATACTCGAACCATACGGTAGATATACCGCTTTCCGCACCATCTTCCTAGCGAGGTAAGAAATAAACCTACCCTGGCGACGCAGATTCCCTTCCACTGAGCAACCGGCCACCAGAAACCGAACCGCATCACTTCTCTACATACCACATTGACATAGCAAGACGCTAGCCAATCCATACCCTTAATTACATCAAAGTCCGTCATATCCAACTCTATCAAGTTTGCCAGAGTCCGACGATCGCCTATAGTCATCGGGCAAGCCTTATATATCCGCTCGCCTACCACCGAATCACTCATCGGGCGTAGCCACCTCAAAAGGTCTTATGGACTCGCTCTATCCCTATTCTACCAAAGAATATGAGGAGATATATAGACAAGGTAGAACTCGGATCTATCAAAGCATATACATCACAATACGCAATCAATAATGTACGGACGACATCCGTGACGCCTCCCGGTCCCGACGGCCGACATAGCATAGATGCGCTCGTGGACCGGCTGAATCGGACCCTACCACGATCCTCGCGCGCTCGCTGGTCCGTGAACACTCGCCTCGGGCGACGCCATCGAAGACGAAGATCCAACATCGACCGCTGGCCGAGCCATAACATTCCCGCCGCCTCGACGACAATCTTCTCAAACGCCTGGCCGCCACAAGAGTAACAAGCTCTGAGTACCACGACACCTCCATAATGGCGATCGCCGCGTCGACCACACCGAGGTATAGGTGGCCTCATTCGATTGAACTCGGTCCTCCGGGAACCCGGCCCTAGAACCCCGCCCCGCTCCCCAATGCCTCAGACGTCCGGAAGATGGTGGAGCGCCTGACCTACCGAGGTGCAATCGGTCACGCCGAGGTTGTCTACCTCTAAAACTACCAGAGGACCTGCCTGCCCTCTTCTGGCGATACCGCCAACTGCTACCGCGTTCACACCTGCGCGTATATGCCGCACGCGGCAATGCCCACGCCGGTGAAGAGCTACTCCGTGCAACTCTCGGCCAAGTAATCATCGAGCCACGTGACATAGCGGTGCACCTCGCCCTCCATGTCGCTACCAAACGGTACATACCGAGCCAACGAGTCAAACTCTACGTTGTACTCTGACCGCCCGCCCACTCTGTCTCGATGTCAAAAATCTATCGGCGAGCCCTCGCCATCTGCGGAGGCAAGAAATGGCGAACGCCTCGAGAACTCGTCCCCAAATAGGTGAAGCGCATGCTCCCGGATAGTTCCCATGAATCATACCACCAACCGCAGATCCGCACGATGGAGCCCAACAATACCGACTGTCTCAAGCCTCGATCACTCTACGATCCAGAATCGCTTCGGATAAACTCACGAGGTCATCCTCGTGTCTCGACCGTAGAACTCGTGGATCGCAACTCAAAAGTCCGCGCAGCCTCGTTATCGGCTACGCGGGCTACGGTACAACCGAACCGCTTCTCCCGCTCATCTCTCCCGCTAGCCACGATCTCGGCTAATAATCGCCATCTCTCAGAGCCCATATCCTTCGCTCGCCGTAATGGCGGTGGCTCGTATCGCGGTCTCGATGGCCGCCGCCGCCAAACTCGCTGAGTTGGCGGCGCCGTGGAACTCGCCGTCAAACACCTCTCTTCGTAAGGATCGGCTCGTGCCTGGTAACCCGGTGTCCTACTAGTAGTTCCTCGCCGCTTTGCCTTCCGGGCCGCGCGGTTGCATGCTGGGGCATAATCGATACAGAAAATATGTCGGAGGAGTTCACTATAACACACGCCTCTATTGCACGATCTAGAGTGAAAGAATGGAAATCAATCCTAAATATCCTGCAGCCTCGATTATAGATGTGGTGCACAACACACCGATAATCAAGACTACTAGATACGCGTAGACTCTTTCCGAGGATTAATCGCTCACGATACCACTTTTGTCACGACCGACTACGGACCCGTGATCGTGCCTTACCCGCACCTTGTGATACAACGTCGGAGAAAACCAATGGAAAATAAACTCACAACAAGAACCCGTATAGAAAATAAACAAAGCTAACAAAAATGGCTACCTCTAATATAAATCAAACCGAATACCACATCCCTAACAACCCAAGTTACAACAGACTACAAGCTCTAAGAATGAGTAAACACTATGACGGACGGGGCCCCGCCATGCCCCGAATGTACAAAATATCTACAACACCGGAGAACCGCACTAAAAGTCGAGCCTCCGAGAAATGGAGCTCACGACACTGAGTAAAGATCCTGGATGAGGATCCACCACCGCTTCTTACTCGCAGATGAACGCAGCCTCGGCGAAGGGGTCGATAACACATGTACCAAGTATGTAAAATCAAAATACGTAATAATATCATAAGTTTAAAATAAACTGAGTCATGGAAGAGAGTCAAAAATACCGCATAATCGTGCCTTACTAACAATGAGAGTAACAAGTATAAATTTTACTGCATAAAATAGGAGGCTCATGATCAAAACAGGATCTCCCGCCCGTAGTATCATTAAGCAATCCTACTCCTGGGACTGTTTCACCCGCATGGGTCCTGTGGACCCGCATAAGGTCAACACCTCGCATGAGACTATTTCACCCGCATGGGACTATTTCACCCGCATGAGGTCATCCGCCTCGCATGGGACTATTTCACCCGCATGGACCCTGTGGGCCCGCATGAGTACAAGCGCCGCACTCGCATCATGGGTAGCAAATCCATGACATAAATAGTAATAATAGTAATAATAATAATAATAATAATAATACATAAATCAGCGCAACCGGCCATCATACATAACATAAGCGCTACCGGCTTATCAAAACGTAAACGTAAGCAAGTTAAGAATATCTCCTAACTCCTTAATAACATTTCTAGTATATCCTCTCATTTTAGTTACTTAAGGCACTACATGTCATTTTAAAAGAAAATCCGGGAATTTAATCCAAGTACCACGTTCCTTAAACCCTTTTAGAAAATGACTCCTTTTTTTTATGTAAAACTTCCAAGATACTAGTAACCGTAGTATCAAGTCCCGACAACTTTGCAAAACAAGTTACGTTTACCTTTAAAAATGCAATAAGCTTCTAAAATCAAGTGACTTCGTCTCTTTTAAAACCTTAGGCAATTAATGCCTTAAAAACAATTTGCCTTCCACAAAATCCAAATCCTTTATCCGTACTCATTTTACTTGGAGTAAACCTTTCCTTATTAACCCTTTATAAAATCAATACAACCAACTTCCCATAAAGTTGTTATATTACCATTGTACACTAGTCAAACACATCTCCCTATATCCAAGGGACTTATGCCTTAAAACGAAACAAGTATCATATACTTAGAACAAGTGAAAAATGTCAAATCTTGTACGTCTACCGTACTACATAGGTACAACTACTCATGCTCAAGAGATAAGAAAGCTCTACATACCTCTTCGGTCAATCCACTTGCTAAGTCCAAAATATCGCACGTAATATGTCAACCTATAATGACCATAATACGTTTATTAACCTCTAATTTCAATGTAGAATATTCCAAGTTCAAAGTTACTAATTCCTATGAAAAATTGGGCAGCATTTCCTTTGTTTCTACATACTTTGCCACCTTTTTCAAGGCCGAATTCAACATCCAAACGCCACATTTAAGGCCCAACAATCCAAACATTTCAAAGGGGATTACACACCTAAACTTGGGTGTGTAAAATTCTGCCCCATTAGGTACAACAATTAACTTAACAAGTCTAAGGTAGTTTTTAGGCTACAACATGCTCACATAACCTTTTTAACCAATCCTTTCATATCCAAACCATATTTCTTACATGCAATGAATCTAAGAGCATTATATACTACTACAAGTTCCTTCTTCTTCACATGCAACACAAATAACTAGCTACAAGAGAAGAATTTTTACCTTAGAGCTTTAGCCAAAATTATTCCAACAATTTTGCTAGCCTCTTTTCCAAGAACACCACCACAACAACCCCTACAAGCTAGCCACAAGCTTCCTTCTTGCCCTAACTTTTCAGATTTTCCTTAAGCTTTGAATTCCTCTTGGAATTTTAGAGAGAAGTGAGAGCTCTAGCTCAATATAAAGGGACATGCAAAAATCAGATGGGGGGACACTTGTCACCCACCCATGACCTCTTTTAAAACAAAACAGTGCAGAATTTTCCACTCGACCAAAACCGCCTCGGCGCCCGAAACTTCCGCCACTCGCGGAACTTACGGCGCGGCCTGCTTCCGGCCATGGCGCTGCAACTTCAGCGACCCCTCGAATATCCGCGCGCGCTCTGCGCTCAAACACATTGTCCGATCAGCCGAACTTGTAACTCCATAACTTCCTACTCCGATGTCCTATCGACGAGCGGTTGGTTGCGTTGGAAACTAGACTCAACGAACTACGACTGGGCCTTTGAAACACCTAGGAACTCTCGATATGTCGGTCATAACCCGCCCCAAAGTTGACTAAAACCCGTCCGAAACAATCCGTCAACTTATCTTTCGAAAATTTTAAGTCTTACTCCTTTCGTACGCTCTCATACGCATGGCCAGAACTACGGGGTATAACAATTAGTCTATTCCGAAAAGAATGACAAATTTCTATAGCCACACAAATGTTATTGCATGTCTAAGACCACAAATTATAAAAGTTTATAGTCACATAAATGTTATATCTAAGACCACAAGTTTTAAAAGTCTTCCTTTATTAAACTTTGTGTCAAGTGAAACTATGACAAACAAAATAAAAAGGGGCCTGCAGTTGGAAGCACCAAATTATGTTGCAGTATAAGGGGGTATTTTATTTTGTGTAAATTCTTTATGAATCAAGTACCATTCAAACAAAGGGTGTATTGTCTCTTTGAGTGAAGAAGAGAGGGGTTTTGTATAGACAGTCTTGAGCTTTGACCAATGCGCCATAGGCTTACCATTATTTCATTTCATTCTAACTAATTTTCAGATATTTGAAGGGGAGCCTTGGAGCAACGGTAAAGTTGTCTCCGTGACCTTTAAGGTCACGGGTTCGAGCCGTGGAAGCAGCCACTAATGCTTGCATTAGGGTAGATTGTCACATCATAACCCTTGGGGTGCGGCCGTTCCCCGGACCTTGCTAACGCGAGATACTTTGTCTACCGAGCTGCCATTTTTTGTAAAACTAATTTTCAGATATTTATACTGGTTAACAACCAATTCTTCTCTCTTATATCAGTTGAACACTTCCAAAGCCTACACATGCTTTTATAGCCCTGTGTTGCTCGGACTCCGGTATCGGATACGGGTGCGGGGATTCGGCAAAAAATAATTCAAAATTCTAAAAATAGAGTTATAAAACCTAAATTATGAGATATTATGTGAAAAACTTGAGGAGAAAATATTGATCAAGAGGAGAATCTCGGAAGGAGATAAAAGGAAAAGGAGTGACGTAGAAATTTCTATATACAAGTTATTCTATTTCTTCAATTTCACCATATCTTTTGTTTTAATTTCTCCCTCAATTTTGGTCAAAGTACCCAAAATTGGTTGACTAAATCGGGTACGGATACCACATCCACACCCATATCGTGTCGACACGGGTGCGGCACCCAAACTGAAAGTCCGAGCAACACAGTTGTAGCCTCATAACAAGGTAAAAAAATGCTAGGATAAGCGATCTTTATTTCCTCCTGCCTCTGGTTGCCTTCCTATCTCCTAGTATACTTCACTGGAGTGACTAAGCAGAACTGGATTAGCTCCGGTAAAAAGCTAAATTTATAAGTAAGATTCAACGTTTGTTTGAAGATCAGGTTTTTGTTTTTCTTTCTTGTTTTTAGAGTATAATTTTCTCGGAGCATATATAGTTAGTATTTTTATTGAGACATAATGAGTAATTCCCTCTCCCTTCATAAAATTTATTTCCCCTCCAAGTGCCCATTAAAATGAAAGTTAGGACCGCAATTATAGAGGATGTGTTGTTGACGTAAATAAATAAATGTGTCCTCTCTCACAGTTTAAACTTTTCAACTGTTGAGGTGGTTTACGACGGTAATATTGAAAAAACTCATGCAAAATACCAAGAATGCAGAAGAAGGTTAAAACCCTACATTTAAAATAGAAGAAGATGGACAGTACAAATTTCCTATCAAATTATGTAATCACTATTCATGGCTCAGACCTAAAAACCATATTCCTCTAAATACCAAAGAAGATATCAGAGGAGGGAGGAAAGAGTGGAAATAGTAAAAAGTATAGGGAGAGAGAGACTGGAGAGAATCAGATGATTCATTACATGCCAATCATGATTTATCCATGAAAGCTAATAGATTTGAATCCGGAATTCAATTGTTAGCTTATTTCATGTGAACGAACGGTAGTTGTTTCGTGGAGTGATGTGCCATTTGCGGCGTGCTGCTAGAGTTAGAGGGTTATGGTGGGCCATTTTGAAACATGTTTTGAGCAACATAACTGTTCAACAAAATCGAAAAAGAAATGGTTGTCAACCGCCATAATATTTCTCCTTAAATGTGCTTAATAGATTTCTGATGACGTTTTGATTCGTAACTGGAAATGCTTAATATTTTGTACAAAATGGATATAGGAGCATGCGAGAGTTGTCCTAGCTCAACAACCACAATGAAGATGGGGATTGAAAGGGTACTCAAGGAAAAGTTTGGAGACGCCATCAAGGATATTCGCCAAGTATACAATGAATATGTAGTTGAAACCACTGTTGAGGTGAATATTTGCAAAATCAGTTGCTAATGGATGATATTGCATTCAAATGGTTTTAGAAATGTCTAAGAACTCATGTTCCTGCAGGCTGTGAATGCTCACCTCGATATATTAAGACCAGCTATCAAAAATTTTGGTGGTAGTGTGGAAGTTTTATCTGTTGAGGAAGGCAATTGCAATGTGAAGTATGTAGGGCCTGAGTCTATTGGATCAGGAATCAAAGCAGCAATTAAAGAGAAGTTCCCGGATATTGTCAATGTTGAGTTTACTGGCTAGCTTGCTCCGCAACAGGATTTTGAGAAGTTTTTTTGACATGTCGTGTCAGTGTGAGGTTAAATGTCAATACTATTGTTTGTCATGTAGGAGAGATGTATAATCCCAACCATTTCGAGCAAACTTACATACACGTTCACTACGTAACAGTATGAATGAAGTGGCCAAGTTTCTTGCCACCTTCACTATTCTGTATTGATAATGACAAGATTATGAGACGTCAAAAATAAATAAATTATGCTGTTCACATTAGCGTAAGTCTTGGTTTGAGAATTCATTGTGCAGAACATCTTAACTTCCTCTTTAACTTTATCTGGTTCCTCGTATGGTTGGTTGTGGGATAATGAGTTAAGCAGACAGGCACGACAGAAAAGACGGGGCAATGCAACTCAAGAGTGTTGGAGCCCGTTTGGACATGAATATTTTTTCCCTTGAAAAAAAAAGAATTTCAAAAGTGTTTGGTTATACATTGAACTGATCTTTTGAAAATCTTTTTGAAAATGAGTTTCAAGCTTGAAAAAGTAAATTTTGACCAGATTTTCAAGTTATTTTTTCACTCATTATACTTTTTTCAGTCGTCAATATTCCTCCTTATTAGCACCCCCTTTGTTTATTTTCTTCTGGCAATTTAGTTCATAGTTACCCACCCACCCCGAGCAATGCAGCCCGGTAAAAAGTGATTAAGCATGAAATATCTAGCAAAAATAAAATTTGTTTCACTTTTTGTATCCGTTTATGTACATATGCTTTTATTGGGATTCTCTGGGAATATATGTCATCACACCGCTTTCCTGCTCTCTTTATGGAAACCAGCAAAATTGCCTATGCATAACGGAAGATTGATGACATTCTTTCTTGCAGTTGACAAGCACAAGGAGATACCACACATTTGAGTGCAGAAACTAATACATGTCTAGGATACTCGTTATATGTAACTACAATACTATGTAGTTTTAGATCCATCGAATGCAAGTACCATATCTATATACTAGAAAGAAGATAATCTAGAAAGAGAAACAGCACCATCAAAGCTATTATGGTTCGCAATGTGGCCCAAAGAATCACCTGCACTTCCCGTTTCAGCTTAATTCTATGCAGTGCCAACTCATATCCGTCTATCCTGGTAAGCAATCTAAGCGCAACTACTCTGATGTGTCAATACAAAAACAGACAACATGGCTCACTAAGTTAATAACATGCCAGAGGGATGTGGTAGAAAGGGGAGGCTAACATGCTAATCACAACTTTAAGATACAGATGTATTTACAGACTGCGTTTACTGTACTCTGATGCATAGGAGGAACTGATCTCCATAGAAAGGCATTAAAGGGGTGTCTCACATTTCCTGTGCCACTCAAATGATACAGCCACATTTGGAATTTTGCAAGGCTGGATCATGTTTCATGCTTGGAGGAAATTCAAAAAGGTGCAGAGCACATCACAATGGCACTAGAAGTTGATTCAAGCAGCTTACTATAAAACTCCTTGTAGATGTAGTCCTGACGTACACAGCAGAGGAAAGTACGGTGTGGATGAGATTAAACAAATTTCTACTAAGCAACTTGCAAGATTTAAGCTATTAGGTATTATCCTATGGCTAAATTCTCAAACACCACTTCAAATGAAGGCATTGAGATGAATAATGCACTAACCCTCCAATTCATCCATCTGAAGTCTTTAACTTGCGGGGCCGTTTTGACTGTGCCGGCGAAGATGGAACTTCTGATAATCGTCCAGGCCCCTGGATCCCCAATAAACATAGTATACTCTTAGAACTGTTTGGATTAACTTGGAGATTCATTAAAAACGCTAATGACACATACCTTGCGTTTCTGGTCCCTTTTAACAGCTCTGTCCCCTAAGAACAAGAAAATTATTGGTACCAAAAGATGATGTGTGAGTTCAAATGAAATAGAGAGAACAGTTTGATCATTATGTTGTGCACCTTTAATAGACAGACTAAGTACTTCTGTCATTCGCTTACCTCCAAAATTTGTAGAGTCGGGGATGAATGTTCTATCTTGGTCCGTAGCACGTTGGGCACGCTGTCAACAAGCAGATATCAACTCCATTACACACAAAAAAAGATACGTCTTTATCTAATTCATCTGTAGGAACACCAAAAATTTAAAACGAATGAAGTTTTTTTTATTTAAAAAAGGGAAAGAGGTCAGGTACAGAGTTAGAAGCAGCATCCTCACATTAGGAGGTGTACCAGGTGTTTCAAAATATGAACCTTCACGATAAGATGAGCCTTCTGCCTCCTTGTATTGTACCTGATTTTCAAGACAAGCATTAACAAAATTGGGTTATATTGGCCTCTTCTGATAAGAAAGAAGTGGAAACTGTCGTCCTTGAAGCTTTAACCTTGCAACTAAAGCATCTCTAAACACATGAAAATAATACATACACAGAAGGGAGAGGGAGAGAGAGAGAGGGAGAGCGAGATGGAGGGAGAGGGGGAGAGAGAGAGGGAGGGAGAGGAGAGAGAGATGAAAATGAAAGTCCATTTAATCAGAAATGATATACTGCAAAGCACTAGGAGACAAATTGGTCAGATAACCTCAAATTCTTTTTGGATCTTTGACATATACTTATGTTTCTGTTTGCAAGATAGTTTAGTCCTTCACCAGCTAATTAAATGAAATGAATGGTTTCCAATTATTGTCAAGTAATTTGATGTATGCAGCATGCTATTCTGTGTGAGCTAAAATGCACACAGTATTCCACCCATCCACTCTTCACTGGGGCCCACAACTCCAGGGTTTGCCTACGCCAGACAATGATATCTAACCAATGATGCTTCATTATGATCAGAACATAGTGCAACACAAAAAAGACACAAATTCTTATGATATTCAAACAACAGTAC
Source organism: Przewalskia tangutica (assembly GCA_029844215.1). Classification (NCBI taxonomy): domain Eukaryota; kingdom Viridiplantae; phylum Streptophyta; class Magnoliopsida; order Solanales; family Solanaceae; genus Przewalskia; species Przewalskia tangutica. Next base: position 36,818,299 of record CM056731.1, on the reverse strand, counting down.
TAAGAATGCAATCTCAAAATGTTCTTTAGTCTGAAGCTTAATCCAACTCAAGATCAAGAAAATTAAGGAAATCATACACTATTAATAAAATGCCAAATACCTGCTTTTGAAGATTTAACAAGGTTAGTATCTCTTTCCTCAGTTCAAGATGCTCCGCGCAGACAAGTTTTGTTGGGACCTTTGGCTTCAAATTAACCTACAGATGAAACATATTTTTCCCAGTCAAATTAGTGGGAATATTTATCATGCTATAAGATAGTTAAACCTGGAGAGACAAGAAAGAAAACAAAGGTGCTAAGAAACAGCAAAATTGGTGGGAGAAAATGTTATAGAACTTGTGCCACACGTAAAATGGTAACTTGACAGCACAAGTCTGGATTATAAGATAACTGAGATTGCAGATGTAATAGAACTCGTGTCACACGTAAAATGTCACCTCAACAGCACAAGTCCTGATCATTAGACAACTGAGATTGCACCTCTGATGATAAGTTAAAAATCTGGGCTAGGATAAATGCCACAGTAGCTCCGAAGTACATATACGACAAACCAAATGTATTAGAGAGTAGAGACAAACCCCAAGGTCTTGTAAAGTTTGTTCAACCCGTTTGATTGTCCGAAGTCCAGCTGAAGAGCTTGCAGCTTGCACCATTTGCTCCAGTCCATATGTTCTCAAGTACACACGCAGCTGAAAGTTTTCAGTTAGAAAGTAGATTGATATTTGATATTATGCGGGTATGACTTGGAAGTATTTTTACTTTTTCCACAAAATTAATTTGAGCTAACAAGGAACTTCTCAAGCCTTCTAAAGATCAGTTTTTCCCCAGAAGGAACAAAAGTTTCTATAACAAATGGACCCACTATTTACTAAAATAGTTCCCTGGAGGTGTCTAAAATCTTAGTCATCTCACATCTCCACTTTGACATTCTACGGACTATATTAAAGAACTGTAAACTACAACAAAATCCTAACAATATAATGTACCATGACCTATGAAAAGACTACTAATCAAGGAAAGTTTGACTAGATTGTCCAAGTTTCAGGAACTTTCAAGTTTTTTACTTTAAGCAGGACAGAATCACAGAAAGAGGATAGTAGAGATCTTATTCTCAAACATACCATGCGAAGAGAAGCCAAAGTGGAAGAAGTCTCTGACACTGGAGGTGCAGCAATCCCAGAGGGTAATTGAGCATTTGGGGAGGTTGATATTACATCAATACCAGTAGCCTTTTCAGCACCTTCAGGAGCAGTATCTGACACATCTGGAAGTTCTGTCTCTTCAGCGGCCTGAGAACATGCAATAACCTGGTTAGTGCTGGTTTTCAAAAATAATAAACAGGGTGAGGAAAACCAATAACTATAGCTTCCACGGAAGAACTGTTCGCAGTAAACGTGGGTAAAAGGAGACCTAGAACTCTTACCTTAGCAGCTTTTCGTGACTCGGAAATTCTTTTTGCTTCAGCAAGAACCTAAGACCAAGGTTCGAAGGGCAGGTTACTGATTTAGAAAGAATAACTGGCACAAATATATATAACTACACACGAGTTATCAAGAGGCTCTTTATAAGAACTAAGATATGCTGTTAAATGTGGGATGATATCTAAATTTCATCAAGGAGAGCATTCATTTAGAAAGGGCAACTAGGAAAATTAGTAACAGTATGCACAAACCTCCGTATCCCTACGCTCTTGCAGCTTTGTTTGTGAGAGCACCATCGACAGTGCACGTTTTCGCTCGATCTCTTGAGAGACATTGTAAAGCTCCTAGAGTATTGCAAGAAAGTTAGAAATACCACAAGAAATTGAAATTATGGAATAAACGCCAGTTAGAGAAGATAAACTCGGAGAAGAAAGCGGAGGTAAGGACTAAGGGCTCCAAAATAAGTAAATCAGAAAGGAAAATATTCCTCAGTTGAGAAAAGCACAGCTGTTAACTGACCTTAACAAGGGGATGTCCAGCAGCATCGGCAGGAGATGGAGCCCTAGCAATTGTAATAGCTCGAGATACTACATACAACGAGGTCCAAAACAATCATGAAATAATTTTTTTTTGGAGTTATTAATCATATAAATTATAGAAGCTAAATTAGGTTAAGCAATTGATGAACATCGAGACATTGTAGAATACCACTGTAGTAGCGGTCCTTCAGTTCCTCAACTGTACGATTTGAAGGGAACCTATCAGCTATGATAACGAAACGGAGATCAAACCTCTTGCACAGATCAAATAATTGATCCGTCTCTTCCTTGGTCCATGACTAACATATGAGAATAAGTGAGTCAACAAAGATATCAGGAATTGATGAATCAATAACTTATTCCAACCAACGACATAAGCATTTGGCCAGACAACGGAGAATGCATGGGAATTACAAGCATAATCCAAGACCAGTTCTCAACAAAGATAATAAAAGTTATTTGTAAGCTGCTGAAGGATTTCGACAAGGATAAAATATGAATATTGGTAGAAAGATACTTTATATCACGTCAAGCAATTGAAAGATTTCTGCAAAAGCTACCACATAAACGTTGCCATTGGATAATTACATTACATGATATTAACAGTCATTCAATAAATCACTAAGAAGGGGAGCCTAGGAGCCTTGGCGTAACTGGTAAAGTTGTTGCCATGTGATCAAGAGGTCATGAGTTCGAGCCATGAAAAATGTAGGGTAAGGTTGCATACAATAGACCCTCGTGGTCCGGCCCGGAGGGCATAGCGGGAGCTTAGTTCATAAGGACGCCCATTTATTCAATAATAACTACAGGATATCAACAGTCATTCAATAAACAACTACAATGATGGTGTTGTTACAAGATTCTAATAGAGTTTAAAGTTCAACTAAAAGAATAGATAAAGCTAATGATTCCTGATATTGCCTCTTTCTAAGCAGATAATACATCTACTTTGGATTATTTTGATACTTACAGGATTGGACAAGAACTTCTCATACTCCTCGTCAGTGTACTCGATCAAATCCACCGACTGCATCCATCAGGCAGAGCAGATTTAACACCATATATAGAAGAACCCTCAGGAACAAGAAGAACCATAGATATACCTTATTATACTTGGCAAATGAATAGTCACCTGTAGGTGGAACACCATTAACAACTCTGACCTGGGATTCATCGAAGTCAAATGAGTTTCATTAGTGGATGGCTTGTCAGTTACTTTAAGCAGATTCTAGATCAGTAGGGACACATACCCAATGATAAAGCTGCAAGTTATCTTTTCTAGCAGAACTAGTGAAAGGAAGCCATTGCCACGTAATCTGAATAGCAAATCAGAAGAATTTATTAGCTTCTGTTAACATCAAGAAGAAGCACCATTAAGAAACATCCACTAGCGAACAAAAACTTTGTTTATGTATTAAACAAAGAAGTCATCCATATGACCAACTATTTTAAAGTTGTGAGGATTTGCAATTGGCTGGAACTGCACGTCAACTCAGTTCCAAAAGCAATATTAACAGTTCAAAATTATGTTGGTTTGCTCATTGTCATGTCACTACTCATTCTGGAGAGAAGATAGGAAGCTCTTCTGCTATGCTATATATGCTGAGGAGAAAGATTCAAGTGACTATCTAATGAATAAATTCAATTTCAATTTTGGTCCAACTCTCTTCTATTCTTCCTTCGACATAGTCTTTATCCAAAGCTCCACGGATGACAGCAGTCATGTAATGACTCACCCGCTCCAAAACAAAAGAAAATGGTGTATCACAGCTACAACTCGTTTTTTGATGACACCAGCTATGAGAATTACTTGGAGATATCGTTGAAGAAAAACCAAATGCTTAAAAATTCAGGGCAGGCAGAAGCACAGGTGTTGTCAAGCCAACAATCATGGGATTTTTATGCAAATTCCGCCAAAGACAGGTATCTCAATCTCATCTTTACCTAATATTCACAATCAACAAATTAAATCTCAATCCCAAATTAGCTACGGTGAGCAGCATGAATCCTCTTATATTGATCCCACGAGCATTCATTATAGCATTCATCAAAGTTCCAACTAACAATTCTACCAACAGCAAAAGTATTCACAAAAAGAAACAGAATTTAAGCAAAGTAACCTTTTCGGACTCAGAAAGAGCTCGCTTTTTCAATTGATTGATATCAAGAGTAGGCATAAGAGGTGCAATACCACCTGTAAGTGCATAAACCTGGAAATACCAAAAGGGGAATTAGCAATTCTAGATATTCGAGGGACTAAAATGCAAAATATTATATGAGGGAATAACAAACTTCTCGCGAAATGCCATCAGGTTTCCTTTGAGATTCTTTTTGAGGCCTCGATTTCTTTTCTTGGGACACTAATGGCCCATTTTTGGGCAATCCTAAGATGTCCTTTGCATCCATATTGCAAAAATTAGGGTTTGCTCTGTGCTGCTAATATTAAACCACAATCTGATAAATTAGTACAAAACTTGAAGGAATTAGGGCTTTTTAGTAGAATTAGTTTCCATGTGGATGTGATTATGAATTCAAGGAAGAGCAACGATCCTTTTTGAGCGCGAAAATCGAAGAAGAGGATTTGGGTTTTTTGCTTGGTGAGGACCGGGTCGGTGGACGAACTGCCCCAGGCCCAGTCAATTGGGCCTTAACCTGTTCCAACCATTCACTGTAGTTGGCTGGTCGCACTGGGCCCTCTTCCCCATTAATTGCATGATTTTCCTTTCAAATGGGTTGTTCTTTAATTTTTTCCCCTTAAATTGAATTTATTCCTATTGAGGCATAAGTTATTTAAAGAAGATTTTCATAAATGACTATACTTTGGAGTTTTTTTAGGCATAGCTACACTTTTGCTAATTACATTTCTAGTTAAATTAACTTGTATTCAATTCGGTTGTATTCTGTTGTATTCAATTCAGCTATATTAATTCGTAATTATTTTTACACTGTATTCAACTTATTGTATTTAAATTCAATTATATTCAAATAACATAAATGTAAAAAATACATGAATATTCAGTTGTATTCAAATTCACTGTATTCATTTGTATACAAAAAAAATCTCTTTAAAGAAACAATGTATTTTACACTAAAAACAACGAATATACTCAAATATATTCAGATATGAGATACAAGAAATAAAATACACTCATATATGAGATACAAAAAATAAAATAAGCTCAGATCCATTGAAATTCGGAAGTTATCTACTTTTCCGGCAACTCCCGATCCGATTTCTCGTTGCTTATATGTTCTATTGTTTCAATTTGCTAAATATAGTAGCTTTTCAGCTGTTATTTTTCCTTATTTTGGGGTGTGTGTGTAGGAACTTGAGTAAATTTTAGGTGTGCTGATTTCTTCGGTATGTGTTTAGCTGAGAATTGAGAATTTTTTTTTATTTGGGATATTATGGGTTTTGATTTTTGACCTCGCTGTAGTTGATGATGTATCGCTAGGCAGAAAGAAATTCGCTAAAATAGAGTTTGTTTGCCGGTAAAACGATATAGTTGAATTTGTATATGTATTCAAAGACACGTAGATCTCAAGTGACACATTAGATAAAAATTACGCTTAAAATAAATAATAAGACAAAATAAGCAGTAATTAGAGTGAGCCTTGAGATGGCTTCTGAACAAAAATGACGATAACTTGTATGAAAGCACAGAAATCAAGAAAATAGCAGTAAGTATTTTGTAAGAGAAAATAGTCAAATTAGCCCTCAATGTTTGACCGAAATCCCAACTACACATTATACTTTTGCAAGGGTCATGTTGCCCCATAAACTAATTCAAAATAAAATATATTGCTCCCTAAATGTTGAGGTAGCATGAGGTGGCAAAGAGAGTGAAATGCGAAAATAAATGATTAAAATTTTATTTTAATAAGTATTTTTTATTTAATATTATTTTTTTATTTTTTTTAAGTCTTTTTTTTCCTTTTCAATTTCTTTTTACATATCATTACTCTTCTTCTATTACACTTTTCACCACCACTGCTACCGTCGTCCGTCTCCACCAACACCACCAACCCTCTCTTTTCCTCAACCTCAACCTCAGCCCAAATTCTCATTTTCTTCTCAATCACCGCCAAACACACTCTTAACACAAAACCATTTTCCACTCTTCCCTCACCACTACCACCGCCACTTTCCGACACTCTCGTAATATTTTCGGCCAACATCTCGTCCCTAATTATACCACAATCAATTCAAATACAACTCCAAATACTCACCATCTCCATGCTTATTCACAAATATTATTTAGTCTAGTTTTAATTTTTGCGCATACCCAATTTCATCACATCACCTCAATTATTATGTCATCCAAACATCCCCACGGACGAAGCTCACTGAAAAATGCAGGGGTCACAAAAAAAAGTCAAAAAGGGGTGCGGGTCATCAAAAAAAAGTCAAAAGGGGGTGCAAAATAGGGTAAATAACACAAGAATATCAAGATAGCAACAAAAAAAATAGTCAAACGACACCAAAATAAAACAAAATTTGAATAGCATTTCAACACAGTTTATTGGAGCGACTCAGATATCACCGAAAAATGGCTAAATATCGGAGCAACGGGAAGACACAAAATATGGCCAGATCTGGCTCTTCCGATAAGTTCTTGCAAAAGACGAAACAAAGAGGCAAAATGAAAAGAGGGGTCTGTTGCCGTGATGTTTGTTGCTATCACCTCGGATTCCGGCTGGATTTCACCGAAGAAACCTTAGAAATTAAGGAGGAACCTATGACTTTGGGGTGTTAATGAAGGAGGAACATATGCATTTGGGGTTGTTGCATAAGAAAGAAATTAAAAGAAGATGATGGAAAATAAAGAAAAGGAAATTAAGTTAAATAAAAACCCAGTTTTGCAAAGCAAAAATAAAATAAAATAAATTTCCAGATGTGAAGCGCGTGCAAAACACCAGCTCACATATATGTTGGTGTGACTTTTTAAGGGTGTAAATATTTTATTTTAAACAGTCCGGGGGTAATAGGACCCCCGCAAAGATAAAACGTGTAGTTGGAATTTCGATCAAACGCTGGTGATTCATTTGGCTATTTTCTAATAGCAAGAATTTGATGGGTTACAATAGAATAATGTGCCTCATTTATACATGAGCTACACGGGTACACAACCCACGAAATATGCCCTCATAAATACAGGAGAATGGATGTTGTAATAATTGGACAATCAATCTCTCAATAAATGTCATTAAAAGGCTATTGGAAGTTGTGTGACCGGATTTAGTAACGGTCGTCCGTTATGATGCAAATGATTCTTATCCTTCTTTAATACCGACACTGACTTTGCTCATGTCAATTCCGATACCATGCATATCAAACAGGGAGTACTGTAAACTAATGTGGGTCTGACTCAACATTATACTCTACGTATCTCACCATAATTCGTACAACTATCTTATACAACTTTGCCCTATACAGATAGTCCCAACACTTTCCGGTAGCATTCTTCGTGCAACCGGGTGGTGGATTTGAATTACCAGCCAATCGATACTTCGTGTTCTGGCAGGAAACTTTGAAGAATATTGTCCACATATTTTGTTGATCCAATTGTCACCTTAATGAAAAGGCGGTATCCCTCCATCTTCCCTCGATTTATAGAACACATACAGAGTAATGATGAGGCGTGTCATCTAATCATCTCTGACATCCACGTGTTGCCACTGATTGGCATTCGGTACCTCCTTTTTTCAAACGATGCCACCGCTTACTTATAAATATCCATCAATTTAGAGGTTCAGTCATTCATCTCTTTATTTTTACAAAAAATCATTCTCAACTTTCTGATTAACATTACCCTCTTCATTACAAACATGACTAACCCTTCCAAGCGCAACAACACTTCTCCACACAGGAGAAACCCTAGCTCTCAAGCAGGGACCCATTCACATCAAAATCCTTTAGTTTCTTCTATTATACCGAGGACATGGTGTTTCACCCATGATTTTCAAAAAACAACCTCCAAGGTCCTAATCGGCGGTAGTTGGATACCCCCGCCGGTGATTTCAAAATTTCGATCACCGCTGACATATTGCCAAAGGTGAAAACCAATTGCAACTAGGAGACCATTGAAGTTCTAATCCCTACTAGTGAAGAAAGGGTCACTTCTTACAGAGAGGGTATTCTTATGTTTATACTTACCTCTTTTTCATGAAACTCAGGGAAGAAATCGATGACATCATTCTAGAATTCTGCTGTCGGTACAAAGTGTGCATAGCTCAGGCGAGTCCTCAGGTTGTGAGAGTAGTTGAGTGCCTCTGACACTTCACCCAAGAGGCCAAAATTGACTTTACCCTGGACCACCTGATTTGTCTTTACTCTCCGCACAATTTTGTGACGGAGTTATCAACCTGCAACGCCGATGAAGCAAGACCATTCTTGCCAGTCTTGATGATGTTCGTGATTGAGGTTGGACAGAAAGATTTATCATTGTTCAAATTGTCGATCTTCTTCCCCCTTATAACAACCGCTCAATCCCGGAGTAATAGAACCGCCACTGTATGCTTGCTTCTCCAATGTTTTTTTCTTTTTTACCTAAGAAGTCCGTTTCTCCTTTTGACCAGATTAAATTCTTTACGTCAGCCACCATATGGGAGCTTGCGGACATAGACGACTTTGGGACATGGATTCAGAAGATTCTCAACATTTTCACTCCAGAACTCTAGACGTGGAAAAAACTTGCTTTGATAAAAAAAATGGGCACCCCACAACCACGGTATGCACCATAATTCTTATTTCGAATTGTTATTTTTTACTTTTTAAGAAAATCAATTTCCTTTTTGCTAGGTCTCCCCAAATCAACGGACACCACTCCTTTTAAAGAGGAAATTGTTGACCCAGAAGCAACTGCTCACATGATTGAAGAGGCCCATGAATGGAAAAGGCAACGAGGTGAATCCTCTACTAGCCCCCGGATAGGGCAAACATGTTTTAAAAAGAAGACACTGATCATTCTGACCGAACTCCTTCTAACATTTTCGGTGGTGTTGGTTTGATGATTGGTTCTCTCCCCGTGATGAACGTGGATGATGGAGGTCCCGAGGAAGAATAACCTTTAGAAAGGAGGAATGAAGCCCATATACTTTTCACTGAAATAGAAATCGTCAGTCTTGGCACCGACTATACCAATGCCTCATTTGCCCCGGTAAGTTCTATTGCTCGCTAGCCCCAGCATACACCATCAAAAGCCTCTCTCCCTTCGATTGCTGAAGACCCTAGGTTCCTATTCATGCTAACCATGGTCCAAGACGAAAATAATGAGGTTTCCTATTCCCCGTATCAGGTTTTTTCTTCACATAGGGATGAGTTGGTAAATGATACCCAACCTCAGTAGCTCGGCCTGTAAAATTCAAGACTGTAACCTTCTAACTTCATGTCGACTGCCATCTTTGTTCTAATCCCGTCTGAGTGGCTAACTATATGAGCACATGGCATCGGAAAAAGACAAGTAGAAGGCTCTCCAAGTGTCTACTGAATGCATGATCAATAAAGGAATGTATGCTGTAGCTATAGTACCACTCTTTTCTGATTCGTTCATGCTTTAATTTTTACCATAAAAAACTCTTTTGATAATTGCGCCAAATTTTCAGGTCAACTTTATCCGCCACGAAGGGCTCAAACGCATGATTGAAGAAAAAACCATCTTGAAAAGTGAAAGGGACAACGCCGTTCACCGGCTAACAATGACAGAGGTAAAACTTGTCAAAGTTGACGAGCTGCATGGCAAACTTAAGCTGTTGGAGGAAGAGAAAGAGAAAGAGGTTTATAGGCAGTAGGCTACTTTATACGAGGACCAGGCTAGAGATTGGCAGAAAAATAGAATGAGCCATCAGACACTATGTCAGATCTGACTATGCGTCTTTCAGGCCTTGAAGCTGATGTAGGTTCCTTCTCTGATCGTCACCAAATTAAAGAAACATAGATAGAAGCTTTGAGGAAAGAGACCGAGTCCTTGAGGTCTCGACTTTCTACTTCAGTTTCATAGAATGAGAGACAACGAGAAGAGATTGCTGAGTTGACCCAAGCCAACAAACTCATTCATGCTACCGACACCGAACTTATCAAGTCGTTCAAGTTGTAGAGGATAAGATCCAGACCACCATCGATAAGTATACTCTAGCCATGATCAATAATGGTTACATGATGCACCGAAAGGCTTTGGAAGCAGTGCAAATTGGGCTCATAAACATTGACGAGGAAATTATCAAGGCCCAACAATTAGAAATGGCCTACTGACAGCCCCGATGGCTCCCTGCCTATGGAAGAGGACAATGCTTCATCTAGGGGGGGGGGGGGGGCGGAAATGAGAAAGTCCTCTTAGAAGCTAAAGATCCTTACTCCCAAGAGCATATGCCTTCTGCATCTGATAGCATACCTAGTGCGTCAGCTTTAGACAAACCTCATCCAGCCCCTACTTCTAAGAATTTATTGGAAACACCAAGAACACCACCAGGAACACCCCCGACGGACCATGGAGCGGACATGCCGTAACCTTTCACATGAATTCTTATTTCAATTTTTTACTTTGTTACCAGGTCACTTTTGAGCCCAGTTAGTAGCTTTTGTATTCAGACTGGTTTCAGTACGAAAGAATATGAATTAATGAACTTCTCCTTTCACAATTCTACTTTATGTTTTACATTCTTCATTTATTTTCACAAGCAATCATCAGTTTTAACTTAACACTTTACTTTATAAATCAGGACTCATCATTGATGTTCACTTTATCTGCACGAGTTAGGGTTCAAAGTTTAAAAACTTTCATGTAACCTTTACTTGATCCCAAATATGTATTTTTTCTTTTCATCCTTGATCGAGGCTTCTAATAACCTCCAAAATTAGCTCTGGATTTATCTTGTCTCTGAACTACCTAACACTTCAGTACTTCTTGCATCTAAAGCCTTAATTTTTTTTGTTAAAGTTTTTAATAAGAGAGGGCCCTTATTTTTAATGGTGAATTAGAATAGGACATCTCCCGTTCATTATGGCATAACAATTTTGATATGTTTAGTTTAATAACATACGTTTTATGCTTGTGATGACAAAGATTTGTCAATCATAAAATGTTTTTCATTGATTCATTTGAATTACAAATGTGAAGACAATTGTAATAATAATTCGGTTGTCATCTAGTATGGTTAGTCCGGTTACATATATGCTGATATCGGGGGAGTTCCCAGTATCGATGCTTTCCTTAGGTGCATTCAAATTTTTTAAATTTTCACTCTATTCCGGGTGTATATGCCCCTCAGTATTCGAGACTTTATGATATGAAGACTTGGATACTAGATAGACTTATTTGGTAGTAAGATCAATAACATATTTATATCATGGTGCTGCCTCATTAAAAACCTTATCGGAAAAATCCATTGGGACAAAAAAACGGTTTGAAGGGAAAAAAAGTGTAGTGCATGCTTTGACCTACTACACATAATACTTCTTCAAGTAGCTCACATTCCAATTGCTAGGAAGTTCTGCTAGCTGATAAGCTCCTTTACCGGCAATGCTAATTACAGTATATGATTCTTCTTAATTTCCTCTTAGCTTTATAACATTATCCTCCTGGGTACTCTGGTTGACTCTCTGAAGCACCAAGTTCCCGAGTTTGAAGTGTCTGAGATTTGTGTGCAGGTTTTAGTAACGCTCCGTTTTTTTTTGGGCCACCATCCGGACGTATGCCAAATCTCGACGTTCCTCAAGTAAATCAAGGTGTAAGAACATTGATTTTGCATTTAAATCCTCCTCAGCATGGAGGTACCTCAGACTGGGAGTTCTAACTTCCACCGGGATCAAGGATTCTGCACCATAGACCGGGGAAAAAGGAGTTTCTCCGGTACTCATTTTTGTCGTGGTTCGATACGCCCAAAATTTCTAGTAGTTTGGATGGACAATTTCCTTTTGCATCCTTTAATTTCTTCTTCAAATTCTGGATTATTATCTTGTTTGTCGACTCTGCTTGTCCATTTGCACTGGGATGATAGGAAGTAGAGGTGATCCATTTGATATTTAATTCATCAAGAAAATTCGTGACCTTGGCTCCGATGAAATTCCGGCCATTATCACAAGCTATTTCCTTAGAGATGCCAAAATGACAAATAATATGTTGCCAGATGAAATCCTTCACCTATTTCTCCCGTATCTTTATGTAAGCTACAACTTCAACCCATTTAGAAAAATAGTCAGCCATAAAAATAATTTGAGATACTTGTCCTGGAGCCGCTGGCAATGGTTCGAAGATGTCCATACCCCACTTCATAAATGACCACAGTGATACTACTGGATGTAACTCCTCTCTAGGTTGGTGTAATAATTGTGCATGACGCTGACACCTATCACATTTCTATATGAACACCTTTGTATTATCCTCGATCTGAGGCCAATAGTAACTGGCCATCATGAGCTTCCTAATTAGGTATTCCGCTCCTGAATGATTTCCACAGATTTCTTCGTGGACTTCTCTCATTATGTAATATGCTTCATTGAGGCCCACACACCAGGCTAAGGGACTATAAAAACACCTACGATAAAACTTTCCATCTACAACACTGTACCGGGGAGGCTTGGTCCTTAGAGCTCTTGATGTTTTTGAGTCCCTCGGTAGCTTTTCATTCATATGATAATCCACAGTCCCAAGTTAGGTTGATTGAATTTACTTCATCATATCCAACGAGATCTTGCGCTGAATGAATAATTGAACAACTAACTCAGTATTAGAGCCCTCGAACTCCATGATGGAGCCTAAGTTTACAAGTGTATCTGCCTATATGTTTTCCTTACGAGGTATATGTACCACCGCCCACTCTTGGAAACGGGATAACAACTTCAAAGCTCTTTCGAGATATCTCGACAACTACTTTTCTTTTGCTTTGAATACTCCGTGGACTTGGTTTACTACTAGCAGTGAGTCGCATTTGACTTTGATGATTTGTGACCCCAATCGTCGAGCTAGTTCTAAATCTGCAATCAAAGCCTCATACTCCATTTCATTGTTAGTCAACAGAACACTATGTATTGTTTGCCTTAAAACTTCACCAGTGGGAGTTTACAATACAACACCCAAGTCGGTCCCCTTAACGTTCGAGGCACCATCTGTATAAAGTGTCTAGATCCCAGGGGCATTCCCCGAGACCAGGATTGCCTCATTTTCTGCCTATGGGGCTACTCCAGACTAAAGTCGGCCACAAAGTCTGTAAGGACATGTGACTTTATTGTAATCCGGGGCCTATATTCAATGTCAATTTCACTTAATTCTACCGCCCATTTAGCCAAGCGCCCAGATAGTTCAGGCTTATACAACACATTTTTAAAGGAAAAGTTGTCACAATGGCAATGGAGTGACATTAAAAATAAGGTTGAGGACATTACTAAGGCAAAATCCAATCTTTCAAGTAATGGGTACCGAGTCTTGTACATTGACATTACTGTACTTACGTAATAGATAGGAAATTGTCTACTTTTCCCCCTTACCAGCATTGCACTTACCGCTACCTTTGAGACTGCTAAGTATATGAGTAGTTATTCTCTGTCCTTTGGCTTTGACAAGAGTAGAGGACTGGATAAGTATGACTTCAGGTCCCTTAGGGCCCGTTGGCACTCATGTGTCTACACAAAGTCGTTCTTCTTCGTTAGAAGTGAAAAGAACCCATGACATTTTTTCAAGGATCAGGATATAAATCTGCTCAAGGTCGTCACACGACTGATCAACCGCTGCACTACTTTGACATCTTCCAATACGTCTGGTATGTCTTCAATAGCCTTTATTTTATCAAGACTTATCTCGATCCCCCTTTGGGAAACCCAAGAATTTATCGGAACCAACCCCGAAAGCACACTTCGCATGATTCAACTTCATATTGTACTTCCTTAGTACCTCAAAGGTTTCTTGTAAATGATGTCACACCCTTTTTCGACCGCGACATTATATTCAGCGAATCCTGCTTTCTGTTAGAAAATAAAATAAAAAGTGCTAAAAATGCTAAAAGGATGCTAAAAATGGGCTAAAATGCTAAAGGGCTGCTAAAGATGCAAGAGGGTTCGCGGAGTCGCCACCTAATTAGTTGGGTGAATTAGGACACTTAAATGTCAACTAGGTAAAGTCAACACTAACTTCATTTAATGGTCTGCTAAACTATGTGAGATTCTGGGCAATAGTTCTTTATTCATCTAGAGGGAAGAGGTTAGACATCCTCTAAGATCCGCTAACTTGCGGTTGTGCGTTCAAACCTAAGTTATTATTATGCTAAGAGTGCAATGCATGTTTAAAATATGTTACAAGTATTTTATAAAAAGATGCATTTTGACAAAAAATTTATAAGACCGATGCTATAAAAGTACATGTAAAGTTTAAATGTATGCATTTGTATTATTTATGAAAAATGATGCAAAGTTGATTTATTGACTAAATACATGTATTTACTTGCTAACTTGATCTCGATCAACATAATAATGACATGATGCATAAAAATACTTAGTTCTGTAATTGAGGAAAAATTAATTTGTTATGTCTTAACTTCATGATTAGATGTGCGAATTAAATTGTTAGGCAAAAAGATTAGACATGCAAGACAAGCCTAAGATAAATAACTAGGGGGAGGTCAAATTTCTAATACCCAATTACTTTCTAATTATTGATTCAAGGTTTAATTATTCTAAATGTTCTACTAATTAGAGTAGCGTTAGACAAATAATTACAACAAATGAATGGGTAAAGGGATAGGAAACAAAAAATGACTCGAAGAAGTGGCGGTGTCATTCCGCCTGTGGTTTTGAGATTTCGGATGCAGATGCGACGACAAACATAGATATGGATCATCCTTTGTTGTTTAAAGGCGTGATGAGTCTCGTATTGAGACTCTTCATTTGCTCCAATGCATTGCATTTCATGTAAAAATATAAGAAAAGATAAGGATTAGTATCAACCAAAATCATATTAATCATGCAAATAGTTATGTAAATTTAAACAAACACATAGTTGAAATTCTCACTCAACAGTGACGATCCAGACCAAATAGGCAGATCCAGCAATCATTTTCAGATTTAAAATTCGGCCCAAACATGCAATTCTCGAATTTTTGAAACAGAAGGGTTGATCAATTAAGCATATATAGTGTATCATGTGGGAAATAAGCATAGGACAAGATGCGAAACGATGTAGAGTATATTGCATATTGAGGAAAAGAAATGTGAATTTGACATGCTGGAAGGATCAAAACTAGTCATGCTTGTCAATAGGCAGATTTGAAACCATACTTGGATCACTCAACTCTGAACATGACATATTAATATAAAGTATTTCAGTTGAATATCCCAAGAACCTTTTAGCTACATACAGTTTTCCAGCATATACATCAACTCGTAAGATTAATATCACATTTAACCAATTGAAAGAAAACTTGTCCAAACCAATTAATAACTAAGTGATTTATTCTTCTGGAAGAACAACCATTTGTCACACTGTGAATTTGATTTATTTATCTAAATCTTCATTAAATCCAGTCAGCAAGCAAATCACCAAACAACACACTGGACAATAACATCTATCACATAATGTTCAGTTTCTTAGCCAATCTCGACAAATGATTAAACCAATGTATATGTCGCCATTTCACATTATTGCAATATGTAGACAACCCTACCAAATGTGAACCTAATATATAGTTTACTGAATAAAACCTAGAATAGATAACCTGCTAGCAGATGTAACAATATTACCAGCTATAACTAACACATAATTAACACAAGACACACAATAATACAAAATAAAAATGAGAGGTATTTGAGTTTACCTTCTCCGGACAGCGAACCGAGGCAGCGTATCAAGTCATCGATCCATTCGGAGTTGCGATACGATTTGAGGGATTGATGCTTGTGATTTTTGCTTTTATAAAATTGATTCCTAGGCTTACTTGATTGCTGTTCGAAGGTGTATTGACGGTAAAAAAAAGCTCTAGACTGTTCTTGAATGTCGATGCCTGTGGATTGAGTTATTAAATGTTGTTAAAGAATGCAAATCGATGCCTATCGGTTTTTGGGTGCTAAAGGATGCCTCTTTGCTGTGTAAATTGGTTCCTTTTTATAGCCTCAATTCAGCTCTTCGTTTGGTAGCTTTTGGTACAATTTTGGAATGATTTTATTGCCATTTTTCTGTGCTGATTTTGGTAAGGTTTTATTACGATCTTACACGATTTTTGGTACAAGATTTCAGGTGTTTGGTTTGTTTTTGGTAAATTGATATGGTAATCGATATGGTGGGATTTGAGGGAATCTGGGAGATTTGGCTACGTGTATTTGGTGTAAGATCTCGGATTATTAGGGGGTAATTTGGTTACCAATTTTGGGATGATTTTGGAATGGATTTTTGGAAAGGTTGTAGGGTAAGGATGTGGTTGCTGTGTTTAGAAGATGAATATTTTATTTTGTGTCTTAAGTTTGGACGAAATAAAGGGGGAGTGGGCCGCAGGTTCTGGGCTAGGGGAATTGTTGGGTTGGGATTTAAATTTTGGGTTGGGTAGAGTTTTAAATTTTGTATTAATTTTTAATTAATGAGAAATAAGTGGGGGTTTAAATTATGAATAATATTTCTAAAATTACTTTGAGTATTAATAAATGCGGACCTTGTATTTAAAGATTGTTTAATGTTTTATATAAGTGAGATGCTATTATTAAATTGTCTATTTATGCATGTATGTGTGCATTTTAAAATTAATTTAATTTATTGATTATTAATGGGGGAGATAGTCAAAATTGGGTGTCAACAACTTGTCCCTCTTTAACTGGAGATGATGGAAGAGTTTTCAGACAAAGACGTTGACTTATAGCCAATTTTGTCTCTATCGTCTGAATTAGAACAAAGATTAAGAAATGCAAGGGCAAATGCTGATTTAAAATTTGTCCCAGTGTCGAATTATGATGACACTGGGTCGCTGTGATGACACTCATAAAGGCAAGGCTGGCGTGGATTCAAGATTTTTCCCAGTGTTGAATTATGATGACACTGGGTCGTGGTGACATAAACTGGCATTGGCTTGTTGGTGTCTGAAACTAAAGGTGGGGCTGACGCAGATTTAAAATCTGTCTCAGTGTCGAATTATGATGATACTGGATTATTGTAGAGTGGATCGACGCTCGAGGCGCTTCTGCCCTTTGTTGGGAAGACTGGACCCCCAACAAATTGCCTCGGTTCACTGTAAGAGAAAATCCACGTTGCGCTCCTGCTCCTGCATGCTAAAGCTCAAGAAAAGTTAGTGCATAACTGTCAAGGCAAAAAAAATGATAAAGCATGAATATATAAGCAATATGATTCTGAGAGTAGAGATGTTATCCTGGGTTGCGTGCTGGCGATGCTGTTGACGGTGTCCTTGCGTTAATGTAGTATTGTCAATGCTGAGATGTCATCTTTGTGTAGACATGCTGTCATTGCGAATGCGGATATGTCGTCCTGCATGGATGTTAGCGATATTTCGAATGCTCACACAAGCGTACACATCGTTGACAAGTAATATAGTCTGATAAGATCGAATATCGTCCGCAGAGACTGGTTTCTAATTACCGTTCATCTACTTTATGTTATCTATTTGACAATCGATATTTGAGTTGGGTTTTTGTTTAACTACTAGAATAATTGCAAGAATTACTGAACTATTTAAGTTGTAATCAGTTATGAATGAATTAGAGCTTCCAAAATCCTCGACTATCTACTCTATTCAATCCTTAATGCAACTAGAATGACTTCTTCTTCTACGTTAAGATAGCGGTTAACTAAAGTGTCTTATATTCCGGTTAGGACATATAATCACCTAACCCCAGTGCAGAATCCTTCTATATTTCTATGATAGGATTTACCACATAGGAGGATTAAGAACAGTAACCTATAATGCTACACAAGTATCGGGGTACTGTCGTCCGTGATTTTAACCTATGTCTAGTCAATTACAGCATATCCAAATCTCTCCTCTCGGTTCATGATTCGAAATCATATATATTATGATAATTAGTGATCAATTAATTATCAAACATTCATACCAATTATTGATTAGATCTTAATCAAGTGAAGAAGAAATCAAACTACTGCATTAATTCATGAATAGAAGTTTCAAGCTATTCATAAGGAAAGCCCTAATAAAGTGTTTTAGCTCCTAGCCATAGTCACGCTAAGAACTAACACAAAATCCATACATAAACTGAATTAAAAACGAAAGAAAAGAAATTACTGCAAATTAAGTCTCAAATTGTAGCCTCCCTTGTTGTCTTGTGTTTTGCTATGTTGTAGAATGATCAACCTCACTCATAGCATTAATCCCCAGGGCTTAAATATGTTCCAAATTTTGTGCCCTATGAACCAATCTGCCCTTAGCCAATTCTTCTTCGGAACTGAGATTTTCCGCACCGGCACCGCGGTTCTACATAACAGCACCGCGGTGCCGAAACTCCTGCAGTCTCTCAGTAATAATGGCACCGCGATTCTCCATGTTGGCACCGCGGTGCTGAAAATACTGTGGCTTCTCAGTAAATATGGCACCGCAGTTTTGCATATTGGCACCACGGTGCTGACAATCCTTCGTCCTGATTTGTCAACTTTTGTCCTTTTTGCCTAGGGAACATCTTTTCTGCCCAATTCTCGCTCATTTTCGCCATTTTGCCTTTTTGCACCGCTGTAACTCAAAAGAAAGAAAAACAACCTAACACGACACTTATTTGAACGAAAATGGGAAAATACTAACTAAAAATGACTCAAAAGACGTATACAAAATACGCCTAACAAACACCCCAAACTTAACCTTTGCTCGCACTCGAGCAAAGATAAAAACACAAAAAACAAAGAAACAAAATCAAAGAGACTCAAAGACTCAAATCAAGCAGCTGCACAAGGTTACTTAGAAACACATGAACGTCAGTTGAGATAATATGTAGGAACAAATATAGCATGAATTTAGTAATTGTCACGACCCGAACCCCGAGCCCGCGACTGGTGCCCTACCTGGGCACCCTTCTACCCATTCATCCCAAGTAACCCGCGGAAGATAAAGATACTCATCATCATTTTTTTTAATTTTTAAAACAAGCAAAGGCAAAGCCGGCAAGGCCGCCGCTATATATATAAGCCAAAATGAAACTACACTGTACACGAGTCCAATCCCACATATGAATACAAACCTCTAAGAGTTTGGACAATATACTATGACGGGACAAGGCCCCGCCGTACCCATAATTGTACAAAAACCTGTAATGAAAGATCATTACCAAAATGATAAACTCCAAAATAATGGAGCTATCCCAAAACTCTGAGCAAGGATCCTACACTTGCAGATCACCAAAATGCGTACCTAAACCTACGGCATGAACGCAACCCCCCGGAGAAAGGGGGTCAGTACGGAAAATGTACCAAGTATGTGAAACAATAAGTACTGTAAATGAGATTATACAGGCCAAAAAGATAACAAGAGACAAATATAATAATCAAATACCAGTACACTGCCTTTTCAAAGTAAGAGTCAACTGTATCCTTTTTAAACTGAGAGTAATGAAAATCAACTATACTTTTTCAAATTATGAAAGTCTGTCCAAATAAACAAATACTGTCATGGGAGTTGAACCCGAACGTTATACACAAATACTGCCCTATAAGGTATTCTTCCCGGCCCTATCTGGGACGCGATAAAGTCAATAAGGTATTCTGCCCGGCCCTATCTGGAACACGGTAAAGTCAATAATCTATACTGCCTTTCCCATTAGGGTATACTGCCCGACCCTTGCTAGGACACAGTAAAGTCAATAATATATACTGCCCTTCCCATTAAGGTATACTGTCCGACCCATTCTGGGACACGCTAAAGTCATGTAATATATACTGCCTATATACTGCCCTGCCCATTAAGGTATACTGCCCGGCCCATTCTGGGACACGGTAAAGTCATGTAATATATATGCTCTGTCCATTAAGGTATACTCCCCGACCCATTAAGGTATACTGTCCGGCCCATTCTGGGACACGGTAAAATCATTTAATGCCCGGCCTTTTCTGGAACGCGGTCCAAATATAAAGGACTGTACACGTATAGCTCTCACAAGCAACTATGTGCAATTTAAATCATCTTTGACTCTCATTAGCACAAATAGAATGAACTATCATTTTCGAAAACTCAAGGCATTATCAAATGAATAGGTAAACAACTTTTATTTTAGAACCCCAAAGTACTATCAATAGAATAGGTAAACTACTTTCATTTTAGAACCCCAAAGTACTATCAATAGAATAAGTAAACAATTTTCATTTTAGAACCCCAAAGTACTATCAATAGAATAGGTAAACAACTTCTTTTTTATAAAACCCAAAGTATTATCAAGAGAATGGATATAACAACTTCATTTTTGAAACTCAAAGTACTATTAGTGAAATAGATAGAACACTTATATTTTGGAAACTCAAAGTACTATTAATGAAGTACATCATTAAGGAGTAGGATTCACTCCCTTTATAACAAGGAACCATGCTAGAAGAAAGGATAGTTCACATACCTTATTGGCGACTAACCAACTCTACAATCTAGGATACGTCTCAATGTACTTCAACCTATAACAACAATAACACTTCTATCAACTTCATGCTTTCTAAGGTAGATTAATACCAAGTATAGGTTCTCTTTTTCTATGAAAATTTGGGCAGCACTTCCCCCGTTTATACGTACTTTTCCACCTTTTCCAAGGCCCAATTTCATCAACAAACAAGCCACAATTAAGGGCACAACTAACAATTAACCAAAGGGAATTACACGCCTACTTGACGTGTAAAATTCGGCCCCTTAATCTATACAAAACAGTCCATAAAAACAGTCCACAATTCCATCAACGATAAGGGTAAAATGTGAAGCCTTTAACACCCTTTTACACCCTTATTCCTTAGGACTTTCATTAGCAATTTTACCACATTAATCATGCATGTTGACAACTGGATTTCCAGCATATACACGCCACAAAACAATCCATAAAAACTGCACGACAATATCCAACAGTTTTATAGGTTCCATGGCCAACAACTACAATCCGATAACTCTTTCCTTAATCCTTTTTATTCCAATTCAAGTTCCAAAACTTCTATATAAGTTATATCAACTTATTAACAACAATATTAATCCATTATAACATGCAATATGTGACGTTAATAACAACAATTAAAGCCAACGAAACCAATACCCGAAATTGTCAACTCTCGGCCAACACCCAAAAATTTGTCCATACAGTTTTTATTCTTCATTCTTTTTAGCACAAGCTCGTCTATACATTATAACAACATGTAATATCCAATTACTTTAAGAGAAGGAAGAATTTTTACCCTTTTTTCAAGCCAAAAACGTCCAAGGCAGTCCGCTCAACTTTGACCCGCAGTTTTCGTTTAGCTCCACTTCTTCAAGATTCTATCAGTCCCATATATCCAATACAACCTTATAACCAACTTCCCTTCACGTTTTACCTCCAAAAAGTCGATGAACAAGTTAGGGTTTTCAACCCCAATTTCAGCCAACATAGATTTTTGGAGTACTTGGAGAGTTAACTTGTCTTAGAACTTGATTAGTGTTCTTAATCTTATATAATAATCAACCTTTGTTCTTGGAATTTCCATGGATTTTCGTGACTCAAGGCAATGAGAGGAGAGAAGAGAAAGTTTGGAAGATGAAAATTGTGAGAAATAAAATAAATGGCTAAGTCTTCAATCTCTATCTCTAATATAGATATTTGTCTTTGCAAGACAAGTGGAGGAGTGCCACGTGTCAACCGCCCATTGACCGGAAATTCCCTCTTGATAAAATATTTAGATATTTCCAAAATATCTTAAAATCGAAGGGCCCCGCGAAATTGGGAAATTCTCGGCGGACCCTATATTATCAATTCCAATTCTTCGTAATCCAATACTAATCCCATAAAACCAATTAGAAGTATTAAACTCCAAGTTAATAATTTTTCCGTCGTCACATTTTTCCAAAAATTTTCCGGAGAAAAATGTTAATATTCTTTCCACTCAACCTTCAAATCTTGATTCCTTAATCACGTTCTCAATTAGTAGCCCTGGTATTACGGGGTGTAACAGTAATCTAGAATTTTAAGTCAGATATTTCACAAATTTATTTCAGTCATAATCAATGGAAGCATGAATACCTAACCTATGCATATCAATTTCATTTAGTTTTATGAGCCTGCTTACTTGTTATTCTTCACTAATCATAGACATACATTCTAGAGATTATCAGGACTTTTCAGAGTTGTAATGTAGGCTTAGGCAGGGGTAGGTAAAATTAAGCATTTAGGCTCAATTTACGTATCATAAACATTTTTCTTACTAAACCATTTTGTCCTTTTTTTTTGTATTCTTTTCAGTTCATACCTATATCTCCTTTCTCTTTTTGAGAGCATGAAACAATTCACATAGGTACCCCCAAACTTAAGCTTTTACATTTTTTTCATTGGGGTGCATCACTTTTTACTCTCTTTTTGTATTCCTTTTTCACTCTTTTTCATCCCAGTTTTTCAATTACCGCTTATGGCACACAAGTGAATCATGGGGTGTCAAAGAAAACAACTCATTTTAGGCTCAAATGGCTGACTAGGGATACAATTTATTGCAAGGTAGGTAATGAATGGTAATAAGGGCTAACAAAGAAATGTCTGAATCATCTCCCTAACATGTACATCTTAACTATTTCACCTCAAATAACAAGCAATCAAACTTCACATACATTTTTCAATTGACAGCACATAGGCTAAGCACCAAATATTTCAAATAATCAAATTTTCATGAATTTTTGGCATATCTAACTTAAGCACACATAATTTAGCTTCTCATTCCACTACATTATCCTACTTAGTTCACTAGGCGTTCCAAATAAGTACAACATGCATGATCATAAAAAAATTTGAATCACATAAAACACAAAAACAAACACAAGACTCAAAACAAAAGACTCAAAAATAGACACAAAAATAAAATAAAATAAGAATTCCCCTCCCCCCTCAAACGTAAACTACACATTGTCCCAAATGTGTAAAAGACTAAAAAATTAAAGGGACGACTTACAGACATACATCGGCTCAAAATAGTGGTGGTGGCGGCGGATACTGCATTGACCATTGGGTGAACATGGAACTTAAATTATCAACGCGCTGGGTCAGGTCCTGACGCTCTGATACCACTTTTGTCACGACCCGATCCCGGGCCCGTGACTGGTGCCTTACCCCGGGCACCCTAGTGATACAACATCAGAGAAAATCAGCGGAAATAAAAACATGAACATAAATCAAAAGACATGATAAATAAACAGGCCAACCAAAACAGTTGCCTTCAGTGTATTAATACATAAAAACCCGAACAGTTTAATCCTTCTTACAACCCTGCCCACAACAGTACTACAGACCTCTAAGATTTACAACAACTATGACGGGACAGGGCCCCGCCATACCCCTGAATGTACAAGAACCTACAACTCAGGGAACACATACCAAAAGATAAGCCTCCGAAAGAACGGAGCTTCCCAATACGCTGAAAGGTGATCCTAAAGCGGGGATCGACAACAAAGTACTTCTACCTGCGGCATGAACGCAGCCGAAGGAGGTCGATCAACAGTACCAAGTATGTGAAATCAAAATCTGCGATTAAATCATAACGATATATAAAGCGAGACATGTATGATAACCAAAATCTGATGCAACATAAAAGTCAAGTCGGGGACTCACGCCTCAAAGTCATCACTCAAATATAACTATGGGTCTTACGCCACAACATCAATCATGTTCGCGTCATGGCCACATGCCCGGAGTGCCGGTGTAGACGTGTCCGTGATGCAACAATAACAATGCCGCGTGGACACATGCCCCGAGTCTGCGTCGGTGTAGACACGTCCATGTAACATCAACAACAATATATCGGGTGATCAACCACGCCGCAGCCACGTGCCCCGGAATTGCGTCGGTGTAGACATGTCCATGTAACCACAATAACAATATATCGTAATCAACCCTGCGCGTAGCCACATGCCCCGAGTGCGTCGGTGTAGACATGTCCATATAGGTTCTCAACAAGTCAACCGACCCTCCAACGAGAGGCGCGGTAGTATAGAAACACAATTCTACAATCCAAGGCTATCACAACAAGCATAGGCGAGTTACACAACAACAAGCATAGGCAAGTTATACAAAAACAAGCGTAGACAAATTATACACAACTCAAGGTACTCCCATTTTATATCAAAGTCCGGGTTTTAACCCTAAAGTACTACGTACGTTAAATTCCTTTTAAAGAGATCCATTCCTTTTATAAAAGTCACCCGATACCCGTAGTATAAAATAGAGTGACTCACATTTTTAGCAAACCAAAACACTTCTCCTTTTAAAGCCAAGTTATCACACTAAAACCAATGATAAAACCCTTCTTTTGTTTTCATAAAGTCGTTATAACTAACTTCCCATAAAGCTGTTATAACACTTTATGTTTTAAACCAATTTAAGACATAATGATGCCTTTCCTTTTTCCTAAAGTTCCAGTTTGCCTAATTCCAATTACTCAAGTCTCTTTTTAGAAAAGTTTCATAGTTCAATGTCTTAATCTCTTTTAAAACAATTGAATAACATATGCCATATGTGTGAGTAGTTTATTTTATAACCATCTTTATTAAAGCAGTCATGATCTAGGAAATGTAATATCATTTTGTCTCATCTTAGCTTCTATGCAGATGGAGGTTTCTACTGGTTTTAATAGTACTTCATTATTCATTACATTTTCCTTTATTGACGCTGCAGTGGTTTGTCGATACTCATTCTGATTTCCGAAATCAGTAAAACATTATTCCCTTTTAAAAACCAAGTACTCATTACTCACGAATGAGGTTTCACACAAAACTCATATTAATTCATTTAAGTTAAGTCTCTTATCTTATATGATCAAGTCTCTTAACTTCTAACATCAGTAAACCATTTTCTTTACCTCTCTTGAGACGTTATACCTAACTCCCCATAAAGCTAGTATAACTCTTTTTAAAACCCTTAAAACCAAGTGTTACTCTTCTTTCAAAAATGGTTTCTTAACTCTTTTGACATACTTCAAGTTCTTTATTATTCAGGCTTAAGTCAAAAGACATTGCATAACTACGTTCAATTAGCACACGTACGTCTACCGTATTATATATTATTCAGGCTTAAGTCAAAAGACATTGCCGTACAACTACGTTCAATTAGCACACGTACGTCTACCGTATTATATATTATTCAGGCTTAAGTCAAAAGACATTGCCGTACTATATATATCTTCCTTTAAAATATCATGCTCAAGAGTATAGGAAGAATCACATACCTTGTGACGATTATCGACTATAAGCAAAATGCTCCACGGCTATAACCCTATTTAGCCTTGTCCACCTTCTAAGTAGCACATGCTACTTGCAAAACATTCAACCAATAACGGTTATCGCTCTTTATCTGATACACCCATGTAAATCTGATTAACTTCTACTTATATTCTTCTGAAGTGATTTCAGTTCAATCCTTTTCTGTAATATCCTTCTATTACAGTTCAATTCTCTTCTATGAATCTTATATTCATTTATACTACGACAGTATGTAATTTCCAATTACAATAGAAGGACAGTAGTATTTACCTCGATGAGCCCAAAATTATCCGAGTTAAAAGTCGCTCTTGAGCAACGCTTAGCTCCTACTCCGAGTGCTCCAATCCGCTCCAAACAACCCTTAGAAGTTCTACGCAACTTCTACTAAACACTCCAACCGACTATGAAGGTTTTCCTTAGGGTTTCGTTTTTGTGACTGAGGGAAGTATAATAGTATTTCTGAGCTTTTGTAAAAGTGTAACCTTGGGAATACTACAAGGTATTTGGGCCAAGGTATTTGGGCATTATAACGATACTTGGAGAGTATTTCTATACCACAAAAGGGGGGTATTTATACGAGACAACTAGGCTAGGGGGGAAGGGTACCCCTCGGCCAAGGCTTCACAAGGGGGAGGGTGTGGTGGATCTCGGCCAAGCACCAACAGAGGGGGAGAGGGACGAAAAGCTCACACTAAGAGAGGGGAAGGATTTTTAACACTTAGAACAATTTTGGATGAAGAAGTTCATCAACTTAGAGGGGTATTTATAGGTCAAGAAATGGCCAACCAATGGCCAAGATTCATCCAAGTGTTAGGCAAGTGTAAGGCCAAGATCAAGCCAAGTACACCTTATCCATCTACCACACCAACTTGCACAAATATCCTACCTACTACGCCCCATTTCGCCAAGCTTTATCGCCACACTTCATCCGATGTGAGGTGACACATATCACCCTCCGTTGGTCCAACATGTTTCGTCTCTCGGAAAAATCCGCAAAAATTATAAATGACATAGCCGAATTTTCCTTCGAAAGTTTAGTAAAACGTTTAAAAAAACGATTCTTTCACTCAGGCCCAAATTTTGAACCTTGCCTAAATTCAAGGCTTGAATTTTCTATGTGCGCCCTCACGTGCATACTCAGAAAATACGGTATAACATTCTCCTCGCCTTAGAAACATTCGTCGAATGTTCCTTCTCAAGACGGATAACGAAGAAGTTCTTCTAACAAGTTGCCAACGCCACACCGCCACTGAAATAACACACGTTCTCTTCCTTCCTTACTGCCGTGCCCTTCCGAACACTTGAACTCTTCAAGTATCGCATTACACACTTCAGTCATTGCTTCAATTCCCAAAACTTTGGAGTCACCACCTCCAAACTTGGTCATCTTACTAGCCTCAATCTCCCTTAAGACCAGTCCCGGCCTTCACGATCTACTTCTGGTCGAACACATCCACGAACTCATACGATGGTTATCTAACTTGGGCCTAGCACCCTCGTGACCCTACCACCTGGCGGGACCACCCAGAGCTGACCCTACCTCTAAACAGGCCGCGGGTTGGCCCTCACCATGGCCCCAACCCGACCCACTTAATGCATCACGCTCTTGTCCCGATCCGAACAATCTTACTCTATACAGTCATGAAAGCTACCACTTCCATTTCACACTACCAGGACTTATCACACAATACACCCTAGGTATATAATGTACTTCGACAAGGATCATTTGCAAAATCCTTTACTCAAGATGGCCTTACATCTAAGGTCTTAACTGTAATATTCTAAGGTTCACACTATCTCATCCCCAGGCTTACCCTTTTACACTAACCAGGTTTCTGAATCACATTTTATCACAAAGCTATCCGAACATAACACTAAACACATCATCATAACAAGCATACAAAACTCTAGAGGGTTAAGGATATACTGTCTACCGCTTTCCTAATCACGATCCCTCGCCAGGCGCATAGCCAGCGAAGGCGATGAACCACCACCGATCCACGAAGGTGAGTCGTAACATCCGTGCTACCTTGGTGGACGATTCCGCAAATGGCCCTGCTGGCCGCAAAAATAACAAGCTCCTCGCACCACGACACTCCCAAAATGCGGTCTACCACATCGACCACCGAGGTAGGGGTGACCGTCCGCCAACACCCCTACTCGCGAAACTCGAACTGTGGAACTCGACCGCTCCCGAATACTCTGGATGCCACGAAGGTTGTGGAGGACCACTGCCGGGCGGAGGTACAAAACTAGGTCGCTGCCGAGCGGTCCGCCTCGAAAGTCACCAAAGGACCTGCTCGCCCTCTTCTGCCGATCTCGCCATTCCGCCGATTTCTCCGCTCACATCCAGTGCATAAGCTGCACGCGGCAATGTCCATGCCCACCGGGCTACACCGAACAACTCTCGCTAGATAATCATCAAGCCCTGTAATATATCGGTGCACTCGATCCTCCATATTAGCTACTAATACGGGAACATACCGGGCCAATGAGTCGAATTCCACATTGTACTCCCGAATCAGACGCCCGCTCGCCTCAACATCAAAAATCATTTACCCGAGCCCTCCTCATCTGCGAGGCAAGAAATGTGCCGAAGGCCCCTCAAAACTCATCCCAAACGGTGGAAGTGCATTCTCTCCCGACAGCTCCCACGAATCAAACTGGCCGATCATGCGGTAACACGCACCGATGCGAACCTAAGACCACCGACTCGGTCTCCAAGCCTTGATCACTCTACGATCCGCAGAATCGTCGGATGAACTCCTGCGGATCATCCTCGGGCCTCGACCCGTAGAACTCGCGGGCTACATCTCGTAAAGTCCGTAGCCTCAAACTATCCGATCTAGGGTGAACCATCTGGCGCTATCGAATCTGCCGGCCCAAATTTATCTCATATCGCCACGACCGCCGCGATGGCGCCATCTCCTTGTAACCCATCTCTTACGCCTGCATCGCGGACTGAGGCTCAGTGCTCAGAGTCTCGCAGCCCAGCTTGCGGCTCTAAACTCGCTGGTCTTTGGTGGCGCGCTAAACTCGCCGTCGAATCGGCATCTCAGTCTTGGCCGCTGCGCTCGCAGACTCACTCTGTATCCCACTAACTCCTCGATCGCTTGCCCATCGGGCTGAGTTGCCTACGCGAGGCATAATCGTAAAGGAAAGGAATACGTCAGAGGGGTTCAACTTATCACACAGCTCTAAGGCACGATCTAAGAATGAGAAGAATGGAAACCAATCCTAAATGTCCTATAGCCTCCTGATTATAGATGTGGTGCACAACACACCGATAATCAAGACTACTAGACACGGTGCAGAGACACCTTCCGAGGATTAATCGCTCGATACCACTTTTGTCACGACCCGATCCGCCCGTGATCGTGCCTACCCTGCACCCTAGTGATACAACATCGGAGAAAATCAGCGAAATAAAAACATGAACATAAATCAAAAGACATGATAAATAAAGCAGCCAACCAAAATTGCCTGATTGTATTAATACATAAAACCCGAACAGTTTAATCCTTCTTACAACCCCGCCACAACAAGATTTCTGCACTTAAGATTTACAACAACTATGACGGACAGGCCTCGCCATACCCCGAATGTACAAGAACCTACAACTCGGGAACACATACCAAAAGATAAGCCTCCAAAGAACTGAGCTTCCCAATACGAAAGGTGATCCTAAAAGGGGATCGACGAAAGTACTTCTACCGCAGATGAACGCAGCCCAAGGAGGTCGATAACAGTACCAAGTATGTGAAATCAAAATATCGCAGCTTAAATCATAATATCATATAAAGCAGAGACATGTATGATAACCAAAATACAAGACGCAACATAAAAAGCAAGTCGGGGACTCACGCCTCAAAGTCATCACTCAAATATAACTACGGGTCTTACGCCCACAACATCAATCATGTTCGCATCACGCCACATGCCCCCGAATTGCAGACGGTAGGCGTGTCCATGATGCAACAATAATAACAATGCCGCACGGCCACATGCCCCCGACCGACGGTAGACACGCCCATGTAACATCAACAACAATATATCGGGTGATCAACCCCGCCGTACGCCACATGCCCCGAATTCTCGTGACGGTGTAGACATGTCCATGTAACCACAATAACAATATATCGTAATCAACCCCGCCGCACGCCACATGCCCCGACTGCGACGGTGTAGACATGTCCATGTAGGTTCTCAACAAGTCAACCGGCCCTCCAACGAGAGGCGCGGTAGTATAGAAACACAATTCTACAATCCAAGGCTATCACAACAAGCATAGGCGAGTTACACAACAACAAGCATAGGCAAGTTATACAAAAACAAGCGTAGGCAAATTATACACAACTCAAGGTACTCCCATTTTATATCAAAGTTCGGGTTTTAACCTAAAGTACTACGTCGTTAAATTCCTTTTAAAGAGATCCATTCCTTTTATAAAAGTCACCCGATACCCGTAGTATAAAATAGAGTGACTCACATTTTTAGCAAACCAAAACACTTCTCATTTTAAAGCCAAGTTATCACACTAAAACCAATGATAAAACCCTTCTTTTGTTTTCATAAAGTCGTTATAACTAACTTCCCATAAAGCTGTTATAACACTTTATGTTTTAAACCAATTTAAGACATAACAATGCCTTTCCTTTTTTCCTAAAGTTCCAGTTTGCCTAATTCCAATTACTCAAGTCTCTTTTTAGAAAAGTTTCATAGTTCAATGTCTTAATCTCTTTTAAAACAATTGAATAACATATGCCATATGTGTGAGTAGTTTATTTTATAACCATCTTTATTAAAGCAGCCATGATCTAGGAAATGTAATATCATTTTGTCTCATCTTAGCTTCTATGCAGATGGAGGTTTCTACTGGTTTTAATAGTACTTCATTATTCATTACATTTTCCTTTATTGACGCTGCAGTGGTTTGTCGATACTCATTCTGATTTCCGAAATCAGTAAAACATTATTCCCTTTTAAAAACCAAGTACGCATTACTCACGAATGAGGTTTCACACAAAACTCATATTAATTCATTTAAGTTAAGTCTCTTAACTTCTAACATCAGTAAACCATTTTCTTTACCTCTCTTGAGACGTTATACCTAACTCCCCATAAAGCTAGTATAACTCTTTTTAAAACCCTTAAAACCAAGTGTTACTCTTCTTTCAAAAATGGTTTCTTAACTCTTTTGACATACTTCAAGTTCTTTATTATTCAGGCTTAAGTCAAAAGACATTGCCGCATAACCACGTTCAATTAGCACACGTCGCTCACCGTATTATATATTATTCAGCTTAAGTCAAAAGACATTGTCGTACAACCACGCTCAATTAGCACACGTCGTCTACCGTATTATATATTATTGGGCTTAAGTCAAAAGACATTGCCGTACTATATATATCTTCCTTTAAAATATCATGCTCAAGAGTATAGGAAGAATCACATACCTTGTGACGATTATCGACTATAAGCAAAATGCTCCACGGCTATAACCCGGCTAGCCTTGTCCACCTTCTAAGTAGCACATGCTACTTGAAAACATTCAACCAATAACGGTTATCGCTCATCGTAATACACCCTATGTAAATACGCTTAACTTCTACTTATATTCTTCCAGTGATTTCGATTCAATCCTTTTCGTAATATCCTTCTATTACGCTCAATTCTCTTCTATGAATCTTATATTCATTTATACTACGAGATGTAATTTCCAATTACAATAGAAGACAAGAGTATTTACCTCGATGAGCCCAAAATTATCCGAGTTAAAAGTCGCTCTTGAGCAACGCTTAGCTCCTACTCAGTGCTCCAACTGGCTCCAAACAACCCTTAGAAGTTCTACGCACTTCTACTAAACACTCCAACCGACTATGAAGGTTTTCCTTAGGGTTTCGTTTTGTGACCGAGGAAGTATAATAGTATTTCTGAGCTTTTGTAAAAGTGTAACCTTGGGAATACTACAAGGTATTTGGGCCAAGGTATTTGGGCATTATAACGATACTTGGAGAGTATTTCTATACCACAAAAGGGGGGTATTTATACGAGACAACTAGGCTAGGGGGGAAGGGTACCCCTCGGCCAAGGCTTCACAAGGGGGAGGGTGTGGTGGATCTCGGCCAAGCACCACTAGGAAGGGGGGGAGAGGGACGAAAAGCTCACACTAAGAGAGGGGAAGGATTTTTAACACTTAGAACAATTTTGGATGAAGAAGTTCATCAACTTAGAGGGGTATTTATAGGTCAAGAAATGGCCAACCAATGGCCAAGATTCATCCAAGTGTTAGGCAAGTGTAAGGCCAAGATCAAGCCAAGTACACCTTATCCATCTACCACACCAACTTGCACAAATATCCTACCTACTACATGCCCCATTTCGGCCAAGCTTTACCGCCCACACTTCATCCAATGTGAGGGTGACACATGTCACCCTCCCGTTGGTCCAACATGTTTCGTCTCTCGGAAAAATCCGCAAAAATTATAAATGACATAGCCGGAATTTTCCTTCAAAGTTTAGTAAAGCGTTTCGTCGAAAACGATTCTTTCGCCTCAGGCCCAAATTTTCGAACCTTGCCTAAATTCAAGGCTTGAATTTTCTACGTACGTCCTCACGTACATACTCTGGAAAATACGGGGTATAACAGCCTCCCAAGTAGCTCTGTCTTTAACGTCTTGTAGTCAGACGCATGTTCTTTATCAAATCATTGAGGGTAAATTAACCCCACAACCTATCCATATCAAAATCATCTTCCTCTTCCTCACTCTATTTCTCTTTTTCTTTTCATTGGGTTAAGTGGGACTTACCTGTTTGTTAGTCTTCATGTCATGAACTTTTATTGCAGCTTTCAAACTAGCATATGGGTTCACAACTGTAGGAATGATCTACAAAGTTTTTGTCTGTGCTTGCTGATCTGCTGTGTCAGTTGTGCTTATTGCGAAGCACTTGTTTCTAGCCTGAGACTCAATGGTGGATTTGAACACCCTGAATAACATCTCTTATTCCTGAACCCTTAGTCTCAATTCCCTCTTCTCCACATCAATTAGAGCTCTGCCCGTTGCAAGGAATAGTCTTTCCAAAATGATGGGTATTTCATCATCTTCCTCCATGTCAAGAATGAGGAAGTCTACTGGGAAGAAGAACTTTACACCTTGACAAACACATCTTCAACTATGCATCTGGGGTGCACCACGGTTCGGTCAACTAGCTGCAGATTAACTGTGGTTGGTTTGGCTTCCCCCAAACCCAATCTCTTGAATACAGATAGAGGCATGAGATTGATACTAGCCACTAAGTCACACAGCGCCCGGTTGCATGTTACGTTGCCAATAGTGCAGGGCAGAGTGAAGCTTCTTGGATCTTTCAACTTAGGAGGCAGTTCTTTTGTAGGATGGCGCTGCACTCCTCTGTCAGCTCTACTGTCTCATAATCCGCCAACCTTCTTTTCTGCCCAAGTATCTCCTTCATGAATTTGAAGTATGCGGGCATTTGTTCTAACGCCTCAATAAAGGGGATATTAATGTGCAGCTTTTTAAATACCTCCAAGAACTTGGAGAACTGATTGTCTATGGCCTTCTTCTGGAGCCTCTGAGGGTAAGAGATTCTATCAGTGTATTCTCTCAAAGGTGCTGGTGGAGCTTTCTCAACTGTAGGGTGGTCCTCATTGACCCCCTCATTTCCTTCCTCAACTGCTTTCTCACCCCCTTTCTCAAGAACCACTGCGTGTTGGGGAGCAACCTGCTCCAACTGATTTCCACTCCTTAACAACACTGTCTGACACTGCTATCTTGGATTGACCTCTGTATTGCTTGGGAGAGTACCCTGCGACATGTTGGTTACCAACTTCGCTAGTTGCCCAACCTGCGTTTCCAGGTTTATGAGAGATGACATGGTTTCAGATATGAACTGATTCTGCGAATTAGTGAGTGTAAGCAATACAACCCTCAGCTCATCAGGCTTCTCCTGCTGTGTAGGTGGTCTAAACTGCTGGGATGAGGTAGCCTAATTCTGTCCTTGTTGGTTCTGGTAACTACCTTGATATGGTTGCTGCTGGGCCTGGTCGTTCCTCCACGAAAAGTTAGGGTGATTCCTCCACCCTGGATTGTATGTGTTGGAATTATAAGGCCGCTGAAAGTTCCCAACTGCCTGAACCTGCTCCATTGGCACATTATTAGGGTCCACCGCTGTGCATCTGTCAAAGGAATGCGGTCCACCACAAATCTCACAATTTACAGGCATCTGGACTGCATTCACAGACATGGTGTTCTGCTGCAGTTGCTTCGTCAGAAGGGCCACCTGTGCATTCAGGGCAGTGATGACATCTAATTCATGTATGCCCATAGTCTTCCTGTTATTCACTGACCTGTCATCTGCTCCTTGATGATTGTTGGCAGCCATGTCTTCGAGTAACTCATGTGCCTCATTGACACTCTTTCTCATAAAGGCTCCCCCTGCTGCAGCATCAATGATGGTACGAGTAGTACCACTCAGCCCATTATAAAAAATGTGGACTAACATCCACTTCTCTATGCCATGATGAGGGCATTTCCTTTGCAGGTCCTTAAATCGCTTCCATGCATCATACATCGACTCACCATCCACCTGGTAAATATTGTTTAGCTCTCCCCTTAACTTTGCCGCTTTTGAAGGTGGAAGAACTTTGCAAGAAACTTTTGGGCTAGGTCCTGTCAGGTAGTGAGTTCAACCAGCTCTTGGATTTGTCCCTAAGTGAGAACGGGAAGAGCCTCAGTCTAATGGCATCATCAGTAGCGCCATTGTACTTGAAAGTGTCACACAACTCCAGAAAGTTGGCAATGTGCATGTGGGGGTCTTCACATGGTAATCCCCCAAATTGTATTATGTTCTGGACCATGCTCAGGATGGCTGGCTTGATCTCAAAGTTATTTGCCCCTATAGCTGGGAGCCTGATGCATGTCTGTGCACCAGTAACCGTGGGCAAAACATAATCTCCCAAGCTCATTTCTGCAGGTGGTGGGACTTTTCCCATGGCAGCCGGTACCTCATTATTCAACCTCCCGTCAGGTACCCCGTTGTTGCTCTGCTGATTTTCCATGGCTAGTAAATCAGCAATTCTTTTCTCACGCCTACTTTGCTTGTACAATTTTTCAATTTCAGGATTGAAGGGAACAAGTGTATCTGCTCCTCTCCTTCTTCGCATACACTAAATTTCTGAAATAGACCAAAATCAACAAATAAAATTAAGGCAACAAGGTTCTAATAGTAAAAATAAAAATAAAAATAAGGCCAAATTAGAAATAAAAATAGATGGTTCGATATTAGAAGTACGTCAGTCCCCGACAACGACGCTAAAAACTTGTTAGCGATATTTTGAATGCTCACGCAAGCGCACGCATCATTGACAAGTAATATAGTCTGATAAGATCGAATATCGTCCTCAGAGACTGATTTCTAATTACCGTTCATCTACTTTATGTTATCTATTGACAATCGATATTTGAGTTGGGTTTTTGTTTAACTACTAGAATAATTGCAAGAATTACTGAACTATTTAAGTTGTAATCAGTTATGAATGAATTAGGACTTTCAAAATCCTCGGCTATCCACTCTATTCAATTCTTAATGCAACTAGAATGACTTCTTCTTCTACGTTAAGATATCGGTTAACTAAACTGTCTTATATTCCGGTTAGGACATATAATCACTCAACCCCAGTGCAGAACCCTTCTATATTTCTATGATAGGATTTACCACATAGGAGGATTAAGAACAGTAACCTATAATGCTACACAAGTATCGGGGTACTGTCGTCCGCGATTTTAACATATGTATAGTCAATTACATCATATCCAAATCTCTCATCTCGGTTCTTGATTTAAAATCATATATATTATGATAATTAGTGATCAATTAATTATCAAGAATTCATACCAATTATTGATTAGATCTTAATCAAATGAAGAAGAAATCAAACTACTGCATTAATTCATGAATAAAAGTTTTAAGAGATTCATAAGGAAAACTCTAATAAAGTGTTTTAGCTTCTAGTCATAGTAACACTAAGAACTAACACAAAATTCATACATAATCTGGATTAAAAAAGAAAGAAAAGAAATTACTGCGAACTAAGTCTCCAATTGTAGCTTCCCTTGTTGTCTTGTATTTTTCTATGTTTTAGAATGACCAACATCCCTCATAACATTAATCCATAAGGCTTAAATATGTTCCAAATTTCGTGCCATATGGACCAATCTGCC
Source organism: Przewalskia tangutica (assembly GCA_029844215.1). NCBI lineage: Eukaryota > Viridiplantae > Streptophyta > Magnoliopsida > Solanales > Solanaceae > Przewalskia > Przewalskia tangutica. Next base: position 36,782,720 of record CM056731.1, on the reverse strand, counting down.
CTTAGCCAATTCTTTTTCGGAACTGAGTTTTTTCGCACCGGCACCGCGGTTCTGAATGTTGGCACCACGGTGCTGACAATCCTTCGGCCTGATTTGTCAACTTTCATCATTTTTGCCTCGGGAGCACATTTTCTGTCCAATTCTCGCTCTTTTTCGCCATTTTATCTTTTTGCACCGCTGTGACTCAAAAAAAAAGAAAAACAACCTAACACGACACTTATTTGAACGAAAATGGAAAAATACTAACTAAAAAGACTCAAAAGGCGTATACAAAATACGTCTAACAATGGACGTGAAGCTCAAGAATAAATTAGTGCGTAATTGCTAAGATAAAGTAATAAATACGTGGATATATAAGAAATACGCTCAGGAGGATAGGAATATCATCATATGTAATGTGATGACGATATGATCTTGCTAATCTTTGATGTCTTTGAACGTTACAAATGCGATGTCGTTCTCGCATCGACTTGTTGGATCCGCGAATCTTTGAATCTGCCGAATCGCCGTGTCGCCCCGCACGGATTTTGAATCTGCGAATCTTTGATATCGATGTCGCCCTGCGGACTTGTTGGATGTTGCGAATGCTGGTGTAGTCTCTGCACGGGCTTGTTGATGCTGCGAATGCTGTTGTAGTCTCTGCACGAACTTGCTAGATGTTGCGAATGCTGATGTCGTTCCTGCACAGACTTGCTGGATGCTGCAAATACTGATGGATGTTGCGAATGCTGATGTAGTCCCTACACGGACTTGCTACAACTGCTTTTGCAAGTTGAGGATTCTATAGGCTAAATCTCAAAAAAATGTTAGTGTATAAATGTTAAGATAAAAATGATAATGCGAGTTGTTACAGATGTTGACTGTCATCATTGTGTTGATGTTGACGGCGTCATTGTGTTGATGATGACATCGTCATTGTGTTGAAGCTAATGACATCATTGTGTTGATGTTGGTTGCATCATGATGTTGATGTTGACGACGTCATTGTGTTGAAGTTGATGTCGTCATTGCGTTGATGCTGATGTCGTCATTGCGTTGACTGTGTTGATGATGTCATGGTGTTGGCGATGCTGATGTCGTTATTGCGTTGACTGTGTTGATGATGTCATGGTGTTGGCGATGCTAATGGCGTCATTGAGTTGACGATGCCGATAGCGTTATGATGTTGACGATGCTGGTGGCGTCATGGTGTTGACGATGCTGATAACGTCATGGTGTTGACGTGCTGCTGATGGCGTCATGATGTTGACGATGCTGATGGCGTCATGATGTTGACGATGATGATGAAATCATTGTGTTGATGCTCCTTCAAATTAATCCTCCTGCAAGCTAAGCCTAAAAATAATTAGTGCATAACTGTTAAAACAAAATGATGAATATATGAAAAATGTAATTTTACGAGTAGAGATGTCGTCCCTGTATGGTATGTAGAATGCTGCGAATGCTGAGGTGGTATCCTTGCACGGACATGCTAAATGTTGCAATGCTGAGAGCCTGAGACGCTATCTTTTCACTGACGTAATGCGTTTGTGAACCGCATGGATTGTCATGATGTCCTTGATCTAGGTGTTGTGCGTTTGTGAACCGCGTGAATTGCAATAATGCCCTTGCTTTGTGCGTTTATGAACATCATGAATTGTAATGATGTCTTTGCTCTGGATATTGTGCGTTTATGAACCGCATGAATTGTGATGACATCGTTATTTGTGTGTTTGTGAACCGCATGACTGCAATGTGACTCTGTGATCAAGCTGATGCGCTGGACTTTATTGCGGAATTTAAATTTTGATTGTTGCTGTCTTTTCTGCTAATATGAGGAATTGCGGAATTTGAATTTTGGTTGTTGCTATTTTCTTTGCTTCTGCTGTGGAATTTGAGCTTTGATTATTGCTATATTTTCTGCTACTGCAATACTGAAGAATTTTTGTTGTATTCTCTGTTTCTGATAATATGAAGGACCTGCGCTCAAAGAAAAGTCGTTAGTTTGGAGGAACCGCCTGACGTCATTGTCCGGACGTTGTGCGCTTGTGAACGACATGGACTTGTTGTTGCCCTCTCGACTTGAACTTTGATTGTTGATGTCTTTCTACTTCTGTTAAAGGGGAACCTGCGCTCAAAGAAAACTTGTGAGTTTTGGGAGGGTGGTCGATTCGTATTGACTTTGCAATTTTGATGCTCGGGCGCCTGACTTGTTTAGATCTGCATCCCTTGTCTGTTTTCAGTTCCCATTTTAGAACATCTCTATGCTCTGCATCCCAAATAATTAAATGTCCATCAGTCATATGCTAGGTGATTGTGCTTTTGATCTTGCGAAGTACGTGCGTTCTGCCTTCTCTTAGTTAAATACGAATCGACCTTAGGTTGGGGAGAAAAAAGAGAATAACACCTTTTGAAATGCAGTAGACCATGTTAGTAAAAGACATATAATTATTGAAAAGGCACATAGCAAGCATATTACATAAAACAACACATCAAAAGCGCGTCCTAACATGTATGGAGTCTCTTTATGCCAGAGGTAGACCTAAACGTCAGATATGCGAGATTATGAAAGATTAGTTCAAGCCGTCAAACTGTAATGCTTTTATTGGAAATGACGATGCACATTTTCCAATGTCATGATTAGGCTTGGATTTGTCTATCATTGTCATGCTACACATAGTATGCTGGTTAGTCGTTGGGTTGAAAAACCCGTCGATAAATTTGGTATTTTCCTAATTGTGGTGTCGATACCAAGGACCGACCCACCTAAGGTAAATGCATGCATGCCTTAAAATAATTGCTATTTATGATTTGTTGGTGAACCTCTTTGGGTACCGTCTCCGCTTCATATAATTGCTATTTATGATCTGTTGCAACCTCTGGTTCCTCTATAGAAAGCGTGTCCATGGCAGCATGTTGTTCACTCATTTGCTAAATTTCTTCCGGTATCGAAAATTTCACCAACAGATGTAAGGTTAATGGGACCTCCTTCATATCATGTATCCAGATTCATTCAAATATTACATTGTATCTCCTATCCCAATCGAAGACGTAAAACCTTGTCACCTTGATAACCCCTATCACATTCATCGATAGGTCTATTTCCCCCTTAACGATTTCACTTGACATGTTGAAACCTGCAAGAGTTTTGGCAGCCGAAACTCTTTTATTTGCCATGTTCATTTCTTTTACCACCTTTAGCTTGATTATGTTAGCTGAGCTTCCAGGGTCAGTTAAAACCCTTTTGACTTGGAAGCAATCAATAGGTACCGTGATTACCAGCGGATCATTATGAGGAAAGATTACACCGGCAACATCTTATTCGGTGAATGTTATAGTATGTTCATCAGGTATCCCCTAGAACCTCTTTTCCTGAGTCACAAAGATTTTCATCTTTTTAGCCGCCATGAAAGATGTAGCGGCAATCATTGATCCGCCATATATTATATTTATGACATGAGGTGGCATAATTGGATTTGACTTTCTTTCTGTGGATGGTCCCCACTCATAATTATTCTGAGCTCTTTCACTCATATACTCCCGTAGATGGCCCCTACTTAGAATTCCTGCCACCGCTTCTCATAGATGTCTACAGTCCACAGTCTTATGTCCGTGAATGTCATGGAAATCGCACCAGATGAACTGGTCACAGTCTTATGTCCGTGAATGTCATGGAAATCGCACCAGATGAACTGGTCTCAATTACTTGGATCAAAATGTAATGGTTTTGGTGGTCGAGACACTGGATGAGTTTGCAACACTCTGTTCTTCATCAATGTTGAAGTTTTGTATTCGAATAATTTCAAATATCCAGTACCATTAGATAAGTTGTTTTTCTCGGACCAATCCCTAGTTATTTCACCTGAGGCCTCTTTTATTATTTAATTTATCAAAAGAGCGGAAACCCTTTCCTCCCCATTGATTTCTGGTGGGAGGATAAGGTTGATAATGACTTTTCAAGAAATTCCCTTTATCAGCATTTGCGAAGATACTACCGACTTAAGCTCCAAGCATATCATCCTCAATACGGATTTTGCACTCATACCAATTGTGCACGTCTTCCCAAGTGGTAGCATGGAACTCTAATAGATTTTCTTTGAGCTTTCGAGAGGCATCTGAGCCTGTCAGATTCAACCTTTTCATGAAAGCCTCTGCCGCCCATTCGTCTGGGACCGCTGGTAACAGTATTCTCTCCTTCAGGAACCATGTAACAAAGTCCTTAAGGAGTTCTGATTCTCCTTGTGCAATGCGGAAGACATCCCCTTTACATGCTTTCACCTTCCGAACCCCTGCATGAGCCTTTATGAACATGTATGCAAGCTAGGTGAATAAACTGATCGAGTGCTCAGGGAGTTGTGAATACCATGTCAGAGCTCTCTTAGTAAGTGTTTCAATAATTTTTTTGTCAGAACCGATTCTATCTCATTGTATAGGCCAAGATATGCTCATGAGGATCGGTAGTTCTGTCATAACTAGCCACAAAAGGCATTTTGAACCTTTTGGGTATTAACTCGGGCACAACCTCTAGCTTATACACCAATTGAATATATTTCACACATTCAGACCGTCAGCCATGGGTGGAGCCCCGTTATTTGACTGATTTGGCGTCGGAACTCCTGGGCAGTTTTCTTTGCCTTCTCTGCATTGGTATCAACTTTGTTGGTCATGTCCTTCATGAATTTCAGGACTTTCTTATGAAATGGGTTTTCAGGAACCTCGCTCTTTGAACTACCATTTGCAGATCTGCCTTGGTTATCATCAGTTTTGCCTTAATCACCACCGGTCTCTCCATGTGTATTTGATGGAGGGGCCAGTTCTCCTGTCGGAGTACTGCCAAAATTTCTAGACATGAACTTCTCTTGAAATTTCTTTATACACTCTAATTCTACGCTTATTACAACATTCTGCGTCCGAAGATTTTGCATGGCTTCCTCGGGTGTTTCATCAGTGGGGTCATCTCCATATTGAGTCTGACTATCCTCGGAGGTGACATCGTCTGTACGCATCGGGTCTCTAGACGTCATGTCATTTGGCCCTAGATTGCCTGGTGTTCCCCCAATGTTATGACTGTTGTCACCTATTCATGTCACCCCGTCTGATCTGAACAAACAAAAAGACTTAAAGAAAAAAGTAAATTAGTATAGGGGTCACTTGTGACACCACAATTGTCTAAGCCCACGGTGAGCGCCAAACTGTTTGCCCGTAAAATGTACAATTGAATTTGTATATGTGGTCAAGGACACTTGGATCTCAAGTAACACGTTAGATAAAAATTACGCTTAAGATAAATAATAATAAGATAAAGTACTTGAGCCTTGAGATAACTTCTGAGCAAAAGTGATGATAACTTGTATGAAAGCACAAAAATCAAGAGAATATCAATAAGTATTTTATAATAGCAAGAATATGATGGGTTATAATGGAATAATGTGCCCCATTTATACACGAGCTACACGGGTACACAACCCACAAAATATGTCCTCATAAATATGTCCTCATAAATATAGGAGAAGGAATGTTGTAATAATTGGACAATTAATCTCTCAATAAATGTCAGTAAAATGTTGTTGGAAGTTGTGTGACGAATTTAGTAACAATCATCATTTACGATGCAAACGACTCTTAGCCTTCTTTAATATCGGTACCAGTTTTGCTCATGTCGCTTTCAATACCATGCATATCAAACCGAAAGTACTGTAGACTGACGTGGGTCTAACTCAATATTATACTCCACACGTCTCATCATAATTTGTACAATTATCTTATACAAATTTCGCCCTATACAGAGTCAACAATAGTGAAATTAGTTGATGAACCTAATTGATTGTGCTATGATTTACTGATTTACACCCAATTACTCTATGAGATGTTTTGATTTAATTGTGAGGAAAAAAAATTACATAGAGAGAAATCTGAAATTATTGAAAGAAAAAGAAGGTGGAATTGGGAAAGATGTGTTTTAAATTTTGATGCAGGGAAGAAAGATGATGAGATCTGAAATTATTGAAAGAAGAAGAATAAGAAGGAATTTGGGAAGATGGGTTTAGTTACGCTGTGCAGTTGAAATACAACATTGAGGCTTGAGCTACCAAATGTAATTAAAGTAAAGTGTAGTTACTAAATGTAAATACCTCTTATATATTTTTCACACAATGTAATTTTTACTTATTTAAAGTACATAAAAGGATAAAAAAATGACCTTAACATATTAGAAATAGTTCAAAAATGCGCTTCTTCCACCTATTGGATCAAATTTGCACATCCTTCCAACTATTTAGAAATGACTAAAATGTCTCTTCTTCCACCTATTGGATTAAATTTGTCTCTAACATTATTTTTAAGCTTAAAATTTTCTCTCCATTAAGAGCACAATTATATGACATTTATTAAATTTTAATTAAATAAGTGGCCTTTATTTAGCCCACATAAAATTCCACAACCCAAAATGAATTGACCTATTCACGACACAACCTAACACAAAATCTATGTCAAATTAACACAGCTAAACCTAATAAGATTCTTCTTGTTAAGCTCTTTCATTCGTGATTGAGATGAAAAAATAGGAAAGTGCTTCTTGTAATATCTAACTACTAAGAAGGTACATGCTACTCAAATCTCTTGTTGAAACAAAGAATTATTAATAGTAGTTGCTTATAATTAATTGAATTCACTATAATATCTAAATCAGGAAGAAACATTCATAAAGGCAATATTTTAACATGAATTAATTTAATTATTAGAATCTGTCATTTAAATAGATGTATTCGTAATAATAAGAGAACACTAATTTTGTATAATTAGGAAATAAATTATTTAAGTAGAATTATACACACAAAAGTCATAAAATCTACCAAGTTAACCAAAATCTAATGTACTATTTTTTACAATAAATTAAATTTCATCATATATCAATTGATTAATAAGGTCATATATCATATAGTTTTTCATTTATAAACCGGATTAACTTACATGTACTTTAAATGATAAGTAAATCAAGAAAATAATTATGTTGAACCAGTACTAGTTGACATTTCCTTTTTGTAATGACAAGGAGGGTAAAAGTGAAAGTTGAGTTTGGATAACAATTCATCAATCTTATATTCCAGCTCTCTTCTTGAACTATTTTGATACAGTAACAATTTGGTATATATGAGACTCCTTTTTAAATAAATGCCACATTCTTAATTAAAGTTTAATAAATGTCATATAATTATGCTCATAATGGAGGAAAAATTTTAAGCTTGAAAATAATGTTAGGGCAAATTTAACCCAATAGGTGGAAGGAGAGGACATGTTAAGGACTTTTTTTATCTCAATAGGTGGAAGAAGGGACAAATTTGATCCAATAGGTAAAAGTATGATATTTTTGAACCATTTCTAATACGTTAAGGATATTTTTGACCCTTTTCCGTTTAAAATATACAACATAAGTTGTGTCGGGTTTCTTAAAGAAATTATGTTCCATTTGAGAGGTAAAAATTGATGACCAACACAAAATTAGGACGAAAGTGCAAATGACCCAATCATGATTGTGTATGGGCCAACAACTTGTTTATTGAAAGGAAAATGGACCGGAATACAATTCGGGCAAACTATTGACACAAACTAGTTCAGGTTTTAGCTTTTGACATCTAGGGTCTGTTTGACTAAGTTTTTGGAAAAGTGTTTCTGTTTCTTAGTAGTTCTGCAGAAACTGTTTCTGGAGAATCTGTTAGGGTGTTTGGCCTATAGTTATAGAAGTACTTCTGAGAAACAGAAACAATTTTCTATTTGACTCACATTTATGCAAATTTACTAAAATATTCTTTTTAATAGATTTAAAACTATTAAAAATATTTTTTTCTATCCTATGTTTCTAAAAATTAGTATATCTTTACAATTTAATAATATTTTTTTAAAATTATTTAATTGCAACATTTAATAAAAAAATAATATTATATTGTATGTAACGACAATATGATAGTCAATGACTCAAATATGTCCAAACCTACCCCCTGCCCTACCCACACCTACCCACGCCCTACCTTCCACCACACTCCATACTCCTACCCCATCCTCAAATTTCATTTCATATTTTTTGTTATTTTTATAAAAAAATGATTGAAAATATGAATTTTTTTCTTACATCCCCGCACTACCCCACACCCCACCCCATTGCCTTACCCCATCCCCATCCTCAAATTTCTATTTCATATTTTTTGTTACTTTTATAAGAAAATATGAATTTTATTGCCCAACTCCATCCTCAAATTTCTATTTCATATTTTTTTACTTTTACAAAAACAATTATTAAAAAATATGAATTTTTTTCTTATCCCCCGCCCTATCCCCACCCCACCCCATTGCCCTACCCATTCTCAAATTTCTATTTCATATTTTGTGTTACTTTTATAAAAAAATATTAAAAAATATGATTTTTTTTCTTACCCCCGCCCTATCCCTACCCCCACCCCACCCCATTGCCCTACCCATTCTCAAATTTCTATTTCATATTTTGTTACTTTTATAAAAAAAATAAAAAATATAAAAAAAATTCTTACCCCTTACCCTACCCCATTCCCAAATTTCTATTTTATATGGAGATATTATATGAGATTAAAAGGAATTTTATGAAAAGAAAAGGGTAAATGAGTCCAAAAAAAATTCATTTAATGAGCAAAAAAAACTTCCCGAGAAGCACCAAAGTGGTGTTTCTGCTTCTTTTTTCATCTAGAAACACTTTTTGGCTTCTGGAAAAAGTGTTTCTACTTCTGAAAAGGTGGTGTTTGGCCAAAGAAGTGTTTCTCAGAAACAGAAACACTTCCAGCCAAACACCACCCTAATAGCTCAATAATGTATATCACACAATGTATAAAAATATCAGTCACATTATATGTATATGAAATAATGTATAACACACAACGTATACACATATCGGTCCTTAGCTAAAAATTTGCTAATAATTACTACGGAATGTATATATGTATCACTAATGCAGTGGTCTTGGAATTCTGAAGGTCTCTTCGACGTTATTTCTTGTTCATGTGTTCTTTTCAGACTGGATGATTGAAGGATGATCGGCCTATGTTAACTTCCTGTTCTAGTAAGAAAACTTTAATATATTTGCAGATTTATTAAAGAAAGTTGGAGTTTAGCTCTTCACTTTGATGAGTTTTTTGAAGTGATAGAATCTTGAATATATGATTTTCAAATTATTTGCTAGGCATTTGAACAATATTTAAGTTGACGACGGAAAATAGTTAGTGAACGTTTGATTTTATATGCTCCCCCGTCTCAATTAATTGTAAATGTGTTTGATTTGACACAAAACTTATGAAAAAATAAAAATTTAAAATTTGTAATTTTCAAAATAAATCACAAATATTTGTGTAATTATAAATCATCTGATTAAGGATAAAATGAGAAAGTACGACATTCTTTTTGAGACATAAAAAAAAACGTACCACATAAATTAAAATAGAGAGTAATGTGTTTTATTTGTCTGTGTATAAAAGTTCCATTTATTTTGGAGTAATAATCCAATCTAAGCATTAGACAGTGGTGGTGAAAGTATATGTATGTCCTAGATACAATCTGTATTAGGACAAATGTACTTTATACACATTCATATTTATTTATTAATGATGATTAATATGATGACATTTGCATTTGTTGAATTATTAGTTGATTGTTTATAATGTTCTATAAATGCATGCATCCCTAGAGTTTACGTGTTTATTAATGATGTGAGAATTAATGTTATAACGTAACTTTTAAATTACCTCGACTAATAATCATCGAGATTGGGATATCGATGATATGCGATACGTCGACATGTGGTCTGCATCATATCCTTAGGGGATGTAGTATGTCTCATTTGCTACGAGTTATGACAACTCGTGATGGACACATGGATACTTGTTGAAGTATTGGTATACCCTGCTGATGCACTATTTGTTATATGTCTATAATGTCATCGACATTTTTCCAGAGTTTTCTTTCAATCTTATCTAACAGTGGGAGATAGAAGTCCTTAGACTTGAGGTCAATATCACCTTGTTTACGGAGTAATGTACTTTGATCCTGTCCTAAGCTCAAATGCCTTATAAGTTGAGATGCGGCTTGTTTTGGGTGCATTACGAAGTAGATTAAAGGTGGTATGTGAGCCAAGATTAAGATTCATTCCTTGAATGTATATTCAATGAACACTCAGATATTCATATGATATTAGGTTGACTAAGTCATTGGCCAATGCAATGGACATGTCTTTGATATGGTCCTGTTGTCAACTAATATAGATGAGTTATAATGATGAGGCCATTTGGATAGAAACTTGACAGATCCTAAACTTGATTGAGTGTGTCATGAATGAAAGAGTTTTATCTTTTCACATAGAGGTTCAGTTCACATGTTTTGTATAGCTAAACTTTACATATTGAGTTCGTCTTCCGGCGCAGTCTTGGAGTTCCGTGTAGACCCTAATGTTATTAGTGTCAATATGTAAAGGCCTGAAGGGTAACACTAAGTCAATTATTCTGTCGATTCAAGGATGTAATCATAGAGTATATAAATGTTCGGTTGATAATCGAGACATTAAAATAAAATAGAAACGAAGCAAAATAGGAGCAGGGCCACGACGCTGGAGTCAGGGCCATGGCGCCTCAGCGCCGCGGCTCCACTTACTCAGCGCCGCTGCGCCGACACACGTCCAATGGGTCCGAATGACCCACTATGCTTCGATTTCTGGGCCTGGCCCACGAGGAAAATCCTAGCTGATTTTTCAGCTATAGATACAGGGTTTTGCCTCATATTTAATATACCATCTTTCATAAGATTTTACTCTACCGAAACTCTGCTGAAATTTCTAGCTTTCCAAAGGAGAAATTACATCATAGTCTTTGACTTGCTAATCGAGGGACAATTGCGTGCTCACCCTTGGACTACACAACACAAGCTTCGAGAAATTTCAGATTGCTATCAATGTAAGTCTTCGTTCGAAGTATTACATTCTTGCTTGTGTTTATTTTACATTGTATAATCATCCTACAGTTTGATCGTCGTCGGGTTTGAAACATAAATTTTCAAATTCCGCTGCGTGTACGAACCCGACAAAACCCTACAGTGGTATCAGAGTCTGGGCTATTTTGTGTGATTATACAATGAATATTAATGATAATATGAGTTAGGATTTGTTTAAATTTTGATTTATGTCATTTAAAAGTTTTAAAACCTTATAATCCCAAGAACACATAGTTTTGTATCCAAATTTGTTAAACAGTGATGTAATCGAGGAAGTCAATCAAATTGATATGCGTAATCGGTTCGATTCGAACATGGTGCATTGAGACGAAGAACGAGAAGAAATTTGATGATGGTCGATGAACGTTCTGTTGAATAGTGAAAGGGGTGCAGAATGGATTGGCAAATCTGAGCCTAAACTAGTTTTAGGGTTTTGGGATTGCAGAAATTGCGTTCAGGGATCGAGGCGTCGCGGTGCTGGCTAGGGTTTTGCGGTGGCGCAGTGGCTCTGTTCAATAGGGCAACGACATTGTTCATCCAGAAGCTTAAAATTATTTTTCGGATTCACTATCTCTGAGGCGCCGCGGCGCTGACGAGACAGTTCTGTTCTCTGAACTTTCGGCTCTACGGCGCCTCCCTGCAGGGTCGCGGCGCCGTCGACGGAGAATATAAAAAAAATCAAAATCAGAAACTGAAGTTTTAAAAGTTTCAGAATCTAATTCTGTAAAATTTAGAATTTCAGAATCAGAAAATAATTTTTTTAAATTGAACATATTTGGTCCTTTCGGGCAAATATGTAATTAAAGAAACTTTCTGAAAATTTGATTTTGAGTTCTGGACATTGCAAACAGGTCCCTGAAACCTGAAAATGTTTTCTGAGAGTTAAAATTGCATTTTCTGAATTTATTAGGGTTCGAATTGAATATTTTAATTCTTAAGGGACTAAACTGTAAATTTTAAAAGTTGCAATAATCCTGAAAATATGAATTTTAAAATCAGAAAAATGTTTAGGGGTTGTTTGACATAGACATAGTTTTAAAAGTTTAGACAAATAAACCCATGATTGTCATTAATGGTATATTATTCTATAATATACAAATGTGCTAAGTGATTGAATGTGATGCATTTAAATTATTAGCATAGCGTCCGCAATTATTGTCTGGGTAGGCGGCGCCCATTAATTGTTTACTTTCAATGACCGCTATAATTGTCTGGGTAGACGGCGCCCAACATGTGATTAAAACCATCTTTTATCATGCCTGTTGGGTTTGATGGTTTTCCATCTAATTGTGTTTAGAAATTGCATGATAGGATGTCATATGATGTATGACAAAATTGTTGATCTTGGTTGAAACCCCAAAGCTGAAAATATTCCCCAAATATTAAATGCAAGTCTAATTATAACGCATCGTCCATTATAATTGTTAGGGTGCTAAATCCTTTTCGGCGGTACAAGTATTTATGTTAAAGCATTTACTCTAAGTCTAAGAGGACCAAGACCCTTTCATAGACGTGTTAAAATGAAAGTAGATAATAAACTTTTGTAGGTATTTACACCAAATGTTTGCTTGCAAAGACTAAATTTACTTAGGCATTTAAACGTAGTCGTGTAATGGGGTTGACTTGTTTAGATGAATCTTGACGCCAAAGTGTCGGACTAATATAAATACGTAAGATTAAAATGAAAGATATTTAATCAAATCAAGAGTTGTAGAGTTGCTTTACAATTGGTTGAGGACCTACTGAAGTGTGCTATTGAAGTAGCATATGTTTGGATGTTGACCCATTAGGACCTTTATATTGGTTTAGGTCTGTATTCTACCTTGGAGTCGTAGAAGTATGCAAAAATAGTGGGAGCTAATTAAACAAAAGGCCATGTTAAATTAGAATATAATGAATGTGTATAAATTAGGAGAATGAATTTTTATTGTATTTTTCCTGTTCTATCTATATCTTCAGATCTTCAGAATGTCAATTTTTTCGTTGAAAATGCTTATGGAGTCCAACAGACTTACTGGACCCAACTTCATAGACTGACTCAGGAATGTCAGAATTGTCCTGAGACAGGAATAAATTGAGTATACATTGGATAAAGTATTCCCCACCGTTCCGGCGGAGGACTCTGTTGAGTATGCAAACTTCGACAAGGCTGCTTACGAGAAACATTATAAGGATGCCAACTCAGCTCAATGCCTAATGTTGTTTTCTATGTCACCACAATTGCAAAGACAGCATGAAACTATGGGGCCCAACGAAATATTAGCCCATTTGAGGAGTCTCTATGATTCACAGTCTCAGACAATGGAGTATGACATGCTAATAGAGCTCTTCAAGTGTGGGCTAAATGAAGGGGGACAAGTTTCACCTCATGTGTTGAGGATGATTGAGAGGTTGGCCGCCATTGACATAAAGTTTTATGACAGAGTCTCCACCACCCTCATTCTGCACTCACTTCCTAGGTCGTTTGAGAGTTTCATTGTTAATTATAATATGAATGGAACTAAAGCGACATTGCTGGAGTTACATAATATGCTGAAAACTTTTGAATCTTCGACCTCCAAGACCAAGTATATTCTGATGGTTGACTCCTCTAGTCGCCCCAAACCGAAAGGTAAGGGACAACCGAAGGGGAAGGGAAAAACTGTTGCTCTGGCAGCAGCAATGAAGCCCAAGAGAGGGGTGAAGAAGAAGAAGAAACTGTCGGCATCGTATGTTTGCATGAATTGCAACAGGAATGAGCATTGGAGAAAGGATTGTACTGCTCCAGACGGAGGAATGACACTAGGTGCTTCAGCCTCTACTGATCAAGGTATGTTTGTAATTGAAATTAATCTATCTATAAATGATTCTCATTCCTGGGTACTTGATACCGCTTGTGGCTCACATATTTATACAAATGTGCAGGGGCTAACTGATAGCAGGAAGGTCGGGCCTCGAGAGGTGGACCTGTGCGTCGAAAATAGAGCACGAGTTGTTGTTGAGCGCGTGAGAACTTATAGGATAGATTTACCTTCCGACAAAGTTTTGATGTTAAACGATTGTTATTATGTTCCTTCTTTAACAAGGAACATTATTTCTATTCCTGTACTTGATTCAGAGGGTTTTTCCTTAAACATGTCTAATGGCAATATGGTTTTGACTTTTGATGATGTTGTGTATGGAATTGCGCCTCTTGTGAATGTATTGTATACATTAAACTGCCGCAGAAAATTTTTCAATGTACAAAATAAAAGAGCTTAGTTAAATGAAAGAAATTCTACCTACTTGTGGCATTGTAGACTTGATCATATCAATAAAACGAGGATAGAACGGTTGAGGAAATTAAATTACCTCGAACCATTTGACTTACAATCTTATGGTAACTGTGAATCCTGTTTGAAAGGTAAGATGACCATTAAACCTCTTTCTGGAAAGGAGATCTATGTCAAGGAGGTGCTTGAGTTGGTACATACGGATGCATATGAACCATTTTCGACTCAAGCTAGAGAAGGTTTCTCTTACTTCATTACTTTCGCAGATGACTTATTGATCGGTGTATTTTATATACACCTTTTGAGTCATTTTTAGTTAGTATTTTACTCATTTCATTTATGTTTAGTATAGTATTATGGTCGTTTTCCTTTCTTTTGTGTCACAGCGGTCAGAAATGGAGAAATGGCGAAAAAAAGATGAAATGAGCATAAATGAGATGAAATTGCACGCTAAAAGGGCCAAGAAATGAAGCCTAAGAAGTTCCGGGAAATATAGAAGAAATCAGACGAAGACCGGACGAACAAAGGACGAAGAAACGAAAAATCCGGAAGAATGCCGTCACCGGCCATGGCGCCGCAGCAGCGACCATCAAGATGTTCTCAAACGCTCGATTTTCAGGCCGCGCGCTCGATCAGGGCCACGGCGCCGACGCGGGATTTATGAGTTTTGGGCAGAATTTGACACGTTTTTAGGGTCCAAAAGGGATAACTTTTCCTACCTACATATTCCTTAACCCTTTACCTAAAGGATTCCATAACTTTTCCTAAACCCTTTACCTAAAAGGATTCCATAACCTTTCCTACCTACATCATCCCTAACCCTTTACCTAAAGGATTCTTGGGCTATAAATAGTCTCTACATCATTAGAAGAATTCATCCATCACTCATTCCATTATCCATCCATCATTCTACCAAATTCCATCTTGTAAATATTCCACAACACAATCCTTGGATGCTAGAAGGCTTGGAGACTTGTTCTTGAGTATTTTTCTTTTCTTTCTTTTGCTTTGTTTATTTCAGTTCATGTATGGAGATTATATTAGTTCTTAGCGTGACTATGGCTAGGAGCTAATTACTTTGTTAGGGATTTTCTTGTGATTCTCTTAAAACTCTTATTCATGAATTAATAAATTAGTTGATTTCTTCTTCACTTGTTTAAGATTTATTCAATAGTTGTTTTGATTGCTTGATAATTAATTGATCACTAGTTATCATCACTTATATGAGTTCTAATCGAAATCCGAAAGGGGAGATTGTGAATATGCTATAGTTGAATAAACATAGGTTTAAATCGTGGATGAAAGTACCCCGATAGTTGTGTAGCTTAATAGGTTATTGCTCTTAATCCTCATTTGTAGTCAATCTTGTCACCGAAAGATAGAAGGGTTCTCCATTGGGGTTGAGTGTTTATATTACCTTAACAGGAGTATAAAACGGTCTAGTTAACTTGCCATCTTAACGTAGAAGAAGAAGTTAGCCTAATTGTATTAAGGATTGAATAGAGTGGATAGTTGATGATCTTGGAAGTCCTAATTCTCCATCATAACTGATTTAAATCAAAGTATTTTCATAATTAGTTTATTTCCTGCATTATTAGTTTAGAATTCCAACTCAATTAACGTTAACCAAATAGAAACTAAAGCATAGATAATCGGTACTTGAAAACCAGTCCCTGAGGACGATATTCGGTCTTACCTAGACTATATTACTTGTCACGATACGTGCACTTGCATTTAGTGTGTGCACAAATCGCGCATCACTTATCAAGGTATGGATATGTGTATCTTATGAGACACAAATCCGAGGCTTTTGAGAAGTTTAATGAATTTAAGTGTGAAGCTGAGAAACAACTCTCAAAGAGTATTAAGACTCTCCGATATGATCGTGAGGGTGAATGCTTGAGTAAAGAATTTCTTGACTACTTAAAGCTTCATGGAGTTCATTCTGAATGGACACCTCCTGGGACACCACAGATGAATGGTGTTGCCGAGAGGAGAAACCGAACCTTGCTTGACGTGGTTCGTTCCATGATGAGCTTTTCAGCTCTTCCTACATACATTTGGGGATACGCTATTTTGACCTCAATATATGTTCTGAACAGAGTTCCATCTAAATCAGTTGAAAAGACACCATATGAGGTATGGTGTTGCAGGAAACCATCACTTAGACACATGAGGCCCTGAGGGTATCCTGCATATGTCAAGAAGTTGATCACTGATAAGTTGGAATCTAAGAGTGAGAAATGTTACTTTGTTGGGTATCCAAAGGAAACTAAGGGATACTATTTCTATCTTCCTGGAGAACATAAGATATTTGTTTCTAGAAACACAACTTTCCTTGAAGATGAATATGTCTACAAGGATGAGAGTTGCATGGAGATAGAACTTGAAGAAGTTCAAGAACATGGTAATATAGAGGTTGGATCCTTGCCCGATGATGAAGGCAAGAATTCAGTGGGAGCTTTTGGCAAAGATTGGGTATTTAGGGTAACCCCTTCGTCCAGTGGGAGTGCTACGAGAAGTAATGCAGAAATGCAAGATCTTTCGGCACAGACCTTGGGAACAAGTGCACCAGTTGCATTTCCTCCCATTCAGGAAAGACATGAAAATGATATTCCTGAAAGCTCTAATGTTGGTGGATCGACCAGCGCACAAGAACCTACTCACAGTCAGAGCATACCTGTAACTGAATTGCAAGACAATCAACTCCGTAGGTTTACTAGATCTCATCATCCTCCGGAAAGACTAAATCTACTTGTGGAAACACAAAATGAGCTAGATATTCCAGATGATGACGAGCCAAGAACCTATAACGAAGCAATGCTAGACATTGATTCGAAGAGATGGCAAGAAGCCAAGAAATATGAAATGGAATCTATGTATATCAATCAGGTATGGAACTTGGTTGATTTGCCAAATGAGGTTAAACTCATAGGATGCAAATGGGTCTTCAAGAAGAAGATTGATGCAACTGACAAGATTCAGACTTATAAAGCTAGACTAGTGGCTAAAGGTTTTACTCAGTGTCCCGGTGTGGATTATGATGAAACATTTTCATCGGTGGCTAAGATAAAGTCTATTCGGATTTTGCTTGCGATAGCTGCACATTATAATTATGACATTTGGCAGATGGACGTCAAAACTGCATTTCTCAATGGTAATCTAATTGAGGAAGTGTATATGAAACAATCCGAGGGTTTTTCATGTGAGTCCATACCAAATGTTGTGTGCAGGCTACAAAAGACCATTTATGGGCTTAAGCAAGCCTCTAGGAGTTGAAACATTTGCTTTGACAATGCTATCAAATCTTTTGATTTCGTCAAAAGCAAAGAGAATCCTTGTGTTTATATTAAGCGCAAGGATGAGGGTATTGTCTTCATTATTATATATGTTGATGACATTGATAATGGGAGATAATAAGACTTTCATGCAGTCAGTTAAGGATTGGTTGTCCAAAACCTTCATGATGAAGGATTTAGGTGAAGCCTGCTACATTCTGGAAATTAGGATCTATAGAAATAAACCTAATAGATTGTTGGGGCTGTCACAGTCAATCTACGTAGACAAAGTGCTTAGACGTTTTTCAATGGAGAATTCCAAGAAAAGCGGTCTTCCGATGGGTCAAGACATGAAGTTATCAAAGAAGGACTGCCCTTCTAATGCTATAGAACTTGAGCCCATGAAGAGGATCCCATATGCTTCGGCTATAGGATCAATCATGTATGCCATGACCTGTACTAGGCCAGATGTGGCATTTGCACTTAGTATGACTTGCAAGTTCCAGCAGAATCCTGGTGAGGAACACTGGAAGGCAGTCAAGAGTATTTTCAAGTACCTAAGACGTACTAAAAATTACTTTCTAGTTTATGGTGGAGATAATGAGCTGATTGCCACTGGGTATACCGATGCTAGTTTCCAGACAGATGTTGATGATTTCAAATCTCAGTCTGGTTACACTTTTGTTTTCAACGGAGGAGCAGTGAGCTGGAAAAATTCCAAACAGGCTACTACTGCAGACTCGACTACTGAAGAGGAGTACATTGCTGGATCGGAAGCTATCACGATTTCTGAGTTCCTGAAGAAACTAAGGGTTGTTCCGAGTACTAGTTGTCCAATAAAGATTTATTGTGACAACACTGGTGAAATTGCACAGGAAAAGGAACCAAGATCAACTAACAGAAACAAACATGTACCAAGAAAGTACCACATTCTCCGAGAGATGGTGGAAGCTAAAGATATCAAGATAGATTATATTTTCACAAACAATAATCTAGCAGAACCGTTTACTAAACCATTAAGCTTAGTGAAGCATAATGGTCATTTTGAGAACATGGGTATTAGATATGTTGGTGATTGACTCTAGGCCAAGTGGACGATTGAAAGTATATGTATGTCCTAGAGACAATCTGTATTAGGAAAAAATGTACTTTATACAGATTCATATTTATATATTAATGATGATTAATATTATGTCATTTGCATTTGTTGAATTATTAGTTGATTGTTTATAATGTTCTATAAATGCATCCCTAGAGTTTACGTGTTTATTAATGATGTGAGAATTAATGTTATAACGTAACTCTTAAATTATCTCGACTAATAATCATCGAGATTAGGATATCGATGATATGCGATACGTCGACATGTGGTCTGCATCATATCCTTAGGGGATGTAGTATGTCTCATTTGCTACGAGTTATGACAACTCGTGATGGACACATGGATACTTGTTGAAGTATTGATATACCCTGCTGATGCACTATTTGTTATATGTCTATAATGTCATCGGCATGTGGGAGATAGAAGTCCTTAGACTTGAGGTCAATATAACCTTGTTTACGGAGTAATGTACTTTGATCCTGTCATAAGCTCAAATGCCTTATAGGTTGAGATACAACTTGTTTTGGGTGCATTACGAAGTAGATTAAAGGTGGTATGTGAGCCAAGATTAAGATTCATTCCTTGAATGTATATTCAAGTGAACACTTAGATATTCATATGGTATTAGGTTGACTAAGTCATTGGTCAATGCAATGGACATGTATTTGATATGGTCCTGTTGTCAACTAATATAGATGAGTTACAATAGTCAAGCCATTTGGATAGACACTTGACAGATCCTAAACTTGATTGAGTGTGTCATGAATGATTTTATCTTCTCACATAGAGGTTCAGTTCACATGTTTTGTGTAGCTAAACTTTACATATTGAGTTCGTCTTCCGGCGCAGTCTTGGAGTTCCGTGTAGACCCTAATGTTATTAGTGTCAATATGTAAAAATCTGAAGGGTAACACTAAGTCAATTATTCTGTCGATTCAAGGATGTAATCATAGAGTATATAAATGTTCAGTTGATAATCGAGACATTAAAATAAAATAGAAACGAATTAAAATAGGAGCAGGGCCACGACGCCAGAGTCAGGGCCATGGCGCCACAGCGTCGCGACTCCACTTACTCAGCGCCGCGGCGCCGACACGCGTCCAGTGGGTCCGAATGACCCACTCTGCTTCGGTTTCTGGGCCTGGCCCACGAGGGAAACCCTAGCTGATTTTTCAGCTATATATACAGGGTTTTGCCTCATATTTGATATACCATCTTTCATAAGATTTTACTCTACCGAAACTCTGCTGGAATTCCTAGCTTTCCAAAGGAGAAATTACATCATAGTATTTGACTTGCTAATCGAGGGACAATTGCGTGCTCACCCTCGGACTACACAACACAAGCTTCGAGAAATTTCAAATTGCTATCAATGTAAGTCTTCGTTCGAAGTATTACATTCTTGCTTGTGTTTATTTTACATTGTATAATCATCCTACAGTTTGACCGTCATCGGATTTGAAATATAAATTTTTAAATGTCGCTGCATGTACGAATCCGACAAAACCCTACAGGTGGATGCCCTGAGATCTTCTAAAGAAGAACTGGATGTCATGTACCTTGGTGTTCCTTTAAAAACAAAGGGGATGTCTATGGAGTATATATAATCAACCTCTACTGGAAAAGATGCTTGGGAGAATTCCTAGACTTCAAAATTCTTATCATATACTGAAAGGATACAACTTATTAAAAATGTCTTGTTTGCTATTAAAATTTATTGGTCCCTGTTAGGTTTCGGGGTATACTATGGAACAATAAAAACAAACTAAAAGTATAATAAAATTGAATGCTAATACAGTTTTCAAATGTCAGCGATAATGTCGTCTGACACAAGTGGCAACACTTCGATAAAAACAGAAAAATTTAAGAGTAAATGCAGCGGAAATATAAAGAACACAAATGTTTAATATTTACATAGATTATATTGATTATATAATCTATGACGGTCAATGACCGAAAGTATTGTATATATTTATATACAATTGAATAAATTCATTCTTTTACAATATTACAAGATAATACAAAAGAAATTACAAAGTTGAAGTCGCAGATGACTTCTACCTGAAAAATCAAATAGACATAAACAATATCTCATTACAATTGCTTCAATAAAGAACAAATCGAGAATTCGGGCAACAATTATAATGTTGGACAGAATGTTGTCGACACGCTCAGACAACACTTGTGATCCAGTTTTCTGACGAATATATCGGAGAGCTCTCTTGATATTTTTTCTAACTTTTTCTAGATATCGATTCACTGATGCAGCCTCTCTATTTATAGTAGAGGGTCTTCCTTGAAAAGCTCATTGAATCGTTGTAGATGTTGAGGGAAAGATGGACAGCCGATAAAGTTTGTTGGAGAAGATTATGGAGCAAGATCCTCTAACTTCTTGGACTTGTTCCCCAAGCTTAGCAACAACTTTGACTTGGTCTTCCCACGTTTTTCATCAGCTCCAAAACTCCTTGTCAAGTCACTTTACCATCGTGGTGAAAAACCCACAAGATTTGCTTCAGTTCCGTGAAATAAGGCAAAACTGTTTACAGAATGTTGGTCCGAATGTCGTGACATTTGTTCCAACATTTCTGATTTTAACTTAGTACTAAAAATGACATGTTGGACAAAATGTCACAACACCAAACCCAACATTAACAGTCCCAAATATTTATACTCCCAAAGAAGGTCATAAGTAGAATTGAATTTATCCACAGGACTTTTTTGTGGACATGAGGATGTGACTTAATAAAAATAGCTCTACTAGCTTGGGGTAAAATTTTCTTACCAAAGGTGGCTAGGATTGGAATATCATGGACATCTCAATACAATTACAGAGTTGTTATATGCAAATTCTTATGGAATTATGCTAGAAAAAGAATAAAATATGTATTAGATGGATGCATATTTGTTATGGGAAAGAAAGACAAATCCTTCAAATTGAGCCTAAATAGGCCTCTTGAATGGCTAGGAAGATATAGAATGTCAAAAGCTACATGGTAGAAGCAGGAATTAGCCTAGCTAAACTGTTAAAAATGAATTTATTCTCTATCAAATTAATGTAGTCCAAGCTAAGAGGCAACCTCCAAAAGGTGTTCTGGAAGAAAGTGATTTGTAATAAAGTAGGTGCCCCTAGATGGTTCTTTGTACTACATTTGGCTATCCATAATAGATTTACTGAACACAGATTATCTAGATGAAGTATTATCACTGACAGACTACATGCCCTGTGCAATGAAGAGGAAGAAAGCATAAACCCATTTTCTTTAGTCATAACTTTGCTTCTAGCATTTGGAATAAGGTCCTTAAGTGACAAGGTATTCCCTAGAGTAGCAATAAACTAGAGAAATGAAGTGCATTGGTTACAACTTACAAGTCAGAAGGAAGGAATGCAGGAGTAAAAATTTATAGAATGAACATTGCTTGTTGTGTGTACTATGTATGGCAAGAAAGGAATTTGAGGACATTTCAAAAACAGGATAAGGAATCACCAAGTTGATTATCCAAAAGCTGTTTTGAAGAGGAAGACTGAAGCCTAATTTGTCTAGAAGACTTGATGAATTGAATTATTAGCTCTAACATGAACAATTAAAAACTTATACTTGTTGGAACTTGGAAGTAGAGGTAATTTAAAAGGAATACACTATGTTCTTGTACTATTATGACATAGGAGGAGTACTTGGTTTAGATCATTGAGTCTGGGGAATGTCCAGGCAATTAGAACATTTTTTTTTTCTGGAGCTGTAATCTTTTCAAATGATAATAAAATTATTTTAATTACCAAAAATAGTTCTCTAGGTTTCTTGTTAAATTTTTTGATGGATCATAGATGAATAGAGAACGATCTATAATGTGAATTCCCCATTATTCTATCAAAATTATAAATATATATACTTATAAAAGCAAAAATAAAGGAGTTAATCTTGAGTAGTACTTAGGGGGTGGGGTTATGGGTATGTGGAAAAGTTGGAAGGATTTAGTTTGAAGGAGTAAAATTAAGTCTTTTTCATTAATCACACAAGACTATCGCCATCTCCTCTCCCAAAATGGGGTAAAATAAGGGAAAATAACATTGTATGACAATTTGAAAAAAATATTTACCCGGATTAACCCATATTTCTTAAATTACTCGAAAAGGCTTAATTTTTAACTTTCCTTTTATCCTCTTTCTTCCTCGCCCCCTCTCCTTCCCCATCTCCTTTACCCTGCCGGAGCTCTGGCCAAGCCTTCTTCCTCATCACCGCCACCCACCTCAACACCACTGCTTCACCACTGCAACCCCGTTGCTTTCTATTCACCCTCCGTTCTCCTCCCCCACTGCTCCGGCGAGGAGCTCCAGCTCCGGTGAACCAGAGTAACCACTGCAAAACTAGTCAGCTCCTTTGTTTGTATGTATACCGCAGATCTGGCAAAAAATCTATATTTTTCGGTGATCTTTGACTGTAGTGGCGGTGGCGGTAAGGCTATAACACCGGATATAGCCGACCGATGACATTTGTATAAGTTTGTATAATTTTGTATAATAGTGTCAAAAGCGTGTTTAAATATCTCTTATACAATATTATACATTTTTATACAAGGTTGATACATGGTCTTTGGTAAGTGCATAAAGTTGTAATTACTCATATTATATAATACTCTTTTATACAAGATTGATATGCATGTCTACTCCATGTGTATAAATTTGTATAATATTGTATACCGTGAATATGTGGGCTGGCTATGTAAATTACAAATATGGCTATAAATATAATTTCTTGTGTTAATTAAATTGTATATTATTGAAATTATCCCTTCTAAACCTTTAGTATAGGAGTGTGATCGAATTGTCCTGATTAGTCTAAATAACAAATTGGGCTTGTTAGTTTCAGATCATTATTATAATCAAGTGCAACATAATATTGGCAGCATAACAACTGAAAAATTGTGAATCTGCATAAACTCTTTCTTTTCAGTTTTGTTTATCAATTCTATCGGACATGAAAGCACTAAAACTAAAGCGAATGCATCTAAAGAATGATATTGACGTTAATATCCTGAGAAGGATGCATATATTGATTTTCTCTTTACTTGTTAATTCTTGTTTGAGCAAATTATATGTTTTACTCTCAGTAGGCTTGATCATGCGATTTAGAATTATGATTTCATATTTTAATTTTTTTAAATATAAAATTCGACTCGTAAATTTATATTTTGTAAAAAATGACCCATTTTAAATTTTACAAAAAAGGACTCATGCTCCATGTGAAAAAATTATCCATACTACGTGAAATAATTATATTAAGGAATAGCTAGTTACTATTATTGTTGCTTTTTTGGACCAATGCTTTTTTGTCAAATTATGTGTATTTGATAGTTTGTATTGCAAGCATTTATTTATGAGAAAAAATACAGCATCAGAAATCCAAATTACGTGTCTAAACAAAATTTTAACTTCAAATTAACATGATTTCAAATCATTTTCAAACGGACCCTTAATCTCCTTGTTCTAGTGATAATATGAAAATTTAATTTTATGTCTTACATAACTGTCACTAATGATATGAGACTTGTTTTTATCTCACACGTTAGGGAATCCAGTTCTTATACCCCACAAATTTTGAGTTCACTGACTTGTGAGACGACAAAATCTATCACACAACTAAAGTGTCAATTAAGTGAGACACAAAATAAAATATTTCATATTTGCAAAATTGTTAGTGTGGTGAATGGTGATGAGTGATGATTGGCCGGCGAAGAAGTTAGCGGACCAACTTCCTTAACTAATCAACTACAAAATTCCTTCCCTTTTGTCTGCAGCCGTATAGCTTTTATTCTACAAAATTGCGGGAGTATATATGGGGAGAGTTAGAAGGTAAGGTCGGCAATTATGCTTCCATGTTCAATCCTTAAATTAAGGAATCAACATAATAATGACAAATATTATTTTATATATGAGGTTTGTACCGTACTTGTGTGGATGATAATACAGAGATACTTATTAGGAGTAAAATTTGAAGTCAATTAGTGAAAAATACTATTGTAATTGTTACTACTATGTCTTTATGCAATATGTACAAATTCAGTATCACCATATAAACATTTTAACTATATACAAAAAATTAGCATCGAAGACGACGAAGAATATAATTTTTTTCGCTTCAGTTGTCGATGTCATATTACAATTCTCATATGGCCCTCTTAGGTGATGACAGTAAGTGGACAAGTTTGAGATACAACGTTGTAGTAGTAGTAGTAGTATCAAAATTGACATTATTTCGCAGCAGATTTATTACTTAAAAGGCTGGTGGAGAAGTGATAGGTGAAGTCAAAACATTAAACATAACATGGAGGTTTCTGGTTTGGTCTCTGCATTGGCCGCAATATTGCGTCCCCCTCAACCACTATTCACATCGTTTCTAGCCGGCGTGCATGTGCGTTAAGTACAAAGAATCTTTTTCCTTTTGCCCCCTTTCTATTTGAGTGTAATTTGGAGGAGAGTTTTAGTTTAGTTGGTTAATTACTTAACCTTTACTTTGTTGGTTAATTACTTAACCTTTACTTTGTCGGTGAGAGTTCGATTTTTCACCTTATAATTCTCTCCCTAAGTTTCCCTTTCTCCACTCCATTTAAAAAAAAAATCGAAGTGGAGATGCATCAACAAATTTGTGGTTTCTGAATTCTGAACTTTACTTTGTAACTTATTTTAGTTATTGAGTTCACAATAAAGTAAATAGTTTGACATATTTAAAGATTTTAAATGTAAATATTATGCTTTCTCCTTCTATATTATTTGTCACTTTTCCCTTTTGCACGCCTCCATTAAAAATCATAAAATAACATTATTTATTTTATTATTTTACTCTTATCTCTCTTCAATAAACATATGAATTCTATTGAAGAACGAACAAGATTATGCTAGTCTCATTAGTATTTAAACAACTATAATATCAACCAATAATTAATTCTTAAGCTCTTCAATTATATAGTAATTTTTATGCTATATGAGTAATCAATATTTGTTATTTTCAAGAACATTTAATATTAAGGATAAATTTGATAAAACTAATTAGTCTTATTTTGATTTTGTAAATTAACAAGTATTTTGAGATAATATTTTAGTAATATTGACAAATAATATGAGACGGAGGGAATACAATTTAAATAAAAATTATTGCTTTCATCAGACCAGTACCTAATATTATATCTCCACCCTGTTGGAAAAGTGAAAGAGTTAACAAGAAATTAGACCAACCTTCTCTCAAATTACTAGTAGCTGTATACGCAAGTATCCTTTTCTCAGGGTTCCCCCTCATCAAAAATAAAATAAAATAATCTTTTCTCATACTAATTAAAATCAATTACAATTATTCTATCTTCAATATTAAGATATTCATTGTAATTAGGTCATTTTATGATGTTTGATTAATACTTCAATTAACAACCGGAACTATGATCTGTTCTTTTTTAAATTAGACTTAGACAACTACAATTTGTGAAACTCACACATGAGAAGTTATTCCCCTTCAATCTAATTGTTTTGGGTGAGAACTCCTACTGATGGATTAGCGTATCCGGATATCCCAACGGCTTCGAAGCCTTCACACAAATATCTCTCACTCCCAACAATTTCCATCACATCAGTCTTTCTAGATTAGAGTGTCGCGGTGCGCGTGAGCACAATAACATCAGCAGGCTCACGTAACCATAATTTTAGGAGGACATAATAATCTAGTTATCTTATATATGTGAGACTTAAAAGGGAAGGACAGACACATTGTATTATGTTAAGCTCTATACTCTCTCAAAGCAATATACGAACGAAAGAATTTGTCAATTATTTTCCTTTACTAGTTCCAAATCAAAACTTACTTGTTCATACCATTTATTTGTTTACTTATTCATTTATTTATTTATCCATCTTTTAACTGATAATATCAGACTCATTGTGGGATTCTCCGGATCAAATACAACTCACTTATCTTTAAACCCTAAAAAATAAATCTATAATTGTGTTTTTGGTTAAAATCGATTTCAGCGGAAAATAATTTGGCGCAGTCTGTGGGGATAGACAATTATGGTGTTGTCTTGATTCGTTGCTCGAAACTCTCATACATACAAGCAGAGTCAGTCTATCAAGAAAAATCTAGGTTATGCCTAACCAAACTAGCAGTGTGTCGGAAAGTAGTGTCACATCCAAAACCAAGGACTCTCAAGGGACACAACCAACGGATTTACAGAGCTCACATGGAAACCACCAAGAGATGGAGACAAAAAAACTAAGGGAGGAGACGACAACACTCCCGAAAGAAATCCTCAACAAGCCTTTGGTTGAAGAGTATGCGCGGTGCCACTCGGCGGAAAGCAAGGAGGTGCGACCTAAAGAGGGTTACCCCAAGAA
This sequence comes from Przewalskia tangutica, assembly GCA_029844215.1. NCBI lineage: Eukaryota > Viridiplantae > Streptophyta > Magnoliopsida > Solanales > Solanaceae > Przewalskia > Przewalskia tangutica. The sequence continues at coordinate 36,755,738 of CM056731.1, read as the reverse complement.
AAGAAAGAGACACCCACACTCCAAGATGGAAGAGATGTTCAAAAGAGAGGGGTCCCCCTCGGAGGTAGACCCAGCCGCAGTCTTAGCATCAAACAATGTCATAATAGAGCACATGTAATTTTTTTTAAACTCGTTATCTGAGGCAGCTCCGGGTAACTGCCCGACAGATAACTCGGAGGCCGTTGAGGGGAATGGAACCTCTACAATAGACACGAAGAAGACGGAGCCTGCAATACCAAAAGCAAACTTGGCAAAACTCGTTGTGCTAGAGAAAGAACTCCACGAGCGAATGAGTGAGATTCCATTGACCCCTCCTGTATTAAAAGGGGTCGAGGAAAGAAAGTACGGGAAGATAACTTACAGGGAGGATGCGGCCCCGATTCCATCCCGAAGAAATTTAAGATGTTTGACATAGCTAAGTATGATAGCACCACAGATCCGGATGAGCACATTGTGACCTTCGAGGCCACTGTCACCGGATATGATCTGCAACAACACCAAGTCAAATCTGTCATGCTGAAGAAATTCATCTAAATGATCACAAATGGAGCACTCTCTTGGTACACTATCTTACCTGAAAATTCTATTGATTCCTTTGGTGATCTTACATATGCTTATGTAAAAGTCCATGCAGGGGCTCGGAGGATCTAAACCCACTAGGAGGACATCTTCACCATAAAGTAGAGGAAGGATGAGATACTCTGCAGCTTTATGGAACAATTTCAATGGGAGAGAATATTGATGCCCACAATTCCTGAGGATTGGGCTAGCATAAAATTTACTGATAACCTGAACGTCAACAATTCAGATGCATCGAGAAAATTGAAGAAGAGTTTAAGCGAGTTCCAGGCTAAATCCTGGAATGAAGTGAATAACATATATACTGCTAAATAAGAAATAGATGATGATAACCAGTCCGACGCCCAAATGGAAGTCAGAGGAGGACAACAATGGAAATCTCAGAACATTTCCCCATATAGACAAAGGGACCCAAGAAGTGGGTACAAACCCTACCCAACTCGACCACTACCCAGGTATGAAGAGAGGTCGAATAGAATAAGGTATGATCAGGGTTAGCCTAAGAGAGACAGGGAATTGCCATAGAAGAAGCCCACAAAAAACTCGGGACCCCCAAACATGGCCTCTTACAACTTCAACGTAGAGGTCGTCAAACTAGTCATGACAATGAAAAATTTGAAGGAAGCTCAGTTCCGGTTTGTGACATGGTCCAACCAAACAAATGAGGTGCAAACGTGGAGCTTTGGTGTGAGTTCCACGGGATTCCGGGCCATTCAATAGAGAACTGTAAGCACTTGTGATATGCGATGACAAACATACTAAGGAGAGGACAGTTGAAAAAGTTATTTAGCAGCCGGTCCAAGTAGGCCCGAGAAAAATGAACTGGGACTTCACGGGAGCGCCCAACACAACATGGAATAATTAATATGATCGCTGAAGGAGAAATAGTCGGGGCTATATTGCAAATACAATGGAATGAACAACCCTTCCAATATAGAAAAATAGAAGGAATGAGCCCAAATACCCCATCACATTCAGCGGAGTGGAGATGAAAAACATTAAGGACCCATACACCGATGCACTGGTAATATCTATCCAAATATTTCAGTTAACATTACGCGTGTGCTTGTTGACCCAGGTAGTGTTGTGAACCTAGTGCAACTCCACATAATCAAGGAGATGTAATTGACTAAGCAGAGAACCTGGTAATAAAGATCATGACCGGGTTCAATCTATCTAGTGAAACAACCCGAGGGCAGATCAAATTGACCACACACATAAATGGAGTTTCGCTAAAAGCCTTATTTGATGTCCTTGAGGGAGTGATGCCCTATAATGTATTGTTTGGGAGGCCTTGGCTGCACGCCATGAAGGCAGTCCCATCTACCTTGCACCGGGTCATAAAATTCCCGACACCCTGGAGAATGGCTAAAATACAGGGAGACGTGGAACCTGATCGAGGAAAAAATACTTTGGTGACTAATAAAGACGGACCAATTGAGAGCGACATATAGCAATCACAAATGTCCAATTTCGGGGCTACTCCATAAATTGAGCGCATAAAAGAACTAACAAAAGGTTTCTATTTAAAGAATCTGACGGAGCGGGTGCCCGGGGATTTGTCACACTGGAGGAGATTCACAGCTGAAGATCTTGATCTGACCTCCTGTCACCCGAACCACCCTAAGGAACAGGACCTGTACCTGGCTCGATCCTAAACCCCGAGTTCTGGGAAAACTTAGTCAAAATTTTAAATAATAACATTAATAGCTTTACTTGGTCGGGATCAGATATTACAGGTGTGCCCCCGGAGTTGGCCATTCACAAGTTAAGCATCAACTAAGATTGTCAACTCATTGAGCAAAAAATATGTCCGGTATCGATAGAGCGAAGCCAATTGTCAAAGAGAAAGTGGCTCGACTTGTCAAATCGAGAGCTGAGAGGTAAAATATCCTGATTGGCTAGCAAACATGGTACTGCTCCCTATGAAACCTGTTAGTTTTCAAACATTCTTAGATTTAAAAGACTTAAATAAAGTATGCTCGAGGAGCCCATACACAATGCCTCGTCTGGAAAACGTTGTCAACGCGGTGTCCAGGCATGAGCTACTCAATTTCTTAGATGTATTCCCAGGGTTCAACCAAATACAGTTGAACCCGGTAGATCAGAAAAACTTTGTTCATAACAGAGCGTTATACTTAGTGCTATAATATCATGTCTTTCAGCTTGAATAATATAAGTACCACCTTCTATCAATTGACTCAACGGATGTTCCAACATCAGTTGGATCGAAGTGTGGAGATTTATTTAGATGATATACTCATTAAGCCCCTGGAAATAGAGGAACACACTAGACATTTGCAGGAAATATTTTATATTTTTCGGAGCTACAACCTCAAGATAAACCCAAAGAAATGCGCCTTCAGAGTAGGCTCAGGGAAATTCTTGGGTTTTATAGTATTGAAAAGGGATATCAAGGCCAATCTAGATCATATCCGGGTAATCAAACAAATATCAGATGTAATCAATAGTGCCCGGAAGGTGTAACGATTGACTGGGAGAATAATTGCGATCGAAAAGTTCATATCAAGGTCGTTCGAGTGATGCCAAACATTTTTTTGCGTGCTAAAGAATAAAACAGACTTTCAATGGACCCCGGAGTGCCAACATGTGCTGAAGGACCTGAAAAGATATTTTACAAACCCGCCCCTGCTCGCAAGACCAGAGGAGGGATAACTCTTGTTAATTTATCTTGTTGTATCTGAAATCACTGTAAGTGATGTGCTCGTTTGAGAAGAGAAAGGTATGTAATCCCCCATTTATTATACTAGCATGTCCTTAACTGAGGTCGAAACTTGCTATCCCCACCTTGAAAAATTGGCTTTGGACCTGATGGTTACATCTCATAAACTAAGGCCATACTTTTGATGTCACCCCATATGTGTAATCATAACCTTCCATCTGAGAAATATTTTGCACAAACCCAAAATCTCGGGTAGGCTAGCAAACTGGTTGATAAAAATTTACAGGTACGATATTACTTATCGACCCCATACTACTATTAAGTTTCAAGCCTTAGATGACTTTGTGGTTGATCACCGTCCAGGCATGACGCCCCATTCTCATATAGAAGTGATTCGGGAAATTGAGATTGTGTCTGGGGAATGGGTCCTATACACAGGCGGAGCCATAAGCATGAAGAGAACTGGGATGGGAACCATCCTGATTGCCCCATTAGGAGCAACGATCCGGCAAACTATTAAATATATTTCTTTAACTAATAGTGATGCCGAGTATGAGGCCGCAATTACATGTTTGACAATGGCTTGAGGGCTTAGAGTTGAAAACATAGAGCTTAAAAGTGATTCACAACTGATCACCAATCAAATCCTGGGCAAATACAAGGCCAAAGATAGCCGAATGCATGAATACTTGAACAAAACCACCGCTCTACTGAGCCGCTTCAGGAAGTGAAAGGTGATGTAGATCCCTTGATGAACATCAAAGCTGATGTCTTGGCTAACCTAGGTTTTTCATCCGGGGCAACTAAGGGAGAGTCGAAATCTATAGTCCACCTCCTGCACTCCGACCTAGATCCTGACTTGCATGAAGTAAATTATACTAGTCTAACATGGAACTGGCTGAACGACATCATCAATTATTTGCAGGCCAGGACTCTTCCGGAGGACAGTAAGGCCGCACGAGCCTTAAGAGGCAAGGCGGCCCGATATTGCATGCACGAGGGTAAACTATACAAATGATCTTATCTTTAGTTGAGCATATAACATTTTAATCCTATTATAATCTCTCGTTCATCTTCGACTAGGAAACTAACTACTATCTGTTTAATTAACGTCAACGTATTCATAACCCACTAGGATTTTTCTTTGTTTACATAAAAGAGGGATAAGTATAAATCTTGTATTCTTTAATAATTTGGGATTGATTTGAAGGAGACAACAAATAAAAAAGTATGCAAGGTCATGTAATTATCTAAGCACTTCTTTTTGTGCTTGATAAGTTAGTCGTAAAGCTGTGAAAGTGGGTGTCATACTATGGTTTATACAAAGATAAGTGTTGGGATTACACAGACCTTGGTAATTTCATATTTATATTTAGACTTCTCAAAACATCTTTTAAAAAGTAGTATGAAACGTTGAAAAAACAGTACTATAAAATAACGTAAGAAGGTAAAATACAAAACTCCGTGACTACTAATTAAAGTTTTACAGCTGTTTTTTCTGAAAAATCTTACGTAACGAAATTTAATTTGACAAACTTCAATGGATGATTCAAGAGTACGTACCACATTTTTTTTTTTTTATATCCAGGTTCCCGGCTTGCGTCAGACTATAGCTATCCAACGGGGCGGGGTATACCGTCCCCGACCCGACCCCATACCGCCCCGACCCCATACCGACCCGCTCCGACCCCCTGCCCTGTACCAGTATCGGTATACCGGTATCGGTACCGGTATGGGACCGAGAAAAAAAACCGACCCCGACACCGACTCACCCAGGCCACTGACCCACCCCGCTGACTGACCCCAACCCCTTCCCCCAGGCCCTTCTAGTTGCTGACGGCTTTCCCAATTTGTGCAGCGGTCAAATCCCCCCCAAACCCCACCCCTAATATTTATGTTTAACCCTTAAGTTATTATATTTACATTTTAACCCAATTTTTTCAACTATGAATACTTCATTTTCTCTTCATTCTTTCTCACAAATCTTCCTACAATTACAATTTCTCTAATAATCTCTCAATCTATCTCTCATTCTCTTTACATTGTCTTCTAAATATTCAATTTAATTTATTCATTTGGAATTGGGAGTGAAGTTGACAACTAGCTTGAGGATCATCCGTTGAGCAAAGTGTCAATTTTCAACATCTCTCGATTACACGTCGACGTTACATCGATGTTTGGTACATTCGTTCCTTTATTAAATTATTATTGTTTCTTTATTTTAATTAGCGCACTTAATTTCATTATCTTTAACTATTTAAGTATTTATTAGCATAAATTAAAATGAAATGAATAAGAGGTATGTTGGGTATGTCTGGTTCTAGTAGGGGTGACAAGGACAAGGGTACTTCTTCTAGTCATCTTATTCCTTCTAGACGTGATGATTTTATTGTTACTGAACATTTTTCTGAAGTAGCATTAGATTTAGACGATGAGCTATTTTCTGGAAATCAACAAGAGTTTAATTTAGAAGATAATCTAGATGACACACCAACTAATCTAGATGACACGCCAACTAATGCACCTCAAACTGGAACGTCTCATATTCCCCCTAGTATGAGACGAGGCCCACCTGAACGAATATTAAAATCACATGTATGGGCTTTTTTTGATAGAGATGTACAAAATCAAGTTGTTACATGCAAAATTTGTAAAATTATTTATAAATTTAAAATGAGAAAATGTCAGAGCGGGACAGGAGGTTTAACTACGCATTTGAATACCAAATACAAAGCTAGGTGAGATGAATATAAGGCTCAAATGAAGGGTGAGTCAATAATGCCCTCACAGTCGGGACAAGCTTCACATACTGTCTCGCACCAGGTACATGGTCAAATTGACCCTATGACGGGGGCAGTTGTAGGCCCTAAATACGATAAAATGATAGAGAAGAATTATAAAAATTAGTTGTCGTGGAGGGTGTTACACCCCGTAATTCCAGGACATGTTTAAGAGAATGTATGTAAGGAAGCACGACTTTAAAATTTTTGAACGAAAGAAGAATTCGTTATTCTTAAGGAAATTCTTCCGAACCTCGGGAAGAAAAAATGGTTGTTAATGAGAATTGAGTTCTCAAATTCGTTATTTGAGACTTAAGAAAATTATTAGAATTATGGAAAATTATTTATCGAAATTATAGAAATGTCGGGAAACGAAATATTATGGCGAATGAGAGGGCGACACGTGTCACCCCTACATGGGCTTGGTCGAATTATTGACCAAGGTTAAGTGGTCAAGTGACCAAGGTTAAGTAGTCAAGTGGATGATCAAGCTTGAGACAATTGACTAAGTCAACTAGTCAAGTTGGCACAAGATAATTAATTGTCTTCATCCAAGCCACACAAGTGTATTAATCTTGGCCCTTGGATGTAGTATTTATTCACACTAGTAGCAAGACAAGTTCTCAACACTTAGAGAAATTTCACAATTTTTCTTGCTCAATATTGAGCTCTCGGCATTGGCACTTAACTCACACAAAAAAATTTCGTTTGTTGTTCATAATTCACAATACTTAAATCCAAGGTTCCTAGAGGTATTCTAAGGATATCCCCCCACAAAAATCCCGGAAAAACTACGTTTTTATGTTAGTCGCAACATGAAAACCTAAGGGGTTTTTCATAGTTGGAGTTGGAACTTGAAGAGGAGTTCTTCATAAGTTTCTAAGGGTTGCTTAGAGTGGATTGGAACGTCAAGAAGTGAAGCTAAATTTGCTAAGGATCGACTTTGAATCTTGGATTAGATTTGGGCTTATTGAGGTAATAATCTTCGTCTTATTATTGTAATTGAAGATTCCATGTTATGATAAGTTAGAAATGATCATGTGATATATATTATGAAGATTGATAAGTGTTATGGAATTTTGGAAGCCTAAAATCCGAAAAGTTCATGTTAGCCATTAAGATTATAATTCAATTTAATTATTAATTACGATCGTCACATGTTATAGAAAGAAGGGATTATAGTTGTTATAATCAATTGCGGCTATATAACATGTTAGAATAACAATTTGGATTGGAAAGGAATTGGAATGAACTTTATGTGGTTGCACAATTGAGCCGAGAATGGCCATTTAATATTGGACAGTTTTATATTGATTGTGGGGCAGAATTTTACACGTCCTGTTACACGTGTAATCCCCTTTGATTAGTTGATTGGTTGAGCCTTAAATGTGGCATGTTGGTTATTGATTTTCGGGCCTTGAAAAAGGTGGAAAAGTACGTAAAAACAAAGGAAGTGCTATCCAATTTTCCGTAGAATAGGAAGCTTTAAACTTAGAATATTCTACGTTGGAAAGCTAGAAGTTGATAGACGTATTATGGTCATTATAGGTTGACATTCTACGTGCGGCATATTAAACTTGGCAAGTGGATTAAGTCGGAGAGGTATGTGAACTCTTCCCTATCTCTTGAGCATGAGTATTTACAAAGGTATAGTACGGTAGACGTATGTATTCTAAGTGAACTTGGTTTCAGTTCGATATCCTTGCCTTGATTTCGAAAAGTGAAGTAACTCGGTTTTTTTAATAGTATATGTTACTTGATATTACATGTAAATATTACTTGACTTGAAAAGAATAGAATACTTGATTTGGGAAAAGTATGAGTTACTTGAACTATTTTTAAAGTTAAGAGACTTGATTTCTAAAGTCAAGGAACTTAAAGTATTCTGAAAGTTATGAAACTTGATTTGAAAGTATATGATACTTGGTTTCAAAAGTATAAGTCTCTTGGTTTCAAAGAGGAACGTAATTGTCTTGGTTTAGAAAGACATAAAGTGTTATAATGGCTTTATGGGAAGTTAATTATAACGACTTTATGGGAAGTTAAATGAGTGGTTTACTCAAATGATTTAAACAAGGATAAACGACTTGGTTTTAAGAAAGACAACTTGATTTAAAGGCATAAGTTGCCTAAGTTTTGAAAGTAGAAGTCACTTGGTTTAAAAGCCTAAAAATGTATTTCTAAAGGTGTAGTGACTTGTTTTGAAAAGTGGACAAGCCTTGATACTACGGGTGTTAGTATCTTGGGGGTTTTATACGAGAAAGAGTTATTTTTTAAAAGGATAAAGGTATGTAGTACTTTGGGTTAAATTCTCGGAATTTTCATGACATGTTAGTGCCTTACGTTATATAAAATGAGAGTGCATACTAATTAAAGTCTAATGAGAAGTTAAGGGATTTCTTAACTTGCTTATGATATTATGATAGCCGGTTGTGCTTATGTTATGATATTTATGGTAGCCTTAAGTGCTATTGTTATGTAAATTTTGCGAGGTAAACCCCCGGGTTACTATATATTCCGTGGATTTGCTCCCCACGATGCGAGTGCGGCATTTGTACTCATTGCAGGTCCACCGGACCCATGCGGGTGAAATAGTCCTATGCGGAGCAAATTGCTCCATTGCGGATCCACAGAACCTATGCGGGTGAAATAGTCCCAGGAGTAGGATTGCTTAATGATACTACGGGCGAGTGGCCCTAATTTGATCATGAGCTTCCTATTTTTACGCAGTAAAGTATACTCTTGTTTACTCTCATTATTAGTAAGACACAATGTACTGTTAGTTTGGTTATCATACTTGTCTCCAGCTTTATTTTAGACTATATGATTTCATTACAGTACTTTCAGTTTCACATACTTGGTACATATTTTGTACTGACCCCCTTTCCTCGGGGGGTTGCGTTCATGCCGCAGGTAGAGTTAAACAGGTTGCTGATCCTCACTCTTAGGATCACTGTTCAGCTGTTGAGAAACTCTATTACTCCGGAGGCTTACTATTGATTCAGATCCATGGTATTGTCGGTTGTGGTACATTCAGGGGTATGGCGGGGCCTTGTCCCGTCACCTTTGTTATGTTAAAATTCTTAGAGGTCTGTGGCCATGTATGTGGGTCGGTTTGTAAAGAAAAGGGATGTAACTGCTTTTGACTATTTATATATATATCCATGAAGGCAACCTTATCGGCTAGTCTGTTGTTTACTTCTTACTGATTTAAGTTGCATGTTTTATGTATGTTCCGCTGACTTTCTCTGAGGGTTATCTGTAAGGGTGCCCAGGTAGGGCATCAGTCGCGGGCCCGAGGTCGGGTCGTGACAGAGGGTTTGTCTTTTTCATTTTCTGATTCTCCTAGTTTTATTCATTACATAAGATCAATGTACAATCCTGCTTATAACGGTTTTCCTAGATCAACTGTTAGGAGAGATGTTTTTAAATTTGCACACGAATATCAATAATATTTACGTTATTATTTATATCATTACCCTGAAAAAGTATCTATCACATCTGATATAGGTCGTAGTACTAACAGCCTTGATTATTTAACGGTAACATTTCATTGGGTAGATTATAAATGGTGTATGCAAAAACGTATTTTAGCATATAGATATATAGATAGTAGGCACACTGGTATTTTTATTCAAGAAAATATTTCTTCTGTTTGCGATTATTATGACATAACTGATAAAGTCATGACTATTACATTAGATAATGCGTCTTCTAATATTTCTGTTGTTAGATTATTAAAAATTGTCTTAACTCCATCTTTTCCAGATCATTTTCAAATAAAATGTGCATGTCATATTTATAACTTCGTTGTAAAGGATGGTATATCACTTTTTGAAGACATTCTTGAAAAAATTCAATTTGCTATAAACTATATTTTTAAAAATAATAGAATACACCGACTAAGAGAATATAAAAAAACTTGTCACGATTGTGGTCTACCTTACAGTTCAGTAATGGTTGTCCATTGTAATCCAAATGGCTCCCCGAACTTCTGTATTACCGGTACCAGCTTTGCATATAACGCTTCCGGTACTACTTGTTGACACCCAATTTTTTGCATTTTTCTAGAATACTCATATTTTACCTAATATTTTTGGTTGTTTTATTTCGCAAAATGGCATCGTATTTTTTTTAATTAAACATTAAATATTTTTAAAATATTATTATTTGCACCGTCATTTTATTTTAATAATTTTACATCTCTCTAAATAGATTTTCTTTTAAATAATAAACCCCTTCCATATTTTTACCAAATCATTTCATCCAAATACCCATTTTATTTCCTCTTAACCAATCCAATTTGGATCAGTCCAATCCTTCAAAAACTGAAGCCCAAACCGAGGCCCAAAAAATAAGGCACAATACACTTTTCATCTCCCCCCCCCCCCCAAAACCCAAACCCTAACCTAAAATCCCTCATAAATAAAACAACTTCCCTTTCATTTTGGAGGACTCAGCCGCAACCTCCCACTCCCCTTTTAATTCCAGACCCCACCCCACTCTCTCTCACTCTCCTCTTCCCCTCTCACCCCATTCCCGTCAACCACCCTTTCCCATCTGACACCGGCTCCCGTCGAACCCCCACTGTCCCGTCACCGTCGAAACCACAACACCCCCACTGCTCCTCGCCACTGACCAACCCATTCCCTCACCCTATTTCCGTCGAACCTTCAGCCTCCCAACACCACCAAGAACCCCACCGGCAACCCCTACCCTCTCACTCGTCGACCCCACTGCTCCCTGCTCACCGTCGAACACCTTTACACTATGGCGGCGTAGCTCAGGCATCTTGCCAACGAGGCGACGCCGACCCCCTCCCCTTTACCTTGTGGATGATTATTGGACTGATTTTTTTGCATTTTTTGATATCTTGCCGGAGTTCTAAAACTCCGGCGACGCTGTATTGTTCTCTTTCTATTTCGATATATTTTGTGTTTGTTGGACTAAGATTGTTCTCTTATTGGTTATTTTTGCTATTGCGATTATATTGAGCCTTGTTGTTTTTCGGCGAATCAGATCCCTTGATTTCGTCATTAATCTACTGATTGTGTGTTTTTCCGGCGATATTGCGTCGACCGCGACCATGTTTATCACTGCTCTTGATAGTTATTGATTTTGGCGGACTGATTTTGCTATGTTGCTACTGATCTTTTGGCCATTTGGCTACTAATTTTTGCTATGTTGCTACTGATATTTTGGCCATTTGGCTACTGATTTTCGGCTATGTTGCTACTGATTTTGGCCATTTTACTCACGATATTGAGGCCATTTTGTTGCTATGTTTACGGCCAGCTCTTTGTTCTCTTGTCTTTGATGCGATTTTATGCCACTGGTGTCGATGGTGGTGTCCGGCGAACCACTGTCGTTGTGATGTTGATATTGGACCGCTACTGTTTTTCTTTTGCTTTCATTCGGGCTGATTTTTGTCACCTTTTGCCCTTTAATTATTTTATTAAACTGATTTAGAACAAATTCTACACTGTTGGTACACTTAATTTGAACAAATAATACATTGGCCGATGAAGGAATCTCCGTCTGATTTCCAAGTCCCCTGTATAAAAGACGGGTTTTATTTTTAATTTACTTATTAATTCTTGTCGCTATTTGAGAATTACTTAATCTCTTACTAACACTTTTACCAAGTGTTTATACAGGTACCCGGAGATACATATGATTCCCTCTGGAGCTCTATTTGTTGTATTTAATTTCAATTTTATTTTATTATGTATTGTCAATTATTGAAAATGTTTAGAATAGATAGATTTGGGATTAATAATTAAAAGGGATAGATTAAAATAGTCCATCAGTAGTTTATTTATTTTTAGGTCCGTCTCAATATTTTCATACATTTTTTTTCCCTTAAAGTATATATCTTTCAAATACATATATTTCTAAAGCATGATAGATAATTAACCTAGGTTTGACCGGATAACCACAAGTTAGCGGATATTAAAGGATGCCTAAACCCTTCCCTTTAGGATAATAAAGAAGCCTGATCCAGAATCTCATTAATTTTGCAGACCATTAAATGGAGATCAATTGCAGTATTTTTATTGCAATAGTTCAAGTGTCCTAATTCACTTAACTAATTAGGTGGCTACTCCTCAAAATAGCATTTTGCTCCATCCAGGGAACCGCGCCAAAGAGCAACGTTGTAGCACCGTTCAGACCCCGAGGTCAAAAACGGGCGCGACACCACTCACATTTAATTGGTAGTGTTTCAGGTTGACGTGGCTTCGACTCAACACCGTGTGTCACATGTCATACTATAATTCGTACATATGTCTTATACAGATTTTGTCATATACAGATAGTCCCCGCATTTTTCCAGGCGTAATTCTTGTGCACCCAGGAAATGGATTTGAATTGACGACCAATCAGAGCTCTGTATTCATGCAGGAAAACTTTGAAGAATCCCATCCATATATTTTTCTACTCCAATCATCACATTGTCGAAATGACGACAACATATCGACTTCCCTCGAATAACAGAAGATTGCAGAGTAATGATGAGGCGTTCCATCTAATCACTTCTTCTCTAACACACGTGTCACCACCGATTGACAATCATCACATGACTTCTTCCAAACGATGATACCCTTTCTTCTCTTATAAATACCCCATTACATGAAAGATTTATCATTCAACTCTAATATTGCAAAGACATTTTTCTTCAAACCTTTGATTGCTATTCATTTATTTGCCATAGAAAACATGACCAATCCATCAACTAGCAGCAATGTTCTTTCAAACAAAAAAAACCAACCCCTAAGACGGGGCTCCTCCTAGTCGAAACCCTCCAACTTCTTCTTTCTTGCCAACGTCATGGAATTTTACTCATGACCTATGAGAAAAAAATAGTGTCAAGGGTTTTTCCTGGCGGTTGATATTCTCCATCTGGAGATTACAAAACCCGAATCACTATCAGTATTTTACCGACAATAAAGATCAACAGAGATTGGGAATCGGTCAAAGTTTTGATTCCTAATAACAATGAAAGAATCTCTTCTTACAAGCAAGGGTATTCATTTGTTTATACATATCCCTTCTCGATGAAACTCTGGAAAGTTATTGATAGTGTCATTTTAAAATTTTGTCGCTGCTACAAATTTTGTATAACTCAAGTAGGCCTACAAGTTTTGAGGACATTTGCGTGACTCCATCACTTTGCTCGTGAAGCAAAAATTTCCTTCACCTTAGACCACCTTATTCGCCTCTACTCCCTGCACACCTTTCATGATGGAGTCATCAATCTACATCACCAGGCGAGCAAATCCATCTTAACCAATCTCGATGATGATCGTGACCGAGGTTGGACGAAAGATTTGTTCTCGTCCCTACTGATGACCTCTTTCCCCCGGTAGCCACACCATCCTAGAGTGATAGAACTTCCACCATAAGTTTTTCTTCTTTATGTCGCACTACCTTAATTCCAACGCTCGTTACTGAATTATTTCATATTTTGACTGGATTCTTTTTCTTCCATCAGTTATCGTGTGGAAGCATGTCAAAATAGATAATCTTGAGGCTTGAGTCTAGGATATCCTCGATGTATCCACTCTGAAGCTCTGAACATGGAAAACACTTGCTGATATCCAAAATTGGGTACCCCCAACCATGGTATAACCACCGATGCTTTTGATTTTCGCTCCATTTTGCCTTTTCCAAGAATTACTAATATAAAATCATTTTTTTTCTTTTGGTTAGGCCTTACCAAAGCTACTGCCAATGCTCCCCCTGAAGAGGAAATTGATGATCCGGACGCGGCTGCCCTCATTATTCAACAGGCCCATGAACGAAAAAGACTTCACAATGAATTTTATACCAGCCCTCAGACGGGTCCAAAGTGCCTAAAGAAGAAAGTTCTAGACTATGCTGACCATACTCCTCCCAACATTTCCGGTAATACTGACTTGGCGGTTGACTCTGTCCCTGTGGTAGACCTGGATTGTTACACCTCGTAAGTTTAAGGCGATAATTAAGAGCGTCATTAAGGGAGTAAAATTCGAATATTGGGTATAAAATATACTTATATATGCTAATACGGAGATTAGTACACAAAAGGATGTGATTCCGGAATAATTTTAGATAATACACGTGTGGCGATGGGAAGTAATACTAATAGTTGTATATTCTCAATGGAGTTATGGACTAGTGTCGTATTATAATTATTTTGATATCGAAATTTTCAGCATTTAGATAAAGTGGGGTCTAAGATTAATTAATTGTGGGATTACTTTTAGTGGAGGGAATGAAATATGTTGGGGATGGTACGTGTCACATTAAATAAGACACCTAAAGTGACTAGTCAACATAAGTAGGTGTTGGCCATGCAAGGAAATAACATGTAAGGGGTAATCATTTTGAAACAGAGGAAATGATGGAGTATATTATATTACAATTAGCAATTCATTTGATTAGATCAACAGAATGGATTCATTTCATTTTAGTAGCCATTTCAATTAAAATATCTACACCTGCAACATTTATCCGCCAAACCAAATAGGAGTCTGAAGTCTGAACCTTGTGATGCTAGGAATAGAAGTGCTAGCTGTGACATTTTTCTCTTCTCCTTTATTTCCGTAATCCCTTGATTTCTCGGCCAAAATTCCTAAGTTTGATCAAGTTTTCTCCACAAATTAAGGTAAGATTTCTTCTTGTTATTTTAGTATTGAAGTTACATGATGTTGTAGTTTAAGAAATGAACTTGTGTTAAGAGAAAATGAAAATGAAACAATGCATGTGAATGTTTTGGGTGTTGGACCGGTTCGGGACTATTTTTGTTACATTGAATTCAATTGTTGTTGTTGTTATTATCGTCACTAATTGCATGTTAAAATTGAAGGAAGTCTTGAAAGAAATCTTGGTATTTAAGGTTGTAGTTGTTCTTATGAAATAGGAATTGGATTTTAAAGAATTTTGAGAAGAGTTGTGGTAGTATGTTGTTTGGACGGTGACATTGGTATTGTTGACTTTGTTTGGAAATTGTAGATGTGCACATAAATAGGGGAAGTGCTGCCCAAATTTTTATAGAAAAGAGAGTCGTCATTCGATATAAAGTGCGTTAGTAATAATAGAATTGACGAACATATTACCCTTGTTATAGGTTGACGTACTAGTTGAGACGAATCCTATTTATTGAGTTGGTTAGTTCATCAATAAGATATGTGAAACTCTTCCTTCTTTCTTTTGGCATAATTTAATGAACGTACGGCGGACGTACATGATTTCTACACAGTTTAATTCCTAATGATATGTGTTATGAGAAGTGCCTTTGATTTTCTAGTAAAAAGTTCATTTAATGATTTTATTGAGAGTCAAGTGATGATATAAGTTGCATATGGTTGCTCATGATATCTACTCGTGCAAAGTGTTATTATTCTAATTCATCGCGTCCCGGGCAGATACACGCGCAGATTCCTTGTATGATTCATCGCGTCCCTCATTAGAGGGCCGAGCAGTTTATGTACATATGATGTGGGTACAGATACCCAGGATAGTATATTTCACCGCGTCCCTCACCAGAGGGCCGGACAATTTCGTGCACAGTACCTTATATGATTTTATCGAGTCCTAGAATGGGCCGGGCAGTATATGATTTCACCGCGTCCTTCGCTAGAAGGCCGAGCAGTGTATATACGACTCATTTTTATAAGGCACAGTTGTCTCTCATATCTATATGGCACAGTTGTATTGATATTTTGATTATTACACATATCTCCTGTTATCTTGGCCAATTATGATCTAATTTACAGTACTTCATGTTTTACATACTCAGTACATTATTTCGTACTGACCCCCTTTTCCCGGAGGGCTGCGTTCATGCCCGCAGGTACATGTCCTCACTTTGGTGATCCTCCAGTCTAGGATTCCTATTCAGCTGTTTGGAGAGCTCCATTGATTCAGAGCTTTGTCATTTTGGTACAAAACCCTATTTTTGACTTATGTATATTTAGGGGCACGACTGGGCCCTGTCCCGTCATATTTCATTATCCTTCTCATAGAAGTCTGTAGACAGTTGTGGGTTGTACATATGTGGATTGTAAACATGTTTTGGTCATCTGTGTCGTTGTACATTGTTTTGGGATGTTTCCGGATATAGGTGATATCGTATAGTGGCGGCCTTGTCGGCCTGCCTCCCTTGTTATATTTGATTAGATGTGACTCCTCAAGAGACATATTTATACTTTGGTATATATATATGACGTCATGTGTCAGCAGCTATTTCACGAGATTTAGGTATTGTTTTTGGGTGTCAGTTAGATTATATGTGACAGGTCAGCATAACGGCGTCCAATTAGGGCATCGGGTCGGGTCGTGATAAAAATAGTATCAAAAGGAATACCTGGATGATGAAGGTCTTGAGGAAGAACAACCTCTAGATAAGAGAAGGAATGATGGTCCCCGACTTTTTGCAGAGTTGGAGATTGCCAGCCATGGAGACGGTCATACCAACACATCTTTTGCCCATGTAAGCATTGTCATACGTCAGCCTTTGAATGCACCAATTGCTGCTACTCCCCTACCAGTTACTAAAAAATCAGGGTCTCTTGTCATTCCAACAACTTCCTCCGAGGATGATTACGATATTTCGACTTCCCCAGATCGGGTGATAGCTCAACCTGCAGAAATTCAGACCATAACCTTTCAACTCCTTCCCAACTGTTACCTTTGTTCCAAGTCTTGGAGTGGCTAAATATATGAAATATGTGGATTTAGACAAGGACAATAGGAAGGCTCGTCGGGTGTCCATTGAGTATGTCATTAATAAGGGGATGCATATTGCAAGAAAGATATTTTTTTCCTGATCTGGTTGCTCTTTAATACTTTTGCACATCCTCTTATAATAATTGTAATTATCATCCATACTAATTTATTATACAACAAGGGGCTCCAAAGGATGATTGAAGAGAAATCCGTCTTGATAATTGAAAGAGACAACACCGTTCACCCCTTGTTAGTTGCATAGGTGAAGCTTGCCAAGGTTGATGAACTATGCGGAAAACTTAATCAATTGAAAGAGGAAAAGGCCTATATGCAACATGCCACTCTATATGAAGATCGGGTCGGGGATTGGTAGAAGAAGTGGAAGAGGCATCAAATACCATGTCAGATTTAATAATGCATTTATCTGGCCTGGAGGCCGACGTGGACACCTTCTCTGAATGCATTCAAATCAAGGAAGCAGCGATAGAAGCCCTAAAGAAAGAGATATAGTCACTGAGGTACCGTATTTTTACTATGACTGCTCAAAATGAGATACATTAGGAAGAGATTGCTGAGTTGACCAGAGCTAACAAACTTCTGCTACCAACACCGAGATCACTCATGCCATTCAAGCTGCAGAAGAAGATGTCTAGGGCACCATCAACAGCTATACTCTGTCCATGATCAGGAATAGCCTTGGAAGTAGCAAAGGCCGAACTTGTTGGTATTAACGAGGAGATCATTAAGACCGAACATATGGAGTTGGCCTCTGCTGATAGTCCTGATGGCTCTCTCATGATGGAAGAAAATAATGCTTCATCTGGGCCTCCCCGGAAATGATAAAGCTATATTGGGAACCGAATCTCCTCCTTTCTAAGAAAATGTGCCTTTCGCATGGGAAAATTCCCCGAGCATCAACCTCAACACTGCCTCCTTCATCCCCTACCTCTTAAATCTGGAGTCGTAACTTTATGCTCGTGATGGCAAATATTTATTAATCATGAACAAAAATTTCCATTAACTCATTTGACTTACAAATGTGAAGACAAGTACAAAAATAATTCGGTTGCCATCTAGTGTAGCCAGTCCGGTTACATATACTTTGATTTTATGCGGTCCCCAGCATCTGGGAAGTCCCCAGTATCAGGTGCTTGCTTGAAGCACTAAAATTTCGTAAAATTTTCTTCACTCCATTTTGGGTGTATAGGCCGCTTAGTGTTCGAGTGTTCATACTATGAAGACCTGGACACTGGATAGCTCTCCTCAGTAGTAATATTATTAACATGCTTATTTCGTGGTGCTGACTCATTAAAAATCTTGTCGGAAAAACCCAATCGTGACAAAAACCAGACAAAGGGAAAAATAGTACAGTGCATGCTTTGTCCTACTACACATAGTACTCTTTTTAATGACTTACATTCCAATTACTAGGAAGTTTATTTCCTTATAGGTCGGTCAGTTGATAAGCTCTTTTACCGGCAATACTGAAGACTGTATATGGCTCTTCCCAATTTGTGCCTAATTTCCCTGCATTATACTCTGGGTACTGTCGCGCCCGTTTTTCGACCTCGGGGTCTGAACGGTATCCGCAACGTTGCTCTTTGACGGGGTTCCCTGGATGGAGCAATAACGCTGATTTTGAGGAGTCGTCACCTAATTAATTAAGTGAATTAGGACACTTGATTTATTGCAATAAAATACTGCAATTAATCTCCATTTAATGGTCTGCGAAATTAATGAGATTCTGGATCAGGGTTCTTTATTATCCTAAAGGGAAGGGGTTAAACATCCTTTAAGATCCGCTAACTTGCGGTTATCCATTCAAACCTAGGTTAATTATATATTGACTTTTATTCTACATATTCTAAGCATTTTCACATAATTTACAATTAAAATAAAATGCAATACATAATAATAAAACTAAAATTAAATGACATAAGATAAAACTCCGGGATATCTTTTAGCCATTTTTTAGGCCTTCTGCACAAGACGATCTCCGGGTAGCTGCATAAACACTTAGTAAAAGTGTTAGTAATAGAATAAACAATTTTAAGCAATAACAAGAATTAAGAAGTAAAGCCAAAAAATAAATTCATCTCTTGTACATGGGAGGCCTTGGAAATCAGACGGAGATTCCTTCATCGGCCAATATTGCTAGAAACAATAAAATAAATAAAGCCTTCGGATCCGCGCCAAAACAGTAATAGTTTTAAACACAGAGGGCTCAAATATATAAAAACAAAGTGGGACAGCCTAAACAAGTGCGGCTGCGAGAATTCTCCCTGCCAATGCATGTTGGTTATCCGGTGTAAGTGGAAGAAATCATCATTGCCCTGAAAGCTTCATTTATTTTATTTTCCGTCTTTGCAACTGTGGAGGCCTAAAAAATCGACGGATAACTTTTTCATTGGCCATTGTTAGTATCTGTTCAAATCAGTGATATCAATCTGCTCACTTTTTAAAGCAACAACTTGAAAGAAGATGCAGCAACCTCAATCTCAAGTATAACTACAATTCTTATCCAATCCACACAAAAATTATGCGAACATATGGCCCCCAAATATTTCATCTCAAGTATAGTACAAATACCAGCTCTCAAACTGAAGGAAATATGCCGACCCCAAGATAATAACAACACAAACATGAAAGTTTCTCATCCATAAAATAGACAAGCGACAATGGCCATAAATAGCAAACTTTGCCCTTAAATGTAGTTTTTACAGCAAAGAAACCGGCGACAATCCGGCTAAAAATGCATCAGTCCATAATCACAAAATTTTTAAGAAGATGTAGCAGCAAACAAGGTTGAGAATGCAACAACACTCGTCCAAAACGCAGCAGCAAATAACTTCCAAAAAAGAGGTAAAAATGTCAAAAACGCAGCAGTGGTTTGCGGCAAGCGCAGCGGAAAGACCAAAATAAAAC
This sequence comes from Przewalskia tangutica, assembly GCA_029844215.1. Classification (NCBI taxonomy): domain Eukaryota; kingdom Viridiplantae; phylum Streptophyta; class Magnoliopsida; order Solanales; family Solanaceae; genus Przewalskia; species Przewalskia tangutica. Next base: position 36,736,061 of record CM056731.1, on the reverse strand, counting down.
CAACAACAGGTACAAAAAAATGCAACAAAATCAGTCCAACAGAGATAGAATACCGGAATCGAACCCCCAAAAATGCCAACAAAATCAGTCCCCAACTACAAAATATAGTTGCAATAACAGAGAAACAAACAACATCGCCGGTAGTGTCCGCCGCCGGTGGTCAAATCTGGCGGAGGACTGGAAAAATAGAGGGGGAGGGAAGCACGACGTTGCTTCAACGGTTTTCACCGGAGTAACGCCCTAAATACAAGCAGCGGATAATGTCGAGTTGGGGTTCGACGCGATCGAGGTGTGGGAAGCGATGGGCGGTGGAGTTCGCCGGGGAACAATGGGTCATTGACAGGGGTTTGAAGGTGATAAGTGGCGACGGGGCAGTGGGTTCGGCGATGGTTCAGTGGGTAGTGGTGTGTCGGGATCTGGCTGAGAGCCGAGATAGAAAGGTTGGCGGGGTGTGTGGCGGTGAGGTCGACGGGTGACGTTGGTGGTGAGCCTAAGAGGAGAAGGGATGTCAGCGGAATAGAGCTCCGGCGGGATTGGGGCGACGGCGGCGGACGAGAAAAGGAGAGGGGAGGGTCCTTTCTAAGTGAAATGAGGAGTGTGCGGCTGCTGAGGGTTTTTAGAGGTAGGGGTGTACGACTGGTTTTTTTTTTATAGGGTAGATGTTTAGGTTTATGGTTTTGGTATTTTTGGTGGAAAATAGATGAAAGGTGTATTGGGCCTCATTTTTTGGGCCTCAGTTTGAGCTTCGGTTTTTTGGAGGATTGGACTGATCCAGATTGTGCCTCGGACTGGACTGGTTTGACAAAAAATGCAAAACGAATTAATTATTTAAAAAAAAAATTATTTAAAGGTACAAAATTATCAAAATAAAAATGCCGGCGCTATAATAATAAAAAATGCAATATTTAAGAAATGTTTAATGCCTAATTAAAAAAAACGCGGTGCCAATTAATTATTTAAAGAGATGCAAACATTATTAAAATAAAACGACGGTGTGATAATAATAGAAACATAATATTAACAAAGACATCATGCTTAATTTAAAGAAAAGATGCAATGCCATTTTGCGAAGAAATAAACATAGAATATTATGTAAAAAATGCAAAAAATGATGATTGAAATGTGGTGTCCTAAAATGCTTAAAATTGCAAGAAATGACTAAAAGATGGGTCAAAATTGGGTGTCAACAGGTACTATGAGTTACCCTTCGGAGCACCAAGTCCCCAAGTTTGAAATGTCGAAGATTTATGCACCGATTGTAGTAACACTCTATTCTTTATTTTTGAGCTATCATCTGGACGTATGTTAGGCGATTTCCACGTGCTCACGCAAGTGTACGTATCGTTCACAAGTAGTATAGTCTGACAAAACCGAATATCATCATCAGAGACTGGTTTCTAATTACCGTTCATCTATTTTATATTATCTATTTAGCAATCGATAATAGATTTGGTTTTTTTTGTTTAACCACTAGAATAATTGCAAGAATTAACGAAACTACTGAAGTTGTAATCAGTTATGAAGGAATTAGGGCTTCCAAAATCCTCAATTATCCACTCTATTCAATCCTTAATGCAACTAGAATGACTTCTTCTACGTTAAGATAGCGGTTAACTAGACTGTCTTGTATTCCGGTTAGGATATATAATCGCTCAACCTCGCCAAAGTGGAACCTTCTATATTTCTATGATATGATTTACCACATAGGAGGATTAAGAACAGTAACCTATAATGCTACACAAGTATCAGGGTACTTTCGTCCGCGATTTTAACCTATGTCTATTCAGTTACAGCATATCCAAATCTCTCCTCTTGGTTCTTGATTCGAAATCATATAGATTATGATAATTGGTGATCAATTAACTATCAAACATTCATACCAATTATTGAATAAATCTTAATCAAGTGAAGAAGAAATCAACTAATGCATTTAAATCATGAAATAGAGTTTCAAGCGATTCAAAAGGAAAGTCCTAATAAAGTGTTTAGCTCCTAGCCATAGTCACGCTAAGAACTAATACAATTCCAAACATAAACTGAATTAAAAAGAAAGAAAGAAAAGTACTGTGAACTAAAGTCTCCAATTGTAGCTTCCAATCCTTGCCTTGTGATGTCTTGTCTGTTAGAATGAACACCCCCTCTACTAGAATAATCCCTAGGGCTTTTAGTATGTTGCAATTTTCGTGCCATATGGACCCTTCTCACCCTGGCCAAAATAACCTCGGATTCTCGATTTTCGTACCGGCGTCGCGGCCCTGCAGACTGGCGCCATGACTCTCAAAGTTATGTGGCTTCTCTGATGTTCCGGCGCCGCGATCCTGCTGACCGGATCCGCGGCGTTGCCTGACTCTCGTCCGGGTCTTCAATTTCTGTCTTTTTCGGCCTTGGATTCCTCCTTTTATGCCAATTCTTCGTTCCATTTCGTCATTTTGCCTTTTTGAACCGCTGTGACTCAAAAGAAAGAAAAATAAACATAATACTATACTAAACATGATAAAAACGAGTAAAATACTAACTAAAAATGACTCAAAAAGGGTATACAAAATACGCTTAACAAATACTCCCAAACTTAACCTTTGCTCGAACAAAGATCAAAGCAAAAACAAAGAACACAAAAATAAAAGACTCAAAGACTCAAATCACTGCACAGGATTACTTAGAAACACATGAATTAGGATAATATGTAGGAACATATGTAGCATGAATTTAGCAATCTAGAATTTCATATCAGATATTTTCAACCTATGCATGTCAATTTTATTTTCATTTTTTCTCAAAGTTCCATGGGCCTGTTTACTTTCTATTCTCCACTAATCATGGACGTACATACTAGAGAACGTCAGGACTTTTCAGGGTTGTAATGTAGGCTTAGGCAGGGGTAGATAAAAGTTGACATTTAGGTTCAAATTACGTACCATAAGCGTTTTTCTCATTCAACCATTTGTCCTTCTTTTTGGTATTTTTTTCGTTCATACCTATCATTCCCATCTTCTCTTTTTGAGAGCATGAAACACATTCACATAGACACCCCAAACTTAAATTTTTACATTTTTTTATTGGAGTGCATCAATTTTCACTCTCTTTTCGTATTTTTTTTTACTCTTTTCATCCCTCTCTTCAATTACTGCTTATTGTACACAATGGGACATGGGGTGTCAAAGAAATAACTTCTGTTTTAGGCTCAAAGGGGCTGACTAGGGTTACAATTTATTGTCAGGGTAGGTAATGAAGGGTAAGAAGGGTTAACAAAGAAATGCATGAATTATTTCCCTAACACTTATGTCCTAACTATTTCACCTCAAATAACAAGCAACAGACATCACATATGTTTTTCACAATTGACAATACACAGGTTAAGCACAGAATACTCTAAATAATCAGGTTTTCATGAATCTTTGATATATCTAACTTAAGCACACAAATTTTACCTTCTCGTTCCATTACATTATCCCACTTAATTCATTAGGCGTTCCAAGTAAACACAACATGCATGATCATACAAAAAAAATTGACTCATATAAAACAAAAACAAAAAAACAAAAAGACTCAAAAATAGACACACAAAAATAAAATAAAATAAAATAAGAACTCCCCCATACTTAAAAGACACATTATCCCAAATATGTAAGACTAAAAAATAAAAGGGACGACTTACAGACAATAGCGGTTCAAAATAGTGGTGGTGGCGACGGATACTGCATTGACCACTAATTGAACCTGGTGCTCAAATCATTGACGCGCTGGCTCAGGTCTTAATGCCCTTGCATCATCTGTTGCTGATTTAAAAGCATATGTTCATGGTTTCGCAACATCTGTTGTTGATTTAGGAGCATCTGCTCCATGATTGGTACTGGAGGTTCCAAAGCTAAGAGAGACTGGTGGATGCTTTCGTCGGGCTCATGATGTGTGGCTGCCTCTTGCTCCATTGTGGTTGCGCCTGCTCCGCCTGCTTCTTGACCTCGTCCTATCCGTCGGGTTTGCAAGGTCAGGGTATGAATTGACCAGACTGTATGTTATAGGTGACAGAGTCTTCTCAAGAATGTATGTGGCGAATGTTGGGACTCTGTGCCTAGCACATAATACAGTGATGAATGAACCATGTCCCAAACCGCCAGTAGTAGTCAATCTGCTGGTTTCCTCAATACTCTGCACTATCTCCATTCCAATATCAATAGTCAGGCTCCTCATGATGACAAGGATGAGTTTGACTCTGTCTGCTGGTACATTGGTGAAATAAGTTGACGGAATCAAACGAGCACTCACGAAATATAGTCAAGTCTTGGCTACTCTATTGAATTGGCACCGGGCAAGTCCTCTGCCCCCGCTGCAGGAATAACGAAATTGCGCTTTTGGGTAGCATAGGACCTCAGCAATTACATCTCATGGTATGTGGTTGACATTCCTTTACCAGGTTCTGAAATGGGTTGGATGGTGTCCCTGGTCCCCAACATTAGCTGTCCCAAAAATAGCATTCACTGCTTCGACACTGACGGGTACATAACGCCCTCTTACAAAGCATCTCCCATTGCTTTGTTCTGGGTAGTTGGCGTAGAATTCTCTCACAAGGCTGACATTCTGTTGTGAAATAGCCTCATGATCGACAAACCTCTCCCAACCATTGGCCTCAATCGTGGCTCTAATGGGCTCATAAATGGCATCCTCATCGAGTGGGTCGACCTGATAGTCCATTCCTCGCTCTTGTATTACTGCCCTACCACTTATCCTGTTGTACCTATCCTCTGCACCCCTGTTGGTGAACCGGGTCACATCATGATCTGGGACCGATGAAGATGAGGTGGTTCAGGCCGTTCGTTTCCTTGATGTCATTATGAAGGTTGTTGGAAAAATTTCAGCAGCGTTTCCTTTGTTTCTTTGAGGTTTTCCAACAATTTTCACTCCACACCGCAACAATAGCCAACCACAATTCAAACACAACAACAATACACCAACAATTACACCACAATACACCTAGTCCACACACACCGAATAGCAACGACAACATACATCACACAATACCAAAATAGCCCGTACACTATCCAATTCTTGAAGCTACCCTCACCACTAACCAAGAAATTTTCAAGAGAATTGATGAAGATTACCTTTTTGAAGAGTTTCTTTTCATAAATTTCTTGACCCAAGTGAAAAGATGATGATGGTGAAAGCTATGAGGTTTTTTTAATGGGGGGGGGGGGGGTGGTGTGTAGGGGTTTTTTGGAAGAATTTGGGAAAGTTTGTGGAAGATTTTTGTGTGAGAGAGAGATTATTTTTGGAATTTCTAGAGAGAGGAAGGGTTTGGGTTTATGTGCGAAGGGATGTGGGGGTTGAGGGCATTTTAATTTATGAATTCCCATCCCGGCGCTGCGGTCCTGCTGTTCGGTGCCGCGACGCCCAAACTCCTGCACCTCTCTAAACATTCGGAGTCGCGACCCTGTATTTTGGCGCCGCGGCGCTGCACCGATTTTCTATTTCCAGCATTTTTTCGTGCTTCATGTCTCATTCCTTCACCTGTCATCACAACACAACAAAAATACCAAAAGTGAGAATGTTCTAACAAAATTAAATTGCATAATTTAAACCTTGGGTTGCCTCCCAAGTAGCGCTGTCTTTAACGTCTTTTAGCCGGACGCAGTTAATCCTTACTAGTGCCCAGTGGATCCTTCTGCGAACGACTTGCAATCCACACAGTTATTGTTGTGGGTCTCACTTCACCTACAACACTTTTTTCAAACAAGGGTATCATATCTAAGATTATCCCCCAATTACCCAAGGCAGACTTGTCTTCTAGGCTCTCTATAATGTAGGGATCAGTGAAACTCCCTACATCTCTCAACTTTTGGGGGTGCCCTTGAGGGTATGTACTTTCTGGTTGGGCTCAACAATGATAGTTGGTGGTGTCTTTTCTGCAACGGGTATAGAAAAAAGAAATTCCAAGAAATCCAAAAAGGTGAACATTTGGATCTCGATAACCTCTTCTTTCTCTATACCAACTATCTCTCTCAATTCCTCATTATTCTCAACAGCTTGTTGTGGTTCAGGTTCCTCACTCTGCTTATCACTCCCCACAACTGTGTCGCTAGGCAGATTTTCTTGCGGTACATTGATCACCATATCCATCAGCTGCCCTATTTGTGTCTCCAAATTTTTAGGGACATCTTTGTCTCAGCCATAAACTGAGTTTGGCACTTGGTGAGCCTGAGTATGGCTGCCTGCAACTCATTTTGATCTTCCTGTGGAACCTGTGGATTAAGCTGTTGTTGCTGATTCCACTGCCCCTAATAGTAGTAGTAGTTCATTTTTTTCAACTTTACCTACAAAATAAGAAAAACAACAAAAAGGAATAAAAGATGCTCGCAGAACAAGTTAGAAACTTATTCCTGGAGCAACCAAATTAGAAATAAAATAACATAACCGAAAATATACAAACCAAATTAGAAATAAGAATAGATAATTCGATTTTAAAAGTACGTCAGTCCCCGACAACAGCGCCAAAAACTTGTTAGGCGATTTCCACGTGCTCACGTAAGTGTACGTATCGTTCACAAGTAGTATAGTCTGATAAGACTGCATGTCATCCTCAGAGACTGATTTCTAATTACCGTTCATCTATTTTATGTTATCTATTTAGAAATCGATAATAGAGTTGGGTTTTTTGTTTAACTACTAGAATAATTGCAATAATTAACTAAACTATTGAAATTGTAATCAGTTATGAAGGAATTAAGGCTTCCAAAATCATCAACTATCCACTCTATTCAATACTTAATGCAACTAGAATGACTTCTTCTTCTACGTTAAGATAGCGGTTAACTAGACTGTCTTATATTCTGGTTAGGATATATAATCGCTCAACCCCAGTGCAGAACCCTTCTATATTTCTATGATAGGATTTACCACATAGGAGGATTAAGAACAGTAACCTATAATGCTACACATGTATTGGGGTACTTTCGTCTGCGATTTTAACTTATGTCTATTCAATTACAGCATATCAAAATCTCTCATCTCGATTCTTGATTCGAAATCATATAGATTGTGATAATTAGTGATTAATTAACTATCAAACATTCATACTAATTATTGAATAAATCTTAATCAAGTGAACAGAAAATCAACTAATGCATTTAAATCATGAAATAGAGTTTCAAGCGATTCAAAATGAAAGTCATAATAAAGTGTTTAGCCCCAAGCCATAGTCACGCTAAGAACTAATACAATTTCAAACATAAACTGAATTAAAAAGAAAGAAAGAAAAGTACTGCGAACTAAAGTCTCCAATTGTAGCATCCAATCCTTGCCCTGTGATGTCTTGTCTGTTAGAATGAACACCCCCTCTCCTAGAATAATCCCTAGGGCTTTTAGTATGTTGCACTTTTCGTGTCATATGGACCCTTCTCACCCTGGCCAAAATAACCTTGGATTCTCGATTTTAAATGCTGCGGCGTCGCGACCGATTCGCCATGGCGCCCAAAGTTCTGTGGTTTCTCGATGTTTGGCGTCGGTCCGCTGGCCGGGCCGCTGCGACTCGTTGGTCTTCAATTTCTGTCTTTTTCGGCCTTGGATTCCTCCTTTTATGCTCATTCTTCGTTCCTTTTCGTCATTTTGCCTTTTTGAACCACTGTGACTCAAAAGAAAGAAAAACAAACCTAATACTATACTAAACATAACAAAAACAAGTAAAATACTAACTAAAAATGACTCAAAGAGCATATACAAAATACGCTTAACAATGTATGCAAGGTCTCGACATCCTAATGATGAAGGTCTTGAGGAAGAACAACCTCTAGATAGGAGAAGGAATGATGCTCCCCGACTTTTTGCGGAGTTGGAGATTGCCAGCTATGGAGCCGGTCATACCAACACATCTTTTGCCCATGTAAGCATTGTCATACGTCAGCCTTTGCATGCACCGATTGCTGCTACTCCCCTACCAGTTACTAAAAAATCAGGGTCTCTTGTCATGCCAACAACTTCATCCGAGGATGATTACGATATTTCGACTTCCCCAGATCGGGTTTCTTCTCCATGTAGAAATGAGTACTAGCCCTGATAGCTCAACCTGCAGAAATTCAGACCATAACCTTTCAACTCCTTCCCCACTGTTACCTTTGTTCCAAGCCTTGGAGTGACTAACTATATGAAATATGTGGATTTATACAAGGACAATAGGAAGTCTCGTCGGGTGTCCATTGAGTACGCCATTAATAAGGGGATGCATATTACAAGCAAGATATTTTTTTTTTCTGATCTGGTTGCTCTTTAATACTTATGCACATCCTCTTCTAATAATTGTAAGTATAATTATCATTTATTGTACAACGAGGGACTCCAAAGGATGATTGAAGAGAAATTCGCCTTGATAATTGAAAGAGACAACACCGTTCACCGCTTGTTAGTTGCATAGGTGAAGCTTGACAAGGTTGATGAACTATGCGGCAAGCTTAAACAATTGGAGGAGGAAAATGAGTATAGGCAACATGCCACTTTATATGAAGACCGGGTAGGGGATTGGTAGAAGAAGTGGAATGAGGCATCAAATACCATGTCAGATTTAATAATGTATTTATCTGGCATGGAGGCAGACGTAGGCACCTTCTCTGAATGCATTCAAATCAAATAATCAGCGATAGAAGCCCTAAAGAAAGAGATATAGTCCCTGAGGTCCCGTATTTTTACTATGACTGCTCAAAATGAGATACATTGGTAAGAGATTGCTGAGTTGACCAGAGCTAACAAACTTCTCCATGCTACCAACACCGAGATCACTCATGCCATTCAAGCTGCAGAAGAAAATGTCTAGGCCACCATCGATAGCTATTCTCTGTCCATGATCAGGAATAGCCTTGGAAGTAGCAAAGGCCGAACTTGTTGTTATTAACGATGAGATCATTAAGACCGAACATCTGGAGTTGGCCTCTGCTGATAGTCCCGATGGATCTCTCATGATGGAAGAAAATAATGCTTCGTCTGGCCCCCCCAGAAATGATAAAGCTATATTGGGAACCGAATCTCCTCCTTTCTAAGAAAATGTGCCTTTCGCATGGGAAAATATTCCTCGAGCATCAACCTCAACACTGCCTCCTTCAGCCCCTACCTCTTAAAACTTGTTACCTTCACTTTATTTCAAAAATACTCCCGACGGACCATGGAGCGGACATGCCGTAACTTATCACGCGAGTTTTAATTTTATTCTTTTTTGTTTTGTTATCGGGTCACTTTTAGGCCCGGTTAGTATATTTTGTATCTGGGCTGGTTTCAGTCCAAAAAATATAAATGAAAGAACTTTTCCTTTTATTTTTTCGTAAGCTTTTTATCTTTCATTTACTTCCAGAAGCAAGTATTAGTTACAATTTCATTTGTAAGTTTACAATTACTCTGCTTTTGGAACCTAACTTTGAGGCTTACTTTACCGGAACATGCTAAGCTTTAGGAGTTTCAAAAGCTTCCTGACAATCTAAATTTAGTTCCGAAGATCTATTTTTCTTTTCAACTTATATCAGAGTTTCTCATGGCCGTTATAGTTAATTCAGGACCTGACTTGGTTCCGATCAACTTTAAACTCTAGTACTTTTTGTATCTGGAGTCTTAACTTTTTTGTTAAGGTTTTAATAAGAGTGGACCCTTATTTATAATGGTGTTGTAGAAGAAGATGTCTCTTGTTCTTTAAGGGAATTTTCTATAAGGTTTAAGATGCCATACATTTTATGCTCGTGATGACAAATATTTATCAATCATGAACACAAATTTCCATTAACTCATTTGACTTACAAATGTGAAGACAAGTACAAAAATAATTCGGCTGCCATCTAGTGTAGCCAATACGGTTACATATACTTTGATTTTATGCGGTCCCCAGCATCTGGGAAGTCCAAAGTATCAGGTGCTTGCTTGAAGCACTAAAATTTCATAAAATTTTCTTCACTTCATTTCGGGTGTATAGGCCCCCAGTGTTCGAGTGTTCATACTATGAAGACTTGGACACTGGATAGCTCTCCTCAATAGTAATATTATTAACATGCTTATTTCGTGGTGCTGATCATTAAAAATCTTGCCGAAAAAACCCAATCGTGACAAAAACCAGACAAAGGGAAAAATAGTACAGTGCATGCTTTGTCCTACTACACATAGTACTCTTTTTAATGACTTACATTTCAATTACTAGGAAGTGTATTTCCTTATAGGCCAGTCAACTGATAAACTCTTTTACCGGCAATACTGATGACCATATATGGCTCTTCCCAATTTGTGCCTAATTTCCCTGCATTATGCTCTGGGTACTATGAGTTACCCTTCGGAGCACCAAGTCCCCAAGTTTGAAGTGTCGAAGATTTGTGCACCTATTGTAGTAACACTATATTCTTTATTTTTGAGCTATCTTCTGGACGTATGCAAGGTCTAGGCATCCCTGTGGTAGACCTGGATGATGAAGGTCTTGAGAAAGAACAACCTTTAGATAGGAGAAGGAATGATGCTCCCCGACTTTTTGCGGAGTTAGAGATTGCCAACCATTGAGCCGACCATACCAATACATCTTTTTCCCATGAAAGCATTGGCATACGTCAGCCTTTGCATGCACCGATTGCTGCTATTCCCCTACCAATTACTAAAAAATCAGGGTTTCTTGTCATGCCAACAACTTCCTCTGAGGATGATTACGATATTTCGACTTTCCCAGATCGGATTTCTTCTCCATGTAGAAATGAGTACTTAGCCCCGATAGCTCAACCTGCAGAAATCCAGACCATAACATTTCAACTCCTTCCCAATTGTTACCTTTGTTCCAAGCCTTGGAGTGGCTAACTATATGAAATATGTGGATTTAAACAAGGACAATAGGAAGGCTCGTCGGGTGTCCATTGAGTACGTCATTAATAAGGGGATGCATATTGCAAGCAAGATATTATTTCTTTCTGATATGGTTGCTCTTTAATACTTCTGCACATCCTCTTATAATAATTGTAATTATCATCCAGACTAATTTATTATACAACAAGGGGCTCCAAAGAATGATTGAAGAGAAATCCACATTGATAATTGAAAGAGACAACACCGTTCACCGCTTGTTAGTTGCATAGGTGAAGCTTACCAAGGTTGATGAACTATGCGGCAAACTTAAGCAATTGAAGGAGGAAAAGGCCTATAGGCAACATGCCACTCTATATTAAGATCGGGTCGGGGATTGGTAGAATAAGTGGAATGAAGCATCAACTACCATGTCAGATTAATAATGCATTTATCTGGCCTGGAGGCCGACGTGGTCACCTTCTCTGAATGCATTCAAATCAAGGAAGCAGCGATAGAAGCCCTAAAGAAAGAGATATAGTCCCTGAGGTCCCGTATTTTTACTATGACTGCTCAAAATGAGATACATTGGGAAGGGATTGCTGAGTTGACCAGAGCTAACAAACTTCTCCATGCTACCAACACTGAGATCACTCATGCCATTCAAAGATGTCTAGGCCACCATCGACAGCTATACTCTGTCCACGATTAGGAATAGCCTTGGAAGTAGCAAAGGCCGAACTTGTTGTTATTAACGTGGAGATCATTAAGACCGAAGCTCAGATAGTCCTGATGGCTCTCTCATGATGGAAGAAAATAATGCTTCATCTGCCCCCCCCCCCAGAAATGATAAAGCTATATTGGGAACCGAATCTCCTTCTTTCTAAGAAAATGTGTATTTCTCATGGGAAAATATTCCCCGAGCATCAGCCTCAACACTGCCTCCTTCATCCCCTACCTCTTAAAACTTGTTACCTTCACTTTATTTCAAAAATACTCCCGACGGAACATGGAGCGGACATGCCGTAAATTATCACGCGAGTTTTAATTTTATTCTTTTTTGTTTTGTTATCGGGTCACTTTTAGGCCCGGTTAGTATCTTTTGTATCTGGGCTGGTTTCAGCCCAAAAAATATAAAAGAAAGAATTTTTCCTTTTATTTTTTCGTAAGCTTCTTATCTTTTATTTACTTCCAGAAGCAAGTATTAGTTACAATTTCATTTGTAAGTTTACAATTACTTTTCTTTCGGAACCTAACTTTGAGGCTTACGTTACCGGAACATGCTAAGCTTTAGGAGTTTTAAAAACATTCCGACAATCTCAGTTTAGTTCCTGTCACGTCCTTTTCCGACCGCGACATTATATCACTCCTCCTGTTTAGAAAGGTTAAAAAATAAATAATAAAATGCTAAAGTGTTAAAAAGTGCTAAAATGCTAAAAGGGGTGCTAGAAATTAAAATAGATGTTAAAAGGTTAAAGTAGGGTGCTAATGTGCTAAAAGTGCTAAGGGTTCGCGGAGTCGCCACCTAATTATTTTGAGTGAATTAGGACACCTAAATGTTAACTAGTTTATAGTAAACATTAGCTCCATTTTTTATGGTTTGCTAAACTTAATGAGATTCTGGGTGAGAGTTCTTTATTATCCTAAAGGGAAGGGGTCAGTCACCCTAGATGATCCGCTAACTTGCGGTTGTCCGTTCAAACCTAGGTTAATTATTTATGCTAAGGGAAATGCATGTTTTTGAAAAATATAGAAGATGCTCCAAATATTTTATAAAAGGGGGCATGTTGATAAAAGTTTATAAGACTAAGGCCATATAAAAAGTGCATTTATATTACTTATAAGGTAAATGACGCAAAGTTTATTTATGGACTAATCATGTGTACTTACTAGCTAAATTAATCCCGCTTAACCTGCGTACAATATAAAAAGGTGCTTAAGATGATTCTTTATTATGCATGATAGATTTCCTATATAATGTTAGATAAGAGTTTAGGGGGAAATTTGTTATAGATTTAGTAAGAAATAAAGTGTTGATTTTATGATGCAAGTTAAATTTTTTAGATTATTTTTGGCAAAATTTAGACATGCATAACAATCCTAAAAGACAAATAAAGTAGAAGTGCATTTCTAATTTTAAATTACCTTCCCACCTCATATGTTCAAAGGCTAATTGCTCTAAGTTTCCTATTAATTACAAAGTTATATTACAACAGCAAATAAGATATAAAAATGAGATAAGGAGGTTAAGAGAGTGAAGGGATTGAAGCGGATGACTCCGTCCTATTTGTTTTTCTAGGAATTGCCGAAGAGGGAACTTGATGGATGCAGATGCAGGCCTTCATTGACGAAAGTCGTGATGAGTCTCGCCATGAGACTCTTCATTTTTGCTCCAATGCATTTCATGTAAAAAAAAAACGATAAAGATTAGTTCATATCCAAAGGAATAGCCAAATAATCACACGCAAACTCAAACATATACACGATTCAATTTTAGTCGTACAGCAAAACTATTAGTTCAAACCATATAAAGTAAGCCTCGTATCTTGAATACAAGCTGATAGGCAGAAAGGCCCAAGACGTGAAATGCCAACTTAACAGCAAAGCCAATGATTTAAGAAATGTGGACGATAGGCCAACATGACAAAGTTCAGGTTTATTGGTTACACACTACTAAGAAGACCAGCAAGGAATTGTACAACGACAATCGGTAGTTGATATTTCACAATATGCATTAACAATGAGTTATTTAAAATGTGAAGCACATATCTGACTGCATTTACTATCATGTCCAAAGCTGTAATAATCTACTTGAATGCCTAGTTTCTTAACAGATGAGAACTGTACTTCCTTTAAAGTATATAACAAACCATTAGATACTTTCAAGTCCCTCTTGGGAGTCCCAAACAGGGGCGTTATTTAGGAAAAGAACCAAGACAAATTTCCTAGTTCCATTTCAGCTCAAATTAGACTTGGTACTTATGATTAATGCCTAAACAAGGTATCTATCCTCCAAATCAATAGTTAACTACTACCTTGAATCGTTTTTTTTTTACTTCTAATCTTCATTCTAACTGGTTCTAGATATTTTAAGAATTCAAACAGCGGCCGTCATCTCATTTTAACCCAATCATGCATCATGTTTTCCCCATAATCTCACTTCTTATTGGTTTACTAATCACACAAGTTTCAAATTGTCATATTAACACTATTTCAAGTATGAACAGGCTGCCCATTGACTGATATAGCTTCTGGCTACCGCATTCGACCATTTGTTCTGATTTAAACAATCCATAACCCGTCTAACAGCAAACTGAACATATTGAGGACTTTATTTGACTACTCGTGTTTGTAATCACACAATACATAAAGATAGCAAAATTTAAATAAAAGACTTAAATGGAGGGCATTCACCAATCCAAAGCAGGACTAATTAATCATGTATGGAACGACTCACTAAATGGCGAACACATTTAGCATATTCAAACTAATTCAAACATTCGGAGCAGATGTGAACCAATTGACTGAATCTATAACACACAATGATACAAAAAATGAAAATAATTGAGAGGCGATTGAGTTTACTAATCATCATTTTCAGCATGTCGCATTAAATGTAAATCTAATCAACAACTTAAGGCAAGAATATATCCAGATTAATTAAAGCAAACAGTTCAACATCATATTTGTGCGTTAATGAACACAACAATATGAATGAACAAACTAACACATGTTTAACACCCAAAAATACAGTAACACAGGAATGCGACGAAATCAATAGGAAGCTGATTTTACCTTCTCCGGGCTGCGAATCGGGGCAGCGTATCAAGTCATTGATCCACTCAGAGGTTTTATGCTATGCGATTGAAAGCGATGCGGTTTGTAATCGACTCTAGGTGCTGGTTTTCGATCTGCTTCTCTAGTGCTTTCCCTTTCATCCCCTCGCCGATTCTTTGTTGCTATTTTCTCTCGGGTTATTTAACTGATACTAAAATGATAATCGATGCCTACCGGTTTCGTATGTTAAAGGATGCTAACAGATTCTCTTCAGGTTCAAGGGTGTCCCTACATGTGTAGAAAACTTGATTTTATAGTCCCCAAATTGGGTTCCATTTTAGGGTAAGTTTTAAGACTGATTTTGGATAATATTTGGTATTGATTCTTACTGCGATTTTCCGTTTATTCGGATGCGATTTTGCGAGATTTGGGTGCGATTCACCGGATTCTCAGGTGAGAATCTCGGCTGGGGTCTTGGCGGCGATGGGGTGCGAGGGTAAGGGAGGTGCGGCGGGTTCTCTTTTTAGGTTTAGGTTTTTCTAAAGTTAGGGACGATGGGAAGGTAAAGGGCTGCTGGGGCGTGTGGGCTGAATATAGGATAGAGGGGTGCTGGGCCGCGGGTCGGCTGACAATAGTGGGCCGCGGGTTTGGGCTGGGTAAATTAAGGGTGGGCTGATTAGGTATTAGTTTTAGGAGTTAGTTTTATGTATTAGGTATTTAATTAGTGGTAAGTTATTTAAATACAACCCTATGTGTTTTATTAGCCTAAGCTTGAGTTTAAATTATTATAAAAAATAAAGACGGGCGTGCTATTTAATTAGTGCTTAACATTTTATAATGTGATGGCGTTATTAAAATCTTATTTGAATGGAGTTTAGATTATTAAATTATTTAAATGCTAAATGCAGATATGATATTTAAGGATTGCTTAATGCCTTTACGTAAAATGCGGTGCTATTATTTAAAATCTTATTTATTGTGCATTATTTATCATTGTTTAAGTTATGCTTGAGTTTAAATTATTACAATAGATTATGAAATTGTTTTGCATATTAATAAATACGTGTGTTCTATTTGACACGACGTTATTGCTAAATTATTTATTTTATATATTTATTTATTTATTTATTTATTTATTTATTTATTTATTTATTTATCCTTGAGAATTGTTTGAGTTTTAACTAATGAAAATAGGGCTTAAATTACGAAATAAAATTGCTTGTTATTAAAAGACGGATGCGGACGCGAGACTCAAGGTTTAAGACGCGGTGCCATTATTAAATTGCTTATTTGTGCCTGCATTAATGTATTATTGTTGCATTTTATTATAAAAATCATAAAAAAATATTTTGCAAAATTAGTGTAATTTTATAGTTAATGACTGGACGGGAGGGTCAAAATTGAGTGTCAACAACTTGTCCCTCTTTGTATGGAGATGATGGAAGAATCTTCGGACAAAGACGTTGACTTATAGCCAATTTTGTCTCGATCCTCATAATTAAAAATGTTGGGCAATTAGACAAGGCTGACGCAAAATTCAAAATTTGTCCCAGTGTCGAGTTACGACGACACTGGGCAACCATGGTCAAATACCAAAAGCGCCGACGGACTCAAATTTGTCCGGTGTCGAGTTATGGCGACATGGCGCGTGTAAAAATAAAAATAAAGCGGCGAACACGGGTATAACGACATCGACTTATGATGCTGGGTTTATGGTGGTGTGGAGATGAGTGGACCGACGCTTGAGGCCGCTTCTGCCATTCGTTGGGAAGATTGGCCCCCCAACAAATTGCTCCGGTTCGCTGTAAGAGAAAATCCACGTTGTGCTCCTGCTCCTGCATGCTAAGACTTAAACAAACGGTTAGTGCATAACTGTTATGGCAAAAAATGGTAGTGCATGAATTTATAAGTAATGTAATTCTAAGAATAGAGAGGTTATCCTGTAACAATGTGATGCCTGTTGTATTGATGTGATGCTGCAAATGCTGTAATTTCGCCCTTGCACGGACGCGTTGCGATTGTGAATGTAGACATGTTGTCATTGCTGCAAGTGCCCCTGTATACTAAAGCTCAAGAAAGAGTTAGTGCGTAATTGCTAAGACAGAATAATAAAGCATGAATAAGAAGTGCAATCTGAGAGTAGAGAAATTGTTCTTGCGTAGATGTGGTATGTTGATGACGTCGTTTTGGACGTGGCATTGTTTTCGTACGGACGTCGTTTCGGACTCTGCATCATTTTCGGACTCGGCGTCGTTTCGGACTCTGCGTCATTTTCGGACTCGGCGTCGTTTTCGGACTCAGCGTCGTTTTCGGACATGGCGTCGTTTTCGGACGTGGCGTCATTTTCGGACGTGGCATCGTTTTTGGACTCGGCGTCGTTTTCGGACGTGGCATCGTTTTCGGACGTGGCGTCGTTTTCGGACTTG
Source organism: Przewalskia tangutica (assembly GCA_029844215.1). NCBI lineage: Eukaryota > Viridiplantae > Streptophyta > Magnoliopsida > Solanales > Solanaceae > Przewalskia > Przewalskia tangutica. Next base: position 36,719,079 of record CM056731.1, on the reverse strand, counting down.
GCGTCGTTTTCGGACTGGGCGTCGTTTTTAGACTTTGGTGTCGTTTTCGGACTGGGCGTCGTTTTGGACTTTGGCGTCATTTTCGGACTCTGGCGTAGTTTTCGGACTTGGCGTCGTTTTCGGACTGGGCGTCGTTTTTGGACTTTGGTGTCGTTTTCGGACTGGGCGTCGTTTTTGGACTTTGGCATCGTTTTCGGACTCTGACGTCGTTTTCGGACTCTGGCGTCGTTTGACTGGCGTCGTTTGACTTCAGGTCGTTTGATTCGTGTCATTTTCGGACGTGGCGTCGTTTTCGGACTGGGCGTCGTTTTTTGGACTTTGGCGTCATTTTCGGACTCTAGCGTCGTTTTCGAATTCGACATCATTTTCGGACTGGGCGTCGTTTTTTGGACTTTGGCTTCGTTTTCGGACTCTAGCGTCGTTTTCGGATTCGGCATCGTTTTCGGACTCGGCGTCATTTTCGGACGTGGCGTCGTTTTCGGACGTGGCGTCGTTTTTGGACTCGGCGTCGTTTTCGGACTCGGTGTCGATTTCGGACATCGGCGTCGTTTTCGGACTCGGCATCGTTTTCAGATTCGACGTTGAGGGCGTCATTGCGTAGACGTAATGCTGATGACATCGTTTCCTGGACGTATTGTTGCTGGCGTCGTTGCGTAGACGTAGTGCTGCTGGCGTTATTGCGTAGACATAATGCTGACGACGTCGTTGCCTGGACGTGTTGCTGCTGCTCCCGTAGAATAAATGCTCATGCAAGCTAAGTTTGAGAAAAACTAGTGGATAACTGTTAAGACAAAATGATAAATATATGAGAAATGCAATTCTGTGAGTAGGGATGTCGTCCCTGTATGATATGTGGGGTGTTTCGAGTGTGGTATGGTTCGTCATGATGTCTTTGTTGTGTGTTTGTGCACTGCATGGATTGCAATTTGACTCTAGGTCCGAGCTGATGCGCTAGACTTTGTTGCGGGATTTGAATTTTGATTGTTGATGTGCATGCATCAGCCTTCTTTCTGCTTCTGCTAATATGAAGAACTTTTGTTGTATTTTCTGCTTCTGCTAATATGAAGAAACTTTTGTTGTATCTTCTGCTAATATGAAGAACCTGCGCTCAAAGAAAATTTGTGAGTTTGAGGGGGGTGGTTGATTCGCATTGACTTTGTAGTTTTGACTCTTGATGTTCGGACGTCTGCCTTGTTTGGACTCATAACCCCTGCCTGGTTTCCTGCCTTGTCCCAGTTTTGAATTTGCAAAGGGCGTTTATCCTAAAGTGGGTCTCCATGGGGTTGCTTGTATATTATGTGTGTTTTCGTTATTTTCAAAAATAAGGGAAGGTTTCCTAATGGTGGGACCGAAGCCGATTTAGGCCGCCTACGTATCCCCATGAGGAAATCAGGTCATGACGTAGTTCATTACAAGCGAAATTGGGTAGAATTAAAATTTCTAAAGGTGGGACCGAAGCCGAAACGGCCGCCTACGTATCCACCAAGGGAATCAGGTCAAACGTAGTTCCATTTTATTACATATAAAGGGCAAAATATATTAAACTAACTATTTCAGGACTCGGCGGGCCAAGGCAGGGGCATGAGTCCACTTCTTCTTGCTTTGTGTCTTCAATGGCTGAGTCTTCAGCAGGATCATCTCTTGCAGCACACGACTAAACGAATGACTTATTCAATGGTTAAACAATCTCCGGCAAGGAGCACCTCATTTTCTCTGACGGTTGGTCGATGACTCAACTTTCTTCCCTTTTCGGGCTGGCGTAATAGTCTCTTCCAGACTGTCTTCTTCATTTTTAGCTATCATGTTCACATGGGAATCTTCATAACCCGGAAGAAGGTTATTGTTTGCGTTGAGAGGAGCATCTTTCAGCTGAATGGCTCCCTCTTCGATTAACTCTTCTATTTTTTCCTTGTGTGTATAGCAATTGTCGATGTCGTGTCCCTCGGCACCGGAGTGGTATGCGCAATATTTGGTTCTATCGTGCCCTCGGGAAGTAGGCCTGGGGGTATTTCGAATCGCCGAGTATTCTGCGCCGCCTTCTCATACACTTGGGCTATGGGTATAGGTTCTGGTTGGCTTTCTCTCAGCATCTATGAGGGGTTTGGGTCCGTTTGGGGTGCGGGTTCGTGATTGTGGTGAGTATTTTGGGTATGCTGGTTGGGTATGGTAAACAGGAGATGGGGTGGCGCAGTGCTGATAATATGACTGTGGATTTTGAGTGTTTTGGTTATGGTAAGAAGGAGGTGGGCTTTGATACACTGGAAGCTGTTCTGGCCTATGCTCCTGAATGACCATGATAGAGGGTGATGCATCTCTTCTCCTCTGGGAGGTACCTCCGATGGTATTTGACTACACTGCTCTGCTAGTTGCTTGTAGGGCTGTCAGGTTTGTAATCCTGCCTGTCTTAATGCCTTCTTCCACGAAGTCGCCCATTCTTATGACTTCTGCAAAACTTCGCCCAATTACACTGATCATCCTTTCATAATACGTCACGTCTTTTAACGACTGCACGAACAAGGTGGTCATTTCGCTCTCTGCCATTGGAGGTTGGACCTTTGCTGCTTCTGATTGCCACCTCAGGGCGTATTCCCTGAAAGTTTCTGTGGATTTCTTTTCAAGTTTCATAAGATAAAATCTATCTGTGACAGTGTCAGTGTTGAATCTGAATCTATCCATGAAATCTTGTGCCATGGCATTCCAACCGTCCCATTTTCGAGGGTCTTGGCATGTGTACCAGTCCAGCACCTCGCCGGTTAGACTCCTGATGAATAGTTTCATGATGATTGCTTGATTTTTTCCAACTCCAATCAATTTATCGCAATTTGACCTTAGATGAGCTCGAGGATTCCCTTTTACATCGAACATGTCAAATTTGGGCACCCTGTACCCCACAGGTAATTCGACGTTGGGGTGCATACATAAGTTTTCATATTCTAAACCTTCCTCCCCCTTGTTCATCTGAATGCTTTTGAATGCCTCTTTCAAGCTACAGATTTCTTTTGCCACATTTTCGTCTGCTCTAGCTCGAGTCTGCCGCTCCACTTCCTTGTATTGATCTGTCTCTTGAGAGGATACATGCACAATAAATGGTTGGGTTTCGGTCGGATGTGCTAATGCCCATTTTGTTTGTTAGGACTAGTGATGTATGTCATCTACTCGTATTGGGTGGCTTGGCAATTTGGGTTGAGTGGGGAGATATAAGTAGGTGGAGGTTGAGATGTGTATGTAGTAAACAGATCATTTTGGAGGTCGGTTTGCAAATTGACCGGGCGAGTGACGTTTTGGTGTGAGCTGGTATGTTGCGGCCCCTGCTGGGAGCTTTGGGGAAGTGGAGGCTCAAGGGCTTGTGATACGATTGCATTTTTCCTTTGCTCTGGGAGTGGTGCATTCAAGCTAATAGACAGGTTTGTGATATTTCGGAGCCTTTCTATTTCGGCTTGCATGACTTCCATTTGCTGCAATAGTTTGGCGAGGTGTTGATCATTGGTGTTTCTCCTTTCTAACGCCTCTGCATCCTTTACAGGAACGGGGACGAGTCCTAAGTTGTTTCGTTCTAGTGCCTCTGGATTAGTCATTTATGATTGTGCTTCTACCAGTCAACACGAATCAACCTTTTGGGGATAAGCTAGGCAAAATAACCCTCTAACAAATGAAGCAAACCAAGTTAGTATAATATGCAAAGAGTTGCAGGCAATATATAATAATAAGCAAATTGCAAATCAAGTGTGTGCTCTAACATGTTTGGGACCTCTTTATGCCAGAGGTAGGCCTAAACGTCACATATGCGAGGTTATGATGGATTTGTCCAAGCCGTCCAACTGTAATGCTTTCGTTGGAAATGGCGACCAAATGACGGTGCACTTTTTTCAATTTCGGCACGTCATGATTGGGTTTGGATTTGTCTATCATTGTCACGCTACACATAATATGCTGGTTGGTCGTTGGGTTGAGAAACCCGTCGACAAGTTTGGTATCTTCCTAATTGTGGTGTCGATACCAAGGACCGACCCACCTAAGGTAAATGCATGCATGCCTTAAAATAAAGGGTGGTATAGCTCTATCCTGGGTTTCTAAGATTTGGCTTTACTAGACGCAAGGTTCCCGAGCGGACAACTCGAGTGAGAAGGCTACGCGGCCACCGGTTAGACCGGACACTCCACGTATATTACCAACTCTCCTAAATTTGGGTTTTGAAGAAAGAATTTTCTTTGATGCACTGCCGCACCTCACATGTGGTGTGTGATAGTGTGAATTTTCCAGAGTGGAAGAAATATGAGCGGAATGCCAGTTTAAGGAAAGCAGTAAAACAAATAGCAATTAAAATAAATAAAACAAAATACAGCACACAAAAATTAAATGCAAAAATAATGGCCAAATAATAACCCTAGGTCTGTTGTGGTTAAGAACCTTAAATCCCCAGCGGAGTCTGCCATTTCTGTCACGCCCTTTTGCGACCGCGACATTATATCACTCCTCATGTTTAGAAAGGTTAGAAAATAAATAATAAAATGCTAAAGTGTTAAAAAGTGCTAAAATGCTAAAAGGGGTGCTAGAAAGTAAAAGAGATGTTAAAAGGTTAAAGTAGGGTGCTAAGGTGCTAAAAGTGCTAAGGGTTCGCGGAGTCGCCACCTAATTATTTTGAGTGAATTAGAACACCTAAATGTTAACTAGTTTAGAGTAAACATTAGCTCCATTTTTACCCTAGATGATCCGCTAACTTGCGGTTGTCCGTTCAAACCTAGGTTAATTATTTATGCTAAGGGAAATGCATGTTTTTGAAAAATATAGAAGATGCTCCAAATATTTTATAAAAGGGGGCATGTTGATAAAAGTTTATAAGACTAAGGCCATATAAAAAGTACATTTATATTACTTATATTTGTTGGTCCGCTTGACGTTGGAGGCAATATTTGTATAAAGGGTCTAGATCCTGGAGGCAGTCCCCGAGACCAAGATAGCCTTCTTTTTCACCTATGGGGTTACTCCAAGCCAGAAACCAGCCACAAAGTCTGCTAGGACTTACGACTTTATCGCATTCCAGGGTCTATATTCAATGTTAAATTTATTTTATTCTACTGCCTATTTATCCAAGCGCCCGAAAATTTTAAACTTATGCAACAAATTATAAAGAAGGAATGTAGTTACTACGACAGTTGGGTGGTGATCGGTGTATTTTGTATACACCTTTTGAGTCTGTTTTAGTTAGTCTTTTGTCCCATTTTGCACATATAAGTGTCGTATTAGGATAGTTTTTCTTTCTATTGAGTCAAAGTGGTTGAAATGGCCAAATGGCGAAAAAGGAGCAAAAAGAGGGCAAAAGAGGAGATGCCAGAGATGAAAACAGAGAAAGTGGCGAACAAGGCAAAAATCGAAGCGGGCGCGGCGCCATCATTCGAGAAGCGCGAAGATCCAGCGCGGCGCCTTAAAAAATGGCCGCGCGCCACTATCGAAGAGGACAGAACTTCGGCGCGCGCCTCGAAGACGAAGCGGGCGCGGCGCCAAACATCCGAGAGCTACAGAAGATTCAGCCGCGGCGCCTCGCAGCAGATATCGGGCGGCACCAAAACACCCGACGGATCGCAACTTCCGGCCGCGCGCTATCTGCAGGCCGCGGCCGACGCGGAAAAAATTAGGTCTTTGACGGATTTTTGGGCCAGCTGCGCAGGAAAAGAAGGAGGCGTTTTAAACCTATAAGGAGAACCCTAGGCGGTTTTTAGGGTTCCCTTTCTTGACAACACAAGATTTTCTTGCTAGGAGATGGAGACCTAAACTTAGTAATTTCTTTCCTTTTTCTTTTCTTTAATTCAGTTTTGCATGATGAACTTGGAATTAGTTCTTGTCATCTTTATGGCTAGGAACTAATTCTCCTATAGGCTTTCTATGTTGAACTTCTTGAAACTTATGTTATAAATTAATGCACGCTTATGGTTATTTTTCTTATTGAGAGATCTATCCAATAATTGAGTTGAATTCTTGGTAGCTAATTGACAACTAGTTATCACTATATGATTTCTAATCGATTCTAAAAGGGGATTGTGAATATGCTATAAGTTGGGTAGACAGGCTTGAATTGAGGATGAAAATACCTCAATTAGTTTTGTAGCGTTGATGAGAGGCTTAACAACCCTAATTTTGCGCATTGTGCGTGACGGTCAACTAGGTTTTTGTTCTTAATCCTCCTATAGAGTTACCCTTATCGTAAAGTTAGGTAAGGAACAATACTGGGGTTGAGTGTTTATATAACCCTAACGGGAGTATAAAACGATTTCGTAAACCTGCTTTCTCCAAAAGAAGAACACCATAAGTAATGCATTAGTAAGTAGCATAAGCGGATAGTGAGGATACATAGAAGCCCTATTCTCATCACATCTGAAGTAATTCTTTATATTTACTTGTCTTTAATGATTCTTAGTTATAAACAAAATAATCAATCATTAATTCACCAAATAGATACTAGAAAATAGATAGTTGGTACTTGAACCCTAATCCTAGAGGACGATATTCGGTCTTATCTAAGACTATACTACTTGATACGATAACGTGCACTTGCGTTTAAAAGTGTGTGCATATTACGCGCATCAGGTGGCATTGAAAATATGATCAAAGCTTTTGAAACAATATTACTAAGTCAAAATTCAGTCTTTTGAGTAACGGGTATCGGATCTCGGCCCCTAAAATTACTCTACTTACGTAACAGATAGGAGATTACATATCTTTTTCCTCCTGTAGTAGAACTGCACTTACCACTACCTTTGAGACCACCAAATATATAAGTAATTATTCTCCGTCCTTTTAGCTTTGACATGGGCGGATGACTGGATAGGTAAGTTTTCAGGTCCCGTAATGCCTGTTGGCACTCGGGTGTCGAAATAAAATTGTTTTTCTTCTTTAGAAGTGAAAAAAACTTATGATATTTTTCTAACGACTGGGAGATAAACCTGCTTAGAGGCGCCACTATCCTGGTCAGCCGCTACTTTGCTTTCACATCTTTAAGTGTGTCAGGTATATCTTTGATTGTCTTTATTTTATCAAGGTTTATCTCGATCTATCTCTGGAAAACCAAGAAACCCTAAAATTTACCGGAGTCAACCCTAAAAGCACACTTCTCGGGGTTTAGCTTCATATTATATTTCCTCAGCACCTCAAAGATTTTCTGCAAATGACTTAAATGGTCCCTTGCACGAAGACTCTTAACAAGCATATCATCTATGTATACTTTCATTATTTTTTCTATTTATTTTTCAAACATTTTATTTATTAACCTCTGATAAGTATCCTTGACAATTTTAGTCCAAAAGGCATAATATTATAACAATAGGTGCCGAAAGTGGTTAAAAAGATATTTTTCTTGGTCTTCCGGGTGTATCCTTGTTTCGTGCTTTTCTTCAATCCAGCTATCGGTGAGACCATCACTACACGGCCCCCTTCCTTGTTTCCAACTTGCGCTAGTGCGCTCATCCGCTGCTTGTCCTTAATTGGATATACCCGGAATACACATAGAGAAAACTCATGATCTTGTGTTCGGCCGTATCATGATCATTTAATCTATTTTCGGTAGCGGAAATAAATCTTTAGGACATGCTTTATTCAAATCCTTATAATCAATGCACATTCTAATTTATTTCCCCTTTAGGTACTACAACTACGTTTGTTAACCAAATTCGAATATTTTTCTTCCTGGATTGATTCTATAGTAATCTAGCTACCTATTCTTTAACAAACCTGTTGTGGAGTTCGACGATCAGTTATTTTTTCTGTTACACTGGAGAGAAACTGAGATTCAGGCCCAATTTATGAGTTGTGACTTCTGGAGGGATGCCTGTCATATCTTCATGAGATCATGCAAAGTAATTAAAGTTAGATATAAGATATTTAATAATAACTTCATGAGCCCTGGGGTTAACCTGGTTCCCATGTATACTTTCCTATCGGGAGGTTTCGGGTGTAGTGCAATATGCTCAAGTTCTTCTACTGTGGACTTGGTGGCATCTGACTCATCAGGTACCTAGAAATACCTTGGCACTTGGTACCGATATGAAAACTTCTCCTCCGAATAGGTTGATTCTGTTTCTATTGGTGGAACCTGGTGAACATCCTCTGGTACTGGTTTCACTTCATGTAATTGTTATTTAGAGTATGTCACCACCTCTGGTTCTCCGATGACGTACATCTACATGGCAGCTCACCTCGAATTTGTTGAATCCCTTCTGGTGTAGAAAATTTAACCAACATATGTAGTGTTTATGGGACTGCCTCCATATCATGTATCCAAGGTCTTTCGAATATGGCATTATACATTATGTCACCATCTATGACATCAAATTTTGTTACCTTAATGACTCTCACCGTGTTCACCGGTAAATTCACTTCACCATTAGTGGTTTCGCTTGATATATTGAAACCTGAGAGGGTTATGGAAGTTAGAACTATCTTGTCTGTCAGTTTCATTTATTCTACCACTTTCAGCTGAATTATATTATCCGAGCTCCCCCGATCGATCAGAAACTTTTTCACCTGGAAGAAGTCAATATGTACCGTGACCACCAGTGCATCATTATGAAGCAAGATTACATTGGGAGCATATTCTTCGATGAATGTGATATTATGTTCATCAGGTATCTCCCAGAATCTCTTTTCCCGAGTTGTGGAGATTTTTGTCTTTTAGCCGTAGTAAACGATGTAGAAGAATCATTGACCCGCCAAAGATCATATTTATAACATAAGGTGTCACATCTAAATTTGATTTACCTTCGACGGGAGGTCCCCACTCATAATTGTTGCGAGCTCTCTCACTCAAATATTCTCGGAGGTAGCCCCTGCTTAGCATTCCTGCTACCTCTTTTCCTAGATGTCTGCAATCCATAGTTTTTTTTCGTGAGTGCCATGGAAATCGCACCAATCAGACTGATCTCTTTTGTTTGGATCAGATTGCAATGATTTAGGTGGTCGAGACGCCGGATGAGTTCTTAGTACTGCCGCTATTTGTTCTTCATCAATGTTGAAGGTATACTTGGATAATTTTAGGTACCCGATACCCTTAAATGGGTTACCTTTATCAGAGTTCACCAACCCTTGATTACGCCCGGGACCTTCTTTGTTATTTGACTTTTCAACTGAATAAAATCTTTTTCCACCTCCCTGCTTTTCGGGGGTAGAATAAGGTTGGAAGTAATTTTTTGAGGAATTTTGACCGGCACCAGCTTCTTTGTCAGACTTTCCAAAGATACTCCCGGCTTTAGATCCAAGCATATCATCCTCAATACATATCTTAAACTCATACCGATTGTGCAAATTCTCCCAAGTTGTAGCCTGAAATTCCAAGAGATATTCCTTGAGCTTCTAGGAGGCATCAGAACTTAAAGGGTTCAAACCCTTTGTGAAAGCCCTTGCAACCCATTCATCCGAGACTGTAGATAACAACATCCGCTCCTTCTGAAATCGTGTGATGAAGTCCCTAAGGAGTTTTTTTTCTCTTTGTGAAACACAATAGATATCCGCTTTGCTTGTCTTCACCTTTTAAGTCCCCACATGAGCTTTTATGACCATGTCGGTGAGCTGGCGACGATTCGTTTGAATGCTCAGGGAGTTGTGAATACCATGTCAAAGCTCCCTTAGCAAGTGTTTCAACAAACTTCTTGATCAAAATCGATTCTATTTCATATCCTCTTAGATCATTTCCTTTCACGACCGTAGTATAGGCCATTATATGCTCATGTGGATCAGTTGTACCATCATATTTGACTACAAAAGAAATTTTAAACATGTTGGGAATTAGTTTGGGCGCAGCCTCTAACTTATACGTTAACTGAATATATTTCTTTGCGTTTAGACCATCAAGCACAAGAGGAGCCCCTGGTATTTGGTGTCGACTTTGCGCATCATGTCTTTCATGAATTTTAAGACCTTTTCCTGAAACGAATATTTAGGGGCGACTTTAATTTTTGAACCATCATTTCTCGATCTCCTCTGGTCATTACCAGGTCTCTATTAGCATTTGATGGAGCCACCAGTTCGTCTGTTGGAGTACTGCCAACATTCTTTGACATGTACTCTGCTTGAAACGGCATGAGACGCTCCAACTGCTCACTCATAGCAGCATTCTGCGCCCTAAGATTTTGTATGACTTCTGCACGTGTCTCGTCAGTGGGAACATCCTCATGTCAAGTCTGTCCGCCTCCGAAAGTGGCTCCGTCTGCAAACATCGAGTCCCCTGGTGTTGTGGTTCCTATTGGCAGACCATCCGTTCCCAGTGGGACATTGCTCGTGTTATTTATGATGTTGCGACTACTTCCGTGTTCTCTGATTTTTGTTATCTATTTTACCTAAACAAGAAATAAGACTTAAAGAAAAAAATAGATTTGTAGAGGGGTCACTTGTGATATCACAATTATCCAGGCCCCACGGTGGGCGTCAAACTGTTTATACGTAAAACAGTACAGTTGAATTTGTATACGTGGTCAAGGACACTGGATTTCAAGTGAAACATTTGATAGTAATTCTAGATAAAATACACGATAATTAAGCAATAACAAGCTAACATAAAAAATGATTAGCCCGAGCCTTGTGACAATTTCTGGGTTGAGTTACGTCAATGTGTATGCAAGCACAAAGATCGAGAGAATATGAGTAAGTGTATTACAATAACTAGAATTTGATCCTTTACAATGGAACAATGTGTCCTATTTATACTGAGCTATACGGTTACACAACCCACGAAATATGCTCTCATTAATGCAGATGAATGAATATTATAATAATTGAATAATTAGTGTCTCAATAAATATCATTAATGCTCTATTGAAAGACGAATGACCGGTTCAGTAACGGTTGTCCGTTGAAATCGTAACAACTGTCTGTTGCATTCCAAACGGCTCTCCGACCTTCTGTATTACCGGTACCAGCTTTGCATATAACGCTTCCAGTATCACTCACATTTAATCGGTAGTGCTTCAGGATGACGTGGCTTCGACTCAGCACCGTGTTTCACGTGTTATACTATAATTTGTATAATTTTCTTATACAAATTTTGCCTATACAATATGCATTTATGTAGAGCGAGCCGGTAATTAATACTCCCTCTGTTCCACAATACATGATTGTCTAGGAATAAAGTGTTTTATTAAGGGATTGTGATAGTTTACTAATATACCCTACAATCATTAAAAGCAAATCAATCATTACATATTTATCTCATAAAAAATACTTTCAAAATACTATGAATTAGTGGTAAAATGGAGAAAATAAGATTAAAACTATATTGAAATTGCAAACAATCAACTATTGTGAAAAAATAAAAAATTTCTAGATAATCATGTATTTTGAAACGGAGGGAGTAGTAAACAAGTACAAATACTTAAAAAATCAGTTTTTGTTTTCATTATCACAAAATAGATAATACAGATAAGAAGTAACTGATTCCTATTCTTTCTTGGAAAGAGAAAAATAAGTGTATGTGATATTCACAGCCTGTCATGATAATTCTGCAGTTAGGTAAAAGATTAAAATTCTAAAGTAGTAAATTCTTATATTTTGATTAAACTTTTACAGCAATAAGATGAGAGTAGTTAGTTACTTCCAAGGTTCAGCCAACACCCCTAAAGTCTAAATTATTCAGGAGGAAATTGGGTAATTAATACCCCAGAAAGTCGTAAGGGGACATAAAGAGGATTATCCGTGACTAAGACGCATTTTCCACGACTTTCTTTTTGACCAAACTTATTTGGTTACAGTCTTAGTGAGATAGATATGTTTCTCACTATATTCTTATTTTCTAACAGAATGTAACAAAAGACTTGCTTCCTTGGAGTAGAGGCTGATTGGACATGCTAATGAGCTGGTTAAAACAGGTTAAAATAAGCATTTTTGTCTTATTTATTATGTGTTAGATATAATTAGTAATAAATATGCGTATAAGTCAAAAAACATATGTTGATTAACTCTAACTTATAACTTTTTAGCTTAAACATTTTGTATAATATTTTTGTAATCTCCAAACATATCAATTACTAATACATACCACATCCAATCCAAAATACTTCTTGTTTTAAAGGCACATGAATTAAGCAATTCACTTACTCCTAAAAATTAAGAGGATTTTGACTAAAATATTCTTAGTTATGATTTTCTTTTCTTTTTAGGTTGACATAATTATAATTAAATTTGTATACTGAATTAAGAATGAGTCAAGGACAAATTTGAGAAAATGAATTAAATATTTTCTTAGTTTTGTGAAACATCAATTAATTTGAAACAAACTTTTAAAGGCTAAAAATAAATTATTTTGGACTTGAGGGAGTACTTAATATAAATTCACTACTTCAATTCAAATACATAACAATTGCTCTTCTTTTATGTTTATCAACTATTTTGATTATTGAACGTGTACGTGAAATAGCTCATGGTAAAACAATGTTAGTCGACGGGGAAAATGGAGTCAAAATCCGCGTAGATAATTTGTTTCGCCGGTGGTGAAAAAGTAGCAATTACGCGTCAATAAATAAATTATATCGTGTTGAATTTGAATCCAATAAGAAGAGAACAAACAAATGGCCGATGGACACACATTTTCTCTCTCAACTCTAAAGTCTCATACCTAATGAAATGCCCCCATTTGCCGCACTTCCCCATCCATACACTCCCCTACCTATTGATCATCATGTCCCATTCAAATATTTTCTACTATTCTCCTCCTATACACAATAGGTTTTTTTTTGTGGTGTGGACCATGAAAATCTAGCAAAGAAATTTGAAGAGAAGAGATTTGATTGAGTGGATTTTAGTACTTTTTGGCTTAATAGTTCACCATTTGAAATTTACTGATTAATTTAAGTTTATGTCATGTATGACTGGTTAAAAATAAAAACATTTTCTATCAAAAAATTAGCAATTCCCAATATTGGAATTTAAGTATCTAATTAATTATATTGTTAGGATGCTATATATAACTTTGTTACATACCTCCTAGTTTTAGTGAAAGAGTTTTGGAATGTTTTCCTTAATCTTATTCATCATAAATGGTAATAATATATATACCAAGTAACAATTAATAGGAAGATTAAGTCTTCTCTAAAATCCTCCTATACTATCCCATAATATATTTCTATATTAATATTATTTTGTCCCCTACATTAATACATAGTACTATTTACCATATACATAAGATTCTACATAATTATATTATTAATAGTAATTAATAATATATATTCTAACACTCCCCCGCAGTCGAAGCCGGAGGAGGACGAATGCTGAGACTGTCCCGAAATTCTTCAAATAAGATCAGCGGAAGCCCTTTTGTGAAAATATCTGCGATCTGATGTAGCGTCGGGACATGTAACACTCGCACTTGTCCGCGAGCCACCTTTTCACGGACAAAATGAATATCTAACTCAATATGCTTAGTGCGTTGATGATGGATTGGATTCCCGGAGAGATAAATTGCACTAATGTTATCACAAAGATACCATAGTTCTTTGTCGAATCAGACAACGAAGCTCAAGTAAAAGATTCTGAATTCAGCATGAGTCAGACACAACATTGGCTACCGCATCGATTCACTTTCAAAGATCGAACGTGATATCGCTGGTTACTCGAGGACCATGATATTAAATTATCATCGGCGAAGACGCAATAACCGGAGGTGGGCGTGCAGTGTCTGACATCCCGCCTACCGATCTGTGTAAGTGACAAGCTTGGACATGGAAGAGGGGTACAGATGCAATCCATAATTCAGAGTGCCCTGAATATATCGCACAATGCGTTTGAGTGCATGCATATGTTCTTCCATTGGATTGTGCATGAACATACACACTTGTTGTATTGCATAGGTAATATCTGGCCTGGTGAATGTGAGATATTGCAAAGCTCCTGCCAAGCTGCGATACAATGTCGGATTGGCAAATGGGTTGCTGGATATGACACTCAATTTTGACTTGGTATCTACTGGAGTTGCGGAATGTTTTCAAGATGACATTCCAACCCGTTCTACGATCTCTGAGGCATACTTCTTTTGTGAAAGAAATAAACCACCTGCATGGCGTGTCACAGCAATTCCTAGAAAGTAGTGAAGCGGACCAAGATCCTTCATAGCAAATTCGAAACTCAGCTTGGACATGATATTCTTGCGAAGAGAGTCTGAAGAGGCTGTTAGGATAATATCATCTACATATAAGAGAATATAAGCAGTATGATTATCCTGGTGATAAATAAATAGTGAATTATCCGAACGGTTGTTTGAGAAACCCATGTTGAACACAAAATCCGCAAACCGCTTGTACCAAGTCCTGGGAGCCTGTTTGAGACCATATAATGATTTTTTAAGTAAACACACATGATTGGGATATTGAGAATCTCTGTACCCCAATGGTTGGTGCATGTATATAGTCTCACTCAAGTGTCCATGTAAGAAGACATTCTTGACATCCAATTGATGAAGTAACCATCCTTTTGAGAGGGCTAGACTGAGAACAATTCTGATGGTTGCTGGTTTAACCACTGGACTGAATGTCTCGCCGCAATCTAATCCCACCTGTTGAGTCTTGCCATCACCTACAAGTCGGGCCTTATGCCTCTCAAAAGAACCATCAGATTTTTATTTATGGCTAAAAATCCACATAGAACGAATTATATTAGCATTAGATGGACGAGGTACTAACTCCCATGTCCTATTTTTAATTAGAGCATGATATTCATCATTCATGGCCATTTTCTAATTAGGATCTTTTAGAGAAGACACAGGGTTACAAGGCAAATGTGATTTCGAGACTTGAGTGTGTAAATTGTATTTGGCATTGGGTTTTTTAATTCCATGTTGACTACGGGTGACTGACCGGTTTAGTGGGCGATGGATCGACGCCATCGCCGAGAGCGAGGCAAATGAACGCCACCGCCGTGATATTTTCTCAAGGCTTGTAGTGGCCGGACGGCCGCTGGTGTGGAATTGGGCTGGATTTGCGAGCGCCCAACCGGCGGGCAATTGGTCCGCGAGAAGGATCCTTGACCGGGCCGCGAATCATGGCCCGGGCCACTGGATCAGTATTTTTCGAGCCGCCGACCATCGGTCCTTGGTCCAGTGGGCCCAACTGCGTTGATCCAGCATTTTTTGTGGGCCCCGGGCTGTGAAAAAAATGAGTTAGATACGGGAGTCTATCATTATCCAAAAAATCATAAGTATTAGTCCCGGTGTCATGTATCTTGGCAAAAGGAAATTGTGATTCATCAAAAATTACATGACGGCATATAATCATACGTTTGGAAGAAATGTCATAACACATGTAACCACTGTGATTCGTAGGATATCCAAGACATACAGTGAAGCAGGGTTGAAGTTTTGTGATTGTGGTGGATGGAAATAGAGGGTAGCAAAGACAACCAAATACTCTCAAATGATGATATGAGGGCTCTCGTAAGTAAAGTATTTTTAGTGGAGCTTGGTAAGACATGTTTTTATGGGGAAGGATAATCAACATGTAGGTTGCCATTTGAAGCGCATGATGCCAAAAAATGGGGGGTATAGAAGCATGAGCGAGAGATGTTCTCACAATATTGTTTATGGTTCTAATTTTGCGTTCTGCCTTCCCATTTTGTGAAGAGGTGTGAGGACAGGATAAACGAAATTGTAAACCATCTGTTTTGAAAAAATCCCAAAACTGATTATTGTCAAATTCCCTCCCATTGTCACATTGAATACTTTTAATCTCCCGTTCAAACTGAGTTCAGATGAATGCTCTAAAGTTTAGAAAAGTGGAAAACACTTGTGATTTTTTCGACAAAAGGAATGTCCACAAATAATTAGAGTAGTCATCAAGAAACAGTAAATAATACCTATGACCTGAGGAACTCAAAACAGGTGATGTCCAAATATCACAATGTAAAATATCAAATGACATAGTAGTGCATGAAGTAGAAGAAGTAAATGACAATCTAACATGTTTACCAAGGGCACAAGCATGACACTTATTCAAAAAACGAGTTTGAGTACATGAAATAAAATTTGTTTTGTTTAAGAGAGGCCAAAACGGACTCCCCCGGATGTTCCAAACGTTCATGCCATACTGATGGTGCCAAGGCTGCAAAAGTGGAAGGAACTTTAGACTGTAGATTTGGTAAACTTATTGGATAGAGCTCCCCCTTGCTATCACATCTCATGAGAAGCTTCCCCGTCTGAAAGTCATGTACGGAAAAACCAAACGGGTCAAATCTAACAGAAACCCAATTATCAATAGTAAACTTCCTAACAGATACCAATTTTTTTATTAATTTGGGAGCATGCAGGACATTATTTAAAACCAGTGGCGGATGTGGTGGTGACAGTGTGTTTGACCCATAACCTTTTATTGGAATTGAATGGCCATTTCCGACAACAATACCATTTTTTTTGCTCAAATTAAAAAAAGGGTGAGAGTGTACCTTGGGATTCCGTCATATGGGACGTTTCCCCGGAGTTCATATACCAATTAGAATCCGGTGGATTGAGTCCAAGAGTGAGCATAGCCTGCTCAATATCGGTAGGATGGGTCGTTGTTGAATTGGTCTCCTGCCATTGGGTCGGAGGAGGTCCAAAACTGTTGCCTGCCGAGATCGACCAATGACCGGGCTCGCTGGTCACACCGCTTGTTGCCCAAACTGCTGGACATTTCGATTGGCTACCATCGCCATCGGGCTGTTGGCTTGCTCGCCCAATTCGGACCGTGGCCGTGCCATCCACGGCCGCCGATCGCTGGTTGCTGCCAGAGTGTGCTAGGCCTTCCGCTTGCTTGCCGATGACCTGGTTCTTGCCGCGAGCCACCGCCGAGTCGTGTTACCGCCATTTTCGCCGCCACCGGAATTTCGGTGACCTCCACCTTTATTATTTCCGCGATTTCCACCCTTCTTATTATTATTACCACGTCCTTTTTTACTCTTATTTTGTGAAGAATAGTCAAAACAATTACCTTCATTTGAAGACGTGATAATCATGGCGGAATTGGTAGTCGTTGAAACCTTCTTAATCAAGCCCGACTCTTCAAGAACAAGCATGAATCTTGCTTGATAGAACTTTGATAAGGGATTACTTTGACGGATTAGTGTCCCCACGCCACTATAAGCATCTGTGAGACCGACAACTAGTTGTAAAACTAACCGGTTGTCGAATCGCGAACCTACGCTTTCAATCGATCCGCCAACACTTCGAGACGCCGATGGGTTGAAACGTTAGGAAAGTATGTCATGACAATAGTTGAAAATTCTTGTTCCAACGCAATGGCATGAGAATTCTGGTTGTCTTGAAATATGTCTCTCAAGCGTTCCCATGCCGCCATGGAAGTAGAATCTGGTTCCATTATTGTATGCAACAAATCTGTGGATATGGTTGCATAAATCCAACCAAGAACCTTGGCATCAAGGGTATCCCACAATTCTTTATCTGCGTCAGATGATTGTTCCGTTGTTGTACCATTTTTTGGTGGAATTATATGATGAAGAACTTTGTGAGCCCTACAACATATTTTGAACAACTCCGCCCATGTTGCATAGTGGACAGTTTCCATCTCTAGTTTGACAGAAATATGTGTTTTGATGTTGGAGATAGTAAGGGCTGAGTGAAACGAAGATTTTGATTCAGACATGGTTGTGAGTAAGAACAATAATGGAGAGAAAAAAAATGATAATTTTCGGTCAAGGTAAAAACCGAGGAAGATG
Source organism: Przewalskia tangutica (assembly GCA_029844215.1). Classification (NCBI taxonomy): domain Eukaryota; kingdom Viridiplantae; phylum Streptophyta; class Magnoliopsida; order Solanales; family Solanaceae; genus Przewalskia; species Przewalskia tangutica. The sequence goes on along the minus strand of CM056731.1, from coordinate 36,701,406 downwards.
ACCGAATTTTGGAAGGAAACCAGAAAAATATTTGAGGATCTTTTTCTTTCTTATGCTCTTGACCATGAAAGAGTTTTGGAATGTTTTTCTTAATCTTATTCATCACAAATGGCAATAATATATACACCAATTAACAATTAATATGAAGATTAAGTCTTCCCTAAAATTCTCCTATACTATCCCATAATATATTGCTATATTAATACTATTATATCCCCTACATTAATACATAATGTTATTTACCATATACATAAAATTCTACATAATTATATTATTAATAGTAATTAATAATATATATATACATAAGATTCTACATAATTATATTATTAATAGTAATTAATAATATATATTCTAACATTTAGAACATAGATATGCAATTTTCATTCTCAAAGGAATAGTAAAGAAATTCAATCTGACGAGTCCTTGATATTGCTTGAAATATATACATTAGTTACATGCATAATGTAAGGCTAGAAATTATGGAAGATATTGACTAATTACAACAGAATATATGATAACTTAATCTAGAAGAATTACATTGAGCAGATATACAATAATCATTTTCATATATTATGTTGTCATTTGTAATTCATGGTGCCAAAACGAAAGAGGGAGTGAAAGACGAGCCATCAAAGTTCGAATGATATTGTTAATAGATCGAATTTTTCTTTCGGCTTTTTCATTTTGGGAAGAAGTATGAGGACATGAAAAACGAAAAGAAATTTCTTTGCTTTTCAAAGACTCAAAAAAGTCCATTATCATATTTTCTACCATTATCACATTGGATATTTTTTAACTCTCGTTCGAATTGGGTTTTAATGTAGGCTCGCAAAAGTGATAAAGGTTGAATATACTTGAGATTTTTTGGAAATGCGAAAAGTCCATAAAAAATTCAAAAAATTATCCAAGTATAGCACATAATATTTGTGACCCGAAGAACTCAAAACAGGAGATGTCCACAAATCAGTATGCAAAATATCAAAAGGCATAGAGGCAGAGTTATGAGAATCAACAAATGACAATTTAACATGTTTACCAAGAGGATATGAATGACAAAAACTAGAGTTTCTTGTTTTAGTACATTCAATCAAATTATTTCGCCTAAGGAAGTCTAAAACAGGTGCTCCCGGGTGACCTAAACGGTCATGCCAAAGGGAAAATGATAAAGCTGCAAAAGTGAATGGAGAAACAGTTTGATTTGTGGTAGTGGTGGTGATGGGGTATAACTCGCCCTGACTATTACATCTCATTACTGCTATTCTCGTATGAAAATCCTTCACAGAAAACCTAAAGGGATCAAATCAACAGAATTTGGTTATCAGTAGTAAACTTTCGAACTAAAACTAAGTTCTTAATTAAATTAGGGGCGTGAAGGACTTTTTTTAACATTAATGGAGGGTGGGAGGTTTTTAATTTTGCACTACCAAAACCACGAATCAGAATAGAATGGCCATTTTCAATAATTATACATTGATTTTTGCTCGAATTAAAATAAGACGAGAGATTACCTTATGCGGATGTCATGTGAGATGTCGCCCCGGTGTCCATATACCAAGACAGATCGGGTTGAGCAAGGCTAAGTGTGTGCAGGTCCGATTCAATACATGTTGGACTTGGACCGGTTACGCTAAAAGCTTGTTGTTGAGGCCTTGGCCCAAGGATGTTAGGCTGCTGTTGCGGTCGTGGATTATAATTTGGCTTGACCCAATTATAAGTTGGGTAAGGGTATGGAGGCATCGACCAAGGAGGCCACTGTGCACAAGGGTTTTGCTGCCACTGTTGTTGATGTCCATGGCCGGTGCCACTGCTGGTATTCTGCCCGCTGCCGGCGCCACTGCCTCCACCGCGATTTCCTTTGTCAGAGTTTCGGCCACCTCCGCCGGAGTTTTTATATTGTTTTTCTTGTTGTTTCCTTTGTATCCATAATTATTATTGTTATAATTCCGATTACTATTGTTGTGATCACCGTGAGAGGGGTTTTGTTAATCGTCATCGAAATTGGGGGAATTTACAATAAGAGCAGTCGAACCCGATTCACTGGATGCGCGTTGGAGGATTGTCAATTCCTCTAAACTCAATTTGGATTTTGCAGTTTCAAAGCTAGGCAAGGGGTCATGTTGTTGAATATGAGTTATAAATCCAGCATATGTCTAATACCACACGAGTGTTAGAGACAGGGGCATCGACATTGGCCAATTGGTCGGCGAGGAGCTTGAGACGATTGCAATAAGCCGCGGTGGTTGGAAAGTCTTCTAAGTGGGTGTTTGTAAACTAGTTTTCAAGATGAAATGCCCGAGAATGTTTATTGTCTTGGAAAATGGCGACAACTATTTTCCAAGCCTTCTCGGGCGAGTCATCGTTCACAAGAATTGAGTGGAGAGTATCTTCTGATAATGTTGCATACATCCATTGCAACACGACATCGTCCAGACGGTGCCAAAGGTCAAGGTCAGCGGCCTTCGCGACATCAGTCGCCTTCTTAACTTTCTCATCCATAGAGGGGATGATATGATCAAGAACATTGTGGACTCTTGTGTGAACTTTGAATAGGGCTGCCCAAGAGTGATACTGGCTGAAATCATTGTCCAACGTAATTGGAATAATGGATTTGACGTTGGTTATGGCCAATGTTGGATGAAATTTTGGTTGATCGGTCATGGTAGACGACGATCGGGGAAGAGTTGTAGCGGAAGAAAGGATTATGGCTAGGTTAAAAACAGGGAAAGAAAAAGAGGTGACCTAGTCTGATACCATAAATGAATTCAATCCGGTGAGTCCTTTCATTAATATTGCTTGCAATATATACACTAGTTACATGCATAATGCAAGACTAGAAATTAGGGAATATATTGACTAATTACAACAGAATATGTGCTAACCTATATACATTTATACAAGACTAAACGAATATGTGCTAACCTATATACATTTATGCAAGACTAAAAGATTTACAACATATATACAAGATTCATTTTTCATATATTCTATCAAATAGACCAGTTGAATAGACTATTTGATGCTCGTGGGATAAATACCATGTCTTAAAAATCATCTAATTCGTGAGTTGAGGTCGATCAACTTTTTTCCTTATTTTCTGAACCTGTTAGTCTAAAAATGCATCAAATTTGTGGTGAACAAAAAAAATATAAATTACTCCTTTCATTTTTAATTTACATGACACTATTTTTATATTAATTCATTTAGATAAAGAGATATTTTTATATTTAATTTTCTATTACATCTTCAGTGAGAATTTTGTAGAACTAAATAAATATTATAATATAGTTAAACTTACAAGTTCAATTTTTTGAATCGGTGTCTAATCAAAATACATCACATAAAATGGATGAAATAAGCATAAGCTTTGTTTTGTTTTAACAATTGTTGAATAGTATAGTAAATAAGTTTGTCAAAGCCCCGTGGGCCCTACACGATGCGAATCTGAATATAGTCGGATTTTAATTCGAGTATCGGATATTGGATGGAAAAAAAAGCTTAATCATTTCAATAATAGGTATCTAGTAGCTCAGTTCGTTAACTACCTAAATTTTCACCTCGTTGGTCATAGTTCTAATTCCCACGTTATAATCCCTTACCGGTTTTTCCTTCCCTTACCATTATGTAATAAAACATTTCTTTTTTACAGAAAGTTTGTCAAAGGTCGTGGCAACACCCCCACGCTTCCCTACCCCCAGCCCCCACCACACCCTTTCTTGTTTGCTCATTTCCTTTTTATATTCCTTTACTCTTCGCTTTGAGGGCCCCTTTCCTAAGTCCTAATTCCCTCGTTTCCATCTTTCCAATCTATTTATAGGCATCATCGAGAGAGCTTAGAGCAATAGAGCAGTCTAGCAAACTCAACTCCCTCCATTATAAATTCACTCTTCAAAATTACATACTCCAATTCTAACTTCACAATATTATCACACATTTCAATATGGTAGTGGCAACTCAAACTCCGCTAGTGCGGCGTGGTAACAAGAAAACCTCGGCGTTCGGGGTTTCGACAATTGACTTATCAGAGGACAAGTCCATTGTATCCGAAATGATAGTGAAAGCATGCGAAGAATACGGTTTCTTCAAAGTAGTTAACCACGGTGTTCCCAAAAAGGTTATTGCGAGAATGGAAAGGAAAGCCGTGGACTTCTTTTCGTGCCCGGTTTCGCAGAAGCAACGAGCTGGGCCTGCAACTCCTTTTGGGTATGGCTGCAAGAACATTGGCTTCAATGGGGACAAGGGTGATCTTGAATATATTCTCTTGGAAGCCAATCCTCTTTCACTTTCTCAACGTGCCAAAACCATCTCTAATGACCCTTCTACTTTCAGGTAAGACCACGTGTATCTTGTATGTGATGTTGTTTGACCGAAAATAAAATTTAAGAAAGGAAAAAATAAATTTTAAATATTTGTATAATTATAATATACGTGCAAATAGAAGTTAGTGTCATTTATAGCACTCGAAATAGTTAGATAAGTACGGTCTGTAGTTTTTAGCAGAGGAAGAACTGCACATGAACAAAAATATTACTACTATATAGTTATATTTCTTTGCGCCGCATTGATGTAGCAGTTGGTTTCAGGATGATAGATTGTCCTCAAGTAGGTAGGTTAAAGTCCGTAGTGTGGGAGTTTCATTACTCTTTTGTGGGGATGACTCCTTGTGAGCACCAGACATTGTGCCTCTTATCTAGTGGACCGTTGAGTCACCATTATTTACTTCTTCTACCCATCTCTATCGGATCCGGGGATGAAGGCCATGTGGGCGAGGGATTTCACCTTTTTTTTGCCCCCAAGTTATGTTTCTTTGCTTATTCTTTAGCCAGTAGCTAGTAGGTCCACTACTTTATTTTTTCCTGAAATTATGTTGGCCGGTTGAAATGAGAATTTCCTAGCTAGTGTATTAACAATGTGCAGTCATTAACAATTTTAGTGTATCATGAAATCGTATCTGATCCATTTATCATCATTAGCTTGAATACTTTGTGATTGACAGCCACTTCATTTTACAACTTGCTTTTTTATTTTTTCTTAAGATAACTCACATTTCTGATTTGATTATACAAAATCTTCATGTAAAATGTGCATATACATAGTAGCTTTTTATTATTTGGACCAAGTCTCAGGTCATGGAAACAAACGCAATTTGTTCTTCTGATTACTATGCTCTACCCCACTTAAACAAAATCAAGTGGGGTATTATATATCTAATACCTGTAGGCTGTAGCGCATTAATGAATTTACGTCGCTTTCGTATTGTTCTTCTCATATTCACGTAATACATTACTATTCAACTTGGTCCGATTACATCATCAATTACGTGTAAGGGAGATAATAATATTTCCTTTTTTTTCTTGAAGATATTCTTCGAGGAGATAATAGGTCTTCTCAAACTGTAAACGTTTCATCAAAACTATCTACAAATTTAAATATTGTTGCATAAAGATAAATTAAATATATAATGGGAATCTCCAAGAAAAGCTAAGTATATATAATATATATCTGAAGGTAGTTAATTTGAGGCTAATCAAATTAATGGTTACTCTTAAACAAGCTAAATTTATACTTTTTCGGTTTTAAAATGTTTGTCTTACTTTTTTTTAGTTTGTTAAAAAAAATCTATCTTTCCTCTTTTGATATCTCTTTAATTTCAACTTTACACATGACATATTTACGATCACAAGATTAAAAGACATTTTGATACATTTTACCTATCCTTTGTTAACCTCCACCAAATTTTTTATTTTTTATTTTTTATTTTGTACAAGTCAAAATCAACAAAAACATTAAAAAATGGATGAGAGTATTTAATGAAGTAATAAGGATGGCAACTCCTTTTCAGAAGAAAAGATAATAGGTTGTGGCGTATAAAAATATCTCACTTACCTAATACCTGTTTGCTAGCTAGCTAGCTGCTGACTGTTGACGAGTGAAAGGCCATATTGGAGATTTTAAAATTCAAGTCAAATACTCCAATGTTTACACGTACGTGCATGGATCCCCTTTTTAGGTCAATTTGGTGAGTTTAAGTTGGATGAGAAAAACTTTTCAGATAGTAGCATGCTACGTTGTAGACACGACCAGACCACCCATTTTTTTCGAATTTTTGGTGTATCATCTTCCTAATCCCCAAACAGTTGGAATGTGAACTCATGTATAATACTTGCTTACATATCTTTTTTTTTATTATTGGATTATGTATATAATTTGACTTGTAATTTTCTATTGGAACATCTAAAAAATTATTACTAATATATGCTAGTACTGCTATTTTTGCTTTTAATTTTGGCGTTGACAAGCATAGTATATATTATTATACTTGTAACTACAAACTAGTAATTACTACCGGCCTCAAACGGGATTAGTCAATGATAATAAATATAATGTATTGCGTCTTAGGCCAAGGACCACGTACCGAACAAGAATAAGTCAGAAGCCTTTATTTCTTTTGATTCTATTGTCGTCACAATCTTTAATTAATAAGCAATTTAGTAGATGTAGCCTTAGTCTTTTTAATAGGAAATATAAATATATATGTAAAAAATTATTAAAATTTCATCAAATATTAGATATGAACCCTTAATATTAATAGTATTATAATGAATACCATGATAAGAATTTTAAAAATTAAACCCATAAAAGTCAAATCTTGAATCCTCTTCTCTTCTTGAGGTAGTCCAGCTGATGTCATTTTGCAATTTGCCTTGCAGTTCGGTCACAAATGATTACGTAAGTGCAGTTAGGAAGCTGAGTTGCGACATTCTTGAATTGGTGGCGGAAGGTTTATGGGTGGAAGATAAGTCTATATTTAGCAAGCTCATAAGTGATTCACAGAACGACTCTTGCTTCAGGGTCAATCACTATCCACCATTTATTGCACCTAATAATAATCATCATCATCATGAAGAATACAACAATCATTGGGACCCATCAGAGCTGGAAGAAGAACGACTTCACATCTCTCCTAGTGTTGGATCAAAATCAAGAGTTGGATTTGGAGAGCATACTGACCCTCAGATACTGACTATCCTTCGATCAAATGACGTTAGTGGCCTTCAAATCTGTTCTCATGACGGTTTTTGGATCCCTGTTCCTCCTGATCCCAACGACTTCTTTGTTTTTGTGGGGGACTCATTTCAGGTTGGTACCATGTTATTACATTAGTACCTTCTGAGTTATATCACTGATAGTATAAAAAGTTTTTATATAACAAATTGATTATAAATTTTACTAGATTATTAAGTACTTTCTTTGTTTAATATATGTGATGCACTTTTTTTTAGTATGTATATACCAAAAAGATTTATATATTTATGTATTGAGAAATAATTCAATTTAATCTTTATCTTTAATAGATGATTTATAATTAATAATTATATAAATATTTATGATTTTTTTAGTCCATAAATTTCAAATGTATTTCTTTATTTATATCACATAAATTAATGACAGAAAAGTAATATTTATTAAAAACTTTATACAGTCTTTATAAATAATCTATATAATTTTTTTATTTTTGCGATGTTAGTGCATAGAACTGTTGAATTCAATGAGTAATTATGAGACAAATCATGATGCAGGCTTTGACCAATGGAAGATTTACAAGCGTGAGGCATAGGGTGCTGGCGATGAATTCATGGAAGCGGAGAATGTCCATGATGTACTTTGCGGCTCCTGCACTTGACGCTTGGATAATTGCTCCTCCTCAAATCAACAATATTATTATTTCCAATAATATCTACAGGCCTTTTACGTGGGGAGAATTTAAACAAATTGTATATTCCTTGCGTCTGGCTGATAGTCGTCTTGACTATTTCAAGAATCACACTCAATCATGACAATCATTATCCACTCATTAACTGTATTTGCTCTCCAGGAGTACTTTGATAGGCTATTGCGTACTCTAATGTGAGGAAAAAATAGGAGGTGTATGTGTAGTTCCATATACGTAGTTATTTTTTTAAGGTGTTTTGGTAGTGTAACTTTTTGTTTACATTTTCAATATATAGAAATTAAATTAGTTTCTTATAATCTTGTTCCAATCGGCTGTCCGCTCTATTACGATGAATGATGACAATTCCATGTTGGAACTTCATATAGTTAAAAAACAAAAAAGCAATTCGATGTATCAAGCATTCTGGAGTTAAACTTTAAATATCAGTGTTGTTGATTTCACAACTCAAATTTGTAGCTTATAAAGTACACGAAAACAACTTCACTGTTGCTCCCAGGTCCCTTCAACTTCAGACAACTAATAATTAGATAAAAAGAAGAAAAAAAAAACAAGTTAATCCTAATTTACAAAATCTATTTCGAAAGTTCTCATATATATGTAGTTCTTGTGGCACATTCTGGATTAAACATTGTAACCACAAATATGTAAATCCACATTGCATCTAACACCTTTAAACTGAAATTGAAATCTTGTCTATGTCAGCGGTCTCTTTGATATTACTTTGCGCATGCTTTTTGAAAGACACATTCTATCCTGGCTGTATAATCACACCTTAAATGATTAGTCTATAGGGGATATGGTGCAAGATTAATTAAGTGGAGTGTAATGGAGAATTCCACTTAAGCTAGCATCATCACCTTTTCGATGATATAAAAAACATTGTACTATCTTGTGATATTGCCTATGTTCTTTAATTTACTAAACTTTATTTTAAATAATAATTTGGTATATCGTTCTGATTTCGTGATCTGGACAGTGCACACTTGTTTAATTAGTCGATCACCATTTAAAATTTAAAAGCATTCTGCCCTGATGTAAGGGCTGGCCAGTGGGCCGGGCCGGGCCCACCGGGGTCGGGTTTGGCGGGAGCGGGACGGGGTCGGGGCGGGGAAAATGGGCGGGGTCGAGCTGGGGCGGGCCTGGAGGGGTCGGGTCGGGCGGGACCATACCGTGTCCCGTCCCGGTCCCGTTGGGTAGGGGGTCGGGACGGGTCGGGTCGGGACGGGACGGGTTGGCGGGTTTTGTGTTTTTTTTTTTAATTTTTTCACTAAATTAAAAATACTAAATTACTAAGTACTAAGTACTAACAAAGTAACATTAATATATACTTGTCATATAGTTATAATGTCATATACATAGTCATATACTATAATATTATAGACTTATAGTATTATAATTTATAATTATAGTATTATAGTATTATACTCATATATATAATATATTTATAAACTAATAAAGTATAAAGTATAAACTATAAAGTATAAAGTTATAAACTAAATAATTAAACAAAGACAAGAATAGTGTAAAAAAAACATCCTACAAGTTGTGCTTCTCTTATATTATTAATTTCATTGAAATATCAAATATACAAGATTCAAAATTACATCAGAGTGTAATCGTTGTTGAAAAAATTGCAAAAGAGTGAAAGACATAGAAAATTTAAAAATTGCAATGAAATAAATTACCAATTTGAAAATATTTTTCTAATTTCTTTATAATTTCTTGTGGTTCTTGGTTGGAATTGGTATATCTTGATCAAATTGTTCCACGCCGCTACTCATGCCTTCGATAAAATGTCGTTAGAGTTGTCGCCTTCTTCTTCGTTAATCCTCGTTGATCAGACTCCTTCGCCTCCGCTCGTATCCAATCTCTCGAATAGTACCGCCATCTCCAAGCCGTCTCCGCTAATGAGTGTCCTGTGTTTCCTATTTGAAATCGTCGAAAAAGCGCTTCGGCGATTGATGACGCCAATGTTCAAAATATTTCGCAATCATTGAAAGTGTCGGAAATGTCTTCTCATTCTGGCTCCAATATTTCAGCAAGTCTTCCTTTCCTTCTTCATTGATAACTGCTTGGTAAGGTAAAGTACCCTGCAAAACAAAAACATCGAACTCACTAATTTGGTTAGCACTGCTACCACCGCACATTCTATTTCTGAGGCTTTCAATAGAATTAATACTAGGCCTAGCCACCAAAGCTTGTCTTTTTTAGGTTGTGTTGAAGAAGAAGATGGTACAAAAGTCGGTTGGTTACTAGCACTTTCTTGCGGTAATGCCGATATACTTTTTGCATTCATCTTCTACGCTATTCAACACTTCTTCTAGCGTTAGTTCAATAGGTGGCTCAACATTTAAATTTTTGGGAGTTAGAGGTGGTAGTACGTCCATACATGTATAAATATTTTGAATAAGACTTTTACAACTCTCTACTTTAATAGTCGGGTTTAATACAAAGACCAATAATATAAATAGGGAATAGGAATAAAATATTTCTTTAATTTCATAAACATTTTTTAATAAACAGATAATCGTGTTTTTCCATATATTCTTTAAGAAGTAAAAATATTATAGCTATATAAAACAACATAGTTGAAATAGTAGGATAATATAAAGTAGAAAATTCTTTTGTTGCTCGTTGAAATTTTTCTAAAAATACAATAAGTTCTCTAATTTTCTCCCAATCAAGATCCACAATCATATCATTTGAATTTTGATTATGGCGTTAAAAATAAAGTAATAGGTTTTCTATAGTCATAAGCAACAACTAGTTGGTCATATAAAGAATTCCACCTAGTTGGTACTTCTTCTGAATTTTTCAGAAGATAGTCCACAATCGTGGCAAGTTTTTATATTCTTTTCTCTGTTGAATTCGATTATTTTTAAAAATAAAGTGTATAACAAATTGTATTTTTCAAGAATATCTTGAAAAGTGAAAGACCATCCTTTACAACTAAGTTATACATATGGCACATACATTTGATATGAAAATGTTTTGGAAAAGACGAGTTAAAACATCTCTTAAAATACTAATAGCGTAATTGTTAGAAGATGCATTATCTAATGTAATACTCATAACTTTATCGGTTATTCCGTAATAATCACATCGAATAAATATTTTGAAATAAACTCACCAAATGCCTACTATCTATATATCTATATGCTAAAATACGTTTTTGCATAGACCATTTATAATTTATCCAATGACAGGTTACCGTTAAATAATCATGGTCGTTAGTACTACGACCTATATCAGAAGTTAAAGCGACTTTGCAATTTAAATGATATAATGCATAACGTAAATACTGTTGATATTCATGTGCAAATTTAAATACATCTCTTTTAACAGTTGATCTAGGAAAACTTTTATAAGCAGGATTATACATATCTCTAATATAATGAATAAAACCAGGAGATTCAGGAAATGAAAAAGGCAAACCCTCCACAAAGAACTAATTTTGCTAAGGCTTCCTATCTTTATGTTTATCGTATTTAGTGGCCTACAACTCCCGTCATAGGGTTAATTTGACCAGACTTTCTCCGACAAGTAGTATGTGAACCTTGTCCCGATTGAGAGGACGTCTTCTCACCTTCTTTTTCAATCATGTATTGAGCATGCAAGGCTTTGTGTTTTTGCAATAGGTGTCTTCCTAAACCCCCCCGTCCCACCATGACCTTGTCCAGTTTTAAAAGAATAAACATTTTTACAAGTTTTACATACAACTACTTGATTAGCTACGTCCTCCAAAATATTTCCATACAACTGATTTTAATGGTCGTTTTGCCGGACCTCGTCTCATAGTAGGGGGGATAGGAGGCATTTCACTAGTGGGTGTATCATCATCTTCATTAGTAGGTGTATCATCAACTAGAGTGTCATCTAAATTAAAATCTTCTTCAATTTCAGAATAATCATTTGTGTCAAGATCATATGGTATTTCAGGAAACATTTCAGGATCTATAAAATCATCTTGTCTAGGAATAGCTGGAACAAGAATACTAGAAGAAGTATCCTTGCCCTTGTTACCACCCCTACTAGAAGAAGCCTGACCCTTACCCTTACCCAACATGCCTCTTAGTCCTTTCATTTTAATTATGCTAATAAATAGTTAAAGATAATGAAATTAAATGTGCTAAATGAAATAAAGACAAAATAATAATTTAATGAGAGAACGAATGTACCAAACGCCGACGTAGAGTCGACGTGTAATCGAGAGGTTGAAAATTGAAACTTTGCTCGATAGATAATCCTCAAGCTTATGCCAACTTCACTCCCAATTCTCAAATTAATAAATAGATTGAAGATGTAGACAATGTTGTATAGAGATTGATTGAGAGATTAGAGAGTAGAAAGATTTGTGAAAATAATAAGAAGAGGAATGAGGTATTTATAGGGTTAAAAATAAATATAAAGGGGTAGGGGTTGGGGAGGGAGGCCTAAAATGGCCGTTGTCAACGGCCAAAATAAAATGGCCGTTGGACAACGCTATTTTCTCGCAGCGGTCGAATCAAGGATCGGGGCGGGATCGGATCGCGGCCGGTCGCGACCATACCGCCCCGCCGGTTCGAGCCCCGATCCCGTTTTTTTAATAGCGGTCGTGGTTTGCCGGGTCGGGTCATGTCGACCGGACGGTCGGGTCGACCCATCGTTCGAGTCGATCCGACCGTTAAGGTTTCGGTCTGGATTTATCGGTTCGGTTTCGATCCGGTTCTCGAGTATATCCGAACCACTAACAGCCCTAGAGAGAAGTGAGACGCGAGGGGGCGCTGCTAGGAGTTTGATGTTGGGGTAGTGGTTGATGGGTAAATACTTACCCATGGATATTTTCATCAAATCAAATATTTTAGAAAAAAATTACCTAATGTGACTGAATATGATTCATAATCATATTTTACAGTGGTAATTTTAATTAATTACAAAATATAGCTATATTTTACATTTTATAACATATATACATTGATATAGGTATATCTAATTGTAGGTATAATTTTTGTATGCGCACGCGTGCCGTATAAATGCTATCAGTGTATATATAATGTATCAGTGTATATCCATAGATATGGTATGCGCACACATACAATATATATGCTATGTTTTGAATGAAACATATTGCTATATTTTGGAAAAAAATAAAGTCGCTATTTTTATCTTTAAAAAAGGACAGTAATCTTGCTACTTATGAATTTTTTCAATAATTTAATCTAAATATTTACTAAATCAATGTAATAATATACAAGTTTAATGGTAAATATATGTATACAGGAAACATGTCTTCACTGCCTTTGGTTCAACATATGTGGGTGTCTTGGGCGGGTATTTACACTAAACTAAATAATTAATTAATCTTAGCCATTATAAGTTAATTAACCGTATCACTTAACCATGGTTAAGGGTGTGAGTATATAGTATGAAAAAATGTTTTCCACGCTTTTTATGTTTGGTTAGTCAAATGTTGAAAAATATTTTTCTCATAAGTTTCATAAGTAGCTTTCCACGCTGACTGACTTCTTTCCCCACCCTAATCCTATCCTAGAGTGTTTTCCAAGATTATGTACAAATTCTCTTGAGATAATATGTTTTGCTTACTTACTAAATAACAAAAAAAAAAAAAACATTTTTCTTCTTACCAAAGACACCAATGACAATAACATACCCAGTATATTCCCACAAAATGGGGTCTGAAGAGGATAGAATGTACGCAGACCTTACCCCTACCATGGAGGTAGAGATGTTGTTTTTGATAGACTATCGACTCAAAGAAAAGCAAACCATAGCAATGAGAAAAAGACATAATCAACATGAACGAAGTCATGAAAAAAATGCTAAAAAAAGAATGACAAGCTTGAAAAGAGAACAATAATGTAACTACTACAAAATCATACACTACAAAAAAGGCCTACCGTGACGGTTAAGAACCGTCACGAAAGGGGTTTTGTGACGGTTTTTCTAAGTGTCACGATAGTCTCGACTGCATCTTCACAAATTGCGTGACGGTTTTTGTGATTTATAAAACCGTCACAAAATGTGATGTTTGACCTTTGACTTTTCCCTCATTTTTTTAAATTTTTCCGCGAAATTTATTTATTAAATAATATTTTTTGGCGGAAAATTTTAAATAAAATTAATTTAAATTGGCGGGGAAATTATTTTGGCAATTTTTTTTAATATTTTAATTTTAATTTATTAAATAAAATAAATTAGAATTGTAATCATATTATAACTAAAATGTTACCCACATAATGAAATTGTTCTAATACATTAAATTGAAATATTTTACAAAACAACTAATGTTATCATCAAATACAAAAAAAAACATAATATAAGAATCCCAGCCTTTGAAAACTTGTGCGATTCCAGCAAATCTTCATCTCTGTAGAATCCCACTTTGCTATGTCGTATTGTTCGAATGTTCCTCAGTAAAAGAAAGGAAGTTAGAAAAATAAATAAATGCGAGTAAAACCTTCAAACCCGTATAAAACAATAGGAGTTTTAATTACAGAAGGCTCAGACTTATTAAACTAACTAAGAGATATTTAAACTAGGCATGTAAATTTTTAAATAAGATATATATTTAACAAGATTGTAACGAAAACAAAAATCATATAAAGAGGGAGTGAAAGAACTTAGCGTATTTCACTTTTATTTTTTTCTTTTCTGCGCAGGCTTTAACTTTGGATGCGTCTCCGGGTACCTGCAAAAACACTTAGTAAAAGAGTTAGTAAATAATAAATAAATGCGAGTAAAACATACGGATCCGTATAAAACAATAGGAGTTTTAATTACGGAAGGCTCAGATTTATATTTTTGTAAAAGACATTCCAATCATATCGTGGTTGCGAACTAGTGACTCGTCAGTTATTTTAGTCGTCTTGCCAATGCATGTTGGTTTTTCGTAGATGTGTGAAAGAATCCATAAGTCTAATCATCGCTCTTTTCCTAAGGAAAGCAAACCGAGAGACAACCTTTCCGGAAGGGTCATAGCCTCAAAAAAAATTATTCTCATCGGCCTAAGTGTAGTATCATGTTCAAATCAGTATTTATACCAAACCGAAGGGACACGGCCTCAATTTCAATTTCATTGGCTTAAGTGTAGTATCATGTTCAAATCAGTGATTATACCAAAACCGAAGGGATGCAACCTCAATTTCAATGGCCTAAGTATAGTATCGTGTTCAAATCAATAGGATTTTTATCAAGTGTAGCGATCTGTTTTGCCTTAGAAACTGCAGCAGTAGCAGCTTCGAAAATCAGGCAGTAAACCGGCCTAACACAACAATTTTTGGCCAAGAAACCAACAACAATTGGGCTAAAAATACAGCAGCAAAAGTTCAAAATATCCAGCAAAAAACAACCCAAAATATAGCAGCAAAATGGTCAAAACCAGTAGCAAAAAATGGCCCAAAATCAGTAGCAGAATGGAAAACCATCCATCAGATCATTTACCTCAAATCACCAAATGCAGCAATCTGTTTCAGCATCCCAAAATGTATTTATTCTTCTTTTTAGAGCAACAACTTGTGGCAAAGTTCCAAAATGGATAGAAACAATTCATAGGTATAGCGTCTGTTTTTAATGATGAAGTGTAGCAACTGAATGAATGTAGTAACCTCCTTTCGGAGTATAACATTTCAAACTAGAAACTGAATGTGGTAGTAAAACATTCCCAACAGGGGTGTAAATGGCCAAGATTGCAACAGATGTTTGCGGCGAACACAACAACACAATAAATGGTTCAAAAGTGCAGTAATCAGCCCAAATATTGCAGCAACTGGTCCTAGAATGAAAGAAGAACAAAAAAAGAAGAAGTAGAAGTTACACAGTCATCTCTGGTTGAAGTCGCCCTGCCAGATCTAGTATGTTGCGAGCACCGTGTATCATAAATAGCCCAATACCACTAACCTGCAAATAAAAGCAATATACACTAATATAGTCAAAGTTTTTTCTCAACTCAGCCTCAAAGGTAGACCTTTCACACATCCAAAAGTAATTTCTCCTCTCAAGCCCTCTATATTTCTTGGACCAATTTGCTAAGACATGCCTAACACACATTCTATGTGATCTACTATGTTATGGAACTTTCAAGACCATATGAAGAATGAAAAATAGGTTGTTAATAAAAATATATTAGTGTAAATAAGTTAAGAACATTGTACTATAACACATAATAGGAATCAGTTAATTTTTTTAATTATAATTAAGCCATTATAGACAAATACATAAACAAAAATGATGATGTTGAAGATGAACTATAAGCTTTCTATGAGGTAAAAATGTATATTTAGGTGGTTAGTTAATATATATTCTTCCAAAATTAAATAATTACTAACAATTTCCCTTTATGAAAAAACGGAACTTCTTTTCTTCGCAATATCCAAGACCTTACTTTATGACAAATTTCAATTTTCAATTACAAGAACAAGGGGAAGAAGAGCAACAATATGACCCTCTTCCTTCCGGCCTCTCCCATCCCGAACCAAATATAAAGAAACACAAGAAATAGTGTAAATAAAGGAAAATAAAATATATCACTGTAGTAACGATTCCACATACCATCCACAAAAAAGTAAAAAATAAGGGCGAAAGTGTAGCCAAGTCTGTACCTTTCGACCATAAATAACCATCTTCCGAGATAGAGAACTCTATGAAAGACGAATACTATGTGGATGACCAAAACAGAAAAACACCAAGAGCAAAAGAAAGGAGAATCATACTCAGACATCATCAGACTAGAGAAAGTACTAAATCTTTGCGAAATATTCAACTCTTACACTTGCCTTAGGATAGTTTCTTGCTGTCGATGCACAAATATTTCACTGTTCAATCGTCACTCAACTTCTCTAAGTGATCTGTACTTTACTCCAGTCACAGGCTCATAGTTGTACTGCATGTCAACATAATATATCTTGTAGAGTATGATGCGATTAGCCATCTCTATAATTAATCTCGGAAATGATATAAAATAGTCAGACTTGTAAAATTGATAGTCTAAATGTGTGCCTCAAATTACAGACACATCAACTCTTTCATCACACACAACATAATAAC
This sequence comes from Przewalskia tangutica, assembly GCA_029844215.1. Classification (NCBI taxonomy): domain Eukaryota; kingdom Viridiplantae; phylum Streptophyta; class Magnoliopsida; order Solanales; family Solanaceae; genus Przewalskia; species Przewalskia tangutica. Next base: position 36,684,632 of record CM056731.1, on the reverse strand, counting down.
CTTGAGACGAAGCCATAAATATCTCATATTTAAACCAATCGTTAATTCAATTCATCTTTATACCTAGCCATGTTTATTCTTTCTCTTGTTTGTCAGTTATATTGTGAACCTACCATATAAGAATCCCCTGGATAAATTACCCAATTGTCTATTAGTATTCAAATTCCATGACGAAATGAATTAAACCAGGTGTTATGATATTAAAAATACTTTATGCATCATAAATAGAGAAAATGCAAAGCTTTCTTAAAATAACGTTATTTCTTGAAAGGAAAAATGTAAGTTTTGACACTATAACAACACTCAACCTTTATAACACCTGTAAAAATACACAATATTACAACTAATTATCGATCAGACGACCTTAACACAATATACACACTAGACAGTGATTTGCAGACAAACCACATCAATATGAAAGAAAGACAGAGATTCAATGAGAAATAATATTATGATTTTACACTGTTGAAGAAAGTACAAAGATATAACTTTTTTGCAATTTTTACACCTAAATGATAACAGGGAAGCCAATGACCTAAACTACAATACAAACTGTAAAGGTAGATCAAATAAGATTACCTCTTATGCAGCTTCAGTTACATTGACTTGAGGAGTCTCCAATGTATTTTTTGTCTCTACTTCAGATAATTGCATAAGTTTACCCTCAAAGTACCTAGTAGTAGTAAATTGAATACTTCAGATAATTGTGTAAGTAAATATTGACTTTAATCCATATAATCTAACTAGACTCCCATAATCTATCTATATTTAACGCAAGAAAGGAAAAATAAACATCTAACTGATAATTGCAAACACGACATTTACAACCAGAGGTATATTATTTAAACAAACGAACGAATCTTAATTTCAGTAGAAATACTAATTGACATCAAAATACATTACTAGTCAACACAAAGTACACATAAAGATGAACTTCAAATCATTTACCTGAAGGACAAAGGAATCTTAATTTCAGCAAAGAAACATAAAGAAAAAACATAAAATCATTAGTTGTGAACTGAATTTCAACCAGATTACTGATTTTTTAGAACTCTGTTAATACAATATCAAATTGCCTTCGAAAATAATTTCCATCCGCTTAATATCACGATAATCAAATAATTATTTCAAAAGCAAATTAAAAGAGATCGATTTCAAATAATATTGTTCAAGTAATTCTACATACGAAGCAAATCGAAAATGATAGATCTGGAACGATCTTACTATGAATTATTACAACATCCAATGTAGTACTTAAACATAAAATTATTACGAAAAGTTCACTAATTTCATTTGTTTTTCAAATCAATTGAACTGAAAAATCGTAATTGAAAATTGCACAGTACCTTTATCGTGAGAAGAGGAGAAGCTTGGACAAAATTAAACGCAGCTCGAGAATTGAACTTCATATCTCCTGTTCAATTACACATTGTGAGACGTTAGAGATAGAGATACCATTAGGGTTTGGGAAGCTGATGCGCGATTTATGCACACACTAAACACAAGTGCACGTATCGTGACAAGTAATATAGTCTAGGTAAGACCAAATATCGTCCTTAGGGACTGGTTTTCAAGTACCGATTATCTATCTTATGATATCTATTTGGTTAACGTTAATTGATTGGGAATTTTAGACTAATAATGCAGGAAATAAACTAATTAAGAAAATACTTTGAATTAAATCAGTTATGATGGAGAATTAGGGCTTCCAAGATCATCAATTATCCACTCTATTCAATCCTTAATACAATTAGACTAACTTCTTATTCTACGTTAAGATAGCAGGTTAACTAGACCGTTTTATACTCATGTTAAGGTAATATAAACACTCAACCCCAATGGAGAACCCTTCTACCTTTCGGTGACAAGATTGACTACAAAGGAGGATTAAAAGCAATAACCTATTAAGCTACACAAGTATCGGGGTACTTTCGTCCACGATTTAAACCTATGTTTATTCAACTATAGCATATTTACAATCTCCCCTTTCGGATTTCGATTAGAACTCATATAAGTGATGATAACTAGTGATCAATTAATTATCAAGCAATCAAAGCAACTATTTAATAAATCTTAAATAAGTGAAGAAGAAACCAAACTAATATATTAATTCATGAATAGAGTCTCAAGTGAATCACAAGGAAATCTCTAATAAAGTAATTAGCTCCTAGCCATAGTCACGCTAAGAACTAATATAATCTCCATACATGAACTGAAATAAACAAAGCAAAAAGAAAGAAAAGAAAATACTCAAGAACAAGTCTCCAAGCCTTCTAGCATCCAAGGATTGTTGTCACGCCCCGACTTTTCCTAAGTCTTTACTTAGGGCGTGATGGCACCTGGACAATTATTTTCCACCAGGAGCACCATTTAATTCTCTTTATTTAGAAATTTAAACTTATATTCAAATACGGAGCTATTAATAAAAATAACAATAAAAAAATTTGTTTATGACTTTATTGAAAATATAACGCGAGCCCATACTCGTGCAAATATTGTTTCTACATGACATATCGACAAATATTATTCTAAGTTGGAAGGAGACCATTCCACACGCATTTCGAGACACCGAACCGACATTACGAACTCGACGAGTACCAAGCCGAAGCAATGGACTTGGTATGACAAGAGGTCATGGACGATCGCTAGCCTCGCGTGAGCCTTTCCTCTATCACGCTTTCTGAAACATGTTAATAAAGAGTCACTCTACCATCCGGGCCGAGTGAGAACCTTACCGCAATTCAAAGTAACACCACAATATTCCAAGTGCAATCACATTATAACGTAATAAGCATATTGCAAAACATATCAGTTACAACATCTTTAAATATGCAACAACTCCTCATAGGAAATTCTCGGTTTAACTAACACTTCATTTTATCTCGTATTATACGTTAAGACATTCCCTTGCATTTCCACATGTTTATTACATTTATATATTTGTGAACGCGTATTCACTTTTCATATTTATATATAGGTGAACATGTATTCATCTTTCATATTTGTTGCGGCGTGCAACCCGATCCATTATATTTACGTATTTGTGAACACGTATTCACTTTACGTTTTGTTGCTGCGTGCAACCCGATCCATTATGTTTACGTATTTGTGAACGTGTATTCACTTTACGTTTTGTTGCGGCGTGCAACCCGATCCATTATATTTACGTATTTGTGAACATATATTCACTTTACGCTTTGTTGCGCGCAACCCGATCCATTATGTTTACGTATTTGTGAACGCGTATTCACTTTACGCTTTGTTGCGCGCAACCCGATCCATTATATTTACGTATTTGTGAACATATATTCACTTTACGCTTTGTTGCGGCGTGCAACCCGATCCATTATATTTACGTATTTGTGAACATATATTCACTATACGTTTTGTTGCGCGCAACCCGATCCATTATGTTTACGTATTTGTGAACGCGTATTCACTTTACGCTTTATTGCGCGTGCAACCCGATCCATTATATATTAATATATTTATGTGAACACGTATTCACTTTTCATATTTTTCAGAAGATCAAATAAATACTATTCTCTTTTCTAACATTCTGTCATTCATACTTGTAACGATTATAACTTTTTAACCATAATTCCAACTAAGGTGTTTCTCAAGCGGAAACTAAGGTAAGACGGGGATCTTTCACTGTACCAAATTTCATTTAAAACTACTTTGGGTAACTAACACAAATTTATCCTCAAAACAGCCACATGAAAGTTATTTCGGCAGAATATTTATTAAACAACACCCAATCTTAGAATAGTCATAACTCCTAATCTGTAAACCCGTTCAAGCCCCATAAAATCTCAAAACGATGAGAACAGAGAGCTACACGTCTCCATGTGAACCATCCTTTCATATTCTGTACCATTTGGTACAGTTTTGCACTTTTATTCGCTGCCCTTCCTGAATCTCGATAGATCCGAGGCAGAAACTTTAAACAGCGATAACTCTCAATCCGTAAGTCGGATAGACCCCCGTAAGGTCTCAAAATGTCCACAACAAAGAGATCTAGAACTTTCATTTAGAAACAATTTTCATATTCCCACAGATTAGTACAGTTTTACGTTTCAACGTCCTGCCCTTCTGGATTCCGACGAATCCGAGGCAGCAACTTCAAACTACAATAACTCTCAACTCGTAAGTCCGTTTTAATAAATCTTTATATATATCTGTCCGTAACAGAGACTTACAACCATGTAAATTTTCATATAATTCTAATAAGTAAAACTCAATAAAAACAGTCCGTAATTATGCCTTTCCGAATTTCGACCAAATCTAAGGCAGGAACTTTGAACTATGATAACTTTCAAACCGTATGTCCATTTTACCTCATTTTTGGTTCTATATGATCATATTAGCGAGGTGTACCACTCCTCCAAATTTCATCAAATTCTAACAATTATAACTCAGTGAGAACAGTTCGTAAAGTTCATGACACAACTAGTTGTCTAAACAATCAAAAGTTCAATATTTCTTTTCAACACTCAATTCTTATTCTAACATGTATTGAACTTAAAATAAAGGATGTTACCAAGAATTTCTGAGTGAGAAAACTCACCTTGTAAGTGTGAAAAATATTGTGGTTCGGTTGCTACAACCACCCTTGCTCCTTAGTGTTCCCTAATTTTCTTGCTCTCCTTCCTCCTTGATATTTTCTTGATTTTTTCCTTCTTGTTCACTTGTTTTTTCTGATTTTCTAACCTTTATGTTATGTACTTTGTTTGTGTGTAAATACAATGTATAAGTGGGGATGATTACATAACTTATGGGAGGAGAAAGCAAGAGATTGAAGGAAATGAAAAGGGGAGTAAAGGAAGGGAACTTACTACGTCACGATTTTGTTTTTTTGTTTTTTTGTTTTTTTGTTTTTTTGTTTTTTTGTTTTTTTTTGTTTTCTTATTTTCATTTTATCTATCTATTTATCCAACTTTAACACTAACTCTATCCCATGCAATTTATTCATTGTTTTCTTATATATATATATATATATATATATATATATATATATATATATATATATATATATATATTTATTGACCCAACCACAACTATATATATATATATTTTTTTCCGGATTTCACATTCTCTCCTCCTTAAGCAACATTCGTCCTCGAATGTGAATAAGGTCGTAACATAATCACATAGACACAATAATGTTTATTCTTATTGTAACACTAATTTGGGGATTCACATTCTCGCTTCATTAAGAAACATTCGTCCTCGAATGAGAATCAGGTTGTAACACAATACATATAGACACGCAAATGGCAAACATATGAAGTACTATGTAATGCATTTTTTTTTATTACCTTAGTCAAATAGGAATGGATATTTGACTTTCATCGCCTCTTCCGCTTCCTGCTGGCTTCCTACGGAGTGATTCTTCCATAGGACTTTCACTAAGCAATATCTTTATTTCTAAGGTGTTGGACCTTTCTATCAAGTATTTCTACCGAGCCTCTTCATATCAAGCTCTTTATTAAGAACTATCTCTTGGGAAGGATGACGCGTTACTTGGATCGTGCAAGTATTTTCGTAACATCGACACACGAAATACCGGATGCACCGCCTCTTTGTGGAAGTGCTAATTCGTAAGCCACATTCCCACTCTTCGCAAGATCTCATATGGCCCAATAAACCTTGGGCTCAATTTCCTTTCTTACCAAAGCGCATCACCCTTTCATTGGGGACACTTTTAAAAATACTTTCTCCCCTCTTGGAATTCAAGATCTCTTTTCGATGATCCGCATAGGACTTATGACGACTATGAGCCGTTTTGATCCGCTCCCGAATCATCAGACCTTATCATTTGTTTCTTGAATGACTTGAGTCCGAACGATTGCGTCTCACCCACCTCGAACCATCAGTGGAGAGACCTACATTTTCGTCCATATAATGCTTCAAACGGCCATTTGTATGTTAGAGTGAAAACTATTGTTGTGGCGAACTCAATTAGACATAGATGGTCCAACCACTTCCCGAAAATCTAACACACAAGATCACAACATGTCCTCAAGTGTTTGAATTGTTCGCCACTTGCCCATCTGCTTCATGGGTGGAAAGCCGTGCTTAACTTAACTTTTGTCCCGAGACCGCTGAAATTTTGCCAAAAGTGTGGTGAACTGGGAACCCCTATCTGAAATAATTTGTAAGGGAATCCGTGTAACCGCACAATCTCCTCAAATAAATCTGTATGTACTGTGGTGCGCGATCGTAGTCTTGACTGGTAAGAAATGGGTTGACTTTGTAAGTCGATCAACAATCACCCAAATAGAATCATACCTTCTCGAGTTTTGTGAGACCATTCTGAAATCCATATGAATCGCCTCCCACTTCCACATGGGACTCGATGTCTGAAGTAATCCGCTGTTTTGATGTTCGACTTTCACCGCCGACATATAAGACACCTCCGACAAACTCCGCAACGCCTTTCTTCATCCCGCCCCACCGAATTTGTCTTGAGGTCCCGATACATTTTTGTTGACTGGATGAATGGAATATCTTGTGTTGTGACCTCATCTAAGATCTTCCTCCTTAGATCCTTTACCTTAGGAACACATAACCTACCCTTATACCGGGCGGTTCCGCCATTATCTCCCAATGTAAATCGCGAAGGTTTTCCTGTTGATCCTCTCCGAAATCCAACAAACTCCGTATCCTCAAACCGACTTTCTTTTATTTAAGCTAAGGCATCGCGAGGTATCATGTACCACCACCCTACCTTCACCGATCTCGCTAAGCTAACCCCGAGGTTTCTCAATCTTTGTACCTCCTAACAATACCCCTATTTTGTATTACCAAATGGGCTGCTGCCTATCGATCTCCCATCGAGCGCCACCACCACGCCGCTTTCCTGTGATGGTAAAGAATACAAAGGTCATAATCTTTAAGCAACTCTAACCATCTTCTTTGTGAGATTCAAATCCTTCAACGTGGTTATGTATCGCAAACTCTTATGATATGTAAATATGTCCACATGCACACCATACAAATAATGTCTCCATATTCGTAAGGCAAACACCACCGCAACTAATTCCAAGTCATGAGTTGGGTAATTCTTCCTATGTATCTTGATTGTCTAGATGCATACGCATAACCTTTCCAAATCGCATCAAGACACATCCTAACCCAACTCGAGGCATCGCAATAGATCTGAACCCTTCTTGTCCCGATGGTAAGGTTAGGATCGTGCAAGAGTCAACAATTCCTTTAGTTTCAAAACTTGCTTCACATGCTCGACCACGGTACTTAACCGCTTTTGAGTCAACCGGTCAAAGGAGCAGCAAGACTAGAAAAACCTTTTACGAATCTTCTATAATACCCAGCCAAACCCAAGAAATTTCTAACCTCTGTCGGAGTGGTCGGTTTTGGCCAGTTCTTCACTACTTCTATCTTCTGGGGGTCTACCATAATTCCATCCCTTGACACAACATGACCCAAAAAAGCTATCTTTTCCAACCAAAATTCACACTTTTGAAAATTTAGCATATAGTTTCTCCTGTTTCAAGACTTGAAGACTACCTCGACGCTCTTCCTGCTCCTCAACACTCTTATCAGATTAGGATATCATCTATGAACACAATCAAGAACAAATCTAGGAATGGTTTGAAGATTCTGCTCATTAAATCCATAAAAATTTCTTGACATCGTTAACCCAAAAGACATGACCAAGAACTCATAATGGCCGACGGGTTCTAAAGGTCATTTTGGATATATCATCCGATTTATTTTCACCGGTGATATCCCGAACGGAGATCAATCTTGGAAAAATAGCTAGCTCGCAAGTTGGTCAAAAGATCATCGATTCTTGGTAATGGGTACAGGTTCTTGATCGTGACCTTATTGGAGCCGATAATCGATGCACATCGGAGCGATCCGTCTTTCTTTTTCACAAACAGATCGCACCCAAGGGAAACACTAGGCCTTATAAAGCCTTTATCCGTAAGATCCTTCAATTGTTCTTTTAACTCCTCAATTCACCGGGCCATTCGATATGGAGAAATAGAAATGGGTCTTGTACGGAATTAACTCTACGGCAAACTCCACTTCTATCCGAGGAAGGAATGGAAGATCTTCAGAAAACCTCCGAAAATTTCGAACAATAGGAACATCATTCACCGGGATTCTTTTTGGGTATCCACTATATTAGCGGATATGCATACTCCACTCGTGACTTCTCAATAACTTTTGAGACCTAAGGTAGGAAATAAGTGACGTGAGGATATTCTTCGCATCATGGGTAGCAAATCCACTAACAGGTGGTATAACGCCTTGGGATTTTCCCTCATTTATACTCTTACCACAGCGGTGGTATGGCGCCTGGGGCTTTCCTCATTCATACTCTTACCCCGAGAATGTGGTATGACGCCTTGGGCTTTCCTCATTCATACTCTTACCCCGGAGAAGGTGGTATAACGCCTTGGGCTTGCCCTCATTTATACTCTTACCCTATAGAAGGTGGTATAACGTCTTGGGGGTTTACCCCTCATTTATACTCTTACCCTGGAGAAGGTGGTATAACGTCTTGGGGGTTTACCCCTCATTTATACTCTTACCCTGGAGGTGGTATAACGTCTTGGGGGTTTACCCCTCATTTATACTCTTACCCTAACTCAACCGGCTATCCTACATAACATAAGTAAGTCAAGAAATCCCCTAACTTCTTATTGACATTATTAATATATCCTCTCATTTTAGTTCACTTAAGGCACTAACATGTCTTAATAAAAGAATCCGGAAATTTAATCTCAAGTACTACATACTTATACTCTTTTAAAACGAATGACTCTTTTTTTTTATATAAAACTTCCAAGATACTAATAACCATAGCATCAAGTCACTTGTCCTTACTTATCTTACTTAAAGTAAATCTCTCCTACCTTTCTGGTGGTGCGATCCACATCCGTTATTTTATCGTTGACACTCCCTTCCACAATCCTTGGAAGGAGGTAGTACGAGAACCAAGTCTTTGAAAAGACTCAAGATAGGCACGAGAAGAGTATGAAAGAAGTGAAACTTTAGGATGTTATTCCGTTTACTTACTACTAAGGTGGCGCGCACACCGTCGCAATAAGTAACCGTTCAAACACCCAACTCGAACAAAACTTCCTAGAATCTCTTAACCTGGTTTAGCTTTGATACCAACTTGTCACGCCCCGACTTTTCCTAAGTCTTTACTTAGGGCGTGATGGCACCTGGACAATTATTTTCCACCAGGAGCACCATTTAATTCTCTTTATTTAGAAATTTAAACTTATATTCAAATACGGAGCTATTAATAAAAATAACAATAAAAAAAATTTGTTTATGACTTTATTGAAAATATAACGCGAGCCCATACTCGTGCAAATATTGTTTCTACATAGACATACTGACAAATATTATTCTAAGTTGGAAGGGAGACCATTCCACACGGGCATTTCGAGACATCGAATCGACATTCTCGAACTCGACGAGTACCAAGCCCAAGCGATGGACTTGGTATGACAAGAGGTCATGGACGATCGCTAGCCTGGCGTGGAGCCTTTCCTCTATCACGCTTTCCTGAAACATGTTAAATAAAGAGTCAGCCCTACCATCTGGGGCTGAGTGAGAACCTTACCCTGCAATTCAAAGTAACACCACAATATTCCAAGTGCAATCACATTATAACGTAATAAGCATATTGCAAAAACATATCAGGTTACAACATCTTTAAATATGCAACAACTCCTCATAGGAAATTCTCGCTTAACTAACACTTCATTTTATCTCGTATTATCGTTAAGACATTCTCCTGCATTTCCACATGTTTATTACATTTATATATTTGTGAACGCGTATTCACTTTTCATATTTATATATAGGTGAACATGTATTCATCTTTCATATTTGTTGCGGCGTGCAACCCGATCCATTATATTTACGTATTTGTGAACACGTATTCACTTTACGTTTTGTTGCGCGCAACCCGATCCATTATGTTTACGTATTTGTGAGCGTGTATTCACTTTACGTTTTGTTGCGCGCGCAACCCGATCCATTATATTTACGTATTTGTGAACATATATTCACTTTACGTTTTGTTGCGCGCAACCCGATGTATTATGTTTACGAATGTGTGAACGCTTATTAACTTTACGATTTGTTGCGGCGTGCAACCCGATCCATTATATTTACGTATTTGTGAACATATATTCACTTTACGTTTTGTTGCGCGCAACCCGATCCATTATATTTACGTATTTGTGAACATATATTCACTATACGTTTTGTTGCGCGTGCAACCCGATCCATTATGTTTACGTATTTGTGAACGCGTATTCACTTTACGCTTTATTGCGTGCAACCCGATCCATTATATATTTATATATTTATGTGAACACGTATTCACTTTTCATATTTTTCGAAGATCAAATAAATACTATTCTCTTTTCTAACATTCGTCATTCATACTTGTAACGATTATAACTTTTTAACCATAACTCCAACTAAGGTGTTTCTCAAGCGGAAACTAAGGTAAGACGGGGATCTTTCACTGTACCAAATTTCATTTAAAACTACTTTGGGTAACTAACACAAATTTATCCTCAAAACAGCCACATGAAAGTTATTTCGGCAGAATATTTATTAAACAACACCCAATCTTAGAATAGTCATAACTCCTAATCAGAAACCCGCTCAAGCCCCATAAAATCTCAAAACGATGAGAACAGAGAGCTACACGTCTCCATGTGAACCATCCTTTCATATTCTGTACCATTTGGTACAGTTTTGCACTTTTATTCGCTGCCCTTCCTGAATCTCGATAGATCCGAGGCAGAAACTTTAAACAGCGATAACTCTCAATCCGTAAGTCGGATAGACCCCCGTAAGGTCTCAAAATGTCCACAACAAAGAGATCTAGAACTTTCATTTAGAAACAATTTTCATATTCCCCACAGATTAGTACAGTTTTACGTTTCAACGTCCTGCCCTTCTGGATTCCGACGAATCCGAGGCAGCAACTTCAAACTACAATAACTCTCAACTCGTAAGTCCGTTTTAATAAATCTTTATATATATCTGTCCGTAACAGAGAGACTTACAACCATGTAAATTTTCATATAATTCTAATAAGTAAAACTCAATAAAAACAGTCCGTAATTATGCCTTTCCGAATTTCGACCAAATCTAAGGCAGGAACTTTGAACTATGATAACTTTCAAACCGTATGTCCATTTTACCTCATTTTTGGTTCTATATGATCATATTAGCGAGGTGTACCACTCCTCCAAATTTCATCAAATTATAACAATTATAACTCAGTGAGAACAGTTCGTAAAGTTCATGACGCAACTAGTTGTCTAAACAATCAAAAGTTCAATATTTCTTTTCAACACTCAATTCTTATTCTAACATGTATTGAACTTAAAATAAAGGATGTTACCAAGAATTTCTGAGTGAGAAAACTCACCTTGTAAGTGTGAAAAATATTGTGGTTCGGTTGCTACAACCACCCTTGCTCCTTAGTGTTCCCTAATTTTCTTGTTCTCCTTCCTCCCTTGATATTTTCTTGATTTTTTTCCTTCTTGTTCACTTGTTTTTTTCTGATTTTCTAACCTTTATGTTATGTACTTTGTTTGTGTGTAAATACAATGTATAAGTGGGGATGATTACATAACTTATGGGAGGGAGAAAGCCAAGAGATTGAAGAAAAATGAAAAGGGAGGGTAAAGGGGCTTACTACGTGCATGCTGATTTTTTTTTTTTGTTTTTTTTTTTTTTTTTTGTTTTTTTTTTTTTCTTTTGTTTTTCTTTTGTTTTCTTAATTTCATTTCATCTATCTATTTATCCAACTTTAACACTAACTCTATCTCATCAAATTTATTCTGTGTTTTCTTATATATATATATATATATATATATATATATATATATTTATTGACCCAACCACAACTATATATATATATATTTTTTTTTCCGGATTTCACAATTGTGTTGTGGAATATTTACAAGATGGAATGAAATGGAATGGTGGATGTAGAATGGGATGGGTGATGGATGGTATGAAGGATGTAGAGACTATTTATAGCCCAAGAATCCTTTAGGTAAAGGGTTAAGGATTATGTAGGTAGGAAAGGTTATGGAATCCTTTTAGGTAAAGGGTTTAGGAAAAGTTATGGAAAATGGTTAAGGAATATGTAGGTAGAAAAAATTATCCCTTTTGGACTCTGAAAATGTGTCAAATTCGGCCCAAAAACTCAGAAATCCCGCGTCAGCGCGCTAAAAACCCGCAACTTTGAACATTCGAACATTGGTATGCGGCCCGAGCGCTTTCTGGCGGATTTTCGTTTCGTCCTCCTTTTTTCGTCTGGTCTTCGTCTGATTTCTTCTATACTTCCCGGAACTTCTTAGGCTTCATTTCTTGACCCTTTTTAATGTGCAATTCCATCTCATTTATGCTCATTTCATCTCCTTTTCGCTATTTCTCCATTTCTGACCGCTGTGACACAAAAGAAATGAAAACGACCCTAATACTATACTAAACATAAATGAAATGAGTAAAATACTAACTAAAAATAACTCAAAAGGTGTATATAAAATACACCGATCAGAAGCAACAAAAGAAGCATAAAGCTAAGGCTAAGCGAATGCCATTTCTTCTAAACCACCGAACTTACATACGACGACGAAAACACACAATCAGTTAATTTTAGTAGAATCAATTAAGGAAAAACAAAAATAAGTAGAGAAAATTTACATTCAAGATGAACAAAAACTTAAGTATTCACTCTTTTTTTGTAGTGGCGATTTAAGAGGAACAAAAACTTAAGTATTCTGCCTCGTCGGATTGAAATTGAAGGTAACAGAACTTTTGTGAGCCGAACAATCTGGCGGAGGCCTTGCGTATTGGAGGTGCGGCGGCGACGGGTTTGAGAGTCTTAGGGTTTGTTGTCTGATTTTGGGTTTAAGCTTTAGGGGTTGTGTTTGGGGAAGGGGAGTTAGATATGAAGAAATAGGTTTAAAATTAGAATTGTGGGTTTAGAAATAAAATGGATCGGATATAAATTATTTAAAAAAAAAATTAAATTCATATTTTAAAAATCGTCACAAAAATAGTAATGAGGAAGGATGAACGCTGACCTCATAGAGGGATCTGCCATAACCAAAGATGAAATCAAGAGAGCCTTGGATGAAGCAATTGTTGAAATAGTGAAGGCCCTTGTGATCGTAAAGTGTGTCCTGACTTCCGTAGAAACTGCAGCTGTAAAATGCAGCAGCCTTTTGCCAGATATTCACAGTGCCACTGCTTGTTGAGCCTTGTTCTCCCGCTGTCCCAACCACATGTGGTGCTGTATTCTACAAAACCAAAGTGCTACCTCCTACCTTATAAATTCATTTATGCATGGTAGACTACATTGTCCAAATCCTACCTTGACATTAATTATTTCTAGATACGAATTTAAAATTTAAATATGATGGATTCAATTTTTATGCTCTTACAGCCGAATTTGTTGTAACTTTAAATATATCTGATAAAAATTGCTAGGTTCAATTGAACACGTAACTTATTTAATCTACATCCGCCACCCGTGGTTGGAGCCAGAAAATTAAGAAAGGGAACTAAAAAGTTCAAATTGTGACCTATAAACAAGTTTTGGACTACCTTTGGCGCTACAATGAAACTTTTCGTGTGTCATGACTCATGGGGACTCAAAAAGTTTTTTTATTTACTAAAAGTTTGTTTTACTCTAAATCTGCAGTACAATTTTGAAAAAAGGGAGATTCAAATTGAGCCCCTTTGTTGGTTGGCTCCTGATAATCTTGACCTTAGTATTAATTATTAAATTGTCTCTCTACCATTGTTAATAAACATTTCAGTCTAGAATAGACATTACTCTTAATAGATACCAAATATGTCCAAGTACCTCTACTATAGTCATCCACAGTAATTAAGAAGTATATGTAATCATTATGAGTAGGAACATTGTAAGGTCCCCAAGTATCAACATGAAAAAAATGAAAAGTGGATTGAGTAGTAATTTGACCGTGAGAAAAGGGTAATCTAGTTTGTCAAGCTTGAGGATAAATATCACAATGACAATCAGAATTGGATGGAATTAAAAGAAAACTGACATTTTTTATAGATGAGTAAGGCAAATGCCCAAGTCTAACATGTAATGGCTATACATTGGAATTTGCATTAGAACAAACATGAATTGAAAATGAAACTGATAATGAAACTGAACTAGAGACTGAATTAAAAACACTAAAATTTGTCTGGAACTCTCTGTGTAGCTCTAGACTTCTTAGGGTATGGTTGGAGTAGGTAGAGACCATCACTTGCTTCACCAAAAGCTTGAGGAATCTTCATTGAAGGGGCCTGCAACAGACAACATTAGAAGTGAAAATTATTGTGCAGGTAAACTGTATATTGAACTTTTGAACTGATAGGAGATTGTACTTGAAACTTGGAACACAAAGATATTTTAAAGTATTAGATCAGAGAAAATAGACATTCCCTGTATGTGTGACTATTATAGACTGAGAAATAGGCAAATTGATATTAATAGGAACCCTAATATAACACTCCAAAAATTTGGATTAGTTGTGAATGTGTTAAATGAGTATTAATGTGATATTTAGACATGTGAAGTGCTATCAGGATGAGTTTGGATGGAAATAGTTATTTTAAAATCAAGACAAGTAGCGAAGTACTTGAGATTCGATAGAATCGTCTAAGTTTACGGCATGTCTTCCTTAGACCGGTTTTGTAACATTCTGTTAAGAATATCAGATACCTTAAAACATGAAAGTTATATATCTTTGAAATACCTTTTCAACGGTATATTATGGAGGATGAACGGAGATCTATACAAAAGGTTATGTGCGTTACACAAATACTGCGTAAAAGCCTACACGGGCCACCCGGGATAGCCACACCCGCGTGTGAGGGCGCGTGCGATTACCCTACATCATGGGAAAAGTACAGGAAATTATGTTCTCTGAAGTCTGGGTCTCCCGCAGTGGACTTCCATCGCGGGCCCATCGCGCATGGGTTGGGTTTTCGGGATAAAAGTTAAATTTTCGTGTTTTTACTCCTATTTAAGCTTGGGGTTACCTCTCTAATATCCATAATCACAAAAAACACCCTAAGATCAGAGAGAATAAGTCCCACGCCTCAAGAACCCTCATAGGTAAGTTCTTCAATGATTCTAGCGTGAATTTAAGTCTCTAATACTCTTCTAATGTGATTAAACCCTTCTAATCCATAGAACCTCAGAGACATTATCGTTGGACATGGAAACCCTAGACTTTGAATTCAAGAAGATTGAGCATCAAAAAGTTAATCTTTTCCCCTTCTAGTCATTTATAGTTGTGAATTGATGAGTTCTTGGGAGATAAGTTAATGGGTTTGATAAAGAGAATCATATGAACTATGGTAGGGTTTTGGATTGTTGACCTAGAAATGTTATAATCTTATGGGTGGTAAAGAACGATGTTAATTATATCTAATTGAAATTAGAGAATCTACTAGAAGTAATAGAATGAGAATTGGGTGAAGAAAACTCCATTAATGGAAGTTGTGGGGCTTTATACCGATCAAGTGTTTGATAAAATGTCAAGATTGTCAAAACATGAGAATTGTTGTTAATATTGATTCCATTGACATGTATTGATATAGATTAAAGTCGAAAGAAAGTGACGAACGTTGTATTAAGCTCAAGAACCGAAAGTTAAGGTATGTGAGGCTAACTCTCTACTCTACGTAGGAATGTTAATAATTCTTCCTACGCCACATTCTTTTACAACGCTACAAATTGCCTCATAATATAATTAAGCTTAGTTCCTTCAATAGTTACAAAACTTCTATTCTCTAGTTTCGTAATTTGTTCATGACTTTCATTTCGAACGTTGTGAGTTCAGTATGTAATTAATATAGACTTGTGTTTGATACCCACGAGTCTCAGTCTAGAATACTCAGCATGTTTGTAAACTAGTTAAAGCTTTCGTTCTCATAATAAGGTCATGAATGCATGTCTCATCGAATCATTGCTCAGTATGTTAGTGTTGTACCTTGCAGCATGATTCTCAGTTCTTTTATGTATATTGTTTAATGTTAATCACATGTAATTTCAGCTCGAGGCCACATATATATTTTGGGCCTGAAGCCACATTTATGTATACATATACTGTGGTCTGAGGCCACATATTGTACACATATATTTGGGCCTGAGGACACAGTTATGTATACGTATACTTGAGCCCGAGGTGACATATTGTGCACATATATTGGGCCTGAGGCCACAATTTATTATTTCAACTAAACATGTGATTATTCATTGAGAATAGAAAGTATTCATATTCTTTACTTCTTTGTTCACTTCAGTTATCAGTTTTAGCACATCTGTTCTAGATCAAAATCCAAAAGTTCCACATGAATGGCCATGGATCCTTTATTTTAGCACTTGTCATTACTTTAATTTTATGTCAAAATATCGTTAATGCAACTTGAACCACAAAAAGTTCCCAGTGTCTCTGGATAAATCCGAGGCTTGGTTCAGAAGGGACAACTAATAAGTTGCGTTTTTAAATTCCAGTCTCAGCCTAGCTAGCCTGTTGATAGAGTAGTTTAATTTAAAATCTTTGGCTACCATGCTATTTGTATATTCTTAATACCAATACTTATAAAATCTTAATAGATAATAATTAAGCTTTTTAGTTAGACCCCTCCTAAGCTTACTAACATGAATTACTTAATTAGGCTGGTCGCTTAATTCTAAAATGTTCAACTTCTTTGAATAATACATGTTTATCCCTTTCTTTTCAAAAACTTATTCGCAAGAATTTGAATGCAAAGGTCACCTAATTGTGTGGTATTATGTAAGATGGATAGTATGTCAATATTAGAAAAGGAAATTAAATATAGATAAATGAAGAAAAGAAACAGGTGGATGATTCCATATTCGATATGAAGCAAACAATTGCATTCAAATTAAAGATTAAATTTTACTTTACCCTCTTAACCTTTTAAGATTGAGAAATAATATCGCTTTCACCTTTTGAATGGGACAATAAATTTTTAGTCTTAATTTAGTGGCTAGAAATGAGTTGTGTTATTGCATGTATTTTTAAAATGTAAAAATTGACCCTCAATTAGTATGAATTATAACATATATATATATATTTTTAAATATTTAAAAAATTTAAGCATATGTATTGTATAGGAATTATAATTTTATACCTCCTACTCCTATAATATTTTCTTTTTAATAACCAAAACACATTTTGCTTCATGGATTCAAATTGTCTTAATCCATTTTATTGCTTGTATTATTGCATTTTACTTCAACTATTTAATTTAATATAAAGCATTTAAGTGTCCTATTTTCATGTTATTCTTATATATTCAAAAGTCTAATAATTTTATTTTGAAATATCAAGAATGACCTTTAATTATATATTATATATCGCTTTGTCCTAAAACAGTGAATGGTGAGATTCATCCTTCATTAATTTCTGTCGGACCGGGGGTGAAAGCTATGTGGGCAAGGAATTTCGCCTTCCCCCCAAAATCTAGATCTGGTGTCACTTTCTATATCAGTGGCCTTAGACACAGTTGGACCAATCACGAATGGCCATGCTTGAATTTTTTAGATTACACCCCACTCAAAAATATAAAAGAAACGAGGGGTTTGAAGAAAATTTGAATGACGGGAGATCATAATAATGGATATTCAAATGCTTTGATTATACTTTTAGTTTAATGGCTATTGAACATTCTATTATTTGTTCAATAAGTGTACAATTTGAATAATAGCGATAAATCCAATAATTCATAGCGTCTTGGATACTCTGAATCCAACACACTTATGTCAAAACACGGACTTAAGCCTCTACTTAACTCGGGGGCAGGACTGGCTTCTTCTAGCGTGTTCCACGTGTCATATAGTAACATTCCCATTTTCTTTGTCATATAGTAATTCCATTATTTTAATTTTCTTGATTTGTATTATGGGTCCATCACCAGTAACGAATAGGGCCTACGTGACATTTTTGGCTGGTAATGGTGACTATGTGAAGGGTGTGGTTGGTTTAGCAAAAGGGTTGAGGAAGGTCAAATCGGCTTATCAGCTTGTGGTGGCGGTTCTGCCGGATGTTCCGTCGGAGCATCGCCGCATACTGGAGTCGCAAGGCTGCATAGTGAGGGAGATTGAACCTGTTTACCCACCTGACAACCAAACTCAATTTGCTATGGCTTATTATGTCATCAACTACTCTAAGCTTCGTATCTGGGAGGTAGCTGGGTCCATCTTTCTTCATACGTGTCATTTTCTAATATTGCTACGTGCCTACGTCATCTTCGTACTTACACGTGGATTGACCACATTAGTCTTCTTTACCCTGTTGGAGATGCATATCCTAACATAGGATTTGTATTTCTTTACGTTTTTCTAAGGTTAATTCATTATATAGGAGAGAGATTCTAACTAGCCTTTTAAAAGGCAGTTTCCCGGGCAATCGCAAATTGCTCCGGTTCAGGTACGGGGTTTAGTTCTATGAGGCTTACGATATAAGCGTCCGAGTGTACGTTTTAAATATGTCTAACCTCCAACGTTCGGACTCACCTAACAGTTCTTACACAAATAATATATTAAATTTTTTATTTAAAATCATTGACACTCATAATTTCTTAACATATGAATGATACTTAATAGTTTTTCATCTATAGAAATAAGAAGAAAATTTAATGTAACTTAAATAGCAAGTCATAATATTGCATATTTACTATCTGAGAATACCGTGAGAGTGAATATCACTTAATATTTCTTTTAAAAATACATAGCCGAATTATCAGTAGCGGAGCCACCTTTTTCCCAAGGGGTGTCAAGTGACACCCCTTCGTCAGAAAATTACGCTGTTTAACTAGGTTAAAATTTTAGATTTATGTATATATACTATATGTGTGACACCTCTATCAAAAAAGTTTACACTGGGTGCACCCGGTTTTAAAATTCTCTGCGTCCGCCACTGCGAATTATACATTTTCCCTTGTCATTGGTATTTTATCCTACATATCAAAATTATCATATTTTATTATTTCGCTATTTGAAAGTAATTTTATTTTTATTCATTAAGGAGTTGTGTTTTAATTATAATCCTGATAAAGTTTATTGATTATTTGCTTATAGGGGATAAAATGAATAGTATGATAATTATATTGTTTTAAAAAAAATCATTATTTGAAAGTTAATATGTTAGAGTTGATTTGCATTTCATAATAATTTTTATTTCATTGTATTATTTATACTTGTAAAATTATGTTATATATAATTACAAGTTGTAAGTGGTGTATAATGAATTGCTTTGATTAATATTTTTTTTTGTGAGGATCAAGCACATCTATATATATTTCATTCTCTTTTATTTTTTTAATGTAATTTTACCTATTTAAAAAATATTTATTATAATTATATTATACAAGTTGTAAATGACGTATAATTGATTACTTTGAATAGTTTTTGTGAGGATCAAGCGCGCGCACGCATACACATATATATTCTTTTTTTATATATATAATTTTATCTATTTAAAAATATTTAGCATAATACATGGGGCTTACGCCTCGCCTTATGCCTCCGCCTTTTAAAACTCTGTTTCTAACTATTGGAAATACAAATTTAATTGGTGCTGTACAAATTCAATTAATCATTCTTGTTAATTAGGATTTTTTGGTTTTAATTTTTTTCTTTAACTATCAACTCTATGTAACAAGTGCGACTAGTAGCTTGACATGACAAAGTAATTAACTTGTTATAATATATTAAAACATGTCATTGTCTAAAAGATTAAGATTGTCAATAGTCAAATGTGATGTTTTATATGTTTCATTGAAGATTTGTACCTCAAATAGTAATTTTGGAATTTAGGCATAGTTATTAATTTATCTGAATATGTATTAAGAATCTACTAAATATTTTATAAAAATACTTGAACGTGACCTATTCCCTCTCTGACTTTAATTTTTAGTCTCCTTTCGAAAGAATGTCTTTTTCCTAATTTGATAATTTTTTTAATTTCGACTTTTCATATAACATGTATAAGAGTAAAGGCATTTTAGTACATATATCTTTAATTTAAGATCACGTGATCAAACTAAGACATACAAATTGAAATAGAGGGAGCAGTTATTATTGTCTATTAATCTGATATAGTTGTATAAACTCATTCACTTCACATTCTGGATATGCATTAGGGTTATTGACATATTTAATATTACATGGATGCAGTTTGTGGAATACAAGAAGATGATATACCTGGACGGTAACATTCAGGTGTATGACACCATAGATCATCTCTTTGATTTGCCGGATGGATATTTCTATGCAGTAATGGACTGTTTCTGTGAGAAAACATGGAGTCATACGCCTCAATACAAAATCGGCTACTGCCAGTAGTGTCCGGACAAAGTCAAGTGGCCTACTGATGAATTGGGTCAGCCACCATCCCTTTATTTCAATGCTGGCATGTTTGTGTTTGAGCCCAGCCTTCATATTTATGAAGACCTTTTGAAGACTCTTCAGATCACCCCTTCTACCCCTTTTGCTGAGCAGGTATATACTTTTGTTGATCTAATTATCTCGTTTTCATATTGGTCAAGTACTACTTATCTTGATTAAGGTAATTGCTTGATTATATCAACTGGCAGGACTTCTTGGATGTGTATTTCAAGAACATTTACAGACCAATACCTCTAGTGTACAATCTTGTTCTAGCAATGTTATGGCGTCACCCGGAGAATGTTGAACTGGATAAAGTGAAAGTTGCACACTATTGTGCAGCGGTGAGTAACTAACTCAACGTTTGAATTCACATGATACTATGTGACATTCTCTTTTTTTACTTTAAAATTTCTAATGTACAGCACAAATATCTAAAACATGATTTAAATCATAAATTTCAAAAGTATTGTTTTTCTTTTTTAAATTCCCTTTTCTGGACAAAGGTATCACATATACTGGAAGGGATTAGTAATATTTAGTACATCATGAAAAAATAGACTATATGTGTTGATTTTCTTTTGGTAATGATGATGGAGCAGGGATCAAAGCCATGGAGGTACACAGGGAAAGAAGAAAACATGCAAAGGGAGGACATAAAATTACTAGTGAAGAAGTGGTGGGACATTTACAACGACGAATCATTAGACTACAAGAAACCGGTTGATGTGAACCAGGTGATAGCAACTAATGCAGGAGCAGTGAACCAGCTGCAACCATTGATTGCTACTGCTATGTCTCAGGCTGGTGCGGTCAAATACGTGACTGCTCCCTGTGCTGCTTGATTTTGGACTACTCTGCTAGATGGCATTAGATTAGGTTAATGTCCCATGCTCCACAAAAAGAGAAAGAAGGTGGACATCTAAAAGAGGTCCCTGGATTTTCAAATAGTAGGGTGAATGGACAAATGGTTGAGAGGGAGTTGAAGATGCAGAGGAACTTGTAAAATAGTCTTGCAAGAGGTTTTTTCAGGCAACTGAAGTTGTGGATGATTTGTTTGTCACTTCCGATTTCGTTGTATATGAATTGTAATTTGTGAGTCGGTGCGAAAAGTATACAAAAGTATTTTTGGTGTATTAGAATGTGGTTTTGTTCATCTTTGCAGCTTCATTTACTGCTCCCTCGTCCTAATTCATGTGTCATATTTTCGTTTTTAAATGTGAGACGTTTTACTATCTTTTGCATGTCCATAACTGAACGAGATAGACTCTTCTAAAGCGAACGCGGTGGCTACATAACAATGAATAAACAAAGAATGGAGATTAATTTGGCTACGGAATAGTGTAAAGAAAAATAATAGATCTTGACCTAGCTCAACGTCAAAAGTCAGCTAATGAAAATATTAACACCCAAAACGCTATAAAGAGAACTTAGATCAATGTGAAACACTCTTGGAACACATTTTCATTACTATATTGGTTTTTAACCTTACAGAAAATGCTTCTGGTCTTTTTTCTTTCAAGCCTTCTGGTTGCTTTTTCCCTTTTCTTTGGGTTACCAGTGAAAAGCTGATATCGGTCTTTTAAATTCTCCTCTAACATAGCTCAGCTGGTATGGAGCATTAAATGAGAGTAACTAAAACAAGACCTATGCGCTTAATCGTGTTTACCGTGCTACAGCTGTTCCTAAGAAGGCGGAAGGAGGAGTGTTTCATGACTTCATCAGTTCAAGGGTGTCATATCAGTTCGACAACAACTCATCTATGATGGCAACAGGCTTATTGCAAATCCAAACATATTAGATGTCGAGAGCAAAGATAGAAGCAAAATTTGATTTCGAGAAGTTACTTGCACTTTAGCTCCACTAATTTTGTTCAATAAGCAACAAAAAAATGGAGTTTATCCAAACCAAATTAGCTCCTCATTCTGTTTACCGAGCAACAAGTATATATATTGAACATAAAAAGCCCTTGAATATAGAACACGGGAGATCAGTCAGAGATAGCTAATGAATACTTGGAGTTGGCCCACTATCCTTCCCAACCAAGGAAGGGAGCAAATAGAGCATCATATAGCCAACAAAATAGAGCTACGGATTCGGAGACAGATTAATAATCACTAAGATAGTTAAATTCAAAATTTAATTTGATGCTGCAAAAGAAACAGGAAGGAATCCTTGAGAAAGAGAACCTTGGACAAAAGAAAGATAACAAATGAACCGTTTACAAGTAATTGACGAAGCCTATTCTGTCAGTCTCACTACTCCATAATCCAGAGTCCGAAGATGCTTAGCCTCTATGCCTGCAAGTTGGAATTGACAATAATGAGGAGTTAAAATCATACTGTATCTGATTAGCTAGTATGACAGTAAGAAGTTGAACATCTCACTCACCTTATTTGCTATGTTGTTTGACAGCCAGTCTAGCCCTTCATACAGACCTTCACCAGAAGTCGCACAAGTGCTCTGGATGTACCTGCATAGAGATGCAATCAACCATTAATCCATGAGCTCCCCAAAACTGAGAGAGAGAGAGAGAGAGAGAGAGAGAGAAAGGGGGGAGGGGGGAGGCAACATTCTTGAGTTTATTTACCAGTGACGCTGGCGGAGAGAATGGAGGCCAAGCTTGTCAGTTATCTCTGCTGCGTTCATAGCATTTGGAAGATCTTGCTTGTTAGCAAATACTAGCAAAACAGCATCCCTCAATTCATCCTGTAAAGAAGAGAACACTATCAGAGTTGAGTCTCCTTTTAGTTTCTTCCACTAGGGAAGAGTCAAGCACAAATTTGCTCACTCCCAACACTGGGCAATACTACTTGACGGGAGAAATTGTTACACCAAATCAGAACAGACTTGAAAGTTGCAATATACCTCATTCAACATCCTGTGAAGCTCATCCCTAGCTTCTACTACACGATCTCTGTCATTGCTATCAACAACAAAGATGAGTCCCTGGGTGTTTTGGAAGTAGTGTCTCCACAAAGGACGAATCTGCAGATCACATATACATTTCTCATTAGTACCTTCCCAAACCTCCCATATGTCAAATTTATGCTTAATCTCCTTGAATCTGGGAGTTACTGTTTTTGATAATCACAATGACAATTGCAATGCAAAAAGCATCAACCCTAGTTGATTGGCAAAAAAATTCTCTTCTTTTTTTGTTGTATATTAATCATATAAAGGTTCTAATTCTTTCTTCCACCTCACTATCAGATGTTTACATTTTTCACTTTTTATTATACCCCTATATATTCTTAAGATTCAGAGAATTCTTGTTTTTTCCTTTTAAGTAGAGTGAGTTTCAAAGGTAAGAAATGTCTTCAACATGTTATTGAACAATTAATAAGCAACTTAGCACTACCTTATCAGAATAAAACCCACAATGTGGGCCTGGACAATATCAAATGACAAATCACTTTTTAGGGGGTTGTGAAATCTTCAAATGCCCAAAGAACATGAGCCAAAACCTTCTAGAGGAATACAGCTTGCTTTTCAGAGCTGACTCAATTTCTCTACATTTAGTCCTAACTAATTGAATCATTTGCTTCCTTTTCATCAAATATCACAAGATAGATATTTTATACTTTATTTAAGTAGGAGTAGGCGAATGATAGTGCAAAGCAAAGGGTAAATTTCAAATCAAATAGAGAATTCATTCATTTAAGTCAAGTACAATTTAAGTATCATCTATGATAGATTCTAACATGAGCTTAGTACACAAATAACAACAATAGCTACTTCAGAGTGTTTTTTCCCTTTAATTCTTTTTTCTCGTGTGGCCGGGGCAATGAGAAGGTATTACATGGATTGGAGCTATGCTGTTTCCTTTGGTGCTTTGATGAATTGTTTAAGAAACAAAGAAGATTATCAGAAGTCATATGTATAAGACTGCTCCTTCTCTAATGACAAAAAGAAAAGGTACGTTTCTTCAGTTGAGAAAGCATTGTACTTTCATGGAATCACTTGCCACCTCTAGGTATGTAATTCATATTTGTACAAAATGAACTTGTTGAAATTCTCCCCAAGAGTAATCATCAAATTGAGCCTTTGAACTAGCCTGTACTTCTTTGACTCCTCACTTGGGGTTTAAACGAGCTTAGCCAAGGATGTATTCTCCGCTCGACTCATGCATTAGGCCAAAGCTTTAGCTTGCCTTGAGATTAACCAAGCCTTAACTTTCATGGCTCGAGGTTGAAGCAAAAGTCTTGAGTTAGGGAGGTTGAAAATTTTACAAGTAGATTTAATCGGCACAAAATGAAACCAAAAAGCAATACTTCTTTAACCAATTAGCTTAAACAGAAAATAATTGGTGGATCTTGGAAATTAACAATTTGAGCTGGTTTAATCAGAGCCAACCCAACAAGTTCGCAAGCTTGCTCAGCTCATTTTCACCCTATGCATAAAGCATCAAATTCCTACCACGGATGGCCAACCCAAACAAAGTGATTGATTAACCTTGGTTCGATTCCAAGGCCTTATTAAGTTAACAACAGCATAGCCTAGTAACGACTTACTCTAATTAAGTTCATTTTTAGCTGTTATCACAAGCAACCAAAGGATGGAGACAGCTGAAAGTCTTCCAGAATACATACCTTATCTTGACCCCCGACATCCCAAACTGTAAAGCTAATGTTCTTATATTCCACTGTCTCCACATTGAAACCTGAAATGTATGGTAGCTGGCATTCAATAACAAGTGTAAAGATAATAACAAGAGTTGATTGGAAAGACAACAAAAACAGTAAATTGCATTCACCGCGCAATCCTTTGTACACAAAATTAAAAAGAGAAATAAATCATTAAGCCAATTAAAGAAAACTTGGGTGCCCTCATACAGAACTGATGAAAATGAGAACACAAATGTTAGTAGCATACCAATGGTAGGGATTGTGGTGACAATCTCTCCCAGTTTGAGTTTGTATAAAATGGTTGTTTTACCAGCAGCATCAAGACCCACCATCAGTATGCGCATCTCTTTCTTGGCAAAAAGCCGACTGAAAAGCTTGCCGAAAGACAGCCCCATCTTTGAATTTTTTGCTGCACATTTAACAACGCTTAAACGACTACATAGCAGAGGTAAGGATGTATACATCTCTATTAGTAGTAAACAAATAGATATTAAAATAAAATCATAAGATCTGTCAAATAATCCGTATCACCAATCAACAAGTGTGTCAAATAATTTACTGATCTCACAGTGACATAAAGAGGTAAAAAAATAAATCAAATACAAAAACCGAATAAAATAAAACAACCGATTGATTGTTACTTAAATTTTACTATATCGCATTGTTAAATCTATCATTATGTAACAACTAAAAGTACAATTTTGTGTACAATCGATTTGGTGTGATCACGTTGTAACCTTTTTTTCTTTTTCCTCATTTTTGTCTTTACTTTTTATCTAATAATCCTATTTTATTCTTTACTCTAGATGTATCTCGTACCCTACTTTTCTTGTAAGTTTATCCTTCAAATCGCTGATGTGTGACATTATATAAGAATGAGAAATGTTATATCCATCAAAACAATACAGACGATATAATAGAACACAAAACAATATGTAACAACCATCCAAAAATAGAGGTAATGATTACTATGGAGAATGAGACGGTTGATCGGATCAATCTAGCGTGAATTGATAAGAAGTAGATCCACTATATCTTACAGAAATAGGGTGATATGTTACAAAAAAGATGTACGAGAACAGATCAAAGTAAAGAGTATTTGAGATCGAAATCAATTAAGAAGAAGAAGAAAACCTAATTAGCAGGTATGTGATGATTAAAGACGAAGCAGAGATGTATGTATGTCGGTCTCGGTCGTGAATGAAACAAGTAGAAGCTCCCACGATTTTATAAGGTCCTCCAGCTAATACGCGCTTCTCACATTGAGCAGTTAATGTTGCCGGTGACCCTTATACTATGTAATTTGTAATATTTGGCCCCTAACTAGGGTCACTGCATCTTCCTAAAATTTGAAGGGTAAAATCATTGAGTTTTTTTAAAATAATGTATATATTTGAACACTATATAAAAATACTATAATTAACAATTAAAAATATTTTTAAAATATATGAAAAAAATTGCGATCAAAGAATAATTGTTTGACTTGAAATCTGAACGTGATCACATAAATTGAGGAATGAAGTAGTAAACGAGATGTCGGCAGCATAAGGCATCGCCAATATCTTAGAAGGGAAAAGGGTCAAATTTGTCCTTCAACTATGTTTTATGGAACAACATTGTGAGGACTAATATTTTGCTAATTTTAGGAATAAAAAGCTTTTGAGGAAGAGCGGTATAGACATGATTAGCGTGGATGAGCGTTTTCCGGTGTTTTATAGGCGGCTAATGCAAATAGGTTGGAATTGCTTCGTCCCAGCTCCCTGCAAGGCCAAAAAAGATTGGGTGAGAGATTTTTATGCTCCCTTCCCACTACTTTACCAAGAAGGAGATGAAATAGTACATCGAGGCACAGAGGGGACTCAAAGTCTCTATTGGTACGCTGGTAACTGCGTATAAGGATTTGGCCAAAGATCATAGGGCGCTCCGCACAAGCTTCGAGAAGGAGAAGGAAAATAGCAAGTCTATCAGCAAGCTACTCGTGAAGATGTGGAGAGGCATCAAGGGCATGTTCAAGAACTTGGATTACAAGGAGCCCCTTCCGATAGAGGATGAGCATAATAATGATGACTAATCCTTCTTGCGCATGTCTGGTGGTAAGGACAACGGTAGAAGCACTGAGGAAGGTGGCGAGGGGGCAAGTTTGAGAAGGCAAGGGTGGGCTCCTGTCAACACTGGTTTCTAGCCTATATCGGGCTTTAATTCAAATAATTTACTTTTCTGGTATTTGCGGATGTTTGGATAATTTTTGTTGTGGTTTGTATGCTCTCATTATTTGTTTTTGCTTGATTAGTGAAAGTTTTGGACTATTAAGATATTTGTAGCAACCTGTTTATTTATATCTTAGTGGTGATTATGGTATATGTAGATATCGTGGATTTTTGTGTTTGGTTGATGGTTTTATTTGATTTGAACTCGCTAAGGTGTAAGTCGATATGTGTACAGGTTAGGGATGCAAAACAGGGGCAGACTCACTGGTTTTTGCCCAGCGATTCCGCTGGTGCGAGAGTCAGCTCCGGCGGACACACACCTTCCAGAATAACTCTGCGGGGGTGGACTATGAATAAGGCATGATTCATGTGTTGCGGCGGGAAATCTTCAATAGATGCAATCTTGCTGAGGAGGGGTATCACCTACTGGGGCAAACTCTCGAAAATATCTAGGGTAACGCTCCTGCGGCCCACCTTTAGTTGGTGCGCATTCGCAGGTGCGGAAATACTTTCGTTGGGGCGGGACCCCTGAACTAGAACAAATATCAAATTTAAACAGTTTTAGACTTCGCACTAGCTTTCGGACACGATTTGCACACATGATCCACCCCGAAGGGTGTCAGAATCATATATCAATTTGGATCGACTAGATAACAATTTGAATCAACCAAGTATAGAATTAAACGAGGGAGTACGATAGAAGTAAAAGAAGGGAAAAGTTCCTAAAATACTTCATAGCCTCTCGAGGATGGATACAAATGTCATTGTACCAATCCGCAAGACTCTACACATATTTCTCTTGTACCAATCCGCTAGACTCTACTACATATTGCTCTTGTACTTATAGACCGAATAACCTAGGGCTCTAATACCAACTTATCACGTCCCAACTCAGGGAATGCGCGGGCACCTACCCTTTTCCAGCCGGTAGGCCAACCCATCCCTTAATCACAACTCAATCAATAATAAAGTAGAACCCAACCATCAAATATAAATAATACGTCTATGATAGATAAAGAAGTAGTGCGGAAGTAATACAACAATCCCAAAGAATCTGGTCTAAGGTTGTACAAGAGCCACTACTACATAACTACAAATCTAAAGACGAATACATAGTTTAAAAAGTAAAATATTGTCTCAGAATAGCAAAATAAGATAAGTACATAAAGAGAGACATCTGGGATGCGGATCCATCCATGTGCTCACCCTAGAGCTCGTTAACAAAGCCCCCGAGAACCAGTCACGAGGAGAAAAAGTATACCATGTGACGTACTTTACACTCATAAAAGAATGTAGCAAGGTAGTATTAGTACAAACAATATGTACCGATATGAATCATAGGCCGACAACAGTTAGATAACATATATAAAGTAAGAGATTAAAAGATATGAATGCTCACAATCAGATATAAACACAACATAGTCCAAGAATAGCATCACAACTACAAATACCAAGTTCGAATCCAATAAGTATGAATATGTGAATATAAATGCATATGCAATGCAATGATACACACACCCTCCGGGCATAATACCTCCACGCCTCGATAGGCATGGTTGGGAGACCCGCGAAGTCCATGTACCTACTGTGACATACATCTCGATCTAATATATAATAGAATTCTAAATTAGAAATAAGAAGGAACAATACCCATATTTCTATATCATCGGCAAATGGCCACTGGTGCGGATGCACTGCTGCAAATAAATAGACTGTTGGGGTAGAGGCACTTGACACCTCGCCTTAGCGCCGAGGCAGAAGATGTTTAGCCGAGCGACTAATCTGTCGCACGCAAGACGACACGACTTTCGCCAGGCGTATACGGATCTTTTCAAAGAACACTGCTCTTTAACGAATCATATTCTCAAACCTTAAGAATTACTTTGCTCAAAATTTCCACAAGCAACGTCATCGGCAAATGCCCGCAGGAGAGATATAACAGGAAATTAGGCGGAAAGTTCATAATGATAGAGCGAGTCATTACAACGTGAAGATTCTTCAACTGCTTGACATGACAAAAATATAATGGATGTAATTCAAATAGATCATTCTCAGTGATATGATGAGCCCAAGTGGTAGATGTGCTCGTCCGACAAAGGTTACTATGGAAGATTGAATCTTGTGAGAATAATTGTGTGTGATATTTTGGTTAAGTCCGTGGTTGCAGATTCACTTGATATTTTATTGTATGGCGATGACAAATCATTGTTGAACTATGGTCTTGTTTATCCTGTGTGAGATTATTTTAGTTATGAAAGAAATTTATTTTAGTTATGAAAGGAATGCTAAAATAACATGTTTTGGTCAGTATGGTGGATTGTAGTGTAGACATGTGAGGATGTAATGAAAATTGACTAATGGGATGATCTTAGCGATAGACGAGCATAAAGATGGAACTACTTATGGGGTTTTTGGTTGTTACACTTAAGTTGTGAAAAGAAGGGTGAGTATTATATATGTTACTTAGGCTCGACAAGTTTCTACGAGTGATAGTGTATGGTAACAGATTCCAGTTATGAAGTAGACTTAAGGTGAATAATTGAGGGTTAGTTCAGACAAGGGGCAATGTATTCACCAAGGGACTCTCAATAGTTTATATTGAGTTGGTAAACTCCTGAATCAAGATGGAATGGAAATTCATCAGCTAAGGAAGGTACAAGGAAACAACTATGATGTATATGGGGACATTGGTAGGATTTTGTGTGCAGGAGTTGAGAATCACCCTACAGTTTATGAACTAAGTTGGTCGTTATTTGAAGTAGTACATCATCGATAATTAACTTTGTGGGTATGATCAGGTTTGGTCGGTACTGCGGTTAGAAAGGCTTCGTGGGAAATGGTATGTACGATTGCATTCGGGTTTGATAAGTGCTCAGTTAAAGATTTGAGTATGGCAAGAGGAACTTTCAGATGCTCCAGATTTAGTTTACGACTATCTCCATAATTGACTCATCTACTTTTAAGGATATCCGATATTTCTCACTTCATGGGTGGGTTTGAGTGATTTTCGGTTGATAATGATAAAAGTGATCTTGAATGAAATATGGTAGAGAAGGAAGTAAGGGAAATGCATCTCACTAGTGGTTTGGGGAATTAATTTTCGTAGGACTTACTTTTAAAGGAGTGTAACTACACAAAGCATGCACGGGTCTTGGTGACATTGTATTACATCTTCAGTTAGAGTGGAATAGTGATAAGAGTGTGTGAGAAAGAAATCTACGACTAAATTTAATTGGTGTATGGAAAGAGCCAACAAGACGATGATTGGAGATTTATGGGGAGATAAATTACGTAGTATCATGATGGATAATTTCATGGCATTTTTTAATAGACGAGCTAGCGTTAATTAATAAGAAGAAATCTCTATAATTGGAAGGTGAAGGCATATGTTCGAGGTAAAACTATGCCAGTGCTAGTAGATATATCAGAGGATTGACGGTTGGTTAGTGTGGTGGATCATTTCAAATGCGGAAGGCTTGAGAGTATTTAAGTGTGGTAAGCAGATGAATTGTGAGGTTTGATACTCTTGAATTTGCTAAAGACGTAATTAGGTATTGTACTAAGAGATTTTATAGTTTTAAAAGGGTAAGTGCAGGCCGCGGCCTTACATCGAGTAGGGTTGTCAACCGGAGCGGGCGTGGCCTGGTCCGCGAGTGGGGCAGGACGGCCTGGTCCGTGGCGGGGTAGGACGGTGGCCTGGGTCGGCACCGCCACACCCCGTCCCGATCCATAAGTCGGCCTTGGGGTAGTGCGGGTCAAAGGGGTCATTTTTGTATTTCCATTTAAATTAAATAAATAAATAATACACACACACAACAAGATAGTTTAATAAAAACATCTCAAGGTTGTTTTTGTGCCTCTTATATTATTCGATTAGAAGTATGATTTTTTTTTTGTAATACAATTTCAAAATTGCAACTTCGTGATATTGAAAGTTGCAAATAAATAACATAGTAAGATTTCATTGTAGTTGTAGTCTTCTTCACGATCTCCGATCGTCGCACCTCTTACGCCCGCATTTAATCCGTCTCGCTCTCACAACGAATGTCTGCTGCTCTATTTGAAATTTTTCCGCATAAAATGCGCTTTCAGACGCTGTTGATGTGCTTCCCACCTAGCTTTGTGTTTGTTTTGTACATGTCTCAATAAACTTCCCGTCCCACCCTGACCTTTTTCCATTTTAAAATTATAAATATTTTCACAAATTTGACATCTAACTACTTCATTTTCTATGTCCCTATAAAAAAAGCCTCATACACCTGATTTTACTTTTCGTTAAGGAATGTCTCGTCTCATACTAGGGGGAATATGAGGCGGTGCAGTTTGAGGTGCACTTGGGTGTGTCATCTAAATCTAATGGTACTTCAGAAAATGATTCAGTATCAATGAAATCGTCCTGTCTATGAGGATCTGGAGGAATAGGATGACTAGAAGAAGTATCATTGTCCTTGTTACCTCTACTAGTAGAAGTACCCTTGCCCTTGTTACCTTCCATTATAATTATGCAAATAAATAATTAAAGATAGTGAAATTTAATTAAGTGCGCTAAAAAAAATGAAGAAACAATAATAATTTAATGAAGAAACGAATGTACCAAACGTCGACGTGTAATCGAGATGTTGAAAATTGAAACTTAGTAGACAATGTAGAGAGAATGAGAGATAGATTGAGAGATTATTAGAGAGATTGTAGGAAGATTTGTGAGAAAGAATGAAGAGAAAATGAAGTATTTATAGTTGAAAAAATTGGATTAAAGTGTAAATATAATAACTTAAGGATTAAAAATAAATATTAGGGGGTAGGGGTTGGGGAGGGAGGGTATTTGGCCGCCAGACAACGACCAATTGGTACAAAGCCGTTGTCTGCGGCAGTAGAAGTCGGAGGGTGGGAAGGGTCGGGGTGGGGTCGGGGTCGGATTTTTGCGACCGCATCAAGATCGATCGAGTCGGTATCCGATACCGGTACAATGTCAAGCGGGGTCGGGGCGGGGGTCAGGGTGGGGTCGGGGCGGGGTCGGATCGGGGTCAGTATACCCTGCCCCGTTGGACAACCTTACATTGGAGTGTTTGAGGTGATAAACAAGTTGGGTAGAATTGCAAGGAAGAGAGTTCAATGTAAGAGGATTTCCCTGAAGATTTAAGGTCATAAGGAATGACTCATCGGCACTTGGGTAATGACTTGAACAATTCCAGCTTTGTGGCTGGGAACGACATCATGAGATTATGTATTCAAGAACCACATATGAGAATGGGTCACCGCAAATTTAGTAGAAGCTTACTTTCGGGTATGAAGGCTTGGAGGCAGTCCGGGTGATTATCAATGGCATTCAGAAAGTGGTGCACTTTAGCCGACTCAGGTTTATTCATTTAAAGTTGGATGGCTTATGGAAGTATTGCTAGATATATTTATGATTATTCTAGTAACCCATTTGAAGGATTGCTGGCTTTCAGTTTGAAATAGATGTATGGTACGTTGTCGAGCGTTATTGGAGTTTACAAAGAGATTGGATCCTATGTTGATTAGTAGCATCTATACCGACAGATTTGAGGGTCTACACAATTACTTGGGGAGGTCTTGAGGAGGTAAAATTGAATGATGAGGTTCTTAGGGTGAGTAAATAATTTTCACAAATTTGGCAAGATAAGACAATCACTAGGGTGATGAGCATAGTAATGCATTTGAAGGTTTAAAAGGGGTTCGACGAATGGGGTTTGACAAGTTTCTTCGGCTCAACGGAATGAAACTAAGGGATTTAAATTTTGCACAATCGACCTTGGATAAGGTAGGTTTTAACAGAAATACTTAGAATTAGTTCAGCACAAACACATATTTTTTTCTGGTCAAAGGGAGTCAGGATAGAGGCTCTCGGTGTGTGACATTATGTTTCTATAGATTATTGGTAGTAAGGGAAACTTTGGAAGGTATGGAAGAAAGATAACTAGAAAGAGGGTACCTTACTGGTACATGTTTGTCAGTGGGTTGCTATTTCGACCAAAGAATCGTGGCAATGATGATGATAATCATGGAATTAACTAATTATGTTTAAAATTACGGGTATAATTGAATCAGATATTTCAAGTGGGGCTAGATGAAATATGTGAGAATCAGGATATTGGGTGAAATTAGAGGGAGATTTGGCAGATTAAGTGAAGGAGCGAATTTCTATGGAAGCATCTGATCGATCATTTTGAGAATCGATGCTCTATTTTATGTGTCGTTTATTTCAAAAGCTCTGTAATAGTTATTTTGACTTGCTTGTAAAATCTAAAGTCAAACAAATATCATTTGATTCACGTTGGGAGAAAGTTTCATTTTGGAAATTCAGTATTTAATTATTTGGATTAATTGTTAATTTTAGGAAAACGTGTTCTCATTGATGACTTAAATTTTTTGTTGGATTTGTAATATTATTTATGATCTTTAAGAAGTCACAGAACTAATTTAAAGTTCGTTTGGTTGATTTTTGACAACTAAGTATTTCAGTACTTAATATGCTTATTTACGGCAAAAAAGGTCACATGAAGGAATAAGATTCAGATTGGAAAATTGTGAATTATGTAAGCTTTGTATGGATGTTTATGACTTGCAGGAATATGTAGTGTGATTTCTGAGGTAATTGGATGAAAATTGCGGAAGGAAATTTAAGTTCTAAAATTTTAAAGTTCTAAGTTTGAGAAGTTTGATCAAGAATTGATTTTTGAGTAAATGCATCCAAAATTGAACTTTGATGGTTCTGTTAGGTTCAAACCGTGATTGTTGACTTAGATGGATGGTTGGAACGAGTTTCGAGTGATTTGGGTGAGTTTTGAACAAGAAAATGGATTTTAGAAGATCCTTAAGTTAAAGAAAGGATTTAGTTGACAAAGTCAACATCAGGGGTAAATGAGTCTTTTTTGAAGTTTCGTCGATTTCATTAGACCGTAATGTGATTTATGACTTAGTCGAGTCATTGTCTTGGTTCTCGAGATATTCGGGTGTGATTTAGGTGGTTGGTTGAGAAATTAGTTTTTGAGATGATTTGAAGTTGACCACGGTCAACATCGGGTCAAGACGATTACGTATGGGTGTTTTGAGAGTTTGATAAGATTTGTATGATGATTTTAGATGTGTCCATAAATTTTGGTTAGATTCCGATGAGTTTCATATGTGTTTGGATTGTACGGTGTTTGTTTTTTGTTTCGACGTAGTTTTGAGCAAAAAGGATACCATATTGAGCAAATGACCTTTGTTTTGTGTTTCGGCTGAAATCCGTATCGTATTTTCAAACTATAGTAACAAGAATCATCACATTTCGTCATCGTATGAGTGAGCTATGGCCTTTTTCTAAAATTTGTTGTTGCTGATTTTCTAGTGAGAATCATCTGAAATAATACGATTTTCCCCTTATTTCGTCCATTAATTTCGGATTTCATTAAAAACTTCAAAACATCATATCTCTCTCATTTTAAGGTCAAATTGGGTGATTCAAAAGACTGTTTTGGGTGAAATCTCTCAAGGATCATGTTGTACTTGTCAAATCTGAATTCCGTGATTATTTAGCATCTGTATCTGGCCGGGACAACTGCTACATTTTTCTCTCCATTCTATTCTGTGTCGCTTGAGGACAAGCGATGTTTGATTGGTATCTGATGTAACGATCTGTGTGATCGTTTAGTACTTTTATGCATAACATTCCTAAAATATCCTTCTTGAAGCAATTCAGTGAGTATCGGAGAAGAATTAGTGAAGTCGAAAGTTCTTAAGTTAAGAAAATGAAAATTGTGGGCTATTTCTTTAACTGCAGTTATTTAATCGACGGATAATTTTTAGAATATATTAATTTAATGTGTGGTGAATAGTTTATTTATAGAAATATTATTTGCACACATATAAGGTATAAGTTGGTGAATAATGTAGTTGACACACAGTGGTTGAGTTAATAGATTATTTGGACAATTAATTTTAGTTTGTGGTTGATGGCCAAGCCCAAGTCCATAATTCATTTAGTATCCTATGTTACATGGGCCATGTATAAGAATTGATTTAAGTGGGTGACAATTAAAACAAAGAGTAGCTAGGTTCGGAAGTTTCCACTTGGGAATTTATTCACATTCATTTATATAATGGTGTGTATATAGGATGACAATTGATTTCAATTTAGACCATTCATTTAAATGCAGTTCTTGTGTATATGGAATTTAGGTGATAGTGGAGGTCATAATGATTACAAACTGATTTGAGGGGCTAATTATAGTGTAATGATGAAGCAAACATTGGTCATATTTGATATAATGAGTGCTGGTAGGCTATTGTTTTGCTAAGTTGATAAAATGGGTGTATGGTTTCATTTTTACGTCTTCTTTTGCTAAGTTGGAAGGCACTGTTTTGCATATTAGCTTTAAACTTCGAAAACAAAAATCTCTTATGATTATCATGTTAGCCACTTCAACTTCTATTATATAGGGTATTGAAATTGAATATTAGGATATTAAATTATATGAACACCTTTAAAATCCATGGTGTTGGAGTTGTGGGAAGTTGATGTTAATTCTAAGTTATGATTTTGGGATAATTGAAGGTTTCAGAGTGCTAATCTTAAGAAATGAGAACTTATGATTTGAGAGTCTATTTGTGAATGGAATTAACTAATTTTTCGGATATAGGACCCATAGGTTATAGGTAAAATGATTTTTTAATAAAATTTCAGTTTTTTCTTCGGGGTTCGGGTTTGACTTTTTGATTCACTTTTCATTTTGAGCATAAAGCGTATCAATATGGGTGTCTTTAGACTCGTCTCTTTCAAAAGATGCAAGTGTAATTTATATAATATTATTGGACTAAAATGAAGTTCTACTCAAATTAATATTTGGGTGTTCTTGGTCCAAAAAATAAATTGATCCACGTGTGTACTATTTTGGAGGAAGCCTAATTTTTTTGTTTTTTCCAAATAAAAGCTTTGAATTTTGAATAAATGAACGACAAGTACTTTTCGCGAGCATTTTAAAACACTTTAAGCAATTCAAATCGTTAAAGCATTCTATAGAACCAGTAGGTCAACCATATTCTACGGATCCTTAATACCGGGTGTCTAACATCTTCTCCGGTGGATCACCAGAACCCTTACCTCGACTCTGGTTTAGATAGATTTTTTCAATTGATTTTGTTTAAACCTTTCACATTGGTTTTCCTAATTTACTTATAAATTAGGCGACAAGTCTAAAAATATTATCCGACTTAGAGCACCATTCTAAACCTCTTAGTAGCTTTTATGCATCTTCGCGTAAAAGTGAACCGTAACAGTCATATGTAATTTTCTTATAAGGTCCCCATAGATCAATGTGTACTGTCGCGCCCGTTTTTGACCTCGGGGTCTGAACGGTATCCACGGCATTGCTCTTTGGCGCAGTTCCCTGGATGGAGCAATAATGCTGATTTTGAGGAGTCGCCACCTAATTAATTAAGTGAATTAGGACACTTGATTTATTGCAATAAAAATATTGCAATTAATCTCCATTTAATGGTCTGCGGAATTAATGAGATTCTGGACCAGAGTTCTTTATTATCCTAAAGGGAAGGGGTTATGCATCCTTTAAGATCCGCTAACTTGCGGTTATCCGTTCAAACCTAGGTTAATTATTTATTGCCTTTCTATTCTACATATTCTAAGCAACTTTCATAATTTACAACTACAATGGAATGCAATACATAATAATAAAGCTAAAATCGAATAAAACTCCGGGACATCTTTTAGCCCTTTTTAGGCCTTCTGCACAAGATGATCTCCGGGTACCTGCATAAACACTTAGAAAAGTGTTAGTAATAAAATAAATAATTTTTAAGTAATAGCAAGAATTAATAAGTAAAGCCAAAAATAAATCCGTCTTTTGTACAGGGGAGGCGTTGGAAATCAGACGGAGATTCCTTCATCGACCAATATTGCTAGAAACAATAAAATAAATAAAACCTTCGGATCCGCGCTAAAACAGTAATAATTTTAAACACAGAGGGCTCAGATATATAAAAATAAAGTGGGACAGCCTAAACAAGTGCGGCTGCGAGAATTCGCCCTGCCAACGCATGTTGGTTATCCGGTGTAAGTGGAAGAAATCATCATTGCCCAGAAAGCTTCATGTATTTTATTTTCCGTCTTTGCAACTGTGGAGGCCTCAAAAATCGACGGATAACTTTTTCATTGGTCAGTGCGTAGTATTTGTTCAAATCAGTAAATACCCAATAGTGTAGCATCTGTTCAATCAGTTTAATAAAATAATGACAGGGACAAAATCGTCAAAAATCAACCCCAAACACGACGAAAATCAGTCCGAAAAATAGTAACCAGTGGCGGCAACACAGCGAACACGTCGGAGTTTTCAAGAATAGTACAAAAACTAGTTAAAGGGAACAAATGTCAAAACAAATTCTAAAACAGCAACAATAGCCAACGATCGCCGGAAAATTTCAGAACATCGCCAAATATCAACAAACCGAAACCAACACAGTCGCCGGAGTTTTTTAGAACTCCGGTGAGATATCAAAAAATCAGAAAAAATCAGCCCACTAACTAAAACCAACAAACAGATTCCGAAAATAAAGCCAACCGAGGTCGCCGGAGTTTAAAAGAGCTCCGACCAAAAAGCCAAAAATATCAGTCCAAACAAACCGCAACATACATAATAGCAACGAAAAAGAAACAAATCAGTGTCGTCGCCGGAGTTCAAACTCCGGCAAGTTTCAACAACACAAAAAGATAGCGATGGCGTGGCTACTTCAACGGTATAACACCGGAGCGACGCCGCCAATGGTTGTCCGACAGTAGCGGTGATGGGTGACGGGTGACAATGACGGGTTTGATGGCGACGGGGTTGGGGCGGTGATGATGACGGGAACAGTAGGTTCGACGGTGGTTCAGTGGCGATGGGGCAGTGGGTTTGACGGTGATGGCGTGTGGCGGTGACGGGCGGAGAGAGGAGATGGGCTGAAGAAGATGGGAGGTTTTGAAAATAATAAAATGAGAGAGAAGGAAATGTATATTGCGGCTGATGTTTGTGTTAGGGGTAGGGATGTGCGGCTGAGGGGGTTTGTAATTGGGGAGGGGGTAAGGTTTTTATTTATAGGGGTATTTAGGTTTAGGGTTTTGGGTATTGAGTATTGAAGGAAAAAGATGAAAGGTGTACTGAACTTCATTTTTTGGCTTCAATTTTCGGCGGATTGAACTGATTCAGATTGTGTCTCGGACTGGACTGGTTTGACAAAAAATGCAAAACGAGTTTATTATTTAAAAGAAAAATTATTTAAAGGTACAAAATTATCAAAATAAAATGCCGACGCTATAATGCAATATTTAAAAAATATTTAATGCCTAATTAAGTAAAAACGCGATGCCAATTAATTATTCAAAGAGATGCAAACATTATTAAAATAAAACGACGGTGTAATAATAATAGAAACATAATATTAACAAAGACATCATGCTTAATTTAAAATAAAAAGATGTAATGCCATTTTGTTAAGAAATAAACATAGAATATTATATAAAAAATGCAAAAATGATGATTAAAATGCGGTGTCCTAAAATGTTTAAAATTGCAAGAAATGACTAAAAGATGGGTCAAAATTGGGTGTCAACAGTTTGTCCCTCTTTGACCGAAGACGATGAAATAGTTTTCGGACAAAGACGTTGAATTGTAGCCAATTTTGTCCCCATCGTCAGAATTAAAACAAAGATCAAGAAAAAGAATGGGCAAAAACTGATGCAGATTCAAAGTTTTGTCCCAGTGTCGAATTATGATGACACTGGGCTGCTGTGATGCTGCAAAATTAAAGACAATGCCGACGCAAATTCAAAATTTGTCCCAGTGTCGAATTATGATTGACACTGGTTACAGGTGATGTGGTGCTGGAAAAGACATGGTGTTTGTAGATGCTGATGACGTCATTGCATGGACGCGATGCAGATGATCGTCGTTGCATAGATGAAACATATATGAAGTCATTGCATAGACTCACATGACATGACGTCGTTGCATTGACGCGATGCAGATGCTCGTCGTTGCATAGACGAAACATTGATGAAGTCGTTGCATGAGCTTACATGAGATGACGTCATTGCATAGACGCGATGCAGATGCTCGTCGTTGTATGGACGAAACATAGATGAAGTCGTTGCATAGGCTTACATGAGATGACGTCGTTGCATAGACGCGATGTAGATGTTCGTCGCCGACGAAGCATAGATGAAGAATCGCCAGATAGGCTTACATGAAATGGCGTCGTTGTATGACGCGATGCAGATGTTTGTCGCCAGCATGACGGCATAGATGAAGTCGTTGCATAGGCTTACAATGAAATGCGTCGTTGCATAGACGCGATGCAGATGCTCGTCGTTGCATAGACGAAACATAGATGAAGCAGTTGCATAGACTTAGATGAAATGACATCGTTGCATAGACGCGATGCAGATGATCGCTGTTGTATGGACGAAACATAGATGAAGTTGTTGCATAGGCTTACATGAAATGACGTCGTTGCATAGACGCGATGCAGATGCTCGTCGTTGTATAGATGAAACATAGATGAAGTCGATGCATAGGCTCACATGAAATGGCGTCGTTGTATAGACGCGATGCAGATGTTCGTCGTTGCATAGACGAAGCATAGATGAAGCCGTTGCATAGACTTACATGAGATGACGTCGTTGCATAGACGCGATGCAGATGCTCGTCGTTGCATAGACGAAGCATAGATGAAGCCGTTGCATAGGATTACAATAAAATGGTGTCATTTTATGGACGTACCTGCTTTGTGACTCACCTGGGTTGATATAACGTCATTGCATAGACGTTGTGCGTTTGTAACCCGCATGAGTTTATTGTTGTGCTTCCGCCTTTGCTGATATGAAGATCCTGCACTCAAAGAAAACTTGTGAGTTTTAGAAAATGAGTGGTTGATTCGCGTCAACTTTGTAGCTTTGGCTCTTGACGCTTGCATGCTCAGACTTAAGCAACAGGTTAGTTCATAACTGTTAAGACAAAAAAAAAGATAACGCATGAATTTATAAGCAATGTAATTGTATGAGTAGAAATGTTATCCTGTAAAACGTGATGACGGTTGTATTGATGTGATGTTGCAAACGCTGAGATTTCATCCTTGCACGGACGTGTTGAATGTTGTGAATGCTGCGAATCTGCGATTGATGCGATCTTTGTGCGGACTTGGATCTTTGTGAATGCTTTTGAATGCTCTGCGCGAGCTTCTTTGGATCTTTGCGAATGTTGGTGAATCTTTGCGATCACGATGTAGTCTCTGCACGGACTTATTGGATGCTGCGAATGCTTGTTGAATGCTCTGTGCGGGCTTGCTGGATGCTGCGAATGCTTACTGAATATTGCGATTGCTGATGTATTCTCTGCACGGACTTGCCGGATGCTACGAATGGTTATGTAGTCTCTGCACGGACTTGCCGGATGCTGCGAATGTTTGCTGAATGCTGCGATTGCTGATGTAGTCTCTGCACGGACTTCTTTGGATCTTTGTGAATGTTTGTTGAATCGCCGCAATTGCTGACGCGATCGTACCGCGGACTTCTTGGATACCGTGAATGCTTCGCCGCGTGATTGCCGACGCGATCTGCACGGACTTGCTGGATGCTATGAATGTTTGCTGAATGTTGTGATTGCGTCGACGCAGCCGCGGACTTCCGGATCTGTGAATGCTTCTTAACGCCAGAATTGCTGATGTAGTCTCAGCACGGACTTGCTGGATGCTGTGAATGCTGATGTAGTCTCTGCACGGACTTGCTGGATGTTGTGAATGCTTGCTGAATGCTCTGCGCGGGCTTGCTGTATGCTGCGAATGCTTGCTGAATGCTGCGATTGCTGATTGCTTTTGGAATCCTTATTATGATCTCTTCACGGTGCATTTCTCAAAATTGTCCCAGTTTTCGTTATGTGGGGCGCGTGGGCAAGACTTAACTCTGGCAGAAATTGCTCATATCTCTTTTCGGAATAATCAAACGCAATCTGTCGCACGCGAGCCAATGAGAAGATTTCTAATGGTGTGACCGAAGCCGATTTAAACCGCCTACGTATCCCGCTGAGGGAATCAGGTCAAGACGTAGTTCGTGATGCAAAAATAATTGTATAATTTTTTTTTTAAAAATGAGACCGAAACCAATGTGGTCGCTTACGTATCCTGCTGAGGGAATCAGGTCAAGACGTAGTTCGTGATGCAAAAAATAAGAATTTTTATGGGTTTTTCAAACAATGTGGACCGAAGCCAATGTGGCCGTCTACGTATCCCGCTGAGGGAATCAGGTCAAGACGTAGTTCATGATGCAAAGAATAAGGATTTTTATGGGTTTTCAAACAATGTGTACCGAAGCCAATGTGGCCGCCTACGTATCCCGTCGAGGGAATCATGTCAAGACGTAGTTCATGATGCAAAAAAATGAGAATTTTATATAAGCATTTTTTTAAAAAAGTGGAAAGACAGCATCACGTTCTGACTTCAGTTGATACCAACAATTAGTATTGTGCTTAGGAATTTCGTTATTCACTTCCAGTCTAATCAAGACTGACTTCTGGGTAATTCCTATAGTTTCAAATGGTACCTCAGACACCTAAGTATCGACACACTTGCTTGCAGCCAAGGTTTCAAACTATACGTAATCTCACGTTTCAAATGCTCTCACTGAAAGAAAGTCCCATTTCTCACATATATTCAAGTATTTTGAATTTTGGGACGTTTAGAGAAGT
Source organism: Przewalskia tangutica (assembly GCA_029844215.1). Lineage (NCBI taxonomy): Eukaryota > Viridiplantae > Streptophyta > Magnoliopsida > Solanales > Solanaceae > Przewalskia > Przewalskia tangutica. Next base: position 36,642,592 of record CM056731.1, on the reverse strand, counting down.
ACGCTCACACTCAAAAGGATGTTCAATGCATGCAATTGTGATACCATAGGCTTGGCCGTCATGTAAGTATCCACTAATGTGAGAACCCTCAGTATAAGATCATGTAGGGCTTGTCATGGGCTTGTAATGTAGGTTTGGGAAAGGGATGGATATCATTTGGGTAAAAAGTGATTAATCCTTCCTCGAGCGTTGGACTATGTCCGTGCTTGATATTTGTGTGCTTTAATGCTGATCTGTTTTTTTTTATCTCAGTTTTTCTGTACTGACTTCTTTTTGAATCTTTCGTTTGGAGCCCGCTTTTTCCAAAGTTATTCTCTCATTTTTACTCATTTGTTTAATGTCGGGGCTTTTAATTTCTTCTTTTTGTGAAGTCGCCCTTTGTGTTTTTCTTTTCCCTTTTGGGACTTTGATAATTTTGTCTTTGCAAACTTCGACGCAGAATTTGTCAGCCACTTGCACCTTTCTAAAGCGCTCAAGGAGGTCGGGCCAAAAGAGGGATAGTGCGTACGCACTCAGAAAGGGTATATGTGTAATATGCAGTTGTCGAAAGAATAGGCTTTAGGATCAAAGGGGTGTTTTACGAATAATGTTATTTGGTAGGCTGAAAAGGCTCAAACGGGTCAAAGAAAGCCTACGATCATTTCCTACACCAAGTGTTACTCAAGATTTCGCCTCAACAAACATTCAGGCCAAGTTCTAGATCACAATGCAGTGCAATTGAACTTATTCTAAAACTCACCACACAATGCACATGAAACGATGAGGTTGGTTTCGTTCTTATCTTGAAAGCATGTAAGACAATGTCATTACAGGTGTGCGTGAGAGGTACCAAAAGAATTTATGGTTTACCACGAAGTCAACTCATATTGATTATTACTCGTTATTTCCTATGCACACTCCTAACTGTGTTGGTATCAACCAAGTCAAACAATGATACTTAAAAGAGATTTTTTTTTTTAATGTTTTTTGAATAAAATATTTTTGTATTTTTTGAATAAATGGTACCGAACCCGAATAGGGCTGCCTACGTATCTCATCTTTGACGAGAATCAGGTATGCGTAGTTCATTCAGATATGTTATAAAACGTATGATTTAAAAAGAATTCATTCATGAAATAAATGTAAAAGTAAAAGCTGTGCAAAACAAATGATTGTTCAATATAAAACTAATACAAAGTAAAAGGAAATGAAAAAATGAATGGTTGTGATAGAATGAATGAAATGCATGAATAAATGTATGTGCTAGAATGATTAAAATGCAATAATGAATGTCCGTGATTGGATAAATGCAATGAATGAGTGAACCAAGTATGTCCCATTCTTTCTTTTTCTTTTTTCTCTTTTTTTTTATGTGGTGTCGAACCCTAGATGGGTTGCCTACGTATCACACCGTATGGTGAGAATCAGACACGCGTAGTTCGAGATGATTATGTTGTAAAATGCATGATAAAGAATTACGTAATCGACACTAGCCATATCAATTGAATTTGCAAAAAAAAAAGATACAAAATATAGGACCCAGAGCGATGCTTCGTTGAATCTGGTATAAGCTGACTTCTTTCCGTCAACATAACTCCAACTCATTCTTGTGATGATTTTTTTTCTTTTCTTTTTCTTCCTTTTTTTTTATTTTCTTCCGGCCGCCCTCGACTATTTGCGAGGACGATTTTCCTGCAAAAGATATGACAAATGGGTGAGAGTAGGCAAGCCACAAAAATAGTAAAATGTAAGGGCGTGACAATATAGTCAAAGACTCCCCTGCTTGGTTCGACCGGACTGGTGGTTGATGCTTCACAAAGTTCAAATCGCGCTGTTCAAGAGCGATTTACGCAGTAGATGTCCTGATTGCAATGTGACAACAAAAAGTGCAAAAATGCAAATGCTCGTGGCCGGAATTATAAGCATGATATGTACAGGGGTTAAAAGGGTAATTATTACATTAAATAATATGTAAAGAATTGCTAGCGACAATAATAGTAAACAAAAGCATGCAAATCAAGCGCGCGCCTAATACGCATGAGACCTCTCTTATGTCAGAGGCCGGCCTAAACACCAAATATGCGAGATTATGATAAATATGTCCAAGCCGTTAAACTGCAATGTTTTGTTGGAAATGACGAGCAAATGACGGTGCACTTTTTACAATTTCGGTGTGTCATGACCAGACTTGGATCCGTCTATCATCATCACGCTACACACAGTATGCTAATGGGTCGTTGGGTTGTGAAACCCGTCGACAAGTTTGGTGGATTTCTAATTGTGGTGTTAATACCAAGGATTAACCCACCTAAGGTTTATGCATGCATGACTTAATAAAAAAGGTGGTATAGCTCTATCTTAAGCTTTCTAAGATTTGGCTTACTAGACGCAAGGTTTCCGAGCGGACAACTCGAGTGAGAAGGCTACGCGGCCACCGGGTAGACCGAACACTCCACGTATATTACCAACTCTCCTAAATTTGGGTTTTGAAGAAAGAATTTTGCTGATGCACCCAGCGCACCTCGCATGTAGTGTGTGATAGTGTGGATTTTCCAGAGTGAAAGAAATATGAGCGGAATGTCAGTTTAAGGAAAGCAGTAAAAGCAAATAACAATTAAAACAGCTAAGCATACAAGATTAAAACAAGCAATTTTAAGGCATTTAAAATAAATAAAAGCAAATAGAGTCAAGCAATAATAAACCTAGGTTTGCTATGGTCAAGAACCTGATTATCCCCAATGAGTCGCCATGTCGTCGCGCGCCGCTTTGACCTCTGGTGCGAGCGGTATCCGCGACATTGCTCTTTGGCGCGGTTCCCTGGATGGAGCAATAATGCTGATTTTGAGGAGTCGCCACCCAATTAATTAAGTGAATTATGACACTTGATTTATTGCAATAAAAATATTACAATTAATCTCCATTTAATGGTCTGCGAAATTAATGAGATTCTGGATCAGAGTTCTTTATTATCCTAAAGGGAAGGGGTTAGGCATCCTTTAAGATCCGTTAACTTGCGGTTATCCGTTCAAACCTAGGTTAATTATTTATTGTCTTTCTATTCTACGTATTCTAAGCAACTTTCATAATTTACAATTACAATGGAATGCAATACATAATAATAAAGCTAAAATCGAATAAAACTCCGGGACATCTTTTAGCCCTTTTTAGGCCTTCTGCACAAGATGATCTCCGGGTACCTGCATAAACACTTAGTAAAAGTGTTAGTAATAAAATAAATAATTTTTAAAGTAATAGCAAGAATTAATAAGTAAAGCCAAAAATAAATCCGTCTTTTGTACAGGGGAGGCGTTGAAAATCAGACGGAGATTCCTTCATCGGCCAATATTGCTAGAAACAATAAAATAAATAAAACCTTCGGATCCACGCCAAAACAGTAATAGTTTTAAACACAGAGGGCTCAGATATATAAAAATAAAGTGGGACAGCCTAAACAAGTGTGGCTGCGAGAATTCGCCCTGCCAACGCATGTTGGTTATCCGGTGTAAGTGGAAGAAATCATCATTGCCCAGAAAGCTTCATGTATTTTATTTTCCGTCTTTGCAACTGTGGAGGCCTCAAAAATCGACGGATAACTTTTTCATTGGCCAATGCGTAGTATTTGTTCAAATCAGTAAATACCCAATACTGTAGCATCTGTTCAATCAGTTTAATAAAATAATGACAGGGACAAAATCGTCAAAAATCAACCCCAAACACGACGAAAATCAGTCCGAAAAATAGTAACCAGTGGCGGCAACACAGCGAACACGTCGGAGTTTTCAAGAATAGTACAAAAACTAGTTAAAGGGCACAAATGTCAAAACAGTCCTAAAAACGGGCAACAATAGCCAACGATCGCCGGAAAATTTCAGAACATCGCCAAATATCAACAAAACGAAACCAACACAGTCGCCGGAGTTTTTTAGAACTCCGGTGAGATATCAAAAAATCAGAAAAAATCAGCCCACTAACTAAAACCAACAAACAGATTCCGAAAATAAAGCCAACCGAGGTCGCCGGAGTTTAAAAGAGCTCCGACCAAAAAGCCAAAAATATCAGTCCAAACAAACCGCAACATACATAATAGCAACGAAAAAGAAACAAATCAGTGTCGTCGCCGGAGTTCAAACTCCGGCAAGTTTCAACAACACAAAAAGATAGCAGGCAGCGGCGGCGTCACTTCAACGGTATAACACCGGAGCGACGCCGCCAATGGTTGTCCGACAGTAGCGGTGATGGGTGACAGTGACGGGTTTGATGGCGGCGACGAGTCGCGGATGATGACGGAATGATTGGTTCGACGTGGTTCGGTGGAGATGGGCGATGGGTTTTGGTGACGCGTGTGGCGCGTGACGCGAGAGAGAGATGGGTTGAAGAAGATGAGAGGTTTTGAAAATAATAAAATGAGAGAGAAGGAAATGTATATTGCGGCTGATGTTTGTGTTAGGGGTAGGGGTGTGCGGCTGAGGGGGTTTGTAATTGGGGGGGAGGGGGGTAAGATTTTTATTTATAGGGGTATTTAGGTTTAGGGTTTTGGGTATTGAGTATTGGAGGGAAAAGATGAAAGGTGTACTGGGCTTCATTTTTGGGCCTCAGTTTGGGCTTCGGTTTTCGGCGGATTAGACTGATTCAGATTGTGTCTCGGACTGGACTGGTTTGACAAAAAATGCAAAACGGGTTTATTATTTTAAAAAAAAATTATTTAAAGGTACAAAATTATCAAAATAAAATGTCGACGCTATAATGCAATATTTAAGAAATGTTTAATGCCTAATTAAGTAAAAACGCGGTGCCAATTAATTATTCAAAGAGATGCAAACATTATTAAAATAAAACAACGGTGTAATAATAATAGAAACATAATATTAACAAAGACATCATGCTTAATTTAAAATAAAAAGATGCAATGTCATTTTGTGAAGAAATAAACATAGAATATTATGTAAAAAATGCAAAAATGATGATTAAAATGCGGTGTCCTAAAATGCTTAAAATTACAAAAAATGACTAAAAGATGGGTCAAAATTGGGTGTCAACATGTACAAGCTGGAAACATGATGATGTTTTATTGGTACTAACATGAAATTTTAGTCTATGATGTTTTGCTAGAGGACATACTTCACAATTATCTTGAACATTAGACTCTATCTTGAACTTGAGTGATGAAATATAGTTCATTGCTCCTACTGAAGGATGTCCTAACCTCATGTATTAGAGTTTTCCGTATTTATTAGTCTTGAGTATGTCATTACATTCTTCATGAGCTGTTATTTTTTCAGAATCCTGTAAAATATATAGCCCTTATCTCTCTCTACCTATAACACTCCATAAATTTGAATTAGATGTGTATGTGTTAAATGAGTATTATTGTGATATTTTATATATATGAAGTCCTATCAATTTTGGGTGAAAATAGTTGATTTAAGATCAAGACGAATAGTGACGTGCATAAGATTCGATATAATCATTTAAGTTTACGGTAGGTCTGACTTCCAGCCTTTGTACAAGAAAATCCATTGAGAATTTGCGAAAATGTAAAACATGAAAGTTGTAGAGATTTAAAATACCTTTCCAATTATATATAGACTAGCTAAATCGGAGATCTATGCTAGAAGTTATATCTATTTTAATGAACATTGTCGACACAACCAAAATTAAACCTGGCACTGGGGGGGGGGGGGGTCAGGCATATTTTCCAGCGTGTCGTGATTTTCAATATTATATATCTCAAACTTCATAAAACCTACCCCACTTCATTCTAAGGCATGTTTTTGGAGATAAAATACCCTAGATCCTTCTCTAAACCTCTAAGGTAAGTTCTTACTCAAACTTCATGATTATTACCTCAATATAATAAGGATTAGCACTAGAATCCTCATCTATTCCATAGAATGTGAGAATTCAATGCATGAACGGTTGAAGAAAAGAATCATTGGAAATTCATCGTGAGATAAGTTTGTGTACTTCTTATATATTTATAGGGATTAATTTGGGTGTACATATCATACAAAGCACGCTAGAATCCATGGGTGAATCCCATGAAAGTAAGAACACGAATTTAGCTTAGAAACCCTAATTTCTAAAAAGGGTGGGAATTCAAGATAAATGTATAAAGTTCTAATATTTATGATTTTAATTAATTGTAGAGTGATTGTTGAACCTCAGAAAACCTTTAAAAATGATTTCTTTGGTGAGGGACAATCTCTCATGGAACCTTAGGTGTATCATACTATATATATATATATATATATATATGTATTCATGACTTTAAATATCAAAGGATTGTTAAAACTAATTTATAAAACTTTGGAATTTGAACATGTTTTACCCCTTATAAGGGATGACTTAACTTGATTTTTGAAATAGATGATCTTCAAACTGTTTTCCCTACTATGAGATGATCGAATTGAATTCTAAAGTGATAATTTTTAAACGTAATTTACTCTTACTTTGGGATGATTAAAACTGGTTTTTAAAGCATTGCTTTTTAACGTGTCTTGCCTTGTGAACAGGTTTCGTGGAATTGAATTTGATTAATATTGAACATAATTTCTAGATCAATTAGTGACTTGATATACTCATACTAGCGGGATAAACATAATTCATAATGAACTATTTGGCTTCCTTGCCATGATTTGTGATTCAACTAATATGCCGTGACTTATATTTGTTTGTGTTTGGGCATGTATGGGCAAGTTGTGCTAGTCAAGAGGATGATTAGTCATTATGGATCCTAACATATTACTTTTGAGCATTGCTGTGTCAGTCTAGAGAATGATTGACCTATAAGGCGTGTAACCCGATGCATCTATTGTTGTGCTAGTACAGAGGTTGATTAACCTTCATGGAAAGATAGCTCCGGTGTATCTATTATTGTTCAAGTCCAGAGGACGATTAGCCTCAGTGGGAAATAGCCCTGGTGTATCTATTTTTGTGCTAGTCCATAGGACAATTAGCCTCTGTGGGATAATAGCCCTGGTGTATCGAATGATTATCCGCCCATGAGTTGACATGTATTGATTTGTTGGTTGCATGTGAGTGGCTTATTGATGATCTTTAATTCATGATTGAAAAGACTTAATGTGATGAACGGTATACGAGTTGAAAGGGATATATTTCTATATTATTTAGTGGTGATTTTACTAAGGTTACTGACTTACTCTATCTTTGGGATTTCAAACTATTTTTAATGAACTTAAGGTAACGAGAACGACTTAAGAAATCAAAGTGATTATTTCTTCATCATTGACTTATATTGAATGTTCATGAGATGTTATCATTTTTGTTTTGAACTGTTTCTCAATACTGTTTTCAATTTCACTTATTACTTATATATTTTCCAATTAGCTATCGTCTCGGAGAAACTCACTGAGTACCTAGTACTTAGGCATACCATTATTATTTTTTATGGCGTGTTAGGTAACACAGAAGAGCAGGTTCGTGATATGCATGCGGAGTAGGAGAACTTGACGCTTTCTAGATTTATTAGTGAGCCCACACCCTTGTTCGTGACACTGCTCTATAATTATTTATTTATTTCAATTCCCGAGTTGCATCCCAAAGCTATACATTCATTTATTTATCTTAGAAGCTCCATATATAGTTGTCTGATTGTGGGTAGTTATTGAAGTCTCGTCCGACTTATTGAGATATTTGCCACATTTCTATAATTGATTATTCATATTAGACTTCCACTGATTTTTATAAAGTATGAGTATGCTTTCTGTTAGTCTTAAATGATTGTTTTAAATAAATATTAAAAGACTACTGAATGAGAGTACATGTTTATTGATTTTATAAGGTGTTGCTGGTATTGTTCATAACATCCAATGTCTTTTGCGTTCAGGGTGAGTTTTGGGGTATGAGAAGCTTGATATCAGAGCCTTAGGTTTAGGAGGGTCCTAAGATTGTCTATGGAGTTGTGTCTAGTGGAGTCATCTTCATGTACACTGACCACATGTATGATTGTGTGACTACCATGATATTAGAGGTATTTTTTACTCTTCTTGATTCAAGATTGTGCTATAGAGCTTGAATTATTTTTTGGATCATTCTAACATATTCGATACTCATACCTCTCGTAAATGACTTTACCTCATGTTACTGCTTCTAACCATGTAAACAATAGCGCTATAGAATGCACATTGGTTGTAATATATAGTGTGATGGATGGTAGTAAGTCTTTTGAAATTCAATAATAGGTGTATACATATGGTGATAGTAAGGTGTGGCTGTTGATCTTTTGAGACATGTATCAAATGACAGCCTAAATATAGGAAAACTTTGTTGGAGTCTTGTTAGGCTTAAGGAAATTGTTAAGATGGATAAAGTTTTCAATGTGATAGACATAACCTCTATTAAGAAAAAAGAGTGTAGTAACTTAAAGATGGGATATTGATGGATGAAAATTTATAGATGAATGTCGTTGAGTTAGTTAGGTGAAGGGTGAGATGTCTATGTTCTTATGTATTGACAAATAGGTAATGATATTTTGAGATATTTCGTGTTAACAAGTTGAGAAAAGCCTATTTGAGAGTTACATGAAAATGTATTAACACTTACATTCTTTCCTTGTTGTGTTACCTTACATTAGTTACCTGTTGGAAATTTAATAATATTATATTCTATTTATCAAATAAGAATCATAGATGTTATAAGTCGTAAGCTTCTCAAGATTGTCACTTTTTAGACCAACTCAGGAACTTTGCACGATTTTCTATTTTGAACCTTGCTCATAACATGAGATTAGTGGTAATGGTTACTTACATTAAATTAATTATTTATAATATTATGTGGTGAGGCGTTACTTATGTTATATCTATTTTTATTAGAAAATTATTAAAGTATTGTATAGAAATTACGAGACTTGGAGGACATTCAAAAATAGGATGAAATACTATGATGGTCCGTTATTGTAGTGTCGATCATAAAGAAGATCAAGTATAAGGCATGAACAAGAGGATAAGTAGTTAGGAGTTTAAGGGTATAAGCTATACCTTTAGGATTCTGGAAAGAAGGCTTGACAATTTTCACAGGCTATAAATTTAATTTGGATGCAGCTATATAATGAAAGAATAAAAAATAATGCGATCTTGAAAAAAGGGTGTGCTTTGAGGCTATATCATTTGGGATTTTATTCTTACTTCTTTTGTTTATTCTCTTATGGTATTTAAAGTTAAGGATTTAAGGTCGAGTTTTGACTTATATAAATAAATTTTTTGATACGACTAGTTAGAGACAATCATAGGCCTATTTGTGGATTGTGTTATGATGCTACGGTACTTTGTATGAGCTTAAGTAGAAGGATCTATTATGACTTTTAGATATTATTGAGATGTGACATGTTTCAAGTATCAAATGTCAGGATGAAGAAAAGTTTGAGAGTGTCTCATAGTGGATTAAGATTTATTGTACATTGAGACTATATACCTATTGGATTATAGGACCTGTGCTATTTTGATGTTTGGTGGGAGAACTATATTTTAGGCTTGAAACACGAAAAACAACCGCTGTGGAAGAATGACTTGAAGAGATGATGCAGTTTGCTTTAAGCTTTAATTGGTTATTCTTGGTTTTGATAAAAAAAAATTTGAATTGAGGCTGTAATTAGATGGACCTGTGTGATTGGGATAGATTACTTTTATCATGGACTCTTAATGGACTAATGTTTCTTCGATTTTACTTTAACGACTATAGTTCTATGTAGCTCAAATAGATTTGTGTTGTTGCCCATGTTTGGTACTTAATATTAGGCCGAAACTTTAAATAATCACCTTGGTGGAAGGATGATACTATGAGAGTGGTAAACGAGTTTTAGAATTTGATGTAGTAGGTTTGATATAGAGAATACAAGAACTCAAGTCAATAATGTATGGCATGTTTGATGGCGTGAGTATGATTTATGCGAGTTTTATATTATTAAGTAAATGAAGGTTAAGACATTAGATAAAGATGAATCCTTAAGAGTTACAAAAGTAAGACGGTGTGCCCAAAGAGGTATATTTTTCCAAAATGAGATGCTAAGCTAATTTGCTAACATAGTTTAAATTAGTATTCTGGGGTGGCAATAGCTGGAAAAATGCTAAGTATATCTTTATGATGTTGTTAAGAGTCGAGTTGAGATGTGATAGAGCTAAGATAAAATAAGAAAATTTCATCTTCAGGGTGACGATAATGTTGTAGCTAAGTCATGAAGTCGAGGAACATGCTCATATCATATTATGAATATTAATGTATTTGATTTAAGGCCGAACGATAAAGATAGTATATGTTGAAGGTAGCCATAAATTTCTCATGAGGAATTATATACGCGCGAATAATATGTAAGTGCATATATGTACAAATTATGTGTGGAAGGTGATGTTGAATTGAATATGACGAGAGATATTATGATTGGTGAAAAGAGATTAGAGAACAACGCCCTAAGGGCAGGATGTCATAAGTATCTAGTATTAAAGGGTAGGTCATTAGAGTTATAAAAGGATTACAAAGAGGGCAATGGACAAGTGCATGATATGTAAGGGAGATGCCCCAAGTAATTTCAAATTTTATGTGATTTAAAAAGTCTATATTATATGGAATATAGTAGTGTGATACATGCATGTAGCAGTACACCATTAAGAAAAGAGATCTTTGTCGGTGCTGATGTTAAAGGTTGTAGTGTTATGAATGAATTGATACTTTATTAGATAAGTTTTATACTCGAATAAGCTACCTCCTAAAAAGGGAGAAATACATGGAAAAGTGGATACTCCCCTTAGTGACAATAATAGGATGCTTGTTCCTTCAAGATTTAATGAGTGTTGGAAGTAATGTAAGTTAGGCTTGAATTATGCGTTGAATGCATTAGCCTCCAGGCCAGAGTATAGTTTTTGGATTGATATAATATGTGCCTTCTGGTTGAAGTATGTATGTGTTAGAATTTTGGATAATGAACCTTTGTAAAGTGAGTTAAAAATATATTCCTTATTTAGTTGTAGGTTTGTTTGTTGTAGGTATTTGTGAGGACCATATGGTTATTGCTGGGTTGTTAGTTGAGCTTTAATTTGGAATAGCACTTAAGCAAAGGAACTCTAGAAAAAATTTAAAAAATTTAGTGAAAATCTTAGATCATAACTCTCATTCGAGGACGAATGATCCTGAGAGGAGGATAATGTAACACTCTGTAAATTTAGATTAGGTGTGTATGTGCTAAATGTGTATTAATGTGATATTATATATATATATATATATATATATATATATATATATAAATGAATTCCTAGAAAGATGATTTTGGGTGGAAATAGTTGATTTCAGATCAAGACGAATAGTAACGTTCATAAGATTAGATATAATCGTTTAAGTTTACGGTATGTCTGACTTCCAGCCTTTTTACATGAAGATCCATTGAGAATTTGCAAAAATGTAAAACATGAAAGTCGTAAATATTTCAAATACCTTTCCAATTATATATATAGACCATCTCAATCGGAGATCTATGCTAGAAGTTATATCTATTTTACTGAACTATCGATGCAACCAAAATTAAGCATGGCATGGGACGTGGGATGCAGGCATATTTTCCAGTGTGTCGTGATTTTTCCGAATATTATATATCTCCAACTTTATAAAACCTACCTCACTTCATTCTAAGTTGTCGTTGGAGAGAAAATACCCTAGAGCCTTCTCTAAACTTCTAAGGTAAGTTCTTACTCAAACTTCATGATTATTAACTCAATATAATTAGGATTAACACTAGAATCCTCATCTATTTCATAGAATGTGAGAATTCAATGCAAGAACGGTTGAAGAAAAGAATCGTTGTGAATTCATCGTGAGGTAAGTTCATGTACTTCTTATATATTTATAGGGATTGATTTGGGTGTACATATCATACAAAACATGCTAAAATCCATGGGTGAATCCTATGAAAGTAAGAATATGAAGTTGTCTGAGAAACTATCGTTTCTGAAAAGCATGGGAATCAAGATAAAGGTATAAAGTTCTAATATTTATTATTCTAATCAATTGTAGAGTGATTGTTGAACCTCGAAATACCTGTTTGGTAGCGTTTTAGCGGGAATTGAGGTATGTCTCATTTTGAACATACTCTCCAACCTTTAAAAATGGTTTCTTTGAGAAGGTTTCATGTGCATGAGGGACAAGTCCTCATGGAACCTTAGGTATATCATACTATATATATGTATTCATGACTTTTCATATCAAAGGATTGTTATAACTGATTTATAAAGCTTTGGACTTTGAACATGCTTTACCCCGGATGACTTAACTTGATTTTTGAAAGAGATGATCTTCGAACTGTTTTGCCCCTACTATAGGATGATCGAATTGAATTCTAAAGTGATAAATTTTAAATGTGATTTACCCTTACTTTGGGATGATTAAAACTGGGTTTTAAAGCATTGATCTTTAACGTGTCTTGTCCTCTGAACGAATTTCATGAAATTGAATTTGATTAATATTTGAACATGATTTCTAAATCAATTAGTGACTTGATATACCCCTAATAACGGGATGGACATAATTCAAATAAACTATTCAGCTTTCATGTCATGATTTGTTATTCAACTAATATGCCATGACTTATATTTGTTTGTGTTTGGGCCTATATGGACAAGTTATGCTAGTATAGAGGATGATTAGACATTAAGGATCGTAACGTATTGCTTTTGAACATTTTTTTACTTTTTTACTTCTGATAGTCCCTCAAACTTCTTGAGAGGTTCATCACTTTAAATTTCAAGTAATATCATACACAATTTTCTTTTGAAGGCAAAATCCTTGCAACATCATTTATATTTAATAAATTGGTATATAATTTAGAGGAAGAAGCATATCATAAACCTCTTTTCTTCAAATGGAAAAAGACAAGAAAAGAAGAATAATTGATTGGCTTTCTTTGTTCATTCGAATAAGGTGAATTCAAAGTAACTCATGACCGGATATGCACCAATACTAACAACAACAACAACAACATATCCAGTGTAATTCTACAATGTGGGGTTTGAAGAGGATATAATGTATACAGACCTCACCTCCACATTGATAGGTAGATCAATTGTTTCTGGGAGATTCTCGGCTCAAAATAAAGCATAATCAGGCAAAGCAAAACAAAGTATGCACCAATACTAACTATGAATTGGTTAAAATTAGAGGTTACTAGGAAATCACTCACTATGCCTATTTCACCTTTGTCTATCATAATACCTGTGAGGGATTCATAGTTTCATACTAGTATTATTTTTTGAAGCAATATAATGCCAGAAAAAAAACAGAGAATAGTTTGAAAAGCAAGGTCTTGATTTACTACAACAATTATGTTTGAACAACTTCTGTGCCTAATCCCTTTGAGAAGAGGAGACCCGCTTGAACTCGCTACTGGCGTTTAAACAAATTAAGGAGCACTCTTCATCTAATCCTTTCTTACATGGAATTATTATTTCTACTATACAACAAGGCTGGCGAGTGAACATTTCATACATTAAATTATGAGCAAAATCAACATTAAAAGTAGATAAGAATTTGTGGAAGAACTAACAGCTACTGTTAAAGATGATCAAGTAGTTCTCTTTCAAGCAACTTGAATCGAGCAAATCTTGACACTATTATATTATTTTTCTTTTAAATCTAATATTTGTCGTTCATAGTATCTTTATGATTATTTTTCTCAAATACATTTCTCTTACTTTGCATATTCTCAATCTTTGTTATCATTTTTAATTTTTAATTTCTCATGCAAATAATTAAGTGGCATTGAAAACTCTTCATTAAAACATACTCCATATCACATTTCAACCAAAAATGCAAAAGAAAGAGAAAACCTTTAATAATATTGTATTTGTGGAGCTTAATGCACCAACCTATTATAAGCGAATAAAGTCGCATAATATATGAGACAAAGTTTGAACTCTCACAGAAATTATCAACCGGATCAATGTATTTTATTTTCTTTTCTTTTATTTTCTTTTACTTTTTCTCGTTGCATTAAATTTATTATTAGTGTGTTTCCTATGAATTTTTTAATTTATGAAATGATAATGTATGGTATACTTTATTTTGATGATTTGACAAATATGTACAAGGACCCAGTTACATTTTTAGAATCAGTTACGTGTTTAGGGAACCGATTACGCGCCTTCACGACGCAAGTCAACTCTACATGTAAAGTCACGACACGATGGCGATGTCGCAACACTGTAGCAAAATTGTTGCGGCTTTTTCATTGGTCCAAGGATTAATGTTTTGTCACTCCATTCACCTCTCTCTCATATATATATATATTAGGGAGTGAAAACCCTAATCTTACAAATCCAATTTATTCTCACTTTCACGTGCAAGTCGTTATGTTCATCATTGCTCCAATCAAGACCAAAGTTGCAACAAACTGAAGGACTAATTCTCTCACCATTGAAGATGTCTTAAGTCCTAGGTTTGTTGAGTCTTTGTCTATTTGTTCTTGAATTTGTAGGTCGTTTTTTCTCAAATTCTTGAGTTGTTCTTGGCTAGAGTTAGTCAAGATGTGTCTTTGCAATAGAGGTATTAGAGATTGCAATAGAGTTATTGTAATGAGGAGGGATTAAGAGTTTAATTCTTAGATTGCAAGAGCTTGTAATCTAAACATTGCTTAGTTTTAGGGAAGTTTTGGGAAAATCCTACTAGGGTAGGTTGTGGTCTTACTCCCTTGAGCAAGGTAGTTTTCACGAAATATCATGTGTTATTTACTTTCTGCTTTAGCTAAGGGAATAGTTAGAGAACCCGACTCTGCACTGTTTGGTGGACTTATATAATATATCAATTGGTAACATAATGGGTTCTTTCTAAAAGGTTAACACCTAGAAAGGATCTTTCTTATGGCTTCTCCACCAAACCTAAAAAAAAAGACAATCTACCACAACACTACGAAGATTCAATGAAAAATATCATGGGTGATGAAAGACAAGAATGCATGATTTTATCATGGCTAAGGATTCTGAGTTATGGACATCATCTGTGATGGTCCTCATATTTCTATGAGCACAGATCTGGAATGTGTCCCAACTACTCAAAAGTCAAGGAAGGAGTATAATGATGCTGACAGAAATGCAGTAGAGAAGAACTTCAAGGCAAAGAAAATCCTTGTCTGTGGAATCAGACCAGATGAATACAACCACATTTCAGCATGTCTAACAACAAAAGAGATCTGGGAAGCTCTCCAAACTGCTCATGAGGGAACAAGTCAAGTGAAGAAATCCAAAATACACATGCTCACTATTGAATATGAACTCTTTAAGATGAATGAGGGTATGTTCATTTAAGACATGAACACCATGTTCACCTCCATAATCGATGAACTCTATTCTCTTGGTAAAATCATTAAAACTAATAAGCTAGTTTGCAAGCTTCTTAGTGTTCTGCCTACTTCTCGGGAAAGCAAAGTTAATGCAATCTCGGAAGCTAAGGACTTGAAAAAGCTAACCATGGTCAAACATGTTATTATAAAAATGCATGCAAAGCTAAAATTCAAGTTATTAAGAAAAATATAAAACTTGTTGAAAATGAGTCTAGAAAGAGGGGACCCAGTCCCCGAAGGAATAAATACGATCTACTTGCTTCGACTAGAAGAAGTCGTTTTCATCCATTTTATCATCCCAAGGGACCCAAACTTATTTGGGTTTCTAAGTCTAATAAATGATTCTGTTTGTAGACTGGAGTGAGAGAAAACAGTCAAAAATAGTATATGGATAGTGGCTGCTCGAAGCATACGACGGGAAGAATAGAGAATTTTCTCTCACTTAAGGCCTTTTAAGGAGGGAGTGTATCTTTTGAAAATGGCAAAAAGAGTACATTTTTTACGTGGGAAAATTGACAAGACACTCTCCCATGCAATTAAAAATGTGTACCATGTGGATGAATTTGAGTGTTTCACAAATCTGTGACAAGGAAAATGAAGTAAATTGCACTTCTACTTCATATACTATCACAAAAATAAAATCTGGGGAAGTGGTTCTGATAGAAAGAAGATTCAAGAACATTTATATGACTGACTTTTGAGTCTTCGAATGGGAATGATCAGACATGCCTCAGTACCTTAGATGATGATACTGAATTGTGGCACATACGACTTGAACATGCAATCTTCTCACATCTGAATAAACTGGTGGTGAAGGACCTGATTCGTGCACTGCCAAAAACCAAGTTCACAGACCATGAAGTATGTAATTTATGTGTAAAAGGAAAGCAAGTCAGATCCAACATTAAATCAAACAAAGTTGTGAGCACCTCTAGGACACTTGATCTATTTTATATGGATCTTTGTGGACCAATAAGGATTTCAAGCAGAGGAAAAAAGAAGTATATCTTCGTTATTATCGATGAATACTCCAGATTTACATGGACTCTATTTCTAAGAACTAAGGATGAAACATTTTCTATGTTTATTGCTTTTGTAAAACAAATCCAAGTCAAGCTGGAGAATTAGGTTGTGAGTATCATGTCTGATCATAGAGTTGAATTTGATAATGCAAAGTTTGATGAGTTCTATACTGAGATTGGTATAAGTCACAACTTCTCTGCACCAAGAAAACCTCAACAGAATGGTGTGGTGGAAAAGAAAAATAGAACTCTTGAAGATATGGCTAGAACTATGCTAATAGTCAATGGTGTATCTAAGAGTTTTTGAGCTGAAGTTGTCAACACTGCTTGTCATTTTATAAACAGGTGCAAGGTCAGGTCATTGCTCAAGAAAACTCCCTATGAACTACTCAATGGAAGAAAACTCAAGTTGACTTCTCTAAGAGCCTTTGGGGCAAGTGATTTATCCTTAACAATGATAAGGAAGCTCTGGGAAATTTTGATGATAAAAATGATGAGGGTATCTTCCTTAGATACTCCTCACACAACAAGGCTTATAAGTTCTTTAACAAGAGAACTCAATGTGTTGAAGAAAGTGTGCATATGATCTTTGATGAGTCAAGTATTCTTGGTGACAAAGGCTTGAAAGATGATGAAGCTGAAGATGAGAAATTTTTAAAGATTCATGACAAGACTATTAAAATTTCAAATGGAAAGATGGTTCTGATGAGTCGGGTTAATGAATATGATGATGGTGAGTCTCCAAGAAACATGAGGGAATTGGTGCCTCTACTATTTTTCCTGAAGCTGAACATCGGGGTTACTAAAGTTGTATTAGGCACCCTGGGTTTTAGACATGAAAATATTAAAAATATTGATAGAGAACATTCTGAGGAACCTAGTTCATCAAATCCTTAAAGCAATGATCATTGTGAGGTGCAAGTTTCAAATTAGAAGCACAAGGGATCTCATCTATTACATAACGTGATTACTCATTTTGAGTCTGGTATTCAAACCAGATCCAAGACGAGAAATATGTTTGCCTTCTTGGCCTTCTTGTCTCAAATTGAGCCTAAGAACAGCAAAGAAACTCTAAAGGATACCGACTGGATTGCAGTAATGCAAGAAAGGTTCTATCAGTTTGAAAAGAACAAGGTATGACATCTGGTATCCAGACATTCTGATAGAATTATTATAGGGACCATGTTTGTGTTTCGCAACAAGCTTGATGAATTTCGAAACACTACCAGAAATAAGTCAAGGCTGGTGGTTCAAAGATACAATCAAGAAAAAGAAATTTATTATGATGAAACATTTTCTATAGTTACTAGAATCAAGGCAATTGGGATTCTCATTGTCTTTGCATCTCATATAAAATTCAAATTATTCTAGATGGATATAAAAAGTGTTTTCTTATATAGTTATATGAATGAGGAGGTCTTTGTCAAGCAACCTTCTAGATTTGAAGATCATGAGCATTCTGAGCATGTTTACAAGTTTGATAAGGTATGGCTTGAGCAAGTTCCTAAGGCCTAGTATGAGAGATTGCCAAAATTTCTTCTTGAAAATGGTTTTAAAAAGGGGGAAATTGACAACTTCTTATTTCTGAAGCAAAGAGGCAGGAACGTGTTGATTGTCCAGGTCTATGTTGATGATATCATCTTTGGTGCCATAAATGATTCCATGTGTAAGGAGTTTGCAAAGCTCATGGGAAGTCAGTTAGAAATGAATATGATGGGTGAGCTAAACTTCTTTCTCGGTTACAAGTCAAACAAACTCCAAAAATGTATTATGATCAGTCAACAAAAGTAATCATTGAGTTGTTGAAAAGGTTTGAAATGGAGAATGCTAAAACCATGGACACTCCTATAGCTACTGCCACTCGACTGGATGCAGATGAACTTGGTTCTCCGATGAATGAAACCATGTACAAGTGTATCATTAGATCTTTACTCTACCTGACTACAAGTAAACCTGACATTGTGTATAGTGTTGGTCTGTGTGCTAGGTTTCAATCATGTCCAAAGGAGTCTCATCTGAAGTCTGCAAAGATAATTTTGAGATATCTCAAAGAGACTCCAAATTTGGTCATTTTCTTCCCCTCAGGAGATAATTTTGACCTGGTTGGTTATGCAGATTCTGATTATTTGGTTACTTGGTGGATAGAAATAGTATTTTGGGTATGGCTCGTGTCCTTGGATCATGTTTGATCTCATAGGGTACAAAGAAACAAAACTCGGTGGTTCTTTCTACTGCTGAAGGTGAATACATGGTTGATGCCTCGTGTTGTGCTTAATTTCTTTAGATCAAACAACACCTTAAGGATTTTAGTATGTTTACTAAGTGTGTGCCCTTGTTGTGTGACAATACAAGTGCACTTAATATGGCAAAGAATCTAGTGTAACACAAGAGGACTAAGCATATTGATGTTAGTCACCACTTCCTTAGGGAGAATATTAAAAAGGGGTTGATTTGCATGAAGTTCTACAAAACGGAGGACCGTGTAGAGATATATTCACAAAGGCACTGAACATGGAGCATTTTGAAAGGAATCGTTTGGAGTTGGGGTTGATCAAGATGAACTAGTTGTCTCCTTACAAGATCCCTCCATGATTGGCTATGATTAGAGGACAGGTATGTGTTGGAAGTGTCTTTTTTATTATGTCTAACTTAGTTTTATACTATTACAGGTATGCACACATGGTAATCTCAAAACTACGCAAAGATAAGTGATATTGCCCTCTACAAAGATGTTGCCCCCATTTTTCAAAAACCGTTAAGGAACCTGATTCCTTAATTCAGGTTAGTATTTCCATCTATACCTATGTGTTTTAAACTTGCTAGAGTGATATATCATTATAACTTCTCCCGCCCATTATCTCAGTTGCGATCATGGATGAACCTTATTTGTTGTCAGTTTCCTCTTTATATACATCACATCAGTTACTTTACCAAAATCCACTCATCCACTTCTCAACTCACTTATTTTCCTCTTCACACATAATAGAAACCGTCGGCATTCCAGTTCCTCCATTGTAACTCCAACTTCCAAACACCATTCTTACTCATCCTTCCTTCCAAAGCGCATCATGTCTCAACTTGAATCTACTTTTCCAACTATTCCTAAACCAACATCTGTTCACCTCCAGAAATACCAAAACTGTTCGACCAAAGCCCCACATTGTCACCATCAAAATCCATACCTCCCTCTGACCCTCACACCCCTACTTCTCCCACATTACCTACTACATCTATTTCTCCTCAACAACGTAAACGTCTAACTCATAAAAAATTGAGCATTTAAACTTTAAAAAAGCTAACAATCCATATGATACATCATGTAAACTTAGTGTGAACATTGGAAGGGTTGTAGCTCAGCTAGAGTATGCTAGTACAATAGGTAGTTTGATGTATGCTACTCAGTGTACTAGGCCTGATATTACATTTGCAGTTTGCAAACTTTCAAGGTTTACTAGTAATCCTAGTACATAACATTGACAAATAATTCGAAGAATTTTTGGTTATTTGAAAAGAACCAAAAGTTATATTTTGCACTATGAAAAATTTTCAGCTGTACTTGAAGGATATACAAATGCTAGTTGGATATCTAGTGATGGAGATAATAAATCCACAAATGGTTGGATTTTTATGCTCGGCGGTGGTGTTGTTTCTCGTGCCTCAAAGAAACAACCATGTATTACACATTCCACCATGAAAGCTGAATTTTTAGCTTTGGGGCAGAAGGCAAAAACACAGAGTGGTTGAGAAATATGTTATTGAATATAAAATTATGGCGACAACCTATGCCAGCTATTTCTTTGCACTGCGATAGTGAGGCAACTTTGACTAGAGTTTATAATAAGATTTATAATGATAAGTCTAGACACATCAGTTTGAGACATGCATATGCGAGACAGTTAATATCCGACGGGATCATAACTGTGATATATGTAAGGTCTTGTAATAATTTGGCGGATCCTTTTACCAGAGGTCTTCAGAGGGAAATGGTTTATGGAACAAGCCAATAAATGAACTTGAGACCTGTTTGATTAATCAACAACAATGAAAACCCAACCATTTTCCTATGAGTACCCGTCTTAAAAGATTTAATGTGGTAATAACAAATTGGTTGATAATTGATTAGGTCACATTAGTGTAACTATTATTCTAGTATATGTTTTTAGGGTGAGTTATACACTCTTAATGGAACTCTAGTAATAGAAAAATTCCACCTATATAGACATAAGTAGTGGTGTCGCTTTTAACAAAAGTTTTGATCAAACTTTTATAAATGTCTATGAAACCAGGTGGAGCACATGACCATAATAGTGCTACCTTGTTTGTGCACATGACAAAGAATAATTGTGTGTGTGGTTTTTCGATTCTAGCATAAGGAATTTTGGCTCAAAATCTTTCAGCTGCCATTAATTTCATTAGGGTTTTGAAGAATTGTAACTAAGTGTAAGTTCAAATCGAAAGATACTTTCATGTATGCACATTTTGTTAAATTGAAGACTAAGTGGGGGATTGTTAGATATAGTCTTAAATTGTGTTTGTTGATGAAGTTAAGTATGGAATTTGTCTCACGTAGGAAGAAGATAGTATGTTTGATGTCTTTATAATTACTCTTGTGTTTTGTATATTAAATTGAAATGGGTCTATTTAGTTGAGCCAAATATGCATTGGGCTTGAATGTGCTTGTAGTTGGATTATTAATATGCTAATATATTACTAATCAAATACTAGCACTTAGCACTTTGCACGAGTCACGAGTTAATTAGAGAATTAAACATACTAATTAGAATTTAATCTTTTGATTCCCTAAAATAATAAAAAATTATTATTTTATATTAATATTTCATTTTAAAAGGATAATGTCAAAAGTCAACTTTTTTGTGATGAACTAACACATTGATTCTCTTTAAATACGAAGGGGCATGAGATTAAGGCTAATTCGTTTTTTTTTGTGTCTTCCATAAAAACTTATCTTTTAAAAACATATAACCATGTTCATGGAGAATGGATAATTTGCTATAAATTTCATTCTTAGATTAGAGGATTCTGGGTAAATTGGCAAGTTAATCCCATCAGCATAATAGTGGGGCAAATATTATCCTAAGGACAGAGATTGATCTCATCCTAGTTAGTTTCTGTAATTTCATTTTTTATTATTATTTATTTTTGTCATAATATTTATAACAATATTAATCATAAAATATGGTTGTTATTACCAATCTAGACCTTCAATGTTTAACCACAATATTATATAAATGAAATTCAAATAATTGAACTCAACAACAATAAGGAACCAACAATATTGAAATCAACTACAATGAATTCAACAAAGCATAAACATATGCTAACTTGATTTGTAGATAGAGGCCTGCAAATGCAGTGACCTAAGACAAAAATTCGTTCCCGCTTGAATTGTAGTTCAACGGACGTCTGCCTTGAGGATACAACTATCTAAGTGAAGTTTTAGCACAAGAAATTCACTTCTGGCGAATCTACTTTATGTGTTCTTCAGAAATTTGGTTTTGGAGGAAGAAGAAGACAACAAGAAAGATTCTTCAAAATGATTTTGATTCTCAAATCTGAAGATTAATCTTGTTAATTGTGTTGTTGTATTCTAACAAGTGATCATCATGCTTATATATCATTTATTTTCGACCTTAAGCAGTCATTCATCAAATGTTGTGACTCTATGTGAAGAGTTGCAACTTTTGGTTCAAACTGGAAAATCCTGTTACGCAGCGCCGCGGCCCTGCACGTCGGCGCCGCGGCTCCGGAATTCCTGAGGCTCTCTGGAGTTTCAGCGTTGCGGCCCTGTCCTTGGGCGCCGCGACACTATGCCTGAAAATCACAGCGCTCTTTTCCAATCACTTTTAATCTTCTTCTTATACAAGTTCTAACAATACCCCATATTTTCTATTCACACATCTAACAATACCCCACATGTGGATAAAAAATAAGATAAAGGAACTTATCATCATTTCTGTCAAAAGTGACATGACATGCATCGAAAAATGTGTCTTTTGGACTTGAACCTTTCGTAGTGAATACCTATCGGGTCTACTTGTGAAGTAGTGGAACTATTCACGTTTTGTAGTAAACCGAGATAACAAGCATCACACATATCATATCAAAATATTTCAATTCTTACGGTTGTGTTCGTTTCGGTCATGAACAACTCCTATCTTTATGAGAATTTCTAGAGAACTTAGTTA
The DNA here is from genome assembly GCA_029844215.1 of Przewalskia tangutica. Lineage (NCBI taxonomy): Eukaryota > Viridiplantae > Streptophyta > Magnoliopsida > Solanales > Solanaceae > Przewalskia > Przewalskia tangutica. Next base: position 36,620,054 of record CM056731.1, on the reverse strand, counting down.
TCTCGGTTCTCCCAGATGCGACCCCACATCAATCTCACATAGATAATATCAATCAAGAATAGTCCGTACTATCTCACCATAAAGGCTATTAATATTATTAAGAATAAAAGTTCAGCCCTTTATCGTCAACGGATTAACACACTAGTACACCATATGAACGAGCATATGTGTGTTTTACGCTCCTTGAGTCTTCCCCAGCTAGTTTGCCTTTTGAATCTAAACCATGGGATCTCCAATTATGATAGGTAAGGTTTCCACCAGTTCACAACTCATTGTATTGGCTTTAATCTCATTCCCCTCGATGTAAATACGACTTGCTCTCTTGTAAGGCCTTTTGTCAAAGGATTCACTATATTGTCCTTTGACTTTACATAATCAATGAAAATTATTCCATTCTTCAGCAAGCTTCGTATTGTATTATGACGTCACCTTATGTGCCTTGATTTGTCATTATATATTTGATTCTTTGCCCTCGTCAGGGTAGTCATACTATCACAATGTATGCAAATGGAAGTCACTGGCTTCGTCCACAACGGAATACCTTCTAGGAAGTTTCTCAGTCATTCAACCTCTTCGACAGCTTTATCCAAGGCTACAAACTCTGCTTCCATAGTTGACTCGTATTTACCATTTGCTTTGATGATTTTCATGATACCGACGCTCCACCAAGTGTAAATACATACCACTTGTGGACTTACTTTCTGAATGGTTGGAAATCCAATTAGCATCACAATATCCTTCTAATACATGGGGATATTTCGTATAATGCTATCCATATTTCATTATATGCTTTAAATATCGTAGTGCCCTTATTAGCGCTACCCAATGATCATTTCCAGGATTGTGTGAGTATCGACTAAGTCAGCTCACTGTATATGCTAAATCCGGTCTCGTACAATTCATTATTTACATCAAGCTTTCAAGAACTTGCGTATACTCCAATTGAGACACACTTTTACCTTCATTCTTCTTAAGGTGACAAGCGTGATCAAATGACGTAGCCACGGGTCTATCATCATAGTGTCCAAATTTTCTAAGGACCTTCTCAATATAATGAGATTGAGTTAATATATAACCCTCAGAATTCCTTTGAATTCTAATACCAAGAATGACATCCGTTATTCCCATATCTTTCATATCGAAAGCGGCATGTAACATCTTCTTAGTTTGATGAATTACATCCTTATTTGTTTCCATAATTAGGATATCATCCACATACAAGTATATAAATGACATATGCATTATTACATTCCTTAATGTAGACACATTTGTCAAATTTGTTTATTTGAAAACCATTTGATAATAATGTATTATCAAACTTCTCATGTCATTGCTTTGGCGCTTGTTTAAGTCCATATAACGACTTAACCAACTTACAGACTTTCTTCTCTTGACCTTTCATAACAAACCCTTCGGGTTGTTCCATATATATATTTCTTCAACTAGTTCACCATTTAAAAATGCAGTCTTCACATCCATTTAGTGTATTTCCAAATTGTGAATCGCTGCTATAGCAATTAGCGTCCTTATAGACGTAATTCTAGACACTGGTGAGTAGGTATCGAAGAAATCTACACCTTCCTTTTGTCGGAATCCTTTGGCTACTATCCGAGCTTTATATTTCTCTATAGTGCCATCAGGTCTTTACTTCCATTTAAAGATCCATTTATGGCCTATTGGTTTTTGTCCCGGAGGAAGATCAACCAATATCCATGTATCATTTTGTATAATAGATTCTACTTCACTTTGGATGGCCTCCTTCCAATAAAGTGCTTCAGATGATTCCATAGCAGCCCTATACGTTTGAGGTTCTCCTTCAACAGAAAAGTTCATAAAGTCTGGTCCAAAATCTTTGGCCATTTTACCACGTTTACTTCTCCTTGGTTCAAAATTTTCTTCTTGAACCGATGAAGTAAGATTTTCATCATTTTAAGGCAGTGTCCTCTTCGTAGAATTAGGAACACTTTTATCCTTTTCTTTAAAAGGAAAAATATCCTCAAAAAATTCGGCTTCAGCAGATTCCATAAGTGTGTTTTTGTGAATACCTTCAACATCGGAATGATACACCAAAAACTTATATGCCGCACTATTATTGGCAAGACCAACATAAATGCAATCTACTATTTTTGGTCCAAGTTTAGTTCTCTTTGGTAAGAGAACTTGAACTTTGCTAGGCAACCCCACACTTTCATCATTTTGAAAGTAGACAAGCTTCCATTCCATAATTCGAATGGAGATTGATCACTTTTCTTTTGAGGAATTCTATTCAGTATCATATTCGCAGTAATTAATGTCTCACCCCATAGACTTAGAGGTGCACCCGAACTAACCAACATTGAATTTATCATATTCTTCAATGTTCTATTCTTTCGTTCGGCAACTCCATTTTGTTGTGGAGTATATGACGCAGTGATTTGATGAATTATACCATGAGTGGAACAGAATTCCTTGAACCCATTAGATTTATATTCACCACATCTATCCGACCTTAGAATTTTAATTCTTTTGTCAAGTTGATTTTCCACTTCTGCTTTGTATGTTTTAAACATGTTCAAACCCTCATCTTTGGTATGTATTAAGTATACATAACAAAATTTACTGTAATCATCAATAAATGATATATAATAATTCTTTCCTCCACGAGAAGAAATTGTTTGGTAATCACATAAATCACTATAAATCAAATCAAGCACTTCATTTGATTTCACCACAGATTTGTGAGGATGGCATGCATATTAAGATTCTATGCATTCCCCACATTTGCTTATTTTGTTCATGGAACATTTTGGCAACATGCCTATCTTTACCATTCTTTGTAAGGAACGATAATTTACATGGCCTAATCGAGAATGTCATAAAGAAGAAAGAGAATCAATCACATACTCAGAAGCAATGCTATTGCCTGCGTTTTCATTGATAACGACAAATATCTTTGTACATACAACACTTAGTTTGAAGAGCCCCTCAGTGAGGTAACCCTTGCCTACATACACCTCACATTTGGTGAGTACAAATTTGTCAGATTCAAAAACTAACTTAAAGCCCTTGTTGCTAAGAACAGAGCCAAAAATTAAATTTTTACAAATTTCAGACACATGTAGTACATTGGTGAGTACAAGATCATTGCTGAAAGTGAGTCTCAAAGTCACATTCTCTTTGCCTTCCACCTTCACAGAAGCATCATTCCCAACAAACAATGGTTCTCCATCATTGATGACTTGGTAAGATGAAAACATGTCCTTGTCTGAACATATGTGCATGGTAGCACCCGTATCCATCCACCAGTCGGTTGAATTAGTAACCAGATTTGCTTGAGCAATGACAACACCAATGAATTGGTTCTTAGTTTCAGCATGGTTGGACTGGTTGACATTACTCGAACCTCTACCACCACCATCTTGGCTCTTGCGAATTTGGTAGTCTTTTGCTCTATGCCCTGGCTTTCCGCACACCCAACAAACACCAATTTGTTTCTTGAACGTATTGGCCTTCGCGGGCGAAGTGCTTCTTCCGGCAAAGAAATGACACGGCACCATTGAACTTGCCTTTGCCCTTCTGAAACCTGACTTTTGATGAATTTCCTTCAACCACATTTGCATTTGGCTCCAAGGAAACTGCATCTGCCTTGTCACTCTTCCGGCTATCTTCCTCAACACGAAGTTTGAGAACTAGTTTCTCAAAACTCATTTCCTCCGTTAGATGTTTCAAATAAACCTTAAAATCCTTCTAAGAATGAGGTAATTTATCAATAATAGCACCAACAAGAAAATACGGGTTAAGGCACATACCTTCAACCTCCAGTTCATGAACAATAACTTGGAGTTCCTCCACTTGCTTGAAAACTGCTTTTGCATCGCTCATCTTGAAGTTTAGAAACTTTTCGATGACGAACTTCTTGGAACAAGCAACTTCAGTTTTGTACTTGTTCTCAAGTGACTGTCACAACTCCCTCGTCGTTCTGAACGAGGAGTAGATATCATAAATAGAGTCATCCAAGGCGTTCAAGATATAGTTTCTTCAAAGAAACTCTTGAGTCTCCCAAGTCTGAATAGCCTTGAGATTTTTAGCCTTTGCCTTCTCAGTCGGGGCATTCTCTCCTTCTCCAACCGGAAGTACCGTCGGAGCCTCGACAGTCAACACATTTTGTCACGCCCCGACTTTTCCTAAGTCTTTACTTAGGGCGTGATGGCACCTGGACAATTATTTTCCACCAGGAGCACCATTTAATTCTCTTTATTTAGAAATTTAAACTTATATTCAAATACGGAGCTATTAATAAAAATAACAATAAAGAAATTTGTTCATGACTTTATTGAAAATATAACGCGAGCCCATGCTCGTGCAAACATTGTTTCTACATAGACGTACTGACAAATATTATTCTAAGTTGGAAGGGAGATCATTCCCCACGGGCATATCCCGAGACATTGGGACTGACATTCTGAACCTGACGAGTATCAAGCCCGAAACAATGGACTTGGTATGACAAGAGGCTGCGGGACGATCGCTAGCCTTGACGTGGAGCCTTTCCTCTATCACCCTTTCCTGAAACATGTTAAATAAAGAGTCAGCCCTACCATCTGGGGCTGAGTGAGAACCTTACCCTGCAATTCAAAGTAACACCACAATATTCCAAGTGCAATCACATTATAACGTAATAAGCATATTGCAAAAACATATCAGGTTACAACATTTTTAAATATGCAACAACTCCTCATAGGAAATTCTCGGTTTAACTAACACTTCATTTTATCTCGTATTATACGTTAAGACATTCCCTTGCATTTCCACATGTTTATTACATTTATATATTTGTGAACGCGTATTCACTTTTCATATTTATATATAGGTGAACATGTATTCATCTTTCATTTTTGTTGCGGCGTGCAACCCGATCCATTATGTTTACGTATTTGTGAACGTGTATTCACTTTACGTTTTGTTGCGGCGTGCAACCCGATCCATTATATTTACGTATTTGTGAACGCGTATTCACTTTACGTTTTGTTGCGGCGTGCAACCCGCTCCATTATATTTACGTATTTGTGAACATATATTCACTTTACGTTTTGTTGCGGCGTGCAACCCGATCCATTATGTTTACGTATTTGTGAACGCGTATTCACTTTACGTTTTGTTGCGGCGTGCAACCCGATCCATTATATATTTATATATTTATGTGAACACGTATTCACTTTTCATATTTTTCAGAAGATCAAATAAATACTATTCTCTTTTCTAACATTCTGTCATTCATACTTGTAACGATTATAACTTTTTAACCATAACTCCAACTAAGGTGTTTCTCAAGCGGAAACTAAGGTAAGACGGGGATCTTTCACTGTACCAAATTTTATTTAAAACTACTTTGGGTAACTAACACAAATTTATCCTCAAAACAGCCACATGAAATTTATTTCGGCAGAATTTTTATTAAACAACACCCAATCTTAGAATAGTCATAACTCCTAATCTGTAAACCCGTTCAAGCCCCATAAAATCTAAAAACGACGAGAACATAGAGCTACACGTCTCCATGTGAATCATCCTTTCATATTCTGTACCATTTGGTACAGTTTTACCCTTTTATTCGCTGCCCTTCCTGGATCTCGATAGATCCGAGGCAGAAACTTTAAACAGCGATAACTATCAATCCGTAAGTCGGATAGACCCCCGTAAGGTCTCAAAATGTCCACAGCAGAGAGATCTAGAACTTTCATTTAGCAACAATTTTCATATTCCCAACATATTAGTACAGTTTTATGTTTCAACGTCCTGTCCTTCTGGATTCCGATGAATCCGAGGCAGCAACTTCAAACTACAATAACTCTCAACTCGTAAGTCCGTTTTAATAACTATTTATCTATATCTGTCCGTAACAGAGAGATTTACAACCATGTAAATTTTCATATAATTCTAATAAGTAAAACTCAATAAAAACAGTCCGTAATTATGTCTTTCCGAATTTCGGCCAAATCTAAGGCAGGAACTTTGAACTATGATAACTTTCAAACCGTATGTCCATTTTACCTCATTTTTTGTTCTATATGATCATATTAGAGAGGTGTACCACTCCTCCGAATTTCATCAAATTCTAACAATTATAACTCAGTGAGAACAGTTCGTAAAGTTCATGACGCAACTAGTTGTCTAAACAATCAAATGTTCAATATTTCTTTTCAACACTCAATTCTTATTCTAACATGTATTGAACTTAAAATAAAGGATGTTACCAAGAATTTCTGAGTGAGAAAACTCACCTTGTAAGTGTGAAAAAGATTGTGGTTCGGTTGCTACAAGTGGTCCTTGCTCCTTAGTGTTCCCTAATTTTCTTGTTCTCCTTCCTCCCTTGATATTTTCTTGATTTTTTTCCTTCTTGTTCACTTGTTTTTTTCTGATTTTCTAACCTTTATGTTATGTCCTTTGTTTGTGTGTAAATACAATGTATAAATGAAGGAGTTTTCTATAACTTATGGGAGGTGAAAAACCAAAAGATTGAAGGGAAATGAAAAGGGGGGAAGGGGGAAGGGAAGGGAGTGTGGGACGTGCACTTTGCTGCACTTTGATGCATGCACTTTTTTTTTTTTTTTCTTTTCTTTTCTTTTGTTGTTTTTTTGTTTTCTTATTTTCATTTTATCTATCTATTTATCCAACTTTAACACTAACTCTATCCCATGCAATTTATTCTTTGTTTTCTTATATATATATATATATATATATATATATATATTTATTAACTCAACCACAACTATATATTATTATTTATTTATTTTCCGGATTTCACACATTTGCCACATTAAGAGTGGTCAAATAAAAGAGCATCTTTTGTTGCCAGTGTTTGAAATCAGCACCCTTGAATTTCTCGGGTTTCTCCACATGATTTTTCACCATTCATGATCCAGATTGATTCATCCTTTTGTAAATCAGGAAAATGTATTCTCTGAAAATTTTGCAAGCTTCACATAGTCAGAAAAATAAATTTTCTGAGATTTTTTTTGTCTTAGATTGTTATTACCAATCTAGACCTTCAATGTTTAACCACAATATTATATAAACGAAATTCAAATAATTGAACTCAACAACAATAAGAAACCAACAATATTGAAATCAACTACAATGAATTCAACAAAGCATAAACACATACTAACTTGATTTGTAGATAGAGGCCTGCAAATGCAGTGACCTAAGACAAAAATTCGCTTCCGCTTGTGCTGCAGTTCAACGAACGTCTGCCTTGAGGATACAACTATCTAAGTGAAGTTCTAGCACAAGAAATTCACTTCTGGCGAATCTACTTTATGTGTTCTTCAGAAATTTATTTTTGGGGGAAGAAGAAGAAACAACAAGAAAGATTCTTCAAAATGATTTTGATTCTCAAATCTGAAGATTAATCTTGTTAATTGTGTTGTATTCTAACAAGTGATCATCATGCTTATATATCATTTATTTTCGACCTTAAGCAGTCATTCATCAAAGGTTGTGACTCTATGCGAAGAGTTGCAACTTTTGGTTCAAATTGGAAAATCCCGTTACGCAGCGCCGCGGCTCCGGAAATCTTGAGGCTCTCTGGGGTTTCAGCGTCGCGGCGCTGTGCCTTAAAATCGCAGCGCTCTTTTCCGACCATTTTTAATCTTCTTTAATCTTTTTCTTATACAAGTTCCAATAATGACAACAAAATTAAGTTGTTTGTCAACAAAAAAAATCGTGGTTAAAAGTTACCAGATATAGCAACAATTAAATCAAGTTGTTGTCACTTATTCATATACGCCAATAGAAATATAGTTATTGATTTCAAAAGTTTTATGTCAATAATTGAAATTCACCAAAGGATTATAGCATCCATCTGCAAAACATGTTCTGCTCAAATTATCATTTTGATCGTTTATTTCAAAAGTCTTATTTCAATAATTGAAATTCACCTAAGTAATAGCATCCATATGCTAAACATGTTCAATTATTGTAATACATTAATTGTTATCATAACTTTAGAGAAAACTATATTGTATAGTGGTCTAATTTTTATAATAAATTCAAATTTCCAATACAACGAGATTGAGTATTGTTCGGCGTACTGCTATAGTTCTTTATATTCAAAAGAATATCACATCACAAATTCTATAATAGATGTTGAATATCCTCTTAATTTTTTTTTTATGTATAAATAGTAAATGTTGAACCTCATTAGATTTCTTCATGTGTTTACTCTTCATATTATTTTAAAAATAATTTTAATCATGTATAAACTGTGTAATTTTCTGCTGAAATAGGTTCAGATAAACCCCCTTGGTCGTATGTGACTCCGCCCCTGGTTAGTGAGGAGTTCAATTGGCATACCTCGGACATATTCAAGTGTCTAATAGGAACAATTCTTAGTTTATGAGCCAAAATGAAAAATTGTGACAATTTTAAGAGGCCGCTTATGTATTTGGTTTTTTCATTTTATAAAAAAATATACATTAAAGTTAAATTTCTTATTGAAAATATTTCTGTAGCATGCTAAAGTATTTATGTTCGGCATATTGATTTCTTGATCAGTATTATTTATGTCATACGATGGTTTAAACTTTGCATATAACAACCAAATAATATTTAAACGTCAAATGTTATTATAGGTGTATAGCAATCGATTGCTATAAAAGAAATCCAAAACATATCGAAACAAATGAAACTTCTATGGGTCTGACAGTAGTATTGTTTAGTCTTGGAGAAATTTTCAAAAAAACTTTTAAATATAAAAAAAATTAGTGAAATAATTTAATTCTTCATCTTATTAAATACTGCAATCAAATATCTTTACATGCATAAAATGTGAAGGAATATCATGTCACAATTTCTATAATAATTTCAAATTTCTAAGACAAAGACATAGTTGTTTAGTCTTAAAAAATTAAAAATCTTTTAAAATAAAAGATTGAGTGATAATTAGCTCTTCATGTTATTGAGAACTTCAATGAAAGTTCTTTACATGCTAAAATGTGAAGGAATATCATGTTACAGTGTTTATAATAAATTTAACTTTTTAAATTAAAGACATATATGCCTCATTTATTTTTATTAAGATTAATACATTTAAATTTAAATATACATCTGAATATTAAAATGTGCATTAAGATCTAAATGTCTAAATTTGAATACAACAACAAACAACAACAACAACAACATACCTAGTAAAATCTTACAACGTGGGATTTGGGGAGGATAGAATGTACGCATACCTTACCTCTACATTGTTAGGTAGATAAGCTTGAATACACATCTAAACATTAAGATGTTGTATTAAGATCTGAATACTAAATAATTAAGACCGTTTATTTTTCAACGTCTAGATGTATAAAATTTATCTTTTTTTTTTAAAACATTAATAAATATGAAATTTAATAAAATATAAAATTAATCTAATATTATTCGAATACATTTTTTTTAAAATATGGCGGTTGATGGCTAGCGATGATGATTGTAGATGTCAATCGGGAATGATATTGGCTAATGGTGTTGTTGTGAATAGTAGCTAGTAGTGGTGGTAACTGTCAGTAGTGTTTTATTGTGGTAATTGATGGCAGTCATTGATAGTTATGGTGTATGATAGTGATATACAGTTAATGGTGGTGAATGATAGCGGTGGTTGGTGATATATAGTAGTGACTGATGGTGGTAATTGTTTGTAGTGATTGATGGTTATTATGGTAATAGTGGCTAATTGTGATTATTATAAATGAGTACTAGTAGTGGTGATAGATTGATTGTAGTAATGGAAATGGATGATGGTTGTAACTGAGGATGATGTATGGTAGTAGTTGATAATGATAGGCATAGTGATAGCGCTGAATTGGTGGAATTAGAAAATGCTGAGTTTTAGAAATTTTTGAACGGACATCTTAATTATATTAAACTTTTTTTACAAATGTTAATCAGTCAGATATACTCAGACTCATTAAATGCTTGTAACATAAAAATCACTTAATAATTTAGATTCATACCTAAAAAATAAATGAACTTAATGATCATAATTTAAATGATTAAAATTAAGACCTGCAAAAAATGAGGTCATAGTATCATTTAGACTTAGATTTTTTTTAAAATATCAAAACGTGGAGCAATAATTAACTCTTCATCTTATCCTACAAAATAAGTTCTTTATATGCACAAAATGTAAGGAATATCTATATATTTATATAATTGAGCGCAACAAAGAAGTGAGGTGGCACATGATTTGTATTTGTCATTTTTTATTCATTTTTTTTACCTTTTTTTTTTTTAACTTTTTTTATCATTTATTTCATGTTGAAAAGTTTCTTTTGTGGGAAATAGTGTGTAAAACCAAGGAAATGGAAAATGTATCAACAATAACAAGTGAGTTAGAAATCTGGAATTTAACAAAATAATTGGCTTGCTGAGTCGACCGAATTCTCGATCTATTCTTAAGATAATATTGCCCCGTATATTCTTTCAACGGTGTAATGACAATTTATCTCCCAAGATAAAACAACAATCAAACAAATGAGCAAAGGAAACTCAAGTGTTCGTTTAGGAAGAAAGATCTTTGAGTGTTTTGTGATTGCAAGAGAGGAAGACAATTTCAGAGAATTGTTGAGTGTGAAGTGTCATTGCAAATGAGCCCAAGGCTCCATTTTATAGTGTGAAGAAGATGATCTTCCACGTAGCCTAGTAATGGACAATAAAGACCATATAATGCCTTGAATGTGGAGTAATAATTCAGCCAAATAATGGCTGAATTCATGAGCCATATAATGGAGAATTAATGCTCCAAAGTCAGCCCAAAAAATAGTTTCGTTCATCTTCCAACGGTCTGAAACGTCCGTAGCTCCGTGGCCCTGCAGGCTGGCGTCGCGCCATTTTTCAGACTCGTTTCATCTTTCATACATTGCACACATCTTCCTTTCATTTACTAACGTGAATCCATTGTTATTTGACCAATAACCATCTATTATCTTACGTCTCAAACAATTCGTATATGTATCAATATCTCTTCCATTTAAGGAAATTACGATCATTGACACTTTATGTGCACGTGTGTGAAAATCATGTTTCTGACGTGCGGGACCCCAATTGTTCGAGTCATAATTTAATAGGATTAATTTTATTTCACATTTAGTAAATTTCCACCATCTTTCACGTTGATTACTAGTCTGTTTGGCCAAACTTCTAAAATCAACTTATTTTGAGAAGTGTCTTTTAAAAAATGTACTTTTGGCGTGAAACAATTTGTGTTTTGCCGATTAATTTAGAAAGAACTTTTGAGCAACAATTAATGTTTGGCCAAGCATTTAAAAAGTGTTTCTTCAAAAACTATTTTTAAAGTTTTTGAAAAACAACTCCTGCTACTCTCCAAAATGACTTATTTTCTAAGAAGCACTTTTTGAAAAAAATAAGCACTTTTGGAAAATAATAAATTTGGTCAAACATGTTATAAATTTTAAAAGTTCTTAAATATTATACATAATTCAACTTATCATTAATTTTGAGTTAATGCAGACCCATAATTTATATCTTAAGTGTAAGAAAAGGGGAAGAGATTTTGATAACAAAATAAAAATTAATTATAAAATTATGAGTCTTAAAGGATACTTTAATGGATTAATAACGATGTATATTAATTGGGGCAACAATGCTACCAAATTAGGCTCATCTTTTAAAATCCTACAAAAATTGACCCACATTTCTCCTTCTCCGTTCATCTCTATCTCTACACCACCACTGCACATCCACTGACGACCTCAATCACCATTCTTTCTTCCTATCCGTTCATCTCTATCTCTCCCTCGACGTGATCATGCCGAAGCTCCGACGAAAATCACCAGCTACACCACCTCGATCACCACCACTAGATCTAATGGATTTTTCGGTGATCGAGTGGAGTATGTCGCTTTCGTCGGCTACATGCTCACCACCACCGGATCTGAGTGGATTTTACGGTGATCGAGTGGAGGTACGACGTTGTCGTCGACGTCAACAAAAGTTGTATGGTACGCCTGGTTTATGTTTATTATACCCACTTATACAACCACTTATACATTTTTTGTATAATTGTGGATAAATGCGTGTAAATTTGTATAAGTGCGTATTTTCGTGTATAATATTGTGTAATTATAATTTTTAGTCTTAAGTAATTGGTAAAGTTGTTGCCATGTGACCAGGAGGTCATGAGATCAAGCCGTGGAAACAACCTCTTGCAGAAATGTGAGGTAAGGTTGCGTACAATAGACCTTTGTGGTCCGTCCCTTCCCCGGCCCGCACATAGCGGAAGCTTAGTGCATCGGGCTGCTCTTTAGTGTATATACCTACACATTATACACTTTTATACACCTATATACATAATGTAATTATTTTTGTATATAAGTATATAACATTGTATAAAAGTGTTTTGGCTTATATTTTTCAATGTAAATTATGAGCTATATTTTTATAATGTAAGTCAGCGAATTGTACTTTTATGAAATTTCCCCAACTTTAATTTGTAATAAAAAGTGTTCACTTTTAATAAATATAGAAAATCAAAACTGTAGAGGAATATATTTAAAAGTTTTTTTTACAAAAAATCTATTTTAAAAAATAGGGATCATTCTTATTATTTTTCTCCGAATAATATGCCAACAATGACTACAAGTTAAATATATTGAAAAAATAAGATATAGCTTAAATGACATTATGAAAACTCCTCCATCTTTGAGGGTAATTTAGTTCTAAAATACTCTTAGTATAACTTATTGTAAAATGATCCAGAATTAAATATATTTAGATATCACAAGGATCAAAATCAGACATTAATATTGATGATGAGAAGGAGGAAGAGGAGAAAGGAGATGGAGGGAGTTTTGTATGTAATTTGCCAACAATGACTACAAGTTAAATATATTGAAAAAATAAGATATAGCTTAAATGACATTATGAAAACTCCTCCATCTTTGAGGGTAATTTAGTTCTAAAATACTTTTAGTATAACTTATTTCACATTTTAATTGATCCAGAATTAAATATACTAAGATATCACAAGGATCAAAATCAGACATTAATGTTGATGATGAGAAGGAAGAAGAGGAGAAATGAGATGGAGGGAGTTTTGTATGTAGTTTGCCAACAATGACTACAAATTAAATATATTGAAAAAGTAAGGTATAGCTTAAATGACATTATGTTAAGTTTGCAGGATCAGTTCTGTTTGCTACTGCATTCTCGCAACCATGAGAGCAAAAGCTCACAGTGAAGAAGAAGAAACGAGAGAGAGAATAAGACAGAGGAGAAGTCGCAGAGAGCAAGTAACTAGATGGAGATATTTTGGGGCTCTTAATTGAGCTTTTGTGATATTTCTTATTAATGATTTTCTTAAGCACAAAATACAAAGTAGTCCTCCTATTTATAAGCTGAAACTAACTTAACCAAAGATGCATTAACTAGTGTCTAGTGTTAACTACTTCTTAACTAGTGTTAACTTCTTCTTAACAATTAACAACTTTAACCAACTATATATCTCAACATCCCCCTCAAGCTAGACACTGAAAACAGAGGTTTCAGTCATAGCTTGGAGACAATTAGCATCATCATTAACAGCAACAATTGAAGCACGAATGGCAGCCACAACAAGCTAAATCAGTATTCTCGGCAACAATTTCCGTCCACACCAATATATTTCGGTGTAGTAGCAACAATGACAGCTGCATCAGCTCGATCAACACCAGCACCAGTCGAGTGTCATATTTGCTACTCAGTTGTCCATATCCATATTGGACCATGTATAAGGAAGAAGTCTGCAGCTACTTGTCTTCCATCCCCCTTCTGACACTAGCAATTCTTTATAAAAAACATGATATTCTGAGAACTACAATCCCATATGTTGGTGGTGGCAGAATGTTGTATCCTCAGAGAGCAACATCAATCATCAGTAGAAGCTGGGCAAGATATGAAAGAAAACTCCTCCCAACCAGGCAGAACCAGTAATGGATGAAAAACCAGCAAAAGTAAACAAGTAAATGTTCTTTGTTCATCTCTCCACAATAAAATTTCTGCAACTTTTCCACCTCCTAGCAGTTTTATGAACTTTTCACTCCTCATATGTGTCACTATAGCTTGAGAAAGATGATTCTCTGGCTAATGATCACAGTAATATATTGGATAATCCTGAAGTTCATCTTGATATCTGCGAAATTGCATAACCATTGGACTCTCAATACTACTCCATAACTTCCCAATGGTAATAACAAAACTTCAGCTTTGAATTGTGTCCCCTTACAATAACCAAGATAACAGAAATAAAAATAACACCAGTGCAGCAGCAGCCTGCAATACATCAATTTCTGCACGAGTTTCTTGCCTCGACATCAGTAGCAGCACCTGCTGCACCTAAGGATGCAGCAGCAACACAATTGAGCAGAAACATAGCTGCAACACCACTAATATCAGCGACAATATCAGCAGCAGTAACACCTGCTGCACAGTCCCAACAATCCCTTCCAACTGCAGCATTAATATTTTCCAGCAACTGCAGCCTTAATCACTTTCAAGCAGGAGCTTCAACTCCCACAACATTTTAGCAACTTCTGAACCAGCACCAGTACCAACAGAACTAACAATTTTGAACCTGAACCAGCACCAGCAGAATTAGTAATTTTGAACCAGCACGCAAGCTATTTTAATAAGCTCGGATATGCAATGGAGTCTCCCTCAATTTCTAGTCCAAATCCGGCTAGAAACTCCTCAATTCTCCTATCCTAAGCTACACACAAAAAACAGGCAATCTAACATTTGATCGACTTGGAATAACTCTTTGAATCCTTGAATTGAGCTTCAACTCAATCCATATTGTCTTCGACGAAGTATCCCTCAGTTCTCAGTCAATTTATCGCTGAAAACTCCTTGATCCTTTTATCGTCATGTATTTACCTTCAGCAAGTACACGTTTCACTGCAGTCCCTAGTCTATCTGCAAATGAAGGAAAATTCCTTGCTCAAACACAGCATGGTCAGCCCCCACATTTCCTCCTGGCATAACCTCTGTGACTCCAGCAATACCAGCTGTTGTAACTTCAAGCTCTCTATGACACCGAGAACAACCTCATGCTCCAATCCCGAATACTCACCCTCGGTATTCTCCCTCAGAAGCACACAATAACACCATCATATTTCAAAAACTATAATAACACTGGATCTACAACAACACCAGTAGTAGAAACTTACTGGTTTATTTACCTCAACATCAACAAACAACTAAATCAGATCCTGTTTTAATACGACTCACCAACACAGAACAGAAACCAACAGCACAACAACTATCAACAACAACAACGACGAACTCGACACTTTTTCTCCAATTTGTCAATTCACCAACACAAATACAACTTTAACAACATTAGTAGTCACAGTGACACAACAACAACAATCCAACATTCACCAACATAAATCCAACTTTAATAACACAGAACCAATACGAAAATAAAATTTAATTTCCAGAAACTCACAGCAATTCAGAACTTAATTCGATCATTCTGCGTTGAATCACAGCAACTGGACAGACATACCTCAGAAGTATACATATTCGCGGCGATCTTCGACGTCGCATCGATAGCCAAAGGCGAATTGTATCCGCAGAAAATGATAGCATCTTCGACTCTAATTTTCAGACGAAATCACGATTCAGATTAATCAGAAAATCGCGATTTCAATTCCACAATTCCTTCGCAATTAATTTTCCAGAAGAGCATCGCGATTATGTTCGATCAATCGCGATTCTGATTTTCTCCTTTGTGAGATCGACTCCTTTGGATCCTTCGATCTCGGTTCCTTCAATCCGTCAATTTCTTCAATTCTCTACTCTGCTCCTCTTCTCAGTCTCGATTGCAATCTTTCGATCAATTCTATATTTGCGGAAATCTACAAGCTAATCGTCCCAATCTCATGGCTTTGATACCATGTTAAGTTTGTAGGATCAACTTTGTTTGCTACTACATTATCGCAGCCATGAGAGCAAAAGCTCACAGTGAAGAAGAAGAAGCGAGAGAGAGAGAATAAGACAAAGGAGAAGTCGCAGAGAGCAAGTAACGAGAGGGAGATAATTTTGGGGCTCTTAATTGAACGGCTGTGATATTTCTTATTAATGATTTTTCTTAAGCACAAAATACAAAGTAGTACTCCTATTTATAAGCTGGAACTAACTTAATCAAAGTTGCATTAACTAGTGTCTAGTGTTAACTACTTCTTAACTAGTGTTAACTATTTCTTAAGAACTAACAACTTTAACCAACTATATATCTCAACATATTATGAAAACTAGCTACCGGTGCAATTCCTACCAACATGATTGTTATACCCCGTAGTTCTGACCCTACGTATGAGAGCGTACGAAAGCATGTAAGACTTAAAATTTTCAAAGGATAGGTTGACGGATTATTCCGGACGGGTTTTAGTCAACTTTGATGCGGGTTATGACCCGATACATTGAGAGTTCCTAAGTGTTTCAAAGTCCTAGGGCGTAGTTCGTGGAGTCTAGATTCCAACGCAACCAACCGTTCGTCGATAGGACGTCGGAGTAGGAAGTTATGAGAGTTACAAGTTCGGTCTTGTGATCGGTAAATGTGTTTCGGACAAAGCGGCGAGGCGCGGCGCGGATGCGAGCGCGGCGCGAAAATCGGCGGTCGCTGAATTTGCAGCGCCATGGCTGAGGCAGCGCGCGCGAAAGTTCGAAGATCTTTGCGGAGGTTTCAGTGCACGGCCGGGGCGGATTTTGGGCGGAAAAACTTAGAAAAGTCAGATTTTTCTGTTAAAAGACCTTGGGAGGGTGACAAGTGTCCCCCCCATCTGATTTCTTGCATGCAATATATTGATCATGTCTTGAAGACTTGGTCATCTTCCAATTTCTCTCCCTCTCTCTAAAAATCAGCTCCTCCTTCTCTCTACATTTCCAAAGGAAATCCAAGCCTAAGGAAAAATCTGAAAAGTTAAGAACAAAAAAGGAAGCTTGTGGCTAGCTTGTGGTGGTGTTCTTGGCAAGGAAGCTAGAAAAATATTTGGAATAAGTTTGGCTAAAACTCTAAGGTTATGATTCTTCCTTTAGATTTAGTTTATAGTGTTGCATGTTAAGAAGAAAGAACGTGTGGTAGTAAATAATGCTCTTAGAGTCATTGCATGCTAGAAATGTGGTTTGGATATGAAAAATGGGTTAAGAAGAGATTATGAGCATGTTGTAGCCTAAAAACTACCTTAGAATTGTTAAGTGAATTGTTGTAACTTATGGGGCAGAATTTTACACACCCAAGTTTAGGTGTGTAATCCCACTGAATTGTTGGATTGATTGAGCCTTAAATGTGGCAATTGGATGATAAATTCGGCCTTGAGAAAGGTGGCAAAGTGAGTAGAAACAAAGGAAATGCTGCCCAATTTTCCATAGAATTTAGTGACTTTGAACTTGGATTGTTCTACATTAAGATTAGAGGTTAATAAACGTATCATGGTTATTTTAGGTTGACATATTACTTGCGGTAGTTTGAACTTAGCAAGTGGATTGACCAAAGAGGTATGTGAAGCTTTCCTATCTCTTGAGCATGAATAGATGTAACTATGTAGTACGGTAGACGTACAAGATTTAGTATTCTTACTTGTTTTAAGTATATAAATACTTGTGTCATTTTAAGAATGTATAAGTCCCTTAGTTAGGGGAAAAGTGTAATTTTACTAAAGTGAAGGGTTAATATAACAACTTTATGGGAAGTTGGTTTATTAGCTTTATAAAAGATTAATGAGAAGAGATTTACTCTAAGTAAGACAAGTAAGGACAAATGATTTGATTTATGAAAGGCAAATTGATTTTAAGGCATCAATTGCCCAAGAGCTTTATGTATGAAAAAGAGTCACTTTTAAAAGAATTGAAGTATGTAGTACTTGAGTTAAATTTCCGGTTTTCTTTTATTAGAGATATGATTAAGTGCCTTAAGTAAACTAAAATGAGAGGGTATATGAACAAGACTAATAAGAAGTTATAAGTTTTCTTAACTTATTTATGATTATGATATGATGACAGTTTGAGCTAGGGTAAGAGTATATCTGAGGGGCAAGCCCCAAGATCGTTATACCACCTACTCCAGGGTAAGAGTATGTCTGAGGGGAAGCCCCAAGATCGTCATACCACCTTCTTCAGTGTAAGAGTATATCTGAGGGGCAAGCCCCAAGATCGTTAAACCATCTGCTTCAGGGTAAGAGCATATCTGAGGGGAAAGTCCCCAAGATCGTTATACCACCTGTTTCGTGGATTTGCTACCCACGATGCGAGGAATACCTCATGCGAGTCCTTATGGGCTTATGCGGGTGAAATAGTCCCATGCGGTAGTACAACCTATGCGAGAATACCTCATGCGGGTCCACCTGACTATGCGGGTGAAATAGTCCCGAGAGTAGGGGTCTTATTGATACTACGGCGAGTACCTGTTTTGATCCTAAGGCCCTATTTTATGCGGATTATATTTATATACTTGTCACTCTCATTGTTAGTAAGGCCTGATAAAAGGTATTTTATTGTCTTCCATGACTCGACTTACTCTTAGACTTATGATATCATTATTACGGTATTTTCCACTTTACATACTTGGTACATATTGTGTCGACCCCCTTCGCCGCTGCGTTAAATCCGCAGTCGGTCGAGGCGATTGAGGATCCTCGTTCTTAGGATCACTATTCGGTGTCGAAGCTCCATTCCTCCGGAAGCTTGTCTATTGATACGGATATTCCACGATCTTATGGGTATTTTGTACATTCGGGGTATGGCGGGGCCCTGTCATACGATTGTTAGCTACAAGTGCATGGTCACCTATGTGTTTTGGGCTATAAGAACCCGTTGTACTCTTATACTTTTGTTTAAAGAATGTTTTATGGAAAGCGACCTTATCGGTGGCGGTGATGTTACCTTTTATAAGTTATGTGTTATGTATGTTCATTGCTATTCTCGACATATACGACAGGTACCCGGTAAGTACCGATGCCGGCCGGGTCGTGACAAAAGTGGTATCAGAGCAGTTAGTCCTCGGAAAGTGTCCACAGACCGTGTCTAGTAGAGTCTTGATTATCGGTGTGTCGTGCACCACATCTATAATCAGGAGGTTGCGGGATATTTAGGATTGGTTTCCATTCTTTCACTCTAAGATCGTGCAATAGAGCTGAGTTATAGGTTGAACCTCTCGATGTTTTCCTTTATGTATCGATTATGCCTCGCAAGGCAACCGCGGCCCGAAGGGCAAAGCGGTGAGAGTCTTTGCTAGTGGGACGCGGAGAGTCACGAGCCTGAGCCCGATCCTTACGAGAGATGATGTTTAGGCGGCGAGTTCCACGTCGTCGCCCGGCCTCAGCGAGTTCGGCGGCGGCGCGGCTGCGAGACGCGATGCAGGCCTCGATCCAGCGGTCGAGTGCAGAGATTACGAGAGCAGTTGATTCTTGACGGCAAAGATAGTGGCGGCGTGGCAAGCGAGTAAGCGGCGACCACCGGCCGATTCTGGTCGGGATTTCTTGGGTTGTCACCCACCCGAGTTCTATGGTTCGAGATTTGAGGAGGATCCGCGAGTTTGTCCGGCGATTCTACCGGACCATGCAGTCCTTAGGGCATCGGGGGTGAGTCTGTTATACTAGCTTCTAGGTTACGCGATATTGCGTTGGCTGGTTTGAGTCATGGGTATTGTCGAGGGGTGAGGATGCTCTTCCAGCTGATTGGGAGGAGTTCACGGAGGCGTTCTTAGACCACTTCTTGCCTCCTGAGGTGAGGAGAGCCCGTGTAGATAGGTTCTTGACCTTGAGACAGGACGGGAGGACTATCAGGGAGTACAGCCTGGAGTTCGACTCCTTGGCCAGATATGCGCACATCATAGTAGCTGACATGGCAGACAGGGTTCATCGATATGTGATGGGGTTAGACCTTCATATGATTACTGCATGCTTGGGGGTGGCTCTTGATCGAGGATGGATATTGCGGGATGCAGCGCTGTACACGAGGATTGAGGCGAGAGCGAGATCGGCTAGATTTGGGCGGCCAGAGGGCGAGGCAATGACTCGAGGCGATTTAGGCGGGCGGCCTGGCGGCGAACTAGGTCCACATTCCGGCCCGGCCTGAGTGCTCCTTCTCATTTCCGGCGAAGGTCGATCGCGAGGTTATTCGGGAGGCGGTCGGGGCTCGGGACTTGAGTTTCGAGGCGAGGCGAACCAGCGCTGTCGACACCACCTACCGGTGTGTTCGATCGGTAGGTCTCATCCGGCGAAGTGCCGTATGGGTTCGAGAGCATGTTACTCTTGTAGCCAGCAGGCCATCTAAAGAAGATTGTCCGTCGCTTGGCGGCGGGAGCATTACGGTTCAGCCGACGAGTGCATTCTTTGGATCTTCATCTTCGATGGTTAGACGCCCAGGCGAGGGTACTTATGGGCGGCGGTGCGGCGAGAGGTCGTGGTAGGGGTTCGATTCTAGCGGTCCTCGAGCGCGCATATATCTTATGTCGGTCAGCGAGGACCGGGGCGTCGCGGTTCATATACATTGTTGGTTTCTTCTTTGTGATGTATATGCTTTGATAGATCCGAGTTCTACCTTGTCCTACATATCTCCTCATATTGCCCGGTAGAATAGGGATAGAGCAGAGTCCATAAGACCTTTTGAGGTGGCTACGCCGATAGGTAGTCGATGGTAGGCGGCGGGTGTATAAGGCTTGCCCTGTGACTATAGATAGCCGTCAGACTCTAGCCGACTTGATAGAGTTGGATATGACAGACTTTGATGTGATTATGGGTATGGATTGGCTAGCATCTTGCTATGCCAACGTGGACTGTAGAGAGAGATTAGTTCGGTTCCAGTTTCCTGGTGAGCCGGTTATCGAGTGGAAGGAATCTTTGCATCGTAGAGGGTAAGTTTATTTCTTACCTCAAGGCTAGGAAGATGGTCCGGAAGGGGTATATCTACTATCTGGTTGGGGTATTCGACACTGAGGCTGAGGTACCGGACCTTCAGTCAGTCTCGGTTGTTAGAGAGTTTCCAGACGTATTCCCAGACGAGCTTCCGGGTATCCCTCCCGAGAGGGAAATTGAGTTTTGTATTGATTTGGCGCCAGACACTCGACCGATATCTATTCCGCCATACAGGATGACACCTGCCGAGTTGAAGGAATTGAAGGACCAGCTGAAAGATTTGCTGGAGAAAGGCTTTATTAGGCCAAGTGTTTCTCCCTGGGGAGCACCAGTGTTATTTGTAAAGAAGAAGGATGGGACGCTGCGTATGTGTATTGATTACAGACAGCTAAACAAGGTAACTATCAAGAACAGATATTCCCTCCCCAGGATTGACGATTTGTTTGACCAGTTGCAGGGTGCAAAGTGTTTTTCCAAGATAGACCTGCGGTGCAGTTATCATCAGTGCGAGTTAGAGAGCGGATATCCCAAAGATCGCATTCGGGACCGGTATGGGCACTATGAGTTCGGTGATGTCTTTCGGGTTGACAACGCCCCAAAGGTATTCATGGATTTGATGAATAGGGTGTTCGAGCCATTCTTGGATATGTTCGTTATAGTGTTCATTGATGATATCTTGGTATATTCGCGCGCAGGCGAGCATACTGATCATTTGAGGCGGTATTGAGAGCCCTCGAGGCCGGCAATTGTATGCCAAGTTCTCGAAGTCACGAGTTAGTTGGCGTTAGTGGCTTTCTTAGGGCATGTTATCGGGCCGATGGTATTCGGGTTGATCTGGCGAAGATTGAAGCGGCCAAGACTTGGCCTAGACCAGCTACTGCAAGCAGTGCGCGACTTTGGGCCTTGCGAGTTATTATCGGAGGTTTGTAGAAGTTTGCTTCTATCTCGGCACCTTTGACTAAGTGACTCGGAAAGCGGCTATGTTCGGTGGGACGGATACTTGTGAGAAAGTTTCCGATTGCTAAAGGAGAAGTTGGCGACCGCCCGGTTCTTACTCTTCGGAGGGCTTAGATGGATATGTGGTTTTTCTTGTGGCGCGTCGGTGTCGGGCTTGGAGTGCGTCGCGATGCGGCCGCAGCGAGTTATAGCTTATGCATCTCGATAGCTTAGGAAGCATGAGAAGAACTATCCACACATGACTTGGAGTTGGCGTGATGATTCATGCCTTGAAGATGCGGAGACATTATTTATATGGAGTTCATGTGGACATTTACACGCACCACAAGAGTCTCCAAGACATCTTCACCGGAGGAGTGAACTTGCGGCGAGGCGGTGGTTGGAGCTACTTAAGGATTACGATGTTGATATTCGTACCACCCGGGGAAGGCCAATGTAGTTGCGGATGCCCTTAGTCGCGGTCGATGGGTAGTCCGCGATGTTCGGCCAGAGAAGAGGATATGGTCCGAGAGTTACATCGCCACGAGCCTTGGGGTTCGTTTGGTTGATTCGATAGTGGCGAGTCGGGTTCGAGAGGTTGCCGAGTCTTCCATCTTCGAGGAGGTGAAGAGGCGACAATATGAGGATCCGATTTTGCAGTGCATCGAGATGCAGCTCTCCGAAGGAGAAGAGTCTATTTGAGGTAGCGCTGATGGGGTGCTAAGATTCGAGGGCGGTTGTGTGTTCCCGATATGAGCGAGACTTCGTCACAGATCGGGAGGCACCGCGTGCTCGTTATTCTATTCATCCGGGTCGACTAAGATGTATCATGACCTCGAATCGTGTATTGGTGGGATGGCCTAAAGAGGGGCGTTGCGGAGTTCGTGTCACGATGCGAATTGTCGTGAGTTAAGATTGAGCACGAAGCCGGTGGGGTGTTGCGGTATTGATATTCCGACTTGGAAGTGGGAGGTGATAAATATGGATTTTATTACGGGGCTACCTACCACTCGGAGGAAGCATGATTCCATTTGGGTGATTGTCGACGGTGTGAAATCAGCCCATTTTCTTCCGATCGAACGACGTTCTCGGTGAGGACTATGCAGATTATATATTAGAGATTGTGAGACCGCGGAGTCGGTGTCGATTATATCGAGATAGAGAGCCGGTTCTCGGCTAACTTCGGAGGTCTTTTCGAAGGATTAGGGACACAGGTGAGTCTCGATGCGGCGTTTCATCCTCGACCGGCCAGACGGGCGGCGCACTATCCGAACAACGAGGATATCTTTGCGGGCTTGTGTTATTGATTTCGAGGTAGCCGAGTATCATTTGCCTCTTGTGGAGTTTTCTTACAACAACAGCTACCATTCCAGTATTCAGATGGCGCCTTATGAGGCCTTATACGGGAGGAAGTGCAGGTCACCGATAGGCTGGTTCGAGGTGGGAGAAGTTCAGTTAGTCAGGCCAGACTTAGTTCAGCAGGCAGTGGATAAGGTGAAGCTTATCCAGGAGCGGTTGTTGGCAGCTCAGAGTCGGCAAAAGTCGTATGCAGACCATCGGCGTCGACACTTGGAATTTGAGATAGACGATTGGGTTTTTCTAAAGGTATCGCCCATGAAGGGCGTGATGAGATTTGGAAAGAAGGGGAAGCTTAGCCCAAGGTACATTGGGCCGTATCGGATTGTCCGTAGGGTAGGCAGGGTTGCCTATGAGTTAGATCTGCCGTCCGATTTGGAGGCGGTACATCCAGTTTTCCATGTGTCCATGTTGCGGAAATGTATTGGAGATCCATCTAGAGTGCACCCGGTTTATGATGTCCAAGTGACAAAGGAGTTATCGTATGAGGAGAGTCCCATAGCGATACTCGATCGTCAGGTTAGGCGACTTCGGACGAAAGACGTGGCTTCCGTCAAGGTCCTATGGCGGAACGAAAACAGGGAGGAAATGACGTGGGAAGCGAGAGGATGACATGATGAAGAAGTACCTCACCTATTTCCTATACCTACAGTAACCCACTTTCCCGCTTGTTAGTTTTGATTTAGCATTTACGCTTGGTATGTTGTGGCTCATGAGCTTCTTTATTTGCAAAAGAAACGATTAAGAGGTCTATGTTGATGTTGTGATTTGAGTAAACCTAGAAGGAACATTCGGGACGAATGTTTCTAAGGGAGAATGTTATACCGTAGTTCGACCTACGTATGAGAGCGTACGAAAGCATGTAAAACTTAAAATTTTCAAAGGATAGGTTGACGGATTATTCAACTTTGATGCGGGTTATGACCCGATACATTGAGAGTTCCTAAGTGTTTCAAAGGCCTAGGGCGTAGTTCGTGGAGTCTAGATTCCAACGCAACCAACCGCTAAATCGATAGGGCGTCGGAGTAGGAAGTTATAGAGTTACAAGTTCGGTCGCAATCGGACAGAATGTGTTTTGGACAAAGCGGCAGCGTGGCCGCGCGGATGCGAGGCAGCGGCGCCGAAATCGAGGGTCGCTGAAGTTGCAGCGCGCCAGAGACGATAGGCGCGGCGCGAAAGTTGAGAGGCTGCGGAGGTTTCAGCAAGGCCACGCGGCGGGATTTTTGGGCGGAAAAACTTAGAAAAGTCAGATTTTTTCTTTTAAAAGACCTTGGGAGGGTGACAAGTGTCCCCCCCCCATCTGATTTCTTGCATGCAATATATTGACCAAGTCTTGAAGACTTGGTCATCTTCCAATTTCTCTCCCTCTCTCTTTCCTCCTCTCTACATTTCCAAAGGAAATCCAAGCCTAAGGAAAAATCTGAAAAGTTAAGAACAAAAAAGGAAGCTTGTGGCTAGCTTGTGGTGGTGTTCTTGGCAAGGAAGCTAGAAAAATATTTGGAATAAGTTTGGCTAAAACTCTAAGGTAATGATTCTTCCTTTAGATTTAGTTTATAGTGTTGCATGTTAAGAAGAAAGAACTTGTGGTAGTAAATAATGCTCTTAGAGTCATTGCATGCTAAAAACTACCTTAGAATTGTTAAGTGAATTGTTGTAACTTATGGGGCAGAATTTTACACACCCAAGTTTAGGTGTGTAATCCCCTTTGAATTGTTGGATTGATTGAGCCTTAAATGTGGCAATTGGATGATAAATTCGGCCTTGAGAAAGGTGGCAAAGTGAGTAGAAGCAAATGAAATGCTGCCCAATTTTCCATAGAATTTAGTGACTTTGAACTTGGATTGTTCTACATTAAGATTAGAGGTTAATAAACGTATCATGGTTATTTTAGGTTGACATATTACTTGCGGTAGTTTGGACTTAGCAAGTGGATTGACCAAAGAGGTATGTGAAGCTTTCCTATCTCTTGAGCATGAATAGATGTAACTATGTAGTACGGTAGACGTACAAGATTTGGTATTCTTACTTGTTTTAAGTATATAAAGACTTGTGTCGTTTTAAGAATGTATAAGTCCCTTAGTTAGGGGAAAAGTGTAATTTTACTAAAGTGAAGGGTTAATATAACAACTTTATGGGAAGTTGGTTTATTAGCTTTATAAAAGATTAATGAGAAGAGATTTACTCTAAGTAAGACAAGTAAGGACAAATGATTTGATTTATGAAAGGCAAATTGATTTTAAGGCATCAATTGCCCAAGAGCTTTATGTATGAAAAAGAGTCACTTTTAAAAGAATTGAAGTATGTAGTACTTGGGTTAAATTCTCGATTTTCTTTTATTAGAGATATGATTAAGTGTCTTAAGTAAACTAAAATGAGAGGGTATATGAACAAGACTAATAAGAAGTTATAAGTTTTCTTAACTTATTTATGATTATGATATGATGACAGTTTGAGCTAGGGTAAGAGTATATCGAGGCAAGCCCCAAGATCGTTATACCACCTACTCGGGGTAAGAGTATGTCGAGGCAAGCCCCAAGATCGTCATACTACCTTCGATGTAAGAGTATATCGAGGCAAGCCCCAAGATCGTTATACCATCCGCTTGGGGGTAGAGTATATCCGAGGAAAGTCCCAAGATCGTTATACCACCTGTTTCCGTGGATTTGCTACCCACGATGCGAGGAATACCTCATGCGAGTCCTTATGGGCTTATGCGGGTGAAATAGTCCCATGCGGGCGGGTACAACCTATGCGAGGAATACCTCATGCGGGTCCACAGGACCTATGCGGGTGAAATAGTCCCAGGAGTAGGGGTGCTTATTGATACTACGGGCGAGGTACCCCGTTTTGATCCTAAGGCCCCTATTTTATGCAGTATTATATTTATATACTTGTCACTCTCATTGTTAGTAAGGCACAGTAAAAGGTATTTTATTGTCTTCCATGACTCCAACTTACTCTTAGACTTATGATATCATTATTACAGTATTTTCCAGCTTTACATACTTGATACATATTGTGTCGACCCGCTTCCTGGCCGCTGCGTTCATGCCGCAGGTAAGGGTAAGCAAATTGAGGATCCTCGTTCTTAGGATCACTATTCCGGTGTCAGAAGCTCCATTCCTCCGGAAGCTTGTCTATTGGTACGGATATTCCCTGATGCTATAGGTATTTTGTACATTCAGGGGTATGACGGGGCCCTGTCCCGCCACAGTTGTTATCTCTAGAGGTATGTGGTCACCTATGTGTTTTGGGCTATAAGAACCCGTTGTACTACTATACTTTTGTTTAAAGAATGTTTTATGGAAGGCAGCCTTATCGGCTGGCCAGTGATGTTTACCTTTTTATAAGTTATGTGTTATGTATGTTCCGCTGCTATTCTCTGACATATACGGCGAGTACCCGGTAGGTACGATCGCGACCGGTCGGTCGTGACAATGATACCTCATTTCAGCACAATAATATTAATCCGCTCATTTATTAATCTCATATGACCCGCTTAAATTTAAACCCAATGCACCCATTTAATATCACTAGTGGATACTTGCAAAGCTAAGAGTTAGTAGCAACACGACGTCATTTTCCTCGAGTAAATCAACGTTTTATCTTAATTAGAAAAAGAAAGCTATAACATTTAGGGCACGTTTGGTACGATGTATTAAGTCGGATTGTACTGGATAAAAAAAAATACAACGTTTAGTGGGCGTTTTCAGTCGTAATGGACTGTACTATTTTTAGAAATAGTACAGTCCAACTGCCATTTTTGAGACTCATCTAACAGGTGGGTCTCCCATGGACTGTACTAAAAATAAAATAAAATAAAAATACAATCCATTATATATTAATAGTCTAATATCGTCTATTATATATTAATACAATCCAGTCCAATACAGTCCAGTCCAATGAAATTAGTACAGTCCAGTGCAACGTACCAAACGAACCCTTAGAGGGCAATTACCTAGCAAATAATGGTGGTCTAATTTGGTAGTCTTTTCTTACTTATGTCATTATCATTGTCAGGGGCGGTGCTAGGTAGGCTCCAGGGTTCATTCGTACACTTTCGACGAAAAATTACACGATATATACAAGGTTAATTTTTTTATGTATAT
The DNA here is from genome assembly GCA_029844215.1 of Przewalskia tangutica. Lineage (NCBI taxonomy): Eukaryota > Viridiplantae > Streptophyta > Magnoliopsida > Solanales > Solanaceae > Przewalskia > Przewalskia tangutica. The sequence goes on along the minus strand of CM056731.1, from coordinate 36,592,777 downwards.
GCGGTAGATGTTGAACCCCTTTGTCTTCTTTTTATATTTATTTCTTCATATTTTTAAACTCCCTATATAAAAATCGTGGCTTCACCACTGATCTTTGTTAGATAACATTTATATTCTAGATTGAATCCTCAATGGTTTATCAAAAAATGAAATTATTATGAGCCCGTTTGGATTGGCTTAAAAAAGTGCTTTTAAGCACAAGTGTTTAAAGTACTTTTAAGTGGTGAAACTTATTTTATAAATAAGTGAAAGAATTAATCCCTTATTCTTATTGATGAAAGACATACATATATACAAGTTACAATAGAAGAATCATATTCCTACTTTATATCCTAAACCCTATTCTATAAGGATACTAACTATACAATTATGGTAATATTACAATCCTAATTAAGGTATAAGACTAATATACAAACTACCATAAATTAATATGCAAAAGGGAATTGTACACAGACTGGACTGGGCCTTACGATAGGTGGGCCCACTGTTTCACACACCCCCGCAGTCATAGCGGGCGGTCTTCGTACATTGAGACTGTCTCTAAAATCTTCAAAAGGACCGAGGGAAGACCCTTTGTAAAGATGTCTGCAATTTGATATCTGGAAGGGACATTGTAGACGAGTACTTGTCCTTTAGCTACCTTTTCTCGAACAAAGTGAATATCCATCTCTATATATTTCGTGCACTGGTGCTGAACTGGATTACCAGAAAGGTAGATGACACTTATATTATCACAATACACCGAGGTATGAATAGGATAATGGAGCTCCAAAAGAAGACTGCGTAACCAACATGACTCAGAAACCACATTGTCTACCCCTCGATACTCGGCATCTGCACTTGAACGTGAAAGCGTTGATTGACGCTTGACAGACCATGAGACCAAGTTATTACCCAAAAACATACAATAGCGGCGTGGGACCGTGCGGTGTCGAGAACAACCACCTAATCAACATCTCAGATAGAGACAAGCGTTGACACCGACGAAGAATATAAATGCAAGCCATAATCAAGTGTTCCCTGAATGTACCTAAGGATGCGTTTAAGCGCATTCATATGTTCAATCCTAGGATCATGCATAAACAAACACACATGATGTACGACATAAGTAATATCAGGTCGCATGAACGTAAGATACTGAAGGCGCCTGCAAGACTACGATAGCGGGTCGGATCCTCATAGGGAAAGCCAGCTGCAGCACCCAACTTGAGTTTAGTATCAACTGGAGTAGAAGTGGACTTACAAGATGACATACCAACCCTCTCAATGATCTCTGTTGCATACTTCCTCTGTGATAAGAACAATCCACCTGCATGATGAGTGACCGCAATCCCCAAGAAATAACTCAATGGACCCAAGTCCTTCATGGAAAACTCAGAACTGAGCTTTGTCATGATAGACTTTCGCAAAACATCAGAAGAGACATTCAAGATAATAGCATCCACATATAAGAGTATATAAGTCATAGAAGAACCCCGATGATATATGAATAATGAATTATCAAACCTTCTGTGAGAGAAACCCATAGTCAAAACTTAGTCAGCAAACCTCTTATACCAAGCCTGTGGAGACTGCTTAAGCCCATACAAGGACTTCTTCAATAAACATACATGATTAAGATATCTAGTATCCCTAAACCCAAGGGCTAATACATATACAATGTTTTCTTGAGATCATCATGTAGAAATCATTCTTCACATCTAGCTGATGAATGAGCCATGATTTAGAAAGAGTCAAGCTGAGCACATTGTGAATGGTAGCTGGTTTGACCACTGGGCTAAATGTCTCACTACAATCCACACCAACCTGCTGAGTCTTACCATCACATAAAAGATGAGTCTTATGCTTTGCAAATGAACCGTCATAATTTTCCTTATGAGCAAAAATCTATATAGACCGAATAATATTAACACCAGATGGACGGGGTATCAACTCTCATGTATTGTTATCAATAAGAGCATTATATTCATCGGTCATGACAATTTTCCAATTAGGGTCATTTAGGGAAGACACATGATTACGGGGTAAGAGTGATATAAGAACATTAAAATTTAAATTAAAATATTTTTTTGGTTTAAAAAATACATCATTAACTGCGAGTGATTGGACTATGACTTGGGGCTGGATTGGTTGAATTTTGAGAATTTTTGGGAGACTGTACAGACTAGCCATTAGGCAGTGGGCCTGCTGGCCCATTTTCGGAAATTGTCGTCGGGGGCGCCGTTGCGCCGCGATCCATAGCCGCGGCACTGACGACAATGTCAAATTTTATTGGTCACTGGATGGCAGGCGCCGAGGCGCCTGCCCTAAGGGCCGCGACGCTGACGACGAATTTTGAGACATATCCGAAAAATGACGGAGAATATATGGGGAGATATCATCATCCAAAAAATCATATGAAATAGGCACGTGTATTTATACTTTATAAAATGGAATTTGAGACTCATCAAAGAGAACATGACGACTAATAATGATTCTTTTAGAGGACAAATAAAAGCATTTATAAGCACGGTAATTTGACGGATATCCCAAAAACACACAAGAGGTAGAACATGCCTGAAGTTTGTTAATTGTGGTGGATGGAAACAATGGATAACATAAGCATCCAAAGACCCTAAGATAAAAATACGAAGGAGTCTTATTAAATAAACATTGAAGTGGGACGAATATGTCAAACCTTTAGAAGGAAGAATGTTAAGCAAATATGTAGCCATTTGTAGAGCATGATGCCAAAACAACGGAGAGACGGAAGAATGAACCAATAAGGTGCGAATAATGTTATTAATGGTACAAATTTTACGTTCAACTTTTCCCATTTTGTGAAGACGTATGAGGATAAGAAAAATGAAAATTTATCTCATTTTGAACACAAAACTTCCGAAACTCCCCATTGTCATACTCTTTGCCATTATCAAATTGAATATTCTTTATTTTCCGTTCAAATTGAGTTCTAATGAAAGCTCTACATTTTACGAAGATGAAAAAAACTTGGGATTTTTTCGCAATTAGAAACGTCCATAAAAATTTAGAATAATCATCCAAGAATAAAACATAATATCGATGACCCATAGAACTGAGAATGAGAGATGTCCATAAATCGCTATGAATAATATCAAATGACATTGAAGTATTAGAATTTGAAGCTACAAACGGCAACTTAATAATTTTCCTAAAGAAAAAGATTGACAATTCGGAGTACTACGCGTACCCTTACAGGAAATTAACTTATTTTTATCTAAAGTAGATAAAATAGACGACCCCGGATGACCTAGACGATCATGCCACAAGGAAGGAGCAAGAGCTGCAAAAGTGGATGTCATAGTCTGACGCGAGAAACCGAGACTTGGTATGATTGGATAAAGGTCCCCCTACTGTCACACCTCATGAGAGGACTCACTGTCTTGAAATCTTTCATAGAAAACTCAAATGGATCAAAATCAATAGAAACCCAATTATCAGTGGTGAATTTACGGACATACACCAAATTTTTAATTAGTTTTGGGCATGAAAGGTATTTTTCAAGACAAGTGGTGGATGAGGAGGGGACAAAATTTTATGACCATAGCCCTTAATTGGAATTGAATTGTCATTACCAACAATTATAATCAGACGTTATGTGAGTGGTGGCGTCGGTGTCCATGTACCAATTCGGGTCTGGTTGAGTCATTCCAAGTGTGTGCATTGCAGTTTTAATGTCGGTCTGCGTGGGTCCCATTGAGTGATGGGCACGAGGCGAGGCCCAGTATCTTTGGGCTGGGTCCGCCAAAAACGGTCGAAATGCGGAGCTGACACGAGTAATCGGGTCAGTGGGCCGAGGCGAAAGTGGGGGCCCGATGGTGGCGGGTCGCATCTTTGGGTGGGTGAGCCATGACATTAGTGTGGGCGGTGGATCGTACCCATCGCATCGCATTGGGGCCTCGCTAGTCCAGCGTCTGTGAATCTTGGTATCGCCCATCGCCATCGGTGGGTGTTGCCGCTGCAATTCCCTATTGGAGTGGACAGGGACCCGAAAGGAGAAAAATTGGACTCAGTCATCATAACGACAAGACTAGCCCCAATAGACGTCTTTTTAGCCAATCCAACTTCTTCCAATGTAAGCATGGAGCGTGCTTGGTAGAATTCCGGCAGAGGGTTACTTTGACGAAGAATTGACTATCGCGCCCGTTTTTGACCTCGGGGTCTGAACGGTATCCGCAACGTTGCTCTTTGGCGCGGTTCCCTGGATGGAGCAATTTTGAGGATTCGCCACCTAATTAGTTAAGTGAATTAGGACACTTGATTTATTGCAATAAAATACTGCAATTAATCTCTATTTAATGGTCTGCAAAATTAATGATATTCTGGATCAGAGTTCTTTATTATCCTAAAGGGAAGGAGTTAGGCATCATTTAAGATCCGCTAACTTGCGGTTATTCGTTCAAACATAGGTTAATTATTTATTGCCTTTTTATTATACATATTTTAAGCAGTTTTCATAATTTACAATTACAATGGAATGCGATACATAATAATAAAACTAAAATCGAATAAAACTCCGGGACATCTTTTAGCACTTATTTAGCCCTTTTGCACAAGATGATCTCCGGGTACCTGCATAAACACTTAGTAAAAGTGTTAGTAATAGAATAAATAATTTTAATGCAATGACAAGAATTAATAAGTAAAGCCAAAAATAAATCCGTCTTTTGTACAGGGGAGGTCTTGGAAATCAGACGGAGATTCCTTCATCGGCCAATATTGTTAGAAACAATAAAATAAATAAAACATTCAAATCCGCGCCAAAACAGTAATAGTTTTAAACACGGAGGGCTCAGATATATAGAATAAAGTGGGACATCCTAAATAAGTCCGGCTGCGAAAATTCGCCCCGCCAGCGCATGTTGGTTATCCTGTGTAAGTAGAAGAAATCATCAACGCCCAGAAAGCTTCATTTTATTTTATTTTCCGTCTTTGCAACTGTGGAGGCCTCAAAAATCGACGGATAACTTTTTCATTGGCCAAACAAGTGTAGTATCAATTCAAATCAGCAAAATAAAGTGTAGCATCTGTTCATTTAGAATAAGAATTCGTTTTAATAAAATAACAAGGGGGCAAAGTTGTCCAATAATAACATAAATTAGCTGGGCAGTAGCAAAGCAACAGTAGCAACATTAGAACGTCCCCGAAAATACAGATTGTCGCCGGAGTTGGCCATAAAGAAAAAAAATCGTGCAAATCAGTCCATTAACAGAAACCAACAACAGATCCCAAAATATAGCCGAACCAAAGTCGCCGGAAATTTTAGATTCCGGTCAGACACCACAAAAAATTAAAAATCGATCCAGTTAACCAAGGCAACCAAGAAATCCCAAACAAATAAAATAACCGAGGTTCGTCGGAGTTCAAACAACCAGTCCGTTATAAACAAAAAATCATAAGAAAAACAAACAACCAGTCTGTTACAAAAACCCACAAAAATTCCAAAAATACAAGCCAACAGATGGTCGCCGAAAACTTTAAATTCCGGCTAGACACAACAAAAATCAGTAAATTTGTTCATTCACCAAACCCAACAGCTTATCAAGAAATAAAACCCACACAGGTTGTCGGAGATTCAGAACTCCGGAGAGATATCAAAACGCGAAACAAAATAGTCTATATTGAAACCAACAACACGCATAAACGTGTAACCACGTCGGTAATCACCTCCGGCGAGGCAGTGGTGAGGAGATGGTCGACGGGAACAGTGGGGAAGAAGGTGGGTCACAGTGGTGTGGCTGGGGTGGTTCGCCGGAGCTTCGAGCTCCGACGATGGGGTTGCAGGGGTGCGTGTGTGTGGGTGAGGTTTGAAGTGAGAAGGAATGGGAAGATGAAGTGAGAAAGGTGAGGGCAATTGAAAATAAAATAGGGAGATGGTGATGTGCGGCTGTGTCTTATTGGTGGTGGGGTTTGGTTCACCGGAGCTCGAAGCTCCAGCGTCGAGCGGCGGCGGCAGGAAAAGAGTGCGGGAATGAGAGGGGTGAGGTCTGAAAATAAAAAGGGGATTGGGGTGTATGCGGCTGAGTGTTGGTGAGAGGAGAGAGTTTTTATTTATAGGGGTATTTAGGTTTAGGGTTTTGGGTATTGGGGAAAAAGGATGAAAGGTGTATTGGGCTTTCATTTTTGGGCCTCAGTTTGGGCTTGGTTTTAGTAGTTGGGTGATTCAGATTGTGCCTCGGACTGGACTGGTTTGACAAAAATGCAAAACGGGTTTATTATTTAAAAGAAAAGTTATTTAAAGGTACAAAATTATCAAAATAAAAAATGCTGATACAATAATAATAAAATACAATATTTAAGAAATGTTTAATGCCTAATTAAAAGTAAAAACTTGATGTCAATTAATTATTTAAAGAGATGCAAACATTAATAAAATAAAACGACGGTGTAACAATAATAGAAACATAATATTAACAAAGACATCATGCTTAATTTAAAATAAAAAGATGCAATGCTATTTTGTGAAGAAATAAACATAGAATATTATGCAAAAAATGTAAAAAATGATGATTAAAATGCGGTGTCCTAAAATGTTTAAAATTACAAGAAATGACTAAAAGATGGGTCAAAATTGGGTGTCAACAACTTGTCCCTCTGTGACCGAAGAAGATGAAAGAGTTTTCGGACAAAGACGTTGACTTGTAGTCAATTTTGTCCTCATCGTCAGAATTAAAACAAAGATCAAGAAAAAGAATGGGCAAAAGATGATGCAGATTCAAAATTTTGTCCAGTGTCGAATTATGAGGACACTGGGTTGCTGCGATGCTAGAAAATTAAAGCAGGCAGACGCCGATTCAAAATTGTCCCAGTGTCGAATCATGATGACACTGGGCTGCTGTGATGCTGCAAAATTAAAGACAATGCCGACGCAGATTCAAAATTTGTCCCAGTGTCGAATTATGATTGATATTGGGTTACATGTGATGTGGTGTTGTAACAACAGGGTGTTTGTAGATGTTGATGGCGTCATTGCATGGACGCGATACAGAGGTTCGTCATTGCATAGACGAAGCATAGATGAAGCCGTTGCATAGGCTTACATGAAATGACGCCGTTGCATAGGCTTACATGAAATGACGTCGTTGCATAGACAAAACATAGATGAAGTCGTTGCATAGGCTTACATGAGATGACGTCGTTGCATAGACGCGATACAGATGCTCGTCGTTGCATAAACGCGATGCAGATGTTCGTCGTTGCATAGATGAAACATAGATGGAGTCGTTGCATAGGCTTACATGAGATGTCGTCGTTGCATAGACGCGATACAGATGTTCGTCATTGCATAAACGAAACATAGATGAAGCCGTTGCATAGGCTTACATGAGATGGCGTCGTTGCATAGACGCGATGTAGATGTTCGTCGTTGCATAGACGAAACATAGATGAAGTCGTTGCATGGGCTTACATGAGATGGCGTCGTTGCATAGACGCGATGCAGATGCTCGTCGTTGCCTAGACGAAACATAGATGAAGTCGTTACATGGGCTTACATGAGGTGGCGTCGTTGCATAGACATAATGCAGATGCTCGTCGTTGCATAGACGAAACATAGATGAAGCCGTTGCATAGGCTTACATGAGATGACGTCGTTGCATAGACGCGATGCAGATGTTCGCCGTTGCATAGATGAAACATAGATGAAGCCAATGCATAGACTTTTACATGAGATGGCGTCGTTGCATAGACGCGATGCAGATGCTCGTCATTGCATGGACAAAACATAGATGAAGCCGTTGCATAGGCGTACATGAAATGAAGTCGTTTTATGGACGTATCTGCTTTGTGGCTCGCCTGGGTTGAGATAACGTTATTGCATAGACGTTGTGCGTTTGTAACCCGCATGGGCTTATTGTTGTCCTCCTGCCTTTGCTGATATGAAGATCCTGCTTCAAAGAAAACTTGTGAATTTTAGGAAAGGAGTGATTGATTCGCGTCAACTTTGTAGCTTTGGCTCTTGACGCTTGCATGCTCAGACTTAAGCAAAAGGTTAGTGCATAACTGTTAAGGCAAAAATGATAACGCATGAATTTATAAGCAATGTAATTGTATGAGTAGAAATGTTATCCTGTAAAACGTGATGGCGGTTGTATTGATGTGATGCTGCAAATGCTGAGATTTCATCCTTGCACGGACGTGTTGAATGTTGCGAATGTTTGCTGAATGATGCGAAGTCTTGATCACGATCTGTGTGCGGACTTCTTTGGATGCCGTGAATGCTCGCACGCTTCTTTGGATGCGAATGCTTAGTGAATCCGCGACATCGATGTAGTCTCTGCACAGACTTGCTGGATGCTGTGATTGATTGCTGAATGCTGCGATTGCTGATGTAGTCTCTACACGGACTTGCTGGATGCTGTCAATGTTTGCTGAATGTTGCGATTGCTGATGTAGTCTCTGCACGGACTTGCTGGATGCTGTGAATGTTCGCTGAATGCTGCGATTGCTGATGTAGTCTCTGCACGAACTTGCTGGATGCTGCGAATGCTTGCTGAGCTGCGATTGCTGATGTAGTCTCTGCAAGGACTTGCTGGATGCTGCGAATGCTTGCTGAATGCTAGTCTCTGCACGGACTTAACCCTGGCGAAAATTGCTCATATCTCTTTTCGGAATAATCAAATGCATTCTGTCGCACGCGAGCCAATGGGAATATTTCTAATGGTGTGACCGAAGCCGACTTAGGCCGCCTACGTATCCTCATGAGGGAATCAGGTCATGACGTAGTTCGTGATGCAAAAAATGATTGTACAACTTTCAAAAAATGAGGCCGAAGCCAATGAGGCCGCCTACGTATCCCGCTGAGGGAATCAGGTCAAGACGTAGTTCGTGATACAAAAAATGATAATTTTATATATGTATTTTTTTTTGTTGAAAAAAGTGGAAAGACATCATCACGTTCTGACTTCAGTTGATACCAACAGTTAGTATTGTGCTTAGGAATTCCGTTATTTACTTTCAGTCTAATCGAGACTGACTTCTGGGTAATTCCTATAGTTTCAAATGGTACCTCAGACACCTAAGTATCGACACACTTGCTTGCAGCCAAGGTTTCGAACTACACGTAATCTCACGTTTCAAATGCCCTCATTGTAGAAAGTCCCCTTTCTCACACATATTCCAGTACTTTGAATTTTGGGACGTTTAGAGAAGTACGCTCACACTAAAAAAGATGTTCAATGCAAGCAATTGTGATACCATAGGTTTGGCCATCATGTAAGTATCCACTAATGTGAGAACCCTCAGTATGAGACCATGTAGGGCTTGTCACAGGCTTGTAATGTAGGTTTGGGGGAAGGGATGAATATCATTTGGATAAAAAGTAACTAATCCTTCCTCGAGCGTTGGACTACGTCCGTGCTTGATATTTGTGTGCTTTAATGCTGACCTGCTTTCTTTTGTCCCAGTTTTTCTGTACTGACTTCTTTTGAATCTTTCATTTGGAGCCCCCCTTTTCCAAAGTTATTCTCTCATTTCATTTTTTCTGTTTTTTTATAATGTCGGGACTTTTGATTTCTTCTTTTTGTGAAGTCGTCATTTGTGTTTTTCTTTTCCCTTTTGGGACTTTGACAATTTTTGTCTTTGCAAACTTCGACGCAGAATTTTGTCAGCCACTTGCACATTTCTAAAGTGCTCAAGGAGGTCGGGCCAAGAGAGGGATAATGCGTACGCACTCAGAAAGGGTATATGTATAATATGCGGTTGTCGAAAGAACAAGTTTTAGGCTCAAAAGGGGTGTACTACGGATAATGTTATTTAGTAGGCTGAAAAGGCTCAAACGGATCAAAGAAAGCCTACGATCATTTCCTACACCGAGTGTTACTCAGGATTTCGCTTCAACAAACCTTCAGGCCAAGTTCTAGATCACAATGCAATGCAATTGAACTTATTCTAAAACTCACCACACAATGCATAGGAAATGATGAGGTTGATTTCGTTCTTATCTTGAAAGCATGCAAGACAATGTCATTACAGGTGTGCGTGAGAGGTACCAAAAGAATCTATGGTTTACCACGAAGTCAATCCATACTGATTATTACTCGTTCTTTCCTATGCACACTCCTAATTGTGTTGGTATCAACCAAGTCAAACAATGATACTTAAAAAATATTTTTGTATTTTTGGATAACATTTTTTTTTATTTATGAACAAAATATATTTTTTTTGTATTTTTTTGAATAAAGGTACCGAACCCGAGTAGGGTTGCCTACGTATCTCATCTTTGACGAGAATCAGGTGTACGTAGTTCGTTCAGATATGTTTGAAAATGTATGCTTGAAAAAGAATTCAACTATGATAGGATATCAATAGTAAAAACTGTGCAAAACAAATGATAGAATGAATGCAAAGTAAGATGAATGTCCATGATATGATGAATGTAATGAAAAAAGAAAAAAAAATGTATGTGATAGAATGAATGAAATGCAAAAATGAATGTATGTGATGCAATAATGAATGTTCGTGATTGGATAAATGCAATGAATGAGTGAACCAAATATGTCCCCTTTTTATTTTTTTATTTTTTTTAATGTGATGGTGTCGAACCCAAGATGAGTTGTCTACGTATCATACTGTATGGTGAGAATCAGACACGCGTAGTTCGGGATGATTATGTTGTAAAATGCATGACAAATAATTATGTAATCAACACTAGACACATCAATTGAATTTGCAAATATGTATAAAGATAAAAAATATAGGACCCAGAGCAATGCTTCGTTGAATCTGGTATAAGCTGACTTCTTTCCGTCAACATAACTCCAACTCATTCTTGTGATGATTTTTTTTTCCTTTTTTTTCCTTTTTTTTTCGGCCGCCCTCGACAATTTGCGAGGACGGTCTTCCTACAAAAATATGACAAATGGGTGAGAGTAGGCAAGCCAAAAAAATAATAAAATGTAAGGGCGTGACAATATAGTCAAAGACTCCCCTGCTTGGTTCGACCGGACTGGTGATTGATGCTTCACAAAGTCCAAATCGCGTTGTTCAAGAGCGATTTATTCAGTATAGGTCCTGATTGCAGTGTGACAACAAAAAGTGCAAAAAATGCAAATGCACGTGCCCAAAGTTATAAGCCCATGACATGATATGTACAAAGTTTAAAAGGATAATTATTGCTTTAAATAATATGTACAGAGTTGCTAGCGACAAACAATAGTAAACAAAAAGCATGCAAATCAAGCGCGCGCCCTAATATGCTTGAGACCTCCCTTATGCCAGAGATGGACTTAAACGCCAGATATGCGAGACTATGATAAATAGGTCCAAGCCATTAAACTGCAATATTTCGTTGGAAATGACGACCAAATGACGGTGCACTTTTTCCAATTTCGGCGTGTCATGATCAGGCTTGGATCCGTCTATAATCATCACGCTACACAGATATGCTTACTGGTCGTCGGGTTGTGAAACTCAACGACAATTTGGTGGATTTCCTAATCGTGGAAACGATACCAAGGATCGACCCACCTAGGGTGTATGCATGCATGACTTAAAATAAAGAGGGCGGTATAACTCTATCTTAAATTTTCTAAAATTTGGCTTACTAGACACAATGGTTCCCGAGCGGACTACTCGAGTGAGAAGGCTACGCGGCCACCGGATGGTCCGGATGCTCCTGCGCCTTTGCCAACTCGCCTATATTTTGGTATTTGAAAGAAATTTGCGAGTGCGCCAGCACACCTCGCGTGTAGTGTGTGATAGTGTCAATTTTCCAGAATGGAGGAAATATGAGCGGAATGACAATTTAAGGAAAGCAGTAAAAGAATGTAGCAATTAAAGTAGTTAATTACAAAATAAAAGCAAACAATATAAAACATTTACAACAAATATAAAAGCAAAATAAAGCGCAATATTTAATTAACCTGAGTTTGCTATGATCAAGAACCTGATATCCCCAGCGGAGTCGCCATGCTGTCGGGCCCGTTTTTGACCTCGGGGTCTGAACGGTATCCACAACGTTGCTCTTTGGCGCGGTTCCCTAGATGGAGCAATAATGCTGATTTTGAGGAGTCGCCACCTAATTAGTTAAGTGAATTAGAACACTTGATTTATTGCAATAAAATACTGCAATTAATCTCCATTTAATGGTCTGCGAAATTAATGAGATTCTGGATCAGAGTTCTTTATTATCCTAAAGGGAAGGGGTTAGTGATCGGTGTATTTTATATACACTTTTTGAGTCATTTTTAGTTAGTATTTTACTCATTTTGTTTATGTTTAGTATAGTATTAGGGCTGTTTTCCTTTCTTTTGTGTCATAGCGGTCAGAAATGGAGAAATGGTGAAAAAGAGATGAAATGAACATAAATGAGCTGGAATTGCACACTAAAAGGGTCAAGAAATGAAGTCTAAGAAGTTCCGGGAATTATAGAGGAGATCAGACGAAAAAAGGACGAAAAAGGGCGGCAACGGCAATCCACGAAAACGCCACCGCGCCATACCGGCAGCGCCCAATGTTCTGCGGAGTCCGAAAGTTGCAGATTTTTCAGCGCCGTGGCGCCCGACTGCAGGGCCACGGCGCCGACGCAGTATTTCTGAGTTTTGGACCGAATTTGACACATTTTCAGGGTCCAAAAAGGATAACTTTTCCTACCTACATAATCCTTAACTCTTTACCTAAAGTATTCTATAACTTTTCCTACCTACATAATACTTAAACCCTTTACCTAAAAGATTCTATAACTTTTCCTACTTACATAATCCTTAACCCTTTACCTAAAGGATTCTTGGGCTATAAATAGTCTCTACATCATTAGAAGAATTCATCCTACATTCCATCCCACACTTGACAAATTCCATTCTCCATCCACCATTCAATTCCATTCCATCTTGTAAATATTCCACGACACAATTCTTGGATGCTAGAAGGCTTGGAGACTTGTTCTTGAGTATTTTTCTTTTCTTTCTTTTGCTTTGTTTATTTCAGTTCATGTATGAAGATTGTATTAGTTCTTAGCGTGACTATGGCTAGGAGTTAATTACTTTATTAGGGATTTCCTTGTGATTCTCTTGAAACTTTTATTCATGAATTAATACATTAGTTGATTTCTTCTTCACTTGCTTAAGATTTATTCAATAATTGCTTTGATTGCTTGATAATTAATTGATCACTAGTTATCATCACTTATATGAGTTCTAATCGAAATCTGAAAGGGGAGATTGTGAATATGCTATAGTTGAATAAACATAGGTTAAAATCGTGGACGAAAGTACTCCGATACTTGTGTAGCTTAATAGGTTATTGCTCTTAATCCTCCTTTGTAGTCAATCTTGTCATCGAAAGATAGAAGGGTTCTCCATTGGGGTTGAGTGTTATAATACCTTAACATGAGTTTAAAACGGTCTAGTTAACCTGCTATCTTAACGTAGAAGAAGAAGTCAGTCTAATTGTATTAAAGATTGAATAGAGTGGATAGTTGATGATCTTGGAAGCCCTAATTCTCCATCATAACTGATTTAAATCAAAGTATTTTCATAATTAGTTTATTTCCTGCATTATTAGTTTAGAATTCCAACGCAATTAACGTTAACCAAATAGAAACTAAAGCATAGATAATCGGTACTTGAAAACCAGTCCCTGAGGACGATATTCGGTCTTACCTAAAGTATATTACTTGTCACGACACGTGCACTTGCGTTTAGTGTGTGCATAAATCACGCATCAAGTTTTTGGCGTCGTTGCTGGGGACTGGCGTACTTTCGATATCGCTTTATCTATTCTTATTTCTAATTTGGTTACTCCAAGAACAAGTTTCTAACTTGTTCTGCGAGCATCTTTTTATCACCTTTTGTTGTTTTCTTATTTTGCAAGTTAAATTCGGGGAAAAAAATTAAAATTCAGGACACATGGACTACTACTATCAGAGACAGTGGAGTCATCAACAACAACTTAACCCACAGGTTCTAGAGGAAGATCTAGATGAGTTGCAGGCAGACATACTCAGGCTCACCAAGTGCCAGACTCAGTTTATGGCTGAGACAAGGGAGTCCCTCAAAAATTTGAAGACCCACATAGGGCAACTGATGGATAAGATGAGCAATACACCTCAAGCAAATCTGCCTAGAGACATCATTATGAGAGGTGGTAAGCAAATTGAGGAGCCTGAACCACACCCAGCTATTGAGGAATCTGGCGAGATAGTTGGTGTAGAGAAGGAAAAGATTGCTGAGATCCAATTATTCACCTTTTTGGATTCTGTGGAAATTCTTTTTCCTGCACCTATTGCAGAAGAAACACCACTAGATATCACTGTTGATCCCCAAATAGGAAGTCCATACCTTCAAGGGCACCCCCTAGAGTTGAGATATGTTGGGAATCTCACTGATCCCTACACTATAGAGAGCTTAGAAGACAAACATGTCTTGTGTACTTGGGGATAATCTTATATCTGAAGCCCTTAGTTGAAAAGAGTGTTGTAGGAAAAGTGAGACCTGCAACAATAACTATGTGGATTGCAAGCAGTTCACAGAAGGATCCAATGGGAACTCGTAAAGGTTAATTGCGTCCGGCTAAAAAACGTTAAAGACAGCGCTTGTTGGGAGGCAACCCAATGTTTTTAATTATGTTAGTTTGATTTTTGTCTTTAGTTTGTTTTATTTTGTCTTGAACAATCTCACGGTCTTGGGTTCTTGTTTTGTGTTGTTGGATGACAGGTGGGCTGAAAGCTAAATCTGAGGAAAAAGGAGCAAAAACGCTGAAAAAAAGGAAAAGTCGTCGTCAGCGTCGCGGCGCCCAGAATCAGCGCCGTGTGCGAACTCAGAGCTGCGATTTGGGCGCCACGCGAATCTCAGGGCCGTGGCGCCGAAGGTTCAGAGGCCCAGACGTAATGCAAATTCCAGAATTTTTCCTCCCAGACCTCCGTTATGACCGATGTGTTGTGTCAGTAAGTTGTCCCTATTTTTAGTCTTCACACATTGGGGACAATATGTCGATTTAAGTTTGGGGGTGTCTTATTGTTTTTAAGTCTTCGTGATTTGTTTTTGTGTGTTTTTGAGTATTTTTTTAGTCATAATTTTTTTTATTTTATTATTATTATTATTATTGATCATGCATGCTGTAGTCACTTGAAATGCCTAGTGAAGTAAAATGGAATAATGTAATGGAATTAGAAGCAACTATCTGAACACTTAGGATAGATATGCCAAAAATTCATGAAATCGAACTATTTGGGGTATCTTGCTTGATTTATACATTGTTAGTGATTAAACCAATGTGTCTGCTTGCTTGCTATTTGAGGCGAAATAATTAGGATATGCATGTTAGGGAGATGATTCAGACATTTATTTGTTAAGCCTTTCTTACCATTCATTTCCTATCCCTGACAATAAATTGTATCCCTAGTCAGCCTCTTTGAGCCTAAAATAAGATCTTTTCTTTGACACCCTAAAATTTCATATTTGTGTCATAAGTGGAAAAATTGAGTTGTTTGAAATATAGTGTTGAAAAAGATACAAAAGAGAGTGAACAATTTTGATGCACCCCAATGGAAAAAAAAAATAGGCAAAAGCCTAAGTTTGGGGGTGCCTGCTATTCATCATACACCTCATTCTCTCAAAACAAAAGAGGGGAAAGATAGGTATGAAGTGAAAAAGAGAATCAAAAGAAAATGAAAGAATCGAAAGCAAAAAGAGCTTATGGTACGTAAGTTGAGCCTAAATGCCTATTTTTACCCATCCCTGCCTAAGCCTACATTACAACCCTGAAAAGCCCTGAAGATCTTTAATATGTATATCCATGATTAGTGGAGAATAGCAAGTGAACATGTCATAGGATTTTGAAATTGACATGCATAGTTAGGTATTCTTACTTCCATTGAGCATGATTAAATTGAATTTGCGAAATATCTGACTTGAAGTGTTTAGAATGCTAAAAATCCATGCTATATGTTCCTGCATATTATTTTACTAACCTTCATGCTTTTCTAAGTAACAATGATGCAGCAATTTGATCAATGTCTTTGAGTCATTTTATTTTCCTTTCTTTCGTGTCTTTGTTTATATTTTTGATATTTGCTTGAGGGCGAGTAATTAGTCATCCTTTAAGATCTGCTAACTTGCGGTTATTCGTTCAAACCTAGGTTAATTATTTATTGACTTTTTATTCTACATATTTTAAGCAGTTTTCATAATTTACAATTACAATGGAATGCAATACAGAATAATAAAGCTAAAATCGAATAAAACTCCGGGACATCTTTTAGCTCCTTTTTAGGCCTTCTGCACAAGATGATCTTTGGGTACCTGCATAAACACTTAATAAAAGTGTTAGTAATAGAATAAATAATTTTAATGCAATGACAAGAATTAATAAGTAAAACCAAAAATAAATCCGTCTTTTGTACAGGGGAGGCCTTGGAAATCAGACGGAGATTCCTTCATTGGTCAATATTGTTAGAAACAATAAAATAAATAAAACATTCAAATCCGCGCCAAAGCAGTAATAGTTTCAAACACGGAGGACTCAAATATATAAAATAAAGTGGGACATCCTAAACAAGTCCGGCTGCGAAAATTCGCTCCACCAGCGCATGTTGGTTATCCTGTGTAAGTAGAAGAAATCATCAACGCCCAGAAAACTTCATTTTATTTTATTTTCCGTCTTTGCAACTGTGGAGGCCTCAAAAATCGACGGATAACTTTTTCATTGGCCAAACAAGTGTAGTATCAATTCAAATCAGCAAAATAAAGTGTAGCATCTGTTCATTTAGAATAAGAATCTGTTTTTAATAAAATAACAAGGGGGCAAAGTTGTCCAATAATAACAGAATTTAGCTGGGCAGTAGCAAAGCAACAGTAGAAACATTAGAACGTCGCCGAAAATACAGATTGTCGCCGGAGTTGGCCAGAAAGAAAAAAAATCGTGCAAATCAGTCCATTAACAGAAACCAACAACAGATCCCAAAGTCGCCGAAATTTTTAGATTCAGGCCAGACACCACAAAAAATTAGAAAATCGATCCAGTTAACCAAGACAACCAAGAAATCCCAAACAAATAAAATAACCGAGGTTCGTCGGAGTTCAAACAACCAGTCCGTTATAAACCAAAAATCATAAGAAAAACAAACAATCAATCTGTTACAAAAACCCACAAAAATTCCAAAAATACAAGCCAACGGATGGTCGCCGGAAACTTTAAATTCCGGCTAGACACAACAAAAATCAGTAAATTTGTTCATTCACCAAACCCAACAACTTATCAAGAAATAAAACCCACACAGGCCGTCGGAGATTCAGAACTCCGGCGAGATATCAAAACGCGAAACAAAACAGTCCATATTGAAACCAACAACACACATAAACGTGTAACCTGCGTAATCACCTCAGGCGAGCGGTGTGAGAGAGATGGTCGGCGAAACGATGGGGAAGAAGGTGGGTCACAGTGGTGTGGCTGTGGTGGTTCGCCGAGCTTGAGCTCGGCGATGAAATGCGCAGTGCGTGTGTGTGGGTGAGGTTTGAAGTGAGAAGGAATGGGAAGATGAAGTGAGAAATGTGAGGGCAATTGAAAATAAAAGAGAGAGAGGGTGAAGTGCGACTGTGTCTTGTTGGTGGTGGGATTTGGTTCGCCGGAGCTTCGAGCGGCGGCGGCAGGAAAAGAGTGTGGGAATGAGAGGGGTGAGGTCTGAAAATAAAAAGGGGATTGGGGTGTATGCGGCTGAGTGTTGGTGAGAGGAGAGAGTTTTTATTTATAGGGGTATTTAGGTTTAGGGTTTTGGGTATTGGGGAAAAAGGATGAAAGGTGTATTGGGCTTTCATTTTTTGGCCTCAGTTTGGGCTTCGATTTTCGGTGGATTGGACTGATTCAGATTGTGCCTCGGACTGGACTGGTTTGACAAAAATGCAAAACGGGTTTATTATTTAAAAGAAGAATTATTTAAAGGTAAAAAATTATCAAAATAAAAAATACTGATACACTAATAATAAAATACAATATTTAAGAAATGTTTAATGCCTAATTAAAAGTAAAATGAGATGCCAATTAATTATTTAAAGAGATGCAAACATTAATAAAATAAAACGATGGTGTAACAATAATAGAAACATAATATTAACAAAGACATCATGCTTAATTTAAAATAAAAAGATGCAATGCTATTTTGTGAAGAAATAAACATAGAATATTATGCAAAAAATGATGATTAAAATGCGGTGTCCTAAAATGTTTAAAATTGCAAGAAATGACTAAAAGATGGGTCAAAATTGGGTGTCAACATTGACGCAACACCATTATAGGCCTTAGACAAGCCTGTAACCATTTGTAGGACGAGACAACTATTGCTCACAAGATCACCCACATTGCGGAGTTGATCCGCCAAGTCCTTGAGACGTTTGAAATAAGACGAAACGTTTGGAAAATTCTCCATCTTAACTTGAGAAAATTCATGTTCAAGGGTAACAATCCGGGAATGACTTTTATCTTGGAATTGTTACGCAATCGATTCCAAGCCTCCATAGTTGTGGAGTTGGGTTCCATAATTATATGTAAGAAGTCAATAGAGATAGTGACATAAATCCACTGAAGAACTTTTACATCAAGCGTGACACATGATTTTGGATCGTCTGCTTTGGTGGGCACCGCCTCTGTAGTACCCTCCATTGCAGTCTCCATAGCCCCCTCCGTACTAGTAGCTGGAGGGATGATGTGGTGGAGAACTTGATGTGTTGTGGCATGAATCTTGAATAACTCCGCCCACGTGACATATTGGACATTTTCTAGGTCAAGAACAATAGGAAGAACGCTCTTGATGCTAGAAACTGTGAGGGCAGGATAAAAAGTGTTCTTATAAGTCATGGTGAATAGAACAAACTTTGGACAAGACTATAATTTAGGGAGAGGTTCTCGCGTTTGTAGAAACCGAGGGGGGGAGGGATATGTGGAACGGTTTTCAAGAGAAAAATAATAAAGAAGTGAGACAAGGAAAATAACCTAGACTCTTGATACCATGAAAGAATTAATCTCTTGATTATTCTTATTGATGAAAGACATATATATATATATATATATATATATATATATTAGTTACAATAGGAGAATCATATTCCTACTTTATATCTAAAACCCTATTCTATAAGGAGACTAACTATACAATTATGCTAATATTACAATCCTAATTAAGGTATAAGACTAATATACAAACTACCATAAATTAATATACAAAAGGGCATTGTACACGGACGGGATTGGGCCTTACGATAGGTAGGCCCACTGTTTAACAATAAACATTTACGTGTTTGAATAAAAGTATTGAAGCTGAAAATAAGTTATTGATGTGTTTGATAAACAAGTGTTGTTAAATATTTTTTCTGACAAAATGACTGAAATACCTTTAAAGTTGTTAACACTATAAAGAAGTGATTACTATAAGATTTTTAACTCTAAAATTAATTCAAATTAAAATTGATTTATATTTTCATTCAGTTCCAATATAAACTGTTTATTCAAGTTAACTTTATAAATATATGTTACTTATAATTTTTAAAATATATAATTTGGATAAAGATTGAACTATAATAAAAGGCTTTAGGAAAATTAATCAAACTAATAGATGAACTTTTCGACAATATTAACAATTAATTGGTCAAATTATTAACTTTTCGATAGTATAGGGCTTTAGTTGAGAGGGTAATATTGGAATTGGAAGAAAATATAAGGGATAAAAGAGTAAAATTATTGGTCAAATCAAAATGACTTTTAAGCCAAAAAAAGAAGAAGCCAGGGTTCACCAATTTATTGTTTTTTACTTATTTTAAGTACTTTTAATTTAGTTTAACCACTTTGCTATTTTGCCAATTCAAACGGGCTCTTGGTTTCAGTATATAAGCAATTATTGGGAAAAAAAATTACTTCTGAAAAAAATAAGCTCAGCCAAACAGGCTATATACCTTGCAAACAATTTGCGTATTAAAGGAACTTCATGTAGATATAGCAAATTTGATTACAACCCCCACCTTAAAAAATCTTATATGAAAATAAGTGTAAAAAATATAGGCCTCTATACTATAATATTCAACGAATTGTATTCCAACACATAATTAACTTGAATTAATATATACTAATATAAATAATAACAATTAATTTATACTAACAAAGGCGATTACAAAATGTCCTGGTAGTTAGTAAGTCGCCCTTTTTAATTTTATCAATTAGGGCGACAACTATACACTCACCCTCGTTGAGTCAAACTCAAATTGCAAATAGGGCGACGTCATCACAATCGCCCTATTTGATTCCAACCCCACCACCACATCCATCCCTCACCACCGCCTCCAACCACCACCACCTAGATTCTATACAAATAATTTTAGAATAAAATATTTTTGCAACACATAATTAACTTAAATTAATCTATACTAATATAAATAATTGCAATAATATTACTATGTAAAGTTAAAAACTTTAGACATCTAAAAATGTTGCACTATTATAAATAATAAATGTAAAACAATAGGCATCTATACTACGATATCCAACGAATTGTATTGCAACACATAATTAACTTAAATTAATTTATACTAATATAAATAATAGCAATAATATTACTATGTAAAGTTAAAAACTTTAGATTTCTAAATGTGTTGCACTATTATAAATAATAAGTGTAAAAAAATAGGCATCTTGTTAAAAATTGACTTTGGAACCGGCCAAGAGATTTATGATTAGGAGAAACATAAATATAACAAGTCTTGATGATTGGTTTAGTGGTAGAATAACATGCTTCCACAGAAGAGACCTGGGTTAGGTTCTTGGCAGGGGTTTTATTTGTAGCAATTAATATTGCATAACTAGTGATCTAGTGGGTAGAATAGTACATTGTCATGTTTCAGACCAGATTCGAATCACAGATGGTGCATTTAATTTTTTCTCTTTTGTTGAACCACACCAAATATGGCGAGTGTAGTCGCCCTATTTGATCCTTATCAAAGGCGGCGACGTGAAAAATCGTCATTTTTAATGACAACAGGATGATTTAAAGAGCGATTAAAAATCGCCCCTTTAATCTAAAGGACAATATTTCATTCAGAGAGGGCGACTATATATTCGTCTTTTTGAATCGATTTGTTACGGTGAGAAGCCATGAGTAAAAAAAATATAGGAGTAACACGTTTGAAATTTTAATTTCAGTGGCCACCACTCATAGATTTAGTGGAATTTACACTTCTCCACAAAATGGTTATTTAGGAAATTGGTAACAATTCTCTATGTAATCTCGTGAAGGCTAGTGGACAATGTCATATTTAAAATCATTATTCTCCTCATCAGTTGTTAAAAAAACACAAGTCCATATCACAAGTGTAACCATTATCTCTGAAATAGTGACGGATTCAAAATTTTAATGTGATGAATTTAATATTTCGAATCTTACTATTGAACCCTATAAAACCTTCGACATTATGGGTTCATAATCTATTACGGAGTATTTATTAAAGGTTTAATAATTTTTCACTTATATATCTATACTCCGAATAAAAAATACTAGTTCATATGAACCCAATACCTATATTCTCCATCCTCCACTGCTGTGAAGTGCTCTTTTACTCCACCCATTGCTCCACTTCTCGTGAAAAAAAAAGTGTCAAGTAGTTTTATTAATCTCATGTGTGTGTCCTAGTTAGGTCATTTGTTTTTTATATATAGGCGTCTATCACAAGATGTGTGATACTCAAGTTACAGCATAAGCACATCAACTATATATCAAGATGAATACTAGTAGTAGAACAACTTCTATGTTTATATTACTTGCCTTTTTATCTATCTCTCGACTGGCCAATCATGTTGTTGTTTCAGAGTGTAGCAAGAAAATGGTGATTTTCAATTTTGGAGACTCAAACTCAGACACAGGTGGTTATCCAGCTGCCCATGGAATCAGATTTGGATTTCCAGATGGCCGTACTTTTTTTCATCAGACATCTGATAGATTATGTGATGGACGATTAATTCTCGACTTCCTCTGTAAGCTCTTCTTACTCTTTTTGTAAAAAATAATTACTGTTCTAATTTTTGTGATATATTTGGATTTTCAGTGTTTAAGAAAAGAAAAAAGAATTTTGAAATATATATGATCTTAAAACATGTCATAATGTCATGAACAACTTTATCACAATAGTGACATGTTCCCTTAAACTTTTCAGTTGTTTGGGACTGACCATCCTTCTGAAACTTCCGCTTTTTACTTGGATTCCCTTTGACTTCCGTCAGATTTGCCTTAGCCTCAGCGGATTGTTGCCCCTTTGACATGACCTTCTTATTGTCCTCTTGCATCTGGAGTTTGACAATAAGTTCGTCTAAAGTCATTGTGACACCCTATTTTCAATCGGAGTCGGAAACGGGATTACTGCTACATGGTTAGATTCCTCAATTTGCATTTAAAGGAGTCGCCACCTAATTATTATAGTGAATTAGGACACTAAAAGTGTAGCATAAAATACTACGAATGATCTCCATTTTTAAGGTCTGCGAAAGCTATGTGAGATTCTAGGTAAGGGTTCTTCATTATCCTAAAGGGAAGGGGTTAGGCATCCTAAAGGATCCGCTAACTTGCGGTTATCCGTTCAAACTTAGGTTTAAAATTATTGTGCTAACATGCAATTTACAATTCTAAAGGGCATTCTAATTATTAAACTAATCAAAAGATATTTAAACTAGGCATGCAAATATTTAATATAGATATGTATTTAACAAGATAGTAATGAAAGCAAATAAACATAAAAGATGTAATGAAGATAAATTAGCAACATTTTGCTTTTATTTCATTTTTATGCGAATGATTTAACTTTGGGGTGCGCCTCCGGGTACCTGCAAAAGACACTTAGTAGAAGAGTTAGTAAATGATAAATAAATTACCAAACAAACACAATATATGTATATATATAGATATATATGTAAAATATATTGTAAAAGATATATTTTTATATAGTGTGGGCTCAGCTAGTGTTATGCCAAGAATACTAAGACATGAGAAGCCAATATCGCTACGGTGGCGGTCGACTCGCCTCCTGGTGAACGACACTATGCATTCTCGTCTAATCTTTTTCACTTTCCTCCTCGCCCACATATTCCGTCTCGCTTACCACGGAGGCCTCCAGATCGACGGATAAATCCTTCTTTGGCCAGTGTAGTATCAAGTTCAAAATCAGTAAAATAACAAGTGTAGTAACTTGTTCAAAAATCAGTAAAAAATACCAAGTATAGTAACTTGTTCAAAATCAGTAAAATAACATAGTGTAGCATCTATTCTTTTGAAAATAAGAATATATTCCAATCAGTTTAATAGGAATAAAATGGGCAAAAATCGTCCAAAATCGGCCAAACAACAACGAAACAGTAGCAACATATAATAGCCCAACCCGACATGAAAATCGCTGGGAAACAACAAACAACAAAAAGTGCAGATGCCAAACTGCGATGCAAAATAAGTCCAATCTAGGAACAATGAAAACATTTTATGAAAGCATACAACAAACCAAAGGCATCACTGGATGCCCATTTTTTTCTTTGAATAAAGCGAAACAGAACTGAGAAAGGGGAAATGGTGGTGGTTTCGTGGCCAGAGCTTTCATCGGAAAATCGACTACGCCGAGTTTTAAAATCCACCAACAATAAAAGAAATAAGTCCGAGCAAAGCAACCAGGTTAAGCCAACTACACAGCAAAAGAGGGAAGGTGGGGCGTCGCCTCATCGGCGAAATGCCGGAGCGACGCCGCCAGGTGATTTGAGATGCAGACAGTGGGGTTTGTCGACGGAAATGGTCTGATTCGCGATAGCATGATGGTCGACGTTTACCGGCGGGACATTGATGGGGGTCACGTAGTTCGACGAAAAGGGGGTGAGGGAGTAGGGATCTGTAGTGATGTATGGCGTGGGGGTGCTGGGTGTTTTAAATGGAGGGTTCGCCGGAGCTTGGAGCTCCGTGGCGGTGGCAGCGAGCGGCGAAGAGCGTGGCAAGGCGGCGAATGGAGAGAACCCTTTTTCTCTTTTTTCTTTTCTTTTCTGAACGATGGGCTGCCCCTCTATTTTTGTGCTGAACGTTGGGGACCCTTTGTATGGGCTGCCCCTCCTCTTTTAATAAGGGGGGGTAAGGTGTTTAGGGGGGAATGAAAAGTGGTTTAAAATTTAAAAATGGGGGGAAAATAAAAGGGTGTTTGGAATTTAAAATGGGAAATAAAAGTGGGTGTTTGGATGATATAAAAATGGTGTTGGATTGGAATGATTCGGATTGGGTTAAATCTTGGGTGGTTTGACAAAATATAAAGCGGGTTAATTAATTAACAAGATGCAAGATTATAAAAATGCAAATGCCGGTGCATTAATAATAAAAAATATGATATTTAACAAACGTTTAATGTCTAATTAAAATAAAGACGGATGTTAATTAATTATTTAAAGAAACGCAAATATTATTAAAATAAACGACGGTGTAGTAATAATAGAAACATAACATAACGCTTAATTTTAAAAATATAACGATAAAAAGCAAAAATTGATGATTAAAATGCAGTGTCCTAAAACACATGAAATTGCGACAAATATGCAAAAAAAACGGGTCAAAATTGACTGTCAACAGCATGTCCCTCTTTGTACGGAGATGATGGAAGAGTCTTCGGACAAAGATGTTGACTCGTAGCCAATTTTGTCATGTTTTAAAAACTAGAACTTAAAAGAGGGGACGATGCAGACCCAAAATTGTCCCAGTGTCAAATTATGTTAACACTGGGTCGTTGTGATGCGAAAAAATAAAAAGCAAAACTGACGCTGATTTAAAAATGTCCCAGTGTCGAATCATGATGACACTGGGCTGCTGCAATGCTAGAAAATAGAAGTAAAGCTGACGCAAATTTAAAAAATGTCCCAGTGTCGAATCATGATGACATTGGATTGTTGCGATGCTAAAGTAAAAAGTAAAGCTGATGTAGATGTTCGTCGTTGCATGGACGAAATGCTGATGAAGCCGTTGCATAGGCTTTGATGAGATGACGTCGTTGCATAGACGTGATGCAGATGTTCGTCGTTGCATGGACGAAATGCAGATGAAGCCGTTGCATAGGCTTTGATGAGATGGCGTCGTTGCATGGACGCGATGCAGATGTTCGTCGTTGCATGGACGAAATGCGAATGGCCGTTGCATAGGCTTTGATGAGATAGCGTCGTTGCATGGGCGTGATCGCAGTGTTTGTCGTTGCATGGACGAAATGCGATGGCCGTTGCCAGGCTTTGATGAGATGGCGCCGTTGCATGGACGCGATGCAGATGTTCGTCGTTGCATGGACGAAATGCAGATGAAGCCGTTGCATAGGCTTTGATGAGATGACGTCGTTGCATGGACGTGATGCATATGTTCGTCGTTGCATGGACGAAATGCAGATGAAGCCGTCGCATAGGCTTAATAAAAGGGACGTCGTTGCATAGACGTGATGCAGAGATCATCGTTGCATAGATGAACTGTTGATGAAGCCGTTGCATAGGCATAATAAAAGGGACGTCGTTGCATAGACGTGATCACGGATGTTAAATCGTTGCATGGGACGAAATGCTTGACGGCCGTTGCATAGGCTTTGATGAGATGGCGCCGTTGCATGGACGCGATGCAGATGTTCGTCGTTGCATGGACGAAATGCAGATGAAGCCGTTGCATAGGCTTTGATGAGATGGCGTCGTTGCATGGACGCGATGCAGATGTTCGTCGTTGCATGGACGAAATGCAGATGAAGCCGTTGCATAGGCATAATAAAAGGGACGTCGTTGCATAGACGTGATGCAGAGATCATCGTTGCATAGATGAACTGTTGATGAAGCCGTTGCATAGGCGTAATAAAAGGGACGTCGTTGCATAGACGTGATCAGATGTTCGCCGTTGCATGGACGAAATGCGAATAAAGCCGTTGCATAGGCTTTGATGAGATGGCGCCGCGTTGCATGGGCGCGATCAGATGTTCGTCGTTGCATGGACGAAATGCGAGATAAGCCGTTGCATAGGCATAATAAAGGGGCGTCGTTGCATAGGCGTGATGCGAGATCATCGTTGCATAGATGAAGCTGTTGATGAAGCGTTGCATAGGCGTAATAAAAGGGCGTCGTTGCGTAGGCGTGATCACGAATGTTAAATCGTTGCATGGACGAAATGCAGATGAAGCCGTTGCATAGGCATAATAAAAGGGACGTCGTTGCATAGACGTGATGCAGAGATCATCGTTGCATAGATGAACTGTTGATGAAGCCGTTGCATAGGCGTAATAAAAGGGACGTCGTTGCATAGACGTGATGCAGATGTTCGTCGTTGCATGGACGAAATGCTGATGAAGCCGTTGCATAGGCTTTGAAATAACGTCGTTTTCGAACTAAATAAGGTGAACGTCGTTGTGCGGATGTAATAAAGTGATTTCGACCTGGTGTGTCAGGCTACTATGATGAAGTTACTTGCATAATATAAACCGAATAAAATAATTAGAGTTGTAAAATGATTGAGAAATGCGGATGAGAATGGCCCTGTGAGCCAAATGACGCCTTGATGCGTGCGATTATGGCTTTGCGGGCTGAGCTGCTATGTGAAACTTCCTACAAAAATTAAAGATAGATGTAATAATTAGTGTTATAGATATGCAAAAACGAATGAATGAGAATAAGAATGTGGCCCTGTGGTAGAAATTGCTATCTGAAAATCCGCCAACGTCGTCAAATTTCCACCATTATCGTACTCGAGAAAATTTGTGAGATTTTGAAAAAGGCGATTTGCGTGGACTTTGTAGCTTTAACTCGACCACTTCACGCCCAATCTGTTCGGACCGTACATGCTTGTTCGGCTTTAAGTATTTGACTACGAGAGCGTATTCGATAATATGATATTCGGTATTGACTGCCTCTCCTTGCAGTGAAACCTTAAAATGTCCCAGTTTTGGCATAAGCGGATGTCGAATGGACGAGACCGAATTTGATATGGAAAACCCTTACTATCCTATCGCAGAGATTGGATGGAGTGTGCTTTATAACCGGTAGAGTAAAGACAAAATACTTTAGAAAGAGTTGGACTGAGTCCGATGTGGTCACCTACGTGTCTCGCCATAGAGATCAAATAGATACATAGTCTAGGAGCCTAGCCCTATTGAAGTTGGTTCGTCGATTAGACTTCGAATTTTTTTTTAATCAAGAATGGGACCAAAGTTGATATGGTCGCCTATGCATTTTGCCAAAGGAACCAGTTTAAACCATAGTTGCCGGTGACGGAGAATAAAGTAATTTTTAAGAGATGAAAAAATTAGGATTTTTCTTTTAAAAGGTGGGACCGAGGCCGAAATGACCGCCTACGTATCCCGCCGTGGGAATCAGGTCACACGTAGTTCCAATGTGACAGAATTTTGAGAAAATTATTGTTTGAGATATGGGCTTTTCGCGTATCAACACAAGGAATGACGCTGCCTAAGAAAACAAAGCTAGTATAGCTCGAAATTAATACTTAGTGAATGCACAAAGTTGAAGTAGCAAAATAATGTAGTAAAGTGCACATAGCTGAAAGCAGCAAACATTACCATAGCAGGCAGACTATATAGATATCAAATGCGCGTCCTAGCATGTTGGGAACTCTTTTATGCCAGAGGTGGGCCTAAACGCCAAATATGCGAGATTATGATAAATAGGTCCAAGTCGTTAAACTGCAATGTTTTTGTTGGAAATGGCGACCAAATGACGGTGCACTTTTTCCAATTCGGCATGTCATGTTTAGGCTTGGATTTGTTTATCATTGTCGCGCTATACATAGTATGTTTTTTGGGTCGTTGGGTTGTGAAACCCGTCGACAAGTTTTGGTGTTTTCCTAATTGTGACGTCGATACCAAGGACCGACTCACCTAAGGTAAATGCATGCATGACTTAAAAATAAAGGGTGGTATAGCTCTATCTTAAGTTTCTAAGATTTGGTTTCACTAGACACAAGGTTCCCGAGCGGACACTCGAGTGAGAAGACTACGCGGCCACCGGTTGGACCGGATTCTCCGCGTAAAATGTCAACTCTCCTAAATTCGGGTATTTGAAAGAAGTTTGCGGGTATGCAAAGCGCACCTCGCGTGTAGTGTGTGATAGTGTTAATTTTCCGTAAGGGAGGAAATATGAGCGGAATGCCAGTTTAAGGAAAGCAGTAAACAAATAGCAATTAAGACAATATGCAAAATATTTATATGTAAAGCAGAATAATTTAGGCAAAACAATAAAAGCAAATAAGTGTAAAACATAAATGAGGCAATTTAAGCAAAATAAAGAAAATAAAGCACAATAAATTAACCTATGTTTGTTGTGGTTAAGAACCTAAAATCCCCAGTGGAGTCGCCATGCTGTGACACCCTATTTTCAACCGGAGTCGGAAACGGGATTACTGCTGCGCATGGTTCGATTCCTAAAATTCTATTTTTAAGGAGTCGCCACCTAATTATTATAGTGAATTAGGACACTAAAAGTGTAGCATAAAATACTACGAATGATCTCCATTTTTAAGGTCTGCGAAAGCTATGTGAGATTCTAGGTAAGGGTTCTTCATTATCCTAAAGGGAAGGGGTTAGGCATCCTAAAGGATCCGCTAACTTGCGGTTATCCGTTCAAACTTAGGTTTAAAATTATTGTGCTAACATGCAATTTACAATTCTAAAGGGCATTCTAATTATTAAACTAATCAAAAGATATTTAAACTAGGCATGCAAATATTTAATATAGATATGTATTTAACAAGATAGTAATGAAAGCAAATAAACATAAAAGATGTAATGAAGATAAATTAGCAACATTTTGCTTTTATTTCATTTTTATGCGAATGATTTAACTTTGGGGTGCATCAAATTTTCAAAAAGACACTTAGTAGAAGAGTTAGTAAATGATAAATAAATTACCAAACAAACACAATATATGTATATATATAGATATATATGTAAAATATATTGTAAAAGATATATTTTTATATAGTGTGGGCTCAGCTAGTGTTATGCCAAGAATACTAAGACATGAGAAGCCAATATCGCTACGGTGGCGGTCGACTCGCCTCCTGGTGAACGACACTATGCATTCTCGTCTAATCTTTTTCACTTTCCTCCTCGCCCACATATTCCGTCTCGCTTACCACGGAGGCCTCCAGATCGACGGATAAATCCTTCTTTGGCCAGTGTAGTATCAAGTTCAAAATCAGTAAAATAACAAGTGTAGTAACTTGTTCAAAAATCAGTAAAAAATACCAAGTATAGTAACTTGTTCAAAATCAGTAAAATAACATAGTGTAGCATCTATTCTTTTGAAAATAAGAATATATTCCAATCAGTTTAATAGGAATAAAATGGGCAAAAATCGTCCAAAATCGGCCAAACAACAACGAAACAGTAGCAACATATAATAGCCCAACCCGACATGAAAATGTTGAAACAACAAACAACAAAAAGTGCAGATGCCAAACTGCGATGCAAAATAAGTCCAATCTAGGAACAATGAAAACATTTTATGAAAGCATACAACAAACCAAAGGCATCACTGGATGCCCATTTTTTTCTTTGAATAAAGCGAAACAGAACTGAGAAAGGGGAAATGGTGGTGGTTTCGTGGCCAGAGCTTTCATCGGAAAATACTGACTACGCCGGAGTTTTAAAATCCACCAACAATAAAAGAAATAAGTCTGAACCGAAAGCAACCAGGTTAAGCCAACTACACAGCAAAAGAGGGAAGGTGGGGCGTCGCCTCATCGGCGAAATGCCGGAGCGACGCCGCCAGGTGATTTGAGATGCAGACAGTGGGGTTTGTCGACGGAAATGGTCTGATTCGCGATAGCATGATGGTCGACGTTTACCGGCGGGACATTGATGGGGGTCACGTAGTTCGACGAAAAGGGGGTGAGGGAGTAGGGATCTGTGGTGATGTATGGCGTGGGGGTGCTGGGTGTTTTAAATGGAGGGTTCGCCGGAGCTTGGAGCTCCGGCGAAGGGTGGCAGCGGCAAGGGCGGCGAAGGGCAGCGGCAAGGGCGGCGAATGGAGAGAACCCTTTTTCTCTTTTTTCTTTTCTTTTCTGAACGATGGGCTGCCCCTCTATTTTTGTGCTGAACGTTGGGGACCCTTTGTATGGGCTGCCCCTCCTCTTTTAATAAGGGGGGGTAAGGTGTTTAGGGGGGAATGAAAAGTGGTTTAAAATTTAAAAATGGGGGGGAAATAAAAGGGTGTTTGGAATTTAAAATGGGGGGAAATAAAAGGGGGTGTTTGGATGATATAAAAATGGTGTTGGATTGGAATGATTCGGATTGGGTTCCGTACTGGACTGGTTTGACAAAATATAAAGCGGGTTAATTAATTAACAAGATGCAAGATTATAAAAATGCAAATGCCGGTGCATTAATAATAAAAAATATGATATTTAACAAACGTTTAATGTCTAATTAAAATAAAGACGGATGTTAATTAATTATTTAAAGAAACGCAAATATTATTAAAATAAACGACGGTGTAGTAATAATAGAAACATAACATAACGCTTAATTTTAAAAATATAACGATAAAAAGCAAAATTGATGATTAAAATGCAGTGTCCTAAAACACATGAAATTGCGACAAATATGCAAAAAAACGGGTCAAAATTGACTGTCAACAGTCATCTCCTTCGTTTTGAGTTTCAAGTAATTCATAAACTCATTCCAGGAGGGAGGCAGTTTTTCGATTAATGCCCCAACCAAGAATTGCTCGTTGGGCTTCAATCCTTCCAAGTCTAGATGATGTAGAATCATTTGTAATTTCTGGACTTGGGTTGACACATTTTTGTTATCCACCATTTGAAATTTCAGAAATTTCCTAATGATGAACTTCTTACTACCCGCATCTTGGGTGTTGTACTTCTTTTGTAGTTTGTCCCATAACTGCTTGACAGTTTCAACGGTATAATATACCGTGTAGAGAGGATCGGACAAACTGTTTAGAATGTAGCTCATGCACATGAAATCACTGTGTTTCCATGCCTCACGAACCATCTTCATGTCGTCATCAACATGGTTACCTTAGCCCCCTCCCACCAAATTATTTGGCTGAGGGTCCGTGTCATCCCCAACTTGTGGAGGGTCTTCGGTTAGGAAACGTTTTAGTCCCCTAACCGTCAGGAAAAACAACATCTTTTGCTGCCATCGCTTGAAATGTGTACCCATGAACTTTTCGGGACGTTCATGATGAAAACCAGCGGGAGTTGGAGTTGGAGCAGGAGTACTCCCTTGACCAGTAGCAAAGGCGTTGTAAATACCTTGAGCAGGAACATGGGCGTTGTGAACGCCTTGAGGAGCAGTGGGGGCACTAGTTGTGCCAAACGCAGCAGGTTGGAAGACATTTGGAATGCCTGGATTAGTGGGAGAGTAGGCAGTATCATTGCCTTGAGTGTTGGGATTGGACAAAGCGTTGAATTGATCTTCAGCAGACATGTTGTTGTTGTTGAAATAACGAATATTATCTTAAGCTTGTGAGTGGTAATATGTAGAACGGGAAAATAACAACAACAACAAATTATAATAAAACTTGGAAATGATCAAATAGAAGGGCTTGTCGAGTCCACCAAATTCTTGATCTATCCTTAAGATAATATTGCCCCGTATATCCTTTCAACGGTTGTAATGACAACTTATCTCCCAAGATAAAACAACAATCAAACAAATGAGCAAATGTAACTCAAGTGTTTGCTTTGGAAGAAAGATCTTTGAGTGTTTTGTGCTTGCAAGAGAGGAAAAAATATTTCAGATT
Organism: Przewalskia tangutica; assembly: GCA_029844215.1. Taxonomy (NCBI): domain Eukaryota; kingdom Viridiplantae; phylum Streptophyta; class Magnoliopsida; order Solanales; family Solanaceae; genus Przewalskia; species Przewalskia tangutica. Next base: position 36,561,040 of record CM056731.1, on the reverse strand, counting down.
TCAAGTGTTTTGCAAATGAGCCTAAGACCTCATTTTATAGTGTTGTGAAGATGACTCTCCAATTGCCCATGTAATGGCCTTGATTATAGAGTGTTAATTCAGTCAAATAATGGCTGAATTCATTCGGGATGTAATGAAGGTTTAATGCCTTAAAAACCAGCCCAAAAGTCATGTCTTTTCGTCTCCCGTCGCACCTCGGACTACCAGCGCGCCACAACCGTAGAGTTGGCGTCGTGGCCTGATTGCGCGCGCGCCGATACGTTCATTTTAAACACATTTATACACTTCTTCCTTTATTTACCAACGTGAAACCTACGTCATTTGGCCAATAACCGTCTATTACCTTACGTCTCAAACAATTCGTATACGTACCAATATTTCTTCCATTTAAGGAAATTATGATCATTGACATTGTATGTACACGTGTGTGAAAATAACGTTTCCGACGTGTGGGACCCCTAATATTCGATTCGTAATTAAATAGGATTAACTTTATTTCACGTTTAATAAATATTTCCAACATTGATTTAGTTGATCACCCTCAAATTTTCTCAGATTTTTATTTTATCAACCTATTCAGGAAATAATGCAGAATTTCTTTTTTATATTAGATGGTTTCAATAAATACTGAAAATTCTAATCCGTTTGTGCATGTGTGATTAGATTTCATACATCATTATATCCAAGAGGCATTATTGTATCCTAAAAACAATTTACAGGGATGGGTTTAATTATTTTTAAGAAAAGACACGTTGTAACTTGATTTGAATCTATTTGCTTTAGAGCGTGTTTAGATAAGCTTATAAGTTGGTCAAATAAATTTATAAGTATGTTTTGGCTTATTTACGGCTTTAGTAAACATCTTTGAGCTATAAACACAAGTCATAAATTGACCATTCCAACTTATGGATATCAGCTTATAAGCACTTTTAATCAGTTTGATATATTTTCTACTTTACCTGTAATACTTTTTTTTTTATCTTTTAAAATACCTTTCTCCAAACAAAACCTCTAACTTCCTCTCCATTACATATCCATCATTCACTTTTTTTACAAAGATACTTTTAAATATAAGAATATTTTAGTAATTTTATCAAAAAAAAATTATTAGCTCATTTTTATCAAACACGTCAACAATTTATGATAAATTTCAATATTTTTATCAAACACATAACTATTTAATTATAAAATTCGAATTTCAATAGTTAAAAATACTTATCAACATCGAATGCTTATAAGCTAGTTTTAAATTTTAAAATAGTGTGTTATTGCAAGAAATAATCTCTTTGATTATTTTCATTAATGAAATAGATATATATATACACTTTACATATTTCCATAATAGGAAAATTATTTTCTTATTCTACTCCTAAAACCCTCTTCTATTTGGAGACTAACTATACAATTATGGAAAGAGTACAAGACTAATTCTACTACAATATTACAATACATAATTGTACAAATAACTTGGGCAGTCACGGACAGGTTGGGCTTCAAACCGTGATACTCAATATATGGCTTCAACTGTGATATCCAATATACATACAATATACTTGTATAACTAGTATATTGTGTGTATATTTAACACACCCCCACAGCCATAGCGGGCGGTCTTCGAACGCTGAGACTGTCTTTAAAATCTTCAAAAAAGACCGAGGGAAGACCCTTTGTAAAGATGTCTGCAATTTAATACCTGGAAGAGACATGATAAACGCGTACTTGTCCACGAGCTACCTTTTCTCGAACAAAATGAATGTCCATCTCGATATGTTTAGTGCGCTGGTGCTGAACTGGATTACCCGAAAGATAAATGACACTAACATTATCACAATAATAAACCAATGTAGCTTTCTCAATAGGACAATAGAGCTCTAAAAGAAGATTACGTAACCAACATGATTCAGAGACCACATATACCCCTCGATCCTCGACCTCTGCACTGGAACGTGATAAAGTCGACTGCCGCTTTGCAGACCAAGAGACCAAGTTATTACCAAGAAATATACAGTAGCCAGACATAGACCGTCTGGTGTTTGGACATCCTCCTCAATCAACATCGGTATACGAGACAAGTATAGATGTTGATGAATGATATAAATGTAAGCCATAGTTAATTGTCCCCTGAATGTACCTAATAATGCATTTGAGTGAATTCATGTGCTCAATCCTGAGATTATGCATAAACAAACACACTTGTTGTACGGCATACGTAATATCTGGTCTTGTGAGAGTCAGATACTGAAGAGCACCTGCCAGACTACGAAAACGGGTCGAATACTCGTATAAGGAGCCAGCCGCGACACCCAACTTGAGTTTAGTATCAACTGGAGTGGAAATGAACTTACAGGATGACATCCCAGTCCTCTCTATGATGTTAGTTGCATACTTCCTCTATGATAAGAACAACCCACCTATATGACGAGTGACAGCAATCCCCAAAAAATAACTCAAGGCCCCAAGTCTTTCATGGTAAACTCAGAACTGAACATTGTCATGATAGACTGACATAATGCATCAGAAGAAGCAATTAAAATAATATTATTCACATATAAGAGTATGTAAGCCAGGGAAGAACCACGACGATATATGAACAATGAATTATCAGACCTGCTGTGAGAGAACCAATGGTTGAAACATAATCTGCAAACTTCTTATACCACGCCCGTGGAGACTGCTTAAGTTCATATAAGGACTTCTTTAACAAACATACATGATGAGGATATTTGGGATCCCTCAACCCCAAGGGCTGATGTATATAAATTGTCTTCTTGAGATCACCATGTAAGAAAACATTATTCACATCTAACTGATGGATAGACCATGCTTTCGAAAGAGGCAAGCTAAGCACAGTGCGAATGGTAGCTGAATTGACCACCGGGATAAACGTCTCACCACAATCTACACCCACCTGCTGAGTCTTACCATCACTTACAAGCCGAGCCTTATGCCTCACAAAACAACCGTCAAAATTGTCCTTATGAGCAAAAATCCACATAGACCGAATAATATTAATACCAGAAGGACGGGGCACCAACTCCCACGTATTATTATCAATAAGAGCATTATATTCATCGGTCATAACAATTTTCCAATTCAGGCCATTTAACACAAATATAGGTTACGGGGTAGAGGAGATTTAAGCACATTAGAATTCAAATTAAAATATCATTTTGGTTTAAAAATACCCCATTGACTACGAGTGACTGGTCTATGACTCGGAGGAAAATTAAATGAATTTTGACAATTATCGGCACCTAGTACAGATGGGCCAGCAGGAAGTGGGCTTGCTGGCCCAACACGGTAAGCAGGAACCACACGATGACTGCCTACTGGATTGGGTTGGGCAACTGGCCTAATTACAGAACCTGGGGCGATAACTAGTCCCAGCAGGTGACGACGTGGCAGTGGTCCCGCTGGTGGATTTGGTGTACTAGACATCCGGAAAATGGTGAATAATATACGGGGATATACCATCATCCAAAAAATTATACGAATTAGGTGTGGTAGCATTAACCTTGGCAAACGAAAATTGGGACTCCTCAAATATAACATGGCGACTAATGATGATTTTATTAGATGATAAATCAAAACATTTGTAACCACGATGATTAGACGGATAACCCAAAAACACACAAGGAATAGACGGGCTTGAAGTTTGTGAATTGTGGTTGACGGAAACAACGAATAACATAAGCACCCAAAGACCCTAAGATGTGAAAACGAAATAGTCTTATTATATAAAATTTGAAGAGAGGACGAATATGTCAAACCTTTGGAAGAAAGAATATTAAGAAGATATGTAACCATTTGTAGAGCATGATGCCAAAAAGGCGGGGATACAAAAGCATTAATTAATAAAGTTCGGACAATGTTATTAATGGTACGAATTTTGTGTTCGGCCTTCCCATTTTGTGAAGAGGTATGAGGGCAAGAAAACCGAAAATTGATTCCATTATTAGCACAAAATTCTCGAAACACCCCCATTATCATATTCTTTGCCATTATCACATTGAATATTTTTTATTTTCCGTTCGAATTGGGTTCTAATGAATGCTCTAAATTTCAAGAAGATGGAAAACACTTGAGATTTTTTCGCTATCGAAAACGTCCATAAAAAATTAGAATAATCATCCAAAAAAGAACGTAATATCGATGACCCAAAAAACTAAGAACATGAGACGTCCATAGATCACTATGAATAATATCAAATGACATTAATGTATGAGAATTAGAGTCTACAAATGACAACTTAACAATTTTTCCTAAAGAACAAGCTTGATAATTCGGAGTACTACGCGTACCCTTACAAGAAATAAAATTATTTTTAGCTAAGGAAGACAAAATTGATGACCCCGGATGACCGAGACGTGCATGCCATACGTAAGGAGCAAGAGCCACAAAAGTAGATGGCAAGGCTTGACGCGAAAAACTAGATATGGGTGTGATAGGATAAAGATCTCCCCAACTATCACATCTCATGAGAGGAATCCCGGTCTTGAAGTCCTTCACAGAAAACCAAAAGGATCAAAATCAACAGAAACCCAATTATCAGTGGTGAATTTACGAACATACACCAATTTATTAATTAATTTAGGGCATGAAGGGCATTTTTTAAGACAAGGGGTGGATGTGGGGGAGACAAAATTTTATGACCATAACCTTGAATTGGAATCGAGTTACCATTATCAACAATTATACCATAAGTACTGCTCAAATTGGAATAAGACGAAAGAGTACCTTGGTCGGACGTCATGTGGGTAGTGGCGTCGGTGTCGATGTACCAATTTGGGTTCGGAGGAGTTAATCCCAGCGTGTGCATTGCGACCTCAATAAATGTCGGAGAAGGAACGCAAGTGGGCCTCTAAGCCGCAAAGGCTTATTGTAGCCGAGGCCCAGGTAGGCCGGTGGCTGGCCAAGGCCCAACTGGGCGTGACTGCTGTTGACCCATCACTGGACCGTGTACTGCTCGCTGAATCGGGCGTAACTCATCGGGCTTGGACTGGCGGCGACCAGTTCCTCTTTCCGGCCGCGTTGGCGATTCCGCTGGCGATTGGCAGGCGATTTTGGCGCCCTAATGGTTGGGATCCACTATTTCCTCGTCCCCCGATGTCGCCGTTACCACCACGTCCACCACCTTTATTTTTATTCTTACGATTCTGATGTTTTTTGCCGCCACCGTTATTGCAATTTTGGCCTGAATTGTCATAATATACTTGAGAACTATTGGACGTGGCTATAAAGTTGGACTTAGCGCCAGTAGACACCTTTTTAGCTAACCCAGCCTCCTCCAGTGTAAGCATAGACCGGGCTTGATAAAATTGCGGTATGGGATTACTTTGACGAAGGATCGACGTAACGCCGTTATAATCCTCAAACAGGCCTGCAACCATCTGTAGAACGAGACGATTATTTCTAACAGGAGCACCCACGTTGCGAAGTTGATCTGCCAATTTCTTGAATCTTTTTCAATAGGGCGAAACGTTCGGAAAATCATCCATAGTGACTTGGAAATTTTTTTGTTCAAGGGTGACAATGCGAGAATGCCTTTTATCCTGGTATATATCACGTAATCTATCCTAAGAAGCCATACTGTAGAGTTATGTTCCATTATCGTCTGTAAGAGGTCGAGGGAGATAGTGGCATAAATCCACTGAAGAACCTTAGCATCAAGAGTAATCCATAATTTAGGATCGTCCTCCTTGGTGGGTACACCCTCCGTACCAGGAGCCGGAGGAATTATGTGGTTGAGGACTTGATGTGCCAGTGCATAAATCTTGAACAACTCTGCCCACGTCCCATATTGAACGATTTCTAAGTCAAGAACAATAAGAAGAACACTCTTGATGTTAGAAATTATTAGGGCAGGATGAAACATGTTCTTATCCACCATAATGAATCAAACAAGAAAATTTAAAGAAGAGAATTTGAGCGAGATGTTCTCGATTTTGAGGGAAGTCGAGAGGGGGGGGGGGGGGTCTTTGGGCACGGAAATCAAGAGATCAGAAGCAAGTAAAATAACCTAGACTTGTGATAAAATGAAAGAAATAATCCCCTTGATTATTTTCATTAATTAAATAGATATATATACACTTTACGTCTTTCTATAATAGGAAAATCCTTTTCCTATTCTACTCCTAAAATTTTATTCTATTTGGAGACTAACTATACAATTATGGGAAGAGTATAAAACTAATTCTACTACAATATTACAATATATAATTGTACAAATAACTTGGCCAGTCACGGACAGGTTGGGCTTCAGCCATTGGGCTTCAAATTGTGATACTCAATGTATGGCTTCAACCGTGATACCCAATATACATACAATATACTTGTATATCTAGTATATTATATGTATATTTAACAGCTATAATTGTTGGAAATTTGTCTTTGGTGGTGGTTGGGTCAGCCTATCTTCAATGACTTAAACATCATGGTTCCACATGTTGGAGAACCTGGTTCTTTACACATGTGTAATCTACTAAGTGAGTAGATGACCGTAGGGCCAAGAATCGTCAAATTTCATTGAGAAATGGAAGAGATATTGGTCCGCGAAGTAAGATGTTTGAGACATGGAAGGGTAGTGTGGGACAAATCTACCACATCGGTAGAAAAGGGAAGAATTGGTCATGTTATATGTCTCTAAACTGAATAAGGATTGGCACCCCAAGGGGTAACCCATGTGTTTGAAGGAGGGAGGACTTAGGTGTGCTTGGGTTCGAGACTAGGCCCACACGCGCGCCACCACCGTCCGCCCGGTGCCTCATGATTTGCACCGCGGTGCTGCGTGTCCAGTGAGCATCCAACAATGGTAATATCAGCAGTTTAATGTCTTTGGTGTTGGAACGTGGGGCTATTATTCCTGAACGTTTTTGCTTTTCATTGAGCATCTTAAACAACCTCTTAATAGTCATTAACACCCATTAACACCTCATATCCTCCTTACACTATATAATCAAGCCTTACTTTCAGATTTGACAAGACACATAATGGAACACACAATATATGAGAACATATACAGAACAAAATATAGAGGAAGAACACACATAGAATACACATTTCTATAAGTTATTCCTAGTTCATGAAATCTCTTCCTTTCTTGCAATCTTACACACTCAAAGATCCTTCTAATCAAGCGTACACTTGAGTCCCTTTGCTCACTTGTTTGATTGTTGTTTTATCTTGGGAGATAAATTGCTAAGAAAACCGTTGAAAGGACATACGGGGGCAATATTATCTTAAGGAAAGATTGAAACTTCAATCGACTCAGCAAGCCCATTATCTTGTTATATTTCCATATTTCTAAACATATTGTTGTTATTGTTTTCAAGGGGTTTGCTGCAGTTTCAACAAGGATCTCAAGATTTTAAGGAGGAGCAAATACTGAAGATCAAGAACACCAACACTTATTCATGGTGTGACAACTGATGTTAGACTTCAAACCTATTATATTGAAATTGTAATTGATTATCCTTTCTAAGCACTAGTGATAGTTGTATACTATTCTCATACATCCACAGTAATGTCCAACAATAATTAGACTTCCTTTTTCCTATTGAGCCCGTGAAGTTTATCACGAAGCTTTCACCGGTACTGTCAGTTCTCCTTACTTGCGTCCTCATACAGCCAAACGTAGCCTGCTGCATTAGTTTTCAATAACACACGGTTTAATATATTTATCACTTCAACTAAATAGAGGTGAATATTAATATTTCATTTGTCAGATCATGTCTATAAGTTAGTATGTATATATTCAAATCTAGAATGCTTAATAGTGTCACGGGAAGCTATCTCTTGATGCAGGTGCTGATAATGTCGGTCAATAAATATCATAATTTCATGTTTGATTGACTATTATCAACACCGACATAATTATAGTAGTTTATTATAATTGAGTTTCCTTGTTAGACTAAGCAAAAAATGATTTTTGTTTCTATATAAAGAGATCATTATGATGAATTAAAGCAAGAAAAAATTCTCTCAATTACTTTCTTCTCTCTACAAAATCCGTCTCCTCTAAATTTTAACATTGTATCAGAGCCACGTTGAAAGAACACAAAAATCCTAAATAATGGCGGGTGACGGAAAAACAGATGATAAAAATAAAGGAATCACCGGTGAAAAAAATAAAATTCAAAGAAAAACAATCTCCCTGTATGACATTACATCAAATGATAATTCTGGAATTATGCTGACACTAGTCCAACTGAAGGAAGAGAATTACGAAGAATGTGCTCGATCCATGAGGACGCCCCTAAGAGTAAGGAAGAAGTTTAGCTTCGTTGATGGTACAATCAAGAAGCCGGATGAAGAATCACCAGATTTAGAAGACTGGTGGACTATAAAATCTTTGTTGGTGTCGTGTATTCATAACACCATCGAACCAACTTTTCGCTCAACGATCTCGCATAAAGAGGAAGTAGAAGAATTATAGACGAGCATTCGAGAGAGGTTCACAGTTATCAACGGACATCGGATGCAACAACAGAAAGCAAAACTTGTGGAGTGCAAGCTAAGGGGAAGGACCATAGTGGATTACTATGGAAAACTAATAAAGTTAGGAAATAATTGACAAACTACGAACATATTCCGACTTTCAAGCGCGGAAAATGCACGTGCAATCTGGGAATGATCTTTGAAACCAAAAGAGAAGAAGAAAAAGTGAATCTTTTCCTCATGGGATTCAATGAGGCAATGTATGGAATAGTGAGATCGAACATACTGGCCCGGCCCAGGAATCGTTGCCATCAACAAACAAAGTCTATTCGAAGCTAGTGTAGGAAGAGCGTGTGAGAGAACTCACACGAAAAATAGAGGAACGGAGTGAAATCATGGCCTTTGTCGTATGAGGAAGAAATATGTACGTACCGTGATCAATGTGAAGGGAAGAATGATGGTGTATTCTACACACATTGCAAGAGATCCATACACATTGTGGATGGTTGTTTTCAACTTATTGGGTATCTGGAATGGTAACCGGGAAATAAAAAAAAGAGATAAAAAATTCGGAGGAAGAGAATGAGGACAACAAGAACAACAACAGAGTGAATACTCGGGTTTCGATTGAGAAAGAGGCAACTACCGAGCTAACACCGTTATTGTCAAGGATACACATGCAGAGATAAATCGGATGAACACAAACGAAATAAGACCTAACAATCTGAGCGAGAAAATTCAAAAAATGATGATTCACATATTGAATTCACAAGGAATATTTTCAGAATGTGCCGCGGATACGAGCTATGAAAGCGGAGGCAATTGAGTTTCACCTATACCTTTCTTTGAGATTGAAACAAAAAATGGCTTTGACCCAGTGAAAAATGGGGTTGATGGTGTTGGCTAAAAAAGGGGGAGAGAGGAGAGCCTTAGCTAGATAGCTACTAAATTAAATACGCTATATCTTTCTTTACGGAGTCACGCATCCAATTTTATCTTTTCCAACTCTATCGAAGGAGAAAAAAAGTTGGGACTACGACTTGCTTAGTGCAAGTTTGGCACAAACGGTTAGATCATCCTTATGCACAAGTGACAAAGTCTATTACGACATTAGGTTTAAAATAAAGTAATTTTAGTTTAGATAATGAATGTGATGTATGCCAAAGTGCATTCGGCCGCGAGCTGTATGAATTTTTCTTTTAGTTGATAAGAAAGTAGTATCCCAAACGTTGAAAAATTTCTTTGCACTAGTGGATATGTAGTTTGGTAAGAAGGTGAAAATCGTTAGAAATGATAACGAAATTGAGTTCATATGTATGAAGAATTACTTCTTCGAACATGGAATTATTGTCATAACTTCTTGCACAACGATGTCGTAGCAGAATAGAAGAGTTGAAAGAAAAAAATCATCACATTCTTAATGTAGCGGAAGCATTAAGATTTCAGGGTCATCTTACGATTAGATTCCGGGGAGAATGTGTTTTGACTGGGGGTTACTTGATCAATAGAACACCATCTTCGATTTTAAATAGAAAATCCCCTATGAAATTTTATGTGAAGATGTGCCTCATTATGATCACTTAAGGGTGCTAGGGTCACTATACTATGCACACAAGAAGGGAAGAACAAGAGATAAGTTTGAGAGTTGGAGTCGTAGGTGTGTCTTCTTAGATTATCCCTACGAACAGAAAGGTTGTAGATTGTATGACTTTGAAAACGGTGAATATTTAGTCTCAAGAGGTGTGAACTTTTACGAGAATAAGTTCCCTTTCACCATAAGAACATGTAACTTGGTCGACAACATAGAAGTGATCCCGAACAAACAAAGGAAGAAAGAAATCATCAAGATTTTGAAAAATAACAAACATATAATATATGTACGAACAAAGCTTGAATAGAAGAAATTTATACATCGGATATTGAACATACGAATCAGACATAATTAGACCGGATAAATGCTAGTCTGAATAATGAAAATGTGAAAGAAATACAGATGGAAGGTACCCGAGACAATAAAAAGCCACCAAAGGAACAATTGGGTCGGTGTAAACGATAGAAGCATGACTCGATTCAATTGCGTGTCTACATTACTGAAAAATTATGGAAAGAAAGTCCATCGACGAGTTTTTCCGATCCTCAACAACCCTCAGGTGCGCCTTATCTTTTAGCTCACGATATATCCTGTGATAATTTTTCTAGGCAAAACCAAATCTTCCTTCCAACAATTACCACAGAAATTGAACCAAAAGAAGGTCACGCAAAAAGAATGTTGGAGACAAGTCATGCAACAAGAAATCCAAGCATTGGAGAAAAATGACATGGACATTGGAAACATTACCACCAGATAAGAAAGCACTTGGATGTATGTGGGTGTACACGATCAAATACAACTCAGATGACACAATTGAATGATATAAAGCTCAATTGGTCATCTTCGATAATAACCCAGAGAAAGGTATTGTCTACAATGAAATGTTTTCTCCAATGGCGAAGGTAGTGACCGTTCGGGCCTTCTTGGCGGTAGCGTCCGCTCAAAATTAAGAATTGTATCAGATGAATGTTCATAACACCTTCTTGCACGGTGTACTAGCGGAAGAAGTTTATATAAAATTATTACCGAAATTTTGTGTGTCTAGTTCGAGGCAAATATGTGGACTCCGAAATTTTTGTATGGGTTAAAGAAAGCCACATGGTGCTAGTATGCCAAATTATCAAGTGCCTTGATAAAATATGAGTTCAAACAATCATACTCCGATTATTCTCTCTTCACGATGCACCAGAAAGTTATACAACTTAACGACTTAGTTTATGTGGATGACTTAATTATCTTCGAAAATGGACATGGTTACATTGCACCGTTCAAAGACATTCTTCAAGACTATTTTTACATAAAGGATTTGGGCCCACTGAAGTATTTTTTGGGAGTTGAAGTTGCGCGTGGACCAATTGAATTATTCTCGCGTCAACAAAAATATGTCTTGGATATAATATCCGAGTCCGCGCTATTGGGAGCAAAACCTATTAATATTCCCATGAAACATAATCACAATTTGGCAATGGCCAAAGAGGCTAATTTGGAAGATCTGGAACCATATCGATGTTTGGTCGGTAGATTGATATACCTCAGTTTTATGCGATCGGAGTTGTCATATTATGTGTATGTTATGTCCCAATTCCTGCACCAACTGAAGGAATCATACTAGAGAGCCACCCTCCGGGTGGTAAGATACTTGAAGAAGAACCATGGGCAAGAAATTGTGTTAAGTAAAGCTTGTGATCTCCGGCTGTATGGGTGGTGTGATGCGGACTGTGCTAGATGTCTATTGGCCCAAAAATCAATCACCGGATAATTTATCTCCCTCGAAAATTCATTGGTATCATGGAAAACTAAGAAGCAGCACATTATTTCTCGCTCGTCAGCAGAGGCAGAAAACCATTCAATGACCATGACGGTTTGTGAATTGAAATGGTTAAAAGGAAATCATGCATAGCTTGGGCGTCAAACATAAACCTCCGGTTAAAATGTATTCTGATAGTCAAACAACATTGTATATTGCACGAAATTCGATGTTTTACGAATAGACTAAACATACTAAATTTGACTGTTTATATCCGAGATGCACTCCAAACTGGTATAATACTTCCGAGTTATGTGTCAACCAACGAACAATTGACCGACTTGTTTACAAAGGCTTTGGCAAAATCACAACATGATTATCTGATTGGCAAGTTGGGAATTCGAGACCCCTATGCTTCAACTTGAGGGGGGTATTGAGACTGACATCATCATCACCGACATCAAGTCATCGACCCCGTACCCGATTATTTCCTAGTGTTTTAACTCTAATAGTTTTATGGTAAAATCTTAGTCTAAGTATATTTGATAAATTGTAATTACAACAATAACATACCCAGTGAAATTCCACAACGTAGGGTCTGTGAGGATAGAGTGTACACATACCTTATCTCTACCTTGGTAGGTAGAGCGATTATTTTCGAAAATTTGGTAAATTGTCATTATAGTAGTTTATTAGAATTGAATTTTGTTGTAAGAGTAGGAAAATGAGGACTTTTACCTCTATATAAAGAGACCATTATGATGAATGGAAGCAATAAAAAATTCTCCCAATATTTTTCTTCTCTCTAAAGATTCTAACCCCTCTTAATTTTGACAATATTAGCAAGGATAATTGCATACTTTTTTGAGTTATTTCGCAGATTGATGAAGTGCTAGGTCCTTTTATTACAATTCCACCATATGGTGGCGTTAATTAGATTATGAGACAACTATACACACTATACTTCTTTCGTCCCAAAATACTTATTGTCTTTACTAAAAATAATTATTTCAAAATATTTATCGAACCTTATTAAAATACTTATCTGAAAATACTTGTCGTTTTATTTAATCAAGATAAAATTTAGTAGTTTTTTCCATTTTACCCTTGTATTAATTAGCAACATTTAAGAGGTTCTCATCATTGATGATAAAATATGTTAAGAGGGTAAATCAATCAAAATGCTACCCTTATAAATGTTTTCTTATAGGGCATATCAATGAAAAATGTGACAAGTATTTTGAGACGGAGAGGGTATTTGTTATGAGAATAACATGTATGTTAATATAAGAGTTGGAAAGGAGATGTAGCTTCAATTAAGGGTGGCCATTGATCAATGTAGGATGGACGGGGTGGGCGGGATCGAAGGCGGAAGCCGGTCGGCGGGACGAGGCAGTCCCATCCCGCCTCGATCCCGTTGGTAAGATCGGGCGGGCATGGCGTTTTCCCACTTAATTAATAAACATAACATATATATAAACAACTCAATAATTGAACAAGAGTGTAATAAAAACATCTCAAAACTGTTTTTGTGCCTCTTATATTATTTAATAGAAATATGATTTTTTTTCTAATACATTATACAGATACAATTGTCAAAATTTACAACTTTGTAGTGTCGTTCAAAAGTTGAAAATGACATAGTAAAATTGCAATTAAAGAAATTACATTTTCAAAAAAAAACTGTTCTATTTTCCTTATAATGCCATGTGGTTATTCGGTTGGAATTGATATTTGTTGGTCAAATTGCTCCACGTCGCTACTCATACCTTCAGATAAGATGTCGTTGTAGTTTTCGTCTTCTTCTTCATTGATCTCCGGTTGACCACACCTCCTACGCTCCGCACGGATTCAGTCTCTGAATAGAACTGCAATCTCTAATGAGTCTCCCGCCAATGAATGTTTGTGCTCCCCTATTTGAAATCTTCCCGCAGAAAAAACGATTTCAGACCCTGTTGATGACGCTTGAATGTTCCAAACATCTCGAGTCATCATTGAAACTGTCGAAAATGTCTTCTCGTTCTCCCTCCAGTATTTCAGCAAGTCTTCATGTCTTTCTTCATTGACAACTGTTTGGTACGGTAAAACACCCTGTAAAACAAAAATATCAAACTCGCTAATTTGGTTAGTAGTGTTAGCACCACACATTTTATTTCTGAGGCTTTCAATACTAGTCGCAGAAACAACATGTCTTTTTTGAGGTTGTGTTGAAGAAGAAGAAGAAGATGGTACAGAAGTCGATTGGTTGCTAGGACTTTCTTGGTGGTAATACTTATATACTTTTTTGCCTTCATCTTGTATGCTAGACAACACTTCTTCTTTGGTTTGTTCAATAGGTGGTGGATCATTTGGATTTTTGGGAGTTGGAGGTGGTAGTACTACTATACAATCATAAATAGTTTCAATAAGTGATTTACATCTGTCTATTTTAATAGTCGAATTTAATACAACACCAATAATATAAATAGTGGGAATAGGAATAAAATATTTTTTTATTTTGATAAATATTTTTTTAATAGCTGTCTTATAAGCTGATTTAGCCATATATTCATTAAGTAATAAAAATATGAGAGCTATATAAAACAACATAGTTGAAATAGTAGGATAATATATATCAAAAAATTCTTTTGTTGCTTGAAAAAAATTCTCTAAAAATACAATAAGTTCGACAATTTGTCCCAATCGCTATCTACAAGCATATAAACTGGATTTTGATTATGGACATTGAAAAATAAAGTTATAGGTCTTCTATAGTCATAAGTAACAAGTAGTTGATGGTACACAGAATTCCACTTAGTGGGTACTTCTTCGGGAATTTTTCTATAAGGTAGTTGACAATCGTGACAAGTTTTTTTATATTCCTTTTTTCGTTGTATTCTATTATTTTTTAAAATATAGTTTATAGCAAATTGTATTTTATCAAGAATTTCTGTAAAAAGTGATAGACCATCCTTTACAACTAAATTATATATATGACACACACATCTTATATGAAAATGATCTGAAAAAGATGAAGTTAAACTATTTTTTAAAATATTAATAGCATAATTATTAGAAGAAGTGTTATTTAATGTAATAGTCATAATTTTATCAGTTATGCCATAATAATGGCAAACAAAATAAATATTTTCCGCAATAAAATTACCAGTGTGCCTATCATTTATATATCTATACGCTAAATACGTTTTTGCATAGACCATTTATAATCTATCCAATGACGTTAAATAATCATGACCGTTAGTACTACGACCTATATCAGACGTAATAGATACTTTGTCAGAAAAATAATTTAATGAATAACGAAAATATTGTTGATATTCGTATGCAAATTTAAATACATCTCTCTTAACAATTGATCTAAGAGGCATTTCAGTTGAAGGCGCATTAGTGGGTGTGTCATCTACATTAGTGGGTGTGTCATCATCTAGATCATCTTCTAAATTAATGTCTTCTTGAGTTCTAAAAAATATCTCATCGTCTAAATCATATGGTATTTCAGGAAAATTCTCAGTATCAACAAAATCATCCAGTCTAGGAATAAGATCCTGTCTAGGAATAGAAGAAGTATCCTTACTCTTATTACCCCTACTAATAGAGATACCCTTACCCTTACCCTTAATCATACGTTTAAATTCTTCCATTATAATTATGCAAACGAATAATTAAAGATAATGAAATTAATTGCGCTAAATAAAATGAAGAAACAATAATAATTTAATGAAGGAACGAATGTACCAAACGACGACGTAACGTCGACGTGTAATCGAGAGACTTTGCTCGATGGATGATCCTCAAGCTAGTTGCCAACTTTACTCCCAAATGAATAAATAAAATTGAATATTTAGTAGACAATGTAGACTTGTAGAGAGATTGATTGAGATATTGTAGGAAGATTTGTGAGAAAGATGAACAGAAAATGAGGTATTTATAGTTGGAAAATTGGGTTAAAGTGTAAATATAATAATTTAGGGGTTAAAATGAATATAAAGGGGGTAAGGGGTTGGGGAGGATGCCAAAAATGGTCGTTGTACAATGACCAAAATGTAAAATGGCCGTTGATGCAACATTTATTTTTGCAGCGAGGGTTTGGGGCGGGACGGGCGTGGTCGGGGATGGACCAGACAGTACGACTTGGCGGGCACAGGCGGGGCGAACTGGCGGGACGAGGCCATATCCCGACCCGGTACCAATTTTTTTTTTTAAAACGAGGTCAGGGCGGTATCGGGGCGGATCCAAACTGGGACCGGATCGTCCCGGGTCGTCCCGGCCCACTGCCCAATCATAGCTTCAATTAATCAAATTCTGATGGGCTCTCAGCATTACAAACCTCATCGGGTTGAACTATCAAGCCTTACCTCCATACTAGACTCACCAAATTAACAAAAGTGTACAATCCAATAATCAATTCATAATTGAGGTCACATTTATGAACTACCATCAAATTCGGAATACTTAAAATATAAATCAAATATTTTTAATTAAATAAGCCCATTTTTCTTATAGGATTGTCAAACATATATAGATGCACCGTACAGACGACAAACGTATATAGTAAACCCATAGTCTTGGTAAGTAACTTTATCTAGTGTGATACATGCTCAAGGACATAGCTACGGACCTTGAGTGAAGGGGGTTAAATTAATTTTTTTTTTATGAAATATTTTTACGGAGAAAAGTAAAATTTGTATATATTATTAACTGTTGAATCTTCTTGATATTGATTTATATTTTAAGTTTTGACATTTTTAGAGTTTGTTAAACCTCCTTGCTCAAATCCTAACTCCTCCCACAGGTGAAAGTCTGAACATGAGTTATTTGACTCCATATCTGGAATCTGTAAGGCCGAATTTTAAGAACGGAGCAAATTTTGCAATAGGAGGTGCAAGTACACTCCCTAAAAATGTTTTATTTAGTCTGAGTACTCAAGTTCTTCAATTTGTAAGGTTTCTTCAGTTACAATCCAAAGGTAATTTACTACTAGTATCTATGTTTGTAATTCACTTCACTTAGTCTCAATTAATGTCCTGACTGTTCGACTTCTAATTTGACAAGGTTTGGAAGACTTAGTTGAACAAGATTTCAAGAATGCAATTTACATGATAGACATAGGACAGAATGATCTTGCTGGTGCATTCACTTACCTTTCACAATCTCAAGTTATCGGATTAATCCCTTCTTTCATATCTGAAATTCAAGATGCAATCCTGGTGAGCTTTTATTTTTTCTTTTGGATGAAGATCCAAATTTGTCCGTATATCATCCGACATTGCTCAATTTTTCTCTCTGCTACATTCTTGGTTCATTTGTAAGCAAATCATCATATTTTTCTTTGTCATTAACGGCCACCTTCACTAATAACAAAGTTGATTAATGCAGGGCATATACAAATGTGGTGGGAGGAATTTCTGGGTTCATAACACGGGGCCCTTGGGTTGTTTGCCACAGAAGGTTGCCACAAGAAATGCAAGTAATTTGAACGATCTTGACGATTATGGATGCGTTAAATCTATGAACGCAGCTGCGAAAGCATTTAACAATCAGTTGCGCGCTCTTTGTGAACAACTGAGGCCTCAAATGAAGGACGCAACCATCGTGTATGTGGATATGTATGCCATCAAGTATGACCTCATTGCCCATGCTAGCACTTATGGTGAGTCTAAAACTCTAAATTAGTTATCTCAATATTCTACACTATCAACATCTTAGAAGATTTCAGAAAATATTTCTCACTTAGTTTTGACTTTATGGAGATATCAAACTAATGTGAAAATTCTACGTATTAATTGTGCTAACAGGAATAAGCACAACACAACTATTTTACTAGTCCTACTCCTGATCATGAATTATTCGTTAGGGTCACAAATTTAGCTTTTAAAAATATAACCCACCCGTTAGACGAGTTAAAGTTGGGCTGGGCTTGTCTAATTGACGGGTCATTTCGGCCGTTGTCCCTTCAAAAGCTTGGGCTAATTTGAGCGGATCATTAGCACAAATGACCTTATTTTGGGATGGTCTTTAATTTTTGCTCCTCCTATCTCATTGACTTAGTTTTTACCCTTCGACACTTCAAGTTACTATTAAGTGGACGAAATTACCCATCTCACATAGCTTAGGTTTCTTCTCCAACTCATCTTCTTCCCAAACTTCATCCTTCTCTCCTCCTTTAGATTTCAAACCCAGGAGCCCCAAATATCAACAATGTTGGACTTCAAATTTCGCCATCAACTTCTCTATAACGGTTTGATTTTGAAAACTTTTTAGAGCTCCTTTTTTAAAATGTTCAATTGAACTTTCCCTAGTTATGTATTTTATTCACCAAGAATTGCCATATGCGAATTTTAATCCGTTGACACAATGACGACACTCTCCATTTCTTAACAAAGTTTATCCTAACTTTACTTCTAAGAGTCTCAACGAATAGCAATACAAGAGCAAGTATCTCAATCTCACACTAATAGAAATTAGCTATATACTTTTAGTTTATGACATTGAAAATTATAAAACTAATTCTTTCAACATCAAATAAAATTCAATTTTAAATATATATGTCACAGAAAATAACTTCGTCAACTCACTTTGAATAATTATATAATTGTTGCATCACTTACAAAAAATAAAAAAAAATCTTCATAAGCACAAATTTGATATTTTGTATGGTGAAAACATTAATTATGGACCTTCTGTAATGTCTTAAGGTCTAACTTGACTAACTTTGAAATATAAAGTTAGGCCTTAATGCCTAACTTGACAAACTTTGAAATCTAACATAATGCCTTAAGGTCTAACATGACTAACTTTAGAATATAAAGATATGTCTCAAGGTCTAACTTAACTAACTTTGAAAGATAAATATCGGTCTTAAGGCCTAACTTGACTAACTTTGGAATATAAAAATAAGACTTAATGACTAACTTGACTAACTTTAAAAATCTAAAGTTATGTCTTAAGACCTAACTTTGAAATCTAAAGTTATGTCTTAACGCCTAACTTGACTAACTTTGTAATATAAAGATAGACCTTAAGACCTAACTTGACTAACTTTGGAATCTAAAGTTATGCCTTAAGGCCTAACTTGACTAACTTTGGAATCTAAAGTTATGCCTTAAGGCCTAAATTGACTAACTTTGGAATATAAAGATAGGTCTTATGGTCTAACTTGACTAACTTTGGAATATAAAGATAAGCATTAAGACCTAACTTGACTAACTTTGGAATCTAAAGTTATGCCTTAAGGCATAACTTAACTAACTTTGAAATATAAAGATAGGCCTCAAGGCCTAACTTGACTAACTATGAAATTTAAAGTTATTTCTTAAGGCCTAACTTGAGTAACTTTAGAATATAATGATAGGTCTTAAGGCCTAACTTAACTACATTTAGAATATAAAGATAGGCCTTAAGGCCTAACTTGACTAACTTTAGAATCTAAAGTTATACATTAAGGCCTAACTTGACTAATTTGGAATCTAAAGTTATGCCTAAAGGTTTAACATGACTAACTTTGGAATATAAAGATAGGCCTTAAGACCTAATTTGACTAACTTTGGAATCTAAAGTTATGTTAAGGCCTAACTTGACTAACTTTGGAATATAAAATAGGCCTTAAGGCCTAACTTAACTAACTTTGAAATCTAACGTTAGACCGTAAGGGATAACATGACTAACTTTAGAGAAAAAGACAAGTCTTAAGGTCTAACTTGACTAACTTTAGAATCTAAACTTATGCCTTAAGACCTAACTTGACTAACTTTGAAATATAAAGATAGACCTTATAAGTCCTAACTTGACTAACTTTGAAATCTAAAGTTATGCCTTAAGGCCTAACTTGACTAACTTTGAAATATAAAGATAGGTCTTAAGACCTAACGTGACAAGCTTTGGAATCTAAAGTTATGCCTTAAGACCTAACTTGATTAACTTTGGAATATAAAGATAGGTCTTAAGGCTGAACTTGACTAACTTTGGAATCTAAAGTTATGTCGTAAGGTCTAACTTGACTAACTTTGGATTATAAAGATAGACCTTAAGGCCTAACTTGACTAACTTTGGAATCTAAAGTTATGTCTTAACGCTTAACTCGACTAACTTTATGTCTTAAGGACAAACTTGACTAACTTTGGAATCTAAGGTTATGTCGTAAGGCCTAACTTGACTAACTTTTGAATATAAAGATAGGCCTAACTTGACTAATTTTGGAATCTAAAGTTATGCCGTAGGGATTAACTTGACTCACTTTGGAATATAAAGTTAGACCTTATAGTCTAACTTGACTAACTTTGGAATCTCAAGTTATGTCTTAAGGCCTAACTTGACTAACTTTGGAATATAAAAATAGGCATTAAGACCTAACTTGAATAACTTTGGAATCTAAAGTTATGTCTTAAGGACTGACTTGACTAACTTTGAAATATAAACATAGGTTTTAAGACGTAACTTGACTAACTTTGGAATCTAAAGTTATGCCTTAAGGCCTAACTTGATTAACTTTGGAATATAAAGAGAGGTCTTAAGAATTAACGTGACAAACTTTGAAATCTAAAGTTATGTCTTAAAGCCTAACTTGATTAACTTTGGAATATAAAGATAGGTCTTAAGGCTTAACTTGACTAACTTTGGAATCTAAAGTTATGCTGTAAGGCCTAACTTGACTAACTTTGGAATATAAAGATAGACCTTAAGGCCTAACTTGACTAACTTTGAAATCTAAAGTTATGTATTAATGTCTTAAGACCAAACTTGACTAACTTTGGAATCTAAATTTATGTCGTAAGGCCTAACTTGACTTAACTTTTGAATATAAAGATAGACCTAACTTGACTAATTTTGAAATCTAAAGTTATGCCGTAAGAATTAACTTGACTCACTTTGGAATATAAAGTTAGACCTTATAGCCTAACTTGACTAACTTTGGAATCTCAAGTTATGTCTTAAGGACTAACTTGACTAACTTTGGAATATAAAGATAGACATTAAGACCTAACTTGACTAACTTTAGAATCTAAAGTTATGTCTTAAGGCCTAACTTGACTAACTTTGGAATATAAACATAGACTTTAAGACGTAACTTGACTAACTTTGGAATCTAAAGTTATGCCTTAAGGCCTAACTTAACCAACTTTGAAATTTAAAGTTATGTCTTAAGGTCTAACTTGACCAACTTTGGAATCTAAGATAGGCGTTAAGACCTAACTTGACTAACGTTGAAATCTAAAGTTATGCCTTAAGGTCCATCTTGACTAACTTTGGAATATAAAGATATGTCTTTAGGCCTAACTTTGCTAACTTTGAAATATAAAGATAGGTCTTAAGGCCTAATTTGACTAACTTTGGAATATAAAGATATGTCTTTAGGCCTAACTTTGCTAACTTTGAAATATAAAGATAGGTCTTAAGGCCTAACTTGACTAACTTTGAAATATAAAGATAGGTCTTAAGGCATAACTTGACTAACTTTAGAATATAAGGGTATGTCTTAAGGCCTAACTTAACTAACTTTGGAATCTAAAGTTATGTCTTAAGGCTCAACTTGAATAAGTTTGAAATATAAAGATAGGCCTTAAGACCTAACTTTGAAATATAAAGATAGGATTTAAGGTCTAACTTGACTAACTTTGGAATATAAAGATAGGTCTTAAGATCTAATTTAACTAACTTTGGAATCTAAAGTTATGTCTTGAGATCTAATTTGATTAACTTTGGAATCTAAAGTTATGTCTTGAGACCTAACTTGACTAACTTTGGAATATAAAGATATGTCTTTAGGCCTAACTTTGCTAACTGTGAAATATAAAGATAGGTCTTAACGCCTAATTTGACTAACTTTGGAATATAAAGATATGTCCTGAGACCTAACTTGACTAACTTTGGAATATAAAGATATGTCTTTAGGCCTAACTTTGCTAACTTTGAAATATAAAGATAGGTCTTAAGGCCTAATTTGACTAACTTTGAAATATAAAGATATGTCTTTAGGCCTAACTTTGCTAACTTTGAAATATAAAGAGAGGTCTTAAAGCTTAACTTGACTAACTTTAAAATATAAAGATAGGCCTTAAGGCATAACTTGACTAACTTTAGAATATAAAGATATGTCTTAAGGCCTAACTTAACTAACTTTGGAATCTAAAGTTATGTCTTAAGGCCCAACTTGAATAAGTTTGAAATATAAAGATAGGCTTTAAGACCTAACTTTGAAATATAAAGATAGGATTTAAGGCCTAACTTGACTAACTTTGGAATATAAAGATAGGTCTTAAGACCTAATTTAACTAACTTTGGAATATAAAGTTATGTCTTGAGATCTAATTTGACTAACTTTGGAATCTAAAGTTATGTCTTGAGACCTAACTTGACTAATTTTGGAATATAAAGATAGGCCTTAATGTCTAACTTTACTAACTTTAAAATCTAAAATTATGTCATAAGACTAACTTGACTAACTTTGAATTATAAAGATAGGCTAAAAAAGGCATAACTTGACTAACTTTGGAATATAAAGATAGGTTTTAAGATCTAACCTGACTAACTTTGGAATCTAAAGTTATGCCTTAAGGCTTAACTTGATTAATTTTGAAATCTAAAGTTATGTCTTAAGGTCTAACTTGACTAACTTTAGAATATAAAGATAGGTTTTAAGATATAACCTGACTAACTTTGGAATCTAAAGTTATGGCTTAAGCCCTAGTTTGACGAACTTTGAAATATAAAGATAGACCTTAAGACTTAATTTGACTAACTTTGGAATCTTAAGTTATGTCTTAAGGTCTAACTTGACTAACTCTATGTCTTAAGATCTAACTTAACTAACTTTGGATTCTTAAGTTATGTCTTAAGGTCTAACTTGACTAATTTTATGTCTTAAGACCTAACTTAACTAACTTTGTAATCTTAAGTTATGCTTAAGGCTTACTAACTTTGAAATATAAAGATAGGCTTTAAGTCTAACTTGACTAACTTTGAAATCTAAAGTTATGCCTTAAGACCTAACTTTGGTTTGATTTTAAATTTTACTTTTTTGTATACTTGTAATAATTGGGTTTTATATGTTTATGCAATGCATAGATACCGTGGAATTTGTGCATTTTAATGGGGGAGGGGATGGGGTCTAATTAAGTGACAAAGATCACTGGAAAGAGGCGCTTGGAAGTTTTTGAGGGGCCAAAGAAGTTTTTGGTTTAGGAAGAAGGCGTCAATAAATAGCAGTAGTAAAAATTTACTTGATGAACACATGAATGATTGGAAAATGCCAATCCAGGAGTTCAAAAGGCATACAAAATGTTAGAAACAAAGATAACGAGAGCAATCACGGGGGCATACAAGTAAATTGAAGATATATGATTGGAAAATGGAACTTACCTTTTCTTCTGAGTTATCACTTGAAAAAAATAATAATTAAAAACGAACTCGTATTAGCTTTTACACAACCATATTAATTTAGGTAATGTCATTATTTGGAGTTTGTTCTTGGAGGCTATGAAGAGAAGAGAGCTCTTCCACCATTGATAGAATAAAAAGGAGAATGATATAAATTAAAGACCACTCCTTTTGAAGGGAACTCAGCGCAAAAACTTGAATTTTAGCGTTGTGTAGTTCAATTGTATTTTATAGAACTTATAAAATATGTTTTTTGGAGTTTCATTTGCTTGATATAACTATGATAAATAAAAGAAAAAGCTCCTATTAGTTGATTTGGTAACTTAGCAAATTATAAGAAAATTAATTAATTAAGTTTGAGTTCGGCGGGTTGGATTAGTTATGATCCATTGTTGACCCAAATTAGTCCCTTTTTTTTTACCAAAGAACCCGCAGTCACTACTCTTCGAGTGCGCTCTGGGTAAACCTCAGATTGACGCAATAGCCTGCAAACTACGTCAGCCGTTTAACCACACTTGGCAAGTCATGTGTGACAGACTCAATCAAGAAGGTTTATGCAGGGGATCGAACTCGTGATCTTGCGATCGTACTCTTCTTCTGGCCATCACATTCTGCATGCGGGTAAATTAGCCCCTTCTTGACCCTAGTAAACATTGGACATGTTATTGCACAATCCATTTAATTAATGGAGAAAGGATACAAATGGTGATCCAGCCCAAACTATTGACAACCGAATGACCCAAGAAGTTTTAAAATATTTTTTGGTCTTTTTAAAATAATTTCATTTTCAACCTTTTTTCAACTACTTTTAGCATATGTATGTAAATTGTATCATTGTTGTATAGAAAATCTATCATATGTATAGAAACTGTATTATTATTGTATAGAATATGTATCTCTACAATTTGTGTTTAGAAAATGTATCATTATTGTATAATTTCTGTTTAGTAAATGTATAATCAACGTATATTTACTAATTATACACATAATACATGTTTTGAGATATTTTTTGAAGACTCAATCAACGTATACTTACTAATTATACACATATTATACATGTATTGAGATATCTTTTGAATACCTTTAGTGAAAACTTTTTGATCTTTGATAAATTTAGTCGCCGCAAAATATTTTTGTAGTAAACCTTTTTGAGTCAGCCACAAAAAAATCTTAATTTTTTTTGTAGCGAATGGGCTGCTGGGCTAGCGCCTGTAAAATAATTTGTGTCTAAATGTCATATCACAATGGCCAAACAAATTCCTAATGGCTGGTAGTGCCCTTTTCCCTTTTTTATTTTTATTTTTATTTTTATAGTTCAGTTTTGCGCTGCGCCGACTACTTATTGGTATTATCAGAGCGTCCCGAAATGTAGCACCAGTCATTCAACACTATTACCAGTAAATCGCGGGATGTGTTCCGTGGCGATTCTGAGGCGTCTAACCGATCAATAGACATGTTCAATTCTCCAACATGCGAGTTACTGTCTTTGCGGGAATCGAACCCACGTATCGCCCAAGAGTTTTATAAGCGCACTTTGCAACAAAAAATGCATATATGGTTGATGTAGTCTTTGGGCGGGCACTTCAATTTAAACTAAAAATATAATAGAAATAATCTTTTTAAAGAATATATATTTATACTAACTTCATACTCCACATCTATTGATTGAAAATCCTGAATTTGCCCGTGGTAATAGGTATTCAAAATCCATTGATGATTTGTTGTGGTTATGGTGGTCCTCCTTACAATTATAATTCCAACATAACGTGTCGCCAAAGTGGGTGTACTCTGTGCGAGGAAGGCTCTGCATATGTCAGCTGGGATGGAGTTCACTACACTGAGTTTGCCAATTCAATTGTTGCCTCCAAAATACTCTCTACAAATTATTCCACTCCTCCTCTAGACTTGCATCACTTTTGTACCTAGATAATACTACTTCTATGTTGCTTGTGTCACAAAGAACTCTTTTTTCTTTCTTTATTATAATTGTAAGAGAACAATATCACTATCATATTAAGAGTATTTGACTGTTAACCGGATGTATATTCAACTATTATATTACTTCTAAATGGCTAATGCTAGACTTCAGATTAAAAGAAAGTCGGAAAACCTTTTCGTTGACATTTCCTTTCATACGGTCATTCCATTCGCTCCTTTTGGTAAAAAAATCGCGTCAATTCTTGTTAGGCATCAAATCCATTCAATATTAGCAATTGGTCAGAATAAGAGAGAAAACATGGCATATAGATACTAAAATAAGTAATAATTAAATACCATTTCTATCCACGTTCCACCAGATGCACGATACTCTTGGAAAGAAGGGAATGGTACTTATATACGCTTAACGCTTAGTTTCACTTAAGTATAGTATTCTTTCATTTTTTACATATGATCTATTTATAGCAGTCAACTAATGTGAAAGAAACATTAAAGGATGAACGGTCTTTTTAAAATGTCTTGAACAATCCTTCAAGTTAACTTTTGAGATTGAATTACACACTTAAATCACAGTTCATATAAGAACGTTTCGGATGTTGGGTCCTATAATAAAATTATCCATGTGGCGTGACAGAGAGCAAATCTAAAGTCAACATGTCTATGTTAATATTTTGAAAATTTAAGGTCAAATCAGCCTAGGGGAGGTTTGGAAAGTTTTATGTCGTCTAAATGAAATGTACGTATAGTATTAGTAGGATACGTCATATCGTGAAGAAAAGAATGCCGACAATTTGAACTTTAAAACTAGACGGTCCGTTTTAATTTTCGAGTGAAACAAATTGCTTTACAATGTCAATGTGGGTTAATTGTACGTTGAATTGTTGATTTGACGATACTTTAAAAGCACAATAATTGATTGATGAGAGGGTGCGTATTGGATCAATCAAAGAGGAAGCCAACCCACTTAGCACTCAAATAGTAAAGTCAAGGGTGGAGATGGAGGATCATTGATGTATCTACCAGCTTTATTTAACACGTGGCTCCTTTATCACCCTACAAATTACAACAAGAGTTACAGTCCTCAAATTTTTGGGGAGAAAAGAGGGTGCCAGACAAAATCATTTGTTTTGCAATTCCAACACCAAAAAAGATGGGAAGAAATATGATTAAAGTCTAAAGGAAGAAGGGATTATTGTTGATGAAAACATGAAGGAAGGAAACCAAATAAGTGGGGTGCATGCTTTAATTTTGGCTAATTGTGAACTTTCGGTATTGCTATTATTTCTCATAATGCCATATATATTCATGCATGAGATGGAGAAGCTGATAGTGGAGGTTCCTCCCTTGTTTCGAATCACCTAATTAAAGCAAATATTTATATTTGGCATGCACTTGATATTGGCACTGAAGTTTTTTTTAGTACTAGATATGAATTCAGAATTTAGACTCGAGAGTTTAAAGTGGAAAATATATTGTATTGGGTGAAAAATGTATGAGGTGGAATCAACGTATTCGAAGGTTTAGAGGACCCGGAGATATCCTACTGCCATTTCACACTCCCACCAACTCCTATCACATTTGTCGGTCTCGATCAGAACGCCGCGACACGCGTGGGCTGAAGGACGTCAGCAGGGTCACGTCATCACAACTTTTACGACTAAAATAGTCCAGTCTTGACTTATATACGTAAAAGTTAGGAAGGAAGTAAGATCTATCTTGTGTCTCACTTTGTAATCCTAATATTATTTTCTCTCAAAGCAATATACACGGAGATTCATCGACTATTTACTTACTTTTGCTTGAATCTTAGCTTGTTAATTATTTTTGCCTTACTTATCATTCTTACATATTTATTTTCACTACTTAAACCGGACTCGTTAAGGAGTTTCTTGGATTTGATATGACTCACTTGTCTTCAAACCCTAGAAATCAAATTTCTAACTGAATTTTTAGTTAGAACCGATTTCACCGGTAAACAGATATGAATTCAGATTTCACCGGTATGTGTGTATATATATTAAATTTAAAATATAAAATATATTATTTGAGTGCAAAAGATCAGTAAGTTGACATGTTGGGTAAAAAACTATTAGTAAATTTTAATGAGTGGTATGATGCTCAATTTCAACCTTTTAAATTGGAGTTTGCAGAAAGATTGAGCTACAGTAAAATAATGATATCAGTAATATCTAATGTTTAAAATTAGAAAATGCGCCAATCAAATTGCGTCAAATCATGGCATTAGGGACGCCATAGTAATAACATAGAGGAATGAATGTAAAGAATTCATATAACAGAACACTTTCCTATCTAAAAAAAAAGGGGGGGTTCGATGAAAGATATGGAGGTCTTAAATTCGAAGTGAACTTTTTATTTGCATGTTCTTGGGAAAGAAATACAGAAATTAAAAAGATTATTCCCTAGTGCTATTAAGACGTAATTGATTGATTAAAGTTACGATATAATTAGTCGGAAGCACCAAGTATGATCTCAACTATTGTAGGAGCACTGTTTTAGTCATGTGGTTAACTACTATCTACGTACTTCTCGCATCGTTTGATACGTCGCACTAGACTGTATTAATTTTATTGGACTGGACTATATTGGACTGAACTGTATTAATATATAATAAATGGTATTAGAGTATTAATATATATTTAATTGATTGTATTTTTTTTTTTTTTTTTATTTTTAGTACAGTCCAGGGGAGAATCACCTGCTAGATGAGTCTCAAAAATGGCAGTTGGACTGTACTATTTTTAGAAATAGTACAGTCCAGTGCGGCTGAAAACGTCTACCAAACACTGTATTATTTTTTTTGTTCAGTACAATCCAATTTAATACAACATACCAAACGTGCCCTTATGATATTAAAATATTACTACTATGAACTAATTTAGCATATGCAACTTGAGCATCCAATATTACGATATTACACATGTAAGTGGTGTAACATTTAACTGAATTATTAGTCTGCTTTATCTTGATGTTATTTTATTGATAGAAGCTCTTCACCATGATTGCACTCCTCCAAATAAAGTATATGATTCATTACAAGAGCACATACAAATGTGTTGGTTTTGGTACCTTTGATTGGCTAAAAACATGAATGGAAAGAGAAAAAAGATTCCTTCGCAAACTTTAAAATAAATTAAGATATTAATTTAGTACGATGGCTTTGTAAAGCATTAGATGGGGGCTTCATTCGCAACATTTAAATAATTTGGAGGTGCAAACATATTGTTAGTAAAATTCTTAAATGGTCATCTATAAATTTTCATAGTTGATCAAACAAATCAGCAACAATAGCAGAGCATTAGGTACTCGAAGGTTTAAACAAAAAACTTGCTAAAAGTACCCCCATTAAAGAAAGATTTGGGGAAAGAAAGGAAACACACCTGGTTTCAGGAAGTAGAATTTTCTGCCTGGCCAACTCCCCACAAAAAGTCGTCAAATAGTAAGTACTCCTAAAATACTGTTATATTTCTCAAATTTAACTATGATTGAAAAAAAAAATACTAGAGTGGAATGAGTACATAGAATTTATTTTTAATTAATTTAACTATTTTAAAATTATGTTAGGTGTACATTTGAAACATTTCAATTGTTCAATGGTGTATTTTAAATTATTATAATTGTTGTCGAATATGCGCTTTATCCTTCCAACCGAAAGAACGTAAGAAATAATCTCTTGATTATTCTTATTAATAAAAGACATATATATACAAGTTACAATGGAAAAATTCTTTTCCCTTTCTACATCTAAATTCTTATTCTATAAAGAGACTAACTCTACAATTATGGTAACACTACAATAAACGAATTATGGTAAAAGAATAATTACAAATATACAAAGTGCATTGGGCCCATCACTGTCTATACAAATTGTGATCGCTTAACACACCCCCGCGGTGACAATGAGAGGTCTTCGTACGCTAAGACTGTCTCTAAAATATTCAAAAAGGACCGAGGGAAGACCATTTGTAAAGATGTCTGCAATTTGGTATCTTGAAGAAACATGACAGACGCGTACTTGCCCTTTTTCTACCTTCTCTCGAACAAAGTGAATATCCATCTCTATGTATTTAGTACGCTGGTGCTGAACTGGATTACCAGAAAGGTAGATGATACTTATATTATCACCATACACCAAGGTAGCTTTCTCAATAGGACAATGAAGCTCTAACAATGGATTTCGTAACCAACATGACTTAGAAACCACATTGGCTACCCCTCTATACTCGGCCTCTACACTTGAACGTGAAAACGTTGATTGACGCTTGGCAGACCATGAGACCAAGTTATTACCTAAAAACATGCAATAGCCAGACGTAGACCGTCTGGTGTCAGGACAACCACCACAATCAACATCTGTGTAAGAGACAAGTATAGACGTCGATGAGGGATACAAATGCAAACCATACTCAAGTGTTCCCTGAATGTACCTCAGAATGCGTTTTAGCGCATTCATATGTTCAACTTTGGGATCATGCATAAACAAACACACCTGTTGTACGGCCTATATAATATCAGGTCGCGTGAACGCCGATATCTTGGCGCGCCGCAATCGCGATAGGGTCGATCCTCATATGGAGAGTCAGCTGCAGCACCTAACTTGGGTTTAGTATCAACTGGAGTGGAAGTGGACTTACAGGATGACATCCTAGCCCTCTCAATGATCGCTGTTGCATACTTCCTCTGTGACAAGAACAATCCGCCCGCATGACGAGTGACTACAATCCCTAAAAAATAACTCAATGGGCCCAAGTCCTTCACGGCAAACTCAGAACTGAGCATTGTCATAATCGACTTTCGCAAAGCATCAGAAGAGGCAGTCAAGATAATATCATCAATATACAACAATATATAAGCCATGGAAGACCCTCGATGATATATGAATAATGAATTATCAGATCCGCTATGCGAAAAACCCATAGTCGAAACAAAATAAATGCATTGCAAATGAACCATCAGAATTTTCTTTATGAACAAAAATCCACATATACTGAATAATATTAACACCAGATGGATGGGGTACCAACTCCCACATCTTATTATCAATAAGAACAGTATATTCTTCGGTCATGACAATTTTTCAATTAGGGTCATTTAAGGCAGACACATGATTACGGGGTAAGGGGGATTTAAGAATATTAGAATTCAAATTAAAATGTGTCTTTGGTTTAAAAATACCCCGTTGACTACGAGTGACTGGACCATGACTCTGGGGTGAATTTTGGGATTTTTTGGGATTTTAGAAAATCACCAGTTGGAAGCCATGCGCCAGGCGCGAGTCGCGGCGCGTAAGAGGCTGCAGACTCATTGGATATTAGGAGTCGCGGTGCCTGCATGCGGCCGCGCACGACTCGAGTGTTTTGGCGTCGTGGCTCCTCAATGCAGGGTCGCGGCACTGATGACGGGTTTAACGTATTTTCTGGCAAACCTGAAAAATGACGGAGAACATAGGGGGATATAATATCATCCAAAAAATCATAAGAACTAGGCACGAGTTTTAATACTTTAGAAAAGGGAAATTGAGATTCATCAAAGAGAATATGACGACTAATGATGATTCGTTTAGAGGACAAATCAAAATATTTATAACCACGCTGATTTGACGGAAAACCCAAAAATACACAAGGAGTATAACGTTCCTGAAGTTTGTTGATTGTAGTGGATGGAAACAGTGGATAACATAAGCATCTGAAGACCCTAAGATAAGTGTATGACGGAGTCTTATTGTATAACACTTTTAGAGGGGATGAATATGTCAAACCTTTAGAGGGAAGAATATTTAGGAGATCGGTAGCCATTTGTAGTGCATGATGCCAAAATATTGGAGGAATAGAAGAATGAACCAATAAAGTGAGGATAATATTATTAATGGTACGAATTTTTTGCTCAACTTTCCCATTTTGTGAAGATGTATGAGGACAAGAAAAATGAAAATTTATTCTATTTTGAGCACAAAACTCCCTAAATTCCCCATTATCATACTCTTTGACATTATCACATTGAATGTTTTTGACTTCCCGTTCAAATTGTGTTCTTATGAAGGTTTTATGAAGATGGAAAAAACTTAAGATTTTTCGCAATTGGAAACGTCCATAAATATTTAGTATAATCATCTAAGAATAGAACATAATAACGATGACCCATAAAACTAAAAACCGGAGATGTGCATAAATCACTATGAATAATTTCAAATGACATAGAAATATTCGAATTTGAAGCTACAAATGGTAATTTAATAATCTTTCTCAAAGCACAGGATTGAAAAATTGGAGTACTACGCATACTCTTACAAGAAATAAACTTATGTCTATCTAACGAAGATAAAATAGACGACCTCGGATGACCTAGACGAGCACGTCACAAGAAAGGAGCAAGAGCTACAAAGGTGGATGCCATAGTTTGACGCGAGACACTGGGACTTGGTGTGATTGAATAGAGGTCCTCCCCATTGTTACACCTCATGAAATGACTCCCCGTTTTGAAATCCTTCACAGAAAATCCAAATGGATCAAAATTAAAAGAAACTCAGTTATCAGTTGTGAATTTTCTGACAGATACCAAATTTTTAATTAATTTTGGGGCATGAGGATATTTTTCAGGACAAGTGGTAGATGAGGAGGAGACAAGATTTTATGACCATAACCCTTAATTGGAATAGAATTGTCATTACCAACAGTTATACCACGATTAATGCTCAAATTGAAATAAGACGAGAGAGTACCTTGATCGGATGTCATGTGGGTAGTGGCGTCGGTGTCCATGTACCAATTAGGGTCCGGTTGAGTTAAGCCAAGTGTGTGCGTCATTTGCCTGTCGGTCGATGCGAGTGTGTCCCACTGCGTGGTGGGCCTGATGGGGGCGAGGCTCAAGTATACTAGACTGCTGGGACTGCCCATACGCTGGTCTGAACCGTGGAGTCTGGATTGGGGAGAAGCTAGGCCGCGGTGCGTATACGGGCTGGTACTGAGGCGCTGCGGCGTTGTAAGGTTGCGTCGTGACGTTGTAAGGCTGAGCCGCGGCACTGTTAGGTGCTGGGACCCACTGCCACTGACCAGGGGGCCCTGTGGGTTCCAAGATTGCTGCTGTTGTTGTTGCTGACGGTTGCCCCCGTTGTTGCCGCCACGATTCTTGCCATTATTCTTCCAATTCTGGCCTTTCTTACCACCCCCGTTGTTGTGATTTTGGGTCACATTGGTCGGATTGAAAGGAGAAAAATTGGAAAAAAAAGCAGTCATCATACCGACAGGACTGGCCCCAATTGCTACTTTCTTAGCCAAATCGGCTTCTTCCAAAGTGAGCATAGAACATGCTTGATAAAATCCTGGCAGGGGGTTACTCTGACGAATAACTGAAGCAACACCGCTATAGGCCTCTGACAGGCCTGCAACTATCTGAAGAACTAGACGACTATTAAAAATAGGAGAACCCACGTTGCTGAATTGGTCTGCCAAGTCGTTGAGACGTTTGCAATAAGAAGAAACGTTTTGAAAATTCACCATAGCCACCTGTGAAAATTCCTGCTCAAGGATAACAATCCGAGAATGACTGTTATCTTGGAATATATCTCGCAATCGATCTCACACCGACATAGCTGTGGAGTTGGGTTCCATAATCGTCTGCAAAAGGTCCAAGAAAATAGTGGCATAAATCCACTGAAGAACCTTGGAATCAAGCATGTCCCATAATTCTGGGTCTGCTTCTTTAGTGAGCACAATAGATGTAGACGCCTTATCACTCTCCTTTGAAGGAGTTGGAAGAATGATATGATGAAGAACTTGATGTGCTTTAACATGAATCTTGAACAACTCCGCCCACGTCCCATATTGGACGTTTCCAAGATCAAGAAAAATAGGGATGACGCTCTTGATGTTAGAAACTGAGAGGGCTGGATGAAAATTGTTCTTATCAGCCATAGGGAATAGAACAACAAGATTCAGAGAAAGAAATTTGAGAGAGGAATTTGGAGGGGAAGATACTCGGTTTTTGTTAAAAGGGAAGCACAAAAAATCGAGAACTTTAGTGCCAAAAATCCGAAAACTAGAGAAGAAGTTTGAGGAGCGGAAGCGAGGTAAAGAGAACCTAGACTCTTGATACCATGAAAGAATGTAAGAAATAATCTCTTGATTATTCTTATTAATGAAAGACATATATATACAAGTTACAATGGAAAAATCATTTTTCCTTTCTACATCTAAATCTCTATTCTATAAGTAGACTAACTCTACAATTATTGTAACACTACAATACCAATTATGATAAAAGAATAATTACAAATATACAAAAGGGCTGCCGTGGGCCTCACTGTCCATACAGTCCACTGTTTAACACCAACAAAGATGCATATGTGTATGCAACCTAAATATTTCCTTTGACGAGAAAACAAAGAAAACCAAATTTAAAATTATCTATTCAAGAAAATAAAATACGTGGAGTTAAAAAAGCAAAGATTAATTTTATTTGAAGACCGAAAAAACTATTTTTGATAATTCACTCGTTATCTTTGTTAACTTATAATTATCGGAGTTAGGTCAATATAATCTTAAAGAGTGACTAGCTAATGCGTCACTTATTATATAGGGTTTTGTGGTCGGTATGTGACCCTTCCATGGCAAAGGTGTCTTTGGGCCGGGTGACCTCGTATGTAGTTCCTAGGGGTTGAGATGATAGGATTAGTCCACTAATGTTTTTTCTTTTTCTTTTGCCACATTTCACTCAAAGGTTAAAGGGGTTTATATGTATATAGACGCAATTGTGACAGTGTTACAATTATTTAAATCCCTTTTAATCTATGATTTTATTCCAAATCTTACTACTTTGATCCTAATGGAGAGACTTTCCTATTAGAGAGACTTGATACACTAATTTTATTTTTAGTGTATAGTACTTCTTGATATTTTTATTTCAATAGTTATGTCTTATGTCGAGTGGATAAAAGATACATATGCAGCAACAAATGTAATAAGTTAAAGCATATCCTATTATACGCAGTCTTACCTTATATTTCTGTAAGAGGTTGTTTCTGCTGCTTGAACCTGTGACTTTCAGGACACATGACAACAACTTTACCAGTTACTCCAAGACTCCTTTCCAATAGAATATTTTCCGAATAATCTTTCATTAATTGTATATCATCCAGTGAGAAGTTATTTGTAGGAGGGGATTTCATTGGACATATCGGATCACTTCCAGGGGTTATGACAACATGCATGGAGGCTTTGGACTCGAGGATAGGAACGGGGGATGTGTCTCACTTTTGGAGTTCGCTAGACTTGTGGGATGGTGATAGCCAATTCGAGGTTCTTGAAGAAGGAGGAACACTTGGTGACTTTCCGTAGTTCGGTGGCTAAGACTCGTATAGACTTTTTGCTCCTTAGGAAGGTTGACAAAGGTCTTTGTAAAGACTGCAAGGTTATTCTGAAGGAGGATATTACAACCCGACATAAGCTTTTGGTGATGGATTTAGAGATCAAGTTGGAGAAGAAGAAGGGGGTAGTGGATGACAGGTTAAGAATCAAATGAGGGAGTTTGACCATGGCTAGTGCAAAGGATATGAGGGAGAGGTTGATGGTCAAAGGGGCTTGGGGGAGTATTGGAGATGCGACCAATATGTGGGACAGGACGACCAATTGCATTCGGGAGGTAGCTAGAGAAGTGTTAGGGACCTCGCGGGGTAACCGTGGTGGGTATCGAGGGGAATGATAAAGTTCAAGAGAAGGTGGAAGCGAAAAAAATTGCATATATGAAATTGGTAGAAAGAAATGATGAGATGGAGAAGTGGATGAATAGGGAACTGTATAAGATGACGAGGAAAGAGGCAAAACTAGCTGTTACGGCGGCGAAAATGACGACTTTTGAACGCATGTATCTGGAATTAGAGGAGAAAGGCGGAGATAAGAAGTTGTATAGAGTAGACAAGGCATGAGAGAGGAGGGACCGTGACTTGGATCACGTGAGGTGAATCAAGGACGAGGACGACAAAGTACTGGTGGAGAAAGTGCATATTAGGCGGAGGTGGCAGTCTTACTTCCATAAACTCTTGAATGAGAAAGGAGAGACATTGTGCTGGGAGATTTGGAGCATTTTGGTATGTACTGAGATTTTAGGTATTGTAGAAGCATTAAGGTTGAGGAGGTTAAGGGTGTTGTTCGTAGGATGCGCAGGGGACGAGCGACCGGGCCTGATGAGATCACAGTTGAACTTTGGAAGAGCATAGGCAAGGCAGGTTTGGAGTGGATGATTGAGTTGTTTAACATCATTTTTAAGACAACATGAATGGCCGAAGAATAGAGGTGTAGTACAATGATTCTCTTGTACAAAAACAAAAGTGATATCCAGAGTTGCAACAACTATAGTGGTATCAAGCTGCTGAGCCACACCTTGAAAGTTTAGAAAATGGTCATGGAGATTATGGTGAGGAGATGCGTGTCTATTTTTGAGAACCAGTTTGGATTCATGTCGGGGCGTTCGACTACTGAAGTCATTCATCTTATTAGGAGGTTGGTGGAACAGTATAGGGAGAGGTAGAAAGATTTACATATGGTTTTTATCGACCTTGAGAAGGCATACGACAGTCCATTGAGAGGTTCTATGGAGATATTTGGAGGTTAGAGGTGTACATGTGACATACAATAGGGCGATCAAAGATATGTATAATGGAGCCAAGACTATAGTACGTACAGTAGGAGGAGAGTCGGAGCACTTCCCAGTGATGATGAGGATGCACCAGGGATCAACTTTTAGCCTATTCCTATTTGTCCTGGTGATGGACAGACTGATGCGACAAATTCAATGGGAGGTACCATGGTGTATGTTATTCGCAAACGATATAGTCCTAATTGACGAGACTCGCAGCGGAGTGAACGCAAAGTTGGAGGTTTGGAGATAGACTTTGGAATGTAAAGGGTTCATGTTGAGTAGGACCAAGACAGGTTATTTGGAGTGCAAGTTCAGCAATGGGAGCGACCCTGAGACAGGCGTGGAGGTGAGGCTTGATCAGTGTATTTTATATACATCTTTTGAGTCATTTTTAGTTAGTATTTTACTCATTTCATTTATGTTTAGTATAACATTAGGGTCGTTTTCCTTTTTCTTTGTGTCACAGCGGTCAGAAATGGATAAATGACAAAAAAGAGATGAAATGAGCATAAATGAGATAGAATTGCACACAAAGGGGCCAATAACTGAATTCTAAGAAATCCCGGGAAGTATAGAGGAGATTAGACGAAGTCCGGACGAAAAAAAGGACGACGAAATGAAAATCCGCCAGAAAAACGCCACCGGCGCCGCGGCGCTGAATGTTCCGAAAGTTGATTTCGCTGCAGGTTTTTCAGCGCCGTGGCGCCAGTCTGCAGGGCCACGGCGCCGACGCGGAATTTCTGAGTTTTGGGCCGAATTTGACACGTTTTCAGAGTCCAAAAGGGATAACTTTTCCTACCTACATAATCCCAAACTCTTGACCTAAAGGATTCTTGGGCTATATATATTCTCTACATCATTCTCTAAAAGGGGATTCATCCATCCATTGTACATACAACACAACTTATGAGGCTAAGATTAGAGGTTTTTCAAGTATTTTCTTTTCTTTCTTTTTGCTTTGTTTATTTCAGTTCATGTATGAAGATTGTATTAGTTCTTAGCGTGACCATGGCTAGGAGCTAATTACTTATGTTACACCCCGTAGTTTCAGGGTATGTATATGGGGACGTACGTGTCACGACCCGACCCCGGGCCGCGACTGGTGCCCTACATGGGCACCCTTACAGGTATACATCAGAGATAATCAGCGGAACACACATCATACTTATAAAATAATTCAACAAGAAATAAACAACAGGTTAGCCGATAAGGCTACCTCCCTGGACATATATATACATAGGTCAGTACAACAGGTACCGAGTATGGAACATAAATAAGGTATAGTAAACAAATCATAACTGTACAAAAGAATGGCAGGGGCAAGTATATAAAAATAAATATCAGATCCTACCGTGTCATTACAATCTCGTGAACTTAATCGCACTTTATTATCTTTTCCCATTTTTCAATAAGAGTTATAGTCAAATTCTTACGTACATACTTAGGAAAAATCATCGAGTTCATAAACGTATAACTTACGTATCTTGCATAACATAATCTGGCCCTTTTTTGAGGGACACCTCATTTTGGAGTTCAATTTGATTATCCATACGTGATAATGTAACCCGACCCATTTGCGATACACGACGAATTCATAAGAATCTTCCCACGAATGTATACTGCCCGGCCCATTCTGGGACGCGATAAAATCATGAAAGTCTGCCCATAAAGGTATACTGCCCAGTCCATTCCTGGGACGCGATAAAGTCATATAGTCTGCCCATAAAGGTATACTGCCCGACCCATTCCTGGGATGCGATAATGTCATATAGTCTGCCCATAAAGGTATACTGCCTGTCCCATTCCTGGGACGCGATAATGTCATATAGTCTGCCCATAAAGGTATACTGCCCGGCCCATTCCTGGGACGCGATAATGTCATATAGTCTGCCCATAAAGGTATACTGCCCGGCCCATTCCTGGGACGCGATAATGTCATATAGTCGCCCATAAAGGTATCTTGCCTAACCCATTCTCGACGCGATAAAGTCATCTTTACATAACATTTTAAATCCTCTTTTCACTTCTTCTGAAGTCGTTATAACAACTTCCCATAAAACTATTATAACAACCTTTTCACTTTAGAAAACTTAAGGCACTTTTATTCCTTATTACTTTAGGGAAAATTAAACCCAAAAGTACTACGTACATACGTACTTAAAAAGAATCTTAAAACTCCTTCTTTTTTTAAATCAATAAACTTCTTCTTTTGAAAACTCAAGTTACATTCTCTTTTGAAATCAAGTCTCTTAACTTTTGAAATAAATCATAGAAACCATACTTTTTAAATCAAGTCATTTCTTCCTTTAAGAATCAAGTCCCATAACTTGAAAAATAAAGTCTCGTAACTTTTTAAGAAATCAAGGTTCATAGTCTTAAAACTTCATAACATAAACTCTTTTAATTTAAGTAGTATATACTTTTATGAGTTGTGAATAGGTTATACTCGTTTATAACGATCTTATTAAAGCAGTCATGATCTAGAAAATGTAATACAATTTTGTCTTATCTTAGTTTCTATGCAGATGGAGAATTCTACTCATTTTAATATAATTGATTGTCGATACATTTTCTTTTATTAACGCTGCAATGGCTTGTTCGATACTTATTCTCATTCGTGCAGTAAATTAGCAAAGTCAACTCGATTCCAAATACTTCATAACGACTCTTACCAACATCCCCCATAAGACTTGGTAAGAACTTAGGATAACTTAGACCTACCTTTTACATAGAGTAAATCAACATACATACCTCTTAACTTCTAAGAGTAGAATGAATCATAAAATAATACTACATGTATATTTCATACGTAGAATCATGCCAAAATAAGGAAGAGGTTCACATACCTCGCGACGAATATCGACAAGTAGCAAAATGCTCCGAAGTACTTTAACTTCATCGGCTATTCCTTAAGCCAAGTAGACTATGCTACACGTAGTACTTCAACCTATAATGACGATAGCACTTCTATCAATATCATAGTTACTTAGTATAAGATTTATACCAAATAATGCCCTCTAATTCTACCGAAATTCGGACAGCACTTCCTTTGTTTCTATGTACTTTTCCACCTTTTCCAAGGCCCGTATTCATCAACCAAAACGCCACATTTAAGGCACAACCAACTCAGCTAATCAAAGGGGATTACACGCCCAACAGGACGTGTAAAATTCTGCCCCAAAACCATACCAAAACAGCCCCTAAAACAGTCCATAATTACTATAACGAGGGTGGAATGTGAGGCCTTTCAACGCCTTTTCACACCCTTATTCCTTCGGGGTTTTCATTAGCAATATACTACATTAAACATGAAATATAGGGGCTGATTTTCCAGCATACAACACGTCTAAAACAGTCCCTAAAAACTGCACGACAATAACCAACATTTTTATAGATTCTACGGCCAACAACTAAAATCCGATAACTCTTTCCTTAATCCTTTTTATTCCAATTCGAGTTCCAAAACTTCTACATAAGTTATAACAACTTATTAACAACAATATTAATCCATTATAACATGCAATAGGTGAAGATAACAACGACAATAACCAACGAATTCCATTTACACCAAATCTGTCCCAAATCAGTTTTAGCCCCAAAAATGGCTCAAACACTTTTTATTCTTCATTCCTTTTTAACACAAGTTCATCCATACATTATAACAATAAGTAATATCCAATTAATTTAAAAGAAGAAGGACTTTTACCTCATTGTTTGCCCAAAAATGCCCCAAAACAG
Organism: Przewalskia tangutica; assembly: GCA_029844215.1. Lineage (NCBI taxonomy): Eukaryota > Viridiplantae > Streptophyta > Magnoliopsida > Solanales > Solanaceae > Przewalskia > Przewalskia tangutica. The sequence continues at coordinate 36,521,567 of CM056731.1, read as the reverse complement.
TCCGGTCTTTATTGGTCCGCAGTTTTCGTTTCGCTCCACTTCTTCAGTTCCAATCACATATATGTATCCCCTACAACCTTAGGATCAACTTCTCTTCACGTTTCGCTTCCAAAAAGTCGACGGAAAACCCTAGGGTTTCATTCTATTTTCGGCCCAACCTAAATTTAGGGGTTAAGGGTGCTTAATCTTGGAAAGAAAATACTTTGATCTTGATTTTGTCTTTGGATATGGGGATTTCGAATTGCTCTAGGTTTTTGGAGAGATGAGGGTTTGTATGGATGAATATATTTTGTTCTAAGTCTTCAAGACTTATCTATATAAAGGTGTGTGGAGTCTTCACAAGACAAGTGGGGAGGGCACTTGCTAACCTCCTATTGGCCAAGTATTTCTTCACAAACAAATTCATCCACACTTAGTTATTTTTCATCCCATTTCGATGGACATGTAACATAGTATACCAAGACTTAATAAATCCACTAAGTCCATAATTCTAATGAAAAATAATTCCATTACTAGAATTAATTCTTGTCATCACATTAAACTCGAAAATTTTCCGTATAAGGAAATGTAAAAATCATTTCCTTTCGACATTCCAATCTTAATTCTATAATCATGTTCTCACTTAGTAGCTATGGAAATACGGGGTGTAACATTCTATCCCCCTTAGAAACATTCGTCCCGAATGTTCCTTCTAAGTCTCCAACTACACATGCACCGGTATAGTCTTCACTACTATACTTACGAAACCCATTTTGCCACATATGGCCACAATATATCACACATGAATATACCTAAGTCAAAGCCAACGAGGAATCAAATCTAAGGTGAGTATCACCACTATTAACTCCCATTTATGGCCTAAAAGGATTCTCCTTTCGTACCTTCTTTAGTCATAACTATAAACACTTCAATTCTTTTAACACTTGTTCGCTTCTTTTCTTACTTGTCGTACTCTTCTCGTACTTCCAAACTTATTCTAGTATACGTACATAATTTCAATCATAGCTTATGTTTTCAAATCCTTGGAGTTACTACATCCAACAAATTAAGACCATTTTTGGCTCTCGCGACCCGGTTCTAGTGGAACGCGTCCACGAACTCGTACAACGATTGACTAGACTTGGACCTTGCACCCTTGTGACCCTATCATATAGCGGGACCACCTCCAACCGATCACACTCCATTCCAGGCTACGGGTTGACCTGTAATCAGCCCACAACCCGACCCATTTTCGCACTTAATTCTCATTCTTTGTCTGAAATAAATCTTATTACCCGAGAAGGCCTTATACATCTAAGGTCTCAGCGGTTATCAATATTCTAAGGTTCACAATTTTTTCTATGCCCCAAGCCTACATTATCGGTCCCCACATACGGGAAATGTAGCTTCTTAATATCTCATAATCATGTTGTCTTACTCACAACAACTCTAATTACTCTATACCATTATTATTCACATAATCACTCAAGCGTACAACACAGCTTAATCCAACAACATGGTATGCTCTCAAATCAATAAAACATGGTCTTTTTTAAGAGTCTATCACAATCTCAGGCCGTTTATTACCTTCTGACTATTCCAAGTCAGTACATACATAAAGCCTAGGTGTGGATTAAATAAACTGTTTCACACCCTCCAAGTATTTATCAAGACTTTACCAACTTATGGTAACTCATAGTCATTCTAGGCAACACACATATGAACCCAAGTAAATACGCTCGTACAGATATACATCATCATAATACCAACTATTCGACAATTTTTACCAACCTGGATACGCAATCCATATAATCCTTCCTGGGCCACTGTTGTCTTTCTCATAGCTGCAACCACAATAATACGTTAGGGAGAGACTACCATAACGACATAGCTCTATTGCACGATCTCAGAGTGAGAAGAAGAGAACCCAATCCTAAATGTACTATAGCCTCCTGTTTATAGATGTGGTGCACAACACACCGATAAGCAAGACTCTACTATACACGGTCTGTAGACATTCTGAGGACTAACTACTCTGATACCACTTTTGTCACGACCCGACCAAGCCGCGATCGTGCCCTACTCCAGGCACCCTACAGTATACATCAGAGATAATCAGCGGAACATACATCATACTTATAAAATAATTCAACAAGAAATAAACAACAGGTTAGCCGATAAGGCTACCTCCCTGGACATATATATACATATATAGCCAAAAGCAGTTACATCCTTTTTCTTTTACAAGCTGACCCACAAGATATGACTACAGACCTCTAAGAGTTTTGACATAACAACTGTGACGGGACAGGGCCCCGCCATACCCTTGAATGTACAACAACCGACAATATCAGGGATCCGAACCAAAGATAAGCCTCCGGAGTGAATGGAGATTTTACCCAAAACTGAACAGAGATCCTAGAGCGAGGATCACCAACCTGTGTACCTAAAACCTGCGGCATTTAACGCACTTCAAGGGGTCAAGACAACAGTAATTAGTATGGAATGTAAATAAGATATAGTAAACAAATCATAACTGTACAAAAGAATGGCAGGGGCAAATATATAAAAATAAATATCAGATCCTACCGTGTCATTACAATCTCGTGAACTTAATCGCACTTTATTATCTTTTCCCATTTTCAATAAGAGTTATAGTCAAATTCTTACGTACATACTTAGGAAAAATTATCGAGTTCATAAACGTATAACTTACGTATCTTGCATAACATAATCCGGCCCTTTTTGGAGGGACGCCTCATTTTGGAGTTCAATTTGATTATCCATACGTGATAATGTAACCCGACCCATTTGCGAGACACGGCGAATTCATAAGAATCTTCCCACGAATGTATACTGTCCGGCCCATTCTGGGACGCGATAAAGTCTTGTAAGTCTGCCCATAAAGGTATACTGCCCAGCCCATTCCTGGGACGCGATAAAGTCATATAGTCTGCCCATAAAGGTATACGCCTACCATTCTCGATGCGATAATGTCATATAGTCCGCCATAAGGTATCTCGCCTCGTCCCATTCCTGGGACGCGATAATGTCATATAGTCTGCCCATAAAGGTATACTGCCCGGTCCATTCCTGGGATGCGATAATGTCATATAGTCTGCCCATAAAGGTATACTGCCAGACCCATTCCTGGGACGCGATAATGTCATATAGTCTGCCCATAAAGGTATACTGCCCAACCCATTCCTGGGACGCGATAAAGTCATCTTTACATAACATTTTAAATCCTCTTTTCACTTCTTCTTAAGTCGTTATAACAACTTCCCATAAAACTATTATAACAACTTTTTCACTTTAGAAAACTTAAGGCACTTTTATTCCTTATTACTTTAGGGAAAATTAAACCCAAAAGTACTACGTACATACGTACTTAAAAAGAATCTTAAAAGTCCTTCTCTTTTTAAATCAATAAACTTCTTCTTTTGAAAACTCAAGTTACATTCTCTTTTGAAATCAAGCCTCTTAACTTTTGAAATAAATCATAGAAACCATACTTTTTAAATCAAGTCATTTCTTCCTTTAAGAATCAAGTCCCATAACTTGAAAAATAAAGTCTCGTAACTTTTTAAGAAATCAAGGTTCATAGTCTTAAAACTTCATAACATAAACTCTTTTAATTTAAGTAGTATATACTTTTATGAGTTGTGAATAGGTTATACTCGTTTATAACGATCTTATTAAAGCAGCCATGATCTAGAAAATGTAATACAATTTTGTCTTATCTTAGTTTCTATGTAGATGGAGAATTCTACTCATTTTAATATAATTGATTGTCGATACATTTTCTTTTATTAACGCTGCAATAGCTTGTTCGATACTTATTCTCATTCGTGCAGTAAATTAGCAAAGTCAACTCGACTCCAAATACTTCATAACGACTCTTACCAACATCCCCCATAAGACTTGGTAAGAACTTAGGATAACTTAGACCTACCTTTTACATAGAGTAAATCAACATACATACCTCTTAACTTCTAAGAGTAGAATGAATCATAAAATAATATCACATGTATATTTCATACGTAGAATCATGCCAAAAGAAGGAAGAGGTTCACATACCTCGCGACGATTATCGACAAGTAGCAAAATGCTCCGAAGTACTTTAACCTCATCGGCTATTCCTTAAGCCAAGTAGACTATGCTACACGTAGTACTTCAACCTATAATGACGATAGCACTTCTATCAATATCATAGTTACTTAGTATAAGACTTATACCAAATAATGCCCTCTAATTCTACCAAATTGGACAAAGACTTCCTTTGTTTCTATGTACTTTTCCACCTTTTCCAAGGCCCGTATTCATCAACCAAAACGCCACATTTAAGGCACAACCAACTCAGCTAATCAAAGGGGATTACACGCCCAACAGGACGTGTAAAATTCTGCCCCAAAACCATACCAAAACAGCCCCTAAAACAGTCCATAATTACTATAACGAGGGTGGAATGTGAGGCCTTTCAACGCCTTTTCACACCCTTATTCCTTCGGGGTTTTCATTAGCAATCTACTACATTAAACATGAAATATAGGGGCTGATTTTTCAGCATACAACACGTCTAAAACAGTCCCTAAAAACTGCACGACAATAACCAACAGTTTTATAGATTCTACGGCCAACAACTAAAATCCGATAACTCTTTCCTTAATCCTTTTTATTTCAATTCGAGTTCCAAAACTTCTACATAAGTAATAACAACTTATTAACAACAATATTAATCCATTATAACATGCAATAGGTGAAGATAACAACGATAATAACCAACGAATTCCATTTACACCAAATCTGTCCCAAATCGGGTTTAGCCCCAAAAATGGCTCAAACACTTTTTATTCTTCATTCTTTTTTAACACAAGTTCATCCATACATTATAACAATAAGTAATATCCAATTAATTTAAAAGAATAAGGACTTTTACCTCATTTTTTGCCCAAAAATGCCCCAAAACAAATCTTTATCGTCCGCAGCTGCTTTCGCTCCACTTCTTCAGTTCCAATCACATATATGTATCCCCTACAACCTTATGATCAAATTCTCTTCACGTTTCGCTTCCAAAAAGTCGACGGAAAACCCCTAGGGTTTCATTCTATTTTCGGCCCAACCTAGATTTAGGGGCTAAGGGTGCTTAATCTTGAAAAGAAAATACTTTGATCTTGATCTTGTCTTTGGATATGGGGATTTCGAATTGCTCTAGGTATTTGGAGAGATGAGGGTTTGTATGGATGAATATTTTTTGTTCTAAGTCTTCAAGACTTATCTATATAAAGGTGTGTGGAGTCTTCACAAGACAAGTGGGGAGGGCACTTGCTAACCTCCTATTGGCCAAGTATTTCTTCACAAAAAATTTCATCCACACTTAGTTATTTTTCATCCCATTTCGATGGACATGTAAATAGTATACCAAGACTTAATAAATCCACTAAGTCCATAATTCTTATGAAAAATAATTCCATTACTAGAATTAACTTTTGTCATCACATTAAACTCGAAAATTTTCCGTATAAGGAAATGTAAAAATCCTTTCCTTTCGACATTCCAATCTTAATTCTATAATCATGTTCTCACTTAGTAGCTATGGAAATACGGGGTGTAACAGTACGTACGAGAATACAACAATAAGTTCGAAAAGGAAGAATGATTTGTTTTTCTGACGGAAAATATTCCGAATCTTGTGAAGGAAAAAGGTTTAAAATGGGAATTGGATTCCCAAATTTGGTATTTGAGACTTATGGAATTAATAAGAATTATAGAATTTTATTTCCAGAAGTGGTCACGTGGGGCCCACGGGAAAAATTTATGGTTTTGTGGGGCCTACAATATTTTCGAGATTTTGGCCAATATGGATGTTTTTGGGAGATGAAAATATTTTGGACGAATAGGAGGGTGACACGTGTCACCCCGTGTGGGCCCATGTGGGGCGAAATGGTGTGGACAAGCCAAGTGGCTAAAGTGTGGGCAAGATATTTTGTTGGACAAGTGGACTAGTGGGGCCCACACACAAGTGTCCACAATCTCATCCATACACTTGTATTAATCCTCTCCCTCGATTGCATTATATATACACATAGAGGTGCAAGACTTCTGTCGCGCCCTTTTCCGACCGCGACATTTTCTAAAGCGAATCCTGCTTAATAAGAAGGTTAGGAAATATGCACTAAAATGTTAAAAGGGCTTAAAGATGTTTAAAAATGCTAAAAGTGCTAAAGTTTAAAAATGCTAAAGGGTGCTAATATGCTAAGGGTTCGCGGAGTCGCCACCTAATTAATTTGGGTGAATTAGGACACCTAAATGTTTAACTAGTTTAAAGTAAAACCTTAACTCCATTTTAAGGTCTGCTAAACTCAATGAGATTCTGGGTAAGGGTTCTTTATTAATCTAGAGGGAAGGGGTTAGGCACCCTCTAAGATCCGCTAACTTGCGGTTGTCCTGCCAAACCTAGGGTAATTATTATGTTTAAGAAATGCAAAAATAAAAGCTCTTCCTGCTTAATAAAATGCTAAAATGTTTAAAAGGTGCTTTAAGTATAAAAAGGGGCAAAAGGTGTTATAAATAAATAAAAAGAGCCAAATGCTAAATGTTTAAAAGTGCTTAAAATACTAAAGGTTGCTGAAAGGTATTAAACGCTAGAAGGGTGCTAAAGTATTAAGGACAAAATGTGCTAAAGGTGTTAAATGCCAAAGGGCGATTAAAAGTGCTAAAAAGGGCTAGAAATGCTAAAGAATGCTAAGAGGGTGCTTTGTGGACTAATTATGTGTGCATGCAAAGGTTATTTATAGACTAATTATGTGTCCTGCTGGCTAAATTAATCTTGCTTAACCTACGTGCAGTAAAAAAAATGCTTAAGATGATTTTTTGGGAGTTTAGGAGAAAATTGTTTATGGATTTAACAAATTGTTGGTTTTATGATGCAGGTTAGATTATTTTGGCAGAAATTTAGACATGCATGACAATCTTAAAAAAAAGCAAGTAAGTTTAAGCGATGAACTTTAAATTACCTTCCCCACTTATATGTTTAAAGACCTAATTGCTAGAAGTTCTCCTATTAATTACAAAATTAAATAATAAAACTACAATAAATAAATAAAGGCATAAAAACAAGATAAGAAAGTTAAGAGAGTGAAGGGATTGGAGCGGATGACTCGCCTTATTTGTTTTTCTAGGAGTTTCAAGCGGGAATGCGAACGCGATACGGGTTGCCATTTGAAATGGCTTCATGAGTCTCACGTGAGACTCTTTATTTTGCTCCGATGCGTGCCATGTCAAAATCAAGAAAGATAAGGATTAGTGTATGCTTTGTATCAGCTTATCATATAATGAATGAATGGGCAGTAAATCTAAACATATAAATTTCCTGGCGACGCATTAAGAAGAAAAGCGTGCAAAAGGCTTGGCCCAGACATAAACTTCGCAGGCCCAACATGGCGGACAGAGACATACATATAACTATATGAAGGCAGTGTGAAAGTTATATAATATGGACTGGCCCCGTAGGCATGCGCAGGGATATGCTCAATTTATGATGACCCACTTAACACAGAATGACAAGTGCAAATATCAAAGCAGGGGTATTTAGAGTTGTATCAACATGCTAAATATTCAAATGCAAACTAACCCAAATCCTTTCATTATCCAAGAGTAAACAGAGAATTACTATGCGCGAGATTCGACACAATTCTACACTTGGGCAGTAGATGAGCAGCAACAGACCCACGAGACAGCCCCCAAACAAAGAGATTTTCAGGTTTTAAGAGAAAGGAACAAAGGCAACTCCCAGATATAGTTTTAACATGAGGCAGTCAGTATTCCTGCTGCAGTAAGTGCTCGGATATGCTCTAAATAACCAGTCAGATGCAAACAGTAGGTAGAAACAAAAGTGAGAAGCAAAACAGGGGCATATGGTGGCTGAATACTAACATTCCTCTGTTCAGTCATTTTTAAAGAAAAAGGAGGACATCCTTACATGTTTTACTGCATTTTAACTCAAGGTAAACAGACAAGCATGGAATTAGTCAAGACAGCCTATTAGACTTTACTAATACAACTAAATAGACATATAGGATTGGGCAAAGAAAGATTTAAGTTCTTATGTATCTAGACCGGATATAATAAGCATACAGACGAATCAAACAATGCTAATCGACTACTAATACCCCCAGGAAGAAAGGGAATTCAGGGACATCTTCTAAGCATACTGGAGTAATTGCAAATGGACTGATTATTAAAGCATAATATTGGACTCAACAACCATTCTGCAATTGTCATCTTTTCCTATTTTTTTCTGAATTTGCAAATAACAAGTTTATCACCTCGCCAGCAAGGGAAACTCAGATGCGCGACTCGTTATAGCATATAGACAGGACACAACATTATATAAGTCATAGAGGGATTTAAGTTTGTGTCTGCTTAACACTGAACAACAAATAGGCTAACAGACAGTTAAACAATAACTAACATTATTTTTGTGCATCACTGAAGCTTATACTAATCTCAGATTATGCAAACAAACTACTATACGTTTAATACAGACAATGCACAGAAATGCCAAATGAACTGGAAAGAGTTGGGATTTACCTTCTCCGGGCAGCGACCCGGGGCAGCGTATCAAGTCGTCGGATTCGCTCGGGGGTTTGGTTTTTGCAATGCGAAATAAAGGCGAGGATAACTTGCGACTTCCGACTCTGTTTACTATGTGAGAGGAAGGTTCTCGGATTGTTGACTGCTGCTAGGGGTGTCCGATGCCTTCTGCGTTGCTGACTATGGCTAAGGGTTTTAAACTCTTGTTCGATGATATCCCCTCTGTTGCCCTCCCTGTCTGTGTTTCTTAACTGCCGCTAAGGATATCCCATCCCTTGCTACCCGACTGCCCTAACTGAGCTCTGTGTGGTGGTTCTTAACTGCTGCTAAGGGTCTCCCCCCTGACTGAGCTCTTCGACGGACCCAACTGAGCTCTGTGTTCCCCCGTGTTGCCCTATGTCGATGCTATCGGTTCCTAACTGCTGCGAAGGTGTAAAGTGATTGCTATCTCACTCTCCTTCATCGATGCCCTAAATTGCTATGTGGTTGCCCCCGACTCCGCTCTGAATTGCTTCTCCTATGCCCTGCTCTACTGTGCTTATATAGCCCCCGTTTGGGTTCCCTATTAGGTAAGGTTTTAGACCATTAAATGCGAAATCTTGGTATTAATCTCAGTAGTTAAGGGACGATTTTAGTGCGATATTGGCTGCCTATTTTGGATTGATTTGCTACTGATTTTGTAGATTCGAATGGGTTCTGATTTGAAGGGATTTGTGGAAGATTCGTTTGGTTATGGAAGGAAATCGTTCGAGAAGGTGCATGGGTAAGGAAAACTGGCTAGGGTGCGTGGGTAAAGGGAAGCCCGGATTCTCCGGCGAGAAATCCGGGCGGCGACGAATGAAGTTTTCTAGGGCTTCGTCTAGGTTTTCGCGATGAGAGTAAGACGATGGCAAAAAGCTCCTTAAAGAAGTCTTGGCGATAAGGAATGGCGTGGCGGTCAGCGTACGCGGGTAGAGGTTAATTAATGAAATTTGGGTGATTGGGCTGGTAGTGGTAGATTAATTAGGTATTTTAATTTTAGGAGTTAATTAATTAGTGGGTTATTAGTGTTAGTCTTAGGTGCTATTTAATTAGTGTTAAATTAATAAATTGTGCTCAAATTATTTAGGTGCTCCATTAATCTAATTGTTATCAAAAATAAATGCGGGCGTGCTATTTAATTAATGCTCAATACTTTAGACCGCGACGCTATTATTTAAAAATCTTATTATCATGCATTATTGCGAAGTTAAATAAACATTTGAATTGCGTTTAGATTAAATTATTTAAATGCCAAATGCAAGTATGATATTTAAGAATTGTTTAAAGCTTTATAAATGCGACGCTATTAAATGCATGTATTAGATTAAAATTGATTTTAAATTACAAATGATTATGAAATTCTCTTGCGTATTAATAAATGCGACTACGCTACTTGACGCGACGTCATTGCTAAATTAATTATTTTATGTATTTATTAATTACTTAAGAATTGTTTGACAGAGCTTAAAATTAATTAATGCGGGTGCGGGACTCTAAGTGTTTAAAACTCTACGTAAGATGCGATGTCATTATTAAATTGTTTATTTATGCCTGTATTTATGTTTTATTCGCTGCATTTTATTATAAAAATCCCTAAAAATTATTTTACAAAATTAGTGTAATTTTATAGTTAATGACTGGACGGGAGGGTCAAAATTGGGTGTCAACAACTTCATTAACACTTAGAGAAATTTCAAGCAAAATATTACTCCATCCTAAAGAGCTCTCGACCACCCCTATTTTTGTGAAGAACAATTCTTCAATTGTTGTTGATAAATCCCAATATTTAAACCAAGTGTCCCTAATAGTGTTCTAAATATCCCAACACAAAAATCCCGGAAATACTACGTTAATCCGATAGTCGCAAAGTGAAACCCTAAGGTGATCTTCATATTTTTAGATGAAGTGTTAAAAGAAGTTGGTTAGGAACTTCTAAGGGTTTCTTGGAACAGATTGGAACGTAAGGATTAGGAGCTAAAGTTGCTAATGATCGACTTTTAGATCTTGGATAATTTTGGGCTTTTTGAGGTAATGATATTTGTCCTTATATTGAAATTGGAGATTACATGTTATAGTAGTATATAATTGAGTATGTAATATGTGGAAGGAAGATTGAAAAGAGTTGGACCTTATTAAGATGTTAAAAATCGAGAATTGGCATGCTAGCCATTAAAACTTGTTAAAATCAAGAATTGTCATGCTAGCCATTAAAGTTGTTAAAACATTACCTATTACTTGTTGACATGAAGGAATCTTGTTAATAACAAGTTAATGTAACTTATGTAAAGATTGGAATATAAGTTGGAGTATTAAAGAAGTAATTAAACAAGTATTCGCATGCTAGCCTAAAAATTGGACAGTTTTGATTGTAGTAGTTGGCCAAGAACACCAACTAAAGGACTAGACTAATGGACTGTTTTTACATTTGGACTATGGACTGTTTTTACATTGGACTATGGACTAGTGTTAGTGGACGGTTTTTGGTAGATTAGGGGGCTGAATTTTACACGTCCAGTTAGGCGTGTAATCCCCTTTGACTTGCTGTATTGATGTGCCTTAAATATGGCATTTGGTTATTGATTTCGGGCCTTGAAAAATGTGGAAAAGTACGTAAAAACAGGGGAAGTGCTGCCCAATTTTCGGTAGAATAAAAGACCTTACACTTAGAATTTACTATGAAGAAAACTAGAAGTTGATAGACGTGTTATGATTATTCTAGGTTGATATTCTACACGCGGCATATTCGACTTGGCAAGTGAATTTAGCCGAGGAGGTATGTGACTCTTCCTATCCTCTTGAGCATGATTGTTGTGAAATATATAGTACGGTAGACGTACGTGTGTTAAATGAATTTGGTTTCATTTTTATGTCCTTGACTTGACTTCTAAATCTTAAGAGTCTTGAAGTATTCTAAAAAGTTGTGAAACATTATTCAAAAAAGAAATTGATACTTGGTTGTAAAAGAATAAGTTCTCTTGGTTTCTCAAAAGAGTGTGATTGTTTTGAATTGCTTAAAAGTATAAGTGTTATAATAGATTTATGGGAAGTTAGTTATAACGACTTGAGGAGGATAAAAAGAACGGTTTGCTTACTTGATTATAAAAGTCTTGTAATGATTTCTGAAGGTGTAATAAGTTGGTTTGATAAGTAAACGTGTTATGATACTACGAGTGTTAGTGTCTTGAGACTTTTTGTGTTAAGGAGGTTTTCCTAATTTGCTTATGTTGTTTACGATGACCGGTTACGTTTGTATTGTATCACTTAAACCCTGGCCATGTTGCGTTGTTCATACTCCGCGGGTTATCTACCCCCGATGCGAGGAATACCTCATGCGGGTCCATGTGACCTATGTGGACTGAAGGGGGGGAGTCCAGGAATTACCGCGGATTTGCTACTCCCGATGCGAGGAGTACCTCATGCGGGTCCACGCGACCTATGCGGATGAGGAGTCGGGATTAGGGTTTGCCTGATGATACTATGGGCGAATGACCTAGTTTGATCATTGTCGCTATTCGAGCAAGCGAGTTACACCTATTTTGCTCTCATAAATACTATGGCACTGTGTACTGTTAATTGGTTTTTCATACATGTTTGTGGATTTGTTTTGGACTATTGTGATTTCATTACAGTACTTTCAGTTTCACATACTTGGTACCTGTTGTACTGACCTCCTTCGGGGGGTTGCGTTCATGCCGCAGGTAGAGGTACACCGGTTGTTGATCCTCGCCATGTGATCACGATTCTGCATTTTAGGAAGCTCTGTTTCTCGGAGGCTTATCTTTTGGTATGGTTCCTGTCGGTGTAGTGCAGTACATTCGAGTATGGCGGGGCCCTGTCCCGTCATAGTTGTTATGTCAAAAACTCTTAGAGGTCTGTAGTCCTGTTGTGAGTTGAGTTTGTAAATGATGTAACTGTTCGGTTTTTTTTATATTTACATATATGTTGAAAGGCGACCTTATCGGTTAGCCTGTTTCTTATTTTTCATTATTCCATGTTTATGAGTTTATTCCGCTGGTTTCCTCTGATGTATAACTACTAGGGTGCCCGGGTAAGGCTTCAGTTACGGGCCCGAGGTCAGGTCGTGACAAAAGTGGTATCAGAGCAGTTAGTCCTCGGAAAGTGTCTACAGACCGTATCTAGTAGAGTCTTGATTATCGGCGTGTTGTGCACCACACCTATAATCAGGAGGCTACAGGATATTTAAGATGGGTTTCCATTCTTCTCACTCTAAGATCGTGCGATAGAGCTGTGTTGTTAGGGTAGTCTCTCCCTAATAAGTTCTATTGATTGCAGCTATGAGAAAGGCAACAGTGACCCAAAAAAAGGATGATATGGATTGTGTATCCAGGTTGGTAAAAATTATTGTATAACTGGTATCATGATGTACGACTATTCAGATTTATGTATGAGGGTCATATATGTGTTGCCTAGGATGATTAGAGATTACCAAGAATTGGTAAGGACTAATAGATACCGGGAAGGTATGAAACAGTTTAATGAATTCTCATTAAGGTTTTATGTGCTAATTGGATATAACTAGGAAATGATGAGTTGTCTGAGAGGGTAATGAACCCTTAAGGAAATCATGTTAAGGGACTTAATGGAAGACTAAGTAAATGGATTAAGCTACGTGGTATGCTTAAGAGAATTGTACGGATGAGATCCGTATGGAGTAATTATGATTGTTGTGGTTAAGACAACGCGATTGTGGATTTATGAGAAGCTATCTTACCCGTATGCGGGGAAAGGTAATGTAGGCTCGGGGCATGGAAATTGTGAGCCTGAGAATATTGATAACCGCTGAGACCTTAGGTGTATAAGCCTTCTCGGGTAGTAAGAATTGATTCAGACAAGGAATAAGAATTGAGTGCGACTATGAGTCGGGTTGTGGACCAATACGGGTCAACCCGTGGCCCGGGTGGCGAGGTCAATTGAGGTGGTCCCGCCACGCGTGTGGTCACGAGGGTGTAAGGCCCAAGTCTATTTAATCGGTGTACGAGTTCGTGGACGCGTTCCACTGGAACCGGATCGTGAGAGCCAGGAATGGCCTTAAATGTTGGATGTAGTAACTCTGAGGATTTGAAAGACAGAAGCAGTAATAGAAATTATGTACGTATAACTAGAATAAGTTCGAAAGTACGGAAAGAGTACGACCAGTAATAAATTGAGCAACCAATGTAAAAGAATAGAGCCTGAATCCATAAGAACCTTTCGAGGTAGCTACACCCGTGAGTGTTGGAGTGGTAGCTAAGCGGGTATATAAGATTTGCCCGGTGATGATACAGTCGTCAGACCCTAGCAGACCTAGTAGAGCCGAATATGACAGACTTTGAGGTCATTATGGGTATGGACTAGTTGGTTTCTTGTATGCCAAGATTGACTTTAAAGAGAGATTGGTTCGATTCCAGTTTCCCGGCGAGCCGGATATCGAGTGGAAAGGAAAGGGAAGTGATCGATTTGAGTTATGAACGTTAAGAGACAACGATACGAACGTAAGATTATGAAAGGGAGATAAGCTCTCTCCCCCACGTATAAGGATAGTTTTACGTATTATTGAGGGTTATGCGTACACATATTGTTAGGCCATAGATAAGGGACTGGTAAAGTCTCCGGCTTCGTTATGCAGTAAGTTACAATTTTAGATAACCGTGGAAAAAGTATTGTGTTGGGGTAATTGAGGACAACATTAGAAAATGGTCGAGGAAGTGTCGTAAGGACATAAATACATGTGGTACCCATGAATGTAATAGTATAACGAAGCGTTATGACCAGAATAATAAAAGAGAATGCAACTATGGTTGTACGTTGCACGAGATATAATTACCCCAGACTAGTGTAAAGACCATTAGAGTATGATGGGCAGTTTGAACACCTGACTATAAACTCTATGAGCTGGGAGGAATGATAAGATTACTACTTGACGAGATCAAGGAAATCTCCCCCAAAAAGTGCGATGGGCAGGAAGTCTTAGTCGTGAGACAAACTAAGGATTTGAAATCTAAAGTATAGTAACCAAGTTTGGTTGCAACAAAAGACTGGAAACAGGAATCATGATTAAGAATGTACCATGCCCGAATATTTCAGAAGTGCGAGAAAAGCTGCCAGTTATTGAAAGATCAGCTGACTACAGCTACAGTTCTAACCCCTCTTGAGGGACTTGAGGGATAGGTTATTATTGTTCACACTTTGAGTGTTGGGCTAGGTTGTGTGCTGATGCAGCACGGTAAGGTTATAACCTATGCTTCCCGGCAGCTACGGGAGCATGAGAGGAGTTACCCTAGCCACAATTTTGAGATTGGCAGCAGTTATTTATGCCTTGCAGATTTGGAGGCATTAGTTATGTGGAGCTCAGGTAGATATGTTTTTACAATCCACAAAGGCCTCCAGTATATCTTCAGACAGAGGTAGCTAAAATTGTGACAGAGACGATGGTTAGAGTTACTCAAGGATTACGATATCTACATCCTATGCCACCCAGAGGAAGCCAATGAGATTACAGATGATCTTAGTCGTAGATCTATGGGTAGTCCGTCGGATGGACAACCAGATAGACAGGACATGGTCCGTGAGATTCATCAGCTAGCGAGCCTAGGGGTTCGACTGGTTGATTCCGATAATAGTGGAGTTCAGATACGAGAGGTTGCCGAGTCTTCCCTCATTGAGGAGGTGAAGAAGCGACAGTAAGGATCCAGTTCTAGTACAGAATTGAGATACGGCCCTCCGAGAGGAGAAGGGCCTGTTTGGGTAGCACCGGATATGGTGCTGTGAGATAAGGACAGATTGTGTGTGCCCGATGCTGCAGGACTTGTCAGCAGGTTTTAGGGGAGGCACGCAGTGCTCATTACTCTTTTTTGTTCAGTGACAACTAAGATGTATCATGACCTCAGATATATGTATTGGTAGAATGGCCTGGAGAGGGACGTAGCAGAGTTGTTGCTTAGTGTCCAATTGGCAGCAGGTCAACGGAGAGCATCAGAAGCCCATTGGGCTATTATCGACGATTGAGATCCCGACTTGGTAGTATGAGGTGATTGATATGGATTATGTTATAGGGTTGCATCATACTCAGAGGATGTGTGACTCCTTATGGGTTATAGTAGACAGGCTGACGAAATCAGCACACTTTCTTCCAGTTAGGACGACTTATTCGACCGAGGATTATGCTAGACTTATCCGGGAGATTGTGAGACTGCACGGGGTTCCTATATTTATGATGCCAGATAGATGAGCTCAGTTTACGGCTAATTTCTGGAGGTCTTTCCAGAAGGGATTAGGGATGCAGGTGAGCCTCAATCATATTTCATCCTCGGCCAAGCGGACGGGCGGGGAGTTATCGCACACTCGAGGATATCACGAGGCCTGTGTTATTGATTTCAGGAGTAGCTGGGAGGATCTTTTGCCTCTCGTTAGGTTGCGTATAATACCTGTTACTATTCCAGTATTCAGATGGCCCTGTATGAGACTTAGTATGAAAGAAGTGTAAGTCGTCGTTTGGCTAGTTTGATATTGACCAGGTTCAGTTAGTCGGGCCGGACTTGTTTCAGCAGGATGTGGATAAGGTGAAGCTTATCCAGGAGAGGTTTTTAGCAGCTCAGAGTCGACAGAAGTCGTATGCAGATGATCGGCGTCGACACTGGGAGTTTGAGATTTTCGATTGGGTCTTCCTGAAGGTATCATCCATGATAGGTGTGATGAGGTTTAGGAAGAAGGGGAAACTTAGCCCAAGGTACATTGGGCCTTATCAGATTATCCGTAGAGTAGGCAAGGTTGCCTATGAGTTGGATCTGCCGTCCGATCTGGAGGCAGTACATCCGGTCTTCCAGGTTGACATTTATACTTAGGTATTATATTGTGGCCATATGTGGCATTCGTGATTTGTGTGGGTGTAGTTAAGAGAAACTATGCCGATATCTGATTGGATTGAAACTTACGGGGAGAATGTTACACCCCTTAGTTTCAGGGTATGTATATGGGGACGTACGTACGAGAATACAACATTAAGTTCGAAAAGGAAGAAAGATTTGTTTTTCCGACGGAAAATATTCTGAATCTTGTGAAGGAAAAAGGTTTAAAATGGGAATTGGATTCCCAAATTTGGTATTTGAGACTTATGGAATTAATAAGAATTATAGAATTTTATTTCCAGAAGTGGTCACGTGGGGTCCACGGGAAAAATTTATGGTTTTGTGGGGCCTACAATATTTTCGAGATTTTGGCCAATATGGATGTTTTTGGGAGATGAAAATATTTTGGACGAATAGGAGGGCGACATGTGTCACCCCGCGTGGGCCCATGTGGGGCGAAATGGTGTGGACAAGCCAAGTGGCTAAAATATGGGCAATATATTTTGTTGGACAAGTGGACTAGTGGGGCCCACACACAAGTGTCCACAATCTCATCCATACACTTGTATTAATCCTCTCCCTTGATTGCATTATATATACACATAGAGGTGCAAGACTTCATTAACACTTAGAGAAATTTCAAGCAAAATATTACTCCATCCTAAAGAGCTCTCGGCCACCCCTATTTTTGTGAAGAACAATTCTTCAATTGTTGTTGATAAATCCCAATATTTAAACCAAGTGTCCCTAATAGTGTTCTAAATATCCCAACACAAAAATCCCGGAAATACTACGTTAATCCGATAGTCGCAAAGTGAAACCCTAAGGTGATCTTCATATTTTTAGATGAAGTGTTAAAAGAAGTTGGTTAGGAACTTCTAAGGGTTTCTTGGAACAGATTGGAACGTAAGGATTAGGAGCTAAAGTTGCTAATGATCGACTTTTAGATCTTGGATAATTTTGGGCTTTTTGAGGTAATGATATTTGTCCTTATATTGAAATTGGAGATTACATGTTATAGTAGTATATAATTGAGTATGTAATATGTGGAAGGAAGATTGAAAAGAGTTGGACCTTATTAAGATGTTAAAAATCGAGAATTGGCATGCTAGCCATTAAAACTTGTTAAAATCAAGAATTGTCATGCTAGCCATTAAAGTTGTTAAAACATTACCTATTACTTGTTGACATGAAGGAATCTTGTTAATAACAAGTTAATGTAACTTATGTAAAAATTGGAATATAAGTTGGAGTATTAAAGAAGTAATGAAACAAGTATTCGCATGCTAGCCTAAAAATTGGACAGTTTTGATTGTAGTAGTTGGCCAAGAACACCAACTAAAGGACTAGACTAATGGACTGTTTTTACATTTGGACTATGGACTGTTTTTACATTGGACTATGGACTAGTGTTAGTGGACGGTTTTTGGTAGATTAGGGGGCTGAATTTTACACGTCCAGTTAGGCGTGTAATCCCCTTTGACTTGCTGTATTGATGTGCCTTAAATATGGCATTTGGTTATTGATTTCGGGCCTTGAAAAAGGTGGAAAAGTACGTAGAAACAGGGGAAGTGCTGCCCAATTTTCGGTAGAATAAAAGACCTTACACTTAGAATTTACTATGAAGAAAACTAGAAGTTGATAGACGTGTTATGATTATTTTAGGTTGATATTCTACACGCGGCATATTCGACTTGGCAAGTGAATTTAGCCGAGGAGGTATGTGACTCTTCCTATCCTCTTGAGCATGATTGTTGTGAAATATATAGTACGGTAGACGTACGTGTGTTAAATGAATTTGGTTTCATTTTGATGTCCTTGACTTGACTTCTAAATCTTAAGAGCCTTGAAGTATTCTAAAAAATTGTGAAACATTATTCAAAAAAGAAATTGATACTTGGTTGTAAAAGAATAAGTTCTCTTGGTTTCTCAAAAGAGTGTGATTGTTTTGAATTGCTTAAAAGTATAAGTGTTATAATAGCTTTATGGGAAGTTAGTTATAATGACTTGAGGAGGATAAAAAGGACGGTTTGCTTACTTGATTATAAAAGTCTTGTAATTATTTCTGAAGGTGTAGTAAGTTGGTTTGATAAGTAAACGTGTTATGATAGTACGGGTGTTAGTGTCTTGAGACTTTTTGTGTTAAGGAGGTTTTCCTAATTTGCTTATGTTGTTTACGATGGCCGGTAGCGTTTGTATTGTATCACTTAAACCCTGTCCATGTTGCGTTGTTCATACTCTGTGGGTTAGCTACCCCCGATGCGACGAATACCTCATGTGGTCCATGTGACCTATGCGGACTGAAGGGGGATGGGGAGTCCAGGAATTACCGCGGGTTTGCTACCCACGATGCGAGGAGTACCTCATGCGGGTCCACGCGACCTATCATGCGGTGAAGGGGAGGAGTCGAGATTAGGGTTTGCCTGATGATACTATGGGCGAATGGCCTAGTTTGAGCATTGGTACTATTCGAACCGGCGGATTACACCTATTTTGCTCTCATATATACTATGGCACTGTGTACTGTTAATTGGTTTTTCATACATGTCTGTGGATTTGTTTTGGACTATCGTTATTTCATTCTGATGTACTTTGATTTCACATACTTGGTACTGTTGTCTTGACCTCCTTCGGCTGCGTTCATCCGCAGTAAGTACACGGTTGTTGATCCTCGCTCATAGGATCACAGTTCTGCGTTTTTGAAAGCTCCGTTTATCCGGAGGCTTATCTTTTGGTATGGTTCCCTGTCAGTGTAAGTACAGGTACATTCAGGGGTATGGCGGGGATCTGTCCCGTCATAGTTGTTATGTCAAAAACTCTTAGAGGTCTGTAGTCCTGTTGTGAGTTGGGTTTGTAAATGATGTAACTGTTCGGTTTTTTTTTATATTTACATATATGTTGAAAGGCGACCTTATCGGTTAGCCTGTTTCTTATTTTTCATTATTCCATGTTTATGAGTTTATTCCGCTGGTTTCCTCTGATGTATAACTACTAGGGTGCCCGGGTAAGGCACCAGTTACGGGCCCGAGGTCGGGTCGTGACAACTTATTTAGGGATTTCCTTGTGATTCTCTTGAAACTCTTATTCATGAAGTAATACATTAGTTGATTTCTTCTTCACTTGTTTAAGATTTATTCAATAGTTGCTTTGATTGTTTGATAATTAATTGATCACTTGTTATCATCACTTATATGAGTTCTAATCGAAATCCGAAAGGGGAGATTGTGAATATGCTATAGTTGAATAAACATAGGTTTAAATCGTGGACGAAAGTACCCCGATACTTGTGTAGCTTAATAGGTTACTGCTCTTAATCCTCCTTTGTAGTCAATCTTGTCATCGAAAGATAGAAGGGTTCTCCATTGGGGTTGAGTGTTTATATTACCTTAACAGGAGTATAAAACGGTCTAGTTAACCTGCTATCTTAATGTAGAAGAAGAAATTAGTCTAATTGTATTAAGGATTGAATAGAGTGGACAGTTGATGATCTTGGAAGCCCTAATTCTCCATCATAACTGATTTAAATCAAAGTATTTTCATAATTAGTTTATTTCCTGCATTATTAGTTTAGAATTCCAACTCAATTAACGTTAACCAAATAGAAACTAAAGCATAGATAATCGGTACTTGAAAACCAGTCTCTGAGGACGATATTCAGTCTTACCTAGACTATATTACTTGTAACGATACGTGCACTTGCGTTAAGCGTGTGTATAAATCACATATCAAGTTTTTGGCGCCATTGCCGGGGACTGGCGTACTTTCAATATCGATTTATCTATTCTTATTTCTAATTTGGTTGCTCCATCTAACTTGTTCTGCGAGCATCTTTTTATCAGTTTTTTTGTGTGTTTTTCTTATTTTGCAGGTAAAGTTTGTTTGTTTTCTTAAAAAAAAGCAGGACACATGGACTACTACTACTATCAGGGGCAGTGGAGTCATCAACAACAGCTTAACCCACAGGTTCTGGAAGAAAATCTAGATGAGTTGCAGGCAGACATACTCAGGCTCACCAAGTGCCAGTCTCAGTTCATGGATGAGACAAGAGTGTCCCTAAGAAATTTGGAGACACAAATAGGGCAACTAATGGATAGGATGAGCAATACATTTCAAGAAAGTCTGTCTAGCGACACCGTTGTGGAAAGTGATAAGCAAATTCAGGAACATGAACCACACCCAGCTGTTGAGGAATCTGGCGAGATAGCTGGTGTAGAGAAGGAAAAAATTACTAAGATCCAATTATTCACCTTTTTGGATTCTTTGGAAATTCTTTTTCCTGTACCTATTTCAAAAGAAATACCACCAGTGATCACCTGATCCCCCAAATAGGAAGTCCATACCATCAAGGGCACCCCCTAGAGTTGAGAGATGTTGGGAATCTCACTGATCCCTATATTATAGAGAGCCTAGAAGACAAGCATGTCTTGTGTACTTGAGGGATAATCTTATATCTGAAGCCCTTAGTTGAAAAGATTGTTGTAGGAAAAGTGAGACCTGCAACAATAACTATGCGGATTGCAAGCAATTCGCAGAAGGATCCAATGGGCACTCGTAAAGGTTAATTGCGTCCGGCTAAAAGACGTTAAAGACAACGCTTGTTGGGAGGCAACCCAATGTTTTTAATTATGTTAGTTTGATTTTTGTCTTTAGTTTGTTTTATTTTGTCTTGAACAGTCTCACGGTCTTGGGTTCTTATTTTGTGTTGTTGGATGACAGGTGGACTGAAAGCTAACTCTGAGGAAAAAAGAGCAAAAACGCTGGAAAAAAAAGAAAAGTCGACGTCAGCGCCACGGCGCCCATTCATAATTCTGGGCGCCGTGGCGCCGGAACTTCAAAGAGCCACAGTACTTGGGGCGCCACGGTGCCGAATCTCAGGGTCGTGGAGCCGAAAGTTCCGAGAGCCATATTCCGTGCAAATTCCAGAATATTTCCACCCAGACCTCCGTTATGACCGATGTGTTGTGTCAGTAAGTTGTCCCTATTTTTAGTCTTAACACATTGGGGACAATGTGTAATTTAAGTTTGGGGGGTGTCTTATTGTTTTTGAGTCTTTTTGATTTGTTTTGTGTGTTTTTGAGTATTTTTTAGTCATATTTTTTTTATAATCATGCATGTTGTAGTTATTTGAAACGCCTAGTGAAGTAAAGTGAGATAATGTAATGGAATTAGAAGCAGAAAATCTGAACGCTTAAGTTAGATATGCCAAGAATTCATGAAATCAAATTATTTGGGGTATCTGTGCTTGATTTATGCATTGTTAAAAAAATAAAGCTTATGTGTCTGCTTGCTTGTTATTTGAGGCGAAATAGTTAGGATATGCATGTTAGGGAGATGACTCAGGCATTTCTTTTTTAGCCATTTCTTACCATTCATTGCCTATCTCTGACATCACAATTGTATCACCAGTCAGCCCCGTTGAGCCAAAAATAAGATCTTTCTTTGACACCCTATAATTCCATATTTGTATCAGAAGTGGAAAAAAATTAAGTTGTTGGAATATAAAGTGTTGAAAAAGAGACAAAAGAGAGTGAACAATTTTGTTGCACCCCAATAAAAAATAATAATAAATAAGCAAAAGTCTAAGTTTGGGGGTATCTGATATTCATAATACACCTCATTCACTCAAAACAAAAGAGGGAAAAGATAGGTATGAGGTGAAAAAGAGAATCAAAAGAAAAGGGAAGAATCGAAAGCAAAAAGAGCTTATGGTACGTAAGTTGAGCCTAAATGCCTATTTTTACCTACCCCTGCCTAAGCCTACATTACAACCCTGAAAAGCCCTGAAGATCTCTAATATGTGTATCCATGATTAGTGGAAAATAGCAAATGAACAGGCCATATGATTTTGAAATTAGCATGCATAGTTAGGTATTCTTACTTCCATTGAGCATGATTAAATTGAATTTGCGAAATATCTGACTTGAATGTTTAGAATGCTAAAAATTCATGCTATATGTTCCTGCATATTATCCTACTAACCTTCATGCTTTTCTAAGTGACAATTGTGCAGCAAATTGATCAGTG
Organism: Przewalskia tangutica; assembly: GCA_029844215.1. Lineage (NCBI taxonomy): Eukaryota > Viridiplantae > Streptophyta > Magnoliopsida > Solanales > Solanaceae > Przewalskia > Przewalskia tangutica. The sequence goes on along the minus strand of CM056731.1, from coordinate 36,499,104 downwards.
CCTTTGAGTCATTTTATTTTCTTTTCTTTCGTGTCTTTATTTCTATCTTTTTGAGCTTTACTCGAGGACGAGCAAAGTTTAACATCATTTTTAAGACAGCAAGAATGCCCGAAGAATAGAGGTGTAGTACAATGATTCTCTTGTACAAAAACAAAAGTGATATCCAGAGTTGCAACTATAGTGGTATCAAGCTGCTGAGCGACACTATGAAAGTTTAGGAAAGGGTCATAGAGATTATGATGAGGAGAGGCGTGTCTATTTTTGAGAACCAGTTTGGATTCATGTCGGGGCGTTCGACTACTGAAGTCATTCATCTTATTAGAAGGTTGGTGGAACAGTATAGTGAGAGGTAGAAAGATTTACATATGGTTTTTATCGACCTCGAGAAGGCATACGACAGTCCATTGAGAGGTTCTATGGAGATGTTTGGAGGTTAGAGGTGTATATGTGACATACAATAGGGCGATCAAAGATATGTATAATGGAGCCAAGACTATAGTACGGACAGTAGGAGGAGAGTCGGAGCACTTCCCAGTGATGATGAGGATGCACCAGGGATCAACTTTTAGTCTATTCCTATTTGTCCTGGTGATGGACAGACTGATGCGACAAATTCAATGGGAGGTACCATGGTGTATGTTATTCGTAAACGATATAGTCCTAATTGATGAGACTCGCAGCGGAGTGAACGCAAAGTTGGAGGTTTGGAGATAGACTTTGGAATGTAAAGAGTTCATGTTGAGTAGGACCAAGACAGAGTATTTGGAGTGCAAGTTCAGCAATGGGAGCGACCCTGAGACAGGCGTGGAGGTGAGTCTTGGTACTTAGGTCATTTCAAATAAAGGAAGTTTTAAGTACCTAGGGTCTATTATCCAATGAAATGTAGAGATTGATGATGATGTCACACATCGTATTGGGGCAGGGTGGATGAAATAGAGGCTCACATCTAGAGTCTTGTGCGATAAAAAAGTGCCACCAAAACTTAAAGTCAAGTTCTATAGGATGGTGGTTAGACCAACTATGTTGTATGGGGTGGAGTATTGGCTGGTCAAGACTTTGCACATACACAAGATGAAAGTTGCGGAGATGAGAATGCTGAGATGAATATGTGGGAATACATGGAAAGATAGAATTATAAATGATGATATACAGGATAAAGTGGGAGTGGCCTCGGTGGAGGATAAGATGCGAGAAGCGAGGTTGAGATGGTTAGAGTATGTGCAGATGTGAGATATAGATGCCCAGTGCGGAGGTGTGAAAAGTTGGCTATGGATGAGTTTAAGAGGGGTAGAGGTAGGCTGAAGACGTATTGGAGAGAGGTCGATAGACGAGATATGACCCATATACGACTTACTGAGGAAATGACCTTAGAAAGAGGATTGTGGAGGACACGGACTATGGTAGAATGGTAGAAGGTAGGCGAGCGTAGTCCTACTTACGCTTACAAAATGATAGTTGTTGTGTTATTAATGTAGGCCGATTAGCCTATCACACTTATAGGCGCAATATTATTTTATAATCCCCTATAATTTGATTTCTGCAGCTATGTGTTCTTTATTGTACTTTGTTTATCTTATTTTGCTATGTTAGCTACTGTTTCATGTTGTTAGAATGCGTTACCATGGCGTATTCGATTTTGTTATCAGTATGTTCATATTGTCTGTAAGATGATATTAATATCTCTTAGGAAGTCTTCTCATTAATATTAAAATATATATATAATACAATATTCATCCCTTATATAATAGGAATCCTAAGCCTATACAAAAGAGGAATCCTAGTCTTACGATAATTATATTTACACAATATATGAAAATATTCTAATTATGGGTAGGGATACAATTGTTTCTATAATATACATATTTACACACCCCCTCAGTCGGAGCGAGAGGAGGCCGGACGCTGAGACTGGATCTGAAGTCAAGAAATAACTGGCTGAAAAGTCCTTTGGTAAATGTCTGTATACTGATAGGATGATGGAACATGTAACACTCTGATATGACCTAACGCAACTTTCTCACGAATAAAGTGTAGGTCTATCTCAATATTCTTGGTTCACTGATGTTTAACCGGATTATGAGAAAGATAGATGGCTGAGTTGTTATCACAATACACAATAGATTCCTGACGTAAAGGAAACTGAAGTTCTAACAGTAAATTTCTGAGCCAACAAATCTCAGCTACCACATTTGCAACGCCTCTGTACGCAGCCTCGGCACTGGATCGAGATAGGGTAGTATGTCGCTTGGCAGACCAAGAAATCTGATTATCCCTTAAAAAATACAAAAGCCGGAGGTGGAGCGTCGCATGTCCGGACACCCTGCCTAATCTGCGTCTGTATATGAAAGCAACTTGTTTGGGGCAGAGGGGTATAGGTGCAAACCATAATCAAGAGTGCCCTTAATGTATCGAATGATACACTTATAGACTCCCTAGGGGCATGCATGAATAAGCACACCTGCTGAACAACATAAGTTATGTCTGGCCTGGTGAAGGTGAGATACTGAAGTGCACCTGCAAGGCTCCTATAGAGAGTAGGATCAGAGACTAGAGCACCATCCATGGCACTGAGCTTAGATTTAGAATCAATTGGATACCTCTTTGCAGTTCGCCATCTTAGCCCTGTACACAATATCCTCTGCATACTTACGCTGACACAAGAACATATGTTTGGCAGACCTAGTCACTGATATCCCCAAAAAGTAACTCAGCTTCCCCAAATCAGTCATTGCAAATGCGGACTTAAGCAAGGCAATAATCTCATTTTTCAATCCGTCGGAGGAGGCAGTAAGAACAATATCATCCACGTAAAGTAATAAGTAAGCAGTTCTACTACCTCGATGAAAAATGAATAGTGATGTATCACTCTTGTTGCGTACAAACTCAATCTGCAAGATATACCTGGCAAAGCGATCATACCACGTACGAGGGGGCCTATTTCAGGACATATAATGACTTACGGAGATGACACACATAGTGAGGAACTGCTGGATGGGTGAACCCTGGCGGCTGATGCATGTAGACTATTTCTCTCAGATCCCCATGTAAGAATACATTATTCACATCAAGTTGATGGATCGGACAGTGTTTGCCCATGGCAATGCTCAAAACTGTGTGAATGGTAGCCGGTTTGATAACCGGGCTGAAGGACTCACCACAATCAATGTCCTCCTACTGATTTGTGCCATTAGCCACAAGTCGTGTCTTATACCTCTCATGATCTCTACTGTCTCTGAATTTGTGATGAAAAATCCACAGACAACGAATCACATTCACCCCCTCAGGTCTAGGTACTAGATCCAATGTGTGTTGTTTAGTTAAAGCATTGAATTCCTCAGACATAGCCGCATTCCAATTAGGGTCTTATTTAGCCAATATAGGGTTTTTAGAAATTGGGAAAATGGTTTGGACAGACAAGTTAAATTGGACTTTGGGTTTGAAGATTCCATGCTTGACACGAGTTTCTATTTGGTGAGTGGGGACAGTAGGAGGTGGTGATGGCTGAGTAGGGAGGGCTGAGACTGATGGTAGGGTCGGAAAAAGAGAAGGTGAAGGCGAAGCCGTCGGAGGTGCCACGACGCCTGGATCTAGCGCCGCGGTGATATCTGAGTGACAGGCCTCTCTGGAAATATGGCACTGCGGCGCCTCATCACTGGGTCGCGGCATTGTCGAAGGGATGGGAGAACAGACCTCTCTAGAAAGTTGGCGTCGCGGCGCCTCAACACTGGGCCGCGGCGCTGTCGACGAGTCAGAAGAGATAAGCTGATCAAGGATGATGAGAGAGATAGCAGGCTCGTCAAGGAATGAGTAATCCGGTTTTTGGAATTTCTGAAGATTCGAAAATGGGAATGTGGTCTCGTCGAATGTGACGTGATGAGAGATGTGAATTTGACGAGTGGACAGGTCGTAGCATAGATAGCCCCTATGGTTCGGTGGAAAGCCTAGAAGACACATGGAGTGGACGTAGGAGCGAGTTTGTGAGGGACGGTAGAGCTAAGGTTGGGATAGCACAGACAACCGAAAATCCGTAGATGATCATAGGAGGGGACTCTATGGTAGAGGATTTCGGTAGGGGTCATGTTGTGAAGAGTGCTAGTAGGGAGAATATTGAGAATGTATTCTGACATTTTAGCAGCATATACCCAGAAGGATGGAGGGAAGGAGACATGAATCAATAGGGTGTGAATCGTATTGTTAATGGTGCGGATGATTCTTTCAGCTTTACCGTTTTGTGGTGAGGTGTGAGGGCAGGAGAAGCGAAAAACCATGTCATTATTGGTACAAAAATGGTAAAACATAGAGTTATTGAATTCACGACCATTATTACACTGAAATGATTTGATACCTTTTTCAAATTGTGTTTGGATGAATTGTCGAAATTCAAGAAATTTGGTAAACACTTCCGATTTATATTTGAGAGGGTAGAACCAGATATAGTGAGAAAAATCATCTACCAAGACAAGATAATATTTATGACCGAGAGAACTAGCAACATGTGATGTCCATAAATCGACATGTATTATATCAAATGGTGCAAAAGTAACACTAGTAGATGATTTAAACGGAAGACGAGTATGTTTGCCTAAAGAATAAGAAACACAATTTTGGGCAAGCTTCCCATTACAAGTAATGAAATTATTGCTTCTAAGAAAATTAAAGACTGAGAGTCCTGGGTGACCAAGCCTATTATGCCATGTCGAAGAAGAAATAACTGCTAAAGAGACGGGAGAGCAAGATCTGGCAGCGGAGGTGAATGTGAATGGATAGAGATCCCCCGTGCTATTGCATCTCATAAGAGGTGTCCCCGTACGAAGATCCTTTACAGTGAAACCAAAAGAGTCAAAGTCAACATAGACAGAATTATTACGAGTAAATTGGCGCACAGCGATTAGGTTCTTAATCATGTGTGGGGCATATAAGGTATTTTTAAGAGAGAATGGTGGATGGGGAGGTTGTGTGTATGATGTACCATAACCCTTTACTGGAATGCGTTGTCCACTACCAACTGTAACATATTGAAGATGCTTTAAACTACACAGTTTGAGAATAGTACCTGCAGACTGGGTGATGTGAGATGTGGCTCCGGAGTCCATGTACCAATTATTGTCAGACTGTTGCATGTTGAGGGTGTTGAAAGCCTGACCCAACTCAGTGGGTGTCATGGCGGATGAGGGCTGCTGTAACTGTCCCTGCATGAAGTGGGCTTGTTATGGTGCTGGACCTAACAATCCGTAGTAGGAATAAGGGTTGAAGAATCTTGATGCTGGAATGGGGCGGCGTCGCGCGGCTTTCTTCTTTACTGGCGGGTTTCTTCGAGCAACAACTGTGAGCGAGCTTTGTTAAAGCTGGGTAACGGATCCGCCTGTTGAATCATGGTGGCCAATGCATCATATTCACCTTTAGGGAGGCCAACAATCAATTGTAACACCATTTTGGTGTCGATGAAGTAGTCGACAATGAAGTTCATCGTCGGGAGCTTTAATCGCTTGCGATGCTGATCACATTGGAAAAGTTTTCAAGACGTGTATTGTTAAATTGCTCCTCTAAATACACAACACGGGTGTTCTTGTTGTCCTGAAAATTTTCCTCCAAACGATTCGATAAGTCACGGGCTGTAGAGTCAGATTTCATGATAGTAAGAAGTAGATCCTGAGAAATACTATCATATATTCATTGTTTGACGTCGGCGTCTAGACGACGCCAAGTAGAATCATAAACCTCCGAAGGGCGCGGAATGGTGTCATCAATATGATAAAGCACGTTATAGAGACATGCATGATTGCGAAACAGTTCAACCTAATGATAATACTGACTATTTTCTTGATCAAGACGGATGGGGATATGATTCTTGATATTGGAAACAGTGAGAGCGGAATGAAAATAGGGTGACGACTTGGTGGTAGGATTTGTGGAGGTAGAAGCGTCAACAACAGTGGGAGAATCCTGAGTATCCATTTAGAGAAGAGAGGAAGAAAAGAAAAACCAAGAAAATTTTTTTGAAGAGAAGAAGGGAGCCGCGACGCCGTGGGAGGGGGGTGGTGCCGACGGCTGGGGAGGAATTTTTTTATGGTTTTTGAAGTTTAGGCTCTTGATACCATGTAAGATGATATTAATCTCTCTTAGGAAGTCTTCTCATTAATATCAAAGTATATATAGAGTACAATATTCATCCCTTATATAATAGGAATTCTAAGCCTATACAAAAGAGTAATCCTAGTCTTACCATAATTATATTTACACAATATATGAAAATATTCTAATTATGGGTAGGGATACAATTGTTTCTATAATATACATGTTTACACTGTCCATACTGCTTTAATTCCCTGTATGAGTCTGACCGTTTATCTTGTTTTGCTTTATATTGCTTGCTTTACTTGTGTTTATGATTTGTCTTGATCCGAGGTTCTCCCGGAAACAACCGATCTACCTACCAAGGTTGAGGTAAGGTCCGCGTACACTCTACCCTTCCAAAACCCCATGTTGTGGAATTTCACTGAGTATGTTGTTGTTGTATTCTTTCATTAATTGTATCTCTTATTTTAGGTAGAATTGTATTTCTATTGTAATAAAGTCTCCTATTTTAGATAGAATTATATTTTCTATTGTAATTAGATTGATTAGTTACCTAGTTTAATATATATTGTACATTATCGATGAATACAATCAAGGAACATATTCGTTTAGTCAGAATAAATGATTAAGATTTAATTAATTAAAGTAAGGTACTAACCATTAGAATAATAAATATTTTAATTTATTTACTTCTAAAATTTTAACAATCCCACAATTCTAGCTAAAACATTATCTCTTCCATCAATATATTAAATATCTTGTCTCACTCTTTCCTACTTAAGAACATCATCTGATTTGTTGGTTTTTTTCTTAAATTGTTTTTATTACACGGGTAGAAAAATGGGAGAAAATCACAACGTGAAAATTCGTACTCTTACCACCCATGAAAGTTCAGGTAGTCAATCAATTCAACTATTACCTCACTACTTTTGTTGGTTAAAGTACATAACTTTTATATTTTATTATTAATCTTTAGTGTATGTTCATCGTAGTTATTTAATAACTGGAACATTGGTGTCTAATTATTTTTATATATAAATATTATGTTTTGTTCTTCTTAGTTTCTCTTATATCATACACTGGTTTAATATTTTAAGGTACATTCATTAATTTAATTATTCCGAAGTATGTGTTGATACTGCTGACTAGGACTGGCCAGTGGGCCGGGCCGGGCCCACCGGGGTCGGGTTAAGCGGGTCGGGCGGGTCGGGCGAGAAAAAAAGCGGGTCGGTGGGCGGGCACGGAGGGTCGGGTCGGGCGGGACCATAACGTGTCGTTCGGTCCGGTCCGTTGGGTAGAAGTCGGGGCAGTGCAGCGGGTTTGATTTTTTATTTTATTTTTTTTAAAAAAAATTTCACTAAATTAAAAATACTAAATTACTAACAAAGTAACATTAACATATACTTGTCATATAGTCATATACATATACTATAATATTATAGACTTATAGTATTATAATTGTAGTATTATACTCATATATATAATATATTTATAAACAATAAAGTATAAACTATAACAGTATAAACTATAAATTATAAAGTATAAACTAAATAATTAAACAAATACAAGAAGAGTAAAAACATCTCAAAATTTGTTTTGTGCCTCTTATATTATTAATTATTTCATTGAAATATACAAGATTCAAAATTACAACATTGTAGTGTCTTGTTGTTGAAAAAATTGCAAAAGACATAGAAAAATTAAAAATTGCAATGAAATAAATTACCAATTTGAAAATATTTTTCTAGTTTCTTTATAATTTCTTGTGGTTCTTCTTGGAATTGGTATATCTTGGTCAAATTGTTCCACGCCGCTACTCATGCCTTGAGATAAAATGTCGTTGTAGTTGTCGCCTTCTTCGTTAATCTCGTTGACTGCGCCTCGCCGCTCACGTATCCAATCTCTGAATAGTACCGCCATCTCCAAGCTGTCTCCGGCTAATGAGTGTCTGTGCTCTCCTATTTGAAATTTGCCTGCAGAAAAAGCGCTTTCAGAAGCGATTGATGACGCTTGAATGTTCAAAATATCTCGGGTCATCATTGAAAGTGTCGGAAATGTCTTCTCATTCTGGCTCCAATATTTCAGCAAGTCTTCCTTTCCTTCTTCATTGATAACTGCTTGGTAAGGTAAATTACCCTGCAAAACAAAAACATCGAACTCACTAATTTGGTTAGCACTGGTACCACCGCACATTCTATTTTTGAGGCTTTCAATAGAACTAATACTACTAGCCCCAGAAACAACATGCCTTTTTTTAGCCTGTGTTGAAGAAGAAGAAGATGGTACAAAAGTCGGTTGGTTACTAGCACTTTCTTGCTGGTAATGCCGATATACTTTTTTGCATTCATCTTCTACGCTATTCAACACTTCTTCTAGTGTTAGTTCAATAGGTGGCTCAACATTTAAATTTTTGGGAGTTGAAGGTGGTAGTACGTCCATACAGTTATAAATATTTTCAATAAGACTTTTACAACCCTCTACTTTAATAGTCGGGTTTAATACATCACCAATAATATAAATAGGGGGAATAGGAATAAAATATTTCTTTAATTTCATAAACATTTTTTTAATAGCTGCAATATAGACAGGTTTTTCCATATATTCTTTAAGAAGTAAAAATATTATAGCTATATAAAACAACATAGTTGAAATAGTAGGATAATATAAAGTAGAAAATTCTTTTGTTGCTCGTTGAAAATTTTCTAAAAATACAATAAGTTCTCTAATTTTCTCCCAATCATTATCCACAATCATATCATTTGGATTTTGATTATGGGCGTTAAAAAATAAAGTAATAGGTTTTCTATAGTCATAAGCAACAACTAGTTGGTCATATAAAGAATTCCACCTAGTTGGTACTTTCTGAATTTTTACGTAAGATAGTCCACAATCGTGGCAAGTTTTTATATTCTTTTCTCTGTTGAATTCTATTATTGTTAAAAATAAAGTGTATAGCAAATTGTATTTTTCAAGAATATCTTGAAAAAGTGAAAGACCATCCTTTACAACTAAGTTATAAATATGGCACGACATTTGATATGAAAATGTTTTGGAAAAAGAGTTAAAACATCTCTTAAAATACTAATAGCGTAATTGTTAGAAGATGCATTATCTAATGTAATACTCATAACTTTATCGGTTATTAGTAATAATCACGATGAATAAATATTTTGAAATAAACTCACCATTATGTACTATCTATATATCTATATGCTAAAATACGTTTTTGCATAGACCGTTTATAATCTATCGATGACAAAGTCTACCGTTAAATAATCATGGCGTTAGTACTACGACTATATCGGAAGTTAAGCGACTTTGCAATTTAAATGATATAATGCTTAACGTAAATCATTGATATTCATGTGCAAATTTAAATACATCTCTTTTAACAATTGATCTAGGAAAACCTTTATAAGCGAGGATTATACATATCTCTAATATAATGAATAAAACCGGGAGTTTCAGAAATGAAAAAGGCAAACCCTCACAAAGAACTAATTTTGCTAGTCTTCCCTATCTTTATGTTTATCGTATTTAGGGCCTACAACTCCCCGTCATGTGGTTAATTTGACCACTGTACTTTCTCAGACGGTAGTATGTGAACCTTGTCCCGATTGAGAGGACGTCTTCACTTCTTTTTCAATCATGTATTGGGCATGCAAGGCTTTGTGTTTTGCAATAGGTGTCTTCCTAAACCCCGTCCACGTGACCTTGTCCAGTTTTAAAAGAATAAATATTTTTACAAGTTTTACATACAACTACTTGATTAGCTACGTCCCTGTCAAAATATTTCCATACAACTGATTTTAATGGTCGTTTTGCCGGACCTCGTCTCATAGTAGGGGGGATAGGAGGTATTTCACTAGTGGGTGTATCATCTTCATTAGTAGGTGTATCATCATCTAGGGTGTCATCTAAATTAAAATCTTCTTCAATTTGAGGATAATCATTTGTGTCAAGATCATATGGTATTTCAGAAACATTTCGGATCTATAAAATCATCTTGTCTAGGAATAGTGGAACAGAATACTAGAAGAAGTACCACTTGCCCTTGTTACCACCCTACTAGAAGAAGTCGACTTTCACTTACCCAACACGTCTCTTAGTCCTTTCATTTTAATTATGCTAATAAATAGTTAAAGATAATGAAATTAAATGTGCTAAATGAAATAAAGACAAAATAATAATTTAATGAGAGAACGAATGTACCAAACGACGTAGAGTCGACGTGTAATCGAAGGTTGAAAATTGAAACTTTGCTCGATAGATAATCCTCAAGCTAGTTGCCAACTTCACTCTCAATTCTCAAATTAATAAATAGATTGAATATGTAGACAATGTTGTATAGAGATTGATTGATAATTGATTGAGAGATTAGAGAGTAGAAAGATTTGTGAAAATAATAAGAAGAGGAATAAGGTATTTATAGTTGAAAAATTGGGTTAAAGTGTAAATATAATAACTTAGGGTTAAAAATAAATATAAAGGGGTAGGGGTTGGGGAGGAGGCCTAAAATGGCCGTTGTCAATGCCAAAATGTAAAATGGCCGTTGGACAACGGCTATTTTCTCAAAGGAGGGATCAGGCGGGACTGGAGCGGGGTCGGAGCGGGATCGAGGCCTGGCGGGGTCGGGTCGGGCGGGACCAGACCCTGTCCCGCCCCGGTTCGAGCCCCGGTCCCGTTTTATTTTTTATTTTTTATAGCGGGGTCGTGTCGGGTCGGGACCGGGACGGGGTCGGGTCGGCCCGGCCCACTGGCCAGCCCTACTGCTGACCAACCTGCAACAGTGACAGACTGACATTATAGAATCTGAATATCCTGTTTTCCTCTTTCACCCCACCCCTCAATTCCCCTCCTCCCCCTCTGTCTCTAACTTTCTCTTTTTTTGGCCTCTATATATGTTGCCTTATTTATGCACTGTCTTCTTAGCGCGCTCACATTTGTTTCCTTCACTTAAATACACTAATTCCACCCCCAATAATATTTCAAATTTTGAGGAGCTATTCTCTTGATTTGTATTCTTTTCACTGTCACTTGTTGCAGCATGTAAATCTTCATGCATGGTATTTTTCTTTTGAAGTTTCCCAGAATATATGACGAGTGACTATACCAATATAATGATCAATTGCTACTAAAATGGTTTTTCCTAGACTTGTTGTCATTATTGCCACTTCTTTTCCAGGACGAACTTCTTATCAAATTCGTTAACTTATATTTACAACTTCTCTAAGTTAAGAGATTTGATTTGACGGTGTCTTGAGTTGAGTGGATTAATTCTAACCTTCCAACATGGAAGAGACATTTGTGCCTTTTCGTGGAATCAAGAATGATCTTAAGGGACGGCTGCTGTGCTACAAGCAAGATTGGACCAGTGGAATCAAAGCAGGATTCAGGTATGCTCGCTCACTTCTTGTACAATCTAAGAACCAATTTTTACCACATTCTTGATTCCCATTGAGCCAAATCATGTATTCAGTTGATTATTTGAAATGTTATAATCTCTCCGTCTCAATTGATGTGACACCTTTCAGATTTCGGGAGTAACGAGTTTTTCTTTGACCGCGATCATGGAAGCTTTTTAAATATTTGAAATTATCAATTTGACTTAAATACTTTTTAATTAGTTTCTAAATATGTAAATTTTATTTCAAAATACTTAAAGATTTCATATTCGAGTTTGTAGTCAAAATTTAAAAGTTTGACTCTCGAATCCGAAAAATATCACATAAATTGAGACAGAGAAAGTACTAGTAAGTATTTCGGTTAGACTGTTCTTGTATGTCCATGAGGTTTAGCTCAGGTGAATTGATAGAGCTACTGTTTTTTTTTAACAGGATCTTGGCACCCACCACATACATATTCTTTGCCTCGGCAATTCCAGTGATTTCATTTGGGGAGCAGCTGGAGAGAAGTACTGGTATGTTATTACATCCATGCAGATACTTAGAGAAAAATAAGGCTTAATGGAAGAAAAGGATCTATATAGGCGGTTTGTTGGGATTAAGTTTTAGTAATATTAGTAACATATTTACTCCAATGTTTGCTTCGATTCTTCTAGGCTCCTTAGAGATTAACTTTTAGTGCTAGAGAAATTAACTTCTATTATCTTGTTCGAGACGTGCTTAAATGGAGAGATATATACTAAACATTCATATAACCGAGCCCAACTTGCTTGGTACTGAGGCTTACGTATGTAGTTGTAGTTATAGACCTGCAGTTTAAAATTTGAGCCTTTTCATTCATCAACTTGACATTTCTAACTCAAAGTTAGCACTTGCAGATGGAATTCTAACTGCCGTTCAAACATTAGCATCCACTGCAGTTTGTGGAATTATACATTCCATCATTGGTGGTCAACCTTTGTTGATCTTAGGAGTTGCAGAACCAACTGTAATAATGTACACATTCATGTTCAACTTTGCTAAACAGAGACCTGATATCGGTCCTGGTCTCTTTCTTGCTTGGGCTGGTTGGTAAGTACACATTCACCTATAGCTCTCCCTTCATTTTTTGGTTCTAAACTTGAATCACCAATTAGTCTAATCAACAAGCTAATCATCAATGATTTTTCAGGGTATGCGTCTGGACTGCAATTTTGCTCTTCTTATTGGCAATTTTAGGAGCTTGCTCCATTATTAACAGGTTTACCCGTTTGGCTGGAGAACTATTTGGCATGCTTATTGCAATGCTCTTCATGCAGCAAGCTATTAAAGTAGTCACTTAATCCTTTCATGTTATCACTCAATTGTTTAGCCAAATGCAATCACAAAAATAAATTTTATGTTCAGTTTTACCTTTATCGTTTTAGGGCCTGGTGGAAGAGTTTCGTGTTCCTAAAAGAAACAATCATCACTTAGCTGAGTTCATACCTTCGTGGAGATTTGCTAATGGAATGTTCGCACTGGTTCTCTCATTTGGTCTCCTGCTAACTGCTTTGAAAAGCCGAAAAGCAAGATCCTGGCGATATGGAACAGGTAAATAAATATGGTTATGACCAAGGATTTTGTGTCATAATCACTACCTCTGAACTCAATCTTTAATATTTGTTTCCGAAATTGACTTTGGACTTGGATGAGTTAATTTTGCTTGCCTTCGACAGGTTGGCTTCGTAGTCTTATTGCAGACTACGGTGTGCCACTTATGGTGGTAGTCTGGACAGCAGTTTCCTATCTACCATCTGAAAGTGTACCTGAAGGAATTCCAAGACGCCTCGTCAGCCCAAATCCATGGTCACCTGGTGCTTATGAGAATTGGACTGTTATCAAGGTATATGCTTCTTCCTCACTGATATTAGTTCATCTCTAATTTTCAGGCTTACGGACGACTAACTTGGATATTCTGGTCATTTGCAGGACATGCTAAATGTACCAGTTCTCTACATACTCGGTGCTTTCGTTCCTGCAACTATGATTGCTGTGCTTTACTATTTTGACCACAGTGTAGCCTCCCAATTGGCTCAGCAGAAAGAGTTCAATCTTAGAAAGCCATCTTCTTTCCATTATGACTTGCTTCTTTTGGGGTTCTTGGTAGGCAAAGTTCATTTTGTTACACATAGCTTTGGTCTCCATATTTTGCTTCCTTTAACTTGTTTCGTGATGTTTTTCTTTGGGATTCTTCGTGGCAGACATTAATGTGCGGCCTTGTTGGTATCCCTCCATCTAATGGTGTGATCCCACAATCCCCAATGCATACAAAAAGTCTGGCTACTCTTAAGCACCAGGTAAATTCTTGCTTAGTGAAACTACTTCACATATGTTCTTTAAATTGTCCCACAAACTAATATATCCTTGTTGTGCAGTTGCTTCGTAACAGACTTGCTCACACAGCACGCAAAAGTATGCAGAAAAATTCAAGCTTGGGACAATTATATGGGAATATGCAAGAAGCTTATCAACAGATGCAAACTCCTCTGATCTACCAGGAGCCATCAACTAGAGTATGTGACATGCCTTTTCACCGATAACAATTGTACTATCTACTTCATTTTATCAAGTAGTTCAATTATAGCTCATTCAACAATTTGATTTTTTTATATTAGCAGGGCCTGAAGGAGTTAAAAGAATCAACAATTCAATTAGCGTCAAGCATGGGACACATCAATGCTCCAGTGGATGAAACAATTTTCGACGTTGAGAAGGAAATTGATGATTTGTTGCCTGTTGAAGTGAAAGAACAGCGCGTCAGTAACTTGCTTCAAGCCACCATGGTGGGGGGATGTGTTGCTGCCATGCCAGTCCTCAGAATGATTCCGACCTCAGTGCTGTGGGGTTATTTCGCTTACATGGCCATTGAAAGTCTGCCAGGCAATCAATTTTGGGAGAGAATATTACTGCTATTCACTGCACCAAGCAGAAGATACAAGTAATTAACCCTTTCAAAAATGCCTTTAAATTTAGCTTTTCAAAGGAATTTCCTTAATAAAATGATGAATCTTGGTTGCAGGGTTCTAGAGGACTATCATGCCACTTTTGTAGAGACTGTGCCTTTTAAGAGCATAGTGGCTTTCACAATATTCCAAACACTCTACTTGCTTGCTTGCTTTGGCATTACATGGGTTCCAATCGCGGGACTCCTTTTCCCTCTCTTGATCATGCTTTTGGTTCCTATTAGACAATACATATTGCCCAGGTTTTTCAAAGGGACACACTTTCAAGATTTAGATGCAGCTGATTATGAAGAGTCACCAGCCGTTCCATTCAATCTTCCCACGGTAAATCCCCTCTTCAGTTATCTGATATTTGATTAATTTTAAAGACTTCAGGACTAATATTAAAACATGCAGGAGGGTGAATTTGGCTCAAGACCTTCCTATGCAGAAAGTGGAGAAACTTTTGATGAGATTATTACTAGAAGCAGGGGTGAGGTCAAACGCGTTAGTAGTCCTAAGACCACAAGCTCAACAACAACTCCAGTAAGAGATACTAAGCTCCTTCAAAGCCCGCGCTTTCCAGAAAAACCATACAGTCCACAGATTAGCAAACTGAGAGGCCAACAAAGTCCCCATTCTGGAGGAAGAGGGACGTTCAGTCCAAGGAATAGAGAACCTAAGCCATCCAATTTGGGCACGAGTCCTCGGACATTAAATCCTAACGACTAAGAGACATTGATATCTTAAGACTAAGCTAGTTTAATATGCCTTAAGCTTTGTATTTTCATTTGAGTGTCTCCTTTTCCTGCATTTTAAGCAATGCATTAATTGGGAGTGTACTTGTAACATCGATGTCTTAGAGTGATAATAGTTGATAAGCATTTTGTTCATATCTTCTTGTACTGCAAAGATAATATTAATAATAGCAGCTGAAATGTATTTATCCATGTTTTCTTGTACATCTTTTCACAAACCTCTTTTTAACTCATCTTTAGAGAACTTGTCGTAAAGACAACACTACATCCTTTGTGGTAAGAATTGGTGTCAAAATAAAAACAATCACTATCATTTAAAGCTGGGATTAACTGCACATAACTTTTTGATCGACTACATCTACATCCATATCAACTGGGGTAAAAAGAAAAGAAGCTAGGACAGTGGCGTTCAATATGTAATATAAATCTATAGAAAGTAACTTTTGACCGGTATACATTATTTGTTATAATTTTTTGACGAAGGGTGTTCAACCGACCATCCTTCAATCGATGTAGCTATGCCACTCCCAGGACATGAACATTTTTACTGTAAACATTCTTTAGTGACATCAATGAGCTTCAGACCTGCGGCAC
This sequence comes from Przewalskia tangutica, assembly GCA_029844215.1. Lineage (NCBI taxonomy): Eukaryota > Viridiplantae > Streptophyta > Magnoliopsida > Solanales > Solanaceae > Przewalskia > Przewalskia tangutica. The sequence continues at coordinate 36,483,309 of CM056731.1, read as the reverse complement.
AAACCCATTTTGAACCTATTGGTCACTTCGGGAGACAGTGAGGTTGTTCTGCTTGGGGAGTAGCCCGTCAAATCCACTTTGAGCTCAATAAACAGCAGCTGGGCTGGAAGAGCATCAATCGGTGCATCTTCCGCTTTTAAAGTCTTCGTCTTTGCCCAGCATCTTCTGCATACGACTTTCCAGTTGGGTGATTAATCTCCAATAATGCCAACGATGGATGATATTATGGATTAATTGCCTGTCGGGAGCGTCACTCTTTTTCTATTATTCTTTTCTCCATATCCTTAATACAATGCCTGGAAACAAATTCATTGCTGTATTGATTTGAACATGTAGAATTAATGACAAACATTGTTAAGAATATTGGATTGGATTAAGGTTTGAGTGGTCAAAGGGCGTTTCTAGATTGATCAACATGGTGTGTCCAAGACCCTGTTTCAATTTTATGAGTCGACAAAAAGTCAACAGTGGAATGCATGATTTGTGATAAGAGGTATGAGTTGAATATAGGCAAGCATATAGGTAAGATTGTATAAAATTCTCTTGGTGAGCCTTTCTCATTAATACAAAATATATATAGGTGTACAATGTGAAATTTCTATACAACAAGGATCCTAGTTCTACCATAATTACATACACTAAATATGGTAAATACAAAAGTGGTACACTACACACTGCGTGCTATACACCTCGATCGGAGCGGGAGGAGTGCGCCGAGGATGGTCGACGAGATTTGATCTGAAGTCGAGGAATAACTGTCTAGGAAGACCTTTGGTGAATATATCTGCATACTGATATGAAGAAGACACATGCAATACCCTGACATGACCGGGAGCAACCTTCTCGCGAACAAAGTGGATGTCCATCTCAATGTGCTTGGTTCGCTGATGCTGAACCGGTATGAGACAGATATATGGCGGAAATATTATCACAATAAACCAAAGAAGCCTTACGTAATGGACACTGAAGTTCTAAAAGAAGGTTTCAGAGCCAACAAAGTACTCTCTAAGAACACACAGTAGCCTGAGGTGGAACGTCGCGTGTCCGGACAATCTGTCCAATCATTATCCGTATATGACAACAACATGTTCGGTGCGGAGAGTATAGATGTAAACCATAGTCAAATGTACCTTTAACATATCGAATGATACGTTTGAGGGTTGTTAAGTGAGGCTCCCTGGGGGCATGAATAAATAAGCATATCTGTTGAACAACATAAGCAATATCAGGTCCGGTGAACGTGATATACTATAGTGCACCTGCAAGACTCCTGTAAAAAGTGGGATCTGACAACGGATCACCCTCCAAAGCACTAATCTTTGATCTAGAGTCAACTGGAGTAGCCATGATCTTGCAATTTGTCATTTTAGCCCTGTATACAATCTCCTTTTCATATTTACGCTGACAAAGAAACATAGTATCTGCAGACTTAGTCACAGATATCTCCAAAATATAGCTCAACTTCTCTAAGCCAGTAATAACAAATTATGTTTTGAGCAGTGTAATGATCTCGTTTTTCAACAACTCGGATGAGGCAGTAAACATAATATCATTAACATACAATAATAAATACGCAATACTACTACCTCTATGAAAAATAAATAGAGAATTATCACAGCTGCTACACACAAACCCAATCTACATGATATATTGTGCAAAGCGATCATACCACGCTCTAGGGGTATGTTTCAAGCCATATAGTGACTTACGCAGATGACATACATACTGAGGGGCTGCGGGATAGACCAAACTAGGCGGTTGATGCATATAAACCATTTATTTCAAATTTCCATGTAGAAATGCATTTTTCACATCAAGCCGATGAATAGGCCAATGCTTACCTATAACAATGCTTAGAATTGCACGAATGGTGGTCGTTACCGGACTGAATGTCTCACCACAATATATACTCTCCTACTGGTTAGTGTCATTAGCCACAAGTCGTGCCTTGTACCTCTCTAGGTCACCAATGTCTCTGTATTTATGGCGAAAAAGCCACATGCATCGGATCACATTCACCCCCTCCGGTATAAGAACCAAATCACAAGTGTGTTGTTTTGTTAAAGCATTAAACTCCTCACACATGGCTGCATTCTAATTTGGGTCTGGTTTGGCCAATTTTGGGTTTTTGGAATTGAGAATAGGTTAAACTGGACTTTGGGTTTGAAAATGCCATGTTGGGCATGGGTTTCCATATGGTGTGATGTGGCAAGGATCTGTAGGGTGAGACTGCTGGTATCGGGTTTGCTGGTAGGATCATTCTCGGTAACTGTGAAGTGTCGATTTTATGGACTATCGATGGGGGTAAGGCATCGAAATTAGTATAGTGCAGAGGGGGTAGACTGGTGGTGGTAGGGGACACTGGTTGGGTAGGGTAAGATGTCAGAGGTGGTGACGGTGCAGGTATCGATGTTGAGTTTGGGTTGACGGTGACGTTACTAGGTCAATGGTGTGGTTCTCGATCTAGATTTGGTTGGTTGGTCAGAGCTATGGTTGTGGGTGGTGGTGACACTGAGACTGGCCGGTGAGTGAAGGGTGTGTCAGTGGTCGGTGATTGGGAGATGACGACGGAGTAGACCTCGACGGTTGGTGAACAGTGGGTATGGTGCACGTTGGCAGTGACGGAGATAGAGGGACAACGGTGATTGCACGACTGAGTTCGTGTAAGATATCGGGTGAGGTTCCGGACTCATCAAGGAAGGTGTAGTCCGTGTTGTAGAATTTTTGAATGTTAGTAAACGGAAACGTAGTCTCATCAAATATGATGTGACGAGAGACATGAATTTGATGAGTGGACAAGTCATAGCACAAATAGCCCTTATGATTAGGCAAAAACCTTACGAAGATGTTGAGTGTATTTTATACACTCTTTTGAGTCCTTTTTAGTTATGGATTTTCCTCTTTTCATTTGTGTTTAGTACAGTATTAAGTTTGTTTTTCTGTCTTTTGAGTCACAGCGATCCTAAAGGAGGAAATACAGAATTGAGGATGAAATGAGCTCAATTAAGGATGCAATTGCACAAGCACAACCCAAAAAATGAAGCCCAAGAGATCCCGAGAAGAATAGAAGAACTCAGGTGAATTCTGGATGAAACAGGATAAAGGTTCGCGGCTCAAGGCATGGAGGCCTCGGCTCAAGGCATGGAGGGACGCGGTGCTCGATGAGCTGAGGTCGAAAAGAATTAGAACTGGGGCGTAAAATTTCCAGAAAGTCGAAAAACAAAATCCCGTCGGAGGCGCCACGGCGCTTGACTTCGATGAGCCAGATTTCGTGGCCCGAATTAGGGCAGCGGTGCGGCGAATTTTTCAGTTACGGGCGAATTTTGTGAGGGTAAAAGGGTCCAAAACGCAGTTTTTCTCAGATATAAAAACCTTAAACCCTGTCATACTTTACATATCATACTTTGGAGAGGAAAAAATGAGGCAAGACACAATTGGAGACTCTTGCTCAAGTTCTTTTTCTTTCCCTTATTTTTATTTCAGTTTATGTTGAATTTTGTATTAGTTCTTAGCATGATAATGTCTAGGAGCTAATCTCTTTAGTAGGGTTTTCCGTCGAATCACTTGAAACTCTTTTCATACCGTTAATGCATAGTTATTGATTCCTTCTTCAGCATATTAAGATCTATTAAATATTGTATTGATTTCTTGATAATTAACTGACCATTAATTGTCATAACTTATATGATTTTGAATCGAGATCCGAGAGGGGAGATTTGAATATGCTGTAGTTATTTAGACATAGGTTAAAATCGTGGACAAAAGTACCCCGATACTTGTGTAGTATTTAAGGTTATTGTTCTTAATCCTCATGTATAGTAAAATCTATCATAGAAATATAGAAGGTTTCTGCATAAGGTTGAGTGTTTATATGTCCTAACCGGAATATAAGACAGATTAGTTAACTTGCTATCTTAATAAGAAGAAGAATCATTAGCATTGCATTAACAAGTGATAAAGTGGATAGTTGAGGAGATTGGAAGCCCTATTTCCTTCATAATTGTTTTAAACCAAAGTACTATCAATCTTAGTTTATTTTCTGCACTTTACTTAGTTTTAATTCTTAGTCTAAAATATCAGACAAAAGAACGATTACCAAATAGATACCATAGATTAGATATTCGATACTTGACAAACCAGTCTCTGTAGACGATAACTCGGTCTTACAGACTATATTACTTGAGTGATACGTACATTTGCGTAAGCATCTATAAAATATCACAATAAGTTTTTGGCGCTGTTGCCGGCGACTGACGTACTATCAATATCGAATTATCTAGTTTTATTTCTAATTTGGTGTTTATTTTCTGTCTTTTATTATTTTTTATTTTAGAACATTTTGTCGTGATCTGTTTGTTGTTTTTGATCTATTTTAGAAAATTCGTTTATGCGAAGTAGGAGAGGAGCGGACACTCTTATTCCTTTGAACCCTGAAATTGAAAGATTGTGCAGACAGAACATGAAAGAGAAGAGAATTACTGATTCTTTTGCAATGAAAGATCAGCAGAATCAGAACGGGCTGCACGAAGGAGCAGAGATGAGAGAACGAGTCCAGATTCCTGCTGAAAGGAGATTGGGAGACTACGTTCTACCTACAATCACTGGTGTGCAGACTTGCATCAGTCTTCCAGCTGTGGAAGCCAGTAATTTTGAGATAAAACCAGCCATTACGCACGTGATGCAGTGATCCGATTTGGGGTTGCGTCTGAACCACACATGCATGTGCTAATTTTGCAGGTTGTGTGCTACATTCAAGTACAATAGCGTTACTGATGATGGCATTCGATTGAGGCTATTCTCATTCTCACTCAGGGATAGAGCCAAGTGTTGGTTGAATTCTTTGCCAACAAACTCCATCACTACATGGCAGGACTTAGCCCAGAAGTTCCTTGCCAAATTCTTCCCTCCATCTAAAGCAGCAAAGCTCAGAGGAGAGCTTAATAATTACTATCAGATGGACGAAGAGTCACTCTATGATGCGTGGGAGCGGTTCAAAAATTTGTAGAGAAAGTGTCTGCATCATGGGATTGAGAAGTGGATGTTGGTCCATATCTTCTACAATGGGTTATGTGGTACTACTCGTATTATAATTGATGTTGCTGCAGGGGGGACGTTCATGAAGAAGAGTGTCAATGAGGCACATGATTTGCTAGAAGACATGTCCACAAATAACCATCAGGGGGCCGATGAGAGAGCTACAAACAACAGGAAAGTGGATGGGGTTCATGAGTTGGATGTTATTACTGCATTGACTGCGCAAGTTGCCACTTTGACAAAGCAGATGCAGCAGAGCATTATGTCTGTGAATGTTGTTCAGACACCAGTGACCTGTGAGATTTGTGGGGTCCTCATACTTTTGATAAGTGCACAGCAGTGGATCCAAACAATGTGCCTATGGAGCAGGTTCAGGCAGTTGAAAATTTTTAGAGGCCCTACAACAATGCATTCTCCAACACATATAATCAGGGGTGAAGAAATCATCCAAATTTTTTATGGCGGAATGACCAAGGGCAGCAATCTCATTTTCAGCCCCAAAATCAGAACCAACAGCCACAAAATCTGGCATCTTCCTCTCAACAGTTCAGCACACCAGATCCACAAGAGAAGCCAGATGAAGTGAGAGCAGCACTGTTGACCTTGGCCAACTCCCAGACTCAATTCATGGCAGAAACCAGGTCCTCACTTTCAACCTTAGCCAAATCCCAGATATAATTTATGGCAGAGACCAAACAATTCATGACCGAGACTAGTTCATCTATTAGGAACTTGAAAACGCAAATGGGGCAGCTGACATGGAAATGAAATGACAGACCTCAGGGGACTCTCCCTAGCAACACATTGATGAACCCTAGGGAGAAGTGTCATGCAATCAGCTTGAGAAGTGGTAAGCAGTTAGATCAGGTTGCACCCCAACCAGTGGTTGAAAAGGAGAAGGAGTTGGAGAAGACAGTTGATGCAGAAAAAGAGGGGGTTACTGATGACCGTCCTATATTAGAGAAGGCTCCACCAGCAGTTATGAGGGAATATACAAACATAATTACATACCCTCAAAGACTGCAGAAGAAGTCTCTAGATAAGCAATTTTCGAAAAATTTAGAGGTCTTCAAAAAGCTGCACATCAATCTCCCGTTCATTGAAGCCTTGGAGCAAATGCCAGCATATGTGAAGTTTATGAAAGACATCATTTTTAAAAAGTGGAAGCTGACAGACTATGAGACAGTGGTGCTGACAGAGGAGTGCAGTGCTATATTGCAGAAGAAACTTCCCCCGAAGTTGAAAGATCCAGAGAGTTTCACCTTACCTTGCACTATAGGGAAGGTGACATGCAAGCAGACTTTGTGTGATCTGGGGGCAAGTATCAACCTGATGCCCCTCTCCGTGTTTAAAAGACTTGATTTATGGTAAGCAAAGTCAACCACAATCAACTTGCAGCTAGTTGATCGCTCTATAGTGCATCTCCGAAGAATAATTGAAGACGTATTGGTGAAAGTGGGCAAATTTATCTTACCTGCTAATTTCCTCATCCTTGATATAGAGGAAGATGAGAATATGACAATGATCCTTGGGAGACCATTTCAAGCCACAGGGAGGGCACTGATTGATGTTGAGAAAGGAGAGTTAAAGCTCCGAGTCCAATATGAGGAGATGATTTTCAAAGTTTTCAAGTCATCCACTTAACCTCAAGTCAATGATAGTTGTTTTTCCATTGGGATAGTTGACAAGGGTATCTCTGAGAAAAGCTTCACAAGTACTGATACTCGTGGAGTAACATTAAAGCAGCATGAAGAACTTGATGGTAAGACTTCTAAACTCAGCCCTGTGAAAAAGAAGAGGAGAAGGAGAGATAATGGTTTTGAAATGGATATGTGGAGGGGATACTCTACCCCCTTGATTGAGTAAGAAAATTGTGTCCAGCTAAAAGACGTTAAAGACAACGCTACTTGGGAGGCAACCCAATGTTTTTAATTACGTTATTTCAATTTTTGTTTTAGTTGTTTTATTTTGTCTTGAACAGTTTCACGGTCTTGTTTCTTGTCTTATGTTTTTGGATAACAGATAAAGGTATGGATTCGCTCCGAAGGGTTAATGCAGAAAACTGGAGGACACTGGAATTTTTCAGAGGAATTAGCGTCGCGGTGCATGGAGCAAAGACCGCAGCTCCTCACGGGCAGTATGCACAGTAATTTTTCCTTCCTCCCAGACCTCATCTATGACCGCTGTTTTCGTGTCCGTAAGTTGTCTCTTTAATTTTAGTCTGTACACATTGGGGATAATGTGTCGATTAAGTTTGGGGGGTCATATTTTGTTTTTGTTTTGTTGTTGGTTTTGAGTCTTTTTGTCATTTTTTTATTTGTTTTATGTGTTTGTGAGTCCTATTTTTTTTTATGGATCATGTATGTTGTAGTTGCTAAATATATTGAGTGGATAAAGTAGGATAATGTAATGGAACTAAAAGCAAAAATATGTGTGCTTAAGTTAGATATGCCAAAATTTCATGACATCTAATTATTTTGATATTTGTGCTTAGCCTATGTGTTGTCAATTATGAAAAGAAAGGTTGAAATGTCTAGAAAACATGTTTGCGTGTTATTTGAGACGAAATGGTTAAGATATACATGTTTAGGGAAATTATTCATGCATTCTTTGATAGATCTTCTGACAATTCATTACCTACCCTGACATAAATTGTATCCTTAGTCAGCCCCTTTGAGCCTAATAATATCTTTGTTTGACACCCTATGATTCCCTGATTGTGCCATAAGTGATAATTGAAAGTTATTAGGATAAAAAGTGTTGAAGAAAGCAATAAAAAGAGAGTGAAAATTTGATGCACCCAATAAAAAATATGCAAAAGCCTAAGTTTGGGGGTGCTTGCTATTGATAATGTGTCTCATTCTCTCAAAAGAAAAGAATGAAGAAAATAGGTATGAGACTAAAAAGAAAGTCAAAAGAAGGAAAAATGAGTTGAATGAAGAATGTTTATGGTACAAATTGAGCCGAAATGCCAACTTTTATCTACCTTTGCCTAAACCTACATTACAACCCTTGAAAGTCCTGAAGATCTCTTAATATGTATGTCTATGATTAGTGGAGAATAACAACTGAACATGTCTATAGAATTTTGAGAAAGATGGAATGAAATTGACATGCATATGTTAGGTGCTTGTATTTCCAGTGATTATGATCTAATTGAATTTACGAAATATCTAACTTGAAATTCTAGATTGCTAAATATTCATGTTATGTATGTTCTAACATATTATCTCAATTTTCATCAATGATTTTGAGGAAGGATTGCTATAGCTACTTTATCCATTTCATTGAGTCTTTTATGTGATTTTGATTTTGTTTAGTGCTTTACTCGAGGGCGAGTAAAGTGTAAGTTTGGGGGTGTTTGTTGAGTGTATTTTATACACTCTTTTGAGTCCTTTTTAGTTAAGTATTTTCCTCTTTTCGTTTGTGTTTAGTATAGTATTAGGGTTGTTTTTCTGTCTTTTGAGTCACAGAGGTCCTAAAGGAGGAAATACAGAATTGAGGCTAAAATTAGCTCAACTGAGGATGAAATTGCACAAGCACAGCCCAAGAAATGAAGCCTAAGAGGTCCCGAGAAAAATAGAATAAATTAGGCGAATTCTAGATGAAGCAGGGTCAAGGGCAGCGGCTCAAGGCATGGAGGGTCGCGGTGCTCGATGAGCCGAGGTCGAAAAGAATTAGAACCGGGGGGTACAATTTCCAGAAAGTCGAAAAACGAAATCCCGTCGGAGGCGCCGCGACACTTGATTTCCCGTGAGCCCGACGATTTCGTGACTAAATTAGGTTCGCGACGCCGACGCGAATTTTTGAGGTTCTGGGTCGAATTTTGATAGGGGTAAAAGGGTCTGAAACGCAGTTTTTCTCAGATATAAAAACTCAAAACCCTATCATACTTTACATATCATACTTTGGAGAGGAGAAAAGGAGGCAGCCACAATTGGAGACTCTTGGTCAAGTTCTTTTTCTTTCCTTATTTTTATTTCAGTTTATGTTGAATTTTGTATTAGTTCTTAGCATAACAATGTCTAGGAGCTAATCTCTTTAGTAGTGTTTTTCGTCGAATCACTTGAAACTCTTTTCATATAGTTAATGCATAGTTATTGATTCCTTCTTCAGCATATTAAGATCTATTCAATATTGTATTGATTGCTTGATAATTAACTGACCATTAATTGACATAACTTATATGATTTCGAATCTAGATCCGAGAGGGGAGATTTGAATATGCTGTAGTTGTTTAGACAAAGGTTAAAATCGTGGACGAAAGTACCTCGATACTTGTGTAGTATTTAAGGTTATTGTTCTTAACCCTCCTGTGTAGTAAAATCTATCATAGAAATATAGAAGGTTTCTGCATAAGGTTGAGTTTTATATATACTAACCGGAATATAAGACAGATTAGTTAACTTGCTATCTTAATAAGAAGAAGAATCATTAGCATTGCATTAACAAGTGAAAGAGTGGATAGTTGAGGAGATTGAAAGCTCTATTTCCTTCATAACTGTTTTAAACCAAAGTACTGTCAATCTTAGTTTATTTTCTACACTTTACTTAGTTTTAATTCTTAGTCTAAAATCTCAAACAAAAGAACGATTACCAAAAAGATACCATAGATTAGATATTCGGTACTTGACAAACCAATCTCTGTGGACGATAACTCGGTCTTACGGACTATATTACTTGAGCGATACGTACACTTGTGTAAGCATCTATAAAATATCACAACAGAAGACACACGGTGTGGTCTGAGGAGCTAATTTATGAGGGGCAGTGGACGCGAGATTAGGATAACAGAGGCAACCGAAAATCTGAAGGTGGTCATAGGAAGGGATCCGGCGGCATAGTATTCGGTTGGGGTCATGTTGTGAAGAGTACTAGTGGGTAAGATAGTAAGGACATATTCTACCATTTTGACTGCATAGACCCAAAAGGATAGAGGTAGAGAGGCATGAAACAAGAAGGTGCGAACCATGTTATTATGGTGCGAATAATTACTTCTGCTTTGCCATTTTGCGGTGAGGTGTGAGGACAAGAAAAATGAAACACTAAGCCAATATTTTTGCAAAATGTGTGAAAAGTGGAATTATTGAATTCACGACCATTATCACATTAAAAAGATTTGATGACTTTTTCAAATTGTGTTTTAATGAAGGTGCAAAATTCAAGGAATTTAAAAAACATTTCGGACTTGAATTTGAGCGGATAAATCTAAATATAGTGAGAGTAATCATCCAATAAAACCAGATAATATTTATGACCCAAAAAGCTATTAATGGGAGATATCCATAAATCGGCATGAACAATATGAAATGGGCAAATGTAACACTAAGATGATTTAAACGGAAGGCGAACATGTTTGCCTAACTGACAAGAATTGTAATTTTGGGCAAGTTTCCCATTATTACAATGAATAAAATTATTACTTCTAAGAAAATTTAAAACAGGAGCTCTCGGGTGTCCCAGCCTATTGTGCCAAGTTGATGGAGAGATGGCGGAAAGAGAAGTGAGAGAGCGGGAACTTGCAGCTGGAAGTGGTGTGAATGGATAGAGGTCCCCTGTTCTATTGCATCTCATAAGAGGTATCCCAGTACGCAGATCCTTTATATTACAACCAAGGGGGTCAAAGTCAACTGACACATAATTGGTACGAGTAAACTGTCTAATGGAAATTAAATTTTTAATGATATTTGGGGCATACAGGACATTACTGATGGAGAAGGGTGGGTGAGGTGATTCAGTGTGGGTGTGACCATAGCCCTGAATTGGAATGTGATGACCATTGTCAATTATAACAAACTGAAGAGACTTTAAATGAAATAGTTGGGAGAGATTACCTGCATTCCGGGTGAGGTGAGATGTGACTCCTGAATCCATGTACCAATTTGCATTAGGCTGCTGCAAATTTAGATGGCTGAAGTCCTGGCCCAATGTAGTGGGGGCCAGACCAGTGGGTTGCATATGTACCTAGGCTTGGGCGACGTGGGCATGTTGTTGAGGACTGGTGAAAGCTTTGTACCGAGGTGGGCCCGATAAGTCGGTAGTTGGGGCTAGGCCCAGGCTGAGCACTTCCAGTATGAGGCCCGGTTCGAGTTCTTTGAAAATTTGTTGGGCCTATCCAGTGTTGAAGTTGCTGGGCTTGGAAGTTGGAGTTCTGCATATCTTTGGTTGGGATCTTTGATCGTGGCCCCTTTCGCGGCCACCAAACACCATGACCCTTGTGCCTGCGCGCGCGATGGTTCCACGATGGGGTTGGGTCCGGAAGTGGCATCTAGCTAGTCACAATGGTGCTTTGTGGAGGCGGTTCAACTGCGAAACCTTTTGATTGTGCTCGTCCTGTTTAGCACAGCGGATTTCTTCCAACAACAATTGTGAATGTGCTTTATTGAAACTCGTTAGAGGATCATGTTGTATCATCGTGGCGAGAGTGTTGTATTCACCTTTGGTAGGCCTTTAATTAATTGTAGGACCACCTTCGTTTCAGAAACATGTGTTCCTACATTGGATAATTGATCTACAACTAGTTTCAACTGCTTGCAGTAATCAGACATGTTAGCGAAATTATCAAGACGTGTATTATTGAATTGTTTTTCCAAGTACACTACACGAGTGGTCTTGTTGTCTTGAAAAATTTCCTCTAAACGTGTCCACAATTCACGGGCGGAGGCACTTGTCTTCATAATTGTGTAGAGTAAATCCTTAGATAGCGTGCCATATATCCATTATTTCACCATGGCGACGATGACATGTCGTGTCGTCAATTCCTGGAGGACGAGGAACAAAGTCGTCTATGTGGTCGAGCACATGATATACACATGTATGAATCCGAAACAGTTCCACTCATGACCAATATTGTGCATCTTCTTGATCAAGAACTAAAGGAATAAAGTTTTTTATAATAGTAACGACAAGGGCCGGATGAAAAGATGGTGATGAGAGAGTTATGAGGGTGTTGGGATGACAACCGGACAGGAAGCGGAAGCATCGGAAGATGTGGGAGTAGCCAAGGGATCCATTTGAGTAGTGGAAAGAGATAGAGAAAGGAAAAGAAGAAAAAAACCAAGAACTCGAGGGGGCGGGGGGCGGCTTTAAGTGGTGTTCTAGGTTTTTAGGGTTTTGGCTCTGATAGCATGTAAGATTATATTAAATTTTCTTGGGGAGCCTTTCTCATTAATACAAAATATATATAGGTGTACAATGTAGAATTCCTATACAACAATGATCCTAGTTCTACCATAATTAAATAATACTAAATATGGTAAAACAAGTGGTACACTACACACTACACATGCTAATAATATAGAAAAGGAAATATACTAATCTGTAAGGTCAGTCGGGGGTGGGATTTTCTGGGGTATGGGGTCGTACTACGGTGGAACAAGTCACTTTAAAAAGTTTACCCTACCTTAGTTTTATCCAAAGTGTTTGGCCCAGTGGCCATTTCACTAGGGTATTGTTGCCTGGGGTCTCGTGTTCGATTCCCCTGACCAGTGAGAGTGGAACTTTGTTCCCCCAAAAAAATCTCTCAACTAGTGGAAGGCCAAAGCGGTGTATACTAATCCGTAAGGTCAGCCGGGGGTGGGATTTTCTGGGGTATGGGGCCGTACTGCGGTGGAACAAGTCACTTTAAAAGTTTACCCTACCTTAATTTTGTCCCCTGGGGCATAGTCCAGTGGTAAAGTCTGGGCGCTATACGGCGCCTCTATAATATAGGGCTTATCCACACAAGTAATGGAGAACATACGAAATGGAATATTATTTTATAGCACTAGAACGAAACTCATTCTTACCACAAGCTTTTAATAATACAGTTCGTTCACCCGCCGATTTGATGCTTTAGGAACCCACCCGATGGAATCATACGAGCCAGGAAGGTTCACATTGCCGGAAGGTCGGAAGAGCATTGAATGATAAAGCCTAGTTCCAACGAAAGTAGAGCAGCAGGGCTATCAAATGGCATTTAAGCAAGCCAATGCATTGCTCTATGCTTTTCGCCAGCTTTCCCTCTAGTAAAAGATTATCTCGTACTCTCTCTGTGTCAAGGGATTCCTGGGGCATAAGTTAAGCATAGCGCGGGCCTGCGCAGCGTGGGTTCGATCCCCGACAAGCACATAGAGGGGATTAACCTTGTGTCAGTGATCCGTTGTACGCTCTCAGACACTGGCCACTGAAGCACATCTCGCGATTTACCTGGTAATAGTGCTGAGAGATCGGTGGTATTACCCCAGGAGCCTAGTACCAGTACTAGCGATAGGGAGGCGCAATCCTCGAGACACAGGTAAATATATATATATATATATATATATATATATATATATATATATATATATATATATATATATATATATATATAAAAGGAAATAAAGAAGAAAAGGGACATACAATCAGATCAGTAGTCATTATGAATGCTGGAAAAAAAGCAAAGGCCAGAATTGAATATGAGAAAGCATATGTGAAGTGAAGGGACAAGATGATGTGAAAGGAAAGGAGAAGTTTGTGGTTTTATGGCATTTGAATTTAAATAAGTGGGGAGCTTAGCAGATCGCAGTCTAATAAATTCAGGATCTGAGTTCTGTTTTTGACCTATCTGAGGGTATATTATTTGAAAAGTGAAGATTGAAAAAGACTATTGATCTGAGAGCACCAAAGAGTCAGCTGACAATTCATTTCATGTATTCATAACCAGGAGGCCCCTATTGACTACGTGATTTTGGGCCCATAGAAGCTAATGACACCATTGATTTACGAATGAAAGCACTCGAGCACTACTGTCGTACTTTACGACTTGATATTAGTATTTGCATGCACTCTAGTCATATATAGTAGTATACTAGAAACAAAGTTAAATTAAATACACTAACAATAATGAAAACCAATACAATTAATAACTTGCAGGTTATATCAGATTACTAACATTATTTTCCAGGTTGGTTAATGGTTATACACTCTTACTTCGACAGTATACTACAACTGTATGTATAACTTAATTGTAAAAAGAACTCATTTTCGACCTCCAAAACTAATCGAAATTAAGAATGAAGATTGAAAAGAAAGTGTAAGAACAATGTATAGTTTCCTAATCCTAGTAATATACTAGTATTTAATTTGCATTCATTTTTTTAGTGATGAGTATGCAGAACTGAAGCTTCACAAACATTTTAGAAAGGAAATCAGTCATTTCAGGAATTGCTTGGCCCCTCCAGGCTGCAATGTTATCTGGAAGTTGGGACCCCATATATATACAAAATGAAACCACTTTTTTTTTTCAATGTCACACTGTTGAAGTTGTGCAACTAAGAGCCCTTTTTCTAGCTACTTCTTTTAATTATTCTTCTAGGTTTTGATTTGAGACGCATCTTAAGTCCGATAATTTCAACATTGACTTGTTTTCGACTACCTTCTTTGGCCTTAATCATGACGTTTTTTTTATTAAGTAGCTCTTGAGTACTCCTGAAGAAATGCGCAAAAGGTTCAATTAATAAATAGTTATAGCAGCTTAAAATTGGGTAGATGTTCATGAACCAGCAACCATCCAAAAGGGAAAAGGGAGCATTATAAATGTAAAGAATGGATATTGAGTCTAACTCAACCCCAAAAGCTAGCTTGTAGGGTGAGAATTGTTCAAGTCCATATAAGGAGTTAATAATGTTCTAATTTCATATCCGATGTGGAACTCTTAATAATAAACTAATCAAGATTTATAGTCTAATTGTATGTATCTATGAATATCTCTTAAGGTGTGTTTGGATTAGCTTCTGGCAGAATTGATTCTAGCAGAATTGATTCTGCAGAATTGATTCAGGCATAAGTGATTTATGTTTTGATGCAACAATGTAAAAGTGATTCTTATAATTGATTTATGTTTTGATAGTTTTGATCAAAATTATTTTTGAATGTAGAATTACTAAAATGGACATACATATAAATAAAAATATACATATAAATAGATGAAAGTATGTAAATAAAAATTACAAATAGATAATAGAATTTAAAGTGCAATATAGTGAATAAAAATTATAAATAGATAATTGATTTATTACAATACTAATTTTGCATGTACTCTATAATATGGAGTTGCTTTTTTCTTTTCTTTTTCTTTTCAACACCACTAGTTCTTTTTCTACTTTGTCCACTACTTTGGCTAGCAACTCCTTGTGAAGTATTTAAATAAATACCCCCAAATTCTCCCGTTACTCTAACGCTCACATCTTCACTATCACCCGATCCCTCGTCCACATCATTACCACAATCCCCATTGGGCAATATGCTACTTGAAGGTGCCCAAGTGGGTAATAAAAATTGTATATATGAATTGTTTTAGTAATTATTTCTATATATTTAAAGAGGGTAATGAAAGTTGTATATTTCATTTTTTTTATTAATTATTTCTAGATATTTAAAGAGAGTAATGAAAGTGGATAGAGTTGTTGATGAAAATTAAAGAGGGTGGTAATAAAGGAAAGAGTAAAATTCAAATTCAAATAAATGACAAAATTGATTCGGCCAGAATCAATTATGGAGCCCAGAATTGATTTTGATCAGTCAAACATGTCAATTTTCTGATTTTCATGAAAATAGATACCCAGAATCAATTATGGGTACCCAAAAATCAATCCAAACATGCACTTAGACTATGCGTACGAACTCAACTTTCCCTTCCCCTTCCCCGGAAAAAGTGAAGGAAAAAACTCCTATAAAGTGAGAAGATAATCCGTATATGTTGTTCAGGTCGATTAGAAGCGATGCAAAATAGCTAAGCGATGAACGGAAGTATGAAAAAAACATCTCGTAATGTTTAACTAAAAAGATTATGTTTCAAATAAGTATCTAAGTGCGGAATCTCGTGTCAAATGTATTTCAAATAGTAAAAAAAAAAAAAAAAAAATATAAAAAAACGCGTAAATAATAATAATATCGTAAAATATAGTAAAGTAAGTAGTAGGGGTTAAAGAGTACACAACTTGGTTTGTAAGATATGGTGATATGGCACTAAAAACCGTCGGTCATTCTTTTTTTCGGTGATCAAGCTTTCAGGCCGTAATTAAATATAATACATCTGTATCTCGTAAGTCTTATGAGCGGACAATTAAGATATGGAGAATATGGGTAAGAGAACGGAGGAAAAAGTCAAAAACTGGAAAACGACTTGAACGTAGCAGCTTGTGTTTGGGAAAAGAAGCTTGTTCTATAATCAAAAGTACTTTTAATTTCACCCATAATGAATTTACTTGGTATATATAGTAACAAAGTTAGTACTATTTGGTATATAAGATAAATAGTGTTGGTGAATATACCATAAATTATCACAGTTAAAAATTATAATAAAATGAACAAAAATAAATAAATATGTTGGTTGAGGCGCGGATATTTCGCTCTCTTTAAGGAGAGATTCAAGTCAATTGTGGTATAATCTTCACCGGTCCAACAGTATATTTTTGTACTTGTCCCCTCTAGAATACACAGCTCGACAACGTCGTGTGACTCAAACAACTCCGAACTAGTTGAAGAGGCCAAAGCTCCACCAATAACAACACCTTCCTTCAACATAAAATTACTCTCTTTTGTAGTAACTAAGTTGGAGACTTAGAATATTTTCTTTTTTCACTTCTCCAACCTCACTATACACCACGATATTTTTCACACCTCTCACACAATACAATATTTTTTCATCCCAACTTATAAAAGAAACACCTCTATATATTGGTGTAGAAATCATCCATATAGTAAATATATAGAATAGTGGATACTTAAGTGAGGAAGAACATGAAAATGTGGTTAATGAGAGTAATAATCACATTCTACATCATGGAGTAGTGGGAGAGTGGGAGTTATGTTCATCTTCTAACTTTTATCCCCACTAACAAATAAGGGAGATGAATAATTTATTTTAATAATAAAATATACTCCAACAATCTTCACTCATTTTAATATTAAAATAAGAGAGTTCACCAATTTAGTTGAATGAAGACTATTATGCATAATGAAGGTGTGATCTGCATTGAACCTCCACTTAGTAAAAAGTGATATCTACTCCAGAGTCATTAGTATGCTATGCATTTAACTATGACTTCTTATGGCAAATAAAGTATCACCGCTTATACATAATAATCAAGGTGTTGACATAAGCTTTAATAGCCAGCACATTACGGCCTTATGTTATCCTGATTTTCATTGAGTATTTTTTAGAACAAGCCAAATTCTCATAGAAAACGGCCTACCTTCACACTCAACTATGTGAAATTCTATCAAGGGTGCTCCTGCAATTTTAATACCCCACTCATACGAGCTACAGATTGTCATTAAGAGTTCAAGACTCAACCTTCATATATCATTATAGGAAAAATGCACTCACACCATAGGGAGGGAGTAAATAAAATCTCACGACAAGTTATCATATGATTCGTTTTTTACATTGAACCTGGTTATAGGATCTCTAGTCCCCATGTTGGATTTCCCCATATATGACTCATGTTATTTTTCGGGCTTCAATTCCATTCCCTCGATATATTCCATATCCTTTCTCATGCAAAGGCCTTTGTCTAGAAATCTGCAAGATTATCACAAAATTTAACACAATCAATATTTATGATATATCACTTTTCACAAATATCTCGCAGTATTATATTTTTTCCTAATATGTCTGAAATTACCGTTGTGATAACGATATTAAACTCTACCAATAATATTGGTGCTATCAATATGAATCAAAATTAGATGAATTGATTTCTCAAATAAAGTGTTTGATATAGTAAATCTCTAAATCAATTAAGTATTTGACTAGCTGAAGCTAAAGTAATTAGTTCAGCCTTCATTGGAGAGTTAACAATAATATGTTTTTATTTCTAACACATAGCACCAAGTTTTTTCATCTGCATAAAAATCTTTGAGTACAACATGATTTGTTTTTATAAAATAAGCCACGAATTTTCTTACCAAGTAAATACACATGGTTAGCTTGTACCTGCTAAGTACTTCGTACACAATATCAGGTCAAGCGCAGTCAGTCACATATCTCATATTTAGGCTAGCATACTCTTTTTTTATTTATCATAATTTTTCACTTTAAATTGAAAATAAATAAACACTTAATCAAAAGGAATTGCAACACATGTATAATCCACAAAATTGTACTTCACAATTTTCTCAACATAATGTGATTGATTAAGAAAAATTTATCACATATTTTTTTCACTCCAAGAATGAAATTTGCCTCACTCAACTTTCTCATGTGAAAATAGCTGCTAAGTATATTTTTAGTTTAATTTAACTACATCAATATTACAGCCAAAGATCAAAAAATGATCAACCATGATGCAATAACATGTGAATTTTTCAAGATTAATACATGTACTTGCCGCACTTTTTAAAATATTGTCAAAGATGCTGAAATCACTTTTCATGATAAATATTTTTCTCACTTATTTAGCCCCCACTATTTTGAAAATTTAAATAATAATGTATAACTCTTGAAAAGTATATCACTTTATTCATAAAAAAAAATATAAGGTAAAAAGTTTTTTACATTTTCTCCGCTTTAGTTGAGCAAGTAGAAAAAAATACTTTACCCTTTCATCTCTTAAAGAAATCTAAAGACGTCGAAGCAGAACGATGTTGCCATCTTCTATCTTAATATCCGATATTTTTCAAACTGTAACAAGAATGAATCTCCTTAAAATTATTGATGAATATACCATAAATTATTACAGTTGAAAATTATAATAAAATGAACATTGAATAAATAAATAGATATATATTCAGACTGAAGCGCGAATATCTCGCTCTCTTTAAGGAGATTCAGGCACACTGTGGTATAATCTTCGCCGGTCCATCAATATATCTCTTGACTTGTTCCCTCTATGATACAACAACCCGACAATTCGTGTGACTCAAAAAACTCCGGACTAGTTGAAGAGTCCAAAGCTCCACCAATAACAGCATCTTCCTTCAACATAAAATTACTCTCTTTTGTAGTAACTAAGTTGGAGACTTAGAATATTTTCTTTTTTCACTTCTCCAACCTCACAATACACCACGATATTTTTCACACCTCTCACACAATACAATATTTTTCATCCCAACTCATGGAAGAAACACCTCTATATATAGGTGTAGAATTCATTCATTTAGTAAAGGGAAAAGAGTCATATTTGTCCTCAAACTTAAAAAAAGGGTCATATTTGTCCTCCGTTAAAATTTGGGGTTAAATATGTCCTTCCAGTTATGAAGTTTGTTATATTTGTCCATTTTTAACAGAAATGTCACGTGGACGCCACGTGGGAGACAAATCAGCAGGTGGGACCCACATCACCTCCTCCACTGCTTCTACTCCCTGTGTTCATCCCACCAACCAGCCAACCCATCCCTATCTAAAACGACGTCGCAAAGCCTGTGGTGAAATCACGACTTAAAAGATTCTTCAATCGGTTGTTCCCTAGCGTCTTACGGATTTCGTCGGCGCCGGAGAAATCGAATGTCGCCGGCGCCCGTAGTGAATTGCCTTATGGAAAAGATGTAACAACAATCACTGAGTTCGAACCGAGCTCAGTTTGTTTGGCTAAAATGGTTCAGAATTTCATCGAGTAGAACAATGAAAAGACATCGACTGCTAAATGTGATAGAAATCGTTGTAATTATTTCAACGGGAACAACAATGATAGCTCCGACGACGAGTTTGATTTTGGTGACTCGTTTACAAATTCCTCCTTTGGAGATTCTTCTGATGCTCTCAAGGTAACATAGCTTTAACTCAATCAATTTTATTGAATTTTTCGTTCATTTTTTTCAAATTAATCAGATATTTTTCATGATAATTCAGAGCTTAATTCCATGTGCAACTGTTGTTGAGAGAAATCTATTAGCTGATACTTCAAAAATCGTTGAGAAAAACAAAGCTTGTAAGCGTAAAGACGAATTGAGAAAAATCGTTACCGATGAACTCTTAAGTGCCCGTTTGGTACCGCTTTTCCGAAGGCCAAAAGTGTTAAAGTTTACAGGAGTGAATCAACTGAGAAGATGAACTCTGTAAATCGATAATCGAGAGAGGAGAAGAAGAAGTAAGCGTAGAGATATTTTGGGCTCAAATGAGAGCTTCTGATTTTCTTATTTTTGTGTAATAGTTTTTCTAATGTTTACATTGACCCCTAGTGTCTTATATATACACTTACACCCACACTTACACCCATATATCAAAATATCCCACATATCAAAATATCTAAGAATAGAATTAATTTGCTAACTAACTATATATCTCAACATCCCCCCTCAAGCTAGGCACTGAAAACAGAGGTTTCAGTCCTAGCTTGGAAGCAATGTCCATAAGGACTTCCTGAAGCTCTGAATCAGCATCCAGCAATACATCACTTTCTGCACGAGTTTCTCCAAGTTTCCAACAATGTTTGCAATAGTATGCAATGCCCTCATTTGCGAGGTGTGGAATAAAAATTCGACCCCAATATGGATAATATGGTCCCGACAACTTTAGCAGTGTGAAGAAAACACTAATGGCAATCAAATGCCAAGGAACTTCTGCATATTCTTGAGATATGGAGACGACTCTAGAGCTGTTGACTTCAAGATGCCAGCAATAGAATGCCAACAATAATAGGAAGCAGGGTGATATAAATCTTTCTTTCATGTGCACAGTAAGACAACTCGCTGATTGAGGCAACTACAAGTACTGATACATACAAGTATTTGGTAATTGTCAAAACAGTGTCAAGAATAAGTTGAACAAAATTGTCCAGTGCTATATTCCAAAGGAAACTCTTGACAGGTGCAGGCTTGTTTGCTTCTCTGAAGCAATGGTTGATTACAAATCCATGCTCTTCAACTAATTTCTGGATCCATTAATGTAGTTGCTGATCTTCCAAGGCACTTTCCATTCCCTCCTTATGTAGTTAGTAATGAGAAGGGAGCCCGTTTATCCCAGGGCTGATTTAAATACATTTGTCGCACACCATTTTAGGCCAAAGAGCATAGCAATTATATCACCAAAGCATCCTCGATGGTACGTCTGCGTGATAACCTTTTCAAGTGATAACCTGACCAGCAGTAGCAACAAAGGCCCTCCCCCTCAAGATGGAGGGTGGAAGATATCTAACACTCTCATCTTGGATAGTAAAACTTGATGTTGTCCTGCACTTAGGCCTTTGGTCATAATATCTGCCAATTGCTCAAGTTCAGGCTGGATATGCCTAATTTCATTTCAATACTCCTCTTTTCGCGTTCCAAATTTTGAAGTTTGCAAGCAATACTTTCTTTTCAATCTCAGCATACTGAATCCTTTTCTCATGTCCACTGATTCTGCCAGAAGCATAAGCGCCTGCATTTTCACCAACAGTAGCAGCGCATGAGCAATATCACTGGCAGTTACAACATTAACCACGACAAGAATCCCTCGTTCTCTAGTCTCGATCGGACTAGAAAATCCCTCGATTCTCCTATATCAATGCTATGAAAAAAACCTCGTTCTCTAGTCTCACTCGGACTAGAGAATCCCTTGATTCTTCTATAGCAAGCTCTATAATTAGCTTGGACATGCCTTGGAGTCTCCCTCAATTCCAGTCCAAATTCGGCTAGAAATTCCTCGATCTCCTATCCTGAGCTACTCATATAAAAACAGACAATTTAACAATTGATCAACCTGTCAAATACTCTTTGAATCCTTGAATTGAGCTTTAACTCAATCCATATTATCTTCGACAAAGTATTCCTGAATTCTTAGTCTATTTGTCGCTAAGAACTCCTCGATCTTTCTATCGATGAAAATTTCCTATTCTATGGTCTTCTCAACCCATAGATCTTCATTAACATCCATAACACCAATATTGTTGATTTGTTTCCATTCGCCAAAACTTCAGCACAAAATCAGTGTCCTGCAACAAAGAAAGTCATCGCAAACAACTGCGGTAACACCACACGCTACGCGTGAGAATCAAAATGACGAAGCCGACATCGAAATACGGATGTGGTTCACCCACGATGAAGCGACAACAACCAGCCAACACAACAACGACGAACTCGACAATTTTCTTCCAATTCGTCAAGTCACCAACACAAATACAACTCTAACAACACACCCGCATGAGACTATTTCACCCGCATGAGCCCTACGGACTCGCATGAGGTATTCCTCGCATCGTGGGTAGCAAATCCACGGAATAGGTGGTATAACGTCTTGGGGATTTACCCCTTATTTATACTCTTACCTGGCGGTGGTATAACGTCTTGGGATTTACCGCCATTTATACTCTTACCCTGGAGAAGGTGGTATAACGTCTTGGGGATTTACCCCTCATTTATACTCTTACCCTGGAGAATGTGGTATAACGTCTTGGGGATGTACCCCTCATTTATACTCTTACCCTAGCTCAACCAACCATCATACATAACATAAATAAGTTAACATATCTTAGTAAAAGAAAATCCGGGAATTTAACCCAAAGTACTACATACTTCCACTCTTTTAAAAATGACTCTTTTTCACATAAAACTTTTGGGCAATTGATGCCTTAAAACCAATTTGTCTTTCACAACCTCAAATCATTTATCCGTACTCATTTTACTTAAAGTAAATCTTTCTTTGTTAACCTTTCATAAAGCTAATATAATCAACTTCCCATAAAGTCATTATATTAACATTATACCTTAGTCAAATACATTTTCCTAAAACCCAAGGGACTTACACTTTTAAAAGGAAAACAAGAATCTTAACTTGAACACATCAAGTCCCTTAACTTTGAAAACTCAAGACATCCTTAAAACAAGTAAGGGATATCACACCTTGTACGTCTATCGTACTACATAGGTAAAACCATTCATGCTCAAGAGATAGGAAGGTTCCACATACCTCTTCGGTCAATCCACTTGCTAAGTCCAAAATACCGCACGTAGTATGTCAACCTATAATGACCATAATACGTTTATAAACCTCTAGTTTCAATGTAGAATATTCCAAGTTCAAAGTCACTAAATCCTATGGAAAATTGGCGAGATTTCCTTTGTTTCTACATACTTTGCCACCTTTTCAAGGCGAATTCAATATCCAAACGCCACATTTAAGGCCCAACAATCCAAACATTTCAAAGGGGATTACACAACTAAACTTGGGTGTGTAAAATTCTGCCCCATAAGGTACAACAATTAACTTAACAAGTTTAAGGTAGTTTTTAGGCTACAACAAGCTCACATAACCTTTTTGACCAATCCTTTCATATCCAAACCATATTTCTTACATGCAATGAATCTAAGAGCATTATTTACTACCACAAGTTCCTTCTTCTTCACATGCAACACCAATAACTAGCTACAAGAGAAGAATTGTTACCTTAGAGCTTTAGCCAAAACTATTCCAATAACTTTGCTAGCCTCCTTTCCAAGGACACCATCACAACAACTCTTACAAGCTAGCCACAAGCTTCCTTCTTGCCACACTTTTTCAGATTTTCCTCAAGCTTTGAATTTCTCTTGGAATTCTAGAGAGAAGTGAGAGCTTTAGCTTTAGAGAGAGAGAGGGACTTGAAAGATGACCAAGTCTTCAAGACTTGGTCAATATATAAGACATGTAAAAATCAGATGGGGGGGGGGACACTTGTCACCCACCCATGGCCTCTTTTAAAACAAAGCAGAAATTTTTCTCAACTCGCAAAACCGCCTCGGCGCGGCCATGCCGCGTGGCCGCCAGGCCCTCTGCCGACTCCCGAACATTTCAGGCCATGGCTGCAACTTCAGCGACCACTCAGCTCTTCTGGCGCCGCGGCCCTGCATCCGGCGCCGCGACCCTGTGGCTCCTGACCAAAACACCCTTCTGTCCAACTGTGCACTGAACTTGTAACCCCCGTAACTTTCTACTCCAATGTCCTATCGACGAACGGTTGGTTGCGTTGGAAACTAGACTCAACGAACTACGCACTAGGCCTTTGAAACACCTAGGAACTCTCAATGTAACGGGTCATAACCCGCCCCAAAGTTGACCAAAAACCCGTCCGAAACAATCCATCAACCTGTCCTTCTAAAATTTTAAGTCTTACTCCCTTTCGTACGCTCTCATACGCCTGTCCTGAACTATGGGGTGTAACATTCTCCCCCCCCTTAGAAACATTCATCCCGAATGTTCCTTCTAGGCTTACTCAAATCACAATCTCAACATAGACCCTCTTAACTATTCTTCTTGTAATTAAAGACGCTCTACATGCCACAACAATACTAAAGCATAATTGCCAACTTAAAACTAACAAGCAGTAAAGTGGGTTACTTGGAGGTGTAGGGAATAAGTGAGGATACTTCTTCATCATGTCATCCTCTGCTTCCCACGTCATCTCCTCCCTGTTCTCGTTCCGCCATAAGACCTTGACGGAAGCCACATCCTTTGTCCGGTCGCTAACTCGACGATCGAGTATCGCTATGGACTCTCTCATACGATAACCCTCTCACACTGGACATCATGAATTGGGTGCACTCTAGATGGATCCCCAATACATTTCCGCAACATAGATACATGAAAAACTGGGTGCACTGCCTCCAGATCGGACGGCAGATCCAACTCATAGGCAACCTTTCCTACCCTACGGACAATCTGATAAGGCCCAATGTACCTTGGGCTAAGTTTCCCTTTCTTCCCAAATCTCATCACGCCCTTCATGGGTGATACCTTCAGAAAAACCCAATCATCTACCTCAAACTCCAAGTGTCGACGCCGATGATCTGCATACGACTTCTGTCGACTCTGAGCTGACAATAACCGCTCCTGGATAAGCTTCACCTTATCCACTGCCTGCTGAACCAAGTCTGGCCCGACTAACTGCACTTCTCCCACCTCGAACCAGCCTATCGGTGTGTCACGACCCGACCCCGGGCCGCGACTGGTGCCCTACCTAGGCACCCTTATACTCATACAACATAATAAACTGCGGAAGATAAATAACACTTTTTTAAAAACTAAGCTGCCGATAAGGCCGCCATAACATAAAAATTACCGAAAGTGGTCTACACTGCTTAACAATGTAAAAACAACTCTAGCCGGCCCACGGATGAATCTGCACCTCTAAGATTTGGACTAATGCTATGACGACAGGCCCCGCCGTGCGAATATACATAACCATGACGCACAAGCTCGGAACATTGGAGCCGTCTCAAATGCTGAATCGGGATCCTAAGCTCGCGGATCCACAATCGTACCTAAACTCGCGACATGAACGCAGCCAAGAAGTCGGTCAGATAACAGTGCAGAAATATGGAACGAAAAATAAGGTACAGTAACAAATCATAACTGTACAAAAGAATGACAGGGGCAAGTATAAAGAAAGGGTAAATACCAGATCCTACCGTGTCATTTCCATCTCGTGAACTTAATCGTACCTTATTATCTTTTCCCATTTTTCCATAAGAGTATAGTCAAATTCTTACGTACATACTTAAGAAAACTCATCAAGTTCATAAACATATAACTTACGTATCTTGCATAACCTAATCTGTCCCTTTATGGAGGAACGCCTATACTGTCGGCCCAATCTGGGACGCGATAGAATCACATAAGTCTGCCCATAAAGGTATACGGCATAAAAATAGGAGGCTCATGATCAAAACAGGGTCCCTCGCCCGTAGTATCGATAAGCAATCCTACTCCTAGGACTATTTCACCGGCATAGGTCCTGTGGACCCGCATGAGGTATTCTCGTGATAGTCAGACTGGCCCGCATGGGACTATTTCACCCGCATAAGCCCATAAGGACTCGCATGAGGTATTCCTCGCATCATGGGTAGCAAATCCACGGAACAGGTGGTATAACATCTTGGGGGTTTACCCCTCATTTATACTCTTACCTTGAAGAAGGTGGTATAACGTCTTGGGGGTTTACCCCTCATTTATACTCTTATCCTGGAGAAGGTGGTATAACGTCTTGGGGGTTCCCCCCTCATTTATACTCTTACCCTAACTCAACCGGCCATCATACATAACATAAGCCCTACAGACTTATCATACATAACATAAGCACTACCGACTTATCATACATAACATAAGCACTACCGACTTATCATACATAACATAAGCACCACCGGCTTACCATACATAACATAAGCACCACCGGCTTATCATACATTACATAAGCAAGTTAAGAAATCCCCTAACTTCTTATTAGCTTGTTCATATACACTCTCATTTTTGTTTACTTAAGGCACTAACATGTCATTATAAAATCCGGGAATTTAACCCAACGTACTACGTGCCTCTACTCCTTTAAAATGATTCTCTTTCAAATAAAACTTCCAAGATACTAATAACCGTAGTATCAAGTCATATCTACTTTTCAAGACAAGTCACAATACCTTTTAGAAATACATTTATAGGCTTCTAAATCAAGTGACTTCTTTCTTTAAAACCTTAAGCAATTGGTACCTTTAAAACAATTTGCCCTTCTTTATTTCAAATCATTTCTTTGCTTACATTACTGAAGAAAACCATTCTTTTAATCTTCCATAAAGTTGTTATAACCAACTTCCCATAAAGTTGTTATAACTCTTTATGTCTTAGACAAATTCATTCCTTTTACCAAGAAACTTATACTTTCAATTCAAATCACATAGCTTTCAAAATACTTCAAGTCTCTTAACTTTTAAGAAAACAAGTTTCTTAACTTTAGAATGGCAAGAAATCAATACTTTCCAAATCAAGTATTCTATACTTTTAAATCAATTCATTTCTTCCTTTAAGAATCAAGTCCCATAACTTGAAAAATAAAGTCCCTTAACCTTTTAAAAATTTGAGGTTCATAGTCTTAAAACTTCATACGTAAATTCTTATAAATTAAGTAACATATACTTTGGTGCGTTGTGAATAAGTTATACTTATTTATAACGATCTTAATCGAGTAGCCATGATCTAGAAAATGTAATACAATTTTGTCTTATTTTAGCTTCTATGCAGATGGAGAATTCTACTCATTTTAACTTAATTGATTGTCATTACATTTTCCTTTATTAACGCTGCAGTGGCTTGTTCGATTCTTATTCTCATTTGTGTCGTAACTTAGCCAAGTCAACTTGGCTCCAAATACCTCCTAACGACTCTTACCAACATCCCCCCATAAGACTTGGTAAGAACTTATGATAACTTAGACATAACCTTTACGTAGAGTAAATCAACATACATACCACTTAACTTCTAAGAGTATAAGGAATCATGAAATAGTACTACATGTATATTCCATACATAGAATCATGTCAAAAGAAGGAAGAGGTTCACATACCTCGCGACGATTATCGACAAATAGCAAAATGCTCCAAAGTACTTCAACCTTGATAGTTATTCCATCCTTCAAGTAGAATACGCTATACTTAGTACTTCAACCTATAATGGCCATAATACGTCCATTAACCTTTAGCTGCGAACGTAGAATATTCTAAGTGCAAAGTCACTAAATTCTACTAAAATCTGACAACACTTCCTTTGTTTCTACATACTTTGCCACCTTTTTCAAGGCCGAATTCAATAACCAAACACGCCACATTTAAGTGCCAACAATTCAGCTAACCAAAGGGGATTACACGCCTTAACATGACGTGTAAAATTCCGCCCCAAAACCATACCAAAACAGCCCCTAAAACAGTTCATAATTACTATAACGAGGGTGGAATGTGAGGCCTTTCAACGCCTTTCCACACCCTTATTCCTTCGGGGTTTTCATTAGCAATCTACTACATTAAACATTAAATATAGGGGCTGATTTTCCAGCATACAACACGTCTAAAACAGTCCCTAAAAACTGCACGACAATATCCAACAGTTTTATAGATTCTACGGCCAACAACTAAAATCCGATAACTCTTTCCTTAATCCTTTTTATTCCAATTCGAGTTCCAAAACTTCTACATAAGTTATAACAACTTATTAACAACAATTTTAATCCATTATAACATGCACTAGGTGAAGATAACAACGACAATAACCAACGAATTCCATTTACACCAAATTTGTCCCAAATCGGTTTTAGCCCCAAAAATGGCTCAAACGCTTTTTATTCTTCATTATTTTTAACACAAGTTCATCCATACATTATAACAATAAGTAATATCCAATTACTTTAAAAGAAGAAGGACTTTTACCTCATTTTTTTGCCCAAAAACGCCCCAAAACAGTCCGGTCTTTATTGGTCCGCAGTTTTCGTTTCGCTCCACTTCTTCAAGTTCCAATCACATATATGTATCCCCTACAACCTTAGGATCAACTTCTCTTCACATTTCGCTTCCAAAAAGTCGACGGAAAACCCCTAGGGTTTCATTCTATTTTCGGCCCAACCTAGATTTAGGGATTAAGGGTGCTTAATCTTGGAAAGAAAATACTTTGATCTTGATCTTGTCTTTGGATATGGGGATTTCGAATTGCTCTAGGTTTTTGGAGAGATGAGGGTTTGTATGGATGAATATCTTTTGTTCTAAGTCTTCAAGACTTATCTATATAAAGGTGTGTAGAGTCTTCACAAGACAAATGGGGAGGGCACTTGCTAACCTCCTATTGGCCAAGTATTTCTTCACAAAATATTTCATCCACACTTAGTTATTTTTCATCCCATTTTTATGGACATGTAACATAGTATACCAAGACTTAATAAATCCACTAAGTCCATAATTCTAATGAAAAATAATTTCATTACTAGAATTAATTTTTGTCATCACATTAAACTCGAAAATTTTCCGTATAAGGAAATGTAAAAATCCTTTCCTTTCGACATTCCAATCTTAATTCTATAATCATGTTCTTGAATTACGGGGTGTAACACGGTGACCTGCACTTCCTCCCGTATAAGGCCTCATAAGGCGCCATCTGAATACTAGAATGGTAGCTGTTGTTATAAGCAAACTCCACAAGAGGTAAATGATCCTCCCAACTACCCCTGAAATCAATAACACAAGCCCGCAGCATATCCTCCAGTGTCTGGATAGTGCGCTCGGCCTGTCCGTCGGTCTGAGGATGAAACGCAGTACTGAGACTCACCTGCGTCCCTAATCCCTTCTGGAAAGACCTCCGTGTTAGGCGTAACCGGCTCTGCGAAATAATCGATATAGAACTCCTGCGCCTCACAATCTCTCCGATATACACTAGCATAATCCTCGACAAAAAGTCGCTCCGATCGGAAGAAAATAGGCCGATTTCACACCGGCCGACAATGACCCAAATGGAATCATGCTTCCTCTGAGTGTAAGGTATACCTGTAATAAAATCCATATTTACCACCTCCAAATTCCAAGTCGGAATATCAATAACTGCAATGACCCACCGCTTCGTGCTCAACTCGACTACCGACAATTCCGCATGCGGCAACAAAACCTGCCACGTCCCTCTTCAGGCCATCCCACCAATACACACACCTGAGGTCATGGTACATCTTAGTCGACCCCGGATGAATAGAATAACGAATCGTATGCCTCCCGAATCTGCCGACGAAGTCCTCGCTACATCGGAACACAATCGGCCCTCAAATCTTAGCACCCCATCAGGTGCTACCTCAAATAGACTCTTCTCTTCCTGAAGAGCTGCATCTCGATACCGTACCATAATCGGATCCTCATACTGTCGCCTCTTCACCTCCTCGACGATGGAAGACTCGACAACCTCTCGAACCCGAACTCCATCACTATCAGAATCAACCAAACGAACCCCAAGGCTCGCTAGCTGATGTAACTCTCGGACCATATCCCTTCTCTCTGGCTGTACATCAGACAGACTACCCATCGATCTGCGACTAAGGGCATCTGCAACTACATTGGCCTTCCCTGGGTGGTATAGAATATCGACATCGTAATCCTTAAGTAACTCCAACCACCGTCTCTGCCGCAAGTTCAGCTCTCCGTCAAGATATACCGAGGCTCTTGTAATTCAGGTAAATATCCACATGAACTCCATACAGATAATGTCTCCAGATCTTCAAGGCATGAATCACTGCTGCCAACTCTAAGTCATGTGTGGGATAGTTTTTCTCATGCTTCCCGGAAAGGTCGAGATCGCTGCACGCTATAACCTTGCCGTGCTGCATCAGTACGCACCCAAGCCCGACACCTGACGCGTCACAATAAATCACATATCCATCTAAACCCTCTAGAAGAGTAAGAATCAAGCGGCGTCAATTTCTCCTTCAAGAATCGAAACTTCCTCACAAGCATCCGTCCACCGTAACATACCGCTCGAGTCAATTAGTCAAATGTGCTGAAATGGAAGCAAACTTCTCCACAAACCTCCGATAATAACCTGCAAGGCCCAAAAAGCTGCGCACCTTCGTTGGTGTAGTGGGTCTAGGCCAAGTCTTGACTGCCTCGATCTTTGTTGTATCAACCCGAATACCATCGGCCCCGATAACATGCCCTAAGAAATCCACTGAGGCAAATCAAAACTCGCGTTTGAGAACTTGGCATACAACCGGCCCCGAGGACTCAATACCGTTCTCAAATGATCCGCATGTTCCCGCCATGCGCGAATAAACCAGATATCATCAATGAATACTATAACGAACATATCCAAGAATGACTTGAACACCCGTTCATCAAATCCATGAATATCTTTGGAGCGTTGGTCAACCCGAAAGACATCACCGAACTCATAGTGCCCATACCGGTCCTGAATGCGCTTTGGAGATATCCGCCTCTCTAACTCGCACTGATGATAACCGGACCGCAGTCTATCTTGAAAACACCTTGCACTCGCAATCGTCAAACAAATCGTCAATCACGGGAGGATATCTGCTTGATAGTTACCTTGTTCAACTACTCGTAATCAATACACATACGCAGCGGCCCCATCCTTCTTCTTTACAAATAACACCGCGCTCCCGGGAGAAACACTTGGCACGATAAAGCCTTTCTCCAAAGAAGTCCTTGATTGGTCTTTCAATTCCTTCAACTCGGCGGGTGCCATCCTCATGGCGGAATAGATATCGGTCGAGTGTCCGCGCCATATCAATGCAAAACTCAATCTCCTCTCGGGAGGATACCCTAAGCTCATCCGGGAACACGTCTGAAACTCTCTAACGACCGGAATCGATCAAGGTCCAGATCTCACCTCGATTTAATACTCGCACTATATGGTTATACCACTTTCCGCACCATCTTCCTAGCCTTGAGGTAAGAAATAAACTTACCCTGGCGACGCAGATTCCCTTCCACTCGAGCAACCGGCCACCAGAAACGGAACCGAACTAATCTCTCTCATACCACATTGGCATAGCAAGACGCTAGCCAATCCATACCCATAATCACATCAAAGTTCGTATATCCAACTATATCAAGTC
The DNA here is from genome assembly GCA_029844215.1 of Przewalskia tangutica. Lineage (NCBI taxonomy): Eukaryota > Viridiplantae > Streptophyta > Magnoliopsida > Solanales > Solanaceae > Przewalskia > Przewalskia tangutica. The sequence goes on along the minus strand of CM056731.1, from coordinate 36,452,002 downwards.
GGCAGAGTCGACGATCGCCTATAGTCATCGGGCGTGCCTTATATACCCGCCACTACCACCGAATCACCATCATAGCTACCACAAAAGGTTTTATGGACTCGCTCTATCCTATTGTACCAAAGAATATGAGGAGATATATAGGACAAGGTAGAACTCGGATCTATCAAAGCATATACATCACAAAGAAACCAATAATGTACCGACGACATCGGTGGCGCCTCCGGTCCCGCTTGGACATAGCATAAATGTGGTTCGAGGACCGCCGAACCGGGACCCTACCACGACTCGCCACGCACTGAACACCGCTCCGGCGCATAACGTCGAAGACGAAGATCCAAAGAATCGACCACGCGGTGAACCATCACACTTCCGCCACTCGACGGACAATCTTCCTCAAATGGCCCCGCCGCCACAAGAGTAACAAGCTCCCGGCGAACACGACACTCACTGGGTGAGACCTACCACATCGAGCACACCGAGATGGGGTGGTCTCGACGGTAGCGATCTCGCTTCTCAAACCCAAGTCCGGAGCCACGACCGCCCCGAATGACCGCCGATCGGACCTCCCGCGAAAATCGAGAAGGAGCACTCGTCCGGGAAATGTGGACCTAGTTCGCCGAGGCCGCCCGCCAAAGCCGCTCGAGACCTGCTGCCCCGCCTCTGGGCCGCCTAAGTCTAGCCGATCCTCCTCTCTGCCTCAATCTCGCGCATACGCCGCATCTCCGAAATATCCATCCTCGGTGAAGAGCTACCCTCTAGGCAAGAATCATGTGACGGCCTAGCCCCATCACATATCTATGAACCCATCGCCATGCTGCCACAATGGTGCGCGATACCGCCAGGAGTCAAACCTGTGCCGACTCTCCCGATAGTCCTTCCGTCGCCTCAAGGTCAAGAATCTATCTACGCGGGCTCTCCTCATCTCCGAGGTAAGTGATCCAGAAAGCCTCGTGAACTCCTCCCAAACAGCTGGAAGAGCATCCTCACCTCTCGACAACTCCCATGACTCAAACCAGTTCAACGCAATGTCGCGTAACCGGTAAGAGGCTAGCATGACGGACTCAGTCTCCGAGGCCCTAAGCATCTACATAGTCCGCTGTAACTGCCGAACAAACTCCTGAGGATCCTCCTCGGACCTCGAACCATAGAACTCGGGTGGATGACAACCTAGGAAATCCCGAATCCGTAACCGCTTCGGCCTGGGTTGGCGCTGCTCTGTCGTTTGCCACTGGCGATGCGCGTAATATGCACACACTTTTAAACGCAAGTGCACGTTATCGTATCAAGTAGTATAGTCTTAGATAAGACCGAATATCGTCCTCTAGGATTAGGGTTCAAGTACCAACTATCTATTTTCTAGTATCTATTTGGTGAATTAATGATTGATTGTTTGGTTTATACTAAGAATTATTAAAGATAAGTAAATATAAAGAATTACTTCAGATGTGATGAGAATAGGGCTTCTATGTATCCTCACTATCCGCTTATGCTACTTACTAATGCATTACTTATGGTATTCTTCTTTGGAGAAAGCAGTTTACTAAATCGCTTTATACTCCCATTAGGGTTATATAAACACTCAACCCAGATTGTTCCTTACCTACCTTTCTGATAAGGGTAACTCTATAGGAGGATTAAGAACAAAACCTAGTCGATCGCCACGCACAATGCGCAAAATTAGGGTTGTTAAGCCTCTCATAACGCTACAAAACTAATTGAGGTATTTTCATCCCCAATTCAAGCCTGTCTACCCAACTTACAGCATATTCACAATCCCCCCTTTTCAGAATCTGATTAGAAATCATATAGTGATAACTAGTTGTCAATTAGTTACCAAGAATTCAACTCAATTATTGGATAGATCTCTCAATAAGAAAAATAACCATAGGCATGCATTAATTTATAACATAAGTTTCAAGAAATTCAACATAGAAAGCCCTATAAGAGAATTAGTTCCTAGCCATGAACATGACAAGAACTAATTCAAAGTTCATCATGCAAAAACTGAATTAAAGAAAAGAAAAAGGAAAGAAATTACTAAGTTTAGGTCTCCAATCTCCTAGCAAGAAAATCTTGTGTTGTCAAGAAAGGGAACCCTTGAAAACTGCCTAGGGTTCTCCTTATATAGGTTTAAAAACGCCTCCTCCCTTGAAAACTGCCTAGGGTTCTCCTTATATAGGTTTAAAAACGCCTCCTTCTTTTCCCTGCAGGCCTGGCCCAAAAATCCGTCAAAAGACCTAATTTTTCCGTCGGCGCGCTGCCAGATATAGGCGCGCGCCGGAAGTCGCGATCCGTCGGGTGATTTGGCGCCGCGCTCGATATTCGCTGTTCGAGGCGCGCAGTATCTTCTGTAGCTCTCGGATGTTTAGCGCCGCGCCTGCATCTGTTGCGAGCGCGCGCCGAAGTCTTCTGCCTCTGAATAGTGGCGCGCTGCCATTTTTAGGCTGCAGCGGCGCCACTGATCTGGATTTCGCCTCGTTCGCCACTTTCTGTTTCGGCTCTCGCATCTCCTCTTTTGCTCTTTTTGCTCCTTTTCCGCCATTTGGCCATTTTAACCACTTTGACTCAAAAGAAAGAAAAACTATCCTAATACGACACTTATATGTGCAAAAGCGACAAAGACTAACTAAAATCGACTCAAGGTGTATATAAAATACACCGATCACCGCCACTATCTTTGGTCAATAACCGATCTGCTCCCGTAATCTCTATACTCGGCCCGTGGGATCGAGGTTCGGTCTGCGGTCTCGATGGCCGCTGCCGCTCGAACTACGCCAGGTGGCGACGTCGTGGAACTTCGCCGCCCGAAACATCATCTCTGGTAAAGGCGGGCTGTGCCCTCGTGACCTCCGCGTCCAGCTGGCTCTCACCGGTGCCTTGCCGCCGGGCGCGGTTGTCTTGCGTGGAGGCATAACTGGTACATAAAGGAAAATATCAGAGGAAGTTCAACCTATAACACAGTTCTATTGCACGATCTTAGAGTGAAAGAATGGAAACCAATCCTAAATATCCTGTAGCCTCCTGATTATAGATGTGGTGCACGACACACCGATAATCAAGACTCTACTAGACACGGTCTGTAGACACTTTCCGAGGACTAATCGCTCGATACCACTTTTGTCACGACCGACCGGGCGCGATCGTGCCTGCAAGGCACCCGACAGGTATACATCAGAGAATAGCAGCGGAACATACATAACACATAATCTATATAAAGTAAACATCACTGGCAAACCGATAAGGCTGTCTTCCATAAAAATATACTTAATCAAAAGTACAACTTGTTCTTACAGCCCAAAACACAAACGTGACCACAGACCTCTAAGAATAACAACTGTGGCGGGACAGGGCCCCGCCATACCCCTGAATGTACACAATACCTATAGCATCAGGGAAGAACCGTACTAACAAAACAAGCTTCCGGATGAATAGAGCTTCTGACACCGGGACAGTGATCCTAAGAATGAGGATCCACCACCTGCTTACCTCTACCTGCGGCATGAACGCAGCCCAGGAAGGGTCGACACAATATGTACTAAGTATGTGGCGGAAAATACCGAAAATACCTCAAGTATAAAATAACGGAGACATGTATAAAAATCGGTTTACCGCGCATTTGTGTCTTACTAATAATGAGAATATCAAACATATACAATCTTGCGTGAAAATAGGAAGCTCGTGGTCAAAGCGAGGTCATCCGCCCGCAGATGTCATTAAGCACTCCTACTCGGGACTATTTCACCCGCACGGGTCATGTGGACCGCATGAGGTATTCCTTGCATAGGTGTACTCACCCGCGTGGGACTATTTCACCGCATGAGCCTACGGACTCGCGTGAGGTATTCTCGCATCGTGGGTAGCAAATCCACGGAATAGGTGGTATAACGTCTTGGGATTTACCGCCATTTATACTCTTACCACAGGCGGTGGTATAACGTCTTGGGGATTTACCCCTCATTTATACTCTTACCCTGGAGAAGGTGGTATAACGTCTTGGGGATTTACCCCTCATTTATACTCTTACCCTGGAGAATGTGGTATAACGTCTTGGGGATGTACCCCTCATTTATACTCTTACCCTAGCTCAACCAATCATCATACATAACATAAATAAGTTAACATATCTTAGTAAAAGAAAATCCGGGAATTTAACCCAAAGTACTACATACTTCCACTCTTTTAAAAATGACTCTTTTTCACATAAAACTTTTGGGCAATTGATGCCTTAAAACCAATTTGCCTTTCACAACCTCAAATCATTTATCCGTACTCATTTTACTTAAAGTAAATCTTTCTTTGTTAACCTTTCATAAAGCTAATATAATCAACTTCCCATAAAGTCATTATATTAACATTATAGCTTAGTCAAATACATTTTCCTAAAACCCAAGGGACTTACACTTTTAAAAGAAAAACAAGAATCTTATACTTGAACACATCAAGTCCCTTAACTTTGAAAACTCAAGACATCCTTAAAACAAGTAAGGGATATCGCACCTTGTACGTCTATCGTACTACATAGGTAAAACCATTCATGCTCAAGAGATAGGAAGGTTCCACATACCTCTTCGGTCAATCCACTTGCTAAGTCCAAAATACCGCATGTAGTATGTCAACCTATAATGACCATAATACGTTTATAAACCTCTAGTTTCAATGTAGAATATTCCAAGTTCAAAGTCACTAAATTCTATGAAAAATTGGGCAGCATTTCCTTTGTTTCTACATACTTTGCCACCTTTTTCAAGGCCGAATTCAATATCCAAACGCCACATTTAAGGCCCAACAATCCAAACATTTCAAAGGGGATTACACAACTAAACTTGGGTGTGTAAAATTCTGCCCCATAAGGTACAACAATTAACTTAACAAGTTTAAGGTAGTTTTTAGGCTACAACAAGCTCACATAACCTTTTTGACCAATCCTTTCATATCCAAACCATATTTCTTACATGCAATGAATCTAAGAGCATTATTTACTACCACAAGTTCCTTCTTCTTCACATGCAACACCAATAACTAGCTCTGAGAAGAATTTTTACCTTAGAGCTTTAGCCAAAACTATTCCAATAACTTTGCTAGCCTCCTTTCCAAGGACACCATCACAACAACTCTTACAAGCTAGCCACAAGCTTCCTTCTTGCCACACTTTTTCAGATTTTCCTCAAGCTTTGAATTTCTCTTGGAATTCTAGAGAAGTGAGATTTAGCTTTAGAGAGAGAGGGACTTGAAAGATGACCAAGTCTTCAAGACTTGGTCAATATATAAGACATGTAAAAATCAGATGGGGGGGGGGACACTTGTCACCCACCCATGGCCTCTTTTAAAACAAAACAGTGCAGAATTTCCACTCAACTTCGCAAAACCCGCCTCGGCGCGCGCAACGCCGACCTGAGCTCGAGAACATTCGACGCGCGTCCTCGCTTCGTGACTGCGCGTACTGCACCAGCGACCACTCGGCTCTTACGGCGCGCGACCTGCATCGGCGCCGCGACCTGTGGCTCGACCAAAACACCCATACGTCAGCGTGCACTGAACTTGTAACCCCCGTAACTTTCTACTCCAATGTCCTATCGACGAACGGTTGGTTGCGTTGGAAACTAGACTCAACGAACTACGCACTAGGCCTTTGAAACACCTAGGAACTCTCAATGTAACGGGTCATAACCCTCCCCAAAGTTGACCAAAAACCCGTCCGAAACAATCCATCAACCTGTCCTTCTAAAATTTTAAGTCTTACTCCCTTTCGTACGCTCTCATACGTCTGTCCTGAACTACGGGATGTAACACCTCAGACGTGCACACATTCGCGGCAATCTTCGACGTCGCAACGATAGCCAAAGGCGGAGTGTGTCCACAGAAAATAGAAACATCTCCATCGTGAATCGATCTTCGATTTCAATACCTCGATTCCTTTTCGCAACTAATTTTCCAGAAGTCGCGATTTCTGATTTTTCAGAATTCTAATGCGATTCTGATTTTCACGATTCTGATTTTTTTCTCAAGTGAGATCGACTCCTTTGGATCCTTCAATCTCGGTTGCGTCGCGATTCTGATTTTTGGTAAATCGCGACTCTGATTTCTCCTCTGCTTCCGATTTCTCACCTTTCGATAGCGATTTCGATTTACATAAGGAACTCCTTCGATTCCAATCTCTTCATTCGATTTGAATCGATCGCTTAATATCAATCGATTCACAACATTTGCAGTTTCTTCGATTTCAATTTTCTGATTTTTAGTCGAAAATCGTGATTTCGATTTTTTGGAAATCGCGAATCTTTCTTCGTTTTTTCTGATTTCGATTTCAATTGCAGACCCTACGAATCAGTAGGCTTTGATATCATGTTAAATTTTGCAGGAGCGAATCAACTGAGAAGATGAACTCTGTAAATCGAGAATCGAGAGAGGAGGAGAAGAAGTAAGCGTAGAGATATTTTGGGCTCAAATGAGAGCTTTTGATTTTCTTATTTTTGTGTAATAGTTTTTCTAATGTTTACATTGACCCCAAGTGTCTTATATATACACTTACACCCACACTTACACCCATATATCAAAATATTCCACATATCTAAATATCTAAGAATAAAATTAATTTGCTAACTAACTATATATCTCAACAAAAAGCACTTTTGGCTTTTTTTTTAGTATTTGGTGTAAGCTAACAAAAGTGCTTTTGGAAGAGTAGAGCTTTTTTTATCTTATAATTTTTTTGTCTTTTATACAAAAACATTTTTTTTATTGACAACCAAACACCTAACAACTTTTTGATAAAAAACTCTACTTGAAAAATTCGACTCCTAAAAGTTCTACTTCTAAAAGCTCTTTTTAATAAGCTGTACCAAACGGGCCCTAAAACTTGACTTCAATTCTTCCATATGCAAATCCAAATGGGAAAAGGCTTCTTCTATACTTGCAGATACATAAAAAAGGCTTATCAATGTGTCAAATTTTGGTCAATTTTTGTACTGACAAATGAGAATTGTTTTTAAATGATTCACGTTTTCCGGCGGACCGGGTAAATGCAATGGGAAGGGGTCCGAAAATTTTAGAGGGGGAGAGGTTGGTTGCTCCGGTCACGGAGCAGCTGGTTGGTCGGATGAACAGAGTAGAAGCAGTGGAGGAGGTGGTGTGGGTCTCACCTGCTGATGTCTCCCACATGGTGTCACGTAATATTTCTGTTAAAAAATGAGCAAATATAACAATTTTCATAACGGGAAGAACATATTTGACCCTAAACTTTAACGGATGACAAATATGACCATTTTTCTTAAGTTTGAGGGCAAATATGACCCTTTTCCCTTTAGTAAATATAGAGAGTAGTGAATAATTAAGTGAGGAAGAACATTAAAATGTGGTTAATGAGAGTAATAACGACATTCTACATCATGGAGTAGTGGGAGAGTGAAAGTTATGATCATCTTCTAGCTTTTATGGTCACTAACAAATACGAAAGATAAATAATTTATTTTAATAATAAAATATACTCCAACAAATAGAAACATTATAGTGGAAATTACCTCAATTGACTAAAGAATTACCAACATAACGTCATTAAAAATGATTTTCGGGAAAAAATCAACTCAAGTTGAAGGATGAGAATATCTTAGAAATTATTTATGTATAGACGAATTGTACGTTGTACCCGGTCAACTCCAAAAAATAGCGATAAGTTAAAATACATCACCGTCTATTATGATGTACTTTTTCTTTACCCCTTAAAAATATGAAGATTAAAAAAAGGTAGTCTGGTCTACTAAGCTTTCGCTATGCACGGGGTTCGAAAAAGGATCGGACCACAAGGGTCTATTGTACGCAGTCTTACATCACATTTATGCAAGAAATTATTTCCACGGCTTGAACTCATGATCTCCTAATTACATGACATCAATTTTATCAGTTACTCCAATGCTCCATTTCATTAAAAATATGAAGATGGGCAACTCAAATATATGTCTCTCTATAATTGTTCATCTCAAGAATCATAATCTTCACTCAAAATAGCCAAGACAAGTGAATACTAATATAGCCAAATGACTGTTAAGTGTGATATAAAATAGAAAAATAAGCTCCCTTCACTAATAAAAATGACATAATTTGGAGGAAGAGATTCAATAAGTTTAATTTACAAGTGGGATTTTCTATGGATTTATTATTATTTAAAACTTAAAAACTAATGCTACTACTACAAGCTCTAAGTTTTTATAACTAAGAAAATGAGAATATTATAACCGCAGTAAAAGTTTTTTGAGGGACGGAAAGACTAAAAGGTTAGAATAACACTTCGATTTACGATTATGTCTATAAGTGCATAAATTCTTTAAAGAATATTGGAAAAAATTAGGCATAACTTATATGATATTATGATATGAAAATATGAAATTACACCTTACTATTTTTTTGGCCATGAGGGGAAAAATTAAAGACCAACACAAAATAAGAACAAAAGTGCAAGTCACCTGCGAGAATAATAGTAAGAGCACGCATGATAAAAGGCCCAATATTTCAACTCCGGGTTCGAATATGCTAAAGTCCGAAGAATATGTAAATTTTCCTATACTAAACTATGGTCATTTGCACAAATAGAGAAACTTTCAGAGTCTCATCTAAATTTTGACCGAGTTTAAAATAATATATTAATAATAATTTCGCTAAAGTTCGGAGAAAAATCGCTAGAATTTCTTATTTGATATTGACAAGAATTTCTTAATAGTAAGTTATGGTGATCTTTTCTGTCACAAAAACTTGCAACAAGCTATAGTGATCGTCAGGATTTCTGGTCAAATACTGACGGATCACTAGAAGTATTAAATTAAATAATTGGATATGTCTCTATATTCATCAATCAGCATGATACGCTATTGTTGAATGTGTGCTGCTCGGTTTTTCCTTCTCACTCGACCTTCCTTCCTTCTGAATTAACTCGAAATATAGAGCATATGACATAGTACATATGCTAGGACACTTCCCCACGACACTTTAAAATAAAAGGTAGAATTGCAAATTTCAACCAAACATAGGATAGAAACAATTAACTAAAGGGAAAGATTAAGATTAAGATCTAAACCATGCGTATCATGAACTTGATCGCCTTGATGCTCATCAATATTCAAAGTAACATCAACAGCTGTCATTCCCTTGCAGCTTCCTAGCAATTCATTGGACTGATGTTCAGTACACATAATTGCCACAGCAGCCTCCTTTTCCTTATCATCAGTTTTCTTCTTGAGCTCGACGTTTTCTGTTAATTTGTGTTCCGTAGTTTCAGCATTTTTGGTCATGATGTTGTTACTATTAGATATCAAGTGGCCGCGAGCATCGCTAAACCTTCTTATGAGTTCATAGAACTTGTCCATCTTCGCTTCTTCATCATCGTCATCATATTCGTCTAGTTCGGGACACTCCTTCCTTTTCTTGCTCTCTGAAACTTGACCCAATGATCTTTCCATCGACCGATCTATTGTGGTTCCAGTGGGCAATTACTGAATAACAGTGCACGAACATATACCTACTTGATTGGGAAAAAAAGGTTCATTCTTAATTGTGTAACTTCCTGGTTGCTTCCGTGCTGTTGCTCAAACATACATAACATGCCAAAGTGCCAGTACGCTAGGTACGGCATATCTTTTTCTAAGTCTTGGTGTCCGTTTAATGAACCGCTGCTTGATTAAATTTCTCCTATTTAATTACTACCTTCAGTCCATATTATCTGTTATACGATTTTTGCATATCCTTATGCAGCGGTGGAGTCAGAATTTCCAGGTAACAGAGTTTAAATATGAAGAAGTAAACACGCGAAGAAGTCGAAGAGAATTCAACATATATATATATATATATATATATAATTTTAACTTTATATATGCAATATAATTTTCCGTCGAAGAGGGTTCATATGTCCCCCTTGCCCCTACCTGGCTTTGCCTCTGCCCTTAAGAAAGACATTTAGACCTCATTTGTTCACACTTAATGGAAGTCTCTATCTGAATTTCTAACCTTAGATCATTAAGTGTATTTGTTTATATTATGATCTAAGCATTTATTTGATCTGAATAGGTTTTAATCATTAAGATGTTGAATAAAGTCTTAATATCATTAAAAGGTATTTTTGTATGAATAATTTTATCATCACTCTGTCCACAACAACCAGTTCCACCCCCATACCACCACTACCCCACGCACCCACCCTACCCGTTCTCCATCCCCATCATCATAACCAATAACCACCATTGTCATCACAACCACCCCCACCCGCACCACTCACCTCACCTACTCTCCACCCACCACCGCTAACCACCTCTGCAATCACAATCATCACCATCACTACCAACCACATTTGTCATCACAATCACCACTATTGACAACCATTATTGTCACTCGCTACCACACCTAACACCTTTATTATTATAATTATATCAACAGCTACCACCGTCGTCGCCACAGCAGTTGTTGTCGGTACCGCAACTACCACTAATGCGGTCAATCCTTACTACTAACCACCTCTACCATCATAACTAGCACTGCCGCCAACTACCACCAACACCATCATCAATCATCACATATTATTCAGCCACCACAGTCAATTATTAACATCAAGCAGCGCCACCATCACAACCAGTACCACATTTACCAACTACCACCATCGCGGCCAGTCACCACAACACCAACCACCTCCACAAACACAACTATCACCACCACTATTACTAGCCACTAGAACCAACCGTCACCACCACTACTACAAAGTATCTCCACCATCACTATAACAATATACCAGTGTAATCTCATAAAGTAGGGTTTAAAAATGGTAAAGTGTACGCAAACCTTACCTCTACCTTGGAATGTAGAGAGATTATTTTCGATAAACCATCGACTCGAAAAAATACAAACCAAAGTAATCCAGAAAAAATAACAGTTATAAAGAAGTCATGGCAAAATACTAGGTAAAGCATGATACAACAGTCTGAAAAGGAATAATAATGTAACTACTAAAAAATCATACGACAATCGAAATACAAGAAAAAATAAATACTAATAGAATTCAAGGACAAGAAGCTACAATAGTACTACTAGGTGTGACGACGCTAAACTATCTACTAGCCTTCTACCTTGATATGTGTCCTCCATAACCCCCTATTTAAGGCCATGTCTTCGGTGAGCCGAAACTGCGACATGTCCTGTCTAATCAACTCTTTTCAATACTTCTTCGGTCTACCTCTACCTCTCCTAAAGTCATCCACAGTCAATCTCTCACATCTTCGCATCGGGACATCCGTACATTTTTTTTTCACATCCCGAATCATCTCAACTTCGCTTCCCTCATCTAGTCCTCCATCGAGGCCACCCTACATTGTCCTGAATATCTTCATTTCTAATCATATCTTTCATTATATGCCTACGCATGTACTGCAACATCCTCAGCTCCGCTACCTTCATCTTCTGAACGTGAAAGTTCATGACTGGCCAATTCCGCCTCATACAACATAGTTGGTCTAATCACCACTCTGTAGAACTCGTCTTTAAATTTTTGTGGCACCTTCTTATCACAAAAGTCTCCGGATAGACTTCATTTCATCCATCCTGCACCAATACGATGTGCGACGTCTTCATCAATCTCTTCATTTTCTTGGATAATAGACTCAAAATATTTTAAAATCCCTCTCTTTTGAATTACTTGGGTATCAAGCCTCACTTTCACGCCAGCCTCATGCTCTACTTCGCTGAACTTGCACTCTAAGTATTTCATCTTGGTCCTGCTCAACCTGAACGCTTTAGATTTGTCTCCAAACCTCCAGCTTAGCATTAACTCGTCGTGAATCTCCTTAATAAAAAATATGTCATATGAAAATTAACATACAATACGACACCACGCCTTGAATTTGTCATGTCAAAACATCCATCAACATAACAAATAAAAACGAGCTAAGAGCTGACCACTAGTGCAACCCCATCACAATCGGGAAGTGCTCGAGTCTCCTCCCATCGTTCTTACCCTAGTCTTGGCTGCATCATACGTGTCATTGATCGCCCTAGTATACGTCATAAGTATCCCCACTAGCCTCCAAGCATCTCCAAATAATCTCCACCATCACTAGCGAACATAAATATTTTTTTATTTTTTTATCAAATAATATTTTTATTATGTTAAATATATATATATTTATTTTCTAATATTTAGTTACTTTTTAATTTAAATTGTATATTTACTATGTTTAAATAAATATGTTATGCACATTTAAATATTTAAAAATAAATATTTTTAATCATTCAGTGCTCTAGATTTAGAAACAACATCTTAATTATTCAGATGTACATTCAAATTCAGATTTCTTAATTTTAATGAAAACAAATGAGTCCTTCATAATTCTAAGCTAGCTACTCTTATGTCTCACTCACTTAACACTCCACTAGTTGAATTTGAATAGTAAGCATATTTGAGAAGAAAAAAAGAGTATGAAATGAATTCTCGTTTTTCTAGAATTTCAAAATCGGAACAAATTTTTGAACTCTTTCCTGGTTAGTTACAAACACACTCGTGTTTTGAAAAATATAATCAAGAGGAAATGCTTAGAAATAAACCAGTGACATAGTCAAGACCAAACTATTACATTTTCTCATTGCGACTTGGCATTTGAACTACTTTGGGTCAACTTAAGGCCAAGCTGCCGGAGTTGCTAACTTGACAATAATGTGGTACCTTATTAGGGAAAAGTACATGGTGTGGTCATCATGAAAAAGAAAACTAAAAAAAAAAAATCTATTTTGGGTTAAATACCTGAGCTTGTCATTCGGCCCATATTATTCTAGGCGCTAGACCAGCCCACACTACAAAAAATTAAAAAATGAACGGACTTTTTGTGGCGACTAAAGGTCATTACAAAAGAACAGACTATTTGTGGTGACTCGTCACAAAAGATCGAAACTCAACTATTTCCTCTTATTTTTTGGAAAAATATTTTTTCCGTACCAAAAACACCCTTAATGTAAAAGATCTTGTAGACTCTACTTTAACAAGATAAATCAAACATAAATGTCAATTGTATATGGAAATTTAATATTTACATTCACTTTTTTCTCCTCTATTTCTCTATATCATTCTCATCAGGGAGGACTAATGTGGTCAGGAGATTTCAAGAAAATAGTTATGAAATAGTTCCTTTTTTTATTTAAGAGGTAATATTATTAATATTAGTATATTACTACTAATATGCATCATACATAAATAAACAGACTATAGTCTAACGTGTAGGTTTTTGTTGGGTCTAAAACACGTAAGTAAGGCACAACAAAAGTTTAAAGTTTGTTTAACTTACTTACCCCAACAACTTCGTCTCTGGTATGATTACGTAACAATTAAAACCTATAAAGACATGAGATATAAACTTACAGTTGATATTCTTGGAGTCTTTACTAAAGGGTAGCGCACGCGAGTATCCTTTCGACTGTAAGCCTTGCTGTGGTATATTCCTCTGTCAGGAAAGCTAGGAAATCTTGGCAGAGGTTTGAAAGGATTTTATTTTCTGAACTCTAAATTCAGAAAGTAAGAATTGAGTTATCAATTTAAGTTACCAAAATAATAGGGTTAAGTACTGAATATATAGGGGAGGTAGGTTACAAATCAGATTAGGATTAGGCTTAAAAACTGACCCAAAATACGAGATGCAGTGGGCCAGTCTGACTGGGCCCACTGCCGTACAGGCGCCGTGGCGCTCCCGCACTGTTTTAATATTTCAGTACGTTTTGATAATATTTCAATCGAGGAATGAATCTTATTATTGGCTTAACTACCACATTTGTTTACATCGCAATGTACCAAACTCAAGCCATGTCTTATCCTATACGTAATTTAAGCTTAGAACAGTGTCAAAGTACATTACTCTGCAAATTAGGTGCGTATTGACCTCAAGTCAAAGGACCTCTATATCCCACGTACTGATAATACTCTAGACATGTATAACAAATAGTTTATCAGCAGGGTATACCAATACCCTCTAAGAGTATCCATGTGTCCATCATTAGTAATCACACTAGTAGTAAGTGAGACATACTACATTCTCTAAGAATGTGATGCAGACCACATGTTGACTTATAATATGTCATTGATATTTCATTCTCAATTATCATCAGTCAATGATATTTTGAGAGTTACGTTCTATCATTAATATCTCACTTTATCAATGACAACGTAAGCTCAAGGGATGCACATTAATGAATAATCACAAGCAATCAAAATCATAATTCAATAATTGTAAATGCCAAATTATATTAATCTCATTAATAATATGAATGTGTTCAAGTACATTTGTCTCTAAAATGATTATTTTTAGTCCCTCGCAGATCTTTTACAAAAACGTTTAAAACAAACAGGGGTGGAAAATCATATATCAAAAGTTCTTCATTTCTAGTGTCACACTAGCTTGCAATGTGTCCAAAAAAGAGCAAGAAAGTTGCAGTCATAAGAAGCTAAAGAATATGATTGATCCTTCCCTTAAATTCGATATCTTATTTGTCTGAACTCAGTTAATACGGCTGCACAAAAAATGGATCGGACCGAAAATAACCCTTGGACCAAACCGATCGGATCGAATATTTCGGTTCGGTCTTCGGTCCTACTTTTCTGAAAATTCGGTTCTCGGTCCGGTCCGGGGTTTTTTCGGTTTTTAGTGTATATTAGACCGGGTCGGACCGAATTTTTCGGTCCGGTCTTCGTTCCGACCTTTTTGGATTTTCGGTCCTCGGTTCGGTCCGGTTCGATCCGGTCCAAGGGTTTTGTGCAGCCGTTGATTCCGCTTCTGAATAGAGTTTGAAACAATAAATAATTCACCTCGAAAATTTAGTGAAGAAGAAAAGAGAGAAAATCTTTTATTCTTCAATAATTTCCCCAGTCACATTAAAAAAACATGCAATTAACTACACATTTTTTTTCAGGAAAATCAAATTCCAAGCTAATATGCATCGTTAGTTTCTACTTCCTAGCTAAAAATAAATGTAAGCTTGACAATTACAAGCTTCTTTTATAATACAACACATAAATCCATAGAATAATCTTGAAAACTTCATTGGCAACAAATGTAATTGATTGACGGTTTTTAGTAGGTGTCTGTAATCTAGTAAGATTTCACGATCGAAATAAAATGTCGAAAATACCTCTAGAATCTTCATAATTAGCTAGCGTCTACGTAGGGGCAAAGCTAGAGCGTCGGCTATTGATTTGGTCGGCCGAATCTAGTAGCTACTTTTAGTTCAAGCTTTGTATTTATCTTAAAAACCATTTAAGATATATAAATTATTTATATTAGAATATAGAACCCATAAACTCAAAACTGACTCCGCCTCTGCTGCTAAGTGTGTCATAGTTCAAGTTTCTCCAATAACTGTCCTATTCTGTTGTAGTTAGCTAAGGAAGTGCAATAACCAAATAACATGAGATAATAAGTTGCATATAACGAAAGAAATAATCTAAAATGAAAGAGCAAGAGGAGAAAATCTTAACTTTGTCTAATCAAGAATTTTTTTGTTTTCAATTAACATTTGACACCAAAGTTGGAAAGGGGAGAATGTAAGATGATCATTGTGGCTTTACGGTAAGGTGTCCACTTCAATTCCTAGGTTGTGGTTGGCTTGTGCACTGGCAGCCTTCTCTCTTTTCCACACTTTCTGACCAAGCAAACATTCTTCCTTATTCTTGGTGGTACTGACTACTTTTTTATATATATATTAAGCCAATTCCACAGACTGCTATTGTCTATGGTCATTAGGGGGTTTGACATTGACCACTACCTTGTTAATTGCATTCATAAAAAATATACATGGGAGGAGGGCTACGCCATGACTCCCTTTTTACAATCGTGAGGAAGATCCTCTCTTAAAAGTTTTTCCCTAGAACCAACGAGAGCACTCCTAATTAGAAGGAATTATAATTAGCTACGTTTTCATATAAAAAACTGGCTATGAACTTAAGGGACATGAAAACTAAAGTAAAGAAAAGCCTACTCATTTTACAATGGACTTGTAACATATTTCAGCTGAAGGTGCTACCACTAGTTCGGCAAAAAATGACTATACGCTCCTTTTTTGAACTTTTTCTTCTTTCTGTGCATGCAGTCCTTCCTCTTCATCTTGTGTGTCCGATTCTGAAATTTACCAGTTGGGCTTTGTCCATCCTCACCGCTCTCCTAGCTTCTTTTGGTATGTCCTGCATTGAGTTAAACAAGTTAGTTATCAAACTATATTGTGCATTACTTTTAAACTTAGCCAAAGTATCAGCTGATGTGTTTACTTCCCTAAAACAGTGTTGGATTTTGATGTTTCTTTTATCAATGATTCTCTTCATATGATCCACCTCTTGCAAGAATTCTCAAGATACATCATATGATCCATTAAGCCATTTCACCATCAGAATTGAGTCGACTTCCACAATATTGTTGTTGATATCATTGAAGTCAATCCAGCTGATGCCAAAACTTGCAGTCTTGACTTCTGCACTGTTATTGGAGCAAAACTGTAAAGACTTAGTAAATACCATAATGATATCTGCTCTAGAATCTCTAGCAATGCCCCCAATTCCAGCTTTGTTGCTTGAACCATACTGCTCCCATCAATATTCATTTTGATGGAGGTTTTTCTCAAGTAATAGGGATACTAGATAGTCTTGCTTTGTAAGCTTCCATAATACTACACATCCTGCTCCAGCTATTACTTGAGTAAATTTCGTAGCCTTTTTTTATCATGAGACCCTTAAAATGTTTGGTAACTTCATAGCAAATTTTGGTCACAGAATACTCCTTGTGACCATACTTTATTGCACTTCAAGCTTTCCACAGTTCTCAGCAAATAAAGACAGGGATACTTTGATAGGCCACTCTTAATATAGAGTTCTTAGTGTTGACATTCCACCAAGATAACATCCTTGCCTCTTATTCTACATGTTGATGCACATATAGTCACCAAAGAATTTCCAAACTTTAATGGCTAAATCCCCTTCAATAAAAAATGACAGATGGATTCCTCCTTAGGCTGAGTACAACAAATGCAGATAGGATCTGCATTCCTTGCATAGTTCTTGATTCTGTCATACATAGGTAATTTCCTTTTGATGACTCCAACTGATAAAAGTCATTTTGAAAGGAATTAATTTATTCCATATGCATTTTCATATGGGAACCTCTGGCATTTTCTTTCTTAGGATTCGGAAAGCACTGGAACAGGTGAATTTGCCAGAGGAGTTATGGATCCAAATAGCCAGATCTTTTTTATCCCTGGGTCCAATATCCACCCTCTGAACGATATTACAAATTTCAGTTGGTACGAGCTTGGAATAAACTTCATATCCCAGTTGTTACCCTTTGGACAGTCTTCAACAGAGAGGGTACCAGGATTGCTATCAGTATGATGATGAAGAGCTAATGGACCAAGGCCGGTCCAATTGTTCCACCAAAAGGATATTTGAGCTTCACTAATCTTTCACAATATGTTTGGTTCTATTTCTGCTTTAATTCTCAGCAAGTCTTTCCAAATAAAGGAATGACTTCTGTGAACCTTTCTAGCAACCATATGACCTCTTTGACAATATTTAGCCATCATGAATTGAGACCACAAATTGTTTTCAACTCTCAGCCTCCGCCATTTTTAGCAGCAAATACTTTATAGATGTCTTCAATGCTTTTAAAACCCGTCTCCCCCCCCCCCCCCCTCTAGGAGGGTAACACATGCTGGCCCAGGAGCTCCAGTGATACCTCTTCTTATTGTCTATTTGACCCCAGAAAAAATCAGTAAAATATCCTTCTAACTGTTTTATGATTCCTTTGGGAGGTGACATTGCAGCTAGTGTATGGATAGTTTGTGATTGGAGTACACGTTTGATGATTGCTCTCCCCCTGAAGATAAAATATCGCATTGACATCCTTGAGCTTGTTCATCACACTCTTTACTATATCAGCAAAATGCGACAATCGTTTTTTACCTGGAAAAATAGGACTCCCAAATATTTCATGAGAGAAAATTGATGTTTGTATCCAGCGATTCTACTATTCTTATTTCTTCTTCTGGTGAGCGAGTAGCAGTCAGGAAAACACTTTTATCATTGTTGATTTCTTGGTCAGAATCCTTTTCATATTGTCTCAAACAATTTATTATCATTTTGATGGATCTGTTGCTGCCTGATGAGAATATCACAATATCATCATAATACAAGTGGTTGATCAGAGGGCCCTTTTTATTGCATAGTGTACCCAATGTATCTCTCCTTCTTGTGAAGCTGATTAAGAGCTTTGGAGAGTCTCAGCAACCAACACAAATAAACTAGGAGATAGAGGATCCCCCTGTTTGAGACCCCAATTGGAATGAAAGAAATCATGTCTCAATCCATTGATCATAACTGAATACCAAACTTCAGAAATGAGCCTATGAATTAAATCAATGAAGATTTCAGAGAAGCCCATTTGTCTAATAGCAGCTTTTAGTAACAGCCAAGACACTTTTTCATAGACTTTAGTGATGTCAAGCTTCAAGATAATGTTCTCATATTTATTATTCTTTTTGATATCTTGAACCAATTCTTGAGTGAGTAAGATATTCTCAGTAATCATTCTGCCTTTGATGAAACTTGTCTGATTTTGAGAAATCAACTTAGGTAAGATGTTGGTCGGCCTGTTGGAGATAATCTTGGAGAGGACCTTGTAGGAGAAGTTACTCAAACTGATATGTCTCAGGTGGGAAAAGTTGATTGGGGATTCAACCTTAGGCAACAGAATCAAACAAGTATGAGTATAAAGTTTGGTGAGCTTGCCCCCTCTGAAAAAATCGATGGCCATGTTGTGTACATCGTCCTTGATAATTTCTCAAGTAGCTAGAAAAGATTTTCCATTATAACCATCCGGACTAGGAGCACTATCAGGATCCAAAGAAACAACAGCCTGATAAGTTTCCTCACTATTGGAAATTTTAGCAAGAAATTCATTATCTTCAGTAGTCACCACTCTCTCAATGTTGTTCAGAATTCTGAACTCTGTCTATTGGGTTGGCTAGGAGAACAACTTATTGAAATGTCTAATAGCGGCTTCAACAATTCTTTCATCTCCATGGATTCATTCATCATGCTCATTCTTAATCTTATGTATATGAGCTTTCTTCCTTTTTTGTCTGATAACACTATGAAAATACATAGTTACTGTCCCTTCTCTTGCCATTTGATTCTGGCTTTCTGTCACAGCATAGAAGATTCCTTGTTAAGCCAGTGAATTTGCTCAGCATACTTAGAGTAAAGATAGCTTCTGCTATGATCATTGTTTTGAGAAGTATACATAACTTCAGCATTTTCCGCTTGTTCTTCTAATTCCTTCACCTTATCAAATACATTACCAATGGTGTTTTTAGACCACTGGCTAAGACATTTGCTTAATCTCTTTAGTTTTTGTTGTAGAACCCATATGTGTTTTCCCCTCACTTCAGCTTGCTAAGACCCTTTCACAATGTCCATGAAATCTTCTTGACCAATCCAGAAAATGAAAAACTTGATATTTGATCTTTGGAGGATCCATATTCCATAGTGCCACATCTAAGTAGCAAATTCTGTGATCTGACCCTGTTCTAGGTAAATGTCTGACATTGACAATAGGAAAATTCTGAGACCAACAATCATTATGCATTACCCTGTCCAGTCTCAAAAGGATCCTTTTTCTCAATCTTCTAGCATTAGTCCATGTAAATTTATCACCTATGTAACCAGCATCCATCATATTGCAATCCTCCATGCACCCCACAAATTCCAGGCTTCTGCTTAGCCTATGATGTCTTCCCCCTTGCTTTTCATCAGCTTTCATAATGCTATTGAAATCCCCCATTATAGTCCAACCTCTGTTAATATTACTATTAAGGGTTCTTAGATTATCTTGAAGTTTTTTCCTCTTCCTGGAAGAAGTTTTTGCATAAACTATAGTCACAAAGAATGACTCAGTATTGCTAATGTGTTAAACTGTCAAAGTTAATTATTATTTGTGATTACTGATGACTGTACTGGTGAAATCAGCTTCCCAAAAATGCCATATCTTAGCAGCAGCCTCTATTGCTTAGCAGGTTTAGCCTCCGCCTCAGCAACAGCAGCAAAATGACCAGCAAGTTCCCAACCAATATACATACGAAAAAGATAACTTCTCGTTCGATGAGACCCCAGGTCTCGCTGTTTCCTTCCTATTCTTGTTTGTAACTGCATTAGCAAATCCCAACTTTCTTTTGTATTTCTGATTCATAGTCTTGTTGATAATTGCATTGTGACAACAGGTTCTTGGAGAGCCATAAAAGTGACCTTGTGAATGTGAATAATTTTTTTGAGTCTGTCAAAAGCCTCCTTGGAGCTTACCCTTATTATGTTCCGTATGATTGTATTAATCATAAGGAACAAATCATTGGTGTTTCTTTAATCCTTTTCCCCTGCCTCTGGTGACCATTGCAGGAGTTGAGGTGCTTGGATTTTTGTTGTTCTTTCCTTTTGGAATTACAGTTCCTCTGGGAGATAGATTTCCTTTATCAACAGCTTCGTTGAACTGATTGTCTACTTCTGATATTATTGCAGGTTCTGGAGCAAAGATGTTGATAAGGTTATCAGCAACTTCTTCATCTTATAAACTATCTTCATGAGCTTGCTCTACTATCCTGTTTCCTTTTAGTTGGCTTTTCTCCACTTTCTCCTTTTTGTAGTTACTAGAATCTGTCACTGATTTCTCAGGAGATTCTCTAATGTAGTTTGTCTTTGTCTTCTCCTTTTGCATCATTTTCTGTTGGTTCTCTCCTGGAACAATATCTTCTAATATAGTGTTCTCAGATTTTTGTCCTTGATCTAGATCTTCTTCAAACTGTCATGTGTCATCAATAATACTTTAGAAGATATTGTGTATCCTGATTGGAGGATTGATGGGAACACTTATCTCATGTGTATTCCCCTCCTCAGTTTCACTAGTAGTGATCACCACTACATTTTTAGGAATCTGTTGATCCTTTGAGTTTTCCTAATGTTCTTCTACAGGACTTGCAACCTCAGCTTGTGTATTCCCTTCATCTTCTTTCTTCTTCTCATGAGACTCTCCTTCTACTATAAGAGCATCTTGCTCCTCACTTCCAGGTTGAATAATCTTATGGTCATTGTTATTTTTGTTGACTTGGTGTTGCTCATTTTATTTTCCAGAAATTTCCCCATTTCCTCCCTCTACATGATTCTTACCCTTCTTTTTGTTGTTCTCTTTGCCTTTGCCTTTGCCTTTGTTTTTCACAACTTTTAGAGCATTTCTCCTTCTCCTTTGTTTTCTCTTCTCCCTGTGCTTCTCCCCTTTGGTCTTAGTAGCTTGTACTTCGACAATTATTTCTTCTATCTGTCTTTTTCTTCCACTTCCTCAACTTTGTCATTCTCCTCAATGTCTTCGTTATTACTTATTACTAGTCTTAATAGGATCACTAGTTTCCTGGTTTACTTCTTCCTTACTAGTCTCTTTCCTCTTGCTTGCAAAGCTACATTGAACTAAGGAGTGTTCTAGTTTCTTGCAATGAGTACAGAATTTATGCACTCTTATATTCAGGTTTTCGATAAAAACTTTTGAGAGGGTGAGATTCATCCTCCATACCGACCCAAATTTTGTCAGGAAGATGTTTAGTTAAGTCTATTTCAACTCGGACCTTAGCCAAACCTGATCGAGTTCTAGCGGATGTAGCGGTATCCATATTAAGAGAATTTTCCGCTGGTGCTAGAAGCTGTCACACAGTGCCATGCGTGACAATGAAAAGGGAGTTTACGAACAAGTACACAAATTGGAGCCATCGGTGAGTCTTCTTCTTGTTTGAAATCTGGATGCCATATTTGGAGCCACATTTATACCCCGTTGATTTCAACTGATCGCCTGAAGTATGTTCTTTTGCAATCATCTTCATTGGTAAATTCAATGAAAACATATTTATGATTGTATGCCCCAATTACAGTTGTTTCCTTTAGTAATTTTTTCGTAAAATGCAGATCGAACAACATGATCTTGGGCACCCTTTTAGAAATTTTCCAATTATAGTGAACGTAAAGAATGTATTGGGTCTAACTCATCCAAAAATTAGTTTGTAAGCTGAGAATTGTCCAAGTGTCACATGTTTCCATTCTATATCCGAGACTCTTAATATTTATCGTACGCACAGACCTTGTTAATTGAAGTGTGGATAATATAATTTGGGGTCCAACATCCGTGAACAAAGAATTGGAATGAGTATGACTCTGATACTATGTAAAAAATGAATCTTGGGTGTAACTCATTCCAAAAGCTAACTTGTAAAGTGAGAATTGTCCAAATTCATATAAGGATTTCATACTATTTAAAAATGGATCTTAGGTCTAGCTCATCCCAAAAACTAGTTTTCACATCGAATATGAATGAGAATTCAGAGTCATATAAATTCTAATTCTTTAATCATTGATGTTGGACACCAAATTATATTATGGGGCGTGCGAGAAATGTTAAGAGTGTCACATCGGATATGAAATAAAAATATTGATTTCACTTGGACAATTCTCATTTACAAACTAGTTTTTTGATGAGTTAGACTCAAGATTTATTCTTTAATTAATTAGTAGTACTTGGATTTGAAGATTACAACAGGTACTCCATTGTGGTGGGTTCTTCTAGTTTTCACCGACAGACACCCATATATAGCATCCGGCGGTAGGGTTGTCATTGGTGTTGCAATTGTGGCCGCATAAGAGGTTTTCTGGCCAGATTCTTCAGTAGTTGTTGTCGCCCCTGTAGCAGGGCCTGTTCCCCCACCAAACGCGACGTATTAAGGTCGTCGGGAGGTTGCATGAGGCCGCACGTGGGATTCACGCGGCTGAAGTTTTGACAGAGAAAGTTACCATTGTCTTTTTATACTGAATACAATTATTGTTGTTGACGGATGGTACTGACTATTGAGTAACAATTTCACACTTGCATAGTGTAAGATATCCTTTGATCAATTTTTTGTGAGATAAAAAATCCCACATAATTAGTATAATAACTGAAAAATCAAAGGGGCAAGGGTTATCCGGATCCCATTTGACGAAAATTTACATTGTATATATAAGATTAATTTTTTTATGTTTATATAGTAGATATTGAACACCCTTAATTTTTCGTAAGTTTACTTATTTATATTTTTTAAATCTCTTAGTAAAAATTCTGACTCCGGCGCTGAACTAAAACCAAAGAAATGGGATGCATATGTAATTCTGGAGGATATATATCCTGAATTGTCAATTCTTTCGAGCCCAAAGCACAAACAAAATAGAGGACATAACAACGAAATATGAAAAGTAAAGGTACGTAGTTGAGTGGAACTGTGGAAGTAGGGAGAGGGGAAGATAAAAAAGTTGAAATAAGGTTGTTACCTTGCTTGGGGTCAAGGTAGGCTCTACGAGATTAATGATAAGCGGGCTAGGAACCCCCACCCCCTTCTTCTTTTTTTTTCTTTACCATCTAATATCAAATATCATTAATTTGACTAATTTAAATTGCATTGTGTATAACATATTTAAAGGAAAAACACTTTTCTACAAGAAAATTATTCATTCTTATGCCTCAAACCTTTTAAATAATTCTATGTTGACTTAATAATAACTTTTTTGTTGACAAAAGAAATATAATTTATGTCAAACTAGGCATTTGACCTAATTCACACCTCAAAAGTTAGTTCATTTGGCCAATATCAAACCGTGATTTTGTTGCATAGGAGTATTGATTGGTTTATCTTTCAGTAAATCGGACTCAAAGATTATATTCAAGGCACATTTTTGTTGACATAGAAATGACTCAGTTGGTCCACGTGCAACTTCAACTCCAAGAAAGTACTTCAAAGGGCTCAAATTCTTCATGTGAAAACATATGCGGAGATAGTCTTTGAATCGTTCAATGGCATCATGATCATTTTGGGAGATAATCAAGTCATCCACATAGACTAAGATGTTAACTTGCATACCTCTTTGACGCATAGTGAATAAAGAATAATCAGAGTACGACTATTTGAACTCTTATTTCATCAGTTTTGCAAACCAACAAATTAGTGTTTGCTTCAAATCATACAAAGATTTTCGTAGTCGACATACTTGTCCCGAATTAGGAACACAAAATCCCGGTGGCAATTTCATATAAACTTCCTCCATAAGCTCGTCGTGTAAGAAAATATTATCCACATTCATCTGATGCAACTCTCAATTTTGCGCAGCCGCAACAGCCAGAAAGGTACTAACAGTTACTACCTTAGCAACCGGAGTAAAAGTTTTATTATAGTCAATTCCTTCCTCTTGTTTATTTTCGAAGATGACCAAATGAGTTTTATATCGCTCGATTGTGCCATCAGAGTTGTACTTGATTTTGTGCATCCATCTACATTCGAGTGCTTTCTTATCTGGTAACAAAGTTTCTAGAGTCCATATTCCATTATCCTCTAACGCTTGGATTTCTTGCCGTATGGCTACTTTTCAATGTTCCTTTTTCATTGCCTCCGAAAAGGTTTTTGGTTCGGTTCCTGTGATAATTGTTGCAAGAAACCTTTGGTGTTACGGGGAATAATTATCACATGATATGTAGTTAGCTAAATGATAAGGTGCACCGGAGGATTGCTGAGGATCCAGCGAATGAGTTGATGGACTTTATTTCCGGAAAGGTTTAGTGACGTAGTCGTGTAGCCGGATTGATTCATGCTTTTGACGTTTACCTCAACCCAGTTGTTCGTCCGGGTTCATTTCATTTGTTTATGCAAGAAAATAAATATACTTTCTTCATTTCAAGTTATATATACTTTTTTTAATCCGTTTAAATATAATATTTATATTTTTTCATAAATAATCATTTATAACTACACAAAATACTTATATTTTATTTTAGACTATAAATTTTAATTTTCTTAAGACAAACTTCATCCACAATCAAACACGATTATATAAAACAACAACCACATGATACCTAGTGTAATCCCACAAATGGAATCTATGAATGATAGAGTGTACGTAGATCTTAAAGAGGTTTTTCCCGATAAACTCTCGGCTCAAGTTGAACAAATAAAAGTAGGTACTAATAGAACTAACATAAAATAAAACAAAAAAAAAGTATTACAAATTGAAAAGCAAAAAGGGAGAATCAGAAATCAGAAGTGGACAGAAAAAAGGAAAAGCAGAGTTTTGTGGGGTGGTTGTTGGGTTTTAGCAGCTAGTCCTCGATTAAGTTGATAGTATGGTCAATGGAATAAGACAAGACAGAACTACAGTATAAATAAGACACAATAATAATATTAATATATAGCCCTAGAATCTAACCCATTATTGCTTTTTCAGTTTATGGAGACACCTACCTTTTCCCTTTTGTTCCACAGAAATTGAACTCCATTGCCTTTACCTTTTTTCCCTAACATTTTTGCGCATGCGCCTCCAATGTTTTGCTTTGCTCTATTCGGATTTCGGACCTACCATTTTTCCTAAAATGTTTCTCCATAAATCTCTTTCTCTTTTGCAATTGTCTCATTTAGTTACGAGTATTGGTGCGGATCCAGAATTTTGACTGTGATCTTACCATCGTTAGTAATTGAATTTAATATATAATTTATTAAGTTCTAACGAATCAGTAACTTAATTGAAAAATATTTGGTAAAAAACGCTTGCCCTCTTTGTAAACTTATCCAATTTCAAATGAATTGAACTACTGAATTTTGGATATGAATGGTTTAAAGAAAAATTGTATTACCTTATTATTTTTCTCTTTTTCTTTCTTCTACTCATAAGCTATGGATAAATCACAATTTGTTATTTGTGGTTCATGGAGTGCTGATATGGATAATTTAGTTGAGGGCATTACTATAGTGTTTTTTGTAAATCTATACATTGATGTAATCAGGGTCGTTTTTGGACTCGTGTGAGGTGTGTTACTGCCTCCCGAAAAACAAAAAAAATTAGGACTCCTTTTTCATTTTTCATTAAGTAGTATTAACCAGAATTTACTGTAAAGACTCATAATTCGTAGATCTTAGCTCAATTAAGGATTAACTTTTACGATTTTTATTTTCTTTCTATAGTGGAGATAGTCGCACGTAATGACAGATCACGCTCATATTATTAAAACAGGGCCCCAAAATGTTTGAGACGCCCTGAATTAAGTAATGTTCTTTTAGTTCGTATTGCTTATTTCTTTTTCTTCTTATTGGCTATAAACTTGTCTACAATTTCACCAATCAAAAAGTATACTTTAAAATTTTAATATTGCCTCTTTATCCTTTCCCCTCTTTTTTTAATTCGCCACAAGAAGCGGATTGGGTCTAAAGGTCGGAAAGTTGACACTTAAGCATGACTTTAATTAGACCATCATCCATTTTAATTAGGTTACATCAGCACCTTTTAAACTTGTCATGCTAATGAGTTATCGTGTGCTTCAAATTATTAAGTATAAATATTTGTAATGCATAATGGAAGTATGACATTCACTTCTTTTGTTAGGTAATCCTGACAAATATAATCCACTTTTTGCTTCAATTTAGCCTTAAGTCGTGTGAAGTATTTGCAAATCTCTATTTTTCTTTTCTAAGTTTAACTTATGTTTAAGTTGTGAAATTCGTAAGAAAATGCAAAGTGAAATTAGTTTAAGTATTTGTAAATATTGAGCTTCATTTTCTGAACTTCAATGGTTTAGTTCATTTCAAGTGAAATATTGATTTTTTTTTCACTCTCAAATCTTTGAATTAACAGACTCCCTTTCAAAGTAAATTAACTTCAAGTTCGTGTGTGCAACACAACTAACTTCAATCTCTAAAAAAACTTCAACCGCAATTACTCTATATATTTTCTTTCAGTTTCAACTCAAATGTGTTGAGACGCCTGCTACTTAGTACGCAGTCTTTGTTGCTCACAAATGAAACTATTGAAGCTTGTAGGCCTTTTTTTCACTTGAATTCTTTTTTATTTTAATTTTGTAGGTTTGAATGAAATTCACGATGTTATATTCTTTATGATTTGATCCTTAGATATCTTTTGATCTAAATTTGGACAAGTCCTTCCAGTAATTACGAAGTGAAAGTAACAGTGACATGTAAAGTAAACAAATCAAGATAAAATTGAAATAATACTTCAATCCACGACAAACGTTGAACTGTACTGTACTTTATATTAACAAAGTTTCTTATGCTATACTATACACATCATCTTCTTAGCTGATATTATAATATTTAAATAAAAATGTCTGAACTTTTAAAAGGAAGCCCTAGCTAGGTTGGACTCGGACAATTTTTTATAGTAGTAAGTTTGTTTGTTTTTAAATGTATTTCAAATTCTTTATGAATTTTTACGAGTAAACATAAACGGCTGACCAATATTGTGACCATGTATACACTGTTATTCCTAGTTTGCCTTAATAAAGAGACAATCAAATGAATGCATGCATGAAAGATTTGTGCCAATACTTCTTGAAAAGACCAAACATAAGAAATTATATTACTGACATAAGCACAGGAAGCACAAAAATATTACATCAAGTAGTGAATAGAAAAAACTAAAGTAAAATCTCAAGGGAAACATGTAAGCAATAAGCTCCCCATTCTGATCTAAATTACATTAGACTGATCGATGTTTCGGATTCTCAGTTCAAATCCATCAATCTATTATAACCTGATATGTACAGGAACACAAAAAAAAAACAGACCGCACAATCAGGCAATATATAAAATGTCCGTGCAAACTTCAGGAACAATATCCCAAGTCATTATTTTCATAAACTGCTGGAGGATTTCCGTCTAACAAGCAGAAAATAGGTGGAATAGTAAGCGTCTCTTGTACTCCTCCATATGCATTCCAGCAGAACGGATCCAATACTAAGTCGCCTTGAGCAGGCAGAAGTTCTATGTCCGAAAGTGTTATGTTAGTGCATGGGATAGTGTCACTACAAGCAAAATGCATTGGCGGGCTTCTGATATCGTACGTTCCTTTTATGCTAGAGTACTCAATGTCCGAAACGGACACTGCTGAGGTGCGGTTGCTGCAATCTTTAGAGAGGCAGTAGAATTGGTCGATAATTATGGGATTCCGTACGTTGTCCATGTGAATGTTGAGGAAGGAAATTCCCGACACTACTCCGAATCCTCCTTGCCATGTCTTGATCCTAACTCCGTTATCGGATTCCTTTATCACCGAGTCCCTCACTGTTATGTTTGATACGCATGCTCGCGAGTTGTGGTTGCCCAAACTCCCAATGCTACAATGACACAAGCAACAACATGTTAAATTATACTTATATGTAAACATGGGTGGATGCCCAGTGTTCATGCTTGTTCGAATTTTAGGTAAAATACCAAAACGACGTCTTTTTGTGTTTAAAAAATAAAAACGAGACATAACAATTAACAAAACAGCAAACCCTAAATCTTAACCAAAACCAATCGCGACTTCGTTCTTCCACAGTTCTTCCGACTTCCGCAGTTCCATTCCACCACGACTCGTGTAGTCGCGTTGCCCTGCTCGTTGCTCCTACTCTGCTTCGCCTGTTCGCCATCGGCAATCGCCACTGCTCCTAGTCCTACTCTTCTTCGCCATTAACATAATAACCGCTGCTTAAGGTATACTCTCCTGTTGTTGTGTTTTGATCTAAATTTGTTGCATCTGTGTGTTATAGTTTGCTAATTGGTAGAATTGCTACTGTTTGTTTATTAAGTTAAGTTTGTTTTGATTCTATAGGATGAAAAGATATTTTTCAAACACACCTAAATTTTCAGAGACCGCTGGTACTCCAATTAGTACTCAAATTTTACAACACAATGTAATGGAGTCATTAGAAATGGATCATGCACTAAAAAAATTAATTGGTGAATATCACCCAAATCTTCAAGATAGCATAAGGAGAGCATTTCTTATTAAAGGTCCACACCGTCCAAAAATAAAGGATGAGGATTATACAGTTACCAATATTGGAAGTAATCAAAAATTTAAGAATAGCTGGTATGCTCCATATTTAGAATGGATGAAATATAGTGAAACTGAGGATGATGTGTTTTGTTTGCTATTTGTTTAAAGATGTGACTAAGTTTGGTGGTGACTCTTTTGTTGGTAAAGGAAACGGATTTAGGGGTTGGAATCATAAGACACAAGGGCTTGATAGACATGTTTCAAGTGATTGTCATAAATTATGTATAACAAAAGGTAGAAATTTAATGAAAGAAAAGCAAAGTATACAAACTTGCATAAGGAAACAAACTGAGATAGTGGATTCTGAGTATGCAAGTAAGCCAAAAACATCGTTTGAAGCTGCTAAATTACTTATGAGAGGTGGACAGGCATTTCGAGCACATGATGAGAAGCTCGACTCATCATATCAGGGTCATTTTCTTGAATATGTGAAAGAGTTGAAAAAAGCTTATGGTATATCAGATTTTCATTCCATCGATTCAAATGGACCTTTGTTGTGCTTTTGCTTTTTTAGTAACATCAAAGATTGTGAGCGATATTGGGAATAACTTCTTTGATGTGTTAATTGATGAATCTGGAGATTGTTCGGGGAAGGAGCAAATGACAGTTTGTGTGCGTTTTGTTGATTCAACAGGTGATGTTTTGGAAAGATTTCTTGGGATTGTACATGTTAAAGAAACAAATGTCTTATCACTGAAGAAGGCACTTTTAGACATATTGACTCCTTACCAATTGAGTTTATCCAATATTCGAGGTCAAGGGTATGACGGAGCATCTAACATGTCAGGTAGACTTGGTGGATTAAATACATTAATCCAAAACGAGAATCCATATGCCTTTTATGTTCATTGTTTTGCCCATCAGCTTCAATTGGCACTTGTTGCTGCTGTGAGCTTCAATCTATATGCATTTATTGAATTTTATGAATTTATGTTTATAAGGATTGTTGTCTAGTTTTATTGCATCAAAGAGTAATATTGCTTGAATTTTTTTTTCTATATATTTTAAACAATCACTTCAAATTTCAAAACTCGTAGATCCGCCACTGTAAAAAGAATTGCATTATCCGTGTATAAAATTTTAAAATCATTCTTATTTCGTTTGTTTTCGTTGCTTTTTGATATGAAAGTATATTAAATTTACTAGTTGGATGATCAAGCCATTTGTACCACCACTTTTTGAAGATAATATAATAATCACCCTGTTAGAACAAGTAGGCTAGTATATTATTGACTCTACCTGATTCCATGTCCTCCAGGTCCACATGTGAGATTCCTAATATCCACATCGTAACATCCTGCTCCTATTGATACACAATCGTCACCTGTAATAGTATACAAATTGCACCAAAAGTTAATTAGGAGGTGTAATTAATCAAGAACTAAGGGACTATAATTTTGATCGTACTAATTAAGTAAATTCAACGTACCATTGGAGATGAGTGAGTCATAAATTTCAACATTACTAGTCTGCTCAATGTGAATGCCATCGGTGTTGGGACTCCAAACCGGAGCTGTAATGTGTAGGGATTCAATATGAACATTCTTGCAGTTATCAAATCTGAAGTTAAATTGGGGGCTATTTTTCATCCTAATTCCTTCCACCGTCAGATTTGAGCTCATGAAGAATCTAATGGCCTGCAATTTACGTACCAAAACTTCAATCTACTATCAATGAATAAAATCATCTTAATTCACAAAATCTACTATTGCGAGCTTAGTGGTAAAATTTGATGTTCACTCACAATTGGGCTGTCACATGGTCCAGGCAGTGTACTTCCATTAGGTCCCTGTTGTAGTTAAAGAGTACTGAAGTTATTCATATGTACGTGTAAAGATCATTGAAAGTAAAGAATGTCGACACATATATACTAGTCACCCATACCTTATGGGGTTTGCAAGGCAGATTCCACCACTCTTCTCCCCTTCCATCTATTACGCCACCACCTTGCAGTGACAACTCATTTACTCTATAGAATACTAGCCACTGCCGCTTACTGTTGTTGCTCGGCCACGACTCTGGTCCATCTGGCGGCATTATAGTTCCTTCCAGCTTCCCATATTGATACATAAAATCAGTTAATTATACCTAAAGCAAAATTCCTCTATGGTCTTTTCTTAGTACATCGACATAATTTGTCTGAATATAAAATTAAGGATAAAAACGGATTTTCTTTTTGGATAGTAGTGATCTTATACATATCATGAGTTTTTTGAGTCTCTAAAAACATGTCATTAAGGATAAAATAATAAGTTCATAATTAAATTATTTATAAATATATTATTTTTCTTAGAAGCAGTACTAAGTGCCACATAAAAATGGAACTGAGCAAGTACAAGAATAAGTCATACTCCCTTTATTTCATTTAACGTGAAACTCACCTGAAACCTTTTAATTTTTTTATTTTATTTTATTCTTAATCACAACCTTCGATTGGTATGTTTTAGAGACCAGAAGTTTTAAGGATATTTATATTTTTCTTTAATACCGTGCCAAATAAAACATAAACTTGGGGAGAACATTGGAGAAAAGACAAATAAGTTGCATTTGTACCAATTTAGATGACACATTTTCTTTTTTAGTCGGTCTAAAAGCATGACACATTTCTTTATTTGATAATAATTTAAATTTTAAATTTTATATTTTACACTTAACAGATGATCTATAACCACCACAAATATTTTCGACTTATTTTAAATCATAAGATTCATTTCTTTCTTTATTATTTAAACTCCATGTTCAGTCAAACTACATCATATAAATTGAGACGGAGGGACCAGTATCTTAACGAGTTACCTGAAACACCAAATCACTTTGACAGGGACCAGTAAAAATAGTGGACTGGATCATGAAAGAGTAACCAACGGGAACGTGGATGACCGCTGACTCAACTTGGCAAGCAGCATCCCATGCTGCCTTAAAAGCTTCAGTGTCATCTACAATGCCATCCCCCACTGCCCCAAACGACCTCACGTCATAAACCCCTTCGTCAGCGGGCGGTTTAGAAGGCTCGGGTGAAATAGAAGGCGGATATGATATGTGGGAATTATGCTTATTGTGTTGCTTTTTGCTGTGGTCGCTGCGGTGTCCGTGGTGATGGTACCTAGCAGTAACAACATGGCTACATAATAACAATGCAAGTGTCATGTAAAATACGAGTAATGACAAGGGCACACGAGCTGATAGCGATGCCATTTTTTCAAGTGTCGAATGAAGAGATAGAAAATGACTGTGTAGTGGTAATAGTGCTGAAACGTTGCTTTCAGAATGGGTGAGGAAATTTCAAAAATCAAGGAAAAGACTCTGAGTTGTACAGAAAGTGGAAAGGAGCTTAGCTTGGAAGAGTTTTTATGGAGGGAATTTTCTGGCAAGTATGTGTCAACTTGCACATAAACAAATAAAAAGAAAAGGGGCGTTAGTGTGGATGTTTTTGTGTTTCAGCACTACTGCATGCAGAACCGAAAGGCTGAGCGCATTTATCTATCTTTGCCTGTAGACGTGTCGTTATATATAGATGACTACATACATACCTGCAGTGTCTTGAGTAATTAGTATGTTTTATTTATTGTGTCTTAATTTGATTAAACACAAAATTTAAGAATATCAAAAAAGTAATATAACAATAACAACATATCCAGTGAAATCTCACAATGTGGATTTGAAGAGGGTAGAGTGTACGCAGACCTTACCTCTACTTGGTAGGTAGAGCGACTATTTCTGAATGACCTTCGGCTCAAGATAAAGCACAAACCTAAACAAAGTGAGTAAGTCATGATAATGAATTCTGAAAGAGAAAAGGAAGCAATAAATAATGCAAGTTATTAGCGAATATTCTTCAAATATTCACAGTATATATTGTATTTATTAGTATCATGTATTTAAGGTAACTTAGGATTCTTACTGTATTAGGAATCAACTTTGTACAACTATATATATTGTGATTAATGAAAAAAATCCCTAAGCGAAATTATTCCAATATCTTACATGGTATCAATAGCCTAACCCTAGAAATTCTTCTCTCAAATCCACCCCCCTACTCCTCTCGGTTGCGGTGCCTTCTTCCCGAATTTCTAATCCTGTGGCTATCATGTCTCCTCCTACCTCTCCTAAATCTACTGGTTCTACCTCTGGTTTAGTTGACACCCCTCCTCCTTCATCTAAATCTTCTTTTCATCCAAATTTCGTCACAAATATCAAGAATTTTGTCCCTATTATTCTTGATCAAGAAGACTGTCAATATTCTATGTGGGTAGAACTATTCTATATTCATGCTTGTGCGTACAACGTGCTCGACCATATTGATGAGTCAATCCCTCGCCCATCTGACATTGATGATTCAACATGGCGCCACCTTGACGTCATCATCAAACAATGGATCTATGGTACCATCTCAACGGACTTGTTGTGTACTATTCTAAAAACAGGTGCTTCGGCACGCGACCTTTGGGTACGCCTGGAGGAAATATTTCAGGATAATAAGAATATTAGGGCAATGTATTTAGAGGAGCAGTTCAACAACACACGCCTGAGAATTTCAACAACATGACCGACTACTGCAAACAACTGAAACTTGTTGCTGACCAATTTTCTCATGTTGGGACATATGTGTCAGAAACTAAGATGGTACTACAACTTGTTGCAGGATTACCGAAGGGGGAATATGATACTCTAGCAACAATGATTCAACAGGATGATCCACTTCCATCTTTCAACAAGGCGCGTTCACAATTGTTGTTGAAAGAAAAACGGTGTGTTAAACAGGATGAGCACAATTAAAAAGCATTAGCCGTTGAAAACTTACAGTCGCCGACCATCACCACTACTCCACCACCGCTGTACCACCAGCAGCAGCAGAATCGCGGTGGAGGCTGAGGCTGCAGAGGTCGCGGACAAGGAAACAAGGGAAAGGGTCGTGGCAAAAGAAAAGCACAAAGAAGAAGAAGATTACGCCATCGCCAAGAAGGGCCGATTGCCCAAAGAAGAAGCAGTTAGCTATAACGACACCGCCAAGAATGTCGAACACACAAAGAAGAATGCAAATGGGCCCCGCAAACTAGGCCTAATTTCATGGCGGGCGCCAGGTAACCTCGGCCCAGCCCGTCAATGGCGGCCAACAGTTTCCTTTAGCCCAGCAGATGTGTCACGCCCTTTTTTCGACCGCGACTTATTTTTATCGAACCCCTCCTACTTAAATAAAAATGTTAGGAAATAAATAAAAAATGCTAAAAAGGGCTAAAAGGTTAAAGAGGTGCTAAGGTGCTAAAAGTGTTAAAATAAAAGGGCTAAAATGTTAAAAGGTGGTAAAGTGCTAGAGATAATGCTAAAGGGTTCGCGGAGTCGTCACCTAATTAATTTGGGTGAATTAGGACACCTAAATGTCAACTAAGTTAAAGTCGACATTAACTCCATTTTTATGATCTGCAAAATTGTGTGAGATTCTGGGCAAGGGTTCCTTATTATCCTAAAGAGAAGGGGTTAGGCACCCTAAATGATCCGCTAACTTGCGGTTGTCCGTTCAAACCTAGGGTAATTATTGTGCTAAGATGCAATACATGTCTTGAAAAGTATTTGAGTAAAAGATATATAAAGTATTCTTTGCTAACATAAAATATGAGATTTAAAATATATAAAGCTAGTTCTAGTTAAAATATGTATTATTATATGTGCAAAGATGATTTATGCATTTATTTTTTAACGAATCTTAATAGTATATCATAATATGCCCAATGTTTAGGAGGATTTTTAATAAAAGAAATAAGATTTTTATGTAAATGCTAATGAGAGCCTATAATAAAATGGGTTAGAAATCTAGTAACAAAATGCTAGCTGCGAGAACAGTTACGTGGAAAAAAAAAATAGTTTAGTATGACTTAAGCAATATGTGGCGAGTCTAAAGTAATTATCCTAAAGGGAATTGCTTTCTAATCTAGAGGTTCAAGGTCTAGATATTCTAAGTATTCTACTAATTAACGTAGCATTAGCCAATTAATTTACAATAAATAAATGGGGCGGGGCAGAAATTAAAAAAAAGGACTCGAGGAACGGCGATGTCTTTTCGCCGGTGGTTTTGGGATTTCAATGCGGATAGAGAAATGCACATAGATGCGGGTCTCCATTTGCTGTAGCTTGTGATGAGTCTCGCCATGAGACTCTTCATTTTTTTTTTGCTCCGATGCATTTCATGTAAAAAGAAAAGAAAAGAATTAGGATATATTCAAAACAAAAAAAAAACAAAAAAACAAAAAAAACTGGGCACTTGGGTCGTAGACAGGAAGCAGCAGACCCACGAAACAGGCCCAAACAAAAAGATTTTCAGATTTTAAGGGAAAGGAACAAAGGCAGCTCCCAAGATGCAAATAACAAAGGATGCACTAAAAGAAACAGTTCATACAGCATGCTGATTATATGTCTCAGGCCTAAATACATTATACATATCCAATTTAGGCAATAGGTACAAACATTTATAGTCCAGAACAAGAATATGGCTACTTGACTAATTTTATCAAAATTAAACTAACATATCGAATGCAAGTAAACAAGGTTTAACAGGTAAGGTGACGCAACTGACTTGGTATCAAAACAGAGTGTTAACATACATATTCTCATTAAATAGGTAATGGTAATAAGATGATAAGAGAATATCATATCACGTAATGAAGACAATCGACACCTAAGCAAGTAGGGACAAACACCTAATCAACTTGGGGGCAAACACATATTAAGTCAAGCAGCATACTTCGTGGTGTATGGGAGATAAACTCTAAATTAGTGACTTGAAAAGAAAATAGACTCAGTTCATGCATAAACAAGTCGATACCTACATTTTTTATATTGTTTCATAAAAACAGACCTCTCTAATTAAGATAAGGCCTCATGCTATCAACCAAAATGAAAAGGAAGGAATGGAAATTTCAAGGTTTGCACCCAGACATTATTTAAGATCAAGAGAATGGGATATTGACCTATGTTAGACTAGAGTATCATATTAAGATAGACTGAAGAGATGTTGTGCAATTATACCATGGTCAGACCAAGACAATTTCCAGTTTACACATGCTCAATAACTTAGTACAACAGATAGGTCTAACAAGGATCGTTTGAACTAAGCTAAGCATACACAATCGCATACATATTATGTATTAAACATGTGGACTTCTAAGTATGTAAGGTAAGCATGCAATTAGTCTAGCAGACATAGGAGGCAGACAGGGATGTCCTAATGACCAAAGTAAGCTGGCTTTTTAGACATATGAAACTACTCAAGTTATGACAAAACTCATAGAACCTCAAACATGTCTCTGTTGAGCAGACACCTATTAAACTAAACAAACCAGAACCATACTTGTGGACAAAGCTAAAGAAAACACACAAGGGTTGTACTTATACCTAATAAATTGAACGCAAGTGCATGTATAGATGAGAGGGGAAGACATAGATACATCAAAAATAGCGAATCCGGAGGCACTATTTAAAAAACATTCTAGGCTCAAACATCCTGGAAATATGCATACATATGATTCAAGCCTATTAGTAACATTCAGAATTTCGCTCATCCCACAACACTCAAGCAAACTACATAAACAAACATGGTCTTTAATTTATCAACATCAAAGCTCTCAAACATCATCTTAAGCATCTAACAAACACAACCACGCGAATGAACTAACACATGTTTAACACACGAAACAAAATACAGTAATACAGGAATGCGACGAAATCGATAGGAAGCTGATTTTACCTTCTACGGGCAGCGAATCGGGGCAGCGTATCAAGTCGTCGATCCACTCGGAGGGCTTGCTAATGCGGTGGAGGAGTACCAGGCCTTGCGTGTTGCGATTTACTTTGGAAATTGCTAGGTTTTGTTCAGGGTTTTAGCTGGTTTTCTTATGCCATTCTGAATTCCTGGACCGATTCTTTGTTGTTATTTTGCTGTCGTTTTTCTCTTTTTTTCCCTCTGCCGATACCATGCGTACAGCTCCCCTTTTATAGCTTCCTTTTGGGTTCTAATTTTGGGTAAGCTTTTAATACCATTTGGCTGATTTTGGGTGCGATTTTCTGACTGATTTTATGGTTCTTGGTTATGGTAAGGAACTGATTTTAGAAGGACTTGGTTTAGGGTTCGCCGGATTCTCCGGCGAGAATCTCGGGCTGGGGCGCTGTTGCTGGTGCGGCGGACTTTCCTAAGTTTTCTAGGTTTAGGTTAGGGGTATTTCTTAAGGGTTGTTGGGCGATGAGAATGGATGAGGGGCTGAAGTCGATGGGGGAAGGATAAAGGGCTATAAGGCTTTGGGGTCAAGAGGATAAAGGGTGTGAGGCTGAGGATGTTTGGGCGTGGGTATGGGTGCGTAAAGTGCGGTCAGAATTGGGGCTAAATTAATGGGTATTAGATTTAGGAATTAGTTTTTAAGGTGTAGTATTTAATTAATTAGTGGTAAATTAAATTATTTAAATTGTGATTAAATTATTTAGGTGCTTTATTAGTCTAAGTTTGAGTTTAAATTATTATAAAAGACGGGCGTGTTATTTAATTAGTGCTTAATATTTTATAATGATATGCCGTTATTAAAATTTTATTTATTATGCGTATTTTGCAATGTTAAATTAAAATTGAATGGGGTTTAGATTATTATTAAATTATTTAAATGCTAAATGCAGATATGATATTTAAGGATTGTTTAATGCTTTTATAAATGCGACGCTATTATTAAAACACATGTATTTGATTAAAATTAACTTAAATTGCAAATAATATTAATGAAATTGCTTGTTTAAAAATGACGAGTGCGGACGTGAGACTCAAGGTGTGCTTAATATTCTACGTAAAATGTGGCGCCACTATTAAATTGCTTATTCACGCGTGTATTAATTTTTATTGTTGTATTTTATTATTGTAAAAAATTGTTCAAAATTATTTGGAAAATTAGTGTAATTTTATAGTTAATGACTGGACGGGAGGGTCAAAATTGGGTATCAACAACTTGTCCCTCTTTGTATGGAGATGATGGAAGAATCTTCGGACAAAGACGTTGACTTATAGCCAATTTTGTCTCGATCCTCAGAATTTAAAAAAAAATATTGGGCAATTAGACAAGGCTGACGCAAAATTCAAAATCTGTCCCAGTGTCGAGTTATGACGACACTGGGCTACCATGGTCAAATATCAAGGCGGGCTAATGCGGACTCAAAATTTGTCTCAGTGTCGAGTTATGACGACGCTGGGTTACCATGGCCGAAACACCAAGGCGGGCTATCGCGGGCTCAAAATTTATCCCAGTGTCGAGTTATGACGACACTGGGTTACCATGGCCGAAACACCAAGTCGGGCTAACGCGGACTCAAAATGTGTCTCAGTGTCGAGTTATGACGGCACTGGGCTACCATGGTCGAAACACCAAGGTGGGCTAACGCGGACTCAAAAATAAAAATAAAAATAAACTGGCTTGAACCTGGGGTGTACCGGTATCGACTTATGGTGATGTGGAATGAGTGGACCGACGCTTGAGGCCGCTTCTTCCATTCGTTGGGAAGGTTGGCCCCCCAACAAATTGTCCCGGTTCGCTGTAAGAGAAAATTCACGTTGTGCTCCTGCTCCTGCATGCTAAGACTTGAGCAAACGGTTAGTGCATAACTATTACGTCAAAATGATAACGCATGAATTTACAAATAATGTAATTGTGTGAGTAGAAAATGCTATCCTGTAAAAATGTGATGTCTGTTGTGTTGATGTGATGCCGCCAATGCTGTGATTTTGTCCATGCATGGACGTGTTGCGATTGTGAATGCGGATATGTTGTCCTTGCTGCAACTGCCCCTGTAGACTAAAGCTCAAGAAAGAGTTAATGCATAACTGCTAAGATAGAGCAATAAAGCATGAATAATAAGAAATGCGATTTTGAGAGTAGAGAAATCGTCCTGGCGTAGATGTGATGTGCTGATGACGTCGTTTTCGGACTCGGCGTCGTTTTCGGACTCGGCGTCGTTTTCGGACTCGACGTCATTTTCGGACTTGGCGTCGTTTTCGGAATTGGCGTCGTTTTCGGACATGGTGTCATTTTCGGACTTGGCGTCATTTTCAGACTTGGCGTCGTTTTCGGACATGGCGTCGTTTTTGGACTTGACGTCGTTTTCGGACTTGTTGTGCTGATGACGTCGTTGTCTGGACGTGTTGCTGTTGGCGTCATTGCGTAGACGTATTGCTGCTGGCGTCGTTGCGTAGACGTAATGCTGATGGCGTCATTGCGTAGACATAATCGCGTCGCGTCGTTATGCGGGCGTGTTCGCGATAACGTCGTTGCCTAGACGTATTGCTGTTGGCGTCGTTGCGTAGACGTATTGCTGCTGGCGTCATTGCGTAGACATAATGTTGATAACGTGTTGCTAATGACGTTGTTGCCTGGACGTATAATGCTGATGGCGTCATTGCGTAGACATAATATTGATAACGTCGTTGCTCGGGCGTGTTCGCGTCGCGTCGTTGCCTAAACGTATTCTTCTTTGGCGCCGTTGCGTAGATGTAATGCGATGGCGCCATTGCGTGAACATAATCGCGATAACGCCGTTATGCGGACGTGTTGCTGATAACATCGTTGCCTAGACGTATTGCTCCTGGCGTCGTTGCGTAGACATAATGCTGATAACGTCGTTGCCTGGACGTGTTGCTGATAACGTCGTTGTCTGGACGTATAATGTTGATGACGTCGTTGCCTGGACGTGTTGCTGCTGACGTCGTTGCTTGGACGTATAGTTGCTGGCATCGTTGCGTAGACATAATGCTTATAACGTCGTTGCCAGGACGTGTTGCTGATAACGTCGTTGCCTAGACGTATTGCTGTTGGCGTTGTTGCGTAGACGCAATGCTGCTGGCGTCATTGCGTGAACATAATCACGGATAACGCCGTTATTCGGACGTGTTCGCGATGCTCTCAGAGAATATATGCTCATGCGAGCTAATCTTGAGAAGAATTAGTGTATAACTTGTTAAAAGATAAATATATGAGAAATGCAATTGTGTGGGTAGAGATGTCGTCCCTGATATGCAAGATGATGTGAATACTGAGGTGTTGTCCTTGCACGAACATGCTAAATGCTGCAACTGACGAATTGCCATGATGCCTTTGTGTCACGCCCCGACTTTTCCTAAGTCTTTACTTAGGGCGTGATGACACCTGGACAATTATTTTCCACCAGGAGCACCATTTAATTCTCTTTATTTAGAAATTTAAACTTATATTCAAATACGGAGCTATTAATAAAATAACAATAAAGAAATTTGTTTATGACTTTATTAAAAATATAACGCGAGCCCATGCTCATACAAATATTATTTCTACATAGACATACTGACAAATATTATTCTAAGTTGGAAGGGACACCATTCCACACGGGCATTTTCCGAGACATTGGAACTAACATTCTGAACCTGACGAGTACCAAGCCCGAAACAATGGACTTGGTATGACAAGAGGTTGCGGGACGATCTCTAGCTTTGGCGTGGAGTCTTTCCTCTAACACGCTTTCCTGAAACATGTTAAATAAAGAGTCAGCCCTACCATCTGGGCCTGAGTGAGAACTTTACCCTGCAATTCAAAGTAACACCACAATATTCCAAGCGCAATCACATTATAACGTAATAAGCATATTGCAAAACATATCAGGTTACAACATTTTTAAATATGCAACAACTCCTCATAGGAAATTCTCGGTTTAACTAACACTTCATTTTATCTCGTATTATACGTTAAGACATTCTCCTGCATTTTCACATGTTTATTACACTTATATATTTGTGAACGCGTATTCACTTTTCATATTTATATATAGGTGAATATGTATTCATCTTTCATATTTGTTGCGGCGTGCAACCCGATCCATTATATTTACGTATTTGTGAACACGTATTCACTTTACGTTTTGTTGCGGCGTGCAACCCGATCCATTATGTTTACGTATTTGTGAACGCGTATTCACTTTACGTTTTGTTGCGGCGTGCAACTCGACCCATTATATTTACGTATTTGTGAACGCGTATTCACTTTACGTTTTGTTGCGGCGTGCAACCCGACACATTATATTTATGTATTTGTGAACACGTATTCACTTTACGTTTTGTTGTGGCGTGCAATCCATTATGTTTATATTTATATATTTATGTGAACACGTATTCACTTTTCATATTTTTCAGAAGATCGAATAAATAATATTCTCTTTCCCAACATTCTGTCATTCATACTTGTAACGATTATAACTTTTTAACCATAACTCCAACTAAGGTGTTTCTCAAGCGGTAACTAAGGTAAGACGGGGATCTTTCACTGTACCAAATTTCATTTAAAACTACTTTGGGTAACTAACACAAATTTATCCTCAAAACAGCCATATGAGATTTGTTTCGGCAGAATTTTTATTAAACAGAACCCAATCTTAGAATAGTCATAACTCCTAATATGTAAACCCGTTCAAGCCCCATAAAATCTAAAAACAACGAGAACAGAGAGATACACGTCTCCATGTGAACCATCCTTTCATATTCTGTACCATTTGGTACAGTTTTACACTTTTATTCGCTGCCCTTCCTGGATCTCGATAGATCCGAGGCAGAAACTTTAAACAGCGATAACTCTCAATCCGTAAGTCGAATAGACCCCCGTAAGGTCTCAAAATTTCCACAACAGAGATCTCTAGAACTTTCATTTAGCAACAATTTTCATATTCCCCACATATTAGTACAGTTTTACGTTTCCACGTCCTGCCCTTCTGGATTCCGATGAATCCGAGGCAGCAACTTCAAACTACAATAACTCTCAACTCATAAGTCCGTTTTAATAAATCTTTATCTATATCTGTCCGTAACAGAGAGATTTACAACCATGTAAATTTTCATATAATTCTAATAAGTAAAACTCAATAAAAATAGTCCGTAATTATGTCTTTCCGAATTTCGACCAAATCTAAGGCAGGAACTTTGAACTATGATAACTTTCAAACCGTATGTCCATTTTACCTCATTTTTGGTTCTATATGATCATATTAGAGAGGTGTACCACTCGTCTGAATTTCATCAAATTTTAACAAATATAACTCAGTGAGAACAGTTCGTAAAGTTCATGACGCAACTAGTTGTCTAAACAATCAAAAGTTCAATATTTCTTTTCAACACTCAATTCTTATTCTAACATGTATTGAACTAAAAATAAAGGATGTTACCAAGAATTTCTGAGTGAGAAAACTCACCTTGTAAGTGTGAAGATTATTGTTGTGCGGTTGCTAAAATTATCCTTACTCTCTAGTATTTTGATTCTTGTTCTTCTTGCCCTCTTGGTATTTTTTCCCTCTTCTTTTCACTTGTTTTTTTCTGATTTTTTAACTTTTATGTTAAGTACTTTGTTTGTGTGTAAATACAATGTATAAGTGGAGAGTTTTCTATAACCTATGGGAGGTATAATGACAAGAGTTGGAGGGGAAATGAAAAGGGGGAAGGGAAGGGGTGGACGTACGTGCATGCTGCATTTTTTTTTTGTTTTCTTATTTTCATTTCATCTATCTATTTATCCAACTTTAATACTAACTCTATCCCATGCAATTTATTCTTTGTTTTCTTATATATATATATTTTTATTAACCCAACCACAACTATATATTATTAATTATTTTTTCCGGATTTCACATTTTCTCCTCCTTAAGCAACATTCGTCCTCGAATGTGAATAAGGTCGTAACATAATCACATAGGCACAATAATGTTTATTGTTATTGTAACACTAATTTGGGGCTTCACATTCTCCCTTCCTTAAGAAGCATCCGTCCTCGAATGAGAATAAGGTTGTAACACATGCATATAGACACGCAAATGACACACATATGAAGTACTATGTAATGCATTTTTTTTATTACCTTAGTCAAATAGGAATGGATATTTGACTTTAATCGCCTCTTCCGCTTCCCAGGTGGCTTCCTCTGTGGAGTGATTCTTCCATAGGACTTTCACGGAAGCAGGCGTTGGACCTTTCTATCAAGTATTTCTACCGGAGCCTCTTCATATTGAAGCTCGATGACGTGACTTGGATCGCGCAAGTATTTTTGTAACATTGACACATGAAATACCGGATGCACTGCTTCCAGCTCTTGTGGAAGTGCTAATTCGTAAGCCACATTCCCCACTCTTCGCAAGATCTCATATGGCCCAATAAACCTTGGGCTCAATTTCCCTTTCTTACCAAAGTGCATCACTCCCTTCATTGGGGACATTTTTAAAAATACTTTCTCCCCCTCTTGGAATTCAAGATCTCTTTTCCGATGATCCGCATAGGACATATGACGGCTATGAGCTGTTTTGATCCGCTCCCGAATCATCTGTACCTTATCATTTGTTTCTTAAATGACTTGTGTCCGAACAATTCGTCTCACCCACCTCGAACCATCCAAGTGAGACCTACATTTTCGTCCATATAATGCTTCAAACGGCCATTTGTATGCTAGAGTGAAAACTATTGTTGTGGCGAACTCAATTAGACATAGATGGTCCAACCAGCTTCCGAAAATCTAACACACAAGATCGCAACATGTCCTCAAGTGTTTGGATTGTTCGCTCGGCTTGCCCGTCATTTGCGGGTGGAAAGTCGTGCTTAACTTAACTTTTGTCCCGAGACCCTGCTGGAAACTTTGCCAAAAGTGTGAGGTGAACTGGGAACCCCTATCTGAAATAATTTGTAAGGGAATCCCGTGTAACCGCACAATCTCCTTCAAATAAATCTGTGTGTACTGTGGTGCGCGATACGTAGTCTTGACCGGTAAGAAATGGGCTGACTTTGTAAGTCGATCAACAATCACCCAAATAGAATCATACCCTTCTCGAGTTTTCTGTAGACCAGTTACAAAATCCATATGAATCGCCTCCCATTTCCACATGGGGACCCCAATGTCCTGAAGTAATCCGCCAGGTTTTTGATGTTCAGCTTTCACCTGCTGACATATAAGACACCTCCCGACAAACTCCGCAACGTCCTTCTTCATCCCGTCCCACCGCATTTTCCTTGAGGTCCCGATACATTTTGTTGACCACTGGATGAATGGAATATCTTGTGTTGTGACCCTCATCTAAGATCTTCCTCCTTAGATCCTTTACCTTAGGAACACATAACCTACCCTTATACCGGCGGTTCCATCATTATCTCCCAATGTAAATCGTGAAGGTTTTCCTGTTGGATCCTCTCCGAAATCCAAAAAACTACGTATCCTCAAACACACTTTCTTTATTTAAGC
Source organism: Przewalskia tangutica (assembly GCA_029844215.1). Taxonomy (NCBI): domain Eukaryota; kingdom Viridiplantae; phylum Streptophyta; class Magnoliopsida; order Solanales; family Solanaceae; genus Przewalskia; species Przewalskia tangutica. The sequence goes on along the minus strand of CM056731.1, from coordinate 36,407,818 downwards.
TAAGGCATCACGAGGTATCATGTACCACCACCCTACCTTCACCGATCTCGCTTAAGCTAACCCCGAGGTTTCCCAATCTTTGTACCTCCGAACAATACCCTCTTTGTATTGCCAAATGGGCTGCTGCTCATTGATCTCCTACTGAGTGCGTCAGCCACCACGTTGGCTTTCCCAGGATGGTAAAGAATACTAAGGTCATAATCCTTAAGCAACTCTAACCATCTTCTTTGTCGGAGATTCAAATCCTTCTGCGTGGTTACTGCAAACTCTTATGATCTGTAAATATGTCCACATGCACACCATACAAATAATGTCTCCATATTCGTAAGGCAAACACCACCGCAGCTAATTCCAAGTCATGAGTTGGGTAATTCTTCTCATGTATCTTCAATTGTCTATATGCATACGCATAACCTTTCCAAATCGCATCAAGACACATCCTAACCCAACTCTGTAGGCATCGCAATAGGCGTGAAACCTTCTTGTCCCGATGGTAAGGTTAGATCGCGCAGAGTCAACAATTCCTTTAGTTTCAAAACTTGCTTCACATGCTTCGACCATCGGTACTTAATCGCTTTTGAGTCAACCGTCAAAGGAGCGTGCAAGACTAGAAAAACCTTTTACGAATCTTCTATAATACCCAGCCAAACCCAAGAAACTTCTAACCTCTGTCGGAGTGGTCGGTTTTGGCCAGTACTTCACTGCTTCTATCTTCTGGGGGTCTACCATAATTCCATTCTTTGACACAACATAGCCCAAAAAGGCTACCTTTTCCAACCAAAATTCACACTTTGAAAATTTAGCATATAGTTTCTCCTGTTTCAAGACTTGAAGCACTACCCTCAGATGCTCTTCATGTTCTTCAACAATCTTACTGGAAATTAGGATATCATCTATGAACACGATCACGAACAAATCTAGGAATGGTTTGAAGATTCTGTTCATTAAATCCATAAAAGCTGCAGGGGCATTGGTTAACCAAAAAGACATGACCAAGAACTCATAATGGCCGTATCGGGTTCTAAAGGTCGCTTGGATATATCATCCGATTTATTTTCACCGTGATATCCCGACGGAGATCAATCTTGGAAAAATAGCTAGCTCCTCGAAGTTGGTCAAAAGATCATCGATTCTTGGTAATGGTACCGGTTCTTGATCGTGACCTTATTGAGCCGCCGATAATCGATGCACATTCGAGCGATCCGCCTTTCTTTTTCACAAACAGATCGTGCACCCAGGAAACACTAGGCCTTATAAAGCCTTTATCCAGAAGATCCTTCAATTGTTCTTTTAACTCCCTCAATTCAGCTGGGGCCATTCGATATAGAGGAATAGAAATGGGTCTTGTACCCGGAATTAACTCTATAGAAAACTCCACTTCTCTATCTGGAGGAAGGCCTGGAAGATCTTCAGGAAAAACCTCCGGAAAATTTCGAACAATAGGAACATCATTCACCGCTGGAGAGTCTTTTTGGGTATCCACTATATTAGCCAGATATGCATACTCCACTCTGTGATTTCTCAATAACTTTTGAGCCCCAAGGTAGGAAATAAACTGACCTGAGGATATTCCAACCCTACCCCTTATAACAACTTCTGGTTCTCCGGGAAAAGTTAATCTCACTATCTTTCGTCGACAATCTAACATGGCATAACATGCCGACAACCAATCCATACCCAAAATGACGTCGAAGTCTACCATATCAAGTAGTACTAGGTTCACCATTGTTCCCCTGCCATTCACTTCTAATGGGAAATTATTTACCACCCGAGAGGCCCAAATTGAGGCCCCTACTGGTGTCATAACCTCAAAAGGTTCACTTAAATAAGAAGGCTCTACGTGTAAATTTTTAGCAAAGCCCATTGACACATATGAAAATGTAGAGTCATGATCGTATAATACAAATGCAGGAATACTCGAGACTAGCAAAATACCCGTGACCACCGCATTAGATGCTTCTGCCTCATTCCTCTGGGGCAAAGCGTAGAGCCGATTAGAATTGTTGGGTTGTTGACCTCCCTGACTCTGGCGGGGCTGGTTTCCCTGATTTCCCCTGTAGGCAGCTGTGGTTGCTTCTGACCTCCCCTGAATAGATTGAGTTTGGGTCCTCTTCTTGCAATCCCTGGCATAGTGGCCTGACTCTCCACAGTTATAACATGTCTTCGTTAAGAGCCGACATTCTCCATTGTGTTTCCTTTGACAAATCTTACAAATCTGTTTGTCACCTCCTGTGTTAGGGTTGGTGGCCTTGTCCTTGCTACCTTGGTAATTAGACCAACTGTGCCCCTTAGGCTTGAAATAAGACTGGCCCACAGATTGGTTCGGTCCTGAAGATCCTTTACTAAACTCCTGCTTCTGATTTTGACTCTGGTTAAATGATCCTGACGTCCGAAATCTCTTCTGCGAATATTCTCTTTTTGCTTTAGCGAAACCTTCTACCCTCAAAGCCATATCGACAATCTGAAGATAAGTTCGATCGTTGGCTAACACCACCACCTTCTGCTATGTTCGGTTTAAACCTCTACAAATCGCTTGACTCTATCCATTTCGTAGGGACGACATGTGTGTTGTATGCCGATAACCTCACGAATCGTGTGTCATATTCTTGTACATCGCGGTCACCTTGCTTCAATTGTTCAAACTCCGTCGAGCACATCCTTGCGCGTATTAGGCATAAATTTCTCAATGAATGCCGCTCTGAACCCTCCCCAAGTCATTGGTGGTGACATCGGGGGATGATTTTTCCTAAAATTCCTCCACCACACCCCTGCATCATCCATTAGTCGCGCCTACCAAGTTGACGCCCTGCGTCTCACGCATCCCAATGTGAACATTAAGTCTTCAACTTCATCAAGGAATACCATCGGCCTTGGGGTCCTTCCCTGAGTACAGTGGTTCTCTTCTCCTCATAAAATTTGCCCATAGCCTAACGTACAGCTTGAGATTCTACACTCTCGGTCCGTGGTGCACTCGCACCGGTCCCCGCCGTCTGCTCGTTCGGGCTATGCCGAGACACTAGGTGCGGCGGAACCATGTGTGGAATCGCACTGCCATTAACTCTGTAGTCTATCTAGTTTTTGTCCCACCGTTTCTTGGGCCATTTGACTCTCCAACATTTTCTCCGACATTTTCTCCGCTCCCTTCAGACACCACTACGTCAACTGGAGGTACATGAGCTTCGTGATGAACCTCCTCTTGAGCCCCCGGGATTTGTGAATTCACCATTTTCTGTGAAGACAAACACACTCATATTTTAGAAGACGGAATGTCTACTCTAGCTCTTAAATTTTTCTTATAGTTCATAAGCATGCAACACCACAATATGCCAAAAAGAAAAATAATTTAATAAAACATATCCTTTCTTTCTTGTATTCATAGCACTTCATTCATCATATTTTAAAATAACAATGTCCTGACTACAATACATCACATCAGGTCAACTCTGCTACTGTGCAACCCGATATAGCCCTTGTAATGGAACTGACACCTACTATCACGCGTTCTAAAGGGCTTAAACGCATGATTCGTCTATTCTGCAGGTTGGCATTCAACTCCCTGTGAACCTTCCTTTTTGCTTCTCTTTCCATATAGTTCATTTTATTCCTTACTCCTGTTACCTGATGCAAAAATTGGTGCAATAAATTTTTTGTAATATCTTTTCTTAGCATCCTTGCATTTCTAAATGCGGAATGAAACTTTTCTGGGACGGAATTGACTATTATCTGTTGTATGACTCCAATTGGAAAGTTGAAGAAGGTCGGGTCGTATGAACGCCTTTTCCTTCTAGTCCTAAGCAAATATGTACATAGTACGATTGTGTCATCAATGTAATCATCAAAATCACCTTCTGAGTCCATCTTACGACGCATGAACTTCATATGAGCTCTCATTCCCTTTGCCTGTTCCATGAGTACTTCCCTCTTTGTTGGAACTCGCCTTATAATCGTCATCTACACAAATCATATTAGTCATTATAACATTGTACAATCCTCTTTTTTAACCCGTGTGAAGGAGGTAGTACGAGAAATCAAGTCTTTGAAAAGACTCAAGGTAGGCACGAGAAGAGTACGAAAGAAGGGAAACATTAGGATGCTATTCCGTTCACTTATTACTAAGGTGGCGCGCACACCGTCGCAATAAGTAACCGTTCAAACACCCAACTCGAAGAAAACTTCCTAGAATCTCTTAACCTGGTTTAGCTTTGATACCAACTTGTCACGCCCTGACTTTTCCTAAGTCTTTACTTAGGGCGTGATGGCACCTGGACAATTATTTTCCACCAGGAGCACCATTTAATTCTCTTTATTTAGAAATTTAAACTTATATTCAAATACGGAGCTATTAATAAAATAACAATAAAGAAATTTGTTTATGACTTTAATAAAAATATAACGCGAGCCCATGCTCGTGCAAATATTGTTTCTACATAGACATACTGACAAATATTATTCTAAGTTGGAAGGGAGACCATTCCACACGGGCATTTCCCGAGACATTGGAACTGACATTCTGAACCTGACGAGTACCAAGCCCGAAACAATGGACTTGGTATGACAAGAGGTTGCGGGACGATCGCTAGCCTTGGCGTGGAGCCTTTCCTCTATCACGCTTTCCTGAAACATGTTAAATAAAGAGTCAGCCCTACCATCTGGGCCTGAGTGAGAACTTTACCCTGCAATTCAAAGTAACACCACAATATTCCAAGCGCAATCACATTATAACGTAATAAGCATATTGCAAAACATATCAGGTTACAACATTTTTAAATATGCAACAACTCCTCATAGGAAATTCTCGGTTTAACTAACACTTCATTTTATCTCGTATTATACGTTAAGACATTCTCCTACATTTCCACATGTTTATTACATTTATATATTTGTGAACGCGTATTCACTTTTCATATTTATATATAGGTGAACATGTATTCATCTTTCATGTTTGTTGCGGCGTGCAACCCGATCCATTATATTTACGTATTTGTGAACACGTATTCACTTTACATTTTGTTGCGGCGTGCAACCCGATCCATTATGTTTACGTATTTGTGAACGCGTATTCACTTTACGTTTTGTTGCGGCGTGCAACCCGACCCATTATATTTACGTATTTGTGAACGCGTATTCACTTTACGTTTTGTTGCGGCGTGCAACCCGACACATTATATTTATGTATTTGTGAATACGTATTCACTTTACGTTTTGTTGTGGCGTGCAATCCATTATGTTTATATTTATATATTTATGTGAACACGTATTCAATTTTCATATTTTTCAGAAGATCGAATAAATAATATTCTCTTTCCCAACATTCTGTCATTCATACTTGTAACGATTATAACTTTTTAACCATAACTCCAACTAAGGTGTTTCTCAAGCGGTAACTAAGGTAAGACGGGGATCTTTCACTGTACCAAATTTCATTTAAAACTACTTTGGGTAACTAACACAAATTTATCCTCAAAACAGCCATATGAGATTTGTTTCGGCAGAATTTTTATTAAACAGAACCCAACCTTAGAATAGTCATAACTCCTAATATGTAAACCCGTTCAAGCCCCATAAAATCTCAAAACAACGAGAACAGAGAGATACACGTCTCCATGTGAACCATCCTTTCATATTCTGTACCATTTGGTACAGTTTTACACTTTTATTCGCTGCCCTTCCTGGATCTCGATAGATCCGAGGCAGAAACTTTAAACAGCGATAACTCTCAATCCGTAAGTCGGATAGACCCCCGTAAGGTCTCAAAATTTCCACAACAGAGATCTCTAGAACTTTCATTTAGCAACAATTTTCATATTCCCCACATATTAGTACAGTTTTACGTTTCCACGTCCTGCCCTTCTGGATTCCGATGAATCCGAGGCAGCAACTTCAAACTACAATAACTCTCAACTCATAAGTCCGTTTTAATAAATCTGTATCTATATCTGTCCGTAACAGAGAGATTTACAACCATGTAAATTTTCATATAATTCTAATAAGTAAAACTCAATAAAAACAGTCTGTAATTATGCCTTTCCGAATTTCGACCAAATCTAAGGCAGGAACTTTGAACTATGATAACTTTCAAACCGTATGTCCATTTTACCTCATTTTTTGTTCTATATGATCATATTAGAGAGGTGTACCACCCTTCCGAATTTCATCAAATTCTAACAATTATAACTCAGTGAGAACAGTTCGTAAAGTTCATGACGCAACTAGTTGTCTAAACAATCAAAAGTTCAATATTTCTTTTCAACACTCAATTCTTATTCTAACATGTATTGAACTAAAAATAAAGGATGTTACCAAGAATTTTTGAGTGAGAAAACTCACCTTGTAAGTGTGAAGATTATTGTTGTGTGGTTGCTAAAATTATCCTTACTCTCTAGTATTTTGATTCTTGTTCTTCTTGCCCTCTTGGTATTTTTTCCCTCTTCTTTTCTCTTGTTTTTTTCTGATTTTTTAAATTTTATGTTAAGTACTTTGTTTGTGTGTAAATACAATGTATAAGTGGAGAGTTTTCTATAACCTATGGGAGGTGGAATGACAAGAGTTGGAGGGGAAATGAAAAGGGGGGAAGGGAAGGGGTGGACGTACGTGCATGCTGCATTTTTTTTTTGTTTTCTTATTTTCATTTCATCTATCTATTTATCCATCTTTAACACTAACTCTATCTCATGCAATTTATTCTTTGTTTTCTTAGATATATATATTTTTATTAACCCAACCACAACTATATATTTTTTTTTTCCGGATTTCACACTTTGTGCGATTCATGGGTTGAAAATTTGATTTTATGCCCGAGATGATGCGCTAGACTTTGTTGCGGAATTTTGAATTTTGATTGTTGATTGTCGATGCCCTTTTCTGCTTCTACTGCGGATTTTGAACTTTGAATTGTTGTCATATCCTCTGCCTCTGCTGCTTCTTTCTGCTTCTGCTAATACGAAGAAACTTTTTACCGTATTTTCTGCCTCGGCTGTTGCACTTTCTGCTTCTATTAATATGAAAAACCTGCGCTCAAAGAAAATTTGTGAGTTTTTTTTTGGGGGGGGGGGTGGTCGATTCGTATTTGACTTCGCAGCTTTGTTCCTTGACATCTGCGCGCCTGGCCTGTTTGGACCTGTAACCCCTGTCTGGTTTCCTACTTGTCTCAGTTTTGAATATGCAAAGGGCGTTTGGCCTAAAGTGGGTCTCAATGGAGTTTCTCGTATGTTATGTGTATTCTCGTTATTTTCAAAACGAATGGAAAGTGTACTAATGGTGTGACCGAAGCCGATTTAGGCCGCCTACGTATCCCCATGAGGGAATCAGGTCATGACGTAGTTCATTACAGGCGAAATTTGGTAAAGCTATAATTTCTAAAGGTGGGACCGAAGCCGATATCGCCGCCTACGTATCCGTCAAGGGAATCAGGTCGAATGTAGTTCCAATTACAAGCAAAAGAGAAATTGGGATTTTCTAAAGGTGGGACCGAAGCCGATATGGCCGCCTACGTATCCCCACGAGGGAATCAGGTCACACGTAGTTCCAATTACATGAAAACGTAAGCAAAACATTATTAAAACATAAATATGAGCCTTAAATTATTCTACTAAACTAAAAAGTTCTTCTTATCTAGACTCTAGGCGGACCAGAACAAGGGTGCAAATCCAATCTACCAATATGCTTTCTTACTCTGCATCATGGCTGACTGGGTCTTCATACTCTGCTATCAGTATCTCCTTCTTTTGACTTCTGCGTGGTGCATGCTTGGATAAATTACTGATTCAGGCGGAGCGGGTTCTGGCCAGGGAACACCTCTCTTCCTTTGGGGTTCATTGTATTCATTGGGGGAGGCCTCCTCCACCTGAATGACTCCCTCTTTGATCAGCTCTCTTACTTTGTCTCTGAGTGTATAACACCTTCCCATGTCGTGTCCGATGGCTCCAGAATGGTATGCACAACTTTTGTTCTCATCATGAGCTTTGGACTTGGGATTGGGGATATTCTTTGGAATTGGCTGGAGTATCCCTGCAACTCTCAACCTCTCGTACAACTGCGACAAAGGCTCGGCTAAATGGGTGTATATTCTGGCTGGCCTTTCTGTGGCATTCAGGTGGGGTGTGAAGATGTTTAGTGGACGGGCTTTTGGTCGTGGCGTATACACGGGTGGGTATCACAAGGGGTTGTCGTATGTATTGCGAAAATAGGTTTGTGGTGGCCTTTTAACTTGGTTTGTGTTTGGCTTGGGTATGGTAGGCATTTGGTTTTGCATGGGATATATGGGTGCATTGTATATTGGTTGGATGGGATATGTAGTAAGAGGGTACTGGTAATAATTTGGAGGATTTTGACTGTTTTGGTTATTTGCAGTGACGAGTGCTCTAGTGAGGTTTCGGAGTCTTTTGATTTCGGCCTGCAGGGTTGCCATTTGCTGCGGTAATTGGGCGAGGTGTTCGATCGGATCTACGCTGCTTTTCTTTTCTGAGACCTCTGCTTTGTCTATAGGGACCAAGACGGGTTCCGACTCATTTTACTCAAATTCCCTTGAATCAGTCATGTCGCTGGATCGTGCTTTTGATCTTGTGAAATATCGATGTTCTGTCATTGCTTAGTCAAATACAAATCGACCTTTGGGGAAGATGATAAATCCTTTTAGACAAAATGTAGCAAACTGTGTTAGTGTAAAGCACGTGATTTTGCAAAAGTGTAAATAACATTTAGCAAGTACATGTTGCACATAAATTGTCACATTGCAAGCGAGTCCTAACGTGCATGGGGACCCCTTTATGCCAGAGGTAGGCCTAAACGTCACATATGTGAGGTTATGATGGATTTGTCCAAGCCGTCCAACTGTAATGCTTTTGTTGGAAATGGCGACCAAATGACGGTGCACTTTTCCCACTTTTGGCATGTCATGATTAGGTTTGGATTTGTCTATCATTGTCACGCTACACATAGTATGCTGGTTGATCGTTGAGTTGAGAAACTCGTCGACAAGTTGGGTGTTTTTCCTAATTGTGGTGTCGATACCAAGGACCGACCCACCTAAGGTAAATGCATGAATACCTTAAAATAAAGGGTGGTATAGCTCTATCCTGAGTTTCTAAGATTTGGCTTTACTAGACGCAAGGTTCCCGAGCGGACAACTCTAGTGAGAAGGCTACACGGCCACCGGTTAGACCGGACACTCCACGTATATTACCAACTCTCCTAAATTTGGGTTTTGAAGAAAGAATTTTGCTGATGCACCAAGCGCACCTCGCATGTAGTGTGTGATAGTGTGAATTTTCCAGAGTGGAAGAAATATGAGCGGAATGTCAGTTTAAGGAAAGCAGTAAAGCAAATAGCAATTAAAAATAAATAAAACAAAATACAGCACAAAAATCAAATGCAATAATGCCGAATAATAACTCTAGGTCTGTTGTGGTTAAGAACCTTAATCCCCAGTGGAGTCGTCATTTCTGTCACGCCCTTTTTTCGACCGCGACTTATTTTTAGCGAACCCCTCCTGCTTAAATAAAAATGTTAGAAAATAAATAAAAGTGCTAAAAAGGGCTAAAAGGTTAAAGAGGTGCTAAGGTGCTAAAAGTGTTAAAATAAAAGGGCTAAAATGTTAAAAGGTGGTAAACTGCTAGAGATAATGCTAAAGGGTTCGCGGAGTCGCCACCTAATTAATTTGGGTGAATTAGGACACCTAAATGTCAACTAAGTTAAAGTCGACATTAACTCCATTTTTATGGTCTGCAAAATTGTGTGAGATTCTGGGCAAGGGTTCCTTATTATCCTAAAGAGAAGGGGTTAGGCACCCTAAAGGATCCGCTAACTTGCGGTTGTCCGTTCAAACCTAGGGTAATTATTGTGCTAAGATGCAATACATGTCTTGAAAAGTATTTGAGTAAAAGATATAGAAAGTATTCTTTGCTAACATAAAATGTGAGATTTAAAATATATAAAGCTAGTTCTAGTTAAAATATGTATTATTATATGTGCAAAGATGATTTATGCATTTATTTATTAACGAACCTTATTAGTATATCATAATATGCCCAATGTTTAGGAGGATTTTTAATAAAAGAAATAAGATTTTTATGTAAATGCTAATGAGAGCCTATAATAAAATCGGTTAGAAATCTAGTAACAAAATGCTAGCTGCGAGAACAGTTACGTGGAAAAAAAATTAAATAGTTTAGTATGACTTAAGCAATATGTGGCGAGTCTAAAGTAATTATCCTAAAGGGAATTGCTTTCTAATCTAGAGGTTCAAGGTCTAGATATTCTAAGTATTCTACTAATTAACGTAGCATTAGCCAATTAATTTACAATATATAAATGGGGCGGGGCAGAAATTAATAAAAAAGGACTCGAGGAACGGCGATGTCTTTTTGTCGGTGGTTTTGGGATTCCAATGTGGATAGAGAAATGCACATAGATGCGGGTCTCCATTTGCTGTAGCTTGTGATGAGTCTCGCCATGAGACTCTTTATTTTATTTTTTTGCTCCGATGCATTTCATGTAAAAAGAAAAGATAAGGATTAGGATATATTCAAAACAAAAAAAAACAAAAAAAACAAGGCACTTGGGCCGTAGACAGGCAGCAGCAGACCCACGAAACAGGCCCAAACAAAGAGATTTTCAGATTTTAAGAGAAAGGAACAAAGGCAGCTCCCAAGATGCAGATAACAAAGGACGCACTAAAAAAAACAGTTCATACAGCATGCTGATTATATGTCTCAGGCCTAAATACATTATACATATCCAATTTAGGCAATAGGTACAAACATTTATAGTCCAGAACAAAAATATGGCTACTTGACTAATTTTATCAAAATTAAACCAACATATCGAATGTGTCACGACCCAACCCCGGGGCCGCGACTGGTACCCTACCGGGGTACCCTGTCAGGTATATGTCAGAGAATAGCAGCGGAACATACATAACACATAACTTATAAAAAGGGTAAACATCATCGCCACCGTAGATAAGTCGCTTCCATAAACCTACTTGAACAATGTATAGTAGTACTTCTTGTTCTTTTAGCACAAAACATATATGTGACCACAGAACTCTAAAGATAACAACTGTGTATGGACAGGGCCCCGCCATACCCCTGAATGTACAAAATACCTATAGCATCAGGGAATGTCCGTACCAATAAACAAGCTTCCGGAGGAATGGAGCTTCTGACACCGGAATAGTGATCCTAAGAACGAGGATCCACAATCTGCTTACCCTTACCTGCGGCATGAACGCAGCCCCCGAGGAAGGGGGTCAGTACACAATATGTACCAAATATGTAAAGCTGGAAAATACTGTAATAATGATATCATAAGTCTAAAAGTAAGCTGGGGTCATAGAAGAAAATCAAAATACCTTTTACTGTGCCTTACTAACAATGAGAGTGACAAGTATATATAATACTGCATAAAATAGGGGCCTTAGGATCAAAACAGGGTACCTCGCCCGTAGTATCAATAAGCACCTGTTATACCCCGTAGTTCTGACCCTACGTATGAGAGCGTACGAAAGCATGTAAGACTTAAAATTTTCAAAGGATAGGTTGACGGATTATTCCGGACGGGTTTTAGTCAACTTTGAGGCGGGTTATGACCCGATACATTGAGAGTTCCTAAGTGTTTCAAAGGCCTAGGGCGTAGTTCGTGGAGTCTATATTCCAACGCAACCAACCGTTCGTCGATAGGACGTCGGAGTAGGAAGTTATGAGAGTTACAAGTTCAGTGCGCAGTCGGACAGAAATGTGTTTCGGGCAAAGCGGCAGCGCGGCGCGGATGCAGGGCGCGGCGCGAAAATCTTGGTCGCTGAGTTGCAGCGCCAGCGCTGAGACAGCAGGGCCGCGGCGTCGAAAGTTCAGAGAGGCTGCGGAGGTTTTGCATGGCCCGGGCGCCGGAAGGCTGGCCGCAGCCGGATTTTTGGGCGGAAAAACTTAGAAAAGTCAGATTTTTCTTTTAAAAGACCTTGGGAGGGTGACAAGTGTCCCCCCCATCTGATTTCTTGCATGCAATATATTGACCAAGTCTTGAAGACTTGGTCATCTTCCAATTTGTCTCCCTCTCTCTAAAAATCAGCTCCTCCTTCTTTCTACATTTCCAAAGGAAATCCAAGCCTAAGGAAAAATCTGAAAAGTTAAGAACAAAAGGAAGCTTGTGGCTAGCTTGTGGTGGTGTTCTTGGCAAGGAAGCTAGCAAAATATTTGGAATAAGTTTGGCTAAAACTCTAAGGTAATGATTCTTCCTTTAGATTTAGTTTATAGTGTTACATGTTAAGAAGAAAGAACTTGTGGTAGTAAATAATGTTCATAGAGTCATTGCATGCTAGAAATGTGGTTTGGATATGAAAAATGGGTTAAGAAGAGATTATGAGCATGTTGTAGCCTAAAAACTACCTTAGAATTGTTAAGTGAATTGTTGTAACTTATGGGGCAGAATTTTACACACCCAAATTTAGGTGTGTAATCCCCTTTGAATTGTTGGATTGATTGAGCCTTAAATGTGGCAATTGAATGATAAATTCGGCCTTGAGAAAGGTGGCAAAGTGAGTAGAAACAAAGGAAATGCTGCCTAATTTTCCATAGAATTTAGTGGCTTTGAGTTTAGATTATTCTACATTGAAAGTAGAGGTTAATAAACGTATCATGGTTATTTTAGGTTGACATATTACTTGCGGTAGTTTTGGACTTAGCAAGTGGATTGATCAAAAAGGTATGTAGAGCTTTCCTATCTCTTGAGCATGAATAGATGTAACTATATAGTACGGTAGACGTACAAGATTTGGTATTCTCACTTGTTTTAAGTATATAAAGACTTGTGTCGTTTTAAGAATGTATAAGTCCCTTAGTTAGGGGAAAAGTGTAATTTTACTAAAGTGAATGGTTAATATAACAACTTTATGGGAAGTTGGTTTATTAGCTTTATAAAAGATTAATGAGAAGAGATTTACTCTAAGTAAGACAAGTAAGGACAAATGATTTGATTTATGAAAGGCAAATTGATTTTAAGGCATCAATTGCCCAAGGGTTTTATGTATGAAAAAGAGTCACTTTTAAAAGAATTGAAGTATGTAGTACTTGGGTTAAATTCCCGGTTTTCCTTTACTAAAGATATGATTAAGTGCCTTAAGTAAACTAAAATGAGAGGGTATATGAACAAGACTAATAAGAAGTTATAAGTTTTCTTAACTTATTTATGATTATGATATGATGACAGTTTGAGCTAGGGTAAGAGTATATCTGAGGGACAAGCCCCAAGATCGTTATACCACCTTCTCCAGGGTAAGAGTATGTCTGAGGGGCAAGCCCCAAGATCGTCATACCACCTTCTTCAGTGTAAGAGTATATCTGAGGGGCAAGCCCCAAGATCGTTATACCATCTGCTTCAGTGTAAGAGTATATCTGAGGGGAAAGTCTCCAAGATCGTTATACCATCTGCTTCGGGGTAAGAGTATATATGAGGGGTAAGTCCCCAAGATCGTTATACCACCTGTTCCGTGGATTTGCTACCCATGATGCGAGGAATACCTCATGCGAGTCCTTATGGGCTTATGCGGGTGAAATAGTCCCATGCGGTAGTCTGACTATGCGAGGAATACCTCATGCGGGTCCCCGTGACTATCACGGGTGAAATAGTCTCAGGAGTAGGGGTGTTTATTGATACTACGGGCGAGGTACCCTGTTTTGATCCTAAGGCCCCTATTTTATGCAGTATTATATATATATACTTGTCACTCTCATTGTTAGTAAGGCACAGTAAAAGGTATTTTATTGTCTTCCATGATTCCAGCTTACTCTTAGACTTATGATATCATTATTACAGTATTTTCCAGCTTTACATACTTGGTACATATTGTGTACTGACCCCCTTCCTCGGGGGTTGCGTTCATACCGCAGGTAAGGGTAAGCAGATTGAGGATCCTCGTTCTTAGGATCACTATTCCGGTGTCAGAAGCTCCATTCCTCCGGAAGCTTGTCTATTGGTACGAATATTCCCTGATGCTATAGGTATTTTGTACATTCAGGGGTATGGCGGGGCCACTCTGCCACGGTTATTGTTATATGTAAGTGCGTGGTCACATATATGTTTTGGGCTATAAGAACAGTTGTATTACTATACTTTTGTTTAAGTATGTTTTATGGAAGCGACACTTATCGGTGGCGGATGATGTTACCTTTTTATAAGTTATGTGTTATGTATGTTCATTGCTATTCTCGACATATACGACAGGTACCCGGTAGGGTACCATCGCGGCCGAGGTTGGGTCGTGACAGACCCTACTCCCGGGACTATTTCACCCGCATAGTCCCGTGGACCGCGTGAGGTATTCCTCGCATAAATTTGTACCGCCGCGTGGGACTATTTCACCGCGTAAGCCCATAAGGACTCGCGTGAGGTATTCCTCGCATCATGGGTAGCAAATCCACGGAGCAATTGGTATAACGATCTTGGGGACTTACCCGCCGGATATACTCTTACCCGGCGGATGGTATAACGATCTTGGGACTTTCCCATCGATATACTCTTACACCGGTGGTATAACGATCTTGGGGCTTGCCGCCGGATATACTCTTACATCAAGAAGGTGGTATGACGATCTTGGGGCTTGCCCGCCGGACATACTCTTACCGGAGAATGTGGTATAACGATCTTGGGGCTTGCCGCCGGATATACTCTTACCTCTAGCTCAATCATCATATCATAATCATAAATAAGTTAAGAAAACTTATAACTTCTTATTAGTCTTGTTCATATACCCTCTCATTTTAGTTTACTTAAGGCACTTAATCATATCTTTAATAAAAGAAAACCGAATTTAACCCAAGTACTACATACTTGACTCTTTTAAAAATGACTCTTCTTTACATAAAACCCTTGGGCAATTGATGCCTTAAAACCAATTTGCCTCTTCATATACTTATCTTACTTTAGAGTAAATCTCTTCTCATTAACCTTTTATGAAGCTAATAAACCAACTTCCCATAAAGTTGTTATATTAACTCTATACTTTAGTAAAATCATACTTTTCCCCTAACCAAGGGACTTATACATTCTTAAAACGAAACAAGTCATTATATACTTAAGACAAGTAAGAATACCAAATCTTGTACGTCTACCGTACTACATAGTTTCATCTATTCATGCTCAAGAGATAGGAAAGCTTCACATACCTTTTTGATCAATCCACTTGCTAAGTCCAAACTACCGCAAGTAATATGTCAACCTAAAATAACAATGATACGTTTATTAACCTCTAATTTCAATGTAGAATAATCTAAACTCAAAGCCACTAAATTCTATGGAAAATTGGGCAGCATTTCCTTTGTTTCTACATACTTTGCCACCTTTCACAAGGCCGAATTTATCATTCAAACGCCACATTTAAGGCTCAACAATCCAACACTTCAAAGGGGATTACACACCTAAACTTGGGTGTGTAAAATTCTGCCCCAATAGGTACAACAATTCACTTAACAATTCTAAGGTAGTTTTTAGGCTACAACATGCTCATAATAACTTCTTAACCAATTCCTTCACATTCAAACCATAGTTCTTACATGCAATGAATCTAAGAGCATTATTTACTACCACAAGTTCTTCCTTCTTAACATGCAACACTAGAAGCTAATTCTAAAGGAAGAAATGTTACCTTAAAGCTTTAGCCAAACTTTTCCAACCACTTGCTAGCTTCCTTATCAAGAACACCACCACAACAACCTTCACAAGCTAGCCACAAGCTTCCCTCTTTCTTTTACTTTTTGATTTCTCCAAGGCTAAAATATCTCTTGGAATTTTAGAGAGAAGTGGGAGCTTAAGCTTTAGAGAGAGAGAGAAATTGGAAGATGACCAAGTCTTCAAGACTTGGTCAATATATTGCATGCAAGAAATCAGATGGGGGGGGGACACTTGTCACCCTCCCAAGGTCTTTTAAAAGAAAAATCGACTTTTCTAAGTTTTTCCGCCCAAATCCGCCTGGCGCCGCCGCTTCCGGCGTGGCCAAACCTCCGCAGCCTTCTTCGAACTTCGGCCGCGCCTGCTCCCGGCGCGCTGGCAACTTCAGCGGCCCTCGATACATTCGGCGCGCCAGCGTCGCCTTTGTCCGAAACACATTTCTGTCCGACTGCGCCCTGAACTTGTAATTCTCATAACTTTCTATTCCGACGTCCTTTCGACGAACGGTTGGTTGCGTTGGAATCTAGACTCGACGAACTACGCCCTAGGCCTTTGAAACACTTAGGAACTCTCAATGTACTGGGTCATAAACCGCCTTAAAGTTGACTAAAACCCGTCCGGAATAATCCGTCAACCTATACTTTGAAAATTTTAAGTCTTACATGCTTTAAATGCGCTCTCATCGTGAGGTCAGAACTACGGGGTATAACATTCTCCCCCCCTTAGAAACATTCGTCCCGAATGTTCCTTCTAGGCTTACACAAATCACAACATCGACATAAACCCTTTTAACTATTCTTTTGCAAATAAAGAAGCTCCACGAGCCACAACATACTGAAGCGTAAGTGCTAAGTCAAAACTAACAAGCAGGAAAGTGGGTTACCTGGAGGTATAGGAAATAGATGAGGGTACTTCTTCATCATGTCATCCTCTGCTTCCCATGTCATTTCCTCCCTGTTCTCGTTCCGCCATAGGACCTTGACGGAAGCCACGTCTTTCGTCCGAAGTCGTCTAACCTGACGATCGAGTATCGCTATGGGGCTCTCCTCATACGATAAATCCTCTGTCACTTGGACATCATGAACCGGGTGCACTCTAGATGGATCTCCAATACATTTCTGCAACATGGACACATGGAAGACTGGATGTACCGTCTCCAAATCGGACGGCAGATCTAACTCATGTAGCAACCCGCCTGCCTACGGACAATCGATCTGCCCAATGTACCTTGGGCTAAGCTTCCCTTCTTTCCAAATCTCATCACGCCGCCGTGGCGATACGCTAGAAAAACCCAATCATCTATCTCAAATTCCAAGTGTCGACGCCGATGATCTGCATACGACCTGCCAGGCTACGGTGCCCGGCCGCTCTGGATAAGCTTTACCTTATCCATCGCTTCTCGAACTAAGTCCGCCCGACTAACTGAACTTCTCCCACCTCGAACCAGCCTATCGGTGACCTGCACTTCCTCCCGTATAAGGCCTCATAAGGCGCCATCTGAATACTAGAATGGTAGCTGTTGTTGTAAGCAAACTCCACAAGAGGCAAATGATCCTCCCAGCTACCCCTGAAATCAATAACACAAGCCCGCAGCATATCCTCAAGTGTCTGGATAGTGCGCTCGGCCAGTCCGTCGGTCTGAGGGTGAAATGCAGTACTGAGACTCACCTGTGTCCCTAATCCCTTCAAAACCTCGAGAGTTAGCGAGAAGCTGGGCTCTATCTCGATATAATCGACACCGGGACTCGGTGCGATCTCACAATCTCTCTAATATATAATCGCATAGTCCTCGGTGAAGCGTCGTTACGTAGAAAGAAAATGGGTGATTTACGACTGTCGACAATTACCCAAATGGAATCATGCTTCTCCGAGTGGTAGGTAGTCTGTAATAAAATCCATATTTATCACCTCCCACTTCCAAGTCGAATATCAATAGCTGCAATGATCCACGGGCTTCGGTGCTCAATCTTAACTCACGACAATTCGCATCGTGCGCGAACTCGCGATGTCGCAAGGCCA
This sequence comes from Przewalskia tangutica, assembly GCA_029844215.1. Lineage (NCBI taxonomy): Eukaryota > Viridiplantae > Streptophyta > Magnoliopsida > Solanales > Solanaceae > Przewalskia > Przewalskia tangutica. Next base: position 36,390,142 of record CM056731.1, on the reverse strand, counting down.
TCCCACCAATACACGCATCTTGTCACGACCCGACCCCGGGGCCGCGACTAGTACCCTACTGGGGTACCCTGTCAGGTATATGTCAGAGAATAGCAGCGGAACATACATAACTTTAAAAATAAGGGTAAAACATCACTGGCCAGCCGATAAGGCTGCCTCCCATAAACATACTTAAACAAAGTATTTATAATACAACTGGTTCTTATAGCCCAAAACACATAGGTGGCCACAGACCTCTAAAGATAACAACTGTGGCGGGACAGGGCCCCGCCATACCCCTGAATGTACAAAATACCTATAGCATCAGGGAAATATCCGTACCAATAAATAAGCTTCCGGAGGAATGGAGCTTCGACAGGAATAGTGATCCTAAGAGCGAGGATCCTCAATCGCTTACCGCCTGCGGCGTGACGCAGCCCCAGGAAAGGGGTCGATTACAATATGTACCAAGTATGTAAAGCTGGAAAAAATACTGTAAGAATGATATCATAAGTCTGAAAGCAAGCTGGAGTCATGGAAGTCAATAAAATACCTTTTACTGTGCCTTACTAACAATGAGAGTGACAAGTATATATATATATGATACTGCATAAAATAGGAGGCTCATGATCAAAACAGGGTACCTCGCCCGTAGTATCAATAAAACCATCCTACTCCTGGGACTATTTCACCCGCATAGGTCATGTGGACCCGCATGAGGTACTCCTCGCATCGGCTGTGTCGCGCCCTTTTTCGACCGCGAATTTAAAATAAAAACTCCTGCTTAATAATGCAATGTTAGAAAAAATAAAATGCTAAAATGTTTTAAAAAATGCTTAAAAGCTTAAAAAAAATGTTACAAATTTAAAGGGCTAAAGGTAGTGCTAGAATGCTAAGGGTTCGCAGAGTCGCCACCTAATTAATTTGGGTGAATTAGGACACCTAAATGTTAACTAGTTTAAAGTAAACATTAACTCCATTTAATGGTCTGCTAAACTTAATGAGATTCTGGGCAAGGGTTCTTTATTATCCTAAAGGGAAGGGGTTAGGCACCCTAAAGGGTCCGCTAACTTGCGGTTGTCCGTTCAGACCTAGGGAATTATTATTCTAAAAAAGTGCGTGTTTGAAAGTGTTTAAATAAAAGAAATAAAATTATGAGATTTATTTAGAATATAAAATTAGCTTTGGATAAAACTTGCATTCATAACGTATTAAATAAGATACATGTATTGTAAAATCTTATTATGACAAAATGTGTACTTTATAATATAAAATGTAGAATATCTATTATGCAAGGACTAACAAAATAATTTTTTAATTATGAATGTTAGTAAGAGTTTATGAAAAGATTGATTTATTATGCTAAGGATTTAATAACGAGTGACGCTTTAGCTACGCGAATTTTTATGTCATTTTGGTATGGCTTAGGCAATGTGTAACTAGTCATAAGAATAACTAATTTAAGAAAAGTGAATTTCTAGCGTCAAGCCCAAAGTTTAATTATTCTAAATGTGTTACTAATAGTGTAATGTTAGACAAATAATTACAACAAATAATAGGGGGAGGATATGAATTAATAAATGACTCGAGGAAACGGCGAGGCCATCTCGCCTATGGTTTTGGAGTTTGTGGTGCGGAGGTAAATGCATGTAGATGTAGGTCTTCGCGTTTGCCACGATGAGTCCCGCTATGAGACTCTCTATTGCTCCGGTGAATTTCATGTAAAAAAGAAAAGATAAGGATTAGTACACACTCGGACCATATTAATAATGCAAGTAAAATATGACAATGTAGTCTCAAACATATACGTGGTTTGATTCCCATTCAATTAGTCCAAAATGTTTGTCAGACTCGCTCTATAGACCGTCATTTTAAGTTCAGCAGACATGCCAGTCACAATGACTTAAGCAAATCAGTAAATTCAATCTGCCCAAAGCGCGTGTGGGAAGAAGAAAAGAAACAAAAAAAAAAAGGAAAGTGGGTTAAGGCAAGTCCAAAACACGTAATTTTCATTTATTTTTTAACAAGAAGAGTCAGTGAAAATAGGCCCAATTTACAGGGTGATAAGGATATGCAAGTTATTTGCACAAAGGCTGCGATACATGATATACTTCTCCACATATAATTTCAATAATTTTAACGATAAACAGGCTTAAAACGGCAATCATATACATTGTAATTTAGGCTGGACACTAAGAGGTACACGGTAAGGCAATACAAGTTAACCCAGAACTGGTTTTAGACTTGAACCAGTGACGGTCCAGTCCTATTCAACACATAAGCGTCGGGTCTCAATAACGCAGAATAACAGATGCAGTGGGAAGACAACTCAATCAATATGTGTTTTAAGTCCATTTTCGTAACCTATTAGTTCCGCAAATTCGTCAATGGACAATTGATATGGTTATCAATAGACTCTAAGTTAAATCGTCGTCGTAACACAATTAGCTAAAAAAAGTCAGACGTTTATCAAAAGCAACAAACCATTAACCCAACATCGAGATGACATACACACCCCACAATTCCCGACATCAGCTAATCTTTAGGATCGACTCAAAATAACTCGGAAATGAGTTATATATAGGTTCATGCTGAAACAGATATAAGAGACAACTTATAACAACATCTATTCTATTTCAAACACACAGATTCTATAAGAGGGCTAGCGTTATGATAGATCGTCCAAACCACTCATCCTTTCATACAATATACATAATAACATAGCTAATTCAGACAAGAATATAGAATTAACTAGTGCATATATCATTTAGCAATTTTCTAAGCAGGTGCAGTAAAGCAGAGGCAACCCAGTAGGAGCACGAGGCAAATAAAGATGATTTCGCTAACTGTTTAGGTGCTATCTCTTAAGTACACATAATTATTGACACCCAATTTAAGCAACTTGATCACACTAGGCTCTGCATTAGGAAGGAAAACAGGGAATACAACACCAGCATCGTCAACTTCAACATAATCAATCATTCATACAAACTCGGCACACACTCGAGCAGTCATACACAACTCATATCGCGCATATGAATATCAAGCGGAATTAAAGAGGGAAAAGGTGATAAATTTACCTTCTCCGGGTAGCGAACCGAGGCAGCGTATCAAGTCGTCGACTCGCTCGGGTTTTAGTTTTTGCGATGCGAATGAAAGAGAGGAAGCTTTTGCTTTGAGACTACTCACTGATTCGCGACTGATTTTTGCGAAGAAGACGAAAGGGTTTCGAATTTTCGTTTCTTGGATACCCTATGTTTTTTCTGTGTAAATCGATGCCCTTTTTTGATAACAGATTCTCCTCTGTTTTTTTTTTTGATCCTTTGCATGTAACAATGGCCTCACTTATATAGCCTACGTTCGACTCTAAACTTGGTAAGCTACTGGTGTGATTTCGTGTGATTTTTGTACTGATTTCGTGAAGGCTGATTTGATGTTATTATGGTAAGAAATCGTTGGAAGAGGGTGCATGGGTAAGGAAAGCTGGCCAGGGTGTGGGTGAAGGAAAGTCCCGGATTCTCCGGCGAGAAATCCGGGCGGCGATTGAAGAAGCTCTAGGGTTCTGTGTTTTGTTTTGTGTTTTTTTTTTTAAGAAGATGAAGTAGAGGGCTGCTGATAAGGGAAAAATGGAACTGAATTGGGCTGAGGGAGGAAATAAGGCTAGGGCGACGGGTTTGGGTTGGCTGGTGTGGGCCGCGGGTTTAAGGGATTGGGCTGGGTAGTTTATTTAGGAGTTGATTAATTAGGTATTAGTTTTAATTAGGCTTTTAATTAGTGGGTTATTAGTATTAAATTAGTGATAAATTAATTAGTTTTAGGCTTAGTTAATTAGTGATAAACCAATAAACTAATGTGATTAAATTATTTAGGTGTTTTATTAGCCTAAGTTATTATTATAAACTATTATAATAATAAATGCGGGTGTGCTATTTAATATTTTAAAATGCGGTGCTATTATTTAAAACCTTATTTATTGTGCATTATTATTTAATTTATGCTTTAAATTATTACAATAAATATGGAATTGTCTTGCTATTAATAAACGCGGCTATGCTACTTGACACGACGTCATTGCTAAATTATTTATTTTATGTATTTATTATTAATTAAGAATCATTACAGGGCTTAAAATTAATTAATGCGGGCGCGGGACTCTAAGTGCTTAAAACTCTACGTAAGACGCGATGCCATTAATAAATTGTTTATTTATGCCTGTATTTATGTTTTATCGCTGCATTTTATTATAAAAAATTGTAAAAATTATTTTACAAAATTAGCCTAATTTTATAGTTAATGACTGGACGGGAGGGTCAAAATTGGGTGTCAACAGGTTGTACCCGCCGGCATGGGACTATTTCACTCGCATAAGCCCATAAGGACTCGCATGAGGTATTCCTCGCATCATGGGTAGCAAATCCACGGAACAGGTGGTATAACGATCTTGGGGACTTTCCGCCGGATATACTCTTACCACAAGCGGATGGTATAACGATCTTGAAATGTACCTCGGATATACTCTTTGCTGGAGCGGATGGTATAACGATCTTGGGGCTTGCCCGCCGGATATACTCTTATCTTGGTGCGGATGGTATAACGATCTTGGATCGCCCGCCGGATATACTCTACCTTTGGAGAAGGTGGTATGACGATCTTGGGGCTTGCCCCTCAGACATACTCTTACCCTGGAGAAGGTGGTATAACGATCTTGGGGCTTGCCCCTCAGATATACTCTTACCCTAACTCAAACTGTCATCATATCATAATCATAAATAAGTTAAGAAAACTTATAACTTCTTATTAGTCTTGTTCACATACCTCTCATTTTAGTTTACTTAAGGCACTTAACCATATCTTTAGTAAAAGAATACCGGGAGTTTAACCCAAGTACTATATACTTCAACTCTTTTGAAAATGACTCTTCTTTATACATAAAAACCTTTTGGGCAATTGATACCTTAAAATCAAGTTGTCTCTCCATATACTTATCTTATTTAGAGTAAATCTCTTCTGACCTTTTCTGAAGCTAATAAACCAACTTCCCATAAAGTTGTTATATTAACTCTATACTTTAGTAAAATCATACTTTTCCCTAACTAAGGGAATTATACATTCTTGAAATGAAACAAGTCATTATATACTTAAAAGCGAGTAAGAATACCAAATCTTGTCGTCTCTGTACTACATAGTTTAATCTATTCATGCTCGAGAGATAGGAAAACTTCACATACCTCTTTGGTCAATCCACTTGCTAGGTCCAACTACAAGTAATATTTCAACCTATAATAACCATGATATGTTCATTAACCTCTAATTTCAATGTAGAATAATCTAACTCAAAGCCACTAAATTCTACGGAAAATTGGGCAGCATTTCCTTTGTTTCTACATACTTTGCCACCTTTCTCAAGGCCGAATTTATCATCCAAATGCCACATTCAAGGCTCAACAATCCAACAATGCAAAGGGGATTACACACCCAAACTAATTCTGCCCCACAAGGTACAATAATTCATTTTAACAAGTTTAAGGTAGTTCTTAGGCTACAACATGCTCATTTGTTCTTTTAACCAATCCTTTCATATTCCAACCACATTTCTCACATGCAATCAATCTAAGGGCCTTATTTCCAACTAAAAGTTCTTTCTACTTAACATGCAATACCAAATACCAACTATAAAAGAAGAATGGTTACCTTAGAGCTTTTAGCCAATTTACTCCAACAATTGCTAGTCTCTACTCCAAGAATATCACCACAATAGTCTTCACAAGCTTGTAATAACCTTTCCTTCCTATCACACTTTTCATATTTTCTTTAGGCTTAGAATTTCTCTTGGAAACTTAGAGAGAAGGGAGTGCTAAAGCTTTAGAGAGAGAGGGAAATTGGAAGATGACCAAGTCTTCAAGACTTGGTCAATATATTGCATGCAAGAAATCAGATGGGGACAATTGTCACCTCCCAAGGTCTTTTAAAAGAAAAATCGACTTTTAAGTTTTTCCGCCCAAAAATCCGCCTCGGCGCGCGCCAACCGGCGCGGCAACTCCTGCGGACCTCGGATCTTCCGGCCAGCGTACGCTTCCGGCGCGCTGAAACTTCAGCGACCTACAGTACTTTAGGCGCGCGTCCTGCATCCGCGGCCGCAGCCGCCTTTGCCTGAAACGCATTTATGTCCGACTGCGCGCTGAACTTGTAACTCTCATAACTTTCTACTCCGACGTCCTATCGACGAACGGTTGGTTGAGTTGGAATCTAGACTCAACGAACTACGCCCTAGGCCTTTAAAATACTTAGGAACTCTCAATGAATCGGGTCATAACCCGCCTCAAGTTGACTAAAACCCGTCCGGAATAATCCGTCAACCTATCCTTTGAAAATTTTAAGTCTTACATGCTTTCGTACGCTCTCATACGTAGGGTCAGAATTACGGGGTATAACATTCTCCCCCCCTTAGAAACATTCGTCCCGAATGTTCCTTCTAGGCTTACTCAAATCATATTATCGACATAGACCCTCTCAACTACTCTTGCAAAAATAAGGAAGCTCCACGAGCCACAATATACTTAAGCGAAATTACTAAATCAAAACTAACAAGTAGGAAAGTAGGTTACCTGGAGGTATAGGGAATAAGTGAGGATACTTCTTCATCATATCGTCCTCTGCTTCCCATGTCATTTCCTCCCTGTTTTCGTTCCGCCATAGCACCTTGACGGAAGCCACATCTTTCGTTCGAAATCGCCTAACCTGACGATCGAGTATCGATGTGGGACTCTCCTCATACGATAACTCCTCTGTCACTTGGACATCCTGAACCGGGTGCACTCTAGATGGATCTCCAATACATTTCCGCAACATAGACACATGAAAAATTGGATGCACCGCCTCCAAATCGGACGGAAGATCTAACTCATAGGCAACCTTGCCTACCCTACGGACAATCTGATACGGCCCAATGTACCTTGGGCTAAGCTTCCCCTTCTTTCCAAATCTCATCACGCCCTTCATGGGCGATACCTTTAGAAAAACCCAATCATCTATCTCAAATTCCAAGTGTCGGCGCCGATGATCTGCATACAACTTCTGCCGACTCTGAGCTGCCAACAACCGTTCCTGGATAAGCTTCACCTTATCCACTGCCTGCTGAAATAAGTCTGGCCCGACTAACTGAACTTCTCCCACCTCGAACCAGCCTATCGGTGACCTGCACTTCCTCCCGTATAAGGCCTCATAAGGCGCCATCGAATCTTTGGAATGGTAGCTATTGTTATAAGCAAACTCCACAAGAGGTAAATGATCCTCCCATACCCGAACTCAATAACACAAGCCCGCAACATATCCTCGAGTATGCGGATAGTGCGCTCGGCTGTCCGTCGGTCACTGGGATGAAACGCGTCTTGAGACTCACCGTGTCCTAATCCACGAAAAGACCTCCGAAATTAGCGAAGCGGGCTCTCTCGATATAATCGACACCGACTCGTGCGGTCTCACAATCTCTAATATATAATCGCATAGTCCCGACCAAAACGTCGTTACGGCCGGAAGGAAATGGGTTGATTTCGTCGACATCGACAATCACCCAAATGGAATCATGCTTATGAGTGGTAGGTAGCCTGTAATAAAATCCATATTTATCACCTCCCACTTCCAAGTCGGTATATCAATGGCTGCAATGGCCGGAACCGGTGCTCAATCTTAACTCACGACAATTCGCACGCGTGCACGAACCCGCAACGTCCTCTTTAGGCCATCCCACCAATACGCATCGAGGTCATGGTACATCTTAGTCGACCGGATGAATAGAATAGCGAGCACGCGTGTGCCTCCCGAAATCTGGCGAAGTCTGTCCATCGGGAACACACAACCGGCCAAATCTTAGCACCATCAAAGTCTTCTCAACAGAACTCTTCTCATACGAGCGGCATCTCGATGCATACCAAAATCGGATCCTCATCATCGCCTCTTTACCTCCTCGACGATAGAAGACTCGGCAACCTCTCGAACCGAATTCCCTCACTATTAGAATCAACCAAAGCGAACCCCAAGGCTCGCTGGCGATGTAACTCTCGGACCATATCCTCTTTCTGTGAACATCGCACGGACTACCCATCGACACTGCGACTAAGGGCATCTGCAACCACATTAAGCTTCCGGGTGGTATAGAATATCAACATCGTAATCCTTAAGTAGCTCCGACCACCGTCTCGCAAGTTCGGCTCCTGCGGTGAAGATGTGCGGAGACTCTTGTGTGCGTGTAAATGTCACATGAACTCCGTATAAATAATGCCTCCGGATCTTTAAGGCATGAATCACCGCCGACTCAGTCATGCGTGGGATAGTTCTTTTATGCTTCCTAATTTGTCGAGATCATAAGCTATAACTCTGCCGTCTTTGCAAAGACGCACTCAGCCCGACACGATGCGTCGCAATAAACCACATATCCATCTAAGCCCTCTGGAAGAGTAAGAAGCTGGGCGGTCGTCAACTTCTCCTTTAGCAATGGAAACTTTCCTCAGTATCCGTCCATCGAACATCGCGCCACGAGTCGGCTTAGTCAAAGGTCTTTGAAATAGAAGCAAACTTCTACAAACCTCACTCCGATAATAACCGAGGCCCAAAAGCTGCGCACTCCGTCGGTGTAGTGGAGTGCAGGCCAAGTCTTGGCGCCTCAATCTTTGTATCAACGAATACCGTCGGCCCGATAACATGTCCTAAGAAAGCCATGGCGTCGGCGAACTCGCCGAAAACTTGGCATACTGTTGCGGTCTCGGAGGACTCAATACCGTCGCCGAATGATCGTATGCTCGCTCATGCGCGAATATACCAAGATATCATCGATAAACACTATAACGACAGGTCAAGAATGGCTCGAACACCTATTCATCAAATCCATGAATCTGTGGGGCGTTAGTCAACGAAAGACATCACTCTGAACTCATAGTGCCCATACCGTGTCCTGAATGCAGTCTTTGGGATATCTATCTCTCTAACTCGCACTGATGATAACCGGACCGCGAGTCTATCTTGAAAAACACTTTGCACCTGCAATTGGTCAAACAAATCGTCAATCACGGGGAGGATATCATTCTTGATAGTTACCTTGTTCACCGCCTGTAATCAATACACATACGCATGGTCCCATCCTTCTTCTTTACAAATAACACTGGTGCTCCCCAAGGAGAAACACTTGGCCTAATAAAGCCTTTCTCCAGCAAATCTTTCAGCTGGTCCTTCAACTCCTTTCGGCGGGTGCCATCGTATGGTGGAATAGATATCGGTCGAGTATCGGCGCCAAGTCAATGCAAACTCAATCTCCTTTCGGGAGGATGCGGAGCTAAATCCGAATACGTGGAAACTCTCTAACGACCGGGCGATCAAGGTCGGTACCTCGACCTCGATGTCGAATACCGAACCATATGATAGATGTACCTTTCCGCACCATCTTCCTGCCTTGAGGTAAGAAATAAACTTACCCCGGCGTCAGATATTTCCCTTCCACTCGATGGCCACGAAGCTGAACCGAACTAATCTCTCTCATCCACGTTGGCATAGCAAGATGCTAGCCAATCCATACCCATAATCACATCAAAGTCATGCATATCCAACTCTATCAAGTCGGCTGAGTCGGCGGCTATCTATAGTCACGACAAGCCTTATACACTCGCTCGGCTACCGTTGAATCACCTACGCGTAGCCACCTCAAAAGGTCTTATGGACTCGGGTTCTATCCTATTCTCGCAATATGAGGAGATATGTAGGACAAGGTAGAACTGGATCTATCAAAGCATATACATCACAAAGAAGAAACCAATAATGTACTGTGCGACATCGCGGCGCCTCGCAGTCTGTCATTTGGACATAGCATATATGCGGTTCGAGGACCGCTAATCGAACCCCTACCACGACCTCTGCGCTGCTCGCCCATAAGTACCACGCCTCGGCGTCTAACCATCGAAGATGAAGATCCGACAACGACCCGTCGGTGAACCGTAATGCTCCGCGCTGGGGCGGACAATCTTCTTCGGATGGCCATGTGCGCCACAAGAGTAACATGATCTCTAACCCATACGGCACTCGCCCGTATGAGACCTACCGCATAGAAAGCACCGAGAGGTAGGTGGTCTCGATTAGTCTTTGATCTGCGCCTCGCGAAACACGAAGTCACGGAGCGGACCGCTCGCGAATAACCCTGCTGATCAAACCTCCGGCCGGAAAACTGAGAAGGAGCACTCTGTGCTGGCTGGAAGGTGGATCTAGTCTGCTGCTGAGGCTGCCCGCCTCGAAAGCGCCACGAGAACTGATGTCTTGGCCTCTTGGTGGCCCAAATCTAAGCGATCCTGCCTCTGTCGCCGATCCGCAATGCGTATGCTGCATCCGGCAATATCCATACACGGTGAAGAGCCACCCCAACATCACGATAATCATATGACGGTCTAACCCCATCACATATCGATGAACCCTGTCTGCCATGTCAGCTACTATGGTGTGTGCATATCTGGCCAAGGAGTCGAACTCGGTATGCTCACGATAGTCCTCCGTCTGTCTCAAGGTCAAGAACCTATCTCTGCGGGCTCTCACTCCTCGGAGGCAAGAAGTGGTCTAGGAATGCCTCTGAACTCCTCCCAATCGGTGGGAGAGCATCCTCACCCTCGACAATACCCATGACTCAAACCGGTTCAACGCAATATCGCGTAACCGGTAAAGCTAGTATAACTTCGATCTCGATGCCCTAAGAACTCGTGGTCCGTCAGAATGGCTTCGGACAAACTCCTGCGGATCCTCATCAAATCTCAAACCATAGAACTCGGGTGGGTGACCAAGAAATCCGAATCCGTAAGCTGTCGGCTCTGGGTTGGCCGCTGCTCTGTCGGCGTTGCCGCTTCCACTATCTTTGGTCGATGCAGAATCATTCCGTAATCTCTGTACTCGAGCCCATTGTGGGACTGGAGGCTCGTCTGCGCGGTCTCGATGGCGCGTCGCGCCTCGAACTCTGCGAGGTGGCGGCGGCGTGGAACTCGCCGCCTAAACATCATCTCCGTGGTGGGCGTGCCACTAGTGACTCTCCGCGTCCAGCTAGCGGCACCTCAATTGCCTTGCCGCCACGGGCGCGGTTGCCTTGCGTGGAGCATAAGCGATACATAAAGGAAAACATCGGGAGATTCAACCTATAACTTCACTCATTGCACGATCTTAGAGTGAAAGAATGAAACCAATCCTAAATATCCTGCGACCTCACGATTATAGATGTGGTGCGACACACCGATAATCAAGACTCTACTGAACGATCTGTGGACACTTTCGAGGACTAATCGCTCGATACCACTTTTGTCACGACCAGGCCGGGCCGCGACTAGTACCTCTTGGGGTACCTGTCAGGTATATGTCAGAGAATAGCAGCGGAACATACATAACTTTAAAAATAAGGGTAAAACATCACTGGCCAGCCGATAAGGCTGCCTCCCATAAACATACTTAAACAAAGTATTTATAATACAACTGGTTCTTATAGCCCAAAACATAAAGGTGGCCAGACCTCTAAAGATAACAAGCGTGGCGGAATGAGGGCCGCCATACCACGAATGTACAAAATACCTATAGCATCGGGAAATATCCGCATCAATAAATAAGCTTCCGAGGAATGGAGCTTCGACAGGAATAGTGATCCTAGAACGAGGATCCTCGATCTGCTTACCCTGCGGCGTGAGCAGCCCAGAGAGTCGATTACAATATGTACCAAGTATGTAAAGTGGAAAAATCGTAAGAATGATATCATAAGTCAAAGCAGTGGAGTCATGGAAGTCAATAAAATACCTTTATGTGCCTTACTAACAATGAGAGTGACAAGTATATATATATATGATCTTTGCGTAAAATAGGAGGCTCGTGATCAAAACGGTACTCGCGTAGTATCAATAAACCCGTCCTACTCGCGGGACTATTTCACCCGCATGGGTCTGTGGACCGCGTGAGACTCTCGCATCGGTGTACCGCCGGCGTGGGACTATTTCACCCGCGTAAGCCCATAAGGACTCGCGTGAGGTATTCGCCGCGTCATGGGTAGCAAATCCACGGAGGTGGTATAATGATCTTGGGGACTATCCCGGATATACTCTTACCCCAGGCGGATGGTATAACGATCTTGGGGCCGTACCTGGATATACTCTTTGCTGGGCGGATGGTATAACGATCTTGGGCTTGCCGCCGGATATACTCTTATCTTTGGTGCGGATGGTATAACGATCTTGGATCGCCTCAGATATACTCTTACACTGGAGAAGGTGGTATGACAATCTTGGGGCTTGCCCCTCAGACATACTCTTACCCTGGAGAAGGTGGTATAACGATCTTGGGGCTTGCCCCTCAGATATACTCTTACCCTAACTCAAACTGTCATCATATCATAATCATAAATAAGTTAAGAAAACTTATAACTTCTTATTAGTCTTGTTCATATACCCTCTCATTTTAGTTTACTTAAGGCACTTAACCATATCTTTAGTAAAAGAATACCGGGAGTCTAACCCAAGTACTATATACTTCAACTCTTTTGAAAATGACTCTTCTTTATACATAAAAACCTTTTGGGCAATTGATACCTTAAAATCAAGTTGCCTCTCCATATACTTATCTTATTTAGAGTAAATCTCTTCTCATCAACCTTTTACGAAGCTAATAAACCAACTTCTCATAAAGTTGTTATATTAACTCTATACTTTAGTAAAATCATACTTTTCCCCTAACTAAGGGAATTATACATTCTTGAAATGAAACAAGTCATTATATACTTAAAACGAGTAAGAATACCAAATCTTGTACGTCTACCGTACTACATAGTTTAATCTATTCATGCTCAAGAGATAGGAAAACTTCACATACCTCTTTGGTCAATCCACTTGCTAGGTCCAACTACCGCAAGTAATATTTCAACCTATAATAACCATGATATGTTCATTAACCTCTAATTTCAATGTAGAATAATCTAACTCAAAGCCACTAAATTCTACGGAAAATTGGGCAGCATTTCCTTTGTTTCTACATACTTTGCCACCTTTCTCAAGGCCGAATTTATCATCCAAATGCCACATTCAATGCTCAACAATCCAACAATGCAAAGGGGATTACACACAACTAATTACGCCCCACAAGGTACAATAATTCATTTTAACAAGTTTAAGGTAGTTCTTAGGCTACAACATGCTCATTTGTTCTTTTAACCAATCCTTTCATATCCCAACCACATTTCTCACATGATCAATCTAAGGGCCTTATTTCCAACTAAAAGTTCTTTCTACTTAACATGCGATACCAAATACCAACTATAAAGAAGAATGGTTACCTTAGAGCTTTTAGCAATTTACTCCAACAATTGCTAGCCTCTACTCCAAGAATATCACCACAATAGTCTTCACAAGCTTGTAATAACCTTTCCTTCCTATCACACTTTCAGATTTTCTTTAGGCTTAGAATTTCTCTTGGAAACTTAGAGAGAAGGCTAAAGCTTTAGAGAGAGAAATTGGAAGATGACCAAGTCTTCAAGACTTGGTCAATATATACATGCAAGAAATCAGATGGGGACACTTGTCACCTCCCAAGGTCTTTTAAAGAAAAATCGACTTTCTAAGTTTTTCCCAAAAATCCGCCTCGGCGCGCCACGCCGCGCGGCGCGCAACTCTGCGGACCCTGGATCTTTCGGCACGGCCGCTTCCCGGCGCGGCTGAAACTTCAGCGACCCTACAGTACTTTAGGCGCGCGGCCTGATCCGCGCGGCCATGCCGCTTTGCAAACGCATTTACCATTGCGCTGAACTTGTAACTCTCATAACTTTCTACTCCGACGTCCTATCGATGAACGGTTGGTTGAGTTGGAATCTAGACTCAACGAACTACGCCCTAGGCCTTTAAAATACATAGGAACTCTCAATGAATCGGGTCATAACCCGCCTCAAGTTGACTAAAACCCGTCCGGAATAATCCGTCAACCTATCCTTTGAAAATTTTAAGTCTTACATGCTTTCGTACGCTCTCATACGTAGGGTCAGAACTACGGGGTATAACACATCTGAGGTCATGATACATCTTAGTCGACCCCGGATGAATAGAATAACGAGCACTGTGTGCCTCACGAGAATCTGTGAAGTCTGTCCGCATCGGGAACACACAATGGCCCTCGAATCTTAGCACCCGTGCGCTACCTCAAATAGACTCTTCTCCTTCGGAGAGATCGTCGATCCGTACCAAAATCGGATCCTCGTCGTCGCCTCTTCACCTCGCCGGCGATGGAAGACTGGCAACCTCGAACCCGATTCGTCACTGAGAATCAACCAACCGAACCCCAGGCTCGCTAGTGATGTAACTCTCGGACCTTATCCTTTTCTGCGGTGAAAATCGGACGGACTACCCATCGATCTGCGACTAAGGGCATCTGCCTACATTGGCCTTTCTGGGTGGTACGAATATCAACATCGTAATCCCGTAGCTCCAACCACCGCCTCTGCCGCGAGTTCGACTCCTGCGGTGAAGATGTCTGCGGAGACTCTTGTGATGCGTGTAAATGTCATGAACTCCATATAAATAATGTCTCCGGATCTTGGCATGAATCATCTGCGCCAACTCAAGTCATGTGTGGGATAGTTCTTCTTCCTAAGCTGTCGAGATCATAAGCTATAACCTTGTCGTCTTTGCGTCGGACGCACCCAGCCCGACACTGGCGTCGTCACAATAAACCATATCCATCTAAGCCTGCGGAAGAGTAAGAACTGGGCGGTCGTCAACTTCTCCTTTAGCAACCGGAAACTTTCCTCACAAGTATTCGTCCCGGAACATAGCCTTCCGAGTCGACAGTCAAATCTTTGAAATAAGCAAACTTCTCTACAAACCTCAGATAATAACTCTGAGGCCCAAAGTTGCGCGCACGATCGGTGTGGAGTGCAGGCTAAGTCTTGGCGCTTAATCTTAGTCGTATCAACACGAATACCATCGCCCGATAACATGTCCTAAGAAAGCCATGAAGCCAAAACTCGCGTTTGAGAATTTGGCATCTGATTCTGCGGTCTCGGAGGACTCCCAAAACCGTCCTCAAATGATCTGTATGCTCTCGCTCGTGCGAATACGAGATATCATCAATAAACACTATAACGAACATATTCAAGAATGGCACGAACACCTATTCATCAAATCCATGAATCTTTGTTGGGCGTTAGTCAACCCGAAAGACATTACCACTGAACTCATAGTGCCCATACCGGGTCTGAATGCGATCTTTGGGATATCTAACTCTCTAACTCGTACTGATGATAACCGGACCCGGTCTATCTTGAAAAACACTTTGCACCTGCAATGGTCAAACAAATCGTCTATCACGGGAGGATACTGTTCTTGATAGTTACCTTGTTTGCACCGTAATCAATACATACTGCAGCCCCATCCTTCTTTTTACAAATAACATGGCGCCCCGGGAGATACACTTGGCCTAATAAAGCCTTTCTCCGGAAATCTTTCACTGGTCCTTGATTCCTTCAACTCGGCGGTGCCGTCGTATGGCGGAATAGATATAGGTCGAGTGTCGCGCCAAATCGATGCAAACTCAATCTCCTCTTAAGAGGATACGAGCTTCGTGCGGGAATACGTCGGAAACTCTAACAACCGGCCGGCGGAAGGTCGGTATCTCACTCTCGATGTCGAATACCGAACGAATGGTAAATATACCGCCGTACCATCTTCCTAGCCTTGGTAAGAAATAAACCTACCGCAGCGATGCGATATTCCTTCCACTCGATAATCGCTCACGAAGCTGAACGAACTAATCTCTCTACGATCCACGTTGGCATAGCACTAGCCAATCCATACCCATAATCACATCAAAGCTGTCATATCCAACTCTATCAAGTCGGATGAGTCCGACTATCTATAGTCACAGGCAAGCCTTATACACGCTCATTCGGCTGAATCACCTCGGGCGTAGCCACCAAAAGGTCTTATGGACTCGGACTCTATCCTATTCTACGGCAATATGAGGAGATATGTAGGACAAGGTAGAACTGGATCTATCAAAGCATATACATCACAAAGAAGAAACCAATAATGTACTTGTGGCGACATCGGTGCGCCTCGCGGTCTGTCGATTGGGACATAGCATATATGCGGTTACGAGGACGCTAGGCTGGAACCCTACCACGACCTGCTGCGCGGCTCTGCCCATAAGTACCACGCCTCGGGCGTCTAACCATCGAAGATGAAGATCCGACAACACCGTCGGTGACGTAATGCTCGCCGCCTGGGCGGACAATCCTTCTTGGATGGCCGCTCCACAAGAGTAGCACGCTCGAACCCATCTGGCACTCGCCGGATGAGACCTACCTCATCGAGCGCAGAGAGGTAGGTGGTCTCGATTAGTCTTGGTCTCGCCTCGCGAAACACGAAGTCACGGAGCCACGACTGCTCACGAATAACCTGCGATCGGACCTCTGCGGAAAGCGAAGGAGCACTCGCTGTCCGGAATGTGGACCTGGTCTGCTCGAGGCTTCCCTCAGCGCCACGAGAACTGCTGTCACAGCCTCGGTGGCCCAAATCTAGGCGATCCTGCTCTCTGTCGCCGATCCACGCGTAAATGCGCTGCGTCGCAATATCCATCCACGGTGAAGAGCCACCCCCAAGTCGATAATCATATGGCGGTCTAACCTCATCACGATGAACCAGTGCGCCATATCGGCTACTATGGTGTGCGTATCGGCCAGGAGTCGAACTCAGTGTACTCCCGATAGTCCTCCCGTCTGTCTCAAGGTCAAGAACCTATCTACGGGCTCTCTCACCTCGGGAGGCAAGAAGTGGTCTAGGCGCCTCTATGAACTCCTCCCAAACAGTGGAAGAGCATCCTCACCTCTGCAACACCCGTGACTCAAACCGATTCAACCAATATCAGCGTAACGGTAGAAGCTAGTATACGACTCGGTCTCCGATGCCCTGGGACTGCATGGTCAGCCGCTCGGACAAACTCCTGCGGATCCTCCTCAAATCTCGAACCATAGAACTTCGGGTGGGTGACAACCCGAAATCCGAATCAAAGCTGTCGCTCTGGGTTGGCGCTGCTCTGTCGGCGCCGCCATTATCTTTGGTCGATGCGAATCATTCCGTAATCTCTGTACTCGGACCACGGTGGGGTGGAGGCTCGTCTGCGGTCTCGGTAGCCACGTCGTGCCTCGAACTCTGTGAAATGGCGGCGGCGTGGAACTTGCCGCCTAAACATCATCTGGTAGGCCGGGCTGTGCCTGCGTGACTCCGCGTCCACTAGCGACTCGGCACCGGTGCCGCCACGGGCGCGGTTGCCTTGCGTGGAGTCATAATCGATACATAAAGGAAAACATCGGAGGAGGTTCAACCTATAACTCGGCTATTGCACGATCTTAGAGTGAAAGAATGAAACCAATCCTAAATGTCCTGCGGCCTCACGGTTATAGATGTGGTGCGACACACCGATAATCAAGACTCTACTAGACACGGCCTGTAGACACTTTCCGAGGACTAAGCGCTCGATACCACTTTTGTCACGACCCGATCCGGCGGCGGTACCTGCAAGGGTACCTTCGGTATATGTCGAGAGAATAGCGTGAACATACATAACACATAACTTATAAAAAGAGTAAACATCACTGGCCAGCCGATAAGGCTGCCTTCCATAAACATACTTGAACAAAGTATAGTAGTACAACTGGTTCTTATAGCCCCAAAACATATATGTGACCACGCACCTCTAAAGATAACAAGCGTGGCGGGACGGGGCCCGTCGTACCACGAATGTACAAAATACCTATAGCATCGGGAATGTCGTACCGATAAACAAGCTTAGGAGGAATGGAGCTTCGACAGGAATAGTGATCCTACGAACGAGGATCCACAATCCTTACCTGCGGCATGAGCGGCCCAGGAAGGGTCGGTACCTGATATGTACCAAGTATGTAAAGCTGGAAAATATTGTAATAATGATATCATAAGTCTAAAAGTAAGCTGGGGTCATAGAATAAAATCAAAATACCTTTTACCGTGCCTTACTAACAATGAGAGTGACAAGTATATATAATACTGCATAAAATAGGGGCCTTAGGATCAAAGCAGTACCTGCAGTAGTATCAATAAGCACCCTACTCGCGGGACTATTTCACGCATGGGTCCTGTGGACCCGCATGAGGTATTCTCGCATAGGTGTACTACCGCGTGGGACTATTTCACCGCATAAGCCCATAAGGACTCGCATGAGGTATTCCTCGCGTCATGGGTAGCAAATCCACGGGCAGGTGGTATAACGATCTTGGGGACTTAACGCCGGATATACTCTTACCGAGGCGGATGGTATAACGATCTTGGGGACTTTCCTCGGATATACTCTTTGCTCAAGCGGTGGTATAACGATCTTGGGGCTTGCCCCTCAGATATACTCTTACACTGAAGAAGGTGGTATGGCGATCTTGGGGCTTGCCCCTCAGACATACTCTTACCTTGGAGAAGGTGGTATAACGATCTTGGGGCTTGCCCCTCAGATATACTCTTACCCTAGCTCAAATCATCATATCATAATCATAAATAAGTTAAGAAAACTTATAACTTCTTATTAGTCTTGTTCATATACCTCTCATTTTAGTTTACTTAAGGCACTTAATCATATCTTTAATAAAAGAAAACCTGAATTTAACCCAAGTACTACATACTTGACTCTTTTAAAAATGACTCTTCTTTATACATAAAAACCAGGCAATTGATGCCTTAAAACCAATTTGCCTCTTCATATACTTATATTACTTTAGAGTAAATCTCTTCTCATTAACCTTTTATGAAGCTAATAAACCAACTTCCCATAAAGTTGTTATATTAACTCTATACTTTAGTAAAATCATACTTTTCCCTACCAGGGACTTATACATTCTTAAAGCGAAACAAGTCATTATATACTTAAGACAAGTAAGAATACCAAATCTTGTCGTCTAGTACTACATAGTTTCATCTATTCATGCTCAAGAGATAGGAAAGCTTCACATACCTTTTTGATCAATCCACTTGCTAAGTCCAAACTCATGAAGTAATATGTCAACCTAAAATAACCATGATACGTTTATTAACCTCTAATTTCAATGTAGAATATTCTAAACTCAAAGCCACTAAATTCTATGGAAAATTGGGCAGCATTTCCTTTGTTTCTACATACTTTGCCACCTTTCACAAGGCCAAATTTATCATCCAAACGCCACATTTAAGGCTCAACAATCCAACACTTCAAAGGGGATTACACACCTAAACTTGGGTGTGTAAAATTCTGCCCCAATAGGTACAACAATTCACTTAACAATTCTAAGGTAGTTTTTAGGCTACAACATGCTCATAATATCTTCTTAACCAATTCCTTCACATTCAAACCATAGTTCTTACATGCAATGAATCTAAGAGCATTATTTACTACCACAAGTTCTTCTTAACATGCAACACTGAAGCTAATTCTAAAGGAAGAAATGTTACCTTAAAGCTTTAGCCAAACTTTTCCAACCACTTGCTAGCTTATCAAGAACACCACCACAACAACCTTCACAAGCTAGCCACAAGCTTCCTCTTTCTTTTACTTTTGATTTCTCCTAAGGCTAAAATATCTCTTGGAATTTTAGAGAAGTGAGCTTAAGCTTTAGAGAGAGAAATTGGAAGATGACCAAGTCTTCAAGACTTGGTCAATATATTCATGCAAGAAATCAGATGGGGACACTTGTCACCTCTCAAGGTCTTTTAAAAGAAAAATCGACTTTCTAAGTTTTTCCGCCAAAATCCGCCTCGGCGCGGCCTGAAACCTCCGCAGCCTTCTCCGAACTTCCGTCGCGGCCCTGCTCCGGCGCCCGGCGCTGCAACGCGGCCCCTCGGTACTTTCGTGCGCGACCGTCCGGCGCCATGCCGCTTTGTCGAAACACATTTCTGTCCATTGCGCCACAACTTGTAATTCTCATAACTTTCTATTCCGACGTCCTTTCGACGAACGGTTGGTTGCGTTGGAATCTAGACTCGACGAACTACGCCCTAGGCCTTTAAAACACTTAGGAACTCTCAATTTACCGGGTCATAACCCGCCTTAAAGTTGACTAAAACCCGTCCGGAATAATCCGTCAACCTATCCTTTGAAAATTTTAAGTCTTACATGCTTTCGTACGCTCTCATACGTAGGGTCAGAACTACGGGGTATAACAGAATGCAAGTAAACAAGGTTTAACAGGTAAGGTGACACAACTGACTTGATACCAAAACAAAGTGTTAACATACATATTCTCATTAAATCGGTAATGGTAATAAGATGATAAGAGAATATCATATCACGTAATGAAGACAAACGACACCTAAGCAAGTAGGGACAAACACCTAATCAACTTGGGGGCAAACACATATTAAGTCAAGCAGCATACTTCGTGGCTTGCCAAAAATAGCCCAGTCCTGTCATTTGCCAAAAATAGTCGTTGTCTAACGGCCATTTTAAATTTTGGCTGTTAGACAATGGCCATTTTTGGCTTCCCCCACTCCCCCACCCCCCCCCCCCCACCTCCTGTATATTTATTTTTAACCCCTAAGTTACTATATTTAAACTTTAACCCAATTTTCCAACTATAAATACCTCATTTTCTCTTCTTATTTCTCACAAATCTTCCTACATTTTCTCTAATTTCTATTATTCTATACAACATTGTCTACTACATATTCACTCTATTTATTAATTTGAGAATTGGGAGTGAAGTTGGCAACTAGCTTGAGGATTAATCTATCGGCAAAGTTTTAATTTTCAACCTCTCTCGATTACACATCGACTCTACGTCGGCGTTTGGTACATTCGTTCTCTCATTAAAATATTATTTTGTTCTTATTTCATTTAGCACATTTAATTTCATTATCTTTAACTCTTTAACTATTTATTATCATAATTAAAATGAAAAGAACAAAAAGTCTTTTCGGCAAGGGTACTTTTTCTAGTAGGGTATGAGGCAAAGGTACTTCTTCTAGTATTCCAGCTATTCCTAGACAAGATGATTTTATAGATCCTGAACTGTTTCCTGAAATACCATATGATCTTGACACAAATGTTTATCCTCAAAATGAAGAAGATTTTAATTTAGATGACACTCTAGATAATGATACACCTACTAATGAAGATGATGATACACCCACTAGTGTAATGCCTCTTATCCCCCCTAGTATGAGACGAGGTCCGACAAAACGATCATTAAAATCAGTTGTATGGAAATATTTTGTGAGGGCGTCAATCAAGTAGCTATATGTAAAACTTGTAAATCTGTTTATTATTTTAAAACTGGACAATGTCATGGTGGGACGGGGGGTTTAGGAAGACACTGTGCAAAACACAAAGTCTTGCATGATACATTATTGAAAAGATGGTGAAGACGTCCTCTCAATCGGGACAAGGTTCACATCATCTGGACAAAGTACAGGAGTCAAATTAACCTATGTGGGGAGTTGTAGGCCTAAATACGATAAAGATAAAGATAGAAGCTAGCAAAATTAGTTGTTGTGGAGGTTTGACTTTTTCATTTCTGAATCTTTGGTTTTATTCATTATATTAGAGATATGTATAATCCTGCTTATAAAGGTTTTCCTAGATCAACGGTTAAGAGAGACGTGTTTAAATTTGCACACGAATATCAACAATATTTGCGTTATTCATTATATCATTTAAATTGCAAAGTCGCTCTAACTTCTGATATAGGTCGTAGTACTAACGACCATGATTATTTAACGGTAACCTGTCATTGGATAGATTATAAATGGTGTATGCAAAAACGTATTTTAGCATATAGATATATAGATAGTAGGCACACTGGTGAGTTTATTTCAGAAAATATTTATTCAGTATGCGATTATTACGGAATAACTATAAAGTTATGAGTTACATTAGATAATGCATCTTCTAACAATGCTGTTATTTATATTTTAAAAGAAGTTTTAACTCCGTCTTTTCCAAAACATTTTCATATCAAATGTGTGTGTCATATTTATAACTTAGTTGTAAAGGATGGTCTTTCACTTTTTCAAGATATTCTTGAAAAAATACAATTTGCTATACACTTTATTTTTAAAAATAATAGAATTCAACAGAGAAAAGAATATAAAAAAACTTGTCACGATTGTGGACTATCTTACAGAAAAATTTCCGAAGAAGTACCTACTAGGTGGAATTCTTTATATGACCAACTAGTTGTTGTTTATGACTATAGAAAACCTATCACTTTATTTTTTAACGCCCATAATCAAAATCCAAATGATATGATTGTGGATAATGATTGAGACAAAATTAAAGAACTTATTGTATTTCTAGAGAATTTTCAACGAGCAACAAAAGAATTTTCTACTTTATATTATCCTACTATTTCAACTATGTTGTTTTATATAGCTATAATATTTTTACTTCTTAAAGAATATATGGAAAAACCTGCTTATAAGGCAACTATTAAAAAAATGTTTATGAAATTAAAGAAATATTTTATTCCTATTCCCCATATTTATATTATTGGTGATGTATTAAACCCGACTATTAAAGTAGAGGGTTGTAAAACTCTTATTGAAAATATTTATAATTGTATGGACGTACTACCACCTCTAACTCCCAAAAATTTAAATGTTGAGCCACTTATTGAACAAACACTAGAAGAAGTGTTGAATAGCGTAGAAGATGAATGCAAAAAAGTATATCGGCATTACCAGCAAGAAAGTGCTAGTAACCAACCGGCTTTCGTACCATCTTCTTACCTTCAACACCTAAAAAGACATGATGTTTCTGCGGCTAATATTGATTCTATTGAAAGCCTCAGAAATAGAATGTGTGGTGGTAGCAGTGCTAACCAAATTAGCGAGTTCGATGTTTTTGTTTTGCATGGTAATTTACCTTACCAAGCAGTTATCAATGAAGACGAAAAGGAAGACTTGCTGAAATATTGGATGCATAATGAGAAGACATTTCCGACACTTTCAATGATGGCCCGAGATATTTTGAATATTCAAGCGTCATCAATCGCTTCTGAAAGCGCTTTTTCTGCAGGCAGATTTTAAATAGGAGAGCACATACACTCATTAGCCGGAGACAGCTTGGAGATGGCGGTACTATTCAGAGATTGGGTACGAGCGGAGCGAAGGAGAGTCTGATTAACGGTGCGAAGAAAGCGAAAACTACAACGACATTTTATCTGAAGGCATGAAGGAGGAAGGCCCTCTTTTCGCCAATGGATCACTTAGTCGGAATAAGCGGGCTTAGGTAGCGACGTGGAACAATTTGACCAAGATATACCAATTCCAACCGAAGAGCCACACAAAATTATAAAGAAACTAGAAAAAGTATTTTCAAATTGGTAATTTATTTCATTGCAATTTTTTAATTTTTCTATGTCTTTTACAAATTTTTTCAACAACAGTACACTACAATGTTGTAATTCTGAATCTTGTATATTTCAATGAAATAATTAATAATATAAGAGGCACAAAAACAACCTTGAGATGTTTTTTTTACACTCTTCTTGTGTTTGTTTAATACTTTAATTATTTAGTTTATAAATATATTATATATATGAGTATAATACTATAATATTATAATAGTAAATAGTATAATATGAGTATATGAGTCTATGACTATCACTATATGACTATATGTTAATGTTACTTTGTTACTAATTTAGTATTTTTAATTTAGTGGAAAAAATTTTAAAAAAAAAACCCGAGCAGTCCGTCAGGCCCGACTACTCGCGGGGCCAGATCGGGACGGACACGTATCGTCCGCTAGTCCGGTCTGCTGGCCGGCCAGACCCGCCCCTCCTCTCCACCCGACCGTCCGATCCGCCGATCCGATCTCGGTGGGCGACCACCGCGACCACTAGTTTAAATTATTATAAAAGACAGGCGTGCTATTTAATTAGTGCTTAATATTTTATAATGATATGCCGTTATTAAAATCTTATTTATTATGCGTATTTTGCGATGTTAAATTAAAATTGAATGGGGTTTAGATTATTATTAAATTATTTAAATGCTAAATGCATATATGATATTTAAGGATTGCTTAATGCTTTTATAAATGCGACGCTATTATTAAAACGCATGTATTAGATTAAAATTAACTTAAATTGCAAATAATATTAATGAAATTGTTTGTTTAAAAATGACGAGTGCGGACGTGAGACTCAAGGTGTGCTTAATATTCTACGTAAAATGCGGCGCCATTATTAAATTGCTTATTCACGCATGTATTAATTTTTATTGTTGTATTTTATTATTGTAAAAAATTGTTCAAAATTATTTGGAAAATTAGTGTAATTTTATAGTTAATGACTGGACGGGAGGGTCAAAATTGGGTGTCAACAAGATGCAACCCACTGATTTGGGCCAAGATTTCAACACTCTCACTCTGCAACTTCCCGATAATAATTGATATATGGACTCCGGGGTCATATCACACCTGACCAACTCTTCAGGTAATTTTTTCCAACTGTTTCAGTTAAAGTATCCTCAATACATTACTGTTGGCAATGGTCACCGCATTCCAATTACAGGTTATGGCAATACAAATATTAAAAATCCTCATCCACCCTTCTCACTTAACCATGTCCTCTACGCCCCTCAAATTATTAAAAAGTTGATATCTATTAGGAAATTCACTCGTAATAATTGGGTGTCTGTAGATTTTGACCCTTTTGGTTTCTCTGTGAAGGATCTTAATACGGGGAGAATTCTTACACGTTGCAATAGTGTGAGAGACCTCTACCCTTTCACAAATTCTTCCGCTGTCAGAACTCAACAACCAGACTCCCTTGCTGCATTGTCTCCATCCACCTGGCACAATAGGCTCGGACATCCAGGAGATCATGTTTTTTCTTTTCTTAGAATAATCAGCGTATTAAATGTAATAATGGGAAACTTGCCCAAAACTATGTTTCTTGCCCGCTTGGCAAGCATACTCGTCTTCCTTTTCTGTCTTCTATGAGTATTACAATTTCACCATTTGACATTGTTCATGATGACTTGTGAACCTCTCCTGTTGTTAGCTCTCTAGGTCACAAATTCTATCTTGTTTTATTAGATGATTTTTCACATTTTGTATGGATTTATCCACTCAAATTCAAATCTGAAGTTTTTGCTAAATTTCTTGAGTTTCACAAATTTATTAAAACTCAGTTTGAAAAATCCATAAAATCATTTAAATATGATAACGGACGTGAATTTAATAATTCGACTTTTCATAATTTTTGCTCCCAACAAGGAATGGTGTTCCGCTTCTCCTGTCCTCACACCTCACCTCAAAATGGTAAAGCTGAATGAATTATTCGCACTATTAATAACATGGTATGTACCATTCTCTTTCATGAATGTCTGTCATCATCTTTCTGGGTCTATGTTGTCAAAATGGTAGAATACCTCCTAAATATTTAACCTACTAGCACCCAACAAAACAAGACCCCCACTGACATTCTATATCGTGGGACTCCATCTTATGAACACCTACGGATCTTTGGCTGTCTGTGCTATCCCAATCTTACCTCAATCACCCCTTATAAGTTGGCTCCTCGAACTACACCTTGTGTATTCCTCGGGTTTCCACCCAACCATAGGGGTTATCTGTGTTATGACTTGTCCACTCGTCATATTCGCATATCTCATCACGTCACGTTCGACGAGACGATATTTCCGTTTTCGAACCCTCAGAAATACCAAAAACCACACTACTCATTTCTTGATGAACTAGTCATCTCTCCTAGCATTCTAAGTTAGCTCACTCATATATCGTCTTCAGCACCGCGGTCCCTAGGGGATGCACTGCGGTGCCAACCTTCTAGTGAGCAACCTGTTTCTGCATCGCCTTTAGCACCGCGGTCCCCCGGGGATGAACCGCGGTGCCAGTCTTCCAGTGAGCAAACTGTTTCTGCATCGGCTTTAGCACCGCGATCCCTCGGGGATGAGCCGCGGTTCTAGCCATCTAGTGAGCAAATTGTCTCGGATCCTGCCACTTCCCCAATGCAACCACCCGCTGTCCCCAGTCACCAAATGGAAACTCGTGCCAAACACGGGATTTTCAAACCCAAAGTCCAGTTTAACCTGTCTGCCCAAACCATTTCTCCACTTCCAAAGAACCCCAAATTGGCTAAACTTGACCCTAATTGGAATGCGGTCATGTCTGAGGAATATAATGCTTTAACTAAGCAGCATACTTGAGATCTTGTACCTAGAACTGAGGGGGTAAATGTGATCAGATACTTGTGGCTTTTTTGTCACAAATTTAGAGACATTGTTGTTTTGGAACGCTACAAGGCTAGACTTGTGGAAAATGACACCAATCAGCAGGAGGGCATTGACTGTGGTGTTACTTTTAGCCCGGTTGTTAAACCGGCTATGATTTGTATTGTTCTTAGTATTGCTATGGGTAAAAAGTGGTTGATTCATCAGCTGGATGTCAAGAATGCATTTCTTCATGGGGATTTGAAAGAAACTGTGTACATGCATCAGCCACCTGGTTTTGCTCAGCCTGTTGTTCCCCAGTATGTCTGTCGTCTCATGAAGTCACTCTATGGCCTGAAACAGACACCTCGTGCTTGGTATGACCGCTTTGCCAAGTATATTACGCAGATTGGGTTTATTTACAGCAGGTGTGACACATCTCTATTCATTTTTCATCATGGTAGTGACATTGCTTACTTGTTATTATATGTTGATGACATTGTTCTCACTGCTTCCTCTGACAAGCTGAAAAATGATATTATTGCTCTTCTCAAAACTGAATTTGCTATGACTGATTTGGGCAAGCTGAGTTACTTCTTGGGTATATCAGTTACTAGATCTGCAGATACTATGTTCCTGAGTCAGCGTAAGTATGCAGAAGAAATTGTGTTCAGAGCTAAGATGTCGAATTGCAAGGCTATGCCTACTCATGTTGATTCGAAATCCAAGCTCAGTGCTCCTGAGGGTGATCCAGTGTCTAGTGTCTGATCCTACTCTCTATAGAAGTCTTGTAGGTGCTATTTAGTACCTCACATTTATCAGGCCCGACATTGTATATGTCGTTCATCCGGTGTCTGTTCATGCATGCTCTGAGGGAACCCCATTTTACTGCTCTTAAGCGTATTATCAGATACATTAAGGGCACTCCTGACTATGGGTTGCATCTCTATCCCTCCGCTCCGAACAGGTTGCTCTCTTACACAGATGTTGATTGAACAGGGTGCCCGGATACGCGACGCTCTACTTCAGGCTATTGTGTGTTTTTAGGGGATAATCTTATCTCTTGGTCTGCCAAGCGACAAGTCACATTATCCTGCTCCTGTGCCGAAGCAGAGTATAGGGGTGTTGCTAATGTAGTTGCTGAGATCTGTTGGCTCCGGAATCTTCTCTTGGAGCTCAGTTGTGTACGGCATCTATAGTCTATTGTGATAACATATCTGTTATTTATATGTCTCATAATCCGGTCCAGCATCAGCGGACTAAACATATTGAGATGGATATTCATTTTGTTCGTGAGAAGGTCGCACGTGGTCTAGTCAAAATTCTACATGTACCCTCCTCCTATCGGTATGCAGACATCTTCACAAAGGGACTACCGAGACAACTATTCACAGACTTCAGATCCAGCCTGAGCATTCGGCCTCCTCCCGCTCCGTCTGAGGGTGAGTATTATCGAATATTCTTCAAATATTCACAGTATATATTGTATTCATTAGTATTATGTATTTAAGGTAACTTAGGATTCTTACTGTATTAGAAATCACATTTGTACAACTATATGTATTGTGATTAATGAAAGAAATCCCTAAGAGAAATTATTTCAATATCTTACACAAGTAAATAAGATAAACAAAATACGCATAGCATCATAATGTCAAAAAAATAATCTTTTGATTTAAGCATGCATTAGTGTAGAATAGTGTAAATCTTCTTGAGATGAGTCTTCTCATTAATATATCTATATATATCTATATATATATATATATATATATATATATATAATATGTGTGTGTGTGTGTGTGTTACAATAGTAATCCTAATTGAATGAGAATCTATAATTTACATAATTAATTATTAATTACATAATATTTGGAAAATATATGAATATATTCTCTATCACACCCCCTCAGTCGGGGGCGGGAGGAGGTCGGACGCAGAGACTGCATCTGAAGTCAAGGAACATCTGCCGAGGAAGTTCCTTAGTAAATATATATGCATACTTGTATGAATAAGAAACATGTAGCACCCTAACATGACCAATGGAAACCTTCTCACAAACAAAATGAATATTCATCTCAATATGTTTGGTTTGTTGATGCTGAACTGGGTTATGAGATAAGTAGACATTAGATATGTTGTCACAGTAGACCATACATGCCTTACGTAAGGGACAATGACGCTCTAGAAAGAGGTTTCAGAGCCAACAAATCTCGGCAATAACATTCGCAACACCTCTATATTCGGCTTCTACACTCGAACGAGAAAGCATAGCCTCACGTTTGGCAGACCACGAGATGCTGTTATCACCCAAAAATACACGATAGTCGGAAGTGGATCGACGTGTGTCTAGACAGTCTGTCCAATCAGCATCCGTATAGGATATCATCCTGGTCGGTGTGGATGGATAAAGATGTAATCCATAGTCAATAATGTATTTAACATACCGAATAATACGTTTAAGAGCGGTAAAGTGAGACTTTCTGGGAGTGTGCATGAACAAACACACATGCTGAACAGCATAGAAAATATCGAATCTGGTGAAGGTAAGATACTACAGAGCTCCAGTTATTATAAAGAGATGTATCGAGCACTGGATCCCCGTCATTAGCACTGAGTTTCGACAAGAGTGGACATGATCTTGCAGTTTGATATTTTTGTCCTGTAATCAATTTCTTCGGCATACTTACGCTGACACAAGAACATGATAGTGGCGGATCTGGTCACTGAAATCCCCAAGAAATAAGTCAACTTACCCAAGTCTGTCATACCAAATACAGATTTGAGCAGGGTAATGATCTTGTTTTTGTGCACATCATATGAGGCAGTCAAACAATATCATCCACATATAGCAAAAGGTATGTTGTGTCACAACCTCGATGAAAAATAAAGTGTGAGTTATCACTTTTGTTGCACACGAACCTAATCTGCAAGATGTAAGCAGCAAAATGCTCATACCAAGCCCGGGGGCTTATTTCAAGCCATTTAGCGACTTACAAAGACGACAGACATACTAAGGAACCTCCGGATGCACGAAGTCAGGCGGTTGATGCATATAAATTATTTCTTTCAAATCCTCTTGTAAGAATGCATTTTTCACATCAAGTTGATGAATCAGTCAGTTCTTACCCATAGTTATGCTCAGAACAGTTCGAATGGTGTCCGGCTTAACCATCGGAATGAAGGTCTCACCATAATCAATTCTCTCATGTTGCCCTGTGTCATTATCCATAAGTTGTGCCTTATGGCGTTCAAGCTCACCACTATCTCTGAATTTATGACGGAATAGCCACATACATCGAATCATATTTACCCATATCTAGTCTTGGGATAAGATCCTAAGTGCACTATTTAGTTAGCACATCAAATTTCTCATGCATGGTCGCATTCCAATTCGGGTGAAGTTTTCCTAATTTGGGGTTTTTAGGTAGAGGTGATATAGTTTGAGTGGATAGGTTAAAGTGAACTTTCGGTTTAAAAATCATATTCTTGACACGGATTTCCATGGGATGAGTAGAAATCAGAGGTAGGGGCTGTTTGTAGAGGGATAGTAGTGGGTGTGGTGGGAAGGGCTGACTGGGGGTAGTGTCGGGTTTGTGTGGGCAGTAGCGTGAGTTAGGGTTGGTTAGATTGGTTCCGGTGTTGGATGGAAGTGGGTCAGTGATATAGTGGGCGGGTTCACTGGGAGGGGTGGGGTTCGACGGGTGTGGTGATGGATGAGTGGGGCAGTGATTAGGTGAGGCAGTGACGGTAACGGGTTGTAGTGACGATAGTGGGGGCTGGCCGACGGGATGGGGTTCTTGGCCAACACGGGTTGAGGCATTGATGGGACAGTCGAGATGCTAGTACTATGTATTACATTATGAATGATAGGGGAGGCATCAGACTCGTCAAGAAAAGTATAATCAGTGTCTTGGAATTTATGAACATTTGTGGATGAGAATATATTTTACTCAAATGTGACATGATGATGAGAGACTAATATTTTACTTGTAGACAAATCATAGAACAAGTACCCTCTATGATTTGACAGGAATCCTAAGAAGATGCAAGGAGTAGTGCGAGGTGCTAATTTTCTGAGATATCGTGGAGGCAAGATTGGGGTAGCATAGGAAATTGAAAATCTAAAGGTGACCATATGAAGGAGTCCAACGGAATAGAATTTCGGTGGGTTTTTATTTTGAAGAGTGCGAGTAGCTAAAATATTAAGAATATATTCTACCATTTTTACCGCGTATACCCAAAAGGTAGGGGAGAGAAACATGAAAAAATATTATACTGACTATATTGTTAATGGTGCAGATGATTCATCGGCTTTATCATTTTTAGGGGAGGTATGGGGCACGAAAATCAAAATACAATGTCGTTATCTGTACAAAATTTGTGAACGATGGAATTTTTAAACTCACGACCATTGTCACATTGAAATAATTTTATGTCTTTTTCAAACTGTGTTTTAATATATGTGTGAAATTCAATAAACTTGGAGAAAACTTGAGACTTGTATTTGAGCGGGTAAATCCAAATGAAGTGAGAAAATTCATCTAATAAAACCAGATAATATTTATGACCCAGTGAGCTAGTAATGAGATATGTCCATACGTTCGCATGAATAATGTCAAAAGGAGAGAAAGTAACACTTGAAAATGACGTAAATGAAAGTCGAGCATGCTTCCCTAAAGGACAAGAATAACAATTTGGGTAAATTTTTCTTTATTATATCGAATTACATTGCGATTTCTAAGAAAATTAAAAACAGGTTCTTCTGGGTGCCCAAGTCTACTGTGCCAAGTTGACGGAGAGATTGCAGTTAGAGAGGTAGGTTGTCTGGAAGTGGCAGCGGAAGTGGATGAGAAAGGATAGAGGTCCCCCATAGTATTGAATCTCGTAAGAGGTGTCCCCGTATGAAGGTCCTTCACAGAAAAATCAAAAGGGTCAAACTCAATAGATACGGAATTGTCACTAGCAAATTTCCTAATAGATATTAAGTTTTTAATGATGTTAGGAACATATAAGACATTTTAAAGGGAAAAATGGTGGGTGAGGTGGTGGTGTTTGGGTGTGTCCATAACCTTGAATTAGAATGTGATTATCATTGTCGACCATAATAAATTAAGGATTGTTTAAATTAATAAATTGAGGAATATTACTGGAGGTATGGGTGAGGTGGGAAGTGACACCCATATCCATATATCAATTTTCATCTGATTGCTGTAACTGAAAGGTACTGAAAGTATGGCCCAAATTTGTGGGAGACAGGCCGTATGAGGGTTGTTGTTGTTGGGTCATTCTGTAGTGGGCCTGCTGGGTCACTGCTGGTGTCGATAGTGGGCCTAGTAAGGAGCCCAGAATGTCCAGATGACACTAGACAGTGGGCAGGCCTGAAGATATGGGGAATGGACAGGGTGGCGAGGCCCAGCCGCTGGAGTTCGATCAAGCCAGTGGAGTGGGTGATGGGCTTGATGTGTTTGGATGCTGGTAGGGCCCCATATGCCACACCCCCATCCTCTGTTTCCTCTACTGCCACCTCAATTTCTGCCCCTGCCGCCACCACACCTGCCCTGCGATTGTGAGTTGTAGCTGTCCGGCGGGGGTGATGTTTGCACCGGATTTTCAACCAGTAACGCCTTTTGATTATGTTCATCTTATTTGGCTCGACGAGTCTCTTCCAACAATAATTGTGATCGGGCTTTGTTAAAGTTAGGGAGAGGGTCAACTTGTTGGATCATTGTCGTCAGTGTATCGTACTCACCCTTCGACAATCCGTTGATGAGTTGTAAAATCATCTTTGTGTCGGTAATTGGAGTATCAATATTAGACAATTGATCTGCAACCAATTTTAGTTGTTTACAATAGTCTAACATGTTGGCAAATTGCTCAAGACGAGTGTTGTTAAACTGTTCCTCCAAATATACGGCACATGTGTGCTTGTTGTCTTGACATATTTCCTCCAGTTGTAACCATAATTCATGAGCCATAACACATGTTTTCATAATAGTATGAAGTAGATCTTTGGATATGGTGTCATATATCCATTGCTTGACGATAGCATCAAACCGCTTCCATGTGGTATCGGCTACGTCAGGCGGACAGGGTGTGGTGGTATCGATGTGGTCAAGAATATTGTAAGCACAAATATGAATATGAAATAATTCAACACATGTGGGGGTATTGTCCATCCTCCTGATAAAAAACTAAAGGGATAAAAAATTTGATATTCGTCACGACAAACGTCGGATGAAAGGTGTTGGAGGAAGAGGATGGAGGAAGAGGATGTGTGACATTATGAGAGGAGGAGGATGATTCAAGAGAAGTCATGTAGCCGTCGAAAATAGAGAAAAAATTGGGGAAGGTGTGGCTACAATTTTAGAATTTTTGCCGAGAGGGGAAAGAGAAAGGTGGGGTGGCCGAATTGGCTTTTTAGGGTAGGGATGGTTTTTTTTGCTCTTGATACCATGTAGAATAATGTAAATCTCTTTGAGAGGAGTCTTCTCATTAATACACTATATATAGGTGTTACAATAATAATCTTAATTGAATGAAAATCTCTACTTTACATAATTATACTAAATTATTAATTATATAATATTTGGCGAATATATGAATATATTCTCTATCAATTAGGAATGTTGAATCTAAAATCTACTACTAAAAATAAAAATAAAAATAAAAATAAAGTGATATTCTTTTTGAAACTGGTTATAAAAATAAAAAAAATAAAAAAAAGATACATCATATATAAGTTGAAACAAAGAAAATAAAGTTTTTGGACAAGTGGTGTCGACCTATTGTGACAACTCAAAGTTACTTTCATCAGAAGCTAGTGTTTACTTCGCATTATTTTGTAGTTCCACTCTATTACTTGTGTGTGTCCGTATATATACATATAGATGTATAATATACCATCTTAGCTCAAATTTATGTGACATGTATAGTTTGAATTGACAAAAAAATTGAAAAAAAATACTCTTGAAATTTGTGATTTAAAACATGTCATAACATGTGTATCGTTATAAAATTTTTAAAATTTATAGTGTTAAACATGTCATAACATTTGTATGGTTATGAAAATTTCTTATTAAATTTAAAGTAAAATAAAATTAAGTGTAAAGTTAATTGTTTTTAAATTTAGAATTGTGTCATTCTTTTTTAAACGTGTCATAACACTTGTGTTGTTAGAAAAGTATTAATATATTCAAGCATACAATACAACAACAACAATATACCTAGTGGAATATCACAACGTGATAGGTAGAGCGGCTGTTTTCGAGAGACACTCGGCTCAGGACAAAGTACAAACACAAATAAAATAAGACAAACAAAACGATTAAGCCATGATATTCAAGCATACAATATTTAATTAAAACTTTCGACAGAGGGGTGTTGGGCAACACCACTTGACAGGATGTATCTCCGCTGCTGCAAACTACATACTCCAACTTTATAAACAAGAATGCTCCCAAGAAATGAAAAAGTTACATTTACATTAGTTAGACTGGATATTCTACGCCTTATAGTTAAACCAAATACTACTATTCTGTTACAAGAAACAGGTCCATTTAGACAGTAGACATTAGCCTTTTTTTAGAAGAGTACTCTTTTGAGAATGTGGAAGCCGCGCATGCAGTGACTCTGCCCCCGAAAGAAAAGGTAAAAACGGTATAACTAGAAGCGTTTGAGTGCGTGTGTGGAGACGAATTCAAGATTTAAAATTTATGATTTTAATTTTTTAAATTTTTTAGTATATAGCTCGTTATATTTTTAAAATTATAAGTTCATCTCTACTATTTATTATTTATAATTTTAATACTCTCTCCGTCTAAAAATAGTTGTCTCGAATTATTTGTCATTTTAAAAATTTAAGGCATAATTAATTATTTTTTCTCTATTTTACCCTTTGTCATTATTCATTAATGAAGACGATACATAAATAAAATAAATATTTAACAGAGAGAGATTATAATTTATACATAAATAAAATTAAAGTATGTCTATAATTTGAGACCAAGAAAATATAATTTTACACATAAATTCATTTCCCACTCAATTGAACCAGTAACTATAAAGTTACATACGCCCGTGTTGGTGGATGAATGGCCATTAACTTGAAAAGCAATACCCTTCTCCTAGCCCTTCAGCTGCCCCATGTTCTTCCCCATAGGCCATAACTATCACTTTTTCCTCTCTGGTCCCAATTTTTTTTCTTTCATTCCACTTTGGTCACAAATTAATACCCCTCTGCCAACAGTTACTTTTTCTCTAATTGTAAAGATAATACTAGTTGAAGACCTAACTTTATCATAAACATTCCACATTTAATTGATACGCCTGATGATAAACGTTGGTACTGCCAGAGTATATTTCAAAAAAGTAGACATAATTAAATATTAGTAGTGACTAAGAAAGTAAGAGATTCTCCTCAGAGTTGAATGCTGATCAGATTTGTCTTATGTTAATCGCTGTCGATGGACTAAACCATTTTCAGCTTCACTAAATTCGAAAGGACAAAACAATGTGCTCTCAATCTCAAATCAGACCTGATTTTAGTATATTCCCTAAGGCACTAGTCACTACTACTACTAATTGACTGGTGTAATATACCAGATTAGTAAAGTAATCATTGAAGACAGAAAGCATGAATTCTTGTGGTCCAGAAATTCTTTAGTTCGACATCACTCCTTTCACACACAAACAATTTTAATGAAAACAACTTCAAGACAAAGGTTCCCTATCAGAGGCGAAGATAGGGCTTTACCATATATGGATTCCGCAGAACCAATAATTTTGGCATAAATTATGTATATGCACAATTAATAATGTAGGATTTTGTTGGGCTAAAAACACATAAATAAGACGTAACGTAAGTTTTAAAAAAATGTTTTACTAACTTTCTCCAATAATTTATGTATGGTATGATTACGTTACAATTAAAACATGTAAAGACATAACATAAAACTTATAGTATTTCTGGTGTCTTCATTAGAAGGAGCGCGCGATCGTTTCTTTCAGTCTGGCGCTTTCAAGATATTCCTCTGTCAAAGCGGAAAATCTTGATA
The DNA here is from genome assembly GCA_029844215.1 of Przewalskia tangutica. Taxonomy (NCBI): domain Eukaryota; kingdom Viridiplantae; phylum Streptophyta; class Magnoliopsida; order Solanales; family Solanaceae; genus Przewalskia; species Przewalskia tangutica. Next base: position 36,354,897 of record CM056731.1, on the reverse strand, counting down.
GATGTTCGAGAGGATTTTATTTTCTAAACTCTGAGTTCAGAAAGTATGAAATTATGTGTTTAAATAATGGGGTAAAGTTTTGATTATATAGTAGAGATTATGTTAATAATCTAATTAGGATTGGGCTCAAAGCCTGACCCAAATTTCGAGGTGTAGTGGGTCGATTTGGGTCACTGATCGCCCATCGTACGTGGCTCGATCTGATGCAGCGTCGTGGCCCTTCACGTCCCATCATTTAATATTCAGCATGTTTAATTAAATTCAAAATCCAATTTTGACTTAATTAAATAATTTCCATCAAATAGAAATTATTCATAATTTATTATCAATTTAAATATCTCGATTCTAAATCGAATATTTAATATTCCCTCAGTATATCCTTAGACTGAAAGGACAATCGACATAGTATGATTCTTTAGGCCTTCACATATCGACACTAATCAAATTAAGGTCCATACGAAACTCCTAGACTGCGCCGTATGACTAACTCAATATGTAAAGTACGTTTACATGAATCCAGCAAACTTAACCTTTATGTGAGATGATAAATTCATTTCATTCGCGACACAGTCGATCAAGCTTAAGATTTGTCATGTGTCTATCCAAATGACTTGATCACTTTATCTCATCCAGTCGATAACTATACCATATTCTAAATATGTCTCTTGCATTGGCCAATGACTTGGTCGACCTAACATCACTGAGAATTTGAGTGTTCTCTCGAATATCCAATCGAGGATTGAATCATATTCTTGGCTCAACTACCACCTTAGTTTACATCGTAATGCACCCAACACAAGTTGTCACTACAACAAATCGCCTCAAAGAGGGCGATTTTTTTAAACCAAAAAGGGCGACTAAAAATGCCCTTTTAGTTCGGACCAAAAAGGGCGACATACAGTCGCGATTTTTAATTTCACCAAAGGGGGCGACTTGAAGTCGCCCTTTTTGGTCTGAATCAAAAGGGGCGACTTTTTCAAGTCGCCCTTTTTGCTCCTTACTTTTATTATTTATTTTTAATAAGATATAAATAACTGAGACCTTATGAAAGAACAAAATATAAAATACGATGAGAAATATCATCTCTCGTGATATTTCCATCTCCGTTGCTATCCGCCCTATGATAATTAATCACACATAATATCATGGTCAAGTAAAATGTTATAATGAGTACAAATGAAATAACATATTATATTATCATGTTCTAATATTTTCTTTTTCAAACGTTAGTTTTCTTCTTTCTTGTTTTTCAACATTCAATCTTCACTGAATGCATATATCATAGTATATAAATATTATGACGTACTAATATTATCACGTACTAATATTTTCTTTTATTATTTATTTTTAATAAAATATAAATAAATATGTATTTTTTTACTTTTGAAATTTTAATTTATTTCTAAACTTTTATTCCACTACCCATAAATGTTTAGATGTTTAAATTTATCTATCTTATTTTATTAAAAAAATCAAATTACTACAAAATATAAATAGATAATATGTATATATTTGAACCGATTTGTTGTAGTGTTGATAATATATATAAGATTTTAATTAAAGGCGATTTTGATCTATTATTTCTATTACTAATAGATGAAAATATTAAAAGCCTCCTTTCAAATTAAGTCGCATTTTAGACTTTCGTTCATCATAAATTACCCTCTTAGATTTTTTCCTAATTGAAATCCAAAAAATAAATATCCAAAATTACGAATATCCGAATCCGATCTGTCTTATAAAATAGTGAAGATTGATTTTGTATTTCTTTAGAAATGACATTTAAGTTTATTTAACCAAAGAGGGCGACTTGAAAAAGTCGCCCTGGTTGAGAAGGCGAATAGGGCGACTAAAAATCGCCCTGGTTGAGATGACAAAGAAGGCGACTAATAATTTCCCTGGTTGATAAGGCAAAGAGGACGACTAAACTCGCCCTTTTTGGTATACATCAAAAAGGGCGAGTTTAGTCGCCCTATTTGTCCTTACCAAAGGGGGGCGACTTGAGAAAATCGCCCTTCTTGATCTTACAATTACAAAGTTAATTAAAGTCACATATGTAATTACACAAATAAAAATAAAAATTAATACTTGACAAATATGCGTCATTATAAATGATACATTAAATTAGGTATTTAAGATACATATTATTTCTTGAAAATATATTAATTAATAATAACATATTTGTAAATAATATTGTAAAAATAATAATATATTTTCAAATTAGATATGTTTTAATTTAATTAATTATGAAAATTAAAAGCACATATTTGTAAGAACATCATATGTTGTATATATTATTTATGAAACTATTAATAGTAATTGATATTTTTAATCATTAAAAGTAGATTTCAAATTGAACAAAAATTATAATTCTTACATCAAGAAGGACGATTTTCTCAAGTCGCCCCCTTTGCTAAGGCCAAATAGGGCGAGTGCCAAAGGGGGAGACTTGATAAAATCGCACTTCTTGATCTAAAAATTACAAAAAGTCACTTATGTAATTACACAATTAAAAATAAAAATAAAAATTAATACTTGACAAATATGCGTCATTATAAATGATATTAAATTAGGTATTTAAGATACATATTATTTCTTGAAAATATATTAATTAATAATAACATATTTGTAAATAATATTGTAAAAACAATAGTATATTTTCAAATTAGATATGTTTTAATTTAATTAATTATGAAAATTAAAAGCACATATTTGTAAGAACATCATGTGTTGTATATATTATTTGACAAACTATTAATATTAATTGATATTTTTAATCTTTAAAAGTAGATTTCAAATTGAACAAAAATTATAATTCTTATATCAAGAAGGGCGATTTTATCAAGTCGCTCCTTTTGTAAGGCCAAATAGGGCGACCAAACTCGCCCTTTTTGATATATCTCAAACAGGGCGAGTTCATTGGCCTTATTTGGCCTTAGCAAAGGGGGCGACTTGAGAAAATCGCCCTTCTTGATGTAAGAATTATAATTTTTGTTCAATTTGAAATGTACTTTTAAAGATTACAAATATCAATTACTATTATCCAAAAATTACGAATATCCGATTTTTTGGATATCCGAATTATTCGGATCCGAATACGATCCAAAATGATCCGAAAATTATGAATATCCGATTTTTTTGGATATCTGAAATATTCGAATCCGAATCCGATAAAAAATTATCCGAAAATTATGAATATCCGAAATATCCGAATCTGATCCAAAAATTACGAATATCCGAACTATTCGGATCCGAATCCGATCCTAAATGATCCGAAAATTATGAATATCCGATTTGTTTTGGATATCCGAAATATTCGAATCCGAATCTGATCCGAAATTATCCAAAAATTACGAATATTCGAAATATTTGAATTCGAATCCGATCCAAAATTATCCTAAAATTACGAATATCCGAAATATTCGAATCCGAGTCCGATCCAAAATTATCCAAAAATTACGAATATTCAATTTTTTTGGATATCTGAAATATTCTTATCCGAACCCGATCAGAAATTATTCAAAAATTACGAATATCCGATTTTTTGGATATCCGAATTCGATCCGAAATTATCCGAAAATTACGAATATCCAATTTTTTGGATATCCGAAATATTCGGTTCCGAAATTATCCGAAAATTATGAATATTCGATTTTTTGGATATTCGAATCCGATCCGATTCCGATCCAAAATTATCCAAAAATTACGGATATCCGATTTTTTTCAGATCCGAATCCAAGGGATTTATGATTATGAGGAATATAAATATAACAAATATTGATGATGGTTTAGTGGTAGAATGACACAATTCCACAGAGGATGCCCGGGTTCGATTCGTGGCAGGGGGTTGTATTTGTGGTGATTAATGTTGCATAACTGATGGTCTAGTGGTAGAATAGTACAGTGTCACAGTTCAGACCAGGGTTCGAATCACAATTGGTGCATTTAATTTTTTCTCTTTTTTGAACCATCCCAAATAGAGCGACTAGAGTCGCCCTTTTTGAGATTCATCAAAAAGGGTGATTATAGTCGCCCCGTTTGGTCCTTACGTGTGTCTTATCCTATAAGAAATTTAAGCTTAGCACACGATCAAAGTACATTACTCTGTAAACAATGTGTATATTGACCTCAAGTCAAATGACCTATATCTCCCACACACTAATAACAGTTTAGACATGTATAACAAACACTTTACCAATATGATATATCAATACTTTCCAAATGAATTCATGTGTCCATCACTAGTAACCATTACTAGTAGCGGGTGAGACATACTGCATTCTCTAAGAATGTGATGCAAACCACATGTCGACTTATAACATATCATCAATATCTCATTCTCTATGATCATTAGTCGAGACTATTTTCTGAGTTACACTCTATCATTAATATCTCAATCTATCAATGACAACGTAAGCTCAAGTGATGCACATTAATGAATAATTACAAACAATCAAATAATTAAAATTTGAACTCACTTACTAATATTTGAGGTATAATTCTAGAATGCAGAATTAATGAAGTTAAAGTCTTGAATCCGTATTTGCATGCGCTAGCAACTGGAAAAGTTATAACAAAAATATATATAAAAAAAACTAATAGAGAGCATTTTATGAGATTTTTTTTGTCTCTTTCAATCTTTCGGTTGCACTTACTAGTTCTGAATTATAATAATACAGTCTAATCAACTTATCATGTATGTGCGAGCACAGCCTGCATTCTCATTTATAGTACCATTACATACATGAATATTTCATTTAAATGATTGTGACTTGTGATATAAAATTATAAGAGGCATACTCTAAATGTTTGTTTAAATATTGAAACTCATCTATTTTCATTAGTATAAATTGTACAGCTTTTTACAAAGAAGATCTATGCCTTTGTAGAAATTAACTATAAGAACGACTCTGACAAGTAGTCACAATAGTAAATGCTACACACTCTCCGTTATGGGTATTTGTTTAAGTAATTGAAAGTTAAGATTTTTGACGCATCAATTAAATTACATAAAGTACTCCCTCCGTACCAAGCGTTATTTTTAACTTATGCACACCTCTTAATAAATTGCTTATTCCTAGAAAATTATGGGTGTTTTAAGACCATGATATCCTAACATACCGCTTTTAAGTGCTTCGGTTACTGCATACAACAATGACAAAGCAGATAATAATACCATCAGATACATAAAATTTGTATATATGTTCTTAAGAAGCTAAAGTGTGGCTCAACTTGATGATCATGAGCAATATTATTCGTCACTTCTATCGAATGAAACACAATGCCCAGTGAAAATATGTCCCTCGATCCCCTTTTGTTAGAGAAAATTTGTCTCCAAATTCTATAATTTTAAATGAAATATATAAGAAAATTGACAGTAAACTCTTGTAAATATAAGGCGGACCTTTGATAATATTATAGGGCACAAAGAAGAGGGAAGAGGAAGATGAACATTATGCTCATTTTATATCATATTAAAAATTCCACTCTTACATAACATCAATACAAAAGAGGTATTTATAGGTAGCTAAAGAACACTTCTAGACTCATACCTAATAATGGTTTCAAACACCTAGTATGAACTTGCCTCCTTGATTTTAGGGCTGGCCAGTGGGCCGGTCCGGGCCCACCGGGGTCGGGTTTGGCGGGAGCGGGACGGGGTCGGGGCGGGGAAAATGGGCGAGTCGGTGGGCGAACTGGAGGGTCGGGTCGGGCGGGACCATCAGTGTCCGTCCGGTCGATCCGCTGGGTAGAAGTCGGGGCCAGGTCGGGACGGGACGGGTTGGCGGGTTTTGTGTGTTTTTTTTTTTTTAATTTTTTCACTAAATTAAAAATACTAAATTACTAAGTACTAACAAAGTAGCATTAACATATACTTGTCATATAGTCATAATGTCATATACATAGTCATATACTATAATATTATAGACTTATAGTATTATAATTTATAATTATAGTATTATAGTATTATACTCATATATATAATATATTTATAAACTAATAAAGTATAAACTATAAACTATAAAGTATAAAGTTATAAACTAAATAATTAAACAAAGACAAGAATAGTGTAAAAAAAAATATCTCAAGGCTGTTTTTGTGCCTCTTATATTATTAATTTCATTGAAATATCAAATATACAAGATTCAAAATTACAATGTAGTGTACTGTTGTTGAAAAAAATTGCAAAAGAGTGAAAGACATAGAAAAATTTTAAAAATTGCAATGAAATAAATTACCAATTTGAAAATATTTTTTTTAATTTCTTTATAATTTCTTGTGGTTCTTCGGTTGGAATTGGTATATCTTGATCAAATTGTTCCACGTCGCTACTCATGCCTTCAGATAAAATGTCGTTGTAGTTGTCGTCTTCTTCGTTAATCTCGGTTGTGCGCCTCGCCGCTCGTTCGTATCCAATCTCTGAATAGTACCGCCATCTCAGTGTCTCCGCTAATGAGTGTCTGTGCTCTCTATTTGAAATCTGCTGCGAAAAAGCGCTTCGAAGCGATTGATGGCGCAGAATGTTCAAAATATCTCGGGCCATCATTGAAAGTGTCGAAATGTCTTCTCATTCTCGCTCAATATTTGACAAGTCTTCCTTTCCTTCTTCATTGATAAGCGCTTGGTAAGGTAAATTACCTGCAAAACAAAAACATCGAACTCACTAATTTGGTTATGCGCTACCACCGCACATTATTTACGAGGCTTTCAATAGAATTAATACTAGGCCTAGCCACAGCTTGTCTTTTTTAGGTTGTGTTGAAGAAGAAGATGGTACAAAAGTCGGTTGGTTACTAGCACTTTCTTCTTTGGTAATCTTAGATATACTTTTGCATTCATCCTCTACGCTATTCAACACTTCTTCTAGCGTTAGTTCAATAGGTGGCTCAACATTTAAATTTTTGGGAGTTGGAGGTGGTAGTGCGTCCATCTGGTATAAATATTTTGAATAAGACTTTTACAACCGTCTACTTTAATAGTCGGGTTTAATACAGCACCAATAATATAAATAGGGGGAATAGGAATAAAATATTTCTTTAATTTCATAAACATTTTTTTAATAGCTGCAGTATAAGCAGGTTTTTCCATATATTCTTTAAGAAGTAAAAATATTATAGCTATATAAAACAACATAGTTGAAATAGTAGGATAATATAAAGTAGAAAATTCTTTTGTTGCTCGTTGAAAATTTTCTAAAAATACAATAAGTTCTCTAATTTTCTCCCAATCAGTATCCACAATCATATCATTTGGATTTTGATTATGGGCGTTAAAAAATAAAGTAATAGGTTTTCTATAGTCATAAGCAACAACTAGTTGGTCATATAAAGAATTCCACCTAGTTGGTACTTCTTCGGGAATTTTTACAGAAGATAGTCCACAATCGTGGCAAGTTTTTATATTCTTTTCTCTGTTGAATTCTATTATTTTTAAAAATAAAGTGTATAGCAAATTGTATTTTTTCAAGAATATCTTGAAAAAATGAAAGACCATCCTTTACAACTAAATTATAAATATGGCACGCACATTTGATATGAAAATGTTTTGGAAAAGACGGAGTTAAAACATCTCTTAAAATACTAATAGCAGAATTGTTAGAAGATGCATTATCTAATGTAATACTCATAATTTTATCGGTTATTCCGTAATAATCACAGACTGAATAAATATTTTCAGAAATAAACTCACCAGTGTGCCTACTATCTATATATCTATATGCTAAAATACGTTTTTGCATAGACCATTTATAAATCTATCCAATGACAGGTTACCGTTAAATAATCATGGTCGTTAGTACTACGACCTATATCAGAAGTTAAAGCGACTTTGCAATTTAAATGATATAATGCATAACGTAAATACTGTTGATATTCATGTGCAAATTTAAATACATCTCTTTTAACAGTTGATCTAGGAAAACCTTTATAAGCAGGATTATACATATCTCTAATATAATGAATAAAACCAGGAGATTCAGGAAATGAAAAAGGCAAACCCTCCACAACAACTAATTTTGCTAGTGCTTACCGCGGGGTCGGGGCGGGGTCGGGGCGGGATCAGGGCGGGATCGGGGCATGGCGGGGTCGGGTCAGGCGGGACCATACCCCGCCCGGTTGAGCCGATCCCCGCTTTTTTTTTATAACTGAGTCGTGTCCGGTGGTCGGGTCGGCCAGACCGGGCGAGTCGGCCACCGCCAGCCCTACCTTGAATACACAATAATATACCTAGATAATACAAAAGACAATGTACTTAGATAACATAAAATTCATGCACCTAGGTATCCTAAAAGTCATGGCTAACACCAACATGCATCTGATAATTCTATAACATTCAAAATTATATTTCTAACATAAACAATGGTTAAAACTGAATTCATAATTTAAACTTGATAATGTTAAGAAATCCACAAAAAATAAAATTTAATTTAATTAGGCTAGTTTAATGGATAGAGAAAATGAGATAAGGATTATAGGTTCTTTCATATCTCGATTCGATTTTGGAAGAAGAAAAAAAGATTCATCAAAGAAAAACAATGAAAACAACAATCACATTCCAACTAACATTTTAATTTTAAACATAATTACATTGTTGGAAAAACAAACTATATTCTCGAACTAGAGGATTCAAACTTCTGAATAGCGGGATCAAAACTCATTGTCGTACCATTGGCCACACCCCATTTAGATTTTTATTTTTATATAATAAAGTATATCGTTGATTTTGTTTATTTGTCAACTCTATGACTTTCTTTTTCTTTCACTTTTTACCTCCGAATGTACCCTTTTATAGCGAGAAGTGCGTTTTTACATCTTCTTAAACTAATTTCTTATCGTGTGATTAAGTTTAAAATTAAGGATTTTGAATTTGATATTTGATAAGATTTAATGAATTAGGATGACTAATGATCTCTTGGACTGTTGAATCATTGTAATCCCAGGTTAATTAATAAGGAAGTGTGACAGATTGCTTTGACTAAGTCAGAATAAGGTGGATGGGTGTTTGACCCGTTAGGTGTGAGAGGCTTGAAAAGTCAAACAAAGCTGGTGAAAGAACATTCCAATGTCCAGCGTGCGAAGCTTCCCTTTTTCGTGTGGTCCGTTAAGGACCAAAAATGAATGAATGAGCAATGCTTTGGGCAAAATTGAAATTTCATTTTTTTTTTTAGAATTTGGTCTGAATTTTTTGATTTCGAATTTAACTTTTAAATTTTTTAACTTGAATTCGAATTTGGAACTTTGAATTTTTGGATATGTATAAATCCGAAACTTTTATATTCTTTTTGCTCAATTTATGTGATAGACTTTAACTTGGACATAATTTTATTAAATTTAGACTTGTTAATTTTTAAGGTGACTACTTTTCAGTTTTTCTTATGACCGTGTAAATGCTTTCTTTTGGATGTTCATCTTTGTAAGAAGAAAAAAAAGAAGCATAATTATCAATTTAATCTGAACTTATTCGTGAACTATGGGTTCAACCAAATCAGTAATTTTTACTCAAATAATATATTTGTATTAAGAAATTTACTAAATATTAAATTTCAAGCTCTGTAACTTATATGATAGTGGGTTCAGAATCGTTCTGAACTATGGATTCAAATTCTGGATCCGCATTTTTAAAGGTCAAATTATTATTCTTGAATCTATATGTGTATAATTTTGAGGTGTGAATTAATATATCTGTAATCTATTTAACAAATTTAATCCATAAAAATGTTTAATTTAAAAAATAAAATTAATGAAGTGAGATTGTTAAAGAGATATAAAAAATAATTTAAACAAGTTATCTTCTAACTAAGATATTTAATAAGAATTCAAAAAACTCACAAGACAACTAATATAGAACGGAGTATCTTATATATTCCGAATCTAACGTATGATATAAAGACAATATTAAGGAATAAATTTATCTTTTTTTTTTTTAAAACATCAAAATTATTGTAAGTAGGATAAATGGTATTCTTCAACCAAATCTTTATAGCGTTATACCTCAATTTTTAGGGTGAAATTGATAAGATTTGTTTGGGGGGGTTTTAGAATTCCAAACATTGAAGAAGGTGAATTTCTCATAGACTTCTCTTGAAAATTTGAAGCAACAACGGGAAGAAGACGTGCATCTAAAAATATTGTCAAATCTTCATATAAATAAGGACTCTGATTTGGATGGGATGGTATTGAATTTTGTTGAAAATGAAAGATTATTTTCCTCATCTTTCTCTATTCCATCAGGTAAACATATATACATCTCATACAATAAATATATATCTTCCTATTTAATCACCTATTTAATTCTCCTATCCAATGCTAATAATATCCTACCATAATAAGAACATTTACATTAATATTATCATTAAGACTAATATTCTAACACTCTCCATGATTGAAGCCAGAGTCGTAGAATCTTTGAGGCGTCCAAAATCTTCAAATAAAATCGTGGAAGCCACTTTGAAGATATCTGCGATTTGATGACGTTGGGACATGTAATACTCGCTTTGTCCATGAGCCACTTTTCTCGGACAAAGTGGATATCGACTCAATATGTTTAGTCTTGTTGGTGATGTATTGAATTTCGAGACGGATATATCGCACTAATGTTGTCACGATAAACCATTGTAGCCCGAATTTGGCAATGAAGCTCACAATGTGATTAGAATCCAAAGACGAGTCCGACACAACATTGGCGCGGCAATGACGGACTTTAGCTGGGCGCGATCTTTGGGTTGCCGTTTGGAAGACCATGAAACTAAATTATCACCGGAAGACACAATACCCGGATGTGGGCGTGCGGTGTCGGACAACTGCCCGATCTGCGTCGTATAAGTGACAAGTTTGGAGACGAAGATGGGTAAAGATGTAATCCATATTCACGAGTGCCACAGATGTAACGTCTGATGCGTTTGAGTGCATGTATATGTTCTTCCATCGGATTATGCATGAATAGGCACACTTGTTATCTGGCGTAGGTTATATGCAGTGCGGTAAAAGTGAGATATTGCAGCGCGCTGCTGAGTCTGCGGTACAATGTTGGATCGAAACGGATTTGCTAGAGATGACACTTAATTTGGACTTGGTGTCCACCGGTGTTCTTGAGGGTTTGCAAGAGGCCATTCGGCCGTTCCACGATCTCGGATCATCGCCTTACGGGAGAGAAAGAGCCCACTGCGTGTCTTGTCACAAAGATTCCTAGAAAGAAGTGCAATGGACCAAGATCCTTCATAACAAATTACGAACTAATTTGAGACATGATATTCTTGCGAAGAGAGTGCGAAGAAATTTGTCGAATAATATCATCCACATCTGATAGAAGATAAGCCGTATGATTACCATGATGATAGATAAAAGAGAATTATCGGACCGGTGTGTGAAAACCCATCGTGATACAAAATCGCAAACCCGTGATACCGTGCCACAGGCTTGTTTGAGGCCGTACAAAGATTTGTTTAGCAGACATACATGATTGGGATATTTTGGATCTCTGTATCCCAATGGTTGGTGCATGTATGATCTCATTTAGGTGACCGTGGAGAAATGCATTTTTGACATCCAATGGTGAAGTGACCATCCTGCGGAGAGAGATAAAGTGAGCAACGCTCGATAGTATTTGGTTTGACTCATCGGATGAATGTCTCCCACAATCGATACCAACTGCTGCGTCTTCCCATCACCTGAGACGGGCCTTATGCGCTCGAAAGAACCATCGATTTTTCTTTATGGCTAAAAATCCACATAGACCGAATTATATTAGCATTATATGGGCGGGCACTAAATCCGTATCTATTTTTAATAAGAGCTTGATATTCATCATCCATGGCCATTTTCCAATTTGGGTCTTTCAGAGCAGACACAGGGTTACATGTTAAAGGTGATTTGGATACTTGGGTTTGAAGGTTGTATTTAGTGTTGGGTTTGACAATACCATGTTGACTACGGGTGACTGGACGCGTTGTCGGGCGATGGGTGGGCCTTGGCCGCCAAATGTGGTATTTGTAAAGTTGGGCCTAGATCAGGGGCTTGGGTTGCATTAGCAGGTGTCAAAGCACATGGGCCTGAACGTGGCCCATTTGGTATTGGGGAGAGGCGTGACTGATGGACGGGCGTATCGATGTCGAGCGATGGGTTGGCGTCATTTGTTAAGGACACGGGTAATGGGTTAAAAGAATTTTGTCCATTAGCAGTAGCAGTGACCGAACTATGGGACAATGGTTGGGTAAAAATTGGGTGTATTCCAGCATCCAAAAACTCATACGTGAGAGATTGTGACTCATTGATTTTTCTAAATTGGAATTGAGTTTCATCAAAGATAACATGACGACTAATAAAAATCCTATTGGAGGATAGATCATAACATTTGTATCCCCGATGATGTGATGGGTATCCCAAAAATATGCATCGAGTAGATCTTGGTTGTAATTTATGGATGGTGGTGGATGGGAATAATGGAAAACACAAGCACCCAAAAACTCGGAGATGAGAGTATGTCGATTTTCGAAGATATAGTAATTGAAGGGGTGTTTGGTGTGATGTATGTTTGTTTGGTAGTATATTCAACAAATAAGTAGCCATCTGAAGTGCATGATGCCAAAAGTTAGGGGGAAGTGCGGCATGAGCAAGGGATGTCCTGACAATATTATTTATGGTTCGTATTTTGCGTTCACTTTGCCCATTCCGAGAAGATGTGTGGGGCGTGAAACAAAAATTCAAACCATTTGTTTTGCAAAAATCCTGAAATTGTCTATTATCAAACTCCCTTGTTATCACGTTGGATGTTTTGATATCCCGTTCAAACTGTTTTGGATGAAAGCTCTAAAACTAAGGAATGTAGAAAACAACATGATTTTTCGATATGGGAAATGTCCACAAGAATTTAGAGTAATCATCTAAAACAAGCAAATAATATCTATGTCCCGAAGAGCTCAAAACTGGGGATGTCCAAATATCACAATGTATAATATCAAATGGCAAAAAAGTGCAATTAGAAGAAGACTCAAATGGTAGTTGAATATGCTTATCCAAAGGACACAGTGACACTTATTAAGAGTTCGTGTACATGAAATTGAATTATCGCGTTTGAGAGAGTTTAAAGCAGACTCTCGGATGTCCCAAACGCTACCATAAATTGGAATTAAAAACAACAAAATTAAAGTGTTTAGCATGCGGTTGTAGTAGTGAAATCGGATAAAGTTCTCTCGACTATCACATCTCATTAGCCGCTCCCACTGCGAAAATCACACACAAAAACCAAAAGGATCAAAAGCTACGGTAACCGCTTATCTCAAGTAAACTTTCGAACGAAGATTAGGTTTTTGATTAATTGTGGTGCATGAATAACATTTTTCAAGGCTAATGGTGGATTTGGTTTGGACAATTTAGTAGAACCATATCCTTTTATTGGAATGGAATGGCCATTTCCGACAGTTATACCATTTGATTTGCTCAAATTAAAATAGGACGTAAGATTACCTTGGGATGACGTCATATGTGACGTTGCACCTGAGTCCATATACCAATTGTGTGCAGTGGATTAAGCCGGCGTGTCATGGCATGTTGATGTCGCCGGTTGGCCCACTGTTGAGTGAGCCTTGTTCCACGCCTGAGGCCCAAAGTTGGTTCTTCTTTGTCACTTCGCTTCGACCATCTTTGGTGGCCCAAAGTTGTCGCTCATGCTTCGGCCAGCTCTTGGTAGCCGCCAAAGTTGGCTGCTGCTGCTCCACTGCTCCCAGCCTCACTGTTGGGCTTGTGGAAATTCGGCCCAACAGTGGGCTGGACAAAAAAAGCTTGTGAGGGAGTGGACTGCTGGTATGCTGGGTTTGAGAAAGTGGAATTGGGCCTGGCCCAGTTGGTTGTAGGGTAAGGACAAGGGGGTCCAGCCCAATTCCATTGTGGCCAGGCCCAAGCTGGCTGCTGCTGTCTCCTGCCACGATCTTTGCCTCATGCGCCATGCTTGCCGCCCGCCGTAACGCCAGCGGAATTTCGCCGCCGGAATTGCGATTGTTCCCGTTTCTGTTGCGGTTTCCACCTTTTTTATTCCCATGCCTTCCTTTTTTACCCCGGTTATTTTCATCATTGGTGACCATGTACACCGATTCGGTTGTGTTAGCAATATTTTTAGAGAAGCCTTGTTCTTCTAGGATTAACATAGATCTTGCTTTGTAGAATAACGGGAGCGGGTTACTTTGACGGATAACGGTGGCAACTCCGATATATGCCTCTGTCAATCCAACAACAAGTTGTAGAACCAAACGGTTGTCGGAGACGGGGGAACCAACATTTTTTAATTGATCTGCCAACACTTTGAGGCGTTGACAATAAGCGGAGACATTAGGAAAATCCTCCATATCAACACTGGAGAACTCTTGTTCTAAAGCAACTGCACGAAAGCTTTGATTATCATAAAAAATGTCCCGTAATCGATTCCAAGCATCAATTGATTTAGAATATGTTTTCATGATCGTGTGCAACAAATCGATGGAAATTGTTGAATATATCCAACCAAGAACAGTGGCATCCAGGACATCCCACAACTCTTTTTCTTCATCCGATGTCAAAACTTTTTTCCTTGTCTTTTTCTGGGGAAATGATGTGGTGAAGAACCCGGTGAGAACGACAACATATTTTGAAAAGTTCCGCCCAAGAAGCATAATGTACATTCTCCATTTGTAAAGTTATGGGGACATGAGTTTTGATATTAGATACTGTGAGAGCGGGGTGATAAAATGACTTGGATTCAGACATGTTGATGATAGTTGGATAGATGATCAATGGAAAACAGTGAAGAACAACCAAAAAAAATTCGGCTAGGAGGAAGATGGCCGGAAAAAAAAAAAATTTGAAAGGAAATTTTGGTATTTAGGAAGATGGATCTTTTTCCTTAAGCTTTGATACCATGAAAGATTATTTTCCTCATCCTTCTCTATTCCACCAGGTAAACATATATACACCTCATACAATAAATATATATCTTCCTATTTAATCACCTATTTAATTCTCCTATTCAATGCTAATAATATCCTACCATAATAAGAACATTTACATTAATATTATCATTAAGACTAATATTCTACATTAATATTATCATTAAAACTAATATTCTAACAGAAAATATCTTAAAGGAGCTTGAATATCAACTTTGGAGGTCTTTTGGATACAAATTGAGGCGGACTTTGAGCTAAATTTCAAATTGAAAACATTACGGTTGAAGACGACCCCATATGTGTATCCAAATTATATCCCATGTATATTAGTATATATCCCATTATATATTTGTGTATATCCATGAAAATCGATGTGGTATATATATATATATATATACATGATATACACATGTTGCAATGATGTCATGAAAATATGTGTGTGATATACATACTAATTCGCACTCATTCAATCCAACAACCAAAAAAGAAAAAGAAAATTGGATGTGTTACTATTTTGACTAATGAATGCGCTACTATTTTGAAATTCGGGAAAAAATTATTGGTTACAACGTTAGATCTGAAAGAGTAAAGAAATAGTAGACAAGAACTTAACTCTAATAGAATACGGTTTCCGACTCAATTCAATTACTAATTTTATATTTGGTTTAAACAAAAATATGTATTACTGATTGTGGTATTTGGCCACAGTGTCCCCACGACTTTTCTAATTTCTATATACAGCACTTGAATTACATTACAGCTTATCATAATTTTGTTTTTATTCCTCTATTGAAGAAAAAAAAGTAGACAAACACCCATCAAGAGATTGAGTTGTTTTGTTATAATAATCAGGTAAAGATGGGAGCTGAAGCTGAGGTTATGGTTCAACTTCAACATACCATCCCTGTACTGGATGTTCCCTGTTGTTCTGATTTGGTCAGTCTTTTTTTTGCCCTATATAGCTTCTTCTCTCTCTTTTGTATTGAATTGTTTTCTATGCGTATGTATGTTTGTTTTATGGATCTTCATATTTTGTTTTCTAGTATCTTTGGAAAATTAGGGCAGGCTGGATTTGTCCAATTGCGTGCGTTATCTCTGAGCTTAATAAAAGAAAAAGATGACACCTTAGTGTATCCGCTCATGTTGTATAATGGATATTATAATGGACTGATGCTCTAACCCATAGTTGTCATTGTTACTGGGTTCACAACTAAATATTTATACATATTTAATTGATTTCCTAATACAAATATAGGGTCTAAACATAAGTTATTGGGTTCGTCCAAACCCGTAACTAATACTCTCCCCCGCTCCTGGTTTGAAGGTATTGGTGTTATCTAATTTTGAGTCTCGTCAATTATGATAAACTATTAGGAGTTCATAAGTATTGGACAAGTATCATTGGATGAGCAGAAAAGGTTTAAGGTAAGTCTGAAGAGAGAACTAGTCAGAAAAAGAAAATTTCAAGCAAGTGCTTTTTGTTATGCTTGAGAGTTTTATGGTTGCCAGAGTAGGTGCCATGATGAGCAACTATCTAAATGAAATGGTTTAACGTCTCTTATTTACCTCGTCTTTTCTTGCCATAAACGGGTTCAAGAAAAGGAGATAAGCTTGAGGTTTTTATAGTTAACGAATATTGTTAAGTATAGTTAATAACGTAAGCATGATGCTCAGGCAAAAGTATTCACATAAAATTCTGGAGGATCCGATTTACACAAACAGTAGGAAAATATTTCTTGGTGGTCAAAGAAGATACATCCACTTTCACATTTACGATGAATCTTTAGGTTAATCTGTTTAGCCAGCCACATTGAAAGCGCTTACTCTATGTTGGAAAAAGGGCACTGATCAATGTAGAGTGGAAATACAGAGCTTAATTGGCTTTCGCAAAGTATTGATTATAGCATTTAGTTGCTAAGGCAGGCTGAATAATTGAGAACTAGTTGAATCCTCCCAACCAAATAAACTAAGTTTCTCGTCTGATGCGGGTTGTGGTCAAGTGGTAGCTTGATTTGGCTGGCATGTGTCGATCTCCTTTGGATGCAAATTCCTTTAAGCTGTTAAGTTGCTTAATGTTAAGGTTGAGGGTTTTATAGTTAACACTATTGCTAGGTATAGTTAATAATGCAAGCGTGATGCTCAAGCAAAAATATTCCACATAAAAATTGGGAGGATCCCATTTACACAAACATGTGTAAGTAAAGTATCTCTTGGTGGTCAGAGAAGATGCATCCTCTCTTATATTTAGAATGGATCTCTAGGTGGATCTGTGTACCCAGCCACATTGAAAGTGCTTACTGTTGGAAACTGGCCTTTGACAAATGTAGACTGGAAATCCAGAATTTAATTGGCTTTTGCAATGTACGGATTATAGCATTTAGTTGTTATTGTAGTCTGAATAGTTGAGAACTAGTTGAGTCCTCCCAACCAAATAAACTAACTTGTCTGATGCGAGTTGTGCTATCTTGGTAGCTAGATTTGGCTGGAATGTGGCTATGTTTGAAGAAAGAGGGTGACAAAGAGGGATTAAAAAGCGGGACAAGGAGGAGGGACTGATTCACTTTTTTTTTGGGTGGGGGAGGGGGAATGATGAGTTACATTAACTCACTGTTCTCCTTCGGAGAACAAATTTCCAGTAAGCTGTTAGTAGCAAGTCTTTAACCAACTCAACTAAGAGAAAATGAGATTCCGATTATTTCTTTTTAGTAACTATACTACTTTAGTCGATTAAAATTATATTTAACTTAAACATTATTAATATAATCAAGGTACTTTAAGTATATATAGATGGATGATCTTACTTTTACCTAATAAAAAAAAAGATGGATGATCTTAATAAGCCTACCTTAGCAAATAGCATATCAAGCTAGGCAGGGAATCCAAAAAAATTCCAGTTCCATGAACCAAAATGTGATCCATGATTAGGTAACACCATGCGGGCAGTGGCAATTAGAGCTGATGGCTTGGAACAAGTTATAAACATTATGAAAAATGCGACGTTTTCTCTTAGATTTGTAACCTTTTCAGTTCCATTATCATGTTTGGTATTAGTTCATGCCAAGGCATTTTAAGCTTCTGTCTAGATTGACAAACTTTCGAACACTCCGAAGAGTTTGAAAATTCAGAGGTTTGGGATGAAGTTGCTTGATTTTCAAAAGCAATTGTGTCATTCAAGTGTTATCATCAGAAGTAGTTAACCTGAAATCATGCTAGATAACTGCCCAGTCACCTTCCACCTGTGAAAAAAAATGTTGACCAGTTAAATGTCTTTTTTTAATAAGCTAAATGATTAAATGTCTTTTATCTAATATACTAACTTAAAGACGCTTAGAAGAATTCATGTGCAAACCCCTTCCATTATTTGGGCCTTTTGTTTTTCAAAATTGAGTATATTCAGCTGATATGCCTTTTGCTCAATGTTCACTCTCCCCTGCAAAATTATTAATTCTAATTGGTACAGTTTTTCTTTTTCTTGGTGGTGGTCTGACAGGCCTTTCTTTCAGGATGTCAAATCCCCAGAGAACAATTTTGCAATTCACTCCTAGCATTCGCTCAGGTAGCTTTGCTGATACTGGCCCACGTAGGTTTATGGAAGACGAGCATATAAGGATAGACGATCTATCTGCACATCTTGGCTCACTCATGAGGTTTCAGAAGCCCAGTGCTTTCTATGGGGTAATTGTTAGTTATTTGCATGTCTTGTTTAGCCCTGTGCATTTTTAAAGGCAAAGCTTGTCTAACATTTAGTTTTATAGGTATTTGATGGCCATGGAGGACCGGAAGCTGCAGCTTATGTGAGAAAAAATGTACTCAGATTATTCTTCAGAGACGCCAATTTCCTAGAGACTTCAGAAGTTGATGATGCATTTCTAGAAGGGGTGGAGAGCTCTCTTAGGAAAGGATTTCTTCTGGCTGACCTTGCTCTAGCTGATGACTGCAATGTTAGCAGTTCTTCTGGAACCACTGCACTGACAGCTCTTGTATTGGGAAGGTAAGGTCATGATTCATTCGGATGCACATATTAATCACCTCTCCTTCCTATAGAAAAACAGTCATGGTGTACTCACACGCATAGTTGTGTTGCTTTTGTCTCTTCTTCCGAACAGTCATGGTGTACTCACACGCATAGTTGTGTTGCTTTTGTCTCTTCTTCCGAACCTTTTATGTCCTTGACGTTAAAACACTCCTTGCACAGCTAACTGGGGAAGTGGGCTTCAATGAAACGATTACATAGATTTGTACATATATTTGTATAATTGTTGTCTAAATGATACTCTGTTGTGTTTTAGGCTATTAATGGTGGCAAATGCAGGAGACTGCCGAGCAGTCCTTTGCCGTAATGGAGAGGCAATTGACATGTCTCAAGACCATAGACCATCTTATCCATCAGAGAGGAGGCGTGTTGAAGATTTAGGTGGATTTATTGATGATGGCTATCTGAATGGTATACTATCAGTGACCAGGGCCTTGGGGGACTGGGACATGAAGCTGCCTCGTGGCTCTGCCTCTCCTCTGATTGCAGAGCCAGAATTTCGACAGATTGTTCTGACGGAGGAGGATGAATTCCTTATAATTGGTTGTGATGGGATCTGGGATGTCATGTCAAGTCAACAAGCAGTTACTCTAGTGCGTCGGGGGCTAAGAAGGCATGATGATCCTGAACAGTGTGCTAAGGACCTTGTCATGGAGGCCTTGCGGCTCAATACTTTTGACAATCTTACTGTAATAATTGTTTGTTTTACTTCCCCTGATCATGGAGAGGTATCGCCAATGCGTCAAAGGATATTAAGGAGCTGTAGCTTCTCTGCAGAAGCCTTGTATAGCTTGCAGAGCTGGTTAGATAACAATGGGAGCCATTGATGCCGGAGACAACATAGCAGCTATAGTTTTGGTAGTGATGTCATCTTTTCTTGCTGTTGTATTTGGGTGGATGTAGTACATACAATTGGTTAGCGAGACGGGAGCTACACTGACTTTTAGTTTATTATGGCTGCTGTTAGCGTATGGCCATGTTTGTGTAACTCATTCTATTAGTTGTATATAATGAAATACTACTTTTTGTTCGTTATAATAACAAGATTGCAACAAACCTCTCCTTTATCGATGGTGCTAGCGAAATGGATTTTAAGTGGACACGGTGCAGAAAAAGCCATCCTTTGCAATTCTCGTTAAACAACAAACTAGTATTGCTACTCCTTGCCTTCCCTCGCAGTTCTTGTTGAAGGGCTAATTCATCCTTTTCCTAATGTGTAATAAAAATTTACAATGACAATGTAACCTGCGTCTTGGAGCTCGTGAGTTATCAAGCCCTACATCTTGGCACGTGCAATGGCTTTCGACTCTAACCATGCCAATACCTGAACCAGCTGAAATAGGTGTACCATTTATGTAAGGGCAGACAACCGGAAGTTGCACAATCAAAGAAGATATTGGAGTCTCTTTATCCATGTCGGGAAGGGTTTCTTGGACTACCTGGTGTCTTTAGTCTGATGTAATATGATGTGAATGGGAGCTATCAATTGAAGAAGTCTGCAATTTAACTCGGGCAATAAACCATGGATGACCAGGCAGCAGGTGGTCTGTAAGCCCATAATAAGATTGCATGCACCTAGCTGACTTGCCATAGATTGCAGCTAGATGATCCATTGGCCCGCCATAGGGTCAATGGATACTGTAGCGCCTCTTTCCCCTGGAACTTGGAATTCTTTCCCAGCATATGGCTGAGCATGTCTTGGGCATATTTCCCAGCTTCAAAAAGCCTAACTACTGCTTTGGCTCCCAAATACAGCTAATTTCTCAATGGTTTTATATAAGGTACAGTATCTAAGAATTAAGAGTTATCTTTTGCACCTTCAAAAGTCCCCATAATTGTACAATTCTTTTTAAATTCTCTGTGCTTTTTAAAAAGTGAGGGATAGAGAGCCATTACTGGCATGAATTTAGTTTATACATCAATTAGGCGTGTCAGCTGAGTAGCTCTTAGCAAATGTTGCAAAGCGTTCCAACCCTCGTGCCAGCAGGTTTTCAGGAAATGGTTTCAATGCCTGGACAATAGATGAAAAAGTGAAAGTATTATAAATTGAAACATGAAAATCATACTCTGCTATCACGAAGAATCTGCAATATCATTATTTGAGGAAATTTTGTATACGCTAAGCAATAACTGCCCAAGCAAGGTTGAGATGATACTTTTAGGGAAAACTGATGTGAATTACGACTTCTAATATAGGAGTTAAGAGTGCTTACTGATGCCACTGGAACCAACAGCTGAGGCACTTCATATGAAACTGTAAGCTGAAAAATGGAGGAGGACTAGTCAATTTGGAGCCGTCAAAGACCAAAAGCATATAGCAATTTCTGTCAACAACATTCTCAATTTTGTGTGGCTGCCTATAAGAAACTAGGAGAAGAAAAGATGAAAAAGGTTTTCTGCCCCTTCCTGCATATGGATCTTCCAAGATTATCCCATAAGTATTTGTCGTAGAAATTAATGTTTAAGAAAGGTAAGTTGAAGTCTAAAGGAAAAGGACAGAGTTGATATGCTAAGTAAAATTGTCACTTCTATGACGCAGGATGATGGACCCTTGGGGAAAAATCGCACAGCTCCCATGCAATTTGAATAAGGAATTCATCACGAAACTGATGACTAGTTTGAATCTACAGAGAACGAATAATCTTTTATCTATGGTCTATTGGTCTGATGGAAGAAAATAAATCTGTATGACTTTCAGTATGATGATACATCTCACAGTTACATGTGCTGTTTAGATATCAACCAAAAAGAAACTAGGATGCATAATACATGTTAGGAAGGCCCTTCAGAGATCTCCAGTGGATCTTCTGGTTTGGGGTAGGCAGTAAAACAGAATAAAAAACTGAGTAGCAATACCAAATTATGCATGAAAGCCGAGGTTTAGAATCAAAGAAACATAATCAGGGAAGTGGTTACTGAAGGGGGATTTTACCTGCATATTTCGAGCAAGCCATGAATATTCAATATTCTGCCCGAAAGCTTTATACTTGAGAGACCATCTTGATAAGTCAGGCTTATCCTCCAAAATCTGGCAAGAGTGTCTAACATCAAGTTCCCTTAGAATGAGATTCAGAAGGTGAGTTGAGCTGTGTAATGGATGTCTGAAATAATTAAGAACTAGAATGTAGACGTCCTAAATTGTTAATACATCATTCAACTTCAAATTTTTTTGGTGAACTGTTTTTCATATCCAAAGTGCAAACCAAAAATCCGCCAATGATACTCTTTAAGTGAAGCACGCACTGAGAGACAAATGAAGAGGATGACAAAGAATAGTAATTTAGGACGCTTGGCACCAGTACACTACCTAGCAATATGGCAAAAATACTTAATAACATCCCAGGAAGAAATTGTAAGAGAGAAGGTAATATGTGTTCAATTTATATGACACTCTTTCCATTTTAGAAGTCTCCAAAATATGTAACATCAAATTCAAGAATTTTAGTAATTCATTTGACTTAATTTTAGTATCGGAAACAACCTCTCTACCTCCCGAGGTTGGAATAAGTTCTGCGTATACTATATCCTTCTCAGACCCCACATGTGGAAATATATTGAGTATGTTGTTGTTGGCTTAATTTTAGACTTCTAACATCAAGAGTTTTCTCACTCAATTTCTAACTATAGTATTACTTTTAACACTTTCAATCATTACTTCAACATTTTCGTTCCGAACTACTAGTTTACGGAGTAGTTATATTCAAATTTTGCATCAAGTCAAACGCAATCATATAAAATGAGCAACGGCATAATTCTGAAAGGCATCATTCTAAAAACCAGCCAAAAAGACCATGCTTAAACCAATAGTAATAGTACGGTCTTAGAGGTAAGAGAAGGTAATATAATTGAGAACATTTGAATGATAGTATGGTGCTAGCTCAAATGACCAACAGATAACGTGGCATTGCGTACCTTTACAGATGAAATAAAAGGCATCCATTCAGGAATAGCCTCACGATCAGAATAACACTTATAAGCAACTGAAATCGGCACATCTACTTCCCTTTTCACCCTTAATACAATCTCAAATATTTTGGGGTCCTGTTCTAATTCGTAAAAGTGAGGTCTTAATTGAACTAAGACCTGCGAATTATAGGTCTTTACAGTAAATTCTGACTAATACTACTTAATAAAAAATAAAATAATATTTTTGTGATTTGTTTTCACCGATTTGACACGAAAGGTAAAGTCACATGTAATTACAGGAAGCAGAGGCGATTATTGTGATTTGTTTTCGCCGATTAATTTTATTAGTTACGATATATTCCCTTTGTATAAAAAAACATGATTCAGTACGTAGCTAACTCGTTTAATTTTTTACATGCATTAGGACATTATTTCGTTTAAAATTTATTACAACGTTCAATACAAAATTTTCATACTTTTCTTGAACGATTTTTGCTTATCTTCATGCATTTAAATGTTACATTTTGAAATAAAATATAATCCTACTATATAGCTTTTTAAGATAGTACAATATTAGTGTCAAACAAACTGGAAAAGAGGAGTATCATAATAAAATAAGTTTAAATTCTGTGTACTAAAAATTTATAGATATTTACTACATATTATCAAGTTTAATTGATCTATAACAACAAATAATTTTACTATTTCATAACAAGTATAATAAGGTAACTTCAATATATAAAATTTAAAGCATTGTGACATTATAGATAAGACTGATAGAGGGAAGCATATTTCAAATACAAATTAAGAGGAAAATACTGTATTGGAAGGAGGACCGTTCAAAATCAAACCGCACTCAATAACCTAATCGCAAAATTGACTTATTAATATTGGGTTATCGGATTAACGATTGATGAACGGATTAATTTTTTATAGTTAACAGTTTATCGGTGTGGGGCGGATTATTCATTTTCCTTATCAGGTAAATCGTTAACCCGTTAAGAATTATCATATTTACATTTTACCTCTAGATATATAAAATATCTATTGTAAACCATGTTGATGTTGGATAGGATGTTGTGCCAACATCTGCGAAAGCACAGGACAACATCTTCAGGATGTTGCTTGTGATGTTGTGGCAACATTTCAGCCTAACATCTATGTAACTGTTTTGCCTATTCTTCCGGCTTAAGCAGTTGAAGTTACTTCGAGTAAAAATGACCTAGGCAAGCTTACCCGATTGCTGTGTTTAAAACGTGGCGAAAGACCAAGTCAAAACGTGGAGAGAAAGCAGCGAAGACCAACTCCAGATCGTTGAGGATTTTCAGAAGGAAGACTCGGTCCCTGCCATCTTTTGCTCAACCTCCGCAACCATCAGTGAGGATTTCAAGGGAAGCTCAACACTATAAATAGAGGAGAGCTTCACAAATATCGATATCCAGATTTACAACGACAACAAGTCAAGAGAGCTCTCGGATCTTACTATAGAAAACTGGATCACCCATTAGCCTAAAGTTGTTTTAACATCTTGTCCCACATTGCAATCTCTATTCTAGATTAAGCTTATTGTTCAAGCGAGTGTAATGAAGATGTTGTATTTATCTTTTAAATTTGTGACTTTAGGCGAAGTCATGTGCGACTTCATTTTGTTTGTAATTTCTTTTATGTACTTTACGCTTTATCTTGTAAAAGAAATTCATTTGTAATTGTATATAATTTATACAATTCTTTTGGTCACCGACCATCAAAGGATATTAATATATACCCTTGAAAATATAAATATTGTGTTCTTTTTACTTTTTCGCTGCATTTACTCTAACAAGGTTTATTTCAATGTTGCCTAAAATGTTGACCCAACATTGACGGCAACATCCAGACAATATTTCTAGTTTACTGAGCTGTCGATTTATTTTCTTACTAAAATCATACTAATTCGTAGCCCGGACCCAACAAGTGGTATCAGAGTCAACACTTGATACAATAAGTGTCTGATTCTGACTATTACAGCTATGGACTCAGCTAACCATAACGTTGGTCGTCTTCCAATTCTAAATGGGAAAAATTACGCCTATTGGAAGATAGTCTTCGTTCTCATATCAAATCAATTGATGTTAGAACATGGAGATCTGTCTCCGAGGGATATGTGGTTTCCAAATATCCAGCAGACGAGGACGGTGATGTTCTTACAAAGCCCGAGTCTGAATGGACCCAGGAAATCAACAGCGCAAACTATAATGAAAAGGCCTTAAATGCTATTTTTGGATGGGTGGATCTGTATATGTTTAAACTCATCCAAAATTGTACAACGGCCAAGGATGCTTGGGAAACTTTGCAAACTCATTGTGAAGGTACATCAAGTGTTCGACGTACTAAGCTTCGCATGATCTTGAGCCAATACGAACGCTTAAGGATGGAAAATTCTGAGGACATAAAATCCGATTTTGAAAAGTTAATTGACATTGCTAATCAATGTCAAGTGCTTGGGTCTCCTCTGACCAACACACAACTTGTGGATAAATCTCTCAGATCTCTTCCTGAAAGATTTAATACTAAAATTTGTGCAATTGAAAAGGCCCATAATCTTGCTAAATGGATCTTCATGCCTTGATGAGCATCTTTCAAACCTATGAGATGAACATGAAGAGCCAACGAGATCTGTATCAAGACAAGACATTGGCACTCCAAGGTCAAACCTCAAGAACTGTAGAAGCCGATGAAGAAAACCTGGAGGAAGTACGGGATGGTGCTACTGTTGTCTTGCTCATTCGTAGATTCAATTCCATGATGAGAAAGATCAACAATGACCGCAACAAAGCAAAATACAAACAACACCAAAACCCACTCTTCAACAAACAGTCAAATAGACCACCCTCTGAAAACCGAAATAATAATTCACTGAGAAAATCCAACTCCGACAATACCAATTTCAATCTGAAACAAACCGAAGGTGTGCAATGTCATGCGTTCTCGGGTTGGGGACACTATGCTAATGAGTGTGCCAACACCCTTAGAAAAATTGGTAAAGCCATGTGGGTTACTCTCAGTGACGATGAGGAGGAAGAAAGTCAAGAAGAAGAACCACACGCAATGCTAGCAGTAATGTTTGAACACTCACTGTCCGATAATGAAGATTTTGTTGACAATGTTGTCTCAACATCAAATGTTGTTGACAATGATGCCTCAACATCAGGAATTGCATCGGACGCTGGAAGAGCTGCATCATCAGAAAGGTATGTTTTCTTTAACTATTCTGATGTAAACTGTTTTAGTGGGTTTATGTCTTCATCTGAGGCTGTAAACTTGGATCTGGTTGACTCCAAAGAGGAAGTGATAAAAGAATTGCAAGATCTTTGTAAGGCTCTAATCACTGAATCGGAACAACTAGATTCAAAGGCACAATCACTGGCTCTTGAGAATAAAAGTCTTAAAGGCACAATCAACCGCTTAGAGGTAATGCTTATCAAGAAGGATTTTGAACTTGGTAAAATTCGTGCAAGACTGAACACAACTGAGATCACTTTTCAAAGGCTTAACACGGGGAAGTCCAAACTGGATGAAATCCTGAATCTCAATAATACTTCGAGAGCAGGTCTTGGGTATAAAGCACCAAGTAAACTCAATACTTCTAGGATCCATAGAAAAACTGAGGTGATAAATTCATTAAAGAAAATACCAATAGTGATTCTCATATCTCTATGATTGGATCAAAGTTTTTGTGCAGATCTGTAAAAAGATAGGACACTTAATGCCCTACTGCTACAAACTTCGAAATTCTGCTCTCAGACCCATGCCTCAAGTGTTGCCAGAAATGTTGCCGAACATCACTGACAACATTCAAAGCAAAAAGTCTGAAAACAGAAAAAAGTATAGTTCTGAAAAGGTGTGGATACCTAAATTGAACCTGAAATGTAATGTCTGTATAACTGTCTTACTAACTAACATTACAGGATCATGGTATTTCGATAGTGGTTGTTCACGTCACATGACAGGTACCAAAAGTTTATTGGAGGATTTTGGAGCATTCAATGAAGGATACGTAACCTTTGGAGGAGGAAGTAAAAGTAAGATTATCGGGAAAGGAACTCTTAATGTTCCGAATGTACCCACCTTGAAAGATGTTCTTCTCGTGGAAGGCTTAGTTGCTAATCTCCTAAGCATATGCCAACTGTGTGATGATGATCTCGAGGTGAAGTTCAACAAGCTTGGATGCAAGGTTACATACTCTGCGAATAAATATGTCATGTCAGGAACAAGGACTGAAGATAATTGTTATCTATTAGGTGGACTAGAGGTGTGAAATTCAGCGAAGATAAGTGACTTGGCACTTTGGCACCAAAAGTTGGGACATGTCAACTACGACACCTTGAAAAAGCTGATATCGTTCGAGGCTATAAAAGGCATCCCTAAACTGGAGCCAAATGAGAAAACCCTATGCGAAGATTGTTTAAAAGGGAAGCAGACCCGAGTCTCTCACAATGTTGCCCAACATGATGACCAACATTCAGGGATCATCTGGCGAAGTTTGATTCAAAGAGCGACAAGGGTGTGTTCGTTGGCTACTCTCAGAATAGTCATGCCTACCGGGTATACAATCTTCGTACAAAAATCATACAGGAGTCTGTCAATGTGATTTTTGATGACCTGCTAGACATATCTAGAAGATCCTCAGAAAATAACATTGTGATTGCAGTAGAAGAGGAGCAAACCACTGAAGCATCAGATGTTGACCCAAATGTTGACCCAACACCAGAAGTCACATCTGAAACTCAAGAAGAGAACACCGAGGAAGATGTCGAGGAGGAGTCAACTACGGAGCTAAATGATCAAGTAAAAGAGACCCTCCATCGAGGATTAGGAGGAACCATCCACCCGACCTAGTGATAGGGGGAGTTTTTTAGCAAAGGCGAACGAGGGAGAAAAAACTACTCAATTATCGAGAGATGGTAAGGTATGTGTGCATGTCCATTATATACCAACAGGTTAGTCTTTCTTGTTTTACATCTACATTGGAACCTAAGAATATTGAGAAAGCATTGAAAGATAATTTTTTGATACAAGCTATGCAAGATAAACTAGAGCAGTTTACCTGAAACGAGGTTTGGGATTTGGTACCACGACCCAACAACACTAATGTTATTGGGAATAAGTGGATATACAAAAATAAATCAGATGAGTTAGGACAGATTGTGAGGAACAAAGCTCGACTTGTTGCTCAAGGATATACACAAGTTGAAGGTATCGACTACGACGAGACCTTTGCATCTGTGGCTAGACTTGAATCAATAAGATTGCTTCCTGTCATTGCTTGTTACTTGAAAATTACCTTGCACCAAATGGACGTTAAAGGTGTCTTTCTCAATGGATACTTGGACAAGGAAGTATACATTGAACAACCAAAAGGATTCGAAGATCCTAACCATCCACAACATGTATACAAGCTCAAGAAAGCTTTGTATGGGTTAAAATAGGCACCACGTGCATGGTATGGTCGCTTGACTAACTTTCTTATTGATTTTGGTTTTATCCGTGGAGAAGCTGGCAGAACTTTATTCATAAAGAAACACGGAGTAGATGTAATCATAGCTCAAATCTATGTTGATGACATTGTCTTTGGCTCGACTAAAGAATCCCTCTTGAAGTCATTTGTCAAAGCTATGTCGACAACATTTGAAATGAGCATGATTGGAGAATTAACATTTTTCTTAGGCTTGCAGATTAAATAGGTTGAATAAGGGATTTTTGTATCCCAGAGCAAGTATGCCAAGAATCTTGTTAGGAAGTTTGGTCTGGAAAACGCTAAACACATGAAGACGCCAATGGGCTCTATGCAACAGGTTTGTAAAGATAATGTTGGACAAGATGTTGACCCAACATTGTACCGATCTATGATAGGGAGTCTTTTATACCTTACTGCCAGTCGCCCGGATATCATTTTTAGTTTGTGTGTTTGCGCCAGGTTCCAAGCCAGTCCCAAGGTATCTCATCTTAATGCCATGAAACGTATCATACGATATATTGTTGGTACAAGTGACTTGGGAATTTGGTACTCTAGAGACACTAATCCTAATCTAATAGGGTATAGTGACTCAGATTGGGCCGATGATGTCGACGATTGGAAAAGCACTAGTGGTGGTTGTTTTTATCTTGGCAACAATCTAGTCTCATGGTACAGTCGTAAACAAAATTGCGTGTCACTTTCGACTGCCGAATCAGAATATGTGGCAGCCGGAAGTTATTGTGCTCAACTGATTTGGTTATGACATATGCTTGATGACTATGACATTTCTAATAACTCTATGATTTTGTACTGTGATAATCTGAGTGTTATTAATATTTCCAAAAATCATGTTCAGCATTCACGTACAAAACACATCGATATAAGACATCATTTTTTAAGAGACTTAGTGGAAAAACAGCTAGTTCAAATCGAACATGTTGATACTCTTTCGCAACTAGCTGATATTTTTACCAAACCCTTAGATCATGAGAGATTTTCTAGCTTGAAGAAATCTCTTGGTATTTGTTTTCTCTGAAAATAAGACAGGCAAGGTAGATGTTGTCCTAAATGTTAACCTAACATTCTGGATAACATTTATCGTTTGGATCAGTGTACGGGATATAGGTTGTAAGTAATGTTTCACAATTATCTCAAATGAATCAAGCTTGACTTCACAAGGACAATGAATGTGATACCGTTCTCTGCAATGATGCATATCATAAAAAAGGAGTATCATAAGAAGGCGAAGCCTCAACTAACGATTTGGTTTTATACAAAAAGAGCAAAGCTCTGAGTTTGGTACCGTTCCTATTCTATAGGAGTACCATGTGCTTCAAGAAGATTGAAAACTCCTTAATATTTTTTTTTATCCATATGTGTTCAACTAAGTTGATTAAGGACAATGGTAAAATGTCACATATGTCCAGCGATCAGTCTCATAGGGAACATATGCGGAAAACCATTTGTCAAATCAGAAAATCCTTGAAGTCTCAAAATGCTTGTGAAAACTTGAGAATGTTGCCAACACCGTTCACAGCATCGTGTTCCAGTAGATTGGTCGATATTGTTTATCTTATTTTATTCTGGGTTTTAATTTGTAACAAGTCTCTGTGAATAACGTAAATCCAAAAAATAAGGAGGCCGGTTTTTTTGTTAAAATGTTTTAATATCTTGTGTCATGTAAAAACCTTTATTTTGGGTATTGTAGAGTTCAAATATTTTCCACTACCTAGAACTAAGGAAAAGAGTTTGTGTGTAAATTGAAGATTGTCATGATTAATATCCCCATTATTGTGTGTGTATTGTCACATCAGTTAGCCTCAAATCAAACCATCAAATGGCAACCCAAACATCACCGCCAGTTTTTCAAAGCTTTTCAAATTCGCCCAACTCTTCAAACCCTCTCCCATGTCCATATCCCCCAAATCGTTCCAATCCTCCAAATCAAAAGAGTATTCTCCTATGTCAACAAGTCCACCAAATATCCACAAAATGTATAAACATTACAAAGCCATCAATGAAGAAAAACCTTCTGAGCAAGACGCAAGTGTAGCCCTAATTTTTCTGGGTTTCGACGAGCCTTTAAATGTGTGTTACCCTGGAGATTCGGAGAACCCAATAGATGTTGATACAACATCTGATTTTACAAACCTTACGTCAAGAGGATCACAGTCAACAATGCCAACGAGAAGGTCTAAAAGGGTGTTTGAAAGCAGATTCGGTGAAGATCATACTGCCAAAAGGACCAGGGCAGAGTCGACTTTCCCCGTTGAAGAGTCAAGTTTCCCCGTTGAGTCCACAACTTCCACCAGCACTGATTCAGACTTCAATCTACCCAGAAGTCCGATAGCTTCAGCCGCCACTCCAACCACTCCAACCGAAGTCGAGAAGGAAGGAGAAGAGGAAATGCCTGATGACACTCCTCTAAGAAACTTCATGCCCAAGAGAGTGCGAAGAACATACTGGAACCTAGGTACAAATGTTGCCTCAACATCGAAGGCAACAAAAGAAAAAGAAGCTGATCCTGACTACGTTGCCCCAACATCTGAGGCAACACCGGAAGCCACACCACCAGAACAAGAAAAACCAGAATCCGAATCAGAATCTGAGGTAATGCCTTATTCTCTTTTGTTCCGTAGTAAAACATGTTCAAATAATTGGAACTGGTTTAAGAATAGAGACATCAGAAGTGAAAAGGTGGTAGATGAATCTTTATTTTCATAATATGGTTTGATTGAGTTTCTAAGTAGTCGTAGGGTGCTGAGCTCTGTAACTGAAAAGAATCCTTACTGTGAGAAGGTTATTAGGGTGTTCTATGCCAATCTGACCCACCTTGTAAGAGACACAACCTCAAAGAAATTTGGGAGAGTTTATCTTTACAACAAGGTGTATAATTTTACCCCAGACATCATAAATACCACACTAGGGATCCCTCATGCTGTTAGAACCCCAGAAGTTACTCCTACTGCTGAAGAATTGAATGAAATGATCAAATACCTCACGGGAAATTTGATCACCACTTGGGCTCCTCGTAGTCCTGTATTGAGACTATAGGTGTCTAACGGTGACCAGTCGGGCCAGGTAGCCCTTAGGTTCTTAACCTGGTCTGATTCTGGTTCGAACTCTAACCGGCCAGGTCAAGTCGTTCCGATTCAGTCGGCCGTGCGGTTCCGGTCGAGTCAGTCCGGTCCTATTTTTTTTTTTTTAATTTCTAGTATTTATTTTCTATAATATAAACTAAATTCAATTTAAATATGTAATATAATAATATAATATATAATTTAGTTGTATATATTAAAATTGAAACTTTAAAGTTAACTTTTATTTTATAGTTTATAACTTTATACTTTATACGATTTATAGTTTATAACTTTATATTGTAAATTTGTAATTATACTTTTATTAATTTATTAGATTAGTAGATATAAGTTAACAAATAAGTAATAACAGATTAACAACTAAATAGATAGTAAAATTAAAATTAATGATAAGATGTAAACTTTTGAACTTTCATAACGTTAATAAGAGTACATAATGAAGTAATAATAATTTTATTTACATATTATGCATCCTTTTTGCAAGTTCTTCGTAATCTATAGGTTGATTGAATTGGTTATGCTCCATAGCCTCTAAATCTGGAGTATTAATTCGCCTTCGCTCCCGCCTTCCAAAATATTGCCTATTTCTTCATCTTCTGGAGAATTAACGTCTCCACATCCTTGATTTCTTCTCTCTGATCTGATCCAATCCCTTAAGCAGACTAACACTTCTAATGTGCTTCCACCCAATGAGTGACGTGTGTCTCCTATTTGATCTCGTGCTTGGCTAAATGCACTTTCAGAAGCCACTGTTGAGATCGACACATTAAGAACATCCCGGGTCATCGCTGCAAGTACCGGGAATTGCCTTTTGTTATCCTGCCACCATTGTAAAGGGTCAAAATTTTTCTTCGGCTCCGCTGGCTTTTGCAAATAAAATTGCATCTCATCGCAAGATCGGCTTGTGGTTGGTTGTGTTGTAAAAGTGCTCCATATGTCTAAAGATTCTTCTTCATCGTCATCATCATTGAATCCTGCAGGTGTAGACACAGAACCAGAACTAGAAGGAATATTAGTAGCAGAGTTGGTGTTATCATGTAATGTAGCATAATATTCATATAATGTAGTTAAATTAGTATCAAGTTTACTTATGCAATCAAATGAAGATGGAGTTTCTGTTTGACCTATTTCCATATAAGTATATAAACTAAATATTAAATTATGACAATCTACTTTTTTAATAGAAGGATTTAAGACTGCACCAATACAATAAACATCAGGAATAGGAAAAAAATATTTTTTAAACTTTTCAAACATAACTGTAACTGCATCTTTATATTTCACATTTGATTTTAAACCATAAAGTAAATATGAAATTTCAGCTATATGAGCTAAAGCATTACAAACTGTTGGGTAATAAGATCCTGAAAATTCAACAGTTGCAGTGTAAAATTTACGTAAATTTTTTAAAAGTTCACCAATTGATTTCCAATGTTCGTCGGTTAACATATACATCACGTTCTTACAATGCGCATTTGCAACATGTGTTATGGGGTCTTTATACTTATAACATTCTTTTAAAAATAAATAAGTATAATTCCACCGTGTAATAATCTCTTCTGGCATGAATTTAGGTCTCAAATTAAATTATTTACATTTTTCTTTAAATTCTATAATTCTATTTTTCCTATTATTACTGAATAACTCAACAACTCTTTTGACAAGTTTTATTTCGGTGAAAATAAATCAAGACCACTTTTAACAATTAAATTATAAATATGACAAGCACAACGAACATGAAATATATCGGAAGTGGTGGTTGTACTTCGCTTTAAAAGATCTACAAAGTGATATTATTAGATGCGTTATCGAATGATACACAAAGTATTTTATTATAAAGATTATATTTTGGGCATAAAAACAAATAGTTTCGCTTATATATTTTCGATATGACTTTGATCCTCATGCATAAAAAAGCAATAATACGTTTTCCATTCTAAAATTTTCATCAATCCAATGACAAGTAATTGTTAAATAATCATAACCGTTCAATGCATGTCCAATGTCTGAAGTAAAACTAACATGGCATGGAAGGTTAGCAAACAAATATTGCAAGAAAATAACATAATCATTATGAAGTCTAAAAATATCGGATCTAGTAGTACTACGAGGAACACCTTTAAAAAAAGGATTATATACTCTTTGAATATATGTAATTAAATATGAAGAAGAAGCAAAAGAAACAGGCAAACAACCTCCGACAATCATTTTTCTAATTCAATGCGATTTTTTTTTGGATCGTACTTAGCCAACCCCGCTTAATGGATTAAGTTGTTGTTGTCCGGGTTCTAAATCGTGACAACATTTCATTGTCTTGCGTATGATCGTATTTTATATGTCTACCTATAGTGCGTCCCCGTCGCACCACCCCGCCTTATGTTTATATGTTTTCCACAAATATTACATTTAACTCTATCAGTACCACAACTTTATCATAAAAGAGCCACACTTTACTCCTTTTTTTCTTATTCTTGGTCTGGTAAAGGAGGTCTACGACTACGACTACGACTATCACTAGCAGTACCAACATTGACAGAAGGAACACTAGTAGGTGTAGGAGGTTTTTGTTCTTGTTCTTCTTCTTCAAGTTCATTAATATCATCTAATTGAACCTTATCACATTCATTATCTTCTATTCCAAAATCTTCTTGCATTTGATTATAATCTATATTTTGATTAGATGATGAAGAACCTACATATTTTTTACCCCTTGAACTAGATTTACGGCGCAGTCCCGACGCAATTCCCCTTAGTAAAGACATTATAAAATATTTAAATAATCAACAAATAAATATGACAATTTAATAAAATAATTAGAGAATGAAACGAGTGTACCAAACTTGAGATTCGATTCAATTGAAACTCAAGCTCAAGTCTTCGTCTTGCTACTTTGAATTTGAAAACTAATAATAATAATAACTTGAAAATTGATAATAAAGATGATTAAGAGAGTATGAGAATAAGAGAATTGAGAGAAATGTTGTGTGATAAAAATGAAGAAAATGTAGAGAATTTATAGATTTTTAAAGGCCCTGCCCCCGCCCATTCCCAAGCCCAGCGGTAATAATACCGTTTGGGCAAAATTTTTAATTTTTTTAATTTTTTTATTCTGGTCGGTCCGGTTAACCGGTAATGGAACCGGTTTTCCGTTACCGGGCCTAACCGGTCCGGGCCTTACCGGGTTTTTTTATAACCCGTGCGGGTTGGGGTTGGGGGCCAATCCAACCCCCAACTCGGTATGCCCTTACCGATCCGGGCCGGTCCGGTTAAACTACCCGGTCAACCGGTCCGGTTCCGGGTCAACCCGGACCGGTTGACAGGTTTAATTGAGACACACTGTACTGTTTGCAACCCTGCATAAAATTGCTATATACAACTGGTTGCCCTCCGTAAATGAAACTGTTGTTACTCTTGACCAAGCAACCCTACTGTACAAGTTAGGAAGAAACTACAGATTTGATCTTGGAAGCCTAAGGTTTTAAAAAAAACGAAGTCACTTGATTTAGAAGCCTATTGTATTTTTTTAAAAGATAAACGTGACTTGTTTTGAAAAGTTGTCGTGACTTGATACTACGGTTATTAGTATCTTGGGAGTTTTACATAAAAATGAGTCATTTTCTTAAAAGGTTTAAGGAACGTGGTACTTGGGTTAAATTCCCGGATTTTCTTTTAAAACGACATGTAGTGCCTTAAGTAACTAAAATGAGAGGATGTACTAATAATGTTATTAAGAAGTTAGGAGATATTCTTAACTTGCTTACGTTATGATAAGCCGGTAGCGCTTATGTTATGTATGATAGCGGTTGTCGATTTATGTATTATTATTATTATTACTATTTATGCCATGGATTTGCTACCCATGACGCGAGTGCGCGCTTGTACTCACGGGCCCACCGGTCCACGCGGGTGAAATAGTCCCATGCGAGGCGGATGACCTCATGCGGGTGAAATAGTCCCATGCGGGTGAAATAGTCCCATGCGAGGTGGATGACCTCATGCGGGTCCACAGGACCTATACGGGTGAAATAGTCCCAGGAGTAGGATTGCTTAATGATACTACGGGCGAGAGACCCTGTTTTGATCATGAGCCTCCTATTTTTATGCAGTAAGGTTTATACTTGTTACTCTCATTGTTAGTAAGGCACAACACAACGTAATTTGATTTCCATCCATGACTCCAGCTTATTTTAGACTTATGATATTATTACAGTATTTTCCAGTTTTACATACTTGGTACATATTGTGTACTGACCCCCTTCCTCGGGGGCTGCGTTCATGCCGCAGGTAGGGGTAAGCAGGTGGTGGATCCTCATTCTTAGGATTTTGCTCAGGTGTCAGAAGCTCCATTTCTCTGGAGGCTCGACTTTTGGTACGGTTCTCCCTGGTGTTGTAGATATTTGTACATTCAGGGGTATGACGGGGCCCTGTCCCGTCATAGTGTTTACACATTCTTAGAGGCCTGTAGTCCTGTTATAACTTGGGTTGTTAAGTATGTAACTGTTCAGCTTTGTTATATTTAGAGGTATCCATTTTGGGTTAGCCTGCTTATATTCTATATGGGTTCTTGTTGTGAGTTTATTTTCCGCTGGTTTTTCTCTGATGTTGTATCCCGCGGTGCCCGGTAAGGCACCGATCCACGGGTCCGTGGTCGGGTCGTGACAAAAGTGGTATCAGAGCTAGTTAATCCTCGGAAAGGGTCTACAGGCCGTATCTAGTAGAGTCTTGATTATCGGTGTGTTGTGCACCACATCTATAATCAGGAGGCTACAGGATATTTAGGATCAGTTTTCCATTCTTTCACTCTAAGATCGTGCAATAGAGCTGTGTTATAGGTTGAACTTCCTCTGACATATTTTTATGTATCAGTTATGCCTCCACGCAAGGCAACCGCGGCCCAGAAGGGCAAGGCAAATTGAGAGTCGCTAGTATGACACGTAGGTCACGAGGCACGAGCCCGCCCTTACTGAGGATGTTTGGACGGCGAAGTTCCACGACGTCGCCACCCCCAAAGAGTTCGGCAGCGGCAGCGGCCATCGAGACCGCGGTACTGAGCCCCCGCCATACACTGGGCGAGAGATGGGTTACAGAGATGGCGATTATTAGCCAGATCGTGGCTAGGCGAGGAGACAGACGGAGGCGGCGGTTCCGGCCAGTACCGTGAACCACCTCGAATCTGATAGCACGAGATCGCGAGACTTTTGAGTTGCGACCACCGAGTTCTATGGGTCTAGGCACGAGAATGATCCTCGTGAGTTTATCCGAAGCGATTCTGGATCATGAGAGTGATCAGGGCTTCGGAGACAGAGTCGGTATTATTGGGTTCACATCGGCTGCGGGATACTGCAGTTGACTGGTATGATTCATGGGAACTATCCCGGGGGGAGCATGCGCTTCCAGCTGTTTGGGACGAGTTCTCAGAGGCGTTCCTTAGCCATTTCTTGCCTCCGCAGATGAGGAGAGCTCGGGCCGATAGATTTTTGACACTGAGACAGAGTGGGCGGACGGTCCGGGAGTACAACGTAGAGTTTGACTCGTTGGCTCGGTATGTACCCGCTTTGGTAGCAGACATGGAGGACAGGGTGCACCGTTATGTCACAGGGCTCGATGATTACTTGGCAGAGAGTTGCACGGGAGTATCTCTTCAGCCGGACATGGACATTGCCCGCATGCAGGCATATGCACTTGGGTGTGAGGAACGCAGGGGCCGACGGATTGATAGGTATCAGCAGAAGAGGGCCAGGACAGCAGGGTCCTCTGGTAGTTTTCGAGGTAGACAACCTCAGCAGCAGACCGGATTTGCACCTCAGCCGGTTCAGAGCGCTCCTCCACCATCTTCCGGACGTACAGGGCATTCAGGGGCAGGACAGGGTCCTGTGGCTTTGCTTTCGGAGGACGAGTTCGGTCAATGATGAGGCCACATATACCTCGGTGTGGCCGATGCGGCGATTGCCATTATGGGGGGTGTCGTGTTCCTCCACGGGCTTGTTACACTTGTGGCCAGCAGGGCCATTTGAGGAGAGATTGTCCGACCAGAGGCGGCGGGAATGTTATGGCTCAGCCGACAGGGTCAGTGGCTGGATCTTCATCTTCGGTGGTGATGCGCCCCGGAGGGCAGGGTGTTCACGGACCAGCAGGCCGCGGCAGGGGTCGTGGTAGGGGTCCTAGTTCCAGCGGTCCTCAGACCCGCATTTATGCTATGTCCAGCCGTCAGGACCAGGAGGCATCACCAGATGTCGTCACAGGTACACTATTGGTTTCATGTTGTGATGTATATGCTTTGATAGATCCAGGTTCTACCTTGTCCTATATATCTCCTCATATTGCTGGTAGAATAGGGATAGAGCCCGAGTCCATAAAACCTTTTGAGGTGGCTACGCCAGTGGGTGGTTCGGTGGTAGCTGAGCGGGTATATAAGGCTTGCCCAGTAACTATAGACAGTCGTCAGACTCTAGTCGACTTGATAGAGTTGGATATGACGGACTTTGATGTAATTATGGGTATGGATTGGCTAGCGTCTTGCTATGCCAATGTGGACTGTAGAGAGATCGCACGATTCCGCTTCTGGTGAGCCGTTATCGAGGGGAAGGGGAATACTGCGTCGCCGAGGGGTAGGTTTATTTCTTACCTCAAGGCTAGGAAGATGGTGCGGAAAGGGTATATCTACCATATGGTTCGGGTATTTGATATCGAGGTGAGATACCGACCTTGATCGATTCGATCGTTAGAGAGTTTCGGATGTATTCCCGCACGAGCACGAGTATCCCTCCTGAGAGGGAGATTGAGTTTTGCATTGATATGTCGTCAGATACTCGACCGATATCTATTCCGCCATACAGGATGGCACCTGCTGAGTTGAAGGAATTGAAAGACCAGCTGAAAGATTTGCTGGAGAAAGGCTTTATCAGGCCAAGTGTTTCTCCCTGGGGAGCGCCAGTGTTATTTGTAAAGAAGAAGGATGGGACGCCTGCGTGTGTGTTGATTCATGATACCGAACAAGGTAACTATCAAGAATGATATCCTCCCGTGATTGATGATTTGTTTGACCAGTTGCAGGGGGCGAGGTGTTTCTACAAGATAGACCTGGGATCTGGTTATCATCAGGTGCGAGTTAGAGAGACAGATATCCCGAAGACTGCATTCAGGACCCGGTATGGGCACTATGAGTTCAGGGTGATGTCTTTCGGGTTGACCAACGCCCCAGCAGTATTCATGGATTTGATGAGCAGGTGTTCAAGCCATTCTTGGATATATTCGTTATAGTATTCATTGATGATATCTGGTTTATTCGCGCGCAGCGAGAGCATGCAGATCACTGGAGGCGGTATCGAGTCCTCCGACCGCGATTGTATGCCAAGTTCTCAAAATGCGAGTTTTGGGCCTCGGTGGCTTTCTTAGGGCATGTTATCTGGGCCGATGGTATTCGTTGATACAAAGAAAGATCGAGGCAAGACTTGGCCTGCACTCCACTACACCAACGGAGTGCGCAGCTTTGGGCCTCGCAGTTATTATCGGAGATTTGTGGAGAAGTTTGCTTCCATCTCAAGACCTTTGACTAGCCGACTCGAGCAGCTATGTTCCGGTGGACGGATGCTTGTGAGGAGAGTTTCCAGTTACTGAAAGAGAAATTGACGACCGCCCCAGTTCTTACTCTTCCAGGGGGTTTAGACGGATATGTGGTTTATTGTGTTGCGTCGGGTGTCGGGATTGGGTGCGTACTGATGCAGCACGACAAAGTTATAGCTTACACATCTCGACAGCTTAGGAAGCATGAGAAGAACTATCCCACACATGACTTAGAGTTGGCAGCGGTGATTCATGCCTTGAAGATCTGGAGACATTATTTATATGGAGTTCACGTGGATATTTACACAGACCACAAGAGTCTCCAGTATATCTTCAGCCAGAGGGATCTGAACTTGCGGCAGAGACGGTGGTTAGAGCTACTTAAGGATTATGATGTCGATATCCTATACTATCCAGGGAAGGCCAATGTAGTTGCAGACGCCCTTAGTCGCCGATCGATGGGTAGTCTGTCAGGTGTGCAGCCAGAGAAGAGGGATATGGTCCGCGAGTTACATCAGCTAGCGAGCCTTGGGGTTCGTTTG
This sequence comes from Przewalskia tangutica, assembly GCA_029844215.1. Classification (NCBI taxonomy): domain Eukaryota; kingdom Viridiplantae; phylum Streptophyta; class Magnoliopsida; order Solanales; family Solanaceae; genus Przewalskia; species Przewalskia tangutica. The sequence goes on along the minus strand of CM056731.1, from coordinate 36,315,347 downwards.
GTTGATTCTGATAGTAATGGAGTTCGGGTTCGAGAGGTTGCCGAGTCTTCCATCGTCGAGGAGGTGAAGAGGCGATAGTATGAGGATCCGATTATGGTACGGTATCGAGATGCAGCTCTTCGGGAGGAGAAAAGTCCATTTGAGGTAGCACCTGATGGGGTGCTAAGATTTGAGGGCCGGTTGTGTGTTCCCGATGTGACAGGACTTCGTCAACAGATTCTGGGGGAGGCACACAGTACTCGTTATTCTATTCATCCGGGGTCGACTAAGATGTACCATGACCTCAGATGCGTGTATTGGTGGGATGGCACGAGGACGCCATGGAGTTCGTGGCGCAGATGTCCGAATTGTCGAGTCAAGGTTGAGCACCGAAGCCCGTGGTCATTGCGAGCTATTGATATTCCGACTTGGAAGTGGGAGGTGGTAAATATGGATTTTATTACAGGGTTACCTCACACTCAGAAGAAGCATGATTCCATTTGGGTTATTGTCGACAGACTGACTAAATCAACCCATTTTCTTCCAGTCATGACGACTTTTTAGGCCGAGGATTATGCTAGACTGTATATCAGAGAGATTGTGAGACTGCACGGAGTTCCTATATCGATTATTTCGCATGCAGGAGCCCACCACGGCTAACTTTTGGAGGTCTTTCCGAAGGATTAGGACGCAGTGAGTCTCATTATCGCGTTCATCCTCGATCGACGACAGCCGAACGCACTATCCGCATACACTCGAGGATATGTTGCGGCTTGTGTTATTGATTTCGTGGGTAGCCGGAGGATCATTTACCTCTTGGAGTTTGCTTATAACAACACTACCATTCTAGTATTCGATGGCGCCACGAGGCCTTATACGAGGAAGTGCAGTCACCGATAGTTGGTTTGAGGTGGAGAAGTGCGATTAGTCGGGCGGACTTGATTCACAGCGGTGGATAAGGTGAAGCTTATCCGTGAGCGGTTATCGTCACCGTAATCGATGTAAGTCGTATGCAGATCATCGGCGTCGACACTTATAGTTTGAGGTAGATGATTGGGTCTTCCTGAAGGTGTCACCTATGAAGGGAGTGATGAGATTTGGGAAGAAGGGGAAACTTAGCCCAAGGTACATTGGGCCTTATCAGATTTTCCGTAGGGTAGGCAAGGTTGCCTATGAGTTGGACCTGCCGTCCGATCCGAGGCAGACATCCGATTTTCCGTGTCTATGTTGCGGAAATGTATTGGAGATCCATCTAGAGTGCACCCGATTTGTGATGTCCAGGTGACAGAGGGGTTATCATATGAGGAGAGTCCCATAGCGATACTCGATCGTCAGGTTAGGCGACTTCGGACAAAGGATGTGGCTTCCGTCAAGGTCTTATGGCGGAACGAGAACAGGGAAGAGATGACGTGGGAAGCAGAGGATGACATGATGAAGAAGTATCCTCACTTATTCCCTATACCTCCAGGTAACCCACTTTCCTGCTTGTTAGTTTTATTTTGGCAAATATGCTTAAGTATGTTGTGGCATGTGGAGCGTCTTTAATTGCAAAAAGAATAGTTAAGGGGGGTTTTGTCGATATTGTGATTTGAGTAAGCCTAGAAGGAACATTCGGCACGAATGTTTCTAAGGGGGGAAAATGTTATACCCCGTAGTTCTGGCCATACGTGTGAGAGCGTACGAAAGGGATTAAGACTTAAATTTTAGGAGGATAGGTTGACGGATTGTTTCGGACGAGTTTTCGGTCAACTTTGAGGCGGGTTATGACCCGTTACATTGAGATTTCCTAGGTGTTTCAAAGGTTTAGTGCGTAGTTCGTTGAGTCTAGTTTCCAACGCAACCAACCGTTCGTCGATAGGACATCGAAGTAGAAAGTTATGGGAGTTACAAGTTCGGTCTTGTGATCGGACAGAAGCGTTTGGTCGAGCCACGGGCATGGCGCCGAGATGACACAGGTGTTCGCTGAAGTTGAAGCGCGGCCGGAAAGTTCAGAGTCGGCAGAGGTTTCAGTGCGCCGGCCGAGGCGGGTTCTGCGGTTGAGTGGAAAAATCTGTTTTGTTTTAAAAAGGCCATGGGAGGGTGACAAGTGTCCCCCCATCTGATTTTGCATGTACTACTTATTGACCAAGTCTTGAAGACTTGGTCATTCTTCAAGCTCTCTCTCTCTCTAAAAAATAAAAGCTCTCCCTTCTCTTTAGAAAAGCAAGAGGAAATCAAAGCTTGAGAAAAATCTGAAAAGTGTGGCAAGAAGAAAAACTTGTTGGCAAGCTTGTAGGAGCTATTGTGGTGGTGTTTGTGGAAAGGAGGATAGCAAATTTGTTGGATTAATTTGGCTAAAACTCTAAGGTAACAATTCCTTCTCTCCTTGTTAGTTTTTGGTGTTTCATGTGAAGAAGAAAGAACTTGTAGTTGAAAATATTGCTCTTAGATAAATTGCATGTAAGAAATATGGGTTGGATATGAAAGAATTGGATGAGAAGGTTATGTGAGCATGTTGTAGCCAAAATGCTACCTTAAACTTGTTAAGTTAATTGTTATGTATTGTGGGGCAGAATTTTACACACCCAAGGTTAGGTGTGTAATCCCCTTTATATTGATTGGATTGTTGGGCCTTAAAAGGGCGTTTGGATATTAAATCCGGCCTTGATAAAGGTGGCAAAGTATGTAGAAACAAAGGAAATGCTGCCCGATTTTCCATAGAATTTAGTGGCTTTACACTTGGAATATTCTACTTTGAAACTAGAGGTTAATAAACGTATTATGGTCGTTATAGGTTGACGTATTACGTGCGGTGTTTTGGACTTAGCAAGTGGATTGACCCGAAGAGGTATGTGGAACTTTCCTACCTCTTGAGCATGAATAATTGCATCTATGTAGTACGGTAGACGTACAAAGGCTTTGGTATCCCTTACTTGTTTTAATGATGTCTTAAGTCTTAAAGTTAAGGGACTTTGAGTGTTTTTAAGTATATGATACTTGTTCTCGTTTGAATTTGTGAAAGGTAAATTGTTTTTTTTAAGGCATTAATTGCCTAAGGTTTTAAAAGAAACGAAGTCACTTGATTTAGAAGCCTATTGTATTTTTTTTAAAGATAAACGTGACTTGTTTTGAAAAGTTGTCGTGACTTGATACTACGGTTATTAGTATCTTGAGAGTTTTACATAAAAATGAGTCATTGTCTTAAAAGGTTTAAGGAACGTGGTACTTGGGTTAAATTCCCGGATTTTCTTTTAAAACGACATGTAGTGCCTTAAGTAACTAAAATGAGAGGATGTACTAATAATGTTATTAAGAAGTTAGGAGATATTCTTAACTTGCTTACGTTATGATAAGCCGGTAGCGCTTATGTTATGTATGATAGCCGGTTGTGTTGATTTATGTATTATTATTATTATTACTATTTATGCCATGGATTTGCTACCCATGATGCGAGTGCGACGCTTGTACTCATGCGGGCCCACCGGGTCCATGCGGGTGAAATAGTCTCATGCGAGGCGGATGACCTCATGCGGGTGAAATAGTCCCATGCGGGTGAAATAGTCCCATGCGAGGTGGATGACCTCATGCGGGTCCACAGGACCTATGCGGGTGAAATAGTCCCAGGAGTAGGATTGCTTAATGATACTACGGGCGAGAGACCCTGTTTTGATCACGAGCCTCCTATTTTTATGCAGTAAGGTTTATACTTGTTACTCTCATTGTTAGTAAGGCACAGCGCAACGTAATTTGATTTTCATCCATGACTCCAGCTTATTTTAGACTTATGATATTATTACAGTATTTTCCAGTTTTACATACTTGGTACATATTGTGTACTGACCCCCTTCCTCGGGGGCTGCGTTCATGCCGCAGGTAGGGGTAAGCAGGTGGTGGATCCTCATTCTTAGGATCTTGCTCAGGTGTCAGAAGCTCCATTTCTCCGGAGGCTCGACTTTTAGTGCAGTTCTCCACAGTGTTGTAGATGTTTTGTACATTCAGGGGTATGACGGGGCCCTGTCTCATAGTGTTTACACATTCTTAGAGGCCTGTAGTCCTGTTATAACTTGGGTTGTTAAGGATGTAACTGTTCAGCTTTGTTATATTTAGAGGTAGCCATTTTGGGTTAGCCTGCTTATATTCTATATGAGTTCTTGTTGTGAGTTTATTTTTCGCTGGTTTTTCTCTGATGTTGTATCCCAAGGGTGCCCGGGGTAAGGCACCAGTCACGGGTCCGTGGTCGGGTCGTGACAATTTTCTTGCTAAAATCATACTAATCCGTAGCCCGGAACCAAACAAACCCTAAACTAAAGCCCGATTGAGATAATTTTGCTCTCTCTTTTTAATTTCTTTTGTATTATGTGTTAATGTTCTAATTCTCATGTTGTCTATTCTGATTTTGGTAATTTCTTGAATTGGTTGAGACGAGGGATTTGTTAAAGGTTTTAAAGCTTTTTTATGTTGGAAATTTGTGGCACTGATTAAATAATTATCTTCTTGATTTACTGTTAGTTTGGTAATTTTTGAACTATCAAGATAGTCAGGATTGGGGTTGTGCTCAAGATAGTGAGAAACAACGACATTCCTCTTTTTTCTTGATTTATTGCTTGTTGCTTTTGTAGAATAGTGTAATTCTCATATATATACTCTATCACACCCCCTCAGTTGGAGCGGGAGGAGGACGGACGCTCAGACTGGATCTGAAGTCAAGGAACATCTGTCTCGAAAGTCCCTTAGTAAAAATATATGTGTACTGATAGGAAGAAAGAACATGTAACACTCAAATATGGCCCATGGCAACTTTCTCAAAACAAAATGAATATTCATCTCAATATGTTTGGTTCGCTGGTGCTGAACCGGGTTATGAGCCAGGTAGACAACAGATATGTTATCACATTAGATAATAAATGTCTTACATAAGGGACAATGAAACTTAAGAAGTACGTTTCTGAGCCAACAAATTTTGGCAACAACGTTCGCAACGCCTCTATATTCTGCTTCTGCACAGGATGGGTGGTGGAAGCGTTGAGTTTTGAGTCGGAATACTAGCATTATGTATTACGTTTCGAATGATAGGGGAAGTGTCCTGATCATCAAGAAAGCCGTAATCAGTGACTTGAAATTTTTAGATGTTTGCAAATGGGAAAATATTCTCCTCGAATGTGAGATGGCGATAGATTGGGATTTTATTTGTGGAAAAATCATATCATAAGTACTCCTCTATGGTTCGACGGATAATGTAAGAAGATGAAAAGGGTAGTCCTAGGTACCAATTTGTGAGGGAACGTGGAGGCGAGATTCGGGTAGCATAGACAACCAAAAATCTGACGGTGATTATAAGAGGGAATTCGACGGAAGAGAATTTCAGTTGGAGTTTTATTTTGAAGAGTTCGTGTTGGTAATATTAAGGAGGTATGCCGCCATGTGTAAGGCGTACACCTAAAATGAAGGGGGTGGAAACATGGAAGAGCATTGTGCGTATCTTATTTTTGATGGCGCGTAAGATTCTTTCAACTTTACCATTTTGAGGAGAGGTATGGGGGCACGAAAATCGAACACCATGTCGTGGTCCGCACAAAATTTATGCAAGGGAAGGTTTTCAAACTTCCAGTCGTTATCACATTGAAACGTTTTGATGATCTTCTCAAATTGTGTTTTAACATATGCTTGAAATTCAAGAAAAAATGTGTAAACTTGTGACTTAAAATTTAGAGGATAAACCCAAAGAAAGTGAGAGAAATCATCCAAAATACCAAACAATATTTGTGACCCAGTTTTCTAGTAATAGGAGATGTCCATAAATCTGCAGCAATAATAACAAAAGGAGAAAATGTTACACTTAATGAAGATTGAAAATGAAGTCTAACATGCTTTTCTAAAGGACAAAAGTAGCAAGCGTGGGTAAATTTCCATTTATTACACTGAATGAAATTATGACTTCTAAGAAAACTAAAAATTGGTGCTCCCGGATGCCCGTGTCTACTGTGCCAAGTTGGTGGAGAAATTGTAGCTAGAGAGGTTGGTGGATTGACACTTGCAGCGAAATTAGATGGGAAAGGATATAGGTCCCCACACTATTGCATCTTGTAAGAGTTGTCCCCGTACGTAGGTGTTATACCCCGTATTTCCAGAGTATGTACGTAAGGACGTACGTAGAAAGTTTGGGCTTTAAAGTAAGGCTTGGCCGATTTTATTTGTGCACAACACCCGGTTAGAGTCGTTTTTCGACGAAACGTTTCCACAGCTTTCGTAGGGAAAATTCCGGCTATGTCATTTTTAATTTTTGCGGATTTTTCCGAGAGACGAAACATTTTAGACCAACAAGAGGGCGACATTTGTCACCCTCTCATTGGATAGGCTTGGGCGGTCAAGGGTGGACGAATTGGGTGAGTTTTTGTCAAGTAGTAGGTAGGATATTTTGGTGGTAGATGGATAAGGTGCACTTGGCATGATCTTGGCCCTACACTTGCTATGCACTTGGCATGATCTTGGCCATTGGTTGGCCTTTGCTAGACCTATAAATACCCCCCTTTGGAAGACTTCTTCATCCATTCCAAATATTTCCTAAGTGTTAAAAATCCTCCCTCCCTTTGTGTGGTGTTTCGTCCAACACCTCTCCCCCTTTGAGAAGGCCCCCTCGAGAGTACCCACTAGTGGGGTAGGCGAGGGTATACACCCACTTGTGGTGTTGTCTCGTATTTATACCCCCTCTTGGTAGAAATACTCTCAAAGTATTGTTATAATGCCCAATTACCTTAGCCGTATACCTTGTAGTTTTCCAAGGTTATACTTATCTGAAAATCCCGTAAATACTATTATACTTCCCTTCACTACAAACCGAAACCACTAAGGAAAATCTCCATAGTTAGTTGGAGTATTAAGTAGAAGTTGGTTAGAACTTCTAAGGGTGGTTTGGAGGCGGGTTGGAGCGCCTTGGAGTTGGAGCTAAACGTTGCCCGGGATCGACTTTATACTTGGATAATTATGGGCTTATCGAGGTAATTATCTTGTCCCTATTGTAATTGGAAATTACATGTTGTTAGAATATATAGTTGAAGTATACTATATATAGAATGAACGTAGTTATCAGCAATGTCTTTTGACTTAAGCTGAATAATAAGAAACCTTTTCGAAAGAAAGTCTTGAATCGTAATTATATAGGTGTATTCTGATGAGACTTGTGTAGCTTTTCCGTGAGGTAAAATTGTGCGTCCGGATTAGGCGTATAACCCCCTGGTTGGCTTGGTAGCGGCCGATAGAGAGGAGATTTCTGTTTGTTGCGGGAGGTCTTCTTGAATTTTACGTAGAATGTTCTCTGAAGAGACCCAAATGTTAATAAGCGCCTTGTGGCCTTATAGGTGGAAGTACTATGCGTGGCGCGATCTACTTGGCTTAAGGAGTAGCTGGCGGTTTGAGGTACTTGGAGCGTTTTGCTATTAGTCGATAATCGTCGCGAGGTATGTGAACCTCTTCCTATCTCTTCTAGCAGGATATGTGTGTAACTATGTAAATGCGGTAGACGTCATACGTGTTAAATGTATTTGATTGGTCTAAAACATAAAGTGTTATAACGGCTTTATGGGAAGTTGGTTATAACGACTTTATGTATGTAAGAAAATACTTGTGGTTTTAAAAGGTAATCGATTTGAACTATAAGCGTGGTTATGTGATAATAAAGAACTTGAAGTATTTCAAAAGATTTTTGAATCATTTTGAAAGAAGAGTAATACTTGGTTTTTGAAAACTTAAGAGTTATACTAGCTTTATGGGAAGTTAGGTATAACGACTTAAGAATGTTTTACTGAGTTCGGAAATCAGAATGTGTATCGACAAACCACTGCAGCGTTAATAAAAGGAAATGTTTTGACAGATTAAGTATTATAAAACCGAGAGAAACTTCCATCTGCATAGAAGCTAAGATGAGACAAAATGATATTTCCTAGATCATGGCTGCTGTAATAAGATTGTTATAAACAAGAATATCCTACTCACATATAAGGCTTATGTTTCTCAGATGGTTCAAAAGAGAATTATATTCTTAAATGAATAAGACTATGAACTACGAAACCTTTCTAAAATAAGAAACGTGAACATTTGAAATTAGGCAAACTTGGACGTTTGGAAAATAATGTTGTTACTTGATTTTACAAAGGTAAGTGTTTTGATTTACTTCAAAAGATAATCACTCTATTTTCATATACTACGTGTATTGTGTGGTTTTGTGAAAGTAACGTATCTTTTAAGAGTTAATGTATGAAGTACTTTGGGGATAAAAACCCGATCTTGTTAATCATATAGTAGAAAGTACCTTGTGTATATAACTTGATTATGTTGGTTTGTGATTGCCTTGTAATACTTTCTTGTTGATTTGTTAAGTAAACATGCTAGGATGCTACGTGTGATAGTATCTTGTGATGTTAGTGTAAAGGGGTTTCCCCTCGACTGCGCTTAAAGTTGTTTGACTCTCAGCCGTTATGTTGGTATTGTACCACTCACCTTGACTTGTTTCGGAGGTTGCCGCCTCCGTCGGGGTAGACTCGGTGATGCAGGACCATGATTCGAGAATACCTCATGCGGGTCCGGGGATCCATGCGGAACTACGGAGTTCGGGTTAGTTTGCGGCCGCGTGGTCACGCGGTCTTTGTGGCTACGCGGATCGCGAGTCGGGGCGATGCCGTGGAGTAGCTACCCTCGATGCGAGGAATACCTCATGCGGGCCTATGAGGTTGGCCTATGCGGAGCTGCGGAGAGTTCGTGGCTAGACGCGCATCCGAGATCGCGGCGAGTGACCAGCTTTGATCATGTGACGGTCTAGACAGATATCATGATACAGTTTATGACCCTGTTAGTACTGTGGGTGTTAGTAGTCGGCTATGCCTTCGTACTTACCCTGTACGGTTCTATTAGGACACAGGTGGGACCTGGTGTTCATGTGTATTCCTTGATGCTTTTATATCATAGACTGCCGGCAGTGAGGAAGGTATTCCACGGGCATGATTGATGTTGTGGCGTGAGACCCATAGTTATATTTGAGTGATGACTTTGAGGCGTGAGTCACGACTTGACATATCGCTTATTTATTGTGAATCGTAGTTTGGTTATCATACATGTCTCCGCTTTATATAGACTACTATGATTTCATTTACGATTTATTTTGATTTCACATACTCGACTGTTGTCTTGACCTCCTTGAAGTGCGTTCATGCCGCAGGTAAAGGTACACCAGTCGTTGATCCTCGCTCTTAGGGTCACAGTGCAGCGTTTGGGAAAGCTCCGTTTCTCGGTGGCTTGTCTTGGTATAGTCCCGTGTGTTGTAGGTGCTACATTCGTGGTATGACGGGGCCCCGTCCGTCGTTGTTGTCATATCATTCGTAAGTGCAGTAATCTTGTTGTGGGCAGGGTTTGTAAAAAGGATTAAACTGTTCATGTTGAAAGAGTTGTTGTTTATATATATATGCCGAAAGGCAAGTTTTTCTCAGATTATTGTTTCATATTTCATAATATGTCTTGTATCGTATTATGTTCCGCTGATTACTCTGATGTTGTATCACTAGGGTGCCCGGGTTAAGGCATCAGTCACGGGCCCGGGATCGGGTCGTGACAGTAGGTCCTTCACAAAAAAAATAAAAGGGTCAAACTCATAGATACGAAATTATCACGAGTAAATTTCCTACAGAGATTAAGTTTATAATGATGTTAGGAGCATATAGGACATTTTTAGGGTAAAGGGTGGTGATGTGGTTGTGTTTGAGTGGTGGCGTGGCCCTGAATTGGAATGCGACTGTCATTGCCAACCAAAATAAATTGAGGATTGTTCAAATTAAATAGGTGAGGAAGTTTATTAGAGTCGCGAGTGAGGTGGGATGTGGCACCTATATCCATGTACCATGCAGCGTCGGCCAACTGGAGATTCATAGTGTTGTAAGTCTGACTAAGTTCGGCGGGGGTCATGAGACTGTAGGACTGTTGTTGGATCGTGGAGAAGTGGGTGTTGTTGGGCCGTGTAGCATGGGCCTAGAGGTAGTCCCAGGGTGCTCGACTACTAGCATTTTTCGGTGTGCTGGATCGGGAGTGTAGGATACGGTAAAGGTGGTGAGTCCTAGTTCCCGGGGTTGTGGGTTACGACCATGGGCCACAGAATTGGGTTGGCCCACTAAGATGGGTATTGGGCCGACTGTGTCTATCCGCTAGATTTGGATTTTCTACCATGACCTTTTCCCTTGTCGTCACCTTAATTTCCGCGGTCGTAGCCCCTTCCGCCTTCTCGGCCACTAAGTTGAGGTTGGTGGTCTATGGGTTGTAGATGTGTTGGAGGTTGGCGGTATGTCAACCGCCAAAGCATGTTGAGTGTGTTCGTCCTATTTGGCTCGTCTGGTCTCCTTCAACAACAATTGTGAACATGCATTGTTGAAGCCAGGAAGGGGATCAATTTATTGGATCATCGTCGCAAATGTATCGTTGTTAGGCGTATGTTGTATACGCTTTTGAGTCATTTTTAGTTAGTGTTTTTCCCATTTTCGTTTAAATAAGTGTCTTGTTAGGGTCGTTTTCCTTTCTTTTGAGTCACATCGGTTCAAAAAGGCAAAATGGTGAAAAAAAGCAAAAAGTTGGCATAAAAGGTGAGTCCCGAATAAAAAAGGACGGAAGTTGACAATTCAGGACAAAAGACTGCAGCACCGCGGTGCCATTCATACAGAACCGCGGTGCCATAATTACTGAGAGGCTGCAGGACTTTCGGCACCGCGGTGCCGAGGCGTGAATTTTCATATCCGAATTGGCCAAGGGCAGAAGGGTCCATAGGGCATGAAATTTGCAACATACTTAAGCCCTAGGGATTAGTCTAGTTAGGGAGGTTGGACATTCTATCACACAACACAACTGAGGGCAGATTTGAAGCTACAATTGGAGACCTAGTTTTAAGTATTTTCTTTTCTCTTTCTTTTATTTCAGTTTATGTTGGATTGTAATTTAGTTCTTGAAATGACAATGTTTAAGAGCTAATTACTTTAGTAGGGTTTTCCATCGAATCTTCTTGAAACTCTTTCATATAGTGAATGCATTAGTTAATTGATTTCTTCTTCAACTTTATTAAGATCAATTCAATATTGTTTTGATTGCTTGATAATTAATTAGCCATTAATTGTCATAACTTATATGATTTCGAATCAAGAACCGAGATGAGAGATTTCAATATGCTGTAATTGAATAGACATAGGTTAAAATCGTGGACGAAAGTACTCCGATACTTGTGTAGTAATTAAGGTTACTGTTCTTAATCCTCCTGTGTGGTAAAATTTATCATAGAAATATAGAAGGTTTCTGCACAAGGTTGAGCTCTCATATATCCTAACCGGAATATGATGACAAACTAGTTAACCTGCTATCTTAATAAGAAGAAGAATCATTAGCATTGCATTAACACGTGAAAGAGTGGATAGTTGAGGAGATTGGAAGTCATATTCCCTTCATAACTGTTATAAACCCAAAGTTTAATCATCTTTAGTTTATTTCCTGCAATAGTTTTAACTATTAGTTATAAATCCAAAACCAAAGAACGTCAATCAAATAGAAACCATAGAATAGATAATCGGTACTTGATAACCAGTCTCTGTGGACGATATTCGGTCTTACAGACTATATTACTTGGAACGATACGTGCATTTGCGTGAGCATTTGTAAAATCGCTAACAAATATTTAGCCCCGTTGCCGGGGACTGACGTACTTTCAATATTGATCTATCTGTTCTTATTTCTACTTTCGTTTTTATTTCTATTTTACTTCTTTATTTTAGAACATTTTGTCGTGATCTGTTTTCTCATTTTTGATCACTTGCGGGAAGGACAAGGTAATTGCTGATCCTTTGTACAATACAACAATGTAGGGAATGATGAGCTACCGGCTGCAGAGAGGAGCCTAGGGGACTATGTATTGCCTACAGTTACAGGGGTGCAGACTTGCATCAGGCTCCCAGTAATATGAGCCAACAATTTTGAGATCAAACCTGCTATTTTGAGTATGGTGCAGAACACAGTCCAGTTTGGAGGGTTACCATCTGAAGACCCACATATGCACATTGCAAATTTCCTGGAGTTGTGTGTCACATTCAAATACAATGACGTTACTGATGATGTCATTCGGTTGAGGCTTTTCCTCTTTTCACTCAGGGACAGAGCAAAGGTTGGTTGAATTCCTTGCCCACAAACTCCGTCTTCACATGGCAGGACCTAGCTCAGAAGTTTTTAGCCAAGTTCTTTCCACCATCAAAGACAGCAAGGCTTAGGGGAGAATTGAATAATTTCTATCAGATGGATGGAGAGTCATTATACGATGATTGGGAGCGTTTCAAAGATTTATAAAGAAAGTGCCCACACCATGGTTTTGAGCAGTGGAATTTAGTTCAAAATTTCTATAATGGTTTGAGTGGGACTACCAGGACGATCATTGATGCAACAGCAAGTGGCACCTTTATGAGAAAAACAACACATGAAGCTTATGATTTATTGGAAGACATGGTCACGAACAATCACTTGCCAGATGATAGAGGAACAGGTAACAGAAGAGCAGTTGGGGTTCATAAGCTAGATGTCATCACTGCACTGAATGCACAAGTTGCTCTCTTGACTAAGCGACTCGTGAGAATACCATGTCGATAAAGCGGTCAGATCTGGCAGTTTGTGAGATTTGTGGGGGTCCACACACCTTCGATAGATGTCCAACAACTATTCCCAACAACATCTCAATGGAGCAGGCTCAATGTTAGGCTGTGGGAAATTTTCAGAGGTCCTCTAACAATGCATTCTCCAACACATATAATCAGGGGTGGAGAAATCACCCAAAATTTTCATGGAAGAATGACCAAGGGCAGCAACCACAGTTTCAGGCCTCATCTTCACAGCAGTTCAGCCCACCAGCCCCACAAGAAAAGCCAGATGACATAAAAGCAGCACTGTTGACCTTAGCCAACTCTCAGACTCAATTCATGGCGGAAACCATGTCCTCAATTTCAGCCTTGGCCAGTACCCAGACACAATTTATGACAAAGACCAAGCAGTTCATGACAGAAACAAGATCCTCTATTAGGAACTTGGAAACTTAGATGGGGCAGTTGGCAGAGAAGTTGGATGGCAGACCTCAGGGGGCTCTCCCCAGTAATACAAGGATGAATCCAAGAGAACAATGTCAGGAAATCAGTTTGAGAAGTGGGAAGCAATTAGAGCAGATTGGATCCCAGTCAGTGGTAGAAAAGACAGCTGAGGTAGAAAATGAGGGGGTTACTGATGACCACTTTATTTTAGAGAAGGATCCACCGACAGTAATGAGGGAATATGCAGACAGAATTCCTTACCCTCAAAGACTACAGAAGAAGTCCTTAGACAAGGAGTTTTCTAAGTTTTTAGAGATCTTCAAAAAGCTTCATATCAATCTCCCGTTCATTGAAGCTTTGGAGCAAATGTCAGCTTATGTAAAGTTCATGAAGGATATCCTGTTTAAGAAGAGGAAGCTAGAAGACTATGAGACAATAGTGCTGACAGAGAAGTGCAGTGCTATCTTGCAGAAGAAACTTCCCCCTAAATTGAAGGATCCAGGGAGTTTCACCTTACCTTGCACTATAGGAAATGTGACATGCAAGCAAGCCCTATGTGACTTGGGGGAAGGTGTCAACCTTATGCCCCTTTCTGTTTTTAGAAAGCTTAGTTTGGGGGAAGCAAGTCCAACAACAGTCCATTTGCAACTAGCTGATCGCTCTATTGTGCACCCTAGAGGAATAATTGAAGATGTGTTGGTAAAGGTGGGCAAATTCATCTTGTCTGCTGACTTCCTCATTCTTGATATGGAGGAAGATGAGATGATACCAATGATCCTTGGGAGACGATTCCTAGCCACAGGGAGGGTATTGATTGATGTTGAAAAAGGAGAGCTAAAACTCAGAGTTCAAGGTGACGAGATGACCTTTAAAGTGTTCAAGCCACCACCTGAGCCAGAGATGACCTTCAAGTTATGGATAAATGTTATGCTATTGGGATAGTTGACAAGGTTGTGCCTGATAAAAGCCTCACGAGTACTAATGCTCGAGGGATACCATTAAAGCAAAGTGTAGAACCTGTGAGTAAGGCCAAGGAATGGTGAAAAATGGTAAATGCTTCTGAAAATAACACTGTTAAATAGAAGAGGAGGAAGAGGAAGCGATTGGTGCTGAGATGGTTATGTGAAGGGGATACTTTACCCCCTTGATTTAGTAAGTGAACTGCGTCCGGCTAAAAGACGTTAAAGACAGCGTTACTTGGGAGGCAACCCAATGTTTTAATTATGATATTTCAATTTTTGGTTTTAAGTTTGTTTTAGTTTAACTTGAACAGTCTCACTTGATGATATTTTTGGGTTGTGTTGTGATGACAGGTGAGGAAGTCGGAGACTAAGCACGAAGAAAAGGGTGGAAAGCACATAATCGGGTCGGCACTGCGGTGCCGAGGCGCGATTTCAGAAAAATGAAAAGCCCTAAAGTCCCCAATCCTTCCCACTTTCACACAAACCCTTCCTCTCTCTACAGCAATGAAAATACCTCTTCCCCCCACCTAAAACTTCCCACAAATTCACCCAAATCCTTCCAACTCATACATACCATCACCACCCAAAACTCTCAGCATCTTTCCACAGCATCATTCTTCTACTTGGATCAAGGAAGCGGTGAAGAACAACCACTTAAAAAGGTGACCTTCATCACTGTTCTTGAGATTTAAAGGTTAGTGGAGAGAATAGCTTGTAGACTTGGGTGTGGTACGGGCTGCGTGTTATTGGTGTTGTGAGGGTGATTGTTGCTAGGGTATGTGTTGTGTTGTGGAATATTGATGTGGGAGTTTGTGATTTTAGGGTTAAGTGTTGTTGTGTAGTGTTGATTCGTGGTGTATTGCTGCTGTGGTCTGATTTTGCTTGGTTATTGTTGCTGTGTGGAGTGAGAGTTGTTGGGAAACCTCAAGGAAACGCTGCCGAAAATTTTCCACCAACCCCCACAATGTCCTCTAGAAAACGAACCGCCAGAGCTTCCCCATCTTCATCAGCTCCAGAATATGATGTTACTCGATTTACCAACAAACAAGCGGAAGATCGATATAACAAAATAAGCACTAGAGCATTGATACCAGAGAGAGGCATGGACTACCAGACCATGCCATTTGATGATGATGATTACTACGAGCCCATTAGGGCCATGATCGAGGCGAATGGTTGGAGAAGGTTCACCAATACAGAAAGGATTCCACTTCGGAACACTAGCCTTGTGAGGGAATTCTATGCTAATTATCCTGAGCAAAAGGATGGGAGATGCTTTGTTAGAGGATGATATATGCCCGTGAGTTCTGAAATAGTTAATGCGCTACTGAGGACCTATGATGTTGAGGACCAAGGTTATAACCCGCAACATTTCAGAAGTTGGTTGAGAGACGTCAACCACATCATGTGGACACAGTTGCAGCAGTTTTATGCTACCCAGGCGCCGAATTCAACATTTCTCGTAACGGGTCCAGGCGACTTGCCCGATGTCAATTTAACAGAACAGTCAGAGGATGGCTATATTTCATTAGTGCTCGCTTGATTCCGTCAACTTATTTTACCAATGTGCCTACAAACAGAATCAAGCTCATCTATGGAATCATGTCGGGCAAGACAATTGATGTTGGGAGAGAAATAGTGCAGAGCATAGGGGAAATTAGCAGGTTGGTTACTACTGGCGGACTGGGACATGGGTCACTCATTTCTGCCTTATGTGCTAGGCATGGAGTCCCAACATTCGCCACAGATATTCTCGAGAAGAGTCAACCTCCTGTGACCTACAGTTTAGTGCACTATTTCCTTGACCCCACTCCAAGACCAGAAGCAAGGAGAGGGGGCCCAGGAGCAGCAGACGCAACAACCATGGATGAAGAAGAGCCTGAGGCAGCTTCACACGATGAAGCAGGCGGAAGCAGCCACCATCCTCTCCTGTCCTTGAAACCTCCAATGTCAATGATGGAGCAGCTGCTCCTAAATCAACAAAGGATGCTGCAAAACCAAGAGAACATGATGCAGAATCAACAGAAAATGATGCAAAACCATCAACACCTGACCCAGCGTGTTGATGGTTTAAGTTCCATGTTCACCCAATGGTCAATGCAGTATCTGTCGCCACCACCACCATTTTGAGCCACTATTGTCTGTAAGTCGTCCCTTTATTATTTTTGAATCGTTACACATTTGGGACAATGTGTCGTTTAAGTTTGGGGGTATTTATTTTATTTTTGTGTTTCTATTTTTGAGTCGTTTTGATTGAGTTTTTGTGTCTTTTATTGTGTCTATGAGTCAATTTTTTTTATGATCATGAATGTTGTAGTTGCTGAAAACGCCTAGTAAACTAAGTGGGATAATGTAATGCAATTAGAAGCTAAAATATGTGTGCTCAAGTTAGATATGTCAAAAATTCATGAAAATCTAATTCGTTGGGATATTTGTGCTTAGCTTATGCGTTGTCAATTGAAAATATCTATGAAGTCTGCTTGCTTGTTATTTGAGGCGAAATAGTTAGTATGTACATGTTTAGGGAGATGACTCAGACATTTCTTTATAGCCTTTCTTACCATTCATTACCTACCTTGCAATAAATTGTATCCTTAGTCAGCTCCGTTGAGCCTAAAATAAGTTATTTCTTTGACACTCTATGATTCTCTTGTGTGCCATAAGCAGTAATTGAAAATTTGGGATGAAGAAGTGTGAAAAATAAATATCAAAAGAGAGTGAAAAATTGATGCACCCCAATGAAAAATAATGCAAAAGCTTAAGTTTGGGGGTGCCTATGTGAATGTGTTTCATACTCTCAAAAAGAGAAAATGGGAGTGATATGTATGAGCTGAGAAAGAATACAAAAAGAATGACAAAATGATTGAATGAGAAAAACGCTTATGGTACGTAAATTGAGCCTAAATGCCTACTCTTACCTACCCCTGCCTAAACCTACATTACAACCCTGAAAAGTCCTGAAGATCTCTAATATGTATGTCTATGATTAGTGGAGAATAGCAATTAAACAGGCTCATAGAACTAAATGAAATTGACATGCATAGGGTAGGTGTTCATGCTTCCATTAATTATGATTGAAATAAATTTGCGAAATATATGGCTTGAAATTCTAGATTGCTATATTCATGCTACATATGTTCCAACATATTATTCCAACTGACGTTCATGTTTTCTAAGTAACCTTGTGCAGCTGCTTGATTTGAGTCTTTGAGTCTTTTTTATTTTGTTTTTGTTTTGGTCTTTGCTCGAGGGCGAGCAAAGGTTAAGTTTGGGGGTATTTATTAGGCGTATGTTGCATACGCTTTTGAGTCATTTTTAGTTTAGTATTTTTCCCATTTTCGTTTAAATAAGTGTCTTGTTAGGGTCATTTTTCTTTCTTTTGAGTCATAACGGTTCAAAAAGGCAAAATGACAAAAATGAGCGAAAAGTGGACATAAAAGGAGAGTCCCGAGGAAAAAAGGACGGAAGTTGGCAATTCAGGACAAAAGACTGCAGCATCGCGGTGCCATTCATACAGAACCGCGGTGCCATAATTACTGAGAGGTTGCAGGACTTTCGGCACCGCGGTGCCGTTCTGCAGAACTGCGGTGCCGATGAGTGAATTTTCAGATCCGAAATAGAATTGGCCAAGGGCAGAAGGGTCCATAGGGCATGAAATTTGCAACATACTTAAGCCCTAGGGATTAGTCTAGTTAGGGAGGTTGGACATTCTATCACACAACACAACTGAGGGCAGATTTGAAGCTATAATTGGAGACTTAATTCTAAGTATTTTCTTTTCTCTTTCATTTATTTCAGTTTATGTTGGATTGTAATTTATTTCTTGACATGACAATGTTTAGGAGCTAATTACTTTAGTAGGGTTTTCCATCGAATCTTCATGAAACTCTTTCATATAGTGAATGCATTAGTTAATTAATTTCTTCTTCAACTTTATTAAGATCTATTCAATATTGCTTTGATTGCTTGATAATTAATTAGCCATTAATTGTCATAACTTATATGATTTAGAATCAAGAACCCAGATGAGAGATTTCAATATGCTGTAATTGAATAGACATAGGTTAAAATCGCGGACGATAGTACCACGATACTTGTGTAGTAATTAAGGTTACTGTTCTTAATCCTCTTGTGTGGTAAAATCTATCATAGAAATATAGAAGGTTTCTGCACAAGACTGAGCTCTCGTATATCCTAACCGGAATATGATGACAGACTAGTTAACCTGCTATCTTAATAAGAAGAAAAATCATTAGCATTGCATAACACGTGAAATAGTGGATAGTTGAGGAGATTGGAAGCCCTATTCCCTTCATAACTGTTATAAACTCAAAGTTTAATCATCTTAGTTTATTTTCTGCAATAGTTTTAATTATTAGTTATAAATCCAAAACCAAAGAACGTCAACCAAATAGAAACCATAGAATAGATAATCGGTACTTGATAACCAGTCTATGTGGACGATATTCGGTCTTACAGACTATATTACTTGGAACGATACGTGCACTTGCGTGAGGATTTGTAAAATCGCTAACAATCGTACTCACCCTTCGGCAAACCATTGATAAGTTGTAAAACCATATTTGTTTCAGAAATCAGGGTGCTAATATTAGACAATTGATCGACAACCAATTTTAGTTGTTTACAATAGTTTAACATATTGGAAAAGTTCTCAAGACCAGTGTTGTTGAATTGTTCCTCTAGGTAGGTGGCACGAGTATGTTTGTTGCCTTGAAAGATTTCCTCTAGTCGTGTCCATAATTCGTGAGTCGAGACATCTGTCTTCATAATAGTATGAAGCAAATCCTTGGATATGGTGTCATATATCCATTGTTTGACGATAACATCAAGTCGCTCCACGTTGGATTGTCACCGTCGGGTGGACGAGGGGTCGTGGCATCGATATGATCAAGGACGTTGTAAGCACAAGGATGTATTTGAAATAATTCGACCCACGATGAGTACTGTCCATTCTGTTGATCAAGAACTAAAGGGATAAAGTTTTTATGTTCATTACGGCAAAAGTCGGATGAAAGGTGTTGGGAGGGGTGGAATGAGGAGGAGAATGTGTGATATCGTGGGTGGAGAAGGAGTCGACGGTAGAAGCCATGATGATGGGTTGTCAGCGGTTAGCGGCGTGAGAAGAGAGGCGCCAAAATTAGGGTAGAGATGAGGCTAGGTTTGGCCTCTGATACAATGTAGAATAATGTAATTCTCCTTGTTTGGAGTTTTCTCATTAATACAATATATATATATATATATATAGGTGTTTACCATTCTAATCCTAATCGTATGAGAATGTTGACTTTATATAATTACACTAAAATAATAATTACAAAATATATATCAGTTTTTTCTATACAACATACAAAAGTTTTTTATTTTATCTTTGCAAAAGCAGTTCTGCAAAAGAATTGAAAGCTATGATTTTAATTTCGTCCGTTAAAGTTGGACTACATAATTTTAATTTTCATTGTTTCTTAGATTTAATCGATACATCGCCTGATAATTGCTAACCCGATATCGAACCAACCGATATCATATCAATTGACTAGCGAATTAGTACATTTAAAAGAGGTAACCGATAATCAACCCTAATTGGAAGTGGAAAAAATACTGGTATATATATACTGTTAGATTAGAGTATCACCCAAGAAATCAAAATTTCAGAATATTCCGAGTTTGCCCTCTGAAACAGTTATAAGTACGTACCCAGATTTGATAGCTGTTCATACTCACTCATCAGTCACACTCTTCTCCACTACTCCTTCTCTCTCCCTTGATACATTTTCCTTGCTTATCCCAAAATGGTTCTGGAAATCTCTCTAATCGACCTACAGAAGGAAGACAAAGAATACAACGACCCTAAATGGGTCTACGATGCATACAATGTCTATGTCGGTGACCACCGTATCCTCACCATTATCACCGACAGCTACAAAACCACCACCAAATGGTTCAACGAGTTGCTCAACAAGACCACTCCTAACAACAAACATGGCTGTATTGTGGTCTCAGTCTTCGTCGACCGTGATCCTGATAGGTTCCACTACAACTGGGACCAAAAGAAAGGTGACGATGAAAAACCCTACGACCTTCTTCAGGTTTGCACTGGTTCTCAATGCTTACTCTATCGTCTCCCTTACGATAACGATGATCGTATTCCCAAGGCTATGAAAGACTTCTTCGCTGATCCTAGGGTTATGGCAGTTGGTGTGAAAATGCGTGGTGTTATTAATAGGCTTGAGATTGATAATGGGATAACCTTTGCTAACCCTGTTGATGTTAACAAATTAGCAGTGAAAGGTTTGAATAGAGATGATTTAGATCTACTTCGTTATGACCTTGATCGTTTAGCTAAGGCAGTGTTGGGAAAACACTGGGATGTGATGAGACCTGTAAGGAAGTTACAGTGGTTTCTACCAATGGGACGTTGGTGGAGGGATGAGCTAAATCCTGAGAAGGTTAAATATGCTACTGTGGATCCTTATTTGTGTTTTATGATTAGTTTAAGAATATTGGAAGGGATGGATGATGAGTGGTATCCGGAGCCTCTTGAGGAGTTCCTGCTGAAGAAGAAGAAGAAGAAAAATAAGAGTAAGAATAAAAGGAAGAAGAAATTTTAATTGTTCATACAGACTTAAAATTTGTTTAGTCATTAATCTCTAGTCCTAAGGCAAAATATTGTCATTAATGTAGTAGTGTTACTTTTCTGTTGTTTCTGCCATTACACTTGTGTGTTTGCTTGTTTTCTGTTTTCTATTAATGATGAAGATTTTTACTGGAAATATAATATAGTTGAACGACTCTGAGAAGATTAAGATGTTGATCTTATTAGCAGTATTTTTGCTTTGTTTATCATATAGTGCTTCAAATTCGGATGCAATAAATGTTGAAGTTATTAACTAATTTACTATATGATATGATGGTTGATATCAAGTTAAATGTCATTAGAAACTAATTACAGCCTTACTCTAATTAAGAAAAAAACTGCACATTAATTCATTCGGTATAGCATGAAAGTGGGAATTTGTTAGATATTTAACGTGAACTTAATGGCGTGATAGTAGTGGTGGTTCGCATACGGTTCAATCTGTTACGACGGCAGTAGGCTGCAGTGTGCAGATGATATGATAACGACACGTGTCAGTCACTATCGTTTTACCCTTATTAGCTATATCTTTTTGGCCAAAAATCACTTGCACCAATAATTGGAATAGAGGATTCATATTTTTTGTTTTTTTCTTAAAAAAAAAAAAAATTTATGTTATTTCGTACTATACAAAAAGATCGCAGTCGATAATGATGAGTGACATTGCATCTTCGGCCTGAACCAATGAATCCCTTAGATATGATGCAAAAGGGCTTTTGTTCTATGAGATTTCTCTATGAAAAATATGAATTGGAGTTTGAAGAAGGGGGAGGGAGAAGGAGCCCTTGATCCGTAGGAGAATTTATTCAATCACATAGTTTGGGCTCCTAGAATATGGGGACTTTCTATTTAATTGTATCGAAAGGCCCAATAAATTGAAATTTTCCTATTGGTCAAGGTCATTTTGGGGCAAGCGGATCATTTATGATGAAGAGGATGAGCTTCAAGAGAATGATTTGGGGTTCTTGCAGAGTGGAACGGGGAGATTTGCACAAATAACTTTTAAGAAAAAAATACTGTTAAATTTTTATTTAATGGAATGGCTAAATTTATACTAATAGAAAAATCATCCAATTACGTGTGAAGTTTGGTTCACTAGATTGAAAGAGAGAGAAATAGAGAGTCCTCAAAAAAGGCCATATGATGCATACCAGTACAGTACTGTTCTATTGTAGGCCTTGGCACTGTGGGCCTTCTTTTCGGCTCTGAAATTGAGAGTAGAGGCCTGACAATCACAACTATAGCAACACTGGCCCTTTAATACGACATATTTGGGTCCACTAAAGGCAACTGCTACATCTCAAATTGATCGGCCCATTTTCTTATATCCAGTTTTCTGGCTTACATCAGACTATTTCTGAAGATAGTAGTTCCGGTCTCACATCACTATTACCAGCAAATCGCGGGATATGTTTGAATGACCAGGGTTTGGAAGCCCATCTTTCTACATTGGCTCTACAACAAGGAGTAGTTGTATTGGAAGCCCAATTATTTCTCTGCGAGTATAATGTTGCTGAGGAAAATTTCCAGGAAAAAATATTGGAACTTTTAGAGCTAATTTTTCTTGCCATGAAATGGGTTTTGAGATGTGATGCACACTGTTTTTTATCTTTGCTCTTTATGTTCTTTTCCCCCTTATATATATATATATATACAGATTTGCATTACATTGTTTCTCCAAGTTTGTCTCGGCAGCTCTCTTTGGTGTTATCTGCAAGTTGCAAAATTTATAGAGGGATAGGAAAACTATGTAGTTCAAAGGGCAACGAAAGCCTTATAAGTTCTCGCTCAATCAAAGGATATAACACATACTAAACCTTTGCTTCGCTGACTTTATCATGTCTAACATTCGCCACAACATTAGTGGCTTAGCTCTTCGCACTACACAAATACTCCTCCTGGTGTCAACATACTTCCGTAGGAGATGCCACGGAACCATAATAGACCTATTTCTTCTTTGCTCCACCTGAATTCTACCTGAATCACAAGTTTCCATTCCGGATAGCGGAAGAAATCACGGTAGTAAAGAAAAACAGCCCATAAACACCGCCTCTAACATTCTTGAAGTAATGTGTTTGTTGAGGCATTTCACAAGTTCTTAGTATAGGGGACCTGATATTCATCTGATTTTTATGACGTTACGGTATCGTTCAGATAATTAACTATAAAAAGGTCTGGTCAAAAGCGCATAGCCTAGTTACCAAAAACAAAAAACGCATAGCCCACATTTGCCTTAAAATTCATTTGGCCCTAAATTACTTGAATGTTTGTTTATCCAAAATCAACGAGGGGAATCTTAGTCGCCAATATACACGAAATGAAAATAAAAACACCAGTCTCCAGCGATTCAGTGAGGCATTCCGAATTGTTAGCCCTGCATACTTCTTTATAAAATGCTCCAACATACACACACACAGTAGAAATTGATCCGTGAAAAGCTCGCTGTGGCTTTGGAGCCTATAGCAATCACGATTCTTCTCCCTTGAATTTTACCTATAATGGTGTAAATTTGGGGAAAATGGTCTACCCTGCCGTGTTCCTCATTATTCAATTTAACCATTCGACTTTGGCGTGTCATTCGAAAGTAACAAACTAGAGGGTTTGGCACCAATGTCAAATTTTGATTCTCCAATTGACACAACCCAACCAATTTTAACATTGATGACTCAATCGTTACAAGCTTCTCGGAAATTCATGGCAGAGGCACATTTGACGCAATAACGCCAGAACTACTTTTTCATGTTCAGTGGCTTGTTTCATCCACCAACCTGCCTAATTTACTTCCTGGTTAAATACTGTATACCTAATGTATTACTCTAAACCAAAAAAGTACTACTGGTTAATGTATATCCATTTATACCATATCTATATATTCTAAATGTGGAAAACCTCTTGTGGAAAGTTAGATTATGTTAATACCCTTCAAAAGTACGATTTTTTTATTCTTCAAGCAAAAAATACTATAGCAACATTTTTGTACAAAGATGGAATTACACATTCTATTAAACATGAAGATAAGTTAAAATATTTGGGTCCAAAAATATAAATGTACATTCTACAAAGAATTATAAGCATATTAATAAAAACAACAAAAAAGAAAACGTAAGGGAAATGTGATAAGACAACATGGCCATAAATATGAAACATGTTAAATGGCCATAAATATATATATGAAACCTGTTCAGTCCTAGCTTTTAAGAACGTCATCTTTAAATACGGCCTTTGAATATGTCGCAACAAATGAATTATTCAGCCGTTTAAGAAAGTCATTAGAGCTTCCCATTGTCTTTCAATTCCAAGGGGTTCAGCAGCATTCTAATTCTCTTTTAATTCAAGTACCACAGTGTTGCATCAGAAACCCCCCAAGGAAAGCATCCAAAAGTAAGCTCAAGACATGATGCACATGTTTCTAAGGTTTCAAAACGTGCTCTAGACCTCAAAATAAACCTAATCCCTAGCAATACGACTAACTTCTTTGAAAGTTGAGAGAACAAACAGTCACTTGATAATATAGGACCGGCTTCAATTTTTCTATTTCTACTTGGGTTTATTTAAGACCCAATCCTGAGTATCAAATGACTGCAAAGATTGCAACCAAAAGTAACACACAATTTCTTATAAACAATGGTTTAACTGCTCTTTATACGTTATTCTGCACCACCGTTGCTAATAAGAATCATTGTGACAGTCGCACAAAATTGAGACCTGTTGAATATTTCAACCTTTCACATGTTTTCCAACAAAATTCTCAGATTATGGTGAATAATTGATACAGAACTCTAAACCTAAATCGAGAAGCAAGCATGATGCATATGGTGAAGTGAAACAAGTTAATATTACAGGCACCTGTATATTTGCCTGGCAATAAGCAAATATTCAATATTCATTCTACAATTCAAAAATAACTAAATGTAGCAAGACCTAACAGACACTCCCTCCTCCGTATTCAGTCTATCAAATGAAATACACAGCACATTATTTGAGTAAGAGCATCCAGGAAATGCCAAAAGTTTCAGCATCCAGACTCAAAATAACCTAATTCAGAGCAAATCTGAATAGCTTAATTAAATTTAACTTAATTGAATTAGTCTTAACAACCCTGTAACTAAAGTTTTCTATTTTTGATTGAGTCCATTTTCACACACATCCTAATATAAATAATGTAACTAAAACAGTGACATCTTAAACTCCTAAAAAGCATATACGTATCTCCTAACCACTGCCTTAACAGTCCCTTACATCGCAGCACATTAGCTAATACAATGAACACTCCCAAATAAAGCATAGAATTAGGAATATAAATCTAAGATTAATAATAAGTAAAAACTCTTTAATTCTTAAGTAACTCAACAATCCCCAAGGTTGTCGTCAAATACATCACAAACCAAAATCCATATAGCAAAAACATAAAAACATAAGTATAATCAATCACCACCAGCCTTGTTGTAAACATAGGTCAACCCACACTTACCACAATAATGACGATCAAAATGGTTGGCCATAAAAGTACCAGCACCACACTCAGCATTAGGACACTCTTTTCTCAACCTCTGCACTTTACCAGAATCATCAACCTTATAAAACTGCAACACAGCAAGCTTAACCTTCTTCTTCTTATGCTTAATCTTCTTTGGCTTAGTATAAGTCTTCTTCTTTCTCTTCTTAGCACCACCACGGAGACGAAGCACAAGATGGAGTGTTGATTCCTTCTGGATGTTGTAGTCGGCTAGGGTACGGCCATCTTCAAGTTGCTTTCCTGCGAAGATTAGACGTTGTTGGTCTGGTGGGATGCCTTCTTTGTCTTGGATCTTGGCTTTAACATTGTCGATGGTGTCTGAGGATTCAACTTCTAGGGTTATTGTTTTTCCTGTTAGGGTTTTCACGAAGATCTGCATCTTTGCCTTTGGGGAGGAGAGAATGCTGCGGTTTTAGGGTTGGTCAACTTTGTGGATTGTGTGCAATGTCACGCTTTGTTAGGGTTTTAGATACTCATTTAGACGCAATTAGGCCGGGCCTCTTGTGCTACTTGGGCCTATAGAGATGAAAATGCCTTTTGGGCTTACGTTTACTTATAGAATAAAATTATTTTTTTGTGCGGATTATTCTTCAAAATCACGGGTCTTTAATTTTTGCCATTCAAATTGTTCATTTTAAATTTTTATCTTCGCTTAAAAATATTCTAACGAGTTCAAACTCCTCTCAAATAAAATTTGGATTTACAAGGCAGAATTTATCTGTAAACTCTATCTTATAAGGCATACTTTACAGGCTTCATGTACTTCACGTAGAGTTTGAAACTTTAGGCATAGTTTGCAGACAAATTCTATCTTGCGAATTTAAATTATGTCTTACGAATTTTTAATTTTTTTTACTGAGTTGGGATTCGAAGCTAAAAAAATTTAGGCGAATGATAAATTTTTTAATATATGTTAGTTCAGATAGTAAAGCAATTGATAGTTGGAACGTAAAACTCGGAAAATGTGATAATATAGGTGTGTTTTTTACCACTAATTCTTTTATTTTATTTTTAATTTTTTGTTATTTGCCATTTATAATAGCTCCATGCTGGAAGAGAATATGCAGACAATCTTTATGGCTTCAGCCATTTTAGCAAGAGGGTATCAATACTGGAAATGAAAAAGAAGGGGGCGAGAACTTTAGTTCAGATATGAAGAGAAATTATGTTCATGCTATGACCCTTTTTGAATTCTTCCAATTGATTAACAAAATCAAGTCTGTTCATGCTTCCATATGTAATGATATCCGTGATTCTTTCAAGATTCCACAAGATTGTGACATTTGGACTAATCGACAAGTGGACCGGTGTTCTACTATCGTGATCTTTTGTATGTGTTATGTGCATTTTATGTTCCCCTAAATCCACTCTTATCTCATTCTTAAACCCTACTTTGTTTTTTCTGTTTGCAGGGTTTTACCATTTCAAGAGAAACATGTAATGCAGCAGGCCTCAATTCTCGGAAATCTACAAGACTTTGGGGTTCTGAAAAATTGTGGCGATGATGCTGTATCAGGGCCAGTTAAATCAGAAGCATCTGTGGAGGATGATGATGTTCCTGCAGTTGTTGAATTTGGAGCAGGAAGAGGGTACTTGACTCAAGCTCTGGCCGACTGTTACATAATTAAGAAGATTTTATTGGTTGAACCCAAATCATACAAGCTCAAGGTCAGGTTTAAATTCGAAACACTAGAGAAGTATCAAGATCATGCCTTTTCCGGATTTTATTTGTCTTTTTTGGTTTTTTCCACGGTGTTTATGATTCATATATTATGTGTAGGCTGACAGGAGTCTGCGACAGAAAGAGAGTGTTACACTAGAGCGGTTGAGAATTGATGTAAGGCTTTATTGACCTTTCATTTTAACTAGTAAAAAGCTAACCTATTCTTTGTTATGAACAGTTTATTTTCTGCTCCTCTTCATCCATTTTGATATTTTGTTAGTTTTCTTCAGATTTAGTGGCAATGCTATATAAGTCGACATGAGTTCCTTTGCTCATTACCACCTTTGCGACGATTATATGTCAAGTTCCTTTTCCTATTTTGCAATGAGCATCTATTGTTAGCCTTTGATTTAGTGTATTAGATTTTAGTTTATGAATGATTGTTATGCTGCATTATGAATGATTTTTACAACAGCAGCATACCCAGTGTCCACAAGTGAGGTCTGGGAAGAGTACAATGTACGCAGACCTTACCCTTATCCCGAGAGGTAGAGAGGTTTTCGATAGACCATCGGTTCAAGTAAAATCACATCAAAGAAGTTTGGAAAGGAAAACAATGAGAGAGCAGAAATCATGACACAACACTAAAGAGAGCATGCAAAAGGAATAGTAACTACAATAAAATAATATGATAATGGAAGTACAAGAACTATTAAAAAAAAGGGTAGCCCGGTGCACTAAGCTCCCGCTATGTGCGGGGTCCGGGGAAGAATCGGACCACAAGGGTCTGTACAAGAACTATTAAAAAGTACCAGAAATCGAATAACAAGAAGCTTCAAGTATACTACTGTGACTACTAGTATGTACGGATAAGTGATACAACACTCAACTCCGTAGCTAACTTTCTACCTTAATATGTGTTTTTCACAGCCTCTTATCTAAGGTCATGTCCTCGGTCAGCTGAAGTTGTGTCATGTCCTGTCTAATCATCTATCCCGAATACTTCTTCGGCCTACCTCTACCCCTCCTAAAACTATCCATAGCCACTCTCACACTTCTGCACTGGAGCATCCGAGCACCTCCTCTTCACATGTCTGAACCACCTCAATCTCGCTTCCTGCATCTTTTTCTCCATCGAGGTTACTCCCACATTGTCCCTGATATCTTCATTTCTAATCTTATCGCTTTCCGCATTTCATTATGCTGGATGATTTTTACAGGAAAAAATCTGAATCTTGGTTTTATCATCTTGTGGTGTACTTGTGTATGATTTGCTTGCAACACTGAGGTGTTTTGAGCAAAGAGCTGTCATCAAGTTGTGATGCCTATGTAGTATGATTGATTCATGAAATTGCAGCTTTTATTGCAGTAGTTGTGTTGTTCTTTCTTCAAATCGTTTGTGTATTTAATCCCCTGCAATTTCAGCTGTTTTGTTTAGAGTCGGGATGGTTTCCTAGGACACATGCGAAGACAGTTATTTTCCTAGGACACATGCAGAAGTCTTGATCTTTTATTTTTTGGGGGGATGGATGAAGTATAAGTAGGAGGAAGGCTGTTGAAGGGCTTGATGCGTAAGCAAGACTTCTTAGTTACCAGCTCTCTTTTATTCTAGCAGTTGTTGAACTTTTTCCAAAGCAAATGTATTATTCTTTTATCATGTGAAGAATACATAACTTACACTTCCGACCAAAAATAAAAATAGGTAGGAGTGTAAAAGTTATAAAACACGGGCACAATAACATTAGAAACAACATTTCACCCAAATCACGACTAGAAAGACTAGGTATACTGCTAGTAACTAGAGTTAAAATTGGAGAGAGACCGAAAAAGTGATTGATAGGAAAAACTAGAAAGTGTTTGATGTTTTTGTTGTGTGATGCAATTCTGTGGAAAATGCTTGACTATTGTTTGAGCAAAAGGTGTCGATGTGTCGTCTTTCTGAATTTAATGAAGAAAAAGAGATCAGCTGCAAAGTTTGCAGCAGGAAAACCAAAACTAAAGAAAAGCATAAAAAAAAGGAATCCACTAATCCCGGTCATCCTAAGACATCATTTTGTGGTTTCTCTACTTTGTTACTTTGAATTAGTTGTTTTAACTTTTTGCAGTTGAGGAGCTAAAATTGAATGCTGTTGAGAGTTTACGGGCAGTTCCATATCTAGCAATTGGCAAACATCTTTGTGGGCCTACTACAGGTACTTCTTTACTTTATGCATTTAGAAGAACATTGACTGTGTGTTTACCAGTGCATTCAATTCTTCTTCAGGCCACTGTTACTTTACAAGCTAATACAGTAAGCAATTTGATGCAGGTATGACTTTAAGATGTTGCATCAGCAAACGTTGCGATCAACATAATAATGCTCCTTATGAATCGACTTGCGACCTGAGGGGGCTAGCTATAGCAACTTGCTGCCATCATCTTTGTCAGTGGAAGCATTACATAAGTAATCCACCTTCTGTTGTTTTCCTCTCATGCTACTTCCTATTTCACATATCAGTTTTGTCCCTGTTTTAGTTTCTGTTGTAAAAAAGCTCTTTCATTAGCGTTAGTTTGGACTTGCTGAAATTCATGAATGATGCCTACCTCATATAAGCGATATATGTTGGATTTGGGGATCGGTAAGGATGATTTCAATGCCATAACACGGTTTACCAGCTGGGATGTTGATGCAGATCATGGTTCAAATCTTAGTGGCACTGATTGGTCTTTTGATCTACAGATCAGGTATTTTCTATCTCAGGGTCAGTCGTGATAAACACATTGAACTAGTGAGGGACCTCTTTGTTCCCCTCACTGGTTCAATGTGCTCATCGGCACCTAACCTTGAGATGTGGATCATCCAATCACATTAGCATGGTGTACTCCTCCTGTTCGAATTGCCACATTTCTCCTTTCTTGCTCCGTCTGTTATGGTTCACAGGGAAAACGAGCATGTAGAGTCGGATCTAAATACATATGAAGTCAAAGACATGGTGAAGAATATGAAGCTTATGGATAGAGCCGTTGTAGGATTGATGTGCAAGGATATAATAGATGTTGGGAGGTTTATGTGGCTCAGGAATTTGTGGGGTGTAAAACACACAAGTAAGACACAACGGAAGTTTAAAATTTTGAGTAAACTTACTTGCTCCAACAAACATTTCTGGTATGATTATGTGATAATTCAAATCTGCAAAGACAGGAAGAAAACTTACAGTTTAAGCTTTGTTAGTCTTTACTAAAGGGAGCGCATGCGATTGTCAATCTGGGTGCAAGCCTTGCTTCGGTATATTCCTTTGCCCAAGGAAGCTAGGAAATCTTGGCAGAGGTTTGAGAAAATTTTATTTCCTGAACTCTGAGTTCGGAAAGTGGAAAATGAGTGTCTTCTGAAATTATAGATTAAGTGCCAAATATATAGTGGAGAAACACTAAACCAAATCAGATTTGGATCAGGCTTCAAGACCTTACCCAAATCCAAATTACAGTGGGCCAGTCGAACTTGGCCCACTGTTGTGCGGCTCCTCTATTTATTTTCTGCACGTTTTAGTTCTAATTAAATCCAAGATTTAATTTTGACTTAATTATATAATTTTCATCAAAAGAAAATTATCCCATAATTTATTATTAAATAAAATATCGTGATTCTAAATCCGATATTTTACATTCTCTCAATATACCCTTAGATCGAAAAAGACAATCGACTTAGTGTGACCCTTTAGGCCTTCACACATCGGCACTTGATCAAATCAAGGTTCACACGGAACTCCTAGACGGTGCCGGTGACGGACCCAATATGTGAAGTACGTTTACAAGACTCAAGTAAACAGACCTCTATGTGAGATGATAATTTCCTTTCATTCGCGACACACTCGATCAAGCTTAAGATTTGTCAAGTGTCTATCCAAATGGCTTGATCACTTTATCTCATCTATATTAGTCGACAACTAGACCATATCCTAGATATGTCTCTTACATTGACCAATGACTTGGTCGACCTAACATCTCTGAGAACCTGAGTGTTCTCTCGAAATTTCAATCGAGGAATGAATCATATTCTTGGCTCAACTACCACATTCAATCTACTTCGTAATGCACCCAATACAAGTCGCGTCTCAACCTATAAGACATTTGAGCTTAGGACAGGATCAAAGTGCATTACTCCGTAAACAAGGTGATATTGACCTCAAGTCTAAGGACCTCTATCTCCCACATGCTGATAATACTCTAGACATGTATAACAAATAGTTTATCAGCAGGGTATGTCAATACTCCTCTAAGAGTATCCATGTGTCAATCACTGGCAACTATTGTTAGCAGTAAGTGAGATATACTACATTCTCTAAGAATGTGATGCAGACCACATGTCGACTTATAACATATCATTAATATCTCATTCTCAATGATCATTAGTCTAGGCTATTTTAAGAACTACACTTTATCATTAATATCTCACACTATTAATGACAATGTAAGTTCAAGGGATGCACATTAATGAATAATATAAACAATTAAATAATAATTCAATAATTGCAAATGTCAAGTATATTAATCTTATTAATAGTATGAATGTGTTCAAGTACATCTAAGAGTATTCATGTGTCCATCACTAGCAACTATTGTTAGCAGTAAGTGAGATATACAACATTCTCTAAGAATGTGATGCATACCACATGTCGACTTATAACATATCATTAATATATCATTCTCAATGATCATTAGTCTAGGCTATTTTAAGAACTACACTTTATCATTAATATCTCACACTATTAATGACAATGTAAGTTCAAGGGATGCACATTAATGAATAATATAAACAATTAAATAATAATTCAATAATTGCAAATGTCAAGTATATTAATCTTATTAATAATATGAATGTGTTCAAGTACATCTGCTCCTAAAATGATTGTTTCTAGGACATATATACTTTCAATCTCCCACTTGGCCTAGAGTCAATCACTAACGTATCTAATGCCCATGTTTTCAAAATGACCTTTATGCTTAAGTAAGCTTAATGATCTAGGAAATGGGTCTGCTAGATTTTCATCTGTGGGAATATAGTCTATCTTTATTTCTTCTGTCTCCACCATCTCCCTGAGTATGTGGTATTTCCTTGGTACATGCTTGTTTCTATTCGTTGATCTTGGTTCTTTAGCTTGAGCAATCGCACCAGTGTTGTCACAATAAATCGTTATTGGACAACTGGCACTTGGATCAACCCTTAATTTCTTTAAGAACTCGGATATCGCGACAGCTTCCGATCCAGCAATGTACTCGGCTTCTGTTGTCGAATCGGCAGTTGTAGCTTGCTTGGAACTCTTCCAACCAACTACTCCACCATTTAAAATGAAGGCATAACCAGACTGAGATTTGAAGTCATCAAGATCTGTCTGGAAGCTAGCATCATTATACCCAGTAGCTACTAGCTCTTCTTGTCTGCCATAGACTAAGAAGTATTTTTTAGTTCGTCTAAGATACTTAAGAATGCTCTTGACTGCTTTCCAGTGTTCCTCCCCAGGATTCTGCTGGAATTTGCAAATCATGATAAGTGCATAGGCCACATCTGGCCTTGTACAGGTCATGACATACATGATTGATCCTATAGCTGAAGCATATGGGATTCTCTTCATGCGTTCAAGTTCTGCAACTATGGAAGGACAATCCTTCCTTGACAACTTGATGCCTTGACCCATAGGAAGATTCCCTTTCTTGTAATTTTCCATAGAGAAACGTTTTAGCACTTTGTCTATGTATACGGACTGTGACAACCCCAACAATCTATTAGGTCTATCTCTGTAGATTCTAATTCCAAGAATGTAGCAGGCTTCACCCAAGTTCTTCATCATGAAGGTTCTGGATAACCATTCTTTGACTGATTGCATGAGAGCCTTATTGTCTCTCATTATCAATATGCCATCTACATATATAACAATGAAGACAATGCTCTCATTTGTGCGTTTACTATAAACGCACGGATCTTCTTGCTTCTAACAAAGTCAAACGATTTGACTGCTTTGTCAAAACAAATGTTTCAACTCCTTGAGGCTTGCTTAAGTCCATAAATGGACTTTTGTAGTTTGCATAATGCTTTGGGTTGAGTCTTGGATGTAAAACTCTCTGACTGTATCATATACACCTCCTCAATTAGATTACCATTGAGGAAGGCAGTTTTAACATCCATTTGCCAAATATCATAATCATAGTATGCAGCTATCGCAAGCAAAATCCGAATGGACTTAATCTTTGCAACAGGCGAAAAAGTTTCATCATAATCGACCCCAGGCCGTTGATTATAACCTTTAGCCACCAATCTTGCTTTATAAGTCTGTATTTTGCCATATGCATCAATCTTCTTCTTGAAGACTCATTTGCATCTTATGGGTCTAACCCCTGTTGGCAAGTCAACCAAGTTCCATACTTGGTTTATGTACATAGACTCCATTTCGAATTTCATGACTTCTTGTCATCTCTGTGAATCAATGTCTAGTATTGCTTCGTTGTAGGTAGCAGGCTCATCATCATCAGAAATATCTATCTCATTATGTATTTCAACAAGGAGATTAAGTCTTTCAGGTGCACGATGAGTCCTAGTGGTCCTACGGAGTTGAACATTCTGCGTTTCAGTATTTGCTGTATTTTGATTTTGAGAAGATGTTTGTGTGTTGGACAATCCACCACCTTGAGAACTTTCAGGAATATTATTTTGAATAGGATGATGCACAACTATTGTGTCATCTACCATTGGTTGTGCATGAGGGTCTTGCATTTCTGCAGTATCCCTCACAACACTCCCACTGAATCCTTGTCTAGGTCATTTGACAAGGGGTCATTCTCTACATTATTTTGTACTTCTTGAATTTCTTCAAGTTCTATCTTGTTGCAACTCTGTTCCTTGTAGACATAGTCTTCTTCAAGGAAAGTTGCATTTCTGGAAACAATTACTTTATGTTCCTCAGGAAGATAGAAGTAGTACCCTCTTGTTTCCTTAGGATACCCTACAAAATAATACTTCTCACTTTTAGATTATAATTTGTCAGTGAGCAACTTCTTTACATATGCAGGGCACCTCCAGGGTCGCATGTGTCTAAGTACTGACTTCTTGTCATTCCATATCTCATATGGAGTTTTCTCTACTGACTTTGATGGAACTCTATTCAAAATATAGATTGTGTTTTGCAATGCATATCCTCATAGGTATGTTGGTAGAGCTGAGAAGCTCATCATGGATCTAACCATATCTAATAAGGTACGATTTCTCCTCTCAGCAACATCATTCATTTGTGGCGTTCCGGGAGGTGTCCATTCTGAATGGACTCCATGAAGCTTCAAGTAATCTAGAAATTATTTACTTAAGTACTCACCTCTTCGATCTGATCGAAGAGTTTTAATACTTGTTTCAAGTTGCTTCTCTACTTCTGACTTGTACTCCATGAATTTCTCAAAAACTTCAGACTTATGTTTCATAAGATACACATGCCCAAACCTTGAGAAATCGTCTGTAAAAGCGATGAAATAAAGAAAGTCTCCCTTAGCTTGAGTTGGAAAAGGCCCACATACATCGGTATGGACTAACTCAAGCACCTCTTTGGCACGTACTCCTTTCCCAGAAAGTGATTTGGTTGTCATCTTTCCTCTTAAGCAAAACCATATGACTCTAAGTCAAATGGTTCTAAGTAATCTAATTTCTTCAATCTTGCTATCCTTGATTCATTGATGTGATCAAGTCGGCAATGCCATAAGTAGGTGGGATTTCTTTGATTACTTATTCTAGCTCTTTTATTTTGTATATTGAAAATTTCATGGCTACAGTTTAGAACAAACAATCCATCCACAAGCGGAGCATTTCCACAAATATAACTATCATAAGATAAAACATAATTTCCATTGGTAATATGTGAGGAAAACCCTTCAATGTCTAACATAGGGATATAAATAATATTTCTTGTCAAAGACGGAACAAAATAACAATTATTAAGTTCTAAACAAAATTCTGAAGGTAAATCTAGTCTATAAGTCCCCACGCGTTCCGCATCAACTCTAGCTCCATTGCCAACGCGTAGATCTACTTTCCAAGTTCCAACCTTTCTGCTGTCAATTAGTAGCCCCTGCACATTATTACAAATGTGTGAGCCATAAGCGGTATCTAATACCCAACAGTGAGAATTAGTTATAGACATATTTATTTCAATAACAAACATACATTGTCCAGCAGGGCCAGCACCTTGTGCTTTGTCTCCCCCTGGGGCTGTACAGTCCTTCTTCCAATGTCCCTTTCTCTTACAATTGAGGCAAACATCAGCAACTATCTTGGTCTTCTTTCGAACAACTCCTTTAGGTTTCATAGCTGTGGGTTTGGCGGCAACCGCCTTACCCCTTCTTCTTCTGCATATTCTTACCCTTAGGTTTGAACTTGATAGATGAGCCCACCATGAGCACAACTTTACCTTTGGAGGTGGACGACTCGAAGGTCTTCAACATATTATGAAGTTCTGGGAGACTCACTTTCGTTCCATTCATGTTGTAATTCACAATGAAGTTCTCAAAGAAACCCGGAAGCGAGTTCAAGATTAGATTAACAGAAACATTTGCAGGCAACTTCGTTC
Source organism: Przewalskia tangutica (assembly GCA_029844215.1). NCBI lineage: Eukaryota > Viridiplantae > Streptophyta > Magnoliopsida > Solanales > Solanaceae > Przewalskia > Przewalskia tangutica. The sequence goes on along the minus strand of CM056731.1, from coordinate 36,279,932 downwards.
CAATCGAAGCCAACCTCTAAATTAATCCAATCATCTTCAAAACATGTTGTGACACCTGACCCCCTTCGTTTAGCTTACACTTAAAGAGATCTCTCAACAGTTCATACTCCATTGTCTGAGACTGTGAGTCGTAGAGACTCTTCAAGTGTTCTAGAATCTCGTTGGGGCCCATATTTTCATGCTGTCTTTGTAACTCTGGAGTCATAGAAGATAGCATAACACATTGTGCTGCAACAGCATCATCAAGATATTTCTGATAGGTTGCTTTGTCAAACAGAGCATACTCTTCAGAATCTTCAGCAGAGACTGTAGGGAGTGATGTATCCAATACATACTCAATCTTTTCTAATCGCAGTACCAAACGCAGATTTCTTAACCAGTAATTGACTTCATTCAACTTGTTCGTTTCAATCAACATTTTAAGTGACAGATTCGACATTGTAACTGAAGAAAAGATAGACTTGAAATTAATACTCTAATATAATTTCTATTGAACACATTCATTAACTAACTAACACGGTCTTTAGTTTAATTAGCTCCCACTATTTTAACATACTCTTTTACCCCATAAAGAATACAGACTCATATCAAATACGGTCATAATGGGCCAAGATCCAAACTCATGTTGTCTCCGCGTTTGCTGAGGCTGATAACTTCAACAACACGATCTGGTAGGTCTCTAAACCAATTGCAAACAATTTGCAACTCTTGGTTGACCGAATGTTCTAAACAATTCGATCTGCGTCCCTCGGCTGTCCGACACTGGGGCGCCAAGACAGCCTAGCAAGTCAACCCCGTTATGCGACTGCAATTATGCATCTAAGCGGGCTTAGCCTTCATCAAGCAAACACTGGGGTGTAAATACTCACGAAGGTTTATCACCTACTACAACATTTATATGCATCTATGAAAGGGTCTGAGTCCTCGTAGACTTAGAGCAAATGCTGGGGCATAAATACTCATCTCGCCGAAAAGGATTTTGCACCACAATCAATTATAACGGACGACGCGTTCATTTTAAATGAGACTTGTATTAAATTTGGGGAATATTTTAATTCAGGGTTATGACCAAGATCAACTATTATATCATACATCATATGACATCCTATCATGCAATTTCTAAACACATTTAGATGGGAAACCATCAAACCCAATAGGCATGATATAAGATGGTTTTAATCACATCTTGGCGAAATGCGCCTGCATAATTATAGCGCGGTCATTGAAAATGCGATTCTTGGCGCCGTACCTGCATAATAATTGCGGACTAACAAATACTGGGCGGCGCCTACCCAGACATATAAATGCGGACTCTATTCTAATTATTTAAATGACAATCAATTAAACAATTAGGAGAAACAATTAATTTGTGCACACATTATCAAATAATATGCTAAATAACAATAATTGTGGGTTAATTAATTTGTTTCAATTTAGAAAATATTCAAATTCAAAATTTAAACTCAATTTTTCAATTTTCGGAATTTTCTGCTCATCCAAACAGTCCCTTAATAATTCAGAAATTAAAATTTAATTTTCAGGGGTATTTCTGCAATTTTCAGAACCTTAAAATATTTACAGATTTTACCGTGGATCAAATCGCTTTTACAAATTTCTGATTGACTCGGATCAATCTGCTGATTTTAAAAACTTTTAAAATTCCAGAAAATATCTCAGGGACTAATTTGTAATTTTCAGAACTTAAAATATTTTCAGTTTTGTTTAAGGACCAATCTTCAATTTTAAAATCCTAATTTTAATTGCAAAAAGGTCCTCAAACTATTTTAAATTTTCAAAATCAATTCCAACCCCAAATCAAATTTGGGATTCTGATTTCGGGGCGAAGTTGACGGAATTAAAACCCACCAAACGATGGAACACATCGGGACGAACTCACCGGTGGTTTTCACCACCGATTTGGTGGCCCACGGTGGCCGAAATTGGTGTCGCCGCCGGCGGGTTCTAAAATCGTCGGTGGTGCTTCTTTTCCGGTCATCGTTGCCGAGCAACACTACCACCATTAGATTTCTCTCGTCGAAACGAACACGATGATATTATTACTTAATGATTTCGTCGTCCGTGGTGGCCAGAAATAGTCCCGCCGTCGGCGGCATTCCGGCGACTTCATCGCGTTCCGCTACCTCTCAACACCTTTATCGACCATCTTTAAAAGTTGATTTCTCGATAATAGTGGAGACGGTGTTAGAACACATTGAATCACCAGAAAAAATCCTGAAATTCATCGTTTACCGCGTGAAACGATGCAAATGGTCATCGTTCATACCATGAGCGATGTGATTCTTATTCGCGCCCAATTTTTTTTTTCGAAATTCAGTTTTCAAAAATTAAAACAATTAATTATCCCACGTATCGTTATTAAGGATTATCGTATAATCATTAAACCAGTCTGATCACTGTTCAGGGTGTGAACAGTAACCATTACTGTTCACTGCCCATTTTTTTTTTTCTTCCGAAAATCAGTTTTCAAAAATTAAAACAATTAATTATCCCACGTATCGTTATTAAGGATTATCGTATAATCATTAAACCAGCCTGGGCTCGGATACCACTGAAGGAATTTGTTGGGTGTAAAACACACAAGTAAGGCACAACGGAAGTTTAAAATTTTAAGTAAACTTACTTGCCCCAACAAACGTTTCTGGTATGATTATGCGATAATTCAAATCTGCAAAGATAGGAAAAAAACTTACAGTTTAAGCTTTGTTAGTCTTTACTAAAGGGAGCGCACGCGATTGTCAATCCGGGTGCAAGCCTTGTTTCGGTATATTTCTTTGCCCAAGAAAGCTAGGAAATCTTGGCAGAGGTTTGAGAGAATTTTATTTTCTGACCTTTGAGTTCAGAAAGTGGAAAGTGAGTGTCTTCTGAAATTATGGGTTAAGTGCCAAATATATAGTGGAGAAAATCCTAAAACCAAATCAGATTTGGATCAGGCTTCAAGACCTGACCCAAATCCAAATTACAGTGGGCCAGTTGAACTAGGCCCACTGTTGTGCGGCTCCTCTATTTATTTTCTGCACGTTTTAGTTTTAATTAAATTCAAGATTTAATTTTGACTTAATTATATAATTTTCATCAAATGAAAATTATCCCATAATTTATTATTAAATAAAATATCGTGATTCTAAATCTGATATTTTACATTCTCTCAATATACCCTTAGACCGAAAAAGACAATCGAATTAGGGTGACCCTTTAGGCCTTCATACATCGGCACTTGATCAAATCAAGGTTCACACGGAACTCCTAGACGGCGCCGGTGACAGACCCAATATGTGAAGTACGTTTACAAGACTCAAATAAACAGACCTCTATGTAAGATGATAAATTCATTTCATTCGCGACACACTCGATCAAGCCTAAGATTTGACAAGTGTCTGTCCAAATGGCTTGATCACTTTATCTCACCTATATTAGTCGACAACTAGACCGTATCCTAGATATGTCTCTTGCATTGGTCAATGATTTGGTCGACCTAACATCTCTGAGATGTTGAGTGTTCTCTCGAAATTTCAATCGAGGAATGAATCATATTCTTGGCTCAACTACCACCTTCAATCTACTTCGTAATGCATCTAATACAAGCCCCGTCTCAACCTATAAGGCATTTGAGCTTAGGACAGGATCAAAGTGCATTGCTCCGTAAACAAGGTGATATTGACCTCAAGTCTAAGGACCTCTATCTCCCACATGCTGATAATACTCTAGACATGTATAACAAATAGTTTATCAGCAGGGTATGTCAATACTCCTCTAAGAGTATCCATGTGTCCATCACTAGCAACTATTGTTAGCAGTAAGTGAGATATACTACATTCTCTAAGAATGTGATGCAGACCACATGTCGACTTATAACATATCATTGATATTTCATACTCAATGATCATTAGTCTAGGCTATTTTAAGAACTACTCTCTATCATTAATATCTCACACTATTAATGACAATGTAAGTTCAAGGGATGCACATTAATGAATAATATAAACAATCAAATAATAATTCAATAATTGCAAATGTCAAGTATATTAATCTTATTAATAATATGAATGTGTTCAAGTACATCTGCTCCTAAAATGATTGTTTCTAGGACATATATACTTTCACAAGGAACATGTACTTGAATGTGAGCTTGTCAAGTATGTCCCGTCAAATATCTCTCCAGAAAACCGATTGTTGGTTGCTAGGCAGAAAAGTTGAGTGTTAACGTGATGTTGTACCATGACCAACTATTTCTTTTATGATTCCTTCTCTCACTTCTTGAAGGGTCGAAGGTTTTGGGCCTGTAGCTTTCCCCGTCCCCCCTTCGTCGGGCGGTGCTTGTGCGTTCTTTACAATCATAAGCTCGATCACGAGGGTCCTACATTCTCATTCTCAAGATTCAAGGCTATTCCTTTCACACCGCTGGCAAATCTCATCTTTTTGTCTAGAACAACAGAATCAAGAGGAAGAAACTTTTCCACATAGAGGTTTCAGCTACTTAAAGCGAGAGTAGAAAATCGAAAAGTTTTCTTGTTATTCGTAGAGGGGTCGCGGATGTTAGAACTCAGACATGACAGAGAAGGTAGTCAAAAACTTTCTCGGCCTTCTCACCATTGACCCTAGTTTCAAAAACTCCCTTTTCTTTTTGACTCCTACCGAAGCAAGCGTCTCAAGTGACTAGAACCAAGCCTCATAAAAAATCTCTCCACTGTTCGCCTGCAAGCCTTGCGGTACCCACTCCGTAGGGCCAGGATGGATGTGGGGTTTCTTGTGTGTGGAGCCGCAGTGATGCGGTGGGGATGGCTAGTATAAAAAGTTTACCCTCAAAGTTTTGATCCAAAGATAGTGGCCCAGTGGCCATTAGTCAAATTTGTGGTCTTAGGGTCACAAGTTCGATTCTCGGCGGATACGTTCTCCGGGGCATATGTCTCGTATTAAAGTCTGGTAGCTTAACCGCGCGGGCATGTTGCAGTGTGGGTTTGATACTCCTCGACAATCCTGTTGAATTCGGACCTTGTAAGCGATCCGTTGGTGGCGATCAGACACTGAATGCGGGGCGCACATCCCGCGATTTACCTGGCGGTGGCGGCTAAGAACGGGTTCCATTCGCCTTCAGGAGCATAGTATCAGTACTTGTGCAGATACTAGCGATATGGGGTACTAAGGCCACCCCGACACCTGGATTATCAAAAAAAAAAAAAGTGATGTTGTACTTGTACACCGTAATTGTATTCTCAGATATTTAGCTTTCTCAGACCTGTAGCTCTAATTCACATTTTTATAAAGTATTCTGGATATTAGTTTTTTTCTTACTATATATGTTTTAGAGGCTCACATCCTTTGATATTTTGTCCCAGTTTTGGCAAAAGATAAAAAAGAATGATGTTTAATTCCCTTGTTGAGCCTGAGACTGCAACATCTCAGTATAATTAAATAGTTTTATACAAGTTTCTAAAAACAAACCTTTTAAAATATTACTCCAGCGGGATCAAAAAAAGTGTTCACTTAGTCATTTGATCTCTATTTTCTATGTAAAAATATGTAATTTGACTAAAAGACCCCTAATTAAATAGGTATTGTAATTTGGTTATCTAACACTTAATAAGGGAAAATATGAAAAAGTAAAGTTATTTGTTTCTTGAAGATGGTAAGTTGATATTTTTTTTTTACTAAAAAAATAAAGACTAAGTAGACACTCTTTTTTATCCGGATAGAATATTATATATTTAGTAAGCGGAAGAAATCAACAATCCAACTACACATAGGAAAAGGGAATCATAGTACCGCAATGCAACACACTTTTCCTACTTTCACTTGAAATAAGAAATTCAAAACAATTTCCTTTTCGGTCGTTTTAGTTTGTTTCTTTTTTTAAATTTATACCAAATCCCATTCAAAGAAGGAGATCTAAAAGAAACAGAACTTCAGCTATAACTAGACATAACTTAATTGCATTGTTTGTTTGTTGTAACTTCTTTCATTCTTGATTCCAAGCAAATTAAAATGGTGATAAGCAGACAAAGAACAAATGACACAGACAACTTTTGTTCTTCAATTGAATCTCTACCTAATGAGTTACTTACTGAAATTGTTGCGAAAATTGCTTCTGTTTCTTTTAAAAATTATATCAATGTCAAGCTAAGGTATATATCTCTTAATTTACCAATCTTTTCACGAGGAGCTTTTTTTTTTTCTAATCGGTTTTATTTCAGTTGCAAGATTTTTCATGAAATTGCAAATGATCGATATGTATATGAGAATGCAACGTTGGCAAACTTTCCGATAGAGCCTTCATGGGAGAAGCATAAGCAAGAGAATATAAACAAACTTACTTCGTTCATGGAGTTGTGCAGAGAATGCGGAAATACAGAAGCTTTATACAGAAAGGGTGTGGTAAGAATTAATTTTACTTACACCTTATGCTAAGTTTTTTATCCTATATTTTTGTATCATTCGTAAATCAGTATACTCTTTTCTTCTAAAGTTTTTTAAAGATGATCAATTATTAGGCTAATCGTGAATATTAAGTCGACACACCAGAGGCATTGAAAAATAAATTACTTGAGAACACATTCCAAATTAGATATACTAATGAACATGTAATTTGACGGCTCAATTTGGTAAGTAGTGCATATCTATCTATTTACATGTAATTATCACAAAAGTAGGTTATTATTAACGCAAACCAAACATAGTAATTAAAGGAAAACTATAGACATGTAAAATAAGTGACATGCGAGTTTTTCTGTATTATATATAAAGTTATATTTAGGTATTCCATCACAATTAAGGGTCTCCACCTCGTTAATTAATCAAATCGTTCAATATTTTATTGACCGCCTTGTTGCAAAACCTTATATTGTGAAGTGTATGTATTTCAATGACTATTTTCGAATTGTGGTGTAATTAGTGATACTAATGAATTCTTAAATGTGCATTTATTTTCAGATGGACTTCTTTAAAAATGATAGGCCAGAATTTGCACTAGAATTTCTGAAAAGAGCAGCAAAAGGAGGTCACATTGGAGCATTGTATGTGATTGGCATAATTATGGTCTGTATGGGTGGTGACTACAAACGAAAAGGAGTAACGTTGATTGGCAACATGAAACAAACAAAGCCACTAAGGAAAATAACAAGGGAATGCCGAAAGAAGTTAGTTAAAATCTTGAGAATTATTTGGGTGAATAATCCTTTAGTGTTGGGACAAAGACCCACTCGTTGCACAATTCAACATCAACGTATCAGAAGGAATGGTTGGGACAGTGACGACGAAGATGAAGATATCGAATTTCATTGTGATGCTTGTAGTTGTGAGGTAGAAATTGACTATATCGTTAGTGTGTTCCCTAGGTACTAGTATTAGTTGTGATCTAATTTTTAGTCATGTAACTTTTTCCTTTCCATTTTTCTTCTTTTCAACTTTGTAATATTTTGACTATAAACTTTGTGCATAAGTTAATTCATTGTTCGTCAGGTCTAAATTTTGCGTGTCTATTATTTATTGAAAGGGCCAACTCTGTTCATAAAATTATACTGGTTACATAAGGTTATTCGAAAATGAGAATATCGTAATAAATTGTTTTTAGATTGTAAAATAATAAAAGGAAGACCTAGAAAGTAAAGATGTAAATTTCGATTGTCTAGCTATATTAAGAAGGATGTTCAAATAATTTTCATCCTTACGATGTTCTCAATTACTAATTATGCAGTATTGTTATTTGAGTTGCTCTTAATCTTCATATTTTATAGATGAATTAAACTCTATTATTCTTTTGCTAAAAAAATTGAGTGTCAACATTGCTAATACAGAAGTTGACACAGCCGGAGCGTTGATCGCTAGGCGTGTTTAAAACGCACATTCCGACACTTGAAAAACCTCGAATATCTTTTGTCAAACTAAAGAAAAAAAAAAGAAATATCATGCCTTAACCACATGACTTAACATTTATAATATTTCTCCATCGAATGTACTGCTGCTGCTTTTGCCTCACCAATTCATATACAAACCTGACCTAAATTGGTTTTCCAGCGCCTATTCAATCTCTACTGTTTTAGTTTTAACTGGAGAAAAATATTTTGCTTTCCAATTCAATGAATTAGGATGATTTATCTCCAACTACGAGCTCTGTTTTTCTTTTCTTCATTAGAGTAAGAATGTAACTTGAGAGCTAGGGAAGTTTAACTATTCAAGGCATAACCCCTCAACTTACCTACAACCTTTGTAATCTTTATTCTTCTCAAAGGGGGTTTACTAGATCACCATTTTAAACTATAACCTGTCACTCAACAATCACAACGTCAAGTCTGAAACCCGATAGATTTAACATTTGAATTGCCTTCATGTATTCAGTAAACAGTATATACAATATCCCAGTGCAAGAATTTACAGGATGAACAACCATGCATGCCAGATATGCAATACAGATACCATATACATATTTCAGTTCACAATGTACACTTTCTAAGAGTGACCAAAGGTTTTCTCACTGCTGTAGCACATGTAGAGGAACCCATCTTTATCCATTGGAAGAATAATACACGGTCTCAATCAAGCTTCCTGCAACAAAAGAAAATCCATACAAGATCAGTGATGGATCAAATAATCCTTGTCATGGTGTAATAACAGGTGCATCAAATGAACAAACTAGGGATTACTTGTTTGAGGCAAGGTGTTATTCACAAACACAAGAGAGCTTTCCCAGGAGTTAGATGCAGCCTGCCACTCAGAATGTGGATAAATTGCCCAACAGACATATCACGGGATACCAGGTATCTGTGGCCAAGAAAGAAAAGAAGAATTAAAAAGAAAATAAAAGAACACTATAGGAATATATACGAAGACCATAAGAGGACTACATGAGTTCCTTTTTTTTCCTTGGGGGGGGGGGGGGGAGGTAGAACCAGTAGGTTTTCCAGTCTCTGTCTGTTCACATGTACAACATTATGAGTGTATATTGACTAAAACTACAACCCCTCCAAGAAACTAAAATCAAATTCCAAAACAGGACCTACACAGGCAGTAAATACAAGGCAAAAAGCTTTCGTTGCACAACGAATAAATGTGAATCCCTAAAATACTAATTAAAGTAGGGGATGGTAGAACAATCATTTTTTTGGCACAAGGCCTGTGTTATAGCGGAAGCAATTAAACAGAATAAAGAATAATAATGAATGTAAAGGACACAAACGATTTAACGTGGTTCACTAACAATGTATTAGCTACGTTCACTGGCAGAAGAGAGAAAAACTTTATTGATCTTGAGGAATACAATTTTTTTGAGATTTCTCTGGATTGTATTTCAGATTGCTTATTAGGTTATGATCTATGGGGTTTATATAGAGTACCCCTTACACAGACTAAGAAAAAAGTTTTTCAAACAGAAAATGAAAAGGTTTTCCAAACATAAAAGGAAAAAAACATGGTATAAACCTAATATGCCCGGATTCAAAGCATATTTCAACAAATCTCCACCTTGACTTGAATCCTCTCACAAATAACAGATGTACCAGATGCACCATTATAGTGTCATATGTACTAGATTCCTTCTGCTCCAGATTTTGCCCTCAAGGGGCAATCAGCAACTCCTAACATTGAGCAAGTCCAAACAGTGTTGGAACTTGCTGTGTGGAACCGGATTTGTGAACATATCAGTTGGGTTATCAGCAGTACCCACTTTGTTCACCTTGATTCTCTTCTCACTTCTCAAAAAATGATACCTCACATAAATGTGCTTAGTCCTCTCATGATGGACTTGTTCTTTGGCTAAACAAATTGCACTGAGACTGTCACAATACACTATGGCCTGATCCTGATGTAGACCCAGATCGCTGATCAATCCTTTCAACCGCATTCCTCCGCGGATCGCTTACGGTAATGCCATGTACTCTTACGTAGTCGCAAAGTTATCAGAGGCTGCAAAGTAGCTTTCCAACTGACAACTGAACCACCAAGAGTGAAAACATAACCAGTCATAGATCTTCTACTGTCAACATCTCCAGCATAGTCGGAGTCTGAAAACCCTGTCACCAAACACTCTGTATCACCTCCATAAATGAGACCAACATCAGACGTACCTTTGAGGTACCGAAAAATCCTCTTCACATCTTGCCAATGCTTTTTGTCAGGCTCACTCATAAACCTGCTAACAACACTAACAAACTGTGCAAGATCAGGTCTAGTTGTTGTACCCCGTAGTTCTGACCCTACGTATGAGAGCGTACGAAAGCATGTAAGACTTAAAATTTTCAAAGGATAGGTTGACGGATTATTCCGGACGGGTTTTAGTCAACTTTGGGGCGGGTTATGACCCGATTCATTGAGAGTTCCTAAGTATGTTAAAGGCATAGGGCGTAGTTCGTTGAGTCTAGATTCCAACGCAACCAACCGTTCGTCGATAGGACGTCGGAGTAGAAAGTTATGAGAGTTACAAGTTCGGCGATCGGCGTAAATGCGTTTGAGCAAAGCGCGAGCAGCGGCCGCGGATGCGAGTCGCGGCGCCTAAAGTCTCGAGGGTCACTGAAGTTTCAGCGCCGCGCGCCAGGACATCGAGCGGCGCGAAAGTCGAGAGCCGGCGGAGGTTTGTGCCACATGCGGCCGTGGCGCGCCGAGGCGGGATTTTTGGGCGGAAAAACTTAGGAAAGTCTGATTTCTCTTTTAAAAAGGCCATGGGAGGGTGACAAGTGTCCCCCCCATCTGATTTTGCTTGCATGGCTTATATTGACCAAGTCTTGTAGACTTGGTCATCTCTCAAACATCTTCCTCTCTCTAAAAATCAGCTCCTCCTTCTCTCTAAAAACCCAAGAAAAATCTGAAAGTTAAGAACAAGAAAAGGAAGCTTGTAGCTAGCTTGTTGGCATTATTGTGGTGGTGTTCTTGGCAAGGAAGCTAGCAATATTTGGGATAAGTTTTGGCTAAAACTTTAAGGTAACATTTCTTCCTTTAGATTTAGTTCTAGTGTTGCATGCTTAGAAGAAAGATCTTGTGGTAGTAAAATAATGCACTTAGAGTCATTGCATGCTAGAAAATGTGGTTTGGATATGAAGAATGGGTTAAGAAGAGATTATGAGCATGTTGTAGCCTAAAAACTACCTTAGAATTGTTAAGTGAATTGTTGTAAACTTATCGAGAATTTTGGGTGTGAAATCCCCTTTGAATTGTTGGATTGATTGAGCCTTAAATGTGGTGTTTTGGATGATAAATTTGGCCTTGAGAAAGGTGGCAAAGTGAGTAGAAACAAAGGAAATGCTGCCCAATTTTCCTTAGAATTTAGTGACTTTGAACTTGGATTGTTCTACTTTAAGATTAGAGGTTAATAAACGTATCATGACTATTATAGGTTGAAATATTACTTGTGGTAGTTTGGACTTGACAAGTGGATTGACCAAAGAGGTATGTGAAGCTTTCCTATCTCTTGAGCATGAATAGATGAAACTATGTAGTACGGTAGACGTACAAGATTTGGTATTCTTACTTGTTTTAAGTATATAATGACTTGTTTCATTTTAAGAATGTATAATTCCCTTAGTTAGGGAAAAAGTATGATTTTACTAAAGTATAGAGTTAATATAACAACTTTATGGGAAGTTGGTTTATTAGCTTCATAAAAGGTTAATGAGAAGAGATTTTCTAAATAAGATAAATGCGTGAAGAGGCAAATTGATTTTAAGGTATCAATTGTCCAAAGGTTTTTATGTATAAAGAAGAGTCATTGTTGAAAGAGTTGAAGCATATAGTACTTGGGTTAAACTCCCGGTGTTCTTTTATTAAAGATATGATTAAGTGCCTTAAGTAAACTAAAATGAGAGTATATGAACAAGACTAAAAGAAGTTATAAGTTTCTTAACTTATTTATGATATGATGTGATTGAGATAGGGTAAGAGTATATGCGAGGCAAGCCCAAGATCGTCATACCACCTCCTTCATGTAAGAGTATGTCGAGGCGGGCACCAAGATCGCCATACCATCCGCGATGTAAGAGTATATCGAGGCGGATCCAAGATCGTTATACCATCTGCACCGAGATAAGAGTATATCGAGGCAAGCCCCAAGATCGTTATACCATCTGCTCCGGTGTAGAGTATATCGAGGTACAACCCCAAGATCGCTATACCATCCGCCGGGGTAAGAGTATATCCGAGGAAAGTCCCAAGATCGTTATACCACCTGTTCGTGGATTTGCTACCCATGATGCGAGGAATACCTCATGCGAGTCCTTATGGGCTTATGCGGGTGAAATAGTCCCGTGCCGTAGATGCGGCCGATGCGAGAGTACCTCATGCGGTCCACGGGACCCGTGCGGGTGAAATAGTCCCGGGAGTAGGATGGTTTTATTGATACTACGCGAGGTACCTGTTTTGATCATGAGCCTCCTATTTTATGCGATTATATATATATACTTGTCACTCTCATTGTTAGTAAGACCACGGTAAAAGGTATTTTATTGTCTTTCATGACTCGGCTTGCTTTTAGACTTGATATCGATTACAGTATTTTTCGACTTTACATACTTGGTACATATTGTGTCGACCCCGCTTCCTGGGCTGCGTTCACGCGCAGTAAGGGTAAGCGGTGTGGATCCTCATTCTTAGGATCACTCTTCCAGTGTCAGAAGCTCCATCCCTCCGGACGCTTGTTATTTTGGTACGGATTTCCCTGATGCTATAGGTACTTTGTATATTAAGGGGGTATGGCGGGCCCGTCCACGCGATTGTTATCTTTAAGTGCAGTGGTCACATTTATGTTTTGGGCTATAAGAACCAGTTGTACTATTATACTTTTGTTAAGTATGTTTTATGGAAGGCAACCTTACCGGCTGGCCAGTGATGTTACCTTTTTATACGTATGTGTTATGTATGTTCCGCTGCTATTCTCTGACATATACCTGACAGGGTACCCCGGTAGGGTACCAGTCGCGGCCCCGGGGTTGGGTCGTGACACTAGTGCAGACCATTGCATACATCAAGCTTCCTATTGCACTAGCATAGGGAACTCGATACATGTACTCCTTCTCCTCAGCTGATTTAGGTGCAAAAGCAACAGACAGATGTGTATTTGCAGCACTAGGAGTATCTATAGGCTTTGATGTAGACATGTCAAACCTTGACAAAATCTTCTGAACGTAGCCCTTCTGTGACAAGAAGAGCTTCCCTCTGCTTAGATCCCTATAGATCTCCATTCCCAGAATTTTCCGGGCTGCACCCATACCTTCATATTAAACTCAGCACTGAGAAGATCCTTCAACTTCTAGATATCAGACTTGTCCTTCGCAGCTATCAACATATCATCTACATACAGGACCAAGTAAATCAAAATTCTGTTTGTTGACCTGTTGTAGTAAACACAGCAATTATATGGACTTCTGTTGTAGCCAATCTCTATCATATAGCTGTCAAACCTTTTGTACCACTGCCTCGGAGACTGCTTTAGCCCATACAAGGACTTCTTCAACTTGCAAACATAGTCCTCCTTACCAGGAACCTGAAACCCATACGGCTGAGTCGTGTATATTTCCTCCTCCAACTCTCCATGTAGGAAAGCTGTCTTCACATCTAGTTGTTCAAGTTCCAGATTCTGATGTGCAACTATTACTAGTAGCACCCTGATGGAAGTGTGTCTGACCACTGGCGAGAAAATCTCATTGTAGTCTACCCCCTCTCTCTGAGTGAACCCCCTAGCTACCACTCGAGCTTTATACTTGATACCCTCAACAGGTGTTCCTCCTTCCTTCTTCTTGTAGATCCACTTGCAAGTGACAACTTTTCTGTCTCGCGGTCGCCACTAATTCCCAAGTCGATTCTTATAGAGTGACTCTATCTCTCTCCCATAGCGAAGCCATTGGGAAGATTCAAGATACGAATCGCTTTTCTTTGTAAGTGGATGGCTCATGTGAGTCAGGATCCACTTCTTCAGCAACCTGCAATGCATAAGCTACCATGTCTTCAAAACCATACCTTCTGGGAGGTATTCCATAATTTGCTCTCTTTGATCGATCAAGAGCCAAATTGTGTTGATTTGCTGCTGGTAATTAAGATCCTGATGATTCTGCTTCTGACTGTGGTTGTTGGACTTCATATGATGGTTCACTCTCATCTGGAGTGACCTGCTGCTCCACCTGTTTCCCAACATTTCCACCAACAATAGACTTCACAGTAGGGTTAAACATAGAATTTTCATCAAAAACTACATTTCTGCTCAGTATAACCCTCTTCTCAGACGGGGACCATATTCTGTAACCTTTAACACCATCCCCGTAACCCACAAACACTCCCCTTTTAGCTCGTGGTTCTAATTTACCCTCATTCACATGATAATAAATATTGCAATCAAAAGCTCTCAAGCCAGAGTAATCAGCAGGCTTACCAGACCACATCTCAAAAGGAGTTTTGAGATGTATACCTGTGTGAGGTCCACGATTTATCAGATAGCAAGTTGTACTAACCGCCTCTGCCCAGAATGTCCTAGTTAGTCCAGCATTAGAGAGCATGCATCTAGCTCTCTCCAGAAGTGTCTGATTCATGCGTTCTGCTACACCATTTTGTTGTGGCGTCTCCCTGACTGTATGATGCCTAGCAATCCCTTCTTTTCTGCAAAACTCATTGAACTCAGAACAACAAAATTCCAGACCATTATCAGTTCGCAGTCTTTTGATCTTCTTCCCTGATTCCACTTCTTGAAGTTCTTGAAAGCTTCACTTTTATGCTTTATAAAGAACACCCAAGTTATCCTTGAGAAATCATCAATAATTGTCATAAAATATATGTGACCTCCTAGAGACTCCATCCGGGAAGGACCCCAACAATCAGAATGAATGTAATCAAGTGTGCCTTTTGTTCTGTGTATTGCTTTGGGAAACTTGCTGCGATGTAATTTCCCGAATACATAGTGTTCACAAAACTTAAGGTCCTCGACCTTGTGACCACAAAAAAATCTTCTTTTGACAGAATTTGCATCTCTCTCTCGCTCATATGGCCAAGCCTCATATGGCATAACTTGGTCAAGTTTTCTTTATCAACCTCTGAGGATGCAACAGCAACAGAACCTGATAACGTAAAACCTTGAAGGAAATACAAGGTACCACATTTTATGCCCTTCAGAACCACATTTGAATCCTTGCAGACATATAGAACTCCACCTCCACCTCGAAATCTGAACCCCTTGCTATCTAACATGCTCAATGATATCAAATTCTTTGTCATGGATGGAACATGCCTGACGTCATTCAATGTGCAGAATTTACCATCATGCGTCCCAATTTTAATAGAGTCTATCCCAACTGTTTTGCAAACAGAACTATCAGCCATAGAAACACTGCCACCATCCACTTGCTCATAGGTTGTAAACCACTCCATGCGCGGACATATATGGTAAGATGCTGCTGAATCGAGGATCCACACATCATTGTGATGCGTGTACTCATTAGCAACTAGAGCAATATCATCTTCAGAGTTGGTATCTGCTACAGCAGCAGTACCTGTCGGATTATTCTGCTGCCTCTTCTTCTTGGGACAATCAAATTTTCAGTGTCCCTTCTCCTTACAGTAATTACATACATCATTTGGTTTTGGACCTTTAGAAAATGGTTTCTTGGATTTCTTCTCCCCCAGATTTCTATGTACATGACTTCCACTGGCTACTAACCTGCGGCACTGATTATACTGCACTTTGTACGGGCGCATGGCGCAGCTCCCTAGTATGGAGAGACGATCTCACCTCCTCTAGAGACACAGTATCTTTTCCAACAAAGAACGACTGTACGAAATTTTCGTACGATAATGGTAAAGATACTAACAGAATCAATACAACATACTCATCCTACTTTCACATCAATATTACGCAACTCTAATAAGATTGTGTTTAGTTGATCTAAGTGATCTCGAAGAGGCATACCTTCTGCGTTCGCGGTGAGCGAACATTGCTTGAAGCAACTTGTGGTTAAGGACTTCGTTATATAAAGACTCGAGCTTGACCCATGACCACGCGATTTCCTCCTCCACGACTTCAGTGATAATATCATCAGCAAGGCTCAACATAATTGTTGAATGAGTCTTCTCTTCCAGAACGGTCATCTCAGCGTTAATGGGTTTTGCCGGCTTCCTAGCTAAGCAGCGCCCAAAGTCATTGTTGTTTAAACAAGGCTCGCATCTTGATCTGCCACAGACTAAAATTGTTTCTCCCCGTAAATTTGTCTATTTTCACATTCATTTCAGACATCTTTCAAACAAACAAATTCGGTTCTGATACCAATTTGTTATAGCGGAAGTAATTAAACAGAAGAAAGAATAATAATGAATGTAAATGACATAAACGATTTAACGTGGTTCACTAACAATGTGTTAGCTACGTCCACGGGCAGAAGAGAGAAAAACTTTATTGATCTTAAGGAATACAATTTTTTTGGGATTTCTCTGAATTGTATTTCAGATTGCTTATTAGGTTATGACCTATGGTGTTTATATAGAGTACCCCTTACACAGACTAAGAAAAAGATTTTTCAAACAGAAAAATGAAAAAGTTTTCCAAACATAAAAGAAAAAGATTCCTAAACATGGTATAAACCTAATATGACCGGATTCAAGACATATTTCAACCGTCTGGTTAGTACATTCTCCACTAGAAGAGAAGTTTGTTGTTCAGCTGTATTACACACAATTGTTGCCATAGCTCAATATGGATGACAGAATTGTGGGAAGCAAGCTTCCGAAGGTGCTGCTATGATTGGGAGAGTGAAAGGATGACCCATTACAGAATGGGTGGGAAGCAAGCTTTAGAAGGCGCTGCTATGACAGAGAGAGTAAAGGACGACCCAGTTTTTACCTGGAAGATGTCTAGATCCCAAATTCTTTGATATCGACATTTCAAGGAATTGGTATTTTTAAGTGATGAAATGTCCAGCCCAATAGTCCAGTCCAACATTATCAAGCCCAACAGATTACAAGCACAGTCCATAAGCCCACCACCAAATCAACATTCTTCTAATTAACTTTTCTAGAACTTTCTTTACTTGTAGTGCTATTTGCCTTTGTTTTGTTATGGAGTGAATAGTGAGTTGGTTCACAAAATGATATACAGAAAATAAAATAGAAAAGCTTCTTCAAAATGCTCTCCCCCTGTTCCTTTACTTCGTCTTCTTCGCAAAGCTCATCTTAAGCATGTTAACTGCTGTTTGATCCATAAGCTGGATCAAACATGCAAGTTGAGAATTGCTTACATTAACATGGTATCAAAGCAAGTGTACTGAATTAGAATCCACGCGATCATTTTTTTTGAAGCTATCGATCTCATCAACTTCTGATTCTGCAACATTTTTTTTTCTATCAACAATTTTTTTTTATTCTCATCTCCATATGGCCCCTGTCATGCCAGTGAATGCGGAGGAAACTCCAAATTTTTCTTCAATTCCATTAGATCATAATCACCCACTGTTTTTGAGCGGATCCGACTCAGCCGGTGGTTTGCAAATCGAAATACAGTTAATAGGCATGGAGAATTACACCTTGTGGAGTAGAATGATGCGGTTGAACTTGCTGACTAAGAACAAAATAGGATTTATTGACGGTTCGGTTAAACGAGGTACCTATGGCGCTGATTTGACTCAACAATGGGATCGATGTGATGCGATGGTCATGTCTTGGATAATAAGAAATGTAAACAAAAATCTACTTAGCGGAATTTTGTACAAATCCTCTGCTTCTGCTGTTTGGAAAGACTTACGTGAGCGATTTGATAAGATAAACCTATCTCGTGTTTATCAATTACGAAAAGAATTAGCGATGCTTCATCAAGGTGTATCCCCTGTGGCGACCTATTATTCTAGACTGCAGGACATATGGGATGAAGTTGATTCTATAGTTCCAATTCCAATTTGTGATTGCTCGAGCCCTAAGGAATATGTTCTCCACCTAGGGCATCAGAGACTGCTTGAGTTTTTAATGGGTTTAAAAGACGGATATAATCAGGTTAGGAGTCATATTCTTCTCATGGCACCTGTTCCAACTGTGAACCAGGCTTATGCGATGGTTGCACAAGATGAAAGTCAGAGGCTACTCAATGGGAAATATACAGGGAATGAATTTTCTGAACATTCAGCTATGCTCAGTAGGGCTTCCAATTCACAGAATTACAAATCGAAGTCATATTGTGATTTCTGTAAAGTAAAGGGACATCATCGGGAGATATGTTACAAGTTACTTTACTTCTGTGACTATTGCAAAAAGAATGGTCATGTTAAAGAGAAATGTTTCAAACTCAATGGTTATCCCGATGACAACAATAATAGGAACAGGAAGACAGCAAATGTAGCCATGGCTGGGGAACAACAGGACAAGGGTTTTCAGCTATCTCAGGAGCAGCATGAACAGCTGCAGAGCATGCTGAGATCCTGTCCAGAGAAGTATCAGCAATTGGTCACTCTGCTTAACCATAAAGATGTTCGACCTTATGGTAATACTTCAAATCCTAAAGCTCACATGGCAGGTATTCCTACTACTAAGGATACTTTTAGTTGGATTGTTGATTCTGGAGCAACTAACCATATGGTTACTGATAAAAAGTTGATTGATCAACCTGAGATTACAGACAATACAGGTTATGTACAACTGCCTACAGGTGATAAGGCAACAATCACACAGACTGGTAGTAGCAAGTTAAATGGAGGTGATACAATTAAGAATGTTCTCTGTATACCCAGTTTCAACTTCAACTTACTGTCTGTTTCGAAGTTGACCAGAGAACTACATTGCAGTGTCAAGTTCTTCCCTGATTTCTTTGTTTTACAGGATCTCCTCACTGGGAAGGTGAAGGAGATTGGTAGAGAAATAGATGGCCTCTACATCTGCGATGCGGAAGAGGGTCACAAAGACAGTCTATTCGACCTGATGGAGGAGATCCAAGCAGATCTCTGGCACAAGAGGATGGGCCATGTTCCAATGTCCATGCTTAGGAAGATAGATGAGTTTCATAATAAGTCCATGTTTACATTAAAACACTGTGACATATGTCCTAGGGCTAGACAGACTAGGAAACCTTTCCCTACTAGCATAAGCAGAACTGAATGTCCTTTTCAACTTATGCACCTTGATGTATGGGGGCCTTATAAGGTTCCTACTCATAGTGGCATGAGATATTTCTTAACAGTTGTAGATGATTTTTCCAGATGGACTTGGGTTTTTTTTCTATGTGTCAAGTCTGATGTGTCTACTATCCTCAAGCACCTGTTTGCAGAAATCAAAACTCAATTCAACAAGTTTGTTAAGTGTGTAAGGACTGATAATGGGACAGAATTCTTTAACTCTGCCTGTTCTGAGTTGTTTAGTCAACTAGGTATCATCCATCAAAGTTCCTGTGTCTATACCCCTCAGCAGAATGGGGTGGTTGAAAGAAAGCACAGACACATCTTAGAGATTGCTAGAGCAATCAAGTTCCAAGGGCACTTACCAGCAGAGTTCTGGGGGGAATGCATTAAGGCAGCAGTGTATATCATTAACAGAGTACCTTCTGTGGTGATTGGAAATATATCACCTTATGAGAAATTGTTCAACAAACCCCCATCCTTAGCTCACATGAGAGTTATAGGGTGTCTATGTTATGCAACACATCCAATGAGGAAGGACAAGTTTGATAGTAGAGTGACCAAGGCAGTTCTGCTTGGATATGCCACTAATCAGAAAGGCTATAGGTTATTGGCATTGGATAGCATGAGTGCCTTTGTATGCAGAGATGTCAACTTTCATGAAGATATCTTTCCATTTGAGACAGCCAAGGTAGCTGAAAAGAGTGATGGATCATTACCGATGCTTACGAAGGGGACACGATGCGGATGAAGCTCTTGGAGACAACGGCGATGCGCCACAATTGTTACTACTGAAGAGTTTGCTGATATTGATGCAGGTATTACAGAAGGGGGACCTGATGCAGATGACATTATTCAGACATCAGGAGTGGTTCAGACATCAGGAGGACCTCCTAGTCCCTCTTCCTACTCAGATTCCATTACACAGAACACAGATGTGCGGGGAGAATGCGAGGAATCACATTCTGACTTGGAGATCATCCGGTGAGAGACCACCAACATGGATGAAAGACTTTGTCTCACATTCAGACACTGTCAAGTACCCATTGTCCAATTACATCAGTTATGCAGGCCTATCCTTGTCTTACCAAAGTTGTGTAGCAAAGCTATCTGAGGATCATGAACCACAGAGTTATTCTGAGGCAGCAGGAGACAGGAGGTGGACAGATGCCATGAAGGCAGAAATTAAAGCCCTGGAGGATAATAATACTTGGAACATAGTAGATTTGCCTCACAGGAAGAAAAGTATTAGCTGCAAATGGGTGTACAAGATCAAGTATAGAGCCAATGGTGAGATAGAGAGGTTCAAGGCAAGATTGGTTGCCAAAGGTTATAACCAAAGGGAAGGCATAGACTATCAAGACACATTTTCACCTGTGGTGAAAATGGTCACTGTGAGAGATGTTGTCTCAATTGCTGCAGCAAAGGGCTGGAATATACAACAGATGGATGTATTCAATGCATTTTTGCAAGGAGATTTACATGAGGAAGTCTACATGTGTATCCCACAGGGGATGGTGCATAAACAGGGAAAGGTTTGCAAGCTAGCCCGATCACTCTATGGCCTGAAACAGGCCTCAAGACAATGGAACATCAAACTTATCACTGCATTAGTGTCTGCTGGTTTTCATCAGAGTCCTCTGGACCATTCTCTTCTCACAAAGAAAGTGGATGGCAAGATAGTGGTAATATTAGTGTATGTGGATGATTTGCTTATCACAGGAGATGATGATCTGTTGATTATAGAGACCAAGACTACACTGCAGAAACACTTCAAAATCAAAGACCTGGGTGACTTGAGGTATTTCCTGGGCTTTGAGTTTGCTAGAAACAAGAGTGGGATAGTAATGCATCAACGTAAGTATTCTATGGAATTGGTGGCTGACATGGGGCTGGCAGCAGCCAAACCAGCAGGATCTCCTATGGAGTGGAATTCCAAATTAACATCTCATATGTATGATAAGCAACTGCAGGAAAAGGCAGAGGATTCAGGTGGTTCTCCTGATCCTCTTCTGATCAATCCTTCTGAGTATCGACGACTGATTGGAAGGCTATTATACTTGACCAACACGAGACCAGATATAGCATTCGCAGTTCAGAATCTCAGCCAATTTATGCAAACACCCAAGACCTCTCATATGATAGCAGCTGAAAGGGTGGTCAGATACGTCAAACAGGCACCAGGATTGGGCATTTTTATGCCAGCTGTTGATTCTGGAACCTTGATTGCTTATTGCGATGCAGATTGGGCCTCATGTCTTCACACAAGGAGGTCAGTTACAGGGTATATGATATTCTTTGGTGCCTCCCTTATCTCTTGGAAGTCAAAGAAACAACATACCATTTCGCGCAGCTCGGCTGAGGCAGAATATAGAAGCATGGCATCTGTGGTTTCTGAGATTGTTTGGATCTCTGGGCTATTTGATGAACTGAATACAACAGTCCAACTGCCTGTTCCTATATATAGTGATAGCAAGCCGGCTATCCAAATTGCATCAAATCCTGTTTTCCACGAGCGCACAAAACACATCGACATAGATTGTCATTTCATTCGGGAAAAAGTCCAACGAGGTTTGGTATCTCCACTGTATATTCACACAGAAAATCAGCCTGCAGACTTGCTTACTAAAGGCCTGTTGCAGGGGCAACATGCTCATTTGTTGTCCAAGCTAGGCGTCAAAAATTTGTTCTTAGCACCTAGCTTGCGGGGGGATGATGAAATGTCCAGCCCAATAGTCCAGTCCAACATTATCAAGCCCA
The DNA here is from genome assembly GCA_029844215.1 of Przewalskia tangutica. Classification (NCBI taxonomy): domain Eukaryota; kingdom Viridiplantae; phylum Streptophyta; class Magnoliopsida; order Solanales; family Solanaceae; genus Przewalskia; species Przewalskia tangutica. Next base: position 36,258,105 of record CM056731.1, on the reverse strand, counting down.
ACAGATTACAAGCACAGTCCATAAGCCCACCACCAAATCAACATTCTTCTAATTAACTTTTCTAGAACTTTCTTTACTTGTAGTGCTATTTGCCTTTGTTTTGTTATGGAGTGAATAGTGAGTTGGTTCACAAAATGATATACAGAAAATAAAATAGAAAAGCTTCTTCAAAATGCTCTCCCCCTGTTCCTTTACTTCGTCTTCTTCGCAAAGCTCATCTTAAGCATGTTAACTGCTGTTTGATCCATAAGCTGGATCAAACATGCAAGTTGAGAATTGCTTACATTAACATTAAGTCTCGCTCTCAAACCTATCTGCTACAAGTGGAAATACCTCACAATAGCCTATTAAAATTAGTTGGGAAACTAGAGCTCCCCATAAAGTAAAGAAGTTATTTTAGAAGTACCAAGAGGGTAATATCTAAAGAGATAGATTCAGATTTCTTCTTATTTGACCTTTTCATGCTCTCTTGAGCACGAGCACCTTTCGGAAACAACCTTCCTACCTTTCAAGATAGGGGTAAGGTCTAGTCTTACTCAACAAAACATACAGAGAAGAGGAATGCAGATTTACTGTAGATGCTGCTGACAGGAAGGAGAATGAAAATGATAATCACTCTTCCACATTACTGGATTGTGACAAGTGACAACTGTTGAATTTCGTTGCTACATTTTTGGGTGAAATGGTAGTATCACAGACTGTCAAAAAAACTATTTTGGTCCTGGAGAATTGTAAGATGAAAAATGATGTATGTAAAATTTGGAAATCCATTTGACCACGTATTAGTTGGGTGGTATGAGGGAAAGGAACCAACATGCGCCAAGGGAAAAGCTACATCTGTTTGCACTGTGAAAGATAGATTTCTCAGCTAGCTAGCTTTCAGGTGTAATCTACAAAATGTTTATGAAGAGGAATACTATGAAAGATTTCGTTAGTTTGATCCAAGAACAGATTTTTTAGCTGGGAAAACACCCAATTTGTACTGTCCAGCACCATCTCAAGTTAATTGGATGAGTCAAAAAGGAAGAACAATTAATTGAATGAGTCTTCAGTCAATGCTAGGTACTAATCTGATTGAAATATGCTTCACTGACTTGCTAAAAGATGGTAAGATATCCATCCCAGTTCAATCATCATATTTTCTTCATGAGGGACAAATTAACCAATTTTTCTAGTTTCAATGACATCCCTTAATTTACTGTTTAAATTAAATTTGAAAATTCTGGAAACTGCGGAAAAAATGTTTTTTTTTGGAAAACTGCATGAATATTACAACCCCCAACTTGCTTTGGATGGGTATTTGTTGTTTGTTGCTGATGCATTAATACTAGTAAAAGTTATAAGTATTAGCGAATATTCTTCAAATATTCACAGTATATATTGTATTTATTAATATCATGTATTTAAGGTAACTTATGATTCTTACTGTATTAGAAATCACATTTGTACAACTTTATATATTGTGATTACTGAAAAAAAATCTCTAAGGGAAATTATTCCACATTCTTACATGGTATCAATAGCCTAAACTCCAATTCTATATTGTTTCCGCCGCGCCCCCCCCCCCCCCCCCCCCAATCCTCTCGGCAGTGGCTTCATTTCTCTTTGAATTTCTAACCCTGTGGCTATCATGTCTCCCCCTACCTCTCCTAAATCCACTGGTTCTACCTCCGGATTAATTGACACCCCCCTCCATTCCTCAAAGTCTTCTTTTCATCCGGTGTTTGTTGTCACAAACATCAAGAATTTTGTTCCTATTATTCTTGATCAAGAAGAATGTCAATATTCTATATGGGTAGAACTATTTTATATTCATGCATGCGCGTATAACGTGCTCGACCACATTGATGATTCAATCCCTTGCCCCTCTGAGATTGATGATTCGACGTGGCGCCGTCTTGACGCCATTGTCAAACAATGGATCTATGGTACCATCTCAAAGGACTTGATGTGTACTATCCTGAAAACTGGTGCTTCGGCACGCGAACTTTGGGTACGCTTGGAAGACATATTTCAGGATAATAAAAATATTCGGGCGGTGTATTTAAAGGAGCAGTTCAACAACACTCGTCTTGAGAATTTTAACAACATGTCTGACTATTGCAAACAACTGAAACTTGTCGCCGACCAACTCTCTCATGTTGGGACAACGGTTTCTGAGACTAAAATGGTACTACAACTCGTTGCAGGATTACCAAAAGGGGAATATGATACACTTGCAACAATGATTCAACAGGCTGATCCACTTCCAACTTTCAACAAGGAGCGTTCACAATTGTTGTTGGAAGAAATATGACGTGCTAAATAGGATGAGCACAATAAAAAAGCATTGGCCGTAGAAAACACAATGGCACACGTGTGCAACTAGCCGTTCAACCAGATCTAAAGCTTAGGAGAATTCTTCCATAAGAAGAAAGTAGAGCATACTTGTGAGAAGATCTACTCTCCAACAGAAAGATGAGAGATCTAGTCACTAGGAAACAAAAACCCAAAAAAAAGGAAAAGAAAAAGAGAAAACAAAGAGATCCGCAAGGGTGGCTCAGTTGGTTTAGCATGAGACTTTCATGATGGAGGTCTCAAGTTCAAAACTCACTGCCTTCTGGGTTGAGCTCGTCGCACGGGGCTTGCCTAGTGTTGCGGGTTACCTCTCCTGTGTGGTTTGCGAGCTATTGTTAGGGCTGTTAGCGGTCCGGATACTCCCGGTAATTACCCTAGAACCGGACCGGTACTCGGATCGAAAAGTTAACGGTCCGGATACGAGTACCAAAAAATTACCCGGACCGATAAGGAGCCGGACCGGTAACCCGGTAAAATACCTGGTAACACCCACCCCCAACCACTCGTCCCTCCTCACCAACCCTCCCCACCCTCCCCAGCCCAACAAGCCCCAATTATATTTAATTGCAATATTCCCTAATGTTGGACTATTTTACATGTTTTAAATATATGTGATGTAGACTTTATGTTTTAATTTGAAGCATTGACATATAAATTAATTGTAAATTAGTGAAACTTTAAATGGTCATAACTTTGCGCTCGGATGTCCGTTTGACCTAAAAAAAATTGATTTCGCCTATTTTTTCGAGACGAAACCGAACCAAACTGCCTAAAGGTTAATTCAGCCAATTTCTCCAAAAACGTCCATCTTGCCTATCAATTTCACTTTTCCCCCAAATCGTTACGTTTTTTTCCTTTTCAAAGCTAAATATCTCGCGATATACAATAGATTTCAACGTTCAAATTTCGTGGTAATGTGTCCGAGAATGTCAATTTCAGTATTGAAAATTCAATTTAAAAAAAACGGGCCCCGAACCCGACCCAGACCGATAAAGTTTCGGTCCGGACCGGGTATTCAGATACCCGTACCGGACCGATAACACCCCTATCTATTGCACAGGAGCTGGGTTTACCTGTATGCACTCAAAAGGGTAGCGGCTGTGGGTTACCGTGTCATAAAAAAAACAAAGAGAAAGAGAGTCGAAGCATTCTTTTGACTATGCTCTCTTTATTAAAAAAGACATTTCCCCATTCTTAATTTACAGTTAAATTAAACATTGATAATAAATACTAAGCGCATCCAGACTAGGAAGCTGAGAGAGAGATTCACATTTGCTGACTTTGCAGTCTATAAACATTAGATATTTCTTTGGGTAAGAAGCTTCAAGAGGAGATTCAGAAACATCACATTTATGAGTAATATTAGAAAGCACATCACTTTATATTTTTGGCAGGAAACGTGACACCAAGATGATAGTTGCGTACTTCTTCTTTTCCATCTCAGGGAGGTCAGTTTTTGAATATCTTTCAGCCGCCACCTGCAAAACCATAAATAAATGCATGAGATGATGACAGATATGCACTATGCATGGAGGACCATCCAATAACAACCAAAGAGTGAAACATGATGGTAAGTCGGAACTTGTAAGATGATATTAATCTCTCTTAGGGAGTCTTCTCATTAATATCAAAGTATATATAGAGTACAATATTCATTCCTTATACAATATGAATCATAAGCCTATACAAAAGAGTAATCCTAGTCTTACCATAATTATATTTACACAATATATGAAAATATTCTAATTATGGGTAGAGATACAATTATTTCTATAATATACATGTTTACAGAACTATTTGTTGTTTGTACGTTTCTTTCTGAAAAACAAACATCCAAATACTGTATGATAGGAAAAGTAATAGCGATCGCAAACAACACTCAAAAGGTTCAAACCAAACTCCAGAGTTACTCAACACAGGTTGTGACCAACAGGTAATTATCGCTTAGACTCCTAATGTTTGATAAGATGGGATTTCGACCCTTGATTCGGGATGTATCACATGGACTACATATGTTAAGTATTTAATTTTCTGGACTAGTCAAACGTTTAAAGAAAGCATCCAAGGGTGATGTTACTTACATAGAGGAAAGTATATCAAGACGGAAAACCTATATGCTAAGCCCACAATCCCTCATGATCACACAGACACCCATCTTGCACACAATTACTGACAAACGAAATATTATGCACTTCCATATGAGGTAACCTTTCATTGACTTGCCAATATCTTAATCAACTTCTCCCTTTAGTTCTCTCACAAGTCGGCCTCTAACTTTCCATTGATGTGATCAAGTCATTCCTTCATCATCCGAATTTCACCCCTAAAAATTCTAGAAAGGCCTTAAATTTCTGACATTCTGTATCCAGCATCCAACCTCTCTGTTTTCTACCTTCATTCATTCTACAATTTAATTTGGCATTACATCTATTTAACCTTCCTCATACCTTTGAACTTAAGGAAATTATCGTATCCAATATTTGTCCAATTTTGTGAAAGAGAAAGAAGCAAGAACCGCAAGATCAAGCATCAGGGTTGTCCTCCAAAATTCAAGTAGACATAATCTCCTCCTAATGGTTGGAATAAAATCAGTCAGAATTTGCTTGGGGAAAATCGTTGAAGCTGATCAAGAAAATCACAGTTTACTTGTGAAGGAAGGATCCTTGGAAAGAGCCCCCTGACGGAATACGCTGAGTATACTTTCTGACTAAGAAGTTGCTACAATGATAGCAAATCATGAGAGCTACGAAATCACTACAGATACTAAAGCATTGATCAGGATAGTAGGTTAGAACTACCAAGATGAAGGAACTTATCGTGCCTTTAAATACTAATGGATATCAACATTAATACATATGATCAACATCAAAAGTCATACATGAGTAAATTACAAGCTTTAGGGAAACTCTAAGGGATAAAAGTTGGAGATAATGCTGGGAAATTGTATGAATCAGTTAAGATAGGAAACACAATTGTTACGACGAAGCAAATTAAATTGAACCGGAGCTTGGATATTAGAGACTAGTATACCAATATACTCCTATAAAATTTGTATAATGCATTTATACAAAACCTAATAATCATCTAACATGTTTAAAATTTCAACTAAATAGTGCTTAATCTAGTAAACTCAGTGATCATCTATTTACCCATTACAACTAAATAGTGCTTAATGATGATCTAACAAATTTCAAATTAGAGATAACTACAGAACATAGACACAAACCGGAACTCTATCGGGTGTCCTGTGATTCTGCGACTCTTTCATCTGAAATTGTAGGGATAAAATATACTATTAATGAAAAATGTTCTTCTTTGAAAGTCTTCCCCATCTCTCTGCCCACCATGGATGATTTCATACTTTAAAGCGGAGGAGGAGACGGCGATTAACTCAACTAGTATATTCTACTCCGAATACAAAGTTTATAAGGCGTGACTCACCAACAAGCGGGGATAGTTCAGTTGGGAGAGCGTCAGACTGAAGATCTGAAGGTCACGTGTTCGATCCACGTTCACCGCATTTTTTGCTTGCTTTAATTTGTCTCTCTTTCACAACAGCCCATTTTACTAGACAATGTGCAGTTTGTGCGACAAAGTTTCGGATGCTGGATCGCGCACTCCAGGCAGTGTCACTGCCCCTGCTGCACGATCAGCGCATTTGATCCTTCAGTTGGGCAACAGCGCATAGGGTAAGTTGTTTAAAAGCCCTAAATCCATCCCCTATTACCCCCAAACACAAAAATTCTCCCAAGAACCCAACTTCCTCCGAGGACCCTCCATCATCCAAGGTAATTTCTAATAATGATTCTAAATTAATTTCAATTCCCCAACACCTTATTAACATGGGTAAACTCTTCAAATCCATATATAATCGATTGAGACTTCCTTCTGGACGAAAGAACACTAGAATCTGAATTCAAGAGAATTGAACGTCAAAGAGGTAAAACCTTCATCAATTAATTGATTATAGCTTTGAATTGATGATTATAAACTATAAGTTCATGACATATGAGTTGATGAGTTTGATAGAAAAGCACGAACGTTTATAGGTTTGGGTTGTTGATTGTTGATTATTAATTAAGGGTGTTGTTTATTTTATGAGTGATGAAGAATGATATTGATTACATCTAAATGAGATTGTATAATCACCTAGAAGTGATAGATGAGAATTTGGTGAAGAAAACATCATTAATGAAGGTTGTTGAGCTTTATGCTCATCAAGTGTTTGATAAAATGCCTAAGTGACCAAAATACGAGTAATAGTGCTAATATTGGTTTCCTCTTGATATATATTGCTATAGATTGTCGTTGAGAAGTGACTAACATTGTATTACGCTCCAAGAGCATGAAGTTAAGGTATGTAGAGCTTCTATCCACATGTGAAAACATCATTAGTCTTCTTCACGCCACGTTTATCTATAAAATCATGAACTTCTATACTTCGGATTTTATTTCAAGTTCATAATAATCCTAAATTACATGTATCATGATACACCATGTTTGTGTTGCTAGTTTCGTATTGTATTCTTGATATTCCTTTATGGTTATTGGGGATCCGTCCGTAATCCATGTATGCTCGTGATTATATTTTTCATGAGCTCTCAGATATCAGTTGGGAACTTAAATTGTTCCACTCCAGGAATTTTTACAGGTTTTCATGTCTCAGAAATTATATACATATATTTACTCAGATTTTTATGCAGAACTATTTTCAAATCATATTTATGAAATTTATGAGCTTTCATAAACTATATTATGAATCATGTTTTGAAAATGATAGGCGTAGATGTCACTTATATTCTTGTTTAGTATTTTAACCATGGGCACAGATGTCACTTATATTCATGTTCATATTTTTGGAGTTGCACAGATTATCGAAAAGGCTCAGGCAACCTGAAACTACGTATGCTAACATAGAATAAGGATCGCTCCGCCCAGTTAGGATGATTCTTTCATGTTACCCATTGCGGGTTATTGGATACATTCATGTTATGTTCATGTCTCGTACCCTAGCGAGGTATGCGATGGCTTAGCTGATCGCGTTGAGATCAGACGCCACATTCCAGCATGGTGGTTTCATATCGGTTATACTAAAGCTCTCCCACTTAAAATAATTTACCGTGTTTTATATTTATTATATATATTCATGTCAGATATTACACATTCTCATGCTCAGCAGTTTCAGTTTCATGTCCCTATTATTTTATGTGGCTGATTTTTCATTCAGTGACTTTACATACAGTACAATTACAATGTACTTACGTCCCTTTTGCAAGTACAGAGTATTGGTGCACTCACGGTACAAGTACAGAGTTTCAGAGCGATTGGTCAGTTCGCTAGGATTTCATCAGTATCAGCTATTGGTGAGTTCATTTAATTTGTGGTGTTCGTTTAATTATTTTCACGTTATGCTTTAAGGTAAAAGGTATGTCAGGGTCTTGTCCTCGTAAAATAATTTTGCAATAGGACTCAGGTTCTGAGTTTTTATAAATTAGACTAGATAGCATGTCACGTCAGATAATCAACATTTCAAACTTATTATGTTTTTAGACTATTTTCGCAATGATATCTCAGACTATCTTTTTCAGGATATAATTTTACATGTTTTAAATCATTATTATTATTATTGCATGATTTTGATGCACATGTTGATTTAACAAGCCATGTGGTTCACTCGGTTACATTCAGTCAGGCATCGAGTGTCGTATTTCGCCCAAGCCATTGTTCGGGCGTGAAAAAACTTAGTATCAGAGCTTAAGTTCAAGTGTCATAGGGAGTCTATGAAATCGTGTCGAGTGGAGTCACTTTTATATGTGTATGTACGCCACACATATAAACGGTTGACCACCAAGATATTTAGGATTGTCTCACTTCTTTCATACTCTAGATCGTGCAATTAGAGCAATACTTTCAAGAATTCTTCTAACTCGTGCCACCAGCTTAGAGTAGTAAGTAACATTCTTTGTCCGTTGAATTTCGAATGTATCGAATGTACAAGCGACGAGAAGGAAATTCAAGGTCTAAGTGAGGATGATGGTATTTTGAGTCAGGACGGATAATCAACTACGTGACTATGCACTAAAATGAGTGATCATAAGAGTGATTTGATGTGAAATACTTGATTCACCCATATTTAGTGATAACAATTGAAATCAATTATATTTAGTGATTAATGTATATATATTTAATCAATTTGATAGTATTTTGAGTCAACGCGAATGATCAACTACGTGACTATGCACTAAAACGAGTGATCATAATAGTGATTTGATGTGAAATTTTTGATTCACCCATATTTAGTGATAAACAATTGAAATTACTGATATGTAGTTATCAATGTATATATATATATACTTAATCAATTTAATGATATTTTGAGTCAAGAGGAATGATCAACTAAGTGACTATGAACTAGATCGAGTGGTCATTTTAGTGATTTGATGTGAAATACTTGATTCACCCATATTTAGTGATCAACAAAGAAAATCAATGATATTTAGTGATAAACAACTGAAATCAATGATATTTAGTGATCAATATTTATTGTTATACCTCGTAGTTCTGGCCATACGTGTGAGAGCGTACGAAAGGGATTAAGACTTAAATTTTAGAAGGATAGGTTGACGGATTGTTTCGGACGGGTTTTTGGTCAACTTTGAGGTGGGTTACGACCCGTTACGTTGAGAGTTCCTAGGTGTTTCAAAGGCCTGGTGCGTAGTTCGTTGAGTCTAGTTTCCAACGCAACCAACCGTTCGTCGATAGGACATCGGAGTAGAAAGTTATGGGAGTTACAAGTTCGGTCTGTGATTGGACGAAAGGTGTTTGGTCAGAGCCACGCGCAGCGCGGATCTGGCCATGGCGCGGATGATCTGAGTGTTGAGATTCTGGCCATGGCCGGAAGCAGGTCGCCGAAAGTCTGAGTCGCAGAGGTTTTATTGCATGGCCGAGGCGTTCTGCGAAGTTGAGTGAAAAAATCGAACTGCTTTGTTTTAAAAGGGCCGTGGGAGGGTGACAAGTGTCCCCATCTGATTTTGCATGTACTACTTATTGACCAAGTCTTGAAGACTTGGTCATTCTTCAAGTCCTTCTCTCTCTCTAAAGATAAAAGCTCTCCCTTCTCTCTAGAAATTCAAGAGGAAATCAAAGCTTGAGGAAAATATGAAAAGTGTGGCAAGAAGGAAACTTGTTGGCTAGCTTGTAGGAGTTCTTGTGGTGGTGATTGTGGAAAGGAGGCTAGTGAAGTGGTTAGAATATTTGGCTAAAGTTCTAAGGTAACAATTCCTTCTCTCTTTGTTGGTTTTTGGTGTTGCATGTGAAGAAGAAAAAATTTGTAGTTGAAAATATTGCTCTTAGATAAATTGCATGTAAGAAATATGGGTTAGATATGAAGGAATTTGATAAGAAGGTTATGTGAGCATGTTGTAGCCAAAATACTACCTTAAACTTGTTAAGTTAATTGTTATGGATTGTGGGGCAGAATTTTACACACCCAAGATTAGGTGTGTAATCCCCTTTGTGTTGATTGGATTGTTGGGCCTTAAAAGTGGCGTTTGGATATTGAATTCGGCCTTGATAAAGGTGGCAAAGTATGTAGAAACAAAGGAAATGCTGCCCGATTTTCCGTAGAATTTAGTGACTTTGCACTTGGAATATTCTACGTTGAAACTAGAGGTTAATAAACGTATTATGGTCATTATAGGTTGACGTACTACGTGCGATTTATTGGACTTAGCAAGTGGATTGATCCGAAGAGGTATGTGGAACTTTTCTACCTCTTGAGCATGAATAATTGCATCTATGTAGTACGGTAGACGTACAAAGGCTTTGGTATCCCTTACTTGTTTTAATGATGTCTTAAGTCTTAAAGTTAAGGGACTTTGAGTATTTTAAGTATATGATACTTGTTTCGTTTAAAAGTATAAGTCTTTTGGATATATGGAGATGTGTTTGACTAGTGTATAATGGTAATATAACGACTTTATGGGAAGTTGGTTGTATTGGCTTTATGGAAGGTTAACAAAGAAAGGTTTACTCCAAGTAAAATAAGTACGGATAAATGATTTGAATTTGTGAAAGGCAAGTTGTTTTTAAGGCATTAAGTGCCTAAGGTTTTAAAAGAAATGCAGTCACTTGATTTAGAAGCCTATTGTATTTTTAAAGGTAAACGTGACTTGTTTTGAAAAGTTGTCGTGACTTGATACTACGGTTATTAGTATCTTGGGAGTTTTGCATAAAAAAGAGTCATTTTCTTAAAAGGTTAGAGGTACGTGGTACTTGGGTTGAATTCCCGGATTTTCTTTTAAATGACATGTTAGTGCCTTAAGTAAACTAAAATGAGAGGATATACTAAAAATGTTAATAAGAAGTTAGGGGATATTCTTAATTTGCTTACGTCATGATAAGCGTGTGACTTATGTTATGTATGATGGCGTGTCTTTGATTTATGTATTATTATTAATATTAATCCTTATGCCATGAATTTGCTACCCATGATGCGAGTGCGGCACTTGTACTCATGCGGGCCCACCGGGTTCATGCGGGTGAAATAGTCTCATGCGGGTGAAATAATCTCATGCGAGGCGGATGACCTCATGCGGGTGAATTAGTCCCATGCGAGGCGGATGACCTCATGCGGGTCCACAGGACCTATGCGGATGAAATAGTCCCAGGAGTAGGATTGCTTAATGATACTACGGGCGAGAGACCCTGTTTTGATCATGAGCCTCCTATTTTTATGCAGTAAGGTTTATACTTGTTACTCTCATTGTTAGTAAGGCAGTGTATTGTATTTGATTTTCTTCCATGACTCCAGCTTATTTTAGACTTATGATATTATTACAGTATTTTCCAGTTTTACATACTTGGTACATATTGTGTACTGACCCCCTTCCTCGGGGGTTGCGTTCATCCGAGTAGGGGTAGCGGTGGTGGATCCTCATTCTTAGGATCTTGCTCGGTGTCGAAGCTCCATTTATCCGAGGCTCGACTTTTAGTGCAGTTCTCCAGTGTTGTAGATGTTTTGTACATTCGTGGTATGACGGGGCCACTGTCGTCATAGTGTTCTACATTCTTAGAGGCTGTAGTTGCATTATAACTTGGATTGTTAAGGATGTAGCTGTCACTTTGTTATATTTAGAGGTAGCCATTCAGGTTAGCTCGCTATATTCTATATGGGTTCTTGTTGTGAGTTTATTTTCCGCTGGTTTTCTCTGATGTTGTATCACAAGGGTGCCCGGGGTAAGACACCAGTCACGGGTCCGTGGTCGGGTCGTGGCATTTATATACTTAATCAATTTGATGGTATTTTGAGTGAGGACGGATGATCAACTACGTGACCATGCATTAAAATGAGTGATCATTAGAGTGATTTGATGTGAAATACTTGATTCACTCATAGGTAGTGATAACCAATTAGAATTAATAATATTTAGTGATCAGTAGAGTAAATCATTATAACAACTAAGTACATTATTGTAACACCTCGTATTTTCGGGTAATGATTTGAGCACATAAACGTAGCCAAGTAGACATGGACTCCGAAAAGTTTATGTTGTACCTATGTGTGCTAATAAGAAAATTAGTATATAAAAGGATGTGATCCCAAAATAATTTTGAATTTAGCAAGTGTGACGACGAGATTAATAATAAAAAAAATTATATTCCCAAAGAAGTTATGAACTAGTGTCATATTATAAGAATTATGACATTTAATATACGAAGGTCTTATGAGTTATTCGAATTTAAATAAAGTGAGATCTATAATTAATTATATGTATAATTGATTAAATGTGGGATCATAGTGGAAGACAAGCCATTTATTGTTTTTTTTTACGAAGGAACCGCGCATTCTTCTTTCAGTGCGGGGGTAAATCGGTGTATGATAAGCGCAATCCGCAATCACGTCAGCCGATTAACCACACTTGACAAGCCATTTATTGTGATTAATGGATTAAGTGATAATTATTATATTTATCATTGAGTTTGCACGTGGGGCCTTGGAAATGTGCAGCAAGTGACAATGCATATATATGTAATATGATGAGGTAGGTGGACACCTTTAAGACAGATGAATTTCATTAATGTTATTTATAGTAGTGGACCTCACGGTCCATAAAGACAAAAGGGGTGTATCAAACTGTTTCATGGTCCTTTGTCGAATAGGAGTTTGGTGTGTTGAAGTTCTAGTGATTACTAGCTTCTATATAGGTTGAAAGTATTAGTACTAAGTTGCTTTGGTTCAAGGTTATCAGTTCCAATGGTTTGCTTTCAAGTTTTGATGCACAAATAGAAATACTTGTATGACTAATTAGGACGAAGAAATTATAAACAGGAGATACAAAAAATCGGATCTTCAAGCAGGGTCGATATCAGTAATCTAGGAGGCCAAGTGTATCCGGTAAGTGGTAGTTGAGATCTCTATCTTTTACACCTCATTACTAGTAAATTGTCAAAGTATTAGAAAAAATTATTCTCAGAATATTATTCTCTCAAAATTAATTTTTATTTTACTACTCATTTTGTCATATGAATTGTCAAGTGGATTGTCATGCTACATATACAATCTTATTTGTCTTTCTTTTATTTTTTTTAAGTCATAAACACCAACGACTCTATTTACTTTTCATCAAAATTACTTTTTTAAAAAATACTTTAAAAAAAAATAGAAACTTAATCAAACTTATTAAGTATTTTAATTTTTCTTTTATCAATTTTAACTTTTTATATTTAGCAAATTAATAATTCAAATATTTTACATGGAAATTTATAAATACAAGATTTTAAAAAAATTATTCTTATCTCCTAACCCGCCTCTCCTCTTTCTTTATTTTTTTTCAACCATAATCTCCACCTCAACCCCTATATTTCCTCCACCAGAATCACCAACCTCTACAAATTAAATTTTACTATTCGTATTTTGACCCTTTAATCTCTTGAATTATGGTAGAAATAATTTTCTTGAAGCAAATCTGTCAAGATCTGAGGTTGAGACTAGATCAGAAAGAAATGAGTGTTTTCATTCTCACGGTGGAACAAAATAAGGTTTTATCTTATATTTATAAATTTCCATGTAAAATATTTGAATTATTAATTTGCTAAACATAAAAAGTTAAAATTGATAAAAGAAAAAGTAAAATATTTAATAATTGTTTGATTAAGTTTTAAAAATTAATTTATTTTAATATTTTTAAAAGTACATTTTAAAAAAGATTTTGATGAAAAGTAAAAATATTTGTTGGTGTTTATGACTTAAAAAAATAAAAGAAAGACAAATAAGATTGCATATGTGGCATGATAATCCACTTGACAATTCATGTGGCAAAATGAGTTAGTAAAATGAGAATAATTTTAGGAGAGTAGTATTCTGGGAATAATTTTTTCAGAGAGTACTACTTTGACAATTTACTCCCTCATTACACAATTTAAATTATTCGGGTTCTAGAAAATTGAAGGTTTCTTCGAAGTGAAGTAGGATGGAAGAAGATGGTTTCTTGAAAAATAAGATTGAAGTTCTTTACGGACTTCTTTAGTAGTATTGTGGACACAAAATGACTACTGAACATAAACAACTTAATAACATATTGATTCAGAGGTTATACTGGTACTGAACATCAAACATACATTTGTAAATATATAACAAAATTATATGATTCATTAACATCACATAATTTACCAATAACATAAAAAAGTAGAAACTTAAAAAAATTGTTCTATAGCCCAAAAATCACAAATCTTAAATAATTGTTCAACAGACCAAATTCAAAGCTCTAAAACCTTATCAACTACACCCACTGCCCCATCTCCATTATATTCTTGCTACTATGTTGTCATTCAATAGAGTCATCAGCGTTATCATACAAGTAACAGTAAGCAAGTGTTCTATAAATGCAAGAGAATACAAACTGGATGCCCTGTTAGAGACATTATGGGGGAGATCTCCTTTTTCGATCAAACTCCCACGATGCGTTAAGCAACTTTTCAGACAACTATTTAAACAAGTCATTCTGCTTCAGCACCTTGATCCATAATTCTAACACGGGATGCATGTGATAGAAGAAAGCATCGTCTGCGAAATACATGAAGGTTGCAATCATATACATTTATCACTCCCTCACCAATCATGAACTCAAGAGTGACAAAATGTTTAACATCTATATTCATATTCATGATAGTTATGACCCTTTTTGCACCAACCCACGGACAACCACTTGGGAAGGGTCTACCACCCAAACAATACTTGATGTAATCCTCATCCCACTCAAATAAAGCAAGTCTTTTTGTCATTGGCACAACACCCCGAGTTGTACTCTCATTAGTCAACTCTTCGTACATTTGAGCCCTCTTCTCTATCTGAAGATTGTGGTTCATTTTGACTACTACTTGAATCTACATTTGCTGATTCTGAAATAGCTTGTTCAACAAGCTCTTCTAATGGTATTTTTCCCTTGGGTCTTTTACTCTCTAGATTCCTCAATTGATTTATCCCTTTTTCTTTTGCTTGGAGCCATTTTATCTGCACGTAAGAGCTAAATAAAAATAGTTTCAATTGATTTGTGCATCATTCAAAGTAAACAGGGAAAAAGAACTACATCAGTTGATCAAACAAAATACAATAAGTAATCGAATTTTTCAACAACCGAAGCATCTGTTGCAACAACTGATAAAGTTGCTGCAACAACTTAGTGAGTTGTTGCAACAAATGAGTAAGTTGTTGCAACAACTGAGTAAATTGTTGCAATATATTCTTCAGCTATTGAAAACATAAAAGAATTGTTGTAGCTTCCTTAGAAACTATTTTAATTTTATCCAATAGATTGTGAATCTGTTGCAACAACTGATTCGGTTGATGCAACAACCTCAACAACTGAATTTATTTTTACAAACGGATGAGGAATATGTTGTAACAACTTACTCATCTGTTGGATAAAAATAAAATAAAGACAATACCCTTTTTCCTACATGTCCCCCAGTTCAAGGTTGATTTATTTTAGGTTTAGTTGATTAACAACTCTTTTCAAACTCTGTCTGTGTAGGATCTATAGGTTAAGATTGCCTTTTGAGCATAGTCATGTTCCCAAATGTATTTCAACAAAGATCCAGTAATCACATTCAAATTCTCCATTACTTATCAAACCAGGAAGTAACATAAATATCTTAAAGTTGCTCACATAAACAAATCTAGACGTGATCATATGAGCACAATGGCACCACCAGCCTTCTTAATCTTCTTCTCAGTGTCTTTTAGATGAGCTTGGCTTTCACCACCACAGGCTGGGACAGTCGGAAACACCCTCGCTTAAGATCTATTGAAGTAAACTGTCCTCACTGCCAGCAGCCTTGTCCTTCACCTTTGAGGGATGAGAGATCAGGGTTGTCTATTCTTGTTTTGGAGCTTGTGGAAGAAGTGCATACCTACCTTTTTGAAGTAACCCGAATGCCACTCGTCAAAGGGGATGCTTTTAAGGTCTTCCTCCCTATGTGAAGGTGTTTGACTAGGAACGGAGTTGAAGAAAGGAAGGTTTTATAAACTTGTAGTATTAAACACGCCGAGACATTTTTGTGGTGATAAAATCATGTCATTAAGTGTAAAATAGGAAGTTTAAAGTTAAATTGTTGCTAAATATAGGAAAGTGTCATTTTCGATCAGTCTAAAAAGAAAAGAGTGTCATGTAAAATGGCACAGAGGGAGTAAGATATAAGGTGGATTCTAGTATTATTGACGTAGCTACTTTTCATATCATGCTTCACAAGCTATTCATACCTTCTGCACTTTTATTTGTTTATTTTGGTTTATTGTTCAAACCTTCAATGCGTAGAACAGCTCTCTTTCTTCTATATTTGATCTTTGACACATCACACATTGAAGATCTGAGGGAGGTGATGAAGCAGCTTATATATAGTACCGGGGGAGGGGGGGCAGGGTCTTTATCTGGTGTAAAGAAAGAATAGCTACTACTTTTGTGAGTGGGGGCCATCGTATGCATTAGGTCATGGTAGACAAGATAATAGAGCTAAATAAAAGATTAGAGAAATAAGATGTATTTCCCAGAATTAGTGTAGATGGGAGTAAAGACATGTATGGACTGGATCCACATGTGAGACCTATGCACGTGCCAGGGGTACCAAGTAAGAAAGAGAGACATCCTCTGTACTAAATGACTGATAGAAGTCATGCTTAGGCTTTATGGCGTTTTCTCCTTGAGCACTAGATAAGAGTGATGAGCTTTTCTACCTTTTCATAAAATAAAAGAGAGAGAGAGAGAGATGCGAGCAGAAGGCCAGCAAGTAGGACCACAGAGGTTTAAGGCACCAGGACAATCAATTTTAGCTTCCTTTAGAGCTATCATGACCACAGCTTCTGCAGAAACATGGTAACATATTACACTTGTGCATTTTAATATCTATACATGGTATATTCTCGATATGTTCTGCCAAAAGGAGAGAAGAGGTGGATGGGGAAATTTATTCGATTTCTTTCACTTTCATTTGATTCATTGTTAAGATATATCCTAATCTCCCTCCCACCAAGACAGGAAATTAACAAAGATGTAATAATATCGAAATAAAGGACAATGGTGCTGTGTGATTTATGTCTATGAGAAAATATGCAATTCAATGTATTCAAAACAAAAATAGTTTCCTGAAATACTAATGCAAATAAACTTATGAAAACAAATATGCTAGGAATTACACTTGCAATATTAAATTAGACATTCTGGTAAAGCAAAAAAGATCAGTATGGAGTCTTCCCAAAGGAATTGAATTTACAATTAACAAAACGGGGAAGTTTCGCAAGAGTGATGTAGGTTTATAACTTTATATGTTGATTCTGTGTTCTTTCAACATAATGGTATCGGCACTTAGAAGTTGTCAGCCTTCTGGGATTTTGAAAAGATGGCTACTGGTATTTTCGTAACAACTGCAACTAATTTTACCTTTATGTTGTCAATAGGAACTGTTGGATTGATTCTTCTTTCTTTATTGGAAAAAATTGTGTACTTCTTTCTTTGTGGGTGACAAAACAAGCCTCTAGTTGCATGATAAAATCACCTCAGCTCACAGCTCTGCAGTCAAAGGTAGACATCCTGATTTAGTTTTTCATTAAAATGTGCATATTTGTCTTTCATTTTCTTTTTATTGTTTTGGGTCGTGATTTTTCATTGTGTCATTTAGCTGCAACAGAAAGCGCTAGTTGTTTAACTTTCACGGTAGATTCTCAGGTGCTATGGTCCAGAAAAATTTAGATAGCTATAGAAAATATTTGGCCTTTACCCTGAAGGTTTGCAAAAGGAATCATCTCCTCAATTCTTGCTCCAATGTTTAGGTGTGCAACCTGTACACAAGCCAGAGTTTATTTTTCTATCATATCTTTACAAAGTAGAGGATGCACCCTGTGTGTCAAATTAGATCTTTTTTGTAGCTCAGTTTTTTCTCATTACACACCTGCTGCCACTGGTGTCAAGTTTCTACCAGCCCTTTCTTTTGAATTGATTCCTGTATCATGTTGTTTTAAGACCATTCAAATGTGATCCTCAATTTGGCTTCATCTACCCTTGGATCAAAAGAAGAAATTGGCTTCATCCACCCATTTTGAATCAGATAATGTTGTAAGCTTTTATTAATTTTTCTTAAAAAAAGAAAAAATGTAGTTTTGTAAGCTCATTTGGCCCTATAATGGCATTAGAAATCTATATCTCTGTTTATACCTATTTAAATGAGTACTCACGAAATTATATCAATATTTTCCTTATCAAAATGAGTACTCTTATAAAGCTTTATTTTCTGGATTCTCCACACCCCTATATTTAATTTTTTACCAACATCAATTCTGTGGAACAAGAAAGCAGAGATAATGATTACAAAAGAGAAGTAATTGGGGGAAATACTTAAAGCTCTTTCTGCCCTTATCCAACCTTATGCATATTTTTACGCGCTGCTTCCCTTAGGATCATTCCCTGTATCCATCCAAATGTTTTAGCTACTTTGCTTTTTCTAACTCAACCTCATTTTTGAACCGTTGTAATGCACAACTTATTCTTTCCGACCCATCAAATGCGTACTTTTTTTTAGCTTTCTGAAATTCCACCAGCATCTTTTCGCTCTCCTAGAAAACCCCATCCATTAAAGAATTAAACCCAGAGTAAAGAGGTCATTGTACCTAGCACTATCATCTGGAAAATTGTTGGCTGGGCTCCTGATAACTATGGCTAAAGATGTGGATTGGTGGCTAGTAATCAAGACTTTGCACTCTGATTTCGAGCTGGTTTTACATGATTTGACTTGAGATTGCAGAGAGCTAAAATTTATGAAGTTGGTACTAGGCCTTTTTTTTTCTGGACATGGAAGATGGTTAGATGATAGAAATAGCTGCCAAAACGGGGTGAAGGAATTTCCGTGAGTTCATCCTTACTAGATCAGCCTATACCAAGAAGGGGTACTGATTGACAAGCAAACAAGGGTACCCTTGCCTATGAAGGCTAACCCTAGTTTATGCACTGAGAAAGATCATTTGCAGGAAAATCTGTCATGCAAAAAGGGCCCCTTCTCTTTACCTTTCCTGTGCCTTACCTCATTCCTTTTATAAATTCTGATCCGACTTACCCATCTGGAGCTAAAAAAAGTTGAAAATAAGTTTTACTTTTGTGGTATTTAACAGAATTGTGTAAAATGAAAAAAGTACTTGTACTTCTAAACCCGGTCTATAGTTATTCTCTCTTGTTCTTTATGCATTGCCCACTCATGAGACACCAATTATTACTGGGAATAGTCAGTTTGAGCTGTGCTTATTAGTCATTACGCATTGATAACTATCAGAGTTTTTTTTTGTCAAACGACAATGATAAAATCATCATTTGCATGTAAGAATGGACCTGGACCTAATGTTAGTCTTGTTATTTGCAGGTGTTTGGACAGCTGGTCGTTGGGTATTTTCTACTGGTCTTGATCAGCGCATCAGGTGTTGGCATCTCGAACAGCAAGGCAAACTAACTGAGTACAAACATATGGTTGTTAGTGTAACGGAGCCTGAGGCATTGGATGCTAGGGCCTGTGGAAGGTGGGTAATCCTTTCTTTCATGCTTTACTGTTGGTTTTCTTATTTAATCTTTCATTTTCACACCAACCTCCACCTATCTTTCCCCTTGCTTTAAAATATTCTTTAATAAGACCGCCTGCATGTCTTATTCAGGAACCATTATCAGATTGCAGTCGCTGGGAGGGGAATGCAAATGTTTGATTTTGTTGCTCCTGATGACATGAAGGGTGGAAATTAAGGTTTTTACGTATTGTACAGCACATTTTGAGGAATGCAAAGTGGGTGAGGTTTCTCCATCTTGAGTATGAAGTGTGAAATACTGTAGCATATGTTATTACATACAGGGAAATTCTTATTTCTTTTAGAATGTATCATTAATATTTGGTACTTTCTTAGGCATTCAGAAGGTGAATTATGTATTATGGCAATACTTGTCGCAAGAAAGTAATCTTGTATGTTTTAGTTATTAGGTAGCTTTTGCACGCCAAGAAAACACTAGTGGTCAGATATCCGAGAATTTATGGATATCCCGAGGCATCTTAGAAGGTGAAACGTTTGATGTATCTTTCACCATAGCATTGTAATGGCCGTATATGCTGCTGTTAGTTGTATCTTAATTTTATCTGTTACTTCTTCTGCTTGTCATATAATGCTTTTCTTGTCTATGCACACCCAATTATTACGATGTTATCATTGTTAAAATCTTCTATCTTGTTTAATGCTATAAGTTGTGCGAATATTCGTAGATTTTTTATTTTGTTTTATTTGGTTCTCTTTTCCATCATTGGGTTAATATGTGGGATTTATCACATAGTTTTTCAGCTGAATAGTACTTGTAATGTTGTTGATAAGTAACTCTGCACTTGTAAATTTTTATTCTTTGATTTAAGATCGAGGAGCATATGCAGTTAACTAAAGTGAAAACGTCCTAAAACTATTATGACTATATGAATTTGAGAGAAGTAATTAGGCATTTTTTTGCCTCTGAATTCCACTAGGATAAGCATCCTTCGTCCTTAAGTCTCCCTACAACATGCGAGTTGTGATTTCAAGCAATAACTTCTCGGTTTTTTCACGAACTCATAGCTTATTTATCCCAAGATAGTAACATTTTAGATATTATACTGTTGTATGTTTTGAATCAAAGTTTAGTTTTGGCGTCAGAGTAATTAGTGACAAACATTTGCAAGTTACCTGAAACAAAACTTGGCCACTTCCCAGAAAAAAGGGGGGAAAAAAGCTTGAACTTGCTCAATACTATATGAAACTATGAAAGCCAAACCAAAAGTGCTTGTGTGATATGGATATGCCAGAAGATTGAAGACATAGGTTGTTTAAAGTAACATGCTGAAGATGAATATGACACATTATCCTCTTTATGCTTCAGTACACAGAGAGATTGTTGATTCTTTCAAAGTGGTAGAGGGAAAGCAAAAAGTAGGCGATAGCTCGAGAACATAACCAAGAAAATAGAGACAGTGAACGATATAAATTCCTCATTCAGAACATTCTTGGTTCCCTCATGGTATGGATCGAATGTCATGTTGTATGCAATGCCAGCCAAAATCCAGAGACAAAGATAGTAGTAGATGAGATAGCTTGATAGAAGAATACACCTCAATGGTCCTATTCCAAAACCAAAACCAAAAAAAAAAAAAAACCTCAGTTAAATTCAATCAAGAATCAAGTGTGCATATGTTTTGTTGAGAGAGTGGAGACTAACCTGTACAAGCTACAAAAGAAAGCAGGAAAAGGAAGGCCACTGGAAAGACTGCTACTGTTATGGATTTTTTCACTCTCATCCCAGTTTTTACTGACAAAAAGTATGAGATACAAGGAACTTGGATGTTGTATAAGTGGATGGATAAATGCTAGTAAATTATTTGCAATATGTAGTACTTTTAGTAGGTGGAGTGAGTAACTCACGGTGAGTTTGGTAGATGCCTCCTGGTTTATGTACACATGTAAAGAGAGGAGGGAAAGAAAAAAAAAAGAATACTCAGTCTTGGCCTCGTGGGGGCTGCCATTTCTTAATTTTTAACTAAGTGTTTAAGATTTATGTTGGGTAACGTCAACATCAAGTTTATTGCAAAACTCACTACGAAACTGAGGTGGTTCAGGTCGGAGTCATGATTGAACATGACGCTTGTTTGGAGGGCTTAATTAAGAAATAAAGTTGTACTCTTGCTATCAACTATAACTTTTGGCATGATGGTAAACACTTGATGTTGACCATCCTTTAGTAGATATAGCTCTGCCTCTGCCTCTGATTATTCATTATATATTTTATAAAATTACGTGTTTAAAATTTTAATGATTATATTATGTCGAACATACTAGGTTCAGTTAAATTCATCGATTATATACTACATCCACCAATGACTATGACATTACTTATATTATCCCTGTTACTGTTACACCCGTTCTCACTCTATCACTGTCATGCGCATACACATCATTCCAATCTATTTATGGCCTTTCCAAGGAGTATTTCATATGCAGGGCTAATGCACAAATTGGTAGCTATACATTTCACTAAGAAGCATCATCCTCTTAACTAAATAAACTAATCTCAAGTTTTTCTTTCCAATGCAACAGAAAGGAATGTTATTGGCTCTTTGTTCAATTGTTCTAAAGGAGTGGAAAATTTGAAAATTTATTTCAACCCTTTTGTGCAAGCACAAAGAAATTGTGGTCATATATAGAGGTGACAACTTAGATATATATCATAGAAATCCTTTTTCTTGGAAGCTCTGAATGCAATCATCAAACATTTGATTGAGACTCTTTAGAGGAGGCAGCCCCAGTTGAGTTATCTTGTTGTCCATGATATGTGGCACGTCCTCCCCTTCTTGGCTGCCACACCTAGAAAAGAAAAGGAAAAAGGAAAGAGTTTAATTCCTACTCACTAACTGTTGATAAGTAAAAAAAAAATACACAATCAGATCACTAACATTAATGGATATCAGGTAAAAATGATAACAACCCAACTATTACAGGTTAAAATTCACTAATAATGTAAAAAGATCTTTATGTTATCCGTGTATATAACTTAAATCTGCAAAGAAATGGGAAATAAAAGAGAGACAAAGGAGATTAGTTTTGAAACTTCAGTTGATGCACTTGTTCTCAAGAGGATAAGATGGATACTGGTCCTTAACATGTCAATGATCTGTGACATAGAGTTTGAACATATGTATCTACCTGAAGCTTTTTCTTCCTCCATAACTAATATATGAGCTGGCACAACATCCTCAATGTGAACAAAGCCCAACCTTCTGTTGGTATACTCTCCAAGCACACCTAGTCAAGAAGGAAAAAAGAAAAGGAGAAGCAGTTAAAAACTAAGGAAAATGTAATGTCTTTCATAAAACGAGAGGTAGAACTAAAATAAGTTTGTCTCGAAATATCAACAATACATGATCTAACGAAAAATAAGGCACAATGAAAGAAAATATTATATCCAAGTAATATCATTTTTTTCAATTGGGAATGTATTTTAATTATGTTGGTACATTTATTTTAGATCTTATGTTCTTCGAGTCTTTTAGTCATGTCGTGATTTGTATGTCATAGGAATATAGTGACTTTTTATTTATTTTTATTTTATATATTATTGGGCAACGGATGTATTAAGCATTCCACATTCATGCGGAACAGGTCACACCCTAGGAGTGTGTTTGGAGTGCAGCCCTTTTTCGAACCCTTTGTCAATACAAGATGACTCGTACATCGAGATACTCTTTTATAATATTGGTCTAAAATGAGCTTAAATTAAGCAACATAGTCCGTGAGTATTCATATAGTCGTTCCCTAACTTTCTAGGGATTGAGGCATAGTTATTGTTGTCATCATTGTCGTAAAACACCATCAATTAACAAGAGCAATTAGTAAAGAGAGACAAATTAGTGGAAGCAGCCAGTTGCTAGTATCAGCAAAAGGTACAACCTTTAACTAAGCCGAATATGATTTGCAATGTACTGGTGGGTTGAGGAGCAAGCAAAGATCCCACAACGCAGGATGGATTTATCACCACCAAATCAATACCACATTCCTCAGCTACTCTCCAAGCTTCTTTTTCTGCTTTAGTCTTAGCATAAGCATACCATAGCTGTACTTAACCGAAAAAAGTTAGTACTAAATATCAAATAATTCTCATGTTTCTCTGTTCTATATAGGAAGTAAACATTTGAAGTCCATACATACATTGTATTTTTTGCAATACTGAAGGTCGCTCCAGTGGGATTCATTGAGAGGGGAAACCTGTTGGGCATCTTCTCTGTATCTAATTGAAGAGCAAGAAGAGGTCAACACAAACCTCTTCAAGGTGGGTGCTTTTTTGCAAGAGTTGAGAACATTCAAGTTACCATTTACACACGGATCAATCAGTGTTTTCTGCAAGTAAATGTATGTTTAGCAGGTTAAGTTGATTGATTAATGTTTGAGGAAGGAGTAGTCTCACTACTCAGGAAAAAAAAAAGAAGAATTAAAGAGGTGTTGTGGTGTGTGTGTTGAAAATTTGTAAGAAATAGAGCTTGGGACTAGAGCTCATTTTGTGAAAATTATCTAAGACAACAAAGAGATAGTAATAGTTTTTTCCCTCAATCTATGTGAGACAATCTAACAACTCCTTAATTGGAGGGAATAGTTCTATCACTTTCCCCCTCTAATGACCATTCATTTTTTCATGAATGCGCAGTCGAAAGAGTTGGTTGGAAGTTCAACCCTTAGGGATTTGAATAGAGGCCTTTCAGATTCGGTCAAAAGCACTAGGGACGAGTCATTACAGACAATCTGACTTTTAGAGTTTGCTCATATCGAATTTCAACTCTAATACCATGGTCGAAAATGGATATTCGCCTAACCAACCCTAATACTATGATAACAACCGAACCTTGGGCATAACTCAACCAAAAAAACTACTCGTAACTCATTAGGCCAAGATCATATAAGGAGACAACAACTCATCCCTCGACTGACGCGGGACTATCTTAACAAAGAAGAAGTAGAAGGGTGAAGGTAAATCTGGCCTGATTATCGTCATCATAAGGAACCAACACAGGTGAAGCAGTATGAAAGACTCCATCAGCTCCCTGAATGGCATCATCAAAGCTACCTTCCTCTAAAAGATCAGCTTTCATAATCTTGAGCCTCTCTTTAGCACCATCTAGCTCCCACAAGAATCTCACTTTCTCTGCATTATCTGTTTCAACAAACAAAAAAAAAGTTTTCAATTAGTATTCTTCTAGTATACATAATGGATGAAAAAAAGAAAAGATTGTTACATACCGGGATCACGTACAGTAGTTCTTACAATGTGACCCTTTTGGAGCAGGGCCCTTAAATAAGGTAAGCTGCAATGAAACCTGTACCACCTGTTACACAGTATTCTGGCATTTCTTGTTTCTTTTTCTTTTCCACTTCACAGACTTAGTGTTGGAAATTTACTAATGTGGAATTAAGTTTAACTCATTATTTATGACTCGAACATTTGAGGCCTCGCACGTCGGAAACGTCGTTCCACACACGTGCACTCGTAATGCCAAGTATCGTAAATTTCATTAGTGAAAGAGATATTAGTACATGAGTAAACGTTTGAAACATGAAATGATGGACGATCGTTGGTTAAATGACACGTGTTCCACGTTGGTAAATGAAAGAATACGTGTATGAAGTGTAAGATCGAAACGGGGCGGAAAAGGGTAGCGGCGTCACCGCGGTGCCGGGGCGCCGCGACGCCACCACCCCAAGGGCCGCGGCGCTAATTGGTACTTTGGCCACTGGAGCCGCGGCTCTTCCCAGACAGTGCGACGAAAGTCCAAAAGTTTGGCTGATTATGGGGACATTTTGGAGCATTCAAACATTAGTTTTTCCTCCATAAATCAGCCATTATTTGGCTGCATTACTTGGTGAATTACGTGGTCATTATATGGCACTTAAATGGCCATTACATGGGCACTTGAAGAGGCATTCTTACACTTACTATAAATTGAGGTCATTGGCTCAATTGAAGGACACAACACACATACAATCAGATTTTCTGAAACTCTTTCTCCCTAAGCTTTCTTTCACACACTCAAAGGTTCTTCTATTAGTAAACACTTGAGTTTCTTTTGCTCATTTGTTTGATGTTGTTTTATCTTGAAAGACAGTTGCCCATAAACGCAAAAGGATATATACGGGGCAATAATGTTTTAAGGACAGAGTGTTAACACTCGACTCAGCACAGTTGTAACAAGTAGGGATTTAGTGTCTCTTGATTTCAGGTTATCAAAATCAAGGAACTTGTTGCAACTGGAACGAAGATCCAAGACGGATCAAGAATTCACAAGCTTAATGTAGTCACAACTCTTGTTGGCGACAAGATTGTTAACTATTGTAATTTCTTTTGTTTATCTTTTCGAAGCACTTGTAATAGGTGTATACTATTCTCGTAGTAATTTACACTTAAGTGTTATTTAAAGAGAGCTAGATAGAAAAATAGGTAGCTTTTTGGTAGACCTTGAAAATTTTGTGGGAAGAAGAATAAATTAAATATTTGGAGGATAACCAATTAGCAACTGTTAGTTCACACATTTTTTTTATCTTCCTTACTTTTAACAGTTTAACTTCACTGGCAGCGCAACCAAATGAAATTTTAGTTAAAAATGGACATGGCGCTTACTCAAGTCCCAAGAATTAGGTGGACAAAGCAGGTAACTAGCCACTTTAAAGAACACTTGCTATCCAATATTAGTCAATATCTCAAAAGTTATTATTTCAGTACATGACACACTTTCCTTTTTAGTTATTTTAAAAAAGAATGTAACAATAATTTAATTTTAGATTTTACTTTTTACGTTTAACGAGAAATCTATAACCACACACATATATTTGACTTATTTTAGATCACAAGATTCAGAAATATTCCTTTATTTCTTAAACTTCGTGTCCAATCAAATTACATCATATAAATTGAGACGGAGGAAATAACATTTACACTCTTTTTTGACATGATAAAAGTTTTGGATAAAAATACCTTCACTAAAACATGGAACAACTCCATCAAGCGGTGTTTGAATTCGAAGGATTGACAAGTGAAACCCAAAGAACGGGTTTAAAATTTACTCAAGTTTCAGAACGAAAGAAGAATTTATGGGGCTCAAACCTATAAACTCAAAATGAAGGAACAATTATTTATGTGTTTAAGTAGGGGTATTTATCTGAATATTAAGTGTGGTGTGGGTATTTTTAACTATGATACAATTGTAAGAAAATATCTAGGACCTAACTAACTCGACGAATCTAGCTTAAAGGTGAGATTGACAAATTGTCATCCTATTCCTACCCACCGATATGAGATTACAAGCAAAATTTTGGAACTCAAATTTATTTGTGACGTCTTCTTCTGCTGACATCAGAAACACTACTATCGAACTATAGTTATTGCCCAGGCTATAGTAACAAAGTATTAAATAAATTATAAGGAAAAATAGAATTATTCCAACAAATACATACCATGATAATTTACTTTTACATGTTCTGTAAAGGAAAACAAACGAACACTGTCAGCTTTGAAATACTCTTTTGGCAAGGACCCTCTTATTGTAATTTAACAAATTTATTTACAGAATCCAATACCACCAAAATGCAAGTAAAGATAAATAGAAGCAAAGTTAGACCTAAATTTACTAGGTCCCAATGGAAAGATACACTTTTATCAAACAAAATAAATATGTTAACAAAGTTGGTATAACAACTGTCTGAAGGTCTATTCCTACACAGCATATCTCAGACACTACGTTTTCTTTTTATATAGACGAAAATACTAGCACAAGTAACTAATATACTTTTTATCACATTTATTGGGGTGGTAATAAAATCAGCTTGTTCCAAAGTCCACCATTTCCCACCTAAATGGACGGAAAATGTACAGAACTTCCGGCGAACCCCTGAAGAGAAGAGCAACACAAACACATACAGCAGCCATAGCCACCATTGAGAACATTGCAGGCCTGTACAGCAAGGACCGACTCCGACTTCCATAAGCCAGCTTCCTATCACATAGCCCGCAGGGCCGAGGAATGGCTCTTCTCTCCGTCATTGTTATCTCTAAGCTGGTGGTTGTACACTCCTCTTCTTTCTGGTTGTTGTCAACGACTGACGCAACACTAGGAATATCAAGCACTATATGTCCGCTGGTTGCTTTCTTGGTAATCTTCCTCTGCACCAGGTGAATGTAAGAATAATGTCCTCGCAAGCGAGCATAGTCTTCTGGCGTGAAACCTGCGCTATCACGAGTGTTCTTCCAAGCTTCCATTGCCACCTGCATGGGCAAATTTTAGCATGTCCAGAGAAATGTCCAGAGAATGCAGATAGCTAAACAGATCATAGCATTGTAAAAAAAAAGTAATAAATGCGTCCAACAGAATTCGTTATAAGAACCAAGATTTACAACAGAAGGAATTAAATACCTTTCCGGGATCATCTGTTAATGCATCTAGCACATCTTCATATCCATCTATGCAAGCTGCAACATGAAGAGGTGTCAAACCTGCAGGCCCTACACAGTCGGGTCTAAACAAAAATTCCCCGTCGACCCCAACCAGAGATTGGTATTCAGAACATAATTCATCTGCTACGTTCTCAGGAGTATATGTTAATAGCAATTCCACCAAAGGCCTAGAATTCCTACGCACAGCTCTATGCAGAAGACCCATCTCAGTGAGAGCAAATTTCAAGAAAGGATTGTCTCCACCTACAGTTCCATCAAGAAGAATGTTCAACAGTTTCTTAACTACTGCACACCAATCATGGTCTACGGAGAACTCCATAAGCCACTTGAACCGCTTCAAAGGATAGCGAACGGCATTAGGACCAAAATGCTCTAGCCTAGCCTTCAAATTATCTCTATGAAGCAGCCAACCCAGTTCATGAATAAAATCCATGGCTTGATTTCTTGCTTCCATATTACTCATCTGCCCCTTGACATAATCTGATGAAGTCAAATCTAGATCACTCTCAAGCATACGGATTTCAGAGCAAACATCCTCCTCTGCGATTATGAATGGGAAGAAGCTATTGCTGACTCCATGATCTTCAACCTGGATAAACAAAAGAATCTCAGCATGACTTAAGAGTGTACGCCACTTGGTTGGGGATGTGTCATATTTTACAAAAATGCATTCCACCAACATTTTGACTGTAACGTACTCATATATATCATATAGGCACAAGATATCTTTTATAACATAAACATAGTGATGTATAACAAAAAGTAACTAACTGATACAGATAACATGATGCGACAAGATTCACTTTTTTGCAATATATGCACTATGTCATGGTCATTTTAGATTTAGAAAGGTAAGAAATTGATTGACAGCAGCTGAAAATTTGTCAGGAACCTTTAGATAAATTCCCAGCCTGCTACTTTCTGTGCCACATAGGTATTCAATTTTTCGCAATTTAGAGTGTACGTTGAAAAATCCAGAAGAACTACGCATGCCTATTACATATCTCTAAGCCACAACGAAGTCCATGAAACATAAACTTGGCAGTACTACAAGTAATTTTTTCTACAAAAGCTCATGCTCCTTCATGCTTCAGAAGATATGGAGATCCTTAATCCTCCTTACCCCCCCCCCCCTTCTTAACCCTCTAAACTCGTTATTTCTTGTACCGTAGTTCACACTAACCTACAATCAATGAAGGAATGACTGAAACAGTACAAAAGCACTAATGGGCAAAACCATAATTGTTGAAAAAGCCTAGCCCTAACAACTGGATAATCCCCCAAGTCATCCGCACTAAAGTATGAAAAAGAATATATTTCTCTCACAAACAATAAACTCATTTCTCAATGTAGATATATGTTTCATTAATGATGAATGCTTATGAGTAAATTAGATGCATTTATATGTAGATAGCTCGCGTATCCAACTTGGGAGATAGTAGCTTATTTGCGCCAATAAGTAGGTGTCTTATGCACTTAAAAACAAATCAACAGATGCAGAAAACAACTTCCAGGAAGAACACATTTGCGCATTCTAAAAGAGCGCTTGCTCAACGAGACAGTCATTCTAGGTGAACACCCCCAACGATTATGGAAAACACAACTTGAAGATCTTAAACTATTCAGAGGCACAAATCAATGACTTAATGAAGCAGAGGCAAAGTGTTGAAAATATCATAAGAACGAGATTGTTGATAATGGAAAAGGGCAATAAAGTAGTGAAGAAATAGTAAGGATTATCCACTACAAATGGTAAAACAACAAAACAGCAACTTCATATCTATTCTGCCGCATATTAAATGTGAATCAGATTAAAACATCATAATATACACCGACACAATGATACTACCTCCGGCTCATTTTACTTGTCATGTTTACCTTTTGCACGCCCTTAAGAAAACATTAACTAAAATGATGATTTGACTAAAGTACCCTTATTTGTTCTTTGATCTCAATTTAATTATACTCTTCCTTTCACCATTTTAAGCTCTCTCCACATTTATTAGAGCAATGGTAAAAGTAGAAAAAAAATTACTTCTATCTTGATTTTCCAAAATGACAAGTATCTTAAAACCAATTATCTTTTAGTAACCATGACAAGTAAATTGGACCTGAGGGATTATCAATATATATCATTCAACAGTAGCATGTTTAAGTCATTAAAAAGACAAATGGTCTATCCTTTTCTTGTCAAATTTTACAAATCATGCTCAAAACAGGAAAACAACAAGCTGAGTAAAAGGTTCACCTCAATAAATCCTCTTCCAGCAATTGCTGGAACAGAACATGTGAAATTTAGGGATTGGAGCTTATCAACCTTGTCAACACCATCAACATGCTCTTCTACCTCATTATTAGCTTCTGGAACCAGGTAGCTACCTTCTAAGGCACAAAGTAATCTGGCAACAAAAAATTAAAGAGAAAAAACAAAGACGTCCATTATTGCAGTTCACTAACATAGTTAGCAAGAAATGTCCCATCAAAATCCTCCCGAGTGGGGGAGAAAAAAAAGGGATTTGTCATTGTAATATTGCACACGTAAAAATGATGCATACCTTGAGGATGGATTAGATATATTATAGCCTTTGATTAAAAATTGAACTCGGTCAGATACAGGCACGGCTATGGGTCTGACACTTAATATTGTACTGTGGTTATTACTAACACAAGGCAACGACATATCCAACAGAACCTGCCCTGCAGCATATAAACAGAAGAGTAATATATCAGCAAAGAACAGTATTGATGGAAAAGTAACCAGAAAAGATTTATTCTAGCTGACTTTATATTTTGGGTTGGGAAGGAATTCAAAATGGTAGAAGACATTAAATTTGAACAGACCATCACACACAAATGCAATTTGGTTCTGCACCCTAATGTAAATCCATCCTTTTCTCCAGAAACTATCACCACCAGGGACATCCAAAAGCCTACTCAAACTGGAGCTCAAATCATAAGACAGCTGTACAAAGCAATTAATTTTACAATGTTAAATAGGTTTCCATACACAGCCCAACTACTTCACATTACTGGCTTTTGATTAACATGCATTACCTCTTCCCATGCAGACTCAGGAAGCCGCAAATATACAGTTAACACAACGCAACCAGGTCTAATGTAGCTCTCAATCTCTGTCGGACTGTGAGATAACCAGTCAAGAATCTGCAATTTCAAACAATTCAAAGGAAATTATGGAAAAGAAAAAGTAAGACGCCGTTTAAGTATTCAGAAACATACAACAAAATAAAAACCATGTGCGCTGAAGACAATGAAGTACCTGAGCTCGTACTACAAATGGAAAATCATTAGGATCTTTGCCAAATAGTTTAAAAACAATCCGATCTGTGCGGTTCTGCATCAAACAAAAAAATATTAAGACAAAATTATGGGAAATAAACGGATATTAAGTTACTAGACTGGTTTGTTTTCGTCTTCTGTCTCACGGCATTTTGTAAGATAACGGAAGCACAAACCCCAAGAAAAGCAAGGGGGGCAGCAATTAAATGCCACGCTTCAGCTTCAGAAAGTTTATCAAGATGTTTGTGAGATATCAGAAACAAGAGTGGACCGCCAAAGAAGAGTAAAGACAAAAACAGAAAGTCAAATATTACCGTTCGTTGTTCAAATTGAAGGACAGAAATTGACTTTACAATACTCGGAAACACCAAAAAAGTGTAAATAGACAGTTGGCAAGGTATTCTCTTTTTTTTTCTTTTGAGAAAGTTAACAGTAGACATTTGGCAAGGTATTCGTCACATGAAAGAGAGACTTCATTGATAGGTTTCAACAGGCTAAATAATCAAGAAAACTTTTCCCCATCTAAAATAAGGTCTTTGTCCAGCTGAGAAAAATAACTTGATCCTATTTTCAGACAAACCGTTTCAAACAAAAACAAGAGTGTAAAGAAGGAATTAAAGAACAAAGAAATAGGAAACCAAAACAATGAAATTTGCAGCATAAGTACAACATATAAATAATAGCAGGTGATTAGAGCAGTACCTGATTGTCACCACTGGAACTGGAAGGTGACTGGGCAGAAGCGGAATCTGAATTTCCACTTGTTTGAGGTGGACTTGACTGGTGAGAGTCCTGTTGTAACCAAGATGGGCACTCAGGCACAGGGTATCTCCCTATATCTTCTCCACAATCATCTGAATCAACATACGCGTCATTCAGATCGAAGTCAATCAACTTGCTCCTGCCAGTGGTACTTTCCCTGCCCGGTGTGTAAGCTTGAGAATTGCTTTGAATGGGAAACAAAATGTTTGGACCTTGAGAAGAAGCGGTCCGCACATCTTCAAGCCTCTTCTGGGGCATCTCAGCTGCAACATTAGTGAACTGATGTTCTTTGGCTCTAGGAGGTGCCTGTGAAGCATTTGAGATCAAGGAAGCTATTTCTGGATTTTGAAGGATTGACCTGTTGTTCAGCAAGTTTGAAGATTCTTGCAGAAGTCCAGATAAGCTTTTATCCCCATTTGCGGGACCCTGGCTGGCAAGGCTTCTTAGTAGATGAGACAAAAGGTCCTGATCTTCAGTGTGGTTTGTTCCGCTGGCTGCAATTGATGAAAACCATAACCTTGCAGTTAATTCTAAAGCTCAAGAAGCAAATAATAATTGAGAAACATGTCAAGTAAGTTGCATAGAAGGAAGTCTAGGAATCACTCACAGTGCATGTTGGAGAGTATCTTTAGCAGGCTCATCAAGGAATAACCACTAGCCTGGCCATCATTCGATGAACTATTATTATTAACTACAGATTCTGATTGTGTCTTTCTCCTCCTTTTATTATGTCCCGCTAGACGTCTACGACAACTTCTTTTTCCTTCATCAAACTCTTGAAGAGCATGAAACCTGAGTATCAAAGCAGAATCTTTCGAATTATAACCACAAAATAATTTATGACACCCCAAGCAGAAACAATCAAACACGGAAAAAGATTGAATCTTTTTAGTAGAATTCACAAGACATACCATCACTCAATTAATCAGTCAACTAAAACTCAACCCCATATTATTATAAGTCAGTTATATTAATCTTTTATGTCCTTTCAGCTCTATTTGCACCCATTTCATTCACAAGCCCCACCCCCGAAAGGTAAAGAAAACATAAAAAATAATTTTTGATAGGCAATCTTACAGCTAAAACATAAATAAAGGTACATAAAATCATGGAAAATAGGGCAACAAGTAAAAAGAAAGAGGGGATATACCTGCTGCACTGCTGGCAGAAACGCTGCATAACATTCCCAACAAGTGCTCTACTAGACTTAGAATGCATCTCACAAACCTTATGCCTTCTATGATAATCTTTAGCTTTACTTAGATCCATCCCACAATCATCAACTTGACATACAGCTCTAGTAGTAGTAGTAGTAGTAGCAGTAGCAACAACAGGTGCAGCTAATTTAGTCCATTTTCCAACACCTCCACCATCCCAATTACCCACTTCACTATTACCAACATCAACCACACCTTTAGTAGTAGTAGCCTCACCACCTTGTCCACCAAGCTTCAGTGAAAGTGGCCCAGTATCATCATCTTCATTAACAACAATAACCCTCCTCCTTTTCTCCAATTCCCTATGATTTACTTCATCTGAACAAGATGATGAGCTGTTTGATGAAGCTAGATTACCAGTTTCAATTGGAAAGAACTGTCTTGGGTTTTGATGATGAAGTGGGGTTGCTATAAATAGATCTCCATCCCATTTCCAATCAGTTAGATCCCATTCTAAGCTTCTTTTCCTTAGTCCACTTAGATCTGTTCCTCCCATATGGTAAAAACGCTCACCTACACTTGCTTCCATCTTAAGATCTAAATCCACACTTAATATAAAATCAAATAAAAAGATCAGATAAGTATAAGCTACAGATCAGCCCCAAAAATCAATAAAGTGTACAAAGAGACAGCATGATACCAATTAAGAGCTACCCCCTTAATCCTAGCGTTGACTAAACCAAAGAACACAAAATCAAGAAACATCTAAGACCAAGAATTCCTATAATTTAGCTTAACAAAAACTGTAGAAAAAAGGGTATACAGAATCTTGAAGAACTAATCCGGTGTTGAGGAAACGGTGATGGTCGGAAAAGACAAAGGTGGGTGGTTGGGTAGTGGGGGTAGGGGATAGTGGGGTGGGGGTGAGAAGGTAGCGAAAGGTTCGGATGAAAGTGAATGTGAATGGAAGCGTGTTGTATAGGAGTGTGCTCAGCTGTACTGATGCGGTGGTTTTCTCTTTTCTTTTATTCATGTTTTTTATTTTAATCTGCTACGGGTCTCTCGGAAACCGCCGTATCAGAGTAAAGATAATATTTGTATACACTTTATGCTCTTCATTACCCTCTTCAGACTTGACGGGTGAGATTATACTAAATATGTTCTTATTATATCTGACTGCATATAGTCTATTTTTGAAAGGAGCACTCTCTAATTTAGATCTCTCGTTAAGACCTACAAAGTGTCATTCACGCCACCACATCGTTACTTAAAACTTTTTTTTCTTTTGCTCTAAGCAGTGTATGTATGTTGTACTATTTTACCTTTTTATACTTTTCCTCTTCCTTTAAGCAGAGTGTACTATCTGTATTTCCTCATCCTTTCCTCACGTCTCACATCACGTTTGTCCATGATAATTACACTAATACTTAACAAACTACTCCAATATTGTCCAATTATTGTTTTACATTATGTCCGTTCGGCAATCTAGGACTTTACACCGTTAAAGCACAAATCATGACAGTTATAATAAAAAATGTATATATATACGAATTTAGTATTAGTATAGACGTATTCGATTAGAGTCCGAGTCAGAATTTAAGTTTATGAATTTTGAATTTTAAAATGATGATTTCAAGTAATAATAATTGAGTTCTAAATTTAATATTTATATATATATTTAATGAATTTCTTAATACAAATCAGGGACGGACTAATAAAATAATCATAGGATGGCCGATTAAAATAAAATAAAAAATATATTTAGCGCTCAAATAACTATATTACAATCAAATATTCTTTTGCAATCCGTTGAGATGACCCCGCATATTGTTCGCAACATCATATTCTTGTCCACGTATTTTTCTAATGTCAAGATTGTTTCGATAAACGACCAAAAGAATTTCGTTCCAATGTAAGTGATGAAGTGTTCTTCACATGTACTAGATCAAAAAATTGCTCCTTTAATGTTCCTTCTTTATCAACGAATATCATCACAATTATCATCTGATCTTTGTCTGAAACATCTTCAGATTCATCCACTAAAATAGAAAAGAAAGTCACCAATTTCATCTCGTATTTTTTGTCTGACTTTTTTCGCAAAGATTTCTATTATCTCTTTTTGGATCTTCCCTGATGTATAAGAGACATTCCCAGTACCAGAAATTTGTTTAAACGTTATCTCGGCCTTCTTGTCATAAGAAGCCAAAAGTTCAACCAATTCAAGAAAATTTCTCCGATTCAAAGAGTCATGTTTTTCATTATGCCCCCTGAATGTCAATCCTTGAAGTGTCAAATATTTTGTCGCATCAATCGAGATTTTCAACCGCAACCTATTATCTTCTCTTTGTTGTGTACTTTGTTTCTCAAATGAGTGAACTATATGTCGAGGTTGGTTTAGTAAATCCAACCTAGATTGCACAGTTTTGTCATGGGTTGTGAATTCACATCTCCCATATGAGTCAAGAAATCACAATTTTTTCTACCTACCCTTTTCCAATTCTAAAATCCATCAACTGTGAACACTTTTGAATTGTCCGGACTATTAAACAAAAAACATGGATGACAAAAAGAGTTTGTCCATTGACTTTGAATAATCAAACCATGAAAAAGTTATAAACCAATGATGTTGACAACTTCTTTGATGGCCAACAGGACCTGAATACGGGAAAACATATTTTTCATCCGGGTGACAAGGATCTTCATTGATATGAGCACGTCTAACTTCATCACATTGGCCAAAAGGATATTCCCAAATTTGAGCTCGCTCAGCGGGATCATAATTAATAGAATTTATATTAAGCTCTCTCGGCCTAGCGCGCTTTGAAGTTTCTCGTTCACTTGAAATTTCGACATTTGTAACATGTTCATTTATTACAGGTACATCATTTTCCAAAGGTTTAGTGGGTTCTTTTGTTTTAAAGAACGAACTAATCTTTTTTGTGGTTTTGACATTTGTATAATATTTTCATATCTGGCAAAAAAAATCAAACATTTAAAATAATCAGTCGTCTAACTAAAATTGAATTGGGACCACAATATTACTATCATAAATTAAATATTTCTAACAATTCATCAAACCCAATCAATAAAAGAATTGGTTTAAAATTAATTATTTCCCTAATTTGCAATCACAATTAACAATCTAAATTAAATCCAAAAATACTATTTACAAAACATTCAAATAACCTAATAAAATAATAGAAAAAATACTACACACCTGGACAAAGCTTTCGTTGTCGTTCTACTTGTTGTCGCTGGAAATTGAAATTCTTCACTCACGCACGTGATTTAGAGTAGTGACTTCATGATTTTTCAATAGGTTAAATCTTTTTTTTGAAAAGGCAGTGAGCCAATACTAGTAGTCAATTTTTTTTAAATGGGGGTGGACCAGGGCCCAGGCTGGCTGATACAAATACATTATTTGACTAAAAGTTACTAGAACTGTATCCGAACTTTTAGCTCCGCCCTCATATACAACAACAATTATCTTGAAATTCTGAGTAAGTCATAGTCGTGTTTTAAATCTTAAAGGAATATGTTTCCTGCTTTTCATTGACCATGATGTACAATATATATAGTGCTACATAATTATCTACTCATTTACAAACTAGATAACTAATCTTCATAATTACAATTGGACTACACTTTCTATTTATAATTAGACTATAATTTTATCTAATATAGGCGATGTATAATATTCTATCATACCCCCATAGTCGAAGCGGGAGGTTCTCATACGCTGAGACTGGCTCGGAAATCATCAAAGAGTATGTGCGGAAGCCCTTTAGTAAATATGTCAGTAATATGATATTGGGAAGGAACATGAAGAACACGAATTTGTCCACGAGCAACTTTCTCACGTACAAAGTGAATATCCATTTCAATGTGTTTAGTGCGTTGATGTTGAACGGGATTGCCTGAAAGATATATCACACTTACATTATCACAATAGACCAATATAGCCTTATGGATGGGGCAGTGAAGTTCCAGGAGAAGGTTGCGTATCCAACAAGACGTAGAGACAACATTCGCTACACCTCGGTACTAGGATTCGGCACTGCATCGGGACATAGTAGGCTGTCTTTTAGAAGACCAAGAAAGCAAGTTATCTCTGAGTAACACACAGTAATCTGATGTGGATCGACGAGTGTCAGGACATCCACCCCAGTCAGCATCAGAATAAGAGGTGAGATCGGAGAGTGAGGACTTGTACAAGTGTAAGCTGAAATGAAGAGTACCTTGTACATATCACAAAATATGTTTGAGGGCATTCATATGTTTATCCGTCGGGTTGTTCATGTGTAAGCATATTTGCTAAATGGCATAAGATATACCTGGTCTCGTGAAAGTGAAATACTGCAATGCTCCTGCTAAACTGTGATAGTGAGTCAGGTCGACATATAGAGAACCCGAAGAGACACTGAGTATGTAATTAGTGTTCATCGGTGTGTGGACCGGTTTGTAAAATATCATGTCTGCTCGGTCAAGGATCTCATCAACATATAATAGAATGTATGTCATGTCATTACCCTTGCTATAAATGAAAAGTGAGTGATCAGATTTGTTATGTGAAAAAACGATAGAGGATACAAAGTCAGCAAACAGTTGGTACCACGCACGGGGAGCCTGTTTCAGTTCATAGAGCATTTTTTCAAATGACACGCATAATCTGGATGGACTGGATTCCTAAATCTCAAAGGTTGATGCATATACACAATCTCATGAATGTCTTCATGCAAAAAGACATTTTTGACATACAACTGATGAACGGATCATGATTTGAACAAAGTAATACTAAGAACGGTCTGAATAATTACCGGTTTCACCAACGGGATGGAGGTTTCATCACAATCCATGCCCACCTATTGAGACCTACCATCACCTACAAGATGGGCCTTGTGCCTCTAAAAAAAACCGTCAGTTTTTTTTTATGTCTAAAAATCCACATAAAATGAATAACATCAGCATCAGGAGGACGGGGCACCAGCTCCCCCGTCTTATTTTCAATAAGAACATTATATTCGTCAATCATTGCAGATTTTCAATTACGATCGAACAAGATATTTTTCGGGTTGCGAGAAAGAGGTGAAGGGGCAACTGAATTCGACAAATTAAACTGCAGTTTGAGTTTTAAAATACCGTGCATAGCACAGGTTTTCATTGTTCGTGTGGGTGTCGCGAGAGGTATGGTGGGATCGGGAAGTGGTTGTGGCAGAGTTGCAGACCGAGAGGGAGCAACAAAATTGGGGAGAAGGGCGGGGGCATTGTTTGATGAGGGAGTGACCTCGAGCAGTCGAGAGTGATTATTCTGAGAAGTATGTAGTGGGGTTGGCTAGCCCACCCGATACGAGTCATAGGGTGGTGGATTGGGCATCGATGACGGTAGCGACTGATTTTGCAAGTGATGAATTAGAAGGGGATTAAGGACATCATTTAAGAAGTCATAGGAATTCGGAGGTGGGAATTGAGTTTGGTAAAGAAAAATTGAGACTCATCAAATATGACATGACGAGAAATTATTATGTTTCAGCTGGATAGGTCGTAATAGTTGTAACCACGATGATTAGGGGTTAACTCAGAAATATACACGGGGTGGACCTAGGTTGCAACTTATTGATTTGTGTGGAGGGATAAATGGGGTAGCATAGACATCCAAAAGTTCTTAAATACTTATAGAATGGAGCCCGAAGATACAGAACTAGAGTGGGAGACTTGTTTGGGAGAATATTTAAGAGATATGTTGTCATGTATAGAGCGTAATGTCAAAAGAATGGGGATATAGGTGTGTGCAAGGAGGGCACGAACTACATTATTTATGGTTCTAATTTTTCATTCAGCTTTTCCATTTTATGGAGAGGTGTCGGGATAGGAAAAATGAAAAATAAGATTGTTTTTATGCAGAAAAGTTTGAATTGATTATTATCGAATTCTCTTCCATTGTCACATTGAAAATATTTAATATTTTTTTTCAAATTGTATCTTAATGAAGGCGCTGAATGAAGAAAAAATAGAATAGACTTGGGATTTATTTCCAATGGGAAAAGTCCACAGGAAGTTTGAATAATCATATAAAAATAACATATAGTATCGATGCTTAGTTGTGCTTAAAATAGGAGAAGTCCATAAAGCACTGTGTATTATATCAAAAGTTATTAAAGTACATGTAGATGAAGAATAAAATGACAACTTGACATATTTTCCAAAAACACAAGATTCACAAACAGGAGGATAAGATACATGTTTGCAATCTATAAATTTATTGTGGCGAATGAAGCGTAAAACAGAGTCTTCCAGATGTCCTAATTTATTATGTCATAAGAGGATGAAATAACTGTAAAAGATGACAGAGAGGAGACTGGATGACAGACGGTGATGGTAATAGGGTAAAGGTTCATAATACTATCACATCACATTATTCATATTCCTGTCATAGGGTCCTTTACAGAAAAATCAAAAGGATCAAATTCAGGTGAAACATTATTGTCAATTGTGAAATGATGCACATAGATTATATTTTTGATAAGTGTCAGGGCATGAAGGATATTTTTTAAAGCTAATGTAGGGTGTGGTGGTGAGAGGGATGATTCTCCACAACCTCGAATAGGAATTTAGTGTCCACTACCAATAATAATATGATAATTTAAATTGCTTGTATTTAAATAAGACAAGAGAGTACCTTTGCGCCAATATCCATGTACCAACTATTGTATAAAATGTTTAGGGACATCGTGTTCATAGCCGCCTCAATATCCGTCAGGGCATAGGTGGAAGGAGAAGATACATGTGCACTATATGTCTGTTGTGGACGTGCGCCGAGAATGTCGGGATGGGGATATTGGGTCGGAGGTGGGCACATGAGGCTGTCGAGTATGGGCAAGGTGGAGCAGCCCAAGCCGGTTGGACCCACATAGCCCATGACGGGTAGGTAGTCTACGGTGGAGGTTGATGTCATCGCCATTCTGTTTGTCATTTGCGATGGTAGCCCCTCCCACGGCGGTATTGCTCACCATGGTCGTGTGGAATTTGCCAGAGTTTCGCCCTTTGTGGTAATTTCGGGAAGACGGGTCGTCAGGTTACCGGTTTTGTGAACTGGAAAATGGGGCCTTGCTTTTGGCATAGGCCCGTCAGTAGTGATGAGGGCGACATCAGTGGTGCTCGCATGCGCTGCGCCCACTTTGTTTTTCGGATTTCTTCAAGGATGAGTCTCTAACGGGCCTCATAGAATGAAGACAATGAAGTGCATTGTTGAAGGATGGTAGTGACACCGTCATAAGTTTCATTCAAACCCACAATAAGTTGCATCACCAACCGTTAATTAGTGACAGATGCACCGACGTTGGAGAGTTGATCGGCAATCATCTTAAGTTCCTGATAATAAGTTGGCGCATTTAGAAAATTGTCATGCTGAATGTCCTTATATTTATTTTCCAGGTACAAGGCACGTTGTGTCTTATTATCCTGAAAAATACTTTCCAAGCATTCCCACGTTTATCAGGCAGTGACATCGTTTTCAATGATTGTATGCAATAGATCATTCGAGACTGTGACGTATATCATTGTAAGACAACTGCATCTAAGCGAGACCAAATGTCATCATCAGAAACATCAAAGTGATCTAGGGGCTTTGATTTATGAGGGATGATTTGATCGATGACTTTGTACACACGACAATGAATCTTAAATAATTCTGTCCTAGATGAATAATGACCATTTTCCATCTCAAGAGTTATGAGAATGAAGTTCTTGATGGGATTAACTACAAGAGCAGGATGAAATTTAAGTTGTTCAGCCATTGAAAAGTTTGGAGAAGAGGAAAGGTAGGAAGCAACCGAGAGGAGGCAGGAGAAAGTTTGGGGAGGGTGACTGCCGAGGGTTGGGGCGACCGAGAGGTTAGGAAGAGAATTTTAGATTTTTGCTGCTAATACCATAAAGGAATATGTTTCCTGTTTTTCATTGATCATTATGTGCAATACATATAGTGTTACATAATTATCTACTATTTAAAAACTATGTAACTAATCTTCCTAATTACAATTGGACTACACTTCCTAATTACAATTGGACAATATTTTTTGCCGAACTTCTTCAGCAAGATCGATTCTATCTCATTTGAATGCATGTTGTTGCCCTTTATCGCACAAGTTTATAATGTCATGTGCTCTTGTAGATTCATGGTTCCATCGTATTTCAGGTGGTCTGGCATTTTGAACCTCTTTGGTATCAACTTCGGAGTCGCACTTGGCAGGAATGACAACTGAATGTATCTCTTCGAGTCTGGTTCCTTTAGGATCGAAGGCGCTCCCGATATCTAATCTACTTATGAATTGAAGGTGTCAAACTTCTTTTCATTAGTATCCATACGCTTGGTCAAAGTTTGGAGTAGTCTTAAGACGTTTAAAGACTCATTAGTCTCCGATCTATGGCCATTTTCACCAATCCGATCTTTCACTCGGCCTGGGTTTTCGTTACGAATAGGACGAGCTTCATCCAGTGCACTTGCTCCGTTGCTCTTTTTCTACAACTGAGTAATCGCCTCATGTTGTTTATATAACATGCTTAGGATTCGAGCCAAACCTGACCAAGTATCCGCACTCCGTCATCCGCTTCATCATCATCATTTGGTGTTTTATCACCGCTTCTTCTAGAT
This sequence comes from Przewalskia tangutica, assembly GCA_029844215.1. Lineage (NCBI taxonomy): Eukaryota > Viridiplantae > Streptophyta > Magnoliopsida > Solanales > Solanaceae > Przewalskia > Przewalskia tangutica. The sequence continues at coordinate 36,216,379 of CM056731.1, read as the reverse complement.
GCTCGGGGTGAAATCACGGGGTGATTCTGAGGTTCGCCATTTAACGGGTCAACGAGTGGGGCATTGTCGTGCTATTGTTGATGTTGGGATTGTAATTGTTATTGACATTATTGTTATTGTTATTGACATTGTTGTTGTTGTTATCACTATTGCTATTGATAACACCAACCTAACTCATCTTGCCAAAGTATGATTTTTAACATGTCCATAAAATTTCAAAAGAAACAAGTGAAATTTGAATTTGAACAAATCACCACAATTATCTCTAGCCCACGGCGGGCGCCAAACGGTTTACCCAAAAAAAAAAAAAGACATTTGAATTTGTAAGCGATTTTAAGGATATATGGATTGATTTACAATATAAGACGATAATCAATTAATAATAAGTAAGGAAATGAAATAAACCAATAAGTAAATTGGCTAGAAATGTTGTAAACTTGGATGAATCTTCTCAGCAAGATTGGTCCGGGCCTTAGCTAGATTGCATCGGTTACGAGCCAAAAGTGAGAGCTAGTGAGTGTATTTTCTATCAGATTGAGCGTACACGTGTGAATAATGAGAATTGGATGTCCTTCAAACATGAATGTTGAGCTCCTTTTATAGCTATGAAATAAGACATTAATACCCGAGATTCCCTCTCAAATTAAATGTAGTTAAAGCTAATAAAATCTCCTTAATGATAGAGGAGTAACGACTGATGTCATATCCGAAACGGATATACGTTGGACGCCACCGATTCTCCATCCGGTTTCAACTGACTCAATCTCTATTCGGGCTCATCCCGACTTCCGATATACGCCGATGTTACTCGTACCCGATTTAGAACTCTACCGTCCACTTTAAACTTCAAACTAAAACCTTGCCACGTATCATGTCGATTTTCACACCGTATACCATATCAAAATTCACACTAGAGTTGTTAAAATATATCTTTTACATTTTGGCAAAAGTTTTCAAACATGTAACTTTTAACCAAACGTATAAAAGTTTGGCAAAATGGAGTTAGACATAGGTGTTCATAATCACCATCTCGTTTTGATTATAAAAACTCTTTAACTCTCGCCTACTAAATTAACTTTAGAAAGGTACAAATTATTTCGAAATTATATAATGGTCAGATTATAATATTGAGATTAAACAATAACAAAATTATTTATGTGCATATATTTTTGTTGGTTGATATTATTTTAGATTAAAAATAAAATATACAAAGTATAAAATAAAATATTTGTTTGATTTAAACTGAAAAAATTAAAGTAAATTTTTTATTTGTAATTCTAATATTGTCTTTTTAAATAATAATTTGAAATAAAAGTTTTTAAAAGGACAAATATATCATTTTTGTGTTTTATCCAGAAGTTAGTAATCCAAAAATTATTCTCCCACATAAATAATAAATTATGGTAAAAATAATATCATAACTATGATATAATAATAAAAATTATATCAACTACTATAATAAATACTCCTAACATAATTACGATTTATCCCGAAATTATGATTTCTAATCCTACCGACCAAACCTTGGTGATGATGGAGGGGGGGGGGGATATATATTGTGATTTGATGTGAAATTTAGGGCACGGGAGGAAACCCGAAACTAACACACGGGCCCAAAGGCTACACAACCCAAAAACCCGTACTAAGTGCCATAGTGGGTGGGCCCAATCCAGCACAAACAAAAGATGCGTCGCTTTTCTCTGTACGGATCCTTCCACCTCCCTCCTCTTCCCATTTTCATTTATATCTCCACTTTTTATAATTTCAGTAACCTTTTACAAATTTAAATTAGTTTATTTTAGTAACTTAAATATTTATATAACTTGTTTGTAAAATTCTTGAATTTTTACTTGATTTTAAATTTAACAATCATCTATCATTAAAGAGATTTTCATGTTATCAATCAGCTAAAAAATAATCAAGACCGCACATGTAATGTCGTAAAAGTACACTTCATCTTTTATAAATTAATGTTTTCAAACCTAATTAAATATCGTGTTGAAACATGCAATTGCATTATTTAGTTCAATTTGTTGCGATATTCAAATAACTAAATATTTCGGTAGAAAGTTAGTTATTATTGTCAGTTACGTTAGGTTTATTCTAATTTAAAATCCTCAAGCTCCTTAAACAATAATTTCCACGTTCATAGTTTCACTTATGAAAGCTAAATTGATCATTTGGAGTTTGTGCCATGTGCATGGCTTATGGAACTTGTGCCATGTGCGTGGTTTTCTATAAAAAAGTACAAGTTTAATCACCCAATTAAAGTTCGCACAATTATATATGTTGCTTTTATGTCCGCACTAAAATAATATTTTCATAAACGGAGCTATATTATTTGAGGCGAAATAGAATATAAAATAAAATATAAGTATTAATAATAAATGAATTAATATAAAATTGACAAAAATACGCTCATACTCTTGTTCTTCTTTTCTAAAAAATACTCAACAATAAGAAAGTAAAAAAATAATAATCTTTGCACTGCTAATCCTTATATAATTTTTATCATTACTACTTTCTGCATGACTTATTTTCGAACTGAGAGAGACCCCTATGATTTTTTATATTGTAACTTACAGTTACTAGTGCGTAAACGTCTTTGCGTTGAGAGAAGTTGCAACTCGTATTCTCTTAAACTAATTTCAGTAGACTTTAACAACATTTATCCAAATCAACTTTTAAGTGGGAACCGACTAAAACTTTTTAACAACTACAATCTCTTAAACTAATGACGCAAGTGCAACTTACCGAGGACATGATCTTAAACAGAGGATTGTGGAGGACATGAATTATAGTAGAAGGGTAGTAGATAGTCGAGCGTAGTCTCACTTACACTTGCAAACTGATAGTTGTAATGTTATTATTGTAGGCTCACTTAACCTATCATACTAATAGACGCATTATTGTTTTATAGTCCCCTGTAGTTTGATTTATGTTGTTATGTGTTATTTAGTGTACTTTGTTTATCATATTTACCTGTGTTATTTACTGATTCTTTTTCAGAATGCGTTATCATGACTTATTCGCTTTTGATACCAGCATTTTCATACCGCTTTAAATTTTTGCCCGGGTCTGACCGTTTCTTTTGTTTTGCTTGTGCTTATGTTTATGCTTTGTCTTGAGCTGAGGGTCTCACGGAAACAACCACTCTACCTACCAAAGTAGAAGTAAGGTATGCGTACACTCTATCATCTTCAGACTTCATATTGTGGGATTTTACTAGGTATGTTATTATTGTAATCTCTTTTCCTAATAAGGCTACCAAATAACCCCCTGCCCCCATTCATATTGATATGTAGTTCTTAATCTTAGTGTGTGATTTAGACTTTGCAACTATATATAACCACACAAAAGTTTTATTTTTGCCGTGTGGGGTTATTGTTACCACAAGAGTGAAGTCATGGACACAGGATCGTCTTTGGACCCGTGCGAAGTGTGCTACCGCATAAGACCCTCGAAAAATGAAAAAATTTAGGGCTCTTTTTTTATTTTTTATTAAGTAATATTAATCAGAATTCTTAGCGTAATTAATTCAGTCTTGCCTTAAGTACCACTTTTACGAATTAGAGCATGTGAAAATGTTTGACAGACTACTGGACACTCCATCTTTTTTAATGAGAAAATCACTCAAATATATTTATATATTAGAAAGTTACTAAATGATTTCTTATAAAAGAAATTATTGGAGTTTATTTCCTCCTATTGGCTTTGTGTAATATACCGACAAAGTTAGATGATTTTTTAGTCACAAAAAATAATTTATTGATATTTGTGATATTAGATAAAAATAAAGATATATTTATTGAAAACAATTTAATAACTTCGGTATGTCTAAGACTAAGAAAATGATAATGCTATTTGATTGCATCAGTTCGTTTGATTTTTGATTGTCTAATTATCCGCCAAAACCCTTCTTACACTATGTTGTCTAAGGCTTGAATGGAGTCCATTGAATCAAGCCTTCTTTTTCACTGAGATTTAAATATTTCTCAAGTAGGGATGACAAATAGGTGGGTTAGGGCGGAACAAGCTTTTACCTATTTAGATTTTGCCCTGCCCTGCCCCGTTTAGCTCTGTCCAAAAAAATGTCCTGTCCTGCCCAGATTAAGTCACCTTACTGCTTGTTTAGTTTGGATTGGAATGCTAAGCTCAAGGCCAATAGCAGTTTTCTAGTCATTGAATGCCTTGACTATATCCGGTTCTGAACATCATTTTACGCATATAATCTGCAGAATTACTTCAAATTAAAGTAAATTGATGGTAGCTCATATACTTATGTTGATATTTGCACGTTCTTTGTTCTACACTAGACATAATGCTAAAGAAGGAGGCAGATTCTGGATTTTAACTTTATGGATTCAGAATTTTCTGAACCCACAGTTCATTCGATTTTCAAGTTGGCAGACATCAGTGTAACTATATATGTATGCTTTCATTTATCCAAAAGAAGAAAACATATTCATCCAAAATTACATATGTATGCTCTCAGAGAATATAAATTCTTCAGGATCATTAGTAGTTGTTTCTCTGATGTTTTGCCTTTTAACCAATTTATGTTTTACGTGATCATAGTTGAATCCATTATCGACTTGATGAAGTGGCGTGGCCTCTCTGATCATAGAGAATAAGACCAATGAACTTTGGTAGCTCACACTTTTCACCCATAAGTATAAGTTTTTGCCACACATGTGAATCTGAACTGCGACTCTGGCGCGCTGAGCTTCGAGCGATTAGGCGATCTCGCTAACGGCGATGGAGAAAGCTTATATTTACGCTCCACCTACGAGCTTGTTAGTGCCTCGCTTTAGAGCCCAACTCTGCTCGTGGCTCTGAGCGATCATGTTTGTTGAATCATCAACCCGCGCTGCCTTACCTATTTTAATTTTTAACAAAATTAATTTTGCCTGTCATACCGCCTACCCAGTTTAAGTTTTTTCACCGCCTGCCGTTAAGAGTTCGCCTACCATACTGCCCGATTATTGTCATCCCTATTCTTAAGTACTTGATTTTTGTCGGCATATTGACTTGACAAACTCAATCACATTTAATCATTAATCACATTTGAGCCGACAAACGAGTAATCATAAAAAACTCACATCTTAGAGGGTGTTTGAATTGACTTATAAGTGTTGAAATATAGATATACCACATATATATATTGTATATATATGTGGTTAGTTTGTTAAGTTCATTAGATATTTTGTAATAAGGGGTTAGTTACTTATTCTGTGGGAGTGTGTATATAAACACACTTGCTGGGTCATTGTTAACATAACACAAAAAATACAATTCTCTCAGAAGCTCACTTGACCACCAAAATATCTTCTTCTCAATTCATTTCTCTGCCTCTTCTCTTACTCACTGTTCCTGCATATCATCACATTTATGGACTTTAACATGGTATCAAAGCCTACGCAGTGAATAGATCGAACATGCAGTGAAGACGCAGTGATGAGATCGATATCGCACATGCAGTGAAGGAATCAAAATCAGTGAAGGAGTAACCGATTCAAGAGATTGAGATCGAGATCGAAGGACTCGAAATCGAATCTCTATGTTTGAATCACTAGTTTAGAAATCTAGACCGAGATCGAAGGAATCGAAATCGAATCTCCGGTTGGAGGAACTGAGAAATCTAGATTGTGAAGAAATTCCTAATAATGATGGGAAAAATTGAGGAATTCGAAAGGATCTAATCGATCCAGTTGGATTATAAACTTCGAAATTGAAGAAAAAAAATTCAAAAATCGCTGAAAATGAAATCGCATCACATATCTCTGTTTTCTTCTGTTCTTCGTATCGCAATCGACGAAATCGCGATTTCCGAACTGTTGATTTATTGGAGCGATTCAACATAGATCGAAACAGTTTTATGATTAGAGAGATCCATAAAAGCATTCCTCGATTCAAATTGTAGAAGAAAGCCTCATCACGAAGCTCATCTAGTGTTTCATCCAATAAGTCAGTATATCTTCTCGAATAAATTCCTTCAATTTTTCATCAGAATTAAGGTTAACTACATGAATAACAGATTTCTAAATCTCGATTTCGTTTCGTTCTTATTCTATGTTGTTGAGTTGAATCTGTATTGTTAAAGTTGAACTTGTGTTGACGAATTGAAGAAAAGTGTCGTTCGTTGTTGTTGTGTTGGTTTCTATTATGTGTTGGTCAGTTACTGAAAATATTGTTGTTGTGGTGGTGGATATTGCTAGTGTATCGTCTGATGTTGATGCAGATGAGGTTGCTAGTGTCGCAAATATTTTGTTCAGTTCTATATGGAGTTGTTAGGGCAGCAAACTTTGGGAAGAAGGAAAACTTGTGAGTATTTCTCAAGGAATAGGAAGTAAAGTTTGGGAATCACAAGCCGGTGGTTCATTCATTTTTACGAGGGATGTTAATGAAGATATGTGGGTTGAGAAGATCATAGCGTAGGAAATTTCCATCGATGGAAGGATCGAGGAGTTTTCAGCGACAAATTGACTGAGAACTGATGGATACTTTGTCGGAGACAATATGGATTGAGTTGAATCTCAATTTACAGAAGTTTTTCACAGGTCGATCAAGTGTTAGATTGCCTGTTTTTATATGTGTAGCTCATGATAGGAAAATCGAGGAATTTCTAGTCGGAATTGGACTAGAAATTGAGGGAGACTCCACTGCATATCCGAGCTTATTATAATAGCTTGCGTGATGAGAATCGAGGGATTCTCTAGTCCGAATGAGACTAGAGAACGATAGGTTCTTGCCGTCGTTTTTGCATAGGGAGAATCGAGGGATTCTCTAGTCCGAGCGAGACTAGAGAACGAGGGGTTCTTCATAGTAGCTATTGGTGTTGTACTTTCTCCTAGTTTCAATGCAGACGGTATTGCTGATGGTGATGTTGCAGCTATTGCTGTGACTGCTGAGGTTGCTAAACCAGTATGTTTCTATGTTGGTTCTGAAGATGCCTTTGTTTTGGTTGCTGGAAATTCAGAGGCAGGTATTTCTGCTGCAGCAGTGAAGGCTTCAGAGAAGAAGGAGTTTTTCTTAGATGTCAAGCCATGGGATGATGAGACCGATATGAAAAAGCTTGAAGAAGTTGTTCGAAGTGTTCACTTGAAAGGATTGACTTATAGAGTATCTAAACTTGTTCTTGTTGCATATAGTATTAAGAAGTTGCAAATTATGCTTACCATTGTGGATGACTTGGTCTCTGTGGATGATCTCATTGAGAATTACCTCACGGTTGAACCTATCAATGAGTATGTTCAGAGCTGTGTTATTGCTGCTTTCAACAAAATATGATTTCTGATACACTGAAGTTTTGATGGTTGATGTCCATCTTGTTAAGGCATGTAAGAGATATCAATAACTTGTCAAATGGTATTCTGGGCATGTGGCAATTGTTGTAGGAGCTTCGTCATTTTATGATGATTTAATTCTAAAGACAAAATGGGCTTGTACAGCATCACAGATATGCTTGAGTTTGTCTTGGTCCCAGTGGGCAATCTGCCTACTGATTCCACATTCGAGCTTTTGTTTTCAGTAGAATTTTTCTTGTCTGCATCCAGTTCAGATGAACCCGAGACTTTTGCGACTGGTGCTGCTATTATGGTTGGTGTTACTGCAGTTGATGCAAGTACATCTATTGCTGGTTTTGCTATTACTGAAGATGTTACTACTTCTGTTAGTGTAGCTGCTGCTGTTAAGTGTTAATGAGCAGTAACATTGCCCCTACACTTGCTATTAAGGCCCCTATTGAGAAAACCAACAATGAAGGAGATCATCATTGATGTGCCTTTGACTAAGAGGATTTATGCTGGCCATATTGTTGTTGTTGATGATGCATCTACAAATGCTAGTTGTTTTCAAGCTAAGACTGAAATCGATGTTTTCAGTGTCTAGCTTGAGGGGGGTGTTGAAGTATAGATATACCACATATATATTGTATATATATATGGTTAGTTTGTTATAAGTTCATCAAATATTTTGTAATAAGGGGTTAGTTACTTATTCTTTGGGAGTGTGTATATAAACACATTTGTTGGGTCATTGTTAACATAACACAGAAAATACAATTCTCTCAGAAGCTCACTTGAGCACCAAAATATATTCTTCTCGATTCATTTCTCTGCCTCTTCTCTTACTCACTGTTCCTGCATATCATCACATTTATGGACTTTAACAATAAGCTGATCAAAATTAGCTTACAAGTCTTTTTTTAACTCATTGGAGTGTTTGACAAATTAGAAAACTACTTAAAATAAGTTAAAAAGTACGTAAAATAAGTCAAAACACATAAGTTGGTTAACTTCATTTAAAAGTCTTTTGGTTTGACCAATGATTTTAGTCTTTTATCCCTTATATTTTCTTCTAATTCCAATATTACCATCATATTTAAAAAGCTCTAAATATTTTCCACATTTTAAATAAAAAAAATGGTTTTTTTTTATGAATCTGGAAATTTGACTTTAAAAAAAAAATAACGTTTTTAAAATTCGCTTTAGTTAAGAACAAATCTAGAAAATTTTAATTTTTATTAAAAAAATCTGAAAAATATTTCTTTTTAAATATGGATAACTGATTTTTTTTAAAAGAAAGTGTCCTAAAAAGTCTAGATTTCTCAAAAAATTAGATTTTTAATAAGAAAATATCTGGAAAATAACATTCTTTTAAAATCTAGAAAATAATAATATGTTTTCCTGATTTTTTAAAAAGTTCAGCATTTCCATATTTAAAAAAAATGGGATTTCCAAATTTTTTTTAAAATAAATCAGTTTTCCTGCTTTAAGAAAAAAAAACCAATTCTTTATAGTGTTAACAACTTTAATGATATTTCAGTCATTTTGACAGAAAAAAATGCTTAACAACATTTATGTACCAAACAGATCAACAATTTATTTTCAGCTTAAACACTTTTATCCAAACACATATATGCTTATTTATAAAATAACTTTCAACATTTAAAGTTCTAAAAATATTTATACATAAAAGCCATTTTTTCAGCTAATCCAAACGGGCTCTTATTTGTTAATCATCAAAACACTTTTAGAATTAAAAAATAAAATTATTAGAATTTAAATGCTAGCTAACCCAAATAATTAAGCTGATGGGATTGCCATCCGAAGAAAATTAAGCTCTCGTTTGGTCATAGATTTTCAAGTTGAAATTTGAAACTTGAAAATTTAAATTTTTGAAGTTGTGATTTTTAAAATTTGAAGTTGTGTTTGGACATACATTTTACTTTGAAGAAAATTGAAGTTCTGTGAGTAAGGAGCCGTTTGGCCATAGATATTTTTTACTTTTTTCGGAATTTGAAGTTGTATTTGGAATATAAAACACCTCAAATCTTGTTTTTACAATTTTCACTTTGTATTTTTGGTCATTGCTTTTATCTTTACTTTTTAAATTTTACCCTACATTTTTTATTTTTATAAATTTGACCTCGTATTAAATTCGACCGATTAGTTTCGTGAACTTGATTATATCATCGTATTAAAAAAAGTCTATATAAATCATGCATAATGTAATAGAAACTAATTGATGGACGGTGTTTACACACTCATTATTTTTATTAATTGCTTTGAGTGATTTTGCTAGTTTTCAAAAATTAGGGGTATAAATCATATTTCATATTTGTTAGAAAAAGTACAATCCAACAACCAAATATTATTTGGAAAAACTATGACCAAACACAACTTCAACTTTAAAAATTCAAAATTCAATTTTTTATTTTATTTTTATGGCCAAACGCCTACTAAAAATCGCAAAAACCCAGAAACTGCTATAGACCAGTTTTTGGAACTTGAAGATTTTTTTAAGACAAATTTTCAAAATCTACTCCAAAATCTATGATCAAACATATATTTAAAAATAAAATTTTAAAATCTGATCCAAAATTTATTGCCGAACGCCAGCTAAAAGACCCGTTAAAATTGTCATCTTAGAAGCTGTAGTATATTCAATTCCAATTGCTAAAAGGTAAATTTTGTATCGGCAACGATTCTCTATTATCTCCAGTTTTATTCTGTCGTTTCAACTTAAAAATAAACCTTATCTCCAGTTTTATTCTGTCGTTTCAACTTAAAAATAACGAAATAAAAAAAGGAACAAAAATTTAAAAGGATGCAGGCCAAAGGCTTGCCGTCTTATGCGTTCGAATAATAACTGCAGTCAATGAAGTTCGGCACTTACGTGCTCCCCTGAACTTTCTTTTCAGTAGAATCAAGAATGCTGTTTTTTTTTTTTTTTAACGCGTGGGTGTATTCCAGTTAGTTTGGTGTGATTAACAAAGAGCGAGTTCGATTTCTGCCATGATGTGGGAGTTCATTTCTTCTGTGAGGATGGCTAACATGGGGCGCAGACATTGTCTGCCTCCCACCAGTGGTAGTGAAATCTGTGATTCACCTTCTCTACCAGCCGAATTCGGAGGGTGGGGCACTTGGGCGAGGATTTACTTTTCTTCATTTTCTTTTCTTTTTATTTTATCTTATATATAATTATGTCGTCCGAACTATGCATTTTAATTATACCTAACTATTAGACAGATAAAAAGAAATCACCTGATATTTTTATTTTTTCTTGTGAAATTTGAATCATGATCTTTACCTACACTTTGTAGATCACCAAGTCACACACTTATTACTCAAGCAGACACTTTATAATAAAGTTTTTAACTTATACTAACGATGTAAATTTTTATATTATTATTGTATAATAAGTTATGATCAACTTTATACTAACGATGTTAAATTGTTATTATTATTGTATATAGGTTAACTACTTTTTATGTTGTTTTATATTGGGTCAACTACAATTAAACAGGGGGAAAATATTGTAACACGTATATAGGCACCTTGTTGCTTAGCTACTTATAACACAATATTGGAAAAAGGTGGAGTAGTAACATTTGATCCTTCCAATGTTAAGTTGCTACACATAAAGGTATAAAAAAATATACCCAAGGATAATCCTAGTTCTTTCCTTCAATAGGCCCTGATGTGAAACACGTTTACACTTCTATTTGAACTATCTCATTATTTCTCCAAACAAGTAATTAGTTGAGAAACAACCAGTTAGCTATCGACACTGTCAATTTACCTGACATCATTTGATCCACCCAACGCAACACCTTTTTGGCATATTCAAGATTCCAAGAGAGACACCCACCTGTCCATCAACAGCAGGACGAGACGTCCGCTCCCGGTCAAAAAAAAATTCTTTCTATGGACAACCTTTTTTTTTAAGACCTTCCAAAATGATTATGTGATTGCTGATGAAAAAATTCGCCCATAGTCTCAATCCATCTGAAATTTGGAATCCAAAATCTCGGAACTAGAACCTTCAACCTAGCTAGAATACAAAACCCGAAACCAAACCAATGTTAAAGGAGCTTAATGACCATTCAATTTATCCACTTTCTTAATTTTTATTCGCTCAAATTAAGCTCATTTAAAAATTGGATTAATGTGAGGTAAATATGCAGCCTAAATTGTCACGACCCAAATCGTAGGTCGTGGTAACACCTACACTATCCACCCGGGCAGGCGGACCACATCCCAATATCTAGAAATATTAAGTTAAATAAGCAGAAATTAAATAAGAATAAGTTAACAAGTCTTAAATACTACCATAACTGAATATCCACATATCTCCAAAGATCTGATCAAAATTGTACAAGAGCTCTAATACAATAAGAAATATAAGTCTCAATTGCCCGAAGGCTACATACTTATGATGAAAAGAAAATACAAAAGTAAATAAGGAGGGTCATTTCAGGGGCCACAGATGATCAAGTAGCTCATCCTGAATGACCAAAGATGTCACCCTCGCATATCAGTCAAGAGACGTAGAGCTGGAACCAGAATCGTACTTTGCACTCGACAAAAGTGCAGCAAGAGTAATATCAGTACAACACTGGTACTAGTAAGTATCATAGGATCGACTAAGATTAGATAACATAATAAGAAGTAGAAACTAACAAGTAGCACATAGAGCAAACATGTAAGATCACGTATCATAAACAAATCCATATCAAGGGAATCAGGTAATCACCCAAGGACATATATAAGTCACCAACAGAACAATTGAGAATATAAGAATAGATGAGTGCAACGTGTCTGATAGTCACATCTGCATCACTCGTGCCACACGCGTACTGGGACAAAGTCTCAAAGCCATGACCCATGGGGGACCCACGAAGTTCATGTACCACTCAAGCTATCCGACAAAACCGCAGAAGCATCAATCATTATCGTCTCCGGCAGAAACCTCAGAGTATCTCTGTCACTCTCAATCTTCGGTAAAAACCTCAGAGTATCTCATCATTTTTATCTCCGGCAGAAACCTCGGAGTATCTCTGTCACACTCAATCTCCGACAAAGACCTCGGAGTATCTCAATCATTCACCTCACCATCATGACCACATCAGAGTAATAAGTAAAGCATGCTTGCATGATATCAACCTTAACAATTACAAGTCATGTTACTATTCACATTTCAATTATTCAATATTACTTTTTCCTTTCATGATATGAGTGAGCTAATATGTCACAAAAAATCAGACAAGAAGATATCACATAATAAAATACATATGGCGACAAGCCCACGTAAACAACATCCATATCAAGCCAGTAGAATTTATCACCACCTTCATGCCCGAAGGTCTATCATGCTATCCCCGTCAATTTCTACGATATATATACGACTCTCTAGTCAAAGTCTAACTCAAGTAAGTTGTAACCTAACTCGTGACCGAGCGTGTGCCACGAACTATCCAACTTGAGCCTTTTCTTTCTGAAATACCTCTGAATGATCAAAGTCTATCAAATACGATTTCCACATTAAGACACAAATTTAAGGATACCCATATTACTATGCTATTGTCCGAAATCCATAATAGACTCAAAATAGTCAAATCTGAGCCCCGAGAGCAAAATTAGAATTTTATTAAAAATTTATTTTATTCATAACCTAAGGAACCTATTCAGAAAATTGGTCAATTTCATCCACAAATGGACTCGAAACCTTCAATTATCTCAAAATCTTAACTTCTGATAACATCTCACTTTCCACCGCTCAAATACCATGAATTTGAAGGTGTTCATATAACTCAATACACCTAATATTCAATTACATAAACCAATAAATCAAAATTGAAGTGCAAGGTTACATGAGAAAAATTCCAAAACTGAAAGCTAAAGTCACTAACAGAGACTTCAATCCCTTCGAAAATATGTAGAATCCATCAACTATTTATCCATTTTATCAATTTTCCCCATAAGTGGTTCATTATTAATTTATCAATATTTACATATCCCAAGTTGATATGGAGAGAACAGCAGAAAAATGCCCAGGGAGCATGTATAGTATCTAACCGATCGTTCACATGGTAAATCAACAATTTCTACTTGGACATTCTAACACAATTTCAGATATGATCAGCAGTAGTTGCTTTTAGAAAGGACAAATACTGAAGTTGGGAAATAGCTATTTGAATTTGTGATGGAATATGTTTGTTTTACCCAAAAAAAGAAATAGTTAAATTTATAAGTGATTTTAAAGATATGTGGATCAATTCATAAGTAAATATAGTAGGCAATTAATAATAATTAAGCAAATAAAAATAAGTAAAATAAGTAGCCCGAGTTGGTGTTATCTTGATTAGAACTTGGTTTGGTCCTTAGTAAAATTGCTTCGTGCCCGAGCCAATGTAGAGATCTTGTACAACTTAACATTACAGAGAAATCTAGCAAGTAAGTGAAATGAGAATGAGAAGTCCTTCAAACATGAAGGTTAGGCCCTTTATATAGTTAACAATACAAGACATTTATGTCCATGAATCATTTTCTCATTAAAGGATAAAACAATCACTTAATGAGCAAATGGTAACAACTGACGCTATATCCGGAATGGGTAGATGTTGAGTTCCTTTGTCTTTCACATGATGTTATCAAGTTCAGTTTCCATTCGGTGTCACCTGGTCCGACCACCGCCCGAGCTTGCTACAACAACCGAACTTACCATCTATGCACGATGTTACTTCCTTCAATTTCCATTTTCAAACCATGCCACGTGTCATTCTGATTTTCACCATATACAAATAGTCCCCACACTTTCCGAATCGAAGTTTACCGAAGTGATGGGAAGTGGAAATGATGCATTCAATATCTTCTCTTACAAGTTTCCTTTCGAATTACTTCAAAATAGGTGGGAAAACCAAACGATTACAATTCTCAAAATCTAACTCACGTCTTATCACCCTGCAACTTCGGACACGTGTCTCCCTCTGATTGAACTGTCACTTCGGTTCATGAATTGAAGCGTTTCGTAATGATGACCACGTCCCTAAATTTTTTTTTTTCTCCTTTCACAATTTTTACCTTTTTGGTAAATTTTCTTTAATCCCTCGAGCACTCATCTGTCTGCAAATCTTTATTCCCACTTAATAAATTCAAGCATTTATATCTTCGAACATTCATTTATTTAAACCTTCAAAGCTTCATCACAATGACAAAACCTTCACATTCTGCTTCCAGACAATCGACTTCGGCAACTTTTCCACCGCCGATTTCTGATGAAACCACCGACGCCGATGACCTCTCCGAAGTTTAGGCCACCGCCAAACCTAGAGCATACAATATGCTTGTTAGGCGTATTTTGTATACGCCTTTTGAGTCAATTTTAGTTACTATTTTCCAATTTTCGTTCAAATAAGTGTCGTGTTAGGTTGTTTTTCTTTCTTTTGAGTCACAGCGGTGCAAAAAGGCAAAACGACGAAAAAGAGCGAGAATTGAGCAGAAAAGGTGCTCCCGAGGCAAAAAGGACGAAAGTTGGCAAATCAGGACGAAGGATTATCGGCCGCGGTACGATATCTTGACAGCGGTTCCATATTCTTGAGAAGCCACAGGATTTTCAGCACCGCGGTGCCAACATGAAGAACCGCGGTGCCATTATTACTGAGAGACTGCAGGAGTTTAGACACCGCGGTGCCGTTATGCAGAACCGCGGTGCCGGTGCGGAAAATCTCAGCTCCGAAGAAGAATTGGCTAAGGGCAGATTGGTCCATATGACACGAAATTTGGAACATATTTAAGCCCTAGGGATTAATGCTATGAAGGAGGTTGGTCATTCTACAACATATGACAACACAAGACATGAGCTTGGGAGATTATGCTTTGCCCACGGTTACTGGTGCACAAACATGCATCAGGCTCCCAGCAATAGGGGAAAACAACTTTGAGATCAAGCTAGTCATCCTGAGCATGGTCCAGAACACAGTACACTTTGAAGACCCCCACATGCACATTGCCAACTTTCTGGAGCTGTGTGTCACTTTCAAGTACAATGGCGTTACTGATGATGCCATTAGACTGAGACTCTTCCCGTTCTCACTTAGGGACAGATCCAAGAGCTGGTTGAACTCACTACCTGCCAACTCTGTCACTACCTGGTAGGACCTAGCCCAAAAGTTTCTTGCAAAGTTCTTCCCACATTTAAAAGCGGCAAAGTTAAGGGGAGAGTTAAACAATTTTTACCAGGTGGATGGTGAGTCGCTCTATGATGCATGAGAGCGATTTAAGGACCTGCAAAGGAAATGCCCCCATCATGGCATAGAGAAGTGGATGTTAGTCCACATTTTTTATAATGGGCTGAGTGGTACTACTCGTACCATCATTGATGCTGCATCAGGGGGAGCCTTTATGAGAAAGAGTGTCAATGAGGCACATGAGTTACTAGAAGACATGGCTGCCAACAATCATCAAGGAGCAGATGACAAGTCATTGAATAACAGGAAGACTATGGGCATACATGAATTAGATGCCATCATCGCCACGAATGCGCGGTGGCCGCCGGCGAAGCAAGCTGCGTGAGAACACCGTATGCGTGAATGAAATCCAGATCCCTATAAATTATGAGATTTATGGTGGACCGCATTCCTTTGACAGATGAACAGTGGTGGACCCTAATAATATTTCAATGGAGTAGGTTCAGGCAGTTGGGAACTTTCAGCGACCTTATAATTCCAACACATACAATCGAGTGGAGAATCACCTAACTTTCGTGAAGAACGACCGGGCCAGCGGAACCATATCAAGATAGTTACCAGAACCAACAAGGACAAAATCAGGCTACCTCATCCCAGCAGTTTAGACTACCTACAGGCGAGGCTTTGATGGTGAGAGTGCATTCTTACACTCACTAATTCGCAGAATCGGTTCATATGCGAAACGTGTCATCTCTCGGGAACACGGAAAGCGCGAGTTGGGCAACTAGCGAAGATGGTAACCAACATGCCACGGTACTCTCCTAGCAATACGAGGTCAATCCAAGAGAAGCGATGTCGAGCGGTGTTGTTAAGGAGTGGAAAACGATTGGGCGAGTTGCTCCCCAACCCGCATTGATTCATGAGAAAGGGGGTGAGAAAGCAATTGAGGAAGGAAATGAGGGGGTCACTGAGGACCACCCTACAGTTGAGAAAGCTCCACCAACACCTTTGAGGGAATATACTGATAGAATTCCTTACCCTCAAAGGCTCCAGAAGAAGGCCATAGACAAGCAGTTCTCCAAGTTCTTGGAGGTATTTAAGAAGCTGCACATTAATATCCCCTTTATTGAGGAGTTAGAACAAATGTCCGCATACTTCAAATTCATGAAGGAGATACTTAGAAAGAAAAGAAGGTTGGCGGATTATAAGACAATAGAGCTGACAGAGGAGTGCAGCGCCATCCTACAAAAGAAACTGCTTCCTAAGTTGAAAGATCCAGGAAGCTTCACCCTACCCTGCACTATTGACAACGTAACATGCAACCGGGTGCTGTATGAGTTATGGGCTAGTATCAATCTCATGCCTCTATCTGTATTCAAGAGATTGAGTTTGGGGGAAGCCAAACCAACCACAGTTAATCTGCAGCTAGCTGACCGAACCGTGGTGCACCCCAGAGGCATAGTTGAAGATGTGCTTGTCAAGGTGGGAAAGTTCTTCTTCCCAGCAGACTTCCTCATTCTTGACATGGAGGAAGATGATGAAATACCCATCATTTTGGGTATACCATTTATTGCAACGGGCAGATCTCTAATTGATGTGGAGAAGGGGGAATTGAGACTAAGGGTTCAGGAAGAAGAGATGGTATTCAGGGTGTTCAAATCCACCATTAAGTCCCAGACTAGCAACAAGTGCTTCGCAGTAAGCACAACTGACACATCATATCAGCAAGCACAAACAAAAACTTTGGAGATCATTCCTACAGCTGTGAACCCACAGACTAGTTTGAAAGCTGCAACAAAAGTTCATGACATGAAGGCTGACAAACAAGTAAGTCCCACTGAACCCAATGAAAAGAAAAAGAGAAATAGTGTGAGGAAGAGGGAGATGATTTTGAAATGTATAGGTTGTGGGGTTAATTTACCCCCGATGATTTGATAAAGAACCTACATCTGGCTACAAGACGTTAAAGACAGCGTTACTTGGGAAGCAACCCATTTTTTAAATTATGCAATTTAGTTTAATTAGAACTGTCTCACTTTTGATATATTTTTATTGTGTTGTGAAGCCAGGTGAATGAATGGGACACTAAGCACGATGAAAAGGATGAAAAACACGGAATCGGTGAAGCACCGCGGTGCCATTGTGTAGTACCACGGTGCCTAATGTTCAGAGAGGTCGCATGAGTTTATGCACCGCGATGCCATTATGCAGAACCGCGGTGCCGAATACGGAGGGCCACAAGATTTTCGATGCAGCGGTGCCATCGAGCGATCTGTGATCTTGGACAGATTCCGAATTAAAAACCCTAAATCCCTAAATTCTTTCCCACACAAACACAAACCCTTTCTCTCTCTATAAATTTCGAAATTTCTCTTCTTCTATCCACAAAAATTCCCACAAACTCCACCAAATTCTTCAAAAATCCTTACACACCACCCCATTAAGTACCCTCGTATCTTACACCATCATCATTCCTTCCATTTGGGTTAAGAAATTGGTAAAAAACGACTCTTAAAAAAGGTAATCTTCATCATTGTTCTTGCAATTTCAAGGCTAGTAGGAAAAGTAACTTGCAAGTTTGGGGGTAGTACGTACTGTGGTGGTAGGGTGTTGTGTAGTGTGGGTGTTTGCTGAGGTGGTTGTTCGTTGTGTAGTTGTGTGGATTGAGGCGTATTGTGGTGTAGTTGTTGTGTAATGCTGTAGTGGACTGATTTTTGGTTGGTTATTGTTGATTGTGTGAGTGATAGTTGTTGGGAAACCTAAAAAAAAACAAAGAAAACGCTGTCGAAAATTTTCCAACAATTCTCACTATGGCCTTTAGGAAACGAACTTCAAGAACTTTCTCATATTCATCAGCCCCAGACTATGATGTTACTCGATCTACCAACAAACAGGCGGAAGATCGATATAACAAGATTAGTACTAGGGAATTGATACCAGAAAGAGGCATGGACTACCAGGCCATGCCATTTGATGATGATGATGACTACGAGCCTATTAGGGTCATGATCGAGGCAAATGAGTGGAGAAGGTTCACCAATCCAGAGAGGATCTCACTTCAGAATTCTAGCCTTGTGAGGGAATTCTATGCGAATTATCCCGAGCAAGAGGATGAGAGATGCTTTGTTAGAGGAAAATATGTGCCCGTGAGTTCTGAAGTTGTGAATGCGCTACTAAGAACCTATGATGTTGAGGACTAAGGCTATAATCCAAACCACTTCAGAAGTTGGTCAAGAGACGTCAACCACATCATGTGGAACGTGGTGGCGGATACATTGTGCTACCCAGGCACTGTGTTTAATTTTGCCCGCAACGGATCCAGGAGGGTTGCCTGGTGCCAATTTAACAGAACAGCCGAGGATGTCTACATTTCGTAAGTGCTCGCTTGATTCCGTCAACTTATTTCACCAATACCCACAGACAGAATCAAGCTTATCTATGGCATCATGACGGGCATGTCAATTGATGTTGGGAGAGAAAATGCAAAACATAAAAGAGATTAGCAGGCTGACTACTATGGGCGGACTGGGACATGAGTCACTCATTTCTGCCTTATGTGATAGGCATGGAGTCCCAACATTCGCCACAGATATTCTTGAGAAGAGTTAGTCTCATGTGACCTACAATTTAGTGCACTCTTTTCTTGACCCAAATCCAGGACCAGCAGCAATAAGGGGCCCTGCAGCAACAGACGCAACAGCCATGAATGATGAAGAGCCTGAGGCAGAGGCACACAATGAAGCGGCGGCGATCGTCAACCTCCGCATCGCGGAGCCTCCAATGCCAATTATGGAGCAGATGCTCCTAAATCAACAACAGATGCTGCGAAACCATGAGAGTATGTTGCGACACCAGGAGCATATGGTGCAAAATTAGCAGCAGATGATGCAAGAGCATCAGGACCTGACCCAACGCGTTGATAATTTAAGTTTCATGTTCACCCAATGGTCAATGCAGTATCCGCTGACGCCACCACCATTTTGAGCCGTTGTATGTCTGTAAGCCGTCCATTTAATTTTTGAGTCTTTTACACATTTGGAACAATGTGTAGTTTAAGTTTGGGGGGGGGGGAGTTCTTAATTTATTTTATTTTTGTGTCTATTTTTGAGTCTTTTGTTTGTTTTTGTGTTTTTTTTATGATCATGCATGTTGTGCTTATTTGGAACGTCTAGTGAACTAAGTGGAGTAATGTAGTGAAATAAGAAGCTAAAATCTGTGTGCTTAAGTTAGATATGCCAAAAATTCATAAAAATTTGATTATTTGGAATATTTGATGCTTAGCCTATGTGTTGTCAATTGAAAAATGTCTGTGAAGTCTGATTGCTTGCTATTTGAGGCGAAATAGTTAGGATGTACATGTTTAGGGAGATGATTCATGTATTTCTTTATTAGCCTTTCTTATCATTCATTACCTATCTTGCAATAAATTGTATCCTTAGTCAACCATTTGAGCCTAAAATAAGCGGTAATTGAAAAATTGGGATGATAAAGAGTGAAAAAGGAATACAAAAAGAGAGTGAAAAAGTTATGCACCTCAATGAAAAAAAATGTAAAAGCTTAAGTTTGGGGGTGCCTATGTGAATTGTTTCATGCTCTCAAAAAGAGAAAGGGGGATATATGTATGAACTAAAAAGAACACCAAAAAGAAGGAAAAAATTATTGAGTAAAAAAAATGTTTATGGTACGTAAATTGAGCCTAAATGTCTAATTTTATCTACCCCTGCCTAAGCCTACATTACAACCCGGAAAAGTCCTGATGATTTCTAGAATGTATGTCTATGATTAGTGGAGAATAACAAGTAAACAGACACATAGAACTAAATGAAATTAATATGCATAGGTTAGGTATTCATGTTTCCATTGATTATGACTGAAATGGATTTGCGAAATATCTGACTTGAAATTCTAGATTGCTAAATTCATGCTATATCTGTTCCTATATATTATCTCAACTGACGTTCATGTGTTTGTAAGTAACCTTGTGCAGCTGCTTGATTTGAGTCTTTGAGTCTCTTTGATTTAGTTTCTTTATTTTTTGTGTTTTGATCTTTGCTCGAGAGCGAGCAAATGTTAAGTTTGGTGGTGTTTGTTAGGCGTATTTTATATACGCCTTTTGAGTTATTTTTAGTTAGTATTTTCCCATTTTCGTTCAAATAAGTGTCGTGTTAGGTTGTTTTTATTTCTTTTGAGTTACAGCGGTGCAAAAAGGTAAAATAGCGAAAAGGAGCGAGAATTGGACAGAAAAGGTGCTCCCGAGGCAAAACGGACGAAAGTTGGCAAATCAGGACGAAGGATTGTCAGCACCGCGGTGCCAATATGCAGAATCGCGGTGCCATATTTACTGAGAAGCCACAGGATTTTCAGCACCGCGGTGCCAACATGCAGAACCGCGGTGTCATTATTACTGAGAGACTGCAGGAGTTTAGGCACCGCGGTACCGGTGCGGAAAATCTCAGCTCCGAAGAAAGATTGGCTAAGGGCAGATTGTTCTATAGGGCATGAAAGTTGGAACATATTTAAGCCTTAGGGATTAATGATATGAGGGAGGTTGGTCATTCTACAACATAGGACAACACAAGACAACAAGTGAGGCTACAATTGGAGACTTAGTTCGCAGTAATTTCTTTCCTTTCGTTTTTAATTCAGTTTATGTATGGATTTTATGTTAGTTCTTAGCGTGACTATCACTAGAAGCTAAACACTTTATTAGGGCTTTTCTTATGAACCGCTTGAAACTTCTATTCATGAATTAATGCAGTAGTTTGATTTCTTCTTCACTTGATTAAGATTTAGTCAATAATTGATATGAATGCTTGATAATTAATTGATCACTAATTATCATAATATATATGATTTCGAATCAAGAACCGAGATGTGAGATTTGTATATGCTGTAATTGACTAGACATAGGTTAAAATCACGGACGACAGTACCCCGATACTTGTGTAGCATTATAGGTTACTGTTCTTAATCCTCCTATGTGGTAAATCCTATCATAGAAATATAGAAGGGTTCTGCACTGGAGTTGAGTGATTATATGTCCTAACAGGAATATAAGACAGTTTAGTTAACCGATATCTTAATGTAGAAGAAGAAGTCATTCTAGTTGTATTAAGGATTGAATAGAGTGGATAGTTGAGAATTTTGGAAGCCCTAATTCATTCATAACTGATTATAACTTAAATAGTTCAGTAATTCTTGCAATTATTCCAGTAGTTAAACAAAAACCCAACTCAAATATCGATTGTCAAATAGATAACATAAAATAGATGAACGGTAATTAGAAACCAGTCTCTGAGGACTATATTGGGTCTTATCAGACTATATTACTTGTCAACGATGCGTGCGCTTGCGTGAGAATTCGAAATATCGCTAACAATGCTCCCTCCACATTCCGTTTTGAGAGTGAATTCGATGTCCCCACCGGTTCTTCGAAATTTGATCGAGGTGAAAAAGTTAGAAGTTGGCCAACTTCTATTAAAGCCACCGATCTTGATACAATATGAAATGACTATGGTTGGACTACTCTCTCCGAGTTTATTATACTCGGCCCAGATGAAGATATCACTACCTTTAGATCTGGGTATTTCAACCTATACACATACCCTTTCACCTTCAAGCTTGTTCCACCCATTGACAATGTAATTCTGAAATGTGTCGGACTTACAATTTGTGTCTTGTGCAAATTGGTCTGTCTGTATGGAGGATCGTCACTTGCCTCCTAATCCTGGCCAATTTGGTCAAGGAATATTTTACCTTGGATTATTTGATCTTTTAATACGTTCCTCGATTTTTTTGTAACAGGGTCGTCCAACTCTCAAAACGAGGAAAATTCCCCATCCTCTCGAGCATCGATGAAAATTGAGACCGAGGATGGATGGAATGTTTTGTCGCGGTCTCTACCGCAGAAATTATCCCGGCTAGGTACATGCCTTTTTTGGAGGAATGGAACATGCACCGTAAATACTCAGCCTTTTCCTCTTTCAACTCAAATAACTTGCCTTCTAATATTCTTTTTTCTATATTTTTAGCTATTCAATGGATTTTGGCTCACGTGGATAACCTCCACTCATAGTTCAAGAAAATAATAAGCACGTATCCGCATAAGAAGCAAACATGGAAAGAACTCTCTGAAAAACGATGGGTAGCCCGAAATCATAGTTAGTATTTGCCTAACTTATTTTTTAACTTCAACAACAACCTTGTACGTTTTTTCACTTTTTCCATTTTTTGAACTTGTAGGTCTACCGAAGGGCTCATCGACCTCGAGGTCCAATCCTTATGCTGCTCCAGCTCCCCGATATGATATTTGATCTGGCCGCATCGGTTCAACCTATCATCGAAGTACCCAAAGAGAAAAACCTCAAATCCAAATCTACTAAGCCTCTAAAATTACCTTCGGTTGGATAAAAAAAGAGAAAAAAAACTTCAGAAGTGGGTGGTCCTTCCCGAATCCAAGACGCCGACATCTCACCAGAAGATGTTTGGGTGAGAAATACTACTACTATCACTACTTCAGCAGATGACAATCCTGCCGAAGTTAGAGAATAGCGCATTACCGTTGAAGCTACCGAACCAATTCTATTGTCGATCGATGCTGCAACTATACCGGTCACCACGCTAACCGTCACCGAATCAGTCATCATTGAGGATTACAATGAAGCCACATATGAGGAGTCATTGGCTAAGAAAACCAAGACTTCTACTTCAACTCCTCTTCCACCATCACAATCGGCCCAAACCTTTAGGTATGAAAATTTTGACCTCCTCTTTGAAGATGCTGGTACCTCTACAGTCTGGGCTAAGCGAGCTCATATCGCTGGGTTTTATCATCTGGTAATACCACATAAATTTACCAAATCTTCCAGGACCCCGAGAAACCATGCTAGCTCCCAGTCTAAACTTGTGAACATTTTCTCGGCCCTAAGTTCGAATCCGAGGAAAATAAGATCTGCTACCATTTCCTTCCCCGAGGACACAAACTTTATATCCTATCCAATTGGGGTTTCCAACTGCACGAGGCCCCTCATATCAGAGTCTAAAGGGGAAAAAATATCGAATGTATCGTGGAAATGCCTCTTCAACGAGGGCATGCATGTCTCCAACCGGGTACATATTCCCCTTGATTGCCTAAGTTGATACTTGCATTATCTTTTATTTCTAACTTTTCTTTGATTCTATATTTTACAGTCCTCCGTTCTTGTTGGTGAGGGCCTCATCCAGTGCTTGGATGAAAATGAGCACCTTAAAGGGCAGTTGAGTGCCCAAGAGAAAGAAATCCATCACCTCAAAGGGCTTCTCCAACAAAAAGATGCCCAACTACAATAAGTCGATGACTTGCTTACTGTCCGGGCTGAGTTGGACTAGGTTAGGGGTAACTACCTCCGAGCAATAAAAATCATCGAGCTTTCCACCGAGGAAAATAAGATTTTTGAGGAAGAAAATGAAAAACTCTTCCAAGATGCCAAAGTCCTCACTTAGAAGCTCGAGGAGCAAGAAAAAGTTCTGTATTATCAAGCTCAACAAGTAGAATTTCTAAATGCCTAACTTGACTATCTCAGAGCTGAATTCGCTACAATAGATGCCGATAGGGCATCCGACCTTGCTGTGCTGAAGATGGCTCAAGATCAGGCCGACCAACAAGCCCAAACCAACAGAGGCTTGAGAAATGAGCTTGAGGCTTCAAACCAGAGGCATGTTGACATTTTAGCACATCTAGCCCAAGTTCTGGCTGAACGAGACCAGGATTTGGCTGACTTGGAGGCCGAAGTTTCTCGGACAGTGCTAAAAATCGAGCACATAAAATGGAACGTCCAGATGTACATTTTGGAGTAGGCTAAAAATGGGATCCTTGTTATTGACGATAAGATTGAAGAGGCCATAGAGGTTGAGCTCCGAGCCTATCTCAAACTGAACGGAGATAGCTCCGAAGATGAACCAGACGACTCCGGGTCCATCCGATTAAGATCTAGGCTTTTCTGCATTTGTATGTATTTACTTTTTGGACATGTTTTGTTCTAGCCGTGTACTGGCCTTGTATATAAAATGAATATCCCTTTTAGTCATTATTTTCCTATCTCTTAGCATTCGTTATTGCTTTTCTTGTTTATAACAACTTTACTAAACAAATTCTTAGCCTCATTTGGGCTAGATGCCTTCGATTTCAGAGTTCAACTTAAACAAGACATCACTTAGTTTGCCTCTAGATGAATGATAGTTCTTTTCGGTCTTAAAATATCTTAAGTAAGCTATACAAACTTTTACTCTTAGTTTGCGTTATATCGGGCAATTTCTTCCAGTTTTGGATCACTGAATGATTAAGTATAAGGACCTTATTTTTATGCTTATGAATAAGACGTCTCCTATTTATTTCGGACATGCATATTGGAACTTCATTTATTTCCAATTTCTTAGACAACTTCAAGTGTCTTTAAAAATAAGTTGGGTTCATTTCGAACTGATGCTTTAGAAGCGTACTTTATTTACTTTTGTTCTTTAAAAATAAGCTAGGTTCATTTTGAACTAATGCTTTAGAGGCGTACTTCATTTACTTTTGTTCCGAATATATTTACGATGACAGTCCTCAGTTAAGGACTTTAAAATTTTATTAACTCGTAAGCTCTTAACAAATTCATTAGCTCGTAAGCCTAAATATTTTACTGATTGAAAGGAGACATGAGTATGCAAATGACTACAATCGAGGTAAAACTCGGACAAAAGCATTTTCATTCAAATTTTGTGTCAGTCAAACAACTAGGCAAGATTCATTCGATCTTTTTGCCTTTATATTTTTCCGTAACGTCAACACTATTTGGACAAGATTCATTCAATCTTTTAACCATTACATAGTCCTAAAAAACTTAAAAATCTTCGACCTTCAAATACCAAAGCTTAAAAATTCTCGAACTTCAAATAGCCTCGAGTCTTAGTACTTTTTTGCAATTTCTTTTTTTTCTAGGGTATGACAGTCCCCTAGTATTTGTATTCGAAGTTATGAGAATTCAAACACTACTTACTTTTCAGTATCGGGCAGTTCCCAGTGCTTGTCCGAACTTCTGCTACTTAGTAACACACTTTACATTATTGCCTCATTAAAAACCTTACCGAAAAATCCTTTTCGGAATTAAATCTGTGCTAAGGGAAAAGAGTGCAACATATGTTTTCAGACCTAATTCTAACTTCTTCTCGATCTTCAACCCACGACTCCAACTTTTCTTCGGCAAGAGTTAATTCCATCAAAATAAAATGAAATTCAAGTAAAGCACATACCTTAACAGTATACCGATTTAAGTGTGCAATATTCCAATTGTTCAATAACTTCTGACCATCTTCGGCTTACAACTGGTACGAGCCTTTAGCGATTATTCCTAATACTTTGTAGGGACCTTTTTAATTTGGGCCCAATTTCCATTCGTTGGGATTTTTAGTGTTGAGGGTTACCTTCTGTAGAACCAAGTCCCCTACTTGAAAGTGCCTAAGTTAGCCATTTGATTGTAGTACCGACCCATCTTTTGCTTTTGGGCCACTAACCGTAGTAATGTCAACTCACGGTGTTCATCTGTTAAGTCAAACTTGACAATCATAGCTTCGATACTCGACTCTTCAATTGCAAGACTAAACCTTAAGCTCGGCTCTCCAACTTCAACAGAATTAGCGCTTCTGCATTGTAGACCAAAGAAGATGGTGTTTCACCGGTACTGGACTTTGGCATTGTTCTGTATGCTCACAACACCTCCGACATAATTTCTTTCCACTTGCATTTTGACTCCTTCAGTCTCTTCCTTAGATTTTGAATAATTTTTTTTTTGTTGACTCCGCTTGCCTATTTGCACTTGGGTGGTACATAGTTTATACTATCTTCTTGATTTTCAACCCTTAAAGGAAGTCGTTCACATTCTTCCCAATGAACTTACGTCCATTATCGCAAGTAATTTCCATTGGTATGCCTAACCGACAAATGATATGGTCCCAAATAAAATTAATGGCTTGCTTTTCTTTTGATTTCTTGAAGGCCTTTACATCAAACCACTTAGAAATATAATCAGTCATAAACAAGATAAAACATACTTTTTTAGGTGCCCATTGGAGTGGCGCCACAATATCCATCCCCCATTTCATGAATTTCCATGGTGATAAAACTGGATGCATCGATTCTGCCAGTTGATGAATCATGGGTACGTGCCTTTGGCATTCATTACATTTTCGGACAAATTTCTTTGAGTCTTCCTCCATCTCAGACCAATAATACCCGACCCTAATTAATTTTCAGACCAATAATTATGCTCTTGAATGATTGGCGCAAGTCCCCTCATGAACCTCACATATCACGTAATCAGTCTCCCCGGGTCCTAAATACCTTGCTAAAGGACCATAAAAAGACCTTTTGTATAATTGTCCATCAACCAAACAAATTCTAGCTACTTTAGTAAGAAGGTCCCTCGACTTCTTTGGGTCCGTAGGAAATTTTCCATGCCGAAGATAGTCAATGTATTTATTGCGTCAATCCTAAGTCAAGCTTGTTGTATTCACTTCGGCATGACCACCATCAATCTCGGAAATAAGCAGCTACAAAACCGTTCCTAAATTGAACTCCTCCGCTTCTACGGACGAACCTAAATTATCCAAGGCATCTGCTTCATTGTTTTTCTCACAAGACACATGCTCCATGGTCCATTATTTGAATCGATACAATATCACTTGAATTTTCTCCAAGTATTTTAGCATTATTTCCTCATTTTACTTCGGACACGTCATTGACTTGATTAATGATCAGAAGCAAGTTACAATTTGCTTCGATGACCTCGACTCTCAAGCTTCTTGCCAATTCTACACCTACAATCATAGCCTCATACTCGACTTCATTGTTAGTCAATTTCACAGTTCTTATTGACTGCCTAATAATATCCCTTACAGGTGCTTTAAGAACTATTCTGAGCACGAACCCTTTCACGTTCGAAACTTCGTCCGGGTACAAGGTCCATACCCCTGAAGTTTTTCATGAGGTTAATAAAAGTTCTCTTTCTACTTCGGAAATCATTTCGGGTGTAAACTCTGCTGTGACCTGAGACTTTATAGTTGTTCTCGGTTTATACTATGCCATACCTACTAATTTCCACTACTTATTTGGAACATGCCGGACAGTTCCGACTTGTGCATCACATTTTTTTAGTGGATAAGTTGTTACTACACAAATGGGATGACATTAAAAATACAATCTCAATTTTCTAGAAGTCGTAACTAATGCTAAGACCAATTTTTTTAAGTGAAGATACTTAGTCTCTACACTAGCCAATGTTCTACTTACATAATAAATAGGAAACTACATACCGTTTTCTTCTCGAACCAACACTGCACTTACCGCTATTTCAAATACTGCCAGGTACCTGTACAATTGTTCGTCTGTCTTCGGTTTATGCAGCAATGGTAGATTAGATAATTACATCTTCAAATCCGTCAATGTTTGCTGACACTCCGGTATCCACTCGAAGTCATTATGCTTTTTCAACAAAGAGAAGAATCAGTGACTTTTCTCTGAAGATCGAGAGATAAACCTGCTTAAAGCGGCTATTCTTGTCACGACCCGAACCCCGTGCCCGCGACTGGTGCCCTACCTGGGCACTCTTCTACCCATACATCACATAAAATCAGCGAAAGCTCTAAGAAACTCATGTTATAAAAACAGGCAAGCCGACAAGGCCGCCACTGTATATAGATATAACCAAAACTAGTACAACTCACATATGTCCAAATACATATACAACCCACACTTGTCTACAAGACCTCTAAGAGTTTGAGAAAGACATGTGACGGGACAAGGCCCCGCCGTATCCCTGAATATACATAAGTCATAATGGAAGACCTGTATCAAAATGACAAGCTCCGGAACAGTGGAGCTATCTCAAAAAGCTGGGTGAAGATCCTAAGCTTGAGGATCACCCAACTGAGTACCTATACCTGCGGGCATGAGCGGCCCATGACAAAGTCGGTCTGACAAGGTACCAAGTATGTAAACATGAAGTCTGATAAACACGATCATAAGCGTACAAAAGAATGACGAGGACAAGTATGAAAATCAAATACGGATCTACCTTGCCATAAAAATAAGAGCCAATCGTACCTTGTAGCATTGTACCATCGTACTCTTTGTACCATCGTACCATTGTACCTTATAAAAATGAGAGTTATAACAAAATCATGAATGTCCTTCCATATAATCATCATGCTGTCATGAGTATCTATACTCGCCTCATGGATACATGTCCATTGAGTCATATACCTATACTGCCCGGCCTTCTAGCGACGGTCGCGATGAACATATAATGTATACTGCCCGGCCCATTCTGGGACACGGTAAAGTCATGTAAGGTACACTGCCCATCTAAGGTATACTGCCCGACCCATTCTGAGACACGGTAAAGTCATATAGTCATATACTGCCCATCAATGTATACTGCCCGGCCCATTCTGGGATACGGTAAACTGGAATAATAACACTGGCATGAATAGCTATCATGAACAACCATATGCAATTAAAATCACCACTTTGACTCTCCATATAATCATATAAAACGAACTTTCATTTTAGAAAAACCAAGGCAATACCATGCCTTCCATTTTCGGGAAAACTGAGACACCACCATGCCTCTCATTTTAGACAAACCAAGACAATACCATACCTTCCTTTTTAGAAAAAACCAAGGCAATACCATGCCTTCTTTTTTAGAATAAACCAAGGCAATCTCATACATTTCTTTTTAGAAAACCCAAGGCACTATCATACCTTTCTTTTTAGAAAACCCAAGATACCAGCACTTGTAGCATCAAGACACTCCCACTTTTAAAATCAAATTACTTACACTTTAAAACTCAAGTAACTTACACTCTTAAAATCAAGGCACTTACACCTTTAAAATCAAGTAACTTATTATTTTTAAATCAAGTCACTTGTACTTTTCAAATCAAGTCACTTTAAATCCTCATTTGGAAAATCAAGACACTTATCATATAAAGTATCACTTTAAATTCTCTTTTGGAAAATCAAGACACTTATCATACCATTAAGGATTAAGATCCAAAAGAACTACGTACGTCCACCATACACTTACTTCATATAAACATACCAAAAGAAGAAAGGATAGTTCACATACCGCATATCGTCTGTACCAACTCGATAATCTAAATTCGTCTTGCTCCTTTGGCCAACATTATGGAAACATTTGCATAGTGATAACCGATCCAAATTGCCAAATTAATTCATTTTGTAAACCGTTAATAGGTTATAGATTAATAATGATCTTTATCTAATCAGCTGTGAACTAACAAAATGTAAAACGAACTGGTTATATCTTAGTTTCTATGCAGATGGAAGTGTACTCATTTCAATATAATTGATTGTCAATTCCTTTTTCATTTAACGCTGCAATGTCTTGTTCGATACTTTTTCTCATTAGTGCTGTAACTTAGCAAGATCAACTCGACTCCAATACTTACTAAAAACTCTTACCAACATCTTCCATAAGACTTGGTAAGGACTTAGGAATAATTTAGACATGCCTTTAGCATAGAATCAATAACATGAATACTCCTTAACTTCTAGAGTAGAATAACTTTTGAAAAAATACCACAGTTATGGTTCATACGTAGAACATGCCAAAAGAGAAGAGGAATATGTTCACATACCTTATTGACGACTAACCAACACGACAAGTAAAATATGTCCCAAATAGGTACTTCAACCTATAATGACAACAACACGTCTATCAACTTCATGATACTAGTATACACTTATACCACATAATGAATCTCCTTTCTTATAAAAATTTGGGCAGCACTTCCCCAATTTATACGTACTTTTCCACCTTTCTCTAAGGCCAATTTCAACAACAACTAAGCCACAATTAAGGGCACAACCAACAGTTAACCAACGGGGATTACACGCCTACTTTACGTGTAAAATTCAGCCCCTTAATCCATGTAAAAACAGTCCACAAAATCAGTCCAAAATTCAACAATAACAAGGGTGAAATGTGAGGGCTTTTTAACACCTTTCTACACCCTTAATCCCTCAGGACTTCCCTTAGCAATTACTACATTTTAATATGCATAATAGTGGCTGAATTTCCAGCATTCCAACACCACAAAACAGTCCCTTAAAACTGCACAATAATATCCCACAGTTTCATACAATACACGGCCAACACCCCAATATAATTACCCTTTCCATAATCATTTTTAATCTATTTCAAGTTCCAATACTTTTATACAAATTATATCAACTTATTAACAACAAGATTACTTCATTATAACATGCAATATGTGACGTTAACAAAAACAATTATAGCCAACAATTTCAATGGCCGAAACTGTCTACTTTCGGCCCCAACATCCAAACTGCTTCAAACACTTTTTATCCTCCATTCTTTTTAGCACAAGCTCATCTATACATTAAAAATAAGTAATATCCAATTACTTCAAGAGGAAGAGGAATTCTTACCTTTAAAATAGCCCAAAAACGCTAAAACAGTCCACTTGATTTTTGGCCCACAGTTTTCGTTTTGCTCCACTTCTTCAAGTTCCAATCACATCCATATATCCACTACAACCTTATACCCATCCTCCCTTCACGTTTTACCTCCAAAAAGTTGAAGAACAAGCCTAGGGTTTCAATAGCAAACTCACGACCCAATGGATTTTGGAGGATCTTGGAGAGTTAACTTATCTTAAGACTAGATTAGGGTTTTTAATCTTGTAAAATAGCACCACAAGGGACGGGAACGATGTCCTGACTAAACAAGAATTTCTTCAATAATGGCTTAGTCGAAAGTCGTAAAGAAGCCACCGGATAAGCAGCTAACATAAACTACTACCGTCTTGCAATTCGGAATCAAGCACAGTCCCAATAATCAACTTTTGTTCTTGAAATTATCTTGGAAAAATCAAGACTTAAGATGAGAAGAGAGAGCTTTTGAAACATGAATTATCTTGTGAAAATGAAATAATGGCTAAGTCTTCCAAGTGTATCTCTATATAGATAATATCTTCAAGACAAGTGGAGGAGGGCCGCGTGTCAACTTCTCATTGGCCGAAATCCTTCTTCACAAAAATATCTTAAAATCGAAGGGCCCGCGAAATTGTGAAATTTTTGACGGGCCCCATATTATTAATTACAATCCTTCATAATACAATACTAATCCCATAAATCAAATTAGAAGTATTTAACTCCAAGTAATTAATTTTACCCGTCGTCACATTTTCGAAATTTTTCCTTAAGAAAATATAATTTCTCTTTCCTTCCAATATTCAACTCTTCTTTCCTTAATCACGTCCTCATATCAATGTCATGAAATTACGGGGTGTAACATCCCTCCACCCTTAGAAACATTCGTCCTCGAATGTTCACCAAAGGTCTCAAGCTATACAAATTCCCAATCGGCTCAACAATCATCAACAACAATCACAAGTGGTTTATACTCAAACCAAGGAATCATCACCTCTAATATACTTCACATATACCATGTACTTTAACCACGATCACACATAAAATACTTTACTCAAGAAGGCCTTGTATATCTAAGGTCTCAACGATTATTCCAATATTCTAGGATTCTCAATTATTCCATGTCCCAAGCTTACATTATCTCTCCTCGTATACGGGCAAGATAGCTTCTCAATATCTCAAAATTATGTTGTCTTAATCACAACAACCCTATTTGCTCCATACCAAAATTATTCGTGCATCTCACTTAAGCATACAACACAACTTAATCTAACAACATGGTATGCCATTAAGTCAATTAAACATAATCTCTTAAGGGTTCATCACTCTCGAATGACTCATCACCTCCTAATTATTCCAAATTAGCACATATATAACCTTGATAAGGATCCATTAAACTGTCTCATACCTTCTAAGCCATTATCAAAGCTTAACCAACTCATGATAACCTATCATCACATTAGACAACACACACATGACCCTAATAAATATGCCTGTATAGATGTACATCATTATCACGTCACTATACAATAATTTTATCAACCTGTATACAAAGTCCAAATATTCCTTTACGAATTTGCCGCTTTCTCATTGCAACCACGATAATACGTTAGGGAGGGACGCCTAACAACATAGCTCTATCGCGCGATCTTAGAGTGAGGAAAATGAAACCAATCCTAAATGTCTTGTAGCATCCTATTTATGGGTGTGGTGCGCAACTCACCGATAACGAGACTACTAGACACGGTGCAGTAGACATCCAGAGACTAAGCGCTCGATACCACCTTTGTCACGACCGAACCCGGGCGCGATTGGTGCCCTACAGGCACCGCCTACCCATACATCATATAAAATCAGCTAAGCTCTAAGAAACTCATGTTATAAAAGCAGTGAGCCGACAAGGCCGCCACTGTATATAGATATAACCAAAACTAGTACAACTCACATATGTCCAAATACATATACAACCCACACTTGTCTACAAGACCTCTAAGAGTTTGAGAAAGACATGTGACGGGACAAGGCCCCGCCGTACCCCTAAATATACATAAGTCATAATGGAAGACATGTACCAAAATGACAAGCTCCGGAACAGTTGAGCTATCTCAAAAAGCTGGGTGAAGATCCTAAGCTCGAGGATCACCAAACTGAGTACCTATACCTGCGGGCATGAACGGAGCCCCCCGAAGGAGGTCAGTACAATAAGGTACCAATTATGTAAACATGAAGTACAATAAACAAGATCATAACTGTACAAAAGAATGACAGAGACAAGTATGAAAATCAAATACCAGATCCTACCTTGCCATATAAAATAAGAGCCAACTGTACCTTGTAGCACTGTACCACCGTACCACTGTACCATTGTACCTTATAAAAATGAGAGTTATAACAAAATCATGAATGTCCTTCCATATAATCATCATGCTGTCATGAGTATCTATACTCGCCTCATGGATACATATTCATGAAGTCATATACCTATACTGCCCGTCATTTTAGCGACGGTCGCGATGAACATATAAGGTATACTGCCCAACCCATTCTGGGACACGGTAAAGTCATGTAAGGTACACTGCCCATCTAAGGTATACTGCCCGGCCTATTCTGGGACACGGTAAAGTCATATAGTCATATCGCCCGTGAGGTATCTTTGCCGGCCCATTCTGGGACACGATAAAGTCATATAGTCATATACTGCCCATCATGTATACTGCCCGGCCCATTCTGGGACACGATAAAGTCATATAGTCATATACTGCCCATCATGGTATACTGCCCGGTCCATTCTGGGATACGATAAAGTCATATAGTCATATACTACCCATCAAGGTATACTGCTCTGCCCATTAAGGTATACTGCCCCGTCCATTCTGGAATACGGTAAAGTCATGTAATGTATACTGTCCTGCCCATTAAGGTATACTGTCCGGTCCATTCTGGGACACTGTAAAGTCATGTAATATAGTACTGCCCTGCCCATTAATGTATACTGCCCGGTCCATTCTGGGACACGGTAAACTGGAATAATAACACTAGCATGAATAGCTATCATGAGCAACCATATGCAATTAAATTACCACTTTGACTCTCCATATAATCATATAAAACGAACTTTCATTTTAGAAAAACCAAGGCAATACCATGCCTTCCATTTTCGGGAAAACCGAGACAACACCATGCCTCTCATTTTAGACAAACCAAGACAATACCATGTCTTACTTTTTAGAAAAAAACCAAGGCAATACCATGCCTTCATTTTTAGAATAAACCAAGGCAATCTCATACCTTTCTTTTTAGAAAACCCAAGGCACTATCATACCTTTATTTTTAGTAAACCCAAGATACCAGCACTTGTAGCATCAAGACACTCCCACTTTTAAAATCAAGGTACTTACACTTTTAAACTCAAGTAACTTACTGTTACACCCCGTAAATTCAAGAGAATAAGATAAGAACGTACGAAAGGAAATAAGGTTTGAATTGGGAAAGATAAGTTAACAAAACTGTTGTAGGCAGATTTTCAGTCAACTTTGGAGAGGTATACCTCCTAGTTCATTAGGAGTTTTTAGATGTTTCAAAAGCCTAGTATGAAGCACGTTGAGTCTAGTTTCCAACGCAACAAACCGCTCGTCGATAGGACATCGGAGTAGAAAGTTATGAGCGTTAGAAGTTCTATCGACGGAGGAGAAAGGAAGCTTCAGTCAGGCGCCACGACGCCGGCTGCAGGGCCGCGGCACCGAAAGCCCTGAAGTGTTCTGAAGTTGCAGCGCCGCGGCGCCGAGGCGGGATTTTTAGCGAAAAAGAGGGAAAAATCAGAAGATATTTGTGTAAAGGCCTATGGGAGGGTGACAAGTGTCCCTCCCATCTTTTTGACCAAGAGAAAGTCTTATATTATGACCAAGTCTTGAAGACTTGGTCATTTTGCAAAGGTTCTTCCTAAAAGAAAATCCTCTTCTCTTCTCTCAAAAGTTGATAAACCCTAAGTGTGATGAGATTTTTGGAAAGGCAACAAGAAGGAAATATGTTGACAAGCTTGTAGAGGGTTCGTGTGAGTGATTTTAACGTGAAGAAGAGTTGCGGAAAGAGGGCTAAAGTGGGCGATTGTTGGACTGTTTTGGGCAAATTCCAAGGTAAAAATTCATTCTCCTTTTAAAGTAAATTATGTCACGTGTTGTAGAAGTTGGAAAAGGGTATTGTGACGAGTAAAATGGATATAAAAATCGAAGGTTTTCATGTTATAAATGAAAGTATAAAAAGGGAAATTTTCGAGTTCTAGTCGTGGATAATTATGGTCGTCATCTTCACTTTTTATATGGGGTTTATTGAAGTGATTTTAGTCGTTAAAATTGTCAATATGTAGTAACTTTGGAATAACGACTTGGATTAAAAAGGATGATATGTGAGCATGTTGTAGCCGAGGAGTTGCCTTAAACTAATTGGATTGTTTAATATGAATTGTGGGGCAGAATTTTACACGTCCAGTTAGGCGTGTAATCCCCTTTGTATTGCTGAATTGTTGGGCCTTAAATGTGGCGTTTGGTTATTGGATTCGGGCCTTGAAAAAGGTGGAAAAGTACGTAGAAACAAAGGAAGTGCTGTCCAATTTTCCGTAGAATAAGGGACTTTACAATTAGAATATTCTACGTTGAAGCTAGAAGCTAATAGACGTATTATGGTCATTATAGGTTGACATACTACGGACGACATATTGGACTTGGCAAATGGATTAAGCCGGAGAGGTATGTGGAAACTTTCTTATCTCTTGAGCATGAGTAGTTATAAATGTATAAGTACGACAGACGTACGTGATTTAAATGAAGTCATTTCATTTGATATACTTGACTTGTTTTAAGAATGTCTCAGTTGGTTGAGTTAGAGAATTAACTCACTTGTTCTTAAGGAAAGGTTAAAGGAGTGGTTTATTCTAATAAGGTAGACAAGGATTTCTTGACATGAAAAAGTATAGAATACTTGATTTGGAAAGTATTGATTGTTGAACTCTTCTAAAGATAAGAGACCTGATTTCTAAGTTAAGAAACTTGTTTTTTAAAGTTAAGAGACTTGAAGTATTTTGAAAGTTATGTAACTTGATTTGAAAGTATAAGTCTCTTGGTCATAAAAAGAATGAATTTGTCTAAGACATAAAGAGTTATAACGGCTTTATGGGAAGTTATTTATGACGACTTTATGAAAGGATAAGGATGTCTTAGTTTCTAAAGTATAAAGTTAGTATAACGGCTTTATGGGAAGTTGGTTATAACAACTTTATGAAAGGTTAAAGGAATGGTTTTCTCGAGTAATGTAAACAAAGATGAATGACTTGAAATAAGGAAGAGCAATTTGATTTAAAGGCATCAATTGCTTAAAGTTTAAAGTAAGGGTCACTTGATTTAGAAGCCTAAAATTATAATTCTAAGTGTAGTGACGTATGTGAAATGTAGATTAGCCTTGATACTACGAGTGTTAGTATCTTGGGATTTTATATGAAAATGAGTCTTTTGAAAGAATAGAAGTATATAGTACTTTGGGTTAAATTCCCGGAAATTGTTATGTGATATGAAAGTGCCTTGAGGTTATAAAATGAGATTCATTTGGTATGTTAATGAAAGTCTAAAGATTTTATGAACTTGCCTATACTAGCTTGTGATAGCCTTGGAGTGCAAGTATTATGTTGTTTATTTAGTGACTCTCGGTTGGAAGGGTGGTGTCTTGTTGTGAAATTATTTGGACATACCGACAGTGATGGAGGATTCCACGGGTATGCTTCTATTGTGATTGATCCATGGACATGCTTACGATGGAGGATTCCGGGGCATGCTACCATGATGCGGGTTAAATTCCCGGATACTACTATTACTCCATGGATTAGCTCTCCATGAAGACATGTACCCGAGATGAGGGATTCCACGGGCATGTTATATACGATTATTATTCCATGGATTAGTTCTCCATGAAGACATGTACCCGAGATGAGGTATTCCACGGGCATGTTATATACGATTATTATTCCATGGATTAGCTCTCCATGAAGACATGTACCCGAGATGAGGGATTCCACGGGCATGTTATATACGATTATTATTCCATGGATTAGCTCTCCATGAAGACATGTACCCGAGATGAGGGATTCCACGGGCATGTTATATACGATTATTATTCCATGGATTAGCTCTCCATGAAGACATGTACTCGAGATGAGGTATTCCACGGGCATGTTATATACGATTATTATTCCATGGATTAGCTCTCCATGAAGACATGTACCCGAGATGAGGGATTCCACGGGCATGTTATATACGATTATTACTCCATGGATTAGCTCTCCATGAAGTCATGTACCCGAGATGAGGGATTCCACGGGCATGAGATATATATATGTATTGTATGTGTGTACGCCGACAGTGAGGTAGGATGCCACGGGCGTGTCACATGGTTACATTTTTCAATTTCGGCTGTCGGCAGTGATGGAGGATCCCACGGGTAGGAGATATATATATATATATATATATATATATGTTTTGTATGTGTGTACGCCGACAGTGAGGTAGGATGCCACGGGCGCATCACATGGTTATATTTTACGCTTGCGACTGTCGGCAGTGATAGGGGATTCCACGGGCACGCTTTGATATTTGAGGGCTTGTGTCCCTAGCTATGGTGTGACTATTGTTCATGTGTTGAAATAGTCTTTAAAAAGGTAAAAACTGACTTTCATTACTTTTATTTCGGCAAGGCACGGTGGTACTGTTAATTTGGTTATCATACCTGTCTCCAGTTTTATTTTAGACTATTATGATTTAAATTACAGTACTTTCAGTTTTACATACTTGGTACATATTTTGTATTGACCTCCTTCGGGGGGCTGCGTTAAATCTGCAGTTGAGGTACATAAGCTTGCGATCCATGATCTAGGATCACTGTCCAGTTCTTGGAAAGCTCCATTTCTCCGGAGGCTTTGTCTTTTGGTACGGTTCCCTGAGGTTGTAGATTTATGTACATTCAGGGGTATGGTGGGACCCTGTCCCGTCACAGTTGTTATGTCAAAACTCTTAGAGGTCTGTAGTCATATCTTGTGAGTCACTTTGAAAAAAAAAGAGGTAACTGCTTTTGGATTTGTATATATCCAGGGAGGTAGCCTTATCGGCTAAACTATTATTCATTCTTGTTAAGTTTATGTATGTTCCGCTGATTATCTCTGATGTATACCTGTAATGATGCCCAGGTAGGGCACCAGTCGCGGGCCCGGGGTCGGGTCGTGACACTTACACTCTTAAAATCAAGGCACGTACACCTTTAAAATCAAGTAACTTAGTCTTTTCAAATCAAGTCACTTGTACTTTTCAAATCAAGTCACTTTAAATCCTCATTTGGAAAATTAAGACACTTATCATATAAAGTATCACTTTAAATCCTCTTTTGGAAAATCAAGACACTTATCATATAAAGTATCACTTTAAATCCTCTTTTGGAAAATCAAGACACTTATCATACCATTAAGGATTAAGATCCAAAAGAACTACGTACGTCCACCATACACTTACTTCATGTAAACATACCAAAAGAAGAAAGGATAGTTCACATACCGCCTATCGTCTGTGCCAACTCGATAATCTAAATTCGTCTCGCTCCTTTGGCTAACATTATGGAAATATTTGCATAGTGATAACCGATCCGAATTGCCAAATTAATTCATTTTATAAACCGTAATAGGTTATAGATTAATAATGATCTTTATCTAATCAGCTGTGAACTAAAAAAATGTAAAACGAACTGGTTATATCTTAGTTTCTATGCAGATGGAAGTCTACTCATTTCAATATAATTGATTGTCAATTCCTTTTTCATTTAACGCTGCAATGACTTGTTCGATACCTTTTCTCATTAGTGCTATAACTTAGCAAGATCAACTCGACACCAATACTTACTAAAAACTCTTACCAACATCTCTCATAAGACTTGGTAAGGACTTAGGAATAATTTAGACATGCCTTTAGCATATAATCAATAACATGAATACTCGTTAACTTTTAAGAGTAGAATAACTTTTGAAACAATACCTCAGTTATGGTTCATACATAGAACATGCCAAAAGAGAGGAGGAAGAGGTTCAC
Source organism: Przewalskia tangutica (assembly GCA_029844215.1). Classification (NCBI taxonomy): domain Eukaryota; kingdom Viridiplantae; phylum Streptophyta; class Magnoliopsida; order Solanales; family Solanaceae; genus Przewalskia; species Przewalskia tangutica. Next base: position 36,177,297 of record CM056731.1, on the reverse strand, counting down.
ATAACTTATTGACGACTAACCAACACGACAAGTAGAATATGTCCCAAATAGGTACTTCAACCTATAATGACAACAACACGTCTATCAACTTCATGATACTAATATACACTTATACCACATAATGAATCTCATTTCTTATAAAAATTTGGGCAGCACTTCCCCTATTTATATGTACTTTTCCACCTTTCTCTAAGGCCAATTTCAACAACAACCAAGCCACAATTAAGGGCACAACCAACAGTTAACCAAAGGGGACTACATGCCTACTTTACGTGTAAAATTCAGCCCCTTAATCCATATAAAAACAGTCCACAAAATCAGTCCAAAATCAGACAATAACAAGGGTGAAATGTGAGGCCTTTTAACACCTTTCTACACCCTTAATCCCTTAGGACTTCCCTTAGCAATTACTACATTTTAACATGCATAATAGTGGCTGAATTTCCAGCATTCCAACGCCACGAAACAGTCCCTTAAAACTGCACAATAATATCCCACAGTTTCATACAATACACGGCCAACACCCCCAATATAATTACCCTTTCCATAATCCTTTTTAATCCATTTCAAGTTCCAATACTTTTATACAAATCATATCAACTTATCAACAACAAGATTACTTAATTATAACATGCAATAGGTGACGTTAACAACAACAATTATAGCCAACAATTCAATGGCGAAGCGCTGGTTTTACTTCAACATCCAAACTTCCCAAACACCTTTTATCCTCCATTCTTTTTAGCACAAGCTCATCTATACATTATAACAATAAGTAATATCCAATTACTTCAAGAGGAAGAAGAATTCTTACCTTTAAAATAGCCCAAAAATGCTAAAACATTCCACTCGATTTTTGGCCCACAGTTTTCGTTTTGCTCCACTTCTTCAAGTTCCAATTACATCCATGTATCCACTACAACCTTATACCCATCTTCCATTCACGTTTTACCTCCAAAAAGTTGAAGAACGGGTTTCAATAGCAAACTCACGGTCCAATGGATTTTTGGAGGATCTTGGAGAATTAACTTGTTTTAAGACTAGATTAGGGTTCTTAATCTTGTAAAATAATCAACTTTTGTTCTTGAAATTATCTTGAAAAAATCAAGACTTAAGAGAGAAGAGAGAGCTTTTGAAAGATGAATTATCTTGTGAAAATGAAATAATGGCTAAGTTTTCCAAGTGTATCTCTATATAGATAATATCTTCAAGAAAAGTGGAGGAGGGCCACGTGTCAACTTCTCATTGGCCAAAAATTCTTCTTCACAAAAATATCTTAAAATTGAAGGGCCCCGCGAAATTGTAAAATTTTTGACGGGCCCCATATTATTAATTTCAATCCTTCATAATCCAATACTAATCCCATAAATCAAATTAGAAGTATTAAACTCCAAGTAATTAATTTCTTCCGTCGTCACATTTCCAATTTTTTTTCTTTAGAAAATGTAATTTCTCTTTCCTTTCAATATTCAACTCTTCTTTCCTTAATCACGTCCTCAAATCAATGTCATGAAATTACGGGGTGTAACAATTCTCCTGGTGAGTCTTTGCACCATTTTCACATTGTCAAGCACCTCTAGTATTTCTTCGATGGCTTTGATCTTATCCGGATTAATCTATATTCCTCGATTTGAATTCGTGTAAGTGGCCATTTTTTAACAACTGAGCCACCTCATCCCTTAACTGGCGAAAATTCTCAGTTCGATGACCATGAGTTTCATGGTAATCACAAATCATGTTTGGATATCTTTGAGTCGGGCCCGTCCAAAGTAGTATTGGCCACCGTGTCTCATTTATATGACCAATGGCCGAAACGAGCCTAGCCGCATCAATGTTGAAATTGTATTCGGTTAGCCTCGGGTTCTCCCAATATTAGAGGAAGACCCACCAATATCGTTTTTGAATTGCAAACCCCTACTGGTAGACCATCGATCATTACGTCTATCTCCTCTATCCGATGGAAAATTGCGATTGTTGCGACCCCAATCCGATCTCAAAATCCGACCTCTACAGTTGACCATAGGGTTGGTACTTATCCTTTGAAGATTTCAGCTCCGACTCGACTACCCTTTTTGACTTGTCAAAGTTTTTATTCCGTCCTGCTGACCCGGTGGAAGTTCAAGCTGATCATCCTCCACCCTGATTTTTGACTCGTACCTGTTATGCACATCTACTCATGTTACTGTCAGGAATTCCAACAGATTCTCTTTTAATTTGAACAAAGCACTTGAGCTCCTAATATTAAACCACTGAAAGATTCAGCTTCCCACTCATTCGGTACTCGGGGAAGTAGCATCCGATCCTTTTAAAATCTAGTCACAAACTCCCGCAGCAATTCCATATCTTTCTAAGCAATTTTGAAAATATCCACTTTCCTTGCTTGAACGTTCCGAGCTCCGGTATAAGCCTTGATAATAGAATCTATAAGCATTTCAGATGAATTAATAGAATGCTTAGGTAACATAATATACCAAGTCATTGCTCTTTTGGAAAGTGTTTCACCAAATTTCTTCAACAAAACTGATTCAATCTCATCCGGATACATGTTATTGCCCTTTATTGTATAAGTATATAATGTCACATACTCATGTGGGTCCGTTGTCCCATCATAATTTGGAAGATCAGATATTTTAAACCTCTTCGGTATCAACTTCGTTGATGCACTTGGTGGGGACGACAACTGGATATATCTCTTCAAATCTGGCCCCTTCAAGATCGGAGGTGCCACAGAAATCTGGTACACTAGTGAATTGTAGGTTTCAACATTCTTTTAATTGGTGTCAATTCATTTAGTTAAAGCTTCAAGTATTTTCAAAACCTCCGAAGATTCATTAGTCCCCGAACCGTTGGCATTTTCATCAACTTAATACTCTTCCCGACCTGGTTCATTATTGCGAATGGGACGAGCTTCATCCGGTGTGCTTGCTATGCTATTGTTGTTTTACAACTGAGTTATAGCCTCATATTGCTCCTTTATCATATAAAAGATTCGAGCTACATTTATTTCACCATCCTCATCATCATCTGGTGTCTTTTGACGTGATCTTCTGGATTACCGGGGTGAAATCACAGGATTATTGTTATTCATTGGATTATCGTTTAGTGGAACACTATTGAGCGGGATTCCATTTTGAGGAAACAATGGGTAGAACACCATTTTGTGGGTCAACGGGTGGTGCGGCAGGTAGAATGTCGTTGTTATTGTTGACATTGTGAGCACCAGTGTCACCGTTGTTATCTTCGTGGTTGCTAATCTCAGCGTTGATTTCACTAACCATATTGTTAGTACTCAGTTTTGACATGTATCCACAAAAATCTCGAAAGAAACAAGTGAAATTTAAGTTTGAACCAAATCACCACTAATATCCTTAGCCCCATGGTGGACGTCAAATTGTTTAATCTAAAAAAGGCATAGTTAAATTTATAAGTGATTTTAAGGATATGTGGATCGATTAGTAAGTAAATATAGTAGGCAATTGATAATAATTAAGCAAATGAAAATACGTAAAAGAAGTAGCTTGAGTTTGTGTTATCTTGATTAGAACTTGGTTCGGTCCATAGCAAAATTGCTTCGAGCCCGAGCCAATGTAAAGAGCTTGTACAACTTAAGATTACAGAGAAATCTTGCAAGTAAGTGAAATGAGAATGAGATGTTCCAACATGAAGGTTGAACCCTTTATATAGTTAACAATACAAGACATTTATGCCCAAGAATCATTTTCTCATTAAATGTCATTAAATGATAAAAACAGTCACTTAATGAGCAAATGATAACAACTGGCGCTATATCCGGAATGGATAGATGTTGAGTTCCTTTGTCTTTCACCTGATGTTATCAAGTTCGGTTGCCATTCGGTGTCACCTGGTCCGACCACCGTCTGAGCTTGCTACAACAACCGAACTTACCATCTATGCACGAGATTACTTTCTTCGGCTTCCATTCTCAAATCATGCCACGTGTCATGTTGATTTTCACCATATACAATGTTAAATTTGCTATCCATGATACACACCAATAATTTTTTCTCCTAGCTGTAAGGAAACCAAGCAGTAACTGATGTAAACTTACGATTTGGAAATTGAATTTCATTTCACCAACAAATATTCTAATAGTCCATCAGAAGAGATATGTCTCAAGAATAAATCAAAGACCACCATAGTGGTTTAATCAAGACTTGTATCTGAACACTATTAATCGTCACCTTCCCCTCGTAGGTGTCGTAGAATGTTTTCTTTTTGTACTACTGACTCAAAAATGTCAAACCCTACTAACTTAATTCACTCTTTTACATGAGCCATGTGACATAGGATATTAAATGAATTGTGGACTTGACCCATTAACTCATCACAATACTTTCCCCCAATTTACTTAATCACTTTGTCTACTTTAAAATTTACCCACTCCGTCAAATATTATATTTATCAACTTATACCTCATATGGGTACAAATAATATCCATATGAATAAATATTCACGTAAATTAAATAACTATATTTAAAAAAATTACTCATCAATTAGATAACCGTAGTTAAAGGAATAGCCCAAAATTTTCATTTCTTAACTTAAAGAACTTTCAATATCACTAATTCTTCTTCGATACTCATTGAATTGCCTCGGGAAGGGTGTTATGCCTAAAAGTGATAACGACCAGACGGGTCATTACATAAATTGATCACGTGACCATGAGAAACCTGATTATCTATTTCTTTATGTTTATTTGATATGTTATATACAATTATAATAAATCTTTTATTAGTTTTATTTAATAATTAAATCAATTATAAGAAAACTAAAAAAACGAAAATTTAGTTAGAGTTGGACAGGTCGAGCAACACACCTATGTAACTTCTGGATGGGTTAGTGACCCACTCATTTAATTTAGCGTGTTTGTAATATTTCAGCGAGGGCATCAAAAGTGTTAATCTAACAATTCTTCGATAAATGTGGATATGCCCCTAATTGATAAAGAACTAGTATGATGTTTCTAATTAATTGGATCAGGAGAAATCTCATATCTCACTGTTCATATGTATAAAAGTATACAAGTATGAAGTATTGTGAAAATAGTTGAGGGGTACAAGAATGTCATGAGGAAGAGCTGCAGGGCAGCATTGTTAATTGAGACAGTTATAGCTGTTGTTAGTCGGTTAGGTGCTTAATGAAGTTACTGATAGTTAGTAAGTTGTAGATATTTTATATATTCAACACGTGGTGTGTGTGTATATAAGACTCATCATATTGTAAACTTCATTCAACAGAAAATATATCTTCTTGAAGCTCTCTTTGAGCACCAAAGTTCTTCCTCTCATTTCACCTTTCTGTCTCTTCTCTTTCTCACTGTTTCTGCTTAGTATCACATCTATGGACTCCAACATGATATCAGAGCCAGCGTAGTGATGTAGTGAACTGTATACAGTGAAGATCGAAGGAAGAAAAAGAGGTGGAAATTCAAATCACAGGTGCGATTATAAATCGAGACGGTTGATGAAAGTTGTGGATGCGATTGATGTTTGAAAACATCTATAGGTCTGGAAATCGAACATGCAATTGATGTATAAGGCAATTGATGTTTGAGAATTTATAGATCTGGAAATTGAACATGCAATAGACCTGGAAATCGAACATGCAATTGACATATAAGGCAATTGATGTTTGAAAATTTATAGATATGAGAGTCGAACATACAATCGATGTATAAAGTAGCTGATGTTTGAGAACTTATCGATCCGATAAATGATGGGAATAGTTGGTGAAGATATTAGCGATGCAACTGCATCAACAACAGTGAGCATCAATCACAACCATCCACTATACCTATTTCCATCGGATTCTCCAGGATCACTGTTGATCGGGGTGATACTAACAGGCATGGATAACTATACTATATGGAGCAGAGCGATGAAACTATCTCTACTAGGAAAGAATAAAACTGACTTTATAGATGGCACAATAAGGAGAGAAACATTCAGTGGAGAATTGGCAAGTCTTTGGGGTAGGTGTAATGCTATTGTGGTGTCGTGGTTGATGGGAAATGTGAGCAAAAATCTGTTCACTGGGATGCTATTCAATTCTGACTCACATCTGATATGGGAGGATTTGAAGGATAGGTTTGACAAAATTAATAGTTCGAGGACATTTCAACTGCATAAGGATATAGTTACACTGCGACAAGAAAGCTCATCAGTGTCAGTATATTACTATAAACTAAAAGATATGTGGGATGAGTATGACTCGATCATACCACCACCTTCTTGTTTTCCTAAGTCTAAGGAGTTTGTAGATCATCTACAATATCAGAGGATGATGCAGTTTTTAATAGGGCTTAACGATAGCTATGGTCAAGCTAGAAGCTAAGTAATAATGATGCAACAGGTACCCAATCTGAATCAGGTTTATGCAATGATAAACCAGGAGGAAAGCCAGCGGATGATTCAGGACATAATGGTGCCATCAACCATGTTTACAGCTAAACAAGGAAGTGGAAGACCTGGGCAAAAGAAATCATATAATCCCAATGCAATATGTGATTTTTGTCTAGGAAAATGACACTGGAAGATAGACTGTTTCAAGCTAATGATTTGTGACTTCTGTCACAAATCTGGACACATACAAGATGATTACTATAGACTTATTGGTTATCCTGAAAATTTTAAAGGAAAAAACTAATAGCTCTAAGAAGGCTAACATGGTGGCAGAAGGAGATTTACAGGCTGAAGGGACTGGTCAAGGAGGACAACAAGCTTATGGAGCAATGACTGGGCAATGAGGACAGTAGGCCTATGGAGCAATGCAGATGTCTCATCCATAGATGCGTCATCCACAAGTACCATACTATGGACATGGACACAATATGTACTCTGAACGGTTCAGTGGACAGTTTACTCCCAGTCAACACAAACAACTTCTCAGTATGCTTGACAATAAGAACACAAATGGAGAAACAAGTGCAAAGGCAAACATGACAGATATATCTAATCTTACTGCAAAATAAATATTGAAATGGATTGTGGACACAGGAGCTACCAATCACATGATTAGTAATTCAAAGCACTTACAAAACAAAAATGTAGTAGAGGATGCAGGAAAGGAAAAAGTGCAAATGCCTACTGGAGAATCAGCCAAAATTACTCACACTGGTGGTTAACATATGGGAGGAGGTGATGTCCTTAAAAATGTCTTATATGTGCCAACATTCAATTTCAATCTAATGTTTGTCTCTAAAGTGACAAAAGAATTGAACTGTAGTGTCACATTCTTTCCAAAATGTCGTGTATTTCAGGATCTCTTATCTGGAAAGGTGAGAGCAATTGGTAGTGAAGAAGAGGGACTGTATATACTGTGTCTGGACACTTTGAATAAAACAGGGGATATGGTGAAGTGTTTGACAGCAACTCAACACATTGATCCAGTTATATGGCATCATAAACTGTGTCATGTACCTGGACATGTTCTGAAAAAGATTCCTCATTTTAAGAATGTTAATTCTTTTACTTTGAATAATTGTGAAGTGTGTCCTTTAGCTAGACAAACTAGAAAACCTTTTCCTACTAGTGTCAGTAGAAGGACATGACCATTTCAGTTGTTACATATGGATGTATGGGATCCTTACAAAGTTGAAACATACAATGGCATGAGGTATTTTCTCACTATTGTAGATGACTACTCTAGATGGACTTGGGTTTTCTAATGAGACTGAAATTAGATGTGGTTACACTGCTTAAAAATTTCTTTACTGAAGTACATACACAGTTTGATGTGAAGATTAAAAAGGTAAGGTCAGATAATGGAACAAAATTCTTTAATCATAATTGTAAAGAACTGTTTCAGATGTATGGTGTATTGCATGAGAGTTCCTGTCTACACACACCACAATAAAATGGTGTTGTGGAAAGGAAACACATACACATACTTGAGACAACTAGAGCAATTAAACTTCAAGCTAGTTTACCAGACAAGTTTTGGGGATTCTGTGTGGAGGGTGTTGTGTATGTTGTGAATAGAATACCATCTTCTATTCTGGGAAATAAAACTCCATATGAATTACTGTATAACAAACAACCATCACTCTCTCACCTTAGAGTAATAGGGTGCTTATGTTTTGCTACTACTCTGGTTAGACAGGACAAGTTTGGTCCTAGAGCTGTGAGAACCATTCTTCTTGGATATGGTTCTGCACAGAAAGGGTACAAGTTGTATGATATGGAGAATAGAACACTCTTCATGAGCAGGGATATATTGTTCATGGAGACAATATTTACTTACAAGAATGATGCATATGATGATTTTGGAGGTATGAAATCACATGAACATTTCAGTTTTGATAATCTGATTAATTCTCCAAATTTGGAAGTTGTATGCAGTATTCCAGATATGCAGAATTCACATGAAGAAGCAGGAAGGAAGAATGTTCCTGATGAAGTTGACGGTACAACTCAGCAGTCTGCAGACACATCATATACAACATCAATACCATCTAACATTGATGTTATGAGGTCTACAAGGGCCAGTAGGCCACCAATATGGCATAAAGATTATGTTACTAAGCATGGTTCTAGCATCTGTTTATATCCCATATCTGAAGGCTTAGGCTATACAAGTTTATCATCCTCATATCAGAGTTTTATTGCACAGGTTTCTACAGACACAGAACCCTATAGCTATTCAGAAGCAGCAGCAGACCACTGATGGGTTGAAGCCATGAAAGCTGAGATCCAGACATTGGAGGATAACAAAACATGAGAGATAGTTGAACTTCCAGAAGGGAAGAAGGCCATTGGATCTAGGTGGGTATACAAGATCAAGTACAAGGCCACATGGGAAGTGGAGAGATTCAAGGTCAGATTAGTAGCCAGGTGATATAACCAGAAATCAGGCATTGACTATCAAAAAACATTCTCACCAGTGGTGAAAATGACCACTGTGAGATCAGTTATCTCTATTGCAGCAACCAGACAATGGAGAATTCACCAAATGGATGTCTACAATGCATTCCTACAATGAGATCTTTATGAGGAAATGTATATGACTTTGCCAGAGGGGTTTACCAATTCTGGGGGACATTAGCACTACAGATTGTTAAAATCTCTGTATGGGTTGAAGCAAAATTCTAGACAATGGAATATCAAGCTCACATCATCTCTCACTTCTTCAGGCTTTGTCCAAAGTCACACAGATTACTCACTATTTACTAAACATCAGGAGGATAAGTTGGTTGTGATACTTATGTATGTAGATGATATGCTAATTACTGGGAATGATCCAAATCTTATTCAAGCCACCAAACAGACACTTCAATCAGCATTCAAAATCAAAAATTTGGGTGAACTTAGATACTTTTTTGGCATAGAGTTTGCAAGACATTCTCAAGGTATTCTCATGCACCAAAGAAAGTATGCCTTTGAGCTTATATCAGACATGGGGTTAGCAGGCAGTAAGGGTACCATCTCACCTATGGAGATGAATGTTAAACTCACCACTATCACTTATGATAATCATGCAGCTTCATATCTCATCCCAGATGTTGTATCACATTCACAGGCATTAAATATGACATTGCAGGATTCCAACATCTATAGAAGATTGATTGAGAGACTATTATATATGACCAACACCTGACCTGATATAACATTTACTGTGCAATGTTTGAGTCAGTTTATGCAGGAGCCTAAAACTTCACACTTGGAGGCTGGGATGAGACTTGTAAGATACATCAATATGGCACCAGGTTCCGGGATCCTTATGTCAAGCTCCAACACAAATCATATTCAAGTGTTCTGTGATGCTGATTGGAGGTCTTGTATAAATAGTAGGAGATCTGTTTGTATAAATAGTAGGAGATATGTTACAGGGTATTTGGTTATGTTTGGCCAGTCACCTATCTCATGGAAGTCCAAGAAGCAAGTTACTGTCTCTAGAAGTTCAGCAGAGGCTGAGTACAGGGCAATGACAACTTCAGTTGCTGAGGTTATTTGGCTTACTGATTTGTATGTAGATCTTGGAATTCAGATTTCACTCCCAATATCAGTTCTCACTGATAGCAAATCAGTACTCCAGATAGCATCCACTCATGTTTTCCATGAGCGCACCAAACACATAGACATAGACTGTCACTTTATCAGAGAATGGATCTAAGTAGGGGTCATTCAAACTACTTATCTTCCTTCTCATGAACAGCCAACAAATATATTCACTAAGGCCCTCAGCAATACACATCATACTTATCTTGTATCCAAGTTAGGAATGAAGAACATCTGGATATCTCCTAGCTTGAGGGGGGATGTGAAAATAGTTTATGGTGTACATGAATGTCATGAGGAAGAGCTGCAGGGCAATATTGTTAATTAAGGCAGTTATTAGCTATTGTTAGTCGGGTAGGTGCTTAATGAAGTTGTTAACTGATAGTTAGTAAGTTGTAGATATTTTATATATTCAACACGTAGTGTGTTTGTATATAAGACTCGTCATATTGTAAATTTCATTCAACATAAAATATATCTTCTCGAAGCTCTCTTTGAGCACCAAAGTTCTTCCTCTCATTTCACCTTTCTGTCTCCCACTCCCAATAACTCCTATCACGTCAACCAACCTAGATTAGAGCGTCGTGGCGCGCATGAGAGTAATGACATCAGTATGCGTACGTCACTACAACCCTCTAGAGTCACAATAGTCTAAGTTTTGACTTATATATGCAAGACTTAGAAGACAAAGAGGACACATTGTATTCTCTCTAAGAACACATTTTGTAAATTAGATCTCTCTCAAGCTAATACACTATTCTCAACTTTGGTTCATATTCGATCCATAGTTTATTTTCAAATCTTATTATCTTCAAACATCGTATATCTATAACCTAAATCTCAATCCAGGAATCAATCAAGAGGGTCTCCAGATCGGATACGACCTACTTGTCTTTAAACCCTTAAAATATAAATTTCTAACTGCATTTTTGGTAGATATCATTTTTACCGGAAAACAATTTGGCACCGTATGTGGGGATAGAAAATTATGGAGTTGTCTCGATCCGTAGTTGATTTTCTTGAGAATCATAAAAACAACACATCATAAAAAAGAAGTATGTCAGGTGAAGGCAACGTCGCTCGCAAATCAGAGGGACTTGGGGTAGTGCCAATACCAGATGAACATCAAACTCCGGTGAATTACTCGGAAGCCTTGCGGGTAGGAGAGGAATTCAAACTAGGGTGGCAAATCGGGTCTTCGATCAAATCGTCAGAGAAAGAGCGCGGTGAGTAAACTCTGGATAATGCAAAATTGGAGGAAACATGAAAAGAAGCACCCAAAGGAAGGAGCTCAGCCAAATATCGAACTAGCAAGCCTCAAAAAACTGACAAAGGAGGATTCCTCACTAAGAAAATGATCACAACTGTCTTGAAAGGGCAGAGTGAGGTAATGCTATGCACGAAAGCGGCGGTAGCCGCCATAGCCACTCATTCAAGGGCTAGGAGTCCGACATTGAATCAAAATGATGTAAAAGCCCCAGCTACTCCGAAAACCCGTAAAAAGAGAAATGAATGAGAAAATGATTGATTAGACGCATTCACAGAATGATTGCGATGAGGGGAAAGGAAATGAATGAACGGATAAGCCAGATAATAGAGGTACCACCCATCGTCAAAGGCACGAGAGCCAGAAGATATGGAGTCCTGCCATAACCGGAGAGCGCAACCCCCATCCCTATCTCGAAAAAACATCAAGATGTCTGACATACCAGAATACGATGGCATCATAGACCCCGAATAGCACATAGTGACCTTTGAGGCAGTCGTCACCGGTCATGACCTCAAGCAGTAAGAAATTGAATCAGTCATGCTAAAATAATTTGGCCAGACGCTCATAAAGGGAACACTCTCCTGTTATATTCACTTGACTGAAAATTCTATTGATTGTTTTGCTTCTCTTGCAGCTATTTTTCTCAAGGCTCACACTGGGGCCCAGATAGTAAAAACCCACAAACAAGATGAGTTCACAATAAAGCAGTGAGGGGACAAATTGTTACATAGACAAATCCAGAGAGGGAATGATGTTACCATCCATCGCAGAAGATTGGGTGACAGCCTCATTCACAGAAGGATTAAATCCAAAAAGTTCAAAGACCTCGAGAAAGTTGAAGGAAAGCTTAAAAGAATTCCCAGCGAAATAAATTTTAGGTACACAACTAAGACGTGGATTGAGGAAGACCACCAATTGGAAACATCGACGTACACGGACAGTCGCCCCACGATCATGCCAAGCCAATGATATAACACAAGCATAGCAAATAATGGATGGTCCAAACTATATGATGTCAGGAGGTTCTCAGGCACGATCACGAGCCAGAGTAGCATCAGGAACCATCAATGTCTAATTGACCAAGGCCCACGGTGAAAAAAAGGGTCCGCGTCAAGAGGGATTAGCCCCTCGAAGCTGTCTGACCACAACTTCAGCATTAGCGCAGTGGAGATAGTGTCCATAATGAAAACCATCAAAGAATCCAAGTTCCCAGGAAGCGGGTTTCTGTTGAGGAATAATATGATGGAGCCACGGAGGTAATGTTTGTATTTTTTATTTATTTTTGGGATTGGAATCTACTTTTTTTAAAAGAAAAGAATCATACACACCTAAATACAATTCTTTTTGATAGTCTAAATTTATAGAAGAGTAATCGGAGCATCAAAATGGTAGAACTAATTATCTGCAGAGAGAAACATATTTTTGACTTTCACGACAAATTAGAAGCAAAAAAGAAGAAAATGAGATTTGTTTCGTGATTTAAGAGGAAAGTGCTTTGGAAAGAAGGTGACGGTTTTGAGAGAATGATTTACCGACAAACATAAAAAAAGAACACGGAGTATGAAGGAGAGAGATAGAGATGGAGAAGAAAGACGTATATTCAACGTTCACAAAATTCTCAAAATATGTCATCTAATTTTCAAATGTCATATATGATGCCAACAAATTTTGGTATACAATATTCGTATAACCGAAAAGTTTGGAATTTGACAAAAGTAACCGAAAATTAATTTTCAATTTATGATTTTAATATTATCAACGTTTTAGTGTGTTTTCAATAAAATACACAAATTGGTCTCATTTCGATTTCCATAACTTTGGAAAGAAAGATTTAGTTCAAACAAGAGGTGAAGAAATTTAATTTATACGTCATGGAAGTTATAGGAAGGACCAATACTGATTGTATCATGATGTTAAAATGATCTTCTATATTATTTGTCCCAACTATTGCTTGTTTTTCATCTTTTAACCTATAACATGAATGCGGTGCTAAAGATCAATGTGTAGGTTTGAGTCATCATCAAAGTTCAAAGCATAATATTGAGAATCACAACAAGAGAGCTTGGACCGAGCTCTTGAAATTGGAATAAATTTACAATAACTCGTGAAATCTTAGTTATCCCGTCTATCTATCGAATGTAAACTTACTTTAAAATATATCATAAGTAGAGAATTAATAAATTGGTATGTCGATTGCATTCAAGGCACGATATTTAACTTAGAGATGAGCATATATATTAAAGAAAAAACAAGTGAAGAAGGGACATATAACTTTTGTTTGCTTAAACGGTAAGATGATATTAATCTCCCTTGGGGAGTCGTTCATTAATATCAAGGTATATATATAGTATAATATTCATCGCTTATACAATAGGAATCCTAAACCTATACAAAAGAGGAATCCTAGTCTTACCATAATTATATTTACACAATATATGAAAATATTCTAATTATGGGTAGGGAATATATTGTTTCCTATATTTACACGTTTACACACCTCGGTCGGAGCGAGGAGGCGGGCGAGACTGGATCCAAGTCAAGAAACAAGTCTGCAGGAAGTCCTTTTGGTAAATATGTACGCATCGATAGGATGATGGAACATGTAACACTCTGACATGGCACTGAAGCAACTTTCTCACGAACAAAGTGTAGGTCTATCTCGATGTGCTTGGTTGGTTGATCTTTGAACCAGTTATGAGACAAATAGATGGCGAGATATTATCACGATTACCTGATAGATGCAGCGAATGAGGCTGAAGTTCTAACGATGAAGTTTCGAGCAACAAATCTCATTACTACATTTTGGCGCCTCTGTACTCGGCCTCAGCTGGATCTAGATAGGGTAGCATGTCGCCGCGGACGAAATCAGTTATCCCCTGAAAACACAAAAGCGGAGGTGGGCGTCGCGTGTCGGACGCCGCCTATCTGCATCCGTATATGAGTAATGCTTGTTTGGCGAGAGGGTATAGGTGCAAACCATAATCAAAGTACCACCAATGTATTGAATGATACGCTTAGAGCGATGAAATGAGACTCGCAGGCGTCGTGAATAAGCACTGCCGAACATCATAAGTTATGCGGCACAGTAAATGTGAGATACTGAAGTGCACCTGCAAGGCTCCTATACAGAGTAGGATCAGAGACCGGAGCACCATCCATAACACTGAACTTAGATTTCGAATCGATTGGAGTAGACATAACTTTGCAATTCGCCATCTTAGCCATGTACACTATCTCCTCTACATACTTACGCTGACACAAGAACATGTGATTGGCAGACCCGGTCACTGATATCCTCAAGAAATAACTCAGCTTTCCCAAATCAGTCATTGCAAATTCAGACTTAAGCAAGACAATAATCTCATTTTTCAATCTATCTGAAGAGGCAGTCAGAACAATATCATCCACGTCTGATAATAAGTAAGCGATTACTACCTCGATGAAAAATGAAGAGTGATGTATCACTCTTCTTGCTGCATACAAACCCAATCTGCAAGATATACCGGCAAACGATCATACCACGCGGGGATCTGTTTGTGCCATTTAGTGACTTACGGAAACGGCACACATAGTGAGGGACTGCTAGATGGGTGAATCCAGGCGGCTGATGCATGTACACTGTTTCTCTCAGGTCCCCATGTAAAAATGCATTTTTCACATCAAGTTGATGGATCGACCAGTGTTTACCCATGAAAATACTCAAAACTGTGCGAATAGTAGCCGGTTTGATAATCGGGCTGAAGGTCTCTCCACAATCAATGCCCTCCTGCTGATTTGTGCCATTAGCCACAAGACGAGTCTTATACCTCTCAAGATCCCCATTGTCTCTGAACTTGTGACGAAAAAGTCACATACATTGAATTACATTAACCCCTCAGGTCTAGGTACTAGATCCCATGTGTGCTGTTTAGTTAAAGCATTGAATTCCTCATACATAGCCGCATTTCAATTAGGGTCTTGTTTGGCCAATTTTGGGTTCTTTGAAAGTGGAGAGATGATTTGGGCAGACAAGTTGAAATGGACTTTGGGTTTGAAGATTTCATGCTTTGAATGAGTTTCCATTGGATGAGTAGGTACAGTGGGTGGCAGAGTGGTGTCTGAGACGGTGGGTAAAGTCGGATAAGGAGAAGGTGGGGGTGAAGCCGTCGGAGGAGCCGCGACTCCTAGATCGAGCGCCGCGGCTCTCAGCCTGAGGCTGCTGGCTGTCGTGGTATTCTGAAGATTGCTCACTGGAAATCAGGCTTCGCGGCGCCTCCTCGGGGACACGGCTCGACGATGGAACATGGGGCGTGGTGTTCGAGGATGAGGGGAGAGATGGCAGGCTCGTCAAGAAATGAGTAGTCCAGGTTTTGGAATTTTGAAAAATTCGAAAACGGGAATGTGGTCTTGTCGAATGTGATGTGACGAGATATATGGATTTGACGAGTCGACAAGTCATAGCATAGATAACCCCTATGGTTTGGCGGGAATCCTAGGAAGACACATGAAGTAGGCCTAGGAGCAAGCTTGTGAGGGGATGTAGAACTGAGGTTGGGATAGCACAGACAACCGAAAATTCGTAGATGATCACATGAGGGGACTCTATGGTAGAGGATTTCGGTAGGGGTCATATTGTGAAGAGTGCTAGTAGAAAGAATATTTAGAATATATTCTGACATTTTAGCAGCATATACCCAGAAGGAAAGAGGGAGGGAGACATGAATCAATAGGGTGCGAATCATATTGTTAATGGTACATATTATTCTTTCAGCTTTACCGTTTTGTGGTGAGGTGTGAGGACATGAGAAGAGAAAACCATGCTATTATTTGTACAAAACCGGTGAAACATAAAGTTATTGAATTCACGACCATTATCGCACTGAAATAATTTTATGCTTTTTCCAAATTGTGTGTGGATAAACCTGCGAAACTCAAAAAATTTGGCAAACACTTCCGATTTAAATTTAAGAGGATATAACCAAACATAGTGTGAAAAATCATCAAGCAACACAAGATAATATTTACGACCGAGAGAACTAGAGATAGGAGATGTCCATAAATCGGCATGTATAATATCAAAAGGAGCAAGTGTAACACTAGTAGATGAATTAAACGGAAGACGGATATGTTTGCCTAAAGAGCAAGAAACACAATTTTGGGCAAATTTTCCATTACAAGCAATGAAATTGTTGCCTTTAAGAAAATTAAAAACTGTGACTCCTGGATGACCAAACCTATTATGCCAATTGAAGAAGAAACAACCGCTAGAGTGATGAGAGAGCAAGATCTGGCAGCGGAGTGGAAGTGAATGAATAGAGATTACCCGTGCTATTGCATCTCGTAAGAGGTGTCCCCGTATGAAGATCCTTCACAATAAAACCAAAAGAGTTAAAATCTACGGAGACAGAATTATTACGAGTAAATTGGAGGACAGATATGAGGTTCTTAATCATGTGTGGGGCATATAAGGTGTTTTTGAGGGAGAAGGGTGGATGGTGAGGTTGTGTGTATGAGGTATCATACCCTTTAACTGGAATGCGTTGTCCACTACCAACTGTAACATATTGATGATGCTTTAAACTAAACAGTTTAGGGATAGTACCTGCAGTTGGGCGTCGTGGTGCGTGTGCGAATCTTGAGCGAGCCGCCCGGTTGTTCTGCGATCCCGATTCTTTATTCGCGATCTGGTTACGATGTCGCGACTTTACCACGACCACGACCTCCCCTGCCGCGGCCCCTGCCACCCTTCCACCGTGTCCCTGCTGCGGTTGAGAGTTTTCTGGCGGCGTTGGATCTTGAGGGCGCGTTTCGACCGCTAATGCCTTCTGACTGTGCTTATCCTGCTTAGCACGTCGAGTCTCTTCGAGCAACAACTGCGAGCGAGCTTTGTTAAAGCTGGGTAACGGATCTGTCTGTTGAATCATGGTGGCCAAAGTATCATATTCGCCTTTAGGAAGGCCAGCAATCAATTGTAACACCAGTTTGGTGTTAGTAACAGGCTCGTCGACAACAGCAAGTTGATCCGTCAGTAGCTTTAACTGTTTGCAGTACTCAGTCACATTGGAAAAGTTTTCAAGACGTGTATTGTTAAATTGGTCCTCTAAATACACAGCACGGGTGTGCTTATTGTCCTGAAAAATTTCCTCGATTCCATAACTCAAGGGCTGTGGCGTCAGATTTCATGATAGTAAGAAGAAGGTCCTGAGAAATACTACCATAAATCCACTGTTTGACGCCAGCGTCTAGACGACGCCAAGTAGACTCATCAACCTCCGGAGGGCGCGGAATGGTGTCATCGATGTGATCAAGCATGTTATAGAGACATACATGATTACGAAACAGTTCAACCCAGAGAGAATACTGACTGTTTTCTTGATCAAGAAGAATGAAAATAGAGTTCTTGATGTTTGTAACAGTTAGGACTGGATGAAAAAGGATGACAACGTGGTGGTGGGATTTGTGGAGGTAGAAGATTCAAGGATAGCCATTTAGAGAAAAGATGAATGAAGAAGAAAACCTAGAATTTGTAGGAGGGCCGCGGCGAGTTAGGGGTCTCGGCGGTAGGAAGAAAGAGTTCTAGGGTTTTGGGTGTTTGACTCTTGATACCATGTGAGATGATATTAATCCACCTTGGGGAGTCTTTCATTAATATCAAGGTATATATTGTTGGGTTTTGATATTGGTGAATGGGAAATGATGGGATGAAAATTAAAGGGAGTAAATGGCTCTTTTGTCCCACATCGAAAAAAGAAGGAAAGAGAGGTGTATATATTACATTACACCTTCTCTAGTTGCTAAAAGGGTTGAGAGGGCAAGGACCCCTCGCGCGTAAATCGTCATTCGGCTCGACTTTGGATTTGGATTTGTCATTGATTGATAATCATTTTATTTCTTCAAACCGAATCAAATTTGTATTTGTATTTGTATTTGTATTTGTATTTGTATTTGTATTTGAGATTAAAGTTTTCATAACTTTGTATTTGGATACTTGATTTGAATATATAAAAACTTCATCAAGTATATAACATACAATCTTTTCTATCAAAATTGATTCGGTTTGAAGAAATAAAATCTTCACCGTGTATGATATTTGTTGCAACGATTTGAAGAACATAAAAATTTCATCGTTTTGTTTAAGAGATTAAAACTTGTGTAGTTTTCTACTCCATATATATATATTATTACGAAGAAGAAGATATATTGGAATACTAAAGTTTCATAATTATACTACGATTTGAAGAAATAAAATCTTCATCGTTTAAGTTTATAATTATAATTCGACTGCGATTTGAAGAAATAAAATATTCATCGTTGAAATCTGTGAATTAATTGTTATTTTGGTTTTATTAATTAAAACAGTTTGTCGATTTGACAGTGACAAACAATGACAATTGAAACTTGAACTACCTCTGCCAAATCTTGCACGTGATTTACTACAACCGTCTGCAGCATTCACCGAGAACCTGCGAAGTTCACCGGTGCCAACTTTAAAGGATGGCAGCAAAGAATGTTCTTTTGGCTTACCACCATTGGTTTGCAAAAGTTCACCAGTGAGGACCCTCGCGTGCCTGCCGCCGGCATGCCTGACAACCAGCAGTTCATGGTTACTGAGACTTGGAAACAGGCTGATTTTTTGTGAAAAGACTACATTTTAAGTGCCTTAGAAGATGACTTGTACAATGTCTACAGTGCAGTAAAAACTTCCAAAAAACTATGGAGTGCACTTGAAAAGAAGTACAAGACAGAAGATGTTTGCTTGAAGAAGTTTGTGGTTGCCAAATTCCTAGACTATAAAATGGTTGATGGGAAAACCGTTGGAACCCAAGTTCAAGAGCTTCAACTTATCTTCCATGACCTTACAAGAATGAAGGTATGGTAGTGAATGAAGCATTCCAAGTGGCTGCAATGATTGAGAAATTGCCGTCTTCGTGGAAGGATTTCAAGAATTATCTTAAGCACAAAAGAAAGGAAATGAAGTTGGAGGATCTTGTGATTCGTCTCAAGATCGAGGAAGATAACAAAATCGCTGAGAAGAGGTATTATAAGAGTTCACCAATTGAAGGGGCCAACATCGTTGAAGATGCTGCTCCGAAAATGAACAAGAAGAGAAAGAGGCCTTCTGGAAAAGAGAAGGGTTCTAACAAGAAAAAGTTCAAGGGCAACTGCTTTAATTGTGGGAAAGCTGGCCACAAAAGCCCAGATTGTCGTCTCCCGAAAAAGGACAAGGGAAAAGGACAAGCCAATATGGTGGAAATGAATGATGATCTGAATTATCTGTGTGCAATGCTGTCAGAGTGCAATTTGGTTGAAAACCCAAATGAGTGGTGGCTGGATTCTGGTGCAATTCGACATGTTTGCGCTGCAAAAGAAGCATTTGCAACATATGCTCATTGGATCCAAGAGTCTTGTTTATGGGAAATACTGCAACAACCAAGGTTGAAGGATATGGGAAGATACTTCTGAAGATGACTTTCGGAAAAGTCCTGACTCTCAACAATGTTCTGCACGTTCCAACAATTCGGAAGAATTTAGTTTCAGCCGGACTACTCGTCAAAAACGGGTTTAAGTGCGTGTTGGTTAGTGAGAAAATTGTAATAAGTAAGAATGATATGTTCATGGGAAATGGCTACCTCACCGAGGGCCTTTTCAAACTCAATCTAATGGTTGTTGACAATATTAATGAAAATTCAGTTTCGTCTTACTTATTGGAGTCAAATGATTTATGGTATGTTCGTTTAGGACATGTCAATTAAAAAACCTTGCGAAAATTAATCAATTTAGAAGTATTGCCTAAATTCGAGTGTAACAAATCAAAATGTGAAATTTGTGTTGAATCTAAGTTTGTTAAACATCCATATAAGTCTATTGATAGGAATTCAAATCCTTTAGACTTAATTCACACAGATATATGTGATATGAAGTCAATATCATCTCGTGGTGAGAAAAAGTATTTTATAACTTTCATTGACGATTGCACTCGATAATGTTATGTGTATTTGCTTAAAATAGTAAGGATGAAGGAATTAATGCATTTAAGCAATACAAGAACGAAGTGGAAAATCAATTGAATAAAAAGATCAAAATGATTAGAAGTCATAGGGGTGGAGAGTACGAATCTCCTTTTGCAGAGACATGTTTGGAATATGGAATTATTCATCAAACTACTGCCCCTTACACACCACAATCAAATGGAATTGTGGAAAGGAAAAACCGAACATTAAAGAAAATGATGAATGCCTTACTAATTAGTTCCGGTTTACCGCAGAGCTTGTGGGGGGAAGCTATCCTTACAGCTAATCGAATACTCAACAGAGTACCCCACAACAAAACACAATCTATTCCATATGATCTATGGAAAGGAAGAAAACCCAACTTGAAATATTTCAAAGTGTGGGGGTGTTTAGCGAAGGTCCAAATTCCTTTGCCCAAAAGGATAAAAATCGGACCAAAAACTGTGGATTGTGTTTTTATTGGCTATGCTACAAATAACAAAGCTTTTCGGTTTTTGGTTCACAAATCGGACAATCCCGAAATTCATGTTAATACGGTAATTGAATCAGATAATGCTGAATTATTTGAAAACATATATCCGTATAAAACTGAATGTGAGTCGTCAAGTGAAAGATCTAAACGGCATGGGAAGAACCAAAGGAAAGTATACCAAGCAAAGAGGATCAAGGCATATGACGTCAAAAGACATCTACTTCCTTTCAACTGCATTTTGTAACATTCTTGCTTGAAAATGAGTCTCAAACATTTAAAGCAGCAATGTCATCTTCTGATTCAACATTTTGGAAAGAAGCAGTCAATAGTGAGATTGAATCAATTTTAAACAACCATACATGGGAATTAGTTGATCTTCCTCCTGAAAATAAACCTTTAGGATCAAAATGTATCTTTAAAAGGAAAATGAAAGCTGATGGCACTATTGACAAATATAAGGCAAGACTTGTGGTCAAAGGTTATAGACAAAAAGAAGGTCTTGATTACTTTGACACATACTCGTCGGTAACAAGAATAACATCTATTCGGGTGTTAGTGGCACTGGCGGCCGTATATGATCTTGAAATTCATCAAATGAATGTCAAGACAACTTTCTTAAATGGAAAATTGGAGGAAGAAATTTACATGGAACAACCTGAGGGTTTTGTGGTTCCTGGTAAAGAAAGGAAAGTGTGTAGACTTGTTAAGTCACTTTATGGACTTAAACAAACACCCAAACAATGGCATGCGAAATTTGACCAAACAATGTTGGTAAATGGATTTAAGATTAATGAGTGTGACAAATGTGTTTACATTAAAAATACTCAAAATCATGAAGTCATTGTTTGTTTGTATGTTGATGACATGTTGATAATGAGTAAAGATATTGTCGATGTAAATGTTTAGGAAGTTTGATGTATATTATGAATTGTACGATCAGATATAGCATGTGTTATAAAGCGAGATCCCAAATCTCATTGGATATGATATGAACGAGTCTTTGAGATATTACACAACCACGAAAACTGCTTTGCATTATAATGGATATAGTGATCTGAATCGATCACCGGATCGTTAGTGAAGTTAAATCAGTATATATGTTTTCACCGTTGGCCGATGATCATCTGAAATCAAATAAACAGACGCATGATACGCACCCAATTCTGAGAATTTAATCTTTTTAGAAGATATTCCATATAGCCCAACCTTTGGCTCATATTATGTACATTTGTGATAGGTGCGGCCAGGTAGGCGAAACGATGTATAAAAATACATTGTTAACTCAACTCATTCGATGAAAACAATGTTTGAGAATAATAATAAGACTTTATGGCTTGTGTTAATGAGTTAAAAGCATTAGGGGTTTTTTTTGTAATGTTTATCTAAATCGATGATGATGTAGAGATAATGTGGCTATAGGACCACGAAATGGGTTTTGATATTGGGTGAATGAAAAATGATGGGATGAAAATTAAAAAGAAAGGCTCTTTTTTTTGTCATGAAAAAAAAAAAGAAAAGAGAGGAGTGTATATTTTTGGATTTGGATTTGTCAAAAGATCGATTGATTGATTTTTTTGACAATATTTAATTAAAAATAAATCAAGCGGATCGACCCATGGCCGCGGCAAATCGACTCTCTCTTCTTTTTTTTTTCCCCTCATATATTTTATTCCAAGAATTTATTCATTCAATCATTTTCAATCTGATTTTGATTTGAACTCAAAAAAATTTTTCTTTTCATTACGTGATATATCTGTTGTTGTGGTTTTATTTACACGAAATTGGAGTACTATTATTTAAGTAAGATAATCGCTATAATTTCCTTAATGACAAACTTTGAACTAGTGAGCTCGATTTTCTTTTATTTTTTTTTTTTCCAAAATGTTATTGTTTTTATTTATTGTTTCATGATCAATTTCTTGTTAAGTAATGTTTATATCGTGTTATATTTTTACTTAAGTTGATTAAGTTGTGTTGAAAAATTTATTTATAAATCTGATTAGTGGAATTGAGAAAATAAATACCATTTAAAAAGAAAAAATAAAACTAAAACAAAAATTGATGGAGCTCTCTGGCTTAGAAAACTACAACTATAGTGAAAGTAACGCGATAACACAGCAATTTGCAATGCCAAATGTAGAGATGGCAATGAGATTGTGCCGGGCCAATGTAGAGTGACCGACGATGCCTTAAGGTGGCGAAAGGTGACAGCGTCATGACCACTTGTGAAATTGAATGATTAATGATATATACTGACGATTTTATCGTTAATGATCGTAATGACTATGAAGTTTTTTGTGCTAAAAATATCTCTAAGAAATCTAGTCTGATGATGATATTTATTGACGATGATATCTCTAAAGTTTCCCTCCGGTCTGTCGGTTCCCAATAACTAATTAAAAGCATCCACTTTACTGTCCAACGACAAAATGGGAATGCAAGATTCACGAGAATTGTTTGTCCATTCTTGGTAAAAGT
This sequence comes from Przewalskia tangutica, assembly GCA_029844215.1. NCBI lineage: Eukaryota > Viridiplantae > Streptophyta > Magnoliopsida > Solanales > Solanaceae > Przewalskia > Przewalskia tangutica. Next base: position 36,154,071 of record CM056731.1, on the reverse strand, counting down.
TGCATAGTTTGTTGGAGCTCATTGGTAGCTAGCGGAAACAGGGAGCTTGTTTTAGTTTCCGAATTCAGCGGACTTAACTTGGGAGGGATGTTTATACTTTACTTATTTAATAAAGTGAAAATGCAATAAGTTCCTAATTTTTTTCAATCATCATCTATTGATTATGAGCGTTAAATAATAAAGTTATAGATTTTTTATAACCGTGAACAACGAGTAGTTGTTCATAAAAAAATTCACCTAGTCGAAATTTCTTCTGGATTTTTTTATAAGGTAGTCCACAATCATGACAAATTTTTTATACTCTTTGCGTCTTTGTATTTTATTACCTTTAAAAATAAAATTTATAGCAAATTGTACTTTATCAAGAATGTTTTTAAAAAGTTTTAGGTCATTCTTTACAACTAAATTATAAATATGACACATACATGATACATCTTATATGCAAATGATCATGAAAAGATGGAGTTAATCGAACTTTTAAAAGTCTTATAGCATAATCATTAGAAGTAGCATTATCTAATGCAATAGCCATAATTTTATCAATTATTCCATAATAATCACAAATTTCATGAATATTTTGTGCAATAAAAGTTTCAGTGTGCCTATCATCAATATATCTATATGCTAAAATACATTTTTGCATAGACCAAGTCTGATCTATCCAATGAAATGTAACATTTAAATAATCATTACGTTAGTACTACGGCCTATATCAGAAGGGATAGTCACTTTGCCATTAAAATGATATAATGCATAACGTAAATACTATTGATATTCATGTGCAAAGTTAAAAACGTCTTTTCTAACAGTTGATCTAGGAAAATCGTTAAAAGCAGAATTATACGTTTCTCTAATGTAATGAATCAAATTAGGAGAGGAAGGAAATGCAAAAGGCAAACCCTCCACCACAACTAATTTTGTTATATTTTTCCTATTTTTGTGTTTATCATATTTAGGGCCTATAATTCCCCCGTACTTGGTCGGGAGCACTATGTGAACCCGACTCAAAATGCATTGGCACACCCGATGTTTCAGCCGATATTGATTCCACCTAGCTGTGTGCTCGCCTTGTACATGTCTCAATAAACCTCTTGTCCACCTTGATCTTTTCTGGTTTTAAATTTATAAATATTTCCACAAATTTTACATCTAACTACTTTCTCTTTGTCCCTGTCAAAAAAATATCATGCATGTGAATTTAATTTTCGTTATTTGGGACCTCAACTCATACTAGGGGGAATATGAGACATTTCGGTTTGAGGCTGAGACTCAGTCTGAGCCTGAGGTTGAGGTGCACTAGTGAGTGTCATCTACATTATCGTCAAAATTAAAGTCCGATTCAGATGCATAATATACATCAATCATCTAATGATATATCATTAAAAAAAGTATTTTCATCTATATGAGTGAAATCAATCAAATCATCGGGACTAGAAATATGATTACTAGTAGAAGTACCCTAACTCTTGTTACCCCTACTAGAAGAAACACCCTTACCCTATCTTACGTCCAAGGCGTTCTATTATAATTATATAAATAAATAATTAAAATAAATGAAATTAAGTGTGATAATTAAAATTAAGTAACAACAATAATTTAAAGAAGGAACGAAGGTACCAAACATCGACGTGTAATCGAGGTTAAAAATTAAAACTTTGTTCGATGGATGATCCTCAAACTAGTTGCCAACTTCACTCCTAATTTTTGAACTTTGATATAAATTAACAAATAAAATATAAAATCTAGTAGGCAATGTAGAGTTGTAGAAAGAGATATAAAGAGATGATAGGAAGTTGCTCGTTAGCGTTGTTTTTTTTATTGCAACTAGGGCTCCCCTTTTCTTTCTCAAAGTCAACTTTCTCCCTTCTTAGTCAAGCTTTGAAGTCCCGGCTTAGCACTTCTTCAGCACAAATCAACAGGCTAGGTTTGGAACCCTATACATATACAAGGGGTTGGTCTCGATCTCGTTTGGTGGTACCCCTCTCGATGATTGTTGACTCAACATTGATTTCGTGCTTGAGTTAGAGGGTTCTCCCTCCATCCATCGAGTCAAGTAATTCGCTAACGAAAATTTCTCAAAGAATGGAGTGAGAAGATATTCCAATGGGCATCCGAAAGTAAACTGACACCTTCAACAAGCGCCTGCCCGGCTTTCAGGTCACTTGCGAAGGGAACAATAGGGCTCAAAGAAGTCCTCTCATCCTGAGGTGAGGGTGGGATGCCTATCGAAATAAGAAAAGATGGAAAAGGCTATCTACGTCCAATTCAAAGTTTCTTGAATTTTCTGATGTAGTTGGCGACAAGAGCTTCTTATGAGCCTGAATGTCATCTTTACCTTAAAGCTGCTTAAGATTGTTAAACAACACTATTCGACTTGATGCGCTGAGAGCGATGAAAAAGGATTTTCGGGGTAATGGAGACTAGGAAAGAGGGAAGCTTCAGTCAGCCTTAAGGCATGAAATCGTCATTCTCCTTAGTTTTTTTCGTTGAGGTAAGGTATAAGGTAAGGCCTGCAAATTCGTTCCTTGAAATATTTTCCTCTTAGTTTAAGCTCTTGGATGATATAATCCATCTAATCAAAAGGAGGAAAGATAGACAGTCCACCAGGTGTATAACGATGAAGTGAAGATGAAGTAAGGATGACTTGGGCGCCTCTGGAATTATGAAATCCTCTTACCAAGTGTAGTTGCCTCAATAGAAATATTTCCCCCGGAAGTAATGGATCAAAGACGAAATCTTTCTCATTATATCGGCGAAGATGCCTGACCAAGTAAGTCGGGTTTAGATCTTTGGTCAATCAATCCGCTAAGCCGTTGCTTTCTATTTCTTTCGGACTTGGCCAATGAACAATTCACCTCGATTCTTTCTTTTTGCTAAGAATCAAGGAACAACTGTAAAATAAACTCCATCTTAGTCTACCCGACTTTGACTTTGACTTGAAAGAGTAAGTTTTTGCCTCTGTTGTTGAAAAGTCAGGACCCGTTGGAGAATCTATTCTAGACCCGCCTGTCGACCCTAAATCTATCTCACTCTCCCTTTCTTGAACAGTGGACAACCAGGAACAACCAGTTCAGATATTCACGACCAAGAAATAATGGATTCTCTTTCGTTTAAGAAGGCTGGAATACCAAACATACGTCTTATTGAATTCACCCGACTCCTGACTCATTGTACTGGTTACTGCTATAGCTAGTGTTAGTGTTGTATTGGTGTATTGCTAGTGAACTTACAGAGCGAGCTGTAAAGGTAGAAAAAATAGATCAATCAAGAGATAGTGGTTCAGTTATTTCCTAAGCAAGGACGGACGAGTGACGATTGACCGAGGGTGTGAGAAAAATGAAGTATTTATAGTTGAGAAATATGATTAAAGTGTAAATATACTAACTTAGGGGTTAAAAATAAATATTAAGGGGTAGGGGGTTTAAGGGGGGCATTTTAGCCGTTATACCCGTTGCACAATGACTATTTTTGCAAGGGGAGGGGGGTCGGGACGGGGGCGAGCCGGGGCGGTTCGGATCGAGACGGGCGGGACGAGCCCTGGTCCCGTCCCGAGTTCGAACCCTGACACCATTTTTTTAAAGTGGGATCGGGGCATGGCGGATATCGAGACATGCCGGGTCGGGATCGGCAGACCCGACACACTGTCTAGCCTTACTATTAACTAAGAGAAGATTATATGCAAATTAAATGTCATATAATTATTTATTTGGTATAAATATTTGGGGTAATTAATTTCTATCGAATTCTGGTTATAGTTGAATTTATAACATACGATGAGATTTATAATTTTAAAAATAAGATAGATTTTCTACTATAAGCTATAATAGATAACAATGATGTGATAATGTACTTCTTTTTATATTAATTAAGTTCTAAAACTTAAATTGACTTGACAAGTAGTTTAAGTTTTTAGGATCCTACTTTTGGAAGGCCCCATTCCCATCTTAGATCTAAAAACATAGGAGTAAACTTTTAATTTCAACTTAAAAAATTTAAGAGAGTGATACTAATACTAGGCAAAAATGACTCAAGCGGGAGTAAAATGAAGTGTGGTATAAATAAGAAAAAAGGTCATTTTCTTACCTGAGTGATAATGCAACGTTCATAAGCGATGTTAAGTTTAATACCTGCATATATGCATCTAATATAGGACATAAAGTAAACACACATGTAGTAGTATCATGCCCAAAATCTAGCTTAGATGATTGGTCATATTTAACTCTAAGTAACTGCATTTGGAAGCTATTTTCTGTTATTAGGAATAAGCTGAAAAATGTAAATTCCCCTAAAAATAGTAACTTATTTTTTTAGGACAAATAGTATTCACCAAATTATCCTAATAATACGGACAACAACTAATCACATGCATTATTGACTACATATTTAGCAATTGGATAAATATAAATTGCTATTATACTAAAATATTTTTCAAAAATCCCATTTAACAATTTGTTTTTTATTACATTTCTAAAATAAGTAAATTTGGCCAAACAAGTGCCTAAAATAAAGTTATCATCACTGGTCCTATTACCATCCCGGTAGAGCCGGTCACTATCAGTTTCAGCTGCCAAGCGTTAAAAGCACTGAATACGCGTTTTCTTTCCCTTATTTGTATATAAATAAAGTAATTAATACATGGCCAGTGGAGATTTTTAAGTCACTGCTACTTCCATGCAGGCTTCCACCATGGTTAATTTGTCTCCATTATTTATCTTATTGTTATTAACGACTATTTGGCTAGTGCCTGTAATTTGTGATGGAGGAGGTCACTACTCCTCAGCTGTTGGAGATCCAGGAATGAGAAGAGATGGACTTAGAGTAGCTTTAGAAGCTTGGAATTTCTGTAATGAAGTTGGTGAACAACTTCCTCGAATGGGTAGCCCTAGAGCTGCTGATTGCTTTGATCTTTCTGGTAAAAACCCATTTCACTTTTCTTTATCTCAATTCATTTTGATTTGTTTGTCTCACAATACCGAGTTTAAGAACATTTTTGAAGTGGATAACAGTATAACCTTGTCAAATAAGAGGCTGTTTCCGTTAAACGCTCGGCTTTGGATAAAAAAAGGAAAGTAGGACAAAGCTACCTTACCTCTACCTTGTCAACCTAGGGAAGCTGTTTCCGTTAGACCCTGAGAGTAAAAAAAAAAGTAAGACAAAACAACAATTTTTCACTTCAATTTGCTGCAGCTATTATGAGAGTAATGGCAGTAGTTAATTTTTTTCACTTCAATCTGGCTATAGCTAAGTAGCCCCTCTTCGCCAGTAAACTTTTTCAAGGACTTAAGTAAAAAGAAAAACTTTTTCAGATTGATTTGTTTTTTTGGCTTTCATTCATGTGTTGAACTCCTTGTTTCTTAGGCATTGTGGCATTTATTACTGGACTTGATTATCTAAGCTAATAATTAGTGGTTTGGCCATAAATTTCAATTTTTTTTTACTTTATTTGGAATTTATGAAGTTGGAATTGAAGATGGAGTTGTGTTTGGTTATACTATTTTCAAAGGAGAGAAGAGAGCATTTTCTTTGGAATTATGAAGATGGAGTTGGAAAATAGGTTTGGACCACTTTTTCAAACTTGGAATCCAACTCCAAGTTGGATTTGGATATTTTATAACCAAAGCTGATTTTAAAATAAAGTGAGAAATTATTCTGGAAAAAAGTGAATTATTCTCATTGGTAAACGGCTAATATATTGTCTTTTTGCTGACTGCCCTATAATCTGATCTATTTTTGTTATGTTTTGGAATGATTGTGTGATGTGCAGACAGTTCTTTGAGTCACAAGGTAACCGGGTCGGATAATAAGCTCGGGGTTGGCAAGGCATTCCCTGGCCTGAGTCCTAAGGCTAAGAATGATCCGGACTTGTATGCTGCTGAGAAGGAACTCTATCTGGGTTCATTGTGTGAAGTTGATGACACCCCAAGGCCGTGGCAATTTTGGATGATAATGTTGAAGAACGGCAACTATGACACAAAATCTGGTCTTTGCCCAGAGAATGGGAAAAAAGTACCCCCTTTTAAGCCTGGAAGATTTCCTTGTTTTGGGAAGGGATGTATGAATCAACCTATCCTGTTTCACCATCCCACTTCTTTATTTGATGATGATATTATGAAGGGAGGTTTTAATGGTACCTATGATTTGGGTTCTACAACTGATAGCAGCAGTAGTTCCTTCTTTGAGGTGCTTTGGGAAAAGAAAGTTGGCACAGGGGGTTGGGTATTTAAGCACACACTCAGAACCTCGAAATCGTATCCATGGCTAATGTTGTATCTTAGAGCCGATGCAACCAAAGGGTTCTCTGGAGGCTACCACTATGATACGAGAGGAATGTTAAAAACTGTAAGCTCACTGTTTTTGTCCTCAAAATATTAAATATGTCATTTTTCCCTCCATTTAAATTAATTGCATAACGTTACTTGCTTTGATAACTTCACCACTTTGATTTTGAATATTGTAAAGAAGGCCTATTAAAATATCTATTGCTATTATGTTTGCCTTTACTAGCATTATTGTTATATAGCATGAGGCTCCATAGCAAGATTCTTTATGTATGCATCAGGGGAGATGTTTAGTTCCTGACATTAAAAATCCACTTGCAATTAGGGTTAATCCTGATTCTTTATCCATTGTCTATAAACTTGGTGTTATGTCAACTCTGATGGCATGCCTGAAAGGTGAATTAAGCAAGCAGCAACAACAACATACCCACTGTATCTGGGGAGGTTGTTGTGTACGCAGCCTTACCCCTACCTTGTGAAGGTAGAGAGGCTGTTTCCGAAAGTGAATACGTACACGATTTCTATACAGTCTAATTCCACAGTAATATGAGATATGATAAGTGCCTTGACTTTCCAAAAATGTTTAAACCTGGTATGTCATCAGGCATCTGAGGGGTATTCAGCAGTTAAACCCCTATTACTATCATTTAAGAATTAATTCCATTTCTGGGGTCGCAGTTTTTGCTGTCACTTTTGAAGGTTTAATTAGTATGATGGCTTTTGGAGTCCATTTCACAGTACTAGATAGTTTATCATGATTCAGGGGACCCTACTTACCGTAAAGAGATGGTAGAAGGAAGGGGCGGTGTTGGTTATATAAATAGCTTCTCTGGTAGTATTATGAAAGAATTGTAGATACTATATGATAACATATGGCTTTTGAGGAAGTCTGGTGTCAGGATAATGAGAATTTTTCTAAACCATATTTCTTCTAGTGTTTGAATAATTTCATTATCTTTCAATGTTATTCCTGATAATAGCACAATTATTTTCTTTCAGCTGCCGGAGTCACCTAATTTTAAGGTCAAATTCACCTTGGATGTGAAGCGAGGGGGAGGACCCAAGAGTCAGTTTTACTTGATAGATATCGGCAGCTGCTGGAAGAACAATGGTGCTCCGTGTGATGGAGATGTGCTCACTGATGTTACCAGATACAGCGAGATGATCATCAATCCAGACACTCCAGCTTGGTGCAGCCCCACAAATATTGGCAATTGCCCACCTTTCCACATCACACCAAACAATACTAAAATCTATAGGAATAACACCTCTCACTTCCCTTACTCGGCTTATCACTATTATTGTGCTCCTGGGAATGCCGAGCACTTGGAAAAGCCATATAGCACATGTGATCCTTACAGTAATCCCCAGGCACAGGAGCTACTTCAGTTGCTGCCTCATCCAATATGGGCACACTATGGCTATCCAACTAAACAAGGACATGGCTGGGTTGGGGATGGAAGAACATGGGAGCTTGACGTTGGTGGCCTTTCTAGCAGACTTTACTTCTATCAAGTAAGTGCGCTTCTTGACTTTCTTGGATGAAATATGGTGCAAAAACCACTTTTGAATCAGACACAAATGCCCAAATACTCAAGATTGGATAATAAGCTAAGTGGCCAGACTAGCCTGTATAATTCATCCTTGCTCTTTGTCTGCAGGATCCAAGTTCACCTCCTGCTAGAAGAATATGGACATCTCTGGATGTGGGAACAGAAATTTTTGTTAGCGACAAAGATGAAGTGGCAGAGTGGACTCTGAGCGACTTTGATGTTTTACTCACCTCGTAAAACCGAAATTAGGTTACCATTTCATTTAACATTGTAACTGTAGCCAAAGCAAAATCCAATAGTGGGACAAGGCTTCATCATTCTTGATGTGCATAGCTTCATCTTTCTATACTAGATCTGCATATGATGGGGCAACTCTTGGTTGCTTTATTTCCCTGACTCAGAAGAGACCGGGACAGAAGAAAAAAGAATTGTTTTGTTTTTGCTTTATTTTCGTGGACTTTCTGGATGTTGACTTTGTCTTCATAGCATTGGCTTCTGGTGGAATGAAAATTATAGCACAATGACCTCGGAAATGAACCTGGAGTTCCCATACTTTCTGTGGTTGCTTTCGAGCATTGATGAACAGACATGCTAAGTGTAAAATCTTACTTTTTGCGACGTCTTTGTTAAAAAGAGCTCGCTGTTTCTATGAGCATCAGAAAAGGAACAAAATCAAAACATGTCTTTGGCCATGACAATTCTCCCTTCCTGCACTTATAAGTAATTGTGGCATGCCAATTTGATTCTATAGCTGCAGTTTATCTACTTATCATTATATGGAAGTGGTGGGCTATTTTAAGAGATTGCCTTAACTTCTTTATTGCATATTTTGGTTTTTTAATTGTCTCAAGACTCAAGGCTATGCTATATACCGTCACAGACCCATAATGGTATGGAGTTTGTGCTTATCATTTTTTAAAATGTCTGATAAGTTGAGAATATTCCATGGGAAGTGATTGGTGAAGAGGGGTGAAAGACAATAGTAAGTGCTAATGGAACTTCAAATAGTCACGGGTTTGATCTTTCTGATCTTATTGCAAGTGAAGCTTATTCATGCTTTAAATCCTTCAGTATTTTTGAAATCGAAGTTTATTGTGAGAAGAATACTCGTTGCCTCGTCCTCCGGGGCATAGTCCAGTGGTAAAGCCTGGGCGCTATAAGACGCTCTGGCATGGACATCGTGGGTTCGATTCCCCGCAAGCACGAGGAAACACTCGTAATCTGTTTGTTGGAGGATTTGACCTTGTCTCATTTATCAGTTGTAGCTCCCAGAAACTGGCCACTGGAGCACATCCCGCGATTTACCTGGTGATGATGTTGAAGGACCGGTGCCATTACCTCGAGGACGTTTGGGTAATACCAGTGAAGTAGTCAGGCGCAAGCCTGGAAACCTCGATTATCAAAAAAAAAAAAAAAAAGAATACTCGTTGCCTCTGACAGTTATAAAGTAGACGACTGCATCTCATAATATTTCTCTGCAGAACTACCCTTGTTCAGGCTACCATCTTAATGGAATTATGGAGCTATACATGTTGAATGAATATCTTAAACTAGTGCATGTAGAATATGCACATCTCCACCCTTCTAAAATGATGAAGTGGATATGCAAAGACTGAGACTCATGGCCTCCATGCGCTTAACTTTGCTGCACTTTGCTTCTGTGAAGATTCTTGAAGAAAAATCTTCTTATCTGCAGAAGTTGCTGCAAAAAGAACATATGATCACTTTCATTTCTCTTTGAATGTAATCCTTAAATATGGTCTATTCAAATCTCAGGAGATCCGCAGGGAAACTTGGGATGACAGGTTGATTGATATCCAAATGAAAGCCTAGAGATTAGCAAGTGTGCCAGTACAAGTACAACTACAAGTACCATTATTCAGAAAGTGCAAAAGGGCCTTCAAACAACTGAGCTGAATTACTGTTTTATGCCTCGTATGTTCTTTTTGCTGGGTTGTGGGTTGGTTCTGGTTGTGTTTATATAATTCATAGAGTGATCTCAAAATTGTACTACTGATATAGTAATTCAACTTGTGCAAAGGGTCCGGGAGAAAATTAATTACTTGGTAGTCTGTTTGAGATAATGTGCAAAAGAGAGCTGATGTAGTGATGTGCCTGTTTTTTGTGGTAACAATTGTAAACGTGTGCAACATAGTAGTAACAATATTTCCTACCCATAATTAGAATATTTTCATATATTGTGTAAATATAATTATGGTAAGACTAGGATTCCTCTTTTGTATAGACTTAGGATTCCTATTGTATAAGGGATGAATATTGTACTCTATATATATTTTGATATTAATAAGAAGACTCCCTAAGGGAGATTAATATCATTTTACATGGTATCAAAAGCCAAACACACAAAATCCTAGAAATTTTCTTCCACCCACCTCCCACATCCGCGGCCCTACTCATGTTCCGCCGCGGCACCAAAAGCAAATTTCTTGGTTTTCTCCTTTCTTCCTCTCCTCTAAATGATACTCATGATTCTCCCACTGTTGTTGACGCTTCTACCTCCACAAATCCCACCACCAAGTCATCACCCTCTTTTCATCCCGCCCTAACTGTTTCCAACATCAAGAACCATATCCCCATCCTTCTTGATCAAGAAAACAGTCAGTATTCTCCTTGGGTTGAACTGTTTCGCAATCATGCATGTCTCTATAACGTGCTTGATCATATTGATGACACCATTTCGCGTCCTTCGATAGGGGTGGGCATATATCGGTTCATACCGATTTTGTATCGAAAAATTCCGAACTGAAAAAAACCGGTTTTTTTTTTTAAAAATCGAATCAAACTATTTTTTTTTAAAAACCGATACGTTCGGTTTATATCGCCGAACGTATCGGATACATCGGGTTTTTTCTCGATTTTTTAGTGGGTCGGGTCGTTTTTTTTTATGATTATACTTGGCGTCGTCTAGACGCCGGCGTCAAACAATGGATATATGGTAGTATTTCTCATGATCTACTTCTTACTATCATGAAATCTGACTCCACAACCCGTGACTTGTGAAATCGTTTGGAGGAAATTTTTCAGGACAACAAGCACACCCGTGCTGTGTATTTAGAGGAGCAATTTAACAATACACGTCTTGAAAACTTTTCAATGTATTGAATATCGCAAGCGATTAAAGCTCACAGCGGATCAACTTGCTCATCGACTTGTGATTGCCATCGACACCAAATTGGTGTTCTGATTGATTCATCGCCTCCATAAAGGCGAATATGATACATTGGCCACCATGATTCAAAAGGCGGATCCGTTACCCAGCTTTAACAAAGCTCGCCGCGATTCTTTGCCGAAGAAACGTCGTGCTAAGCGGGACGCGCAATCAGCGGCATTAGATGTCAACACGCAACCCAGACCCGAGCGCCACGGACAACTCTGCGCGGCGAGCGCGGCGACAAAGAGGTCGTGGTCGTGGAAAGAAGTCGCGATCGTGAGAACCAGCGCAGCAACGGGGCTGCGAGAATCGATTCGTGGCCGCGGCACTCAGCGATGCCGTATAAGCGCGCCGCTGGCAGTTCGATACCAGCGGTAGGGTGTTCACGGTCGAGCCGGGCCGGGCCGGATCGAATGGGCCGAACCTAATCGAATTTTTACGGGCGAGGATCGGGCCGAATATTCGGTCCTGGTCGACCTTTTTTTTTTGTTGGTTGTTACATGCAATTTATAAATTATAAATTTTTAAGAATGTGTTCGTTTATCAATCTCATTAACTATGTTTGTTTTTTCCTTATCCTTCAATAAACTTTATTTCATTAATATGACTAACTTAAAGAAAATCACCAAATGTACTTGGTTCAGTATCTAACTCTTGAACTACTCATTAATTAAAGTTACACACCACATTTATATTTTCTATTTTCTATTTGAAATTTGGACATTCCGAAACTAGGGCACAAAAGTTAAAATCTGACCGACCGAAGAAATTACTTACTCGGACCGAATGATTTGCCCCAGTCCCCCAGCCACCCCCATGACCCCTCCCCGCCAGCCGGGTATTCACATATCAAATATAAGTTGTAAATTGATCAAACTTTATACTGGCCATAACTTTGCGCTCGGACGTCCGCTTTACCTAATTTGTTTTTGATTTCGCGTATTTTTACGATACGGGGTGGCCAACCGCATTAGCGATTTGATTCGCCATTTCTCCAAAAACGTCCGCCTTGCCCTCAATTTCTCTTTTCCCCCAAATCGCTACGTTTTCCCATTTTCAAATCTAAATATCTCGCGATGTACAATATATTTCAATGTAAAATTGCGTGCACCGCGTCCGAGAATGTCAATTTCAGATTGGAAATTCAATTTTAAAAAAATTAAAAATCCGGTCCATTAGGTCGACCGGAAAAATTCCGGTTTTTACGGGCCGGACGGAAAACCGAATCCACCATTTTGACGGACCGAGGACCGGACCGAAATCCACCGGTCCGGTCCATTCGGTCGATTCGATCCGATTTCGATCGGTCTGTTTTATACACCACCTACCGCCGTCTGCAGCATGACCCACTTAGTTGGGTCAGGCCTTGGTATCTCGGCGTCACATGCAATAGCCTGACAACAACTGGTACATGAACTCCGGAGCCACTTCTCACCTCACCCGGTCTGCAGGTAATATTCCCAAACTGTTTGGTTTAAAGTAGGCCTAGTCAGTGGGTCGGGATGTCCCGGTCCCGGCCCTGTCCCGCCCCGACCCGATCCAGTCCCGACCCGACCCCGAATTAATTAAAAAAAAAGAAAAAAACGGTAACGGGACTCGAATCGGGATGGAACAATGTTTGGTATCGCCTGGCCAGGTCCCGCCACGACCCGACCCATTTCGTCCCGTCCCGGTCCCGCCCCGAGTCTCGCTCGAAAACCGGGCATTGCAAAAATAGTTGTTGCACTAACGACCATTTTACATTTTGGCCGTTGTGCAACGGTTATTTTTGGCCTCCCCCAACCCCCCTTACCCCCTTTATATTTATTTTTAACCCCTAAGTTATTATATTTACACTTTAACCCAATTTTCCAACTATAAATAACTCATTTTCTCTTCATCTTTCTCACAAATCTTCCTACAATCAATCTCTAATTCTCTATACAACATTGTCTACTAAATATTCAACTTATTTATTCATTTGGGACTTGAGAGTGACGTTGACAACTAGCTTGAGGATTATCTATCGAGCAAAGTTTCAATTTTCAACCTCTCCATTACACGTCGACGTTACGTCGGCGTTTGGTACATTCATTCTTTCATTAAATTATTATTGTGTCTTTATTTTATTTAGCACACTTAATTTCATTATCTTTAAGTTTTAACTATTTATTAGCATAATTAAAATGAAAGGAGGACTAAGAAGTATGTTCGGCTCGGGTAGTAAGGGTAAGGCTCAAGTTTCTTCTAGTAGGGGTAACAAGGCCAGGGGTACTTCTTCTAGTATTCCTACTCCTACTCCTAGACAAGATGATTTTATTGATAATGAACAATTTCCTGAAATACCATATGATTTAGACGACCATATATTTTCTCAAAATGAAGAAGACTTTGATTTAGAAGATGTTCTAGATGATGATACACCCACTAATGTAGATGAAAATGAAACACTCACTAGTGAACATCCAACTGGAATGCCTCCTATTCCCCCTAGTATGAGACGAGGTCCGGTAAAACAACCATTAACATCAGTTGTATGGAAATATTTTCATAGGGACGTATCGAATCAAATAGCTATATGTAAAACTTGTAAATCTGTTTATAGTTTTAAAACTGGACAAGGTCATGGTGGGACGGGGGGGGGGGGGGGGGTTAATAAGACGCCTAAAACAAAAACACAAACCACTGTATGCCCAATACAAGGTTGAAAAAGATGGTGCGCAAGCGCCCTCACAATCGGGACAAGATTCACATACTTTCCCGGGAAAAGTGCAGGGTCAAATTAACCCTACGACGGGGGGAGTTGTAGGCTCTAAATACGATAAACATAAAGATAGGGAAGCACTAGCAAACTTAGTTGTTGTGGAGGGTTTGCCTTTTTCATTTCCTGAATCTCCTGATTTTATTCATTATATTAGAGATATGTATAATCCTACTTATAAAGGTTTTCCTAGATCAACTGTTAAGAGAGATGTATTTAAATTTGCACATGAATATCAACAATATTTACGTTGTGCATTATATCATTTTAATGGCAAAGTCGCTCTAACTTCTGATATAGGTCGTAGTACTAACGACCATGATTATTTAACAGTAACCTGTCATTGGTAGGGATGGCAACAGATAGGATCTGGACCGGATCCTACTAGATCCAGATCCGTTTTTCATACCTGTATTCAGATCCGGATCCAGATTCATCGGGTCCATAAAAATCATATCCAAATTCAGATCCATCGGACCCACCGGATCCACGGATCGGATCTGGATCCACATCATAGAAAAATAAAATTACAAGGGTCTAACTTCTTATAGAGTTCATCACACGGAAACTGATTAGATTCCAGTATTTGAACTTTGAATGTCTAAAAAATCTAGCAATAACCTGCATTACAATCCAAACCAAGTTTCTTTCTTGGTAAATCTGCAGCCTAATACCTATGTATATAGGACTATACTATCTACCCGAATTCGCGCTCTACAAGACCAATCTAATCTAAGTTAATATAATCATACAAACATACTGAAATTACTATAATAGAGAAACTATACATTTAACATGTTGTTATACAAACATATTGGAATCTAATCTAAATTAATATAATCATCAGACTGGTCTTATGAATGTATAAATGTATAATGTATTTAATAAAAAACGGATTCACGGGTCGGATCTGGACCGGATACGGATCTCAAAGACAAGATCCATATCCAGATCCGATCCGTCATAAACGGATCCGGGTTCGATCAAATGTGCGTGCCATATTTATAACTTAGTTGTAAATGATGACCTTTTACTTTTTCAAGATATTCTTGAAAAAATACAATTTGCTATAAACTTTATTTTTAAAAATAATAGAATACAACGAAAAAAGATTATAAAAAAACTTGTCACGATTGTGGACTATCTTATAGAAAAATTTCCGAAGAAGTACCCACTAGGTGGAATTATTTATATGAACAACTACTTGTTGCTTATGATTATAGAAAATCTATCACTATATTTTTTAACGCCCATAATCAAAATCCAACTGATATGATTGTGGATAACGATTGGGAAAAAAATTAAAGAACTTATTGTATTTCTAGAGAAATTTTTTCAAGCAACAAAAGAATTTCCCGGTATATATTATCCTACTATTTCAACTATGTTGTTTTATATAACTATAATATTTTTACTGCTTAGCGAATGTTGACAGTCAATTTTGACCCGTTTTTCATATATTTATTGCAATTTTATGTGTTTTAGGACACCACATTCTAATCATCTTTTTTTGCATTTTTTATCTTTTATTTTTAAATTAAGCATTATCTCTTTTGTTAAAATTATGTTATATTATTACTACACCGCCATTTATTTTAATAATATTTGCATCTCTTTAAATAATTAATTGACATCCCGCTTTAATTTTAATTAAACATTAAACGTTTGTCTAAATATTATATTTTTATTATTATTGCATCGGCACTTGCATTTTAATAATTTTGCATCTTTTTAAATAATTTTTTCTTTTAAATAATTAACCCGCTTTGCATTTTGTCAAACCAGTCCAGTACGAGACTCAATCCGAATCATTCTAATCCAACACCATTTTTTTATTTCATCCAAACACCCCCTTTTATTACCCCCCTCATTTTTAAATTTCAAACCTCACTTTTCATTTTTCCCCCCCAAATATCAAACCCTAATCTACCCCCTATATAATAAACCTTACCCCCCTTTATTAGAATAGGGGGGGAGGGGGGCAGCCCACAAGATTCAGCACAACTTTTAAGGGCTTCAGCCCATTTTCATAACAAAAAGAAAAGAGAATCATCTTCTCCCTCTCCCTCGTCCCCGTCGCCGCCACCCTTCGCCGGAGCTCCAAGCTCCGGCGAACCCCCCCACCACGCCATTCCCGTCGCCAACAACCCTCTGTCCCCCTTTTCACCATCCGCCATAACTCCGGCGAAGTCACGCCACCGGAGTTCGAACCAGTGCACCACCACCACTATCCCATCTACCTCCACACCTCCCGTCGCCAAACTCCGGTGGAAACCCCACCGTCGAAACCCCTCAGCTGCGAACCTCACCAACTCAGCCGGCGAACCCACTGTTTCGGCGAAAACATCAGCCGCGAACCTCATCACTGCCTGCATCAAACACCACGGCGGCGTTGCTCCGGCGTTAGCCGTGGTAGTGACGCCGCCATTTTCCTTTTTGTGCTATTCAAAATAGCCGGAGTCTGAAACTCCGACGACGTTGGTTTTCGACGTTCTTTTGGTATATGTTGTTCATTTGGCTAATGGCTTGACTTTCTGATTTTTGGAGTATCTGCCGGAGTTTTTCAAACTCGTGACGCTCAAATTTCCAAAGAATGTTCTTAAAATTTCCGGTGACCACTGTTTCGCTCATGATTGTCCGTTTTATACTGCTTTTCGCTATTGTTTATTTGGGTATTATTATTGGCTTTAGTCGACATTTTCGGTGAACTTGTTGCATTACTTGTGGTCGTTGTATCACTGACTATTGTTTCTATTGCTTTGAGGTTTGTTTCTGGACTGTTGTGTTGTTCTGATCTATGGGATTGGTTTCGAACCGTCTTGCATCGTATTCAGACATTTTAGGCGATTTGGGTTAATTTATTTACTGATTTTTGAACAAGTTACTACACTTGGTATTTTACTGATTTTTGAACAAGTTACTACACTTGGTATTTTACTTATTTTTAAATATAATGCTACACTTGGTATTTTACTTATTTTTAAATATAATGCTACATTTTGTATTTTACTTATTTTTAAATATAATGCTACGCTTGGTCTTTTACTGATTTTGAACTTGATACTACACTGGCCAAAGAAGGATTTATCCGTCGATCTGGAGGCCTCCATTGTAAGCGAGACGGAATATGTGGGCGAGGAGGAAAGTGAAAAGATTAGACGAGAATGCATAGTATCGTTCACCGGGAGGTGAGTCGACCGCAGCCGAAGCGATATTGGCTTCTCATGTCTTAGTATCCTTGACATAACACTAGCTGAGCCCACACTATATAAAAATATATCTTTTACATATATATCTATATATATATATACATACATTGTGTTTGTTTGGTAATTTATTTATTATTTACTAACTCTTCTACTAAGTGTCTTTTGCAGGTACCCGGAGGCGCACCCCAAAGTTAAAGCATTCGCATAAAATAAAATAAAAGCGAAATATCGCTAAATTCTATTCATTTCATCTTTTTTATGATTATTTGCTTTCATTACTATCTCTTTAAATATATATCTATTTTAAATATTTGCATGCCTAGTTTAAATATCTTTTTGTTAGTTTAATAATTAGAATACCTTTGGAATTGTAGATTGCATGTTAGCACAATAATTTTAAACCTAAGTTTGAACGGATAACCGCAAGTTAGCGAATCTTAAAGGATGCCTAACCCCTTTCCTTTAGGATAATAAAGAACTCTTACCCAGAATTTCACATAGCTTTCGCAGACCTTTAAAAATGGAGATCATTCGTAGTATTTTATGCTACATTTTTAGTGTCCTAATTCACTATAATAATTAGGTGGCGACTGATGCGCGGTAAGATGCACACACTTTAAACGCAAGTGCACGTTATCGTGACAAGTAGTATAGTCTTGATAAGACCGAATATCGTCCTCAAGGATTAGGGTTCAAGTATCAACTATCTATTTTTTTGTATCTATTTGGTAGATTGATATTTTGATTTGTTGTTTATAACTAAGAATTATAAAAGCTATTTAACTATAAGGGTTTACTTCAGTTGTGATGAGAATAGGGCTTCCACGTCTCCTCACTATCCGCTTATGTTACTTATTAATGCAATAACTTAGTGTAACTTCTTTTGGAGAAAACAGTTCACTAAATCGTTTTATACTCCGTTAGAGTTATATAAACACTCAACCCGATTGCACCTTACCTACGTTTCGGTGATAAGGATAACTCGATGGGAGGATTAAGAACAAGAACCTAGGTAACCGTCACGCACAATGCGCAAAATTAGGGTTGTTAAGCCTCTCATTAACGCTACATAAATAATTGAGGTATTTTCATCCCCAATCCAAGATATCCAACTTACAAAGATATTCACAATCCCCCTTCTAATCGATTAGAAATCATATAGTGATAATTAGTTGTCAATTAATTACCAAGAATTCAACGCAAATATTGGATAGATCTCACAATAAGAAAAATAACCATAAGCACGCATTAACTCATAACAAAAGTTTCTAGAGATTTAACATGGAAAGCCTATAGGAATTAGTTCTAGCCATTGACATGACAAGAACTAATCCCATGTTCATCATACAAAACTGAAATAAAGGAAAGAAAAGGAAAGGAAATTACTAGACTATGGTCTCCAATCTCTAAGCAAAAAGCCTTGTGTTGTGCAAGAAAGGGGACCCTTAAAAACTGCCTAGGGTTCTCCTTTTATAGGCTGAAAACCGCCTCCCTCTTTTCCTTCGTGCTGGCCTGCATTTCGTCAAAACCTAATTTTTCCGCGTCGGCGTGCAGACAGGCGTCGCGCGGCGCCGGAAGTTCTGCAATCCGTCGGGTGTTTTAGCGTCGCGGCCCTGATATCTGCTGTTCGAGGCGCCGCGGCCCTGCGACTCTGTAGCTTCTTCTCGAATAGTGGCGCCGCGCTTTAGCTGCAGGAGGCGCCGCGGCGCTGGTCTGGATTTCACCCTCGTTCGCCACTTTCTCTGTTTTTGGCTCTGGGATCTCCTCTTTTGCCCTCTTTTAGCTCCTTTTCCGCCATTTGGCCATTTTAACCACTTTGACTCAAAAGAAAGGAAAACTATCCTAATACGACACTTATATGTGCAAAACGGGACAAAAGACTAACTAAAACTGACTCAAAAGGTGTATATAAAATACACCGATCAAATACCCCCAAACTTAACCTTTGCTCGCCCTCGAGCAAAGATAGAAAGAAATAAAATAAAAGACTCAAAGAAACGAAAATAAAAGACTCACTGCCATTGATTACTTTTGCTGCATTAGTGTTAACTAGAAAAATATGAAGGTTAGCAAAATAATATGCAGGAACATATAGCCTGACATTTCAGCACATTAAGCTAGATATTTCGCAAACTCATATTCATCATGCTTTAATGGAAGTCAATATACTAAATCATGCATATAAATTCAAAAATCCTATGGCATGCTTACTTGCTATTCTCCACTAATCCTGGATATGCATAGAAGAGATCTTCAGGACTTTAAGGGTTGTAATGTAGGATTAGGTATCGGTAGGTAAAATAGGCAATTTAGGCTCATTTCGTGTACCATAAGCTCTTGACTTTTCAAGATTTCCTTTTCTTTTGTTCTTTTCTTCATTTCGATTCTATCTTTCCCTCTTTTGTTTTGGGAGAGTGAAGTATATAATAATGACAAGCACCCAAACTTAGGCTTTGCCTATTTCTTATTACTTTTGTATTGGGGTGCAACAGACTTATTCACTCTTTTTGTCTCTTTTTTAACACAATGTATTCCACTATTTCATATTTTCACTTATGGTACAATTTGTGGGAATATAGGGTGTCAAAGAAGAAGTTTCAAATTTAGGCTCAATAGGTGACTAGGGATATTTTTAAAGTGGGATAGAAAGAATGGTAAGAATTGGCTATCAAAGAAATGCTGAGTCATCTCCTAACATGCATATCCTAACTATTTTCGCCTCAAATAGCAAGCAATCATAACACATAAGTATTTATCATTTAGCATGCATAACTCAAGCAAGAAACTCCAAATGTAGGCAGTTACGTGAGTTTTTGGCATATCTAACTTAGGTGTTTAGATAGTTGCTTCAATTCCGTTACATTATTCCACCTTACTTCACTAGGTGTTTCTAGCAACTACAGCAATTATGATCTTTGACAGGCAATTATGACTCAAAAAGGAAAAAAAATTTGGTGACTCAAAATAAACATAAAACAATCAAAAAGACTTAAGTAAAACATAACATGACACAAAGAAAATAAAACACAAATAAAACACCCTGAACTTAAATCACACATTGTCCCCATGTATGCAAGACTCAAAGAAAACTAAAAGACATCCGACTTACAGTCTTTGGCTAAAAGGGTGGTGGTGGCGGTGGATAATGCATCGACCATTGGTTGAACAAGGAACTCAACTCGTTGATTTGTTGCCTTGTTTCTGTCCTTCACCTCTGTGTCCAAGGTCCATGTCATCCTCATCCGATTTTGAAACAATTGCTCCATCGTGGGCGTTGGAGGCTTTTCCTTTTCCGGTAAGCTTGCTCAATTCTGGTTTGGTTTGAGGCTATGGAATGGAGAGTTTTTGAATTTATTTGATTTAAGGCTTGGATTTAGTGGTTAAGGGTTTTTTAGGATTTTGAAATTGATTTTGGAAAGAAAGGGTTTTTCGGGGCGCTTGGGAAAATTTCGCCGGATTTGCAAGCGTTTAAGTTTTTTCGACTTCGCGCGCCGCATGGCCTGCGGCGCCCGATCTTCTGCGCTCGCCCAAACTTTGCGAATTTTACCGCGCGGCGCCGCTTCCAGCGCCGCGACGCTTTACTGGCGCTTTTTTCTGCGCGCTTCGTTCTTTCATGCCCAGCTTTACCCGCTTTTTGCGAAATTTACGCCAGTTTCTTCGCTTTCGCAGCCAATCACAGCTTGATTTCTGCACTGGACCATCATCACAACAAAACACAACACAAGACAAAATAAAATAAACTAAAAGCAGAAATTAAAATAACATAATTAAACGTTGGGTTGCTTCCCAAATAGCGCCGCTTTAAATCGGACGCAAAAGCCTTAAGCCTTAATAACCACAGGGTGGATTAAGCCCCAACTGACAATCCATTTCCTCCACATTTGGCGTTTTCTTTTCTTTTCTTCTTAGCATTATCGATGGGAGTTCAGAATACTTACCTCCTTTAGTGGCATTTCAAAGAAACCATGTCCGCTTCGCTCTCTCTTTGATTGACTCGTATTGGCTCGCATGGGGTTTGATGGTGCTGATTGCAAAGCACCCACTCATTGTTGGTGGCCCAATGACGTGTTTAAAGACTTTAAACACCATTTCTTCATTTTCCACCTTAATGTTAACTCTCCTCTTTCAACATCAATCAAAGCTCTTCCGCTGCTAGGAATGGCCTCCCAATATGATAGGTATTTCGCGTCTTCTTCCATATCAAGAATGAAATCTGCGGGAAAGAAGAATTTTCCTACTTTCACAATCACGTCCTCAATCTTGCCTCGTGGATGAACCATCATCTGTAGGCGGTGTAGGCTTCGTGGTTGGTTTGGCCTCACCTAACTCGGTCTTTTAAAAGCGATAAGGTCATCGATTTATACTCGCCCTAAATCACACAAAGCTTTGTTGCAAGTCACCCCGCCATTGTGCAAGGTAGTGTAAAGCTTCCAGATCCTTTAGTTTTGGTGGCAACTTTTCTGCAAGATAGCACTACACTCTTCATTAGTGCTACTATTTAAATACTCTGCCACTTTTTCTTCTTCCCAAGATCTCTTTCATAAACTTAAAATAGGAGGCATCTCGCTCTTCTATGAAAGGTATGTTGATACGCAGCTTCCGAATGTCTCCAAAAATTTGGAGAATTGTTTATCAACCGCCTTCAGTAGTCTCTGGGAAAAGGGATCTTTCTGTATACTCCTTCTCGAGTTTTCTCTACTCTGATTGGGCTCAATCACCTTCTCTTTTCTAACTCTGCCTTCTTCTCAACTCTTGGTGAGGTGGCTTTGCTCCAGTTTGTCGCTTCTCGATTACCGCTGGCATTGCTCCTTGGATTACCTCTGTGTTGCTTAGCAATATCCTCGTGGCTGCTTGTTTGCTGCTTTGCTAGTGACCCATGTTTCCAAGTTCACGAATGAGGATCTAGCTTCGCTGGCTCAGTCCGCGTTGCAGTCTTTATGCCGCTTCGGTCGTCGCTTTTCTTCTTTGAACCGGTCATTGAAGCTGTTGATCTTTGTGGGGCTTGAATGAAGAGCTGCGATTACGGATTCTGCTGGTTCGTACTAGCCTCGTATTAGTTCTGCTGCCCCGGTATTGGATTCTGCGCCCTGGTATTGATTGTTGCCGCTTGGTATTGTTCCGCTGGTTCTGCTTTGCCGGTCTCTCTCCATGAGAAATTTGGGTGGTTCCTCCACGGATTATAAGTGTTGGAGTAAGGGTTGTTTGTTGCCTCGATAATTACCTGGCCCGACACTCTGCTCCATGGTATATTGTTGGGATCATTTTGAAGGACACTATCAAATGTATGTGGGCGCACATATCTCATGACTTCTAGGCATCTGCACGCATTTCTCGACCAGTATGTTCTTGTTTCGCTAAAAGGGCCACTTGGGCATTCAAGGCAGCAATAGCATCTATTTCGTGGACTCCCACTGTTCTTCTCCCACTTGTCGACCTCTCTTCTGTGACATGGTTGTTAGTGGCCATATCTTCTAATAACTCATGAGCGTCGTGGGATGTTTTCCTCATGAATGCTCCACCTGCTGCTGCATCTATAATGGTTCTGGTTGTACTGCTCAGCCCGTTGTAGAAGATGTGGACCAAGTTCCACAACTCAATGCAATGGTGTGAGCACTTTCTCTGTAGATCTTTGAACCTTTCCCAAGCTTCATATAAGGACTCTCCATCTGCTTGGTAGAAGTTGTTCAACTCCCCTCTCAGTTTTGCTGCTTTACACGGGGGAAAGAACTTGGCTAGGAATTTCTGTGCCAGCTCTTGCCATGTAAAAATTGAATCGGCCGGCAGGGAATTCAACCATACTTTTGCTCTATCCCTGAGTGAGAAGGGAAAGAGCCTCAATCTGACAAGATCATCGATACACCGTTATATCGAAAGTTGCACATAGCTCAAGAAATTAGCTATGTGCATATGTGATCCTCCGATGGCGATCCTCGAATTGCACCGTGTCTTTCATGCTCGTACTGAATCGCCGGTTTTATCTCGAAGTTGTTGGCTCCTATTGCAGGGAGCCTAATTCATGTCTGTGCTCCATTCACTTGGCAGCACATAGTCCCCCAAACTCCTTTCTGGCTGGTTTGGACTCTCTCCTCCACGTCTATTGGCATTTGCCGAGCATTCTGGGTTATGTTGATTTTCACCTAACCCTTCTCTCATCGTGTTATTGTTTTGACCTCCGTCCATTTCCATCAAAGTTGCAATCCGATTCTTTACGTTTTGCGAGTTTTCTCAATCTCGGATTGAAGGAACAAGAGTGTCCGCTCCTCTTCCTTCGCATAAACCGATTTCTGAAATAGATCAAAATAAACAACTAATCACTGTACCTCAATTTTCCAAAAATAATAAAAAAACGTAAAAATTAAAAATTAAAAATAAAAATTAAAAACCAAATTAGAAATTAAAAATAGACAAATTTGATATTGAACTATGCCTAATCCCCGGCAACGGCGCCAAAAACTTGATGCGGTAAGATGCACACACTTTAAACGCAAGTGCACGTTATCGTGACAAGTAGTATAGTCTTGATAAGACCGAATATCGTCCTCAAGGATTAGGGTTCAAGTATCAACTATCTATTTTTTTGTATCTATTTGGTAGATTGATATTTTGATTTGTTGTTTATAACTAAGAATTATAAAAGCTATTTAACTATAAAGGTTTACTTGATTGTGATGAGAATAGGGCTTCCACGTCTCACTATCCGCTTATGTTACTTATTAATGCAATAACTTAGTGTCTTCTTCTTTTGGAGAAAGCGGGTTCACTAAATCGTTTTATACTCCGTTAGAGTTATATAAACACTCAACCCCGATGTGCACCTTACCTACCTTTCGATGATAAGGATAACTCTATGGGAGGATTAAGAACAAGAACCTAGTTAACCAATCGCACAATGCGCAAAATTATGGTTGTTAAGCCTCTCTCATTAACGCTACATAAATAATTGAGGTATTTTCATCCCGATCCGAGAATGTCTATCCAACTTACAAGATATTCACAATCCCCTTTGAATCGATTAGAAATCATATAGTGATAATTAGTTGTCAATTAATTACCAAGAATTCAACTCAAATATTGGATAGATCTCACAATAAGAAAAATAACCATAAGCATGCATTAACTCATAACAAAAGTTTCTAGAGATTTAACATGGAAAGCCCTATAGAGGAATTAGTTCCTAGCCATTGACATGACAAGAACTAATCCCATGTTCATCATACAAAAACTGAAATAAAGGAAAGAAAAGGAAAGGAAATTACTAGACTATGGTCTCCAATCTCTAAGCAAGAAGCCTTGTGTTGTGCAAGAAAGGGGACCCTTAAAAACTGCCTAGGGTTCTCCTTTTATAGGCTGAAAACCGCCTCCCTCTTTTCCTTCAGGCCTGGCCCAGAATTTCGTCCAAAAACCTAATTTTTCCGCGTCGGCGCCATGCGCCAGCGCGGCCATGGAGTTCTGCAATCCGTCGGGTTTTTTACGCGCCGATATTCGCTGCTCGAGGCACCGCGGCGCTGCGACTCCTGTAGCTTCTCTGAATAGTGGGCGCCGCGGCCCTATTTTTAGCTGCAGGAGGCGCCGCGGCGCTGGTCTGGATTTCACCCTCGTTCGCCACTTTCTCTGTTTTTGGCTCTGGGATCTCCTCTTTTGCCCTCTTTTAGCTCATTTTCCGCCATTTGGCCATTTTAACCACTTTGACTCAAAAGAAAGGAAAACTATCCTAATACGACACTTATATGTGCAAAACGGGACAAAAGACTAACTAAAACTGATTCAAAAGGTGTATATAAAATACACCGATCAGCGACTCCTTAAATGCATTCAGGAATCAACCATAAGCAGTATCCCGTTTTCGACTCCGGTTGAAATGGGGTGTTACAGCATGGCGACTCCGCTGGGGATTTTAGGTTCTTAACCACAACAAACATAGGTTAATTTATTGTGCTTTATTTTCTTTATTTTGCTTAAATTGCTTCCTTTATGTTTTAGACTTATTTGCTTTTATTGTTTTGCCTAAATTATTCTGCTTTACATATAAATATTTGCATATTGTCTTAACTGCTATTTGTTACCGCTTTCCTTAAATTGACATTCCGCTCATATTTCTTCCATTCTGGAAAATTAACACTATCACACACTACACGCGAGGTGTGTTGTACGCACCCGCAAAATTTCTTTCGATTACCAAATTTTAGGAGAGTTGACAAAGGCGCGGAGCAGCCGGACCATCCGGTGGCCGCGTAGTCTTCTCACTCGAGTGTCCGCTCGGGAACCTTGTGTCTAGTGAAGCCAAATCTTAGAAACTTAAGATAGAGCTATACCACCCTTTATTTTTAAGTCATGCATGCATTTATCTTAGGTGGGTTGATCCCTGGTATCGACGCCACAATTAGGAAAACACCAAGACTTGTCGACGGATTTCGCAACCCAACGACCAACCAACATACTATGTGTAGAGCGACAATGATAGACAAATCCAAGCCTAAACATGACATGCCGAATTGTAAAAAGTGCACCGTCATTTGGTCGCCATTTCCAACAAAAACATTGCAGTTTAACGACTTGGACCTATTTATCATAATCTCGCATATTTGGCGTTTAGGCCCACCTCTGGCATTAAAAGAGGTCCCAAACATGCTAGGACGCGCATTTGATATCTATATA
Organism: Przewalskia tangutica; assembly: GCA_029844215.1. Taxonomy (NCBI): domain Eukaryota; kingdom Viridiplantae; phylum Streptophyta; class Magnoliopsida; order Solanales; family Solanaceae; genus Przewalskia; species Przewalskia tangutica. The sequence continues at coordinate 36,128,464 of CM056731.1, read as the reverse complement.
GTCTGCTTGCTATTATAATGATTGTTGCTTTCGGCTATGTGCACTCTACTACATTATTTTGCTACTTCAACTTTGTGCATTCGCTTAGTATTAATTACGAGCTATACTAGTTTGGTTTTCTGTGGCTGTGTTATTCCTTGCATTATCAGCGCGATACGCGGAAAGCCCATATCCCAAACATTAATTTTCTCAAAATTTTCTCAAATTTCGTCACTTTGGAACTACGTGTGACCTGATTCCCATGGCGGGATACGTAGGCGGCCATTTCGGCCTCGGTCCCACCTTTTAGAAAAATCCTAAATTTTCATCTCTTAAAAATCACTTTATTCTCCGTCACCGGCAAACTATGGTTTAAACCGGTTCCTTTGGCAAAATGCATAGGCGGCCATATCAGCTTTGGTCCCATCTTCTAAAAAAAAAAAAAAAAAAAATCGAAGTCTAATTGACGAACCCAACTTCAACAGGGCTATACTCCTAGACTATGTATCTACTTGATCTCTATGGTGAGATACGTAGGTGGCCACATCGGACTCAGTCCAACTCTTTCTAAAATCTTTTGCCCTTACTCTACCGGTTACAAAGCACACTCCATCCAATCTCTGCGATAGGATAGTTCGGTATTCCATATCAAATTCGGTCTCGTCCATTCGACATCCGCTTATGCCAAAACTGGGGCTGCTTCAAAAAAAGCTTCACTGCAAGAAGAGACAGTCAGTACCGAATATCATATTATCGACTACGCTCTCGCAGCCAAATACATAAAGCCAGACGACGGTTACAGGTCCGAACAGATCGGGCGTGCGAGTGGCCAGAGTTAAAGCTACAAAGTCCGCACAAATCAGCAGCCCATTTCAAATCTCACAAATTTTCTTTTGAGTACAGATAACAAGGGCTGGAAAGTTGGCAATGTTGAAGGGGATTTTCGCATAGCAGCTCGGCTCACAGGGCCACATTCTTATCCTCATTCATTCGTTTTTGCATATCTATATATCCCTGCACTAATTACTGCATCTATATTTGATTTTGTAGGAAGTTTCACATGGCAGCTCAGCCCGCAAAGCCACAATTGCACGCGTCTATCAAGGCGTCATTTGGCTCACAGGGCCACTCTCATCCTCATTTCTCAATCACTTTACGACTCTAATTATTTTTATTCGGTTTATATTCTGCAGGTAATTTCATTATAATGGCCTAGCCCACCGGGTCGAAATCATCTTATTACGCCTGAGCACCGGTGTCATCCGCATCAATGTCTGAGCACCGGCATCATCTGCATCAATGCCTGAGCACCGGCATCATCTAAATCACGCCTGAGCACCGGCGTTATTTAAGTCAACGCTTTTTGAGCACCGGCGTCGTCTGCATCAATGCCTGAGCACCGGCGTTCATTTAAGTCCACGCCTGAGCACCGACGTCATCTGCATCAATGCCTGAGCACCAGCATCATCTGCATCAATGTCTTAGCACCGGCATCATCTAAATCACGCCTGAGCACCGGCGTTATTTAAGTCAACGCCTGAGCACCGGCTATTCGTGATCAATGCTCGAGCACGGCATCATCTGCGTCAATGCTCGAGCACCGCGTCATCTAAATCACGCTGAGCACGGCGTTATTTAACGCGCCGAGCACCGGCGTATTCGTCGATATGCGAGCACGCGTCATTCGTGATTAATGCGAGCACCGGCATCATCTAAATCACGCCTGAGCACCGGCGTCATATGCACAATAACGCCTGAACATCGGTGTCGCTCACGTCACATCTATCGTGCATGAGCTAAACCTGCAACGTGTCAACACAATGGCGTCACCAACATCTTAATCATTCATCTGCAACTACGTCACTTTCAACACTTTACGCCTACGGGCAGACTTTACTCACAGGATCACATTTCTTACTTTATCATATTTTATCGTTTTAACAGTTATGCACTAACTTTTTTTAAGTTTTAGTCTACAGGTTCCTCAATTCACATGAGCAGTTGCAGCACGTCTGTGCAAGGACAACATCTCGGCATTCAACACGTCTATACGAGGATGACATCTCGACATTTGCAGCATCCAACATATCACACGGGGACCACATCTCTATCCGGAGAATTGCATTTCCTCATATATTCATGTTTTATCATTTTTCTGTCTTAACAGTTATGCACTAATCTTTTTAAGCTTTAGCCTGCAGGAGCCTTAATTTACAGAAGCAGGAGCACAATGTGGAACTATCTCGACGAACTGAAGCAATTTGTACCTCGAGCGTTGATTCGCTCTCCTCCAGCATCCCGCAACACAGAACCCAGTGTCATCATAATTTGACACTGGGACAAAATTTTGAATCCGCATCCGCCCTACCTTAATTTTCCAGCATCCCGCGACACAATACCCAGTGTCATCATAATTCGACGCTGGGACAAATTTTGAATCGCATCCTCCCTGCCTTAATTTTCCAGCATCACAACAACCCAGTGTCCTCATAATTCGACACTGAGACATTTTTTAAATCTGCGTCAGCTTTGCTCTTTACTTTAACATCGCAACAACCCAGTGTCATCATAATTCGACACTGGGACATTTTTTAAATCTGCGTCAGCTTTACCTTTTACTTTAGCATCGCAACAACCCAGTGTCCTCATAATTCAACACTGGGACATTTTTAAATCTGTGTCAGCTTTGCCTTTTATTTTCGCATCACAACGACCCAGTGTCATCATAATTCGACACTGGGACAATTCTGAGTCTGCATCTGCCCCACTTTTGAGTTCTGGTTTATAAAACAGGACAAAATTGGCTACGAGTCAACATCTTTGTCCGAAGACTCTTCCTTCATCTCCGTACAAAGAGGGACATGCTGTTGACAGTCAATTTTGACCCGTTTTTCATATATTTATTGCAATTTTATGTGTTTTAGGACACCGCATTCTAATCATCTTTTTTTGCATTTTTTATCTTTTATTTTTAAATTAAACATTATCTCTTTTGTTAAAATTATGTTATATTATTACTACACCGCCATTTATTTTAATAATATTTGTATCTCTTTAAATAATTAATTGACATCCCGCTTTAATTTTAATTAAACATTAAACGTTTGTCTAAATATTATATTTTTATTATTATTGCATCGACACTTGCATTTTAATAATTTTGCATCTTTTTAAATAATTTTTTCTTTTAAATAATTAACCCGCTTTGCATTTTATCAAACCAGTCCAGTACGAGACTCAATCTGAATCATTCCAATCCAACACAATTTTTTATTTCATCCAAACACCTCCTTTTATTACCCCCCTCATTTTTAAATTTCAAACCTCACTTTTCATTTTCCCCCCAAATACCAAACCCTAATCTACCCCATATATAATAAACCTTACCCCCCCTTTATTAGAAAAAGGGGGGGCAGCCCACGAGATTCAGGCAACTTTTAAGGGCTTCAACCCATTTTCATAACAAAAGAAAAGAGAGTCATCTTCTCCCTCTCCCTCGTCCCTGTCGCCGCCACCCTTCGCCGGAGCTCCAAGCTCCGGCGAACCCCCCACCACGCCATTCCCGTCGCCAACAACCCTCTGTCCCCCTTTTCACCATCCGCCATAACTCCGGCGAAGTCACGCCGCCGGAGTTCGAACCAGTGCACCACCACCACTATCCCATCTACCTCCACACCTCCCGTCGCCCAACTCCGGTGGAAACCCCACCGTCGAAACCCCTCAGCTGCGAACCTCACCAACTCAGCTGGCGAACCCACTGTTTCGGCGAAAACATCAGCCGCGAACCATCACTGCCTGCATCAAACACCACCGCGGCGTTGCTCCGACGTTAGCCGTGGTAGTGACGCCGCCATTTTCCTTTTTGTGCTACTCAAAATAGCCGGAGTCTGAAACTCTGGCGACGTTGGTTTTCGACGTTCTTTTGGTATCTGTTGTTCATTTGGCTAATGGCTTGACTTTCTGATTTTTGGAGTATCTGCCGGAGTTTTTCAAACTCAGGCGACGTTCTGAAATTTCCAGCAATGTTCTTAAAATTTCCGGTGACCACTGTTTCGCTCATGATTGTCCGTTTTATACTGCTTTTCGCTATTGTTTATTTGGGTATTATTGTTGGCTTTAGTCGACATTTTCGGCGAACTTGTTGCATTACTTGTGGTCGTTGTATCACTGACTATTGTTTCTATTGCTTTGAGGTTTGTTTCTGGACTGTTGTGTTGTTCTGATCTATGGGATTGGTTTGAACGCTGCTCTTTATTCGTGACGTCCGTTGTTCATTGGGTTCTGTATTAATTTTAGGCGATTTGGGTTAATTTATTTACTGATTTTTGAACAAGTTACTACACTTGGTATTTTACTGATTTTTGAACAAGCTACTACATTTGGTATTTTACTTATTTTTAAATATAATGCTACACTTGGTATTTTACTTATTTTTAAATATAATGCTACATTTGGTATTTTACTTATTTTTAAATATAATGCTACACTTGGTCTTTTACTGATTTTGAACTTGATACTACACTGGCCAAGGATGTGGGCGAGGATGAAAGTGAAAAGATTAGACGAGAATGCATAGTATCGTTCACCGGGAGGTGAGTCGACCGCAACCGAAGCGATATTGGCTTCTCATGTCTTAGTATCCTTGACATAACACTAGTTGAGCGCACACTATATAAAAATATATCTTTTACATATATATCTATATATATATATATATACATACATTGTGTTTGTTTGATAATTTATTTATTATTTACTAACTCTTCTACTAAGTGTCTTTTGCAGGTACCCGGAGGCGTACCCCAAAGTTAAAGCATTCGCATAAAATAAAATAAAAGCGAAATATCGCTAAATTCTATTCATTTCATCTTTTTTATGATTATTTGCTTTCATTACTATCTCTTTAAATATATATCTATTTTAAATATTTGCATGCCTAGTTTAAATATCTTTTTGTTAGTTTAATAATTAGAATACCTTTGGAATTGTAGATTGCATGTTAGCACAATAATTTTAAACCTAAGTTTGAACGGATAACCGCAACTTAGCGGATCTTAAAGGATGTCTAACCCCTTCCCTTTAGGATAATAAAGAACTCTTACCCAGAATTTCACATAGCTTTCGCAGACCTTTAAAAATGAAGATCATTCGTAGTATTTTATGCTACATTTTTAGTGTCCTAATTCACTATAATAATTAGGTGGTGACTCCTTAAATGCATTCAGGAATCAACCATAAGCAGTATCCCGTTTTCGACTCCGGTTGAAATGGGGTGTTACAGCGAATATATGGAAAGCCTGCTTATAAGGCAGCTATTAAAAATGTTTATGAAAATAAAGAAATATTTTATTCCTATTCCCCCTATTTATATTATTGGTGTTGTATTAAATCCGACTATTAAAGTAGACGGTTGTAAATCTCTTATTGAAAATATTTATAACTGTATAGAAGTACTACCACATCCAACTCCCAAAAATTTAAATGTTCTACCACCCATTGAACAAACGCTAGAAGAAGTGTTGGCTAGCGTAGAAGACGAATGCAAAAAGTATATAGGCATTACCAACAAGAAAGTGCTAGCAATCAACCGACTTTCATACCATCTTCTTCTTCAACACAGCCTCTAAAAAACATGTTGTTTCTGCGACTAGTATTGAAAGCCTCAGAAATAGAATGTGCGATGGTAGCAGTGCTAACCAAATTAGCGAGTTTGATGTTTTGTTTTGCAGGGTACTTTACCTTACCAAGCAATTGTCAATGAAGACGAAAAGGAAGACTTGCTCAAATATTTGAAGGAGAATGAGAAGACATTTCCGACACTTTCAATGATGGCCCGAGATGTTTTGAATATTCAAGCGTCGTCAACGGTTTTTGAAAACGTTTTTTCTGCCGGCAGATTTCAAATAGGAGAGCACAAACACTCATTAGCCGAAGACAGTTTGGAGATTGCAGTACTATTCAGAGATTGGATACGAGCGGAACGAAGAAGGTTCGTTCAACCAGAGATTAACGAAGAAGAAGACGAAAACTACAACGACATCTTATCTGAAGGCATGAGTAGTGATGTGGATCAGTTTGACCAACAAATACCAATTCCAACCGAAGAACCACACAAAATTATAAATAAAATAGAAAAAGTATTTTCAAATTGGTAATTTATTTAATTGCAATTTTAGTTTTTTTTCTATGTCATTTCACATTTGCAACTTTTGAACAACAATACACTACAATGTTGTAAATTTGTAATTCTCAATCTTGTATATTTCAATGAAATAATATAAGAGGCACAAAAACAGCCTTGAGATATTTTTTTATACTCCCGTCTTTGTTCAATTATTTTGTTTATTAGTTATTTACTTATTTATATATGTAATTATTTTAAATTTAGTGGAAAAAATCCTGGGCGTCCGACAGTCCGCCCGTAAGCCGGTCCGACGACCCATTGCCCAACTGGACCGAAACGGGACGGGACTCGATATCGTCCCGCTCAGAATGGTCCCGCCCCACCCCGACTCCGCCCCCTTCCCCGTCTCGACCTCGCCCATCCCGACCCCACTGATCCCTGCCCGGCCCATTGGTCAGGCCTAGTTTAAAGCATCCTCAATTTGTGACAGTTGGTAGTGGCTACCGCATTTCAGTAAATGGTTATGGTACATCTTACACACCACCTCCTCATCCATTCCCCCTTTAAAATACCTTATATGTCCCACATATGACAGCGTCGCGCGCCGGGCTGATTCCATTACCAAAGAACCCTACAACCGGTACTCGCACGAGTTGTTGGGCCACTCGACCGCAGCAAGTCCAAGACGCAACAAGCCCACTTCATGCACGACCAGTTCCAGCAGCGCTCGTCCAGCATGACACCCACTGAGTTGGGTCAGCCTTGGCGATCTCAATATGCAATCGGCAACAACAACTGGTACATGGACTCCGGAGCCACGTCTCACCTCACCCGGTCTGCAGGTAATATTCCCAAATTGTTTGGTTTAAAGCATCCTCAATTTGTGACAGTTGGTAGTGGCCACCGCATTCCAGTAAAGGGTTATGGTACATCCTACACACCACCTCCTAATTCATCCCCCCTTAAAAATACCCTATATACCCCACATGTGATTAAGAATCTATTGTGTACTATGATAACATCTCTGTCATCTATCTTTCTCATAATCTGGTTCAACATCTAGTCTTACCATAATTATATTTACACAATATATAGAAATATTCTAATTATGGGTAGGTAATATTGTTACTACTATGTTGCACACGCTTACAACAATACTTGGTAAAGCAAGGCCACTGAAAATCTCATTTAAGTTTTTTATAGCAACTTATTTGTGGTTTTAAGGTTCTTTTAATTACTATATAAACTTATTTGGAGATCAATGGCTGAGGGTCCAGTAGCGATGGCGGTTCAATGTAGTGTGAAAGACAAAGACTGGTGTTAGTTTGGATTTGTTGTAGAAGTAGCGCCCGCTCCAGACTGGCTTCAAGGAAAGAAATGATTGGACGATGGTTTTGAAGCTTACCTTATAATTAAGGGAAAATGACTTTTTCTTCAATAGATGTTGATGTGAGTAGGGGGGATATCTTGAGGCTTCTCAGCCGCAGGAATAGGGAACAAATCCTTTAAATATGGAATGAGTTCGCAATTAATGCCATAAGAAAGCGGCCACCTACTAGTAGCATATATAGAACAATACCTAAAGACTCATGTACTGCAACTCCGAGGGAAGAGAGTGCGAAAATATCACGGTGAGCGGATCACTCTGCGAGGAGGAGCGTCATTAACTGTCGTCTGTACTGCGGCATGAGCGATTGCCCATAAGGGGACATCATTACAAAATATGTAGGGCATAATCAACAGCAAATAAAGAAACAGTAAGCCAAGGAAATTTGAGTTACCACCTGAAACTCATAATGTCACAATGCATCAGACTGTATAAATGTGTATAATAATTGCGTATATAACTCCGTAGACCTTTGTGGACTATATTATCAATGTCATATATGTATAACCTGCATATATAATGACATAGGTCGCTGAGAGCAATATCACTAATGTCATTTATGTATAATATGGGTATATAATTCCATAGGCTTTAAGGGAAACATCATCAATGTCATATATGTATAAGCTGCATATATAACTCCATAGACCTCCGAGGGCAATATAAATGCATTATATATATGTATGACGATCAACCGAATGACATATCACGCTTACCAACCCGATCAGAGTGACGTAAAATCGTTATACCTCCGATCAACATTATGAGACTAACATCATTATAATTTCATGACTCTATAGAACTCACAAATCAAGAATAATCTTTCTGGACGCAATATTGTATAATCACGAATCAACACGGAGATCTTTAGTTATTAAGAGTGAAATCATTATGGAGTAATGTTGCGTTTACATTTCGTTTATATAGATCATGCCAAAATAAGAAACAAAACCCTACATACCCTGTCCTTGAAGTTACAATCGCCTTACAAGTCCTCGTACTCCTTACAGTAGTTATCTATAGCAAACAACGGGGCCGATATCAATATCGAATCCATATTCCGTAATGAAACTTCATTTATGTATCTTATCGACAATCCTAATATAAAGGGTTCTTAAAATTTTAACAAAGATACTTATGTAGTTTGATCCTCCGATTCTCTGAAATAATCTTTATTGGTTTCACAATACCAATAATTAATTCATAATCCAAGCAAAACAGCCCACAATTCATATTCCCAAGATTTCCCATATCTATGAGATTTGATTACAAAAATCCTTTCATAACGTACCCCGAATCATTGATTAACCAAAATTATAGATAAAAGAGATTAAAATTTACATTTACACCTCAAAATCCTCGTAAAACAGTGGGCTATTTCATCTCCAAAGGTTTCCAAAATTAATTCCTTACAGAGAAGAAGATTTCCATGATATCCGCAGGGATTATCACATTAATCACCTTTATTATGGCTTTGATTTGATCTAAGAATGATATATTGTGATGGGGAGGGTTTGGAGAGCTTTAAAATCTATTTGGGGGGGGGGGGGGGAATGAGGAACAATCGACTGAACCCGTATTTAACCTAAAAAATTCTCCACCATCATAATTCGATGTTGGGATTGATAGTACAGTTAAATACTCGATGGTCCGTCAATCATCTCATCAAACTGACAGGGTATTTGATGACTCAAAGTGGGAAAATTGATGGTCCGTCAAACATTTGATGGGCCGTCGACCTTCCCGTCAAATTACTTAGTTTTCTGATTACGTCGAAATGTAATTTCGTCGATCCGTTTGACTTCTCAACATCCCATAACTTCCATGAAAAAGTTGTAAACTTTCATTACCCTTTTGTAAGATCGTACCTCTCCCTGGGATATCAGTATTTATCAACGACATGACAGAACGTGAACTACGAGGTTCCCCTTTAGGAACATTCATCATCGAATGTTGAGGATATTCTTTAACTCTCGAGGGTTCTAATTTTTTTGACATAGTTTCCTTTGTAACCAGGACTATTACAAAACCTATTAAATAGTCTAAACATATATCCAATGCCACACAATGCACATAATAATAAAACAATATCAACTAGGCCACACACTACCGTCCGTATATACCAAAATCAAGAAAGTTAGTCATAACTCACCTCAACTCTCCTCTGTCGTACTCTGAACTGCACCTGCCACATCCACCTCGATATTAGTACCTAAGGACTGAAACAAGTAAGGATATTTGAATCACATATCTTCTTCAGCATCCCAAGTCATCTCCTCTATATTGTTATTTCTCCATAGTACCTTGACGGAGGCAACTTCTTTAGTTCTCAATTTCCGAATTTAGCGATCTAAAATGGCTATCGGAGTCTCCTCATAAGTTAAATCTTTGGTGATTTGCACATCCTCTACGGGAGTAATACGGGAGGTATCTCCTATGTATTTACGCAATATCGATACATGGAACACTGGTGAACTGCTTCCAATTCTGAGGGTAGTTCAAGTTCATAAGTCATTTGTCCTATCATGCAAATAATATTATATGTTCTGACATATCTGGGACTACGTTTTCCTTTATTTTCAAATCTCATGACTCCTTTCATTGGAAAATCCTTTAAGAATATCCAATCGTCAACTGTGAATTCTAAGTCGCGGTGCTGAATATTTGAGTAAGTTTTTTGTCGACTTTGGGCAGTCAAGGATAGGTCTATACGTTGGAGTACCCAGATTTGAAGGTGGTAATATCTTCATCCGAGTCGAGTATAACGATCTTGAAGAGATCGATCCAATCGCAGTCATTTCGGACAGTGGCTAGGTCGGAGGCACTAATAGAGCTCGACTAATTTTTAGCCTCTTTGCCTCAGTCGAATTTCTTAGAGGCAGGTGAATTTAGTGTAAAAGTGAAAAGTGAACGAGAGCATGTCAAAACCTTTGGGCTCAATGGTTGCCTGATCCTCAAGAGATTCACTAGTGCCGACGATATCATCAGTGGCCGACGGAGATGAATGAGCCGAAAAAGATTGCCTCGAGGAAGATTGGGTATTTTTGGCCATCGTGATAAAGTTATGAAGGTTTAAAAGCTTGAAGTTATAAAGATATGAAGATATGAAGGCTTGAAGTTATAAAGATATGAAGATATGAAGGCTTGAAGTTATGAATATACGAAGATTTGAAATTATGGAGATATGAAGATTTGAAGGTTGAATATTTGAAGGATTGAAGATTTTAGGAAATTTAGCAGAAAGTAAAAATTGTGAAAGAAAAAAAATGAGGGGTTTTATAGGGGAGTAATAATCATTACGAAACGTTTAGGTTCGTGAACCAAAGCGATGGTTCAATCAGAAGGTGACATGTGACTAAGGTTGCAGAGTGATAAGACGTGTGTAAGATTTTGGAGAATTGGAGGCGTTTCGATTTACCGTCTATTTCGTAGTAATTTGAAAGGAAGCTTGCAAGAGCAGACAAAAGAGATCATTTCCACTTTCCATCACTTCGGTAACTTTGATCAAGAAAGTATGAGAACTATCTGTATACGATGAAGATCAGCACGACATGTGACAATGCTTAGATATGGAGTGCGAGGGACGTGACATGATTTTGTATCGGATGGAGTTGCATCGATATAAGTCCTGGTATCAAGACGAGATCGGGTAGTGGCCGAACCATTTGACATCGGGTGGAAAATCGGAGGAGCCCAGCGCGTACTCATTCCGGATATGGTGTCAGCCGTTACTCCTTGCTCTTTAAGTGACAATTATTATCATTAATTACATTTAATTGAAGAATTTCCTTGGAATTAATGCCTTATATTGATAGCTATAAAAGGAGCTCAACCTTCATATTGGAAGGGCATCTCATTCTCATTCTACACTTGTACGCTTTTGTTCATTACAATCATAATCAGAATGTTTTCATTGTTGGCTCGAAATCGAAACATTTAAGCTAAGGCCCAGACCAGAAGGAATTCACCTTGGTTACGACGTGGCAGACTATATTTCTTACTTATTATTTTCATTTGCTTACTTATTGTTAATTGCTTATTATTTTTTACTTCAAATTGATCCAGGTATTCTTCAAACCACTTACAAATTTAATTGTACATTTTTTGGGGGTAAACAGAGAACAAAAAGGAAAAACAAGCCACCGTATGATATGTGCATAACCCAAATACCAAATAGTAAAAAACAGATGTCTAACACGAAGAGGAAGAAAGTGAATAACGGACATGCTTGGAGTGCAAAATTAGGAGGTTGACCTATCATATGCAAATTAAGAGAAAAGGGGAAAGAACATATAGTTCACTCTGGTTGGACAAGATTAAAAATAAAATAAAAAGTATAGCACAAATTTAGAATCTACAGGTATTCAATTCTTCTTCTTAGCAAAGGAATATATTGCCTTGAGTATTTTCATTTTCATCTTAATTATTTTGGTTTGCAGAGCTTGGAGTAGCTACACAAAAGGAGAAGAATTAAGGCTTGGTAATAATTTGATTTTGTATATATAGAATACAGCCATAAAGTCCATCCCAAGATTATTTACCTTATGTTATTTAACGAGGTAAGTGTCTATGCCAAACCCCCACCATCACAGGAGGTGAAAGCCTGGGTGGATGTGGTTTACCAGCAAATTATACAATTCGTTTACGTTGCCTTTGTATTTATAATAATTGCTTTCTTGTTCATTCAAGTTAACTCTTTTTATTACCTTATCTTCCGCCTTTCTCAATATGTAAATTCTTTTCTTTTCTTTTAAGTCATAGCGTATGTTCCATAAAAAAAAATCATTTTTTTAATTAATTGTTCGCCGTATTTTACCTCTTATGAAAGGAGTCATTTAAAAAGTTCAAATATGTATTAACTTAAACTAATTTAAAACTTAATTCGTATTCTTATTTATTTTGAGTCTTTGCTATATACTTCAAATTTTGAAAGAATATTATAGTTGGTCAAATAATATGAAAGGGATTAAATGTTAATCTCCTTTAAAATAGGTCAATCTTTAAATATTTCCAGGTATTTTATATTGCATATAAATGAAATGCGGAACCATAAATCAAAATCGAGTATTCTTTGTTGTTATTTTGGTCCTCATCCAAATCACCGAAAAGAAATATATATGGAGCAGTTGTTATTTTGGTGCGAGTCGATGAGTTTTGACACAATGAAGAAAGAATTAAGCATATATAGGGAAACCACGCGCGGAAGGACAAGGACAAGGACAAGAAAATATATTGAAATGAATGTCTTTATTATAATAAAAATTGCATACACAAAAATGAAATATGTAGTGTGATAAATATATTATTCCTAAAATAAATACATTTTTTAAAACAGATGCTAGATTTTCCAACAAAAAAGAATCCCATGCAAAAATGCATGTACATATAGGGAGGGGGGTTGACAAGTTAGGTAAATGAAGAATGTTTGTAGTTTGTTCTATTTTCCACCAAGACCAAGGTAGTGAGGTGCATTGGTGCCAGGCAACCATTCATTAGCTTGAAGAAAAATGCCAGCAGTATATTTAGTAGCTTCCTGTGGGCTAAGGACCTTGTAATTCTTGAAAATTTTGTTCCTTGCGTTAGTAGCAGCAGCAGGTCCTCTGTTGGCATACTCATACATTCCACATGTGTTTTGGTACTGTTCATTTGGGTTGTCAGACCATTTCATAAATCCCTCTGGCCTAATGAAGTCACCCATGTCGCTCTCCATGAAAACATTTAACGAGAATGCCTTCCATGGGCGTGATAAGTATGTTTCAACTTTTAACCTATCTGCGAAGAGTTCTCTTTCTGCTACGATCTTGCAGTTTTGGAGCACCACCCCAGTGATTTTGTCATTTAGTTCCCTCCCATCAGCTGTGATGATGTTCTTCTGATTCACCATAGGCTTCCTAATGACGATCTCACTGTTCTGGATCAGTGCTGACCCCATCCCAAATATGAAATCCACGGTACCTGAGATCATGCAGTTGCGGTAGAATTGCCTGAATGTTTGGTAATACAATGTATCTTGGAACCCCTCTAAGGTGCAGTCGAATACCGCTGCCTTATCTCCCGAGATCCTAAGTGCCACCGCTTGATGCCCTTGTGGACCAGCAGTGTTGCGGATTGAAAGTCCCTTTGCTATGAAATTTTCGCTGTTAACACCTGCAAACATTATCATTTCAATAATTAATTTAAGTTATATACACAAAAAGTGAGTGTATGTATGTAATGTAATGAGTACTTACCGATTGTAGCAGAACTGTAGGTGGTGTATTTGGAGATAAAAACGTTTTTGTCACAAGTGATGATGGATTTCCCTGGGCCGTCACCATACATGAAGACATTTGGTTGCTTTTTGTCGATAAGTACCTGTTCGTTGTAAATCCCAGCCTTGATGTAGATAATGTATCTGCCTTGATGGTTTGGTGGGTAAGCCCTGATAGCATCCATAACGCTCTTAAATTTTCCGCTTCCATCCTGGGCAACCACTGCATGAGGTATTATTGGGCCGGACCCGAGAGGAGGAAGTGGAGCGCCTCCGTTTGGAATACCACCACCATTCGATCCCTTTCCTTTTCCTTTTCCTTTTGATGAGGATAATAGCTTACGGTCAGCAGCGGGGAACCATGTTGGGTAACCGTCCTGATCGAGCTTGTTCTCCTCCAGGAGACGTCGGTGAGGAGAGCTGTTGGTGTTATCCAGGAGACCTTCAGGGATTTGAATGTTGAAGGATTTCAACACCTCTGACATCTTCGCTATGATGTTGAGTGCGTTGTTGGTGAGCTCAGTAGCGTTGGTCAAGCCTTTTTCGATAGCGGATTTGTACTCGGGCTTGTTGATGGCATCGACGCATATAGTTTGGTAGGAGTAGACACCACCAATCCAATTCAACAGATCAATAGTATACTCGTGGAGTGACTCTGTGTCCGTCTCACCGACCAACGCGAGCGCGTCCTCGAGGTATTCCACGGCGTCATGCAAGAGCTGCTTGCAATCATCCACAGCCATGTGATTGTAAGGGTCACTGTCTTTGTTAACGTTAGTTTTTCCAGCCTCTTCCAAACCCTTTTTAACTTCCTCCACAGTGCTTTGGAAGGCAGCCATTAGGTAGTCCTTAATTGTAGCGGACTCGTTTTTGGCTACACCTTCGAGGGACTTAGCACATGTATCTTTGAAGTCAGCAGCCTGGCAGAACTCGTGCACTTTCTTCATTTGGACTATGGTGTTTTGATCTTCTTTGGGGTCACCATTTTTGTTCACAACGACCACCACTCCCACTATCACACCAACTAGAAGAATCAAGGATACTAGCGAAACCACTATTTTCCCCACCATCTTTTCGATCTTTTTTTCTTACTCTCTTTTCTTTTTTTCTTTTTTTTTTGGTTTTGATAATATTCTTTCCCTCTTTCCTATAGAATGCAATGTAGAAGGAAAAAAGGAAAGATAGTAGTGGTCACAACGAGGAAACTACCCTCGGTGTTTATTGAGTTATTAGAAATCGAAGAGACGATGGATGATTGAATTGTCATGTTGTGGGGAGCTTTTTATAGGGTTAAGGGGAGAGTGTTGTAACCTTAATTTGCATGGAAACACGAGCATGTAGGAGAGTTGTTTGAGGTATTCTACTAAGATAACCTCTAAAATCATGGAATGACCAATAACTAATGCCGATATGAGTGGCTTTGAATGTAACTAAATGTGAAGAAATGTTCTGAGAGGACCTGGTGAGAGATTTCAAGGTTACACCGTTAAAATAGTACGACATACATCAACATTAACGTAAGATGTAGAGTATAATCGCTATCAACTTATATATGTCAGATTCTGAGAGGAAACATAAAAATTGACAATTAAACATTAATATTTCCGTTAAAGGTAAAGAGGTACGATCAGTTCATATTAACCTGTCCAAATGCGGATCGCTTAATTGACAAAAGAAATTACCCAACTATATTTTAGAATTATAAGTAAAAGATTAGTTTAAATTAGTGGAGAAACGTAAACATATACTCCTACAGTTTAAGCATACAAAAGTTATATGTCCCTTCTTCACTTGTTTTTTCTTTAATATATATGCTCATCTCTAAATTTAATATCTTGCCTTGAATGCAATCGACATACCAACTTATTAATTCTCTACTTATGATATATTTTAAAGCAAGTTTCCATTCGATAGATAGACGGGATCACTAAGATTTCACGAGTTATTGTAAATTTATTCCAATTTCAAGAGCTCGGTCCAAGCTCTCTTGTTGTGATTCTCAATATTATGCTTTGAACTTTGATGATGACTCAAACCAACACATTGATCTTTAACACCGCATTCATGTTATAGGTTAAAAGATGAAAAACAATGATAAGAAGAACCAAAACATGCATTAATTCATAAGAATAAGTTTCAAGTGATTTGACATGGAAAGCCCTATATTAAGTTAGTTCCTAGCCATAGACATGACAAGAACTAAACTAATATCCAACATAAACTATAAAGAAGTAAAACAAGAAACAAGAATTACTAAGAAGTGGTCTCCAATCTTGATCTCCAAGGTTGTGTGAATTGGCAAGGGTTTGGAACCCCTAATTCTGACCTAAAGACTGCTTTTTATAGCCTCCAATTCGTTTTCCAGGTTTTCCTTCAGGCCTTGGCCTATTCCCATTCGAATTTGATAGCTTTTCCGCCGACGCCATGCTCGCAATCTGGCGCCGCGACAAACTCTGCACTCTGAAATTGGGCGCTGTGGCGCTCGACTCTTTGGCCGAGGCCGCGCGCCGCTTCTGCTTTCGTGCTTGCTCGCCAACTTTCGCTGAGCTGGAACCTATGTTTCTGCCCTCTTTTTGCTCCTTTTTCCGCCAATAAGCCACTTTAAACCAATATGACTCAAAAGAAAGAAAATATATCCTAAGACGACACGTATTTGTACAAAAATGGGCAAAAGACTAATTAAAAATGACTCAAAGGTGTATATAATATACACCGATCAGTAAGCTCACAAAGTCTGTTGTGTTTAAAACGTGGTACAAAACTTAGTCAAAGCATGTAGAGAAAGCAGAGGAAGACTCAGTCTGAAACGTGAAGATTTTCAGAAAGAAGTTGAGGATTTTCAGGAGGATGAATCGGTCAATGCTGCTGCCACATTTTACTCAACCTCCACAACAAGTAGTGAGGATTTCAAGGAAAGTTTCACACTATAAATAGAGGGGAACTTCAGTACATTTGATATCCAGATTTATAACGACAACAAGTCAAGAGAGCTCTCAGATTTTACAAGAGAAATCTGGATCACCAATCAGCCTAAAATTGTTTTAACAACATCTTGTCCCACATTGCAATCGCTATCTCTATTCTAGATTAAGCTCATTGTTCAAGCGAGTGTAATGAAGATGTTGTATTTTATCTTTTAGAATTTATGACTTTAGGCGAAGTCATTTGTGATTTCATTTTGTTTGTAATTTCTTTTATGTACTTTACGCTATATCTTGTAAAAAAAAATTCATTTGTAATTGTGTATAATTTATACAATTCTTTTGGTCACCGACCATCAAGGGATATTAAAATATACTCTTGAAAATATAAACTTTGTGTTCTTTTTACTTTTCCGTTGCATTTACTCTAACAAGGTTTATCTCGGTTTATCTCAAATGTTGACCCAACATTGAAGGCAACATCCCGGAACTGTTTCTAGTTTACTGAGCTGTCGATTTATTTTCTTACTTTAATCTTACTTATCCGTAGCCCGGGACCCAACATATCTCTTTAAGCAACACAAAAATTTACAGGGTACCCGGGAATCTACCCGGAATCGTAGGGTCCGGATAGGTTCTGGATAATAATTGCTACGGGTAGGTTTCGGATAGTAAATTTACGAACCGATCATTTACTGGGTAGGATTCGGGTAGTTCAAAAAATTTAGGGTACCTGAACCCGCTCACCCCTAAGAAATATAGAAGACTAGTAGAAGGACAAAACTGTAAATTTACTTCTTTCAGAAAATTAGTTAAAGTGGTTAATAAGCTATAACCGCCAATTAGTAGTTAGTTAGGAGCCTATTCATTTTGAGTAGTAATAGTTAATCTCTATATATAGAGTTGTATGATGTTATACACATCACATTATTGAATACAAGATTAATCATCTTTCTCTCATTACATTTCTCTTTTCTCCCTTCTGCTCCGATGGCTTCTTCTCCCTTCTCTTAAAGTTCTTCTATGTTACTACTTTCGTTAATTCAGTAAATATTTGTGTAGCTGTAAATTATCTCATAAAATTAAATTGTTTCTAAATATATAAATGTATCAATCTTTTTGAAACAAACTAATAAAGAAAGTGAGACAATCTTTTTGAGACATAGGGAGTATTATATTAGTAAAGAGTCTTTAATCCTAAATAAGTAAGCAGATATATTGAAAAAATAGCAAGCGATATTCTCAACTTAATTTATCAGAAGCCTGAGGCTAGGTCGAAACTCATTAGCTACTGGCGAATAAAAGGATTCAAAATTCCATTATGTGATAATCAGGCAACTAAACCGAGCATACTTTCCTAAATGTAGAATAAGTTTGAATGATATGTCAAGGACGAATTTAGGTGTGGTATATATGTAAGAAGGATTACATTAAAAGAACGCAACTCAATCCCAAGGTTAACCGATAATTGTGTCCACGTTATATAAATCAATACAGATTCATGTATTTGAGCCATCCAGAGCGAACTTAAATAATTTATTCACTAGAATAAAGAGAGGTTTGATTCTCTAGTTATGAAATAAAACAATTGAATCATTTAGTTGTTCCATGGAGAATAATGTTTTTTGTACCAAATACAAATGGAGAATAATGTTTCAAACAACACCAATTACCACTTAAAAACAAAAGGAAATGAAGTAGTAAGCAAAAGAAAAAAACTATTTTTTCTGTTGGTGTGATGTACGGTAGGACCAGGGGCGGATCATACCTTGGGCAAGCGTGGGCCTTGGCCCACCCCCATTTTAAAAAAAAATTGACTATTAGTATTGGCTCATTGTCTTTCTATAAAAAAAAAAATTAACCGATTGAATATAATCATGAAGTCACTACTTTAGCTAAACCACGTGCGTGAGTGAAGAATTGCAGTTTCCAGCGACAACAACTAGAACGGCAACGAAAGCTTTCCCTAGGTGTGTAGTATTCACTCTATTATTTTATTAGGTTATTTGAAGGTTTTGTAAATAGAATTTTTGGATTTAATTTGGATTGTTAATTATGATTGCAAATTAGGGAAATAATTAATTTTAAACCAATTCTTTTATTGATTGAGTTTGATGAATTGTTAGAAATATTTAATCCAAGAATTGATGGAGATTACTGATTTTCTTTCTCAAGCTCTCCAAAAGAAGTCACTAGACATTTTCCATGCTATGTATCTTGTTCGTACAACAAAGACTCTTGTTCAGAAACTCAGAGATAATGGATTTGATGATTTGCTCCTAAAGGTAAAACTTTATGTGTCCACCATTTCATAGAAGTTCCCAATCTAAGTGAAAAGTATAAAGGCAGGAGAGGGCGTAGCCTATCGTAACCCTTTCTCCTAATTCCTGGAAATTAGGAGGCGTTAAAAAGAAAGAAATTACATGATTTTACAATTGAAAATCATTATAAAATTGATATATTTTATGCTACTATAGATTTGGAGTGAGTTAAATAGTCGTTTCAGTGAGCAAGCAATGGAGTTGATTTCTCTTAGTTGTGCTCTTGATCCAAGAGAGAAATATGTTTCATTTGATGTTGATCGAATTTCTGAGCCAGCAAAAAAATATTATCCAGGAGATTTTACAGAGCTAGAATTGGGGCAATTGTTGACAATAGAGTTAAGACACTTTGGAGTTGAAGTATTTGATGATAAGGAGTTGAATTCTCTTTCAAGTATTATTATGTTGTGTAAGTGAATGGTAGATACAGGAAGATGGAAAGCTATCTGTTGATAGTCAAATTAGTTTCTTTTGTGCTTACGCTCCTGGTTTCCACTGCAACAAATGAACGTGCATTTTCAGCTACAAAAATTGTGAAAAGTCGACTCCGCAACAAAATGTCATGATTATCTTACAAATACTTTGCTATTGTATATTGAAAGAGAATTGTCGATGACTTTGACATAGATGTTATTATCAATGACTTTCGTGATTCGAAAGAACGTAAATTGCTATTGTAATATAGTTATTTGAGCGCTTAATATATTTTTTATTTTATTTTAACCGGTCCATCCTATGATTATTTTATATATATATGATTTGTCACCCAACCAGGAAAGAAACCAATACATGTAAATAAATGGAGAAGCCTAATAATTTATTAGTGCCTTACTCCCCAATGTCAAGCCAAGTTATCAGTTTCACGGACTTACAAGTCAAGCAAACTTCTGGATTACTTCAACCAGCTATATAGTGGGTCTTGAGACCACCATAAATCTACCACTACGCTGATATATATATCTGATAGAACCAATAAAAATACAGAATATAGTACCATTTGCTATCGAATTGAGGTGAGGCTCCATTTTTGTTAGTATAAGTTTTTTTTGTTTGTCGAAGCGTTATCGTTTTTTTTTTTGGTCTGAATCTTTGTTTGTTCTCGAAAATCAGAATTTGGTTATACTTTGCATGTTTTATTAATTTCGGGATTTTTCTGAATTTGATGATTATTAGTACTTTGTAAGTTTTCATACGAAGACTCAATTCTATTTTTCTGAACCTTATTTGTTTTTGGAAAATAGGATTTGACTCACAATTGATCATTTTTGTTAATTCCAGAATTTTGTAGGGATCACTAAGTTTCCATACCAAGACTCAATATCGTTCATTTGTTCTGGAAAAATAGGATTGCTCATTTTCGTTAATTTCATGATTTCTTGAATTTGAAAGCGATTACTTTGTAAGTTTCCATACCGTATGAAGGCTCAATCTCATTTTTCTGAACCTTTCTTTGTTCTCGAAAAACAGGATTGCCCCGTCCATTTTCTTTAATTCAAGGGTTTCTTTGAAGTAGAAAGTGTTCGCGCTCACTTAGTAAGTCTCTGTATTCCATTAAGTCCGTAGCAACTGGAAGGAGTCATGGACTTTTTGGTGACTAGAAGAGGAGGCAATTTCATAACACCATCAGGACAAACTCCAAGTGGTATGCTTGATCTGTCAGTCATAGACAGTTTAGCTGTCCTTCGATGCAATGCTCGTACACTCCACGTCTTTAAAGGAGGAGACTTTACTGTTATTCGAGACGCATTTTCAAAAGCTTTGGTTCCATATTACCCACTAGCAGGCCGTCTCAAACTCTCAACGTACAATAACCAGCTGCTTCAGATTGATTGTTCGGCTCACGGAATTTGGTATGTGGAAGCTTCAGCTGATTGTACTCTCCTTGATGTCAACAACTTTGATGAAGCTTCAGCTTTGGATGACAGTACTTTTGATAAACTTTTGCCTCAGCTTCATCCTTCTACTCCACCTCCTGTTGGTCATGACACTTTCATGGACCCATTGGTGCTTGTGCAGGTAAACAACTACCTAAAGTTTTGTCCACGGCCTTATTTAAGTGGCATGTCAAAAAATAAACCAAAATAGCGATTTTTTAAGTTAAAGTATATATATATATATATATTTGTTAAAACAGAGGAAGTATTTATGTTTTTCTTTCCGCTGAGCGGACAAATTAAGTAACTAGGTAGCAAATTAAAATAGTTAACGATATGTCATATGAGTATTATCATGCTGTGCAGGTAACTGAATTTAAGTGTGGCGGATATGTTATGGGACTTACTTTCTGCCACAGTATATGTGATGGACTGGGCGCTGCACAATTTCTAAAAGCAGTGGGAGAATTCGCTAGGGGTGTCGAGAAACTGAGTGTTGCACCAGTGTGGTGCAGGGAGTATCTTCTTCCACCTCCATCATCACAAAAGGGATTTGCAGATCATGAGAACAAAGATAACTCATCAATGCTACCGCCGCTCACTATTCCAATTCCAGATCAACGGCTGGAGCATGCTAGTTTCGACATTCCAACAGATGAGATCAATCAGCTCAAACACCAAGTGATGCAAGAGTTAATAATGGACCACAATGTGTTTTGTTCCTCCTTTGAGATTATAGCTGCTACTTTGTGGAGACAGCGAACCCGCGCAATTTTAAATCTGACAGACAACAAGAAAAATTTCTCCAACTCATCCTCGCACACAAGCTTTATTACAGATAATGCAGGTCAGGGCCGAAACTATAACCGGCAAAAGGTTGTCAGGGGTGGTTAATTAAGAAATAAAGGGAGACTTTTGAATCTTGTAGTCTAAAACAAGCCAAAGATATTTGTGTAGTTATAGATCATCTCGTTAAGCGTAAAATATAAAGTTTAAAGTTAAATTATTGTCAAATAAGGGAATGTGTCATTCTTTTTAAGACTGACTAAAAAGGAAAGTAAATAGTATAAATTGGGACAGAGGGGGAGTAACAAAAAGAGACAAGTTTACACTCCTTATGCATCTGTCTGTTGTAATTTGTAAGTAATGGATTAAGACAGATTACCAAAGAATTCTATGAGCTACGAGCTATCTAGCTTCAGATAAACAACGAAGTTCGAAGCTTGAAGCTAATTTCGGTTATTTTAAGTTATTACATATTTTGAACATTTAAATACCTTTTAGCAAAAAATTCATGACTTGGCACTAATGCAGGTGATGATGAAGTGAAACTGGTGTTTTTCGCTAATTGTCGGCAATTGGTGCCACTACCGGATGGCTTCTACGGGAACTGTTTCTTTCCGGTAACCATGACGGCTTCGACCAAAATTGTGGCGGAAGCATCTCTTGCTGAGGTGGTGAAGCTGATCAAAGATGCCAAGGCGAAGCTACCTGCGGAATTTTCTCAGTGGCTCAATTACAAGACCAACAAATCTATGAGTGATGATCAATTAAACGATCCATTTGCGCCAGGACCTGGGGTGGGTTATGACACGTTGTTTATTTCCGAATGGGGACAACTGGGTTTTAATGAGGTTGATTATGGATGGGGCAAACCTGTGCACGTGATACCAGTACAAGGGTCTGCTGTTATACCTGTGGGCATTGTAAGCAAACAACCTCTACACAAAAATGGCATTAGGCTCATGACTTGGTGCGTCCACAGCCACAATATGTCTTCCTTTCTTAACATGATGAACAGAGGATCATGATGATGCTCTAATCAATTAATGAAAGTCTCATGCTATCAAAAGCTTATAATTAACGTGTGTGCTTGTGAGACACAATAACGTGATAGTCATCAATTTGTGTAATTGCGTGTCTTGTGATTGATTCATTTTCACAATTGTATCCAAATTATGATTGAAATCTTTATTTATCCATGATTAACATGTATAAACAACAAGGTAAATATCACACCATTTGTTGAAGAAACGTACCTCAACAAACGGCGTACTAATTAATCAAACTATTGTGCAGACAAAAGACATAAATCATATATACTAGCAATTGTTTAGTGATCTTTATATATACCTAACTCCACTGCTATATTTGTATATTTAAGTAAAGTTCTCATACAAACATTAACGAAGGAGATTGAGAATTTATCCCCAAGAAAAATTGTTTAAATTTTTTAGAAATGATATAATATAAAGTGCATTAGGTATATTATAGAAATGATATAATATAAAGTGCATTAGGTATATTTTTTAGAAATACATATAAATGGTGCATGCAAATGTAATAGGCATAGCATTGGTAAGTGCATGTACCTGACGTGCCATTTGTCACAATAATCTAGGGCTGGCCAGTGGGGCCGGGCCGACCCGACCCCGTCCCGGTCCCGACCCGACCCCGACCCCGACCCCGACACGACCCCGCTATAAAAAAACGGACGGGCTCGAACCGGGGACAGTATGGTCCCGCCGACCCGACCCGCTGTGCCCCGATCCCGCCCCGACCCGCCCCGGGCCCCGCCTGCCGACTCAGGATAGTCGTTGTCCAACGGCCATTTTACATTTTGGCCGTTGGACAACGGCCATTTTAGGCCTCCCCAACCCCCTACCCCTTTATATTTATTTTTAACCCCGCAGTTATTATATTTACACTTTAACCCAAGTTGTCCACACGAAATACCTCATTCCTCTTCATATTATATTCACCACTCTTTCGACTCTCTAATCTCTCAATCAAGTCACAATCAATCGCTAGACAACATTGTCTACATATTCAATCTATTTATTAATTTGAGAATCGGGAGTGAAGTTGCAACTAGCTTGAGGATTATCTATCGAGCAAAGTTTCAATTTTCAACCTCCTTCGATTACACGCCGACTTACGCCGCTTGGTACATTCGCTCTCTCATTAAATTATTATTTTGTCTTTATTTCATTTAGCACATTTAATTTCATTATCTTTAACTATTTATTAGCATAATTAAAATGAAAGGACTAAGAGGTACGTTGCAAGTGGTAAGTGGTCGCTTCTTCTAGTAGGGTGGTAACAAGGGCAAGTGGTACTTCTTCTAGTATTCTTGTTCCAAATATTCCTAGACAAGATGATTTTATAGATCCCAAATGTTTCTGAAATACCATATGATCTTGACACAAATGATTATCCTGAAATTGAAGAAGATTTTAATTTAGATGACACTCTAGTTGATGATACACCTACTAATGAAGATGATGATATACCCACTAGTGAAATGTCTCATATCCCCCCTACTATGAGACGAGGTCCGGCAAAACGACCATTAAAATCAGTTGTATGGAAATATTTTGACAGGGACGTACCGAATCAAGTAGTTGTATGTAAAACTTGTAAAAATGTTTATTCTTTTAAATCGGACAAGGTCATGGGGACGGGGTTTAGGAAGACACCTATTGCAAAAACACAAAGTCTTGCATGCCAATACATGATTGAAAAGAAGGTGAGAAGAAGTCCTCTCAATCGGGACAAGGTTCACATACTACTGTCTCCGAGAAAGTACTGGTCAAATTAACCCTATGACGGGGAGTCAGAGCCCTAAATACGATAAACATAAAGATAGGAAGCACTAGCAAAATTAGTTGT
The DNA here is from genome assembly GCA_029844215.1 of Przewalskia tangutica. Classification (NCBI taxonomy): domain Eukaryota; kingdom Viridiplantae; phylum Streptophyta; class Magnoliopsida; order Solanales; family Solanaceae; genus Przewalskia; species Przewalskia tangutica. The sequence continues at coordinate 36,103,936 of CM056731.1, read as the reverse complement.
TGTGGAGGGTTTGCCTTTTCATTTCCCGACTCTGGTTTTATTCATTATATTAGAGATATGTATAATCCTCGCTTATAAAGGTTTTCCTAGATCAATCGTTAAAAGAGATGTATTTAAATTTGCATGAATATCAATGATTTACGTTATGCATTATATCATTTAAATTGCAAAGTCGCTTTAACTTCTCGATATAGTCGTAGTACTAACGATCGCGTGATTATTTAACGGTAACTGTCATCGATAGATTATAAATGGTCTATGCAAAAACGTATTTTAGCATATAGATATATAGATAGTAGGCATCGTGAGTTTATTTCGTAAAATATTTATTCAATCATGATTATTACTTAATAACCGATAAAGTTATGAGTATTACATTAGATAATGCATCTTCTAACAATTACGCTATTAGTATTTTAAGAGATGTTTTAACTCCGTCTTTTCCAAAACATTTTCATATCAAATGTATGCCATATTTATAACTTAGTTGTAAAGGATGGTCTTTCACTTTTTCAAGATATTCTTGAAAAATACAATTTGCTATACACTTTATTTTTAAAAATAATAGAATTCAACAGAGAAAAGAATATAAAAACTTGCCACGATTGTGACTATCTTACGTAAAAATTCAGAAGTACCAACTAGGTGGAATTCTTTATATGACCAACTAGTTGTTGCTTATGACTATAGAAAACCTATTACTTTATTTTTTAACGTCCATAATCAAAATCCAAATGATATGATTGTGGATACTGATTGGGAAAAATTAGAGAACTTATTGTATTTTTAGAAAATTTTCAACGAGCAACAAAAAAAAATTCTACTTTATATTATCCTACTATTTCAACTATGTTGTTTTATATAGCTATAATATTTTTACTTCTTAAAGAATATATGGAAAAACCTGCTTATACTGCAACTATTAAAAAAATGTTTATGAAATTAAAGAAATATTTTATTCATATTCCCCCTATTTATATTATTGGTGCTGTATTAAACCCGACTATTAAAGTAGAGGGTTGTAAAAGTCTTATTCAAAATATTTATACCTGTATGGACGTACTACCACCTCCAACTCCCAAAAATTTAAATGTTGAGCCACCTATTGAACTAACGCTAGAAGAAGTGTTGAATAGCGTAGAAGATGAATGCAAAAAAGTATATCGGCATTACCAAGAAGAAAGTGCTAGTAACCAACCGACTTTTGTACCATCTTCTTCTTCAACACAACCTAAAAAGACAAGGCTTACGTGGCTAGGCCTAGTATTAATTCTATTGAAAGCCTCGTAAATAGAATGTGCGGTAGCGTAGCTAACCAAATTAGTGAGTTCGATGTTTTTGTTTTGCAGGTAATTTACCTTACCAAGCGCTTATCAATGAAGAAGAAAACAAGACTTTGAAATATCGAGCGAATGAGAAGACATTTCCGACACTTTCAATGATGGCCCGAGATATTTTGAACATTCGTGTCATCAATCGCTTCGAAGCGCTTTTTCGCAGTGATTTCAAATAGAGAGCACAGACACTCATTAGCGGAGCACTGAGATGGCGACTATTCGAGAGATTGGATACGAGCGGAGGCGAAGGCGCACAACCGAGATTAACGAAGAAGATGGCGACAACTACAACGACATTTTATCCAAGGCATGAGTAGTAGCGACGTGGAACAATTTGATCAAGATATACCAATTTCAACCGAAGAACCACAAGAAATTATAAAGAAATTAGAAAAAATATTTTTAAATTGGTAATTTATTTCATTGCAATTTTTAAATTTTTCTATGTCTTTCACTCTTTTGCAATTTTTTTCAACAACAGTACACTACAATGTAATTTTAAATCTTGTATATTTGATATTTCAATGAAATTAATAATATAAGACAAAACAAATTGATCTTGGATGTTTTTACACTATTCTTGTCTTTGTTTAATTATTTAGTTTATAACTTTATACTTTATAGTTTATACTTTATACTTTATAAATATATTATATATATGAGTATAATACTATAATACTATAATTATAAATTATAATACTATAAGTCTATAATATTATAGTATATGTATATGACATTATGACTATATGACAAGTATATGTTAATGTTACTTTGTTTGTACTTAGTAATTTAGTATTTTTAATTTAGTGAAAAAATTAAAAAAAAAACACACAAAACCCGCCAACCCGTCCCGTCCCGATCCGACCTGGCCCCGACTTACCCAACGGATCGACCGGACGGACACGATATGGTCCCGCCCGACCCGACCCCTCCAGGCCCGCCCCAGCTCGACCCCGCCCATTTTTCCCGCCCCGACCCCGTCCCGCTCCCGCCAAACCCGACCCCGGTGGGCCCGGCCCGGCCCGGCCCACTGGCCTGCCATAGTCCTAAATAATCTCGGCTGTGAAGGAGGATCTTGTTTCTTTAAAATTAGTATGACTTAGCCTCATTGACCTACTCCAACAAACTGTAATAATATTTCTATTTCACTAAGTCAATGACCGACCATAAAATATAAATTAACCACGTGAAAGATTTGTAATTTAAAGTCGGCACAATATTCCAGAGGTTCCTTAATTGAGTCAATGTTAAAAAAAGATTCGGTCAATGTTGTAATGTGTACTCATTCTCGTTGAAGGTGATACTCAAAATCTCAAATGTGTTGTTGAACTGTTTTAGAATCTCAAAAGTACTCCCTTCCCTGTGTAGAATGACACAGTTAGACAGAGTAAAATGATTGAGAAGTCAATATGTCAATAGTATAAGACAGGAACTCAATCATCAGTTTCCAGAAGAAAATGAAGAATATCCTGGGAATCCTACAAGATCAATTCGTTCTCTTTTTCTTTGATAGATGGTCAGAACTTCATCTGAATACTAGATATATGACCTAAAAATAGTAGGGATCAAGGTCGGCAAGTGAGAGGGTAGGGTATAAGCTTCACCATCGAGAGGAAAACAGCCAGGATCACCAGCTAAGGCCCCTAAATGACAGCTCAGTAACAAAGGAGGCAGAGGTGCAGAGATAGCCAGGAGGTTTTCCGAGAAGTAGCCACCCTTTAAAGAGTGTGTAATAGCTCATTGATTGTATGTCCAAAGGAGAATATGAAAAACAGAAGATATGCAGCATAACTTACCATTCATGTATCAGTGGAAAATAGGGATTAACTATGGGAGTTTTTTGTTTAGAAAAGCAAAATTTCCTGGTTGTAAAAGTTGGCCAGCTTTATCAAACTTAAATCATTACTAAACAGAACATTCAGTCGAGAAACAGCTTTGAGCACATAAAATGTAAACTGGGAACGGGATGCAGGATTACCGACACGAGAGAATGTAAAGGAAGACATAAACAGAAACATGCAATATGAGTAAGATACTGAGACGGGGATCCCTCGCCGCTTTCAGTAAATGATTTGGCTTAGTCCATATATCTGAAAAGTGATGTACCACAGAATGGAAAAAAGGAAAGGGAAAAGGGATTTAATCTTTGCTTGTTCATGCCTAACAAGCACTAACGCAGAATCAGTTGGATCATGAAAAGTCTAAAACCAAGATATTCACTGTACACTCTTCATTCGATTTCGTCTGGTCATTGGCAACTGTGTCTTAATACTGGAAGTTCTATTAAAACAATGAAAAGTATTACTTACATGAGCAAACAGCATCAGAAATCCCCAATAATTGGAAAAGTAAAATTTTCAATTGTTAAGGGATCTTCATTGCCCTTTGATCACTATGGGTGAGGCCTGATCGAGTTGCATAGAGATGTCCTTGCTAAACCTATTGAAGCAAAGCTGCAAGATGAAGTTTCAGCTTCGACATGTAATTAACGGAATCTTGAATAGTTTGTTCACAGGCTTCTTAAGTTCTTGCTAGTAAATTAGCTGTTGCGGTGTGTTATTCTTGCTTACCTCCTAGTTGCGAGCCAACAATTTCTCTTCTTTTTACTGATTAATCAGCTTTACCGCTTGCAATTTTTTTTTATTCCTTCAAATTTGTTTTGGTTGGGGATTTATCTCCCTTCTGAATTTACTTACACCTTAGTGCTAACTTTCCTCCATTGAGTGTGCTTCTTGTCAGTTGGTTTGTTGTGTGGTGCAAATGTTCACTTATCACCGGCACCAACTGGTATAGTTACAAAAATTTCGTATTTAAAAGAAATTGAATGCCTTGCCTCCCGGGATTTTGACCTTTTTTCTTAAGCCGTAAGATATTAAAATAATTTTCCTTACAAAGGTAATTCCTAATACAGTAAGAATCATAAGTTACCTTAAATACATGACAATAATAAACACAATATATACTGTGAATATTTGAAGAATATTCGCTAATACTCCCCCTCAGACGGAGCGGGAGGAGGCCGAACACTCAGGCTGGATCTGAAGTCTGTGAACAGCTGTCTGGGTAGTCCCTTTGTGAAGATGTCTGCATACTGATAGGAGGAGGGCACATATAGTATTTTGACTAGACCAAGTGCGACCTTCTCACGGACAAAGTGGATATTCATCTCAATATGTTTGGTCCGCTGATGCTGGACCGAATTATGAGACATATAAATGACACATATATTATCACAATAGACTATAGACGCCTTACGCAGCGGACAACTGAGCTCCAGGAGAAGGTTTCAGAGCCAACAGATCTCAGCAACTACATTAGCAACACTCATATATTCTCGCCCGATCGAGCGATAATGGGCTTGTCTCTTCGCGTACCAAGAAATAAGATTATCCCCTAAAAACACACAATAGCCGGAAGTAGAGCGTCGCGTGTCCGGACACCCTGCCTAATCAGCATCTGTGTAAGAAAGCAACCTGGTCAGAGTGGAGGGGTAGAGATGCAACTCATATTCAGGAGTACCCTTAATGTATCTGATAATACGCTTAAGAGCAGCAAAATGGGGCTCCCTCGGGGCGTGCATAAACAGACACACCTGCTGAACGGCATATGCAATGTCGGGCCTGGTAAATGTGAGGTACTGAAGAGCACCCGCAAGACTTCGATTGAGAGTAGGATCAGACACTGGATCACCCTCAGAAGCACTGGGCTTGGATTTCGAATCAACCGGAGTAGGCATAGCCTTGTAATTCGACATCTTAGCTCTGAACACAATTTCTTCTGCATACTTACGCTGACTCAGGAACATAGTAACTGCAGATCTAGTAACTGATATACCCAAGAAGTAACTCAGTTTGCCCAAATCAGTCATAGCAAATTCAGTTTTGAGAAGAGCAATAATGTCATTTTTCAGAGGAGGCAGTGAGAACAATGTAATCTACATATAATAATAAGTACGCAATGTCACTACCATGATGAAAAATGAACAGAGATGTGCCACACCTGCTGGAAATAAACCCAATCTGCATAATATACCTGACAAAGCAGTCATACCAAGCACGAGGTGCCTGTTTTAGGTCATAGAGTGACTTCCTGAGACTACAGACATACTGAGGGACTGCAGGAAGAACAAACTCAGGTGGTTGATGCATATACGCAGTTTCTTTCAAATCCCCATGAAGAAATGCGTTCTTGACATCCAGCTGATGAATCGGCCACTTTTTACCCATAGCAATACTAAGAACAGTACGAATTGTAGTCGGATTAGCAATCGGGCTAAAAGTGTCACCACAGTCAATGCCCTCCCGCTGATTAGTGTCGTTTGCTACAAGTCTTGCCTTGTAGCGCTCCAAATCATCACTGTCTCTGAATTTGTGACGAAAAACCCACAAGCATCGGATCACATTCACCCCCTCTGGTCTAGGTACTAGATCCCAAGTATGCTTGTTAGATAAAGCATTATATTCCTCAGACATGGCCGCATTCCAATTAGGGTCTAGTTTGGCCAATTTGGGGTTCTTTGAAAGTGGAGAAATGATTTTGGCAGACAAGTTAAACTGGATTTTGGGTTTGAAAATCCCGTGTTTGGCACGAGTTTTCATTTGGTGACTGGGAACAGTGGGTAGCTGCATTAGCTGAGTAGCAGAAAACGAGACAGATGGTATGGTCGGAGAGGGGGAAGATGGAAGATTTTCCGTCAGAGGCGCCGCGGCGCTGCATGAGTGACATACCTCTCTGAAGTTTAGGCGTCGCGGCGCATCCCCAAGGGTCCGCGGCACTGAAGGTGAGACAGAATCAGTGGGCTCACTATAAGACTGGGAGGAGGGGATGTTTCGGTGGTGCCATGAGTGAGTTGACTGAGAATGATGGGAGATATGACGGGTTCATTAAGAAATGAGTAGTCCGGTTTTCGATATTTCTGAGGATTCAAAAACGAGAATATCGTCTCGTCGAACATGACGTGACAGGAAATGTGGATCTGACGAGTGGACAAGTCATAGCACATATAACCCCTATGGTTGGGTGGAAAACCGAGGAATACACATGGTGTAGTTCGAGGAGCCAACTTATGAGGGATGGTGGAGGTAAGATTGGGATAGCACAGACATCTGAAGATTCGTAGGTAGTCATATGATGGAGTTCTACGATATAGAATGTCGGTGGGGGTCTTGTTTTGTAGGGTGCTAGTGGGTAAAATATTTAGGAGGTATTCTACCATTTTGACAGCATAGACCCAGAAAGATGGTGGCAGACAGGCATAAAAGAGGAGGGTACGGATCATGTTATTAATAGTATGAATAATTCGTTCAGCTTTCCTTTTTGAGGGGAGGTGTGGGGACAAGAAAAGCGGAACAACATGCCATGTTGGGAGCAAAAATTATGGAATGCTGAATTATTAAATTCACGTCCGTTATCACACTGAAATGATTTGATGGATTTTTCAAATTGAGTTTTAATAAACTTGTGAAACTCAAAAAAAATAGAAAAAATCTCAGATTTGAATTTGAGTGGATAAATCCATAAAAAGTGTGAAAAATCATCTAATAAAACAAGATAGAATTTGTGACTCAGGGAGCTAACAACAGGATATGTCCACAAGTTAGCATAAACTATATCAAATGGTGAAACTGTAATACTCAATGAAGACATAAATGGAAGACAGGTATGCTTGCCAAGCGGGCAAGAAAAACAATTTTGGGCAAGTTTCTCATTATTATATTGAATACGCAAATTGTTTCTAAGAAAAGAAAAAACATGGTCTCTTGGATGTCCGAGCCTATTGTGTCAGGTGGATGGAGACAATGCAACAAGGGAGACTGGTGGTTGAGTTCTGACAGCAAAAGATTGAGTGAAAGGGTAGAGGTCTCCTTTCCTTGTATATTTGGTAAATATTAGATTTAGAGTTGTACCTTAATTAGTAGTGTAATATTATCATAATTATAAAGTTAGCATTCTTATAGAATAGGAATTCCTAGGTAGAATAGGAAGAGGATCTTCTTTGTAACTTGTATATATGTCTTTCATTAATAAAAATAATGAAGAGATTATTTCTTACCTTCTTTTAAAAAACATGTGATGTATGTATATTAGTAGCAATATCTTAGCTGTTTCACCTTTCAGGTAACTGTGTTATTCCCCTTTTCTTTTCCAATTTCAGTCCCTATTTGGATGGTCGTTACCATGGTTTCATAATGTTCTCATTCAATTTATGTGAACCGAGTGTACCAGGCACGTTTTTCTTCATTTTTCCTAAATTATAAATTTTCATGACACATACTACTTTTAATATAGTTTCTAAATATAAATTTTATTTTTACCAACTTGAAAATTTTATATCAAAATTATAAAGTTTAACCATCGTACTCCGAAAAAATTCAGATCAATTGAAACGAATGGAGTATATGTATTGTCTAGTCCAAATTTAAGTGTCTTAACTCTTTTTTTGATCTGTCCTAAAAAGAAGTGTCTATTTCTATATTTAGTAAGTTTTTTAACTCCAATACAAATTTAAGATCATAAAATTTAAAAAACTTCACACATCTTTAATTTAATACCACAAACTTTCTTTATTTCTTAAACTTCATGTCAAGTCAAACTAAGAATATTAAATTGGAAAGGAGGAAGTATCTATTCTATTATATTATATTATATTATATTATACTATATTATATTATATTATATTATATTATATTATATTATATTATATTATATTAATGAATATAATATTTAGATAGACTATATGCTTGATGCAGCTTAATAATACTTTTATTATTTGATTGGACTATATGATACTGTATATTCTCTCCGTCTCAATTTATGTGATATAGCTAACTCAGCATGGAGTTTAAAAAATAAAGGAAGACTTTTGAATATTGTGGTCTAAAATAAGTCAAAGATATTTAGACCGATTGGCTGATGTAGAAAGAATGGCATTACAAGGGAACTCAAATGTGTAACGTCGTTTATATTGGTACCTCTGTTTCTTGGAGGACTTGCAAAACTTGATTCCTAAGATTACCAGACGAGTGCTGAATAATCCCTGTACAATACTTATATTAGGCTAAGGTGGATCAAATAAGAAACAGGCAAGACATTTTTTAGATCAGTTTTAAGCCATCAATTTGATCCTCAAATTCACGTTCCCCAGTGAAGACGGACGAAAATACAACCACCTTATGTACTCGCAAGTATATACTTCTAATCCTTCTAATTCACCACATTGCCAAGTACAACAGCCTCGATGCCAACACCATACCATTTGGTCATAGTTCTAACGTATCACTTAGATTTGGCACTAAACACGAGGCGGAAGGTAATAAGGTGATGAGTTTCACGCGCTCTAAGCCCGGCCCTTAGCGGGCACAAAATTTTACAAGTAAATTTTGCAGAATAGTATAGCAAGGAGCTAACTAATTAGGATGACTGGTACAACAAACTAAGATTAACAGCATTCTGGAAAACCTATTAATAATACAGTATTGGAGGGAAGTGATGAAATTCAAAGAAATAGGGCATCCCAATTGTTTGTCTGATACAACCATCGAGGAGTAACATAACAGGCTTGCAAAGTGACATTAGTTTTCTCTTTTCTAGTTACCAAGTGCAACTATAGAAGCATCTAACTACTTACCTGCAAAACTAATGTGATTATTTTGGAAATCATTTATAGCCAACGAAGAAAATCTGCTGACACCAGAAGAAGGAAAAGTGCTCAACTCCACAGGATTTGGCTGAGTGGAACATTTGCCATCTCACATGACTTGCAAATTGTCACAAGCAACAACGATCTTATCTTAGAATTCCTCAACAATCTCCTAGAACAGCCAATGGATGAGCTCTTGAATAAAGTGCAGGCAAGAAGATAACAGAACAACATAGCATATTCACAAGAAGAGGAAAGAAGAAAAAGTATATATGAAAATGGGCATCTTCATCTAACATAAGACACTGAGAATTAACTGGTAAAAATAGGCTACTATCACAACAAGAAAATATGGTCACGTAACAAAGCTCAGCACCTGATCTTAGATTCAACAACATAACACAATGTAACCAGCGGTGTATTTAATATGATCCACACTTATCTGCAGATAAAGTACATAGGCACATGTTATTTGCAAAACCTTGTCCTTACTACAATAGAATCTCAAGTTATTTTGCACTCACCTGATCTTATACTTTATTTAGTATCACAATATAAAAGGAGGGGTGTGTTTGAGATGTTCTAGTAACTTAGATGCATATCAGAAATGGACACATGTTATATTTTGAAACCTTGTCCTTTAGAACTATGGTTTCTCAAATTATATATTGCAGGTGTATATAAGATGTTCTACATAAATTATATGAGGGGATCAATACAATGGGCACATGTTATTTTGTAAAAGCTAGTCTTTCTTGAAAACATTCCACCTAATCTATATGTTTTGGTGTTTCAAAAGAGCTAAAAGATATCACAGAGTGAGGACCGAAAACTGTCTTAACACATTATAACCAAATGGACATTTACTAGCTCCTATGGGGACTCGTTAGTAAAGCAAGATCTATTCCTTTCTTTTCTGTCAACAGCTCATGAATAGAGTGTGTTGGATAAAGGGTTCACTAAGCAGTCACAAACAAGATGAGATCCAGCAAATTGATACATCTAATAATTAGATAAGAATTAAGTCCCAACATCTAGGTGTCAGAGAATCTCTTAAGAAGTTCTCCAAACATAAATATAAAAGTCACCCCTAACGCTTTGGGCTTTGGGCTAGTGATAAAAGCACAACGCATGATGTGTGAGTTAGGCATACAGGTTTCAACCTTGCCGTAAATAAAAGCATGGTATTTAAGTGGAAAGGGGTAGAGTGACAGACCATTATCCACCGAGTTTCAAACTGTGCACCACTTGCATAGAGAATTGACTTTTTATAGTTATCAAAATTATGAACATAAAGTCAAAAAAGCATGCAGAAGCTCTGTTCTACGAGTCCACCCACACAAACCTATAATTTGTGTATCAAAGCGCATTAGTTGAGTACTACTCAATCTTAACACTGCTTTAGCTATGCCATTCGGCTCCTCTTTACTAGCATCCTTTCATATGACAAATATGTTAACTAACACTTGGTAAAGATGTGTGTGTTCGTGTTAATTGAGTAACTAACTTTTTGAGTAGGCATAACACTTTAGTGGGATATCCCTGCAAGAGGGTTCACTGCCGCTTTAGTGGGTCCCTCCTACTTGCCTATATGGTATATTACCACGAGAAACACGAAGGCCATAAAAGACTTTCTTTACATTTCAAAGACTATATTGGCATGGGTGATGGGAAACGAAGCGATTAACGACAAACAAGAAAACTAGTGAGGATAAACAGAAAACAAAACTCAAGCAACAGCCAAAAGAAAACAACTTAAAGGAGGACCGGTAGCAGGTCAGCAGCAACTCATTAAGAGATAAATTAAGACCCCAAACACTCATTAAAAAGAGACACACAAGCTGCCACAGAAAGAGAGATTTTCAAAAGTATTCCTTCTTTAAAATTGCAAACATAAACATAGCAGTAAAAGACCAGTAAATAAGATTACTGCTTCAAAGACAACAGGAAAATATGGAAAGAAAAAAACAAATTTCCAACAAAAACTCAATCCTGATATCATTAAAAATTCGTCCAGTGTCCCTGAAGGAACAACAAGGACGCTGATCTCTACCCACATCTTTAATGATTTAGTCTAGCCATGCTTTATTTTCCCGCTGAGGAGAAAATGTTAATTCTTGAGACCTGTTTGGCTTTATCCAACCAAAGGGACCATCTGTATGTGGTCATGTACTTGATTAACTGAGATGCATGCTAATGTTAGTTTAACATCAATCTAGACTAGAAGGGTGGCAAATTGGTTGGTTGGATCAAACTGCTCATTCAAAAAGCAAGAGCATAAACAAAACCCATTGCACTTGGCATAAAATTGATTGGTTCCATTTCCTGTTATTTCCACATGGATCACTTCTTCTCTATAACTCAAGTAGCACTGTAAAATTAGGCCTCCTCTTTGATTCACTCTTTATATCTCTCACTTGCTCATTCAATCATTAAGACTATCTCAATCTTCCATGGTTTGGGGGTCTGGTAAGAACATCATGCAACAGTTTCAATTGAATGTACAGAGGAGACTGGTTACATGTAAATTGTAATAGGTGGAGCTTGAGGATAGTAATAGTTATTTGTCTCAGCACAGCAACTTGCTGGCCAGTTATGTAACATGTTTTTACTGAATAATATCTAACATGCTGATAAAGGTACTCTTTTTTTTCATATGGTAAACCCCATTGTTGGCATGAAATGTCCAAATGCGGAGATAATGAGAATTATTATAGTCGACCCAGACTAGCTTGGAATTGAGGCGTAATTTTTGTTTCCCTGCGAAGGAGTCAGTAGTGGTTCTTTCCCACTTTGCTCCCTAGGAGACTCAAATCCTAACCTCTAGATTGGAAATGTAATTCTCTTGCCACCGAAGAACCTCACTTTCATAGTAAAAGGTATGGGATTGAAGCTGAATAGAGGAGAAAAGGATATAGAAAAGACTTTTAGCGTGAATTTTGGGGGTGGTTTGGATAGGAAAAAAAAACATAGGATATTTTGAAATAGAAACAGAACCTATCAATAGACTACTACAAAGTGTATTTGTCTACTAGTTTTCTGGAGTAACATGAAAAATGTATATGATATAGGTACTTTACTGGAATTCCTCAATTCCCTAAATGACTAATGAGAGAGCAAGGCTTGTAATCTTCTATACATTCCCAGAGCTTATGTGGTGCTTTGATAAGGATAAAGTCTTACATCACTTATCAAAAGGGAACATGTGTAGAACCAAGAGAGGGGAGAGATCTTCAGCCTACAAGTAGGTAGCGGAAGAATTGCCAGTTTAAAACTAAAGTGTACCTAAAAGAAGGCAGTTTACGGCCCCATGCATAGTGACTATTTAGGAGAGAATAAAACGTCTAGGAATTCCAGGCACCAAAAAGAAGCAACAAAGCATTTGAAGTACCAGAGAAATATAATCATAATTCTACTTCGAAATTGAAACAATAAGTAGGTATTTATTAGCCGCTTACAATTCTTCTTCTACAAGGATTATTCTCGATAACCAGAAAACTTCTACCAACTTTTTTTCCGGAGTATAAAACTCCATAAAAACTGGTGAAACAACCTATCAAGGAACTCCCTGCAGAAATCCTGCTAAACAAGAAAATAAAGAGCAAATAAAATTACTTACGTAGCTTTGAACGTAGAAACTGATCAAATATCCAATAAACTAAAAGCAGGTTATACAACTGGAAAAAAAAATATGAAATGAACTGTGACAACATACTTCCATACCTGGCTATATGAACTACAATGTTTGTGTTTTTTCTTAAGTTAAGGGTGAAAAACACACCTCAAGTATCACTTTTTTTGAGTTTCCTACCTGAACTATTAGATATGAAATTTTCCTACCTAAACTATCACCGGTTAGCAAAACACACCTCAACTACCAGTTGTTCACTTTTCCCAGTAGTTGAGGTGTGTTTTGCTAACCAGTTGGTGATAGTTTAGATAGGAAGAAATCAATTAAACTCAAAAGTCAAAATTCTCTCCCAGGCACATTCCCCAAGAATATGACTTTAGGTCACCTCTGAATACCTTATCCCCCCTTTCGGTGATCCTTCTGATCACCGGAATTTTCCCCTCCTTTTTTCTCATGTCCCCTTCCCTTTCTATAGACACCAGTTTTGTCATTTTTCGAGCACTGTTCAGGCATGACAGAGCTGTTCCGACGAAGATCTACAATGTTTCAGTCGATATTTTTCCAAATCTGTTCTTTCTCGGGTATTGTGAGGTTGTTCTGACCCTACCCGTGCATTTTTATGCATCTACAGACATTGTTTCGAAGCTCCGACGAATTTTCCGGCAACTGTTCACGTTCAGAATTTTCAACTGCCTTTCCTTTCTTCTCTTTCTCCCTACCTCTGGTGATCCTTCTGATCACTGGAATAATTCCACCTCTTTCCTTCCTTCTCTTTCATCCTTTAGTTATGGACAACAGCATTTATTTTACGGTAAGATTTAAGCCATAGGATATCACAAGGTCCACGAACAATGATGAACTGTGGTTTGACTGGACTGAGAGAGAGAAGAGTTTCATCAGAAGAGTTTCCTTTAATAGGAAGACACTGGAATGGATAGTACAGAACTTAAGAGAGGCGTCAAAGGTGCGAGGTAATGTAGTGAGAAGATGGAAGAGAAGAACAGCTTCTCAGAGACATTTTGCTCCAGGAATTTCTAATGGTATTGGCAGGTATCAGCATCATTAGTCTGCGTGGAAGGAGGAGAGCTGTGCTAATCATCCCTGAAGTATCTTTTAATGCAGGTTGGACCTATCTGGCTGACAAAATTGGTAGATTCATCAAAAGCTTTGCCGAGAAATTTAATGTGGGGGGCCTAGGTTGGTGGATAAGGAATTTCAATACACAGACGCAATCAGAAGCTTTAAATGGTCGAACAAAGAAGTGGTTGGTGGTTCGGCATTAAAGAGGGGAGAAGTTATACAAATAAAGGAGGATCTGGCACACCATCAGAAAGGTACTCTTGATAGATGTTTAGTTGACCATTTCTCATCAGAAGTCCCAACATTATAGGACCTTCGAAGATGGACTCTCTCTACATGGAGGCAGGTTCATGGACTAAATATTTATGAGATGGGTGAAGATCGATTCCTCTTTAAGTTTGCCTCCAAAGATACTGTTGAGCAAGTTATGAAAGGGGAATGGTACTGGAAAATATCCCACATCAGTTCCCAATGGTGGTCTCCTCTTTCGGGGGTCATCGATCAAAAAAATTTACCAAACTCTGTATGGATTGGGGTTGTGGGTGTGCCGCACCAATTCTGGTCATCTGAAGTATTTAAAGTTATTGGGGATTATTGCGGTGGCTGGGTGGAGATAGAGGAAGAGACACAACTTCACCATCAAAAATGGGCTAGAATCAGAATCAGAGGTGATGGTTGTGAGATCCCTAAAGAAGTGACTCTGAAACAAGGCAGATGTCTATTTACTCTTCAAGTTTGGGTAGAGTCTCCGGCGAAAATTACCATCGGAGAAGAAGAGGAGAAGCTTGCTAATATCCAGCAGTTATCAAAGCCTCTGGGAAAAGGTACAGGAGCAACTGCTTTTCAGAGAAAGTCAGACCTCGCTGACTTTGCACGTGGTCCAGCTAAGGCACGTGGGCTAGGGGTTAATTTAAATAAGGATAAAGGAGTGGACCTTGGTGGGCCAATTAAGGATATAAATTTGGGCCCAAACCGATTTAATTGTTTGGCCCAACAAGAGAAAGAAAGTGGTCAATATTTAAGTGGGTCACGTGCGACCTCTTCAGATCTTTTTAATCCCACAGGAAGCTTCACAGTAGCCGATCCTGACAGATACCTCGTTAATTTGAAGGAGATGGCTTCTAAATTTCTAGAGAGCTTTGCAACTTGGGAAGGACCGATCAACAAGCAAAAGAAAATTTCTTTTCCTTCTTCTTCTTTACCAGTAAGCAAGAATTCTCCAGAATTAGATATGGTGACATCTATCAGGCCGAGAAGGAACGATGAAGGAGAAAAAGTAACGGATTAATATCAAGAGATTATACATGAAGAAGAGGAACGGGATACACAAGATGGACAAGAAGAAACAGAAAGGGCTGTAGATCGCTCAATAGTTCCGTCACCACTAGAGAAGGCTCACATACTAAAGAACACCCCATTGAGAAGTGAAGAGGAATTTTCAGATTTGATCACTATTGAAGAGGCTGTCCTTTTAGACCAGCAGAGTCCTGAGGAAGGAAAAGAGTTGAATTCTGCCATACCAACCTGGATTCAATAAAGTATCATCAAATTCAACGAGGTATTTCAGGGTGCAGGAAGGAAGCTTTGATGCTATTCATGAAAATTGATGACATGAGGCAGAACTTTGCTGAAAAAATAGAAACAAAGTTGTTACCAACTCCGACTGTTAAGGGATTCAAAGAATTAAAAAGTTTGGATATAGGGAGCAATTGCATAAGCAATTGTACAAGGAGCAGAGGGGGATACAACTTTCCTAGTGATCAATGACAGTCAACATTATTTCCTGGAATGTGAGGGGGCTAAATCAAGCTAGCAAGAGAAATACAATAAAAAATCTAATTCAGAGTTGGAAGGCTGATATTTATTGATTTCAGGAGACTAGAATTGAAGGTGATATTAAGGAGTTTGTCAAAGATTTGTGGGCTAACAGATGGGTTAATTATGTCAACTGGAAGCTAGTGGAGCGAGGGGAGGAATTCTCATGTTATGGGATGGGAGAGTCTGGTTAGGCTATAGCAGTAGTGTGGGAGCTTATTCTTTGACTTGCAAATTTACTGGTAAGAACCAAGAACTTATTTGGTTTCTAACTTATATTTATGCTCATAATGATAGAGGGGAAAGAGAAGAAGTATGGTTGGAAATTATCTGCCAGAGTTTTTTTCTTCACAGGGCCTTGGATGGTTTGTGGAGATTTAATACTGTTTGATTCCCCTCAGAGAAGAAGAATTGTATCAGAATCACCAGCGCCATGACTGAGTTTTCTGATTTCATTGAAGACATGGCTTTATTAGATCCTGACTTAATAGGGGCAGCTTTACCTGGAGAAAGGGAGATGGTTATGATATAGCAGCCAGATTAGACAGATATCTTTTATCTGATGAATGGGACGAATTCAGGAACATCAAACAACAATCCTTAATAGTCACATTTGATCACACACCTATTATGCTCCAAAGTGGAAATTGAGAACCTGTGAAATCCTACTTTAAATTTGAAAATTGGTGGTTACTCAGAGGGTTTTTTGGAGAGAGTCAAAGAATGGTGGAGCTCTTTTGTATGTGAAGGGAGGCCAGATTTCAGTTTAGCTTTCAAGTTGAGAGCACTTAAAGACAAACTGAGAGAGTGGAACAAAACTACTCAATGCAATCTTGCTTTGCAGAAACAATACATCCTTAACCAGCTTGCAGAACTAGAAGAAATTCATGAATGTAGGGCCCTGAATGAAGAGAAAATCTTTTTAAAAACTGCTTTACTTGTTGAAATTGAGGAAATTGCTAAGGAGGTGGCATAGAGACAAAGATCAAGGGCTTTGTGGTTGAAGGAGGAGGATAAGAATATTAAGTTCTTTCACAAAACTGCTAACTCTCACAGAAGATTCAACAACATTGATGAACTGAATGTTGATGGAGAGACTATTAAGAACCCCGAAGGAATTAAGAAGGAAATTGTTGAATTCCACCAGAATCTATACTCGGAAACTGAATCATGGATAGGTAATGCACAAATTGGTGGATAATCATCAACTGGACTTCATTAAAGGACGACAGATAATGGATGCTATTCTTATGGCAAATGAGTGTGTTGACTCAAGACTGAGGAGGTATTCTATGCAAGCTGGATATACAGAAAGCCTATGATCACCTCAACTGGAATTTCCTTTTAAAAACTTTGGTTAAGAGATGCTTTAGTTCTAGATGGATCAGGTGGATAAAATTTTGCATTAGTTCAATGAAGTTTTCTATCCTCATTAATGGAACTCCAACAGATTTCTTCCCTTCTCGGAGAGGTTCAAGACAAAGTGACCCTCTGTCTCCTTTTCTATTTATCATTGATATGAAAGGCCTCAATGACATGCTAAGAACTGCTCAAGAAAATTTGTGGATTAAGGGTTTCAAAGTTTCTAATAGAGTGGGGGAAGATATGGAGATTACTCATCTCCAATATGTTGATGATACTCTGATCTTTTGTGATGCTGACAGGGAGCAACTAAAGATTCTTAGGGTGATCTTTATTCTTTTAGAAGCAGTATCAAGTTTACATATTAACTGGAATAAAAGTTTCTTATATCCAGTAAATGAGGTAACTAATTTGCCCTCCTTGATTGAGGTCTTGGGAGGAAGATCTGGGGAAATGTCAACTGTTTATTTGGGCATGCCTCTTGGTGCTAAAAACAGGTCCATAGGAATATGGAATGTGGTGGTTGAGAAGTGTGAAAAAGGTTGGTTAACTGGAAGAGCCAATATCTATCTTTAGGGGGGAGATTAACAGTGATCAATATTGTTCTGGATGACATGCCTACATACATGATGTCTCTTTTCCCTACTCCTAAAAGTGTTATTGAGAGATTGGATCTCTTGAGGAGGAACTTCCTTTGGGAGGGTAACAGTGAAAGTAAGAAGATCCATCTGGTTAAATGGGAGGCTCTAATGGTAAACAAAAAGGCGAGGGGGCTGAGAATAAGGAATTTGAAAGCTCAGAATCAAAGCCTTCTGATGAAATGGCTTTGGAGATTTGCTTCCAATGATCCATGTGGAAAGAGGTGATAAGCTTGAAATATGCAAGGGAAAACAACTGGACAACTAAGCCCGTAACTAGTACTTATGGAACAAGTTTATGGAGATCTATCAAGAATCAATGGCCAAAGCTCAAAGGAAATTGCAGATTAAAGGCAGGAAATGGCATAAAGATATCCTTCTGGAAAGACAATTGGTTAGAACAAGGAAATTTGAAACTCTTATTCCCAGATATTTACATCCTCAACCAGTAACAAATGCCTCTGTGGCAGAGCTATGGTCTAATCAGGGGTGGAATTTGAGTTTTAGAAGACTACTAAATGACTGCAAGATTCAGAGACTAGCAGATTTCTACAAGACCTTAGAGCAATTTAAGGGACCATCCGATGTTGAAGACTGCCTAATCTGGAAGAATCACAAACTAGGCAAGTTTTCTGTAAAGGAGGCATACGAGACTTTTAACATTTTCAGAAGACAGATTGATCACTGGCCATGGAAATTGATATGGAAAGCTAAGATCCCTTACAAAGTTTCTTGTTTTGTCTGACTGCTAGCTAAGCAGGCTATACTGACTCAGGAAAATCTCATGAAAAGGGGTTTTAATTTTTTCATTTGTGGAGAAGAATCAGAGATTGTTAGTCACCTCTTTATTCATTGCAAGATTACATTCCAGATATGGAGGTTATTCATCAACTTGAAAGGGATATATTGTACAAGTCCTGGAGATATGGAATAGCTATGGCAGCCTTTCTGGCCACAAAGAGAGATGGAAAATTATACCAGCTTGCATCTGCTGATCTGTGTGAAATGAAAGGAACCTTAGGTGTTATGAAAATAAATGAAATTCTTTCCAGAAGATGAAAATGAATTGTCTTGTTTTATTCTACTTTTGGTGTAAACGGGAGTATATGGAAGATCTTGAATCATTTATGGAGGTCTTAGGTTCTATATAAGTTTTTGTTATAGGATTGAAGATCTTCTGTAACTATGGGGACCTGTAACTGTTTGTGGCAGGTCTGATTTTTGGATGAATATACAAGTGTTACCTTTTCAAAAAAAAAGTTTAGGTAGGAAACTCTGATATTTGATAGTCCAGGTATGAAACTAAAAAAAAGTGATACTTGAGGTGTGTTTTTTACCCTCATCTCTTTTTCTTAATATGGATTTTGCATGAGTACACTTTGTTCAGAAATATTTCTTGTTGTATCTAATGAAAATGGGTGCTGACAAAGATGTGCGCCAACAGGGCGCATATCAAGAGAGCAACTACTTGGGCAAGCTCAATATTTGTACTTGTAAATAGTAATTGGGGACACAACCACCTAAATGCAGATGTTCGCAAAAAACAAAAAGAGAATACATTCAGATTCAAGGGTATTAGCTGTATGTATCCTCTACAGTAGACCAAGGGAAGAAAAGAGAAAATTTGACAGTGAAAAACATTTTTTTAAATGGCAACATTGTATTCATCTGCATTAAGGAAATGCTGGAGACCATATTAACAGGAACGGACAACCAGCAGCACAAATAAAGAAAACCTTGATTCTTCTCACAAGGTTTCAACTAAATTTCTAAGAAGTCTAATAAAGATTCAGTATCTTCTACACATTTTTCTTTACACCAAAAATATAAAGACTGTATACAATTCATCTTGATTTTTTGAATTGAGCTGCTCCTGTCTTCAAAACACCTTGCATTTCTTTCCATATTGTCCACCATATACATGTTGGGATGGAATTCCACCATTTCTTCTTTCATCCCCTACCTCCTGCTTTGTTCCAGCACTTTACCAACTCCATTGTAGTCCCTGGCATGACCCAATTCAAGTCATACATACTTAGAAACATCTGGCACAATTATCCAGTCACTTTACAGTGAATGAACAAATGACTGTTGTTTTCTAAAGTTTCCTGACAAAGAAAACATCTTGAGCTCAACTGGATTCCCCTTCTTTGTGATTTTTCGTGAGTCAAGCATGCTCTTCTGACCACCAACCAAGAGAAACATAACACTTTGGGAGGGGCTTTTCCTTTCCAAATATTCCTCCAGTGCCTGCTTTGGTTCTGTTGTCCAGCAGAGTTCAGTAGGGAGTAAGCTGATTTCACAGTGAAACCCTTCCTTTCTTCACTTTTCCATGTAATGGAATCATCAAACTGTGTTATACCTTTGAAATTCTCCAGATTCTTCAACAAATCAATGGCTCTAGAAACCTCCATGTCGTTTGATATCTCCTAAAAGAGAAATTCCTGCCTTGTTCACGCCATGTGTCTTCAATGGAAACATTAGATGTCAGACTCGAGAAAAACATATCTGGGAACAACTCTTTTAGGGGGCCATGACCCAACCAATTATCATGCCAGAAGGATATGTTCCTCCCATTACCCACTGCAAACCCCATATTTCCATAAAATTTGGCCAATGAGCTCTGATGGATCTCCATACACTAACACCGTATGCAGCTACTGCTGATACTTACTGGTCACCACCTCCTTCCATAGAGCTTGATCTTCCTTGTTGAACCAACATGACCATTTCATCATAAGGCTCTTGTTTTGTAACCTTTCAATACCAAGACCCCCTTCTTCTTTGCTCTTGGTGACTGTTTTCCAATTTACTAAGTGGTAATTTGTTTTTTCATTGTTTCCCTGCCACAAGAAGCTTCTTCTGAGAGAATCTAGCCTCTTTTCTACCTTTTCTGGTAAGGGAAAAAGTGACATAACATAAGTTGGTAGAGAGTCCAAAACTGCATTTATCAAAGTAACCCTAGCCCCCAGAGATATATATTGTGTTTTCCATCTAGCTAACCGCCTTTCAGCTCTCTCTACAACTACACTCCAGATTTCCATTGCCTTGTTTTTTTACCCCAGAGATAGTCCCAAATAGCTTGTTGGTAGGGTATCTATCTCACATCCTAGAACTCCCGCTAAAATTTGGATGTTTTGTACCTCTTTGACTGGGATCAACCTGCTCTTCCTCCAATTTACATGTAGTCCAGACAGAGATTCAAAAACAATCAAGATTAATCTCAGATATCTCAATTGTTCAACCTCAGCATCACACAATACTAGAGTATCATCAGCGTATAATAGGTGTGAGACCTCCATCTCATTTTCAACACTACTAGACACCCTAAAACCTCGCAGCCACCTATTCTGGTTTGCAATTCTCATCATATTATTGAGTCCCTCCATTGCCATAATAAATAGAAAAGGAGACAAGGGATTCCCTTGTCTTAGCTCCCTTTCAGAAGGTAAAAACCCCTTCAGGAGACCCGTTGATGATTATGGAAAATCTTACAGTGCTAATGCAAAATTCAATCCATTTCAGCCACTTTCATCTGAATCCCATCTCTTTCAAAGTCTTGAGTAGATACTTCCAGTTACCATGATCATATGCTTTTTCAATGTCAAGCTTGCATAAAATTCCTGGCTTGTCCCCTTTCATTCTAGTATCCACACGTTCATTTGCTATCAGTGTTGCATCCATGATTTGCCTCCTCTTGATAAAAGTCATTTGTTGTCTGTCAACTAGCTTACCCACCACCTTCTTCAGTCTTTCCGCTAACACCTTGGATATGATTTTGTATATTCCCCCTATTAAGCTAATAGGCCTGAAGTCCCTTAGTTCCAATGCTCCTGCCTTCTTAGGGATTAGAGCTACATAAGTAGCATTGAAGCTTTTCTCAAAGAATTCCTGAGAATGGAAATTTATCAATGTTTTCAAAATATCCTCCTTTAAAACTTCCCAACAAGTCTGGAAAAAGCCCATAGAATACCCATCAGGTCCAGGTGCCTTATCAATGGCACATAATTTTATACAATCCAGGACTTCTTGTTCTTCAAAACTTCTCTCCAGCCACTCCTGTTCCTCTGTGCTGATGGAAGAGCCATCAGGAAAAGTGAAGTCAGGCCTCCAGTCGTAGAAATCCAGGATTTCCCCCTTTACACCATCAGCATCAAAAATCACCTGATCATTCACTACCAGTTTATCAATGGAATTCATTCTTTTATGAGAATTGGCTATTCTGTGGAAGAACTTAGTGTTCTTATCCCCATGTTTTAACCATAAGACCCTAGATCTTTGTCTCCATGTTATCTCTTCATTTCTAGCCACTTCTTCGAACTCCAATAACAAGCTTACTTTAGTGAGTGTTTCATCTTCAGTCAGTAACCTTTGTTCCTGTATCCTATCCAACTCAGAAATATGACTGAAAATTTCTCTCTTTCTTCTTCCCAGATTTCCATAGTTTTCCTTGTTCCATTCTTTCAGGACGAAACGTTAAAGCACACGAATAGGAATGTCAAATTTATGATTGCTTCAATTAATCCTGTGTCATATTAGATATGCATAGGAGAGATTAGTGTTTCTCTTTTCTTTTCTTAAGTTGGCTACGTGCCACAGGCTACCCCCACGTCTCGGGGATATTCATTCAGTTGGTTCAATTTCTAACCCTTGCTAGGTCCAGTTTCTAAAAGTATCTGGTTTCTCAGTTTCAAGAATTAAACTGACCGAGTCAGGGTTTGGTGTGGATAGCCTTTTACTAATTTTGGTTCCGAAATTCGATTTGGGCCAATTCTTTTTTTCAAGAGAATATAGTACAATTAAGTTTGTTTGAAATTTAAATGACTAATTTCGGCATCCAGTAATGCTGATATTAATCCAACATCCTCAAAGTTGATATTGAAACGAACTACCGATTCTTATTGGAATCACTTAGCACCATTCTACTACAACAACAACATACCGAGTGTAATCCCACAAGGTGGGGTCGTGTACGCAGACCTTACCCCTACCTCCCTACCTCGTGGAGGTAGAGAGGTTGTTTCCGAAAGACCCTCAGCTCAAGTAACGCATATCAAAAATATAAAATACAACAGTTAAGCAGACATAGAAAATACTCCTAATCGAGAAACCATTACATAGCATACAAAAGTGGAAGATAACTGAGGCAAAAAAACAATATGTAGTAACAGAAAATCGAAGGACAAGGAACTATGAGACTAGTGCTAATGTACTGGTATGCAAGGAGACAACACTCACTTAGCACCATTTTAAGCGCAAACTTCTCTAAAGTGATGGGTTCACTCATGAAGCGGTAACCCCTCGCTTCGCATACTTCATCACTTTCAATGATGAAACTATGACTTTTAATAGCACGGGGGTTTTCCCATTCTCAATAAACTTACACATCACTCGACAAAGATTAAAAAAAAAAGGAGACAACAGCTCATTGCTCACCACCAACGTCGGACTTCAAAGGAGCAGCATTAAGGAGAAAATAATCTAATTTGTTTACGATTCCAATCAAATCACTACACTTCATATTAGATATGACTGAAATACATGAAGAAGAAGCTTCTTCTTTGCTTATCCACATTGCTCCATCATTGCAAGTATCATCTTGTTTAGGTGATTAGAAAGAAACATGACACGATGCACATGACAATAAACATGAAGTACAGCACACGAACTCGTAAGATATCTATGTGTGAACTTAATTAACGATCATATGTTGGAGAAGAAAATAGTAAAAGCACAATGATACCTCTTATTCTGGGCGAAGCATCTTACAAGTAACTCCATCTCGCGCAAGCTGAAGAATTGCATCTTTCAACTTTATATAGTCATCAATTGTATTGTAAACCTGATGAGAAATCCGTGCATATCCTGTCACACATGCATCACCATCCCGTAAATCTTTTATTTCCTGGTAGTGAATTGGAACTTCCACCCCAAATGGGTCACGCAGATGATTTCTCAAATTTAAAGCATCTTTATCGCTGAGAACCTTAAGGCTAGCAGGCAAACCAACCATTGCCATACTTGGAGACATGTCAGGAGGACAGCCTAGCGCTGTTCCCCAAGCATTAGCCAACATTTGTCCCATTTCAATCACAGCATTATGATTCCTCGTCCTAATTCCCTCAATCCCACCCTCAAACCTATTTATAAATTCTAACACCTCAGGTATAACTAGCTGAGAGCTATAATCTCGCGTACCAATCCACGCACTTTCAATGGCTAATCCATTACCATATTCATGAGACACCACAGGATGGTGTAGATCAGGTGATACATGCGATTTCCGACAGTACAAAAAAGCAACCGATGGAGGACAAAAAAACCACTTATGCAAGTTGCTTACATAAAAATCAGCTCCAATTTCCTTAACATCAACATGAACATTTCCAATAGCGTGGGCAGCATCAACAAACACCCGGTCCACGCCTTCTTCCCTACAAATCTTAACCAAATCGCGTACAGGAATAACAACACACGGCATTGATGTAATATGATCAATAATAGCCAATCTAACCTTCTTACCATTAGCTTTACCTTTAGCCAACGCTTTCCTAAACTCAGCAACAATCTCTCTTTCCGAACATAGAGGAAACGGCAAATGAACAACGATCACAGAGCCACCAGCACGAGTAACATAAGCCTCGATCGATTTCTTAACAGCCTGAAACGCGCAATGTAGCATAACAACAGCATCTCCTTTCTGGAAACGCCCTTCAGCGAATGCCCAACCAACGTGTTGAAGGACAATAGCGGCAGCAGTTGTGGCGTTATCCACGAGAGACACCTCCTCAACGTGTTCCGCATTAATAACGTCTTTGATTATCGTGCGTGAATGGAGAATACACTTTTGAAGGTGGTTAAGGAAGAAGTCGTCGGGTTGCTTGAGAAAACGAAGCTGCCAACGCTTCTGAGATGCGATTATGGATGCCGGACAACTACCGAAGCTGCCGTTGTTGATACGAGCGATGCCTTTCTGGTGATGGCTGAATTCTTCACGTATTTGGGAATCAGTAATGAAGGATGAGGTGGAGAGCTTCGGTCTCTTAGGCAAATGGTTGTGGTCGGAACCGTTGGCTCGGTGATCATCGTCGTTAGTCGGTTCCATTAGGGTCGGGTATAGGGTTAGGGTTTTGTCTCACCGGAAGAGACGAGTGTGATTGGTACCGAGGTCTGCTACATTTCAAATTGTTTTCTTTATTTTTATTTTATAAAATTTGACTCAGAGTTTTTATATTTCGTAAAAAAAGACACAAATTAGTTGATATATTTAACAACTTGAAATCAAACTCCTCACCTCACGTTTGAAGTGCCAAACTTTAGTCCTTAGGAACGGACCAAATCTAACTTCAAACCGAAATATGAATGTCTACCTTAATATCAAACACCATACCTCAGTTTTAAAATGGCAAATTTAGTTGTTTGGATCTAAAATGAGAACTGATCAAAGCCTAGGGCTGGCCAGTGGGCCGGGACGGGCCCACCGGGGTCGGGTTTGGCGGGAGCGGGGAAAATGGGCGGGGCGGGAAAATGGGCGGTCGAGCCATGGCGGGAGTCGGGCGGGTCGTGACCATACCATGTCCCGGCCCCGATCCCGGCCCCGCTGGGCAGTGGGCCTGACGGCCTGACGCCTGCCTGACGGACTGGCGTTTTGTGTGTTTTTTTTATTTTTTAATTTTTTCACTAAATTAAAAATACTAAATTACTAACAAAGTATAATTTATAGACTTATAGTATTATAATTTATAATTATAGTATTATACTCATATATATAATATATTTATAAAGTATAAACTATAAAGTATAAACTATAAACTATAAACTATAAAGTATAAAGTTATAAACTAAATAATTAAATTAAACAAAGACAAGAATAGTGTAAAAACATCCCAAGTTTTTGTGCCTTTTATATTATTAATTTCATTGAAATATCAAATATCAAATATACAAGATTCAAAATTACATTGTAGATTGTATTTGTATTGTTGTTGAAAAAATTGCAAAAGAGTGAAAGACATAGAAAAATTTAAAAATTGCAATGAAATAAATTACCAATTTGAAAATACTTTTCTAATTTCTTTATAATTTCGTAGCTCTTCTGGTGGAATTGGTATATCTTGATCAAATTGTTCCACGTCGCTAGTCATGCCTTGGATAAAATGTCGTTGTAGTTGCGCCATCTTCTTCGTTAATCTCGGTTGATCAGCACTCCTTCGCCTCCGCCGTATCCAATCTCGAATAGTACCGCCATCTCCAAGCCGTCTCGGCTAATGAGTGTCCGTGTTTCCTATTTGAAATCGCTGCGAAAAAGCGCTTCGTGCGATCGATGACGCCAATGTTCAAAATATCTCGCCATCATTGAAAGTGTCGAAATGTCTTCTCATTCGCTCCAATATTTCAAAGTCTTCCTTTCCTTCTTGATTCATTGCTTGGTAAGGTAAAGTACCGCAAAATAAAAACATCGAACTCGCTAATTTGGTTAGAAGTTACCACCGCACATTCTATTTACGAGGCTTTCAATAGAATTAATACTAGGCCTAGCCACGTAGAAGAAAGTGCTTGTCTTTTTAGGTTGTGTTGAAGAAGAAGATGGTACAAAAGTTGGTTACTAGCACTTTCTTCTGGTAATGCCGATATACTTTTGCATTCATCTTCTACGCTATTCAACACTTCTTCTAGCGTTAGTTCAATAGGTGGCTCAACATTTAAATTTTTGGGAGTTGGAGGTGGTAGTGCGTCCATACAGTATAAATATTTTGAATAAGACTTTTACAACCGTCACTTTAATAGTCGGGTTTAAAACAAAGACCAATAATATAAATAGGGAATAGGAATAAAATATTTCTTTAATTTCATAAACATTTTTTAATAAATGCGATATAAGCGAGTTTTTCCATATATTCTTTAAGAAGTAAAAATATTATAGCTATATAAAACAACATAGTTGAAATAGTAGGATAATATAAAGTAGAAAATTCTTTTGTTGCTCGTTGAAAATTTTCTAAAAATACAATAAGTTCTCTAATTTTGTCCCAATCATTATCCACAATCATATCATTTGGATTTTGATTATGGGCGTTAAAAATAAAGTAATAGGTTTTCTATACTCATAAGCAACAACTAGTTGGTCATATAAAGAATTCCACCTAGTTGGTACTTCTTCTGAATTTTTCTATAAGATAGTCCATAATCGTGACAAATTTTTTATAATCTTTTCCGTTGGATTCTATTACTTTTAAAAATAAAGTGTATAGCAAATTGTATTTTTCAAGAATATCTTGAAAAAGTGAAAGACCATCCTTTACAACTAAGTTATAAATATGGCACACATTTTATATGAAAATGTTTTGGAAAAGAAGGAGTTAAAACATCTCTTAAAATACTAATAAGTGAATTGTTAGAAGATGCATTATCTAATGTAATACTCATAACTTTATCGGTTATTCCGTAATAATCGGAGATGAATAAATATTTTCAAATAAACTCACCAAGGTGCCTACTATCTATATATCTATATGCTTAAAATACGTTTTTGCATAGACCATTTATAGTCTATCCAATGACATGTTACGCTTAAATAATCATGGCCAGATTAGTACTACGACTATATCGAAGTTAGAGCGACTTTGCAATTTGAATGATATAATGCATAACGTAAATATCATTGATATTCATGTGCAAATTTAAATACATCTCTTTAACAGTTGATCTAGGAAAACCTTTATAAGCGAGGATTATACATATCTCTAATATAATGAATAAAACCAGAGATTCGAAATGAAAAGGCAAACCCTCCACAAAGAACTAATTTTGCTAGCTTCCCTATCTTTATGTTTATCGTATTTAGGGCCTACAACTCCCCGTCATAGGGTTAATTTGACCAGCATTTCTCCGACAAGAGTATCGTGATGTGAACCTTGTCCCGATTGAGAGGACGACTTCTCACGTTCTTTTCAAAAATGTATTGGCGTGCAAGGCTTTGTGTTTTTGCACAGGTGTCTTCCTAAACCCCGTCCCACCATGACCTTGTCGATTTTAAAAGAATAAACATTTTTACAAGTTTTACATACACTACTTGATTAGCTACGTCCTGTCAAAATATTTCCATACATGATTTTAATGGTCGCTTTGGGACTCGTCTCATAGTAGGGGGGATAGGAGGCATTTCACTAGTGGGTGTATCGTCATCTTCATTAGTAGGTGTATCATCAACTAGAGTGTCATCTAAATTAAAATCTTCTTCATTTTCAGGATAATCATTTGTGTCTAGATCATATGGTATTTCAGGAAACATTTCAGGATCTATAAAATCATCTTGTCTAGGAATAGTTGGAGCAGAATACTAGAAGAAGTACCCTTGTCCTTGTTACCACCTCTACTAGAAGAAGCATGACCCTTACCCTTACCCAACATGCCTCTTAGTCCTTTCATTTTAATTATGCTAATAAATAGTTAAAGATAATGAAATTAAATGTGCTAAATGAAATAAAGACAAAATAATAATTTAATGAGAGAACGATCACCAAACGCCGACGTAGAGTCGACGTGTAATCGAGAGGTTGAAAATTGAAACTTTGCTCGATAGATAATCCTCAAGCTAGTCACAACTTCACTCCCAATTCTCAAATTAATAAATAGATTGAATATGTAGACAATGTTGTATAGAATTAGAGATTGATTGAGAGATTAGAGTGTAGAAAGATTTGTGAAAATAATAAGAAGAGTAATGAGGTATTTATAGTTGAAAAATTGGGTTAAAGGGGTAGGGGTTGGGGAGGGAGGCCGAAAATGGACGTTGTCAACGGCCAAAATAAAATGGCCGTTGGACAACGGCTATTTTCTCGCAGCGGTCGAGGCGGGGATCGGGGCGGGGTCGGGGACGGGTCGGCGGATCGTCTGGCGGTCGGGCAGCGGGACCATACCCGCCCGCCTGCTCGAGCCCCGTTTTTTTAAATAACAATGGTGTCGTGCCGATTGTCGGTGGCGGTCGCCGACCGGACGGTCGGTCGGCCGACCATCGCCAGCCTTATCAAAGCCTAATTTCAGACTAAAGTTTGAATGACGATTGATGTTGAAAGTCTAAACTTGGTTGTCAAAATTGAATATATGAATATGTCTGATTTTTAAAGAAATTAACTAGGTGTGTACCCTTGTGTGTATGTTTGACTAGTAATGTTCATATATTGATAGGTATGTATGTTAGACTAGTATCAATAGATTTAGTATGATTTTGTAAAGAAGCATTAATATGTATGTTTTATCAATTTCATTTTATCTAATCTATTCCAATATTAATGGCAAAGCATTTTCTGCCCTCTCTATTTTCTCTTATATCTTCCCAATATAAAATTTATGTGTTCTAACAAGTGGTATCATAAGCTATCAATCTGAACTTGTAATTTAATTAATCATGTTTGCAAATGATTCGATTAATTTACAACTTCTAAAGCTCTCGGGGGAAATTACAATAGTTGGTATGTCCAAGATTTATAGAATTTGGTGGAGACGGGCTACACGAAGTAGCTGACTCAAAAGAATTTGAGGCATTGAAAAAGGAAGAGAAAGATTTGTTGGTAGATACTCGAAAGAAGGATCAAAAGTCGTATATGCACTTTTTCAATCCATATATGATACGGTGTTTGGAAAAATATCAATGACGGAAATGGCTCACGGGGCGTCAGATATTTTGCAAAAATCCTACAAAGGTGATGAGCGGGTGAAGCGACTACGATTGAGGCGAGATTTTGAAACTATCTCAATGAGTGACTCGATATATTTTGATCGCATTCAAACTGTTGTTAGTCATAAATGGTGAAAACTCGAAGATCAAATAATAGTCAAAAAATATTACGGTCTTTGGCTGTAAAATTTGACTATATTGTAGCAATAATTGAAGAGAGCCAAAATACCTCAAAAATAACTATTGAACAGTTATTGGATAAATTGTATTCACACAAACAAATAATTAATCAAAAATCCAGCGACTCTACCATGGAGTCGGCGCTGCAGATAGATTTGTTCAAACAAATCGTGGGGGGCATGGTGTACGTAGGAGACGCGGAGAAGAACGCGGTCAAGGTGCATATAGAAATATTAATTTCTCAAATAATAAAATTAATAATTCTAGAAACGATGTAAATAACAAAGAAACATGTGACAAGTCGCATGTCAAATGGCATTGTTGCAAATGGTTCGGACATTTCAAATATGAATGTCGGAGTCAACTAACAGGTGAGCCAAGTGAGAAGGCAATTTTTGCTAATGATGAAGGAAATATGGTTCTGGCCTACGACAACACCGGATCGAATGATGCACGTACGAGCATATGGTATTTGAATACTTGATGCAACAATCATATGAGTGGGAGAATGAAGTTATTCTCTTCAGTAGGTGGATATATCAGTTTTGGAAACAAGTCCAAAGTTTGTGTGATGGGAAGAGGTAATATTAAAATCCAGTCTAAAGACGAAATCAATGTTACTATTGCAGATGTTTATTTTGTGCCTAGTCTTTTCTAAATTTTGTTGAGTATTGGACAACTTTAAAAAAAGGGACACAAACTATTCATAAAAGATAGTTTTTGCACGATCCAAAACAAATCCAATTGCACCATTGCAAAGGAACAAATGACGAAAAATCAATTATTTCCTCTAATTCTTCAACCGAAATACTTGATGAGTTTTCAAGCGATTGGCAAAAATACAAGTTGATTATGATATCTTCGATTTGACCATCTAAATTTTTGAGGCTTGAAGTTGTTGGTTCATAAAAAGATGATAACGGGGTTATCACTTATAAATGTTCCAAATCGATCGTGCGAGTCTTTGTCACGATCCGATCAGACGGGACGCGATCCGGTGCCCTAATGACGTCATTACACTGACTTGTCACATAATCAACTGACACTAAGAGTGAGAAAATTCGGCAGCACAACGTTGCATCTATAACATATGCCCAAAGTAGGTGAGCCGACAAGGCTGCCTTACACAACTAACCAACATGTCATAACAAGCTAGCCGACAAGGCTGCCACCGAATAAGGGAACATCCCAATAAAAGAAATACAAACGTTCAACTGAACAAAACATGATTATAACCCTCATAAATCAACCCAACACATACAACCCACAACTGTCTACAGACCTCTATGAGAAGATAACGACATATGACGAGACAGGACCCTGTCGTGCCCCTAAATATACACGAGTCAAAATAATAGGGTTCTGTACCAAAATGACAAAGCTCTGAATCAAAGGAGCTCTCCAATCAGCTGAACAGGAATCCTAGACTGGAGGATCACCAAATCGAGCACTGTACTGCGGCATTTAACGCACTTCGATGAAAGGGGGTCGATTTAAATAATGTCGAGTATGTAAACGTGAACTATCGTAAGGAGGATCAGAATCGCCGTAAGATAACATGAGACATGTATGAAACAAAAACAAAGATATCAATGCAATTGTACCATAAGAAAAGGAAGTTATGCATGTCTAACAATCATCATAATCAAGGACACCTTCCGTACATATAACTACCCGGCCCATTTTGGGACTCGGTCCTCATACTCCGTACATATAACTACCCGGCCCATTCTGGGACTCGGTCCTCATACTCTGTACATATTGTTGACACCCAATTTTGACTCTCCCGTCCAGTCATTAACTATAGAATTACACTAATTTTCAACAATAATTCTAATAATTTTAAATTAATAAAATGCAGCAATAAAACATTAATACATGCATAAATAAGTAATTTAATAATGGCACCGCGTCTTACGTAGAAAATTACGCACTTAGAGTCTCGCGCCCATATTTATTAATTTTAAGCTCTGTCATGATTCTTAATTAAATACATAAAATAAATAATTTAGCAATGACGTCGTGTCAAGTAGCATAGTTGCATTTATTAATACGCGAAGCTATTTCATAACTTATTTTAAATAATAATGCACAATAATAAGATTTTAAATAATAACGCCGCATTCTAAAATATTAAGCACTAATTAAATAGCACGCCCACATTTATAACAATTAGATTAATAAAGCACCTAGATAACTTAATCACAATTTATTAATTTACTTTACCACTAATTAACTAATTAAATAACTAATACCTAATTGATTAACTCCTTAATTCGCCCAGCCCACCTATTACACAAATTTCAAACCAACAATCGCCGCCTACCACGCCTTTATACCTTATCAGAGGCCCACAGCCCTTATAGGCCTAGCAGCCCTCTTCCTCGTCTTCCCCACACCCCTCAGAACAAAACCTCAAACCCTAAGCCTTTCAACCGCCGCACCTCCCTCACCCTCGCACCCCATCGCCGCCAAGACACCAGCACATCCCGAGATTCTCGCCGGAGAATCCGGGCTTTCCTTTATCCACACACACCCAGCCAACGATTTCTTACCATAACTAACCAAATCCCTTCAAATCAGAACCCGTTCGCATCACACAAAATCACTAGCAAATCAATACGAATCAGCACCAATATCGTCCAAAATCCGCCTTTATTTACTTACCAATATTAGAACTCAAACGAGGGCTATATAAGCACATGCAATAGGCATTTATAGGGGGTGGAACACAGAGCAGAGACGGGGAGAAGCACAATACGACAGTAGGGCTTATTAGAGGAGACTCATAGCATCGATTGAGGGCACAGTACGACAGAGCTCAGTGAGGAGAGCAGTCCAATAGCAACAGTACGACAGAGCATCAAGAGTTAGGGGGTTCAGCACCCAGGCCATTATCATCGCACGAATAGGAATTTCGAAACCTTTTCTTTCAATATCAGTCAGAAATCAACAAACAAACTTTGCCCCCCTTTATGCGCATTGCAAAACCAAAACCCGAGCGAGCCGACGACTTGATACGCTGCCCTGGTTCGCTGCTCGGAGAAGGTAATTTATCATCCCTTTCGTATTTGATTTCCTTTGGCGTGAAATGTGTGTTATTGTGACAGATCATGTCTAAGTTTGGTTGGTGTCGACGACTGTCCATATATGCGTGTAGTATGTGTTTCCTGCAACGGTTTATGTCTATTAAGCTGTTTGCTGAACCTGTTTAGTTAAATATTAGCAGCTATTAATGCTCGCGACTATGTCTGATAATGTGATTTAGTTAAAGTTAACAGCTGTTAGTATGTGCGAGACGCGACTATGTTTGTTAATGTGACTTGGCTAATACTAGCATTGATAATGTGTTTGTAGATATGGCTGATAATACCTGACCTCATTGTGTCATTGCTAAGGGGAAGTGTAATCTCTGTCACATCTCACACCGGAAAGATAATAATGCCTTAAGGTTTTAATACCACCGAAGCCTATCCCTAAATCGAATCTGAAAGTGACTAACAAATTGCAAACTGGTTGAACAAACTGGAAACATGTTCGATAATCTGTTTTTATGCCATGTAGGATAGGTTTAGTTTTTAAATCTTTATTAACTTGCTTATAAACTCACGGGTATGAATCTGGGAGTAGCAAAAATGTGAAAGGTGATAGGAAGCAGTGTGTGTATGCAGGCGTATAAGTTTGGACTAAAGATCCAACATCAAGCTCGCTTGTGTTGTTAAAATCGATCATTCCTAATAAGTATCTCATGTTATTTTGGACATGATAAGGCTAGCTAATTCATCATATGATTGATAACCATTCGACCACATTATGTCGCGCTTCAAGTGTCCATCATTAATGCTACCATAAATACACCTCGTTATCACACCGCTTTCCTCTCTTAATTTATAGCCTAGTATGGTGGAATATGTCTAAATTTGGTGTAAATGATTCAAGATAGCTAAGAAGTGCTACCAGATAGTCGTGAATCGTTCTTATTTGCCTTATACACATACTCGAATGTTCCTGCTTACTACGCATGTTTATGTGAAATAAACCCGATCGATCAACCTTGTTCTAAGCATTATACTTGCTTAGAAAATTGCTAAATGATAAATACACTGGATAATCGTATACCTTTGTCTAAATTAGCTATGTCATCATTTACCTCGTATGTAATGGGGTGTTGTTTGGATAGGATATGTCATAACATGCCAAAATTCTTGGAGAATATGTGTTATTTCATTTGGCTAAGTCATCCATTCGAGCTACTCACGTTCCCCGCTTAAAAATTTAAATATGTTAAGATGCTCTCATTTTCCTTCTAAAATAACTGAACATGAGAATGTTGGAATTCTGTCTTTCATTTTATAACTATCCTGTATCTAATCCATCAAGAGTATATATACATATTTCTAACACACATACAAAGATACACAAGAGCTTAATACTACAAAGCAGTTTTTTTAGGCATTCGGTGTGTATTTTGGGTCTGTTTTCTATATTACAACTCCCATATGTGTGTGCTGATTGGCCTTAATTATTGGGTTCGTTGAGGCCCACTGCTTGTCCACACAGTTTCTTATATCTTGCAGCCCATTAATTCAAAATTGTTATGGGCTCAACTGTTATTCCAAATTGCTGGAATAAAAACGATTCAAATATGTCAAATGACGCTTCCTTCGTGTGTCCAGCATCTTTTTGGATTGTTTTAATTATGATATATACAAACGTATATCGTGATATATAACTTGTATGGAAAATATGTTTAATATATTAGGGGTATGCATATATCACTTATGAAGACTGTTCATGAATGATTTTGGGTCTGCCTATTTCTTCCTTGAAAAAAAAAATCTGAAATCAATGATTGGGTTTTATATCACTTTGGGACTAATTGACATTCTTTTAAAGTTTGATAATTGTTAGTTGGGCCTGTTTGCTTTTTCTGTGTTTCATTTCCATTGCCAATAATTGGTTGAATAGTGCTGGAATTTCATTTATTGGGATTTGTCATTTTTTTTGGTTTGCTATGGTTACTAAGGATTAAAATATATACCTGTTAAATTTACCTGAACATTCCACCTATTTGTATCGTTAAATTTTGAGCGTGTACTAATCCTTATCTTTCTTTATTTTTACATGAAATGCATCGGAGCGAAATGAAGAGTCTCATGGCGAGACTCAATACAAGCTACAACAAACGAAGACCCGCATCTTATGTGCTTCATCCTCTCCGCATCATAAACTCCAAACCATAGGCGGAATGACTTCGTCATTTCTTCGAGTCCTTGTTAATTCATATCCTCACCCCATTTATTGTTGTAATTATTTGACTAACGCTACTCTAATTAGTAGGACACCTAGAATAGCTAAACCTTGAATCAATAATTAGAAGATAATTGGGTATTAGAAATTTGGCCTTCCCCTAGTTGTTTATTTAGGATTGTCATGCATATCGGAATATTTTTATCATTGCAAAGAGTAATTAAAACCTAAACCATATTTTTGCATAATTAACAAAGCAAATCCATAAATAACTATCTTTCCCTTTATTTTCCATTGCCAAAAAGAGTATTTTATAAACAACATGAATGCATATTTTGAACTTTATACTATGTCTTATAAATTATGTCATGCCTATTTATCTAGATACATTTTGTCAAAGAAACTGATTCCGGCATTATTACCTTTGCACTATACTATGCAATATATATTTTATCCAATATAGCAAATTCATATGTTCTTTAAGTATCTTATGAACGTATATTTTCATCCAAAAATTAATTCTACTTTATAAAATCATAAACCTTTTATGTCGTCAAAGAACATATTTTCCTTACTTTATATAAAACACTTGCAACATTCTTTTACTTCAAATATTCTTTCTTAAACATGTCTTTCTTAGCATAAATAATTAACTCTAGGTTTGAACGGACAACCGCAAGTTAGCGGATACTTTAGGGTGCCTAACCCCTTCCCTTTAGAATAATAAAGAACCCTTACCCAGAATCTCATTAAGTTTAGCGGACCATTAAATGGAGTTAATGTTTACTTTAAACTAGTTAAACATTTAGGTGTCCTAATTCACCCAAAATAATTAGGTGGCGACTCCGTGAACCCTAGCACCCTTTAGCTTTTAGCACCTTTGGCACTTTAATATTTTAGCATTTAGCCCCTTTTAATATTTTAGCAACCTTTTTTAACATTTAACTCTTTCAACATTTTTATTATTTATTTTCTAACCTCTTTATTAAGCAGGGTAACACTCTAGCACTTTTTTAAGCACTCTTTTAAACATTAGCATTTTATTATTTATTTATTTTCTAACATTTTCACTAGAAGGAGGGTTCGCTTTAAAAAAAAGTCGCGGTCGAAATCGGGCGCGACAGAATGGCGACTCCGCTGGGGATTTAAGGTTCTTAACCATAACAGACCTAGGGTCATTATTTGGCATTATTTTTTTTGCATTTAATTTTGTGTGCTATATTTTGTTTATTTTAATTGCTACCGACATCGCTTTCCTTAAACCGCATTCCGCTCATATTTCTTCCACTGAAAATTCACACAATCACACACTCACACGCCAGTGTGCTTTGCGACCGCAAATTTCTTTCAAACACCCACATTTAAGAGAGTTGGTATTTTGCGGAGAATCCGGCCCAACCGGTGGTCGCGTAGCCTTCTCACTCGAGTTGTCCGCTCGGGAACTCAAGGCCTAGAAAAGCCAAATCTTAGAAACTTAAGATAGAGCTATACCACCCTTTATTTTAGGGCATGCATGCATTTACCTTAGTGCGGTCATCGCATCGACACCACAATTAGGAAGACACCAAACTTGTCGACGGGTTTCTCAACCCAACGACCAACCAGCATATTATGTGTAGTGTGACAATGATAGACAAATCCAAGCCTAATCATGTCATGCTGAAATTGGGAAAAGTGCACCGTCATTTGGTCGCCATTTCCAACAAAAGCATTACAGTTGGACGGCTTGGACAAATCTATCTCGCATATGTGACGTTTAGGCCTACATCTGGCATAAAGGGGTCCCCCACGCATGTTAGGACTCGCTTGCAATGTGTGTGCAACATGTACTTGCTAAATGTTGTTACACTCCTGCCAAATCACGTGTTTTACACTAACACAGTTTGCTACATGTTGCCTAAAGGATTTATCATCTTCCCCAAAGGTCGATTTGTATTTGACTAAGCAATGGCAGAACATCGATATCTCACAAGATCAAAGGCACGGCCCAAATGATACGATCGATTCAAGGACATCCGAAGCGAACGAGCCTAACTCGCTCGTTCCTATAGGCAAAGCAGGGGTCTCAGAAGAGAAAGACAGCATAGATCCGGTCGATCAACTCGCCCAAATACCGCAGCAAATAGCAAACCTGCAGGCCGAAATAAGAAGTCTCAAACATCATCAAGTACTCACATCGCAAATAACCAAAATACCAAAATCCTCCAAATTATTACCAAGACTCTCTCTTACTACATATCCCATTCAGCCAATATACAATGCACCCATATATCCCACACAAATGCCTACCACACTCCAGCCAAACACAAACCAAAGGCCACCACAAACCCACTTTTGCAATGCATACGACAATCCCTTACGATACTCATCCGTGCATGCGCCACAGCCAAATGCCCGTTCACTAAACACCTTCAAACCCCGCATAGGTGCTAAGAGAAAACCAACCAGAACCTATACACCTTTAACCAAACCCATAACCCAAGTGTATGAGAGTCAAAGCCGCAGAATACTCCACCAATTCCCGCAAATATCCCTGTGCCTACTTCCCAGGCACGATAAAACCAAACATCAGTGCATACCACTCCTGTCGGCGGCACGACATCGGAAATTGCTACTCCTCGAGACGTAATCGAGGCGTTGATCAAAGAAGGGTAATTCACCGGGGAGTCCGCCCCAAATCCTCCAAACCACGCCACGCTAACGCGCACCGACAACCTTAGATGAGAATACACTCCGCCTATGCCCACTCCGATCAATCAATCATTTATCCGGCATGCACCACGTAGAAGCCAAAAGAAGATGATATTGATAGCGAGCACGAAGACCTACAAACCATGACGCAGAAGAAGGCGCGATTGGTTGGATTTGCACTTGTTCGTCCGCCAGAGTCTTGATAAGAAAGAACAATTTAGTTTAGCAGAATAATTCAAGACTCATATTTAAGCTTTAATAATGTTCGCCTTTGTTTTGCTTGTAATTGGAACTACGTTAGACCTGATTCCTCAAGTGATACGTAGCGCCACATCGCTTGGCCCCACCTTTAGAAAATCCCAATTTCTCTTTGCTTGTAATGAACTACGCTCGACCGATTCCTCGGGCGGATACGTAGCGCCACACCAAGATCGGTCCCACATTTAGAAATTTTAATTTCACCCCAAAATTTGCTTGTAATGAACTACGCCATGACCGATTCCCTCACGGGATACGTGGCGCCTAAATCGGCTTCGGTCACACCATTAGAAAACCTTCCCTTCGTTCCGAAAATAACAAGAATACACATAACATACAAGCAACTACATTGAGACCCACTTTAGGCCAGACACCCTTTTCAAAACTTGGACAATGTAGGGAACCAGACAGGGATTGCAAGTCCAAACAGGCCAGGCACGCGGATATCAAGGGACAAGGCTGAAGTCAAATACGAATCGACTTCCCAAAACTCACAAATTTTCTTCGAGCGCAGTCTTTTCATATTAATGTAAGAAAGTGCAATAGCCGGCGTAAAATACGCAAAAAGTTTCTTCGCATTAGCGTAAGGTAAAAGCAAAGAAAGGCAGAGGATGACAACAATCCAAAGTCCACAGCAAAAGCAGCAGCAGCAGAAAGGGGCATCAACAATCAGCAGCCAAAGTTCAAAGTTCCACAACAAAACCTAGCGCATCAACTCGGGCATAAAGTCAAATTGGCAACCCACGCATCGCATACAACAAAGGTATCATGGCACTGTCAGCGCTTAGCATGTCCGCAGTAATGACAACATCTCGCATTCATCAAAGCGACGTGACTACATCTCTACCCATAAAATTGCACTTCTCATATGTATTTATCATTTCGCTTAAACAGTATACACTAACTTTTCTCAAGCTTAGCTTGCAGAACATTTATTCTACGAGCAAAGAAGAACACGCCCGCATAACGACGTTATCAAGATTATGTCCAGCGACGACATATATCCGACGGCCATTACCAAAATCGACAATTTTTAAGGACTTCGCCACGAAGGACACCGACAAATATGGTTCCATATGCTCGAAAGATCGACATAAATCGGACAAATTTTAAAAGAGAGTTCGACGGCAAGAATGAGCACCGAGAGTATGGGAGAATATACCGCCGATTTCGGATAAGGATGTTCGCCTGCTTTCATAACATGTCATTATTCAAAAATCGACATAATTTCCTACTAGTATTTTCTCAAGATAGAATATTTTCAACAAATATTTTCGATCGAGACTAAATCGCATGTGGTTATACGGTCCGCATAAGACAACGCTGCAAATATCAAGAGCCAACACAAATCGGCCACCTCCCCGAACTCACAATTTTTCTTCGAGTGAATTTTGCAGTCAACAGAACAAGCGAGGACAATAACATTCCAATACAACATCCACATCTCGCCCATACAACGATTTAACATCTACATATCGCCCATACAACGCATTTAACACCTACATTTCGTCCATACAACGATTTAACACCGTGATTTCGCCCATACAACGATTTAACATCTACATCTCGCCCATACAACGATTTAACATCTCGTGATTTCTCCATACAACGATTTAACATCTACATTTCGCCCATACAACGATTTAACATCTCGTGATTTCGCCCATACAACGCATTTAACATCTACATATCGCCCATACAACGATTTAACATCTACATATCGCCCATACAACGATTTAACATCTCGTGATATCGCCCATACAACGATTTAACATCTCGCATTTCGCCCATACAACGACGTAACATCTCGCATTCGCCCATACAACGATTTAACATCTCAGATCTCGCCCATACAACGATTTAACATCTCGCATCTCGCCCATACAACGCATTTAACATCTCGCATCTCGCCCATACAACGACGAACATCTCGCATCTCGCCCATACAACGATTTAACATCTGCATTTCGCCCATACAACGATTTAACATCTCGTATCTCGCCCATACAACGATTTAACATTCGCATCTCGCCCATACAACGATTTAACATCTCGCATCTCGCCCATACAACGCATTTAACATCTCGTGATTCGCCATACAACGCATTTAACATCTCGCATTTCGCCCATACAACGATTTAACATCTCGTATTTCGCCCATACAACGATTTAACATCTCGATTTCGCCCATACAACGATTTAACATCTCGCATCTCGCCCATACAACGATTTAACATCTCGTATTTCGCCCATACAACGCATTTAACATCTCGATTCGCCCATACAACGATTTAACATCTGATTCGCCCATACAACGCATTTAACATCTCGTATCTCGCCCATACAACGCATTTAACATCTCGCATTCGCCCATACAACGCATTTAACATCTCGCATCTCGCCCATACAACGCATTTAACATCTCGCATTTCGCCCATACAACGATTTAACATCTCGCATTCGCCCATACAACGATTTAACATCTCGTGATTCGCCCATACAACGATTTAACATCTCGCATCTCGCCCATACAACGACGAACATCTACATCTCGCCCATACAACGCATTTAACACTCGCATCTCGCCCATACAACGATTTAACACTCGTGATTTCGGCCCATACAACGATTTAACATCTCGTGATCTAGTCCATACAACGATTTAACATCTCGTGATCTCGCCTATACAACGATTTAACATTCGCATCTCGCTTATACAAGACAAAGATCATCACATCATTTCATTTTATAGTATATATAATTTGACTACAACCACAACACAAAATTTACATTCTTACATTATTTTGTTTTGACAGTTATGCACTAACCGTTTGCTTAAGTCTTAGCATGCAGGAGCAGGAGCACAACGTGGATTTTCTCTACAAATAACCGGCAATTTGTTGGGGACAACCTTCCCAACGAACGGCGTAAGTGGCCTCAAGCGCCGGTCCACTGCTCCACATCACAATAAAACCCAGCACTATAAGCCATAGCAGACACCCTGTGTTCAAGCCCGCTTATTTTATTTTTATTCTTTACACCACACAAATTGTCGCCATAACTCGACACCGACAAATTTGAGTCCGCATTAGCCCACTTCGTGTGTTTTGACCATGTAGCCCAGGTCATCATAACTCGGCACACGTGGACAATTTTTGAGTCCGCATTAGCCCACTTTGGTGTTTTGACCACGGTAGCCCAAAGGTCATCATAACTCGACACCGACAATTTTGAGTCCGCCAAATTGCCTAAATTGCCCAACATTCTAGTTTAGGTCGAGACAAAATTGGCTATGAGTCAACATCTTTGTCCAAGATTCTTCCATCATCTCCATACAAAGAGGACAACCGCTGACACCCAATTTTGACCCTCCCGTCCAGTCATTAACTATAGAATTACACTAATTTTCAACAATAATTCTAATAATTTTAAAATAATAAAATGCAGCAATAAAACATTAATACATGCATAAATAAGTAATTTAATAATGGCACCGCGTCTTACGTAGAAAATTACGCACTTAGAGTCTCGCGCCCATATTTATTAATTTTAAGCCCTGTCATGATTCTTAATTAAATACATAAAATAAATAATTTAGCAATGACGTCGTGTCAAGTAGCATAGTTGCATTTATTAATACGCGAAGCTATTTCATAACTTATTTTAAATAATAATGCACAATAATAAGATTTTAAATAATAACGCCGCATTCTAAAATATTAAGCACTAATTAAATAGCACGCCCGCATTTATAACAATTAGATTAATAAAGCACCTAGATAACTTAATCACAATTTATTAATTTACTTTACCACTAATTAACTAATTAAATAACTAATACCTACTTGATTAACTCCTTAATTCGCCCAGCCCACCTATTACACAACCCAAACCCGCGACCCGTCGCCCCGGCCCACGCCTTTATACCTTATCAGAGGCCCACAACCCTTATAGGCCTAGCAGCCCTCTTCCTCGTCTTCCCCACACCCCTCAGAACAAAACCTCAAACCCTAAGCCTTTCAACCGCCTCACCTCCCTCACCCTCGCACCCCATCGCCGCCAAGACACCAGCACATCCCGAGATTCTCGCCGGAGAATCCGGGCTTTCCTTTATCCACACACACCCATCCAACGATTTCTTACCATAACTAACCAAATACCTTCAATTCAGAACCCGTTCGCATCACACAAAATCAGTAGCAAATCAATACGAATCAGCACCAATATCGTCCAAAATCCGCCTTTATTTACTTACCAATATTAGAACTCAAACGAGGGCTATATAAGCACATGCAATAGGCATTTATAGGGGGTGGAACACAGAGCGTAGACGGAGAAGACAATACGACAAAGAGGCTTATTGTAGGAGACTCATAGCATCGATTGAGGCAAGACGATTTACAGAGCTCAATATGAGAGCAAATCCAATAGCAACAGTACGACAGAGCATCAAGAGTTGTGGTTCAAAGACCTGTGCCATTATCATCGCACGAATAGGAATTTCGAAACCTTTTCTTTCAATATTAGTCAGAAATCAACAAACAAACTTTGCCCCCCTTTATGCGCATTGCAAAACCAAAACCCGAGCGAGCCGACGACTTGATACGCCTCGTTCGCTCGGAGAAGGTAATTTATCATCCCTTTCGTATTTGATTTCCTTTGGCATGAAACGTGTTATCGTGATGCATCATGTCTAAGTTTGGTTGGTATCGACGAATGTCCATATACGCGTGTAGTATGTGTTTCGCAACCGGTTTATGTCTATTAAGTCGCTTGTCAACTCGCTTAGTTAAATATTAGCAGGTATTAATGCCGCGACTATGTCCGGATAACGTGATTTAGTTAAAGTTAACAAGTTAGTATGCGAGACGCGACTATGTTTGTTAACGTGACTTGGCTAATACTAGCATTGATAATGTGTTTGTAGATATGGCCGATAATACCGACTTACTGTGTCATCATGCGGAAGTGTAATCTCTGTCACATCTCACACCGAAAGATAATAATGCCTTAAGGTTTTAATACCACCGGCCTCATCCCTAAATCGAATCAAAGTGACTAACAAATTGCAAACCGTTGAACAAACTGAAACATGTTCGATAACTGCTTTTATGCCATGTAGGATAGGTTTAGTTTTTAAATCTTTATTAACTTGCTTATAAACTCACTGTATGAATGGAGTAGCAAAAATGTGAAAGGTGATAGGAAGCAGTGTGTGTATGCAGGCGTATAAGTTTGGACTAAAGATCCAAATACTTAAGCCTGTCTTGTGTTGTTAAAATCAGATCATTCCTAATAAGTATCTGCCTGTTATTTTGGACATGATAAGGCTAGCTAATTCACCATATGATTGATAACCATTCGACCACATTATGCCGTGCTTCTGAAATGTCCATCATTAATGCGCTCATAAATACACCTATGTGTTACTGTCACCCCCTGTTTCCCTCTTAATTTATAGCCTAGTATGGTGGAATATGTCTAAATTTGGTGTAAATGATTCGGCATAGCTAAGAAGTGCTACCCGTATAGTCAAATAATCGCTCTTATTCGCCTTATACACATATGGAATGTTCCTCGCTTTACTACGCATGTTTACGTGAAATAAACCCGATCAGATCAACCTTGTTCTAAGCATTATACTTGCTTAGAAAATTGCTAAATGATAAATACACCGATAATCGTATACCTTTGTCTAAATTAGCTATGTCATCATTTACCTCGTATGTAATGGGTGTTGTTGATAGATATGTCATAACATGCCAAAATTCTTGGAGAATATGTGTTATTTCATTTGGCTAAGTCATCCATTCGAGCTACCACGTTCCCCGCTTAAAAATTTAAATATGTTAAGATGCTCTCATTTTCCTTCTAAAATAATCGAATAATGAGAATCCGGAATTTCGCTTTCATTTTATAACTATCCTGTATCTAATCCATCAAGAGTATATATACATATTTCTAACACACATACAAAGATACACAAGAGCTTAATACTACAAAGCAGGTTTTTTTTAGGCATTCTGTGTATTTTGGGTCTGCTTTTCTATATTACAACTCCCATACGTGTGTCGATTGGCCTTAATTATCGGGTTCGCTGAGGCCCACCGCTTGTCCACACGCTTATATCTTGCAGCCCATTAATTCAAAATTGTTATGGGCCCAACTGTTATTCCAAATTGCTGGAATAAAAACGATTCAAATATGTCAAATGACGCCCTTCATGTGTCCAAAGATCTTTTGGATTGTTTTAATTATGATATATACAAATGTATATCGTGATATATAACTTGTATGGAAAATATGTTTAATATATTAGGGGTATGCATATATCACTTATGAAGACTGTTCATGAATGATTTTGGGTCTGCCTATTTCTTCCTTGAAAAAAAAAATCTGAAATCAATGATTGGGTTTTATATCACTTTGGGACTAATTGACATTCTTTTAAAGTTTGATAATTGTTAGTTGGGCCTGTTTGCTTTTTCTGTGTTTCATTTCCATTGCCAATAATTGGTTGAATAGTCTTTGGAATTTCATTTATCGATTTGTCATTTTTTTTTGCTATGGTTACTAAGGATTAAAATATATACCGTTAAATTTACGAACATTCCACCTATTTGTATCGTTAAATTTTGAAATGTACTAATCCTTATCTTTCTTTATTTTTACATGAAATGCATCGGAAAAATGAAGAGTCTCATGGCGAGACTCAATACAAGCTACAACAAACGAAGACCCGCATCTTATGTGCTTCATCCTCTCCGCATCATAAATTCCAAACCATAGGCGGAATGACTTCGTCATTTCTTCGAGTCCTTGTTAATTCATATCCTCACCCCATTTATTGTTGTAATTATTTGACTAACGCTACTCTAATTAGTAGGACACCTAGAATAGCTAAACCTTGAATCAATAATTAGAAGATAATTGG
This sequence comes from Przewalskia tangutica, assembly GCA_029844215.1. Taxonomy (NCBI): domain Eukaryota; kingdom Viridiplantae; phylum Streptophyta; class Magnoliopsida; order Solanales; family Solanaceae; genus Przewalskia; species Przewalskia tangutica. The sequence goes on along the minus strand of CM056731.1, from coordinate 36,059,444 downwards.
GTATTAGAAATTTGGCCTTCCCCTAGTTGTTTATTTAGGATTGTCATGCATATCGGAATATTTTTATCATTGCAAAGAGTAATTAAAACCTAAACCATATTTTTGCATAATTAACAAAGCAAATCCATAAATAACTATCTTTCCCTTTATTTTCCATTGCCAAAAAGAGTATTTTATAAACAACATGAATGCATATTTTGAACTTTATACTATGTCTTATAAATTATGTCATGCCTATTTATCTAGATACATTTTGTCAAAGAAACTGATTCCGGCATTATTACCTTTGCACTATACTATGCAATATATATTTTATCCAATATAGCAAATTCATATGTTCTTTAAGTATCTTATGAACGTATATTTTCATCCCAAAATTAATTCTACTTTATAAAATCATAAACCTTTTATGTCGTCAAAGAACATATTTTCCTTACTTTATATAAAACACTTGCAACATTCTTTTACTTCAAATATTCTTTCTTAAACATGCTTTTCTTAGCATAAATAATTAACCCTAGGTTTGAACGGACAACCGCAAGTTAGCGGATCCTTTAGGGTGCCTAACCCCTTCCCTTTAGGATAATAAAGAACCCTTACCCAGAATCTCATTAAGTTTAGCGGACCATTAAATGGAGTTAATGTTTACTTTAAACTAGTTAAACATTTAGGTGTCCTAATTCACCCAAAATAATTAGGTGGCGACTCTGTGAACCCTAGCACCCTTTAGCTTTTAGCACCTTTGGCACTTTAATATTTTAGCATTTAGCCCCTTTTAATATTTTAGCAACCTTTTTTAACATTTAACTCTTTCAACATTTTTATTATTTATTTTCTAACCTCTTTATTAAGCAGGGTAACACTCTAGCACTTTTTTAAGCACTCTTTTAAACATTAGCATTTTATTATTTATTTATTTTCTAACATTTTCACTAGAAGGAGGGTTCGCTTTAAAAAAAAATCGCGGTCGAAATCGGGCGCGACACATATAACTACCCGGCCCATTCTGAAACTCGATCCTCATTTTCCATGAATATATCTACCCGGCCCATTCTGGGACTCGGTCCTCATAACACCATCCATATAACATACAACACAACTTACACAAATAGAATATCATGAGAAACCATATGCAATACAAACCATCATCTAAGACGCCATGAAATAATTTATGCATTTAAATCATCATATAAGACCCAATGGAATAATCATATGCATTTTAAATCATCATATAAGACTCAATGGAATAAGTAAACTAAACTATCCTTTAGAAAATTAAGGCACGATCATATCATGAATCATTATTTTATTAAAACTAGACTTTGAAGGAATCATGTACGTCCGACGTACTTTCATTAAAACCATGCCAAAAGAAAGAAGAAAGGTTTTCACAAAATCATGCCAAAGAATGAAAGGATAGTCTCACATACATTTTGGTCGAACTAGCCAACTCACTATTTAGGATATGTCTCGTCTAGTAATTCAACCTATAATAATGGTAACACGTTCGTCAATTCTTAGGATTACTAGCGTACTTTATATCAAATGACAACTTCATATTTCTATAAAAATTTGGGCAGTATTTCCTCTGTTTATATGCACTTCCACAATTAACCAACAAGCCAATCAGACCAACAACAAGTCATAACTCCAACGTATATTAAAACAGTTCCATCTACTCGATATATATACCCCAATTATCCATCCTTTATCTTTACACTTATGGAATGTATTCAAAGTAGCAATCAAGGTGATTAATACACCTATTTATCATGTTCCCTCAAATAATCCAATCTTCTAGCAAATCCGAGAGTTCAAGAATGCAAAATCACATTTCTATAACTTACTTCCTTTTAGACATGTAGTGGTAATTACCATAACATTTATGCATGTTCATAACTTATATTTTCATCGTCATAATTCTACCAAAACAATCCCTTAAGATTACAACATAACATGTTCAATAATTTCCATGGAATTTAGGCCAACAACAATAAAAATTTCAATTCTTCTCTTAATTTCTTAATATCAAATTTCTTCTTTTATATTCCAACACTTTCCTTTAATAAATCACAACTTAAATCTCAGAATTTCTTTCAATCTTAACATGCAATTAGTAACAAAATAACAACACGACAATCGAATACGACAATTCCAAGATTAGTAACATTAGTCCTAATATCGGCTACAACATTCAAATTCACATGCAATGTCTAAATTCAAGATTTCTTCCTAACACAAGTCCATTACTTCAACTACAACAATATGCAACTTCAATTATAGCATAGAAAAAAGATTTTTCATACCTTAATTTAATCCCCAAAACAGTCCCGATTTTTAGTCATTGTTTCGTCAGGTGAACTTGTAACGTCCATAACTCTCTACTCCGGTGTCCTATCGATGAGCGATTTATTGCATTGGAAACTAGACTCGACGAACTTCATTTTAGGATTTTGAAACACCCAAAAACTCCTAATTTACGAGGATATATATCCCTCCAAAGTTGACTAAAATTCTGCCCAAAATCCCGATTTTTGTCCCAACTTTCATCAAATTCTTGTCCAATTTTGTCACTTCTACAACTCCAAATCGACGTGCATGTATTCTACAATGTTAACCCATCATTCCTACACATTCTTCTTCCCAAAAACTTGTCCAAAACTTGGAAAATTTGAGTCCAAAAACTGGGCAGTTTTCTCGCTCAGTTGTTGCTGGTTTGCCATTGTTTTGTGGTGCAAACATTGGCTTGTACTTTGTGGAAAAATCTAGGCTTGGAAGAAGAAATAAAAAAAAACTCCAATTGCTATGAAAATGGGTGAGATTTTTGGCCAAGGTGTATAGGAGAAGAAGATGAGAAGGAACAATGTTTTGAAATTGAAATGGGAGATAAAAGGGTTTACTAATTTCTTTAAAGCAACAAAAATCTGAAAATTGAAAGTTACACTTAGGTCCCTTAAATATTGTACTTAAGTCCCTCATTGTCTACGTAAATTAAATCAATCCCCCTTGTAATAAATCTTAATCCCACTTCTTTTAATCTTAACACCCGTTTCCTTTAATCCCCGGAAATTTCATAAGGTCTCGTATTTTTCATGTCAGAATTCTTATAATATGTTACTAATCCATAACGGAAATATACAACAATCATTTTCAATTCCCTTGTCACGCTCGTTGTAACAAAAATTTCTGGAATCACATCCTTAAGTATATTAATTTCCTTAATGACGTTCTTAATTGTAGTCTTAAACCTACGAGGTGTAACAGTCTTCTCGAAAAACAACATCGAAATCCTTTTTCAATTGGAAAATATTGAGTGCTAGACAACAGTTGAAACTAGTTCATATAGACATTTGTGGACCAGTTGAAGTCGAATCCCTTGGTGAAAAGAGGTACGTGTTACTATTTGTTGATAATTTTTTAATAAAAAATTAGGTTTATTTCCTAAAGAAATTTTTTGAGGCGTTTGGAAAATTCAAGGAATTTAAAGTGTTAGTTGAAAAACAAAGTGACTTTAGATTATAAATTTTGAGATCGGATAGAGAAGGACCATTTATTTCTAATGAATTTAATGAGTATTGCAAAGCTCATGGAATTAAACGTCAATTGACTGCAAGTTATACACCTCAGCAAAATGGTATAGCAGAGAAAAAAAAATTGAAATGGCTCGTAGCATGTTGAAGGCTAAAAATATGCCAAAATATTTTTGGGTCGAAGCAACTGCTTGTGCTATATATCTGATGAGCAAATGTCCCACTAAGAGTGTTTTAGGAAGAATACCACATGAAGCATGGAGCAGTAACAAATCGAATGTATCAAACTGATGAACAAATGTCCAACTAAGAGCGTTTTGGTAAGAATACCACATGAAGCATGGAGCGATAATAAATCAGATATATCAAACTTATGAGTATTTTGGTATATTGTATATCCTAAATACCGATCAATAAAGAAAGAAACTAGATGATAAAAGTCAAATGTATCTCTTTCTTATCTATAGTAATGTTACAAATGGATATAGGTCTTACAATCCAACCACAAGTGAGGTGATTGTGAGTAGAGATGTCTAATTCATCGAGGATAAACAATTTGTCACGACCCGACCCGACGGGCCGCGACTAGGCGCCCTAATTGGACGCCATTACTAACATGTCATACTTAATCCATTTGATACCAAGATTAATAAAATCCCGGCAGCATAACGCTGCATCTACAACATGTACCCGAATAGACGAGTCGATTCGTCTTTACATAAGGGTACCGCCTCCAGGAGTCACAACTAACCAACACAATATAATAAGCAAGCGCCGCCACCAACATAAGCGGAACATCCCAAACAGAATACGAAAGCATGGCTAAACAAACACGCCTACACTCCTCATAAATCAACCCACGATCGTCTGCACCTGCAGGAGTACAAAAATGACATATGACGGGACAGGACCCCGTCGTGCCCAAGATATACATAAGTCTGAAATATAAGAGTCTGTACCAAAGTGACTGACTCCGGAACAAGGGAGCTCTTTAGCAGCTGGTAGATGTCCTAAATTGGAGGGTCACCTAACCGATCACCTATACCTGCGGGCATTTAACGCACTCGAAGAAAAGGGGTCGATTTAAATAATGTACGCAGTATGTAAAACATGAATTATCAGAAGGAGGATCAGAATCGCCGTAAGATAACATAAGACATATATGAAAAATCAGAGATACCAATGCAACTATACCATATGAAAAGAAAGGCATGCATGTCTAACAATCATCATAATCAAGATCATCTTCGTACATATAACTACCCGGCCCATCCTGGGACTCGGTCCTCATGCTTTATACATATAACTACCCGGACCATTCTGGGACTCGGTACTCATACTGCGTATATATAACTACCCGGCCCATTTTGGGACTCGGTCCTCATATTCTGTACATATAACTACCCAGCCTATTCTGGGACTCGGTCCTCATAACATACAATCACAACTTACACGAGTAGAATATCATGAGGAACCATATGCAATACAAATCATCATCTGAGACTCCATGTAATAATCATATGCCTTTTTAAATCATCATATAAGACTCAATGGAATAAGTAAAATAAATTATCATTTAGAAAATCAAGGCACGATCTCATGAATCATTTTAAAACATCTTTTGGAAAGTCAAAGCAATTATCATATCATATATCATTTTATTAAAACTAAACTTTGAAGGAATCACGTACGTCCGTCGTACTTTCATTAAAATCATGCCAGAAGAAAGAAGAAAGATTTTCACAACATCATGCCAAAGAAGGAAATGATAGTCTCACATACCTTATAGTCGAGCTAACCAACTCACTACTAGAATATGTCTCGTCTAATACTTCAACCTATCATAATAACATTAGGCATGTCAAATCTATGATTCCTAATGCAAGTTAAATTGAATGACGACTTCCTATTCTACAAAAATTTGGGCAGCACTTCCCCTATTTATATGTACATCCACAAATTTCAAACCAAGCCAGCAATATCAACAGCAAGTCATAACTCAAATATATAACCACAAAAATCTCAGATATTCAATTTATGTCATCATAACGTATTCCTTCTCTTTTATTTTTAAGCGATATCACAACTACAACAAACCAGATGATTACTACACTTATTTCTCATGTTAATTCAGTCCTTAGTCCATATTAGAACAATCTTAAAATAATCCATCAACTCTAATGACAACAACAATAACCAAGTTCTATAATTTGTAACATAACACCATTTTTACACTTTACTTCCTTTAAGACATGTATTATTAATTACCATAACTTATATACATGTTCATAGTCAAATTCCCAACATTTAAACTTCACAAAATCAGTCCCTAACTTGACGCGATAATATCCAAAAATTCCAAGTAAGTCTTTGGCCAATATTTACAAAACCAATCATTTTCTTAATTCCTTAGAGTCCAATCTCGTTCCAATAATTCTTTATGAACAATTATAACTTATATGTCGAGATTATCTTCCAATATACATGCCAAGTAGCGACGAATTTCACAACATACTAATCGAATACGACAATTCCAAGATTAGTAACATTAGTCTTAGTATCGGCTACAACATTCAAATTATTCACATGCAATGTCTAAATTCAAGATTTCTTCCTAACACAAGTCCATTACTTCAACTACAACAATATGCTACTTCAATTATATCATAGATAGAAGAATTTTCATACCTTAATTAAATCCCCAAAACAGTCCCGATTTTTAGTCACTGCTTCATGCTCTGCTATTGCTTAGTCAAATACAAATCGACCTTTGGGGAAGGTGATAAATCCTTTTTTAGACAAGATGTAGCAAACTGCGTTAGTGTGATGCACGTGATTTTGCAAAAAGTGTAAAAACATTTAGCAAGTACATGTTTGTCACATTGCAAGTGGGTCCTAACATTTACGGGATCCCTTTATGCCGTAGGTAGCCTAAACGCCACATACGCGAGGTCGTGATGGATTTGTCCAAGTCGCCCAATCATAATGCTTTTGTGGAAATGGCGACCAAACGACGGTGCACTTTTTCCAATTTCAACATGACAAGATTAGGTTTAGATTTGTCCATTATTGTCACGCTACACATAATATCTTTGGTTGGTCGTTGGGTTGAGAAACCCACAACAAGTTTGGTGTCTTCCTAATCAGGTGTCGATGCGAGGACCGACCCACCTAAGGTAAATGCATGCATGCCCTAAAATAAAGGGTGATATAGCTCTATCTTAAGTTTCTAAGATTTGGCTTTTCTGGACGCAAGGTTCCCGAGCGGACAACTCGAGTGAGAAGGCTACGCGACCACCGGTTGGACCGGATTCTCCGCGCAAATACCAACTCTCTTAAATGTGAGTGTTTGAAAGAAATTTGCAGGTGCGCAAAGCACACCCGCGTGTGAGTGTGTGATTGTGTGAATTTTCCATAGCGGAAGAAATATGAGCGGAATGCCAGTTTAAGGAAAGCAGTAAAGCAAATAGCAATCAAAATGAATAAAGCAAATAGCAATCAAAATGAATAAAGCAAAATACAACACGCAAATAATTTAAATGCAAAAGTAATGCCAAATAATAACCCTAGATCTGTTGTGGTTAAGAACCTAAAATCCCCAGCGGAGTCGCCATTCTGTCGCGCCCGATTTCGACCGCGACTTTATTCTAGCGAACTCTGCTTAATAATTATGTTAGAAAATAAATAATAAAATGCTAAATAGTTAAAAATGGTTTAAGAGGGTGTTTAAAGGTTAATTTAAAAAATAAAAGGGTTCGGAAGTCGCCACCTAATTAATTTGGGTGAATTAGGACACCTAAATGTTAATTAGTTTAAAGTAAACATTAACTCCATTTAATGGTCTGCTAAACTTTAATGAGATTCTGGGTAAGAGTTCTTTATTATTCTAAAGGGAAGGGGTTAGGCACCCTAAAGGATCCGCTAACTTGCGGTTGTTCGTTCAAACCTAGGGTTTATTATCTGGTTAAGAGATGTATGTTTTAGGAAAATCATTCAAGTAAAGGATGTGGCAAGTATCTAAAGAATATATTTTGATAACTAAAAGGATTTTCTAATACTCACAAAATATGTAAAGCTAATTATGCATTTATAAGACATTAAATTATTTTATTTGATAAAGTAAAAGAAATGGTAAATTACTATGGTTAAGACTCTTATAAAATCAGTTATGAAATTACCTTTGTAAAAATTTAGTGATAAGAGGGAAATAATAAATTACTCCTATGATGTTTATGAAGAGTTTATGAGAAAATTTGTTTTTTAGAATAAGATGTGAAGGGATATATTAACTACATGACTAAAGCGTAGCTAGGGTTAATTGAATTATTTTAACTTTAGATTTATATGATGATCCTAGAATAAATAAGGAATGAATTCGTCTTTAAACTACCCTTCCAATGTATTCCAGGACTAATAGAGTTAATTATCCTATTAATTACAAGGTTAACAAATAAAATTACAATAACAAATAAAATGAGATAAGGGGTTAAGAGAGTAAGGATTGAAACGGATGACTCCATCCTATTTGTTTTTCTAGGAATTGCAGAAGATTGAAGGATGACTCGCCCTATTTGCCATTGAGTCTCACCACAGACTCTTTGTCTGATGCATTTCATGTAAAATAAAAGAAGATAAGGATTAGTATACACCCAAGTTATATTGACAATGCCGTGAATATTCGCGCGAGTTAAACACATATGTAATTTGATTATGGCAATACGGATAGGTGGCGTGCAACAAGCAAAGGACTTCAAGATGATTCAATTAAAGATTAGGCTTCAAGTATTTAATCACAAATGTAAAATATAATGCAGCCCTAAGCACGCAATTTTCAGTTTCCTTGTTATAAACAGAGGACAATAAACCGCCTGCACTACACTATTTTTAGGTCTCCCATTCATAAAGGACAAGAAAACAATTGGCCATGAATACGGGCGATACATGGACTAAACATGCCACATGTATACGAGACGTATGCACGAATATTTAATTCCTTCATACGGCGAATACGTATTGGCAGATATATCTCATATGCTTTGATATACATCGTTTTAAGTCACATAGAAACCAACAAAGGAAGCGATGGATCATATATGCAAACCCACAATTAACACTTTAGCATACAGAGATGAGATATTCAGGATAATACATGTGATATATGCAGAAGTATACACTGACTCAACCTCAGTATTGTCACGACCCAACCCCGGGGCCGCGATCGTACTTACCGGTACCGTCGTATATGTCGAGAATAGCATGAACATACACAACACATACGCATAAAAGTAACATCACCGCCACGGTAAGGTCGCTTCCATAAAACATACTTAACAAAAGTATAATAGTACAACCGGTTCTTATAGCCCAAAACACATAGGTGCCATGCACTTAAAGATAATAATCGTGGGACAAGGCCCGCCATACCCCGAATATACAAAGTACCTATAGCATCGTGAAATATCCATACCAATAAATAAGCTTCCGAGGAACGAGCTCGACACCGAATAGTGATCCTAGAACGAGGATCCTCAATCGCTTACTTACTGCAGATGAACGCAATGGAAGGGGTCGACACATATGTACCAAGTATGTAAAGCTGGAAAATATCGTAATATGATATCATAAGTCTAAAAGCAAGTGGAGTCATGGAAGACAATAAAATACCTTTTATCAGGCCTTACTAACAATGAGAGTGTCAAGTATATATATATATAATAACGCATAAAATAGGAGGCTCATGATCAAAACAGTGGTACCTCGCCAGTAGTATCAAAAAGACCATCCTACTCGCGGGACTATTTCACCCGCACGGGTCCCGCGACCCGCGTGAGGTACTCATCGCATCTACTGCACTGGCGCACGGGACTATTTCACCCGCATAAGCCCATGGGACTCGCATGAGGTATTCCTCGTCATGGGTAGCAAATCCACGGAATTGGTATAACGATCTTGGGGACTTTCCCTCGGATATACTCTTACCCCAAACAGATGGTATAACGATCTTGGGGTCAGACTCGATATACTCTACACCGAGCAGATGGTATAACGATCTTGGGCTTGCCCGCGGATATACTCTTATATCGTGCAGATGGTATAACGATCTTGGATCCGCCTCGATATACTCTACATCAAGCATGGTATGGCGATCTTGGCCGCCTCGGACATACTCTTACATCAAGGAGGTGGTATGGCGATCTTGGGGCTTGCCGCCGGACATACTCTACCCCTATCTCAAATCACATCATATCATAAGTAAGTTAAGCAAACTTATAACTTCTTTTAGTCTTGTTCATATACTCTCTCATTTTAGTTTATTTAAGGCACTTCATCATATCTTTAAATAAAAGAAAACCGGGAATTTAACCCAAGTACTACATACCTCATCTCTTTCAAAAGTGACTCTTCTTTATACATAAAAGCCTTTGGGCAATTGATGACTTTAAATCAAATTGCCTCTTCATGTAATTATCTCACTTAGAGTAAATCCCTTCTCATTAACCTTTTATGAAGCTAATAAACCAACTTCCCATAAAGTTGTTATATTAACTCTATACTTTAGTAAAATCATACTTTTCCCTTAACCAAGGGATTTATACATTCTTAAAACGAAACAAGTCATTTTATACTCAAAACAAGTAAGAATACTAAATCATGTACGTCTACCGTACTACATAGTTTTATCTATTCATGCTCAAGAGATAGGAAAACTTCACATACCTCTTTGGTCAATCCACTTGCCAAGTCCAAACTACCGCAAGTAATATTTCAACCTATAATAGTCATGATACGTTTTATTAACCTCTAATCTTAATGTAGAACAATCCAAGTTCAAAGTCACTAAATTCTAAGGAAAATCGCAGCATTTCCTTTGTTTCTACTCACTTTGCCACCTTTCTCAAGGCCGAATTTATCATCAAAACACCACCTTTAAGGCTCACTCAATCCAACAATTCAAAGGGACTTCACACCCAAAATTCTGCCCCATAGGTTTACAACAATTCACTTAACAATTCTAAGGTGGTTTTAGGCTATAACATGCTCATAATTTCTTCTTAACCCATTCTTCATATCCAAACCACATTTACTTGCATGCAATGACTCTAAGTGCATTATTTTACTACCACAAGATCTTGCTTTCTAAGCGTGCAACACTAGAACTAAGTTTAAAGGAAGAATGTTACCTTAAAGTTTTAGCCAAAACTTATTCCAAATATTGCTAGCTTCCTTGCCAAGAACACTACCACAACAATGCCAACAAGCTAGCTACAAGCTTCCTTTTCTTGTTCTTAACTTTCAGATTTTTCTAAGGGTTTTTAGAGAGAAGGGAGCGATTTGAGAGAGAGAGAGAGAAGATGAAAGATAGAAAATGTCCAAGTCTTGGTCAATATATTGCATGCAATGAAAATCAGATGGGGACACTTGTCACCTCCCATGGTCTCTTTAAAAACAAAAAACAGATTTTCTACGTTTTGCCGCCCAAATTTCGCCGGCGCGCCGCCACGGCGTGCGACAATAAACCTCCGCAGCCTCTTCGAACTTTGCGCGCTGCCCCGTTGTCCCGGAGCCGCGCTGCAACTTCAGCGACCAAGATTTTAGCGCCGCGTTCGCATCCGCGCCGGCCGCCGCTCTAGTCCAAACGCATTCGTCCGATCACAGACCGAACTTGTAACTCATAACTTTCTACTCCGACGCCCTATCGACGAGCGGTTGGTTGCGTTGGAATCCAGACTCAACGAACTACGCCTAGGCCTTTAAAACGCTTAGGAACTCTCAATGCACCGGGTCATAACCCGCTCAAAGTTGACTAAAACCGTCCGAACGACCTTTAACCCGCCCTTCGGAAATTTTAAGTCTTACATACTTTCGCACGCTTCCATACGTAGGTCGAACTACGGTATAACATTCTCCTTAGAAACATTCGTCCCGAATGTTCCTTCTAAACTTACTCAAATCACAACATCGACATAGACCTCTTAACTATTCATTCAGAAAAGAAGCTCACGAGCCACAACATACGTAAGCGTAAATGCTAAATCAAAACTAACAAGCGAAAGTAGGTTACACGGAGGTATAGGGAATAAGTGAGGATACTTCTTCATCATGTCATCCTCTTCCCACGTCATTTCCTCCTGTTGCTCGCCATAGACCTTGACTAAGCCACGCTCTTCGCTCAAGTCGTCTAACTCGACGATCGAGTATCGCCATGGGACTCTCCTCATACGATAACTCCTCTGCATTACTTGGACATCCCGAACCCGTGCACTCTAGATGGATCACCAATACATTTCCGCAACATGGACACATGAAAAATCGATGCACCGCCCAAATCGGACGGAAGATCTAACTCATGTGCAACCTTGCCTACCCTACGGACAACTGACACTACGATGTACCTTGGGCTAAGCTTCCATTTCTTTCCTAATCTAATCACCCCCTTCATGGTCGATACATTTAGGCAAACCCAATCATCTATCTCAAATTCCAATTGTCTAAGCCGATGATCGTGATACGACTTCGCCGACTCGAGCCGCCAACAACCGCCTCCGGATAAGCTTCACCTTATCCACACTGTGAACTAAGTCCGCCCGACTAATCGACTTCTCCCACCTCGAACCAGCCTATCGGTGACTGCACTTTCTCCGTATAAGGCCTCATGCGCGCCATCTCGAATCCGGAATGGTAGCTATTGTTGTAAGCAAACCTACAAGAGGCAAATGATCCTCCCGTACCACGAAATCAATAACACAAGCCCGCAGATATCCTCGAGTGTCGATAGTGCGCCGGCCCGTCCGTCCGTCACGAGGTGAAACGCCGCATCGAGACTCACCGTGTCCCTAATCCCTTCGAAAGGACCTCCGTGTTAGCCGAGAACCGGCTCTCTATCGATATAATCGACACCGGACCCCGTGCGTCTCACAATCTTCCTAATATATAATCCGCATAGTCCTCACCAAAACGCTGCTCGATCGGAAGAAAATGGGCTGATTTCACACCGTCGACAATCACCCAAATGGAATCATGCTTCCTCCGAGTGGTAGGTAGCCCTATAATAAAATCCATATTTATCACCTCCCACTTCCAAGTCGAATATCAATGGCTCGCAATGACCACCGCTTCGTGCTCAATCTTAACTCACGACAATTCGCACCGTGTTACGAACTCCGCAACGCCCTCTTTAGGCCGCCCCACCAATACACGATTCGAGGTCATGGAACATCTTAGTCGACCGGATGAATAGAATAACGAGCACCGCGTGCCTCGTAATCTTCTCGACGGGTCCTCGCTACATCGGAACACAATCGCCCTCGAACCTTAGCACCCATCAGCGCTACCGCAAATAGACTCTTCTCCTTCTGGAGAGCTGCATCTCGGTACCGTACCAAAATCGGATCCTCATACTGTCGCCTCTTCACCTCCTCGACGATGAAAGACTCGGCAACCTCTATAACCCGAATACCGTCACTAATGTAATCAACCAAACGAACCCCAAGGCTTGCTACCGATGTAACTCTCGGACCATATCCTCTTCTCCGGTCGAACATCGCATGCACTACCCATCGACCGCGACTAAGGCGGCATCCGCAACCACATCGCCTTCCCCGGTGGTATAGAATATCAACATCGTAATCCTTAAGTAGCTCCAACCACCGCCTTCGCCGCAAGTTCACTCCTCGTCAAGATGCATCGAGACTCTTGTGGTCCGTAAATGTCCACATGGACTCCATATAAATAATGTCTCCGCATCTTTAAGGCATGAATCATCACGCTAACTCCAAGTCATGCGTGGGATAGTTCTTCCTATGCTTCCTAAGCCGAGACGCATAAGTTATAACTCGCCGTACGCATCAAAGACGCACTCCAAGCCCGACACTGACGCCACAATAAACCACATATCCATCTAGGCCCTCCGAAGAGTAAGAATCTGGGCGGTCGTCAACTTCTCCTTTAGCAATCAAAACTTTCTCACAAGTATCCGCCCACGAACATAGCCGCTTTCCGAGTCGGCTTAGTCAAAGGTGTGGAAATAGAAGCAAACTTCTACAAACCGCAGATAATAACCTCGCAGGCCCAAAAGTCGCACCTCCGCTTGTAGCTGGTCCGCCAAGTCTTGATCGCTTCAATCTTTGTATCAACCCGAATACCATCGCCCCGATAACATGCCCTAAGAAAGCCATCGACGCCACCGAACTCGTGACTTTGAGAACTTGGCATACAATCACGGTCTCGGAGGACTCTAATACCGTCCTCAAATGATCCAGATGCTTCCCGCCTCGCGCGAATACACCAAGATATCATCAATGAAAACTATAACGAACATATCCAAGAATGGCTCGAACACCCTATTCATCAAATCCATGAATCCTTTGGGCGTTGTCAACCCGAAAGACATCACCCCGAACTCATAGTGCCCATACCGGTCCTGAATGCATCTTTGGGATATCTACCTCTAACTCGTGCACTGATGATAACTGCATCGCAGTCTATCTTGAAAAACACTTTGCACCTCAGAATCGTCAAACAAATCGTCAATCCCGGGAGGATATCTATTCTTGATAGTTACCTTGTTCACCGTCAGAGTCAATACACATACGCAGCTGGCCCCATCCTTCTTCTTTACAAATAACACCGTGCTCCCCGAGAAACACTCGCCTAATAAAGCCTTTCTCCAAAGAAATCTTTCACCGGTCCTTCAACTCTTCACTCGGCGGTGCATCCTCAGATGGCGGAATAGATATCGCCGAGTATCCGCGCCAAATCAATGCAAACTCAATCTCCTTTCGGAGGATACCCTAAGCTCATCCGGAATACATCCGAAACTCTCTAACGGCCGAATCGATCAAGGTCCAGACTCAGCCTCAGTGTCGAATACCCGAACCATATGGTAGATATACCCTTTCCGCACCATCTTCCTAGCCTTGAGGTAAGAAATAAACTTACCCCTCGGCGATGCAGTATTCCCCTTCCACTCGATAACGGCCACGGAAACCGAACCGAACTAATCTCTCTCATACCCACGTTGGCATAGCAAGATGCTAGCCAATCCATACCCATAATCACATCAAAGTCTGTCATATCCAACTCTATCAAGTCGGCTAGAGTCTGACGGCTATCTATAGTCACAGGGCAAGCCTTATACACTCGCTCGCCTACCATCGAATCACCCATCGCGTAGCCACCTCAAAAGGTCTTATGGACTCGCTCTATCCCTATTCTACTGGCAATATGAGGAGATATGTAGGACAAGGTAGAACCTGGATCTATCAAAGCATATACATCACAGCAAGAAACCAATAATGTACGGATTTACATCCGCGACGCCCCGGTCCCGCTGACCGACATAGCATAGATGCGGTTCGAGGACCGCTAGAATCGAACCCCTACCACGACCTGCCGCGCCGCCGCCCATAAGTACCCTCGCCTCCGGCGTCTAACCATCGACGATGAAGATCCAAAGAATGCACCGCTGGCTGAACCGTAAGGCTCCCGCCGCTGGCGACGACAATCCTTCTTCGATGACCTGCGGCCACAAGAGTAACATGATCTCGAACCCATACGCGCACTCGCCGGATGAGATCTACCGCATCGAACGCACCGAGAGGTAGGTGGTCTCGATTAGCGCTGGCTCGCCTCGAAACTCGACGTCTTGGAGCTCGCTCGCTCCCGAATAACCTCGCTGACGGACCTCCGCCGAAAATCGTGAAGGAGCACTCAGTCTTGGCCGGAAGGTGGACCTTAGCTCGCCGAGGCCGCCGCCAAAATCGCCACGAGAACCCGATGTCACGCCTCTGGCCGCCCAAATCTAGCCGATCCTGCTCTCTCGTCTCAATCCGCACGTATGCTCGCATCCCGCAATATCCATCCTCGGAAGAGCCACTCCTAAGCAAGCAGTAATCATGTGACGGTCTAGTCCCATCACGTATCTATGAACCCCGCTCGCCATATCTACAATGGTGTGCATATCCGCCAAGGAGTCAAACTCAGTGTACTCACGATAGTCCTCCCGTCCTGTCTCAAGGTCAAGAACCTATCTACGCGGGCTCTCCTCACCTCAGGAGGCAAGAAGTGGTCTAGGAACGCCTCTGTGAACTCCTCCCAATCAGCTGGAAGAGCATCATCACCCCTAGACAATACCCATGACTCAAACCAGTTCAACGCAATATCGCAGAATCGTAAGCTAGTGTAGCAGACTCACGATGCCCTAAGAACTCGCATGGTCCGTCAGAATCGCCGGACAAACTCTCGCGGATCCTCATCAAATCTCGAACCATAGAACTTCGGTGGGTGACAACTCAGAAATCCGAATCAAGAATCGGCTCTGGGTTGGCCGCCGCCGCTTCTGTCGCCGCCGCCACTATCGCTGGTCGAAGAATCAACTGTTCCCGTAATCTTCGTTCTCGATCGCGAGCCGAGGCTCCGCATCGCGTCGAGCCGCGTCACGCCTCGAACTGCTGAGGCCGGGCGACGACGTGGAACTCACCGCCCTAAACATCATCTCTGGTAAGGACTGGGCCTATGCCCTCGTGACTCTCCGCGTCCCACTAGCAGCACCCTCAGCTGCCTTGCCCTTCTGGGCCACGGTTGCCTTTCCTAGAGGCATAACTGATACATAAAGGGAAAACATCGGGAGATTCAACCTATAACTCACTCTATTGCACGATCTAGAGTGAAAGAATGGAAACCAATCCTAAATATCCTGCGACCTCCCGATTATAGATGTGGTGCACGACACACCGATAATCAAGACTCTACTAGACACTGCGGTGGACACTTTCCGAGGACTAATCGCTCGATACCACTTTTGTCACGACTCCAACCTCGGCGCTGATCGTACTTACCGGTACTTTCGCAGTATATGTCGAGAATAGCAATGAACATACACAAATACATACGCATAAAAGTAACATCACCGCCACCGTAAGGCCGCTTTCCATAAAACATACTTAACAAAAGTATAATAGTACAACCGGTTCTTATAGCCCAAAACACATAGGTGGCCACGCACTTAAAGATAATAATCGCGTGACAAGGCCCCGCCATACCCCGAATATACAAAGTACCTATAGCGTCGTGGAAATATCCATACCGATAAATAAGCTTCCGAGGAATGAGCTTCGACAGGAATAGTGATCCTAAGAACGAGGATCCTCAATTGCTACCCTTACCGCACAGATTGAACGCAGCTCGGAAGGGGTCGATCACATATGTACCAAGTATGTAAAGGCGGGAAAATATTGTAATATGATATCACAAGTCTAAAAGCAATTTGAGTCATGGAAGACAATAAAATACCTTTTACTGTGCCTTACTAACAATGAGAGTGTCAAGTATATATATATATATAATACTGCATAAAATAGGAGGCTCATGATCAAAACAGGGTACCTCGCCCGTAGTATCAAAAAAGACCATCCTACTCGCGGGACTATTTCACCCGCACGGGTCCCGCGACCCGCATGAGGTACTCCTCGATCGGTGCACTGCAGGCGTGGGACTATTTCACCCGCATAAGCCCATAGGGACTCGCATGAGGTATTCCTCTCATCATGGGTAGCAAATCCACTGAACAGGTGGTATAACGATCTTGGGGACTTTCCCCTAAGATATACTCTTACCCTGAAACAGATGGTATAACGATCTTGGGTCAGACCTCGGATATACTCTACACCGGAGCGGATGGTATAACGATCTGGGGCTTGCCCGCGATATACTCTTATATCGTGCAGATGGTATAACGATCTTGGATCCGCCTCGATATACTCTTACATCAAGCGGATGGTATGGCGATCTTGGGCCGCCCTCGCATACTCTTACACCGGGAGGTGGTATGACGATCTTGGGCTTCGCCGACATACTCTTACCCTATCTCAAATCATCATATCATAAGTAAGTTAAGCAAACTTATAACTTCTTTTAGTCTTGTTCATATACTCTCATTTTAGTTTATTTAAGGCACTTCATCATATCTTTAAATAAAAGAAAACCGGGAATTTAACCCAAGTACTACATACCTCATCTCTTTCAAAAGTGACTCTTCTTTATACATAAAAGCCTTTGGGCAATTGATGACTTTAAATCAAATTGCCTCTTCATGTAATTATCTCACTTAGAGTAAATCCCTTCTCATTAACCTTTTATGAAGCTAATAAACCAACTTCCCATAAAGTTGTTATATTAACTCTATACTTTAGTAAAATCATACTTTTCCCTTAACCAAGGGATTTATACATTCTTAAAACGAAACAAGTCATTTTATACTCAAAACAAGTAAGAATACTAAATCATGACGCTCACCGCACTACATAGTTTTATCTATTCATGCTCAAGAGATAGGAAAACTTCACATACCTCTTTGGTCAATCCACTTGCCAAGTCCAAACTACCGCAAGTAATATTTCAACCTATAATAGTCATGATACGTTTTATTAACCTCTAATCTTAATGTAGAACAATCCAAGTTCAAAGTCACTAAATTCTAAGGAAAATTGGGCAGCATTTCCTTTGTTTCTACTCACTTTGCCACCTTTCTCAAGGCCGAATTTATCATCAAAACACCACCTTTAAGGCTCACTCAATCCAACAATTCAAAGGGACTTCACACCCAAAATTCTGCCCCATAGGTTTACAACAATTCACTTAACAATTCTAAGGTGGTTTTAGGCTACAACATGCTCATAATTTCTTCTTAACCCATTCTTCAGTTCCAAACCACATTTACTTGCATGCAATGACTCTAAGTGCATTATTTTACTACCACAAGATCTTGCTTTCTAAGCATGCAACACTAGAACTAAGTTTAAAGGAAAAAATGTTACCTTAAAGTTTTAGCCAAAACTTATTCCAAATATTGCTAGCTTCCTTGCCAAGAACACTACCACAACAATGCCAACAAGCTAGCTACAAGCTTCCTTTTCTTGTTCTTAACTTTCAGATTTTTTCTAAGGGTTTTTAGAGAAGGAAGCAATTTGAGAGATAGAGAGAGAAGATGAAAGATAGAAAATGTCCAAGTCTTGGTCAATATATTGCATGCAACAGAAAATCAGATGGGGGGGGACACTTGTCACCCTCCCATGGTCTCTTTTAAAACAAAAATCAGATTTTCTAAGTTTTTCCGCCCAAATTTCCCGACTCGGCACATGGCTCACACGGCCATACAAAACCTCAGAGCCTCTTCGAACTTTCGCGCCGCGCTTGTCCCGGAAGCCGCTGCAACTTCAGCGACCTCGATTTAGGCGCCGCGCCTCGCATCCGGCGCCGCTCGCCGCTCTAGTCCAAACGCATTTCCCGATCACGCCGAACTTGTAACTCTCATAACTTTCTACTCCGACGCCCTATCGGCGAGCGGTTGGTTGCGTTGGAATCGACTCAACGAACTACGCCTGGCCTTTAAAACGCTTAGGAACTCTCAATGCACCGTCATAACCCGCCTCAAAGTTGACTAAAACCGTCCGAACGACTCACAACCTGTCCTTCGGAAATTTTAAGTCTTACATACTTTCGTACGTTTCCATACGTAGGGTCAGAACTACGGGGTATAACAAGTATACAACTGGTAGCCATTGAAATATCCAAGACATACACGTATACCCCTCGTCATAATCTGATACCCATCCATCAAACTTATTACATTTTTTTATCATTAATCAACATATCGCACTAAGTATAAATTTAATTAACAATTCAAGTAAGAATATCCATGGATTAAAGTCATTCAACAACAGATTTAGGCATTAATGAAGGCCTCGACCTGAATGAACCAAGCCAACACACATTCAACATCGAACATACAAAATTTTTAATTCCAGATTCATATGTTTACAGACAGGGATTCGAACACCATTTAACACATATTAAACACACTTGAATACGAGACTAACAGTTCTAAAACTGAACTATAACTTAAACTAAATGATGTTTGTCACAGAATTGATTCATAAGAAACACAACCGAAATTAGCGAGTAGAACTGAAAGGAAATGGATTTACCTTCTCCTGACAAATGACCGGCAACAGATCAAGTCGTCGGTCCACTCGACGGGTTTTGGGTTTGCGATGCGAATAGAAGGGAGAGATTTAGTTGTTGGTTTCTTTGCTGGAACTAAGAAAGGGATTCAAACCTCCTGTTCTTATGAAAACTAAAGGTCTGGGTGCTGTGTTACCCTGTGTTCTTCGAATAAACTCTCGTGCTCTGCCCGTGTTCTTAACTCGCTCCCCTCTCTTGCATGTGTATTTGAATGATTTATATAGCCTCCATTTCGGGTTCTAATGTTGGTAAGTTATTGGTACTGATTTTAGACGATTTGATTGAGATTCTTCAGTGTTGATTTTGGTAAGGTTTGATTTCTGAAGTTTCGGTTATGGCAAGTTACCATTTTCATATTCTGAGTTTTACCGAAATTGATAAGGGAAGGTTTTTTTATGGTAAGAGGGGGAAGATTGCGATTCTCAAAGAGAATCTCGCCAGAGGTGAGTTAAAGCGTCGACGCGGGAGAGGGTAGTGGGATTAGGGTTCTTAGGTCTTACGAAGTGGGCGATGGAAGGAGGTTCAATGAGGATGAATTAAAGGGAGTGGGTTATGGGCTTAGGGAAAATGGGCTGCGGGAAAGAGGAAAGGGGAAAGGGGAGGAAAATAAAATGGGCTGAAGGGACAAGGCAGTTGTGGGATGTGGGTAAAGGAATAGTGGGCTGGGTAATTATTTAATTAAGGGATGGGAATTGGGTTAGCTAAATTGGGTATTTAATTTAAGTGGGTTATTAGTTTAGTAGTTAATTAGTAGAATTTAATTTAGGTAGAGTTTTAATTGTTAGTTTAGTGGTAAATCAGATTAATAAATTGTGATTAAATTATTTAGGTGCTTTATTAGGCTAAATAATAAATGCAAGTGTGCTATTTAATTAGTGTTTAATGTTTATAATGTGATGTCGTTATTAAGACTTATTAAATAAAAATTAGGACTTCTTAATTCTTTTATGACTGCTACTATTAAAACGCGTGTGTTAGATTATTATTTTATGTATTTATTATTTATTATTAAATTGTTTATTTATGTCTGTATTAATGTTTTATCGCTGCATTTTATTATTATAAAATTGTTTTAAAATTAGTGTAATTTTATAGTTAATGACTGGACGGGAGGGTCAAAATTGGGTGTCAACAGTAACGTCCATAACTCTCTACTCATGTGTCATATCGACGAGTGGTTTGTTGATTTGGAAACTAGACTCGACGAACTTCATTTTAGGCTTTTGAAATACCCCAAAACCCCCTAATACACGAGGAGATATACCCCTCCAAAGTTGAATAAAATTATGCCCAGCAGTCCCAATTTTGCCACTATTTTCGCTCCAATTTTTGGCTTCAATTTCACACTTCTTCAATTCCAAATCGACATGCAACTGTTGACACTCAATTTTGACCCTCTCGTCCAACCATTAACTATAAAGTTACACTAATTTTCAAAATAATTTCTAATAATTTTATAATAATAAAATGCAACAAGAAAACATTAATACATGCATAAATAAGCGATTTAATAATGATATCGCATTTTACGTAGAGTATTAAACACACTTTGAGTCTCGCGCCCGCATTTATCAATTTTAAGCCCTATTCTATTTCCATTAGTTCTTAATAATTTTATTAATAAATACATAAATCAATAATCTAGCAATAACGTCGCATCATACATTCCTTAAAATTATATCAACATTTATTAACACGCAAGACAATTTCATAATTTTTTTTTTTGTAAATTAAACTTCTATTACACTAATTTTAGTCTAACACATGTATTTTAATAATAGCGTCGCATTTATGAAACATTAAGCAATCCTTAAATATCATATCCACATTTAGCATCTTAATAATATCATAAATAATTTAAAATCTTTATTTCCCACTAAAAAAAACCTACTAATTAATAAAGCACCTAAAACTAATTAAAACTCTACCTAAAACTCACCACACCCACAACCCATAAACCCTCCAGCCCAATCGACCAACCCACTGACCCGGCCCAACACTAGCCTATAATTCCCAAAGCCCAAACCATATCCCCATTTCTTATCTCCTCAGCCCCTAACCGACCCAGCCCATTTTTCCCTTTTTCCCTCTTAACCAGAACACCCCCCCCCCCCCCCCCCACAAATCGCTCACCCCTTCCAACGTTCCAAATCAGAAAAAATCCACCAGCTCCCATCACCCCCAAATTCGCTGCCATACCCATACCTCTGTCCCAACCAACTCCTCTTTGTCACCCGACACACGCCCATGCCCTGCATTCCCTTAAATCCAACATTTTTGAATCAACAAATCGTCCAAAAAATCAGGCCTCCAACAACTATTTTTCGGATTCAAACTCTTGTTTTCCACCTATAAAAACCCCATTTATTCTACATGAAAGGGGGGTCCGATTTTCTACTCTTGCTTTCACATATAATCTTCTATTTACATCTCTTTTATTCCTAGTATTGATTCAGAAAATCTGGGGAAAAAAACATTCAAGCTTTGTTTTCTTCATTCGCACCCACATACATATTCTTCGAGTAGAATCGACGAGTCGAAACGCGCCTCGGTTCGTTGTCCGGAGAAGGTAAATTTAATTTACTCTCGATTCTAGTCCATTTTGTGTTCTATATGTTTTCTGCCTATTTTTGAATGTCTGTCAACTATGTGTTAGTTAATGTGACATTATTAGGTTTGTTAATACTTAGAGATTATGGTTCAGTTCTGATTAGTCGATGGAGTTTCTAAAATACGATTTGTGGCTTATTTATGCGTGTTAATGCTATATGATTAAGAAACATCGTATGGCAAGTGGCTACTGTTTAGATGTTCAGTTTGAATCAGTTAGCTATCAACTAGCTCAGACTCTTTTATCTATCGAATGTAGTATGAATTCATAAGGAACTAATGTTTGCCTACGGAGCTTGATGTTGACCAATTAATGGCTTCATAGTTGCTTTTGTAATTTGTCCAGCTGAATGAGTAGTGTCTAAACAGTTTTGGCTTAAGTCTTAATTTTCTTGTTTATAAACATGTGTGCATGAGTTAGGGCAGTAAATGTTGATAAGAAGTTGTGTGCATATGTTGGATTTCAAATATTATCAATCAGTTGTAGCATGAGAATGTTTAGTTCTGAATCCTTATTAATATGCATCGGAAATCTGTTTTTGAGCTTAGGATTAAGGACAATTGCTTAAGTGGTTTTGTTCATCTATATATCCTAAAAATATGTTTTCTTGAACTACCTGTCCATTTGTTTTTATCTGTCTAACTGCTAAGTATATATATATGATAGTATGTAACAACTTCTAAGTCAATCATGACCAGTTCCCCTGCTTAATGAAACTTTGCCAGCCTACATGAACCTTATCCCATATTTTGAACCATAAAAGAAACACACAGTAGCTGATGCTCTTGCTCTGTCTCTGTTATGTAAATCTGAGACTGGTGGGGATATTCTATGCATCTTGACCTGAGTAAAATGAGTCTAGCAATTAAGGTACTATTTGTGTTTGTATGTTAAATGAGAAGTAGCCATCCCTATTGCATGATCATGCTGGAATTGCTAGGATCAAGACCACTTAGTTTAATAGCTTAGTTTAAAATAGGATCTGGAACTTGAGTTTGGATGTTTGGTATTCGTTTAACCTGATATTTGCTAGACTAATCTCATGGTAGTCCTAAGTTAAGATGTTTATTTTTCTGAGATCAGTGCAGAATACTACCATGTATATTTGATGAATCAATTGATGTTATATTGTATCGTGCCTGCCTATTTTATGGATAGTCTAGAAACAAACGTGCTTGTCTGCCATGTCTAGCTGTCATACTATATCTCAAGCTACTTTCTTCTTTTAAAATCAAGAACCTGCAAGTTTCTAGTATGTTGTGATCCAGCCCGCGATTAAGAATGAGCCTTGTATATGCTTGTCTTAATTTCTGCACATTATACAATCACATTTGACTCCAAATTTGAGTACAAACTTACTCTGTTGGGCCTCTGATTAGCTTCTACCTCATACTTGAACTTTTCTTGGTTATGAGTTACTGGTTGGCATGATTTGTAATTGGTTCAGTGACCACACCAAGTATGACACACCATCTTTGAGTTTGTCACCTGCAATATCATTTTAGAAACTGCTTTGATTTTATTTGTGACAACCAGGGAATGAGCAGGATTTAAATTTGACCTATGGAAACTGAATTCTCTTTGTTCATGCCTGTCAAATAATTTTCTCTTTAAATGTTGGTTGGATCACATGGATTTGTTATTAGCAGTGTCTTTAAATGATTCTGTTGTACAATGTCTATTAATAATTTGGACATTTTATGTTAAATCTCTGTTATTGCTATCCCCGAAAATATCATATATAGGCTCAGTATTTCATGTACACTAGTTTATATATATGTTTGAATATGGGCAAAGATGGATCATTACATATGCATAAATATGGATGTCTTGGTTTTCCTCTTCACTTTACAATCTGCTTGGTACACTTCTCTGCGTATTATGCTTCATTGGGCCTGCCATACACCTTGGACTGATCTGTTCTTTCTTTCAAAATCTGGAAATTTCACATTGTTGGGCCGTTTTGATTTTTAAGGCCCAATTCCTATTAAAACTGTTTTTGGCCTGTTTTCTTTCAAATTGCTGAAATAAAATGATTCAAAATCCTATGTCAATCTTTATTTGTTATTTGATGATTCCGATGTATACTAATCCTTTTCTTTTCTTGTTTTTCCACATGACATGCATCGGGAGGGACAAAGAGTCTCGTTATGAGACTCATCATGACTTTGTCAAGCAAAGGATTCACATCCACACTTCTCGCATTCTTTGGTCTCGGAACCTTAAAATAAACAGGGCGGAATGATATCGTCATCCGTCCTCGTCATCGCCCTTAATTCCTTCATTCTGCCACTTTAATTTATTATAATTTAATTATTTGTACTTGCATAATTATTGAATTGCTTAGAATGGGTAGACTTAGAATTAATAAAAGTTAGAATTAAAATCGGAAACCGCTAGTTCACTTATTTTAGGCCCGTCATCCATATTTCCAAAACGGTAGTTTTATTTATTTTAGGCTCGTCGCCTATATTTTCAAAACACTAGTTTATTTTGTACTATATCTACTTTGGCATAAAACAAAATCATGTTCTATCAAAACTCAATTCTCATAATCATTTTATCATGCTTTATCAAAACTAAATATATGTCATTTTACACAAAATTGCTTTGTGTATATTTCTAAACGCACCTTTTAAAATTAACTCTTTGCAACATCCTTTTATTAAAACCGCATATATTCAAAACATATGTTTTCTAAAGCATGATATTAAGCCCAAGTTTGATCGAAGAACCGCAAGTTAACGGATCCTGAAGGGTGCTTAATCCCTTCTCTTTAGGATAATAAAGAGCCCTTACCTAGAATCTCACATTGTTTCACAGACCTTAAAAAATGGAGATCATTCGTAGTATTTTATGCTACATTTTTAGTGTCCTAATTCACTATAATAATTAGGTGGCGACTCCTTTAATAAATTTAGGAATCAACCATACGTAGTACTCCCGTTTTCAACTCCGGTTAAAATGGGGGTGTTACAGCAACAATTAAATAATGTTACTCCATCATCCTATGTTTTCTTCCAACAATTTTCGTCCAAAAACTTGGGATGTAAACCGATTCTGCGTTGCTTCTTTTTTGTTTTTTTTGTTTTTGTTTTTGTTGCAAATTTGGCTTCTAAACTTAGATGAAGAATGATTTAATCTAGGAAAGGAATTAAAAGAAAAGAGCTTCAATTTGGCATGGCAATGGGTGTGGTTTCGATTGAAGAGGGTAAGGGAATGTGATGAGTGTGTTCTTGAAGATGAAAATGGGAATTGAGAATGTAAAAAGGGACTTAAGGTTAAAAATCTGAAAACTTTAATACACTTTAGTCCCCTTCTTAAATTGTCTACTTAAATAACCCTTCAAGTAATAGTTAAAGCTTTTAGACTCCACTTCTTTTAACTCCCGAAAATTTCATAAGGTCTCGTATACTCACTGTCGCAATTCTAACACTAATCCATAACGGAAATATACAATTATTATTACAAATTCCATTGACACACTCGTTGTAACCCAAAATCTTTTCGGAATCACATCCTTCATATTCTAACTCCCGGATTAGCTTATATAAATATGATTTATATCCAATATTCGAATCTTACCTCTTAATGACGTTCTTAATTATCGTCTTAACTTACGAGGTGTAACATCCTTCCCCTCTTAGAAACATTCGTCCTCGAATGTTCATCATAGGTCTCGTGCTAGAAATATTTCGGCAGAGTCTCCTTTATAACTATGCATATCCACCTATATCCAGCAAACCAACAGATGTCACACAGGGCCACAATATACATCACATATATCATTCACCAAATAATAGTTAAGTAAGAAAATTAAATTACCCGTGGATATTCAACTGAATCTCATGTAACACCTTAAACAAAGTTAAAGAGCCTTCATGAGGTACTATATTCCTTCATTTCCAAATTTTCGAGAATATTCTAGCTGGTACTATCTTGTACACTTGCTTCAATTTGTAATGGCATGTGAGACAATGTCGTCCGGTAGATACTACCCTAGCCTTGACAAATTTTATCAATCCCCACGTAGCAGTTCTTTGACATCTTCCACTCTTCCTTGAAAACTCTGATAGTATTACATCGTGTAATGTTTCCAATTTGGTACGATTATCAATTCAAACCACTCTGTGTTTCCCACCAAATTCCTTGTTTAATGTTATCCCTTACCTCAAGAATCATTTTCAAGACCGGAGAACCATTTTTTCATTGCACATATATTCCGCTCCTCATTAACTTTTGTTGATACAAAAGCTCCTTCAACCTATTCTTTAGTAGTAAGAGTTGTTTTTTATTCTTCCATCAATTGTGGGTCCTCGATGAGTTGTTCTACTTCTACCACCTTACCATTGTTGTCTTCCTTATTTTATTTATTACCATATCCTTTCCCAGTATCTCTCTGTCTCATTATTATTATTTGTCTTCTCAAATGACATTTGTTCTATCCTCCTGTTGGACTTATTAACTCAGTTGTATATTTGGCTGCATCAACATTTGTCACTTCGGCTACACCATACTGAATATTTATTATCATTTCGTTTGAATTCATCTATATCTTTGTACCTCTCTTATCTGTTTTCCACCCTTCTATTATTGTCGGTAGAAATTCAGGATTCAACCTTCACCTATTAAAGTATCTGAACTTATACTGAGTCTTTATGCCTACCTCTCACCCAATTAACCCAATAGAATGTTCATATAGACCTGGTTTCATGAAAGGCACCTTAGAAGCATGTAGGTTATCAACTCATTTTTTATTAGTAAGTGCTGATATACACCCTGCATGCCACTCATTTCACCATAATCCGCTACATACTGCTTAAAATCTCTTATCTCAGTCTTAGCGACATGATACTTCACTCTTCCATTCCACTTTTAATACCCAGTTGAAATCACTCATTATTGCCTATGGTCCTCAGATTCCGCCATGTAATCTTCCAATATCTATCCACATTTTTCTTTTAAGAGCTACATCATTAAATGCATACACCAAGGTCATATGGAAACTTTTCTGTGTACCCCTATGTGTTACCCCGCAGTATGTCAATTATTCTGTACAACTTAATATCTACCTCATAGAGATGAGGCTTCCACAATAACCATATTCCTCCATTTTGGATGCTCAGTAAGATTAGTACACAGAAGATCACCCACTACGCAAATTAAGCGAGGTATTATGAGCTTCTTCCTTTTTTAACATTTGGTTCCAAGAGACCAAATAATCCCATCTTAGCATTCTGCGTGAACTAATGCATTGAAACTGTGCACAAATACATACCTTGGTTACCAATCCTTCAAATAACTTCTTAACTGAAAATATGAATTTCAGAGGTTACGATATTTAAAATGCTTGACACAACTATACACTAATAGGATGCTCATCATTCCCAAATTCTAAGTCATTTGCGAAAGAAACTCAACTAATCCCTATGTCCAATACTTCCCAACATTCGGTCCAAAGTAAGAAAAAAATGCTTTCATTGTTTTATATCAATCTTATTATTCCAGAAGTAATAGCCCCTTCTTATTCTTACATGGGAGCAATATCCTCTCGCAGTTTCCTACCTTCACCTAGTCCAACAACATGGTATACCATAAAACAGTCACAGATTCTAACAATTAGCGCTCAAAATTTAATTAGAGGTATGAAGGAGAAAAGAACATGCAAGCTTCATTTTCTATCTTTGGAAGGAAAAGTTCAATCTCTGTAACTATAGAGCAGATAACGTAGCATAACGGGGTATCAATTCGTAAGATAGAGACTACTGCAATTCATCTCACAAGTCGACACTTCATTCATGGTCTGAAAGGGATCTCTTCACTACTCGTAATTATAAACAACTTCATTTCTTTTAACACTTGTTCACTCATTTCTTACTTGTCGTACTTTCCATAATTCCAACACATTCTAGTATACATACGTAATCTTGGACATTGCTCCTGGTTATAATCCCTGATGATATCATCCCTTAAGTGATGAATTGTTAAATTATTTTCTTATTTGGTACGTAAAAGATACTAAAGAGTTACCTTACCTGACGTTGACCTAGTATCTCCTAACCTGGTCATCATACATCTATTCAAACTCTGATTTTCCTTCCGAGCCACTGTCGATGTCTTTCGAGACATAGCTGCAACCACAATAATTATTAGGAAGAGAGGGGGGGGGGGGGGGAAGATTATCCTAATGACATAGCTCTATTGCACGATCTATGAGATGAAAGAGTAGAAATCAATCCTAAATGCCCGGTAGCCTCATGTGTATAAGTATAGTGCACAACATACCCATACACAAGACTCTACTAGACACGGTCTGTAGATATTCCGAGGACTAACTGCTCTGATACCACTTTTTGTCACGACCCGACCCGACGGGCCGCGACTTGTCGCCCTAATTGGACGTCATTATTGACATGTCATACTTAATCCATTTGATACCAAGATTAATAAATTCGGCAAAGATAACGCATCTACAACATGTACCGAATAGACGAGTTAGTCGATCGCCTTTACATAAGGCGCCGCCTGCATTGAGTCACAACTAACCAACACAATATAATAAGCAAGCCGGCCGCCACCAACATAAGTGGAACATCCCAAACAAATACGAAAGCATGGCTAAACAAACACGCCTACACTCTCATAAATCAACTCACGATCGCTTCATGCACTTAGGAGTACAAAATAACATGTGACGACAGACCCCGCCGTGCCCAAGATATACCTAAGTCTCAAATATAAGAGTTCAGACTCAGTTGATCGCTCCGAACAAGAGGAGCTCTTTAGCGGTGGTAGATGTCCTAAATCGAGGTCACCTAACCGATCACCTATACTGCGGCATTTAACGCACTCAAGAAAGGGGTTCGATTTAAATAATGTGATCGAGTATGTAAACATGAATTATCAGAAGGAGGATTGTAATCGCCGTAAGATAACATAAGACATATATGAAAAATCAGAGATACCAATGCAACAATACCATATGAAAAGAAAGGAATGCATGTATAACAATCATCATAATAAAGATCATCTTCAGACATATAACTACCCTACCATCCCGACTCGGCCTCATGCTTTATACATATAACTACCGGACCATTCTGGGACTCCTGTGACTCATCACGTATATATAACTACCCGCCCATTTTGGGACTCGGCCTCATATTCTCAGACATATAACTACCCAATTTATTCTGGGACTCGGTCCTCATAACATACAATCACAACTTACACGAGTAGAATATCATGAGGAACCATATGCAATACAAATCATCATCTGAGACTCCATGTAATAATCATATGCCTTTTTAAATCATCATATAAGACTCAATGGAATAAGTAAAATAAATTATCATTTAGAAAATCAAGGCACGATCTCATGAATCATTTTAAAACATCTTTTGGAAAGTCAAAGCAATTATCATATCATATATCATTTTATTAAAACTAAACTTTGAAGGAATCACGTACGTCCGCCGTACTTTCATTAAAATCATGCTAGAAGAAAGAAGAAAGATTTTCACAACATCATGCCAAAGAAGGAAATGATAGTCTCACATACCTTATAGTCGAGCTAACCAACTAACTACTAGAATATGTCTCGTCTAATACTTCAACCTATCATAATAACATTAGGCATGTCAACTCTATGATTCCTAACGCAAGTTAAATTGAATGACGACTTCCTATTCTACAAAAAATTGGACAACGCTTCCCCTGTTTATATGTACATCCACAAATTTCAAACCAAGCCAGCAATATCAACAGCAAGTCATAACTCAAATATATAACCATAAAAATCTCAGATATTCCATTTATGTCATCATAACGTATTCCTTCTCTTTTATTTTTAAGCGATATCACAACTACAACAAACCAGATGATTACTACACCTATTTCTCATGTTAATTCAGTCCTTAGTCCATATTAGAACAATCTTAAAATAATCCATCAACTCTAATGACAACAACAATAACCAAGTTCTATAATTTGTAACATAACACCCTTTTTACACTTTACTTCCTTTAAGACATGTATTAGTAATTACCATAACTTATATACATGTTCATAGTCAAATTCCCAACATTTAAACTTCACAAAATCAGTCCCTAACTTGACGCGATAATATCCAAAAATTCCAAGTAAGTCTTTGGCCAATATTTACAAAACCAATCATTTTCTTAATTCCTTAGAGTCCAATCTTGTTCTAATAATTCTTTATGAACAATTATAACTTATATGTCGAGATTCTCTTCCAATATCAACATGCCAAGTAGCGACGAATTTCACAACACAATAATCGAATACGACAATTTCAAGATTAGTAACATTAGTCCTAGTATCGGCTACAACATTCAAATTATTCACATGCAATGTCTAAATTCAAGATTTCTACCTAACACAAGTCCATTACTTCAACTACAACAATATGCAACTTCAATTATATCATAGATTGAAGAATTTTCATACCTTAATTAAATCCCCAAAACAATCCCGATTTTTAGTCACTACTTCGTCAGTTGAACTTGTAACGTCCATAACTCTCTACTCCGGTGTCATATCGATGAGTGGTTTGTTGCTTTGGAAACTAGACTCGATGAAATTTATTTTAGGCTTTTGAAACACCCCAAACCCCCTAATACACAAGGAGATATACCCCTCCAAAGTTGAATAAAATTCTGCCCAGCAATCCCGATTTTGCCACTGTTTTCGCTCCAATTTTTGGCTTCAATTTCACACTTCTTCAATTCCAAATCGACATGCAACAATTCAATAATGTTACTCCACCATCCTATGTTTTCTTCCAACAATTTTCGTCCAAAAGTTTGGACAGAAACTGCCCAGTTTATGCGTTGCCACTACCTTTTTTTGTTTTGTTTTTTGTTGTTGCAAATTTGGCTTCTAAACTTAGATGAAGAATGATTTAATCTAGGAAAGGAATTAAAAGAAAAGAACTTCAATTTGGCATGGCAATGGGTGTGGTTTCGATTGAAGATGAGAAGGGAAGGTGATGGGTGTGTTCTTGAATATGAAAATGGGAATTGAGAATGTAAAAAAGGTCTTAAGGTTAAAAATCTGAAAACTTTAATACACTTTAGTCCCCTTCTTAAATTGTCTACGTAAATAACCCTTCAAGTAATAGTTAAAGCTTTTAGACTCCACTTCTTTTAATTTCCGGAAATTTCATAAGGTCTCGTATACTCACTGTCGCAATTCTAACACTAATCCATAACAAAAATATACAATTATTATTACAAATTCCATTGACACACTCGTTGTAACCCAAAATCTTTTCGGAATCACATCCTTCATATTCTAACTCCCGGATTAGTTTATATAAATATGATTTATATCCAATATTCGAATCTTACCTCTTAATGACGTTCTTAATTATCGTCTTAACTTACGAGGTGTAACACATTTGACATGGGATAACTCAGCAGAGAAACCAAAAGGCATCGTTATCGAAGATGACACAAAAATTGAAGATTAAGGTGATAATTCAACACACATATTGTTCCATTAGCTCAGTCAACATCATTATCATCTCCATTACCAACACAAGTAGGACATCCGAGATGAACAAATGTGATGCCTACACGATTGAAGGATTATGTGGTCACATCAGAAAATGATGAATTTACTGATGAAACTATAGTAAATTATTGTCTATTCATTGATTGTGACCCCATATCATATGAAGAAGCTGAAAATGGTGAATGATGGATCCAAGTGATGAATGAGGAGATTCATTCAATTGAAAAAATGATATGTGAGAGTTAACTTCTTTACCGACAAGTAAAAAGTTAATCGGTGTAAAATGGGTTGTACAAGACGAAGTACAAACCCGATGATCAGGTGGACCGTTACAAAGCAACAATGGTAGTCAAAGGCTACTCTCAAAAGTCAATAGTTGACTATTTTGAAGTATTTGCACCAATAGCTTGGATGGATACAATTCGAATAATAATAGCTCTCGCAACTCAAAACAAGTGGAAGATTCACCAAATAGATGTCAAGTCTGCATTTCTCAATGTCGTACTTAAGGAGGATGTGTATGTTGATCAACCACCTGGTTTTGTTAAAAAATAAGATGGAAATTAAATGTATAAATTGAAGAAGGCGATGTATGGGTTGAAACAAGCACCACGAGCTTGGTACACACAAATCGATACTTATATGATTAAGACTGAATTTCAGAAATGCCCTCACGAGCATATTTTTATGTCAAGTCAAAGACTAATAGTTTCGATACTTATATAATCAAGACTGAATTGAAGAAGTTTCATAGATTCAAATGAGCTTGCTCACGCAATTCTAAATTCATGCCCATCATTTACAATCAAAATCCAATTTTGTATGAATATTTTAATACTATATTTAAGTAATGCAATCTAACATGAAATGACGATTGTAACATTAGAGATGAAATTTGATATCTTTGGATGTGTTTGCCATGAAGAAATATTCATTCTTTTTTCAATTTTTTTTGGTAGTACTTGATTGACCAAAATACTTTCTTTTCAAAAATGAGTTCTTTACACATAAAAAAATTTATTTTAGGTAGAAACACGGAAAGACATTCCACGTTGATTGTCTCTTAGTACCCGTTTGGTTGGACTTTTGGATTTGTCAAAAGTGTTTTTGGAAGATCAAAAACATTTTTGGCAAAAAATTGGAGTGTTTGATTCAAAATTGAAAAAGTGCTTCGGCTTCCAAAAGCATTTCTGGCTCTATTTCCAAAAGTTCAAATTTTGGGCTTTTGAAAGTAAAGGTTACTTTTGTCTATTTTTAAGCTAAAAATATTTATTTTATTAATAACAAAACAACTAACAACTTTTTGATAAAAAGTTCGACTTGAAAAACTCTACTTCTAAAGCTCTTTTTAATAAGTTGTACTAAACATACCCTTATTATCTCAATTTTTAACATCTCATTCTCACCTACACTCTCGCCCGACCCGCCCCAGGACCTCCTCAGCCCATCCACCCTGCCCCATCTCCACCATATAATATTTGTTTAAATTATATAAAATACACTTAAAATAAACGAACATAACTATTCCGTTTCTTGGGGAAAATCCCACGCGCACTGGTTAACGCGCCTCTTAGGGGAAATAGTGGTCACAGAGAGAGATAGCGGCTGCCGGTTACTTTTCCGTTTCTTGGGGGACCAAAACCTCAGCATCAATTCCTCATCAGGTATGTTAATTTCTCATTTCTATAGTGAAAATGTAATTTACCCAAGAAATAAACGCCATAATTCTGTTATTTTCTTGCTTTACTATATTTGATAACCAGGAATAAAGGCCTCATCTGGGTAAATCCTGACTTGGGTGCGTATTAATTCTGGTAAATTTGACATCTTTACTGTTTCTTTTAGGCGTTTTTCTTGATTTTTTCTTTTGGGGCATGTTATGATCAACTGAATTCTTGAATATATTGCATTATATGTATGTAGCATATGTGGGGTTTTAGTTTTATTCTCTGCTAGCTTTGTTTTTGTAGAATTTTGATGACATTGGTTATCAAATTTTCTTGACCTAGGGTGTAAAGAGGAGATCTTCGATGTGGATGTGGAGGGCTGGTTTCTTTTAATACTGTAGATTCTTGGGTTGATTTTTATCTTGTTTGAAATCTTTGCAAGTTTCTTTTGATGGCGAAACGACCTGAATCATCGGTGGGGTTCTCTGTAACCATTCCACCACCACCTCAGCAAGGCACTCAGTCACCTGTATTTAGTCCTCCTCCATTCCCATCATCAGCAGGTCCTATATTTCCTCCACCACCAACTGTCCAACCAAACCAGATACCATCGCCGTCTATCAAGACTCCCAATTTACCATCACCTGCGAATGGAGTTAGAACTGGAAGCCCTGCTCCTCATCTAAGCACCCCACCTGGTCCTCCCGTGTTTTCATCGCCTCTCCAACCTGCTGCCGTACCATTTAGAACCTCTCCAGCCACCCCTCAGCCTGTTGCCTATTCCTCTGCTTCATCTCTGCCAACGTCATCACCTCCACAGTTTTCAAATGGGTCTGTCGAGCTGCATCACCAAAGTTCTGATGCTACTGAAGATTGGACACCTGCTACGGAATCTCCAAATGTGTTATTCTCGGCTCACAAGGTATCCTTTTAAATTCTGATTTAAACTTGTTTCTGTTGTAGTGTTATCCTTGTAAATCTGATAGTATCTCATTTCACTGTGAGTAGTGCGTTAAGAGAGGCGCATCTCATAATTAGGATTTTCTCTCTCTCTCGAAAGATACTTGAATGTGAATTTTAGTACTTTCTCCCTATCCCTCAGAATAGTTGCAATGATATGACAATATACTTGAGGTCAAACAGAATTGTATATTCTTGCTTAGTTTTTGGTGCAACATTGATATGGCAAATGTCTTAGAGCCTGAAGCCATTCTTGATTCTCTTCTTACATTACTGTCTTTGTAATGTTTCACTGTGTTTGCTTGGTTTTCTTTACCAGTATTTTTCTGGCTTATTTTAATATACATTACCTTATCAAAAAAAAAAATTAGTTGCAATGAAGATCTTATTGTTCTTTTCTGAAACATCACATTACAGGTCA
Source organism: Przewalskia tangutica (assembly GCA_029844215.1). Taxonomy (NCBI): domain Eukaryota; kingdom Viridiplantae; phylum Streptophyta; class Magnoliopsida; order Solanales; family Solanaceae; genus Przewalskia; species Przewalskia tangutica. The sequence goes on along the minus strand of CM056731.1, from coordinate 36,024,698 downwards.
CTTTTTGATTTGATCTTTTGATTCTAATATCTACGATTATTGTATTGTTATAACTCGCTGGATGTTTGCTGTTTACATTTAGCCATTTATTCTTACTGATGATGATTGGCTTTTCTTCTGAAGGTGTTGAAGCAGAAAAAACTTGCAAATATTCCAAGTCTAGGCTTTGGTGCATTAGTTTCCTCCGGAAGGGAGATGTCACCTGGTCCTCAAATGATACAACGTGATCCCCATCGTTGCCATAATTGTGGAGCATATGCAAATCTTTATTGCAACATTTTACCTGGATCTGGTCAGTGGCAGTGTGTAATATGTCGTAATCTCAACGGAAGTGAAGGAGAATATGTAGTTTCGAACAAGGAAGAACTTCGCAATGTGCCAGAACTATCATTACCTTCAGTTGATTATGTCCAGACAGGGAACAAGAGGCCCGGTTACTTTCCAGTGTCTGATTCCAGAGTTTTAGCACCAGTTGTCCTTGTAATAGACGAGTGTTTAGATGAACCTCATCTCCAGCATTTTCAGAGTTCTTTGCATGCATTTGTGGATTCATTGCCTCCAACAACAAGACTCGGGATTGTCACGTATGGCAGCACAGTCTCAGTTTATGATTTTTCTGAAGAATCGATTGCATCGGCTGATGTATTTCCTGGTAACAAACCACCAGATCAGGAGTCGTTGAAGGCATTGATTTATGGGACCGGGATATACTTGTCTCCTATGCACGCATCTCTTCCTGTCGCACACTCAATATTCTCATCATTGAGGCCATACATACTGGATATTGCAGAAGCTTCTAGAGACCGTTGCCTCGGTACAGCAGTTGAAGTTGCTTTGTCAATTATTCAAGGTCCATCAGCGGAAATGTCACAGGGTGTTGTTAAAAGGCCTGGTGGAAACAGCAGAATTATTGTTTGTGCTGGTGGACCAAATACATGTGGCCCTGGATCGGTTCCTCATTCTTTCACGCATCCAAACTATGCTCATATGGAGAAAATTGCATTGAAGTGGATGGAAACCCTAGGCCGTAAGGCGTTCAGGAAGAACACAATTATTGACATATTATGTGCAGGCACATGTCCAGTAAGAGTACCTGTCGTACAACCTCTTGCCAAAGCTTCTGGTGGTGTACTTATTCTCCACGATGACTTTGGAGAGGCTTTTGGTGTGAACTTGCAGAGAGCATCTGGGAGAGCTGCAGGTTCACATGGTTTACTCGAGGTCCGCTGTTCTGAGGATATTTTTGTTAGTCAAGTTATAGGCCCTGGTGAAGAGGCTCATGTGGACAGCAACGAAAATTTTAAAAATGACGATGTTCTTGTCATACAAATGCTAAGCATCGAAGAAACACAGAGTTTTGCGTTATCAATGGAAACCAAGAGAGACATTAAGCGCGATTTTGTGTATTTCCAGTTTGCATTTAAGTTTTCTGATGTGTACCAATCGGATATCACCAGAGTCATATCTGTTAGACTTCCTACTGTGGACAGTGTTTCATCATATCTTCAGAGTGTTCAAGATGAAGTGGCTGCTGTTCTTATTGCCAAGAGAACACTTTTGAGAGCCAAGAGTGCCAATGATGCACTTGATATGCGAACCACAGTTGATGAAAGAATCAAAGATATCACAAGCAAGTTTGGTTCTCAAATGCCCAAATCAAAACTCTATCAGTTCCCTAGGGAGCTCTCGTTGTTACCAGAAATCTTATTCCATCTTAGAAGGGGGCCACTTTTGGGAAGCATTCTGGGTCATGAAGACGAGAGATCTGTGCTGCGGAACTTGTTTCTGAATGCTGGATTTGATTTGTCCCTCCGAATGGTGGCTCCTCGCTGTCTGATGCATAGACAAGGTGGCACTTTTGAGGAACTACCTGCTTATGACCTTGCTATGCAATCTGATGCAGCTGTTGTTCTTGATCATGGCACTGATGTCTTCATTTGGTTGGTATGTAACTTACCTCTTTCTTTAGTGTGCCATCGAAGTACTTGTATTTAGCAATTCTAGTAGATCCTTTAGTTTTCTCTTTGCTTGTCTTTTTTCCTTTGTTAGCTCATGGACCTTCATGCTTGACTACGACCTTATACAATGGACTATTTATTGTTATTATGAATCCTTTTTTGTTAGGTGAGGGATAGCTTTTATTGATGTCTTAGAAGCACTAAGAAGGTGCTGGAGTTAATATTACAGATGTGCAGACACTGATTTTGAGCTGAATATAATCGGCTCACTTTTAGGAAGTAAAAAGGAAAAAATTGTAAATTATGGATTGGACTGTGCCGCACTGTATACAATGAATCTGAAGAAACTCCCAAAACATAGTAATTAAGAAGAACGAAGAAGGGAGGAGGCTATAATAATCCTCGTAGGTGATGGTATAATAATTTATTCTCTGCTTTCCTTTGATTAAGCATTTTTAATGGTCGTTAGGGTTTTCAAGGAGGATAAGCAAAAGTAGCTTGAGTTTTGACTAATATGTTGGAAAGAATCTTGACATTTCTTAGTGCATTCAAACAATGTACACACCCCATCTCGATCTCGAATTTAAAACCTGCTCTGTGAAATCTTTAGTTGAGATCAAATTTCAAGTAGACGTTGAATGTTCCTGGTATTGACTTTTAGATATATCTTCATGTCTGTGCTTCCTTTCTATTTTCTATGTATTTGCTGTCACTAGCGATATCCCCACTGAACCCACCTGATGTGCAAGGATGATGGCTTGCAAGCTACTCGATTTTATTTTCTTCAACTGTTCTAGATTCATTGTGGATGCTACTTGGGATGAAGTGAAGTGTAGAGATTTCTGTTTTGCTAGCTTTTTCCTATTTAAATTTCTTGTGGTCAAGTGTCACTTGTCAGACTTGCTTAATTAAGAAGTCATGTGTAGTAATTTTATGCTTTCCTCTTTTCGTTCCATTGCCTTTTCCTTTCCATTTCATTTCACTGGATTATGTTCAGGGTGCGGAACTTGATGCTCAGGAGGGAAAAGGTGCAGCAGCATTGGCAGCTTGCAGAACTTTAGCTGAAGAGCTCACGGAAATGCGATTTCCAGCTCCTCGTATTCTTGCATTCAAGGTATACTTGTTTCCGATTCTAAGACTGTGCATTCTCATATGACGAAACAATGGAGATTTAAATTTTGGTGTGCCACAGGAAGGGAGTTCTCAGGCTCGATATTTTGTTTCCCGGCTGATACCGGCACACAAGGACCCTCCTTATGAACAGGTAAATGGATTTCACATTATGCCTGTCATTAGCCACTTGTTGGTACCATCTGTTTTTATTATTTCTGTTTAACAGACTGTTAAGTGGCAATGAGTTATTAAACTATGATTTTGAAAGGACTGATCTTTCCAGAGCAGTACTATCTTAGACTCTCCTTCTCTTCTCTCTCTCCGTCGATATTCTAGTGTTTAGGAATTTGATTTACAAAGTAACTTAAACCTTATGTTACGATGACGAGAAATGAAATCAAGTCAATGAACAAGCACTAATAAGAGTACTACTTGGATCACGATGAAGAGGAAATCATACTTTGTAGTTGGAGAAAAATCTTTCGAGCTTAGAGTTCTGTTGAAAATGGAAGTAGTTATATCAACAGATCTAGGTAGAGAACAGAACCTGGGCATGCAAGATATTGGAGTTACCATTAGAAGGAACTGGAAAGCTATGTGGAAGATGGGCAATATCAATGCAATTGCATGAAGATTGTTGTGCAAATAGAATTTCCCAAAATTAGTCATAACGAAGTATGTAAAATATTGATAGGGAACACTATAATTAGTGGTGAAAGGATCTCACCAGTGGAAGGAACCAGCACAGCAACTGATAACGAGCTAGCCCATGTAGCAGCTTCGAGAAATGGCCACAAGACTATAAAAAGCCCTTGCTTCTGCTGTCAATAACTATCAAAGTGGTTGAGGAAAGTTCATTAAATCGGGGAATTAATTTCATGTATAGATGTTTGGAGGGTGGGTTTGGTGATAGTATAATGGAAGTTCCCACAACTCTTGGTAAATACATAGATGGGCTGGTGTTATCTTATCTGACTTTGGTTAGACAGTGGTTTCTCTTAAAATGTTTGTACCTACAATTAAATGTTTGTGGCCTCATATCATCATACCTTGAAACTAAAGAGGACTTGCAAAAAAGATCATGTACTTTTAGAATTTAATATGTTAAAGAAATCCTAGTTGATTTCTCAATTATTTCTTTTCTGTTTTAGTGAGTTGCTGTCTTTGTTTCTTTATCTACCTTTGGTTATTAGCTGTTTCTTTGAAGTGTCGATAGACCAAATTGGTTGATTTTCCGTGAATAATTCCTTATAGAACACCATTCACAAACACTACTACCCTACTTTTACTATTCATTTGGCTTTTTCCATTGCTATTCTTGTGCTCTGAACACTGAAGAGAACTGATTCTTATTATTTATAGTGATTGAGATGAGGAATTCTCCTTCCGCTGCCAAAATGGCTAGTGAGCTTTTCTTGTCCTATTTTATATCTAAGAAAATTCATATAACAACATGTTTATCTAGAGAACGAATTAAAACAAAGTGCGAGGGATCAATAGGTGATGAAAGTAAAACTTAACTGCTGCTTCTTGCTTATTAACATTGCTGGGGTATGTCTTGTTAGAAATCTCAGTTCTGATAGGGTCCCGTCCTGAGGCATTCAAAATTGTAACTTTACTCAAATGACTTTTGCAGGAAGCAAGATTTCCACAGCTTCGGACTTTAACTGCAGAACAGAGAACGAAGTTGAAAAGCAGCTTCCTTTACTTCGATGATCCCAGCTTCTGTGAATGGATGCGGAGTTTGAAAGTTTTGCCACCTGAACCAAGTTAAGCATCCTTATAAACGTTGTTTGGCAAATCTTCAAGCAGCAAGTCTCGAGAGTTGCATTTGGATGTACCATAGGATCCAATGGTAGAGACACTTTTGTTGGGTCATGGGATAGACAGCCTCCATCTCCTAACTTTCTGCTGATCCCTGGTTATCATGCCAGAATATGAACTCTTCCATTGTGATCACTCTGTATGGTGGGAGTCTAAGGGACTGAATTCTTTTGAAATAAAAAAATTCTAGTTTACCTACTTGTGATTTTTTCCCGTTTCAGGAAGCCAAAGGGATATGTATTTTTTTAGTGATTTTGGTTAGTAGTTAACTTAGCACGCAGTTGATGTTATGGAATTGGTTAATTCTCTATAGACATCAACAGAGCATTTCTTTTATGCCCACCTTTGTTTGCCATAGTCAATTGTGCTTCTAAACTACTTTTTGCTCAAGTTCTTTATGAAATGGGTATATATAGCAGAATGGCTGAGAAGGATTTATATAGTATCTCTCCTCTGTCTGACTAAGGGCAACCCGGTGCACTAAGCTCCCGCGCGTGAGGTCTTAATACCTCTGGGACAATATGGAATAGGGAAGTGTTAAGTTATAGGGTTACTTGTTTACTTTATTCTGATTAGTTACAACTTAAAAGCGCTATTAATTTTGGGACAACTCAAAATAGAAAGTAGAACAGCAAATACATATTTCGTCCACATAGCACAGCATGGTACAAGGTGTTTGATTTCGTCTTGGTTTTACTCCTTGGATAAGATTTTTTTGCAGGGAAAAAAAGAATTAAAAATTAGGACAAAATTTGAATCTGTTTTCTTAAAAGGGAAAAGGGTCGTATATATACCCTAAAACTTTGATAAAAGGATCATATATATTCTTTGTCAAAGTATGGGGCCATATATACCCTAAAACTTTGGTAAAAGGATCATATATACCATTTTTTAATGGATTGTGCGTGGTCGCCACATGGCACGCCACGTCATCAGCAACAGACAAATAGCGCATTCTGAATACCGCCGCGGTTCCAAGCCTTTTCCGGCCACCACAGAGCTCCATTGGATACGAGACTTACATCATTAGCCTCGTCTCATCAAGCCCGTCATTTCCATACTAACCACTTCCGTCAATTTCAACGTTTTCACTGTCAATTTCGCGATCGAAGTTATGGACGGAAACACCCCTGTTGGTTTTTCTCAATTTACGGCGTACTCCGGTAGAATCGACTGGATTGGGTTACACCGTTGTGACCACCATCATCTCCCCGTCATTTCCATACAAACTCCATAGCTCGATTCGTCCTCTTCAGCAACTTAGCCCAAATCGAACTTCGGCGAACCCTACCGCCGCCGATCGTTTTTTCGGCCAAATGGGGTTCAGTCGACGATCGAGGCTTACACCATTAGACTCGTCGTCATCAGTACACAGTACTACAATAATCACTAAACCCTGTGCTTCAATTCGTTCCGAAACTTCAGGTCGATCGATTCGAAATTTCGACTGTATTTTGGTAAATTTCGGCCAGCTCAGGTAACGTCGACGCCTGTGGGTGGTGTCACTGTGTTCGCCTTGGTCTTGACTACATTTTGCAATCAACCCCGTGTCTCAATTCATCTTAATTCGAATTTCACAATTGGAGAAGCTTCAACCATCCATTCGATCGCGAAATTGACAGTGAAAACGTTGAAATTGACGGGAGTGGTTAGTATGGAAATGACGGGCTTGATGAGATGAGTCTAATGGTGTAAGTCTCATATCCAATGGAGCTCTGTGATGGCCGGAAAAGGCTTGGAACATGGCGGTATCAGAAGCGGACATTTGTTTGTCAGCGGTGGCGTGCTATGAATGGCGACCACGCCAATCCGTTAAAAAAGGGTATATATGATTTTATCAAAGTTTTAAGATATATATGACCCATACTTTGACAAAGAGTATATATGATTTTTTTATCAAAGTTTTAGGGTATATAATTTCGAAAATATTTAGCAGGCTGTTGGACATGTCACATGAGTATGCATTGATTGAGATTTGAAAATACATATAATATTTAAGGTTGAAGTTGGAAAAAAGTATATGAGCTCAATTCATATTTAGTCGTAGTTTTGTGAGATAAAGCCTTGAAAAACTCTTGTTACTTGGGAGCATTTTTTAAAATCACATTTTATATTTCGCTCCGTTTGGTACATTTTATTAAAAAGAGTTTATATGAGTAAAATTTTTTTAAGTAGAGTTTTATCAAAAAATTATTAGGTGTTTGGTTGTTAATCAAAAAATCATTTTTGTACGAAAAGCCAAAATTTTTAAGTTATTTTAACTCTGCTCCAAAAAACCAAAATTTTGAGCTTTTGAAATAAGTGCTCATTTAAAAAAAAACACTTACGAGCTTAAAATAAGCTCAATCAAACACCTCTCAATATTTTAATAAGTAAAAAAACATTTATGAATTTAAAATAAGCTCAATCAAACACACACGAGTTTGAAGCTGAAATAATAGACAACTACTCATTTGAATTAATTTTTAAATATGTGTATTTTAAAAATTATTTATTGGCAAACTGGTAATCTTATTTTTGGATATTAAAATCTATTGTTGTTAAATTAAACATTTTTGGTTCGTTTATTAGCAGTAGTGCCTTATCGGTTATCCTCAACCCCTCCTCTCTTTCCTGTATCTCTAAGTTAAATTTCCCCACCGGAACTAATGGAGCTGGTGGTTTCACCGCCGTCCGTCGACTGGCCGGCCACCGCCGTTAACCTCCCACCCTCCTTAACCAACCGCCGTGGTCTAATTGGCAGTCATAGTTGGCTACGTGGAGGAGAGAAATCCTTATGTTTGCTTGATTTAGGGAAAAATGAAAGGCGTAGTAGTAGTAGTAGGAGAGTGATAGGTCCAGTTGCATCTTTGGGAGGTTTATTGGGAGGCATTTTTAAGTCTTCTGATTCAGGCGAGTCAACCAGGCATATGTATGCTCCAACTGTATCAATTATCAATGGGATGGAATCGCACTTGTCTGCTGTATCTGATTCTCAATTGAGAGACAAGACAGCTAATCTGCAAGAACGTGCTCGTCGTGGAGAATCATTGGACTCACTTTTACCTGTGAGCTAATTAATTGAACCAAGTCCAGTTATATTTTCTACTTTCATTTTGCTAATATTGTATAAAGCTGGTGTGATGTTAGGTGTTCATTGTTTAGAAGTATGAACACTATGCTTCCTAAAAAATGTTATCTTTGATTCGAGGTGTGTTTAATTTATGTGACACTCTTATAGTCCAGAAAAGAACGACACAAGTTTATATATAGGTTCAATTTAACTTTTAAATTTCATTTTACACTTGGGGTGTGTTTGGTATGAAGGAAAATGAGGGGTTTTCTTCCTTATTTTTGCTATTTGGTAAGTAATATTGTATAAAGCTGGTGTGATGTTAGGTGTTCATTGTTTAGAAGTATGAACACTATGCTTCCTAAAAAATGTTATCTTTGATTCGAGGTGTGTTTAATTTATGTGACACTCTTCCCTTTTTAATAGTCCAGAAAAGAACGACACAAGTTTATATATAGGTTCAATTTAACTTTTAAATTTCATTTTACACTTGGGGTGTGTTTGGTGGGTGGGGGTAGGATGCGTTGGAGAGTGGGGAGGAGACAATTAGTGTGGATGCCACTTATAGAACTCGTTTTCTCCACTTCCACTACGGAAGTCATTTTCTTATTTTTAAGGAACTTGTTTTCCTAAACGAAATATTTTTTAAAAAAATTTGACACATCAAACATGAGAAAATCAGAAAATATTTTCCTCCTTACAATGATTTATAGCCACACAAACATGAAACATCTACGACTTGTTTAGAAGCTTCAAAAGCTTTCTTTCTTTCATAGGACTGACGGACTGACTAAGGGAGTATTGCTTTTCTGATTTTTCTTTTACTGAAAATTGAATGATCTTTTGTTTCTATGATTGAAGTACAATTTGTTTACAGGAAGCATTTGCTGTAGTTAGAGAGGCTTCAAAAAGGGTTCTGGGCCTTCGTCCTTTTGATGTGCAACTTATAGGTACGTAGAAGTATCCCGACTTAAATGATGTGTAGCAGTATTAATTTGGATAATAGGAGCTTGTCCTAAGAAATAACTAAACGCGAACATGTTCACCATACCATTAAACAGATTTTGCAAAGTGTTGCACTATTTGAAGGTAGCACATGATTTATCTCTGTGAAAAGAATAAGAATATGGAATGGTGGAAAATAAGAATAACAGAGTGCTTATGAAGTGACCTTTTAAACTTCTCTTGCAATTTGGGGCAGTTAGATGAGTATTATGGAAAGAAAAAATCTGACAGTTTCCTCAAGTACCTTACTCTCCTTTAATTAGTTGTATAAATGGTATTTTCCTGTTCGCGGTTTGCTTAGTTCATAATCAGCCATATAAGAAACAGTCTAATAAAAATGAAGCAATGTTTTGATAATCATGCAGGTGAAACACCTTTTTGATTTTCATTTGTGTATAGGTGGTATGGTTCTCCATAAGGGAGAAATAGCTGAAATGAGAACTGGTGAAGGAAAGACTCTTGTTGCCATATTACCTGCTTACTTGAATGCGTTGTCCGGGAAAGGAGTTCATGTGGTAACAGTCAATGACTACTTGGCACGCCGAGATTGTGAATGGGTTGGTCAAGTTGCCCGTTTTCTAGGGCTAAAAGTTGGCCTCATCCAACGTATGTTTAGTTTTCTTACTCTATCGTAGATTTTTTAAAAATGTTTCTGGCTATCATTCTTATCTTCAAGCTTGAACTCTTTCCATCGCTTTTGACATCCAAACTTTAAGATTTATCCATTTGTGTGTCAAAATCAAAATGTGTCAAAATCAAAATGTGTCCATTGATGAGTACATAAGTACTCTCTAGCAGGATCAGTCTAGGTCCCTAAGCACTGAGAAAAGTATCTTTCTTGACAGAAGCACAAGAGGCACCCTAACAGTAGAGAATTTGATAAGAAGAAGAATCTACATTAGTTGAGTGTAAGAAAGCAGGGTAAAATGTCAACCATTTGTGACTTTAGTCCTGATTTTACTGAAGTTATGGTGCATATCATGGAGTATGTTTGGAGTTAAATGAGGGGTGGAAGTTCAGAAGAAAAAAAACATAGAAAGAGAGCAATGAAGTGGTTCCTTTTGTGCTCATATAATACGAAAAGGGAGGAATAAAAGATTGTCCGAAGGAGGACAAGAAAGGTTTTCCAGTAGGGAGAGCACTTCTATTCCTACTAGGAGGTTTGATTTTGAATCAATCAGAAAGACTCATGTGAGTAGGGTATAGGAGCAGGGTTTACCATATTTGAACAAAAATGAAAAACGTCGTAGGCACTAAAAAGTTTGTCTTTTTGTACATATTTGGAGCATATACAATAATCCAGCTGATATTGACAAATTGTTTACATCTTGTATACCAGAGATTTTCCATAACATTAGTAAACTATTAACTTAGTAAAGAGTTGTTGAGATGGTAGAAGGGGGGTGGGATGGGGAGGGGGGTTTGAAGAGAAGATATCAAGAGTAGAGTGGATGGCTTGTCAGAGAGCAATGTATTAGAGAGATGAAGACCATATTGGCAGTGCGTGGTGAGGTTGTTGCAAGCTCCTGGGCCACACGGTGGAAAGAAGAAGAGAGAGGAAGGAGGAAAAAACAAAATAAAAGCTACCCAACCCTCACCATGGATTGTCATTGGTTGTTAGGGTGAAAGGGTATCTTGTATGCTAATATCGGGATTATAAACCTAACCGTGCCCTTTAGTATTAAGTCATTCCACAAATACACATAGAACAACCCAGTCTGTCATAATCCAGAATGCTAACAAACCAAAGATAACTCATTTCCCACTCGATCCAGAGTATAATCATGTGGATCAAACTATTGTTAAGGGATTTATAGAAAGACTTGCTAACTTGACGCTCGACCAATTAACTTTGAAACACAAAATTAACAAGATATCCTTGACTTAAATTTTAGTAATAAAAGCTGTCTGCTTGCTTAAGAGTTAAAAAAGAAAAAGAAAAAAGAAAGAGAAAACCCACTAAAACATACCTCCAAACATGCATATAAATAGAAAGATATTATTCTTTACGCTCCAGGTTTACATTTTAGCCTTTGTCAGTATCTCAATTGTCTGAACATTTGGAGTTGAACGACTCTTTGTGCTCATATTTTCTGGTAAGAGGTCAATATACTTCTTTACATGACAATTATATTGGAGTCATTCCAAAACAAAAGAAAGGAATAGTTAGTCTAAGGTGTTGTAAATTGTGCTGATTTTCTGCCAATCTGGCATATGTTTCTTATTTGTAAGCCATATAGGTCATAACTTTTTATTTCATTTAGTTTTTCTGACATTTGACTTAAATCAGGGACGATAATCAGTTCATACCATGTTAAAAGAAACTGTGTATCTTCTATATATTTTATGTTTTATTATCTGACAGTTGCTCAACAAAAGATTCTTTGAGTTAATAATCAGTTTAAAATCTGCCCTAATTTCTTCTTAATAATTCTGGGCTAATTTCTTTTTGACAAAGTCCCTCCATGCTAGTTTAAGTGATATTATTTGATGGGGCATGCAATTTGAGATGTTAACTGATTTGTATATTGGATGAAAGAAAACATTAAAGTATTATTTGAAAAGTTAGTTTTATAGAAATTTGAATATTTATGTGAATTTAAATTCTTAAGAGTTTTGAAAGTTGTTAAATAATCTTTATAGTAGAATGATACTAAACATGATTGGGGCATTCTAAAATGGAAGGAGTGCAGATGAAATAGAACGGAAGGAGCAGCTTCCTTCTTGGTTAAACAATATTGGTAAATTATGTTTTTATTTAGTCAAAGAATAAGTTAATTACCAAAATATTGCATGATTCGATTTTTGTGATGGTGATTATTTGATTCTTTTAGTTTTTGTTCTTCTTCTTTTCCTTTCTTTCCCTCCAACGTGTCATTTCCATAAAACTTAAAAGGTTGGATACGTTTCACATTTGAATCAATGATCACTATTCTTTTAAGTCTTATATTATTGTTATTGTTATTATATTTTTATATAGTCCACATGGTTTACTTTTCTTGTTAAGATTATCAAGTAGTATAGCAAAATAAACTTTTCCCCTTGCCAGGAGTCAAGGACCATCTTTGTCCACTGTAGTTTCTAGTATCTTGTATTCTTGCTAGTTTTGAATGCTAATTTTTTTATCGCTAGCTTTGAATACTAATTTGAAGTATCTGTAATCTTCTAGTTTTCTGAGGAGGGTTTTCATCTAACTTAAATTTTGATTGAAACAGAGAGCATGACAAGTGAGCAAAGGAGGGAGAATTACTTGTGTGACATCACTTATGTGACTAATAGCGAGCTGGGTTTTGATTACCTGAGAGATAATCTTGCCACGGAAAGTAAATCTTTTACTTTATTATAGTTGATATGTTTTGCTTAACGTTCTATGTGCTCTGAAGTTACCAGGTTTTCCCACGTACTACTAGCCAAGTGATTGTGTCTTTTACTCTGCAGAGTGTGGATGAGCTTGTCATAAGAAATTTCAATTATTGTGTGATTGACGAGGTTGACTCGATTCTGATTGATGAAGCCAGGACTCCCCTAATCATATCTGGACCTGCTGAAAAACCTAGTGATCAGTATTATAAAGCTGCTAAGGTAGCATTTGCCTTTGAGCGAGATATTCATTACACGGTGAGGATTGAATTCTACCAGCTGATATATCCATTAACCAACAGGATTTTAGCTATTGCTGAAAATTCTCATTTTGCTAGAGATTTGACTAGGGATCATTTGCTATGACTTTTATTCTTGGTTATTTCTCTAGAAACAAAAATTACATACAGGAACATGATATTGTTGCTTGCTGCGTTTTTTCAAATCAGTTTAATTAAATACTCCCACTGCAATTGCAGGTTGACGAGAAGCAAAAAAATGTCTTACTGACGGAGCAGGGTTATGCAGATGCTGAAGAAATTCTGGATGTGAAAGACTTGTATGATCCACGGCAACAATGGGCATCATATATTTTGAATGCAATAAAAGCCAAAGAACTTTTTCTTAAAGATGTGAATTACATCATTCGTGGGAAGGAGGTTCTTATAGTTGATGAGTTCACTGGACGAGTCATGCAGGTGACTTTATTTGCTTAAGTGTTTTAGCTTGAGTAGGATAAGTAATTGAAGAAATTAAAAGGAGTTTTATATCTACTTTATAGCATAATGTTTAGGTGCAATTGTGTGATTCCTATTTTGAAAAGCATTGATTAAGCTGTTGGATGCAAGTTTTATCAAGACCCACATCCCGCTATTCTGGTACATGAGCATGCCATGGTATGTCTTAGGGTGACTGACAGCTTAATCCTCACCCCCCATTCTCCATGGGATGTGTGGTGGTGGGGGGAGATTTACTAATGCAAAATAGAAAATGACAGGAGTTTGTCGGGTCGGGTCACAAGCTCACAAGTTCCTATCCTTTATTTTAACATGAGCTCTACTAATCAATTGCTCATACTGCATGTTTTGGACTTTGGCTGTTTCAATTCATATCGTCAATGAATGCCGTCAGATTGATCGCCTTGGATTGAAGTTTTTGCAGTGTTCTATTTATTAGGTTATTTTATTTTTTATTTTTTGAAGTTGCGCTACAATAAAAGGTACAAATCTGCATGTATTGAAGTCGCACGATTTTAATTTTGTTTTAACATTGCATGGGAAATTGCCCATCGTAGCACATATAATTCCCATAATGTAATGTCAGTGATTGCAACATCTGTAATACTGTAGACTTATGTTTTCCTCTAACCTGCATACTCTGCTCTGCAAGGTCATCTAGCATTTGCCGGACTGAAGGCTGGTGATTAGCCTCTTAATGACATACATTTTTACAGTTAATTATGCGTTTTCAGGGGAGACGTTGGAGTGATGGACTTCACCAAGCAGTGGAAGCAAAGGAAGGCCTACCCATTCAAAATGAAACTGTAACCTTAGCATCAATTAGCTACCAAAACTTCTTTCTCCAGGTTGGGTTCCCCTGGCAGATATAGTACATTCCCATTCTGTTAAGTTCGTACAGGGTTTTAATGATATCTGTCATTTTGGAGCTAAAACTTGTGATATTTGGTTTAATGAGCTTATAGTTCCCAAAGCTTTGTGGCATGACTGGCACTGCCGCAACAGAAAGTGCAGAATTTGAGAGCATTTACAAACTCAAAGTAACCATGGTGCCTACAAACAAGCCAATGATAAGAAAGGTAAGTCTTATACTCTTATTATGGCTTCCGCTTTAATGATTTTTCTTCCTCAATGCTTTCTTTCTTATTATGCGAACATGAAACTCAGATGTAATTAGCTGCAACATGCATCCATGTAAAATATGTCTATGTATCCTAAGTAAGAATGTGGCAATAGTAACATAATTGACACGTTAGAATTAGTGCTCTGCGTTAAATGTAGCTGCTAAGGCAAATAGCTGAAGGCCTATGTCACAAGCAGCAGTTGGCCCTGTGAATAATTGGCTGAGCATTGAAAAGTGGTCAATCTATTTGGGCTCAGAGCCTGTCCAAATCATCCAATGTTAACGTAATAGTTTAAGCATACCGTTCTCTCAACTCTTTGCATAAGCACTAACCTGTCCCCAGTAAAAGTGACTTTTTCAGTCAAACGAGTTTCGAGTCAACACCGGTCATGATATTTCTCGTAATGGTGCTGTATGCAATTGCATAACCATGCAGAGAATATATTTTTCAACCGAGTATGTTGAAATAAGGGTGAATGTCTAATGAGTGATAGATTGATGTTAAGGGAAAAGGGGAAGGAGGTAATGGAAAATGTGCTGTTTCATTGAGCTAAAGACAGATGGCAGAAAATGGCAGAAGAAACTAAAAAAAAAAACAAAGAAAAAAGACAGATGGTAGAAGAAACATTGTGGTTCTGAGCTTCCAATGTATAAGAGGTGATAACAAATAGCTTGTTCGTTTCGATGGTGAGCTTCCAATGTATAAGAGGCGATAGCAAATAGCTTGTGCATTTCGATGGTGCTGGAGATGATATAAAAAGAAAAATAGTGATATGTGTAAAGAATGGATCTTGGGTCTAACTCAACCTCAAAATCTAGCTCATGAGGGGAGGATTGCGCAAGTCCATATAAGGAGTCCAAATTACCATCCCACAACCGATGTGGGAGAATCAACACCCCCGCGCCCCGGAGCGTGGACAGCATATGATGGGTGCCCAACATCGGGTAAATAATGAATTGGGATGGGCCTGACTATGATACCATGTAAAGAATGGATTTTGGGCCTAACTCAACCCCAAAAGAGACAAGTTGTTGTTGTTCAAGCAACTTACCACTTGCTACCTCGAGCAATTCTTGAGTTTGTGTTTTTCTCAAGATAATATAAGAGATAAGTTTGACTTTTAAATAGTGTTTAATGAGGCAATACAGAAAATTGAGATGACAAGTGTATAATAATCTTAAGGTGTTTTGCGCTACCAAAAGAATTTATCCACCACCGAAGGCCTTTGACTTCATAAATTTTGGGGCTTCTGCCTGCTATTGACTTTCCATAGATTTTAGTGATGCTTCTATGCTGCGCAAGCTCAGTAGTTCACCTTTTTTTGGGGACACGGGGAGTTCTTCCTGAAGATTGATGGGGGCAGTTGCCCATATTGTAACCAATACTGACATTTTTAGTCTGGTTCTGTTAGCAACCATCTGGATAGATTTTACATTATGGCTTCTTCTCAATCTTAGTGGAGAAGTCTTGTAATGATTACGAAGAATAGACATATAACCATTAACTTTTTTCATGAATGGCATGAATATTAACATGAAAATGTGTGTGCTCTTAGTGTTGCTAGTTCATTTCCAATTTCTTCCCAAACTTGAAATTTTCATCTGTGAATAATTTTGTTTTCTTCTTTTCCCTTTTTCCAGGATGATTCCGATGTAGTCTTTCGTGCAACTTCTGGTAAATGGAGAGTAGTTGTTGTAGAGATTTCTAGAATGCATAAAATAGGGCGACCTGTACTGGTTGGTACAACCAGTGTTGAGCAGAGTGATGCACTGTCAGAGCAGTTGCGTGAAGCTGGGATACCCCATGAGGTGAGCTCTAAAGTTTGAATATGACTTGAAAGTAAGGATTTTGAAAATTACTGTCTTCTTTTGCTGATTTTTCTTACATTGTTTTAAACTTCTATTTGGTACTATCAATATCAAGTGTCTCAAGTTAGTTATCCTCTAAAGATTTTTGAATAGACATTGTTTATCCAAGGTTCTGAATGCTAAACCAGAAAATGTGGAAAGAGAAGCTGAGATTGTGACACAGAGTGGGCGTCTTGGTGCAGTTACCATTGCAACTAACATGGCAGGTCGCGGGACAGATATAATTCTTGGTGGTAATGCAGAATTCATGGCAAGACTGAAGTTGCGAGAAATATTAATGCCAAGGTTGTTGCTCCATAGATAATTTTATGTTCTCATGAATTATCAATAGACGCACAGTTGAATGCTATTGCATAAAAATTAGACATCTTTTCTCCTAAGAGGAACAAGTTAGTATTCCTTATAGCAGTTGGGGGCATATGGAATTGGTGGTCTCCTAATTAATTTGTCATTTAGGAATATTAATATACTGATGATAAAATTGACAAATAGACAGAGAAAGCACTGGCTAATGTGATTTTTTTTTTTACAATATGCCATTGCTTCAAAGTATTACAATGTTTTGTGAATAATATGAATGCTGCAGAGTTGTCAGACCAGCTGAAGGAGTTTTTGTCTCTGTAAAGAAACCTCCTCCAAAGAGGACATGGAAGGTTAGTCTTGAGTCTGATTTTGTAAAGCAACTTCAGAAATATTCTTTAATTGTGATTACTTGAGAATGATATCCGTATAATCATTCAGGTTAATGAAAGTCTATTTCCATGCACACTATCCAAAGAAAAGACCAAGCTGGCTGAGGAAGCTGTAGAGGTTGCTGTCAAAATGTGGGGTTTGAGATCGTTAACGGAACTAGAAGCGGAGGAACGATTGTCTTATTCTTGTGAAAAGGTGAAGTTAAAATAAGAATTATTAAAAAAGGGCAGCTCGGTGCACTAAGCTCTCGCTATGCGCAGGGAAGGGCCGGACCCACAAGGGCCTATTGTACGCAGCCTTACCTTGCATTTCTGCAAGAGACTGTTTCCACAGCTTGAACCCGTGACGTACAAGTCACATGACAACAATTTTACTGCTCCCCTTCAAAATAAGAGTTAATTATACTGTGATTATCTTTGTCTTGACAAGGAAAAACAATTAGGAGTAGATATATATATGGATTTCGTGGTAAGATGAGGTATATTCTACTAGCACTCACGGGCCGGAGATATAGCCTGTCGGTATTCTAAACCTTAAAACAAGCAGAGTGATTTTATTGTCCAATGGGGATAGCAACCCATAGCAAGTTATGCCTTTCAGAGGAAAATCCTAAATTGAAATGGAAATCATTAATAAGCTGAGATTGTAGCATAGTAATTATTCCAAGCTCTTCAAAATCCAACTTGATAAAACGCCTTCCTAATGTTGCATATTACAAAAATATGTTCTTACTTTTTCGGTTTTTCCTTTTACTGTTTGGAGAGATACAATGGACTCAAGCATATTTGTGAAAACAAATTAAATAGAATCTATTGTTTTTGATTACTCAAACGTATAATTTATGTCTCAGGGTCCTGTTCAAGATGAAGTAATTGCAAAGCTACGCAATGCTTTTCTAGAAATTGTAGGAGAATATAAAGTCTACACCGAGGAAGAGAAAAAGGAGGTAATTTCTGATCTTTTATGTTATCTTGGGTATTCCTCTTTCATTTTGAACTATATGTAAACTTCTGAAATTTCCATATCGTATATTACCAGCATTCAGTTCAGCATGAACCTCTCGTTGTTTCCGCTCGAATATACTGAACATATATGTGATTCTGTGCATAATTTTTTCTTTTTCCTGATAAGAGATTGATAAATATTATGTAACTTCATCCCCTAATATAAATATACTTTTTTTATCTTCCAACTCCTTTGAGGAAAAAGACTTAATAAGGTGATGGCGCTAGAAAAAAATTAAGAATACTGGAATTTTCCAAAATTTCTACAGGACAAGAGTTTTCCTCAACTTTCCTTTGTCCCCCCCCCCCACACACACACACACAAGTCACAACTAATACATCTCGCTCCAATATAAAAGAATCCCTTCCTTTAAAAAGTAGCTCTAGCCTCTCCAGTTTGACTCTATTTAGTCAATTTATGCCCACAGAAATGTCTTCTCCTTTTTCCCTTTGATCGTATATTCTTCCGAATTATTTATTTTGATGTGCAAAGGTTATTTCGGCTGGTGGGCTCCATGTGATCGGGACTGAACGACATGAGTCGCGGCGAATTGACAATCAGGTACTCTTTTGATATTGCTATTGCAGTACATTGGTGCAAAACCAATTAGTACTTTTTCATGCGGTTGTTCATAGCTATTCCATTGGAGTTTTGATTGTAATATTTATTTGGGCAAAGCTGCGTGGTCGAAGTGGTAGACAAGGAGATCCTGGAAGTTCCCGCTTCTTCCTTAGTCTTGAAGACAACATATTCCGTATATTTGGCGGGGATCGGATTCAGGTGAGTAATTGTGTGCTCTTATGTACTTTTTTTTTTGGATAACCATGGTGTTCGGGCCATCTTGCGCCCACCTTGACTAGTTCCACGGAGTACCTGTGACCTTCCACCAACATAGTGTTTTTACATCTGTTGGGATTTGAACCTGCGACCATCAATCACCGACCACTTCATGGTTCTTCTTGTAAGACATTATTATTTTTATGACATCCAGGGAATGATGAGAGCTTTTAGAGTGGAGGACCTACCAATTGAATCAAAGATGTTGACAAAAGCGCTAGATGAAGCTCAACGGAAAGTAGAAAATTACTTTTTTGACATCAGAAAGCAATTATTTGAATATGATGAGGTATTGAATAGCCAAAGAGACCGGATATACACTGAGAGAAGAAGGGCCCTAGAAGCAGATGACCTCCAAGCTCTCCTTATTGAATATGCTGAATTAACAATGAATGACATCCTGCAGGTATATGGATTTATTAATTTCCAAACTCTAAAAGTCAGTTCTTTTGCATATGAATTTGTGACATGTTTTTTCTTTTGTATTAAATGTAACAGGCAAATATTGGTTCTGATGCTCCAAGAGAAAGTTGGGATTTCGAGAAGCTTATTTCAAAGCTCCAACAGTAATAACTCGTGAAGAATCTTTACTGTGTCTTTTTGTTTATGACTTCATGCGTTTATCAGTATTTGTGAATCAAAGGAAAGGTTCTGGCATCTAAAGAGTGTTGTTACCAGTTGTGGGCTTGGTGTTCTCATAGTTATTGTTACCTATCCTCCATTTCACCCAAATGTCCATCCAAATTGGATAGTACTGTCATATTACGATTCTACTCTGAGCTGCTTGACCTTTACAGGTATTGCTATCTGCTGAATGATTTGACACCTGATTTGTTGGCGACTAATGGTTCAACTTATGAGGAACTGCAGCAGTATCTTCAGCTACGTGGACGTGAAGCATATCTCCAGAAGAGGGTCAGTTTTCTTTGATTGTACTTGCCAAACCATTTCCTAAATTTCTTTGCAGCTCTTACTTCCACCATTAGGTTGAGTATAGCTGATGCTTGCAAGATGAACGTAATTAATGGATACTATGCTCAAAAGTATTTAAAACACCCAAACATTTGAAAAGAAAAGGTTGGTTGGAAGAGACGGAGTAATGCCTACTGGCAGAGTAGGGGGAAGGGGATCGACGTGGAGAGTTTCAGTTTTGCACTTTCTCTATGTTTACCTAGTTAAGGCGAGGAGAAATTCTCATCCCTAAAAATAAGGTCATTTCACATAATCTGTTAGATCTGCTTGTGATGGGAGGATCTTGTTATTTTTAAATCAGAGGGCAGGTCAACTTAATATCAATTTGAAGGAACATGAAATTAATTCTCATTTCTCCCAAAAACTAGTAATCTGTTGTGGACCTAAACACACACAAAAAGATCCTTCCTAACAATTTGTGATTTCAGATGACGCGATGACGCGGTTCACCCAATTCAGTAAGTACCATTGTTGACAGAGATCCTGAGTTTTAAGTCTCGCTGCATCCTCAACTGAATGATTTCAAGTGGGTAAAACAGTTGACCCAAGAAAGAATCAGAACCTAAATTAAATGAATACAACTCTTTTAGCCTTTAGATGAGCCAGTTCACACAGTTCTAAAATTCATTTGTTGGTAAGGTACAATATACATGCCCCACATCAAGTTAAAATGTGGAATAGCCCTTAAAATTCTTTTAATTTATGTATAGAAAAGTCCTTGTGCCTAAAATTTTAACATTCATTAGATAGTTTGGGCCATCTTGTACGATGCATGTTGTCAAGGTGAAAACAGAATAAAAGAGAAGGGTGGAGGAGAAAACCACCTCAAAGTCCAAATGCTATCTCAAATTATTTCCCCCTTTTTCTTGCACATCCACTCTGCTTGATAAGTGTGGTTGACTGGTTGCTATAGGTTGGTGCTCAACGCGAAATAGTCTAATTACAATGAGTTTTGAAGGATAGAGATGATTCACATGGTCAACATAAGACTATTTCGGGAAGAGGTCTAGTTGATTGATTTTTTAGGGCATCAAACAGAAATTGCTCTGGGAACTGGCGACGATTAGTAACTTCTTGGTTCACAGATTATATCACATGTTTTAATCAATATCTTTTCATCAGATTATTATATCACGAAAGTCTATGGTCACGAAAGTCTATGGTCAAATCATTTTTGATAAAGTTAAATACATTAAAAGTTCCATTTTGTTAATTAGAGAGACTCTGCTCCAACCGAGAATAATTTTGAAACAGGAAAAGGGAAACCATTCACAGAAAAGATAATGTGTGGGCTCTGTGGTCTACAAATTTTGAAGACTGTTTCTCTTGATATTTTGGGGTATTGAATTTTCTTCCGTTTCCTCGTACTATTGGATATTTATTGCTATCATTTAGGATATTGTGGAGAAAGAAGCTCCAGGTTTGATGAAAGAAGCAGAGAAGTTTCTAATATTGAACAACATTGATCGTCTGTGGAAAGAACACTTGCAAGCACTCAAGTTTGTTCAGCAGGTTGTGGGGTTACGAGGCTATGCACAAAGGGATCCACTAATTGAATACAAACTTGAAGGATACAACCTTTTCATTGAGATGATGGCACAGATCAGGAGGAATGTCATATATGCTGTTTATCAGGTTAGTATTCTGACTTTGAAATCTACAAGAATTTTGTAGAGGATGCAGTTTGATTCGCTCCTCCCAATTAACCAAGTCTGTACCTGATTTTTATTATTTGTTTTCTTTTGTCAGTTTAAACCAGTCATGGTGAAGCCGCAAGACCAGAAAAAGAGTGACAAGGCGGACAAACTCAACAAAAATGGGAGAGGTAGTAATGGTGGTATAAATCCCTCTCCATCAACTGTTAGCTCACAGTCTAGCACATAAGACTGTTCTGGAACCGACACTTTTGGGGAAAGTAAAAGCCAAGTGTGGTAGGTTCTTTTGCTAAGACATAATTCTGAAGTGCAAAGCATCCCAGTGTCACTTGCAAATGGAAAGAAGGTGCCCACAGGACCGAGACATTGTGAATCAAGCAGCCATTACTCAGCTGAGTTTAATACATAAAATTCAGTAGGCCTCTGCAACATGGTATATATTTTGGCATCAATACCGTGTAAGTTGTCTTCCTTGATGTACATGTCATTGTAAAGATTATAAATTCTTCCTGAAACTTCATATTACTTAGCTCTCACAAGGTTTGTAACCAAAATGACCAGGATGCACCTCCATAATACAGACGATCAATTTTGTATGAAGCCTCAGTTGCAATATAGTCATTCAATGTTGATGGATCATTTCAGTGCTGATGAATTGATTAAACTGGTTTCCTTTATCCTGCATGAAGCGTACCATGTCAAACATTTGAAGTTGAAAAAGTCCAATTCAATATCCACACACAACAAAAAAATAGAATCCCCCTACCTTAACGCCAATGGCAATTGCAGTTTTAAGTTTAACCAGTTCACTCAATCTCAAAGAACCTCTTTTCTTGTCTTTGACAAATACAACTGGTACCTTCTTTGAATATGCCAAGCTTTCCAGATGTTTGGTCAGCAACCGTGGATTACAATCAGATGCTATAAATATAACCTAAATACCCAACAATATACAATGTCAAAGAGTGTAACAAATTAACACAGCATACAAAAGGACTTGCAATCATGTAAAACATGTAGGCATTGAATTGGAAGAACACAGAATCAGCGAGGAATTAATTCATTGAAGCTCAATCATGTAACCCCAGAGGAATTTCCAAGCCAGGTTAAACCAAATGGAAACGAGAACGTAAAAAGTTCATGAGTAGGTGAGGCTAAACCTGAAGTCGAGTAGAATGCATTTTAGCCGATAGTGATGAGCGTTCATTAGCAGGAAGCGGGGGCATTCTCTCAAGCACTCGTGTAACTTCATTCACCCCTACTGAAAACTGTTGCTGCACGAATATCAAATCGGCAAAATAAGTATGAGATGAAGAAAGCAAACCAGTTTACAATCCTGTAGAACGGAAAACTTGAAAAAGGCTTTTCCTTAAATAAGAAAAAGTTAATATTTTGATAACTGATAAAGTTGGTAGATAACAGTCCGGCTTTCTATCCTTCCCCACTTACCTACTAAGCTTTTATTTGTATCATATGACAATAGTGCAAATTCTAGGGGCAAAATCAAGTTAATTGAGCACTTAAGGAGGTGGCATGGGTGATTTATTCACAACAATCCAATTGCATTCGGGAGGTAGCTAGAGAAGTGCTAGCGGTCTCGTGGGGTAACCGTGGTGGACATCGAGGGGACTGGTGGTGGAATGGTAAAGTTCAAGAGAAGATGGAAGCAAAGAAAGCAGCGTATGCGAAGTTGGTAGAACGCAAGGATGAGGTGGAGAAATGGACGAATAGGGAATTGTATAAGATGGCGAGGAAGGAGGCAAAATTAGCGGTTACGGCGGCAAAAACGACGGCTTTTGAACGCTTGTATGTGGAATTAGAGGAAAAATATGAAGAGAAGTTGTACAGATTAGCCAAGGCGAGGGAGAGGAGGGTCGTGACTTGGATCACATGAGGTGCATCAAGGACGAGGACGACAAAGTACTGGTGGAGGACGCGCATATTAGACGGAGGTGGCAGTCTTACTTTCATAAACTCGAACAAGAAAAGAGGTGAAGACATTGTGTTGGGAGATCTAGAGCAATCTGGAAGGTACCAAAATTTTGGATATTGTAGAAGCATTAAAATTGAGGAGGTTAATGGTGTTGTTCGCAGGATGCGCAGGGGACGAGCAACCGGGCCCGATGAGATCCCAGTTGAATTTTGAAAGAGTGCAGGCAGGGCATGTTTGGAGTGGCTGACGGAGTTGTTTAATGTCATTTTTAAGACGGCGAGAATACCCGAAGAATGGAGGTGGAGTATAATGATTCCTTTGTACAAAAATAAAGGTGATATCCAGAGTTGCAACAACTATAGGGGTATCAAGCGGCTAAGCCAAACTATGAAAGTTTGGGAAATGGTCGTGGAGATGAAGGTGAGAAAATGTGTCTATTTCCGACAACCAGTTTGGATTTATGCCAGAGCGTTCGACTACAGAAATCATTCATCTTATTAGGAGGTTGGTGGAGCAGTATAGGGAGAGGAAGAGAGACTTACATATGATTTTCATCGACCTCGAGAAGGCATGCAACCAAATCTCTAGGGTGGTTTTATGTAGATGTTTGGAGGTTAGAGATGTACTTGTGGCGTACACTAGGGCGATCAAAGATATGTATGATGAAGCCAAGGCCAAGGTACGGACAGTAGGAGACTCGGAGCACTTTCCAGTGACGATAGGGATACACCATGGATCAGCTCTTAGTCCATTCTTATTTGTCTTGGTGATAGATGGACTGGCGCGATAAATCTAAGGGGAGGTGGCATTGTGTATGTTATTCGTAGACGACATAGTCCAGATTGAAGAGACTCGCAGCGGAGTGAACGCTAAGCTGCAGGTTTGGAGACAAACTTTGAAGTCTAAGGGGTTCAGGCTGTGTAGGACCAAGACAGAATACTTGGAGTGTAAGTTCAGTAATAGGAGCGACCTTGAGACAGGTGTGGAGGTGAGGCTTGGTACTCAGGTCATTCTGAAGAAAAGAAGCTTCAAGTACCTCGGGTCTATTATCCAAGGGAATTAAGAGATTGATGACGATGTCACACAATGTATTGAGGTAGAGTGGATGAAACGGAGGCTCGCATCTAGAGTCTTGTGTGATAAAAAGTTTCCACCAAAACTTAAAGGCAAGTTCTATAGGGTGGTGTTTAAACCGACTATGTTGTATGGGGCAGAGTGTTGGCCAGTCAAGACTTCACGCATCCAAAAGATGAAAGTTGCGGAGATGAGGATGTTGAGATGAATGTTGGGCATACAAGAAGGGATATGATTAGAAATGATGATATCCGGTACAGAGCAGAAGTGACCTCGGTGGAGGAAAAGATGCGGGAAGCGAGATGGTTCGGGCATGTGCAGAGGAGAGACATAAATTCCCCAGTGCGGAGGTGTGAGAGATTGGCTATGGACGGGTTCACGAGGGGTAGAGGTAGATCGAAGAAGTATTGGAGAGAGGTGATTAGACGAGATATGACGCATGTGCAACTTAATGAGGACATGACCTTAGATAGGGGTTGTGGAAGACACAAATTAGGGTAGAAGGGTAGTAGATAGTCGAGTGTAGTCCTACTTACGCTTACAAGCTGGTAGTTGTAGTGTCATTATTGTAGGCATGCTTAGCCTATCATATTAGTTGGTGCAGTATTGCTTTATAGTCCTCTGTCGTCTTATTTCTGCAACAATGTATTCTTTAGTATACTTTGTTTATGTTATTAACATGCATTAGTTATTGCTTATTTTTTCAGAATGCTTTAATTTTTTTGTCCGAGTCTGACCGTTTTCTCTTACTTTGCTTGTGCTTATGTTTTGTCTTGAGCAAAGGGTCTTTCGGAAACAACCGCTCTACCTACCAAGGTAGAGGTAAGGTTTGCGTATACTCTTCCCTCTCTGGACCCCACGTTGTGGAATTTCAATGGATATGTTGTTGTTGTTGTAGTCTAAGCTTTTGATGGACAAAGTTATTTGTTAGTACTTGTGATGGGAGCTAGTAGCTACAAAGCAAAAGAAGTTGTCGGGAAGCTTTTACAGCTATATAAAATGAAAAGGAATCACCTAACAGAATAAACAATAATATTGTAGAATAAGAGGGAAAGTACAAGTAGAAAGACGGTCCCCGGTAGGAAAAAATCATCTCAAAGCTGAAATGAAGAAAATAAAGTTCTTGCATTTTTCAACCATAAGGTTGGCTAGTTCGGATGGAAACCCTTTTGGGACAATAGAAGAAAGCACTACTTCCAAGAAGTCTAGCAAGAAGTTCCTTGCCTTACAAAAAGTAATCCCTTGTTATATTCGGTTATATATACTTCTAATGTCGAATTAGGATAACTAGGATAGAAATAAAGCATTGGGTCGAACTCTTCATGTGGCCTCAACGATCCCGGTGGCGATGTCCAAAGCGTGACTCCTCCTGATGAAGAGGGGTAGAATTGAGCAATGGCATGACTAAGGTCGTCCATCTTTTCTAAGAAAGAGATCATAGTGATTGATGGATCTTTCAATCTGGCCAAATGGAAGGCTTTGGCATGTATCAAAATGGCGAATGTGGGTCGGGTAGAGCTGTATTTGCCGAGGCAAGGTTGGACCGGAATCAACAGAGTTAAGATTAATTGGTAATATTTCCTCCCTAGTCATCTTCCTCTTTGAGAGACGGCAACAATTCGGTTTGAAATATACAAAAAAATAACCTCAAGAGAGTGAGAACCAACCTTAAACCAAAGTTTCTCAGGTAAAGCTATGTCAGAGTTTCTGTCTGTCGTTATCTCCCTGTCGGCTACCGTCGTTAATATCTTTCGGCCAACAAAAACAACAAACGAAGACTAGAGAAACAGGGAGAAAGATAAGTTTACCTTTTAATCGCTGTGAGGAGACGCTCCAGAACTTCACCTTCATAACAACTGCATTATATTTATCAGAAAAACCGACATTAACAGTGCTTAATTACTACAACTAGTTTGACTACTCTCAATCGAAAAAGAAACGAGAACAATAAAAACGAGGTTTACATTGTCTGTTGAGGTAAACAATTGCCGGTGAATGTGTTTCTTGAAGCAGTAAGTGGCATACTCATCTTTCACTTCTAGTTCTTTGCCCCCTCAGTTGCCTATGGAAAAATTCAGAATATATGAACTATGTTAGGCCATAAATATAAGCTGGTGAGTTGGACTATGGGCTCTGCCTTTCGGTCCACTACATTTGGTGAATCATATACAAGGGAAAGTTACCCATTTGGTCACTTTGCCAATATACACATGTTATACATGAATTATATCTTTGTGGCTATTTTTTGGGCGAGTGGCTACTGAAGTTAATTTCCCTTTCGCCCCAATATAAAATTACACACTATAAATTTGTTTGTTATATACTTTTTGGGTATACAAATTACATAATTATCTATTTGATCGGAGTGTATACATAAACAGAAATAGTTGAATCACATTATTATATACTATTAAGGTATACTAATGTGAATTATATATCTCGATTCTCTAAGGTATACATACCTTTTAGATTTGAGATTTTCACACATTATATGACTTGGCCCAAGAAGGCGTGCCCACTACCCAGAGGGTGGCGGCAACAGTGTGATTCTATATGTCATTATTAGATTGAGATATGTAGGGTGACGGGTACTTCCACTGAATCTCAAGTCCAATTCCAAACATAGCATAGGTCTAAATTTGTCAAATCTAGTTTTAGGCCTGTTTCTATTTGAGGTCCAGATTTCTTAAATTTGGTCTAAATATATTACTACTAGTTACAACATAAGCCAATTTACTCTAATTT
The DNA here is from genome assembly GCA_029844215.1 of Przewalskia tangutica. Classification (NCBI taxonomy): domain Eukaryota; kingdom Viridiplantae; phylum Streptophyta; class Magnoliopsida; order Solanales; family Solanaceae; genus Przewalskia; species Przewalskia tangutica. Next base: position 35,997,743 of record CM056731.1, on the reverse strand, counting down.
TGACCCTTGTGTCCATGACACTTTTTTTTTGTAGTCTCGCAGTTTCAAATTTTGGTAATTCTGTCTTGGACGCGTTTATGCATCAAATTGCCCAATATATAGTTTAGAAAAGGAGTTGGGACACAGGTTACTGGAGTAAATTGCTCTGTGATCAGTGGCGGATGCATGTGTATTTTTTTTAAAAAAATTGCCTTCTAGGCATAAAAAAAAAAAAAAAAATCTATGCAAAATATTATTATTTCATATGTTTGCACCACCAAAATTTGTCGCCTGGATCCGCCACTATCTGTGATAGTCATTTTCGTATGTACCGACTTACGCAGCCGATATGTTGTAACTGAGAGATTGGGGATTGACTGAAACACTCAAAGCTTCAGGCTTGTCTCACTCTCATAAGGCTAGGTTTGGAACAATCTAGGAACTGAATCGCTAGAAAGATCTTTTTTTCCTCCGAAAAATCATGAAATATTGTGCGGCCATATAATATATTCAAAATTCTCGTTGCCCATGGAAGTGTATCAACAAATGCATACAAGGTGCACTAAAGTTCACGATGTGAATTTAAACCGTGAGTCTATCGTCCTCTTCATTATAATCCTCCTAGAATCCAGAGCATTGGGAGCGGCCCGACAGTTAGTTCCTTTCGTTCCCGGATGAGGGCTTCCTTCCTCTCTTTTAGATGACAAATATAGTTTTGGATCTGTTGCATCATTTTGCAACGATTTTTAAATTTTTTCACTTATTCGCTTATTATATTATGAGAATACACATGTATATGGATAGTATTAAGCATTGTTAAAACTTCAACCTCACATTGGTGATTGCTTCTTGTTTCTTTTATAGATTTAATGGATTTGTGGGGTTTTGTAACACTCCGAACCATGATCTGGCGAAACACGACACTTGGTGCCTGACTGCATGTGAGCGAGCGAACCACATGGCTTGCTGAATCAACATGAGCATCAAAACATGCAATAGTAATGATTTAAAACATGTAAAACTGATTACTGAAATATAGTCTGAAAATATATTGCGAAAATATCTGAAATAATAAGTCTGAAATGTTGGTTTTATGACGTGACATGCTAAACTAGTCTAGTCTATGAAACTTGAACATGAGTCTGACTGTAAAATTATTTTTCAAGAACAAGGCTCTGACCTACCTTTATTGCATAACATGATATGTAAAATAAATGACTAACACCCCGAATGAAATGGGGCTCATTAATAGCTGATACTGAGACAAATCCTAATAAGCAGATTCGTCATTCTGAAATTCAGTACCTGCACTGTGAAGTGCAGGCTCAGGACAAAAGAGACGTAAGTACATTTGAATTGTATTGTATGTAAAACAACTGAAACTGAAAGAAAAGCAGAAACATGAAATAATAGGAACATGAAACTGAAACTAAACAATGAACATGAACATGAACATGATCTGATGTGAGTATAATAACATGTGTAAAATCTGTATAACTGAATATATGTAATCTGTGGAGATAACATTAGTATAACCGACATGAAACCACCACGCTGAAACATGGTGTCTAATCTCTGTCCTATCAGCTAAGCCATCTCGTAACTTATCGGGGGTACGAGACATGAACATGACATAAGTGGATCCAATAACCCGCAATGGGTAACATAAATGTATCGTCCTAACTGGACGGAACGATCATTATCCTATGCTAGCAAACTTATTTTCAGGTTGCCTAAGCCTTTTCAATAATCTGTGCAACTCTCAAAATATGAACATGAAAACAGTTGGCTTAGAAGCCCATGAATTTCATGAAAATAACTTTTAAACATGATTTGTGATTATAATTTAGCTTGTACATATGTATATAATATAACTTGTGTAAAACATGAAAACATGTACAATTTCATGAAATTCTTAATATTGATTCATGACTTGTATTTAAGAACTCATGAAATTCAATATTATGGATATTCATGGATTACAGACGGATTCACAATAACCATAACAAAATATCAAGAATACAATAAGGAATTAGTATCTCAAACATGGCATATCATGATACACATAATTTAGAATTATCATGAACTTGAAATAAAAATTCTAAGCTATGAAAATTCATGGTTTCATAGAAAAATGTGGCGTGGGGAAGAACAATAATGTTCCCACAGATGGATAGAAGCTCTACATGCTTCAATTCTGGGCTTTAAGCGTACTACATCGTTCTTCACCCCTTCCTATACTTTGCAGCAAATTCTCCTATTTTGTACGCGTATCACGAACCTTCTCTTCCTCTTTACCTTAAATCCCGTTAAAACATTCCAACGTAAGCTTCATAATTTAAACAATCACTATGTACCCAATTGAAGTTTGTATGATCAAAGTATTTATCAAATTCGCTTCATAGCTCAAACTACACTTCTCCCATTCTCCGGACATCCAAATCAGATCTCCAACGTTCACATTTGATACATATATGTAATGACCACTCAATTAAAGTTTAAACTCGATCCAACAGTTAAATTATCGGGAAAATGCCAACGGAAGCTGGATGATCGGAGGAATAGTCAACAATAAAATTACTAGAGTTTTGCGTTTGATGGAGTGCATCTAAATCATTCCTATTTCATGATTCTACCAACCATTAAATGTCTAGAACATAATAATAACTCCATATAATTCATTAATGAGTGAGGGGCTTACCTTTTTGAAGAAATTCCAAAGTCTCATTCCAAGTTCGACCTTAATGGATTTTCCAAAATCTAGCGATTTCAAATAATGGCTCAGTGTTAATCTAGTGTTAACTTAATATAATTGATATTGGAATTTGAATAACAAATCACCTTAGGTGTTTGGTAGAAGCTCCTGTCGAAAATCCTCACATAAAATATTTTAGGGTTGTATTTATAGGTTATCATAAAAGGTTTGGTCTTTAAAAACTAATCCTACCAGAATCGAAATTTTCATTTTACACATCCTCAACAAATCGACCATAACTTTTAGTACAGACCTTCGTTTGACCTGTGCTTTGTGTGGATGGAAATGTATTTCAAAGGACTACAACTTTCATGAAGGAAATTTTCACAATTTTTTTTATAGATTTATCAGTAAACTCGATTTAAGTGAGGTCTGCTACAAAATCACTTGAAAACGTGCTCCTTAGAGTAGCTTCCGACTCTATTATTACTCTTAAGTAACTTTTATACACACGAATAAAAGCATTATCAAATAGGTATTAAATAACAGATACTACCATCCATCACTAATGTAAATTCTATCACAAAGTTATACATGACACTGATAGTATAAACATGAAATATGTAGGTTTATTCTAAATCTACTCAATTAATATTTAGGTTTTAATTATGTTTATAACTAATCTATTAACCCACAATGAAAACCGTGATCGACAAGTATAATAAATATTTGTGTGCTATATTGCATATTTAACTAAATTCTTAGGAAATAAACATATTGCATTTTTATTATTCGGTAATAAAGAATTGATTTATATTTAAACGTATTGTATCTTTATAGAAAAAATAAAATATCTTAATTCAGTGTATATTTAACCAATTGGAAGTAATATATATATCATTTTTCTTATTATTAGTGTTGTATTAAGAGAAATGGGAAACTAATTACCATTAGGAAAAGGAAACGCGTAGTCCTAAAAATATAGGAAAAGGAAACGCTCACTCCTAAATCATATCGGACAAGGAAAATAAGTTACTATATTTCCTACCATTAAGTTGTACTATATAAAAGCATGTGTTGAGTTCTTTAAGTCCATCACTACACTTTCCCCAGCCCAAACAAATTCCTAGTGTTGTTGTTCTTGTTGTTGATAGTGTTATCAATGGATATTGAAAACGAGTTCTTGAATTGTTACTCCATCCAGAAGAAGCCTAAAGACATATTTGCTTTGATCCAATTAGCTCTCTACGTTGGTGCATTCAAGTATCCTTCTCAGTTTGAGAAACGCAAAGGCAGGATACTCAAGTTCTTAATGAATCCGACAATATCAAACTTCTACGATCATGACACGATTCTTAGTGATGAAGAAGATGACGAAATAATCAACAATGTTGGTGATGAAGAAAAGGATGAAGTGATCAACGTTGAACAAGAAAAGGAGTCTGAGACAGAAAAACAGGGTGTCGAAGGAACACGACTGATCGATACCGAAAACAAGAACAAGATTATTGCTACAAACCAGATACCGATAAGGAGGATTAAAGTGATCATCAAGAAGCCTGAACAAGTTGCTCCTCAGATGAAACAGAATATTACAGGAACAACGGAGAGCGTCACGGAGTTAAAGAAAAGATCGGAAACTGACTTGATTCAACAAGACAAACAATTGGATGGTAATAAAGAAGGAAAAGGACAGACAGATAATACTACTATGGGATCAAGAAAGAGGATATCGTTGATGAAGAAGAACGTGTCCACCAAACGTGTAGAAGTTGCTGCGCCTCCTCCTGAAAAACAACTTGGTGATTGTTCCGCACAGAAAAGGATTGAGGAAGCCAAGCAAACAACAACAGAGAAACAGAGTCACAAAGGTTTCAAGAAGATGGAGACGGACCGGGTTCAAAACAAAAAGCTTGTTGTTGACACAGAAAAGAAGAGAGAAGGAGCACAACAAAACCCTACCCAACGCAGCAATGATAATATGATGGTATCATCAGAAAGAAAGGAGTGCAGCAGTGGTTTAACGAAAAGCATACAGCCGCCGTTGATGAAGATGAATGTGGCCACCGAACGTGTTGAAGTTGCACCTCCTAATCAGCATAAACAACTCCATAAACAGAGAAACCGCAATGCAATCACAAGACCAGTGCAAAAGACGACACAAAGTTCTGCAGTTGCAAGACCAATGCAAAAAGAAACACAAAACATCAGTGATATGAAGAGATTTGAAACAAGCAAGAGGAAATTTGAGGAACGGTTTGCAGAGCAAAAGGAAGCAAAGAGAAGGATCATAATGGTGGACTTTCATCATATGCCTAAACCCGCTAATGATCCTCGTGCTCCCAGACGCTGCTGGGAGAGGAGGAGCTTTTGATATTCTGATGATTCAATATCTGTTGTAATAAATTTCACACGAGAATCTTTATTCTTCCTTATTGTTATAAGTTTTAGACAGTAGAATCATTCACATGATTACTATTTTTTATTTGGTCCTCAGTTTTGTCTATATGAATTATCTCTATCATTGAAATAACATAGTTGCAATTTCTTAAATGATGTTGTCTCTCATGCTTTAAAGTTTTGTTATATATAACTCAGAATTTCATTATAGTCTTTTGTCATCTTATTCCAACTCTCGTTTTACTCCTGCTTTCCTTACACTGGTATGCAATCAGGATGGTATTTAGATCTCTGGTCTCACCAATTGCTAACCTACATAAAATCCAAAATCCCAGTCCTTAATAGGCACAAAGCTACTCTATTTACCAGTGCTTCTAGGCATACCATTTATTCAAAAGATGTTACTTGCAATTTCAGGTCAATTGAAAGCCTGTGAATTTTTTTAGTAAGAAGTATGAGTGTAGCACTGTTTAAGCCTGATAGGCAACTAGGAAAATATTGACAAGAAAATAGACAATAAATCAGGTGAACATAAAATAGTACTTCAAGAACATGAATCCAGAAGACTGACATAATTAATGCAGGACATAAAAAATGCAACAAGCAATATTGTAAGCTCAGAGGAAGTTGTAACTACTCTAGACACTTTACCTTATTAAAAAACTACTTTTGTTAAAATCTGAAACAGAGGAGAAACAGTGGAGAAATCTCTCGAGAAGGAAGAAAACTGAAGAGGATATTTTGGGAGCTCAAAACTCTTCTGCGTTCTGATTTTTTTCTCTTAAAACAATATTACAAATATTGCTAACTATTTATAATAACTGATCTTGCAAATATAACTATTGCAGAAATAACCACTAACTAACATTGTATATGTTGTATACTAATGATATACTATGAACTCTTAATATCCAACTAACTAACCACATATATACAATGTATATGTGTGGTATATCTCAACAACTTTAGGCACTTTTCCTTTAATAAAAAAAGGAACTACTATTGGCTAATTTTCTAGCAGATGTCGTAAATCGAGCAATTTCCAAGCTTAAGAAAATGGTGCAAACTGCAAATTAATAGAACCAAAAGCATTAATCTATAAATTCAAAGTGGACGGAGTAAGAAAGTTAATTAGGAATATTTATAAAGGACTTACCAAAACGAAAAGCTCAAAGAAGCTCTGGATCCTATTAAGATGACATTGTGTGGCCAAATAGTTCAGCACCAGAATCTTCATAAAATAGCCAGCATACTTCCGTAGCATAATATGGTTGAACTTTTTTTAAACACATATACTGAATTTTGGCAGCAAACTGTAGAATTCAGAAGCTTGTGCAAGCTTATCTGCAGCACAAAAGGTAATTAGCTACTGGAATCAAGATAAAATACTGACCTGCGTATGAAGATTTTACTTTGATGGAATGTCAGAAGGTTACATTCAGCGCCATATTAAGGTGAAGAACATTTTACTGTATAGTGGACTGGGCTGTCCTTTTTTTTTAACGTTTTACTGTATATCAGAACTCCACAGGAGAAATCAAACTGTATTGATTTTCTTACTTGATATGCCGAATAATGTTCCTGGCTTAACATGTGTTTTGTCTAGTGTTTTGTCTTTGTTGGGAATTGAACCTCCGCCCAATCCACTTCATTGACCACTAGGCCACACCCTTGGGTGCAGTTAAGGCTACAATTTGTTACTCTTGCTTCAGCTTTAAATTTGCCTTCTTTATCTTTTAATCTGAGTCTTAAATCTTTTTGATGATTGAGAATTTAATTATTGTATATTATCATCTTAGCTGAACTCCTGGTTTAGTCACACTTTCCCTTACAAAAAAGGCAGCCCGATGCACTAAGCTCCCACTGTGCGCGGGGTCCGGGGAAGGGCCGGACACTTTCCCTTACACTGGTACTTCTTTTGAGTCTTTGGTCTCACCATCTGCTAACTTACTTGAGTTTAAAAGTTCCAATCTTGAATATACTGAAAGCTACTCAATTTACAAATCTTTTAAATGCATACCATCTATTCAGAAGATATTGATATCAACATATAGAAATCATGGTCAGGTTGAGAATTTTGAAGATTTGGAGCAAGTAATGACTGAAACACTACTTATCCCAATAGATTAAGTTAACTGGTTCCATCACTTTGTTGGCACATTCAGAACAAAAGACTAGCTTTCTTCAGTTCTAAAATATTAATAATGAGAAAACAACCGCTGATGAAACCATTTGCAATCTGAAATAGCTACCACTTCAAATGCATCCAGCTCAACATGTGATGCTTTTGGTGAAAAAATAAGCATCGATCAACCCCCTGCAACTAATAGTATACGCTAACATTTGGATAACAAAGACAATACTCAACTTCGGACAACTGATAAAGGGAATGCAGCTTGTAAAATACTGATGCCACAGAATTAGGACTATTTAAGTCAATGTTGAATTAAAAGTACCTCAAATCTTGGCAACTGCAAAGTAGTGGAGTTCCATTTTCCTACTCCTACATAAACAAAATCCATTTGGATATTTTCGACCATAACAAATGTCAAGGTCAAGTAATTCTTTGTCATAATATTTTTGGGATCTAGATGCATTTATTCCTAACCAAAATACATGACAACAGCAAGCAGTGAGCAAGTACCATATATGGAACTTCTTCATACCCAATATTCACAAGGTAAAAAAAAAGAAGATTTACACCATTTCAGAAAGAAAGATACCCAATTTCTCCAATTCAGATAGAGTAGCTTTATGCAGGTGTACTCAAACCTTCATCACAAAATAGTGTTTCGGTCTTCAATTGTTGGCAAATTTATCACACAAATATTTACAGTCAAGACTTCCAATTTTGAGCAAAATGAACTAGTGGTTTCACTATTAAGATCTCAAATGCTAATAAACCAGCAGTTTAAGTACACTTCCATGAAATGAGTCATCAGATTTACACTAGTAACTCCCTTCCTCCACGAATCAATCTGAATTGGCATTCTCATCGATCAGATTGTTGTGCTTAGTGGCGAACTTCAGTTCACGCACTAAGTTCAGGCCAGGAATACATCTCTAGCAAAAGTTGAATATTGATCCAATAATCAAGTCAGAAAGTAACATCAAGCAAAAGTATTAATCAACAAAATGAAACTAAGTAGCAAGAAAGTCATTTGAGAAACCTTTTAGAGGGCTTGCCAAAACAAAAGCAGGTATACTTCAGCATACTTCTCACACCATAGTACCATATAGTAATATCATGAAGCTGCTGAAGTCTTAAACTTAGATAAGCATAGTTATGTAATTAGCCCGAAGTAGTCTAGTATTCAGAGACCGTACAAATTCAAAACTTACCTAAAACTTGCAGGAGATGAGATGCCTCACAATAGACCAATCTCGGTTTAAATACAACAGCAGCGGCACCACAACTCATTTTGCAAGAAGCTAAAGTCTAACAGAAAATTAATTAAAATGGCTACCATGTCAAATGCAGCCAAGTTCAACCTATGATGACTCACCTGAAAAATAAACATCAACCCGCCTCCCACATCAATAATAAACACACTAGCATTTGATAACAATCAATCTCAGTTTCAAACAATGATAATGGAAATACTAAACAAAACAGGAAATGCCAAAGACGGGTAGATCATTCTCACAATATTTGGGAATCAATGCTTTTGTTCCCCTCTAAATAACTAACACGGCACCAGTAACTGTAAGTAGCAAAAAAGGAGATTGTAAATAAACAAAAGTAATAAGGAAAAATAATTTGCTGAGAACTCTAAATATACAGTGACATTGCTACATAACAATAATTCAACTAGTAGCGCTTCAATCTCCTATTGTTAGCAAATAACAAACAGATGCAGGGGCAGAGCCAGTAAGGGCCGAATCCGTACCCCTTCGACGAAAAATTACACTGTATATACAAGGTTATACAATTATTTTTATGTATACTTAGTAGACGTTGAACCCTTGACTTATTCATGTGTTTACTTCTTTATATTTTTGAACCCCCTTAGTAAATATCCTGGCTCCGCCACTACACAAATGTAATGGCAAGATCTTTGATTGAACAAAACAAAGTACAAATTTCATTAATCCGATTCCACATTGCAAGTAAACAAACAGTTTACACATAGTTCAACTGAAATCAGCTACTATTAGATTTACACTACTTAACCCTAGCATCCCAACAACATATGTAAGCAAAAACCTCAAACAGATAAACTGATAGTATGACTTTAACTATAAAAAAGGCTTCTTCCTAAGCCCTTTCACCACGAATCCTCCTAGCAAGCTGAATATCCTTTGGCATAATCGTAACCCTCTTAGCATGAATTGCACATAAACTAGTATCTTCGAAGAGCCCAACAAGGTAAGCCTCATCAACCTCTTGTAGAGTGTTGAGTCTATTTTTTAGTGTGTTTTAGGGAGTCTTTTGTTGTCTTTTAATTGTTTTGTACAGTTTTATGCGTGTTGTTTTGTGTTTTCAGGTCCAAGTGATTCAAAAAGGAATGGGGTGAATTCAAAGGAAATAGGCGGTTACGGAGGACAAATATGCATATCGAGTCCCAAGCAATCAGTCAAAGAAGTCCCGGGAAGCTCAGGAAGTAGTCTACACAAAATCCGGACCGAAAAGGGCGATGAGCCGCAGTGCAAGAAGGCAAGATCCGCGGCGCTGAAGAGCCGTGGCGCATGGAGGTGGCGCCGCAGCGCTTGGCATGGAGAAGCTGGAAGGAATTTCGTCGATTGAAGCGCCGCAGCGCCTGAGAGGCAGAAACTTCTAAGAGAATTAGAGCTGTGGCGCCTGGTAGCTGCGTCGCGGTGCTGACGGCTGAATTTAGCGAGAAAACCCTAATTTTAACAGGGGTAAAAAGGTCCAACAGGGATGTTTTTCGTTATATATGTTGGGGGAGGCAGATTTGGAGGATATCTCACTTCGGAGGCAAGAGAGAAAGAAGCAATTGGAGACCACGATTGTTCAAGTTCTTTTCCTTTTCTTTTCTTTAATTCAGTTCATATTGGTTGTTAAGACAATTAGTTTTATTAGCATGTCTATGAACTAATTTCTTTATTAGGATTTTCTGTAGATTCACTTGAACCTCTATTATGACTTAATGCATTGATTCTTCTTCATCTATCAATATCTATTCAACTTGCGTTTATTGAATGAGAATTAATTGGCCATTAGTTTTCATTAGTTATATGATTTCAAATCAAGATCTGAAAAGGGAGATTTGAATATGCTATAGTTGATTAGACATAGGTTTAATCTTGAACGAGAGTATCACGATTGCATGTGTAGCGTTTTAGGTTATTGATCTTAATCCTCATATGTGGTTGAATTTATCATAGAAATATAGAAAATTCTTATTTAGGTTGAGTTTTTATATGTGATCATAGACATTCTCTCTTTTGTGACTCCGTGGTAGTCCGAGTTTGATGAGCAATTCTTTTTTGACAAGCTGTCTTCCAGTAAGGCGCGTTGTAGTTCGTAGGGTAAGTGAATGGGGAGCTACGGCTGATCGAAAAGCGAAGATAGACGCATAGTTCAGTGATCTATCCACAAAAAAAAGAGGGAACTCACAGAGATAACAATCCGCTTCTTTTAATAAGATAGGACAAGAAAACGAGAACCAAAGTTCGAGTGAGCGGCTAAGTAAGCAGAGCTCGTAACATCGAGTTATGTGTTAAGCAGATCTTTACCAAATCCATATCTCCATAAGCATCCAAAGCAGCCTACTCATTGGTAGTGAAAAAGCAAGAACACTGAGGAGCGTGTCACCCCTGTGACTCCTCCGCCGTCGGAATATAGAACACCTCAGTTAACCTGTTATCTTGATAAGAAGAAGATGGTTTTTTCCGGATGAAATGAAAATTGGATTCATGTAACAGGAAAATAACGAATGATAGAGTGGATAGTTGATAAGATTGAAAATCATAATTACCTTCATTACTGAGTTAAACTCCGAGTATTTTCATTCTTATTTTATTTCTGAAATTATTTTAGTTTATTAATTCTTAGCTTAGAAATCAAAACTTATTTTCGTTTGCCAAATAGAAACGAAAGGTTAGTTAATTGGTAATTGATAATTCAGTCTTTGTGGACGATATTCGGTCTTACCGAGATTATTACAAATTGCGATACGTACACTTGCGTAGCATCTAGAAATTTCGCAACATAGAGCAGCAACAACATTGCTCTAAAACCTCAGATATGTCTTAAAATCCTGAGCTATTTCCCTCACCAATCTCTGAAACGGCAATTTCCTGATCAACAACTCAGTAGACTTCTGGTACTTCCTGATTTCTCTTAGTGCCACAGTTCCTGGCCAGAAACAGTGAGGTTTCTTCCCGGTAGCCGGAGCAGATTTTCTGGCAGCCTTCCTTGGAGCCTTACCAGCTGTGGATTTGCGAGCTGTTTGCTTAGTACGAGCAAGTTAAAGATTTGCCAAAGTTTGCTGATGAAATCTTTACAAATTTTGGCAAATCTTTTGCTGATGAACTCACAGTCATCTTTCAGCTTTTTCTTCAAACTCTTATATTGTGTTAACAAGCAACCGCGTAGGAAAGCCATTGCTGCTGAAACATACATGCTATGCCATATGATTTCTTCAGCCCTAACTCTAAAAGAGCATCAAGGAGTAATAGAACTATGATGCCACTATGGGCAAGAACGTACAGTGCTACCCAAATTAGCCTTTCAATAGTACCCATCAAGGAGCAGTAGAATCATTCACGTGACTACTATTTTTTATTTGGTCCAGGGTTGTGTATATGTGAATTATCTCAATCATTGAAATAACATAGTTGCAATTTCCTAAATGATGTTGTGTTCATGCTTTAAAGTTCTGTTATATGTAGCTCAGAATTTCATTAGTATCTCTTTTATCATCTTAATCCTCCTCCTGTGTTATTCCTGCTTTCCTTACACTGGTGTATGCAATAGGCTCTAGTGTTTTTAGCATACCATCTATTCAGAAGATATTACTTGCAATTTCAGGTCAATTGAAAGTTTGTGAGATTTCTTAGTAAGAAGTATGATTCTAGCACTGTTTAATCCTGTAGGCAACAGGGAGATTATTGGCAAGAAAATAGACAGTAAATCAGGTGAGCAGAAAATAATACTTCAAGAACATGAATACACAAGACTAACGTGATTAATGCATAACAGGAAAAAAAAACACAACAAGCAATATTGTTAGCTCAAAGGAAGTACACTACTCTAGGTTCGTTATCTTACTAAAAATTATCTTTAGGCACTTTACCTTATTAAAAAAACTACTCTAGGCACTTTGATTGATTTAAGTAAAATCAGACAGAACTCAAAGAAGGTAAAACAAAACTACTGGATTGTTGGAGATTTTGTGGAATTCCTATACTGAATGTGACCATCTCACTCAGTTTAAAACACAATCAGTTGCAGCACCGCAGCTCATTTTGCCTGAAGCTAAAGTGAACAGAAACAATTCGAATTGGCATTCTCATCAATCATTGGCAATCACATATGCAAGGGCAAGATCTTTGAACAAAAAAAAGTAGAAATTTCATTAATCGGATTCCAGAATACTACAACAGAAACCAGCTATATTAGATTTACACTACTAACCCTAGCCGCCAACAGATGTAAGCAAAACCATAAACTAATTGACTTTAACAATAAAAAGCTAACTAAGTCCTCTCTCCACGAACCCTCCTAGCAAGCTGAATATCCTTAGGCATAATGGTAACCCTCTTAGCATGAATTGCACATAAATTAGTATCTTCAAATAGCCCAACGAGGTAAGCCTCAGCAGCCTCTTGTATAGCAGCAACAGCGCTACTCTGAAACCTCAGATCTGTCTTGAAATCCTGAGCTATTTCCCTCACCAATCTCTGAAACGGCAATTTCCTGATCAACAACTCAGTAGACTTCTGGTACTTCCTGATTTCTCTTAGTGCCACTGTTCCTGGCCTGAAACGGTGAGGCTTCTTCACTCCTCCGGTCGCCGGAGCTGATTTTCTAGCAGCCTTTGTAGCTAGCTGCTTCCTTGGTGCCTTTCCACCAGTGGACTTGCGAGCTGTTTGCTTAGTACGTGCCATTTTAATGTATATGCAGAAAAGTTGGAATTGTACTACACTGAGTAATGGGTAATAGGATATTTATACAGAGAGATGGAGGGCGGGAAGTTTGAAAATTTGGGGAAGAGTGACAAATTTTTGGCGTTGTAGTGATTCAGAGTCAATATAAGCCGTTGATTAGAATTTTGTTAACGGTGGAGATTGGAGAAGAGATATTGATCTACGTGCTACTAAAGTAACAAGTGTATAATTGCCACGTGGATATCAAAGCCAGTTGCTCATTTATTGTTTTCTTACCACATTTTTTTTGATAACTCAGGTTTCCAGGTTTGCGCTTGACTGGTATTAGCTAGACGTCTTGGAGGTAATAACATCGGTCCTTCAATACTATCACCAGGTAATCGCGGGATGTGCTCATGTGACCAAGTTTCTGGGAGCGTACAACTGATCAATGAGACAAGATTCAATTCCCCAACATGCATAATTTCTTCGTGCTTGCGGGGAATCGAACCCACGTTGTCCATGACAGAGCGTCTTATAGCGCCCAGGCTTTTGCCATTGGACTATGCCCCGTAGGACTTTCTTACCACAATTTTGATACTATTGGAAGAGGGAGCACCTAATTTGAACCGCACAGTTTTAGGTGGGTTAGGGCTCGTTTGGTATGTCGCACCGAATTGGACTGTACATACTATGTCCAGTACAATGTTAGGTGATACAATAGATTGTATTATTTATCAAATGTCTTATGTTTGGTGTATACATTGTACTGGACTATTTAAAAAAAAAAAATAGATGAATTTTATAAAACTAATAAAAATAAAATACGAGCCCTAAATATTTAATCAAATTATCAAAATATAGCAATACAAAAACTTAGTTATATATCACATGTTTCGATTATTCTAGTACAAAAGTTTGGTCATCAAAAGTTTACTCATATATATTTCTTGATTCAAACTAGTCATTGTTCATCAAAAGTACATCGATATGCTGAGATAATAAAATATTTATCAGTTGTCTCAGAAGCAGAACCTCCCATCCAGGCATCACGAAGACGAATTTCATATCTCATGAACATACCCCCAAAACATTTGTTGCAATCTCACAATTTCTAGATCGTTATCTTGGTTTATCTTTTTCATGCACGCGCACTTTTATATAAGTTCCATCTAATGCCCCTAAGCAATTCTACATAAATAAAAAATATAAAATTACAATAGTAAAAAGAAACTCTTAATCAGTTTACAGTTAAAATATAAAATACAAAAAATGGATAAAAGTTACCTTGAAATACTTACACGTTGTATTTGTGCAATTCTCTAGTACAGGATCATGTGATCTTAATAAAATTTCTTGTAGACGCAACAACCCATTTAACACTGAGTTGAAGTGTCTACTTACAGTCTCACTAGAACGGATAAACCTATTTCCTATGGTGTGATTCTTCACATGATGTGCTAGAATGTGCAAGAACATACATACTTGCTCTTCAGCTATCACCACACCATCACTTTTTACCTTTCCAATTGATCGAAGTAACTCGCATAAAAGATCAAATATCCGTCTATACATTCTTAATTGATTTACACATTGTATATCACTATTGCCTATTATGCTATCTAAATAATGCAATCGAGTGACGTGATTTTCAAACATGCGAGTACGGCTCATGTTTCTTCTGCATTTGAATAAAAAAAAAAATTGGCTTTGCCACATGTTCATTAACTCCAATATGTACAAATACATCATCACGGATAAAAACATTATTTGGCTTGTCACATGTTCATTAACATGTATAAGACAAATTTTCTTCTTCCGTCCATATCTATAAACAAATAAAAAAATAGTATAGATGTTCATATTATATTGTAAGAGAAGTAATAGAAACGGTATGCAATCATTCAAGAACTAGAAAGAGTCACAGATAGGGATGGCAATGGATCAGATATGGATCGAATCCTACTAGATTCATATCCAGATTCGTTTTTCATACATGGATTCAGATTCGATCCAGATCAATCGGGTCCATAATAATCAGATCAAAATCTGGATTCATCGGATCTACCGAATCCACGGATCAGATCTGGATCCACATATAAATTTTTTTGTCTTAAATAATATTCCCCCCTGTTGAAACTTGCTAATATCCAAATATTGAGTATTTGACATTACTAATGTTTTCATTTCACCAGGCACAATAATTAAAGGGAAAAACTGACCAAAAACAAAGGTTTCCAAACCCATTTGATCAATATTTGGATAATGGTGTATTTTATACCGCAACTACTAGAATGAGAAAGAATTTGATTAAGCTTAAACAATATGCTTAATGAGGAACATTTAGCATGGTTTCAAAGTTGCATAAGCAGATTCAAAAGCCACAGTAAAACTACAATGTAAGGAACATTTATCATGGTTTCAAAGTTGTTATTTTTTAACAGTTCGACAAAGCAGTATCGTTTGATGTCGTCAATCCGGTTATGGATATATTTAATAAAAAATGAATCCACGGGTCGGATCTGGATCTCGAATACAAGATCCAGATCCGGTCCGTCAAAACGGATCCGGGTTCGATCCGGATCCGGCGAGTCCAAATTATAAAGATTCATATCCTATAAAACGGATCTGGATTCTCCGAATCTGGACCGGGTCCAGAATCCACTGCCATCTCTAGTCACAAATATATAAATACACATGTTAGTAATTCATCAAACCATGCTAGTAATTGTGCATTAGGACACTTCAATAGCATAAGAACTAGAAAGAACCACAGATACACAAATTACAATAAGAAGTTGTTTGCTGCTATTTAACATAGCATTTTAATTATTTTGGCCTTAGATGTTGTAACTTGTAATAAGTTGGCAAATGTTAAAGACTAAGTTCTGTTGTTTATTGTAATTTAATTGGCTCTAGCAGAGTGCCTGTATAAAGAATTTCTACTTTACAAATTTGTGAATTAGATCACTATCAATAACTTATACTACTTTTTCTTTAATCCCCTTTAGAAAAATATCTCATTTTCATACTTTTTTTGGTATTTAAAATTTTGCATCTTATCTTCATTCTTCATTGCTAAAGTGATAACTTAATAAGGAAACTTCGAATTCTGATATGACTTGAAACTTTAACATATATAAGTCATACAATCTACATCAAAGTAAGTATATAAACACAAAAGAAACACATATCCAAACTCATACAATCTACACAGATCTGGCACAAAATTAAAGTATGAAAACACATATAATATACCTTGATCTGAAATGAATGAAAACACATACAATCTACACAGATCTAAAACAAAGTTAGGGGATCTTCCTTATTATTGTGGTTGTGTTTGTGGTGGTATTTTCTGGAGAGGCGAAAGAGAAGAAGGGGAAAAAGAGGGTTAAAAAGCACGTTTGGAGAAGAATGGGAAAAGGGATCTCTGGAGAAGAATGGGAAAAAGGGTCTCTGGAGAAGGGGAAATTTTAATCCAGTCCAAGTGAGACCCGTGTATTGAGCGGGTCTCAAATGGCAAGGAAATGCTGTATTATTTTTTAATTTTTGTACAGTCCAGTCCTTTACCTTTTTGCAACCAAACGTTGTACTAATTTTTTTGTCCAGTCCAGTACAATGTAATACAACGTACCAAACGATCCCTTATTGTATTAGCGTGGCATTAGTTTGTGAATAATTTGTTGAAACCGTATAAAAAGAAATTCTAAAAAGAATTAATAATGGGTTCTTTAACCTTTATATTATATTTAAATCATAGTAATCTTTACTATAACATATTTTTTAATTTTAATATATTTCATCGAAAACTCCACCATTGATACATTAAAATTTTGAATCCGTGAACTATAAGAGTTCAATTTTGGGTGATTTGCACAAATAGGATTTTCGGTGTCACCATTTAAGTTTTGATCCTGTTAAGAATTTTTTTGTAAGAATAACTTTGTTGTCATCATTACACAACAAAATTCTGATGAATCACTAGGATGTTAAATTGATGGGAAAAACTTTCTTGTCACGATAATCGACATGATTTATGGCCATATTTTTGACGAGATAATCAAGTCAAGATGCGAAAGGAAACAGAGAATATTGTACGAGTAACAACATTTAAAAATGAGGCATAACTATGCATTTAATAGAATTTTATACTTTAATAATTAGAAGGGCAACAAAGATTCCTCGAAAAAGAGAGAGGAGCTTGAGAGCTTCTATCTTAATCCCACTTTGTTGGGGACATAAACAAATAAGATATTGCATGTAGGATTATCATACAACTGTTGTGTTCGTTATGATGATGAAGTTAACCTGTGCAACAATTCCAGTAACATAAATACTATTACAAATTGAAAGAAGAAGAATGTACTCAACGCCTCAAAGCAGCCTTTCCTTGTTGATGTTAGAAGTTTGAGTGTGGGGCCGCTCCATCAATGATGATATCTTGGCGATGCTGCAATCTCATTTTCTTTCAGGGCAGAGAATAATACCTGCCTCGAAATGTAAGTCTCAAGTTCCCTGGAGACTTGTGTTAACTTCAAGTCGAAATTTCCTTTATATCTATGTTTTGGTGATGGGGATGCTACAGTAGCATTACCACTACGAGATGTAGGGACAACTGTAGGAGAATAGGAACATCGTCGCCTTGGACTAGAAAGCTGCAGTGGAGATCCCCCACCACGGGTTACCCTCCCTTTTGTGATGATCACTTCTTTCGACAAAGCAAGTTCCCTACTGCTAGTCACAGCTAAGGGAACTCTATTAGTGTCCAAATTCATCAGTGGTCCACTTCTTGTTTCTAGTGGAAGTGGCTTCAAAGGATATATTTCCTTCTGCTTGATGAGCCGTTCCTTTGCCTTTTCACCTGCTTGTAGAGCTTTCTCTCTACTCATACTTATAAGTTTCCAAGGGTCAATGTTAGCTCGAAAACCTCGCTTTTCTTTCAATGTGGATGATTCGGTTTCTCCATCTATTTTTATAGATACTGTCTGCAGACTCAGATTAAAAAAAATTGCAAGATTCAACTTACAAGATCAAAAGAGAAATATCCAGTTTTCATTGATTTAGGCAAAGATTCTTGAGGCCAAATGTGCATACTATACCTGATTCATTCT
Organism: Przewalskia tangutica; assembly: GCA_029844215.1. Classification (NCBI taxonomy): domain Eukaryota; kingdom Viridiplantae; phylum Streptophyta; class Magnoliopsida; order Solanales; family Solanaceae; genus Przewalskia; species Przewalskia tangutica. The sequence continues at coordinate 35,979,500 of CM056731.1, read as the reverse complement.
TTTTTCTTTGCATGTAAGTCTTGAAACAAGTGACCGCTTCTCAGGTGAATCAAAGTCGATACTCTCATCTGAGGAGGAATCTGAATCTTCTTCTGATGACTCTAAAAGCTCCATAGACTGGTTCTCCTCTCTCATTGCCAAAATGTAATCATAAGTTCTCATTCCCTGCCAAGAGAACCATAGTTTATCTTAAGCTGTGAAACCAAGAAACTTAACAGAGAATGTTGGGCAACTTGTACAACTGAGTTTCTTATGTCCTCAGTAATCTACAAGCCTACAACGTGTTTTCTCAGCACAAACTGGTAACAGCAGCTCTAACTATGAAGAGTTAAGCAGATAATGAACCTTATTTTATGAATCCCATCAGTGTAGCAACTAGCTCTAAGATGAACTACTTTAGGATTCTTACACTGACATTAATAGTACTTTAAGATGTTCTTATACCAACATACAAACTTGTTTTTCTTCTTTCTAAGAATTTTTCGTCTATTGTCCTACTTTAAAACTAATATGGCTCCCAATATTTTTGGTATTAGAAGCCTACACTATAGCAATAGTAGTCCTGGTTCTATCCTAAAGTTTCCAATATTATAGCAATCAAGTAGCTCAAGTTTTTTGTTTTTCCTATTTAAAAAAGGGCAGCCCGTTGCACAAAGCATCCCCGATTTACGCAGGTCCGGGGTAGGGACGCACCCTAGGGGTGTGATGTAGACAACCTACCCTAAAACATGCATTAATTATTACATGCATAACAGCCTTACTTACTATCTCACATTAGTTGAAAGGAAAGAATGAAATAGGTGTGAATTTCAAACAAAACCCACAATGAATTATTATTTTGTCCATATGCGATGAGGTCTCCTTTTCCGCTTACTTTTAAGCGAAAACCAGAACTTTTTGTTTGTAATGCTATTCCTGCTTTCTCTCCATAAAAACCAATCCAAAAGCAAACTCAGCACTCTCCTCTCCTTCTTCTCACTTCCTCTCACTCAATCCAAAAGATCTGTTATGGTTTTATGGTTGCGACAAATCATTGGGCAAAAGGGGGACACAAGTTATACCTTTCGGATGAGAACTATATGAAAGAAGAAAAGCTGTCCCAGCGCTGCCGAACAATACGATGTCATCAAAAACAAAATTGCCTGTAAAAGTACACATTGAAAGATGAACAACTGATGAAATTTAGGGAGAGATAGTGGTGAAAGCAAGCAAAGAATCATACACAAATCGCTGCCAGAACTCCTCTAGGGAACTTGGCACTGAATTGTCTCTGTAACTCTTGTTCTATGCTCCTTTTGTTGGCAAAGCACCTTACAAATATTGCAGCAGCTGTCCCTCCTTCAATGAGCAGCTGTTTCATCAAGAAATTTGTTAGTTGCTTAAGATGCAAAGTTTAAAGGGATATCGGAAAAAGAAAGAATGAGCGAGAGAGAAAGCGGGAGCAACCATTATCAAGAGGGATATCATTAGAAAAATGAAGGTGGTATAGTTCTTCTTCCCGACACAATTGTTTAGCCACTGCAACAATTCAAAAACAAAGATCCTGTCAGTTTGAGTTTGGTTGTACCTTAATGTACGATGCAACAGAGAAAGAGACCCTATTTTCTTACTCTGCAGTGGTGATCAAATCCCTCCACACATCGGTTGCAGATCCTACAGTGTTTGCTACGCTTTTTAACCTGCAAACGTGATCAAGTAAGTTAACTTCATATAGTTCTCAACTAATAGAAACTGCATAATCTTGTTTCACCACATTCCTAGTGTGTGTTCCAGGGGTAGAGCTATTAAGAGGGAAAAGGTTTATATTAAATTCCCTTTGTTGGAAAATATTTGGGCAAGAAACAATTTTTTTTGTTAAGTATAACTTCATATAATTGTCAAATATTAGAAGCTGCATAATGATATTGTTTCACCACATCCCCAGTGTGTGTGCCGGGGCAGAGCTAGTAAGAGGGAAGGGGGTTCAATTGAATTCCCTTCGCTGAAAAATATTTGGGCAAGAATCAATTTTTCATGTTATGTATAGACCGTTGAATATCCTTGACATATGGGAAAATTCTAGTGTAATAGAAAAAAGAGGTTTAAAAGTTATTTTAAGTCACAATTTCAAATCCCAACTATCACTTTCTAGTATTGTTTTGAATTCCCTTACATAAATTCCTAGCTCCACCATTCGGACATGCAAGCAGAAAACAACAACAACAACAACATACCCAGTGTAATCCCACAAAGTAGAGTGTGAGAAGGGTAGAGTGTACGCAGACCTTACTTCTACTTTTGAGGAGTCAGAGAGGCTCTTTCCGAGATACCCCGGCTCAAAGAAAGAAGAAAAATGGCAGTAGCAACAAGCAAAAACAATAGCAAGATAATAAGGTAACCAAGGCTAAGGAAACAACAGATAATAATAGCAAGATAATAAGTTAGCAGAGGCTAAAGAAACAACAAATAATAATAGAAATCTAATAATAAGAGAATACAAGAGACGAACATACAAGCAGACAGTGAAAGAAAATAAAATGGGTCCATAAAGAAACTATCTTTCTATTCCTTTCATTTGTCTTGTTGAATTTCCAAGTAAATGTTATGGAGTTTAGTGTCTTTAAGTGTCTAAACACTAGTTCATTTGCATATGCTATGTCTTGAATATAAATTCAATTAGCAAAACATATACGGGAGATGCAGCAGCCAAACCTGAAAATCACAAAGCGAACAAAATGAAAAGTCATCATCTTTCGTTTGTGGCGCAACCAAATCATCTTTAACAAGAAGGGGAAACGTGAGCAAAGGCTCCAAATGAAGATTACTTTTCAAAGGATCCAAGTACTTCCTCCTTATAAATGTCTTTAGAACTCTTCGCTCAATTCTCCTAAGCAATCTCACAATAATTTGACTCAACACAAATCCATAATTAACATTCGAAAATCCAGTACGAATACTTTTCCTCTTCGTTTTAAACCTTGTCTTGTCAGTTGGATCGATGGCCGCACATCTAATAAATAGAAATGCAGCAGAAATTGCCTGCATAAAAGGATACAAAATTTAATTTTTATGTGTTGATTACAGTTCATTGAATTTACTGAGCTATGATAGAGTTAAAATTACCACGAAGGAGAAAACGGATGTGACGGTGATTTCGACAACACGATTGCCGAGGAGGAGACCGAGGAAGCAGTAAAAGACGACTAATAGGAAACAGAAGACTGATATGCCCACTGTCTGCAGTTCACAAATAAGATGTTTGTTTGCTGCTCTAATAAGTAAATTCAAAACACAAAAGGGAAAGGGAAAGGGAAGCGAGGAACCTGCAATGTGTGAAGAGGACGTTGCCAGCCATGGCGTCTCATAGCTATGTTCTCTCTCTCTATGTGTGAGTGTAGATTAGGAATGAATCAGTCTTTGAGTCTTCCCAACGGTACACATCGCTCACTGCTGTATTTCAAATTTTGAAACCAGATGCCCTCTTTCCTTCTTTTGGGCCGCTTTTTAACCCGTTTTATGCTCGGTGGGGGTATAGGCAGGCGTTGATTCTTCTATTAGGGTCAATTTTCTTAAAAAGAATCAAAATAATTAAGTTGGTTTTTTAAATACGGAAAAGGATAAATATTACTTCTGAATTATTCTCATATATATCTTCCGCTTGTTTTTATATTAAATATGCTCTCTCGTCGTCAATTGAAGGGACCTCAAATGCCCTTCTCTTTAACAGAATGACATATTTATTGACGGAACAGTGTTTCAACCCACATTTCCAACTTAATTTCAAAAATTATTATCTCACAAAACCCAATAAATTATTGGACAAATTTCTTCACAAAGATTATTTTTTTGACAAATTTATAATAATTTTTAAAAGAAAAACGAATTATTGAACCAATTTCTTCACAAAGATTCAATTTTTTTGGACAAAGCTATAGTAATTTCACAAACCTGACAAATTTTTTAAATCAATTTCTTCACACATACTAATTTTTTTGATAAATTTCTAATAATTTCACCAAATCCAACAAAGTCTTGAACCAATTTCTTCACAAAGATTAATTTTTGCTTAATTTTACAAACCCAATAAACTATTAAACCAACTACTTCAAAAGAAATGACAAATTTAAGAACGGTTAGAATAATCTAACAAACCCAACAAATTATTAAATTGATTACTTCAAAAGAAATGAGAAATTTAAGAATAGTTAGAATAATCTAACAAACTCAACAAATTCTTAATCGAATTTCTTCATAAAAAAAATTTGAGATAAATTTATAGAAATTTATACAACAAATTGTATTTTGTAAAAATAACAGAGAAAAGAAGAGAAGAAAAATTCAAACATAATGGCTAACCATTCTTTGATTTGTCAAAAAATTAATCTTTGTGAAGAAATTGATTCAATAATTTATTTGGGTTTTGTGAGATAATAGTTTTTTTAAAATAAGTTAGAAATGTGAGTTGGGTCATATGCCTACGTGGATAGCCATGAGGCATTTCTTTCACATGGCATTGCCCTGTCATCAAATCTATTAGTCCGTTAAAGAGAAGCGTATTTGAGGTCCCTTCGATTGACGACGAGGACATATTTGGTACCAAATATAAACGGACGATATATGTGGTATATATCAAATAGTTTAGGAGTATTTAACTATTTTTTGCCCTTTTCCGTTTTAAATGTTAGTAGCCATTTGATCATAGATTTTAAATATTTTCGACTTTTTTAAAAATTTACGAAGTTGTGTTTTGTTATACTTTTTGCAAAGCCTATCTAAAATAGTATTCATGCTTGAATGTACTTAATTACAATTTTAAAAATGAAAATTGAGTTGAAAATAGATTATAAGTTGTTTTTAAATTTAAAATATAATTTCAAGTTGAATTTTAAATTTTCATGACCAAACGCTGATTTTAAATATATAAAAAAAATATTCATAAAAAATGAATAATAGTTATCGCCAAACTAGTCCTTAGAATCAATATCAAATCAATTAGTCGATTGTTGATCACTTCTCTTTTTTTTCATTTTCTCGATTAATTTGATATTGTGTCAAAAAAAATTAAAAAAATATATAGATAATATATTTTCAAGCACAAAGTAGATTGCTATATTCTAGCATAACATTATCAAATTAAGATTTTTTTTGAAAAGTAAGAACTATATATGCGATCAAGTTATATATATAGTTTTTGCGAAAAAAATTGTATGCGTTGTTTAAGTATTTATCTATTTTCAAGGAATTTAATAAAACTTCTTATGGTGAATTTCTTTTTGTGCAAAAGCTTATAAAGTTGTAAATTGCCAATATATCTTGACTGTAATTGAACTAAACAATGACGAATAATTAAATGACTCAAAAAGAAGTTATTTTGAACATAAAATAGATTCTTGAAATTATCAAAATAGACTATAAATCAAACTAGAAAATAGGGTTGTTATCGGTCCGGTTCGGGTATCGACATACCGGAACCGGATCGATAAGGTTACCGGTCCGGACCGAGACCGGACCGATAAGAATTCGGTCCTGAAAAGAGATTCGAGACCGGACCGAATTTTCTTTTTTTTTGTCCAGAACTTCAAGGATATTTTCGTCCAAATTTTCAAGCTAAAAAGAACAACAATTTGAGGGGCAAAATTTTAAAATCACCCCAAAATAGGGGCATTTGTGCTAATGACATCGACACATAGACAAGCAAAGACAATAAATCGGGTCCCACACTATTACTTATCGATCTCTATACTCGTCCAGCTAAATCAGTGGCTCTCAATATCAGTTGTTGAGCTAAAAACAGAGCAAAGATTCCATCATTTTTATATTCGTCCCACCAAATCATTGACTTTTGAGTACTAGTTTTTACTAAAATTTCCCAAAAATACTCTTAACATTATACAATATTGTTCACTTTGGGTCAAGTGTGCATGATTTTTTTCCAAAAATCTCAAATAAGTAAGTATCCCAACACTTTATAAATAACATCCTTTTTTTTTGTATTTTTCATGTGACTTTGTTCACATGCACCCAATATAAGTGACTTCACTTACTCCATCAACATGCTTGTTTAGTGTGAGTTTTTTTTTTACATTTTACAAGGTTAGGTTGCTTGAAAGAGCTGAACTCGATGTTATATTACATATTTATTTCAATTTACGTGAACTTTTTTAAAGTAGGAGAATCAAATTTTATAATTTTGACCTTAAATTTTAATATAAATTTTTAAAATTTGTAAAAATAAAATTTATATATTTAAAACTACATTAAAAGTATTATAAGTCATGATAATTTATAATTCAAATAATTTAGATTTTTTTTAAGAAAAACGTGAGCAAAGAACCACCTCATAAACTCCCTAATAGTAAAGGGTTCACATAAATTGAAACAGACGGAGTATTTGGACATTGGCTGCAAAAAGTTTGCCACTTTCTCTACTAATTTGCAGATCATGTACCACAATGAAATAAGGCTCATGGTCATTCGATCGGTTATGGTGGGTGAGTTATGGGCAAAAATTATCCATTATCTATGAGACTATGAGTGACGTAGGTGTCGCGCCCTTTTTCGACCGCGACATTATTTTCTAAACTCCTGCTCAAATAAAAGGTTAGAAAATAAAAAAAATACGCTAAAAAAGCTTAAAAGGTTAAAAGTATTAAAAGTGCTAAAATTGCCAAAGGATGCTAAAGTTTAAAAGGGTGCTAAAAGGCTAATGGGTTGCTAGAATGCTAAGGGTTCGCGGAGTCGCCACCTAATTAGTTTGGGTGAATTAGGACACCTAAATGTTTAACTAGTTTGAGTAAAACATTAACTCCATTTTAAGGGTCTGCTAAACTTAATGAGATTCTGGGTAAGGGTTCTTTATTAATCTAGAGGGAAGGGGTTAGGCACCCTCTAAGATCCGCTAACTTGCGGTTGTCCTGTCAAACCTAGGGTAATTATTATGCTATTGAAAATGCATGTTTGAAAGATATTTTAATAGAAAGTATTTTTTGGCAAAAGATTAATAAGATTAGTGCTATAAAATGCGTGTAAAGTTTAAAGCATGCCTTAAATAATATATAGTGCAAAATAGATTAGTTGACTAAACGTACACATTTTGCCTACCTTGATTAGTATAACACATGCTTAAGGGGGTTTTCTTAATATATAAAAATAAGATTTCTATATGGGTGCTATAGCAAATGGGTTAGAAATCCTGAAAATAATATCATAGCTACATATGATTAATTATGCAAGTTAATATTATTGAGTGGTTTATTATAAATGTTAAACAATGTATGGCGTGCCTAAAGTAATTAACTTAAGGGAAGCAAAATTAAATTAATTTCTATTTATTGATTCAAGGTTTGACTATTCTAAGTATTCTATTAATTACAAAATTAAATAATTAGGCAACAAATTTCAAACGAATAATATAGAGGGTGGATATGATCGCGGCTTCCAAGATGCGTGGCGACATCGTCTTATCCTATTTTGTCTTAGGAATTTCTGAAGCGGGAATGCAAATGCGGGTGCGGGTTGCCATTTGAAATGACTTGCGATGAGTCTCGCCGTGAGACTCTTTATTTTGCTCCTATGCGCCATGTAAAAATAAAGAAAGATAAGGATTAGTACATGCCCAAATTTATTTAAATAGCAGCAAACATTTAATGCAAAGTTTATGTATAATCCTCGCATGAGCATAGGACCACCAGATGGCAAAATAATGGACAAGTACACGCATAATGCAAATCACCTTCTAATACATATAGTTCGTAATTTCTGCCTACTATTATAGAAAAATGCAAGACAAAGACAAGCATATGGACAAATCAGACAACGTAAACCAGCTACTGGTACCAATTTTGTCACGCAGCATCAAGCATATTCAGCTAAATAATCTATTATACATAGTCATAATACACTCAGTTGTTCTGAGAACAGGAAGAGGCAAATTGGTCCAATAGCCTATGAAGACCCATTTAACAACATTCATATTCGTCTATATATATATATATATATATATATATATACACACACACATATATGGACCTATTTTAAAACTTATGCAGCGGTATACAGGGACTCATACACACGATATTCAAAAGTATATGTAATATGCCCGAATGTATATATGTACAGATATGCAACTCATGTGATACAAACACTTGTACTCTAGACTTATACACTGCATATTCCGTGGTACATCATTTTGGGCAAAAGATGGGAGAAAGTAGCAAACCGCTTATAATTTTATATCACAGATGCTTCAGACATCCATCATGTCTAATAATCGGAAATGATCTAGTTCCAAATTGGGTATGAGGTAATTGCCTATTTTAACACTCCCACATATATGGAATGAGAACACCAATTCATTCATTTTTCTTTGTTGTATAAAAGGTGAAATGACAAACATGCCGACTACACTTTATTTGGCAATAGGCAAACCAAGCGAGGATGATCAAATTACTTCACGCTATGTTTAATATAGGCGTAAACAGTAAAGAAAACAAGAGTTTAACAGGGCAAGAATGCGAAATAAGGCCTAAGGCAACCTACAAGGAAAGGGAAAAGAAAGAAGGCGCTGGCTCGTGGGCATAGCAAACAAGAAGGCAAAACAGGGAAATAGGCGGATTTGACAACATTCCCTATTCTTTCTTAGACACGATTTAATCTAAGTGTGTTAGGCTTGTACATCTCATGGAGAACATAGAATGCAAATCCATTTCAATAGATGCCTTAGGCAACTAAGGATGCCGACAATGACAACATAGTCGATCGAGACCCGCCATACGCTTAACCATTTATAAGAAATAACCAGTTTACATAGGTGAATTGAGGCCAAGACAAAATAACACATACTCTTAGTAAGCGCTTTAGGCATGGATTTCACTGGACCGGAATTAAAGACACTTTTATTATTAAGTGAGACATCTGGTATTTACTGGACTAGTTACGTGACTTCAAGCAAGATGAATATGATCATACAATACACGTATAACACTCCTCATAATATTTACTATACATACACACATGTTAAGAAAACAGTCAGCAGAATTTAAGGGTGAATCTATCCTTCGCAGAAAAAATAGATATGCGAATTATCAATCATTTATTTTAATCCCTTTGAGAAAGAGGAGACTGCTCCATTTTACTTGACATGATCTCTAAGATATGCACAAGAAAAACAAAGTATGGTCAGCCCTCAGTTAAGATGAACAACAATACACCCGATTAATCGTCAATCGATTTGTATATCATTCTCCCTAAGCAAATATTTTAAGAGCGACATACATATCACATAGGACTAAACACAAACATGACAAAGAATGTTTCAACCTTAACAATTACCTAACCATGCTAATAAATTTAATCTACTTAGTTACTTATGAGCACCTCAACACATATGATTAACCACGACATAAATAAACAGACCACCGAGCATAAATCGAATGGAAAATCAAGAGCGATGAATGTACCTTCTCCGGACAGCGAGCCGGGGCAGCGTATCAAGTCGTCGGAGCCACTCGACGGGTTTTGGGCTTTGCGATGCGAAACAGAGGGGAAGGTTTTGCTGGCGATTCCCGGTTGTGTTTACATCGTGCTCGCCTATGTTCGATCGCCTCTAATTGCTATGTGATCCCTCACTGCTGCTAAGGGTTCGATGCTATCCCCCCTAAGATGAACTCTACTGTGCTATCGGTTTCGATGCTATCTATCTTGACCGAGCCCCCTGCACTCGATCCCGAGCTCTCTTATATGCTATGGGTACCCTCTCTCTGACCTCCTAATCGATGCTCTCTCGATTGCTGTTGGACTCCTATGAGCCCTGCTCTGTCCCCCCTTGCATGCGCTCAAATGTTCTGTATTTATAGCTCCGAGTTTGGGTTCTAATGTTGGTAAGCTTTTAGGGCCGATTCGGAGGATTTCTCGATTACTCGATTTTGTCATGATTTTGGTAAGGTTCTGATTTGGAGAGATTCGTTTGGTTATGGAAAGAGGAGCTGGCTAGGGTGCGTGGGTAAGGGAAAAGGAAAGTCGCCGGATTCTCAGGCGAGAATCACGGCGACGAAGGCGTGAGGTGAAGGCGGCGATTGCTAGGTTTAGTTTGAGGTCTTCGTCTGGTTCTGTGAGGAGACGATGATAAGGTTAAAGTGAGTCGCTCGCGGGTTATCGACGAAGGGCTGCAGGGGAAATAAAGGGATTGGGCCCGCGGGTGTTGGGCCTGCGGGTTATTTAATTGGGTATTAGTTTTAATGGGCTGCGTTTTTTAAAGGTATTAATTTTAGGAGTTAAATTAGTTTTAGGATAGTTAATTAATTAATTAACAAATGTGATTAAATTAATTAGGTATTTTATTAGCCTAAGTTATTATTATAATTAATATTTTAAAATGCGGTGCTATTATTTAAAACCTTATTATTGCATTATTGCGAAGTTAAATTAAAATTGAATTGAGTTTAGATTAAATTATTTAAATGCTAAATGCAAGTATGATATTAAAAAATCGTTTAAAGCTTTATAAATGCGGTGCTATTAAATGCATATATCAGATTAAAATTGATTTTAAATTACAAATGATTATGAAAATCTCTTGCGTATTAATAAATGTGGCTATGCTACTCGACACGACGTCATTGCTAAATTATTTATTTTATTTATTTATTATTAATTAGGAATCGTGACAGGGCTTAAAATTAGTTAATGCGGGCGCGGGACTCTAAGTGTTTAAAACTCTACGTAAGACGCGATGCCATTATTAAATTGTTTATTTATGCATGTATTTATGTTTTATTTGTTGTATTTTATTATAAAAATCCTAAAAATTATTTTTACAAAATTAGTGTAATTTTATGGTTAATGGCTGGACGGGAGGGTCAAAATTGGGTGTCAACAGATGTCCCTCTTTGTATGGAGATGATGGAAGAATCTCCGGACAAAGACGTTGACTCATAGCCAATTTTGTCTCGATCTTCAGAATTGCAAAAATGCTGGGCAGGTAGACAAGGCTGACGCAAAATCAAAATCGTCCCAAAGGTCGAGTTATGACGACACCGATACCATGGTCAAAACACCAAGCGCGCTAACGCGACTTAGCCCCAAAGGTCGAAGTTATGACGACAACTGGCTACCATGGTTGTCGCGCTTCTTTTCTACGCGACATTTTTTTATAATAACCTCGCCAAAATGCAATGTTAGAAAAATAAACTAACAAAATCACGATTGTTTAAAAAGTATTTAAAAGGGTGCTAAAATAGTAAAAGTGCTAAAAGGTAAAATTGCTAAAAGTGCTAAAGTTAAAAAAAATGCTAAAAGGTGCTAAAAGATTAATTTTAAAGCTAAAGGGCGCTAAAAGTGCAAAAAGTGCTAAAGGGTTCGCGGGAGTCGCCACCTAATTAGTTTGGGTGAATTAGGACACCTGAATGTTTAACTGGTTTAAAGTAAAACATTAACTCCATTTTAATGGTCTGCTAAACTTAGTGAGATTCTCGTAAGTGGTTCTTTATTAATCTAGAGGAAGGGTTAGGCACCTCTAAGATCCGCTTAACTCATGTTGTCCTGCCAAACCTAGGGTAATTATTATGTTTAAAAAATGCAAAAAAATAAAAGTTCCTTCTGCTTAATAAAATGTTAAAACGTTTAAAAGGTGCTTAAAATGTAAAAGGGCAAAAGGTGTTATAAATAAATAAAAGAGCCAAATGCTAAATGTTTAAAAGTGCTTAAAATACTAAAGGTTGCTGAAAGGTATTGAATGCTAGAAGGGTGCTAAAGGTGCTAAGGGACGCTTAAAAGTGCTAAAATGCTAAAGTGATGAAAGTGGTGCTAATATGCTAAAGTACAAAAATGCTGAAGGTGCTAAAATGTTTAAGGACAAAATGTGCTAAAGGTGTTAAATGCTAAAGAGGCGATTAAAAGTGCTAAAGAGGGCTGTAGATGTCAAGAATGCTAAGAGGGTGCTTTATGGACTAATTATGTGTGCATGCAAAGGTTATTTATAGACCAATTATGTGTCTTGCTAGCTAAATTAATCTTGCTTAACCTACGTGTAGTATAAAAATGTTTAAGATGATTTTTCGGGAGTTTAGAAAAAAATGTTTATGGATTAACAAATTGTTGGTTTTATGATGCAAGTTAGATTATTTTGGCAAAATTTAGACATGCATGACAATCTTAAAAAAACAAGTAAGTTAAGCGATGAACTTTAAATTACCTCCCCACTTATATGTTTAAAGACCTAATTGCTAGAAGTTCTCCTATTAATTACAAAATTAGATAATAAACAGATAAAGGCATAAAATGAGACAAGAAAGTTAAGAGAGTGAAGGGATTGGAGCGGATGACTCCGTCTTATTTGTTTTTCTAGGAGTTTCAAGTCGAACGCGAGCGGACGCGTTACCATTTGAGATGGCTTGCGATGAGTCTCGCCGTGAGACTCTTTATTTTTGCTCCGATGCGTGCCATGTAAAAATAAAAGAAGATAAGGATTAGTACGAGCCCAAATAATAATTGATACAAATAATTAGGACGAGCACATATCTTAGCTGCCTAACGTGTCACAATGATTCCGGACTCGAGGAAAATCGCCTGGCGCCATCGGGCCCGGTGCGACAGCTAAGCGTAAATGCGAAATGGCCCAAAACGTGCTATTTCCAGATTTAAAGTAAGGACAAATCGATTCCGCACTCACAAGAACCGCCTGTGGCGAACATCGGGCCCCGTGCAAACAAGCAGGTAATACGAAAATGGCCCCAAAACATGCAATTTCCAGATTTAAAGTAAGGACAAATCAACATGCAGGGAGGCCCAATTAATCACTTATAGACCAAACGTAAATGTACCGCTTATCAAGAATGAGGTAATTGCTATTTTAACCCTCACACATGTATAGGAACGAGAACACCAATTCATTCATTTTTTCTTTGTCAGATAAAAGGATGAAGTGACAAACATGTTGGCTTAGGGGTAAAGATTGGATACTAATATTTTACATACTCGCTATTTTAGGAGAAAAGGAGTATATGTTAACATACGCGTAATATAAATAAAAATGAGTGATTTAACCGAAAGCACAAGACAATTCGAATGAATGACTCATATGAGTTCGACTTCTTCGGGCAAACAACAAACATAATAGCTCAAGAGGGAGTCAGATATTATCAAGGGAACATTTTACACACAAACAAGCAAAAATGCACCAAGAATAGTCATATATGTGCGTGATATTTAAGTTAAAGTTAAAGTGTAGTCACAATGCGGGACCCTAGCTAATCAGAATTATTCTTAAACTATCAACCTACTCCTTCAAATGTAATAACAGAGGATCAAATCTAGTACATTTTTGATAAAGTCGTTTAAAGGTCAATAGGGTATTTCCTCTTATTCTTCTAGCATGTTTAGCATTCGAGTAGCAGTGACTAATGCGGATTATATTACACATATGCTTGAAATATGCAAAGCAATAGACTTAGATATGTATTCGGATAGGCAAAGACAAGGATGCAGTAGATTTAGCTACACATGAATAATCCCAGCAATCTCTCAAATATATCATTTTAGACATGATGAAGGATATTTAGGCTACCTAAAGCAGACATAATTGTAAATATGATAAGATGCATCATCTAGGATGACACATACATATTCATATGCTGATTTACACAACCACGGACGACATACAAGACATACTTGAACGTATAATCCAGATGACATTTGATGTGCAAGAGACAATTTCAGATCATATACGCTTAGAACACTATCCTTAAACAAAACAGATTTTAATATCGAATTAAACTAAAACTAATGATCAAGTTCTCACATACTATCTCCAAATCATACCAACATTATCAATGATCTAGAACACGATCATCTCATTACGCGAGCCAAACCTGTGCCCAAACAGACTAAAACAAATCCCAAACAGATGTGAAATGCCAACCGAAACATATTGAGCTAATCGTAGACACATACGTAGTACTTAAACCAAGTAAACATACTTCTTAGATTGACAAGCCATTAAACCTACCCCTAACCATGGACATTAGCATTTTTTCCACATTTTGGATCAAAGTCATATATATCTTTTTTTATTAAACTAAGAGACATCTAATAACCTGAAACTGCTAAAGAACCTAATAGAGTACGCCAGAAGTTAGGACTCATATTTGCCCAAAAGGAACTCCAACAAGATGTAAAACAACAAACGTGCTAATCAACACGTAATTACATATGTATTTTTTCAATATATTAAAGGCAAGAAATTAACAGATTAGGCATTACCTTGTATTAAGCATTAAGTTAACTAAATGGCTTGCATATGAACAGAACTAATACATAATTTACCAATACGAAACAGACGGGCAAACAATAGGAATACGAATAGGCTAAAATCAGTGTGAGTTAAGTTTACCTTCTCCTACGGCGAACCGAGGCAGCAGATCGTCGCTGAGCCACTGAAGGCTTGCTAATGCGGATTTGAAGATGCATACGGCGGATTGGCAGAAGAAAAGGAAAGAGAAAAAAAGCTAAGGTATCCCCGAAGGTAAAAGGGCGGTGTTCGACCATGTTTTCGCCCAATTGATGCAATGGTATCCGCCTTGCTCCCGCTCTCCGCTTCGCTCTGTGTTCCTTGTCCTCCTCAAGCTTCGACTCTTCTCTCAATTCTCGCTCTAAATTGCTATGTCGCCGATCGCCTCTTCGCATGCTCATCGCGGTGGTTCTTAATCGCCGCTTCCCGCTCGCTTCTCGCCTATCGCTATTGGACTCTGTTAGCAAAAGGGGTGGGGTCTGGATTGTCCACTCTCATGCCTATTGCATGTGCTTTTATAGCCTTGGTTGGGATTCTAATGTTGGTAAGCAATTAGAAATTTGAGATCGACGAGATTTCGATCGATTCTTGACGAAATTTGTCGATTTGGGCGATTTTGTGTATGATTCGTGTTCGATAAGGCAACGATTTGAAAAGATTTTGGGTCGATTATTATGGTAAGCATCGTTGGAGAAGGTAGGAAACCGGATTCTCTGGCGAGAATCTCGGTGTGTTGGTGTTAGTGCGGCTGATGGACGCCTTGTCGCTAGGTTTTCGCGTGAGTTCAGGGGCCCTCGTGTGGAAGAGATGAAGTGAACGTTTAAAGGATAAGGGCGTGGGCTTGCGGGTCGGCAACGTCGTCGTCGGTGGGACGGTCATGCGTTTGGACGAATTAAAGGCGTGTTAATGGGTAGTTATTAGGGTGTTGGGTATTAAGTTAGTGGGTATTTAATTAGGAGTTAATTAATTAGCTAATTAATTCTAGGCAAGTGTATTAATTAATTAGTGATATCTTAAATTAACAAATGTGATTAAAATAATTAAGTGCTTCATTAATCTAATTATAATAAATAAATGCGGGCGTGCTATTTAATTAATGCTCAATACTTTAGAATGCGACGCTATTATTTTTTTGCAAAATTAAAATTGAATTGAGTTTATATTAAATTACTTAAATGCCGAATGCAAGTACGATATTTAAGAATTGTTTAAAGCCTTATAAATGCGACGCTATTAAAATGCATATATTAGATTAAAATTGATTTTAAATTACAAATGATTACTAATTAATGCGGCTATGCTACCTGACACGACGTTATCGCTAAATTATTTATTTTATGCATTTATTAATTATTTAAGAATTACGACAAAGCTTAAAGTTAATAAATGCGGGCGCGGGACTCTAAGTGCTTAAAACTCTACGTAAGACGCGATGTCATTATTAAATTAATTATTGTATTTAATGTTTTATTGTTGTATTTTATTATAAAAAATCCTAAAAGGTATTTTACAAAATTAGTGTAATTTTATGGTTAATGGCTGGACGGGAGGGTCAAAATTGGGTGTCAACAGATGTCCCTCTTTGTATGGAGATGATGGAAGAATCTTCGGACAAAGACGTTGACTCATAGCCAATTTTGTCTCGATCTTCAGAATTGCAAAAATGCTGGGCAGGTAGACAAGGCTGACGCAAAAAAATCAAAACCGCCCCAAAGGTCGAAGTTACGACGACATCGATACCATGGTCTAAACACCTGCGCGCTAACGCGACTTAAATCGCCCCAAAGGTCGAGTTACGACGACATCGCTACCATGGTCAAAACACCGCGCGCTAACGCGGCTTAAAGATGTCCCGGTCGAGTTATGACGACAAGCATGGTGCAAAAAGTAAAAGAAAATAACCGCCCAACTCGCGCATCGCATGGCTTGCGCGCTGGTTCTATGGTGACGCGAGCGAGCGACCGACGCTGAGGTCGCCGCCAATCGGAAGGTCGGCCCCCAACATTGCCCTGTCAGAAGAGAAAATCCACGCCAGGCTCTCGCCGCATGCTAAGACTTGAACAAACGGTTAGTGCATAATCGCTAAGGTAAAATAATTTTAAAAACAATGTAATCGTGAATAAAAGATTATCCCGCAAAACGCGACGCTCGCTGTGTTGACGCGATGTCGCAATGCCGTGATTTCGCCTCGCACGACGTGTTGCGATTGTGAACGCGGATACGTCATTCTGCCGCAATTGTCCTCAGATACTAAAGCTCAAGAAAGAGTTAGTGCATATAACCGCTAAGACAGAATGATATACGGAGGGAAAAAATGCAATTTTGAGAACAGAGAAATCGCCCCGCAGATGCCGACTTGTCGCCGCTTTCGACTTGTCGCCGCTTTCGACTCGTTGTCGCTTTCTGACTTGGCCGCTTTCGACTACGCCGCTTTCGACCGGGCGCCGCTTTCGGACTTGTCGCCGCTTTCGGACTTGTCGCCGCTTTCGACTTGTCGCCGCTTTCGACCGCGCCGCTTTCTGACTCATTGTCGCTTTCGACTTGTTGGCCGATAGCGCCGCCGCTGACGTGTCGCTGGGCGCCATCGCGAGACTTTGCGGCCGATAACGCCGTTGTCCGGACGTATCGCCGGGCGCCGCGCGTGGATTTGCCGATTACGCCGTTGTCCGGACGTGTCGCCGGGCGCCGCTTGCGTGGACTTGCCGACACGCCGTTGTCCGGACGTGTTCCGGGCGCCGCTGCGGATCAGGCCGATAACGCCGTTGTTGGACGTATTCCGCCGGGCGCCGCTGCGTGGACTTGCCGACACGCCGCTGTTCGGACGCTGCCGCCGGGCGCCGCTGCATGGACTTGCCGATTACGCCGCTGTCCGACGCGCCGGCGCGCCGGCGCGGACTTGCCGATCACGCCGCCGCTCGGACGTATTCGCCGTGTCGCCGCGCGACTTGCCGACACGCCGTTGTTCGGACGCGGTGCCGCCGGGCGCCGCTGCACGGACTTGCCGATTACGCCGTGTCGGACGTATTCGCCGGGCGCCGCTGCACGGACTTGCCGATTACGCCGCTGTTCGACGTGCCGCCGGGCGCCGCTGCGCGACTTGCCGATCACGCCGCGTTCGGACGTATTGCCGCCTCCGTAGGATAATGCTCGCAAGCTAAGCGAGAAAAGACGCGTTAGTGTATACCGCTTAAACCAAATGATAATATATATGAGAAGTGCAATTTTACGGATAGAGATGTCGCCCCGATATGCCCGATTAATACCGAGATGTTGCCTCGCGTCAGAATCGACGTAATTGTTATGATGCTTTGTCATGCGCGATGCGTGGGTTGCCAATTTGACTTTATGCTCGAGTTGATGCGCTAGGTTTTGTTGCGAACTCAACTTTGATCGCTGATTGACGCTTTTCACAATACGCTTCTCGCCGCGACTTTGGATTATACTCGCTTTTGCTTTTTCCGCTGCGAAGAGACTTTCGTCATATTTTCTGCTTCGGCTGTTGCACTTTCTGCTTCTGTTAATATTAAAAGACCTGCGCTCAAAGGAAAATTTGTGAGTTTTGGGGGGGGGTCGATTCATTTTTGACTTCACGCTTGTTCCTCGATATCTGCGTGCGTTCGCTTGTTTGGACTTGTAACCCTCGTCTGCTTCCTACACCGCCCCGCTTTGAAAAGTGTCCGCCTCAAACGGGTCTCAATGTAGTTGCCAGAGGCTATGTGTATTCTTGTCATTTTCAAAGCAAAGGGAAAGTTTCCTAATGGTGCGACTGCCGATTTAGGCCGCCACGATCCCCACGAGGAATCAGTCGAACGTAGTTCATTACAAGTGAAATTGGGTAAAATTAAAATTTCTAGACGTGGGACCGCTCGAGACGCCGCCACGTATCCACTAAGCGGAATCAGTCAAACGTAGTTCATTACAAGTTTAAACGAAAGAAAACATTATTAAAGCTTAAAAATGAGTTCATAAATTATTCTCGCTAAAATAAATTGTTTTTCCTATCCCGCCAGCGGACCAAGACAGGTGCAAATCCAATCAATATGCCTTCATGCTCGCTTCGTGGACGGCCGGGTCTTCATGCTCGCTATCTCCTCTTCCGCCTCGCGGCGACGCCGATGACGATGATTCGAGGCGGAACGGGCATGTGCGGGAGTGTATTCCTCATCTAAGGTTATCAGTGCACATCGACGCCGCGTGGTTTGGCGGGTTATCATGCACATTCGGGGCGTGATCCTTTAGCCGAATTACCCTTCTCCGATCGCTGCCTCGATTCCGCCCCCGGAGGAGTGGCAACCTTCGTCATGTCCCCGGGCTATTGGAGTGATACGCCGCAGCTTGTTCTCATCATACCATCTTGGGATAGGTCGTGATCCTTCCCGAATCGGCTGATTAGGCTCGCAGCCGCAACCTTTCATATATTCGAGGTACGGGTTCAGCAATGGTGCGACTTTGGGTGGTTTTCCTTCGTAATTCTTATTTGCTCGCGCACGGGTGCTCTATTCTGGGCGCGGGCTTGATGGGTGGATCTACGCGCGTGATAAACGCGTGCTTGAAGTGTTATATATAAAGCCGTGTGTGGTAGTGGTAGTATGATGGGTTTTGGTATGTCATAAATGCTTCGTTTGCGTTTGTACAAATACGGAGGGGAAACCGCTCTTTCTTCCTCCGTGAAGTACTCCCAGTGCCCCTCGATCAATCGCTTTATTAGTTGCTCGTAATGCCGCGATTTGTAATCCTACCGCTTTAATACCTTCTTCTACGGTCGCCATTCTAATAACTTCCGCAAAATTCCGCCCACGACGCTTATCATCCGCTCATGAGGTTGCATCCTTCAAAGATTGTACGAATAATGTGGTCATCTCACTTCCACCACGGGTGGTTGCACTTTCGCCGCTCAACGCCACCTCACGGCGTATTCTCCGAATGTTTCGTAGTCTTCTCCAACTTCATTAAGTAGAACTCGCCCACAACGGCCAGGTTGAACTGAACCGCCCACAAAATCTTGGGCGAATGCATTCCACCACGCCATTTCCGCGATCTTCGCCGTATACCAATCTAGTGCCTCGCCATTAAGCTCGAATGAACAACTTCATAATGACCGGGTTCTTCCTACCCCGATTAGCTTGTCGCAATATGACCTCGTGTGTGCACGGGGTTCCTTTTCCATCAAATAGTTCAAACTTGACCTTGTACCCCATAGGCGCTCCATCGTCCGGACGCATGCAAAGATCCTCGTAGTCTAGTCCTTCGTGACCTTTGTCCGATCGCATGCCCCGAACCGCTTCTTTCGACTATGAATTTCTTTGGCCACGCCTCGCCCATTTTGGCTCTGACTTCCTCTCCATCTCTTCATAATGATCCCCTTCGCGGCACGGACGGTAAAAGCCGGGCTTCGCTGCATGTTTAGCCGTTCGGGTTGTTTCATTGGGCCGTAATGGGCGCGCGCGGGTATTGGTCGCTCGCGACAGTGGCTGATTATGGTGAAGTAAATGGGCCGAGGTATACGGGTAGTGGTGAGGGTCATTTTGGGCGCGGGTTGAGGTCGGGCCGGCGAGGGCGTTTGTTCGCCGATCGCGCCTTGTGGAGAGTTCCGGGAGATATGCGCGGAGGTCGATCCGGGACGGTTTGTAAGAGTGGCCCTTTGATCCGCATAGGGTATTCAAGCTAATGGATAGGTTGGTCGATTCGTAGCCTCTCCATCTCAACCTCGCATATCGCCAATTTGTCGCAGCAGCGCAATACATTCTTCCCGATCGTGATATTCCTCCTTCAAGGTTCTGCTACCGACAGAATAATTCCCAAACTATTTGGCTCAGACGCCAGCCGCCATATCATCATTTCTTGCCTCGACTCGCGAAGTGTGGATGCTCGACATTGTTGAGTCAAATACGAACCGAATTTCGGGAGGATGATAAATTTTCTTCTAAAAATGCAACAAACGCGGTGTTAGCACATAATTTGCGGGTATGTAGCGTATATATTGCATATAGCACATTCAAACGCTTCCTAACACGCAGGAGACCTCTTTATGCCGAGGTAAGCCTAAACGCCACTTATGCGAGATTATGACGGATTTGTCCAAGTCGCCCAACTATAATGCCTTTGTTGAAATGGCGCGACCAAACGACGCAAGCACTTTTCCCAATTTCGCACGCCATGATCGGGTTTGGATTTGTCTCACAATGTCACGCTACACATAATACGCCGGTTGGTCGTTGGGTCGAGAAACCCGTCGACAAGTCGTGTCTTCCTAATCAGGCGCCAATGCCGCGATTGACCCACCTAAGGTAAATGACGCATGCCCTAAAATAAAGCGTGGTATAGCTCTATCTTAAGTTTCTAAGATTTGGCTTTTCTCGACGCAGGTTCCCGAGCGACAACTCGAGCGGTATGCTACGCACGATCGACGAACCGATCTAACTCGCGCAGCGCCAACTCTCCTAAAATTTGGATATTTTGAAAGAAATTTATGGGCGCAGAAGACACCAAATACGCGAAAGTGTGTGATTTGTGTGAATTTTCCAGAATGGAAGAAATATGAGCGGAATGCCAGTTTAAGGAAAGCAGTAAAGCAGGTAGCAATTTAAAATAAACAAAACAAAATACAACACACAAAAATTAAATGCAAAAGTAATTGCCAAATAATTATCCTAGGTTTGTTGTGGTTAAGAACCTAAAATCCCCAGCAGAGTCGCCATTTCTGTCGCGCCCTTTTTCGGCCGCGACATTTTTTTTATAGCGAACCCTGCTCAAAATGCAATGTTAGAAAAATAAACTAACAAAACTGCTGATTGTTTAAAAAGTATTTAAAAGGGTGCTAAAATAGTAAAAGTGCTAAAAGGTAAAATTGCTAAAAGTGCTAAAGTTAAAAAAAATGCTAAAAGGTGCTAAAAGATTAATTTTAAAGCTAAAGGGCGCTAAAAGTGCAAAAAGTGCTAAAGGGTTCGCGGGAGTCGCCACCTAATTAGTTTGGGTGAATTAGGACACCTGAATGTTTAACTGGTTTAAAGTAAAACATTAACTCCATTTTAATGGTCTGCTAAACTTAGTGAGATTCTGGGTAAGGGTTCTTTATTAATCTAGAGGGAAGGGGTTAGGCACCCTCTAAGATCCGCTAACTCATGGTTGTCTCCGCCAAACCTAGGGTAATTATTATGTTTAAAAATGCAAAAATAAAAGTTCCTTCTGCTTAATAAAATGTTAAAACGTTTAAAAGGTGCTTAAAATGTAAAAAGGCAAAAGGTGTTATAAATAAATAAAAGAGCCAAATGCTAAATGTTTAAAAGTGCTTAAAATACTAAAGGTTGCTGAAAGGTATTCAATGCTGAAGGGTGCTAGCGTGCTAAGGGACGCTTAAAAGTGCTAAAATGCTAAAGTGATGAAAGTGGTGCTAATATGCTAAAGTACAAAAATGCTGAAGGTGCTAAAATGTTTAAGGACAAAATGTGCTAAAGGTGTTAAATGCTAAAGGCATTAAAAGTGCTAAAGAGGGCTGTAGATGTCAAGAATGCTAAGAGGTGCTTTATGGACTAATTATGTGTGCATGCAAAGGTTATTTATAGACCAATTATGTGTCTTGCTAGCTAAATTAATCTTGCTTAACCTACGTGTAGTATAAAAATGTTTAAGATGATTTTTCTGAGTTTAGAAAAATGTTTATGGATTAACAAATTGTTGGTTTTATGATGCAAGTTAGATTATTTTGGCAAAATTTAGACATGCATGACAATCTTAAAAAAACAAGTAAGTTAAGCGATGAACTTTAAATTACCTCCCCACTTCTATGTTTAAAGACCTAATTGCTGTAAGTTCTCCTATTAATTACAAAATTAGATAATAAAATTACAATAAACAGATAAAGGCATAAAATGAGACAAGAAAGTTAAGAGAGTGAAGTGGATTGGAGCGGATGACTCGCCTTATTTGTTTTTCTAGAGTTTCGTCGGGAATGCGAGCGGACGCGGTTACCATTTGAGATGGCCATACGAGTCTCGCCGTGAGACTCTTTATTTTGCTCCGATGCGTGCCATGTAAAAATAAAAGAAGATAAGGATTAGTACGAGCCCAAATAATAATTGATACAAATAATTAGGACGAGCACATATCTTAGCTGCCTAACGTGTCACAATGATTCCGGACTCGAGGAAAATCGCCTGTGGCGCCATCGGGCCTGGTGCGAATAGCTAAGCGTAAATGCGAAATGGCCCAAAAACGTGCTATTTCCAGATTTAAAGTAAGGACAAATCTGATTCCGGACTACTAAGAACCGCCCTGTGGCGCCATCGGGCCCTGGTGCAAACAAGCACAGAATACGAAAATGGCCCCAAAACATGCAATTTCCAGATTTAAAGTAAGGACAAATCAACATGCAGGGAGGCCCAATTAATCACTTATAGACCAAACGAAACAGTACCAGCTTATCAAGAATGAGGTAATCGCTTATTTTAACCCTCACACATGTATAGAACGAGAACACCAATTCATTCATTTTTTCTTTGTCAGATAAAAGGATGAAGTGACAAACATGTTGGCTTAGGGTAAAGATCGATACTAATATTTTACATACTCGCTATTTTAGGAGAAAAGGGAGTATATGTTAACATACGTCGAATATAAATAAAAATGAGTGATTTAACCAAAGCACAAGACAATTCGAATGAATGACTCATATGAGTTCTGACTCTTCCGGGCAAACAACAAACATAATAGCTCAAGAGAGGAGTTGATATTATCAAGGGAACATTTTACACACAAACAAGCAAAATGCACCAAGAATAGTCATATATGTGCGTGACATTTAAGTTAAAGTTAAAGTGTGTAGTCACGCATGACCCTAGCTAATCAGAATTATTCTTAAACTATCAACCTACTCCTTCAAATGTAATAACAGAGGATCAAATCTAGTACATTTTTGATAGTCGTTTAAAGGTCAAGGGTATTTCCTCTTATTCTTCTAGGCATGTTTAGCATTCGAGTAGACAGACTAATGCGGATTATATTACACATATGCTTGAAATACGCAAAGCAATAGACTTAGATATGTATTCGGATAGGCAAAGACAAGGATGCAATGATTTAGCTACACATGAATAATCCCAAAGAATCTCTCAAATATATCATTTTAGACATGATGAAGGATATTTAGGCTACCTAAAGCAGATATAATTGTAAATATGATAAGATGCATCATCTAGATGACACCTACATATTCATACGCTGATTTACACAACCACGGACGATACAAGACATACTTGAATGTACAATCCAGATGCATATCTGACGTGCAAGAGACAATTTCAGATCATATACGCCAGAACACTATCCTTAAACAAAACAGATTTTAATATCGTAATTAAACTAAAACTAACAGATCAAGTTCTCACATACTATCTCCAAATCATACCAACATTATCAATGATCTAGAATACGATCATCTCATTACGAGCCAAACTGTGCCCAAACAGACTAAAACAAATCCCAACAGATGTGAAATGCCAACCGAAACATATCGAGCTAATCGTAGACACATACGTAGTACTTAAACCAAGTAAACATACTTCTTAGATTGACAAGCCATTAAACCTACCCCTAACCATGGACATTCGCATTTTTTCCACATTTTGGATCAAAGTCATATATATCTCTTTTTATTAAACTAAGAGACATCTAATAACCTGAAACTGCTAAAGAACCTAATAGAGTACGCCAGAAGTTAGGACTCATATTTGCCCAAAGGAACTCCAACAGTACAGAAAACAACAAACGTGCTAATCTGAACACAGAATTACATATGTATTTTTTCAATATATTAAAGGCAAGAAATTAACAGGATTAGGCATTACCTTGTATTAAGCATTAAGTTAACTAAATGGCTTGCATATGAACAGAACTAACACATAATTTACCAATACGAAACAGATGGCAAACAATAGGAATACGAATAGGCTAAAATCAGGTGTGAGTTAAGTTTACCTTCTCCCTACGCGAACCGAGGCGTATCAAGTCGCTTCTGAGCCACTTAAGGCTTGCTAACGCGGATTTGAAGACGCAGAATACGGCGGATCGCAGAGAAGAAAAGGAAAGAGAAAAAGCTAAGGTATCCCCGAAGGTAAAAGGAAGCGGTGTTCGACCATGTTTCCGCTCGACCGATGCAATGGTATCCTCGCTTGCTCCCGCTCTCCCGCTTTCGCTCGTGTTCCTTGTCCTCAAGCTCGACTTCTTCTCTCAATTTCTAAATTGCTATGTCGCCGATCGCTCTCCTGCATGCTCTGTGGTGGTTCTTAATTGCCGCTTCCCGCCTCGCTTCTCTCGCCTATCGCTATTGGACTCTAGCAAAGGGGTGGGGTCCGATTGTCCACTCATGCCTATCGCATGTGCTTTTATAGCCTTGGTTGGGATTCTAATGTTGGTAAGCAATTGTACGAGATCGACGAGATTTCATCGATTCTCGACGCAATTTCACCGATTGGGCGATTTTTGGTATGATTCGTGTTCGATAAGGCAACGATTTGAAAAGATTTTGGGTCGATTATTATGGTAAGCATCGCTGGAGAAGGTAGGAAACCCCGATTCTCCGCGAGAATCTCGCGTTGGTGTTGCGCGGCGATGGACGCCTTAGTCGCTAGTTTTCGCGCGAGTTCGCGGCCCTCGCGGAAGAGACGGTGAACGCGAAAGGATAAGGCGTGGGCTTGCGGGTCGGCAACGGGTCGCGGTCACCGACGCGGGCCGCGTTCGACGAATTAAAGGGGTGTCCGGGTAGTTATTAGCGTGGGTATTAAGTTAGTGGGTATTTAATTAGGAGTTAATTAATTAGCTAATTAATTCTAGGCAAGTGTATTAATTAATTAGTGATATCTAAAATTAACAAATGTGATTAAAATAATTAAGTGCTTCATTAATCTAATTATAATAAATAAATGCGGGCGTGCTATTTAATTAATGCTCAATACTTTAGAATGCGACGCTATTATTTTTTTGCAAAATTAAAATTGAATTGAGTTTATATTAAATTACTTAAATGCCGAATGCAAGTACGATATTTAAGAATTGTTTAAAGCCTTATAAATGCGACGCTATTAAAATGCATATATTAGATTAAAATTGATTTTAAATTACAAATGATTACTAATTAATGCGGCTATGCTACCTGACACGACGTTATCGCTAAATTATTTATTTTATGCATTTATTAATTATTTAAGAATTACGACAAAGCTTAAAGTTAATAAATGCGGGCGCGGGACTCTAAGTGCTTAAAACTCTACGTAAGACGCGATGTCATTATTAAATTAATTATTGTATTTAATGTTTTATTGTTGTATTTTATTATAAAAAATCCTAAAAGGTATTTTACAAAATTAGTGTAATTTTATGGTTAACGGCCGACGGAGGGTCAAAATCGTGTCAACAATGGTCAAAACACCAAGGCGCTAACGCGACTTAGTCGCCCCAAAGGTCGAGTTATGATGACGACACCGGTTACGGTGCAAAAAGTAAAAGAAAATAAATGGCTTGAACTCTGGCATACCGCTACGGCTCATGGCTGGTTCTACGTGATGCGAGCGAGCGGACCGACGCTGAGGTCGCTTCGCCAATCGTCAGCGTTGGCCCCAACAGATTGCCCCGTCAGAAGAGAAAATCCACGCCAGGCTTCGCCGCCGCACGCTAAGACTTGAACAAACGGTTAGTGCATAATCATTAAGGCAAAATGACGATGCATAATTTTAAAGTAATGCAACCGTGAGTAAAAGGTTATCCCGCAAAATACGATGCTCGCTGTTGACGCGATGCCGCAAATGCCGTGATTTCGCCTCGCACGACGTGTCGCGATTGTGAACGCGATATGTTGTCCTTGCCGCAATTGTCCTCGTATACTAAAGCTCAAGAAAGAGTTAGTGCATAATCGCTAAGACAATAATAAAGCATGCGTAAGAAATGCAATTTCGGAGTATAGAAATCGCCCTCGCGTGATATCACGATGGCGCTGCTTTCGACTTGGCGCCGCTGATCAAGGCGCTTTTGCACTTAGCGCCGCTTTCGACTTAGCCGCTTTCGGACGTGGCGCCGCTTTCGGACGGAGTCGCTGACTCGAGTCGCTGACTTAGCGCCGCTTTGACCGTCGCCGCTTTCGACGTGGCGCCGCCGGACGCGCCGCTTTGGACGCGAGTCGCTTGGACTTGAAGTCGCCGACTCGACGCCGCTGGACGCCGTCGCTTTCTGACTTGACGCCGCTTTGACTTGGCGCCGCTTTCTCGCGCCGTTGACTTGTACCGCCGCCCCGTAGACTAAAGCTCGGGGAAGAGTTAGTGCATAACCGCTAAGACGTAATAATAAAGCATGAATGATAAAAATGCAATTTTGAGAACAGAAAATCTTCCTCGTAGATGTAATACGTCACGATGGGCGCTGCTGACTTGCGCGGCCGATAACGCCGCCGTCGACGTGTTGCCGATGGCGCTGCTGCGTGGACTGCGGCCGATAACGCCGCCGTTCGGACGCGTGCCGCCGGGCGCCGCTGGCGTGGACTTGCCGATCACGCCGTTCGACGCGGCCGCCGGGCGCCGCCGCAGACTTGTTGTGGCCGATAACGCCATTGCTCGGACGTATTGCCGGGCGCCGCTGCACGGACTTGCCGACACGCCGTTGTCCGACGCTGCCGCCGGGCGCCGCTGCACGGACTTGCCGACACGCCGTTGTCCGACGCTGCCGCCGGGCGCCGTTGCATAGACTGATGATTACGCCGTTGTCCGACGCGTGTTGCCGCCGGGCGCCGCTGCACGGACTTGCCGATTACGCCGTTGTCCGACGTGTTGGCCGGGCGCCGCTGCATGGACTTGCCGACACGCCGTTGTCCGGACGTGCCGCCGGGCGCCGCTGCACGACTTGCCGACACGCCGCCGTCGACGCGGTTACCGGGCGCCGCTGCATAGACTTGATGCGGCCGATAACGCCGCGTTACGGACGCCGCTCCCGTAATGAATGCTCCCGCAAGCTAAGCTTGAGAAAAGACGCGAGCGTATACCGCTTAAAAATGATATATACATACGAGAAGTGCAATTTTACGGGTAGAGATATCGCCCCCGAGCATGCGAGATAAGGCGAGGTGTTGTCCTTGCACGGACGCGTAGACGCCGCAAATGATGAATTGCCGACGCTTTGTGGGCGCGATGCGTGGGTTGCCAATTTGACTTTATGCCCGAGTTGACGCGCTAAGTTTTGTTGCGAACTTTGAACTTTGATCGCTGATTGCTGATGCTTCTTCTGGCTGCCGCTTTGCCGCGACTTTGATTGTTGTCACCCGCTTTCACGCTTTGCGCTCGCTAATATGGAGAAGACCTGCGCTCAAAGAAAATTTTGTGAGTTTTGGGGGGGGTCGATTCACATTTGACTTCGCCGCCTTGTTTCTTGATATCGCCGCGTTCGCGCTGATTTGCGCTCGCCCGTTTCCTACATTGTCCCAGCTGAGAAGGTGTCACGCTTTTCTTTCTCGAGACTCGCCTATAGGAACTAAGACAGTTCCGCCTGCTCCGCCGATGCCCTCGAATCGGCCATGCCGACCGTGCTTTGATCTTGTGAAATATCGACGCTCGCCATGGCTAAGTCAAATACAAATCGACCTTTGGGAAGCGTGATAAATCTTTCTAAAAATGCAACAAACGGTGTTAGCATAAACACATAATTTGCGCATGTAGCGTATATATCGCATAGACATTCAAACGCTTCCTAACACGCAGGACCCCTTTATGCCGCAGTAAGCCTAAACGCCACTTATGCGAGATTATGACGATTAGTCCAAGTCGCCCAACCATAACGCCTTTGTTGGAAATGGCGACCAAACGACGGTGCACTTTTTCCAATTTCGACGCATGATTGGGCTTGGATTTGTCCGCCATTGTCACGCTACACATAATACGCCGTTGGTCGTCGGGTCGAGAAACCCGCCGACAAGTTTTGTCTTCTAATCGCGTCGATGCCGACCGACCCACCTAAGGTAAATGCACGCATGCCCTAAAATAAGGGTGGTATAGCTCTATCTTAAGTTTCTAAGATTTGGCTTTTCTAGACGCAGCGTTCCCGAGCGACTACTCGAGCGAGAAGGCTACGCGCCACCTGCTAGACCGCACTCCACGTATATTACCAACTCTCCTAAATTTGGTTTTTGAAGAAAGAATTTTGCTGATGCACCCAGCGCACCTCGCATGTAGTGTGTGATTGTGTGAATTTTTCAGAGTGGAAGAAATATGAGCGGAATGCCAGTTTAAGGAAAGCAGTAAAGCAGGTAGCAATCAAAAATAAATAAAACAAAATACAACACACAAAAATTAAATGCAAAAGTAATTGCCAAATAATTATCCTAGGTCTGTTGTGGTTAAGAACCTAAATTCCCCAGCAGAGTCGCCATTTCTGTCGCGCCCTTTTTCGACCGCGACATTATTTTCTAAACTCCTGCTCAAATAAAAGGTTAGAAAATAAAAAAAAATACGCTAAAAAAGCTTAAAAGGTTAAAAGTATTAAAAGTGCTAAAATTGCCAAAGGATGCTAAAGTTTAAAAGGGTGCTAAAAGGCTAATGGGTTGCTAGAATGCTAAGGGTTCGCGGAGTCGCCACCTAATTAGTTTGGGTGAATTAGGACACCTAAATGTTTAACTAGTTTGAGTAAAACATTAACTCCATTTTAAGGGTCTGCTAAACTTAATGAGATTCTGGGTAAGGGTTTTTTATTAATCTAGAGGGAAGGGGTTAGGCACCCTCTAAGATCCGCTTAACTCATGTTGTCCACAAACCTAGGGTAATTATTATGCTATTGAAAATGCATGTTTGAAAGATATTTTAATAGAAAGTATTTTTGGCAAAAGATTAATAAGATTAGTGCTATAAAACGTGTAGAAGTTTAAAGCATGCCTTAAATAATATATAGTGCAAAATAGATTAGTTGACTAAACGTACACATTTTGCCTACCTTGATTAGTATAACACATGCTTAAGGGGGTTTTCTTAATATATAAAAATAAGATTTCTATATGGGTGCTATAGCAAATGGGTTAGAAATCCTGAAAATAATATCATAGCTACATATGATTAATTATGCAAGTTAATATTATTGAGTGATTTATTATAAATGCTAAACAATGTATGGCGTGCCTAAAGTAATTAACTTAAGGGAAGCAAAATTAAATTAATTTCTATTTATTGATTCAAGGTTTGACTATTCTAAGTATTCTATTAATTACAAAATTAAATAATTAGGCAACAAATTTCAAACGAATAATATAGAGGGTGGATATGATCGCGCCTAAGACGCGTATGACATCGCCTTATCCTATTTTGTCTTAGGAATTTCAAGCGGGAATGCAAATGCGGTGCGGTTGCCATTTGAAATGACTCATGATGAGTCTCGTGAGACTCTTTATTTTGCTCCTATATGCGCATGTAAAAATAAAGAAAGACAAGGATTAGTACATGCCCAAATTTATTTAAATAGCAGGCAAACATTTAATGCAAAGTTTATGTATAATCCTGCACAGATATAGGGACCACCAGATGGCAAAATAATGGACAAGTACATGCATAATGCAAATCACTTCTAATACATATAGTTCAATTTCGGTCTACTATTATAGAAAACAGATAAGACAAAGACAAGCATATGGACAAATCGTATAACGTGAAACTACCATCGTACCAATTTTGTCACGCAAAGATCAAGCATATTCACTAAATAATCTATTATACATAGTCATAATACACTCGCTTGTTCTGAGAACAGAAGAGGCAAATCGTCCAATAGCCTATGAAGACCCATTTAACAACATTCATATTCGTCTATATATATATATATATATATATATATATACACACACACATATATGGACCTATTTTAAAACTTATGCAGCGGTATACAGGGACTCATACACACGATATTCAAAAGTATATGTAATATGCCCGAATGTATATATGTACAGATATGCAACTCATGATACAAACACTTGTACTCTAGACTTATACACTTGGCATATTCCAGGGTACATCATTTTGGGCAAAAGATGGGAGAAAGTAGCAAACCAGTTATAATTTTATATCAGTCGTATGCTTCAGGACATCCATCATGTCTAATAATCGGGAACAGATCTAGTTCCAAATTGGGTATGAGGTAATTGCCTATTTTAACACTCCCACATATATGGAATGAGAACACCAATTCATTCATTTTTCTTTGTTGTATAAAAGGTGAAATGACAAACATGCTGACTACACTTTATTTGGCAATAGGCAAACTAAGGAGGATGATCAAATTACTTCATGCTATGTTTAATATAGGCAGAAACAGAAAGAAAACAGTAAAGCGAACAGGGGCAAGAATGCGAAATAAGGCCTAAGGCAACCTACAAGGAAAGGGAAAAGAAAGAAGGCAGTGGCTCAGGGGCATAGCAAACAGTAAGGCAAAACAGGGGAAATAGGCAGATTTGACAATATTCCCTATTCTTTCTTAGACATGCATTTAATCTAAGTGTGTTAGCTTGTACATCTCATGGATAACATAGAATGCACCATTTCAATAGATGCCTTAGGCAACTAAGGATGCTGGACAGCGACAACATAGTCAGACTGAGACCCGGCCATATGCTTAACCATTTATAAGAAATAACCAGGTTTACATAGGTAAATTCAGAGGCCAAGACAAAATAACACATACTCCTAGTAGCGCTTAGGCATGGATTTCATCGACCGTAATTAAAGACACTTTTATTATTGCCGAGACATCCGGTATTTATCGGACTAGTTACGTGACTTCAAGCAAGATGAATATGATCATACAATACACGATAACACTCTCATAATATTTACTATACATACACACATGTTAAGAAAACAACAGAATTTAAGTGAATCTATCCTTCGCAGAAAATAGATATGCTAATTATCAATCATTTATTTTAATCCTTTGAGAAAGAGGAGATCGCTCCATTTTACTTGACATGATCTCTAAGATATGCACAAGAAAAACAAAGTATGGTCACTCGCTAAGATGAACAACAATACACCCGATTAATCACAATCGATTTGTATATCATTCTCCCTAAGCAAATATTTTAAGAGTTTACATACACATCACATAGGACTAAACACAAACATGACAAAGAATGTTTCAACCTTAACAATTACCTAACCATGCTAATAAATTTAATCTACTTAGTTACTTATGAGCACCTCAACACATATGATTAACCACGACATAAATAAACAGACCACCGAGCATAAATCGAATGGAAAATCAAGAGCGATGAATGTACCTTCTCCTGACAGCGAGCCGGGGCAGCGTATCAAGTCGTCGGAGCCACTCGACGGGTTTTGGGCTTTGCGATGCGAAACAGAGGGGAAGGTTTTGCTTGCTGATTCCCTGGTTGTGTTTACTACTGTGCTCTGCCCTATGTTCGACTGCCCTAATTGCTATGTGATTCCTCACTGCTGCTAAGGGTTCGATGCTATCCCCCCTAAGATGAACTCTACTGTGCTATCGGTTTCGATGTTATCTACGCCGATCGAGCCCCTGCAATTCGATCCCGAGCTCTCTTATACGCCATGGGTACCCTCTCCGACCTCCTAATCGATGCTCTCGATTCGTTGACTCCATGAGCCCCGCCTGTCCCTCGCACGCGCCAAATGTTCAGATTTATAGCCCGAAGTTTGGGTTCTAATGTTGGTAAGCTTTTAGTGGCCGATTCTGGAGGGATTTCTCGATTCGCACTCGATTTTGTCGATGATTTTGGTAAGGTTCGATTTGGAGAGATTCGCTTTGGTTATGGAAAGAGGAGCCGCCAGTGCGTGGGTAAGGAAAATGAAAGTCGCCGATTCTCGCGAGAATCACGCCGACGGGCGTGAGCGGCGCGCGCGATCACAGTTTAGTTCGAGGTCTTCGCCCGTTCTCGGCGAGACGATGATAAGGTTAAAGCGCCGGCTCGCTGGGTTATCGACGGTAAGGCCCGCAGTGGGGAATAAAGGGATCAGCCCATGGTGTCATTCTGCGGGTTATTTAATCGGGTATTAGTTTTAATGGGTCGCTTTTTAAAGCGTATTAATTTTGTGAGTTAAATTAGTTTTAGGATAGTTAATTAATTAATTAACAAATGTGATTAAATTAATTAGGTATTTTATTAGCCTAAGTTATTATTATAACTAATATTTTAAAATGCGTGCTATTATTTAAAACCTTATTATTGCATTATTGCGGTTAAATTAAAATTGAATTGAGTTTAGATTAAATTATTTAAATGCTAAATGCAAGTATGATATTAAAAATCGTTTAAAGCTTTATAAATGCGGTGCTATTAAATGCATATATCAGATTAAAATTGATTTTAAATTACAAATGATTATGAAAATCTCTTGCGTATTAATAAATGTGGCTATGCTACTCGACACGACGTCATTGCTAAATTATTTATTTTATTTATTTATTATTAATTAGGAATCGTGACAGGGCTTAAAATTAGTTAATGCGGGCGCGGGACTCTAAGTGTTTAAAACTCTACGTAAGACGCGATGCCATTATTAAATTGTTTATTTATGCCTGTATTTATGTTTTATTTGTTGTATTTTATTATAAAAATCCTAAAAATTATTTTTACAAAATTAGTGTAATTTTATGGTTAATGGCTGGACGGGAGGGTCAAAATTGGGTGTCAACAGTAGGTTTATTTTAGTCCCTCAAATATAACTTTGAGTATATTTAATTTTTTAACTACGAGAGTAGGTTCATTTTGATCCCTCAAATATAACCCTAAGCATATTTAATTCATTAATAATGTTAAAGTGGAGCACTTTTGATCTCCCTAACAAAACTCGATGCTAAACCGATCTAACACCATAGGGAGAGCCAGAATTTGAGGTTTGTGGGTTCGGAATTTTAAGACAGGACAACAACCTCAAGCTAATGTATAACAACCGCCAAAATGTTTGGGTTCTTCGATTCGGTTCAATTGTTTCAAGTTAAGTTCGGTTCTTTTCGATATGAGTCTGATTAATGAGCTATTTTCTACTAGTACAATGAGCTATTTTTAAAATTAAAAATGGGTTGATTATTAATTTTATGTTTTGTTTTATAAAATTATACTAAAAAAATCTACATTACATGAAAAAGAAAATAATTTATGCACTGATGTTGGACATCAAAAGTGACCGCCAAGTGAGCTGAGGAGTGAGAAGTCTATTTGTTTTAAAAAAAAAAAAGAGTACATAATTGACCTTAGGTCCAATGACCTTAGTTTCAAGTTTCTTCTCCGATTATATCCAATAATGGTTTAGCCTCTTACAAGTCACGTGAGTGTCACATGAGTTTAGCATCGTTACTTTTTAAACTGATGTTATTAGGGAGATCAAAAATACTCCACTTTAGCATAATTAAGGGATTAAATATGCCCAGAGTTATATAGTTGAGGGATCAATGAACCTACTCCCATAATTAATGGATTAAATATGTTTAAGATTATATTTGAGGGACCAAAATGAACCTACTCACATAGTTAAGGGATAAATTTAGCCCATAACTCTATGGTGGGTCCATATATTTAACCATAGAAATTGTAGAAAAGAAATAGACCACCTCCCCCACGTTAATCGGAGAAAATACATTCGCCGTCTCTCACCATGCAGGCTGCTAACCAAGCCATAAGTGCAGAATGCTATTTATGCCCAATTAATGTGTGGAGAATTCTCATTCCACAGGGAAGAGGACGATTTAGATTTTCTTCCAATTAGCAGATATACTCGGTCTTTAAAATCTTATTTCCTTAGCAAAAACATTTTACCTCAAAGAAATAAGAACCAATTAATTTCAGTAATAATATGGTTCAGGCCAAAGCAATATTGTCGCAGGAGTACTACGTGTAGGGATAGGACCACAGGCCAAATCATTGTGATCTTTTGCTGTTTGTTGATATCACAATTATAGAGAAGGTAGTATAGTGGCGTATTTAGCCAAACTTTTAGAAAGGTATTTCTGTTTCTCAGAAGTAGTTCTACAAAAATTATTTCTGGAGAATCAGTTAGGGTGTTTGACCTATAATATAGAAGTGCTTCTGAGAAATAGAAACAGTTTCCTGTTTGA
This sequence comes from Przewalskia tangutica, assembly GCA_029844215.1. Taxonomy (NCBI): domain Eukaryota; kingdom Viridiplantae; phylum Streptophyta; class Magnoliopsida; order Solanales; family Solanaceae; genus Przewalskia; species Przewalskia tangutica. The sequence continues at coordinate 35,945,134 of CM056731.1, read as the reverse complement.
CCAACATTTATGCAAATTTACTAGGATATTCTTTTTAATAAATTTAAAACAATTTAAAATATTCTTTTCTATCATATATTTTTAAAAATTAGTATATTTTTACAATTTAATAATTTTTTTAAAATTATTTAATTGCAATATTTAATCAAAAAATAATATTATATTGTACATAAGAAATGTAACGACAATATGATAGTCAATGACTCAAATATGTTCAAACCTACCCCCGCCTTACCCATACCTACCCCACCCCATCATCAAATTTCTATGTCATATTTTTTTTCTTTTATAAAAAATATGAATTTATTTCTTCCCCTTACCCCCTGCCCTACCCCCAATCCCATCCTATTGCCCTATCTTATCTTCAAATTTCTATTTCATATTTTTTGTTACTTTTATAAAATATGATTGAAAATATAAAAAGATTTCTTACTCCCCCGCCCTACCACTCACCCCCACCCCATCCTCAAATTTCTATTTCATATTTTTTATTACTTTTATAAAAAATATATTAAAAATATGAATTTTTTCTTCCCCGCCCTACCCCCTACCTCCCACCCCACCCGCATTTGCCCTACCCATCCTCAAATTTCTATTTCATATTTTTTGTTACTTTTATAAAAAAAATTATTAAGAAATATGAATTCTTTTCTTACCTCCCGTCCTACCCCTACCCCCACCCCACCCCATTGCCCTACCCATCCTCAAATTTCTATTTCATATTTTTTGTTACTTTTATAAAAAAAATGAAGTTTTTTTTACCCCCGCACTACCCTACCCCCACCCCATTGCCCTACCCATCGTCAAATTTCTATTTCATATTTTTTGTTACTTTTATAAAAAAAATGAAGTTTTTTCTTACCCCCGCCCTACCCCCTACACCTTTTCCCAAATTTCTATTTTATATGGGAATATTATATGAGATTAAAAGGAATTTTGTGAAAAGAAAATGGTAAATGAGTCCAATTTTTTTTTCCCGATGAATGAGCAAAAAGACCTTCTCCAAAAGCAGCAAATTGATGTTTCTGCTTCTCTTCCCATCTAGAAACACTTTTTGGCTTATGGAAAAAATGTTTCTACTTCTGAAAAGAGGTTGTTTGACCACAGAAGTGTTTCTGAGCAGAAACACTTTCAGAAGTTTGGCCAAACACCACCTTACTAGCTAACCTGGGAGAGATATTGAAGGATCATGTTATATTTAACAATATTGCTTATGTACCGGACCATGTTATAATCAGATTGTTATTAATGATGTTTTTAATGTATAGTACTGTTTTTGCATCCATTAGGTACTCTAGCATTCTTAGGGTTTTTTTCTGAAAGTATTTGATTTTTTTGACACCCAGAGCGTTGTTAATTGCAAGAGCAAATAGAGACCGTTTGAGAGCATGAGTAGACAAAATAATTAATGAAAGTAAATTTGGACATTTTCCCTATATTTTGTGAAAGAGAAACATTTGAAGTGCTTATATAAATTTCAACACACACCCAAACGGGTCGCTAAGACGTCAGCGTCAGGCGGTTATCGTGTAGTGAAAGTGAGTATTATTTCATCTTTCCCGCCTCTCAAACTGATCACGCAAAAATCACCCGTACGCTACCCATTTCCCAAATTTCAAAGTGAGTATTTCATAGTCAATTGTATCTGCTTTAGATACGATAACTAAGTATCACAAGTTGAACTTCTCAGTTATTCTCTGCTCTACAGACGTGTGTGTGTGTGTGATAGAAACATAGGGTGTACGGAGCTTCCATTCTCTGTGTGTATATGTGTGTGTGCAGTTTGTTGCTTAAACTTGACTAATCACTCTTGCTGCTTTCATTTTCACCACTCAGGCAACCCGATCTCTCTGTATCAGTTGAATTTGCTAATATGGACGTCAACAGGAAGCCTAAATTACGAGATGTAAGTTGTCAGCTTGTAATTCGAATCTAGGTTATTTACTTGAATTCATTTGAATGCTATAATGGTATCTCGCTGGAAGGCATATTGCTCTATTGACTATTGTATGTTGATTTTACCTATAAGTTTAAATTTTTAATTTTGTCGGTGTTATGTATTTAAGAGTTCAATTTTCAAAATTTCTTACTACGACCAAAAATATACTTTCCTCTCACCACGGGCGGCAGAGCTTGGATTCGAAGCTTATGGGTTTATGATTCTAGTCCTTTTAAGCTATTGAGTTTTAAATTAATATCAATAAATTTATTAAGACAAATACAAAGTTTGGACCAAATCTATTGGGTTCGGCCAACCCATATTTAGTATTCTAGCTCTGCCCGGGCGGGACTCTCGCTGAGTGGGTCTGATGTCATGTTGGTATGCTTAGAAAACGAGATGTTGAATCGCCTTCATTTTGTTCTTGTCAGGACTTTGCAAGTGACGCTTGGAGTTTTGGTAGCAATTACCACCAATCCAGTCAATCTAGAAAGATGTCAATTGGAATTGTGATAGATTCAGTTGGTAAATGCAGCCAAAAAGTAAAGCAAGCTGAAGATCAGGCGCACATGACTGCAGCTAAAACTTCTAGCAAAGGGACATATGTGGAAGATGCGACAACAATGGCTCAGAAAACTTCAAGCAAGGGGAATTTTATGAATGACAGAAACAAGAAGGAAATAGCGAGGAATTCCGCTGTCAGAAATCAAAGAGAATCTGCAGAGCAGCAGACATCTCCTTGGATATCCACTGAAACGCAACATCATGAACCAACTTTAGAGGCAAAGGGCGTACCTGAAATAACCAACAGATCAAACAGAGTTGAGGTAGGACCAGAGGAATATTCTTTAAGGTCTTTCTTAATAAAGGAGGATGCTGATACAGAAAGATGGGGAAAATTTGCATCCATGGCTGCGCCAGAAGGCATGCCTGAGAAAGAAGTCAAAGGAAAAAATACCAAAGCAGAAAATGCAGGCAATGCAACTTTAAGATTGAAACTTCGGGAGATCTTAGGAACTGTTTCTTCCCAAAACAAGCAGTGTCCAACTGGGAAGGATGCAAAAGCCTCGCAACCAGAGCAGAAAGATAGTGCATATCATGTTGGTGAAACAAGGCAAAATTCAGATACTATAGAAAGTGATACTCAAAGTCATGAGTATGCTATTAGGAGACCGGTTACTCGTTCTTTAGCTCGAAAAAGACCTCCTGCTAAGTTGAGATCACAAAGTACAAAGAGACCACCGACATGTAAAGAGGACCTCTTAGAGAAAAATGTCTTCCTTCCTAAAGATCGGTTGTCTAGGAAGTTATGTGATGCTGGCGCTGATAGTCCTTTGATGTTATATGAAAGGAGAGGCAAGAGGAAGAGTCACCACATAGAAGCATCTAAGATTTGCGAGCAGAACAAAGAAAGGAAAGATGAAGACACAAGCAGTAATAGTAAAAGAGTACCAGTTCATGAAAAATTTGTATATGCTGGTGTTGCAGCTGGTAATGGTACTGCTTTGTTTCCGGAGAAAAACGACGAGATGTTCCAGCCAAATTCTGGTAACCTAGAATCCCCTATTGTGGAAATGACTGAGCAGCTGAGAAATCTGCAAGAACATATAGATAAGAAAGGAAACTCAGCAGAAAGATCCAAGAGGAGAGCATTGGACTCGGAGTCTGACAAACAAAGCCTAACTCTTTCAACGAAAACACTTGGCAGAAAATCTTTTCCAGGACTTGCACCAAGAAGCAATCCGGGGCAACTACATGGTGATGGTCATGAAAATATAACATCAAAAACTGAGCAGCTGAGAAATCTGCCAGAACATTTAGATAAGAAAGGAAACTCAGCAGAAATATCCAAGAGGAGAGCATTGGACTCGGAGTCTGACAAACAAAGCCTAACTTTTTCAACGAAAACACTTGGCAGAAAATCTTTTCCAGGACTTGCACCAAGAAGCAATCCGGGGCAACTACATGGTGATGGTCATGAAAATATAACATCAAAAACTGAGCAGCTGAGAAATCTGCAAGAACATATAGATAAGAAAGGAGACTCAGCAGAAAAATCCAAGAGGAGAGCATTGGACTCGGAGTCTGACAAACAAAGCCTAACTTTTTCAACGAAAACACTTGGCAGAAAATCTTTTCCAGGACTTGCACCAAGAAGCAACCTGGGGCAACTACATGGTGATGGTCATGAAAATATAACATCAAAAACTGAGGGCATTTGTAAGGTCAAGAGCTTTGATGGACTTAAACGAGAATATAAGTCCAATACACCTGATGAATCATCAGTATCCTTCTTATATTGAATCAACAGTTGTAATCTAGTGGCTAATTGTCATAGTACCACAGTAATGAATTTTTGCTTTTCCTTAACTAAATGTAAAGGATGATGCAGGGAATTTGGAAAGTTCTCCTTTTATGGAATCAAGACCTATCATGGAAGAAGATACACAGATTAGGTTTTCTAAACCATTATCCATGGAAAGTGATTCCGAGGACTCTGAAGACAGTTCAAATTTTCAAGGTTGAAATGATGCTTTATGATTCATGTTCAGATATTTATTCATCATGATCCTTTCAGTTCCCTTGTTTCATTCAAATGTAATCATCCAGATGATCTATACTGGACTTAAATTAAATTTGCTGCTAATCTACGACTTGACATCTGATTTTCCTACTTTTAGGCTGTTGTCTGCCTAACTTGAAATAGTTTTTATGTGTATCTAGAAATGTGTCATGTTTGATGGCCAAGGTACATGGAGGCATGAGTTTCAAGTAAATATTCTGGCTGGGTGTGGAGGAGTGATGTGATTATTTTATGTGTATTATTAATGGGACAAAGTTTTCCTTCAAAACTTTGTAGTTCGTGTAACATACTGCTGCTGACAAGATAGAGTTGCCTAACTTTATACCATTCCCCTAACTGACACTTGGTGTTTATCAGTGTGACCGATGATCACCTATTATGACTTTAATTGTACTTCCCTCTTCCTTCAACTTCTTATGCGTTCTTTGTTCAATTTATATCTTATCACGAGTGAGGTGTAGTTTGAGAGGTAAGATATGTCAGTTTGCTTGAGTAGTAAGATACTGATCCCTTTTGTCATTTCTGTTGATCTGCTCTAGTTTAGAATGACCATACATTGGTGATATTGAAGAGATGCATATAAGATTTTATGCATCAACTGCTTGGAGTTTGTAGTCTTGAGGGAACTTTTAAGATCCAGAGAGTGTTACTTTTGCCACTTGAAATTCTGTAGATTCTTCACCAAAACTTACAGAACTTAGAACTTGTTGCCTGTTACCTGGAAAATTGATATAGCTTAGTATTGATTTTTTTTTAAAAATGAATATCATTTGATTGATCTTCTGGGTGACTGGAGGAGCATCGACTTCTAGCTGACCTTTGATTAGCAATTAGGTTGTTCTGCTGGCCATCTTAACATAGAATGAATCTTTTTAGAAGTTCGTGGTCTTTTGATCGAGCCTCCCTGTTGATTGAAGCAAAATCAGTTATTCTCATTACTTTTATGATGTCTTGCAGCTGGTATACAGTCACCACTGTCTCCTGAAATTGGTAATACCAGGGAACAACAGGCTCCTCGACCAAACAAAAGGCTCTTCAACAAAGGTTGTGCTAATCTTTCTGGAGTTAGTGGTGCTGCAGCCTCTTCTAAAGGTTTATTCCTATCAGTTCAAGTTCTATGCTTGTCTGATGGATCTTTTTGTTATTCCTTAAATTTACTTATTCCTTTCCAGTTGATCATTCCCTAAAGACTCTCTCTCTCTCTCTCTGCTCCTCGTGAATTCAACAGGAACTGATTGTAGGAAGGTTGGGAGGCATTTAGAACAGAATGAAGAGGATGCGCTAACTAGGTACTTCTTACTTTTTCTAAGTAAACGAATTAAAAGCTTTTTTCAGCACAGAGTTATCTTTCCGAGTAAATGAACTAAAAATCCTACAGCATGGAGTTTTTCTTATTCAAAATTTCGTTGAGCTTCAATATCACTTTGCAGTGCCATCAGCTTATTTGCTTTCTCGTTAGAGAAAGTTAGAACCAAACTGAAGTCTGTGAGTAACCAAAGGTCTGCTGAGATCCTGAAGTCAGTTGCTGAGAAAATACATATGCAGTTGCAGAATGCTGAATTTCAGATTCAAGCAGACATGTAAGTTGCATAAAATGGAAGTAACAATTTGAAAGAGTCTGTCTCTTTAAGTATGGCTTTGCTCTGTTCCAGGGGGAGGATAACCAGCCTGAATAAATCAAAGAGAAAGCATGTAGAAGAAGTGCTTCAAGGTAACTTTTAACAAAATATTGACAATTTGCTTGATATCTACTGCTTCTGTTGTTCTTCTAGAATACGGTAGCATTTTGTTCAAAATTAGAGTGCCTGAAGCAGCTTAATTCTGGTACTTCCTATTTGTTTATGTCATGGAAACATTGTTCTCTCTGTAACATGTTCTAAGCTTTGCCAGAGCCCATAGGACCGAGTATTATTCTGCATGCGTGAGTTCTGGTACAACGTTAACTATCACATTGAGAGGATCCATTAGTTTTGCGTGCCATAAATCCCAGCATGATTAGTCTCATTTTTCTCATCTAGTAGCAGTTTTGATTATACGGAATTTTGTTCCTTAACGTGATGAGCTTGTGGAATTAATTCCATCTTCTACAAATGCAAATGCACATGGAAATTTGGCTCTTCTATGTTTCTTTCTGGAGTTTTCTTTGATTTCCTCTTTTTGGGGGCTACATGGTTCTCTCTTTTTTTTTTTGAAAATTAAATACTCTGAATTACACTGCAGAGAAACAACAACATTTGAATGCCATATACGAAAAATTTAAAGAAGAGGTCAATCAGCATCTCCAGGATTGCAAGAGCACACTTGAATCTCTAGAAGCACATGAAGTCGAAGTGAAAGCAACTGTGGAAAAGAGAAGTATGGCAAGATCTTCTATGAATTTTGCTAAAGTATAATTATTTATTTGGATCCAGTAATTGTCTATATCTTGAATAAAATTTCCTCTGCTGCATATGCTTTGCTGCACATACATTTTGTGTCACTAAACATTGATGGGATCTGCAATTATATATTGGACTTGTGCCTGTTAATGAGTACAAGATAAATACCGATATTTGATTTTCGTACTGTAGAAGCATCAAATAAGAAGCTACTTTTGGAAATGGAAGAAGCAATTGAGACTCAGCTTGACAACGCTGAAAGACGGATTTCTTCAATCAACCATGTAAGTATTCTTCACTCACAATTTGGAGGATATATTTGCATTCAGCTTTGTCCCCACACACACCCCACCACCACACACACACACACATAAAAACCCCAAGCCTAACCGACTAGAATGTGGTATGAATGGTGCTCAGCAGATTATCTTCTTTATACATTGTATACACTTAGATAGTGGTTTCGATTATCTACCATGTATACGATTTAAATTTGCCATTGCTTGATAAAAATGAATCGTGTGCTAAATAAAGCAATGGAGACTTTAAGAGTCAAATTGTTGTTTATTAAATGCATTGGTCCATGTCAATTGTCAGGTTTTCCACGGAGCGGTTAATTTTAACTTATGATCACTGTATTTTATTCATTATATCAATTAAAGTTAACTATTTTTATTTATCATATTGAAGTAATTAAAACTTTAATAACTATAACAGCAAAATCAGAAAATTAGTTTTGCCACATTAAAGTAGCTGGAGAACTTCATTGAGTTAGAATGAGTGTCACTTATGCTCTGACTGCAAGCTTTTTGTTTATGCAGGCGGCAAAGGAGAAGATGCGTCAGCTGAAATTTGTGGTTGCTGAATGTCTAAAAGAGGGTGTTGGTGTTCTTGGTTGATATATGGTATCGGTCTCATGGATTTTCAGACGACCGTTTTCAGCAGTGTCTCTAAAGCATGGCTATTACATTATTCTCCAAGGAGTGGATTCTCTTTTCTTTTGTTTTTTCTTTTTAGTGCTTATGCCGTCTATTTTAACTTTAGTTCACTAGCTAGTAGCTTAGTACTCAGTAGATGCTCTTATCAACATTTTTACAGAAACGCAATTCCTGGAATCCTTTTGTGTAGCATGTGTGATCAAATTAGATATAGCCCTGATTATGTTGGTTCCAAGTGTCAGATGACAGGCTCAGTTTTAGCTAATGACTCGGACAAATGGTTATTATCATAGTTAAATTCTCACGAGCTAATGATTTTGGTTCACGATCCTTGAATTATCCAAAATACTGAGGGTTGTATAGAGAGAAGGTTATATTGTGTATAAAAGAGTAGCTTACGTGCTTAGAATAGAATACTCAAATTTTGAAAATGAGATTCTTTAAGACAAAATAGCTTCTTTCATTAATATAATCAAAAGGTTGCTTGAAATAATTCATTTGGAAAAATGACTCAAATGCAAAACTTCATAGGAGATTGTAGCAGATTTCATATTTGATTAGTCACGTGTTTGGTACTTGGGTAAAAATGCATCGCATCCATGGTTATCTATACTTCATATTTTTCAGAACCACTAATACAAGGGCCATTAATAAGGCATCGAAATGTTTGTGACCAATTGTTTACAAGGTTAAAATTGGAAAAAGATCAAAGTAGTTCTAAGTTAAACATAGCCTTTTCAATTATGTTAGAAGCTGTATTTACTCCCTTAACAAGATTTTCTACTTGAGGTTGACAATGTTATAGTAAGAGTTGAACAAAAAGGTGGAAAGAGTGGTTGCAAATGAAGATGAGTTTGAAGAAATAATTTGTGCAAGGAAATATTCATGCACCTCATGTATAAATGTTTCGTTGTTACAACTTACAACAGAAATCTGAACTAGCACATTAACTATCACAGCACGTGAGGAATTTTTACAACCCAGGGAAGTGCTTAATTATGGGAGAATTAGACTCAACAACCTGCACATAAATGATAGCTTCAACTTCAAGATTGACATCATTGGACATGTCGCCCATAGATTCCCCACTCCCCAGCATTGAGATCATTTGACATGTCTATCTGACGATTCTTCGACTTATGGATCACTTCATTTCATATTATGTATCTTGATTTGATTAGACAAAATTAAAGAATGTAAAAAAATAGATTTGAACTACATCCTTTCATTTTATGTATTTTGATTTGATTAGACAAAAACTTAAGAATGTACAAAGATAGATTTGAATCTTCGTATCGTTTTAAACTAAAGGTGTATATAACATACCAAAAACACCTTAAATCTTACGGCTTTGGCATTTCCATATCATTTTTACAAAGGAGTGTTGCTAAAGGTAAAATGAGAGTATTCAAATTGAAAACTTGGTAAATACAGAAAGTACATTCTTTTAAAACAGATTAAGAAGAAAAGACACAAATTGAAACAAATGGGAGTACTTTTGGATAATATACAAGGATATCATTAACATGTCAACTCATAATCTCATATTGACAGTGTTTCACACATCAATTGTGTCGTGATCCCTGTAGACCAAAGGTGCGCAGACTATCAATTATGGCATGGACTACCAGGTATGACAGAACAAAATCCTAACTGCAATTGGCTATGCCAGAGCAGCTTCACGATTGACATCATTTGACACGGCACCCAGAGGCTCCATAGCATGTTCTGCCTCCAGGTCCTTCCTAGCATGGTTTGTGAGATGAAGGTTTGAAAGAGAGTCACTCAGTGCATCGGCACTTTCCTGAGCTCCTGCTACTACAGCATCCACCCTAGTATGACTGGTGGATGTTTGAGTCGGTACCTCAACAAAACTCAGCTCTAGCTTCTTCAGTTCATCTTCAATATCTTCATCATCAATTTCTGCACCTGCTGCATTAGATCCTGAGGAGGAGCCAGACAACTAGTAATTTAGTACACAAACAATCCCAGCTAAACTCATTACTCATAAGAATTAATCAGATTGATATGATATGTTCACATTGTTCAGTTTATCAGTTTATGAGGCAATATCTTCATGCTCAAAGGCCATATGAAGAGAAGTCCCTGATACCAAGTCGAGATTAGATATTAACCTAAAGGTTCATCATTGTCCATCAGTTAAAAAACTGGGACAGATGTTTCCAAAAACAGGTTCGATCCATTCTTGGTTATTGGTTTCAGTGAATAGTATATAAGAATATTCACTACCATGCTTACCAAGTGAGTTAAACTATATATGTTTTCTCTTGAGTTGTAATATCTGGTAAGAAAGTGACAGATTTCGGAGTGTAAAACTACCTAGAATTTCATCAATCTGCTTCTGCGATTCAATACATTCATTCAGCTCCTGTAGACACAGCTCAACTTCGTCATAATTGATTCCATTTTCCTTAATAGCCTGTGTGCCAATCCGAATGGCTTCAGCAACCTGCCATTAGTCAGGGTTAAGTTTAGAGTTGTCAAATCAGTTCAAAATGGGTTAATAAGGTCATCTGTAACTTGTCAATTTTGTATTAGACTAAGCACAGTTTCACATAATATAATATCATTCAACCTCCTTTGAGGCTTCTGCATCAGCAATTACTGCAAGGACTTCCTCCACTCGGTTTAAAAGTGCTGTACATTTTTCTCTACTCAAAGAAGCCAGCTTCATCTCCCTTGTACACTTTAGAGCCACCTGTTTGTTCCCAAGTTTGAGAGAAGCTAAAGCAGATGCTCTAGACCTGCACATAGAACAAGTATCCTAGTTATTTTGGTAACTTTGACGAACAGTATCTATATGAGCCCCAATTAAAGCTATTATAATTAGTCAGCACTTCCCAACAAGATGTAAAAAAATTTGGGCATTCTAGCCCTATTCTGGCGGCAGGAAAAACACGTATTTTTGTATTTTCCTTTTATGGATGAAGCAATTATTTTTGGGGATTTACACGACAGGAGCATTTATTGGTGGAATCTCCATTGTATTAGCATTTAATAATGGAGGATGATAGTCCTTAGTTCCTTACCTTTCCCGGCGTTGATCTATCACATTAAGCTGACGCTCAAGTTTTTCTACTGTCCAAATCAAATGCAGCACATCAAAATCTAGAATTGTTGTGCCAGAAAGTGCTCTTGCTGAAAGAGAGACTTTCACTCCCTGTATGGAAAAACTACATCCATCCATATTACTAGCAGTGTTCAAAGATTGGTGAACCAAGGGGAAGTTGAAAGAAGAAAAAGTAAACGAGAAGAGGCAAGGGTTATTACCCTTGCTGTACAAGAAAGTAAAAGGAGAGGGAAGGTTAAAACTGAGGGGTAGCATATAACTATGAAAATGGAGAGAAAAGCACGTCTCTTTGATTTCCCTTCCAATCTTACCAAATAACTAGCCATAAATGATGACGAGTATTTCAACGAGAAGTGATGAGTTTCTCTTTCATCCACCCTTTCTGCTCCCTTCGTAGAATCAAACATAGTATTGATACATGAATGTAAATAGAAAACAGTATTCCAACTAACATTACCTTCATTAAGTCCTTCTTGTTTGTTACAAGGTACTTTGCTTTCCCGTGTTCACACAAGTGATTCAAGACTGCATGAGCTTCCTTCAATCCGCCAGAAACTTCCTGGAACTTTCTCCATGTAATTACACATGAAGCTGTCCAGTGGCTTTCAGATAACGCTTGGACCACTTGAAGAGCCTTTTCCTAGTTTAGTTTTTTTTTGTGGGGTGGCGGGTTGAAAGATTAGAAAATCCAATGAACCAAGAGAACTACAATGAAATGAAATGATTACTAGGGCTATCTCAAAAGGGAAGTACATGAAATAGAGCCAAGAAACAAATTAAGGAAAACCATGGGAAGGAGGGGCAAGAAGCAAACGAACAGAAATCAATGAAAGCACAATAAGAAAGCAAGAACAAAGACGGCATTTAGCATCATGTAGTATAGGAAATAGTCATAGACTACCTGACATAGGCAATGATTGAGATAAGACCATTCATATTTCCACTAGCCTATTTATTTTAAAATTAACAGATCTAGTGGAAGGATCAGTTTAAACTTGATAGATTTATGACATCCCCTCCAAATCTGGTACATAAAGATGAATAATATCAATGATTAATTTAAGAACAAAAAACAAATACCTTCAGTAATGCAGGAATTATGTAATAGTCTTCGACAAGATTTTCTTGAGTAGAAGGTCTCAGCAGACCTCCCAAATTTACTAGTCTCTGCAAAATTTGAGAAACCCACCAACTAGCTGGATCAGTGACTCCCACATTCCGCATTAGTTCACCAGCAGTATACATTTCAAGCTGCATGTAAAGAACAGTATAGTCATGCTGCTGGCTGATGCATTGTGTGTCCATAGAAATGCATGGGGCAGGAAAGAATTTCAATTCCCGCGTACATCTTTAAACTTTACATTTAAAATTGGTAACACTGTTCAACTTATTGGATTTTAAGATCATTTTCTTACAATCTCTTTTGATGATTAAGAACACTGTTCAATTAATATTATTTTGGTATATTTTCCTGCAAAAGAGATTGTGTATCAGAAAGAACAAAAGGCCAGGGTAAACCCACGTACAACAGAGTATACAAAAATAAGAAGAAAAAAAAAGACCAGATAGACTAATGAAAGATCCCCTCTATCCTTCAGGCCCCTAATAAATCACAGGTGATGGTGACAAAATTATTAGAACCTTCTTCAGGGTTATTTTAAGATCTCATTCATTTTTCCATGCTTAAATTTGATGGATAACCCCATTAGAGAATCACAACTTCCAATTGGAATCAACATCCTTTCTATCAGGCATCTGAGCTTCCCGTAGTCTGACCAGATACTCTTTTCCTAATTTACCATCTGATAGAGGTCTCCAAAATAAGTTTGTCATCACTCATTGCTCTATACCAAGCCTTCCTCTTCTAGCACAAGCTCTGAAGCTAACTTTCTCTATTATCACCAAATATTTCCCCCCAAATTCCTTCCATCCTCCACAGAGACCATTCGCCAAAATCCTAATACTACGCCTTTTAGCCTCTATTTTTGAGAACCAGGTTGCACTGACCTCAACAGTTTCACCAGATTTATGCATTCTCCCACCAATACATGTACTAGATAACTCTATCCACCCATGCTTAAGCAAATGGAAAGAAGTCACTTTTTTGGCCTCTAATGGTTAGAACCTTAAGCTTCCATAATTATCATTCTCTTTACTATTTCAATAATGCAGAAAGTGACCTTGTTGCCAATTCTACTTATCAAAATTTTATTGCAGACTCTCCTTTTGCGTTATCAGATTGGGTTTCTTCTATCGTTTGTCTCCAATTATGAATCACTCACACAATCTAACTCCTCTCTCAGTTACCTGATTCCTCACTTATGTGCCTTGTTTGAGGAAATCTTTCTTGACATTGGAGAGAATAACTATTGGCTACCATGCAAAGCACTATTTTTATCTTTTTACCTTTATTTTTTTTACACACAAGAGATAACCCGCACTAGACAAGCCCCGTACGACGAGCTCGACCCAGATTTTACCTTTATTTTAAAATACTAACACACTGATATTAACATACAGTAGAGACTCAAACTTGAGGATATCAACTTCAAGTTCAACTGCTAAGATTCCCACCTTCCACTACTACCTTTATGCCCCTTCCCATCCCCAACAAAAAAATCGCAAGAAAACTTAGAAAAATACTCCCTCCATCCCATAATAGCTGTCACGTTCCGCTTTTCAAGAATCAATTTGACCAATCTTCTAAGCTAAATTGGATTAAATTAATTTAAGATTTTAAAATTAAAATTCAGATATTCAAAAACTACACAAGTTGCAATTCTTCTAATATCAATGGTAAAAAAATGCATCTTAAAACATTAAAGTTTAAGTAGTTTGACTCTTAAAAAGTGAAACTTGACAAGTATTATGGGATGGAGGGATCTAATTTATCATATTTATCTGTGTTAGCTATTGCTTCCTTTTGTCAGAATACGTATTTCATATTGCTTTAATTTCTTGTCTGAGTCTGACCGTTTCTATTGCTTTGCCTGTGATTATGCGTTGTCTTGAGCCGAGGGTCTTCCGAAAACAGCCGCTACACTCTACACTCCCCGGACCGTGGGAACCCACGTTGTGGGATTTCAGTGGGTATGTTGTTGTTGTTGTAATACATTTCGAAACCCACCAAAAACAATGCAAAACACCCAAGCATATGTAGATTACAATCTGGCACATACCAGTACTTGGTCGAGGCACAAAGGAACCAAACCTCCTCGGTTGAACCAAATCTTCACCTTTCATTCACAACACACCTCTTGTCATGTTATGGACCATTACATAGTCACAAAATGGTACAAGGAAAAGAAAAACACATGAGAAACCTGACAAGGACGAATAATGAAGATGTGAAGGTGTCGAGCGACTTTAAGTATCAAATCCCTCCAGAAAACATAGAGGGGTTCCCAATCACTTCTTTGACCACTGAATGCTTTGAACCTGGTAATACACTTCACTTCGTCGTCCCAATCAGGTACTTGTTTCCTCAAATATTCCATCACCCTAGTTGACTCCATTTGCTGCCTTTATTAGCCCTAAAGAAATTACTCTCCAATCGGACTTGTGGTCGGGCTTATATTAAAATAATGGGAAAAGAGACATATTTGCCCTCCAACTTTGAGAAAAGGGACATATTTGCCCTCCGTCAAAGTTTGGGGACAAATATACCCCTTCTGTTAATAAACTTCCACCATGTGGGCATATTTGCTCACCTTTAACTGCGATGCACAGGTGAAATCCACGTGGACGCCACCTGTGCGCCACCTGGATGATCCGACCCGACAATTACCCGACCCGTCCCTAAATAAAATCCAATACGCTGCAAATTAAAAGGGGAGAACACCCAACTATTTCTTCTTCAAATTTGTGCCCTAAAATCAAGATCTTCATTCTCCAAAGAATAAAGAACACCGAGTTCCATCTTCCAACATCAATATTTCAAGCTTTGTCCTCGAATTCAATCGAATCTTCCAAGATAAATGAGCTCTTCTTCCCCAAAAGCGAAAATCGAAGCTGTCAAGGTTCTAAATTTCATCAACTTCCGTCTTAACATTCATGCGAATCCAACCTACTAATCGCGTACGAGAAGGTTAGAAATTCTTGAACATTATGTGTTTAATCGATACTTATATGGTTCTAAGTCTTTCGTCGACATATAAATGTCTAATCGACAGTTGAATTTTTGCAAATTTATATTGTTTGAAGATTGAAATCCAAATCTTATATATATGGTTATAATGTTTGGTTCTATCCGTCGCTAAAAAAATGAACTCAATCGTCGACATAGCATAATTTTTCTGACTTGAGAACTCAATGTCGATCGTTTTAAATCAACTTGTAGTTGATTTTATTAGATTCGTAGAATAACCTACTAATCGCGCATGCTGAAGGTTAGAAATTCTTGAACTTTATGTGTTAATCGATACTTATATGGTTCTAAGTCTTTCGTCGACATATAAACGTCTAATCGACATTTGAATTTCTCGCAAATTTTTATTGTTTGAAGATTGAAATCCAAATGCCTTATATATATGGTTATAATGTTTGTCTATCCGTCGCTAAAAAAACAGTGAACTCAATCGTCGACATAGGCATATTTTTTCGGATTTGAGAACTCAATGTCGACTGGTTTTAAATCGGTAATTGATTTTATTAGATTTGGTTGTAGAATAACCTATTAATCGCGTACAAGAAGGTTAGAAATTCTTGAACTTTATGTGTTAATCGATACTTATATGGTTTTAAGTCTTTCGTCGACATATAAATGTCTAATCGACAGTTGAATATCCGGTTTTTTGGATATCAAAAATATTTGAATCCGAATCCGATCCGAAATTATCCGAAAATTATGAATATTTGATTTTTTGGATATCCGAAATATTCGAATCCGGTCCAAAATTATCCGAAAATTACGAATATTCGAATCCGAATGCGATCCAAAATTATCCAAAAATTACGGATATCCGAAATATTCTAATCCGATCCAAAATTATCCAAAAATTACGGATATCCGATTTTTTTGATATCCAAAAATTCGGATCCGAATCCAAGGGATTTATGATTATGAGAAGTATAAATATAACAAGTATTGATGGCTAGTTTAGTGGTAAAATGACACAATTCCACAGAGGATGCCCGAGTTCGATTCTTGGCAGGGGGTTGTATTTGTGGTGATTAATATTGCATAACTAGTGATCTAGTGGTAGAATAGTACAGTGTCATAGTTCAGACCAGAGTTCGAATCTCAGTTGGTGTATTTAATTTTTTCTCTTTTTTGAACCATCCCAAACAGGGCGACTAGAGTCGCCCTTTTTTAGATTCATCAAAAAGGGCGATTGTTGTCGCCCAACGGACGTAATAAGACGACTTGAAGGGCGACTAAAAATCACACGACCGACTGCCCGCGATCATGCCTTACCCCTGCACCCTAGTGATAATACATCAGAGAAAAACCAACGAAAATAAAACTTACAGATATGAAACAATGAAATATAAGAAAACAGGCTAACCAAAACAGTCACCTTTCTGCATATATATAGAAACTTGAACAGTTACATCCTTTACAAACCCACACTTGCGATTTATAGACCTCTAAGAGTTTTTATAACAACTATGACGGGACAGGGCCCCGCCATACCCCTAAATGTACAAGTACCTACAATGACAGGGGACTATACCAAAAGATAAGCCTCCGGAGAAATGGAGCTTCCCAATACGCAGAACCGTGATCCTAAGAGCGAGGATCAACAATCGCGTACCTCACTGCGGCGTGAGCACCGGCCGAGAGGTCGATAACAATTGCAGTATGTGAATCGAAAATCAGAATGAAATCATAATACTATATAAACACACGTGAGACATATATGATAACCAAACTACGATACCTGATATATGGCGATCGTGTCAAGTCGTGGACTCACGCCTCAAAGTCATCACTCAAATATAACCACGGGTCTCACGCCCACAATATCAATCACGCGGTGGAATTCCTTCCTCACCACGGCAATACGCGAGGTAAAACAACACCCATAATGGAAGATACGTGGGCCCCAACGTGTCGGTATGTCCCAAGCAAATAACAAGACAACACTCACAGTGGAGCGTACCTGGGCACCCAACGTGTCGGTATGTCAAAGGAAATAACAAGATAACACTCATAGTGGAGCATAATCGTGGGCCACCCAACGTGTCGGTATGTCCAAAGCAAATAACAAGATAACACTCCTGGTGGAGCGTACGTGGGCCACCCATCGTGTCAGTATGTCCAAAAGGAAATAACAAGATAACACTCATAGTGGAAGCATACTCGTGGGCTACCCATCGTGTCAGTATGTCAAAAGCAAATAACAAGATAACACTCATAGTGGAAGCATACCCGTGGGACACCCATCGTGTCAGTATGTCCAAAAGAAAATAACAAGATAACACTCATAGTGGAAGCATACTCGTGGGCCACCCATCGTGTCAGTATGTCCAAAGCAAATAACAAGATAACACTCCTAGTGGAAGCATACCCGTGGGCCACCCATCGTGTCAGTATGTCCAAAAGGATCGATATAGTGGAAGCATACCCGTGGGCCACCCAACGTGTCAGTATGTCCATCAATCAACCAGATAGCCGACCCTCCATCGAGAGACTCGGTAGCACAAAATCAAAACACTTGCACAACAAGGGTTGTCACAACAAGCATAGGCAAGTTCAACGTACTCATAGACTTTCATTTTATGACAACAAATCCGGGTTTTAACCCCAAGGTACTACGTACTTTAATTCTTTCAAAAAGATCCATTTCTTTTACGAAGGTCACACGATACCCGTAGTATCAAAAATATAGTAACTATCATTTTTAAGTAAACCCAAAACAATTTCCATACCTTCTTTTTAAACCAATTTAAGACAAAACCATGCCTTCCTTTTAAAAAAAAACACTTCAATTCCTCAAGTCTCTTTTCTTTTAGAAATCAAGTTCCTTACTTTGAAATTTAAGAAAATCAATACTTGTTTATAATGATTCTTATTAAAGCAGCCATGATCTATAAAATGTAATACAATTTTGTCTTATCTTAGCTTCTATGCAGATGGATGATTCTACTTGTTTTAATATAATTATTTGTCATTACATTTTTCTTTATTAACGCTGCAATGGCTTGTGCGATACTTATTCCCATTTCCGAAATCAATATAACTTATTCTTTTTTTAAAGACCAAGTATTCATTACTTACGAATGAGGTTTCACCACTTTTTAACACAAATCAAGTTCTTAACATTTCATATTAAGTCAAATATAAGTCAAGTCTCTTATCTTTTAAAATCAACAAACCATTCTTTTACCTACATAAAGTCGTTATAACTAACTTCCCATAAAGCCATTATAACACTTTATGTTTTAAACCAACCAAATTCATTTAGCACACGTACGTCTACCGTACTACATAGTTCACAACAATCATGCTAGAAAGGATAGGAAGAGGTTCACATACCTCGCGACGATTATCGACAAATAGCAAAACGCTCCAAAGTACTATACCCTTGCTAGCCTTTTCCACCCTTCAAGTAGAATACGCTACTCGTAGTACTTCAACCTATAATGGCCATAAAACGTCTATTAACTTCTAGATCTCTTCGTAGAACATTCTAAGTATCAGGTTCCTTATTCTACGGAAAATTCGGCAGCACCTCCCCTGTAACAACTTACCACCACCTCTTTCAAGGCCCGATACAAATAGCCAACATGCCACATTTAAGGCGCAGTAATATAACAACTCAAAGGGGATTACACGCCTAACTGGACGTGTAAAATTCTAGCCCACAATATAATATACAGTCCTTACCTTATCAATCTTCCTTCCACATATCATATACTCAATTATAAACTACTACAACATGTAATCTCCAATTACAATAGAAGGACAAAGATCATTACCTCGATAAGCCCAAAATTATCCAAGATTATAAGTCGATCCTTAGCAACGTTTAGCTCCAAATCCTTACGTTCCAACCCACTCCAAGCAACCCTTAGAAGTTCCTAACCAACTCTTCTTCAAGATTCAACTCCAAAAAGTGAAGAACACTTAGGCTTAAAAATGGGCAAGTTTCGGCCAAGGCAAGCTTTCTAGGCTAGGGGTGTGAAATCTTTTCTAACTCTTGGTTCACAATCTTCCTAATACCTTAAGGAAGAACACTTAAAAGTTTAAGGATTTTTGGACAACTTTAGCTCAATAATTCAGCCCATGGCCGAGAGCTACTAGGGAGAGGGGAGGGAGTATTTTTGCCTTGGAAACTCTCAAGTGAGGGATGAAGAAGTCTTGCACTCAAGGGGGGTATTTATAGAGAAATCAAAGGCTAGGATTAAAACAAGTGTGTGGTGAGATTGGGGGACAAGTGTGTGTGGGTCCCACCCTCCAAATGGCTACACAAAGATGAAGACAAGTGGCTTGCCACTTGTTGGGCCATTTCGGCCATAGCCACTTGGCAACCAAAAATCGGCCACACTTGGCCACATGGGGGTGACACGTGTCGCCCCCCTACTCGTCCAAAATATTTCATCTTCCGAAAATATCCAATATATCTAAAATCTCGAAAACAAAGTGGGCCCCACAAAACCGTAAATTTTCCCCGTGGACCCCACGTGACCAAATCCGGAAATAAAATTCCATAATTTTATTATAATCCAAGAAGTCCAAATACCAAATCTGGGAATCCAATTCCCATTAACGAACCTTTTTCCTTCACAAAATCCGGAAACTTTTCCGTCGAAAAATCACATATTTCTTCCTTTCCAATATTAATGTCGTATTCTTGTACGCACGTCTTCACATTTATACCCTGGAACTACGGGGTGTAACAAAATCGCCCCCTTTGATCTAAGGGGGCGATATTCCAACCAAAGAGGACGACTACAGTCGCCCTCTTAGAACCGATTTGTTGTAGTGCTCGTCTGATAAGGACTGTTAAAAAACATTGGCCAACATTTCTTGTGACTCTATTTCTTGATCTCCTTCTTATTCTCCTTCGTCGTTACTAAGAGAAATCCACAGACTTTTAGCAAATTTTCTCAACGTGTTTGCACATTCATTGGCATAATGACCCCACCCTGAACAAGCATAGCATTGCACAGTTTCAAGTTGTTTGGGATCAAATTTGGTTCGGTCTGAGTTGGTTCTCTTTAGTTGATTTTCTCTTTGTACTATAGGAAGGAAGTTAGTGGACTTTTGATTGAAGCCTTGGTTTTGGTGCTCTTTGGATTTAAATTTATTTTTATCATTGTTGAACTTCCTTATTATCGAATTTAACTTTCGAGTAAGGAGGGCAACGTTTGCACCATCACCAATTTCTTCAAGATTCTCATCCTCTTCATCGATTTGATTCTCTAAGGATTTTACTTGAAGTGCTACATCCTTGCTTTTATACAATGTCCTTTGATTCTCCATATTCATCTCATAGTTTTGAGAATACTTGTTACACCCCGTAATTCCAGGACATTTAAGTGAGAACGTAAGTAAAGAAATAAGATTTGAAAGTTGTAAGAAAAGCATATTTACATTTTCTTATATGAGAAAAATTTGGATACTGCAAATGTGACGACGAAAATTTATTAACTAGTAGTTAAATTCTTTCCAATGGATTTATGGACTTAGTATTGTATTATGAATTCTTTGCATTGTTAATATGGGGTTCACCAAAAATTTTACAATTTTGTGGGCCCATCGAATATTAAGAATTTTGGGCTAAGTATGGAATTATCTTTTTTGTGAAGAGAATTATGGGCGAATAAGAGGGTGACATGTGTCCCTCCCCACTTGTGTAGCAAAGCTTTAATTATATTGTTATACATTGCAAGACTTGGCTTAGTGCGGGAGATATTCTTATAAAGGGAGAGACAAGTGGACTATTGGGGTTCATGGGTCCCCCATTCACTTGTGCTTTACATCAATTCTATACAAGTCTTGCAAGACTTTGTATATCATAAATATCTTCATCTTTCAAGCTCCTCTCTCTTCCTTCTCCCTTGAGATTTGAAATCCATAGCCATGAAGAACACGAGTTACTTATTATCCAAGATTAAACGCCTTAACTAAGTTCTAAGCCAAGTTAACACTCCAAAATTATTGGTCATGGTTTTGGCCAAGAAACTTCTTGAAATCCTAAGCTTGTTGATGAACTTTTTGGAAGTGAAACATGAAAGCAATATGGTTACAAGCTTGTAGAGGATACGTGTGTGTTGCTGTAACTTGAAGAAGTGGTGCAAAAGGAAGTGGTGGTGGCCGAAACTAGCGACTGTTTTGGCTAAAGTGAAGGTAAGATTTCTTCTTCCTCTTAAAGATTATTGGAAGTTAAATGATGTTATAGTTAAGGGATGAACTTGTGTTAACAAAAATGGAGAATAAGAAGTGCATGTGACATTTGGCATGTTAGCCGATTTAATGAACTGTTTCGTTCATATTGGATTCGTTGGTTGTTATTGTTATCATCGTCACTAAGTGCATGTTAGATTGAAAGAAATCTTGTTATTGAAAGATGAAATAGTTTATATAAAAGTGTTGAAACATGTATTGGATTATAAGACATTATGAAAAGGGCTTTGGATTGTTGTTGTTGGCCGAAACTATCTTAAAATTATTGGATATGGTCGTGCTGTTTTAGGGGTTGTTTTGTGGTGTTAAAATGCTGAAAATTTAGTTACCATTATGCATGTTTAATGTGGTAATTACTAATGCATGTCCTAAAGGAATAAGGGTGTAGAAAGGTGTAGAAGAGCTTCACATTTCACCCTCGTTGGTTGAAGTATGGACTGTTTTAGTGGACTGTTTTTATATGGATTAAGAGGCCGGATTAACATGAGAAGTAGGTGTATGAATCACCTTGGTTGCTGTTTTGGTTGTGCCCTTAATTGATGCTTGGTTATTGATGTTATTGGCCTCGTTTGGAAGTTGTGGTTGGGAGTATATATAGGGGAAGTGTTGCCTGAATTTTTATATGAAAAGAAGACCATTATGTGGTATATAACTTACAGTAGTATTCATGAAGTTGATAGAAGTGTTATTGTTGTTATAGGTTGAAATACCTATTTGAGACGTATTCTAATATCGTGTGGGTATAACTGATAAGGTATGTGAATTATCTTTTCTTCTTTTGGCATATTCTACATACGAAATATACCTATGGTATAGTTTCATAATTCATTCTACTCTTAGAAGTTAAGGAGTATTCATGTTATTGATTCTATGCTAAAACATGTCTAAGTTGTTCCTAAGTCCTTATTAAGGCATATGAGGAGAGATGTTAATATTCATAAGAGTTCTTAGTAAGCGCTGGAGTCGGTTCGAGCTTGCTAATTTAAAGTAACTGATAAGTATCAAGCGCTGAGACTGTTTTTATAATAATTGGATATGTTCTAATAGACGTGTTGAAATAAGCCATTGCAGCATTAAGTGAAAAATGTATCGACAAACGATTATATTAAAATGATTAGCACGCCATCTGCATAGAAACACTGATATAACCAATTTGTTTTACATTTTCTAGTTCACAGCTGATTAGATAAGGTTTCATAATATGAATTACTAACGACTCATTTAAGAATTAATTAGGTAAATTCGGATCCCTTATCACCAATCAAATACAGGATTATTGGAAATATTCGAGGTATGTGAAACTCTTCCTTCTTTCTTTGGCGTGATTTATTGAAAGTGAGTGTACGGCGGAAGTACATAGTTCTGTTGGATCTTAATCCTTAATGATACATGAGATGATAGTGTCTTTGAGTTTTCAAAAGATGATTTCAAAGTGATTCATGATATGATAGTGCCTTGGTTTTTCTAAAATGAAAGTTCATTTTAAAGATGATTTTATTGAGAGTCAAAAGATGATTTAAATGGCACAGGGTTGCCCATGATAGCTATTCGTGCAGAGTATATTGTCCGTGGACTTACATCCACGATGCGGGTATATATTCGCATGAGAGTACATTGTCCGTGGACTTACATCCGCGATGCGGGTATAGATTCCCATGAGAGTATATTGTCTGTGGACTTACATCCACGATGCGGGTATAGATTCCCATGAGATTATATTGTCCGTGGACTTACATCCACGATGCGGGTATAGATTCCCATGAGAGTACATTGTCCGTGGACTTACATCCACGATGCGGGTATAGATTCCCATGAGAGTATATTGTCCGTGGACTTACATCCACGATACGGGTATATATTCTCATGAGAGTACATTGTCCGTGGACTTATATCCACGATGCGGGTATAGATTCCCATGAGAGTACATTATTCGTGGACTTACATCCACGATGCGGGTATAGATTCTCATGAGAGTATATTGTCTGTGGACTTACATCCACGATGCGGGTATAGATTCCCATGAGAGTACATTGTCCGTGGACTTATATCCACGATGCGGGTATAGATTCCCATGAGAGTACATTATCCGTGGACTTACATCCACGATGCGGGTATAGATTCCCATGAGAGTATATCGTCCGTGGACTTACATCCACGATGCGGGTATAGATTCCCATGAGAGTACATTGTCCGTGGACTTACATCCACGATGCGGGTATAGATTCCCATGAGAGTACATTGTCCGTGGACTTACATACATGATGCGGGTATAGATTCCCATAAGAGTATATTTTTCGTGGACTTACATCCATGATGCGGGTATAGATTTCCATGAGAGTACGTGACTATCTAGACAGACATTTATGATTTTGATTTATCTTTTTTTTTTAAAGTACAGTGGTATAGTGATACAATGGTACAGTGATACAGTGGTACAATGATACAAGGTACAGTTGACTCTTATTTTACATGGCACGGTCGGATCTGGTATTTGATTTTCATACTTGTCTCTATCATCTTTTGGCCAGTTATGATCATATTTACTGTACTTTATGTTTACATACTTGGTACATTGTTGTACTGATCCCCTTCGGGGGGCTGCGTTCATGCCCGCAAGTATATGTACTCAGTTTGGTGATCCGCAAGCCTAGGATCCTTGCTCAGCTCTTTGGGATAGCTCCATTGTTCCGGAGCTTAGTCATTTTGGTGCAGGTCTTCCATTATGTATATTCAGTGGTACGACGGGGGCCTTGTCCCGTCATAGTCATTGTAATACTCTTAGAGGTCTGTAGTCATGTGTGGGTTGGACATATGTACAGTTGTAGTTCGTTTGGATATTTCTATGTACAATGGTGGCCTTGTCGGCTTGCCTGTTTTATTATATGAGTTGTTCCTTAGCTTCCGCTGATTATATGTGATGTGAGGGTAGAAGGGTGCCCAGGTAGGGCACCAGTCGCGGCCCGACGGTTCGGAATGTGACAAACGTGGTATCAGAGCAGTTAGTCCTCAGAATGTCTACAGACCGTGTGCAGTAGAGTCTTGGTTATCGGTATGTTGTGCACCACATCCATAAACATGAGGCTACAATACATTTAGGATTGGTTTCTATTTTCCTTACTCTAAGATCGTGCGATAGAGCTGTGTTGTTAGGGTAGTCCCTCCCTAACGTATTATTGTGGTTGCATCTATGCCTCCAAAGAAAGCGACAGCGGCCCAGAAGGGAATATATGGATTTGTATACAGGTTGGTAAGATTGTTGTATATTAGTTGTGATGATTCCTTGGTTTGAGTATAAACCTCTTGTGATTGTTGTTGATGTTGTTGAGCCGATTGGAAATGGTATTACCGATTTTAAGAGAACTGCAATGGGACCTTATGAATGTGACTTTGATTACAAAAGAAGTACAATGTGCTAAGGACTATCAGAGGTAGAATGAGACTATTTGTTATATCGTGGCCATGTGAGGCATCTTTGTGTTGCCGAGTATAGGTTGATAGGTATAGTTAAGGGAGACTATGCCGAAATGTTTATAGTTGAGACCTATTATGAACATTCGAGGACGAATGTTTCTAAGGGGGAATAATGTTACACCCCATAATTCCAGGGCATTTAAGTGATAACGTAAGTAAGGAAATGAGATGTAACGCCCCTTTTTCGGCCGCGACTTTCTAAAAGCGAATCTCCTGCTTAAAATGCATGTTAGAAAATAAAAACAATGCTAATGTTTAAAAACAATGCTAATGTTTAAAAAGAATGCTAATGTTTAAAATAAAAAAAAGGGTGCTAGGGTTCATTTTAAAGTAAAGGTGCTAAAAGTGCAGAATGCTAAAGGTGCTAAGGGTTCGCGGAGTCGCCACCTAATTAGTTTGGGTGAATTAGGACACCTAAATGTTTAACTAGTTTAAAGTAAAACATTAACTCCATTTTAATGGTCTGTTAAACTTAATGAGATTCTGGGTAAGAGTTCTTTATTAATCTAGAGGGAAGGGGTTAGGCACCCTCTAAGATCCGCTAACTTGCGGTTGTCCTGCCAAACCTAGGGTAATTATTATGTTTAAAAATGCAAAATAAAAGCTCCACCTGCTTAATAAAATGCTAAAATGTTAAAATGTTAAAATGTTTAAAAGGTGCTTAAAGTAAAAAGGTTGCTAAAGGTATTAAATGCTAGAAGGGCTCCTGCTTAGAAAAGTGTTAGGAAATAATAAAAGTGCTAAAATGTTTAAAAGACTTAAGGATTTTAAAATGCCAAGGGGTGCTAAATGTATTTATATTATTTATAAAAGATGGTGTAAAGTTGATTTATCATAGATGCATGCATTTTATAAAGGATTTAAAAGACTTGTGCTACATGTAGAGTTTAAAAGTGTTCATTTACCTTTATTTATAAATAAGTGACGCGAAACTAGTTTATAAGCTAAATGTATGCACTTACTTGAAAATTTGCTTTTATGTGGCATAGTGCAAAAGACGGTTATCATTTGGCAAAGTTTTGGTCGTGGCAAGCCTGAAAGAATTAAATTAAAGGGAATACATTTCTAATGTCAAGGTTAAGAAGTCAAATCTAAAAGGCATTAAGCATCCTATTAATGTAGTATTAGACAATTAATTACAACAAATAAATGGGGCGGGGTAGAAAAATAAATGAAAGAAGATGACTCGAAGGATGACGATGTCTTTTCGCCGGTGGTTTGGAATTTCTGATGCGGAGTGAAGAGATGCACATAAATGCGGGTCTTCGTTTGGAGTAGCCCACGATGATGAGTCTCATATTGAGACTCTTCGTTGCTCCGATGCATTTTATGTAAAAAAAAGAATAAAAGATAAGGATTAGTACATGTCCAAATTTATTCAAATAACAGGTAAGCATTTAATGCGATGTTTAATCCTACGCAGATATGGGGACCAACAGAGGGCAAAATAACTGATAATGGACAAGTATACAGACCACGCAAATCATCTTCCAATACATATAGTTCAGAACTTAAGTCTACTGTTATAGAAAAACAGACAAGGCATCAGGTGACAATATAAAAATGGGACTGGGCAGCCGGCAGATGATAAAAGAAACAAGGGCAGGTATGTAGGCAGTAGGCAATGGGTCGAGAAGCATAAAACCAAGTATACACCCAAAATACATATAGTATACCTGCAGATCTGCTGCAGTAAGTGCTCAAATGTGCTAGACATACACTGGTCAGATGTAGGCAGTAGGCAGGGGGTAGACATGAGTCCCAAGACATAACATTTTCAGTTTCATATTATAACTAAACAAATCTCATATGCATACACCGAACTTGTTAACTCGGTTTACCTGATTACACTTGGCTAACCTAACATTTTAGGCATTATACTACTTTGACCCCTTTACAAATAGCAAGAACAAACTCACAATAAACACATTAACCAACTTAGCAATATCTAAGTGACTCCAGCATAGTCAATAACTCTTGCACTGACAAGGTCGAGTATTAAATCCATCAGAACAGCTTGCAGGTTAAACAAAAGACAAGACTTCATATTCATGTATTGATGCGCGTAATATGCACACACTTTTTAAACGCAAGTGCACGTTATCGTATCAAGTAGTATAGTCTTAGATAAGACCGAATATCGTCCTCTGGGATTAGGGTTCAAGTACCAATTGTCTATTTTCTAGTATCTATTTGGTGAATTAATGAGTGATTGGTTGTTTATGACTAAGAATTATAAAAGCTAATTAATTATAACGATTTAATTCAGATGTGATGAGAATAGGGCTTCTATGTATCCTTACTATCCGCTTATGTTACTTACTAATGCATTACTTATGGTGTTCTTCTTTTGGAGAAAGCAGTTTATTTAAATCGCTTTATACTCCCGTTAGGTTATATAAACACTCAACCCCAGATTGTTCCTTACCTAACTTTCACGATAAGGGTAACTCTATAGGAGGATTAAGCACAAAAACCTAGTTGGCCGTCACGCACAATGCGCAAAATTAGGGTTGTTAAGCCTCATCAACGCTTACAAATCTAATTGAGGTATTTTCATCCCCAATTCAAGACCGCTTCACCCAACTTACAAAGATATTCACAATCCTCCTTTTCGTAATCGATTAGAAATCATATAGTGATAACTAGTTGTCAATTAGCTACCAAGAATTCAACTCAATTATTGGATAGATCTCTCAATAAGAATAATAACCATAAGCATGCATTACTTTATAACATAAGGTTCAAGAATTCAACATAGAAAGCCCTATAAGAGAATTAGTTCCTAGCCATGAATATGACAAGAACTAATTCAAAGTTCATCATGCAAAACCGAATTAAAGAAAAGAAAAGAAAAGAAACTTAACTAAACTAAGAACGAGACTCTGCCAAGCATCCAAGGGTTGTGTTGTGGAATATTTACAAGATGGATTGGTGGGTGGATGGATGTAGAATGGTGAATGGTGGAATGGAGAATTGGTTGGAGAATGAAGAATTCTTCTAATGGTGTAGAGTATTTATAGCCAAAGAATCCTTTAGTGAAGGGTTAAGAATTTGTAGGAAAAGGAAAAGTTTAGGTAGAATCCTTTTTGGTAAAGGTTTTTAAGGTAGGAAAAGTTATTAGGTAGGAAAAGTTATTAGAATCCTTTTAGGTAAGGGTTTTAGGGTAGGAAAAGTTATCCCTTTAGGAAGGAAAAGTTATCCTTTAGAAAGGAAAAATAATCCCTTTAGATTCTCAAAATATGTCACCCGGCCAGATTCATAAATCCCGCTGCTGCGCCATCAGATCAGCCATACCGAGATTCAGAACTCTCGGACTTTCAAGACTTTGGGCGCCATGGCCATGGTTCCACAAGGCGCTGTGACATTTTTCTCGCGACTTCGCTTGCTGCCTTTCTCGTCCGGACTTCGTCTGATTTTCTCTATAATTCCCGGAACTTCTTAGACTTCATCTCTTGGCCCTTTTAGTGTGCAATTCCATCTCATTTATGCTCATTTCATCTCCTTTCCGCCATTTCTCCATTTTTGACCGCTGTGACACAAAAGAAAGGAAAACGACCCTAATACTATACTAAACATAAATAAAATGAGTAAAATACTAATTAAAAAAGACTCAAAAAGTGTATATAAAATACACCGATCAAATACCCCCAAACTTAACCTTTGCTCGCCCTCGAGCAAAGATAGAAAGAAAGAAAATAAAAGACTCAAAGAACGAAAAATAAAAGACTCACTGCCATTGATCATTTTTGCTGTATTAGTGTTATCTAGAAAAACATGAAGGTTAGCAGAATAATATGCAGGAACATGTAGCATGAAATTTCAAAGACAAGAAGCTAGATATTTCGCAAACTCATATTCATCATGCTTAATGGAAGTCAATATACTAAATCATGCATATAAATTCAAGAATTCTTATGGCATGCTTACTTGCTATTCTCCACTAATTCTGGATATGCATAAAAGAGATCTTCAGGACTTTAAGGGTTGTAATGTAGGCTTTAGGTAGGGGTAGGTAAAAATAGGCATTTAGGCTCATTTTTGTGTACCATGCTCTCTTTAGCTTTTCAATTTTTCCTTTTTCTTTTGTTCTTTCCTTCATTCGATTCTATCTTTCCCTCTTTTGTTTTGGGAGAGTGAAATGTATAATCATAATAAGCACCTCCAAACTTAGGCTTTTGCCTATTTTATTTTTACTTTTGTTGGGCACACGCTTATTCACTCCTTTTGTCTTCCTTTTTCAATACACAATGTATTCCACTTTTTCATATTTTTACTTATGGCACAATTTGTGGGAATATGGGGTGTCAAAGAAAAAGTTTCAATTTTTGGCTCAATGGGGCTGACTAGGGATATATTTTTAAAGTACGGGATAGAAAAGAATGGTAAGAATTGGCTATCAAAGAAATGCCTGAGTCATCTCTCTAACACGATATCCTAATTATTTCGCCTCAAATAGCAAGCACTCATAACACATAAGTATTTATCATTTAGCATGCATAACTCAAGCAAGAAACTCCAAATAGACAGATTCTGTGAGTTTTTGGCATATCTAACTTAGGTGTTTTAGATAGTTGCTTCAATTCCGTTACATTATTCCACCTTACTTCACTAGGTGTTTCTAGCAACTACAGCATACATGATTTTTGACAGGCAATTATGACTCAAGAAGAAACGACAAAAAAAAAAATTTGTGACTCAAAATAAACACAAAACAAATAAAAAGACTTAATCAAACATAACAAGACACAAATAAAACACCCTAACTTAAATCACACATTGTCCCCAATGTGCAATACTCAAAAAAAAAAATATACAACTTAATGACAAAACACGGTGGTCATAATGGAGGTTCAGGAGGAAAATTCGAATTGGCACGAAATATTGCTCTCAAGTTCGGGCGCCGCTCGAGATTCGGCCATGCTACGCTAATCTTGTGGCTCTTCTGGTTACGCGCTCGATTCTCAGCCACACGATTTATCGCTTTCCTTTTTTTTTTTTTTTTTTTTTTTTGTTGCTCCTTTTTCCTGGTTTGACTTTTCACCACCTGTCATCCAACAACACAAAACAAGAACCCAAGACCGTGAGATCGTTTCAAGACAAAATAGAATAAAATAAAGATGTAAATTAAAATAACATAATTAAAAACATTGGGTTGCCTCCCAACAAGTTGTTTTAACGCCTTTTAGCCGACGCTTTAACCTTTACGAGTGCCCATTGGATCCTTCGCGAATCGCTTGCAATCCGCAGAGTTATTGTTGTAGGTCTCACTTCAACTACAACAATTGCTTCAAACAAGGGCCTCAAATATACGATTATCCCCAAGTGCTCAAGACATGCTTGTTTTTAGGATCTCTAATGTAGGGATCGGTGAGATTCCCTACATCTTTAAACTCTGCGGGTGCCTCATGGTATTGACTTCGTTTGGAGTCAACTTTGATTTGGTGGTGTTTCTTCCGCATAGGTATAAGAAAAAG
Source organism: Przewalskia tangutica (assembly GCA_029844215.1). Classification (NCBI taxonomy): domain Eukaryota; kingdom Viridiplantae; phylum Streptophyta; class Magnoliopsida; order Solanales; family Solanaceae; genus Przewalskia; species Przewalskia tangutica. The sequence goes on along the minus strand of CM056731.1, from coordinate 35,914,902 downwards.
ATTTTCCAAGAATCCAAGGTGAATAATTGGATCTCTCGCAATCTTTTCCTTCTACACCAACTATCTCGCCAGATTCTCAATAGTTGGTTGTGATTCGTGCTCTCAATTTGTTGTTCGTTGAATATGATCGCGAGTTCGCTATTTGCGTTTCCAACCTCTTTATGCCCGACCTCATTTCGCCCACGAATCGAGCCGCGCCTCGTGAGACTAAGTAGGGTTTCTCGTAATTCCTCCTCTGCCTCTACGGTTGGCTCTCGATCATATCGATGATAAATCCATGTCTTGAGGATCCTCGAGATGAATCAAAACCAACAACGAATCACGGCACCTCGATTTTTTTTTTTTTTTATTTTATTTTATATATATATATATATATTTTTTTTTTTTTTTTTTTTTTTTTTTTTATAAAAGAAAAAAGTAAAAATAAAAAAAAAAAAAAAAAAAAAAAAAATTAAAACCAAATTAGAAATTAAAAATAGATAATTTGATATTGAACTATTGCCTAATCCTAACAATCGCCAAAAACTTGATGCGTAATATGCACACACTTTTAAACGCAAGTGCACGTTATCGTATCAAGTAGTATAGTCTTAGATAAGACCGAATATCGCCCTCCTGGGATTAGGGTTCAAGTACCAATTGTCTATTTTCTAGTATCTATTTGGTGAATTAATGAGTGATTGGTTGTTTATGACTAAGAATTATAAAAGCTAATTAATTATAACGATTTAATTCGGATGTGATGAGAATAGGGCTTCATGTATCCTTACTATCCGCTTATGTTACTTACTAATGCATTACTTATGGTGTTCTTCTTTGGAGAAAGCAGTTTACTAAATCGCTTTATACTCCCGTTAGGGTTATATAAACACTCAACCCCGTATTGTTCCTTACCTAACTTTCACGATAAGGTAACTCTATAGGAGGATTAAGCACAAAAACCTAGTTGGCCACGCACAATGCGCAAAATTAGGGTTGTTAAGCCTCTCATCAACGCTTACAAATCTAATTGAGGTATTTTCATCCCCAATTCAAGACCGTCTACCCAACTTACAAGATATTCACAATCCTCCTTTTCGTAATCGATTAGAAATCATATAGTGATAACTAGTTGTCAATTAGCTACCAAGAATTCAACTCAATTATTGGATAGATCTCTCAATAAGAATAATAACCATAAGCATGCATTACTTTATAACATAAGGTTCAAGAATTCAACATAGAAAGCCCTATAAGAGAATTAGTTCCTAGCCATGAATATGACAAGAACTAATTCAAAGTTCATCATGCAAAAACTGAATTAAAGAAAAGAAAAAGAAAAGAAACTTAACTAAACTAAGAACGAGACTCCAAGCCAAGCATCCAAGGGTTGTGTTGTGGAATATTTACAAGATGGATTGGTGGGTGGATGGATGTAGAATGGTGAATGGTGGAATGGAGAATTGGTTGGAGAATGAAGAATTCTTCTAATGGTGTAGAGTATTTATAGCCAAAGAATCCTTTAGGTGAAGGGTTAAGAATTTGTAGGAAAAGGAAAAGTTTAGGTAGAATCCTTTTTGGTAAAGGTTTTTAAGGTAGGAAAAGTTATTAGGTAGGAAAAGTTATTAGAATCCTTTTAGGTAAGGGTTTTAGGGTAGGAAAAGTTATCCCTTTAGGAAGGAAAAGTTATCCCTTTAGAAAGGAAAAATAATCCCTTTAGGATTCTGAAAATATGTCATTCGCTCAGATTATAAATCCAGCGTCGCCATGCAGATCAGCCATGGCGCCGAGATTCAAGAACTCGGGACTTTCAAGATTTGGGCGCCATGGCCATGGTTCTGGCCGCTACTGTGACATTTTTCTCGCGACTTCCGCTTCGTCGTCTTTTCTCGTCCGGACTTACCTCGATTTTCTCTATAATTCCCGGAACTTCTTAGACTTCATCTCTTGGCCCTTTTAGTGTGCAATTCCATCTCATTTATGCTCATTTCATCTCCTTTCCGCCATTTCTCCATTTTTGACCGCTGTGACACAAAAGAAAGGAAAACGACCCTAATACTATACTAAACATAAATAAAATGAGTAAAATACTAATTAAAAAAGACTCAAAAAGTGTATATAAAATACACCGATCATGTATTAAGTTATGATTCCAGATAGTATTATGATACAAGAAAGCATTCGAGTTCATCTTCTGACTAAGTTATGCGATTTTCTTGCCAACATGCATTCCTAGGTGTAGCAAAATGTTAAACAGTAAGCGCAAGACATCATATAATCAATTTTAAAGCTAAACATGACTAAACAACAAAAATATGTAAAAGCACATAAATCACAGAAATGAACTAGAATCGAAAAGGAGTTGGGTTTACCTTCTCCGGACAGCGACCCGGGACAGCGTATCAAGTCGTTGGTCCACTCGACGGGCTTTGGGTTTGCGATGCGAATGAGAAGGGGTAAAACTGCTTGCTGATTTTTTGCTAGAACTGAGAGAAGGTTTCGACTGATCCCCCTGTTTCTGCCCTATTCCCTCTGACTGAGCTCTGCCCTAAATTGCTAATGTCCTTGCCTTTATAAATGCCTATTGCATGTGTTTATATAGCCCTATTTGGGTTCCCTATTAGGTAAATAAATAAAGGCTGATACTTGTGCTTGATTGGTATGTGATTCGTGCTATTTCTAGGTGTGATTCGGTAAGGTACGATTCGAGGGGATTTTGTGGAAGATTTCGCAATAGGAAGGAAAGTAGATAGTGGGTTTAAGGTAAGAAATCGTTGGAGACGTGTGTGTGGGTAAGGAAAGTGTCGCCGGATTCTCGCCTGAGAATCTCTACCGCGAGTGAGGTGTCTTGCGCGATTGAAGTTTTTCTAGGGTTGCGGTTTGTTTTCTAAAGGGTCGACGAGGAAGAGGGTAAAGAAAAAGGTAGGTCGCGTATAAGGGCTTGATGGGTAAAGGGTGTTGCGCTGATTTGGGCAAAAATAAAAGATGGGCTGGGTAGTTAAATTAGAGTTTAATTAATAGTTTTAGGCTTTTAATTAGTGATAAATTATTGTGATTAAATTATCTAATTGTTAAAAAAAAAAAGCAAATGCGGGCGTGCTATTTAATTAGTGCTTGAGTTTAACTTATCATAAAGAAATAAAGACGGACGTGCTATTTAATTAATGCTTAATACTTTAGAATGCGGCGCTATTAAAACTTATTATTGTGCATTATTGCGAAGTTAAATTAAAATTGAATTGAGTTTAGATTAAATTATTTAAATGCTAAATGCAAGTATGATATTTAAGAATTGTTTAAAGCTTTTATAAATGCGACGCTATTAAATGCATATATTAGATTAAAATTGATTTTAAATTACAAATGATTATTAATAAATGCGCTATGCTATTTCGACACCACGTCATTGCTAAATTACTTATTTTATGTATTTATTAATGACGACAGAGCTTAAAATTAATTAATGCGGGCGCGGGACTCTAAGTGCTTAATACTCTACGTAAGACGCGATGCCTATTATTAAATTGTTTATTTATGCATGTATTTATGTTTTATCGCTGCATTTTATTATAAAAAATCAAAAAAATTATTTTACAAAATTAGTCTAATTTTATAGCTAAATGACTGGACGGGAGGGTCAAAATTGGGTGTCAACAGCTGTCCCTCTTTGTATGGAGATGATGGAAGAATCTTTGGACAAAGACGTTGACTCATAGCCAATTTTGTCTCGATCTTCGCATTGCAAAAATGTCAAGGTGTAGACAAGGCCGACGAAAATCAAAATCGTCCCGATGTCGAGTTTTGACGACATCGGGTTACCATGGTCAAAACACTGGCGCGCTAACGCGGCTCAGCCGCCCCGATGTCGAGTTATGATGACACTGGGCTGTGGTGTAAAGAGTAAAATAAAATAAACGGGCTTGAACCTGGGGTGTACTGCTATGGCTTATGGTGCTGGGCTCTATGATGATGTGGAGCGAGTGGACCGACGCGTGAGGCCGCTTCTGCCATTCGTTGGGAAGGTTGGCCCCCCAACAAATTGCCCCGGTCATTTGAAGAGAAAATCCACGCCAGGCTCTCGCTTCCTGCATTCTAAGACTTGAACAAACGGTTAGTGCATAACTGTCAAGGCAAAAATGATGATGCATAATTTTAAAAACAATGTAACTGTGAGTAGGAAAGGTTATCCTGCAAAAAATGTGATGCCTGCTGTGTTGATGCGATGCTGCAAATGCTGTGATTTCGCCCTTGCATGGACGTGTTGCGATTGTGAATGCGGATACGTTGTCCTTGCAGAATCGCCTCAGACTAAAGCTCAAGAAAGAGTCGCGCATAATCGCTAAGACGTAATAATAAAGCATGAGTAAGAAATGCAATTTCGAGTATAGAAATCGCCCTGCGTGGATGTGATATCGCGATGATGGCGCTGCTTGGGCTTGTTGCGGCTGATAGCGTCAGCCGCCGGACGTGTTGCTGCTGGCGTCGTTGCGTAGACTTGCTGTGCTGATAACGTCATTGCCTGGACGTATTGTTGTTGGCGTCGTTGCGTGGACTTGCTGTGCTGATAACGTCATTGCCTGGACGTATTGCTGCTGGCGTCGTTGCGTGGACTTGCTGATCACGTCGTTGTCTGGACGTATTGCTGCTGGCGTCATTGCGTAGACTTGTTGCCGATAACGCCATTGCTCGGACGTATTCTTCCGGGCGCCGCTGCAGACTTGTTGCGGCCGATAACGCCATTGCTCGACGATTGGCCGGGCGCCGCCGCGTGGACTTCTTTGGCCGATAACGCCATTGCTCGGACGTATTCTGCCGGGCGCCGTTGCGTGGACTTGCCGATCACGCCGTTATGCGGACGTATTGCCGCCGGGCGTCGTTGCGTCGACTTCTTTGCCGACGACGCCGTCGTTGCGGACGTCTCTGCCGGGCATCGCTGCGTGGACTTCGATCACGCCGTTATGCGGACGTGTTCTTCGGGCGTCGTTGCGTGGGACGTCATTGCACGGACGTATTGCCGCCGGGCGTTGCGTGGACTTGCCGATCACGCCGTTGTCCGGACGTTCTCGCCGGGCGCCGCGTGGACTTGTTGTTCACGCCGTCGTTCCGGACGTGTTCTTCCGGGCGTCGTTGCGTGGACTTGCCGCTACCGATAACGCCATACCGGACGTATTGCTGCCGGGCGCCGTTGCGGACTCGCGATCACGTCGTTGTCTGGACGTGTTGCTGCTGGCGTCGTTGCGTGGACTTGCTGTGCTGATAACGTCATTGCCTGGACGTATTGCTGCTGGCGTCGTTGCGTGGACTTGTTGATCACGTCGTTGTCTGGACGTGTTGCTGCTGGCGTCGTTGCGTGGACTTGCTGTGCTGATAACGTCATTGCCTGGACGTATTCACGCCGCGTCGCTGCGTGGACTTGTTGTCGGCCGATAACGCCGTTGTGCGGACGTATTCGCGGCTCCTGTAGAATAAATGCTCCTGCAAGCTAAGCTTGAGAAAAACGTTAGTGTATACCTGTTTAAACGAAATGATAAATACATATGAGAAGTGCAATTTTATGGGTAGAGATGTCGTCCCTGATACGCCTGGTGAATACTGAGATGTTGTCCTTGCATGGACGTGCTAAACGCTGCAACTGTCGAATTGCCATGATGCCTTTGCTGTGTGCGATGCGTGGGTTGCCAATTTGACTTTATGCCCGAGTTGATGCGCTAGGTTTTGTTGCGGAACTCTGAACTTTGACTGCCGATTGTTGATGCCCCTTTCTGCTGCTGCTGCTTTTGCTGCGGACTTTGGATTGTTGTCATCTTCTGCCTTTGCTGCTCTTTGCTGCTTCTGCTAATACGAAGAAACCTTTCGCCGTATTTTCTGCTTCTGTTAATATGAAAAGACCTGCGCTCAAAGAAAATTTGTGAGTTTTTTGGGGGGGTCGATTCGTATCTGACTTCGCCGCCTTGTTCCTTGATATCCGCGTGCCTGGCCTGTTTGGACTTGCAGCCCCTGTCCGGTTTCCTACATTGTCCCGCTTTGAAAAGTGCGTCCGCCTAAAGTGGGTCTTAATGTAGTCGTTGTATGCTATGTCATTTTCGAGCGGAGGAAAGCTTCCAACGCGTGACCGGCCGATTTAGGCCGCCACGTATCCCCACGAGGAATCAGTCGAACGTAGTTCATTACAGCGAATATTGGGTAAAATTAAAATTTCTAAATGTGGGACCGGCGCGGTCGCCACGTATCCGCCAAGGGAATCAGGTCGAACGTAGTTCATTACAAGCAAAACACAAGAAAACATTATTAAAGCTTAAATATGAGTTTATAAATTATTCTGCTAAAATAGATCGCTTTTCTTATCCAGGCTCTAGGCGGACCAAGACAAGGGTGCAAGTCCAACCAATACGCCTTCATGCTCTGCATCGTGGATGGCTGGGTCTTCATGCTCTGCTATCGTGATCTCCTCTTTTGGCTTCGCGCGTGCGACGCCGGATAAATGATCGATTCGAGGCGGAAACGGGCATAGCAGTGAGTGTATTCTCATCTAAGGTTATCAGTGCACATTGACGTGGTCGTGGTTTGGCAAAGGGTTATCATGCACATTTGGGGCGTGATCCTTTAGCCGAATTACCCTTCTCTCGATCAACGCCGATTCTCGTCCCCGGCGGAGTGGCAACCTTCGTCATGTCCCGGCTATCGGAGTGATACGCCGCAGCGCTTGTTCTCATCATACCATCTGGGATAGGTCGAATCCTTCCCGAATCTACCGATTAGCTGCAGCCGCAACCTTTCATATATTTGAGGTATGGGTTCAGCAGTGGTGCGAACTTTGGGTGGTTTTCCTTCAAAATTCTTATTTGCTCTGGGTGCAGTGGGTGCTCTATTCTGTGGCGGCTTGATGGGTGGATCTATGCGGGCAGATAAACGTGCTTGTGGTTGCTATATATAGCCGCGGTGCGTAGTTGTGGTAGTATGATGGGTTTTGGTATGTTATGAATGCTTCGGGTTTGCGTTCTTGTACAAACATGGAAGGAAGCGTCTCTTTCTTCCTGTGAAGTACTCCCGTTGTCCCCGATCAATCGCCTTATTGGTTGCTCGTAATGCCGCCGATTTGTAATCCCGCCAGCTTTAATACCTTCTACGGTCGCCATTCTAACAACTTCCGCAAAATTCCGTCCACGACGCTTATCATTCGCTTCATGTAGGTTGCGCCCTTCAAAGATTGTACGAATAGTGTGGTCATCTCGCTTCCACCACGTGGTTGTACTTGCCGCTCTGAACGCCACCTCATGGCGTACTCTCTGAACGTTTCTGTAGGCTTTTTCTCCAACTTCATTAAATAGAATCTGTCCACAACGGCTTCTGTGTTGAACCTGAATCGCTCCACAAAGTCTTGGGCCAATGCATTCCAGCTATGCCATTTCCGCGGATCTTGGCTGGTATACCAATCTAGTGCCTCGCCGGTCAAACTCCGAATGAACAACTTCATAATGACTGCTGGGTTCTTCCCTACCCCGATTAGCTTGTCGCAATATGATCTCAAGTGTGCACGGGGGTTCCCTTTCCCATCAAATAGTTCAAACTTCGGCACCTTGTATCCCATAGGCGCCACGTCGATTTACGCAGCGTCCTCGTAGTCTAGTCCTTCGTGACCTTTATCTCGATCGCATGCCCCGAATCGCTTCTTTCAAACTATGAATTTCTTTGGCCACGCCTCGCCCATTTTGGCTCGGACTTCCTCTCTATTTCTTCAGAATGATCCCCTTGCACGGACGGTAAAAGCTGGGTTTCGCATAAGTCACCGTCTGCAGGTTGTTTGCTGGGGCTGGTAATGGGTGTGGTGCGTGGGCATTGGTTGGCTCAGCGACAGGGCTGATTATGGTGAAGTAAGCGGGGCCGAGGTGCATGGGTAGTGGAGGATCATTTTGAAGGTGGGGTTGAGGATTGGGCCGGCGGGGACGGTTTGATCGGTGATCGTAGCCTTTGTGGGAGTTCTGGGAGATATGTGGTGGTGGAGGTCGATCTGGAATGGTTTGTGAGGTAGTGGCCCTTTGATCTGGCATAGGGGTATTCAAACTAATAGATAGGTTGGTCAGATTCCGCAGCCTCTCCATCTCAACCTGCATATCAGCAATTTGTTGCAGCAGTTGTGCAATACATTCTTCCTGACTGGTGATATTCCTCCCTTCTGAAGGTTCTGCTACCGACAGAATAATTCCCAAACCATTTGGCTCGAGACGCCCCGAGCCACCATATCATCGTTTCGTGCCTTGGACCTGGTAAAGTGTGGATGCTCCGACATTGTTGAGTCAAATACGAACCGACCCTTTGGGGAGGATGATAAATCTTTCTAAAAAATGCAACAAACGGTGTTAGCACATAATTTGCAGGTATGTAGCAGATATATCGCACATAGCACATCCAAACGTTTCCTAACATGCAGGGGGACCTCTTTATGCCAGAGGTAGGCCTAAACGTCACTTATGCGAGATTATGACGGATTTGTCCAAGTCGTCCAACTATAATGCCTTTGTTGGAAATGGCGACCAAATGACGGTGCACTTTTTCCAATTTCGGCATGTCATGATTAGGCTTGGATTTGTCTGTCATTGCCACGCTACACATAATATGCTGGTTGGTCGTTGGGTTGAGAAACCCGTCGACAAGTTTGGTGTCTTCCTAATTGTGGTGTCGATGCCAAGGACCGATCCACCTAAGGTAAATGCATGCATGCCCTAAAATAAGGGTGGTATAGCTCTATCTTAAGTTTCTAAGATTTGGCTTTTCTAGACGCAAGGTTCCCGAGCGGACAACTCGAGTGAGAAGGCTACGCGGCCACCGGTTAGACCGGACACTCCACGTATGTTACCAACTCTCCTAAATTTGGGTTTTGAAGAAAGAATTTTGCTGATGCACCCAGCGCACCTCGCATGTAGTGTGTGATTGTGTGAATTTTTCCAGAGTGGAAGAAATATGAGCGGAATGCCAGTTTAAGGAAAGCAGTAAAGCAGGTAGCAATTAAAACAAAATACAGCACACAAAATTAAATGCAAAAAGTAATGCCAAATAATAACCCTAGGTCTGTTGTGGTTAAGAACATAAAATCCCCAGCGGAGTCGCCATTTCTGTAACGCCCCTTTTTCTCCGGAGTCGAAAACGGGATTCTAGCGAACCCTGCTTGAATAAGAAATGTTAGAAAATAAATAGAAATGTTAAATGTTAAAAGAATACTAAAATTTAAAAGGGTTGCTAAAGTGTTAGAAAAGGTGTTTTAAAAATGCTAAAAATGCTAAGGGGTTGCTAGGGAGTCGCCACCTAATTAGTTTGGGTGAATTAGGACACCTAAATGTTTAACTAGTTTAAAGTAAAACATTAACTCCATTTTAATGGTCTGTTAAACTTAATGAGATTCTGGGTAAGAGTTCTTTATTAATCTAGAGGGAAGGGGTTAGGCACCCTCTAAGATCCGCTAACTTGCGGTTGTCCTGCCAAACCTAGGGTAATTATTATGTTTAAAAATGCAAAATAAAAGCTCCACCTGCTTAATAAAATGCTAAAATGTTAAAATGTTAAAATGTTTAAAAGGTGCTTAAAGTAAAAAGGTTGCTAAAGGTATTAAATGCTAGAAGGGCTCCTGCTTAGAAAAGTGTTAGGAAATAATAAAAGTGCTAAAATGTTTAAAAGACTTAAGGATTTTAAAATGCCAAGGGGTGCTAAATGTATTTATATTATTTATAAAAGATGGTGTAAAGTTGATTTATCATAGATGCATGCATTTTATAAAGGATTTAAAAGACTTGTGCTACATGTAGAGTTTAAAAGTGTTCATTTACCTTTATTTATAAATAAGTGACGCGAAACTAGTTTATAAGCTAAATGTATGCACTTACTTGAAAATTTGCTTTTATGTGGCATAGTGCAAAAGACGGTTATCATTTGGCAAAGTTTTGGTCGTGGCAAGCCTGAAAGAATTAAATTAAAGGGAATACATTTCTAATGTCAAGGTTAAGGGCGAGTCAAAGCTTAAAGGCATTAAGCATCCTATTAATGTAGTATTAGACAATTAATTACAACAAATAAATGGGGCGGGGTAGAAAAATAAATGAAAGAAGATGACTCGAAGGATGACGATGTCTTTTCGCCGGTGGTTTGGAATTTCTGATGCGGAGTGAAGAGATGCACATAAATGCGGTTCGCTGAGTAGCCATACGATTGAGTCTCATATCGAGACTCTTCGTCTCCGATGCATTTTATGTAAAAAAGAATAAAAGATAAGGATTAGTACATGTCCAAATTTATTCAAATAACAGGTAAGCATTTAATGCGATGTTTAATCCTACGCAGATATGGGGACCAACAGAGGGCAAAATAACTGATAATGGACAAGTATACAGACCACGCAAATCATCTTCCAATACATATAGTTCAGAACTTAAGTTCTGTTATAGAAAATGCATAAGGCATCGGTGACAATATAAAAATGGGATCGCAATGCAGATGATAAAAGAAACAAGGGCAGGTATGTAGGCAGTAGGCAATGGGTCGAGACAGAAGCAAAACAGTCAAGTATACACCCAAAATACATATAGTATACCTGCAGATCTGCTGCAGTAAGTGCTCAAATGTGCTAGACATACACTGGTCAGATGTAGGCAGTAGGCAGGGGGTAGACATGAGTCCCAAGACATAACATTTTCAGTTTCATATTATAACTAAACAAATCTCATATGCATACACCGAACTTGTTAACTCGGTTTACCTGATTACACTTGGCTAACCTAACATTTTAGGCATTATACTACTTTGACCCCTTTACAAATAGCAAGAACAAACTCACAATAAACACATTAACCAACTTAGCAATATCTAAGTGACTCCAGCATAGTCAATAACTCTTGCACTGACAAGGTCGAGTATTAAATCCATCAGAACAGCTTGCAGGTTAAACAAAAGACAAGACTTCATATTCATGTATTAAGTTATGATTCCAGATAGTATTATGATACAAGAAAGCATTCGAGTTCATCTTCTGACTAAGTTATGCGATTTTCTTGCCAACATGCATTCCTAGGTGTAGCAAAATGTTAAACAGTAAGCGCAAGACATCATATAATCAATTTTAAAGCTAAACATGACTAAACAACAAAAATATGTAAAAGCACATAAATCACAGAAATGAACTAGAATCGAAAAGGAGTTGGGTTTACCTTCTCCGGACAGCGACCCGGGACAGCGTATCAAGTCGTCGGTCCACTCGACGGGCTTTGGGTTTGCGATGCGAATGAGAAGGGGTAAAACTGCTTGCTGATTTTTTGCTAGAACTGAGAGAAGGTTTCGATCGATCCTCTGTTTCGCCTCTATTCCTCCGATCGAGCTCACTCTAAATTGCTAATGTCCTTGCCTTTATAAATGCCTATTGCATGTGTTTATATAGCCCTATTTGGGTTCCCTATTAGGTAAATAAATAAAGGCTGATACTTGTGCTTGATTGGTATGTGATTCGTGCTATTTCTAGGTGTGATTCGGTAAGGTACGATTCGAGGGGATTTTGTGGAAGATTTCGCAATAGGAAGGAAAGTAGATAGTGGGTTTAAGGTAAGAAATCGTTGAGACGCGTGTGTGTGGGTAAGGAAAGTGTCGCGATTCTCGGCGAGAATCTCTACCGCGAGGTGAGGTCTTTGGCGATCAAGTTTTTCTAGGGTTGCGATTTGTTTTCTAAAGGGTCGACGAGGAAGAGGGTAAAGAAAAAGGTCGAGGGTCGTATAAGGGCTTCATGGGTAAAGGGTGTCATCATGATTGGCCTGGGCAAAAATAAAAGATGGGCTGGGTAGTTAAATTAGAGTTTAATTAATAGTTTTAGGCTTTTAATTAGTGATAAATTATTGTGATTAAATTATCTAATTGTTAAAAAAAAAAAGCAAATGCGGGCGTGTTATTTAATTAGTGCTTGAGTTTAACTTATCATAAAGAAATAAAGACGGACGTGCTATTTAATTAATGCTTAATACTTTAGAATGCGGCGCTATTAAAACTTATTATTGTGCATTATTGCGAAGTTAAATTAAAATTGAATTGAGTTTAGATTAAATTATTTAAATGCTAAATGCAAGTATGATATTTAAGAATTGTTTAAAGCTTTTATAAATGCGACGCTATTAAATGCATATATTAGATTAAAATTGATTTTAAATTACAAATGATTATTAATAAATGCGGCTATGCTACCTGACACGACGTCATTGCTAAATTACTTATTTTATGTATTTATTAATGACGACAGAGCTTAAAATTAATTAATGCGGGCGCGGGACTCTAAGTGCTTAATACTCTACGTAAGACGCGATGCCTATTATTAAATTGTTTATTTATGCATGTATTTATGTTTTATCGCTGCATTTTATTATAAAAAATCAAAAAAATTATTTTACAAAATTAGTCTAATTTTATAGCTAAATGACTGGACGGGAGGGTCAAAATTGGGTGTCAACATGAGATTTGAAAGTTGGAAGGAAATTATATTTACATTTTCTTATATGGGAAAATTTGAATACTACAAATGTGACGACGAAAATTTATTAACTAGTAGTTAAATTCTTTCCAATGAATTTATGAACTTAATATTGTATTATGAAGTCTTGGCATTGTTAATATGGGGTCCAACGAAAATTTCACAATTTTGTGGGTCCATCGATATATTAAGAATTTTGGGCTAAGTATGGAATTATTTTTTTGTGAAGAGAATTATGGGCGAATAAGAGGGTGACATGTGTCCCTCCCCACTTGTGTAGCAAAACTCTAATTATATTGTTATACATTGCAAGACTTGACTAAGTGTGGGAGATATTCTTGTAAAGGGAGAGACAAGTGGACAAGTGGGGTTCATGGGTCCCCCATTCACTTGTGCTACATACACCAATTCTATACAAGTCTTGCAAGACTTTGTGTATGATAAATATCTTCATCTTTAAAGCTCCTCTCTCTTCCTTCTCCCTTGAGATTTGAAATTCATAGCCATGAAGAACAAGAGTTACTTATTTTCCAAGATTAAGCGTCTTACCTAAGTTCTAAGCCAAGTTAACACTCCAAAATTGTTGGTCATGATTTTGGCCAAGAAACTTCTTGAAACCCTAAGCTTGTTGATGAACTTTTTGGAAATGAAACATGAAATCAAGATGGTTACAAGCTTGTATAGGATACGTATGTGTTGTTGTAACTTGAAGAAGTGGTGCAAAAGGAAGTGGTGGTGGCCGAAACTAGTGGGCTGTTTTAGCTAAAGTGAAGGTAAGATTTCTTCTTCCTCTTAAAGATTATTGGAAGTTAAATGATATTATAGTTAAGGGATGAACTTGTGTTAAGAAAAATGGAGAATAAGAAGTGCATGTGACATTTAACATGTTAGTCGATTTAATGGACTGTTTTGTTCATATTGGATTCGTTGGTTGTTATTGTTATCATTGTCACTAAGTGCATGCTAGATTGAAGGAAATCTTGTTATTGAAATATGAAATGGTTTATATAAAAGTGTTGAAACATGTATTGGATTATAAGACATTATGAAAAGGGCTTTGGATTGTTGTTGTTGGCCGAAACTATCTTAAAACTGTTGGATATGGTCATGCTGTTTTAGGGGCTATTTTGAAGTGTTAAAATGCTGAAAATTTAGTTACCATTATGCATGTTTAATGTGGTAATTGCTAATGCATGTCCTAAAGGAATAAGGGTGTAGAAAGGTGTAGACGAGCTTCACATTTCACCCTCGTTGTTGAAGTATGGACTGTTTTAGTGGACTGTTTTTATATGGATTAAGAGGTCGGATTAACATGAGAAGTAGGTGTATGAATCACCTTGATTGCTGTTTTGGTTGTGCCCTTAATTGGTGCTTAGTTATTGATGTTATTGGCCCCGTTTGGAAGTTGTGGATGGAAGTATATATAGGGGAAGTGCTGCCCGAATTTTTATATGAAAAGAAGACCATTATGTGGTATATGACTTACAGTAGTATTCATGAAGTTGATAGAAGTGTTATTGTTGTTATAGGTTGAAGTACCTATTTGAAACGTATTCTACTATCGTCTGGGTATAGCCGATAAGGTATGTGAACTATCCTTTCTTCTTTTGACATATTCTACGTACGAAATATGCCTGTGGTATAATTTCATAATTCATTCTACTCTTAGAAGTTAAGGGGTATTCATGTTATTGATTCTATGCTAAAAGCATGTCTAAGTTGTTCCTAAGTCCTTATTAAGGCATATGAGGAGAGATGTTAATATTCATAAAAGTTCTTAGTAAGCGCTGGAGTCGGTTCGACCTTGCTAATTTAAAGTAACTGATAAGTATTAAGCACTGAGACTGTTTTAATAATAATTGGGTATGTTCTAATAGACGTGTTGAAATAAGTCATTGCAGCGTTAAGTGAAAAAGGTATCGACAAACGATTATATTAAAATGATTAGCACGCCATCTGCATAGAAACTAAGATATAACCAATTTGTTTTACATTTTCTAGTTCACAACTGATTAGATAAGGTTTCATAATATGAATTACTGACGGCTCATATAAGAATTAATTAGGCAAATTCGGATACATTATCACCAATCAAATACTGGATTATTGGAAATATTCGAGGTATGTGAAACTCTTCCTTCTTTCTTTGGCGTGATTTATATGAAAATGAGTGTACGGCGGACGTACATAGTTCTGTTGGATCTTAATCCTTAATGATACATGAGATGATAGTGCCTTTGAATTTTCAAAAGATGATTTCAAAGTGATATATGATATGATAGTGCCTTGGTTTTTCTAAAATGAAAGTTCATTTTAAAGATGATTTTATTGAGAGTCAAAAGATGATTTAAATGGCATAGGGTTGCCCATGATAGCTATTCGTGCAGAGTATATTATCCGTGGACTTACATCCATGATGCGGGTATAGATTCTCATGAGTGTATATTGTCTGTGGACTTACATCCATGATGCGGGTATAGATTCCCATGAGAGTACTTGACTATCTAGACAGACATTCATGATTTTGATTTGCCTTTTTTTTAAAAAAAAAAGTACATTGATACAGTGGTACAGTAGTACAGTGATACAGTGGTACAGTGGTACAGTGACACAATGTACTGTTGGCTCTATTTTTACATGTCATGGTCGGATCTGGTATTTGATTTTCATACTTGTCCCTGTCATCTTTTGGCCAGTTATGATCTTATTTACTGTACTTTATGTTTACATATTTGGTACATTGTTGTATCGACCTTGAGTCTTTGCGTTAAATGCCCGCAGGTATAGGTACTCAGTTTGGTGATCCGCAAGCCTAGGATCCTTGCTCAGCTCTTTGGGATATCTCCATTGTTCCGGAGCTTAGTCATTTTGGTGCAGGTCTTCTATTATGACTTATGTATATTCAGGGGTACGGCGGGGCCTTGTCCCATCATAGTCATTGTAATTCTCTTAGAGGTATGTAGTCATGTGTGGGTTGAACATATGTACAGTTGTAGTTCATTTGGATATTTCTATGTATAGTGGCGGCCTTGTCGGCTTGCCTGTTTTATTATATGAGTTGTTCCTTAGCTTCCGCTGATTATATGTGAGGGTAGAAGGGTGCCCAGGTAGGGCACCAGTCGCGGCCCGACGGTTCGGGTCGTGACAATACTCATTAAGGTATGTAGGTCCATTGTAGCAAGGTTGTGAGCTTCTTTAATCGCACAAATCTTTATGTTGAACTTTTCAGAAAGAGAACGAAGTGCTTTTTCCACAAGTTCAGTGTTGGTCAATGGAGAACCAAGCACTTGACATTCATTAGATATGTCAATCAACTTTTCAAAATATGTTTTAATATCCTCTGTCTCTTTCATCTTTAAACGTTTATACTTACTCATGCGCATACGAAGCTTCGTTCGACGAACACTAGAGCTACATTCACAATGAGTTTGTAAAGTATCCCATGTGTTGTAGAACAGTTTTGTTTGAGTTTGAACATATAAAGATCAATCCATCCAATAATGGCATTTAAGACCTTTTCGTTGAAGCTTGCATTGTTGGTTTCTTTCGCATTCCATTCGGATTCAGGTTTAACAAGTATGTCACCTTCCTCATCCGGTGGAAGCATTGGAACAACATATCCGTTGGTAATAGATCTCCATGCTGTTAGCACGATTTCCAAATGCTCAACGCAAGTGTACGTATCGTTACAAGTAATATAGTCTGGTAAGATCGAATATCGTTCTCAGAGACTGGTTATCAAGTACCGATTATCTAAGCTTTAGTTTATATTTGGTGAACGTTAATTTGCTTGTATTTTTATCTAATAACTAAGACTAAGTAATTGCAGAAAATAAATTACTTATGATAATACTTTGGTTTAAATCAGTTATGAAAGAATTAGGGCTTCCAATATCCTCAACTATCCACTCCTTTCAATCTTTAATGCAACTAGAATGACTTCTTCTTCTACGTTAAGATAGCAGTTAACTAGACTGTCTTATATTCCGATTAGGATATATAATCGCTCAACCCCAGTGCAGAACCCTTCTATATTTCTATGATAGGATTTACCACATAGGAGGATTAAGAACAGTAACCTATAATGCTACACAAGTATCGGGGTACTGTCGTCCGCGATTTTAACCTATGTCTAGTCAATTACAGCATATCCAAATCTCACCTCTCGGTTCTTGATTCGAAATCATATATATTATGATAATTAGTGATCAATTAATTATCAAACATTTATACCAATTATTGACTAAATCTTAATCAAGTGAAGAAGAAATCAAACTACTGCATTAATTCATGAAACGAGGTTCAAGCGATTCAAAAGGAAAGCCCTAATTAAGTGATTAGCTCCTAAACATTGTCATGTCAAGAACTAATACAAACCAACATAAACTGAAATAAATAAAAGGAAAGAAAACAAAACTTGAACCAAAGTTGTCTCTAATCTTGTGTTGCCTCCTTTCTTGCCTCCCCAAAGTATAATGTGGAATTATGTACAAGATCCTTGTAATGAGCAGGGTTTTAGGGATTTATAGCTGGGAAGAGTTGCCCTTTCGGACCCTGAAAATGTGTCAAAATTTGGCCCAGAACATGAAAAACCCGCCTCGGCACCGCTGTGCCGGAATCGTCCACTTTCGATTTTTGCGATTTTTCGTCATTTTCTCATCCGAACTTCGTCTGATTTCTACTATACTTTCCGGGACTTCTTAGGCTTCATTCCTTGGCCCTTTAGTGTGCAATTCCATCTAAATCAAGCTCATCTGATCTTCTTTTTGCCATTTCTCCATTTAGGACCGCTGTGACTCAAAAGAAAAAAAATAGCCCTAATACTATACTAAACACAAACGAAATAAGTAAATACTAACTAAAAATGACTCAAAAAGTGTATATAAAATACACCTAACACATGCCCTAACATCAATTGATTTGATTTGAGAGTGTAGACGAATTTTTCAATAGGCATAGTTTGAACCATCTAAAATAGGAAGCCTACCAATTATTGGATTAGTTGGATCCATAGTTCAAATAACATGACCAAGCACTTATTATATCAAGTGTTGGCTCTAATACCACTTGTTGGGTCCCGGGGGCAGTACTATAGAACAATTAAAAACAAACCGAAAGTAAAATAGTTTGTATGCTGAAACAGTTTGCAAATGTTGTTAACAATGACGCCCGACACAAGTGACGACACTTAGATAAAAACAGAAAAATCTTTGATGAGTAAAATGCAGCGAAAATAATAAAGAACACAAAGGTTTATATTTACATAGGTTATATATTAATATAACATATACGATGATCGATATTAAGTATATATATATATATATATATATATATATATATATATATATATATATATATATATATATACATATAATTGGATATATTCCTTCTTTTACAATATTACAAGATAATACAAAAGGAATAAAAAAGGTTAAGTCGCAGATGACTTATGCCTGAAAAATCTACCTAAATAGACATAGACAACATTTCATTACATTGCTTCAATAAAGAACAAATCTAGAATCTAAACAACAATTATAATGTTAGGCAAAATGTTGTCGACACGCTCAGGCAACACTTGTGATCCAATTTTCTGATCGTTATATCGGAGAGCTCTCTTGATATTTTCTTTTGATTTTTCTGGATGTCGATTCACTGATGCAACCTCTCTATTTATAGTAGATGGTCTTCCTTGAAATGCTCATTGAATCGTTATAGAAGTTGAGAGAAAAGTGGGCAGCTTGATAGGATTTGTTGGAAAAGAATGTGGAGTAAGATCCTCTAACTTCTTGGACTTGTTCCCCATGTCTAGAAACGACTTGGACTTGGTCTTCCCACGTTTTTAATCAGCTCCAAACTCCTTGTCAAGTCAAATTACCCTCGTGGTAAAAAATCCCTCGAGTTTAGCTTCAGTCCGTGAAGTAAGACAAAACTGTTATCAGAATGTTGGTCCGAATGTCATGACATTTGTTTTAACATTTTCTGATTTTAACTTAATACTGAGAATGATATGTTGGGCAAAATATCATAACACCAAACTCAACATTAACAAAATGCATTCATAGTCAGAATATTTAGCTTTTTTTTCTTTATATATTTGGAGGAGATAAGATGTTTGGAGGAGATAAGATGTATTGTAAGGTGCTCACTTGAGTGGATATTGTCTATAAGGCTGGTGACCCTTTGGTCAATGAAAATTTACTTACAAAAAACTACTCCTTCCATCTCTGACAGATTTTCCATTTTGGGTCCTTAAATCTTTGACACACATCTACGAATAAACATGCTTGTATAAGTTTCACATCTTCCAGGAACTTAAATATATTTAACAATTCAATTTGAAATTTTGATATGATTTTTCACCATCAAATCAACTTTTTAACTCCTACCTACTACAAGTATAATATGCAAGTCAAATTAACACGTCATAATCCATCAACATTTGAAACTATGACAAGCCAAAATACAATGAAGGGAGTACAAGCGAGAAAACATAAATCCAAGGCATATTTGGAACTTAAAATATTTACCGGAGCCGGAACCACAGATTCGCCTTGGATGGTTAACATCTGCCCTAATTTTAGAGCTGCTCCACGCATTCTACATAGTGCAAGAGCCAGACGTTCTGCATTTTTCTCAGACAGATAGGGGATAGAGCAGATTGTTTGCCTTGCACGTTTGGTGTACCAAAAACAAGCCTCTTGGTAGATTCTTGAAGTGTACCCCAAGCAAGACCAGCTCCAAGGCCCGCAAACCTTCAAAATTAAGGTTAAGTTCAAGCTAAGAGTCTAAATCATGTGAACACAGGAAGTGGTGTTCTTGATACTGGCAACTTTCGGTGCATCTTGGTTCTTTACATGCAAAAAGTTAATTAAAACAGAAAATTGCTAAGGAGAACAAGAAAGGCTGAAATCCAGCTTACTAGAAAATTTTGATATAAAAGAGAGTGATTATTCAGCCTAGCTCTACAGACGCATATTTTCCATCCCATTAAGAGCTAGGGATTGAGGCACAGTTGTTTCTTCCTTTTAAGAAAAATCCCTTCAATTACATAATATGATAATAATGCATGACACTTACTGATTTTCCTGCACATAATGCACCAACAAGAGTACAGCCTCTCAGGCCCTCACCTCAAATATATACCATGCAAAAAGCGATAATAGATCTCGTCGTCTTTAATATTAATAAAAAAATATAGATGCTTATGATTCATTAGTAGGAGGCAAACCTTATGCTAAAGAAGAAAAAACAGAAGTATATGCTTTAGGTGAACATATATCTATGTCTGATGACAAAGCATGAAGAGTAATTGATCAAATTCGCGGAAAGTCATTAGTGTAAAGAATGGATTTTGGGTTTAACTCAACCCCAAAAGTTAGTTTGTAGGGTGATGATTGTTCAAGTACATATAAGGAGTCCATATTCCTATTTTATTTTCGATGTGTGACTCTTAACACTCTCCGCACGCTCAGACCTTGTTAACTGAAGCGTGTACAATATAATTTGGGGGCCCAACAAGGGCGACTAAAAATGTCTTGGTAGTTACTACCAAAAAAGGCGACATATAGTCCCTTTTTTATTTTATCAATTAGGGCGACAACTATACACTCGCCCTCGTTGAGTCAAACCCAAATCACTCGTCCTCATCGAGTCAAATCCAAATTGCAAATAAGACGACGTCATCCCAGTCGCCCTATTTGATTCCAACCCCCACCGTAAAAAATCTTGTATGAATAAGTGTAAAAAAATAGACATCTATACTACAATATCCAACGAATTGTATTGCAACACATAATTAACTTGAATTAATCTATACTAATATAAATAATAACAATTGATTTATACCAACAAGGGCGACTAAAAAATGCTCTGGTAGTTTTTATCAATTAGGGCGACAACTATACACTCACCCTTTTTAATTTTATCAATTATGGCGACAACTATACACTCGCCCTTTTTAATTTTATCAATTAGGACGACAACTATACACTCGCCCTCGTTGAGTCAAACCCAACTAGGGCGACATCATCCCAGTCGCCCTATTTGATTCCAATCCCCCACCACCACCCACCACCTAGATTATATACAAATAATTTTAGAATAATATTTTTGCATCACATAATTAACTTGAATTAATCTATACTAATATAAATAATTGCAATAATATTACTATGTAAAGTTAAAAACTTTAGACTTCTAAAAATGTTGCACTATTATAAATAATAAGTGTAAAAAAATAGGCATCTTGTTAAAAATTGACTTTAGAACCTGCCAAGGAATTTATGATTAGGAGGAACATAAATATAACAAGTCATGATGGTTGGTTTAGTGGTAGAATGACATAATTCCATGGAAGAGACCGGGTTCGATTCTTGTCAGGGGGTTTATTTGTAGTGATTAATATTGCATATGTAAACGTGTATAGTGCAATACAAAATCCCTACCCATAATTAGAATATATTTTATATATTGTGTAAATATAATTATGATAAGACTAGAATTCCTCTTGTAATTATGACTAGGATTCATATTGTATAAGGGATGAATATTGTACATTATATATATTGATATTAATGAGAAAGACTCCTCAAGAAAGATTAATATCATCTACATGGTATCAAGAGCCAAAACTAAAGAACCCTAGAATTTTTTTTCAGCCGCCGGCAACCCCTCTCCCCCTCGGGATTCCGCTGCGGCTCTTCCTAAAAAAAATCCTAGTCTCTTCTTCTCCATTACTCTCTTCTCTAAATGGATGCTCTTGCCTCTCCCACACATTCTGATGCTTCCGCATCCACAATTTTCACCACCAATCCATCACTATTTTTCCATCCGGCTCTCGCCGTTACAAACATCAAGAATTTCATCCCTCTCATTCTTGATCAGGAAGATGGTCAATACTGGTGGTGGGTTGAACTCTTTAAAATTCATGCATGTGTATACCACGTGTTTGATCACATCGACGATTTTGTTCCTCGCCCCCGAAGATCGATGACACAACATAGCGTCGTCTCGATGTCGTGGTTAAACAGTGGATATATGGAACTATATCCAAATATCTCCTTCTCACTATCATGAAATCCGGCGCCTCAGCCCGCGACTTGTGGATTCATTTAGAGGAAATATTTCAAGACAACAAACACACACGCGCTGTGTATTTGGAGGAACAATTTAACAACACACGCCTTGATAATTTTTCCAACATGATTGATTACTGCAAACAGTTAAAACTTGTGGCGAATCAACTCTCCAACATCGGCACGCCTGTCTCGGAAACTAAAATGGTGTTACAATTGATTGTAGGCCTTCCGAAAGACGAATTTGATACTTTGGCCACCATGATTGTCGCGCCCCATTTTCGACCGCGACTTTCTAAAAGCGAACCCTGCTTAATAAGTATCGTTAGAAAATAAATAAAAGTGCTAAAATGTTTAAAAAGAATGCTAAAAGGGGTGCTAGCATATAAAAGTGCTGAAATGGTGTTAAAAATATTAAAAATGCTAAAAGGCTTAAAAAGGTGCTAGAAATGCTAAAGGGTTCGCGGAGTCGCCACCTAATTAATTTGGGTGAATTAGGACACCTAAATGTTAACTAGTTTAAAGTAAACATTAACTCCATTCAATGGTCTGCTAAACTTAATGAGATTCTGGGTAAGGGTTCTTTATTATCCTAAAGGGAAGGGGTTAGGCACCCTAAAGGATCCGCTAACTTGCGGTTGTCCGTTCAAACCTAGGGTTAATTATTTATGCTAAGAAAGGCATGTTCAAGAAAGAATATTTGAAGTAAAAGAATATATTGCAAGTGTTTTATAAAAAGTAAGGAAAAATGTGTTCTTTGACGACATAAAAGGTTTATGATTAAGCGGGCATGACACTTTTAGCTAGGTAGAGCAAGATACTCGATCTCAAACCGACATACTGGACAGAACAATCGGCTGAACTTGTTGACACCATAGAAACTTTCGATCAATCAACATCACAATCAGATTTTAGGCAAACGTACTCGGCTTATGATATTAAATATGAACCTAGTAATAGCTTTAGATAATCAGAATCTAACAAGATAGGCTAAAACATATTGAAGACTTTTATAACAACATTAACAAATATAATCAAGAAATACATAACAGAAAATACATAAATTCACATAAAGAACTGAAATTCGACAGGAAAGTGAATTACCTTCTCCGGACAGCGAACCGAGGCAGCGTATCAAGTGTCGATCCACTCGGAGTTTTGTGCGATGCGATAAAAATGGAATGAAGCTGTTGCTTTGAGAATACTTACTGGTTTGTGACGGATTCTTACGAGGAAGACGAAAGGGTTCGATTTTATGTTCTTGCCTTAGCCTTCTAATTTTCGGATTGTAAAGAAGGTATTTCTTGAAGATGAAAGCGGTGCTCGACCTTTGTCTTTGCCTGTGTAAGAGAATGGTTTTTAGACTGTTCCCCAATTGAGCTCTGCCTCGATGCATGCACTGGTTTTTCCCTTCCAGCCCGATTGCCCTCCCACCGACGGATCACTTCACCGAGCTCATGCATCGTGTAAAAACGATGGTTACCTCTGAGCTCTGTCGTGCTGTGCTCTGCCCTCCTCTAAATGCCTATTGCATGTGCTTTATATAGCCTAACTTTAGGTTCTAAGTTGGTAAGTAATCAAGGCTGATTCTGTGTATTGATTTGTGCGATTTTAACAGGTAAGGTAAGGATTCTGGAGGGATTTCGCTGTTCTGTTTATGGCAAGTTCGTATTCGATTTTGAATGGTACTGGTAGGGTAAAGGAAAGTCGCCGGATTTTCTACCCTAAAAATCCGGCGAGATTCGTGGGTAAAGGGAGAGGAGCCTGCGGCGGGTCCTTAGGGTTTTCTAGGGCTGCGTTTTTTGATGGAGAGAAAATGGAGGTGAAGGGGCTGAGTAAAAGAGCTGAAGGAGGAGTGGGCTTTGACCGTAAAGTGGAAAGTAAAGGATAAGTCTTTGGGCCTCATGGGTAAAAAGGGTCAATGGGCGAATTAAAGGTTTTGGGCTGCGTTTTATGGGTATTATTTTAATTAGGTTTTAGTTTAGGTGTATTATTAATATAATTTAGGTGTATTATTTAATTAGTTAAATTATTTAAATTATGATTAAATTATTTAGGTGTTTTACTAGTTTAAGCTATTATTATAATAATAAATACGGGTGTGCTAATTAATTAGTTCTTAATGTTTATAATGCGATGCCGTTATTAGAACTTATTAAATAAAAAAATTGAGTTATTTAAATGCTACATGCGGACGGGACTTCTTAATTCTTTTTATGAATGTTATTATTAAAACGTGTGGGTTAGATTGTTATTTTATGTATTTATTATTTATTATTAAGAATTATGACATGGCTTAAAATTAATAAATATGGGCGCGAGACTCTAAGTGCGTAATTTTCTACGTAAGACGCGATGCCATTATTAAATTATTTATTTATGCTTGTATTAATGTTTTATTGTTGCATTTTATTATAAAAAATCATAAAAAATTATTTTTGCAAAATTAGTGTAATTTTATAGCTACTGTCTGGACGGGAGGGTCAAAATTGGGTGTCAACAGTGATTCAACAGACGGATCCGTTACCCAGTTTTAACAAAGCTCGCTCGCAGTTGTTGCTCAAAAAAACTCGTCGTGCTAAACAGGATGAACATAATAAAAAAGCATTAGCCATCGAAATGCCTCCCCAAAATCAGCTTCCTGCCGGCAAACGCCGTCGGAAAATTTCCAACAACAGTAGGACCACGACGGCAGAGGTGGAAACCAGCAGCAGCCAGCCAGCCACTGCCCAATCCCCAGTACGGTTAGGTCGCGGTGCCTCAACAATACCAGTAGAGCGTCGTGGCGCCTCAACAGTACCAGCAGTAGTGGTTCAACCCGTATGTCCAACTGTCGCCGGGCCTCGGCCACCAATATCGGAAGAAACCCACTTTATGTAAGGCTGGGCCCAAAGAACTCGCACTCAAAGATGGCTCCTACTGATTCGGGTCAGGCTTTCAGCAGCCTAAATTTACAGCAACCGGAAAACACTTCGTACATAGACTCCGGCGCCACATATCACCGCACCCGGTCTGCAAGTAATTTTCCAAACTGTTCAGTTTAAAGTATCAATTTATTAACGTTGGCAATAGTCAATGCATTCCGATAAAGGGCTATGGTACATCCTACACACAACCTCCTCATCCACCCTTCTCCCTTAAGAATACCCTATATGCCCCACACATCATTAAGAACATATTTTTTGTCCGCAAATTTACTCATCATAACTTTGTCTCTGTTGACTTTGACCCTTTTGATTTTACTGTGAAGGATATTTATACGGGAACACCTCTTATGAGATGCAATAGCACGGGGGATCTCTATTCATTCCCATCCACCTCCGTTGCCAGATCTTGTTCTCCCGTCTCTCTAGCGGTTATATCTCCATCCACATGGCATAATAGGCTTGTTCATCCAGGAGCCCCAATTTTAAACTTTTCTTCGAGCATTAAATTTCATTCCATGCAATAATGGGAAACTAGCCCAACACTGTGTTTCTTGTTCTCTAGGCAAACATATTCGTCTTCCGTTTAAATCATCTACTAGTGTTACTTTTGCACCTTTTGATATTATACATGCCGTTTTATGGACATCTCTTATCCATAGTTCCCTCGGTCATAAATATTATCTTGTATTACTAGATGAATTTTCTCACTACATTTGAGTCTATCCTCTTAAATTCAAATCGAAAGTGTTTGCAAATTTCTTGAGTTTCACACTTTTATCCAAATACAGTTTGAAAAAGGTATAAAATCTTTTCAGTGCGATAATGGTCGTGAATTCAATAACTCTATGTTTTATCGCTTTTGTACAAACAATGGCATGGTTTTTCATTTCTTCTTCCCTCACACTTCCCCACAAAATGGTAAAGCTGAACGAATCATTCACACAATTAACAATATGATTCGCACTCTATTGATTCATGTCTCCCTCCCTCCGTCCTTCTGGGTATATACTGCTAAAATGTCAGAATACAATCTAAATATTCTTCTAACTAGAACCCTTCACAATATAACCCCTACCGAAATCCTCTATCGCAAAGTCCCTTCTTACAATCATTTACGGATATTCGATTGTCTATGTTATCCTAACATTGCCTCTACTGCCCCTCACAAACTAACTCCCCGGACCACTACATGTGTCTACCTAGGCTTTCTGTCGAACCATAGGGGTTATCTCTGCTATGACTTGTCCACTCATCAAATACACATTTCATGTCACGTCATATTCGACAAGGCCATATTCCCATTTTCGAATCCTTAGAAATTCCAAAAAATGGATTACTCATTTCTTGACGAGCCTGTCATCTCTCGCATAATTCTCAGTCAACTCTAGTCACCACCATCGTCAATGTCGCAACCCATCGATGAGGCGTCGTGGCGCCACCCTTCCAGTGACCAAACTGATTTCCCATCGTCGTCAGCGTCGCGATGCCTCAGCTCCAGTAGCCAAAGTCCTTCCACACCGTCGTCAGCGTCGCGACCCATCGATGAGGAGCCGCGGTGCCTCATCTCCAGTAGTCACCGGACCTCGAGCGCCGCGGCCCTAGATCGCGGTGCCGCTACGCCTCGGACAGATTTTTCACCACCCTCTCCATATCCGACCATACCCTCTGTCTCGAATCCTGCCACTCAGCCACTACAGCCACCCAATGTCCCCACTCACCAAATGGAAACTAGTTCCAAACACGGGATTTTCAAACCCAAAGTTCAGTTTAACTTGTCTGTCCAAACCATCTCTCCAATTCCCAAAAACCCCAAATTGGCCAAACAAGACCCGAATTGAAATGCGACTATGTATGAAGAATTTAATGTTTTAACTAAGCAGCACACGTAGGATCTAGTACCTAGACCTGAGGGGGTGAATGTGATCCGTTATATGTGGCTTTTTCGTCACAAATTCAGAGATAGTGGAGATCTTGAGAGGTATAAGGCACGATTTGTGGCTAATGACACAAACCAGCAGGAGGGCATTGATTGTGGTGAGAGATTCAGACTGGTTGTCAAACCGACTACCATTCGCACTGTTCTGAGCATAAACATGAGTAAATACTAGCCGATACATCAACTTGATGTGAAAAATACATTTTTACATGGGGAGCTGAAAGAAACAATCTACATGTATCAGTCGCTTGGGTTCGTCCATTATGATGTCCCTCACTATGTGTGTCATCTCAGTAAGTCACTCTATGGCTTGAAACAACCCCCCCCCCCCCCCCCATGCGTGGTATGATCGTTTTGTCAGATATATTATGCAGATTGAGTTTGTATGTAGCAGAAGTGATAATTCTCTGTTCATTTTTCATCGAGGTAGTAGCATTGCTTACTTACTACTGTATGTGGATGACATTGTTCTTACTGCCTCATCCGATGGGTTGAAAAATGAGATTATTGCTTTACTTAAGACCAAATTTGCAATGACTGATTTAGGCAAGCTGAGTCACTTCTTGGGGATATCAGTGACTAAGTCTGTCAACCACATGTTCTTGAGTCAGCGTAAGTACGCAGAGGAGATTGTGTACAGGGCTAAGATGGCGAATTGCAAAATCATGTCTACTCTAGTTGATTCAAAATCCAAACTCTGCGCTATGGATGGCCTCACATTTACCAGACCAGATATTGCTTATGTTGTTCAGCAGGTATGCCTATTTATGTATGCCCCCAGAGAGTCTCATTTTTCTGCCCTTAAGCGTATCAATTGATATATTATGGACACACTTGATCATGGTTTGCACATATATCCATCTGCGCCAAACAGTTTTCTCTCTTATACGGATGCAGATTGGGCAGGGTGTCCGGACATACGACGCTCCACCTCCGGATTTTGTGTATTTTTAGGGGGTAATCTGGTTTCATGTTCTGCCAAGCGACAGGCCACCCTATCTCGTTCCAGTGCCAAGGCTGAGTACAAAGGCGTTGCAAATGT
Organism: Przewalskia tangutica; assembly: GCA_029844215.1. NCBI lineage: Eukaryota > Viridiplantae > Streptophyta > Magnoliopsida > Solanales > Solanaceae > Przewalskia > Przewalskia tangutica. Next base: position 35,887,448 of record CM056731.1, on the reverse strand, counting down.
GGTAGCTGAGATTTATTGGCTCAAAAATTTAATGTTAGAGCTTCAGTGTCCTTTGCGTCAGACATCTATTGTGTACTGTGATAACATCTCTGCGATCTATCTTTATCGCAACCCGGTTCAACATCAGCGAACCAAACACATTGAGATGGACATACATTTCGTTCGTGAGAAGGTTGCGCTAGGACATGTCAGAGTATTACATGTTCCCTCATCATATCAGTATGCAGACATATTCACCAAAGGACTTCCCCGACAATTATTTCTTGACTTCAGATCCAGTCTTAGCGTCCGACCTCCTCCCGCTCCGACTAAGGGGGTGTATACACGTGTATAGTGCAATACAAAATTCTACTCATAATTAGAATATATTCCATATATTGTGTAAATATAATTATGGTAAGACTAGGATTCCTCTTGTAATTAGGACTAGGATTCCTATTGTATAATGGATAAATATTGTACACAATATATATTGATATTAATGAGAAATACTCTTCAAGGGAGATTAATATCATCTTACAACATAACTAGTGGTAGAATAGTACACTGTCACGGTTCAGACCAGGGTAAAAAACCCAGATGGTGCATTTAATTTTCTCTTTAAAGCAATTTGTTGTAGTGTTTATGTATTATTTCCATTTATAAAATATTGTATATTTTCGTGTATAACATTCTATGATTATTTTTTTAGAATATATATCTATAAATTATACACTTTCATACACCTATATACATGATGTGTCTATTATTTTTGTATATAAGTGTATAATATTGTATAAAACTGTTTTTGGGTTATATTTTTACCATGTAAGTTTTGAATTATATTTTTACAATGTAAGTCACTCAAGTATATATTTAGGAAATTTCCCCTACGTTTTCTTTTTGTTGTTCAGACATATTTAGTCTTCTTTTATTCTTAAGCAAAAATCAAACATAAAGGCATAGTGTTTGCATCCTTGTCTCCAACTCAATTTTAAGATAATTATCTAAGGGCTCGTTTTAAAAAAAAATACAATATGTGAATATGACAAATATGCCCTTAATTAGTAATACACTCCTTTGTTTAATTAATTTTATAAACATTAAAAAGAATTCCTTTAAAATGAAAGCTAATTATCTTTTAGTTAAAAGTTTAATGCAAAAAGGTCCACGCAGCACTACATGCTCGTCATTATAGCGTCCATTCTTCTTTCCAAAGGAGAAAGAACCCAAAAATATGATCATTTGGCAATACGATTTATGGTCCTTCCAAATCGTATGAAATACTTACTACAAATAAAGAGCAAATAATCAAGAAACTTAAACTCGTTAGCGTTCATTTCCTCTAGGGTCATTGAACTAGTTGAATGGAATTCCTTCCCACGCGTACAACATATATGCTTCGATTGGAACTGGAAGTTTCAGAACAGGTGGCTGGTATACCACAATAATCAAACTTCCTTTTATTTTATTTATTCGGATCGGACACATTATTGGATATATAAAATGGCTTATTTAATATCACGCAGATCTTTATAGAAATTCATCAAAGTCTTGATGCACGTGGAATACGTAGGTTATGCTTGTACTACAGTTAATTCAGCGGCATTGGATTGGATAATCTGCTTTGGGTATCCTCCTCCTTCTTCCCATATTTGAGGAATGGCTTCTCTTATGTTGTGTATGCTCCTCAAGGCATGATCTGCCCCTGCCACCATTGTTGAGGTACCCACCTGCACCAACATGTCAATACATCATTTTATGTTACTTACTGATGGAATAACATTTTAATATTAAATATATTATTCATTTTTCATATATGTTAGCAGCCATGAAAGCTAGTAAATGGCCATAACTCTCACAAGTAGTGATGTAGAATATATTATTCACCAACACTTACCTCACATATGTTTCCTAAATATAAAAGAGTTGGATATATATACTAGTGTGTATAATGGAAAAACTAGATGACCAACAGAAATTAGGAGGAGGAGCTTACAATAACCGTATGCAGTCCAGCTTCCTTACCGCTTGCTATGTTCCGAGCGCTGTCATCGAAAAACATCTGAAAGGGGAGAGGATATATCAGGAAGAAATTGATATGCATGTCTCAACCATACAACTAAGCCACAAATTCCATTAAGGAAATTCAATATTTTTCAATTTAGGGTGCATTCGGAAAAATGATTTCCAAATTTTTCATATTCGTTTGGTCAAAAAAATTATTTTATTTAAAAAAAAAATAAGTTCCGGAAAATAAATTTTCTAATAAAAATAGGAAAAACAAGTCTTACAAGTGATATTCAATCAACTACCTCACCACCCACTACCCACCTCCCAACCAACTCCCACCACCCTATGCCCACCTCCCTCCCCAAAAAATAATTTTTTTTGGTTTTCTACACTGTCCGACCCTTGCCAACCCCGTCCCCGCCTTACCTCCGCCCCAAATTGTTTTTTTTTTTAAGTTTTAATTTTTTTTTGGTTTTCAACCCCCACCCTAACTTTATTTTTTATTTTTTAAAGAAGTTCTAATTTTTAAGTGCCTATGAAGGTGGTGGGTGAGGTGGGTAGTGGGTGGAGTGGGGTGGGTCTGGGTGTAAGGTGGTGGGGTTGCATGGGACTTGGTGAGTATTTACAGAAAAATATTTTTACTAATCAATCGAACATAAGAAAATTTAATAAGAAATTCACATGTTTTTTTCATTAATCAAACGAACATGAGAAAATAAGTATAAATTCACTTATTTTCCAAGAATTCATTTTTTCAAGAAAATATTTTTTTCCATACCGAACACACCCTTAATTACATGTATAATATACCTTTGTTCCACTTTGACATTATTACTATTTAATTTGAAGAGTCAATAAAAAATTGATCATGTTTCTTTAGATACTTCTTTAAATTATTAACTAGTGAACTTATTATACTTTTATGTAATTTTTAAATATGTGAATCTTATTTAAAAATAAATTTGAAGATTTCAAATCACGACAAAAATTAGTTCATTTGATCCTCGTACTTCGAACCGTGTTACATAAAGTAAAACGGTGGAGTAATATTTAACCTATATACACAAATTCAATTTTAGATATTTTAGTAGGCTCACATAGAAGCTAAGGTAATTAATAAGTAGAGAGATGAGAAGAGTATATTACGTACAGTTTTGTGTGGATCAAGGTTTGCAGTCCGAATAGCAGCCTCCATTGCTTTCACCGAAGGCTTGCATAAAATACTACGACTAGCAGCCTCATCAGTATCTTCTAAGGGAGGATTGAGAGTTTCGAAGCATATAATACCTTCAAAACAATCTCCGAGCCCCAACTTACTCAGTACTCGAATGGCATGCGCCTTATCCCCGTTTGTGAATATCTGTACTCGGCCCACCAAACACCAATCAATTATAAGTGATAATTTTTTTATTTCTCTTAAATTGCTATCACCTTTATAATTATAGACTATAGAGGAGCTAGCAATGGAGAAGCTAGAAATTTCGCTAAAAGTGTTAAAAGATATATTTAAGAATTAGGATTACTTACTATTTTGCGCTGTGGCATGGAAAGGAGGAGGTTCCTCAGCAGTGGATCAGGTTTTAGCACCTCGTATGGCAATCTCCCATGCACAAATTCATGAAACTTGTCGTTGTCAAATTCGTACCCAAGCTCCTGTTACCATGGGTGAAAGTAAGTAACTTGTAGTTTATGCTATATATATACACTGTATATTGTCTAATCGGGCACGAAGATTAAAAAAGAAAAATTAGTGGTCTTAAATGTAAGATTTTGAAATAATTTTCCTTAGAGATTTCTTTTCTTAATCACAATATATATAGTTGTACAAAGGTGATTCTTAATACAGTAAGAATCCTAAGTTACCTTAAATACATGATACTAATAAATATAATATATACTGTGAATATTTGAAGAATATTCGATAATACACCCCCTCAGACGGAGCGGGAGGAGGCCGAATGTTCAGGCTGGATCTGAAGTCTGTGAACAGTTGTCTAGGTAGTCCCTTTGTGAAGATGTCTGCATACTGATAGGAGGAGGGTACATGTAGAATTTTGACAAGACCACGTGCGACCTTCTTACGAACAAAATGAATATACATCTCAATATGTTTGGTCCGCTGATACTGGACCGAATTATGAGACATATAAATGGCAGATATGATATCACAATAGACTATAGATGCCTTACGCAATGGACAATCGATCCGAGCTCGAGAAGATTAGAGCCAGCGGATCTCAGCAACTACATTAGCAACACCCCTATACTCTGCTTCGACACTGGAGCAGGATAACGTGGCTTGTCGCTTGGCAGACCAAGAGATAAGATTATCCCCTAAGAACACACAATAGCCTGAAGTAGAGCGGCGCGTGTCCGGGTACCCTGCCCAATCAGCATATGTGTACGAGAGCAGCCTGTTCGGAGCAGAGGGGTAAAGATGCAATCTATAGTCAGGAGTGCCATTAATGTATCTGATAATACGCTTAAGAGCAGCAAAATGGGGTTTCCTCGGAGCATGCATGAACATGCACACCTACTGAACGACATATGCAATGTCGGGCCTGGTAAATGTGAGGCATTGAAGAGCACCTGCAAGACTTCGATAGAGAGTAGGATCAGACACTGGATCACCTCAGAAGCACTGAGCTTGGATTTCGAATCAACATGAGTAGGCATAGCCTTGCAATTCGACATCTTAGCTCTGAACACAATTTCTTCTGCATACTTACGCTGACTCAGGAACATAGTATCTGCAGATCTAGTAACTGATATACCCAAGAAGTAACTCAGTTTGCCCAAATCAGTCATAGCAAATTCAGTTTTGAGAAGAGCAATAATGTCATTTTTCAACTTGTCAGATGAGGCAGTGAGAATAATGTCATCAACATATAATAACAAGTAAGCAATGTCACTACCATGATGAAAAATGAACAGGGAAGTGTCACACATGCTGCAACTAAACCCAATCTGTATAATGTACCTGGCAAAACGGTCATACCAAGTACGAGGTGCCTGTTTTAGACCATAGAGCGACTTCCTGAGACGACAAACATACTAAACAACAGGATGAACAAAACCAGGTGGCTGATGCATGCACACAGTTTCTTACAAATCCCCATGAAGAAATGCGTTCTTGACATCCAGCTGATGAATCGACCATTTTTTACCCATAGCAATACTAAGAACAGTACGAATCGTAGCTGGTTTAACAATCGGGCTAAAAGTATTACCACAATCAATGCCCTCCTGCTGTTTAGTGCCATTTGCCACAAGTCTAGCCTTGTAGCACTCCAAAACACCACTATCTCTAAATTTGTGACGAAAAAGCCCCAAGCATCTTATCACATTCACCCTCTCTGGTCAAGGAACAAGATCCCAAGTATGCTGCTTAGTTAAAGCATTATATTCCTTAGACATAGCCGCATTCCAATTAGGGTCAAGTTTGGCCAATTTGGGGTTCTTTGGAAGTGGAGAAATGGTTTGGACAGACAGGTTAAACTGGACTTTTGGTTTGAAATCACGTGTTTGGCACGAGTTTCCATTTGGTGACCGGGGACAGTGGGTGATGGCATTGATGAAGTGGCTGGATTCGAGAGGACTGACTCACTAGAAGGGAAGCACCGCGGTGTATCCCCGAGGGACCGTGGTGCTAAAGGGGAGGCAGAGACAGTTTGCTCACTGGAAGTATGGCACTGCGGTTCATCCTCGAGGGACGCGATGCTAAAGGTGAGACAGAAGTAGAGACCTCACTGGAAGGAAGGCACCGCGGTGCATCCCCTAGGGACCGCGGTGCTCAAGGCGAGGCAGAAACAGAGACCTCACTGGAATGCTGGAACTGCGGTGCATCCCCTAGGGACCGAGGTGCCGAAGGCGAAATGTTAGTGAGCTGACTCAGAATATTGGGAGATATGACCGGTTCATCAAGAAATGAGTAGTCTGATTTTCAGTATTTCTGAGGGTTCGAAAACGGAAATATCATCTCATCGAACGTGACATTACGAGAGATGTGAATTTGACGAGTGGACAAGTCATAGCACAGATAGCACCTATGATTGGGTGAAAAGTCGAGGAACACACAAGGTGTAGTTCGAGGATCCAACTTATGAGGGACGGTGGAGGTAAGATTGGGATAGCACAAACAGCCAAAGATCCGTAGGTGTTCATAAGATGGGGTCCTACGATATAGAATATATGTGGGGGTCTTTTTTTGGAGGAGGGTGCTAGTAGGTAAAATGTTTAGGAGATATTCTACCATTTTGACAGCATAGACCCAGAAAGATGATGGCAGACAGACATGAAAGAGGAGGGTACGAACCATGTTATTAATAGTACGAATAATTCATTAAACTTTACCATTTTGAGGTGAGGTGTGAGGACAAGATAAGCGGAACACCATGCCTTGTTGGGAGAAAAAATTATGGAAAGCCGAATTATTAAATTCACGTCCGTTATCACTTTGAAAGGATTTTATAGATTTTTCAAACTGAGTTTTTATATATCGGTGAAACTCAAGAAATTTAGCAAAAACTTCAGATTTGAATTTGAGTGGATAAATTCATAAAAATGTGAAAAATCATCTAATAAAACAAGATAGAATTTGTGACCTAGAGAGGTAACAACAGGAGAGGTCCACAAGTCAGCATGAACAATATCAAATGGTGAAACTGTAATACTCATTAAAGACATAAAAGGAAGACGAGTATGCTTGCCAAGCGGGCAAGAAAACAGTTTTGGACAAGTTTTCCATTATTACATTTAATACGCTGATTGTTTCTAAGAAAAGAAAAAACATGATCTCCTGGATGTCCGAGCCTATTGTTCCAGGTTGATGGAGACAATGCAGCAAGGGAGACTGATTGTTGAGTTCTGACAGCGGAAGTGTTTGTGAAATAGTAGAGGTCTCTCACACTATTGTAGCGCGTAAGAATTCTCCCCATATTGAGATCCTTCACAGAGAAACCAAAAGGGTCAAAATCTACAGACACCCAATTATTTCGAGTAAATTTCCTAACAGAGATCAACTTTTTAATAATTTGAGGGGCGTAGAGGACATGGTTGAGTAAGGAGGGTGGATGGGGATTTTTAATTTGTGTATTGCCATAAATTGCAATTGGAATGCGGTGACCATTGCCAACAGTGATGTATTGAGGATACTTTAACTGAAGCAGTTGAGAAAAATTACCTGAAGAGTTGGTTAGGTGTGATGTGGCTCTAGAGTCCATATACCAATTATTGTCAGGCGGTTGCAGAGTGAGAGTGTTGAAAGCTTGACCCAAATCAGTAGGATGCATCTGCTGGGCTACAGGAAACTGTTGGGCTGACATCAGATGGGCTTGTTGAGGAGATGGGCCTGTTGGTGCTGGACCGAGGACACTGGGCCGCCACAACTGCTGAATCAGGCCCGGTTGCGGGGTCAGCCACCATCGCTGCCGTTGATTGGTCGCCATCTGGCGGAGCGGCGACCGCCGCTTGGGCATTCGGCCACCTTGGCGATGGCGTGGCGATCGCTTCTTTGTGCTTTTTCTTTGCCTCGGCCCTTTCCCTTGTTTCCTTGTCCCCGAACTCTGCTGCCTCTGCCTCCACCGCGGTTCTGCTGCTGGTGGTGGTCCAGCGGTGGTCGGTGACTGCAAGTTTTCAACGGCTAATGTTTTTTTATTGTGCTCATCCTGTTTAGCACGCCATATTTCTTCCAACAATTGTGAACGCGTCTTGTTGAAAGATAGAAGTGGATCAGCCTGTTGAATCATTGCTGCAAGAGTATCATATTCCCCCTTCGGTAATCCTGCAACGAGTTATAGTACCATCTTAGTTTCAGACACAGAATTCCCAACATGAGAAAGTTGGTCAGCAACAAGTTTCAGTTGTTTGCAGTATTCAGTCATGTTGTTGAAATTCTCAAGGCGTGTGTTATTGAACTGCTCCTCTAAATACACAGCCCTAGTAGTTTTATTATCCTAAAATATTTCTTCCAGGTGTACCCAAAGTTCACGTGTCGAAGCACCTGTTTTCAGGATAGTACACAACAAATCCTTTGAGATGGTACCATAGATCCATTGTTTGACAATAGCGTCAAGGCGGCGCCATGTTGAATTTTCAATGTCAGAGGGGCGAGGGATTGACTCATCAATATGGTCGAGCACGTTGTACGCACAAGCATGAATATAGAATAGTTCTACCCACATAGAATATTGACAGTCTTCTTCTTCAAGAATAAGAATTCTTGATGTTTGTGACAGCAAACGCCGAATGAAAAGAAGACTTTAAAGAAGGGATGGGGTGTCAATTAATTCGGAGGTAGAACCAGTGGTTTTAGGGGAGGTAGTAGGAGACATAGTAGCCACATGATTTAGAAAAACAGTGGGAAGGCACCGCGACCGATAGGAAAGAGAGGCTCTGATACCACGTAAGACTTTGGAATAATTTCCTTTAGGGATTTCTTTCATTAATCACAATATATATAGTTGTACAAAGATGATTCCTAATACAGTAAGAATCCTAAGTTACCTTAAATACATGATACTAATAAATATAATATATACTGTAAATATTTAAAGAATATTCGTTAATATTAAATATGCAGTCATGGTGCATTTGTATGACCATAAAATCATGTGGACAAATGATAAGTTAATCCATTAATTTAAAGGCAAGATTTTTCAAATACAGAAATGTTTCATTTATAGAGCGAAAATAGGAGTAGTATATAATTTACCTTCAAGCCTGCCATTGTTGTGCCGTACTCCCTATATAGTTCCAAGCACATCTTTGGCACTTCAGTTTCTTCGATATTCAAGTAATGCAACATATACTCTAGAATGGAATATGTTAATTACTTTGCCAACAATTATTATAATTCCTTGATCATGAAATTTTGTTGGTTATTTACTTGACATGACAATATAAACTGTAGTACCTTCTATATTTTTGCGACAAGCTAGGTTGACACCTGAGCTAAGAGGATACAAAGTGTCATCCATATCTGGGGAAAACATATTACATTTTAGCTAAGAAAATCATTCTTCAGCGATAATGAAGGATAATAAACGAAGAAATGAAATCTATACAGTTGTCTTTTAAGTTGCATAAATGCAACATATATACATTAATGTAACCAAATAATAGCTTGACAAATTAAACATACCAAACAGCATGCACTCGTACTTAAGACTGTCAGACCTTGCTACGGTTTCCATTCTCAACAGTAGACTAACTAGCTTTTACCTGCACAAATATTTTCAGTCGTCAGCCTGATCACATATTTAAACTGAAATCGTATAATGTCTCTTAATTAAGAAATTTATGCTTTACTTGAAACCTTTTCCTATAGTTAGGACGGAGAATAAGGATAATCAAACGTATATGTTAAAGTATATATGGGCTTAGCCGTGTGAGCCCATCAGCCGTGGGGTCTTTCCCCTTTTTTATTGTATATTTGATAAATATTAGATTTAGGTTTGTACCTAAATTATTAGTGTAATATTACCATAATTGTAAAGTTAGTATTCTTATAGAATAAAGATTTCTAGGTAGAATAGGAAGAGGATATTCCTTGTAACTTGTATATATATGTCTTTCATTAATAAGAATAATCAAGGGATTATTTCTTACATTCTTTTATGGTCAAGAGTCTATGTTCTCTTTACTCTGCTTCCGCTCCTCAAAATTTCTTCATTCTTTCTCGAAATTTTGCCCTAAAATTCTCGATTTTTGTGTGTGTTTCTTCTTTCACAAAAATCGAGTTTCTTCTCTTCCAAAAACCTTTCTCACAAATTCCCTTCTCTGAATCTCGCTGTTCTATTCCCTATGGCTGATAAGAACACTTTTCACCCTGCCCTCACAATTTCTAATATCAAAAACATTCTTCCTATCGTTCTTGACCTAGAAAACGTTCAATATGGGACATGGACGAAATTATTCAAGATTCATGCTAAAGCACATAAAGTTCTTTACCACATCATCCCTCCTCCTCCTTCAAAGGAGGGTGATAAGGTGTCTACATCTAATGTGCTCACTCAAGAAGCAGACCCAGAATTATGGGACATGCTTGATTCCAAGGTTCTTCAGTGGATTTATGCCACTATCTCCTTGGATCTCTTACAGACGATTATGGAACCCAACTCTACATGAAGGCGTGGAACCGTTTGTGTGACATATTTCAAGATAACAGTCATTATCGAATTGTTATTCTTGAGCATAAATTTTTGCAAGTGGCTATGGTAAATTTTCCCAACGTCTCTTCTTATTGCCAACGCCTCAAGGACTTGGCGGATCAACTTCGCAACGTGGGTTCTCCTGTTTCTAACAGTCGTCTGCTTCTTCAGATGGTTGCAGGTCTGTCAAAGGCTTATAATGGTGTTGCTTCAGTTATTCGACAGAGTAGCACCTTGCCAGAGTTCTATCAGGCTCGTTCCATGCTTACATTGGAAGAAGCTGGCTTGGCTAAGAAAGCAGCGATTGGGAGTAGTCATGTCGGTAGGGTGACTGCTTTCAATTTTTCTCCTTCCAATCCAGCCATTGTGACCCAAAGTCACAACAATGGAGGTGGTAAGAAAGGCCAGAATAAGAAGAATAATGACAAGAATCGTGGCGGCAACAACGATCCGTGAGCCCACAGTGGGCCCCGATGGCGGTGGGTCCCAAAGACTCACACAGATCTCAACCTTACACGCGCCTTCACCTTACGTCGCGGCGCCTCGAGATCCGTCGATACTCGCCCTTTTCTCCCCACCACTCGGGTTCGACTCAACAGACATGGCGATCTCAACAGTCTAGTATACTTGGGCCTCACCCCCATCAGGCTCACCACGCAGTGGGACATACTCAGACAGACATTGAAGCAGCGATGCACACACTTAGCTTGACTAAACCGGACCCTAATTGGTACATGGACACCGGCGCCACTACCCATATGACATCCGGTCAAGGTACTCTCTCGTCTTATTCCAATTTGAGCACTAATCGTGGTATAACTGTTGGTAATGGCAGTTCTATTCCAATTAAGGGTTATGGTCATAAAACTTTATCCCCTCCTCATCCACCACTTGTCCTGAAAAATATCCTTCATGCCCCAAAATTAATTAAAAATTTGGTATTTGTCCGTAAATTCACAACTGATAACTGGGTTTCTATTAATTTTGATCCATTTGGATTTTCTGTGAAGGTTTTCAAGACGGGGAGTCATCTCATGAGGTGTAACAGTGGGGGGACCTCTATCCAATCACACCAAGTCTCAACATCTCGCGTCAAGCTATGCCATCCATCTCTGCAGCTCTTGCTCCTTCCTTGTGGCATGCTCGTCTAGGTCATCCGGGGTCGTCTATTTATCTTCTTTAGATAGACAAAAGTTTATTTCTTGTAAGGGTACGCGTAATACTCCACTTTATCAATCATGTGCTTTGGGAAAGATTATTAAATTACCATTTGTAGCTTCGAATTCTAATACTTCAATGCCATTTGAAATTATTCATAGTGATTTATGGACATCTCCGGTTCTCAGTTCTATGGGTCATCGTTATTATGTTTTATTCTTAGATGACTATTCTAAATATTTATGGACGTTTTCAAGTGCGAAAAAATCTCAAGTTTTTTCCATTTTCATAAAATTTAGAGCTTTCATAAGAGCACAATTCGAACGAAAAATCAAAAACATCCAATGTGATAATGGCAAAGAGTATGATAATGGAGAATTTAGGGAGTTTTGTGCTCAAAATGGGATAAATTTTTATTTTTCTTGTCCTCATACGTCTTCACGAAATGGGAAAGTTGAGCGAAAAATTCGTACCATTAATAATATTGTCCACACTTTATTGGTTCATTCTTCCGTTTCTCCATTATTTTGGAATCATGCACTACAAATGGATACCGAGCTCCTCAATATTCTTCCCTCTAAAGGTTTGACATATTCATCCCCTCTAAAAGTGTTATACAATAAGACTCTGTCATACACTCATCTTAGGGTCTTCAGATGCTTATGTTATCCACTGTTTTCATCCACTATAATCAACAAACTTCATACACGTTCTACTCCTTATGTATTTTTGGGTTTTCCGTCAAATCACTGTGGTTATAAATGTCTTGATTTGTCCTCTAAACGAATCATCATTAGTCATCATGTTCTCTTTGATGAATCCCAATTTCCCTTCTCTAAAGTAGAAAAATCCGTGTCTAGCTCTTATGATTTTCTGGATAATGTTATCTCCCCCTATGTTCTCCGACATTTTTTAGGTTTGTCAGAAAATACGCAGGTTCCCCAAAACCCGTCCACAGCGCTGCGGCGCCAAAACTCCTGCGACCTTCCCAGTTCTTCTGGCGCCGCGGCCCTCGCCCCTATCACCGCGACGCCCTCGACGATAATTCCTGGAGTTTTCAAAAATTCCCAATATTCACCCAATCCATCCCAGAGTCATGGTCTAGTCACTCGTAGTCAACGGGGTATTTTTAAACCAAAAAGAATTCTTTCCTACATGGTGATCTTCAGGAGACAGTGTATATACATCAGCCTTTGGAGTTTAGGGATACTAGATATCCTCATCATGTCTGTTTATTGAAGAAGTCTTTGTGTGGACTTAAGAAGTCTCCACGAGCTTGGTATAAGAGGTTTGCTGATTTTGTTTCGATTATGGATTTTTCTCACAGCAGGTCTGATAATTCATTATTCATATATCGTCGGGGTTCGTCCATTGCTTATATACTACTATATGTTGATGATATTATCTTGATTGCCTCTTCTGATGCCTTGTGCAAGTCCATTATGACGATGCTCAGTGCTGAGTTTGCTATGAAGGACTTGGGCCCATTGAGTTACTTTTTGGGGATTGATGTAACTAGGCATGTAGGTGGATTGTTCTTGTCACAGAGAAAGTATGCAGCAGAGATCATTAAGAGGGTTGGGATGTCTTCCTGTAAGTCCACTTCTACTCCAGTTGATACTAAACCCAAGTTGGGTGCTGCAGCTGGCTCTCCATATGAGGATCTGACCCGTTATCGCAGTCTTGCAGACGCCCTTCAGTATCTGACGTTCACGCGACCTGATATTACATATGTCGTACAGCATGTGTGTTTGTTTATGCATGATCCTAGAGTGGAACATATGAATGCGCTCAAACGCATTCTTAGGTACATTCAGGGTACACTTGAGTATGGTTTGCATTTGTATCCATCGTCGACGTCTACACTTGTCTCCTACACAGATGCTGATTGGGGTGGTTGTCCTGACACCATACGGTCTACGGCTATTGCATGTTTTTAGGTAATAACTTGGTCTCATGGTCTGTCAAGCGTCAATCCACGCTTTCACGTTCAAGTGCAGAGGCCGAGTATAGAGGGGTAGCCAATGTGGTTTCTAAGTCTTGTTGGTTACGAAATATACTGTTAGAGCTTCATTGTCCTATTGAGAAGGCTACATTGGTGTATTGTGACAATATAAGTGTCATCTACCTTTCTGGTAATCTAGTTCAGCACCAACGTACTAAACACATAGAGATGGATATTCATTTTGTTCGAGAGAAGGTAGCTAAAGGACAAGTACGCGTCTGTCATGTTCCTTCAAGATATCAAATTGCAGACATCTTTACAAAGGGTCTTCCCTCGGTCCTTTTTGAAGATTTAAGAGACAGTCTCAGCGTACGAAGAATGTCCGCTATGACTGCGGGGATGTGTTAAAGTATATATGGGCTTAGTCATGTGAGCCCATCAGCCGTGGGGTCCTTCCCCTTTTCCATTGTATATTTGGTAAATATTAGACTTAGGTTTGTACCTAAATTAGTAGTGTAATATTACCATAATTATAAAATTAATATTCTTATAGAATAGGGATTCCTAGGTAGAATAAGAAAAGAATCTTCCTTGTAACTTGTATATATATGCTTACATTCTTTCGGTATATTCCAAATAACTTAGTGTTGGTTAAGTTTTTAAATTCCGATATATATGACTAGGTCATGTTTAAGTCTAGCTATGCAATTTCCCTAAAAAGTATTGTATTAGTACTTACAATTTTATATCACTCAGTTTTGTGACGCAGTCCAAAGATGTGCCTTTTGGACAAAAGTACGTGTATGATGGACAATGCTTTCATAGGCAATTTAACAAAGAAATTTTAGTTAAAAGAAATGCAGAGATCAGAATAACATTTAACAATGCAATATTGCCAATCCAAAAGTGCCGGTCGGTAAGAAATAAAGAGTTTGAGGAAGAAGCTACTATATATCACTAAGAATTGTTAAAATAAACCTTCAATACACGAACATATACTTGTCAGTGGCGGATCCAGACAATAAAATCTAATGGTGCAAACATACGAAGTAATAATTTTTTGCGTAGAAAAAAAAATATTTGCAAGGCAATGTACGAAAAACGTTGTTTTGTAAAATTCTGATAGTGCGGTTGTGTAAATCCGTCACTAATACTTGCTGAAACAAAAAAGAATAAAGGGTAAAAATTTAATTACGTCACCTAGGTCCCCGGCTTTGATTGCTTGGCCGGGATAGAACTAGCGCTTAGTAAGCGGCGGTAGCCAAACCCGCCACCTCATGTGCCAAAGTCAAACGGTTGTTCTTCCTTCTCCGCTCCTTCTTTTTCTACATATGCTAGGCGGGTTTGCCCCCACGTTCAATTATTTATTAATGCGTTCCCACCTGCATGCCTAACCGCTCCACAATAACTATATATAAATCTAGTCCGCTTATAGAATAGTAACTAAATACTCACAAGAAATCGTGGAATTTAGTAAGTGCGTAGTGATAAATGCTAAACTACTTTTTTATAGGTTCACCATTTTCCATCGTATTTTATAGACATGTGCATATTTTTTTTTATAGATTGTTCAAGAAAACTTAAAGGAAAAGGAAACAAAAGATGTTTGGTAATACAAAGTGGGTTAGTTAAGTTGAGAGATCAAAATACGTCACCCCGGAGAGTCCTGGACATAAATATATTAGTACTAGCTGTTGAAAATATAATCAAATATTAAAAATGTACTTTCTCTAACAGCTTAAGTTTTTAGATGAGATGGTTACACACTTCAACATGGTATCAGAGCAGGCCAAAGGTACTGGGATCGAATCTCATCGCCACTCATTATCAAAAAGAAATTTCCACGTGCTTGGATGATGAAAAAAAATCAAGTCAGCATGTGAGGGGGCGTGTTGAGAATATAATCAAATATTAAAAGTGTACTCTCTCTAACCGCTTAAACTTTTAGATGAGATGGTTACACACATAATACTAGCAAATCAAGAAAAATTAGTAAGTGTGCATAATTTCAAAACAACTTTTTATAGGTTCACTCTTTTACATGTTTTATAAACCATGTGCATATTATGCACTAGTTTTTTTCTATATATTGTTCAAGAAAAAAGTAACAAAAGATGTTCCATAATACAAAGTGGGTTAGTTAAGTGGAGAAATCAAAGTACGTCACCCTGGAGAGGTCCTGGACAAGTGGACATAAATATTATAGTAACGAATCAAGAAAAAGTAACCGTCCATTACAAAAGTGATAAAGCACAATACAAACTAAAGTAATAATGTAAACGAACGCTAAACAGCAATGAATTATTTCTCTACATGAAAGTATAGAATTAAAAATAAAACTTTAATAATAATGAATATATTATTACTAAAAAATATAAATGACAACAAAAAATTAATATATTATTGCTAAAAATATAAATGGCAATAAAAAAAACTTGTTATTGCGAAAACTTTTCGCATGAAAGATTATTACAATAATATGCAATAACTTTGTTATTGCGAAAAATACTTTGTTAACAACATCCAACATATAACAACAACAAAATTGTTGACAAATGTTTTTCTTCTTACAGTGACATAGAAGTATCCTATTAACTATTAACCTTTTCTTAAGTTTTAACAAATATAGAATGACACTCCATGGTGGTCCGGCCGAGCTAAGATTTCAGAAATAAACACATGAAGAAGTCAAGACGCCGATTTAAGATATAATACCTAAGATAAAATTGATCTATCTATATAATATAATCTTTCCGACAAAGCAGTATCAATTGACTCCCCTCGAACAAGGGTAGTTCCACCACTGATCAACGGTACCCTAGTTTGTTACTCGTTTGTTTCTATTTTATGTGGTCCTGTTTTTTTATATGTTCCAAAAAGAATGACATGTTGACATATTCCAAAATAATTTAATATTAAACTCTCAATATTATTAGCGATATAATTCTATGAGCACAAAAATATCATGTCTGGCTTAAAGAAACAAGCTCTAAAAGTATTCATTTCTTCCTTATAATTAAACCATGAGCCACTCAAATAGTACAAACATAAAATGATACTACGAAAGAAGTGTTTGCCAAAGAAAATGCAAGCTAAATATAAGCTGTGAGCTTTGATTTAATTACCTGGCTGATGAAAATCTTGAAGGAAAGAAGCTAGCTCGACAGAACAGAAATTACGTATGATGCAGGGATATAATTGCCTTGATTGAATGATGACTATTTGATGGAGAATTGAAGCTAATTTATAGTAGATCGTTATTTAATTTTATGAAGATGGGGGTACCTAACTCCCTACGTAGGAATAATTAGAATGGGGAATATTAGGTAAACCCCCACTAGTGTGCCACTCGAACTTCTTTGTAGCCTTTTTTTCTCCACTCCCACAAAGATCACTAATGGCAGATGCACACAAGTGAGAAATGGTCACAAGTTCAAACCCCACAGAATACCGCCGCTCTTCGCCTGTGAGCTCACACCCTGGTTTGCTGTGGTTTAACCTACCGACCTTGTTTGCGCTTATCATACAACTGCAAGACTGAAAGAAAGAATGCACATGGCCTTCACAATAAAAACTAATGGGCACTAGCTAGTTGCCTATTCGTCATACGTAAATAAAGAAGAGAGCATAGTATGCAAGAATTGTTTACACTATTTGTAGTAATTTACACCTAATTGAAAACGATTGACTTTAGATAGCATTTGTACTCTGCCTCAATCCTATTGGACGAATCTTGCATCTTTGTTACGTTGTATCAACGTCTTTTCTTTTTTGGTTTTAACCATGTATTCTTGCAATTCACTAGCTTCGGCTAATTCAGGTTTGTGTTAGGTAAACTCACGAGAAGGTAAAATGTTCCATGCTAAGAAGTTCTTATTTCTTAGTGTTCGAATTCGAAATCTTTACTTAAAAAAGGAGAGATAATAACAATCACACCACACCCCTAGGCGGTTTTGGGTCATTTTTTTGTTATGAATGATATTATCAGAGTCGAATTCAAAATTTTGAATTTATGGATTCTGAACTCTAGAAAAGATAGCTTACTGACTTCTGAATAAATTATTTATACATATTAAGTAAATTTCTTAACACATACAAATTTTGATCAAAACTATTAAATTTTACTGAATCCGTAACTAAAATACTACCTTCACCCCAGGATATATATTATGCTCGTAAAATTAGCATCAGGAACTCAGTTTATTCTCTTTACTCATACTTAACCAGTTAAGCTTCTCGTTTGGCAGTTGGGGACTGAGTTCCTAGTATATACTTATCTAATGTCCTAACAGTATACTTTATTAAGCTCTTTAGAACATTAGATAAGTATATACTAGGAATAATCGATGGATATATCATTTTTCAGATACGAGTACATATTCCTTAAATGCCAAATTTTGCCATGTCCGAAATTGCTTAAATTAAATTTGTGTTTTTTTAGGCTTTTGATCTAATATTAAACCATAGCCAAAAGTTGAGGGATAAACTTGAACCTTCTCTTTCAAAAAGTTTGGACACGTGAAATCAGCTCATCTCATGCTAGAACTCCGTTAATGGCACTTATTTGGTTGGGAAGAATAAGATTTCTGACTCCAAGTCTACTCTACCCGAAATTTGCAGCTATTGATGTAGCTCAAGGTTAAATATGAGTTGATGACGATGGTATGAATGAATTAAAAATGTGATTGAGAGCAACATGGAAAAACTCAAATAATATAGACGTACATTTGAACTTTTTCCCTAAATCAAATGGTCATAAATTTGATCAAACTGACTACAAATTTTCCTCCGAGCTTGTGAATAAGGGCAAGTTTGTGGACCAAATAGCTTCCACTAACAAGTTGACGACATTTTCATCTATACCATGCCTCGTCTTTCCAGATTGAGTTTCATGATGTGCCGTAGAATTACCACATATTTGATGCTTTTTAACTATAAGTTTTACTTATTTTTAAGTAAGTTTATGTGCTTTATTTATGGTTCAGGTAATTAATATTCAGAAAGCAAAAATAAGAAAATTGAAGTAAAATCCCTTGATTTGTGGATTGTACGGACCGTACAATTGAGCCGTAAAAATGAAGTTGAGGCAAAAACATGAGAACTGAGGATGGATGCTTACAGTGTGGTTATACGGGGTACATATTTGTACGGACCGTAGAAACCCGACATATAATCTGACCTAATGTATGAAGATCTTGAACAACATATTGTACGGTTCCGTAATAATTTATATGGACCGTACAAGTGTGTTGTTGAATTGGTCCATATATTTTTATATTTGATGACAGGGCCAGTCTTGTCTGTTTTTTATTTCGAGTTTTTGACTTGTATAAATACTTTTAAGATTTTATACTTTAATTATCATCATTTTTAAGGCTAGTATTGATAGTATCAAGTACATAGAGTATTTTGAGGCTTTCAAGAACAAGTTATCATCTTTTAATCTTCGCATTCAATTGTAAGTTCCAATGACATTTTCAAAACTTTTTGTTATTATTAATATTATGAGTAGCTAAATTCTTTACTGAGATTGTGAACCCAATTGTGAGTGTTGTGCGAATAGGGTTTTGATATTGATATACGAATCGTGGATTGTTAGTATTTAATTATTTCTTACTCGTTCATGTTGATTAGTGGTTGCAAACATTAATCTAAGTCAATAAATTCTATTTTTATTGGGAAAGTTAGTAGGGTTTGGTAGGAATAATTAACAAGGACTCGAGATGTTAACTCCCGTTTGATAAACTCACTTGGAATAAGAAAAATTTTACTTCGCATAATTAATCGTTCTTAATATCAGTCTTCTGTATTTGAGAAAATCATGAAGATAAATACTTTCTAACTATAGAAAAATATTAGGAAGTCATATAGAGTTTAAGTGCATACAATACACAATCCATGAGGAGTGTATCACGTTAATACCTAGAGCATAGCATTTAACCTAAGCGGGGACACACCTTGGTTTCTTACTCATTTGAATATAAATCAAGTCAATATAGCTGTTAGAATTATACAACTCTTTACAACCTTTACAAGAATCAGAACAAAGACTTACGTCAAGCAACACTACGATTTTCTCTCCATATTCCCTGTAGAATTGAATCCCAACCAAGTTGGGTTATTATATTTAACAACATCCGCTTTACGCCATAACTTAGGTGTAATTTGCGCAACTAAAAGATTTCATCCTGGATGATGAAACATGATCTTTGACAAAGTGCCCCCCATGGGAATATGAAAGAAGGTTGACTTCTGAGATATGGAGCAAAAAGAGAATGATACGCGATATGGGACTAGTACTAATTGAGAGAATATTTTCTGAGAAAGAATCTAAAGTGAAATGGAAATTAAAGCAAGATTACAATTGTTTACATGCCAAAAAAAACCCAGAATTTTTAAGGTAATGACCACTGGATACCAGAAATTGCTCGCTCACTAGGTACGTTAGAATGCAATTAGTAGGATGGAAGTCGTTTGGTAGCTGGTTAGAATTATGTAGGTATTAGTAATACATAGATTAGTTATGAGATAATCTATGTATTATTTTATACAGGGTTTAGTTATTCATGTACTCCCTATTAGTTATTCCACCTTCTATCCGGCATAAAATAACTCCTAACCAGCTACCAAATGTGGTATTACTTGTGCAAAATTTAATACATGCATCACTCACCTCCAAACCAGCTACCAAACGACCCCTAAGAGTGACAATAACTACGAGGCCAGGCAAAATGACGAGAGCGAGAGGAAGAAATGTAAACAGGTCTGACAGAGAAACTTTCCTTGCAACAAAGTCTTAGATATAATTATTTACTGATAAAAAACAAAGTCTATTTTTGGATCTTGTACTCCTATTGACAGAAAAAAAAAGAATTTGAACTACTATGAACATGTAGTAGGTAATCCACATAATCAAAATGAGAGCAACCAAAGTAGAAGTTGCTTCAGTAAAACTGTATTACGAGTGGTAATATATAACATTTCTTCAGCAATAAACGGTAGTGATTAGTTAGTGGTTAATAAGATGAAAATGAAGAGAGATATACTTTTTGTGCTTCCTCCCGAACAGACCGCAGGTTGATTTTTACCTCCTTACAAAGTCTGCCTTCAATAACCCGTACAGGCAACCAAAGCTTAGGTTCAACATCCACAATGTAGGAAAGTGTTGTATGAAATGATTGGCCCACAGAAGAATCATGATCTTTGTCACCATCTGTCTTGCACTGCATGTTTTTACAATACCAAATAATGCAAGGGATTCGACAAAACTGTAAAAATATTTTTGTAAAATGCAATGGAAACTCACGACTACTGATACGATACCGGGAAGCACAAATCACTCAAAAACATCCAACCAGGAGCAAGTCAAGGAAATCCAAGCTTTACAAGCTATGTTGATGCAAGCGATCATGCCTCCGACATGGTCTGTGTTTGGCAGACTGTGTTGAAGGGATGGATTTTGCCAATTTGATTACATTTGCAAATTGAAGGATTTGATCACTTTTGGGCTTATGAAGCACGGACACTTCATTTAGGGTGAGGTGTCCGTGTCGGACACCTCATCGGACACGAAACGCCCCGGACACGTGTCCGGGACGTTGCCCAGCAAAAAAAAAAAAATCGGACACGGCAGGGGGACACGACAAGGACATTTTTTTTTTTTAGAAAAAGTTTAGTTTTAATTTTATTTGATTTATTTTACGTAAATTTATATTTATTTGAATTTGGGTCTTGGGACATACTTATGTATTAGTTTATGGACTATGATCTTATAAATTATGTATTGAATATTTGATTGATTGTCAATTTGTTATGAATGTTTCTTTTTAATTTAGTACATATTTAATTTGGTATTTTTGTTATTTGGTATATAACAAATTTGAATTAAATTTATAATTTATTTATGAATGTGAAGCTTTAATAATACTAATTTTAGTATTATATATATATATATATAAATATTTTTTAATTTATTTTTACAGCCGGGTCCCTGCCGTGTCGTGTCCCCTATTTTTCAAAATTGTCGTTTCCGCGTGTCCGTGCTACATAGCTTTTGGGCCAAATTTGTAATAAGACATATTATAAATATGATCCTTAGTCTTATTTTACACTTAGCTTGAATGATGTTGCTGAACTCTTATGAGTGTTAGTATTGTAGTTGCTAGGATAGTTTAGTTAGTAGTGTAATTGTGAGATTGTCTTGAACCTTGTTTGATTCACACTTGAGCTTGCTCACTAGTGAAATCAATCCAACTCTATTATAGTTTAATTCCATTGAGGTCTTTGATTTCATATATCAGTGGTTGCTTTGGATTACTATTTTTGTGTCTAATTTCCTATCCTTTAATTTTTCACATTCGATTTCTTAATCCCAAGGACGACTCGCTCGATAAAGAGTGGGTTATGAAGGTTAATGAGGGCACCTTAAGCGTTCTTGAGGGGCATACTCTTGAAGAGATTGAGAACATTTGTGGCTTGGGAGCCTCGATCTTATCACGGCCTGCATACACCCCTCCAAGGCAGGACATCCATATCATCCTCACTCGCCTTAGTGGTAGATCATTCTTGGGATGTAAGCCCTTCGTTTGACACAACTAAGGACGACACCTCCTAGCTCTTTTTAGCGGCATTCCTCTTTTTGTGATGGTCCTTCTTGTCGGTGGCATCCTGGGTGAAATTGCTTGGGTGTTGGCAGTCTTGATTTCGTCAATTTCCATTCCCTTAGTCACAACCTTTGCTCTAATATCATGTTGTCACGTTCTTAGTTTTAAATTAAGCGCATGTGCGACACTTGACAACTTGCCCACGATCTTGCTATGCCAAATCAACCTAAATTACTACACTTAAGATCGCTAAGACAATGGTAGATAAGGAAGACGAGAATTTTTCTACAGAAAGATTTTGTATTGGAGAAAACTTGATTGATTTTGCTATGCATTTACAAATGAATGGCCCCCTATTTATACTAGTCACTTGGGGACTAATGGGTAAATAATAATTGTTACACAAGTCCCTCCATATTTACAAGCAAGTCTCATTTCTAGAATTCTCTACATGACTAGAAAGTTTCAAGGACTTTCCTACCAAATCCATAGGGTTCTAGGGTCTTTCAAGAGAAATCTCCATATTTCTCTAGAACATTCTCACAAAAGCTAGCATCTTTTGTACACATAAGCTTCCTACATGGCAAAAATAGTTCCACGTGGTGCTCAAGTGTCATGCGGACGTGGCGGGTTGTCACAATTCTCTTAGCGATCTTGAATGTAGTAATCTAGGCTAACTTGGCATAGCAAGATCGTGAGCAAGTTGCCAAGTGCCACACTTGCGCTTAGTTTAAGACCAAGGACGTGACACTTGGCTGTCAAATTATGGACCAATGGGTTTGAACATTAACCATAACAATATATCTGGCATTCTTAACAGCGGGTGGAATTCTAAACCTAACAACATTTTTCCAAACCAACACTTCCTTTGCTAGAATCTGGCACCAAACCATATTCCAAATCAGGATATAGATTGGTTTGAGATTTGGCAGAATGGATCTTCAGTGGAGCTGGTATATAGATTTGTGAAATAGCCATCAAGTACAAAAGCAAAATCCCTAGTAAAATTGTCTAATGGAATAGGCCTTTGATAACTATCTAATGATTAACACAGATGGGAGCAGCATGCCTAACTTATCTAAAACACGTGAAGGGGTGTAGTTAGGAAAATAAATGGTGAGCTAATTATGGCATTTGCTAAGCCTCTACATTTCTCCACTAACAACACCACTGAAACTTTAGCAGCCTTGATTGGTATCAAGTGGTGCACCGAACATAGTCAGTCCATCCACATCCTACAAATAGACTCTCCACTGGCCGTACAAATGATACAAGGCAAAATCCAGGGCCCTTGAAACCAGTGTTTTGAAAGGCGAGCGTCTCGTCGCCTATGGAGAGAGGCGCGGCGAGGAGACGGTTCATCGCCATTTAGGGTTTTGGCGATGGCAAAGTGAAAAGGCGACAGGAAGGATAGAGGCGATGATAAGGGCGACAAGGCGATAAAAGGCGTTGCCTTTTGTTTTAAAAAGAAACAGAAGAAAAATAATAAAATTTAAAACAAACTAAAGCTAGGGTTTTTACATCGAGTAAAACAGACACATCGGGTCTTCAGTTCAGAAAAGCACTAAAACCCCTCTTTGTTTGTACATCTTTTGGATATAATATACAAAGTAGAAGTCAAGCCAAAAAATCCAATAAACCCAATACCACAGAAGGTGAAAGCCTGGGTGAGTGGGATTTTTTCTGAGCTTGTAGACATCAGTAAAATTATCAATATGGCTTTATGGCCACTTTATCATACATACCTTAAGACATTCTAGAAAGAACAGAGGAAAGTTCTGAATGTTGCTTCAATTTTTACAACACATTTTCCAACTGAGTTCCTAATTACAACTGAATGGCAAGACGAGAATATATGTTGAAAATTTGCTTGGGAATAAATAAGAAAAAGTAGAAGGAGAAGAAGTTACCCAAGGAAAAATAAAGGGACATGAATAATTCTTTGGTTATATCATATGATGGAATTTCCATTTAGACAGAAATATTCTCCAGATATAAACAAAGGGATCTGATAGACGAAGAGTGAGAGAAAAAGAGAAGAAATTTTTTTATACCTGTTCGATAGACCATTTTCCTTCGAATTTTTTGAAGTCACCTTCTACCATCTTAAACTCAATATCACGCCTCTGACCAGTGGAGAGATCTTCAAGATCTTTCTCATAACAATCAATGACACCTTTAGCATTAAATTTGAGCCCAAATGCCAAGTCTTGCTCTCCAATCTGTTTAAAATTACAATTTAAAATCCAGATCACACTAAGATACTAATACCTTGGAATTCACC
This sequence comes from Przewalskia tangutica, assembly GCA_029844215.1. Lineage (NCBI taxonomy): Eukaryota > Viridiplantae > Streptophyta > Magnoliopsida > Solanales > Solanaceae > Przewalskia > Przewalskia tangutica. The sequence goes on along the minus strand of CM056731.1, from coordinate 35,863,316 downwards.
AATCACATAGTATACAAGGCATGTTTTCTTTTGACTATAAATGTACAGATTCAAATATCGAATAGACCATCACAAACCTGATGCTTAGCCTGAGCAAGTGGTGAACTCAAGAAATTGCCATAAGGGAAGCATGTCGCTTTGTCAAAGGAATAATTTGATTCACATTGAATTGCATGTAAAGAGTTGTCTTTCTCTTTGTTGGAGTAATGTTTGATGAAGAAAATTGATTCATCAATAGCATCTAGAAGATGCAAAAGGTAAAAAAAGAGGCAGCTACTAGTTGGGAATACATTTTGATCTTCTCACTTCTCAGTACACTGATTTTGAACCTATTGCTTTTCTAGGAGTATTTTGACTTCTCTAGATTTGTATGCCAGTAAAAAAATATAGATAACTTATATTATTATTATTATTACTATTATTTATATATATTTAACTTATTATTCACTTTTATTTTTATGTGTATGATGATGACATGAGTTGACTTAAATGGAGAAACATGGACATTAGACAGTGATGATACATATAGCCAATCCCAAATTGTTTGGAGTTGAGGCATGGTTGTTGTTGTCGTGTGTGTGTGTTTGCCTACGCGAATGTTTGTACTTTGAATGCATGATGTTTGTGTGTGCATGGCCAACTAGCAATCGAGCAGTGATCAGGGGTGGATGCACACATACAACATTCAAGCACCGGGTTCATCTGATCCCAATAGTTGCGTTATGAAGTATAAACTTATATATATAATTCACTAAAATTGCAACATATAGTAAGTAAGAACCCGTAATTCTAAAAGTACAATGAGTTCAATGCTAAGAACCTTAAAAATTGAAACCATAAAATTTAAATCAAGGATTCTAGCCGTGAGATTAGTAAATTATTCGGATGATATTGGTTTTTATTTTGGCGCTTTAATTTCTCTTCGATCCCATTCCATATTATTTGTTGATAAGCATATAAAATACTGGTAAGCATGTGTGGAGACTTTAACTTTCTTTTTGGGTTGTGATGAGATATTAAGTTGTTAGGAAGTTTTACATTTTAAACTTGACAAGCTAACATCACCATTGTACTATTTAACATTTTACATATTGGTGGTAAAAAGTCAAGTTGATTAGGGGTGTGTTCGGTATGGAAAATTATTTTCTAATTTTCTCATGTTCGGTTGGTAAAAAATTGTAGAAAATATTTTCTTCAGTAAAACATGTTCCTCATTTCCTAATGAAAGTAGGGAAATCACCCCACACTCGAACTCACCCCCACCACCCACCCACCCACCCACATAACGTCACCACTCCACCACCCACCCCGCTTGCCCGAAATATCGGTGGTGGAGTGGATATTTTCTGAAAAATGTTTACCACTAACCAAACAAGTAAGAAATTCACATTTTCCACCATACCGAACACAGTCTAGTAGATTTTCATTAGGCAGCAAAGGATTGCTAAGCAACATATGCAATTGTCTAAAACAGACCTAATGCACGGTCATTCGCAAGCTCAATAGTAATAGTAGTAGCAGAAAACAATCAATAACGACTCACCACCATATCAACGATCAAACTAGTACATCTCACATAGGAATAATTTCTATAATAATAAATACTAAACAAACAATAATTAAACAGAAATACCTGAAGCAGTCGGGCGAAATTCGGTTCCTTCTCAAGCAACTTACTAACAGCAAGACCTGGAATAAAATCAGCTAATCTTTCATAATCAGTGAGCACTTTCCACACATTCTGCAAGCTTGCCTTCACCGCTACCTTAGATCGAATCCTCCTACGATTTTTCCCAATTTTTTCAATCTCAATCTCAACTCCATCATAATCATCGTCTCCGTCGTCATAATCACCAACGCTACCATTTGACAGGATATCTGAAGAAGGCACGAAAGTATCAAGACGAAATCTTCGAGACGTTAGGTTAGGGTTTGTGTAGAACCTGAGGGCGGCGGCGGATAATGTACTGTTGTGGCGGCGCTGTTTAGCAACAGCTGTTATGGCTTCGTCACGGTATTGAATTGAAGATAGGGTGAGTGAAGAGGTATGCGTATGCCACCACAACTGGACTTGCATTTTGTTTTGTTTTTTCCGCGTGGATTGGGCCGCCTGTCATCATTTTCTATCAATCTTCCTTCCTATTTCATCCTCATTTTATGGTACACTCTATTTGCTTACCAAAACATCTTAAATCTAAGCAAATATAAATTTCTATATAAAAATAAATAATTTGATTAAAATATTTTAATTATTTGAATTTGATTAGCTAAGATAAATATAAAATTAATTATTTCTTGATTTGATAACTAAATAATCTTTTTCGCTCTAAAAATAAAGACTAAATAGAGAGTCAGTTTTATCCCGGCGAGTTAACGTGTCTCAAGATGGGGCCATTTAACCGCCCAAGCCTAGTGTGATCAACAGTTGGGTTGAATATATTTTTTTCTTCATTTCTTTGATTTAAGGTGATTTATATATCTATTCTAAATATACTATTATTTCATACCATTATAGAAAAAGATCCAAACAAGATATGCGCCTATTTAGAAATTAAAAAAAAAATCAATCTACTTTCTCAATTCAAATTTCAGTGAAGATAAATACTACTTTAATTCATGAAATTAATCAAGTTGCGGGAAAGTAATGACCTGAACACCACTTTAAAATAAGGGTGGCCAACAGGGCGGGGTCGGGGTCCGACGGAACTGGGGATAGGGCGTTTTTTATTAAATTAATTATACATTTATTATTTATATATCATGGCACCGAATCCTTTGTAATCTTAATTTTATTTTATATTCAAAGGGTCGAAGGCCATTATTTTTTTAATTGAGACACGTTTTGCGTGTTATTCTTTAACCATTATATTAATCATTTATGTGGTACTTATGTAGTAGCTTAGGTATTGAGAGGATTGTTTCTCACTACAGCAATAACCAATAGGCATAACAATTGTCAACAATGTCATTTAGTCCTAATTTACGGATGCACTCCTCATGATTTCGTTAAATTAAATTGACTCTTTTTCTAGAAAATTTGGACTGATTAGAAGGTATAACTTAATAATCAATCACTTTGATTTGGATCCGATCTGGATCCGATCCGGATCCGATGGATCTGGATTTGGATATGATTTTATGGACCCTATGGATCTAGATCTGGATATGGATACATGTATGTAAAACGGATCTGGATCTAGTAGGATCCGGTCCAGATCCTACCCGTTGACATCCCTAACAGTGACAAACAATGGCAATTGAAATTGGAACTACCTCTGCAAATACTGCACCAGCGGTTACTACTACAACCCGTACCGCAATACCATCGGCTGAGAAACCTGCGAAGTACATCGGTGTCAACTTTAAAGGATGGCAGCAAAGAATGTTCTTTTGGCTTACCACCCTTGGTTTGCAAAAGTTCACCAGTGAGGACCCTCCCGTGTCTGTCGCCGACATGCCTAACAACCAGCAGTTCATGGTTACTGAGGCTTGGAAACAGGCTGATTTTTTGTGCAAAGGCTACATCTTAAGTGTCTTAGAAGATGACTTGTACAATGTCTACAGTGCAGTAGAGACTTCCAAAGAACTATGGAGTGCACTTGAAAAGAAGTACAAGACAGAAGATGCTTGCTTGAAGAAGTTTGTGGTTGCCAAATTCCTAGACTACAAAATGGTTGATGGAAAAATCGTTGGAACCCAAGTTTAAGAGCTTCAACTTATCTTCCATGACCTTATTGTTGAAGGTATGATAGTGAATGAAGCATTCCAAGTGGCTGCAATGATTGAGAAGTTGCCGTCTTCGTGGAAAGATTTCAAGAATTATCTTAAGCACAAAAGAAAGGAAATGAAGTTGGAGGATCTTGTGATTCGTCTCAAGATCAAGGAAGATAACAAAACCGCTGAAAAGAGGTACCGTAAGAATTCACCAATCGCGGGTCAACATCACAAGATGCTCAAAATGAACAAGAAAAGAAAGAGGCCTTCTGGAAAAGAGAAGGGTTCTAACAAGAAAAAGTTCAAGGGCAACTGCTTTAATTGTGGGAAAACTGACCACAAAAGCCCAGATTGTCGTCTCCCGAAAAAGGACAAGGACAAGTCAATATGGTGGAAATGAATGATGATCTGAATTATTTGTGTGCAATGCTGTCATAGTGCAATTTGGTTGGAAACCCAAAGGAGTGGTGGCTGGATTCTAGTGTCACTCGACATGTTTGCGCTGCAAAAGAAGCATTTGCAACATATGCTCCTTTGGATCCAAGAGGCATTTATGGGAAATACTGCAATGACAAGGTTGAAGGATATGAGAAGATACTCAAGATGACTTAGGCAGCGTCCCGACTCTCAACAATGTTTTGCACGCTCCAACAATTCGGAATTTAGTTTCAATGACTACTCACAAAACGGGTTTAAGTGCGTGTTGGTTAGTGAGAAAATTGTAATAAGTAAGAATGATATGTTCATAGGAAATGGCTACCTCACCGAGGGCCTTTTCAAACTCAATGTAATGGTTGTGATGATTAATGAAAATTCAGCCATCTTACTTATCGAGTCAAATGATTTATGGCATGTTCGTTTAGATACGCCAATTACAAAACCTTGCGAAAATTGATCAATTTAGAAGTATTGCTTAAATTCGAGTGTAACAAATCAAAATGTGAAATTTGTGTTGAATCTAAGTTTGTTAAACATTCATATAAGTCTATTGATAGGAATTCAAATCCTTTAGACTTAATTCACACAGATATATGTGATATGAAGTCAATACTATCTCGTGGTGGGAAAAAGTATTTTATAACTTTCATTGACGATCAGACTCGAGCATCAAGTATGTGTATTTGCTTAATAGTAAGGATGAAGTAATTAATGCATTTAAGCAATACAAGAACGAAGTGGAAAATCAATTGAATAAAAATATCAAAATGATTAGATGTGATAGGGGTGGAGAGTACGAATTTCCCTTTGCAGAGACATGTTTGGAATATGGAATTATTCATCAAACTACTGCCCCTTACACACCACAATCAAATGGAATTACGGAAAAGAAAAACCAAACATTAAAGGAAATGTTGAATGCCTTACTATTTAGTTCTGGTTTACCGCAGAACTTGTGGGGGGAAGTTATCCTTACAGCTAATCGAATACTCAACAGAGTACCCCACAACAAAACACAATCTATTCTATATGATCTATGGAAAGGAAGAAAACCCAACTTGAAATATTTCAAAGTGTGGGGGTGTTTAGCGAAGGTCCAAGTTCCTTTGCCCAAAAGGGTAAAAATCGGACAAAAAACTGTGGATTGTGTTTTTATTGGCTATGCTACAAACAACAAAGCTTGTCGGTTTTTGGTTCACAAATCGGACAATCCCGAAATTCATATTAATACGATAATTGAATCAGATAATGCTGAATTCTTTGAAAACATCTATCCGTATAAAACTGAATGTGAGTCGTCAAGTGAAAGATCTAAACGACCGCGGGAAGAACCAAAGGAAAGTATACCAAGCAAAGAGAATCCAAGGCGTAGCAAACGTCAAAACACATCTACTTCATATGGACCAGATTTTGCAACATTCTTGCTTGAAAATGAGCCTCAAACATTTAAAGCAGCAATGTCATCTTCTGATTCAACATTTTGGAGAGAAGCAGTCAATAGTGAAATTGAATCAATTTTAAACAATCATACATGAGAATTAGTTGATCTTCCTCCTGGAAATAAACCTTTTGGATCAAAATGGATCTTTAAAAGGAAAATGAAAGCTGATGACACTATTGACAAATATAAGGCAAGACTTGTGGTCAAAGGTTATAGACAAAAGGAAGGTCTTGATTACTTTGACACATACTCGTCGGTAACAAAAATAACATCTATTCGGGTGTTAGTGGCATCGGCGTAGATATGGTCTTGAAATCCATCAAATGGATGTCAAGACAGCTTTCTTAAATGGAGAATTGGAGGAAGAAATTTACATGGAACAACCTGAGGGTTTTGTGGTTTCTGGTAAAGAAAGGAAAGTGTGCAGACTTGTTAAGTCACTTTATGGACTTACAAGCACCCAAACAATTGCATGCGAAATTTGACCAAACAATGTTGGCAAATGGATTTAAGATTAATGAGTGTGACAAATGTGTTTACATTAAAAATACTCCAAATCATGAAGTCATTGTTTGTTTGTATGTTGATGGCATGTTGATAATAAGTAAAGATATTGTCGATGTAAATGCTACGAAGCGTATGCTCGCTAGCAAATTTGACATGAAAGACTTAGGGGTTGCTGATTTGATCTTAGGAATTAGGATCCATAAAACTCCACAAAGTCTAGCATTATCACAGTCACATTATATTAAAAAAGTACTTGACAAATTCAAGTATTTAAATTTCAATGTTGCAAAGACTCCAATTGATGTAAGTTTTGCACTTCAAAAGAATGAAGGTGAAAGTGACTCACAATTGGACTTTGCACGAGTTTTGAGAAGTTTGATGTATATTATGAATTGTACACGACTGCATATAGCGTGCTATAAGCAAGCTGAGTCGATTCACGAGTAATCTCAATCAAACTCATTGGATGGCAATGAAACGAGTCTTGGGATATTTACAACACACCCAAAACTATAATTTGCATTATAATAGATATCCCGCAGTACTTGAGGGATATAGTGATGCAAATTGGATCACCGGATCGTTTGAAGTTAAATCCACGAGTGGATATGTTTTCACCGTTATGAGGAGCGGTCTTGAAAATCATCAAAATGCATACGCATCGCCCGCTCTACAATGGAATCGAATTTATAACTTTAGACAAGCGGTGAAGAAGGTGAATGGCTCAAATTTCTTAGAAGATATTCCATTCGCCCAAACCTTTGGCTCCTATGTATACATTGTGATACCAAGCGGAATAGGTAGGGCGCGTAATGTATAACGGGAAATCTCGTCACATACGACGGAGACACAATACCGTTAGACAACTCATCTCTAGTGGCGTTATCACAATTGATTATGTAAAGTCAAGAGATAACGTGGCGGATCCGCTTACAAAAGGCTTATCTAGAGAGGGAGTCAGTATATCATCAATGAGAATGGGTTAAGGCGAGACAAGTCATCACTACGGTAACTCTACCTGAAGACCTGAGATCCCAAGAGCTAGGTTCAAGGAGATCAAACAAAGTTGTGACTGACGGTTCAACATTGTCAAATAACTCAACCCATTCTCGGATGAAGACAATGTTCAGAAATAAGGATAAGACTTTATGACTTGTTAATGAGTTAATAAAGCATGAAGGTCTTTTAATGGGTATCTAAATATGACAATGTATGACAAGATAATGTGGCTATAGGACCACATGTTTAGAAATCACCTATGTGAGTGTTAAGTGTAAGCCGCTTTAAAGGGGAATGACAGTTAAGGCCCATTCTCTATGCACTCATGAGACGGGCGGTGTTCATGGTCAAACGAACACAACCGTGAGAACCATAAACGGTTGAGGTTGATTGTGTCTTATGTTGTCTAGGTATACAACAAAGTTCGACGGTTCAAAGATATCAAATCTACCGATTGATCGAGTATATCCGATATAAGTTCACTACGGAAAGTTCAAAGGGAAACCTACTTATCCAGATGCAGTCAATTCTCGTTTGTATATCACACTCGTCCGTACATTCTTTTATCTTATAGTCATTCCCCATTCATGTGGGGGATTGTTGGGGTTTGATATTGGTGAATGGAAAATGATGGGATGAAAATTAAAGGGAGTAAAAGACTCTTTTGTCCACATCGAAAAAAGAGAAGGAAAGAGAGGTGTATATATTACATTACACCTTTTCTAGTTGCTAAAAGGGTTGAGAGGGCAAGGACCCCTCGCGCCGTCGTCGTCGCTCGCTCGACTCGGCTTCGGCTTTGGATTTGGATTTGTCAAAAGACCCGCGACCGACCCGACCCGTCCGACTCTCCCTCTCTTTTCGAATTTCACTCCAAAATTAGGTGACTATTCTGAATGGTTGCAAACATTAAGAATCAGTACCTCCAAACCTATAAATTCTTGATTGTTCCAATAATTTATTCATTTTCAATTTTCAATTCTGAATTTCATCTTCAACTCGAAAATTTCATTCTGTGTAATATACTGCCGTTGAGTGGTTCGCTGCTACCAGAATTTGGAGTACTACTATTCTGGTAAGATAATCGTTCTATCCTGGGAGACGATATTCCGTTAACCTCGAGTACTGTGAGGGGAATAATTTCCTTAAGAGCTCAACTTCGATATATCCGTAATCGGCTTTATATCAACCGAAAATTGTACAAATTCACACGCAAGACTGGATTCGTTTCATGCTCTAATGTTCCCAAATGAATAGAATAATGTGTAGTTTTCCACTGTTTAAAACAATATGCAAGATCTTCAAAAGCATCTCGGGAATAGAGTGCAGATTCCAGCTTAAAAGGAAAAATGTTTCTCCTAGCAAACCTTTTTTCTAAATAAAGGTTAATAGACATTTGATCAATATCCAAACACTGTATTAATAAAACCCATGTTTTACCGCATAAGAATAAACGAGCATACCCTATAGGGAGCTGTATTTCAGCTATTCCAGTAGTCCAATGAGTGGAGTTATCTTCTGAATTCCTCCTTTTCACCTGAGAGGGAAAAAAGGGTCAGTTCATGAATACAAAATAAATGATACAAAGAAGAGTGTCGGATAGAGCGGAAACACTATAGAGGATTTCCTTATAAAGAAAAAACGACTATAGAGGATTTCCTTATAAAGAAAAAATAAAACAACTATAGAGGATTCATATAGCTGACATCAACTAATTTTGATTTGCAGCTTATTTCAATGATTGATTGAAAAGTAGCACCGTAAAACAGTTGCGGGGATAAATATGAAATTTAGCCTAATTCTTAAAAAATGAAGCTCATTTTTTTTGAAATCCAGCTAAGACTGGATCTAAAGTCTAGGACTAGCGGTCTAGGAAGATCTTTCGTGAAGATATCTGCATACTTATATGAAGAAGACACATGCAATACCTTAACATGACGGAGAGCAATCTTCCCACAAACAAAGTGGATATCCATCTCAATATGCTTGGTTCCCTGATGCTGAACCGTATTATGAGATAAATATATGGTGTATATGTTATCACAGTAAACCAAATACGTCTTACGCAAGGAACACTGAAGCTCCAAAAGAAGGTTTCGGAGCCAACAGATCTCCGCAACAACATTTGCAACGCCTCTATACTCTACTTCTACACTCGAGCGGGATAATGTGTCTTGCCTCTTGGCAGACCAGAAGATGAGATTATCCTCTAAAAACACACAATAGCCAGATGTGGAACGTCGCATGTCCGGACAACCTGCTTCAGGGTTCACTCTAGCTAACCAAAGGCTTTCCTCCTTCCTTGAAACTCGATTGACATACCTTTCCCCACCCTTTTGGCTATTCCTAGTCGCACAACCAAAGAAGAGTTTGGAAATGAGACTTGAAGTAAGGAAACAAGCAGCAACCCAGATTAGATTGGTACTAGAATTTTGCTATATTTTTGGTATGTGTAGATATAGAATTCATTTCTTTTAGGAAGATTAAATTACGATATTGACCTTCCTTGCTCAGCTTTTCCTCTCCCGGAGGTGATCTGAAGAAAGAGAAAGGATTATTCCATGTGGCTCGTACCTCAATGCTAATGGTGATCCCCAAGGTTCAACGAATGAATGAAGCTATGATCGTACCTGGATAGAGATGATGGTCTTCATCAACATTTGTATATGATAATAATTTGGTCGGTGCTGAGGGGTATATATACAATCCATAATCAAATGTGCCTTAACGTATCGAATGATACGCTTAAGGGCAGTAAAATGAGACTCTCAAGGGCATGCATGAATAAGCACACTTGATGAACAACATAAGCAGTATCAGGTCTGGTGAAAGTAATATATTGTAGTGCACCTCCAGACTCATGTACAGTGTGGGAATCGGACACTGGATCACCATCAACAACACTAAGCTTTGATTTAGAGTCTACCGGAGTGGATATTATCTTGCAGTTTGTCATTTTAGCCCTGTATATTATCTCTTATGCATACTTGCGCTAACATAAAAACATATAATCTGCAGATCTAGTCACTGATATCCCCAAAAAATAGCTCAACTTCTCCAAGTCAATCATAGTAAATTAGGTCTTAAGCAATGCAATGATCTCATTTTTCAATAATCAGAAAGACATTAAGCACAATGTCATCCATATATAACAACAAATAAGAAATACTACTACCTTTATGAAAAATAAATAGAGAATGATCACACTTGCTAAAGACAAACCCAATCCACATAAGCTATTGTGCAAAACGATCATATCACGCTCTAGGGGCCAATTTCAAACCATACAGTGACTTACATATACGACATACATATTAATGGGCTGTTGGATGGACAAATCCTGGCGGCTGGTGCATGTAAATAGTTTCTTTCAAATCCCCATGTAGAAATGTATTTTTCACATCAAGCTGATGAATCGGCCAATGCTTACCCTTAGCAATACTCAGAAATATGTGAATAGTAGTCGGTTTAACAACCAGACTGAACGTCTCACCACAATCAATACACTCCTACTGATTGGTGCAATTAGCCACAAGTCTCGCCTTATATATCTCTAGATCACCACTGTCTTTATATTTATGATGAAAAAGTCACATGCATCGCATCACATTCACCCCCTCTGATCTAGAAACCAAATCCCAAGTGTGTTATTTTGTTAAAACATTAAATTTCTCACACATGACCGCATTACAATTGGGGTCTTATTTGGCTAATTTTGAGCTTTTAGGTAGTGGGGATATGGTTTGTGTAGATAGGTTAAAAAAGACTTTGGGTTGGAAATTTTTGTATTGTGCACGAGTTTCCAGACGGTGAGTGGGGATAAGGGTAGGTTTGATATTTTTTGTGTGGAGTCGGGTAACTGGAGGAATGGATGTTGTCAGTTTGTGGAGTGGGTTCGACAATGGGGTGAGGTATCGGGTGGGTTTTTTCTAGACTCAACATCTGGTTGGTGGCAGCGATCTGGGTAGATTGAAGTGGCTTGGGGTATGTTATGTATGGTATGGTGTCGGTGGTGGGTTGAGACTGAAGGGAAGGTGTAGTGGTGTTCCGATAACTAGTTGGGTTGCGAGATTGGTTTGGCAGTGTGGATCGATTGTGGTATATGGTGGTGATACAGTGGTTGTTAGTTGGGTGTGCTGGTAGGTGTTCTGGGTGGTGGCCTAATTTGACCAGGAGACAGTGGGCCGATTTTCGGTGGTAGAGATGGGAACTGGCGGTGACTGAGACAGATCGGAGTCACTGCCGGAGGTGGCAGTGATTGGTGTCAAGGATGGTGATTGTGGAACTATTGCGGTGGTACGGTAGAGTACGTCGAGTGTGATAAGGGAGGTGTCTGACTCTAGAAAGGTATAGTGAACACAATTTTTTTGAATATTTGCAAAGGGAAAAATCGTATTGTTAAATGTAACGTGACGAGATACGTGAATTTGACGAGTGGACACATCATAACTGTTACACCCCGTAATTCAAGAACATGATTATAGAATTAAGATTGGAATGTCGAAAGGAAAGGATTTTTACATTTCCTTATACGGAAAATTTTCGAGTTTAATGTGATGACAAGAATTAATTCTAGTAATGGAATTATTTTTCATTAGAATTATGGACTTAGTGGATTTATTAAGTCTTGGTATACTATGTTACATGTCCATCGAAATGGGATGAAAATAACTAAGTGTGGATGAAATATTTTGTGAAGAAATACTTGGCCAATAGGAGGTTAGCAAGTGCCCTCCCCACTTGTCTTGTGAAGACTCCACACACCTTTATATAGATAAGTCTTGAAGACTTAGAACAAAAGATATCCATCCATACAAACCCTCATCTCTCCAAAAACCTAGAGCAATTCGAAATCCCCATATCCAAAGACAAGATCAAGATCAAAGTATTTTCTTTCCAAGATTAAGCACCTTTAACCCCTAAATCTAGGTTGGGCCGAAAATAGAATGAAACCCTAGGGGTTTTCCGTCGACTTTTTGGAAGCTAACCGTGAAGAGAAGTTGATCCTAAGGTTGTAGGGGATACATATATGTGATTGGAACTTGAAGAAGTGGAGCGAAATGAAAACTGCGGACGATAAAAAAGACTGTTTTGGGGCATTTTTGGGCAAAAATGAGGTAAAAGTCCTTCTTCTTTTAAAGTAATTGGATATTACTTATTGTTATAATGTATGGATGAACTTGTGTTAAAAATAATGAAGAATAAAAAGCGTTTGAGCCATTTTTTGGGGCTAAAACCGATTTGGGACAAATTTTGTGTAAATGGAATTCGTTGGTTATTGTCGTTGTTATCTTCACCTATTGCATGTTATAATGGATTAATATTGTTGTTAATAAGTTGTTATAACTTATGTAGATGTTTTGGAACTCGAATTGGAATAAAAAGGATTAAGGAAAGAGTTATCAGTTTTAGTTGTTCAGTAGAATCTATAAAGCTGCTGGATATTGTCGTGCGCTTTTTAGGGACTGCTTTAGACGTGTTGTATGCTGGAAAATCAGCCCCTGTATTTCATGTTTAATGTAGTAGATTGCTAATGAAAACCCCGAAGGAATAAGGGTTTGAAAAGGCGTTGAAAGGCCTCACATTCCACCCTCGTTATAGTAATTATGGTATTTTAGAAATTTGTTTTGGTATGGTTTTGGGGAAGAATTTTACACGTCATGTTAAGGCGTGTAATCCCCTTTGGTTAGCTGAATTGTTGGGCCTTAAATATGGCGTGTTTGGTTATTGAATTCGGCCTTGAAAAGGTGGCAAAGTATGTAGAAACAAAGGAAGTGTTGTCTGATTTTCCGTAGAATTTAGTGACTTTGCACTTAGAATATTCTACATTCGAAGCAAGAGGTTAATGGACGAATTATGGCCATTATAGGTTGAAGTACTAAGTATAGCGTATTCTACTTGAAGGATGGAATAGCTATCAAGTTGAAGTACTTTGGAGCATTTTGTTATTTGTCGATAATCGTCGCGAGGTATGTGAACCTCTTCCTTCTTTTGACATGATTCTATGTATGGAATATACATGTAGTACTATTTCATGATTCCTTCTACTCTTAGAAGTTAAGAGGTATGTATGTTGATTTACTCTACGTAAAGGTTATGTCTAAGTTATCCTAAGTTCTTACCAAGTCTTATGGGGATGTTGGTAAGAGTCGTTAGGAGGTATTTGGAGCCAAGTTGACTTGGCTAAGTTACGGCACAAATGAGAATAAGAATCGAACAAGTCACTGCAGCGTTAATAAGGAAAATGTAATGACAATCAATTAAGTTAAAATGAGTAGAATTCTCCATCTGCATAGAAGCTAAGATAAGACAAAATTGTATTACATTTTCTAGATCATGGCTACTCGATTAAGATCGTTATAAATAAGTATAACTTATTCACAACGCACCAAAGTATATGTTACTTAATTTATAAGAATTTACGTATGAAGTTTTAAGACTATGAACATCAAATTTTTAAAGGGTTAAGGAACTTTATTTTTCAAGTTATGAGACTTGATTTTTAAAGGAAGAAATGAATTGATTTAAAAGTATAGAATACTTGATTTGGAAAGAATTGATTTCTTGTCATTTTAAAGATAAGAGACTTGATTTCTAAAAGTTAAAGAAGCTTGATTTCAAAAGTTAAGAGTCTTGAAGTATTTTGAAAGCTATGTGATTTGATTTGAAAGTATAAGTCTCTTGGTTATAAAATGAATGAATTTGTCTAAGACATAAAGAGTTATAACGGCTTTATGGGAAGTTGGTTATAACAACTTTAAGGAAGACTAAAAGAATGGTTTTCTTCAGTAATGTAAGCAAAGAAATGATTTGAAATAAAGAAGGGCAAATTGTTTTAAAGGTACCAATTGCTTAAGGTTTTTAAGAAATAAGTCACTTGATTTAGAAGCCTATAAATGTATTTCTAAAAGGTATTGTGACTTGTCTTGAAAAGTAGATATGACTTGATACTACGGTTATTAGTATCTTGGAAGTTTTATTTGAAAAAGTCATTTTAAAGGGTAAGTGCGTAGTACATTGGGTTAAATTCGGATTTTATAATGACATTATCGCGTCAGAAATGGGCGGGCGTTATACCTTTATGGGCGGACTATATGACATTATCGCGTCGAAATGGTAGGCGATACCTTTATGGGCGCACTATATGACATTATCGCGTCCCGAAATGGGTCGGGCAAGATACCTCTATGGGCGGACTTATGTGACTTTATCGCGTCCCAGTTGGTAGGCGGTATGGCGTCCTCCATAAAGTCGGATTATGTTATGCAAGTAAGTAAGTTATATGGTAATGAACTTGACGGTTTTCCTAAGCGTATGCGTAAGAATGTGACTATAACTTTTATGTAGAAATGGGAAAAGATAATAAGGTACGATTAAGTTCACGAGATGGTAATGACACGGTAGGATCTGGTATTTACTTTATTTATATTTGCCTCTGTCATTCTTTTGTACAGTTATGATTTGTTTACTGTACCATATTTTCCGTTCCATATTTGGTACATGTTATCGACCCGCCAAGCTGCGTTAAATGTCATGAGTTTAGGTCTACGATTGTGGATCCGCGAGCTTAGGATCTGGTTCAAAGATTTGAGATGGCTCCAATGTTAGGAGCTTGCGTCGTGGTTATGTATATTCGAAGTGCAGCGGGGCCTTGTCCTGGTCATAGCATTTTTCCAAATCTTAGAGTGCTGTATTCATCCGTAATTTGGGACTGGCTAGAGTTGTTTTTGCATTGTTAAACAGTGTAGACCCTTTCGGGTAATTTTTATGTTATGGCAGCCTTATCGGCTTGGCCTTAGTTTTTTTTAAAAAAGTGTTATTTATCTTCCGCAGTTTATTATGTTGTATGAGTATAAGGGTGCCCAGGTAGGGCACCAGTCGCGGCCCGGGGTCGGGTCGTGACAATAACACAAATAACCCCTATGATTAGACGAAAAACCTACGAAGACACAAGGAGTGGGTCGGGGTGCTAATTTATGGGGGCAATAGAAGCAAGATTTGGGTATCACAAGCAACCGAAAATCTGAAGGTAATCATAGAAGGGGATCCGACGGTATACGATTTCAGTTGGAGTCATGTTAAGAAGAGTGCTAATAGGTAAAATATTAAGGATGTATTCTACCATTTCGACTGCGTAGACCGCCAAAACTAGGGAGGGATAGAGATATGAAAAAGTAGTGAACGAACCATGTTATTGATGGTGCAAATGATTCCTTTGACTTTGTCATTTTGAGGGGAGGTGTGGAGACACAAAAACCGGAAAACCATGCCATTATTTTTGCAGAATTTGTGAACGTAGAATTATTGACGACCATTATCACACTGAAAAAATTTGACGGCTGTCTCAAATTGTGTTTTGATAAAAATACAAAATTCAAGAAATTTGACAAACACTTCCGACTTAAATTTAAGTGGATAAATTCAAATAAAATGAGAAAAGTCATCTAATAAAACCAGATAATATTTATGACCCAGTGAACCTCGAAATAAGAGATGTCCACAAATCAGCATAATATCAAAGGGAGAAAACGTAACACTTAGAGATGACTTAAAAGGAAGACAACTCTGTTTGCCTAACGAGCAAGAAACAAAGTGTTGGGCAAGTTTCACATTATTACATCTAATAAAGTTATTGCCTCTAAGAAAATTAAAAATTGGGGCTTTTGGGTGTCCAAGCCTATTATGCCAAGTTGACAAAGAGATAGCAACGAGAGATATATGAGAGCATGAGCTGGCAGCGGAGGTGGATGGGAATGGATAGAGATCCTCCGTGCTATTGCATCTCGTAAGAGATGTCCTCGTACGAAGATCATTCACAGTAAAACCAAAATGGTCAAAGTCAACAGAGACAAAATTATTATGAGTAAACTTTCGGACATATATTAAATTTTTAATAATGTTGAGAGCATACAAGACGCTGGTTTAAGGAGAAGGGTGGGTGAGACGACTGGGTGTAGGTTGTACCATACCCTGAATTGGAATGCGATGACCATTACCAACATTAATATATTGAGGATACTTTAAACGAAACAATTTGGGAAGATTACATGCAGAGTGGGTGAGGTGAGAATTGGCTCACGTATCCATGTACCAATTTTCATCAGGCTGCTGCAAATTTAAACTGCTGAAGGCCTGACCCAAATCAGTGGGGGCAAGAATGTTGGAAGGTTGTGGGTATTGGGCCTGCATAAAATGGGTGCATATGGATGAAAGTGGCCCGACGGTTGCGAGGCCCGAGCGGTATGCCTAGCTCTTGAAAGCGGAAGGCGGCGAAACAAAGTGTGGAAAATTGGCCCAGTTTCCTGATTGATTATAATTTGTTGGTTCAACCCATGAGGGATAGGGGATGGGCTTTTTCGGCTGTCCAACTGTGGCCTGCGGCTGGTGGCCACCTTTTCCGCCACACCTGCGGCCTCAACCACTTTTCCATTGTCGCAGCCTCTTTCTCCTTTGCTACTACATCGTCCACCCCGATGTTGTTGGGTTTTCGATGGTGGTTGGCTGGCGGTAGGGGCGGCAGAAATTGTCTGACTGTCAACCGTGAACGCCTTCTGATTGTGTTTGTCATGTTTGGCACGTCAGGTTTCTTCCAACAATAATTGAGACTGAGCCTTGTTAAAACTGGAAGAGGCTCAAATTATTATATCATTGTTGCTAGTGTATCATATTCACCTTTTGGTAGATCATTAACTAATTGGAGAACTATATTTGTTTCGAAAACTGGCGTTCCAATGTTTGACAATTGGTCCGCTACTAGTTTCAACTGCTTGCAATATTCAGACATGTTGGAGAAATTTTCAAGACGTGTATTATTAAATTATTCTTCCAAATAGACAAGTCGAGTGTGCTTGTTATCTTGAAAGATCTTGTCATGACCCGACCGGACCGCTGATCGTGCCTACAGGCACCCGCAGTATACATCAGAGAATAGCAGCGGAACATACACAACACAAGTAAACACTTAGACAATAAACAACAACAGGCTAGCCGATGAGGCCACCTTTCGTACAATTTACATAATCCAAAAGCGAGCGAGACATTTTTTTACAACTCAATCCACAAGACATGACTACAGACCTCTAAGAATAACAATTGTGGCGGGACAGGGCCCCGTCATACCCCTGAATGTACAACAACCGACCATACCAGGGATATGTACTAAGGATAAGCCTCCGGAGTAATGAAGCTTCTCAACAGCTGAACAGTGATCCTAAGAGTGAGGATCGAACAGTATACTTTACTGCGGCGTGAGCGGCCGAGAGGTCGATTACAACATGTTATACCCTATATTTCCGGGTATATGCGTGAAGGCGTGCGTGAAAAGTTTGAACTTTAAGTAGACTTGGCGAAAATATTTTTGTGCACAACACCCGATTAGAATCGTTTTTCGACGAAACGTTTTACAAAACTTGCGAAGGGAAAATTCCGGCTATGTCATTTTTAATTTTTGCGGATTTTTCCGAGGCGTAATATTTTGGACCAACGAGAGGCGACACTTGTCACCTCAAGTTGGTGGAGTGTGGGCGGCAACCTTGCACGATTTAAAGTCAAGTTGGTAAGATATTTTGTGAGGATTTGTGGAGTAGGGACTAGGGGCACTTGGGCAAATCTTGGCCTCCACTTGCCCCCACTCGCTAGATCATGGCCATTGGTTTCCCTATAAATACCCCTCCTGTGAAGAGTTCTTCATCCACTCCTCACTTCCTTAGTCTTGAGAACCCTCCCCTTTTGAGGCCTCGCGGCAGAGATATCACCCTCCTTGTGGTGTGGCGACACACCCCTTCCTGTAGGGCTAAGCGTGGGATACCCCTTGCCTAGTTGTTCTCATAAAATACACCACATCTTGGTAGAAATACTCTCCAGTATTGTTACTTTACCCAAATACCTTAACCTTATACCTTGTAGTATTCCATAGATACCTCTATCGTAGGCAGAAAATACTACCTTATGTCCTTTTGTCTCAAATCGAAACCACAGGAAAAATCTTCACAGTTGGTTGAAGTATTAAGAAGAAGTTGCGTAGAACTTCTAAGGGTTGTTTGGAGCGGGTTGGAGCACCCGGAGTAGGAGCTAAGCGTTGCTCAGGATCGACATTTAACTTGGATAATTATGGGCTAATCGAGGTAAATATCTTGTCTCCCTATTGTAATTGAGTTGCATACTATTAAAGTATAAGAATTAAGTATAAGTTATATACAAGGAAGGTATATAAGAAGGGAATTGAACTGTTCTTACATAGAATTTGTATTCTGATAGAATTGTGAAGTTTGTGGTGAGGAAGTCTTTGCCCAATTTTCCGTAGAATCTTGTATCTAGATTCATTCTACCGAGTAGTCTAGACTTTGATAGACTTATATAATCGTTATAGGTTGAAGTTCTGCAAGTAGCATGTCCTGCTTGAAAGGTAAACAAGGCTAGCCGGGTTATAGTCGTGGAGCGATTTGCTAATAGTCGATAAATCGTCGCGAGGTATGTGATTCTTCCTATACTCTTGAGCATGATATTTTAAAATATATATAGTACGGTAGACGTACGTGTGTTAACTGAATAATAATTACGGCAATGTCATTTGACTTAAGCCTGAATAATAATTACGGCAATGTCTTTTGACTTAAGCCTGAATAATAATTACGGCAATGTCTTTTGACTTAAGCCTGAATAATCTTGAAGTATTTCAAAAGAATATTGAATCATTTTTAACAGAAGAGTAATACTTTGTTTTATAAGCTTAAGAGTTATACTAGCTTTATGGGAAGTTAGGTATAACGGCTTAAGAAAGATAAAAAGAAGGGTTTATTGACTTCAAGAAGATAAGAGACTTGACTTGGTTAATTAATATGAGTTTTGTTAAAAAGTGTGAAACCTCATTCGTGAGTAATGAGTACTTGGTTTTTAAATGGAATAATGTTTTACTGATTTCGGTAATCAGAATAAGTATCGAACAAACCACAACAGCGCTAATAAAGGGAAATGTTTTGACTAATAAAGTATTATTAAAACCAGTAGAAACTTCCATCTGCATAGAAGCTAAGATGAGACAAAATGATATTACATTTCCTAGATCATGGCTGATGTAATAAGATTGTTATGAACAAGAATAAACTACTCACACATAAGGTATATGTTTCTCAAATTGTTTTAAAGGATTAAACTATGAACTACGAAACCTTTCGAAAAATGAGAAACTTGAACATTTGAAATTAGGCAAACTTGAACGTTTGGAAAATAATGTTGTTACTTGATTTTACAAAGAGAAGTGTTGGATTTACTTCAAAAGATAGTCACTCTATTTTTGTATACTACGAGTATTGTGTGACTATTTGTGAAAGAACAGATCTCTTAAAGAGTTAATGTATGAAGTACTTTGGGGATAACAACCCGATCTTGTTAATCATATAGTAGAAAGTACCTTGTGTGAATAACTTGATTGTGTTGGTTTGTGATAGCCTTGTAATACTTTCTTGTTGATTTGATAAGTAAACATGCTAGGATGCTGCGTGTGTTATTATCTTGTGATGTTTGTGTAAAGGGGTTTTCCCTCGATTGCGCTTAAGTTGTTTAACTATCAGCCGTTATGGTGGTATTGTACCACTCACCTTGACATAATCCCGGAGGTTAAGGCCGCCTCCGACGCGGGGTAGACTCGGTAGTGCATGTGACCTATGATTCGAGAATACCTCATGCGGGTCCGGGGCCTATGCGAGCTACGAGAGCTCGAGGTTAGTGTGCGGCGCTTTATGGTCATGCGATGCATGTGGCGTGCGGCTGCGAGTCGAGGCGGATCTGGGTAGCTACCGATGCGGGAATACCTCATGCGGGCCATTGGGTGGCTTTATCGCGAGTGCCGGGAAGTTCGAGGCTAGACGCGCGCATTAGATCTCGCGGCGAGTGGCGGCTTTGATCATGTGGATGCAGACAGATCTCATAATCTGATTTATGACCTTGTTTGTCTTGTAGGTTTTAGTAGTCGGCTATGCCTTCGTACTTACCGTGCGGTTTTATGATGACACAGTGGGACACGGTGTTCGTATGTATTCCTTGGTGCTTTTATATCATAGGCTGCGTGATGAGGAAGGTATTCCACGCGTGATTGATGTTGTGGGCGTGAGACCCATAGTTATATTTGAGTAATGACTTTGAGGCGTGAGTCACGACTTGACATATGCTTATTTATTGTAGGCTGTAGTTTGGTTATCATACATGTCTCGCTTTATATAGACTACTATGATTTCATTTCTGATATTTTGATTTCACATACTTGGTACTGTTATCGACCTCGCCCGGGCCGCGTTAAATCTGCGAGTTGAGGTACGCGATCGTTGATCCTAGCTCTCGAGTCACGATTCAGCGTTGGGAAGCTCCGTTTCTCGGAGGCTTATCGAGTGGTATAGTCCCATCGTAGTAGTGCTTACATTCGTGGTATGGCGGGGCCCCGCCATTGTTGTCATGTCACTCTTAGGTGCAGTAATCTTGTTGTGGCGGAGCGTAAAAGGGATGTAGCTTCGGATTTAAGTTTTATATATTATGCCAAAGGCAAATTTTTCTCGAATAAGCTTTACACTTCTTGATATTTCATGTCTTGTTTTATGTTCCGCTGATTACTCTGATGTATGTCTACTTGGGTGCCCGGGGTAAGGCACCAGTCACGGGCCCGGGTTCGGGTTGTGACACAACATGTACCAAATATGTGAAACTGAAAGTACTGTAGTGAAATCATAAGTCTAAAATAAAGCTGGAAACATGTATGATAACTCAATTAACAGTACATTGTGCCTTACTAACAATGAAAGTAAACAAGAGTATACTTTACTGCATAAAAATAGGAGGCTCATGATCAAAGTAGGGCTACCCGCCCGTATGTCGTTCATGATCAATTCACGGGACTATTTCACCGCATGGAGTCCTGTGGACCCATGATGAGGTAACCTCTCGCGTAAAGTTGTATCCGCATAGGCCGTGTGGACCGCGTGAGGTATTCCTCGCGTAGACTATTTCACCATAGTGACTATTTTACCGGCTTGGGCGGTGGGCCCATGATGAGTACTGGCGCTCGCATCATGAGTAGCAAATCCATGGAATTAGTAGTAACCCGGAGCTTTACCCCGTAAGAATAACATAAACTAGCACAACCGGCTATCATACATAACATAAACACTACCGGCTTATCATACATAACATAAGCGCTACCGGCTTATCCTAACATAACATAAACGCTACCGGCTTATCATACATAACATAAGCAAGTTAAGAAATCCCCCTAACTTCTTATTAGTCTTATTCATATACACTCTCATTTTAGTTTACTTAAGGCACTAACATGTCATTATAACAATCCGGGAATTTAACTCAAAGTACTACATACTTCTACTCTTTTAAAATGACTTTTTTTCATATAAAACTTCCAAGATACTAATAACCGTAGTATCAAGTCACATCTATTTTTCAAGACAAGTCACTATACCTTTTAGAAATACCATTATAGGTTTCTAAATCAAGTGACTTCTTTCTTTTAAAACTTTAAGTAATTGATGCCTTAAAATCAATTTGTCTTTCATTATTTCAAGTCATTTATCATACTTACATTACATAGAGTAAACCACTCTTTTTAACTTTTCATAAAACTATTATAACCAACTTCCATAAAGACGTTATACTAGCTTTATACTTTAGACAATTACATTCTTCCTTATATCCAAGGGACTTATACTTTTAAAACGAAACAAGTATCATATACTTTTTGAAATACTTCAAGTCCCTTAACTTTTAGAAACCAAGATATCCTTAATATTTTTAAACAAGTGAGTTAATTCCCTAACTCAACCAACTTGGACATTCTTAAAATAAGCCAAAGATATCAAATGGACTAGATTGTCAAAACCTCGTACGTCTACCGTACTATATGTTTACAACTATTCATGCTCAAGAGATAAGAAAGTTCTACATACCTTTTCGGTTCAATCCACTTGCTAAGTCCAATATGCCGTACGTAGTATGTCAACATATAATGACCATAATACGTTTATTAACTTCTAGCTTCAACGTAGAATATTCTAAGTGCAAAGTCACTAAATTCTACGGAAAATCGGACAGCACTTCCTTTGTTTCTACATACTTTTCCACCTTTTTCAAGGCCCGAATACAATAGCCAAACACGCCACATTTAAGGCCCAACAATGTAGTTATCAATAGGGGATTACACGCCTACAAGACGTGTAAAATTCCGCCCCACAAATTAATATCAAACTAACCCAACATACTATGTCAATTCGGCAATTTGAGGGACACCAATACAAATTCTTATCCAATTCCTTTTCAATCCAATTTGTTTAGTATAACATGATATCAAGCCGTAATCGATTATAACTACTACACTCTTCAAGTAGGTAACATGCGACAATTCACAATTCTAATTAACGACCAAATTGTATTTCAATTTCAAATGGCTCACAATGTCATTTCGGATTAGGCTTCTACAATCCATATCACTTATCAATATTCAATACATATACTTTATGCTAGTTAAAATGTAAGGCTACAACAATATGTAATCTTATAATACTTAAGAGAACAAGATTGTTACCTTAACGAGCCTTAATCCACTTCAAGATCCGGTCGCTCACTGCAACTTAGAGCCTCTCCTCGACACTCCAATCCGCGGCGAAGCCGCCAGAATATCACAAACAACTTTCCTTTAATCTTCCAATCCAAACCTAGGAAAGTGACTAGGTTTTCACCTTGCGACTAATACTGAAACGCCACTTTTCCGGGATCTTTCTATTGAGATACCACCTGATACCCTTAGGAACCTTGGTTTTAAAGTATGGATGTTATTGACAACAAAGAATTTTTTTCTTTTTGAGACACAGAACAGAGCACCCATATGAGTTCTTCAAATTTCTTGAAAATTTAGCTAAGTGTAGAAGCTTGTCTTGCTACTAGTACACATATATAACACTATGGAGGGTTAAGATTAGAACAAATGGGTGGCCTAGATGAGTTTCAAAAGGATTCTAGCCAAGTGGCCCTTGGACTTAGTCAACAATGTCAAGCTCTAAGACTTTAGCAAGACTTGCTCATCTTATTAATGGTCAAATGACCCTTTTGCCCATGGTTCAATTCGTCCAAGACCAATAAGGGGGTGACACGTGTTGCCCTCCCATTCGTCGCAATGTTTCGTTTTCCGACAATTCCATAATTTCGATAAATTTTTACTCGTCTAAAATCTTAACATTTTTTAGTTCTTACGTACGTTCTTATAAACATATCCTGGAATTCCGGGGTGTAACAGATCTCCTCTAACAGAATCCATAACTCACGAGTCGAGACACCAATTTTTATTATAGTGAGGAGCACCTCAATGGGGCAAGAGAAGGAGTCGTCGATATGGTCAATCACGTTATAGACACATGCATGAATACATAAAAGTTCAACCCACGGAGAGTACTGATCATTTTATTGATCAAGAACCACATGAATGAAGTTCTTGATGTTGGTTACGGTGAGTGCTAGATAAACAAAGGGTGAAAGAGATGATGTGGGTTAGGGCTGCACAAAAGGTTAAAATCGGACCGGAACGGACCGAGGACCGTAAAAGCAGAACATTAGGATCGAAGACCGGATCGAATTTCTCGGTCCGATTATTTGGACCGAATGGCAGGCCAGCAGAATGACAATAAAATGAGGGACAAACAGTGAATAGCAGGCAGAAACAACCAGCACACTGCAAAATTCATTCTCGAAAATCATCAAACACCTGATGCTCATTGTCCAGCAAAATTCATTCTCAAAAATGCCCAAACTAAAAACAACAGTAGAGAAGAAAATGACAACATCCTTAAAGAAAATACATATACAAAGACAATAAAATGACACTCCACAGTCCAGTACACAACAATAAAATGACAATAAAATCATCAAAGAACTCCGATCCGGTGTCCACGATCGCATCCGGACTCCGGTGTCCGAGACACCTGATCCACACATCCGATTGTCTACGATCGCGATCCACTCGACAACAAAGTTCTCTAGTTGAGGGCCTTGAGGCTTCATTTACTTTCTTTTGTCAAACACTCAAACCATCAAACACAGATGGTAGATTCATCAATTCCACACTTTTGAAAATCTGTATGAAAGAAAATAATAAAGTTAGTAATAAGAATTGTAACTCTTCTAATTCTTGCAATGAGATATCATCATATTCATATCATACCATTCTCCAAATTTTGCAACTCTTCTAATGATTCTTCCACATTAATAAGTTTGGATTTGTTCGTCAAAGTTGCACGAAGCCAATCTTGACCACAAATAAGTCCTTGCACCATCTTTAACATAAAATATAAGTTAAAAAACACAACTTATCAATTAATATAATAAAAATTAAACTTGCTTTACAAAAAAATACAAAAGAAAATGTATTACCTTAGGTGTCAAAGAACTCCTGAATTGATCAAATGTTCGTCCTCCGGTACTAAATGCAGCCTCAGAAGCAACTGTAGATACCCGAATAACTAATATATCACGAGCCATGCGTGAAACAACAGGAAATCTTAATGAATTGAGCTTCCACCAAGTTAAGATGTCAATATCTTCTTCATCTGCCTCTTCATTCAATTATCGATCAAGCTCCGGCCTCGTACTATATTTACCATTTACTTCTAATGAAGATTTGAGCTTCCTAACTTTAGCCTTGAGATCTAATCGCATGTCACTTGATTCAGTTACATCACTTGTCCCACTCATAACAACAGTAGGGAAATACATAGCCTTATATTCATCAAACAAATCATTTAGGACTTGTTGAATATTCTCAAGCAAACTATCACCCTTCACTTCTCCATACATCTCATGTAAAATCAGTTGTAAACTAACCTTTTTCATCGTAGGATCAAGAATGACAGCCACATAAATCAACATGTTAAACTTTTTTAAACTACCTCAATACTTATCAAACTTTTCCTTCATCTTAACAACCATTGCACTCAATTCTACATCACAAGTACTTTCTAGTTCTTTTAATGTTCCAAGAGTTGTACCAATATCAAACAATGCACTATTGCACGTGACACTCAAAGAAGCAAAAACATTATTAGTTAAAGTATAAAACTTTTCTAGAAAGATAACAAGCCTCTTGGCCAACAACCAATCACTCTCATTATGAGGCCCTACATTAGTAGACTCTTTAAGATCTTGCTCTTTGTGAAATTCAAACATACCAAAAAATCACTCAAATTTTATAGTTGTCATCAACATAGTATAAGTCGAGTTCCAACGAGTGGGCACATCAAGTGACAACAAAGATTTGCTCTCTATTTTCAAAACTGTTGCAATTTCTTTAAATTTATGAAGCCTAGCAGGAGAATTCCTCCCAAATTTTACAGCAGCTCGAATTCTTTCAATTGCTTGAAGATAATCTTTTATTTTCAAACCGTCCCAAACAATAAGATTAACAATATGAGCAACACATCTCATATGCAAATACTTTTCATTACTTATTGCACTACCATTGCTTTGAACTATTCTCATCAAGTGACTACAAGCAACATCATTTGAAGAGGCATTATCAACAATCACTGTTAAAAGTTTCATATGTAAATCTCAACTCTCTAAACACGATTCTATAGCTTTTGCAATTGATTTACACCTATGACTTGTAATTGGACAAAAGTTTAGAATTCGTTTTTGCAAATTCCAATCATTGTCTATAAAATGAGTCGTAAGACACATATAGTTGATTCTTTGATTAGATGTCCATGAATCAGTTGTCACACAGACTCGTCGGCATGACAATTTGAGAAATTCTTTCAACTTTTCTTTTTCTTTCAAATAAAGTTGAAAGCAACCACGCGCCACAGTCATACGGGAGGGTAATACAAACTCAGGACAAGCAACATACATCAAATGCTTAAAACCAGGTTTTTCAACACAACGAAAAGAAAGTTCGTCAACTATCACCATATAGCACAACACTTCCCTAAGTTCATTAACATTTAAAACCCAATTTCTCAACTTCCATTCTCCTTTTTTATCCGCAACAGACTCCAAAACCAACTTACTTTGATTTTGTTTAATCACATTCTCCGATTTTTTTAGGCATTGAGTTGTATGATTTTTCACATTTTTGTTACCATTAATAGTAGTCACACACAAAAGTTTTATGACAATACTTACATTCAGCTCTACGCTTGCCCTCATCATTAGTCAAATACAACTTGTATTCCTTCTAATATTCAACCATTTGTTTGTTGCAAGTAATATACTGTCGTTCCTTCGTTGGCATAATACTTGTCTGTGTTTTTATTGTATTTGTTAGTGTTTGAGAAGGCAATGCAGCCCCAGCCTCAAAATTTGGTTCACTCGTTTGAGTCGTTCGAGTCGTTTTATCATCTCTTTTCCTTTTGGATTGGACATCAGATTCAGAGGTACTAGGCATCATCTGCATGTGAATACAAACTTTTAATATCATTTAAAAATACAAATGAATACAAACTTTTGTTGCACATCTTCAAATAAATACAAACTATTCCTTAAACAGATTCAAATGTTTCTAGTATCATTTAGAAATACAAACTTTTGTTGCACTCGTTTGATATTAATACCATAGTTAAACTTAAGTCCTAATATCACCTCTATGACTCTATTCAGTAGTAAGTAATACATACCTTGTCAGCACTCAGCAGCGGTAGGCGTTTGGGATTAGGAATTAGGGTATGAGAGATTGAGAGTGAGAGAGGCGACAGACATATGCGAGAGAGGCGACGCGACCGCCAAGTGGCGACAGTGGCGATGACGATGAGAGAGCGAGACGGCGATGGTGAGATTGGGATTTAGGAATTAGGGATTTAGGGAATGAGTTGAAGAAGAGAGAGATAGAGACGGGCTGCGCTAGGGAATGGATTGGGGATGCGAGTGGACTGGGCTGGGTACGGGATTTATATATTAGGAATTTAGATAATTAGGAATTATATATATTATAATATAATATTTATTTAAAATTCGGTCCGGACCGGACCGAAAACCGAAAAAAATATTTCAAAGGACCGAGGACCGGACAAAAAATTATCGGTCCGGTCCATTTTTAGGTTCGGACCGACTTTTGTGCAGCCCTAATGCGGGTATGGCATGAGTGATGACATATGAGGTTGAGGCTGCTGCGGGAGTTGTGGGAGGAATCATTATAGTAGATTATTTTGGTGAAGAAGGAGAAAGAAGACAAGAAAAGAAATTGGTTCTCGACCAGGGGCAGCCACCGGTGGTTTGAGAAAACCGAGGTGGGCGGCGAACGAGAGAAGACAAAAATAGAATTTAGAGTTTGACTCTTAATATCATGTAAGATTGTATTAATCTATCTTATTGGAGCTTTCTAATTAATACAAATATATATAGTGTGTACAATATGAAATAGTAATACAATAATCATATATCTATCATAATTATACAATACTAAATATTACAAAATATACCAAGTATCTTTTATAATATACGTTAATAATACTTTTTAAAGTATTTTGTTTTTCCATTTTAACTTTGATAAGATTGACGCCTTCTATTTTTTTTAGTTATCCGATAAGTGTATTTAACACGTGTAGAGAGTTGCGTCCATACAAATTAACCCAGTCGCCTCAAGTAGACTTGGGTCCCACGCGCCCCATCACTGGAAACGCCAACCACAGACTTGCTCTCTCTCGTCTTGTACCCAAAATTACTACTATGTGAATCTCCGGTATAGGTCTTCTCTGAATATTAATTTCCTCTGTGGCTCGTTTGTTTATCTTTGGTTGAAATGTATAACTTGATCGAGTGAAGAAAAATTGGCCATGTTTGGGCTAAATTTGAAGCGCTTCGGAGTAGATATATATTGTCGGTTTTATAGATATGTTTGATTGGAACGACCAAGAGGTGCGTTAAGTTCCCTTCCATGAAATAAACTTTCACCTTTTATTTTGTTTCAGGAGAAGAAAATACTAAATGTAGTGCTCTTTATCAATCCTGCATCATTTTGAGCCGAGCTCTATCGGAAACAACCTCTCTATCCTTCCTATACTTCACAGACCACACTTTGTGGGATTACGTGGGATATGTTGTTGTTGAAGTGCTCTTTATTCCTTTCCGTTTGACGTCTTTCATGGAATTATATATTTCTCCTCAGCTCAAAGCTATTACCAGTAGGCTTGCATTTGATCATTATTCAGCTATTAATTTTATCACAACCTGTTTTTTGTCCTGAATTTTCTTTCTTTCCTACTTCTGTAATTCTGTTAGATAAGTGTATTTAAAATTGACTTTTTATGTTTTCTCTTGAGCCGAGGGTCTTTGGAAACAGTCTCCTTCCCTCTCAAAGTAGGGCACACACTCTACCCTCTTCGGACCCACGTTGTGAATTTCACTGGGTATGTTGTTGTTGTAAGTGTATTTTAAATTGAGAATGCCAAGAGATAAGCTGTTTTTACCTGTTCAACATCATACTCCCTTAGGTGAAATCATAGATTAAAAAGAGCTTGTTTGATGTTACTGGACTAACCTAGTCAGTGAGATTTCTTGGAGAACTAAGTTAGATTGAGCGGTAAATAAGAAAAATTTAGATGGAGTGGCTAGTTTTTGAGCCGAAAATCAAAGTTTAGTCACTGTTTCAAATGTAATTGGAAAGTAGCCACCTTTTAAGGTGGAAATAATATCGGGACAATAATACCCCTACCTAAAACACGGAACAACTCTAGAACATGGTGCTAGAGCTTAAAGCTTTGACAAGTGGAATTCCAGCACAATCGAAAGTTCCTGGAGTTTGAAATTTCAGGAACGATTCATGGAGTTTGAACTTTGAACCTTTATGGAACGATTCATGAAGAACTGATAAAAGTTGAGACTCCGTGAATTTTTATTGGAGTCATAATTCAAACTCCAGGAATTTTTCCTGGAGTTTGAACCGTGTCAGTTCCATCTCCAGGAACATTTCCTGGAGTCCTTGTATTTTAAGTTGCGGCAAAGTTGTAAAGGTTTCCGTTTTTAGTCTAGGGGTATGATCGTCCAAATGATGTTTCCGCATTTGAAAGTAGCTAAAGTTTAATTAGTTTTCAAATAAAGCTTGGTTAGCAGTTCAAAAAGTAGCTATTTGCCAATTTCTCCCTAAATATAAGGATGCGTAAGAGCCATTTTGACTTGATTTGTGGATGATGGGAATGTACATTCGTTATCATTAAGGGATTAATACTGAAAATCACCAGTTTGATAACGTAGTACTTGTATTAGCTAAAAGGTTAATGTTTGTCAAAGCTAGCAAGGGCTATTTATTATGAGAAACTGATTGAGAAAATATGACTAAATAGATAAAATAATCTGAACTAAAGCGGCCCAAAACATGGTAAAATAATCTGAAATAAGTCGCTCTAAATGTGGTGAAATAATCTGAACTAAAGTGTCTTAAACAATCACTCATACAACAATCTATTCAGACAAAAACTAGCAATTTCTATTCATCTTTCTGTAAAAACAAACCCTCAAAAATGGCACCAAAGGCACAGAAAAAGCCCGATGTGAAAAAACCTGTTGCCGCCGAGGAGAAAAAAGCCAAGAAAGCTCCGGCGGAGAAGAAGCCAAAAGCCGGCAAGAAGCTTCCAAAGGACGCCGGAGCAGTTGGCGCCGACAAGAAGAAAAAGAGGTCAAAGAAGAGCGTTGAAATTCAGATATCGGTATTTCCAGTAAGGCAATGGGAATAATGAACATTTTCATTAATGATATATTTGAGAAGCTTGCTCAGGAATCTTCTAGATTGGTTAGGTATAATAAGAAGCCTATTATTACTTCTAGGGAAATTCAGACAGCTGTGAGACTTGTGTTGCCTGGTTAATTGGCTAAGCATGCTGTTTCTGAAGGGACTAAGGCTGTTACTAAGTTTACTAGTGGTTAGGTTTTAATTGGGGATCTTTTGGGTTTTAGGTCAATGTAAAGAATGGTTGTTTTTGATGTTTGATTTGTAATTGGTTTTAGAATGATGAATGCAAATGAATGGGAACTTCTCTTTAATGCAAAAAAAAAGTGTCTTAAACCTGTCGTTTAGTATACAGGAATCACAGTAGTTTAAAGGTGAAATTCGTAGAAACACGACAAGGTTTACTGGGGATTTTAATACAGTGCACAATTTAAAGTTTAGCCTTTAGTATTTGGGAAAACTGAAAACTGTAATAAATGAAAGTATATGATAGAGAAGTTAGTTTTATTAAGTTCGAAAATCATTTCAGATATTCGATCAGATGCGAAGTTACATTTTAAAGTTTAGTGGCTAGTTAGTGATGAAGTGTGTGACCATCTCATCTAAAAACTCAAGTTGTTAGAGAGAGACTACACTTTTTAATATATGATTATATTCTCAACATGCCCCTCACATGCTGACTTGATTTTTTTTATGGTCCAAGCACGTGAAAATTCTTTTTTGATATGGGTGACAGCGAGATTCGATCTCAGGACCTTTGCCTAGCTGTGATACCATGTAAAAAAAATGGATCTTGGGCCTAACTCAACCCCAAAAGCTAGTTCATGAGGGGAAAATTGCTCAAGTCCATATAAGGAGACCATGTACCCTTTAAACCCACCGATGTGAGACTCTTAACGCCCCACCTTACGCCCAGGGCTGGACATCTGGTGCGTGGACAATTTTAATATTGGGGCCAACATCGAAAACAATGAATTGAGCGGGCCTGACTCTGATACCATGTTGAAGTGTGTGACCATCTCATCTGTTAGAGACATCACACTTTTTGATATTTGATTATATTCTCAACAGTTAGTAAGTTTGTAACTTTTATTTCTTAATTATTAACAAATTCGTTCCTAAATGTTTTTGCAACAATTAAAATGTCACTTTGCCAACTGTGTTTATTGTTTTGTGATATCCTCTTAGACATAGAGCTCATCGGCAACATGACCTAGGCTTTGCACCTCGTGTCTGCATTGTAGCCTCACTAAAGCGAGGTGAAACGTTCAACCTAGGTTTCACTAGCTTCAGGGTGCCTCAATGTTGATTCAATTTTGGATTCGGACACCAGGTTTACTTGAACTGCCAAGACCCTTTTTGAAACTGGTAACTCTCTATTCCTCAGCATTAAGTGTATGATGGCCACCTCCAAAAATTTACACTTAAAAAACTAATTACAGTATTCCTATGAAGTCAACTAACTGAACTTCCTCTCTACACATTGATATTTACACCAAAAACATAAAGAAGTGATTACCTTCCACTTGATCTTCTGTATGGAACTCTCTTTGCCTTAAAAAATCCTTTCATTTCTTTACTTCCAAATGTTCCACCAAAAACAGGCAGGTACTCTTTTCCACCAAATCTTCTGGCTCTTGCTACCTCCCCTCCTAATCCCACAACTTAACAGATCAGCAGTATGCTCTGGCATAGACCAGTTCACCTTGTTTTTTGCGGGAAGGCCCTTTTAGAATTGCGTTTAACGTCCCTTTGTGAATTAGCTAAGGAGATGGTTTAGCTTTTAGAATCTCAGGTTGCTCATCTTGGAAGTATTAATACATGATAAACCAGAAACAAAATCAAGATCTGTTCTTTCTTGAATCAACCACCTAGTTTGCCATCGGAGCTGCATCTAAGATCTGTTTTTCTTCCATGAGCGTATTATAAGAGGTAGATACTATGTCATTCAACACCTTCTTTAGTTTATGCTTGTAGATGCTTCTGACCAGACTAATAGGCCTGTAATCTTTGATTCTCATTCCCCCTCCCGCTTTGAGACAATAGTTATGAAGGATGCACTGAAATTCTCTCAAACTTGTCAGTATGTTGAAAAACCGCAATGGTTTCCATCATCTCTCCTTTATCCGTGTTCCAACATTGTAAAAAGAAACCAAGGCGAAGCTGTTCGGTCCAGGAGCCGTGTCTTCCCCACAACTCTGTGCCTCCTCCCTCTCCAACCACTACCTCCTCCCTCTCAGTCCCCCACCCAGCTTGGGTCTCCAAATCGCCTGCTCTCCATATAACCTCTCACAAAACCCGATAACTGCCCCTGTCATCTCCTCCTCACGTAGAATATGACTATCTAAACACTTGCATTGTTTCATCAAACCAATTACAACACACTGGATGATGCACTTTCTATCTAGCACTTTACTGTTCCACCATTAGTTGGGTTATATATATGATATCATTCCTTGGTAGAAACCCTTTCTTGTCAGTTCAATATCAGAAAACAAGCACTCACTTTGCTTAATGCATGCAAGGAATTTTGCCAATATCAGCTCCACCATTGCTGACTT
This sequence comes from Przewalskia tangutica, assembly GCA_029844215.1. Lineage (NCBI taxonomy): Eukaryota > Viridiplantae > Streptophyta > Magnoliopsida > Solanales > Solanaceae > Przewalskia > Przewalskia tangutica. The sequence continues at coordinate 35,830,957 of CM056731.1, read as the reverse complement.
GCTTTTCTGTTTTGCTAGTATGCATTTTCCATATTTTGATATTTGATGGGATGATAAAGTTGGTCTCTATGTGAATTATAATCACATTATTGTCACTCTTGCCTTGCCTTGATAATTAAGATAGTATTTGGTTCACATCACTGATTGAAAGGACAAGTAGCAGGTGAGATAATGAAAATGGCGTAATACTGACCACTGTAGTGTTTTTCCTCTCCTCTTATGTATCACTCACATACATATATAAATGTGTCTGCTAATATGCATTTCTCTATGACTTTAGGAGCTGTAAATTTTACTTTCAAGTTATTATACTTGCATTTACTTCTGACATATTTCTTTCTTGAATCAGCTAACGGATATAATATGGGGCGAGACTGGCGATAGCGATGACCACACAGTGCCATATCCTGATGGAAGTGAACGGAAAGCTCCAGCTTATAGACATAAAATTAAGAAGGAATGGGATGTGGAAGCTTCTAACATCAAGCCTACTGATCAGAAAAAACCTACAACTAAAACGGATCTGAGTAATATTAAACTAGATGGCAGTTCCAAGCATGACACTGGTGGAGCTACTATCACAGCTGGATGCAGGGTGGAATTGGGCGCTGATCTGTCATTAACCAATGCTACAAAGAGTAATGAATATTTCTTGGGTGCTGAAGCATCTAATAATCTGACAGAAGTTCCAAAACATGAATGTCCTAGAGGTGCTAATGCTAATGTTTCCAGCCTTTTCCAGGAAATAAATAACCTGCAGTCAGAGTTAAAAATTGGACTTCTTATCAAAAAAGAAACAAAAGTTACAAGTGGATTGAATTGTTTATCTTTGTAATCAGATGAGAGAAATCGGCTTGGTGAAGATTCTCGAGTTTTTCACCATCAGAACGAGGAACTGGAGCAAGGTGATTTTATTGATTATGGATGGGCCAACATTGGAAGTTTTGATGACCTTGATAAAATATTTAGGTAATGCAAATCAGTTTTCTCTCAGTGTTCTTTCTGACTTGTGTATCGCTTGAAATTTATAGGCTTGTATATGCAGACATCAGTTTTCTCTCTGTGTTCACACTTTAAATTACAGTTGTTTTGGCATCCCGTCGTTTCCTTTAATCAATCACAATGTGAAAGCAGAAATTGGGGAGGGAACTTTGTTTTTGACAAGCAACACGGAAAATTTCTCTTATGAACTTTAAAGTTATTTGATGAAAATAATATTTTATTGATATAATAGGGATATCAAGCAAGACCTATATAAAAATAGAGAAACTTATACAAAAGTACAAGTTGTAGAAAATTATCTAAAGGTAATCATTATGTCCGTCCCTCTAAATTGGCATCTGATCACTCTTGGGAACTCACTAACATGCAATTGGGCTCTGAGTAAAACAGCTAATCCGGGAAATCACTAACATACTACTGGCACTGAGCTAATCAGCTAATCTTGGTTTTCGCCTTCTAATTCAGTTTTAGTATCTTTTTATTCTACTATCGTTAGTGCTGATGTAAGCACATGATCATAGGCCTTTTTGAGGTCTAATTTGTATAGGACATCTGAATCTCCTTCCTTTCTTCTAGTGTTGGCTTCATTTGCTACTTGAGGCATGCTTTGTTCTCTCTATCCTCAGCAAAATCATTCAAGGAATATGCCACTATTTCCTCTAAGACATTTTTTAATCTATTTGAGAGTACTTAAATTGTAAATGCACTCTACTAGGCTAATAGCTTCCTTAAAATTGGATGCACCCTCTCTCTTAGGAATAAGCGCAATGAAGGTTGCACTAATGCTCTTTTTAAATTACCTCGACTCCTAATGATGTCATTGTCTCCATAAGTTCTCCCTTCACCACACCCCATCATTGTGGGGAAAAAAAACTAATGTGAAGCATTCGATCTTGATGCTTTGTCCCCCCCACACCCCTTCATAGCTTCTTCATGCTCGAGTTTCTCCCTCTCCTACCTTATTTGACTAAACCTTGTGTCACCCAAGGTAGGTTTCCATTTCTCCTTTTCTTTGTACATGTGAAAAAACTTACTATTATCTCCTTTTCCCCTTCCTATCACTTCTTTACAATTTCACCCACTTCTATGGTCTCCAATTACTTTTTTGCATTAACAGTACTTTATGTGTGCTAGATAGGTATTTATCTTAATTATTCCGTGTTATGCAGGTATACAGTAACAAAGTATGCTAGATAGGAATATATCTTAAAATATTGCCTGTTATGCAGTATACAGTAATTCCACATTTATATTTTTGATGTAATTTAGATCATCCCTGATTGTAGTAACGCCACAATTATTATTACATGTTTTATGTAATTTAGATCATCCTTGATTGTATTCATCCGGCTCAATATCCTCACAAGCGACATTTTGCAGCAGCAACGACCCAATATTTGGAGATACAAGCCTTCCTAACACTCTCGATCTGTGGTCATCTTGTAAAGATGTTACAAGCAGGCCAGATAAGTCTATTCCCCTGTCTATTGACTCTTCGAGTTTGGCACTAGGATATTCCCAAAGCCCACCAGAAAGATTAGAAATTAAAGCAGAATACAGGCTAAACCAGGAGAAGTGCTCCACTGTTGATGAAGAGAATGTTAATGATATCACATCTAATGTGAATCTGTGCACTGATGCTAGGGACCATGATGGAGGTAAAAGTATGCGTATACCGAAGGAAAAGGTAATGATACTGGATCTAAACTACTCATACCAATTGTATTTTTCTTCAGTATGTAAATGGTCGTATTTCCTTTTCAAGCTTGTAGTATTTATTTTCTTAAGCAAAAAAGGATACATATTGTAGCTGAAACAGACAACTTCCAAGATGGGGGGGATAGGGTTTATCCATTTAATTTGCCATTAATGCTGGATCTATCATAATCCTTGCTAGATCTTCTAGCAAGGTATCTTTTTAATGTTCCCTTGTTCACCAATGAGAACTATTCCACAATAACTCACTTATTACATAGGGATGATCTTCAGTTTTCACCCCTTCCACTCCTTGTTGGTTAAGTAATATCAAGGTAATATGAAAAAAAAATAGATACGAATCTGGATTCAGGCCTTCAAAGAGGATTCAGGAAAGAGACATGCCTGATAATTTGTTTGTTTCATGGTGCTAGTTAATTGAGTGCTATTCGTGCATAGGAAGTAAAGAAGCTTCTACCTAAGCCGGACCAAAGCCTAACATCACATATACAACAACTACTACTGTGCCTCAGTCCCTAACATCACATATAAGTGATGATAAATTGTTTCTTCAGGGGAATTAAAGAGAGAAGAGTCTGTAGGAGAGATGTCATTGTCACTTGTAGTATTACGTCCTCTTGCTGCCAACATTTCCCCTCATTTGACATCCCAGTCTTTTCTTTGGCAAAATTTTCTCTGCAGAGATAGATTGATAGAAAGGTTTTGAAGTTATACAAAAAAAAAGAGGTCTCAATTCTGTTTGTGTACTTGCAGCTTTTGAGCTAATCCTGTTGCGAATATATTATTGTGCTTAACTAATTTTCACATTCAATTTTTTATTCAGACATCAAAATAAAAGTCTCGTTTATTGAGTTCTTCCATTTCCAGTTAAGAGGGAGGAGTTTGGAAAAAAGAGAATCTATAATTTTCCATAGAATTAGCAAAACTACTTCATATAGCTGGTGAAATCATCTTTTTAGTTTCTTCAGATATGTAAATAGCTTTTAGTTAGGTAAGTTATGAAGCGAAGATTAGGAGTTTCATGGATAAAATAGCTCCATGATGCTAACCTTATTTTTCTGCAAAGAACAATTAAGACATCTTGCCAGAAGAAAACACCGTTATCAATTTTGTGATAATAATGACCACATATATTTAAAGACAATGCTGCACATAGCCTCTCTCTCACCTGCCATTTTTTTTATTTCACCTTCCTTTGTTTACTAAAAATCTGTAGAATATTTGGTTCCTCCAAAAAAAATTCATGTGTCCAACTTTGTAACATTATAACATAAATGGAAAAGAGAATACGTGTAGTGGACCCAGCGTATTAAAAAGACATGGTTGTACTTAAACTCATGGCTTTCAGGAATAATGAAAGCTTCCCAATGCAGTTGATTCCTCCTTTTTCCTTTTTCTATTTAAGGAGGTAGCATTTTCAAATGCTCTAGAAACTCTTTTTAACAAGGTAAATAATTTTATTAATAAATTTTTGAGAGAATGGTCCATGAGGATCCATATAGCTGACTCCAACTTGTTTGGGGATTGAGGCGTAGTTGTTGTGGTAAATATCCTGTATACAAGCAGTATATGAAAAAGTAGAGAATCTACATCTTTACGAATGACACCCAATCTTCTATATATATTGGAACCTCATAAGTGCACCAAAAAAGAAACTAGCAATGAGAGGTTATTCCTCAAAGTGTACATAGTAATTCTCTATCAAAGTGCTCCTATGTCTTTCCTTCCACAGGACCCACATAAGTAGTAGTTGCGCAACATCGTAGGCTCTTCGACTTCTCTTCCTTCTTCTTAATTTGCAAGTGGATTTGCAAGCTTTATCACAAATTTTCTTCAACTCTCTTTCCTGAGGTAGTGGGCATTGTGAATTTTAAAAGTAAATCAAATTGCTTCAAGTGGTGCTTCATGTTCAAATGTTCAGGTGAAGATGTTGACCACCTCTTCCTACATTGTCAAGTGGGAACTCCCTTGTGATGTGAGATTTTGAAATGGTTCGGGATGCAATGGGCGAGGCGGATACAGTGAAGAAGACACTATCCAGCTGAAAATTCAAAAGAAGGAAGAGAAGTGGAAGAGCTTGGGAGGTTGCCCCACTAGTACTCATGTGGATCCTGCAGAAGGAAAGGAATAACAGGGTATAGAGTACGACCATGTACATTTAAGGAATATCCTCTCATTCCTAATTTCTTTTTGGTGAATTTTATGAGGTTCCAGTGGGTATAGAAGATTGGGCGTCGTTCATTGAGAATCATATTACGTTATAGATTCTCTACCTTTTGGTATAGTGCTTGTGTATGGGAGATTTTTCCATTATTAATAAAATTATTTACCTTAAAAAATTATTATTTCTTCTACAATAAAATAGTTTGCTGCTGATAAATCTTGACATAACTTAAATCCAAAAGACAATCTACTGAAACTTATTTTGCCTCGGTGAAGTAGTGGAAGTAATCTTGACGTAATTTAAATCATTCACTATGGCTTCACCTTGTAAAACTATGAAGTAATTTGCGCACAACTCTACTTATATCGACATGGATTGTCATCCCTCGAAGAAGGGAAAGGTGGACAAAGAAAACTACCTTCCTCTGCTCTTGCGTGGAAAAATAAATTTGAGATTATGATTTGAGCGGGTGTCATATGATTATTGTGTTCATTTAATTTTTGAACATCAAAGTGTTGCTCTAGTTGTTTTCTTGTGTACAGGGAAATAACCAGGAAAGAATATTGAAAGGTCAACTTAAATTAGAACAAGAAGGTGAATTTGCTCAGTTGCAGGAATTATGTGGATCCTTGTCTCCTCACCTGAACAAGTTTGGCATGCCATCTGTAACGAATCAACCTTGTACTGCTTCAGAGTTCAGTCAACAAAGTCAGCTTCAAGGACCAGAATGTTTGCAGCACAAACATTTTCCAGGTCCTCTTTTTGCTTCTTCTATCTACGGTGATGCGGGTAGTTACTGTTCTCCCATGCCTGTCTGGTCACAGTTCCATTCTGGACAAGCAAGCCATCAACACGTCCTTTCAAGTTATAAAGCTTCTCCAGGCAATTCAAATCATTTCAACAAGTCTCAAGTTGCTTCATCAAAATCTTTGATGATGACGCCTCAAGAAAAAATTGAAAAACTAAGAAGGCGACAGCAATTGAGAGCAATGCTTGCCATTCAGAAACAGCAGCAGCAGTTTAGCTATCAACTTGAAAAGGAAGGAGGATATGCTGAAGAGAATTTGAGCTGTATCCCTTCTCTGGACCCGAGCTCACCTTTAGAACAGGGTGACTCCAACACAGTACGTTTGTCAGTTGAAAATTCCTCAGCGGAAGACACGGCACTGTACCTTCTACAGGATGTTATCTCAAAGGTTCGTCCTCGCACTGCCACCAAATAAGTTTCATGGTATTATTTCTTCACAGAAACGTAATGGCCAAATGAATGATTCCTTTCAGCTGGACCTTAAAATAAGACTGTGTATCAGAGATAGCTTGTTCCGACTGGCTCAAAGTACTACACAGAGGCAATGTGGCAATGATAGTTGCAGCACCAAGAAGGGTGGAAAAGAAGTCAGCAAGGAAGAAATAAACACCAATAACAGGTTTGTACCTAAGTATTGATACTATCTCAAAACTGAAATATGGTTCTTGTTCACTGGAAGCAATCTAGCAAATCTCATTCCAGTAGCTCTCTTTTTGTAAAAACAAGAGCCTGCATGTAAAAAGCATTCATAATATGACCTGCATCACGAAAATCTCTATTGAAATCATATATGTTCCAAGCCATGAGATTGGTGGTTTTCTCTTACTGTCAAGCCTTCATGCCTCTTGCATCGGGAAAGGAGTGCATAGATATGTCTGTTAAAGGGGTATCTGTAATAATGGTATGTTAAAAGGATTGCTTCCTTAGAATATAGTAATATCATATTATCAATTTTACTGGAGTATTTTTGACGTGGAAATAACCTCTTGCAGAAATGCGTACAATAGACCCTTGTGGCCCGACCCTTTCCCGGACCCCGCGCATAGCGGGAGCTTATTGCACCGGCTGCCTTTTTTTACACAAATAGTGTTAAGTCCCAAGTTCGTATTGAATTTATTGAGATCTGAGGGGGTGTGGAGGGGGATCCTCTTTTGTCAAAGGCTTGTTTTAGGTGCACTTACGCCCGGAATGGAGGTGCAAAATCAGTTGAGGCTTCCCCTCGCTTATCCAGCACATCAGTGCAAGCACCAAGCCGCTTATGCTTGTAGGAATTTGTTGCGTTCGTAAGCACAACGGAAGTTCAAAATTTCTTACCCAACAATGATCTTGGCATGTCTTATACGATAATCATACAAAGTGTTCAAAACACAACAAAAGAAATCTTACATGTTTTCAAGCGCTGGATTCACTACTAAGGTATCCACGCGATTTGTCTCTCCGACTGCAAGTTCCAACTCCAGTGTATCTCCTAATCAAGGAAGCTAGGAAACCTTGCTTTAGGAACTGAGAAATAATTTTCTGTAAACTAATAATTATGAGGTATGTGTTGTATATATAGGAGTTAAGGACAAAACCTAAACAGGAAGACCTGGGCCCATATTTTGTTCAGTGGACATACGTCCCAAGTGGACGGCCAAGTCCTCAATTTGGGCCAGTAATTTCTGGCCCAATTGCTTCCCTGTATTTGTCCGAGTAGCCATATAATATATCCAACACATTTAATTAAATCCGAAATCCAATTCAACTTAATTAAACAATTTCTATCAAATAGAAATATTTCATAATTATTATAAATTAAATATCTCGATTCTCAATTGATTATTTAATACTTTCTCAATACACTCTTAGATTGAAGAAACAATCGCATATAGTGTGACCCTATATGCCTTCATATATCGACATTAATCTAATTAAGGTCCATACGAAACTCCTAGACTACGTCGTATGACGAACTCAATATGTGAAATACGTTTACACGAATCCAACAAACTTAACCTTTATGCGGAACAATAAACTCTCTTCATTCACAACACACTCGATTAAGCTTAGGATCTGTCAAGTGTCTATCCAAATGGCTTAATCACTTTATCTCACATTTATTAGTTGACAACTAGACCATATTCTAAATATGTCTCTTGCACTGGCCAATGACTTTAGTCAACCTAACAACATTAAGAATTTGTGTGCTTTCTCGAATTTCCAATCATAATGGTCCAAGATCCAAGTTCATACTTTCTCCGCGTTTGCTAGGGCTGATAACTTCAACAATACAATCTGGTAGGTCTCCAAACCAATTACAAACAATTTGCAACTCTTGATTTGACCGACTGTTCCAAACAATCGATCTGCGCCCTTAGATTATTCTGATGCTAGGGCGTCAAGACATAACTAAATCAACCCCGTTACGCGACTACAATCGGGCATCTAAGCAAGTTTGGCCTTGTAGAGCAAACGCTAGGGCATAAATACTCACAAAGGTTTCTCACTCGCTACTGCAAACACATGCATCTATGAAGAGTCTGAGTCCTCGTAGACTTAGAGCAAACACTATGGTGTAAATACTCTTATAGCCGAAAAAGATTTTGCACTCATTCAATTATACCGGACGACGCGTGGATTTCAAATCAGACTTATATTAAATTTGGGGAACATTTTAATCGGGGTCTTATCAAGATCCTTATTACTCGTGCTAGATCAAATATAACACATATTTGGGCGCCGCCTACCCAAACATGATTTAATGCGGTCCGACAGATACTGGGTGCCGCCTACCCAAACATATATATGAAGACTCTATACTAATTATTTAAATGACAATCAATTAAACAATTAGGAGAAATAATTAATTTATACGCACATTATCAAATAATATGCTAAATAACAATAATCGTGGATTAATTAATTTGTTTCAATTTAGAAATATTTAAATTCCAAATTTAAAACTCAATTTTCAATTTTCGAATTTTCTGCTCATCCAAACAGTCCCTTAATAATTCAGAAATTAAAATTTAATTTCAGGGGTTTTTCGGCAATTTTCAGAACCTTAAAATAATTACAGATTCGTCCAGGGACCAAATCTGTCTTTCTGAAATTTACAGATTTACCCAGGGACTGAATCTGCTTTTCTGAAATTTTAAGATTTTCCCCAAGGACAAAATCTGCTGATTTTAAAATCTTTTAAATTTCCAAAAAATATCCGGGGACCAATTTGTAATTTCTGAAACCTAAAATATTTTCAGATTTGTCCAGGGACTATTACAATTTTAAAACCCTAATTTTAATTGCAAATAGGTCCCTGGACTATTTCAAATTCTCAAAATTAATCCAACCCAATTCAAATTTGGGGCGGAATTGATGGAATTGAACACCACCGGTTGAACGGAATTTTTTTTTCCGAAAATTAATTTTAACAAATTGAAAAATTAATTTTTCGTAGGGATTTGTTGGTTTCGTAAGCACAACGAAAGTTTAAAATTTTACTTACCCAACCTAGCAATGATCCTGACATGACTTATACTATAATCATACAAAGTGTTCAAAACACAACAAAAGAAATCTTACAGGTTTTCCAGCGCTGGACTCACTACTAAGGTATCCATGCGATTTGTCTTTCCGACGGCAAGTTTCAACTCCAGTGTATTTCCTAATCAAGGAAGCTAGGAAACCTTGCTTTAGGAAATGAGAAATAATTTTCTGTAAACTAATAATTATGAGATATGCGTTGATAGGAGTTCAGGACAAAACCTAAACAGGAAGACCTGGGCCCATATTTTGTTCAGTGGACCAGCTGGTCCACTTCATACGTCCAAGTGGACGGCCAAGTCCTCAATTTGGGCCAGTAATTTCTGGCCCAATTGCTTCTCTGTATTTGTCCGAGTACTCATATAATATATCCAACACATTTAATTAAATCCGAAATTCAATTCGACTTAATTAAATAATATATATCAAATAGAAATATTCCATAATCACTTTATCTCACATTTATTAGTTGACAACTAGACCATATTCTAAATATGTCTCTTTCATTGGCCAGTGACTTTAGTCAACCTAACAACATTTAGAATTTGAGAATGAATCCTATTCTTGGCTCAACTACCACCTTGATTTACATCCTGATGCACCCAACACAAGCCGTATCTTATCCAGAAGGAGTTTAAGCTTAGAACTTGGTCACAGTACATCATTCTGTAAACAAGGTGCGTATTGACCTCAAGTCAAAAGACGTTTATATTCCACACACCGATAACACTATAGACATGTATAACAAATAGTTTATCGGCAGGGTATACCAATACTTCTCCAAAGTATCCATGTGTCTATCACGAGTAACCATTACTCGTAGCCGTGAGACATACTACATTCTCCAAGAATGTGATGCATACCACATGTCGACTTATAGCATATCATCGATATCCATTCTCGATGATCATTAGTTGAGAGTTACGTTCTATCATTAATATCTCACTCTATTAATGACAACGTAAGCTCAAGGGAGACATATATATGAATGATTGCAAACAATCAAACAATAATTCAATAATTGCAAATGCCATAAATAGTAATCTCATTAATAATAATATGAATGTGTTCAAGTACATTTTGTCCCTAATAAGATTGTCTCTAGGACATATATACTTTCAATGCTTGCATCTCGTCACCCATGGGCTGTGTCTTGAAGAGGGAGGCACGAAACAATAATCATATTTTTTTCAATTCTTTTGTCCATATATTGGTTCTGGCGTTTATAGTTAATTTCTTGAATTATATAAAAAAATTATAGATTTTCGCCTTTCTTAATTAAAGCATGTGCTTCAAATTACGCTCTAGGTTTAGAACCCCTACAGAGCCGAGCATCTCTTTTTTATTTTGGCTTTCATAAAACTAAGAGATGGATAATTGCAGTGTTGATCTAACTTGCTTGTGAGCACTTAGCTTAAATTTATATATAATGCATATTTTATTTACAAGAATAACAACTACTCCCTCCGTCCCAACTTGTTTGATACTCTTTCATTATCAACATGGTGAAACAGACTTGTATTTGCAAATAAAGGAAAGTTTGATACGATGAAACAACTTGTATTTGCTAATAACAAAGTTGATTCAATGTGCTGCAAAACTCTTTATTGGAGTAATGGCAAATTGGCAATTAGAAGAAATGATAGTCAGGATAGTATTGCCAGAGCAATAGCTAAAATCTTTAAACTGTGTTTCATCTCCAGTAAGCTGCATAGCTTACTTAAAGTCATTGAACTGTAACTCATTTCCAGTAAAAAACTACCGTGGTCTGCTCTTGATATCGTACTGATATACTTGATATTCTATGCTGGTTATGACTTATGGTGATCGGTTATCATAGTACGTCTTTACAGATTTCTTAACTTAGAATCTGGCATAAAGTGTGTCAGTACGCTATCAAGAGCAGAGCACAATATAGGAACAAAACGTTTGGTCAATTTTGTGTGTACATATATGTTATAATTGAATTTCAAAAATAAAATTCAATAAAAAATATTATACTATTTGTTTAATTTAAAACATCAAATTCATGTGTGTCGCTGCTTCCTTGCTCGTCCTTGTTTAAGTGTAAAAATATGACCACGTTATTCATAATCAGAAAGTATTCTCTCGTCTAAGTAATATTAAGTACATAGTTTTATATTCAAATTAAAGCTGAAGTTAAGTTTGTGCGCTGCAATATGAATAAGAAATGGAAAAGTGTAACATCTAATTGACTTTGTACCACCAAATTAAAGTAGTAAAGATGAAGGGACTACTGATGACTTCCACTTATCGTTGTGTTTGATGCAATACAAATGTTTGTTTCATCAAACAGCTTCATAATTTGACAATTGTTGCAAAGATGCATTATCTGCCTAATATCTGCTTTTGTAGTTCTTCTGTTTGATGCATTATGTGTGAAAGACTGCATTCTTTTTCTTTACAAAGTTCTCTTCCCATAATTTGTAAACGCATTTGTCAAGTTGCTCTTTGCCATGAGCAGTGATGCAAGTATATATCTCATAAATGTGTGATACAGTTCATATGGAAGAAGTTAATTAGCCAGTTAAATTCCAAAAGTTAGTTGGGCTGTTTCCAAAGTTAGTTACGATATCCATTAGTTACTTACAAGGTGTAATTGATGTAATTCAGTTAGTTCCAGATTTCATCCATATATACCATGTAAACTGTAGAATTGATCATTCATGATAATACAACTTTACTCTTCTATCTCTAACACAATTTCCCCAATTTGACTTCTTCTCGGATTACCCTAATCCCTGAATTGCTAGAACAGAGCCTTCGATTAGATTCCTAGGTCTGTTAATTTCTATAATTCACTCGATTGCATTATAATTGTGTCAATTGGTATAAGAGCAACACGATTCTCGGCATTAAAATCATGACTAAGAATAGCGAAATTGTAACTAGAAGTCGCAGTCAAGAACAACAAGAAGATTGGGGTGATAAAATTTCCCAGATTCAGACCCAATTGCAGAAGTTAATGGAAGGAGTGAGCAGTATGAATGAACGCAATGTGATGGAAGGCAAGGAAATGATGAAAATGTGAACCACCATCAACAATCTCCATGGAAAATGAAGGGAACATGAAGTTCCTAGGGCGGAATCTTCATCAGGAGATCGAAATTGTTCTGTTGAAGTTATACCTGAATTACGAGCAAGGGAAAACCATGGGAATCGAGCACATACGGGTAATTTCTTTACTAGGTATTCGAGGTTAGAATTTCCCAAATTTTCTGGGCATGATTTGAAGACTTGGTTATATAAGGTGGATCAGTTTTTTGCTATGGATGAGGTTTCTTTTGATCAAAGAGTCAAGGTAACTTCAATTCATTTAGAAGGAGAGGCAATTGCTTGGCATAGATCATATATTAAGGCTAGAAATTCAGTTCAAGACCCCACTTGGACCGAGTATGTTTTAGCTTTGAATGAGAGATTTGGAGAGGAGTTTGAGGATCATATGGAGTCATTGAAGAATTTCGTATAAACTGGCAGTGAGAGAATACCAAGCTAAATTTGATAGACTGTTGACAGGTGTGAATTTGTCTAATGAGAATACTATCAGTTGCTTCTTGGGTGGTTTGAAACCTGAGTTGAATAAAGCGTAAATGTACAAGGCCCAAGAACCTTGATACAAGCTTATAAGATTGCAAGGTTGCAAGAGGAGGTGTTTGCAGCACAGGCCAAAACTTGGGGTCTGAAACCTGTACCTAAATCAGTCCAAACTGGCCTTCTACCCACTCCAAGTCACTATAAACCACAAAACTTCCCAAAAACAACACCACCAAATACTTTTTCCAAGAAACCTTTTGATAACCAACCTGCTAGAACCAATAGACTTCCAGGAAGAAGGCTCACTTCTGCAAAAATGGATGATTAAAGAGCTAAAGGCCTTTGTTTTTCTGTGATGAAAAATATGTACCTGGTCATAAGTGCAACTCAAATAAACAACTATTCTTGGTGGATGTAAAGGAGGAAGAAGCATTTTAGAAGGAGAAGAATCAATGACTGAAAGCATTGAGGAAGTAGATGAGTTTATGACAATTTCTATGCAGGCTTTTACTGGTGTCACTGGGTATCAAACTATTAGTAGTGACTTGATTACCATGAAAAAAGGCCATTACATGTGCTAATAGACACTGGTAGCACACACAATTTCATTGATCAGGAGGTGGTAAAGAAGTTGGGATGTCAAGCTAGTAACATTACAGCACAATCAGTCAGTGTTGCAGATGGCAGGAAGGTACAAATTGCTTCAGTCTGTAGAAATCTTCAATGGCTGTTGCATGGTACTATATTCAGTTCTGATTTTTTGTTGTTACTCTTGGGCAATGTTGACATTGTTTTGGGTGTTCAATGATTAAACACTTTGGGAAGGATCCTGTTTGACTTCCAGAACAGGACTACAGAATTCAAATATCAGGGCAAGAAGCATGTATTGAGGGGAGCAAGTAATCAATTGAAATCAACCAAGGCAAGGTATATGAATAGAATAGAGGGAGGTGAATCTCAGTTCTTTATGATGACTTTGACTACTCGAAAACTAGAGGAAGTATATTGTCATAACATCCAAGCAACCCAAGGTGATCCTATTCCACTTGCACCGTCTGCTTTGATTAACCATTATGCAAGTATATTTGAACCACCTACAAGTCTTCCCCCACATAGAGGAACTTTTGATCATAGAATTCCATTGATAGAATCTGCCAACCCTGTTAGTAAGAGACCCTACAGATAACCTGGAGTTAAAAAAAGATATTGTAGAGAAGTTGATGCAAGAAATGCTAGATCAAGGAGTTATACAACACAATACTAGTCCATATGCTTTTCCAATAGTGTTGGTGGGAAAAAAAGATGGCAGTTGGAGGCTATGTATTGATTATAGGGAGTTGAATCAGTTGGAGGCTATGTATTGACTATAAGGAAAAATTCCCAATTCCTATGATTGAAGACTTATTGGATGAGTTAGGTGGTGCAATGGTGTTCTCTAAGATTGATTTTAGAACTGGTTATCACCAGTTGAGAATGTATGAAGGGGATACTCACAAAACAACCTTTAAAACTCATGAAGGCCACTATGAGTTTTTGGTCATGCCTTTTGGATTAACCAATGCTCCATCATCATTTCAAAGCCTCATGAACTCAGTATTTAGGCCACTATTAAGGAAAACAGTACTAGTGTTCTTTGATGATATTTTGATCAACAACCAATGTATGGAGGATCATGTTGTGCATGTTAATGATGTTCTTGAACTAATGCAGATGTTTCAATTGTATGCTGAAATGTCTAAGTGTGCATTTGGGGTGCCGAAGGTTGAATACTTAGGTCATTTCATTAGCCAGGAAGGAGTTGCAACTGATCCAAGGAAAATTTCAGCAGTTGAGCAGTGGCTTGTCCCTACAAATATCAAGAAGCTAATAGGTTTTTTTGGGTCTTGCTGGATACTATAAAAGATTTATCCAAGGTTTTTGGTGCGATATGTAGACCATTACATGATCTTCTTAAGAAGGAAGGATATCATTGGACTGATGATGCTACTACAGCTTTTAACAGGCTTAAGCAAGCACTGATTTCTGCACCAGTCTTAGCTATGCCTGACTACTCTCAAACATTTTTGGTGGAGATTGATGCAAGTGGAAAGGGCATTGGTGCTGTCTTAATGCAGCAAGGGTATCCAATTGCTTACATAAGCAAATCCTTGACACCTAGACATCAAGCTATGTCTGTTTATGATAGGGAGTTGTTAGCACTTATATTTGCTGTTACCAAGTGGTCTCAGTACTTGCTTGGTAAACCAATTATTGTTAAGATAGATCAGAAGGCCTTGAGGCATTTATTGGAGCAAAACATTCACAATGATTTCCAGGTTGCTGGCATTTTCAAACTCATGATTTTTTATTTCACTCTTGAATATAAGAAGGGCACTGAGAATAAAGCTGCAGTTGCTTTGTCAAGAAAGCCTGAATCTGAGCTTTTAGCCTTGTCACTACTCAGTCCTTATGCTGAACTATATGAGCAGATTAAAGCTTCTTGGTCTAAAGATGCTGATTTACAAGATTTGATTGTAAGGTTACAGATTCAGCCTTTCAAGTCCTTGACATGGTGCAATGGGCAGTTGAGGTGGAACGGTATA
Organism: Przewalskia tangutica; assembly: GCA_029844215.1. Taxonomy (NCBI): domain Eukaryota; kingdom Viridiplantae; phylum Streptophyta; class Magnoliopsida; order Solanales; family Solanaceae; genus Przewalskia; species Przewalskia tangutica. The sequence goes on along the minus strand of CM056731.1, from coordinate 35,815,608 downwards.
TTGGTAGTAGGACATGACCCTCAGTTAAGGAAGAATATCATCGAGTTTTGGCATTCTTCTACTCAAGAAGGTCATTCTGGAATAGATGCTACAATCAAAAGGTTGCAGTCCCTCTTTTATTGGAAGTCTCTTCAAGCTGATATTAGTGATTTTATTAACAAGTGTGATGTATGTCAAAGACACAAGTATGATGTTGCTGCTTATCCTGGATTGATCCAGCCACTGCCTATTCCTGAAGGGGTATGGACTGATATTTGTTTGGATTTCATTGAAGGGTTGTCCAAATCTCGAGGTAAAGATGTCACCTTGATGGTAGTAGATAGGTTGAGCAAGTATGGCCACTTTATGTGCTTACATCATCCCTACAATGCTCAATCAGTGGCACAATATTTGTTGGACAATGTCTTTAAGTTGCAAGGGCTACCTTCTACTATTACCAGTGATAAGGACCCTATTTTCCTAAGTACTTTCTGGCAAGAGTTATTTACTCTACAAGGTCTTCAATTGCATAGATCTACTACATATCATCCCCATACTGATGGTCAGACTGAGGTTCTAAATAGAACTTTGGAGACTTATTTGAGGTGTTTTTGCTCAGATTGCCCTGGGAACTGGTCTAAGTTCCTTTCTCTAGCTTAATGGTGGTACAATACCACCTACCATACTGCTATTAGATGCACCCCTTATGAGATTTTGTACGGATAGAAACCACCTATCCACCTCCCTTATCTAGCTGGTGAGTCTTCTTGTGAGATGGCTGACATATCCTTGGTTGCTAGAGAGGCAATTATTGGCCTTTTGAAGTTTCATATTCAAAGAGAACAACAACGGATGAGGGATTTAACTGACAAACACAGAACTGACTGGATTTTTGAAGTTGGTGACTGGGTCTAGCTTAAGTTGCATCCTTATAGACAAATTTCTGTTGCAGTAAGGCCTTTCAACAAGTTGGTTGCTAAGTACTTTGGGCCCTATTTGATTGCTGTTAAGGTTGGAGCTGTTGCTTACAAGCTTCTATTGCCTGCTGATGTGTTGATTCACCACACTTTTCATGTCTCCCAGCTGAAAAAGTGTCGTGAACTGCCTAATAAGATTAATCATCCTCCTGTTTTTCATCTATCTAGTCCTTATTGTCCTACTCCAAAGTTTATACTCCAAAGTCTACTCCAAATGGACTGATTTGAATGCAGCTGATGCTACTTGGGAGTTTTTATCTGATTTGAAGCATAGGTTTCCTTCATTTCAGACTTGAGGACAAGTCTGTAGTTCTGTAGGGGGTATTGATGCAATTATATAGCTCATCTATGTGTGATATACAGTTCATATGGAAGGAAGTTAGTTAGGCAGTTAAATTCCAAAAGTTAGTTGGGCTGTTCTCAAAGTTAGTTACGATATCCATTAGTTAGTTACAAGGTGTAATTGATGTAATTCAGTTAGTTCCAGATTTGATCCATATATACCATGTAAACTGTAGAATTGATCATTCATGATGATACAACTTTACTCTTCTAACACAATTTCCTCAATTTGACTTCTTCTTGGATTACCCTAATCCCTGAATTGCTGGAACAGAGCCTTCAATTAGATTCCTAGGTCTGTTAATTTCTATAATTCACCCGATTGCATTATAATTGTGCATCAAGCAGCCTGTCTAGATCAGGTTGATTCCTCAGCATCTATCCAAAGTTGTAATTGAACGTATTTAAATATTTCAGTTCAAATTCGTAGTTAGCCAAAGGCACGTGCATGCACCACTTATAGGAACAAATATCCTACCAATTTCCATTTTCTTTTCTCATGTTTGTCAGTGTGGTCTTGTTTAATAGAGGTTCTATATTGAAATCAGTAGAATTATTCATTAACTTCAGTATGTTAATGTGTTATCAGTTTCCAAAAGAGCCCATGCAACAAGGAACTAATCTTCGTGGGAATGGATTTAACAAGAATGTGAATTAGAGCTAATATCCTAGCAACAACTTACTGCTACATGCATTATAGAACTAACCTCAGCTTTGTAATGTGTCCCATACTCTTGATTACTCATCTTTATGTAATCTTTGAATTTACCTTAAATTATGAGTCGTGGATAGCTGTGAATTGCAGCACTAGTTTCCTTCTTTCATATTCATCTATGGGGACAAAAGTCATTTCCCAGACATTGTGCTCATATTCATATTTTTTTTTTCTGTTTTCATGAGTTGTCAGATCACCCCATGTAGAGACAGAGACAAATCCAATTGACCGCACTGTCGCTCATCTGCTCTTCCATAATCCGTCGGAGTTGCCATCAAAACTTTCTGAATTTCCCAAGTCATCAATGTTTTCTGTGCTCAATTGTGAAAGAAAAGCAGTTGGTTCACCGAGCTTGCCAAGCAGATTTTTACTACAGAATTCTGAAACTAATCCAACCACAGCTCACCAGGGACCAAAAGCTTCTACCTCTCATAATGAAGTGGATATAATGAAAAGTAGCCCCTGCATTGAGACTTCTGAGAATGCGTCAAACAATGAAGGAGCAGATGGTAGTGTTACTGGGGTTGAAGCCGCCTCGTGAAACCATCCAATTGTCATATATATATATATATATATATATATATATGAGGGTAATTTCTTCTCCCTTTTATCTTATGATTGTCACACTTGATCCATGGCTGAACAAATTCACTATTAATAAGGATCCTCTCTTTCATTATCAGCCAACTGGACACTGAGCAACCACGAGTTAACAAGATTTGACATTTTAGGAGTCTATATTATGCCCTGGAAGAAACCTCTTTTACGTTGGTGTAACGCTTTTTCTCGTCTTCTACTGCAACACACTTCTGTAGGTAAATGATGTTAGCATGTGTATGCTACGGTATTGCTTTTTGTTGTACTGAAGGTTCTCAAAGAATGAACCTACATACTTCAACAGTTCAACTAAACAAGTCCCAATATTGTAAGTTGACCATGCTAAACGGGTACCCTGTGTCTGTTGTTTGAGATTTCTATTTGGAACTCCAACCTGTACTGTTCTATATGATAATAGATACGCATCTGTAAGGTTGTTGCGGGCAACAGGGATGTGCTTGATGAACTTATGTTATTTTGAAGTGTGCGTTATCATCTTTGAGTACTTTAGGCCTCACTAATATGCAGATGCCAATTCACTTCTAAGATGCAACAGAACAATAAAAAAATTCTGCTACTTAACTCTAGCAGAACAATATTTTTCTGAGAACTGGTTATGTTGAAATTGCGTGCTATTTATAGAACTAGAGTCGTTGAGTGTTTGGATTGGATAGGGTCACCTTTTATGCTTGCTCCCATGGATTTTTGGGCTTCTTTCATTTTCTTTCCCTTGTTTTGGTTTCATATTAACAATCTTTTCGGGTACGCTGTAAGGGGGAGGAGGGGGGCAGAAAATATCAGATTTTGGTGCCGCTGTTTAAGTTATTCCCTAAGGGATCGTTTGGTTGCTGGTTATAGTTATGTCAGGATAGTTACGTAGGATTTAGTTGTTCATGTATTACTAATCTCTCTATTAGTAATTCTATCTTCTACTCCGCATAAAATAATACATAAATTGATTCATAACTTTATTCACGTGAGATTATAAAATGATAATTCAACACCATACTTGGTGGACCCTCTGATCTATCGGTGGGAAGAGCACCATGTGGCGTAATAAGGAATCCAATACGAAAATAGAGTCTGCTCGTGAATTTCAAGAACAACTCTTTCTATATGGCCACAGCCGTTCTCCTTTCTATGGGGAGTCGCAATTTAAGTCTGCGACTGACAATGTAGGAGATTAGAATTTGAACGTTGTTCATCAGATTCCCTCCATAAGTCATAGCTTTTGACGTTCAACATCCTTCCTCGTGCTCCAAAATTGGTAGGTCATGACCGACACGATGGCATATTCCCTGCTGAGTGAACCCATTAACCTTGCTTAACATATTCAAAATGAAAGACATAATGGAGATTCAGGTTTTTCTGTACCATCACATATATGCATACCATCAACAGTTTATAAACTTGCAACATATAAATCAACAAATGACTCGAAGGTCTCATCATACTCAAAAGAATTCTCGATAGGGGACTAAACATCACAACTACAGATAACATTTACTTTAAATAACAAGGTGCATCATGGAGCCAACTCTAAGAGTGCCAAAAGATTACAATATATTTTTGGAATGCAGTTCGTAGCATCAGGAGGAACATTTGTACCCATAAAATTCAGTAAATCTCATTGATTTCCCTCCAAAAGTCAGGGCGAGTCTTTGAGAAGTGATGAGAATACAGATGCAAGCTTGGACTGATATTTGGACTGATATTATTAAGCTCATTAGTTACTTTGGAGTTAGTTAATTAGTTAATAAGTTTTACTTTTGTCATGTTTTACCTTGTAGTCTTTCTTTGTGCACTTTAGTCCAAAACTCAACTATAAATAGTTGAGTCATTTTGTAGCCTTACGTTTAACAGAAAGATGGAATAGAAAAGCTTTCACAAATGGTTCTTCTTCCTTGCTCTCTGCTTGCAGACCTCTGCATGCATGTTAATCATGGAGTTCTAACATGGTATCAAAGCCACTGAATCAATGCATGCATTTGTAGAGCACGAAATCATATTCAATCGAGGTGATTTCTTATTTTCCAGTTTTCTGCATAATCTGTTGTGCGATCTAATTTTTAGACTGCAATTGGTGCGATTAGACTTTGTTTTGTGGAATTGATCATCGATTTACAGCTCTAGATCGATTTATTGTGTAAGGAACACAATTATGAGGTTGCGATGTGTCGCATGTGATTGAACATCGTGAGGCTGTTATTTTGCGATCTGGTTTTTCTGGCTGTTATTTTGCGATCTGTTTTTTCTGGTGTTGTTGAGTCGATTCTGGTGCGATATTCTTCTGGTGTTTTTGATTTGTAAGATCTGAATCAGTGAAGTGAATAGAATGAAAAATACAATACCACACACAGATTCAAGTGTAGGAGATAGTTCGAATGCAAGTCTCAATAACGTAGATCATAATAATCCTCTTTTCCTGAGTGCATCTGATACACCTTCGAGTGTTCAAGTGGAAATCCAATTGTCAGGAATGGAGAACTACACACTTTGGTGTCGTGTGATGAAACTAACAGTGTTGACTAAGAACAAAATTGAATTTATCGACAGATCTGTTAAGAGGGACACATTTGGACCAAATCAAGTAAAACAATGGGATATATCTAATGCTATGGTGATATCTTAGATTATGAAGAATGTGAATAAGACCTTACTTAGTGGAATACTGTATAGGTCCACAACATGTGCTGTTTGGAAAAATTTAAAGGAAAGGTTTGACAAGATCAATCTATCCAGGGTGTACCAGCTGAAGAAAGAACTTGCACTGCTTCATCAGGGAACAATGCATGTGTCCAACTAGTATTCCAAGATGAAGGACCTCTGGGATGAGATAGACTCGATTGTGCCACCACTAACCTGTGAGTGTGACAGTCCCAGAGAATATATACTACATCTCTCGAATAAAAGACTGCTTGAATTCCTGATGAGACTCAATGATGGTTACAACCAAGCAAGGAGTCACATTATTTTGATGTCTCCTATTCCCAGTGTTAATCAAGAATATGCCATGGTGGCTCAGGATGAAAGCCAAATGATGATTTCAGGAGGATATATGGTTGGAGGTGAGGCCAATGATCCAATGGCTATGGTAAGTAGGTTTCCTCAACAGAGAGGGAAGGGCAACAAATACATCCCACGTGACTTCTGTGACCACTGTAAGATGAAAGGCCACACCAGAAATAATTGTTACAAGTTGATGGTATGCGAGTATTGCAAGAAAGAAGGACATGTTAAAGAGGGTTGCTACAAACTGATAGGATATCCTGATGACTGGAGGAACAAACCTGATAACTGAAAGAATAATTCTGATGATTGGAGAAACAAGAAGAAAGTGAAATAGTGTTTCAGGAAGTGCAGATGGGAGTACTTTAGGACAACAATAGGACACTCAAAGGAACATGATGATACAAACAACTCATCTCACACACTATCAGAATGAACACTTGAACTCCTTGTTGAGGTCCTGCACACCAGAGCAATATGAGAAGGTGTTGGGGGCATTAGCAGGTTCTCATAACAGTGGGATTGATGTCCCAAAGGTGCATATGGCATGTAAGGTGCAGTCTGGTAATGCCATTGTTCCTAATTGGATAGTGGACTCAGGGGCCACAAATCATATGGTAAGTGACAAAAGTATAATTGAAAGCTGTAACTTGATAGAAAATGCAGTCGTGCGATTGCAACGAGGATACTGCTAGGATTACTCAGACTGGGAACTGTAGGTTGACTGGATGTGATGTTATAAAGGATGTATTGTGTGTACCAATCTTCAAGTTCAATCTCTTGTCGGTTTCAAAACTAACAAGAGAACTGAACTGTTCTATAAGGTTTTTTCCTGATTTCTTTGTATTACAGGATCTCCTCACTGGAAAGGTGAAGGAGATTGGTAGAGAGGTGGATGGATTATACTTTCTAGACTCTTGGAGAAGTTACAGTCGAGCAGCATTTGCACAAGTTACTATAGCCAAAGCATTATCAGTTTCTTCAGCAGAAATGCAAGCAGGAATGTGGCATAGGAGGATGGGTCATGTGACTATGAGTGTGCTAAGGAAGATAAATGAGTTTGGTAATAAAGCTAGTTTTACAATAAGTCATTGTGAGATATGTCCAAAAGCTAGACAAATCAGGTTACCCTTCCCTAGAAGTAGAAGTAGGGCTGATTTTCCTTTTGAATTGTTACATGTTGATGTGTGGCGACCATATGGAGTGCCTACTTATAATGGAATGAGATATTTCCTCACAATAGTTGATGACCACACTAGATGGACTTAGATCAATTTGATGAATCATAAATCAGATGTGTCTACTGTCTTGAAAAATCTATTTACAGTCATTAATACACAGTTTCAGGCAAGAGTTAAGAAAATAAGATCTGATAATGAATCTGAATTTTTTAATCATGCTTGTGCTGATTTATTCAAAAAACTGGGGATAATACACTAAGCTTCTTGTCCATATACTCCACAACAAAATGGGGTAGTGGAAATGAGGCATAAACACATTCTTGAGATTGCAAGGGCAATTAAATTTCAAGGTCATTTGCCTGCCAAATTATGGGGAGAGTGCATTGAGACTGATGTGTACATTATCAATAGGGTACCCTCTGTGGTTATTGGAAATGTATCACCATATGAGAGGTTATTTCAGAAGAAGCCTTCCTTGTCTCACTTAAGGGTACTAGGGTGCTTGTGTTATACAACCAACCTCACTAAAAGGGACAAGTTTGATGTCAGGGCAATCAAGTCAGTGTTGCTAGGATATTCTATCAGACACAAAGGATACAAGCTCCTGGATCTGGTGCATCAGACCATATTAATTAGCAGAGATGTGACATTCTATGAATACATATTTCCATTTGATCAGGCCAAAACTACAGGACAATAACTGTCCTATGATCATGATGAAGATTTTTTTCATGACCTTGGTTTGAATGCAGGTGAAGTAGATGTGATTGAGACTATTGAAGCAGACAATCAAGGTGTCTCCAACACTGAGATGGAGTGCATATCAGCAGATCAATATAGGCCAGCAGAGTTGGAGGTTACAAAAGGTTTGAGGCCAACTGATGCTGTGGTGCAAGAAGAAGACCATATTGTCAGTATGCACATCATGCCTCACCCTCAACCTGGTATACATACCAGCAGACCAGCTAGAGAAACAAAACTACCTGCATGGATGAAAGACTATGTTCACAGCACAACACAAGCCAAATATCCTTTGGCTAGTACATTTAACTATGAAGGGCTCTCTCAATCCTATCACCGTTTTATAGCCAATATTTCAACAACTCATGAACCAACTTCCTATGCAGAAGCAGTGAAGGACACAAGGTGGATAGAGGCAATGAAGGCTGAGATCCAAACCTTGGAAGGCAATCACACATGGCAGATTGTAGACCTACCTGCTGATAAGAGGGCAATTGGTTGCAAATGGGTGTATAAAATTAAGTACAAAGCTTCAGGAGATATTGAGAGGTTCAAGGCAAGGCTAGTAGCTAAAGGTTACAATCAAATAAAGGTGTTGATTACCAAGACACATTCTCACCAGTGGCCAAAATGGTCAATGTCAGATTAGTAATATCCAATGCTGCATCAATAGGGTGGGCCATCCACCAAATGGATGTCTTCAATGCATTCCTCCAGGGAGATCTTGACGAAGATGTGTATATGCAGCTATCACATGGTTTCAATAACAGTCAGCAGAAGGTGTGTCGATTGCTTAAGTCATTGTATGGGCTTAAACAAGCATCGTAGCAATGGAATATTAAGTTGACAACTGCCTTGCTAACATCTGGCTTCACTCAAAGTCATTATGACTACTCTCTTCTTACTAAGAGAATTGGGGATCATATTATAATGATTTTGATCTATGTTGATGACCTTCTCATCACTGGGAATGACAAGGTCCCCATTGATTCAACTAAAGACATACTGCAGCATTATTTCAAGATAAAAGACCTTGGTGAGTTGCGATACTTCTTGGGTTTTGAGTTTGCTGGGAACAAGGATGGCATCGCGATGCATCAAAGAAAGTACACTTTGGAGCTGTTGGCAGACTTGAGGCTAACAGAGGCAAGGCCTTCTGGCTCACCCATGGAGCTCAATATCCAGTTGACATTTGTGATGTATGATCAATGGTTACAAGATTTGGCTGCAGCAAAAGGAGTAGATGCTGACTCAAATACTGTGATCCACCTCTGGAAGATCCCTCACAATACCAGAGGCTTATTGGCAGAATCTTGTATTTGACCAACACTAGGCCTGATATAGCTTTTGCGGTGCATTGTCTAAGCCAATTCATGCAGACTCCAAGTATCTCACATGGCTGCTGCTAATAGAATTGTCAGGTATTTGAAGTTATCTATAGGGCTGGGGATATTTATGCCCTCAGTGGACTGTTCTACTATGTCAGCCTATTGTGATGCTGACTGGGGCTCGTGCCTCAACACAAGAAGGTCTGTGACTGGGTATGTTGTTTTATTTGGCAATGCACTGATTTCTTGGAAGTCAAAGAAGCAACCCACTATTTCCAGAAGTTCAGTTGAGGCTGAGTATCGGAGTTTGGCTTCAGTCGTCGCAGAAATTATTTGGCTCACTGGTCTGTTTTCTGAGCTTGGGGTTGATCTGCAATTACCTGTTCCAGTGTTCTGCGACAGTAAGTCGGCTATTCAGATCGCTGCCAATCCTGTCTTCCATGAACGCACTAAGCACATTGACATCGATTGTCACTTAATACAGGAAAAGTTGTTGCAGGGATTGGTCTCTCCTCTTTACATTGCTACTGTTGAGCAACCAGCTGATTTACTTACGAAGGGTCTTACGCAGAAGCAACACTTCTATCTCCTATCCAAGCTCGGCCTGAAAAACATTTTTAGGACCTGCGCAGGGGTGATGAGAATCTGAGATCTGACTTGGGTGATAATATTAAGCTCATTAGTTAGTTTGGAGTTAGTTAATTAGTTAATAAGTTTTACTTTTGTCATGTTTTACCTTGTAGTCTTTCTTTGTGCACTTTAGTCCAAAACTCAACTATAAATAGCTGAGTCATTTTGTAGCCTTACGTTTAACAGAAAGATGGAATAGAAAAGCTTTCACAAATGGTTCCTTGCTCTCTGCTTGCAGACCTCTGCATGCATGTTAATCATGTAGTTCTAACAAGAAGACATGCATTTGTGTAAAAAAGATCCATGAGGGTGAAATTCCAACATTTAGGATAAAATTATATTCATAAGGTAAGCATTTGAAAACATCATCTGAAACATATCTTATGCTCGTAGGCCATAAACATCCATACTTTGACTGGGAATGTTCATACTAGACACTAACATAGCATCATATCTACACTATGGCGGTGGATCCTCCTCTCAATCAGCATGTTTATCTCATCGTAATGACGTAAAGTTATCCAAGAGTGGCTCAGGACAAGTTAGGGCATGCAAAGGTCATGTTCAGATAAATGAGTCGTGACTTAAGAGTTCATGGAGGGTGATCTTGTCCTTCTGAAGAATTTTCACATGGAAGAGGTAATGAGGCTCGGAAAGAAGGACAAGCTTAGTCAAAGGTATATTGGCTCATCTGGAGTACTGAAACGAGGTTTGACGCAATGGCTTATGGATCGCTAGAGTTATCAACGGTTCATCTTTGTGTTTATACTTCGGAAGTATGTTCATGACATGACACATGCCATTCAGAATGAGTCAATCCAAGTGTATGGATACTTTTTCGATGAGGTAAGGTTGTATCCGGAATTTTAAAAAAAAGGGTGCATTAGCTAGTACAAAAAAGGTGAATTTAGGATTTAAATCGACGGGTTCAAATTTTAGGTTCTTACCTCTACATCCGTTACACTTTGAGATTATATGTTCAATTTTTGAAAATTTTCTTTTAGTAAGTTTTTATATATATATATATACACACTATGTATTAAAAATATTGAGATCAGTTGAATCCATTCATTATATGTTATATCACCCACTGTTAATAGTTTTAGTATAGACATATTGTTTAATTATATAAAATTCTACAATGACAAAAGGAGAATATGGATTTCAACGTGTTAAACTTGGGATTATTTTAATAAATCAAATAAAAAAAGAAAAAACAATGGTTTATTAAACTGCAAGAAGGGATACCAGACATGTCCAGATGGGTAGGCCTAATTCCATAAAAAAATGCAAAATAGACATATGATTTGAACTCGGCCCTAATATAGTTAAGGAATTTAACATTTTAATAGCGGAGTATATATATAAATGGGTCTTGCTAATGTACTGTGATAGCAAGATCATTTTAACTGCCTAAAATATCCTTAATGACACACTAGCAACAAATTAGCTAAATGGATATTTTTGTCTTTTCGGTCATCTAATATTGTTCTTACCAATTACACCCAGCGTTTCAATAAAGAAAAGGAGCCAATTTTAATTTCATTTGCTGCAAGCTCTCTACATTTCAACCCATTTCCGTAGATTCAATTTCCTTCTTGATGGATTGCAAATTGAGATTCTTCTAGCCATTAAATCAGTCTTTTTTTCAACTTAAGAGCATAAGTTTATTGGCAAATCATCTGTAACTCCATTGACTAAACCCAAAAATTAAATTCACTTTCATAAGCGTGAAAATTAACGTGATGTTTTTCGGTAAGAAAAGGGAGCTTCATAATTCGCTCGTTGGTAAAGAATGAATATTAAGCATAACTCAACCCAAAAAAATAACTTGTAAGGTGAACCCAATAGTCGAAACATAATCGGCAAACCTATTATACCAGGCTCGTGAAGACTGCTTAAGCCCATATAAGGACTTCTTCAATAAACATACATGAAGAGGATATTTGGGATCCCTAAACTTCAAGGGCTGATGCATATAGACTGTCTCCTTGAGATTACCATGTAAGAATACATTTTTCACATCTAACTGATGAATTGATCATGCTTTTGAAAGAGCCAAGATTAGCACAATGCGAATGGTAGCCGGCTTGACCACCGGACTAAACGTCTCACCACAATCCACTCCAACCTGTTGAGTCTTCCATCACCTACAAGTTGAGTCTTATGCCTCGCAAAAGAACCGTCTGAATTGTCCTTATGAGCAAAAATCCACATAGACCTAATAATTTTAACACCATATGGGCGGGGCACCAACTCCCACGTCTTATTATCAAGAAGGAAAAGTTTTTGCACGTTTTTGAGGATATAAAAGGACCTTTTAGGTCAGATTTGAGGGAGTTCCACACCTTACCATTCATCACAACTTGAGATCAAGATTGGAGACTTATTTTTGAGTAATTTCTTGTTCTTTACTTTATTTCTTTTTAGTATACGTTGGATATTATTTTAGTTCTTGGCATGTCTATGTCTAGGAACTAACTTAATTTAGGGCTTTCCATGTCGAATCGCTTAAACATCGTTCTTATGAATTAATGCATATTTTGGTTTCTTCTTATTATTGTTGAGATTTATTCAATAATTGTTTTGATTGCTTGGTAATTAATTGATCACTAATTATCATAACTTATATGATTTCTAATCGAAAGCCGAAATGGGAGATTGTGAATATGCTATAGTTGAATAAACATAGGTTTAAATCGTGAACGAAAGTACCTCGATACTTGTGTAGCTTAATAGGTTATTGCTCTTAATCCTCCTTTGTAGTCAATCTTGTCATCGAAAGATAGAAGGGTTCTACATTGGGGTTGAGTGTTTATATTACCTTAACAAGAGTATAAACGGCTTAGTTAACCTGCTATCTCAAAATAGAAGAAGAACCTTAATTATTTGCATTAACGAGTAAAGCGAGTGGATAGTTGAGGAGATTTGAAAGCCCTATTTCCACCATATCTGAAGTAAAGTAAAGTAATTTAGTTAGCATCTATAATCATAACTATAAACAATTCATCAAATTATCGGTTACCAAATAGATACTACAGAATAGAGGTTGGTAATTGGACACTAATCCATGAGGACGATAACTCGGTCTTCTAGACTATATTACTTGTCACGATATGTGCACTTGAGTTTAGCGTGTGTATAAGTCGCGCATCAAGTTTTTGGCGCCGTTGCCGGGGATTGGCGTAGTTCAATATCATTCTATCTATTCTTAATTTCTAATTTGGTTTTTATTTTTCTTTTTATTATATTTTTTGTATTGGTAAAATCGTGCGCCGTGATCCGTTTGTTGATTTTAATCTGTTGCAGGCATCTAGTTTATGCGAAGGATAAGAGGAGCAGATACACTTGTTCCCTTCAACCCGGAGATTGAAAAGACTTGCAAGCAGAACTGGAGAAACAAACGAATCTTGGCCTTAATAACAATGGGAGGCTTGCAGAATAAAAATGAGATGAACGAAGGGTTAGGTGATCATCAACCTAACGCAGGATGCCCAGAGGTTACGATGGATGTGGAAGAAAGGGTCTAGGTCAGTGAGAGAAGCACGGGAGATTATGTCGCCAAGGTGAATGGAGCCTGAACTTGCATCGGGCTCCCGATAGGAGCAAATAATTTTGAAATCAAGCTGCGATCCACGGTATGGTGCGAGAACAGTTCAATTCGGAGGGTTGCCATCTGAAGACCCTCATATGCACATAGCAAATTTCTTGAAGCTGTGTGCAACTTTCAAGTATAATGACGTTACTGACGACACCATCCGATTGAGGCTCTTTCCCTTCTCACTCAGGGATAGAGAAAAAGTTTGGTTGAATTCCCTGCCCACAGATTCTATATTCATATGGCAGGAGTTGGCACAAAAGTTCTTGGCAATGATGCAGAGTCACTCTATGAGGCTTGGGAGAGATTTAAAGATCTGCAGAGTAAGTGTCCACATCATAGCATTGAGCTGTGGAATTTGGTCCATATTTTCTACAATGGGATAAGTGGGACCACAAGAACCATCATTGACGCCGCTGAAGGTGGAACCTTCATGAAAAAGACAGCACATGAGACCCATGATTTGCTAGAAGACATGACCATCAATAACCATGTGACATATGATAGAGGGGTAAGTGGAAGGAGAGCGATAGGAGTTCATGAGATCGATGCCATTACAGCGTTAAATGCACAGGTTGCTCTCTTGACCAAGCAACTGCAGCAGAACATAGTGTCAGTGAATGCAGTTCAGATGCCATTGAGTTGTGAGATGTGTGGGGGTCCTCATACCTTTGATAGGTACCCATCAGCAGACCCCAATAACATCCCTATTGAGCAAGCAGAATGTCAGGCAGTGGGGAATTACCAAAGGCCCCAGAACAACCCCTATTCAAATACCTACAATCCGGTGGAGAATCACCTAACTTTTCATGGAGGGGTGATCAAGAACGCAAGAACCGATTCGAGGCCAATACGAGAATCAACAACCATTTAACGAGGCCTCACCTTCCCAATTCGGTACACACCCGCTTCCAAGAAAAGCCCGACGAATTGCGAGCAGCCTTGTTGACACTTACGAATTCACAAACCCAGTTCATGGCAGAGACAAAATCCTCTATCAGGAACTTGGAGACGCATGTGGGACAGCTAGCAAAGATGACAAATAACAGGCCACAAGACACTCTTCATAGCAATACAGAGATGAATCCCAGAGAGCAGTGTCAGGCGGTGCAGCTGAGAAGTGGGAAGCAGCTAGAACAACCTACACCTTAGCCCGTGGTAGAACAAAGAGTTGAGCAGAGAGTAGATGCAGAGAAGGAGGGGGTTCACGAGGACCGCCTATTTTACGAAGGCTCCAGCAGTTCCGGTGAGGAATACACAGAGAAGATTCCTTACCCTCGAGGTTGCGAAGAAGCGATTGATAAGCAATTCTCCAAGTTCTTGGAGGTATTTAGAAAGTTGCACATTAACATCCCTTTCATTGAGGCGTTGGAGCAAATGCCTACTTATTTCAAATTTATGAAGGAAATTTTTGGGAAGAAGAAGAAGCTAGCTGAGTATGAGACAGTGGCATTGACAGAAGAATGCAGTGCCATCTTGTAGAAGAAACTGCCCCCAAGCTTAAGGATCCAGGGAGCTTCACATTGCCTTGCACAATTGGTAGGGTGACATGTAACATGGCCCTGTGTTATTTGGGGGCCAGCATAAATCTCATACCATTGTCCGTTTTCAAGAGGTTAGGTTTGGGTGAAGCCAAACCAACCACTGTGAACTTGCAGTTGGCGGATAGGACAGTGGTGCATCCCAGGGGAATAATTGAAGACGTATTGGTTAAGGTGGGAAAATTCTTCTTTCCTGCGGACTTCCCCATCCTTGATATGGAGAAAGATGGTGAAATCCCTATCATCTTGGGAAGACCATCTTGGCAACTGGGAGAGCCTTGATTGATGTGGAAAAGGGCGAGCTGACACTCAGAATTGAGGATGAAGAGATGGTGTTCAAGGTGTTTAAACACATCGTTGAACCCCCAGTCACAAGCAAGTGTTTTGCGATCGGCCGCAGATTAGCATCACTGAGCGGCCAAAGGCCAAAGCAAAGGAAATCGACCACGACAGGTGAGCAAAGCTAAACCTTCTCTTGAGAAAAAGGAGAAAAAGAAAAACAGAAGGCGAAAGAGAAAAATGATTATGAAATGGGTAGGCTGTGGGGTTAAGTTACCCCATGCCTCTTGATAAGGAACCTGCGTCCGGCTAAAAGACGTTAAAGACAGCGCTACTTGGGAGGCAACCCAAAGTTTTTAAATTTTATGCAATTTAGTTTTAGTTAGAACAGTCTCACGGAAGGTATTGTTTACATGTTGTGATGACAGTCTGAGGCTAAAGTGGAGGATGAAAAACGTGAGAGAGGAGGAAATCGGCTCGGCGCCACGGCGCCAGTGAGAACGTGGCGCGAGAATACTGAAGGTGCAGAAGTTGGGCGCCACGACGCGAATCGAGCCTCGTCGAAAGTCGAAGGTTTACGAGTTTGGCGCCGCGGCTAAATCGAGCGCCACGGCGCCGAAAGTTTAGAGGATCGCAGATGTTTGGGCGCCACAGTGCCGATATCAGGGCCGTGGCGCCGCGGCGGAAAAACTGAAATTAAAAGAGCCCTAATTCGATTTCCCCCCTCCAAATCAAAAACCCAAAACCCTTCCTCTCTCCAAAACCCACGAAATCAGCCTCAATTACTCAAAATCTTCCACAAACTAAACTCAATCACAACCAAAGTACTTCAATTCCTTGCACCCTTAACCATCTCAAACAACAACCCTCATTCCATTGCCTCAATCCATCAGTAGGAACGCGAAAATTTTGAAGAACACCATCCAAGGTAACGTTCATCACTTTTCTTGAAATTTTCAAAGCAATTAGGGGAGGTAATTCATAAGTTTGGGGATGTGCTCTATTGGTGGATATTGTGGGGTGTGTTGAAGTTTGGTGTGAAAATTTCGCGGTAAGATTGTACGTAGTGATCGTGAGGTGTTGTACCTGTGATTTGAGTGAAGTTTGGGGGTTGAATGGTGTTGTATTTTGCTGATTACGCTGTGTGTTGATTGGTGTGATTGAAAGTTGCTGGGTAATCTCACTGAAACAGAGGAAACACTGCTGAAAATTTTCCAAAATGTCTGCCAGAAAAAAAAGAGCTTCCACATCCGTCTCCGTTCCACAATATGACACTACTAGGTTTGTTAGTCAAAAAGCAGAGGATAGATATTACAAACTTAGTACTAGACCCTTGATACCTGAGCGAGGAATGGAGTACCAAAGAGAGTCATTTGAGGATGGAGATGTCTATGAGCCTAATCGGGCAATGATAGAGGCCATTGGGTGGAAGAGATTTGTTAATCCGGAGAGAATAGTACCACAGAACAATGTAATGGTAAAAAAATTCTATGCTAACTTTCCGGAATGGGTAAATGGTAGATGTTTTGTGAGAGGACAGTATGTGTCTGTGACGGCTGAGGTGGTGCATGAGCTATTAAGAACAACTGATGTTGAACAAAGAGGCGATGATCGAAGATATTTCAGAACTTGGTCTAGAGATGCCAACAACATCGATTGGGATATCGTCGCAAGCACATTATGCTACCCTGAGGCCGAGTATGATATTGCACGAAGTGGATCAAGAGGACTGAGCAGATGTCAGTTCAACAAAACAACCAAGGGTTGGTTATATTTCGTCAGTGCCCGCCTGATTCCGTCGACGCACTTCACCAGAGTGTCAGCGGATAGAATAAAAATGATATATGTAATTATGGAAGGGAAGACGATTGATGTTGGGAAGGAGATATTGCAGAACATTGGAGAAATCAGTAGGTTGGTCACTACAGGTGGGTTGGGACACGTATCACTTATTTGCAGTTTATGTTGTAGACATGGAGTCCCAACCCTAGCTACTGATACATATGAGAAGGGTCAACCTCCTGTGACATATGGGATAGTGCATGCCTTCCCAGAACCAGTTCCTCCAGCAGCAGCAAGAAGGAGACCAGCACCAGCACCAGCACCAGCAGCAGCAGCAGCAGAGGCTGCCATGGATGAAGATGAGCCTGAGACAGAGGCTCAAAGATGGCGCAGTAGCGCCAAAGAACCTCGAATTGGAACCTCCAGTGCCTATGATGGAGCAGTTGCTCATGAACCAGCGGAGGATGATGCAGAGTTTTGACACGATGAAAGAAGGTCAACAGGACTTGAGGCAAGGATAGCAAGAAATAAGTCAGGAGCAACAACAGTTGAACCAAATATTTGATGAGATGAGTTCCTTGTTTAACCAGTGGCCCATGCATTATCCGCCGCCACCATTTTAAACCAAGTCTGTAAGTTGTCCCGTCTTTCTTTTATTTTTTAGTCTTGCTAAGGCTGGCCAGTGGGCCGGGCCGACCCGACCCCGTCCCGGTCCCGACCCGACCCCGACCCCGACCCCGACACGACACCGGTTATAAAAAAAAAAAAAAAAAAAGCGGGACCGGGGCTCGAACCGGCGGGGACAGTATGGTCCCGCCTGCCCGACTCGCCAGACCCGATCCCGCCCGACTTCCCCGACCCCGCCCGACCCGCCCGATTCGACCGCTGTAAAATGGCCGCCGTTGTCCAACGGCCATTTTACATTTTGGCTGACAACGCCCATTTTCGGCCTCCCCCCCACCCCCCACCCCCCTTTAACCCAATTTTTCAACTATAAATACCTCATTACTCTTCTTATTATTTTCACAAATCTTTCTACACTCTAATCTCTCAATCAATCTCTAATTCTATACAACATTGTCTACATATTCAATCTATTTATTAATTTGAGAATTGGGAGTGAAGTTGGCAACTAGCTTGAGGATTATCTATCGAGCAAAGTTTCAATTTTCAACCTCTCGATTACACGTCGACTCTACGTCGGCGTTTGGTACATTCGTTCTCTCATTAAATTATTATTTTGTCTTTATTTCATTTAGCACATTTAATTTCATTATCTTTAACTATTTATTAGCATAATTAAAATGAAAGGACTAAGAGGCATGTTGGGTAAGGGTAAGGGTCAGGCTTCTTCTAGTAGGGTGGTAACAAGGACAAGTGGTACTTCTTCTAGTATTCTGCTCCAACTATTCCTAGACAAGATGATTTTATAGATCCTGAAATGTTTCCTGAAATACCATATGATCTAGACACAAATGATTATCCTGAAAATGAAGAAGATTTTAATTTAGATGACACTCTAGTTGATGATACACCTACTAATGAAGATGACGATACACCCACTAGTGAAATGCCTCCTATCCCCCCTACTATGAGACGAGGTCCGGCAAAACGACCATTAAAATCAGCTGTATGGAAATATTTTGACAGGGACGTAGCTAATCAAGTAGCTGTATGTAAAACTTGTAAAAATGTTTATTCTTTTAAAACTGGACAAGGTCATGGTGGGACGGGGGGTTTAGGAAGACACCTATTGCAAAAACACAAAGCCTTGCATGCTCAATACATTTTTGAAAAAGAACGTGAGAAGTCGTCCTCTCAATCGGGACAAGGTTCACATACTGATACTACTGTCCCGGAGAAAGTACAGGGTCAAATTAACCCTATGACGGGGGGAGTTGTAGGCCCTAAATACGATAAACATAAAGATAGGGAAGCACTAGCAAAATTAGTTCTTTGTGGAGGGTTTGCCTTTTCATTTCCGAATCTCTGGTTTTATTCATTATATTAGAGATATGTATAATCGCTTATAAAGGTTTTCCTAGATCAACTGTTAAAAGAGATGTATTTAAATTTGCACATGAATATCAAGATTTACGTTATGCATTATATCATTCAAATTGCAAAGTCGCTCTAACTTCGATATAAGTAGTACTAACGGCCATGATTATTTAAGCGTAACATGTCATTGGATAGACTATAAATGGTCTATGCAAAAACGTATTTTAGCATATAGATATATAGATAGTAGGCAATAATGGTGAGTTTATTTGAAAATATTTATTCACTCCGATTATTACTAATAACCGATAAAGTTATGAGTATTACATTAGATAATGCATCTTCTAACAATTCACTATTAGTATTTTAAGAGATGTTTTAACTCCTTCTTTTCCAAAACATTTTCATATAAAATGCGTGCCATATTTATAACTTAGTTGTAAAGGATGGTCTTTCACTTTTTCAAGATATTCTTGAAAAATACAATTTGCTATACACTTTATTTTTAAAAGTAATAGAATCCAACGAAAAAGATTATAAAAATTTGTCACGATTGTGGACTATCTTATAGAAAAATTCTGAAGAAGTACCAACTAGGTGGAATTCTTTATATGACCAACTAGTTGTTGCTTATGAGTATAGAAAACCTATTACTTTATTTTTAACGCCCATAATCAAAATCCAAATGATATGATTGTGGATAATGATTGGGAGAAAATTAGAGAACTTATTGTATTTTTAGAAAATTTTCAACGAGCAACAAAAGAATTTTCTACTTTATATTATCCTACTATTTCAACTATGTTGTTTTATATAGCTATAATCTTTTTACTTCTTAAAGAATATATGGAAAAACTCGCTTATATCAGCTATTAAAAAAATGTTTATGAAATTAAAGAAATATTTTATTCCTATTCCCTATTTATATTATTGGTCTGTTTTAAACCCGACTATTAAAGTGACGGTTGTAAAAGTCTTATTCAAAATATTTATACCGTATGGACGCATTTACCACCTCCAACTCCCAAAAATTTAAATGTTGAGCCACCTATTGAACTAACGCTAGAAGAAGTGTTGAATAGCGTAGAAGATGAATGCAA
Source organism: Przewalskia tangutica (assembly GCA_029844215.1). Lineage (NCBI taxonomy): Eukaryota > Viridiplantae > Streptophyta > Magnoliopsida > Solanales > Solanaceae > Przewalskia > Przewalskia tangutica. Next base: position 35,795,808 of record CM056731.1, on the reverse strand, counting down.
AAAGTATATCGGCATTACCAAAGAAGAAAGTGCTAGTAACCAACCGACTTTTGTACCATCTTCTTCTTCAACACAACCTAAAAAGACAAGCACTTTCTTCTTCGTGGCTAGGCCTAGTATTAATTCTATTGAAAGCCTCGTAAATAATGTGCGTGGTAGCACTTCTAACCAAATTAGCGAGTTCGATGTTTTTATTTTGCAGGTACTTTACCTTACCAAGCGAATCAATGAAGAAGGAAAGGAAGACTTGTTGAAATATTGGAGCGAATGAGAAGACATTTCCGACACTTTCAATGATGGCCCGAGATATTTTGAACATTCAACGTCTGCCATCGCTTCGAAAGCGCTTTTCTGCAGTGATTTCAAATAGGAGAGCACAGACACTCATTAGCCGGAGACAGCTTGGAGATGGCGGTACTATTCAGAGATTGGATACGAGCGGAGCGAAGGAGGTGCGGTCAACCAGAGATTAACGAAGAAGATGACGACAACTACAACGACATTTTATCTGAAGGCATGACTAGCGACGTGGAACAATTTGATCAAGATATACCAATTCCAACCGAAGAGCCACAAGAAATTATAAAGAAATTAGAAAAAGTATTTTCAAATTGGTAATTTATTTCATTGCAATTTTTAAATTTTTCTATGTCTTTCACTCTTTTCATCTTTTGCAATTTTTTTCAACAACAATACAGTACAATCTACAATGTAATTTTGAATCTTGTATATTTGATATTTGATATTTCAATGAAATTAATAATATAAAAGGCACAAAAACAGCCTTGGGATGTTTTTACACTATTCTTGTCTTTGTTTAATTTAATTATTTAGTTTATAACTTTATACTTTATAGTTTATAGTTTATACTTTATAGTTTATACTTTATAAATATATTATATATATGAGTATAATACTATAATTATAAATTATAATACTATAAGTCTATAAATTATACTTTGTTAGTAATTTAAATTTACTAATTTAGTATTTTTAATTTAGTGAAAAAAAAAAAAAAAAAAACACAAAACCCGCTAACCCGTCCGTCCCGACCGACCGTCCCCCGTCCCCGCCTCCCCCACGGGACCGGGATCGGGACGGGACATGGTAGGGTCCCGCCCGACCCGACCCCTCCACGCCCGCCCCACATCGACCCCCCCCAGTTTCCCCGCCCCGACCCCGTCCCGCTCCCGCCAAACCCGACCCCGGTGGGCCCGTCCCGGCCCACTGGCCAGCCCTAAGTCTTGCACACATTAGGGACAATGTGTGATTTAAGTTTGGGGGGGAGTTCTTAGTTATTTTTGATGTGTTTTTGAGTCTTTTTGTGTTATTTTCTATGTTTATTTGAGTCTAAGTTTTTTTTTTATGATCATGTATGTTGTAGTTACTTGAAACTCCTAGTGAAGTAAAGTTGAATAATGTAATGGAATTAGAAGCAACCATCTGAACAATTAGGTTAGATATGCCAAAAATTCATGAAATCGAACTATTTGGGGTATCTTGCTTGATTTATGCATTGTTAGTGATTAAACCTATGTGTCTTCTTGCTTGCTATTTGAGGTGAAATAGTTAGGATATACATGTTATGGAGATGACTCATGCATTTCTTTGTTAGCCCTTTCTTACCATTTTTTACCGATCCCTGACATTAAAATTGTATCCCTAGTCAGCCCCCTTTGAGCCTAAAAATAAGATCTTTTCTTTGACACCCTATAATTCCATATTTGTGTCATAAGTGGAAAAATTGAGTTGTTTGGAATATAAAGTGTTGAAAAAGAGACAAAAGAGAGTGAACAATTTTGATGCACCCCAGAAAAAAATAAAATAATAAATAGGCAAAAGCGAAAGTTTGGGGGTGCCCGCTATTCATAATACACCTCATTCTCTCAAAACAAAAGAGAGGAAAGATAGGTATGAGGTGAAAAAAAGAATCAAAAGAAAAGGGAAGAATCGAAAGCAAAAAGAGCTTATGGTACGTAAGTTGAGCCTAAATGCCTATTTTTACCTACCCCTGCCTAAGCCTACAGTACAATCCTGAAAAGCCCTGAAGATCTCTAATATGTATATTCATGATTAGTGGAGAATAGCAAGTAAACATGCCATAGGATTTTAAAATTAACATGCATAGTTAGGTATTCTTACATCCATTGAGCATGATTAAATTGAATTTGCGAAATATATGACTTGATGTGTTTAGAATGCTAAAACTCCATGCTATATGTTCCTGCATATTATTCTACTAACCTTCATGCTTTTCTAAGTAACAATGATGCAGCAAATTGATCAATGTCTTTGAGTCATTTTATTTTCTTTTCTTTCGTGTCTTTATTTCTATTTTTGATCTTTACTCGAGGGCGAGCAAATGTTAAGTTTGGGGGTGTTTGATCGGTGTATTTTATATACACCTTTTGAGTCATTTTTAGTTAGTCTTTTGCCTATTTTTGTACAAATATGTGTCGTGTTAGGATATATTTTCTTTCTTTTGAGTCACAATGGTTTAAAGTGGCACATTGGTGAGAAGGAGCGAAACGAGAGCAGAAACAGAGGTTCTAGAGCTCAAAAAGCTAAAAAGTTGGCAACCCGAGAAGCGAGGTGGCGCGCGGCTGACCAACCAAAGGCAGCAGAGCCACGGCCAAGAAGAAGGAGCTGCGAAGTTTTCAGGCGCCGACGCGGGAAAATTGACAAATCCGAATAGGATTGGGCCAAGGCCAAGAAGGAAAAGGTTTTGCACGTTTTTGAGGATATAAAAGGACCTTTTAGGTCAGATTTGAGGGAGTTCCACACCTTACCATTCATCACAACTTGAGATCAAGATTGGAGACTTATTTTTGAGTAATTTCTTGTTCTTTACTTTATTTCTTTTTAGTATATGTTGGATATTATTTTAGTTCTTGGCATGTCTATGGCTAGGAACTAACTTAATTTAGGGTTTTTCATGTCGAATCGCTTAAACCTCGTTCTTATGAATTAATGCATATTTTGGTTTCTTCTTATTAATGTTGAGATTTATTCAATAATTGTTTTGATTGCTTGGTAATTAATTGATCACTAATTATCATAACTTATATGATTTCTAATCGAAATCCGAAAGGGGATATTGTGAATATGCTATAGTTGAATAAACATAGGTTTAAATCGTGGACGAAAGTACCCCGATACTTGTGTAGCTTAATAGGTTATTGCTCTTAATCCTCCTTTGTAGTCAATCTTGTCATCGAAATATAGAAGGGTTCTACATTGGGGTTGAGTGTTTATATTACCTTAACAGGAGTATAAAACGACTTAGTTAACCTGCTATCTCAAAATAGAAGAAGAACCTTAATTATTTGCATTAACGAGTAAAGCGAGCGGATAGTTGAGGAGATTTGGAAGCCCTATTTCCACAATATCTGAAGTAAAGTAAAGTAATTTAGTTAGCATCTATAATCATAGCTATAAACAATTCATCAAATTATCGGTTACCAAATAGATACTACAGAATAGAGGTTGGTAATTGGACACTAATCCCTGAGGACGATAACTCGGTCTTCTAGTCTATATTACTTGTCACGATACGTGCACTTGCGTTTAGCGTGTGTATAAGTCGCGCATCAATTATTTGGATTGTCGACGGACTGGCCAACAGGCAGTGGGCCTGTTGGCCCAATTTGGTAACGGGAGACGACACTAGGGACATGAACTGGGCCAGTAACTAGGCCTACATTGGACCTGTGAGCAACCGATGAAATTGGGCCAGAATTGGGCTGGCCAGATGGACCAGTTGCTGGACGCAGAATGGTAGTAGGCGACGGTAGTGGGCCCTGATCGGTGTATTTTATATACACTTTTTGAGTCAGTTTTAGTTAGTCTTTTGTCCTTTTTGTACAAATAAGTGTCGTATTAGGATAGTTTTCCTTTCTTTTGAGTCAAAGTGGTTAAAATGGCCAAATGGCGGAAAAGGATCTAAAAGAGGAGGTTCCAGAGCTAAAAACAGAGAAATCGGCGAACGAGGCAAAACCGGACAGCGCGCCTCCTGCAATGGTTAGGTCGCGCGCTAAACATCGAGGCTGCAGATATTCCATTGCCGCGCGCCTACGCAACCGATATCGTGGCCGCGACGCCAATTCACCCGGCGTCGCAGTTCGGCCGCGCGCCGAAGCGTGGCTGGCGCCGACGCGGGAAAATCAGGTTTTTGGACGAAATTCTGGGCCAGGCCTGAAGGAAAAGAGAGAGGCGGTTTTCAGCCTATAAAAGGAGAACCCTAGGCAGATTTTAAGGGTTCCCCTTCTTGCACAACACAAGGATTCTTGCTTTGGAGATTGGAGACCCTAAACTTAGTAATTTCTTTTCTTTTCTTTCTTTTATTTCAGTTTTTGTATGATGAACTTTGAATTAGTTCTTGTCATGTCAATGGCTAGGAACTAATTCTTTTATAGGGCTTTCCATGTCGATTCACTAGAAACTTATGTTATGAATTAATGCATGTCTATGATTATTATTCTTCTTTGAGAGATTTATCCAATAATTGCTTTGAATGCTTGGTAATTAATTGACAACTAATTATCATTATATGATTTCTAATCAAACTTCGAAAGGAAGAGGTTGTGAATATGCTGTAAGTTGGGTAGACATATTTGGGTTGGGGATGAAAATACCTCAATTATTTATGTAGCGTTAATGAGAGGCTTAACAACCCTAATTTTACGCATGATGCGTGACGGTTAACTAGATTTTTGTTCTTAATCCTCCTATAGAGTTATCCTTATCACCGAAAGGTAGGTGCAATATCAGGTTGAGTGTTTATATATCCTTAACGGGAATATAAAACGATTTCGTAAACCTGCTAGCTCCGAGAGAAGAAGACCATAACTCATTGCATTGATAAATAACATAAGCGGATAGTTGAGGAGACATGGAAGCCCTATTCTCATCACAACTGAAGTAAACCTATAATTAATTAGCTTTTATAATTCTTAGTTATAAACCACAAAATCAAATATCAATTACCAAATAGATACCAAAAGATAGATAGTTGATACTTGAACCCTAATCCTTGTGGACGATATTCGGTCTTACCAAGACTATATTACTTGTCACGATAACGTGCACTTGCGTTAAAGTGTGTGCATCTTTTCGCGCATCAGGCCGCTGATATATTTGGGGTTCGGGACATGTCCAAAAAATGGTGACTAATATACAGAGATATATCATCATCAAAAAAATTATATAAACTAGGCACGAGATTATTTACCTTAGCAAACGGAAATTGGGATTCATCAAATATTACATGACGACTAATGATAATTTTATTAAATGATAAATAAAAACATTTGTAACCACGATAATTTGACGGATAATCCAAAAACACACAAGGGGTAGAATGGGCCTGAAGTTTGTTAATTGTGGTGGACGAAAAGAGTGAATTACACAAGCATACAAAGACCCTGAGATGTGAATACGAAGGAGTCTTATTATATAAAATTTGAAGAGGAGACAAATATGTCAAACCTTGGAAGGAAAACGTTAAGAATATCTGTAGTCATTTGTAGAGCATGATGCCAAAAAGACGGGGGTACGGAAGCATGAATCAAGAAAGTTCAGACGATGTTATTAATGGTACAAATTTTGCGTTCGACTTTCCCATTTTGTGAAGATGTATGAGGACAAGAAAAATGAAAATTGATCCCATTATTAGCACAAAATTCCCGAAACACCCCATTGTCATATTCTTTGCCATTATCACATTGAATATTTTTTATTTCCCCTTCGAATTGAGTTCTAAATTTTAAGAAAATGGAAAAAACATGAGATTTTTTCGCTATCGGAAAAGTCCATACAAACTTAGAATAATCATCCAAAAATATAACATAATACCGATGACACAGAAAACTAAGATTAGGAGACGTCCATAAATCACTATGAATAATATCAAATGACATTAAAATATGAAAATTAGAGTCTACAAATGGCAACTTAATAATTTTTCGTAAAGAACAAGATTGCCAATTTGGAGTACTACGCGTACCCTTACAAGAAATAGGATTATTTTTATCTAAGAAAGACAAAATAGACGATCCTGGATGACCTAGATGAGCATGTCACACTGAAGGAGCAAGATCTGCAAAAGTTGAAGGCATGACTTGACTCGAGAAACGAAACTTGATGTGATTGGATAAAGATCTTTCCAACTATCATACCTCATGAGAGGACTCCCCGTCTTGAAATCCTACACAGAAAACCAAACAGATCAAATTCAACAGAAACAAAATTATCAGTTGTGAATTTACGGACAAACACCAAATTTTTAATCAATTTAAGGGCATGAAGAGTATTTTTCAAGACAAGTGATGGATGGGGGGAGACAAAGTTTAATGATCATAACCCCGAATTGGAATAGAATTATCATTACCAACAATTATATCACGATTACTGCTCAAATTGAAATAAGACGAGAGAGTACCTTGATCGCATCTCATGTGGGTAGTGTAAAGGTGGCTAACGGATCGAATCGGACCGGACCGGTAGCCCGTTATCATGTTGAACCGGTTCGGACCGGTCGCTTGGTTCATCGCTTATCGCCTTCCGACTCACCACTACCGATTTTCTACGCCCGTCGTCGTTCGGGTTCAATCGCCTACTCTACCGGATTTTTTTAATTTAAAAAATTTAACTTAATTCAAATTAAATATGTAATATAATAATATAATATAGTTTTTTGTTTTATATTTTATATTTTAAAATTTAAAGTTAACTTTCTATTTTATACCTTTATACTTTATAGTTTATATTGTAGTTATATTTTTATTAATTTATTAAATTAGTAGACATAAGTTAATAAATATGAAATACAACTAAAGAGATAATAAAATAAAAACTAATGAAAAGAGGTAAACTTTCGAACTTTCATTATTTATAATGTTAATAAGAGTACATAATAAAATAATAAACTTTCAAACTTTCATTAATTCACTAGTAAAAATAAAAATGAGGCGTCGGAGAAAAGTTCACTAGATAATAAAATAAAAATTAATGATAAGATGTAAACTTTCGAACTTTCATTATTCATAATGTTAATAAGAGTACATAATGAAGTAATAATAATTTATTTACATATTATGCATCCTTTTACAAAGTTCTTCATAATTTATAAGTTGATTGAATTGGTGATGCTCCATAGTCCATAGCCTCTAAATCTGGAGTTGAAATTTCAGTCCCGCTCCTGCGGTTCCGCCGCAACTTGTGCTGTAGAAAAAGTGTTCCATATATCTAGAATCTAGATTCATTATCATCGTCTTCATTGAATTCTGCAAATGTAGACACAGAACATAAGCAGAACTAGAACGAAGATTAGTAACAAAGTTGTTCAATTATCAATTATCAATTATCAATTATCAATTATCAATTATCAATTATCAATTATCAAATAATGTAACTGCATCTTTATATTTTATACTTAATTTATTGTTGACCAGTGTGTCGGATGAACTCTCTCTACATGCCTAACTAAAGTGTTCGTCCCCCCGTCATTACCATGTTTATAAGTTTGCCCACAAATATTACATCTAACTCTATCAGTGTCCCCAATTCTATCATAAAAGTTCCACACTTTACTCCTTATTCTCCTACTCGTTACTACTGGTAAAGGAGGTCTACGACTAATAGTACTAACATTGACAGAAGACACACTAGTAGGTGTATGAATTTCAGTTTCAACAATATTATCTATATGAGCATTATCATAATAATTATCTTCTATTTTAAAATCTTCTTGCATTTGATCATAATCTATATTTTGATTAGATAATGAAGAACCTTTAGATTTTGTACCACTTGAAATAGTTTTACCTTTTATCCATTATAAAATATTTTATTTAAATTTTAATTTAAATAATCAATAAATAAATATGACAATTTAATAAAATAATTAGAGAATGAAACGAGTGTACCAAACTTCGGAATTCAGAACTCAATTGAAACTCGAAGCTCGAAGTCTTGCGTCTTGCTACTTTGAAAATTAATAATAATAATAATAATAATAACTTGAGAATTGATAATAGAGAGAATTAAGAGAGTATGAGAATTGAGAGAATTGTAGAAATAATGATGTGATAAAAATGAGAAGAATATAGAGTATTTATAGATTTTTTAAAGGGTAAAAATGTAATTAATAAATAATAAATAATAAACAAAAAAATAAAAATAAAAATAAGCCAAACGGTCCACTGACCGTTGCCCCCTTCTCAATTTCAACAGATTGGGCACCAACAACCCTTTTTTGTTTTAAAAAATTCCTTATCGGTTCGGACCGGACCGGTTAACCGGTAAGGTTACCAATTCCAACTGGTACGGTCCTTACCAGATTTTTGTATAAACTGTGCGGGTTGGGGTCGGGAGCCAAACCAACCCCCAACCCGGTAAGCCTTACCGGTCCGGACCCAGCTTGGTTGACAGGTTTAGGGTAGTGGCGCCGGTGTCTATGTATCAATTCAGTTTCAGAGGATTCAATCCAAGTGTGTGCTTCGCAGCTTCGATATCGGTAGGAGCGGGCCCCGCTGCATGATGGGCCTGCGGTGGCCGAGGCCCAATCACACATGCTTGCTGCCTCGGTCCAGCTGAATTACTGAAAGTCGGCCAGATCACATTGGGTCGTGAACTGGGTTGGGAACCGGGCATGGCGTACACTGGAAGCAATGGTTGTTGGGCCACTGCCCACTGGTCTGTGCCCACCGATGGGACCGATGGTCGTGGCTCATCTGCCGGAGTTGGACTCGCCGCCGTTACCGCCGTTTAACCACCGTGTTTGCCGCCATGATTTTTCACATTGTTTTTATCATTATTTTTGCCGCCACCATGAGCACGATTTTGGCCGCCCGAATTATCAAAGAAACCCGGAGAAGTTATGAAGGACATCATCATGACTACGGGGCTAGTACCGGTAGCTGCCTTCTTAGCCAAATCTGCTTCTTTCAAAGTAAAAATGGACCGGACTTGGTAGAATTGCGGTAAAAGGTTACCTTGATGAAGTATCGAAGCAACGCCGTTATAGGCCTCAGATATGCCTGCAACCATCTGTAGAACGAGTCGATTATTGCTAACAGGAGCACCAAGGTTGCGAAGATGGTTTGCCAATTCCTGAGTCGTTTGCAATAAGAAGAAATGTTCGGGAAATCCTCCATAGTGACTTGGAAAAAATCATGTTCAATGGTGACAATGTGGGAATGACGGTTATTCTGGAATATAGCACGCAATCTATCCCAAACAGCCATCGTCGTAGAGTTAGGTTTCATTATCGTCTGTAAGAGGTCAATGGAGATAGTGGCATAAATCCACCGGAGAACCTTAGCATCAAGAGTAATCCATAATTTAGGATCTTCCTCCTTGGTGGGTACACCCTCCGTACCAAGAGCCGGAGGAATTATGTGGTGGAGGACTTGATGTGCCAGTGCATGAATTTTGAACAACTCTGCCCATGTCCCATATTGAACGTTTTCTAAGTCAAGAACAATATGAAGAACACTTTTGATGTTAGAAACTATTAGGGCATTAGTCATAGTGAATAGAGCAAGATAATTTGGAGAAGGGAATTTTTGGGTGAGGGTCTCGGATTTATGGAGAATCCGAGAGGGGGAGAAACCGAGAGAGATATGCGGAAGTAAGGAAAAAATAACCTAGACTTGTGCTACCATGAAAGAAATAATTCCTTGATTATTTTCATTAATGAAAGAGGGAGATATACACTTTACATATTTCCATAATAAGAAAATCGTTTTCCTATTCTACTCATAAAACTTTATTCTATTTGGATACTAACTATACAATTATGGTAAGCGTACAAGACTAATTATACTACAATATACATTCCATATACAAAGTCATGCAATCACGGATGGCCCAATATTCTGAGAGCCAGTGGGTTGGGCTTCATTCGAGAGAGTCAATATACATACAATATATATATATATATAAGTGTATATTGTATGTATATTTAACAGTTAGAACCTTTATGTTTGTCTTATTAAGAAGCCCTTAGAATCTCAAAACGTTTTGTCATATAAACGAAACATACAAGTACTAAAGCAATCAAATACAACATTTTTAAGACACAAAAATAAAAGAATGCCTAAATTATCCTTGAGAGAGTCAAGGACATGTCGATTTAACATCGCTTGCTTTCTCTTATTAATGTGAGTAATACTATCTAATATTAGTTTAAAAAATTAGAAAACACCACTAGTTTATTTATTTTTAGGTTCGTCAGATGTCACACATGTTTCAAACGCTGCTAGTTTATTTATTTTAGGCTCGTCAAACATGCTTAAAACACCACTAGTTTAGACTTGTCACACATGCTTTAAAACTTTCAAACACAATTTAGCCGCCCTTTATTCGCTTTATTAATCATACAAATGAGGTTTTGGCTTTCATCCGATTCACATTAAAAATGATTCCCACATAAATCACTTTCTTTGCATTACAAAACAAATTGCTTTTCTCTTTATTATCAATTGGCAAAATAAGTATTTTATGGACGCCATGCAAATGCATGCTCTAATCCAAAAAATCAATTTTTACACGCATTTAGTAAACAATGTCTTACAAATGCGTACTTTAATCAAAAAATAAATTTTCATGTATTATGCCAAACAAAATGCATGCTTCTATCCAAAAAAATTATTTATATGTATTTTATAAATTATACCATGTAAGTGCATATTTTGTCAAAAAATCAAAATCATATCACCTTTCAACGTTGTATTTTTTATACGATGCATATGTATGCATCTTTTTTTATTAAACTACTTGCAACGGGCCTTTTAACTAACTTTATGCTTTTAAAAATGCATTTTTTTAGCATAATAGTTAACCCAAATTTATCGGATATCCGTAGTTAGCGGATCTTAAAGGATATCTAACCCCTTTCCTTTAGGATAATAAAGACTTTTACCCAGAATCTCATAGATTAACATACCATTAATTGGAGTTTATCTTTTGAAGCATTTACTTAACATTCAGGTGCCCCAATTCACCGTAGAATAATTAGATAACGACTTCTTAAGCTTTAATTAATTTAGAAATCACCAGTACGTCATAACCGTGCTGGATCGCCCTTCGCGGGCGGGTGGTTGAAAAGTGGGTAAGCTTTAATTTTTGCTTTCTTAATATCACGTACTTATTGTTACTTGTTGTATGCACTGCACCATTGATATGATTGGACCTCTACACTTTTCTCATACTCATCTCTTATTCTCCTATCTTCGACTAAAAAATATCTTAGTGTTCTATCCGTTTAGTCATTTACGGTATATACTAGTATAGTTTTGAGTGAATATTGTAATATTTTATGTTTTAAAAAAACATAAGATAAGTATTACACTGTGATAAAAACATTTTCCAACGTATTAATATTCTAGATACATATCAACAAAGTTATTTATATTTATGTTTTTGACTAATGTTTAAAATAGTTGAAAATATTAATAGAGTAAAAATATTGTTCTCAAAATATAACTAAATTAATTTTAAGTAATAGTATATATAGGAGAACGTGTAATTTGCAAATATTAGCTAAACGATTTTAATATTACACACAAAATTTATACTTTTATAATACTAAATAAAGATTATTTTATATTATCAATTAAAAATTCAAAAGATAAAAATATGCATCAATTTTAATGCTTTCACTTGCGTTTGTACTCATGAACATCACGGGATTTTTAACTAGTATTAGATAGTATTACTACTCTTAATAAGAGGCTAGAAGCATACTGTTGTTTACAGACATGATTGCTTCAGCTCTCAAAGGTAATTTAGATATTTTTTAATTTTTGTGTCTTGTATTTGATAGAGAATATGTAAATATTCTTCCTATATTCTGTAATTATAATTTTAGTGTAATCATGTAAAATAGATATTGTCATACGATTAGGATTACAATTGTAAATATATATATATATATATATATATTGTATTAATGAGAAGACTACATGCAAGGTGAATTACACTCATCTACATGGTATCAAAAATCAAACCCTAAACACCCTCCCTATTACTCTTTCGGTTTGGCTCTGATACCATATAAAAGAGTATAATCCACCTTGTCTAGAGTCTTCTCATTAATACAATATATATATATAATTGTAATCATAATCGTATGACAATATCTACTTTACATAATTACACTAAAATAATAAATACAGAATCCATGAAAAATATTTATGTATTCTCTATCAGAATTGTATTTGACTGCATTAGTACATGTATCTTTCTTTTATCGAACAAAAAAAAATGATATTGTGGAGCTCTCTTAATAAGCCACACATAAAAGTACTATATTTTTTGGTTTTCTTGATGACATGTGCTTATAGTTACTAATTGCATGTCATTGCATCATTGATATGATTGGACATCTATACCTTTCTCATACTTATCTTTTATTGTTCTATCCGTTAAGTCATTCACGATATACAATTTAGTTTTGAGTTATTTATATTTAAGTTTTTTGTAGTATCTTTAAAAATAATTGACAATATTTTACTATGGTTCTCAAAAGATTACTCAATTAATTCTAAGTAATTATATGTGTAGAAGAACCTATAATTTACCTATTAGCTAAGTGATTTATATATTACATGGTAAAAGTTTATATTTTTATAATACTAAATAACCATCAATTTTAATATTTTTACTTGCGTTTCGGCCCGTGCACAATACGTGATATTTTAGCTGGTATTAAATAATATTACTACCATTAATAGGACGTTACAAGCTGTTTTTTGGACAAAAACATTATGAGATTGTGGAGCCCTCTTAATAAGTTAGTCATAAAACTTCTAAATTTTTGCTTTCTTAATATTAAGTGCTTATTGTTACTAGGTGCATACCACATTACCACTGCATTATTGATATGATTGGACATCTACACTTTTCTCATACTCATTTCTTATTCTCCTATCTTCCACTAAAGAAATCCCTGAATTTCCTATCGGTTTAGTCATTTACTGTATACTAGTATAGTTTTGAGTGAATATTGTAATATTTTATATTTTATAAAAACATAAGTTAAGTATTACACTATGATAAAAACTTTTTTCCAACTTATTAATATTCAAGATAAATATCAATAAAGTTATTTATATTTATGTTTTTGACTAATGTTTAAAATAGTTGAAAATATTAATAGAGTAAAACTATTGTTCTCAAAATATAACTAAATTAATTTTAAGTAATAGTATATGTAGAAGAACGTGTAATTTGCAAACATTAACTAAACGATTTTAATATTACACACTCAAAATTTATAATTTTATAATACTAAATAAAGATTATTTTATATTATCAATTAAAAAATCAAAAGATAAAAATAAGCATCAATTTTAATGCTTTCACTTGCGTTTGTGTCATGAGATTTTTTTAACTAGTATTAGATAGTATTACAATACAACTATTAATAAGAGGCTAGAAGCACACCATTGTTCACCAACATGATTGCTTCAGCACTCGAGGGTAATTTAGATATTTTTTAATTTTTGTGTCTTAAAAGTGTTGTAGGAAAGAAATAATCCTTTGATTATTCTTATTAATGAAAGACATATATATACAAGTTACAAGAAAGATCATCTTTCTATTCTATCAAGAAATCCCTATTCTATAAGAATGCTAACTTTATAATTATGGTAATATTACACTACTAATTAAGGTACAATTTTAAGTCTAATATTTACCAAATATACAAGGAAGGACAAGGGCCCCACTGGACTTGGAACGTGACCCATACTGTCACTGTTTAACACCCCCCTCAGTCATAGCGGGCGGTCTTCGTACGCTGAGACTGTCTCTAAAATCTTAAAAAAGGACCGAGGGAAGACCCTTTGTAAAAATGTCTGCAATTTGATATCTTGAAGGGACATGACAGACATGTACTTGTCCTTTGGCTACCTTCTCTCGAACAAAGTGAATATCCATCTCTATGTGTTTAGTACGCTGGTGCTGAACTAGATTACCAGAAAGATAGATGACACTTATATTATCACAATACACCAAGGTAGCCTTCTCAATAGGATAATGAAGTTCTAAAAGTAGATTTCGTAACCAACATGACTCAGAAACCACATTGGCTACTCCTTTATACTCGGCCTCTGCACTTGAACGTGAAAGCGTTGATTGACGTTTGACAGACCATGCGACCAAGTTATTACCTAAAAACATTCAATAGCCAGACGTAGACCATCTGGTATCAGTACAACCACCCCAATCAACATCTGTGTAGGAGACAAGTGTAGATGTCGATGATGGATACAAATGCAAGCCATAATCAAGTGTCCCCTGAATGTACCTAAGAATGTGTTTGAGCGCATTCATATGTTAAACTCTGGGATCATGGATGAACAAACACACATGATGTACAACATATGTAATATCAGGCGCCTGCAAGACTGCGATAGCGGATCGGATCCTCATAGGGAGAGCCAGCTGCAGCACCCAACTTGGGTTTAGTATCAATTGGAGTAGAAGTGGACTTACAGGATGACATCCCAGCCCTCTCAATGATCTCTGCTGCATACTTCCTATGTGATAAAAACAACCCGCCTACATGACGAGTGACTGCAATCTCCAAAAAATAACTCAATGGGCCCAAGTCTTTCAAGACAAACTCAGAACTGAGCATTGTCATAATAGACTTTCACAAAGCATCAGAAGAGACAGTCAAGATAATATCATCAACATATAACAATATATAAGCCATGGAAGAACCCCATCGATATATGAATAATAAATTATCAGATCTACTGTGCGAAAAACCCATAGTCGAAACATAGTCAGCAAACCTCTTATACCAAGCCCGTGGAGACTAATTCATACCATACAAGGATTTATTCAATATACAGACATGATTAGGATATCTAGTATCCCTAAACTTCAAGGGCTGATGCATATACACTGTCTCCTGAAGATCACCATGTAGAGAAACATTCTTCACATCTAGCTGATGAATGTGTCATGATTTTGAAAGAGCCAAGCTGAGCACAGTGCGAATGGTAGCCGGCTTGACCACCGGGCTAAATATCTCACCACAATCCACACCAACCTGCTGAGTCATACCATCACCTACAAGTCTAGCCTTATGCCTTGCAAATGAACCATCAGAATTTTCCTTATGAACAAAAATCTGCATAGACCGAATAATATTAACACCAGATGGATGGGGTACCAACTCCCACGTCTTATTAATAATAAGAGCATTATATTCCTCGGTCATGACAATTTTCCAATTAGAGTCATTTAAGGCATACACAAGATTACGGGGTAAGGGAGATTTAAGAACATTAGAATTCTAATTAAAATGTCTTTTTGATTTAAAAATACCCCGTTGACTGCGACTGGACCATGGCTCTGGTTGGATTGGGGGAATTTTGAGAAATTTCGGAAATTACCGTCGGAAGAGCCGCGACGCTGGGGGTAGAGGCCGCAACGCTGGAAGAACTGCAGAGGGCCGCAACGTTAATGACAGGATTGAAATTGTTTGGACACTGGCTGGCAGGCGCCGCGACGCTAACGTCATTTTTTCTGAAGAATCTGAAAAATGACGGAGAACATAGGGGGAGACATCCTCATCCAAAAAATCATAAAAAATAGGCACATGTTTTTCTACTTTAGAAAAGGGAAATTGAGATTCATCAAAGAGAACATGACGACTAATGATGATTCATTTAGAAGACAAATCAAAGCATTTATAACCACGATAATTTGACGAAAAACCCAAAAATACACAAGGAGTAGAACGTGTCTAAAGTTTGTTGATCGTAGTGGATGGAAACAGTGGATAACATAAGCATCCGAAGACCCTAAGATGAGAATATGACAAAGTCTTATTGTATAACACTTTGAGAGGGGATGAATATGTCAAACTTTTAGATGGAAGAATATTTAGTAGATCGATAGCCATTTGTAGCGCAAGATGCCAAAATAATGGAGGAACAGAAGAATGAACCAATAAAGTGCAGACAATATTATTAATGGTACAAATTTTTCGCTCAGCTTTCCTATTTTGTGAAGACGTATAGGACAATAAAAATAAAAATTTATCCCATTTTGAGCACAAAACTCTCTAAATTCACCATTGTCATACTCTTTGCCATTATCACATTGAATGTTTTTTATTTTTCGTTCGAATTGCGTTCTTATGAAAGCTCTAAATTTTATGAAAATAGAAAAAACTTGAGATTTTTTCACAATTGGAAACCTCCATAAATATTTATAATAGTCATCTAAGAATAAAACATAGTTACGATGACCCATAGAATTGAGAACCGAAGATGTTCATAAATTACTATGAATAATCTCAAATGACATTGAAGTATTAGAATTCGACGCTACAAATGGTAACTTAATATTTTTTCCAAAGCACAGGATTGACAAAGTGGAGTACTATGCGTACCCTTACAAGAAATAAAGTTATGTCTATCTAAAGAACATAAAATAGATGACCCCGAATGACCTAGACGAGCATGCCAAAAGGAAGGAGCAAGAGCTGCAAAAGTGGATAGCATAGCTTGACGCGAGATGCTGAGACTCGGTGTGATTAGATAAATATCCCCCTACTGTCACACCTCATGAGATGACTCCCCGTCTTGAAATCCTTCACAGAAAACCCAAATGGATCAAAATTAATAGAAATCCAATTATCAGTGGTGAATTTACGAACATACACTAAATTTTTAATCAATTTTAGGGCATAAAAGGTATGTTTCAGGACAAGTGGTGGATGAGGATGGGACAAAGTTTTATGACCATAACCCTTAATTGGAATAGAATTGTCATTACCAATAATTATACCACGATTAGTGCTCAAATTGGAATAAGACGAGAGAGTACCTTGGTCGGATGTCATCTGGGTAGTGGCGCATGTGTCCATATACCAATTAGGGTCTGGTTGAGTCAAGCCAAGCGTGTGCATAGCTGCTTCAATATCGGTCTGAGTGGGGCCCACTGCGTGGTGGACCTGGTGGAGGCGAGACCCAAATATCTTTGGATTGCCGGTCTTTGCCCGTATCTGATGCAAAACATGGATTCGACACTGGAAGACGCTGGATCGGCGCGCCAGATCGGCCGATATCGAGGCGTCGTGGCGCGCGAGGCGCCGGGACCCATCGCCATCGCCGGGGGCCCTGTGGGCTCGTAACTCACTGACGGTTGCCCCCGTTGTTGCCGCCACGATTCTTGCCATTATTTTTTCAATTTTGGCCCTTCTTACCACCCCCATTGTTGTGATTTTGGGTCACGTTGGCTGGATTGAAAGGAGAAAAATTGGAAGAAGTCATCATGACGACAGGGATGGCCCCAATCGCCACTTTCTTAGTCAATCCTGCTTCCTCCAAAGTAAGCATAGAACGGGCTGGATAAAATCCTGGCAGGGGGTTACTCTGACGAATAACCGAAGTAACACTGCTATAGGCCTCTGACAGGCCTGCAACCCTCTGAAGAACTAGACGACTATTAGAAATAAGAGTCCCCATGTTGCTGAGTTGGTCTGCCAAGTCCGAGGCATTTTCAATAAGAAGAAACGTTTTAAAAATTCACCATAGCCACATGTGAAAATTCCTGCTCAAGGATAACAATTCGAGAATGACAAATCGATTCCACGCCGCCATAGCTGTGGAGTTCGGTTCCATAATCGTTTGTAAAAGATCCAAGGAGATAGTGACATAAATCCACTGACGAACCTTGACATCAAGCATGACCCATAATTCTGGATCTGCTTCTTTAGTGGACACAACCGTCGTAGAAGTAGACGTCGTATCACCCTCCTTTGCAGGAGTTGGAGGAATGATATGATGGAGGACTTTATGTGTCAAAGCTTGAATCTTAAATAATTCCGCCCACGTCCCATATTGGACGTTTTCTAGGTCAAGAACGATAGGGATAACACTCTTGATGTTAGAAAATGTGAGGGCAAGATGAAAAATGTTCTTATCAGCCATAGGGAATATAACAACAAGATTCAGAGAAAGGAATTTGTGAGAAATGATTTTTTAAGTAGAGAAGGGTCGCGGCGTGAGTGAAGAAAGCCGAGAGGGCCGCGGCTGTGCACTGAACAGAAAAAAATAAGAGAGAGAATTTGAGGAGCGGAAGCAGGGTAAAGAGAACCTAGACTCTTGATACCATGAAAGAAATAATCCCTTGATTATTCTTATTAATGAAAGACATATATATACAAGTTACAAGGAAGATCCTCTTCCAATTCTACCTAAATATCCCTATTATATAAGAGTACTAACTTTACAATTATGGTAATATTACACTACTAATTAAGGTACAATTCTAAGTCTAATATTTACTAAATATACAAGGAAGGGCAAGGACTCCACTGGACTTGGAACGTGACCCATACGGTCTCTGTTTAACAGTATTTGGCTGCTTTAGTACTTGTATATTTCTTTTATTGAACAAAAAAATTTGATATTGCGGAGTTTTCTTAATAAGTGAGACATGAAGGTACTATCTATTTTTGCTTTCTTAACGTCATATGCTTATAGTTACTAATTGTGTGACACTGGATGATTGATATGATTTTACATCTATACTTTTCTCATACTTATCTCTTATTATCTCTTATTATCTCTTATTATCCTATCTGTTAAGTCATTTGATGTATACAAATATAGTTTTGACTTATTTATATTTAAATTTTTGTAGTATCTTTAAAAATAGTTGAAAATATTAATAGAGCAAAAATATGGTTCTCAAAAGATTACTAAATTAATTTTAAGTAATGTATATGTAGGAGAACCTATAACTTACCTATTAGATAAATAATTTAAATATTACACGCTCAAAATCTATATTTTTATAATGCTAAATAAAAATTATTTTGTATTATCAATTCAAAACTCAAAAGAAAAAATAACCATCAATTTTAATATTTTCACTTGTGTTTCTTCCGGTGCACAATACATGATATTTTAGCTCGTATTAGATAGTATTACTACCATTAATTGGAGGTTAGAAGCAGACCATTTTTCATCAATATGTTTTCTTCAGCTCTCAAAGATAATTTAAGCATTTTTTAATTTTTGTGCCTTAAAATTATTGATTTGACTTCTTTAGTATTTGTATTTTTTGTTTATTGGACCAAAACATTATGAGATTGTGTAGCCCTCTTAATAAGCGAGTCATAAAGCTTCTAACGGTTTGTTTTCTTTTCTTAATATCATGTGCCTATTGTTACTAGTTGCACGTCGTTGCATCTTTAATATGATTGGACATCTACATTTTTCTCATACTTTTCTCTTATTCTCCTATCTTCTACTAAAAAATCTCTTGATCTCCATCCGTTTAGTCATTTACTGTATACTAGTATAGTTTTGAGTGAATATTATAATATTTTATATTTTTTATAAACATAAGATATGTATTACACTATCATTCAAACATTTTCCATCGTATTAATATTCTCGATAAATCATAAATATCAACAAAGTTATTTATATTTAAGTTTTTATAGTATCTTTAAAATAGTTGAAAGTATTAATAGAGTAAACAATATTATTCTCAAAATATAACAAAATTAATTTTAAGTAATAGTATATGTAAGAGAACCTGTAATTTACAAATATTAGCTAAACAATTTTAATATTATGCACTCAAATTTTATATATTTTATAATACTAAATAAATATTATTTTATATTATCAATTAAAAATTCAAAAGAAAAAAATAAGCATAAATTTTAATGCTTTCACTTGCGTTTGTGCTCATGCACATCACGAGATTTTTTAACTAGTATTAGATAGTATTACTGCTATTAATAAGAGGCTAGAAGCAGACTATTGTTCACCAATATGACTGTTTCAACTCTCAATGGTAATTTAGACATTTTTTAATTTTTGTGTCTTAAAAGTATTTGATAGTGAATACGTAAATATTCTCCATATATTCTGTAATTATTATTTTTGTGTAATTATGTAAAATAGATATTCTCATACGATTAAGATTACAATTGTAAATATATATATATTAATGAGAAAACTACATACAAGGTGAATTACACTTTTCTACATGGTATCAAAAGTGAAACCTTAAACACCCTCCCTATTACTCTTTCGATTTGACTCTGATACCATGTAGAAGAGTGTAATTTACCTTGTCTGGAGTCTTTTCATTAATACAATATATATAGGTATTTACAATTATAATCCTAATCGTATGAGAATATCTACTTTACATAATACACGAAAATAATAATTACATAATATATTGAGAATATTTACGTATTTTCTATCATTATTGTATTTGACTGCATTAGTACTTGTATCTTTCTTTTATTGAAGTTTTTTTTTGATATTGTGGAGCTCTCTTAATAAGTCAGACATAAATATACTATCTTTTTCTGGCGTTCTTGATGTCATATGCTTAAAGTTACTAATTGCATGTCACTGCATCATTGATATGATTGAACATCTGTCAAATTCGTTAAGTCATTTACTGTATACAAGTATAGTTTTGAGTTATTTATATTTAAGTTTTTGTAGTATCTTTAAAAATAGTTGAAAATATTTTTACTATGGTTTTCAAAAGATTAGTAATTATATATGTAGGAGAATGCTGATTTGACCTTTTTAGTATTTGTATTTTTCATTTATTGGACAAAACATTTATGAGGTTGTAGAACCCTCTTAATAAGCCAAACATAAAGATTCTAACTTATTTGACTTTTTAATACTACATCATTTATATGATTGGACAACTACACTTTTCTCATACTCATTTATTATCCTCCTATCTTCGATTAAAAAAATCTCTTAATCGCCTATCCATTTAATCATTTACGGTATACTAGTATAATTTTGAGTAGGGGTGGCCATTGGGCTGGATCGGGCGGGACGAGATTTGGGTCGAGATCGGGTTTTGGCGAGTCGGGCGGTCTGGGATAAGCGGGACGGGAAGAGGTCCCATCCCGTCTCACATCCCTCCGGAAGAGGGGAAGGGATTTGGGGGGACGGGAAGGGTAGTGGGATTCGGGGGCTTTTAATTTTTTTTAGAAATTTAATTTTAAAAAATAAATATATTTAAACGCTTAATTAAGTGAACAAGATAGTGAATGTGTAGCCACCTTGACGCATTCCACTGAGGTTCGATCTCTGGTGGTCTGGTGGTTGAGGTAAATAATAAGTAGACAAATGGAGACCAACAAGCCAAGTTGACATTTAAGCAATGTGTAGACACTTGATATGCTTTATAATTCACTATTGCTATCTTCATTTCTTTTAAATTGAATTTTCAACACTGAAATTGACATTAACACCTACATTATCATGAGATTTCGACGTTGAAATCTATTATATATCGATATATCTTTACTAAAGAAAAAGGAAAATTAAAACTGATTTGGGAGAAAATTCAAATTGATTGAGAAAATGGACACTTTCCTAAAAATTAGAAACGCCAAACCGCTTATAATAAGTCAGACATAAAGGTACTATCTTTTTTTACTTTCTTGATGACATGTGCTTATAGTTACTAATTGTATATCACTACATCATTGCTATGGACATACATCTATGATTTTCTCATACTTACCTCTTATTCTTCTATCTATTAATTCATTTACTGTATATAAATATAGTTTTGAGTTATTTATATTTAAGTTTTTGTAGTAGCTTTAAAATAGTTGAAAATATTTTTATTATGGTTCTCAAAAGATTACTAAATTAATTTGAAGTAATTGTATATGTAGGAGAACCTATAATTTACCTATTAGCTAAATGATTTAAATATTACATGCTAAAAATTATTTTATATTATCAATCCAAAACTCAAAAGAAAAAAAGAAAAATCAATTTTAATATTTTCACTTGCGTTTTGGCCAATGCACAATACGTGATATTTTAGCTCGTATTAGATAGTATTACTATCATTAATAAGAGGTTAGAAGCAGATCGTTTTTCGTCAATATGTTTGCTTTAGCTCTCACGAGTAATCTAGATATTTTTGACTTTTGTGCCTTAAAATTATTGATTTGACTTTTTTAGTATTTATATTTTTCATTTATTGGACAAAACATTTATGAGGTTGTAGAGCCCTCTTAATAAGCCAGACATAAAGATTCTAACTTATTTGACTTTCTTAATACCACGTGCTTATTGTTACTAGTTGCATGCCACTGCATCATTTATATGGTTGGACATTTACACTTTTTTCATACTAATTTCTTATCCTCTTATCTTTGACTAAAAAAATCTCTTAGTCTCCTATCCATTTAGTCATTTACTGTATATTAGTATAGTTTTGAGTAGTGCAGTTATCGGTCCGGACCGGTCCGGGTATCGACATACCGGAACCGGTCCGTTAAGCTTATCGGATATATCCGGATCGGTCCGATAAGCCTATCGGTCCTATTGCTCGACCGACCGGTCGGTACCTTCACGGTACCGAAGTCGAGCCGGTAATTTTCGATATCGGTCGGTTCGGTCCGACCATGAAACCGACAGAACAAGTAAAATTCAAAAATGACAGAAATGCAGCAACATTAACAGGTAACGTGGTATCCAATTTCAATTCCTTGAATCAAAAATTTAAAATTAACAGCAAATAAAACCAAACACATTAGGCAAATGTTGCTGCCAGTCCAGTAAGCAAGAAACGTGCCAAAAGTTCAACCAAAACATTTGAGTTAAATCTAAAACATTAAACTTTACAAGGAAACAAGCCGAACAACCAAATGTCCAAAATATTAAAATCCAAAAACTACAAGTCCAAATCTATTTCCCCACAAGTCCTCAAGAGTCAAGACCACAAGTCCACAACGCATGATTCAAAAGTTGAGTTAAATTTCATCCTACAGTCAAAATATTAAGAAAAGTTAGTATCACAAATTCACAATTCACAATTCACAACGTACAATATAAAATTAAAAGGATAATGCAAATGAATCAATCGGGCAAGAATATTACATTTGCAAAGTTATACTCTAAATGCTCGTCTTCTTCTTCTTCTTGAAGCTACATTCCAAATTTTAAAACATTAGAAAGAACACAACATATACATTCATATAGTTAAAGGAAAAGAATAAATGAAGGAATACATACCATACTGCGCCCGTGACCTTTCTTGATTCCATATAACTCTTTAACCCAATCACCTCCACACACTAGCATTTCAACAGTTTCTACCTTCATTGATGCTCTCTTTGGGTCAATAATTCTTTTGCCCGCACTAAAAGTTGCTTCTGAAGCAACAGTTGTAACAGGAATAGAGAGAACATCCTTCGCCAACTTACTAAGAATGGGATATTTCGGTTCGTTAACCATCCACCATTGTAAGACATCAAACTTTTTCCCCTCCCCTCGAACTCTAAGTGGATCATCTTCAAGATAATAATCAAGATCAGACTTTGTTTTATCAACTACCTCGACACTGTCAAGGTACATCTCAAAACTTCTTTTTCCCAACCATGAACTTGAACTACTTCCCCCTTCTTTACTATTAACTTGCACACCATTTTCTTTCTTGTGTATTTTCTCATATTCCTTAAACAAAGACAATATGTTGTTTGATAACAACGCCTCATTTCTTATAGCACCATTAGGCCCATACATGTAAGGATAAACCCATGAAATAAACACCATTTTATACCTAAAGAGTAAAGAGACAATGTTAATTCTCCAAGAAATGTTAACAGAGAACAAGCAGCGGACAACAACAATGAGGCTGTCAGGCTGCTGCCTGCTGGTTACACTTACACCTTAACAACAACAATGAGGCTGGACAAGTGATCGGTGTATTTTATATACACCTTGTGAGTCAGTTTTAGTTAGTCTTTTATCCCGTTTTGCACATATAAGTGTTGTATTAGGATAGTTTTTCTTTCTATTGAGTCAAAGTGGTTAAAATGGCCAAATGGCGGAAAGCGAGGAAAAAGAGGAGAGTGCGAGTAGCAGAGAAAGTGGCGAGCGAGGCTGAAATCGACCCGGCCGCGGCCATCTGCGACAGCGGGCGCGCCACTATCAGAGAGGCTGCGAAGACCAGCGCGCGGCTCGAGCAATGAAGCGGCGGCGCCTCAACATCCGAGATGCTACAGGAATTGCAGCGCCGCGGCGCCCTCAGACATCAGATATCAGGGCCGCGGCGCCAAAACAACCGACAGATCGCAGAACTTCCGGCCATGCGCTTATCTATGAGCAGCGGCGCGTCACGGAAAAAATTAGGTCTTTTGACGGATTTTGGGCGAGCATGCGAGGAAAAGAAGGAGGCGTTTTAAACCTATAAAGGAGAACCTAGGCGGTTCGGGTTCCCTCTTGACAACACAAGATTTTCTTGCTAGGAGATTGGAGACCTAAACATTAGTAATTTCTTTCCTTTTTCTTTTCTTTAATTCCGTTTTTGCATGATGAACTTTGAATTAGTTCTTGTCATATTCATGGCTAGGAACTAATTCTCTTATAGGGCTTTCTATGTTGAACTTCTTGAAACTTATGTTATAAATTAATGCATGCTTATGGTTATTTTTCTTATTGAGAGATCTATCCAATAATTGAGTTGAATTCTGGGTAACTAATTGACAACTAGTTATCACTATATGATTTCTAATCGATTCGAAAAGGGGATTGTGAATATCTTTGTAAGTTGGGTAGACAGGCTTGAATTGGGGATGAAAATACCTCAATTAGTTTCAGAAGCGTTGATGAGAGGCTTAACAACCCTAATTTTGCGCATTGTGTGTGACGGTCAACTAGGTTTTTGTTCTTAATCCTCCTATAGAGTTACCCTTATCAGCGAAAGTTAGGTAAGGAACGATACTGGGGTTGAGTGTTTATATAACCCTAACGGGAGTATAAAACGATTTCGTAAACCTGCTTTCTCCAAAAGAAGAATACCATAAGTAATGCATTAGTAAGTAGCATAAGTGGATAGTGAGGATACATAGAAGCCCTATTCTCATCACATCTGAAGTAATTCTTTATATTTACGTATCTTTAATAATTCTTAGTTATACACCAAACAATCAATCATTAATTCACCAAATAGATACTAGAAAATAGATAGTTGGTACTTGAACCCTAATCCTAGAGGACGATATTCGGTCTTATCTAAGACTATACTACTTGATACGATAACGTGCACTTGCGTTTAAAAGTGTGTGCATATTACGCGCCATCAACAAGCACCATTGTTTCATAACAGAGATTCAGAGATCCATTGTTTCATACAGAGATTCAGAGAACAAGCAGCAGACAACAACAATGAGGCTGCTGCCTGCTGGTTACAGGTACCTTAAGTCCTTAACACATATTCAGAGAACAAGCAGCATTGTTTCATAACAGAGATTCAGAGAACAAGCACCATTGTTTCATAACAGAGATTCAGAGATTCATTGTTTCATACAGAGATTCAGAGAACAAGCAGACAAAGAATAATGAAAGTCACGCTGGTTACACAGAGATTCAGAGAACAATGCTGCTGCCTGCTTGATTCAGAGTCCTTAACAGAGATTCAGAGAACAAGCAGCATTGTTTCATAACAGAGATTCAGAGAACAAGCACTATTTTTTCACAACAGATTCGAGATTCGTAGAACAAGCATCGCCTGCTTGATTCAAAGATTCAGAGATTCATATATCTTGAATAACTATTTTATGTAACAATTTTATATAGTGGTTACCTTAAAACAGGAAACAAATGAAAATCATAGAAATGGTTACCTTGGATCAAGAAAAGCCCCAATAGATAGCAAGATATCGCATTGCGACCAATATTTGTCGTATTTCAACTTCATTTCCATTGCCATTGTTTGCAAGTGAGGCTTGGAGTTCAATTGAATATTTTCATCCAATAGCACCTTTACCCTCCAAAGCTCGGACAAAAATAAATTTACTGTAGGATAAGAAGTACCACTAATAATATTTGTAATATCCGCGAACACTTCTAATAACTTGCAAATATCATTAACCATCTCCCAATCACTATCATTCGGCAAATAGTGGATAAACGATGCATTCTCCTCTGCATACCTTGGCCAAACTGTTTTATAGAAACAAGCAGTGGACAACATTAACCATGTCGAATTCCATCTTGTTTTAGTATCCAAAACTTGTAGCCTGCCCATAAGATCTAACTCCTTAACTATCTTTTCAAAATGTTTGCATCTTGCCTCAGAATTCAATAAATATTTTACACCCCCTCTTATTTTATCCACCACTGGTTTAATAACATCAAGGCCATCTTGAACCAACAAGTTCAAGATGTGTGCACAACATCGTACGTGAAATAATTGGCCATTTAATGGTAGCTGCCTCTTATTAGTAAAATCTGCCTTCAGACGTGCAATGCAGTTATCATTGGCAGATGCATTATCCACACTAATAGAGACAACTTTCTCCTTTATGCGCCAATCATCCATAACCCTAATCAATTCCCTAGCAAGTACCTCTCCGTAACGAGTGGAGGTACATTCATGAAAGCCAACACTCTCTTATGAAGTTGCCATTTGAGTCAATAAAATGAGAAGTTACGGTCATGTAACCTATCTTTTGTTCACGACCACCACAAATCAAGAGTCAAACTAATCCTATTAACTTTAGACATTACTATTTTCATCTTTGTTTTCTCACCTTTATAGAAACTTTCACAAATTGGCCCTAACAAGATGTCGTGTTATCCTTTGTACCATGGATATATCTCCTTCAAAACCGATTGAAGATAACACCTTCCATTATCATAAACGGAAATTCATGCCCTAAAACCATATGGGCAGCAAGCTCTCTAACCTTAGCGTGGTTATATTGCCAAGTAGCAACACTCGGACTAGTAGCATCACCAAATGTACCACTTATCTTTGTTTGTGTGGGTTCTTTTTCATTTGACATCTTTCTATTAAAACATTTTTCCAAATGTTTTTTCGCATTTGAAGTACTACCATATTTTGAATCAACTTTGAAAAGAGATCCACACCACTTGCATTTCCACTTTTTAGAGCCATCTGGGAGAGAGACAATAGACATTTCTTTGTGTATGATTGATTTTTTTTCACGTACACGCTTCCCATATGCATTCTGCAATGGATCTTCCTCACCTCCAGTTGATTGACAGACAGCATTTGATCCATCTGTTTGACTATCAGATATTAATTGAGCATTGTCAATTAAATTCAAATGCTCTCCAATTTCAATTCCCCTTACGGTCTCCTCATCATCAATATCATCATGGTCATTCACTTCTATGTAAGAATCTTGTGAAGTCATAGGAGTCACTGAAGAATCTTGAAATGACATAAGTACATAACACAACACAATACACAAATACACAATAAGTTCAAGATTTATTACATAAATTTACAAGTTACAACATGTTATTTTAAAAATTACAGATTTATTACATAGATGATAGAACATATTTATTACTTCAAAAAATTACAGATTTATTACAACATGTTATTTAAAAAATTACAGATTTATTACATAGAATCGTAAATTACAGATTTATATACATAGAACAGATTTATTACATTAAAGAATTACAGATTTATTACATAGAATGATAGAAGTATAAAACAGCCAACAGGACACCAAAAATTTTAAGTTTTAACAGAGAATCGTACTTTAATTTAACAATTTATGATATCGAATTACATAAAATTCAGAGAATAAAGTATTGAACATATAAAAAATAAATAACATGCTGCATGCATATATTATTATGTATGATTATTGATTATTGAAGTATGAATATGATAGCATGAAGATTGAAGACCATACAAGTCACAAAGGAAGTGATGACCGATGAAGTGATGAGTTGGACAGCTGTTGGAGGCGTCCAGGTCGGAGAAGAAGACCAGTCGGAGAAGAAGACCACTCGAGACTCGAGCAGTCGAGCAGCGCAGTCGCGATTCGCGAAGATGGGAACGACAATGGAGATTCGCGACACTGTTCGCGAGAAGACCAGTCGATACTCAGGAGAGAATCGAGATAGAAGAGGGCCAAGAGGAGTCGAGAACCACCAGATGGGAACAACGACAGTGGCGAATCGGAGATTTGCGAGAGGGAAGGGAACGATGCGTCGATCGAGCAGAGATGAGAGGTGAGCGTGCGATGAAATTTAGGGATTTAGAAATTAGGGTTATCTTAGGAAAATGTATTTATATAGGGTACCGAAACCGGTTCTCTTACCGGGTTACCGGACCGGATCTCTTACCGGTCCGGATAAATTTCAAATACTCGTATCCGGACCGATTATTTTTCGGTCCGGTTTCGGTCCGGTTCTCGAGTATATCCGAACCACTAACAGCCCTAGTTTTGAGTAGGGTGGCCAACGGGTCGGGTCGAGACGGAACAAAATTTGGGGGATGGTGGGGTGGGTCGGGATCGGGTCTTGGCGAACCGGGAAGAGGTCGTCCGCCCCACATCCACTTGAGTGGGATCGAGATTTGGGGGTGGGCGAGCAGTGCAGTAGAGTGATTTGGGGGATTTTTTTAGACACTTAATTTAAAAAATATTTATTTAAATAATTGAAAAAGATAATGAATGTTTAGCCACCTTGACACATATCTCTAATATAGTCCCATAATCTCTTCTCAAAGCTTCCACCAAGGTTCGATTTCTGGTCTGGTGGTTGAGGAAAAACTAGTCAAATGGAGACCACCAAGACAACTTGACATTTAAGCAATATGTAGACACTTGATATGTTTTATAATTCACTAATGCTACATTCATTTCTTTAAATTGAATTTTCAACACTGAAATTGACATTCACACATACATTACCACAAAATTCGACGTTGAAATCTATTATATATCATCATATCTTTATTATAGAAATGAGAAAATTAAAAACCAATTTGAGGGTAAATTAAAATTGATTGGTTTTGAAACAACAAGTGCAGGTCCAGTTGATGCACATCATGCTGTGGATGAAGACATTGGAGAGGATGGAATTGGTGCTGCTGCTACTTTGCAATTTAAGGCTCTTGCTGTTGTTGCTGCAACTCAAAATGTTGCAGATCACAATACAACTACTGCTAAACATGCTTGTCCAGCAGATGAGGTTGCTGAGTTGATAGAACATGCTGAAAATGAGGTTTATGCAGCAGCCAATAACACCATCAAGGCAGCAAACACCTATGTTACTGTTACACCTCGTAAGTTAAGACTAGGATTAAGAACGTCATTAAGGTTAATATTCAAATAATGGATATAAGATATAATTATACAAGCTGCGAACACGTCAATGGGTATTTAAAATGATAAGTTATTTATATTGCTCTTTTGAGGATTATTACATATTGTGGGAATTACGACTTGGAGAATACGAGACCTTATGGAATTCCCGGGAATTAAAAGAAACGGAAATCAAGATTTAAAGAAATAGATTAAGGTTTACTACTTTGGGGATTAAATTAGTTTAATAAGCACTTGGAGGGTTAAAGTGTAAAAAGAAGGGGGACCTAAGTGCACTTTTAGAAATCTGAAAATTAGCACTTAAATGTCTAACAAGTTCATTTTCTCTTTTCTTAAACACAAAACTTAATCTTCCTTTCCATTTTCCACAAGCCTAGATCGAAAATCTCTCCATTTGCAAGAGAAAAATTCAAGCTTTTTACTCCACCTTGTTAGATTAACTAACCTACTGTTGACACCCAATTTTGACCCTCCCGTCCAGTCATTAGCTATAAAATTAGACTAATTTTGTAAAATAATTTTTATGATAAAATGCAGCGATAAAACATTAATACAGGCATAAATAAGCAATCTAATAATAACAACCGCATTTTACGTAGAGTATTAAGCACTTAGAGTCCGCGCGTTGATTAATTTTAAGCCCTGTCAAACGATTCTTAATTAATAATAAATACATAAAATAAATAATTTAGCAATGACGTCGTGTCAAGTAGCATAGTCGCATTTATTAATACGCAAAGCAATTTCATAACTTATTTAAATAATAATGCACAATAATAAGATTTTAAATAATAGCGCCGCATTCTAAAATATTAAGCACTAATTAAATAGCACGCCCGCATTTATAACAATTAGATTAATAAAACACCTAAATAATTTAATCACAATTCACCACTAATTAATTAATTAACCCATAAAACGCAGCCCAAAAACCCTTAATTCGCAGCCCCATCCGCGACCCACACGCAGGCCCAGTTCCTCTAGCCTATTTTCAGCCCACCCGCAAGCCCCATTTTTTCCCCTTATCACCACAAAGCTCCTCAGCCCACCCGCAAGCCCCATTTTATTCCCTACCCTTCTCGTCGACAGCACAAAAGAAAGCCTAAACGAAGAACCCTAGTTCGCCGCACCTTCCCCAATCGCCGCCAATACCTTACCTTGTTCGACCCGAGATTCTCGCCGGAGAATCCGGGACCTTCCTTACCCACGCAAGCGAAGCCAGCTCGCCCTTACCATAACCTGCACAAATCGCACAAAATATCCTTCACAATCTTAGCCAATCAATACGAAATCAGTACAAAATCGCACTAAATCAGCCCTAATTACTTACCAACTTGGAACCCAAAATCCTAACTATAAAGACCAACGCTTGGACATGCAATAGAGGAGCAATCATCGGTTTGATACTTTCCCCCTTAGCGGCAGTTAAGAACCCAATCGATTGAGGGATTCAGGAGCACGATTCGAAGAGCACAGCGGGAGCAGAGTAGAGCACAGACGACATAGCACAGAAGGCGGAGCTCAGTAAGGCAGCAATCGCCTTCACGCATGCAAGCAGAGCAGCAGAACACAGAGCACAGACAACAGAGCATCGGGAGTTAGGGTTCAGCACCCAGACCATTAGCACCGCTTGAATAGGAAGTTCAAATCCCTTCTTTCAATTCTAGCCAAGAATCAGCAAACAGACCTTGCCCTTTTTCGCATCTTAAACCCAAAACCCATCGAGTGGACCGACGACTTGATACGCTGCCCCGGGTCGCTGTCCGGAGAAGGTAAACCCAATTTCCTTTTAAATTTCTCGTATAAATTGCTTGATATGATGTGTTTACGCGATTAACAATAGTTAGATTCATTTTAAGTTACTAGACATGTTAGTTGGTTGCTTGAATCTGTTAGATTAGCTAGTGAGTATGTTTAGTTAAGTTAGACATTTATCTGTGTTTACTGGTTTGATTATTAAGCATGATTAGATATTGTTTATATCTATTGAGTAAAATCAAGCAGTATTATTGACTGATTATGCTTTCATGTTAAGTTGGCAACCTGTTTAATCACATGTATACTGTGTCAGTTAACTTAATACTCAGCCTGGCTGGTTAAGAGTTGGTGATTATGTGTGAACTGTGCAGTCTATGCCTTTGGGTCGATTACCGGCCATTTTTGAGTTTACTGTAAGCAGGACAGGATCTTTTAAGGCTTGCCTAAATATATATTACATGAATTATGTGGTCTGCGTGTATATTTGGCATTTATGCTCAGTTTCGAATCTTTTGTTCATCCTGAATCATGAAAAGGCTACATACTGAATCTGCTCTTCTTATGACTCTAAATTATGGTCTAAGTCAATGCAATCAGCTATCTAACATATAAAGTCATGTTTGTGTGCATCTTGTCTCATGTGTGCTATTCTGAATAACTACGCTATATACATTCTGCTTGTTGGCTGCATTTGAAGCTTAATCCCTAATTGGACCATTTTGAGATGCCCTTTGCTTGTCTGCCCTTTATCCTGGATTGCTATAATCAAAATTCCATATGTGCTTAAAATCGTATGAACATTTATTTGCATTACTAATATAATTTGGGTGTATACTAATCCTTATCTTTCCTTTCTTGTTACATGAAATGCACCGGAGCAAAAAATGAAGAGTCTCATGGCGAGACTCATCATGAGCTACTTCAAATGGCAACCCGCGTCTATATACATCCGCATTCGCATTCCCGCTTCAGAAGTCCTTAAACAAAATAGGACAAGACGACGTTGTCATCCGTCTCAACTCCTCCTACTCTTTAAATTCGCTTGCCTCATTTTATGCCTTACTTGTTTATTGCAATTTTATTACTTAATTTTGTAATTAATAGGAGAACTTCTAGCAATTAGCCTTTGAACATATGAGGTGGGAGGGTAATTTAAATTTAGAAATGCACTTCTACTTTATTTGTCTTTTAGGGCTGTCAGGCATGTCTAAATTCTGCAAAAATAATCTAAATGATTTAACTTGCATGATAAAACCAACATTTTTCTTATTAAACCCATAACACATTTTTTCCTAAACTCTCAAGATCATCTTAAGCACTTTTTTTATACTACACGCAGGTTAAGCAAGATTAATTTAGCTAGCGGTACACATAAATAACCTTTGCATGCATACACAATTAGTCCATAAATAACCTTTGCATCACTTACATTTTTGGGGCCTTAGTCTTATAAACTTTATCAACATGCATTTTTATGAAATATTTTGGAGCATCTTTTATATTTTCACAACAAGCATTTTTACATAATAATTACCTTAGGTTTGGCAGGACAACCGCAAGTTAGCGGATCTTAGAGGGTGCCTAACCCCTTCCCTCTAGATTAATAAAGAACCCTTAACCAGAACCTCATTAAGTTTAGCAGACCATTAAAATGGAGTTAATGTTTTACTTTAAACTAGTTAAACATTTAGGTGTCCTAATTCACCCAAACTAATTAGGTGGCGACTCCGCGAACCCTTAGCACCTTAGCATTTCTAGCACTTTAGCATTTAGCACTTTTAAGCACCCCTTTAGCATTTCTAGCCCCTTTTAGCAACATCCTTAACATTTTAGCACCTTTTTAACATTTAGCACTTTTATTATTTATTTTCTAACATTTTACTTAAGCAGGGTTCGCTTTTAAAAAGTCGCGGTCGAAATCGGGCGCGACAGAATGACGACTCTGCTGGGGATTTTAGGTTCTTAACCACAACAGACCTAGGGTTATTATTTGACATTATTTTTGCATTTAATTTTTGCGTGCTATATTTTGTCTTATTTATTTTAATTGCTACCTGCTTTACTGCTTTCCCTAAACTGGCATTCCGCTCATATTTCTTCCACTCTGGAAAATTCACACAATCACACACTACATGCGAGGTGCGCTGGGTGCATCAGCAAAATTCTTTCTTCAAAACCCAAATTTAGGAGAGTTGGTAACATACGTGGAGTGTCCGGTCTAACCGGTGGCCGCGTAGCCTTCTCACTCGAGTTGTCCGCTCGGGAACTCAAGCGTCTAGTAAAGCCAAATCTTAGCAACTCAGGATAGAGCTATACCACCCTTTATTTTAAGGCATGCATGCATTTACCTTAGGTGGGTCGGTCCTTGGCATCGACACCACAATTAGGAAGACACCAAACTTGTCGACGGGTTTCTCAACCCAACGACCAACCAGCATATTATGTGTAGCGTGACAATGATAGACAAATCCAAAACCAATCATGTCATGCTGAAATTGGAAAAAGTGCACCGTCATTTGGTCGCCATTTCCAACAAAGCATTACAGTTGGACGGCTTGGACAAATCCATCATGACCTCGCATATGTGACGTTTAGGCCTACCTCTGGCATAAAGGGATCCCCATGCATGTTAGGACTCGCTTGCAATGTGGCAATTTATGTGCAATATGTACTTGCTAAATGTTTTTACACTTCTGCAAAATCACGTGCTTTACACTAACGCAGTTTGCTACATGTTGTCTAAAGGATTTATCATCTCCCCAAAGGTCGATTTGTATTTGACTAAGCAATGACAGAGCATCAATATTTCACAAGATCAAAGGCACGGTCCAGCGACATGACCGATTCAAGGGCATTTGAGCAGGACGAGTCGGAACCTGTCTTGGTTCCTATAAGCAAAGCAGGGGTCTCAGAAAAGAAAAGCAGCATAAATCCGATCGAGCACCTCGCCCAAATACCGCAGCAAATGGCAACCCTGCAGGCCGAAAGCAGAAAACCAAACAGGGATTGCAAGTCCAAACAGGACAAGCACACGGATATCAAGGGACAAGGCGGCGAAGTCAAATACGAATCGACCCCCCCAAAACTCACAAATTTTCTTTGAGCGCAGGTCTTTTCATATTAACAGAAGCCGAAAGTGCAATAGCCGAAGCAGAAAATACGGCAAAAAGTTTCTTCAGATAGCGAGCGAAAGCGGCAAAGGCGAGAGGATGACAACAATCCAAAGTCCGCAGCAAAGCGGCAGCAGAAAGGGCATCAACAATCGAATCAAAGTTCGAGTTACGCCCACAAAACCTAGCGCATCAACTCGGGCATAAAGTCAAATTGGCAACCCACGCATCGCACACAGTAAAGGCATCACGGCAATTCGTCAGTTGCAGCGTTTAGCATGTCCGTGCAAGGACAACATCTCAGTATTCATCCGGCATATCAGGGACGACATCTCTACCCATAAAATTGCACTTCTCATATGTATTTATCATTTCGTTTAAACAGGTATACACTAACGTTTTCTCAAGTTTAGCTTGCAGGAGAATTTATTCTACGAGGCGGCGGCAATACGTCCGCATAACGACGTGATCGAAAGCGACGCCCGGCGAATACGTCCGGACAATGACGTTATCGGCCGCAGAAGTCCACGCATGACGCCAGAAAGAATACGTCCGTGCAATGACGTTATCGCGACAAAGAAGTCCACGCAACGACGCCAGCGGAATATCGCCCGCATAACGACGTGATCAGCAAGTCCACGCAACGACGCCAGCAGCAATACGTCTAGGCAATGACGTTATCAGCACAGCAAGTCCACGCAACAACGCCAGCAACAACACGTCCAGACAATGACGTGATCAGCAAGTCCACGCAATGACGCAGCAGCAATACGTCCAGACAATGACGTTATCAGCACAGCAAGTCCACGCAACGACGCCAGCAGCAATACGTCCAGGCAATGACGTTATCAGCACAGCAAGTCCACGCAACGACGGCGCCCGGCGGAACACGCCCGGACAACAACGTGATCGGCAAGTCCACGCAACGACGCCGGCGGAATACGTCCGAGCAATGGCGTTATCGGCAAAGAAGTCCACGCGACGCCCGGCGATGTCGTCGAGCAATGACGTTATCAGCACAACAAGTCTACGCAATGACGCCGGCAGCAACACGTCCAGGCAACGACGTTATCGGCCGCATCAAGTCCACGCGCAACGACGCCCGGCAACGTCGACGGCGATGTTATCAGCACATCAAGTCCACGCAACGACGCCAAAGGAACATCGTCCAGTAACGCGGCGTTACAAAGACAAAGAAGTCCACGCAACGACGCCAGCAGCAATACGTCCAGGCAATGACGCTATCAGCACAACAAGCCCAAAAGCAACGCCACCATCAGCATATCACATCCACGCAGGGATGATTTTTCTACTCTCAAAATTGCGTTTCTTATTCGTGCTTTATTATTCTGTCTTAGCAGTTGTGCACTAACTCTTTCTTGAGCTTTAGTCTACAGGGGCAGTTGCAGCAAGGACAACGTATCCGCATTCACAATCGCAACACGTCCGTGCAAGGGCGAAATCACAGCATTTGCAGCATCACATCAACACAGCAGGCATCACATTTTTGCAGGATAACATTTTCTACTCACATTTGCATTGCTTTTAAAAATTATGCATCATCATTTTGCCTTAACAGTTATGCACTAACCGTTTGTTTAAGTCATAGCATGCAGGAGCAGGAGCACAACGTGGATTTTCTCTTACAGCGAACCGGGGCAATTTGTTGGGGGGCCAACCTTCCCAATGAATGGCAGAAGCGGCCTCAAGCGTCGGTCCACTCGCTCCACATCACCATAGAACCCAGCACCATAAGCCATAGCGGTACACCCCAGGTTCAAGCCCGTTTATTTTATTTTATTCTTTACACCACAGCCCAGTGTCGTCATAACTCGACACGGGGCGGCTGAGTCCGCGTTAGCCCGCCTTGGTGTTTTGACCATGGTAGCCCAGTGTCGTCATAACTCGACACTGGGACAGCTTTGAGTCCGCATTAGCCCGCCTTGGTGTTTTGACCATGGTAGCCCAGTGTCGTCATAACTCGACACTGGGACAGCTTTGAGTCCGCGTTAGCCCGCCCTGGTGTTTCGACCATGGTAACCCAGTGTCGTCATAACTCGACACTGGGACAGATTTTGATTTTTGCGTCAGCCTTGTCTACCTGCCCAACATTTTTGCAATTCTGAAGATCGAGACAAAATTGGCTATGAGTCAACGTCTTTGTCCGAAGATTCTTCCATCATCTCCATACAAAGAGGGACAGCTGTTGACACCCAATTTTGACCCTCCCGTCCAGTCATTAGCTATAAAATTAGACTAATTTTGTAAAATAATTTTTATGATAAAATGCAGCGATAAAACATTAATACAGGCATAAATAAGCAATCTAATAATAACAACCGCATTTTACGTAGAGTATTAAGCACTTAGAGTCCCGCGCCGCATTGATTAATTTTAAGCCCTGTCAAACGATTCTTAATTAATAATAAATACATAAAATAAATAATTTAGCAATGACGTCGTGTCAAGTAGCATAGTCGCATTTATTAATACGCAAAGCAATTTCATAACTTATTTAAATAATAATGCACAATAATAAGATTTTAAATAATAGCGCCGCATTCTAAAATATTAAGCACTAATTAAATAGCACGCCCGCATTTATAACAATTAGATTAATAAAACACCTAAATAATTTAATCACAATTCACCACTAATTAATTAATTAACCCATAAAACGCAGCCCAAAAACCCTTAATTCGCAGCCCCATCCGCGACCCACACGCAGCCCCCAGATTCTAGCCTATTTTCAGCCCACCCAAGCCCCATTTTCCCCCCTTATCACCACAAAGCTCCTCAGCCCACCCGCAAGCCCCATTTTATTCCCTACCCTTCTCGTCGACAGCACAAAAGAAAGCCTAAACGAAGAACCCTAGTTCGCCGCACCTTCCCCAATCGCCGCCAATACCTTACCTTGTTCGACCCGAGATTCTCACGAGAATCGGACCTTCTACCCACGCAAGCGGCCACCGCCCTTACCATAACCTGCACAAATCGCACAAAATATCCTTCACAATCTTAGCCAATCAATACGAAATCAGTACAGAATCGCACTAAATCAGCCCTAATTACTTACCAACTTGGAACCCAAAATCCTAACTATAAAGACCAACGCTTGGATATGCAATAGGGAGCAGCAATCATCGGTTTGATACTTTCCCCCTTAGCGGCAGTTAAGAACCCAATCGATTGAGGGATTCAGGAGCACGATTCGAAGAGCACAGCGGGAGCAGAGTAGAGCACAGACGACAGAGCACAGAAGGCGGAGCTCAGTAAGGCAGCAATCGCCTTCACGCATGCAAGCAGAGCAGCAGAACACAGAGCACAGACAGCAGAGCATCGGGAGTTAGGGTTCAGCACCCAGACCATTAGCACCGCTTGAATAGGAAGTTCAAATCCCTTCTTTCAATTCTAGCCAAGAATCAGCAAACAGACCTTGCCCTTTTTCGCATCTTAAACCCAAAACCCGTCGAGTGGACCGACGACTTGATACGCTGCCCCGGGTCGCTGTCCGGAGAAGGTAAACCCAATTTCCTTTTAAATTTCTCGTATAAATTGCTTAATATGATGTGTTTACGCGATTAACAATAGTTAGATTCATTTTAAGTTACTAGACATGTTAGTTGGTTGCTTGAATCTGTTAGATTAGCTAGTGAGTATGTTTAGTTAAGTTAGACATTTATCTGTGTTTACTGGTTTGATTATTAAGCATGATTAGATATTGTTTATATCTATTGAGTAAAATCAAGCAGTATTATTGACTGATTATGCTTTCATGTTAAGTTGGCAACCTGTTTAATCACATGTATACTGTGTCAGTTAACTTAATACTCAGCCTGGCTGGTTAAGAGTTGGTGATTATGTGTGAACTGTGCAGTCTATGCCTTTGGGTCGATTACCGGCCATTTTTGAGTTTACTGTAAGCAGGACAGGATCTTTTAAGGCTTGCCTAAATATATATTACATGAATTATGTGGTCTGCGTGTATATTTGGCATTTATGCTCAGTTTCGAATCTTTTGTTCATCCTGAATCATGAAAAGGCTACATACTGAATCTGCTCTTCTTATGACTCTAAATTATGGTCTAAGTCAATGCAACCAGCTATCTAACATATAAAGTCATGTTTGTGTGCATCTTGTCTCATGTGTGCTATTCTGAATAACTACGCTATATACATTACCTTGTTGTTGCATTTGAAGCTTAATCCTAATTGGACCATTTTGAGATGCCCTTTGTATACGCCTCTTTATCCTGGAGTGCTATAATCAAAATTCCATATGTGCTTAAAATCGTATGAACATTTATTTGCATTACTAATATAATTTGGGTGTATACTAATCCTTATCTTTCCTTTCTTGTTACATGAAATGCACCGGAGCAAAAATGAAGAGTCTCATGGCGAGACTCATCATGAGCTACTTCAAATGGCAACCCGCGTCTATATACATCCGCATTCGCATTCCCGCTTCAGAAGTCCTTAAACAAAATAGGACAAGACGACGTTGTCATCCGTCTCAACTCCTCCTACTCTTTAAATTCGCTTGCCTCATTTTATGCCTTACTTGTTTATTGCAATTTTATTACTTAATTTTGTAATTAATAGGAGAACTTCTAGCAATTAGCCTTTGAACATATGAGGTGGGAGGGTAATTTAAATTTAGAAATGCACTTCTACTTTATTTGTCTTTTAGGGCTGTCAGGCATGTCTAAATTCTGCAAAAATAATCTAAATGATTTAACTTGCATGATAAAACCAACATTTTTCTTATTAAACCCATAACACATTTTTTCCTAAACTCTCAAGATCATCTTAAGCACTTTTTTTATACTACACGCAGGTTAAGCAAGATTAATTTAGCTAGCGGTACACATAAATAACCTTTGCATGCATACACAATTAGTCCATAAATAACCTTTGCATCACTTACATTTTTGGGGCCTTAGTCTTATAAACTTTATCAACATGCATTTTTATGAAATATTTTGGAGCATCTTTTATATTTTCACAACAAGCATTTTTACATAATAATTACCTTAGGTTTGGCAGGACAACCGCAAGTTAGCGGATCTTAGAGGGTGCCTAACCCCTTCCCTCTAGATTAATAAAGAACCCTTAACCAGAACCTCATTAAGTTTAGCAGACCATTAAAATGGAGTTAATGTTTTACTTTAAACTAGTTAAACATTTAGGTGTCCTAATTCACCCAAACTAATTAGGTGGCGACTCCGCGAACCCTTAGCACCTTAGCATTTCTAGCATTTTAGCATTTAGCACTTTTAAGCACCCCTTTAGCATTTCTAGCCCCCTTTTAGCAACATCCTTAACATTTTAGCACCTTTTTAACATTTAGCACTTTTATTATTTATTTTCTAACATTTTACTTAAGCAGGGTTCGCTTTTAAAAAGTCGCGGTCGAAATCGGGCGCGACACCTACATCATTAAGCCAAGAATTAGAACATTTTTGGACCCAAAAACAGTGGGGTCTCGACGGGAATGCCCAACAGATTTTAGGAGCAAAAAATTCGAATTTTGATGCAACTATTGGGAAGGAAAAACATGTAAGGATGTTGGTCTAACATTGTAGAATGCTTTCATGTGGGATTGGAGTTGGAGAAGTGAAAAATTGGACAAGAATTTGATGGAAGTTGGGACAAAAATCGGGATTTTGGGGCATAATTTTAGTAAACTTTGGAGTGATATATCTCCTCGGATATTAGGAGTTTTTGGGTGTTTCAAATGCCTAAAATGAATTTCGTCGAGTCTAGTTTCCAAAGCAACAAACCCCTCGTCGATAGGACACCGGAGTAGAGAGTTATGGACGTTACAAGTTCAGCTGATGAAGCAGTGACTAAAAATCGGGACTGTTTTGGGGATTTAATTAAGGTATGAAAATTCTTATTTCTATGCTATAATCAAAGTTGCATATTGTTGTAGTTGAAGTAATGGACTTGTGTTAGGAAGAAATCTTAGAATTTAGACAATGCATGTGGAATTTGGATGTTGAACCGAAATTGGACTATTTTGGGCACGCGTTGGATTTGTATGTTGTGTTGTAAATTCCATTACTAATTGCTTGTTAAAAATGGAATAACTTGTGAAGATTTAAGATATGTTCATTATATGGGGTTGTTGGAAAATAAGTTGGATTATTTATTAAGGAAAGAGTAAATGATTGCATGTTAAATGACCTAAAACTCATGAATAACTTTCGGACATTGTGCGACCCTTTACGGGCTGTTTTGGTGCCATATAATCGTTGTTGCTATTATTGACATCGTCACTAATTGTGTGTTAACAATTGAAAGAAGCATTGGTACTTGGTGATGTAATTAGTTATATAAGGTGACGCGAGACGAAATGGATTTAAGAAACCAAGAAATGAATTATGAAATCTTTTTAGACATTGTCGTAACATTTTAAGTATTGAATGAATATGGTAAATAGGTGCGATAATCACCTTGATGATTTAAATTATTGTCTTTCATAAGTAACGAGAAAGGGGTTATATGATGACGTATATGCGGTATATGGAGCCTAATTAGATTACATATTGAAATGGTTGTGATTGTTGGTTTAATTTGGACTGTTGGTTAATTGTGGATACGCACATAAACAGAGAAAATGTTGCCCAAATTTTTATAGAATTAAGGAAGCCGTTATTCAAATAACTTACGTTAGGAGTCCTAGAATTAATGGTCTTATTATTATTATTATAGGCTGACGTACTAGATGAGGCGCATCCTAGTTTTACATTGGTTGAGCGACTAAGAGGTATGTGAGACTATCCTTCTTTCTTTTGGCATGATTTTGTGAAACAAATTTTCATTTGACATGATTTTAATAAAAGTACGGCGGACGTTTCTACAAAGTTAGTTTTAATTTTTTTATGACAAGTGCCTATGATTTTCAGTAAAGAGCTTATTATGATGATATTATCGATAGTCAAAGATGATTTCTAATTGCATATAGTTGCTCATGATATCTACTCGTACCAAGTCTTATTACACATTAACCGAGTCTCTCACATAGAGGGCCGACACTATATTGTATGTTCCGGGTTCAAGTCCCGACTATTATTATTATTATTATATTACTTGGGTTCGAGTCGCAAGCGGGTTCAACTCCCGAATTTTTATTATTCCATGGATTAGCTCTCCATGATGCGGGTTCGAGTCCCATGACATTATATTATTCCATATACACTTACGTGGGTTCGAGCCCCACGATATATATACTTACTTAGGTTCGAGTCCCATGATATATACATACTTACTTGGGTTCGAGTCCCATGATATATATGTACCTAGACGGGTTCGAGTCCCGTGCTATTATATCCTGAGGATAGAAGTTCATGATTTTGGCAAGACTTGCATATTTTGGAAAGGTAAGAACTGATTTTTATTACTCTCATTTGATAAGGCACAGTTATACTGTTAT
This sequence comes from Przewalskia tangutica, assembly GCA_029844215.1. Lineage (NCBI taxonomy): Eukaryota > Viridiplantae > Streptophyta > Magnoliopsida > Solanales > Solanaceae > Przewalskia > Przewalskia tangutica. The sequence goes on along the minus strand of CM056731.1, from coordinate 35,754,350 downwards.
GTTGATTTCATACTTGCCCCCTGTTATACGTTGAACTGTTATGATTTCAATTACAGTATTTTTCAGTTTCACATACTTGGTACATCTATCGTGCTGACCCCCTTTTTCCGGAGGGCTTGCGTTCATGCCCGCAGGTACAGGTGATCGGTTAGGTGACCCTCCAGTTTAGGACATCTACCAGCTACTAAAGAGCTCCCTTGTTCCGGAGCCAGCTATTTTGGTACAGATCCTTACATTCCAGACTTATGTATATTTTGGGCACGACGAGGCTATGTCCCGTCATATGTAAGTATCATACTCTTAGAGGTCTGTAGACAGTTGTGGGTTGGACGTTTGTACTTTGTTTTGGTTTTTGATGTTGGTGTACTCTGTGTTGGGGCGTTCCCGATTATATTTGTTGTGGCAGCCTTGCCGGCTTGCTTATTTTGATTATTCCTTTGTGTACATAATATTGGTTGGTGGCAGCCTAGTCGGCTAGCCTATTATGATTGTTGTGTTATTGTTGATTTGGCAGCCTTGTTGGCTCGCCCATTTTAGGGAGATGTTGTAAAAGCAGCGTTGTGCTGCCGAAATTTCTATAGATCTCTGTATTAGAAGGATTAAGAGTGACAGGTCAGTAATGACGTCCAATTAGGACGTTTAGTTGCGGCCCGTCGGGTCGGGTCGTGACAGTTACACCTATTAATATTGCTGTCGATAATGCCACTAAAGGTGTTTGTGGTGTTGTTGCTGTTGCAACTACTGTCCCTGCAGTTGATGAGGCAGATGAAACAACCAATGCACATGATAGGGCACATGATGTTGAAGTGATAGATGATGCTACTGCTGCAGCTGAGAATACTGAGGCAAGACCAGTACGTCTATAGGTGGCTAGTAGAAAATATTGGTATGACTCTGAAGAAGAGGAACTTGCACAGTATCGACAAAGTGCAATTGACAACGGAAACCTTTCTCCTAGAAATGTAGAAAGGCTAAAAATGAAGCATACAAGGGAGAAAAATTGGGATGCCAGGATGCCTATTGAGGATGTAGATGCTGGTAATGCAAATGTGGGGGCGGCGGTTGAGGATGCTATCTCCATGTCTAGTTTGTTCGATGAGGAATCTGCTACAAGTTTGGAAGATGACAATAGGGAACCAGTGCAGAAGTTGGTCTTGTAAAATATTGATTTTCTTGATCTATTGTACGAGGCAAGACTAATTCATAAGCTACAATAATGGGATACAGGCAACGACAGGGTGGATGACATGCGGGTATCGCTTGTCACGATTGTGGAAGCACGGCTGCGTAAATAGCTCGAAATCCTCATGGATATACAATTCCCACAGACCTTTGACGAAGAAAAACTACTTCATGGAAACAATCATAATGAAAAGGTATGGCTTTCTAGTCAATTTACTGCAATATCAATGACTAAGAATGGTAAATTGGTAGATAGCATGATTGATAAAGTTCAAAACAAACAATCAAAAAAGAAGATAACTTCTGCCACATCATCAATTGTCACAAGATCCAAGACGAAAAAATGATTTAAGTTTCAAGAATACTTGGAAGAGGTCAAGGAAAAGAACATGCAATTAGAAGACTTTATAAGTATAAAAGTTGATCACATCTTTGTACTTGTATTTTCCTCTCACTACATTAGCATTATCTTGCGTAATATCATCACAGAGTGTGTTATAAACTCTGTGATGATCATAACTTATTTAATTCTGGCATTGTCTTTCTTTTGGCATTCATGCTAGTCGAGGCATTGCCTCATTAGGGACTAGTCAGTTAGTTGTTCCTCTTATCTTGAACTTCTCATTTGGGGCACTTTTTTGGTTATATAAAGATAGAACCTAGGCTTTCTGGCCTAGTTTCGCAAACAAAAAAAATTGATTGGAAAAATGGATATTTTCCTAAACAATTGGCAACGCCAAATTGCCTATAATAAGCTAGACATAAAGGTACTATCTTTTTTGGGTTTCTTGATGCAATGTGCTTATAGTTACTAATTGCATGCCACTACATCATTGATATGAACAAACATCTATGTTTTTCTCATACTTACCTCTTATTCTTCTATCTGTTAAGTCATTTACGGTATATAAGTATAGTTTTGAGTTATTTATATTTAAATTTTTGTAGTAGCTTTAAAAATATTTGAAAATATTTTTATTATTGTTCTCAAAAGATTACTAAATTAATTTTCAGTGATTGTATATGTAGGAGAAACTATATGTTACCTATTAGCTAAATGTTTTAAATATTACACGTTAAAAATTTATATTTTTATAATACTAAATAAAAATTATAAGACACTCATAAAACTTCTAACTTTTTGCTCTCTTAATATCACGTGCTTATTGTTACTAGTTGCATGCCACTGTATCATTAATATGATTGGTCATCTATACTTTTATCATACTCATCTATTATTTTCCCGACTAAAAAATTCATTGGTCTCCTATCTGTTTAGTCATTTATTGTATGCTAGTATAGTTTTGAGTGAATATTGTAATATTTTATATTTTTTTAAACATAAGATAAGCATCAATTTTAATACTTTCACTTGTGTTTGTGCTCTTGCACATCACGAGAATTTTTAACTAGTATTAGATAGTGTTACTACTTTTAATAAGAGGCTAGAAGCACTGTTCACCAACATCACTGCTTCAGTTCTCAAGGGTAATTTAGATAGTTTTTTAAATTTTTGTGTCTTAAAAGTGTTGTATTTGGCTGTTTTAGTACTTGTATCCTTCTTTTATTGAACAATAATAATTTGATATTGTGGAGCTCTCTTAATAAGCCAGACATAAAGATACTATCTTTTTGGCTTTCTTGATACCACGTGCTTATAGTTACTAATTCTATGCCACTGCATCATTGATATGATTGACAATATTTTCACTATTATTTCTAATATTATTACGATTATTGCGGAATTTAAGGTTAACAAGCAAGTAGTATACTAACAAGTAGTATAAGCAGGTCTATATAGACATTTTTATCCATTGTTTAATTTAAATCAATCTCTAATCTCTTTCAGAATTTTAATATCACAATCATAGAAATTCTACTTATCAAAATCATAGTCATAGAAATTAACTTATCGGAAACATAGTTAAAACATACAAGTAAAGAAATCATACCTTTTGAAGTAATCTTCGGATCACCGGACTCAACTTCACCTTGGCAACCTTCCTCTTTCTTGCTTCTTCGCGTTACGGGTACTATGACCTAGGTGCTTAGGAGGTTTCTACCGTTCTTTCCAAGAATTCCAGCAAGAGTCAAGGTTCCTGAACTAATATGCGTTTAACTATATATTCTTCAAAGTTTATTTCTTGTTCTTATGATTTCTTGAAGTAGATCTTCCTAGATTACAATATTATTCTGTTTGGATTATAAACTGATATGAAGTTTTAGCTAGACATAGCTTTAGACTGATAGACAACTCTTAGATTTCTGAATTTGAGAGAAAGAAATATTTTCTTGAGAGAGTATTTTAGAGAGAGGATATATCAAAGATCGAATTTTTATTTCAAAAAACTCTTCTCTCAAACTGATACAATGAGGCTCCTTATATAGATAACCTCGAGGTGCTACAGTACTATGACATTTCCTGTACGATCTTTACTGTGGCGCTACAGTATTCGACGACTTTGCTATTCTTTCTACTATTACAGTAAAAAGTACAAGCTAAGATTATTACATCTGTCAAAATCCTATCTGATCTACTGATATCTTGTCTGCCTTTTGTCTTCTTGCTATTATTGCGATTCTTTTTTCAATGTGTGTTTGGCATCTTTCTTCTGCTTCGTGGCTGTCATTTTCCTTGTCTCATTTGTTATTTCCGTGATAATATTCCTGTTGTTGTTATGCTAATATCATTTTGGACTTATGTGATAAATAACATTGGGCCAGATTGTTAGGATGTTATGCTGATATACTAGACTTCACATAGTTGAACTACATGATTCTAGATTGATTGATATGATGGTCTTTAATGTAGCAAAACTACATTATTCCCAACCAGGCTATTATGATATTAAGAGAATGGATCAGAAGATTCTTCTTCTTTTATGCTCATAACTTGTTTATTACTCATACTCATATCTCTTAGAGTCATTGACTTTCTTTTTTGTTTTGTTATAGCCTGATATTATTCCATTGTTTCTTTAACAAGTTTATGTTTTAAATTTATTATTCTGTTCATTCATATTAGTGAGTTCCATTGTGTCCTGGACTACTATATCGTGATTATAATATATAGTAACTAATTCTTCTACTTCTCCTCCTTTAGTATTTCCAATGATGCTTGCCTTTCCTGCTTTGATCATATCTTCTAATCTTCCTGCTAGGGTTGTTAGTCCAATAACTCTTTTGTTGCTTAACCATTCTTGCAACTGATTGATTTTGCATGACATTTTTTTTGGAATCTGTGTTATCTCCGATAATGCTAGTATTCCTTTCAGATTTGAATATTTGGCATAATACAATGGGGTTTCCTGTTAAGTCTGTAGAGGCATCAAATATTTGTATTCCGTATATCCCTGGTCTGAATGTTTCTCTCATGGACTGGATTGATTGAATTATGACACTTGGAAGTTTTGATATGTTGTTGAGGGTGTCATCCACCATGATTTTATCTAGAAATCCATATTTGAAAAGTTTATGGGCGACATTTGGATCTGTCTTCTCAAGACATAGATATCTTGGATACTTACTGAATCTTGAGGCTCGTAGTATGTTGGGGTTGGATTTATAGGTATAATATTTGGTGATGGATTCATAGGCGGTGATGATTTCTGGAGAAAATGTTATTCTTTCAGCCCCATTGATAACATTTGAGATGTTGGTATTTGGGATGTTGGCGGCATTTGTAATAACTTTGAACTAAGAGTAGGAAAGTTTGTAATTTCCATGATATCCTTTGGAGAGTTTCTTAGGCTTTTGTAAGACTGGTAGTTTGATAGGCATTCTTTTAGTTGATCAATGAGGCTGTTATATTTATTGAGGATCCCTTCTAGTTCTCGTATTTTGGTTTTCATGGCTTGGTTGCTGCTGATAACTTCATTTATTACATTGTTGATATAGTCGTTGAAGTTGTCACTGTTAACTGACATCCTGATATCTGCTTAAAAAATCAGCTACAAGATTCTTAGTTCCAGATATATTCTTTACAATAAAATCATAGCAATAAAAGAATGATTGCCATTTTCTTCGTTTATTTAATTCTAGCAATTGATCTATCTTATTAGTGATGAATGCTCTTACTTGTGTGTTATCAGTTCTGGCAACAAATTTTACTGATAATAAATGAAAATGAAATCGCTTTATTCCAAACTTTACGACTAATAATTTCTTTTCATTAATATGATAATTCTTTTCATTTGGCTTCCAAATTCCACCTCTGTATCCGCATATTAAAGATTTTCTTAATATATATCATCTTTTTCATATGCTATGAGGACTTCTCCCCAACCTATGTCACTGACATCTGTAAAAAGTTCCAATTGATCTTTATCACTTGGTATTCTATGTTTTGGTAGATTTGTTATCCTTTCTTTGACGTCTTTTATTGCTTTATCATGTTCTTCTTTCCATTCAAATGCTTTATTTTTTCCTTTGATCAAATCTTGTAATAGTTTTCTTAGAGCTGGTAAGTCTTTTATATGATCTGAGGCATAGTTTATTATTCCTAAAAACCGTTGCAGTTCTTTTTTGTTTTCTAGTCTATCTTTAAATTTTTTAATTTTTGTTACTATGTGTTCTTATAGTTGGAATCCATCCGTATCTATTATATATCCTAAATATTCTATATTATCTTTAAAAATTTCAGACTTATTTTCTGACAACAAAATTCCGTGTTGTTTTATGGGTTTTATAAATTCTTCTAGGTGTTTGATATGATCTCCTAGATTATCACTATATATTAATATATCATCTACATATACTATACAATAATCTGTTAATTTTCTAAACACTTGATCCATTCGTCTTTGGAATATTTGGGGTGCATTTTTTAATCCAAAATGTAATACATTCCACTCATAATGTCCCTGAGGGGTACTAAAAGTTGTTAAAGATTTTGATTCTCTGGTTAATTTTATCTGTCAAAATCCACTCTTACAATCAAACTTGCTAAACCATTTCTTATTTCCTAATCTATTAATAAGGTTTCTTTTATATGGTAAAAAATATCCGTCAAATATTGTCTTTTTATTTAGTTCTCTATAGTCTACGACCATTCTAGCCTTACCTCTTTTTTGTTCACTATGTTTTCTTACTAGGAAAGCTGGACTACTATGTGGACTTTTACTTTCTTGTATTAATTTTAAATCTAGTAATTCTTTTAGTTGTGTTTCAAATTCTTTTTGATCCGTTGGGCTGTATCTAATTGGTTTAGATCTGACAATATCATTAGGAGTTATCAACTTTATTTCAGCATATATTCTTTCTTTTTCCCATAATTGTATTGGATTTTCTCCAAAATTTACTTTTAACATTCTAATGTATTTTTCTTTTAATAGTTGCAAATTATTGTTTCGGTTTATCCTATTACATAATTTTAATGTTTGTACTGGTAGTATTCTTTTTAATATAATCCATCTGTTACAAGGTGTTTGTAGGCTCAAGGTATTACTGTTTACAGCTTGAGTTTTAAAGTAGTCTAAAAAGTTATTTCCTAATATTACATGTTGGCTCATCTTATTATCTTGATATATCATTGGCAATCTAAATATTGTCTTATTTAACACTATCCTTACATTTTCTACTATCATGTCTAATTCTTTAGTTTGTTCATTAAATCTCGTGGCTCTTATTCTATGTGTCCTAGACCTTTTCCACTTATGTGATTCTAAAATTTCTTTTCGTGCTAGACACATATCTGCTCCACTATCAATAAATATTTTTTGTTTTATCATTTTATTGGGTTTGTATTCTACATGAGCTATATGTAAATTGCTACCATTTATTCTGAATCACTTTCACTATCTGAAAAGACGTTTTCTTCGTCTAAGTCAGTATTTACATAATTAATATTTCATGTTTCTATGTCACTTTCTTCTTCGGTTTGACTTATATAAAATTCTTCATCGCTATACCATTTATTATTTTCTTCTTTTATCTGTTCTAGACTCATAATAAATTGTGTAGTGTTGACATATTTTACTCCTTGGTTCTTCAACTTCGGGCATTTATTAGCATGTCCTTTTTCATTACAATTCCAACATTTACATTCCTTAGGTGCTTCTTTTGCTTCTAATAGTTTTATATACCTTTTTCTTCTAAATTTTTGTTTATTTCTAAACCTGTTCCTAGTGTCAGGGGTATTGTTATATCTGTAAGAATTATTTAGAAATGATAAATCTTCCTTAATCTTTATTCATCCAAATGGTAACAATATATACACTAAGTAACAATTAATAGAAAGATTAAGTCTTCTCTAAAATCCTCCTCCCTATCCCATAATATATTCCTATATTAATACTACTCTATTTAATACATAATACTATTTACCATATACATAAGATTCTACATAATTATATTATTAATTGTAATTAATAATAAATATTCTAACACTCCCCCGCAGTCGAAACCGGAGGAGGGCGAATCTTTCGTCGAAATTCTTCAAATAAGATCGTGAAGCCCTTTTGTGAAGATATCTGCAATCTGATGTCGCGTCGGGACATGTAACACTCGCACCTGTCCGCGAGCCACCTTTTCACGGACAAAATGAATATCTAACTCAATATGCTTAGTGCGTTGATGATGGATTGGATTTCCAGAGAGATAAATCGCACTAATGTTATCACAGTATACCATAGTGGCTGTCGGAATAGGACAATGAAGCTCAAGTAAAAGATTCTGAATCCAGCATGAGTCAGACACAACATTGGCTACCGCACGGTATTCAGCTTCAGCACTGGAACGTGATACGGTGGGTTGCCTTTTGGAGGACCATGATATTAAATTATCACCGAGGAAGACGCAATAGCCGGAGGTGGAGCGTCTGGTGTCTGGACATCCTGCCCAGTCTGCATCTGTGTAGGTGACAAGCTTGGTCATGGAAGAAGGGTACAGATGCAATCCATAATTCAGAGTGCCCTGAATATATCGTACAATGCGTTTGAGTGCATGCATATGTTCTTCCATTGGATTGTGCATGAACAAACACACTTGTTGTACTGCATATGTAATATCTGGCCTGGTGAATGTGAGATATTGCAAAGCTCCTGCCAAGCTGCGATACAATGTCGGATTGGCAAAAGGACTACTGGATATGACACTCAATTTTGACTTGGTATCTACTGGAGTTGCAGAAGGTTTGCAAGATGACATTCCAGCCCGTTCTACGATCTCTGATGCATACTTCTTCTGGGAAAGAAATAAACCACCTGCATGACGTGTCACCGCAATTCCTAGAAAGTAGTGAAGTGGACCAAGATCCTTCATAGCAAATTCGGAACTCAGCTGGGTCATGATATTCTTGCGAAGAGAGTCTGAAGAGGCTGTTAGGATAATATCATCTACATATAAGAGAATATAAGCAGTATGATTACCCTGTTGATAAATAAATAGTGAATTATCCGAGCAATTTGTTTGAGAAACCCATGTTGAACACAAAATCTGCAAACCGCTTGTACCAAGTCCTGGGAGCCTGTTTGAGGCCATATAATGATTTTTTAAGTAAACACACATGATTGGGATATCGAGAATCTCTGTACCCCAATGGTTGGTGCATGTATACAGTCTCACTCAAGTGTCCATGTAAGAAGGCATTCTTGACATCCAATTGATGAAGTAACCATCCTTTTGAGAGGGCTAGACTGAGAACAATTCTGATGGTTGCTGGCTTAACCACTGGGCTGAATGTCTCGCCGCAATCTAATCCCACATGTTGAGTCTTGCCATCACCTACAAGTCGGGCCTTATGCCGCTCAAAAGAACCATCAGATTTTTCTTTATGGCTAAAAATCCACATAGAACGAATTATATTAGCATTAGATGGACGAGGTACTAATTCCCATGTCCTATTTTTAATTAGAGCATGATATTCATCATCCATGGCCATTTTCCAATTAGGATCTTTTAGAGCAGACACAGGGTTACAAGGCAAAGGTGATTTCGAGACTTGAGTGTGTAGACTGTATTTGGCATTGGATTTTGTAATTCCATGTTGACTACGGGTGACTGGCCGGTTTAGTGGGCCAGTGGACTGGACGCCACTGGCCGGGAGTGAGACAGTGGGCTGAACGCCACTGCCCAGATTATTGCTATTTTCTCCACTGGTTGCACTGGGCTGGACGAGTAGTTTGTGTGTAGTTGGGCCTGGATTTGGAGGTTGGCCCAACTGAAGGGGCAGCTGGTGTGAGGTAGGGGGTTCTCGTGCACTGGGCCTTGGAACTGATGGCCCAATTCAGTATTTTCGATGGTCGACCATCGGTCCTTGGTCGATGGGTCCATTGCGTTTGTCGGTATTTTTGTGAGTCGGTGTGGAAAAATGAGTTAGATACGGGAGCCTATCATCATCCAAAAAATCATAAGTATTTGTCCCTGTGTCATGTATCTTGGCAAAGGGAAATTGTGACTCATCAAAAATTACATGACGACATATAATCATACGTTTGGAAGAAATGTCATAACACATGTAACCACGGTGATTCGTAGGATATCCCAAGAAGACACATGGAGTAGACCGGGGTTGAAGTTTTGTGATTGTGGTGGATGGAAATAGAGGGTAGCAAAGACAACCAAATACTCTCAAATGATGATATGAGGGCTCTCGTAAGTAAAGTATTTTTAGTGGAGCTTGGTAAGACATGTTTTTATGGGGAAGGATATTCAACATGTAGGTTGCTATTTGAAGCGCATGATGCCAAAAAATGGGGGGTATAGAAGCATGAGCAAGAGATGTTCTCACAATATTGTTTATGGTTCTAATTTTGCGTTCCGCTTTCCCATTCTGTGAAGAGGTGTGAGGACAGGATAAACGAAATTGTAAACCATTTGTTTTGAAAAAATCCCAAAACTGATTATTGTCAAATTCCCTCCCATTGTCACATTGAATACTTTTAATCTCCCATTCAAACTGAGTTCGGATAAATGCTCTAAAGTTTAGGAAAGTGGAAAACACTTGTGATTTTTTCGACAAAGGGAATGTCCACAAATAATTAGAGTAGTCATCAAGAAACAGTAAATAGTATCTATGACCTGAGGAACTCAAAACAGGTGATGTCCAAATATCACAATGTAAAATATCAAACGGCATAGTAGTGCATGAAGTAGAAGAAGTAAATGGCAACCTAACATGTTTACCAAGGGCACAAGCATGACACTTATTCAAAAAATGAGTTTGAGTACATGAAATAAAATTATTTTGTTTAAGAGAGGCCAAAATGGACTCCCCCGGATGTCCCAATCGTTCATGCCATAGTGATGGAGCCAAGGCTGCAAAAGTGGAAGGCACTTTAGACTGTGGATTTGGTAAACTTATTGGATAGAGCTCCCCCTAGCTATCACATCTCATGAGAAGCTTCCCCGTCTGAAAGTCATGTACGGAAAACCAAATGGGTCAAATTTAACAGAAACTCAATTATCACTAGTAAACTTCCTAACAGAAACCAATTTTTTTATTAATTTGGGAGCATGCAGGACATTATTTAAAACCAGTGGCGGATGTGGTGGTGACAGTGTGTTTGACCCATAACCTTTTATTGGAATTGCATGGCCATTTCCGACAATAATACAATTTTCTTTGCTCAAATTAAAATAGGGTGAGAGTGTACCTTGGGACGCCGTCATATGTGACGTTGCCCCGGAGTCCATATACCAATTAGAATCCGATGGATTGAGTCCAAGAGTGTGCATAGCCTGCTCAATATCCGTAGGATGGGTCGTGGTTGAATGGGCCTCCTGCCATTGGGCCGGATGAGGCTCAAAAGCCGCCGTCTTTGAAACATTTCGGCCAATTAGGCTCGGGCCTCTGCTGAATCGTGATGTTGCCTCTCTGCCGAAATGGTTGGCCGCCATCGCCATCGGGCTCGTTGGTTTGCTCGCCCACCTCCGTCTGGCCGCTTTCTGCCGATTCTGGCCGCCGCCACCGGGCCTTCCGCTTCGATGGCTCGTGGTTGCCGCCAGAGCCATCGCCGATTTGCCGCCGCCGCATAGCCGCCGCCATATGCCACCGCGCCACCGCGACTTCACCTTTATTATTTCCGCGATTTCCACCCTTCTTATTATTATTACCACGTCCTTTTTGACTCTTATTTTGTGAAGAATAGTCAAAATAATTACCTTCATTTGAATACGTGGCAACCATGGCGGAATTTGTAGTCGTTGAAACCTTCTTAATCAAACCCGACTCTTCAAGAACAAGCATGGATCTTGCTTGATAAAACTTTGGTAAGGGATTACTTTGACGGATTAGTGTCCCCACGCCACTATAAGCATCCGTGAGACCGGCAACTAATTGTAAAACTAACCGTTGTCGTAAACCGTGAACCACGCTCTCAATTGATCCGCCACCACTTTGAGACGCTGATGAGTTGAAACGTTAGGGAAGTCTGCCATGACAATGGTTGAAAATTCTTGTTCCAACGCAACGACACGAGAGTTTTGATTATCTTGAAAAATGTCTCTTAAGCGTTCCCATGCCGGTATGGCAGTAGAATCTGGTTCCATTATTGTATGCAACAAGTCTGTGGATATTGTTGCATAAATCCAACCAAGAACCGTGGCATCAAGGGTATCCCACAATTCTTTGTCTGCTTCAGACGATTGTTCCGTTGTTGTACCATTTTTTGGTGGAATTATATGATGAAGAACTTTGTGAGCCCTACAACATATTTTGAACAACTCCGCCCATGTTGCGTAGTGAACAGTTTCCATCTCTAGTTTGACAGAAATATGTGTTTTGATGTTGGAGATAGTAAGGGCTGAGTGAAACGAAAATTTTGATTCAGACATGGTTGACAACAATAATGGAGGAAACGAAAAAAATTAACAATGGAGAAGACAAATTCGGTTGGATGGATGAGGAAGATGACCGAATTTGGAAGGAATATTTTATTTAGAGTAGGATCTTTGAATTACCTTCTGATACCATGTAAGAATTATTTAGAAATGGTAAATCTTCCTTAATCTTTATTCATCCTAATGGTAACAATATATACACTAAGTAACAATTAATAGGAAGATTAAGTCTTTCCTAAAATCCTCCTCTCTATCCCATAATATATTCCTATATTAATACTACTCTATTTAATACATAATACTATTTAACATATACATAAGATTCTACATAATTATATTATTAATTGTAATTAATAATTTCTAAATCTCTTATATCTCCTTCTTCTGTAAGGTTTGTAATATGGTTTATCATAATTTTTTGTGTAATTTTTGTTTTTATTAAGCGCTTTATTTTTATTTTATATTTTCTAAATGTATTTTTATGTTTTTTATACTTGCGTTCATTTTCTTTGTTATCACATCCAAATACTAATCTCCTTTCTGTGAATCCACATATTTTTTGTAATCCTAATTTTTTAATCTTTTTTCACCTTTTGTTGTAATCTATATTCTTCGCACTTTCTCATTAAATAAGCTCTTAATACTCTTATTTTTTCTCCCAATGTATTTTCTTTTGGTTCTAGCTGTTTATACTCCTTAGTTATTTCAGTATTATATGAAGTCGGTAAATGATCATAATAAAGTTGTTGGTATATCATTCCTTCATCTGGTAAAAATCTTGCTTCATAATAGAATTTAGTAAAATTTATTGTATATTCTGGTAGTTTATTGATCTTACAACATTTCATATTATTTAATTTTTTTATTATTTCACATTTTCTTTCAGCTAATACATTTTCTCTGGCTACAAACCATCATTTTCCTAGAAATTCTCTTTTTAATACCATATCAAATAACATTAATATTCCTTTCCAATCTTTAACATGATGAAATATTTCTCCTTTCATTTGATAAGCTATGGTTTCAAACCAAAACGCTACTTTTCCAATCATTGTTTTAGATATTAATTCAATACCTTGTGTGTGTTGAACTCATTAATGCTAAAGACATTCCTACATTCCAATCATTTATTCTTCTGCTTAGTTCTTGTTCATCATAAACATTGTCTAAGTCTAAAAAATATCCATTTATTTATTTCTTGTGCCATTGATCCTACAAATTCGCTAAATTCTGCTTGATGTCCTACTGATATATGTGGTGGTAATCTAGTAGGTTTCCTCGTTATGACTTCTAAGGATGAATCTATCATTTCTTCTTCAGGGTAGTCATTAGTATCTTCATTTACTATGTTATCTGATTCTATTTCTGTTTCAAAAAGTTCATTATATTCATCTTCTATATCGCTTTCAGATTCTTCTTCTATGATTGCATTCACTCTTTGCATATTTTGTAGTGTTTCCAATATTTGATTATTTTCTTGTACCATTTCAGAATTATTCTTATCTTCTATTTCTTCCATAATCTTTGCTACTTGTCCTTCGTTAACTATTACATCTTCTTTATATGTGCTGTTACTATCATTAATATTGCTATTTTTATCATTTTCATCAGTGGTATTATGTTATTTATGTATTCTTCTTACCTTCCTTTTTCCTTTTAACCTTGCTATTTGTTGCTTCATAATATGTAATTCTTCTTTTAATTCACTCATTTCTTGTTTAACTAGTTCTAATTCCTTTTTTGTCTCTTTTACTTCTACCTTAGTTTTATTTAAGTTGTTCTCGGCATCTTTATACTTGGTTTTGTATTTTTTATACTTTGTCAACCATTCTTCATTAGTAGATAGCTTTAATTTCGTATTTTTTTTTCTAGTTCTATTATCTTTTGGCTTTGGGCTTTATTTTCAAGTCTTAAGTTTCTTTCTTCAACATAAATGTTTTTTTCTTTTAAATTATCTTCATTTTTTATTAAGGTTTCTTTAGGATCTTTCGGATCCTATTTTTTCATAGGTTCATATTTATATCTTTCTTTTTTTATTATGTCTTTTTCATGATTTCTAATAAATGTGACTGCACTATGTTTGATATTACTCATTAAAATTGTCCCTTTTTATTTAATGCTTTTAGACCATTTAATGTTCTTGCTACTTCTTCTGGTATTTTTGGTTTCATTTGACTAATATCTACCATTATAGGGGGTTTACTTCTTCTCCATGCGTCTATTGGTACTAATTCAGGTTGTATAGTTCTCGATTCAACTATATCTCCTATTGTCTATTCTTAATTACTGGGTTCTCCTTCATCTACCTGTTTTTCTTTACCCTTATCTTTGTCTACATGGGCTATTATTGTATTAAGCTGTTCTAGTATTAATTTGAGTGTTGATACTTCAGATACATTCCATAGTTTTATTAGTTCTTCTTTTATTAGTTCGCGTGTTTGAACTTGATTTTCTTTTATTTTATCCATTTCTATGAAAAGGTTTTTTAATTTTTCCTTTATTATTCGTTCCGTCCATATCTCATCGACTTTTTCGTTAAAATTACTCAGGGTTATTTATTCTTTTCATCCATCCGTCTCCTATACTTATCCATTCTTTATTAGATTTATTATTTGTTATTTTTTCTAATTTTTATTTCATTTTCTAGCTTCATTTCTTTAGCACTATATTCTAAATATTTAAGCTGCGAATCAATCATTTCTTCTAATAACATCCATTTTATCGTTCTTAATTTACGTTTCTTTTTATTTATCTTTTCTTGAATATTCATATCTTATTGACAAATCTCGTTTTACCTTGATCATTAATTTGTATCCCATTATTAGTGATCCTATAGTCTATCATAGTTAAAAAATCACTTCCTAATAATAATTCATTAAAACTATCATATTCTACTACGATAATGTTTATTTTGTATTCTAAATCTAGATTTTGAATTCCAGATTAATGTTTCTGGTAACTATTATTTCTCTATCGTTTTCAGGGTAACTGAAGGTTTTGGTGGAATTAGTTGACAATCTTTTTCATTTATTTTACTTATATGTACAAAGCTTTTTGCAGCTCCTGTAATGATTTCAGTTATAATCAATTGTTGTAATTCCGTTGAATATAATTACTTTAATACTTAATCTATTACTTGTCGTATTTACTAAATCTAATGTTCTTGGTATCCTCGAGCTTTCTTGTTTTGTTAATATTTCTCTTGTAATACTTAACCTAGATCCTTCTATCTTTGGTCTTATTCTTTGTAGCATTGTCGTGGTTCTATTGCTAAAATCCATATGTATTTCTTCTGGTATTGTTATTTTTGAGTTTTATTTGTGCTCTATTCTTTCTAAAATATCTTGGTACATTTTTGGTACTAAAATATTCATTTCGTGTTGTTTCTTTACATGATTATTGCCTGTTAAGGCATATATCATTTTTGTTTCTATACTTATAACTTTACTTCCTGGTGGCATTTTTATTCCATCTAGTTTATAGTATAATGTTAAAGCTAAATCTTTATGTTCATCTTTTAACGAGATACTAAAATATGGTTGTACCGTAAATTTTAACTTTTGGTATATCAAGTTTCCTTTTATTACTGATATTAACGCGTCTTGTAAATTTTCCAATATCCTGTCATCCAATATGTATATTTGTATAGATGTATTTTTATTTCTTTGGAAATATGTTTTTATTGAATTCTATTCCTCCAAAATATATATTTCTGTACCTTTTGGCTTCTTTTGTTGATAATTTGGATAATTCTCTTTTTATTATTTCATCAGTTATTAAATTAATTATGGCTTTTCCATTTACACTTGTTGTGTCTATTATGTTCTCATGTTTTTGGATTATATATCTTATTTCTTTGTTTCTTTCGAACCATTTTGTTTTAAATATCTTTTTTATTGATAATTTTTCTTGTTCGTCCTGTATTTTTTGATACGTTTCTGGTTTAAAACTTAAGGTTTGTGTTGTTCCTCCTTCATATTCGTCCATTTGGTAATATGTTTTATATAGATCGGTTTCTATTTATTTACCTTTATCTATTGGTTAATTCGTTAATGTATTTATATTGTTCTTTTATGACTTCATTTAGATCTTCTATTTCACGATCTTGTTTGATTATCTGTCTTAGTTTTTTCTCCGTTATTTCTCTAATTTCTTCATCTTTCTCTCAGTTGTTCTTCTTCTATGGTTAATCTAAATTTTATCGTTTTTATAATATCTTCTTGTTCAGCTATTTGCTTAGATTGTTCTTCTATAGTTTTGTCTCTTTTCATTATTAGATCAATACTCATTTTACAACTTATTATATGTTCATTTATATCTTTGTTATATATTAATCTTTTTTCTGCTATATATTCTATTTGTATTAACATGTTTTGTTTCCTCAATATTTCTTTATCCATAAGAACTAGTGGTTGTAGATAAATCTGTATTTATGTCTTTTATGAATCCGTTCTGTAATCTTATTTGTGCTTGTATTTGTATTAACTCTATGTGTAATCTTGTTAATTCTTCTGAGTTTACAGTCTTTTGGTTCTGATCTAGTTCTCTTTCTATAGTAAATATTCTTATCTTATATTTTCTTTCTAATTCTTTATGTTTCTACCTTTGTTTTAATAAAGTCTTCGTTTGTTAACATAACCATTTTGCTTGATTTAACCTCGTAATGGGTTCAAATGATGGGTTCATTTTCAATATTGATTTGTTTCAAAATGTATATCCCTTATTAAGTCTCTTATTATATTTTCATGCACATTAACTTCTGTATTTAATTCTTCTATTCTTCTTCTTGTTGCTACGACATCGAAATATATTTCATTTTCTCATAATTCTTCATCGTTATAAAATTTAGCACCTACTCTTTTCTGGTCTAACCATTCATTCTGTGCTTTTAATAATTCTTCAGCTTTTCTTTTTGTTTCTATTAAAAGGCGTTTAATTTCTCTACACTTCCATATCATTTTATAATATCTTACTATCTTTCTGAATGATTGAATTGTTCTCATTCTGAATTCCAATTTTATGTATCAAATTGTTCTAAGTTATTATTGTTAGATCTATCAGATTCATATTCATAGTGGTTTAATCTATTATCTGAATTATATTCATAACTTTCATATATGATGTAGATATTAGTCTATTCATGTTTCTAGCAGTGTTAAGATCTGATTTTGTCCTATTACTGGCTCTGATACCAATTTCAGGGTGCGCTTATAGTTACTAATTCTATACCACTGCATCATTGATATGATTTATTCTATACTTTTCTCTTATTTATCTCTTATTGTCCTATCAGTTAAGTAATTTACTCTATACAAGTATAGTTTTGAGTTATTTATATTTAAGTTTTTGTAATATCTTAAACAATAGTTGAAATTATTTTTATTATGGTTCACAAAAGATTAGTAAATTAATTTTAAGTAATTGTATATGTAGGAGAACCTATAATTTACCTATTAGCTAAATGATTTAAATATTAAACGGTAAAAATCTATATTTTTATAATTCTAAATAAAAATTATTTTATATTATCAATCCAAAACTCAAAAACAAAAAATCATCAATTTTAATATTTTCACTTGCGTTTGGGCTCGTGCACAATACGGGATATTTTAGCTGGTATTAGATAATATTAATATCATTAATAGGAGGTTAGAAGTAGTTTTTCATCAATATGTCTGCTTCAACTCTCAAGGGTAATTTAGGCATTAATTTGTGTGCTTTAAAATTGTCGATTTGACTTCTTTAGTATTTGTATTTTTCATTTACAGGACAAAAAAGTTATGAGATTGTGGAGCCCTCTTAATAAGCCGCTCATAAAGCTTTTAACTCTTTGCTCTCTTAATATCATGTGATTATTGTTACTAGTTGCATGTCACTGCATCATTACTATGATTGGTCATCTACACTTTTCTCAACTCATCTCTTATTCTCTTATCTTCGACTAAAAAATCTCTTGGTCTCCTATCCGTTTAGTCATTTACTATACACTAGTATAGTTTTTAGTGAATATTGTAATATTTTTTTTTTTTTTAAACATAAGATAAGTATTACACTATGATAAAAACATTTTCCAAAGTATTAATATTCTAGATACATATCAACAAAGTTATTTATATTTAAGTTTTTGTAGTATCTTTAAAATAGTTGAAAATATTAATAGAGTAAAAATATTATTCTCAAAATATAACTAAATTAATTTTAAGTAATGGTATATGTAGGAAAACCTGTAATTTACAAATATTAGCTAAACGATTTTAATATTACACACTCAAAATTTATATGTTGATAATACTAAATAAGAATATTTTATATTATCAATTAAAAATTCAAAAGAAAACATAAGCATCAATTTTAATACTTTCACTTGTGTTTGTGCTCGTGCACATCACGAGAATTTTTAACTAGTATTAGATAGTATTACTACTGTTAATAAGAGGCTAGAAGCAGACGTTTGTTCACCAATATGACTGCTTCAGCTCTCAAGGGTAATTTACATAATTTTTTAAATTTTTGTGTCTTAAAAGTGTTGTATTTGGCTGTTTTAGTACTTGTATCTTTCTTTTATTGAACAAAAATAATTTTGATATTGTGGATCTCTCTTAATAAGCCAGACATAAAGGTACTATCTTTTTTGGCTTTTTTGATGTCACGTGCTTATAGTTACTAATTTTATGTCACTGCAGCATTGATATGATTAGACATATATACTTTTCTCATATTTATCTCTTATTGTCCTATCAGTTAAGTCATTTACTCTATACAAGTATAGTTTTGAGTTATTTATATTTAAGTTTTTGTAATATCTTAAACAAAAATATTTTTATTATGGTTCTCAAAAGATTAGTAAATTAATTTTAAGTAATTGTGTATGTAGGAGTACCTATAATTTACCTATTAGCTAAATGATTTAAATATTACACGCTAAAAATCTATATTTTTATAATACTAAATAAAAATTATTTTATATTATCAATCCAAAACTCAAAAACAAAAAATCATCAATTTTAATATTTTCACTTGCGTTACACGGGAACTTCTCCTTTTTGGTTAACAACCTATGTTGGGCAGACTAAGCCCACTATCCTACAGGGCCCCTCCATTCCTAAATCCCTTTCACCCAACACTAGCTAACTCGATGGGACGTTTAAATATTATGTTTTAGAAGGATCTTTTTTGGTATTAAAGTCTTCAATCTGTGAGGAAGTAGCCCATTCTTCATCTACGCAAAAATGAATTACTGCTTATTCGACTCGCTCCTGCGCACCAGCGGAAAAGGCCCTTTCCCTTTTTAATAATAATAAATACGGGTTCGGGAAGGCGCGGTTCTGGTTCTCGCAGGAGAGAGATCAAGAGGGCCAGACGAGGAACCCCTTTCCGGGCAGAGAAGGTTTTTCTCCCTACAAAAAGCCTTTTTCCGTTGCTCGACTCGAAGCAACCACGAGCTCTGCTTCGATCTCTTTCCGGAAAAGCACGGATGTCGTTACAAGTGTTCAAGATAGTTAATGAGTTGAGGGATATTCCTCCCCATGAGAACCCACTACAAATAGTACCCTCTGGGGTTTCCAGCAGTGATAACTGAACTAATCAGATGGGCCGCCCCAAACCTGGAGCTGACATTTCAATCGGAAATCAACATCACGCGTCCACCGAAAGTCGGTAACCTTCGTCACCATCAGCATTTGGGCTCATGCACATTACGGAATATTTTAGCTGATATTAGATAATATTAATATTATTAATAGGAGGTTAGAAGAAGACTGTTTTTCGTCAATATGTCTGCTTCAGCTATCAAAGGTAATTTAGGCATTTTCTGATTTGTGTGTTTTAAAATTGTTGATTCGACTTCTTTAGTATCTGTATTTTTCATTTATTAGACAAAAAAGTTATGAGATTGTGGAGCCCTCTTAATAAGCCACTCATAAAGCTTCTAAATTTTTGTTCTCTGTTAAACAGTGACCGTGGGTCACGTGTGGGGCCCTTGCCCTTCCTTGTATATTTGGTAAATATTAGACTTAGAATTGTACCTTAATTAGTAGTGTAATATTACCATAATTGTAAAGTTAGTATTCTTATAGGATAGGAATTTCTAGGTAGAATAGGAAGAGGATCTTCCTTGTAACTTGTATAGATATGCCTTTCATTAATAATAATAATCAAGGAGATTATTTCTTTCATAGTATTAAGAGTCTAGGTTCTTGTCACGACCCGACCCGACGGGCCGCGACTAAACGTCCTAATTGGACGTCATTACTGACCTGTCACTCTTAATCCATTTAATACCGAGATCTATAGAAATTTCGGCAGCACAATGCTGCTTTTACAACATCTCCCCACAACTGTCTACATACCTCTAAGAGTACAGTGCTGACATATGACGGGACAGGACCCCGTCGTGCCCAAAATGTGCATAAGTCTGAAAGATAGGGATCTGTACCAAAATAGTTGGCTCCGGAACAAGGGAGCTCTCCGACTGCTGAATAGAAGCCCTAAACTGGAGGGTCACCTATATGAACACCTGAACATGCGGGCATGAACGCAGCCCCCCGAGGAAAGGGGGTTAGCACGAAATAATGTACCGAGTATGTAAGCATGAACTTGTCACGACCCGAACCCGGGCCCGTGACTGGTGCCTTTCCCCGGGCACCCTAGTGTTACAACATCAGAGAAAAACCAGCGGAAATAAAAACTTAAACATATAAATAGATATGGATCAAGATGAAAGAAAATAGACCAACCAAAACGGTTGCCTTTCAGCATATATATAAATATCGACCTTTGAACAGTTACAATCCTTACAACCCTGCCCACAACAGTGCTACAGACCTCTAAGATTTTTACAACAACTATGACGGGACAGGGCCCCGCCATACCCCTGAATGTACCAGAACCTACAGACTCAGGGTAACATACCAAAAGATAAGCCTCCGAAGGAACGGAGCTTCCCAATACGCTGAAATGTGATCCTAAAAGTGGATCGATAATGACGATGTACTCTACTGCGGCATGAACGCAGCCAAGGAGGTCGATAACAGTACCAAGTATGTGAATCAGAATATCGTAAATGAAATCATAATAGTCTATATAAAGCAGAGACATGTATGATAACCAAACTACGCATACATATATAACGATTATATCAAGTCGTGACTCACGCCTCCAAGTCATTACTCAAATATAATTATGGGTCTCACGCCCACAACATCAATCATGCCCGTGGAATACCTTCCTCACCGCCAGCCTATGATATGATAACACCAAGAAGTACACCAACACCAAGTCCTACCGATGCCAAAGCCGTACTAAAATACAATACAACCAAACCACGAAGGCGACACGCAGGCAAGTACGAAACCGACTACCGATACCAAGGCCGGTCACGAGCTGGCCGGGCAAGTACGAGGGCTAACTACCGTGTACCAAGGTCAGATCACGAGACTTCGCTACTACACCGAACGGGCAAGCGCGAGCTAACTACTGTACCAAGGCCGAATCAGCCACGAGGCGGCAAGTCGAAGCCGACCACCGTACCAAGGCCGAACAAGAAGAAACCTCATGGAGAGCTAGTCCATGGAATAACACTATCAGCAAGAGCGCACTGGAATTCTCCACACCGCCAGACGCCCAAGTAAGTCCTCAACAAGTCAACCGGCCCTCCATCGAGAGACGCGGTAGTATAGAAACACAATTCTTGCACACAAAGGCTATCACAATAAGCATAGACAAGTTACACAACAGGCATAGGCAAGTTACACAACAACAAGCATAGGCAAGTTACACAACAAGCATATGCAAGTTACACAACAACAAGCATAGGCAAGTTACACAACTCAAGGTACTTTCATTTTATGTCAAAGTCCGGGTTTTAACCCTAAAGTACTACGTACGTTAAATTCCTTTTAAGAGATCCATTCCTTTTATAAAAGTCACCCGATACCCGTAGTATAAAATAGAGTGACTTACATCTTTTAAGTAAACCAAAACAACTTCCATACTTTCCTTTTTTAAAACCAAATTAAGGCAATACCATGCCTTCTTTTTAGACCAAAACACTTCTCTTTTTAAAGTCAAGTTACCACATTAAAACCAATGATAAAACCCTTCTTTTGTTTTCATAAAGTCGTTATAACTAACTTCCCATAAAGCTGTTATAACACTTTATGTTTTAAACCAATTTAAGACAAAACAATGCCTTTCTTTTCCCTAAAGTTCCGGTTTGCCTAATTTCAATTACTCAAGTCTCCTTATTTTAGAAAAGTTTCATAGTTCGATGTCTTAATCTCTTTTAAAACAATTGAGTAACATATGCCATAGGTGTGAGCAGTTTATTCTTGTTTATAACCATTTATTAAAGCAGCCATGATCTAGAAAATGTAATATCATTTTGTCTCATCTTAGCTTCTATGCAGATAGAGGTTTCTACTGGTTTTAATAATACTTCATTATTCAATACCTTTTCCTTTATTAGCGCTGCAGTGGTTCGTTCGATACTTATTCTGATTTCCGAAATCAGTAAAACATTATTCCTTTTAAAACCAAGTACTCATTACTCACGAATGAGGTTTCACACTTTTAACAAAATTCATATCAATACAGTTAAGTCAAGTCTCTTATCTTTTAAGATTAAGTCTCTTAACTTCTAAATCAGTAAACCATTCTTTTTATCTCTCTTAAGACGTTATACCTAACTTCCCATAAAGCTAGTATAACTCTTATGTTCTCAAAACCAAGTATTACTCTTCTTTCAAAAAAAAGGGTTTCTTAATTCTTTTGAAATACATTCAAGGTTCTTATTATTCAGGCTTAAGTCAAAAGACATTGCCGTACAACTACGTTCTGTTAACACACGTACGTCTACCGTACTATATATATATTCTTTTAAAATATCATGCTCAAGAGTATAGGAAGCATCACATACCTTGCGACGATTATCGACTATAAGCAAAACGCTCCAAAGTACTGTAATCCTGCTAGCCTTTTCCATCCTTCAAGTAGAATACGCTACTCGTAGTACTTCACCCTCGATATTAGGAATTAATCACAGCCTTAAGATGTGAGCTCATGGCAGGAAAATGGGGCGTAACAACAGTCATAAGAACAAGGTCTAAACTTGGGCATTGATATAATCCTTGGAAATGGTGTTTTTACTGGAACGAAATGGCGATTGGTGTGCCTTTAAAATGAAACAAAAGATTTCTTGTACTACTCCTTTTTCGTACTTTCTCTTTTCCCTTTTCAAATCAACACGCCTCCTATGTACTACTAATACTGTACTCCTCCTTCTCTCAAATCAAAGTAAAGTTAAAACTTAAAAGTGACATGTTGGTTTTATTTTCGTACAACAAAAAAATAAAAAAAGGTTTGGAGAAGTTAATAATTGGATCACTATTTGCTTCAGTAAAGTATTAAAAGATGTTGGATAGGTTCTGAATGTTTCCAAGCGATTTTTCCAAAGCTAGTAGCCTAGTATTCTGCTAATTTAGATATATACAACATTTGATAAGTGCCAACTAATGTCCACAATTTCGTCCACCAAGTGTCACCAAGGGGTGACACATGTCGCCCTCCTATTGGTCCAAAATATTTCATCTTCCGAAATTATCCGTAATGCCCAAAAATCCGAAAATAATGTGGGCCCCACAAACCGTAAATTCCTCCCGTGGGCCTCATGTGACCAATTTTCGGAAATATAATTCCAAAATTCTTAAATATTCCAAAAAGTCCGAATACTAAATCTGGGAATTCAATTCCCATTAACGAACCTTTTTCCTCACAAAACCCGAAAACTTTTCCGTCGAAAAATCACACCTTTCTTTCTTTCCAATATTACTGTCGTATTCTCGTACGTATGTCCTCACATACTTACCCTGGAACTACGGGGTGTAACAGAACTCATGTAAATAAGATCAAAACTGTGTCCAGTAAGGTAGATAGTCAATTGTATCATAAAAGAATGAGAGTCATACCAATACTCATACATGCTTAGTCATAAAATCATCAGATGTAAATAATGAATAAACTGTCCGGCCCTTGGGTGAGGGACGCAGTGGAATATACTGTCATGGGTATCCGTACCCGCATCACGGATGCCTGTCCGTGGAATCATCATATATGTATACATAAACTGCCCGACCCTCTAGTGAGGGACGTGGTGAATCATCCTGATATATGTGGACGAATCTGCCCGGTCCGGGACGCGGTGAAGTGGAAAAATGACTCTTAGCACGAGTAGATATCATGAGCAACTGTATGCAATTTAAATCATTTCTTTGACTCTCATTAAAATCATTAAATAACTTCTTACAAAAAGATCACATGTACTTTTCATAACTCAGATTACTATGAATAAGACTATGAAAGAGTCATGTATGTCCGACGTACATTTCCTTGTATAATATTCATGTCGAATGAAGAATCAATAATTCACAAAATCATGCCAAAATAAAGGAAGATAGGCTCAAATACCGCTTGTTGACAGTCAATTTTGACCCGTTTTTCGTATATTTGTTGCAATTTTATGTGTTTTAGGACACCGCATTTAATCATTATTTTTTGCATTTTTCGCATAATATTCTATGTTTATTTCTTCACAAAAATGGCATTGCATCTTTTATTTTTAAATTAAGCATTATGTCGTTGTTAATATTATGTTTTTATTATTGTTACACCGTCGTTTTATTTTAATAATATTTGCATCTTTTTAAATAATTAATTGGCACCGCATTTTTACTTTTAATCAGACATTAAATATGTCTTAAATATTGCATTTTAGTATTATTGCGTCGTCATTTGCATTTTAATAATTTTGCATCTTTTTAAATAATTTTTCTGTTAAATAATTAACCCGTCTTGCATTTTATCAAACCAATCCAGTCCAAGACGTAATTTGAATCAGTCCAATCCAACACCATTTTTTTTTTTTATTTCATCCAAACAATACCACACTTTTATTTCCCCCCTAAATTTCAAACCCACTTTTCATTTCCCCCCCCCCCCCCCAAAACTAAACCCAAATCCTAAAATCCTACCCTATAAATAAAACATTATACTCCCACTTTCCCCCCAACACAAAAATCAGCCAGCCGCAACTTTAAACTTTCACAGCCCCTTTTCATTTTTTTTGAAATCCCTCACATCAGCCTCACCCCCCACTGTCTCCCTCACCTCACTCCCGTCACCCTCTCCCGTCGCCACCGCCCCTTTCGCCGGAGCTCCAAGCTCCGGCTAACACCCTCCACAGCAGCCGCCAACACTCTCCCCTTACCCTCACAGCCCAGCAGCCCTAAAAAAGAACTCCTTCATCCCTCACTCTCTCGCCGCCCCAGCTCCCCCTCCCGTCGACCTCCACACCTCATCGGCGAATCACCGCCATCTTGCACCTCTCGCCGCCTCCACTATTTCCGTCGACCTCTGTCACCCCCACATCACCGTCGAACTCACCACTGTCCATTAACCACTGGCGGCGTCGCTCCGGTGTTGCACCGTTGAAGTGACACCGCCGCTGCCCGCTGCCTTTTGTGTTGTTGAAATCACTGTTTGTGTACCTTCGTGGCTATTATATTATTGATTGTTTGGACTGATTTTGCATTGTGCATATCACCGGAGTTCTAAAAAAACTCCGGCGACCTGCGTTGTTTCTTATTTTCTGATATTTGTTTCTGTTGTTGTTGACGGACTGTTTTGATTTCCTGTTTTGGTAACATGCCGGAGTTTTGCTCCGGCGAAGCTTTGTGAGTGTCTGGCGAAAACCAGAGAGTTGCCCACTGCTTTAGTTGTTCCACTGTTTCACGGATCATTTGGTTTGCTGTATTGTTGTTGCACTGCTGTTGTTCCATTCTCTGTACGGATGTTGGACGATTTTGCCCTATTTTTCATGTTATTAAAATGATTTTGAACAAATCTGCTACACTTGATAGAACCCCCACTGATTTGAACATGATACTGCACTTGTTTGGCCAATGAAAAAGTTATCCGTCGATTTTTGAGGCCTCCACAGTTGCAAAGATGGAAACTAAAATAAATGAAGCTTTCTGGGCAAGGATGATTTCTTCCACTTACACTGGATAACCAACATGCGCTGGCAGGGCGAATTCTCGCAACCGCATTTGTTTAGGCTGTCCCACTTTACATTTTTTATATCTGATCCCTCCGTGTTTAAAACTATTACTGTTTTGGCGCGGATATGAAGGTTTTACTTATTTTATTGCTTTTAACAATATTGGCCGATGAAGGAATCTCCGTCTGATTTCCAAGGCCTCCTCTGTGCAAAAGACGGATTTATTTATTTTTGCTTTACTTATTAATTCCTGTCATTGCTTTAAAATTATTTATTCCATTACTAATATTTTTACTAAGTGTTTATGCAGGTACCCGGAGATCATCTTGTGCGGAAGGCCTAAAAAGGGCTAAAAGATGTCTCAGAGTTTTTATTTTTATGTCGCATTTAATTTCAATTTTATTACTTTGTATTGCACTTTATTTTAATTATAAATTATGAAAAATGCTTAGAACACGTAGAATAAAAAGGACAATAAATAATTAACCTAGGTTTGAACGAATAACCACAAGTTAGCGGATCTTAAAGGATGCTTAATCCCTTCCCTTTAGGATAATAAGGAACCCTGATCCAGAATCTCACTAATTTCGCAGACCATTAAATGGAGGTCAATTGCAGTATTTTTATTGCAATAAACCAAGTGTCCTAATTCACTTAAATAATTAGGTGGTGACTCCTTAAAAATAACATTATTGCTCCATCCAGGGGAACCGCGCCAAAGAGCAACGTTGCGGATACCGTTCAGACCCCCGAGGTCGAAAACCGGCGCGACACCTCTTAGGCGAACTAATCAACTCAACATTAAGGTATGCCTCGTCTAGTACTTCAACCTATAATAAGGAATAACACGCTCGTCAATTTTATGATTTCTAATGTAAGTTATATGAATAACGGCTCCCTTATTTCTATAAAAAATTGGGCAGCATTTCCTTTGTTTATGTGCGTAACCACAATTTTCCAACAATCCAAATCAGCCAGCAATTCAACTCCGACCAACAATCCAATTCAACCAACAATCCAACCAACCAATCAATAAGTCATTACTTAAGAGTATGACTATAATAGCCCATATACTTGACACATACCATCTATACAACCTTTCTTTCCACCTTTATGGAATTTAATCCCAACAACAATTTAGGTGATTAAACCACCTATCTATGATATTCCACCAACTCTTAATTCATAATAAGAAAATAGTCCATTAAGGCAATCCACCAAGTGTAACAATTAGTAACAAGAGCTCAAGTCTTCTAGTTTGCAATATATTACTTTACTATAATTTTAACCTCTTTTAAGATATGTATTGACGATTATCGCAATGTATTTACAATTTCATAACTTATATTATGATCTAACAAGAACGACCTTTAAAGCGGGACAA
Source organism: Przewalskia tangutica (assembly GCA_029844215.1). Classification (NCBI taxonomy): domain Eukaryota; kingdom Viridiplantae; phylum Streptophyta; class Magnoliopsida; order Solanales; family Solanaceae; genus Przewalskia; species Przewalskia tangutica. The sequence goes on along the minus strand of CM056731.1, from coordinate 35,726,952 downwards.
TCATGCTCAACAATTTCATAAAAGTTGGCCCTAACATGTTACAATTCTCTAATTCTTTTTCTTCTTAATCCAACGTCTCTATCAACAATTTCATATCACAAGTGCATTAACATTAAGCTTTCCTTCCAATTCCCAACATGCAATTATCGACCATAACCCAATATTTCAACTACAATAACATGCACTTCAATGTAACTTAAGGGAAGAATTTTTACCTCAATTAAATTACCAAAACAGTCCCTAGCCGAGCTCACTGCCCAGCCCGCGATACCCGCGGTTTCGTCGGCTTTTCTTCGCTAAATGGTCGTCGTTTCAACTTCAAACCAACATGCAAACATTGTACAATGTTAGACCAACATCCTTACGTGTTTTTCTTCTAAAAATCTTATCCGAAAATCTGAAAAATCTTACCTTGACCCGCGGCCAGCACCCAACGATTTCCCCACTGTTTTGGCTTCTCTTTTTGCCTAACTTCACCCCCTTTTTAATTCCAAATCAACATGCAACAATCTATGGTGTTACTCCATCATTCCTACACAATTTGCATCCACAAATTTGTCCAAAAATTGGACAAAAACTGAGACCTAGGGGCTATTGGCAGTGGCCCGATTTGGCCACTGTTTTGGGTCAAAATTTGGCTTCTTATTGTGATGAATTAATCTAGTAATAAGATGACAATGTGACTTAAATTCTTGGCTATAGATAGTGAGATTTTCGGATTGGAATTGAGAGAAAAGATGAAGATTTGGGTGTTTAAGAATGAAAATAGAATTGAAATGAAAAATGGTTTGGGTATTAAATCCAAATATGAAAATAGTTTTTAAAAATTACACTTTAGCCCTTAAAAGCCTTCTTTAGTCAAGACAATCACCAAGTAATAAATCTTAATCCTACTTCTATTAATCTCAAACACCCGTTGCCTTAAATTCTTATCATCATATCTTCTATACGTCACTAATCCATGACGGAATATATATGTATATATAAACCATTATTATTTAAAAAAAACCGGCGTCGTATTCACCATTACCAATAACTAATTCGTATTAGCACGTAAAATACATTTAAATTTGATAATTGGAAATCTTAATCCTTAATGGCGTTCTTAATTATCGTCTTAAACTTACGAGGTGTAACATTCTCTCCCCCTTAGAAACATTCATCCTCGAATGTTCATAACCAGCTTTATGTTCTAGAAATTTCGACAGAGCCCGTTATAATTGTGTCTATCCATCTATATTCAGCAACCCAACAGATGCCACACAAGACCACAAATAAACACACATATACAGTTCACCAATACTATAATCAACTACGGAAGTTAGATTGAATTACCTGGAGGCATGGGGAATAAGTGAGGATACTTCTTCTTCATCTCTTCCTCTGCCTCCCAAGTCATTTCCTCTCTATTGTTGTTCCGCCACAACACCTTGACGGACGCAACATCCTTAGTCCGCAGCCTCCTGACTTGGTGATCCAATATGGCCACGGGATTCTCCTTATAGGACAACTCATCAGTTACCTGGACATCGTCCACTGGGAAAACTCTGAAAGGATCACCAATACACTTACTGTAGCATAGACACATGAAAAACCGGATGTACTGCTCCCAAGTCTGAGGGTAAGTCCAACTCATAGGCAACCTGGCCTACTCTGCGAATGATCCGATAAGGCCCAATATACCCCGGGCTAAGTTTCCCCCTCTTCCCAAATCTCATCACACCCTTCATGGGTGATACCTTCAAGAATACCCAGTCGTCGATCTGAAACTCTAAGTGCCGATGCCGATTATCAGCATATGACTTCTGTCGACTCTGAGCTGCTAGTAATCTCTCCTGTATGAGTTTCACCTTGTCGACAGCCTGCTGAACCATGTCTGGACCAATCAACTGAGTCTCACATACGTCAAACCAACCAATGGGCGACCTGCACTTCCTCCCATAAAAAACCTCATACGGGGCCATCTAAATGCTAGAGTGGTAGCTATTATTGTAAGCAAACTCAATAAGTGGCAAGTGATCATCCCAGCTACCTCTAAAATCAATAATACAAGCCCTCAACATATCCTCCAGTGTCTTTATGGTACGCTCTGCCTGCCCATCCGTCTGAGGATGAAATGCTGTGCTGAGACTCACATGCGTTCCCAATCCATTATGAAATGATCTCCAGAAGTTAGCCGTGAACTGGGCTCCTCGATCAGATATGATAGATACGGGAACCCCATGTAGTCTCACTATCTCCCTGATGTATAATCTAGCATAGTCCTCAGCTGAATAAGTAGTCCGAACTGGAAGAAAATGGGCTGATTTTGTCAGCCTATCTACAATAACCCAGATGGAATCACACTTCCGCTGAGTACGAGGCAAACCTGTAATAAAATCCATATTAATTACCTCCCACTTCCAAGTCGAGATTTCTATCGCCTGTAGTAGCCCACCAGGCTTCTGATGCTTGACCTTAACCTGCTGACAATTCGGGCACTGAGCAACAAACTCTGCTACGTCTCTCTTCATGCCATCCCACCAATACAAGCTCCTAAGGTCATGATACATTTTCATCGACCCTGGATGAATAGAATAACGGGCATTGTGTGCCTCACCCATAACCTGCTGATGCAGTCCTGCAACATCTGGTACGCATAACTGATCAGTGTATTTTATATACACATTTTGAGTCATTTTTAGTTAGTCTTTTGCCTAATTTTGTATAAATATGTGTCGTGTTAGGATATATTTTCTTTCTTTTGAGTCACAGTGGTTTAAAGTGGCACATTGGTGAGAAAAAGCGAAAAGAGGGAAGAAACAGAGGTTCCAGAGCTCAAAAAGCTGAAAAGTTAGCAACCTGGGCGAGAAAGCAGGCGCGCTGGCGCTGACCATCAGCGAATGAGGCCACGACGCCAAGAAGCGAGCGATCGCGAGTTTCGGCGCCACGGCGCCGGTTGCAGGGCCGTGGCGCAGACGCGGGAAATCTGCCAAATTCGAATAGGATTGGGCCAAGGCCGAAGAGGAAAAGGTTTTACACGTTTTGGGTGATATAAAAGGACCTTTTTAGGTCAGTTTTGGGGGTTCCACACCTTACCATTCATCACAACATTAGATCAAGATTGGAGACTTATTTTTGAGTAATTTCTTGTTCTTTACTTTATTTCTTTCTAGTATATGTTGGATACTATTTTAGTTCTTGGCATGTCTATGACTAGGAACTAATTTAATTTAGGGCTTTCCATGTCGAATCGCTTGAACCTCGTTTTATGAATTAATGAAAGATTTTGGTTTCTTCTTATTATTGTTGAGATTTATTCAATAATTGTTTTGATTGCTTGGTAATTAATTGATCACTAATTATCATCACTTATATGATTTCTAATCGAAATCCGAAAGGGGAGATTGTGAATAAGCTATAGTTGAATAAACATAGGTTTAAATCGTGGATGAAAGTACCCCGATACTTGTGTAGCTTAATAGGTTATTGCTCTTAATCCTCCTTTGTAGTCAATATTGTCATCGAAAGATATAAGAGTTCTACATTGAGGTTGAGTGTTTATATTACCTTAACAGGAGTATAAAACGGCTTAGTTAACCTGCTATCTCAACATAGAAAAAGAACCTTAATTATTTGGATTAACGAGTAAAGCGAGCGGATAGTCGAGGAGATTTGGAAGCCCTATTTCCACCATATCTGAAGTAAAGTAAAGTAATTTAGTTAGCGTCTATAATCATAGCTATAAACAAACCATCAAATTATCGGTCACCAAATAGATACTACAGAATAGAGGTTGGTAATTGGACACTAATCTCCGAGGACGATAACTCGGTCTTCTAGACTATATTACTTGTCACGATACATGCACTTGCGTTTAGCGTGTGTATAAATTGCGCATCAAGTTTTTGGCGTCGTTGCCGGGGATTGACGTAGTTCAATATCATTCTATCTATTCTTAATTTCTAATTTGTTTTTTTATTTTATTTTATTTTATTGTGGAATCGTGCGCCGTGATCCGTTTGTTGATTTTGATCTGTTGCAGGCATCTAGTATGCGAAGGAGAAGAGGAGCAAATACACTTGTTCCCTTCAACCCGGAGATTGAAAAGACTTGCAAGCAGAACCGGAGAAACAAACGAATCTTGGCCTTAATAGCAATGGGAGGCGTGCAGAATAACCATGAGATGAACGAAGGGTTAGGTGATCATCAACCTAACCAGAGGGTGCCCTAGAGGTTACCAATGGATGTGGAAGAAAGGGTCCAGGTCCAAGCCGAGAGAAGCTTGAGAGATTATGTGCTGCCAAGGGTGAATGGAGCACAGACTTGCATCAGGCTCCCAGCAATATGAGCAAGTAATTTCGAAATCAAGCTTGCGATCCTGAGTATGGTGCAAAATACAGTTCAATTTGGAGGGTTGCCATATGAAGACCCTCATATGCACATAGCAAATTTCTTGGAGTTGTGTGCAACTTTCAAGTATAATGACGCTTCTGACGCTGCCATCCGGTTGAGGCTATTTCCCTTCTCACTCAGGGAAAGAGCAAAAGTTTGGTTGAACTCTCTGCCTACGAATTCTATATTTACATGGCAGGATCTGACACAGAAGTTCCTGACAAAGTTCTTTCCACCGTCCAAAGCAGCCAAGTTGAGAGGAGAGCTGAATAATTTCTACCAGACTGATGGGGAGTCATTTTATGAGGCTTGGGAGAGATTTAAAGATCTGCAGAGAAAGTGTCCGTATCATGGAATTGAACTGTGGAATTTGGTCCATATCTTCTATAATGGGCTAAGTGGGACAACAAGAACCATCATTGATGCAGCTGCAGGTGGAACCTTCATGAAGAAGACAACACATGAGGCCCATGATTTGCTAGAGAACATGGCCACTAATAACCATGTGTCAGATGATAGAGGGGTAAGTGGAAGGAGAGCGATAGGCGTTCATGAGATCGATGCCATTACAGCGTTGAATGCACATGTTGCTCTCTTGACCAAACAACTTCAGCAGAACACAATGTCAATGCATGCAGTTCAGACACCAATGAATTGTGAGATGTGTGGGGGTCCTCATACTTTTGATAGGTGCCCATCAGCAGACCCCAACAACATCCCTATTGAGCAAGCAAAATGTCAGGCAGTGGGGAATTACCAAAGGCCCCAGAATAACCCCTATTCAAATACTTACAATTTGGGGTGGAGGAATCACCCTAACTTTTCATGGAGGGGTGATCAAGGGCAACAAAACCAGTTCAGAGGCCAATACCAGAGTCATCAACCATTCACTCAGGACTCATCTTCACAATAATTCAGTGCACCTGCTCAACAAGAAAAGCCAGATGAGTTGAGAACAACCCCGTTGACACTCACCAACTCACAGACCCAGTTCATGGCAGAGACAATGTCATCTATCAGGAATTTGGAGACGCAAGTGGGACAGCTGGAAAAGATGACAAATAACAGGCCGCAGAGCACTCTTCCTAATGTCTGAGGATGAATCCCGAGAGCGATGTCGAGCGATACACCGAGAAGTGGGAAGCAGTTAAAACAGGTGGCACCCAAACCAGTGGGTGAGAAAGAGAGTGAGTTGGAGAAAGCAGTTGAAGCAGAGAAAGAGGGGGTTACTGAGGACCGCCCTATTTTAGAGAAGGCTCTAGCAGTTCCAGTGAGGGAATACACAGAGAAGATTCTTTACCCTCAGAGGTTGCAAAGGAAAGCAGTTGATAAACAATTCTCCAAGTTCTTGGAGGTATTTAGGAAGCTGCACATTAACATCCCCTTCATTGAGGCGTTGGAGCAAATGCCTACTTATTTCATATTCATGAAGGAAATTCTTGGGAAGAAGAGGAAGATAGCTGAGTATGATACAGTGGTATTGACAGAGGAATGCAGTGCCATCTTGCAGAAGAAACTACCCCCCAAGCTTAAGGATCCAGGGAGCTTCACATTGCCTTGCACAATTGGTAGGGTGACATGTAACAGGGTCCTGTGTGATTTATGGGCCAGCATAAATCTCATGCCCTTGTCCGTTTTCAAGAGGTTGGGTTTGAGTGAAGCCAAACCAACCACAGTGAACTTGCAGTTGGTGGATAAGACAGTGGTGCATCCCAGGGGAATAATTGAAGACGTATTGGTTAAGGTGGAGAAATTCTTCTTTTCTGCAGACTTCATCATCCTTGATATGGAGAAAGATGATGAAATCCCTATCATCTTGGGAAGACCATTCTTGGCAACTGGGAGAGCCTTGATTGATGTGGAAAAGAGCGAGCTGAAACTCAGAGTTGAGGATGAAGAGATGGTGTTCAAGGTGTTTAAACACACCGTTGAACCCCCAGTCATAAGCAAGTGTTTTGCAGTCAGCACTGTTAGCACATCAGTTGAGCCAGCACAGGCCAAAGCGAAGGAAATCAGTCCGCCAGTACAGGTGAGCAACGCTAAACCTTCTCTTGAGAAAAAGGAGAAAAAGAAAAACAGAAGGCGAAAGAGAAAAATGATTATGAAATGGGTAGGCTGTGGGGTTAAATTACCCCATGCTTCGTGATAAGGAAGCTGCGTCCGGCTAAAAGACGTTAAAGACAACGCTACTTGGGAGGCAACCCAAAATTTTTAAATTTATGCAATTTAGTTTTAGTTAGAATAGTCTCACAGGAGGTATTGTTTGCATGTTGTGATGACAGGTACAGGGCCAAAAATTGGAGTATGAAAAACGCGAGAGGGGAAGAAATTGGCTCGACGCCACGACGCCCATCAGAGCGCCATGGCGCCGAAAAACCTGAATGTCGTAGGAAGTTGGGCGCCACGGCGCCAATCTCAGAGCGCCATGGCGCTGAAAGTCCAGAGGGTCTCTGAAGTTTGGGCGCCACGGCGCCAAATCAGAGCGCCACTGTCACGACCCGACCCCGGGCCCGCGACTGGTGCCCTACCTGGGCACCCCTTACAGGTATACATCAGAGAATAGTAGCGGAACATACACAATTCATAAAAACACTTAGACATAATACATTAACAGGCTAGCCGATAAAGCCACCTTTCGTAAAACATACATAACAAAAGAAACATCAGTTACAATTCTTTCTTTACAGCCCAAACCCCTAGACATGACTACAGACCTCTAAGAATAACAACTATGGCGGGACAGGGCCCCGCCATACCCCTGAATGTACAACAACCGACAATACCAGGGATAAGCCTCCGGAGTAATGAAGTTTCTCCACATCTGAATCAGTGATCCTAAAAGTGAGGATCAGCAACTGACTCTACTGCGGCGTGACGCAGCCTCAAGGAGGTCGACAACATGTACCAAATATGTGGCCGAGAGTATTGTAATGAAATCATAAGTCTATAATAAAGCGGAGACATGTATGATAACTCGATTAACGATCGTGCCTTACTAACAATGAGAGTAAACAAGAGTATACTTTCTTTGCATAAAAATAGGAGGCTCATGATCAAAGTAGGGCCACCCGCGTGAGTCATTAAGCAATCCTACTCCTGGTACTATTTCACCGCATAGGTCCTGTGGACCGCATGAGGTAACTTCTCGCATAGGTCAGATCCGTCCGCATAGGTCGTGTGGACCCGCATGAGGTATTCCTCGCATAGGACTATTTCACCCGCACAGGACTATTTCACCCGCTTGGGCCCGGTGGGCCCGCAATGAGTACAAACGCCGCACTCGCATCATGGGTAGCAAATCCATGAAATTAGTAGTAACCCGAGGCTTTACCCTGTAAAAATAACATAAACTAGCACAACCGGCTATCATACATAACATAAGCACTACCGGCTTATCATACATAACATAAGCGCTACCGGCTTATCCTAACATAACATAAGCGCTACCGACTTATCATACATAACATAAGCAAGTTAAGAAATCCCCCTAACTTCTTATTAGTCTTATTCATATACACTCTCATTTTAGTTTACTTAAGGCACTAACATGTCATTATAACAATCCGGGAATTTAACCCAAAGTACTACATACTTCTATTCTTTTAAAATGACTCTTTTTCATATAAAACTTCCAAGATACTAATAATCGTAGTATCAAGTCACATCTATTTTTCAAGACAAGTCACAATACCTTTTAGAAATACATTTAGGCTTCTAAATCAAGTGACTTCTTTCTTTTAAAAACCTTAAGCAATTGATGCCTTCAAATCAATTCGTCTTTCATTATTTGAAGTCATTTATCATACTTACATTACTTAGAGTAAACCACTCTTTTTTAACTTTCCATAAAGCTATTATAACCAACTTTCCATAAAGCCGTTATACTAGCTTTATGCCTTAGATACTTACATTCTTCTTTATAACTAAGAGACTTAAATTTTCCAACAAAACAAGTATCGAAAATACTTTCAAAATACTCAAAGTCTCTTAAGTTTTAGAAACCAAGATATCCTTAATATTTTTAAACAAGTGAGTTAATTCCCTAACTCAACCAACTTGGACATTCTTAAAATAAGCCAAGGATATCAAATGGACTATATTGTCAAAATCTTGTACGTCTACCGTACTATACATTTACAACTTATTCATGCTCAAGAGATAAGAAAGTTCTACATACCTCTTCGGTTCAATCCACTTGCTAAGTCCAATATGTCGTACGTAGTATGTCAACCTATATGACCATAATACTTCTATTAACTTCTAGTTTCAAACGTAGAATATTCCAAGTGCAAAGCTACTAAATTCTACGGAAAATCAGATAACACTTCATTTGTTTCTACATACTTTGCCACCTTTTTCAAGGCCGAATTCAATAACCAAACATGCCACATTTAAGGCTCAACCATGTAGTTAACAATAAGGGATTACACGCCTACAAGACGTGTAAAATTCGGCCCCACAAATTATAACAAACTAGTCCAAACTACAATGTCAATTCGGCAAATTGGAGGGACAATAATACATAGTCTTTTCCAATTCCTTTTCCATCCAAGTTGTTTAGTATAACATGTTATAAAACCGCAATCGATTATAACAACTATAATCTTCAAGTAGATAACATGCGACGATTCTAGTTAACGACCAAATTGTAATTCAATTTCAAATGACTCAACATGTTATTTTCGGATTTGAGCTTCTAAACTTCCATAACACTTATCAATCTTCATAACACATATCACATGATCATTTCTAACTTATCATAACATGGAATCTTCAATTACAAAAGTAAGACGAAGAATATTACCTCAATTAGCCCAAATATGATCCAAGATTACAAGTCGATCCTTAACAACTTTAGCTCCTCTTTTTGACGATCCAATCCACTTCAATCAACCCTTAGAAGCTTATGAAGAACTCATCTTCAAGTTCTAACTTCAAAGTTGAAGAACTCCTTAAGTTTCCGCCTTGCGACTAATACGAAAACGCCACTTTTCTGGGATCTTTCTATAGAGATAACCTTACAATACTCTTAGGAACCTTGGTTTAAAGTATTGTGAATTTTGAACAACAATTGCCAAATTTCCTCTTCCAAATGGCCTTAATGCCGTGAGCTCTATGAAGAGCAAGAACAAGATTTCAATTTTTTTCTCTAAGTGTAGAATGACAAAGTCTTGCTACTAGTATACTTAAATAACACTAGGAAGGGTCAGTATTAAAACAAATGGGTGGCTTGGATGAGTTTCACAAGGATCAAGCCCAAGTGGCCCTTTGACAAGTCAACAATGTCAAGCTCTTTGTCTTAGCAAGACTTGGTCATTTAAATTATGGTCAAATGACCATTTTATTCATGCCATTTCGTCCAAGCCCACTAAGGGGTGGGGGGGTGACACGTGTCACCCTCCCATTAGTCGCAATATTTCGTTTTCCGATAATTCCATAATTTCGATAAATTTTTACTCGTCTAAAATCTTAACATTTTTGAGTTCTTACGTACGTTCTTATAAACATGTCCTGGAATTACGGGGTGTAACATTCTTCCCTCCTTAGAAACATTCGTCCCCAAATGTTCCTTTGGGAGTCAATTTTATAAATAGCGACATAGTCTCCTTTTACAACCCCTACATACCAATAATGCTACACGTGGCCACATAACAATACTCATACTAAAATGTCAAACTGAACCCCATGTGTCAATGTCGGTTATCTGCATAAAGCTTCTACTGACTCTGAGCTTACTAATAACCTTTCCTGGATAAGCTTTGCCTTATCCACAGCCTGCTGAATCAGGTCTGGACCAAATAACTGAACCTCGCCTACGTCGAACCAACCAACCGGCGATCTACACTTTCTTACATACAAGGCCTTATACAGGGCCATCTGAATAATGGAAGGGTATCTGTTATCATAGGTAACTCAACAAGAGGCAAATAATTCTCCCAGCTAACTCTGAAATTAATTACATCGGCCCGCAACCTATCCTCAAGTGCCTGGATAGTACGCTCTGCCTGCCCGTCGGTCTGAGGGTGTAATGCAACACTGAGACTCACCTGTGTCCCTAATCCCTTCTGAAAACCTCCAGAAGTTATCCGTAACCGAGCTCATATGTCTGACATCATAAACGTAGGAACCCCGTGCAGTCTCACAATCTCGCTGCTATATAAGCTAGCATAAACCTCAGTCGAGTAAGTGGTCCTAATCGGAAGAACACGGCTGGTTTTCACACCACATTATGACTCCAGTCGCACTTCCCATGAGTACGATGCCGCCCTGTAACAAAATCCATATTAATCACCTCTCATATCTAAGTCGGGATCTAAATGGCCTGTAATAGCCCACTGGGCTCCTGGTGTTCAACTCGACTGCTACCACCCGGACATTACAACAACTCGCACGTCCCTCTTCAGGCCATCTTACCAATACATACATCTGAGGTCACGACACAACTTAGTCGACCCCGAACAATTAGAGCAATAAGCACTGCATGCCTCCCCTAAAACCTGCTGACTAGTCCTGCAGCACCGGGTACACACAATATATCCTCATATCACAGCACCCCATCCGGTGCTACTCAAACAGACTCTTCCTATCTCGGAGAGCCGTAACTTGATACCGTATCATAACTGGATCCTCATACTGTCGCCTCTTTACCTCCTCAACGATGGAAGACTCGGCAACCTCTCGGATCTAAACTTCATTAACCTTGGAAACAAATAATCAAACCCCTCGGCTCGGTAGCTGATGAATCTCACGGACCACGTCCTGTCTATCTGGCTGCCCATCTCACAGACTACCCAAAGATCCACGACTAAGAGCATCTGTAACTGTCTCGGCTTTCCCCGGGTGGTATAGGATATCAACATCGCAATCCTTCAGTAACTCTAACCACCGTCCCTGTCGCAAATTCAACTGCCTCTGTCTGAAGATATACCGGAGGCTCTTGTGGACTACACAAATATCCACATGAAGTCTATATATATGTCATGCCTCCAAATCTTCAAGGCACGATTAACTGCCACCAGCTCTAAATCGTGAGTGGCGTAATTCCTTTCTCGCTTTCTAATCACTGGAAACATAGGTTCTATCCTTATCGTCATACAAGACACAACCTAGCCCAACACCCAACGTGTTACCATAATAACCTAACCCTCTAGTCTTTCAGGAGGGGTTAGAACTGTAGTCGTGGTCAACTTATCTTCCAATAACTGGAAACCTTTCTCATTCTTGCGAAATATTAGGGTGTCCTTAATCTCAATTATGGTTCCTGTTTCCCTTTCTCTGTTGCAATAAAACTTGGTCACTAACTTATATTTGATTCCTTTGCTTTCCGCATGGCTAAGACTTCCTGTCAATCACAATTTAGAGGGGGGGGGGGGAGATTTCCTTGATCTCGTCAAGTAGTAACCCAATTATTTTCTCCCAGCTCGTAGAGCCTATAGCCAGGTGTTCAACCTCAATTCATGGTATTACATACCAATGACTTGTCCAGATTTCTTATCGTTCGAGTGTCTACTCGTCTTTATTTTATAAGTTATTTCAAGTTGCCCTGGGGTCCCTTACCCCTTCGTATTTTCTTACTATCTTTCTCGTCGGTACAGATGCTACCATCTTTCCTCGAGGTGTTCTTACAGCCCATTATTTACTAATGGTCTTACACTAGTCTGGGGTAATCATATCTCGTGCAACTTACATAACCATAGTCGTATTCTCCTTTATCATTCTGGTCATAACCTTACCTTATGCTTATTATTAGCAAAAGTATTTCTATCTCGATCCATAATCGTACAGTTTCATACATGCGTACTACCTGCATTTTTTTATCCTTACGACACTTCCTCGACCATTTCCTAACGTCGTTCTTAATTACCCCAACACAATAATTTTCCCATGGTTATCTAAAACTGTAACCTATGGCATGACGATACCGATAACCTTACCAGTCTCATATCCTTCGTCTAACAACATGGGTACACATAACCCTATAAAACGTAAAACTATCCTTTTACGTGGGGGAGAGAACTTATCTCCCGTAAATAAACTTTCCTTGGAGTCACAACCCTAATCAGAGGGTCCTCTTATAATCGTATAGATTTTCAAAACCTACCAACGATGTCTTCTGTTTTCCGCAGGCAACACTCGTACTTAACTTTTTCTTGCTTGCGCGCTTTCCTGAAATTATCCGGAAGGTCGTGGCTCTGACCGCCACACCAAACCAATTCCCAGTACCTCCAAGGGCACTTAACATAAACTCCTTCAATTTCGAGTATTACTTACTTTCGGCATTAATCTACCTCAAATGAACAAGTCACACAGACTTATTAAGATCGACTATGTCAAAGAAGGAGGGATAATTCACTGGTTACAACCACTTCCCTTCCTTTCCACTCGATAACCGGTTTACTGGAAAACTGGTACCGAACCAATCTCTCTCTGCAGTCAACGTTGGCATAACAAGAGGCCAACTAACCCGTACTCATAATGACCTCAAGGTCTGTCATGTCAGCTCTACTAGGTCTGCTAGGTTCCGACGACTGTATCGTCACCGGGCAATTATTATACACCCGCGCAGCTACCACCCATCACTCACGGGTGTAGTTACCTCTAAAGGTTCTCATGGATTCAGACTCTATCTTTCACACTTGGTTGCTCCCTTTCTTACCGGTCGTACTCTTTTCCGTACTTCCAAACTTATTCTAGCTTACGTACATAACTTCCATAAAAAAAACTGGCCTCCAATCTTTGGAGTTACTAAATTAAACAAAATAAGGCCATTTCCGGCTCTCATAACCGGGTTCCGGTGGAATGCGTCCACGAACCCGTAAAACGATTAACTAGACTTGGGCCCTGCACCCTCGTGACCCTGTCACGTAGTGGGAGTACTACCAACTGATCCCATTCCATTACAGGCTATGGGGCGACCCTTAATAAGCCCTCAACCCGACTCGGCGTCATACTTAACTCTTATCCTTGGTCTGACTTAACTTTTTACTATTCGAGAAGGCATTATATACCTAAGGTGTTATACCCCGTAGTTCTGGCCGTACGTGTGAGAGCGTGCGAAAGGGGTAAGACTTAAAATTTTTGAAGGATAAGTTGACGAATTGTTCGGACGGGTTTTAGTCAACTTTGAGGCGGGTTATGACCCGGTACATTGAGAGTTCTTAAGTGTTTCAAAGGCCTAGTGCGTAGTTCGTGGAGTCTAGTTTCCAACGCAACCAACCGTTCGTCGATAAGACATCAGAGTAGGAAGTTATGGGAGTTGCAAGTTCAGTGCGCGGTCGGACAGAAATGTGTTTCGGACAGGAGCCATAGGGCCGCGACGCCGGATATTCTGAGGGGTCGCTGAAGTTGCAGCGCCGCGGCGCCGGGAAGCAGGGCCGCGGCGCCGGAAGTTCCGAAAGTCCGCAGAGGTTTCAGCGCCGCGGCGCCGGCGTCAGGGCCGAGGCGGGATTTCTGGCGGAAAAACTTAGAAAAATCAGATTTCTTCTTTTAAAAAGGCCATGGGAGGGTGACAAGTGTCCCCCCATCTGATTTTTGCATGTCCCTTATATTGACCAAGTCTTGAAGACTTGGTCATCTTTCAAGACTTTCCCTCTCTCTAAGTTAGAACTCCCACTTCTCTCTAAAATTCCAAGAGGAATTCAAAGCCTAAGGAAAATCTGAAAAGTTAAGGACAAGAAGGAAGCTTGTGGCTAGCTTGTAGGAATTGTTATGGTGGTGTTCTTGGAAAGGAGGCTAGCAAAGTTGTTGGAATAATTTTGGCTAAAGCTTAAAGGTAACAATTCTTCTCTTATAACTAGTTATTTGTGTTGCATGTGGAGAAGAAGGAACTTGTAGTAGTATATAATGCTCTTAGAGACATTGCATGTAAGAAATGTGGTTTGGATATGAAAAGATTGGTTAAGAAGATATTATGAGCATGTTGTAGCCTAAAAACTACCTTAAACTTGTTAAGTGAATTGTTGTACCTTTTGGGGCAGAATTTTACACACCCAAGTTTAGGTGTGTAATCCCCTTTGAAATGTTGGATTGTTGAGCCTTAAATGTGGCGTTTGGATGTTAAATTCGGCCTTGAGAAAGGTGGCAAAGTATGTAGAAACAAAGGAAATGCCGCCCAATTTTCCATACAATTTAGTGACTTTGAACTTGGATTATTCTACATTGAAATTAGAGGTTAATAAACGTATCATGGTTATTTTAGGTTGACATATTACTTGCGGTAGTTTGGACTTAGCAAGTGGATTGACCGAAGAGGTATGTGAAGCTTTCCTATCTCTTGAGCATGAGTAGTTGTATCTATGTAGTACGGTATACGTACAAGATTTGGTATTCTTACTTATTTTAAGTATATAAAGACTTGTTTCGTTTTAAGAAGTATAAGTCCCTTGGTTAGGGGAAAAGTATAATTTTACTAAAGTATAGGGTTAATATAACAACTTTATGGGAAGTTGGTTTATTAGCTTTATAAAAGGTTAATAAGAAGAGATTTACTCTAAGTAAGATAAGTAAGGACAAATGACTTGATTTATGAAAGGCAAATTGATTTTAAGGCATCAATTGCCCAAAGGTTTTATATGAAAAAGAGTCATTTTTTTAGAATATAAGTATGTGGTACTTTGGGTTAAATTCCCGGTTTTCTTTTATTAAAGATATGATTAAGTGCCCTAAGTAAACTAAAATGAGAGGGTATATGAACAAGACTAATAAGAAGTATGAGCTTTCATAACTCATATATTTGATATGATGACCGATTGAGCTAGGGTAAGAGTATAAATGAGGGGCAAGCCCCAAGATCGTTATACCACATTCTCCAGGGTAAGAGTATGAATGAGGGACAAGCCCCAAGATCGTCATACCACCTTCTTCAGGGTAAGAGTAGATCTGAGGGGTACATCCCCAAGATCGTTATACCACCTTCTTCAGGGTAAGAGTATATCTGAGGGGAACATCCCCAAGATCGTTATACCACCGCCTGGTAAGAGTATATCCGGCGGGTAAACCCCAAGATCGTTATACCACTGTTCGTGGATTTGCTACCCACGATGCGAGGAATACCTCACGCGAGTCCTATGGGCTTACGCGGGTGAAATAGTCCCACGTGCGGTAGTGCACCTATCACGAGAATACCTCATGCGGGTCCACAAGACCCACGTGCGGGTGAAATAGTCGCGAGTAGGATTGCTTATTGATACTACGCGAGGTACCCTGTTTTGATCATGAGCCTCCTATTTTTATGCGATTATATATATATACTTGTTACTCTCATTGTTAGTAAGGCCTGATATCAGTATTTTGATTGTCCTTCATGACTCCAAATTACTTTTAGACTTATGATATCATTATTACGGATTTTCCGCTTTATATACTTGGTACATATTGTGTCTCGACCCCTTCCTGGGGCCGCGTTCATGCCGCAGTGGTAAGGTAGCGGTGGTGGATCCTCATTCTTAGGATCACTGTTCCGTCGAAGCTCCATCCTCCTAAGCTTATTTTTGTTGCACGGATTTTCCACGATGCTATAGGTATTGTGTACATTCGGGGTATGGGCCTCTGCATCACCACGCTTGTTATCTTTAGAGGTCTGTGGTCACGTACGTGTTTTGGGCTGTAAGAACAAGTTGTACTGCTATACTTTTGATTGGGTATGTTTTTATGGAAGGCATTTATCGGTACCGCCGATGTTTACTTTTATCGCTTATGTGTTATGTATGTTCCCGCTATTCTCTCGATGTATACCGACAGGTACCCCGGTGAGATACGATCGCGCCCCGGTCGGGTCGTGACAAAAGTGGTATCAGAGCAGTTAGTCCTCGGAAAGTGTCTACAGATCGTGTCTAGTAAAGTCTTGATTATCGGTGTGTCGTGCACCACATCTATAATCAGGAGGCTGCAGGACATTTAGGATTGGTTTCCATTATTTCACTCTAAGATCGTGCAATAGAGCTGAGTTATAGGTTGAACCTCCTCTGATGTTTTCCTTTATGTATCAGTTATGCCTCCACGCAGGCAACCGGCCCGAGGCAAGGCAAGGTGAGGAGTCTTTGCTAGTGGGGCGTGGAGGTCACGAGGGCACGTCTTTACCAGAGATGGTGTTTCGGGCGGCGAGTTCCACGACGTCGCCACCTGCCAGTCGAGCGCGGCGGCTCACGAGACCGCGATGCGGAGCCTCGATCCCACATCGGTGAGTATAGAGATTACGGGGAACAGATCCGCTTATTGACCAGTATAGTGGCGAGCGGCATGACAGGAGCAGGCAGCCAACCCTAGAGCCGACAGTTTACGGATTCAGGATTTCCTAGGTTGTCATCCACCCGAGTTCTATGGTTCGAGATTCGAGGAGGATCCGCAGGAGTTTGTGCGGCAGTTACAGCGGACCATGCAGGTGCTTAGGGCCTCGGATACTGAGTCCATTATACTAGCTTCTTACCGGTTACGCGATATTGCATTGAACTAGTTTGAGTCATGGGTATTGTCGAGAGGTGAGGATGCTCTTCCAGCTGTTTGGGAGGAGTTCACAGAGGCTTTCCTGGATCACTTCTTACCTCATGAGATGAGAAGAGCCCGCGTAGATAGATTCTTGACCTTGAGGCAGGACGGGAGGACTATCAGAGAGTACAACCTGGAGTTTGATTCCTTGGCCAGGTATGCGCACACCATTGTAGCTGACATGGCGGCGCATGTGGTTCATCGATATGTGATGGGTTAGACCGTCGTATGATTCTGCGTGTTTGGGGTGGCTCTTGACGAGGATGGATATTGCCAGGATGCAGGCGTATGCGCAGGGTATTGAGGACAGAGAGAGGCATGATCATCTAGATTTAGGCCAGCCCAAGAGGGCCAGGACAGCAGGGTCTCAGAGCGGTTTTCGAGGCGGGCAGCCTCAGCAGCAGACTAGGTCCACATTTCAGCCAGCACAGAGTGCTCCTTCTCAGTTTTCTGGCAGGAGGTCTGATCAGCCGGGTTATTCAGGAGCAGGTCAGGGCTCCAGGACTTCGGGGTTTCAGGGAGGCAGATACCGTCACCAATCGAGACCACCCATATCTCGGTGTGTTCGGTGCGGTAGGTCTCATCCGGGCGAGTGTCGTATGGGTTCGGGAGCTTGTTACTCTTGTGGCCAGCAGGGCCATCAGAAGAGAGATTGTCCGTCGCCCCAGCGGCGGGGTGTTATGGTTGGTGGCGAAGTCGATTCTTTGGATCTTCGTCTTCGATGGTCAGACGCCCCGGAGGGCAGGGTGTTCACGGGCCAGCAGGCCGCGGCAGAGGTCGTGGTAGGGGTCCCAGTTCTAGCGGTCCTCAGAACCGCATCTATGCTATGTCCAGCCGTCAGGACCAGGAGGCGTCACCAGATGTCGTCACAGGTACATTGTTGGTTTCTTGCTGTGATGTATATGCTTTGATAGATCCAGGTTCTACCTTGTCCTATATATCTCCTCATATTGCTGATAGAATAGGGATAGAGCCCGAGTCCATAAGACCTTTTGAGGTGGCTACGCCAGTAGGTGATTCGGTGGTAGCCGAGCGGATATATAGAGCTTGCCCAGTGACTGTAGACAGTCGTCAGACTCTAGCCGACTTGATAGAGTTAGATATGACGTACTTTGATGTGATTATGGGTATGGATTGGCTAGCATCTTGCTATGCCAATGTGGATTGTAGAGAGAGATTAGTTCGATTCCAGTTTCCTGGTGAGCCAGTTATCGAGTGGAAGGGGAATACGGTGTCGCCGAGGGGTAAGTTTATTTCTTACCTCAAGGCTAGGAAGATGGTGCAGAAAGGGTATATCTACCATATGGTTCGGGTATTCGACATCGAGGTGAGATACCGACCTTGATCGATTGCCGTTAGAGAGTTTCCAGACGTATTCCCAGACGAGCTTCCGGGTATCCCTCCGGAGAGGGAGGTTGAGTTTTGCATTGATTTGGCGCCAGATATTCGACCGATATCTATTCCACCATACAGGATGGCACCTGCCGAGTTGAAGGAATTGAAAGACCAGTTGAAGGACTTGTTGGAGAAGGGCTTTATCAGGCCAAGTGTTTCTCCCTGGGGAGCGCCAGTGTTATTTGTAAAGAAGAAGGATGGGACGATGCGCATGTGTATTGATTACAGGCAGCTGAACAAGGTGACTATCAAGAACAGATATCCCCTCCCCAGGATTGACGATTTGTTTGACCAGTTGCAGGATGCAAGGTGTTTTTCCAAGATAGACATGCGGTCTGGTTATCATCAGGTGCGAGTTAGAGAGATAGATATCCCAAAGACTGCATTCAGGACCCGGTATGGGCACTATGAGTTCAGGGTGATGTCTTTCGGGTTGACCAACGCCCCAGCAGTATTCATGGATTTGATGAACAGGGTGTTCAAGCCATTCTTGGATATGTTCGTTATAGTTTTCATTGATGATATCTTGGTTTATTCGCGCACAGAGCAGAAGCATACAGACCATTTGAGGACGGTATTGGGAGTCCTCCGAGACCGGCAATTGTATGCCAAGTTCTCGAAGTGCGAGTTCTGGTTAGCGTCAGTGGTTTTCTTAGGACATGTTATCGGGGCCGATGGTATTCGGGTTGATATAGCGAAGATTGAGGCATTCAAGACTTGGCCCAGACCCACTACACCGACGGAGGTGCGCATCTTTTTGGGCCTTGCAGGTTATTATCGGAGGTTTGTGGAGAAGTTTGCCTCCATTTCAGCACCTTTGACTAAGCTGACTCAGAAAGCAGCTACGTTCCGGTGGACGGATGCTTGTGAGGAGAATTTCCAGTTATTGAAGGAGAAATTAACGACCTCCCCAGTTCTTACTCTTCCAGAGGGTTTAGATGGATATGTGGTTTATTGTGACGCGTCAGGTGTCGGGCTAAGCGCGATGCGTCGCAAAGACGGCGGTTATAACTACGATCTCGACAACTTAGGAAGCATGAGAAGAACTATCCCACGCATGACTTGAGTTGGCGTGATGATTCATGCCTTGAAGATCTGGAGACATTATTTATATGGAGTTCATGTGGATATTTACACAGACCACAAGAGTCTCCAGTATATCTTCATCCAGAGGGAGATGAACTTGCGACAGAGACGGTGGTTGGAGCTACTTAAGGATTACGATGTTGATATTCTATACCACCTAGGGAAGGCCAATGTGGTTGCAGATGCCCTTAGTCGCAGATCGATGGGTAGTCTGTCTGATGTACAGCCAGAGAAAAGGGATTTGGTCCGAGAGTTACATCAGCTAGCGAGCCTTGGGGTTCGTTTGGTTGGTTCTGATAGTGATGGAGTTCGGGTTCGAGAGGTTGCCGAGTCTTCCATCGTCGAGGAGGTGAAGAGGCGAAAGTATGAGGATCCGATTATGGTACGATCGAGATGCCATTGCTCGAAAGAGAGGAGTCTATTTGAGGTAGCGCCTGATGGGGTGCTAAGATTTGAGGGCCGGTTGTGTGTTCCCGATGTGACAGAACTTCATTAGCAGATTCTGGGGAAGGCACACAGTGCTCGTTATTCTATTCATCCGGGGTCGACTAAGATGTATCATGATCTCAGATGCGTGTATTGGTGGGATGGCCTGAAGAGGGACGTTGCGGAGTACGTGGCGCAGTGCGAATTGTCGGCGTGTCAAAGTTGAGCACGAAGCCCGGTGGTACATTGCGGGCTATTGATATTCGACTGGAAGTGGGAGGTGGTAAATATGGATTTTATTACAGGGTTACCTTCCACTCAGAGGAAGCATGATTCCATTTGGGTTATCGTCGACAGGCTGACGAAATCAGCCCATTTTCTTCCAGTCAGGATGACTTTTTCGGCCGAGGATTATGCTAGACTGTATATCAGGGAGATTGTGAGACTGCACGGAGTTCCTATATCGATTATCTCAGACAGAGGAACCCAGTTTACGACTAATTTCTGGAGGTCTTTCCAGAAGGGACTAGGGACACAGGTGAGTCTCAGTACGGCGTTTCATCCTCGGGCCAAGCGGACGGTAGGCGCGCCTTATCCGCACAACGAGGATATCTTTGTGGGCTTGTGTTATTGATTTCAGGGGTAGCTGGGAGGATCACTTACCTCTTGTGGAGTTTGCTTATAACAACAGCTACCATTCTAGCATCCAGATGGCGCCTTATGAGGTCTTATACGGGAGGAAGTGCAGGTCACCGATAGGCTGGTTTAAAGTGGAAGAAGTTCAGTTAGTCGGGCCAGACTTGGTTCAGCAGGCAGTGGATAAGGTGAAGCTCATCCAGGAGCGGTTGTTGGCAGCTCAGAGTCGACAGAAGTCGTATGCAGATCATCGACGTCGACACTTGGAATTCGAGATAGATGATTGGGTTTTCCTAAAGGTATCGCCCATGAAGGGCGTGATGAGATTTGGAAAGAAGGGGAAACTTAGCCCAAGGTACATTGGGCCGTATCAGATTGTCCGTAGGGTAGGCAAGGTTGCCTATGAGTTAGATCTATCGTCCGATCTGGAGGCAGTGCATCCAATCTTTCACGTATCTATGTTGCGGAAATGTATTGGAGACCCATCTAGAGTGCACCCGATTCATGATGTCTAGGTGACAGAGGAGTTATCGTATGAGGAGAGTCCCATAGCGATACTCGATCGTCAGGTTAGGCGACTTCGGACGAAGGACGTGGCTTCCGTCAATGTATTATGGCGAAACGAGAACAGGGAGGAGATGACGTGGGAAGAAGAGGATGACATGATGAAGAAGTATCCTCACTTATTTCCTATACCTCCAGGTAACCTACTTTCTTGCTTATTAGTTTGATTTGACAATTTTGCTTAAGTATTGTTGTGGTTTGAGTAAGCCTAGAAGGAACATTCGGGACGAATGTTTCTAAGAGGGGGAGAATGTTATACCCCGTAGTTCTGGCCGTACGTGTGAGAGCGTGCGAAAGGGGGTAAGACTTAAAATTTTCGAAGGATAAGTCGACGAATTGTTCGGACGGGTTTTAGTCAACTTTGAGGCGGGTTATGACCCGGTACATTGAGAGTTCTTAAGTGTTTCAAAGGCCTAGTGCGTAGTTCGTGGAGTCTAGTTTTCAACGCAACCAACCGTTCGTCGATAGGACATCGGTGTAGGAAGTTATGGGAGTTGCAAGTTCAGTGCGCGGTCGGACATAAATGTGTTTCAGACAGGAGCCATAGGGCCGCGGCGCCGGATATTCTTAGGGGTCGCTGAAGTTTCAGCGCGCTGGCCGGAGTTCGAAAGTCCGCAGGTTTCAGCGCCGGCAGCCGTCGAGGCGGGATTTACGCGGAAAAACTTAGAAAAATCAATTTTCTTCTATTAAAAAGGCCATGGGAGGGTGCCACGTGTCCCCCCCCCCCCCACATCTGATTTTTGCATGTCCCTTATATTGACCAAGTCTTGAAGACTTGGTCATCTTTCAAGACTTTCCCTCTCTCTAAGTTAGAACTCCCACTTCTCTCTAAAATTCCAAGAGGAATTCAAAGCCTAAGGAAAATCTGAAAAGTTAAGGACAAGAAGGAAGCTTGTGGCTAGCTTGTAGGAGTTGTTGTGGTGGTGTTCTTGGAAAGGAGGCTAGCAAAGTTGTTGGAATAATTTTGGCTAAAGATTAAATGTAACAATTCTTCTCTTATAACTAGTTATTTGTGTTGCATGTGGAGAAGAAAGAACTTGTAGTAGTATATAATGCTCTTAGAGACATTGCATGTAAGAAATGTGGTTTGGATATGAAAAGATTGGTTAAGAAGATATTATGAGCATGTTGTAGCCTAAAAATTATCTTAAACTTGTTAAGTGAATTGTTGTACCTTTTGGGGCAGAATTTTACACACCCAAGTTTAGGTGTGTAATCCCCTTTGAAATGTTGGATTGTTGAGCCTTAAATGTGGCGTTTGGATGTTAAATTCGGCCTTGAGAAAGGTGGCAAAGTATGTAGAAACAAAGGAAATGCCGCCCAATTTTCCATACAATTTAGTGACTTTGAACTTGGATTATTCTACATTGAAATTAGAGGTTAATAAACGTATCATGGTTATTTTAGGTTGACATATTACTTGCGGTAGTTTGGACTTAGCAAGTGGATTGACCGAAGAGGTATGTGAAGCTTTCCTATCTCTTGAGCATGAGTAGTTGTATCTATGTAGTACGGTAGACGTACAAGATTTGGTATTCTTACTTATTTTAAGTGTATAAAGACTTGTTTCGTTTTAAGAAGTATAAGTCCCTTGGTTAGGGGAAAAGTATAATTTTACTAAAGTATAGGGTTAATATAACAACTTTATGAGAAGTTGGTTTATTAGCTTTATAAAAGGTTAATAAGAAGAGATTTACTCTAAGTAAGATAAGTAAGGACAAATGACTTGATTTATGAAAGGCAAATTGATTTTAAGGCATCAATTGCCCAAATGTTTTATATGAAAAAGAGTCATTTTTTTAGAATATAAGTATGTGGTACTTTGGGTTAAATTCCCGGTTTTCTTTTATTAAAGATATGATTAAGTGCATTAAGTAAACTAAAATGAGAGGGTATATGAACAAGACTAATAAGAAGTATGAGCTTTCATAACTCATATATTTGATATGATGACCGATTGAGCTAGGGTAAGAGTATAAATGAGGGGCAAGCCCCAAGATCGTTATACCACCTTCTCCAGGGTAAGAGTATGAATGAGGGGCAAGCCCCAAGATCGTCATACCACCTTCTTCAGGGTAAGAGTATATCTGAGGGGTACATCCCCAAGATCGTTATACCACCTTCTTCAGGGTAAGAGTATATCTGAGGGGAATATCCCCAAGATCGTTATACCACCTGCTTCAGGGTAAGATTATATCTGAGGGGTAAACCCCCAAGATCATTATACCACCTGTTCCGTGGATTTGCTACCCACGATGCGAGGAATACCTCATGCGAGTCCTATGGGCTTATGCGGGTGAAATAGTCCCATGCGGTAGTCTGACCTATCGAGGAATACCTCATGCGGGTCCACAAGACCCATGCGGGTGAAATAGTCCCAGGAGTAGGATTGTTTATTAATACTACGGGCGAGGTACCCTGTTTTGATCATGAGCCTCCTATTTTTATGCAGTATTATATATATATACTTGTTACTCTCATTGTTAGTAAGGCCTGATATCTTGTATTTTGATTGTCTTTCATGACTCAACTTACTTTTAGACTTATGATATCATTATTACGGTGTTTTCGGTTTATATACTTGGTACATATTGTGTCTTGACCCGCCCTCGGGGGCTGCGTTAAATCTGCGAGTAAGTAGCGGTGGTGGATCCTCGTTCTTAGGATCAGCATTCGGTGTCGAAGCTCCATCCTCGGAAGCTTATTTTTGTTGGTACGGATTTTCCACGATGCTATAGGTATTGTGTACATTCGGGGTATGGCGGGGCCCGTCCGCGGTTGTTATCTTTAGAGTGCGTGGTCACGTCACGTGTTTTGGGGTAAGAACAAGTTGTCTTGCTATACTTTTGATTGGGTATGTTTTATGGAAAGCGGCACTTATCGGTGGCGATGATGTTTACTTTTATCGATTATGTATGTTCATTGCTATTCTCGATGTATACGGCGGTACCGGTAGGGTACTAGTCGCGGCCCCGGGGTCGGGTCGTGACATAAGGTCTCGGCGGTTATCAATATTCTTAGGCTCGCAATTTCCATGCTCCACGCCTACCTTATCAGTCCCCCCGTAAACGGGTACAAAAACTTCTCGTAATACCATAATCGTGTTGTCTTGACCACAATAATCCATACTTACTCCATACGGATCTCATCCGTACCATTTTCTTAATCATACTACGTAGCTCGATCTATTAACATAGTCTTCCATTAATTCCCTTAATAATAACTTCTTAAGGGTCCATTACCTTTTCAGACAACTCATCATCTCCTAATTATCTCAAATTAGTACATAAAACCTTGATGAGAGTTCATTGAACTGTTCATACCTTCCCGGTACCTATTTAGTCCTTACCAATTCCTAGTAATCTATAATCATTCTAGGAAACACATATGTGACCCTCATACATAAATCTGTATAGCTGTATGCCACAATACCAACTATACTACAAATAATACCAACCTGGATACGCAATCCACATAATCTTTCATGGGTCACTACTGTCTTTCTCATAGCTGCAATCAACATAATTCGTTAGGGAGAGACGACCCTAACAACACAGCTCTATCGCACGATCTTAGAGTAGAAGAATGGAAACCAATCCTAAATGTCCTGCAACCTCCTGGTTATAGATGTGGTGCACAACACACCGATAACCAAGACTCTACTAGACACGGTCTGTAGACACTTTCCGAGGACTAAATGCTCTGATACCACTTTTGTCACGACCCGACCCCGGGCCCGCGACTGGTGCCCTACCTGGGCACCCCTTACAGGTATACATCAAATAATAGTAGCGGAACTTACACAATTCATAAAAACACTTAGACATAATACATTAACAGGCTAGCCGATAAGGCCACCTTTCGTAAAACATACATAACAAAAGAAACATCGATTCTGATTCTTTCTTTCTGACCCAAACCCCTAGACATGACTACAGACCTCTAAGAATAACAACTGTGGTGGGACAGGGCCCCGCCATACCCCTGAATGTACAACAACCGATAATATCAGGGATAAGCCTCCGGAGTAATGGAGCTTCTCCACAGCTGAATCAGTGATCCTAAAAGTGAGAATCAGCAACCTGTACTCTACCTGCGTCGTGAGCAGCGGCCCAGGAGGTCGATAACATGTACCAAATATGTGAAAGCGGGAGTATTGTAATGAAATCATAAGTCTATAATAAAGCGGAGGCGGTATGATAACTCGATTAACGATTACATGTGTCTTACTAACAATGAGAGTAAACAAGAGTATACTTTCTTTGCGTAAAAATAGGAGGCTCGTGATCAAAGTAGGGACGCCGCGTAGGTCGTTACAATCCTACTCTTGGGACTATTTTACGCGTAGGTCTGTGGACCCATGATGAGTAACCCTCGCATATGTTGTATCCGTCCGCATAGGTCGTGTGGACGCGTGAGGTATTCCTCGCGTAGGACTATTTCACCCAAGCGGGACTATTTCACCGCTTGGGCGGTGGGCCATGATGAAATCTAAACGCCGCTTTCGCGTCATGGGTAGCAAATCCATGAAATTAGTAGTAACAGAGGCTTTACCACTGTAAAAATAACATAAACTAGCACAATGGCTATCATACATAACATAAGCACTACTGGAACATCATACATAACATAAGCGCTAGAACATCCTAACATAACATAAGCGCTACCGACTTATCATACATAACATAAGCAAGTTAAGAAATCCCCCTAACTTCTTATTAGTCTTATTCATATACACTCTCATTTTAGTTTACTTAAGGCACTAACATGTCATTATAACAATCCGGGAATTTAACCCAAAGTACTACATACTTCTATTCTTTTAAAATGACTCTTTTTCATATAAAACTTCCAAGATACTAATAATCGTAGTATCAAGTCACATCTATTTTTCAAGACAAGTCACAATACCTTTTAGAAATACATTTAGGCTTCTAAATCAAGTGACTTCTTTCTTTTAAAAACCTTAAGCAATTGATGCCTTCAAATCAATTCGTCTTTCATTATTTGAAGTCATTTATCATACTTACATTACTTAGAGTAAACCACTCTTTTTTAACTTTCCATAAAGCTATTATAACCAACTTTCCATAAAGCCGTTATACTAGCTTTATGCCTTAGATACTTACATTCTTCTTTATAACTAAGAGACTTAAATTTTCCAACAAAACAAGTATCGAAAATACTTTCAAAATACTCAAAGTCTCTTAAGTTTTAGAAACCAAGATATCCTTAATATTTTTAAACAAGTGAGTTAATTCCCTAACTCAACCAACTTGGACATTCTTAAAATAAGCCAAGGATATCAAATGGACTAGATTGTCAAAATCTTGTACGTCTACCGTACTATACATTTACAACTTATTCATGCTCAAGAGATAAGAAAGTTCCACATACCTCTTCGGTTCAATCCACTTGCTAAGTCGATATGTGCGTCGTAGTATGTCAACCTATATGACCATAATACTTCTATTAACTTCTAGTTTCAAATGTAGAATATTCCAAGTGCAAAGCTACTAAATTCTACGGAAAATCGGATAACACTTCCTTTGTTTCTACATACTTTGCCACCTTTTTCAAGGCCGAATTCAATAACCAAACACGCCACATTTAAGGCTCAACCATGTAGTTAACAATAGGGGATTACACGCCTACAAGACGTGTAAAATTCCGCCCCACAAATTATAACAAACTAGTCCAAACTACAATGTCAATTCGGCAAATTGGAGGGACAATAATACATAGTCTTTTCCAATTCCTTTTCCATCCAAGTTGTTTAGTATAACATGTTATAAAGACGTAATCGATTATAACAACTATAATCTTCAAGTAGATAACATGCGACGATTCTAGTTAACGACCAAATTGTAATTCAATTTCAAATGACTCAACATGTCATTTTCGGATTTGAGCTTCTAAACTTCCATAACACTTATCAATCTTCATAACACATATCACATGATCATTTCTAACTTATCATAACATGGAATCTTCAATTACAAAAGTAAGACGAAGAATATTACCTCAATTAGCCCAAATATGATCCAAGATTACAAGTCGATCCTTAGCAACTTTAGCTCCTCTTTTTGACGTTCCAATCTACTCCAAGCAACCCTTAGAAGCTTATGAAGAACTCATCTTCAAGTTCTAACTTCAAAGTTGAAGAACTCCTTAAGTTTCCGCCTTGCGACTAATACGAAAACGCCACTTTTCCGGGATCTTTCTGTCACGACCCGACCCGACGGGCCGCGATTAACGTCCTAATTGGACGTCATTACTGACCTGTCACTCTTAATCCATTTAATACAGATGTCTACATAAATTTTGGCGACCTGGCGCGCTTTTACAACATATCCTAAAAGCGGGCGAGAGCAAAGTCGCGAAACAACAACAAAATAATAGTCATAATAGGCTAGCCGACTAGGCTGCCACCAACCACATCACGCGCACAAAGGCATAAATCAAAATACGCAAGCCGGCAAGGCTGCTACTAAATAACGACATCGAAACCCAAAACAAAGTACAAACATCCAACCCACAACTGTCTACAGACCTCTAAGAGAGTAATACTGACATATGACGGGACAGGACCCCGTCGTGCCCAAAATATGCATAAGTCTGAAAAAATAAAGGTCTGTACCAAAAATAGCTGGCTCCGGAACAAAGGAGCTCTCAGTGATGTCTGAAATCCTAGGCGGAGGTCGCTATCTGAACTCCTGAACCTGCGGGCATGACGCAGCCAGGAAGGAAGTCGATGCGAATAATGTACTGAGTATGTAAAACATAAAATACTGTAAAACTGAATAACAACTGTACCAAGTAAAACAGAGAGTCATCAAACTGTCATAAAACTGAGAATCATGTCTGAAAAGCATATCATGTATACTGAATCATAAAACATCGTGCTCATGTCTGTATATAAAACTGTATAACATGTCTCGGCCCTCTATGGAGGGACTCGATGGAATCTGTATCTGCGCGTGTAACATGTCTCGGCCCTCTAAGGAGGGACTCGATGTAATCTGTATATATATAACGTGTCTCGGCCCTCTAGTGAGGGACTCGATGAATGATGCATGACTGTGCACGAACATGATCTGGCCCGGGACTCAGTGGAATGAAATAGTAACACTTAGCACGAGTAGATATCATGAGCAACTGTATGCAGCTAAAATCATTATGTGACTCTCAATAACATTACTACCATAAACTCTGTTACTGAATCATAATCATTAGTAAATAATCATTTTAAAAGCGACTGGTAGGAGTAAAAATCGTCATGTACTTTACTAAAAATCATGCCAAAAGAAAGAAGGAAAGGTCTTACATACCTCTTAGGAGAACTAATCAGCTTGGTATTAAGGTATTCCTCGTCTAGTACTTCGACCTATGATAAGGAACAACATGCTCGTCAATTCTATGATTCCTAATGTGAGTTATATGCTTAAAGGCTCCCTTATTTCTACAAAAATTTGGGCAGCATTTCCTTTGTTTATGTGCGTATCCACAATTTTCCAATAATCCAAATCAACCAACAATTCAACTCCAGCTACAATCCAATCAACCAACAATCCAATTCAAACCAACAATTCAATTCAAACCAACAATTCCCCTTTATTCCAGAATATATAAAACATTAACACCTTTCTTACACTTAATCCTTTCGAGGCATGTATAGGTATATTATTGCAATACATATGCATGTTTGTTGCTTATTTACATACTAGTTCAGCCCGTAATACATTACCAAAAATGTTCAATAATTTCTATCAATTTCCCGGCTGTATCGACATGTTATCAATTCCAAGCTTTTTCTTTTAAATTCTTAAACATTTCAATTCATCTTGTAATTCCTTCATACAAATAATTATCTCTTAATCATCAAGGCTACATCTCAATTCTCAATATGCAAATGGTAAGCAAACTACAATTCAACCATTGAAGCCAATATCTAACTATTTTAGTTCGAAATTTTCCAACCAATTCTAACAACAACTACATGCGATTCTTATTCACGTTCCATCATAATTTAGGCTTGTTTTATTAACCCAAAATCATCTCCTAAATTTTGAAATTAAGCATTTCATTTATATCACAAAAAAAGAAATTTTTACCTTAAGAGAATGCTAAAAAAAAAACTGCTCACTTTTTCGATTTCAAGCCCAATTTTCTTATCAATTTCAAGTCCAATCCTTCACTTCTTCATCTCCAATCCAACATGCAACCATTTTACCATGTTAATCCCTCATTCTTACACCTTTTCCTTCAAGAAAACTTATCCAAAAATCCAAGAACTCACTGCCCTAAAAATCGGCAGAAATGCCGAGGACCCCCACTGTTTTGGGGTGATAATTTCGCCTCAAAATCGTGAGATAATTTACCCCAAGAAGATGGAGTAACAAGATAAATTTTCTTTGCAAAATGTGGGGGATTTTTTATCAAGAAGGGGGAGAAAGGAGAGGATTAAAATATGTTCTTGGTTTGTGGAAGAAATGAAAGTTTTAGAGTAGCTTTTATCAATTTTCAGATTTTTAAATAATGCACTAAGACCCCCCTTAAATGCCACACTTTGCCCCCTCTAAGTATTTATTTAACTAAATCAACCCCCACTTCTTTTAATCTAATTTCCCATTGCCTTAATTTCTTATCATCGTACCTTTAAATACCTTACTAACTCATAACGGAAAAATACCTATTTATTTATACCACCATTTCTAAAGAGATTTCCGGCGTCACATTCGTCATTGCCAAAAAATTAAATCGTAGTAGTACGTAAAATATATGTAATTTCGAAAATTGGAAATCCCAATCCTTAATGACGTTCTAAATCTTTGTCTTAACTCACGAGGTGTAACATTCTTCCCCCCTTAGAAACATTCGTCCTCGAATGTTCATAACAAGTCACAAGTTCTAGAAATTTCGGCAAGGCATCCTTTATAATAGTGACTAACCATCTATATCCAGCAACCCAACAGATGCCACACAGGGCCATAAAAAAACACACATATATAGTTCACCAATACCATAATCAATTAAGGGAGTTAGATTGAATTACCTGGGGGTATAGGGAATAAGTGAGGATACTTCCTCTTCGTCTATCCTCGGCCTCCCAAGTCATTTCCTCTATTATTGTTCGTCATAACACCTTGACGGATGCAACATCCTTAGTCGCGACCTCACGACTTGGCGATCGATATGGCCACGGGACTCTCGCCGTAGGACAACCCGCCGATCCACTGGACGCCGTCCACGGGAAGACTCGGAAGGGTCGCGATACAACAGTAGCATATACACATGGAAAACTGGATGTACTGCTTCCAAGTCTGAGGGTAACTCCAACTCATAGGCGACATGGCCTACCCTACGAATGATCCGATAAGGCCCAATATACCTCGGGCTAAGTTTTCCCCTCTTTCTAAATCTCATCACACCCTTCATGGGTGATACCTTCAAGAATACCCAGTCGTCGATCTGAAACTCTAGGTGCCGTCGCCGATTATCAGCATATGACTTCACATGCGACTCGAGTGCTAGTAATCTTTCTTGTATAAGTTTCACCTTGTCGACAGCCTGCTGAACTATATCTGGACCAATCAACTGAGCCTCACCTATGTCAAACCAACCAATTGTCACGACCCGACCTCGGATCCGTGACTGGTGCCTTACCCCGGGCACCCTTGTGATACAACATCAGAGAAAACCAGCAGAAATAAACTCACAAATAAGAACCATATAAGATAATATAGGCTAACCCAGCGGCTACCTTTGTAACATAAATAATACTGAGCGACAGTTACATCCATATGCAATTTATAACCGGACTACAGGCCTCTAAGAGTTTGTAACAACCATGACGGGACAACGCCCCGTCATACCCCTGAATGTACACAAAACCTACAACGTCAGGGAGAACCGTACCAAAATCAAGTCAAGCCTCCGGAGTAATGGAGCTTCTGACACCTGAGCAAAGATCCTAAGAATGAGGATCCACCACCGCTCTTTACCCTTACTGCGGCATGAGCGCGGCCAGGAAGCGGGTCGATACCTGATATGTACCAAGTATGTAAAACTGGAAAATACGGTAATAATATCATAAGTCAAAAATAAGTTGGAGTCATAGACGAAAATCAAATTACTTTGCACTGTGCCTTACTAATAATGAGAGTAACAAGTATAAGTCTTACTGCATAAAAATAGGAGGCTCATGATCAAAACAGGGTACCTCGCCCGTAGTATCATTAAGCAATCCTACTCCTGGGACTATTTCACCCGCATGGGTCCTGTGGACCAGCGTGAGGTCATCCGCCGTCGTGGGACTATTTCACCCGCGTGAGACTATTTCACCGCATGGATCCTGTGGATCGCATGCATACCATCGCGTACTCGCGTGGGACTATTTCACGCGTGGATCACGTGGTCCGGATCCGCATGAGTACAAGCACCGCACTCGCATCATGGGTAGCAAATCCATGACATAAGTAATAACCCGGGGTTTACCCCGTAATAATATAAAAATATAACATAGCTCATCCGGCTATCAAACATAACATAAGCACTACCGGCCTATCATACATAACATAAGCACTACCGGCCTATCATACATGCATAAGCACTTCAGGCCTATCATACATAACATAAGCACTTCCGTATTATCATGACATAAGCAAGTTAAGAAATTCCCTAACTTCTTATTAACATTATCAATATATCCTCTCATTTTAGTATACCTAAGGCACCAACATGTCTTTTATTAGAAAATCCGGGAATTCAACCCAAGTACCATGTACTTCTAACCTTTTAAGAAATCACTCTTTTTATACAAAAAATCCAAGATACTAATCACCATAGTATCAAGTTACGATTTCTTTTCAAGACAAGTCACATTTTCCTTTTAGAAATATAATAGGCTTCTAAATCAAGTGACTTCATTTCCTTTAAAACCTTAGGCAATCAATGCCTAAAAATCAATTCATCTTTCACAATTTCACACCATTCACCCGTACTTGTTTTACTTAGAGTAAACCTTTCTTTGTTAACCTTTCAAAAGCAATAACCAACTTCCCATACAGTCATTATATTTGCGTTATTCCATAGTCAAATACATTTTCCCTAAATCCAAGGGACTTATACTTTTAAAATGAAACAAGTATCATATACATTAAAACAAGTGAAAGATATCAAATCTTGTACGTCTACCATACTACATAGGTACAACTCGAGAGATAGGAAAGTTCCACATACCTCTTGGTTAATCCACTTGCTAAGTCCGAAATACATGCGTAATATGTCAACCTATAATGACCATAATACGTTTATTAACCCCTTATTTCAATGTAGAATATTCCAAGTTCAAGTTACTAATTCCTAAGGAAAATTGGGCAGCATTTCCTTTGTTTCCACATACTTTGCCACCTTTTTCAAGGCCGAATACAATATCCAAACGCCACATTTAAGGCCCAACAATCCAACATTTCAAAGGGGATTACACACCTAAACTTAGATGTGTAAAATTCTGCCCCACAAGGTAAAACAACTAACTTAACAAGTCTAAGGTAGTTTTTAGGCTACAACATGCTCACATAATCCTCTTAACCAAATATTTCATATCCAAACCACATTTCTTACATGCAATGAATCTAAGAGCATTATTTACTATAACAAATTCCTTTTCCTTCACATGCAACACAAGTAACTAACTACAAGAGAGGAATTGTTACCTTAGAGCTTTAGCCAAAATTATTCCAACAACCTTGCTAGCCTCCTTTCCAAAAACACCACCACAATAACCTCCACAAGCTTGCAAATAACTTTCCTTCTTATCACACTTTTCAGATTTTCCTTAAGCTTGGAGTTTCTCTTGATTTTCTAGAGAGAAGGGAGAGATTTTTAGCTTAGAGAGAGAGAAGAGTTTGAAAGATGACCAAGTCTTCAAGACTTGGTCAATATAAGAGACATGCAAAATCAGATGGGGTGGGACACTTGTCACCCACCCATGACCTCTTTTAAAACAAAGCGGCAGAAATCTCCATCGACTCTCATGAACCGCCTCGGCGCGCGGCCTGCGATTGGCTCCAGCGGCTGAAGAAACTCTGCCGCTTCTCGGGACTTTCGGCGCCCGCTTCCCGGCGCGGCGCTGAAACCTCAGCGACCCCTCAGATCTTCCGGCGCGCGACCTACAATCACCCACGCGGTGCGGCCACGCCTCTGGCGAGGCCACGACCGCGATTTTTCATCGACCTACTTAAGTCTTAACTCCTTTCGTATGGCCCCATACGCACGACCTGAACTACGGGGTATAACACCAATGGGTGACCTGCACTTCCTCCCATACAAAGCCTCATACGGGGCCATCTGAATACTAGAGTGGTAGCTGTTATTGTAGGCAAACTCAATAAGCGGCAAGTGGTCATCCCAGCTACCTCTAAAATCAATAATACAAGCCCTTACATATCCTCCGATTATGCGTATAGTGCGCTCTGCCGCCCGTCCGTGCGAGGATGAAATCTTATCTTTGAGACTCACTGCGTTCCC
The DNA here is from genome assembly GCA_029844215.1 of Przewalskia tangutica. Classification (NCBI taxonomy): domain Eukaryota; kingdom Viridiplantae; phylum Streptophyta; class Magnoliopsida; order Solanales; family Solanaceae; genus Przewalskia; species Przewalskia tangutica. The sequence continues at coordinate 35,693,457 of CM056731.1, read as the reverse complement.
AATCCTTTCAAAAGATCTCGAAGTTAGCGTGAACGGGCTCGCCGATCGGATATGATAGATATAGGAACCCCATGCATCCTCACTATCTCCCTGATGTATAATCTAGCATAATCCTCAGCTGAATAAGTAGTCCGGACTGGAAGAAAATGGGCTGATTTTGTCAGCCTATCTCTGATAACCGGATGGAATCACACTTCACGATGCGAGGTAATCCTGTAATAAAATCCATATTAATTACCTCCCACTTCCAAGTCGGGATCTCTATCGCCTGTAGTAGCACACCAGGCTTCTGATGCTCGACCTTAACATGTTGATAATTCGGACACTGAGCAACAAACTCTGCCACATCTCTCTTCATGCCATCCCACCAATACAAGCTCCTAAGGTCATGATACATTTTCGTCGACCCTGGATGAATAGAATAGCGGGCATTGTGTGCCCTGCATAACTCCGCCGACGATCTGCAATGTCGGGTACACATAACCTACCATCATATCGTAGCACACCCTCAGAGGTCACCTCAAATAAAGCCTTCTCCTTTCGGAGAGATGCATCTCTATACTGTGCCAGAACAGGATCATCATACTGGCATCTCTTTACCTCTTCTATGATAGAGGACTCGTGACTCGCCGAACAAGAATACTATCTCCGTAATCCATGCCGACTCAAGTGGCTAGCTGTGAATCTCTCGAACCATCTCTTTCTTGTCATTTGCACATTCAACAAACTACCCATGGATCTACGGTGAGAGCATCGGCCACGCGTTAACCTTCCCGGGTGGTACGAATATCAACATCATAATCCTTTAGCTCAAGCCACCGCTTTGTCTCAGTTCGGTTCATACATTTAAAGATGTATTGAAGACTCTTATGATCCGTGTAAATATCAACATGAACACCATACAAGTAATGTCTCCATATCTCCAAAGCATGAATCACCGCCGCTAGCTCTAAATCATGAGTGGGATAATTCTTTTCATGTTTTCTGAGCTGTCGGGAGACATAAGCTATAACTTTGACATGCTGCATCAACACACACCCTAACCCGATATGTTATACCCCGTAGTTCCAGAGTATGTATATGAGGACGTACGTACGAGAATACGACATTAAAATTGGAAAGGAAGAAAGATGTGATTTTTCGACGGAAAAGTTTCCGGATTTTATGAAGGAAAAAGGTTCGTTAATGGGAATTGGATTCCCAGATTTGGTATTCGGACTTTTTAGAATATTTGAGAATTATGGAATTTTATTTCCGGAATTGGTCACGTGGGGCCCACGGGGAAAATTCTGATTTTGTGGGGCCACTTTATTTTCGGATTTTTGGCATTACGGATATTTTGGAAGATGAAATATTTTGGGCGAGTAGAGGCGACACGTGTCACCCCGTGTGGCCGTATTGGCGAATTGGTGAAGAACAGTGTCGCGGGCCGGTTGGTAGTGGACAAGTGGCTAGCCACTTGTCCAAATTTTGTGATGGACATGTGGTTGGTAGAATCCACACCGCATGTCCCCAATCTACACCACACACTTGCCTAGATCTTGGCCCTTGATTTTTCTATAAATACCCGCAGTGCAAGACATAATATCATCCACACTTAAAGATTTTCCAAGGCAAAATATCCCTCCCTTTGTGATGTTCTCGTCCAACCCCACTTTGTGTAGAAATACTTCAAGTGTTGTTGTATTATCCCAAATACCTTAGCCTAGTATTCCTAGTAGTATTCCAAAGTTATTTCAATACTAGGAGCCCGAAAATACTACTTTATTCCAATAGTCGCAAAATGAAACCCTAGGAAAAATCTTCATAGTTGGTTGAAGTGTTAAGAGAAGTTGTTTAGAAACTTCTAAGGGTTGCTTGGAGCGGGTTGGAGCGTAAGGAAGTGGAGCTAAACGTTGCTCAGGATCGACTTATAAATCTCGGATAATTTTGGGCTTATCGAGGTAATGATCTTTGTCCCCCTATTGTAATTGGATATTACATATTATAGTAGTTTAGAATTGAGTAGAAGATATATTGGAAGGATGATTAAAAAGAATTGAACTGTATTTACATCGGACTGTATTTCTGATGAGACTTGTAGTATTTTGTGAGACAGGCGTACACACGTCAGGTTAGGCGTGTAACCCATAGGTTGTTGGCTTGGTAGCGGGCCTGGTTATAGGAGGAGATTTATGTGGTTTCGGGAAGGTCTTTCTTAAATTTTCCGTAGAATAAGGAACCTTGTACTTTGAATTGTTCTACGAAGAGATCTAGAGGTTGATAGACGTTTTGTGACCTTTATAGGTTGAAGTTCTACGAGTAGCATATTCTACTTGAAGGGTGGAAAAGGCTAGCAGGGTTATAGTACTGTGGAGCGTTTTGCTTATTGTCGATAATCGTCGCGAGGTATGTGAACCTCTTCCTATCCTTTCTAGCATGATTGTTGTAAACTATGTAGTATGCGGTGAGCGTCACGTGTGCTAAACGAATTAAGTTGGTTTAAAACATAAAGTGTTATAATGGCTTTATGGGAAGTTAATTATAACGACTTTATGTAGGTAAAAGAATGGGTTATTGGTTTTAAAAGATAAAAGACTTGATTTATATTTGACTTAGTATAATATGTGAAGAACTTGAATTGTGTAGAAAGTTGTGAAACCTCATTCATGAGTAATGAGTACTTGGTTTTTAAATAATAATGTTTATTGATATCGAACAAGCCAATGCAGCGTTAATAAAGGAAAAGGTAATGACTATTAATTAACTTAAAACAGGTAGAATCTTCCATCTGCATAGAAGCTAAGATAAGACAAAATTGTATTACATTTCCTAGATCATGGCTACTTTAATAAGATCATTAATAAACAAGTTTTGTTTTTCTTAAAATTACAAAGTAAGGACTTGATTTATAAAAGAGAAAGACTTGAGAATTTGAAGTGTTTTCGTTAAAAATGAAGGCATGCTTTTGTCTTAAGTTGGTTTAAAAAGACGGTATGGAAATTGTTTTGGTTTACCTAAAAAGATAGTTGCTCTATTTTGATACTACGGGTATCGTGTGACTTTTGTGAAAAACATGGAACTTTTTAAAAAAATTAAAGTATGTAGTACTTTAGGGTTAAAAACCCGGATTTGTTGACATGAAATAAAAGTACCTTGTGTGAGTAACTTGCCTATGTTTTGCCTGTGATAGCCTTGCAATACTTCCTTGTCGGTTTGATAAAGTGAACATGTTATGATGCTACGTGTGTTAGTATCTTGTTATGTTTGTGTAAGGGGGTTATTCTTGTTGTGCTTACGTTGTTTAACGATAAGCCCGTTGTACTGATATTATATCACATACCTCACTGACTTGTTATGTTGTCGAGGGTTAGCTACCCCCGATGCGAGGAATACCTCATGCGGGTCTATGTGACCTATGCGGAACTGCGGGAGTTCCAGGATGATCACTCCGGGTGTGTTCGCGATGCGAGGAATACCTCATGCGGTCGGTGACTATGCAGTTGCGAGTCGAGGTTGATGTCGAGGTTAGCTACCCCGTCACGAGAATACCTCATGCGGGCTATGTGGCCTATCGCGGAATCTGCGGGAGTTCGAGATTAGGCGCGCACAATGATACTGCGGGCGAGTGGTCGGCCGATCATTGGCGGTCTAGAAAGACCTCGCGATACAGTTTTATATCATTGTTGGTACGGTGGGTTCTAGTAGTTGGCTATGCCTTCGTACTTACCCCGTACGGTTTTTATGACACAGGTGGGACCTGGTGTTCATGTGTATTCCTTAGTGTTTTTATATCATGGACTGCCGGCAGTGAGGAAGGAATTCCACGGGCATGATTGATATTGTGGGCATGAGACCCATGGTTATATTTGAGTAATGACTTTGAGGGCGTGAGTCCCTGACTTGACATGACTGCTTACATATTGTGTATCGTAATTTGGTTATCATATATGTCTTCTGTTTTATATAGACTATTATGATTTCATTTACAATATTTTCAGTTTCACATACTTGGTACCTGTTGTACTGACCTCCTTGAGGCTGCGTTCATCTGCGGTAAGTACACCGATTGTTGATCCTCGCTCATAGGATCACAGTTCAGCGTTTTTGGAAGCTCCGTTTCTCCGGAGGCTTATCTTTGGTATAGTCCCCTGTCGTTGTAGGTACTCACATTCAGGGGTATGGCGGGGCCCTGTCCCGTCGTTGTTGTTATAACATTCTTAGAGGTCTGTAGTACTGTTGTGGGCAGGGTTTGTAAAAGGATATAACTGTTCAGGTATATATATATATATGCAGAAAGGTAACCGTTTTGGTTAGCCTGTTTCTTATTTTATCTTGTTTCATGTTTAAGTTTTTATTTCCGCTGATTTTCTCTGATGTTGTATCACTAGGGTGCCCGGGGTAAGGCACCAGTCACGGGCCCGAGGTCGGGTCATGACAAAAGTGGTATCAGAGCAGTTAATCCTCGGAAAGTGTCTACAGACCGTATCTAGTAGAGTCTTGATTATCGGCGTGTTGTGCACTTTATGTCGGGAGGCTGCAGGATATTTTGGATTGGTTTCCATTCTTCTCACTCTGAGTTCGTGCCTTAGAGCTGTGTTATAAGTTGGACTCCCTCTGGCGTATTCGTATGTGCTAGTTAGCCCTCTACGCAAGGCAACCAGGGCCCATATGGGCAAGACAATAGAGGGAGCTACGAGTAGATCACGGAGGGTTACGAGGGCACAGGCATGGTAGTTACACGAGGCGATGCCGGACGGCGAGTTTTATGGCGCCGCTAGCCCGTGAGTTTAGAAGGCGCAGCGGTTTCTCCGAGACTACGATACCGAGTCTCGATCCGGCCGAGGCGAGATATGAGTTACTGATGAGATGGCGATTACTAGCTAGTCGGTGGTGGGAATGAGAGCAGACGGGGCCGGTGGTTCCGGCGATACGATGGTTCACCCTAGATCCGATAGTTTTGAGACTTGGGACTTCTTGAGTTGCGATCCACGAGTCTATGGATTGAGAAGCGAGGAAGATCCTCGGGAGTTTATTCGGCGATTCTGCGGATCATGAAAGTGATCAAGACCTCGAGGCATTTCTTACACACCTCTTGCCTCGCGGATGAGAGAGCTCGGGCGAGATAGATTTTTGAGGTTGGCGAGCAGGCGGGCGGTTCGAGAATGCGGTGAGAGTTATGCGAGTAGCTCTTGTGGGCGTCAAGGAATGCTTACGGCTTCGTCCCATACTGCGGGAGGAGCACACCGCCCTAGACAACTCCGGGACTCAAACCGGTTGAATGCTACGTCGTGTAACGGTATGGCGCCAATATAATCGGCTCGGTCTCTGGCCGGATCACCCTCAATGTCCTCTGCGTCTGGAGGATGAACTCATGTGGATCATCCTCAGGCCTGGAATCGTAAAACTCCGACGGACTGCAACTCAGGAAATCTCTAACCCTCAAACTGTCTGCCTCGGGGTTAACTGTCGGCTCCTGTCTATGAACATGTCCCGCCACTATCCTTGCAATAAGCGGGTCTCTCTCAAATCTCCATCGTGTGCCCTCTGTGCAGAAAGCGAAGGCTCAGTGCGGGTCTCGGATACGGTGATGTTGCCCACGAGAAGAGCCTCTAGATCTGGTGGCCAGCGGGAACCCGTCGTCGGGGCACACTCTCGAGGAGTAGATCGTGTGCAAGACACAGTAGCTCTCCGTGCAGACTAGTGTCCCTCATTGTAGATTTGCCCTTCGCCACGGGCACCTTTCCTGAGGCATAGGCGTAAACATAGTAAACTATCGGAAGGCGGATCATCCTAATAACCACGGCTACATGGGACGATCTAAGAGATGGAAGAATAGAAACAATCCTAAATGTCGTGACCTCGCACGTGTATAAGTATGGTGCACAACATACCCATACACAAGACTCTACTAAACACGGTCTGTAGACATTCCAAGGACTAACTGCTCTGATACCACTTTGTCACGACCCGACCCGACGGGCCGCGATTAACGTCCTAATTGGACGTTATTACTGACCTGTCACTCTTAATCCATTTAATACAGATGTCTACATAAATTTCGGCAGCACAACGCCGCTTTTACAACATATCCCTAAAAACGGGCGAGCCGACAAGGCTTTCAAAACAACAACAAAACAACAGTCATAATAGGCTAGCCAACTAGGCTGCCACCAACCACATCACTCGAACAAAGGCATAAATCAAAATACGCAAGCCGGCAAGACTGCTACTAAATAACGACATCGAAACCCAAAACAAAGTACAAACATCCAACCCATCGCTTCTGGACCTCAAGAGAGTATCTTGACATATGACGGGACAGGACCCCGTCGTGCCCAAAATATGCATAAGTCTGAAAAAAATAAAGGTCTGTACCAAAAATAGCTGGCTCCGGAACAAAGGAGCTCTCCAACTGCTGTACAGAAATCCTAGACTGGAGGGTCACCTATCTGAACTCCTGAACCTGCGGGCATGAACGTAGATCCTCGAGGAAGGGGGGTCAGTACGAGATAATGTACTGAGTATGTAACACATAAAATACTGTAAAACTGAATAACAACTGTACCAAGTAAAGCAGTCATCAAATGCCATCAAAGCGAGAATCGTATGCGAAAAGCATATCATGTATACTGAATCATAAAACATCGTGCTCATGTCTGTATATAAAACTGTATAACATGTCTCGGCCCTCTATGGAGGGACTCGATGGAATCTGTATCTGCGCGCGTAACATGTCTCGGCCCTCTAAGGAGGGACTCGATGTAATCTGTATATATATAACGTGTCTCGGCCCTCTAGTGAGGGACTCGATGAATGATGCATGGCTGTGCACGAACATGATCTGACTAGGGACTCAGTGGAATGAAATAGTAACACTTAGCACGAGTAGATATCATGCGCAACTGTATGCAGCTAAAATCATTATGTGACTCTCAATAACATTTCTACCATAAACTCTGTTACTGAATCATAATCATTAGTAAATAATCATTTTTAAAACTGAACTGGTAGGAGTTAAATGCGTCCGTACTTTACTAAAAATCATGCCAAAAGAAAGAAGGAAAGGTCTTACATACCTCTTAGGCGAACTAATCAGCTTGGTATTAAGGTATTCCTCGTCTAGTACTTCGACCTATGATAAGGAACAACATGCTCGTCAATTCTATGATTCCTAATGTGAGTTATATGCTTAAAGGTTCCCTTATTTCTACAAAAATTTGGGCAGCATTTCCTTTGTTTATGTGCGTATCCACAATTTTCCAATAATCCAAATCAACCAATAATTCAACTCCAGCTACAATCAAATCAACCAACAATCCAATTCAAATCAACAATTCAATTCAAACCAACAATTCCCCTTTATTCCAAAATATATAAAATTAACACCTTTCTTACACTTAATCTTTTTGAGGCATGTATAGGTATCTTATTGCAATACATATGCATGTTTGTAGCTTATTTACATACTAGTTCAGCCCGTAATACATTACCAAAAATGTTCAATAATTTCTATCAATTTCCCGACCGTATCGACATGTTATCAATTCCAAGCTTTTTCTTTTAAATTCTTAAACATTTCAATTCATCTTGTAATTCCTTCATACAAATAATTATCTCTTAATCATCAAGGCTAAATCTCAATTCTCAACATGCAAATGGTAAGCAAACTACAATTCAACCATTGAAGCCAATATCTAACTATTTTAGTTCGAAATTTGCCAACCAATTCTAATAACAACTACATGTGATTCTTATTCACGTTCCATCATAATTTAGGCTTGTTTTATTAACCCAAAATCATCTCCTAAATTCTGAAATTAAGCATTTCATTTATATCACAAAAAAAGAAATTTTTACCTTAAGAGAATGCTAAAAAAAAACTGCTCACTTTTTCGATTTCAAGCCCAATTTTCTTATCAATTTCAAGTCCAATCCTTCACTTCTTCATCTCCAATCCAACATGCAACCATTCTACCATGTTAATCCCTCATTCTTACACCTTTTTCTTCAAGAAAACTTATCCAAAAATACAAGAACTCGCTGCCCTAAAAATCGGCAGAAATGCCGAGAACCCCCACTGTTTTGGGGTGATAATTTCACCTCAAAATGGTGGGATAATTTACCCCAAGAAGATGGAGTAACAAGCTAAATTTTCTTTGCAAAATGTGGGGGATTTTCGATCAAGAAGGGGGAGAAAGAAGAGGATTAAAATATGTTCTTGGTTTGTGGAAGAAATGAAAGTTTTAGAGTAGTTTTTATCAATTTTCAGATTTTTAAATAATGCACTAAGACCCCCTTAAATGCCACACTTTGCCCCCTCTAAGTATTTATTTAACTAAATCAACCCCCACTTCTTTTAATCTAATTTTCCATTGCCTTAATTTCTTATCATCGTACCTTTAAATACCTTACTAACTCATAACGGAAAAATACCTATTTATTTATACCACCATTTCTAAAGAGATTTCCGGCGTCACATTCGTCATTGCCAAAAAATTAAATCGTAGTAGTACGTAAAATATATGTAATTTCGAAAATTGGAAATCTCAATCCTTAATGACGTTCTAAATCTTTGTCTTAACTCACGAGGTGTAACACTTTCTATAGAGATAACCTTACAATACTCTTAGGAACCTTGGTTTAAAGTATTGTGAATTTTGAACAACAATTGCCAAATTTCCTCTTCCAAATGGCCTTAATGCCGTGAGCTCTATGAAGAGCAAGAACAAGATTTCAATTTTTTTCTCTAAGTGTAGAATGACAAAGTCTTGCTACTAGTATACTTAAATAACACTAGGAAGGGTCAGGATTAAAACAAATGGGTGGCTTGGATGAGTTTCACAAGGATCAAGCCCAAGTGGCCCTTTGACAAGTCAACAATGTCAAGCTCTTTGTCTTAGCAAGACTTGGTCATTTAAATTATGGTCAAATGACCATTTTATCCATGCCATTTCGTCCAAGCCCACTAGGGGGGGTGACACGTGTCACCCTCCCATTAGTCGCAATATTTCGTTTTCCGATAATTCCATAATTTCGATAAATTTTTACTCGTCTCAAATCTTAACATTCTTTAGTTCTTACGTACGTTCTTATAAACATGTCCTGGAATTACGGGGTGTAACAGCCACGGCGCCGGAAGTTCAGAGGGTCGCAGATGTTTGGGCGCCATGGCGCCGATCTCAGGGCCATGGCGCCGCGACGGAAAAACTGAAATCAAAAGAGCCCTAATTTGATTTCCCCTCTCCAAATCAAAACCCCATACCCTTCCTCTCTCGAAAACCCACGAAATAAGCCTCCATTACTCAAAATCTTCCACAAACCAAACTCAATCACAACCAAATTACTTCAATTCCTTGCACCCTTAACCATTTCAAACAACAACCCTCATTTCATCATTTTTCTTGAACTTTTCAAAGCAATTAGGGAAGGTAATTCATAAGTTTAGGGATGTACTTTATTGGTGGATATTGTGGGGTGTGTTGAAGTTTGGTATTGGAAATTTCACGGTGAGATTGTACATAGTGATGTGGGGTGTTGTACCTGTGATTTGAGTGAAGTTTGGGGGTTGAATTGTGTTGTATTTTGCTGATTATGATGTGTGTTGATTGGTGTGATTGAAAGTTACTGGGTAATCTCACTAAAACAGAGGAAACACTGCTGAAAATTTTCTAAAATGCCTGCCAGAAAAAGGAGAGCTTCCACATCCGCCTTCGTTCCACAATATGACACTACTAGGTTTGTTAGTCAAAAAGCAGAAAACAGATTTATAAACTTAGTACTAGACCCTTGATACCCGAGCGAGGAATGGAGTACCAACGAGAGCCATTTGAGGATGGCGATGTCTATGAGCCTATTCAGGTAATGATAGAGGCAATTAGGTGGAAGAGATTTGTTAATCCGGAGAGAATAGTACCACAGAACACTGTAATGGTAAAAGAATTCTATGCTAACTTTTCGGAACGGGTAGATGGTAGATGTTTTGTGAGAGAACATTTTGTGCCTGTGACGGCTGAGGTGGTGAATGAGCTATTGAGAACAGCTGATGTTGAAGACAGAGGCGATGACCGAAGCTATTTCAGAACTTGGTCTAGAGATGTCAGCAACATCGATTGGGATACCATCGCACGCACATTATGCTACCCTGAGGCTGAGTATGATATTGTACGAAATGGATCAAGAGGGTGGCGGATGTCGGTTCAACAAAAGCGACCAAGGGTTGGTTATACTTGACGATGCCGCTTTGATTCCATCGACGCATTTCACCAGAGTGCCAGCAGATAGAATAAAGATGGTATATGGGATTATGGAAGGGAAGACGATTGATGTTGGGAAGGAGATATTGCAGAGCATTGGAGAAACCAGTAGGTTGGTCACTACAGGTGGGTTGGGACACAGATAACTTATTTGTAGTTTATGTTCTAGACATGGAGTCCCAACCCTAGCTACTGATACATATGAGAAGGGCCAACCTCCTGTGACATATGGGATAGTGCATGCCTTCCCAGAACCAGTCCCTCCAGCAGCAGCAAGAAGGAGACCGGCCCGGCGGCAGCAATAGCGAGAGGTTGCGGGGATGAGGATGAGCACGAGGCAGTGCGGCGGCCGGCCCTAGAATTGGAACCTCCTGTGCCTATGATGGAGCAGTTGCTCATGAACCAGTGGAGGATGATGCAGAGTTTTGATACGATGATACAAGGTCAACAGGACCTGAGGCAAGTACAATAAGAAATAAGGCAGAATCAACAACAGTTGAACCAGAGATTTGATGAGATGAGTTCCTTGTTTAACCAGTGGTCCATGCATTATCCGCCGCCACCGCCACCATTTTAAACCACAAGTCTGTAAGTTGTCCCGTCTTTCTTTTAGTTTTGAGTCTTGCATACATTAGGGAAAATGTGTGATTTAAGTTTGTGGGGAGTTCTTAGTTTATTTTTGATATGTTTTTGAGTCTTTTTGTGTTATTTTCTATGTTTATTTGAGTCTATTTTTTTTTATGATCATGCATGTTGTAATTACTTGAAACGCCTAGTGAAGTAAAGTTAAATAATGTAATGGAATTAGAAGCAACCATCTGAACACTTAGGTTAGATATGCCAAAAATTCATGAAGTCAAACTATTTGGGGTATCTTACTTGATTTATGCATTGTTAGTGATTAAACCTATGTGTCTGATTGCTTGCTATTTGAGGAGAAATAGTTAGATATGCATGTTAGGGAGATGATTCAGACATTTCTTTGTTAGCCCTTTCTTACCATTCTTTGCCTATCCCTGACATTAAAATTGTATCCCTAGTCAGCCCCTTTGAGCCTAAAAATAAGATCTTTCTTTGACACCCTATAATTCCATACTTGTGTCATAAGTGAAGAAATTGATGTGTTTGGAATATAAAGTGTTGAAAAGAGACAAAAAAAAGAGTGAACAAGTTTGATGCACCCCAATGAAAAGTAATCATAAATAGGCAAAAGCCTAAGTTTGAGGGTGCTTACTATTCATCAGACACATCATTCTCTCAAAACAAAAGAGGGGAAATATAGGTATGAGGTTAAAAAGAAAATCAAAAGAAAAGGGAAGAATTGAAAGCAAAAGAGCTTATGGTATGTAAGATTGAGCCTAAAAGCCTATTTTTACCTACCCCTGCCTAAGCCTACATAACAATCCTGAAAAGCCCTGAAGATCTCTAATGAGTGTATCCATGATTAGTGGAGAATATCAAGTGAACAGGCCATAGAATTTTGAAATTAACATGCATAGTTAGGTATTCTTACTTCCATTGAGCATGATTAAATTGAATTTGCGAAATATCTGACTTGAGTGTTTAGAATGCTAAAAATTCATGCTATATGTTCTTGCATATTATTCTACTAACCTTCATGCTTTTCTAAGTAACAATGATGCAGCAAATTGATCAATGTCTTTGAGTCATTTTATTTTCTTTTCTTTCATTTCTTTGTTTCTATTTATAATCTTTACTCGAGGGGGAGCAAAGGTTAAATTTGGGGGTGTTTGATCGGTGTATTTTATATACACCTTTTGAGTCGTTTTTAGTTAGTCTTTTGCCCATTTTTGTACAAATATGTGTCGTGTTAGGATATATTTTCTTTCTTTTGAGTCACAATGGTTTAAAGTGGCACATTGGTGAGAAGGAGCGAAAAGAGGGCAGAAACAGAGGTTCCAGAGCTCAAAAAGCTGAAAAGTTGGCAACCCGGGCGAGAAACAGGGTGGCACCGTGGCGCCAGACCATCAACAGCAGTGGGGCCATGACGCCCAAGCGAGCGATTGCGAAGTTTAGCGCCACGGCGCGCCGATTCTGGCCGTGGCGCCAACACGGGAAATCTGCCAAATCCGAATAGGATTGGGCCAAGGCCGAAGAGAAAAAGGTTTTACACGTTTTGGGTGATATAAAAGGACCTTTTTAGGTCAGTTTTGGGGGTTCCACGCCTTACTATTTGAGTAATTTCTTGTTCTTTACTTTATTTCTTTCTAGTATATGTTGGGTACTATTTTAGTTCTTGGCATGTCTATGGCTAGGAACTAACTTAATTTAGGGTTTTCCATGTCGAATCGCTTGAACCCCGTTTTATGAATTAATGCAAGATTTTGGTTTCTTCTTATTATTGTTGAGATTTATTCAATAATTGTTTTGATTGCTTGGTAATTAATTGATCACTAATTATCATCACTTATATGATTTCTAATCGAAATCCGAAAGGGGAGATTGTGAATATGCTATAGTTGAATAAACATAGGTTTAAATCGTGGACGAAAGTACCCCGATACTTGTGTAGCTTTATAGATTATTGCTCTTAATCCTCTTTTGTAGTCAATCTTGTCATCGAAAGATATAAGGGTTCTACATTGGGGTTGAGTGTTTATACTACCTTAACAGGAGTATAAAACGGCTTAGTTAACCTGCTATCTCAACATAGAAGAAGAACCTTAATTATTTGCATTAACGAGTAAAGCAAGCGGATAGTCGAGGAGATTTGGAAGCCTTATTTCTACCATATCTTAAGTAAAATAAAGTAATTTAGTTAGCGTCTATAATCATAGCTATAAACAAACCATCAAATTATCAGTCACCAAATAGATACTACAGAATAGAGGTTGGTAATTGGACACTAATCCCTGATAACGATAACTCAGTCTTCTAGACTATATTACTTGTCACGATACATGCACTTGCGTTTAGCGTGTGTATAAATTGTGCATCAATAACCTACCCTCATACTGTAGCACGCCATCAGAGGTCACCTCAAATAAAGTCTTCTCCTTTCGGAGAGTTGCATCTCTATATCGTGCCACAACAGGATCCCCATACTGGTATCTCTTTACCTCTTCTATGATAGAGGACTCAGCAACTCCTCGCACAAGAATACCACTATCTCCAGAATCCGCCAGCCGGACTCCAAGACTGGCTAGCCTGTGAATCTCTCGGATCATCTCTTTCCTGTCCAGTCGTACATCCGACAAACTACCCATGGATCTATGGCTGAGAGCATCTGCCACAACATTGGCCTTCCATGGGTGGTACAGAATATCAACGTCATAATCCTTCAACAACTCAAGCCACCGCCTTTGTCTCAAATTTAGTTCCTTCTGCTTAAAGATGTATTGAAGACTATTATGATCTGTGTAAATATTAACATGGACACCATACAAGTAATGTCTCCATATCCTCAAAACATGAATCACCGCTGCTAGCTCTAAATCATGAGTGGGATAATTCTTTTCATGTTTTCTAAGCTGTCAGGAGGCATAAGCTATAACTCTGCCATGCTGCATCAACACACAACCTAACCCGACACCTGAAGCATCACAATAAATCACATACCCGTCTAACCCCTCCGGAAGAGTCAGAACTGGGGCCGAAGTCAACTTATCCTTCAATAGCTGAAAACTGTGCTCACAAGCATCGGTCCACTGGAACTTAGCTGTCTTCTGGGTTAGCTTAGTCAACGGTGCTGAGATCGAAGCAAACTTCTCCACAAACCTCCTGTAATACCCTGCTAGTCCCAGAAAGTTGCGTACCTCAGTAGGTGTAGTGGGTCTGGGCCATGTCTTCACTGCCTCAATCTTCTGAGTATCCACATGAATACCATTTGCCCCGACAATATGCCCCAAGAATGCCACTGAGGCCAACCAAAACTCATATTTCAAAAATTTGGCATACAACTACCGGTGCCGGAGGACTCCAAGTATTGTCCTCAACTATCGGGGGCACACTCTCATAAGTAGACCGTGTGTGGGACCTGGTAGCTCTCCATACCCGAATAGTGTCCCCTACTGTAGATTTGTCCTTCTGGGCCACTGGCGCCTTACTCGGAGGCATAGCTGTAAATATAGTAAACTATCAGAAAATGGATGCTCCTAACAACATAGCTATATAGCACGATCTAAGAGATGGAAGAATAAAAACAATCCTAAATATCCGGCAGCCTCATGTGTATAAGTATGGTGCACAACATATCCATACACAAGACTCTAGTAAACACGGTCCGTAGATATTTCGAGGACTAACCGCTCTGATACCACTTTTGTCATGACCCGACCCGACGGACCGCGACTAAACGTCCTAATTGGACGTTATTACTGACATGTCACTCTTAATCCATTTAATACCGAGATCTATAGAAATTTCGGCAGCACAACGGTGCTTTTACAACATCTTCCCAAAATGGGCGAGCCGACAAGGCTGCCAAATCAACAACAGAACAACAATCATAACGATCTGGCCAGCTAGGCCACCAACCAACATTATGTACACAAAGGAATAGTCAAAATAAGCAAGCCGGCAAGGCTGCCACTAGATAACAACAAGTATAACTGGGAACGCCCCAACACAGAGTACAACAACATTACAACCCAAAGCAAGGTACAAACATCCAACCCACAACTGTCTACAGACCTCTAAGAATACAGTGCTGACATATGACGGGACAGGACCCCGTCGTGCCCAAAATGTGCATAAGTCTGAAAGATAGGGATCTGTACCAAAATAGTTGGCTCCGGAACAAGGGAGCTCTCCGACTGCTGAATAGAAGCCCTAAATTGGAGGGTCACCTATCTGAACACCTGAACCTGCGGGCATGAACGCAGCCCCCCGAGGAAAGGGGGGTTAGCACGAAATAATGTACCGATTATGTAAGCATGAACTCATGTAAATAAGATCAAAACTGTGTCCAGTAAGGTAGATAGTCAATTGTATCATAAAAGAATGAGAGTCATACCAGTACTCATACATGCTTAGTCATAAAATCATCATATGTAAATAATGAATAAACTGCAGGCCCTTGGGTGAGGGACGCGGTGGAATATACTGTCATGGGTATCCGTACCCGCATCACGGATGCCTGTCCTTGGAATCATCATATATGTATACATAAACTGCCCGACCCTCTAATGAGGGACGTGGTGAATCATCCTGATATATGTGCACGAATCTGCCCGGGACGCGGTGAAGTGGAAAAATGACTCTTAGCACGAGTAGATATCATGAGCAACTGTATGCAATTTAAATCATTTCTTTGACTCTCATTAAAATCATTAAATAACTTCTTACAAAAATATCACATGTACTTTTCATAACTCAGATTACTATGAATAAGACTATGAAGGAGTCATGTATGTCCGCCGTACATTCCCTTGTATAATATTCATGTCGAATGAAGAATCAATAATTCACAAAATCATGCCAAAAGAAAGGAAGATAGACACACATACCTCTTAGGCGAACTAATCAACTCAATATTAAGGTATGCCTCGTCTAGTACTTCAACCTATAAAAAGGAATAACACGCTTGTCAATTTTATGATTTCTAATGTAAGTTATATGAATAACGGCTCCCTTATTTCTATAAAAATTTGGACAGCATTTCCTTTGTTTATGTGCGTAACCATAATTTTCCAACAATCCAAATCAGCCAGCAATTCAACTCCAACCAACAATCCAATTCAACCAACAATCCAACCAACCAATCAATAAGTCATTACTTAAGAGTATGACCATAATAGCCCATATACTTGGCACATACCATCTATACAACCTTTCTTCCCACCTTTATGGAATTTAATCCCAACAACAATTTAGGTGATTAAACCACCTATCTATCATATTCCACCAACTCTTAATTCATAATAAGAAAATAGTCCATTAAGGCAATCCACCAAGTCTAACAATTAGTAACAAGAGCTCAAGTCTTCTAGTTTGCAATATATTACTTTATTATACTTTTAACCTCTTTTAAGATATGTATTGACGATTATTGCAATGTATTTACAATTTCCTAACTTATATTATGATCTAACAAGAACGATCTTTAAAGCGGGACAATCATGCTCAACAATTTCATAAAAGTTGGCCCTAACATGTTACAATTCTCTAATTCTTTTTCTTACTTCTTAATCCAACTTCACTATCAACAATTTCATATCACAAGTGCATTAACATTAAGCTTTTCTTCCAATTCCCAGCATGCAATTATCGACCATAACCCAATATTTCAACTACAACAACATGCACTTCAATTGTAACTTAAGGGAAGAATTTTTACCTCAATTAAATTACCAAAACAGTCCCTAGCCGAGCTCATTTCTTGACCGCGATACCCGCGGTTTCGTCGGCTTTTCTTCGCTAAATGGTCGTCGTTTCAACTTCAAACCAACATGCAAATATTCTACAATGTTAGACCAACATCTTTACGTGTTTTTCTTCTCAAAAACTTATCCGAAAATCCAAAAAATCTTACCTTGACCCGCGGTCAGCACCCAGCGATTTCCCCACTGTTTTGGCTTCTCTTTTTGCCCAACTTCACCCTTTTTTAATTCCAAATCAACATGCAACAATATATGGCGTTACTCCATCATTCCTACACAATTTTCATCCATAAATTTGTCCAAAAATTGGACAAAAACCGAGACCTATGGGGTGTTGGCAGTGGCCCGATTTGGCCACTGTTTTGGGTCAAAATTTGGCTTCTAATTGTGATGAATTAATCTAGTAAGAAGATGACAATATGACTTAAATTCTTGGCTATGGATAGTGAGATTTTCGGATTGGAATTGAGAGAAAAGATGAAGATTTGGGTGTTTAAGAATGAAAATAGAATTGAAATGAAAAATGGTTTGGGTATTAAATCCAAATCTGAAAATCGTTTTTAAAAATTACACTTTGGCCCTTAAAAGCCTTCTTTAGTCAAGACAATCCCCAAGTAATGAATCTTAATCCTACTTCTATTAATCTCAAACACCCGTTGCCTTAAATTCTTTTCATCATATCTTCTATACGTCACTAATCCATGACGGAATATATATGTATATATAAACCATTATTATTAAAGAAATTGTCGGCGTCGTATTCGCCATTACCAATAACTAATCCGTATTAGCACGTAAAATACATTTAAATTTGATAATTGGAAATCTTAATCCTTAATGACGTTCTTAATTATCGTCTTAAACTTACGAGGTGTAACAATTCTCTTTACCATGCTTCCGCTCCTCAAATTTCTTCTTCTTTTTTCTCGATTTTTTTTGCCAGCGCCGCAACACCTTCTTCTCGGATTTATCCGACGCCGCGACTCTTCTCTCCTAAAAATCTTTTCTCACAAATTCTCTTCTCCGAATCTTGTTGTTCTATTCATCATGATTGATAAGAATAATTTTCATCATGCCCTCACAGTTTCTAACATCAAGAGTGTCATCCATATCATTCTTGACCTAGAAAACGTCCAATATGGGACGTGGACAGAATTATTTAAGATTCATGCCTTGGCACATAAAGTCCTCCACCACATCATTCCTCCAACTCCTCCAAAGGAGGGTGATATTGAGTCTACTTCTACGACGGTTGTGCCCACTAAAGAAGCATATCCAGAATTATGGGTCATGCTTGATGCCAAGGTTCTTCAGTTGATTTATGTCACTATCTCCTTGGATCTTTTACAGACGATTATGGAACCCAACTTCACGGCTATGGCGACGTGGGATCGATTGCGAGACATATTCCAAGATACCAGTCATTCTCGAATTGTTATCCTTGAGAAGGAATTCTAACAGGTGGCTATGACGAGTTTTCGAAACGTTTCTTCTTATTGCAAATGCCTCAAGGAATTGGAAGACCAACTCAGCAATGTGGGTTCTCCTATTTCTAATAGTCGTCTAGTTCTTAAGATGGTTTCAGGCCTGTCAGAGGCCTATAGCGGTGTTGCTTCGGTTATTTGTCAGAGTAATCCCCTGCCAGGATTTTACCAAGCCCATTCTATGTTTACTTTGGAAGAAGCCGGATTGGCTAAGAAAGTGGTGATTGGGGCCAGTCCTGTCGTCATGATGACTGCTTCTAATTTTTATCCTTCCAATCCAGCCAATGTAACCCAAAATCACAACAACGGGGGTGGTAAGAAGGGCCAAAATTGGAAGACTAATGGCAAGAATCGTGGCGGCAACAACGGGGGAAATCGTCAGCAGTAGCAGCAGTTCTGGAGCCCACAGGGACCTCCTGGACAGTTGCAGTGGGTCCCAGTGCCTCACAGCACTGCGACTCCACATTACAGCTCCGCGGCTCAGCCTTACAATGCCACGACGCCTCATTATCAGCCCGATGCAGCGGCTGCGGCCGAACTCTTCCGAGTCGGACTTGAGTTCGGACAACGTATGGGCAGCAACAGTAGTCCAGTATACTTGGGTCGCGCCCCCATCAGGACCACCACACAGTGGGCCCCACTCAGACCAATATTGAAGCAGCGATGCACACGCTTGGCTTGACTCAACCAGACCCTAATTGGTACATGGACACCGGTGCCACTACCCACATGACATCCGACCAAGGTACTCTATCGTCTTATTCCAATTTGAGCACTAATCGTGGTATAACTATTGGTAATGACAATTCTATTCCAATTAAGGGTTATGGTCATAAAACTTTGTCCCCTCCTCATCCACCACTTGTCCTGAAACATACCCTTTATGCCCCAAAATTGATTAAAAGTTTGGTGTCTGTCCGAAAATTTACCAATGATAATTGGATTTCTATTAATTTTGATCCGTTTTGGTTTTCTGTGAAGGATTTCAAGATGGGGAGTCATCTCATGAGGTGTGACAGTAGGGGGGATATTTATCCAATCACACCGAGTCTCAGCATCTCGCGTCAAGCTATGCCATCCACTTTTGCAGCTCTTGCTCCTTCCTTGTGGCATGCTCGTCTAGGTCATTCGGGGTCGTCTATTTTATCTTCTTTAGATAGACATAAGTTTATTTCTTGTAAGGGTACGCGTAGTACTCCACTTTGTCAATTCTGTGCTTTGGAAAAAAATATTAAGTTACTATTTATAGCTTCGAATTCTAATACTTCAATGTCATTTGATATTATTCATAGTGATTTATGGACATCTCCGGTTCTCAGTTCTATGTGTCATTGTTATTATGTTTTATTCTTAGATGACTATTCTAAATATTTATGGACGTTTCTAATTGCGAAAAAATCTCAAGTTTTTTCCATTTTCATAAAATTTAGAGCTTTCATAATAACGCAATTCGAACAGGAAATAAAAAATATTTAATGTGGTAATGACAAAGAGTATGACAATGGGGAATTTAGGGAGTTTTGTTGTCACGCCCCGACTTTTCCTAAGTCTTTACTTAGGGCGTGATGGCACCTGGACAATTATTTTCCACCAGGAGCACCATTTAATTCTCTTTATTTAGAAATTTAAACTTATATTCAAATCTATTAATAAAAATAACAATAAAGAAATTTGTTTATGACTTTATTGAAAATATTGCAAATATTGTTTCTACATAGACATACTGACAAATAATATTCTAAGTTGGAAGGAGACCATTCCACGCATTTCGAGACGATGGACTTGGTATGACAAGATCGCTCGTGGAGCCTTTCTATCACGCTTTCTGAACATGTTAAATAAAGAGTTGAGAACCTTACCAATTCAAAGTAACACCACAATATTCCAAGTAATCACATTATAACTTAATATGCATATTTCAAAAACATATCAGGTTACATCATCTGTAAATCTGAAACAACTCCTCATAGGAAATTCTCGGTTTACCTAACACTTCATTTTATCTCGTATTATACGTTAAGACTTTCCCTGCATTTCCACATGTTTATTACATTTATATATTTGTGACGCGTATTCTCTTTTCATATTTATATATAGGTGAACACGTATTCATCTTTCATATTTGTTCCGATCCATTATATTTACGTATTTGTGAACACGTATTCACTTTACGTCCATTATGTTTACGTATTTGTGAATGTGTATTCACTTTACGTTTTGTTCCATTATATTTACGTATTTGTGAACATATATTCACGATCCATTATGTTTACGTATTTGTGAATTCACTTTACGTTTTGTTATCCATTATATTTACGTATTTGTGAACATATATTCACTTTACGTTTTGTTGCGGCGTGCAACCCGATCCATTATGTTTACGTATTTGTGAACGCGTATTCACTTTACGGATCCATTATATATTTATATATTTATGTGAACACGTATTCACTTTTCATATTTTTGAAGATCAAATAAATACTATTCTCTTTTCTAACATTCTGTCATTCATACTTGTAACGATTATAACTTTTTAACCATAACTCCAACTAAGGTGTTTCTCAGCGGAAACTAAGGTAAGGCGGGATCTTTCACAAATTTCATTTAAAACTACTTTGGGTAACTAACACAAATTTATCCTCAAAACAGCCACATGAAATTTGTTTCGCAGAATTTTTATTAAACAGCACCCAATCTTATAATAGTCATAACTCCTAATCAGAAACCCGTTCAATCCCCATAAATTCTCAAAACGACGAGAACAGAGAGCTACACGTCTCCATGTGAACCATTCTTTCCTATTCTGTACCATTTGGTACAGTTTTCACTTATTCGCTGCCCTTCCTGGATATCGATAGATCCGAGGCAGAAACTTTAAACAGCGATAACTCTCAAAGGTCTCAAAATGTCCACAACAAAGAGATATAGAACTTTCATTTAGCAACAATTTTCATATTCCCCACAGATTAGTACAGTTTTACGTTTCAACGTCCTGCCCTTCTGGATTCAGGCAGCAACTTCAAACTACAATAACTCTCAACTCGTAAGTCCGTTTTAATAAATCTTTATATATATCTGTCCGTAACAGAGATTTACAACCA
The DNA here is from genome assembly GCA_029844215.1 of Przewalskia tangutica. NCBI lineage: Eukaryota > Viridiplantae > Streptophyta > Magnoliopsida > Solanales > Solanaceae > Przewalskia > Przewalskia tangutica. The sequence continues at coordinate 35,672,296 of CM056731.1, read as the reverse complement.
TGTAAATTTTCATATAATTATAATAAGTAAAACTCAATAAAAACAGTCCGTAATTATGTCTTTCCGAATTTCGACCAAATCTAAGGCAGGAACTTTGAACTATGATAACTTTCAAACCGTACGTCCATTTTACCTCATTTTTGGTTCTATATGATAATATTAGAGAGGTGTACAATTATTCCAAATTTCATCAAATTCTAACAATTATAACTCAGTGAGAACAGTTCGTAAAGTTCATGACGCAACTAGTTATCTAAACAATCAAAAGTTCAATATTTCTTTTCAATACTCAATTCTTATTCTAACATGTATTGAACTTAAAATAAAGGATGTTACCAAGAATTTCTGAGTGAGAAAACTCACCTTGTAAGCGTGAAAAGGATTGTTGTTCTGTTTTACAAGTGATCCTTGCTAGTATTCCTATTTTTGTTCTCCTTCCTCTCTTGATGTTTTGATTTTCCTCTTCTTGTTCACTTGTTTTTTTCTGATTTTGTATTCTTTGTGCTAGTCCTTTGTTTGTGCCAAGTATAATGTATAAGTAAGGGTGTTTGTATAACTTATGGGACAAAGAAATGTGTATGCAGATTTTTTTAATGTCTTTAAGGCTTGAATTATATATTTTGTCAACTAATAGACTTCTAACATGTCATGTAGTCCTTATAAAAGGTTATGAATTATATATTTTGCCAACTAATAGATTTCTAACATGATAAAAGGTTATGAATTATATATTTTGCCAACTAATAGATTTCTAACATGCCATGTAGTCCTTATAAAAGATTATGAAATATATTTTTATTAAACCAACCAACAACTATATATTATTATTTTTTTACATTCTTTCCTCAACATAATCACATAGGCATAATAATGTTTATTGTTATTGTAACACTAATCTAACATGCCATGTAGTCCTTATAAAAGATTATGAAATATATATTTTTATTAAACCAACCAACAACTATATATTTTTTTCGGACTTTACATTCTTTCCTCCCTCGAATGTGATCGTAACATAATCACATGGACACAATAATAACATAATCACATGGACACAATAATAACATAATCACATAGACACAATAATGTTTATTGTTATTGTCACAAATTAATGGAATAAGGTTATATATTTTTTACCTTAGTCAAATAGGAATGGATATTTGACTTTCATCGCCTCTTGAGTGATTCTTCCTAAGCAATATCTTTATTTCTAAGGCGTTGGACCTTTCTATCAAGTATTTCTTTACCTCAGGAGCAATAACTGCCACTTATCTTAGAAGGGTTTCGTCGTGCTCCCTGGTCGTCAAATCCCAAGGTTTTCTGTTGGGATCTTTCTCAAATTCGAAGAAATATACCTATTTTTTATTAACCAAATGGGCTTGCCCCCACATCGATCTCTTGCGAGTCTCGGCACCACCGCCTTACAACTCTAACCATCTTTCTTCTTCTGAGATTTTCTCTGTTTCAGACTTGAAGCAGCACCGACCGACGCTTTTGTTGCGATTTCTTCTACTTATTAGACCATAAAAGTCGCTGGGGTATCGTTAACCCAAACATACGATCTTCGCTCATAATAACGGCCGAGTTTAAAAGGTCTTGAAATCTCTTCTCGAATATTCTCTTTTGCATCATTGGCTACGCCACCACCTTCTTCATGTTAAACTTCTCAATTAACGCCACTATGAACCTCCAGTCAAGAAATCTTATCAAGTTAGACTTGTAGTCTTTTCCTGTATAGATATGTTCCTTCTTCTGCAAAATTTGCCCCATAGTCTATCTCGCACCTCCTACCTTTTGTAGTACGAGAACCAAGTCTTTGACAATTATTTTCCACCGGAGCATTTAATTCTCTTTATTTAGAAATTTAAACTTATATTCAAATACGGAGCTATTAATAAAAATAACAATAAAGAAATTTGTTTATGACTTTATTGAAAATATAACGCGAGCCCATACTGCAAATATTGTTTCTACATAGACATACCGACAATATTATTCTAAGTTGGAAGGGGAGATTCCACACACACTTCCGCGAGGCCGACGAACCATTCAATCGACGTATTGACCTAGCAAGCCCAATGGACTTGGTATGACAAGAGGTCATGGGGCGATGCTAGCCTTGGCGTGAGCTCTTCCTCTATCACGCTTTCGTGTTAAATAAAACATATCGTTACAACATCTTTAAATACGCATGCAACAACTCCTCATAGAAATTCTGTCTCGCTTAACTAACAGTTAAGACTTTCCTGCATTTCCACATGTTTATTACATTTATATATTTGATTCACTTTTCATATTTATATATAGGTGAACACGTATTCATCTTTCATATTTCATTATGTTTACATATTTGTGAATGTGTATTCACTCCATTATATTTACGTATTTGTGAACATATATTCACTTTACGTTTTGTTGCGGCGTGCAGCGATCCATTATGTTTGTTGCGTGCAACCGATCCATTATATTTACGTATTTGTGAACATATATTCACTTTACGCTTTGTTGCGGTGCCGATCCATTATGTTTACGTATTTGTGAACGTATTCACTTTACGTTTTGTTGCGGCGTGCAAGATCCATTATATATTTATATATTTAAGATCAAATAAATACTATTCTCTTTTCTAACCATTCATAATTATAACTTTTAACCATAACTCCAACTAAGGTGTTTCTGGATCTTTCACTGTACCAAATTTCATTTAAAACTACTTTGGGTAACTAACACAAATTTATCCTCAAATTTGTTTAATTTTTATTCAATCTTATAATATTCATAACTCCTAATATGTAAACCCGTTCAATCCCCATAAATTCTCAAAACGACGAGAACAGAGAGCTACACGTCTCCATGTGAACCATTCTTTCCTATTCTGTACCATTTGGTATAGTTTTACACTTTTATTCGCTGCCCTTCCTGGATATCGATAGATCCGAGGCAGAAACTTTAAACAGCGATAAATATCAATCGTCTCAAAATGTCCACAACAAAGAGATATAGAACTTTCATTTAGCAACAATTTTCATATTCCCCACAGATTAGTACAGTTTTACGTTTCAACGTCCTGCCCTTCTGGATTCCGACGAATCTGAGGCAGCAACTTCAAACTACAATAACTCTCAACTCGTAAGTCCGTTTTAATAAATCTTTATATATATCTGTCCGTAACAGAGATTTACAACCATGTAAATTTTCATATAATTCTAATAAGTAAAACTCAATAAAAACAGTCCGTAATTATGTCTTTCCGAATTTCGACCAAATCTAAGGCAGGAACTTTGAACTATGATAACTTTCAAACCTTTACCTCATTTTTGGTTCTATATGATCATATTAGAGAGGTGTACAATTATTCCGAATTTCATTAAATTCTAACAATTATAACTTAGTGAGAACAGTTAAGTTCATGACGCAACTAGTTATCTAAACAATCAAAAGATCAATATTTCTATACAATACTCAATTCTTATTCTAACATGTATTGAACTTAAAATAAAGGATGTTCTATTTTTGTTCTCCTTCCTCTCTTGATGTTTTTGATTTTTCCTCTTCTTGTTCACTTGTTTTTTTACGATTTTGTATTCTTTGTGCTAGTCCTTTGTTTGTGCCAAGTATAATGTATGGTGTTTGTATAACTTTTTAATGTGGTTAATTCTTGAAGTCTTTAAGGCTTGAATTATATATTTTGTCAACTAATAGACTTCTAACATGTCATGTAGTCCTTATAAAAAGGTTATGAATTATATATTTTGTCAACTAATAGATTTCTAACATGCCATGTAGTCCTTATAAAAAGGTTATGAATTATATATTTTGCCAACTAATAGATTTCTAACATAAAGATTATGAAATATATTTTTTATTAAACCAACCAACAACTATATATTATTATTTTTGACTTTACATTCTTTATAACATAATCACATAGGCATAATAATGTTTATTGTTATTGTAACACTAATCTAACATGCCATGTAGTCCTTATAAAAAGATTATGAAATATATATTTTTATTAAACCAACCAACAACTATATATTTTTTTTTTCGGACTTTACATTTGTGCTCAAAATGAGATAAATTTTCGTTTTTCTTGTCCTCATACGTCTTCACAAAATGGAAAAGCTGAGCGAAAAATTCATACCATTAATAATATTATTCGCACTTTATTGGTTCATTCTTCCGTTCCTCCAGTATTTTGGCATCATGCACTACAAATGGCTACCGATCTACTAAATATTCTTCCCTCTAAAGGTTTGACATATTCATCCTATCTCAAAGTGTTATACAGTAAGACTCCGTCATATTCTCATCTTAGGGTCTTCGGATGCTTATGTTATTAATTGTTTCCATCCACTATGATCAACAAACTTCAGACACATTCTACTACTTGTGTGTTTTTGGGTTTTCTGTCAATCACCGTGGTTATATGCTTTGATTTGTCCTCTAAATGAATCATCATTAGTCGTTATGTTCTCTTTGATGAATCCTAATTTTCCTTTTCTAAAGTAGAAAAACCCGTGCCTAGTTCTTATGATTTTTTGGATGAGGATGTCTCCCTCTATGTTCTCCGTCATTTTTCAGATTCTTCAGAAACAATGACGTCAGCACCGCGGTGCCTGCCAGCCAGTGGGTAAACAGTTTCAATGCCGTCATTAGCGCTGCGACCCTCTAGGGAAGCGCCGCGACGCTAAAACTTCAGAGAGCTCTGCAGTTCTTCCAGCGTCGCGGCTCTTCCGACGGAAATTTCTCAAAATTCCCCCAATCCAACCAGAGTCATGGTCCAGTCGCAGTCAACGGGGTATTTTTAAATCAAAAAGACATTTTAATTTTAATTCTAATGTTCTTAAATCCCCCTTACCCCGTAATCTTGTGTATGCCTTAAATGACCATAATTGGAAAATTGCCAGGACTGAGGAATATAATGCTCTTATTGTTAATAAGACATGAGAGTTGGTACCCCGTCCATCTGGTGTTAATATTATTCGGTCTATGTAGATTTTTGTTCATAAGGAAAATTCTGATGGTTCATTTGCAAGGCATAATGCTAGACTTGTAGGTGATGGTAAGACTCAACAGGTTGGTGTGGATTGTGGTGAGACATTTAGCCCGGTGGTCAAGTCGGCTACCATTCACACTATGCTCAGCTTGGTTCTTTCAAAATCATGGTCCATTCATCAACTAGATGTGAAAAATATTTTCCTACATTGTGATCTTCAGGAGACAGTGTATATACATCAGTCTTTGGGGTTTAGAGATACTAGATATCCTAATCATGTCTGTCTATTGAAGAATTCCTTGTATGGGCTTAAGCAGTCTACACGGGCTTGGTATAAGAGGTTTGCTGATTTTGTTTCGACTATGGGAGGTCTGATAATTCACTATTCATATATCATCGAGGATCTTCCATGGCTATATACTATTATATGTTGATGATATTATCTTGGCTGCCTCTTCTGATTCTTTGCGCAAGTCTATTATGGCAACGCTCAGTTTTGAGTTTGCCATGAAGGACTTGGGCCCATTGAGTTACTTTTTGGGGATTGTTGTCACTTGTCATGCATGTGGATTGTTCTTGTCACAGAGAAAGTATGCAGCATAGATCATTGAGAGGGCTGGGATGTTATCCTTTAAGTACACTTCTACTCCAGTTGATACTAAACCCAAGTTGAGTCTTTGTTGGCTCTCCTATGAGGATCGACCATTATCATAGTCTTGCGAGCCGCCCGATGGCGACGTTCACGCGGCCTGATATGACATATGCCGTATAACAGGTGTGTTTGTTTATGCATGATCCTAGAGTTGAACATATGAATGCGCTCAAACGCATTCTTAAGTACATTCAGGGAACACTTGAGTATGGTTTGCATTTGTATCCTTCGTCGACATCTACACTAGTCTCCTATACATATGTTTATTGGGGTGGTTGTCTTGACACCAGACGGTCTAACTCTGGCTATTGCATGTTTTTAGGTAATAACTTGGTCTCATGGTCTGTCAAGCGTCAATCTATGCTTTCACGTTCAAGTGCAGAAACCGAGTATCGAAGGGTAGCCAATGTGGTTTCTGAGTCATGTTGGTTACGAAATCTACTATTAGAGCTTCATTGTCATATTGAGAAGGCTACCGTGGTTTATTGTGATAATATAAGTGTCATCTATCTTTCTGGTAATCCAGTTCAGCACCAGCGCACTAAACACATAGAGATGGATATTCACTTTGTTCGAGAGAAAGTAGCTAAAGGACAAGTATGCGTCTGTCATGTCTCTTCAAGATATCAAATTGCAGACATATTTACAATAGGTCTTCCCTCGGTCCTTTTTGAAGATTTTAGAGACAGTCTCAGCGTACGAAAAACGTCCGCTATGACTGAGGGTGTGTGTTAAACAGTGAATGTGGGTCACGTGTGGGCCCTTGCCCTTCCTTGTATATTTGGTAAATATTAGACTTAGAATTGTACCTTAATTAGTAGTGTAATATTACTATAATTGTAAAGTTAGTATTCTTATAGAATAGAGATTTCTAAGTAAAATAGGATAAGAATCTTCCTTGTAACTTGTATATATATGTCTTTCATTAATAAAAATAATCAAGGGAATTATTTCTTTCACTCTCTTAATATCATGTGATTATTGTTAGTAGTTGAATTGCACTGCATCATTAATATGATTGATCATTGATACTTTTCTCAACTCATCTCTTATTCTCCTATTTTCGACTAAAAAATCTCTTGGTCTCCTATCCGTTTGGTCATTTACTATATACACTAGTATAGTTTTGAGTGAATATTGTAATATTTTATATTTTCTTAAATATAAGATAAGTATTACACTATGATAAAAACATTTTCCAACGTATTAATATTTTAGATGAATATCAACAAAGTAATTTATATTTAAGTTTTTGTAGTATCTTTAAAATAGTTGAAAATATTAATAGAGTAAAATTATTGTTCTCAAAATATAACTAAATTAATTTTAAGTAATGATATATGTAGGAGAACCTGTAATTTACAAATATTAGCTAAACGATTTTAATATTACACACTCAAAATTTAAATGTTCATAATACTAAATAAAGAATATTTTATATTATCAATTAAAAATTCAAAATAAAAATAAGAATCAATTTTAATGCTTTCACTTGTGTTTGAGCTCGTGCACATCCCGAGAATTTTTAACTAGTATTAGATAGTATTACTGCTGTTAATAAGAGGCTAGAAGCAGACGGTTGTTAACCAACATGACTGCTTCAGCTCTCAAGTATAATTTAGATTTAATTTTTATTTTTATGTTTCAAAAGTGTTGTATTTGACTACTTTTGTACTTGTATCTTTCTTTTATTGAATAAAAATAATTATGATATTGTGGATCTCTCTTAATAGCCCGACATAAAGGTACTATATTTTTTGGCTTTCTTAATGCCACATGCTTATAGTTACTAATTTTATGTCACTGCATCATTGATATGATTGAACATCTATACTTTTCTCATATTTATCTCTTATTGTCCTATAGTTAAGTTATTTACTCTATACAAGTATAGTTTTGAGTTATTTATATTTAAGTTTTTGTAATATCTTAAACAATAGTGGAAAATACTTTTATTATGGTTCTCAAAAGATTAGTAAATTAATTTTAAGTAATTGTATATTTTGGAGAACCTATAATTTACCTATTAGCTAAATGATTTAAATATTACACGCTAAAAACTTCAAACAGTCATAACTTTCAAAATATAGTCGAATCTATCTTCGTAAGATATCAAACTGACAGAAACAGAGTAATATACAACTTTCATTCAGCCCATATTTTCGTATTCCTTACGGATTTGTACAGTTTTCACCTTTTATATGTTGTGTCGCCTGAGTTTCGGTAAAACGAGGCAGAAACTTTAAACAATCATAACTTTCAAACTATAAGTCGGATATATTTCCGTAAGATATCAAACTGACGGGAACAGAATAATATACAACCTTCGTTTAGCCCATACTTTTATATTCTTTATGGGTTTATACAATTTCCACGTTTAATGTGCTGTAGTGATCATTATGCCATGTTACATCCCTCAAGTTTTTCTATTCAAGTGGATTGTGGAATTTCCGTGTAATGACCTCTTTGAAACCTGATTTCATTCCATAACATGTTATTATAAGGATCACGAATAGATTAACTCAACCATGTAATATAGAATCTAACATGAACCTGATTGCTAGGGTTTTCTTTTTTCCTTTCCTCTTTCCGTCTTTCTCTCTTCTTCTCCTGCGTCTGGTTGTTGCTGCGTACGTTCCCTTCTCCCTCTCCTTTCTTTTCTTTCTTCCTCTAGGATTTTCTTGCTGCTTCGTCGTTCCCCTTTCTCCCTCCCCTTTCTTTTCTACTAGGGTTTTGTGTTCTTGAAGATGGAATGTGAGAAAGAGTGGGACGGTTAATAGGTTAAAAGAAAATCTGAAAATTAAAGTTGCACATAAGCCCTAATTTTCCTCTTAATTTAATCTCCCAAAAATTTATTAAAACTTTGATCCCAAGTCCTTCAATTAATAAATTTTAAACCCACTTCTTTTAAATCTTAACTCCCGCTTCCATTAATTCCCGAGAATTTCATAAAGTCTCGTATTCTCAATGTTATAATTCTTTTTCGTAGTTTTAAAGTGCTAAACGACCAGACGGGTCGTTACATTAATACTAATCAAACAATCGCTCTTCCTCGAGCGACAAGGTAGGGGTGGAGGAAAAGAAAAAAAATACCTGAACTGTCGATTTCAAAATCACTTTTTTCATCATCCACCAAAAACACTCAAATCCACTCATGGGAAGGGTAAAAATATCATAAATTTTGTAAAACATCTAAGCCAATCATGGAGGTAGTACTAAACCACAAACTTGAATATCTGAATATTTTCCTTGCCGCACTCGAACCTTAAAACTGGGCACTCCTCTAAGTCTAATGCATCGCTTATACAATATCAACACTTCTTCTCCAATTTAGGTGCAACAACTGATAACTCTTTGAGTAACTAAATTCAAACTACTCATCCCTCGCTATAGTTAATTCTATTAGTCGGTCACTGATTATCCAGAATCCTATGGCGTAGTCAAACTTACCATTCAATCCATGTTCCTTTAGTATCCACTTCATACACAGAGCAGTATCACAAAATTAACATGCTCATAGTTTAAAATGACTCTTTCTAATAACCATACCCAAGATATCAGTGAACCTGCAAAAATGATCTTTACTAGTAGACTACACCCCACTATGTCCACAAGATTCAATCATCCATAGTAAGTTTTTACCATATGAGCACATCCACCCCTGGTGTACCATAGAACCACGGGGGAGATACCAATCTGAATAATCTTGCACGAAAAGAATGAACCAGATACCAATCGGACTGAGCTAGCACGAAAGGAGAAAATAAATGGAATGTTTCCTAAATGTCCTATAGCCTCTCGAGGATGGGTACGGACGTCTACGTACCAATCCGCAAGACTCTACTAGACATTGCTTTTGTACTCATTAGACCGATTAACCTCATTAGACCGATTAACCTAGAAGTTCTGATACCAACTTTGTCACGACCCAAATCCCGAGTCGTGATGGCACCTACACTATCCCCCTAAGTAGGCGAACCATACTATCAATAACAGATTAAATAGCGAAAAAAATAAACGAAAAAGAAGTTATCAAGTCTAAAAATATGAAATTCTCCAAAATTTGGTCAAACGGGTACAAGAGCACTAACAAGTCTGAAAGAATGCCCGAAGGCTCCATATTGTCTATCAATAACCAAATAAAAATGGAATTAACTAAGAAGCCCTTCAGGAGCCACAGACGACCAAGTAGCTCACACTGAATGACTAGGAGATGTCCACCTCGCAAATCAGCCACGGGCCGTAGAACTGGAACCTGGATCGTACTCTGCACTCAGCAAAAGTGCAGCAAGAGTAATATCAGTACAAAACTAGTACCTGTAAGCATCATAGACTGACAGTGATTAGATAACGCATGAAGAAGTTGAAACCAACAAGTAACACATAGAGCAATCAGGCATGGTCACGTATCATATACAAGTAAAGCGTAAAGAAATCATGAAATCAACCAAGACATATCTAATTCACCAAATGGTCAGTCAAAATATGAGTGGATGAATGCAATGCAATGCCACCTCTCTCACTCTCAACCTCCGTCAGAAACATCGGAGACTATCACTCCAGCTCTCCAGCAGAAACCTTGGAGGCTATCACTCCCGCTCTCCAGCAGAAACATCGGAGGCTATCACTCCCGCTCTCCAGCAGAAATCTCGGAGGCTATCACTCCCGCTCTCTGGCAGAAACCTCGGAGGCTATCACTTCCGTTCTCGGGCATAAACTTCGGAGGCTATCAATCACGCTCAATCTCCGGCAGAAACCTCGGAGACGATCAATCACTCTCAGTCTCTCACCTCACCATCATCACAAAATGATATGGAAAGTATGTCAGGCATGATATCAAGTCTCAACACGTGTCACCAATATACAATCAACAAGTACAAGTCAAATCATGTGATAATCACATAAAATAACACATATGGCGACAAGCCCACATAACATCTAACGGAACCAATGTAATTGTAATTCATCTCCACTTCCTGCCCGAAGACCTATCATGCTATCCCCGTCACTTCCTACGACTACATACGATTCTCTAATCAGAGTCTAACTAAAGTAAAACATAACCTACCTCAATGCCGAGCGGGTGCCGCGAATAATCAAATCAAAGCCTTCCCCTTGCGTAGAGCCTCTGAATGATTAAAATCTAGAAAACATGCGAACTACGTTATAATACGAATCTAAGGACACCCATATTGCTATGTTTATATTGACAATATTTCTACCATTTCAATTGTATGACTACACCCCTACACATATAAAGATATTAGCATAACTTCGTGAATTTTCAAATAACACTCCTTTCTTTCAACTTTCTTGTATCTCCCGCTTATAAAGGATATAACATTAAATTCGTAACTTCAAATCAGGTGTTTATTGTACCACATCGAAGGCAACACTAGGATATATTATTTTAACGGATCCCATATGACATTACTTAGTGTAGTTGGTGAAAATTTACGAAAGAAACAACCCTATAAAATCTGTGTCACCAGAATTTTTGTAAAATAAGGCAGAAACTTCAAACAGTCATAACTTTAAAAAAAAATCGAATTTATCTTCGTAAGATATCAAACTGACGGGAAAAGAGTAATATACAACTTTATTTCAGACCATATATTCATATTCCTTACTGATTTGTACAGTTTTCACGTTTTATATGTTGTGTCGACTGGGTTTCGGTAAAACGAGGCATAAACTTTAAACAGTCATAACTTTCAAACCATAAGTCGGTTTTATCTCTGTAAGATATCAAACTGACGGAAACAGAGTAATATACAACCTTTGTTCAGATCATACTTTTATATTATTTACGGATTTATACAGTTTTCACATTTAATATGCTGCAGTAATCATTATGCCATGTTACATCCCTCAAGTTTCTCTATTCAAGTGGATTGTGGAATTTTTGTGTAATGACCTATTTGAAATCTGATTTCATTCCATAACACATTATTATAAGGATCACGAATAGATTAACTCAATCATGTAATATAGAATCTAACCTGAACCTGATTGCTAGAGTTTTCTTTTTTCCTTTCTTCTTTCCTTCTTTCTCACTTCTTCTCCTGCGTCTGGTTGCTGCTGCGTACGTTCCCTTCTCCCTCTCCTTTATTTTCTTTCTTCCTCTAGGGTTTTCTTACTGCTTTGTCGTACCCCTTTCTCCCTCCCCTTTCTTTTCTACTAGGGTTTTGTGTTCTTGAAGATGGAATGTGAGAAAGAGTGGGAAGGTTAATAGGTTAAAAGAAAATCTGAAAATTAAAGTTGCACATAAGCCCCTAATTTTCCTCTTAATTTAATCTCCCAAAAACTTATTAAAACTTTGATCTCAAGTCCTTCAATTAATAAATCTTAAACCCACTTCTTTTAAATCTTAACTCCCGCTTTCATTAACTCCCGAGAATTTCATAAAGCCTCGTATTCTTAATGTTATAATTCTTTTTCGTAGTTTTAAAGTGCTAAACGACCAGACGGGTCGTTACATTAATACCAATCAAACAATCGCTCGTCCTCGAGCGACAAGGTAAGGGTGAAGGAAAAGAAAACAAATACTTGAACTGTCGTATTATTCAAAATCACTTTTTTTCATCATCCACCAAAATCACTCCACTCATGGGAAGGATAAAAATATCATAAATTTTGTAAAATATCTAAGCCAATCATGGAGGTAGTACTAAACCACAACCTTGAATATTTGAATATTTTCCTTGCCGCACTCGAACCTTAAAACTGGGCACTCCTCTAAGTCTAATGCATCGCTTATACAATATCAACACTTCTTCTCCAATTTAGGTGCAACAACTGATAACTCTTTGAGTAACTAAATTCAAACTAATCATCCCTCGCTATAGTCAATTCTATTAGTCGGTCACTGATTCCCCAGAATCCTATAGCGTAGTCAAACTTACCATTCAATTCATGTTCCTTAAGTATCCATTTCATACACAGAGTATTATCACAAAATTAACATGCTCATAGTTCAAAATGACTCTTTCTTATAACCATACCCAAGATATCAGCGAACCTGCAAAAATAATCTTTACTAGTAGACTACACCCCACTATTCCCATAAGATTCAATCATCCATAGTAAGTTTTTACCAGATGAGCACATCCACCCCTGGTGTACCATAGAACCACGGGGGAGATACCAATCTGAATAATCTTGCACGAAAAGAATGAACCAGATATCAATCAGACTGAACTAGCACGAAAGGAGAAAAGAAGTGGAATGTTTCCTAAATGTCCTATAGCCTCTCGAGGATGGGTACAGACGTCTACGTACCAATCTGCAAGACTCTACTAGACATTGCTCTTGTACTTATTAGATCGATTAACTTAGAAGCTCTGATACCAACTTTGTCACGACACAAATCATGAGTCCTGATGGCACCTACACTATCTCCCCGAGTAGGCGAACCATACTCTCAATAACAGATTAAATAGCGAAAAAAATAAACGCAAAAGAAGTTATCAAGTCTAAAAATATGAAATTCCCCAAAATTTGATCAAACGGGTACACGAGCACTAAAAAGTCTGAAAAATAGAAGTCTGAAAGAATGCCCGAAGGCTAGATAATGTCTGTCAATAACCAAAGAAAAATGGAATTAACTAAGAAGCCCTTCAGGGGCCACAGACGACCAAGTAGCTCACCCTGAATGACTAGGAGATGTCCACCTCGCAAATCAGCCACGGAGTGTAGAACTGGAACCTGGATTGTACTCTGCACTCAGCAAAAGTGCAGCAAAAGTGATATCAGTACAACACTAGTACCGGTAAGCATATAGGCCGTTACACCCTCTTAATAAGCCACTCATAAAACTTCTAACTTTTTGCTCTATTAATATCTTGTGATTATTGTTACTAGTTGCATGCCACTGCATCATTAATATGATTGGTCATCTACACTTTTCTCAACTCATCTCTTATTCTCCTATCTTCGACTAAAAAATCTCTTGGTCTACTATCCGTTTAGTCATTTACCACTAGTATAGTTTTGAGTGAATATTGTAATATTTTATATTTTCTTAAACATAAGATAAGTATTACACTATGATAAAAATATTTTCGAACGTATTAATATTCTAGATGAAAATCAACAAAGTAATTTATATTTAAGTTTTTGTAGTATCTTTAAAATAATTTAAAATATTAATAGAGTAAAACTATTGTTCTCAAAATATAACTAAATTAATTTAAAGTAATGGTATATGTAGGAGAACCTGTAATTTACAAATATTAGCTAAACGATTTTAATATTACACACTCAATATCAGGCACTATGAGCCTATTTCAAGATCAACAGAATCAAATCACCAACTCTAGGAACGCAAATGCGTCCCTTAATCCTCAAAACACCCTCATCGTCAAGAATAGCCTCTTTGGCTTCTCCACTTAGAACTTTATCCCGAATCTTTCACAATTTTGCATCCTCAAACTGCTGGGGCCTAATCCGCTCTAAAAGAGACGACCTCGCCTCCATGCAAGCTAGAACCTTACCAGGTTCTGAAATATCGAGCCTCACCATACTATTAGCCAACCCTTGAACCTCCATAGCTAAAGGACGCTCTCCCGCAATCAAACGCGTCAAGCTGCCCATGCTTACTGCCTTTCGGCTCAATGCATCAGCAACCACATTAGATTTTCTCGGATGATAAAGGATAGTAATATCATAATCCTTGAGCAACTCCATCCATCTACGCTGCCTCGAGTTCAAATCTCTCTGACTAAACACATGCTGAAGGCTACGATAATCTGTGAAGACCTCACAATGAACTCCATACAAGTAATGCCTCCAAATCTTTAAAGCAAAGACTACTGCAGCCAACTCTAAGTCATGAGTGGGGTAGTTCCTCTCGTGAACCTTCAACTGGCTCGAAGCATACGCGATCATCTTGCCCTCTTACATCAAGACACATCCCAAGCCAATGCGTGAAGCATCACAATAAACAGTAAAGTTCTTCCCCTCCACTGGTAAAGCCAAAATCGGGGTTGAAGTCAATAAATCCTTAAGCTTCTGGAAGTTCTCCTCACACTCATCGGACCACTGGAAGGGCACATCCTTTTGAGTCAACCTAGTCAAATGGAAAGCAATAGATGAAAATCCCTTCACAAATCGGCGATAATAACTCGCAAGGCCTACGAAGCTCCGAATCTCAGTCACCGAAGTAGGCCTGGCCCAATATCTAACCGCCTAGTTCTTTTTGGGATCAACCATAATCCCATCTTTGGACACAACATGTCCTAAAAATGCTACAGAACTGAGCCAGAACTCACACTTGGAAAACTTGACATACAATTTCTTCTTCTTCAACAGACCAAGCACGATCCTCAGATGCCTCTCATGATCTTCCTTACTCCGAGAGTACACCAGTATGTCATCAATAAACACTATCACAAATGAATCCAAGTAAGGCTTGAAGATTCTATTCATCAAATCCATGAAGGCTACAGGGGAATTAGTAAGTCCGAAGGACATCACCAAGAACTCATAATGACCATAACGGGTCCTGAAAGCGGTCTTCGGAACATCCTCCGCTCGAATCTTCAACTGATGATAGCCTGACCTCAAATCAATCTTAGAAAAGATCAACGCACCCTATAGCTGATCAACTAAGTCATCAATGCGGGGTATTAGATACTTATTTCTGATTGTAACATTGTTTAATTTCCGATAATCGATATACATTCGCATGGTACCATCTTTCTTTTTCACGAACAGAACTGGAGCACCCTAAGGAGAAATATTGGGTCTAATAAATCCTTTGCTTAACAAGTCTTGCAACTGCTCCTCCAATTTCCTCAACTCTGCCAGAGCCATCCTATAGGGTGGAATAGAAATAGGTCGGGTGCCTGGCTCCAAGTCAATGCAAAAGTCAATATCTCGATCCGGTGGCATACCAGGAAAATCTGTAAAGAAAATCTCTGAAAACTCACGAACAATTGGCACTGACTCTACGGAAGGAGTATCCACACTAGTATCCCGAATATGCACCAAATATGTTAAACATCCCTTATCCACCAACATCTTCGTCCGAAGAGCTGATATGATCTTCTTAGGTGCTGGACTAGGAGTACCCTTCCACTCTAACCGTGGAATACCTGGCATGGCCAACGTGAATGTCTTGGCATGACAGCCTAAAATAGCATGATAAGGAGATAATCAGTCCATGCCCAAAATATTATCAAAGTCCACCAGATTCAAAATAACCAAGTCTACCCAAGTATCAAACCCCATAAACGTGACCACACAAGACCTATATACCCAATCTACTATCACAGAATCCCCGACATGAGTAGAGACACGAATAGATATATCAAGCATATCACAAAACATATCCAAACTTGTAGAGAAGTAGGTGGACACATAAGAGAAAGTAGAACCTGGATCAAATAAGACAGAAGTTGATCGGTGACAAATCGAAATAATACCTGTGATGACCGCATCAGAGGCCTCGGCTTCTGGTCTACGGGGAAAAGCATAGAAATGGGCATGTCCACCCTCAGACTGTGTGCCTCCACGACCACCACGAACTGACTGAGATCCTTCTCTCACTGAATGAGCGTTGCCCCTACCTAACTGATGACCACCTCTACTAGGTTGATGGCCACCCCTGCCCGACTGTGAACCCCATCTACTAGGATGTCCTCCTCCTCTAGCTGGCAGTGTTGGAGGCCTAAATGTCTGAACTCTGGAACCCATCATGTATCTAGAACACTCCCTCACAAAATGCCCTATCTCACCGTACTCAAAACATGTTCCTTTAGCCATAGGCTGCTGAACTGTCATAGAAGAACCAGAATACCCTCCACGGTCTGAAGGTTTAGAGTAAGACACTCGGGAAGTAGTGTCATCGCATAACGGGACAACGTGAGAAATCTGGTCTCATACTCTGCAACCGACCTACCCCGCTACTCCAATGTCGAAAATTCATCCTTCATGTTGTCTCTCAGAGTACGAGGGACATACTTCTCCAGGAATACCTAGTAGAACTGGGTCCAGGTCAAAGGAGGCGATCCGACTGGTCGACACTCTATGTACGATCTCCACCACTGCTTGGCATCCCCAACTAACTGGAAAGAAACATAATCGACCCCGTGAGACTCCACTATACCCAGTTTATGAATCATCTCATGGCATCTAACAATAAACTCATACGCATCCTCCCCGGGAGTACCATAGAACCAAGGAGGAGACATTTTGATAAACCCCTCGAACAACTTTCGCTCCTCAGTGGTCAACACTGGCCCATCCACAAGCCTTAGAGCAAAATCAGGCGCTGGAGTAGCATCAATACGGGGCGCCACTGCTGCCACCGGCAATACCCTCGATGTTCGAAATCCTTGAGCAACTACAGCATCGGGAGTCTGACCTCCCACTCTAGTTTGTGAGCCATCTGGAGCAACTGGAAGCATGCCCGCCTGAGCCAAACTGTCGAAGTACCCCAACACCCGAAACACAGCCTCCTGAAAATCCGGAGTAGCAGCGACCCCAGGCTGTGCCTCAGCATCCCTAATCTCCTCCTCCGGAATGTCGTCAAGCTCCGGAGTCAACTCTCTGTCAGGGTCCTGAGCAGGTGCTGGTGCTTGGTCCCTATCCGGTATAGCTGCACGGCCTATGCCCCTGCCACGTCCCCTGCCTCGCCCACGAACAGCTGCTCTGGCAACGGGTATGGATGCCGGTGCGGGTGCAGTCGACCTCCGGCCTCGATGGCGATGCATTATATCCCGTATATCGGTATGCGTAAGGCGTGCGTCTAAAGTTTAGCCTTAGTTAGGCATTATGGACGAAAATTAGTACACAACTCACTAAAAGAATCGTTTTCCGACGAAACGTTTTACAAAACTTGCGAAGGGAAAATTACGGCTATGTCATTTCTAATTTTTGCGGATTTTTCCGAGAGACGAAACATTTTGGACCAACGAGAGGGCGACACTTGTCACCCTCTAATTGGAGGATGTTTGGGCGGTAAAGGGGACGAAAGTGTGGCTTGTTTTGTCAATGAGTTGGTAGGATATTTTGTGTAGTAGATGGATAAGGACACTTGCCTAAATCCTCACCCTACACTTGCATAGCACTTGGCTTCATCTTGGCCATTGGTTGGCCTATAAATACCCCTCTAACTTGAAGGTTTTCTTCATCCACAAATCCATTCTCCAAGTCTTGAAAATCCTTCCCCCTCTCTTGTTGTGTTTCGTCCAACACTCCCCCTCCCCCTTGAGAATGCCTTGGCCGAAACATCCCCCCCCTCTAGCCTAGTAGCTCTAGCCGAACCCCCCCCCCCCCCTTGGTAGAAAGTTATCTTCCAAGTATAGTCACTATTCCAAAATACCCTAGCCCAAATCCCTTATAGTATTTTAGTAGAAGTTGTGTAGAACTTCTAAGGGTTTCTTGGAGCTATCGGAGCGTGCAAATTAGGAGCTAAACCTCGCTCAGGATCGACGTTTATACTTGGATAATTTTGGGCTTATCGAGGTAAATACTCTTGTCCTTCTATTATAATTGGATTTTACATATAAGAATAGTATAGACTTGAGTATAAGATATAGAAGGATATTAAAGAATAGAATTGAACTGAAATCACATCAGAAGAATAATAAGGAAGTATTAAACTGTACTTACATGGGAATTTGTATTCTGATGAGACTTGTATAGTTCTGGGTAGGAAGTCTTGCCCAATTTTCCGTAGAATAGAACCTCGCTTAGAATCATTTCTGAGTAGTCTAGACGTTGATAGGCGTGTCGACTATTATAGGTTGATTCTCTGCGCGCGACATATTCGACTTGGCAGGTGGATTTCGCCGAGAAGGTATGTGATTCTTCCTATACTCTTGAGCATGATATTTTAAAATATATATATAGTACGGTAGACGTACGTGTGTTAACTGAATAATAATTACGGCAATGTCTTTTGACTTAAGCCTGAATAATAATTACGGCAATGTCTTTTGACTTAAGCCTGAATAATAAGAACCTTGATGCATTTCAAAAGAATACTGAATCATTTTTTAACAGAAGAGAAATATTTGGTTTTTAAACAAAAAGCTTAAGAGTTATACTAGCTTTATGGGAAGTTAGGTATAACAACTTAAGGAAGATAAAAGGAACTGTTTACTTATTTGTTTATAAGAACCTTGTATTCTGTAGTAAGATTGTTTGATAAGTAGACATATTAGGATGCTACGTATGTTAGTGTCTTGTGATGTTGTGAAAGGGGGTCATTCTTGTTGTGCTTACGTTGTTAAACGTTAAGATCATTATACTGTTATTATATCACATACCCCCTTGACTTGTTATACCGAGGGCTTGCCACCCTTGATGCGGGTCTATACGGCTATGCGATCTATGTGACTATGCGAGTGCGGGAGTTCGATTGATCATTCGGTGTTTCATCCGTCACGGGGATGCCCTATGCGATGCAATGTGACTATGCGGTCTATGAGACTATGCGGGTGCGGGAGTCGAGGAGAATGCGGGGTTAGCTACCCCGTCGAGGAATACCTCATGCGAGTGCATGTGTGACTATATGCGGATGCGGGAAGTCGGTGACTAGCACGCATAATGATACTATGGGCGATTGGCCTTGCTTGATCATTCGCGGCCTAGGAAAGACCGTTACATTATATCTATTTTTGCTCTTGTTTATGTTGTAGCACTATGTGCGATTAAAGCTAGTTGTATTTGCAAATGGTTTTAAATACTTTGATTTTACTTGATGCTTTACAGTTTCTCATACTTAGTACTGTTATGCGACCTCGCCGAAGCTGCGTTCATGCGCGGTAAGGGCAGCAGTGCTAGATCCACATCCTTAGGATCTCTACTTTGGTGTCAGGAGCTCCATCTTCTCCGGAGGCTCTACGTTTGGGTATGATCTCCCTGTTGTTGTAGATAGTTTTGCACATTCAGGTATGGCGGGGCCTGTCCGCCATAGTTGTTTACTTCCTTAGAGTGCAGAGTCCTGTTATGCAGTTGGGATGTAGCGCGAACTTTGTTTATATATATATGCGAAAGGCACCCTTTCTCGAAGCGTGTCTCATTTACAATTGTTTCATGACTTGTGTTTTTATATTCGATTACTCGATGTATGACTACTTGGGTGCGGGTAAGGCACGATGTGAGCCGGGCGGGTCGTGACAAAAGTGGTATCGAGAACAATTAATCCTCGGAAAGTGTCTACGAACCGTGCTCTAGTAGAGTCTTGATTATCGGTGTGTTGTGCACGCACCAATAATCGAGGAGGCTATAGGATATTTAGGATTGGTTTCCATTCTTCTCACTCTGAGATCGTGCCTTAGAGGCGTGTTATAAGTTGGACCCCTCTAACGTATTCCTTTTATACGATTATGCCTCCACGTAAGGCAACCGGACCCGGAAGGGCAAGCGGCGAGAGCTGCTAGTAGACAAGAGAGTTACGAGGGCTCGAGCCCGATCTATACGAGGCAGCGAGTTCCATAGCGCGCCCGGCCCAGCGAACCAGACTGCGCCTCCAGTCCACACGACTGGAGCGGATGAGATGGTTCTGAGAGATGGCGATTATTGGCGAGATCGTGGCGAACGTGAGATAAATTTGGATCTGCGATTCAGCCGATACTGTAGTTCACGAGATCGAGCGGTTTGCGGCTACGAGATTTTACGAGTAGCCGCCGAGTTCTGGTCGAGACACGAGGATGATCGCGTGAGTTCATCCGTCGATTCTGAAGGATCATGCAGTGGTCAAAGCTTGAGACCGAGTCGTGATCTTGGTTCGCATCGGCTGCGTGATACCGCAGTCGATTGGTTTGATTCGTGGGAGTTATCCCGGGGAGAGCACGCGTCCCCAGCTACTTGGGATGAGTTCTCGGAGGCCTTTCTCACTCATTTCTTGCCTCCGCAGATAAGGAGGGCCCGGGCCGACAAGTTTTTGTTGCTGAGATAGAGAGGACGCACGGTTAGGGAGTACAACGTTGAGTTTGATTCGTTGGCTCTATATGTCCCTGCATTGGTAGCAGATATGGAGGACCGGGTGCATCGCTACGTCACCGGGCTAGATGATTATATGGTCGAGTCTTGTGCGGGTGTGGCTCTTCAGCCAGGCATGGATATTACCCGCATGCGAGCTCACTTGCACCGGATGCGAGGCGTAGAGACCGTCGGGTCGATCGATATCGGCAGCGAAGAAGGCGAGCGGCCGGATTTTTGGTAGTTCTCGGGTGGGCGACCTCGTGACGTCTAGGTTTGCACCACGGCCGGCTCGAGCACTCTACATCATTTTCGATGCGGCCCGAACATTCGAGGCGGTCGGGGCCCGGGACTTGAGCTTCGGGGTAGAGGTGCTAACCGATCGAGTGCGCTCGATGTATCCGTTGTGGTAGATTCCATTCGGGAGGCTGTAGTACTACTTGGAGCTTGCTATACTTGTGGCGGCGGTCATTATGCGAGGACTGTCAGAGCGAGCGCGCGAGAGGGTGGGTCGGCGCCGAGTGCATTCTGGGTCTTCCGCGCCGATTACTCGCCGGAGGCGAGTACTCATGGACTAGCAGTCGCAGCAGGTCGTGGCGCGGGTCCCAGTTCTAGCGGTCCTCAGAACCGCATTTATGCCTTGTCCAGCCGGCAGGACCAGGAGGCCTCACCTGATGTCGTCACAGGTACTTTATCAGTTTTCGATTATGAGGTGTATGCCTTGATAGATCCGGGTTCTACTCTGTCCTATATATCTCCCCTTGTTGCTAGTAGCATAGGAATAGAGCCTGAGTCCATAGACCCTTTCGAGGTAGCTACGCCGGTGGGTGATTCGGTAGTAGCTCGGCGGGTATTTAGGGCTTGCCCAGTGACTTTATGCAGTCTTCAGACCCTAGCCGACTTGATAGAGTTGGACATGGTGATTCGACGATCATGGGTATGAATTGGTTAGCTTCCTACTATGCCAATGTAGGCAGAGAGAGAGTGGTGCAGTTCCATTTTCTGAGGCCGGTGGTTGAGTGGGAGGAACATCAGATCGCCGGAGGTAGGTTTATTTCTTACCTTAAGGCTTGGAAGATGGTGCAGAAGGGGTATATCTACCATCTCGTTCGGGTGTTTGATACTGAGGTTGCGGTACGATTTTCGATCGATCCGAGTCGAGAGTTCCCATATGTGTTTCAGACGACCTCCGGGTATCCTCCCGAGAGGAGATAGAGTTTTGTATCGATGTCTTTGCGGACACTCGGCTATTTCCATTCCGCCATCTGAGAATGGCACCGCCGAAGTTGAGAGAGTTAAAGTACCGGTGAGAGATTTCTTTGGAGAAGAGCTTCATCCGGACCTAGTGTTTCTCCATGAGGAGCGGTATTGTTCGTGAAGATGAAGGATGGGGCAGCTGCGCGTGTGTGTTGATTCTGACGGTGAACAAGGTGACCATTAAACGAATACCCCCTTCGGGATTGATGATTTGTTCGACGGTTGCGAAGTGCGAGATGTTTCTCAAGATTGATCTGCGATCGGGCTATCATCAGTGCGAGTCGAGAGGTGGATGTCCCTAGGATCGCATTCGGACGATGCGGGCATTATGAGTTCGGTCATGTCTTTTGGGTTGACGATGCTCGTGTATTCATGGATTTGATGAGCGAGTGTTTAAGCCATTTTGGACACGTTTGTGATAGTGTTCATTGATGACATCTTGGTTTATGCTCGCTCGAGCGAGGAGCATCGCGAGCATTTGAGAATCTTTGAGAGTTCTCGGGACCAGCGATTATACGCCAAGTTTTCCAAATGTGAGTTTTGGTTAGCCGGTGGCTTTTCTTGGGCATATTGTGGGTGATGGTATTTGTCATACTTTTTGGCGGCATTTTCTTAAATAATTAACCACCAAACATGCAAAATGTTAGAAAATAAATAATAAATGCTAAAGTTTAAGAAATAAATAATAAAATGCTAAAAGGATGCTAAAATTGCAAAAGATGCTAAAGTTTAAAAGGGTGCTAAAATGCTAAAGGGTTGCTAGAATGCTAAGGGTTCGCGGAGTCGCCACCTAATTAATTGGGTGAATTAGGACACCTAAATGTTTAACTAGTTTGAAGTAAAACATTAGCTCCATTTTAATGGTGCTAAACTTAGTGAGATTACGAGTAAGGGTTCTTTATTAATCTAGAGGAAGGGTTAGGCACCTCTAAGATCCATTAACTCAAGTTATCTGCCAAACCTAGGGTAATTATTATATTTAAGAAATGCAAAATAAAGCTCTTCTTGCTTAATAAAATGTTGGGAAATGAAATAAATGCTAAAATGTTAAAATGTTTAAAGGTGCTCAAGTCTAAAAGGGCAAAAGGTGCTATATGCGAAAGAATGCTAAGAGGTGCTACAATATTAAATGTTAAAGACGCTTAACAAAAGTGCTAGCAATTTAAAAGTGCTAAGTGTAAACAAAGTAGTGCTAGGGTGCCTAAATATTAAGAGGGTGCTAAGGGATTAACTTTAAAAGTAAAGGGTGCTAAAATAAAGGGTGTTAAAAGTATTGAAAGGGCAAAAGGTGCTATATGCTAAAGTACAAAGAATGCTAGGAAGGTGCTAAAATGTTACTAAAGTTTAAAGAGGGGCTAAGAATGCAAAAAACTGTTAAGATGCTAGAAAGTGCTAAATGCTAAAGTGCTTTATAGACTAATTGTATGCTCATGCTAGCTAAATTAATCTTGCCTAGCCTGCGTACAATATTATATAAGCGATGCTTTAAGATGATTTTGAGAGTTTAGGAAGAAACCTGTTATGAATTTTAATACGCAAAATGTTGGTTTTATAATGCAAGTTAAATCATTTTGGCAAAATTAGACATGCATGACAATCTTAAAAGGCAGTAAATCAAGCGATGAATTTTAAATTACCTTCCCCACTTATATGTTTAAAGGCTAATTATTCTAGATATCCTATTAATTACAAAGTTAAATAATTAGGCGACAAATTTCAAACAAATAGTATATAGAATTGGATATGATCGCGGCTTCCAAGATGCGTGGCGGCATCGTCTTATCCTATTTTGTCTAAGGAATTTCTGAAGCGGGAATGCAAATGCGGGTGCGGGTTGCCATTTGAAATGACTTGCGATGAGTCTCGCCGTGAGACTCTTTATTTTGCTCCGGTGCGTGCCATGTAAAAATAAAGAAAGATAAGGATTAGTATATGCCCAAAAAATTAAACAACCAACAAGCACTTGACCATATGTTTGTATTTGAGCAAGTATGCGTAAAGACAACGTGTGACAATATAAGATGGAATGAGCGGCCCGGGATAGTGAAAGAAATAGGGATGGCGATGCAGCGACGGTGCAGACAAGCTTCAATATCATATACAACACCCAGCGGTGAAGACAAGTAGGCAGTGTTGATGGTTCCCCATTTGAAGCCATCTCCTCAAGCAAACAAGCGAGGCGTGCAGCGGCAGAGGAGAGAAAAGATAGGCAAGCAGTATAGCGGTGGCGAGGCGGTAAGCGATGGCGAGGCGAGAAAGTAGCGAACAAGTAAGCGATGGCGGTATGCAAAGCGAAAGCGATGGCGGCAAAGACACTAGTAGTATGCAAGCGAGACGATGGCGGCGATAAAACAAGCGGCTGCTGGACCAAGTAAATGATCGATTGTGCCTTTAGACAAATAAATGACCTCGGAAATAACGCCCAAAATCAATGTAGAGTTTCATTTAACTTAACTATTCCAATCAATCATAAAGTACACAATGAACGGGAAAGGAGAAAAAGCGTCGATATGGTCACTCACGCAAACCAAAAGGAAACAAGGCTTCGTTTTGTTAGGTAGTTTTTAGCATAAATCATTTCGACATGTGTAGTTATTCCTGGTGATTGACTGGCGCGACATCTATTGCGATTTGCTAAACATTTACGAAGGTGGGACAAATGAACTTTTATTCTAGATGCATATATATTGATTCATTTATAAGCGATTATAGGCTTGCTTGATGTCCTCTAGGTCAGATTACGGTAGATATAGACTCATATACTAACATAGGAAAGAAACAATATATGGCGGTTATGTCATGTTTCAACCATTGGCCTCAAGATCTAGCAGGCGTAACATTGATCGACTAACAAGTATGCAAGGGGCGAAAGGATGCGAGGAATGGATAGAGCGGATCTGCGTATCGAATAAGCGAGATCCGTTTGCTGGACTAAACATGCAGTTATGATATGACAACATTCAGGAATCCATCAGGCAAGCACACACATCACAATAGGCAATTTAGACATGAAGATCCAATGCAAGCACTGAATAAGAAACACTTGCAATAGGCAATAGATATTTCAAACAAAACTAAAAGGTAGATTCCTCTATAACCAAACATGAAGCGAGCATGGACATTCTCCACGGGGCAAACACAATAACCTGATACTCCCGTATTTATTTATACACAGGCCGACTATTACGGCGATTCATGGACATATTAGCGGTCGAATCTTTTGATTAGAGGCGTTTGAATAGGCTAATATGGCGAGCCTTGATTATCGCGAACGAGGTAGAGCGGATGTTAGATAAGTTTATGATCAAGTATGCGGTGCGACATTAAACGGCAATTTCGACCATAACGGCGATTAAAAGCATTAGCATTATCCATAGAGCAAATTACTCGAACAAGTTATAAAGCCGTCGCAGAAATCTGAAAGAAGCGGGTTTACCTTCTCGGACAGCGACCGGGCAGCGTATCAAGTCGTCCGGTCAATCGGCGGAGTTTTGGGTTTGCGATGCGAATGAAAGGGTAAAATGCTTGTGATTTTTAGCTAGGCAGAGAAGGGTTCGACTGATCCCTGAATCGATGCTCTCCAAGCTGAACTCTGCTATGGTGGTGCTTTAACTGCTGCTAAGGGTGAAACGATAGCTATCTCACTGAGCCCTCTCTGAATGAGCTCTGCGACTGACCTAACTGAGCTCTGTATCGATGCTCCATCCCCCTCTCTGCTTGTATATGCTCTCTCTCGGATATCATACGAATCGATGCTCTCCGACTCTGTCCGTGCTTAACATATGCCTATTGCATGTGCTTATATAGCCATTCTTCGGGTTCCTCATTAGGTAAATAGTAAGGGTGATATTAACGATTTAGTCTTGAGATTTGAAAAGATTTGGGTAGATTCGATGTGATGCGATAAGGTAACGATGTGTTTGGTTATGGAAAGGTGAATGATTGACACGATTTGGGCACGATGTTGTGCTGGTTCGTGTTATGGTAAGAAGCGAGTTGGTGGTGCGAGGTAAAGGAAGGCTCAGATTCTCGGCGAGAATCTCGAACTCTTTGGTATTCTGATGGGGAGGTGAAGAGGCGAGTCGTGGCCAGTTTCTAGGGTTCGTTAAGTTTTTTTGGCTTTTCTGAAGACGATGGGAAAGGGGGGTGATGGGCTGAGGGGGCTTTTGGGCGGATATAGGGGAAAATAAGTAAAGGGCTAAGGGGGAAAAGGGCCTGGCGGGTTGGGCTGCGGGTGTGGGCTGCTGGTAATTCAGATTGGGTATTAGTTATTTAATTAGGTATTAATTTAGGTGGGCTATTAGTGTTAGGTTAGTGGTAGGTATTTAATTAGGAGTTAATTAATTAATTAGCTAGTTAATTCTAGGTAAGTGTATTATTAATTAATTAACAAATGTGATTAAATTAATTAGGTGCTTTATAATTATCTAGGTGCTCGTTAGTCTAATTATTTAGGTGCTAAATTAGTCTAATTATTTAGGTGCTAAATGCGGTAGCGTTATTTAATTAATGCTTAATACTTTAGAATCACGGCGCTATTATTTAAAATCTTATTGTTATGCATTATTGCGAAGTTAAATTAAAATTGCATTGAGTTTATATTAAATTACTTAAATTACGAATGCAAATGCGATATTTAAGAATCGTTTAAAGCTTTATAAATGCGGTCTTTATTAAATCATATCGATTAAAATTGATTTTAAATTACAAATGATTACTAATAAATGCGGCTATGCTACGACACGACGTTATCGCTAAATTATTTATTTTATGCATTTATTAATTATTTGAGAATTACGACAAAGCTTAAAGTTAATTAATGCGGTAGTGAGACTCTAAGTGCTTAAAACTCTACGTGAGCGATGCCATTATTAAATTATTTATTTATGCATGTATTTATGTTTTATTATTTGCATTTATTATAAAAATCATAAAAAATTATTTTACAAAATTAGTGTAATTTTATAGTTAATGGCTGGACGGGAGGGTCAAAATTGGGTGTCAGCGGATGTCTATTTGTATGGAGATGATGGAAGAATCTTGGACAAAGGCGT
Organism: Przewalskia tangutica; assembly: GCA_029844215.1. Taxonomy (NCBI): domain Eukaryota; kingdom Viridiplantae; phylum Streptophyta; class Magnoliopsida; order Solanales; family Solanaceae; genus Przewalskia; species Przewalskia tangutica. The sequence goes on along the minus strand of CM056731.1, from coordinate 35,645,400 downwards.
TGACTTCATAGCTTGATTTGTCTCGTCTTGATTGCAAAAATCTTTGGCGGTAGACAAAGGTGCGTAAATCAAAAAGCGTCGATGTCGAGTTATGGCGACCTTTGAGTTACCATGATCAAAACACCAAGGCGGCTAACGCGGACTGTTGTCGGTGTCGAGTTATGGCGACCTTAAACGGGCTATAAAGCGGGCTAGCAGCGGACTTAAAACATCCGGTGTCGAGTTATGGCGACCATTTGGGCTACCATCGATCAAAACACCAGCGGAGCTAACGCGGGCTTAAAAGATGTCGATGTCGAGTTATGATGACCTTTGGGCTATGGTCTAAAAAGTAAAGAATATAAGCGGCTTGAACACAGGGTGTCTTGCTATGGCTTGTAGTCTTTGGGTTCTATGGTGATGTGGAAGCGAGTGGGCCAAGCGGCAGGCGGCCACGCGTCGTTGGGAAGGTTGGCCCCAACAGTTGCCGGTTATTTGTAAGAGAAAATCCACGTTGTGCTCACTGCTCTGCGTACTAAGACTTGAACAAGCGGTTAGTGCATAAGCTGTTAAGGCAAAATGATGGCCGTAATTTTAAAGTAATGCAAGCTGTGAGTAGAAAAGGTTATCTGCAAAATATGATGCTGCGTGTTGATGCGATCTTGCCAAATCTGTGATTTTGCCACTTGCGGGCGTGTTGCGATTGTGAATGCGGATCGTTGTCGCTTGCTGCGATTGCCCACTGTAGACTAAAGCTCGAAAGAGTGAGTGCATAATGTTAAGACGAGAATAATAAAGCATGAATGAGAAAAAATGCAATTTTGAGAATATAGAAATCGTCCTGCGTGATATCTTTGATGATGGCGTCGTTTCGGACTTGTTGTCTTTGATAAGCGTCGGCTGCTTGGGCGATGTTCTTGTTGGCGTCGTTGCGTGAACTTGCGGTCTTGATGCGTCGTTGGTGGGCGTATTCTTCTTGGCGTCGTTGCGTGGACTTCTTCTGCGATAACGTCGTGAATGCGGGCGTATTCTTTGTGGCGTCGTTGCGTGGACTTCTTGATTCGTCGTTATGCGGGCGTGTTCTTCTTGGCGTCATTGCGTGGACTTGCGGAATTACGTTGTTATGCGGGCGTGTTCTTCTGGCGTCGTTGCGTGGACTTGCGATTACGTCGTTATGCGGGCGATGTTCTTTGTGGCGTCGTTGCGTGGACTTGCGATTACGTCGTTATGCGGGCGTGTTCTTTGCTTGGCGTCGTTCGTAGACTTCTTGATTACGTCGTTATGCGGGCGTGTTCTTCTTTGGCGTCGTTGCGTGGACTTCTTGATTACGTCGTTATGCGGGCGTGTTCTTCTTTGGCGTCGTTGCGTGGACTTGCTTTCTTTGATTACGTCGTTATGCGGGCGTGTTCTTCTTGGCGTCGTTGCATGGACTTCTTGATTACGTCGTTGTGCGGGCGTGTTCTTCTTTGGCGTCGTTGCGTGGACTTGCGATCACGTCGTTGCCGGGCGATAACCGTCTTGCTCGCACCGTAGAATAAATGCTCGCGCAAGCGAAGCTTGAAAGCGTTAGTGTATACTGTTTAAACAAAATGATAATATATATGAGAAGTGCAATTTTATGGATAGAGATGTAGTCACGATATGCGCGAATGCGAGATGTTGCCACTTGCCTGAATTGTGAATTGTTATGATGCCTTTGTTGTGTGCGATCGCTGTTGGTTGCAAGTTTGACTTTATGCAGGAGTGATGCGCTAGGTTTTGTTGCGGAACTTTGAACTTTGGCTGCGATTGTTGATTCCACTCTGCTGCTTCTGCTTTTGCTCTTGACTTTGGATTGTTGTCATCCTGCCTTTCTTTGCTTTTCTTTACGCTATCTGAAGAAACTTTGTCGTATTTTACGCCCGGCTATTGCACTTCCTTACATTAATATGAAAAAACTGCGCTCGAAGAAAATTTGTGAGTTTTGGGAGTCGATTCGTATTTGACCGCGCCTTGTCCCGACATCTGCGCGCTGTGCGCTTGGATTTGTAGCCCTGCGGTTTCCTACATTGTCCCGATTTGAGAAGGTGTCATCTTGCTCTTCTTTTGAGACCCTGCTGCTTATAGGAACGAGGCGGAGTTAGGCTCGTTCGCTCGAGATGCCGCTTGAATCGGTCATGTCATTTGGACCGTGCCTTTGATCTTGTGAAATATTGATGCTCTGTCATTGCTAAGTCAAATACAAATCGACCTTTGGGGAAGATGATAAATCTTTCTAGAAATGCGAAGCGGTGTTAGCATAAAGCCACGTAATTTGCGGGTATGTAGCGGATATATTGCACATGCACGTTCAAGCGTTTCCTAACATGCGGGGACCTCTTTTATGCGAGAGGTAAGCCTAACGTCAACTTATGCGAGATTATGTGGATTTGTCCAAGTCGTCCAACTATAATGCCTTTGTTGGAAATGGCGACCAAATGACGGTGCACTTTTCCCAATTTCAGATGTCGTGATTGGGCTTGGATTTGTCTGTCATTGTCACGCTTCACATAATATCTTTGGTTGGTCGTTGGGTTGAGAAACCCGTCGACAAGTTTAGTGCCTTCCTAATTGTGGTGTCGATGCAGGACCAGACCACCTAAGGTAAATGCATCGTGCCTAAAATAAGGGTGGTATAGCTCTATCTTAAGTTTCTAAGAATTGGCTTTTCTAGGCCTTGAGTTCCCGGCGGACAACTCGAGTGAGAAGGCTACGTGCCACCTGGTTAGACCAGGCACTCCGTATATTCACAGCTCTCCTAAATTTGGATTTTGAAGAAAGAATTTTCTTTGATGCACCAAGCGCCTCGCATGTAGTGTGTGATTGTGTGAATTTTCAGTGGAAGAAATATGAGCGGAATGCGGTTTAAAGCGATGGCGGGTAGCAAAAAATAAACAAAATACAATACACAAAAATTAAATGCAAAATAATTGCCAAATAATTATCCTAGGTCTGTTGTGGTTAAGAACCTAAAATCCCCAGTGGAGTCGCCATTTCTGTCGCGCCCTTTTTCGGCCGCGGCATTTTCTTAAATAATTAACCCTGCTTAAACATGCAAAATGTTAGAAAATAAATAATAAATGCTAAAGTTTAAGAAATAAATAATAAAATGCTAAAAGGATGCTAAAATTGCAAAAGATGCTAAAGTTTAAAAGGGTGCTAAAATGCTAAAGGGTTGCTAGAATGCTAAGGGTTCGCGGAGTCGCCACCTAATTAATTGGGTGAATTAGGACACCTAAATGTTTAACTAGTTTGAAGTAAAACATTAGCTCCATTTTAATGGTCTGCTAAACTTAGTGAGATTCTGAGTAAGGGTTCTTTATTAATCTAGAGGGAAGGGGTTAGGCACCCTCTAAGATCCGCTAACTTGCGGTTATCCTGCCAAACCTAGGGTAATTATTATATTTAAGAAATGCAAAATAAAGCTCTTCTTGCTTAATAAAATGTTGGGAAATGAAATAAATGCTAAAATGTTAAAATGTTTAAAGGTGCTCAAGTCTAAAAGGGCAAAAGGTGCTATATGCGAAAGAATGCTAAGAGGTGCTAAAATATTAAATGTTAAAGACGCTTAACAAAAGTGCTAGCAATTTAAAAGTGCTAAGTGTAAACAAAGTAGTGCTAGGGTGCCTAAATATTAAGAGGGTGCTAAGGGATTAACTTTAAAAGTAAAGGGTGCTAAAATAAAGGGTGTTAAAAGTATTGAAAGGGCAAAAGGTGCTATATGCTAAAGTACAAAGAATGCTAGGAAGGTGCTAAAATGTTACTAAAGTTTAAAGAGGGGCTAAGAATGCAAAAAACTGTTAAGATGCTAGAAAGTGCTAAATGCTAAAGTGCTTTATAGACTAATTGTATGCTCATGCTAGCTAAATTAATCTTGCCTAGCCTGCGTACAATATTATATAAGCGATGCTTTAAGATGATTTTGAGAGTTTAGGAAGAAACCTGTTATGAATTTTAATACGCAAAATGTTGGTTTTATAATGCAAGTTAAATCATTTTGGCAAAATTAGACATGCATGACAATCTTAAAAGGCAAGTAAATTAAGCGATGAACTTTAAATTACCTTCCCCACTTATATGTTTAAAGGCTAATTATTCTAGATATCCTATTAATTACAAAGTTAAATAATTAGGCAACAAATTTCAAACAAATAGTATATAGGGTGGATATGATCGCGGCTTCCAAGATGCGTGGCACATCGTCTTATCTATTTTGTCTTAGGAATTTACGGCGGGAATGCAAATGCGGTGCGGGTTGCCATTTGAAATGACTTTGCGATGAGTCTCGCCGTGAGACTCTTTATTTTGCTCAGGTGCGTTCCATGTAAAAATAAAGAAAGATAAGGATTAGTATATGCCCAAAAATTAAACAACCAACAAGCACTTGACACATAGTTTGTATTTGAGCAAGTATGCGTAAAGACCAACGTGTGACAATATAAGATGGAATGAGCGGCCGGCGAGATAGTGAAAAAAATAGGGATGGCAGTGCGAGCCAGTGCGAGACAAGCAATATCATATACAACAGCGGTGAAGACAAGTAGACGGTGTTGATGGTTCCCACTTTTGAAGCCATCTCCTCAAGCAAACAAGCAGGCGTGCAAAGCAAGCGAGAGAGAAAAGATAATAGGCAAGCAGTATAAGCGGTGGCGACGGTAAGCGTGGCGACGGTAGGCGAAGAAAGTGGCGAGAGACAAGTAAGCGGTGGCGGTATGCAAGCGAAAGCGATGGCGAGCAAAGACACTAAGTAGTATGCAAAGCAGAGCGATGGCGGCGATAAAACAAGCGAGTTTGGACCAAGTAAATGATCAGTTGTGCCTTTAGACAAATAAATGACCTCAGGGAAATAACTTGCCCAAAATCAATGTAGAGTTTCATTTAACAACTATTCCAATCAATCATAAAGTACACAATGAGGCAGGAAGGGAGAAAAGCAGTCGATATGGTCACTCACGGCAAACCAAAGAAACAAGGCTTCGTTTTGTTAGGTAGTTTTTAGCATAAATCAGCTCAACATGTGTAGTTATTCCCTGGACTGATTGACCTGGCCGCGACATCTATTGCGATTTGCTAAACATTTACGAAGGTGGGACAAATGAACTTTTATTCTAGATGCCATATATTCAATTCATTTATAAGCCAATTATAGGCTTGCTTGATGTCCTCTAAGGTCAGATTACCAGCTGTAGATATAGACTCATATACTAACATAGGAAAGAAACAATATATGGCCAGTTATGTCATGTTTCAACCATTGGCCTCAAGATCTAACGGGCATAACATTGATCAACTAACAAGTATGCAAGGGGGCAGAAAGGATACGAGGAATGGATAGGCGGATCTGCGTATCGAGATAGCGAAGATCCATTTTGCTGGACTAAACATGCGATTATGATATGACAACATTCGAGAATCCATCGGCAAGCACAACATCACTGATAGGCAATTTAGACATGAAGATCAATTCAAGCAATGAATAAGAAACACTTAGCAATGACAATAGATATTTCAAACAAAACTAAAAGGTAGATTCCTCATAACCAAACATGAGCGGCATGGACATTCTCCATGAAGGCAAACACGATAGCACAATACTCCCATATTTATTTATACCTGACTATTACGGCGGATTCACGGACATATTAGCGATCAAATCTTTTGATTAGGGAGGCATTTGAATAGGTTAATATGGCAAGCCTTCAATTATCGCGAACCGAGGGTAGAGACGGATGTTAGATAAGTTTAACGATCAGTAAGCGATGTGACATTAAACGGCCAATTTCGACCATAACGTGACGATTAAAAGCATTAGCATTATCCATAGAGCAAATTACTCGAACAAGTTATAAAGCTTAAATCGCACAAGAAATGCGAAAGAAGCGGGTTTACCTTCTCGGACGACCGGAAGCGTATCAAGTCGTCGGTCCAATCGGCGGGTTTGGGTTTGCGATGCGAATGAAAGGGTAAAATGCTTGATTTTTGGCTAGAATCGAAGAAGGGTTCGACTGATCCCTGAATCGATGCTCTCCAAGCTGAACTCTGCTATGGTGGTGCTTTAACTGCTGCTAAGGGTGAAACGATGGCTATCTCACTGAGCCCTCTCTGACTGAGCTCTGCGACTGACCTAACTGAGCTCTGTATCGATGCTCCATCCCCCTCTCTGCTCTCTTGTATATGCTCTCTCGGATATCCCCTCTGAATCGATGCTCTCCGACTCTGTCCGTGCTTAACATATGCCTATTGCATGTGCTTATATAGCCATTCTTCGGGTTCCTCATTAGGTAAATAGTAAGGGCTGATATTAACGCGATTTGGTGCTGAGATTTCGAAAAGATTTGGGTAGATTCGATGTGATGCGATAAACGATTTGTTTGGTTATGGAAAGGTGAATGATTGACACGATTTGGGCAAGATTTTTGTCTTGGTTCGTGTTATGGTAGAAGCGGTGGTGGTGCGAGGGTAAGGAAGGCTCGATTCTCGTGAGAATCTCGAACTCTTGGTGTTATTCTGATGGGAGGTGAAGCGAGGTCGTGGCGGTTTCTAGGGTTCGTTAAGTTTTTTTTTTTGGCTTTTCTGAAGACGATGGGAAAGGGGGGTGATGGGCTGAGGGGGCTTTTGGGCGGATATAGGGGAAAATAAGTAAAGGGCTAAGGGGGAAAAGGGCCTGGCGGGTTGACGTGCTGGGTCACGTAATTCAGATTGGGTATTAGTTATTTAATTAGGTATTAATTTAGGTGGGCTATTAGTGTTAGGTTAGTGGTAGGTATTTAATTAGGAGTTAATTAATTAATTAGCTAGTTAATTCTAGGTAAGTGTATTATTAATTAATTAACAAATGTGATTAAATTAATTAGGTGCTTTATAATTATCTAGGTGCTACATTAGTCTAATTATTTAGGTGCTAAATTAGTCTAATTATTTAGGTGCTAAATGCGGGCGCGTTATTTAATTAATGCTTAATACTTTAGAATGCGACGCTATTATTTAAAATCTTATTGTTATGCATTATTGCGAAGTTAAATTAAAATTGCATTGAGTTTATATTAAATTACTTAAATTCTGAATGCAAGTACGATATTTAAGAATCGTTTAAAGCTTTATAAATGCGGTGCTATTAAATGCATATATCAGATTAAAATTGATTTTAAATTACAAATGATTACTAATAAATGCGGCTATGCTACCTGACACGACGTTATCGCTAAATTATTTATTTTATGCATTTATTAATTATTTAAGAATTACGACAAAGCTTAAAGTTAATTAATGCGGGCGCGAAACTCTAAGTGCTTAAAACTCTACGTAAGACGCGATGCCATTATTAAATTATTTATTTATGCATGTATTTATGTTTTATTCGCTGCATTTTATTATAAAAATCATAAAAAATTATTTTACAAAATTAGTGTAATTTTATAGTTAATGGCTGGACGGGAGGGTCAAAATTGGGTGTCAACAGTATTCAGGTGGATAGAAATTTCCATCTCAAGATTTAGAAGATCTTGTGTTGGTATATTCCTTTTATTATTATTTTATTATTATTAAATATGCCAAGATCGAGGCAGTCAGGAGTTGGCCTAGACTCTTACTCAAATGAGGTTCGCGATTTTAGGCCTTGCGAGTTATTATCGGTTCGTAGAAGTTTGCTTCTATCTACGCACCATTGACTAGGGTGACTCGTAGCGGCTAAGTTTGATGGACGTCGTGTGGCGGCGTTCCGGTTACTAAAGGAGGCGGCGGCCGCCCGTTCTTACTCTTCCAGAGGGTCCAGACGGCTATGTCGTGTATTGTCATCGTCGAGCATCGGGTTGGGATGTGTATTGATCTGTGAGGCAAGGTTATAGCATACGCGTCCGAAGCGACTTAAGAAGCGTGAGAGGAACTACCCGCTGTGATTTGGAGTTAGCGGTGATTCACGCCTTGAAGATGCGAGGCACTATTTGTATGGGGTTCATGTGGATATTTTCTGAGACCACAGAGCCTCAGGTATATCTTCATCGGTAGTGAACTTACGGCGAGGCGGTGGTTAGAGTTGCTTAAGGATTATGGCGTCGATATCTGTACCACCGAAAGGCCAATGTTGTGGCGAATGCCGCCCTTAGTCGTAGGTCGATGGGTAGCCTATCGGTTGTGCGGCAGAGAGGAGGCATGGTTCGCGATTTGCATCGATTAGCGAGCCTTGGTGTCCGTTTGATTGATTACGATAGATGGGGTTCGAGTTCGAGAGGTTGCCGAGTCTTCCATCATCGAGGAGGTGAAGAAAGGCGATTTGAGGATCCGGTTTGGGCGGATGCAGTGATACGACTCTTCGTGAGGAAGGGTCGCACGAGGTAGCACACGATGGGGTGCTAAGGTTCGAAGCGAGGTTGTGTGTTCGGATATTGCGGGACTTGGCGAGTTCTGGGAAAGCCTGCGGCGCGTTACTCATCCATCCGGTCGACCAAGATGTACCACGACCTTAGATGCGTGTATTGGTGGGATGGCTTGAAGAGGGGCGTTGCGAGTTTGTAGCTCGGTGCGTGTTGTCAGCAGGTGAAGGTGGAGCACCAGAGGCCTGGTGGTTTGTTGCAGACGATATAGATCCCGACCTGGAAGTGGGAGGTGATCAACATGGACTTTGTCACAGGATTACCTCGCACTCCGAGAAAGCATGATTCTATTTAGGTTATCGTCGACGGTGTGAAATCAGCCCACTTTCTTCCGTCGGGGCGATTTTTCGGTGAGGATTATGCCGGACTTTACATCAGAGATCGTCGGTGCATGGAGTCCCTATTTCGATCATATCGAGCAGGAGCCCGGTTCTGGCTAACTTGGAGGTCTTTCGAGAAAAGGGTTTAGGGGCCGGTGAGCACGAATCGCATTCCATCCCACGCAGACAGACAGACGGCGAGCGCACTATCCGCACTCGAGGATATGTGCGAGCTGTGTTATTGACCGAGGTAGGGAGGATCATTTGCCTCTAGTTGAGTTTGCGTATAATAATAGCTACCACTCCGATTCGGATGGCGCCTTATGAGGCTTTGTATGGGAGGAAGTGCGGTCGCGATAAAGTCGGTTTGATGTAAGCGATGTCGATTGGTGGGACCGGATTTGGTGCAGCGGCGATGGATAAGGTGAAGCTTATCCGGGAGGCGATTCTTGACACTGAGTCGGCGAAGTCATATCACGGATCATCGTCGTCGTCGGCATCCGGAGTTCGAGGTTGATGATTGGGTTTTCTGAAGGTGTCACCCATGAAGGGTGTGATGAGATTCGGGAAGAAAGAACTCGGCCCAATACATTGGGCCACTATCGATTGTCGCGAGGTAAGCGAGGTTGTCTACGAGTTGGATCTGCGCCGTCCGATCTGGAAGCGATGCATCCGGTTTTCACGTTTCTATCTTTGAGGAGATGTATCGGGGATCCATCTGGTACACCGATTGGCGATGTCGGTGACCGGGGTTGTCGTATGAGAGACTCCATAGCGATAATCGATCGTCGGGTTAAGCGTCTGCGGACGGGGCGTGGCTTCAGTCAAAGTCTTGTGGCGAGCGAGCTCGGGAGGAGATGGCGTGGGAAGGCGAGAGGAGGACATGAGGCGTAGTATCTCACCTATTCCCCACACCTCCGGGTAATTCACTTTCCTACTTGTAAATTTTCATTGTCATATATGCCTAAGTGTTGTTTTGTGGCCGTATGTGGCATTTGCAAACTGTTTAAGTTATGAGAGACCTTATCGTTAACTGTCTTGGGAAGGGACATTCGGGACGAATGTTTCTAAGGAGGGGAGAATGTTATATCCCGTATATCCAGAGTATGTACGTGGCGTGCGTCTGGTTTAGCCTTAGTTAGGCATTATGGGCCGAAAATTAGTACCTGACTCACTTTGAAAGAATCGTTTTTCAGCGAAGCGTTTTACAAAACTTGCGAAGGGAAAATTACGGCTATGTCATTTCTAATTTTTGCGGATTTTTCCGAGAGACGAAACATTTTGGACCAACGAGAGGGCGACACTTGTCACCCTCTAATTGGAGGATGTTTGGGCGGTAAAGGGGACGAAAGTGTGGCTTGTTTTGTCAAGGAGTTGGTAGGATATTTTGTGTAGTAGATGGATAAGGACACTTGCCTAAATCCTCACCCTACACTTGCATAACACTTGGCTTCATCTTGGCCATTGGTTGGCCTATAAATACCCCTCTAACTTGAAGGTTTTCTTCATCCACAAATCCATTCTCCAAGTCTTGAAAATCCTTCCCCCTCTCTTGTTGTGTTTCGTCCAACACTCCCCGTCCCCCTTGAGAAGGCCTTGGCTGAAACATCCCCCCCCCCCCTCTAGCCTAGTAGCTCTAGCCGAAACCCCCCCTTGGTAGAAAGTTATCTTCCAAGTATAGTCACTATTCCAAAATACCCTAGCCCAAATCCCTTATAGTATTTTAGTAGAAGTTGTGTAGAACTTCTAAGGGTTTCTTGGAGCTATCGGAGCGTGAAAATTAGGAGCTAAACCTCGCTCAGGATCGACGTTTATACTTGGATAATTTTGGGCTTATCGAGGTAAATACTCTTGTCCTTATTATAATTGGATTTTACATATAAGAATAGTATAGACTTGAGTATAAGATATAGAAGGATATTAAAGAATAGAATTGGTGAAATCACATCGGAAGAATAATAAGGAAGTATTAAAGCGTACTTACATGGGAATTTGTATTCTGATGAACTTGTATAGTTCTAGGGTAGGAAGTCTTTGATTTTCCGTAGAATAGAGAACCTCTGCTTAGGCTTTCTGAGTAGTCTAGGCGTTGATAGATGTGTCGACTATTATAGGTTGATTCTCTGCGCGACATATTCGACTTGGCGGTGGATCTCGTAGAAGGTATGTGATTCTTCCTATACTCTTGAGCATGATATTTTAAAATATATATATAGTACGGTGAGCGTCGTGTGTTAAGCGAATAATAATTACGGCAATGTCTTTTGACTTAGGCACGAATAATAATTACGGCAATGTCTTTTGACTTAAGCACGAATAATAAGAACGCGATGCATTTCAAAAGAATCTTTGAATCATTTTTATGAGAAGAGAAATATTTGGTTTTTAAACAAAAAGCTTAAGAGTTATACTAGCTTTATGAGAAGTTAGGTATAACAACTTAAGGAAGATAAAAGGAACTGTTTACTTATTTGTTTATAAGAACCTTGTATTCTGTAGTCAGATTGTTTGATAAGTAGACATATTAGGATGCTACGTATGTTAGTGTCTTGTGATGTTGTGAAAGTGGGTCATTCTTGTTGTGCTTACGTTGTTAAGCGTTAAGACCGTTATCTTGTTATTATATCACATACCGCGACTTGTTATCAGGGCTTGCCACCCTTGATGCGGTCTATCGGCTTTATCACGATCTATGTGACTATGTGGAGGCTGCGGGAGTTCGGATTGATCATTCGGGTGTTTCATCCGTCACGGGGATGCCTATGCGATGCTGTGTGACTATGCGGTCTATGAGACTATGCGGTGCGGGAGTCGAGGAGAATGCAGGGGTTAGCTACCCGTCACGAGAATACCTCATGCGGGTGCATGTGTGACTATGCGGTGCGGAAGTCGAGACTGAAACGCATGTAATGATACTATGGGCGATTGGCCTTGCCCGATCATTCGCGGCCTAGGAAAGACCAGTTACATTATATCTATTTTTGCTCTTGTTTATGTTGTGGCACTATGTGCAGTTAAACTGGTTGTCTTTGCAAATGGTTTTAAATACTTTGATTTTACTTGATGCTTCTGATTTCGCATACTTAGTACTGTTGTCTTGACCTCGCTTGAAGCTGCGTTAAATGCCGGTAAGGGCAAGCAGTGCTAGATCCACGTCCTTAGGATCTACTTTGGTGTCGAGCTCCATCTTCTAGGAGGCTCTACTTTTGGGTATGATCTCCACTGTTGTTGTAGATAATTTTGCACATTCGGGGTATGGCGGGCCCTGTCACGCCATAGTTGTTTACTTCCAGAAGTGCAGTAGTCTGTTATGCAGTTGGGATGTAGCGCGAACTTTGTTTATATATATATATCAGAAAGGCACCACTTCTCGAAGCGTGTCTCATTTACAATTGTTTCATGACTTGTGTTTTTATATTCGATTACTCGATGTATGACTACTTGGGTGCGGGTAAGGCACGATGCGAGCCGGGCAGTCGTGACAAAAGTGGTATCAGATCAATTAATCCTCGGAAAGTGTCTACAGGCCGTATCCAGTAGAGTCTTGATTATCGGTGTGTTGTGCACCACGCGATGTCGAGAGGCTATAGGATATTTAGGATTGGTTTCCATTCTTCTCACTCGAGATCGTGCCTTAGAGGCGTGTTATAAGTTGGACCCTCTAACGTATTCCTTTTACATGCTGATTATGCCTCGCGTAAAGCGGCCGGACCCGAAGAGCAAAGCGTGAGGCTGCTAGTAGGACAGAATTACGAGGCTCGAGCCCGATCTATACGAGGCAGCGAGTTCCATAGCGCCGCCGCCCAGCGAACCACGATACTGCACCTCAGATCCACGGCTGGAAGCGGATGAGATGGGTTCTGAGATGACCAGATTATTAGCGAGATCGTGGCGAACGCGAGATAAATTTGGATCACGGCGATTCAGCCCGTACACATGGTTCACGAGATCGAGCGGTTTGCGGCTCACGAGATTTTGGTGTAGCGCGAGTTCTGGTCGAGACACGAGGATGATCGCGAGTTCATCCGTCGATTCTGAAGGATCGTGCAGTGGTCAAAGCTTGAGACCGAGTGCATGATCTTCGGTTCGCATCGGTGCGTGATCTGCGATCGATTGGTTTGATCGTGGGAGTTATCGGGAGAACGCGCGTCCCAGCTACTTAGGATTAGTTCTCGGAGGCCTTTCTCACTCATTTCTTGCCTACGCAGATGAGGAGGGCGGGCGACAAGTTTTATTCTTTGAGGCGAGAGGGCCTTGCGGTTAGGAGTCTGGCGTTGAGTTTGGTCGTTGGCTCGATATGTCCCTGCATTGGTAGCGATATGGAGGGCCGGGTGCATCGCTCGTCGCGGGCTAGATGATTATATGGCGAAGTCTTGTGCGGGTGTGGCTCTTGACGAGCGTGGATATTACCGCGTGCGAGCTCGTGCTGGGGATGCGAGGCGTAGAGACGCCGGGTCGGCCGATATCGGCCCGAGAAGAAGGCGAACGGCCGGATTTTTGGTAGTTCTCGGGGTGGGCGGCCTCGTGACGTCTGGGTTTGCACGGCCGGCTCGAGCACTCTGCATCGTTTCGGTGCAGCCCGAGCATTGAGCGGTCGGGGCCCGGGACTTGAGCTTCGAGGGTATGAGGTGCTAACGATCGAGAGTGCCTTTCGGTGTATCGTTGTGGTAGATTCCATTCGAGGCTGTAGTACTACTTGGGAGCTTGCTATACTTGTGGCGGCGGTCGTTATGCGAGACTGTCAGGCGGAGCGCGAGAGGGTAAGTCGACGCCGAGTGCATTGCGGGTCTTCCGCCCGATTTACTCGCCCGGGCGAGTACTCATGGACCAGCGGTGTCGCGGCGGTCGTGCGCGGGTCGATTCTAGCGGTCCTCGAGCGCATTTATGCCTTGTCGGTAGGCGGGACGGGAGGCCTCGCGATGTAAATCGCAGTACTTTATCGATTTAGATTATGAGGTGTATGCCTTGATAGATCCGGGTTCTACTCATCCTATATATCTCCCTTGTTGCTAATAGGATAGGGATAGAGCACGAGTCCATAGACCACTTCGAGGTAGCTACGCGGTGGGTGATTCGGTGGTAGCTCGGCGGGTATTTAGGGCTTGCCCGATGACTTTATCACGATCTTGGACCTGGCGACTTGATAGAGTTGGACATGGTGATTTCGGCGTGATCGTGGGTATGGATTGGTTAGCTTCTGCTATGCCAATGTAGGCTGAGAGAAAGTGAGTGCAGTTCCATTTTCTGAGGGCCGGTGGTTGAGTGGGAGGAGAACAACTGTATCGCCGAAGGTAGGTTTATTTCTTACCTCGAGGCTTGGAAGATGGTGCGAAGGGTATATCTACCATCTCGTTCGGGTGTTTGATCACGAAGTGCGGTACGATTTTTGATCGATCAGTAGTCGAGAGTTCGGATGTGTTTCAGCGACCTTCGGGTATCCTCACGAGTGGGAGATAGAGTTTTGTATCGATGTCTTTGCGGACACTCGGCTATTTCCATTCCGCCATCTGAATGGCACTGAAGTTGAGAGAGTTAAAGGACCGGTGAGATTTCTTTGGAGAAGGGCTTCATCGGACCTAGTGTTTCTCGCAGGGAAGCGCTTATTGTTCGTGAAGAAGAAGGATGGGGCAGCTGCGCATGTGTGTTGATTACTGACGGTGAACAAGGTGGCCATTAAACGAATACCCCTTCCCGAGATTGATGATTTGTTCGACGATTGCGAGTGCGAGATGTTTCTCAAGATTGATCTGCGATCGGGCTATCATCAGTGCGAGTCGAGAGAGGTGGATGTCCACTAGGTGCATTCGGACGTGCGGGCATTATGAGTTGAGTCATATCTTTGGGGTTGACGATGCTCGTGGTATTCATGGATTTGATGAGCGAGTGTTTAAGCCATTTTGGACATGTTTGTGATAGTGTTCATTGATGACATCTTGGTTTATGCTCGTTGAGCGAGGAGCATCTGAGCGTTGAGGCTGTCTTGAGAGTTCTCGGGACCAGTGATTATCGCCAAGTTTTCCAAATGTGAGTTTTGGTTAGCTTGGTGGCTTTTCTTGGGCATATTGTCGGGTGATGGTATTCGGTGGATCGGCCAAGATCGGCGATCGGAGTTGGCCTGAACTCTTACTCAAGCGAGGTTCGCGATTTTACGGGCCTTGCGAGTTATTATCGGTGGTTCGTAGAAGTTTGCTTATCTACGCACCATTGACTAGGATGACTCGAAAGCGGCTAAGTTTGATGGTGATGCGTGTGGCGAGTTTCCGGTTACTAAAGGAGGCGGCGGCCGCCCGTTCTTACTCTTCCGGAGGGTCGAGCGGCTATGTGCGTGTATTGTGATGCGTCGGCGTCGGGTTGGGATGTGTGTTGATCACGGCGAGGCAAGGTTATAAGCGTCGCAGCGTCGGCGGCAAAGCATGAGAGAACTACCCGCCCGTGATTTGGAGTTAGCGGCGGTGATTCGCGCCTTGAAGATGCGGAGGCCTTATTTGTATGGGGTTCGTGTGGATATTTTTACGGACCACAGAGCCTCGGTATATCTTCGGCGAGGAGCTGAACTTACGGCGAGGCGGTGGTTAGAGTTGCTTAAGGATTATGGCGTCGATATCTGTACCACGGGAAGGCGATGTTGTGGCGAATGTCATGTCGTAGGTCGATGGGTAGCCTATCGGTTGTGCGGCCAGAGAGGAGGGCATGGTTCGCGATTTGCATCGATTAGCGAGTCTTGGTGTCCGTTTGATTGATTACGATAGCGATGGGGTTCGAGTTCGAGAGGTTGCGAGTCTTCCATCATCGAGAGGTGAAGAGGCGATTTGAGATCCGGTTTTGTGGCGGTGCCGTGATCTGACTCTTCGTGAGGAAGGTCCTTTGCAATAGCACTGATGGGGTGCTAAGGTTGGCGGGTTGTGTGTTCGGATATTGCGAGGACTTGGCGGCGAGTTCTAGAAGCACGCGGCGCCGCGTTACTCTATCCGTCAAAGTCGACCAAGATGTACCACGACGCCAGATACGTGTATTGGTGGGATGGCTTGAAGAGGGACGTTGCAGAGTTTGTAGCTCAGTGCCCGTGTTGTCAGCAGGTGAAGGTGGAGCACCAGAGGCCTGGTGGTTTGTTGCAGACGATATAGATCCCGACCTGGAAGTGGGAGGTGATCAACATGGACTTTGTCACAGGATTACCTCGCACTCCGAGAAAGCATGATTCTATTTAGGTTATCGTCGACAGGCTGACGAAATCAGCCCACTTTCTTCCCGTCAGGACGATTTTTTCGGCTGAGGATTATGCCAGACTTTACATCCGAGAGATCGTCAGACTGCATGGAGTCCCTATTTCGATCATATCAGACAGAGCCCGGTTCTGGCTAACCGGAGGTCTTTCGAGAAAGGTTTAGGGGCGAGTGAGCACGAATCTGCATTCCATCCACGAGCGGACGAGCGAGCGCACTATCGAACTCGAGGATATCTGCGAGCGTGTTATTGACTTCGGTAGTGGGAGGATCATTTGCCTCTAGTTGAGTTTGCGTATAATAATAGCTACCACTCCGGTATTGAATGGCGCCTTATGAGGCTTTGTATGGGAGGAAGTGCGGTCGCCGATAAAGGCTGGTTTGATGTAAGCGATATGCGATTGGTGGGACGGTTGGTGCGGCGAGCGGTGGATAAGGTGAAGCTTATCGGGGCGATTCTTGGCGGCTCGAGTCGGCGAAGTCATATCAGATCATCGTCGTCGGCATCGAGTTCGAGTTGATGATTGGGTTTTCTGAAGGTGTCGCATGAAGGGTGTGATGAGATTCGGGAAGAAAGGAAACTTCGGCCCAGTACATTGGGCCCTATCAGTTGTCGCGAGGTAGGCAAGGTTGCCTACGAGTTGAATCTGCCGTCCGTCTGGAGCGGTGCATCCGGTTTTCACGTTTCTATCTTTGAGGAGATGTATGGGGATCCATCTAGGTACACCCGATTGAAGATGTCCGGTGACCAGGGGTTGTCGTATGAGAGACTCATAGCGATAATCGATCGTCGGGTTAGGCGTCTGCGGACGGGGCGTGGCTTCGTCAAAGTCTTGTGGCGGAACGAGCTCAGGGAGGAGATGACGTGGGAAGCTGAGGAGGACATGAGGCAGAAGTATCCTCACCTATTCCCCACACCTCCAGGTAATTCACTTTCCTACTTGTAAATTTTCATTGTCATATATGCCTAAGTGTTGTTTTGTGGCCGTATGTGGCATTTGCAAACTGTTTAAGTTATGAGAGACCTTATCGTTAACTGTCTTGGGAAGGGACATTCGGGACGAATGTTTCTAAGGAGGGGAGAATGTTATATCCCGTATATCCAGAGTATGTACGTAAGGGCGTACGTACAAAAGTTTAGCCTTAGTTAGGCATTATGGACGAAAATTAGTACACAACTCACTGAAAGAATCGTTTTCCGACGAAACGTTTTACAAAACTTGCGAAGGGAAAATTACGGCTATGTCATTTCTAATTTTTGCGGATTTTTAGAGAGGCGAAACATTTTGGACCAACGAGAGGCGACACTTGTCACCTACTGGTGGAAGGATGTTGGGCGGTAAAGGGGACGAAAGTGTGGCTTGTTTTGTCAAGGAGTTGGTAGGATATTTTGTGTAGTAGATGGATAAGGACACTTGCCTAAATCCTCACCCTACACTTGCATAACACTTGGCTTCATCTTGGCCATTGGTTGGCCTATAAATACCCCTCTAACTTGAAGGTTTTCTTCATCCACAAATCCATTCTCCAAGTCTTGAAAATCCTTCCCCCTCTCTTGTTGTGTTTCGTCCAACACTCCCGTCCCCTGAGAAGGCCTTGGCGAAACATCCCCTACAGCCTAGTAGCTCTGGCGAAACCACCTGGTAGAAAGTTATCTTCCAAGTATAGTCACTATTCAAAATACCACAGCCCCAAATCCCTTATAGTATTTTAGTAGAAGTTGTGTAGAACTTCTAAGGGTTTCTTGGAGCTATCGGGCGTGAAAATTAGGAGCTAAACCTCGCTCAGGATCGACGTTTATACTTGGATAATTTTGGGCTTATCGAGGTAAATACTCTTGTCCTTCTATTATAATTGGATTTTACATATAAGAATAGTATAGACTTGAGTATAAGATATAGAAGGATATTAAAGAATAGAATTGAGAAATCACATCGGAAGAATAATAAGGAAGTATTAAAGCTGTACTTACATGGAATTTGTATTCTGATGAGCTTGTATAGTTACCGGGTAGGGAAGTCTTGATTTTCCGTAGAATAGAGAACATATCGCTTGAATTGTTCTGAGTAGTCTAGGCGTTGATAGATGTGTCGACTATTATAGGTTGATTCTCTGCGCGCGACATATTCGACTTGGCGGTGGATCTCGTAGAAGGTATGTGATTCTTCCTATACTCTTGAGCATGATATTTTAAAATATATATATATAGATGCGGTGAGCATCGTGTGTTAAGCGAATAATAATTACGGCAATGTCTTTTGACTTAGGCTGAATAATAATTACGGCAATGTCTTTTGACTTAAGCTTTGAATAATAAGAACGCTTGATGCATTTCAAAGAATCTTGAATCATTTTTAACGAAGAGAAATATTTGGTTTTAAACAAAAGCTTAAGAGTTATACTAGCTTTATGAGAAGTTAGGTATATGACTTAAGGAAGATAAAAGGCATTTACTTATTTGTTTATAAGAACCTTGTATACGTAGTAAGATTGTTTGATAAGTAGGCGTATTAGGATCTACGTATGTTAGTGTCTTGTGATGTTGTGAAGAAGTCATTCTTGTTGTGCTTACGTTGTTAAGCGTTAAGACCATTATCTTGTTATTATATCACATACCCTCGACTTGTTATACAGGGCTTGCCACCCGATGCGGTCTATCGGCTATGCGATCATGTGACTATGTGGGTGCGGGAGTTCGAGATTGATCATTAGGGTGTTTCATCCGTCACGGGGATGCCTATGCGATGCATGTGACTATGCGGTCTATGAGACTATGCGGTGCGGGAGTCGAGGAGAATGCAGGGGTTAGCTACCGTCACGAGAATACCTCATGCGAGTGCATGTGTGACCTATGCGGTCGGGAAGTCGGGACTAGGCACGCATAATGATACTATGGGCGATTGGCCTTGCTTGATCATTCGCGGCCTAGGAAAGACCGATTACATTATATCTATTTTTGCTCTTGTTTATGTTGTAGGTATGTGCGATTAAAGCTGATTGTATTTGCAAATGGTTTTAAATACTTTGATTTTACTTGATACTTCTGATTTCGCATACTTAGTACTGTTATCTTGACCTCGCCGAAGCTGCGTTCATCTGCGGTAAGGCGGCAGTGCTAGATCCACATCCTTAGGATCTCTACTTTGGTGTCAGGAGCTCCATCTTCTCCGGAGGCTCTACTTTTGGGTATGATCTCCCTGTTGTTGTAGATAATTTTGCACATTCAGGGTATGGCGGGGCCCTGTCCCGCCATAGTTGTTTACTTCCTTAGAAGTGCAGTAGTCTATTATGCGGTTGGGATGTAGCGCGAACTTTGTTTATATATATATGCGAAAAGCACCACTTTCTCGTAAGCGTGTCATTTACAATTGTTTCATGACTTGTGTTTTTATATTCCGCTGATTACTCTGATGTATGACTACTTGGGTGCCCGGGTAAGGCACCAGTCACAGGCCCCGGAACGGGTCGTGACAAAAGTGGTATCAGAACAATTAATCCTCGGAAAGTGTCTACAGACCGTATCTAGTAGAGTCTTGATTATCGGTGTGTTGTGCACGCAATGTCGAGGCGATAGGATATTTAGGATTGGTTTCCATTCTTCTCACTCGAGATCGTGCCTTAGAAAGGCTGTGTTATAAGTTGGACCCCTCTAACGTATTCCTTTTATACGATTATGCCTCGCGTAAAGCAACCGGACCAGAAGGCAAGGCGTAGGAGGCGCTAGTAGGACAGAGATTACGAGGCTCGAGGCCCGATCTATGCAGGCGGCGAGTTCCATGACGCCGCCCGGCCCAGCGAGACCACGATACTGCGCCTCGTCCCACACTGGAGCGGATGAGATGGGTTCTGAGAGATGGCGATTATTGGCGGAGATCGTGGCGAACGTGAGATAAATTTGGATCGGCAGATTCAGCCAAGATACACTGTAGTTCACGAGATCGAGCGGTTTGCGGCTCACGAGATTTTACGGTAGCCGCGAGTTCTGGTCGAGACACGAGGATGATCGCGGGGAGTTCATCCGTCGATTCTGAAGGATCGTGCGAGTGGTCAAAGCTTGAGACCGAGTCTGTGATCTTCGGTTCGCGTCGGTGCGTGATACCGCGATCGATTGGTTTGATTCGTGGGAGTTATCCGGGAAAGCACGCGTCCCGGCTACTTAGGATGAGTTCTCGGAGGCCTTTTCACTCATTTCTTGCCTCGCGGATGAGAGGCGGGCCGACAAGTTTTTGTTCTTTGAGGACATAGAGGGCCTTGCGGTTAGGGAGTCTGGCGTTGAGTTTGATTCGTTGGCTCGATATGTCCCACTGCATTGGTAGCGAATATGGAGGGCCGGGTGCATCGCTACGTCAGGGCTAGATGATTATATGGCCGAGTCTTGTGCGGGTGTGGCTCTTGACGAGCATGGATATTACCCGTGCGAGCTCATGCCTTTGGGATGCGAGGCGTAGAGACGGCGGGTCGGCCGATATCGGCAGCGGAAGAAGGCGAAGACGGCCGGATTTTTGGTAGTTCTCGGGGTGGGCGGCCTCGTGAGCGTCTAGGTTTGCACCACGGCCGGCTCGAGCACTCCTACGCCGTTTTCTGCAGACGAGCATTGAGGCGGTCGAGCCCGAGGACTTGAGCTTCGGGGTAGCAAGGGTGCTAACCGATCGAGTGCGCTCGATGTATCCGTTGTGGTAGATTCCATTCGGGAGGCTGTAGTACTACTTGAGCTTGCTATACTTGTGGCGGCAGGTCATTATCACGAGACTGTCAGGCGAGCGTATGAGGGTAAGTCGGCGCCCGAGTGCATTCGGTCTTCTTCACGCCCGATTACTCGCCGGGGCGAGGTACTCGTGGACCAGCGGTCGCGGCGGTCGTGGCGCGGGTCCCGATTCAGCGATCCTCGAGAACGCATTTATGCCTTGTCGTGGCGGGACGGGAGGCCTCGCTGATGTCGTCGCGGTACTTTATCGATTCCGATTATGAGGTGTATGCCTTGATAGATCCGGTTCTACTGCATCCTATATATCTCCCTTGTTGCTAATAGGATAGGGATAGAGCACGAGTCCATAGACCACTTCGAGGTAGCTACGCCAGGGGGTGAGTCGGTGGTAGCTCGGCGGGTATTTAGGGCTTGCCCCGTGACTTTATGCGATCTTGGACCACTGGCCGAAGCTTGATAGAGTTGGACATGGTGATTCGGCGTGATCATGGGTATGGATTGGTTAGCTTCTGCTATGCCAATGTAAGCTAGAGAGAGAGTGGTGCGGTTCCATTTTCTGAGGCCGGTGGTTGAGTGAGAGGAACAACAGACGTAGAGGGTAGGTTTATTTCTTACCTCAAGGCTTGGAAGATGGTGCGAAGGGTATATCTACCATCTCGTTCGGTGTTTGATCACGAGGTTGCGGTACAGATTTTCGATCGGTCGATAGTCGAGAGTTCCCGGATGTGTTTCAGACGACCTCGGGTATCCTCCCGAGTGGGAGATAGAGTTTTGTATCGATGTCTTTGCCGGACACTCGGCCTATTTCCATTCCGCCATCTGAGAATGGCACTGCCGAGTTGAGAGAGTTAAAGGACCAGGTGAGAGATTTCTTTGGAGAAAGGGCTTCATCGGACCTAGTGTTTCTCCACGAGGCGTCGGTATTGTTCGTGAAGAAGAAGAATGATGGGGCCAGCTGCGCATGTGTTGATTCTGACGGTGAACAAGGTGGCCATTAAGAACGAATACCCTTCCGAGATTGATGATTTGTTCGACCCGATTCTGCGAGTGCGAGATGTTTCTCGAGATTGATCTGCGATCGCTATCATCAGTGCAGTCGAGAGAGGTGGATGTCCCTAGATCGCATTCGGACGTGCGGGCATTATGAGTTGAGTCATGTCTTTGGGGTTGACAATGCTCGTGATATTCATGGATTTGATGAACCAAGTGTTTAAGCCATTTTTGGACATGTTTGTGATAGTGTTCATTGATGCGTCTTGGTTTATGCTCGCTCGAGCGAGAGCATCTGAGCATTTGAGGTATCTTTGAGAGTTCTCGGGACCAGCGATTATCGCCAAGTTTTCCAAATGTGAGTTTTGGTTAACCGGTGGCTTTCTTGGGCATATTATGGTGATGGTATTCGGTGGATACGGCGAATCGAGGCGATCGAGTTGGCCTGACCTACTACTCGGCAGAGGTTCGCGATTTTGGGCTGCGAGTTATTATCGGTGGTTCGTAGAAGTTTGCTTCATCTACGCACCGTTGACTAGGGTGACTCGAGCGGCTAAGTTTGATGGGTGATGCGTGTGGCGAGTTTCCGGTTACTAAAGGAGGCGGCGGCCCGTTCTTACTCTTCGGAGGTCGGGCGGCTATGTCGTGTATTGTGATCGTCGGGCATCGGGTTGGGATGTGTGTTGATGCAGCGGGGCAAGGTTATAGCGTCACGCGTCGGCGACTTAAGAAGCATGAGAGGAACTACCCGCATGATTTGGAGTTAGCGGTGATTCACGCCAAGATCTGGAGGCACTATTTGTATGGGGTTCGTGTGGATATTTTTACGGACCACAGAGCCTCGGTATATCTTCGGCGGAGGAGTGAACTTACGGCGAGGCGGTGGTTAGAGTTGCTTAAGGATTATGGCGTCGATATCTGTACCACGGGAAGGCGATGTTGTGGCGAATGCCGCAGTCGTAGGTCGATGGGTAGCCTATCGGTTGTGCGACCGAGAGAGGAGAGGCATGGTTCGCGATTTGCATCGATTAGCGAGTCTTGGTGTCAGTTTGATTGATTACGATAGCGGTGGGGTTCGAGTTCGAGAGGTTGCGGAGTCTTCCATCATCGAGGAGGTGAAGAGCAGCGATTTGAGATCCGGTTTTGGCGATGCCGTGTCGGCTCTTCGTGAGGAAGGGTCCTTTGAGTAGCACTGATGGGGTGCTAAGGTTGAAGCGGAGTTGTGTGTTCGGATATTGCGGGACTTTGGCGAGTTCTAGGGAAGCACTGCGGCGCGCGTTACTCTATCCATCCGGTCGACCAAGATGTACCACGACCTTAGATCGTGTATTGGTGGGATGGCTTGAAGAGGGCGTTGCGAGTTTGTAGCTCGGTGCGTGTTGTCGGCATGTGAAGGTGGAGCACGAGGCACGGTGGTTTGTTGCGACGATATAGATCCGACACGGAAGTGGGAGGTGATCAGCGTGGACTTTGTCACGAGATTACCTCGCACTCAGAAAGCATGATTCTATTTAGGTTATCGTCGACGGTGTGAAATCAGCCCACTTTCTTCCGTCGGGACGATTTTTGGTGAGGATTATGCGGACTTTACATCAGAGATCGTCGATCGCATGGAGTCCTATTTCGATCATATCGCATGCAGAGCCCGGTTCGCTAACTTAGAGTCTTTCGAGAAGGTTTAGGGGCCAGTGAGCACGAATCTGCATTCCATCCGCAGAGCGACGGACAGGCGAGCACTATCCGGACTGCGAGGATATCTCGCGAGCTTTGTGTTATTGACTTCGAAGTAGCCGGAGGATCATTTGCCTCTAGTTGAGTTTGCGTATAATAATAGCTACCACTCCAGTATTGAGATGGCGCCTTATGAGGCTTTGTATGGGAGGAAGTGCGGTCGCCGATAAAGCTGGTTTGATAGGCGATATGCGATTGGTGGGACCATATTTGGTGCAGCGAGCGATGGATAAGGTGAAGCTTATCCGAGGCGATTCTTGTGGCTGAGTCGGCGAAGTCATATGCGGATCATCGTCGTCGGCATCCGGGTTCGAGTTGATGATTGGGTTTTCTGAAAGGTGTCACCCATGAAAGGGTGTGATGAGATTCGGGAAGAAAGAAACTCGGCCCAGTACATTGGGCCTATCGGTTGTCGCGAGGTAGGCAAGGTTGTCTGAGTTGGATCTGCCGTCCGTCGGAGGCGGTGCATCCGGTTTTCACGTTTCTAT
The DNA here is from genome assembly GCA_029844215.1 of Przewalskia tangutica. Lineage (NCBI taxonomy): Eukaryota > Viridiplantae > Streptophyta > Magnoliopsida > Solanales > Solanaceae > Przewalskia > Przewalskia tangutica. Next base: position 35,621,577 of record CM056731.1, on the reverse strand, counting down.
CTTTGAGGAGATGTATCGGGGATCCATCTAGGTACACCGATTGGCGATGTCGGTGTGCCGGGTTGTCGTATGAGAGACTCATAGCGATAATCGATCGTCGGAGTTAGGCGTCTGCGGACGGGGCGTGGCTTCCGTCAAAGTCTTGTGGCGGAACGAGCTCAGGGAGGAGATGACGTGGGAAGCTGAGGAGGACATGAGGCAGAAGTATCCTCACCTATTCCCCACACCTCCAGGTAATTCACTTTCCTACTTGTAAATTTTCATTGTCATATATGCCTAAGTGTTGTTTTGTGGCCGTATGTGGCATTTGCAAACTGTTTAAGTTATGAGAGACCTTATCGTTAACTGTCTTGGGAAGGGACATTCGGGACGAATGTTTCTAAGGAGGGGAGAATGTTATATCCCGTATATCCGGTATATGCGTGAGCGTGCGTCTGAAGTTTAGCCTTAGTTAGGCATTATGGACGAAAATTAGTACACAACTCACTGAAAGAATCGTTTTCCGACGAAACGTTTTACAAAACTTGCGAAGGGAAAATTACGGCTATGTCATTTCTAATTTTTGCGGATTTTTCCGAGAGACGAAACATTTTGGACCAACGAGAGGGCGACACTTGTCACCCTCTAATTGGAGGATGTTTGGGCGGTAAAGGGGACGAAAGTGTGGCTTGTTTTGTCAAGGAGTTGGTAGGATATTTTGTGTAGTAGATGGATAAGGACACTTGCCTAAATCCTCACCCTACACTTGCATAACACTTGGCTTCATCTTGGCCATTGGTTGGCCTATAAATACCCCTCTAACTTGAAGGTTTTCTTCATCCACAAATCCATTCTCCAAGTCTTGAAAATCCTTCCTCTCTTGTTGTGTTTCGTCCAACACTCCCGTCCCCCTCGAGAAGGCCTTGGCCAAACATCCCCTCTAGCCTAGTAGCTCTGGCGAAACCCACTGGTAGAAAGTTATCTTCCAAGTATAGTCACTATTCAAAATACCCTAGCCCAAATCCCTTATAGTATTTTAGTAGAAGTTGTGTAGAACTTCTAAGGGTTTCTTGGAGCTATCGGAGCGTGAAAATTAGGAGTTAAACCTCGCTCAGGATCGACGTTTATACTTGGATAATTTTGGGCTTATCGAGGTAAATACTCTTGTCCTTCTATTATAATTGGATTTTACATATAAGAATAGTATAGACTTGAGTATAAGATATAGAAGGATATTAAAGAATAGAATTGAACTGAAATCACATCAGAAGAATAATAAGGAAGTATTAAATCAGACTTACATAGAATTTGTATTCTGATGAACTTGTATAGTTCTAGGGTAGGAAGTCTTTGCCCAATTTTCCGTAGAATAGAGAACCCTCTGCTTAGAACTGTTTACAGAGTAGTCTAGACGTTGATAGATGTGTCTGACTATTATAGGTTGATTCTCTGCGCGCGACATATTCGACTTGGCAGGTGGATCTCGCCGAGAAGGTATGTGATTCTTCCTATACTCTTGAGCATGATATTTTAAAATATATATATAGTACGGTAGACATACGTGTGTTAACTGAATAATAATTACGGCAATGTCTTTTGACTTAGGCCTGAATAATAATTACGGCAATGTCTTTTGACTTAAGCCTGAATAATAAGAACCTTGATGCATTTCAAAAGAATACTGAATCATTTTTTAACAGAAGAGAAATATTTGGTTTTTAAACAAAAAGCTTAAGAGTTATACTAGCTTTATGAGAAGTTAGGTATAACAACTTAAGGAAGATAAAAGGAACTGTTTACTTATTTGTTTATAAGAACCTTGTATTCTGTAGTAAGATTGTTTGATAAGTAGACATATTAGGATGCTACGTATGTTAGTGTCTTGTGATGTTGTGAAAGGGGGTCATTCTTGTTGTGCTTACGTTGTTAAACGTTAAGACCATTGTACTGTTATTATATCACATACCCCCTTGACTTGTTATACCGAGGGCTTGCCACCCTTGATGCGGGTCTATACGGCCTATGCAGTCTATGTGACTATGTGGAGCTGCGGGAGTTCCAGGATTGATCATTCCGGGTGTTTCATCCGTCGAGGATGCCCTATGCGATGCGTGTGACTATGCGGTCTATGAGACTATGCGGTGCGGGAGTCCGGGAGGTACAGGGGTTAGCTACCGTCACGAGGAATACCTCATGCGGGTGCATGTGTGACCTATGCGGTGCGGGAAGTCGAGGACTAGCGCAGCATAATGATACTATAGGCGATTGGCCTTGCGATCATTCGCGGCCTAGGAAAGACCGATTACATTATATCTATTTTTGCTCTTGTTTATGTTGTACTATGTGCGATTAAAGCTGGTTGTATTTGCAAATGGTTTTAAATACTTTGATTTTACTTGATACTTTCTGATTTAGCATACTTAGTACATTGTCTTGACTCTCCTTGAAAGTGCGTTGCATCTGCGGTAAGGGCAAGCAGGTGCTAGATCCACATCCTTAGGATCTCTACTTTGGTGTCAGGAGCTCCATCTTCTCCGGAGGCTCTACTTTGACACCCAATTTTGACCCTCCCGTCCAGTCATTAACTATAAAATTACACTAATTTTAAAACAATTTTATAATAATAAAATACAACAATAAAACATTAATACAGACATAAATAATTTAATAATAAATAATAATCTAACACACGCGTTTTAATAGTAGCAATCATAAAAGAATTAAGAAGTCCTAATTTTATTTAATAAGTCTTAATAACGACATCACATTACAGACATTAAACACTAATTAAATAACACACCCGCATTTATTACTATAATAATTTAAATTCAAACTTAGATTAATGAAACACCTAAATAGTTTAATCACATTAGTTTATTAATTTACCACTAATTAAATACCTAATTAAAAGCCTAATTAAACTAATAATTATAACACTAACCTAAAACTAATACCCAATTTAATATTAACTACCCAGAAGCCCACTCCCTATTTTAACTCCCACTAATTAATTGACCCATAACCATGCCAAATTTCGTACATACCCGAAGCCCATTTCCCGTGCCCTTATTGTTTCCTTATTCCCCCTTTGCGTCGACAGAACTTAAGAAAGGAAAGCCCAGCAGCCCTCTCATCGTTCTCCCTCACACAAAACCTAGGCGAAACCCTAAGCCCTCAATCGCCGCCTCCCTCGCCCATACGCCCTAAAATCTCGCCTTCCTTAACCAAATCACTTACCTTCCTTACCCATGCAAGCGCAACCAACGATTTCGTACCATAAATAACCAAATCCCTTCAAATCAAGCGCGAATCTCGTACAAAATCAGTCCAAAATCATACCTTTTAATGGCAAATCAGCAACCCAATTCAGAAGGAGATCGCACCAAATTAAGAACCTAAATGGTGACTATATATAGATAGCAATTTACACATAGAAGGGCAATTCGGAAAAAGAGGGAGAAGAAGGCAGGAGACCCATATCATCGATCAGTCATCAATCGCGGAGATTACTCTTAGCAGTCGAAGCCTAGCATCCCTTCCTCGCTTCCAGTTTATTGTCATTGATTCTTGCAAAGCGATTCCTTTTGCGAACTTCCGTCGGCGATTCTAGAAAACATTTGTAAATCGCCTCGATTATTATCTATAAAAGGTCCGAAATCCTTTTCTTTCATTTATTTAATTGTCTAATTGATACTATGTGTCTGTATGATGGTGTATGCGTATCATTGCTCAAACTTGTTCGATTTGGATCGGTCATTTGTTTCCAGATAGGTCTATTAGCAGTAGCCTTCGATGTTTCGTAGCGTCGACCCTGTTTTGAGCATGAACGTATGCTTCTATAGTACTTTCTGAGGGAATGATCGAATGCATAACGATTGTATAAGGGTCATAGATCCATTTTGTGGGTTGTATGCTGATGGTTGTGTAAACATTGACTTGGATATTCTGTTTAACCTACTAGTATGCGACTGGATGTTAGTAGGAATGCATTGACATGTTAAATCCAAAGAAAAATCAGTATTAATCATGATGAACTGTTAAACCGAAATTCACTACATATGTCGTTTCTTGTAACTTTCTCTAAATAAATATTTCTCCTAACAAATAGTTAGCGGGAAGTAAAAGGGATTACGAGGTCTAATCCGAATTTTAAAATCAAGCCAACATATAACAACAACCAATATTTAAAAGGATTATGTGTTTATATGCATGTATAATTATGTATGCATTCAAGATTCAAACCTCTTACTCATTTTCCAAAATATCGTAAGAAAGATTATATGTCTACCTATATGTCATAACAACCCGAATTTCACAAGGTGATTATGTGTTTATGTATGTCTATGTTCAAAAGATTCGGATCTGTACTTACCTTCTAAAACATTACTATCGTGCTATAATAACTTAAAACTGGCCTCCAATAAAAAAAATGTTACTAAGATCAAGGATATACGATTTACAATGTCGTGTTATCCTCCCGATATAAGTAACAAACATTTTAATTAAAGAATAAAATATATGCGTTCATCCCTTAAAAATGGCTAAGGTATCTTACTATTAAGTTAGCTATACAAGTGTAATTGTCTGCCATAATATATTTGCTACTTTGTTACCATTGTTTGGAGTGGTTGGTGATTGCAGGAATTATAATAGAATCACTGTAATGTTGGAATTATAATATTGATGATGAATAAAGAGCGTCTTATATTTACGCTTTTGACTAATTGCATATTAAAACAGTCTTAGCTTTGATTAAGTAAATGTGCGACCCGCATATAGGTCCGAACTAGAGGTATAAGTTTTGAAGTCCGGAAGTTACTTTGAAATCTTTTGTGTGTTGATTTAACATGCCGAAGTTGGATGTTGACTCTTTGTGTATGATTTGATTAGCATGTGTTTATAATGTTAACACACATGTTAAGTCTATAACTAGTTAGGTATAGGTTAATTCAAGCGATTCATCGTCAACCCCGTCTAAATTAGCTTAAGGCTTCGTGTCAACATCTTAAAATATGCTCTAGAGTAGCTAAGCATGTTAAGAGTGTTAGTTTAGCTTTTCTTGTCCCAGACATGTAGCATTCTTTAAACCTTACAAGGTGAGTCCATTGCCCGTGAATGTATATTCCAAAGATGTATAAACACATATATTATGATAATCTTTAGGTACACACGCCGGTACATACTTTGGTATTTTCTACATAATGGTTCCTACAGTGTATATTGGGTGCAATTACTAGGCTTGCCGATGCCACCGTCTGTTCGGTTCATGTGAAAGGGTCGATGTGTTAAACTCTACATGCTTATGGTGCAGATATTGTGGTTATTATCTTGGAAAAATCTGAGAAATACAAAGTATTGGGCTGCTTTATTCCTGTGCATTATTTTCGTTATCAGGGTCTCATACACGACTGGATCTTTTTTTTTTTTTCACTTTTTTGGCCTGCTTGTGCTTTGGATAATAAAAAATAAAATGGCTTATCTGAGCTTGAAGCCTTTATGTCGACAAATGTTTATCATTTCATAAATTTGAGATATTCTAATCGTTTTCCTTTCTTTCTTATTTTATCGACGCATTGGAGTCAAATCAAGAGTCTCGATGCGAGACTCGTCGAGATTTCCATATCGCCACGCTTTTGTCACAGGGTTTCCAAACAGCTATAGGGACAGATGGTGTCGCCATCCGTCTTAGACATTACAACAATTTTAATCTCGTTCCTCCCTTGTTTATTTATGTATTATTTATCTGTTCATTCATTATTGTCATATTTTCTAACATTGTAATTAATATGGTAACTAACTCTATTAGCCTTTAAATATATGGGAAGGGTAGCATAAAGATGAGTTCGCTCTTTGTTAATTCTAGATTCATCATACAAATCTAAATCCAAGATAAATTAATTAATCCTAGCTATGCTTTAGTTACGTAGTCAAAATACCACTCCTTATCTAGAAAGAAAGAAAAAATAGACTTCCTTATAATGTCTTCATAAACAACATAGGAGCAATTTATTACTTTTCTTAATATCATTAACGTTTCATATACAAAGACAATTTACTAACTGATCCTATATGCTTATAAGAATAATTTGTCATTTTTTACTTTGTCAAATAAAGAATGATTTCATAATTAACCTTAGGTATAAAAGTCTTAATCTTACATATACCTATAGGATGTAATTTATCATTTAATAAAACAATTTCATGTTCTACGAATTGCATAATTAATTTTACATATTTTTGTGAATCTTAAAGTCTTTTGTATGAGTTAAAAATACCTTTCTTTTAGATATTTGCTACGCTTTTTATTCTTTAATAATCTTCCCAAGACATACACCTCTTAAAACTAGAATAAAATTAACCTATGTTTGAGCGGACAGCCATGAGTTAGCGGATCCTTTAGGGTGCCTTACCCCTTCCCTTTAGGATAATAAAGAATCCTTACTCAGAATCTCATTTAGTTTCACAGACCATTAAATGGAGTTAATACTGACTTTAATCAGTTAGTATTTAGGTGTCCTAATTCACCCAATTAATTAGGTGGCGACTCCCTTAACTTTTAAACATTTATTTCTTACATTTTTGGGAGGATAACCATTCCGTCGCGCATTCAAGCCTGAGAGTTCAAAATCGGGTGCGACAGCATGGCGACTCCGGTGGGGATTTTAGGTTCTTGACCATAACAAACCTAGGTTTATTATTGCTTAGCTTTATTTGTTTGTTTTAAATGCCTTAAAATTGCTCGCTTAATTTTGTATGTTTAACTGTTTTAATTGCTATTTGTTTTACTGCTTTCCTTAAACTGGCATTCCGCTCATATTTCTTCCACTCTGGAAAATTCACACTATCACACACAACACGCGGGTGTGCTTCGCGCACCTGCAAATTTCTTTCAAACACCCAAAATTAAGAGAGTTGGTGTTTTGCGGAGAATCGGTCGGCCGGTGGTCGCGTAGCCTTCTCACTCGAGTTGTCCGCTCGGGAACCTTGCGTCTAGAAAAGCCAAATCTTAGAAACTTAAGATAGAGCTATACCACCCTTATTTTAGGGCATGCATGCATTTACATTAGGTGGGTCGGTCCTTGGCATCGACACCACAATTAGGAAGACACCAAACTTGTCGACGAGTTTCTCAACCCAACGGCCAACCAGCATATTATGTGTAGCATGGTGATGACAGACAAATCCAAGCCTAATCATGACATGCTGAAATTGGGAAAGTGCACCGTCATTTGGTCGCCATTTCCAACAAAGGCATTATAGTTGGACGACTTGGACAAATCTATCATGGCCTCGTATATGTGACGTTTAGGCCTACCTCTGGCATAAAGAGGTCCCCCCTGCATGTTAGGAAACGTTTGAATGTGCTATGTGCGATATATCTGTTACATACCTGCAAATTACGTGCTTTATGCTAACACCGTTTGTTGCATTTTTTTTAGAAAGATTTATCATCTCCCCAAAGGTCGATTTGTATTTGACTAAACAATGGCAGAACATCGATATCTCACAAGATCAAAGGCACGGTCGATGACATGGTGATTCAAGGGCATCGGCGGAGCAGTGGAACTGTCTTGGTTCCTATAGCAAGCAGAGGTCTCGAAGAAAGCGGCATAGATCGGTCGAGCGGCTCGCCCAAATACGCGACAAATAGCAAACTGCGTGCGAAATCAGAAGGCTCAGAAACATCACTGAAGTACTCGTCACTGTAAACAACCAAAACAGTCAAAATCCTCCAAATTACTACCAGTACCCTCTTACTACATATCCCATTCAGCCAATATACAATGCACCCATACATCCCACACAAAACCAAATTATGCTCGGCAAACACAAACAAGGCCACCACAACCCACTTTTGCAATGCATACGACAACCCTTACGATACCCGTGGTGCATACGCCGACCCGAATGCCCGTTCACTAAACACCTTCAACCGCGCCGGTGCTAAGAGAAAACCAACGAACCTATACACCTTTAACGAAACCCATAGCCCAGTGTATGAGAGGCGAAAGCGCGAGAATACTCCAATTCCGAAATATCCCGGGCCTACTTCCGAGGCACGATAAAACCAAACATTGTGCATACCACTCCGGTGTCGAGGGCACGACATCGAAATTGCTACTCCTCGGGGGCAGAATCGGCGTTGATCAAAGAAGGGTAATTCGGTGAAGAGTGCGCCAAATCCCTTGCCAAACCACGGCCACGTCAATGTGCACCCGACAACCTTAGATGAGGAATACATTCCCTGGCCGGAACCCGCCCCGCCTGAATCAATCATTTATCCGAGCATGCACCACGCAGAAGCCAAAAGAAGAAGATATTGATAGCGAGCATGAAGACCCGATCGGCCGTGGCAGAGCGAAAGGCGTATTCGTTGGATTTGCACCGCATTGCAGTCCGCTAGAGCCCGGATAAGAAAAAACAATTTAGTGTAGCAGAATAATTCAAGACTCATATTTAAGCCTTAATAATGTTTTCCTTTGTTTTGCTTGAATTTGGAACTACGTGTGACCTGATTCCCTTGGCGGATACGTAGGCGGCCACATCGGCTTCGGTCCCGCCTTTTAGAAAATCCCAATTTCTCTTTTGCTTGTAATTGGAACTACGTTCGACCTGATTCCCTTGGCGGATACGTGGCGCCACATCGGCCTCGGTCCACCTTTAGAATTACCCAATATTAAGTAATGAACTACGTCATGACTGATTCCTCGTAGGATCGTGGCGGCTAAATCGGCGGTCACACCATTAGAAACTTTCCGCCGTTACGAAAATAACAAAAATACACGTAATATACAAGCAACCCCATTAAGACCCACTTTAGGCCAAAACACCCTTTTCGATACTGGGACAAGGTAGGAAACCAGACAGGGTTTGCAAGTCCAAACAAGCCAGGCACGCAGATGTCAAGGAACAAGGCGGCGAAGTCAAATACGAATCGACCACCCAAAACTTACAAAATTTTCTTTGGCGCGAGTCCTTCATATTAGCGAAGATACAACAAAAGTTCTTCATATTGGCAAAGCGAGAGAGGCAACAATCAACGATCAATTCAAAAGTCCGCAACAAAGTCTAGCGCATCAGCTCGGGCATTAAAGCACACAACGAAGGCATCATCTCAGGGACGACATCTCTACCCACATAATTGCCTTTTTCAAATATTTATCATTATGTTTTAACAGTTATACACTAACTTTTTCTCAAGCTTAGCTTGCAGGAGCATTTATTCTACGAGGAAGCGGCGGAACACGTCCAGCAACGACGTTATCGGATTATGTCGAGCGGCGACATATATTCGACTGATTTTGTCGATCAAAGCGACAATTTAAGGACTTCGCCACGAAAGGACAAACAAATATGATTCCATATGCTCGAAAGAGCGACATAAACTGGGACAATATTTAAAAGAGAGCGACTGGCAAGGTGAGCAGAGTATGGGAGAATATACCGCCGATTTGGATAAGGATGTGCAAAAATCAACATAATTTCCTACTAGTATATTTTCTCAAGATAGAATATTTTCAACAAATGTTTCGACCGAGACTCAAAATCGGAGCGGGGTTACATGGTCGGACAAGACAGCAGCGTGCAAATATCAAGAGCAACACAAATCGGCCGACCCCTCGCGAACTAACAATTTTCTTTGAGTGAATTTTGCGGTCAGCAGAACAAGGAGGACAATAACTTTCCAATACAACATCTACATTTCGTCCATACAACGGCGAACATCTGCATATCGTCCATCTGGCGGCGAACATCTACATTTCGTCCATACAACGACTAACATCTGCATCTCGTCCGTCCATACAACGCGAACATATACATATCGTCCATACAACGCGAACATCTACATATCGTCCATACAACGCGAACATCTACATATCGTCCATACAACGGCGAACATCTGCATATCGTCCATACAACGGCGAACATCTACATTTCGTCCATACAACGGCGAACATCTACATATCGTCCATACAACGGCGAACATCGCATCGTCCATACAACGGCGGCGAACATCTGCATATCGTCCATACAACGACGAACATCTACATTTCGTCCATACAACGACGAACATCTACATCTCGTCCATACAACGAACATCTACATATCGTCCGTACAACGGCGAACATCTACATATCGTCCATACAACGATTTAACATCTCGCATATCGTCCATACTGGCGAACATCTACATTTCGTCCATACAACTACGAACATCTACATCTCGTCCATACAACGACGGACATCTGCATCTCGGCGACGAACATCTACATCTCGTCCATCTGACGGCGAACATCTGCATCTCGTCCATCTGGCAGCGAACATCTGCGTCTCTCGTCCATACAAAGACGAACATATTCATATCGTCCATACAACGATGAACATCGGCATATCGTCCATACAACGACGAACATCGGCATCTCGTCCATACAACGACGAACATCGGCATCTCGTCCATCTGACGGCGAACATCGGCGTCGTCCATACAACGCGAACATCTGCGTCTCGTCCATACAACGGCGAACATCGCATCTCGTCCATACAGCGACGAACATCTGCATTCGTCCATACAACGGCGAACATCTGCGTCGCCCATACAACGATCTGCGTCCATCTGACGCATCTGCGTCTCGATCCATCTGGCGAACATCTGCATCTCGTCCCATACAGCGAACATGCGCATTCGTTTATACAAGGCAGATCATCACATCATTTCATTTTATACAATCGACTACGGACAAATTCACATTCTTACATTGTTTTGCCTTATGATTATGCACTAACCGTTTGCTTAAGTCTTAGCGTGCGAGCACGAGCACAACGTGGATTTTCTCTTCTGTGGCGAGGCAATTTGTTGGGGCCAACCTTCCCAATGAATGGCGGCGGCCTCGGCGTCGGTCCACTCGTTCCACATCACCACTCATTCCACGGACCATTAGCCATAGCGCGATACACGTGTTCAAGCGATTATTTTATTTCTTTTTGCACCATAGCGATGTCATCATAACTCGACACCTGGACAATTTGAGTCGCGTTAGCCGCGCAGTGTTTTGACCATGGTAACCCAGTGTCATCATAACTCGACACTGGGACAATTTTTGAGTCCGCGTCAGCCTTGCCCAATTGCCCAACATTTTAATTCTGAGGGTCGAGACAAAATTGGCTATGAGTCAACGTCTTTGTCCGAAGATTCTTCCATCATCTCCATACAAAGAGGACAATTTGACAATTTTGACCCTCGTCGATCATTAACTATAAAATTACACTAATTTTAAAACAATTTTATAATAATAAAATACAACAATAAAACATTAATACAGACATAAATAATTTAATAATAAATAATAATCTAACACACGCGTTTTAATAGTAGCAATCATAAAAGAATTAAGAAGTCCTAATTTTATTTAATAAGTCTTAATAACGACATCACATTACAGACATTAAACACTAATTAAATAACACACCCGCATTTATTACTATAATAATTTAAATTCAAACTTAGATTAATGAAACACCTAAATAGTTTAATCACATTAGTTTATTAATTTACCACTAATTAAATACCTAATTAAAAGCCTAATTAAACTAATAATTATAACACTAACCTAAAACTAATACCCAATTTAATATTAACTACCCAGAAGCCCACTCCCTATTTTAACTCCCACTAATTAATTGACCCATAACCCGCAGCCCAAGCGTCAGCCCATACCCGCGAAGCCCATTTCCCGTGCCCTTATTGTTTCCTTATTCCCCCTTTGCGTCGACAGAACTTAAGAAAGGAAAGCCCAGCAGCCCTCTCATCGTTCTCCCTCACACAAAACCTAGGCGAAACCCTAAGCCCTCAATCACCGCCTCCCTCGCCCATACGCCCTAAAATCTCGCCTTCCTTAACCAAATCACTTACCTTCCTTACCCATGCAAGCGCAACCAACGATTTCGTACCATAAATAACCAAATCCCTTCAAATCAAGCGCGAATCTCGTACAAAATCAGTCCAAAATCATACCTTTTAATGGCAAATCAGCAACCCAATTCAGAAGGAGATCGCACCAAATTAAGAACCTAAATGGTGACTATATATAGATAGCAATTTACACATAGAAGGGCAATTCGGAAAAAGAGGGAGAAGAAGGCAGGAGACCCATATCATCGATCAGTCATCAATCGCGGAGATTACTCTTAGCAGTCGAAGCCTAGCATCCCTTCCTCGCTTCCAGTTTATTGTCATTGATTCTTGCAAACAGTTCCTTTTGCGAACTTCCCGTCGACGATTCTAGAAAACATTTGTCGTCGCCTCGATTATTTGTCATAAAAGGTCGGAAATCCTTTTCTTTCATTTATTTAATTGTCTAATTGATACTATGTGTCTGTATGATGGTATGCGTATCATTACATTCAAACTTGTTCGATTTGGATCGGTCGCTGTTTCCAGATAGGTCTATTAGCAGTAGCCTTCGATGTTTTGTAGCGTCGACCCTGTTTTGAGCATGAACGTATGCTTCTATAGTACTTTCTGAGGGAATGATCGAATGCATAACGATTGTATAAGGGTCATAGATCCATTTTGTGGGTTGTATGCTGATGGTTGTGTAAACATTGACTTGGATATTCTGTTTAACCTGCTAGTATGCGACTGGATGTTAGTAGGAATGCATTGACATGTTAAATCCAAAGAAAAATCAGTATTAATCATGATGAACTGTTAAACCGAAATTCACTACATATGTCGTTTCTTGTAACTTTCTCTAAATAAATATTTCTCCTAACAAATAGTTAGCGGGAAGTAAAAGGGATTACGAGGTCTAATCCCGAATTTTAAAATCAAGCCAACATATAACAACAACCAATATTTAAAAGGATTATGTGTTTATATGCATGTATAATTATGTGCCTGCATTCAAGATTCAAACCTCTTACTCATTTTCCAAAATATCGTAAGAAAGATTATATGTCTACCTATATGTCATAACAACCCGAATTTCACAAGGTGATTATGTGTTTATGTATGTCTATGTTCAAAAGATTCGGATCTGTACTTACCTTCTAAAACATTACTATCGTGCTATAATAACTTAAAACTGGCCTCCAAAAAAAAATGTTACTAAGATCAAGGATATACGATTTACAATGTCGTGTTATCCTCCCGATATAAGTAACAAACATTTTAATTAAAGAATAAAATATGTACGTTCTCATCCCTTAAAAATGGCTAAGGTATCTTACTATTAAGTTAGCTATACAAGTGTAATTGTCTGCCATAATATATTTGCTACTTTGTTACCATTGTTTGGAGTGGTTGGTGATTGCAGGAATTATAATAGAATCACTGTAATGTTGGAATTATAATATTGATGATGAATAAAGAGCGTCTTATATTTACGCTTTTGACTAATTGCATATTAAAACAGTCTTAGCTTTGATTAAGTAAATGTGCGACCCGCATATAGGTCGAACTAGAGGTATAAGTTTTGAAGTCGGAAGTTACTTTGAAATCTTTTGTGTGTTGATTTAACATGCCAAGTTGGATGTTGACTCTTTGTGTATGATTTGATTAGCATGTGTTTATAATATTAACACATGTTAAGTCTATAACTAGTTAGGTATAGGTTAATTCAAAGCAGTTCATCGTCAACCCGTCCTAAATTAGCTTAAGGCTTCGTATGACATCTTAAAATATGCTCACTAGAGTAGCTAAGCATGTTAAGAGTGTTAGTTTAGCTTTTTCTTGTCCCGACATGTAGCATTCTTTAAACCTTACGGGTGAGTCCATTGCCCAGAATGTATATTCGGCATGTATAAACACATATATTATGATAATCTTTAGGTACATGCGCCGGTACATACTTTGGTATTTTTACATAATGGTTCCTACAGTGTATATTGGGTGCAATTACTAGGCTTGCCGATGCCAGCTGTCTGTTCGGTTCATGTGAAAGGTCAATGTGTTAAACTCTATGCTTATGGGTCGTATTATTGTGGTTATTATCTTGGAAAAATCTGAAATACAAAGTATTGGGTCGCTTTATTCCTGTGCATTATTTTCGTTATCGGTCTCATACACAGTGGATCTTCTTCTTTTTCCTTTGTTTGGGCTGCTTGTGCTTTGGATAATAAAAATAAAATGGCTTATGCAGCTTGAAGCCTTTATGTCGACAAATGTTTATCATTTCATAAATTTGAGATATTCTAATCGTTTCCTTTCTTTCTTATTTTTATCGACACGCATTGGAGTCAAATCAAGAGTCTCGATGCGAGACTCGTCAGATTTCATATCGCCACGATTTTGTAACAGGGTTTCCAAACAGCTATAGGGACAGATGGTGTCGCCATCCGTCTTAGACATTACAACAATTTTAATCTCGTTCCTCCCTTGTTTATTTATGTATTATTTATCTGTTCATTCATTATTGTCATATTTGCTAACATTGTAATTAATAGGGTAACTAACTCTATTAGCCTTTAAATATATGGGAAGGGTAGCATAAAGATGAGTTCGCTCTTTGTTAATTCTAGATTCATCATACAAATCTAAATCCAAGATAAATTAATTAATCCTAGCTATGCTTTAGTTACGTAGTCAAAATACCACTCCTTATCTAGAAAGAAAGAAAAAATAGACTTCCTTATAATGTCTTCATAAACAACATAGGAGCAATTTATTACTTTTCTTAATATCATTAACGTTTCATATACAAAGACAATTTACTAACTGATCCTATATGCTTATAAGAATAATTTGTCATTTTTTACTTTGTCAAATAAAGAATGATTTCATAATTAACCTTAGGTATAAAAGTCTTAATCTTACATATACCTATAGGATGTAATTTATCATTTAATAAAACAATTTCATGTTCTACGAATTGCATAATTAATTTTACATATTTTTGTGAATCTTAAAGTCTTTTGTATGAGTTAAAAATACCTTTCTTTTAGATATTTGCTACGCTTTTTATTCTTTAATAATCTTCCCAAGACATACACCTCTTAAAACTAGAATAAAATTAACCTATGTTTGAACGGACAACCGCAAGTTAGCGGATCCTTTAGGGTGCCTTACCCCTTCCCTTTAGGATAATAAAGAATCCTTACTCAGAATCTCATTTAGTTTCACAGACCATTAAATGGAGTTAATACTGACTTTAATCAGTTAGTATTTAGGTGTCCTAATTCACCCAATTAATTAGGTGGCGACTCCCTTAACTTTTTAAACATTTATTTCTTACATTTTGGGGGAGGATAACCATTCCGTCGCGCATTTAAACCTGAGGGTTCAAAATCGGGTGCGACAGTATGGCGACTCCACTGGGGACTTTAGGTTCTTGACCATAACAAACCTAGGTTTATTATTGCTTAGCTTTATTTGTTTGTTTTAAATGCCTTAAAATTGCTCGCTTAATTTTGTATGTTTAACTGTTTTAATTGCTATTTGTTTTACTGCTTTCCTTAAACTGGCATTCCGCTCATATTTCTATATTAAACAATAATTGAAAATATTTTTATTATGGTTCTCAGAAGATTAGTAAATTAATTTTAAGTAATTGTATATGTAGGAGAACCTATAATTTACCTATTAGCTAAATGATTTAAATAATACACGCTAAAATCTATATTTTAATAATGCGAAATAAAAATATTTTATATTATCAATAAAATAATAATAAAATCATCAATTTTAATATTTTCACTTGCGTTTGGGTCGTGCACATTACCAGATATTTTAGCTGGTATTAGATAATATTACTATCATTAATAGGAGGTTAGAAGTAGACTGTTTTCGTCAATATGTCTGCTTCAGCTCTCAACGGTAATTTAGGCATTTTTTGATTTTTGTGCTTTAAAGTTGATGATTTGACTTCTTTAGCATTTATATTTTTTAGGACAAAAATGTTATGAGATTATGGAGCCCTCTTAATAAGCCACTCATAAAGCTTCTAACTTTTTGCTCTCTTAATATCACGTGCTTATTATTACTAGTTGTGTGTCACTGTATCATTAATATGATTGGTCATCTACACTTTTCTCATACTCATCTATTATTCTCCCGACTAAAAAATGCATTGGTCTCCTATCTGTTTAGTCATTTATTGTATACTAATATAGTTTTGATTGAATATTGTAATATTTATATTTTTTAAAACATATGATAAGTATTACACTATGATAAAAATATTTTCCAACGTATTAATATTCTAGATAAATATCAACAAAGTTATTTATATTTAAGTTTTTTTAGTATCTTTAAAATAGTTGAAAATATTAATAGAGTAAAAATATTATTCTCAAAATATAACTAAATTAATTTTAAGTAATGGTATATCTTGGAGAACCTGTAATTTACAAATATTAGCTAAACGATTTTAATATTACACACTCAAAATTTATATGTTCATAATACTAAATAAAGAATATTTTATATTATCAATTAAAAATTCAAAATAAAAATAAGAATCAATTTTAATGCTTTCACTTGTGTTTGAGCTCGTGCACATCCCGAGAATTTTTAACTAGTATTAGATAGTATTACTCTTTGCTAATAAAAGGCTAGAAGCACGGTTGTTCACCAACATGGTATTTGACTCTCAAGTGTAATTTAGATTTTTTTTTTAATTTTTATATTTTAAAAGTGTTGTATTTGACTACTTTAGTTCTTGTATCTTTATTTTATTGTACAAAAATAATTTTGATATTATGGATTTCTCTTAATAAACCAGACATAAAGGTACTATCTTTTTTGGCTTTCTTTTATTTAAAAGTGTTGTATTTGACTACTTTAGTTCTTGTCTCTTTACTTTCTTAATATCATTTGATTATTGTTACTAGTTGCATGCCAATGCATCATTAATATGATTGGTCATCTACACTTTTCTCAACTCATCTCTTGGTTCTTCTGTCTTCGATTAAAAAATCCCTTTGGTCTCCTATCAGGTTAGTCATTTACTATACACTAGTATAGTTTTGAGTGAATATTGTAATATTTTATATTTTTAAACATAAGATAAGTATTACACTATGATAAAATATTTTTCAACGTATTAGTATTCTAGATAAATATAAACAAAGTTATTTATATTTAAGTTTTTAGTATCTTTAAAATAGTTGAAAATATTAATAGAGTAAAATATTATTCTCAAAATATAACTAAATTAATTTTAAGTAATGGTATATCTTGGAGAACCTGTAATTTACAAATATTAGCTAAACGATTTTAATATTATACACTCAAAATTTATATGTTCATAATACTAAATAAAGAATATTTTATATTATCAATTAAAAATTCAAAAGAAAAAATAAGAATCAATTTTAATGCTTTCACTTGTGTTTGAGCTCGTGCACATCACGAGAATTTTTAACTAGTATTAGATAGTATTACTATCGCTAATAAAAGGCTAGAAGGCATTTGTTCACCAACATGACTGTTTCAGCTCTCAAGTGTAATTTAGATTTTTTTTTTTAATTTTTATATTTTAAAAGTGTTGTATTTGACTACTTTAGTTCTTGTATCTTTATTTTATTGTACAAAAATAATTTTGATATTATGGATTTCTCTTAATAAACCAGACATAAAGGTACTATCTTTTTTGGCTTTCTTTTATTTAAAAGTGTTGTATTTGACTACTTTAGTTCTTGTCTCTTTATTTTCTTAATATCATTTGATTATTGTTACTAGTTGCATGCCAATGCATCATTAATATGATTGGTCATCTACACTTTTCTCAACTCATCTCTTGGTTCTTCTGTCTTCGATTAAAAAATCCCTTTGGTCTCCTATCAGGTTAGTCATTTACTATACACTAGTATAGTTTTGAGTGAATATTGTAATATTTTATATTTTTTTAAACATAAGATAAGTATTACACTATGATAAAATATTTTCCAACGTATTAATATTCTAGATAAATATCAACAAAGTTATTTATATTTAAGTTTTTTTAGTATCTTTAAAATAGTTGAAAATATTAATAGAGTAAAAATATTATTCTCAAAATATAACTAAATTAATTTTAAGTAATGGTATATCTTGGAGAACCTGTAATTTACAAATATTAGCTAAACGATTTTAATATTATACACTCAAAATTTATATGTTCATAATACTAAATAAAGAATATTTTATATTATCAATTAAAAATTCAAAAGAAAAAATAAGAATCAATTTTAATGCTTTCACTTGTGTTTGAGCTCGTGCACATCACGAGAATTTTTAACTAGTATTAGATAGTATTACTACTGCTAATAAAAGGCTAGAAGCAGACGGTTGTTCACCAACATGACTGTTTCAGCTCTCAAGTGTAATTTAGATTTTTTTTTTAATTTTTATATTTTAAAAGTGTTGTATTTGACTACTTTAGTTCTTGTATCTTTATTTTATTGTACAAAAATAATTTTGATATTATGGATTTCTCTTAATAAACCAGACATAAAGGTACTATCTTTTTTGGCTTTCTTTTATTTAAAAGTGTTGTATTTGACTACTTTAGTTCTTGTCTCTTTACTTTCTTAATATCATTTGATTATTGTTACTAGTTGCATGCCAATGCATCATTAATATGATTGGTCATCTACACTTTTCTCAACTCATCTCTTGGTTCTTCTGTCTTCGATTAAAAAATCCCTTTGGTCTCCTATCAGGTTAGTCATTTACTATACACTAGTATAGTTTTGAGTGAATATTGTAATATTTTATATTTTTTTAAACATAAGATAAGTATTACACTATGATAAAATATTTTCCAACGTATTAATATTCTAGATAAATATCAACAAAGTTATTTATATTTAAGTTTTTTTAGTATCTTTAAAATAGTTGAAAATATTAATAGAGTAAAAATATTATTCTCAAAATATAACTAAATTAATTTTAAGTAATGGTATATCTTGGAGAACCTGTAATTTACAAATATTAGCTAAACGATTTTAATATTATACACTCAAAATTTATATGTTCATAATACTAAATAAAGAATATTTTATATTATCAATTAAAAATTCAAAATAAAAATAAGAATCAATTTTAATGCTTTCACTTGTGTTTGAGCTCGTGCACATCACGAGAATTTTTAACTAGTATTAGATAGTATTACTACTGCTAATAAAAGGCTAGAAGCAGACGGTTGTTCACCAACATGACTGTTTCAGCTCTCAAGTGTAATTTAGATTTTTTTTTTAATTTTTATATTTTAAAAGTGTTGTATTTGACTACTTTAGTTCTTGTATCTTTATTTTATTGTACAAAAATAATTTTGATATTATGGATTTCTCTTAATAAACCAGACATAAAGGTACTATCTTTTTTGGCTTTCTTTTATTTAAAAGTGTTGTATTTGACTACTTTAGTTCTTGTCTCTTTACTTTCTTAATATCATTTGATTATTGTTACTAGTTGCATGCCAATGCATCATTAATATGATTGGTCATCTACACTTTTCTCAACTCATCTCTTGGTTCTTCTGTCTTCGATTAAAAAATCCCTTTGGTCTCCTATCAGGTTAGTCATTTACTATACACTAGTATAGTTTTGAGTGAATATTGTAATATTTTATATTTTTTTAAACATAAGATAAGTATTACACTATGATAAAATATTTTCCAACGTATTAATATTCTAGATAAATATCAACAAAGTTATTTATATTTAAGTTTTTTTAGTATCTTTAAAATAGTTGAAAATATTAATAGAGTAAAAATATTATTCTCAAAATATAACTAAATTAATTTTAAGTAATGGTATATGTAGGAGAACCTGTAATTTACAAATATTAGCTAAACGATTTTAATATTACACACTCAAATTTTATATGTTCATAATACTAAATAAAAAATATTTTATATTATCAATTAAAAATTCAAAAGAAAAATAAGAATCAATTTTAATGCTTTCACTTGTGTTTGAGCTCGTGCACATCCCGAGAATTTTTAACTAGTATTAGATAGTATTACTACTGTTAATAAAAGGCTAGAAGCAGACGGTTGTTAACCAACATGACTGCTACAGCTATCAAGTATAATTTAGATTATTTTTTTTGTGTTTTAAAAGTGTTGTATTTGACTACTTTAGTTCTTGTATTTTTATTTTATTGTACAAAAATAATTTTGATATTGTGGATTTCTCTTAATAAGCCAGACATAAAGGTACTATATTTTTTGGCTTTCTTGATGTCAGATGCTTATAGTTACTAATTTTATGTCACTGCATCATTGATATGATTGGGCATCTATACGTTTCTCATATTTATCCCTTGTTGTCCTATCAGTTAAGTCATTTACTCTATACAAGTATAGTTTGTGTTATTTATATTTATGTTTTTGAAATATATTAAACAATAATTGAAAATATTTTTATTATGGTTCTCAGAAGATTAGTAAATTAATTTTAAGTAATTGTATATGTAGGAGAACCTATAATTTACCTATTAGCTAAATGATTTAAATAATACACGCTAAAATCTATATTTTAATAATGCGAAATAAAAATATTTTATATTATCAATAAAATAATAATAAAATCATCAATTTTAATATTTTCACTTGCGTTTGGGTCGTGCACATTACCAGATATTTTAGTTGGTATTAGATAATATTACTACCATTAATAGGAGGTTGGAAGTACACTGTTTTTCGTCAATATATCTGCTTCAGCTCTAAAGGGTAATTTAGGCATTTTTTAATTTTTGTGCTTTAAAGTTGATGATTTGACTTCTTTAGCATTTATATTTTTTAGGACAAAAATGTTATGAGATTATGGAGCCCTCTTAATAAGCCACTCATAACGCTTCTAACTTTTTGCTCTCTTAATATCACGTGCTTATTATTACTAGTTGTGTGTCACTGTATCATTAATATGATTGGTCATCTACACTTTTCTCATACTCATCTATTATTCTCCCGACTAAAAAATGCATTGGTCTCCTATCTGTTTAGTCATTTATTGTATACTAATATAGTTTTGATTGAATATTGTAATATTTATATTTTTTAAAACATATGATAAGTATTACACTATGATAAAAATATTTTCCAACGTATTAATATTCTAGATAAATATCAACAAAGTTATTTATATTTAAGTTTTTTTAGTATCTTTAAAATAGTTGAAAATATTAATAGAGTAAAAATATTATTCTCAAAATATAACTAAATTAATTTTAAGTAATGGTATATCTTGGAGAACCTGTAATTTACAAATATTAGCTAAACGATTTTAATATTATACACTCAAAATTTATATGTTCATAATACTAAATAAAGAATATTTTATATTATCAATTAAAAATTCAAAAGAAAAAATAAGAATCAATTTTAATGCTTTCACTTGTGTTTGAGCTCGTGCACATCACGAGAATTTTTAACTAGTATTAGATAGTATTACTACTGTTAATAAGAGGCTAGAAGCAGACGGTGTTCACCAACATGACTGCTTCAGCTCTCAAGTGTAATTTAAATTATTTTTTTAATTTTTGTGTTTCAAAAGTGTTGTATTTGACTACTTTAGTTCTTGTATCTTTATTTTATTGTACAAAAATAATTTTGATATTATGGATTTCTCTTAATAAACCAGACATAAAGGTACTATCTTTTTTGGCTTTCTTTTATTTAAAAGTGTTGTATTTACTACTTTAGTTCTTGTCTCTTTATTTTCTTAATATCATTTGATTATTGTTACTAGTTGCATGCCAATGCATCATTAATATGATTGGTCATCTACACTTTTCTCAACTCATCTCTTGGTTCTTCTGTCTTCGATTAAAAAATCCCTTTGATCTCCTATCAGGTTAGTCATTTACTATACACTAGTATAGTTTTGAGTGAATATTGTAATATTTTATATTTTTTTAAACATAAGATAAGTATTACACTATGATAAAATATTTTTCAACGTATTAGTATTCTAGATAAATATCAACAAAGTTATTTATATTTATGTTTTTGTAGTGTCTTTAAAATAGTTGAAAATATTAATAGAGTAAGAATATGGTTCTCAAAAGATAACTAAATTAATTTTAAGTAATGGTATATCTTGGAGAACTTGTAATTTACAAATATTAGCTAAACGATTTTAATATTATACACTCAAAATTTATATGTTCATAATACTAAATAAAGAATATTTTATATTATCAATTAAAAATTCAAAAGAAAAAATAAGAATCAATTTTAATGCTTTCACTTGTGTTTGAGCTCGTGCACATCACGAGAATTTTTAACTAGTATTAGATAGTATTACTCGCTAATAAAAGGCTAGAAGCGCATTTGTTCACCAACATGACTGTTTCAGCTCTCAAGTGTAATTTAGATTTTTTTTTTAATTTTTATATTTTAAAAGTGTTGTATTTGACTACTTTAGTTCTTGTATCTTTATTTTATTGTACAAAAATAATTTTGATATTATGGATTTCTCTTAATAAACCAGACATAAAGGTACTATCTTTTTTGGCTTTCTTTTATTTAAAAGTGTTGTATTTGACTACTTTAGTTCTTGTCTCTTTACTTTCTTAATATCATTTGATTATTGTTACTAGTTGCATGCCAATGCATCATTAATATGATTGGTCATCTACACTTTTCTCAACTCATCTCTTGGTTCTTCTGTCTTCGATTAAAAAATCCCTTTGGTCTCCTATCAGGTTAGTCATTTACTATACACTAGTATAGTTTTGAGTGAATATTGTAATATTTTATATTTTTTTAAACATAAGATAAGTATTACACTATGATAAAATATTTTCCAACGTATTAATATTCTAGATAAATATCAACAAAGTTATTTATATTTAAATTTTTTTAGTATCTTTAAAATAGTTGAAAATATTAATAGAGTACAAATATTATTCTCAAAATATAACTAAATTAATTTTAAGTAGTGGTATATGTAGGAGAACCTGTAATTTACAAATATTAGCTAAACGATTTTAATATTACACACTCAAATTTTATATGTTCATAATACTAAATAAAAAATATTTTATATTATCAATTAAAAATTCAAAAGAAAAATAAGAATCAATTTTAATGCTTTCACTTGTGTTTGAGCTCGTGCACATCCCGAGAATTTTTAACTAGTATTAGATAGTATTACTACTGTTAATAAAAGGCTAGAAGCAGACGGTTGTTAACCAACATGACTGCTACAGCTATCAAGTATAATTTAGATTATTTTTTTTGTGTTTTAAAAGTGTTGTATTTGACTACTTTAGTTCTTGTATCTTTATTTTATTGTACAAAAATAATTTTGATATTGTGAATTTCTCTTAATAAACCAGACATAAAGGTACTATATTTTTTGGCTTTCTTGATGTCAGATGCTTATAGTTACTAATTTTATGTCACTGCATCATTGATATGATTGGGCATCTATACGTTTCTCATATTTATCTCTTGTTGTCCTATCAGTTAAGTCATTTACTCTATACAAGTATAGTTTGAGTTATTTATATTTATGTTTTTGAAATATCTTAAACAATAGTTGAAAATATTTTTATTATGGTTCTCAGAAGATTAGTAAATTAATTTTAAGTAATTGTATATGTAGGAGAACCTATAATTTACCTATTAGCTAAATGATTTAACTATTACACGCTAAAATTTATATTTTTATAATGCGAAATAAAAATTATTTTATATTATCAATAAAATAATTAAAAAAATCTTCAATTTTAATATTTTCACCTGCGTTTGGGTCGTGAACATTACCAGATATTTTAGCTGGTATTAGATAATATTACTACCATTAATAGGAGGTTAGAAGTAGACTGTTTTTCGTCAATATGTCTGCTTCAACTCTCAAGGGTAATTTAGGCATTTTTTGATTTTTATGCTTTAAAGTTGATGATTTGACTTCTTTAGCATTTGTATTTTTTAGGACTAAAAAGTTATGAGATTATGGAGCCCTCTTAATATGGCACTCATAAAACTTCTAACTTTTTGCTCTCATAATATCACGTGCTTATTATTACTAGTTGTGTGCCACTGTATCATTAATATGATTGTTCATCTACACTTTTTTCATACTCATCTATTATTCTCCCGACTAAAAAATGCATTGGTCTCCTATCTGTTTAGTCATTTATTGTATACTAGTATAGTTTTGATTGAATATTGTAATATTTATATTTTTTTAAACATAAGATATGTATTACACTATGATAAAAATATTTTCCAACGTATTAATATTCTAGATAAATATCAACAAAGTTATTTATATTTAAGTTTTTTTAGTATATTTAAAATAGTTGAAAATATTAATAGAGTAAAAATATTATTCTCAAAATATAACTAAATTAATTTTAAGTAATGGTATATCTTGGAGAACCTGTAATTTACAAATATTAGCTAAACGATTTTAATATTACACACTCAAAATTTATATGTTCATAATACTAAATAAAGAATATTTTATATTATCAATTAAAAATTCAAAATAAAAATAAGAATCAATTTTAATGCTTTCACTTGTGTTTGAGCTCGTGCACATCCCGAGAATTTTTAACTAGTATTAGATAGTATTACTACTGCTAATAAAAGGCTAGAAGCAGACGGTTGTTCACCAACATGACTGTTTCAGATCTCAAGTGTAATTTAGATTTTTTTTTTAATTTTTATATTTTAAAAGTGTTGTATTTGACTACTTTAGTTCTTGTATCTTTATTTTATTGTACAAAAATAATTTTGATATTATGGATTTCTCTTAATAAACCAGACATAAAGGTACTATCTTTTTTGGCTTTCTTTTATTTAAAAGTGTTGTATTTGACTACTTTAGTTCTTGTCTCTTTACTTTCTTAATATCATTTGATTATTGTTACTAGTTGCATGCCAATGCATCATTAATATGATTGGTCATCTACACTTTTCTCAACTCATCTCTTGGTTCTTCTGTCTTCGATTAAAAAATCCCTTTGGTCTCCTATCAGGTTAGTCATTTACTATACACTAGTATAGTTTTGAGTGAATATTGTAATATTTTATATTTTTTTGAACATAAGATAAGTATCGGTCTCAATGATGGTGTGCAACAGTGGTATCGGTCTCAATGATGGTGTGCAACAGATCATTAGATATTGTGTTGTATATTCACTAGAGGACGACTACGTCCAAATGAGACCAGAGTGCATCATCAGAAGTTGAAGCCGAGGATAGGTCTGTGGACTTCGGTGTAGGAGGGATGATGTGGTCGATAACTTCGTAAACACGATAATTGATCTTGAAAAGCTCTGTCCACGATGAGTATTGACCCTTTTACATCTCAAGGGTGATAGGGATGAAGTTTTTGATGTTGTTTACTACAAGTGCATGATGGAATTTGGGTTTGTCGGCCATGGTAGATGAAAATTAGGAGGAGAAGGGGGAGAAAATGGCTGAAAAAACAGTAGGGTTATGTGGGGGTGGTGGCCGAAAGCTATCGTCGGCGGCGGTGAAGGTATTTTAGGCTACTGATATCATAATATGTTCCTTGATTGTATTCATCTATAATGTACAATATATAGTAGTATAAGAATATTTAAACTTGGTAACTATCAACCTAATTACAATTGAAAATATAATTCTACCTAAAATAGTAGAACTAATTACAATAAGAATACAATTCTACCTAAAATAAGAGATATACAATTAATGAAAGAAGTATTGATATGATTGGACATCTATACTTTCTCATACTTATATCTTATTGTCCTATTAGTTAAGTCATTTACTGTATATAAGTATAGTTTGAGTTATTTATATTTAAGTTTTTGTTGTAGATTTAAAAATAGTTGAAAATATTTTTATTATGGTTCTCAAAAGATTACTAAGTTAATTTTAAGTAATTGAATATGTAGGAACCTATAATTTACCTATTAGCTAAATGAATTAACTATTACACGCTAAAAATCTATATTTTTATAATACTAAATAAAAATTATTTTATATTATCAATCAAAACTCAAAAGAAAAACTAACCATCAATTTTAATATTTTCACTTGCGCTTCGGCCAGTGCACGTGATATTTTAGCTGGTATTAGATAGAATTACTATCATTAATGGGAGGCTAGCAATATACTGTTTTTCTTCAATATGTCTGCTTCAACTCTCACGGGTAATTTAGATATTTTTTTACTTTTGTATTTTCATTTATTGGACAAAACATTTATGAGGTTGTAGAGACCTCTTAATAAGTCAGACATAAAGATTCTAACTTATTTGAGTTTCTTAATACCACGTGCTTATTGATACTAATTGCATGCCAATACATCATTTATATGATTGGACATCACACTTTTCTCATACTCACTTCTTATCCTCCTACCTTCGACTAAACAAAAATCTCTTAGTCTCCTCTCCATTTAATCATTTACTGTATACTAGTATAGTTTTGAGTAGGGTTGGCCAGTGGGCTGGATCGAGAGGGTCGGGATCTGGTCTTGACGGACCGTGATAGGCGGGATGGAAAAAGGTCCCGTCCCACATCCCGCAAGAAGAGGGGATGAGATCTAGGGGGACGAGACGGGTCGGGTAAGGAAATTTGGGGATTTTAATTTTTTTAGATACTTAATTTTAAAAAAATATATATATTTAAACACTTAAATAACTGAACAAGATATTGAATGTTTAGCAACTTGACACATCTCTAATATAGTCCCATAATCTCTTTTCAAATCTTCCACCAAAAAGTAGTCAAATGAGACCACCAAGCCAAGTTGACATTTAAGCAATATGTAGACACTTGATATGTTTTATAATTCACTATTGTTATCTTTATTTTTTTAAATTGAATTTTCAACACTGAAATTAACATTTACACCTACATTATCATGAAATTTCGATTTTAAAATATGTTATATATCGTCAGATCTTTACTAAAGAAAAGGGGAAATTAAAAATTAATTTGGGGAAAAATTAATTATCATAAATGTACTATCTTTTTTGGCTTTCTTGGTGCCATGTGCTTATAGTTACTAATAGCATGCCACTACATCATTAATATGAAAAAACATCTATGATTTTCTCATACTTACCTCTTATTCTTTATCAGTTAAGTCATTTACTGTATATAAATATAATTTTGAGTTATTTATATTTAAATTTTTGTTGTAGCTTTAAAAATAGTTGAAAATATTTTATTATGGTTCTCAAAATATTACTAAATTAATTTTAAGTAATTGCAGACTGTTTTTCCTCAATATGTCTGCTTCATCTCTCACGGGTAATTTAAATATTTTTTTTACTTTTGTGCCTTAAAATTGTTGATTTGAATTTTTTAGTATTTGTTTTTTTTATTTATTGGACAAAACATTTATGAGGTTGTAGAGCCCTCTTAATAAGCCACAAATAAAGATTCTAACTTATTTGACTTTCTTAATACCATGTGTTTATTGTTACTAGTTGCATGCTATTGTATCATTTATATAATTGGACATCTATACTAATATTATATTCACTTGTGTTTGAGTCCGTGTATATATATAAATATATATATGTACAATTTTTAAAATTATTTTCCCAATCCCTTATCCCTCATCTTTCCATCCCTTTAAAATTATTTTGTCAGTGCGGACGATGAATAAGGACCATACAAGAATAAGTGAAAAATAAAACGAAATAAAAGAGATAGTAGTATGAAACAGTGATAATAAATTAGTTATGCATGTAGGTCGGTTGAACATGTCACAACCTAGGGAAATAGACTTTGCCAAAAACATCAAGGTTGCGGTAAAATATAATTCTACCTAACATATGAGATTTAATTAAAATAGAAAAACAATTTTATCTAAAATAAGAGATATACAATTAATGAAAAAAAATATTGATATGATTGAACATCTATACTTTTCTCATACTTATCTCTTATTGTCCTATCAGTTAAGTCATTTATTGTATATAAGTAGAGTTTTGAGTTATTTATATTTAAGTTTTTGTTGTAGATTTAAAAATAGTTGAAAATGTTTTTATTATGGTTCTCAAAAGATTACTAAACTAATTTTAAGTAATTGAATATTATAGTTGAAAATATTTTTATTATGGGGTCGGGTGGGGGTTGATCCGATCTTGGCGGATAGGATAAATTCGACGGAAAGAGGTCACGTCCCGTCCCACATCACGCAAGAAGAGGGGATGTGATTTGGGGGGACGAGAGGGTCGGGCAGGGGGATTTTAATTTTTGTAGATACTTATATATATATATATAAACACTTAAATAATTGAACAATATAGTGAATGTTTAGTCATATTGACGCATATCTCTAATATAGTCCCATAATCGCATTTCCAATCTTCCATCAAGGTTCGATCTCTGGTCTGGTGTTAGGTAAAAAAAGTAGTCAAATGGAGACCACCAAGCCAACTTGACATTTAAGCAATATGTTGACACTTGATATCTTTTATAATTCATTATTGACCTTTATTTCTTTAAATTAAATTCTCAACACTGAAATTGACATTCACACCTATATTATCATGAAATTTCGACGTTGAAATCTATTGTATATCGTAAAAAAAAGGAAAAATTAAAAACCAATTTGGGGAAAAAATTAAATTGACAGGGAAAATTTAAATTTAATAAATATAAAAATTGATCAATTTATACTTGGACTAAATATAATAAGCCAGACATAAATGTACTATCTTTTTTTGCTTTCTTGATGCCATGTGCTTATAGTTACTAATTGCATGTCACTACATCATTGATATGAACAGACATTTATGATTTTCTCATACTTACCTCTTATTTTTCTACCAGTTAAGTCATTTATTGTATATATATTTTTGAGTTATTTATATATATGTTTTTGATGTAACTTTAAAAATAGGTATATTTATATATTATTCAGTGCAGACGATGAATAAGGACCATACAAGAATAAGTGAAAAATAAAACGAAATAAAAGAGATAGTAGTATGAAACACTGACAATAAATTAGTTATGCATGTAGGTCGGTTGAACATGTCACAACCTAGGGAAATAGACTTTGCCAAAAACATCAACGTTGCGCTAAAATATAATTCAACAGATTTAATTAAAATAGAAAAACAATTTTACCTAAAATAAGAGATATACAATTAATGAAAAAAATATTGATATGATTGAACATCTATACTTTTCTCATACTTATCTCTTATTGTCCTATCATTTAAGTCATTTATTGTATATAAGTAGAGTTTTGAGTTATTTATATTTAAGTTTTTGTTGTAGATTTAAAAATAGTTGAACATGTTTTTATTATGGTTCTCAAAAGATTACTAAACTAATTTTAAGTAATTGAATATTATAGTTGAAAATATTTTTATTATGGAGTCGGGGCGGGATGGGGGGGGGGGGGGCGGTTTGGATCTGGTCTTGGTGGGCCGGGATAGGCGGAACGGAAAGAGGTGTCGTCCCGTCCAACATCCCGCAAGAAGAGGGGATGAGATTTGGGGGACGAGACGGGTCGGGTAGGGGAATTTTAATTTTTGTAGACACTTAGTTTTAAATATATGTATATATATATATATATATATATATATAAACACTTAAATAGGTTCGATCTCTGGTCGGGTGGTTAGGTAAACAGAGTAGTCAAATGTAGACCACCAAGCCAAGTTGATATTTAACCAATATGTAGACACTTGATATCTTTTATAATTCATTATTGACCTTCATTTTTTAAAATTGAATTCTCAAAATTGACATTCACATCTATATTATCATGAAATTTCGACGTTGAAATCTATTGTATATCGTAATGAAAAGGAAAAATTAAAAACCAATTTGGGAAAAAAAATTAAATTGACTGGGAAAATTTAAATTTAATAAATATAAAAATTGATCAATTTATACTTGGACTAAATATAATAAGCCAGACATAAATGTACTATCTTTTTTGACTTTCTTGATGCCATGTGCTTATAGTTACTAATTGCATGCCACTACATCATTGATATGAACAGACATTTATGATTTTCTTATACTTACCTCTTATTTTTCTATCAGTTGTCATTTATTGTATATATATATTTTTGAGTTATTTATATATATGTTTTTGATGTAACTTTAAAAATAGGTATATTTATATATTATTCAGTGCAGACGATGAATAAGGACCATACAAGAATAAGTGAAAAATAAAACGAAATAAAAGAGATAGTAGTATGAAACACTGACAATAAATTAGTTATGCATGTAGGTCGGTTGAACATGTCACAACCTAGGGAAATAGACTTTGCCAAAAACATCAACGTTGCGCTAAAATATAATTCTACCTAACATATGAGATTTAATTAAAATAGAAAATCAATTCTACCTAATATAAGAGATATACAATTAATGGAAAAAATATTGATATGATTGAACATCTATACTTTTCTCATACTTATCTCTTATTGTCCTATCAGTTAAGTCATTTATTGTATATAAATAGAGTTTTGAGTTATTTATATTTAAGTTTTTGTTGTAGATTTAAAAATAGTTGAAAATGTTTTACTAAACTAATTTTAAGTAATTGAATATTATAGTTGAAAATATTTTTATTATGGGGTCGGGGCGGGATGGGGGGGGGTTGGATCTGGTCTTGGTGGGCCGGGATAGGCGGGACGGAAAGAGGTCTCGTCCCGTCCAATATCCCGCAAGAAGAGGGGATGAGATTTGGGGGACGAGACGGATCGGGTAGGGGAATTTTAATTTTTGTAGACACTTAGTTTTAAATATATATATATAAACACTTAAATAGGTTCGATCTCTGGTCGGGTGGTTAGGTAAACAGAGTAGTCAAATGGAGACCACCAAGCCAAGTTGATATTTAACCAATATGTAGACACTTGATATCTTTTATAATTCATTATTGACCTTCATTTCTTTAAATTGAATTCTCAACACTGAAATTGACATTCACACATATATTATCATGAAATTTCGACGTTGAAATCTATTGTATATCGTAAAGAAAAGAAAAAATTAAAACCAATTTGGGAAAAAAATTAAATTGACTGGGAAAATTTAAATTTAATAAATATAAAAATTGATCAATTTATACTTGGACTAAATATAATAAGCCAGACACAAATGTACTATCGTTTTTGGCTTTCTTGATGTCATGTGCTTATAGTTACTAATTGCATGCCACTACATCATTGATATGAACAGACATTTATGATTTTCTCATACTTACCTCTTATTTTTCTATCCGTTAAGTCATTTATTGTATATATGTATATTTTTAAGTTATTTATATATATGTTTTTGCTGTAGCTTTAAAAATAGTTGAAAATATTTTTATTATGGTTCTCAAAAGATTGCTAAATTTATTTGAAGTAATTGTATATGTAGGAGAACCTGTAATTTACCTATTAGCTAAATGATTTAAATATTACACGCTAAAAATTTATATTTGTATAATACTAAATAACAATTATTTTATATTATCAATCAAAAAACTCAAAAGAAAAATAATCATCAATTTTAATATTTTCACTTGCGTATAGACCAGTGCACAATACGAGATTTTTAGCTGGTATTAGATAGTATTACTATCATTAATAGGAAGTTAGAAGCAGACTGTTTTTCGTTAATATGTATGCTACTGTTATGTCGGTAACAGACACACAAATTGTTGCCACCGGAAGTCCGGTCGTCACCGTCCCGTCTCTGCCACCTGTCCAAAATGCACTCTGGCATCCTTGACCTCTGCCCTGCCTATATCACTGACGTCGCCCACTGCCAAAATCACATTCAATCTGCCCACATTCTCAGTACCGTCACCGGCCTCCTTTTCGGTGTATGTATCATCTCCACATCACCGCCACCAACCTACTGACCCGTATATCGGTCACCCCATCCTCCGACACCTTACCCCACTGTACCAGTCTCATCCAGTCTTGATCTACCGCGACCAGTGACACAACCCAACTCAGTTTTTACATGAGGATTTGAAAGAAATTACTTACATGCACCAGCCACATGGTTTTGTCCATCCCACAACCCCCCAGTATGTATGTCATCTCCGTAAGTCACTTTATGGCTTAAAACAGGCCCCTAGAGCGTGGTATAATTGTAACGCCCCGAACCCGGGCCCGTTACTGGTGCCTTACCCCGGGCACCCTAGTGATACAACATCAGAGAAAACCAGCGGAAAATAAAACTCGAGTCATGAAACAAGAGATATAATAAATAAACAGGCCAACCAAAACAGTTGCCAAGATATACATAAAAACCCGAACAGTTATCCTTTTACAAACCCCGCCCAACAGCACTGCACTCTAAGATTTACAATAACTATGACGGACAGGTCCCGCCATACCCCGAATGTACAAGAACCTACAACTCAGTGGAAACATACCAAAGATAAGCCTCAAGGAACGAGCTTTCCAACACGCTGAAATGAGATCCTAAGAGCGGGATCCACGATCGATGTACTTCTACCGCGGCATGAACGCATTTCAAGGAGGTCGACAACAGTACCAAGTATGTGAAATCAGTAAAAATCAGAAATGAAATCATACTAGTCTATAAAAGCCGAGACATGTATGATAACCAAACTTACGATTCACAACATAAAAACAAATATGTCAAGTCGTGACTCACGCCTCAAAGTCACCACTAAATATATAACTATGGGTCTCACGCCCACAACATCCATCATGTTCGCGCGTGGCGCCATGCCGAATATCAGCGCGGTGTAGACATGTCCACGATGCAACAATAATAACAAGCGCCGCATGCCACACGCCCCGAACATCGCGACGGTGTAGATACGCCCACGTGATATCAACAACAAGACAAGAATCAAAATGGAAACATACCCGCGGAATTCTCCATCATCGCCAAAGACGCCCCAAGAAGTTCTCAATAAGTCAACCTACTTCATCGAGAGACGCAGAATACGTAAATACCACACTTGTACAACAAAGGCTATCATCACAAGCATAGACAAGTTTCACAACAACAAGCATAGACAAGTTTCACAACAACAAGCATAGGCAAGTTTCACAACAACTCAAAGTACTTCCATTTATACCAAAGTCCGGTTTTTAACCCCAAAGTACTACATACGTTAAGTTCTTTTAAAAGAGATCCATTACTTCTATAAAAGTCACCCGATACGTAGTATTAGAATGACCAACCCACATTCCTTTTCAAAATCAAGTAACATTCTTTCCTAAGTTCCAGGTTGCCTAGTTTGATTACTCAAGCTTCTCATCTTCAAATGGTTTCATAGTTCCCAAACTTAATCACTTGATTCCTTTTAGAACAATTGAGTAATATATGTCTCACGTGAGAGTAGGTTATTCTTGTTTACAACATTCTTATTACATCATCCATGATCTAGAAAATGTATATCATTTTGTCTCATCTTAGTTTCTATGCAGATGGAGGTTTCTACTGGTTTTAATACAATTCATCATTATTCACTACATTTTCCTTTATTAACGCCGCAGTGTCTGTCGATACACATTCGATTTCCAAATCGAGAAACATTATCCCTTTAAATAAAACCAAGTACTCATTACTCACGAATGAGGTTTCACACAAACATTCACATTAAAACAAATAAGTTAAGTCTCTTATCTTATAAGATCAAGTCTCTTAACTTCTAACATCGAGAAACCATTTTCTTTACCTCTCTTAAGACATTATACCTAACTCCCCATAAAGCTTAGTATAACTCTTTTTAAAACCTTTTAAAACCAAGTGTTACTCCCTTCAAAACGATTTATAAATCTTTTGAAATACATCAAGTCCTTTATTATAACAAGCCAGTTATAATTCTCATCAGTTACCTTTTTAAAACCACAAAGTATTTTTCTTACCTACATAAAGTCATATAACCAATTTCCCATAAAGCCGTTATAACACTTTATGTTTTAAGAACAATCAAACACAGTTAACACACGTACGCTCACCGTGCTTACATAGTTCACACATATCATGCTAGAAGAGATAGGAAGAGGTTCACATACCTCGCGACGATTATCGACAATAAGCAAAAGCTCCAAGTACTACAACCTTGCTAGCGCTTTCCACTCCTCGAGTAGAATACGCTACTCTTAGTACTTTCACCTATAAAGGTCACAAACGCCTATTAACCCCAAAACACAAGTTTCTATCTTTCTACGTAAAATTAGAAGATTCTCCCACAACAACGTAAATCTCCTCTCTATCGAGGCCGCTACCAAGCCAACCAGTGTGGGTTTACACGCCTAACCTGACGCTGCATAATTCTACCACACAAGACACAAGTTCATGTCAGATCTATGTAATTACTGATTCAGATTCTTCAGCTTAAGTCAAAAGACATTTCCAACTAACTACGTTCAAGACTATATATAGTATACTTCAACTATATAATCAACAACATGTAATTTCCAATCACAATAGAAGGGCGAGTGTTTACCTCGATAAGCCCAAAATTATCCAAGTAAAAAGTCGATCCCGAGCAACGCTTAGCTCCTACTCCGAGTGCTCCAAACAACCCTTAAGTTCTAACTAACTTACTCCAAAACTTCAACCAACAATGAAGATTTTCCTTAGGTTTCAGTTTGAGAAAAAAAGGACAAAAGGTAGTATTTCCGCATTCTACGCAAAGAGGTAACTTTGGAATACTACAAGGTATAAGGCTAAGGTATTTTGGGCATTATAACAATACTAGAGAGTATTTCTATACCACAACAAGAGGTATTATACGAAGTAACTAGGCAGTGTGGGTACCCACGGCTAGACACCACATGAGTGGAGACCTCTCGCCAAAGGCCACAGGAGTGGAGGGGAGAGGCTTAGGACGAGAGCCACAAGAGGGAGGAGGGATTTCAAGACTTGGAAACATTTGTGGATGAATGAAGTCTTCACAAAGGGGTATTTATAGCAAAACCAAAGGCCAACCAACGGCCAAGATCTAGCTGCAAGTGCAAGGCAAGTGTAAGGCCAAGATCAAGCCAAGTGCACCCTAACCCTACTCCACAAAACACTCCACAAAACAAGCCACAAAGCAAGGCACAAAAGAGGGAGCCAATCGGCCAAGGCCAACCAAGGCTCTTGGACGCCCAAATCGTCCAAGCCAATCCATTTGCTTCAATGCGCAGGTGACACACGCCACCCTCCCGCTGGTCCAAAATGTTCGTCACGGAAAAATCCGCAAAAATTATAAATGACATAGCCGGAATTTTCTACGAAAAGCCGTGGAAACGCCGCGAAAAACGACTTAATCGGCACTTGGCCCAAATTTCGAATCCAATGCCTACCTTAAGGCTCAAATTTAGACGCACGTCCATACGCATATACTGGAAAACGGTATAACATTCTCCTTAGAAACATTCGTCCCGAATGTTCCTTCTAGGTCTCAAAACAAACAGGTGCCAATATAGTCTTCACTGATATACTTACGAAAACAATCATGCCATAACTGGCCACAAAAACACACATTCACTTCTCCCTTTCTCGTAGTACTGCCTCAACACCCGAACTCGTTCTAGTATCCGCACCACACTTCCAACGCTCGCTTCCCACCCTTGGAATCACTACCTTCCAAACTTGGTCATCTCACTAATCTCGATTTCAAGGCCATTCCCGCCTTCACGAATCGATTCTCGCCGAACGATCCACGAACTCATACGATGGTCATCTAAACTTGGGCCTAGCACCTCGTGACCGCCACCTGGCGGGACCACCAGAGTGACCCTTCCTCGAACGGACGCGGTTGGCCCGCAACACGGCCCCAACCCGACCCACCGTGGCGCCAACTTCCGCCTCCGACACGGAACACACCGCGAAGCTACCACTTCCATCTCACACTAACCATTTTTAAATCACACTATAGCACAAAGCTATCCGAACATAACACTTAACACATCATTAACATCAATACATACAAGTATCTGCAGGTTAAGGATATACTCAAACTAGGCGTTCAAGGACCGCTAAAATCGAACTTCCACCGCGACTTACCGTGGCCCGCAATCGCCTAAGTGTAGGCCCCTACCAGCACTCGTCCGACAGCCTCGTCATATGGCCCCGCTGGCCGCAAGAGTAACAAGCTCCTCGTACTACGACACTTCCCGAAATGCGGTCTACCACATCGACCACACCGAGGTAGGGTGATCGATTCGCCAACACCCTACTCGAACATCCAAACTCAGGAGCCCCGACTGCTCTGAATATCCGAGTCCCGGCGTCGGAGGACCACTGCAATGGCGGAGGTACATAACTAGTCCGGCCGAGGCGGTCCGCCTCGAAAGTCGCCAAAATATCCGGCCGTCTTGGCCTTCTCACGAAAGCGGTCCACCCGCCGATCTGCGCGCCTCGCACTCGCATGAGCCTGAACGCGGCAATGTCCATGCCCTACCAAGAGAAACACCCGAACAACTCTCTGCTAGGTAATCATCGAGCCCGGTGACGTAGCGATGCACCCTATCTTCCATATCTGCAACTAGGGCAGGGACATATCGAGCCAAAGAATCGAACTCGACATTGTACTCGACGGTGCGCCTCTGCCTCAAGAATAAAAATTTGTCGGCGTGCCCTCCTCATTTGCGGAGGCGAAGTGCGTGAGAAAAGCCCGAAAACTCATCCCATACCCGGAGTGCATGCTCTCCCGAAAGCTCCCACGAATCAAACTAATCGATCGCGGTATCACGCAGCCGATGCGAACCGGGTCACGGACTGGTCTCTGAAGCCTCGATCACCCGTGATGATCCTTCAGAATCGACGGATGAACTCCTGCGGATCATCCTCGTGCCTCGACCCATAAAACTCGGGCTCTGACTCGAAAGTCCCGTAGCCTCAAACTATACGCTCTCGGGTGCACTACAGCTACCGAACTGAATCGCGATCCAAAGATGCCTCATATCGCCACAACTCGCCAAAATCGGGCCATCTCTCGTGACCCATCTCCCGCCCCTGCATCGGGACGGAGGCTCGTATCAGAGTCTCATCGCCCACGGCCGCGCTCTAAACCTCTTTGCCAGTCTTTGGCGCGTCGAAACTCGCCGCCGGAAGATCGCTCGTCTTCGACGCGCGCGTGCTCCTCTGTATCTCACTAGCGACTCCTCACCGCTTTGCCCACTGGGCCCGGTCGCTGCGGAGGCATAATCGTAATGAGAAGGAATACGTCGAGGGATCCAACTCATAACTTCCCTCTAAGGCACGATCTCGAATGAGAAGAATAGAAACCAATCCTAAATGTCCTATAGCCTCCGATTATAGATGTGGTGC
Organism: Przewalskia tangutica; assembly: GCA_029844215.1. Taxonomy (NCBI): domain Eukaryota; kingdom Viridiplantae; phylum Streptophyta; class Magnoliopsida; order Solanales; family Solanaceae; genus Przewalskia; species Przewalskia tangutica. The sequence goes on along the minus strand of CM056731.1, from coordinate 35,584,436 downwards.
GCAACACATCGATAACCAAGACTCTACTAGACACGGCCTTAGACACTTTCCGAGACTAATCGCTCGATACCACTTTGTAACGCCCAACTCGGCCCGCATCGTGCCTTACCCCGGCACCCTAGTGATACAACATCGAGAAAACCAGCGGAAAATAAAACTCGAGTCATGAAACAAGAGATATAATAAATAAACAAAGCAACCAAAACATTGCTTTCGGATATACATAAAACCCGACAGCTTATCCTTTTACAAACCCCGCCACAACAATGCTGCTGCACTTAAGATTTACAACAACTATGACGACAGGGCTCGCCATACCCCGAATGTACAAGAACCTACAACTGGAAACATACCAAAGATAAGCCTCAAGGAACGGAGCTTTCAACACGCTGAAATGAGATCCTAAGAGCGGATCCACGACCGATGCTCTACCGCGCAGATGAACGCACTCTCGGGCGAGGTCAAGACAACAGTACCAAGTATGTGAATCAGAAAATATCAGAAATGAAATCATACTAGTCTATAAAAGCCGAGACATGTATGATAACCAAACTTACGATTCACAACATAAAACAAATATGTCAAGTCGTGGACTCACGCCTCAAAGTCACCACTCAAATATAACTATGGGTCTCACGCCCACAACATCCATCATGTTCGCATCACGGCCGCATGCCCCTAATCGTGCACGGTGTAGACATGCCCATGATGCAACACACAAGGCCGCATGGCCACATACCCCGGAATCTGACGCCGGTGTAGACATGCCCATGTAACCTCAATAACAATATATCGGTGGTCAACCGCGCACGCCACATGTCCCCGGAATCTCAGACGGTGTAGACACGCCCATGTTGCGTAATAACCATATATCGGTAATCAACCCGCCGCACGGCCGCGCCCCGAATCGCGACGGTGTAGATACGTCCATGTGATATCAACAACAAGACAAGAATCAAAATGGAAACATACCCGTGGAATTCTCCATCATCGCCAAAGACGCCCCAAGAAGTTCTCAACAAGTCAACCGCCTCTATCGAGAGACGCAGAATACGTAAATACCACACTTGTACAACAAAGGCTATCATCACAAGCATAGGCAAGTTTCACAACAACAAGCATAGGTAAGTTTCACAACAACAAGCATAGCGAGTTTCACAACAACTCAAAGTACTTCCATTTATACCAAAGTCCGGTTTTTAACCCCAAAGTACTACATACGTTAAGTTCTTTTAAAAGAGATCCATTACTTCTATAAAAGTCACCCGATACGTAGTATTAGAATGACCAACCCACATTCCTTTTCAAAATCAAGTAACAAGATTCTTTCCTAAGTTCCGGTTGCCTAGTTTCAATTACTCAAGCTTCTCATCTTCAAATGGTTTCATAGTTCCCAAACTTAATCACTTGATTCCTTTTTAGAACAATTGAGTAATATATGTCTCACGTGAGAGTAGGTTATTCTTGTTTACAACATTCTTATTACCGCAGCCATGATCTAGAAAATGTATATCATTTTGTCTCATCTTAGTTTCATGCGGATGGAGGTTTCACTGGTTTTAATACAATTCATCATTATTCAATACATTTTCCTTTATTAACGCCTCGCAGGTCCTGTCGATACACATTCGATTTCCAAATCAAGAAACATTATCCCTTTTAATAAAAACCAAGTACTCATTACTCACGAATGAGGTTTCACACAAACATTCACATTAAAACAAATAAGTTAAGTCTCTTATCTTATAAGATCAAGTCTCTTAACTTCTAACATCAGTAAACCATTTTCTTTACCTCTTAAGACATTATACCTAACTCCCCATAAAGCTAGTATAACTCTTTTTAAAACCTTTTAAAACCAAGTGTTACTCTCCTTCAAAACGATTTATAAATCTTTGAAATACATCAAGTCCTTTATTATAACAAGCCGGTTATAATTCTCACGATTACCTTTTAAAACCACAAAGTATTTTTCTTACCTACATAAAGTCATTATAACCAATTTCCCATAAAGCCGTTATAACACTTTATGTTTTAAGAACAATCAAACACGATTAACACACGTACGTCACCGCACTTACATAGTTCACACATATCACGCTAGAAGAGATAGGAAGAGGTTCACATACCTCGCGACGATTATCGACAATAAGCAAAAAGCTCCAAGTACTACAACCTTGCTAGCCCTTTCCACTCGAGTAGAATACGCTACTCTTAGTACTTTCACCTATAAAGGTCACAAACGTCTATTAACCCCAAAACACAAGTTTCTATCTTTCTACGTAAAATTCGAAGATTTTCCACAACAGCGTAAATCTCCTCCTCTATCGAGGCCGCTACCAAGCCAACCAGGGGCTTTACACGCCTAACCTGACGCTGCAATTCTACCACACAAGACACAAGTCTCAGAATACACCCTATGTAATTACAGATTCGATTGGCCGATTACAGATTCTTCAAAGCTTAAGTCAACAGACAATGCCAACTACCTACGTTCAGTACTATCTCTAGTATACTTCACCTAGATACTCAACAACATGTACTTTCCAATCACAATAGAAGGCGAGTGTTTACCTCGATAAGCCCAAAATTATCCAAGTAAAAAGTCGATCCTGAGCAACGCTTAGCTCCTACTCCGAGTGCTCCAAACAACCCTTAGAAGTTCTAACCAACTTCTACTCCAAAACTTCAACCAACAATGAAGATTTTCCTTAGGGTTTCGGTTTGAGAAAAAAAAGGACAAAAGGTAGTATTTCCGTACTCTACGCAAAGAGGTAACTTTTGGAATACTACAAGGTATAAGGCTAAGGTATTTTGGGCATTATAACAATACTAGGAGAGTATTTCTATACCACAACAAGGGGTATTATACAAAAGTAACTAGGCAGGGGGCCAGACACCACAAGGGAGGGAGAGACCTCTCGCCAAAGGCCACTAGGAGGGGAGGAGAGGCTTGGGGACGAGAGCCACAAGAGGGAGGGGAGGGAGTTCAAGACTTGGAAACTTTTGTGGATGAATGAAGTCTTCACAGCGGGTATTTATAGAAACCAAAGGCCAACCAATGGCCAAGATCTAGCCAAGTGCAAGGCAAGTGTAAGGCCTTGATCAAGCCAAGTGCACCCTAACCCTACTCCACAAAACACTCCACAAAACAAGCCACAAAGCAAGGCACAAAAGAGGAGCCAATCGCCGAGGCCAACCAAGGCTCTGACGCCCAATCGCCCAAGCTAATCCATTTGCTTCAATGCAGGGTGACACATGTCACCCTCCCGTTGGTCCAAAATGTTTCACACCGGAAAAATCCGCAAAACTTATAAATGACATAGCGGAATTTTCTACGAAAACTGTGGAAACGTTTCGTCGAACGACTCTAATCGGCACTTGTGCCCAAATTTCGAATCCAATGCCTACCTTAAGGCTCAAATTTCGTACGTACGTCCATACGTACATACTCTGGAAAAACGGGGTATAACAATAATCGTTTTGCACAGTACATTCTGCGGATTAGGTATGTATGTAGCAAGTGTGATAATTCTCTCTTCATTTTTTATCGAGGTAGTAGCAATGCTTATTTATTGTTATACGTGAATGCCATTGTGCTTATTGCCTCATCTGATTTGTTGAAAAATGAGATCATTGCATTGTTTAAAATTAATTTGTCATGACTGACTTGGGAAAGTTGTGATAATTTTTGGGGATATCAGTGGATAAATTTGCAGACTCTATATTTTTGTGTCAACGTAAGTATGTAGAAGAGATAATGTACAGGGCTAAGATGACAAACTGTAAGATCATGTCCACACCAGTTGATTCTAAATCAAAGCTTAGTGTTGTGGATGGTAATCCAGTGTCCGATCTCACACTATGCAGGAGTCTTGCAGGTGCACTACAATATCTTACATTCACCATGCCTGACATTGCTTATGTTATTCAGCAGGTATGCTTATTCATGCATGCCCCCAGGGAGCCGCATTTTACAACCCTTAAGCGTTATCATTCAATATGTTAAGGGCACACTTGATTATGAATTACATATATACCCCTCAACACTGACCAGGTTATTATCATATACGAATGTTGATTGGGCAGGTTGTTAGGACACGTGACGCTCCACCTCCGGCTACTGTGTGTTCTTAAGGGATAATCTAATTTCTTGGTCTGCCAAGAGGCAAGCCATTTTATCCCGTTCAAGTGCAGAAGCAGAATACAGAGGCGTTGCTAATGTCGTTGCTGAGATCTGTTGGCTTTGAGACCTCCTTTTAGAGCTTTAGTGCCCATTACATAAGGCTTCTTTGGTTTATTGTGATAATATATTCGCTGTATATTTATCTCATAATCTGGTTCATCATCAGCGAACCAAGTATATTGAGATAGACATCCACTTCGTTCGTGAGAAGGTTGCCCTTGGTCATATCAGGGTTTTGCATGTGTCTTTCTCGTATCAGTATGCAGACATATTCACAAAGGGCCTTCCAAGACAACTCTTCCTGGACTTCAGATCAAGTCTTAGCGTCCGACCTCCTTCCGCTCCAACTGAGGGGTGTATTAGCACGTGTATATGTTACATAACTTACCATATTTTGTATTATATAAATATGGTAGGATTAGGATCATAAGGATTCAACATTGTACACCTATATATATTTATATTAATGAGAAAGACTCCCAAGGGAGATTAATCTTAATGGATTTTGAAACTATCGAATAAGCTTTTGTCAATTACTATAACTTTTCCATGTTCCCATAATTATATCTATAAATATGCATGTCATTGTTGGCTTTAGATGACAACTCTAAGCAAAACAAGTACCTTAGAAATGTCAATGAGTGAGAATACTTCCACCGAGCTTCTCCGCGCTCAAGCTCAAATATGGAACTATATTTTCAACTTCATAAGTTCTTCAGCAGTAAGATGTGCACTTCAACTAGGCATCCTTGATGTCCTCTACAAGCATGGTAAGCCCATGTGTCTTTCGGATCTCTCTGCTGAACTTTCTGTCGTCAATTCTTCAAAAGTTTCCTTCTTGCCAATTTTAATGCGCTTTCTAGTGCATTCTGGTTTCCTAAATCAACATGAAGATCACTATTTCCTTACCTCAGCTAGTCGCCTTCTTGCGAAAAATGAACCCTTCAATGTTAGGTCACTCTTGCTTGTCAACCATGACCCGGTCTTTTCAAAAGCATGGCTCGAGTTAAGCGCTTGGTTCCAAAATGATTCTCCCACTGCTTTTCATACTGCTCATGGAAAATCTCTTTGGGATTATCTTGAGGAAGAACCAAGTGTACTAGGTGATATTTTCAATGATGCATTGGCTAGTGACTCGAGGTTCAATACCAATGTGCTTATTACAGAGTGTAAGCATGTGTTTGAGGGGTTGACATCATTGGTGGACGTTGGTGGTGGCACTGGTACTGTGTCAATCGCTATAGCCAAAGCTTTTCCTAACATAAAGTGCACTGTACTTGATCTCCCTCATGTTGTAAGTGACTGCAAGGGAAGTGGGAATTTAGACTTTGTTGGGGGAGATATGTTCGATAAGATTCCCCATGCTAATGCCATGTTACTCAAGGTACAATTTAATTAGCTACAAAAACCAATTGGTTATCCCTGTAATTTAATTACAGTATCCTTGCTCGAAGTTAATTTCACTCACTAACTATTTACAACTTGTGATAATGATATATTCAAGAAAATCTTTGATCGTGATTTATTTGTATGCCCTTTGATTTTTTTTAAAATTATTAATTATTGTGGCTTATAGTACTTTTTATGTAGTTTCTAAATATGTAAATTATTTTTCAAAAAACTTAAAAATTATATGTTCCGAATTCATGATCAAAATAAAGAATTAAGTTTGACTCTCGAAATATGAAATGTATAACATAAATTATTGACATAGGGAGTATTAATTAAATCTAGCTGTAGTACTTTTCCTAATTTCTAATATTTTGCCTCTCTTTCTTGTCGATCGATCGTGATTATATTTTCTTGTATGAGAACTTGCAATAAACCTACTCTTGAACCTGTTTTTGACTGTGTTGGTTACCCAATCAAAGTGTTATATGTCGAGGTAAGTCTAAGCCCCCCTATGTAATTTTTTGCAGATATATAACATACTCCTACCCAATGGGTAGTTTAACCAAAAACAAAATTAACATAATTCCTCATGGTTGAACAGCACATTCTGCATAACTGGAGGGACGAAGATTGTGTGAAGATACTGAAGATATGCAAAGAATCAATTCCGAATAGGGAGAAAGGAGGAAAAGTAATAATCATAGACACAGTGATGGAGGGCGATTCGAAGCAGAGTGATGAATTTGTTCGAGCACAACATAATATGGATATGCTGATGATGGTTATTGTTGCTGGCAAAGAAAGAACTGAAAAGGAATGGGAGAAGCTCTTCATCGAAGCTGGTTTCACTGAATACAAAATAATTCCAGCTTTAGGTTTAAAGTCTGTCATTGAAATTTACCCTTAAATACACAATGGGTTTGATTGTAATTAAGTACTTCAAATTCATACTGTTTTAATGTTATGTTCTTTTATTTTTAGTTTAATCATGCAACAAATACACAAGCATGTTCAGACTAGTTAATTTGGTTTCTTGCCACATAAGTGCTCATTAAATTAAAATTTGCTTCCTACCAATAATTTCTATTTATGGAGGTCCTGAAGGGATCTCATCTATGACGCCACATCCCTTAGTATTATATTAATGCTAAATGCATTGTTACACGTGAAGACAATGTAAAACTAAGGGTTTGTTCGGTATGAAGAAAGTGAGTTTGTTACGAGAATAGTGAACAACATCTCTTGTAAATCATGCAATATTTGTCGGTGTGGACGACGAATAAGGACCATACAAGAATAAGTGAAAAATAAATGAAATAAAAGAGATAGTGGTATGAAAACAGTGACTATAAATTAGTTATGCTTGTAGGCCGGTTGAACATGTCACAACCTAGGAAAATAGACTTGCCAAAAACATCAAGGTTGATTTTTTGCTAAATTAAATATGATTTATTGTTATATAAAGAGTGATTGATAGAAATTTTTAGTTGGAATCATTCTGGTTGGAGCGCTTCTCTTTCTATTGGCCTTTGCTATGACTGGCCAGTGGGCTGGGAGGATCCGATCCCGCCCCGACCCCTTTAAAAAAAATTGGTATCGGGACATGGCCTTGTCCCGCCAAGTCCCGACCCATCCCGGTGTCACGCCCTTTTCCTACCGCGACATTTATTTTCTAAACGAAAACTCCTGTTTAAATAAATGTTAGAAAATAAAAATGATAAAATGCCTAAAAAAGGTGCTAAAATGTTAAAGGGTGCTTAAAAGGTGTTAAATGCTAAAGGATGCTTAAAAGGTGTTAAATGCTAAAGGGTGCTTAAAAAGTGCTAGCATATAAAAAGTGCTAAAAGGTGCTAAATGCTAAAGGGTTCGCGGAGTCGCCACCTAATTAATTTGGGTGAATTAGGACACCTAAATGTTAACTAGTTTAAAGTAAACATTAACTCCATTTTAATGGTCTGCTAACTTAATGAGATTTCGGGCAAGGGTTCTTTATTAATCTAGAGGGAAGGGGTTAGGCACCCTCTAAGATCCGCTAACTTGCGGTTATCCTGCCAAACCTAGGGTTAATTATTTATGCTGAGAAAAATGCATGTTTTTAATAGAAGGTATTTTTATTCAAAGATTAATAAGATTAGTGCTATAAAATACATGTAAAGTTTAAAGCATGCCTTATATTATTTATAAAAATATGTGATGCAAAATGGATTTATTGGCTAAATGTATGCATTTATCTACTTAATTAATCTTGGTTATGATATACCCAATACTTAGGATGATTTTTTATTATACCTAATAGATTTCCTATATGATGTTAGATAAGAGTTCAAGGGAAAATTTGTTATGGATTTAGTAAGAAATAAAGTGTTGATTTTATGATGCAAGTTAAATTGTTTAGATTATTTTTTGCAGAATTTAGACATGCCTAACAGTCCTAAAAGACAAATAAGGTAGAAATGCATTTCTAAGTTTAAATTACCTTCCCACCTCATATGTTCAAAGGCTAACTGCTCGAAGTTCTCCTATTAATTACAAAGTTAAATAAAATTGCAATAAACAAATAAAGGCATAAAATGAGGCGATTAGATTTAGAGAGTAAGAAGAGTTGACATGGATGACAACGTCATCTTGTCCTATTTTTTGTTTAGGAATTTCTGAAGCGGGAATGCAAATGCGGATGTACATAGACGCGGGTTGCCGTTTGAAGTGGCTTGTGATGAGTCTCGCCGTGAGACTCTTCGTTTCGCTCCGATGCGTGCCATGTAAAAATAAAGAAAGATAAGGATTAGTAAGAGCCCAAATAATAATAAACAAGTACTAGGTATAAGAATTAGCACATATGATTTATACTTAAAACATGTATGCATGATTGAATTGCGGGATAGCGAAATAGGCGAGAAGCAAATCCAAGGGAAGCCGAACCCAGATGTACATACATATGGGACAGGGTGCCGGGCAGTATGCAGGAAAGGAGAAATAAATTCCAAGATCAGCAAGTAAGAAATAAACAAAAGGCAAATCTGAGGGCGGGACGAACCTAACAGTAATAATAACACAAGTAACGGCAACGACAGCAATACCAAAACAGTGGCAACAGTAACAATAGTGCCAACAGAACAGTAATATCAACGCTAATGCTAACCAACTATTTCTATGGCTTATGAGACTTTCTAGGTATGCAGTTTTAGAAATCCAAGTAAGACAAACATGTACATCCCGCAGCAATCTGTAATTAAAACAATTGGGTATGAATGTCTGGTTACAGCCATATGAAGGTGATTAGTATGGATAGATCGACGCGAGGCGTAATCACAAACAGTGATATGCCGGGCAATGACAGATAGAAATGGATATATAAGATGAGCGCTTGAGTCTTATTCAGACATACAGATCAATAAATCAAATTAATGAACCTCTTTGCATAAGATTTAATCCATTTGGATGTGACATTGTGCAAATTTGTGGGTTACATAAACCAAGCTAGGTATCCTTCCTAACGCAACAGGAGCCAGATAGCTTATATATTAACATGGCGGCATTCTTATTATGGGCAGACAAACAAGTGCACAATTGATACAAGTCAGCGAAAAGCAAATCAAATACGATTGGTTAGCCTTATGAGGGACTCTATCTCGAATACATAAATGTGCAGATATGCATAGTCAGTAACATTTTAAGACATGTTGGAACGAACTCAGAAACACTCAACAAGTGCCCATATGCTTCCATATCGTTCTTAAGTGTAAATAGAGCATGGACAGACTATTAAGGCATAATATTGGACTCACACAAACACTATAAAATCGTCATCTTCTTATCCTGAACTTGCAAATAACGAGTTTATCACTACGCTAACAGGGAAACACAGATGCGTAACTCGTTATAACACATAAAACAGGACACAACATCTGGGCATTAACAACAATATGACAAGACTGATTTTAACATAGAACACAACAAATGCCTAAGGGGCATAGGATATATAACTCAACATGTTTAGGCCTCAATAAACAGATTAACGGATAATTTTGACGATGGCCAGCATCATCTTCATGCCTCACAAATACGAATGAACCAATACATATTTAACCACAAACAGACATACAGTACTACAAAATGGATTGAGAAGAATTCAATTTTACCTTCTCCGGACAGCGAACCGAGGCAGCGTATCAAGTCGTCGATCCACTCGACGGGTTATTGCGATGCGATTGAAAGCGATGCGGTTTATGGTCGATTCTAGGTGCGGATTTTCGATATGTTGCTCTAGTTTTTTTTCCTATTCTCGATGGTTGGCTTTTGTTAGTCGAAAAAGAAAGGGGTCTAGATTGTTGTCCACCCTTGCTCCTCCCCGATTGTTACTGCTCTTGTTTGCTATTCGATCGCTTCTCCCGCTCTCGCTTCTCTCGATTCTCCTCCTCTCGCCTCGTTGATCGCCGCTAGGGGTGTCCACCCGATGCCCATCAGTTTTGCATGCTCTCCCCTTTTATAGTCCCAATCTTGGGTTCTAATATTGGTAAGTTATCGATATTATTCTGGACTGATTTTTGTGCGATTTCGTACTGATTTCGTGTGATATTTAACGAGATTTGGGTAGACTTTGTGAAGATTCTCGGTAAGACCATGGTATGGACTACCAGATCTTCAGGCGTGAATCATGGATCATACGATAGCTTAGGGTGTGAGTGGCGATTTTTGGGTTTAGGGCTTCGTTAGGTTTCGTTTCGTATTGTGGACGATGGGGAGGAGGGCTGAGGAAAATAAGGTTGGGCGTGGGCTTGACCGTAAAGAAATAAAGGTCAGGCGTATTGGGCTTGCGGTGTAGTGAGCTGCGTTTTATTAAATTAGGGTATTAGTTTTAGGTACTTAATTAAATTAATAAATTGTGATTAAATTATCTAGGTGCTTTATTAATCTAATTGTTATAATAATAAATGCGGGCGTGCTATTTAATTAGTGCTTAATATTTTAGAATGCGACGCTATTATTTAAAATCTTATTTATTGTGCATTATTTATCATTATTTAAAATAAGTTATGAAATTGCTTTGCGTATTAATAAATGCGACTATGCTACTTGACACGACGTCATTGCTAAATTATTTATTTTATGTATTTATTATTAATATCATTTAAGAATTATGACAGGGCTTAAAATTAATAAATACGGGCGCGAGACTCTAAATGCTTAATTTCTACGTAAGACGCGGTGCCATTATTAAATTGCTTATTTACGCGTGTATTAATGTATTTATTGTTGCATTTTATTATAAAAAATCATAAAAATTACTTTGCAAAATTAGTGTAATTTTATAGCTAATGACTGGACGGGAGGGTCAAAATTGGGTGTCAACACCCGGTCCTGCCCCGACCCAACCCCCCGTCCCGCCCGAAAACCCCCCTTTGCAAAAATTGTCGTTGCACCAACGACCATTTTACATTTTGGTCGTTGTGCAACGATCATTTTTTGCCTCCCCTCTACCCCTTTATATTTATTTTTAACTCATAAGTTATTATATTTACACTTTAACCCAATTTTTCAACTATAAATACCTCAATTTCTCTTCATCTTTCTCACAAATCTTCCTACAATCTCTCTAATCTTTCAATCAATCTCTCTACAAGTTTACATTGTCTACTAAAGATTCAATTCTATTTATTCATTTGGGAGTGAAGTTGACAACTAGCTTAAGGATCATCCATCGAACAAAGTTTCAATTTTCAACCTCTCGATTACACGTCGATGTTACGTCGTCGTTTGGTACATTCGCTCCTCATTAAATTATTATTGTTTCTTCATTTTATTTAACGCACTTAATTTCATTATCTTTAATTATTTATTTACATAATTATAATGGAAGGATTTAAACGTATGATTACGGGTAAGGGTACTTCTACTAGTAGGGGTAATAAGGGTAAGGTTACTTCTTCTAGTTCTAGTCATCTTATTCCTAGACACGATCATATTCCTACACTGAATGATTTTGTTGATACTGAAAATTTTCCTGAAGTATCATATGATTTAGACGAGGAGATATTTTCTGGAACTCAAGAAGACTTTAATTTAGACGATGATCCAGATGATGACACACCCATTAATGTAGATGACACATCCACTAATGTAGATGACGCACCCACTAATGTAGATGACACATAAATGTCTCATATTACCACTAGTATGAACGATGTCCAGCAAAATGACCATTAAAATCAGATGCATGACAATTTTTTATTAGGGACATAGCGAATCAAGTAGCTATATGTAAAATTTGTAAAGTGGTTTTTAGTTTTAAAACTGGACAAGGTCAGGATGGGACGGAGCGTTTAATGAGACACATCAAACAAAAATACCCAGCTAGGTATGCCTAATACGATGCTAAAAAAGGGTGTGCAAGCGCCCTCTCCATCAGGACAAGGTTCACATATTGTCCCGGATCAAGTACAGGGTCAAATTAACCCTGTGACAGAGGGAATTGTAGGCCATAAATACGATAAACATAGAGATAGGGAAACACTAGCAAAATTAGTTGTTGTATATGATTTGCCTTTTTCATTTTCTGAATCTCCTGGTTTTATTCATTACATTAGAGAAATGTATAATCTTGTTTATAAAGGTATTTCTAGATCAACTGTTAAAAGAGATGTATTTAAATTTACACACGAATATCAATAATATTTATGTTGTTCATTATATCATTTTCCTGGCAAAGTATCTATTAAGTCTGATATAGGTCGTAGTACTAACGGTCATGATTATTTAACTGTAACATGTCATTGGATAGATTATAAATGGTTTATGCAAAAACATATTTTAGCGTATAGATATATAGATGATATGCAAACTGGTAATTTTATTGCAAAAAATATTTATTCTGTTTGCCATTATTATGACATAACTGATAAAATTCTGACTGTTACATTAGATAACGCTTCTTCTAATAATTATGCTATTAATATTTTTTTTAAAAGTTTAACTCCATTTTTTCAGATCATTTTCATATAAGATGTGCATGTCATATATATAATTTAGTTGTAAAGGATGGTCTATAACTTTTTACAGATCTTCTTGATAAAATATAATTTGCTATAAACTATATTTTTAAAAATAATAGAATACAACGAAAAAAAGAATATAAAAAAACTTGTCACGATTGTCAACTACCTTATAGAAAAATTTCCGAAGAAGTACCCACTAGGTGGAATTCTTTGTATCATCAACTACTTGCTGCTTATAACTATAGAAGACCTATAACTTTATTTTTTAACGCTCATAATCAAAATCTAGCTTATATGCTTGTAGATAGCGATTGGGGCAAAATTGCCGAACTTATTGTATTTTAGAAAAAAAATTCAAACAACAAAAGAATTTTCCGGTATATATTATTCTACTATTTCAACTATGTTGTTTTTATATAGCTCTCATATTTTTATTACTTAATGAATATATGGTTAAACTAGCTTATAAGACAACTATTAAAAAAATGTTTAGCAAAATAAAAAAATATTTTATTCCTATTCCACTATTTATATTATTGGTGTTGTATTAAATCCGACTATTAAAATAGATGGATGTAAATCACGTATTGAAACTATTTATGATTGTATAGCAGTACTACCACCTCCAACTCCCAAAAATCCAAATGATCCACCACCTATTGAACAAACCAAAGAAGGAGTGTTGTCTAGCATACAAGATGAATGCAAAAAAGTATATAAGTATTGCCACACCCTTTTTCGACCGCGACTTTATTCCAGCGAATCATGCTACTAAAATAAAATAAAAATGCTAAAATAGTATGTAGAGGGTTCGAGGAGTCGCCACCTAATTAATTGGGTGAATTAGGACACCTAAATGTTAACTAAGTCAAGTCAACACTAACTCCATTTAAATGGTCTGCTAAACTATGTGAGATTATGAGCAAGGGTTCTTTATTAATCTAGAGGGAAGGGGTTAGACATCCTCTAAGATCCGCGAACTTGCGGGTGTCCGTTCAAACCTAGGTTATTATTATGTTAAAGATAAATGCATGTTTTAAAATAAGCCTAGCATGTAAAGTGTCTAAAATGATTTTTCTATATGAATGTTAATAAGAGAATTTATGAGAAAATTGATTAGGAATATAATATCCCAGCTACATGAATGGTTATGCGAGTGAAGGTTATTAAGTGATTTAGTATGACTTAAACAATGCATGGCTAACCTAAAATAATTAACTTAAGGGGAAGCAAATTTCTAGCACTAAATTACTTTCTAATATATTGATTCTAGGTTTAACTATTCTAAGTATTCTACTAATTAGTGTAATGTTAGACAATTAATTTACAACAAATAAATGGAGAAAAATAAAGAATTAATAAAGATGACTCGAAGGAGTGGCGATGTCATTCCGCCTGTGATTTTGGAATTTCCTATGTGAGATGCGGCGACGAACATAGATGCATGTCTTCATTTGAAGTAATTCGTGATGAGTCTCGCAATGAGACTCTTCATTCGGCTCCGATGCATTTCATGTAAAAATAAGAAAAGATAAAGATTAGTATATATCCAAGGCAAGCATAATCACGTTAAGCTCAAACATACACTCATAATTCAATTGTTATTCAACTATATCAATTTGGGTAATTGTCAATTTTTAGGCAAAAGTAAGAGGACGTTATTATTCTCTGTAGTGGGCCATTGAGTGCGAGCAGTAGTCAGAAGAAGATTAAATCAATTATGAAAGGGGCGCACAAAAACAGGACAGCATCACCGCAGTAGTATGTCAATAGCCACAATTAAAAAAAGAGAAATTTGTATATATACCCATCAAAACTTAGGTTTTTAGATATATACCCATCAAAATTCTAAATTTAGTTATATACCCATCAGAAACCAATTATATTATTTATATGCCCAATTCTTTATATTACCTCTTAAAATTTATAATAAATATTAATAAATATTTTAAAGACTAATTTGCCCTCGCTCAACTAATTCCCTCCTTTCTTTCCCTTCCCACTTTATCTGCCAATAATCTAAACTTCAATTGAACAATTACCCGTATCTTCTTGAGATAGAGCTCAGTAAACTGGGTCAATTGACCATGGTATCGATCGACGAAAAGCAATTTTCTGATGCGATATTTACGGAGATTGTGGGAGATGCACAACAGCGATATTTACGAGAAGAGGAACAACAATGGAGAAAACTAAAACAATATTTAACACTTCCATTAATTGTATTAATTATATATTTCTATTTTAGATACAATTATAATACTTTTGTAATTAGTTTAATTAAAGTGGGAAGGGAAAGAAAAAAGGAGGGAATTAGTTGAGCGGGGGCAAATTAGTCTTTAAAATATTTTATCAATATTTATTATAAATTTTAAGAGATAAAATAAAGAATTGGGCATATAAATAATATAATTGGGTTTTGATGGGTATATAACTAAATTTAGAATTTTGATGGGTATATATCTAAAAAGCTAAGTTTTGATGGGTATATATACAAATTTCTCTTAAAAAAAAGATATGCCTAACGTGGGGCAGTTCAGAAACTAAGGCATAACGGACATGATTATGCAGAACATGACATCCTAAAATGCCAACGACAATAACTGGACCAGTTTGAGTAATAACTGAGTTATTTAACACTTAGAATAGTCATTCGTCACATATTGAATTTAGCCTAATTTATATAAGCCCTAACTGACTCGCAGCACCAAAGAGATCATCATATCATACATCAAACAGTGATAACCACACATACTACCTGAATATAGCTTAACATAGCATTTTAAATCTCAGTAATCCCTTCATCAGGTTTAATAGACAATCGCCCTGGCCTATGCGTCGCATAGCACATTACTATTCAATATTATAACAAGCGATATGCAAATATGACTATGTGAATATGAACACGGATTACACTAGACATAATATCAAACATGAATATGATTGTCCTCCACAAACGACATTACATCTGCTAAATAGAGAAAATCGAGATTACGCATTCAGACTAATCACAGGTTGCTACCAACCAACAACACATAATGTACATAAAGATAAAAATAGATAAGAGGTATATTAACGGACCTTTTGTGGGTAGAGAACTGACACGGCGTTTCGACTCGTCGGACCCACTCGAAAAGTTCGTGCTTATGCGACGGAGACGGGCGAAACGTCGCTGATGTTTGAAGGATTTTTCTATGTAGAAAGATGACCGGTTTTTCGATACCCAATCGACTGGTTTATGAATGATATCGCGGAGAAGGAGGGGTTTGAGAATGTTAATTCTTGCTGCTTTATGGCTATTTTTTTGATCTTTTTCTGTGAGAGCCCTCCCCGTCTCCTCCTTTTCTGTGTAAATTGACTTGGCTTATATAGCCTTGATTTGGCTTTGGAATTTGGTCAGATTTGAACAACTTTTAGGACTGATTTTTGGGCGATTTTCGTGCTAATCTGAGCATTTTATTGGTATTAATTTTCAAGGATTTGATTGCGATTAATGGTAGTTTTCACCGAAATCAAATAAGGAAACTTTTATGGTAAGTATGAGGGTGTAATTTGTGCAAGATTTAGGGAGATTTCGGACTGATTTTGGTATGATTTTGGAGAAAATTCGAAAGGGATTTTCGGGTGATTTCTGACTGATTTAGAACAGATTTGGGGGGGGGGGGGGTTGATTTGGTATGATTTTAAGGCTGATTGGTTATGGTAAGCTGGTCTTGTGGTGATTTTCATACGATTTGGAGAGATTTGGTGGAGGAGAAATAGTTGATGGGCTAATGAGCTTGGGCCGCGGGTTTCATCATTTATTGGGCTGCGGGAATGGGGTTTTAATTGGGCTTGGACATTTGTTTGGTTTGGATAATAGTTTAGGTGTATTGGGTTTTAAGTGTAGATTTTAGTTTAGTGAGAAATAAAAATTGGGGTTTTAATTATAAAATAATATTTATGAAATTGCTTTGAGTATCATTAAAATAACAAACGCGAATATAATATTTAAGGAGTGCATAATGCTTTATAAATGCGACGCCATTATTTGAATTCCATATTTATATGTGTATAGGTTTATATATGTGTGTATTGTTATTATTAAAATTATTTTGCGGTGTTAAAAAAATAGTTTAATTTATTGATTATTAATCGAAGGGGAGGGACAAAATTGGGTGTCAACAGCTGTCCCTCTTTGTATGGAGAGGATGAAGAGTCTTCAGACAAAGACGTTGACTTATAGCCAATTTTGTCTCGATCATCGGAATTAGAACAAAGATTAAGAAAAGTAAGGGCAAATGTCAATTCAAAAATTTGTCCAAGTGTCAAATTATGATGACACTGGGTCGTGGTAATAGAAACTGACATTGGATTATTGGTGTCTGAAAACTAAAGGTGGGGCTGACGCAAATTTAAAATTTGTCCCAGTGTCAAATTATGATGACACTGGGCTACTGTGGTGACACTCTTAAATGCGACGCTGATGTGGATTCAAAATTGTCTCTTTATGCCTTTTGCTGCTCCACAATGCTCTCTCCAAAACAAAACTCAAGTGAGTGAAAGAAGCCCGCATTCCTTAGTGTCAAACGATGACTTTGGGTTATTGGGTTGTGGGATGCTGAAGAGAGTGGATCGACGTTCGAGGCCGCCTTTGCCTTTTGTTGGGTAGCTTGACTCCCCAACAAAATTTGCCTCAGTTCGCTGTGTAAAAGGTAGGTCCATGTTGTGTTCCGCTCCTACAAATCACGGTATCTACAGGCTAAAGCTCAAGAAAAATTAGTGTATAACTGTTAATGACTATGTATGAATGTGAATTTTGTGTTACGGTTGTAGTCAATCGTGTATGCGATGTAATGAAGCGATGTGATGGTACGCCGTCTTGTATGGACGAAATGCAAATGACGTCTTGTATGGACGTTGTCGTCTTGTATGGACGTGGTC
The DNA here is from genome assembly GCA_029844215.1 of Przewalskia tangutica. Classification (NCBI taxonomy): domain Eukaryota; kingdom Viridiplantae; phylum Streptophyta; class Magnoliopsida; order Solanales; family Solanaceae; genus Przewalskia; species Przewalskia tangutica. The sequence goes on along the minus strand of CM056731.1, from coordinate 35,566,943 downwards.
ATCTTGTATGGACGTTGTCGTCTTGTATGGATGAAATGCTAAAGACGTCTTGTGTGGACGTTGTTGTTGATGTTGTTGTATCGACGTGCTGTATTTGTGAGCCGCACGACTGCTATTGTTCTTTCTGTTTCTGCTAATATAAAAACATGTCTTATCAAGGTGAACGAATGAGTGTATTTCATTGTATGTAAAATAAGGAGCATAGTTTCTAATGGTGTTTGGTGACGAATGTGTTTAAATGCCTCTAAGGGTGTTTGTTCTCTGAGGTTGAAATGTCTCTAAGGGTGTTTGTTCCCTGAGATTGAAACGTCTCTAAGGGTATTTGTTCCCTGAGGTTGAAATGTCTCTAAGGGTGTTTATTCCTTGAGATTGAAATGTCTCTAAGGGTGTTTGTTCCCTGAGGTGAAATGTATCTAAGGGTGTTTGTTCCCTGAGAGTGAAATGCCTCTAAGGGTGTTCGTTCCCTGAGACTGAAATAACCCTAAGGGTGTTTGTTTCCTGAGGCTGAAAGATGTCTCTGTTAACCTGAAATATAGATGTCGTCGTTGAGTAGACGAACTATAGATAATGTCGTTGCAATGACATCGTTGGGCAAATGTGTTGTAGATGTCGTCGTTGAGTAGACAAAATATAGGTAATGGCTTTGCTCAAGTGTAATAAAATGATGTCGTTGGGTAGACGTGTTGTAGATGTCGTCGTTGAGTAGACGAAATATAGATAATGTCGTTGCACATGAGTAATAAAATGACATCGCTGAGTGGACGTGTTGTAGATATCGTCATTGCGTAGATGTAATAAAATGACGTCGCTGGGTAGACGTGTTGTATAAATCATCGTTGAATGGACGAAATATAGATAATATCATTGCATATGCATAATAAATGACGTCGTTGTGTAGACATGATGTAGATATCATCGTTGCAAGGCAAAATATAGATAAAGTCATCCCATAGGCATAATAAAATAACGTCTATGTCAGTCTATTTGTACCGTTTGCCCCATTTTGAGTATAGACGTGGTGCAAGAATCTGATCCTTGTGGGGCCGGTCTGTGACATGGAAGTTCTTTGTGAATTGAATAAATGTCGCGACTTCCCTGTTTCTGTCAAATCTGAAGACCTGCACTCAAAGAAATTTGTGAGTTTGGGGAGGGGCGGTCGATTCGTATTGACTTTGTAGCTTTGATCCTCGATGCTCGGGGCGCCTGACTTGTTTGGACCTGTAACCCCTGTCTGGTTTCCTGCCTTGGCTAGATGTTAATGAAATTTTTGTTGAAAATAAATTATTTGTGACAAATTAAGTATTTTGATAAAAAAATTGTCAGGTTGACTAAATGAACATTTTATCAAAATTGTCCCAGTTTTAACTTTAAAACATGCAAGGGTGCTAGGTTAAAACGAGTCTTGGGGGGCTGTTTGTCTATCCTACCAAAAGTGTGTATTTTGTTATTTTCAAAATAAAGGGGAAGTTTCCTAATGGTGTGACCGAAGCCGATTTAGGCCGCCTACGTATCCCAACGAGGGAATCAGGTCATAACGTAGTTCGAACTACAAGCAAAAAGGATTATGATTTTTTCTAAAAGTGGGACCGAAGCCGATATGGCCGCCTACGTATCCCTGCCAAGGGAATCAGGTCAAACGTAATTCAAATTACAAATAAAGGGAATTTGTGATTTTACTAAAAGTGGGACCGAAGCCGATATTGTCGCCTATGTATCCCTCCAAGGGAATCAAGTCAAATGTAGTTCAAATTATAAATAAAGGGAATTTGTGATTTTGCTAAAAGTGGGACCGAAGCCGATATGGCCGCTTACGTATCCCGCCAAGGGAATCAGGTCAAACGTAGTTCAAATTATTTTGTTTTCAACTAGTACACAATCATATCGAGCTTCATAGAGGACCAGGACAGGGGTACAAGTCCAATTTTATTCTATCTTCCTCCAACGGGATAGTTCCAGATCACATTGCATTTCTGCTTCTTTTCAGCAACAAAAGACTTTTGAGTCTTTCCACACTGCCTTTTGTATCGTCTTCTTTTGATTCCTGCGCAGTGCATGTTTTGACAAATGACTGATTCAGGCGGAACATGCTCTGGCAAATGAGCATCTCTCTTCCTCTGGAGATTAGTCGATGATTCAATCCTATTTCTTCTTTGGACTGACATAATAGTCCCCTTCAAAACTGCTTTCTTCTTCTACTGCAAACATGTTCACATGGGCATTGTCAGGGTTTGGCAATGGGTTATCGTCTATATTAGGGGGAGCTCCTTTCAGTTGGATGATTTCATCTTTGATCAATTCCTCGATTTTGTCTTTGAGGGTATAGCAATTTTCAGTGTCGTGTCCAATAACTCCAGAGTGGTATGCACAACATTTAGTCTCATCGTGCCATTTGGAAGTGGGTTTAGGGATATTTTCTGGGATTGGTTGGAGTATTCCTTCCATTCTTAGCCTTTCATAGATTTGGGTTAGAGGTTCGGCCAAAGGTGTATAAGTTTTAGTTGACTTTCTTTCGAGATTTATACGAGGTTTGGGTGTGTTGTCACGACCCGACCTCGGGCCCGCGACTGGTGTCTTACCCCGGGCACCCTAGTGATAAAACATCAGAAAAAAATCAGCGGAAATAAAAACTCAAAGATATGAACAATATGAAATAAGAAACAGGTTAACCAAAACGGTCACCTTTCTGCATATATATATATATATATATATATATATATATATACAACTGAACAATTACATCCTTTACAACCCTTGCCCACAATAGTACTACAGACCTCTAAGAGTTTTATAACAACTATGACTGAACAGGGCCCCACCATACCCCTGAATGTACAAGAACCTACAATCTCAGGGACACATACCAAAAGATAAGCCTCCGGAGAAACGGAGCTTCCCAAAATGCAGAACTGTAATCCTATGAGCGAGGATCAACAACTCATGCAGATTGAACGCAGCCTCGGGCGAGGTCAAGACAACAGTACCAAGTATGTGAAATCAAAATATCAGAATGAAATCATAATACTATAAAACAGGAGACATGTCTGATAACCAAACTACAATACACACTATATATTAGCAGTCATGTCAAGTCAGGGACTCACGCCCGTAAAGTCATCACTCAAATATAACCCGGGAATTTAACCCGCACAATGGCCGCATGCCCCAAGACCTTACCCTGATAAGTACGGCCTCGAACCATCCTAATGGGCGATACCCGCGACCATCCAACGGTCGCGATGCCCAAAGGAAATAACAAGATAACACCCATAAGTGGAAGATACCCGGCCACCCAACGTGTCAGTATGTCCAAGAAAATAACAAGGTAACACTCACCGTGGAAGCATACCCGGGTGGTGTGAATGCGACCGATCGACCAGGACCGAAATCGGATCGAACCGACCGTCCGACCGGTGGATTCCTGGCCCGGCCTCGGTCGTCAAAATGGTGGATTCCTTTCGTCCGGTCCGTAAAACCGGAATTTTCCTGGCCCGATGCGAATGGACCGGATTTTTTTTTTTTTTATAAATTGAATTTCCAATATTGAAATTGACATTCCCGGACACATTACCAGTAAATTGAAACGTTGAAATCTATTGTATATCGCGAGATATTTAGCTTTGAAAATAGAAAAACGAATAATTGGGTTCCGGCCCAATTTTTTTAAAAATTGAATTTCCAATACGAAATTGACATTCTGACGCGTACACGCAATTTTTACGTTGAAATCAATTGTACATCGCGAGATATTTAGATTTGAAAAGGGGAAAAACGTAACGATTTGGGGGAAAAGTGAAATTGAGGGGCAAAGTTATGACCGTATAAAGTTTGATCAATTTACAACCTATATTTGATATGTCAATACGCCCGGCCATGGCGGTGTCAGTGGATGGGTCATGGGGACTGGGGCAAATCATTCGGTCCGAGTAATCTGTAATTTGGCCTTCTGCCTTGGTCCATCCGGTTTAACTCAGGCACCCTAGTTTAAGGAATGTCCAAATTCCAAATAGAAAATAGAAAATATAAATGTGGTGTGTAACTTTAATTAATGAGTAGTTCAAGAGTTCAGATACGAACCAAGTACATTTGGTGATTTTCTTTAAGTTAGTCATATTAATGAAATAAAGTTTATCAAGGATAAGGAAAAAACAAACATATTTAATGAGATTGATAAACGAACACATTCTTAAAAATTTATAATTTATAAATTGCATTTAACAAAAAAAAAATCGTCCAACCGACAGACGGAATTTTCCGGCCCTGGCCCGTAAAATTTCGATTCCGCCCGGCCCGTCCGGCTCGACCGCGAACACTTACCCGCAGGGCCACTCAACGTGTCAGTATGTCCAAAGAAAATAACCAGATAACACTCCTAGTGGAAGCATACCCGTGGGCCACCGAACGTGTCAGTATGTCCAAAGAAAATAACCAGATAACACTCCTAGTGGAAGCATACCTGTGGGGCCCCCAACGTGTCAGTATGTCCAAAGGAAATAACAAGATAACACCCATAGTAGAAGCATACCCGTGGGCAACCCAACGTGTCAGTATGTCCAACATGATCGAGAATAACATGACCGGCCCTCCATCGAGAGACGCGGTAGCATAAGGATACAATACTTGTACACCAAGACTATCACAAGCAAACATAGGCAAGTTATTCACACTCAAGGTACTTTCATTCTATGCCAAAAATCCGGGTTTTAACCCCAAAGTACTACTTTACTTCTTTAAAAGGTCCATTTTCTTTTCACAAAAGTCACATGCTACTAACACCCATGGTATCAAAATAGAGTAACTATTATTTGAAGTAAACCAAAAACAATTTTCATACTTCCTTTTCAAATAAACCAAGACAATACCATGTCTTCCTTTTAAACCAAATCAAGACAATGCCATGCCTTCTTTTTCTATATCAAATCACTTCTCGAACTAGTATAAGTTTCAAAACTTCAAATTCTCAAGTCTCTTACTTTTAAACCAAATCCCATAACGGGGGACGATCAAGTCTCACATCTTTTTAAAACAAATGTCAAGTTACCATTTTAAAGCCAATAATAAAACCATTTCTTCGTTTTCATAAAGTCGTTATAACTAACTTCCCATAAAGCTATTATAACACTTTATGTTTAAAACCAACCAAATACAACTATAAGTATTTATGAGACCAAGAGGGCTTATTCTTTAACAACCAAGAACCCATTACTAACGAATAAGGTTTTACCACTTTTCAACACAATCAAGCCCTTTACACTTCATATCAAGTCAAGGCACAAAAAGGGAAATCAAACTCCTTTAACACACGTGCGTCTACCGCACTATATATTTCACAAATAATCATGCTCAAGAGAATAGGAAGAATCACATACCTCCTCGGCTAAATCCACTTGCCAAGTTGAATACGCCGCAGAGTATCAACCTATAATAATCAAATACGCCTATTAACGCCTAGACTTCTTCGCTGATATTCTAAGCATAAAGTTCCTTATTCTACGGAAAATTGGACAACACTTCCTTTGTTTCTACATACTTTTCCACCTTTTCAAGGCTTGAATTCACTATCCAAACGCCACTTTTAAGGCTCAACAATCCAACAATACAAAGGGGATTACACGCCCAATCTTGGATATGTAAAATTCTGCCCCACAATACATATTAACTAATTCAATAAGTTTAAGGTGGTATCTTGGCTATAACATGTTCACATCTCATCTCTACCCAATCCTATCAAATCCAAATCATATTTCCTACATGCAATATATCTAAGAGCAATATTGACAACTACAAGTCCTTTCTTCCACACATGCAACACAATTTTTTAGCAAAAAGAGAAATGATTGTTACCTTAGAGTTTACCCAAAATTAGTCCAACAATTTCACTTGTCTTCTTTCCACAATCACCACCACAACCTCCTACAAGCTTGTTAACATGTTTCCCTCTTGTTACTTTTTTGAAATTTCTCTAGGCCTTGGGTTTCCCTTGAAATTTCTAGAGAGAAGGGAGAGGAAAATATTTTAGAGAGAAGGGTTCTTGTAAAAATTACCAAGTCTTGGTCAATAAAATAAATTACCTCTTAGTCAAACTGATGGGAGGGACACTTGTCACCCTCCCACAAACTTTTAACAAAATATCTTCTGATTTTTCCCCTGTTCCCGCGAATTTTCCGCATGGCCTCGGCACCATGGCCGCGCTGAAACCTTCGAGAATTTTTCAAGACTTCCGCGCCGCCCTCGATTCCGGCGGCGCGGTGCTGAAACTTCAGAGAACCCCAAGACAACCGCGCCGCTCAGATCCCGTGGCGCGCTGGCCCCCGATCGAAATTACTTTTCGCCGATCACAAGATCAACTTGTGACTTCCATAACTTCCCACTCCGATGTCCTATCGATGAACGGTTTGTTGCGTTGGGAACTAGATTTAACGAACTACATACTAGGCTTTTGAAACACCTAACAACTCCTAATGAACTAGGAGCTCTACCGCTCCAAAGTTGACCCAAAACTGTCCAAAGCATTCTGTCAACTTATCTTTCCTATTTCAATTCTTAATTCCTTTCGTACGGTCTCATAAGCTTGACCTGAATTACGGGGTGTAACATTCTCCCTCCCTTAGAAACATTCGTCCCGAATGTTCCTTCTATGTCTCCAAAACGCATGCGCCGGTATAGTCTTCACTACTACACCTACAAAATCAATTATGCCACACATGGCCATAATATAATAACCACGCAAAAACTTAAATCCCAACCAATGAGGAATCACCTCTAAAGCGCAGAACAACACTATTAGCTCTCACCCATGGTCTAAGGGTACTCTCTTCACCTCTTCTCTTCATAAAAATGATCACTTCCATTCTCTTAACACATGTTCGCTTCTTTTCTTACTCGTTGTATCCTCCTCGTACACTCGAACTCTTTCTAGTATACGTACCACATTTCCATCATTGCTTCAGTTCTCAAAATCTCGGAGTTACTGTTTCCAACTTGGTCATTACTAGCCCCAATTTCCTTTAAGGCCATTCCCGGCCTTCATGATCCGATTCTGGTCGAACGCATCCACGAACTCGTACGGTGATTACCTAAACTTGGGCCTAGCACCCTTGTGACCTTATCACCTAGAGGGACCCCCTCAACTTACCTCACTTCATTCCGGGTTGCGGGTTGACCCGCGATTGGTCCTCAACCCGATCCATTACGTACCCAACTCTTGTTCCCGGCCCGGAACAATCTCACCACTCAAGTCACGAAAACCTAGTGGTTTCCTTAGCTTAACTACCCACCATCATTTCACACCACTCATGGACTTATTACCCAATATACCTCACGTATACTACGTTCCTCGACAAAGATCACCCGTAGAATCTTTCACTCAAGATGGCCCTGTATCTAAGGTTCCCACGGTTATCAAAATTCTAAGGCTCATAATTTCCATGTCCCCAAACATACCTTTTTTACTAACCAGGCTTTCTAAGTCACCATTTACACACAACCACCCGCACATCACACCTAACATGTAACCAGCTTATCACACATACTAATCTTTAGAGGGTTAAGGATATACCTGTAACTATTGCTTCACTTTCCCTTTGTCGTTCTAATCATGATCCTGCCCTGCACGGCGTATAGCAAAAGAAGGCGAGGAACCCGCCACTGATCCCGAAGGCTGAGTCTCTACATCCGTGCTACCTCTGGTCGGACAATTTCTCGCAAAATGGCCCTGCTGGCCGTATGTAAAACAAACTCCCATACTAGCACGACACTCCCCATAATGGAGCCTACCACAACGGCCACAACGAGGTAGGGGTGGCCCCATCTGACAAACATCTCGCTCCTCCAAAACTCAAACTCAAGCCCCGACCGCCTCGACCTCTCCAACATCCTCAAGATCGTGGTGGAGCACTGCACGGGCCGAGGTATATATCCAGTCACGCCGAGGCCGCCGCCGAAAGTCACCAAAGGACCTCGCCGTCCCCGCCCTCTTCGCGATTCGTTATTCCACAACTCTATGCTCTCGCCATCACAAGATAGTTCGACGCGCAATGTCCATGCCCTACCAAGAGCTACCTCGTGCACCCTCCGCTAAATAATCATCGAGCCCTCGTGACATAACGGTGCACTCTATCCTCCATGTCCGCCACTAAAGCGGGACATATCGAGCCAACGAGTCAAACTCTACATTGTACTCCCGAACACCGCCTGCTCGCCAACATCAAAAATCTATCTCGCCTGACTCTCCTCACCGCGAAGGCAAGAAGTGTGCAAGAAATTCTCTAAGAACTCGCCCCAACCAGCCGGAGGTGCATGCTCCCCGACGCTTCCATGAATCAAACCACCGATCGCAGATCACGCAGCCGATGGAACCCAAAACTACCGACTGCCTCCGAGGCCTCGATCACTCATGATCCGCCAGAATCGTTTGATAAACTCCCGAGGATCATCCTCGTGCCTCACCCATAGAACTCAAAGTGGGCTGCAACTCAAAAAGTCCCGGTCTCGCTATCGACTGGGTGAACTACGGTACAACCGAACCGTTGTCTCCGCTCGCCCTCCCGCCGCCACTATCCTCGCTAATAATCGGGTTATCTCTCAGAGCCCATGTCCTCTCGCTTCCCGGCCGTAATCGAGGCTCGTGTACCGCGTCTCGTGAGCCGCTGCCGCCTCGAACTCTGCTGGCCGGCGACGCTGGAACTCGCCGTCCAAACATCACCTCGGTAAAGACTGGGCTCGTGCCTCAGAATCTTCTCAAGGCTCTACTAGCGCCTCCCGCAGCTGCCTTGCCCTTCGGGCCCTGGTTGCTCAAGTGAGGCATAATCGTATAAAAGAATACGCTGAGGAGTACAACTTATAACACAGCTCTAAGGCACGATCTCAGAGTGAGAAGAATGGAAACCAATCCTAAATATCCTGCAGCCTCTTGATTATAGGTGTGGTGCACAACACACCGATAACCAAGTCTCTACTAGATACGGTCTGTAGACACTTTCCGAGGACTAACTGCTTTGATACCACTTTTGTCACGACCCGACTGGCCCGCGATCGTGCCTTAGCCCGCACCCTAGTGATAAAACATCGAGAAAAATCAAATAAAATAAAAACTCAAAGATATGAACAATATGAAATAAGAAACAAAGCAACTAAAACGGCCACCTTTCTCGCATATATATATATACAATCAATAGCTTACATCCTTTACAACCCTTGCCCACAATAGTACTATGCACTTCTAAGAGTTTTTATAACAACTATGACTAACAGGGCCTCGCCATACCCCGAATGTACAAGAACCTACAATCTCGTGGACACATACTAAAAGATAAGCCTCCGAGAAACGAGCTTCCCAAAACGCAGAATCAGTAATCCTATGAGCGAGGATCAACAACTCGCGGATTTAACGCAGCCCGGGCGAGGTCAAGATAACAGTACCAAGTATATGAAATCAAAATATCAGAATGAAATCATAACAGTCTATATAAAACAGGAGACATGTGTGATAACCAAACTACAGTACACAATATATATTAGCAGTCAAGTCAGGGACTCACGCCCGTAAAGTCATCACTCAAATATAACCCGGGAATTTAACCCGCACAATGGCCGCATGCCCCGACATCTTACCTCGGTATAAGAATGGCCCTGGAACCATCCTAATGGGCGCATACCCGTGGACCATCCAACGTGTCAGTATGCCCAAAGGAAATAACAAGATAACACCCATAGTGAAAGCATACCCGTGGGCCACCCAACATGTCAGTATGTCCAAGAAAATAACAAGGTAACACTCACCGTGGAAGCATACCCGTGGGCCACCCAACGTGTCAGTATGTGCAAAGAAAATAACCAGATAACACTCCTAGTGGAAGCATACCCGTAAGCCACCCAACGTGTCAGTATGTCCAAAGAAAATAACCAGATAACACTCCTAGTGGAAGCATACCTGTGGCCCCCTAACGTGTCAGTATGTCCAAAGGAAATAACAAGATAACACCCATAGTGGAAGCATACCCGTGGGCCATCCAACGTGTCAATATGTCCAACATGATCGAGAATAACATGACCGGCCCTCCATCGAGAGACGCGGTAGCATAAGGATACAATACTTGTACACCAAGACTATCACAAGCAAACATAGGCAAGTTATTCACACTCAAGGTACTTTCATTCTATGCGAAAAATCCGGGTTTTAACCTCAAAGTACTACTTACTTTACTTCTTTAAAAGGTCCATTTCCTTTTCACAAAAGTAACATGCTACTAACACCCATGGTATCAAAATAGAGTAACTATTATTTGAAGTAAACCAAAAACAATTTCCATACTTCCTTTTCAAATAAACCAAGACAATACCATGTCTTCCTTTTAAACCAAATCAAGACAATGTCATGCCTTCTTTTTCTATATCAAATCACTTCTCGAACTAGTATAAGTTTTAAAACTTCAAATTCTCAAGTCTCTTACTTTTAAACCAAATCCCATAACGGGGGACGATCAAGTCTCACATCTTTTTAAAACAAATGTCAAGTTACCATTTTAAAGCCAATAATAAAACCATTTCTTCGTTTTCATAAAGTCGTTATAACTAACTTCCCATAAAGCTATTATAACACTTTATGTTTAAAACCAACCAAATACAACTATAAGTATTTATGAGACCAAGAGGGCTTATTCTTTAACAACCAAGAACCCATTACTAACGAATAAGGTTTTACCACTTTTCAACACAATCAAGCCCTTTACACTTCATATCAAGTCAAGGCACAAAAAGGGAAATCAAACTCCTTTAACACACGTGCGTCTACCGCACTATATATTTCACAAATAATCATGCTCAAGAGAATAGGAAGAATCACATACCTCCTCGGCTAAATCCACTTGCCAAGTTGAATATGCCGCGCGTAGAGTATCAACCTATAATAATCAAATACGTCTATTAACGTCTAGACTTCTTCGTTGGATATTCTAAGCATAAAGTTCCTTATTCTATGGAAAATTGGACAACACTTCCTTTGTTTCTACATACTTTTCCACCTTTTCAAGGCTTGAATTCACTATCCAAACGCCACTTTTAAGGCTCAACAATCCAACAATACAAAGGGGATTACACGCCCAATCTTGGATATGTAAAATTCTGCCCCACAATACATATTAACTAATTCAATAAGTTTAAGGTGGTATCTTGGCTATAACATGTTCACATCTCATCTCTACCCAATCCTATCAAATCCAAATCATATTTCCTACATGCAATATATCTAAGAGCAATATTGACAACTACAAGTCCTTTCTTCCACACATGCAACACAATTTTTTAGCAAAAAGAGAAAGGATTGTTACCTTAGAGTTTACCCAAAATTAGTCCAACAATTTCACTTGTCTTCTTTCCACAATCACCACCACAACCTCCTACAAGCTTGTTAACATGTTTCCCTCTTATTACTTTTTTGAAATTTCTCTAGGCCTTGGGTTTCCCTTGAAATTTCTAGAGAGAAGGGAGAGGAAAATGTTTTAGAGAGAAGGGTTCTTGTAAAAATGACCAAATCTTGGTCAATAAAATAGATTACCTCTTAGTCAAACTGATGGGAGGGACACTTGTCACCCTCCCACAAACTTTTAACAAAATATCTTCTGATTTTTCCCCTGTTCCCGCGAATTTTCCCGCCTCTGAAACTTCAGAGAACCCCAAGCATAACCGCACCGCTGCTCAGATCCGTGGCCATGCACACTGGGCCCCCGACCGAAAATACTTTTTCGCCGATCACAAGACCGAACTTGTGATTTCCATAACTTCCTACTCCGATGTCCTATCGATGAACGGTTTATTGCGTTGGGAACTAGATTTAACGAACTACATACTAGGCTTTTGAAACACCTAAAAACGCCTAATGAACTAGGAGCTATACCGCTCCAAAGTTGACCTAAAACTGTCCAAAGCATTCTGTCAACTTATCTTTCCTATTTCAATTCTTAATTCCTTTCGTACGGTCTCATAAGCTTGACCTGAATTATGGGTGTAACATGCGTCTCGTGGATGGACTCGTGGCTGGCATGGGTATGCAGGCTGGGTGTGATACACAGGGTAAGATTGATGGCCTTGGGCGTTTTGTCTATAGTAGAAAAAATATATAGTGGAAGCATGGGCCACCCAACGTGTCAGTATGTCCAAAGAAAATAACCAGATAACACTCCTAGTTGAAGCATACCCGTGGGCCACCCAACGTGTCAGTATGTCCAAAGAAAATAACCAGATAACACTCCTAGTGGAAGCATACCTGTGGGGCCCCCAACGTGTCAGTATGTCCAAAGGAAATAACAAGATAACACCCATAGTGGAAGCATACCCGTGTGCCACCCAACGTGTCAGTATGTCCAACATGATCGAGAATAACATGACCGGCCCTCCATCGAGAGACGCGGTAGCATAATGATACAATACTTGTACACCAAGACTATCACAAGCAAACATAGGCAAGTTATTCACACTCAAGGTACTTTCAATCTATGCCAAAAATCCGAGTTTTAACCCCAAAGTACTACTTACTTTACTTCTTTAAAAGGTCCATTTCCTTTTCACAAAAGTCACATGCTACTAACACCCATGGTATCAAAATAGAGTAACTATTATTTGAAGTAAACCAAAAACAATTTTCATACTTCCTTTTCAAATAAACCAAGACAATACCATGTCTTCCTTTTAAACCAAATCAAGACAATGCCATGCCTTCTTTTTCTATATCAAATCACTTCTCGAACTAGTATAAGTTTCAAAACTTCAAATTCTCAAGTCTCTTACTTTTAAACCAAATCCCATAACGGGGGACGATCAAGTCTCACATCTTTTTAAAACAAATGTCAAGTTACCATTTTAAAGCCAATAATAAAACCATTTCTTCGTTTTCATAAAGTCGTTATAACTAACTTCCCATAAAGCTATTATAACACTTTATGTTTAAAACCAACCAAATACAACTATAAGTATTTATGAGACCAAGAGGGCTTATTCTTTAACAACCAAGAACCCATTACTAACGAATAAGGTTTTACCACTTTTCAACACAATCAAGCCCTTTACACTTCATATCAAGTCAAGGCACAAAAAGGGAAATCAAACTCCTTTAACACACGTGCGTCTACCGCACTATATATTTCACAAATAATCATGCTCAAGAGAATAGGAAGAATCACATACCTCCTCGGCTAAATCCACTTGCCAAGTTGAATATGCCGCGCGTAGAGTATCAACCTATAATAATCAAATACGTCTATTAACGTCTAGACTTCTTCGTTGGATATTCTAAGCATAAAGTTCCTTATTCTACGGAAAATTGGACAACACTTCCTTTGTTTCTACATACTTTTCCACCTTTTCAAGGCTTGAATTCACTATCCAAATGCCACTTTTAAGGCTCAACAATCCAACAATACAAAGGGGATTACACGCCCAATCTTGGATATGTAAAATTCTGCCCCACAATACATATTAACTAATTCAATAAGTTTAAGGTGGTATCTTGGCTATAACATGTTCACATCTCATCTCTACCCAATCCTATCAAATCCAAATCATATTTCCTACATGCAATATATCTAAGAGCAATATTGACAACTACAAGTCCTTTCTTCCACACATGCAACACAATTTTTTAGCAAAAAGAGAAAGGATTGTTACCTTAGAGTTTACCCAAAATTAGTCCAACAATTTCACTTGTCTTCTTTCCACAATCACCACCACAACCTCCTACAAGCTTGTTAACATGTTTCCCTCTTGTTACTTTTCTGAAATTTCTCTAGGCCTTGGGTTTCCTTTGAAATTTCTAGAGAGAAGGGAGAGGAAAATGTTTTAGAGAGAGGGGTTCTTGTAAAAATGACCAAGTCTTGGTCAATAAAATAGATTAACTCTTAGTCAAACTGATGGGAGGGACACTTGTCACCCTCCCACAAACTTTTAACAAAATATCTTCTGATTTTCCCCCTGTTCCCGCGAATTTTCCCGCTTCAGGCCACAATGAAACCTCCGAGAATTTTTCAAGACTTCCGCGCGCCTCAGATTCGGGCGCGCGGCGCTGAAACTTCGTGAGAACCCCAGACAACCGCGCGCGGCCTCAGATCCGGCGCCACACTGCGTGGCCCCCGACTAAAATACTTTTCTCGCCGATCACAGACCGAACTTGTGACTTCCATAACTTCCTACTCCGATGTCCTATCGATGAACGGTTTGTTGCGTTGGGAACTAGATTTAATGAACTACATACTAGGCTTTTGAAACACCTAAAAACTCCTAATGAACTAGGATCTATACCGCTCCAAAGTTGACCCAAAACTGTCCAAAGCATTCTGTCAACTTATCTTTCCTATTTCAATTCTTAATTCCTTTCGTACGGTCTCATAAGCTTGACCTGAATTACGGGTGTAACATGCGTCTCGTGGATGGACTCGTTGCTGGCATGGGTATGCAGGCTGGGTGTGATACACAGGGTAAGATTGATGGCCTTGGGCGTTTTGTCTATAGTAGAAAGGTCGATTTCGTGTTTTGGTCACGAGTGAGGCCGAGCCGGTAGGTTCCGTAGGTCGAATTTGTCCGCCTGTGTCCCTGGATTGTCATGATAGGGGACACTCCGTCCGATTGGATTGTTTTACTCGTTGCTTGCATTGCCACTAAGTTTGTGATTCTCCCTGTTTTGATACCATCTTCTATGAAGTCTCTCATTCTAACAACCTCAGAGAAGTTTTGCCCTATAACACTTATCATTCTCTCGTAATATGTTGCATCTTTCATGGATTACACAAAGAGAGTAGTCACTGCACTTTCTGTCATCGGGGGTTGAACTTTGGTTGTTTCTGCCCTCCAACCTCATGGCGTATTCCCTGAATGTCTCTGTGGACTTCTGTTCTAACTTCGTCAAGTAAAATCTATCCAAGACTGTCTCGGTATTAAATCTAAATATGTCCATGAAGTTTTGTGCCATTGTGCTCCAGCTATGCCATTTTTGTGGATTTTGGCTAATGTACCAGTCAAGTGCCTCGCCTGTCAAGATTCTTACGAACAACTTTAAGATTATGGTTTGATCTTTTCCTACTCCAACCAATTTGTCGCAATATGACCTCAAATGAGCACGAGGGTTTCCTCTTCCGTCAAATAAGTCAAACTTCGGCACCTTATAACCGGCAGGTAATTCGACGTCGGGGTACATGCAAAGATCCTCATACTCGAGCCCTTCATGCTCTTTACTCGTCTGTATATTTTTGAGTGTTTCCATTAGGCGATGTATTTTATTTGCTATATTTTCACTTGTCTGAATCCTCGTCTGTCTTTCCACTTCTTTATATTGATCAACATCATGGGGAGGCAGGTTTGATAGGATGGTAGGCAATGTTTGGGCTTCTAATGTATGTATCGGTGACACATATTGCTGAGTCGAGTTTTGGACGAGTTAGGTAGTTTGGGTAAGCGGAGCTTGAGGCGTATATGGAGTAGGATCATTTTGTAATTGAATTTGTGGGTTAATAGGATGTGTATTATTGAGCTTTTGAAGTCGGTCAATCTCATTCTGCATGGTTGCCATCTGTTGCAATAATTGGGCGAGAAATTCCTCTTGGATGGTAGTATTTTCTTTTTCTAGATTTTCCGGCTCATCTCTTGGAAGAGCGATAAGTCCCAAGCCAGCTTGTATGACCCTGAATCAGTCATTTTGTTCGGTGATTGTGCCTTTGTGGAGTGGAGGTGTTCAGTCATCTCTTAGTCCGATACGAATCAACATTTGGTTTAGGGGGAAAAAATAATAAAACCTTCACAATGCAGCAAATTGTGTTAGCGTAAGGCATGTAATTATTGCGAGCACATAGATAGCACGTAGCATCACATTAAAAGTGAGTCCTAACATGTATGGGACCTCTCTTATGCCAGAGGTAGGCCTAAACGCCAGATATGCGAGATTATGATAGATTTGTTCAAGTCGTCAAACTGTAATGCTTTTATTGGAAATGACGGTAAAATGAACGTGCATTTTCCAATTTCGGCATGTCATGTTTAGGTTTGTATTTGTATCACACCCCGACTTTTCCTAAGCCTTTACTTAGGGCGTGATGGCACCTGGACAATTATTTCCCACCAGGAGCACCATTTAATTCTCTTTATTTAGAAATTTAAACTTATATTCAAATACGGAGCTATTAATAAAAATAACAATAAAGAAATTTGTTTATGACTTTATTGAAAACATAACGCGAGTCTATACTCGTGCAAATATTGTTTCTACATAGACATACTAACAAAGATTATTCTAAGTTGGAAGGGAGACCATTCCACATGGGCATTTTCCGAGACATCAGAATCGATATTCTCGACTGACGAGTACCAAGCCCAAGCAATGGACTTGGTATGACAAGAGGTCATGGACGATCGCTAGCCTTGGCGTGGAGCCTTTCCTCTATCACGCTTTCAAACATGTTAATAAAGAGTCACCTACCATCCGGGCCGAGTGAGAACCTTACCGCAATTCAAAGCAACACCACAATATTTCAAGTGCAATCACATTATAACGTAATAAGCATATTGCAAAACATATCAGTTACAACATTTTTAAATATGCAGAACTCCTCATAGAAAATTCTCGCTTAACTAACACTTTATTTTATCTCAGATTATACGTTAGGACATTCCTCGCATTTCCATATGTTTGTTACATTTATATATTTGTGAACGCGTATTCACTTTTCATATTTATATACAGTGAACATGTATTCATTTTTCATATTTGTTGCAAGGCAACCCGATCCATTATATTTACGTATTTGTGAACACGTATTCACTTTACGCTTTGTTGCGCGCGCAACCCGATCCATTATGTTTACGTATTTGTGAACGCCAGATTCACTTTACGCTTTGTTGCGCGCAACCCGATCCATTATATTTACGTATTTGTGAACACGTATTCACTTTACGCTTTGTTGCGCGCGCAACCCGATCCATTATGTTTACGTATTTGTGAACGCCAGTATTCACTTTACGCTTTGTCATGCGCGCAACCCGATCCATTATATTTACGTATTTGTGAACACATATTCACTTTACGCTTGTTGCGCGCAACCCGATCCATTATGTTTACGTATTTGTGAACGCCAGATTCACTTTACGTTTTGTTGCGGCGTGCAACCCGATCCATTATATATTTATATATTTATGTGAACACGTATTCACTTTTCATATTTTTCAGAAGATCGAATAAATACTATTCTCTTTTCTAACATTCTGTCATTCATACTTGTAACGATTATAACTTTTTAACCATAACTCCAACTAAGGTGTTTCTCAAGCGGAAACTAAGGTAAGACGGGGATCTTTCACTGTACCAAATTTCATTTAAAACTACTTTGGATAACTAACACAAATTTATCCTCAAAACAGCCACATGAAATTTGTTTCGGCAGAATATTTATTAAACAGCACACAATCTTATAATAGTCATAACTCCTAATCTGTAAACCCGTTCAAGCCCCATAAATTCTCAAAACGACGAGAACAGAGAGCTACACGTCTCCATGTGAACCATTCTTTCATATTCTGTACCATTTGGTACAGTTTTACACTTTTATTCGCTGCCCTTCCTGGATCTCGATAGATCCGAGGCAGAAACTTTAAATAGCGATAACTCTCAATCCGTAAGTCGGATAGACCCCCGTAAGGTCTCATAATGTCCACAACAGAGAGATCTAGAACTTTCATTTAGCAACAATTTTCATATTCCCCACAGATTAGTACAGTTTTACGTTTCAACGTCCTGCCCTTCTGGATTCCGACGAATCCGAGGCAGCAACTTCAAACTACAATAACTCTCAACTCGTAAGTCCGTTATAATAAATCTTTATATATATCTGTCCGTAACAGAGAGATTTACAACCATGTAAATTTTCATATAATTATAATAAGTAAAACTCAATAAAAACAGTCCGTAATTATGCCTTTCCGAATTTCGGTCAAATCTAAGGCAGAAACTTTGAACTATGATAACTTTCAAACCGTATGTCCATTTTACCTCAATTTTGGTTATATATGATCATAATAGAGAGGTGTACCACTCTTCCGAATTTCATCAAATTCTAACAATTATAACTCAGTGAGAACAGTTCGTAAAGTTCATGACGCAACTAGTTGTCTAAACAATCAAAAGTTCAATATTTCTTTTCAATACTCAATTTTTATTCTAACATGTATTGAACTTAAAATAAAGGATGTTACCAAGAATTTCTGAGTGAGAAAATTCACCTTGTAAGTGTGAAGATTATTGTTGTGTGGTTGCTAAAATTATCCTTACTCTTTAGTATTTTGCTTCTTGTTCTTCTTGCCCTCTTGGTATTTTTTCCTCTTCTTTTCACTTGTTTTTTTCTGATTTTCTAACCTTTATGTTATGTACTTTGTTTGTGTGTAAATACAATGTATAAGTGGAGGGTTTTCTATAACCTATGGGAGGTGAAATGACAAGAGTTGGAGGGAAATGAAAAGGGGAGGAGAAGGGAAAGGGGTGGAGTACGTGCAAATGTGCTGCATGTTTGTTTCCCTTTTTTTTCTTTTTCTTTTTTTTTTTCTTTTTTTTTCTTTTTCTTATTTTCATTTCATCTATCTATTTATCCAACTTTAACACTAACTTTATCTCATGCAATTTATTCTTTGTTTTCTTATATATATATATATTTTTTTATTAACTCAACCACAACTATATATTATTATTCATTTTTTCCGGATTTTACATTCTCTCCTCCTTAAGCAACATTCGTCCTCGAATGTGAATAAGGTCGTAACATAATCACATAGACACAATAATAACATAATCACGTAGACACAATAATGTTTATTGTTATTGTAACAAATTTGGGGCTTCACATTCTCCCTTCCTTAAGAAGCATTCGTCCTCGAATGAGAATAAGGTTGTAACACGATATAGACACACAAATGGCACACATATGAAGTACTATGTAATGCATTTTTTTATTACCTTAGTCAAATAGGAATGGATATTTGACTTTCATCGCTCTTCCGCTTCCCGGTGGCTTCCTCGTGGAGTGATTCTTCCATAGGACTTTCACTAAGCAATATCTTTATTTCTAAGGCGCTGGACCTTTCTATCAAATATTTCTACCGAGCCTCTTCATATCAAGCTCTTTATTAAGAACTATCTCCGGGAAGGATGACGTGACTTGGATCGCAAGTATTTTCGTAACATTGACATGAAATACCGGATGCATCGCCTAAATTTCGTGGAAGTGCTAATTCGAAGCCACATTCCCACTCTTCGCAAGATCTCATATGGCCCAATAAACCTTGGGCTCAATTTCCTTTCTTACCAAAGCGCATAACTCACTTCATGGGGACACTTTTAAAAATACTTTCTCCTCTTGAAATTCAAGATCTCTTTTCCGATGATCCGCATAGACTTATGACGGCTATGAGTTGCTTTGATCCTCTCCGAATCATCTGCACTTATCATTTGTTTCTGAATGACTTGTGTCCGAACAAGGCCTCACCCACCTCGAACCATCCAAGTGGAGACCTACATTTTCGCCCATATAATGCTTCAAACGGCCATTTGTATGCTAGAGTGAAAACTATTGTCAGAAGTAACTCAATTAGACATAGATGGTCCAACCAACTTCCCCGAAAATCTAACACACAAGATCGCAACATGTCCTCAAGTGTTTGGATTGTTCGCCACTTGCCCATCTGCTTCATGGGTGAAAAGTCGTGCTTAACTTAACTTTAGTCCCGAGACTCGCTGAAACTTTGCCAAAAGTGAGGTGAATCGGGAACCCCTATCTGAAATAATTTCTAAGGGAATCCCGTGTAACCGCACAATCTCATTCAAATAAATCTGTGTGTACCGTGGTGCGCGATACGTAGTCTTGACCGGTAAGAAATGGGCTGACTTTGTAAGTCGATCAACAATCACCCAAATAGAATCATACCCTTCTCGAGTTTTCGGTAGACCAATTACAAAATCCATATGAATCTCCTCCCATTTCCACATGGGGACCCCAATGTCCTGAAGCAATCCGCCAGGTTTTTGATATTCAGCTTTCACCTGCTGACATATAAGACACCTCCCGACAAACTCCGCAACGTCCTTCTTCATCCCGCCCCACCGAATTTGCCTTGAGGTCCCGATACATTTTTGTTGACCACGGATGAATGGAATATCTTGTGTTGTGACCTCATCTAAGATCTTCCTCCTTAGATCCTTTACCTTAGGAACACATAGCCTACCCTTATACCGGGCGGTTCCGCCATTATCTCCCAATGTAAATCGTGAAGGTTTTCCTGTTGATCCTCTCCGAAATCCAACAAACTCCGTATCCTCAAACCGACTTTCTTTTATTTCTCAAGCTAAGGCATCATGAGGTATCATGTACCACCACCCTCCTTCACCGATCTCAGCTAAGCTAACCCCGAGGTTTCCCAATCTTTGTACCTCCCGAACAATACCCCTCTTTTGTATTGTCAAATGGGCCAAGCTGCCCATCGATCTCCTATCGAGCGCCACCACCACGTTAGCTTTCCTGTGATGGTAAAGAATACTAAGGTCATAATCCTTAAGCAACTCTAACCATCTTCTTTGTCGGAGATTCAAATCCTTCTGCGTGGTTATGTACTGCAAACTCTTATGATCTGTAAATATGTCCACATGCACACCATACAAATAATGTCTCCATATTCATAAGACAAACACCACCGCAGCTAATTCCAAGTCATGAGTTGGGTAATTCTTCTCATGTATCTTCAATTGTCTAGATGCATACGCAATAACCTTTCCAAATCAGATCAACACACATCCTAACCCAACTCTGAGGCATCGCAATAGATCAGAACCCTTCTTGTCCCGATGGTAAGGTTGGGGATCGCGCAGAGTCAACAATTCCTTTAGTTTCAAAACTTGCCTCACATGCTTCGACCATCGGTACTTAATCGCTTTTGAGTCAACCGGTCAAAGGAGCAGAAGACTAGAAAACCTTTACGAATCTTCTATAATACCCACCAAACCCAAGAAACTTCTAACCTCCGGAGTGGTCGGTTTTGGCCAGTTCTTCACTGCTTCTATCTTCTGGGGGTCTACAATAATTCCATCCCTTGACACAACATGACCCAAAAAGGCTACATTTTCCAACCAAAATTCACACTTTGAAAATTTAGCATATAGTTTCTCCTGTTTCAAGACTTGAAGCACTACCCTCAGATGCTCTTCATGTTCGTCAACACTCTTACTGTAGATTAGGTTATCATCTATGAACACAATCACGAACAAATCTAGGAATGGTTTGAAGATTCTGTTCATTAAATCCATAAAAGTTGTTGGGGTATTGGTTAACCCAAAAGACATGACCAAGAACTCATAATGGCCGTATCGGGTTCTAAAGGATGTTTTGGATATATCATCTGGATTTATTTTCAGCTGGTGATATCCCGAACGGAGATCAATCTTGGAAAAATAGCTAGCTCCCTGAAGTTGGTCAAAAAGATCATCGATTCTTGGTAATGGGTATCGGTTCTTGATCGTGACCTTATTGAGTTGCCGATAATCGATGCACATTCGGAGCGATCCGTCTTTCTTTTTCACAAACAGGACTGGTGCACCCCAAGGAGAAACACTAGGCCTTATAAAGCCTTTATCCATAAGATCCTTCAATTGTTCTTTTAACTCCCTCAATTCAGCTGGGGCCATTCGATATGGAGGGATAGAAATGGGTCTTGTACCCGGAATTAACTCTATAGCAAACTCCACTTCTCGATCCTAGGAAGACCTGAAGATCTTCAAAAACCTCCTAAAATTTCAACAATAGGGACATCATTCATCACTGGGATTCTTTTTGGGTATCCACTATATTAGCCGATATGCGACTCCACTCGTGACTTCTCAATAACTTTTGAGCCCCAAGGTAGGAAATAAACCGACTGAGGATATTCCAATCCTACCCTTATAACAACTTCCGGTTCTCCTGAAAAGTTAATCTCACTATCTTTCACGACAATCTAACATGGCATAACATGCCGACAACCAATCCATACCCAAAATGACGTCAAGTCTACCATATCAAGTAGTACTAGGTTCACCATTGTTCCCGCCATTCACTTCTAATGGAAATTATTTACCACCCGAGAGGCCCAAATCGAGGCCCCATCGTGTCATAACCTCAAAAGGTTCACTTAAATAAGAAGGTTCTACGTGTAAATTCTTAGCAAAGCCCATTGACACATATGAAAATGTAGAGCCGGGATCGTATAATACAAATGCAGGAATACTCGAGACTTAGCAAAATACATGTGACCACCGCATTAGATGCTTCTGCCTCATTCCTCTGGGGAAAAGCGTAGAGCCGATTAGAATTGTTGGGTTGTTGACCTCCCGACTCGCGGGTTGGTTTCCGATTTCCTCAGAGGCTGTGGTAGCTTCTGACCTCCCCTGAATAGATTGTATTTGAGTCCTCTTTTTGCAATCCCCGACATAGTGGCCTGATTCTCCACAGTTATAACATGACTTCGTTAAGAGCCGACATTCTCCATTGTGTTTCCTTTGACAAATCTTACAAATCGGTTTGTCACCTCCTGTGTTAGGGTTGGTGGCCTTGTCCTTGCTACCTTGGTAATTAGACCAACTATGCCTCTTAGGCTTGAAATAAGACTGGCCCACAGATTGGTTCGGTCCTGAAGATCCCTTACTAAACTCCTGCTTCTGATTTTGACTCTGGTTAAATGATCCTGACGTCCGAAATCTCTTCTGCGAATATTCTCTTTTTGATTTAGCAAAACCTTCTATTCTCATTGTCATACCGATGATCTGAAGGTATGCCCGATAATGGGCTAATTCCACTACCTTCTCTTCCAAGTTTGGGTTTAAACCCTTAACAATTCTTTTGACCTTCTCCCTTTCTGTAGGAATAATATGTGCGTTGTATGCTGACAATCGGATGAATTAGGTATTGTATTCTATCACATTGCGGTCTCCTTGTTTCAACAGTTCAAACTCACGTCTGAGCGCATCTTTCGGAGTTAGGCATGTACTTTTCACCGAACGCGGCTCAACTCCCCACGCCATCGGTGGTGACATCGGAAAATGATTTCTTCTAAAATTTCTCCACCACACTGTGTCGCCCACTAACCGCGCGACTACCAAATTGACGCCATGCGCCTCCACACATGCTCGTAAACGAGAGGTTTTCTACCTCATCGAGAAATACTATCGGGTTAGACTTGTAGTCCTTCCCTGTATAGATATGTTCCATTCTTCTCACAAAATTTGCCCCATAGTCTATCTCGTACCTCTCCTACCTTTCTGGCCAGGTGCAGTCACATCTGGTTATTTTATCGTTGTACACTCCCTTCCACAATCCTTTGAAGGAGGTAGTACGAGAACCAAGTCTTTGAAAAGACTCAAGATAGGCACGAGAAGAGTATGAAAGAAGTGTAACTTTAGGATGTTATTCCGTTTACTTATTACTAAGGTGGCGCGCACACCGTCGCAATAAGTAACCGTTCAAACACCCAACTCGAAGAAACTTCCTAGAATCTCCTCACCTGGCTTTGATACCAACTTGTCACGCCCCGACTTTTCCTAAGCCTTTACTTAGGGTGTGATGGCACCTGGACAATTATCTCCCACTAGGAGCACCATTTAATTCTCTTTATTTAGAAATTTAAACTTATATTCAAATACGGAGCTATTAATAAAAATAACAATAAAGAATTTTGTTTATGACTTTATTGAAAACATAACGCGAGCCTATGCTCGTGCAAATATTGTTTCTACATAGACATACTAACAAAGATTATTCTAAGTTGGAAGGGAGACCATTCCACATGGGCATTTCCCGAGACATCAGAATCGACATTCGACTGACGAGTACCAAGCCCGAAGCAATGGACTTGGTATGACAAGAGGCTGCGGGACGATCGCTAGCCTTGGCGTGGAGTCTTTCCTCTATCATGTTTTCCTGAAACATGTTAAATAAAGAGTCAGCCCTACCATCTGGGGCTGAGTGAGAACCTTACCCTGCAATTCAAAGCAACACCACAATATTCCAAGTGCAATCACATTATAACGTAATAAGCATATTGCAAAACATATCAAAGTTACAACATTTTTAAATATGCAGAACTCCTCATAGGAAATTCTCGCTTAACTAACACTTTATTTTATCTCGTATTATACGTTAGGATATTCCTGCATTTCCATATGTTTGTTACATTTATATATTTGTGAACGCGTATTCACTTTTCATATTTATATACAGTGAACATGTATTCATTTTTCATATTTGTTGCGCGTGCAACCCGATCCATCATATTTACGTATTTGTGAACACGTATTCACTTTACGCTTTGTTGCGCGCAACCCGATCCATTATGTTTACGTATTTGTGAACGCGTATTCACTTTACGCTTTGTCATGCGCGCAACCCGATCCATTATATTTACGTATTTGTGAACACGTATTCACTTTACGCTTTGTTGCGGCGTGCAACCCGATCCATTATGTTTACGTATTTGTGAACGCGTATTCACTTTACGCTTTGTTGCGGCGCAACCCGATCCATTATATTTACGTATTTGTGAACACATATTCACTTTACGCTTTGTTGCGCGCAACCCGATCCATTATGTTTACGTATTTGTGAACGCGTATTCACTTTACGTTTTGTTGCGGCGTGCAACCCGATCCATTATATATTTATATATTTATGTGAACACGTATTCACTTTTCATATTTTTCAGAAGATCGAATAAATACTATTCTCTTTTCTAACATTCTGTCATTCATACTTGTAACGATTATAACTTTTTAACCATAACTCCAACTAAGGTGTTTCTCAAGCGTAAACTAAGGTAAGACGGGGATCTTTCACTGTACCAAATTTCATTTAAAACTACTTTGGATAACTAACACAAATATATCCTCAAAACAGCCACATGAAATTTGTTTCGGCAGAATTTTTATTAAACAACACACAATCTTATAATAGTCATAACTCCTAATATGTAAACCCGTTCAAGCCCCATAAATTCTCAAAACGACGAGAACAGAGAGCTACACGTCTCCATGTGAACCATCCTTTCATATTCTGTACCATTTGGTACAGTTTTACACTTTTATTCGCTGCCCTTCCTGGATCTCGATAGATCCGAGGCAGAAACTTTAAATAACGATAACTCTCAATACGTAAGTCGGATAGACCCCCGTAAGGTCTCAAAATGTCCACAACAGAGATATCTAGAACTTTCATTTAGCAACAATTTTCATATTCCCCACATATTAGTACAGTTTTACGTTTCAACGTCCTGCCCTTCTGGATTCCGACTAATCCGAGGCAGCAACTTCAAACTACAAATAACTCTCAACTCGTAAGTCCGTTATAATAAATCTTTATATATATCTGTCCATAACAGAGAGATTTACAACCATGTAAATTTTCATATAATTATAATAAGTAAAACTCAATAAAAACAGTCTGTAATTATGCCTTTCCGAATTTCGGTCAAATCTAAGGCAGAAACTTTGAACTATGATAACTTTCAAACCGTATGTCCATTTTACCTAAATTTTGGTTCTATATGATCATAATAGAGAGGTGTACCACTCTTCCGAATTTCATCAAATTCTAACAATTATAACTCAGTGAGAACAGTTCGTAAAGTTCATGACGCAACTAGTTGTCTAAACAATCAAAAGTTCAATATTTCTTTTCAATACTCAATTCTTATTCTAACATGTATTGAACTTAAAATAAAGGATGTTACCAAGAATTTCTGAGTGAGAAAACTCACCTTGTAAGTGTAAAGATTATTGTTGTGTGGTTGCTAAAATTATCCTTACTCTTTAGTATTTTGCTTCTTGTTCTTCTTGCCCTCTTGGTATTTTTTTCTCTTCTTTTCACTTGTTTTTTTCTGATTTTCTAACCTTTATGTTATGTACTTTGTTTGTGTGTAAATACAATGTATAAGTGGAGGGTTTTCTATAACCTATGGAAGGTGAAATGATAAGAGTTGGAGGGGAAATGAAAAGGGGAGGAGAAGGGAAAGGGGTGGAGTACGTGCAAATGTGCTGCATGTTTGTTTCCCTTTTTTTTCTTTTTCTTTTTTTTTCTTTTTTTTTTGTTTTTCTTATTTTCATTTCATCTATCTATTTATCCAACTTTAACACTAACTTTATCTCATGCAATTTATTCTTTGTTTTCTTATATATATATATATATATATTTTTTTTTATTAACTCAACCACAACTATATATTATTATTCATTTGTTCCGGATTTTACAATTTGTCTACCATTGTCACGCTACACATATTATGCTATTTGGTCGTTGGGTTGAGAAACCCGTCGACAAATTTGGTATTTTTCTAATTGTGGCGTCGATACCAAGGACCGACCCACCTAAGGTAAATGCATGCATGCCTTAATATAAAGATGGTATATCTTTATCTTAAGTTTACTAGGATTTGGCTTTACTAGACGCAAGGTTACCGAGCGGACAACTCGAGTGAGAAGGATACGCGGTTGACTAGACGAACCGATCTTACTCCGCGCATGCGCCAACTCTCCTAAAATTTGGGTATTTGAAAGAAATTTGCGGGTGCGCGAAGCACACCATCGCGTGTAGTGTGTGATAGTGTGAATTTTCCATAAGGGAGGAAATATGAGCGGAATGCCTGTTTAAGGAAAGCAGTAAAAAAATAACAATTACAGCAATTACAAATAAAGGCAATTTTAAGCACGCAAGAAAATTAAATGCAAAAATAATGATCAATAATAACCCTAGGTCTGTTGTGGTCAAGGACTTGCTTATCCCCAGTGGAGTCACCATTTCTGTCACACCCTTTTTCGACCGCGACCTTATTCCAGCGAATCCTGTTACTAAAAAAAATAAAAATGCTAAAATAGTATGTAGAGGGTTCGAGAAGTCGCCACCTAATTAATTTGGTGAATTAGGACACCTAAATGTTAACTAAGTCAAGTCAACACTAACTCCATTTAAATGGTCTGCTAAACTATGTGAGATTATGGGCAAGGGTTCTTTATTAATCTAGAGGGAAGGGGTTAGGCATCCTCTAAGATCCGCTAACTTGCGATTGTCCGTTCAAACCTAGGTTATTATTATGTTAAAGATAAATGCATGTTTTAAAATAAGTCTAGCATGTAAAGTGTCTAAAATGATTTTCCTATATGAATGTTAATAAGAGAATTTATGAGAAAATTGATTAGGAATATAATATCCTAGCTACATGAATGGTTATGCGAGTGAAGGTTATTAAGTGATTTAGTATGACTTAAACAATGCATGGCTAACCTAAAATAATTAACTTAAGGGGAAGAAAATTTCTAGCACTAAATTACTTTCTAATATATTGATTCAAGGTTTAACTATTCTAAGTATTCTACTAATTAGTGTAATGTTAGACAATTAATTTACAAAAAATAAATGGGGCAAAATAAAGAATTAATAAAGATGACTCGAAGGAGTGACGATGTCATTCCGCCTGTGGTTTTGGAATTTCCTATGTGAGATGCGGCGACGAACATAGATGCACTTCTTCATTTTAAGTAATTCATGATGAGTCTCGCAATGAGACTCTTCATTCGGCTCCGATGCGTTTCACGTAAAAATAAGAAAAGATAAAGATTAGTATATATCCAAGGCAAGCATAATCACGTTAAGCTCAAAACATACACTCATAATTCAATTGTTATTCAACTATATCAATTTGGGTAATTGTCAATTTTTAGGCAAAAGTAAGAGGACATTATTATTTTCTGTAGTGGGCCATTGAGTGCGAGCAGTAGTCAGAAGAAGATTAAATCAATTATGACAGAGGCGCATAAAAACAGGGCAGCATCACCGCAGTAGTATGTCAATAGCCACAATTAAAAAAAGATATGCCTAAAGTGGGGAAGTTCAGAAACTAAGGCTTAACGGACATGATTATGCAGAACATGGAATCCTAAAATGCCAACGACAATAACTGGACCAGTTTGAGTAATAACTGAGTGATTTAACACTTAGAATAGTCATTCGTCACATATTGAATTTAGCCTAATTTATATAAGCCCTAACTGACTCGCGGCACCAAAGAGATCATCATATCCTACACCAAACAGTGATAACCACACGTACTGCCTGAATATAGCTTAACATAGCATTTTAAATCTCAGCAATCTGTTGACAGTCAATTTTGACCCGTTTTTCGTATATTTGTTGCAATTTTATGTGTTTTAGGACACTGCATTTTAATCATCATTTTTTTACATTTTTCGCATAATATTCTATGTTTATTTCTTCACAAAAATGGCATTGCATATTTTTATTTTAAATTAAGCATTATGTCTTTGTTAATATTATATTTCTATTATTATTACACTGTCGTTTATCTTAATAATATTTGCATCTCTTTAAATAATTAATTGACATCCCGTTGTAATTAGGCATTAAACATTTGCTAAAATATTGTATTTTATTATTATTGCGTCGGCATTTGCATTTTTATAATTTTACAGCTCTTTAAATAATTTTTCTTTTAAATAATTAACCCGCCTTGCATTTTGTCAAACCAGTCCAGTCCAAGACATAATTTGAATCAGTCCAACCCAACACCATTTTTTAATTTCATCCAAACTTTCATCTTTTTATTCCCCCCCCCCCCCAAAACAATACCACACTTCTTATTTCCCCCCAAAACCTAAACCTAAACCTAAAATATCTACCATATAAATAAAACATTACACTCTCACTTTCCCCCAACAAAAAAAATCAGCCCCACGTAACTAGCCCAAATTTCACACCCCTTCACCTATATCTCTCCCTTTTCATTTTTTTTATGCTTTTCCCAACATCAGCAAAACCCTATTCACTTCCCCACACTCCTACCCTCACAGCCGCAGCAGCCCCACTCCCCTTTCCCTCTCACCTCTCTCGTCCTTCCCGTCGCCGCCGCCGCCGCTGGGCCTCACCGGGCAACCCTTCCCGTCGAACCCCCATTGTCCCGTCGAACCCCCATTGTCCCGTCAACCATCACTGCCCTTCACACCACGGCGGCGTCGCTCCGGCGTTAGCCGTGGAAGTGACGCCGCCTTCCTTTTCCCTTCACTATCTCCGGCGACGTGGTTATGGCTCATTCTACTACGACTATATTTTTATGCGTGTTGGACTGATTTTCAACCTTGGTTCGGCTGTATTTTGAGATTTATTATCTGCTTTGATTAACTGGGTTGATTTTATGATTTTTCTTGTGTTTGGCCGGAATTTTAAAACTCTGGAGACCTTGTCTTTACTATATTTTTTTTATATTTGTTGTTCTTGTGGCTAATGGACTGATTTTCTAATTTTTTGGTATCTTCCGGAGTTTTCAAATTCTGGAGACGCTCTAAAATTCCGAAGCTCCTTCGCGGCTTCACGACCTAGTTGTTGTTCTGTTTGTTATTTTTAGATGTTTGTGCTGAACTATCTCGCTCGCTTTTGCTACTGTTTTTTTACCTTCAGTTATTGGTTGTTAAAGATGAACTGATTTGTTGTCGCGGGGAGTCTG
Organism: Przewalskia tangutica; assembly: GCA_029844215.1. Taxonomy (NCBI): domain Eukaryota; kingdom Viridiplantae; phylum Streptophyta; class Magnoliopsida; order Solanales; family Solanaceae; genus Przewalskia; species Przewalskia tangutica. The sequence continues at coordinate 35,537,399 of CM056731.1, read as the reverse complement.
CTTGGGCAGTAGCGTCGCTCCGGCTTTTCGCCATTGAAGTAGTGTTGCGTCGCCACTGCTTGGTTGATGTTTTGACGGTTGTCGGACTGATTTGGATGATTATCTTTTATTTAATTGATTTAGAACAAATACTACATTGTTGATAACTGATTTAGAACAGATACTACATGACCGATGAAAAAGTTATTCGTCGATTTTTTAGGCCTCCACAGTTGCAAAGACGGAAAATAAAATAAATGAAGCTTTCTGGGCGTTGATGATTTCTTCTACTTACACAGGATAACCAACATGCGCTGGCAGGGCGAATTCTCGCAGCCGCACTTGTTTAGGATGTCCCACTTTATTTTTATATATATCTGAGCCCTCCGTGTTTAAAACTATAATTGTTTTGACGCAGATCTGAAGATTTTATTTATTTTATTGTTTTTAACAATATTGGCCGATGAAGGAATCTCCGTCTGATTTCCAAGGCCTCCTCTGTGCAAAAGACGGATTTATTTATTTTTTGGCTTTATTTATTAATTCCTGTCATTGCTTTAAAATTATTCATTCTATTACTAACACTTTTACTAAGTGTTTATGCAGCCATGCAGGTACTCGGAGATCATCTTGTGCAGAAGGCCTAAAAAGGGCTAAAAGATGTCCCGAAGTTTTATTTTATGTCGCATTTAATTTTAGTTTTATTATTTTTGTATTGCATTTTATTTTAATTATAAATTATGAAAATGCTTAGAATACGTAGAATAAAAAAGGGCAATAAATAATTAACCTAGGTTTGAACGAATAACCGCAAGTTAGCGGATCTTAAAGGATGCCTAACCTCTTCCCTTTAGGATAATAAAGAACTCTGATTCAGAATCTCACTAATTTCGCAGACCACTAAATGGAGATTAATTACAGTATTTTTATTGCAATAAATCAAGTGTCCTAATTCACTTAAATAATTAGGTGGCGACTCCTCAAAATCAGCACTATTGCTCCATCCAGGGAACCGCGCCAAAGAGCAACGTTGCGGATACCGCTCGCACCGAGGTCAAAACGGGCGCGACAAAGATGGCGACTACCGGGATATCAGGTTCTTGATCATAGCAAACCCAGGTTAATTAAATATTGCGCCTTATTTTGGTTTTATATTTGTTGTAAATGTTTTATATTGTTTGCTTTTATTTTGTAATTAACTACTTTAATTGCTACATTCCTTTATTGTTTTCCTTAATTGACATTCCGCTCATATTTCCTCAATTCTGGAAAATTAACACTATCACACACTGCACGCGAGGTGTGTTGTACGCACCCGCAAAATTTCTTTCAATTACCCAATTTTAGGAGAGTTGACAAAGGCGCGGAGCAGCCGGACCATCCGGTGGCCGCGTAGCCTTCTCACTCGAGTAGTATTGTTGACACCCAATTTTGACCCTCCCGTCCAGTCATTAGCTATAAAATTACACTAATTTTGCAAAGTAATTTTTATGATTTTTTATAATAAAATGCAGCAATAAAACATTAATACATGCATAAATAAGCAATTTAATAATGGCACCGCGTCTTACGTAGAATATTAAGCACTTAGAGTCCCGCGCCCGCATTTGTTAATTTTAAGCCCTGTCATAATTCTTAAATGATAGTTAATAATAAATATGTAAATAAATAAATAATTTAGCAATGACGTCGTGTTAAATAGCACGCTCACATTTATTATTTTAATAATTTTAAAACTCAGACTAATAAAGCACCTAAATAATCTAAATAACTTACCACTAATTAAATACCTAAAACTAATTAATTAATAATACACCTCTACCTTCACCAGCCCAATACCCGCAGCCCACAAGACTTATTTAATTCGCCCAGCCCAACCCTTTTACCCGCATGGCCCATCCGCAAGCCCCTTATTTTCCCTTATCACCGCAAGCCCAGCACATTCCCCCTCTCAGCCCTTTACCATTTACCTTCCCCAGTTCCCCCCATCGTCCAAAGAAAGAGAAAAGAAAACCTAAACCTAAAACAAACCGCCGCACCTCCCTTACCCTCGCACCCCATCGCCGCCAAGACACCAGCACATCCCGAGATTCTCGCCGGAGAATCCGGGGACCTTCCTTACCCATGCAAACGCAGCCAGCTCACCCTTACCATAACAAAGAAATCGTCGAAGATCTTCACCACAATCGCCCACAAATCTGACCAAATTGCCGCGTAATATACACTTACCTTAGTCGATTTTACACGCGAATCGCACCAAATCAGTCAGCATATTCGACCCAAAGCTATATCAAAACCTACCAAACTTGGGGCCCAGATTATTAGCTATAAATACAGAACGTTTAGGCATGTAATAGGCATTCGAAGGGCAGAGCTGAGTGAGGTAGCAATCATTTTACACATGCGAGCAGAGCAGTAGAACATCATACGAAGGGAACTCAGTCGGGAGAGCAGTCAAATAGCAAAACAAGAGCAGCAGAAGATCGGGGGGAAGAGCAAGGATATGCGAGACAGAAGAAGAGGCAGCGTTGATTAATTCCTGGAATCGATCGAGAATCCAACAGTGAGGTTTCTTACCGGCAAAATCAGGAATCCAAAATACAAAGCTGAAACCTTTCTTCATTAATAGCCTAGAATTGACCCTAAACCGCATCGCTTTCAATCGCATCGCAATAACCCGTCGAGTGGACCGACGACTTGATACGCTGCCGGTCACGCCTTAAGGTACAATTATTTCCCTTTCAGCTTGGACTCGTTTGATAACAATGTGTGCGATGTGTCTTGCTGTGTATGTGTTAATACCATATTAATAGTTGTTTATGCGTATTAGATCAATTGTTGGACATGTTTCGCTCAGATCAATTGTTATTAATATTTGCGACTGTGATGTCGAGTAGTTAGAGCCTTTTAGCATTTTCCTGTTTACTCGATCTGTCGCTGTCAAATATGTAGCATTTGGGTCATAGTTAGAACCATGATACAAATATTCTATCTTAAGGTATGCATAACAGAGATCGGGATCAATCATCTGTTTAAAGTGATGTGGGTTCCTTTAGATTATAACCTCTTGTCGATCAAAACACAATATATGACTGTATTTTGGTATCCTGTTACCCTTTGGCAGTGACAGAATTCCAGTGTATTTTTGTGTGTGTCATGTTAACCAATTAAGAGATCTAAGGGACATTTGCATCGACATCTCACATTTACCAAACTTCTTCCTCGTTACATATCGTTTATGGTCATATCACGCAGCAGTGGGTATAATATAATGTGGCATTGAAACTGTGATTGGTTTGAAATACATATATGGCCTCTTTGCATCCTACCTGAACCTTGCATATGAATTTGTTGAAAAAAAACTAGCTTGGTATAGCATAAAGATATGTGAACATCACCTTCTGGAGACGACCGTCCTCGGTGCCAGTATTGATTCAATGCTTGATTCTTGAAAAATATGTATTGTCTGGTTCTTCCCCTGCGGTAATTGGATTTGTTTACTTATGTGTATGCCTACTTTACTGATCCTACATAAATGTTGTCAGTCTTCCTTCTACCCGCCCTCTATTTGTTGCCTGGAACCGTAAATGGTTCGTCATCTGTTTTCCTGTGTTGATTTTCTGTGTGTATTCAAATTGGTCATACATTTCCCTTTGCATGCCTAAAGTGTAATGCCTTAATGACAACATGTAGCATTTTAAGCCTTCTGCACTTAACCACCACCTGCCGGAGTAGGCATATAACTTTAGCATACCTACAGCATATTTGAGAACCCATACACTGCCGCAGGGTATGCTGTGTGTATTTTGAATATATTCGATCAAGCCGCTAGCAATTACTATATGTGTATGTGCTGATGCATTGGCTTCAATTTTTGAGCTTGTTAAAGCCCACTGCTCCGTTTGAAATCACACATAAGCTGTCCAAAATCCATAAATCTCGATTTTTGCATGCATTGGCTTCAATTTTCTCATGTAACTGCATCATTGTATTTATGGATTTGCACTACTATATTTGATGGTTGTCTAAGTTGAATTATATGCTTTAGACTCTGGTTCTATATTTTGGGCATATACTAATCTTTTTCTTTTTTACATGGCACGTACCGGAGCAAAATGAGGAGTCTCACGGCGAGACTCATCACGAGCTACTTCAAATGGCAACCCGCGTCTATGTGCATCCGCATTCGCATTCCCGCTTCAGAAATTCCTAAAGCCAAAATAGGATAAGATGATGTCGCCACACATCTGGAAAGCCGCGATCATATCCTCTTTTTATCTTATTTGTTTAAATTGTTTCCTAATTATTCAACGTTGTAATTAATAGGTTGTTTAGAACAATTAATCCTTGAATACATGAACTGGGGTGGTTAGCTTTAAAACTTGAAACACACTTCTAATTTATCTATCTTAGGCCTGTCATTCATATTTAATCTTTTGCCTAATAGTTAAAATTGCATATCTAAAACTAACGCACCCCTTCTTGATTTCGCAGATAAATGCATATCTATAGTCCATAAATCGACTTTGCACCATAAACAATATAAATGCACACTTTGAAACTTTATAGCACTTTATTCAACATGCCTTCTTTTATAAAATATTTCGAAGCATTTTTTATATTTTCAAAACACGCATTTTTAAACATAACAATTACCCTAGGTTTGGCAGGATAACCGCAAGTTAGCGGATCTTAGAGGGTGTCTAACCCCTTCCCTCTAGATTAATAAAGAACCCTTGCCCGGAATTTCATTAAGTTTAGCAGACCATAAAAATGGAGTTAGTGTTGACTTTAACCTAGTTGACATTTAGGTGTCCTAATTCACCCAATTAATTAGGTGGCGACTCCGCGAACCCTTAGCACTTTTAAGCACCTTTTAGCACCTTAGCACCTTTTAAACTTTTTAGCATTTAGCATCTTAGCATTTCTAGCACCTTTTTAGCACCTTTTAGCATTTTTAGCACCCTTTTAACGTTTTAGCACTTTTATTATTTACTTCCTAACCTTTTTATCCAAGCAGGAGCTTTTATTTTAAAGTCACTGCCGAAAATGGGCGTGACAAGTACGCTCGGGAACCATTGTGTCTAGTAAGCCAAATCTTAGAAAATTTAAGATAGAGCTATACCGCCCTCTTTATTTTAAGTCATGCATGCATACACCCTAGGTGGGTCGATCCTTGGTATCGTCTCCACGATTAGGAAATCCACCAAATTGTCGTTGGGTTTCACAACCCGTCGACCAATAATCATATATGTGTAGCGTGATAATGATAGACGGATCCAAGCTCGTCATGACATCACGAAATTGGAAAAAGTGCACCGCCATTTGGTCGTCATTTCCAACGAAACATTGCGCTTAACTTGGACTTATTTATCATAATTTCGCATATTTGGCGCTTAGGCCGACCTCCGCATAAGAGAGGTTCCATGCATATTAGGGCCGCGCTTGATTTGCGTGCTTTTGTTTACTATGGTTTGTCGCTAGCAATTTGCATATATTATTTAAAGCAATAATTACTCTTTTAAACTCAGTATATCATGTCACGGGCTTATAACTTCGCACGCATTTGCATTTTTGCACTTTTGTCACACGTTGCAATCAGACTTCTCACAGTAAATCACTTCTTGAATAGCGCGACTTGGACTTTGTGAAGCATCAACCACCAGGGGAGTCTTTGACTATATTGTCACACCTTTGCATTTTTATTATTTTTGTCATTTTCCTACTCACCTATTTCTCATATTTTTTGCAGGAAGGTCGTCCTCGCAATCAGCCTAGGACGGTCGGAAAAAAAAATCACAAAAATGAGCGGTAGTTATGTTGACTAATAGAAGTCAGTTTATACCAGATTCAACGAGACATCGCTCTCAGTTCTTCTATACTTTGTATTTTTATTCATATTTGCAAATTCAATTGATATGTCTAGCGTTGATTACATAGTTCTTTCATATCATGCATTTTTACATTATAATCATTCCAAACTACGCGTGTCTGATTCTCACCACACGGTGTGATACGTAGTCAACTCATTTTGAGTTCGACACCACAAAAAAAAAGAGCGCATTTCTCACTCATGCATCTCATTCATCATGTTTTCGGGCATTCATTTTACTTTGCATTCGTCCACAATGGACAATCATTTCTTTTGCACAGCTTTATATTGCTATCCTTTCATTGATAAATGCTTTCCAAGCATACATTTTATAACATATTTGATTGAACTACGCGCACCTGATTCCTCTACGGATACGTAGGCAAATTTCTATTCGTTCTGCACTTTTATTCAAAAAAAAAAATTGTTCATAAATACAAAAAAAAAATGTTATTCAAAAATACAAAAACATTTTTTAAATATTATTATTTGACTTTGTTGACACCAACACAGTTACAAGTGTGCATAAAAACAAGATGGGTGACTTTCATGGTAAACCATAAATTCTTTGGTACCTCTTATTCACACCCGTAAATGACATTGTCTTGCGTGTTTCCAAGATAAGGACGAAACCAACCTCATCGTTTCATGTGCATTGTCTGGTGAGTGTTTGAATAAGTTTAATTGCGTTGCATTGTGATCCAGAACTTGGCCTGAATGTTTGTTGAGGCGAAATCCTGAGTAACACTCGGTGTAGGAAATGATCGTAGGCTTTCTTTGACCCGTTTGAGCCTTTTCAGCCTACCAAATAACAATATCCCTAGTACACCCCTTTGAGCCTAAAACCTATTTTTGACAACCGCATATTACACCTATACCCTTTATGAGTGCGTACGCACTATCCCTCTCTTGGCCCGACCTCCTCGAGTGCTTTAGAAATGTGCAAGTGGCTGACAAAATTCTAGCTGAAGTTTGCAAAGACAAAAATTGTCAAAGTCTCAAAAAACAAAAGCAGAGGCGACTTCACACAAAAAGGAAATCAAAAGCCCCGATAAAAAATAAAAAAAAAGGGAATATATGACCCCGAAAAAAGGGGCTCGAAATGAAAGATTCAAAAGAAGTCAATGCAAAAAACTGAGACAAAAAGAAAGCAAGTCAGCATTAAAGCGCACAAATATCAAGCATTGACGTAGTCCAACTCTCGAGGAATGATTAGTCACTTTTATCCAAATGATATTCATTCCTTTCCCCAAGCCTACATTACAAGTCTGTGACAAGCCCTACATGATCTTATACTGAGGGTTCTCACATTAGTGGATACTTACATGACGGTCAAGCCTATGGTATCACAATTTCATGCATTAAATATCTTTCTGGGTGTGAGTGTTTTTCTCCAAACGTCCCAAAATTCAAAATACTGGAATATATGTGAGAAATGGGACTTTCTTTCTGTGAGGGCATTTGAAACGTGAGATTACGTGTAGTTCGAAACCTTGGATGCAAGCAGGTGTGTCGACACTCAGGTATGTCTGATGTCTATCCAAGTCGTGTGAATTACACCGAGTCAATCTCTGCTAGATCAAAGCAATAAAAGAATATCCTTATGCACAATACTAATTGTTGGTATCAATCGAGTCGAACGTAATGTCGCTCTTCCATTTTTTTCGTAAAAACAACAAAATGCATATTACATAAAAATACTTATTTTGCATCACGAACTACGCTTGACTGATTCCTCTGCGGGATACGTGGCGCCACATCGGCTTGACCCCACATCATTTTTAAATGATAAAATCCTTATTTTGCATCATGAACTACGCTCGACCGATTCCTCAATGAATACGTAGCGCCACATCGCCGGTCCCACATCATTTTAAAATGATAAAAAAAAATATTTTGCATCACGAACTACGTCTTGACCTGATTCCCTCAGCGGAATACGTAGGCAGCCACATCGGCTTCGGTCCCGCATCATTTTAAAATCATAAAAAAAATTATTTTGCATCACGAACTACGTCTTGACCTGATTCCCTCAGCGGGATACGTAGGCGGACACATCGGCTTCGGTCCCGCATCATTTTAAAATCATTAAAAATCATTATTTTTGCAGCATGAACTACGTCTTGACCTGATTTCCTCTGCGGGATACGTAGGCGGCCACATCAGCTTCGATCCCACATCATTTTAAAATCATAAAAAAAATCTTAATTTTGCAGCATGAACTACGCTCGACTGATTCCCTACGGATACGAGTGCCACATCGGATTCGGTCACACCATTAGAAATATTTTTTTCTTGCTTCGCACATGACTCGATTTTGTCCTTTGAAGAGTTTAGCATCCTCATATATTTTGCATCCATAACTACCTACACAAGACTGAGGCACATTTTGAGGGTTGCATTCTCATCTACTCAATTGTACATTGTCCATTTTCTTTTCATTCATGATTAAAAAAATGCTTATCTGATCGCCGTGATAGCGTCAAGATTCAACCTTACCAGTTAAAAGTTCAACATCTTCATTAACAGAAACTAGGACATTTTAAGGATTCACTGTAAGAAAATAGCAATAGACAGGAAAAAAAAAAGCAGGTCAACTAGGTCTTCACCAAGAATGCAAGCGTCAAGGCCAACGCTACAAAGTCGACGCTAATCAACCACTCATTTCCTAAAACATACTAAGTTTTTTTTGAGTGCAGGATCTTCATATCAGCAAAGGCAGAAACACAACAATAGGCCCATGCGGGTTACAAACGCACAACGTCTATGCAATGACGTTATCTCAACCTAGACGGGTCACAAAGTAGGTACGCCCATAAACCAACGCATTTCATAAAAGCCTATGCAATGGCTTCATTCATATTTCGTCTATGCAACGACGAACATCTGCATCGCGTCTATGCAACGACGTCATTTCATTAAAGCCTATGCAACGACTTCATTTATGTTTCGTCCATGCAACGACGAACATCTGCATCGCGTCTATGCAACGACGCATCACATTTAAGCCTATGCAACGACTTATCCATGTTTCGTCTATGCAACGACGAACATCTGCATCGCGTCTATGCAACGACGCCATTTTATCTAAGCCTACGCAACGGTTTCATCCATGTTTCGTTTATGCAACGACGAACATCCGCATCGCGTCAATGCAACGACGCCATCTCATTTAAGTTTATGCAACGGCTTCATCTATGTTTCGTCTATGCAACGACGAACATCTGCATCACGTCTATGCAACGACGTCATCTCATCTAAGCCTATGCAACGACTTCATCTATGTTTCGTCTATGCAACGACGAACATCTGTATCGCGTCTATGCAACGACGTCATTTCATCAAAGCCTATGCAACGGCTTCATCTATGTTTCGTCTATGAAACGACGAGCATCTGCATCGCGTCTATGCAACGACGTCATTTCATATAAGCCTATGCAACGGCTTCATCCATGTTTCGTGTATGCAACGACGAGCATCTGCATCGCGTCTATGCAACGACGTCATTTCATATAAGCCTATGCAACGGCTTCATACATGTTTCGTCTATGCAACGACGAGCATCAGCATCGCGTCTATGCAACGACGTCATTTCATATAAGTCTATGCAACGACTTCATCCATATTTCGTCTATGCAACGACGAGCATCTGCATCGCGTCTATGCAACGACGTCATTTCATATAAGCCTATGCAACGGCTTCATCCATGTTTCTTCTATGCAACGACGAGCATCTGCATCGCGTCTATGCAACGACGCATCTCATTTAAGCCTATGCAACGGATCCATCCATGTTTCGTCTATGCAACGACGAACATCTGTATCGCGTCTATGCAACGACGTCATTTCATCTAAGCTTATGCAACGACGAACATCCGCATCGCGTCTATGCAACGACGCCATCTCATTTAAGCCTATGCAACGGCTTCATCTATGTTTCGTCTATGCAACGACGGACATCTGCATCACGTCTATGCAACGACACATTTCATCTAAGCCTATGCAACGACTTCATCTATGTTTCGTCTATGCAACGACGAGCATCTGCATCGCGTCTATGCAACGACGTCATTTCATTTAAGCCTATGCAACGGTTTCATCTATGTTTCGTCTATGCAACGACGAGCATCTGCATTGCGTCTATGCAACGACGCCCTTTCTAAGCCTATGCAACGGCTACATCCATGTTTCGTCTATGCAACGACGAACATCTGCATCGCGTCTAAGCAACGACGCCATCTCATCTAAGTCTATGCAACGGCTTCATCTATGTTTCGTCTATGCAACGACGAACATCTGTATCGCGTCTATGCAACGAAGCATTTCATCTAAGCCTATGCAACGGCTTCATCTATGTTTCGTCTATGCAACGACGAGCATCTGCATCGCGTCTATGCAACGACGTCATTTCATTTAAGCCTATGCAACGGCTTCATCTATGTTCCGTCTATGCAACGACGAGCATCTGCATCGCGTCTATGCAACGACGCCATTTCATCAAAGTCTATGCAACGGCTTCATCTATGTTTCGTCTATGAAACGACGAGCATCTGCATCGCGTCTATACAACGACGTCATTTCATAAAAGCCTATTCAACGGCTTCATTCATGTTTCGTCTATGCAACGACGAACATCTGCATCGCGTCTATGCAACGACGCCATTTCATCTAAGATTATGCAACGGCTTCATCTATGTTTCGTCTATGCAACGACGAACATCTGCATCACGTCTATGCAACGACGTCATTTCATCTAAGCCTATGCAACGGCTTCATCCATGTTTCATTTATACAACGACGAACATCTGCATCGCGTCTAAGGAACGACGCCATCTCATCTAAGCCTATGCAACGGCTTCATCTATGTTTCGTCTATGCAACGACGAACATCTGCATCACGTCTATGCAACGACGTCATCTCATCTAAGTCTATGCAACGACTTCATCTATATTTCGTCTATGCAACGACGAACATCTGCATCGCGTCTATGCAACGACGTCATTTCATCAAAGCCTATGCAACGGCTTCATCTATATTTCGTCTATGCAACGACGAGCATCTTCATCGCGTCTATGCAACGACGTCATTTCATATAAGCCTATGCAACGGCTTCATCCATGTTTCGTCTATGCAACGACGAGCATCTGCATCGCGTCTATGCAACGACGTCATTTCATATAAGCCTATGCAACGGCTTCATCCATGTTTCGCCTACGCAACGACGAGCATCCGTGACGCGCCTATGCAACGACGCCATTTAATATAAGTCTATGCAACGCCATCCATGTTTCGTTTATGCAACGACGAGCATCGCATCACGCCTACGCAACGACGCCATTTCATATAAGCCTATGCAACGGCTTCATCCATGTTTCGTATGCAACGACGAGCATCGTGATCGCGCCTACGCAACGACGCCATTTCATATAAGCCTATGCAACGGCCATTCATGTTTCGTCATGCAACGATTTAACATCTCAGACAAGGTTTACGCAATGACGTCATTTCATCTAAGCCTATGCAATGACTTCATCTATGTTTCGTCTATGCAACGACGAACATCTGCATCGCGTCTATGCAACGACGCCATCTCATCAAAGCCTATGCAACGGCTTCATCTATGTTTCGTCTATGCAACGACGAGCATCTGCATCGCGTCCATGCAATGACGTCTTCAACATCTACAAACACCATGTCCTTTTCAGCACCACATCACCAGCAGCTCAGTGTCATCATGATTCGACACTGGACAAATTTTAAATCTGCATCGGCATTGTCTTTAATTTTGCAAAGATCACAACAAATTTCAAAGGTCCTCGCGATTCGACATCGACAATTTTGAATTCCAAGGTCACCGCTTTAATTTTTTAGCATCGCAGCAACTCAGTGTCCTCATACTTCGACACTGGGACATTTTTAAATCAGCGTCAGCTTTGTTTTTTATTTTTCGCATCACAACGACCCAGTGTCATCATTATTTGACACTGGGACAATTTTGGGTCTGCATCATCCCTATTTTTGAGTTCTAGTTTATTAAACAGGACAAAATTGGCTACAAGTCAACATCTTTGTCCGAAGACTCTTCCATCATCTTCGTACAAAGAGGGACATGCTATTGACAATCAATTTTGACCCGTTTTTCGTATATTTGTTGTAATTTTATGTGTTTTAGGACACTAATTTTAATAATCATTTTTTTGCATATTTCGCATAATATTCTATGTTTATTTCTTCACAAAAATGGCATTGCGTATTTTTATTTTAAATTAAGCATTATGTCTTTGTTAATATTATATTTCTATTATTATTACACTGTCGTTTATCTTAATAATATTTGCATCTCTTTAAATAATTAATTGACATCTCGTTGTAATTAGGCATTAAACATTTGCTAAAATATTGTATTTTATTATTATTGCGTCGGCATTTGCATTTTTATAATTTTACAGCTCTTTAAATAATTTTTCTTTTAAATAATTAACCCGCCTTGCATTTTGTCAAACCAGTCCAGTCCAAGACATAATTTGAATCAGTCCAACCCAACACCATTTTTTAATTTCATCCAAACTTTCATCTTTTTATTCCCCCCCCCCCCAAAACAATACCACACTTCTTATTTCCCCCCAAAACCTAAACCTAAACCTAAAATATCTACCATATAAATAAAACATTACACTCTCACTTTCCCCCAACAAAAAAAATCAGCCCCCACAGAACTAGCCCAGCCGACACACCCCTTCACCTATATCTCTCCCTTTTCATTTTTTTTATGCTTTTCCCAACATCAGCAAAACCCTATTCACTTTCCCCACTCTCCTACCCTCACAGCCGCAGCAGCCCCACTCCCCTTTCCCTCTCACCTCTCTCGTCCTTCCCGTCGCCGCCGCCAGTCCCCGTCGCCGCCAGTCTCACCGGCGAACCCCTTTCCCGTCGAACCCCCATTGTCCCGTCGAACCCCCATTGTCCCGTCAACCATCACTGCCCTTCACACCACGGCGGCGTCGCTCCGGCGTTAGCCGTGGAAGTGACGCCGCCTTCCTTTTCCCTTCACTATCTCCGGCGACGTGGTTATGGCTCATTCTACTACGACTATATTTTTATGCGTGTTGGACTGATTTTCAACCTTGGTTCGGCTGTATTTTGAGATTTATTATCTGCTTTGATTAACTGGGTTGATTTTATGATTTTTCTTGTGTTTGGCCGGAATTTTAAAACTCTGGAGACCTTGTCTTTACTATATTTTTTTTATATTTGTTGTTCTTGTGGCTAATGGACTGATTTTCTAATTTTTTGGTATCTTCCGGAGTTTTCAAATTCTGGAGACGCTCTAAAATTCCGACGAAGCTCCGGCATGGCTTCGGCTGACCTAGTTGTTGTTCTGTTTGTTATTTTTAGATGTTTGTGCTGAACTATCTCGCTCGCTTTTGCTACTGTTTTTTTACCTTCAGTTATTGGTTGTTAAAGATGAACTGATTTGTTGTCGCGGGGAGTCTGCTTGGGCAGTAGCGTCGCTCCGGCTTTTCGCCATTGAAGTAGTGTTGCGTCGCCACTGCTTGGTTGATGTTTTGACGGTTGTCGGACTGATTTGGATGATTATCTTTTATTTAATTGATTTAGAACAAATACTACATTGTTGATAACTGATTTAGAACAGATACTACATGACCGATGAAAAAGTTATCCGTCGATTTTTTAGGCCTCCACAGTTGCAAAGACGGAAAATAAAATAAATGAAGCTTTCTGGGCGTTGATGATTTCTTCTACTTACACAGGATAACCAACATGCGCTGGCAGAGCGAATTCTCGCAGCCGCACTTGTTTAGGATGTCCCACTTTATTTTTATATATATCTGAGCCCTCTGTGTTTAAAACTATAACTGTTTTGGCGCGGATCTGAAGATTTTATTTATTTTATTGTTTTTAACAATATTGGCCGATCAAGGAATCTCCGTCTGATTTCCAAGGCCTCCTCAGTGCAAAAGACGGATTTATTTATTTTTTGGCTTTACTTATTAATTCATGTCATTGCTTTAAAATTATTCATTCTATTACTAACACTTTTACTAAGTGTTTATGCAGGTACCCGGAGATCATCTTGTGCAGAAGGCCTAAAAAGGGCTAAAAGATGTCCCGAAGTTTTATTTTATGTCGCATTTAATTTTAGTTTTATTATTTTTGTATTGCATTTTATTTTAATTATAAATTATGAAAATGCTTAGAATACGTAGAATAAAAAAGGGCAATAAATAATTAACCTAGGTTTGAACAAATACCCGCAAGTTAGCGGATCTTAAAGGATCCCTAACCCCTTCCCTTTAGGATAATAAAGAACCCTGATGTAGAATCTCACTAATTTTGCAGACCATTAAATGGAGATTAATTGCAGTATTTTTATTGCAATAAATCAAGTATCCTAATTCACTTAAATAATTAGGTGGCGACTCCTCAAAATCAACACTATTGCTCCATCCAGGGAACCGCGCCAAAGAGCAACGTTGCGGATACCGTTCAGACCCCGAGGTCAAAAACGGGCGCGACACAATCCCTTCATCAGGTTTAATAGACAATCGCCCTGGCCTATGTGTCGCATAGCACATTACTATTCAATATTATAACAAGCGATATGCAAATATGACTATGTGAATATGAACACAGATTACATTAGACACAATATCAAACATGAATATGATTGTCCTCCACAAACGACATTACATCTGCTAAATAGAGTAAATCGAGATTATGCATTCATACTAATCACAGGTTGCTACCAACCAACAACACAGAATGTACATAAAGATTAAAATAGATAAGAGGTATATTAACGGACCTTTTGTGGGTAGAGAACTGAGGTGGAGTTTCGACTCTTCGGACCCACTCGAAAAGTTTGTGCTTATGCGACAGAGACGGGCGAAACGTCGCTGATGTTTGAAGGATTTCGCTATGTAGAAAGATGACCGATTTTTCGATACCCAGTCGGCTGGTTTCAGAATGATATCGCAGAGAATGAGGGGTTTGAGAATGTTAATTCTTGTTGCTTTATGGCTATTTTTTGGATCTTTTTCTGTGAGATCCCTCCTCGTCTCCTCCTTTTCTGTGCAAATTGACTTGGCTTATATAGCCTTGATTTGGATTTGGAATTTGGTAAGATTTGAACAACTTTTAGGATTGATTTTTGGGCGATTTCCGTGCTAATCTGAGCATTTTATTGGTATTAATTTTCAAGGATTTGATTGCGACTAATGGTAGTTTTCACCGAAATCAAATAGGGGAACTTTTATGGTAAGTATGAGGGTGTAATTTGTGCAAGATTTAGGGAGATTTCGTGTCACGACCCGACCTCGGGCCCGTGACTGGTGCCTTACCCCGGGCACCCTAGTGATACAACATCAAGGAAAATCCAGCGGAAGTAAACTTATAAACATGAAACAATATAATTTAAGAAACAGGCTAACCCAAAATGGTTACCTTTCGGTAACTATACATAACAAAAACTGGACAGTTACATCATTTACGAAACCCAATTACAACAGGACTACAGACCTCTAAGAGTTGTAACAACTATGACGGGACAGGGCCTCGTCATACCCCTGAATGTACCTGAATCTACAATGACAGGAAAACATACCAAAGATAAACCTCCGGAGAAACGGGGCTTCCCAAAAGCAGAACGGTGATCCTAAGAGCGAGGATCAACAACCGATGTACCTCGACCTGCAGATTTAACGCACTTCAAGGAGGTCAAGATAACAGTACCAAATATGTGAAATCAAAATATCAGAATGAAATCATAACATTTCCAAACCAAAATCCACAGATATGTATGAAAAACCAATTAACTGCACATGGTGTCACAACATAAGCAAGAACAATTAGGTGTAACGTAACCGGTCTTTCCTAGGCCGCTAATGATCGAAGTCGGGCCACTCGCCCATGGTATCATTACGCGAGCCTAATCCTGGACTTCCGTAGTCCGCATAGGCCACCTGGGCCCGCATGAGGTACTCCTCGCATCGGGGGTAGCTAACCCGCGGTATTTTCCTGGACTCCCGCAGTCCGCATGGCCACTTGGACCGCATGAGGTATTTCTCGTGACGCACAGAACACACCCGAGTGATTCCGGACTCAGAGTCCGCATAGGCCACCTGGGCCCGCATGAGATACTTCTCGCATCGGGGGTAGCTAACCCACGGTAACTTAACAAGTCATGGGGTAAGTGAGATAACACAAGCACAATCGGCTCATCGTAAACAACATAAGCACAATAAGAGAAACCCCCGTACCACAACAAATCTCAAGACACTAACACCCGTAGTATCACAACATATTTACTTATCAATCCAACTTACCACACATTCAGAAATCATTACAAGGCTACTATAAAGCGAGTAAGTAAACCATTCTTTTTATCTTTCTTAAGTCGTTATGACTAACTTCCCATAAAGCTAGTATAACACTTAAACTTTGTAATAACTCAAAACATCCACATTTGTTTGGAAAACCAAAAGACTTATTCTTTTAAACCCAAGTATTAATTTCCTTTTAAAATAATGATTCATAATTCTTTTTGAAGTATTTCAAGATTCTTAACATTTAGGACTCAAGTCAAAAGACCTCAAGGTGCGACCAAATTTAGTGAAACATGTACGTCTACCGTACTATATATTTTACAAATATCATGCTCAAGAGGATAGGAAGAATCACATACCTCCTCAGCTAAATCCACTTGCCAAGTCGAATATGCCGCGCGTAGAGTGTCAACCTATAATAACCAAATACTTCTATTAACGTCTAAACTTCTTCGTCGAATATTCTAGCATAAAGTTCCTTATTCTACGGAAAATCGACAAAGACTTCCTTTGTTTCTACGCATTTTCCACCTTTCCAAGGCTCGAATTCAATATCCAAATGCCACTTAAGGCCCAATAATCCAACAATACAAAGGGATTACACGCCTAATCTTCGTGTAAAATTGGCCCCACATTACAATTTAACTAATTCAATAGATTTAAGGTAGTATCTTGGCTACAACATGCTCACATATCATCCTTATCTAATCCTTTCAAATCCAATTCGTTATTCTTACATGCAATATTCCTAAAAGCAATATTGTCCACTACAAGTCTTTTCTTCCTCACATGCAACACAATTTACTCAAGAATAAAGAAGAGATTGTTACCTTAGAGCTTACCCAAATTAATCCAACAACTTTCACTTGTCTTCTTTCCACAATCACCTCCACAAAACTCCTACAAGCTTGCCAACAAGTTTCCTTCTTGCCACTATTCTGAAATTTTTCTCTAGGCCTTGGTTTCTTCTTGAATTTCTAGAGAGAAGGGAGAGGAATTTTAGAGAGAAGGAAGAGTGTTTTAGAGAGAAGAAGGAGATTTGAAGAATGAAGACTTGGTCAATAAATAGGACATGCAAAAATCAGATGGGGGGGACACTTGTCACCCACCCATGGCCTCTTTTAAAACAAAACAGTTCTGATTTTTCCCCCCAGCCTCGCAGAACCCGTCGCGGCGCTGAAACATCCGAGACTCTTCAGTACTTTCGGCGCCGCGGCCCTGCTTCCCGGCGCCGCGGCGCTGCAACTTCAGTGATTATCCAGCTTATCCGGCGCCGCGGCGCTGTGGCCCCTAACCGATGTTGCTTTTTCGCCGATCACAAGACTGAACTTGTAACTCCCATAACTTTCTACTCCGATGTCCTATCGACGAACGGTTGGTTGCGTTGGAAACTAGACTCAACGAACTATGTACTAGGCCTTTGAAACACCTAGGAACTCTCAATGTAACGGGACATAAACCGCCTCAAAGTTGACTAACAACCCGTCTGAAATATTCCGTCAACCCATCATCCTAAAATTTAAGTCTCAATTCCTTTCGTATGTTCTCTAAAGAATGACCTGAACTACGGGGTGTAATATTTCGGACTAATTTTGGTATGATTTTGGAGCAAATTCGAAAGGGATTTTCGGGTGATTTCTGACTGATTTAGAATAGATTTTGGGGGTTAATTGGTACGATTTTAAGGCTGATTGGTTATGGTAAGCTGGTCTCGTGGTGATTTTCATACGATTTGGAGAGATTTGGTGGAGGAGAAATAGTTGATGGGCTAATGAGCTTGGGCCGCGGGTTTCATCATTTATCAAGTCATGGAATGGGGTTTTAATTGGGCTTGAACATTTGTTTGGTTTGGATAATAGTTTAGGTGTATTGAGTTTTAAGTGTAGATTTTAGTTTAGTGGGAAATAAAAATTGGGGTTTAAATTATAAAATAATATTTATGAAATTGCTTTGAGTATCATTAAAATAACAAATACGAATATAATATTTAAGGAGTGCTTAATGATTTATAAATGTGACGCCATTATTTGAATTTCTTATTTATGTGTGTATAGGTTTATATATGTGTGTATTGTTATTATTAAAATTATTTTGCGGTGTTAAAAAATTAGTTTCATTTATTGATTATTAATCGAATGGGAGAGACAAAATTGGGTGTAAACAAGTATTACCACCAAGAAAGTGCTAGCAATCAAGAAGCTTCCGTACCATCTTCTTCTTCTTCTTCTTCAACACAACCTCAAAAAAAACATGTCGTTTTTGCGGCTAGTATTGAAAGCCTCAGAAATAAAATGTGTGGTGCTAACACTACTAACCAAATTAGCGAGTTTGATATTTTTGTTTTGCAGGGTGCTTATCGTACCAAGCAGTTGTCAAAGAAGAAGGACATGAAGACTTGCTGAAATACTGGAGGGAGAATGAGAAGACATTTCCGATACTTTCAATGATGGCTCGAGATGTTTTTAACATTCAAGCGTCATCAACTGCGTTTGAAAACGTTTTTTATGCGAGAAGATTTCAAATAGGGGACCACAGACATCCATTGACGGGAGACTCGTTGGAGATTGCAGTTCTATTCAGAGACTGGATTCGTGCGGAGCGTAGGAGGTGCGGTCAACCGGAGATCAATGAAGAAGACGAAAACTACAACAACATCTTATCCGAAGGTATGAGTAGCGATGTGGAGCAATTTGACCAAGAAATACCAATTCCAACCGAAGAACAACATGAAATTATAAGAAAAATAGAACAGGTTTTTTTGAAAATATAATTTCTTTAATTGCAATTTTACTATATCATTTGCAACTTTTGAACGACACTACAAAGTTGTAAATTTTGATAATTGTATCTGTATAATGTATTAGAAAAAAATCATATTTCTATTAAATAATATATGAGGCACAAAAACAGACTTGGAAATTTTTTATTACACTCTTGTTCAATTATTGAGTTGTTTATATATATGTTTTTTTTTAATTAAGTGCAAAAAAAAAATGCCTCACCCCAGACCTATCCCGCCCCGACCCCCTAGCCAACGGGACCGGGACGAGACCGTCTCGTCCCGCTCGGCTACCCGCCAATCCTCCTCGGCTCGATCCCGCCTCTTCCATCCGATCCACTTCGCCCGACTGTCCCCCCATCGCCACCCATATGCTTTACATGGTGCAAATTCAAGTTAATTAGGGTTTCGATGCGAGCACCAAATAGCCGATGAAATATTACACGCACAAAGAAAAAAGATAAAATTGCCAAATATTTTTGTAAACAAACCAAAGAATTTTCGGTATTTAGAGAGGGTCAATTGGTTTCGTGGCACAATACAAATTCTTTTTAGTGTCATGATAATTCTTTTAAGAAATCTTTACTTTTATAACGTAAGAAATTATAAAATAAAATATAAGAGATCTTTGTAGAATCATTTGCTTTTATTCAAATCATAAAGAATCATGTTGAATCATTTTTCTACTCGGGCTTTCCTTTTGGGAGAGAACCACACCCACTTTGGTGACCAAAATGTGTATAGGCAACAATAGTGTAACATGTTACATTGTTGTGCTCAGCTCCAGTTGCGGATCTAAATTTTTTATCAATAATATTTATATTATTAAACATACGAAAAAGCTAAAAGAATCTAACGTCTACTATATATACCTAAGAAATAATCTTAATATCATATATACAGTGAAATTTTTCAATGAATACGATTTGAATGAACCCTTGCGGCACCCTATGTCCGCCGGACCGCTCCTCCTCAAGTCCCCTGTCAAAAGAAGTTGGAATGTGTCATCCTCTTCAAACACAATACTTGCAGCCAGCCCCAGTTCAAAAAGTAGATTTTAACACTACAATGAGTTGATTGCTTAAATAATCACTTAACTAATAATAATTATATAAATAATTTTTTAATTTTGTAATAGAAAAGTTACTATGTATTTCGCCAATTTACACAGTTCCTCTAAATGATATTTCCACCCACTTTAGAAATGGGACTTTTTTTATGTTTTGTGATTTTTAGTTAAAAACAATTATCACGTCAGCTAAAGTGGTCGGAAATATCACTTTCATTTTTTTAATTATCCCTTTAAAAATCAGTTGAACTGTCCATGAAATATCACTTTTATATTTAGAGCGACTCTGGGTATGAAATACAAAAATATACTTGCTCCATCCCGTGTTCATTATTCTTGTTTTTGCTTTAAAAAATTGATTCAAAATTACTGTCACTTTAGGAATTTAAGATCAAAGTTGTAAAATATATCTTGAATTTATATTTTTTAATGAATGTGAAAAGAGTTAAAATGACAGTTAAAATGAGATAACGAGAGTATAACTACTTTTCTGTTACGCAATAAAAAAATTAGTATTGTTTTAATTAAGTGATCTTCTACAATATCAACTCGTACTATGAGGAAACTTTCTCCACCTTACAGGGGCTTATATGACCATTTTTTCCAAATTTGACATTTTTTCTTAAATTTAAGGACAAATATGACCATTTTTCCTATAAAAAATGAAAAAGAAAGGAATATCAAAATATAAAAATATATAAGAGAATCGCGTGGGAGCGGAAGGGACAAAAATGGCCAAAACCAGTAGCCAAAATGGCCAAAAATCAGTCCATAAAAGAGACAAAAATCAATCCAACAATGGCCAAAAACCAGTAACAAAATGGGCCAAAATCAGTCCAGAAAAGGGACAAAAATCAGTCTAGCATGGCCAATAACCAGTAACAAAATGGGCCAAAATCAGTCCGAAGAATGGTGGAAACCAATGGCCAAAATCAGTCGAATAATCCTATGAAACCACAACAACATCTCACATTAATCCAAACATGTTACTCATAGTCATATAGCTCACATAAAACAAACTTCAAATTAACAAAAGCAATGGCAAGAGAAAATGACTGTTTTCATTCAAATACCATAATAGTTGAACAATACATAGATCTTCCAAAAGGAATTACAACAACCTACTACTCGAACTACTAGTTTGATAACATCACCACAATCTAATAAAACTATCTAAACCATTCAAACAACCCAACTTAGCCCAAACAGTGGCCTCGTACTACAAAAACTAATGACCTAATACTACAATTTTAGCCTTGACTTGAATTCTGAGTTTATGCAGAAGCGAATTACAAGTTAAATGAAGAAAAAACGAAATGGGGGAAATGGGTCTTGAAAAGGATGAAGAAAAAACGAAATGGGGGAATGGGTCTTGAAAGGATGAAGTCGCTGGGGGAGATTAAGTTCTTGAAGAGGAATATAAGAGAATGCTGGTATTTGAAATTAAAGGGATAGAAGGGGTATTTCTGAAATTTCAAATAAGGGGTGTTAGTTTTTTAACAGAAAATGTTATTTTCCGTTATAAGGTTGTCTTTCGCAAAAAAAATATTAAGGTCTGACATTGCTAAAAAAAATTAAAAGATTTTCTTTCGCAAAATATGTTATTATGTGATTGTGTTAGTTTTAAGATCAATCCTAACCAAACACAGGTTAATATTTCAGTAAAAACTTATTTGCACCCAATATTTATGTCTAAGTCGGAGATTTTCCTGTTCAGGTAAATTCTTGAAAGTATTAACCAAGATCAAAATAAAAGTATCATTATTTTCAATTTGCGATGTTCTTTTTATCTTCTTAAAGTTTGCCCTCCAGTTATTTATCTCGAGTATCTCATTTCAGTTGTTGTAATTTTCTCATTACAATGAGTATATGAGAGTATTATTGGTGCAATGGTTCGAAATTCCACTGGTTTGTAGGTGAGTAAAAAATTGGAGCAGTAATTATGCATGAATGCAAGATACATGATATTTTCAATCTTGCTAGAAATATTGGAGCTTTAACATGAAGTGTGAGATACTGAGATTTTCAATACCAACAGCGATTTAGCAATATGAATGATTATTGAAGTAACAAACTATTCTTCTAGCAGAAATTTACTATTTTTTGGCCAACTTTATCACTTGAAATACACTACACTCCACAAGCCTAAACTAAAGAATGGCTGAAATTCAAGAGACTCTGATTTACATATACACAACAAGCTTTATTACAGAAATGATGTGCCTGAGACTGACTGAATCATAACTCCAAGTGGGGAAATTTCGTTCAGAGCCATGTGATACAGTTTGGGTTAGCTTACTGAAAATTGAGTCAACACAAATGTGACTCGGCTTCATGGGGCGAAATGTCAAGATCCTCGACATTTCATCAGTCATCATCGTCATCGTCATCGTCATCGTGATTGAAACTGTTCATAGCACGTGTCTGTAAATTTTGAAATTGGCTGATTGCATCTCTTGCTTCGGATATCAGAGCATTTTTCGCAGCTTTAATCACATCAATTTTTATGACATTCTCATTCTTGTGATCATTCTTATTTTGGTGGCCCTTTTCTGTCCTTGAAGTGGCTGCCTTTCTCTTTGCTTCCCTGCAATGTAGCTGATCAACATACCTCTCATGTAAGGCCTTATTCTTAATTGGCTTTAGAACTGGTGGGCTGGTAAGAGTTGATCCTGATGAACCACGTAATCGGGAAAGGTGCTTTTTATGGGCTGAAGACGATCTCTCCAGGCACTTTCTAAGATACTGCAAACCTTCTTTGTTGCGCTCTGGGGTGAAAAAACTTGTGTTCTGGCAAACTGTTGATGATTCAAGAGCATTGAAGAAGTCTGCTTCCTTATCTCGATCTATGTCAGTTTGCTTTTGCAGTAGGTGCCTCACAGCCTTGCGTGAGAGATGGTTCTTCGGCTTGCTATATCTCCGCTTGTTTGTGTTTTTCTCCGTGGACTGGAGCAATTTAGTTGCACAAGGAGAAAGTGATGATGTGTTCATCTTTTTAACCCTTGAACGTGGTTGAGGCTGAGGTGGGGTCATGAAATCCGAATGTATCTTGTCAAAACAATCCTTTGCTGATTTTCCAGGCACCTGCAATACAAGTTCAAAGTTTACTGAGATGATGTATATCACAAGCAGACGTTCAAAATTATTACAAAATTAATTTTAGCATGTCAACGTTGACAAGGAAAACTAAGAAGAGCCAGAAGTGATAACTACCATAACTTTCTTTGGTTTATATATTTGATTTGCAGATAACAGAAAACCACAGCTTACAAGCACCACTTGCTAACATATTGATATCAACAATGGACCTAGAATCTACATCCATGGATTTCTAGGTGGAGAGCGATTCTAATAATTCCTAATTGAAAGCTGAGGATTAGAAGACAGAAGTATATACAAAGTTACGTAAGATCTCAAGGCTTTTTGGCTAGCAGCTTGTGTCCAAATGAGCAGTATGTACGCAAAAATATTTGGATCAAAAAAAAAAATACCACCATAAGTAATTCTAGAAAATCCACTACCATGTCATTCATATATAGGTTTCATCTTGCGTAAAATATTAATACGACGTGAAAGTTCAGCTTTTGGAACTTATTTCCATCTTCCAGTCACAGCTGGTAAAGCCCATGATCAACCACCCAAAACCAAGAGTACACAAATGATCAAATGCCCCTGCCAAACTTTCTATAAGTCCGACAGCCTCACTTTTGGCCTTTACATTATCCTTTCCTTCAGTACAATATAAAGAGACATGATCAGAAAGCAGAGATAAAACAGGTTAAGGAAGATGATATTAACCTACCAATGGTATGCTGAGCCTCAGGGACAAACTAAAGTCCTACATTATAGAGTGAAATACTTCGGTAATTTATTTTTTCATCACCTGAAGTCATTCACTGTAATTCATCCTCTGGCTTCAGAAACATCACCAAGCCACGTACCAAACAAGCCCTTTACCCTCTTCCTACAGCAAAGATTTTGTGCACAATCGACTTGCTACCTTGCTTTTACTTTGGACATGCCCTCATAAAGAATATTTGAAACAACTAAAAACCTCTCAATCCTAAATAGACAATTTTCGCAATTTCTAATCTCCATCTGTTTCGTTCTCTCCCTTTCCAGAACCAACCAACTCAGTAGTGGGTTGAAGATTTCGGAGCAATTTGGAAGGTGACAGAAGTTCATACTGGACAAGATGACATTGACTTGTCCAAGTAAAATGAAGCTTACATGGAAGAAAGTGGGTGAATTAGTGAAGTGGTACAGATGGTAGGGGAAGGAGGCCAGTGAAGAGTGCTGGAGAATAAGGTTGTATTAATGAATGAAAAATAAACCAAAGAGGATAATAGTGAAAGGAATGAGACACACGGAAATATAGCTGTAGTTGATCTGAGATTAATCTTATGTATCTTTTACATAAGAATAACTTCTTCTTATATGTACTTTTAGTGATGGGAAAACTGGAAAGAGATTGTCTCTACCCGTCAAGGTGTCAACTATTTCTCCTGTAAACAAATAAAATCCCCAGTTAACCTTTGTAAAGAGCCAAGAGTCAGACCACTTGTCTCAGCCCAAACTTATACAGCCATTTCTTGCAACAAGCAGGTTATCAAGTCCATTCTGCTTCCCAAGACTGGAGGGGTGGGAGGGGGAGGCGAACCCTTGAAAGAAAAGAAGGAAAAAGTGAAAGCAGCCCTTTGAAATTGGTCAAATGTTGAGCCATCTAGCATCTTAAGATATCTGGGACTCTTTTGACATTTTGAACTAAATCAACTTAATTCTAAGAAGTCAAATTTCAGACTAAAATTGACTAGATCATCCCCACCCTATCAGCTCCTACACTTGCAAAATTTATTTTCTTATTACATTGGAAACATTGATGCACAAACATCCACCAATCCAAGAGACAAAGATCACTTGGTAGGTCCGATTATAAGACCCAAAAGCCATCAAGGCAAGCAATTTGTATCATACCTGAAACCCTAGCTCTAATTATACCTGGTTTCTGACACTCAAGTGGTCGTTTGGTATGATGGATAAGCAAAAATACTTCCGAGATAAAATTTTAGTAGCTCCTTATCCCATGTTTGGTTGGAATAAATTGTAGTGCTATTTTATCCCACATTGAAGGTGGAATAACTAATCCCGGGATAATTATCTCGGGATAACTTGTTTCCCAACCAAACGAGTCCTTAAAGACATAAACCCTAGAAACAATTTTCCCTCTATATCAAGTATATAAATGTTCATTGCTCAGTTAGAATAGTTTTCCATGATGCTAAAATTATAGAAAGACGAAACTAAACATAAGCTAATTTTAAAATCACATGAAATAACTAGTGCCAAAAATTACCATCCTAGCAACCTTCTTCCAGAAATTAGGCGTTGCCTTAGCCGCAAAATAAGCACTTTGCAATGCCATCTCTTGTTTGTTAGTCCACCCGTTCACAATACCATTCTCCTCCATTCCTTGATTTCTCTTCCTCTTCAAGCCTACCTGTTTCTTTCCCGTCCCATTCTCATCTTCTCCACAACCCGATACTTCACCTAATGTGCATTCCGAAACACGAGATACCCCACATCTAATCTCCTGATCATCTTTAGGGATCCTTGATCTATTTCTTTTCTCAACTAAATTGTCAGTGGAGACACAGCTTAGTACTCTACGACCAAGTGTATCCCTAGTAGAACTACGAGTAACCCTTCTCTCTATATTATTATTCGGTGGATTTACAATACTTAATCTTGGAGACCTTCGCAACCTGGTACTTGATTTTCGGGGGCATTTTGAAACTTTAATGTGTTTCTTGTGGACTTTGTTGTTAGTAGAAACCTCAGTAGAAGTGGTGGTGGTGGTGGTAAAGCGTGGAGATCTTCTGAGAGTGGGTGTTGGATTTTCTTGGTCTCGAGAGTTTCTTTGCGGCATTTTCGCAAACAGATGGAGTAGGGTGTTGTTTGGCCAAGTTGTCGAAGTGTTTCTGAGAATTGGCCAAATAACCTGTTTCCAGAAGCAGAGGAAAAAATGTTTCCACGGAAAGAGAATCAGAAATATCAATTGGATACTTACGGAGAAACTTTTTTGCTTATTCATTCATTTTTTTTTTGGATCAATTTATCATTTTTTTTCATAAAATTTCTTTTAATCTCATATAATATTCCCATATAAAATAGAAATTTGGGAATAGGAATAGGGTGGGGTAGGGGTAGGACGGGAATAAAAAAAATTATATTTTTCTTTATAAAAATAACAAAAAATATAAAATAGAAATATAAGGATGGGTAGGGCAATGGAGTGGGGTGGGTGGCGGGAGTAAGAAAAAAATTCATTTTTTTTTATAAAAGTAACAAAAAATATGAAATAGAAATTTGAGGATGGATAGGGCAATGGGGTGGGGTGAGAGGGTAGGAGGTAGGGCGGGGATAAGAAAAAAATTTATATTTTTTAATAATTTTTTTTATAAAAGTAACAAAAATATGCAATAGAAATTTGAGGATGGGCTAGGTAAAAGTGAGGGTAGGGGGTAGGGCGGGAGGTTAAGAAAAAAAATCATATTTTTTAATATTTTTTTTTATAAAAATAACAAAAAATATGAAATATAAATTTGAGGATGGGGTAGGATAATGGGGTGGGGGTGGGGGTAGGGTGGGCAGCGGGGGTAAGAAAACATTTCATATTTTCAATCATTTTTTATAAAAGTAACAAAAAATATGAAATAGAAATTTGAGGATGAGATAGGGCAATGGGGGTGGGGTTGGGGGTAGGGCGGGGGTAAGGGGAAGAAAAAATTCATATTTTTTACAAAAATAAATAAAAATATGACATAGAAATTTGAGGATGTTGTGGGGTAGGTGTGGATAGGGCGGAGGTAGTTTTGGACATATTTGAGTCATTAACTATCATATTGTTACATTTCTTATGTACAATATAATATTATTTTTTTATTAAATGTTGCAATTAAATAATTATACAAAATTTATTAAATTGTAAAGATATACTAATTTTTAGAAACATATGATAGAAAAAAATATTTTAAATAGTTTTAAATCTATTAAAAAGAATATTCTAGTAAATTTGCATAAATGACTAAATGTTGGTCAAACAGGAAACTGTTTCTGTTTCTCAGAAGCACTTCTATAATTATATGTCAAACAGAAACAGTTTCTGCACAACTATTTTTGAAAACAGAAACACATTTAAAAGCTTGACCAAACAGACCCTAGGTTTTATTTTGGGATGGAAATAAAAATTGGGGCAAATCGGTTTGAGAGGGAAAACTTCAGGATGTGATATTTCGAAATGATGACAAAGGGGAAAGTCAAGGGGAGATTAGGCATTTGTCTTTTTTCACAAGGTAAAATGTAATATTTGCCATTCATTTTTTGAAAAGGGATCATATTTTAAAGAGGATAAATATGACCCTTTTTCAAAAGTTGAATGACAAATATGATATTTTTTTCTTTTCACAAAGCTTAAAGAGTTTAAATTGTATGAAAAGAAAAAAAAAGTTTGCCAACAAAATTGAAGGTTGTAAAGTAGAAACAATAATGTTATTCATGAAGT
Organism: Przewalskia tangutica; assembly: GCA_029844215.1. Classification (NCBI taxonomy): domain Eukaryota; kingdom Viridiplantae; phylum Streptophyta; class Magnoliopsida; order Solanales; family Solanaceae; genus Przewalskia; species Przewalskia tangutica. The sequence continues at coordinate 35,509,792 of CM056731.1, read as the reverse complement.
TTGTAATGTTTCTAACCTTATAGTACTATATAGTATATAACAGTATTTTAAAAGGCGGAGAGCTTTACATATGCCTCGGTGAGCCGTAAGCTCTGAGGCACTGAGCGTAAGCCCTATAGATATTTAATTTAATATTTTATAAAATAATATAATTATAATAAATATTTTAAATAGGTAAAATTACATAAAAATAAATTATAAATAAATGAAATATATATATGTGTGTGTGTGCGCGCGCGTGTGTTCACTTGATCCTCACAAAAAACTAATCAAAGTAATTCATTATACGCCACTTACAACTTGTAATTATATATAACATAATTTTACAAGTATAAACAATACAATAAAATAAAAGAACTATGAAATGCAAACCAACTCTAGCATATTAACTTTCAAACAGTGAAAAAATCACAATTTCTTAAAATAATATTGCTATCATACTATTAATTATATCTCCCTATAAGAAAATAATAAATAAATTTTATCAGTATTATAATTAAAACGTAACTCATTTATGAATAAAAATAAAAGTACTTTCAAATAAAAATAACAAAATATGATAATTTTGATACATAGGACAAAAGACCACTGACAAGTGAAAATACACAATTCGGCTATGTATTTTTAAAAGAAGTATTAAGTGATATTCACCCTCACGATGTTCTCAAATAGTAAATATGCAATATTACGACTTGTTATTTGAGTTACAGTCAAATCTTCTTATTTCTATAGATGAAAAATTATTAAGTAATATTCATGTGTTAAATAATTATGAGGGTCAACGATTGTAATTAAGAAATTTAACATATTGTGTAAGAACTGTTAGGCGAGCCCCGAGCTTTGGGTGTTAGACGTGTTTAGGGCGTATAGTCGGGCTCTTAGGGCGTAAGCCTCACAAGAACTAAGCCCCACATGTGAGCCCCAAGGCGTTTCCCAGTGCCCCGCCCCGAGGCTAGCCCTGGGGCGAGTCCTGAAAATGTCTTTTAAAACAATGGGCTTAAGCATGCCCCACGGGCTTGGTATATGAGGTTTGCAGATGTTGTGTCTACTTTTGAATTTTCTCACAGCAGGTCTGATCACTCTCTATTCATCTATCGTCGTGGTACTTCTATAGCATACATTCTGTTATATGTGGATGATATTATTTTGACTGCATCTTCTGATAATCTACACAAGTCTATCATGACCCTTCTAAGTTTAGAGTTTGTTATGAAAGACTTGGGACCCTTGAGCTATTTTTTGGGTATCGTTGTCACTCGTCATGCAGGTGGTCTATTTTTATAACAGAAAAAATATGTAGCCGAGATCATTGAGAGAACTAACATGTCATCGTGTAAGTCCTCGGCTACTCCGGTTGATACCAAACCAAAGCTCAGTGCTCATCTAGCACATCATACGAGGATCCCACCTAACACAGTCTTGCAGGGACTCTTCAGTATCTTAACTTCACGAGACCAGATATTACTTATACAGTCCGGTAGGTGTGTTTATTCATGCATGATCCTAGGGCTGAGCACATGCATGCCCTCAAACGCATTATATGATACATTCAAGGCACAATTGATTATGGTTTGCATTTATATTCATCCTCCGTCTCTACTCTGATGTCTTATACAAATGTTGATTGGGGTGGATGTCCATATACCAGACGTTCGACCTCTGGTTATTGTATGTTTCTAGGTGACAACTTGGTTTCTTGGTCAGCAAAACGCCAGGCTACTTTATCACAATTCAATGCGGAGGCCGAGTATCGAGGGGTAGCTAATATAGTGTATGAGTCATGTTGGCTACATAATCTTCTATTAGAGCTACACTTTCTGATTCAGAAAGCTACCTTGGTTTACTGTGATAATGTCAGTGCAGTCTATCTCTCTGGAAATCCAGTTCAACATCAGCGCACTAAACATATCGAGATGGATATTCACTTTGTTCGAGAAAAGGTAGCTCGTGGACAAATACGTGTCTTGCATGTCCCTTCAAGGTACCAAATTGCTGACATCTTTACTAAGGGTCTTCCCTTGGGTTTTTTTTGAAGATTTTAGGGACAGTCTCAGCGTACGACAACCACCCGCTATGACTACGGGGGTGTGACAGAATACTTGTATATACACGGTATACCAAACCAATAATATTTATGTTACTTACCATTATTTGTAGAATTTTTGTATAAGTGTATTATGATATTAATAGTATAGTAGGAATAGATCTCTTTCAAATAATGTTATTCATTTAGTTTGAAATGTTTCTAACTTTATATAATATTAATCCACTTCATGTAGTATAATCTCTTCCCGTGATATAATATTCATAATTGTTTTTTTTTGTTTCTGTTGTAATAATTTCTAAGTAGATTATGTATATGGAAATGAGTAAATATTATTAAAATAACTAAAATAAGATGAACTAGTAAGATCGTCATTAAGAATGAATGTAGCCGCATAAATTTCATTTGAGAGACAAAATTTAAAGACCAGGGATAAACAGTAAATGAGGAAAAAGAATTATTATTTAATAACCTCAGCAGTAAGGAAGTAAATCAGTCAGCAAAACACAAATCCTATGATATGAACCCAAAAACATCGAAAATTCTCAACAAGTCTATGCATCAATTCAAAAACCAAAAAGCTAGCTAGAAAAATCAAAAGGAACCATTAAGAGTAACAAAATAATACAATGATGGAAGGGTAAATTAAGGAATTTGCAGCGCATGGATTCCAAGAATAAGCCAATGTTTGATGAGTAATAAAAAAAAGGGTTTATCTTATTATATATTATTATTCACAAATTATACGATAATTATACATTCTCTCTACACATACGATAGGGGTACATTATATCATTGTTGTATATAAATTGTATTATATAGAATATGTTGTTGTTATTGTTGTATACTAAAGGGACACATATATCCAATAATAATACCGTTTTTATACAGATACAATAATGACACATGTTCTATACAACAATAATACATATTTTAGACAACAATGCCATAATTTCTATACATATACTAAAGAGATACATATTCTATATAATAATGATACAATTTATATATATATATATATAGTATTCATACATATTCTATACAACAATGATACAGTTTCTATATGTATGATACAATTTTTATACACATACAACATTGATACATATTCTATACATCAATTATATAATTTATATACATATACAATGTTGATACATATTTTATACAACAATGATACAATTTATATACACATTCTGTAGAGATACATATTATATACAATAATATTACAATTTATATGCATATGATACATTTTTCTATACATATACAATAGTGATACATATTCTATACTACAACGACACAATTTCTATACATATACAATAGTGATACATATTATATACTACAACGACACAATTTCTATACATATGCTGGAAAAATCTGTGGAGGTTACTTAAACGTCATACAAAAATGGGACGAAGATATTATTGTAAAATTATAATTTAGCCCTTGATTAAAAGTAAAGAAATGTGAAGCAAAAATAATACATTACAACAACAACATCACACCCAGTAATAATGAATTTGAGGAGGATAAGATGTACGCAAACCTTATCTCCATCATTGCGAAGTAGAGACAAAATAATATTATATATGCATGAATACAAATAGAAGAACTAGTTAAAACAGATTTTTGAAAAGTAATTTCTAGCGTGATAGAAATAGGTTCATAATTTTTGGAGTAGTGCTATAAAGAGAATTGAGTATAATTGTCATTAGTTGATGGTGTGAAGTCTTCAAAATGATTATATAAAGAGTATAGTTGATTTAAACTAATTATGAAACTTAGATGTAGTTGATTGTTTATGAAAGCATTTCTTTCCGTTAAATCGTGTGAATATTTTAACTTAAATTTTGCGAGGATATTACTATGTAAAAGGCATATTCTATAGTCAACCAATAATGTGGAATTAGTTAGAAATGGTAAGAGCAAAAAACAATTCATGAAAGGAAATCCTCATGTTAAGTCCAATTAATCTCCACCACACACGAACACGATGTTTAATAATTTTGCTGTCTCTTGTCCAATTAATGACGTTGGGCTAACAGACATTATTGGGCTATCCGACTGTCATTTGTTTGGGCCGGATGGCCCAATTATGTCCTTAAACGAATACATTATATATTGGGCCAGTCAGGTATTTCACTGAAGCCCAAATTAAAAGCTTCACAAAGCCCCAAAAATTCACTTCAAAAACCCTAACCACATTCTTTCCACCTCACACACACCCAACCAAAAGAAATGCAGAAGGCAGAAGCAACCGCCGTAGTGGAATCCGTTCAATGTTTCGGCCGTAAGAAAACGGCAGTCGCCGTTACGCACTGCAAACGCGGACGTGGTTTAATAAAAATCAACGGTGTACCAATCGAGTTAGTCCAACCAGAAATCCTTCGTTACAAAGCCTTTGAACCAATCCTTCTTTTAGGTCGTCACCGTTTTGCTGGAGTGGATATGCGTATACGTGTCAAAGGTGGGGGACATACTTCTCAGATATATGCTATACGTCAGAGTATTGCGAAAGCACTTGTTGCGTTTTATCAGAAGTTTGTTGATGAAGTGCAGAAGAAAGAGATTAAGGATATTTTAATTAGGTATGATAGGACTTTACTTGTTGCTGATCCTAGACGTTGTGAACCTAAGAAGTTTGGTGGTCGTGGTGCTCGTTCTAGGTTCCAGAAATCTTACCGTTAGGTTTGGTTATTCAATACTTTTACGGTAATTGAATGGATGTTTTGTTTAAAGACCAGTTTTGGCTTGGAGGTTTCCAAGTAATTTTGCTTGTTTGTTTTTTGGACGAAAACTTTACAGTGCTCCTTATGATATCATTAGTTTTTAATGCCTTTTTATGGTTTGCGAATGTTTTGTTGGCTTGGTTGATATTTTGTGACATTATTGGAGATGAGTACATCACATTGGGTATGTTATTTGTTATTGTAGATGGCGTTAGCAAAATCATGCAGGAAGCACAACTATGGTGATGGTTATGTGATTACTAAATGAGATTTTAACAAAATTTATTGTTTTTAACAGACATACATGTTTCATTGTTGAACACTTCTCAGTATGATACTTGATTACTAAATGAGATTAAATAAATTTATTGTTTTTTATCATTTGGTTTTAACCTATACCCAATACTACGGATATTGGCATGCTATAAAACTTGTGAGTGCCTTTATGCTCTTATTACTGAAGTATTAAGTGCCCGTTTACCAAAAGCACTTCTGGCCTTAAATTGGTGTGTTTGGTTGATAAATTCAAAAGTGCTTTTGGGTCTAAAAACACTTTTGGAAGCTTGAGTAGAGTTATAATTTTGGCTTATAACTTTTTTGTCTTTTATACAAAAACACTTTTTTTATTGACAACCAAACACCTAATCATTTTTTTTTATAAAAAGCTCTACTTGAAAAGATCTGCTGCTAAAAGTTCTACTTCTAAAAGCTCTTTTTAATAAGCTGTACCAAACGGGCCCTAAGAGTCTGTTTGGATTGATTTATTTCATGTGCTCTTAAGTCAAAATAATTTTTACGCACGTTTATAGTGTTTGTTAAAATAAAAAGTGCTTTAAAGCATTTATTTTTAAGCTAAATAACAAAAATAAGCTAGAAGTCATAAGATTATAACTTGAGGCTTTTGATTTGCCCTCTGTTTGGATGGTTGCTTATCGGGGTTCATTAATGTACAATGTGGTATGATATAGTATGTTGTATTGTATTGTCATGTATTAATAAACACAATGTTTGTATAGACGGTATTGTTTGTTGTTGTTTAATGATATTTTTATTATTTGGTTTGACCGTAAGGTATTGTATAATAACATGTAACTTTACTAAAATACTCTTAACCCTTAATTACATATTAGTTTTTATGTATGAATAAAATTAAGGTAAATGAGAAAATGAGAACTTTAAAAAATAAATAGGTGATGGGTGGGGGTGGGTAGTGGTGAGGGGTCGTGTGTGGTGTAGGGTGGGTGATGGTGGGGTGGGGCGAGGAGTCGTGGGTTGGTGGTATGGTTAGTGGTAGTGTGGGGGTGGGTTTGGATGTGATGAAAGGGGTTGGGTTGGTGAAAGTGTGTGGTGGTGGGTGGTTATGGTGGTGGGGTGAGGGGTGGGTCGTGGTGGGGTTGGGTAGTTGTGGGGGTGGGTGGCGGGAGGGTGGGCGGGGTATAATGGGAAAATGAAATACATAACCACACAAAAATCACCAAATCTGTGGTTAGTAAAACTGAGCTTTTTTATGGTTATTTAACCACAAAATTACAAAGAGTTTACAACAACAACATACACAGTGAAATCTCACATCGTGGTCCAGGAGTGGAGTGTACATGCACCTTACCTCCACCTCGTAGTTAGAATCGGTTGTTCTGAGACCCTACCAAGACAAAACATAATCACAAGAAGAACAATCAAAACAAAGCAAAAATAAAATAAGAGTAAAGAGTAAAGCAAGAGTAAAACAAAAGAAACGATCAGAGTGAGATAAAGAATTAAAGCATTATAGAGTGCATAGACCCTCGACTCAAGACATAACATAATCACAAGCAGGACAATCAAAACAAAGTAGAAATAAAACAAGAGTAAACCAAAAGAAACAGTCAGAGTGAGATAAAGAATTAAAGCATTATAGAGTGCATTCGAACAAAAGAGAGCAGTAGCTAACACAACTAAATAGGCTAAACAAAATCCACAAATGTACTAAAGAACACATGACATCATAAATCAGGCTACCGTGAATTATAAAACAATAATGTGTCTATAAGTGTGATAGGCTAATCGGGCCTACAGTAATAACACTACAACTATCAATTTGTAACCATAAGTAGGACTACGCTTGAGTACCTACTGCTCTTTTACCCTAATTCGTGTTCTCCACAACCCCCCATCTAAGGTTATTTCCTCAGTAAGTTGCATCTGCGTCATATCTCATCTAATTACCTCTCTCCAATACTTTTTCGGTCTACCTCTAACCCCCATGAACACGTCCATAGCCAACATCACACATCCGCACTGGGGCATCTGTGTCTCTTCTCTGGACATGCCTGAACCATCTCAACATCGCTTTCCGCATCTTATCATCTACCGAGACACTCTCACTTTCTTTCGGATATCATCATTTCTAATCATATCTCTCCTTGTATGCCCACACATCCATCTCAACATCCCGCAACTTCCATCTTTTGTATGTGCGAAGTCTTGACTAGGCAACACTCCGCCCCATACAATATAGTCAGTCTAACCACCACCCTATAGAACTTGCCTTTAAGTTTTGGTGACACTTCACAAGACTCCAGATGCGAGCCTTCATTTCATCCACCCTGCCTCAATACGATGTGTGACATCGTCATCAATTTCTCAATTCCCTTGGATAATATACCCTAGGTACTTGAAGCTTCCCTTTTTTTGGAATGACCTGAGTACCAAGCCTTAACTCCACGTCTGTCTCTGGTCTCTCCCTTTACTGTACTTGCACTCCAAATATTATGTCTTGGACCTATTCAACCTAAACCCTTTAGACTCCAGAGTCTGTCTCCAAACTTCCAACTTGACGTTCACTCCGCTGCAAGTCTCATCAATCAGGACTATGTCATATGCGAATAACATACATCATGGTACCTCCCTTGAATTTGTCGTGCCAGCCCGTCCATTACCAAGGCAAATAGGAACGGGATAAGAGCTGATCCCTGGTGCACCCCATCATCACTGGGAAGCACTCCGAGTCTCATTCTACTATCTGTACTCTAGTCTTGGCTCCATCATACATATCATTGATCGCCCTAGTGTACGCCACAAATACCTTTCTAACCTCCAAACATCTCCATAGAACCTCCTTAGGGACTTTGTCATATGCCTTCTCAAGATGGAATTTGTTTTGATCGGCCATTGTTACCCCAAACAAACAAGAAAAGTGGAGAAGGAAATAAAATAAAGGGTAGGGTTTCATCTAGGGTAGGATTTCAGTTAGGGTTTAGGAAGAAACCCTAATTAGGGTGTAGTTGAGGAAAAAGCCAATATGAGAGGCGACTAGATTTTAGGGCTAGGGGGAATGTGTTAATTTTTGGCTTTTGATACCATGAAAGAAATATCTCACCTGTCTATTTCATTTCATGAATACAATAATATATATATCAATACAAGAATCAATCTATGCTATAATTATGGTAGACTATCCTAAAAATATGTTAATTATATTTACATTCTAATTATAAGAAATTTGATTTGATGGAAATAATAATATTATTTCCATAATAACTAACAATAATGAGAACCTACAACAAAAAAATGTAATACCTAAAGGAAAATGATACTCCCCTCTGTACTAACATAGTCACACATTTTTCTTTTTAGACATTTTTATAATTAGAATAACTTAACTTTAGATTTTACCATTTTATCTGACAATTAGGGCAGGGCAGGGCGGGATAGGACACAAACGCTAAACGGGGCAGGGCAGTGCAATACTTAAACGGGACAGGACAGATCAAAACACATTTTTAGAAAATTCTAAATAGGGCAGGACAGTTAATAGGGCAAAGTTTTTTTTGTGCAAATTTAAAGATATAATATGTTACGCTGGGTTGTACATGTTAGAATTGAATAAAATTTTATAGAGTTGTACATCTTTCTGTTACGGTCATATTGAGACTTTACAGGGATTAATCCGACTTAAAGTTTGAAAGTTATCACTGTTTAAAGTTTCTGTCTCGGATCAACCGAAATCTGGAAGGGCAAAATGTATAATGTAAAAACTGTACAAATCGGTAAAGAATCTGAAAGTTTGTGCTGAATAAAAGTTTTAGATTACTCCGTTATCGATAATTTAAGACTTTACGGGGATAAATTCGATTTGAAAGTTATCACTCTTTAAAGTTTCTGTCTCGGATCAACCGAAATCTGAAATGACAGAATGTATAACGTAAAAACTGTACAAATCGATTAATAAAATAATTTATACACATTTGAGAACATAAATTTCAAAAGTGTTCATTTTTTTCTTAAACTTTATATCTAGTGACTGGTCACACATAAATTGGGACAAAATAATTCACATATAGCTCTGACTAGTCAGTTTGGTAATTTTCTAGAAACAGGAAATTGAATTACACAACGACTGACCCAAATTTGAAGAGTAACGAAGACGAGGACATCAAGGGCCACAGTTCTCCATGCAGAGAGATCGACGTAAACACCATGCCTGTCATTGGAGAGTGAGCATGAGACCTCGTAAAAACAAATGTTACACACCTACCTTAAGTCTCACTTTAAATTTTTATATTTAAACTGACTAGACCACACGGCAGTTTAATTTGAAAACACATTTTCTACGGAAATGGCAAATAATTATTTAAATCTGAGAATGATTTCTTTCAGGAATTCACTGACAGCTTACGTACAAAAAATAACATTACCAAAAGAAGAATCAAGAACTACAGTATTTTTTTCTCTCTCTTTTTCATCATTTTATAATTTACGTGGGGTTTTACCTTTATATATGTATATCTCTTCATTTTCCCATATAGATGAATGATGGCAATAATAAATTGTCAATGACTTTAATTTTCAGGCTTCTTTATCTAGGTTTTTATTTTATTTTTATTAAGTAGTATTAGCCAGAATTTACAGTAAAGCTCATAATTCGCAAGTCTTAGCCTAATCAAAGTAGGGGTTTATTAAATTGAAGTTGTATTGGATTGTTATTTACAATTTAAAATAATTTCTAATTATTGAAATAGTATATTTATTTATATTAAGGGTCCACTTTTACGAGTCCCTAAAATGTTTGAGACGCCCTGTATAAAAGCTAAAGCATTGTATACGACTGGAATGAGTATGTCAGGGCCTTGTTTCGTAGATTTGGGCATACTGTGCAAGATGATCCAATGGCGAAATTAATTGATCTCAAACAATTGGGAAGTGTTCAAGAATATTTGGTCCAATTTGATGCAATGTTGAACCAAGTGGATTTAACGGAGGAATACTCCATTAGTTGTTTCTTGAATGGATTGCATAGGGAATAGAAGCTTGGAGGTGCTGAAGGATCCTATTAATAATTTAGCTGATGAGCAGGGAATCTCAGCAGGGGAGAAGGCTAGGATGTTGGCACTCGAAGAGGAGATTAAGGACGGGTATGAGCTTCTAGGAGCCCTGCCTCCAACATCGCTTATTCAGCAAATCTGAAATTGAAGTTCATGTGAGGATGTTGGCACCTAGAACTTTGATGAAAGCATATAGTTTAGCCAAACTGGCTGAGCATTCTTTGAAGTTGCAGAATGATCAAAATCAGGCCAATATGAGGGGGTCTAGGCCGTTATTACCCACTCCTAGGTTGGCATGGAATAACTCAGAATCAATGGACAGAACCTAATATGGAGGTGAATAAAGTCCCTAGTCAGAACTATAAATCCATGATCAGATCATCAAAAAGGCTTATAGGTACTGAGATGGATGCAAAAAGGGCCCAGGGCTGTGTTATTAGTGTGATGAGAAGTATACCCCAATTCATGACTGTAAGAAGAGGAGGCTAACTCTTTATTTTGGAGGTGGATGCAGAAGTGGAAGAATGAAAAGTAGATGAAGGAACCAGTAAGCTGTTGGTATAATAATCTGTATTTGGCTAAATAATGTTTCAAAACAATCTGTGTATCAGTTAGTGAAATATATAACATTAATGAAACAATAAACGAAAACAAGAATTTGTTTTGGAAAAATAATTTCAGAATGTAATCGAGCCCACTTAGTTCAAAGTGTGTCCTTAAGGAAATTATTCCCCTCACAGTACTCGAGGTTAACGGAATATCGCCTCCAAGGATAGAACGATTATCTTACCAGAATAGTAGTACTCCAAATTCCGGTAGCAGCGAACCACTCAACGGCAGTATATCACACAGAATGAAAAATATTTTCGACTTGAATATGAAATTCAGAATGGAAAAGTGAATTTAATAAATTCTTGAAATAATCAAGAATTTATAGGGTTGGAGGTACTGATTCTGAATGGTTGCAACCATTCAGAATAGTCACCTAATTTTGGAGGGAAATTCGAAAAAGAGAGGAGAGCGGACGGTCTCGTCATGGTCGATCCGCTTGGATTTGTTTTTAATTAAATAATTAAATAATTAATTTAATTAAAGAAACGTTTGTCCAAAAAGATTATCAATCAATCGATCTTTTGACAAATCCAAATCCAAAGCCGGCAAGCCAGAGCGAGCGACGACGACGCTGGCGAGGTCCTCGCCTCTCAACCCTTTTTAGCAGAAGGTGTAATGTAATATATACACCTCTCTTTCCTTCTTTTTTTTTTTCCGATGGGACAAAAGAGCCTTTTACCCCCTTTAATTTTCATCCCATCATTTCATTCACCAATATCAAAACCCAACAATCCCCACATGAATGGGAATGGTTATAAGATGTAAGAATGTGCGACGAGTGTGATATACAAGCGAGAATCGATCAGATCCGATAAGTAGGTTTCCTTTGAACTTTTCATAGTGAACTTATATCGGATATACTCGATCAATCGGTAGATTTGATATCTTTGAACCACAAACTTTGTTGTATACCTAGACAACATAAGACACACAATCAACCTCAACCGCTTATGGTTCTCACGGTTGTGTTCGTTTCAACCATGAACACCGCCGGTCTCACGGGCCTTTACCGTCATTCCCTTTAAATCGCTTACACTTAACACTCACATAGTGATTTCTAAACACGTGGTCCTATAGCCACATTATCCGGTCATACATTGCGATTTAGATAACCATTAAAAACTTTAATGCTTTATTAACTCATTAACAAGCCATAAAGTCTTATCCTTATTTCAACATTGTCTTCATCCGAGAACGGGTTGAGTTATTTGACAATGTTGAACCGCGACCACAACTTTGTTTGATCTCCTCAACCTAGCTCTTGGGATCACCAGGTAGAGTTACCGCCACGATGACTTGTCTCGCCTTAACCCCATTCCCATTGATGATCTACCAACTCCTCTCTAGATAAGCCTTTGTAAGCGGATCCGCCACGTTATCTCTTGACTTTACATAATCAATCGTGATAACGCCACTGTAGGAGTTGTCTAACAGATTGTGTCTCCGTCGTATGTGACGAGATTTTCCGTTATACATTACGCCTCGCCTCTACCTATCACGCTTGATTGTCACAATGTATACATATAGAGCCAAAGGTTGGGCGAATGGAATATCTTCTAAGAAATTCGAGCCATTCACCTTCTTCACCGCCTTGTTTAAAGCTATAAATTCGATTCCATTGTAGAGCGCGATGATGTCTGCTTTGATGATTTTCAAGACACCGCTTCCTCCGCCAACAAGGAAAACATATCCACTCGGATTTAACTTCAAACGATCCTGATCCAATTTGCATCACTATATCCTCAATCATCGCGGATATTTATTATAATGCAAAGCATAGTTTTGGGTGTGTTGTAAATATCCCAAGACTCGTTTCATTGCCATCCAACGAGTTTGATTGGGATTACTCGTGAATCGACTCACCGCTTATAAGACATGCTATATCCGTAGTGTACAATTCATAATATACATCAAACTTCCCAAAACTCGTAAAGTCCAATTGTGAGTCACTTTCACCTTCATTCTTTTCAAGTGCAAAACTTACATCAATCAAGTCTTTGCAACATTGAAATTTAAATACTTGAACTTGTCAAGTACTTTTTCAATATAACGTGGATCGTGATAATGCTAGACTGTGGAGTTTTATGGATCCTAATTCCTAAGATCAAATCAAGAACCCCTAAGTCTTTCATGTCAAATTTGCTAATGAGCATACGCTTCGTAGCATTTACATCGACAATATCTTTACTCATTATCAACATGTCATCAACATACAAACAAACAATGACTTCATGATTTGGAGTATTTTTAATGTAAACACATTTGTCACACTCATTAATCTTAAATCAATTTGTCAACATTGTTTGGTCAAATTTCGCATGCCATTGTTTGGGTGCTTGTTTAAGTCCATAAAGTGACTTAACAAGTCTGCACACTTTCCTTTCTTTACCAGGAATCACAAAACCCTCAGGTTGTTCCATGTAAATTTCTTCCTCCAATTCTCCATTTAAGAAAGCTGTCTTGACATCCATTTGATGGATTTCAAGATTATATACTGGCCGCTGTCACTAACACCCGAATAGATGTTATTCTCATTCTAGTAGTATGTGTCAAAGTAATCAAGACCTTCCTTTTGTCTATAACCTTTGACCACAAGTCTTGCCTTATATTTGTCAATAGTACCATCAACTTTCATTTTTCTTTTAAAGATCCATTTTGATCCTAAAGGTTTATTTCCAGGAGGAAGATCAACTAACTCCCATGTATGGTTGTTTAAAATTGATTCAATCTCACTATTGACTGCTTCTTTCCAAAATGTTGAATCAGAAGATGACATCGCTGCTTTAATGTTTGAGGCTCATTTTCAAGCAAGAATGTTACAAAGTCTGGTCTAAAGGAAGTAGATGTCTTTTGACGTTTGCTACGCCTTAGATCCTCTTTGCTTGGTATACTTTCCTTTGGTTCTTCCCGCGGTCGTTTAGATCTTTCACTTGACGACTCACATTCAGTTTTATACGGATAGATGTTTTCAAAGAATTCAGCATTATCTGATTCAATTACCGTATTAACATGAATTTCGGGATTGTCCGATTTGAGAACCAAAAATCGACAAGCTTTGTTGTTTGTAGCATAGCCAATAAAAACACAATCCACAATTTTTGGTCCGATTTTTACCCTTTTGGGCAAAGGAACTTGGACCTTCGCTAAACACCCCCACACTTTGAAATATTTCAAGTTGGGTTTTCTTTCTTTCCATAGATCATATGGAATAGATTGTGTTTTTTGTGGGTACTCTGTGAGTATTCGATTAATCGTAAGGATAGCTTCCCCCCACAAGCTCTGCGGTAAACCGGAACTAATTAGTAAGACATTCATCATTTCCTTTAATGTTCGGTTTTTCCTTTCCGCAATTCCATTTGATTGTGGTGTGTAAGGGGCAGTAGTTTGATGAATAATTCCATATTCCAAACATGTCTCTGCAAAAGGAGATTCGTACTCTCCACCCCTATCACTTCTAATCATTTTGATCTTTTTATTCAATTGATTTTCCACTTCGTTCTTGTATTGCTTAAATGCATTAATTGCTTCATCCTTACTATTAAGCAAATACACATAACAAGATCAAGGCAATCGTCAATGAAAGTTATAAAATACTTTTTCCCACCACGATGGTATTGACTTCATATCACATATATCTGTGAATTAAGTCTAAAGGATTTAAATTCTATCAATAGACTTATATGGATGTTTAACAAACTTAGATTCAACACAAATTTCACATTTTGATTTGTTACACTCGAATTTAGGCAATACTTCTAAATTGATCAATTTTCGCATGTTTTGTAATTGACATGTCCTAAACGAACACGCCATAAATCATTTGACTCGATAAGTAAGACGGTGAATTTTTATTAATCACAACAACCATTACATTGAGTTTGAAAAGGCCCTCGTGAGGTAGCCCTTTCCTATGAACATATCATTCTTACTTATTACAATTTTCTACTAACCAACACACACTTAAACCCGTTTTTGACGAGTAGTCCACTGAAACTAAATTCTTCCGAATTGTTGGAACGTGCGTAACATTGTTGAGAGTCGACCTTGCCTAAGTCATCTTCGAGTATCTTCTCATATCTTTCAACCTCGTCATTGCGATTTCCCATAAACAAGACTTCTTCTGTCCAATGAGCATATGTTGCAAATGCTTCTTGCAGACAAACATGTCGAGTGGCACCGTAATCCAGCCACCACTCTTCGGGTTTCCAACCAAATTGCACTCGACAAAGATTGCACACGATCATTCAGATCATCATTCATTTCCACCATATGGCTTGTCTTTTCCCTTGTCCTTTTCTGAGACGACAACTGGCTTTGGCCGCCTTTCCCACAATTAAAGCGATTGCCCTTGAACTTTTCTTGTTAGAAACCTTCTCTTTCCGTAAGGCCTCTTTCTTTCTTTGTTCATTTTCTGAGCAAAGATCTTCAACGACGCCCCCTTCAATAGTGAACTCTTACGATACCTCTTTTCGGTTTTGTTATCTTCCTCGATCTTGAGACGAATCACAAGATCCTCCAACTTCATTTCCTTTCTTTTGCTTAAGATAATTCTTGAAATCTTTCCACGAAGCATTTACAATTTCTCAATCATCAGCCCACTTGGAATGCTTCATTCACTACCATACCTTCAGCAATAAGGTCATGAAAGATAAGTTGAAGCTTTTGAACTTGGGTTCCAACGGTTTTCCCATCAACCATTTTATAGTCTAGGAATTTGGCAACAAACAAACTTCTTCAAGCAAGCATCTTCTGTCTTGTACTTCTTTTCAAGTGCACTCCATAGTTCTTTGGAAGTTTCTACTGCACTGTAGACATTGTACAAGTCATCTTCTAAGGCACTTAAAATGTAGCCTTTGCACAAAAATCAGCCTGTTCCAAGCCTCGCGAACTATGAATCGCCGTTGTCGTGCATGTCGGCAGTACGGGAGGTCCTCACCGTGAACTTTTGCAAACCAAGGGTGGTAAGCCAAAAGAACATTCTTTGTCGCCATCCTTTAAAGTTGCACCGTGAACTTCGCAGTTTCTCACCGGTGCATGCGTACGTCAGGTTGTAGTAAACTGCCGCGCAGATTTGCAGAGGTAGTTCCAATTTCAATTGTCATTGTTTGTCACAGAATAGACAAACCGCTTTAATTAATAAAACCAAAATAGCAATTAATTCACGCACTTCAACGATGAAGATTTTATTTCTTCAAATCGCAATCGAATTATAAACTTAAACGATGAAGATTTTATTTCTTCAAATCGTAGTATAATTATGAAACTTTAGTATTCCAACGAAGTTTTTATATCTTCGAGTCAGAATACTAATATTCATATGGAGTAGAAAACTACACAAGTTTTAATCTCCTTAAACAGAACGATGAAGTTTTTAGGTTCTTCAAATCGTTGCAACAAATATCATACACAACGGTGAAGATTTTATTTCTTCAAACCGAATCAATTTTGATAGCAACAAATATAATACACAACGTGAAGATTTTATTTCTTCAAACCGAATCAAAATTGATAAACGAAGTGCAGTAGATTGTATGTTATATACTTGATGAAGTTTTTATATCTTCAAATCAAGTATCCAAATGAGTAGAAAGTTATGAAAACTTTAATCTCAACCGGAGTAGAAAATTCGAAGATTTTAGTCTCCAAACAACATACAAGAAAAACACTTTTTTTTTCCTTCTGAAAAAATATTTTTTTTTCCCTTTTGGAAAACACTTTTTCCTGGACTTTTAATATTCCAACGAAGTTTTTATGTCTTCAAGTTAGAATATGAAATCTGATACGGAGTAGAAAACCACACAGGTTTTAATCTCCAAACCAGGATACAGATTAAAATACAATAAATATAATTTCCTTAAGATTGTTGGATTAATAATCTGTATTTGGCTAAATAATGTTTCAAAACAATCTGTTTATCAGTTAGTGAAACATATAACATTAATGAAACAATAAACGAAAACAAGAATCTGTTTTGGAAAAATAATTTCAGAATGTAATCGAGCCCACTTAGTTCAAAGCGTGTCCTTAAGGAAATTATTCCCCTCACAGTACTCGAGGTTAACGGAATATCGCCTCCCAGGATAGAACGATTATCTTACCAGAATAGTAGTACTCCAAATTCCGGTAGCAGCGAACCACTCAACGGCAGTATATCACACAGAATGAAAAATATTTTCGACTTGAATATGAAATTCAGAATGGAAAAGTGAATTTAATAAATTCTTGAAATAATCAAGAATTTATAGGGTTGGAGGTACTGATTCTGAATGGTTGCAACCATTCAGAATAGTCACCTAATTTTGGAGGGAAATTCGAAAAAGAGAGGGAGAGCCGGACGGGTCGGGTCGCGGGTCGATCCGTTTGGATTTGTTTTTAATTAAATAATTAAATAATTAATTTAATTAAAGAAACGTTTGTCCAAAAAGATTATCAATCAATCGATCTTTTGACAAATCCAAATCCAAAGCCGAAGCCGAGCCGAGCGAGCGACGACAACCGCGCGAGGGGTCCTTGCCCTCTCAACCCTTTTAGCAGCTAGAGAAGGTGTAATGTAATATATACACCTCTCTTTCCTTCTCTTTTTTTTTTCCGATGTGGGACAAAAGAGCCTTTTACCCCCTTTAATTTTCATCCCATCATTTCCCATTCACCAATATCAAAACCCAACATAAACAACTAGTAGATGCTCAAATTTCTCTCAATGCATGGTATGGAACAGTGGACTATAGAATTATGAGAGTCAAGGGAGGTGTAAAAGGAAAGATAGTACATGTGCTCATAGACTCAGGATCAACACACAACTTCATGGATCTAGCAGTTGCCAAGAAATTGGGATGTAAGTTAGACACTATTGCTCATCTTTATGTATCTGTAGCTAATGGGGTAGAGTGCATAGTTCATTTATGTCGATGAGTAACATGAAAAATGCAAGGGATAGAGTTCAAGGCTGACATGTTAGTAATGTCATTGGGTGGTGCAGATGTAGTGTTGGAATTCAGTGGTTAGTAACCTTAGATGAAACTTTAGAAGGTTGAAAATGGAATTTCAAATTGGTGGTAGGAAAGTGACATTAAGGGGAAGTCCACCTGGGGCCACTAAAATGATTGATGAGCAGAAAATGGGGAAGTTGTTGGAAAAATCTGGAGTTTGGTATGATGGTAGTAGCACATGTTCAACCTCTTAAGTGTGGAAACTGCTAGTTTGAATTCTCAGCAGCTAGAAGTTCCTGATAATTTACAAAGATTGCTGGATCAATACTCCGGATTATTTGAAAGTCCTACCACATTACCACCTCAAAGGGATCATGATCACAATATTATTCTACAAGAAGGTGTACCACATATGAATGTGAGGACTTGCAGATATCCAGCAACTCAGAAAAATGAAATTGAGAAAATGATACAGGAGATGCTTGACTCAGGGGTCATCAAAACTAGTGTAAGTCCATACTTCTCCCCTATTGTTATGGTGAAAAAGATGGATCTTGGAGGTTGTGTATTGACTATAGACAGTTAAATGCTTGTACTAAAGATAAATTTCCAATACCAGTAATTGAAGAACTATTAGATGAACTGGGGGTACCAAATATTTTCTTAGTTGGATCTTAGGTCAGGCTATCATCAGATTAGGATGCATGAAAGGGACATTGAGAAATCAGCCTTTAGATCCCACAATGGTCACTATGAATTTGTGGTGATGCCTTTTGGCTTAACCAATGCCCCTTCCACATTTCAAAGTTTAATGACCAAAGTCTTTAAACCACATTTAAGGAAGTTTGTGCTAGTATTTTTTGACTTTCTAGTGTATATCCTTCTTGGACAGAACACTTGGTACATTTGAAGAGTGCCTCTGAGTTGTTGAGAGATCATAGTTTGTTTGTCCAATTGACTAAAATTTGGGCAGACTGAAGTAGAATATTTGGGACATGTTACTACACAGAATGAAGTGACTGCTGACCCTGAAAAGATAAAGGCTATGGTAGAATGGCTTATTCCTAAAACTGTGAAAGAGGTTAGGGGATTCCTTGGTCTTACAGGATACTATAGAAGGTTCATAAAGAGATATGGGATGATTGCCAAGCCCTTAACTGACTTGTTAAGGAAAGAGAAATTAGCATGGACTGTAGAAGCAACTGAGCTTTTCAGAAGTTGAAAACTGCTATGGTTCAAGCTCCTGTTTTGATCCTTCGTGATTTTTCACTAGAGTTTGTGGTAGAAACTGATGCATGTGGATTTGGCATTAGAGCAGTGCTCATGCAAAAAGGCCACCCTTTGGCTTTTATGAGCAAGACACTTAAGTGATAAACACAAATTGTTATCTGTGTATGAGAGGGAAATGATGGCTATTATATTGTAGCAGGTGTCCAAAAATGGAGATCATATTTGATTGGACAACATTGTACTATCAAGACTGATCATCAAAGCTTGAAATATTAGATGGAACAAAGAATATCAACACCAAGTCAGCAGAAGTGGTTAGCAAAGCTAATGGGATATGGTTATACTATCACATAAAATAAAGGACAAGATAATCTGGTGGTTGATGCAATGTCAAGGCTACCTAGCAATGAAGTGCAACTTCATACTATGTCCTATACGACCTCTGATTTATTAACAAGGATCAAAGCTTCTTATGATGGTGATTCTCACTTACAGCAGCTACTTCAACTTGTTCAGCAAGATCCTATGGCAAACCCTTTGTATATATTGAAGGATGGCATTGTATATAGGAGAGGCAGAATCGTGGTGGGGCCTGATAAAGCTTTGAAGTAGGACATGATGGAGCTGTGGGTGGAAACTCAGGTATGGTTGTTACATTAAACAGAGTTAGTATGCTTTACTACTGGAAGAAGTTAAAAGTATATGTTTTAACCATGATAAAAGTTGTGAAGTGTGTTAAAGGTGTAAGGGTGAAAATGTGAAGTCTCCTGGATTGTTACGACCATTGCCAATTCCTGACAAGGTTTGGCAAGATATTAGAATTGATTTTATTGAGGGCTTACCTAAATCTCAAGCTTTTTCAGTCATCATAGTGGTTGTTCATATATTAAGCAAATATGCTCACTTTATTGGCCTAAAACATCCCTATATAGCTGCTAGTATTGCACAAGCTTTTCTAGAAAACATTTATAAGCTCCATGGTTTGCCACAGACTATAGTAAGTGACAGGGACGTGGTATTCATGAGTAAGTTCTGGCAGTCCTTGTTTGATGTTCCTGGTGTTCAATTACATCATTCTACTGCCTATCACCCACAATCTAATGGTCAAATAGATGCAGTAAATAAATGTTTGGCAGGGTACTTGAGGTGTATGTTTAATGACAGGACAAGGGATTGGAGTCATTGGCTGTATCTTGCAGAATTGTGGTACAACACCACCACTCACTCTTCTGTTAAAGCTACTCCTTTTGAGATTTTGTATGGTCAGAAACCTCCCCTCCACATGCCTTATGTTCCTTATAGTTCTATGGTGGATGAAGTGGATAGAAGCCTGCAGGCTAGGGAGACCACCATCAGAGACTCTGAAAGCATCACCTGTTACTTGCTCAATTTAGAATAAAGGCTCAAGCTGACAAGAAAAGATCATTTCGAGAGTTTGTAGTGGGGGATGAAGTATTTGTGAGACTGCAACCCTATAAACATGTCCCTAAAGGGCTATTCCTACCACAAGTCGGGTCCAAAGTATTTTGGCCCATTTTCTGTCCTCAAGAGAATTGGATCTGTTGCTTATCAGCTACAACTACCTCCCCATGCCCAGATACACTCTACTTTTCGTCTCCCAACTCAAGAAGTATATTGGAGATGTTGCTGTAATTCCAGATTTGCCTGTAGCTTTATCTAATTATGGTCATATTGTAACACTATGTAAATTTGAATTAGGTGTGAATAGGTTAAATGAGTATTAATATGATATTTTTAGCCTTGTGAAGTCCCGTTGAGATGAGTTTTGGAGGAAATAGTTGTTTTGAAATCAAGACAGATAGTGGGGTGCATAAGATTCGACCGAATCGACTAAGTTTTCGATAAGTCTGTCTTCCGTTCTTATTTGGTGACAATCCCTTGTGAATTTGAGAAACCTTAAACATGAAAGTTGTAGCCCTTTGAAATACCTTTCTATCCATATATGGTGGAGCTCGAAAGGATCTCTTTACAGAAAATTATGTACATTTTACTAAGGAGTTGTCAGTGATGCTCGTCTACGGGCTCGCGACGCGAGGGCGGCCCAAGGCCATGTCACACACATCCGGGCAGCGAAGTGAGGTCCATTGCATGCACGAGCGTGAGCACACTCATGCACAGGCAAGGCAGCACACGCTGTTGGACACTCAATGTGTCCTCCATGGTGTGCGATCCCTGCAAGCTTTTTAAGTATGTTGTTTTCCTGATTTTTCATTCTATTCTTCACTTCTTCAAACCCTTACATGACTTTTCTCTCCTCTTCTCATTCTCCCACATCAAGGTAACTCCCTCCTAATATTTCTAAGTAATTCTAATGAATATACATGGATTATTAACAAGATTCTACTCTACAATCCTTGGGTTTTCAAGAAAACCTGAAAACCTTCTCAAAGGTTCAAGTTTAGATTTTTGAGATTCTTTTTCAAAGTTTGGATTCTTCTTTGGGTGTTTTGGAGCAATTAAGGTATGTAAGGCTTCTATCCACGTGTGGAAACATTCTTCTTCCCCACGCTCCGCTTGATTCATGAACCATGTTTTTCCTCAGATTTCTAGGGTGGTTGGTTTCAATTCATGATAAACCCTAGATATAAGGCTTCACCCCCTAATCCGTTTTCCTTCTGATGTTTTATGAACTTATATACCTTTCAGGCTCAAACATGTTTCAGTATTTATATTCATAAAAGTTATTTTAATTTCCATGAATCTTTCCGTAATTCATGTATACTCGTGTTATTTTTTCCATGAGCTTTCAGATACCAGTTATGGACTCAGATTGTTCCATTCTATGGTTTTTTACTTGTTTTCATGTCTCAAGAATTATATAAATATATTTATACAAATTTTCATGAAAAACTATGTTATGTCTACATGTTATAAACTATATTATGAATCATGTTTTGAAAACCATAGGCCATATGTCACTTATATTCATGTTCATGTTTTTAGGAGTAGCATATGTTTACCGATAAGGTTCAGATAACCTGAAACTACGTATGCTAGCGTAGGGTAAGGATCGCTCCGCCTAGTTAGGAAGATACCTTATTAGATCTTTTCATGTCATCTTCATGTCTCAACCCCGACAAGGTATGAGATTGCTCTTCTGGTCGGCTAGGTACCAGACTCCACGTACTTACGTGGTGATTTCATGTTTAAGGCTGTCCCATTTAAAAATATTTTACTCATGTTATAGCTTGATCATACAGATTATGATCATGTCCAGGTTTCAGTTTCAGATTACAGTTTACAATATTCAGTTATAGTATACAATTCACAGCGTTAGTTACAGTCTACATTTATAGTTTCATTTTTGTATTACTTCATGTATCCATGTTATTGATTTGGGCTGCCCATTCCCCGAGCACCCCACTTACTATTATTTTATTCAGTTGCTTTACATACAACTATAATTTCAGTGTACTTACATTCCTATTGCTCGGGGCTTGTATTTCACGATGCATGCATTGGTTTACAGGATGACGAATCTGCTCGTTAGGACTTCATCGTATCAACTATTTGGTGAGTCCCACTTCCTTCGGAGCATTGTCATTACTTTCAGCAGTTATGTCATGTTAGACAGTTAGGTATGTTGGGGCCTTGTCCCAGCACTAGTTCATTATTTCAAACTCATGTTAGAGGTTTGATAGACTAGTCAGTGTGTCATGTTTAGTATTCAGTCACATTTAGCCTTGTGGGCTACACAACTATGTTTTTCAGACTATTTTCGCACTTACATTTTTAAAATAGAATTTTCAATATTATTATGAAGTTACATGTTTTATGCAGACTTTTCATATTTTAACTCACAATCTGGATTAGTACATGTCCCATGTTGATTCAGCAAGCCATGTGATCCGCTCGGTCACATGCAGCAAGGCACCGAATGTCGTATTACGCCCATACCATGGTTCGGAGCGTGACGCATATTGTGTTGGAGCCATAGCTGATTTTTGGAGACTAGATCAGTACCCAAGAACCACAGGAATGTTACTCAGTTGCTAGTGAAGTGGTTCAACTGCCCTATTGAAGATAACACCTGGATTGATGTCCATGTCTTCAGAGTTCAATTTCCTTCTTTTGTCCTTGAGGACAAGGACTTTTAGTAGGGGTAGTTTTTATGTGCTAAATGATAGAGGGGTATACTTGTAAATGTCAAATGTAATGCAGGGGTATAATTGCAATTCGAGTATCAGTTAGTTAGAAGAAGGAAGTTAGTTAGTTAGTTAGCACAGCATTGTGTACGAATTTATTCATTGATATTGATAGTACACTCTTCCTCTCTTTCTCTACATTCCATCATTGTTCTTAGATTGTTTCTGTAGCTATTTAGGGGTTATTCTTCATTATTTGATCCCTTTAAGTACAGAATTGGTGTTTAATTCTTAAAGCACCTTCCAATTTGTGTTTAAATGATCCTAACCTATTTTATCCATTGCCTTAAGTTTTTCTATTGGATATGATCTAATTCTTTCACAAGATATAAGAGTCATACCCTGATGAGCCTATTTTCAACCACTATATTTCTATATTTTCTATTCTGTAGTTTGATTCATACTACTATGTGTTCTTTAGTGTAGTTTGTTTATCTTATTTAGTTGTGTTAACTACTGCTTCCTGTTGTTAGAATGCACTACCATGGCGTATTCGGTTTTATTATCTGTATGTTCATAATGCTGAATATGACCATTTCTCTTGCTTTGCCTGCTTTGCCAGTGTTTATGCTTTGTCTTGAGCCGAGGGTCTCCCGGAAACAACCGCTCTACCTATCAAGGTGGAGGTAAGGTCTGTGTATACTCTACCCTCTGCATACCCTATGTTGTGGGATTTCACTCGGTATGTTATTGTTGTTGTTGTCTATCAGATCTGTGCTTTTTTGTCTCAACTTTCCATGGAATTGTTATGAGATTCTCTCTGTCTCTCTAAATTCAACTCATCGAGAATAATTGCTCCAGGCTCACTCGTTAACTTGTTGAGCCTAAAATTTCTCTCTGCTCGAGGTTCACTCCTGTTGAGCTTCCTCTCTTTATCTACTTAAAAAACAAAACTGACAAAAAGAAATAAATCCATGTAAAACCCCAAAAACACCAGACTTGTCCCTCATCAATTGTATAAGGATTTCAAACAAATTGAGAAAATTACGGTCCAATGCCTTTGGGTGATCTAGTTTACATATGACCAAATGCATAAGCTTTTTATATTTATATGTATAATACATGTATAATATACATATACTGTACATACCTATACATACTATATACATAGTCAGGGTATAGATTTTGTATATCCGGTCATATTGGTAAATAAGTTTGACCGAAGTGTGCATATTGGTAAGTTTCCCATTGACAAACTAGGCTTCTTCACCCACCCATTGTCATAAGGTTTTTGGATTAAAATGCTGAAATTATGTACTTCTGACGACAAGAAGTTTCATTCCATTCCAACAACCTTTTCAATGTAATTTGTACAATGAGAGAAAATTTGCAACTTAAAGTTTATCTGTATGAGTACATACTATACAAAATTCAACATTTTAATCAATCAACAAATAATTAAAGAACTGTACACAAAAAAAAAGAGCTTTTTGCTCATTAATGTGATCTCTCAAAAATAACTTGATTGTGGTTGCAAGAGCTCAAGTTGTGCTAATAATTTAGCCACTGTGGGTTTCAACAATGAGTCACCATTTTGTGCTAGATCAATAAGCACCACTTGTGCAGATTCACCATACTCTACTCTATAAGCCTCCATTCTAAATATCCTTTCCAAAATCCAAAGAGATTTTTCTTGAGCTTTAAGACTAATCCCTTCTTCAAGAATCTTGATAATTGGTTGTACACATGACATTTTCACTAACAAATTACTCCCATTTTCCCAAATCTCGTCGTGTAGTAATGTTGCAAGGCAACTCAGGGCAGCTTCGTCGGCTTCCCTTTCGTTGCCTTGCAATATTTGGACTAATGGGGGCACTGCCCCTGCTTTTAGCAAGCAAAATGTGCTTCTTGTAGAGCAATTTCCATCATGTACTTGACAAAATGAGCCTGTAGGATGAGGAGGGGCACATGAAAACCATCTTGCTTTTCTCGATTTTCTTAGAGCGAGCGAGTTTTGAGATAGTTGAGCTAGTGATGTTGCTGCTCTATGTTTGGCAACTATCGAACTACACGTGAGCAACTTTACCAAAACATTGATCACCCCATTTTCAGCAGAGAACTGTTGTAGTTTCTTATCCGATGGAAGGGTAAACCGGATAAATACTGCAGCGACGTTCTCAGATAATAGACGTGGTGTTGTAGGAGTACTTGTTGTCAATATTGAAACCAAAATGGGCAATAGGTTTGCCCTCATAAATATGTCGGTAACATTCTTATCACTCACTGGAAAATTGCTTAGTATACCGGTAGCAGCAGCCTTTTCATCATCCGTCGTGGATGATGATGATATGACGTTGATCAATGTATTCAGATGCATTTCTTCTAGCTGTTCCATTAGCTCCCCACCTTTCATATCGTTAGACAATACGTAAATCAAATTTAAAGCTCCATTCCTGATCTTGATATTGCGGCTTTCTGTTAGGAATGGTAAGAGAAGGCGAACAGCGCCATTTTCCTTCATTTTTCTTCTCACCTTTGAGGCATTCGGACGTGCAGCGATGGAATTAAGTGCTTCTAACAAATGACATTGGATTACCATACTAGTCAGATGAAGGAGCGAAATCATCTGTTGAGCAACATCTTGTTTCACTAGTACTGTGCCAGCTTCCGATTGAGCTGCTATTTTTGCAAGAATTGCGGATGCTGGCTCTCTTAAAGTCATGAGCACCGATGTCACGGAGAAAAGAAGTTGTAGCAGAGTAGCAACGATGCCCGATTTTATCAGACATTGAACGTTTGCTTTCGAGGCAGACAAGTTGTGCAACGCGTTGAGAGACGATTGCTTAGCTTCTAGGTTCCCAGTGGTGAACATTTTGACTAGAGGTTCAATGGCTCCATCTTGTCCAAGGTTAGCTCTATTTTGATCTGTGAGTTCCATTCTTGAAATTGCTGTTGCCATTAGAATCTTACTCATGTCAGAGCCTGCAATCATATGCATAGAATATAGCTTATTAAACTACATACTATAATGGGCAAAGGGTCAAATTTTCCCCTTAACTATGCACATTCAGGGACGGCCTTTTGCCTTGTTGGGCTAGGACGACGGCCCAGGGCCCCGAGGTGATAGGGGGCCCAGCCCATGTACACCTATGCTAGTATTAGTATTATATATGTTGGGCCCATAAAAAAAATTAATTACCTATTAATTAAAGAGATAAACGAAAAAAAGTCTCCGTGATGAAGAGATTACAGAGAAAGGAATTAAAGAGAGCGCAGAGAAAGAGAGGGAGAAATAAATGGGCCGTCTCTTCCTCTTCTTCACTTCTATCCTAATTTTTTTTTTCAAATACATCTTTACCAATGGAATTCAATTATTTCTCAAGACCCTTTTCAGAATTCTCCTATTTTATTTCTCTTCCCCAGTGTACTTGTGAATTTTTTCTACTCTCAATGAACGATATTTATTTTCCACCGTCATACCCACCGATTCCACCATTGTTGTCCTTGGATCTGGTTCTTCTTCTGGAGGAATTTTGACCACCATCCATCCGTTTGAGTTTTCCGGTAAGACCATACTTAATTTATTTGATTTCAAGTCTCAACTCTGTTAAATTTTTGATGTTAGATTTTGATAATTGAAAATATTGATGTTCAATTTGTTGTTGTTGATTTGTAGTTTTTCAATTAAGTCCATGAAGTTTTATAGTCAAATGTAAGCTAACTAAGTTCAAAATGACAATGTATTGATATTTGAAGTTATCGTTCTTATTTGCTATATAGGGGCCCTCAATTTATATTTTGCCAAATGTCAGGACCGGCCCTGTGCGCATTGGAACAGATTTGCCCTCCGTTGATAGTTGGGGTCAAATATGCCCTTGCTATACTAAAATGGGCTAAAAGGGGAAGAACGGTGATTCACGGTAGAGGTAGTGGCCGGGGAAGAGAAAGAAGGAAAGAAAAGTCTAGAAAATCAAAATTAAGGACGGTTAAATTTGTTGTTGAACTATGTGAAAGGTTTAAATTTGCCTTTCGTCTAAAAAACCTTAATTGTGGGACATGGCATCATCAGGTACTAAGCTTCCTCCCTTTGGAAGTAAGGGGAAATTTAGCCTATTTTAGTAACGGCGAGGGCATGTTTGACTCCGTATATTACGAAGGGCAAGTTTGACCCTTTGCCCTACTACAATTTATGGAAGTGTCCTAAACATACCTTGGTTCAAGTAGTGTACAAGAGGCTTGAAATAGCCAGCCTCAGCCATATGAAGAGCATATTGGGTATTGCCAGACAAAGAATTTAACAAGTTGGCAGCATCATGTGAAGCCATTTGATCATCCCCATTAGAAATTGCAACCAGCATGACAATGCAGCCTTGAATTCTCCCAACTCTTCTCCTAACTGCAGCAACATCTGAGAGACTCACCAACAGCCCCACTGCTTCTTGTTGCTCTTCCAAATCACGACCCAACGACCTCACCAGTATCGATAAATTCCCCATTTCTGCCATCTTTTCCTGCAAACTCAAAACTTTCAGCTTCTTGATTCTCAATACTTAGATTTAATTAATACTAAATGTACCTTATGTTCATCATCTTGAGCGACCAGGGCTTGTAGTATTCGAAGTATAATTAATCTATGTTCCGTTTTACTTGAACTCAATCGATTAAACAGAACCGGGATCATATCTTCATGGTGGACTCTTTCTTTAGTGATCATATGATCCAAAACCAATGAATTTAATGCATGAAGTGCACATCTAAGAAGTTCATCATCACCATACTTGATCTGAACAACAACATCATCAACATCTTGAGTTATACTTATGTCTTCTTCCACTATCCCATCGATATCTAGAGTTATTCTATGGTCATCTTCAACTATCCCTCGATTATCATATGACGAGAACTCGGATTCATCTGAGTTCATGATCAAATTAGGCTTATCAACAATTCTCATCTTCATCATCTCTCTTCTCAGCGCCTCAATCTCTGCCTTTTTAGTAATTTCAACGACATCATGACTAGCAAAGAGCACAAGGCCTAAAGCCCTTGCAAGATTCTGAATTACTTGTTCAATATGCTCATCATGTGCAGGGGAGACTTGTGATTTCAACAAGGCCTTGGCACGTCGAAAATCGGCTTCAAGTGATTCAACTGCTTTCTGAATTTGAGGATTACTGATCATATTAACCCTTTTATCATCTTTCAATTCAGGGAGAATTGAGCTCAGTTTCTCTATAAACTCTGAGAGATGTTCTTGAGGAGATAAACATTCTGAGTGACAAGAATCCATACTGTCATCTGTCGTTGTAATTGATTGCTGCTCAGTGGACACTTCTATGATTAATTTTTTTCCTTTCACACTCATCTGGATTATTTGAAGTATGAAAATGAAGACTAAGACTTGGTTTCAACTCTTAACAGTAGTAGTTTGTCTGTTATGTTCATCATCTTAGTTCATTTGACGTGAAATACAAGGGTTAATTTACCTTAAAATACTGAATGTGTTTTGCCTTTTGTTTTACATGTAGCCATTTTTAAAACAATTTTTTTTGTATAATTTCTTTAGTACGTTTTTCATGAGAGAAATTTGGAAGGATGTGTTTTGTATGGATATGAAGGAAGGCATCGAATAATCTAAGCGGCAAGTTCACGTCGGAATAATTAATGTTTGACTTACCCGCAGATGCAGAATTAATTATGCAGAAGAAGCGGGATCGCGATCGCGAGTTCGATCCTGCATAAACCTTAGTTGAGCTTGTCATTACATGGCTGCCGAAGTGTGGTTAATCGGTGGCGTGGTTTTGCGGTATTGCGTCGTAGGGTTTCTGCTGTCTTGTATTTCGAAAGAGTAGCGGCTGCGGTTCCTTCGTCAAAAAAAAATAATAATTAATGTTTGACTTAGTCCTAAATATTCTTGAATGACTTTGTACAAACTACAAATCGCACTCCACCTTTTCCTTTTTCTATTTCTCTTTTATTTATGGGGTGGTCCTTCTATGCTCTGTAAAACTAAATTATTCTGCCACTGAATGTAGGGGAGGAAAATAATAATTACTAGTATATATTATTTTTAAAGCATCAATATAAATATTGATATCCTTTAAATATTGAATGACGTTTATACCCTTCTTACATTAGTCTTAATATAAATTTTTAGGTTATATTGGTAAAAAATATAAAATAGAGTTATAACAAATTACTACTACTTGAGCAAATATACTTCTTACTAAAAGGTTGGCCGTAATTTGAGTCTACCGGGGAGTGTTTCCTTTAGTTTATTATAAGGCTGTCCAACGGGGCGGGTGAGGCGGGTCGAGGCTGGCGGGGTGTGCTGTCGCCCCGTCCCGATCCAGAGGGGTCGAGGTGGGGTCGGGTGAGATCATTTTTTTATTTGTCTTTAAATTAAATAAATAAATAACACACACAACAAGATAGTTTAATAAAACATCCCAAGGCTATTTTTGTGTCTTTTATATTATTCGACTAGAACTCTAGAAGTATGATTTTTTTTGGTAATACAATTTCAAAATTGCAACTTCGTGATATTGAAAGTTGCAAATAAATAACATAGTACAATTACAATTAAAAGAATTACATTTTAAGAAACACATTTTCTAGTTTCTTTATAATTTCTTGTGGTTCTTCGGTTGAAATTGGTATATCTTGGTCAAATTGGACGACGTCGCTTGCACATCCGTCGGATAAAATTTCGCTGTAGTTGTAGTCTTCTTCTTCGTTGATCTCCGGTTGGCCGCACCTCCTACGCTCCGCACGAATCCAGTATCTGAATAGAACTGCAATCTCTAATGAATCTCCTGTCAATGAATGTCTGTGCTCCCCTATTTGAAATCTTCCCACAGAAATTGCGTTTTCGGACGCTGTTGATGACGCTTGAATGTTCAACACATCTCGGGTCATCTTTTCTAGTGTTGGAAAATTCTTCTTATTATCCCTCCAGTATTTTAGCAAGTCTTCACGTCCCTCTTCATTTTCAATTGCTTCGTACGGTACAACACCCTGCAAAACAAAAACATCAAACTCACTAACTTGGTTAGAAACGGTACTCTAAACATGTATATTATAGAAACAATTGTATCCCTACCCATAATTAGAATATTTTCATATATTGTGTAAATATAATTATGGTAAGACTAGGATTCCTCTTTTGTATAAGTTTAGGATTCATATTGTATAAGAGATGAATATTGTACTCTATATATACTTTGATATTAATGAAAGACTCCCCAAGGGAGATTAATATCATCTTACATGGTATCAAGAGCCTAAAACAAAAACCCTAGAATTTTCTCTCAAAGCAGCCGCCGAAACCCTCCCCTTCTCTCGGGATTCTCGCCGCGGTGCTACCCCTCCCCTACACAAAATTCTTGATTTTTCTCTCCTTTCCTCTCTTCTCTAAATGGCTATTGAGGATTCTTTCAATATTTCTGATGCTTCAACCTCCACCAATCCCACCACCATGTTATCATCATCTTTTCATCCCGCTCTAACTGTTACCAATATCAACAACTCTATTCTCATTCTTCTTGATCAAGAAAACGATCTTTCTCCTCGGGTTGAATCGTTTCGTAATCACGCATGTCTCTATAACGTGCTTGATCATATCGATGACACTATTTCGCCTCCGAGGTTGATGAGTCTACTTGGCGTCGCCTAGACGCCAAACAAACATGGATTTATGGTAGTATTTTTCAGGATCTTCTTCTTACTATCATGAAATCTGGAGCCACAACCCTTGAGTTATGGAACCGCTTGGAGGAAATCTTTCAAGATAACAAGCACACTCGTGCAGTGTATTTGGAGGAACAGTTTAACAATACACTCCTTGAAAATTTCTCCAACATGACTGAGTACTGCAGACAGTTGAAACTCCTGGCAGATCAACTCTCCAACGTTGACACGCCTGTCTCGGACACTAAATTGGTGTTGCAATTGATTGCAGGTCTCCCCAAAGGTGACTATGATACGTTAGCCGCCATAATTCAACAGGCAGATCCGCTTCCCAGTTTTAACAGAGCTCGCTCGCAGTTGTTGCTCAAAGAAACTCGACGTGCTAAGCAGGATGAGCACAATCAGAAGGCGTTAGCTGTCGAAACGCGCCCTCACGATCCAACGCCGCCAGAAAACTCTCAACCGCAGCAGGGACGCGGTGGCAAGGGTCGCGGCAGAGGAGGTCGCGGTCGTGGCAGGGGTCGCGGACAGCAGAATCAACAGCAGCAACACCAAAATCCGCAGACCGCCAGTAGCCGCGCCGCTTCAGCATCAAACAACCCTTCCACCAGTTCTCCCATCACGGTGTGTTGGGCCCTGCTCCAGCCCCTCGGCAAGTCCAGTACCCGCAGCAGGCCCACGTCATGCACGACCAGTTTCAGCAGCCCTCATCCAGCATGACACCCACTGAGTTAGGTCAGGCCTTCAGCAGTCTCAACATGCAACAGCCTGACAACAACTGGTACATGGACTCCGGAGCCACATCTCACCTCACCCGGACTGCAGGTAATATTCTCAAACTGTTTGGTTTAAAGCATCCTCAATTTGTGACAGTTGGTAGTGGTCACCGCATTCCAGTAAAGGGTTTTGGTACATCCTACACACCACCTCCTCATCCATTCCCCCTTAAAAATACCCTATATGCCCCACATATGATTAAGAATCTAATCTCTATCCGCAAATTCACTCGTAATAACTCTGTCTCTGTTGATTTTGACCCTTTTGATTTCACTGTGAAGGATCTTCATACGAGGACACCTCTTACGAGATGTAATAGCACGGGGGATCTATATCCATTTACTCCCACCTCCGCTGCCAGATCTAGCTCTCCCGTCTCTCTAGCGACCATTTCTTCTTCAACATGGCATAATAGGCTTGGTCATCCAGGAGCTCCAGTTTTATGTTTTCTTAGAGACAATAATTTCATTACTTGTAATGGGCATCTTGCCTAAAAATGTGTTTCTTGTTCTTTAGGCAAACATACTCGTCTTTCATTTAAATCATCTATTAGTGTTACTTTTGCACCTTTTGATAATATACATGCATATTTATGGACATCACCTATTGTTAGTTCTCTCGGACATAAATACTATCTTATCTTACTAGATAATTTTTCTCACTTTGTTTGGTTGTATCCTCTCAAATTTAAATCGGAAGTGTTTGCCAAATTTCTTGAGTTTCGAAAATTCATTCAAACACAGTTTGAAAAAGGCATAAAATATTTTCAGTGCGATAATGATCGTGAATTCAATAACTCTATGTTTCACCGGTTTTGTATCAATAATGGCATGGTCTTTCGCTTCTCCTGCCCCCACACTTCCTCACAAAACGGTAAAGCTGAAAGAAGCATCCGCACCATTAACAATATGATTCGCACTCTTTTGATTCATGTCTCCCTACCTCCATCTTTTGGGTCTATGCTGCTAAAATGTCAGAATACGTTCTAAATATTCTCCCAACTAGCACCCTTCACAATATGACCCCTACATAAATTCTCTATCATAGAGTTCCCTCTTATGACCATCTCCGAATATTTGGTTGTCTATTCTATCCTAACTTTGCCTCTACTGCCCCTCACAAACTAGCCCCTCGGTCCACTCCGTGTGTCTACCTAGACTTCCCGCCAAACCATATGGGCTATCTATGCTATGACTTATCCACTCGTCAGATCCACATCTCTCGTCACGTCACATTCGACGAGACCACATTCACGTTTTCGAATCTTAAAAAGTTCCAAAAACTGGATTACTTTTTTCTTAACGAGCCTGCCATCTCTCTCATCATTCTAATTCACCTAGAGCATAACAGTTCTTCTTCAGCGTCAGCGCCGCGACCCCAAGGGTCAGCGCTGCGGCGCCAAAACTCATGCGAACAGGTCCCTGATTCACCATTGACAGCGCTGCGATCCAGTGCTGAGGCGCCACGGCGCCAAAACATCAGAGAGGTCTGTCAGTCCTCCAGCACTGCGACACTTGATCACGGCGCCACGACGCCGCCGACGGTCCCCTCTAGCGCCGTGATGCCTACTCCGGCGTCTATCCCTCCTTCTCCGTATTCAACAAATCCCTCCGCCTTGGAACCTCCTACTATCTCTACTCACCAAATGGAAACTCGTGCAAAGCATGGAATCTTCAAACCCAAAGTCCAATTTAACTTGTCTGCCCAAACCATTTCACCAATTCCCAAGAACCCTATATTGACCAAATAAGACCCTAATTGGAATGCGGCTATGACTGAGTAATTCAATGTTTTAACTAAACAGCACACATGAGATCTAGTACCTAGACCTGAGGGGGTGAATGTGATTTGTTGTCTGTGGCTATTTCGTCACAAATTCAGAGACAGTGGAGATCTTGAGACGTATAAGGCAAGACTTGTGGATAATGACACAAATTAGCAGGAGGGCATTGATTGTGGTGAGACCTTCAGCCCGGTTGTCAAACTGGCAACCATCCGCACAATTTTGAGTATTGTCATGGGCAAACACTGACCGATTCATCAGCTTGATGTGAAGAATGCATTCCTACATGGGGATCTGAGAGAGACAGTCTACATGCATCAGCCGCCAGAATTCACTCATCCAGTAGTTCCTCACTATGTGTGTCGTCTCCGTAAGTCACTATATGACCTGAAAAAGGCCCCCCGTGCGTGGTACGATCACCTTGTCATGTATATCTTGCAGATTGGGTTTGTATGCAGCAAGAGTGATACATCACTTTTCATTTTTCATCGAGGTAGTAGCACTGCTTATTTATTACTTTACGTGGATGATATTGTTCTTACTGCCTTCTCCGACGGATTGAAAAATGAGATTATTGTCTT
Organism: Przewalskia tangutica; assembly: GCA_029844215.1. Lineage (NCBI taxonomy): Eukaryota > Viridiplantae > Streptophyta > Magnoliopsida > Solanales > Solanaceae > Przewalskia > Przewalskia tangutica. Next base: position 35,476,015 of record CM056731.1, on the reverse strand, counting down.
GCTTAAGTCTGAATTTGCAATGACTGATTTGGAAAGCTGAGTTATATTTTGGTAATATCAGTGACCAGGTCTGCCAATCATATGTTCTTGTGTCAGCGTAAGTATGCAGAAAAGATTGTGTACAGGGCTAAGATGACAAATTGCAAAGAGGTGCCTACTCTAGTTGATTCTAAATCTAAGCTCAGTGTCATGGATGGTGCTCCAATCTCTGATCCTACTCTGTATAGGAGCCTTTCAGGTGCACTTCAGTATCTCACATTCACCAGGCCAGACATAGCTTATGCTGTTCAGCAGGTGTGCTTATTCATGCATGCCCCCAGAGAGTCTCATTTTACTGCTCTTAAGTGTATCATTCGATACATTAAGGACACTCTTGATTATGGTTTGCACCTATACCCCTCTGCTCCAAACAGGTTGCTTACATATACGGATGCAGATTGGGTAGGGTGTCCGGACACGCGATGTTCCACCTCCCGCTTTTGTGTTTTTTAGGGGATAATCTGATTTCTTGGTCTGCCAAGAGACATGCTAACCTATCTCGCTCCAGTGCCGAGGTTGAGTACAGAGGCGTTGCAAATGTAGTAGCTGAGATTTGTTGGCTCAGAAATTTACTGTTAGAACTTCAGTGTCATTTGCGTTAGGCATCTATTGTGTACTGTGATAACATCTCTGCCATCTATTTGTCTCATAATCCGGTTCAACATCAGCGAACCAAGCACATTGAGATAGACGTAACTTTGTTCGTGAGAAAGTTGCACTAGGCCATGTCAGAGTGTTACCTGTTCCATCATCCTATCAGTATGCAGATATATTTACCAAAGGACTTCCCAGACAGTTATTTCTTGACTTCAGATCCAGCCTCGTCCCGCCTCGCCCGATCGAGGTGTGTGTAAACATGTATATTATAGAAACATTTATATCTCTACCCATAATTAGAATATTTCCATATATTGTGTAAATATAATTATGGTAAGAATAGAATTCCTCTTTTGTATAGGTTTAGGATTCTTATTGTATAAGGGATGAATATTGTACTCTATATATACTTTGATATTAATGAAAGACTCCCCAAGGGAGATTAATATCATCTTACAGGTACCACTAAACATTCTGTCTGAGGCTTTGAATACTAGCTGCAGAAACAACATATTGTGTTGAAGAAGAGAAGATGACATGGAAGCCGGTTGGTTGCTAGCACTTTCTTGTTGGTAATGCGTATATACTATTTTACATTCATCTTGAATGCTAGACAACACTTCTTCTCTACTTTTTTCAACAGGTGGTGGGTCATTTGGATTTTTAGGAGTTGGAGGTGGAAGTGTATCTATGCAATCATAAATAGTTTCAACAAGATTTTTACAATCGTCTATTTTAATAGATTTAATTTAATCTGAGACTAATAAAAATATTGGGGGAATAGGAATAAAATATTTTTTCATTTTTATAAACATTTTTTAATAGGTGTCTTATAAGCTGATTTTGCCATATATTCACTAAGTAATATAAATATTAGAGCTATATAAAATAACATTGATGAAATAGTAGGATAATAAATATTGGAAAATTCTTTAGTAACTAGATAAAATTTCTCTAAAAATGTATTAAGTTCTAAAATTGTATCACAATCGGAATCTATAAGCATATCATTATGATTTCGATTACAGACGTTAAAAAAATTGGGTTATAGGTTTTCTATACTCATAAGCAACACGTAGTTGGTTGTATAAAGAATTTCATCTAGTGCATACTTCTTCAGGAACTTTTCTGTAAGGTAGACCACAATTGTGACAAGTTTTTTTATATTCTTTTAGTCGTTGTATTCTATTATTTTTAAAAATATAGTTTATAGCAAATTGATTTTTTCCAAGAATGTCTTCAAAAAGTGATATACCATCATTTACAACTAAGTTATAAATATGTCATGCACATTTTATATGAAAATGGTCTGGAAAAGATGGAGTTAAGACAACTTTTAATAATCTAACAACAGAAATATGAGAAGAAGTGTTATCTAATGCAATAGTCATGACTTTATCAGTTATGCCATAATAATCACAAACAGAAGAAATATTTTCTTGAATAAAAATATCGGTGTGCCTACTATCTATATATCTATATGCTAAAATATGTTTTTACATAAATCATTTATAGTCTATTCAATGACATGTTACAGTTAAATAATCATGACCGTTAGTACTACGGCCTATATCAGATGTGATAGATATTTTTTCAGGGTAATGATATAAATAATAATATAAATATTGTTGATATTCGTGTGCAAATTTAAAAACATCTCTCCTAACAGTTGATCTAGGAAAATCGTTATAAGCAGGATTGTACATTGATCTTATATAATGAATAAAACCAGGAGAATCAGGAAATGAAAAAGACAAACCCTCCACTGCAACTAATTTTGATAATTCTTTCATATCTTTCATTTTATCGTATTTATGGCCTATAATTGCCCCCGTCATAGGGTCAATTTGACCCTGTACTTGGTGCGGGACAATATGTGAAGCTTGTCCCAACTGAGAGGTCATTATTGACTCACCCATCACTTGAGCCTTATATTCATCCCACCTAGCTTTGTGTTTGGTATTCAAATGCGTAGTTAAACCTCCCGTCCCGCTCTGACATTTTTCCATTTTAAATTTATAAACAATTTTACAAATTTGCATGTAACAACTTGATTTTGTACGTCTCTATCAAAAAAAGATCATACATGTGATTTTAATTTTCGTTCTGGTGGGCCTCGTTTCATACTAAGGGGAATAGGAGGCGTTCCAGTTTGAGGTTCATTAGTTGGCGTGTCATCTAGATTAATTGGTGTGTCATCTAGATGTTCTTCTAAATTAAACTCTTGTTGATTTTCAGAAAATAGCTCATCGTCTAAATCTAATAGTACTTTAGAAAAATGTTCAGTATCAATAAAATCATCATTTCTAGGAGGAATAAGATGACTAGAAGGACCCTTGCCCTTGTCACCCCTACTAGAACCAGACATACCTCTTAATCCTTTCATTTTAATTTATGCTAATAAATACTTAAATAGTTAAAGATAATGAAATTAAGTGTGCTAGTTAAAATAAAGAAACAATAATAATTTAATAAAAGAATGAATGTACCAAACGTCGACGTAACATCGACGTGTAATCGAGAGATGTTGAAAATTGAAACTTTGCTCAACGGATGATCCTCAAGCTAGTTGTCAACTTCACTCTCAATTCTCAAATGAATAAATTGAATTGAATATTTAGAAGCCAATGTAAAGAGAATGAGAGATAGATTGAGAGATTATTAGAGAGATTGTAATTGTAGGAAAATTTGTGAGAAATAATGAAGAGAAAATGAAGTATTTATAGTTGAAAAAATTAGGTTAAAGTGTAAATATAATAACTTAAGGGTTAAAAATAAATATTAGGGGGTGGGGTGTTGGGGGAGGGGGAGGAGTATTTGACCGTTGCACAACAGCCAAATAGGTACAAAGCCGTTGTGCAACGGCTAGTAGGGGCGGATGGGGTGGGGAAGGGTCGGGGTGTGGTCGGGTTTTTTCTCGGCCTATACCTCTGGAATCTGATAGTGCAGTGTAGACAGGCGGGCTCAGGTATGGGCCTGGCTCAGTATAACCGCCCATTGACGACCTTTAGTTTATTAGGGTTTATTTTATTTATCATTTTAATTTTTAACAAAACAAATACTAATTTGATAACTAAAAAATATAATAACTAAAGGAAATATACTAATTAAAGTAATATAAAATCATGTGTTGAAAGAAACTAAAATAACTGGAATTATGATCTTCGTATAAACATTTCATCATAAAAACTACCATGAAATTAGAAAAATTTACAATGATAGAAAGACTTGATTTTATTTTGTTAGATATTATATCTTACTTTTGTGATCAACCTAATTTCTTCAAACTATATTCTTGAAAGATATTTTTATGGTTTAATTCTTTAGTAACGATTTTCAATATAGTGTAAATGATAATAAATATATATGTGGTCACTTAATACCTAACATTCGTATGATAGGGGATAACATGTAAAGCATGTTCATAGAGACTAGTACTATATATTAGTGAACTAAGGATCTAATGTTATTTCTTATCACTAATATGTAAGTAATATACAAGTCAAATTATTTTATAAAAGTACTTTATGCGGACTATTCAAAATTATTAATTAACAATATTGTTAAAACTCATGGGGTGCCTCGAATTAAGTCACGTAAAACGAGACAGAGCATGTCTGAATGGAAAACAAAATACACATATATCAAAATAAACTATTATTGTCATAAAATATCATATATATTATGTTATATAATATCATATATTTCCATTTTATATGTAATATTTACTAAGTAGAGAAAAAGGGGGATGACAAAGTAAACGCCACTAATTTCCCTCGAATTAGAACTGATTTTCCTACTTTATTGGAGTAATATAAGATTATTTTGACAGGCGGCGGGCGGCCGTGAACTATTAGCAGCTGAGCTGACTAGGATATTTATTTGGAAGGAAATATAATAGTATTAATTGTTTCTCCATCTGACACGACGTGAACAGTTGAAAATGTTAACTACTACTCCCCTCCGTTGATTGTTAAGAAATTTTTATTTTTTCACAATAATTGATTGTTTGCAATTTTAATGTACTTTTAATCTTATTTTCTCTATTTTACTCTTACTTTAAAAATATTTTTTATGAAATAAATATATAATGATTAATTTGCTTTTAATGATTGTAGAGTATATTAGTAAACTATCACAATCCCTTAATAAAACACTTTATTCCTAGACAATCATCTATTGTGGAACAGAGGGAGTACTACTTACTACTTTCTTAAAGTATTTTCTAAAGACCCAAGTTGGGTTTTGTATTTGGTGGAAGATAGAGAGTATTTGTAAATGTAACATTGGGTATTATATAGTAGTTTTTTTAACATTTAAATCATAAGAAATGTATTTAGGCGTCTTTTTCAACGAAAAGATAGCATCTTATAAAGACTCAAAAAAGAAAGTACTCTAATGCCACTTTTATTACCAGTACAACAACAACAATAGTAATAATTCTCCCTTCTATACCCTCATGAATGCTTTATTAGATTTTAGCTCGATTCTGTATTTCATGTTGCCTCAACTAATTGTTTTATAAGATGGGAAATGAAATTATCTGACTTGATAGATTGGAATATGAAAGATGTGTTTGAGATAGAAAATTGGGATTTGACCACGCTATGGGTTAAACTGATTCTCCCCTAAACAGAGGTCTCGGGTTCGAAACTTGAGTATGAAAAAATCTTGGTAGAGAACGCTTCCCCCAGAAATGGGCTCTACCCGGCGCTAATCCGAATATAGTCGGGCTCCAATGTGGGTACCGGACACCGGGTGGGAAACAAAAAAAAGAAATTGAAATGAAAGTGTGCGAGTTAAATAAAAACTTTAGAAACAAGATTAGTTCGTAGCAAGTGATACAAACCTTGAATTCAAAATATATTACCCCTGAAGTCTAGTTTTAAACTGTTCAAATAGTTGTACATCTGAATTTACTTTACAATAAGTTATGATCTTACCAAAGAACGACCGAGGACCCACGAGCAACCAGAAAGCCACTGTTTTTAGAGGGTCTTGAAGTGGTGCGGCCTACACCCCAACCCCACAGCCTTCACCTAGGTTTGTCTCATCTCCAATCTTTACAAAACAATCGACTACTGATTTACCGATGATATGGGCTATCACCACCCAAGAAAGCACAATTTCACTACATTCTTCAACTAAGTCATTTCGAATTCCTCGTGTATATTAAACCGTGCCGCTTGTAGAAGTCGATTGCAGGCAACAATGCATTGCATTTGTAGCTGTTCCACCAAATCTGGTCTTTGACCTGACAACCTTAAAGATCAATACATATTAGGGCCGTGCTAACAATCAAGATCATAGTTTACATCTCCCAGGCAAGCGAGTTCCATGGTGGTCTAGAGAAGCAAACTTGGAGTACAGCTGATATTACTCTTCCATCTTGCTTTCCACATTTGAGTTGTTCTCGAGGTCCATTCTGCCATTATCAGTTTTTTGGTCCTTTCCATCAGCCTCTCAATTTGAATGGCTCGCAACTAACATCTCTGCATCATCACGTGGAACCTTCATGGACCTGGTTGATGTGCCCAGTCCACCACTATCAACCTCTCCATTTGAATGGCACGCAACTGACATCTCTCCATCATCAAGAGGAATTTTCGTGGACTCCATTGACTCTGAAGGCCCAGTGTCTTGTGCGCCATCTTCTACATCGGTCTTATCAGTAGCCATTTGCTGGGATAGGGGCATCACATTCTGCTCAACACTTTGCTCGGGGACAGATTCTTGATGAGCTGGATACTCAATATGGCTCATCATCCGTGCCTGTGCAGATAATACAGGAATAAGTCGAACACCAAATTATGAAGAAAAAAAATAGGGAAAAGGGTCATATTTGCCCTCCACGTTTGGGAAAAAGTTCATATTTGCCCTCCGTTAACGTTTGGGGTCAAATATGCCCTCCGTTAGTCTAAACTTGTTGTATTTGCCCTTATTTAACAGATCCGCCACGTGTACGCCACGCCGGAGTTACGTGGAGGACACGTGGCAAAGTGGGACCCACTAAATCATTTAAAATTAATTTTCTTTTTCCTTTTAAGTCATTTTCTTCCGGAATTACCCCTTCAAGTCCACAATTCGATAAGTACAGCCACTTCAACTTACTAAGCTTCAAAATCACTTCCGGAAACTTCGTTCAATCAAATTGATTATCACCGAGACTAATAACAATCAATTTACTCATATTAGCAATAGAATTCCATGGAAACTTTCTTTTAAATCCACTGTTATTTGCATAAATATGAGTTAACTCATTAAGTGAAGATATATCATGAAAAATCCCAGTAAATTCATTGTTCCCAACATCCAAGTAATTCAACCTAACACACTTATTTAAATCATTAGTAACACTCCCAGAAAGTGAGTTGTAACCCAAAGAGAGCTTTTCCAATGAGTTAAGTGAACATATTTTTTCAAACGGGACAACCCCAGATATTCTTGGACTTGAAAGCTCAATTTCTTTGACTGAACCATTAGAATTACATGTGATTCCAGTGAAGTTATAGAGAGAAGAAGAGGATAAGTTCCGGTCGGCAATTAAAATGCGCCGCCATGTCGGACGAAGATAAGTTTTTTGTCTTCTGGTTTAAGAAAAACGTGTTAGAGAAGAGGATAAGTTCCGGTCTGCAATTTAAATGATTTAGTGGGTCCCACTTTGCCACGTGTCCTCCACGTGGCTCCGACGTGGCATACTGTTAAATAAGGACAAATACAACAAGTTTAGACTAACGGAGGGCATATGTGACCCCAAACGTTAACGGAGGGCAAATATGAACCTTTTCCCAAACGTGGAGGGCAAATATGACCCTTTTCCCAAAAAATAACATGATAATACATTTGCGCATACACTTGTTTCGATTTCAAGCAGGGTACTGCTTGAACCCTGCTTTGAAACACGATATGAGCAAAAAAGCTGTAAATTGAGAAGTATTTAGGAAAACATCGAGAAGTGAAGGACCCCTCAGGTGTAGAGTTGAGCAGAAGGCATTGAAGGCGGTAAAAAAGACTTAAACTACACAAACAAGAGAGAGAAGAGAAGTTCCTGACATTTATAGCATTTCTACCATTTCATGTTAACAGGGGACTACACCATCATGGACCATCTTACATCAGTGTTCGTCTCTAGGTTTCGTAGAACATAGAATAGACTCAAGCATGTCACAGTAGATTACACCATCCTATAATATATTACTCCCTCCGTCCCAAAAAGATTGACCTAGTTTGACTTGGCACGGAGTTTAAGAAATAAAGGAAGACTTTTGAAATTTGTGGTCCAAAACAAATCTTAGATATTTGTGTGGCTGCAAATGATCTCATAAAGTTAAATTGTTTCTAAATATAGAAAGGTGTCAATCTTTTTGGGACAAACTAATAAGGAAAATAGGTCAATCTTTTGGGGACAGAGGTAGTATTATTTCTCGGTGACTTGTGAATAAACCTATTCAAAATAAACCAAAAGTGGCAACACCATCATATACCATCTTTTAACCAATGTCCCCCAGATAATCAACGACAATGGAGTCAAACTACTCCCATTGACAAAGGTTTTGAATCAAATCCACAAGACTAAGCTAGCAAATTGCATAAAGCTTCCAATTTCTGTCATGCAAATAAATTATCACCCATATATTGCAGTCGGAGTAAAGATACCTGATAGACCTGATGCATCTTGAAATTCACAATACCCTGCATTTCCTCAGGTCCACCAATAAGACTGACTGGTCCAGTTTCTCCAACAGGGCGATTTGTCAAGGATGTGGCCTCCTCAACATTGAGGGCGAGGCAATCAGGTCTCTCTAAAAGCAGTCGAAACGTTGGTTGAAGTTCATAGCATTGTTCAAAAAGAGAACGGCGACAAAAAACATAAAGACCCAGACGAGCACGGGACATTGCAACAATCAATCTTCTGACATCACGGAGGTGGCCAACAAAGCGCGTACGGACTAGAGACAATAAGATAAAATCATTCTGCTGACCTTGAAATTTATCAACAGTTGCAACCTGTCTTAACAGATATTCAGAGTGAGAAACTGTTAAGCATTTATCAACAACTTCCCCATTGTCTGTTGTGTGTGTGTGGGAGGGGCTTGAAATGATAAGAGGAAAGCATTCATTCCAAAATACAGACACGTTACATTATTTATGACATTTGAGGTAGTATTCGACCTTAACAGTCATGTTTCCACGCAACGTCCTCTTCTCCCAAAATCTCCGCCCACCCCCCTTTTCGCGAAGAGAGAACAAAAGAGAAATTTGTTTTCCAAGTCTGATGAGCATCTTCACTTATTAAAAAAGAGTGTCTTAAGAGGATCTTCACTGCAAAAGTTCAGAAACTTCCAAAGTACAGAGTACAGACCCACATGTTATACTATTCATGACATTTAAGGTACTATCCCGCTCTGAAAGATCATGTTTCAACAGAACCACCCCTCCTCCCACAATCCCCACCCCCCCAAAATAAAAATTCCTTCCCAAAGATTCATGCCAAAGAAAAAGTAAATTAGAGAAAATTTTGCTTTCCAAATCGTTAAAAAAGTGTCTTAAGAGGATCTTCACTGCAAAAGTTCAGAAACTTCAAAGTACAGACTCACATGTTATACTATTCATGACATTTAAGGTACTATCCCGCTCTTAAGATCCATGTTTCAACAGAACCACCCCTCCCACAATCCCCCCCACCCACCCCCCAAAAATAAATCCTTCCCAAAGAAAAAATAAACCAGAGAAAATTTTGCTTTCCAATTCTAATAAAGATCCTCATTGCAACCAGATACAGCTCAAAGAGGTAAAAGTATATTTACCTTGTGTGGTGGACCAATAAAATCATAAGGGACACATCTTCTGTTTATAACATCGCGGATCAAAAGTTTCTGACCATTGTAAGTAGTCAAGATTGATATCTTATTCGCAGGATATCCAAGTAAACGCATATACATATAGACACTGACAATGTATTCAGCCTCTCCCTCATTTTGATAGAACCAGGGTGAAGGGGCACTTTCACCTCTGCCATTGTAATCGGGCACATCTACCAACTGATAGTCATATGAGAATCCAGTATTTGCTTTATGAAAGATCGCATTCTCCTTCACATTAGGCAGATCCCCCAGTTCTCTGTATCTCCAATTGTAAAGTCGAGCTAAACTTGGACGTGCCCTACCCTGCGCATTGAGCTCAATATATGGAATCCCTAGTCTGACAAATCTTGTGAAAAGACTCTGATCCATGTGGCTGTACTTCTGAAAAGCCATATTTTTCACGACAGGGGGCAATTGATGATGGTCGCCAATCAGTATACAGCGTTTAAGCCGAGCATAGCCATCTTCCTGCCTCTGAAGCAACATCGGGATGAAAGTTTCAATTTCCAAAATCTGGGCACTTTCTTCCATCAACAGATTGTCATACTTAAAACCCACTTGAAGAAAATCCTTCCTTTTAAGTGCCGCATGAGTGCAGGTCATTGCCACGATTTTTGCCTGTTTGGTCATCAGGTAATTAGATCGATCAACAGTGGACTTGAGCAATTCAAATGCCCTACATTCTTCGAGCTCTTGAAACATTGTTTTCAAGTGACGAAAACACCCCTTAGCTGCACGCATGTCCTTTTCGAAGGACTGACCCGTGAAAACTGGCTGGGGAGTATCAGAAAAAAATTCCTTAAATGGAAACCGATCCTGAACAAACGTTGGTTTATCTTGATTTGCAGCGCAAGCAGCTAAAAATTGTTCCCACCGTGAGTATACATGAAGCAGCCAGAAGTATCCTGCAGTTTCACATGTATAACCAACATCTTCAGGAAGTTGCAGGGACCTTGCGAGGCGTTCAACTTCACTAAGCAGTTCTAGCCGCCGAACAAGCATGGCATTTACTCTCCCCTGACGACTGAAGTCAAGATCAGTTGCTAATTCTTGCTCTCCTTGACCAAGCCGGAGAAGATAACGAGCTGGCACATCTCTCTATAGTAATTACAGTAAAGTAACGTCATTATTAGTTACAATAAAATTGCAAATTGCAGCAAATTCATATCACATGTCAAATGCACAAAACTCATATCAAAGACCCAGAAATATCTTACTTGCATTATCTTCTCAAAAAGATCATTTAAAGCTTGATTCGAATGAGTGATTATCAGGGTCCGTTGAGAAGGGCAATTATGATAGAGAACATTCAAAACCTGCACAGCCGTATCAGTCTTTCCCGTACCAGGAGGACCCACAACCATGGATAAACCTGGCTGAACACCTGAGATGATTGCTCCAACCTACATAGGCCATAGAAAGAAAATATTTCAGAGTAAACGTAAGTGGAACAATCAGATTATTAAACCAAATTACAGCGATCAGACTTGAATCTTAATAGAGACAAGCTAAAGGAGAGTGAAAGAGAACAATAACTTGAAGTCAAAGATATTTGATTTGATTGTACAGAGGTAAGACAACAGCGTGAGAGGAGCACCACGGATTTTACTTTGTTTTCTCTCTGGCCTTTAAAACAGATAGAATTTCGTTAAATCAAGCAATCCACTATACCCCAAACTAGTCGGAGTCAACTATATGAATCATTTATGTTCATTACGCTCTACTCGGGATTCTCTACAACTAGAGGTTCGTTGACCTAACGTTTATCCCCACACCAACATACAAGTCTCTGGCTAAATCAAAAACCCTGAGTGCAACAACTACTTCTTAATCCCAACCGCTCCCTCCATCCATAATTTGTTAGATGCTCTAACTGGACCAACTTCCAAAGCTAAATCAGACTTGGCAAATTTACTTCTTCTAAGATTTCTTTTTTGAAACAGTTAAAACTTTTTTAACCGTCTTGAACAGTTAAACTTCTTTTAGGATTAAAATTTGACCACTTGGAAACTACAACAAAAGTAACATATGTCGCAATTCTCCTCATATCAAAACAACGAAAAAATACAATATCAAAGTACTTGTCAAAGTTCATGTAGTCTAAATCTCGGAAGCGGAACATGCCAAACAATTTGGGACAAATGAAAGGGATCCTTTGCTTCCATTGTGTTCTTTTCATAGATAAATTTGCATGTATCTAGAACGATGACAGGTATTAGAAATAATCTCTCTCCATGTGATTGGAAATGGAGAGTCTACCAATATACAATTTGTTGCTTACTTAAGCCCGGTGCCTCTAACAGGTGTTGAGGTCTAAATAGGACAATAGTATCGCTCCAATGAAACTTATCCTTTCAGGACCAGGTAAAAGTAAGGAGATGCTACGAGAATTTATAGGTTATCTGAAGCCAATTCTGGACATTGAATGTGTATCCAATCATCTTTTCCTATTTGTGTGCAAACGACGACACTTAATTGAGATTGACGTGTGTCTGTCTTGTTTTGGGCATGTCATACTCATACCAGCAGAGCCAAAAAGCATAGTATTTCATGGGCGACTCTACAAAATGCTCTTTCTTTTAACTCGTATTAGAAGCTAAAAAGAACCAACAAACCTACCAAATTCTGAATCTTGAGATTTAGCACAACTAAGCACAATGCCGTTGACAAAAAGGTATATAGTTGGATCCAGTGTTTAGGACGGCGCGCGGCGACAAGGGCCTGCCTCGCCTTTTTGAGATGCGGCGCCAATAAATACCAAAAAATTAAAATATTTAGTTGCATATAGAAATAATCAAAATCTCACTAGCAATAATATATTAGCCATTGAACCTACTGTTTGTAAGAAAAAATTATCAATTATTGAACAGAAAAAACTGGGCAGAAAATTAAAGGAAAGAAACCAGAGGACTGACCAACAGAAGAAAATTTGTGCAGAAAACCAGAGGAAAGGAAAAAAAGAGGAAAGAAAAAACAGAGTAACTGAAGCTGCGTACCAGAATAAGAAGAAAAATAAAAGAATCTGAAAATAAGAATAAAGAAGAACTGAAGAAAAAGAAGAAGAAGAAAACAGAGTAACGTTGAAAATAAGAACAGAGAAAAACTGAAGAAAACAGAATAACGTAACAGAAGAAGAAGGAACTGCAGAAGAAAAAGAAGAAGAAGAAAGGAGAAGCGTAGTGCATACCTCAAGAAGAAGCGTAGTTCTTATCTGAACTGAAGAGCCGATGGTAAAAACCCTGGCTTTAGTTTGTTTTAAATTTTATTATTTTTCTGTTTCTTTTTAAAACAAAAAAAGCAAAGCCTTTTATCGCCATCGCCTTTATCCTAGTCTCTCGCCTTTTCACTTTGCCATCGCCAGAACCCTAAATGGCGATGAACTGTCGCCGCGCCTCTCACCATAGGCGACGAGGCGCTCGCCTTTCAAAACACTGGTTGGATCTATCACATATCATTAACACATAGAATAGGGGTTAGATTTTCCAAAACCTAAATAAGATACATAATGTTTTGAAATCTTAAAATGGATATATTACATATCATTCTAGATTTTGGGGGGGGGGGGGGGTGTGAGGACAACACTGTAAGTATCACTCTTTCTAATTAGTATAGAACTCCATGCCAAAAGGAGATGTTAGTCCAAGAGGCTTTTGGTGATAGCAAAGTTTCAAAGATTGATTAGTTTGTTGCAGAGGAATTAAAAGAATTGTATAGCCGCCTAGGGGTCAAGTTTTATTCCTCTTTTATATCTCTTATGCGGCTGTCCACATTTTTTTGTTCCTCTTTTTTCTCTCCGCGCCACTACCTCTACCGCCAATCACCCTTTCTTCCTCCTTTGACCCCTATGCGGCTATACACCTGCATTAAAATAGTATTCTATACTGCATGTTCAAGTCATTTGGCGCATTCCCTCCTAATGGTGTACGTGGTCATGGGTGACGGGGAGAGACAGAAAGGAAAGGGGATGAGAAGATGGTGGAGGAGGTGATGATGACAAAGGTGACGGGGAAAGACAAGGAGGAAAGAGGAAGAAAGGGTGACTGGTGGTAGAGGTATGGCGGGAAGAGAGGAGGGAGGAACAGAAAATTTAAAAGTGTCATAACTAGGATATCAACTGGGATGTAACAGATGAACCGCTATCTTGAAATGAGGTGCAAGTGTGTTTCTATACGGTAATACATTTGATACAGAAATAATGAAAACTAAACAGAAAGTAAAAAAGTAGGCTAGTTTATTCAAATTGAGTATATTTTATCTAATGAAGCACCATACAGTTGCAGAATTCCACACACGTATTACATGTTGAACGTAAAATTTATTGCATTAAATCAAATTCAAATTGCACATTGATATAATTTCATTATATGTAAAGTACTTGCCCACGTTGTAGGCATTTTAAAAACTATATCTGAAAACATGAGTCCGACTGTACTCGAAATCTGTGGGTCGGCAACATGTGCAATTAGATTGGCAAATTCTTTTGACTAAAGCAAGATTTTTGGACTCACAAGCACATATTAGATTCATCCTTCCAAGATCCAAGTGATTTCTCTTAGATGAAGGAACTGCCTTGTACCACAACCGTTTTTGTAATCCAACCAAAATAGAAGAAAAGAAGAACCAATACCACCACCGACTCAAGAATCTCATACAGCATTCAGTATTACTAGAATGTCATTTTGAACTTGTAGTTAACTACAGAGCCATTCTATATTTCACTTTCCCCCCAGACTCTGCATATTGCTTGTCTGATTAAATACTGCATACTCACATTCGACAACAGCATTAATTCTTCAGCTAGCCCACTTGTGGGATTACACTGGGTATGTTGTTGTTGTTATTCAGCTAGCCCTTTTTCCAAATAATATGAGAAAACAAATGACAGCATTTTAGAAATTAGGAAACTATGATGTGAAGTGTACCTGTGTCGGGGTAAATCTAACTGAGTTCCGCTTTGGTTGATCCTGCGGATATGGACCTGGATCAGGAGGGATATATGCTTCGACAATAAGCTTCTCTCTTTCAGAATGAACCTCTTGCATGCCTACAGCATCAGCTGAAGCTATAGTAGAATTCTCACTTCCGGGAAGGGCATGAGCTTTCCCTTTCGGATTCCTGGGAAGCTTAATCTTAAAGGGGGGGCATGGTTGCAAGTTTTCTATGCCATCTTGGTTGACGAAGAAAACCTAGAACAAAGAAGATATGGAAACAGAGAAGAAACATATAATGAGTATAATGAACACACCAGCATAAGTACCAAAGATAAATAAAGACAATATATACCTGATAATCAGGGAAACATTCCCTAACATGATCAGCATCTAGGAAGGTATCTTTAAAATCCACTGTTTCAAGGAGGTCTGGCATATTAGTCCACTGTGCTGCAGAAGGATTTCCATAGCCCAAAAATATGTCGTGCAGCCAGTCAGGAACTATGCATGTTTCATTCATCAGATCTCTTATAGATTCCAAGATGGCTTTGAAATTATTCTCCTTCGGTTTCCTCCTCATCAATATATTAAATGCACCATAAATATCTTCTGCACCTTTCTCTGCTATATCACCAACATCCATATGGTATTGTGCTGTGTCAAGTGCAACAGTAACCGTTCTAAGGTCTCCTTTTGGGGGTTTCCACTCGTCCCGTTTGATTTTCCCGGTAAAATCGTTCATAAGAATTCCTTCCTCATCACGCATCTCGATTATTTCACAGCCGCGTACACACTGAAGACCAAGCCTCTGTGGTACAGTTGCATTAGCAGTCTCTTCGGCACTGAGAGGCTCAAATGAAGGACGAATAGACAGTAAAAAGAGAACATCATGCTCTTTAAGTGCATTCCATTCAGACCTTATTTGTGATTTGTAGCTGGAGATGCTGAAAGTAACATCTGCTGTTACAGAAGATGGCTTTACTTCACCTATATTTGGTTGTTTTACTTCTGTAATCTTAAATACTTTAATTGGCACAGCCATTCTCGACCAACCTCGAAAGGCCGGCTCTCCTTCATTATTGATATGAGCAAGGAGATGTGGCACAGCTTCTTGAATGTCCTCACGGATTTCATAAGTTGATTCAAGGCGAAAGAGGTTGAAGTTTCTAAGAAGATAATCATGAAGTGTCAAAAACTGTAAGTTGAGCTTCGGCAGTGCCAGGCATCCTTCCCCAGTGTAGTTGATGCTTGGTACTAGGCTTTCATCCCACATTATTTGCTCATTTGGGTAAAGGGGAAGAGCATTTATGGCCTCTTTCTGTGACTGTTGTCTCTCAAAGAAAGATAACATTACTTCAATTAAGAAATCAACTCTATCTGAACATGGATCATCAACAGATATCAGTTTTAGCTGCAATCCAAGAGGAGGTATCAGACAAGTAATAACAATCTTACAGAAGATAATTACTCATGCTTATAACTACCATAGAGATAAAAGAGCAAATGCACTAATATTAAACATTTAGTAATAACAACCAGAAAGCAATTTTGAAGTACAAGATGCATTTTCTAGGCCACCACCAACACACAACTGACTTAGCAGTTTCAGAAGCACTATCTTAAACATGATATCACCCAGAAAGCGACAGCAATAGAAATCTATATATTTTTTTGTAAAGGAACAGTAATCTGTATTCTTTGCAAATATAACAAGCACGGTTTGCTTGGGAGGCAGCTCTCTAAAAGATAGACATAAGAGGGAGCGCACAGACTAATTGCCACATCAAACAGCAATGACCGGAAATCCACTTCAATGAAAAAACATATTTTCTTTTTCGATCTAGAAAAAAAGAGCTGTTGCCCAGAAGTTCTAGTTATGTGCCTTAAAATTCTTCTTTTTTCTTTTTTGAGTCCTCAGAGACCTCAATGCCCAGAAACGAACAGTCATTTTCTCCATCATTTCAAAGGTAAACAAGTTAATCATTTTTAGAAACCCTAGGCAGCAATCTGACAAAAGGTATAATTATGTGTAACAATCTTATTTAGTATGGAAATAGACAAGGAGGAGTTGGCATCTCTAATAGATCCCAAGCAAGCCAAACAGTGTAAACTATCCAGATTGTATTCTGTTTTTAGTAGGTTAACCAGAGAGGAAAACCAACAAGTAAAGACAAGTGATAATAGTTGTAATCCCACTAGCCATTAAATCAGTGGTTTACATAGATAATCAGTTCTTCAGAAGATTGGATCTCTTTTGTCAAAAACCATATTTTGGTTTACGTTCTCTTCTTTTGGGTTTATGGGTAAACGGGATTTCCCCAATTATCAATAAAAAAATTTACCTTATCAAAAAATAATTAGTCCTTCAGGGCTAACCTATCTTTGAATCTTATATCTCCATAAGAAAGTGATATACATTCTGGTTGTATCAACATTGTATATTGTCCTGAGTCATTAACTGTAAGAAAAGTTGACTTAGTCATCGTCTAGGTGTCACTATTCCGCTGATATCTACTTCTCATAGAATTTGAGGAACGAGGTACAATAATAGAAGCCATACAAATACGCCTATCAACACCGTCGAAAATATCACTGACGGGTTTTAACATTCTTCCACCAACAGCTTTGGCAACCAACATTTAACTTTAACAGACAAGTAGTGTACCTGAGTCCTGGGTAGATTCCGAGTACGTAGAAGTTTCTCCTCATGGAAAATATCAAAAGGGTGAACTCTAACTTGCACTCTTTACAATTTGTATATAGAAGAACTTTACATGATAAATAAAGCACAATGATACTATTTTATGTCGTATACCGGAGATAGTAAAGAGACATTTCACAAA
Source organism: Przewalskia tangutica (assembly GCA_029844215.1). Taxonomy (NCBI): domain Eukaryota; kingdom Viridiplantae; phylum Streptophyta; class Magnoliopsida; order Solanales; family Solanaceae; genus Przewalskia; species Przewalskia tangutica. Next base: position 35,458,741 of record CM056731.1, on the reverse strand, counting down.
CCTTCTTGCATACTAAATCTCTCAGCTCCTCGGGAGTAAGCACAGAAAGTTTCTTAGATAGATCAGCGCGCCTGTTTATTGCACCAACATTTGCCAATGCAAGTTCCCGTAGCTACAGAAACAGAGGAGAGTAAACAAATGGGATATGATAGAGTTAGATAGTCCACAAAGAGGATAATAAAAGATGTAATATCCAGAGCTACTCATCATCATCAAAAGAAACAGAAATCAAAACAGACCTTGGGTATCTTCTTAAATGCAAGAAGCTGGAATGACTGGAAACGATCATAATGAGCCTGAAGCACCTCATCATCAGTCATTTGTCTCCCTAAATGGTCATCAATTTCAAAACCTTCATAGAACTGAAGTAAGTCAACCAGCTGGGCAAAAAGTTTTCCTTTTTCATGCCTATAAAGAGCACTTAAATGACATTTTGCAACCACAGCAACATCAGCAACAATAGGCTTGATATATCTGTAGAATAACCAAATAGAAAAAGTGATGACGAGAAAACAGTACTGAGTTGAAATAAACCTAGCGTTGCTAAATAATATAACTATGGTAGTGAATGCCAGCCAAACTTAGAGCCTGTTTTGCCAAGCTGCCAAAAACTGCTTATTTTGAGAAGCACTTTTCCCGAAACAGCTTTACAGAAAATCACTTCTGGAGAGAAGCAGTTTGTGTTTGGCCAGTTTTTTTGAGAAGTGTTATTTTCAGTAACTGATAAATAGATTGTTTGGCCAATCTTTTCAAAAAGTGCTTTTGAGTGTCAAATTACGAAAAAAGACAAGTACCATCACACGTTTACTATCAGGATTGTTTCCACATAAATAATTTCAAATATTTATTATGGAAGCCTTTGAAACTATGTGAAAAATTATTAACTCGTATTTTTTCTAGCAATACTTTGTTCCAGAGAGGAAGAGGAGAAACAGAGGAAAAGGACTGTAGCAAAAAGGGAGGAGTAATTTATAGTTGTGGGACTATTCCAAAGAGGAAAAGGAGAGATGAACAAAGAATATAAAAGGAAAACACACGGTAGAAACCAAAAGAAAAAAACAGTTTGTATTTAATAGAAAGATACATGTGTAATATTAACGAGGGATAATTGGTAAATATAAGTTTATGGTAAGGATATTTTGTCTTGAAAAAATAATTTTCTGCTTTTGCTTTTGGAAAAAAGCAAAATATTTATAGCTTCTTCCCAACAGCAGAAAAACTGCTTCGATTGCTCCTCAAAAGCACTTTTTTTTGTTGGGCAAACACCTCAAATCTAGGGGGGAAATGCTTTGGGAGAAACAAAGTGTTTTTAGCCTCCAAGAAGCTTGGCCAAACAAGCTATTAGAACTCACCAAGCTCCCAAACGGAGCACAATAAAGAACTAAATGAATTAAAAAATTATGCTAAATATTCTTTTTATGCGTTTTAGAAGACTTTTAACTTCTCTAAACTTCAATGTATTATCGGTATATCACTACACAAAAAACAAAACATTGTACTGGAATGGAATCATGTTCCTAATTTTCAAACACTCATCTTGAGTATGACTCCACACTGTACATGACATTGCGCTACATGGCCAACACCCTTTTAACTTTCTCCATCAGAAGCTGTTCTACTACAGAGAGCATTATTACCTTCTAGTTGGCAGTTGGCTCAATAGATCAATGAGAAATTCCATAAACCGTTCACAATACAGGACAGAGGCATCATTAACACCTTCAAGTGTGATATCCAAGCCATTATCAACCTCACTGTTTGGCTGAGAAAAAACCTTGCAATCAAGAACCTGATCATGGAGAATGAAGCATTAGAAATTTTCTGCTAAAACGAGCTGAAAAGAATGGTGGACAGACAAGTCCCTTAACAGATACCTCAAGAAACTCCTCAATTAGATGTCTCAGGAAATTCACTTCTAGCATAGTTGAGGTATCAAAAGATTCCCCTTTTTTAGCTGCCTCCTTGGCTCTTTTTGCAATCTTCTTCCATTTCTTGATTAAATCAGGGTTAAGACAGAGCTCCATCTACACTCGAGAATAATTATAATAATTATAATAATAATATTAGAAATAGACATGGAATGAAGAAGATTCTACTCCATTTAGCAACATAGTAAGAGTTACCTGAAATCGACCAAAAGACAAGCAATGCCAGCACTGCAGGCCAGCTAACCTCAATACCCTTTTACTCACTATCTCGTCTTCTAAACTCTGAAACAACAAAAGTAGAAAATAATTCATAAAAAAAGGAAGGGAAACATCAATAACATTCTCAGAAAACAGAACAGGAAAATAATAGTATAGCAGCTACGGAAACACGCCAGGAAGCAATGCAGACTCTAACAGCCGCTACAGGTAAAAACATTATGCTTCTTTTTTGTGATCGGTAACGATAAAGCATATGCTTTCCCAATATTCAAGACGGGTTTTGGCTATACCATGTTGAGAAATGAACCTCAACACCGTCAAGCCGTAAGGATTGTCCAAGACCATACAAGAAGACTACAACCTATACAATTAACCGAGCAATTCTAACAATGAGAAATTCGATTATATGACTCAGAGATACGTCCAGCATTGACATAGGTTAAGAATAATTTCGTAAAACTAGGGAAGAAGAAATGTGGATGCGTCTATCTCATATGCTGGTAGAAAAGGGAGTATATGTTTGTCCATAGTTCGTAACATTTACAATCTAAAATTAGAGAAATATAGAAAAAAAATCACTTCAAAGTGAAGGGAAATGGATCAGAAAAATAGAGTAAGATCCAGCAACAACGATGTAGATGTACCTGAAAAGCATTGATCATGAAAAGTAGATAATTGATTTTCTCAGGAATTGTCAAGCTTCTACCCTGCAGTGAGGTCTGTAACTGTTAGATTAAAAAATTAATAGAAGCAGTAACTTTAGCACTAATGAACTACCAATCATTTTTTTCACAATCTATCAAAGCACAGAAATGTTCAACCATATGAAACAGCCACAATCAGAAAGTCATCTTAAATAAGAAACAGTTCACCTTAAGAAAAGAAAATACATGAGAACCACAGAATAGCATGATTTGTGATGCGTGAAAGTGTCACACGTGAATCAAATTAAGAGAAAGGAACAGCGACCTGAAGACCAGGATGATCGAAAACAATAGCTTACTAGCATTTCACTGCATCATAAACAACCTCCACCATGAAATTTTAGAACTCCATATATGCATGACAAAATAAATATACCAAACAAAACCATGCAATCTCTGTCACGTACATATGATCTTAAAATCTATCAAGATAAAAGACAGTCGTTGATGCTGACAATTATAAATTCTTCTTTATCACTACGCAAAAGATTTCACAATTGCTCAAAGATTCTGGACAAATCAAATACTAGTTACCAGTAAAGTTACATACAGCTGGAAAGTTATATGCTTGTTACATAAAACTCTACACCAGTATTAGTTGCCATTTTCTTTTCATACATAAATTATACTTGCACAACTTAAGTGGGATCAATATATTATTTTGTATGTGATAAAATTTATTTTGAAAATGAATTTTTTTATGTGATATAATGTGAAATAAGAACAAGTGTATCAGCAATACCTGTGGAAGAGCACCTAAACTAGACAATAATTCCCTTAAAAGTGCTTACCCCTGAAGTAAGCTACCTTGTTTTAAATGAGATGCCTTGTCATAGCAAAAACTAAAATAAAAGAATATTTTAATTAAAAATAATATCTTATTATATAGTAAGAATTCTTCATATTATTGAATTTAATAATTTTTTTAAATTATAGCATGTACCAATTAGTAAAGCTAATTATTGATTTTTATTCGTGATCACTGCATAATAATCTATGTATTATTATATAACATAACAATCCCTATATTATGATCAGGCATAATAATCCCCATCACCAAATGATCCCCATATGCAACAGCTATACTAACTCTACTAACTCTGGAATTCCATGGTTTGCCAACACCACATAGAACCTTACAACAAAATAATTGCTTTTTCAAGGTGAGTTGCAAGCAAGATGTGATCCCTAGGCTCGCATAAGCTGTGCTTTATCTTGATCGTTAAGCAAAGTAACCAGTTCATTTATGCATTTTTCAAGGTCACCGCACCATAATAGGTGTTGCTAAAGTGGCTATGCGCTTTTGACAAGAATCTATTGGTTTTCTCCATTGCCCTGTGTTTCTTTTCCGCACTCGCAGTTTCAAGACCACTCTCACATTAGAGATGGGAAGAACTGTGTTGAACTAGACTCCTATTTCACACATTGCAAATAATGAGGAGCTAATCTTTTCCTGCTGATCAAGCATTATTATTCACATTAGTAGCCGCAAAGGAGTTAGTGATGCTTATAAATCATGTCTATAATGCAGATTCAGTGAGAAAAGAAAGATTTTGGATAGAACAATCATTACCAAATTGCTTGGATAACTGAACCACTGAAATATGTTTGGCCCAAGACAAAAACAAACCTCTTTCAGCCGAAGAACCCTATCAAGAAATGCCGTGAACATATCCTTTCTATCATAGAAGCAGATCCATGCAGCCACATTCTCCCGAAACTACAAGTTGCAAAACAAATTTGATAACCAGTGAAAAATGACGTGCAAAGGTTAAATAAAGGAATCATAAGCATTTGCACGACCCAGAACATGCTTATTTATAACTATTGCACATGACAGAAGCTAACTTTTCTGCTAATGCAGCCACTACCACCTGACTAACTCTACCAAAACTCAACTTGTTCCTTCTTTCATCATCTTATAAGTCAAACACAACTTTCCTTCTATTTAAACATGTAGGGGAAAGAGAACAAAGACACCAACTTCCATTTTGAACATAATATAACAGAATACAAGAAGACTTCAGTATTGTATTCTCATGAGTTGGTGTTTCCTCGTGTTCTGTTTTTCTCTTCATTCCATATTGTCTTGCCTTTGGCATCGCGGGAGAGAGATTATTCTCACCAAGCATTTCCACTATTAAGCTTCGCTTGGAATTTGAAAGACTGCATTTTTATTCAAAGCTAACAATGTCTAGTAAGATACTTTTGACAATTTAATCGTTGGACTTGGGACAGGGTTACAGCTCCAATCAGAGTGGGCATGTTGGGTATTCTTATGCTGGAAATTTTTACCTGAGCATTGATGAGAAAGTGGCTGTGTAGATTTGCATGTGAAGAAACAATTATAAGAGCTCTAACTACTAGAAGCTTAGAAACGATACAAGCAGTTCAATCCCTAACTGGATGCACCTTTGCGTACTGAAAGAATATTTCCCAAATTTTTCTGTTGTTACAAATTATAAGAATGCCATTGTAACTCAACTGATTAAAAAGGCAAAAAGAAGGTGACCTTGGATGTTTCTTTTAGGAGACATTAATAGGACAGGGATGTTGAAGTGGAAACTTTCTTTCAGAGGTCATATAGCCACACAAACTTTATTAAGGATTGATTGGAAAGGCCCAAACACGAAGGAAACTACAGTGAAATCATACTACAGTCTCTTGTACATGTGTGTGACAATAGACCTCTATGAATATCAATATGGAATTCAGAGTTCAGAGAAAGGTGGCGTTCTTTACGTGTTGTGCAGCAAGGTATGCTATCAGATGGCAGACAATTTTGGTAGAAGATATATTGTATTATAAGTTGTTTTTTGCAAAAATATGGAGTACATCGCAGCTTTGCCATGGTGTACAAAGTTATTTACTAGGTGATTCTTCCCATTTGTCCAAGTCTTGGTGTACAAAGTTACCCTTTGTGGGAGGTAGCATGTACCCGTGAAACTAGTCGAGGCGCGCACAAGCTGGTCTGTCGTAAAAAAGATGTCTCGACTACGTAATCAGATATACAAAACTTTATTTCCAGAGTAAGGAGAAAACATCACTTCCCATCTCCGAGCACCCTAAGCAACCAGAAACAACAAATAACTCGAATGAGTGCAGTAGTAGTAAAATAGCATACCTTCTCATTGACCATCAGTATCATTGACATCACATGCTCGAAGGCAGAGAGTGATGATATTGGAGGTCAGCCAGTATTTGGAGAATTATCGACCTCTATGAATATCAATATGGAATTCAGAGTTCAGAGAAAGGTGGCGTTCTTTACGTGTTGTGCAGCAAGGTATGCTATCAGATGGCAGACAATTTTGGTAGAAGATATATTGTATTATAAGTTGTTTTTTGCAAAAATATGGAGTACATCGCAGCTTTGCCATGGTGTACAAAGTTATTTACTAGGTGATTCTTCCCATTTGTCCAGGTCTTGGTGTACAAAGTTACCCAGTACTTGTGTTTGTGGGAGGTAGCATGTACCCATGAAACTAGTCGAGGCACGCAGGTCCAGACAGTCGTAAAAACGATGTCTCGACTACAAAATCAGATATACAAAACTTTATTCCAGAGTAAGGAGAAAACATCACTTCCCATCTCCGAGCACCCTAAGCAACCAGAAACAACAAATAACTCGAATGAGTGAAGTAGTAGTAAAATAGCATACCTTCTCATTGACCACCAGTATCATTGACATCACATGCTCGAAGGAAGAGGCCTCTGGATCAAAATTGGGCCAAAGATAATTCTCCAAATATTGGCTGACCTCCAATATCATCACTCTCTGCAGCGGCACCGGCTTTCTCCCCCCTTTACACAAACCATAGTGAAAATTATGGATAAAAATTTATTTCAGGACCACCTAATCACAAGACATTATCACATGCCACCACACGCATTTACACATACATATATCTATTAACACACACATTATTATTTTTTTGATCAGGTAAAGGTATTTTCATTCATGGCCATAAAACCGACCGTCTACAAGGGGTATACCAAAAGGTAAAGAATCTCTACAAAAACCAACCATTCTTTTATACAACTAGGAATTTTATGGGTGCACCAAAATAAAATAAGAGACCGGAAGCTACTCTTCCTGACTAAAACTCGATTCTACCCCGTCAAAAGCTCTCATATTTCTCTCTCCAAACCACCCACGTCATCACAAGGGGAACCACATTCCATGCCTTACGTCTTCTCCTCCTCCTCCCGCTCCTCCAACAAAACATCAAATCTTTCACAGTTCTTGGATACCCAAGAAGTTCCAAACCACCGAAGCATATCCCACTATAACCTCATGGTAAAACGACAATGTAGAAGAAGATGATTCACGTCCTCGTCCGTCTCCCTGCACATGTAACACCAGTTGACATAAAGAACCTTCCGCTTCCTAAGATTTTTCGCCGTCGAGATCACCGCTCTAGCAGCTAGCCAAGAGAAAAAACACACCTCCCTAGGTACCTGTGGTATCCATATTGCATCACATGGAAACACATCCACCTCCCTAACCAAAAGTTTCTCGCAGAAATATTTAACAGAGAAAACTCCATTATTCCCAAACCCCACCACAAAGCATTTAGACTATCAACTAGATTGACTTGCCTATGTAAAAGGGCCGACGATCTTTGAAACCCAATCACCTCCCAATCGTGGAAGTCCCTTCTAAATCTCAAATCCCAAAGTTCTCCCCACCTTGTATCCCCCTAATTTGCTGGACCAAAAAGTTTTCTTGACATGATATTCTGAACAAGCTCTGAAAATCAATTTTCAGTAAGTTATCCTCACACCACTTATGACCCCGAAAACTCACTCTCCTTTCATTTCCTACCTTGAATGAGATATTTGCACTAAAATCTTCCCATCCTTTCAAAATATTCCTCCACAAACCGCACCCAAAGGGCATATTAATATCTCTAGTTCTCCACCCCCTTCCATTTCCTCATATTTATCAACTATCATACCACTCTCCAAAAAGCTTACTTTCATCCCGAATCTCCAAAGCCATTTGCCAAGTAAAGCCTTGTTAAAAATCGCCAAGTCCTTAATTCCCAGACCTCCCATTTTTTTGGGAGCTGCTACAGCTTCCATCGCACTAGGTGAACCTTTTTGCTCCATCTGTCGCATCCCGAAGAAAATTTCTTATAAACTTTTCCAATTTATCAATGATCGAAATTGGAGCATGAAACAAATACATGAAATAAGTGGAAATACTCGATAGAGTGCTCTTGATAAGCACTTCTTTCCCACCTTTGGAAAAATATCTTTTCTGCCACCCTACTAATCTCTTCTCAACCCTCTGAAGAACTGGGTTCCACACTGTAATATCCTTGTTCGAAGCATCTAGCGGTAGTCCAAGATAGGTTGTTGGGAGAGTCTCAACCCTGCAATTCAGAACCTGAGCAAGCCTCTCAATGTTATCCACCTCCTCAACTGGTATAATCTCACACTTCCTTAAGTTGATTTTAAGACTGGCACCACCTGGGACCAAGTAAGCACTGACCTAAATAATCCAGAAGATTCACATCTGCATCAGAAAAAACAAGGTATCATCCGCAAACAAGTGAGAAACTGATACTGACCCAACACCCCTAACTGTTGCATTAAAGCCTCTCAAGAAACCTCCCCTAATTGCTCTGTCCATCATCCTGCTCAAAGCTTCCATAACTAGGATGAACAACATCGGAGATAGAGGATCCCCTTGTCTCAACCCCCCTGAACTCCCAAAAAAAAACAAGGATTGCCATTCACAAGAACCAAGTATCTCACGGAGGAAATACAAAATTTGATCCAATTTCTCCACTTATTCCCAAATCCACTTTGAAGCATGATGGAATCTAGGAAACTCCAATTCACATGATCACAGGCTTTTCAAGATCAAGCTTACAAAGCACACCTAGCACACTTTGCTTCCTTCTCGAATCCACCACTTCATTCGCTACCAAAGCTGCATCCAAAATATGTCTACCCTTCACAAAAGCGTTTTGTGAAGTGGAAACAGCCTCATCCAACACCTTCTTAAGTCTAATGAAAATCACCTTAGAGATAATCTTATAGATGCTTCCAACTAAACTAATAGGTATGTAGTGTTTCATGCACGAGGCTCCCTCCCGCTTAGGGATAATGACAACAAATTAAGCATTTAAACTTTTCTCGAATTCGTCTTTCCTGAAACTCAGCAATAGTATCCATCACATCGGATTTGACTGTATTCCAATAATGTTGGAAAAAAGCAAAAAACAAATCAGGTCCCAGAGCTTTGTCACCCACACAACTCTCCACAACTTTTTTCACCTCCTCCTCGATTTCCCTCTCTGGCCATTCACACTCACCCCCTTCAATATGATTCAACCCTAAAGCCTCCAACTTAGGCCTCCAATCTACTTCATCCTCAAACAAATGCTTGTAAAAATCTACAATTGCCCCCCCCCCTCTACTTCCTCCTCCCCTATAAGCACAACCCCATTATTAGAGATGGCAATGGATCCTGGACCCGATCCGGAGGATCCAGATCCGTTTTATAGGATATGGATATTCAAAGTTTGGACCCGACGGATCCGGATAGGACCCGGATCCGTTTATGATGGATCGGATCTGGAACTGGATCTTGTCTTTGAGATCCGTATCCGGTCCAGATCCGACCCGTGAATCCGTTTTTTATTAAATTAATTATACATTTATTATTTATACATCATGGCACCGAATCCTTTGTAATCTTAATTTTATTTTATATTCAAAGGGCCGAAGGCCATTATTTTTTTAATTGAGACACGTTTTGCGTGTTATTCTTTAATCATTATATTAATCATTTATGTGATACTTATGTAGTAGCTTCGGTATTGAGAGGATTGTTTCTCACTACAGCAATAGCCAATAGGCATAACAATTGTCAATAATGTCATTTAGTCCTAATTTACGGATGCATTTCACATGATTCCGTTAAATTAAATTGACTCTTTTTCTAGAAAATTTGGACTGGTTAGAAGGTATAACTTAATAATCAGTCACTTTGATTTGGATCCAGATCCGATCCGTGGATCCGGTGGATCCGATGGATCCGATGGATCTGGATTTGGATATGATTTTATAGACTCTATGGATCTGGATCTGGATATGGATACATGTATGTAAAACGGATCTGGATCTAGTAGGATCCGGTCCAGATCCTACCCGTTGCCATCCCTACCCATTATTCTCGATCAATTCTATGAAGTTCCTTCTCCTATTAGCAACTGCTATCTTAGAAGTTGAATCCTCTGACCTAGACCAAATAAATGAGGCATCTGTCAAAGGCAAATCAATAATAAGGTGATTATCAATAAACTCCGAAAATTCCTCCATGGCCCTAGACATCACCCTACCCTCATCCTCTCCTCCGAGAATATAATAGTATTAAAATCCACACCTAACACCCAAGGAATTCCCCACCTCCCTAACCCAATCCTAATTCTTCCCAAAACAACTCCTTTGAACCCTCCCCCACCGAGCCATAAATGCCCCCAAAACCGCAATCCATCCCACTGCCAATATTTTTGAACTGCACCCCTAACATGAACTCCGACTTATTAACCTCCAAACACTCCACCTTAATTTCATTCATCAAATATACCTTAAGATAGGGAGCCTAAGACAAGGAATACGGTTCCCTTGGGAAGATTTTGAAACGGTCGAGTTGAAATCCAAGGAGGTCGTAAGAATTTCAAAACCGTTAAGCCCTTCGCGCTTGCAATCCTTAGGTTGTGCACGTCGTGATTTAACCAATGTGAGATAAGGAGTTATTATGTCCATAAAAGGTTAAGGCCTTAGGTCAAGGTTGGAAGTATAGCTAAGAAACTCTAAGTTACACCCGTTGTTTCGTGTACATTTAAGCTTATGATTAGTCAAATTGAGCTCCGATGACCCAAGCCCCATTTCGAAGGTCATTTATGACATAAATAGATGTTTAGAAGGTTAATGGATGGCTATACATCTTCGGGATCAAAATTTCAACAAAGTTTGACGAAGATCGGCCGATACACTAGAACATTTCTGCCTCACGAAAAGGGACGCATATGAGCCAAGGGAATCAAGCCCAGCAAATTACCCTGATATGTCCTTGGATATGCGGCCGCATGTGGAATATGTGGTCGCATATACCATTGCATAACAAGGGCGATGGCCGACCTCTTTGGTGTATTTAAGCGGTGGCTTACCTTTTTGACCTAAAACTCACCCCTAACACCCCAAACCCTCTCTAGACATTCTCCAAGGTTTCAATAATGGTTTCCAAGTGTACTCACCATAATTTAACATCAAAAGCTTGAGAAGACAATCATATGGCTAGTAGGGTGATCAAGGATGGATGAGAGCAAAGACAAGTTTGGATTTCAAGTTATTACTTTGGATTAAGGTATGATTCTTGTTGTTCTTAAGTTTTCCTAGCTTAAGGTAATCTCTTAGTAAGGAAATCCATGAAGAAGTTGAGATAAACTCTATAGTGATCATAATGGATGTGGTAGTTGTTTAAATTGTTGGATAGTTTTAATGAGATTCTTGGAGTAAATTTGGCTAGATTTCATGGAGTATTATTGTTGTAGTGTTGATGACATGGTGTTATTGTGGAAGAGGTGAGAATAGCTTAAGTTACCATGAAAACAAGATGGAATATAGTATGCATGCTAAGTGTTTAACGGAATGTCGCAACAACGAAATCATGAAACCATTGGTTGGATATTGACACGGATTTTCCTTATTGCTTAGATTGATGATTGTAAAGCAAGCGATGGATCATCGAAAGTGGTATTAATATCAATAAGGTATGACGATTGTTCTTATTGATTCACACGAGAAGGAAAGGTAATATGTAATAAGGAAAATATGTGTCAATATTATGGGCCACCTCAAGTCGGAGGTGTAACGACCTTACATTACTATAAGGGAGTCGGATGCATATATATATTGCCTACAGAGGCCTATGGCGCTATTACGCAGTTTATACAACTATGAGATTGATGATATTGCTCACAAAGACCTATGGCGCTATTGCGCAGTTTATACAGACACACATTGATAATGTTACCCACAGAGGCCTACTGCGGTATATATACGCGATTATAGGTTGGGCCTTTTATGAGTGCAGGTGGTTGTATTTTGATAAGTAATCATTCGTCAGAGGCCTTGTCGGCCCATATGTTGTTGAGCATGCTACATGTATCAAGATTGGTACGCTCGGGTCTTAGGGCATCGGGTGTCGGTCACATCCCCAAGGTGGGGTGTGACACTATCATCCCAAATCATAAGTATTCCCCCCGCACTTCCCTAAACTGGTATATAATCATACTTCACCCATTCCCCCCACACACACTTCTAATAATGATATCCGTCAAGTTCTCCATTTTTGTTTCTTCAATACATATCACATCCGCCCCCATTCCCTAAACCCTACTTTAATGGTATCCCTCTTATTAGGGTCATTCAAACCCCTCACATTCCATGAAATGATTTTAACTTCCATGGACAACAAAATTAATCTTCACCCCCGCCCCTCCCTAGAATTATCTACCTCCTTTTCTATAGCCCCTTTTGCTTCTATTTCAATGTCTCGAAGCAATTCTAGAACCCTATCCTCCTTCTCCTCAAAAGACACCCAAAAAAATCCCCAAATTTAAGTTGTTTCTCTCCCACCCAACTAGATGTGCCTTTTCCTCCCTCACAAAAAGCTAATGGCACAACAAACACTGAAATTTGGAACAAAAGGCACTAATAGAGATTTGCGGTTACTACAGCTCCGAGTCCACTTCCCGACCCGACCCTGCCAAACTGAAATTTGGAACAAAAGGCACCAATTGAGATTTTCCGGCGGCAGCAACATCTATTTCTGACGCCGGCGCGTCGATCAGAATTGCTCCAGCCCTAGATCTAGCCAAATAAGACTCACCCATCGGCACAGGTGGCTAAACACCCTATTCCAACCCAGAGGAGGGTTACCATGAGTTTCTATTTTTTAATTAGATATATGGTAGAAAATTAGTAGGTAGCTAAGGGTTGTCGCACTTTGTGTGGAAGAGGCAGGTGGCTAGCTCCCTTCTTCTCTTCTCCTTAGTTTAGTAGTATTTTTAGTTATCCCGTAGTTTCTTATTCTTCTATATGTACTACTACCTGTTGCTATATTTATTTTGTATCTTGCAACTTTGCTGTCCTATTCTTTACAACTATAGAAAACAACAAACCTAAACCTACTCCACAGTCACAAATGTAGATAAGATTTGTGTACATTCTACACTCCCTAGACCCCACTTGTAGAATTACATTGGGTATGTTATCGTTGTTGTTGTATGTATAACAATATAAACTCATATGCATATCCAATTATGTTATTTATCAGTCCCAAAATTTTAGTCCTTTCTTGACTAACTTTCAGACTTCAATGGAACACATGATACTTTACTTTTTAAGAATTAAACAAAAGTATTACACATTAAAATACTTTTCTTTTTTCAACTTCAAACAGGACATAATACATTACTGAGAAGCCAATAGGGCTTAAATAATGGGAAACGCAAACAAACAATACTAACCTTTAACAGTAAGCTCCGTGTCATAAATTTCTTTAACGAGGTCGGGACTAAAGGGCTTTCTCTCATCAGTTTTGGCCCAATTGGAAGCTGCGATTTTAGTCAAGCGGTCACGTTGGATCTCAGCAAGGGTTATGGAGCTAGGTATGTTCGACTCCGGCGGCTTCTCGGTCATAGAAGGCAGCATTTTCTCATGCGGCTGCGCTACTGCTTCCACCGGGTACTCCGCTACGCGGTGGCGCCGGAAATCGTAGGTTCCAGTTCCGTAAACCTTTGTCATAATTGATGTAGTTGAAGTTACGAAGAGAATAAATTAGGGTTTTTTGTTCTGCTATGAGGTTTGAGAACCGTGTAGAGGAGAGGAGGAAGAAGAGGGTTTATGGTGAAGTGAAGGGCGGTGAAGAAGAAAGTGCAGAGCTAACTTGAAATTTGTAGTTTCGACCCGAACCGGCCCTAACCCAAATTTAAATGGATCTAACTCGAAACAATTCAAAGGCCCAAAAGAATTTTTTTGATATACAAGTTACGCTTCCTCAACACTACTGCCAGTAAATTGCGAAATGTGTTTGAATGACCAGTGTTTGAAAACAGACCAAAAGGTCGTACCGATCCTACCTCAGAAGAGAAGAGAGCAAATTGCTCTCAGTTCGAACTCAAGCTGAAGGCGTCCCCGCCAGCTAGATTTTAAGTTTTCATCATTTGCCATCGAGCTATGTCGGGGCGAAATTCATTGGGTGTTGGGTAGGTTGTGGTACGAAATCTAAATAACAGACAAATACATACACTTTCCTCATTTAACTCTTCAAATATTATACTATTACCTTTAATGCAAAAATAGGAAAAAAAGAATGAGGTTGAAAATAGTTGCAGACAAAATCTGCTCTTATCTAAGCTAAAGCAAAACCAGCAGGTTGCATTCCTATGGCCAATTCCACACTAGAGTAGTAAAATCTTTTGAAAACATGGCCTTAATTCCCAATTCCCAAGTTTTCTCTTCTTTTCCAGCCATAAATTCTTCAACGGTATTTCCCAAGACTCTCAAAATCTCAGCTTCTTCTTCTTCCACACCCAATAACTCAGAAGATAATAAGCATTTGGAACAACAGATTGTTGAGACTGACCCTGTGAAGCTCGCATTTGCAAAAGCTAAGGCCTACAAGAAAGAAATTAAATTAGCTGATCCTTGTCCGAAAATTGTCCAAAATGGTGTGTCTGAGTCGAAAGCTAATGACAAAATTGCATTGGACAGTAACACTCTACAAGAAAGTGAGACAAATATCATTCTTTCTGTTTACATGTTTCCTCTAATTCCCTTTACTCTTTTCAACAGTTAAACTCTGGCCAACCATGGAGGTTGCCAGTGCTGTTGGGGAAGCCTCTCATCGAGAAGAAAAAAGAAAATAGGACAATAGCTGACTAAACCTCTGAGCTCTTTTTCTGTAAAGATCCTTTTCTTAAAGGGACATTTCCGCACTCATTTCAGATCATAGAGGTCGGGCTTCAGTCGAACAACCTTCTCCCTCCCTTCCACCGATGAAACTACTCTTGCAAAGTCATTCGTATAACCTTCCTTCCAGTCGCATAGATTATATGAAATTATTTTTGAATGTTTTACTACGAAATATACCCTCTAGTTACCATATTCAAATGATGAAATTATCTGCATCATTTTATTCTAGAAATAGAAAACCATCGGATGTAGAAAATATATATTTTTTCTTCTTTTTTTTGTTGAGCTTAATGCAATATGGATGTGCTTAGCGTTTTATACTGCGTAATTTTCTGTTAACTGTAGTCTGTAGATGGATGGTAAGGATAACCGCAACGCTAAATGCATGGGTGTTACAGTAAAGATTTACCTTTGCATAACTAATGCAGCATTTGGTTAGTGGTTTTAAATTATTAGAATAAGAAATTGTGTATTAGTAATATGGGACTCAAGTATCTAAATACAAATATTTCCTTAAAGTAGGTAGTCTCTACATATCATTCCCGGTAGAGTTGAGGGTCAAAACCACACCTCAAGTATCAGTTGTTCATTTTTCCTACTTCTATCAGGTAGGAAAAGTGAAAAATTGATAGATGAGGTGCGTTTTGCAAACTAGGATAGTTTAGGTAGGAAACTCAAAAACAAATGATACTTGAGGTGTGTTTATGATCCTCATATCTTCACTATATCATTATTCCTTACCGGATAATAATCCTTTCATTATTATTCACCGCATAAAAAAATTCCTACATTATAGTCTCAACACAACTAGTATGTGAACCAAATGAGCTTAGTTTTTGGATTGTTATGCAAAGGAGAAGGGCTTTGCCATCCTTCATTTGGTGTTGCAATGCTATCCTGCAGCATTCTTGAAGATGAAACTAGACACTAATGAAATTTTGCAATCTGAAACAATGAGTTGTATTAAGGCTGTGAATTTTTTATAGAGATGGTTCTACTTCGTCAGTTTTTGTTCTAATATTGGGAACTGCTTTCTTCCGTGTAGTACTAATCGATAGGACTTCTTTGGTAAGTGATACAAGATCTCGTGCATTGGAACCCATTGTTATGGACCCAAATCTGGTGAACTTGGTGAAATTAAATGGTTGAATAATTGATAAATGAGATTATTCAGGAATACATATTGAGTAGATCCATAATCAAATTCGAAATTGTTCGAATTGTGTAATCATCAATCACTGACTTGTGTAGGGTCTAATAAAGATAACGGGGAAAATGGCTTCATCAAAAAGGAGAATGGGAAAAGTGACAGAAGTGCTTTACCCAAAGAGAGTGTTAGTAAGAAGGAAAAGTTGACGATCTCAAGTATTGATTTTGTGGGGCTTGGTTTTTCTGATAATAAGAAGAGCAGGGGACTTCCAGCTGGATTGGTTCCAATAGTAGACCCATTCTCTGGAGGAGACTTGCCTGATGTAGAGATACTTGTTGGGGACACAAGTAAGTTTGTAGATACCGAGACATCAAAGTCAAACCGCATGCAAGAAGATGACACGAATACCTATAAGCCAAAGGCTTCCACGTGGGGAGTTTTCCCTAGACCGAACGACATCTCTAAAACTGTAGGTTGCCTATTATGACTTATGCTCTAGCTTTTTGTTATGCATTGTCTTCTTATTCAGTATGCTTCATGTTATAGTTATCTACTGTGATGTCATGGAAATAACAGCTTTTACTGCTTTTCGTAGGATATGTTTATTTGAATGTTTTCTAGTGCAATTAGAAGTTTATGCTTTCTATAATATGCTTGCCTTCAATGTTTTATGGAGTGGCAGTAGGTTAGTTTCAGTGCTAACTCCCAATTCCAGAAAATTTAACCAAGATTCTTCCTAAAGCAGAAAGTTATAGCAGCAAAATATGCAAGTGCAAAAGAAAAGATAAAACATAGAAAGCTAAGAAAACTGGATAATGACATCATATTTCAATCCTCTCTTGAATAAATTAACAGGTTCATTGTTTGGAAACTCAAATTCCATCAGGCTCTTTCATTTTGTAAACAATCTGTTTGTCCATGGTATTTAAAAATTATGTGTAGCATTTAAACTCGGGGATTGTAGTGTTGCAATGTTTGGGGCTATGATGTCTAGTACAATTGACCATTACAAGCATTATCAATGATGGCTGGATCACTGTTGATAACTCAGGTGCAGCAGTGGAGAAAGTAATGAAGGTAAACATCAGGTTAGGAAATAGGAATCATTTAGAAGAGAAGGGGTGAAAGTCGAAAAAGATGTAGTATCATATAGAGAATATCATAAGTACGTTAAGTGACCTTCAGACTGTAACAAGAAATGCATTTCTGTTAAAAACAGACATGCAAAATGATAGTTTACTCGTCTGATTAATATTGGAGATAAGTAATTTACTCATCTGATTAATATTGGAGATAAGTGGATTTAAAGTTAATAAAAAGAGGTTTATATAGTCAGTTGCTTTCTGTTTTATGAAGATATAACACACAGATATTGTAGATTGCTGATGACGAGTTCATGAAAGGTTTCAGGAAATTGCAACTCAACTTAATCCATGCGTGAAACCTTATTCTTTTTGCAGTTGAGAATGACAATGTGTAGTATTCACAAAGGATATCTTTTTAGAAAGTAAAGGCTGCTACAGAGTATTGATATCTGTGGGGACTAACTGTATTGTGCTATACTTGATATAGAATAGCCTGATTGACAACTTCCAATTTTCGGAGTACTGACAATGTTTTGATGGAGAGTTTAACTTTCATAAAAATATCCTTGAATGTGAACTTTCTGGGGGGTTTGGGGGGAGGTTCGATTGGGAGGACGGTTCTCTTTATGAGTAAGGAGGAGCAGGAGAAAACTTACTCATGACTGATTACTGCTAAATAAAACACTGTTTAATGGTTTCTTGGGTATTGGTACCTTATTAGTTTGGTAAGTTTTTGATAATTAGCATAAATCACCCTGACAGACCATCAATCTGCAAAGGGTTGCATTTCATCTCCTTCTCAGCCTTTCGGCCCTGGCGCTTCAGCTTTATGACATATGGTTCATTCATGATCTGTTAGTATAACCTTTTTTTTCTATGACTGGTCGCCTCAAATCTTTTGATGGGGCATTTGCCAACTTTGCTTCAAATCTTTCAATTTGGCATTCTACCAATTTCGCTTTGAATCTTCGTACCCTTTTTTAGTGGACTGCTCTATGGGTGACACTTGTGGAACTGTCACTAGGAACTAATTTCATGCACAACTTTCAGCTCATTTGCGAACATTTGTCTGTCCCTTTGATGCTATATAGGATACAAAATGAAATTACTTCTTGTTATTATGTTTGGCTATGCCTCTGTTTATCAAACTTTAGTTTCTTTGAATACCATGGTCTCTTAAATTAATGAATGTAGTTATTTAAGCAAAAAACTTTGAATAAACTTAATGCTTGTTTGGAACTTAGTTTGGCGGTGGAAGAACTATACGTCCAGGAGAGGTACTTGAGTCAGCAGAAGAGAAAGCAGCTAAACAAGCACGTACGAGAGAGCTGCTTGCTGCCTACAAGAGCAGAGTAGGCCTAACTATTGATCCAAACCTGAAACTTGAATGTGAGGAGGTATGCTTTAACTGCTACGTATTATTTTTCTTTATACTATGTCTCTGAATGCATCAAATTTCTTTCATTAAGGAAATGCATTTAATTTGCTTATTATATTGATCTTAAGAGACGATACAGAAATCTCATCATTTCTTTATAACTATTCACTGTTCAGCATATCTAAAGTTGTTGTACACCATTCCCAATTCTATGAATTGACATGTTGTTGGTGTATTTATTTGGTAACACCAGATTTTTTTCTTCATATAGTGGATTAGATGTTCCTTCCAATAGTTTCTACTTTGAATACACATAAAGCAGAGTCTCATTTTGGAATGAAAAGGGATATCTTGTCACATACTTAAATGAATGAGGATGTATTAAGAGTTTTCGGAGGGTTGGAAGTGATGTGCTCCTTATAATCTCAAAACAAATCCATTTAGATGGACTGTAATTAAAGGTTTTAAGACTTAGAAATTATATCATGGCTATGTCCCTTGGTTAGTGGGATTCACATTACCATTGGACTTGAAGTTATAGAGCCTCAGGGATATTGGCCTTCAGATGGCATTAAAACTTAAGCAACCTTCCGAGCAGTGCAAATTTTTCCTTGATTGGATCATCTTGTGGATCTCCACTTTCTAGTGGTTAATTAGATATATTTGCACACTCACGCCACTGTAGATTATATTGAAGTTGGAAATAAACCAGAAATACATAAGCTAAATGCTAGATGTAGCCAATTGTTACATTAATCCCTATGAAGTATGCTTCACCTCTGAAAATTCTACAAGTGACATCTGTAATCCCACGTTGGGGGTGGTCTTGAATGAACTTTTAGCATTAAGGATGCCAACATTGCGTGTTCATTCAGTGCTACTCTGACATGCACCGCATGTGCATATAAGATTGATTTTACAGAAGATGCATAACATTACCGGTAAAACTATGGTTAGAATTTAGAAAGCTTCACAAGGTTTGGCAATGGTACATGTGAAGAAAATGTAGTTATATTGGTCTGAATTAGTTATTCTCCAGAACCACAAAGTCCAAAAAGTCCTCTATGGGCAACAGGTCTTGCATTCTCATTCGTGTTTATAATGCATTTAAGAGGCTAGATGTGGTTTGTTTTCCTGAATTCACAAGTTGTAAAATAAACTACGACTTATCAACATGGTTGAAATTGATTGTAGCACACCTTTTTAAAAATACATAGCCTGTCAAATATTCCATCCTTATAAGCAAGGTAAACTGAAAATTTAACTACTCAGATACTTATGTTAATGGTTGATTTAGATAAGATAATTGACATATATTGAAGGAATCCTTAGAAAGGGAAGAGTGTTTCTAGTATCATGCCATTCTTAATGCATATTTATATTCTTTCTTGTTCGAGAATCATGAGATATGACTTCTTAATTTTAGTGCTATCATGCTTAGGCACTGAAGGATGGCGACTCTTTCATGGACCTTGGTAAGCTCAAGGAAGCACTACCATTTTATGAGAAAGTTATGAATAAATTACCGTTTCAGGTGATTTCTTGTACTAGTTGGATATTCTTCAACACTTAAAAGCTTGTAATATGAATGCATGTATCTTTGTTTTGTTCCCTTCCACATCTTAGACCAGAAAAGGGAAAGGATTGTTTAGATCATAGATGCATTTATTCCAACTTCATTGTATGTTATTGAGTAAAGGTGCCAACTCTCTCAGCACTCTCTTGCAAATTATCCACATCCGCCCACAAAAAGAAGGAAAAAACCCAATTTCCTGCTCAAATATCTTTGGGGATAAGGATTGCATATGTGGAAATTATTATGATGAAAGAGGCCTTAAACAAATGGGAAAAGGGTCATATTTTCCATCCAACTTTCGGAAAAGGGTCATATTTTCCATCCAACTTTCGGAAAAGGGTCATATTTGCCCTCCGTTAAAGTATGGGGTCAAATATGCCCTTTCCGTTAGCAAATTTATTATATTTGCCCTTTCTTGACGGAAAATCCCATGTGGATGCCACATGTGACCCACGTGGAAGGTGGGACCCACCTTCGTCTTCAACAGCCATCGCCGCCGCCCCCTCCACTGCCGGAGCTTCGACCACCAGGCTCCGGCGAACCCCTCTCCACAGCCACCACCACACCACTTCCTCACCGCCTTCTCCTTCTACTCCCTCCGTTCCACCCCCCCCCCCTGCTCCGGTGAACTGGAGCAGTCACAAACACATACAGACAGACACCTCTGTATATTTAATCCCATGGAATTGAAACCATCGGAACTTTCTACATTTACACCAAAACACATACAGACACTCCTCGAAGTTTCTCGAACAAATTAAATCCCACCGGACTTTTCTTCTCCCCTTTATATCAGTTCTCCACCAACAGATTCAAATCTCACTGTTCGAGCTCCGGTTCACCGGTTCACTGTCTCAAATATATTTTTTTGTTTCTATTGTTACTAGATCCTGACGCAATGTGTTTAGATCTGTTAATTAAGTCTAATTGTCTACCTACACTTCATATTTAATGCGTCCTCATTAGAAATTTCAAGAATTGAATGTAATGTATTGTAGTGAAATCTGTTATAAGCTGCTGGCAGAATGGGAGCTTATAATTGATGAATTTGTAAATCATTTTTCAGTTTTTCAATTGGTGCAAGACAGGTAGTGGATAACAACTTGGGACTGAATAGTCTTACAGTGACTGCTCCGGTTCACCGGAGCTGGAGCTCCTCGCCGGAGCGGGGTGGGGGGACGGAGGGAGGAGAAGGAGAAGGCGGTGAGGCAGTGGTGTGGTGGTGGCTGTGGAGAGGGGGTTCGCCGGATCCTGGTGGTCGAAGCTCCGACAGTGGAGGGGGCGGCGGCGATGGCTGTTGAAGACGGAGGTGGGTCCCACCCTCCACGTGGATCCCATGTGACATCCACGTGGGTCACATGTGGCATTCACATGGGATTTTCCGTCAAGAAAGGGCAAATATAACAACTTTGCTAACGGAAAGGGCATATTTTACCCCATACTTTAACGGAGGGCAAAATGACCCTTTTCCGAAAGTTGGTTGGCAAATATGACCCTTTCCCTAAACAAATTGATGTGCTTGCACATAATTACCAAAGACTAATGTAATAACTTACACTTTTTTTGCTTCTCTTTTGAATGATGTGAAAACTTGAGATTTGTTCTCTTACTGAATGAATGCCCTGTTTCACGGGACACTAGATTACATTGGTCTTACTTTTATACTTCTTAACTTTGTGTTATCATGTTCTTAACAGAAGTGAAAAGTAATATAACGCAAACCCGAAGGCAATTGGCACTTCTTCTCCCGTACATTTGACATTGAAATCTATGACCTAATTTTTTGTGCAGACTGCACTTCATGGATTAGCTGCACTGCAGTGGTCTATTTGTCAAGACTCGCTTCGTAGGTATGTCATCTGTAATTCTCTAATGTTCCTAGGGTTAAAGTAAGTTCTTATGAAATGCCTGCCCTTTGTACTAATAAGAGTAGTTGAAGCATTTATGCTTTATAAGAATTCCATCCCACCCAAGAGAATTAAAAAGGAAAAGAGAAAGAGTTTCACTGAGCATCTTGCTAAACTAATTGATAAAAAGGAGGCCAGCGTAGGATATTGGATTCCTACAAACCTGTGAATTCAAGTTATAAATTCACCATTTTTCTATATATATTTCATTTATTTACAAATTTCTTTTATTTTTATGTAATTTTACTTATTTAAAAATATTATTGTAATTATATTATTTTATGAAATACTAAAAATTAAATATCCATGGGGCTTACGCCTCGCCGAGGCATATGTAAAACGTCTCGTCTTACGCCTCGCCTTTTAAAACACTGCTCTTGTTACCTTGATATGTTTGGTCCCACAAAGAAGAAGCTCACTAATACTTTCACTTAAGAAAACAAGGTCAATTGAGCATATGGTTTCATAAATTATAAGCGGCGAGTATCTATCTCTATACATCAATTAACCAATTTTCTAATATATCAATCCTTGGTGCATTATTTATCAAAGAAAAAAAGGTCCCTATTACATCCTTCATATTTGTATTTAGTTGAATTACTGGTTAGACTTACTGGTTAGTCAATTATTATCGGACTTGGAAATGCATGAAACTTGGTTTTAAATAGAACTATTTTTCGCTTACCAGCTGTTCGGATCTTATGGCTGGAAGGCCACTCTCTCTCACCCCCTCCTTTTTTCTTATTTGTTCGATTCATATGGTGAATTTGTTTTTTCGTTTTTACTTCTCATCTAATTGAACATTATTTTGGTAGCAAATAAATACGTTTGCATGGTTTTGTGTTCTAATGTTTAACCATTCCAAAGTGTCTACAGTACTTTGTTTTTTCTTTTGGGGTGATATTTTTCGAAAGTTTTGACTGAGAATTATAAGTCATAGATTTGGGAATCACTGAATCCAACAAACTGTTTCCTAATATGTAAACTTCTCAACGGATTCTCTATCATCTCTTTTTTTTCCGTTTCATTTAATTGATACCTTCCAACCACATGTTAAGTTGTTCCCCAATAACTAAACCGAAACCATATTGAGATGCTCTCAACTGTCTTCTATTACTAATGTGGTGAAGGTTGTCTTAGAAGATTTAACTATGAACTTGCACTTGCATGGACCTTATGCCTGCTTCTGAAATTGACCATTCAGATCCATACCACAATTGACAGGTCCAATGAAGCTCGTTCAATGTACGAGAAGCTTCAGTCTCACCCTAATCCTGGAGTTAGCAAGAGAGCAAGACAATTTATGTTCAGCTTTCAGGTAATCATTAGCTATTCAGGGACCTCAAGTTGTGCATCAAACTAGAGTGTAAAGACATGTAGGTTGAAGTTTACAATACACTTGATTTCGACACGGACAACCATTATAAGTTTAGGTATCTTTTAGGGCTTTGATTCTCTGTTGCTCTTGGATAGTGCACTTGCTCAAATGGCAGTGTTGGCTTTTGAAATCGCAGAGGTAGGAATTTATACAAGGGGATCCAAAAAAGTGTTAGATAAAGTTTGGATTTGAACCTGTGACCTAAAGTAACTTCTGAACCGCCTTTACCACTATACGAGATTCTTCCTATGTCTAGGGGATTCAACCATTTACATATAAAATATCGTTTTTGCCCCTACCTGTGTTGTAGAATTTTGCAACGTAGGGAATTCCCCCCACACACACACATTTCTAGATGAAGCTCTCAGTAGTTTTGGTAGGATCTTCTATTAGCTGCAATTTCATATATTTGAAGTTAATTCTTTAGTTAGGAGTTATAGGAAGATATTGCTACTGAGTACTCAAATTGTTTGTCTTGGTTGATGGCAGGCCATGGAAATGATGAAGGTAACTGGCTCAACCTTCTCTTCAATGAATACTGACTATCAAAATTATTTCAACGCCTTTATTAGGGATAAAGTGAACTATTCCCTAAAAGAGGATGCAACTGAAGAAGGTGCAATCCGACAAGCAATCCCTTACATTATATTTCTTCTTTTCCCCATTTTTATTGTGCTATTAATTGCTGTAAGAAAGGGTGTGTAAGTTTTGTAGTAGTAGTATTTAACATCTTGAAACTCAAGACAACAAATAAGTTGGAACTGAAATGGATGTTTCTCCCTAGTATATATGGTAATAAAGTCGTGGGTTTCTCTGGAGATTTGAGTTTGCCAAAATCTTCACCATACGCATGATTAATTATGATACTCCAATAGTTACCAATTTTTTTTTTTATGATACTCCAATATGTGAAGCTTTAATTCAAATACATATGCATAAACCACAACTTATGCAAATTAACGCAGTGAAAATCAGTATTAGCTCTTATCAAGTTTGAAGTATCGTAGACATGAAATAACAAAACAATTCATACACAATTTCCCCCCTAGTATGTGTCCAAGTGGTGGATCCAGTAGGCGTAAACTTAGTGACTAGTGTTCAAATCTCATCAGAAATAATTTCTCCCCACATGCCTAAATCTCGGAGAGCAGGTAACACTACGCACAAGCTGATCTCGATATCACTGAGATGAAAAAATCTTAAACTGATCCCAATAGCATCGTTATAAAGAAACCCTGATAGGTAAGTTTCGCATAAGATGAAAGTATATGCTTGAATAGCTAAAGAGTGTTGGAACTCTACTATTTGTTAGTGTTAACCATCACATCGATCAAGGGTGAAATCTAATTTATATGCTATTGTGAAACTTCTCTAATATGAGCAAAGAATAGTTATTTTATGAATAATTATATGATGAAAAACTTTCCAAGAAAAATCAATTACGATTATATGTGCCACATTTTACTTGAGCCTTATCTAATAAAATATGTGTCACTTGAGTTAAAATTCTATTGATGAAATGTAATAAAATAACGTAAATTGATCCCAACATCACCTGTCTTAAAAGCACAAGATAAAAGACTAACACTGTCTTTCGTGGAACAAAGGCAAGGATAAAGAAGAAGAGTAACTCAAAAAATCCTGGCAATGGTACATGTATACATTTGACAAGACATGACAGCACCCATGCACTTCTAGTTAGAGATGGCAATCGATCCTGGACCCGATTCGGATTTAGTGGATTCAGATCCATTTTATAGGATATGGATCTTTAAAATTTAGATCTGACGAATCCGGATCGGACCTGGATCCGTTTATGACGGATCCGATATGGATATGAATCTTATCTTTGAGATTCGTATTCAGTCCAAATCCGATCCGTAGATCCGCTTTTTATTAAATACATTATACATTTATACATCCATAAGACCTGATGATTATATTAATTTAGATTAGATTAGATTACCTTATGTTTGTATAGCAACATGTTAAATGTATAGTTTCTCTATTATAGTAATTTCAGTATGTTTGTATGATTATATTAACTCAATTTTCTTTTTTAACCCGAGCGCTGACCGACTTAAAACATCCAAAAAAAAAAAACTAATGGGTCTTCCCCAATTGCAGCAGATTACAATTTTGTCTTCTTTATTTCTATTTTTAATTTTATACATATGCATACTTGCTTATGTGTTTGTTATACTTTTTCAGATGTG
This sequence comes from Przewalskia tangutica, assembly GCA_029844215.1. NCBI lineage: Eukaryota > Viridiplantae > Streptophyta > Magnoliopsida > Solanales > Solanaceae > Przewalskia > Przewalskia tangutica. The sequence continues at coordinate 35,433,200 of CM056731.1, read as the reverse complement.
TTACATGGGACGTCTGAGAGTGCTAAAATCTTCATTTCTTAATCAAATTTATTCAAGTCGTTTGCTTAATAGTTGTAGTCTTTTTTCTTCAAATTGTTTAGTACTAATTTGTTGAACTTCAAGATCCCATATATAAAGTACTGTTATTTGTTTTCATAATTTGACATTTGTTTGAGTCTCAAATTCCCAAATTTTGACATTACTGAGCTACAAGATATAGAGACAACCTTATATGTGATGAACTCTATAAGAAGTTAGGTCCTTGTAATTTTGTTTTTCTATGATGTGGATCCAGATCCGATCTGTGGATCCGATGGATCTGATTTTTATGGATTCGATGGATCCGGATCTGGATACATGTATGAAAAATAACTTTGGATCTGGATCTAGTAGGATCCGGTACAGATCCTATCTGTTGTCATCCCTACTTCTAGTAGGAAATGACTTCCATTTACATCCACAATTTCCATGCGTGGGTGGTACGCAGAAAGTTAGAGACCAAAAAAGAAGTGACCACTTACATTATTGAGTTAATTAGTCCTCGTTCTGTCCCATTATAAGTGTCACCTTAGCCAAAAACACGCATTATTAAGAAATCAATAGTGCAATATGAAATTTACCAAATTACCCCTATATAATAAAAATAAATTACTTTTTCTTTTTTATTAGAACATACACAAGTAGTAAACTTTTTGACATTGAGAATTCAACAATACCAAGTTACTATGTGGCTTTTTCAATCATCATTTATATATTACTTTAACTTATCAGTTTTTGTCTAGAATTAGAGGAAACTAGTCAATTTATGTCATGATTTTCTACGATGACACTTATTATGAGATACATTTTTTGGCTAAGATAACACGTATTATGGGACGGAGGGAGTAACATCATCCATTATTTAAACTAAATCAAATTATGGGACGGAGGGAGTAACATCATCCATTATTTAAACTAAATCAAACAGTTTATTGCTCGCTAAAAAGGGCAGCTCGATACATTAAGTTTTCGTTATATACGGAAGATACAAATTAGAAGCAGTTGTCATTTGAAAGTAAAGGCTCTTCTCCTGTTTTACGAATCCCTTTTTGTTAGGCATTAAACCCCACCCCACGGAGCTGAGGGGCGAAGCTGCTCGAGCGAATGCGAGAGGCGAGTCTTTATTATTGATTTGGGCCCTTTTTTTTTGTCGGACTACAAGGATCAATTGTATGACGACTTACTTGCATTTCTGTTAAAGTAAAATATACAGGCAGTCATTTTCTATCAACACAACTTTTTTTCTTCCTTCAAGAGAAAGCAAAGAAAAAAATGAGGAGCGTCTGGAAAAATCTGCTGTACAAAGACGCTCCTCCAATAATAGGCCAACTTTTTAGCCGACCATTAGCCCAAACCAAACGTGTGGCCATCTCCACTTAACTTTATCCTCCACCGTCCTAATATTTTCAGAAAGTTACTCTCCATATTTTAGCTTTTCAATTAGAAATATGATTCTTTTTTATACGGTTAGCTACTTGAAAACAAACTTGGGTGTATTAAAGATCATCATCAACTAAACTATAAGTGTGCTCCCTTAATTTATGCCATTATGGTTTGTCCAACAAAGTTGATATTTAACTAAAATTATTACTCCAATCATTTTCAAATAATAGATAACTTTTTTTTGTATAACTTATAGTAGTAATTTTAAAGCTTTTAATATATCGTGACCGATAGAACTAACAATTCTCATCGTTGCATTAGTGGCATGAGTAATCTCAACTGGAGCACTGTAGTGAGATATCAGTTCTCCTAATCGACTACTTATTATGATAATGAATATTCTACTTAAAGTCTTACCGTCTATAGACCTTACTTCACTAATCTTTTATTCATAAATTAGACAATACACATGTGCAAACAAGAAATACCAAGTTATTTAATTGCCATCCCTTGATATATTAAGTGAAGGATATTTCAGTCATTTCATAATATACATAACACTGAAATCTGTAATGACTCCTCACTTGAGCCTAACAATTTTTTTAATATCTTCAAGGGGTGTTTGGTTATTGGGATTAGGTTGTTATCCTAGTATAAAATTTAAAATTAAATTTGTCTAGTATTTCATTATGGAAGATTATCTATCCAGAAGTTGAAATTATAATTCAATAATCATAATTAGCATTCCGCCCCTTTCCCAGACCCGTGCATAGTTGAAGTTTAGTGCATCGGACTGTCCTTTAATCATAATTAGCATAACCTTATTTTGAACCAAACCAGCCCTCCGATATTAAAACAAGACAGTGACATATGTTTTGAGTTCCCTTTCTTTGTCAAATATATCACAATAATGCAAACCAGAATGAATATAAATTATAAAAAGAATCCAAAAAGGGCCATAGGTCCCATTAGTGCATATCAGCATCTAATTATTATCTTAATCTTATTAAAAAATTCCCACATGACAAATCATCAAACACCAAAAAGCAAGAAGACCCCAACACACACACACACACAAAAGAAAACAAGACAAGAAAATAAAAAGAAGACTGCTGCAAACCATCAAAGGAAATATACCTTTGGAATCTCTGGTAATTGAGATTTCAAAAACTGCCTTTCTTCATGAACTCAAAGTCTCTATCTCAAGAAGAAGGAACACCCAAGAAAATCCTTGGGGTTTTCCTGTGAAAAGAATATATCTTTCTTTTTTTTTCAAAACCAATTAAGATGGTGCAAAGAAAGGTTCCAAACAAGCTTAGTATCAAAGCTGATCATATTAAAGCCAACAAGCAAATGATGAACCACAAACTATCTTTGCCAACATCACAAAACCATGCTGAAGTCAAGAAAAAGATGATGAAGAAATCAGGCAAAACAAAGCTCTCAGAATATGAAATCTGTCATTCACCCAAATTCAGAAAATATGTACCTCAGCCAGAAAAGCCACCACCAACTACTAATTCTTCAACACCAAAGAAACAACAGCAGCAGTCAACATCCACTCCAAATTATATGAAGTCCACCAGCAGTTCTGTTGCAAGGAAAGATCAGTCTCAGGTTAGTTCAAGGAGCCCTCAAACTTACTCTCAAAGTTCTAGCAGAAAGAATTCAAATAGTAACTCAAAGTTAGGCTCAGCTAGTTCAGTTAATAAACCAACAAGAAGTTTATTAGCTAGAACTCTTAGTTTTAAACCAGTAAGAGTTTCAACCAAGAAATCATGTTCCCCTATTGTTCTGTGTGAAAACTTCAACGCAGAGAGGGCAACATGTTCATCAACTTTGAAAGAAGCAAAGTTTCCTTCATACCTTGAACTTAGTCCTGGAGGAACAGAATCAGATGGAACTTCTGTCTTCAAGGTTTGCCCCTACACATATTGCTCTCTTAATGGTCATCATCACCCTCCTTTGCCTCCATTAAAGTGTTTCTTGTCAGCAAGAAGGCGTACGTTAAAGACTCAGAGGAACTTCAAGTTAGGATGCCTCTCTCCCCGACGAGCTAATCCCCGTGGATTAGGCTTGAATAGTAATGTACCAAAACAAATAGAGAATACTACAGAGAAGGTAGCTCCTCTGACAAATGAAGATGACGAAGAGTTTTTTGTCGAAATTTATAGCAAAGAAAAGGAAGAGATGGCTGATACCATTGGCAGAAAAACCGATGATACCAAGGACAATCTTGATCAGAGAGAAGCCGTTTCAGCAGAAATCAACATCTGTCCTGCAGAGAATCCGAATGAAGGTGCTAGTGAAGAAATCTATGTGCCACCCATGGTTCAAGAAGAAGTGGATTTAAAATCCTTGAGTATGCATACGGAAGTAGAGATAGAAGACACAACAGAAAAGCAAGAATTTGAAGGTTCAGATATGGATTGGGATGTAGAGAAGTACTATGCATATAGCGAAGACGAAATAGGTTCAATCTCAAATGACATACTTGTTGATGATGCAGTTGTCAATGAGGAGTTCACGGAAAAATCATCTAATCTTGAACTTCTATTTGACAATACTCTGGAAGAGTCCTTTGATAAAGAAAGTTTCATCTCTGGAACAAGTTATGGTTATGATGACTCCGAATCTACCTGTTCGCATACAAAATTTGACATTGATGAGTTGGTTGAAGCGTCTGAGGGCGCTTCATTTGACTCTCTAGATGTCACTTTCATTCTGGATGGCGAAATAACTGAGAACCCAGAAGATAGTGAGACAGAAACAATGGATTATCAGGCTGCTGTTAAGGCAGAAGAAACCTTCTGTCTAGATGATGAAATTTCAGCTTCTCACGAGGAATGCGTAACTCTTCAAGATGATGATGCAATTGCACTTATAGGGTATCAAGAGTTCAATGAAGTGCAAGATGATACATGCAAGGACAATGAAAGAAGTTCTGATGACAACGTTGTTGTCATGATGGGAGACATGGAAACGGAAACGGAAAAAGATTGCTGTGAACAAGGAAATGAAAGTGGCCATAACAACAATGATAAACAGTTGCTAGTAGAAGCAGATCTCAAGCACGAGACTAATGAAGACCATACAAGCCATCAAGCTGAAGATGGAACTGGAAACACCTCTGGTGTCGAAGCGGATCCAACAGCTGAGGCATGTGCAGAAAAGCTGAACCAAATCAAAGATAAGAAGACACATGCAAAATATGATTCGAGTGAAGAACTGTCTGAGAACTACAGAAACCTGAGAGGTATAGCCAGGCGCAATGACACTAAGGAGGCAGAGGAATCAAGGGGATTCAATCCACGACCACCAAATTTCCTGCCCGTGGAGGCAGATGTAGATGCAGAAAAAATTGATCTAAAGCATCAGATGATGGATGACAAGAAAAATGCAGAGGACTGGATGCTTGATTTTGCACTCCGACTAGCAGTGGACAAACTTGCACCAGCTCGCAAGAGAAAAGTTGCATTGCTTGTCGAAGCCTTTGAAACAGTCTTGCCAACATCTAAAAGGGAACCTCACCTCAGGCGCAGCGCAGCAGGATTTGCACATCCTAGACCAATTCAGGCATGCAACTGATGCCAGTTCAAGGTCGGTATAAAACTCGTACCATTTAATACAATTCTGTCCTTGTATGTCATATCAAATGTTGAAATAAATAGAGTTGCTTCCTTTGTGGCACAGGCGGACATCAGCAGGGAGCAAGCAAGAAAATCCCGGAACAACTGGCTTGTTGCTCACAAGTCACAAACCTCAAATATGTGCAAAGATTTCAGCTTAATGGCATTGAAGGAATTGATTGGGATTAGATGATGGAAAACACTATCATGTATTCTCAAGTAATTTAAAACTGTTTTTGTGCTTGTTTCTTGAGGATGATGCCTACCCAGACATTAGTATTGTTGTGAAAGGTTTTATGTACTTCAATCTATGGCTTTATCAACAGTTGGCTAATATTTCTTATATGTATCCTGAAATGTTATGATACGATGATCTTCAGCTACTAGTATTTGAAATATGCTAATAAAATGCCTTTGACATGCATGTTACCAGTAATCACTAATGGGCAAATCAAATAAATGTATCGAATATTGGTTAGAAGATATTGTAGTGTTCATCAAAGAGTTAACGGCAAAAGTAAGGTAAGCAACAAAACAATCACAAACGTGCGCAAGGAACAATTCAAACACTACGAGCCCTGCATTAATACTGCTTCATAAATGTTGAGGAAACAACTGCATCTCAACCAAAGTTATTAATATCATAAACTTTTAGCCCCCTCTCCTAAAGATTACCTAATTTCAGATACTACTCTCTCATGTTTTCAACTGATCATTCTTTATCCAGCCATATCTCTATCTTTTTAATATGGATTAAGGTATTAGTAATAAGGATACATTGATGCACTCATACAAGGACAACCAAAAAAAAGGTTGGCATCAAATATAATATGTAATATAAAGTACCAAGGAAATCTTTATACGAGAAAAGGGAAATTTCTGAATTTACCATTACCACTCCAGAGAAAGTCGAAGAACATTCCCATAATAGAGTCATTACACTTGTCTAATCTTTTCCCACTGAGTCTTGATACTAAGTATTTTCAAGCTTTATTGTTTAAAACTTTAGATTCTAATACGGCATGCTGATGCAAATACCAAAAGATCCTCAGAACAAAAAAACGTAAGAAAGCAAATAGAGCCGCAAAATAATTTAAAACCTAACTTCTATAACAAATTTCGCCAAAAATCCTAAAATTCGAACCATTCACCTTGTGATAACCCTCTTTCTTCAATTTTAACAGATAAGCAAAACCCCATTCAACTTTCAGAGGCTGCAGTATGCAAAGTAATCAAAAATTTGTTTGAATGATTATTTAAATCCAAAGACAAATTATAACACACTTCAAAAAGCAACACTACACTGTTAAAGTATTTTGGTCCAAAGACCCATTTGATTTCTCTCTAATCAATCAACCCAAAGCTTGTTGAACACTCCATCTTCAATTTAAACTCCTTTTCATCAGTCTTCCCCATGAATCATGATTCCCAACAAACTGGAAGAAACAAAACTAATCTATTGAGAAAATGAAACTTTTGAAGTTCACCTCTCTTAACCACATAAAAACGAAAGTCAACCAAACTGTCACCAGAAAAGGCAAGCAACAACTTAAATTAAATAAATATGAACCCTTATTCCTACTATTATTAAACCTAGAACTTAAAATAAAAGAAAGAAAAAAGACAGTAGAAACCGCAAAAAGTTATTTCTCTTCAGAATAACACACATTTTTAACTTAAACCATGCATTCAATGTTGGAAAATAGAAATATTCCATGCACAAACTATGCATTCAAGTACACTATCTATTTTTCTTTACTGAATGCAACTTTCATGGATTGTGATCAAAACTATCACTTCTCAAGAAAGTGATAAGTGACTTGAATGAGTAAAGCAAGAAAAGAAGGCTATTCCTTTGTATCTAAGTGCAATTTGAGCCCTGATTCATCAATAAGTGATTGTAGCTCTTTCTGGTAATTCTCGAAAAGACTTTCATTGGAGCCGAGGTCATTGGAATCCGCCAAGCAGGAGCTAGAGCTATCATTTTTACCACACTCTTCCGATTTATTTGACAGATAATCATGGAACACCTTAAGCATTTCCGCTGTTGAATGAGATTGCACAGACTCATTTAAGTGCTGGAACTTATTCTGGATTTCCTTTGTATCAACCATTCTTTCTTTTAAGCTGTCAGGAAGAGAGGCCAACACACTTCATCGAAGAGAAAAAAACAAAAATGAGAGAAATCAAAGAGGAATGAAGAAAACTTCTAGTTGGTAACACAAACTCAAATCTTACAAATTCCATCAATGAAATGCTCATACTTACCTAGTGATAGGGCTGTTCATAATAATCTGATCCGATTCGTGATCCGGTCGATCCGATCCGCTTTTTTATTGTTTCGGATATTTCGGATCGGATACGGATTGCATTTTTTTAAATTTCGGATACCCGAAAATCCGAAATATAAGAGGCTAATAGTTGGGCTTCGTTCTTGCTACATCAACTTATTATCTTATTTGAAGATGGCCCATAAACATAAAGACCCATCTGGGATATGGCCATCTGAAATATCAAATATTAGGGTTGTTTTGTTCATTCTTTTTATTCATTTCATTCCCCATTTCGCCGCTATCTTCAACTAAACAGAACCCTAATTCATTCATCTTCTTTACCTTCCAAAAATCACTTTTAATCTTCAACAGAACAGAACCCTCTTTCAATCTTCACTAACACTAACAAAACCCTCTTTCAATTTCGTCTACAATGAGGTAATTTTTCACCTTTTCGGTATTTTGGCCACAAATCGATCATATTCTGATTCTTGAATGTCAACTTAAGAATATGAGCAATGCAACATAGAAAGCCTTCTAAATCTTTATTCTTTCTAAAAGTGCAGTGCATTTTCTAAGTAGCTGCAGTGGTTCACAGGATAGTTCATGCGGGATTTATTAATGCATAGATCTCTCATCTCTTGTTCTTTTGTTAGTTTACATAGTACAGATAATGTGAGTGACTACCTGCGAAAGCTTTTGCTTCTTCCTTTCCAGCCCGAGCTCTTGACCCCTGGGGAGGTACTACTTTGGGAAGCTAGAATGTGAATTTTGAAGTAAAATAACATTTTATTCAATGACACTGTTTCTTTGAGATGCATCACATGCAATTCTTTCCTTTATTTTTTGTTGATAATGGACATTTACAATTAAAGGGGTGTTTGGATTGTTGTTGATGAATGGGAAAAGTTGTGAATCTTGTTTTAAGAATACTTTGAGACTGCATTTACAGATTTACAGTTTCAGTGTTAAATTTTTTTATCACACCACTGTTAATTTTTTTTTATTTTCTGCAAAGATCAGTGATTCAGTGTACCATTCGTCACTTTGAGCTGTGAATCGCATAGTTGATTACACCACTGTTAAATCTTTTATTTTCTTTTGGTTTTCCATTACAGATTGCTAATTTTATGTTCAATAATGTAGTAATTTCAGTGGGGGAAATGATAACATAGAAGTGGATACAAACATGGAAAATGTTTGCATTTCTGAGGATGAATTGGCAAATGTGGAAGAAGAAGTAGAGAAACGTTCGGCTCCACCAACTAAGAGAAAGAAAGACGCTCCTTCATCGTCCTCAAGCAAACCAAAAAAGTCTCATTCACCTCCTACTGTAAGTGGTAGCTCTTCTCATTCTCAACGTGTTAGGAAGAAAAAATCTAAATGGTGGGATCATTATGAAGATACTAGTGATCCTGATGTGGCTAGATGTAGTTATTGTGATGCTCTTATTGGTTGTAAAGGGTCGAATGGTACTACTCCTTTAAAAAATCATGCTCAAAGATGTAAAAAATGTCCAGCCAATTTAGATTTAAAGCAAAAGTTAATAGAGTTTGAACCAAAATCAATTACTAAAGAAGACGGCTCTACTGAGATGGTAAATGTTCCGAAGTTGTGGGATTTTGATCAAGAATTCACTAGAAAAGCACTTGCTAGGATGATAATTGTTGATGAGTTGCCTTTCAGGTTTGTAGAGCGTGAAGGTTTTCGATATTTTTGTAAGGCAATAAATCGTGTTTTTGTTGTGCCTTCACGTGCTACTATAACAAGAGATTGTTATAAGTTGTTCATTGAGGAAAGAAAAAAATTACAAGATTTTTTTAGAGGTCTAACTTCTAGGATTTGTCTCACAACTGATACATGGACTTTTGGGCAAAATTTGAGTTATATGTGTCTCACCGCTCATTTTATTGACGAAAATTGGAAGTTGCATAAAAGGATTATTAATTTTTGTCCAATTGCCGACCATAGTGGGGAAATCATTGGTAGGGCGGTTGAAAAATGTTTGAATGAATGGGGGATTAAGAAATTATTGACTGTGACTGTGGATAATGCTAGCTCAAATGATCTAGCTATTCAATATTTAAAAAGAAGAATGAACCATCATCAAACTAGTGTGTTAAATGGTGATTATTTACATATGAGATGTGTTGCTCATATATTGAATTTGGTTGTAAGAGATGGACTGAAAGATCTTGATAGTTCCATAGTGAAAATCCGTGGTAGTGTGAGATATGTTAGATCGTATCCTGCTAGACTTCAGAAATTTAAGGCTTGTGCACATGAAGAGAGTTTGGAAACTAAGAGTCTCGTGTGTTTGGATGTTGATACGAGATGGAATTCCACTTATTTGATGCTTGAATCCGCCATGAAATTCAAAAAGGCTTTTACTAACTTGCACTCTCGAGATAATGCATGTGTTAGAGAGCTTAAAAAATTTGGTGGTAAGCCGGATGAAAATGATTGGAATAAAGTTGATGTGTTGTTGCCTTTTTTGCAAATATTTTATGATGCCACTTTGAGGTTGTCCGGGTCTCGCTACTGCAAATTCTTATGTGCATGATGCATTTGGTGTTGGAAATATGCTTTCACAATATTGTGGGGATGAGGGTGAAGGTATGAGAAACGAACAAATGAAAAAGAAACATGACAAATAGTGGGGGAATGTCAATAATCTCAATATTTTAATGTTTGTTGCATTAGTCCTTGATCCAAGACATAAGTTGAATTATGTTGATTGGGTTGTAGAATCTTCTTATGGCAATGAACAAGGTAAACTCTTGTCTCTAAAAATAAGAGTCACTTTGCGTGATTTGTTTGATTCTTATGTTTCTTCCATACCTTCATCAAAAAACAAAGATAAAGCATCAAGTTTTTCTTCCTCTACATCTAATTTGAATAATGATGGGACTGGACAAAAAAAGAGTCATGGATTTTGAACAATTCATGACTCTTAAATATCAAAGGGAAAAGGGTGGTGTGGAAACTAGTGAGAGAAAAAATGAGTTGGAAAAATATTTGAGTGATGATTGTGAGCATAATGATGCGAACTTTGATATTTTACAATGGTGGAAGGATAGAACTAAGACATATCCCATCCTTCAACTCATGGCTCGTGATGTACTTGCTATACCTGTGTCTACTGTTGCTTCGGAGAGTGCTTTTAGCACCGGAGGACGTGTGCTTGATTCATTCCGTACCTTTTTTACTCCAAGAATGGCGGAGGCTATTATATGTGCTCAAGAGTGGCTTCGAACTTCTCATGAGCCTCTTGTGATAGAGAAAAGTTTGCTTGAGTTGGAGAATATGGAAAATGGTTAGTTTTATCTCAATTATTATTAAAATATATTATTACATTTGTATTTTTGTTTACTTAATGCTAATACTATTTTTTTCCTTGTGATATTTATTTTGTAGGTATGAAAGATTTGACTATTGAGCAACCAACAATTGATCTTGATGAGTCGTTGGATACTTTTGAATGATCTTGATGAGTCGTTGGATACTTTAGGGTAATTTAGCCTTTCCTATATAAACTTCTCTCTGTGTTGTGCATATGTCTTTGTGAAGAACTTGTTACTGAGATTCTATCACGTTTTTTAATTTTTCCAGCGGAGTGTTGTTTCTGCAAGGTCATCTTTTGGCACGGACGAAATATGTTCAAGAAAGTGTTTTCAAAACCACCAAGCAGGCAGATTTTGCTGCTGCAGTTGTCTCTAATGGCTAGATGCTAAGCATATTAGCAAGGGATTTATTTTGCAGTTATACTGATTCTGCTGATGCTGTGTCTTCACGTCTTCCTTGCTTTGTCATCGTCAAAATCTGTTAAAGAAAAATATAAAATGCAGAACTAAAGTGGGATTGACTTTAAAAATATAGGAAATGTTTGCATTTTTGCTTGGCATACTCCCTGAACCAGATCAGACTTCAGTATATCATACTATTAGTGTTGCAGTCATATTACTGTTGTAGTTATATTCTGCAGTCATAATACTAATTCGGTGTTTTAGCAGTGTTTTAGGATTTTCCAGTAGCAGGAATATTAATATTGATTTCATGAATATTATAATGTATTCTCCAGTAGCAGTGTTTAATTATGTTTATCCCTTTTCTTATGCTCAAACATGAAAGAGAATCAGTTAAAACAATATCAGGGATCAACTTCCTGTTGATAATATATAATATATTTTGGATTGTTTAGAAGTTGAAACAATTCTTTGGAGTTTTACTATTGAACCTATAAATTCGGATATCCGGTTATCTGATCCGAAAATTTCGGATATCCGATTTTTTTCCGAATCGGATTCGGATCACAATTTTACCGATCCGAAATTTCGGATCGGATCGGATAATTTTGGCTTGAACAATGGGAAATTGTTCAAAGAGGAATGAAGAAAACTTCTAGTTGGTAACACAAACTCAAATCTTACAAATTCCATCAATGAAATGCTCATACTTACCTAGTGATACCTCTGACAAGACCCCAGTTGTATCCAACATATACAGAGTCCCTAAAACCAACATTAAACCCCTCTTGTGCTGAAGCTTCTTTCCCTGCGATAAGACCATCACGGTATCCAGTCTGATAATTCATCAGGAATTACAAAATACAAATGGAATTTGTGACCAAAAGGGACACAACTAGTTTTTTCCGGATGCTCTTAATCAGATTTAAGTTGGAAGGATACAGTATGGAATTGGTCATGCCGCCTCTGCCATTCCCTGTCCATTTCAGATGTTTTATCCAACTTATCAGTAGAGTCATGACACACATCTCCATCATCATTCCACACGTCGCTGTCTGGCATTAGATGTTAATTACCGTCAGTGTTATTAAGAGAACTATGTACTGGAAAGAGCCCAACAAAGAAAACCATACCTAGATATTAGAATATCTCCACTTCGCAGCATTTAACTAACATATTTATTTTCAAACCGCGGTCAAAGCTTTAAAGTGTTTGAAACGAGAAAATAGGGAAGGATAGTTCTTTCAGCTTTGATTAATCTTAGGCTAACAAAGAAAGGAAAAGAGAGAAAAAGGCATTGGTTAATCAACAAAAGCTCAAGTTTGCTTTCATCCAAATCTGCTGAGTAGCCAGCAAAGAAGACCCTTTAGAAAAAACTTTTTAATGTCACTTCAGTTTTTCACTTCGATAGTTATTCAAACAAAGATACAACACATCAAACCTCTTATTAACGGTGTATAAGCAATTTGATATTCAAATCTTAATACCAAATGCATTTCTAATTTTCATTATCAGCTTGAAGCAATCAATTGAAGTTCATACCATGTGAATCATTGGTTCCGGAAACGATAGTCGATCTAAGACATGATTGAAGATTTGACATAGAGAAAATGTCAGAGTAGAGTTCATTCTTTATACTGCTTTCCATCTTCAAACCTAGGAGAATCAGCTGAAATAATACAAAGAACAGAAATCAAGTCAGTTCAAATATCAGAAGCCAAAGGAAAAGAAAGAAGAAAATAGATTGAATCACAATTACTCCACTATCATTTGTCCTATTCTGAAAATTTACTTGATTTTCCTTACTTATTTTTGTGATAGAAGCATTCAGGACAAACTAATTGCACCAGGATACATGAGCTATACAATGGAAAGCACCTAAGTTATAATCTGACAAGCATGGCAAACCCAATATGATCACTATAGTTGTCATGACACAGCAACAGAAAACCTTTAATAGTAGCTTCCTAATATGCATCCATTGCCACACAATAAACTATTACAGGAATACATTCTAAATAAACAGGAAAGTTAACTAACTTTTCAATAATGTCCGAAATATAACCAACCTTAAAACAAAAGACCTCAGCATAGAAAGAACTAAGCGAGCATCTTAGCTCGAGATGATAACCAGTAAGAATTTAATGTTGACAGATTGATTAAACCATACACAATAGACCATGTCGACAAAAATCATATAATAAAATTCACTTAATCGGATAAAAGGAGTAAATATTTATTCATAATAAGATGGAGAAAAACCTGGAAATCGAGCAGCAACAGCACTCTCTTCCACCGGAAAAAATCTCTGAAACCCTAAGATTTTTCTTTGGGTTTGTATTTTCTTAATCAACTTTTCTGATTAACCGATAAGTTAATCGCTAACCGATTGATAACCTTTAAATTCAAACCGAACCAATTAATATTTTATTGTAGCGGATTAGTTTATTGAAAAAAGGGTCATATTTGCCCTCCACGTTTGTTAAAAAGTTTATATTTGTCCTCCGTTAATGTTTGGGAAATATGTCCTCTGTTAGTCTAAACTTATTGTATTTTGTCCTTGTTTAACCGATCTGTCACGTGTACGCTATGTCGAAGCCACGTAGAGGACACATGGCAAAGTGGGACCCACACCTTCACCCCAAAACTTCTACTCCCTCTGTTTAATAACCCCAAATGCCTCTAACAAATCTATTACATGGATTTGCAGCAAAAATAAACACAAATGAAGCTTTATATTATAAAAGAATTGCCCAAGTGGCAAAAATAAACACAAATGAAGCTTTATCCTCCAAACTTGTGTTTTCCTGAACGCAGACCTCAAGCTTATCAACAATGGAGCTTTTAAAAAATGGTGAAAACTTATATAAGTAAAATCGAGACTTGAAAGATTGTGTAAAGTATATATCTAAGGAGACGAACACAATGACACCCTTCTTGTTGCTCGACGTTACCCGTGTTCACGGGAATTCGCAAATTTGCGCCTAGGGTTAGTTTTTATAGCGAACTGGTCGGGAGCTCAATAGGAGATGAATCGAGATATAATAAAGGTGTAGAAATGTCGTCCAGGTGACGGCGGTTGTAACCATGCCCCTCCCGACCGTCGACTCAACCGGAGATGATCGAAAAATGAAAATCGCTGACATGACTATATAGGTCCGAAACAGAGGGAGTAAAAGTTTTGGGGTGAAGGTGTGGGTCTCACTTTACCACATGTCCTCCACATGGCTCCGACGTGGCGGATTTGTTAAATAAGGGCAAATACAATAAGTTTAGACTAACGGAGGGCATATTTGACCCCAAACATTAACGGAAGATAAATATGAACATTTTTCCAAAGTGGAGGGCAAATATGACCTTTTTTCCTAGTTTATTTAAAAATCGATAATCATAAGTCGAATTCTTAAGTTCGAACTGCCCGATGAATATCCCAATTAGAGGTGACAAATGAGCGGGTTAAATTGGATTTAGGCGGGTCAAAATGTGTTGAGTTAACAAATAGACGAATTTGACCCGTCCAAAACTTACTTAGGCTGAAATGGATTGAAATGCGAGTCATAACCCAACCTGTTAAATTCTTACTAAATTTAATTTTCTTTATTTGTTATTTTATAACTTTTAAAATACATAATAAAACGAATCTTTTCGTTATTATGACTAAATATAACATATCAAATAAAAAAAGTCATTTTTGAGAGTATTTTGACAAGGTTTACATATCAATTCAATTTGGACGTCATATTAGCCCCTTTTTAGATGGACTTAAATGAGTTGGGCTGATATGGATTAAGCAAATAGATGGGCGGGCCATTGACCGGCCAAACTTGAACGGATTGAACGGGTTATGATTTCATGGACTAATTTTGTCACCTCTACTCAATCAGTTTTTAAGTAAAAAATAAAAATTATAACACAAATTAAGATTCTTTTTTAAATATTTCAAATTATATAGTACAAAATAAGCTAAATAGGATTCTGCAAATATTATTTTTCAATTACTCAATTCATTTGAATACCCATTAAACACGATATCCGCCGATCCGCTAACGATATGACCCACTAAGGAAATTTCTCTTTTTTTTTTCTTCATTTATCTTCTCTCAGTGGACCTATTTAGGTTAACATTTTTAGAGAAAATTGCTATGAGTTAAGAATTTTTTAAATATATAGTATTATTATTTTAAAGATGGTGGTGATTAGACCAATTATGTTGTATGAGGCGGAGTATTGGCCGGTCAAGACTTCGCATACTTAAAAGATGAAAGTTGCGGTGATGAGAATGCTAAGATGGATGTGTGGGCATATAAGGAGGGATAAAATTAAAAATGATGATATCCGGGACAGAGTGAGAGTGGCCTCGGTGGAGGATAAAATGCGGGAAGCGAGGTTGAGATGGATCGGGCACGTGCAGATGAGAGACACAAATGCCTCAGTGCGGAGGTGTGAGAGGCTGTCTATGGACGGGTACATGAGGGGTAGAGGTAGGACGATAAAGTATTGAGGAAAGGTGATTAGACGGACATGACGCAAGTGTAACTCACTAGGACATGACTTTAGATATGGGGTTATGGAGGACACATATTAGGATAGAATGGTAGTAGTTAGTCCAGTGTAGACATGAAACTGGTAGTTGTAATATTATTATTGTAGGCACGCTTAGTCTATCATACTAGTAGGCATAGCCTTGTATTCCATTGTCGTTTGATTTATGATGCTATGTTTATTTTGTTTATCTTATTTACTTGCATTATTTATTATTTCTTTTTGTTTTTTCTTCTCTTTCAGAATTCGCGATCACGATTTTTACTTTTTTTATCTTATTTTGCTTAGGCTTGATTTTTTCTCTCTCGAAAGCTTCTCGTAAAAACAAACACCACTTAGTGAGACAGCATCTCAAGATCCCACCTAATTTCTCAGGCACTTTTTGTTTCATAGATTTCACCATTATTGTGTTATTTTGTTATTGTTATTTTTTTTTTTTGTGTGTTCTTAACGTCATATCTGCATGGAATTTACTTTTCGATCGTGATTTCTTTCATCGCTTGTGTCTATATCAAGATTTGGAAGCTATCAGAAGAACAAGAGAACAGAACAAAGAAAATAGAAAAAAAAATAAAAATGTCATGTACGCCAAGAACATGGTCACTGCACAAAACAATACAATAAACAATTGATTCACATGACTACAAATTATTTATTATAATATTAAATTTACTAACTATCTATAAGGTAATAATAACATGAAAAAGCGCTAGCTTTTCCGATTAAGTGAGTCGGGTTTTGTACGGGTTTTTGCTCTTTTATATTTGCACTAATATTTACCTTTCTTATAATTGTCTTACCGTTCTTAAGGAATCGATAATAATGTTTGATTGTATAACTTTCACTTTTGATCTTTTCACTTTTGATAAGAAGCAGTTATGTAACATAAATGGAGATGTAAAATAGAATTTAGAATAAAAAATCATGCAAATATCAAATCTTCACACTTTTTCTTTTTTTCACACTTTTCAACAATATTCTCAACAAAAAACAACAAAGGAACAATATTAAAAGTAAAAGCAAAAATGAAAATTTGGGTATGAGAATTTGAACTTTTCTATAAGCTGATAATCTGATAAAACATATAAAACATAGATGATACAACATATTAACAGTTAATGGAAAAAGTTGAAGAAGTGGGGAAGAGAGAAATATATAGAGGGATTTATCAAAGTATCAGAACTAGCAAATGCACCAATGTGTACAATCAAAGCCATGTATATAACTGGGATGTCCATTTTTTTAGCTGTGATCTTTTTTATTGTGCTGTATTTACTATTGGCTTTGACATGTTCTTTATAACTAGTTTCACTATCTTTACTGGAATTGGTAAGCCACTTGGATATTTTGATCCTTTTACTGGTGTTGTCTCGTTGAAACAATTCTTCACTTCTAGATGACCCCATTCAGATCCACTGCAAAAATGTTTTTGAAAAAAAATTAAGTACTAAGGCAATTAGAAGGATATCTATAGACTATATATATACATCGCCTATAATTAGCTAGTGTTTCATCTACAAGGATTTTTTCCAGTGTTTTTCTTAACTATTTGGTATTCGTGAATTAATTCAAATTCACATTGATTGTAGGATCCATTTAACGGGAAATTGCTCCCTATCAGAAAGACTATTCATGTTTAAATGGGTTGTGCTATGGCCTGTTTATTAACTTAACCAGTTGACCCGTTGAACAATGACCCATCAAATTGATAAGCATGTCAATTAGTGTACCCCAACAGGTCAATATCGAACCCAAACCGAAATACTACAAACTCAAATTTGGAGATTGGAATTATGAATCCTAATTAATAACAAAAAGAAAATCATCTAAATAACTTTGTGAGGAAGAAACAGAACACAATGTAGCAACAAAAAGAAATTATAAGGATGAAAGTTCTTACTGGTAATGCATGGCAGATGCTCCTTGGAAGAAAACTTTGATTTTCTTAGTATCAACATCCGTTTCAATCCATTTAGCCCATGTATTTAAACCTACACGAAAAGCTTCTATACGGTCCATGTCTTTCGATATCGTGCCATTATTTTCAACAAAATCCATCTAAAAAAAATATATGTTATAGCGGAATCAATTAAACAGAATAAAAAATAATAATGAACGTAAATGACACAAACGATTTAATGTGGTTTACTAACAATGTGTTAGCTACGTCCACGGGCAGAAGAGAGAAAAACTTTATTGATCTTGAGGAATACAATTTTTGGGATTTCTCTGAATTGTATTTCAGATTGTTTATTAGGTTATGACCTATGGGGTTTATATAGAGTACCTCTTACATAGACTAAAGAAAGATTTTCCTTGGAAAAGGAAAAGGTTTTCCAAACAGAAAAGGAAAAAGTTTTCCAACCAGAAAAGCAAAAGGATTCCTAAACATGGTATAAACCTAATATGCCCGGATTCAAGGCATATTTCAACAAATCTCCACCTTGACTTGAATCCTCTCACAAATAGCAGATGTACCAGATGCACCATTTTAGTGTCATATGTACTAGACTCTTCGCTTGATTTTGCCTCGAGGCAATCAAGAACTCTAACATCGAGCAAGTCCAAACGGTGTTGGAACTTTGCGTGTGAAGCGGCTTTGTGAGCATATCGGTGGGTTATCGGCACTACCACTTTGTTCACCTTGATTCTCTTCTCACTTCTCGAGAAAATGATACCTCGCGTGATGTGTTTAGTCCTCTCGATGGACTTGATCGCGCTAAACATTTATTTGAGATCGCAATACACTACGACCGATCGATGTAGACCGGATCGTTGATCAACCCTTTCACGCATTCCTCGCGGTCGCTTATTTTAATGTCATGTACTTGCTGTACGTAGTCGACCAAAGTCAGCGTAAGGAAGTAGCTTTCAGTAACAACTGAACCAAGAGTGAAAACATAACGATCGTAGATCTTCTGTCAACATCTCGGCGTATTCGAGTCGAAAACCCTGTCACCAAACACTCTGTATCGCTCCATAAATGAGATCAACATCGACGTGCCTTTGAGGTACCGAAAATCCTCTTCGACTTGTCGATGCTCTTTGCGTGCTCACTCATAAACCCGCTAATACTCATTTGCGGTATGCGAGATCATGTCTAGTGTAGACCATTGCATACATCAAGCTTCCTACTACACTAGCATAGAGAACTCGAGACATGTACTCTTTCTCCTCAGCTGATTTCGGTGCAAAGGCAACAGACAAATGTGCATTTGCAGCACTGGGAGTATGTATAGACTTTGTTGTAGACATGCCAAACCTTGACAAAATCTTCTGAATGTAGCCCTTCTGTGACAAGAAGAGCTTTCCTCTGCTTCGATCCCTATAGATCTCCATTCCCAGAATTTTCCGGGCTGCACCCAAATCATTCATATCAAACTCAGCATTGAGAAGATCCTTCAACTTCCGGACGTCAGACTTGTCCTTCGCAACTATCAACATATCATCTACATACATGACCAAGTAAATCAAAGAACTGTTTGCTGACCTGTTGTAGTAAACAAAACAATCATATGGACTTCTGTTGTAGCCAATCTCTATCATATAGCTGTCGAACCTTTTGTACCACTGCCTCGGAGACTGCTTTAGCCCATACAAGGACTTCTTCAACTTTCAAACATAGTCCTCCTTACCAGGAACTTGAAACCCATATGGCTGAGTCATGTATATTTACTCATCCAACTCTCCATGTAGAAAAGTTGTCTTCACATCTAGTTGTTCAAGTTCCAGATTCTGATGTGCAACTATTACTAGTAGCACCCTGATGGAAGTGTGTCTGACCACTGGCGAGAAAATCTCATTGTAGTCTACCCCCCCTCTCTCTCTCTCTGAGTGAACCCCATATCTACCACTCGAGTTTTATACTTGATACCCTCAACAAGTGTTCCTCCTTCCTTCTTCTTGTAGACCCACTTGCAAGTGACAACTTTTCTGTCTTGCGGTCGCTTGGCTAACTCCCAGTCGATTAACATGGGTGACTCGATCTCATCTCCCGTGGCGTGAGCCGTTGGGAAGATTCGATCATGTCTGCTTCTTTGTAACTGGATGGCTCATGTGAGTCAGGATCCACTTCTTCAGCAACCTGCAATGCATAAGCTACCATGTCTTCAAAACCATATCTTCTGGGAGTTATTCCATAATTTACTCTCTAAGAGACAAATTGTGCTGATTTACTGCTGGTAATGAAGATCCTGATGATTCTGCTTCTGACTGTGGTTGTTGGACTTCATATGATGGTTCACCTCATGCAGGTGACTTCTTTGCTCACTGTTTTCCAACACCGCCACAATAACTTGCGGTAGGGTTAAACATAGAATTTTCACCAAAACTACATTTACGCTCGGCGTAACCTCTTACCGAGACGGGGACCATATTCTGTAACCTTTAACACCATCCCCATAACCCACAAACACTCCCCTTTTAGCTTGTGGTTCTAATTTACCCTCATTCACATGATAATAAACATTGCAACCAAAAACTCTCAAGCTAGAGTAATCAACAGGTTTACCAGACCATATCTCAAAAGGAGTTTTGAGATGTATACCTGTGTGAGGTCCACGATTTATCAGATAGCAAGTTGTACTAACTGCATCTGCCCAGAATGTCCTAGTTAGTCCATCATTAGAGAGCATGCATCTAGCTCTCTCCAGAAGTGTTTGATTCAAGCGTTCTGCTATACTATTTTGCTGTGGCGTCTCCCTGGCTGTATGATGCCTAGCAATCCCTTCTTACTGCAAAACTCATTGAACTCAGAACAACAAAATTCCAGACTATTATAAGTTCGCAGTCTTTTGATCTTCTTTCCTGTTTGATTTTTCATTAATGTCTTCCACTGCTTGAAGTTCTTGAAAACTTCACTTTTATGCTTCATAAAGAACACCCAAGTCATCCTTGAGAAATCATCAATAATTGTCATAAAATATATGTGACCTCCTAGAGACTCCATCCGGGAAGGACCCCAACAATCAGAATTGATGTAATCAAGTGTGCCTTTTGTTCTGTGTATTGCTTTGGAAAACTTGTTGCGATGTAATTTCTCGAATACACAGTGTTCACAAAACTTAAGGTCATCGACCTTGTGACCACAAAGAAGATCTCCTTTTGACAGAATTTGCATCCCTCTCTTGCTCATATGACCAAGCCTCATATGCCATAACTTGGTCAAGTTTTCTTTATCAACATTTGAGGATGCAACAACAACAGAACCTGATAACGTAGAACCTTGAAGGAAATACAAGGTACAACGTTTTATGCCCTTCAGAACCACATTCGAATCCTTGCAAACATATAAAACTCCACTTCCACCTCGAAATCTGAACCCCTTGTTATCTAACATGCTCAATGATATCAGATTCTTTGTCATGGATGGAGCATGCCTGACGTCATTCAATGTGCATAATTTATCATCATATGTCCGAATTTTAATAGAGCCTATCCCAACCATTTTGCAAACAGAACTGTCAGCCATAGAAACACTGCCACCATCCACTTGCTCATAGGTTGTAAACCACTCCCTGCACTGACATATATGGTAAGATGCTGCTGAATCGAGGATCCACATATCATTGTGATGTGTGTACTCATTAGCAACTAGAAAAATATCATCTTCAGAGATGGTATCTGCTTCTGAAAGATACTGTCGGATTATTCTCACGCTATTCTTCTTGGGACAATCAGATTTCCAGTGTCCCTTCTCCTTACAGTAATTACAAATATCATTTGGTTTTGGACCTTTATAAGATGGTTTCTTGAACTTCTTCTCCCCCGAATTTCTATGTCCATGACTTCCACTGGCTACTAACCCTGCAACCTGATTATCTGCACATGTACCAGCCGCCTTATGGCGCAACTCCCTAGTATAGAGACATGATCTCACCTCTTCTAGAGACACAATATCTTTTCCAACAATGAACGACTGTACGAAATTTCCGTACGATAATGATAAAGATACTAACAGAATCAATGCAACATCCTCATCCTCAACTTTCACATCAATATTACGAAATTCTAACAAGATTGTGTTTAGTTGATCTAAGTGATCTAGAAGAGGCATACCTTCCTGCATTCGTAGACTGAACATATGTTGTTTCAGAAGTTGGTTAAGGACTTCGTCATATAAAGACTCTCGAGCTTGACCCATAGACCCTGCGCGGTTTTCTCCTCCGCGACCTCAGTGATAATATCATCAGCAAGGCTTAACATAATTGTTGAATGAGCCTTCTCTTCCAGAACGGCCATCTCAGCGTTAATGAGTTTTGCCGGCTTCCTATCAAGTGGCATCCAAAGTCCTTGTTGTTTTAACAAGGCTCGCATCTTGATCTGCCACAGACTAAAACTGTTTCTCCTAGTAAATTTGTCGATTTTCACATTCATTCCAGACATCTTTCAAACAAACAAATCTGGCTCTGATACTAATTTGTTATAACGAAAACAATTAAACAGAAGAAAGAATAATAATGAATATAAAGGACACAAACGATTTAATGTGGTTCACTAACAATGTGTTAGCTACGTCCACGGACAGAAGAGAGAAAAACTTTATTGATCTTGAGGAATACAATTTTTGGAATTTTTCTGGATTGTATTTCAGATTGCTTATTAGGTTATAACCTATGAGGTTTATATAGAGTACCCCTTACACAGACTGAGGAAAAGTTTTCCAAACAGAAAAGGAAAAGGTTTTTCAAACAAAAAAAAGAAAAGGTTTTCCAACTAGAAAAGAAAAAAAATTCCTAAACATGGTATAAACCTAATATGCCCGGATTCAAGGCATATTTCAACAGTATACTATGTGAAGAATCAAAGCATATGGAGCTATTTTCCTAAGCAAGCATCATGGATGTTACAGAAGATCTTCAAAGCAGTGAAGACCCTAGTGGTAGCTGGAATAGAGGAGGCGCAGTTTAGTATCTCTAGGGATTTCTCCTCAAACAAGTGTATTTAAAGCTAAGAGGACAATACCAGAAGGTCACTTGGAGAAGGTTAACATGCAATAATCTTGGCTCTCCCAAGTGGGTCTTCATCCTCTATTTGACACTAAATAAGAGATTATATACAAGGGATATGCTGAAGAAATGGAACATAACTGATCAAGTAACATGTCCTCTATGTGGTAATGATGATGAATTAGTGAATCACTTGTTCTTTAAATGTGGCTACTCTGCTAGTGTGTGGGAAAACTGTTAAATTGGCTCGGCTATAGTAGAAATGCAAGGGAATGGACATGGGAAATGACAATATGGTTAATTGTGTCAAGAATGGATCTTGGGCTTAACTCAACCTCAAAAGTTAGTTTATGAGGGAGGGGATTGTCCAAGTTCATTAAGGAGTCCAAATTCTCATTCCATTTCTAATGTGGGACTCTTAACACACTCCCGCACGCCCAGACCCCGTTAATTGGAGTGTGTATGATATAATTTGGGGACTCAATATCGGTGAACATAGACTTGGAATGAGTCTGGCTCTGATATCATGTAAAGAATGGATCTTGGGCCTAACTCAACCCCAAAGCTAGCTTGTAGGGTGAGAATTGTCCAAGTCCATATAAGGAGTCCATGTTCGCATTCCATTTCCGATGTGAGACTATTAACACTCCCCGGCACGCCCATGCCTCGTTAACTGGAGCGTGAAAAATATAATTTGGGGCCCAACATTGGCGAACAAAGAATTGGAATGAGCATGACTCTGATACCATGTAAATGATGAATCTTGGGCCTAAATCAATCCCAAAAGCTAGTTTGTAGGGTGATGATTGTCCAAGTCCATATAAGCAATCCAAATTCTCATTCCATTTTCGATGTGAGACTCTTAACATGTAAAGAATGGATCTTGGGCCTAACTCAACCCCAAAAGTTAGCTTGTAGGGTGAGGATTGTTCAAGTCTATATAAGGAGTCCATGTTTCCATTCCATTTCCGATGTGAGATTCTTAACACTCCCCGCATGTCCAGACCTTGTTAACTGAAGCGTGACAATACAATTTGGGAGCCCAATATCAATGAACAAAAAATTGGAATTGGTCTAACTCTTTAACTGATTGCACTAAGTAAATGACAAGGCTGCATAGTCCCAGGTGGTTAGAATGGTGGCATATGGGAGTGTATTTTATTTGGTACGAAAGGAATAATAGAGTAGGTCAAAGGAAGCACCGGGGTCCTGAGGTCCTTATAAGACAAATCATACAAGATGTGGTAAGAAGAGGGAGTAGGCATCCCAAATTGGCGAGAAGACTTGGGCAGCTTGATCATTATCCTACTTAGTTTGCTAGCAGTTGTTAGTAGATTAGTTTAATTTTGCTGTTTGATGCACTCACTACAAGAAAGTACAGAAATGGCAACACTATTTGGCAACAAAAATAATATTGTTGGCAAAATTTAATATTTGGCAATAACTTTGTTTTATTGTTGGCATATATGATGAAACTTTTAGAAAAGAACTTTTTTTTACAAACAATTTAATTTTGTTGCAATATATTGACTATGGACAACAAAAAAAGAAGTTATTGCAAGTTGTTGCAATAACAACCGATGGAAAAAGTTTATGCAATAAAAAAAAATATTGTTGTCAAAAGTACTTTTTGCAACAATAGTCGATACTATGACAATAAAAAAATTATTGTCAAATATCTTTTTTCTTGTAGTGAGTGGACCATGGGTCTGTCCATGAGCCAGTTTTCACTACTGAGACTTTTTTTTTGTTGTGAAGGAACGCCGCATTCTTTCTTTCGAGTCTTGACAGTAAACTCGGGCGACGATAAGCGCAAACCACGTCGGCCAGCTTAAACCACACTTAAGTCAGTGTGAGCTCCTCAAGCGGCGGTCGGGCGTTCTGCGGGGTTTCAACTTGTGAACAATTCTCGCACCACCTGAGGATCACTCTGCCTTTAAGACCAACTGATCTAGGGCTTCGGATAAACTACTGAGACTTTGTACATAATTCTACTTTGGTTAATAAGATCCTTATTTACCAAAAAAAATAAAGAAAACTGATTACGGATATATATGTTGTTTCACATACGGTTGCTTAGAATCGGATCGTGGATACCAAAGCCAAGTATTGAAGATCAACACGACTGCTTCTTTCCAAATCCTTCCATTCTTCATTGAATTGAGTTTTAATACTCTTCCAACATTGGGTACCACTTCAATGTCTACCAAGTAATTTGAATGAAATAGTATCACTTCAACTCCATAGTCCTGCCATATTTCATACAAAAAGTCATAGATTCGAGTTTGAAAATCTACGGTAACAGATCTTTCTCCTAAATACTAACAAGATAATGAAACTTCAATATAAAATAGTACATGTAAGAAAAAGGAGAGGAAAAAGACCTCAAATGTGACGGTAACAGTTTGTTTATTTATGTGTTGCTTGAATTGGGATTTGGGGACAGCAGCATGAAGCAAGCACAGAAGGGATTCAAAATTGTTTAGACTTAAAGAATCTCCAATATACATTATCTTCTTTCCTCTGTATCTTCTCAAGAATTTTTTTCCATCAAATCTGCAACATTACAATAATACGTGTTACAATAAATGTATACAACATTGGCAATAGCATTACTCATTTTACGTATCAATTTTCTGTATAATATTTCGGTTTCTTTAGCAAGTGTATGTAAAATGTTTTTACAGAACATTGTTTATGGAAAGTATTACTATGATTATTGTTAAACAGTGACCCACGGTCACGTTCCAAGTCCAGTGGGGCCCTTGCACTTCCTTGTATATTTGGTAAATATTAGACTTAAAATTGTACCTTAATTAGCAGTGTAATATTACCATAATTGTAAAGTTAGTATTCTTATAAAATAGGGATTTTTAGGTAGAATAGAAAGATGATTTTCCTTGTAACTTGTATATATATGTCTTTCATTAATAAGAATAATCAAGAGATTATTTCTTTCATGGTATCAAGAGTCTATGTTCTCTTTACCCTGCTTCCGCTCTTCAAATTTCTTCTTCTTTTCTCGATTTTTTGGGCCAGCGCCGCCACCCCTTCTTCTCGGTTTATCCGACGCCGTGGCTCTTCTCTCCCGAAAATCCTTTCTCACAAATTCCCTTCTCCGAATCTTATTGTTCTATTAATCATGACTGATAAGAACAACTTTCATCCTGCCCTCACAGTTTCTAACATCAAGAGCGTCATCACTATCGTTCTTGACCTAGAAAACGTCTAATATGGAACGTGGGCGGAATTATTTAAGATTCATTCATTGGCACATAAAGTCCTCCACCACATCATTCCTCCAACTCCTCCAAAAGAGGGTGATATGACGTCTACTTCTATGACGGTTGTGCCCACTAAAGAAGCAGATCTAGAATTATGGGTCATGCTTGATGCCAAGGTTCTTCAGTGGATTTATGTCACTATCTCCTTGGATCTTTTACAGACGATTATGGAACCCAACTCCACAGCTATGGCGGCGTGGGATAAATTGCGAGACATATTCCAAGATAACAGTCATTCTCGAATTGTTATCCTTGAGCATGAATTCTCACAGGTGGCTATGACGAGTTTTCAAAACGTTTCTTCTTATTGCAAATGCCTCAAGGACTTGGCAGACCAACTCAGCAACGTGGGTTCTCCTGTTTCTAATAGTCGTCTAGTTGTTCAGATGGTTGCAGGCCTGTCAGAGGCCTATAGCGGTGTTGCTTCAGTTATTATTCAGAGTAACCCCCAGCCAGGATTTTATCAAGCCCGTTCTATGCTTACTTTGGAAGAAGCCGGATTGACTAAGAAAATTGAGATTGGGGTCAGTCATGTCGTCATGATGACTGCTTCCAATTTTTATCCTTTCAATCCAGCCAATGTGACCCAAAATCACAACAACGGGGGTGGTAAGTAGGGCCAACATCGAAGGAATAATGGCAAGAATCGTGGCGGCAACAACGGGGGCAACCGTCAGCAGCAGTAGCAGTTCTGGAGCACACAGGGGCCCCCTGGACAGTGGTAGTGGGTCCCAGCGACTCACAGCGCCGCGACTCCACATTACAGCACCCCCGGCGCAACCTTACAACGTCGCGGCTCAGCCTTACAGCGCCGCGACGCCTCGATGACGGCCAAGACACGCGCGGCCCGGCCCATCCAGTCGACTCGGGTTAAGACCGAACATGGCAGCAACAACAGTCCAATATACTTGGGCCACGCCCCCCATCAGGCCCACTACGCAGTGGGTCCCACTCAGACCGACATTAAAGCAGTGATGCACACGCTTGACTTGACTCAACCAGACCACTGGTGATGCACGGACACGCCATACTACCACATGACATCCGACCAAGGTACTCTCTCGTCTTATTCCAATTTGAGCACTAATCGTATATAACTGTTGGTAATGGCAATTCTATTCCAATTAAGGGTTATGGTCATAAAACTTTGTCCCCTCCTCATCCACCACTTGTCTTGAAACATACCATTCATGTCCCAAAATTGATTAAAAAATTGGTGTATGTCCGTAAATTCACCACTGATAATTGTGTTTCTATTAATTTTGATCCATTTGGATTTTCTGTGAAGGATTTCAAGACGGAGAGTCATCTCATGAGGTGTGACGATAGGGGGATCTTTATCCAATCACACCGAGTCTCAGCATCTCGTGTCAAGCTATGACATCCACTTTTGCAATTCTTGCTCCTTCCTTATGGCATGCTCGTCTAGGTCATCCGGGATCGTCTATTTTATCTTCTTTAGATAGACATAAGTTTATTTCTTGTAAGGGTACGCGTAGTACTCCACTTTGTCAATCCTGTGCTTTGGAAAAAAATATTAAGTTACCATTTGTAGCTTCGAATTCTAATACTTCAATGTCATTTGATATTATTCATAGTGATTTACGGACATCTCTGATTCTCAGTTCTACGGGTCATCGTTATTATGTTTTATTCTTAGATGACTATTCTAAATATTTATGGACGTTTCCAAGTGCGAAAAAATCTCAAGTTTTTTTCATTTTCATAAAATTTAGAGCTTTCATAAGAACGCAATTCGAGCGGAAATAAAAAATATTCAATGTGATAATGGCAAAGAGTATGACAATGGGAAATTTAGGGAGTTTTGTGCTCAAAATGAGATACATTTTTATTTTTCGTGTCCTCATACGTCTTCAAAAAATGGAAAAGTTGAGCGAAAAATTCATACCATTAATAATATTGTCCGTACTTTATTGGTTCATTCTTTCGTTCCTCCATTGTTTTGGCATAATGCACTACAAATGGCTACCGATCTACTAAATATTCTTCCCTCTAAAGGTTTGATATATTCATCCCCTCTCAAAGTGTTATACAATAAGACTCCGTCATATTCTCATTTTAGGGTCTTCGGATGTTTATGTTATCCACTGTTTCTATCCACTACGATCAACAAATTTCATGCACGTTCTACTCCTTGTGTATTTTTGGGTTTTCCGTCAATACACAAGGTCTTAATCTTGTAATATAGTATATGTTGGCAGTCGACAATGGTGATTGTCGGGGAGGTGGTTAGTGGCGGTAGTAGCTGATGGTAAAGATGGTTACGTTGATGGTCTGATTGTGGTGGTTGACATGAATTGTGATCGTACGGTAGAGCTTGGTGACTTGGTGGTAAAGAAAGTTGATGGGAACGGCAAATTGGGAACCACAAGTTGTGAAGGTAGCGATAATTGAGGTGATTGTCATGAGTTATGATGGTTACCAATAGTAATACATATAGTAGCGGATAAAATGTCACATTCATCGGATTTTTAAGTGAACAAGTTAATGATAATAAAATTTTGTACAAATGAATTAATGGTTGTGAAAAACTTAAATCTAAACAATTCAAAGATTCATACCTCTATTAAGTGGAGAAAGATATGAACTTGGGCAAGACACAACTCTTAGGCTGCCATCTATATTTAAGGTATTCAAGATTAGATTTGTCATATTTGAGGCAATCAAATTCCTTCCTTATGAATGGACAAGCTGTTGAATTATACAATGGATATGAGTTATCAAAAACCTAACTTCCTTCAAATAAATCACAAGTACTCTTCTTTTTTGTATTATTTCCACTAATATTGGTGACTACCTCTTGAGCATTTGCTTCAAAGGAAAAACTTGCTATTATAACCACAAAAATAGCAGCAATATTTAGAGGAAAAAATAATCCTCTCAAATACTTTATCCATTTGAAAATTATAGATGGAGAGATGATATATTTGAAAGCTATTTGTGGCTCTATATATACGTGAGTTTAGTCAACCGTTTAATCAAAGGCCACTATTTCAAAGTTATCGGATGATATTTCATAGATTTAAAAATTAATTATCTTCTAAGACATGACATAACATGTAGTTCTAGTTTAAAATTGGGATTATAATTTTAAATATTGTATTAGTGTAATGCATTACTTGGCAATATTTTCACATGCAGCACACGTGGTGAACACCTCACATAGAGGAATCATGCACCTCTTTATTCTCAATTACTACTGTGTATATTGTTCCTCGTTCTTGCATGTTTGCGATCTTAACATAAAGTAAACATTCTAAAAATGTCGTATAATTAAAAGGGGGAAAACCGACGCTGGATATTGCAGGTGTTGGCTAACCCCTTCTCGCATTTAAAAAATCTATATTATATAAGGAATTGGGAAAAAGACAAAAAAAAATATTAATAGTGAGAATTGAACTCACACGGAGGGAATTTTAGTAGCTCGGTTAGTTGGCTACTAGAACTCTCATCTTATTGGTGAGGGTTTGATTGTCCACCTTATAATTTTCTTTTCCATTTTTCATTCCCCTATCCCCATATAATAAAAAGTAATTTAAAAAAAAAAAAACTCACACAAATCATACGAGAATCTATAACTGGGTAAGTGCACAGAAAGTCGATTTTGAGATAACCATTTAAGTTATATTTGTGGGGCATAAAATTTGCAATTTTAACCACTTTGTGGATAACTTCAAATATTCTGATCTAAAGTTACAAAATTGTATCTGAAGTTGGAAGTTCACATACATGACATACCTTATGTATAGAGTTGTCAATGTGGGCTAAGGCTTGTGGGATGACCCAACTCAACTCGTGACTTGATAGGGTTGGGCTTGAATTTCTGGAACCCATTTATGAATAAGACTTTTTAGCCCGGTCCGAGTAAGCCGATGATTAGTGGCCTTGAGTGTGCGTGAGTTGAAAGTGAAGATGTTAAGCTAATTTTGTCACAAGTAGAATAAGATGTGCTTAATAAAGATGATGTGCTGGTGTTGGATACATCATAAATGACATGGAAGATTCTTTGAGAAGTTGATTTTTACTTTAAATCGATGGAATATTATCATTTTCTTTTGCGTTTTATTGAGATCTATTGAAACAAAGCAAGGTTAATATTTCTGTTTAGCTAGTTATATAAGATTGCTTGAAAATCAGGGCATTTCGCTTCTTCCAAGTATTATATATGGTTTAAAAAAAACAGTTTCATTATAGAGATAATGAGACTATGCTCTGGATAATGGTGGTTCACCAGGTTCTATCACTGCAGGGCCCAATCATAGTCAAAAGAAGAGTTTGATCCTGACTCAGAAAGAACGCTAGCAATATGCTTAACACATGCAAGTCGCTATTAATATCTCTATTTGGTTCGAGTGATATAAGTTATTAATATGTCAAGTGTTAACAATGTCAAACGTTATTCAGTTTCGCAGAAGGTTTAGTCCTACAAGACCATTTTCTTTAGTTGTACCCAAAATAATTGCATAGAATGGTAGATATTTCATACTGATTCCATATAATCAAATATTTATTTGAAGCCAAATTTAATAAACATTATTAGAATAATTTTATTTGGGAGTTTGAGACTTGATTAGCAAGTGGCAACACCATGTAATACTGTCTTGTAGATATTTACGTTAGCATTTTAAATTTGAATTTAAGTTAAAGAATAAAATATATTTTTTAAAAAAAGTGGGATGTCCCGGTCGGGGTCGCAACCCACATAGTGATGGATTGGTCTTGTTATTTAAAGGCCCATCAAATGGTGGGCCAGCCCAACTAGGCCTGTGAAATTTCAAAGTCTGTGTGGGCTTTCCGGATG
The DNA here is from genome assembly GCA_029844215.1 of Przewalskia tangutica. Lineage (NCBI taxonomy): Eukaryota > Viridiplantae > Streptophyta > Magnoliopsida > Solanales > Solanaceae > Przewalskia > Przewalskia tangutica. Next base: position 35,402,535 of record CM056731.1, on the reverse strand, counting down.
GATTGAGCCGGCCTGTTTTGACAGCTCTACTTATGTATATATGACTGAAGTTCGGACATTTATGTCAAACTTAATGCTTAACATACATGTGAATAATTTTTTGGCTATAAACAACTCGTTAATCGAATTTCAACAATCAAAAACACATATTTAACGGCTTAAATCTATTTCAGATAAGGTCAAATTTAAAATACTATTCCCAATATTATAAAAAACAAATTTGGATTATCAATTAATCAAAACAACAACAAATCCTGCTGATGTATTGTTTTGTTATATGTCTATATTGAGTTCGTCTTCCGGTGCGGTCTAGGAGTTCCGTGAAGACCCTAATGTTGTTAGTGTCGATATGTAAAGGCCTGAAGGGTAACACTAAGTCAAATGTTTCGTCGATTGAATGATGTAATTAGAGAAGAGATTATATATATGTTCGGTTGATGATCGAGACATTAGAAAGAAATGGAAACAAGGCAGAAAATGGGACAGGGCCGCGGCGCCTGAACACGTGTCTAGCGCCGCGGCGCCACTTACGCGGCCGAGGCGCGTCGATGGGTTCTTTGGCGCGATCTGAGGTTTTAATGGGCTGGCCCATTTGGGGAACCCTAGCTATCCACTTCAGCTATAAATAAAGGGGTTCCCCTTCCTATTTCTTTACACCAAAAACAAGAGACTAATCTCTTCTAAAGCTCTGCTGGAATCCCTGGCATTCCAAGAGTTAGAGAATTACATCAAAGTTCTTGACTTGCAAACCGAGATACATTTGCGTGTGCACCCTCGGACTACACAAACCTTCAAGTTTTCAGATTGCTAACTACAAATGTAAGTCTTCGTTCGAAGTATTACATTCTTGCTTTGTGTTATTTTACATTATATAATCATACTACTGTTTGACCGCCATATCGGGTTTGAAATATAAATTATCAAATTCCGCTGCGTGTACGAACCCGACAAAACTCCTACAGTGGTATCAGAGTCTGGGTTGTTTTGTGTGATTATATGATGAATATTAATGATAATATGAGTTAGGATTTGTTTAGATTTAATTTTATGTCGTTAAAAGCTTTAAAATCCTAAATCTTTAGAACACATAGTCCTTGCATCTGGATATGTTAAAACAATGATGTAATCGAGAAAGTCAATCCAATATATAACTCTTCTAAGTTGATATGCGTTAACCGGTTCGTTTAGAGCATGGTGCATTGAAACGAATAACGAGAAAAAAATTGAAATGATGGTCGATGAACGTATTGTTTAATGGTAATGGCTTGGCAAGTGATAGATCTGAAAATTCTACCCTAAACCAGTTTTAGGAGTTCAGATTTTCGGAATTTACGTTTCTGGAGGTAAGGCGCCGTGACTCCACAATGGAGTGTCGCGGTGCCTACTAGGGTTTTGTGGTGGCGCCGCGACTCCACGATGAAGTGTCGCGGTGCTGCCCATATGACGCCAGAGGCGCCACGACTCTGTTCTTGAGCGTCGCGGCACTGTTCATCTAGAAAGCTTAAAATAAATTTTCGGACTTACTGCCTCTGAGGCACCACGGCGCTGACGAGACAGTCTGCAGGTTCTGTCTCTGAACTTTAGGTGTCGCGGCGCTGTCGACGATAATTTTTTTTTTAAAAAAAAAACAGAATCAGAAACTGAAGTTTTAATATTCAGATTCAGATTCTGAAGTTTTCAAAATAACAGAATCTAAAAATAAAAGTTTTATTTGGACAGATTTGGTCCTCTCGGGTAAATCTGTAATTAAATAAAATTTCTAAAAATTGGATTTTAAGTTCTTGAAATTGTAAACAGGTCCCTGAAACCTGAAAAAAAATTCTAAAAGTTGAAATTGTATTTTCTGAATTTAATGGGGTTCGAATTGAATATTTAAATTCTTGAGGGACTAAACTGTAAATATTAAAGGTTTGCAGAATTCCTGAAAATAAGAATTTTAAAATCAGAAAATGTTTAGGGACTGTTTGACATAGACATAGATTATTGAGTTTAAACAAATAGACTCATGATTATCATTAATGGTATATCATTGTATAATATACAAATGTGCTAAGTGTTTTGAATGTGAATCATTTAAATTATTAGCATAGCGTCCGCAATTATTGTTTGGGTAGGCGACGCCCAGTAATTGTTTACTTTGAATGACCATGATAAGCATGCAGGTAGGCGGAACTCGATTCGACTAAAATCATCTTATATCATGCCTTATGAGTTTGATGGTTTCTCATCTAAATGTGTTTAGAAATTGCATGATAGGATGACATATGATGTATGGCATGTTTATTGATCTTGATTGAAATCCCCGAAAATTGAAAATGTTCCCCAAACATTAAATACAAATCTAAATTAAAACGTGTCGTCCATTATAATTGTTAGGGTGCAAAAATCTTTTTCGGCGATACGAGTATTTATGCCAAAGCATTTGCTCTAAGTCTACGAGGAATCAGGCCCTTTCATAGATTGTTAAAGTAAAAGTAGTTGATAAACTTTTGTGGATATTTACACCAAAGTGTTTGTTCGCAAAGGTTAAATTTACTTAGGTGCTGAAACGCAGACGCATAATGAGATTGACTTGTTTAGATGAATCTTGGCGCCAAAATGCCGGACTAATCTAAAGACGCAAGATTAAAATGAAAGATATTTAATCAAACCAAGAGTTGCAAATAAGCTTTGTAATTGGTTGAGGACCTACCGAAATGTGCTATTGAAGTTATCAGCCAAAGCAAACGCGGATATAACATATGTTTGGATCTTGCCCATTATGACATTATAATGATTTAGGTCAGTATTCTACCTGGGGTCGTAGAAATATGCAAAATAGTGTGAGCTAATTAAACAAAATACAATGTTAAATTAGCATATAATGAATGTGTATAATTAGGAGAATGAATTTTTGATTGCATTTTCATGTTCTATATATATCTTCAGATCTTCAAAATGTCGAACTTCTCTTTGAAAATGCTAATGGAATCAAACGGATTGACTGGACCCAATTTTATAGATTGGCTCATGAATGTAAGAATCGTCCTGAGACAAGAGAAAATTGAGTATACATTGGACACAGTATTCCCTACCATACCTGCTGAAAACTCTGTCGAATATGCCACCTTTGATAAAGTTGCTTATCAGAAGCACTATGATGACGCCACTTCGGCACAGTGCTTGATGTTGTCTTTTATGTCTCATGAATTACAGAGACAGCATGAGAACATGCGGCCCAATGAAATGTTAGAATATTTGAAGAGTCTTTATGACTCTCAGTCTCAGACCATGAAGTTTGAGCTGCTCATAGAACTCTTTAAGTGTAGACTCAATGAAGGGGGTCAGGTGTCTCCGCATGTGCTGAAAATGATTGGGTTGATCGAAAGGTTGGCCTCCATTGAAATAAAGTTTCACGATAGAGTTGTTTCCTCCCTTATCCTGCATTCACTTCCACTTTCGTTCGAGAGTTTCATCATAAACTATAATATGAATGGAACTAAGGCGAAGTTGCCGGAGTTACACAATATGTTGAAAACCTTCGAGTCTTCGATCTCCAAGATCAAACATATCCTAATGGTTGGATCTTCTAGTCATCCCAAACCGAAAGGTAAGGGACCACAGAAGAGAAAGGGCAAAGTTGTGGTTGCGCCAACAACAATAAAGCCCAAAGGAGGGGCAAAAAAGAAGAAGGTAACCCCGACAAAGCATGTGTGCAAGAACTGCAATAGAAAGGGGCATTAGAATTTTGAGTGCACTGCTCCAGTAGGAGGGTAGGCACCAGGTGCTTCAGCCTCTACTGGACAAGGTATGTTTATAATTGAAATAAATCTGTCTATAAATGATTCTCACTCGGGTACCAATCACAACATGGATTCGCACATTTGTACAAATGTGTAGCGGCTAACTAATAGAAGGAATGTCGGGCCTCGAGAGGTGGACCTGCGCGTCGGAAACGGAGTATGTGTTGATGCTGAGCGCGTGGGAGATTATAGATTAGATTTACCTTCCGGCAAAATGTTAATGTTAAACAATTATTTTTATGTTCCCTCATTGACGAGGAACATTATTTCCATTCCTGTTCTTGACACTGAGGGCATTTCCTTAAGCATTAATAATAGCAATATGATTTTGGCTTATGATGATGTTGTATATGGAATTGCGCCTCTTGTGAATAATCTAGCTGACCCGTTTACTAAACCATTAAGTTTGGTAAAGCATAATGGTCATTTTGAGAACATGAGTATTAGATATATTGGCGATTGACTCTAGGCCAAGTGGGAGATTGAAAGTATATGTATGTCCTAGAGACAATCTGTATTAGGACAAAATATACTTTATACACATTCGTATTTATATTAATGATGATTAATATTATGATATTTGCATTTGTTGAATTATTAGTTGATTGTTTATAATATTCTATAAATGCATCCCTAGAGTTTACGTGATTATTAATGATGTGAGAATTAATATTATAACGTAACTCTTAAATAGCCTCGACTAATGATCATCGAGATTGGGATATCGATGATATGCGATACGTCGACATTTTAGAAATTACTACAACAGTACTAGTATTTATTAATTTCAGAAAATACAATTCTTATGTCCAAACACCCACTAAGAAGGTAAACAGTCATTTATTATTCATTAAAAAAAATTAACTTAATCAACATAAAAAAATTAATGAGTTACTATAAATTATTAATCATATTTGCTAGTGTGTAGTTTATATTTTGCTATAAAAAGTTACTTATAAGTGATATTTCAACTAACTTCATTATTGTGGACATCTTTTGCATTTGGTGATAGTAAATACGCATTAAACGGTACATAAGTCCATTACTTGCCAACTCAGAAGTTTACTAATTAATGTGGCAATTGGGCAAATTGACCGACTTACCCCTCTAAATCCTTGTAACGCGGTACGTTTCATTTATTTTGTCCTTTTTATAGGTCCTTAGGTTTCAGCATTTGGTACTGTTTTTAGCGTTTTATATGTTCAATTTGTTTTACTATTTTTGGAATAAGTACAAAGGCATGGTGAGAAATACGGCAATGGATGTAGTGGGTTTGACCGTAAGGTGGATAAATTTAATTTTTTTATTTCTATATAAGTAACCGAATTAAAAATGACAATTTCGATCTTACTAAATTTCTGTATGTGCGAGAATCAGTAAAGGATCGGATCGCGAAGATTGCATTACCTCACATTTCTAACTAAATGGAAAAAATGTTGTGTTATGTTTTTTTTCGAGAAATTAATCCTACTTTCCATTAGAAAAAACGAAATAGCGCCAAAATGGCCCTAGAGGACTAGGACAAACGAAAATAGAATAAAAATACCCCGTGTGGATTTTGGTCGAAAATGCCCCTGAACTCTTAAAAATTGGTTCAATAACTCCCCTATTTCGTTTCCTTTTTAAAACTTTTTTTCATTTTGTAGGATGCTGCCATGTGTTATTAAAAAATTACAATTTAGATTTTTTTTTTATTATTTCAAACGCAAACAAGACATGTCTAACGGTTGTAGAGGCATGCATGAATGTAAAACAGTTCAACCCAAGGAGAATACTGACCGTTTTCTTGATCAAGGAGAATGAGAATGTAGTTCTTGATGTTGGTAACGGTTAGGGCTGGGTGAAAGGATGATTTTGATGTTTCAGGATCTTGATGTTCCTGATCATGCCTCTGCAATTACAACACCTTCAACGCATTACGTCTACACATGACGACATTCATACTCACATGACCGCATTTCTCATCTATTAATGCTTTATCATTTATTGTCTTAACAATTATACACTAATTTTTCTTAAGCCTGCAGTAGTCATAACTTACAAGAGCGGGAGCACAACGTGAATCTATCTCTTACGGCGAATCGAAGAAATTTGGTGGGAAATCAGATCCCAACAAAGGGCAAAGGCGGCCTCGAACGTCGATCCGCTCTCCTCCAACGTCCCGCAACACCAATGGCCTCAGTGTCGTCGTAATTCGACATTGGAACAAAATTTTAAATCTGCATCCATCTTCTTCTTAATTTTCTAGCATCTCGACAAGTCAGTGTCATCATAATTCGACATTGGGAGAAAATTTTAAATCCCCGTTAGCCTGCCCTCATTTTTTCTAGCATCACACCTGTAACAATCCATTTTATCCGGAGTCGAAAACGGTGTACGAAGTATGATTGATTCCTAGATTTATTTAAGGAGTCGCCACCTAATTATTATAGTGAATTATGACACTTTAAATATTAACTAAACGTTGCAAATGTAAACTCCATTTTAAAAGGTCTACAAAATTTATAAGATTCCGGGTAAAGTTCTTTATTATCCTAAAGGGAAGGGGTCAGACATCCTATAGGATCCGCTAACTTGCGATTATCCGATCAAACTTAGGCTTAAACATTATATTAAAATGCATATTTAGAAAAACATAGGTTTAAAAGATGTTGCAAATAATTACTTGAGAAGTATATATTTTCATAAAATTTTGTATAAGATTTGTTTATAAAATGCATGAAAAGTAGTTTATTCAAAAGTACATACTATATATGTAAAATGTAGTTTTTATGGAAAATATGTGTTGGTAAAGCATGAATCTATAACATATTTGTTTCGCAATAAATAATGAGAAAGGGGACTTTTATTATAAAAATAGATTATTATTTTTTGTTGACACCCAATTTTGACCCATCTTTTAATCATTTCTTGCAATTTTAAGCATTTTAGCACACCGCATTTTAATCAGCATTTTTTGCATTTTTATCTTTTAATTTTAAAATTAAGCATTATGTCTTTGTTAATAGTATGTTTTTATTTTAATAATATTCGCATCTTTTTAAATAATTAATCAACATCGTGTTTTTACTTTAATCAGACATTAAACATTTCTTAAATATTGCATTTTAGTATTATTGCGTCGATATTTGCATTTTAATAATTTTGCATTTTTTAAATAATTTTTTTTCTTTAAATAATTAACCAGTCTTGCATTTTTGTTAAACCAGTTCAGTTCAAGACATAATTTGAATCAGTCCAATCCAACACCATTTCTTTTTAATTTCACCCAAACTTTCATCTTTTATTTTTCCCCTTAAAATCAAAACCACTTTTCATTTTTCCCCCCAAAACTAAACCAAACCCTAAACCTAAATACCCCCTATAAATAAAACCTTACCCACCCTAAACTAAAGAACCCAGCCGCAGACACCCCAAAAAAACATGCTATTCACTCAACTCCCAAACCACTCTCAGCCGAAACACCTCTAACCTCTCTTCTCTAAGCCACATACCACTGTCTCCCTTTTTAAATTTTTTGGACCGCCCCTTTTCTCATCAGAACCTTGTCCGTCGCCGCCGCCCTTCGCTAACTCCGGTGAATCCCCGTGCAACGGAAAGTTTGGATTCCACCATTTATTGGGTCCTGGACTGTTTTGTGCTCCATTTTTGGGGGTTCTAAGTATGCTCGAGCATGTTCATACGAAGAACTGTAGAAGGTTCATCCTGCAGAATTCACTTTAGAGCCTCATTCTTTGGATCTGACAGCCAGGTGTATCCTATCCTTAGCTTTATCTGTATTATTCCATATTCCCTACTTTTGTATGATTTAAGTTCTGTTAGTCTTCCTCATTCAAGTGTACTCTGTTTATCTTGTGTGTATTTGTTTTTTTTCTCAACGTTCTTGTGTGGTCTGTGTGATCTTCTGTCGTTGTCCCTAACTTATTTCCTATTGTTGCTACAACGCCTTACCTATTTCATTTGTAACACTTCACACTAGTTCTTATGTTGTCAACTATTACCTGTGCTCGCATATCTAGTTTAGTGGATTGCTCTATTTATGTGTTAACTCATAAATTCTGTATTGACTGTATGCTGTCTGAGGGTCATTAGTATTTTTTATTTTACTAGCTTAGTTGATCTTAAGTGTTCTTTGTGTTTTTGTCTGTGTCCGTGTCCTTCACTGACCGTAGTTGTCCTCTTTCAGTTCATTAGCTTAATATTTGTGTCCCATGCTGTCTCTGGGTCTCTCTCAGAATGTCGGTTTGCTTTCCTTGCTTTTAGCCTATTTATTGTCGGGCCAATATAGTGAAAATGTGATTGTTCCTATCCTTATTAGCAGTGGAATCTAGAGGGTTAAAAGTTATTCTGGTTAAACTGGCTTTCTTTGAGAATTTCGTGATACTGTCACCTATTGTACTTTCAACTGTGATGTATTTGCATTAATTTATTTTTGTTGAAGCTGCTTTATTTGTTTTATTGTTGAGCCAATTGGTAGCAAATGACCGGTTTTTATCCTTCTACATAGAAGGAAATGACTCATAAAATGGTCATAATCGTGATATTCTTTGACTCCCAGGTGGATCGCCCCTTGTTATTTTATTGATAATGAATAGATACTACACTAGCCAATGAAAAAGTTATCCGTCGATTTTTGAGACCTCCACAGTTGCAAAGACGGAAAAATAAAATAATGAAGCTTTCTGGGCAATGATGATTTCTTCCACTTACACCGGATAACCAACATGCGCTGTAGCGAATTCTGTGCATGACATTTAGGCTGTCCTACTTTATATTTTTTTTACATATCTGAGCCCTCCGTGTTTAAAACTATAACTGTTTTGACGCGGATCCGAAGGTTTTATTTATTTTATTATATTGGCCGATGAAGGAATCTCCGTCTGATTTTCAAGACCTTTTATGTACAAGGATTTATTTTTGGCTTTATTTATTAATTATTACTATTACTTTTAAATTATTTATTCTATTACTAACACATTTACTAAGTGTTTATGCAGGTATCCGGAAATGCATTTCAAAAAGAATGTCCCGGAGTTTATTCTATGCCATATTTAATTTCGGTTTTATTTTGCATTGCATTTTATTTTAATTCTAAATTATGTAAAAATGCTTAGAATAGTTAGAATAAAAGTCAACATATAATTAACCTAGGTTTGAACGGATAACCGCAAGTTAGCGGATCTTAAAGGATGCCTAACCCCTTCTCTTTAAGATAATAAAGAACCCTGATCCAGAATCACATAGCTTTCACAGACTTTTAAATGGAGATCATTTATAGCATTTTTATGCTATTTAATAAGTGTCCTAATTCACTATAATAATTAGGTGGCGACTCCTTAAAATACATTCTAGGAATCAACCATACGTGGCACTCCCGTTTCGACTCCGGTTAAAATGGAGTGTTACATTTTTTATGAGTTTAATGAAAGTTGTAAATTTATTAATTTCTATAATATCAGTGATGCATAAAAGACTAAGTTATTTTGAAAAGTTTAAACGTACATAACAGATCTAAAGATAAATTAAACTAGCGACACAGTTTATTAGTTAACTACCCCCTTTATAATTATTAATCCTAAGTCTAACTATTCTAAGTATTTCAATATTGATACAAGATTACGTAATTAAAGTACAACAATAATAAAACAGCGAAATTTAAAGAATTAAAGAAAATAAGCGATTAGGACGGATAAAGATATCATCCCGCCCTATTTGTTAAGAAGTCCCGAAGCCGGAGAGGATGCAAGAAACGCGGACATGGATCTTATGTTGACGAGAGTGAGGATGAGTCTCATAATGAGACTCTTCATTACTCCCGATGGATTTCATGTAAATAAATAGAAAAAAAGAAAAGGATTAGTGTACGGAACAAAAAAAAAATATAACCTTTTTGGGTAAACAGAAATAGCGCAATTAAAGGATATCAAAACTTACACATAATCATATAGAATTGTCTATTTTATTTTTCGTGCTTATTATAACTTATATGAAAGCAAAGAGGAGTTAAAAGAAGAACAAATGGGCCAGTCCCAAAATAGACATGCAACATTCTCATCAAAGGGGATATACACCAAGTATACATAATACACACTTGTATTTATCGGATATACATAATGTATATTTCGTATATCTTAATGTATATTCTCACATTTCATACTAAAAAGGGGAAGATTGAGAAAAGTTTTTAAAATAAAGCCCATTCACCAGGTATACACACATATACAGGAAGAATATTCCTTCCAACAACAACAACATACCCAGTGAAAATCCCACAATGTGGGGTCTGGGAGGAAGTAAATTCCTTCCATAAACATATATTTGTGAGATCTATCAAGTGGAGACTAACTCTTATTTTTCCTACAGTTTTAAACATACATATATATATCTCTCTTCTATCCTTTGCATATTTTACAACTTCAATCCATATAGTCCAGGCAAACAGAAGAAGAAAGTGAAGACATGTCTTAACTAACACCTATCTGGACATTAACACAGTGTAAGACCTCCTAATAGTTGTGAGCAACCTAAGGGAAGGACAATGACACTCAAACATTTCAGGTTAGCATATTCAGGCAGCAAATGACATAACAGGCAAAGACATGTTCATTTTCAGCTAGCACGCACAGTATCAGTAGCATGAGGCTATCTCATAGGAAGGAAAATGATGGGCATCAGGCATATCAAATAAATAGTTTTGCATTTTAGATGTCCCTGTAGGCGTTTTGTCGAGTTCGTACACGTATCGGAATTTGAAAATTTATGTTTCAAATTCGACATGGCGGTCAAACTGTAGTATGATTATATAATGTCACATGCATGTCATTAACGGTCCTTCCTCTGGGCGCCGCGGCCCTAATTCACTTCTGTCATTCCAGTAGCTCTCTGGATATCAGTCGCCGCGGACCTTCCATCAGGCGCCGCGACCCTCGTCACGGTAATTTTTCTTTGGTTACTGGAGGTGCTGCGTCGCGGCGTTTCGGCCAAAATTTCCACGACTAAGTTTAATCACTTGTTTCTTCTTCATTCCATACAAGTTTCAGCTTGATTAATTAATTATTGAGTATGTATTTATCTTTTACTGGTATGGAGTGGGGGAAAAATCTTTAATACAACCAACAGACCCGAAAAAGTAAAACATATATCTTTTTAGCAAAAGTCTTTGTAAATGAAATTTACTAGTTACGGATAGTACTCTAACAAGGGATTCAACAAAATATCAGATGTTATTTAATGTTTGGCTGTGTTTCATTAAATAAAGGATCAAAAGTTATTAAATGCTAATTTACATTCAAAGAAATAACCTTTATTTTCCAAAAAAGGTGGAACTCCAACTCGAGGAGCTCCCACACCCCGGTCCGACAGAATTGTGAAGGAGTTAATCATGGTAACTCAACTGGTTTCAAAGGTTATGAATAACCTTTATTGACGTTACATTAAAAGGATAATCTATATTTAAGGTATTATTTAATCTAAATGTGAAACCCCACCCCAAGTTTGGGGAAATTATTTTTTTCCTTTAAAAAAAATTTATATTACAAATATGGGATCATAAAATTAATGAACTTAAACAGGTGAATTAATGACATACAGTTCTGAATATTGTATAATAGTTAACATAACATTTCAGTATAACAGTTAAGTTTTATTTTAATTGACATAAATTGAGGTTCAATATGAAGCCATTAGTGATAAAGGGCAAATATAAGTGAGGTTCTCTTTTAGCGATGTACTACTTTTGCTATTTATACTAAACGATAGATTAAATTAAAGTTCAAATCACGTAAAAATCTTTCGGAACGATTAAAAAAGAAAAAATCAAAGAATATATTTGAGATTGAGTTCATACATACTCCCAGAAACCCAGACGTCCCAAAAAATTGACTTACTTTCCTCATTAGTTTGTTCCAAAAAATAGATTCCTTTATATATTTAAAAACAATTTACTTTATGAGATTATTTATAACCACCTAAGATTTAATTTGGATCATATATTTTAAAAATCTTCTTTATTTCTTAAATTTTGTATCAAATCGAATTAGGTCAATCTTTTTAGCACAAAATCAAAAGGAAACCTAGTAACACTCTTCGCTTCTACCAACATTACTAACATACAGCAGATTTTCGAAGACGATCACCAATATCTCTGCAAATATTCACATAATCCTTCGTTAAACAGTGATCATTAAGCGTTAAACTGAACAACTTTTCAAGTGTGTAGAAGAGAAAATGGTAAGAGACCTTCTCGACTGAGTGTGAGTGAAATCCTTGATTTTAGAAATTACTACAACAGTACTAGTATTTATTAATTTCAGAAAACACAATTCTTATGTCCAAACACCCACTAAGAAGGTAAACAGTCACTTATTATTCATTAAAAAAATTAACTTAATCAACATAAAAAAATTAATGAGTTACTATAAATTATTAATCATCTTTGCTAGTCTGTAGTTTATATTTTGCTATAAAAAGTTACTTATAAGTGATATTTCAACTAACTTCATTATTGTGGACATCTTTTGCATTTGGTGATAGTAAATACGCATTAAACAGTACATAAGTCCATTACTTGCCAACTCAGAAGTTTACTAATTAATGTGGCAATTGGGCAAATTGACCGACTTACCCCTCTAAATCCTTGTAACGCGGTACGTTTAATTTATTTTGTCATTTTTATAGGTTTTAGCATTTGGTATATCTGCTACTGTTTTTAGCTTTTTATATATTCAATTTGTTTTACTATTTTTGGAATATGTACAAAGGCATGATGAGAAATAAAGCAATGAATTAAAAAATGACAGCTCGATGGATTAAATTTCCGCTATGTGCAGAATCCGTAAAAGAATCGAACCACAAAGGTCTATTGTACGCAAACTTACCTTACATTTCTATAAGAACTACTAAATAGAAAAAATATTGTGTTTTGTTTTTTCGAGAAATTAGTCCTACTTTCCATTAGGAAAAACGGAATAGCGCCAAAATGCCCCTAGAGAGGGACAAACGAAAATAGAATAAGAATACCATTTTGGTGGAAAATGCCCTGAACTCTTAAAAATGGTTCAATAACTCCCCTATTCCGTTTCCTTTTTAAAACTTTTTTTCATTTTGTAGGATGCTGCCATGTGTTATTAAAAAATTGCAATTTAGAATTCTTTTTATTATTTCAAACGCAAACAAGACCTGTCTAACGGTTGTAGAGGCATACATGAATGTAAAACAGTTCAACCCAAGGAGAATACTGATCATTTTCTTGATCAAGGAGAATAAGAATGTAGTTCTTGATGTTGGTAACGGTTAGGGTTGGGTGAAAGGATGATTTTGGTGTTTCAGGAGATAACGGTGGAGGAAGAGAGTGTAGGAGATGTATGGAAACAATTTAGGAGAGAAGGAAAGAAAAGAAAAACCAAGAATGTTTTAAGAAGGAGAGTTCTGGGGTTTTAGAATTTTGGCTATTGATACTATGTAAGATGATATTAATCTTAATTTTTGAAGTTTTTTTCATTAATATCAATATATATAATGTACAATATTTATCTTTTATACAATAGGAATCCTAGTCCTAATTACAAGAGAATCATAATCTTACCATAATTATATTTACATAATATATGAAATATATTCTAATTATGCGTAGAGATTTCATATTGACAATTATACACGTTTACAAAGAGAGACTAGCTAGTGCTTTAGATTTATTTTTTCCAAAAATCAATGAAAATTTAGTAATTTCAACAAAACTATTTCAAATTAGATCTAAAACAGCTTAATACATTTTTGCGTATTCCAATTAATTAATTAATTTATTATAACAAGATTCAGAATAATCTCATTTATATTGATTTTCATAGAATAGAAATTGTGGAGCGAAAGCGGAAAAGCTCTAAATTTCATTTTTACTTGAGGTTACCAATAATTATTCCTTTTTAAAAAGGACAGTTTTTTTTGTGTTTAATCAGATTCATATTTTAATTGAAATAATTAATTTAATTTAATTTATAAGTTAAATAACTTAAGCTGAGATTCTCTCGAAAACAACCTTAATCTAGAATGTTATAATAATGAGAGAGGCGGTGGTAATTTTTAACGGGTACCCTGTACCCGTGCTCACCCCTATTAAAATCATACCTCTATTAAGTGGCACACAACAAAGAGAAAGATACTAATCTAGGTAAGACACAACCCTTAGGCTTCCATCTATATTTAAGGTATTCAAGATAAGATTTGTCATATTTGATGCAACAAATTTCTTACGTAAGAATAGACAAGTTGTTGAATTATAGAATTATCAAAAACCTAACTTCCTTCTAATAAATCACAAGTACTCGTCTTTTTTGTATTATTTCCACTGATATTGGTGACTACCTCTTGAGCATTTGCTTCAAAGGAAAAGCTTGCTATAACCACAAAAATAGCAGCAATATTTAGAAAAAAAAACAATTCTTTCAAATATTTTATCCATTTGAAAATATGATGGAGATTTGATATATTTGAAAGCTATTTGTGTCTATACATACGTGACGTGAGTTTAATCAACCGTTAAATCAAAGGGCATTGTTTCAAAGTTATCGGATGATATTTTATGGATTTAAAAATTAATTATCTTCTAAGACGTGACATAACATGTAGTTCTAGTTCAAGAAAACGTCCATACAAGACGTCATTTGCATTCCGTCCATAAAAGACAGATAACATTCAGACAAGACGTCATAATAATCATCACGTCAACACAATGATGTCACTATAATCATCACGTCAACATAATGATGTCATTATAATCATCACGTCAATATAATGACGTGATCATCAGCATCACGTCAACACAATGACGTCATCAACATCACGTCAACATAATGACGTGATCATCAGCATCACGTCAACACAATGACGTCATCAACATCACTTCAACACAATGACGTCACCAACATCCTGATCATGCCTCTGCAATTACGACACCCTCAGCGCATTACGTCTACACATGACGACATTCATACTCACATGACCGCACTTCTCATATATTCATGCTTTATCATTTATTGTCTTAACAGTTATACACTAGTTTTTCTTAAGCTTTAGCCTGTAGTAGCCATAACTTACAAGAGCGGGAGCACAACGTGAATCTATCTCTTACGGCGAACCGAAGCAATTTGGTGGGAAATCAGATCCCAACAAAGGGTAAAGGCGGCCTCGAACGTCGATCCGCTCTCCTCCAATGTCCCGCAACATCAATACCCCCAGTGTCATCGTAATTCGACACTGTGACAAATTTTTAAATCTGCCTCCATCTTCTTTTTAATTTTCTAGCATCACAACAAGTCAGTGTCATCATAATTCGACACTGGGACAATTTTAAATCCTCGTTAGTCTGCCCTCATTTTTTCTAGCATCACACATGTAACACCCCATTTTATCCGGAGTCGAAAACGGTGTACGAAGTATGATTGATTCCTAGATTTATTTAATGAGTCGCCACCTAATTATTATAGTGAATTATGACACTTTTAATATTAACTAAATGTTGCAAATGTAAACTCCATTTTAAAAGGTCTACAAAATTTATAAGATTCCGGATAAGATTTTTTATTATCCTAAAGGGAAGTGGTCAGACATCCTATAGGATCCGCTAACTTGCGATTATCCGGTCAAACTTAGGCTTAAACATTATATTAAAATGCATATTTAGAAAAACATAGATTTAAAAGATGTTGCAAATAATTACTTGAGAAGTATATATTTTCATAAAATTTTGTATTAGGTTTGTTTATAAAATACATGAAAAGTAGTTTATTCAAAAGTACATACTATATATGTAAAATGTAGTTTTTATGGAAAATATGTGTTGGTAAAGCATGAATCTATAACATATTTGTTTCGCAATAAATAATGAGAAAAGGGACTTTTATTATAAAAATAGATTATTATT
This sequence comes from Przewalskia tangutica, assembly GCA_029844215.1. NCBI lineage: Eukaryota > Viridiplantae > Streptophyta > Magnoliopsida > Solanales > Solanaceae > Przewalskia > Przewalskia tangutica. Next base: position 35,386,836 of record CM056731.1, on the reverse strand, counting down.
TTTTATGAGTTTAATGAAAGTTGTAAATTTATTAATTTCTATAATATCAGTGATGCATAAAAGACTAAGTTAATTTGAAAAGTTTAAACATACATAACGGACCTAAAGATAAATTAAACTAGCGACACATTTTATTAGTTAACTACCCCCTTTATAATTATTAATCCTAAGTCTAACTATTCTAAGTATTTCAATATTCATACGAGATTATGTAATTAAAGTACAACAATAATAAAAATGTGAAATTTAAAGAATTAAAGAAAAGAAGCCACTAGGACGGATGAAGATATCATCCCGCCCTATTTGTTAAGAAGTCCCGAAGCCGGAGAGGATGCAAGAAATGCGGACATGGATCTTCTGTTGACGAGAGTGAGGATGAGTCTCATAATGAGACTCTTCATTACTCCCGATGGATTTCATGTAAATAAATAGAAAAAAAGAAAAGAATTAGCGTACGGAACATAAAAAAATATATACCCTTTTTGGGTAAACAGAAATAGCGCCATTAAAGGATATCAAAACTTACACATAATCATATAGAATTGTCTATTTTATTTTTCGTGCTGATTATAACTTATATGAATAGGCTAATGAGTAGCAATCTAAATGTTTAGTCTTATTACTGGGTTTGGCATAATTCAACACGTGAAAGGAAAAAAAAATGAGGCAGTGAACTTACAGGCCTTAAACAGTCAATCAGGTTGGGCGACAAGATATATATGTGCAAAACAACAACAACAACAAAAAACGAGAGGGGAGGGGGAACGGCCCAAAACAGTGATGGTCTAATTGCAGCTCAGTCATATTATCCCAAGTGATGGACATTGAATAAACGCATCGTCGATATATGAATCCCGAAATGACAAAAAGTCCAAAAGAGATTAATACAATCTTACGGAGCTAACCCGCGCGGCATAATGAGGTAGGGTCTTTGCTTCACATTCTTGAATCATCAGATTTTTTCTTTTTCGGAGCTATCAGTGATCTTTTCTTTTTTTTGAGCTCTCAGTTTAGACAGTTTTCTGATGGAAACTTTGTAGCTACGAAGTTTCTTTAATTGAATAAGCAGTAAAAGCATCAAGAAATCTATTAAGCAGCAACCGGAAACTCTAGCACAACTTTTAAGTCCAAACAGAGATACAAATGATAACTACTAGGCAATTTGAGGGCCAAAATAATGCCTGAAATGATTCAAATCCCTGAAGAATTATTTCAAAAAAAAAGTTCATAACATCTTATTGTACTTGAATTCCACAACTTGAAAATTGAGATAGTTCCATAGCTCCCACATCTTCATGCTCCAAAAGAACTCCCTTTTTTTCTCTTACATCCTTGACTTTTCAATCACCCACCACACTTCATCACCCAAGTTGTTGTTCCTGTCCTAGTCCACGTCTCCTCAAATTGCTCCTCAGTCACTCCTGCATATATCATATCAAAGTTTTAAGTTCTATGCACAGACATGTAAAAAATATTTATGAGGTAATTACAACTATGGGATAAACCATAAAAATTGTGCAACACTTGAGGTTTAGATGTTTATACCTTTGCCCATAGCATCAGTAGAGGTGATGCCTCCCTGGACAGACCTTAGAACTCTATCATAGTAATTAGCACCAGACCATTTCTGATGAGCCAATGTATCAACACCATTGCTCCTCTCCTCTCTCTGAATTCTCTCCACATAAGCCAACATTCCCCTCATAGCGAAATCCTTGGCAAACGTGTCGACGTTGAGTGCATCAGCATGGATACCAGCCAAAGTAATGAACTGCCAGCAGTAACCTAACTTGGCTATTCTTGTAATGAAATCCATCATTTGGTTATCATTCATTCCTGATGCATCCCAATTGAATGATGGAGATAGATTGTAAGCCAACATCAGCTCAGGCCTCACTGACTTAACTCCCTCAGCAAATTTTGTGCATTCCACCATATCAGGACTTGCAGTTTCCATCCAGACCAAATCAGCATGGTGAGCAAAAGCCCAACCGCGAACAATCGCAGCCTCTACAGAACCCTGAAACCTGTAGAACCCTTCTCGGGTTCTTGGCAAGTCCCAGTCCCAGAAAAGATTTGGAAGTCCAAGTCTTTCAACAATCTCCCTGGCTTGTTCGTGTGAAAGGCATTTTTCGTAGCTCGAATGCTGCATCCACTCATGCAAACTCATGTTCTTCTCGGACTCCGTAAGGTTCATTTCTTGATTGCGTCTACGACGCATTGAGAAAATGTCTTGAGTTCAGCCATTGCCAGCCAGTTATCCTCAAGGGCTTGAAGTTCAGGCCCGGTTATGCCTGCAGCCATAGCTTCAGACAAAAGAGTGGCCAAACTTTTCCCCTTCAGATTCGGGTTTGAAACACCCAAAATGAACTGGTGATCCCTTGTATCCACATTGGTCTGAATCAGGGTTGCTCCCGCTGCATCAGTACGAGCCACAAGGACCGTCTCGGTCCCCATGACATCGAACTGCAACCTTGCAGCCACCAGCCTGTTAATGTGTTCACTAATTGCAACAAGAACTTTGCCAGCCATGTGACCACATTTCTTGGTGACCGATGACTGGTCCTCAATGTGGACACCAGCAGCACCGCGCTCCACGAAAAGCTTGCAGAGTTTCACAGTAGCAGTTGCACCACCAAAGCCAGTGTCACCATCAGCAATGATAGGCTTCAGGTAATCAATAAAAGGGGTTCTAGCCCTCTCTTCTCGGCTCATGCTCATCCTCGCTTCCCTTTGTTTCCGATCATAAAATTGCTGAGCGAAGAACAGATGTTCGACTTTGTTAGGAACTGTGTCATAAAGGTAATCAGCAAGATCAGGGCCAGGTTCATTGGTGCTGGTTGTTGGTATAATAATCTGTATTTGGCCAAATAATGTTTCAACACAATCTGTTAATCACTTAGTGAAACAGATTACACGATATAAACATTACTTAACAGTAAATTGATCATGAAACAATAAACGAAAATAGAATCTGTTTTGAAAAATAATTTCAGAATATAATCGAGTTCACTTAGTTCAAAGTGTGTCCTTAAGGAAATTATTCTCCTCACAGTACTCGAGGTTAATGGAATATTCACTCTCAGGATAGAACGATACCATAATAGTAGTACTCCCTTGGCAATCGACATCAGTATTAAGAACCATCACCTACCTTTACTACTATAAATTGAGGGTCCTTTGCCACACCCATTGCATCAACAATTCATCATAGCAATTTTAATTTTGCATGAACAGATTATGGAAGAAAAAAGGAGGTTTGAATCAGAGGTAGCAGAGGTGCAATTCCACCAGAGAGGTTCAGGCTAACCAAGAGGCCATATTCAGCGCGGGATGTGGTGGCACTAAGAGGATCCATGAGGCAAAGCTATGCATCAAATGAGTTGGCCAAGAAACTCTGGAGGACCCTCAAGACTCACCAAGCCAATGGCACTGCCTCCAGGACTTTTGGTGCACTTGGCCCTGTTCAAGTCAACATGATGGCTAAACATTTGGACACTATCTATGTGTCTGGATGGCAGTGCCATTGGCTTGGTGAGTCTTGAGGGTCCTCCAGAGTTTCTTGGCTAACTCATTTGATGCATAGCTTTGCCTCATGGATCCTCTTAGTGCCACCACATCCCGCGCTGAATATGGCCTCTTGGTTAGCCTGAACCTCTCTGAGTTCCACCATGCTTGCACCTCTGCTACCTCTGATTCAAACCTCCTTTTTTCTTCCATAATCTGTTCATGCAAAATTAAAATTGCTATGATGAATTGTTGATGCAATGGGTGTGGCAAAGGACCCTCAATTTATAGTAGTAAAGGTAGGTGATGGTTCTTAATACTGATGTCGATTGCCAAGGGAGTACTACTATTATGGTATCGTCTATCCTGGGAGTGAATATTCCATTAACCTCGAGTACTGTGAGGAGAATAATTTCCTTAAGGACACACTTTGAACTAAGTGAACTCGATTATATTCTGAAAAAATAATTAATTAGTTTTCCAAAACAGATTCTCTTTATTGTCAATTTCGTGTACTGGTTTTAATTAGTTTATTTTATACTGTGTAATCTGTTTTTACTAAGTGTTTAACAGATTGTGTTGAAACGTTATTTAAACGTATACAGATTATTATATCCAACAGTACAATTGCTATGATGAATTGTTGATGCAATGGGTGTGGCAATGGACCCTCAATTTATAGTAGTAAAGGTAGGTGATGGTTATTAATACTGATGCCGATTGCCAAGGGAGGATAGGAAAAAAAATAAAAAAATTCCACATCATATTGCCAAATAATTTAAGACCTTATCTAAAATTGTAGTAACCACTTCTGTTTTTATTTTAAATTGTTGTTTTTGGACCACATCATATTGCCACTTCTTCCTCTCTTGTCGTTGGTTTTATAATCCTGGGAGTAGATTCGGAACTAGTCACAAGATTTAATTAAATGGAAAAAGCTCGTATTTACTGAACCACATCATGTTGTTTTACTGAACCACAAGATTTAATTAAATGGAAAAAGCTGGTATTTACTTTTTTACTATCAAATATAAGTTGTATTTATATTTTATTATACTTTGCCAATAAATATAAACAATCATACCTTAGAGCTATATTTACTCCTCATCGATTAAAACTAGTCACTCCTTTCTCTAAGTGGGAGTAATTTGAGGGTGCGTATAAAAAGTGGATCGGGACGGTTTAGAATTATAGATAGGGCTGGTTTCCATAAAAGGCACTTAATATTTTTTCTAACACAAAAATCACTTAACTTTGAGCAACTAACACAAATATCACTAAAAACTTTCAGATAATTAAACCATTTTTCCTTGAATAGCTTATTTTTTACTTTTTTTCTTATTAGTAAAATTTAATAAATAAAATTTTAATTAAGAAGGTCGAATCTGACCCAAAACCCATATTAAAAAAGTAAATAACTCTTTTCCCTACCATTTTTAATTAGGGATCGCAACGGGGCATGACGGGTGCAGTGCGAGGTATCGTTTGTGGGAGTAATTTGGCCTAACTCACCCTTTGCATCATTCTCGGACAAGATGATGTCATACCGTTTAATTTAGTGATGAAAATACCTAGTGAAAGTGTAATTGCACATTCTTTTCGTTAATTAAATTGTCAATTAGCTTTGTCTCAATTTATTTGATAAGTTTCGAATTTCTAGAGTCAAATTAGTTTTTCTTTGACTATCATTAAGATTTTATGTCTGCATTCACAATCAAAATTTAAAAGTTTGACCTTCAAAATTCATTAGCCAGTGAAGGCCAGCCAATTTATTGTTTCTTGCTTTCAAATATTCACCATACAAAAACAATTCATATTTCATAATCTGGTAAAATCTTCATGTTCCTTCCGATGTTTGTGGAACGAACATGTTGGTAGGGTATTTCCATTGTCACATTCACATAAATATCGGTAAAAGATTTTGTGATATTTATACGACTATGACATTTATAAAATGTATGATTATACTGATTTCTTGTACTGAGTACAGCAAATTATTTGAACACATGAGTGTGCAAATATCTAAGTTTCGTCACGAGGAAAAAGTTATAAACAGTTTTGGCAAGACTATTATTAGAAATCATCCTACTGTATTATTTTCATTTTTAACAAAAATGCAATTTGGCATAGTACTCCTATCTCTTGCAATTCTATGTATGTATATATAAATCAGGTAAAGCCTGTGACACTTTTTATATTATGCTCCGTAATACATTACTAGGTTCATTTGATTCTTCAAGTAGTAAATTATCTTCGTGTTTTTGTATGATGTTATAATTCCTATTTTAAGATACACTTTAGGCGATGTATATAAACATAGTACTTTCTCCGAATCAAATTCACATTATGGTCAGAGGAAAATTAAAAGTTAAGGTGAAGCAATGTCAATAACGATGAATCTCTTCATGATAAATAGATCCATTCTGCAAATTTGTTATTGTGGGTAGTTCCAAACTATATATCGATTTTATGCTTCTTGAAATTCAAATTATGCAACATTTGATCAATATTTTAAAATGCATCTTTTATCATATTTACATGGAAAAATTGCAACTTATAGTATTTTTTGTATAATCTTTGAACATGGTATAATCTAATTTAGTTTTGAAGACTAATTAAATTAACTCTCTGGAAAGAAAACTACACTTGTTTTGAAACGAATCTAAGTGAAGTAACGATGGAAGTTAGTTAAGCCACGCGACAGAATATCCAAATCGATAAGGCCAAATTGAGGAACAAAAAGAGCCAAAGATTGTCACATGCATGTCATTAACGGTCCTTCCTCTGGGCGCCGCGGCCCTAATTCACTTCTGTCATTCCAGTAACTCTCTGGAAATCAGTCGCCGCGGCCCTTCCATCAGGCGCCTCGACCCTCGTCGCGGAAATTTTTCTTTGGTTACTGGAGGTGCTGCGCCGCGACGCTTCGGCCAAAATTTCCACGATTAAGTTTAATCACTTGTTTCTTCTTCATTCCATACAAGTTCCAGCTTGATTAATTAATTATTGAGTATGTTTTTATCTTTTACTGGTATGGAGTGGGGAAAAATTCTTTAATACAACCAACAGACCCGAAAAAGTAAAACATATATCTTTTTAGCAAAAGTCTTTGTAAATGAAATTTACTAGTTACGGATAGTACTCTAACAAGGGATTCAACAAAATATCAAGGCTATTAAAAAAATTACATATGTCCAAAAAATTATTATTTTCCTTATTTGCATAGTATATAACATTTTTGGACAAAGGGTTTGAATATCCTTAACTATATGTGACTCCACTACTGATCCTGAATCCGAGCCACATTCAAACACCTCAATATTAAAAGAAATGTTATGTGTATTTATATAGATATATTTATACCACTTAATTATGATTAATTAATACATATATTTACTACATTAAATCACTAAATCAGAACCAGTTAAGTTGATTTGGTGTAAAACACTTGATGCAAATAAGTTTTATCATCGCTCTTCCAGTAAATTTTAATTTTTTTTGGAAATATTGGTAAATAAGAAGAAATAAGTAGGTTCAGAAGCTTGCATTTTGAACGGTTGGCTAAACAAAAAATCAGATATTATTTAATGTTTGGCTGTGTTTCATTAAATAAAGGATCAAAAGTTATTAAATACTAATTTACATTAAAAGGAATAACCTTTATTGTTCCAAAAAGGTGGATCTCCCACCCCAGGAGTCATCACACCCCGATCCGACAGGTCTGTGAAGGAGGTTAATCATTATGACTCAATTGATTTCAAAGGTTAGACCACTACCACGCTGCGTACAAGGGCGCCTCCTTTATTTCAAAAAGTAACCCCACACTGTCGGTGGCGGAATTCGATCTTGGCCATTATTCTAAATATATTATCGTTACATTAAAAGGATAACATATATTTAAGGCCGGGGACAACTAAATAAACTGGGTTATTTGATGTCCCCATCACTCAAAGAAAATGACGTCTTTTCATTTTTTCAAAAAGGTGGATCTCCCAACTCAGCTTTCACACCCCGGTCCGACAGGATTGTGAAGGAGTTAATCATGGTAATTCAACTGGTTTTAAAGATTAGACCACTACCACGCTGCGCATAAGGGCCCTCCTTTATTTCAAGAAGTAACCCCCACTCTGCTGCTGGAGGGATTCGATCTTGGCGATTTTTTCAATTATCCTCCTCGAAAATCAATTGGATTGCGCATCCGGACAAATGACCTCTTTTCAATCAGGCAAAGCAAATGATTATTATGAAAGGACTATCTTGTCGTCCTACAAAATCTTGGAAAGTAAATAATGGAGTGGACATGCATTTCATGATTTCATCATTCAAACACTTACTGAATTACCAAATAATGCCTATAAAGTACCACGAGTTCGATGCACTTTTTAAATTTCTGATTTTTTATGAGCCAGATGTGCGGTGAATATAAGAATATTTTTCGATCGGAAAAAATTAAAATTACATTTATCTCTAAATATATTTATTTATCACATACACTCCATAACAGAGAATATTTCATGAAATAATTTATTTTCTTTTCACATATATATTCATTCTATCTCATTTTCTATATGATATTATTCTTGTAATTAATATTATTACACAATATAATAATAAAATTATAAATTACTTTAAAAAATAGCAAATAATTTGGAATAAGATAGAATTTTGGAGAAAATAACCAAAATATTTTGGTGTCCAAATGAATTAAACTTAGTTTCTTTTTATAGATCTTGAAAAATAAAAAAATAGTGTTTTTTTTAATTCGGTCAAATTATTGGTCAAAAATATCAATTAAAGTAGTTGTTAAAAATTAATTTCTGGCAGTCAATGACTGACTGACACATGTCGCGAGCAAAGAGAAAACATGAGATAATTATGTGAAGCATGAGACATTGTCTCAACTTGACAAGATTATCTCCTATATATATTCAAAAATTCTCAATTATTTTCACGTTAACATGTCATTCAAATTATCTCCTGATGTGTATAATTATCGGGGACAATGTCCCCTGTTGGAGGTGGTCTAAGGGAGGATGGCAGACAGAGACGGATGTACAGTTTGGAATATAATAATTTGATAAAATTCAATAGCTTTAATCTAAAGTTTATATTTATTTTAAAAAAATATTTAATATGTACATATTATTAATTTAAATAATCAAATGATTAAAGTCTCGAATTTATAATTTTAAATTCAAAATCGACCTCTTAAAGCCGGATGAAAAATGAGTGACACATTGAATATTAATTAAAATCAATTGAGCAAATTCAGTAACTCTCCATACCACATGTGAGCAAATTTCTTTCCTTTCACCCGAATATTAGTCCAACGATATATAGTGTGTCAGGAACATAAACTGGGTTGTTTGATGTCCCCATCACTCAAAGAAAATGACGTCTTTTCATTTTTAAAAAAAGGTGGATCTCCCACCTCAGAAGTTTCCACACCCTGGTCCGATAGGATTGTGAAGGAGTTAATCATGATAATTCAACTGGCTTCAAAGATTAGACCACTACCACGCACGCGGCCCTCCTTTATTTCTGCAAGTAACCCCACTCACTTCTTTGGAGGATTCGATCTTGTGATTTTCCAATTATCCTCCTTGAAAACCAATTGAGCTGCGCATCCGGACAAATTACCTCTTTTCAATCAGGCAAAGCAAATGATTATTATGAAAGGACTATCTTGTCGTCCTACAAAATCTTGGAAAGTAAATAATGGAGTGGACATGCATTTCATGATTTCATCATTCAAACACTTACTGAATTACCAAATAATGCCTATAAAGTACCACGAGTTCGATGCACTTTTTAAATTTCTGATTTTTTATGAGCCAAATGTGCGGTGAATATAAGAATATCTTCCGATCGGAGAGAATTAAAATTACATTTATCTCTAAATATATCTATTTATCACATACACTCCACAACAGAGAATATTTCATGAAATAGATCTTGAAAAAGCATTCAACCGACTGGTATGGTCATTCATACATGAAGCCCTATAGTCCCTTCAAATCCCCAAAGAAATTATCACTCTCATCATGAACTACTGCTCACAGGGATAGTACTCTAACAAGGGATTCAACAAAATATCAAGGCTATTCAAAAATTTACATATGTCTAAAAAATTATTATTTTCCGTATTTGCATAGTATATAACATTTTTGGACAAAGGGTTTGAATATCCTTAACTATATGTGACTCCACTATTGATTCTGAATCCCAGCCACATTCAGACACCTCAATATTAAAAGAAATGTTATGTGTATTTATATAGATATACTTATATCACTTAATTATGATTAATTAATACATATAATTACTACATTAAATCACTAAATCAGAACCAATTAAGTTGATTTAGTGTAAAACACTTGATGCAAATAAGTATTTATCATCGCTCTTTCGGTAGATTTTAATTTTTTTTGGAATTAGAGGTAAAAAAGAAGAAATAAGGAAGTTCAGAAGCTTACATTTTGAACTGTTGGTTAAACAAAAAATCATATGTTATTTAATGTTTGGTTGTGTTTCATTAAATAAAGGATCAAAAGTTATTAAATGCTAATTTACATTCAAAGGAATAACCTTTATTTTCCAAAAAAGGTGGAACTCGCACCCCAGGAGCCCCCACACCCCGGTCCGACAGGACTGTGAAGGAGTTAATCATGTACTCATGGTGACTCAATTGATTTCAAAGGTTAAACCACTATTACGCTGCGCACAAGGGGCCCTCCTTTATTTCAAAGGAATAACCTTTATTGTCATTACATTAAAAGGATAACCTATATTTAAGGTATTCAAGATTAGGTTTGCCATATTTGATGCAATCAAATTCCTTCCGTATGAATGGACAAGCTGTTGAATTATACCATGGATATGAATTATCAAAAACTTACTACCATTATTAGGACTGTGCTGAGTATTCAAAAGGACCACATTTTTACTATTTTTTACAAATTGATTTGCTGGCAAAGCAATTAAAAGTTGTACTCAAAGACAAAATCAGTTTCTGTCAACTCCATTTTTAAATGTGAAACGAAATTATTTTTTTCCTTTCAAAAAGTGGGGAGAGGAGGGGTGGTAAAAAATAAGGGTTTATTATAATTAATTGCTAAGTAATTGTTGAAATGCCTTTGGTGGAGGTTGAGTTCGCCCATCTTCAATGACTTAAACATCATGGTTCCACATGTTGGAGAACCTGGTTCTTTATACGTGTGTAATCTACTAAGTGAGTAGATGACCGTAGGGCCAAGAATCGTCAAATTCCATTAAGAAATGGAAGAGATAATTGATCCACAAAGTAAGGTGTTTGAGACATGAAAGAGTGGTGTGTGGCAAATCTACAACATCGGTAGAAAAATGAAGAATTGTTCATGTTATAAGTCTCTAAACTGAATAAGGGATTGAAAAAAATCAGGGAATTAATGGCATTAACTTACTGAACGTTTGACACTTATGCCACAACCACCATTATGGTGTCCATTAACAGCCCTCTTAACACCCATAAACATCTCTCCTCGTCCTTTACACTATATAAACATTCCTTGTTTCAGATTTGAGAGAGCACAAGTAATACAAGAGAACACATAGAGAAATACTCTCTACACTTGGATGATTTCAGATTTGATGAAATCTCTTCTACACTTGGATGATTTCAGATTTGATGAAATCTCTTCCTTTCTTGCAATCTTACACACTCAATCCTTCTATTCTAGCAAACACTAAGTTGTCATTACACCGTTGAATTCTAGCAAACACTAAGTTGTCATTACACCGTTGAAAGGATATACGAGACAATATTATCTTAAGGATAGATCAAGAATTTGGTCGACTCATCAAGCCAATTATGTTGTTATATTTCCAGATTCTAAACACATTATTATTGTTATTCTCAAGAGGGGATTGCTGCAGTTTCAACCAACATCTCAAGACTTCAAGGAAGGATCAAAGACCGAAGATCAAGATCATCAACACTTATTCATGTTGTGACAACTGATGTTAGGCTTCAAGCCTATTATATTGAACTTGTAATTGATTGTCCTTTCTAAGCACTAGTGATAGTTGTATATTATTCCCTACATCCATTGTATTACTCACAATAACATATTTGTGATTTTTTTTGGCATAAATTGAGGTTCAAAATGAAGCCATTAGTGATAAAGGGCAAATATCTAGCCCAGATTTTTGCGAATTTTTAGTTTTGGTTCTTATGATATTTGACGAAATATTATTCTGCATTCGATATTTACGCCAAAATGAACTTATTTATCATGAATAATGGATAATCTGACGTGAGAAATGCACTAATTTCACCCGTTTATCTTTTTTTTTTATTTCAACACGGACTTAAAAGAGCTAGAAGAAATTTGAGACATATTTCAAGAAAGTATATACATCCATTAAAAAAGTTCTAAGAGTTTACCATTGAAAGTATACTGTGAAGTAATTATTTTGAACATAGAAAAATGTTATAACCCCGTAATATATTGCATACTATGAGTTATATCAAATGAGCAAAAATAAGTGAGGTTCTCTTTAGCGATGTACTACTTTTGCTATTTATACTAAACGATAGATTAAATTAAAGTTCAAATCACATAAAAATCTTTCGGAACGATTAAAAAAGAAAAAAAATCAAAGAATATATTTGAGATTGAGTTCATACATACTCCTAGAAACCCAGACGTCCCAAAAAATTGACTTACTTTCCTCATTAGTTTGTTCCAAAAAATTGATTCCTTTATATATTTAAAAATAATTTACTTTATGAGATTATTTATAACCACATAAATTTCTAAGATTTAATTTGGATCATATATTTTAAAAATCTTCTTTATTTCTTAAATTTTGTATCAAATCAAATTAGGTCAATCTTTTTAGCACAAAATCAAAAGGAAACCTAGCAACACTCTTCGCTTCTACCAACATTACTAACATACAACAGATTTTCGAAGACGATCACCAATATCTCTGCAAATATTCATACAATCCTTCGTTAAACAGTGATCATTAAGCGTTAAACTGAACAAAAGAAGAGAAAATGGTAAGAGACCTTCTCGACTGAGTGTGAGTGAAACCCTTGATTTTAGAAATTACTACAACAGTATTAGTATTTATTAATTTCAGAAAACACAATTCTTATGTCCAAACACACACTAAGAAGGTAAACATACATTTATTATTCATTAAAAAAATTAACTTAATCAACATAAAAAAATTAATGAGTTACTATAATTATTAATCATCTTTGCTAGTGTGTAGTTTATATTTTGCTATAAAAAGTTACTTATAAGTGATATTTCAACTAACTTCATTATTGTGGACATCTTTTGCATTTGGTGATAGTAAATACGCATTAAATGGTACATAAGTCCATTACTTGTCAACTCATAAGTTTACTAATTAATGTGGCAATTGGGCAAATTGACTGACTTACCCCTCTAAATCCTTGTAACGCGGTATGATTTGAAACAGGCCCCATGGTGTGATGTGAGCGCTTTGCTACTTACATTATGCAGATTGGATTTGTATGCAACAAGTGTGATCATTCTATTGTACGCAAATTTACCTCACATTTCTATAAGAACTACTAAATAGAAAAAATATTGTGTTTTGTTTTATCTCTTGAAATTAGTCCTACTTTCCATTAGGAAAAACAGAATAGCGCCAAAATGCCCCTAGAGAGGGACAAACGAAAATAGAATAAGAATACCCCGTGTGGATTTTGGTCGAAAATGCCCCTGAACTCTTAAAAATTGGTTCAATAACTCCCCTATTCCGTTCCCTTTTTAAAAACTTTTTTTATTTTGTAGGATGCTGCCATGTGTTATTAAAAAATTACAATTTAGAATTCTTTTTTATTATTTCAAAAGCAAACAAGACCTGTCTACTGGAGAGGTATAATACAATGTTACCATACTATAGCCATTTTTACTATCACTTTTTTGGCGTGGAATTCTTCATTTTCTGAATTTTGACTTACTCTCTTATTACCGTAGCTAAAGTTCATGTGGAATGGAAAAATAACAAAAGATTTCAAAATTCAATTTTTTTAATACAAATTTTATGTACTTAAAGTTGGATAAAAAGACACTATAAAAATATAAGATGATACCATGTAAGATGGTATTAATCATCCTTTTTGGAGTTTTTCTCATTAATATCAATATATATAATGTACAATATTTATCCCTTATACAATAGAAATTCTAGTCCTAATTACAAGAGAATCGTAGTCTTACCATAATTATATTTACACAATATATGAAATATATTCTAATTATGGGTAGAGATTTCATATTGACAACTATACACGTTTACAAAGAGAGACTAGCTAGTGCTTTAGATTTATTTTTTCCAAAAATCAATGAAAATTTAGTAATTTCAATAAAACTATTTCAAATTAGATCTAAAACAGCTTAATACATTTTTGCGTATTCAAATTAATTAATTAATTTATTATAACAAGATTCAGAATAATCTCATTTATATTGATTTTCAAAGAATAGATATTGTGGAACAAAAGCGGGAAAGCTCTAAATTTCATTTTTACTTGAGGTAACCAATAATTATTCCTTTTTAAAAAGGACAGTTTTTTTTTGTGTTTAATCACATTCATATTTTAATTGAAATAATTAATTTAATTGAATTTATAAGTTAAATAACTTAAGCTGAAATTCTCTCGAAAACAACCTTAATCTAGAATGTTCTAATAATGAGAGAGGCGGTGGTAATTTTTAACAGGGTACCCTACCCATGCTCACCCCTATTCATACCTCTATTAAGTGGCACACAAAGAAAGAGAAAGATACTAATCTAGGTAAGACACAACCCTTAGGCTGCCATCTATATTTAAGGTATTCAAGATAAGATTTGCCATATTTGATGCAACAAATTTCTTAGGTTTAGAATTATCAAAAACCTAACTTCCTTCAAATAAATCACAAGTACTCGTTTTTTTTGTATTATTTCCACTGATATTGGTGACCTACCTCTTGAGCATTTGCTTCAAAGTACATACTATATATGTAAAATGTAGTTTTTATGGAAAATATCTGTTGGTAAAGCATGAATCTATAACATATTTGCTTCGCAATAAATAATGAGAAAATGGACTTTTATTATAAAAATAGATTATTATTTTTTATGAGTTTAATGAAAGTTGTAAATTTATTAATTTCTATAATATCAGTGATGCATAAAAGACTTAAGTTATTTTGAAAAGTTTAAACGTACATAACGGACCTAAAGATAAATTAAACTAGCGACACATTTTATTAGTTAACTACCCCCTTTATAATTATTAATCCTAAGTCTAACTATTTAAAGTATTTCAATATTCATACAAGATTACGTAATTAAAGTACAACAATAATAAAACAGTGAAATTTAAAGAATTAAAGAAAAGAAGCCACTAGGACGGATCATCCCGCCCTATTTGTTAAGAAGTCCCGAAGCCGGAGAGGATGCAAGAAACGCGGACATGGATCTTCTGTTGACGAGAGTGAGGATGAGTCTCATAATGAGACTCTTCATTACTTCCGATGGATTTCATGTAAATAAAAAATAAAAAAAAGGATTAGTGTACGGAACATAAAAAAATATACCCTTTTTGGGTAAACAGAAATAGCGCCATTAAAGGATATCAAAACTTACACATAATCATATAGAATTGTCTATTTTATTTTTCGTGCTTATTATAACTTATATGAATAGGCTAATGAGTAGCAATCTAAATGTTTAGTCTTATTACTGGGTTTGGCATAATGCAACACGTGAAAGAAAAAAAAATGAGTCCCGTGAACTTACAGGCCTTAACAGTCAATCAGGTTGGGCCACAAGATATATATGTGCAAAACAACAACAACAACAACAACAAAAAACGAGAGGGGAGGGGGAAAGGCCCAAAACAGTGATGGTCTAATCAGCTCAGTCATATTATCCCAAGTGATGAACATTTTCAGGCAGAAAAACATCGGCCCAGGCAGATAGGAACTCATACGAGATCCAGAGAGACTCCATATACATTAACTTGGGTTAAAATATTGATAGGGCCACTTGATATAGTTTAGATCCATATGAAGGAAGTCACAACATAGTTGTCTATAACATTACGCCAGAATAAATGAAACAAGGTGCACGCAAGCAGGATCCAATACAACATATAGATTAACCTATACCATAACTCAAGACCTTAAGGTGGGCGGACTCAATTTATAAACATTTCATGATTTGGAATGAGCAAAATGTAAGTTCTGAAATTAACAATAAATGTAAAGTAAGTGCATACATGCCATAGATTTCGATAGCAAAGCTAAGTTGTCCTTAAAATTATATATTAGCCCTGTACTAAGCTGATACAGACACAATACTTATGCAAGCAAATTAACAAAATATCAAGGCAAGTGTAACCCACATATTAAGCCTAACATATGCATTTTTAACAGGACATGAACTAACTTTCTCTTCAGACAAAACTCTTTACATTTATTAATTTCATTAAAGCCTCAAACAATGTGACATTTAAACATATTTACCACTCAATCATATGCACCAAATTTTATTTCTGGCTACTTATTGATTTGCACACAGGCCCGAGGATTCTAACACTTTTTTTACAGGTGTGCTCCCCAGGCTAGATTCAGGAACTAAGTATACCAAAGCCAGTAATGAACAGTAAATATTATCACATGATATGGGAACTTTGACCAAACAGGGGCCAATCATCTCCTCCATAAACCATTTTAGGTATCCCTTCATTAACAGGAAAGTAAGAAAGAGGACTAAATATATGCATAAGCAAGATTCACAATTGACATGACTGTGGGCACATGTGCCACACAGCAATTCAACAAACATGGCATGGAAGAGCTTTAAGGAATACCACAAGGTGTCATAGAGGTGTTTTATGATGGATACAGTGGGGTAATATTCAGCGTATAACTGGGAACTGAATAACAGATATGGAACAGAGAGATGGTTTAATATGCATACAATTGACAATGAACTGGGGTCATTCGAGCAAATTTTATATGACCATTCATACATCATTTAGGCATCAACTTAAATATAGGAATTGAGCCGTTCCTGTACTAATGCTATAAACACCTATTAATCGAACCAACACAAAAAAAAAACCAATAGCCGACTTAAGCATACTAAGTTAATCTATGGACAGCTTTAACTGGTTTCTTGACCCATATATATACAATTGAAAATGAGCTTTAAACGGGTTTAGGACAGGGATTGACAATGAAATGTTTAAATTAATCTATGACTAACTTTAAACTAATTTCTTGACTTCCAATTGACACACTAACCATAAATTGTACAGCCCATTCCATAGCTAAAACATGTTTCGTACTTATATACTTGTCAACACCAGCATGTTTACAAAATTAAACAGACTTAGACCATTGACAATACTTCAAGCACAATCAATCTGTATGCTAGTTAATATAGATTCCAACTAACACATTCGGAAAATAGTTCACACATAACTACAACTAATATATTAAGCACTTTGTTTAACTAATCATGCTTGTAATCACATAATACATACAACGCAGTAAAAGATCTAAATAAAAGTCTTAGGACACTTAATAGTCCAAAACAGGGCTAATGGATCGTGCATTGATATGACTCCTTCGTTTGCGAACACGTTTAAACTTGTTCGAAACTCACTCAAACAGATTCAAACGTTCATAACAGAGACGAATAACTGACTGAATCTACAGCACACATAACCGTATATAAAAAAACTGAAGATAATCGAAAGGCGCTTGAGTTTACCTTCTCCGGTTAGCGAATCGACGTGTCGTCACGAGTCGTCGAGTCCGCTCGGAGGTGTTTTGTGTGTATGAGACTGAAAGGGGAGCAAAGCTTAAGTATTTGTGGCTTTCTTTCCGAGCCAAGACTAAGAGTAAGATAAACAAAGTTTTCTGATTTTTTCCGATAGTTTCAAAGCAATAGAATTTGGAGTTTTCGTTCTGGGTTTATGAAACTGAATCCCTCAACACAACCCAAAGAGGTTGTATTTATAGCTGGGATTTTAGAGTTAAAATTCGAAATTTGAATTCAAAGGACAAGCGACCGTTCCTTTTCTTCTGTAATTGAGAGGAAAAGATCAAAAGTGGTCTGATTTTTGAGTGATTTTCGGGATGTTGCAGTTGTGGATTCGGCGGTGTCAGGCGATGGGAAATCCGGTGGTTTGAAGGTGTTGTCGACGACGGACCAATGGGTTTTTGGGGTGTTGGTTCATCTGGTTCGATTTGGTTGAAAGGTTAGGGTAAATGGACGATTTAGGGGTGTTCTGGTTAAAGGGAATTAATGGTTTGTTGGGCTGGGCTCGGGTCAATGTGGTATTGGGCTTCTTGGAATTTAGTTTTAGGGAATGGGGATATGGGCTGGACGAGAATGGAAATTGTTTGGGCTTGGACGAAAAATGGGGAGAAGGAGAATGGATTGGGATTTAAATAGAATTAAAAGGGTTCTAAATGTTGGGAGATTAATTAACTCAATGATGAATTAATGATACATTAATTCAATTTTCTTAATTAATTAAAATATGTTTTTTTGTCCTAATTAATTTCAAAAGTGTACACACATAGATTATGGTGTAAGTGATTTAATAATTGCATTTAATTTTGAGTAAAGTACAATATTCATCGAAAATGATTAATTTGGTAATTTGTGAAAATATTAAGAAAAAATCAATCCCCAATGTCGATGCCGAAATATAAATATTAAAATTATTTTGCTGGTAATCTTAATTATAAAATATAATGCCACATATTTTTAAATTATATTAGTGAAAATATTTAAACTTAGCATTTTTAGAAAATTTTCAAGACTGAGAAGCATACTGAAATTAATTAAAGATAACGGAAGTCTAAATAAAGTGTTTGCATACAAATAGTTGGTTAATATGGGATAAAATTGGGTGTCAACAACACCATTTTCCTAGTGTAATCATAATTCGACACTGAGACAAAATTTTGAGTCCGCGTTAGCCTTGTCTTTAATTTTCCAAACATTGCAACAACCCAGTGTCATCATAATTCGACACTGGGATAAATTTTAAATATGCATCCACCCAGTCCTTAATTTTCTAACATCACAACAACCCAATGTCATCATTGTCGCGCCCTTTTCCGATCGCGACATTATACCACTCCTGCTTAATAAAAATGTTAGAAAATAAAATGTTATGCTAAAAGGCTAAAATGGGTGCTAAAATGTTAAAAGTGGTGCTAAGAGTGCTAAAGGGGTTAAAATGCTAAAGTGGTTGCTAAAAGGTAAAAGGTGTTAAAGTGGGCTAGAAATAATGCTAAAAGGGTTCACGGAGTCGCCACCTAATTAGTTTGGGTGAATTAGGACACCTAAATGTCAACTAAGTTAAAGTCAACACTAACTCCATTTAAACGGTCTGCTCAACTTAATGAGATTCTGGGTAAGAGTTCTTTATTATCCTAAAGGGAAGGGGTTATGCACCCTAAAGGATCCGCTAACTTGCGGTTGTCCGTTCAAACCTAGGGAATTATTATTCTATAAAAAGACATGTTTAAAAGTGTTTAAATAAAAAGGGATAAAAAAGATTTGTTTATAGAAGATAAAGTTAATTTCATATGCAAGTATGCATTCTTTTTGGAAATATTTTGTTGGATGCAGTATATAGGAAATTGAACAAAATCATTTGTGATGCATTTATAAAATACAGCTACTATTTTTTTTATTTTTTTTGCAAATGCTAGTAAAAGTATGATTCCAAAAAAAAAATAGTGAAAGCAAATAATGGGCTTAAAAAAATAGTAATATTCTAGTTACGGGAATCGTTATGCCAATGAGGATTATTAAATGGTTTAATATAGCTAAGTATGAGAAGCCTAAGATAATTAACTTGAAGGAAAATAAATTCTAGCGTCAGATTGCTTTCTAATCTATAGATTCAAGGTTTAGATATTTTAAGTGTGCTACTAGAAGTGTAATGTTAGACAATTAATTTACAACAAATAAATTGGACATAATAAAGAATTAATAAAGATGACTCGGCGGAGTGGCGATATCATTCCGCCTTTGATTTGGAATTTCAGATGCAAGATGGACAGATACACATAAATGTTGGTCTTCGAGAGTTGCGATGATCTCGTTTTGAGACTCTTCATTTTGCTCCAGTGCATTTCATGTAAATAAAGAAAAGATAAGGATTAGTAACTACCCAAATCAGATAATAATGCCAATAAATGAAATATTCATACGGGATTCAAGCATATATGAGACCCATATGATTTTACGTGAAACGTTCTATATGCATGCCAACATGGTCTTTGCTTTTACATGAAATAGAATTAAACTGAGCAATAAGCATAGGAAAATGATCCAACAATAATATGACTAGTTCAATACGCATACAGGGCTAATATAGATATCATTCGACAACTGGGCAGATAGATATAACACAGGACAATTTCAGAAGAGTATTAACACGAATAGGTTTGGTCACTCAAACAGGCAGGGTGGAGTAGTATGGTGTTATTATTCCTCAAAGCCGAGTCAAATGATTTTGGGCATTAAACACACACAGAACATGATGACATAGATCCTTAATTCCCATTTATGACTCTAAACTGAGTACACTGAAACTAATCAGTGTGCGATTTACATTCAAGGTTCAAATTGGACCCACAACATGTGTGAGAATCATGTTCACACAAAGGTAGGACGACAACACTTATGGCTTCCAACGAATTTTAGATCAGATGGTAATACCATTTAGGAAGGGAAAACAACCTCAGCAGACAGGGTGTGGCATGATTGGAACTCAAAATAAATAATATAAAACAAAACATCAAGCCGGATTCTAGCGACTCTGACCATTGAGACATGTTGAATATTTATTTATGACCCACAGCACAACCATATTGTCCATAGCAGTAAGCAAATTTTAACTTCAGATGACTATGTATTTCCTGTTTGATCTAGTCCCTAGGTTGATTTCATGATTTAAACCAGCCTTATACTTGGCCTCTATCAACCACATTACACAAAGTCAGCAACCACTTTTAAACACTAAGAAGTCAATGAGCAACTTAAGCTAGTCCTCTGCCTATAAGACTTGCAAAAGATCATTTAATGGACATCAGTAACTCTCATAAACTCAAGCCCTGACCAACCTATTCGACAAATGCTGGTGAAACGAATTAACAATCGTAGTCATGAATATTAATAACAGTTAATATTAACTGAACAGATTTTACAATAAGTTTAATACACTTAAGGAGTCGCATAAAACACATATCATACACACAAATAACAAATGAAATATGAGACAGAAAGGGTGATAGATTTACCTTCTCCGGACACCGAATCGAGACAGCGTATCAAGTCGTCGATCCACTCGGAGATTTATATTGCGAAGCGATTGCGAGGGAGGAAACTTTACCTGGTTCTTGAATGATATTGCGAAAAAAAAGAAGAAATGATTTCGTTTGAACTTATGTTCTTGCTGCTTTCCTACCGATTTTTAGGATTTTTATTGCTCCTTGCCTGCTAATTTCTTCTTATTTTCGGATGCCTTTAGCCAAGTTTTTCTCCTCTGCCCCAAATCGATGCCTATCTGTTCTAAGGGTTTTTATCCTATGCTCTTCCTCTGTGTAAACTCCGGGATCTTTCCTCCGTCCAGTTCTGTCCTTGCATGTGTAAAATGGGTTCATTTATATGGCCATGATTCGGGTTCCAAGTTTGGTAAGCTGTTGGTACTGATTTGGTGCGATTAATTTTGGTGTAAAAACTTGTTGTAAGTTTGTTATGGTAAGCCAATATTTCGATTTTGAAAAGATTTGGGCGAAATTCGGGATTTGATTTGGTACTGATTTTTTGGAAGATTTGTTACTGTTCTTGTTATGACAAGTTGTATGGAATGGAGAAATAGCCGGATTTTCCGGTCGGAAAGTCCGGCGAGAACCGCGGGACGAGATTCAACGATGGAGTGCGGGGGTAGGGGGTGCGACAGATCTTTTTTAGGTTTAGGTATCCTTTGTGTTTTAAGAAGATGAAGTGAGGGTGAAAAAATGTGGGCTGCTGGCGATGTGGGCTCAATATATGAGGGTTTGGTAGTCGGTCACCGATAGTTGTGAAAGCGTTTGGTGATAGTTACTAGGTATTAATTTTAATTTGGGTAGTGTGTTATTAGTTTTAGGTGTATTATTTAATTAGTGGTAAATTAAATTATTTAAATTATGATTAAATTATTTAGGTGCTTTATTAGTCTAAGCTTGAGCTTAAATTATTACAAAAAATAAAGACGGGCGTGCTATTCAATTAGTGCTTAATATTTTATAATGCGAGATCATTATTAAAACTTATTTATTATGCCTATTTTTGTTGAATTAAAATTAACTTGATGGGGTTTTTAAATTATTATTAATTTATCTAAATGCTAAATGCGGATATGATATTTAATAATTGCTTAATGCTTTTATAAATGCGACACTATTATTACGCATGTATTAGATTAAAATTAATTTAAATTACGAATTATGAAATTGCTTTGCTATTAATAAATGTGAATATGCTATTTAACACGACGTCATTGTTAAATTATTATTTTATGTATTTATTTATTTATTAAGAATTGTTTGAGTTTTAATTAATGGGAAATAGGGCTTAAATTATGAATAATATTAATGAAATTGCTTGTTATAAAAATGGCGAATGCGAACGTGAGACTCGAGGTGTGCACGTAAAATGCGGTGCCATCATTAAATTGCTTATTTATGCATGTATTAATATTTTATTGTTGCATTTTATTATTATAAAATTGTTAAAATTATTTTGAAAAAAAAAAATTAGTGTAATTTTATAGTTAATGACTGGACGGGATGGTCAAAATTGGGTGTCAACAATCATAATT
Source organism: Przewalskia tangutica (assembly GCA_029844215.1). Lineage (NCBI taxonomy): Eukaryota > Viridiplantae > Streptophyta > Magnoliopsida > Solanales > Solanaceae > Przewalskia > Przewalskia tangutica. The sequence goes on along the minus strand of CM056731.1, from coordinate 35,364,419 downwards.
CGACACTGAGAGAAAATTTTAAATCCGCGTCTGCACCATCTTAATTTTCTAATATCACAACAATCAATGTCATCATAATTCGACACTGGACAAAATTTCAAATCTGCATCAGCTTTTCACTCAAATATATAGCATCAGAAATTTCATTTTTCTTCTTAAAAACTCAGTTTACTCATGCATTTCCTAATTTCTGACAGTCAGGACAAAATTGGCTACAAGTCAACGTCTTTGTCTGAAGACTCTTTCATCCCCTTCATACAAAGATGGAAAGATGTTGACACTCAATTTTGTTTCATCTTTACCGATTATTTGTCTGTGAACACTTCGTTCATACCTCCCTTTATCTTTAATTAATTTCACTATGCTTCTCATTCTTAAAAATTCTCAAAAAAATAAGTTTTTAAATATTTTCACTAATTACCACATAATTTTAGAATATCGAGTATTATATTTTATAATTAAAATATAAGCAAAATAATTTTAATATTTCAGCATCGACATTGATGATTGATTTTCTCTTAATATTTTTTCACCAATTACCAAATTAATTATTTTTATATGAATGTTATATTTTTTACTTAAATTAAATATATATATTAAATCTTTTGTATCGTATTTTATATATGGGTTTACTTTTTAAAATTAATCAAGACAAGAGAAGCATTTTCTAATTAATTAGAATAGTTACCCATTAATACCATAATTGGGTTAATTAGCACTTTTAAACGCACTAGCCATTTTGTTTTCCTCCTCAGCCCAACTGCCGAGCCCATTTACTCCACTGAAACCCGGCCTAAATTTTATTTTTTCAATACCCATATCTTCAAAAGTTCAAACAGAACCCATCGATTTCATCTTCTTCACCAAACCCGGACCAAGAATCCCCATGTTCAAATCAAACCAGACGATCCCCTCACCCTGACACCCCCATACCTTGAGCCCATCACCCATCACCTTTATCCCCAAAAACCGTGATTTCTGCATCCCTTTACATCAACTCTACTCTCAACCTCGTCCTTCACTGTAAGCTCGAGACATGCGATTGGTACTATCAACAGTACCGCGCATGTCTCCCATCAAACTCCCCCTTTATTTTGAATTGGAGGGTAGAGGGTCTTGAATTTTTGATATAAATATGACCCATTTGGATTGTGTTGAAAGATGGAAAATTCTGAGCTCAAACTCAGAAAACGCACACATTCTCCTCGATATAAAGCCTCAAGAATCCCTTCTTTTATTCCCGGCATTGCTTTAACAAGAGTCCGAAAACATTAAGTCAGCTTCAGTCGCAACACTCAAAACACCTCCGAGCAGACTCGACGACTCGAGTTCGCCGCCCGGAGAAGGTAACCCCTTTCCCTCTCAATTTCCAGTTTAATATGCTAATGTCATATGTATTATATGATTACGTGTCTCTTAATTGTTATTCGAATCAGTTTGATTAATTATCGAGTCTGTATGATCATGTTATGACTGTTTATGATCATTGGTTTGAGTATTAAGCATGTTTCATTAAAGTCGATACTATTAGTGTTCATTATTAAATTTGTTTATGCTCATTAGATTGGTTTTGAAGCATGATCAGTTGAGTTAAATCACTGCTCGAGCATTTTAAGATCATTGCCGAATATGTTCAGGTAGACACTTGTTTGTGTTGTTGTTAGACAGATCGGTCCATGTTAAACTCTCTGTTTGATTTGGATATCTGGCTTGAGGTCTATTTAGCCATGTGCAGTCTGCTTATGGGATCTTATGTTAGTTTAGTATGAAAGTTATAATGTGTTTTAGCTAAATCTAGGCTGCATAAGTTATGCAATGTCCTAAATTCATCAGTTTAAGTCAATATAGGCTATGAACTGTCTAGCATAATATATGAATAATAACCATGCTTTGACCATTATGATTCCTGGTTTGAATCAGTTATATGGTGTTACAGTCTCTTCAAAATTCATGCCTAGATATAACTAGTTAAGAAGTGGTCTTTTGTGTGTGTCTTCTGGGGAGATGTCCATCCTGTGCATATTTGAGTATAAGACAAGAGTATAATAAGAAGCTTGCTATATATAGGTGTTAATTCTAAACTTGGTATATGGTTTGAACTAAAATGGCATTTGATCAACATGTTGTGGACTGTTTTCACGAAATGTTCCATGTCCCCAAGTCCTGTTTTGAATTTACTTAGTTCCTATGTGTTTGATATTGACTTATTGCAAGCTGCTCTGCCTTTATCTGGATGACCAAGTATAGGATATTTATGAATGGGCTATTAGCTGCTAAATCATTTCATTTGTAATTCCGTGAGCTAAGGGATAGGATAGAGATATGAATCATGAGTATGGCTAGAATAATCACAAATTTGTATGCACCAGCCTGAGTTATACAGGAAAATGACAGTGGTATGCCTTGTTTACACCATCCCTCTCTTCTCCAACATGCATGTTTTCTGTTTGTTTAAATAAGAATCGTGTCCTCTGTGACAGATAGGCTTAAAATCGGCATGTTATGTTGATAAAATGTTTGGGATGGCCTAAAATCCGTAGTTAATCTAGCATATAAGTTAGTTCTGTGTAATTTAGGACATTCCAATCAGCCGATTAAATCAACAATGGTCACTGTAACTGGTTACCTGTGTGTTTGATAATGTTGATAGTATTTGAACATGGTATGTGATTATGAGTGTCCATATACACTTAGAAGTATCTTTGATAACCTGAAGAGGGTACAATACCACTTGACCATCTTAGATAGCATTATGCTATCCATATTAAGTTCAAGTATAGATTGGAATTTGTTAAAAAAATGCTAAAACTTAATATGATTTTTAAGATAGTTGAATTTGTGAGTCCTATTTACTTGGTAGTTGTCTAACTTGACACTTGCTAGATTAGTCTCATGCTAGTCCCATGTTAACACTTTTCTTTTTCTGAGATTAGTACTTAATATTGGTATGCATGTTTTGATGAACCAATAATATTCAGAATGCGTCATGTCAAGGATAATCTAAATAAACATGTTAGTTACCTTCCTCATTTCCTAACATGCTTCCAGTAGCCCCCCTAAGTGATAATAAAAATGTTGTTGCCTATTTATTTCCATCCTTACCGTGATCTAGTAGAGCATGTGCCTCCTAGTTTAGAAGTTGAACAGCCTGCTAATGTTCGCCTATTTATCCAGCATTTTTGTTCCCTCTCATGAATAGCATATTCCACTCCTTAATATAAATCTCCCTATTTATGTGAATATCTTGTTGAGGCTACAACTTAAGTACTGGTTAAACATTATGAACTTGTTTATTTTATGCCAAGGTCGCGTGTCGAATTTATCATGCATTGAATCTGAGAGGTTTATGCATCATTTTGATGTGTTGTCTTAAGTGGATATGGGCCCATCTCCATGTCCTGAAATGTCTTATGAACTAGTCATCTACCTGTCTTTGTCTATCTAAATGCCGAAATGTATCTACGATAGCTGGTAATATCTCTAAGCTAGATTTTGATGCGTTTTATTTTTTAAATCATTTGGTTTGTCTGGGTCAGTTCCATTTTTGCTGAGTTTAAAAGGAACTGACCATCTTATGCTTTATCTGCTGTGTGTAACGTATTTGAGCTCTTCCTTAGGCTTCATTGTCCAAGCTATATATTCTGTGTAATACTAAATATGTCATATGTTCATTTATATCATCCTCTTTTCATGTTTAACTACACAAACTTAGGCTGATACATCTTTAGACATGAAATAATTGTTGAAGAGGGTGAGTCTTCTTAGAATCTGGAAAATACAAGCTGTTGGGCCTGGTATATATATTGGACTGATCTGCTTTCTTCTAGAAATCTGAAATTTGGCACTTTTGGGCCCATCTCCCTTGTTTTCTTCTCTTCAAAAATCCGAAGATTTCATGTTGGGCTTCCAGTTGGGTTTAGACGGATAGACACCAATTGGGCTCATATTTTATTTCATATTCTTAAAGAGCCGGAAATTAGTGAGCCTGTATTACATCCTCACGCATGGTTTGAGGGTCAGTTTGTTAGATATATTATCTAATTGTGGTCTGAGTTTGGTTATCGCCAAAGATGAAGTAATTACGTGTTTAATTTTCATGTCGATGCTTGTTTACTTTGTAATAAGTTTTTGGTTTACTTACTAATTTTTCATTTCTTTTCTTTTTATTTATATGACATGCATCGGGAGCGACGAATAGTCTCACTACGAGACTCATCATGACTATTGTCAAGTGAAGACCCGCGTCCAACACATTGTATCTTCCGGCCTCGAAATTCTTAAACAAATAGGGCAGGATGACATTGTCACCCGTCTTAGTCGTTTTAATTCTTTAAATTCCGTATCTTATTTTCCTTTTGTTGTAATTTAATTATGTAACGGTTGTAACCTTATACAATTATTGAAATGTTTAGAATAGGTTGACTTAGGATTAATAAGTATTAAAGGGGGTAGTTAAATAATAAAATGTGCCGCTAGTTTAATTTATCTTTAGGCCCGTTATGCATGTTTAACTCTTTAAACCCTAATTCTCGACCTCCATGACCTACATGCTTTTCTATCTAGGGTCATATACTCAGATGAAAATGTGTCATGTCTAATCGCCTCTCTCCATTTCTTCCTCAGTCAACCTCCACCTGTCCTTAGACATATCATTGTCAACCTCTCGCACCTCCTCGCTTGGACATCTTTAACCCTCCTCTTTACATGTCCGAACCTCGCTTCCCAGTCTTGTGATTACTATTGTTTTGTTATTTGTGGACTAGGTTGTTCGATCATGGTTTATCTTATAATTGTATGGTGCATTCTATTGAATTGTTCTTGTATTTTAGTTCAATTCGAGATGATCTTTGCTTAGCTTCAGAAAAATTATATTTTTTTTTTTAACTTAAGGAGTGATCTCTTTGCGTTTTATTTTGTTGATAATCAGTGATCTTCTTGTGCGTCGTTGTTTAATCTGCCGATAACTATTAATGTACACTTCTTCAGATGTTCGTCAGCCAAATTTTACGCGGACTCAGTATTTCACTCTACTGTATTGCTGTTCCATAATCCATTTTGGTTATAAGACTGAAGACCCATGGTTGTGATTTACTTCTTTTTTATTATTTTTTGCCCTTCTCCCTGTTGCAGGCTCTAGGAGATTATACGAGGATGATTAGTGACTTTTAGGTATTGCCATCTGTACCAAAAGAAGGTCGAATTGGTTCTTATTGGTATCATGAGGACACTCAGGCTTTCTTTGATGATTTAGACCATTACAAGATGATCAGGGCGATGTGCAGGCTTTCTTGTAGTGTGTGTGATAAGATGGAGGGGCCGGCTGGTGATGGAATGAAGAGGAGCAAGATTCAGAAATATTGAGCAATTAAAAGGTCATTTATACCACCAGCACAAGTTGCTCATGTGCAGCTTATGTTTGGAAGGAAGAAAGGTCATTTTCTGTAATATCTGATTGAACTTTTATCTGTTGCATTCTTTTTTGATAAATAATTTTTTTCTTTGGGAGAGGGAATAATACCATGCTTACAAGATGCATACACAAAGTAGATAACTCATACATGATTCTCTATTTTGTATGAAAGTGTAACCAGTCCTCTTATACTAATTGGAATGCCATGTGTTCCAATGTATAAAAAGAAAAAAGGTTGCACCATTTGCATTGCTACAATATTGACTTAGTTTACCTATCCAAAAAACAATGTTGACTAAGTTTACTACCCGGAACCTACCCGTTAGTATAATATATCTACCCGAAACTTACCCGTTAGTGTCGGTTCTGGCCGGGTATCTGGGTACCCTATACCCGTGCTCACCCATAGTCATCTTTCTTACGGTTACTAGTTACTGTTGCCAAAAACTTATAATTCTACTGGATTACAATTAATTTTCAGCTTTTTAAGATTATTGATTTAACATATGCTTACACTCGAACCCTTGACCTTAGGGTCTTAGGACTTATGGCATGTGATTATATGTTGATTATTGTACATTCATGTGGATGACATTATGAATAAGTGTGTTGAATAACTGAACTCGATCGTTGCTAGACCTTCATATATTCAAGGAACCTTTTATTTTTTAATTTAAAAAAAAAATTATGTATGCTAATTGTTGAATTATCGAACAATCTTGTAAATTTTTTTTTTTATAGATAAATATTAGATTGACATACTATTATGCATATACAATCATGTAAATTTTATAATTAATTCTTACATCATACTAATAGCTGCGTGATTCTAATCGCCCCCCTAAAGAAAAGAAAGAAAAAGTGGTGTATACTTGTTCCAAGAACAAACAGTTAATAAGGAACTTCACTTTGTATCGACGCAAGACCATTCAATTCGTGTACAAAAAAAACCTAGATCAAAAATCCATGGATGATAGCTGTGCGGTTTGCGCCGAAACCCTAGAATGGGTTGCCTATGGAGCTTGCGACCAAAAGATGTTTGCTCTACCTGTGTTGCTCGTCTTCGATTCATCTGCGACGATCGCCGTTGTTGTATTTGCAAGACCGAGGCTAATGTCGTCTTTGTCACCAAGGTTTATCTCTAATCTTCATTCAGTTGACCGATGTTTCAGATTCATAGTTATATATAAGTTGTTTGTATAGGTTTGTGCTAGTTTAGGATTTGCCAAAGAGTTCCATAATTCACATGTAATCTTTCATTTGATTTGACCTTGTTCCAGAATGATATAGTTAGTTTCATGTCTAGGATCTGATCGTTCGTTATCTCAATGAATTACCATGTTTTTACATTTATATAATAATATATTATAGTAGTTTGTATAGGTTTGTGCTAGTTTAAATATCAAAAAAAAAAGTTTAGGTTTTACCAAAGAGTTCCAAAATTCACATCTATTGAACTGATGTTATATATAAGTTTTAAGATTGGTGATGACTAATGATACAATTCCTTTTTTTTTTGCTTTTGTTTTTGGATTAGTTTATCTATGCTGCCTAGGTTAAAAATGTACTTGATTTATTTTGGATGTAGGAGCTATCATTGAGTTTGCAATATCGAAAAACCTAATGAATTGTGTCTTTTTATAGACCAGTCTTGTGATTACTATTGTTTGTTATTTGTGGACTAGGTTGATCAATTGAGATTTTACCTTGTTTCAGAATGAAATAGTTTGTTTCAAGTGTAGGACGGATCGCGTTTGTTATCTCAAAGAATTACCATGTTCTTACAGTTAAATATTATAAGTTTGTGTAGGTTTGTGCTAGCTTAGATTCTACCTAAGAGTTCCAAAATTCCTCTTATATCTAGGTTTTAAGATTGGTGATGACTAATGAAATGATTCTTTTTTTGTTTTGTTTTAGGCTTAGTTTTTCCATGCTGCCTAGGTTAAAAAATGTACTTGGTTTATTTTGGATGTAGGAGTTGTCATTGAGTTTGCTATCTCGAAAGACCTAATAAGTCTGTCTTTTTATAGACCATTCTTGTGTTTACTACAACAATTACATACATAGTGTGATCCCACTAGTGGGTTCTGTGGAGAGAGGGGTCTACACAGTCCTTTCCTCTACCTTGTGTGAGGTCGAGATGTTGTTCCAAATATACCCTTGGCTCAAGAAAAATGTTTTCACTACACATAGTGTGATCCACTTCCGTAGTAATCATTTCTTATGTGAAGACGAGAGCTGTCTTGCAAAAAAGTTTGTTGTTTTCCAATCTGAATCTGAGTTGAAGGTTAGGATTTGTTGGCCTGGTGCAGGTTATGAATGGCTGCACAAAAACATGCATACATGCAGATTCGAGTTATTGCTTTCATGTTATTTCATAGTTTTTCATGGGCAGAGGTGTGTAGTTTTCCTTTATTAGATTTCATTTGATAGCGTTATTTTCCTGTTCAAATTTTCAGAGGCACAATACTCTTGAGCATGGAGGTCGTATGTCGCGTTCCCAACGCAGTGCTTTCAACTGTCCTTGAATAAGAAATTAAATATTCTTTTCCAAAAAACCCAGGCGAAGATGTGTTCATGGTGCCTCATTCATTTGCAGTTTCCCGTTTTGTATATCTGGACATTTCATTCCTAGCACTATATTGGAGTTCTGATAGTTACAAATAATTTTTTCTTCTATTTTTATACAGATACCGACAAGTTTTCTATCAAGTGTGGTTAATCGGCTGTGATAACTACTGCTTTGGATCATCATCTAGTTCCAGGCATAGTAAGGCAGCAACAAACAAACCTTCTGCACGAGTAATTACCCCTCAACAAGCTTGGCCTGCTGTTAATAGGGCTCTTGAATCAGCATCAGGCTCTAGCCAGATTAAACAGTCAACTGCAGCAGATGTACCTCCATCATCTAGTTATTTAAACTCTGTTGCTGTTCGATCTTCATTAGTGCATGAATCATCTTCCAGCTCCGTTGGTTCATCAAGGAGTTGGGCCCACAGCAATAAAATTAGCCATTCCTCGTCAGCTCCAAATCTTGTTCAGAGTGGGACTTGTGACTCTTCTGTCCCTGATTTTCCTCCAGTCTCTGCTTTGCAGACTCGCAAACTTCCTGCAAGTGGCCAGCAGGCAGCCACAAATGTGGAAGATGTTCAAACTGCAAATAATTCTTTGGTAGAAAGGATGCATATTGCTCTAGAATTTGATCAAGACAAATTCACTGCATTTAAGGGCATCTCGGCAGAATATTGTCAAGGTTTAATAGATGCTGAGACATATCTGGCATATGCCGAGCAGTTTGGCTTGTCACATCTCATTCTTGAGTTGGCTAGACGATTCCCTGATGCTGAGCGGCAGAAAGCACTAATTGTCACCTACAATGCTAATTTTGGAGGCACCGTCCTTGTACAGAACTTTCAAAGTGGTGGCAATCGCTTGAAAGATGGTAAAGTTCTAAGAAAGGTAAAGGCAAGTCAATAGATGCTGGAAATGGTACTTCAAAGGATAACATGGCAGATAGCATTCTAAATACTGTGAGGAAATTGCAGTCTAGCCACAAGATTCCCGGAGATGATGTGGAAGTGTTGTGGAGAGATGGTTATCGGTCTGCTGCTAAGGGTAAATCAAAATTGACTATGAATGAATCGAAGGAAGTTGGTAAATATTTTATTATTTACTAACTCTTTTACTAATACTAAGTGTTTTTTGCAGATACCCGGAGACGCATCCCAAAGTTAAAGCATGCACAGCAAAGGAAAATAAAAGCGAAATACCGCTAAGTTCTCTTCACTCCCTCTTTATACGATTTTTCGCTTCCGTCACAATCTTGTTAAATGCATATCTTATTTAAATATCTGCATGCCTAGTTTAAATATCTTTTAGTTAGTTTAATAATTTTAGAATTGTAGAATACATGTTAGAACAATAATACCAACCTATGTTTGACCGGACAACCGCAAGTTAGCGGATTCTATAGGATGCCTGACCCCTTCCCTTTAGGATAATAAAGAACTCTTACCTGAATCTCACATAATTTCGCAGACCAATAAATGGAGATCATTTGTAGCATTTTATACTATTTAAAAGTGTCATAATTCACTTAAAATAATTAGGTGACGACTTCTTAAAATAAATTTAGGAATCAACCATACGTAGTACTCCCGTTTCGACTTCGGTTAGAATGGGGTATTACAATCACCACCAACTCCATGGCACAACCCCAACTACCAACACATGCCTTTTAACACACTTCGCTTAAGAATTTGAAGGAGCACTACTGAAATCATAAATGCATAAGATTCTTACAATTACGAAAATACTGAAATCATAAATGCATATGATTCTTACAATTACAAGCAAAGTTCTACCCACTAATTAGTTAATGATAATAGTCTGCTCGCGAAGATGAGATCTTAGTGCATAATATCCAAAACTGCATAATATGCTATCAATAGCGGTAAAGAGATAATGGTGCCAACAATGACCCTGAAATTAAGAAATATAGAAAACAAATTAAACATTATTCCAAGTCATAAAATGTTTAATATATCCAACTCATACCCGAGGATTTTATTTTGATTTATAAGTTAAATAGGACTTACGCAGTGCCGAGTACGTCAGCATGTAGTTCATATTCTTGGGCATAAACGAAAGAAGTGACTGCTTGGGGCAATGCTGACTGCAAGAAGATAAATTGGAAAAGTTAGTAATTTAAAGAAATAACTTTTTATGTTAATTTTAAGAACCATAACAATTTTATGAGATCTATTTTTACTCTTTTAAATATAATGTAAATTATGTAATCCTATTATCTATTTTTTTAATATATATATATATATATATATATGAAAAAGGCATGTTTCTCAAACATATACTATAAAACTCATAGTTAAATTCCATTTCTTATCCAGAAAAAAGTATACAACCAAATAATCATGTTTAATTTCGTCATGACTAGTCACATTATAGTATATTTAAAGACACTTGCCCATACTAAACATTGCAACACCACTACCAGCCTTTGACATTATCAAAATAGATCCCTCTATTATGCTTGGCATTTCAAATTTCCACCTGAAACAAAAAATTAAAACATAAAAGTAACTGCTTGATTAATTAATTGTTGAGTATTTAAGTAAATAAAAACATTCTCCTACGTACCTGCTAGCTAAAAGAGCCCAAAAGAGACCAACAAAACAAGCATATGAATTGGGATTCTTAGCAAGTTTAATAGAAACAGCCTTCATGAGTGGCCAAAATGCCAGCGCATTATTATTATTATTATTCCTCATTTGAGCCGTAGTACTTCCTTCCAAGGTCCCCAATTCAACAGAATTATCAATTACATCATTACCATTATTATTCATCTTTGTTTTCCAAAATTCAAGTGCAAACAACAATGAAGTAAGCCATAACAAAGCTTGAACAACAAGATCAACCCCTAAATCTCCATATAACTTTATCCACCTCATACCCCAGGATTTTATTTTGATTTATAAGTTAAATAGTACTTACGCAGTGCTGAGTAAGTCATCATGTAGTCCATATTCTTGGGCATAAACGAAAGAAGTGACTGCTTGAGGCAATGCTGACCGCTAGAAGACAAATTAGAAAAGTTGCTTCTTCATTCTCCCATTTTTCAATTTCCAATTCATAGCTAATATCAACCCTTATAAACCCAACTACGTCTTTTTAACCGGAGACGTAATCGCCAAAGCCTTAGTGATCCTCATCCTTGCCTTATGGGCTAACTTTTACAAAAAAAGGAGTCTTTCTTGGTCCATAACAACTTTTTCTTTGTCAACTTCGAATAACACTTTTTTGGACATGGTGAGTTGGAAAGATATATACAAAGAAAAAGTTGTTATGACCAAGAAAGACTCCTTTTTTTTGTAAAAGTTAACCCATAAGGTGAGGATCACTAAGACTTTTGCAATTACGTCTCCGGTTAAAAAGTTGTAGTTGAGCTTATAAGTGTTGATATTAGCTATGAATTGAAATTAAAAAATGGGAGAATGAAGAAGCAATTAAATTTGTTGATTGTATCACATTGTTCTGGCTTGAACATGTGCCACCATTTCACTGAACCATAGCCTAAAATAAGTGCTACATAGAGTGGCATCATCACGGTTTCCACCACCTTGTATATATCTTCTCAACCTATCATGTTTAATTAATTTGGATGGAAGGTTTTTTTATTTTGTATGTATATGCAGGTTGTTGTTAAGTGGGGGGTTTCATGGGTGTATATATAGAAAAAAATTGGAGCTTTTAACTCTGTATGGTCCCTTAAGTTTGGAAGGTAGACTTGTTTTAGTCCCTATAGTATTACTCTGAGCAAATATGAGCTTTAAGTTTGTAAAACTAAACATTTTTTGTCCAACTAACGGCACATTAATTCAAACGGGCCATTGAAACTACCGAAAAGAACTATTTATATTATAGGAAGAAAGAGCCAACAAAATTTTATAGGGTAGTGTGCTCGGTAAAACTTACCTCCATCTTTACATCAAATGCTAGATATTTGACGTGTATTTATATAGATATACTTATACCACTTAATTATGATTTTAATAATACATATATTTACTACATTAAAAGTTGATTTGGTGTAAAACACATGATGCAAATAAGTATTTATCATTGCCCTTCAAGTAGATTTTAATTTTTTTTTAAAGTAGAGGTAAAAAAGAAGAAATAAGGAAGTTCAGAAGCTTGCATTCTGAACCGTTGGTTAAATAAAAAATCAGATGTTATTAAATGTTTGGTTGTGTTTCATTAAATAAAGGATCAAAAGTTATTAAATGCTAATTTACATTAAAAGGAATAACCTTTATTGTTCCAAAAAGGTGAACTCACACCCCAGGAGTCCCCATACCCCGGTATGATGACTCAATTGATTTCAAAGGTTAGACCACTACCATGCTGCGCACAAGGGGCCCTCCTTTATTTCAAAGGCATAACCTTTATTGTCGTTACATTAAAAGGATAACCTATATTTAAGATATTCAAGATTAGGTTTGCCATATTTGATGCAATCAAATTCCTTCCGTGTGAATGGACAAGCTGTTGAATTATACCATGGATATGAATTATCAAAAACTTTTACTACCATTATTAGGACTGTGCTGAGTACAAAGGGGGAGTATTATGAGAAAGTCAAATTCACCTCAAGTGAATTCTAGAAGCATGCTAATGTGTCAAATGCTTTAATATGTGTTGAAATATCTATAGTAATTTATACTATCATGCATGTAATAGTGATAGCTTTTGTAGTATAAATAACATCCTTTGGTTGATGTAAGATTGCACTTGTGAAGAAAAGAAACTCTCTCATTCTATTTCTCTTTCTCATTTCTTGTACCTTTTAAATATAAATATAATAGTACTATATATCATCATATTAGTTCATGTTCAAATATCCGAACTATAGTGTAGGTTTTTTGACTTTTTAGAGCAATGAATTGTGATGGGAAATGAAAGACCTGTATACTGGAGAGGTATGATTGTGTGGGGGGGAAGAAGTGAATCTACACATTATAGAGGGGGGTGGATGTTGATGTTGACATCAACACTGAGGTGCATTTAACATGGCTGTGCTGAGTATTCAAAAGGACCACATCTATATTTAAGGTATTAAGACTGAGGTGCATTTAACTTACTACCATTATTAGGACTGTGCTGAGTATTCAAAAGGACCACATCTATATTTAAGGTATTAAGACTGAGGTGCATTTAACTTACTACCATTATTAGGACTGTGCTGAGTATTCAAAAGGACCACATTTTTACTATTTTTGACAAATTGATTTGCTGGCAAAGCAATTAAAAGTTGTACTCAAAGACAAAATCAGTTTCTGTCAACTCCATTTTTAAATGTGAAACCCCACCCCAAGTTTGGGAAATTATTTTTTCCTTTAAAAAAAATTATATTACAAAGATGGTATCATAAAATTAATGAACTTAAACGAGTGAATTAATGACATACAGTTCTGAATATTGTATAATAGTTAACATAACATTTCAGTATAATTAATGACATACAGTAGAATATTGTATAATAGTTAATATAACATAAAATTAATGAACAAAATCTAAATGATTCATACCTATTAAATAATTCAAAGATTCATACTATATATGCAAATAATTACTTGAGAAGTATATATTTTCATAAAATTTTGTATGAGGTTTGTTTATAAAATGCATGAAAGTAGTTTATTCAAAAGTACATACTATATATGTAAAATGTAGTTTTTATGGAAAATATGTAAGATGGTAAAGCATGAATCTATAACATATTTGTTTCGCAATAAATAATGAGAAAAGGGACTTTTATTATAAAAAAAATGAGGACAGTGAACTTACAGGCCTTAAACAGTCAATCAGGTTGGGCCTCAAGATATATATGTGCAAAACAACAACAACAAAAAACGAGAGGGGAGGGGGAAAGGCCCAAAACAGTGATGGTCTAATTGCAGCTCAGTCATATTATCCCAAGTGATGGACATTTTTAGGCAGAAAAACATCGGCCCAGGCAGATAGGAACTCATACGAGATCTAGAGAGACTCCATTTACATTAACTTGGGTTAAAATATTGATAGGGCCACTTGATATAGTTTAGATCCATATGAAGAAAGTCACAACATAGTTATCTATAACATTACGCCAGAATAAATGAAACAAGGTGCACGCAGGCAGGATCCAATACAACATATAGATTAACCTATACCATAACTCAAGACCTTAAGGTGGCCGGACTCAATTTATCAACATTTCATGATTTGGAATGAGCACAATGTAAGTTCTGAAATTAACAATAAATGTAAAGTAAGTGCATACATGCCATAGATTTCGATAGCAAAGCTAAGTTGTCCTTAAAATTATATATTAGCCCTGTACTAAGCTGATACAGACACAATACTTATGCAAGCAAATTAACAAAATATCAAGGCAAGTGTAACCCACATATTAAGCCTAACATATGCATTTTTAACAGGACATGAACTAACTTTCTCTTCAGACAAAACTCTTTACATTTATTAATTTCATTAAAGCCTCAAACAATGTGACATTTAAACATATTTACCACTCAATCATATGCACCAAATTTTATTTCTGGCTACTTATTGATTTGCACACAGGCCCGAGGATTCTAACACTTTTTTTACAGGTGTGCTCCCCAGGCTAGATTCAGGAACTAAGTATACCAAAGCCAGTAATGAACAGTAAATATTATCACATGATATGGGAACTTTGACCAAACAGGGGCCAATCATCTCCTCCATAAACCATTTTAGGTATCCCTTCATTAACAGGAAAGTAAGAAAGAGGACTAAATATATGCACAAGCAAGATTCACAATTGACATGACTGTGGGCACATGTGCCACACAGCAATTCAACAAACATGGCATGGAAGAGCTTTAAGGAATACCACAAGGTGTCATAGAGGTGTTTTATGATGGATACAGTGGGGTAATATTCGGGCGTATACGAACTGGGAACTGAATAACAGATATGGAACAGAGAGATGGTTTAATATGCATACAATTGACAATGAACTGGGGTCATTCGAGCAAATTTTATATGACCATTCATACATCATTTAGGCATCAACTTAAATATAGGAATTGAGCCGTTCCTGTACTAATGCTATAAACACCTATTAATCGAACCAACACAAAAAAAAACCAATAGCCGACTTAAGCATACTAAGTTAATCTATGGACAGCTTTAACTGGTTTCTTGACCCATATATATACAATTGAAAATGAGCTTTAAACGGGTTTAGGACAGGGATTGACAATGAAATGTTTAAATTAATCTATGACTAACTTTAAACTAATTTCTTGACTTCCAATTGACACACTAACCATAAATTGTACAGCCCATTCCATAGCTAAAACATGTTTCGTACTTATATACTTGTCAACACCAGCATGTTTACAAAATTAAACAGACTTAGACCATTGACAATACTTCAAGCACAATCAATCTGTATGCTAGTTAATATAGATTCCAACTAACACATTCGGAAAATAGTTCACACATAACTACAACTAATATATTAAGCACTTTGTTTAACTAATCATGCTTGTAATCACATAATACATACAACGCAGTAAAAGATCTAAATAAAAGTCTTAGGACACTTAATAGTCCAAAACAGGGCTAATGGATCGTGCATTGATATGACTCCTTCGTTTGCGAACACGTTTAAACTTGTTCGAAACTCACTCAAACAGATTCAAACGTTCATAACAGAGACGAATAACTGACTGAATCTACAGCACACATAACCGTATATAAAAAAACTGAAGATAATCGAAAGGCGCTTGAGTTTACCTTCTCCGGTTAGCGAATCGACGTGTAGTCACGAGTCGTCGAGTCCGCTCGGAGGTGTTTTGTGTGTATGAGACTGAAAGGGGAGCAAAGCTTAAGTATTTGTGGCTTTCTTTCCGAGCCAAGACTAAGAGTAAGATAAACAAAGTTTTCTGATTTTTTCCGATAGTTTCAAAGCAATAGAATTTGGAGTTTTCGTTCTGGGTTTATGAAACTGAATCCCTCAACACAACCCAAAGAGGTTGTATTTATAGCTGGGATTTTAGAGTTAAAATTCGAAATTTGAATTCAAAGGACAAGCGACCGTTCCTTTTCTTCTGTAATTGAGAGGAAAAGATCAAAAGTGGTCTGATTTTTGAGTGATTTTCGGGATGTTGCAGTTGTGGATTCGGCGGTGTCAGGCGATGGGAAATCCGGTGGTTTGAAGGTGTTGTCGACGACGGACCAATGGGTTTTTGGGGTGTTGGTTCATCTGGTTCGATTTGGTTGAAAGGTTAGGGTAAATGGACGATTTAGGGGTGTTCTGGTTAAAGGGAATTAATGGTTTGTTGGGCTGGGCTCGGGTCAATGTGGTATTGGGCTTCTTGGAATTTAGTTTTAGGGAATGGAGATATGGGCTGGACGAGAATGGAAATTGTTTGGGCTTGGACGAAAAATGGGGAGAGGGAGAATGGATTGGGATTTAAATAGAATTAAAAGGGTTCTAAATGTTGGGAGATTAATTAACTCAATGATGAATTAATGATACATTAATTCAATTTTCTTAATTAATTAAAATATGTTTATTTGTCCTAATTAATTTCAAAAGTACACACACATAGATTATGGTGTAAGTGATTTAATATTTGCATTTACTTTTGAGTAAAGTAGTACAATATTCATCGAAAATGATTAATTTGGTAATTTGTGAAAATATTAAGAGAAAATCAATCTCCAATGCCGATGCCGAAATATAAATATTAAAATTATTTTTGTTGGTAATCTTAATTATAAAATATAATATTCGATATTCTAAATTTATGTGGTAATTAGTGAAAATATTTAAAAACTTATTTTTTTGAGAATTTTTAAGACTGAGAAGCATAGTGAAATTAATTAAAGATAAAGGGAGGTATGAACGAAGTGTTCACGGACAAATAATCGGTAAAGATGAAACAAAATTGAGTGTCAACATCTGTCCATCTTTGTATGGAGGAGATGAAAGAGTCTTCAGACAAAGACGTTGACTTGTAGCCAATTTTGTCCTGACTGTCAGAAATTAAGAAATGCATGAGTAAACAGAGTTTTTAAGAAGAAAAATGAGATTTCTGATGCTATAAATTTGAGTGTAAAGCTGATGCAGATTTGAAATTTTGTCCAGTGTCGAATTATGATGACATTGATTGTTGTGATGTTAGAAAATTAAGATGGTGCAGACTCGGATTTAAAATTTTGTCTCAGTGTCGAATTATGATTGTTGACACCCAATTTTGACCCTCCCGTCCAGTCATTAACTATAAAATTACACTAATTTTTTTTTCAAAATAATTTTAACAATTTTATAAGAATAAAATGCAACAATAAAATATTAATACATGCATAAATAAGCAATTTAATGATGGCACCGCATTTTACGTGCACACCTCGAGTCTCACGTCCGCATTCGCCATTTTTATAACAAGCAATTTTATTAATATTATTCATAGTTTAAGCCATATTTCCCATTAATTAAAACTCAAACAATCCCTAATAAATAAATAAATACATAAAATAATAATTTAACAATGACGTCGTGTTAAATAGCATATTCGCATTTATTAATAGCAAGGCAATTTCATAATTCATAATTTAAATTAATTTTAATCTAATACATGCGTTTTAATAATAGCGTCGCATTTATAAAATCATTAAGCAATCCTTAAATATCATATCCGCATTTAGCATTTAGATAAATTAATAATAATCTAAAAACCCCATCAAGTTAATTTTAATTCAACAAAAATAGACATAATAAATAAGTTTTAATAATGATCTCGCATTATAAAATATTAAGCACTAATTGAATAGCACGCCCATCTTTATTTTTTGTAATAATTTAAACTCAAGCTTAGACTAATAAAGCACCTAAATAATTTAATCACAATTTAAATAATTTAATTTATCACTAATTAAATAATACACATAAAACTAATAACACACTACCCAAATTAAAATTAATACCTAGTAACTACCAGCCCAAACGCGCAACCCACAACTATCAGCTGACCCGGCCCAAACCCTCATATATTGAGCCCACATCGCCATCAGCCCACATTTTTTCACCCTCACTTCATCTTCTTAAAACACAAAGGATACCTAAACCTAAAAAAGATCTGTCGCACCCCCTACCCCCGCACTCCATCGCTGCACCTCGTCCCGCGGTTCTCGAAAAAACTTTCCGACCGGAAAATTCGGCTATTTCCCCATTCCATACAACTTTCCATAACAAGAACAGTAACAAATCTTTCAAAAAATAAGTACCAAATCAAATTCCGAATCTCGCCCAAATCTTTCCAAAATCGAAATATTGGCTTACCATAACAAACTTACAACAAGTTTTTACACCAAAATCTATCGCACCAAATCAGTACCAAAAGCTTACCAAACTTGAAACCCGAATCATGGTCATATAAATGAACCCATTTACACATGCAAGGGCAGAGCTGGACGGAGGAAAGATCCCGGAGTTTACACAGAGGAAGAGCATAGGATAAAAACCCTTAGAACAGATATGCATCGATTTGGGGTAGAGGAGAAAAACTTGGCTAAAGGCATCTGAAAATAAGGAGAAATTAGCAGGCAATGAGCAATAAGAATTCTAAAAAATCGGTAGAAAAGCAGCAAGAACAGAAGTTCAAACGAAAGCATTTCTTTTTTTTCGCAATATCAGTCAAGAACCAGGTAAAGTTTCCTCCCTCGCAATCGCTTCGCAATATAAATTTCCGAGTGGATCGACGACTTGATACGCTACCTCGGTTCGCTGTCCGGAGAAGGTAAATCTATCACCCTTTATGTCTCATATTTCATTTGTTATTTGTGTGTATTATATATGTTTTATGCGACTCCTTAAGTGTATTAAACCTATTGTAAAATCTGTTCAGTTAATATTAACATTTGTCGAATAGGTTGGTCAGTGCTCAAGTTTATGAGAGTTACTGATGTCCATTAAATGATCTTTTGCAAGTCTTATAGGCAGAGGACTAGCTTAAGTTGCTCATTGACTTCTTAGTGTTTAAAAGTGGCTGCTGACTTTGTGTAATGTGGTTGATAGAGGCCAAGTATAAGGCTGGTTTAAATCATGAAATCAGCCTAGGGACTAGATCAAGCAGGAAAGACATAATCATCTGAAGTTAAAATTTGCTTACTGGTATGGACAATATGGATGTGCTGTGGGTCATAAATAAATATTCAACATGTCTCAATGGTCAGAGTCGCTAGAATCCGGCTTGATGTTTTATTTTATATTATTTATTTTGAGTTCCAATCATGCCATACCCTGTCTGTTGAGGTTGTTTTCCCTTCCTAAATGGTATTACCATCTGATCTAAAATCTGTTGGAAGCCATAAGTGTTATCGTCCTACCTTTGTGTGACCATGATTCCCACACATGTTGTGGGTCCAATTTGAACCTTGAATGTAAATCGCACACCGATTAGTTTCAGTGGACTCAGTTTAGAGTCATAAATGGGAGTTAAGGATCTATGTCATCATGTTCCGTGTGTGTTTAATGCCCAAAATCATTTGACTCGGCTTTGAGGAATAATAACACCATACTACTCCACCCTACCTGTTTGAGTGACCAAAATTATTCGTGTTAATACTCTTCTGAAATTGTCCTATGTTATATCTATCTGCCCAGTTGTCGAATGATATCTATATTAGCCCTGTATGCGTATTGAACTAGTCCTATTATTGTCGAATCATTGTCCTATGCTTATTGCTCAGTTTAATTCTATTTCATGTAAAAGCAAAGATCATGTTGGCATGCATATAGAACGTTTCACGTAAAATCATATGAGTCTCATATATGCTTGAATCCCGCATGAATATTTTATTTATTGGCATTATTATCTGATTTGGGTAGTTACTAAGGATCTTTTCTTTATTTACATGAAATGCACTGGAAAAAAATGAAGAGTATCAAAACGAGACTCATCGCAACTCTCGAAGACCAGCATTTATGTGTATCTGTCCATCTCAAAAAAATTGATGATTGATTTTCTCTTAATATTTTTTCACCAATTACCAAATTAATCATTATTATATAAATATTATATTTTTTACTTAAATTATATATATATATTAAATCTTTTGTATCGTATTTTATATATGGGTTTACTTTTTAAAATTAATCAAGACAAGAGAAGCATTTTCTAATTAATTAGAATAGTTACCCATTAATACCATAATTGGGTTAATTAGCACTTTTAAACGCACTAGCCATTTTGTTTTCCTCATCAGCCCAACTGCCGAGCCCATTTACTCCACTGAAACCCGGCCCAAATGTTATTTTAACCGTGATTTCTGCATCCCTTTACATCAACTCTACTCTCAACCTCGTCCTTCACTGTAAGCTCGAGACATGCGATTGGTACTATCAACAGTACCGCGCATGTCTCCCATCAAACTCCCCCTTTATTTTGAATTGGAGGGTAGAGGGTCTTGAATTTTTGATATAAATATGACCCATTTGGATTGTGTTGAAAGATGGAAAATTCTGAGCTCAAACTCAGAAAACGCACTATTAAATTTGTTTATGCTCATTAGATTGGTTTTGAAGCATGATCAGTTGAGTTAAATCACTGCTCGAGCATTTTAAGGTCATTACCGAATATGTTCAGGTAGACACTTGTTTGTGTTGTTGTTAGACAGATCTGTCCATGTATAAACTCTCTGTTTGATTTGGATATCTGGATTGAGGTCTATTTAGCCATGTGCAGTCTGCTTATGGGATCTTATGTTAGTTTAGTATGAAAGTTATAATGTGTTTTAGCTAAATCTAGGCTGCATAAGTTATGCAATGTCCTAAATTCATCAGTTTAAGTCAATAAAGGTTATGAACTGTCTAGCATAATATATGAATAATAACCATGCTTTGACCATTATGATCCCTGGTTTGAATCAGTTATATGGTGTTACAGTCTCTTCAAAATTCATGCCTAGATATAACTAGTTAAGAAGTGGTCTTTTGTGTGTGTCTTCTGGCGAGATGTCCATCCTCTGCATATTTGAGTATAAGACAAGAGTATAATAAGAAGCTTGCTATATATATGTGTTAATTCTAAACTTGGTATATGGTTTGAACTAAAATGGTATTTGATCAACATGTTGTGGACTGTTTTCACGAAATGTTCCATGTCCCCAAGTCCTGTTTTGAATTTACTTAGTTCCTATGTGTTTGATATTGACTTATTACAAGCTGCTCTGCCTTTATCTGGATGACCAAGTATAGGATATTTATGAATGGGCTATTAGCTGCTAAACCGTCTCATTTGTAATTCTGTGAGCTTAGGGATAGGATAGAGATATGAATCATGAGTATGGCTAGAATAATCACAAATTTGTATGCACCAGTCTGAGTTATACAGGAAAATGACAGTGGTATGCCTTGTTTACACCATCCTCTCTTCTCCAACATGCATGTTTTCTGTTTGTTTAAATAAGAATCGTGTCCTCTGTGACAGATAGGCTTAAATTCAGCATGTTATGTTGATAAAAATGTTTGGAATGGCCTAAAATCAGTAGTTAATCTAGCATATAAGTTAGTTCTGTGTAATTTAGGACATTCCAATCAGCCGATTAAATCAACAATGGTCACTGTAACTGGTTACCTGTGTGTTTGATATTGATAGTATTTGAACATGGTATGTGATTATGAGTGTGTCCATATACACTTAGAAGCATGTTTGATAACCTGAAGAGGGTACAATACCACTTGACCATCTTAGATAGCATTATGCTATCCATATTAAGTTCAAGTATAGATTGGAATTTGTTAAAATGCTAAAACTTAATATGATTTTTAAGATAGTTGAATTTGTGAGTCCTATTTACTTGGTAGCTATCTAACTTGACACTTGCTAGATTAGTCTCATGCTAGTCCCATGTTAACACTTTTCTTTTTCTGAGATTAGTACTTAATATTGGTATGCATGTTTTGATGAACCAATAATATTCAGAATGCGTCATGTCAAGGATAATCTAAATAAACATGTTAGTTACCTTCCTCATTTCCTAACATGCTTCCAGTAGCCCCCCTAAGTGATAATAAAAATGTTGTTGCCTATTTATTTCCATCCTTACCGTGATCTAGTAGAGCATGTGCCTCCTAGTTTAGAAGTTGAACAGCCTGCTAATGTTCGCCTATTTATCCAGCATTTTTGTTCCCTCTCATGAATAGCATATTCCACTCCTTAATATAAATCTCCCTATTTATGTGAATATCTTGTTGAGGCTACAACATAAGTACTGGTTAAACATTATGAACTTGTTTATTTTATGCCAAGGTCGCGTGTCGAATTTATCATGCATTGAATCTGAGAGGTTTATGCATCATTTTGATGTGTTGTCTTAAGTGGATATGGGCCCATCTCCATGTCCTGAAATGTCTTATGAACTAGTCATCTACCTGTCTTTGTCTATCTAAATGCCGAAATGTATCTACGATAGCTGGTAATATCTCTAAGCTAGATTTTGATGCGTTTTATTTTTTAAATCATTTGGTTTGTCTGGGTCAGTTCCATTTTTGCTGAGTTTAAAAGGAATTGACCATCTTATGCTTTATCTGCTGTGTGTAACGTATTTGAGCTCTTCCTTAGGCTTCATTGTCCAAGCTATATATTCTGTGTAATACTAAATATGTCATATGTTCATTTATATCATCCTCTTTTCATGTTTAACTACACAAACTTAGGCTGATACATCTTTAGACATGAAATAATTGTTGAAGAGGGTGAGTCTTCTTAGAATCTGGAAAATACAAGCTGTTGGGCCTGGTATATATATTGGACTGATCTGCTTTCTTCTAGTAATCTGAAATTTGGCACTTCTGGGCCCATGTCCCTTGTTTTCTTCTCTTCAAAAATCCGAAGATTTCATGTTGTGCTTCCAGTTGGGTTTAGACGGATAGACACCAATTGGGCTCATATTTTATTTCATATTCTTAAAGAAGAGCCGGAAATTAGTGAGCCTGTATTACATCCTCACGCATGGTTTGAGGCTCAGTTTGTTAGATATATTATCTAATTGTGGTCTGAGTTTGGTTACCGCCAAAGATGAAGTAATTCATGTTTAATTTTCATTGTCGATGCTTGTTTACTTTGTAATAAGTTTTTGGTTTACTTACTAATTTTTCATTTCTTTTCTTTTTATTTATATGACATGCATCGGGAGCGACAAATAGTCTCACTACGAGACTCATCATGACTATTGTCAAGTGAAGACCCGCGTCCAACACATTGTATCTTCCGGCCTCGAAATTCTTAAACAAATAGGGCGGGATGACATTGTCACCCGTCTTAGTCGTTTTAATTCTTTAAATTCCGTATCTTATTTTCCTTTTGTTGTAATTTAATTATGTAACGGTTGTAACCTTATACAATTATTGAAATGTTTAGAATAGGTAGACTTAGGATTAATAAGTATTAAAGGGGGTAGTTAAATAATAAAATGTGCCGCTAGTTTAATTTATCTTTAGGCCCGTTATGCATGTTTAAACTCTTTAAACCCTAATCCTCGACCTCCATGACCTACATGCTTTTCTATCTAGGGTCATATACTCAGCTGAAAATGTGTCATGTCTAATCGCCTCTCTCCATTTCTTCCTCAGTCAACCTCCACCTGTCCTTAGACATATCATTGTCAACCTCTCGCACCTCCTCGCTTGGACATCTTTAACCCTCCTCTTTACATGTCCGAACCTCGCTTCCCAGTCTTGTGATTACTATTGTTTTGTTATTTGTGGACTAGGTTGTTCGATCATGGTTTTATCTTATAATTGTATGGTGCATTCTATTGAATTGTTCTTGTATTTTAGTTCAATTCGAGATGATCTTTGCTTAGCTTCAGAAGAATTATATATTTTCTTTTTAACTTAAGGAGTGATCTCTTTGCGTTTTATTTTGTTGATTATCAGTGATCTTCTTGTGCGTCGTTGTTTAATCTGCTGATAACTATTAATGTACACTTCTTCAGATGTTCGTCAGCCAAATTTTACGCGGACTCAGTATTTCACTCTACTGTATTGCTGTTCCATAATCCATTTTGGTTATAAGACTGAAGACCCATGGTTGTGATTTACTTCTTTTTTATTATTTTTTGCCCTTCTCCGTGTTGCAGGCTCTAGGAGATTATACGAGGATGATTAGTGACTTTTCGGTATTGCCATCTGTACCAAAAGAAGGTCGAATTGGTTCTTTTTGGTATCACGAGGACACTCAGGCTTTCTTTGATGATTTAGACCATTACAAGATGATCAGGGAGATGTGCAGGCTTTCTTGTAGTGTGTGTGATAAGATGGAGGGGCCGGCTGGTGATGGAATGAAGAGGAGCAAGATTCAGAAATATTGAGCAGTTAAAAGGTCATTTATACCACCAGCACAAGTTGCTCATGTGCAGCTTATGTTTGGAAGGAAGAAAGGTCATTTTCTGTAATATCTGATTGAACTTTTATCTGTTGCATTCTTTTTTGATAAATAATTTTTTTCTTTGGGAGAGGGAATAATACCATGCTTACAAGATGCATACACAAAGTAGATAGCTCATACATGATTCTCTATTCTGTATGAAAGTTAACCAGTCATCTTATACTAATTGGAATGCCATGTGTTCCAATGTATAAAAAGAAAAAAGGTTGCACCATTTGCTTTGCTACAATATTGACTTAGTTTACCTATCCAAAAAACAATGTTGACTAAGTTTACTACCCGGAACCTACCCGTTAGTATAATATATCTACCCGAAACTTACCCGTTAGTGTCGGTTCTGGCCGGGTAACTGGGTACCCTATACCCGTGCTCACCCATAGTCATCTTTCTTACGGTTACTAGTTACTGTTGCCAAAAACTTATAATTCTACTGGATTACAATTAATTTTCAGCTTTTTGAGATTATTGATTTAACATATGCTTACACTCGAACCCTTGACCTAGGGTCTTAGGACTTATGGCATGTGATTATATGTTGATTATTGTACATTCATGTGGATGACATTATGAATAAGTGTGTTGAATAACTGAACTCGATCGTTGCTAGACCTTCATATATTCAAGGAACCTTTTATTTTTTAATTTAAAAAAAAAATTATGTATGCTAATTGTTGAATTATCGAACAATCTTGTAAATTTTATTTTTATAGATAAATATTAGATTGACATACTATTATGCATATACAATCGTGTAAATTTTATAATTAATTCTTACATCATACTAATAGCTGTGTGATTCTAATCGCCCCCTAAAGAAAAGAAAGAAAAAGTGGTGTATACTTGTTCCAAGAACAAACAGTTAATAAGGAACTTCACTTTGTATCGACGCAATACCATTCAATTCGTGTACAAAAACACCCTAGATCAAAAATCCATGGATGATAGCTGTGCGGTTTGCACCGAAACCCTAGAATGGGTTGCCTATGGAGCTTGCGACCACAAAGATGTTTGCTCTACCTGTGTTGCTCGTCTTCGATTCATCTGCGACGATCGCCGTTGTTGTATTTGCATGACCGAGGCTAATGTCGTCTTTGTCACCAAGGTTTATCTCTAATCTTCATTCAGTTGACCGATGTTTCAGATTCATAGTTATATATAAGTTGTTTGTATAGGTTTGTGCTAGTTTAGGATTTGCCAAAGAGTTCCATAATTCACATGTAATCTTTCATTTGATTTGACCTTGTTCCAGAATGATATAGTTAGTTTCATGTCTAGGGTCTGATCGTGTTCGTTATCTCAATGAATTACCATGTTTTTACATTTATATAATAATATATTATAGTAGTTTGTATAGGTTTGTGCTAGTTTAAGTATCAAAAAAAAAGTTTAGGTTTTACCAAAGAGTTCCAAAATTCACATCTATTGAACTGATGTTATATATAAGTTTTAAGATTGGTGATGACTAATGAAACAATTCCTTTTTTTTTGTTTTGTTTTTGGATTAGTTTATCTATGCTGCCTAGGTTAAAAAATGTACTTGATTTATTTTGGATGTAGGAGCTATCATTGAGTTTGCAATATCGAAAAACCTAATGAATTGTGTCATTTTATAGACCAGTCTTGTGATTACTATTGTTTGTTATTTGTGGACTAGGTTGATCAATTGAGATTTTACCTTGTTTCAGAATGAAATAGTTTGTTTCAAGTGTAGGACGGATCGCGTTTGTTATCTCAAAGAATTACCATGTTCTTACAGTTAAATATTATAAGTTTGTGTAGGTTTGTGCTAGCTTAGATTCTACCTAAGAGTTCCAAAATTCACAGCTATTGAACTGAGATCTTATATCTAGGTTTTAAGATTGGCGATGACTAATGAAATGATTCTTTTTTTTGTTTTGTTTTAGGCTTAGTTTTTCCATGCTGCCTAGGTTAAAAAATGTACTTGGTTTATTTTGGATGTAGGAGTTGTCATTGAGTTTGCTATCTCGAAAGACCTAATAAGTCTGTCTTTTTATAGACCATTCTCGTGTTTACTACGACAATTACATACATAGTGTGATCCCACTAGTGGGTTCTGTGGAGAGAGGGGTCTACACAGTCCTTTCCTCTACCTTGTGTGAGGTCGAGATGTTGTTCCAAATATACCCTTGTCTCAAGAAAAATGTTTTCAAGACAAATACAAGAATAAAAGCTATGGTGAAATACTTGGAAAGAAAAGTACTGACATTAAAAAAATAGTAAAGATAACCCAAGTAAAAGCAATAACAGTAGTAATACAGTTGAAGTATAAGATAATAATGATACTGATAAATAGAGGGGGCATAGTTCTTTAAGCTAGAACCATGCTCTCCCATAGGAAAGAGATAAATCGCTCGACTACCTACTCATCTTCTACCCGAATCCTCGACCTCCATGACCTACATGTTTTTCTATCTAGGGTCATATACATGTATCATGTCATTTCTAATCGCCTCTCTCCATTTCTTCCTCAGTCCACCTCCACCTCTCCTTAGACATATCATTGTCAACCTCTCGCACCTCCTCACTTGGGCATCTTTAACCCTCCTCTTTACATGTCCGAACCTCGCTTCCCAGTCTTGTGATTACTATTGTTTTGTTATTTGTGGACTAGGTTGTTCGATCATGGTTTTATCTTATAATTATATGGTGCATTCTATTGAATTGTTCTTGTATTTTAGTTCAATTCGAGATGATCTTTGCTTAGCTTCAGAAGAATTATATATTTTCTTTTTAACTTAAGGAGTGATCTTTGGGAGAGGGAATAATACCATGCTTACAAGATGCATATACAAAGTAGATAACTCATACATGATTCTCTGTTCTGTATGAAAGTGTAACCAGTCATCTTATACTAATTGGAATGCCATGTGTTCCAATGTATAAAAAGAAAAAAGGTTGCACCATTTGCATTGCTACAATATTGACTTAGTTTACCTATCCAAAAAACAACGTTGACTAGGTTTATTGTATCATCTAGTAAAATTTTATAGAATTTGCATGTTATAGTAGCATAAGTACTTACTTTGAAGGATTAGAATAACATTCACCTTATAGTACATAGTTTAAGACTCCTAAGTCAGGAGTTCTTGTTGTACATTTTGTTCGATATTGTCTATATAAATGCCGAAAGATCTACTTCGAAATAAATCTCTTCTACTTTCTAGCAGCATTTTTCAATAAACATATTACTTACCGCACAGCCCAGTAAGCAGGGGCATAGATACAGTGGTATTTACTGGTTTGGCAGAACCCAATAACTCTGGCTCAAACCCTGTATTTTGTGTCTAAAGATTCATTTAATATGTACAAATGTTCCTTCAAGTTCCCATTAAACAATGAGAATAATAGTCCAGAGTCAATAAACTAAAAATTCTGACCCGCCTCTGTTAGTAAGCTAAGTCCAACAGTAATTCCAGGTAAGTTGTAGTAAGGGAAACCGATCTGATGATGTTCCACCTTGCCCACCTGATCGATCTTACACTTATTTATTATATTTATTCAGGACCTTACCGTGAAGCCCCTTAATTAACCCCTCACAACAACTTTGTTCATAATCTTGCTGGTATTTCCATTATAAGTATGATCAGTGGGAGAGTGAATGTCTTGCCATAGACCCCTGAATTTTTCGATGAATCCTGTGATATATCCATTGACCAAGACTATTTGATGGTAGTTATGCATAAACAAGTCTCCTCCTTTCTCTAAAATCATCTGTATCATTTCGGCATCCAAAATGTCATGGTTGACATAGTAATATTGCCTTCTCCAGATCCAATTTGCAAAGTAGACCCACCTTCATGCATCCAAGGGTTTGGCCTAGTCGTCGATAGAATGAGTTGAAAACTATGAGGTATTAGGTTCAAATCCCCGCGGAGAAAAATATGAGGTATTTCTTCCCATCTGTCCAAACCTTAATGGATAGAGTTACCCGATAATTGTGTTGATGGGTGGCTTGCCTTGGAATGCAGTGAGGGAGCCCGGAGCTATTGAATTATTTCATAACCCACAGGTACAACATGAAATTAGTCGAGGTCCGCACAAGCTGGGTGTCTTAGATCATAAATAAAGTAGACCCATTTCCTTTCCATAATAGTAGGTTTGCCTATTTTTTACCAGTGCTGCGTCTGGTATTTTCCTTCCACAAAAGTATTACGGGGCATCGACACTTTGTCAGATAAATTTCTTAAGTCTAAAGGGAAACACCTTAGCAAATAATTTAAAGATAATTGTCACTCTTTTTATTGGGAAGAGCAATGAAAAATGTGCTGAGCCTCTTCTCAAATTATCCTTCCAATTCTATGGAGTGAATATAGTGCACTCATATTTTCTTGTGCCACTACTAATGTGACAAATAAGTCGAACTAGCTCTTTTTTAATCAAATGGTATTACCCAAAGACGGAATGAAGTGTCGATGGATCAATACACTTTTGCGTTAGGCGGGATGTGTTTTAGTAAATGGTGCTTTTAACCGCCAAGGATGCTATTTAACATTTAGTCTATCTGCTCTGCTTAACTTTCACTTCAAATTGCAATTGCATTGTTTGGCAACTGAAACATACGAGTGCTCTCTGTTAATAAAAAAGGATACGGTTTCTCTGCCCTCCCCAAAAGGAAGAGGGGGAAAAGAGAGAGGAGAAAGCACCATTGTCTATAACAATGGGAAGGCCCATTTGGCGGAGTATCAATACTAATAGAAGATAGGTATTGGTTCCTTTGATGAACAAAAACTAATTAGTTTCTATGATGCGACTGGGTGGAATAACGATCACATAAGTTGAAGAGTTAGTAGTGTTGGATGGTGCACGCACTCCCTCTCTCATATGGTATTCAAGGGCAGATGGGGAATCTTATTCCTGGGAGTTGGAAACCTTTTGGGAGCCTAGAACTAGGTCTTTCTATGCTGTTTGGTTGTTATTGCGAGTTCCATAAACTGAGATTGGTGGCTGAAGCATCTGTATTAAAAAACATTTCCTTAAATTAGGATTATGGGAAGAACATCTTAGCTCTTGTTGTTTTGGTTGGTTTAGATTAGATTTGATTGCATACTGAAACTGTTTTGCCTAATGGAACTGTGTGCTGAGACTTTGCAGATTTTGTATTTCTAGTAATAGTGAGATCAGTGCATGTGAATCTTGTTAGCAACATATTGATCTGATTGGTGGCTTCTTCGTGAATCAGGTATTTATCTGTGAGCAGAAACTGTACACAAGGGCACAGCTGAATCAGCATATAAACACAGGTGATTCTAAGGTTGATGGTACTGAAAGTGAAAGATGTGGATTCATGGGTCATCCTCTTTGTGAATTCTGTAGGACCCCATTTTATGGGGATAATGAGTTGTATTCTCACATGTCCACTGAACATTATACCTGTCATATATGCCAGAGGTACGGTTTTATGCGTACAGTAACATGTTATAAATTGGTTATCATCGATCAGTTAAAGCTCATGGGGTTTTTATCCGTTGATTTTTTCGTGCAGGCAGCATCCTGGGCAATACGAATACTACAAGAATTATGATGACCTAGAGGTTGTCTTACTATGCTATATATCATCTGAAGCTTTCCGACTTTTTTGGGTGGTGCTTTTGACGCCAATTAAAGATGGTGTTTCTTTTCCATTGCAGATCCACTTCCGTAGTAATCATTTCTTATGTGAAGACGAGAGCTGTCTTGCAAAAAAGTTTGTTGTTTTCCAATCTGAATCTGAGTTGAAGGTTAGGATTTGTTGGCCTGGCGCAGGTTATGAATGGCTGCACAAAAACATGCATACATGCAGATTCGAGTTATTGCTTTCATGTTATTTCATAGTTTTTCATGGGCAGAGGTGTGTAGTTTTCCTTTATTAGATTTCATTTGATAGCGTTATTTTCCTGTTCAAATTTTCAGAGGCACAATACTCTTGAGCATGGAGGTCGTATGTCGCGTTCCCAACGCAGTGCTGCCTTGCAGGCAAGTTTCAACTGTCCTTGAATAAGAAATTAAATATTCTTTTCCAAAAAACCCAGGCGAAGATGTGTTCATGGTGCCTCATTCATTTGCAGTTTCCCGTTTTGTATATCTGGACATTTCATTCCTAGCAATATATTGGAGTTCTGATAGTTACAAATCTACTAGTATATACCATAGTTATGTATCAATGCGTATCCTCTAGCATATCATTATATATCACATATCTACTAGTCCTTATATATGTCTGAATATGTGCAAAAATAGATTATTACATGTGTGTAAATAGGTAAGTCTCGTTCTGGGTTGTTTTTGCTTTAAAATCTAGTCCTGCCTTCTCGATTTCACTCTCTTAAAAGGAAAAGTCGCTTTTTTTTAGAAATCATTGACCTTCATTGTATTCCTTATCCCGTGTAATTCTGGATATTCAGCTCGTGGCTTGGGTTGGTTTGCAGGCAGAACCTCTGAAATGAAGTGATCAATTATGTGTTAAATTTTGCGCTTATTTATTATTTGAAAGTCTTGTTTTGACGTGTGCTAATCCTTTACCTTTCTTTTCTTTTATTTCACATGGAATGCATTGGAGCAACTAATAGTCTCAATATGAGACTCATCATGAGTTGCTTCAAATGAAGACCCGCATCCACGTTCATCGCCGCATCTCGCATAGGAATTTCCAAAACCACAGGCGGAGTGACACCGTCATTCCTTCGAGTCATCTTGATTGATTCCTATTCCGCACCCATTTATTTGTTGTATATTAATTACTAACCATTTATTTGTTAAATTAATTACTAACTTTGTATAATTAGTAGAACATTTAGAATAATTAAACCTTGAACCGATAAATTAGAAAGTAGTTTGATATATAAATTCGCCCTCCCTTAGTTTCTTTACTTTTAGGGTTGTCATACATTTGCTTAATCACCAAGATGACTTAATCATGTCCCATTTGCATACCTATTAATTTTTAGTTAAAGTGTTATTTCGAATAGAGTCCATAACAAAATGATTTTCTCATAAACTCTTGACATTCATAGGAGAATCATTTATCACTTACAAAATATACACTCTACTTGCTAAGCCCATTAAAATACATATTTTGTCATAACCGATTTTTTGCATTATTATTTCTATATTATGCTATATATATACTTTAAATAATAGAATAATTTCATATATTCTTTAATTACTTTAGGTGTGCATGTTTTCAACCAAAACTAACTTTATATATATTTTAAATCAATCTTGCATTTCTTTTGGTCAAAAAATACATTTTATATTTGTAAATACCTTTTACTCAAAATCATTTTCGTAGCATGATAATAAATATAAGTTTGACCGAACGACCGCAAGTTAGCGGATCCTGAAAGATGCATAACCCTTTCCTTTAGGATAATAAAAAATTCTTACTTAGAATCTCATTAAGTTTTTGAAACCATTAAAGAGAGTAATTAAGTAAATAAAAGTATTTTCAAACGTACCTGCTAGCTAAAAGAGCCCAAAAGAGACCAACAAAACAAGCATAAGAATTGGGATTCTTAGCAAGTTTAATAGAAACAGCCTTCACCAAAATGTCATCGCATTATTGTTATTATTCCTCATTTGGGCAGTAGTACTTCCTTCCAAGGCACTAACACTCCCCAATTCAACAGAATTATCAATTACTTCATCACCATTATTATTCATCTTTGTTTTCCAAAATTCAAGTGAAAACAACAATGAAGTAAACCATAACAAAGCTTGGATCACAACAGCTTGAACAACAAAATCAACCCCTAAATCCCCATACATGGCCTTCATCAATGGGACACCAACAAGTGTGTTATTCAAAGTTGACAAAGAAAAAGTTGTTATGGACCAAGAAAAGCTCACTTTTTTTTGTAAAAGTGAGCTCATAAAGCGAGGATCAGGATCACTAAGACTTTGGCGATTACGTCTCCGGTTAAAAAGCTATAGTTGAGTTTGTAAGGGTTGATATTAGCTATGAATTGGAAATTAAAAATGGGAGAATGAAGAAGCAATTGAATTTGTTGATTGTATCACATTGTTCTGGCTTGAACATGTGCCACCATTTCACTGAACCATAGCCTAAAATAAGTTTGGAAGGAAGGCTTGTTTTAGTCCCTATAGTATTACTCTGAGCAAATATGAACTTTAAGTTTGTAAAACTAAATATTTTTTGTCCAACTAACGACACATTAATTCAAACGGGCCATTAAAACTACCGAAAAGAACTATTTATATTATAGGAAGAAAGAGCTAACAATTTATAGGGTCGTGCTCGATAAAACTTACCTCCATCTTTATACCAAACGGATTGATATTTGACATGTATTTATATAGATATACTTATACCACTTAATTATGATTAATTAATACATATATTTACTACATTAAATCATTTAATCAGAACAAGTTGATTTGGTGTAAACACCTGATGCAAATAAGTATTTATCATCGTGCTTCTAGTAGATTTTATTTTTTTTGGAAGTAGAGGTAAAAAAAATTTAAGAAGGTCACAAGCTTGCATTTTGAACCTTCTAGAGTTCTACAATCTAGCTATTCTTAGTATCTAATAAGTAGAATTTGAGCTTCACTTGGTCACATGATTAATATAGAAAATATATCGATAGAGTTCTTTTCACCAATTGACTTCCAAATTCACCTCTGGCCACAAAAACAAAATAAACATTGACAATAGAATCATCGCAATTCTTCTTTTCTTTTGTTGAAAGAATTTAAATATCTTTAGGGTGTGTTTGGTACAAAGGAAACCATTTATTGGAAAATATTTTTTTATTTTTTTTCAGGTTTGGTTGGTCAAAATGTCTTGGAAAATATTTTTCTTAGGAAAATAAGTTTCTTGAAAATGAGGAGAATAGTTTCTTTAATGGAAGTTAAGAAAACAAGTTCATAAAACTCAAAACCCACAAATCACAAGGATTATTTAAACTTTTTTAGTTTTAAAATTTTTAAATCCTTTTAAAATAATTTTGTTAGGTTGGAAAATAAGGGCAAATATACTCGTTTGTTAACATGAAAGCACAATTGACCTAAGCTTTGACGAAGGGCAAAATTAAATCCTTTCGCAAATCACAAGGGAAATTTTACGATACGTTCAATGTACACTTCACTTCAGATTACATTTATACAGGACTTCGCTCACTGGTCTCGCTTCTTATACTAATGTCGACTGGGGTGAATGTCTTGACACCCTACACTCCACGTCTGGTTATTGCATTTTTCTCGGAGATAACTTATTGTCTTGGTCTTCCTAAAGGAAACCTCTATACTATTCCGATCAAGTGCAGAAGCAAAATACAAAGGTGTTGCCAACGTCGTCTCTGAGTCTTGTTGGATCAGTAACCTTCTACTTGAGCTTCACTGCCCGATTCAAAAGGCAACACTGGTCTACTGTGATAATATTAGTGCGATATATCTTTCTGACAATCCTGTTCAACATCAGCGCACTAAACACATTGAGATAGACATTCATTTGTTCGCGAAAAAATGGCTCGTGGTCAAGTTTGTATCCTTCATGTTCCTTCCAGATATCATATTGCCGACATCTTTACCAAAGGACTTCCGCGAATACTATTTGATGATTTTCGAACCAGTCTCAGTGTTAGAGAACCTCCCGCTTCAAATGCGGGGGTGTAATAGAATATTTTCCAATATTCTTTCATTAATTGTATATCTCATATTTTAGGTAGAATTATAATCATTTTGTAATTAGGTTAACTAGTTTGTATCAAAGTAAATATTCTTGTAATCTTATATATATTGTAAATCATTCATCAATAAAATCAAGGGAGCATATTTTTTTACATACAATTATACCTAATTCAATTCATTGTAATTAATTACACAAAGAATTATTAATCACAACATCATAAAAAGTAAGGTAAGATATGTATACACTCAACTCTCTTCAGATCTTACTTATGTGATTACACTAAATATGTTGTCGTTGAGGGAAAAAAACATATCATACACAAGAGTTTCAACTTTTAGAAGATGAGCATTTTCTAACTTTATAAACTGTATATACTAGCGAAAACTTGATTTTAAAATGAATGAATTATTTTCAGGTATAATGGATTCATTTAAGTTAACGTATGTATGGACGCTGGATAAAATTGCAAGGCCAAACATGACGTTAAAATGTTAAGAAATAAAACTATGACAAAGTTTAAAAAATATTTACAAAGTAGATTATAATATTTTTTTATATATAAACATTTTTTTAAAATGAATATATATAATATCGGTTTCATTTAGTCTTAGTTTGATTTTTTTTTAGTTAAAATCAAATTAAATCAATTATGATAAAAACAATTCCTTCATTATCAAATAATTAAATTATTAGTTTTTCATTCTAACTCAATTTATTAATTTGGTGTGATTTATCTATATTCTTTATACCCCTACTTGGTATAATGGAATTTCTGTGCACTGTGTTGGTGAAATGGCGAAAAAATTACTTTAATAATGTTTACTGTTGCCCAGAAGTGTAAAAGTTAAAATTAAATATATTTATTTTTATCATTATTTTCTTCATTGTTAACGACTTTAATTATATTAATTAATATTTAATAAAAAAAAATATTACTAATTCTTTCCACTGTGTCTTTTTGTGTGTTTTAAATTAGTGCAATCAAATGGCTTGCCTAAACAACCTAAAATATACAAAGTATTTTTTGTTAAAAAGCTTATCAAATACTAGAAATTACTAAGCAGCGGGGGCGGGGGAGGGGGAGGGGGGGGGGTTGGTGTAAGTTATGGGAGGGTGAAGGGAAGAAACATTTTTCCAAGGATCTCCCACCTCAGGAGCCCCCACACCCCGGTCCGACAGGATTGTGAAGGAGTTAATCATGGTAACTCAACTGATTTCAAAGGTTAGACCACTACCACGCTGCGCACAAGGGGCCCTCCTTTATTTCAAGAAGTAACCTCCACTCTGCCGCTGACGGGATTCGATCTTGACCATTTTTCCAATTATCCCCTTGAGAACTAGTTGAGCTGCCCATGCGGACAATGAAGGGAAGAAACATGATGGGTGAAGAGAGGGGGAAAAGTTAAAATGAAGTGGAACCCGTGATGTGCACTTGTCGATTAATAAAGTTCCCTCACACAAGTATGACAGTTAAAGAATGTGACATGAGATGAGAATATAAACTTTTTATATGTATATAGATAATTTTCACCTTATAATCTAGCTTTTAAAATTGAATTAGATTCAAAATACATTCTTTACCATGATATTGACATATTTCACGCACCATAGAAAAAAAAACTCATATTTCCACCATATACAACTGCTAAACTCACTAACCCCACACATTAAAATAAACAAAAGTTGAGTTCTTTCCACTATGAAAACATCTTTACCTTTTCACTTAGTATATAATAATACTCCTACCAACCATTACCATTGCCAAACCTGAGAATCCATTAATCCCTAAAAACCCTTAAATGGCGGCCCAAACATACCTAGATCTTCACCCTCTTCGATCTCTTCCACTTCAACTCAAAACCCTAAACCCACAAAACCAATGCCATTACTTTAAACTACAACTCAGAAACCCAGTTATGTCCAAGCTTCGAGCAGCCGTTATTGGCGGCGGCCCAGCTGGTTCCTCCGCCGCAGAAGCCCTAGCCGCCGGCGGGATCGAAACTTTCCTCTTCGAACGCAGCCCAGCTACAGCTAAACCATGCGGCGGCGCTATTCCACTATGCATGCTCGACGAATTCTCAATACCTAATCACCTCATCGATCGCCGTGTCACACAATTGCGAATCGTATCTCCATCAAATATCATCGTCGATTTCGGTAATACCCTAAAACCTCACGAGTTCGTCGCTATGCTGCGGCGTGAAGTACTAGATTCATTCCTCCGGCGCCGCGCTGAAACCGCCGGCGCTACTCTTCTCAAAGCCCTTGTCACTAACCTGATTGTCCCCACATCATTACGTGAGCCTTACGTCATTAACTACGTCATGGATAATTGCCAACGTCAGCTTGCTGTTGATGTTGTTATAGGCGCCGATGGAGCTAATAGTCGTGTGGCTAAATCGATCAAAGCTGGAAATTACGCTACTGCCATTGCTTTCCAAGAGAGGATAAAATTGCCTGAGGACAAAATGGGGTATTACGAAAATTTGGCTGAGATGTATATTGGGAATGACGTGTCGCCTGATTTTTACGCGTGGGTGTTTCCGAAATGTGACCACGTGGCAGTGGGGACGGGCACGGCCTGCTCGAAGGCCAATATCAAATCATTTCAACATGCTATAAGAGCAAGAGTCAAATCAAAGATCGATGGCGGGAAAGTGATTAAAGTAGAGGCTCATCCCATACCAGAGCATCCGCGCCCTGTCCGGGTTCGCGGGCGAGTTGCTCTAGTAGGGGATGCAGCGGGATACGTGACGAAATGTTCGGGCGAAGGAATATATTTTGCAGCAAAAAGCGGAAGAATTTGTGGGGAAGCGATCGTAAAAGCCTCAGAAGGCGGAGAAACTATGATCAGTGAAGATGATTTGAAGAGGGAATATTTAAGAAAATGGGATGATAAGTATTTCACAACTTTTAAGTTCTTGGATGTGTTGCAAAAAGTGTTTTATGGTAGCAATGCAGCAAGGGAAGCATTGGTGGAGTTGTGTGGAGATGAATATGTGCAAAAGATGACATTTGATAGCTACTTGTATAAGAAATTAGCTAGTGGAAATAGGTGGGAAGATGCTAAAATGGCCATGAACACAATTTCAAGTTTGGTTAGGTGTAATATTATGGGGCGAGAAATGGAAACATCTGCCCAAAAAATTCTCTCACGAGTATAGGTCACCTTGACAATCAAATAATTAGAGCAAATGATATGTTTATTGTGTCATTTGCTCTATAAGTAACCAAGTGAATCTCTATGTACGTTCTCATTAGTATCTATAAAATGGAGCAGTTAACTCAAGATACGACACAATGGTATACAAAGTTTTATGCTTTGTAGGAGTTTTTAGCCTTGACAAATTTTTATGCGAGTTAAAAGTTCTCTAAAGTTTTAGGTCGTTTAGTTGAGTGTATTAGAGAGTTTCTGCTTTTTACGGGGGGGCCCTTTTTTGAGTTTGTTTTCGGCTCCGGGGATATTAAAATAATGCATGTATTAACTTTGTGTATTACTAATACCTTATTTGGTACACTTTTCATCATTTGTATAATAATGCAAGTATCACCTTATTTGGTAAGGGTACTATTATTTTATGGATAATTAATACATAGAAAATCATAATTTTAGCAATGCAAGAATTTATAATGCATGTATAAGCATGACTAAAGACACAATTGCCCCTAAAGTCTTTCAAAACCTCTTCCAATGACAAAATATAACGTGACAAAATAAATCAAGTTTGTCATAAAAAAATATAACATGAGAAAATAAATTAAGTTTTTATATCATATAGATATGAACTCCACAAATAAAATAGAATTAAAGAAGATCAAAACCGGTAAGCTGCCTAATTTTTCTTATCCATTATGTTGTAAATTTATGGGTGGCCAACAGAAGGGGTCGGCCCGAATCCGGTCCCGCCTCGACACTGCCCTGGTCCCGCCCCGACCACGATATTTTAAAAAAATTTACGGACTCGGCCCACACCAGTCCCGCCAATCCACCCCGGTCCCGCCCCGATCCCGCCCGGTCCCCTCCCTTTTGCACAAAATAGTCGTTGCACCAACGACCATTTTATATTTTGACTGTTGTGCAACGACCATTTTTGGTTTCCCCCCTCCCCCAACCCCCTACCCCTTAATATTTATTTTAACCCCTAAGTTATTATATTTGTACTTTAACCCAATTTTTCAACTATAAATACCTCATTTTCTATTCATTTTGCTCACAAATCTTCCTACAATCTCTCAATCTATCTTCAATAAATCTACATTGTCTACTAAATATTCAATTTTATTTATTTATTTGGGAGTGAAGTTCAGAACTGGCTTGAAGATCTTCCATCGAACAAAGTTTCAATTTTTAACCTCTCAATTACACGTCGATGTTATGTCAGCGTTTGGTACATTTGTTCCTTCATTAATTTTTTTTAATTTTAATTAACGCACTTAATTTCATTATCTTTAATTATTAGCATAATTAAAATGAAAGGAATAAGAGGTATGTTGGGTAAGGGTAAGGGTCAGCCTTCTTCGGGTAAGGATAATGTAACAAGGGTAGAGGTACTTCTTCTAGTATTTCTAGTCCTACTCCTAGACATGATGATTTGTTGATACTGAACATTTTCCTGAAATATCATATGAGACGACCATTAAAATCAGATGGATATAAATCTTTTGATAGGAACGTAGAGAATCAAGTAGCTATATGTAAAATTTATAGCGATGTTTATAGATTTAAAACTGGAAAATGTCAGGATGGAACGGGGGGTTTAATGAGAAACATACAAAATGCTCACCCAGCTAGGTATTCCCAATACGAGGCTGAAAAAGATGGTGCGCAAGCGCCCTCTCCATCGGGACAAAGTTCACATATTGTTCCGGATCTAGTACATGGTCAAATTAATTCTATCACGGAGGGAATTGTAGGCTCTAAATACGATAAACAAAAAGATAGGGAAGCATTATTAAAATTAGTTGTTTTGAAGGATTTTTTTTTCATTTCTTTCATCTCCTGGTTTTATTCATTATATTAGAGAAATGTGTAATCATGCTTTTAAAGGTTATTCTAGATCAACTGTTAAGAGATATGTATTTAAATTTGCACATGAATACCAACCGAAGAACCACAAGACATTGTGAAGAAACTAAAAAAGTGTTTTCAAATGGGTAATTTTTTTAATTGGAATTTTACTATATCATTTGTAACTTTTGAACAACACCACAAAGTTACAATTTTCACAATTGTATCTGTATTACAAAAAAAAAAAATCTATTAAATAGTATAAGAGGCACAAAAACAGCCTTGAGATATTTTTAGTACACTATCTTGTTCAATTATTGAGTTATTTATATATATGTTATTTTTTAAAATTAACTGCAAAAAAAAAATTAAAAATCCCGCCCCGACTCGAGCTTATCCCGCCCCGGCCCGCGAGGACCAGAATCGGGATGGGACATCGGCGAATCTCGCTAGTCCCGGCTCGACAGTCCCACCAGAGGCCGATCCCGCCCCAAACCCCCACCTCGCCTCACCTCGATCCCGTCGAGCCCACCCCGCCCTGGCTCGTTGGCCACCCCTAGTTGTAATGAACAAGCCACTGAAATACTAATTGCTAAGAAAATCACAATAATTGAAGACCACTGTCTCCGAAGATTCATCACTAATGTATCGTTTGTTTAAAATTAAGCCAAAAGAGTAACAATATTAAGGGATAAAAATAGAGAAACAAAAGAGGAGGGCTTTCTTACCCCTTTCCCGTCGATTTGTCCTGACAATCACCCACCACTATCCACCAATACCACTGCCCAATCACCCCAACCCCAACAAGCAAACCCTAACCCGACACCCCAACATACCACACCCAACCTCTCTACTCAGACATCCCCTGCCCCATGCACAAAATGGGAACCCGTGCTCAACACGAGATTTTTAAATTCAAAGTTCACTTTAACCTAGCTACACAGACTATATCCCCAATTTCTAAAAATCTAAAATTAGTCAAATTTGACCCTAATTGGAATGCGGCCATGCATGAGGAATTTAATGCTTTAACGAAACATCACACTTGGAATCTGGTTCTTAAGCCGGATGAGGTTAATATGATTCAATGTATGTGGCTATTTCGTTACAAATTCAGAGACATTGGTGACCTTGAGCGCCATAAGGAGATACTTGTGGCTAATGGTACTAATCAGCAGGAGGGTATTGATTGTGGTGAGACTTTTAGCCTGGTGGTTAAACCGGCTATCATTCGCACGGTTCTGAGCATAACTATGGGTAAGAATTTGTCGATTCATCAGCTTGATATGAGTAATGCGTTCTTAAATTGAGACTTGAAAGAAACTGTTTACATGCACCCGTCGACAGAATTTGTCCATCCGGAGGCTCCTCATTATGTATGTCATCTTCGTAAGTCACTGTATGGTTTGAAACAGGCCCCATGGTGTGATGTGAGCGCTTTGCTACTTACATTATGCAAATTGGATTTGTATGCAACAAGTGTGATCATTGTATATTTATCTTTCATCGAGGTAGTAACATTGTATACTTGTTATTATATGTGGATGATATTGTTCTAACTACCTCCTGATGTGTTGAAAATAAGATAATTGCTCTACTTAAATCTGAATTTGCTATGACTGACTTGGGGAAGTTAAGTTACTTCTTAGGGATCTGAGTGACTAGATCTGCATATACTATGTTCTTATGTCAACGTAAGTATGCAGAAGAAATTGTGTACAAGGCTAAAATGGCGAACTACAAGATCATGCCTACTCCGGTCGACTCGAAGTCAAAACTCAGTGTTGTTGACGGTGATACAGTGTCTGATCCCACCCTTTATAGGAGTCTCGCATGTGCACTTCAGTATCTTACCTTCACCAGACCTGATATTACTTATGTCGTTCAACAAGTGTTTTATTTATGCATGCCCCAGGGAGCCTCACTTTATAGCTCTTAAACGTATCATTCGATACCACACTCTTGATTATAGATTGCATCTCTACCCCTCTGCACCAACTAGGTTGATATCATATACGGACGACGATTGGATAGGCTGTCCCGAGATGCGGTGTTCCACCTCTGACTATTGTGTGTTCTTAGAAGATAATCTCATTTCGTGGTCTGCCAAGAGGCAAGAATACGAGGCGCTGCAAACGATGCCACGAGATACGCCGCTCAAACCTTCTCGAGCTTCATCGTCTCGCGTACGGGCGTATGGTGTACTGTGATAACATATCCGCGATCTACTTATCTCATAACCCGGTTCAACATCAGAGAACCAATCACATTGAGATGGATATACATTTTGTTCGTGAGAATGTTGTTATAGGTCATGTAAAGGTATTGCATGTGTCTTATTCGTATCAATATGCAGATATCTTCACTAAAGGCTTCCTAGACAACTATTCCTAGACTTCTGATCCAGTCTCAGCGTTTGACCTCCTCCCGATCCGATTGAGAGGTGTATTAGCGAATATTATCATATATTCGCCATATATTTTATAATTAGTAGTAGTGTATAATTATGGTAAATATATGATCCTTGTTCAATTATGATTCAACATTGTACACACTATATATATTTGTATTAATGAAAATTACTCATCAAGAAAGATCAATACAATCTTACAATCCCGTTTTTACTAAAACTGAAATATTGATTGATTCTATCGAGAAAAATTGTACTTAAACCTGTCTATTTTTGTTTTTATTTACGTTGATAATTGTTAGATATTCTTTTATATTTCAATTAGAAACTATTGAAAAGCTTTGCTTTTTTACGTTCCTTATCATGTAAAGGAACATCTTAAAAGAAAGTTGAACGAAGAAGGAACGAGTTTTGATGAAGAATAATTATAGAAATTTTATGTTAGAAATTTGCACTCCTATTCCTAATCATGCACTATTTGACAGAATGCGCTACAATGGATTATTCGATT
This sequence comes from Przewalskia tangutica, assembly GCA_029844215.1. Classification (NCBI taxonomy): domain Eukaryota; kingdom Viridiplantae; phylum Streptophyta; class Magnoliopsida; order Solanales; family Solanaceae; genus Przewalskia; species Przewalskia tangutica. Next base: position 35,322,427 of record CM056731.1, on the reverse strand, counting down.
TTTGTTATCTTCATATAACTTTAATTTCTTGTCTCTGGCTGTTATCTTGCTATGCAATGTTTGCTTTGATTGTGATTATGTTATGTCTCGAATGGTAGCCTTCCGAACAATCGCTTTACCTATCGCTTAGAAACAATCTTGAGTGCGAAATTTTATTTCACTTGTTTGCAAAAGGCAAATATAATAGCTTCCAACAGTAATAGTCTGGCTTAGCCCGAAAGATGAATATCTCAAAAAAAAGAAAAGAAAAAGAGGACCGTTATCCAGGCCTGTAGGCTAAAGCCCATCACCTATCTAGTCGGTTTGGAAATCCCGGCCCATGGATTGCTCAACAGTAATACCGACTTCAAATAAACTCTTATTTGTGTTTCGAGTTTTTTCTCTTTTGGTGAATTAAAAAAATGGGGAATTGGAATAGAAGATGGATACCAAGAAAAAAATACAACCAATCTCATTCTTCTGGTACTCGTATTTTTCTTTTTTTTGTTTAATTACGTGCCATGTTTATTCTTCTGATATTAATTGATTAATGCGTGTGGTGAAAATTTTGATTTTTAAAAATTGAATTTATGTATGTGTGGAGAGGATCAATTAAAGTATTTGATGTAATGTTTATTTGATTTGATGACAATTGTAAAAAAAAAAAAAAATAGTCATGTTTCTATGATATATTCTTTGCCTAAATACCAAGGTGGAGGTAAACAACCCTCTATCTACCAAGGGAGGTCAGAATCAGACCCCACAGTGTGGGGTATGTTGTTGTTGTAAATAGTTTTTCATTTATTCTGGGATACTGTTATAATGAAATTTGAGCGAGTTTTGGTTTAAATTTGCTAAAAATGACACTGCTACATATGGGTAAATTGCCTTCTGTTTTCGCTGCCTTGTATTTGCTTGATTTAGTTGAGCTTTTTGAAGTGGATGGTTTCATGTATGTAATTAGTAGGAGCTAAGAGTAGAAGTGAGCAAGATCTTTTCGTTTATTATTCTGTTTGTTTTTATTATTTCTAGCGAGGATTAAGCAGATTCTGGTAGAGTATAAAGCACCATGTTTTGAGAAGGAAAAAGAATTGTTGCTGTATGATTGAGTTGTATTTCTTAGCCGGTTATAGAATATTTTACTGCTAATATGAGCAAATTAGCGATGAGAATTATGTTCAAACCTGATTCTTGTTTCGACAAGATACGTAGGAAACCCTACTTTGGGGTTCGGTCCCACCAAGTCAAAAATAAAATAAAAATAGTACTAGCTTCTCTAATATGTAAGCTCCTAGTCATCTCTTTTTGAATAATAATTGATGGTAATGAGAACTACGTTCGACCTGGTTCTTGTTTCGACAAGATTTCGACAAAATACATAGCAGCCCTACTATGGAGTTCGGTCCCACCAAGCAAAAAAAAGATTTATCTTAAAATAGCGATAGCTTCTCTTTTTTGAATAATAAGTGATGGTAATGAAAGAATTAATCCCTTGATTATTCTTATTGATGAAAGTCATATATATACAAGTTACAATAGGAGAATTTTATTCCTACTTTACATCTAAAACCCTATTCTATATGAAGAATAATTATACACTTATGGTAATATTACAAATCTAATTATGGTACAAGTCTAATACTAAATATACAGAAAATCAATCACTGTACACAGACAAGGGCCGCAGCGCTGGACTTCATTTAACACACACCCGCAGTTATAGCGAGGGGTCTTCGTACGCTGAGACTGTCTCTAAAATCTTAAAAAAAGACTGAGGGAAGACCCTTTGTAAAGATGTCTGCAATTTGATATCTGGAAGGGACATGACAGACGCATACGTGTCCTTTAGCTACCTTCTCTCGAACAAAGTGAATATCCATTTCTCTGTGTTTAGTACGCTGGTGTTGAACTGGATTACCAGAAAGATAGATGACACTTATATTGTCACAATATACTAAGGTAACTTTCTCAATAGGATAATGAAGCTCTAAAAGTAGATTTTGTAACCAACATGACTCATAAATCACATTGGCTACCTCTCGATACTCGGCCTCTGCACTTGAACGTGAAAGCGTGGATTAACGCTTGACAGACCATGAGACCAAGTTATTACCTAAGAACATGCAATAAAGACCAGACAACCACCCCAATCAGCATCTGTATATGAGACAAGTGTAGACGTCGACGAAGGATACAAATGCAAGTCATAATCAAGTGTTCCCCGAATGTACCTAAGAATGCGTTTGAGCGCATTCATATGTTCAACTCTGGAATCATGCATAAACAAACACACCTGCTGTACGACATATGTAATATTAGGTCGCGTGAACGTAAGATACTGAAGGGCGCCTGCAAGACTACGATAGTGGATCGGATCCTCATAGGAAGAATCAGCTGCAACACCCAACTTGAGTTTAGTATCAACTGGAATAGAAGTGGACTTACAGGATGACATTTCAGCCATCTCAATGATTTCTGCTGCATACTTCCTCTGTGATAAGAACAATCCACCTGCATGACGAGTAAAAGCAATCCCCAAAAAATAACTTAATGGACCCAAGTCCTTCATGGCAAACTCAGAACTGAGCATTGTCATGATAGACTTTCGCAAAGCATCGGAAGAGGCAGTCAAGATAATATCATCCCCATAAAATAGAATATAAGCCATCGAATAACCGCGACGATATATGAATAATGAATTATAGGTCTGTGAGAATACTCATAGTCAAAACATAATCAGCAAACCTCTTATACCAAGCTCGTGGAGACTGCTTAAGCCCATACAAGGACTTCTTCATAAAGAAACATGATTAGGATATCTAGTATCCCTAAACCTGGTGATGATATACATCGTTTCCTCGAGATCACCACGTAGAACACATTCTTCACATCTACCGATAAACGAGCCATGATTTTGAAAGAGCTGCCGAGCAGTCACGAACGGTAGTGGCTTGACCACTGGGCTAAATGTTTCACCACAATCCGCACTAACCTGCTGAGTCTTACCATCACCTACAAGACGAGCCTTATGCCTTGCAAATGAACCATTAGCCTTATGAGCAAAAGAAGAAAACTTACAATTTATGTTTTCTTAAGTCTACTACTAAAAGGTGCGCACATGATTGTCTCCTCGGGTGCAAGCCTTCGCTATGGTATACTCCTCTGTCAGGAAAGCCAGGAAATCTTGACAGAGGTTTGAGAGAATTTTAATCTATGAACTCTAAGTTTAGAAAGTAAGAAAGTGTTACTAAAAACTCTAACATAAATTATGAGGTTAAGTGCTAAATATATAGGGAGAAAAACCTAAACCAAAACAGACTTGGATCAGGCTTTAAAACCTGCCCAAAATCTGAAATTCAGTGGGCCAGTCGGACTGGGCCCACTGCCGCACCAGCGCCGCTACATAGATCGAATAATACTAACACCAGATGGACGGGGTACCAACTCCCACGTCTTATTATCAATAAGAGCATTATATTCATCGGTCATGACAATTTTCCAATTAGGGACATTTAAGGTTGACACAAGATTACGGGGTAAGGGAAATTTAAGAACATTAGAATTCAAATTAAAATGTCTTTTTGGTTTAAAAATACCCCGTTGACTGCGAGTGACTGGACCATGACTCCGGGTTGGATTGGGTGAATTTTCGAAAATTTCCGTCGAAGGCGCCGCGGCGCTTGATGAACAGATGCTATCTGAAATTTTGACGCCGCGGCCCTGACGATGACGAAAAATTATTTTGGTTACTGGAAGATTGGAGCCACAGCGTTAGACGACGGTGGTTCTAAAACTTGTTTATTTCCTGATAGGCGCCGCGGCGCTGGAGACGAACTTTGTGACAGATCTGAAAAATGACGGAGAATATAGGGTGAGATCATCATCCAAAAAATCATACGAACTAGGCATGAATTTTTCTACTTTAGAGAAAGAGAATTGGGATTCATCAAAGAGAAAATGACGACTAATGATGATTCGTTTAGAAGACAAATCAAAGCATTTATAATCACGGTGATTTGACGGATAATCCAAAAACACACAAGGAGTAGAATGTGTCTGAAGTTTGTTGACTGTGGTGGATGAAAATAATTGATAACATAAGCCTCTGAAGACCCTAAGATGAGAATACGAAGGAGTCTTATTGTATAATACTTGAAGAGGGGAAGAATATGTCAAACCTTTAGAGGAAAGAATATTAAGTAGATCTGTAGCCATTTGTAGCGGATGATGCCAAAACAACGGAGGGACGGAAGAATAAACCAATAAGGTGCGGATAGTGTTGTTAATGACTTTCAAATTTTGTGAAGATGTATGAGGACAAGAAAAATGAAAATTTATCTCATATTGAGCACAAAACTCCATAAACTCCCCGTTGTCATACTCTTTATCATTATCACATTGAATATTTTTATTTTCCGTTCGAATTGAGTTCTTAGGAAAACTCTAAATTTTACGAAGATGGAAAAAACTTGAGATTTTTTCACAATTGGAAACATTCATAAAAATTTAGAATAATCATCCAAGAATAAAACATAATATCGATGACCCATAGAACTAAGAACGGGAGATGTCTATGAATAATATCAAATAGCATTGAAGTATGAGAATTCAAAGCTACAAACGATAACTTAATAATTTTTCCTAAAGAACAAGATTGACAATTTGGAGTACTCGCGTACCCTTATTGGAAATAGACTTATTTTTATCTAAAATAGACAAAATAGACGACCCCGGATGACCTAGACGAGCATGCCACAAGGAAGGAGCAAAAGCTGCAAAAGTGGATGACATGGTTTGACGCGAGATGCACCTCATGAGAGGACTCCTCCGTCTTCAATCTTTTACATAAAAACTAAACGGATCAAAATCAATATAAACTCAATTATCAGTGGTGAATTTACGGACAGACACCAAATTTTTAATTAGTTTTGGGGCATGAAGGGTATTTTTCAAGACAAGTGGTGGATGAGGAGGGGACAAAGTTTTATTATCATAACCCTTAATTGAAATAAAATTGTCATTACCAATAATTATACCGCGATTACATCTCAAATTGGAATAAGACGAGAGAGTACCTGATCGGATGTCATGTGGGTAGTGGCGCCTGTGTCCATGTACCAATTAGGGTCCGATTGAGTCAAGTCAAGTGTGTGCATCACGGCTTCAATGTCGGTGTGCGTGGGTCCTGTTGCGTGATGAGCTTGAGGTGGGTGAGGCCCGAGTACTCCGGACCACGCTCGCCCATAAGCTTGCTCAAACCCGAGCCCGATCCAAATCGCCGGGAAGAAGTGGGGCATTGTCTTTGGCTCAGGCTAAGATAGCCAGCGGCGCCAGCATCAGATCTTGGACCCATCGCCATCGCCCACGCCCACCGTGGGCCCCGACTCGCCGCTGACGCCATGGTCGATCCGCCGCCACCGTTTCGGTTACCTCCGTTGTTCCCGCCGCGATTCTTGTCATTATTTTTCCGATTTTGGCCCTTCTTACCACCACCGTTGTGATTTTGGGTCATGTTGGCTGAATTGGAAGGGGGGAAATTTGAAGCAGTCATCATAACGACGGAGCTAGCCCCGATAGACGCCTTTTTAGCCAAACCTGCTTCCTCCAAAGTGAGCATGGAGCGGGCTTGATAGAACTCCGACAGAGGGTTACTTTGACGAATAACCGAAGCAACCCCGGTATAGGCTTTGGACATACCGATAACCATCTGAAAGACGAGACGACTATTAATAACAGGAGCATCCACGTTGCGAAGGAGCATCCACGTTGCGAAGCTGATCTGCCAAGTCTTTGAGGCGTTTACAATAAGAAGAAACGTTAGAAAAATTCGCCATAGCAACTTGGGAAAATTCCTGCTCAAGGATAACAATTCGAGAATGATTGTTATTTTAAAAAATATCACGCAATCGAATCCACGCCGTCATAGCTGTGGAGTTGGGTTCCATAATAATCTGTAAAAGGTCGAAGGATATAGTGACATAAATTCACTGGAAAACCTTTGCATCAAGCATGACCCATAAGTTTGGATCTGCTGCTTTGGTGGACACAACCGTTGTAGACGTAGACGCCGCCGTATCACCCCGTTGGAGGAGTTGGAGGGATGATGTGGTGAAGAACTTGATGTGCCATGACATGAATCTTAAATAATTCCGCCCACGTCCCATATTCGACGTTTTCTAGATCAAGAACAATAGGAAAAACACTTTTGTTGTTGGAAACTGTGAGGGTATGATGAAACATGTTTTTATCAGTCATGGTGAATAAAACACGAAGATTCGGAGAAAGAAATTTGTGAGAGAGGATTTTTGGAAGAGAAGGGTTGCGGCTTTGGGCAAGAATCCGAGAGGGAGGGCCACGGCTGTGAGCAAAAAATTCGAGAGGGAGAGAGAGTTTTTGAGGAGCGGAAGCAAGGTAAAGAGAGCCTAGACTCTTGGTACCATGAAAGAATTAATTCTTTGATTATTCTTATTGATGAAAGACATATATATACAAGTTACAATAGGAGAATCTTGTTCCTACTTTACATCTAAAACTCTATTCTATATGAAGAATAATTATATACTTATGGTAATATTACAATTCTAATTATGGTACAAGTCTAATACTACTAAATATACAGAAAATCAATCACTGTACACGGACAAGGGCCGCGGCACTTGGCTTCATTTAAAAGGTAATTAGAATTATGTTCGACCTGATTCTTGTTTCAACAAGATACATAGGCAGCCCTACTCTGGGGTTCGGTCCCACCAAGTAAAAAAAAAAGTGATGGTAATGATTTCACTGAGAACTTCACTAAGGCAGTGCAAGATATGTACAGCAAAAGGATCACATATTACTTCCTATCGCTGTTAGTAATCTGTGAAGTCCACAAAGAATTAAGATCATTTACAAAAGTCAGATTACACCAAGAATTTAATATTTGTAAGAATTTAGTTTTTATGGTTAAAGTAGCTCACTATATGTCCATAATAGGGCTGTTCTATCGATCTGGCGATTAAATAAATTCCTCCTCATGTTCAGGTTCTATCATCTTCAGTTCTGCTTGCAATTATGGGATTTCCCTATTTAGGAATAGGTGAATAATTCTGAAATGACTTTCTAGAGTTATACCTGATAATTCCGTGGATTAAGCCATACTCTGATTTCTCTGCCATCACCAACTGTCGTGTAAATCTGGTGGTAGAATTCTTCCCAAAGCTTCCTTATATGCATCACTAACCGGTGAACCAAGTGTGGTATTTAAGTGAAGATGGTTGAAGGTCGGTCCCATTATCTACTGATTCTCAAAGCAGGAAACAGAGAGTTGCTTGGTTATAAAGTAACATTTTTAATCTCTTGTACAAGGAATATTCCTTTATGGCAAGAATCTCTGAGTGTTGAAGCCTGCTGGACCCGCTGGGTTAACCCCAATCTTCCCCTGAAATTTTTGTACCTAGATTCTATGCTTTAAAAGTTATATACTCACACACACGTGCATGTATGTATGTATATATAAATGATCTTGATAGACACAGTTTGGAATTCTGATTGTTGTGGATGTTGTCATTTTAATAAAAGATATCTCTTCATACATTTTCCCTCAGTTTCTTTTCTTTTTGAACAAAATAAATTAGTCTTTTTTTTGCACAATATTGTCATCTTATGTCCCGTCATCTGCACATCTGCTTGGATGCTATCAAGTCTGGTATTATCTACAAAATCTGATAACTTCTTCTTTTTGGCCTTTTACAGCTATCCAGGAAAATAGTGTCCCGTTATGGGAAATAGATTTCTGCAGATCAGCCGGGATTCCTTGGCACAAGGTTGTGAGTGCAAAAAAGTACATGTACTGTTATGATAATGTGGTGAAGTGGGATGACTCTGCCGGTCAAGAAGCACTCGACGATGCAAAAAGGAGATATTGGGCTTGGATAAGTGGTCTTCCCCCTCAGAGTCCCCCCAATCGAGATATGTACATTGATAAAGTTGATTGGGACTCAACTATCGATCTGGAGCTGATATTAGATTTGGATAGAGAATATTTTAATCCTAATGAAGTTGAAAGCTCTGTCAAGTCTGAGAACAACTTAGTTTCTGGATGCACCCTGGTATGGGATGATAAAACTGCTGATAATGGTGAAAATCCTTGGGAAAGTGGTGGCGTGCAGGGCTCTAAAACTGGTGATAATGGTGAAAATCCTTGGGAAAGTGGTAATGTGCAGGGCTCTAAAACTTTTAAAAATGGGGAGCAGACTTGGAATGAATGGGGTAACCCTGCGAACATCAAAGACGATGATCCGTGGGAAAGGAGTTGCCCTGAAACCCAGGGGACCTTGAAGGACACTGCCTGGGGAGACTGTGGAAATGAGTCATGGGATTGGAACACGGGGCCAAATTATGAGAATGGATTTGCTTGTGTTGATAACACTTTCAGCAATTTGTGGCATCAAGGTGGTGAAAGTGTTACTGGTGCTAAAGGAAATGAATGGGCTAATAATAGAACTGGTTCCTGGGGTCGAAACCGTTGGAATACTAGGGGGCATGAGCAGTGGAATTCAGACTATGGCTCTCGTTGGAATAGGAACCTTAGTCGAGGTGGTGGAACAACCTCAAAAGACAGGAGATGGGGAGAATCAGAATTCACATCTTGGGATCGGCAGCGATTACCAAGGCAGAGTAATGAGAGAAATGTGGATTTTGGAAGATCTAGCAGAGGTGATAAAACCTTTTATACTGGTTTGCCCAAGAGGGAAGGTTCTTCACAACATATGTCAGGGTACAGAAGCTCAAGGTTTCAAGGTGATGAACAGAGGACTGCATACAATTGGAGAGAAGAAAAAACACAGAAGAGGGTCACCTTTAGCTTTAATGACTAGTTGACCAACTCCTTAAGTCACCTTTTCAATGAATAGTTGACCAACTTCTGGATCTTTTTGTATGTTATTTAACATCATTGGCTGTTACTGAGCTCAGTGGTGGAGCAGTTGCAACCATGATTCTGCAGAGGGATGGTAGAGAAAGATAGCAGGTTGGGAGGCAGCTCTCTCGTGCCTATGGAGCCAGAGGAATGTTTTATGGCATCGGGCAGAACATGTGTAACATAAAAAAGTTCTTTTTCCGTTTATTTTTTTTTTTTGCTTAAAGAGAGTATACCCTGCTGGATGGATAGTTGGATAGGCCTGATAGATGAATGATAAATGCATGTCGTTAAGCCATGTACCTTTCCAGTAAATGGTTTTGATGCTGTCTTGGTGTATTATAAATGAAAGAATCTTGATATTAAAAAAATGTTGTAAGCTTGTAAATCTATATAAAATTGCACCTTTTTCCTGGGAATTGGCTACAAGTATAAAATGCATTGAGGAATTTTGTGCTTTTAGCCTGGTTGTAACTTGTTGTACCCTTTGTAACTATTATTTTAGATGCTTGTCGGCAGATCAAAGACCGGCTGTCGTGATCCTGGTGCATCTCTACAGACTTCATTTCGAAAAGTTCAAGCTGAATGGTGATTGTATCAACTTTCTAAGAGTGTTTTGTGTTTGATATCTTTCTCTCCCTTTGGGAACAAAGTTCTTCACTAAAGTCGCATCAACTTCACTGAAAATGTTTTTCCCTTTGCCCTCTGATCCTGAATTGTTGGTTGGAACTTTTAAGCAAGAAACTTTCTTTTGAAGATATTATTAGAATGCTTTGCTTACATGTATTCATTGTTGAAAAACAATGGATGTACGAGAATAGTAACTAACTATTACAAGTGCTTCGAAAGGGTAAACAATAAAGGATTACAAAGCAACAAACTTGTAGCCAACAAAAATTGTGGCAACAATACGTTTTGAGTTCTTGATCTTCGTTCTTGAATCTTTGTTCCAATTGCAGCAAGTTCATTGATCTTGATAACCTGAAACCAAGAGACAAAGGCGCTGCTGAGTCAACTGATATTCACTCTGTCCTTAAGACAAGATTACCCCGTATATATCTTTTTATGTTAGTGGAAAATTATCTCCCAAGATAAAACAACAACTAACAAATGAGCAAAGTAAACTCAAGTGTTTCTCAAGAAGAACCTTGAGTGTTTGAAAGTATGTTTAGAGAGAAAGAAGTTTAGAAAAACTGAGTGTAGTATATCAAGTGTTGTGTCTCTCTAATTGAGCCAAAGGCCTCAATATATAGTAGTGTAAGAGGGTCTCTTCAAGTGCCTATGTAATGACCAATTAAGTGTCATGTAATGACCACTTAATTCACCAAGTAATGCAGCCAAATAATGGTTGATTCATGGAGGAAAAACTGAGATTTGAATGCTCCAAAACGTCCCCATAATCAGTCAAACTTTTGGACTTCCGTCGCACAGACATTGCCTAGAAGCGTCGCGGCGCTGCAGAATTAGCGTCGCGGCTCCAGTGTGTTACTGCCACCCAAGCGTCGGGGCTCGGCCATTGAGGCGCCACGACCATCAGTGGCATGGCTCACCATTGTTTAATTTTTTTCTACCACACCATTCTCTCATGAACTCACATTAGAGAAACACATAAATTCAAAACAAATATAAATTATTATCTTTATTCAGTAATTCAAGTCACGTCCAAAAGAAATTAAACATAATATGATTTCTGAGATTAAAAAGTATAACTTTAATTTCTAATTAATTGATCAATAATTAGTACTTTCTTTTTTTCTTCATTAATTTTTATCTTTTTATTTAATTTACTTTATAATTTTTTTTTAAATCAAATCATATATTTATTTTTCTAGCCTTAAGGGTTGGCCTCGGCCCATGCCGACTGGCCGACTGGCCAAGAGGCTGGCTTTTGAGCCACATTTCTAAAAGGGCCAGAAAAATCATGGCCCAGCACTACTTAAAAAAGGGGTTGTGTTGGGCTGACCAGCAGGCAAAGCCCATTTTAACAGCTCTATGCCTACATCATGCCAGTTTATTGTCTCAGTAGCAACATCCTGCCAAAAAAAATTAGCAAAATTGAAAAACATCTTATATTATTACAACTTAAAAAAGCTTTTTATTAAATGTTTTACAATATTTAAGAATTTGAAATTATCGAATCATTTTAATTCTATTTGGAAAGTAAATTGAAATCCGACATTTTCGTGTAGTGTTTCGCAAATTCTCGTTACTCTGTTTTTTTATTACTGCTTATTTTTTTTGTGAATGAAATCTGCGGTATTATTAATAAACCAACAAATCAGCCAACAAAATGGCTTGAAGTTCAGTAGGGACAGGCCCCCTACCGTAGCGACAACCTGCATAAGAACAAGCAGCCTTAGCCAATAAATTGGCGACCTTGTTCGCAGATCGTTTAACAAAGACAATGGAAACATTGTTTAAAGAAGTACAAAGAGAACGACAATCAGAAACAAGCAAGTCAAATGGAGAGAGCATTTCAAAAGAGCTAGAAATTGCATTGACAACCACTTGGCAATCCGATTCAACAATAACTCTTGAAAATGATTGTTGTTTGATCCAACTAAGCACTTCTTTCAACCCCACAACCTCAGCATGGTTCGACTGAACTTGACCCTGAAAGATCTTCGAGAAAACATCAATAACATCTCCTATATGGTCCCGAGCGATCCACCCAATACTAAAGTAATCATTCGAACTAACAACAGACGCATCCATATTGACTTTAATCGTATTAGCAACTGGTAACTTCCAATGCTCCACACTAAAACTAGGGGAAACAGAAAATTCCTCTGCATTAGTTGAATTAACTTGAGCATCATTCCATTGATTAAAGTATGCTAACGCAGATGACACAACCCCGTTAGCAACCGCATTCTTACTTTGCCAAACCAGTCTAATTTCGGGCTCTCCACAACGACCAACAAATAAGAGCAATTTGACAGACTTTAGTCTTCGAAAAGTCTGTCAGAACTGCTTGAAACCAACAGAAAAAATCAGGTTTATGCAATCTCAAAATAGCTGCATCAAACCGTTGCCAACATTGCGCTGCAAGAGGACACTCCACTAAAATATGAAGGATAGATTCAGGTCCCCATACAGACCGGACAACTGATAGCAACCTTCACATAACGACCCTTGAGTTGAGTCATAGTCGGCAAACTCCCCGAACAATCCCGCCATAAAAAATTTTACACCTTCGGAGGGATCTTAAAGTTTCATAAAGAGCGTCAAAAACCGGAAACGATTGGAGAAGCTTATAAGCACTCTTCACACTATAAATTCCCGACATCTCCTTAGACCAATACCAACCATCTCGGCCATCATATGATCTGAGAGGACGATACCTTGGATAAGCTCTTTCTCGTGAGAAGGGAAAAGATTGTCACGACCCGACCCCGGGGCCGCGATTGGTGCCCTACCTGGGCACCCCGTTCAGGTATACATCAGAGAATAGCAGCGGAACATACACAACATAAACACATGTGTAAATAAAAACGCCACAAAGCTAGCCGATCGCATCGCTTTCTATAATATAAACATAATCAAAAGTACAACTCGGTTCTTACCAACCACATACGTGAATACGCACTTAGGAATAACAATCGTGGCGACAGGCCCCGCCATACCACGAATATACGTGAATCTACAACCTCGTGGAAAACTGCACAAGAGCTAAGCCTCCGAGCAAATGGGGCTTTCTCAAAATCAACCGAGATCCTAAGAGCAAGGATCACCAACCTGGTACCTAAAACTGCGAGGCGTAACGCAGCCGAATGGGCTCGATAACAAAAATTTAATATGGAATGTAAATAACGCATGATGAACAAATCATAATCAGATAAAAGAACGACAGGAACAAGTATAAAAGTACATACCGATCCTCGCCGTGTCATTACCACTTATGAACTTAATCATACCTTATTATCTTTTCCCATTTTCAATAAAAGTTATAGTCACATTCTTATGTACACGATTAGGGAAAATCATTAAGTTCATTACTATAACTTACTTATCTTCCATAAGTAAAATCCGGCCCTTTAAGGAGGGCACATTTACTACCCGGCCCAATCCAGGACGCGATCAAGTCACACAAAATAGCAAAGTGTGGCCGTGGAATCCCCCATCACTGCCGACAACTATAAGTGTAAAATATAACCATGTGACGCGCCCGTGGCATCCCACCTCACTGTCGGCGTACACATACACAATACATATATATATATATCTCCTGCCCGTGGAATCCCACCTCACTGTCGACAGCTATAAGTGTAAAATATAAACATGGGTCTCATGCCCATAACATCAATCAAGCAGGTGGTACAACGTCTTGGGGGTTACCCCTCATTTATACTCTTACCCTGGAGCAGGTGGTATAGCGTCTTGGGGGTTTACCCCTCACTGATACTCTTACCCTGGAGAAGGTGGTATAACGTCTTGGGGGTTTACCCCTCATTTATACTCTTACCCTATCTCGACCGACCATCTAACAATACATAAGCACTACCATGTCCTTTATAAAAATTCGGAAATTTAACCCAAGTACTCCAAATAACGGAAGCATACCCGTGGAATCCCACATCACTGTCGGTACGTCCAAGTAACTTACAACAAGGCAGCCGGCCCTCCAACCGAGAGTCGCGACAACGTAATAAAACATAATACTTGCACTCAAAGGCTATCACCAGCACATATAGGCTAATTCTCAATTAACCAAGCCAAAGTACTTATCAAGGCACACATAGAATAATTCTCATTTAACAAGCCAAAGTACTTATCAGGGCACAAATAGAATAATTCTCATTTAACAAGCCAAAGTACTTATCAGGGCACAAATAGAATAATTCTCATTTAACAAACCAAAGTACTTATCAGGGCACAAATAGAATAATCCTCATTTAACAAGTCAAAGTACTTATCAGGGCACAAATAGAATAATTCTCATTTAACAAGCCAAAGTACTTATCAGGGCACAAATAGAATAATTCTCATTTAACAAGCCAAAGTACTTATCAGGGCACAAATATAATAATAAACAGTTAACAAGCCAAAGTACTTATCAGGGCACAAATAGAATAATTCTCATTTAACAAGCCAAAGTACTTATCAGGGCACAAATAGAATAATTCTCATTTAACAAGCCAAAGTACTTATCAGGGCACAAATAGAATAATACTCATTTAACAAGCCAAAGTACTTATCAGGGCACAAATAGAATAATTCTCATTTAACAAGTCAAAGTACTTATCAGGACACAAATAGAATAATTCTCATTTAACAAGCCAAAGTACTTATCAGGGCACAAATAGAATAATTCTCATTTAACAAGCCAAAGTACTTATCAGGGCACAAATAGAATAATTCTCATTTACCCAGCCAAAGTACTACGTACGTACATTCTTTTCAAAAGACTCCTTTCCAAATAAAACTTCCCCGATACTAACAACCGTAGTATTCAAGTCCTATCCACCTTTCAAGTCAAGTCACAATACCTTATTAGAAATACAATTACCGGCTTCTAAATCAAGTGACTTCTTTTACTATAAAACCCTAGGCAATTGATGCTTTAAAAACAAGTCGCCTTTTTACTAAAATCAAGTCATTTATCTTTCCATAAAGCAAATATAACTAACTTCCATAAAGCCGTTATATTCACTTTATACCTTAGCCAAAAACAATTTCCTATCCAAGGGACTTATATGTTTAAAACGGAACAAGTATCACATACTTTAAAACTCTTCAAGTCCCTTAACATTAATAAAACTTAAGACATCCTTTATACTTTCAAAGAAGTGAGTTAATCTCCTAACTCACCCAACTTGGCTATTTACAAAACTAGTAAAGGATATCAATGTGTCAGACGCTCACCGCACTACATAATGCGCAACTAGTCATGCTCAAAGATAGGAAAAGTTCTACATGTAGTAGGTCACACAACTACCTCTTAACTTCTAAGAGTAACAGAAACATGAAATGATACCACATGTATATTCCATACATAGAATCATGCCAAAGGAAGGAAGAGGTTCACATACCGCGACGATCATTTATTGTGTAGCAAAATGCTCCAAAGATTTCAATCTTGATAGCTAATCCATCCTTCAAGTAGGATACGCTATACTTAGTACTTCAACCTATAATGGTCACAATACGTCCATTAACCTCTTACTTCAAACGTAGAATATTCTAGGTGCTAAGTCACTAAATTCTACGGAAAATCGGACAACACCTCCTTTGTTTTTACTTACTTTGCCACCTTTTTCAAGGCCGAATACAATAACCAAACACGTCATATTTAAGGCCCAAACAATGCAATTATCAATAGGGGATTACACGCCCATTAGACGTGTAAAATTCCGCCCCACAAAAGATATCAACTAATACAAACTACATGTCCAAATTCGGCCACATTGTTTTCAACAATACCAATTCTTATCCGAATTCCATTTCAATCCAAGTTGTTAGCAATGTTGACACCCAATTTTTCCACCCCCGTAAATAAATAACTAATAAATTAAACAATTTTCTTTTCTTTAGAACCACAATTTCACATCGCAAAATACACATAATAAGTAAGTTTTAGTATTAAGCGTTAATTAATTAGCATGCCCATTTATTATTATAATAATAGCTTAGACTAATAAAACATCTAAATAATTTAATCACGATTTAAATAATTTATCTACCATTAATTAAATAATGCACCTAATACCTAAAACTCTACCCCAACCCAAAACTAATTAATTAACCCAACCCACCTTTTTGTGTCCAAAAGAAGATTGCCTATCCGCGGCCCACAAACCTTCAGCCCATGACCCGCGGCCCGTTTTTCTTTCCTTTCTTTTAACTCACTCCCCTCGACTCACCCATTTCTGGCCAAGGCCCTGCACTCCCTTCTCCTCACCCTCTTTAGAAAACTTAAGGACAAACCCTAACTTCCTCCTCCACGCCGACAGAGAGAGCAAGATCCTCGCGGATTTTTCTGAGTCAACAAGAATGCCATTCTGCACTTTCCATATCCTAAGATCTGTTCCTAAAAAATCACACCCCGAATCAAACCTTCCTTTCTGTTTCAAACCTTACCAGTCAATCCTCAAATCAATATGAAATAATAACCAAATCTCGTGCTTGCCATAACTATAACCATATCAAAATGAATCCTTAAATCGCGTCGACAAGTACCAAAACTCACAGAAATTACACGAAGATCTTCCGCGAATCGCCCTAAAATAGCCTTGAAACCGCCAAAATCAATAGGAATTATCCCTTTGAATCCCTAAACTTACCATAAAAATAAGCCCAACTAGAGCTATAAAGGGGGATGTTTCGACATGCAAAGGCATCCAGGGATCAGGTCATCAACCATCGAGAACATAGATAACATTGTGTTCAAACTCCCCCTCTCTTCTTCATTCAGTTGTTACTATTTAAACCTGCAAACCACTCTCACGAATTACTCTTGACGATTCGAGGAAAACTTTTGTCGTCGCCTCAGTTCGCTACCCACAAAAGGTCCGAAACCCATTCTCTTCATTTATTTAGTTGTCTAATCGTACTATGTGTTCATGCGATGGTATCTATATCATTTTTTCAAATTTGTTCGACTTGGTTCATCATTGTTTCGGATAGGTCTATCAGTAGTAGCCTTCGATATTTATGATGTCGATTCTGTTCTTGAGCATGTGCGTGTGCTTCGATAGTATTTTCGGAGGGTTGATTGAGTGTATAACGATTGTATAAGGGTTGTAGATCCATTTTGTTGGTTATATGCTGATGGATGTTTAAACGTTGATTTAGATATTCTGTTTTATGTATGTTTAAAGCATCGGATTACGTGTCCATTTAGATGCATATTAATATAGTGATTGTGGGCTCTCTGCTCAGCCCGGGTATTTGTAATTAGTCAAGTGAATAATATGGTATTGATTCATCTTTAGGATCATAATCGTGGCACGTGAACATCCGCTGTTAATGTAGTCAATTACATGAGATAGTTTGTCCTATTTCTATAGTTTCGCTTTAGTTCTATCGAATGTAAAAAAATGTATTGCTACTGTTAATAGTCTAGATATTTTGAATCATTTCGCACCACCCCGCTTCTGCTCGACTCCATTTAGACCATGCCTATATTATCATTTGAACCATTTTCGAATAGATGCCAAGACGCCTAAAATGTGTTCTCGGTGGTGATCACGGGTATACACCCAGGTGGCCATACGCTAATGCACCATCGATGTCACGCATTGATCTAATACATGGTTTCTTTCTCGGGGTCACCTAGCCATTATGTATATCGTTATGTCTAATAAGCCATTATGCCTCCTATGTCTCACCAATGAATTCGAATCGCAGCTTGTTAAGTTTATCCCATATACACCTAAACCATTGGTCTTAGAGATGTCCATCCTACATTTTCTTTTGAGTTTTGCCAAACTAATGTATCAGTGACCATGTAATGCCATAAATAGAATTATAGATTTGCTTCAGATTACGCTCACGCTTAATGTCCCAAAGACTCCATCCTCGATATCGTTAGCATACACCCATATATATGAGTTGTATACCTCTCCTGGATTATGTGTACATCTTGGAGGTATCAGCCCTTTGTATGACTCGATACATTAGAAGTAATATTGCCTGATTGGGCCTGTTTGGGGTGATAATATCGACATCCCAAGCTCGGAAAGAAAAAACATCTGATGTTATTGGGTCTGAATCATGTCTGCATACTGGGCTGTCACTTAATTAATATTTCAAGTTGTTGTTTACTTGCTGGTGGAGGCCTGCTGTGTGTATTGCGGTAATCAGTATAGGCAGCGTATGTACATATGAGTTTAGTTTAATATTTCATTTATTTTTTTATATATGACGGAAGTTTAGAATGTCTACTAATCCTTTTCCTTCTTATTTTTACATGACATGCATCGGAGAATAATCGAGAGTCTCGGTACGAGACTCATCATGACTTCCATATTGCCAACTACATTTCCGCCGAAGGGCTTCCAAACAGCTATAGGATAGATGGTGTCACCATCCGTTCTAGACATTACAACAACTCCGATCTCACTCCTCCTTTTGCTTATTTATGCATTTATTTATTCGCTTATTTATTATTGTCATATTTATTAACCTTGTAATTAATAGGATAATTAACTCTAATAGTCTTTGAATACTTTGGAAGGGGTAGTTTAAAGATAAATTCGACTTTACTTAGTCTAGGCCCATCATATAAATCTAAATCTAAAAATAATTAATCCTAGCTATGCTTTAGTCATGTAGTTAATATATTCCTCCATATTTAATTCTTAAACCTTTTCATAAACTCCTCATAAATATCATAGGAAGTAATTTTTGCATACACGTATAAAGAATAATTCCATAACTGACTTCATATAAGAGTCTTAAACATATTAATAGGAGTAATGTATCATTTTCTTACTTCTGTTAAATAAAATAATTTCATGTCTTATAATGGTATAATCAACTTTTATTTTTGTGAAGTCTAATATGCCCCTTCTAGTTATCAATATATATATTCTTTAGATATTTACCACATCCCTTTTACTTAAATAATCTCTTTTCCTAAAATATACACCCCTTTAGCCAAATAAATTAACCTATGTTTGAACGGACAACCGCAAGTTAATGATCCTTTAAGTGCTTTACCCTTCCTTTAGGATAATAAAGAATCCTTACTCAGAATCTTATTTAGTTTCACAGACCATTAAATGGAGTTAATGCTGACTTTAATCAGTTAGTATTTAGGTGTCCTAATTCACCAAATTAATTAGGTGACGACTCCCTTAACATTCTAAACATTTAATACTTTACATTTTTTTTGGGAGGATAACCATTCCGTCGCGCATTTAAGCCTGAGAGTTCAAAATCGGGTGTGACAAGCAATACATGATATCAAGTCGCAATCGACTATAACTACTATAATCTTCAAGTCAACAACATGCGACGATTCTAATAACGACTAAATTGCAATCCAACTTAACATGGCTTACATTACATTTCGGATTTCCAAAGCTACAATCAATCCATAATCCTTATAAACTTCAACACATATTCTTCATGCTAGCAACAAGTATAGCTAACAACAATATAAATAATCTTGTAACATTTTCAAAGAACAAGATTATACCTCAACGATTCTTAATCCAATCTTCAAAACCAAAGTTGCTCCTTAGCAACCTAGAGCCTCTTCAAGACACTTCAATCCGCTCCTTGAGACCCTTAGAACAACACCAACAATTTTCCTTCAACTTCTAAGCAAAACCTAGAAAGACAACTAGGTTTCCGCTTTGCGACTAACCCGTAAACTACTTTTTTCCAAGATTTTTCTATTGAGATATGCTTACACTACCCTCAAGAACCTTGGTTTAAAGTGGGGAGCTAAAAGAACAAGGATCAAAGATTTTTCCTTTTCTTCCAAGAGGAACCCGAGAGCTTCCCTTCAATGTTCTTCAATTTTTGTGCAAATATGGCTAAGTATGGAACTTGTCTCACTACTAGTAGTATTATAAAGGGACATGGAGGGTCAAGATGTGTACAATTGGGTGGCTAGGATGATCTCTTATTAAATATCAAGGCTTGTGGGACCTTTGACTTTGGTCAATTTTCTCAAGCTCACACTTGCAAGACTTGTCTTGCAACAAAGGTCCAATGACCCTTTAGCCCTTGCTAGATTTCGTCCAAGGCATCATTTAAGGGGGGGTGACACGTGTCGCCCTCCCATTCGTCAAAATAATACGATTTCCGACAATTTCATATTTCCGATAAATTTTTACAAGTCTCAAATCTTAACACTTGTGAGTTCTTACTTACGTTCTTAAAACATATCTTGTAAATACGGGGTGTAACAAAGATCATCAAGCACCTCAACATCCCACTCTCGTGACCCCGGGATCATTAGCTGACAAACTTTAGCTCCGATCAAACCTGGATGAGAAGAAGTTTCCATCGAATAACCATCACTAGAAATCCACGGCTGCCTTAAAACATCAACCAAATCACGCGGTATCAATTATTGAAGACTACTCCCTAAATAAGCAAAATTTTCATTTATAAAGTAATTAATTTTGTCAAGTGATATTGCCCGTTTAAATACAAATATCACCGCTATGGAATAAGTAACTTGATGACCACTCGCTATTTTTATTTAAAGATAAATGGTAAAAAAACATACTTGAAGTATCACTTTTTATGGGTTTTCTATCAACTATAAGGTGTATGTGTTTCGTACTTGAACCATCACCAATTATTTATCAAACACACCTCGAAGATGACTAGATTGAGTGTTTAAATACAATCACCAAAAGATGCGTGACAATTGAATTTACACATAAAATTTCCTTCACATAGCAGTTGACTAATTAATTTTGAGGTATGTTTGATAAATAGTTGGTGATAATTCATGTAGGAAACACAAATACCTGATAATTCAGGTAAAAAACTCGCAAAAAGGTGATTCTGTTTTTGAAAAACTTTCTACAGTTTTGAAAAAAAGTGAAAGTGCAAAAGAGTTGGGGGCGAACAAAAAACTCCAACATGACCTCAAAAATGCCACCCAAACCATACTTCTTCTACGGCCACCGTAAACCAACTCAACATCGTCCAACAGTACAAGGTGGCCTTTTCTCTAATCGCCAAACCATAAACCCAAACGCCACCACCAAAAACTCACCTACCCAAGGTGATTTTCAGCTCCAAAAATGGGACCCGGATGTAGTTTCGGGGCAACAATCCAAAGACCCATCTCAGGAATTCTTCTATTTGGCTCAACGTTTATCTCCAATTGGTAGGTATATAGTTGATTCATTTAGGAAACATGGGAAATGGGACGCACCCCTTTTGGCTGACCTTAATCGCCTACGAAGGGTTACACCTAAGCTTGTTGCTGAAGTACTCAAGCACCCTAATCTTGATCCCAAGATTTCATCCAAGTTCTTCTATTGGGCTGGTATTGGAAATTCACCCTTTTACCTTTTATTGTTTGCTTATTGGATTTTGTGTTTGTAGTCAAGGACTATGCGAAAAGGATCAATACCCTTCGTTACACTATCCGTATAAAAATACCCCTGTCGTGAACCAAGTGGCTCCAATATCCCCTCCTCCTCCATTGGGTCGTCCAAGTGGATGCCAGTCCAATGTGGCGTTGACAATTTAATAAGATGGATGTGGCATGCCACCTCACCGCCCCAGCACATTTTACCCCTCCCTCCATTCTTCTACCCCACTAGCACCTCCTTTCCCTCCACCCATACTTATAGTATTTTTGTGCAGTTGTTGAATATCTGAAGTTTATTTTTCAAATTTTACTCTAAAAATGGGTCAAGCTGAGCCCAAAAAAATGAAAAAAGGAAAGTTTTTTTGTGGGACGGGGAGAGTATATAGATGCAATAGTGTGATTTTGAGGCAATCAAGTACCACAATTGTCATGGAATTTTATGGGACAGAGAGAATATATAGATGCAAATGTGTGTTTTAAGGCAGTCAAACCTCAAACGCCATAATTGTCATGGTTTTTGATCTTTTGGCAGAATGTTATGCCTTTATTTCTCCATATACAAAAGATGAAATCCAAAATTATGCAAGTTATTATTGTTTGATTCACAAGAAAAAATGAGCAAAATTAATTGACAAACGAATAATAATCAGTGGTGTGCTTGTATATGTATATCTTCTTATTCTTATAATGTATCTTAACAGGAAAGCAGAAAGGTTATAGGCATGATTTCTCTTGTTACAATGCCTTTGCTTATGGTCTGAATCGGGCGAACCAATTTCGGACAGCTGATCAGGTTCCTGAACTGATGCATATGCAAGGAAAGCCGCCTAGTGAGAAACAATTTGAGATCTTGATCAGAATTCATGGTGATGCTAATAGGGGTCTTAGAGTATACTATGTGTATGAGAAAATGAAAAAATTTGGAGTAAAACCAAGACTTTTTCTGTATAACAGAATAATGGATGCTTTGGTTAAAACCAATCATTTGGACTTGGCTATGTCAGTTTATGATGATTTCAAGAAGGACGGGTTGGTGGAGGAAAGTATGACTTTCATGATCTTGATAAAGGGCCTATGCAAGTTAGGGCGGATGGATGAAGTGTTTGAGCTTTTGGGTCAGATGAGAGAGAACCTCTGCAAACCTGATGTGTTTGCTTATACAGCAATGGTAAAGATATTGGTTGCAGAGCGGAACTTGGATGGTTGTTCAAAGGTTTGGAAGGAGATGCAGCGGGATGCAGTTGAACCCGATGTTATTGCTTATTCAACTTTTATTGCTGGTTTGTGTAAAAATAATCAGGTTGACAAAGGCTATGAGTTGTTCAATGAAATGAAACAAAAGAAATATTTAATTGATAGGGGGATTTATGGATCTCTGATTAAATCGTTTGTAGCAAATAGAAAAGTTGGTTTAGCTTGTGATTTACTTAAAGATCTCATGGACTCGGGCTATAGAGCTGATTTGGCAATCTATAATTCTATTATTGAAGGTCTCTGCAATGCTAAAAGAATAGACAGGGCTTATAAACTATTCCAAATCACAGTTCAAGAAGATCTTCGTCCTGACTTTTCCACTGTGAGGCCCATATTGGTGTCTTATGCAGAGTTAAAGAAAATGGATGAAATTTGCAAATTGCTTGAGGAACTGAAGCGATTGAGCTACTGCGTTGGTGATGAATTATCCAAATTCTTTACATTTATGGTAGAGAAGGATGATAGGATTATGATTGCTTTAGAAGTCTTTGAATATTTGAAAGAAAAAGATTATTGTGGTGTTCCAATATATAACATTCTTATGGAGGCTCTCTATAAGAATGGCGAGGTGAACAAGGCACTCACATTGTTCTCTGAATTGAGAAAGTCAGATTATGAACCTGATTCATCAACTTATAGCAATGCCATCCAGTGTTTTGTAGAGGTCGGAGATGTAGAGGAGGCATGTATTTTCTATAACAGAATTAAAGAGATGTCTTTGATTCCCTCAGTTGCTGCATATCGTTCTCTTGCCAAAGGGCTTTGCAAAATAGGAGAGATTGATCCAGCAATGAAGCTAATTCGTGACTGCCTAGGCAATGTGGCGAGTGGGCCTATTGAGTTTAAGTATATTCTCACTATTATTCATGTCTGTAAAATGAATGATGCTGAGAAGGTAATGAAAGTTCTAGATGAATTGGTAGAAGAGGGCTATTCTCCTGATAGTGCTGTATATTGCGCTGTAATTTCTGGCATGTGCAAACATGGAACAATTGAAGAAGCACGAAAAGTTTTTGCAAATATGAGAAAGAGAAAACATCTTACTGAAGCCGACTTAGTTGTTTATGATGAGATGCTTATTGACCACATGAAGAAGAAGACAGCAGACTTGGTGTTGTCTGGAGTGAAATTTTTTGGTCTGGAATCAAAGTTAAAAGCGAAGGGATGTACTCTTTTAGCAGGGTGAAAATATGAATACAGGTAATAAATCATAAAAATATTAATCATTTGCATCTATTAACTTGTATGTGATATGAAGCTTCAAGGTCCCTGTCCTATTTAGGTGGTGTTTGAAGTTTTCTAGAAGCCGAGTTTGCAAACTCATTTTCTAACTTTGGAAAAAAAGTGAAGGTTTGGACTTCTATACAGAGAAAAACAATATTAATTTTTTAAAAAGATTTCCACAATTTTCCGATCTTTGAAAAACTGAAAAACAAGATTTTGCAGTTCCTGTGTTTTTGGAAGATTGTAGAAACTAAGTTTGAGAATCTTCAAAATTACAACAACAACAACTTACCCAGTAAGATCCCACCACGTGGGGTCTGGGGAGGGTAGAGTGTACACAGACCTAACCTCTACCTTGGTAGGTAGAACGGCTGTTTCCGGGAGACCCTCGGCTCAAGACCTGCGTAATCACAATCAAAGCAAACGTTGCATATCAAACAAACACTTACTCCAAACACTCAACCTGAGTTTGCGAACCTGATTTTTGGAAATCATCAAACAAATGCCACCTTCGATTTTTCACAGTTTCCCACATGTCACTACTTCAACTTTGCAGGTAGCTTGTTGAACAGTTCCTGTCTGTAGTTGTTGGAGGGGACCCATCTATCGCACTGGAAGATTTTGAGTGCATATTCTCTTTGAGAGTTGGACTACTCCGATGCTTTTTGAAGGTAACTTTACTCAACTGGAGATTGAGTAACTCATTACTAACTGAATCAAACTTTTCATGGCAAAAAGAAAAAGCTAGCCCTTTGCCTGAAGACCAGAGGAAAGAAGGGAATGAACCTAAATTCCCCTTTGTTTGTTTCAAGGAAGGGAATTGGCAAAATATGGATAACATTTTAATTTTGGAGTCCAGTACTTTCTTTCCTATTTCCCTCGCCCATTCTTGTACTTTTTCTTCAATATCGGTGTTGTCAGGGTCATCTTGACTAATCCACGACGCAGCTTCTCCGGCTAACAAGCACAAGTTGCCCAAGGCAATCTTGATCATCAAGGCTGGAGCTCATAGAGTAACACCAAGTGTTTTAGTTAAGATTCGAACCTGTGTTCTGCAGGTTATTATTCCTATGCCTCAAGCACTAGGTCATACCGTTAGGGACTCCATACTATACTTTTCTCTTCGCTTACAGTCTTTCCTTAGCTTCCTGACACAGGAAAATGGAAAAGTTGATTTATCACTCAGCTGACTTGTGACCATGCCATGAAGTCCCTTCTAGTAGAGGCATTGGCGACTTCTGCCAATGTAGCAGTATCTAATAAGCAGTTTGCTAAACTGCCTTTTGGTTACAATAAAAGAGTGAAATTGGCTGATCAGTGGCCATGCACAACTATCAGTTCATTTCATTTGTAAAATGTGAAGGCTCGAGGTACTCCTCTACTGAAAGGTTGGCCTGAGAATCATTAGGACTACAGGGAATACCAGATGAGTAAAAGAACTTGGCATAAGCCTGTCATGTCTTTGCTGTCGTACAGGCCACAGCATATCACAATTAGGTTTACATCCAAATGCACAGCTAAGGGATAGATCTCATGATTCTTGGCAAGAGCTAAATTCTTCTATCCAAGTATTTGCTACTTAAAAAGACTATCATCTGATTTTGCTGCAGGATTTTGTTGAAAAGATGACCATTCTCAAACAACTTTGGTGGATTTATTGCCAGTGGTTCCTCAGCTCCTCGTGGACCATTTCCCCACTGAAACGTGTTCAGTGGGAAATATCCTAGTTGAGTCAGGGTATCGTCTGTTGATCTACACCTAGTATGAACAGAATTTTTTTCATTGCAACTTGAAGTTGGAAAATGAACTTATTCAGAAAACTGCAGCTGCATGTTTCAGTATATGGTTCACTGGATGAAAGCATTTACATGGAAGTATCTACTCTCTGTGTTGCTGTGTATATCGGGAGAGAGAGAGAAAGATCTTTTTGTTTATTGATGTGAGCATGGTTTAACAGTGTTGAAGCGCAAGCTGAATGACAGGGTAAGAGAAGATCTGTAAGTATTTGTTCGCTTTTTGTTATTTTCCTGGTTCGAAGATTTAAATGATTACTTGTTCCCTTGCTTTTCTCGAGAAGGGTAATTGACTTTCGGATATTGACAGATCTTAGGACATGGATGATGCTTCAAGAACAACATCATGGACGTTGCTAGTAGCCGTTCAAAAAGGAATGTGAATGTGCAATTGCAAAAAGGATGATCTGTTGGTTCAGTCTCTGATTCTTGCTACTATAATGTATTAACTTTTGTACAGGAAACTTGTTGAGGATAAGAGAAATCCATTTTTGCCGAGTGGCTTGTCGATAATGTTAATGCAGATTTAGCTAACTTTTGATTCTTGCTGTATAACACTATAACTTGCAAAGTGACATACAGACTAGCTATGGCTGGTTTTTACTGATATATTTGAAGATTTTGTTTTATAAACTTGTAACTGATGGTGCGTAGTTAGAAGTTTCTGCTCAAAAATTCAATGCAATTACTCCAAGTGCAAAGTAACAATGACCATGGTAGGGCACAAATAACTGAAAAGCAAAGTTTTCATCAAATGATTTGATCGAAGTTCACAACGGGACATTTTATCAGTATTTTTTCTCT
The DNA here is from genome assembly GCA_029844215.1 of Przewalskia tangutica. Taxonomy (NCBI): domain Eukaryota; kingdom Viridiplantae; phylum Streptophyta; class Magnoliopsida; order Solanales; family Solanaceae; genus Przewalskia; species Przewalskia tangutica. The sequence goes on along the minus strand of CM056731.1, from coordinate 35,296,464 downwards.
TTTTTTTTGTTGACGAAGGAACCCGCAGCCGCTACTCTTTCGAGTGCGCACAGGGTAAACCCCGGACTGACGCAATAGCCTGCAAACCACGTCAACCGATTAACCACACTTGGCAAGCCATGTGTGACAGATTCAACCACATGCTTAGAATGGGTGCATACATGTTGGTGAGCATGCTGCATGTGTGTATGTCTGTTTCTTACATGAATTCAACTCCGGTTAAAGGACATGACACCATTTGAGTTTCTTAATGATTGATATGTTTCTTCTTTTTCTTCCACCTTCAATTTATACTCAACTGGATCTGTAAAATCATTAAACTCTGATGTCACTTTTAATCAGTGTATATGTGCCATAGTTATGCATCTTGTAATTATAAGAAACCACCAATTTCGAAGTATCCAAAATGTGTCATGCGCACAACATTGATCTTTGGCAGTTTGTATTTTATAAGAAATTAAGAAGTGTATAATAGGTCAAAATTATTATATGTAACTCTTATCCACCACTAAATCAGAGTATGCACTGGAACCTTCAATGCAGTGGTTGATGCAGATACAAGCGTAAATGCATTACTCTTTCAAGAAGAAACAAGTTAGTCGTCTCATGAACACTTTACACTCCCCATGATAACTTCTCAACGTTATCCCCCTTACTACTCCTCGTGTGTCGGAAATATGAAGTGAGTGCACCGTAAAAGAATGGGATGTGGATCTATCTATTCTATGCAAAGCATCCAGAAGGTGGATTATGTTGTTGAAAGCCTAGCTTATCCTACTACAACAACAACATACCCAGTGAAATCTCACAACGTGGAGTCTGGGAGGGTAGAGTGTACGCAGACCTTACCTCTACTCTGGTAGATAGAGTGGTTGTTTCCGAGAGACCCTCGGCTCAAGACAAAGCATAAGCACACTCAAAGCAAAAGCAAAAGCAAAGCAAGAGCAACAGTCAGACCCGGTCAAAAAACTTAAAACAATATGAAAATGATGGTATCAAAGCGAATAAGTTATGATAGTGCATTCCGAAAAAGTGACCAGTAACTAGCGCGGGTAAATAAGCTAAACAAAGTACATTAAAGAACACATACCAACAGAAATCAAACTACCAGGGACTATAAATCAATACTGCGCCTATTAGTATGATAGGCTGAGCGAGCCTACAGTAATAACACCACAACTATCAGTTTGCAAGCGTAGGTAGGATTACGCTCGATCACCTACTACCCTTCTACCCTAATATGTGTCCTCCATAAACCCCTATCTAAGATCATGTCCTCAGTAAGTTTCACCTGCGTCATATCTCGTCTAATCACCTCTCCCCCAATACTTCTTCAGCCTACCTCTACCCCTTATGAACCCGTCCATAACCAACCTCTCACGCCTCTGCATTGGGGAATTTGTGTCTATCCTCTGCACATGTCCAAATCATTTCAACCTCGCTTCCCGCATCTTATCTTCCACCGAGGCCACTCCCACTATGTCCCGGATATCATCATTTCTAATCATATCCCTCGTATGTCCACACATTCATCTGAGCATCCTCATCTCCACAACTTTCATCTTTTGAATGTGCGAAGTCTTGACTGGCAAACACTCCGCCACATACAACATAGTCGGTCTAACCACCGCCCTATAGAACTTGCCTTTAAGTTTTTGTGGCACCTTTTTGTCGCATAAGACTGTAGATGTGAGCCTCCATTTCATCCACGCTGTCCTAATACGATGTGTGACGTCGTCATCATTCTCTCTATCCCCATGAATAATAGACCCGAAGTACTTGATGCACCTTTCTTTAGAATGACCTAAGTACCAAGTCTCACTTCCCCGCCTGCCTCAAGGTCGCTCCCGTTACTGAACTTGCATTCCAAGTATTCTGTTTTGGTCCTACTCAGCCTGAACCCTTTAGACTCCAGAGTTTGTCTCCAAACCTCCAGCTTAGCGTTCACTCCGCTGCAAGTCTCATCAATCAGAATTATGTCGTTTGCGAATAACATACATCATGACTTCTCCCTTTGAATTTGTCGCGTCAGTCCATCCATCACCAAGGTAAATAAGAATGGGCTAAGAGTTGATCCCCGGCGTAGCCCCATCATCATTGGGAAGTGCTCTGAGTCTCCTCTTACTGTATGTACTCTGATCTTGGCTTCATCATACATATCATTGATCACCCTAGTGTAATCCACATGTACACCTCTAACCTCCAAACATTTCCATAGAACCTCCCTAAGGACTTTGTCGTATGCCTTCTCGAGGTCGATGAATATCATATGTAAGTCTGTTTTCCTCTCCCTATACTGATCCACCAACCTCCTAATAAGTTGAATGGATTATGTGGTCGAACGCCCCGGTATGAATCCAAACTGGTTCTCGAAAATAAACACGATTCTTCTCACCCTCATCTCCAAAACCCTTTTCCAAACTTTCATAATGTGGCTCCGTAGCTTGATACCCTATAGTTGTTTCAACTCTGGATATCACTTATGTTCTTGTACAAAGGGATCATTGTAATCCACTTCCATTCTTCAGGCATTCTTTACGTCTTAAAATGATGTTAAACAACTCAGTCAGCCACTCCAAACCTACCCTGCCTGCGCTTTTCTAAAATTCAACTAGGATCTCATCAGACCCGGTCGCTCGTCCCTTGCGCATCCTGCGAACATCACTCTTAACCTCTTCAACCTTAATGCCTCTACAATACCTAAAATCTCGGTACCTATCAGATTGCTCCAGATCTCTCAGCACAGTGTCTCTATCTCTTTTTTCGTTCAAGAGTTTATGGAAGTAACACTGTTACCTCCGCTTAATATGTGCGTTCTCCACCAGTACTTTGTCGTCCTCGTCCTTGATGCACCTCACATGATTCAAGTCACGCCTTCTCTCTCTCGCCTTGGCTAGTCTGTACAACTTTTTATCTCCGCTTTTTTCCTCTAATTACACGACGTACATGTAGGGTGTACACCGGTCCAAAATCGGACCGGAATCGGAATCCGGATTTTTTCTGGACCGAGGACCGGACCTGAAAATTCCGGTCCGATTTGGGTTTTGGACCGATTGGACCCGTTTTTGTTTTTTTAATTGCAATTTTTAATTGTAATTTTTTAACAATGTATTCGTTTATTAATCTCATTAACAATGTGTTCGTGGAAAAGAAATTACATTCAGTAACTTTTTTTGTTAAAATAAAAAGTAATGTTCCGATTGTATGTGCTGATGTTGCTTATCTAAGATTTCGTGAATCAAATGCATGGGCCATTACATTTTTATTTACTACTAAAAGAATTCATATTTATATAAAGATGGTTGGCAAAAGATGGAGCTGGAAGTTTGATGATCTCGTGATTTCTAACAAACAGATAAATGACATAAATTGTGGTTAGTATGACTAACTTAAAGAAAACCAACAAATGTACATGGTTTGTATACGAACTACTGAACTACTCATTAATTAAAGTTATACACCACATTTATATTTTCTATTTGGACATGCATGAAGCATTGACATAAAATATAGGTAGGGAGAGAAGAAAGTAAAGTAGTTGTAAATTGGTGCAACTTTAAATGGTCATAACTCTGCGCTCGGACGTCCGTTTCACCTAAAAAAAAAATCGTGTATTTTTTCGAGACGAGGCCGGACAAACACCGTAAGGCGGTTTGGCGTAGCCGATTTCTCAAAATACGTCCGTCTTGTCAATCGATTTCACTTTTCCCTCAAATCGGTTACTAATTTTCCATTTTCTTCGCTAAATATCTCGCGATATACAATAGATTTCAACGTCCAAATTTAGTGGTAATGTGTCCGAGAATGTCAATTTCAGTATTGAAAATTCAATTTAAAAAAAAAACTGTCGAGCCCCGTTGTAACCGGTCCGGACCGGATTATTCCGGTTTTTACCCTACCCGGACCGAAAAACCGGAATCCTATATTTTAAAGGATCGGGGACCGGTCCGAAAATGTACACCCCTACGTACATGCGTTCAAAAGTCATCGTTTTCGCCGCTGTAACCGCAAGTTTGCCTCCTTCCTCACCATCTTAGACAGTTCCTTGTTCTTCCACTTCTCCACCTCATTCTTGCTTTGTACCAATTTCGCATACGCCGCTTTCTTCGCTTCCACCTTCTCTTGAACTTTATTATTCTACCACCAGTCCCCTCGATGCCCATCACGGCTACCCCTCGAGACCCCAAGAACTTCTCTAGCTATCTCTTGAATGCAACTAACCGTCATGTCCCACATACCGATCGCATCCCCACTACTCCCCCAAGCCCCTTGACTATCAACCTCTCCCCGAAGCACTTCTTTAGCTAGCGGAGTTGATATAGCCTCGAGTGTTAGCATCTTTTCTAGCAATATATTCATGACCTGATTTACTAATCTCCGTCCCTCCCTCCCTTGTCCCAGCCCTCACTTCTATCGCTACCCCTACCTTACCTTCCCCACACCGCAGACCAAACGTATCTCACCAGCAAAAGAAAATAAATAAGTAACTTTTTCTCCAACATACTATAGTATTCTAGTTATTGAATAAAACCTCCAACCTCTCCCATGAAACGTTCACTCGATGGATGTCTAAAATATAGACAACTAATACAAAATCTAACAGAACAAATCAGCATTAAAATTTTCTTTGCACTGATCAGAGAATGATAAGCATAAATCCGAAAGAATAAAAAACAGCTAAACTTCAAATTCCATCAAGCCCCTCCCTCCACTCAAGAAACCATCGAAAACCAATAAAATGCTTATATCAAAACACTAGCAACATAACAGAAAAATCACATGATATATAAAGTGTAACTATAACTTGATGCATATATATTAACTCTTGGTCCCTACTGTTCACTAAAGAAAATTAGAGCTTTCCCAATCACACTTGACTCATTTTAATAAGGTGAATAAATTAATGTCCTGTTTCAGTTAAAATTAGTCCAATTGAGTCTTAAACAGAGTAGGGACAAAACTTAAGGGACTGGAAAAGAAATAAGCATAAAATGCAATACCTCTTCTGGTCAAGTGGTGATAGCAAGGGTCTTTAAATATTTTAATTATTGTATTGGTCAATCTCAATACATACTTTTATTCAAACATTAATTAAATCCTCACATAACTTAGGAGGATTTCCCAACCGGAGATAACTCCATCCCCTTTATTCATTTCCTGCTCTTCAGACTCCTTTTTTTGGATGCTCTGCTTTATAATTTTCTCATTTCTATTATCCTTTTTTATCAAGGATCCAAAACCCTGGCAGTAAACAGCAATTCTACAATGTGATTCAGAAAATAAGAGCCTCAACAATAATCAACTCGTTAGAGGTCGAATTACTATACATTAAGAATAACCCCCTCATATCCATATCATATAGTTGGAAAAAATATCCTTCCAATTCTCCACCCTCCCCCTACTCCAACATCTGTATGTTTCCTCTCTGTATTCCAACATAAATCTACACCTCCGCTTGGGTAATGATAGGGAAACCATAAAACCGAAGCTAGAACGAATCCACCACCCATGTATCTTTCTAGCTTACATCTTTAGCTATATTACACTCTGATACAAACAAAGACATTCCATGTTCGTCATCCACTCCGTCAAGTTAACAGAAGAAAGCAGCAGAAGCCATGAAAGGAGAACAATTACGCTTCAGTTATGACATCTGCATCTATGCCTGGGGGTGGCCGTGGAGGAACGGCTTCTACATGAAATTCAAATTGGGAAGCACTTTCCTCTAAAACTCTTCTGGCAGCTTGAGAATGTTGATTTCTACCAATCTTTCTCGAAGGAAGTGACTCCGAGGCAGCAGCCTTTGTTGAATTGCTACTTTCAAAGGATGCTAAAAATTTGTCCTTTGATAAAGATTCTTGAGCAGATGAAACAATAGAACTGAAAACACCACTCTCCCTCAAACCTTGGACAATAACCTGCACATACAAAATAGAAAAGAATGAATAAACATGTCTATCATTGGAATGAGTTATAAAGATGTTTCTGACGTTTTAGGGAAAACACACGCAGATCGTGACCATCTCAAGAGAACAAAGTTCAGGCATTGTCTTACTGGAATACAGACAAATGGATTGCTGGAGCACATGATGGAAGGATCTACATTTCCCTAACACTAACTCCATACTCAGGGAATCCAAAAGTTTTTCATGGCTGCATTTGACATGACATGGCCATAAACCTTGTCATTTTCCAATTGTTGCACACTGATTATCTACGTCATCCCTAATCTTTCATAACCTGAAAATCACATGTGAGTAGTTGGTCCAAACCTAATTGGGCTCACAGGTTCAGAACTCGAGGGAGTATGGGCCCGTGTAGTCCCACACTCCCACTTAAATACCACATTTTGTGTCAAAGACAAGGTTTGAACTCATGATGTATGCCCAATCCACACATCCCGTGTTCCGTATTTACCCCTAAATAAAAGCCCTGGGCTCCCCCCCCCCCTCTCTCACAACGGAGAATTTTTTTATAATACTTCAGACATCATTTAATTGTTCCTAAACAATCTCCTATTTCTTTTTAGATTATGTTTACCCTTATCAGGAAACAAAAACTGTTTATATTTTTTGAACTGAACTTTATTAGTATCTTGACGGGAAAAGGCATAAAAACACCCCAAACTATAGCCGAATTTTCAGTTACACACTTATTCTTTGTGGAGTCCTATCCCCCCCCCCCCCTACTTTGACTCGTTCGGTATAGAATAAACACACTACACACCCTTAAATTGCAAATCTCAGATATGTATTGAAGTGCACACTTGATAAAAAGGAACTTATTCTCCCCGTCTTTTCTCCTATTTCTGTTTTATGGTGCTGCGTCACTTGCTTGCTGTCAATATGGTATCTCGTACCACGCACTGAACAAGAGAAGCTACTTTCCACACCACCTTATACCTTCTTCCTGACAACTCCCTTTTAATAATACTAAGAGTTAACCGTGAAAGATTTAGCCCCCACAACACGTCCTATCTCCTACCCACTGACATATATGTTATCTATCAACTTCATCCCATCCCAGGTAAAACCCTGACATGCTGATTCGAGTATCAGATGCCTTAGTTTCTCTCACAAACTAGACCATCCTGCGAGAACTAGTTCTCCAAGGATGTCCTCCCACACTCTAAATTCTTCCCGAGCAATACCTATCTAGAATATTTTTTTAGACGTTATAAATGATATCCAGAACATATTTTTCTGATTGAAATTGATGCTGGAGATATGTACTCATTTCAATTGGCCAGACTATTCTTGTGTTCTGAGGACTTATAATGTGACAGGAAGATGTTCTTCTTTTAAGGTGACAGTTCTTGTTCAGACTCTTTCCCTAGCTTAACAAGCTCTTCTTTTTTCCTATTCAGAAAAAATTGCACTTCTAGGCCCAAAGAAAAAAAATCAGGTTGTCCAGGCTTACCATGGGAGCATAAATACGAGTTAAAATGCCTTTCCTCAACAGTTTCAGGTTCACCGTTTTGTCAGTCCATACCACATGTTCACGGTACCTGACCAAGGAAAAGGAATATAAATCTTTACTAGCATTAATTACCATATATTCTTCAACAAGATTCTAGAGACTGGAAACATGTAGCAGCTTCAGAACTGCAGAAATCTACATTGATGAATAAATCAAGCACGTAACTAGTCCAATAAGCCAACTCAGTGGTGCAAAAAGGGAGTTGAGCGAGATAATTGGATTTAGCTGGCTATTTAGATTAGAAATTACCAGTTTAACATCTCATCCTCTGTGGCAGTTGAAGCAATAATAAATGCCTGCAGAAGATAAAGCATATTATCACTCCTTTGAGAATATTAGCTCATAAACTATCAGACTCAAGAAAAAAACAATAGTTCACATTAGATCAATAAACTGTCAACTGAAAGTAATTTCTTTTCCATAGAAGCAGCAGGAAGACTAGATTTTATTAGAACGATTTATACAAAATTTAATTTTGAAAGGGGCTGAACAGAATTATGTGCACAAAACCAATATATGGATGTTGCCTGAGATTGATTCGCCAACAACCAGAGTACCAAAAGTTTAAAAAGGAAAAACTTCTCATCTTAAATAAATTGAACCACGGGTAGTAGAGTAAAAGAATCTAAACAAAGCATTCTATTAGGAATGTTTTTCCGTCATTTATTCTACCGCTATAAATGCCACATATATTCCTAACGAGCTGCTACAACTATATATAACTACAATCAGTGTCGCAGCAACAGCATCACTAAGACTTGTTCATCACATTAACTTCTATAGCAAACTTGTTTAAGGCGTACATGAGACGTGCCTAATATTGGCACCGCAGATTTAGTCCATATAAGACGGATGAAGTTAAGGTGAACTTAGATGGGATTGTGATGCCAAAAATATAGACAATTCTAATATCTGGATTCAGTCATTCAAGAGATGAGATGATATGTGAAGGTTCACAATATTACACATTTTGGTAAATCTCACAATGAGTGTCCCAAAAAAAAAGAGTTCCTCCTATGGTTCCTCCTTTCAAAAACGGTCTAATGCTATGATACATGGAACTGGAAGAGGATGGGGAGGTGAAGTAGAGAGAGGTGTCATGGGTCATTTTTTGATAACCGAGAATTCCCTTAGGGCCAGTGAGGCACAGTTAGAAACTCGATAGATATAGGTCTTCCCTCTACCCTTCTTCTCCACTTAAACACCACGTTTTTTACTGCAGCAGGGTTTAAACCCGTGACGTGCGTTTAACCCACACATCATGCACCACGCTCTTACCACAAGACCAAAGACCTAAGACCTAGGGGCGAGAAATGTCCTGGGTTATTTCTTTGTTTGGTAAGTAAAATAGGAAGTAAAATAAAAAGGGATCAGGGGCCCGTTTCCTATACCTTTGCTACTCACCTGTTAGTTGTACCAAACAAACGGAAGCAAATGCTGATTAAAGTAAACTAATGAGCCTCTCCCCTTACCCATACGGAACCCAAATAGAGGTACCAGTAGTCTAATCTATTTGAAACAGTCTCTATCGGACCTTAAAATAGGCATTCAAATGCTGAAGACATTTAGCATTAATCTAAACTCAAGTTGGCAGCTTCCCCACTCTCCTCCTCTCTTTTCACCCCACCCACACATCTTTCCCGCGACCCAGTAGCATAACTAGCAACTTGCATAAAATAATTGGAAGACCCAAATACGGATTAGATATGAAACAAGTCCTCTCCAGAAACAACCATGAAACAGTAAACATTATGGAACTACACTATCCAGTAGTACACTTGAAAACACAAAGCAAAAGAAAAGGCAATGTCTTATTTCCACCTATAAATGAAAAATAGAAAGAGAGCATCAACTCACAGATCTATCGAATTCCAACATGAAGCATCTCTTAACATCCTCCTTTGTGGGCTTGCAGCCACATCTATCCCGTCTTGAAGTCAAGTCAGAAAACTTGGAATATGTGTAATGCAGAACAGCAGCCTCATCCAATTTGACCTCCCTGTCATATGTTGAATAAAATTTAATATGATGGACTTCTTCTAGGATATCAGTGCTACAAGGAAGAAGGTTGTAACATTCATAGCATTCCGGAGAGCACGGAAATATGGAACAAATGAAAATTATCCCTCTAACATCCAATAAGTTTGCACGATCTTAGGGCCAAAAGCATAATAGACAGGTTAATATGTGAGTCTGAGACCACAGAGGGAAAACATACTTTGGAGTTTTCATGTAATTATGCCACCGATGAGCCCCATTGGGGCGAAGATGGTCCTGAATTCGAGCAGCTGCTTTACCATTGCCATACGTCAAAAAGTAATTTGGATTTCCACGGGTTGCTTCTTTATACATGCCAAAATATGTGTCCTTCATTAGATGGTCATAATTCTTCTTGAACATTGACACCTATTATGATGGGTACATTGGAAAAGACAACAAACGAAAAGAACAATCTCAGGTCATACGCCAAGCTTAATTCACACAGCTTTGATAAACAGCAGAATATGACAAAAACACTTCAAAAGATTCTGATCATGTGGGTAATCTAAGTTGATCGGACTCAGGTGCATGTGCCCAATACGGGTGCGGATCCAGAGGACGGATCCTTCATGATCTAAATTTAAGATTCAAGGGTACAGATCCAGGTATGAATAAGGCTGCGGCAATTCGGCTAAAAATAATTCAAATATCTAAAAATAGAATTATATGTCTAAATTATGAGACATTATGCGGAAACCTTACAAGGTATTCCGAGGAGAAAATATTGATTAAGAGGAGAAAGGAAAAGGATTGACAGAGAAATTTCTATGTACACGATATTCCATTTTCTTCAATTTCACCTTAGCTTTTATTTTGATTACAGAAATTATTGTATCTGTCCTGAATTTGTCCGTCGATTTTGGTCAAAGTACCCAAAATTGGTTGACCAAATAAGGTAAGGATCCCACACACATGTCGTGTCGACACGGGTCCAGCACCGAAAGTGAAGAGTTCGAGCAACTTAGGGGGTAATAACAGAACAGGATAAGAGTCTTCCTTATTTACCTCAATGATCCTTGTCATAGTCAAACAGATGACAGAAAATTAACATATAGGAAGATGCAACATTGCAGAATTAGACAAATTATCACTCAGTTGCTTTACTGTACTTAAATAGTTGAATCACCAGAAGCATATTAATGCATCTTATCATATCACAATGATCAAAGTAGTTTTCCCATCAACAACAATGTGCAGCGGTTCAGCAATAATAATGAATTGCAAGTTCCATCTTACCTCCGTAAAAGGATCCTTGATGTCATCTCGTTCAACACTGCTCTCCTGAATTTAGAAAAAACCCATTAAAACACTTGATGACAATTAATGGTAAACAACATGTTCTGAGAACTAATCAGACATGCACCGTCCATAAATAGCTGTATTCTGGAACATTTTTCCAACTAACTTACATAGTTAGGAAAGATAACCATGTCAACATTTGAAGGCACATCAAGCAGCAACTGCCTCAAAGAATACTCTCGAGCACCAGCCGGGTGTATTAACTCATCTGTATCTAGATGAATTATCCAATCCATACCTGTGTCCTGACATTTCAACATGTTCATGGATCATCAACTATGCTTTAGAATGACAGACGATGCAAAAGTAGAAGAGTTCATACCCTAGCCATCACTATGGCCATCTCCATATTAAGAGATTGCTTCACAAAGAGCTCGTAATTGCAAGGTTTATAAAAGAAACTAGAGAGCCATGTCTCATTCCAAATCCGGCTAGAAAAAATGAGAAAAAGGGACATAAGTGAAACATAGGTAGACATCGTCAGACGTGCAAATGTGAAAAACACAAGCATTGATGAAACTTGGAGGCCACATTTCATTCCCATCAAACCAGATCGAAATTAGAAAATGCACGGCAGCGAGTACAATCATTAACGAAGCTTGAAGGACACATTTCATTCACATCAAGCCAGATCAAAATTAAAATATGCATGCCCGTGAAAATATGTAAAGAAAATGACATGCTAGTGCTAAAAGGTGAGAAAACTTTAGCCAATGTGCAACAACGAAGTAATTATTACAGTTACAAAAACAATGAAAATATGCACATTAGAAGAAACAAAGTCAAGCACCAAAACATATCTTTTGATATTTTATAGCCCTTACTGATTTTTCCTATAATTTCAACCTCACTAAAACCAATCAACAAATTATCATATTTTTAGAAATATTCTACGGTCAAAATAAATTGTATGTCTAATTAATTCTAACTGTTTCTCACACAATTATAGCCAATAGGCAAGGAACAATTTACAACTTCTAGTTGTGTCTCACAAAATCTGGATTGAACCCGAACAAACGAAGTACAAGAAATTAGCCATTCCTTACAACAATCACAAAATGTCAATTGACAGACCTTTTGGCTTGTTGCTCCTCTAACTTTCTGGTTCTGTATATTACTTTTACTCCCTGCAGATCAAACAAAAACCATGTGTGAGAATTGAAAAATGCCACTTGAGCCTTAAATAAGTGGGTAAACTGGATTTGGACCAGTACAGTTCAGCTTTAACTAATAAGTGAAAGAAGATCATGAAAATTGCATTAGAAGTAACCCTTTCCATAAGAGCGTCCAAGGGATTGATATCCTCGAAAAGCATCCAGATAAAGCTAATTGAAGATAAGGTACGGAGAGGCCTCAATCATCACGCCCGACCCCATTTAAAGATTGTATTGATGAATCCTAAAATTCAGTAAAATGTAAATACAGGTTGGGGAACTTACGGGAATGGATTCAAGGACTTTAGAAACATCAGGAGATGCAGCCTTTCCTTCCACAAAAAGCAAAAACGATGTTACCCCAATTGCTTTATGATAGAACATCCACGGTAAAATCTGCTCTAGGCCAGCAGATGTACTGGTTGTAATACATATCTGCATATGGAGAAACATGAAAGAGTTAGATGATAGTATAAACAAAACCGAGAAAGCTTGTTTTGGTATCAAATATGACCTAGTTCGGGGTTAGGTCCAGAATGAGTATAGAGGAAGAAAATTATCAACTCTTAACCAGGAACAACTGCACTAAGAAATCTGTTCAGGAGATTTCCTTTGTTGAAGGTGCTGGAATTCAAAAAGGAAAAGGCTGCACAAAATGTTTCCCTGATACTTAATTTGTCGTATTTACATCAATAACTACCTCTCTTCCAAGCTAGTTGGGGATGGCATGTGAATCCTCACTATCCATTTAGCTCTACTTGGCTCCCTTTCATTCCAATGTTTAATAATTTGGAGATTTCTAATACTATAAGTTTTCCACAGTTTTTATGACATATTAATCTCTAGTTATACTCAAAAGACTCCTCGCAAGCACTGGACCAAATGTAAGCCTCCCGTCATGACCAAGCATCTGATACTGGACTTACTTTGTTGTATTTGGCCAGGAAGAAAAACAAAACTCTGAAGTAATCAATATGTCATTACAGAAATTCAAGACACTTTTCCTACATAGCTTTTTTTTTTAGTGTTTGCAATAAAGAAGCAGGGATGATCAGCCTGCAACTGATCTACATGAAATTTTTGATTAATAATATGTACCTATTAGGTCCTTTTAACGCTTCTTGGTTATACAAAGTTACAAACTATGCACTCCTTGGGTCCACAATTAACAAATCTTATGTAAATAATGTTCCATTTACATGGTAAAACGCTTAAATTATAAAAATAAATAAACAGAAGAACCTAGTTATGCAAGTAGAAGAGATGCTACTAATTTTCTGGAAGGTTCAAGAAGATGCAAAAGAAAGAAAAATCTGCGCAAATTTCCAATTAACTAAATAACAATGCAAATCACTAAACAAGCAAAACCCATTATAGATCAATCAAAATCCAAAAACCCCACAAATCCAAATTAACCAAAAACAACGAAAAAAATCACCTTGGGTTTGAGATCTGTATGAAGTTTAAATTTCCAATCTTTATAGTATGGGAACGACGGCGTATTAGTATGGGCAATAAGAGAACAATCCGACCACTGAGAAGAGTGAGCAACAGTAGTGGCTAAAGGCGAACTATCCATTCCAGGAAACTTATGAGACTCTTCAGGTGACCATCGAGAAATTGGATCGTCAACTCCACCACCACGCCATTGAAGAACAAAAGCAAAGAGTGCTAGAGATAATGGAAGGATTGTAAGGAGGAGAAGAACCTTCGAGAAGAAGGATTGTTGTGAAGATGAAGATGGTGGTTGGGGTCTGAGAGAAGTGTAGAGCCCCGCCATTGGAGTGAAAGATTTGCAAATTGGGACAATTTTGTTTTTTCTTATTTTGTGATTTGAACCCTTTTGTTAGATTAGTTATTTACCATTACTCCAACTTATTTTTTACTACATCCGTCTCAATTTAAGTGTCTTACATTGTTCGTGTTCTAATTTTCTCATATTTGCTTAGTCAAAATGTATTGAAAAATATTATTCTTAAAAAAACAAGTTCCTTTAAAATGAATAAAATAATTTTCCTAATTAAAATAGAAAAAAACAAGTTCATAAATAATGATATTGTCACCTCCTCACCCACTGAACGCCCCCCCAACCCGTTCACCATGTCACCCCGAACACTCACTATCCACCCATCCACTCCATACTATTTTAGTAGGTTACGTATAAATGTTTTATAGGTAATATATTTGTTTGCGTACATATCAAACACTAGAAAATAAGTAAGAAATCCACTTATTTTTCAAGAAAATATTTTCTAGAAATACAGTTTCCATGGATAACATTCTCCTTCATACCAAACACGTTTTTTGTTTGACTTGGCATGAAGTTTAAGAAATAAAGGAATATTTTTTAATCTTGTGGTCTTAAATTAAAGATGTGTTGATCTTTTAAATTTGTTTTGGGATTGAAAATTATACTAAATATAGAAAAAATCACTCTTTTTTTTGACAGATCAAAAAGAAAAGTAAGACACTTAAATTGAGATGAAAAAAACATCAAACAAAAGTTCCAAATTTGGCATCTTGATCCCATGACATCCGATTTACAAGAAGTGAAACCTTTAAAAAATCTAGGATTATCGTTTGGCTATAAGAATTATTTATTATTTTCAATTTTCTTTTTTACCTTTTTTAAAAGTTAGTGTTTGGTCATGAAAATTCTAAATAAAACTTAAAATTATATTTAAAATTTGAAAAACAACCAAAACCTTATTTTTTACTTTTTTTCACAACCAAAAATTTATTGAAAATGTACATTTCACACAACAAACTGCTATTTACAACAATTATGGTTAAACATAACTACAACTGCAACTCCAGCTGCAACATTTTTTTATTTCTATGACCAAACACCAACAAATAGGGTCATTTGGTTTAAGTTTGGAGATACTATAATTTTCACATAAAAATCAGTGTAAGTTATTGGAATTTTATGTAATATTTTAAGTAAGATAGAATATTTCATATAATAAATGTAATTTTAGAATCTTTGATTAACAAAACTACATAAGAGTGAACAAATAAAATATATTACATCTCGTAGCTAGCACTTTTTTTCCAATTATATACAACATCAACTGTTAGGATTATTATGGGGTCATTCCATAATTATCTTAAATCATCATTAATCATGTAAATTGTAATTACATAATTTAGAATTATTATAAATTAGTATCATGTATTTTAGATAGGTCTTTCTTACTATTAATATGATACATTTGTATATATATTTCAAGATTGGAATGAAATCACTCATGGAATTGATTTGTATCAAGAGCCACAAATTTTTTGCCCTGAACATCCCGATCGGCCTCCCTCATAGCCGAAACTCTTCTCCTTTTTGGCCCCAAACAAAATAAGCCTTAGGTTTTTTTACAAACCCTAAACCTAAAATTAAAACCTTAAACCTAGACCACTACCTACCCAACATGTCGGCTACCCTAAAACATTCCCTCTTTTAAGTTTTATTTTATATTCCTTATCCAACCCTAACCGACACCATTAGGGTTAATACACCAAATTCCACCAATCATACAATATTCTCCTTCTCTTCTTCTTGTTTTGTTTTCGTGGGAAACTATGCCCGATAAACAATTTCATCCAGTTCTTGTCGTGAACAACGTCAAGAACTTTATTTCAATCACCCTTGAGATGGAAAAAGGACAATATTCTTATTGGACGGAGTTATTTAAAATCTGATGTCGCGCCTATGAAGTAATAGACCATATCATCATTTCTAAGTCTTCATCGGATACCACTGGGTTTACAAAAAGTTATGGTCTCGTTTAGATGTTATAGTCCTTCAATAGATTTATGGCACTATCTCTAACGACATTTTGCATACCATATTGGAACCGGATTCTATGGCTCAACAAGCGTGGGTACGTTTGCAAAATATTTTTCAAGATAATAAACTTTTTAGGGCGGTATATCTTGAAAAGCAATTCACCAATGTTAAATTGGATGACTTCTCAAACGTTTCCACTTATTGTCAAGAATTGAAGATACTTGCCGACCAACTATCCAACGTTAATGTGTCAGTGACAAATCAAAGGTTGGTTATTCAACTGATTGAAGGGTTGAATGAAAATTATGATGGGGTTGCTACATTCATTCAACAAAGTAATATGTTGCCTCCATTTTATGAGGCTCGTTCGAGATTGATCTCGAAGAAACCCTCAAGGCAAAGCAGACAGCCCGCCGACGGATTTTGCGACACCAGATTTCAGTTCGGGAGGAACCGAAAATCGCAACAACAATATTAAAAAACGGGAGTCAAATCACAATAACAACAAAGAAAAAAATAATAGCAGAAAGGGATGTGGAAGGGCGACGGCCACTACGGCAGTGCAATCACCACCGCAGGGCGATGGCGGCTCGGCCGATGCAGTTCACCCAAATGGGGCAGTATCAATCGTGGGCTTGGGAACCACAATGGGTTGCCCCTCCATGCCCCTACCCCACCTCGTCGTGGGTCAGGCCATCATCTTTGAGCTGACAGCCCAGACTTCTAGGTTCTCGTCCACAACAAGCATTTGCATCTCATACACCATCTTCTGCAAGTTATGCTCCAACCGATATCGAACAGGCCGTAAACAACATGAATCTGAATGTTCCAGATGATTCGTGGTACATGTACACATGGGCTATGTCACACAAGACGACATCTCATGATAATCTCTCATCTTATTTTAATATGAGCATTAATAAAAATATTATTGTCGGCAGTGGATAAAAAATTTCAATTCGTGGTATTGGTCATGTAAAACTTCCCCCTCCTCATCCACTGTTATACTTAAATAAAATATCTTACATGCCTGATTAAAAATTTGGTATATGTACGATGTTTTACAACTGACAACAATGTTTCTATGAATTTTGATCTGTTTGGGTTTTCTGTGAAGGATTTTTAGACGGGGATGCCACTAATGAGATGTAAATAGTATGGGGGACTTGTATTCCATCACTACCATTTCCAACAACCACATGACAAAACCATCAACATTTGCAGTTATTTCCCCTATCATATGGCACAATCGGTTGGGACACCCGAAACCACCGATGTTCAATACTCTTAGGAAAAATAATTTTGTTGTTTGTAACAAACTTTTGGACTCTTCTATTTGCCAAATTTGTGTGTTTGAGAAGCATGTTAAACTTCATTTTCATCATCTACTTCACTTATTATTATGTCATTTGATCTTATGCATTGTGATTTGTGGACATCACCATTTTTGAGTTCTGCAGGTTATAAATATTATAGTCAAATTTCAATGCGAATATCGAATATCGGATAAAAAGCTATTTTTTTACTCTTAAAATATTAACCTTCTCTTTAAAGTGAAATTTATGTTCGAGTAAATACTATTATTTAAACTTCAACTTCAAAATAGTCATTTTTCCAAAGTAAATATATTGTTCAAGGGGTTGAGATTTTCTACATAACCATTTTACTTCAACGAAAATATTACCCCCTTTCGTCTATGTGATACAGTTGGAATTTGAGAGTCAATTAAATTTTCTTTAAGCGAGATTTCTTTATATGTCTTTTAAATATTTAAGTTGTTAATAATTATGATAAATACACAATTTTCAAATATATAAATATTATCTCAAAAAAACTTAAAATCTATTTCGAAATTTATAATTAAAATTTAAAAATTTGAATCTCAAAATTCTACATGTGCTACGTAAATTGAGAGATGTCGAAATCATCAATATCAATCAATATATAATATAAAGCTAGGAATCAGGTGATGTGGCATGTCTCTAAAGCCAAGAATGATATTTATCCTTTTTATCAATTTTTTTGACATTTTTCTCTTATATTTTCCTCAAATATTTGTTGAAAATTAAAATTACTCTATCAATTATAAGTCTATAATTGTCCAATTCATTACACAAAGAAATAATATTGTCGTTATTCTTCCATTTTGTGTACTTCATTTACTTGCCATTATATGCTAAGCATTAGGGATGTCAATGGGCGGGGCGGGGCGGGTTACCCCATATTCGTATCCGTCATCTAAAACTCACTCCATCCCCGTCCCATCACTCATCACGGATAGTAATTCTTTCACCGGCGGGTACCCACCTAAACAACTCTCACAAATTACAACATTACTTTATCAAAATTAGGAAAGAAACGTCAACAAAAAAAAGTAATTTCAGCAGTCTGTTTGTTAACTTCAACCGGGACTAAAATCCAGGGACAAAACATAGAAATGATGTCTCAGAATGAATTAGAAATGAAAACTAAGAATTACTCACCATAAATTTATTCCATTATCATTGCATTGTCTATTCCTCTCCCTAAAATGATATAAACATAATATGACTAAATAATCAATTCGAAAATTTTTCTTCCACCGACGGCGAAGCCACCATGGCTGACCACCACTACACTGCCATATCTTCACTTACAAACCACTGAAAATAATTCATGTGATCCTAGATTTAAACCCCTGATCCATCCGACCCTCAACTCGAAGACAAAGATTCGCCGATTTGCTTTTTTTTAGCTTAAGGCACCCTACTGGCTACTGCGGCGAAGATGATAATGAGAATACGAGTAATGAGATGTAGGGTTACTTTTCCTTTTTGTTGAGTTGAGTTGGGTCTGAGCTCGATCGACTGATTTATTAAAAAGAGACTGGAGTCAGTGAAGTCACACTTTAAATCAAGAAATGAATAAATAAATTAGTAAATAGCCTAATTAAATTAATAGGTGGTGCGGATATTGGCGGTGCTGATACGGGCGGTACGAGTACGGACGATGCGGGTACGGTGCGGGTAGTGGGGCAAAGCGGGTACGGTGCAGGTCTTATATGAAATCCACTCCCGCCCCACTACCCATGACGGGTAGCATTTTTGATATCCATATTCACCCCACCACCCACCAAACCATCCTCATACCCACCCCAGTTGGAGCGGGTGCGGGGCGGTACCCACATTTACCCGCCCACTCACAATCCCTAGTAAGCATTTACTTCTCTGTTTAATTTTCATTATCCACTTCCTTAAATAAAATATTCTAAACATTTAATTTTCATTACCCACTTCCTCAAATAAAATATTACCCCTATTACGTTACTAGCAATTCCAAAAGTCTTTTTTTTAATGTTCTTAATTACTCTCAATTACACTATTTTTCCACTCCATTTTATTTTTATGATTTTAATGTATATTAAATATGGTATTCATTTGGAATGTGAAGTGTTTAATCGTTGTAATATATAAACCAAACAAAACAATATGATGGGCATCTATTTTTGTAATTATTCCGTTATATCTTTGATAGAATTGATTTTTTTGCCTTTTCAACTCTGACCCTTTTTAATTTCTTTTTGACATATTTATTTTTTTAATTAAAAATCTTTAGCTTGCTCAATTCTACCACATTACTGTTTGACTTCTCATATCACCTTAGTAACATTATTGTAATTTTTTTTAATCTAGGTGAGTTTGAAGAAAAGCTAATTTCTCATGACACAATAGCCATATTAAAAATGACTATGATGATAGTCTAAACCTGTCTACCGGTCCGGGTTGACCCGGAACCGGACCGGTTGACCCGGTAGAAAATCTGGACCGATAAGGGCTTACCGAGTTGGGGGTTGGATTGGCCCCCAACCCCAACCCGCTAAGGCCCGGACCGGTTAGACCCGGTAACGGAAAACCGGTTCCATTACCGGTTAACCGGTCCGGACCGGACCGGTAACACAAAAAAATAATTGCACAGTGCCCAAACAGTATTGTTACCGTTGGGAGGGTGGGGGTGGGGGGGGTGCCAACGGTCATTTCGACCGTTTGGCTGCATTTTTCCTTTTTTTTTGTTTTGTTTATTATATTTTTACCCTTTAAAAAATCTATAAATTCTATACATTTTTTTCATTTTTATCACACAACATTTCTCTCAATTCTCTTATTCTCAATTTCTCATACTCTCTTAATCATCTTTATTATCAATTTTCAAGTTATTATTATTATTATTTTTCAAATTCAAAGTAGCAAGACGCAAGACTTCGAGCTTGAGTTTGATTGAATTCAATTCAAGTTTGGTACACTCGTTTCATTCTCTAATTATTTTATTAAATTGTCATATTTATTTGTTGATTATTTAAATATTTTATAATGTCTTTACTAAGGAGAATTGCGTCGGATCATTCAGTAAATCTAGTTCGAGGGTAAAAAATCTATAGGTTCTTCATCATCTAATCAAAATATAGATTATGATCAAATGCAAGAAGATTTTGGAATAGAAGATAATGAATATGATAACGTTCAATTAGATAATATTGTTGAACTTGAATAACAAGAACCTCCTACACCTACTAGTGTTCCTTCTGTCAATGTTGGTACTGCTAGTGGTAGTCGTAGTCGTAGACCTCATTTACCAGAACCAATAGCAAGAAAAAAAAGGAGTAAAGTGTGGCTCTTTTATGATAAAGTTGTGGGTACTGATAGAGTTAGATGTAATATTTGTGGGAGAACTTATAAACATAAGACAGAGGGTGGTGACGGGGGGACGGACACTATAGGTAGACATATAAAACACGATCATACGACACAATGGAATGTTGTCTCTGATTTAGAACCCAGTCAACAACAACTTAATCCATTAACTGGGGGTGGCTAAGTACGATCCAAAAAAGGATCGCATTGAATTAACAAAAATGATTGTCGGAGGTTGTTTACCTTTTTCTTTTGCTTCTTCTTCATATTTAATTACATATATTCAAAGAGTATATAATCCTTTTTTTAAAGGGGTTCCTCGTAGTACTACTAGAGCCGATATTTTTAGACTTCATAATGATTATGTTATTTTTTTGCAATATTTGTTTGCTAACCTTTCATGCCTAGTTAGTTTTACTTCAGACATTGGACATGCATTAAACGGTTATGATTATTTAACAATTACTTGTCATTGGATTGATGAAAATTTTAGAATGAAAAAACGTATTATTGTTTTTGCGTATGACGAGGATCAAAGTCATACTGGAAAATATATAAGAGAAACTATTTGTTCTTATGCCCAAAAATATAATCTTTATAATAAAATACTTTGTGTATCATTCGATAATGCATCTAATAATACTGCTGTTGTAGATCTTTTAAAAGTGGAAGTACAACCACCACTTCCTGATATATTTCATGTTCGTTGTGCTTGTCATATTTATAATTTAATTGTTAAAAGTGGTCTTGATTTATTTTCACCTGAAATAAAACTTGTCAAAAGAGTTGTTGGAGTTATTCAGGGTAATAATAGGAAAAATAGAATTATAGAATTTAAAGAAAAATGTAAACAATTTAATTTGAGACCTAAATTCATGCCAGAAGAGATTATTACACTGTGAAATTATACTTATTTATTTTTAAAAGAATGTTATAAGTATAAAGACCCCATAACACATGTTGCAAATGCGCATTGTAAGAACGTGATGTATATGTTAACCGACGAACATTGGATATCAATTGGTGAACTTTTAAAAAAATTACGTAAATTTTACACTGCTACTGTTGAATTTTCAGGATCTTATTACCCAATAGTTTGTAATGTTTTAGCTCATATAGCTGAAATTTCATATTTACTTTATGATTTAAAATCAAATGTGAAATATAAAGATGCAATTACACTTATGTTTGAAAAGTTTAAAAAATATTTTTTCCTATTCCTGATATTTATTGTATTGGTGCAGTCTTAAATCCTTCTATTAAAAAAGTAGATTGTCATAATTTAATATTTAGTTTATATACTTATATGGAAGTAGGTGAAACAGAAACTCCATCTTCATTTGATTGCATAAGTACACTTGATACTAATTTAACTACATTATATGAATATTATGCTACATTACATGATAACAACAACTCTGCTACTAATATTCCTTCTAGTTCTGCTTTGCTTACGTGTCTACACCTTCGAGTTCAATGCGATGAAGAAAAATCTTTATACATATGGAGCACTTTTACAACACAAGCAAGCACAAGTTGATCTTGCGATGAGATGCAATTTTATTTGCAAAAGTCAGCGGAGCCGAAGAAAAGTTTTGACCCTTTAAAATGGTGGCAGGATAACAAAAGGCAATTCCCGGTACTTGCAGTGATGGCCCGAGATGTTCTTAATGTGTCTATCTCAACAGTGGCTTCTGAAAGTGCATTTAGCCAAGCACGAGATCAAATATGAGACACACGTCACTCATTGGGTGGAAGCACATTAGAAGTGTTAGTGCGCTAGGATTGAATCGGTCGAGAGAAGAAATCAGGGCGTGGAGACGTTAATTCTCGGAAGATGAAGAAATAATCAATATTTTGGAAGGCGAGAACGGGCGGATCGAATTAATACTCGGTTAGAGGCTATGGAGCATAACAAATTCAATCAACCTATAGATTACGAAGAACTTGCAAGAATGATGCATAATATGTAAATAAAATTATTATTACTTCATTATGTACTCTTATTAACATTATGAAAGTTCAAAAGTTTACATCTTATCATTAATTTTAATTTTACTATCTATTTAGTTGTTAATCTGTTATTACTTATTTGTTAACTTATATCAACTAATCTAATAAATTAATAAAAGTATAATTACAATATAAAGTTATAAACTATAAAGTATAATCATAACAATACTATAAAGTAAACTATAAAATAAAGATAAAGTATAAAGTTATAAACTATAAAGTTATAAACTATAAAATAGAAATTAACTTTAAAGTTTCAATTTTAATATATAAAACTAAATTATATATTATATTATTATATTACATATTTAAATTGAATTTAGTTTACATTATAGAAAATAAATACTAGAAATTAAAAAAACGGACCAGTGGGCAGTTCGGACCGAACCATGGACCGACACGAAATCCGATAATGAATTGGACCGATTGGCCCGGTAGTCCGGTGAACCGGACCGTGCAGTCGGAAGCTAAACCTTGAAGTGCGGGTCCGACGGCTCGCCAGTTAAACGGTATAGATGATACATAAGGTAAAAAGGAAATTGTACCTTTATTTCTTTGTTTCCCAGTTCTTTTCTTTTTTTGTAATTTTTTTATGCAAAGATTTTTTTTTGAAGAGTATAAGGAGGCTCTGATTAATACATGTTGGAAATATTTATTAAACGTGAAATAAAGTAAATCCTATTAATTATGACTCGAACAATTGGGCCCCCGCACGTCCGAAACACGATTTCCACACGCGTGCACATAAAGTCTCAAGGATCGTAATTTCCGTAATGGAAAAGATATTGGTACGCATACGAATTGTTTGAGACGTAAGATGATAGACGATTATTGACCAAATAACAATGGTTTCACGTTGGTAAATGAAAGAAGAAGTATACGGTGTGTAAAATATGAAACGAGTCAGGAAATGGGTGAAGGGCTGCGGCGACGCGATGGCTGAGCCGCGGCACCTGAAGCGTCGCGGCGCCTCCCTGAAGGTCCGCAGTCATAATTACGGTAAAAGTCACTGGAACTACTCGAATTTAGGCGCCCCGGTGCCTTCCCGAAGGGCCGCGACGCTTCGACTCCAGTGTTATCGTTGAACACGATTTTTACCTGACGTTTGGGCTGACTTTGGATCATTAAGTCTCCATTATTTGCCTCATGAATTCAGTTATTACTTGGCTGAATTGTAACCCATAATCAATGGTCATTACATGGCATTGAAGGCCTTTATTAGGTCATTTAGGGAGACAAATTTATCTTGTTATGAATTGAGACCTTGTCTCAATTCACAAACACACCTTATTTTCAGTTTGTTGTCAACCTTCTTCCTCGCTTGCAATCACCAATACACTTAAAGATCTTTATTTTCTAAGCGAACACTTGAGTCTCATTTGCTCACTTGTTTGATTGTTGTTTTATCTTGGGAGATAAATTGTCATTACACCGTTTAAAGGAATATACGGGGCAAGATTATCTTAAGGATAGATTGAACCAACAATCGACTCAACAAGCCTATTATTTTGTTAATTTCCAAATTTCTAACAATTTTGTTGTTGTTGTTACATTCTCAACAAGCCCGTCGGGTTTCACCATGAACGTCCCGAGAAGTTCATGGGAGCACACTTCAAACGATGGCAGCAAAAGATGTTGTTTTTCCTGACGGTTATGGAAATGTCACGTTTTCTAACCGAAGATCATCCACAAATTGGGGAAGACAAGGACCCTCATCCAAATGATATGGCGGGAGGGGGCCAAGGTATCCATGTCGTTGACGACATGAAGCTGGTTCGTGATGTATGGAAACACAGTGATTTCATGTGCAGAAACTACATTCTAAATAGTTTGTCCGATCATCTATACACGGTATACTGTACCGTTGAAATTGCCAAGTAGTTGTGGGACAAACTACAAAAGAAGTACAACACCCAAGATGCGGGTGACAAGAAGTTCGTCATTGGGAAGTTTTTAAAATTTCAAATGGTGGACAACAAAAGTGTGTCATCCCAAGTCCAAGAATTCCAAATTTTCATCACTTAGACTTGAAAGGATTGAAGCTCAATGAACAATTCTTGGTTGGGGCATTAATCGAAAAGTTGTCTTCCTCGTGGACCGAGTTCATGAATTACTTGAAACTCAAAACGAAGGAGATGACATTAGACGAATTTATTATCAAACTCCAAATTCAGGAAGACAATAAGAAGGCCATGCCAAAGGGGAAACAACCCGCCGAGGCTAAGACAAATCTGACGGAAGTCAAAGGGAACCCAAGCAAAAAGCGGAAGTTCCAGAAGGTTGGTCAGTCCCAAACAACTGAAAAGTTTAAGGAAACATGCAACTATTATGGTAAAGTTGGTCATATGGCCAAAGGCTCCCGCAAGCTCAAACATGATAAGGCCAAAGGCAAGGATAAGGTAAATATCGTCGAAGACACGCTCCTAGACGATGGTTGAAATTTTTTTAGCAGTGGTGCTAGAAGAAAACCTTATTGAGAATCTTACACAATGGTGGTTGGATACGGGGGCTACCCGTCACATTTGTTCCAATCAAGACGACTTCTCCACGTATACACCAGTCGCAGACAATAAGTTGTTCATGGACAACAATTCTTCTTCAGAGGTGCTGGGGGTAGGGAAAATAGTCGTCAAGATGACGTCCTGAAATAAGTTGATTCCGAAGGAAGTGATGCATGTCCCAGAAATTATAAGAAATTTAATTTCTGGAAATTTATTAGTTAATGTTGGTTTTAGGCTAGTGTTAGGGGCTAATAAGTTTGTAATCACTAAGAACGGAACATTTGTAGGAAGGGGCTTCACATGTGAAGGTCTCCTTAAGGTTAATTCTACATCCGTAATTCCTTCCACTTAGGAAGGGGCTTCGCCTAGGAAAGACTCCTTGAGGCAACTATTGCATCTGTAATGCCTTCCATCTAAACTATCAATAAAACTGAGTCTTCCTTTTGCTTTACTTTATTATATTATCTTATAATTTATGACACCATAGATTAGAACATGTTAACTGTCAATCTATTCAAAGATTGGTAAAGTTGGAATGACTGTCGTCTATCAACATAAACCATCAATGTATGGATGAGGTATGCATAGAGGCAAAACCACTCCAAAGGTCCCTAAAAAGGGAAACCGCTCCTCTAAAAACTCATACCGATGTACGATATCTACAATTCATTCAAACTATATGGGGGACCAAGTACTTAGTAATGTTATGAGATGATGGCACAAGATCTTGCCACTTTTACTTAATTAAAAGTGAAGATGAAGGCTTTGAAACGCGTAAGCTACAAAGCTGAAGTTAAGAACAACTAAGTAGATGGATTTATAGACAAGTATTAGGCTAAGATGGGAGTCAAGGGTCATCACCAAAAGAAGGACATTTATTACTTTAACATTTACCCACTGATGTCCAAAACGACATCCATACGTATGGTCATAGCTATCGCCGTCTTGCGGGATCATGAAATACATCAAATAGATGTCAAGACAGTCTTCCCAAATGGTAATTTGGAAGAAGAAATTTATATGGACCAACCCGAAGGGTAGGTGGTTCCAAGAAAATAGACAAAAGGATGTCGGCTTGTAAATAGAGTTGTACGGGCTGAAACAGACCCCTAAATAATGTCACGAGAAATTTGATAGTACTCTACTATCAAAAGGGTTCGCCAATAACAAGTGTGACAAATGCGTTTACATGAAAGGAATGCCGATTCGTTCGTCATGATATGCCTCTATGTAGATGATTTGTTGATCACTGGAAGCAGCCTTAGGATAATCCTAGAGACTAAGAACATGCTAAAACAATGTTTTGACAGAAAAAATATGGGTGTCGCAGATGTCATCCTAGGGATCAAGATCTCTAAGACATCTAACAGACTGGTCTTGTCTTAATCTCACTACATTGAGAATATGCTGAAGAAATTTGAGATGTTCGACAGTTCACCGGTAACGACACCATTGGATATAAGTCAAAAGATTGACAAACATCTTGGTGTACCAGTACGCCAGGAGCGATATGCGCAGGTGATTGGTAGTCTGATGTATCTCACAAAATGCACTCAACCTGATATCGCTTATGTAGTCAATAAATTGGCTCGGTTCACCCGTAATCCAAGTGATGATCATTGGAAAGCATTGAACAAGGTACTGTGGTTCCTGAAGTTCACACTAAAGTTCGGGTTACACTATTCTAGATATTCAGAGGTACTAGAGGGGTACAATGACGTAAACTGGATATCTGATAGCGAAGAAATCAAGTCCACCAACGGATATATTTTTACAATCAGTGGTGGAGATGTGTCTTGGAAATCCTCTAGGCAAACCCTTATTGCCCGATCCACGATGGAGTCGGAATTTATCGCTTTAGATAAAGCGGGAGAAGAAGCTGAGTGATTTCATGGTTTCTTAGAGGATGTCCCTTATTGGGATAAATTCGTGTCTTATGTAATGATCCACTGCGATAGTCAGACGGCTCTAAGAAGGGCACAAAGTTATATGTACAATGGCAAGTCTCGTCATATTCGACGGAGACATGAGTCCGTTAGGCAGCTGATCACCTCGGGTATTATTTCCATTGATTACGTTAAATCTAAGGAAAATATTGTCGATCCCTTGACGAAGGGAATGACTAGAGATCAGATGTACTGCTTGTCTAGGGGAATGGGCTTAAAACCCAATCAATAAGAACTGATACGGTGGATACCCAACCTTACCAACTGGAGATCCCAGAAAGTAGGTTCAATGGGAAAACTAAATAGTAAAGGTTCAGTTGAGCGCTTCGGATGAAGCAAAAGCAATTCGGATAATGATTTCTTCTTAAGAAACATAATCTAAGGCCGTTCCTGTGATAGACATAAAGTGCTACCTGTAGAGGGGTAAAAGATAAGTTTCCAAACCTTTAATGATCCTCAATATAGAGGTTAGGTTGGGAAACTTTTAATGGTTCCTGACACTAGTATATTGGGGTATTGCAGGATACCTTATAGGAGACCACCTATTTAAGTGTGAGGACATGCCGCCTCAAATGAACGCACTTAAGAATCCAAGGGTGTCCACGGGCCACGACGGACAAAACATTTAAGAAAGATAGAGTAAAGAAAAATTGTTGTGTTGATATCATTGTCTTGGATTATACTAAACACTGACGATTCAAGACATGACGTTCACCGCGTAGTAAATAAGTCTGATGACATTTTACTATGGAAGGTTCAAAGCTACGACTACCTCTCCAGATGCAACATCGTTCCACCAAATGATTGCTAGAAAGACACCATGTGCGTGCGCCAAAATCTCTTCCAAGAGGGGATTGTTGGAAATATTTATTAAACGTGAAATAAAGTAAATCCTATTAATTATGACTCGAGCAATTGAGACTCCGCATGTCGGAAACACGATTTTCACACACATGCACATAAAGTGTCAATGATCGTAATTTTCGTAATGGAAGAGATATTGGTACGCATACGAATTGTTTGAGACGTAAGATGATAGACAATTATTAGCCAAATAACAATGGTTTCACATTGGTAAATGAAGGAAGAAGTATACGATGTGTAAAAGATGAAACGAGTCAGGAAATGAGTGAAGGGCCGCGACGCCGCGATGGCTGAGCCGCAACACCTGAAGCGTCGCGGCGCCTCCCGGATGGGCCGCGGCCCAATTACGGTAAAAGTCACTGGAGCTACTGGAATTTAGGCGCCCCGGTGCCTTCCCGAAGGGCCGCGACGCTTCGACTCCAGTGTTAACGTTGGACACGATTTTCACCTGACGTTTGGGCTGACTTTGGAGCATTAAGTCTCAATTATTTGCCTCATGAATTCAGCAATTACTTGACTAAATTGTAACCCCTAATCAATGGCCATTACATGACATTGAAGGCCTTTATTAGGTAATTTAGGGAGACAAATTCATATTGCTATAAATTGAGATCTTGTCTCAATTCACAAACAGACCTCATTTTCAGATTGTTGTCAATCTTTTCCCTCTATTGCAATCACCAATACACTTAAGATCTTTCTTTCCTAAGCAAACACTTGAGTTTTCTTTGCTCACTTGTTTGATTGCTGTTTTATTTTGAGAGATAAATTGTCATTACACTGTTTAAAAGAATATACGAGACAAGATTATCTTAAGGATAGATTGAACCAACAATCGTCTGAGCAAGCCTATTACTTTATTAATTTCTAAATTTCTAACAATCTTGTTGTTGTTACATTTCCAATTTCCTATTATTATACATATATTCTCACAATACCAAATGATGTGAGGTTATTTAATTTGATGTATTACTTTTTCAATTTATTAGTTGTAGTTATGTTGGCATCAATTTTGTGTTCTTTGCATATGTTTGTCTTTGTAAATATGAATAGAATTTAATATTTGATGCTTCCTCTAACATTATACTACATTGAAATTCCACTCCTCTTGTATTTGCAGTTCTCAATAGAATATGTTTTTTCATCTTTATATTTCATTTTACATACATTTATTATGTAAATGTGAATAGATTTTTTTATTTGCAACCCTTACGAGATGGATATATTAATTTAGTTTACTTTTACGTTGTATGTTTAGGTTTTGAAAATAAATATCAATATATAGCATTTAATTCGTATTATAAGCGAAATTTGTCTCAAATATTTTGAAATTTAAGACTGAATTATGAGTCTTTCTGATGAAATTCTGACTAATATTACTTAATAAAAAATGAAAAAAACGAGTACCTAAATTTTTTCATTTTTGAATCCCTATACGATAGCACATATCGCACGGCTCAAAAACGTCCTGATTATAAGTAGTTGCATACAAAAGGAAGCAATACTAAATCAGATAGATGTCAGAAGGATTTCTTGCCACAACTCTAATATTTCTATGTTGATCACTTAGTAATTAGTACTAAATTTATGAAATGTAGCACGAAACTGTTCTATTACCTTTTGATCTGAAAAATATTGTTACTAAGGGAGCCATTTTAAAATTATTGAAATTTGATATGCTTTTAAAAATAAAGTTGTGCTAAACAATCAAATCAAATTTATATATTGATTTATAAGAGAACTGAGTTGCTGGAATTAAAGACAAAAAAAATACGATTGAAACTTTGAAAAAGGAAAAAGTAATAGAATTTAGGTATTAGATCCAACAAACAACAATGATGATATATTTAAGGAAAAGGGGCATATTTACTCTCCGTCAAAGTTTGAGGATAAATATGTCCTTTTCATTATTAAACTTGTACAATTTGCCCAAATTTAACTGAGCTGCCCAGGTGGACGCCACGTGGGAGACTTAATAACAGGAAGGGTATATTTATCCTCAAACTTTGACGGAGGACAAATATGCCCCTTTTTCCTATATTTAATTATTCACACTAAGAAAAAGGTCTTACATGGAGAAGAAAAAGGTAGACTGATTTAGGCTCCGTTTGGTATAACTTATTAAAAAGAGTTTATAGGATTAGAGCTTATAGAAGTAGAGTTTTTCAAGTACAACTTTTATAAAAAAGTTGTTAGTTGTTTGGTTGCTAATAAAAAAAACACATTTGTACAAAAAAAAGCAAAACAATTTAAAGCTAAAAGAAGCTCTACTCCAAAAAACCCAAATTTTGGACTTTTGAAATAAGTGCTTATTTTAAAATAAGCTATATTCATATTTTAAAATAAGCTCAACCAAACACCTCTCAATATTTTAATAAGTGTTTATTTTAAAAAAAACACTTATGAGCTTAAAATAAGTTCAACCAAACGGACACTTACATTCCCAAATTTTTACTCCTTTTTATCTTAGCCAAGTTTATATATAATGATTTCAATATGTTATTTTATACTGAACCCGTATGTTTCTCAAAAATTCTTTGTGAAATAATTTTAATGAAGTAAATCAGTAAAGGATGATAGAATTAAAAAAAATCAATTTAAATTGAATTTTTCTGACAAAATTATAACATTAATATTTACTTATATTTTGATTATTTTTATAACTGTGCAAGGGCAGTGGAAGTAAGTTATAAAAGTTTGACGTATATAAGGAGACCGCACCTCAAAAGAAACCTAAAACACGCACACATAACAAGTAGAGACATTCATAATTGGTCTGTTTTTACTGGGCTTCTCCCATTCATAATTGGATCTTCTTTAGTTAATCTTAAATGTTCCTCTTTGTTTCATGTCTTTTATTGATGCACCAACAAGGCTTTCAAACCAATCCTTGAGTTTTGATAAGTTACCAATAAACTTGTCTACTTTACTTCTTAATATTCAGAAATCAACTCAACATGAGTGATTCTAAGGTTGGTATTCCTGATTTTTGATTATTTCTCTTTTGCTTTTGATAGTTTGGTAACTCATCAGTTTGATGGTGGTTGTATTTTTGTGGTTTGTGGGACTTGATATTGTGGATGACTAAGTTAAAGACAAGGCTTTAGTTTATAATGGTCAGAAATTAACTTTCAGTTCCGGCCCTACATTTTTCTGCACAACATGAGTGATTCTAAGGTGGGTATTACTGATTCTTGATGTTTCTCTTTTTCTTTTTGATGTTTTTGGTGTTATGGAGCTTGTTCAATTTGATGGAAAGTATGGTTTTTTAGAGTGTTTTGAATTATGGACTAAATTGGTTCTTGGTTTGTGGTTGTATTATTGTAGTGTGTGGGCTTTGATATTGTGGATGACTAAGTTAAAGGAAAGACTGTTTATTTGATATTTGGTGAATAGATGAAATTATGGTGTTTGGTTGTTTGAGTTATGGGAAAAAAATCAAATATTTAGAAGTTTCGAATGGTTCATATATTATTGGCTGTGAGCAATTTGCTTGTGATGATGTATATCTTTTTTCTTTTGAAACATGTACTAAATTGGTTCTTGAGTTGTGGTTGTATTATTGTGGTTTGTGGGCCTTGATATTGTGGATGATGAGCAAGTCAAAGACTAAACTTTTTATCTGAGATATGGTGATGATTGAAATTATGGTGTTTGGTTGTTTCAAGTTATAGAAAAAAGCTCAAATCTTTAGAAGTTTGGAATGGTTCATAGGTGTATCGTTGTATGATTTTTATTAGCTGTGAGCAATTTGCTTGTGATGATGTGTATTTTTTGTTCTTTTGAAATATCTTCTTTGAATTGCGGGGTTGTTTTTTATTTTTTATGTTTTACTTGTATTGACTAGTTTGGTTTTTGATGGTGTTGTGGATGGCCGGGGAAGTGAAAAACAAAGCTTGGTTGACAGATTTGGGTATGCTGTTACAGAAACATTTTAGCTAATGGTTGAACTACTACTTCTGCCAATAAAGGAGTTGCAGAAAATTCTCCTTTTATCCACATGGTTGTCTCTATAACTAAGTTGCACGGACTCTCCGTTTTAGGTGCCGTACCCGTCCGGATACGGGGGATACGGTGCGGGATACGTCTCAGATACGGTCAACCAACTTCGGATACTTCGACCGGAGTACATCAAAAATTTGGGGGGAAAATTGAGATTTGATTTCTCAAAATTAAAGATAATATGTATTTAAGATAAGGGAAATGACATACCTTCAATATTATAGTATTTTTGTCTCATTTTTGCTGCTTCGTGTTACAAAGAAACCAAGAATTCAAGGTCGTGTTCTGACTTTGGATGGTAGACAGTAGCAACGATATATCTTTATAGCTCTATTTTTTATAATTTTGAATTTTCTTAGCCGAATCCCCGCACCCGTATCCATACATGGATACACACCTCCGAATCTAAAAATTTAGATTTTGCCGAATTTGACGTACACGGATACCTGCACCCGAGTCCGAGCAACTTAGCTCTATGATGACTTAGGAGGAAGTACTCCAGTGTTAAGTTACATAAAGATCATTTGGGCTCAGGCTTGTGGAGTTGTGGTAGTTTCAATTTACTGTGGCTACTTTTGTTTTGCTTGATATTCTGTTTACCGTGGATTGTGAAAAGAATGAGGCTCTCTTTTTACTTGATCACTTTTATATTATTGAGATGAAATTAACATGCATAGAGGATAAAATGGGACTAGTTGAGATGGTTTAGCCATGCAAAAGCTCCAAAAGATCCCGATTAAAGGTGAAATGTTATGGTTATTGAATGTAATAATAGAGGATGAGGTAGATCAAAAATCACATGAAAGCAACATTGTTCCGAAAGAGCTACAATCAATGAGAATCAAAGATGAATTTAGCTAAGAATAAAACGTAATGTAGTCAGAATTTGAGGCTCAGTTGTTGTTACACATTCATTGAGTTCAATAGTGATTAGTGTGGAATTTCGAGAACTTCTAAAGTTTTAAAGTACCCCCCCCCCCATATTAGCCTTAGAAGACAAATTACATGTATTAAAAATGAAACCGGCCTACTAGAGCGGAAATGTATTTAAGTATTCATATTGCTGACACCAACTTCCAAGGTAGTGGTAAGGTCTGCGTACACTTTACCCTCCCCAGACCCCACTTATGGGATTACACTGGGTATGTTGTTGTATTGCTGACGCCAACTGGTCTGGGATTGTGGCATAGTTGATAGAATACTTGATCGATAGTGCCTAGATAATGATTGCAGAAAAATGTTCAACTGGTAAAAATCTGTATAAATTTTCTCATGCCTCTGCCCAGTAATGCACTTTCTTTCAGTTAAAGCTTTGGCCTAAATGTCATCCCTTCAGAGAATGGTCCCACTAGAGGTGAAAATACTTGATCCTAACAGAAGTGGTCTGCATTTAGCTAGGTGCATGAAGTCGATACATTTGTGGTTACACAAGTCTTATGAAGGCTAATTCGGATTTGAGCTGATGGGCTGGCAGTAAAAGACTCAAAGGAGCTGATACAATTGCAGACTGAAAATGAACTTGGTACATGGATTTGACGTTAGCAGTGTCAGGCCAATTGTATCAACTGTGGTTTGAACTTGTTAACTTTGTATGAATAATTTACGAGCTTTATATGTGTCTGAATTATTGGTGGATGTTTGATAAAGTAATTGGTATTGTATGATGGGGATGGAAAATGACTGCATTGCACTTTGTTTATTGCAGTTTCTGTAGATTTACTCTGACAGTTATACTACTTGTTCTGTTACTTTCGTTATTTGAAGAAATTACTGTGACTGCCTGTGATTCTGCCTTTTCCCCTCTCATTTTGGTTAGTGATGATAGAGCAAATATTGTTGCCTTTGTCTTGATGTTGCAGGTATTTGTATTTGGTTCGTTTACTGAAGATGAAACGAAGTCATTGCTGAACCAGCCATCTGGTTGTGATGGGAATAAGCACGTGGAAGAAAAGGTGCTAGTTAATCCCTCAAAATTTGTACCTGATTTATCTTTTGGAAGTTTCAGCGCTGTATCCGATTCCCAAGCCTGTTCTTCAAGAGAAAAAGTAGGCTCAGATTCCTTTACTACTCTCAAGGAGCAGAAAGCTGGGCGTAAGGAACCAGAGGCAGATAACTTACCCAGAGAAATCAAACAAAATGGAGATGTCCACAATAATTACTACATTAATGGACACGAAGGATCTGCAATGGTACATAATATTGACTTTAGCAATTTACGCGTGTCGGAAGATGAGGGTAAATCTACTCTCAAGGAGCAGAAAGCTGGGCATAAGGAACCAGAGGCAGATAACTTACCCAGAGAAATCAAACAGAATGGAGATGTCCACAATAATTACTACATTAATGGACACGAAGGATCTGCAATGGTACATAATATTGACTTTAGCAATTTACGTGTGTCGGAAGATGAGGGTAAATCTATTAACAAGCTGTCTTGTACTAGTGGACGAAATGATGATGCACTACTAAATAAGGGAAATTCGAATGGGACCACTTGCAATTCAGCAAAAAGTGCACATTCAGAACAGACCCTTATAGAGGTGTCTGGTGGGCCTCTTGATGTTGCACACTTGCTACCTTGTGGTTTAATCAACTCAGGGAACTTATGCTTCCTTAATGCTACATTACAAGCTCTTTTGTCCTGTTCTCCTTTTGTTGGGCTTTTGGAAAGACTAAGGATACACAGTATTTCCAAGGTTGAGTATCCAATATTAGCTGCATTCGTGGGGTTTCTTTCTCAGTTTATTGTACCTAGTTCTACAACTTCAATGAAGAAAGATGCAACCAGTATTGAAGTCGGTGCGCCCTTCAATCCAGCAATGTTTGAAGCAGTTTTGAAGAAATTTACTCCTGATGTGCATAAATCCATTTCTGGCAGGCCAAGGTCTGTACTTATTTACACTTCTTAGTAGTGATAGTTGCCTTCTTTCTGGATTTTCTTCCATGTCCCTTTTGTGACAGATCTTAAGGTCACCATTTTGATATGCACTTGCATCGTTTAATGATGTCCGTTGTCCGTTGAGAAGAGAAAGGCAAAGGAATTTGTTACTGCTTTGCTACCAAACCATATGATTACACATTTGCCTGACTTTTCTGATTCTCCTTTTCCTGCAAGCTCCTATAATTGCAAAAGAGAAAAAACAAATAAAAATAAAGGAGAAAAAAAACGTTTTGTACATATTGTAGTTTCTTTCTCTTCTGTTTACTACTATTTCCTCTTTTGCTCCTTTGCGATTGTTGTGTATGGGATTTGAATTGGTGGCATTACTGGATAATTTAATTGTTTTTTTTCCGATTAACGTAAATTGGACAAATGTGTCACGTCTTTGTGAAGTATCTCAAAAACTCCCTTTATTACCATTTTCTCAGACAAGAAGATGCACAGGAGTTCCTGAGTTTTGTAATGGATCAGATGCATGGTGAATTACTAAAGCTTGAAGGGAAAGCAGGTTCAAGTGGGAAAAATTCATCACTTGTTTCATCAGAAGACGACGAGGAATGGGAAACTGTTGGCCCAAAGAACAAATCTGCTGTCACAAGAACTCAAGACTTTGTTCCTTCAAACTTGAGTGCCATTTTTTGGGGGCAGTTGAAGAGCGTTGTAAAAGCAAGAGGTGGTGTGCTTTTTTACCTTTGTACTATTTTGCATCTGCTTGATGCCGATTAATGATCTCTCTCAATTCATCCAATTTTTTTTGCCTATTATGACTCTATGCTCTGCTTGTGAAGAGCATAAGACTAGTCAAATCTAGGGGCTGGAATTGGTAATTTGCGTGCTGAATTTGCATCTGCTATTTCCATAAATTTTCTCGTCTTGGATTTCCCATGTGAATCCTGGTTCAACTATGATAACCATTAAAGGGAATATCGATCATCGGTTTAAGTAAAATACTGACAAATAAGGACAAAGAAGTAGGTTTAGCAAATTTTAAATAGCGTTTGAGAAGTAGTAAGAAGCTTTGAGATGATTTTTTCCCTCTCATTAGAATTAGTGTGTCATACTACAAATAAATGTCCCAACATGACAATATCTGTAAAATGGGAACTTCAGAAATTCCTTGTATGCTATTTTTCATGATTTTGTTTTAGCATGAAGAAGGGGAGCTTAGTGCACCGGGCTGCCCTTTTTTATTGCACATGGCCCATATATTTAGCATTAACTTTCTAATTCCAAGATTATAACAATGAACTTCTGACTTAATTGTAAATTAGTTAATGGACACATAAAATGCGACAGAGGAAGTGAAAAGGTATGAATAAATAATGGGAATTGGCAAAGAAAGGGGATTTCTGATTGTATTATGGGGGAACTTTTTTCCCAGCAACCGGCCTACAGTAGTATTTTTTAGTTTTTGAACTGTAAATTTGCTACATAACAAGCTCCCAGTCTGACATTAATGTAGTAGCGCTTTTGTGAGGCAACTAGATGTTGTGCTCATGCATAAAGTCTTTTATCTATTTTCTTTGGTAGGAAAGACAACTTTGTCTGACCTATGAAGTTTACTCAACTATATCTGAACTTGGATTGAGTTTCGATTTTGAATCTACTTTGTTGTAGGGAACAAAGCCTCTGCCACTGTTCAACCATTTTTTGTGCTCCATCTTGATATTTCACACGAAGCTGTTCATACCATTCAAGATGCGCTCCGGCTATTTTCTGCCCCTGAGACACTCGAGGGATATAGAACAACAGTAGGAAAGGTAAATTATTCTGTCACCTTTTGGATATTATGGTTTAATACTGCTGCGGTTAGGGAATGGTCCCGTACCTATGTCAAGTATTGAATATGTCAACCTACTGCATAAAACTGTATCGAATCTTAGACTAGTGACAATTCAGAAGCCTCTAGTGTACAAGTTCCCTAAGAACCTTTTGTTGTTATTAAGGACGTTGTTTGTGCCACCATCCTTTTTGTTGTTACCATTGATGAAATGTTATTCACAAATATAGAAATAAGGAAATGCTATGAGTTACGGGGTGTGTTTGGTATGAAGGAAAATGATTTCCAGGGAAAATGTTTTCTTGTGAAATAAGTGGTTTCTTACTTATTTTCTAGTGTTCGGTAAGCAAGCAATGAACTTGGAATGTCCTTTATGGAACTTGTTTTCCCACTTCCATTATGGAAGTCATTTTCCTCATTCTTAAGGAATTTGTTTTCCAAAACTTTTTTTTATTTGATAACCGTGGTATACGGGCCAGCTTGCGCACACTCGACTAATTCCTGCCACCTCCAACCAACAATAGGTACAAGATAACTCTGTCCACCAAGAGAAATCACCTAGTGTTTCGTCTATGTTGGGAATTGAACCTGAGACCTCATGGTGCTCAGCCCATTTCATTGACCACTAGGCCACACCCTTGAGTGCTCCAAAACATTTTGAAAAACCAAACATGAGAAAATTGAAAAACAGTTTCTGATTTTCCTCCATACCAAACACACCCATAGAAAAGAGTAAAGCTGTCTCTATTAGAACTGTTGGGAGCCTTTCAAATTCCAATAATTCATGTGATCTACAAGAAATTACTCTAAACGGACGTGGTTGGACAAAAGAAGACTTCAATTCGTCAAGGTGATTAAATTTTCGTTCAAATTATCTGGGGTTCCTTTCCTTCTAGAGAGGTCCTTAATGAATACTGGGATTGTGAGCCATGTATTATGCAGTTGTTTTGACTTTTTCCATACCAGCTCCAAGAAGCTAACTCCTAAAGTTCTTTGCATTGCCATCTGAAACCCAGACTTCCATTTACTAGGTCATCAGGGAAATGGCAACAGCAACCCATTCTTTTCTGCCAATGTGGAGCATGGATAAAACAATAACATGGGGATCTAAAATTGGGTAAACCAAGAATTGGAATGAGTCGGTCTTTGGTATCATGTAAATGGCTCATGAGGTGAGAATTGCAAACAATCCATATCCGGAGAAAATATCCTATTCCCGCAACAAATGTGGACCCTTGACAACCAATTTTTCATCCGATTAGGATGAATTAAGAAGTCAAGTTACAATTAAAGTGCAGTAAAATGATTTTCACATGATTAAATGACCTGTCATCAGAATTAGCTTTGTGTTCCCCTGGTTGATTATTGACAAGTTATTGCTGTTTTAGTGTTTTCGCTGATCAAGTCAGGAAACCGGTTTGTGACCTGTAACATTTTTTATTTCCTCACAGGTTGGAGCCAGAAAATCCATCAGCATATTGACACTTCCTAAGATGATGATTTTACACCTGAAGCGGTTTGGTTATGGAAGCTATGGAAGTACCAAATTGCATAAACCGGTGCAATTCCCTCTGGAACTAGTGATAAGCCGTGATTTGCTTGCTTCTTCGACTACTGAGGTAATCTTCGAATTTAGTGGAGTTCTTTGTTAACCTCTATCACAAATCATGGGAAATAATTTGATTTTTTGAAAGTCAAACTTCTTAACTCTACAATTTTATAGTGTTAAAAAGGAATACTTTGAAGGTCATTTTGAAATCTTTTCAATTGTCATCTACTCTAAAGTGAGGAAATGCATCACAAGTCAAAAGTCATTTTCTTCAGAAACCCTGTCAACAGTGCATATCAACTTCATGTTTAGGGCCCAAGAATGAAAAATCACCTTTTTGCACACACATTATCAATGAAGTAGCAAATTCTTCTACTATTGCGTGATATATATGTGACAGATATGAGGCGAAACTTTTATCTTGTTCTTGTCGTTTAACATACAGGGTCGACGATATCAACTTGTTTCCACAATCAGCCACCACGGGAGGGAAGCATCTAAGGGGCATTACACTGCCGATTGTCGTTACCAGAGTGGGAAATGGTTGCGGTTTGATGATGCCTCTGTTACTGCTGTCACCACTAACAAAGTGTTGCATGATCAAGCTTACGTTCTATTTTATAAACAAGTATAGACAACCTGCTTTCTTAATCTAATCAGGTAACGGAGCTGGGATAAAAGAAGCCATTCTGAAGCCATTGGACATTGCTACACCTCAGGCTTCTGCAGTGCTGTGCGCTCTAGAGTTGACTCAGATATAGCCCACTGTTTCCATTTACAAGGTCATTGGGGAATGAAGGATCCATTGTCATCCAGGGAATGTGGTAAATGTATGAAATTTTTGTTACCAGTTGTTTATTGGAGTTGTTTCCTTTTCTCTTCCTTTTCCCCCTCTCTCATCATTGTATTAGGAAAATTTGACTATTCTGAAATGAGAATCGAGGTCGAGATGTTTCTTGATATTTGATGATCGATATATGAGTTTGTCTCCTTACTTTAGTTAAAATGATATTAGAAGCGTTGCTTATTTTTATAGTATGGTGTCCTTGAAGTAGTTTATTTGGCTTTTCTTGTTTGATTAATGATGAAATGAAATAGCCAAGCAAGCAGCAGAAATATGCATCATCTTGTAGCATGAATTAACAGTGAAGTCCCATATTTGCTTCAAATTCACTGTGTTGAATCATTCGAACTATCCTCTAATATTGTTTGCTTCCACTTTCTGCAGTTAAAGTTTACAATGTCTAGTTCAATGTTATTAATGAAAAACTGCATATGCCATCTTTTTCAATTACAAAGCTCTATAAATTCGGAAGGATCTGTTTAGACTTTAGACACATGTTTGCATTGGCTGAATTTTAGTAGCTTTTAAGTATCAAGTGCTGAAAATCACTTTTTAAGTGCTATAGAAGTGATAGAAACTGAAAATAAGTAGTAAATATGTTTTGGTATAAAGGTGTTGTTAAGCACTTTTTTGTTTGTTAAAAGGACTGAATATTCTAAACTAGTTAAGCAACTAAAAGTAAGAGTTTGATGTCTCAATTCACTAAATGAAATTGTTTCACATATTTGTGTCGGGTTTAGTTATTAAGTGTAGTATTAAATGTCCTTTCTTTTCCTTCCTCTTTTGGGTCAATGTGTTTTCTGGTAGGGAAAGGGAAAGAAGTAAGAGCCGGAAGTATAGTTGACAAACACAATCAATTTCCTGTACCAGGCTAAAATAATTCTTCTAGTTAGGTTTAAACTAGCTAAGTTTTGACAATCCCCAGACCCTACGTTGTAGAATTTCACTGGATATGTTGTTAATAGGATTAGTTAGTTTCTTCATGATAATTTACTGGGTTGGAATTTCCAATAATATGAGGGTAGTTGGCTGGTGATGCGTTCACCGATTTGCACACTTCCTTCAAGCACGAAATTCTTAGTTCAGCTGCTACCACATGAGCCAACGTACTCTTATCTCTAATCCCGAGGGTGACTATCCTCTAAGAGCCAACCGACTTGTTATTCCTGGGCGTAGGGACTAAGAAACATGTCAGGAGCTGAGCATACAGGAACAAGAAATGAAGCTATTAAGTTTAAGCTTGTTACTTCTGTCTACTTCGCAAGCCTTCACTGTCCTGTTATGTAAATTTCCTTCTTTCATCGGTCCATGAGACTGTAAAAAGAGAGAAAGGGGTTATTAATTTTCGTAAATTGCACTTTTTCAATGGTCCCTCAAATATTTTTGATATTAAATTAAATTAAAATAGTGCTGGTTGGGAGCATCCCTTTAAATTATATCAACTTTTTTGGGGAATAAAAAACTAATCATATGAACTTTTCTTGGTTATTTTTAATTTTTTTCCTCCAGAAAAATGGGGTCAATTTTCAAACCCTGCCGGCAAAATAATTACTTAAAAATTCTGGGAGATAGAGTCTTACAATAGAATAAATCTAACTTTAGTAGGGTAGTAAGATATCTTTTTATTCAAGTATAGGGATCAAAGAGAAAACGTAGGAATTTGTAGTTTGGTCCCCTTTTTTGGATAGTTACGTTACGTACTCCTTTGTTTCAAAAAAGATTATTATACTCTCCTTATTAGTTTGTCCCAAAAAGATTAACATATTTATATATTTAAAAATAATTTAACTTTATGAAAATATTTACAATCACACAAATATCTAAGATTTATTTTGGATCACATATTTCAAAAGTATTCATTTATTTCTTTTACGATTAAGAAAATTTTAGGATTGTGTTTGGATACTTTCCTTTGGGTTCAACTAAAGAACTGTTACTTTACTCTTTTAGGTTTTCGTGGTCCAGTCCACAGACGTATACTATAAACCAAAAATAAAATCATTTTTTGGCGCGGATTTAACCTCAAACGCACCGTTTTTTTTTTTGTTGTTGTTGTGAAGGCGAATCGCTATGTTCTTCTCTTTCGAGTCAGCATAATAAACCCGCTAACGCATAACCGCAAACCACGTCGTAGATTAATCCACTTCGGCAGCCACGTGTGTGATAAACAACCAAGAAGGTTTATGCAGGGGATCGAACTCGTGACCTTGCGGTCCCGCACTCTACTGCTACACCAACTTGGTTACCCTTGCGGGTTTGGTCTTTAATTTTTGTCCTTTATATCAGCGGTCTTAATTTTTTATCTCTGCTAGTTATTTAATGAAAATATTTAGGTATACTTCCCAAGGAATAGTCTCTATAATATTTTTTTCTTCGAAAACTGAAATTT
This sequence comes from Przewalskia tangutica, assembly GCA_029844215.1. NCBI lineage: Eukaryota > Viridiplantae > Streptophyta > Magnoliopsida > Solanales > Solanaceae > Przewalskia > Przewalskia tangutica. The sequence continues at coordinate 35,255,212 of CM056731.1, read as the reverse complement.
TGCTTCACGTGACATAAGTTATGTGGCATAATTTTATAGTAATTTTTAAAATTATGTTGAGTGTTGAAAATTATATCTTATCCGGCATAGTTTATGCGGATGTTATGATACATATGTTGAAACTAAACGCTAACTATGCTTGACGAAGTCTGAAATTATATCTTTTTTCATATTACGTTGAGTGTTGACGATTATGCCTTATCCGACATAATATGTGAGTTGTGTATGATTCATATGCCGAAGATATAACACTAATTATGCCGTGTCAAAAACAACAAAAGGTAAAAATGAAAAAACTCAAATTTAAAGGGAAAAAATTAAAGACCATCCCAAAATAGGAGCCATTTTTTTAAAGAATACATTTTTAGTAAAATTTTAATATTGAAGATTCCTTTATCTTTTTGCTCGACAGAGGCGAATGCAGCCATATTCACACACACACACAGAGAGAATAAATAAGATTACTTAATTTGCAACAACTACTCCATTATGAATTCCTAATTTTAAAAATATAATGTGTTTCGTATTAAATTTTTTAATGATTGATCCAATTAATTAATTCATATTCGTGTCGAGTAATATTTTAAAAGAGGAAAAAGTTCCTATCAAGGGCTTTTGCATTTTCAAGGCTCTAAAATAAAACTTTTAATTAAAACAGAAAGGATTCATCTATTCCGTCATACCCTTTAATGAGATTGACTTAATTTGTGGTGTTTAAACATCCTCTCCAACAAATTTTTATAATCATTTTGAGCTCAAAAGGAAAGGAAACAGAAGGAAAAAACAAAAATAGATCATTACCATGCATGGCTATATTAGGGAATACGTTTGTATTAAAACTAGGTACTGCAAATGTGTATATTAGCTGTATATATGTGTTTATTAGCACAATGCAGTTAGTTAGTTAAAAACACTGTTAAGAGTTAGTTAGAATAGTAGGTGGTCCCCACACTGACTAGCGAGATTCAGTTAGAATAAATATCTACTAGTACTACACTGTAATCATAAACACAATTTTTTATTCTCAATAGTGTTCATCTATTCTCTTCTTCTCCAAACTATTCCGCAACTGTCATGTATGTTTCTCAAGCTACATCCATGATTAATTGTCAATAAATTCACATGGTATCAGAGTAGCGATCCAATGATTCAAACCTGCTAAAAGAAACTCCATTGGAGGAGAAACTCGAGTGTACAATTCGAAGAGAAAATGACAGAAGGTACGCAAGTTACAATTGATCACCATCATTTATTGTATCTATATGCTTCCGATATTCCAAGACTTGTGTTGATCTCAGTCAAGCTCACTGGACCAGAAAACTACAATTTATGGAGTAGAGCGATGCGATTGACCATAAGAGGTAAAGAAAATTAGGTTTTGTTGATGGAACATGCGTAAAAACTAGCTGGCAATGTAAAAGAACTATATATGGTAGAATTGTGATGCAATTGTTTTATCATGGATAGGTAGTACAACATCTAGTGAACTAATACCTAGTATTATTTATGCTTTGAGTGCTAAGTACATTTGGGGTGAATTCAAGGAGATATTTGATAGATCGAATTTAACTAGGATATATCATTTGTGGGTCTAAGATTTCAACCTTGAAACAAGGAAGTGACTCAATAACTACTTACTATTCTAAGATGAAAGTATTTTGAGATGAATTAGATATCAGGTTGCAAGTGTCTAGAGTCAAAGCTTTATGTGGATCACCTCAAATCTAAGAGGTTATTATAGTTTCTCATGGGATTACATGAAAGTTATAGCAACACAAGGAGCAATTTACTAGCAAAAGGTTCAGATGTGACTATCAAACATATGTTGTTATTACTCAATAGGAAAGCCAAAAAATAATAAGGGTGTTGATGTCAATAAAGAGATTCTTATTATGATGGTAGGAAGAAATCAAGGTTACAAACTTACAAGTATGACAAAGGAACATGCCAAGGTCAAGGTGGAGGCTAGCTTTGTGGATGATGTGGATATAAGGGACATATAACTAAGGAGTGTTACAGGATTGTGGGGTATCACCCTGACTTTAAGAGTAAAAAAAAAGGAGGGAAGAATGATGCTAAATTCAAGCCATATGCTAACTCAACTACAATATGTGCGGGAGGAGAAAATAGTGAATCACAACAAAGGAATGGATGACTATTTACTCCACAACAGTATGGTGAGCTAGTCAACAAGTTGAATGATGAGACTTCAACTTCAAAGTATGTATCTAACATGACAGGAATAGGTATCACTTCTTTATTGTAAAAAATCACCAATATATATGAATAGATTATAGACTCTGGCGCATCACATCACATTACACCCTGCAAGGATCTTGTAACTGCAATTAGAAGTTTAGAATATAAACAAGATAGTAAAGTTCAAATACCAACATGAGATGAATCACAAATAGCAAATGCTAGAAATGCAATGATCTTAGATGGTCACAAAATTCAAAATGTGTTACATGCCTCAGATTTCAAGTTCAACTTGTTATCGGTCTCAAAAATCACAAAGGAATTATGACATGCAACTATTTTTTTGCCTGGTTTTTATGTGTTTCAGGGTCTCTTCAATGGCAAGTTGATGGAGATTGGTAGAGAGAATAATGTATTATATATTTTGAAAAAATCTGGACAGGGTACAACACCAATAGTAAACAACAGTAATACACTTAACACAAATAATGAAAGTCAGCTTTGACATCAAAGGTTAGGTCATTCTTCAATTGGTGCAACGAGGCATATATCTTCACTCAATCTCAAGATAAATGATAGTGTTCAAGAATTCTGAGAAGTTTGTCCCCTGGCCAAACATCATAGATTGACATTTTCTATTAGCAAGAATAAGACTACAATTGTATTTCAACTTGTACACTTTAGATATATGGGGTCCTTACAAGAACTAGGTCCAACAGGCCCACTGCCTCGATCCAATCCCTCAGCCAGTAGGCCCACTACTTGCTGGCTCAACCCGTGAGCTCTCTCTCGGTCCAGTCCATCAGCCAGTAGGCCCTCTACATGCTGGCTCAATCCGTGACCTCTCTCTTGGTCCAGTTAGTTTCGACGTCACTACACCGACCCATGTCTGACCCATTTCTATTTTGAGTCAAGGGCCCATTTCTCATAGTCAACGAGGTATATTTAAATCAAAATGACATTTTAATCTCAACTCTAACTCTAATTCTAATGTCACTAAATCACCCCTATCACGTAACCCCGTGTCTGTCATTCGTGACCTAAATTGGAAAATGACCATAGATGATGAATATAATGCTCTTATTGAAAATAAGACATGAGAGTTGGTGCCCTGTTCTCCTGGTGTCAATGTGATTCATTCTATGTGGATTTTTACTCATGTTTTGAGAGGCATAAAGTCCGTCTTGTAGGTGATGGCAAAATTCAACAGGTTGGCATGGATTGTGGAGAGATATTTAATCCGGTCGTCAAACTGGTAACTATTCACAACGTTCTCAGTCTGGCTCTCTCAAAAGTATGGCCCATTCATCAGCTGGACGTGAAAAATACGTTCTTACATGACGAACTCAAGGAAACTGTATACATGCACCAACCCTTGGGTTTCAGGAACCCGATCATCCAAACCACGTGTGCTTGCTTAGAAAGTTCTTATATGGGCTCAAACAGGCTCCTCAGGCCTGGTATAAAAAGTTTGCATATTATGTGTCTACTCTTAGGTTTACTCATAACATGTCTGATCATTCTATGTTCATCTACCATCGCAGTTCTTCTCTAGCATACATCCTGTTATACGTGGATGATATTATATTGACTGCTTCTTTTAATAAACTACGCAAGTCTATCATATTTCTTCTCAGCTCCGAATTTGTTATGAAAGACTTAGGGCCTTTGGGTTATTTTTTAGGTATCGCTGTAACTCGTCATGAAGGTGGTCTATTTTTGTCCCAGAGGAAGTATGCATCAGAGATTATTGAACGGGTTGGCATGTCATCCTATAAGTCATCTTCTACTCCGGTTGACATTAAATCGAAGTTGAGTGCTATTTCTAGCCCACCTTACGAGGCCCGGTATTACTTATGCAATGCAGAAAGTGTGTATTTATGCATGATCCGGGGAAAGAACATATGCACGCTCTCAAACGCATTGTGCGTTACATTCAAGACACTCTTGATTATGATTTACACTTATATTCAGCATCAATATCTACTCTCATGTCTTATACATATACTGATTGGGGTGGATGTCCAAATACCAGACGCTCGATAACTGGTTATTGTATGTTTCTTGGTGATAACTTGGTCTCTTGGTCGGCTAAATTCCAGGCTACTTTATCGCGTTCCAGCGTGGAGGCCGAATATCAAGGGGTAGCCAATGTGGTGTCTGAGTCCTGTTGGTTGCGTAACCTCCTCTTAGAGCTTCAATTTCCTATTCAGAAAGATACCTTAGTCTACTGCAATAATGTTAGTGTGATATCTCTCTCTAGGAATCATGTCCAACATCAGTGTACTAAACATATCGAGATGAATATTCACTTTGTTAATGAAAATGTAGCTCGTGGACAAGTACGTGTCTTCATATCCCTTCACGACACCAGATTGGTGACATATTTACTAGGGCATTCCCTTAGTTTTGTTTGAAAATTTTAGAGACAGTCTCAGCGTACAATAACCGCCCACTATGACTACGGGAATGTGATAGAATATAATCAGTATATTCTTCTGATATTATTAGAGTTTTTGTACATGTGTAATTATGAGAGTAGTCTTATATTAGAAAAACATATATTTGATTTTCGTAATTATAGGCTAGATTTACTATTGTATATCATATATATATATATATATAAATCCTTTACATTAATAAAAATATGATGAGATTATTACCTTTCAATAAATACAACCAAGATAAGAGTAGTTGAAAAAAGTCAATATTGAATTCAATGGAGCAACAAGAAAATGTGAAGAATTCTAAAAGTGTTGGTCACTTATTAACAAACTCCTCAAGAAAATCTTCGATGTCAATAAAAGGTTTTGTACCTTGAATAAGAAAATGAAAAAAAAAGGGGGGGGGGGGGGGGGGGCCAACGTATGTCGAGTAATGTTTTCAACACAATTAGTTAAGCTAGGGACGTAAAAATTTATGATATTTATACTAAATTATGTAAATTTACTATAATTAATTGATTTAATAAGGTGAGAATATATGTTGATTAACATAGTTATACATACAAACACATGTCATACATCTATTGACTTGATAAAACACCGTAAAAGTGCAGGTTAATTTTACCATTAGTTAAGTTGCACAACTTCATGTTGGATATAAAAGAAGTATTAAAATCTTACATGAAATTGTTTTGATGAGTTTATATTTACTAGTAATACAGATTACGTTCCAAAAGGGGATTATACATTGTTGCTTTCCAGAAGGAACCTCAGTGAGGGGTTAAATTCTCAGTAATGATGTCGCAAATGCTACCAAAACATAATATGGTAGGTTAGTTGAACAATAATTTTGAAATTCTTAACAATAGACACTTAATTGTGTTTTTTTGTGTGACAGCTACATGATTATCCTATAATAAGCTTAATGGGGTTAAAAAGAAAGGACTTATAACAACATTTAGCAAATTGAAAATAGAATAGGTTAATGAAAGAAACAAAGAATAAAGAGCCCTATTATTGATTAAGCCTTTAGGTTCATTCCTAAAACAAAATTATAGGATGTCCCTTAAAGATTATCCTAAAAGTTCATTTGTCTAATTAAGGTGGGTTAGGTATTAATTCTCATGATTTGTAGCAGTTTCCCCATGTTTATGGAGCTGTGTGCTAGCGTTTATTTTATTTGTTTCACTCTCTATGACCGTATTTGATTAGCGAGTATTTAAGAAAAAGCAAAAAAAGATTTTTGGTATATATTAAAAATCTCCTGATATATCATTTTTACAAGTAAGAACATCTCATTAATGGTAAAAATGAGAAATCTAAATGAAAAAGTTACTAAGGATCTGTTTGGCCAACTTCAAGAAAAGTGTTTATGTTTCTTAGAAGTAGTTTTGCAGAAAATGTTTCTAGAAAATCTGTTTAGATGATATTTGAGTTTTAGAAGTAGTTTTGCAGAAAATGTTTTTAGAGAATCTGTTTTGATGATATTTGAGTTGAAGTTGGGAAAAAATGTATTTAAAGTTAAAGTTAAAAATATTTTGTGAAAGTTGATTTGTAAGTGAAAATCAGCACAGTATTTCACTTGAATTACACACTAAAACCACTATTTCAATGTTCTACAATTTGGATTCAAATATTAAAGTTCAGTATTTGTAAATACTCATGGCGAAAATGATATTTCTATATACTCAAATTCAATTATTGCAAATATTAGAAAAAGTATTTATGCACAAAAGGCAAATTTTCTTTGCTTGTTATGTTGTAGAAGAACATTGAATAGTAGTAATACATTCACTCCATTTATGTGAATTCACTCAATTCAGTGACAGAGCTGATTAAATGGAGCCAAACTTTTAAGCAGATAAAGAGCCAGTTTGGTTGAAAATAAAAAAAGTGCTTTTGACTTTTCAAAAGCACGCCTCTATTTTCAAAAGCTCAAATTTTTAGCTTTTGAAAGTAGAGGTTGTTTTTGCTTATTTTTAAGCTAATTTTTTTTTTATTGACAATCAAATACCTTTGATAAAAAACTCTATTCCAAAAACTCTGTTTTTAAAAGTTCTGAGCTTTTGAAAGTGGAGGTTGTTTTTGCCTATTTTTAAGTTAATTTTTTTTTATTGACAATCAAACACCTTTGATAAAAAACTCTATTCCAAAAACTCTGTTTCTAAAAGTTCTTTTTAATAAACAGTAACAAACGGGCCAAAAGATTGCACAGTCACTATTTAGCCCTTCGTCTACCTCACTCCCTTTTTCTTTGGTTTTATTTCCTTTTCATACTTTTATTTATTTATGAGTTTTAAGTTTTGTGCGTGATAGTTTATAAAAAATTTACACCATCGTTAAGTTATTTGCAACAACGAATAAATGAGTATATCTTATTAGTGCAAAATTATACCATCAGTTTATAAACTTTATCTATTATAGTATGTAACTTGTCTTTTTTAACATTACAAATCTCATATTTAAGTAGGTTGATATTTTTTGAATGACCTAATAGTGTAAAAACTTTATTTTCAAAAGCCCGTAATAATGGAAAGATAAATCCCGTTTTATTGCTTTGTCTCCACCAATAATGTCTACACCTTCAACTAGTTCTAGAAAAATAAGATACCGAGTAGTAAAAATTGAAGTCGTATATAACTTAAACTAAAATATGTTTATAGCTCGAAATATAAAGTAGATAACTTAATATAACATATTTAATTATATTGATAATACATAACTCAAATCTTTTTCCCAATGAACAGGGAGGGGAGTGGTTGTTGAACAAGTAGAAAATAAGATCCACAACTGACGAATTAAAATAGACAACAAATCTTCTCATCTTTCATTGATGTGTATTACACTCTGTTGACCTAATTACAATTCTCAAGAAATATTTGAAACATATGATTGTAAAAGAATCAAAATATGAAAAACTACACAAATTCTCTCAACTCATGTTCCTAATATTTCACATTTCACACAGAAACACTAAACTGTAAAAAAGTACAATTTAATCTTCACTAAAACTAACAAAAACAAAAATGAACCCTTTAAAATCCACATTATAAACTCATAAAAAGAACTATAAGCACCTATGTTGCTCGGACACTTCTACCATGTTATGGATGTATGTCGAATTCTTCAAAATCACACTGTCAAAAATACAAAGGGGCAACAGTGCTTCTTCACTGACAAAAACTTCAATAAAACATTAAAACTTGAGAAAATTTCCACTTTGTGATCTTATTTTTGTGTACCTTGAATCAAAGATCAATCCTTTTTTTCCTCATCATTATACTTAGGAATCCACCAAACTCTAAGGCTCTTATCAAGACTTCCACTATACAACATAAACCCACCTCCAACACTACCTGGTGAAGCTTGTAAACACTTAACAGGCCCTTCATGTCCTTTAATAACACCAAATTTAAACAACCCTCCATTAATTTCCCTTTTCCATATACAAATACTCTTATCAGCTGATCCACTACACAAAAATTCACCCATCATTAAACACATACACAAAACAGCCACTCCATGTGCTTTCACTTCACAAACCAATTTCCATCCATCAAGATTCTTGTTACCTACCCACCCCATCACATACCCATCTGACCCCCCACCATATACAAAATTCCCATCTTCAGATACCACCACAGAGTTTAAAGAAACATCTTTATGACCCTCTAAAATCCCTTTAAGTACATGTGTAGTCCCACTACTTTTACCCCAAGCTTTAATCTTTCCATCAGCAGAAGCTGAATAAACAACCCCATTATTCCCAACAACCAATGCATTAATAGCATCATCATGTGCCTTAATTGACTCCAAACACTTCAAATCACTAACTCTCCAAACCTTTAAACTCTTATCCCAAGAACCTGAATAAATGTACCCATTACAAACAGCCAAACAAGAAATACTGTCAGCATGTTCAATCCATAACTTTTTATGATGCCTTCTAGTTTGAACATAATTACTTTGTTTCATAAACTTTCCAAGATAATCTTTTGTAGTAGGCAATGTATCAACAAGCCTAAAAACATTCTCAGATCTTCTTGAAACTTTCCACACACGTATCCTAGAATCTTGATGTGCTGTAAAAACTTTATTACCAACAGTAACTAACGCTTTAACTGATCCATCACCCAACCCAAACTTAGTAAATTGTCTTAAATCAGGTTGTTGCCAAACAATTATGTCCTTACCTTGAGAAGCACTAAGGATGAATTCTCCACATAGGGCTAAGCAAGAAACTGTGCCAACATGGCCTGAAAGTACAGCTAAGGACTTGTAGGAATGGAAAGTACAAGAAATAGGTATTCTTGAAATATTCTTGAATTGAAGGTCTAATTGGAAATCTTGAAATCTTTTTGAAGTTGCTGGGCTTTCTTCAGATTCACTGGTGCTTGTGCTTATTATGCTGCTTGATTCAGATAACAATGGGGTTCTGTATGATGCCATTGAAAGTTGAAGGCTTTGCTTTGATGGAAGCATAAGCTTTTTTTTTTTGTGTATGAAAAATAAGAGAGAGAAGAAGAAGGCAGTGATAGAAGAATAGTGTAAAGATGGAGCGTAATAAAATGCAGAAATGGAGATTTTATAGAGAGACGTTATAGTTATAGTCTTATAGATGGTGGGGCAGTAAAAAAGTATGGAAATATTGGACTTTGTATAGAAGCAAAATGTATATTTTATTCTATCAGAGAGACGTTATGGAATATGGATCTTATGGGAAGAAAAAGAAAATCATCGATTTTAAAATGTTTGTCTTAATTTCTTTTTAATTCATTTAAAAAAAAACTTTTATAGCAATTCATTTATTTTAACTTTTCACGTAACATAACATGTTTAAGATTACAATATTAAATGACATTTTAATATATTATATTATTCTACGTATCTTTATTTAACCACAACAAAATTTAAATTTTTTCTTTACTTTGTGTAAAATTCAAAATAAGAAAAACATTTCGGTACGGAGTGAGTATTGAATTATTAAGACAAGACATTCATATTTCTATAATGATGATTTGGCACGCTGGTTGTTTCGTAATTCTCAAACAAGGAGTTATTCATATACTAATTAGATTTGATAATTGATAATACCTCATTAAACTTCTCATTTTAAATTGTATGACATATTCTCATAATCATAAAAATGTCTGTATTTTTAAGACTATTATATATTTTAAGAGTACTTTTATGTGCAAAATGTTAGAATTCATATAATTTATGAATTCTTATAAGACAATAACAAGAGTAAAGAAAAGAGAATAACAATATTATTGATAGTGAATTGGTAAGTAAAAAAAAAGCAATAACATCATTTTATATAGAGTTTAATAAGAAAATGAAATCTTCTTTTGTCCGATGTGGGACATCTACATATGTTAACATCCCCTCTCAAGCTCGCGATGGTGTAGAGAGAAACATCGAGGGTTTGCCAAGAAAGAACTGGTGACGCTGTTAGGTATGTGTTTTTGTGAAGAAATCATACAATCTCACACGTAGTGGAAGCCATAGCACGATATTCTGCCTCGGTTGAAGAGCGAGAAACAACATCTTGTTTCTTACTTTTCCATGAAATGCGTGAATCTCCTAAAAATACACAATAACCAGTAGTGAATTTCCGATCAGTCGGGTTACTAGCTCAATCTGCATCAGAAAATGCACGAAGCTCTAATGATGAGGTTGATGGAAACAAGAGACTTGATAAATCGTTCCTCGGAGATAGCGAAGAATACGCATAACAGCAGCCCAATGTACAGATGTAGGAGAACAAACAAACTGACTGACAATGTGAACAACATATGCAATTTCAGGGCGAGTAATGGTACGGTACACCAGGCTACCCACAACAGAACGATATAAAGTGGGATCAGGAAGAGGATTCCCGTCAGTAGGGGTATAATGAACATTGACCTCAAGAGGAGAGTCAACAATACGAGTATCTATGAGACGAGCCCGCTCAAGAATATCTGCAGCGTACTTAGACTGAGAGAGAAGATACCCCTTCTCAGAATAAGCTACCTCAATGCCTAAAAAGTAACGTAGATTACCTAAATATTTCATCTCAAAGCGACGAGACAAAGTGAATTTTAGGTTTGTGATAACATCAATATCATCACCTGTAATGATCATATCATCAACATACAACAAAAGTAAAATATGGCATGCCGGGGATGATCTAACAAATAAAGCCGAATCATGAAAGCTGGAAATAAACCCAATAGAAGATACTACAGTGGAAAACTTATCGAACCAAGCTCTTGGGACTTGTTTGAGACCATACAAAGCCTTCTTAAGCATGCATACCTGTCCTGGATTATGTGACACACCAGGTGGAGGGACCACGTAAATTTCCTCTTGAAGATCTTCATTCAAAAAGATATTTTTAATATCCATTTGTGAAATATGCCAATGATGAACAAAGGCTACTGCAATAACAACTCGGACAGATGTCATCTTTGAAACAGGTGCAAAAGTCTCCTCATAATCCATACCATACTCTTGAGCAAAGCACTTTGCAACCAAACGAGCTTTATATCGTTCAATAGAACCATCATACTTGGTTTTAATCTTGTACACCCATCGAGAACCAATAGTTTTCTTACTAGATGATAGAGAAACCAAATCTCAAGTACTTGTTCTATCCAAAGCAGACAATTCCTCACTCATAGCCTTTTGCCAAAGAGGATCACGAGCTGCCTCAAAGTAAGAGGTAGGCTCACAAAGAAAATTAATAAAAACTAAAAAAGAGGCAAATGATGGAGAATAACAAGAATAATCATAATAAGATACCTGGGTAGATTGAGTAGTGCGTTTAGGATAGCGAGGTGGATCTGGATATGCAATCACAAGAAGTTCTGGAACAGTCGTAAGAGGGGGGTGAGTATCAATATCATGAGACCTGCCAGAAGACTGAGAAGGAATAGACGACATAGATGTAGAATCAGATGGACAATCAGTAGTAAAATGATCAATATCAACAAGGTCAGATTTTTCATCGAGGTAGTAGCACTGCTTACTTATTACTTTACGTGGATGATATTGTTCTTACTGCCTCCTCCGACGGATTGAAAAATGAGATTATTGTCTTGCTTAAGTCCGAATTTGTAATGACTGATTTGGGGAAGCTCAGTTACTTTTTGGGGATATCAGTGACCAGATCTTTCAATCATATGTTCTTGTGTTAGCGTAAGTATGCAGATGAGATTGCGTACAGGGCTAAGATGACGAACTGCAAAGAGGTGCCTACTCCAGTTGATTCTAAGTCTAAGCTCAGTGCCATGGATGGTGCTCCAGTCTCTGATCCTACTCTATATAGGAGCCTTGCAGGTGCACTTCAGTATCTCACATTCACTAGGCCATACATAACTTATGTTGTTCAGCATGTGTGCTTATTCATGAATGGCCCAGAGAGTCTCATTTCACTGCTCTTAAGCGTATCATTCGATACATTAAGGGCACTCTTGATTATGGTTTGCACATATACCCCTCTGCACCAAACAAGTTGCTTTCATATACGGATGCAGATTGGGCAGGGTGTCCGGACACGCGACACTCCACCTCCGACTTTTGTGTTTTTGTAGGGGATAATCTGATTTCTTGGTCAGCCAAGCGACAAACTACCCTATCTCGCTCCAGTGCCGAGGCTGAGTGCTGAGGCGTTGCAAATGTAGTACCTGAGATTTGTTGGCTCCGAAATTTACTGTTAGAACTTCAGTGTCTTTTGCGTCAGACATCTATTGTGTACTGTGATAACATCTCTGTCATCTATCTGTCTCATAATCCGGTTCAACATCAGCGAACCAAACACATTGAGATAGACCTACACTTTGTTCGTGAGAAAATTGCACTAGGCCATGTCAGAGTGTTACATGTTTCATCATCCTATCGGTATGCAGATATATTTACCAAAGGACTTTCCAGACATTTATTTCTTGACTTCAGATCTAGTCTCAGCGTCCGGCCTCCTCCCGCTCCGACTGAGGGGGTGTGTAAACGTGTATATTAGATACAATTCCATCCCTATCCCATAATTAGAATATTTCCATATATTGTGTAAATATAATTATGATAAGACTAAGATTCCTCTTTTGTATAAGCTTAGAATTCCTATTATATAAAAGATGAATATTGTACTCTATATATACTTTGATATTAATGAGAAGACTCCCCAAGGAAAATTAATATCATCTTACAAACACAAAAAAAACTTTTTATCTTCTATTAATAATAGTTGACAATCAAATACCGTAACATAAAATAAGCTTAAATGTAGTTCACCCTCGAATTCATAGTCAATTCTCTTTGACATAAACCCAGTATGGAGAATCTTTTATACACCAAATGTTTCTCGAATATGTCTAACACACACCTCTTTATCTATGTAGTTAATATGTGTTTTACCCAAGAAAATGAGGCGTGTTTAGCTGGTACGTGTGATTCAATTTTCAAAAAGAAGTGATTAAGCTTATGTATTAGCCACAGTTAAGAAAAAAGTTTAATGTGTAACTAAAAAATTGTCCCGTGAAGGAATTGAGTTGTACAAATTCAGGGGCAAACTATGTATTAATCTCATAAAATAAAACGGGCGTATGTATATGTCATATGTGTTATGTACAAATTGGGATTGGAGGGAGGTGGGGTAGGGGGAGGAGCGTTGAGGGGAAAAAGGAACACGGATTTCTTGCAAGAAAGACTATTACATAAATATAAATATAATCAATGAACAGGTGTATAGTATCTACATGGTCTATACAATATTGTATATGTATTACTCATTCAGTTCTAATTTATATGACACATTTTTTTAGTTATTTTAAAAAAGAATGACACGATTTTCTATTTGATAACGATTTAATATTAAATTTATCTTTTATGCTTAACGAGATGATTTATAATCACACAAATATCTTTGACTTATTTTAAATTACACGAATGCAGACGAAGTTAATAGTATATACTATACAGTAAAGTAGTTAAGAAGGCTAGGGTGGTGCAACGGCTTCTTGGACTAAAACAAAACTAGAAGTTGCTGAAAACAGGTTCGTATAAATGGACGGACCCACGATTGGGCCCCCTCCGTTTTAATAGACAAACAGGCTGTTTTGAACTTTTTGGACCAAACATTTTTGGTTTTCCTTGGTTTATAATTTATATGTCATGTGTTGACCAATGATTACAAGCCAGCTCAAATGTTTGGTGGTATTCCAACAAGGATGGAATAGTCCAATTTTGGTAACCCTTTTGCCCCAGAGATTAGGCTAAAGAAGTCTTAACGGCTTGATTTAGGATGGTCACCAATAGCGCCGCACAAAATCCTCGGACCGGATCGGATCGAGGACCGAAATTTTAAAAAGGTCGAACCGAAGATTGGATCGAAAAATTTGATCCGATCCGGTCCAATATACATTAAAAACCGAAAAAAACCTCGGACCGGACCGAAGATCGGACCGAAAAATTCGGTTCGGTCCGGTTCAGTCCAGGTTTTTTTCCGATCCGGTCCATTTTTTGTGCAGCCCTAGTCACGAAGTCACACTTTCAGTAAAAACTTATACTATGTATAATTGTTTACGTCAAATCATTAATTTATTATGGTATGTTGGAGATAACAGGGCAGTCGTTACCCCATTCGTGCAAGTCACTACTTATGCAACAAGAAATTTCGTTATCTTAGCATAGTTAGAGTTACTGTCATCGTTTACCGGAGCTTCCATTCAAAGCTTATAACACTTCTCCTTCTGACCTAGTCAGACTCTATACATTGTGTTACCACTTAGTAAAGTCTCATATTTTTAATAAACAATCGCTACCCGTGGTATGTGTTGCTTTCCTAATCAACGTGAAAATTAACTATAATTTAATAATAAGAATGTATGCGAAGACACGGTAATATAATTATTACAACAACAACCTACCCACACAAGTGGGGTCTGGGAGGGTAGAGTGTACGCAGACCTTACCTCTATCTTGGGGTAGAGAAGTTGTTTTCGATAGACCTATTGGAACTTGTACAAGGAAGAAGAATAAATAAGTGATCAAAAAATATTTTCAAAAATATTGGCCAAGCGCCGCGGCGCCTAGGGAGAGGGTCGCGGCGCCGTTTGTCCAGTGAACAAAGGAAATCACCGTGACGAGCGTCGCGGCGCTGGGAAGCAACGCCACAACGCCGAAAGTCCTGAGAGCTCTGCAGGATGATTAGCACCACATCGTTAAGAGCGGCGTGTGACGCCAGCGCGTCGCGTGGCCCGAGAAAGCTGCGCGGCTGTCAGCGGTAAAATTTCTGGAATGATTCAAAAGTTGTATCTATTCACAACAGTCACAACCTTTGGTATGAAAGATTGCATATGTTCGAATATACTGCTTATAAAGGTTGATGATCACTTGGTTGGAGAGACATATAAATAGATGAATCAACACAACAAATTAGTCTTATGAATTGATCTCATAACTTCTTCTCCTTTTTTCAAAAGATATTTCTGAAATTTAACATAAAGTAAAATCGCCAGGGTCAAGTTCTTGTGCAAGAACTTGCACCAGATAGTTGTATCCTCTAGATAGACGTTCAAGAACTACAACACAAGTGGGGACGAATTTCTGTCTTAGGACACTGCAACGCAGGCCGATTTCAATTTTAATTCAATAATTATTTTAGAATTGTTGTGTTTAATCGAAGATACTAGATTGTCACTAACAAGACCCTCGGCTCCGTAATATAATTATTGAATTGGTATAAATATTGGATGCATATACGTTTTTTAAAGTTAGTTATATAATTAGAATTTTTTATATTATCAGATTTGAATACTTAAATGTAATCTTTTTAAAATGTGAAATTGTAATTTTGAGTCAGTAAAGCAAATTGAATGCATTAAGTTTGGGTAGGGAGGACCACTACATGATACGCTCCAAATCTACCTTAGCTTAGTATTAACAAAAGGAAGGATTTGGAAAACTAGATGTGAACTACCCAATTACCTCCTTACTTCAAGACTCCTCATGAAAGCAAGCGTTACATACTTTATTTTACTTTTATTCTGCTTTGCATGGTCGGCTTTTGCAGTTGATCTATGGTAGAGGATTCGTCAAGATTCAGCATACTGTTCATTTCATCCATGCAACGACACTTGATTGCTTTGTTTGTAAACTTTACTAGGAGAGGTGACCAAAGAGTTCACAGTTCCTCTTGTTGTCTGGTTTGTATAATAAAAGTGTGAATGAAATCCGAAAGCGTTTTTACTTTTTCCCTCCACCGACCAAAGGAAAGTGCGTAATTCCTGTCCCGTTTTTATATAATCCTCTAATATGTATAAGTTACTGACTCAATTAATTCAAATTTGTTGGGCATATGACCTATTAAAGGAGTCGGAGAAGGCTTCTCTACCGTGATTTTTGTAATTCTCAGAGGCCAGAGCTCAAAATTAAAATCTCTAGTTAATAATATGAAGGGATCACGTCAATTCCCCCACATTTCTTTCATGCCTCCAGTTGCCTTGTTCTCATCACTACTATTCAAGCAAGGTGCACGTAGAAATTTTCTTGAAAGAGGGGACAATCGAAAAGAATACGGTATACATTTGTCTCTGAAGACAAAATCAGAAGCACCAACTTTTGGATTGAAGGCAGCGCTTACATACGCAGTTAATCAGCCATTTGGTTTGGTTAGCAAAACCAGTTTATAATATGATGAATGATAATTGTATCTGTTACTGCATGTATGATTCGTAAATATATCATCTGAAACAAAACATAATACCAGTATAATTCAAATAATACCCCTAACCAACAACCCCCTTAAGAGTAGCCAAGAATGGAACTCTATATGGATTATTATCAAGAAATCAAAGCCTAAAACCACTCACACCCTCGCAGATATTAACAAACTATTGAAGATGAAAAGAGCATTGCAAGCTTTATGGAGTCTGTATAACTTTGCTCTTCCTTTGAACAATATACAATCTTTGAGATACACATACCTTTGCTTGTTGGTTGTTTTTGTTTACAATGAGTACAAATAGACAACTATTTTAAAAAAGAAAAGTTCTAAACCATTACTTGGCCTAATTACATTTCCATGTTGCAGATTTTGTATACAAATACACTCACGTTAAAAAAGAAAACGTCTAGAAAAGAATGTTTTCACTTAATGAACTCGTGAAGCAGAATTCTAAGGCTGGGTATGTCAAGAGCCATCATGGTATGGCTAAGAGGAGATCTTTTTTTTCCCGCTTATGTGATTGAATCTTGGCTTAGAAAGGATTGGCTACCACTGCTTCGGATATGAGTCACTAGACACCTCTTTCTGAATTGGATTACATTGTACTTCTATGGCAAGCAGAGCTAAGAAACACCATCAACTAATAACCAAGATTTGAAAGTGACCTACCCTGCAAAAGACGCCGAAATCCCAGGTCAAGTCATGCTAGAACTCCTTGTTCGTACTCTATCGATAATCATTTGTCTTCCAGACAAATCTTATGCATATCCAACAACCTGCAATGAAGAATGCATAGCTACAATTGTGAAATGATTAAAATAATAATAGAAAGAACAAGATCAAACAATGCGTCAAACTCATAGGCAGATCTACAGCAGCCAATGTCTAAAAGAGTAAAATTTCAGTTGAGATGAGTTCAGATGAGAAGAGCATCTATAAGAGTTTGATATGAAAAAAATACTCGAACCTGAGAGTCTGTCTGTGTTTCACTAAAGTGATCATACACATTTGCAGTTGCATCTCCTGAATGACTGTGGGTCTCATCCTTTTTCTCAAACCTGAAGGGAAAAAGTAATAACACTGAGCTCTCAATGTAAAACGGATACATGACTACACACATGCAAGAAAGTCTACACCAAACCAGCACATTCAAAACCAAAGGCAGAGCATTAGAAAGGATCCGTCAGAAATCTATATTTATACTGTTGGATGACGGTGTTATGGAGGATATGGAGGCCGAGAGGTAGAAGTTTAGTAGGTAGTTGCCACGAGCGTGGTCTAGTTTCCCTTATCAGTATTATTATTAGTACTCTCTTACTATGTTATTTTTCGATTTTACTATTACCTATCGTTTTCTTTGCTTCGGTTATCGTACTATTTGTTGTTGCTACTGTTCCTTTCTCCATTAGTTCTATATGGTTTCTCCACTACCGAGGGTATTTCGAAAACAACCTTCCTACATTGGTAGGGGTAAGGTCTGCGTATACTCTACCTTCTCCAGACCCCCACGTTGTGGGATTTCACTAGGTATGTTGTTGTTGTATTTCCTTTTCTTACTGATTTTGATATGCTTTACTTGAGTCGCGGGTTTATTGAAAACAACCTCTCTACCTTCACAAGGTAGGGGTAAGGCCGCGTATACACCATCCTCCTCAAACCCCACTTGTGGATTACACTGGGTATGTTATTTGGATGACGATGTGTTATGTGTATGAAAAACAATCTAACTCTTTACCAACAGACGTCACTTCCTAGAATGATGGTTCTACTTCTTATTGCCTAGTGCCTAATTGTTGCTGCCTGCTGGTCAGGCTTTTTACTTCATTTTTTTTAAAGCAAAAAATATAATCTGTAACCCCCAACACCAGATTATTTGGGCTGGCTTTGTGTAGTGTTCCTGAAATAGGACTTAACGTTGTTTACAGTAGGCCAACATACACTTGACGGGGTTCTCAAATTGAACTTCTAATGTTTTGCAATGTAAACCAACGTATACAACCATGGTTTAGAAATCAATAGATGGGATGCTGTTATTGCTCACCGTAAATGTATTTGGAAGAGAAAATGACAAATATGGTCCCTTATGTTTGAGGGTAGGTCCAAGTTAATCCTTTAAGTAGCACTTAATAGTTTTGGTCCTATAGATTTGACGCGAATTATGGAGAAAAAAAAAAGAAATTGGCCCGAACTCAAATTTAGAGGTACAATTTTTGCAGTTTTTGCTATTTTAAATTTATTTCTAGAGTTTGGTGTAGCTTTTTGAGATGTAAGTTCTGCTATTTTTTATATCTTGTAGTGTCGAGTGTAGTGTTTAGTTTTGCGTATTTTAGGATTTGATGGGACTTTCTTGGTGGTTATAGTTAAATATTTTTTTACGTCAAATCTAACACCAAGATTTGCAGGATTTGCAGTGTAACTACTTCTAAACAGCCAACCATATCAAGAGAATTACAATGCATTAGTTAGTGGAGGTATTAGCTATCAACTTACCAAATACATTACACTAAGAATGTGGACATTTCTAATACAATTACACAACTATCCAAGTGAAACTTATTTCTAGCCTCCATAATTTGTCGAATTCTTAGGTGAAGAGCAAAAGGTAATGGGTGCCAAGTGCAGTAGCAGTAAGATGAGATAGTGAAGAGCAAAGATATGAGACACCAAACTTGACCAAAAGCATGGAACATTGGTCACCTGTTCGTCCAGTGGTTAGACAATCCAAGTGTAGCATGATGATCTCCATCACCTTGAGCAAGAGTGTTAGAACCAGATGCAAAAAGCTGTTTGAGAGTCAAAGGACTCAAAACTTTGCATATGTCAAGAGTAAAGTAGAAAGAAAGAAAAAAGAAAGCACTTGAAAAAAGGATACTTCTTCATCGCACTCGCTTCTCGATTGAGACTTTTGATCATGGATCTAATGTCATTGAAAAATTATTCACGAATCAAGAGCCCAGACTTCCTACACCCAAAATACTAAAGATACTTTGTTTCTCAAAAATTACCTTGCTTGTTTGCTCCAACAAATCCTCTATAGCAGCAGCTACATCAGGAACTGCGGAAGAACCTTCTTTAGTACTTCCTGTCAGGTTCTTTTCCGGGGGATTTTCCCCGCAGGATGCATTAATTTCATTTGATAAGCAGGACAATGAACAATTGGGTTATTCAACCACCAAGAGCCTTGCCTTCTTATTCAATCTACTTGAATACTTCATTTCTTCCTTCGCAATACTTCTACCAGCAAAACCTTCAGTTCTGACATTTATGAGTTGGGGCTGAGTTTGAGGCTGGGAAGCGATATCATCAGATGTCATCCTAACAGCTTGTGTGGTAAACTGGCTCGTTGTGCATACCCCAGCTTCTCGATCTTCAGAAGTGACTTCTTTAGGATAAAATGGATCTGCAGAAACAATTTTGCTCTGCTCCAGAACAACCATAACAAGAAGCAACATTGAAGCTATGAAGAATGGAAAAGAAGAAAGGAGTACAAAGAGCTAGAAGCCAAGGACTGCACTAACCTGCCTTATACACTCATAAATCCACTCACAAGTGACTGTTGTATTCCCCACTTACATGAAGCCTCATATTTTGGGCCGCTGGAAAATTTACACAACAAATGTGCGACCCTTTTAGTCAATTTTTCAACAAATTTGGCTCCAATTGTAAAACACAAATTTCTCAGCAACTGTCTCTCTTTCTCATCATACTGTGAAACACATAAGTGAAAACTCTGAAATGCAGGGAAAGGAACTCGGCATGGAAGTGGAGAATAGAGGATGGGAATACCAACATCCAGCAAGCATCCATCCTTCATAGAAACAATATTCCGTTTTCATTAGCCTCAATTTGTATAATGCAAGAATTCAGTGAGTAGAAAAGAAAGAGGAGAAACTGCAGAGGTTATATTAATGACTCTGCACCTTTTAGTGAATTGAGAAGATACAACTTAGCATCTCAAGTTAACGGAAAATGAGTCTACAGAAAAGAACCAATCATCCTCTTCCACTCTCCACCCTCAGGTTCAAGGGAGTATCTAAAGGACATACAGATTTTGAAAAAGACAAAAAACAAGATCATCAAAAAGACGAAAAGAAATGAAAATGAAGTTAAACCACTGTACCAGTTTAAAAAAAATGAAGTTAAACCAAATCGACAATATATATCAGTTAAATCATCATTATTGCCTTAAAATACTTGAAAGGAAAACACACATATTTCGTGTGAATTCAAGAACATTATTCTCTATTAGCGACTTGAAATTATAGATAAGCATATCGACATATTCTCTAACGGAAGTCACTCATGACTTGATGAGTTCGATTTTATAAGTCCTAACTTAAATTTTGCTAGAAATTGAGCATTTTGAGTGTACCTCATGAAAATTGTCATGTTTGTGTAGGTGATGAAAGTGGGAAAGAATGGTCACTAATTGAGTGTGATAGCAGAGAAGCTTTTGAAGCCAACTGGCTAACGGGAACACAGACAAGACAACTTAGAAATTAGAGTGAAAGGCAACATACTCAATCAAGAGAATCATGATCAACCTCAGAGATGCACAACTCTCACTAGATGAAGAATTTGGACATGAAACCTGAAGGATTATTATTTTTTTGACAAGGAAACCTGAAGGAATATTATAAACCTAGAAGTTTAGTCTCTAGTGATTCAAACGACTGATCCTTTGGACTCTCCTACGCAAAGTTATGTCCAAATTAACTGAAATCGCCCAGAGAAAATCATTGATGTTGTCGCATCAAAAAGTTATTGTGATTCCAGTAAATGTGCAGCATCTAAAGTTTAGGATAACAAGCTTATTGCGACCACATAACTGAAAATGAGCGTGAATTATGTAATTTTGTCTTTTCTTCTAATTTAACCAGCGTTTATGGAAGAACAAAAGGAGGCCGAATTAAGAGATTGGAATGAAGTTTCCGGAGCCAAGAACACAAGGAGCAAGATGATTGATGATTTAAAGGATTCAACTCTAAGATCTTCCTTTTTATCTTCCAGTTTCTCTTACATTTGTAGTACATATGTATCATGTTGTTCTTGTGCTATTTTATGAGCTAAGTTGTGTAATAATAGGAATTTAATGAAAGCGAGCATGGATTAAAGATTTGACTGAATTCTCCTTGCTTTACATTTTATGGGTCTTGTATTATTTATTCAATCCTTGTGCTTATTTTGTGTAATTAAGTGGCCACTTATTGGAATTGATTGGGAATAATATAGTGAACTTGGAAAAAAGAGTATAGGATTGGACAAAGATTGAATACCGTAGGATAACTAGAACTTGGATTAATATATGAATTACTATAGGAATTTACCCTATGTAGCCACGAATTGGACTTGACACAGATGCATCCTAATAAGCTCCATCCCATAGGAATATAGAAAATAGGCTTGTATGCAATTCAGAAGATACATGCAAGTAAATTAGTTTCCAAGGTTAATAAGTAGTACATTTAAGTAGAGCATAGGAGGTTAAATAAGTAGAACAGAATGCTTGGGGAAAACCTAAATCCTGACCTTAAACCTGTCTGAATTCTAGCCCCATTTAAGCTTTCCTTAGATATTAGTTTGGTTTGCAGATTGTCATCATACTTTTTCTGGTCTTGAAAAAATACTAACTATGGAAGCTTATAAATACATGAGAAAATAAAAGAATGGAACAAGAAAGGAGCTTGAGGGGCACACATTCAAGTACCTCCAGACAAGACTTAATCCAGTGACTAGATACAACAGTAGCCGCAGCACCATCTTTCTCGGAGCACATAATACCATGACACTCGACAATGAAATACACATTTGTTTCATTCTGATCTTCCACCACCACTCCTCCCCCTTGATTAAGCCACTCAACAATATCAGCTCTCTGGACAGATTATGAAAACATTCATATCAAATTAGTACATAACTTATAACATAAAATGAAAGATTAAATGGAGCAGGAGAGATGATGAGAAGGTTAAAGGACATAAATCTCAGAATACATAACTAAACCCTCTCAGAAGAAACCTAGATGCTGAACTAGTTAAATGATGATCAATGTATACATTTCTAGAGAACGAACCATTCAACAATAATACAGAATAAGCACCGCTGGACAAAGTAGGAATTCAAGCCGAATTCTACTCCTTGTATGAGAACCAGAATAAACTAGTAGGCATTAAAATAGAGAGGTAAAAATTACAAATGCCACGAGGCCTGTTCATCATTTTATACAAGTTACAAGCTAAAACTCACTGTCAAATACATCCATAAGGTTATGTCTTTTACCATTAAAATATAAAGGGGCTCCAACAGTGTCAAGCTCCCTGACGACCTTTAGACTTTAATAGCCTGTATGGAATTGCAACTTCCGGTCCTATCGACTAACTAGCCTTCCCTTCAGATAATCTTTTGAATTTTGGATGAACGCAAGAATTCTTTTGTTCTCATTTTCTTCAAGGTCTTAACAAAATACCAAATAAAGTGAGTCACTTGTTTAGGGAATGAACTTCAAATGAGCTTGCAGTTTGTGCTCCTGCATAGTCAGATACACAAATCTAGCTAGTAATTTTGAGAATTCAGAAAAACAAGGGCAACTTGGGTGGATTCACAGATATGTATTCTATGTGAAACATGAAAAAAAACATATCATTGAGGACAGAAAACTCAGCTATATTATGAGAAAACCCACCCGATCAACAGGAAATGAAGCTGAAAAGCAAAATTGCCTTCCCTCGAACACACTAGATGGCATCCTACCATTAACAGCACAACTGGATTCATTCAGTATCTTGAACTCATCTTTGCTATTAGAAGCATAGGGCTGATGTTGAACCCCGTTCTCTCTCAAAGAAGTTCTAACATCTTTCATTTTTTCTAGTTCTTTGCTTTTCTCTGATGGCATTGCACATCCAGAATAGGTGCTTCTCCATGCATGTTCATCCGGAGACATAGTATGCACATAGGATTTTCCATGTCTTTTCATACTCGTGCTGATTGCAGCTCCTTTACTACAGTGAATAGGATCTAGAGTCCAAAATACAGAAAGAGGGAAATAAGCTTGTGAAAAAGGTACAGCATGTAACATTTGGATGAGCGTACGTCTTTTAAAAAAAAAAGGTATTAGATGAAAGTAGGCCATTACTACTGTACAAATAGCTTCATTGCAACTAGTACTATGTAAAATATCTGATTAACTGAAACGTCAAAATGGTTGATGGACCTTTCGGAAGAAGTAAATCATAAGTAATATGCTTCCTTAGAACAGGAACTTCTTTATTCTCACGATCACAATCCTCCAGCCATCCTGATTTTACCACATGAATGACACCCAAAGCCGCAAGGTTTCTTAATTCTTTGATTTCACTACAAGATAATAGTTTCTACTCAGTAAGTGAGATAAAGAGTTTAACTGTGCTACAGTTACAACAGAATATACTTGCAAGGAATTGCACACAGAGAGATAAATTTACGTGCTGATAGATAAAGATGCACATACAGATTATCTTAGCTGACAAGGACCTTATATCAAGACAAATAGAAGTATAGACCAACTGACAACAAGTCATCCGATGATTAACATTATTATACACACTAGACTTTACTTTTTCCTTTTCAGTCAACTCCTTAATGTTTGTGCTCTAATTTCTATAAGGTATAAAGTCAGGTAAACCTGTGTACTTGTCTAAGGATCTAAGCCGATGATCAGGAAGGTCCAAAGTCAGGAGTAGATCTGAATGGAAATTGGAACAAGAAATGTTTCTTCTATTTAATCGCATAGTCAAAAAGCCTTAGCTTGCCTAATTTTGGTTAAATAAGAGCACTCAGGCCCCACGTGGTGGGATTTTACTGGGTATGTTGTTGTTGTTGTAAGAGCACTCAGGTAGAAATTTGATACAGTTATAGCTAAGCGATGGGCATGTAGAGTATGATTCTGTTGAATGTTAAGAGTATGTGTTTGGATTCAAACATGTCTAGATTCATTGAAGTTGTACAGAAACTGTTATGGAACTTTTTTTTAAAACGTAAGGTAGTTTTATAGAAAAACAAGCAGAAAGGATGTGCTGTAACAGCTGAACGCTATTTACAGAAGCTAAAACAGCACAAGCATGCCCTTTCTAATCTAAACTTCTAGTCCGTTAGGGCTTCTAGCATCTGTAAGACTGATACAGTATCATTTACATGTTCCAATCTACACCATGAGCAAAACAAAACTGTAGATTTAGAACTTATCTTAATGATAGAAACAGCAAAGTCATTAAAACATCTCATATTCCTTTCTATCCAAATAGTCCACCAAATGCATGCTGGTATGGCGTTCCACCTACATGTGCTTGTTTTTTCTAAGTCCAACTCTGTTCCAGCATTTCAGTAACTCAGTTGTTGTTCTAGGCATGACACACTACAGACCAATGATGTTCATAAAGAGCTGCCACAGTTGGGATGTAACTCAGCAGTGCAAAAACAAACGACAAATGCTCAGATTGCTTAGGAAGCCTTTACTGCATATAACTAGCCCTCTTTTTTGTAAATTCTCATGTGCAAGACAAGCTTCCTTGCTGATAATCCAAATGAAACAGGCTACCTTTTGAGGGGCTTTACTATTTCAGATCTGTTTCCAAGGCCAAGGCCTTTGTAGGTTCACTTCTCTTATGAGATCTCTGTAGCAAGAGGACACTGAACAAATCTTTGTTGTCGGGCAGCCATCTAATGCTAGCTTCAGAGTTAGTCAGATGTTGAGATGTGCTTATATGATAGACACTATCAGCAGCCCTATTGACCTCCCAGACATTGAGATTCCTTCTGAAGTTGATGTTCCAAGTCTCATTCTCCGTCTGTTTTCGGCCTAAGAAGCTGACCAATAAAACTAAATCTGGAAAGAAGTCCTTCAAAGGCTCATTTCCAATCCACTTATCCTTCCAAGGGAATCTTCTCCCCAGAATATTCTATAGATGCATTATGATATTCAATAATTAATTACAAAATAATTACTTCCCTATTAATCATAGAAAATGACTACCAACCATATAATACGTAGCTTAGGACCCCTATATAAGACGCCTCTCTTGTATATTGTTAATCAAATAAGTCTATAAGAAGTATTTTACTTCTTTCGTCTTTTTCCATTCTATCAGAGCCTCTACGATCTTCTTCAACGACTTGCCCCATTCATCTCTATGGCGATCAACGTCATTCACCTCTTCAGCAATCAGACCGCTTCTTTGCAGCAACCAACGCTGCTCCTCTCTTCTTTTCAGAGACTAACGCCTTCATCTCTTTAGCTACCAGAGCCGCACCTCTCTTCTTCCCATAACATGTGCCGCTCCTTTTTTCTTCAAACAACCGATTGTGTCCCCTCTCTTTAGAGCAACCGTTCAAGTTACGACGTACATCCTTCTTCCGATTGTCTGGCAGCAGTTTTTCCACAGAGATTCCAGCAGCAACTTGGTATGTTTTCAAAATAAACAAACTCAAGTTCATCTTCCCTCTTTAAGTTTGAGGGAGCGTGTTGAATGTTGGAGAATGTCCGTTCTAGATTCATTGAACTTGTAAGGAAAATATTACAAACTATTTTATTGGTTACCCTGGGATATTCTGTATTTAATTATACAATCACTTCCTTGTTAGGCATGCAAAATAGTTACCTACCATATGGTCAAAACGTAGCCTACAACAACATACCCCGTGAAATCCCACAAAATGGGGTCTGGGGAGGTTAGAGTGTACGCAGACCTTACCCCTACCTTGGGCGGCAGAGAGGTTGTTTCCGGTAGATCCTCGACACATGCAATTCAAAGCAATATAAAAAAGTCGTTGACAAAATATTATAATGTAGCCTAAGGCTCTTAAATAGAAGCCCCTCCTGTAAATAGTTATAATCATTCAAGTCAATGAAAAGTGTTAGACTGTCTTTCTTCTCTTATCTCAAATTCAAAGCTGAATACTGAAACACAAGCAGCATAATGTTGAAATCAATCTATTTTAGGGCCTGAGGCTCTAACCACATGTTAGATCATTTGCTCAAATATTTCTACACATTACATGGTCCATTGGCCATCCATCGATTCACCATTTTAAGAAAATATTTAAGTAGTGCATTCACGAAACGATTGTAAACATACTAAAACTTACTTCTCTGATGGATTTCCAGCTATTATGTGTGTCAACTTTTCACCGAAAGACATGTAATGAGAACCACCACCTTTTCGGACTAGGTTGACAAGTTTTCGCATTTCAGATGCATTAAAACCAACGATTGGGATTCTACAATCTGCCAAATAAAGATCATTGTCATCTGTTTGAGAGTCATCAGTAACACCACCATCACAAGCATTGTTTTCCAGCTCAGCAGGTGCTCCACTGTCCTTTGTAGAAACAGGAGCACTGTAATCACTCTTTGGGTTCTCAGCACGTGAATTCTCCTCCTTTATAAACACTGGAGCATATGAAGATGTAGCAGACATATTTTGTGAGAGGGTAGCTTCCAGATCTGAATCAGCCGCTCGACTGCACAAAACAGGTTGTGCATTTAATGCCGTATCCAAGGAGGATAACCCTTGTAGGTTTCTCATGCCCTTTTCTAGGCTATGTTGATTAGTCGTTCTTACGGTGCTAAAAGTATTTGAACCAGCCTGAACAGGATACGACTCCTCATTAAGACATTCTATTCATCCCAAAAAAAGAAGGAAAAAGGGCAGTAGCTGCACCACAAATGCAGCTTTCCCCCCAAAAAGTTATCTCTTCTTGCAACAGATTGGTCAAACCACCTCTTAGTAACAGTATGTATGTGACCCCATCTTTTGGCAACCTTGTATTTGTCACCTTCTGGATTGTAAATACTGTCAAGGAAACAAACTATGATAATGCTTGAGCAAATACCAAAAGGTCAAAAAATGTGCGACTTCTAAGTGCTCACAATCATACAGGTGTACATGACGAGGAAGCAACATAGTGTAATAACTGAAAATTAACCTTGACCGTGGAGCTAGAACAATTCAAACATAAACATATTAAAGAGAGACACACATATCGAAGGGAGTTGGATCATAGAACTACAACATCTCGCCAAGAGGCTAGAACAACTTCCTAATTGTCACAAAATCTAGGATAAAGCTGATGCAGTGTATCATTGACACTACATCTGCTCTGCCTTTTTTCTATGTCTGACATTTCTTAGAGACTTAGACCCACAATGACACCACCATGAGCACTTTAATATGAGAGAGTCTGTAATTTACCGTTAAACCTACATAGAAACTGTTCAAATATATGTGTGTACTACCTCACATGTATGTTGTACTTGACCACATTACTTGATCCAAAGCTTCTGTCAATCTTGATTTATAAGTTCATTTATTGGCTTACTGTGCTTAGCTAATAAATGCACAGGTAACAAGCACTATTCTATTTGAACCGTCTTAACTATGTCCTATCATTGTCTTTCCGCAGATTGCAAGGTTCTCAGCGTGTTTTCTTATCCTGATCCTCAGTCTGGTAAAATATACAAAGTACATATATCTGCAAAACAAATTCCTTTTGCAGAAGGATTACAAAAAGGATATATCACAAATTAAATGCGAGCACTTTTTGGTCAGCTCGGGAGAGTATTTTCCGCCATTTTGCAAGATAATCTTTTCCATCTCCTTCCGCTCATCTGAAATATAAAAAAGGTGCATTAGAGAAAGACGAATAATAGAAGAGTGAGAATTATTATGAGATTAGGTTGTCAACCGGCAGGAATTGTGGTGACACAAATTGTCAACCCAGAAAAAGGGAGGACTTTGAATGACTCCTGAGGAACAAGACGTGGTAGTTAGTGTTGTTTATTTGCCTCTGATATTGTTCTTTGAGAAGCCTAGGAAATATACTCAACTAAAGAAACAGGAATATAAAACACAAAATAGTAAATTAAATTTCTGAAAAGCTATGTTTTAGCATTTAATCAACCTGTTGAGATATACCATATATATATATATTATATATATGGTTAGTTAATTGAATATTATTTTGATTAAATGATCATTAGATATTTTGATTAAATTAGATATTTTGTGATAAGTTGGTTAGTTAGTAAAATGTATAAATAGAAGGTATATTGTAGCAAAGTCTTTTGAGACTCATATACACAGTGAATATAACGAAAGAGATATTTTTCTCTCCAATCTCTTCTCTTCCTTGCAATTTCCTTCTTTCACCAGAACACCTTCCACTTCCGATATGTGATTTTGCCAAACTTTAACATGGTATCAAAGTCGAGTTCGTTATAGATCGGTCCAATCGAAGTGAGGAATTCGTAAATTCAAAATCGTTGAAAATCAAAAATCGCGAAGGAACGAAATTGCGGTTTTCTTCTGAAAAATCAAAGTTGCGAAGGAACTGAACATCGAGGAATTGATCGAACATATTTGAGGTGAAAATCAGAAGCAATTGAAAACGGAAAAATCGAAATCCGCGATGCGAAGGAACTGAAAATCGAAATCGTGATTTTCGTCTAAAAATCAGAATTGAAGATCGATTGAGAGATCGAAGCGGTATTTTCCAGATTAGAGTGATTCTCTCTGGATCGATCGATTTCTGAAACATATTGAGAAGAAATTGCCGAGATCGAATAAAGTCATCGCGCGATCGAAGAACGAATTGAGGGAGAGCGACAGAATATTGAGGTAATTTCTGTAGTATATCGATCGATTTTGTTGCGAGTGACACATAATCGACAGAGAATCGAAGATCGATTCATTCTATTTTGTTTACTGTTTTTCGATTATCGCATTTGTTGATCTAGTCGTATGGAGATACTATCATTTTCTGCGGATACACTCCGCCTTTGGCTATCATTTTCTGCGACATCGAAGATCGCCGAAAATATTTCTAAAAATTCGCCATTTTCATCTTGGTTCAAAATTGTTGAAAGCTATGTTAAAATTTAGTTTAGTTGCTGTCAACAATGGTGAGAGCACTGATAATGTTAGTTCTGCTGGTGCTGGTTCAGAAGATGAATGTTAGTTCTGCTGGTGCTGGTGTTGGTTCAGAAGTTGCTGAAATTGTTATTGAGACTGTGTTGGCGAATTATTTTGTATTGATTAAAATTGATATGTGTTGGTGTTGTTCTGAAGCATATGAGATGTTTCAGTCGTTGTTGTTGTGTTAGTTTCTATTCGTGTGTTGGTATAAAACAGTCATAAGGAATTGAAGCAGCCTGTTGATACTTTGCGACTGTTTCAGCTGGAGTTGCTACTGATGTTGTCTTGTTGGCTGTTCATGTTCCCGTTCTTGCAAAAGATCTGTGCTGATGGAATAACTCACAAAATGAATTGCGAATTGCTATTTGTGCTGGTGTTAATGCAGCAGGCAACTACTACAGTGTCTGCTGCTGGTCTTCAGGTTATATTGATGTGGCTGGTCTTGGTGCTGATGATCGGTGCATTGAAGATGTTTTTTTTTTCTGCCGGACGAGAACAACTGTGGGCAGAATTGGATCAAACACTTAAAGATGAGGATTCTAACACAGCATGTTGTGAAACAGCAGGCAACATGATGCCTAATTATGTGGCAATAAATTTCTATATGAGAATTGATTGAAGGATCGAGGAGTTCTTAGAGATAAATAGACTCAGAATTGAGGGATACTTCGTCGAAGAAAAATTGAGGGATACTTCGTCGAAGACAATATAGATTGAGTTGAAGCTCAATTCAATGAGTTATTCACAGGTCGATCAAGTGTTAGATTGCCTGTTTTTATATGTGTAGCTCAGGATATGAGAATCGAGGGATTCTCTAGTCCAAGCGAGACTAGAGAACGAGGGGTTCAGAATTGTACTAGAAATAGAGAGAGACTCCGTTGCATATCCAAGCTTATTATGATAGATTGCGTGATGAGAATCGAGGGATTCTCTAGTCCAAGCGAGGCTAGAGAATGAGGGGTTCTTACCGCTTATTAAAATAGCTTGCGTGATGAGAATCGAGGGATTCTCTAGTCCAAGCGAGACTAGAGAACGAGGGGTTCTTGCCGTGAGTTTTGCATAGAGAGAATCGAGGGATTCTCTAGTCCGAGTGAGATTAGAGATCGAGGGATTCTCCGTTATTATTGTTGGTAAGATGAATCCAGTGGTTATTCTGTCGAATTAAGGACAGAAATTGAGAGATTCAATTGCTGATGTTCAAGTTACTGTTGTGTAGTAATCTTGTTGCTACTCGCTTTTGTTGGTGTCTTTGCACCGTGTCGCCATTTGTGCTAAGAGATAATCCGACTTTTGCGACTGATTTTTGTGTTGGTGAAGATGTTTTTTTCAGGGGTGCAACTGCTGATGTTGTGGTTGCAAGTGCTGAATGCGACTTTAATGCTTGTGTACATACACTGCTGCTGCTGCTGCCAGTGTTGTTATTGCTGGATATTGCAGCTCATGATAGTTGCTGGCTTTTTGCTGTGTTACTAATGCTGTTGCTTTACTTTTCATGTCATATTGGTTTGTCTGGCTGTTGGACTGGGTTTTCCGATGGTTCTTCTAAGGTAGAGTTGAGATTAGAACTTGGACAGGGAGATATAACTCCTAAGGACATATATGTAGATGTAACTGATAGCTCATTAGCTATTAGAGTACAACAATCTGGAATCATTCGGACTCTCATGGAAAAGTTAATGCTGCAGCTGCTGGAATTTGACATTGTCGCACAGCAACAATATAATTGATGGCTCACAAAGTTATGTTCTCAGGAAATGTAGATGAAGCAGTAAAAATACTGAGAGATGGAGGAAATTGAAGCTTATTGAGAAAGGGGCAGCACCGATGAACAGAGAAATAAATAACATTGATAGGAAGATGAAAGACTTGCACGAGAAATTGTCTAATACACAGATGCAACTGATCACTGATCTTTTTTTAATTATCAACTCGTTGAGGATGAAAGAGAGTCTATAGCTCAACTACAAAAGTGGTCACAAGTTCAGGAACATGCAAGGAATAGAGTTTCCTCTATATGCAACAGTCAAGGCAATGTGCTCACAGATAATTCAATTTCTTTGGGATGCGAGCAGATGGAACATCGTTACTATACACCGTGTGGTATTGCCTAGTATTGCTTCCAAGCTAGATCAAACCAATGTTTTGAACTAGCTTGAGAAATGTTGAGATATACCCCACACACACACACATATAAATATATATATATATAGTTGGATATTATTTTGATTAAATGATCATTAGATATTTTGATTAGATTAGATATTTTATGATAAGTTGGTTAGTTAGTAAAATGTATAAATTGAAGGTATATTGTAGCAAAGTCTTTTGAGACTCATATACACAGTGAATATAACGAAAGAGAATTTCTCTCCGGTCTCCTCCAGTCTCCTCTCTTCCTCCCAATTTCCTTCTTTCACCAGAACACCTTCCACTTCCGATCTGTCATCTTGCCAAACTTTAACACAACCAATGGTGTATTTTGGAAAATAGACATCAAACAGAAGGAAAAGTAATTACATCATTACCATGAAATTAGTTCACTCAGTTTCACCAAAGAGCAGTGATGTCACCATATAAAGAGATGACCACTTTGGAAATCGAACACAAGATCATATTAGACCAAGCGCTAATGTTTTAGGTACAAACTACTAATCCGTCCATTTTTACTTGTCCAGTTTGAAAATTCAAACACGAGAAAATTTATTATTTCATATCTATTTTACCCTTACTATTAATTATTGGGTTGAAAACTTCAATAAATTGTTAGTGATTGCACAATTTTTAAAGTGTGTTTGGTTAAATTCAATATAGTAAAATTATCATTTAATTTATGGCTCTTTAAGGAGGGTGTGCCGAGTCAATACATGACAGTAAAAATGGACGGACACTACCAAAAATTATGGCTCACTAGAAATGAATACACAGAAAAATCAACTAGATCAATACGCCAGGATCAAATCGCAACCATATAATAACAATACCTAAACAAAATTCACATAATTAACCATCTGATTTATCTTCAATTTGAAGTTCTGAACCAATACTAACCTCCAGCAGTCAAAACCAAGGGTAAAGCACTACATTATGCCCTTGGTGGCACAAGTTGTGTAACACTTACTTGGTTTTTTTTTTTATCTTTAACTTTTG
The DNA here is from genome assembly GCA_029844215.1 of Przewalskia tangutica. Lineage (NCBI taxonomy): Eukaryota > Viridiplantae > Streptophyta > Magnoliopsida > Solanales > Solanaceae > Przewalskia > Przewalskia tangutica. Next base: position 35,222,762 of record CM056731.1, on the reverse strand, counting down.
CCCCTCTCGAAAAAATGTTATCTAATATGTAGATATGTGTTTCTATGAAATATATTATGCATTTAACGGCATAAGTTGCTATAAGTGTTAGCAACTTATGCCAATAAAGGCATAATATAAAAGGCATACGTTATGTTTTTTACGATATAATTTGTGAGTTATTATAATGCGAAAATATAGCATATGCCGAGCGAAAAAGTTATGTAAGTTTATGTGTTAAAGATATTTTCATCCTTTTATTTACTACTTAAAATATTAAATACTAGAGGATAAAAATTAAAATCACAAATTTAGAGGACAAAAATTAAAGACCGCCCCTAATAGGAACATTTGTGCTAATGACTTAAGACTTAGAGAGTGTTATTCCGCTTGTTTTATGAGCAAAACTTTGGAGTTTTGATTCAAAATCATCCATTTCCAAATTCTAATGTTATTGGATGTAATTTTTTGTTTTTTCTTCATACGAAATGGGTAAATAGTTACTTTTAACACTTGCTATCAAATACTAGCTATTAATTTATTATTAACATTTAACCATCTTTTTACACTAAAAAAGTTTTAGACAAAAATACCCTCAATTAAAATATGGAACAACTCGAGCAAATAATGTTGGAATTCGAAGGATTGATAAGTGAAACATAAGGAACGATTCATTAGAAAATTCTAAATCAAGAACGATTCATGAAGTTAATTCAAACCTTTTTAAGTTCAAAATCAATGAACGAGTCATTTGGTTCAAGAAAAAAATGGAGTTTTAAAATCAAATGGTTCATGGGTCTTAAACATTTATAAGTTCTAAACAAGGAATAATTGTTCAAAAATTACTGAAGTTTCAAAACCAAAGAATGATTCATGGGTTCAAACCATTGTAAATTCTTTTGTGTTTTAAGTAGGGATAAACAAATGTCATTGACATGTAATTCGTCCAAATAAATTATAGGAGAGTGCAAATACATTTTACTTTATTAGTGTATCTTAAATTTAAATGAACAATTATCGGATGTATAAAAGTGAAACTCACGGGAAAGTTAGGTTTTTACATTGAATAAAATTTAGCACTTTCAGATTCGAACACGTTTTTGCGTGAATCGACATATCTAAGTGCTAAGTATATGAAATGGAAGTGCTATAATTCACAATTGTTTATTCAAACACTCACAAAAATTCAAACAAATATTCTTGAAGAGAACTCCAAGGTCGTCCTTTTCGTTGCAGATATAGTATTAGTCGCCCAAGATCTTAAAATATAGCTAAATTGTCTCTTATAAAATGAGTCATCCCTACTTTCATCCATCAAAAAAGAACTACTCCCTACTTGGTTTTTTAGGCTTAAGAAATTTCTCACTTCTAAAAAATGAGGAGTGTTTTTAATAACTTACCCCTAATCGAGTTTTACTACTTTCTGAAGAAAAAAAAAGGTAATTAATGAATCTTGACTATTTAAATAAGGATAATCATGAAAGAATCTGGTGCCAAATTGTCGCCCCTTTCCTTATTTCTTTGATAATAGAGTTGGCCCGTCAACATTGAAGCTTCCGCTTTTGGCAGCTGTTAGGCAAGTGATACCGTACGCAAGTCTGTCCAATTTTTTTTTGAAATCTTAAAACACCACTTATTTTAAAAAAAATAAAAAATCTAAAAAATCACTTGTTATAAAGCGGAGGGAGTAATAAAATAATCAAGTCCTCGTGACAGAACTAAATTGAGAATTTATTAGTATGAGGATTTGTTATCTCATGATCTCGTCCAGCACATACATATTACAATATAATAAGCACAACGACAATATGACTTAACTTAATATGATGAGGTGATAAGGTGGGGACTGGGGAGGAGTTTGAAAGTACCGTTAAATCATACTTTTCTTTACGGTAAAGTTTTAATTTGTATTTAAAATTGTAATATGATATATTAAAGTAGAACTCCCTAGTGTTATAAATAGATAACAAGATCCGGATCAGATGTCAATTGGTAATTTGGTATTGTATTACATTATAATTTTATTCTTTAGTTTTACATTAAATCTCTCACGAAATCTTTGTTTATATATATAAAAAAAGTTTTAAAAATATATAAGAAACTTTTGCATAATCATTTGTTTCCATTCAAATGGATTGAAAATATTTATTAAACGTGAAATAAAGTTAATTTTATTTAATTAGGAATTGAACATTAGGGGCCCCACACGTCGGAAACGTTGTTTCCACACACGTGTACATACTGTAACGCCCCATTTTCAACCGGAGTCGGAAACGGGATTACTGCTGCGCATGGTCGGATTCCTAAAATGCTATTTTATTTAAGGAGTCGCCACCTAATTATTATAGTGAATTAGAACACTAAAAATGTAGCATAAAATACTACAGATGATCTCCATTTTAAAGGTCTGTGAAACTATGTGAGATTCTAGGTAAGGGTTCTTTATTATCCTAAAGGGAAGGGGTTAGACACCCTCTAAGATCCGCTAACTTGCGGTTATCCGTTCAAACTTAGGTTTAAAATTATTGTGCTAACATGTAATCTTTTATAAATGTTAAATAAAAAAAACGTTGCAAGTATTTAATAACAAAAAGATGTATTTTTTGCAACATAAAAGAGTTGTAAGACTTGTTTATAAAATACATATATAGGTAAAAATATTTATTTTTATTTGTAAAATACTTATGTTTCGGCAATTGACAGTAAAGAGAAAACAATTTTATAATACCAAGAGACGATTTTTTGTGAAAGTTTATTTTTAGCAAATTAGATAAAAGTAAAACTTTATTTTTTATGATTAGACATGTATAACGAGCCTAAAATAATCTAGCGTTGGGTTTACGATTTTAGAACTACCCCCTTTTTAATTGTTAAATTAGGCCTAACTATTCTAAACATTTCAATAATTATACAGGGTTACATAATAAAATAACAAGACGACAAATAAAGATGACGGAATTTAAAGAATTGAAGCGACTAAAGCGAGTGACGATGTCATCCCGCCCTATTTTGTTTAGGAATTCCGAAGTCAGGAATGCAAGGGACATGGATGCGGATCTTCATTTCGTCATGGTTGCATTGAGTCTCGTAACGAGACTCTTCGTTGCTCCCGATGCATTTCATGTAAATAAAGAAAAGAAAAGGATTAGTATATGCTAAAGTGTATAAAAAAATAAACGAACAATTTTATAAAGAAAGGATAACATGTTGTTGGGTATGACCCAATTTATATCAATAGGCCGAGAAGGGTGCAAAAAAAAATGGAAAGCAAAATCTGTGTGTCAAGCCCGACGGATACTATTATGAAGAGTAGAAAAACAAAACAGCAAAAAAAAAGCTAGGCCCCCAAGGCATTTATTGACCAAATAGAGAGTGGTAATCACAGGGATATACACACTTCGTCCGATAGGCTAAAATATGTGCCAATTCTTAATTAAAATTCCTAAGGAAATCTAAACTTTCAGTGAAGTAATGAGCAATGCCCATCATAACTTGAGTGAAATTACAATTATACTAAACCAAATATTTAACCCCAAAAAAAATAGCCAAATCAGTTGGACACAAGCAGACATAAGCAAAATAGAGACTAAACAACCGAGAGTTGCAGTTTTGACACAAAATTTCATTTTTTACCAGAATGGTACACATGAATAACTCCACTTAATTGACAAGGATGCAGAATCAAAGACTTAAACAAGCCACATGATCTGAGAGTAGTTATAGAAAAATTATATGAGAAGATAAACATACATAATTGGACAGCCACAAATCCTAGAATGTTCATGTTTGAACCTATATAAAAAAAAAACAGAAAGACAGAGGCATGTATGGACTCAAAACACAAAATCAAACTATTTAGAGCATTCTTAATCCCTAATAATACAATCATAACACAGTGGTTTAGCGCACATGATATAAACTAGGCAGTAACTACACATTTATGCGCGAGGATCTCCTTAAACTTAAACACACCCACAACAGTAGATAGTAAAAAATGAGGCCACATAAATGTTCCAAAACTAAACAATGATCAACCTAGTTATGAATTTTATCACTTTAAAACATGCATATAAGGCAAATATGACCTTAGAATGATACTGTAACATTGATGCTCAAAGTCAACAATAAAAATAGTCATTCATTATGCTTGAACCATGGTTTAAACGAACATAAATGGCATATAACCTGACTAATCATGCTTAATAACAACTTAATAGACCAACAATCCCTTCAAACATGTTAACATTCAACCCAGTAAATCCAAACAGTGAGTAACAACTTGATAACTACGCCTAATGACTCAAAGTAGTCATAATGTAATCAACATACATAACAGTTAACCTAACGGGCTCAAAGAACACTTAACATTCATTTAAACACACTTCAAACGAAACTAAACAGATCTAAATAATAGCTAAATTAAGATAAAACATTCAAAAACATAATCAAATCGGTAGATCACATGATGCAAATTAAACAGCAAAACTTTAAGGGAAGTAGGTTTACCTTCTCCGGGTAGCGAACCGAGGCGTGTTTCGACTCGTCGATTCCGCTTGAAGGTAACTTTATGCTATGCGATTGAAGGAGAATGTGAGCTTGAATATTTTTATGACTTTTTTTCGAGTCGGGACTGAGAGTAAAAAGATGATTTTTCTATTGGGTTTTGTTCTTGGACTTTCAAGATTGATTTTCTGATAATGAACGAACTGGATATTGGTTCTAAGCTTTAAAAAATGAAAAGTTCGATCCCTTTACACAACCCAAAAGGGTTGTATTTATAGTTGGGATTTGAGGATTCCAACAGCCACAATTCGAAATTCAAATTCAAAGAAAAGGAATCAAAAGTGACGGGACACAATGACTGAAAAAGAAGATCGAATGGGGTCTGAAGTTTACCTTTCTTTCAGAAAGATTTGAAGGTTAAGAGATGTTGGGACAGGGGTATTGAGATTACCTATTGGTTTTAGGATGAAATGCAATGAGACTGAAGGATATATTCATCCGCCTCTTCTCTGTTCAAGGCGATCTCTGTTCGAGGCAGCCTTGCATGAGTTCCAACGTTCTGAATGATTCCGAAAGAAGGGGGAAAAGGCTGGATGATGGGAGGTGATGGGTAGCAGGGCGGCGATGCTTGTCCGGCGGGTAAAGGGGAAAGGTGGCGGCGGACTGGTGGTCAAAGGGGTGAGTTCGTCGATCTGGAGGGGGGTTCTTCAGATTTTTAGGGGTATGTTGGGGAATGGTAAAGGGTTTTAGGTTTAAGAGAGGATTAAAGAAGATGGGCTGGTCTTGGACGAAAATAAGGGTGCAAGGGATGTTTGGGCCGCGGGAGTTTAATTTGTTTGGGCTTGGGGAAGGGTTTGGACGAAAATAAAGGGGTAATGGGATTGGGCTGCTCGATCTTTTTGGCTGAAATGGGAAAATAAAAAAAAAAGTATTAGGATTTATATATTTAGGGGATGAAAATTTGGTAGAAAATTAGGAGTATAAAATTTTGAGGATTAAATTAGAAGATTATGGTATTAATGGGTAACTAATTCAATTCCTCTAATTAATTAAAATATGCTTCTCCGTCCTAATTAATTTCAAAAGTGCACACATACATAAATTATGGTACAAAGATTTAATATATGTATTTAATTTTAAATATAATATTCATAAAAAATGATTAATTTAGTAATTGAAGAACATATTAAGAGAAAATCGATCATCAATACTGACGACGAGATATTAAAATTGTTTTGCTTATATTTTAATTATAAAAAATGTAATGCCCGATATTGTAAAATAATGCGATAATTAGTGAAGAATATTAAAACTACTTATTTTTTTGACAATTTTCAAGACTGAGAAGCATAGTACAATTATTGGAGATAAAATGACGATCTAAATGAAATGTTCAGTAAAGATGGGACAAAATTGGGTGTCAACACATACAATGTCAATGATCATAATTTCCTTAAATGGAAGAGATATTGGTACGTATACGAATTGTTTGAGACGTAAGGTAATAGACGGTTATTGGTCAAATGACGTAGGTTTCACGTTGGTAAATGAAGGAAGAAGTGTATAAATGTGTTTAAAGATGAAACGAGTCGTGAATCGGGCCGCGGCGCCAAACTGCAGGGCCACGGCGCCAACTCTCTGAAGTTTGAGCGTCGCGGCGCCACCCAGCTGGGCCACAGCGCCAACTATCTGAAGTTTGGGCGCCGCGGCGCCTCCCTGCAGTGTCGCGGCGCCGGTAGTCCAAGGCTGCGACGGGAGACGAAAATACATGACTCTTGGGCTTGAGGCATTAAACCTCCATTACATCCCAAATGAATTCAGCAATTATTTGGCTGAATTAACACTCCATATTCAAGGCCATTACATGGTCATTCAAGACCATTACATGGGCAATTGGAGAGTCATCTTCACAACACTATAAAATGAGGCCTTAGGCTCATTTGCAAAACACTTGAAATCTGAAATACTTCTTCCTCTCTTGCAATCACAAAACACTCAAAGATCTTTCTTCCAAAGCAAACACTTGAGTTCCCTTTGCTCATTTGTTTGATTGCTGTTTTATCTTGGGAGATAAGTTGTCAATACAATCGTTGAAAGGATATACGGGGCAATATTATCTTAAGGATAGATAAAAAATTTGATCGACTCAGCAAGACCTTCTATTTGATCATTTCCAAATTTTATTACAATTTGTTGTTGTTATTTTTCCGTTTTACACATTACCACTCACAAGCTTAAGATAATATTCGCTATTTCAACAACAACAACATGTCTGCTGAAGATCAATTCAACGCTTTGAACAACGCCAATGCTCAAGGCAATCCCGTTGCCTTCAACCCCAACACTCAAGGCAATGACACTGCCTACTTTTCCACTAATCCAGGCATTCCAAATGCCTTCCAACCTGCTGCGTTTGGCACAACTAGTGCCCCCACTGATCATCAAGGCGTTCACAACGCCCATGCTCCTGCTCAAGGTATTTACAACGCCTTTGCTACTGGTCAAGGGAGTACTTCTGCTCCAACTCCCGCTGGTTTTCATCATGAACGTCCCGAAAAGTTCATGGGTACACATTTCAAGCGATGACAAAGAAAAGATGTTTTCACTCGGTTATGGGACTAAAACGTTTCCTAACCGAAGACCCTCCACAAGTTGGGGATGACACGGACCCTCAGCCAAATAATTTGGCGGGAGAGGGCCAAGGTAACCATGTTGATGACGACATGAAGATGGTTCGTGAGACATGGAAACAAAGTGATTTCATGTGCAGGAACTACATTCTAAACAGTTTGTCCGATCCTCTCTACACGGTATATTGTACCGTTGAAACTGCCAAGCAGTTATGGGACAAACTACAAAAGAAGTACAACACCCAAGATGCGGGTAGTAAGAAGTTCATCATTGGGAAATTTCTGAAATTTCAAATGGTGGATAACAAAAGTGTGTCAACCCAAGTCCAGGAATTTCAAATGATTCTACATCATCTAGACTTGGAAGGATTGAAACCCAACGAGCAATTCTTGGTTGGGGCATTAATTGAAAAGATGCCTCCCTCGTGGAATGAGTTTATGAATTACTTGAAACTCAAAACAAAGGAGATGATTTTAGACGAACTTATTGTCAAACTCCAGATACAAGAGGACAATAAGAATGCCATGTCAAAGGGGCAACAACCCGCTGAGGCTAAGGCAAATCTGACGGAAATCAAAGGGAATCCAAGCAAAAAGCGGAAGTTCCAGAAGGATGGCCAGTCCCAAACAACTGAAAAGTTTAAGGGAACATGCCACTATTGTGGTAAAGTTGGTCATATGGCCAAAGACTGCCTCAAGCAAAAACATGATAAAGGCAAGGATAAGGTAAACATCGTCGAGGACACGCTCCCAGATGATATGATTGAAGAATTCTCAGCAGTGGTGCTAGAAGCAAACCTTGTTGAGAATCCGACGCAATGGTGGTTGGACACGGGTGCTACCCGTCACATTTGTTCCACTAAAGACGTTTTCTCCACATATACACCAGTCACAGATAAGAAGTTGTTCATGGGCAACAACTCCTCTTCAGAGGTGCTGGGGGGAAGGAAAGGTAATTCTTAAGATGACGTCCGGAAAGGAGCTGATTCTCAAAGAAGTGATGCATGTCCCAGAAATTCGACGAAATCTAATTTCTGGAAATTTATTAGTGAATGCTGGTTTTAGACTAGTGCTAGAGGCTAATAAGTTTGTAATCACTAAAAACGGAACATTTGTAGGAAGGGGCTTCACATGTGAAGGCCTCCTTAAGGTTAATGCTACACCTATAATGTCGTCTACTTAGAAAGGGGCTTCTCCTATGAAGGCCTTTTTAAGGCAAATACTGTACTTGTACTGCCTTCTATTATAAATAAAACCGAGCCTTCCTTTTACATGTTTGTGTCTTCTAATTTATGGTGTCATAGATTAGACGTGTTAACTATCAATCTATATTAAGATTGGTAAAGTTGGAATCATTGCTCTCTATCGACATAAACCCTCAACATAAGTGTGAGGTGGGCATGGAGGCAAAGACTCTCCAAAAAGTTCTCTTAGATCAGTCGAAAGGGAAACCGCTTCTCTAAAACTCACATATATCAATAGATGTGATTTAGAACTAGAGGGGGGAACAAGCCCTTTGTGACTTTCTTAGATGATGACAAAATGTTTTGCCACTTTACTTACTTATAGTAAAAATGGAGCCTCAGAAACATCTAAACGTCACAAAGTAAATATGAAAACCTACAATGCCAATGGGTATATAGACAAGACATTCATACGTATGTTCATGACTATCGCCGCCTTGTGGGATCTTGAATTACGTCAAATTAATGTCGATATAGTCTTCCTAAATGATGATTTGGAAGGAGAAATATACATAGACCAACTAGAGGGGTATGTGGTTTCAGAACAAGAGACAAAGTGCATCGCTTGTCAAATCATCAGACAGTCAAACATGTCCTAAATAATGGCACGAGAAATTTTATAGTACCCTACTATCGTAAGGAGTCTCTATTAACAAGTATGATGAATGTGTTTACATGAAGAGGAAATGACCGATTCATTAGGCATAAGTTATGTCCGATTCATTAGGCATAACATTTCTCTATGTAAACGAATTGTTGATCACTGGTAGCAGTCCTAGGGTAATCCTAGAGACTAAGATTGTGCTAAAAACAATATTTTGACATAAAAGATATGGATGTCGTAGATGTTATCTTAGGGATCAAGGTCTCTAAGACAACTAACGGATTGGTCTCGTCTGAATCTCAATACATCAAGAATGTGCTGAAGAAATTTGAGATGTTCGACAATTCACCTGCAACGACACCATTGGTTAGAAGTCAATAAATTGGCAAGACTCACCCGTAAGTTGAATGGCTTCATGATTTCTTAGAAGATATTTCATGTTGGGATAAACCCGTGACTTCTCTAATGATCCACTGCAATAGTCAGTCGGCTCTAAGAAGGGCACGGAGTTCTATTTACAATGGCAAGCCTCGTCATATTCGACGGAGACATGAGTCTGTTAGGCAGTTGATTACCTCGAGTATTATTTCCATTGATTATATAAAATCTAAGGAAAATATTGCAGATCCCTTGATGAAGGGAATACCCAAAGATCAGTTGTTCTGCATGTCTAGGGGAATGGGTTTAAAACCTAATCAATAAGAACCAATATAGTGGACACCCAACCTTACGGACTGGAGATCCCAGGATAAGGTTCAATGAGAAAACTAAACTGTAAAGGTTCAGTTGAGCACTTCGGATAATGATTTCTTTTTAAGAAACATAATCCAAGGTCATTCCCGTGATAGACATAAAGTGCTACATGTAGAGGGGTAAATGATAAGTTTCCAAAACCTTTAATGATTCTCAATAATTGAGGTTAGGTTGGGGAAACTTTTAATGGTTCCTAACGCTTGTGTAGCGAGGTATTACAGGATACCTTGTAGGAGACCACCTATTTAAGTACGAGGACAGGCCGCCTCAAATGAACGTACTTAAAAATCCAAGTGTGTCCACGACCCACGACGGACAAAACACTAGAAAGATTGAGTAGGAAATGTGTTATGTTGGTATCATTGTCTTGACATATACTAAACACTGACGGTTCAAGACATCACGTTCACCGCGTAGTAAATATGTCCGATGGTATTCTACTATGGAAGGTTCAAAGCTCCGGCTACCTCTCCAGATGCAACATCATTCCGCCAAGTGATTGCTAGAACGACACCATACGCGTGCACTAAAATCTCTTCCAAGAGGGGATTGTTGGAAATATTTATTAAACGTGAAATAAAGTTAATCCTATTTAATTACTAATCGAACATTAGGAGCCCCACACGTCGGAAACGTTGTTTTCACACACGTGTACATACAATGTCAATGATTATAATTTTCTTAAATGGAAGAGATATTGGTACGTATACGAATTGTTTGAGTCATAAGGTAATAGACGGTTATTGGCCAAATGACGTAGGTTTCACGTTGGTAAATGAAGGAAGAAGTGTATAAACGTGTTTAAAGATGAAACGACTCATGAATCGGGTCGCGGCGCCAAACTGCAGGGCCACGATGCCAACTCTCTGAAGTTTGAGCGCCGCGGCGCCACCCAGCTGGGCCATGACGCCAACTCTCTGAAGTTCGGGCGTCGCGGCGCCTCCCTGCAGTGCCGCGGCGCCAGTAGTCCAGAGGCTGCGACGGGAGATGAAAAAACATGACTCTTGGGCTGGTTTTTGAAGCATTAAACCTCCATTACATCCCAAATGAATTCAGCCATTATTTGGCTGAATTAACACTCCATATTCAAGGCCATTACATGGTAATTCAAGACCATTACATGGGCAATTGGAGAGTCATCTTCACAACACTATAAAATGAGGCCTTAGGCTCATTTGCAAAACACTTGAAATCTGAAATACTTCTTCCTCTCTTGCAATCACAAAACACTCAAAGATCTTTCTTCTAAAACAAACACTTGAGTTTCCTTTGCTCATTTGTTTGATTGCTGTTTTATCTTGGGAGATAAGTTGTCATTACAACCGTTGAAATGATATACAGGGCAATATTATCTTAAGGATAGATCAAGAATTTGGTCGACTCAGCAAACCCTTCTATTTGATCATTTCCAAGTTTTATTACAATTTGTTGTTGTTGTTATTTTCCCGTTTTACACATTACAACTCACATAAGTGAACACACCTTTTGATCCAGAGGAAGTATTTCTTAAGGAGCGTGCAAAATAAAAAAAAAACAATAAATAATTTGAGACAGATGAAGTTATAAGATCGGTGGACTCACCATTCAGTATTTGTTGGTGGTTATGGTTATTTTGGACTAGCAAATATGAGGTACGCAATGTTTCTGTACATGCTTTTTATATTGAAGCTCTTATTTTAGATCATGTAAATATTTTTTATGTTTTGGTGTATATATGTCTAGGCTAGTACCGATAGAATTGTGAGAAGAAAATAATGGAATGAATTGCAAGCTAGATCTTTAAACTGGGGTCTTAACGGGATAATCTTAGGAGATTTTAATAATATTATTGATGATTCGGAAAAATTAGGAGGTAGAGTAAGAGATCAATGGACGTACAACAATTTTAAAAATTCTATTTTTAATATGGGAGCGGTAGATTTAGGATATAAGGGTAAGCCGTGGACATGGTGGTGTTTTAGGAGAGATGAAGGGGTGACTCAAGAAAGATTAGATAGAGTTTGGTTTCTCATGACTGGCGGTTAACATATGACCAAACAAATATTCATCATTTTAGTATTTTTTATATTATTTTGCTATATATTTTTTGTTATACCTAATCTGGTCGAAGTCTGATTTTATTAAGGCATATCTCTGCCATAAGGCATATCTTATTCAACAAACTATGTCTAGTAAGACAGAGTTATACATAAAGAGCGTTGAACAACAAATTATGTCTTAAACCATGTTTCTTTGAACAAAACAAATTATGCCTTAAACCATATTTTTTCTATAAGTCTGCCTGATCTAGTATTTGTGTAGGTAATGTTCCTGCTATACATTTTTTTACTACTTAACTCTGCCAAAGAAGGCAGATTTTTTATTCGGTTATTAAAATTAATACATTTTTTTGATCATCCAACTGCTTTTGTGGGACTGGATAAATTAACTTTATAACTTATAAAAAATTATCATAAAAGTAACCAAATTTTGCCTTAAGGCCTAATTTTATATCTCAAGTTTTGTGCATTTTTGCCTTAAGGATTAAGACATAAAATGTCAGATTTAGTCAAGTTCTTCATCAAGGCCTAATTTTATATTTTATATTTTAAGTTTTGTCAAGTTCTGCCTTAAAGGCCAAAATTTGTGTTCCATAGTTTGTCAAAATTATATATCCCAAAATTAGTGAAACTCTGCCTTAAGGCCTAAGTTTGCATAACTTATTAGGCAGAGTTTTGCAATTTGTATAACACTGCAAAGCTCTGTTTGCTTGTCAAATCATTGTACTAGCTGAAACAGGTCCTAAATAATGGCACGAGAAATTTGATAGTACCCTACTATCGTAAGGAGTCTCTATTAACAAGTGTGATGAGTGTGTTTACATGAAGAGGAAATGATCGATTCATTAGGCATAAGTTATGACCGATTCATTAGGCATAACATTCCTCTATGTAAACGAATTGTTGATCACTGGTAGCAGTCTTAGGGTAATCCTAGAGACTAAGATTGTGCTAAAAACAATGTTTTGACATGAAAGATATGGGTGTCGTAGATGTTATCTTAGGGATCAAGGTCTCTAAAACAACTAACGGATTGATCTCGTCTCAATCTCACTACATCAAGAATGTGCTGAAGAAATTTGAGATGTTCGACAATTCACCTGCAACGACACCATTGGTTAGAAGTCAATAAATTGGCAAGACTCACCCATAAGCTAAATGGCTTCATGGTTTCTTAGAAGATATTTCATGTTGGGATAAACCCATGACTTCTGTAATGATCCACTGCAATAGTCAGTCGGCGCTAAGAAGGGCACGAAGTTCTATTTACAATGGCAAGTCTCGTCATATTCGACGGAGACATGAGTCCGTTAGGCAGTTGATCACCTCGGGTATTATTTTCATTGATTATATAAAATCTAAGGAAAATATCGCAGATTCCTTGACGAAGGGAATACCCAAAGATCAATTGTTCTGCCTGTCTAGGGGAATGGGCTTAAAACCCAATCAATAAGAACCAAAATAGTGGACACCCAACCTTACGGACTGGAGATCTCAGGGATAAGGTTCAATGGGAAAACTAAACTGTAAAAGGTTCAGTTGAGCACTTCGGTGGAAGAAAGAGCACTTCGGATAATGATTTCTTCTTAAGAAACATAATCCAAGGTCATTCCCGTGATAGACATAAAGTGCTACATGTAGAGGGGTAAAGGATAAGTTTTCAAAACCTTTAATGATTCTCAATAATTGAGGTTAGGTTGGGGAAACTTTTAATGGTTCCTAACGCCAGGTAGTGGTATTACAGAATACCTTGTAGGAGACCACCTATTTAAGTACGAGGACAAGCCGCCTCAAATGAACGTACTTAAGAATCCAAGTGTGTCCACGGCCCACGACGGACAAAACACTAGAAAGATTGAGTAGGAAAGGTGTTGTGTTGGTACCATTGTCTTGGCATATACTAAACACTGACGGTTCAAGACATCAAGTTTACAGCGCAGTAAATATGTCCGATGGTATTCTACTATGGAAGGTTTAAAACTCCGGCTACCTCTCCAGATGCAACATCATTCCGTCAAGTAATTGCTAGAACGACACCATACGCGTGTACCAAAATCTCTTCCAAGAGGGGATTGTTGAAAATATTTATTAAACGTGAAATAAAGTTAATCCTATTTAATTACGAATCGAACATTAGGGGCCCCACACATCGGAAACGTTGTTTCCACACACGTGTACATACAATGTCAATGATCATAATTTTCTTAAATGGAAGAGATATTGGTACGTATACGAATTATTTGAGACGTTAGGTAATAGACGGTTATTGGCCAAATGACGTAGGTTTCACGTTGCTAAATGAAGAAAGAAGTGTATAAATGTGTTTAAAGATGAAACGAGTCATGAATCGGGCCGCGGCGCCAAACTGCAGGGCCACGGCGCCAACTCTCTGAAGTTTAGGCGCCGCGGCGCCTCCCTGCAGGGCCGTGGCGCCGGTAGTCCAGAGGCTGCGATGGGAGACGAAAAGACATGACTCTTGGGCTGGTTTTTGAGGCATTAAACCTCCATTACATTCCAAATGAATTCAGCCATTATTTGGCTGAATTAACACTCCATATTCAAGGTCATTACATGGTCATTCAAGGCCATCACATGGGAAATTGGAGAGTCATCTTCACAACACTATAAAATGAGGCCTTAGGCTCATTTGCAAAACACTTGAAATCTGAAATACTTCTTCCTCTCTTGCAATCACAACTCAAAGATCTTTCTTTCAAAGCAAACACTTGAGTTCTCTTTGCTCATTTGTTTGATTGTTGTTTTATCTTGGGAGATAAGTTGTCATTACAACCGTTGAAAGGATATACGGGGCAATATTATCTTAAGGATAGATCAAGAAATTGGTCGACTCAGCAAACCCTTCTATTTGATCATTTCCAAGTTTTATTATAATTTATTGTTGTTGTTATTTTCCCGTTTTACACATTACCACTCACAGATGGTTATGTTAAAGCGTGATTTGAGAAAATGAGTGAACATAACTTTTTATAATTTTAATAGAAAAAAGTGATTCTGTGATTGTGAATATCTCCTATGTAAAAATAAAAAATTCTTATAGAAAAGACATAAAATTTTGTAACACACAAAAATCTTGCTTAATTGATTGATTTTATTGTTACAAGAATTAAAGAAAAACAAGAAGGTATTTCGTTTGGACTATGGGCTATGCCTAAAGTTATCCATCACAAAAATAGTAGCGTAAACTGACCGGTGAAGGTGCACAACTAGGGGTGATAAATGGGCCGTTTGGGCTGAAGTTGAACGATTTAAGATAGACTAAAGTTGTAGATGAGCCAATGTCAAACCCGTTCAAAACTTACATGGGCTAAGATGACCGGATCTTACATGAGCTAAGATGGGTGAGTCAAGATGGACTAAATGATGGGTCATAACCCAAATTGTCCAACTTGATCCATTACTTTTACAAATTTCAAACTTATCTTCTATGATGTTATTTTATTTTGTATGATATTTGATTTTTCCATATCTTAATTTTTAAAATAAGAATAATATTTTTAAGATTTTTTTCATTTTTTATAAAAACAAAAAAAATATGAAATAGAAATTTGAGGATGGGGTGGGGTGGAAGGGCTAGGTGTGGATAGGGGCGGAGTAAGAAAAAAAAATCATATTTTTTATAATTTATTTATAAAGGTAAAAAATTATAAAATATAAATTTGAAAATGGGGTGGGGTAAAGACTGGGGTGGGGGTAGAGCAGAGGGTAAGAAAAAAATTCATATATTTTTATAAATTGTTTATAAAAGTAAAAAAAATATAAAATAGAAATTTGAGAATGTGGTAGGGGGGGGGGGGGGGGGAGGGTTAGGGGTAGGTACCGAAATTTTCATATTTTTAATAATATTTTTATAAAATTAACAAAAATCAAATAGAAATTTGAGGATGGGGATGGGGGTAGGCGGGGTTAGAGCGGTAGGGAGAGGTAAGAAAAAAATCCATATTTTTTTATAAAAGTAAAAAAAAATATGAAATAGAAATTTGAGGATGGGTGGGGGTGGAGGGGGTAGGTGTGGGTAGGGTGGAGGGGGTAAAAAAATCATATTTTTTATAAAAGTAAAAAAATATAAAATAAAAATTTGAGAATGGGGTGGGGATGAGGTGGGGTTAGCGGAGGGTAAAATATATCATATTTTTATATAAGTAAAAATATAAAATAGAAAATTGAGAATGTGGTGGGTGTAGAGAGGGGTGAGGAGGAGGTGGGTGTAGGCGGGGTAGAGTCTAAAAATTCATATTTTTATATTTTTATAAAAGTAACAAAAATGAAATAGAAATTTGAGGATGGGGTGGAATTGGGGTATGTGGGGTTAGGGCGGTAGGGGGAGGTAAGAAAAAAATATGAAATCGAAATTTGAGGATGGGGTGGGGGTGGAGGAGGTAGGTGTGAGTAGGGTGGGGGTTGGATGTAAGAAAAAAATTCATATTTTTTATAAAATAAAAACTAGAAATTTGGAATGTGGTAGGGCTGGGGGGAGGGGTAGGTTGGGCGGGAGTTGGGGGTATGTAAGAAATTTGAGGATGAGGTGGAGGAGGTAGGGGGAAGAGGTAAGAAAAAAAATCATATTTTAAATAATTTTTTAATAAAAGTAAAAAAATATGAAATAGAAGACTTGAGTAAGCAATATAATAGTAGATGGGTTATTTTGGGCTAATGTAATGAGTTGATTTGAGTTATTTAAGATGAATGAGTTAAGTTGAGCTAGCTCAAATTTAACTCATTTAATAGTATGTCAATACCCAAATCCATTAAAATCTGGACAAATCAATTGGGCTTGGGTTCAATTTGACACCCCAACGCAACTACAATCCATATGAATAACATAATTTACTCATGATGGCCCAAATCATGTGCTCATAAAAGGCCAAAAATTCATCCTAATTAATATAATGTTTATTTATGTCTTCGAAAAGAATGAACAAAAGTTAAATAAATTTGGACAAGTTGAGTTATAATTATTATTTAGTCCATTTTAATTCAAATCAACTTAACTCAAGTATTACTTAAGGCTAGGGATGGCAACGGATCGGATCCTACTAGATCCAGATTCATTTTTCATATCTGAATCCAGATCCATCGAGTCCATAAAAATCATATCCATCGGATCCACCGGGTCCATGGATCGGATCTGGATCCACACGTAAAAAAATTTGCCTTGAATAATTTGAATTTTTTTTGATAAAATGAAACCCAATCTGATTGAAAAAAATGACTGAGTTCATTCAATCAACCTCCAGTCCGGCCGAATCAATCAGGGGAGTCTTTGACTATATTGTCACACCCCTACATTTTTATTATTTTTTTACTTTCCTACTCTCACTCATTTCTCATATTTTTTGTAGCAAGACTGTCCTCGCAAACAGTCGGGGACGGTCGTTCTAAAACATTATCCCGGAGATACTCCAAAATAAAAGTGCCACAAAGATGACCAAGAGATATTTTCGAGCGAAAGGAGTCAGTCAGCTTTTTGGAAACCCGTCCTCGCAAATAGTCAACCGGGAGATATTCTGACCGAAAGAAGTCAGTCAACACTAGATTCAACGAGGCATCACTCTGAGTTGTCTATATTTTTATATTTTTATACATACTTGTATATTCAATCCATATGTTTAGTTTTCGTTACATAATTCTTTCATATCATGCATTTTATAACATATCTTTCCGAACTACGTGTGTCTGATTCTCACCACACGGTGTGATACGTAGGCAACCTATCTTGGGTTCGGCACCACAAAAAAAAATATAATGATAATAATAAAAGGGAGGACATATTTGGTTCACCCACACATTTCATTCATTCTATCACATACATTCATTTTTTCATCACAGACATTTTTTTTGTTACATTCACATATTTGGACAATCATCTTACTTTGCATTTATTCTATAGTAGACAATCATTTGTTTTGCACAACTTTTACTCTTGCATTCCTTTCATGAATAATTCTTTTTTAAACATACATTTTATAATCTATTTGAATGAACTACGCGCATCTGATTCCTTCGGCGGGATACGTAGGCAGCCCTACTCGGGTTGGGTGCCCTTTATTCAAAAAATACAAAAAAATGTATCTTTTTCAAGTATCATTTGATAACCTTTATTAAAAAAAAATACAAAAAATCTGTATATATTTTCAAGTATCATTTGGTACACTCTATTACAAAAATATACAAAAACATTTTTTAGTATCATTGTTTGACTTGGTTGATATCAACACAGTTAGAAGTGTGAATAGAAAAGAATAAGTAATAATCAGTATGGGTTGAATTCGTGGTAAACCATAGATTCTTTTGGTACCTCTTATTCACACCCGTAATGACATTTTCTTACATGCTTTTAAGATAAGAAAGAAACCAACCTCATCGTTTCATGTGCATTGTGTGGTGAGTTTTAGAATAAGTTCAATTGCATTGCATTGTGATCTAGAACTTGGCCTGAATGTTTGTTGAGGCGAAATTCTGAGTAACACTCGGTATATGAAATTATCGTAGGCTTTCTTTGATCTGTTTGAGCATTTTCATCCTACCAAATAGCATTATCCGTAGTACTCCCCTTTGAAAAGCCTATTCTTTTGACAACCACATAATAAACCTATATCCTTTCTGAGTGCATACACATTATCCCTCTCTTGGCCCGACCTCATAGAGCGCTTTAGAAATGTGCAAGTGGCTGACAAAAAATTTAGTTGAAGTTTTCAAAGACAAAAGTTGTCAAAGTCCCAAAAGGGAAAAGAAAAAACAGAAAGGACGGCTTCACAAAAAGAAGAATCAAAAGGCTCCAAAATTCAAAATACTTGAATATATGTGAGGATGGGACTTTCTTTCAGTGAAGGCATTTGAAACATGAGGATGTGTATAGTTCGAAACCTTGGCTGCAAACAAGTGTGTCGATACTTAGGTATGTCTGAGGTACCATCTAAAGCTGTATAAATTACTCGAGTCGCCTGCTAGATCAAAGCAATAAATGTAAATCCTTATGCACAATACTAATTGTTGGTATCAACTGAAGTCAGAACGTGATGCTTTCTTCCCACTTTTTCAGAAAAACAAAAAAACAATACATATATTGAAAATCTTATTTTTTACTTTTCACGAACTACGTCTTGACTTGATTACCTCAGGGAATACGTAGGCGGCCACATTGGCTTCGGTCTCATTTTGAAAATTGTACAATCATCTTTTGCATCACGAACTACGTCTTGACCTAGTTCCCTCGGGGGATACGTAGGCGGCCACATTGGTTCGGTCCCATTTTTGAAAACTGTACAATCATCTTTTGCATCACGAACTACGTCTTGACCTGATTACCCCGGGGGATACGTAGGCGGCCACATTGGCTTCAGTCATATTTTTGAAAACTGTACAATCATCTTTTGCATAACGTACTACGTCTTGACCTGATTCCCTTAAGGGATACGTAGGCGGTCACATTGGCTTCGGTCCCATTTTTGAAAATTGTACAATCCTCATTTTTGCAACACGAACTACATTTTGACCTGATTCCCTCGGAGGATACGTAGGCGGCCACATTGGCTTCGGTCCCACATCATTTGAAAATCATAAAAATCATTATTTTTACTTGCATGAACTACGTCTTGACCTGATTCCCTCGGCGGGATACCCTATGATTCCTTTGTTATGCCATAAGTGATATTTGAAAACTCTTGAAATGAAAAATGTTGAAAAAGAAATAAAAGAGAGAGTGAAAATCTGATGCACCCCAAGGAAAAATATGTAAAAACCTAAGTTTGGGGGTGCTTGTTATTTGTAATGTATCTCATTCTCTCAAAATAAATGAGGAGAAAAATAGGTATGAGATTAAAAATGAAGTAAAAAGGAAGGAAGAAGGAGTTGAATGAAAATGCTTATGGTACGTAATTGAACCTAAATGTCTATCTTTATCTATCCGTGCCTAAGACTACATTACAACCATTGAAAGTCCTGAGGACCCTTAATGTGTATGTCTATGATTAGTGGAGAATAACAAGTAAACAGGTCTATAGCATTTTGGGATTGATGGAATAAAATTGACATGCATAGGTTAGGTGTTTATGTTTCCATTAATTATGATCTAAGTGAATCTGCGAAATATCTAACTTGAAATTCTAGATTTATATATATTCATGTTATATGTTCTAACATATTATCCACCTTTCATCCATGATGGTGAAGAAGCATTGTTATAACTACTTGATCCAGTTCATAGAGTCATTATTTGTTTGTTTTTGTTTAGTGCTTTACTCGAGGGCGAGTAAAGTGTAAGTTTGGGGTGTTTGTTGAGTGTATTTTGATACACTCTTTTGAGTCATTTTTAGTTAGTATTGTACCTTTTTCGTTTGTGTTTAGTATAGTATTAGGGTTGTTTTCCTTTCTTTTGAGTCACAGCGGTTCCAAAGGAGAGAATACCACTTTTAAGGAGAAATGAGCTCAATGGAGATGAAATTTGCATAAGCACATGCCCAAGGAATGAAGCCTAGGAAGCCACGAGAAGAATAGAAGAAATCAGGCGAATTCCGGACAAAACAGGTCAAGGGTCGCGGCTCCTCAGAGGCAGTAACTTATCAGGGATTTGAGCCATTAAGAGCCGCGGCTCCTGAACGAAGGGCCGCGGCCCATTTTTTCCAGTACCTGCAGTTGATTTCGGCTGAATTAGAGTCGCGGCCCAGGAACGAAGGGTCGCGTTTCCGACACGTGTTTTTGACGAAAATAAGCTGATTTTGGCAGGGGCAAAGTGGTCCGAAAGAGGGTTCTTTTGGGGAGAATATAAAAGCCTAAGAAAGGGTTTTAGGAAGGGGGATCTTGTACATATTCCACCATTCTACTTTGGAGGCTAGGAGGAGGCTACAACACAAGATTGGAGACAACCTTGGTTCAAGTTCTTGTTCTTTCCTTTTATTTATTTCAGTTTATGTTGGTTTGTATTAGTTCATGACATGACAATGTTTAGGAGCTAATTACTTTATTAGGGTTTTCCTATTGAATCGCTTGAAACTCTATTTCATGAATTAATGCATTAGTTTGATTTCTTCTTCACTTGATTAAGATTTATTCAATATTTGGTATGAATGTTTGATAGTTAATTGATCACTAATTATCATAATCTATATGAGTTCGAATCAAGAACCGAGAGGAGAGATTTTGATATGCTATAATTGAATAGACATAGGTTAAAATCGCGGACGAAAGTACCCCGATACTTGTGTAGCATTATAGGTTACTGTTCTTAATCCTCATATGTGGTAAATCCTATCATAAAAATATAGAAGGGTTCTGCACTGGGGTTGAGTGATTATATGTCCTAACCGGAATATAAGACAATCTAGTTAACCGCTATCTTAATGTAGAAGAGGAAACCATTGTAGTTGCATTAAGGATTGAAAAGAGTGGATAGTCGAGGATATTGAAATTCCCTATTTTCATCATAACTGATTTAAACCAAAGTAGTATCATAATTAGTTTACTTTCTGCACTTACTTTTAGTATTAGATAAAAATACAAATAAATTAACGTTCACCAAATAGAAACTAAAGCTTAGATAATCGGTACTTGATAACCAGTCTTTGAGGACGATATTCGGTCTTACCAAGACTATATTACTTGTAACGATACGTACACTTTCGTTAAGCGTGTGGAAAATCGCTAACAAGTTTTTGGCACCGTTGTCGGGGACTGACGTACTTTCAATATCGCATTATCTAATCTTATTTCTAATTTTGTTTGTATATATTTGATTATGTTATTTTATTTCTAATTTGATTGCTCCAGGAACAAGTTTCTAACTTGTTCTGCGAGCATCTTTTTATCACTTTTTGTTGTTTTTCTTATTTTGTAGGTAAAGAAAAAAAACATGGATTACTACCACTATCAGGGGCAGTGGAATCATCAACAACAGCCTAACCTACAGGTTCCATAGGAAGATGAAAATGAGTTGCAGACAGCCATACTCACGCTCACCAAGTGCCAGAATCAGTTTATGGCTGAGACAATGGTGTCCATAAAAAATTTGGAGACACAAATAGGGCAGCTAATGGATATGGTGAACAATATACCACAAGAAAATATGCCTAGCGACATAATTGTGAGGAGTGATAAGCAGAGTGAGGAACCTGAACCACAACAAACTGTTGAGAATGATAATGAATTGAGAGAGATAGTTGGTGTAGAGAAAGAAGAGGTCACTGAGGATCACCCTATTGCAGAAAAGACAACACTAATTATCATTGCTGACCCTCAAAAAGAAAGTCCATACTCTGAAGGGCACCCCCTTAAGTTGAGAGATGTAGGGAGTTTCACTGATCCCTACATTATAGAGAGCATAGAAGACAAGTCTGCCTTGTGTAATTGAGAGATAATCTTATATCTGAGGCCCTTGTTTGGAGCAATTGTTGTAGTTGAAGTGAGACCTGCAACAATAACTATGTGGATTGCAAGCAGCTCGCAGAAGGATCCAATGGGCACTAGTAAAGGTTAACTGCGTCCGGCTAAAAGACGTTAAAGACAGCACTTGTTGGGAGGCAACCCAATGTTTTTAATTATGTTATTTCAATTCTTGTTTTAGTTTGTTTTATTTTATCTTGAACAGTCTCACGGTCTTGAATTTTGTCTTATATTTTGATGTCAGGTGGAATGAGAACTAAAGTGTCAAGATGCTGAAATTTTGAACTTCCGGGAGCCCAGAAGCTTGTGCAAACTCAAGAATCTCATCTCAGGCCTCCTTTATGACCGTTGTATTGTGTCAGTAAGTTGTTTCAACCATTAGTCTTCACACATTGGGGACGATGTATCGATTAAGTTTGAGGGGTGTCGTGTCTTATTTTGTTTTATTATTTTGTTTTTGAGTCTTGTTGATTTGTCTTTGTGTTGTTTTGTGTGTTTTTGAGTCATAATTTTTTTTTATGGATCATGTATGTTGTAGTTGCTAACGATATGGAGTGGATAAAGTGAGATAATGTAATGGAATTGAAAGCACCAATCTGTGTGCTTAAGTTAAATATGCCAAAAATTCATGACATCTAGTTATTTGGGATATTTGTGCTTAGCCAATGTGTTGTCAATTATGGAAAGAAAAGTTGAAAAATGTCTAGAAAACTTGTTTGCTTGTTATTTGAGGCGAAATAGTTAAGATATACATGTTTAGGGAGATGATTCAGACATTTCTTTGATAAGCCCTTCTTATCATTCATTACCTACCCTGATATAAAATGTATCACTAGTCAGCCCCGTTGAGCCTAACATAAGATCTTTCTTTGACACCCTATGATTCATTTGCTGTGTCATAAGTGATATTTGAAAACTCTTGGAATAAAAAGTGTTGAAAAAGAAATAAAAGAGAGAGTGAAAATTTGATGCACCCCAAGGAAAAATATGCAAAAGCCTAAGTTTGGGGGTTCTTGTTATTTGTAATGTATCTCATTCTCTCAAAATAAAATAGGGGAAAAATAGGTTGAATGAAAATGCTTATGGTACATAATTGAACCTAAATGTCTATCTTTACCTACCCGTGCCTAAGCCTACATTACAACCCTTGAAAGTCCTGAGGATCATTAATGTGTATGTCTATGATTAGTGGAGAATAACAAGTAAACGGGTCTATAACATTTTGGGATTGATGGAATGAAATTGACATGCATAGGTTAGGTGTTTATGTTTCCATTAATTATGATTTAAGTGAATCTGCGAAATATCTAACTTGAAATTCTAGATTTATATATATTCATGCTATATGTTCTAACATATTATCCACTTTTCATCCATGATGGTGAAGAAACATTGCTATAACTACTTGATCCAGTTCATAGAGTCATTATTTGTTTGTTTTTGTTTAGTGCTTTACTCGAGGGCGAGTAAACTGTAAGTTTGGGGATGCTTATTGAGTATATTTTGATACACTCTTTTGAGTAATTTTTAGTTAGTATTGTACCTTTTTCGTTTGTGTTTAGTATAGTATTAGGGTTGTTTTCCTTTCTTTTGAGTCACAACGATTCCAAAGGAGAGAATACTACTTTTAAGGAGAAATGAGCTCAATGGAGATGAAATTTGCATAAGCACATGCCCAAGGAATGAAGCTTGGGAAGCCACGAGAAGAATATAAGAAATCAGGCGAATTCCGGACAAAACAGGTCAAGGGCCGCGGCCCCTCAGAGGCAGTAACTTATCAGGGATTTGAGCCATTAAGAGCCGCGACTCCTGAACGAAGGGCCGCGGCCCATTTTTTCCAGTACCTGCAGTTGATTTCGGCTGAATTAGAGCCGCGGCCCAGGAACGAAGGGCCGCGGTTCCGACGCGTGTTTTTGACGAAAAAGCTGATTTTGGCAGGGGCAAAGTGGTCCGAAATAGGGTTCTTTTGGGGAGAATATAAAAGCCTAAGAAAGGGTTTTTTGAAGGGGAATCTTGTACATATTCCACCATTCTACTTTGGAGGCTAGGAGGCTACAACACAAGATTGGAGACAACCTTGGTTCAAGTTCTTGTTCTTTTCTTTTATTTATTTCAGTTTATGTTGGTTTGTATTAGTTCTTGACATGACAATGTTTAGGAGCTAATTACGTTATTAGAGTTTTTCTATTGAATCGCTTGAAACTCTATTTCATGAATTAATGTATTAGTTTGATTTCTTCTTCACTTGATTAAGATTTATTCAATATTTGGTATGAATGTTTGATAGTTAATTGATCACTAATTATCATAATCTATATGATTTCGAATCAGGAACCGAGATGAGATATTTGAATATGTTATAATTGAATAGACATAGGTTAAAATCGCGGACGAAAGTACTCCGATACTTGTGTAGCATTATAGTTACTGCTCTTAGTCCTCCTATGTGATAAATACTATCATATAAATATAGAAGGGTTCTGCACTGGGGTTGAGTGATTATATGTCCTAACCGGAATATAAGACAATCTAGTTAACCGCTATCTTAACGTAGAAGAGGAAACCATTGTTGTTGCATTAAGGATTGAAAAGAGTGGATAGTCGAGGATATTGGAATGCCCTATTTCCATCATAACTGATTTAAACCAAAGTAGTATCATAATTAGTTACTTTCTGCACTTACTTTTAGTATTAGATAAAAATACAAACAAATTAACGTTCACCAAATAGAAACTAAAGCTTAGATAATCGGTACTTGATACCCAGTTTTTGAAGACGATATTCGGTCTTACCAAGATATAGTACTTCTAACGATACGTACACTTACGTTAAGCGTGTGGAAAATCGCTAACAATAGGCAGCCACATCGGCTTCGATCACACCATTTGAAATCTTTCTCTTTTGTTTTGCACATAACAAAATAAGCTCATCTGATCACCTTGATAGAGCAGGCAAGCTACCTACACAGAACTCGATTTTGTCTAGTGATGAGTTCAACATCCTCATATACCAGAAAGTGGGGCATATTTTGTGGATCACATTTATGTTTGACATATGTACAAAAGCATCATCTTGACCTACATGGTCCCAACTGCATTATGTCCGCACAAGGACGGTGTTTTGACTCACAGGGTAATATTATCATCCTTATCTATTTATTTTTACATTACCTATATCCATGCATTAACTTTTCATCGAGATTGGGTTTGCAAGAATTTCAACATCATTCAGCCCATGCGGGTCACAAACGCAGCTCGTCTATACAACGACGACATCAACATTACGTCCATACAACGGCGTCATCTTCATTTCGTCTATACAACAACGTCATTGTCATTTCATCCATACAATGACGATATCAGCATTGCGTCCATACAACGACGTCATTTTCATTTCGTCTATACAACGACGACATCAGCATTGCGCCCATACAACGACGTCATTTCATTTCGTCTATACAACGACGACATCAGTATTGCACCCATACAACAGTGTCATCTTCATTTCGTCTATACAACGAAGACATCAGCATTACGCCCATACACCGGCGTCATTTTCATTTCGTCTATACAACGACAAACATATGTATCGCGTCTATGCAACGACGTCATTTCATTTAAGTCTATGCAATGGCTTCATCTATGTTTCGTCTATGCAGCGACGAACATCTGCATCGCGTCTATGTAACGACGTCATTTCATTTAAGCCTATGCAACGACTTCATCTATGTTTCGTCTATGCAACGATGAACATCTGCATCGCGTCTATGCAACGACGTCATTTCATTTAAACCTATGCAACGGCTTCATCTATGTTTCGTCTATGCAACGAAGAGCATTTGCATCGCGTCTATGCAACGACGTCATTTCAGTTTAAGCCTATCTAACGGCTTCATCAATGTTTTGTCTATGCAACAACGAGCATCTGCATCGCATCTATGCAACAACGTCATTTTATTTAAGCATATGCAACGTATTTATCTATGTTTCGTCTATGCAACGATGAACATATGCATCGCGTCTATGCAACGACACCATTTTATTTAAGCCTATGCAACGACTTCATCTATGTTTCGTTTATGCAACAACGAACATCTGCATCGCGCCTATGCAACGACGTCATTTCATTTAAGCCTATGCAACGGCTTCCTCTATGTTTCGTCATGCAACGACGAACATCTGCATCACGTCTATGCAACGACACCATCATCCTTACGTCAACACAATGACGCCATCAACACCGTCTATACAATGATGTAATCAACAGCCTGTCTTTTCCAGCATCCCATCGCAACTGTAACCCAGTGTCATTAAGATTCGACACTGAACAAATTTTTGAATCGACATACGTTTGCCTTTAATTTTCTAGCATCGCAACAACTCAGTGTCCTCATAATTCTATACTGGGACAACATTTTAAATCTGCTTCAGCTTTGCTTTTTATTTTGGCATCACAACAACCCAGTGTCATTATAATTCGACACTGAGACAAAATTTTGAATCTGCATCAGCTTTGCCCATTCATTTCTTGATCTTTGTTCTAATTCTGACGATGGAGACAAAATTGGCTACAAGTCAACGTCTTTGTCCGAAAACTCTTTCATCGTCTTCAGTCAAAGAGGGACAAGCTGTTGACACCCAATTTTGACCCATTTTTTGGTTATTTCTTGCAATTTTAAGTATTTTAGGACACCGTATTTTAATAATTATTTCTGCATATTTTTATCTAATATTCTATGTTATTTTATTTTTTCGCAAAATGGCACCTCATTTTATTTTTAATTAGGCATTAAATATTTTCAAATATTATGGTATTATCATTGCGCCACAATTTTATTTTGATAATTTTGCATCTCTTAAATAATTAATTGGCATCACGTTTTTATTTTAATTAGGCATTAAATATTTCTTAAATATTTTATTATTGCATCGGCATTTTTATTTTTCGATAATTTTACATCTCTTTAAATAATTTTATTTAAATAATTAATTCATTTTATATTTTAGTCAAATCAGTCCAATCCGAAACACAATTCAGATCAATCCAATATAATACCTCTTTTATCATTGCCACATTCCACCCCATACCTCTTTTACCTTTACCACACTCCACCCCATACCTCTTTTACCTTTACCACACTCCACTCCCATACTTTGTTTCACCATTTCTACACTCCAACATCAACATCAACACCACATTTTCTTCTTTAATAAATATCTCTCTCATTTATTGGAGGACAACATCAGCAGCCCACCCCTAATTACATCTCTCCTCTTTCATTTGAAACTTGATCTTCTTCAAGCCAACAATAAAATGTCACACTCCTTCACGCCACACCTTATATTTTTGAGACTTCATCATCTTCTTCACCCCAACCCACCATCACCTCGCCTTTCCCACTCCCCAAAACCAGATCCGATGAACCACCCATCAGTCACCAGTGAGCCTCACGAACACTGACCCATCACCACCACTGCCCACGCATCGCCCTACTACTGTTACGGTGGCGTCGCTCCAGCAACCTCGCCGTGGAAGTGACGCCGCCACCGTTCTCCCTTTTGGTATTGTTGTTGGTTTTATCTTGTTGGTTTCAGTATGGTTTGATTTTTGCATTTTGTATCTCGCCGGAGTCTTTAAAACTCCGACGATCTTGGTTGTCTCCGTCTTCCGGTGAACTATGGTTGTTAGGGTTATTGTTCTATTTTGCTATTCTTTTACTACTGTTGCTAACTATCTCACCCCATTTTTTTTTTTGTTGCCGCTTTCTTTTGCCTCTACTGGTTTGGTTGTTTTTCAAGATAGATTATGGACCATTTCGCTGCTAAGTTGTTCGTTCCACTGTTGCTAAGTTGTTCGTTTCATTGCTTTGCGGACTAGTGTTGGTTCACTGTTTTCCTATTATTGCTACTGTTCCGTTAAATTTCGGACTGATTTCTGGACAACTCTGCCCTTTATTTTAATAAATTAATTTTGAACGGATAATACACTGTCGGTATTGACTGATTTGAACAAGATACTACACTTGATGGCCAATGAAAAAGTTATCTGTCGATTTTAAAGGCCTCCACAGCGAAAAGACGAAAAATAAAATGTTCGGGCGTTGATGATTTCTTTTACTTACACCGGATGCAACATGTGCTGGCGGGGCGATTAGATTGACTAATAAGTCACTAGTTCGCAGCCAAGATTTGTTTAGGACGTCCCACTTCATTTTCATATATGAGCCCTCCGTAATCAAAACTATTATTGTTTTGGGTGCGGATTTGAAGGTTTTATTTATTTTATTGTATTGTTCATAACATTGGTCGATGAAGTAATCTCCGTCTGATTCTCAAGACCTCCCCTGTACAAAAAACGGGTTTTATTTTTAGTTTACTTATTAATTCTTGTCACTAAATCCAAATTTTTAGGAGAGTTGGCAAAAGCGCGGAGTTGCCCGGTTCGTCTGGCGTCACAGAGTTTCTCACTCGAGCAAATTCGCCGAACCTTGTGTCTAGTAAGTCAAATCTTAGAAAATTTAGGATAGAGCTATACCACCTTTTATTTTAAGTCATGCATATATCTTAGGTGGGTCGGACCTTGGTATCGTCTCCACAATTAGAAAATCCACCAAATCGTCGACGGGTTTCACAACCCAACGACCAATAAGCATATATGTGTAGCGTGATAATGATAGACGGATTCAAGCCTAATCATGACATGCCAAAATTGTAAAATGTACATTCATATTGTTTTCATTTCCAACAAAAGCATTAATGATTAGCAACTTGGAATCTATCATAATCTTGCATATTTGACGTTTAGACCCACCTCTGGCATAAGAGATGTCTCATGCATATTAGGGCGCGCGCTTGATTTGCATGCCTTTTTGTTTTATTAGTGTTTGTCGCTAGC
Source organism: Przewalskia tangutica (assembly GCA_029844215.1). Classification (NCBI taxonomy): domain Eukaryota; kingdom Viridiplantae; phylum Streptophyta; class Magnoliopsida; order Solanales; family Solanaceae; genus Przewalskia; species Przewalskia tangutica. Next base: position 35,193,721 of record CM056731.1, on the reverse strand, counting down.
AACTCTGTACATATTTTTAAAGCAATAATTACCCTTTTTAACTCTGTACATACCATATTATGTGTTTGCAACTCCAGACACGAGCATTTTCATTTTTTGCACTTTTTTGCTGTCACACTGTAATCAGAACTTCTACTGGATAAATCATTCTTGAACATCACGACTTGGACCTTGTGAAACATCAACTTCCAGTCCGACCGAATTAATCAGGGGGGTCTTTGACTATATTATCACACCCCTACATTTTTATTATTTGTGACTTTCCTACTCTCATCCATTTCTCATATTTTTTGCAGCAAGACCGTCCTCGCAAACAGTCGGGGACGGTCGTTCTAAAGCATTATCCCGGATGCCAACAGATGTTGGCGGGGCAATTAGATTGACTAATAAGTCACTAGTTCGCAGCCAAGACTTGTTTAGGACGTCCCACTTCATTTTCATATCTGAGCCCTCCGTAATCAAAACTATTATTGTTTTGGGTGTGGATCTGAAGGTTTTATTTATTTTATTGTATTGTTCATAACATTGACCGATGAAGGAATCTCCGTCTGATTCCCAAGGCCTCCCCTGTACAAAAGACGGATTTTATTTTTAGTTTACTTATTAATTTTTGTCACTATTTGAAAATTATTACTTTCATATTGACACTTTTACTAAGTGTTTATACAGGTACCCGGAGATACGTCTTTGGGCAAAATGTCTAAAAAGGACTAAAGAAGACAAGAAGATGTCATTCGGAGTTTTATTTTATTATTGTATTTAATTTAATTTTTAATTTTTTAATTTCTAAAGCATGATAGATAATTAATCTAGGTTTGATCGGATAACCGCAAGTTAGTGGATCTTAAAGGATGTCTAACCCCTTCCCTTTAGGATAATAAAGAACCCTGATCTAGAATCTCATTAATTTCGCAGACCATTAAATGGAGATCAATTGTAGTATTTTTATTGCAATAGTTCAAATGTCCTAATTCACTTAACTAATTAGGTGGCAACTCCTCAAAACAAGCATTCTTGCTCAAATCCAGGAAACCGCGCCAAAGAGCAACGTTGCGGATACCGTTCCGACCCCGAGGTAAAAAAATGGGCGCAACACTGAGGCCTATATAATAAAAAGGCACATCAACGTTTGTTTCCCAATCCTAAGTCTTCCAAACTCCACAGTATCCTATAAACAAACAGCCAAACAGGTACAAGTTTTTCCGGAGACTAAAAAAAAATGGTATCTAGAGTGGAAGAAGCAATGAAAATAAGGCAACAGGAGGTGAAAAATAAAGTCCAAATCTGAATGTAAAATCCAAAAAATATGAATTTTTTAAAGAAAATACTTATAAAATTACTTTAATTTTTTAATTTCTAAAGCATGATAGATAATTAATCTAGGTTTGATCGGATAACCGCAAGTTAGTGGATCTTAAAGGATGTCTAACCCCTTCCCTTTAGGATAATAAAGAACCCTGATCTAGAATCTCATTAATTTCGCAGACCATTAAATGGAGATCAATTGTAGTATTTTTATTGCAATAGTTCAAATGTCCTAATTCACTTAACTAATTAGGTGACGACTCCTCAAAACAAGCATTCTTGCTCAAATCCAGGAAACCGCGCCAAAGAGCAACGTTGCGGATACCGTTCCGACCCCGAGGTAAAAAAATGGGCGCAACACTGAGGCCTATATAATAAAAAGGCACATCAGCGTTTGTTTCCCAATCCTAAGTCTTCCAAACTCCACAGTATCCTATAAACAAACAGCCAAACAGGTACAAGTTTTTCCGGAGACTAAAAAAAAATGGTATCTAGAGTGGAAGAAGCAATGAAAATAAGGCAACAGGAGGTGAAAAATAAAGTCCAAATCTGAATGTAAAATCCAGAAAATATGAATTTTTTAAAGAAAACTTATAAAATTACATTCTAGGTTATGAATATATTTAATAAAAAATGGATCCACGGGTCGGATTTGGACCGGATACTGATCTCAAATACAAGATCCAGATCCAGATCCGATCCGTAAAAAATGAATCCCGGTCCGATCCGGATCCGTCGGGTCCAAATTTTAAAGATTCGTATCCTATAAAACGGATCTGAATTCACCGAATTCGAATCGAATCCAGGATCCGTTGCCATCCCTACTTAGGGAGGGCCAATCTATTGACTCCCTTTTAACTTGCACATCACCAAAATGGTACCAGAATCCAGATAGCCACTTTGAGGACCGCTAATTATGTCTTAGCCAATGTTTGTAAATTATTTATTCTTTGGCCACAACTTAAAAGACGGCATATGTTGCTTCATCTTGTTCTTCTCTGCTTTCTCAAACTCCAACACAATTCAAAAACTCAACATAGTTTTTCCGGTTCAAATTTCAGGATAGTTTACCATTTCAAAATTTCAGGACAATCTTCATATCCTTTTTCAATTTTTAAGTTCAAGATTTCTAGACATTGTTTCCTTAAATTCAATTTTGGTTCAAAACTTTAGGATACTATGTTTTTAAATTTAGTTTTTTTAATTCAAACTTCATGATTTAAGATTTGGTGTCCTGAAATTTGATTTTTCTCAATTCAAACTTGAGGTGTATTGTGTCCTAAAGTTGGAAATATATAGTTCAAACTTCTAGCTTGTATCATTTAATTGTCGGTTCCAACTTCAGGTAGTTGAAGAAGAAAAAGAAATAACAAGGATAAGAAAGGAGTAGCAGTTAATAAAATATTTCCCGAATATTCTTTCATTAATTGTATATCTTTTATTTTAGGTAGAATTGTATTTCTATTGTAATTAGGTCTCTTATTTTATGTAGAATCATATTTCCTATTATAATTAGATTGATTAGTTACATAGTTTAAATATTCTTGTACTACTATATATATTGTACATTATTGATAATACAATCAAGAGATTATATTTCTTTATCGTATCAGTAGCCTAAAAATACCTCTACCGTCGCCGACCATAGCTCTCGGCCGCCACCCCCACGGAACCCTAGTGTTTTTTTCCAGCCATTCTCCTCCTAAATTTCATCTTTCATGGCTGATAAAACCAAATTTCATCATGCACTTGCATTAAACAACATCAAAAACTTCATCCATATCACCCTTGAGATGGAAAATGGTCAATACTCCTCGTGGGTGGAGCTTTTTAAGATCCATTGTCATGTTTACGAAGTTATCGACACATCATCCCTCCTACATCGAAGTCCACAGACTTACCTTCGGCTTCGACTTCTGATGATGCACTATGGTCTAGTTTGGACGCAGCCGTCCTCCAGTGGATATACAACACAATCTCTAATGATTTGTTGCACACCATCATTGAGATCGATGTCACTGCCCGCCAAACGGGGAACGTTTGGAAAGTATTTTTCATGACAACAAAACTCAACAAGCGTTATACCTTGAAAATTAGTTCAAGGACGTTCCTCAGGACGATTTTCCAAACGTGTCTGCATATTGTCAAGAACTCAAGATGTTTGTCGACCAACTCTCCAACGTCGGCGCATCAATCACTAATCAGCGATTGGCCATGCACCTTATTGCAGGTTTGAACGAATTCTATGACGGTGTTGCCACCATCCTTCAGAAATGCATGCCGTTACCTCCATTTTATAAGGCTCATTCGAAACTTATTCTTGAGGAAACCCGAAAAATCAAGCGCAGCACCACTCAGGCCAGCATTGTCGACACCGCCCTCACCACAACCGTTGGGCCCTCTGCCAATGGTAGGGCCTCCAACTCCGGCAACCAGAACTGTCGGGCTAGAGGACCTGCAGCAATCCGCAACAACCGCCAGGGCAGACAGTCCGGAAAGGGCCGCGGCGGACAGAATTCTGATAATAATGGCGGCGGGAAGAGGTAGTCCATGCCGTAGGCTGCGTGGGCCCCACCGTTACGAGCCTTTCCTCCTAGCCCGTATCTGACATCCTCGTGGACTCCACCTCAGAACCGACATGCCCACCCTAGCATACTCGATCCACGTCCCCAACAGGCCTACACAACACATGCCCTCACCCCCGCCATCAACTTATGCACCGACTGACATTAAGAAAGCTATGAACACAATGTCACTCAACGCTCCTGATGAAAATTGGTATATAGACATAGGCGCCACATCTCACATACGACATCACTAGGTACTCTCTTATCTTATTTCAATTTGAGTAATTTAAATCGAAATATTATTGTTGATAGTGGACAAGACATTCTCATTCGCGATTTTGATCTTTCATCCATATCCCCACCACATCCACCACTAATATTAAAAAATGTCCTTCATGCCCTAAACTCATTAAGAATCTAATTTTTGTGCGACGTTTCACAACTGATAATAATGTTTCCCTTGACTTTGATCCTTTTAGTTTTTCTGTGAAGGATTTTACGACAGTGAGATGAATAATGAGATGTGACAACACCGGAGATCTTTACCCTATTTCAAACCCGTCAACAATCCAACCTCAGTTCCATCAACATTTGTTGCTCTTTCGTTTTCCTAATGGCACTCCAGATTAAGACATCTAGGATATTATGTTTTACGCTCCGTTAGGATTTCTTTTTTATTAATTGCAACCGTATTTGTTGGACTCCTATATGTGAATCCTGTGTTTTTGGGAAATATGTTAAATTATCATTTTCTGTATTCACAAATTGTACTTTACAATCATTCGATATTATACATAGTGATTTGTGGACGTCTCTTATTTTAAGTACGATTGACCATCGATATTATGTGTTGTTTTTGGACGATTATTTCAACTTTCTATGTACTTTTACAATTGGCAATAAATCTCATGTCTACCCTATTTTTTCTCATTTAGTGCTCTTGTAAAACACAATTTGAAAAGAACATTAAATATTTTTAATGTGACAATGGCAGGGAAGTCAATAATAATCAATTCAAACAGTTTTGCTCCAATAATGGTCTTAATCATTTTTCCTGCCCTCACACCTCCTCCCAAAATGGTAAGACTGAACCATAAACAACCTAATTCGTGCCCTACTTTGTCACGCCCCGACTTTTCTTAAGCCTTTACTTAGGGCGTGATGGCACCTGGACAATTATTTCCCACCAGGTGCACCATTTAATTCTCTTTATTTAGAAATTTAAAGTTATATTCAAATACGGAGCTATTGATAAAAATAACAATAAAGAAATCTTTTTATGACTTTATTGAAAACATAACGCGAGCTCATGCTCGTACAAATATTGTTTCTACATAGACATACTGACAAAAATTATTCTAAGTTGGAAGGGAGACCATCCCACACGAAAATTTCCCGAGACACTGAAACTGACATTCTGAACCTGATGAGAACCAAGCCCGAAGCAATGGACTTAGTATAACAAGAGGCTGCGGGACGATCGCTAGCCTTGGCGTGGAGTCTTTCCTCAATCACAGTTTCCTGAATCATGTTAAATAAAGAGTCAGCCCTACCATCTGGGGCTGACTGCGCACCTTACCCTGCAATTCAAAGTAACACCACAATATTCCAAGTGCAATAACATTATAACGTAATAAACATATTGCAAAAACATATCAGGTTACAACACTTTTAAATATGCATCAACTCCTCATAGGAAATTCTCAGTTTAACTAACACTTCATTTTATCTCGTATTATACGTTAAGACATTCCCCTGCATTTCCATATGTTTGTTACATTTATATATTTTTTAACCCGTATTCACTATTCAAATTTAAATATATAGGTGAACATGTATTCATCTTTCATATTTGTTGCGGCGTGCAACCCGATCCATTATATTTACGTATTTGTGAACGCGTATTCACTTTACGTTTTGTTGCGGCGTGCAACCCGATCCATTATGTTTACGTATTTGTGAACGCATATTCACTTTACGTTTTGTTGCAGCGTGCAACCCGATCCATTATGTATTTATATATTTATGTGAACACGTATTCACTTTTCATATTTTTCAGAAGATAGAATAAATAATATTCTCTTTCCCAACATTCTGTCATTCATACTTGTAACGATTATAACTTTTTAACCATAACTCCAACTAAGGTGTTTCTCAAGCGGAAACTAAGGTAAGACGGGGATATTTCACTGTACCAAATTTCAATTAAAACTACTTTGGGTAACTAACACAAATGTATCCTCAAAACAGCCACATGAAATTTGTTTCGGCAGAATTTTTATTAAACATAACCAAATCTTAGAATAGTCATAACTCCTAATCTGTAAACCCGTTCAAGCCCCATAAAATCTCAAAACAACGAGAAAAGAGAGCTACACGTCTCCATGTAAACCAGCCTTTCATATTCTGTACCATTTGGTACAGTTTTACACGTTTATTCGCTGCCCTTACTGGATCTCGATATATCTGAGGCAGAAACTTTAAACAGCGATAACTCTCAATCCATAAGTCGGATAGACCTCCGTAAGGTCTCAAAATGTCCAAAACAGAGAGATATAGAACTTTCATGTAGTACCAATTTTCATATTTCCCACGGATTAGTACAGTTTTACGTTTCAACATCCTGCCCTTCTGGATTCCGATGAATCCGAGGTAGCAACCTCAAACTACAATAACTCTCAACTCGTAAGTCCGTTTTAACCTCTCTTTAGCTATATCTTCCCGTAACATAGAGATTTACAACCATGTAAATTTTTATATAATTCTAATAAGTAAAACTCAATAAAAAACAGTCTGTAATTATGTCTTTTCGAATTTCGGCCAAATCTAGGGCAGGAACTTTGAACTATGATAACTTTTAAACCGTATGTCCATTTTACCTCATTTTTGGTTCTATATGATCATAATAGAGAGGTGTACCATTCTTTTTAATTTCATCAAATTCTAACCATTATAACTCCGTGAAACCTGTTCGTAAAGTTCGTGACGCAACTAGTTGTCTAAACAATCAAAAGCTCGTTATTTCTTTTCCACACTCAATTTTATTCTAACATGTATTGAACTTAAAATAAAGGATGTTACCAAGAATTTCTGAGTGAGAAAACTCACCTTGTATGTGTGAAATGATTGTTGTTCGGTTGCTACAAGGGACCCTTGCTCCCTAGTATTTCTTTTATTGTTGTTCTTCTTGCTCTCTTGTTTTTTCCAGATTTTTCCTCTTCTTGTTCACTTGATTTTCCTGATTTTCTAATCTTTATGCTATGTACTTTGTTTGTGTGTAAATACAATGTATAAGTGGAGATGATTGTATAACTTATGGGAGGGGGAAAGCCAAAAAATTAAAGGGAAATGAAAGTGGGAGGAAAGGACGTCTGAAAGATGCATTTTGCCTTTTTTTTTTCTTATTTTCATTTTATCTATCTATTTATCCAACTTTAACACTAACTTCATCCTATGCAATTTATTCTTTATTTTCTTATATATATGTATTTTTATAAACTCAACCAACAACTATATATTATTATTTTTTCCGGATTTTACATTCTCTCTTCCTTAAGCAACATTTGTCCTCGAATGTGAATAAAGTCGTAACATAATCACATAGACACAATAATGTTTATTGTTATTGTAACACTAATTTGAGGCTTCACATTCTCCCTTCCTTAAGAAGCATTCGTCCTCGAATGGGAATAAGGTTGTAACACATGCATATAGACACGCAAATGACACACATATGAAGTACTATGTAACACTTTTTTTTTATTACCTTAGTCAAATAGGAATGAATATTTGACTTTAATCGCCTCCTCAGCTTCCCAGGTGGCTTCCTCTGTGGAGTGATTCCTCCATAGGACTTTCACGGAAGCAATATCTTTATTTCTAAGGCGTTGGACCTTTCTATCAAGTATTTCTACCGGAGCCTCTTCATATTGAAGCTATTTATTAAGAACTATCTCATGGGGAAGGATGACGTAACTTGGATCGTGCAAGTATTTTCGTAACATAGACACATGAAATATCGGATGCACTGCTTTCAGCTCTTGTGGAAGTGTTAATTCGTAAGTCACATTCCCCACTCTTCGCAAGATCTCATATGACCCAATAAACCTTGGGCTCAATTTCCCTTTCTTACCAAAGCGCATCACTCCCTTCATTGGGGACACTTTTAAAAATACTTTCTCTTCCTCTCGGAATTCAAGATCTCTTTTCTGATGATCCGTATAGGACTTATGACGGCTATGAGCTGTTTTGATCCACTCCCGAATCATCTGTACTTTATCATTTGTTTCCTGAATGACTTCAGGTCCGAACAGTTGCGTTTCACCCACCTCGAACCATCCAAGTGGAGACCTACATTTTCGTCCATATAATGTTTCAAACGGGGCCATTTGTATGCTAGAGTGAAAACTATTGTTGTAGGCGAACTCAATTAGACATAGATGGTCCAACCAGCTTCCCTGAAAATATAACACACAAGATCGCAACATGTCATCAAGTGTTTGAATTGTTCGCTCAGCTTGCCCATCTGTTTGCGGGTGGAAAGTCGTGCTTAACTTAACTTTTGTCCCGAGACCCTGCTGGAAACTTTGCCAAAAGTGTGAGGTGAACTGGGAACCCCTATCTGAAATAATTTGTAAGGGAATCCCGTGTAACCGCACAATCTCCTTCAAATAAATCTATGCGTACTGTGGTGAGCGATACGTAGTCTTGACCGGTAAGAAATGGGCTGACTTTGTAAGCCGATCAACAATCACCCAAATAGAATCATACCCTTCTCGAGTTTTTGGTAGACCAGTTACAAAATCCATATGAATCGCCTCCCATTTCCACATGGGGACTCCAATGTCCTGAAGTAATCCGCTGTGTTTTGATGTTCAAATTTCACCCGACATATAAGACACCTCCCGATAAACTCCGCAATGTCTTTCTTCATCCCGTCCCACCAGTAATTTGCCTTGAGGTCCTGATACATTTTTGTTCACCTTGGATGAACGGAATATCTTGTGTTGTGACCCTCATCTAAGATCTTCCTCCTTAGATCCTTTACCTAAGGAACACATAATCTACTCTTATACTGAAGGGTTCCGTCATTATCTCCCAATGTAAACTGTGAAGGTTTTCCCTGTTGAATCCTCTCTCGAAAACCAACAAACTACGTATCCTCAAACTGACTTTATTTTATTTCTGAAGCTAAGGCAGACTGCGAGGTATCATGTACCACCACCCTACCTTCACCGATCTCAGTTAAACTAACCCCGAGGTTTCCCAATTTTTGTACCTCATGAACAATATCCCTCCTTTGTATTGCCAAATGGGTCAAGCTGCCTATTGATCTCCTACTGAGTGCGTCAGCCACCACGTTGGCTTTCCCAGGATGGTAAAGAATACTAAGGTCATAATCCTTAAGCAACTCTAACCATATTCTTTGTCGGAGATTCAAATCCTTCTGCGTGGTTATGTACTGCAAACTCTTATGATCTGTAAATATGTCCACATGCACACCATACAAATAATGTCTCCATATTCATAAGGCAAACACCACCGCAGCTAATTCCAAGTCATGAGTTGGGTAATTCTTCTCATGTATCTTCAACTGTCTAGATGCATACGCAATAACCTTTTCAAACTGCATCAAGACACATCCTAACCCAACTCTAGAGGCATCGCAACAGACTGTAAACCCTTCTTGTCCCGATGGTAAGGTTAGGACTGGTGCAGTAGTCAACAATTTCTTTAGTTTCTGAAAACTTGCTTCACATGCTTCTGACCACTGGTACTTAACCGCTTTTTGAGTCAACCGGGTCAAGGGAGCAGTAAGACTAGAAAACCTTTACGAATCTTCTATAATACCCACCAAACCCAAGAAACTTCTAACCTCTATCGAAGGTCGGTTTTGACCGCTTCTTCACCGCTTCTATCTTCCTGGTCTACCATAATTTCATCCCTTGACACAACATGGCCCAAAAGGCTACCTTTTCCAACCAAAATTCACACTTTGAAAATTTAGCATATAGTTTCTCCTGTTTCAAGACTTGAAGCACTACCCTCAGATGTTCTTCATGTTCTTCAACACTCTTACTGTAAATTAGGATATCATCTATGAACACAATCACGAACAAATCTAGGAATGGTTGAAGATTTTGTTCATTAAATCCATAAAAGTCGTTGGGGCATTGGTTAACCCAAAAGACATGACCAAGAACTCATAATGGTCGTATCGGGTTCTAAAGGTTGTTTTGGATATATTATCTGGATTTATTTTCAGCTGATGATATCCCGAACGGAGATCAATCTTAGAAAAATAGCTAGCTCCCTGAAGTTGGTCAAAAAGATCATCGATTCTTGGTAATGAGTATCGGTTCTTGATCGTGACCTTATTGAGCTTCCGATAATCGATGTACATTCAGAGCGATCCGTCTTTCTTTTTCACAAATAGGACTGGTGCACCCCAAGGGGAAACACTAGGCCTTATAAAGCCTTTATCCAGAAGATCCTTCAATTGTTCTTTTAACTCTCTCAATTCAGCTGGGGCCATTCGATATGGAGGAATAGAAATGAGTCTAGTACCCGAAATTAACTCTATAGCAAACTCCACTTCTCTATCCTAGGAAGGCCCGAAGATCTTCAGAAAACCTCCTAAAATTTCAACAATAGAACATCATTCACTGGGATTCTTTTTGGGTATCCACTATATTAGCCGATATGCTGCATTCCACTGTGACTTCTCAATAACTTTTGAGCCCCAAGGTAGGAAATAAACTGACCTGAGGATATTTCAATCCTACCCCTTATAACAACTTCTGGTTCTCCGAGAAAAGTTAATCTCACTATCTTTCGCCGACAATCTAACATGGCATAACATGCCGACAACTAATCCATACCCAAAATGACGTCAAGTCTACCATATCAAGTAGTACTAGGTTCACCATTGTTCCCGCCATTCACTTCTAATGGAAATTATTTACCACCCGAGAGGCCCAAATCGAGGCCCCATCGTGTCATAACCTCAAAAGGTTCACTTAAATAAGAAGGTTCTACGTGTAAATTCTTAGCAAAGCCCATTGACACATATGAAAATGTAGAGTCGGGATCGTATAATACAAATGCATGAATACTCGAGACTAGCAAAATACATGTGACCACCACATTAGATGCTTCTACCTCTTTCCTCTGGGCAAAGCGTAGAGCCGATTAGAATTATTGGGTTGTTGACCTCCATGACTCTGGCGGGGTTGGTTTCCCTGATTTCCCCTGTAGGCAGTTGTGGTTGCTTCTGACCTCCCCTGAATGGATTGAGTTTGGGTCATCTTTTTGCAATCACCGCATAGTGGCCTCGACTCCACGCTATAACATGCCTTCGTTAAGAGCCAACATTCTCCAGTGTGTTTCCTTTGACAAATCTTACAAATCGGTTTGTCACCTCCTGTGTTAGGGTTGGTGGCCTTGTCCTTGCTACCTTGGTAATTAAACCAACTGTGCCCCTTAGGCTTGAAATAAGATCGCCTACATTGGTTCTTCCTCAAGATCCCTTACTAAACTCCTTCTTCTGATTTTGACTCTGATTAAATGATCCTGACGTCCGAAATCTCTTCTGCGAATATTCTCTTTTTGCTTTAGCGAAACCTTCTACCCTCAAAGCCATATCGACAATCTGAAGATAAGTTCGATCGTTGGCTAACGCCACCACCTTCTCTGTTATGTTCGGGGTTAAACCCTCTACAAATCGCTTGACTTTATCCCTTTCTGTAGGGACGACATGTGTGTTGTATGCCGATAACCTCACGAATCGTATCATATTCTTGTACATCGCGTCACCTTGCTTCAACTGTTCAAACTTCCGTCTGAGCGCATCCTTGCGCTTATTAGGCATGAATTTCTCAATGAATGTCGCTCTGAACCCTCCCCAAGTCATTGGTGGTGACATCGGGGGGCAATTTTTCTTAAAATTCCTCCACCACACCCCTGCATCATCCACTAGTCGTGCGCCTACCAAGTTGACGCCCTGCGTCTCCACGCATCCCAATGTGAACATTAAGTCTTCAACTTCATCGAGGAATACTATCGGATAGGCCTTGGGGTCCTTCCCTGAGTAAAGTGGTTCTCTTCTCCTCATAAAATTTGCCAATAACCTATCAGGTACTGCTTGAGCTTCTACACTCTCGGTCCGTGGTGCGCCGCACCTGGCCCCGCCATCCGTTCTCGTTCGGCTGGCGACAGACACTAGGTGCGCAACCAAGTGTGGAATCAGAATCGCATTAACTCTATGAGTCTATCTAGTTTTTGTCCCACCGTTTCTTGGGCCATTTGACTCTCGTTCTCTCCAACATTTTCTCCGACATTTTCTCCGCTTCCTTCAGACACCACTACGTCAACTGGAGGTACATGAGCTTCGTGATGAACCTCCTCTTGAGCCCCCGGGATTTGTGAATTCACCATTTTCTGTGAAGACAAACACACTAATATTTTAGAAGACGGAATGTCTACTCTAGCTCTTAAAATTTTCTTATAGTTCATAATCATGCAACACCACAAGAAAACGCAGATTAACTAAACAATAATGACAACTCATAACTTGCATTAATAATGCTTCATTCCTCATATTTGAAAATATTTCATGACATTACAATACATCAGATGTCATTCTATGCCATTCCCTATAGCTCTCTCACTCGAACATGCACCTACTACAACACGTTCTAAAGGGCTTAACCGCATAATTCGCTTATTCTGCTGATTGGCATTCAACTCCCTGTGAACCTTCTTCCTTGCTTCCCTTTCCATTTCGCTCATGTTTTCCCTTACTACTATTACCTGAAATAGAAATTTGGTCAAGGAACCTTATGTAACATCTCCTCTTAGCATCTTTGCCCCTCTGAATGAGGATCGGAATTTTTTCGGGACAGAGTTGAATATTATCTGTAATATGACTCCAATCGGAATGTTAAAGAAGGTCGGGTCGTAGGGACGCATCTTCTGTCTACTCCTAAGCAAATACGCACAAAGTACGATTGTGTCGCACATATACTCGTAAAAATCATCTCCCGAGTTCATCTTACGGCGCATGAATACCTTCTGAGCTTGCATTTCCTTTGCCTGTTCTTCGAGTACTTCCCTCTTTGTTGGAACTCGCCTTATAATCACCATCAACACAACAATTATTGGTCAGTATAACGTTGTACAATCTTCTTCCTAACCCGCGTGAACGAGGTAGTACAAGAATCAAGTCTTGAAAAAGACTCAAGATAGGCACGAGAGGAGTATGAAAGAAGGGAAACTTTAGGATGTTATTCCTTTCACTTAATACTAAGGTGGCGCGCACACCGTCGCAATAAGTAACCGTTCAAACACCCAACTCGAAGAAACTTCCTAGAATCTCCTAACCTGATTTAGCTCTGATACCAACTTGTCACGCCCTGACTTTTCCTAAGCCTTTACTTAGGGCGTGATGACACCTGGACAATTATTTCCCACCAGGAGCACCATTAATTCTCTTTATTTAAAAATTTAAAGTTATATTCAAATACAGAGTTATTAATAAAAATAACAATAAAGAAATCTGTTTATGACTTTATTGAAAACATAACGCGAGCCCATGCTCGTGCAAATATTGTTTCTACATAGACATACTGACAAAGATTATTCTAAGTTGGAAGGGAGACCATCCCACACGGGAATTTTCCGAGACACTAAATCGACATTCTCAACTCGACGGTACCAAGCCCAAGAATGGACTTGGTATGACAAGAGGCTGCGGGACGAGCGCTAACCTTGGCGTGGAGCCTTTTCTCTATCCCGGTTTTCTGAAACATGTTAAATAAAGAGTCAGCCCTACCATCCGGGGCTGAGTGAGCACCTTACCATGTAATTCAAAGTAACACCACAATATTTCAAGTGCAATCACATTATAACGTAATAAGCATATTGCAAAAACATATCAGGTTACAACACTTTTAAATATGCAGCAACTCCTCATAGGAAATTCTCAGTTTAACTAACACTTCATTTTATCTCGTATTATACGTTAAGACATTCCCCTGCATTTCAATATGTTTGTTACATTTATATATTTGTGAACGCGTATTCACTTTTCATATTTATATATATAGGTGAACATGTATTCATCTTTCATATTTGTTGCGGCGTGCAACCCGATCCATTATATTTACGTATTTGTGAACACATATTCACTTTACGTTTGTTGCGGCGGGTAACCCGATCCATTATGTTTACGTATTTGTGAACGCATATTCACTTTACGTTTTGTTGCGGCGTGCAACCCGATCCATTATGTTTACGTATTTGTGAACGCATATTCACTTTACGTTTTGTTGCGGCGTGCAACCCGATCCATTATGTATTTATATAATTATGTGAACACGTATTCACTTTTTATATTTTTCAGAACATCGAATAAATAATATTCTCTTTCCCAACATTCTGTCATTCATACTTGTAACGATTATAACTTTTTAACCATAACTCCAACTAAGGTGTTTCTCAAGCGGAAACTAAGGTAAGACGGGGATCTTTCACTGTACCAAATTTCATTTAAAAATACTTTGGGTAACTAACACAAATTTATCTTCAAAACAGCCACATGAAATTTGTTTCGGCAGAATTTTTATTAAACAGAACCAAATCTTAGAATAGTCATAACTCCTAATCTGTAAACCCGTTCAAGCCCCATAAAATCTCAAAACAACGAGAACAGAGAGATACACGTCTCCATGTGAACCATCCTTTCATATTCTGTACCATTTGGTACAGTTTTACACGTTTATTCGCTGCCCTTCCTGGATCTCGATAGATCCGAGGCAGAAACTTTAAACAACAATAACTCTAATTCCGTAAGTCGGATAGACCTCCGTAAGGTCTCAAAATGTCCAAAACCAATATATCTAGAACTTTAATTTAATACCAATTTTCATATTTCTCACGGATTAGTACAGTTTTACGTTTCAACATCCTGCCCTTCTGGATTCCGATGAATCTGAGGCAGCAACTTCAAACTACAATAACTCTTAACTCGTAAGTCCGTTGTAACCTCTCTTTATCTATATCTGCCCGTAACAGAGAGATTTACAACCATGTAAATTTTTATATAATTTGAATAAGTAAAACTCAATAAAAACAGTATGTAATTATGCCTTTTCGAATTTCGGCCAAATCTAGGGCAAGAACTTTGAACTATGATAACTTTTAAACCGTACGTCCATTTTACCTAATTTTTGGTTCTATATGATCATAATATAGAGGTGTACCATTATTTCTAATTTCATCAAATTCTAACCATTATAACTCCGTGAAACCAGTTCGTAAAGTTCGTAACGCAACTAGTTGTCTAAACAATCAAAAGCTCGTTATTTCTTTTCGACACTCAATTTTTATTCTAACATGTATTGAACTTAAAATAAAGGATGTTACCAAGAATTTCTGAGTGAGAAAACTCACCTTGTATGTGTGAAATGATTGTTGTTCAGCTGCTACAAGGGACCATTGCTCCCTAGTATTTCTTTTATTGTTGTTCTTCTTGCTCTATTGTTTTTTCCAGATTTTTCCTCTTCTTGTTCACTTGATTTTCCTGATTTTCTAATCTTTATGTTATGTACTTTATTTGTGTGTAAATACAATGTATAAGTGGAGATGATTGTATAACTTATGGGAGGGGGAAAGTCAAGAGATTGAAGGGAAATGAAAGGGGGGGAGGAAAGGACGTGCAGCAGCATGCATTTTGCCTTTTTTTTTTCTTATTTTTATTTTATCTATCTATTTATCCAACTTTAACACTAACTTCATCCCATGCAATTTATTCTTTGTTTATATATATATATATATATATATGTGTGTATTTTTATTAACTCAACCAACAACTATATATTATTATTTTTTTCCGGATTTTACATATTTTCTCACGCCTCAATTCCCCCTCAATTCTGGAATTACACCCTCTTCATGTCCACATATCTCCTAAACATAATCCCAAACAAGTCTCTAGCTCAACGGTTACCCACTCAAGTTCTATTTTGTAGGAACCCCTCCTACCAACACTTATGTAGCTTTGGATGTCTCTGTTATCCTCTCCATCCGATCAATCACAAACTCCAACCCGGTCTTCCCCATGTGTATTTCTGGGTTACCTCGCCAATCTATGACTTGTCAAGTCATAAAATTATTATTTCACGTCATATCTTTGATAAGTCTCAATTCCCCTTTGCCTCCCTAAACTCACCACCTCGGCATTCCTGCGACTTCCTCGATAATGGCCTAAACCCTCTTCTAATTCATCATTTACATAGTCCGTCGTTCCAAACCCCGGCACCCGCCCCCACCTCGAATATTTTGGGATATACTGCCCACCCGATTCTACCGACGGTGGCCTGAAACAGCCTGCCTTAGGGTGATTTCGCAACCACCTCTCGGCAAACCGAGCATCAACCAACTGGTCCTGCCACCCCTGCTCTTCCTCCTCTTCCCGGCAACAAATCTGCTTATACATGCACAATCTGACGGAAGCACACATGCATGCCCTCAAACTTATTTTACGGTATGTCCAATGTACATTTCAATTCGGATTACATCTATACATGTCTTCACTCACTGGTCTCACTACTTATTCTGATGTTGACTAGGGTGGATGTCCTGACACCCGACGCTTCACATATGGTTATTGCGTTTTCCTCGGAGATAACCTATAACCTACATTATTTCGATCCAGTGTCGAAGCAGAGTACAGAGGTGTCACTAACGCCGTCTCTAAGTCTTGTTGGATTCATAACCTTCTATTTGAGCTTCACTGCCCAATTCAAAAGGCAACACTGATCTACTGCGATAATATTAGTGCGATATATCTTTCCGGCAATCCCGTCCAACATCAGCGCACTAAACACATTGAGATGGGAATTCATTTCGTTCGCGAAAAAATGGCTCGTGGTCAAGTTCGTGTCCTTCATGTTCCTTCCAGATATCAGATTGTCGATGTCTTCACCAAAGGACTTCCGCACATACTATTTGATGATTTTCGAGCCAGTCTCGGTGTTCGTGAACCTCCCGCTTCGACTGCGGGGGTGTAATAGAATATTTCTGTAATATTCTTTCAGTAATTGTATATCTCTTATTTTAGGTAGAATTGTATTCATATTGTAATTTTGTATCATATTTTAGGTAGAATTATATTTCCTATTGTAATTAGGTTGATTAGTTACTTAGTTTAAATAATCTTGTACTACTATATATATATTGTACATTATTGATGAATAAAATCAAGCGGACATATTCCTTTAGTAGTAGTGGTAACAAAATTGATGTATTTTTCTTATGATTTGGTGACTAAGAGGATGCATATGTTTACGAAATTGTTTCCTTAAGCATGAATTCCACCGGCTTACGAAATTGTTTCCTTACTCCTCTAAAATAAGTTGATGGAGCTTGTATGATTTGAGAATCAAACTTGGTTGCCAGATGGAAATACTTATTGAAGTGGATATTGAAAAGAAGAGCTCATAGAAGAGGCGAGAAGGAGAAAAAGAAGAGAAGCAGATAATATCCCTTTTAAAGTGTGGGTTAAACTTTAAATAATTTACAAATTCTGGTCCAAAAATTGGCTATTGGTGCACTTTGCCATTAGTTTTGACATGATATAGAAGGCCCGCACTATAGAGGGAGGACAGGCAAAAGACACACATAGGCATGTGCCCCGCCCTACATTGTGGCATTGTACATATGTCAAACAGCCGTCCACCGTGCGCGCGCGAGACACCGGCAGAATCACATGGCAACAAGACATGCACGGGCCATTTCGGAGGAACATCCAATTTTTTTACTAGTGGTAATGGAACAAAAAAAGGGACAAGAACCCACATGATTTGATTCTCGATTGATTTAACAGATCTTAGGCAACTTAGGGTAACATGGATACTGTCAATTAGTCAAATGTTTTATGTCCTATGCCCATGTATGTCTTCTTTCCTTATCCATCGAACCATAAATGACCCTCGTTTTCAATTTGATGTTTACTAGATAAAAGTTGAACAAACATGCTTATAATAAATGTTTTGTTCTACTTTCATTTAGTTATGTTTTGAAACCCCCCCCCCCCCTGTTTTGCTTGTGGAAAATGTTATGGTTGTAAAACTATTTTATGAAAACATGACTTGTTCAAGTTTAGACGGATTGGGATGGATATGATTTCACGACGAGTCAAGTTGTACATAATATTCAAATCATCTTATCTAAAAGTTTGATTGATTTGAGCTAAATTTATCATAATATCCATAAAAATTCGTTAATTTTTCTTTAAAAAAATCTCTTCGCTATGTTTAATATAGTCATACAAAATAAATGATATTTATTTGGTAATTAAATAACCATAAGAAATTAAAACTTTATTAGAATATATTGGACATGTTGGACATTTACTTACTGGTTTACCCATCTTGATCCAATCATCTTAGGCCAAGTAACATTAGTGTAATTTAACTAATGACTCACGTATCTATTTATTTATTCCTATTCTGACCTATCTAAATTTAATCCTAGTCGCCCATATGTTACCTTGAAAAATGTCTTGCCACCTCACATGACAAATATAAAGGATTATTCATATTCTATAAACTGTCATTTTGGTTTCTCTTGGTCCTCTCCTTATTTTTTATCTTCCTTGAACATTTACCTTCCAATCAAACTTTTGATTAATATTCTACTTGGTCAATTTTTTTGGAAGTTAAAGTGTTTATTACAGAGAGTTAAAGCATTGATCAAATTTTTAAGAAAAATAAAAGTGTTTTTTAGTAACAGCAAATGTTATTTTTTAGAAGCTCAAATCATTGTGTTTTTTCTCCCGAAGTACTTTTACAACTTTTGCTCTGATATTGACGAGTATTTTCAAATTAATTAGCCAAACACGAATTCTCTAAAAATTACTTAAGAATTAAAATAAGTAAATTTTGGACGTTCGACCATTCAACTAACTCGAAACTCATTTATTTGGACATGCACAACTGACTTTAAAATTAAATTAACAATAATAAAAGAAACAACAAAGTTAATACGTAACATCAAAACATGATTTTTAATTGGCGCAACTATTAAAGTAATCTATCTGAACATATACAAACAAAGATAATATTATAAATTATCCTAATATAGTAATATTACATATTATAATGTAGCCTGATGTATTTTTTAACTCATCAATAGATTTCTCAATTGTTGTCATTCTATCTAGAATGACATTCGTTCCCCGATGACTTCTGGAGGTAGTGAATTTTGCAAGGAGTATGGTCGGGAATTATTGATCCATATCGCATTATCAATCTCTCTTCCCTCGATGCATCTATTTTCTCGTCCACCTCCTCATCATTAAGGTATAAGATTTCTTATATGGTCCTTCTCTATATCACCAACAGTTGGGTAAAGAAAAATGCACCCTCTTAAGTTCAACAAACAAACAACAAGATCAATTCATAAAATAAGTAGTTTATAATATACTAATATTGACATTCTACTAGACTTAAGTTCAAATTGTTACCTCTTCAGTAGGTATTTCATTTTTGAATAAGTAGTTTATAATATATCAATATTGATATTCTACTAGACTTAAGTTCAAATCGCTACCTTTTCATCAGGTATTGCCTTTTTGAATGAGTAGTTTATAATGTACCAATATTGATATTCTACTAGACTTAAAGTTCAAATTGTTACCTTTCAGCAGGTATTTTTTTCCCGAATAAATAGTTTATAATGTACCAATATTGATATTCTACTATATTTAAGTTCAAATTGTTACCTCTTCAACATGTATTTTCTTTTTGAATAAGTAGTTTATGATGTACCAATATTGACATTCGAATAGACTTAAGTTCATATTATTATCTCTTGTATTTCCTTTTTGAATGGATCAAGTCTATATTGACGTGAAGTGTGTCATATCAGCATCCTTGTAGTTGGAAGAGGAACAACCCATAATTTAGCACAATTATGTCCAACAAAGGGGGATTGCTTCATATGCCCATGCCTGTAATGGAATGCAATACATAATAGGGTCAACCGAATACCAATGGTCTATAATAAAATGATATTGGTATGATAACTTACAATTAATTCCCAGGGGAATTCGTAAAGATAACAAGTTTGTCTTAGTGGGATCGTTTTTGAATTGAATAAACAATGTGAACATGTCGACCTTGTTCTTCAAGTAATCCAATATCAAATCAAATCATATCTTTTCTCAAGGATATTTGTTAAAGCGCGACAAGGATTCAACCAAGCTTATCCATCTCATCTCAACTGTTTTAGAATTACCATGTGCCAATGAAATGCAGTGAACAAACCACATCAACGACACATTAAGCTTGTCCTATTTGGATAATGTTTCATTTTCCAAGCTCTTCACGAGCAAATCCCGCGTAATATCTGATTTGACTTTTATCTTATCTCTCTTTCTATGGATGTTATCCGACTCCTTTCTTCTAAGGAAGGCCGCACAATTCAACCCAGTGACCAATGAAAACTCTGTTAGCCCAAAATAACATGGCATATCATCAATAAAAAATCACATCTTATGCTTCTTCTTTCGATTCGTAATTTGTCGTAGAAGAAGCGAATGAACAAACTTTTCACTAAATCTATTCTAGTGTGAGGGCATATCCAAGAAGTGGCCAAAACAAATTTTACGAAATAAATATAGTAGTTTATGCTTTCGTAATAGAACTTTAAAGTCAAACAACGACTTCATAGCAGATCTTACTATGACCCTAATGGGGAAATCAACGCCTTCCAAATGACACGAGTTCAATCCGAGCCTTTCCAGTTTTCTACGACGATGCACTTGAAATGTTCAGGCACGGATAGACGATCACTATTGTCCTCTTCATCTTCCGGAGCCTCGCATTCGCCTCTTCTCCAAGACCACATTTGGCTAATACTTCAGATTCAAATCTCCTTGACAAGCTTATCAAGAGACGAAGAGTCTGTCTCTTCTTTATCTCGTCTATTAATTAATTCACTTAGTTCTTCATTTCGTCTATCAATTAACTCACATGGTTCTTCATCTCGTCTATTAATTAACTCATATGGTTCTTCATCTCGTCTATCAATTAACTCATCTGGTTCTTCATATTGTCTATTAATTAACTTATTGGTTCTTCATATGATCTATCAATTAACTCCTTTTATTGTTTATTTCGTCCATTAATTAACTCATTTGATTGTTTATTTGCTCTATTAATTAACTTCTCTGGTTGTTTCTTTGGTTTATTAATTAACTTCTCGGGATCTGGATCAATAACCTCGTTTCTTAAACTTTTTTTAGATGAAGAAGGACTGTAGTCGACTCTCCAAAGTGATCTGGATTGTCTTCTAGTCATCACCATGACTATAAACTCAAAAGAATAAACAAATACTAAATGCAAAACACAATGGAACTCAACAAAAAGGATAAAAATAATTAGGGTTTGGCAATGACTGTAAATTAAAATCAACAAATAATCAATATAAACTAATTAGGGCTCCGCCATGACTGTAACTCAGAACATCGCAAAATAAGACATTAAAAATACCATTTTGAATTCGAAAAAAAATCAATAAGAAAAAATTAGGACTTCTGAAATATGCAACTGTTCTTCAGCTGAAATCTTCAAATCTTGGCTCTAGAAATAGCTTTTTCCGCTCCCAAACTACCTTCAAATATGTTTTTGGAGATGGGAGTTGTGGGAGAAGAAGGAAGCTCAACTATCGTTGGAGTTGGAGGAAAAAGGAACGAAGAAGAAAGAGGGAAAGAAAGAAGACATGTTTTGAAACTTTAGAAATTTAACCCCAAATTTTTTTAAAATACAAAAAGACCCCTGCATGTTTGCCAATCACCTTATTAGTAATTTCTGGACCCAAAATAAATGGAAAAGAAAAGGAAGACCCCGCGACTTACAAAAAAATAATTGGAGTCTTGCCACCTTATTCTTCCTACCTATAGGGTGTATTTGGTACGAAGAAAAACATTTTCTAATTTTGTTAGGTTCGATTTCAAAATATTTTCTCTAAAATTAAATTTCATAGAAATTAGTAAAATGACTTTTGTATGGAGAGTTGGAAACACACTCAATAAATAATATTCCACGATAATTGTTTCCTACCCCACTTCCACATCCTCATCCACTTAAGTTCATTGTCTTATCCTCATTCCATTAATCCAGTTGCTCCCCACCCCACACCTAAAATATTTTGCTATATTATAGCTGAATAATCTAGAAATAATATTTTCTATTTTCTTATCATAAATAGAAAAAAAAATTAAAAGATTCTTATTTTATGTCCAAAACATTTTCCTTCGTACTAAACACATCCATACTCTTAAATTTTTTATTTTCAAATTATGAAGAAAATTCAATTAATTTATTTAACTCAGAAAAATATTTAAGCACTCCATCCTAATATTATTATTAGAATAAATGTTAAATTATCACATCTGTGATAATTACTTCATCCAGTGGCCAGTGCGAGCCACTGCTCCACCTTCGAACTTAACAACCGAAGATCAATATATATGTTTATGAAGATGTGAAGAAGAGTATTAGAAGAGAAGAGGAGAAGAAGGGGAAAGAAGAAGAATGAGTCGCAGAGGAGAGAAAGAGAGATACAGACGAAATGTTTAGAAGAGAAAAGAATTGTATTCAATTGATTCAATTGTTTCTATTACAGTGTATTTATACACATGCTTCACAATGTATCTAGACACTTTTATGAAGACATATTTCACTTGCAATGTATCTAGATATTTATGTATTTACTAGAGATATTTATTCTACTAACCTCAAACTAATTCTAACTAACCATATATATACAATGTATATATGTGGTATATTTCAACACCCCTTTCAAGTTAGGCACTGAAAACGAGGTTTCAGTCCTAGATCGGAGATAACAGTGGCTCATTGAAGTACACAGGAAGGCACACACCAAACAGGTCTTTCCCAATATTATCCTTGATTATTGACCACAAACCAACTTGCTTCTCTTTTTCCTTTGGTTCTGGCAGACTATCCCTTCTTTTGATATACGGATAACTGATTATCTTTACTTCCATCTCCAATTCCCTTGTACGACCAGTAAAGGTCTCATTCTCAGAGGTCAACGAGCTACAAGCATTTCCAGTACCCTCTCTACTGCGATAAGAAGCACTTCTAAGAGATTCATATGACAGAAAATCATTAGTATCAAAAAATGAACCATCTTCTTCATCTGATTCAACATCTCCTTCGCATCGGCTTTCATTGTCAGCATCAGAGTCACTAGCACTGCTTTCGGACATAATGGAATAAAAATCGCTAAATCTTCGACCTTGTCCATGAATCTCGTTCTTTTGTTTCATCCACAACAGTTGTTTCCAGCTCAATTTTATCCTTCTCTAAATGTCTTAGAGTGTCCAGAAGCATAATATCCTCATCTGATTTTGTAGCTCAGAAACCTCATTTAGCATGACAGACTCACAATCTTTTATCACTGCCTCACCAATCCCTTCTTGCACCAATCTTGATCTTAGGTTCTCTGTTGAAACAATAAAAATCTTCTGAAGATGCAAAATCACCACTTGACAACAACTTGGGGAAATGATCTTTAGCAACCTTAACATCAACTACATCAGCATTAGCCATAGCTGAAGCATAGTGACCAACAACAATAATATTCCAGAACCCAGTGCCCATTTTAAGCACCCTGAAAACTCTGATATTAACAGAGTTCAAATTGACACAGCAGCGACATCTGATGTAGTAACTGTGAAGTCCCAAATTATTATATTGTTACAATAACAATAATAATTATTGTGTCTATGTGATTATGTTACGACTTTATTCACATTCGAGGACGAATGTTGTTTAAGGAAGGAAGAATGTGAAGTCCTAAATTATTATTACAATAATAATAATAATAATAATAATAATAATAATAATAATTATTATTATTATTATAATAGGGTGTATTAGAAAATTAAGAATTTAAGTTATACTATTACTCAACAAAGAAGAGTCTCAATTTAGCCTAGAATAAAGAGCTCGATATATTCTTTTGCCTAGGATGATTTTGTCTTCTTTAGCCTTCATGATCATGTCATGCTTCTAACATAATTGCAAGCGTAATAATCTTTTTATAAGGATTACATGACATGTTAGAAATCTATTAGTTGGCAAAATATATAATTCATAATCTTTTTATAAGGACTACATGGCATGTTAGAAGTATATTGGTTGACAAAATATATAATTCAAGCCATAAAGACTTCAAGTATGAACTAACCACATAAAGAAAATCTGCATACACGTTTCTTTTTGGTAAGGAAATAGCCTACTTCCCTTCCTCTCCCCTTTAATTTCCCTCCGCTCCTGACCTTCCACATCTCATAGGTTATACAAACACTCTTACTTATACACAAACAAAGTACCTACCACAAAGGATAGAAAATCAGAAAAAAAAATAAGTGAACAAGAAGAAAACAAATCTGGAAAAATATCAAGAGGGCAAGAAGAACAAGAATAAAAAAATACTAGGGAGCAAGGGTCACGTTTAACAACCGAACAACAATCATTTTCACGCTTACAAGGTGAGTTTTTTCACTAAGAAATTCTTAGTGAAATCCTTTATTTTAAGTTCAATACATGTTAGAATATGAATTGGGTGTTTGAAAAGGAATCGTGAACTTTCGATTGTTTAAACAACTAGTTGAGTCATGAATTTTACGAACTGTTTTCACTAAGTTATACTTGTTAGAATTGAATGAAATTCGTAAGTGTTGTACACCTCTATATTATGATCAGATTGAGCCAAATAAGGGATAACACAGACTTACGGTTTAACAGTTATCATAGTTTAAAGTTTCTATCTCGGATTGATCGAAATCCGAAAAGGCAGAACACAAAAATCTAAAACTGTACAAATCACACAGGAATCTGAAAATTTGTACTAAACAAAAGTTCTATAGTTTTCTGTTGTTGACATTTTGAGACCTTACGGATGTCTATCCGACTTACGGATTGAGAGTTATCGTTGTTTAAAGTTTCTACCTCGGATTGAATGAAACTCGGGAAGGCAGAACTTTATAACCTGTTTTCACTAGGTTATACTTGTTAGAACTTGGTGAAATTTGGAAGTGTTGTAGATATATATGTGAAAGTCATATTGAGACAAATAGGGGATATAACGGACTTACGGGTTGAGAGTTATTGTAGTTTGAAGTTTCTGCCTCGGATCTATCGGAATCCGGGAGGGCAATACATAAATGTGGAAAACTGTACCAAATGGTACAGAATCTGAGTGGATGGTTCATATGGAGACATATAACTCTCTGTTCTAGTCGTTTTAATATTTTTCGGGGCTCGAATGGGCTTATGGATTAGAAGTTATGACTATTTTAAAATTTGGTCCTATTTAATAAAAATTCCGGCGAAACAAATTTTATGTGGTTGTTTTGTGGATAAATTTGTGCAAGTTATCCAAAGTAGTCTCAAATGAATTTTGGTATAGTGAAAGGTCCACGTGTTACCTTAGTTTCAGCGTAAGAAACACCTTGGTTGAAGTTAGGGTTAAAGAGTTATAATCATTACAAGTATGAAAGGCAGAACGTTGAAAAAGATAATATTATTTATTTGACCTTCTGAAAAATATGTAAAGTGAATATGTGTTCACAAATATGTAAATACATTGGACCGGGTTGCGCGCCGCAAAAAGTATGTAAAGTGAATACGTGTTCACAAATATATAAATACATTGGATCGAGTTGCGCGCCGCAACAAATACGTAAAATGAATACGTGTTTACAAATACGTAAATACATCGGTTCGGGTTGCGCGCCGCAACAAATATGTAAAGTGAATATGTGTTCACAAATATATAAATACATTGGATCGAGTTGCACGCCGCAACAAATACGTAAAGTGAATACGTGTTCACAAATACGTAAATACATTGGTTCGGGTTGCACGCCGCAACAAATATGTAAAGTGAATACGTGTTCACATTATACGTAAATACATTGATTCGGGTTGCGCGCCGCAACAAATATGTAAAGTGAATACATGTTCACAAATATGTAAATACATTGGATCAAGTTGCACGCCGCAATAAATATGTAAAGTGAATACGTGTTCACAAATATGTAAATGCAACAAGTGTATAAATGCAAGAGAAGGTCTTAACGTATGATACGGGATACATGAAATGTTAGATAAGTTAAGAATTTCCTATAAGGAGTGGAGAAGAAATGTTGCATACTTGTATGATAAAGGTGTTGTAACCTAATATATTTTTGCAACATGCTTATTATGTTATAATGTGATTGCACTTGGAATGTTGTGAGGTTACTTTGAATTGCAGGGTAAGGTTCTTACTCAGCCCCGGATGGTAGGCCTGACTCTTTATTTAACATGTTTCAGGAAAACGTGATAGAGGAAAGACTCCATATCAGGGATAGCGATCGTCCCGCAACCTCTTTGTCGTACCTAATCCATTTCTTCGGACTTGGTACTTGTCACGTTTAGTATGTAGTTGAAAGATTTAGTTTCAGTATCTCGGGAAATGCCCGTGTGAGATTGTCTCCTTTCAAACTTAGAATAATCACTGTCATTACGTCTATGTAAAAATAGTATTTTCACGAGCGTGGGCTCGCGTTATGTTTTAATTAAATTCATAAACAGATTTCTTTACTGTTATTATCGATACTATTTCCGCATTTAATATACACGTCTGAATTTCAAAATAAAGAGCAATAGTGGTGCTCCTGGAAAATAATAATTATCCAGATGTCATCACGCCCTAAGTAAAGACTTGAGAAAAGTCGGGGCGTGACAGTAACACCAGCAATACCAACACAGAAATCAGTCCTGCAGCAGCAACAACATCAGCTGCAAACACTGCAGTAGCACCAACATATTTCCAGCAACCAAAACAGACATCAAAATAACAGGAATTATATCCTACTGATCCTTTTCTTCACCTTATAAGAACCCACTGATCTTAAGCAGCAATAGCAGTAGGTAAAAGCATCAACACAACTGCATCAAGCAGGAGCTTCAACTCCCACAACAATAATGAAGAACCTCTCGTCTTCTAGTCTCACTCGGACTAGAGAAACTTTCGATTCTCCTTATGTAAGATGGCAGCAAGAATCTCTCGTTCTCTAGTCTCATTCAGACTAGAGGATCCCTCGATTCTCATCACGCAAGCTAGACGGCAAGAATCCCTCGTTCTCTAATATCATTCGGACTAGAGAATCCCTCGATTCTCATTACGCAAGCTATTATAATAAGCTCAGATATGCAGCAGAGTCTCCCTCAATTTCTAGTCCAATTTTGGTTAGAAATCCTTCAATTCTCCTATCCTAAGCTACACATATAAAAATAGGCAATCTAACACTTGATCGACCTGTGAATAACTATTTGAATCGAGCTTTAACTCAATCTATATTGTCTCCGACAAAGCATCCATCGGTTCTCATTCTATTTGTCGCTGAAAACTCCTCGATCCTTCTATCGAATATGCAACTCTCATTATCTCCTATGAGAGCAAAAATGTGTACTAGAAGATCGACAATCAGAAGCTTATGCTCAGCAGTCGATAATATCAATTTCCCAACAACTCAATTCAAGGATTGTAGATGCTGAACTCTCCGAAATCTCTTCTACTACAGAAATGTCCCTGGTATCTACTGAAAACCAGAAACTCTTGAAAAACAACAGGAAACTAATCAAATTCTATTCGTTTCGAATCAAATTCTATGCACTTTGCACAAATCCAAAATCAACAACTAAACCCGAACTGTTTCCACAAACTAAACAACTTCAAAAACCACGAAATTCGCAACAACTCGACAAAATTCCACAAAATTCTCGAATAAAAAAACACTCCAAATAACAAAAACACTAGATCATCTCTGATTAGATTTGAGTATAAAGTGAAATCTAATTTCTAGAAACCAAATCGAAGCCTAATTTGATCATTTCGCGCTGAATCACAACAATCGGACAAACATACCTCAGAAGCACACAAGTTTCCGGCGATCTTCGACGCCGCAATGATAGCCAAAGGCGGTTGAATACACGAAATGGATTGCTCATGAATTGAATTCCGATTTCTCGCAATTTACTGAAATGAGCCCTAATTTTCAGAATTTTTTTTATGCGATTTGATTTTTCCTGCGATTTTGATTTTCTGTGATTTTTTCCCTTCAATTTCAAAGTTTATAATCCAAAAACAACGAACACAGATTCAGAAACATGAACCTGCTTTGATACCATGTTAAATTATCACATCAATGATAATTACTTCATCCAGTGTCCTGTGCGAGCCACTGATCCACCTTCGAACTTAACAACCGATGATCAATATATTGTAATCAGCAGTAGCAGATGATGTTTATGAACATGTGAAGAAGAGTATTAGAATAGAAGAGGAGAAGAAGAGGAAAGAAGAAGAATGAGTCGCGGAGGAGAGAAAGAGAGATACATACGAAATGTTTAGAAGAGAAAAGAATTGTATTCAATTGATTCAATTGTTTCTATTACAGTGTATTTATACACATGCTCCACAATGTATCTAGACACTTTTATGAAGACATATTCCACTTGCAATGTATCTAGATATTTATGTATCTACTAGAGATATTTATTCTACTAACCTCAAACTAATTCTAACTAATACTAACTAATTCTAACTAACCACATATATATACAATGTATATATATGGTATATCTTAACAATAAATAGAGTCTAAATTCTAATACATCAAAAGCATTTCGGAACTAAAATCAGGCAATGTTTAATCCGTCCAATTTACAAAAGGGTTAAATGTTTAAATATAAGAAAGTTTAATTATTTTTAAACTAACTAAAAATAAAAAACATGATATGTAAAAGTAAGATGAAAGGAGTAATAAAAGTGCTATATGTCAAATCAGGGTGCAAAAATGTTGTTTATTGTGATGGAACAAAGAACAATCAAGAGATAGTGAGAGAGAGAATTGTGGGAGCTTTTCTCTTTTCTATAAAATGAGAACTCAAGTCTCAGTCAAAGTGCACAACACTTGTTATACACAGGGAAATACAAAACGTAAGAAGGAAAATGATAGTGGTCCCCACATAGGTCCCCACATAACACTTACTCTAACAAATACTAATACCAACAAATACTAATACCAAAATATGCTCATACTATACTATACTTCAACACCCCCCCCCCCCCTTCAAGCTAGGGGTTAAGAATAAGTTCTTCATCCCTAGCTTGAAGAGAAGATAAGTATGTTGTTTCGGCAAAAGAGCTTTAGTAAGTATGTCGGCAGGTTGATCCTCGGATGCAATGTATTTGGTGGAAATCAGCCCCAACTGAATCTTCTCCCGAATGAAATGGCAGTCAATTTCGATGTGTTTTGTCCTCTCGTGAAACACAGGATTGCTGGCAATTTGTATCGCTGATTTACTGTCACAATGAGCTGAAATAGGCAACTGCAAAGGTGAGTTAAGTTCTGAGAATATGTTATTAATCCAGACAATTTCTGCCACCACAGCAGCAAGACTTCTATATTCAGCCTCCGCTGAACTTTTGAAAACAGTCTGCTGTTTCTTGGACTTCCACGAGATAAGAGAAGAACCAAAGTACACCAAGTAACCTGAGACTGACCTCCTGGTAGTAAGGCAAGAGGCCCAGTCTGCATCACAGTATGCAGACAGAACAACACCATCTGCTGCTGCCAACAACATTCCCATTCCTGGAGCATTTTTTATGTATCTTATCACCCTCTCTGCTGCTACCATGTGCGACTGCTTTGGAGCCTTCATAAATTGACTTAAACTCTGCACATCAAAGGCTATATCTGGCCTAGTGTTAGTCAAGTAAAGTAGTCTGCCAATCAGTCTTTGATATGCTGCTGGATCCTTCAACAATGTATCAACATTTCTGTTCTTCTCAGGCATCAACTTATGTTCATGCTGGTCATACTTAGCAGAGGTGAACTTCATATTCATCTCCATGGGTGAATTAATGGGCTTAGAACCTGTTAGCCCCATATCTTCAATAAGTTCTAAAGCATACTTTCGTTGGTGCATCACAATCCCCTCCTTGTTTCTAGCAAACTCAAACCCCAGGAAATATCTGAGTTCACCAAGATCTTTGATCTTGAAGTGATGTTGCAGAACAAGCTTTGTTTCAAAGAGAGTCACGATCATTTCGATTAAGAAGATCATCCACATATATCAACACCATAACTATTTTGTCCCCCTCCTTTCTGATAAGCAAAGAATAGTCATAGCAGCTTTGAACAAAACCAGAAGAGACTAAGTCAGATGTCAGCTTGATGTTCCATTGTCTAGAAGCTTGCTTAAGCCCATATAACGACTTAAGCAATCTGCATATCTTTCCCTGTTTTTGCTCCACTCCCTGAGGCATGGTCATATACACCTCCTCATTGAGGTCTCCTTGTAAGAAGGCATTGTACACATCCATTTGCTGAATCACCCAACCTTTAGCAACTGCAACTGAGATAACACTTCTGACAGTAACCATTTTCACCACCGGGGAAAAAGTCTCTTGATAATCGACCCCTTCCTTTTGACTATACCCCTTTGCGACAAGTCTAGACTTGAACCTTTCCACTTATCCACTGGCTTTGTATTTGATTTTAAATACCCATTTACAACCAATGGGTCTCTTGTTAGCAGGCAAATCAACTATCTCCTAAGTCTTGTTGTCTTCCAAGGCCTGAATTTCTAGCTGCATGGCCTCTACCCACCTCTGATCCTTAGCTGCCTCATAGAAAGACTGTGGCTCATGTTCTGCTGAGATCTTGGCCAAGAAACCATGGTATTGAGTAGATAATCCAGTATAATCTACCACCTTTGACATTGGATATGCACAACCTGCTTGACTAGGTCGTATTGTTGTGTGCAAAAAATCCTTTAACCATATTGGGGCCTTTCTTTCTCTGGCTGACCTCCTAACACCTGGACCATGCTCATCATCAGCCATAACAACATTCTCAACTCCAGTATTGGATAGGTCAGGGTCTGCTGCCACATCTTGTGTATTGACTGTCTCTTCTGTAGTGAGAGAGTCTGCCACATTCTCCTTTTGAATGTCCTGCTGCTGAACCATCTGCTGGACCACCTGTGTATCATCAACATACAACCCAGGATTAGAATATTGATCAGGAAGGATATGTGGATCTCCTCCAAATTCCTGAAACTGCTGATATGGGAAGATATTTCCATGGAAGGTCACATTCCTACTCACAAACATTGTCTCATTGGACAAATCTAACAATTTGTAACCCTTCTTATTTACTGCATAGCCAAGTAACATAGCCTTTGGTTCAAATTTATCTTTTCTCACCAAGTTGGATGCATAACAAAGACACCCTATGACCTTGAAGTGAGAAAATGAAGGCAATTTCTTAAACAGCTTCTGATATGGTGAAATATCTCCCAGCACCACAGAAGGTATTCTGTTAATCACATATACAACAGTCTCAATGCAATCATTCCAGAACTTTGCTGGTAGATGGCCCTGTAACTTGATAGCTCTGGCTATCTCTAATATATGCCTGTGTTTCCTCTCTACTATCCCATTTTGCTGTGGAGAGTAGGGGCAGGTCTTCTGATGAATAATCCCCAGTTTGTTAAAAAGATCGGAAGCGGTGAGTTAAGGAACTCTGTCCCATTATCTGTTCTAACACATTTTACTTTCAAACCAAATTGTGTTCTTATCATTACAAACAAGTTCTTAAGGACAGATATCACATCAGACTTAATATGCAGCAAGAAAACCCATGTCCATCTAGTAAAATCATCCACAACAGTGAAGAAATATCTCATGTTATTATAAGATGACACCCTATAAGGTCCCCAAACATCTAGATGTAAGAGTTGGAAAGGAAATTCAGTTTTACTATGACTATCAGGAAAGGATTTTCTTGCTT
The DNA here is from genome assembly GCA_029844215.1 of Przewalskia tangutica. NCBI lineage: Eukaryota > Viridiplantae > Streptophyta > Magnoliopsida > Solanales > Solanaceae > Przewalskia > Przewalskia tangutica. The sequence continues at coordinate 35,161,903 of CM056731.1, read as the reverse complement.
GTCTAGCTAGTGGACATATACCACAATGTTTTAAAGAAAAATCTGCCTTATTCCCGAAGGCTGTAATTTTTCTGAGCATGTTCAATGGGACATGTCCCAACCTTCTATGTCAAAGTTCTGCTTCCAGTTCTCTCTTGGACACCACAGTTGATGTATGAGCATGTGCCCTTATTGCCTCTTTGTAGTTCCTCCCCGATTCCAGAATATACAACCCATCGACTTCTCTACCAGTCTCCTTGACCTTCCCAGTAAACAGATCCTGCAGGACAAAGAAATCAGGAAAAAATCTTGTAGAGCAATTTAGTTCCCTGGTTAGCTTTGACACTGATAATAGGTTAAATATAAAGGCTGGAACACACAGAATATGTTCAATAACATCACCATTCTTTAGCCTACAACTCCCTGCCTGTGTAATCTTAGCTACATCACCTGTAGGCAATTGGACTTGGCCTGCACTCTCCTCATCTCTTTTCTCAATCATGGTTTTATCACTAACCATATGGTTAGTTGCCCCTGTATCTACTATCCAGTCTACATTCTTAATACTTTTATGTGTATGAGATACAATGCTACCTGCCATATGAGCTTTGACTACAGTTCCATTGTCATTCTCTTTATACTGATTCATCATATGCAATAACTTTTCATATCTGTCTGGAGGACAAGAGGAGAGCCTGCTTTGAAGATAATCCTGTTGCTCCTTAGATAGCTGCCTCATACCTCTGCTATGGTCATGTTGTAAGCTGTCACACACACCAAATTATGCTTCTACAACTGCAGCATTTATTTTCTTCTTCCCTTTCAAATATGTTGGATAACCAACCAATCTATAGCATTTATCAACAATATGTCCTTGCTTCTTACAATAATCACAGAACATCAACAGTCTGCGATAATTTTCTCTAGTGTGTCCTTTCATCTGGCAATAGTCACAGAAGCCAGACTGATTTGGTTTCCTCTGCCTGTATTGTGTTACTGTACCATACATTGCCATTGATTCACCAGATTCAGATCCTCCAAATCTTCCAGTGATCGACTTTTGACTTTCGTCTTGTGCAATCATAACATATGCTTGATTGACACTAGGTGTGGGTGTTAGAAGCAGAATGTGACTCCGTGCCTGATTATAACCATCGTTTAACCCCATCAGAAATTCCAATAACATATGATTAGCGAGGTGATCAATATATGCTCGAGGACTATCGCACTCACACACAGGTGGAGGAATGATCGAGTCGATTTCGTCCCACAGATCCTTCATCCTAGAATAGTAAATGGATACTGATGATACTCCTTGCTGAAGCATAGCCAGTTCCTTCTTCAGTTGATACACCCGAGACAAAATGATTTTGTCGAATCACTCCTTCAAGTCTCTCCAAACTGCGAGGGAAGTAGATCTATACAGAATTCCACTTAACAAATCTCTGCTTACATTCTTCATAATCCACGAAATCACCATCGCATTGCAGCGATCCCATTGCTTCACCAAATTTCCATCGTACATATCTTTTTTCACTGTGCCGTCAATGAAACCAATCTTATTTTTCGTTAAGAGACTCAATTTCATAGCACAACTTCAGAGAGTGTAATTTTTCATTCCCGTTAGCTGTATTTCGACATGCACAGCTCCAGGAGTATCGGATGAACTCAAAAACAGTGGGTGATTGTGATCCACTATATTCGAATTCACATTTGAGGTCTCATCTGTGACAACTGTTGACACCCAATTTTGACCCTCCCGTCCAGTCATTAACTATAAAATTACACTAATTTTCAACAATTCTTAAATAATAAAATGCAGCAATAAAACATTAATACAGGCATAAATAAACAATAAATACGTAAATTAATAATCTAACACCAGCGTTTTAATAATAGAATTCATAATAGAATTAAGAAGTCCTAATTTTATTTAATAAGTCTTAATAACGACATCACATTATAAAGTATTAAGCATTAATTAAATATGCGCCGCATTTATAACAATTAGGTTAATAAAGCACCTAAATAATTTAAGCACAATTTATTAATTTAATTTACTACTAATTAACTAATTAAGCACCTAAAACTAATACCTTAAATCTAACCTAGAACTAATACCCATTTAACTAGCCCAATTCCCATCCCTAATTATTAAAATCACCCACCACTCTACCCCGACCAATTAAACCCGAGCCAGCCCAAACCTTTCCTTATTTCCAGCTCATGCGACACCCTTATTTCTCCCCATCACCATCTTCACCAGTGGCCCAAATCCTTTCATTTTTAACTATGCCGACCGACCTTCATCTTCTTAAAGAACAAAAGGAAACCTTCATAAAAAGGCAGCCCCTAAACCTAGCATAAAGAAACCGCCGCCTCGCACCCCTCCAACACCCAGCCGAGATTCTCGCCTGAGAATCCGGCGACTTTCCTTACCACGCATACTAACCCTAGTCGTCTCCCCCCCTTCTCCAGCGATTGCTTACCATAACCAGCACCCGAAATATCATTCAAATCAATCCAAATCACCCACGAAATCACACCAGTAGCTTACCAAGTTTAGAGCCGAACGTAGGCTATATAAGTGAGGCCATTGTTACATGCAAAGGCATCCAGAAAAACATAGGAAAATCTGTTATAAAAAACGGGCAAAATCTGGAAAAATTAGGATCGAAAGGCAACAGTCGAGTCGAGATTTAGCAGCAGTTAAGAACACACACAGAGCAGAGACGGGTCGAACACAGAGGACAATACGACAGTGGGGCTTAGAGGGGTCCAACAGCAACAGAGGAGGAGCACATTAGAACAGAATTCAGTCAGGGGGCTTAGCATCCAGACCCTTAGCATCGCAAGAATAGGAGGTTCAAATCCCTTCTCTTTTAATTCCAGCCAAAAAAAATCAGTGAGTAAACCTTCTCCCTTTCATCCGCATCGCAAAACCCAAAACCCGTCGATTGGACCGACGACTTGACACGCTGCCCCGGCTCGCTGTCCGGAGAAGGTAACCCGCTTTTCCTGTCGAATTTCGATTCTTTATGCGAAGTTATGTGCTTTCTGTTCTATATTTCCTGATAAAGTTATTAACATCGTTATATAAGTGTTCGACATGCCTTGAGTTTGTATATTTTTGTCTAAATGGTTCTGTATGGCTGAAATGTCATCTCCTTGTGATTACTGTCCATGCTGTATATATCAAGCCTGAACCCTGAAATGTAGAATGGGGATTGTTCTTTGATATGTTTTAAGTGTTGGAATCACGAAGCATGCTAGTTGAGTGTCACATATGAGCATTTTTGTCTGGGGTTATGTCCCATTTAATTTCAAGCCTCGATATGTTGATGGAGTCTATTTAGGTTCGACTTTGTTTTACTTGGATCACGCCAAGAAATCTGTTTCGCTACCTGCTTGTGCTGGCCTGTTTCCCTCTGATTTACTAAACTTACAATGATATGTTGCAAAGATACATAAAATGTAGGAATTTAGATATATCTGAGTGTATATCAAGGTTGTATATCTTTGCATACATCTAAGTATATCATATATGCTTTGAATATTGTGTGCATGTCATCCACTGTGTCGACCTACGCGAGCTGATTTTATCCTCACCATTTGCATACATCCGACTTTAATGGGTTTGAATGCACCACGATGCGAAGGAAAGCGTTATTGCATCGATCAAAATACGAAAGGATCATTAAAGTTGTATAAATCATGGTTTGGTTGCAGTGATCCGTTGTTCACGAGTTTAAATCTTGTTCAACGCTTTGCTCACTATCGCCGCAACTACACAAAGCGTCTAAATGCATATTGATTTCGGTCTGTTATGCAGTTTAAAGTGCTCTCAGTTTCAGGGATTGATTTAATTAAGTGCTATATAAAGATCGTACATTCATTTGGAATATTTACTAATCCTTTTCTTCTCTTGTTTTACATGAAATGCATCGGAGGCAAATGAAGAGTTTCGTTGCGAGACTCATCGCGAGCCACTTCAAATGTCAACCCGCGTCTATGTGCACCCGCTTTCGCATTCCCGCTTCAGAGATTCCTAAGACCAAATAGGACAAGATGATGTCGCCACATGTCTTGAGAGCCGTGATCATATCCACCTTTTATATTATTTGTTTAAATTATTGCCTAATTCTTTAACTTTGTAATTAATAGGAGACATAGAACAATTAGCCCGCTGGAATAAATAAATTGGGTGGTTAGTTTTAAAATCGGAAACGTACTTTAAGTTACTTGTCATGCATGTCTAAGCTTTACTAAACATTTCAACTCGCAACTAACATGATAAAATAAATTGTTTTTCTCACAAAGTACTTTTATTAGCACAATATGAATAATTTATGTTGAATAGCCTTCTTTATCATAAAATTACAAAAAAGAAATTACCTTTTGCACTACGTCATACATGTTGATTTTAAAAGCATATATTTGGTCATAAACCAACCTTGCATGTATCTATAAACAATACAAGGGCACACTTTAAAGCTTTTTTTTTGTATATATTTTATAGCATCAGCATTATAACTTTTTATCAACATGCCTCCTTTTTATAAAACATTTTTGAAAGCATCCTTTATATTTCTAAAACATGCATTCTCTTAACATAATAATTACCCTAGGTTTGAGCAGACAACCATGAGTTAGCAGATCCTTTAGGGTGCCTAACCCCTTCCCTTTAGGATAATAAAGAACCCTTACCCAGAATCTTATTAAAGTTTAGCAGACCATTAAATGGAGTTAGTGTTGACTTTAACCTAAGTTGACATTTAGGTGTCCTAATTCACCCAAATTAATTAGGTGGCGACTCCCTAGCAACCCTTTTAAAACTTTAGCACCCCTTTTAAATTTTTGCACATTTTAAACATTTTAACATTTATCATTTATTTTCTAACATTTCTTATTAAGCAGGGTTCGTTAGTAATCCCGTTTTCGACTTCGGTTTAAAATGGGGTGTTACAGATGGCGACTCCGCTGGGGATTTTAGGTTCTTGACCATAACAAACCTAGGTTTATTATTGCTTAGCTTTATTTGTTTGTTTTAAATGCCTTAAAATTGCTCGCTTAATTTTGTATGTTTAACTGTTTTAATTGCTATTTGTTTTTACTGCTTTTCTTAAACTGGCATTCCGCTCATATTTCTTCCATTCTGGAAAATTCACACAATCACACACTACATGCGAGTGCGCAGTGCATCAGAAAATTCTTTTTCAAAACCCAAATTTAGGAGAGTTGGTAACATACGTGGAGTGTCAGGTCTAACAGGTGGCGCGTAGCCTTCTCACTCGAGTTGTCGCTCGGGAACCTTGCGTCGAGAAAAGCCAAATCTTAGAAACTTAAGATGAGCTATACCACCCTTTATTTTAGGGCATGCGTGCATTTACCTTAGGTGGGTCGGTCCTTGGCATCGACACCTGATTAGGAAGACACGAACTTGTCGACGGGTTTCTCAACCCAACGACCAACCAGTATTATGTGTGGCGTGGCGATGATAGACAAATCCAAACCCGATCATGTCATGCGAAATTGGAAAAGTGCCGTCGTTTGGTCGCCATTTCAACAAAAGCATTCTGATTGGCGGCTTGGACAAATCCATCATAACCTCGCATATTTGGCGTTTAGGCCTACCGGGCATAAAGAGGTCCCAAACATGTTAGAACACGCACTTGATTTGCAATTTGCTTATTAGTATATATCGATCGCAACTTTTGCATATTATACTAACTTGGTTTTTCGTTTGTTAAAGGTTTATTTTTGTCTAGCTTATCCCCAAAAGGTTGATTCGCGTTGGTAGCGAAGCACAATCATCCAATAAATGACTAATCCGGAAGCACGAGCGAAACAACTTAGGACTCGTCCCGTTCCGTAGAGGATGCGGATCGTTGGAAAGGAGAAACACCAATGATCAAAACCTCGCCACACTATTGCGAGAAATGGAAATCATGCGAGCCGAAATAGAAAGGCTCAAATATCACAAACATCTATTAGTTTGAATGCACCACTCCCGGAGCAAAGGACAAATGCAATCGTGTCACAAGCCCCGAGCCTCCACTTCCCCATAGCTCTCGCAGAGGCATGACATACCCATTTCGCGCAAAATGTCACTCGCGGTCAATTTGCAAGCCGACCTCCAAAATGATCCGTTCACTACATACACATCTCAACCTCCGCTACTTATATCTCCCACTCAACCCAAATTGCCAAGCCACCCAATACGAGCGGATGACACACAAACAATATGAGGATTAGCACGTCCGATCGAAAGTCAACCATTTATTATGCATACATCCTCTCGAGAGACAAATCAATACAAGGAAATGGAGCGGCAAACTCGAGCTAGAGTGATGAAAATGTGGCAAAAGAAATCAGTAGCTTGAAAGAGGCATTGAATGAACAAAGGGAGGAAGGTTTAGAATATGAAAACTTATGCATGCACCAGACGTTGAATTACTGCAAGTACAAGGTGCCCAAATTTGACATGTTCGATGGAAAGGAATCCTCGAGCTCATCTAAGGTCATATTGTGATAAATTGATTGGAGTTGGTAAAAATCAAGCAATCATTATGAAACTATTCATCGAGTCTAGCGAGGCGGTGGTACACGTGCCAAGACCTCGAAAATGGGGCGGTTGGAATGCCGTGGCACAATTTCATGGATAGATTTAGATTCAACATCGACCTGGACAGATTTTATCTTATGAAGCTTGAAAATAAATCCACGAAACTTTTAGAATACGCACGAGGTGGCGGTCGAAGCGGCGAAGGTCCGACCTCCGATGGCAGGGCGAAATGACCACTTTGTTCGTGCGATCGTTGAAAGCGACATATTATGAAAGAATGATCGGTGTAATTGGGCGAAGTTTTGCGGAAGTCGTAAGAATGGCGACTTCGTGGAAGAAGGCATTAAGGCAGCGAATTACAAACTTGGCGACCTACTGAGCAAGCAGCGAGGCAATGCGATCGATTCCATGGAGGTACCTCACGAGGAGAAGAGATCGTCACCTCTATCGTGGTCATTCGGGAGCATAGGCGAGAACAACATCCGGTGTATCACAATCCACCGCCCTTACTATAGCAAAACACTCAAAATCCACATTATCGACCTTCGCCCCCATATCACATTTACCATACCCAACGGATATCAAAATACTACCACAATCGCGAACCCGCGCAAGCGGACCCGAGCCGCGTAGATCTTGAAAGAAAACCAACAAAAACCTATACACCTTTAGGCGAACCCATAGCCCAAGTGTATGAGAAGGCGAAAGCGCGAGAATACTCCGCGATTCGAAATACCCCGGGCCTACCTCAGGGCACGATAAAACTAAACATTGTGCGTACCACTCGGTCGAGAGGCGTGACATCGCAAATTGTTATACCTCAAAGACAAAATCGAGGAATTGATCAAAGATGGAGTCATCCAACTTAAAGAAGCTCCCCAATATAAACAACAACCACTTACCAAACCACGATGATGCTTATGTTAACATGATTGTTGAACAAAAGCGGTTTGGAAGGATCGTTGTTGAATCATCAATCAATCTCCAAAGGAAGAGAAATGCTCGGGCTAGAGCACATTGCTGAATCGATCATTCATCAAAACATGCACTTCGCAGAAATCAAAAGAAGAAGATACAGAAACTGCGTGGAAGGGCTCTAAAGTCTTCTCGTTACTGAAAAGGAAACATAAATACAATGTGATCCGGTATGATCCATTGAAGACCACGCCTCTAAGACACGAGCGAAGAAGTGGACTCGCCGCGCCTCGACCGCGCCGAGTCCTGAGATAGTTAGTTTAATGCATTTTGCCCTTTATATGTAATTGGAACTACGTGTGACCTGATTCCCTTGGCGGATACGTAGGCGGCCACATCGGCTTCGGTCCCACCTTTTAGAAAAATCCCAATTTCTCCTTTGCTTGTAATTGGAACTACGTTCGACTGATTCCTTGGCGGATCGTGGCGCCACATCGGCCTCGGTCCACATTTAGAAATTTTTAATTTCACGATATTCGCTTGTAATGAACTACGTCATGACTGATTCCCTCGTGGGGATACGTGGCGGCTAAATCGGCCGGTCACACCATTAGAAACTTTCCGCTTTGTTCCGAAAATAACAGAATACACATAACATACTGCAACTCCATTAAGACCCACTTTAGGCCAAAACGCCGCTGCGTATTCAAAGCGGGACAATGTAGGAAACTGCAGGGGTTGCAAGTCCAAAGCAGGCGAGCGCGGATATCGAGCAAGGCGGCGAAGTCAAGCGAATCAACGCGCCCGCCGAACTCACAAATTTTTCTTTGGCGCGAGTCCGCCGTATTAGCGAAGGTACAACAAAGTTACGCACACTAGCGAGCGCGAAAATACAACAAAATTCTTGAAGCGGCGAAGCGGACAAGCATCAACAATCGAGTTCAAATCCGCAACAAATTATAAGCGCGTCGGCTCGGGCCTGAAGTCAAATTGCAACTCATGCGATTGCGCAACGCCACAACAAAGACATAATGACACTCAACATTGTTCACAAATGCATCACAACAAAGGCATCACGGCAATTCGTCGATTCTGAGAAACATCTCGGGGGCGACATCTCTACCAGCATAATTGTCTTTCTCAAATATTTATCGGTGTTTTAACGCTTATACACTAACTTTTCTCAAGCTTAGCTTGCGGGAACATTTATTCTACGAACAGCGGCACACGTCCGGACACGGCGTTATCGGCGTATGTCGGCGGCGACATATATCAGGCTTCGGTTTACGTCGATCAAATCGGGACAATTTTAAGGACTTCACGAAAGGACATTGACAAATATGATCCCATATGCTTGAAAGATCGACATAAAGCGGGACAATGTTAAGGACTTTACTGCAAATGACATCAACGGACATGGTCAATTCTGAAGGGTTCCATGTCCCAAAATCGACAAAATTTTAAAGAAAGCACGGCAATGAGCACCGAGAATATGAGAGAATATACTGCCGATTTGGATAAGGATGTTCGCTCTGTTTATAACATGTTGCTATTCAAAAATCGACATAATTTCCTACTAGTATTTTCTCAAGATAGAATATTTTCAACAAATGTTTTTCGTGAGACTCGAAATCGAGCGGGGTTACATGGTCCGGACAAGACAACGTGCAAATATCAAGAGCCAACACAAATCGGCCCATTTCCCCGAACTCATAATTTTTTCTTTGAGTGAATGTTGCAGGTCAACAGGAACGAGGAGGACAATAACATTCCAATACAACATCTACATTTCGTCCATACAACGGCAAACATCTACATTTCGTCCATACAACGGCGAACATCTACATTTCGTCCTGACGACGAACATCGGCATTTCGTCCGTCTGGCGACGAACATCTGCATTTCGTCGATACAACGACGAATATCTGCATTTCGTCCATACAACGACGACCATCTGCATTTCGTCCATACAACGCGAACATCTACATTTCGCCCATCTGACGACGAACATCTGCGTTTCGCCCATACAACGGCGAAACATCGCATTTCGTCCACGGCAACGACGTCGCATTTCGTCACAACAACGCAACATCTGCGTTTCGTCCAAAGCGACGCCAAGTCCAAGCGACTCAAGTCGAAAGCGACACCACGTCCAAAACACGGCGTCGGTCAAAAACGACTCGGTCGAAAGCGACTCGCGTCCGAAAGCGACGCCGCGTCGAAAGCGGCTAAGTCAAAGCGACACCACGCCCAAAACGGCGTCCGAGTCGGCGACTCGGTCGAAAGCGACTCGCGTCGAAAACGGCGCCACGTCCCGGCGCTAAGTCCGAAAGCGACACGCGATCAACGGCGTCGGTCGAAAACGACTCGGTCCGAAAGCGACTCGCGTCCGAAACGCAGCTAAGTCAAACGACGTCACGTCCGAAAGCGACGCTAAATCAGAAAGCGACACCACGTCCAAAAACGGCGTCGAGTCGAAACGACTCAAGTCCGAAAGCGACACCACGCCCAAAACGACGCCGGTCAAACGACTCGAGTCGAAAGCGACTCGCGTCCGAAACGACGCTAAGTCGAAAGCGACGCCACGTCCGAAAACGGCCTTCGTCGAAAGCGACACCACGTCCAAAAACGGCGTCGAGTCCAACGCGACTCAGTCCGAAAGCGACTCGCGTCCGAAACGACGCTAAGTCCAAAGCGCCAAGTCCAAAGCAGCGCCATCATCAACATATCACATCTACGCGGGACAATTTTTTTACGTTCTCAAAGCGCATTTTTCATTTCATGCTTTATTATTATTCTGTCTTAGCGGTTATGCACTAACTCCTTCGAGCTTTAGTCTGCGGGCGGCAACACAACGGCGTCATCAACACAACAAGTCCAAAACGACGACAAGTCCAAAACGACGCCAAGTCCAAAACGACGCCAATAGCAACATTCAATACAAATGTTTTCGCCACAAAGTCAAAGCGCAACAAGTCTACATCAAATACATCTTGCAAAAACCACCACAGTTACATCATTTACACTTTAATTATTTCATCTGGTTTTGATTACGCGTGAATTGCGACCTGACTCCACATATAGAATAATTTTTATCTAAACCTTAGGACATCATTTGCATTTCGTCCATCTGAGCGAAGCAGCCCACATCTGGCGTTTTATGCATTTCTCCATACAAGCGAAACGCCCATAAGGCGTCATATCATCTCGCCCATACAAAGCGAAACGCCATACAAGCGTCATTTGCATTTCGCCCATACAAGATGATTCGCCCGTACAAGCGACATGTGCATTTCGTCCATCTGAGCGATAACGCCACACAAGGCGTCATCTGCATCTCGTCTATACAAGCGGCGTATCATCACATCATTTCATATACGATTTGACTACAACACAACACAAAATTTACATTCTTACATTATTTTGTTTTAATGATTATGCACTAACCGCTTGTTCAAGTCTTAGCGTGCGAGCGGGAGCACAACGTGGATTTTCTCTTACAATGACCGGCAATTTGTTGGGGCAACCTTCCCAATGAATGGCGGCGGCCTCAGCGTCGGTCACTCGCTCACATCACCATAAAACCCGGACCATAAGCCATAGCGGTGCCGTGTTGAGCGATTACTTTTATTTTTATTTTTACACCATAGCCCGGTGTCGTCATAACTCGACATCGACAAATTTGAGTCCGTTATCCCGCCTTGGTATTTTGACCATGGTAGCCGATGTCGGTATAACTCGACATCGACAATTTTAAATTTTGCATCGACCTTGTCTTTTCCCAAACCTTTCAATTCGAGGATCGAGACAAAATTGGCATGAGTCAACGTCTTTGTCAGAAGATTCTTCCATCATCTCCATACAAAGAGGAATGTTGACACCTAATTTTGACCCTCCGATCATTAACTATAAAATTATACTAATTTTCAACAATTCTTAAATAATAAAATGCAGCAATAAAACATTAATACAGGCATAAATAAACTATAAATACGTAAAATAATAATCTAACACCCGCGTTTTAATAATAGCATTCATAAAGGAATTAAGAAGTCCTAATTTTATTTAATAAGTCTTAATAACGACATCACATTATAAAGTATTAAGCATTAATTAAATAGCACGCCCACATTTATAACAATTAGGTTAATAAAGCACCTAAATAATTTAAGCACAATTTATTAATTTAATTTACTACTAATTAACTAATTAAGCACCTAAAACTAATACCTTAAAACTAACCTAGAACTAATACCCGTTTAACTAGCCCAATTCCGTCCACAATTATTAAAATCACCACCACTCTACCCAACCCACCAATTAAACATGAGCCAGCCCAAACCTTTCCTTATTTCCCGGCTCCGCGACACCCTTATTTCTCCCCATCACCCCACCATCTTCACTGACGGTGGCCCAAATCCCTTTCGCACCTTTTAACTATGCCCAGACCTTCATCTTCTTAAAGAACAAAAGGAAACCTTCATAAAAAGCGACCCTAAACCTAGCATAAAGAAACCGCCGCCTCGCACCTCCGACACCAGTAGAGATTCTGCTGAGAATCGGCGACTTTCTACCACGCATACTAACCCTAGTCGTCTCCCCTTCTCCAAACATTGCTTACCATAACCAGACCCGAAATATCATTCAAATCAATCCAAATCACCGAAATCACACCAGTAGCTTACCAAGTTTAGAGCCGAACGTAGGCTATATAAGTGAGGCCATTGTTACATGCAAAGGCATCCAGAAAAACATAGGAAAATCTGTTATAAAAAACGGGCAAAATCTGGAAAAATTAGGATCGAAAGGCAACAGTCGAGTCGAGATTTAGCGGCGATTAAGAACACACAGAGCGAGAGCGGGTCGAACACAGAGGACAATACGACGGTGGGGCTTAGAGGTCCAAGCGACAACGAGAGGAGGCACATTAGAACGAGAATTCGATCGGGGCTTAGCATCGGACCATAGCATCGCAAGGATAGGAGGTTCAAATCCCTTCTCTTTTAATTCCAGCCAAAAAAAATCAGTGAGTAAACCTTCTCCCTTTCATCCGCATCGCAAAACCCAAAACCCGTCGATTGGACCGACGACTTGACACGCTGCCAGGCTCATTTGTCCGAGAAAGGTAACTTTTTCTGTCAATTTCGATTCTTTATGCGAAGTTATGTGCTTTACGTTCTATATTTCTGATAAAGTTATTAACATCGTTATATAAGTGTTCGACATGCCTTGAGTTTGTATATTTTTGTCTAAATGGTTACGTATGGTGAAATGTCATCTCTTGTGATTCTTGTCCATCTTTGTATATATCAACTTTGAACACTCAAATGTAGAATGGGGATTGTTCTTTGATATGTTTTAAGTGTTGGAATCACGAAGCATGCTAGTTGAGTGTCACATATGAGCATTTTTGCGGGGTTATGTCATTTAATTTCAAGCCTCGATATGTTGATGGAGTCTATTTAGGTTCGACTTTGTTTTACTTGGATCACGCCAAGAAATCTGTTTAGCTACGCCTTGTCTTTGGCTGTTTCCTCTGATTTACTAAACTTACAATGATATGTTGCAAAGATACATAAAATGTAGGAATTTAGATATATACAAGGTGTATATCAAGGTTGTATATCTTTGCATACATCTAAGTATATCATATATGCTATGAATATTGTGTGCGTGTCATCCGTGTCGACCTACGCCACTTTGCCCATTTTTATCCTCATTGCATACATCCGACTTTAATGGGTTTCAGAATGCACCACGATGCAAAGAAGGAACCGTTTATTGATCGATCAAAATACGAAAGGATCATTAAAGTTGTATAAATCATGGTTTGGTTACGTGATCCGGTTGTTCACATGTTTAAATCTTTGTTCCTTTGCTTTGCTCACTATCCCGCAACTACACAAACGCCTAAATGCATATTGATTTCAGGTCTGTTATGCGGTTTAAAGTGCTCTCGATTTGGATTGATTTAATTAAGTGCTATATAAAGATCGTACATTCATTTGGAATATTTACTAATCCTTTTCTTCTCTTGTTTTACATGAAATGCACGGAGGCAAATGAAGAGTTTTCGTTGCGAGACTCATCGCGAGCCACTTCAAATGTCAACCCGTCTATGTGCACCTTTCGCATTCCCGCTCTGAGATTCCTAAGACCAAATAGGACAAGATGATGTCGCCCACGTGTCTTGAGCGTGATCATATCCACCTTTTATATTATTTGTTTAAATTGTTGCCTAATTCTTTAACTTTGTAATTAATAGGAGACATAGAACAATTAGCCCGCTGGAATAAATAAATTGGGTGGGTAGTTTTAAAATCGGAAACGTACTTTAAGTTACTTGTCATGCATGTCTAAGCTTTACTAAACATTTCAACTCGCAACTAACATGATAAAATAAATTGCTTTTCTCACAAAGTACTTTTATTAGCACAATATGAATAATTTATGTTGAATAGCCTTCTTTATCATAAAATTACAAAAAAGAAATTACCTTTTGCACTACGTCATACATGTTGATTTTAAAAGCATATCTTTGGTCATAAACCAACCTTGCATGTATCTATAAACAATACAAGTGCACACTTTAAAGCTTTTTTTTTTTATATATTTTATAGCATCAGCATTATAACTTTTTATCAACATGCCTCCTTTTTATAAAACATTTTTGAAAGCATCCTTTATATTTCTAAAACATGCATTCTCTTAACATAATAATTACCCTAGGTTTGAGCAGACAATATGAGTTAGCGGATCCTTTAGGGTGTCTAACCCTTCCTTTAGGATAATAAAGAACCCTTACCTAATCTTATTAAAGTTTAGCGTACCATTAAATGGAGTTAGTGTTGACTTTAACCTAAGTTGACATTTAGGTGTCTAATTCACCCAAATTAATTAGGTGGCGACTCACTGTAACCCTTTTAAAACTTTAGCACTTTTAAATTTTTGCACATTTTAAACATTATAACATTTATCATTTATTTTCTAACATTTCTTATTAAGCGAGTTCGTTAGTAATCCGTTTTGACTCGGTTTAAAATGGGTTATTACAACCAGTACGGTTGTGAAGTGTTCTCATCTGATGAATAAACTTGTCAACAACAGTTGACAGATCGCAAATCGATTTCCACAAACTCAAGAGCGACAAGTAATAGATCGATCTGCTTCGCAATCGGTCGATTTCAACAACAAAATTTGAATTGCATGCATCGAAACCTTTCACGATCTTCTCGATTTGATTTCGATTTGAGTTTCAATCTAAAACGCAAAAAAAAAAAAAACGCGAACCGCTCACATATCCCTAATTCGAGATTTGATTTCTGCGATTTCCACGAAATTGTTTCAACTAAACTGATCCTTCTCACACCAACTTTGATACCATGTTGTTTATTGTGATGGAACCAAGAACAATCAAGAGATAGTGAGAGAGAGGTTTGTGAGAGTTTTTCTCTTTTCTATAAAATGAGAACTCAAGTCTCAGTCAAAGTGCACAACACTTGTTATACACAGGAAAATACAAAACGTAAGAAGGAAAATGATAGTTGTCCCCACATAGGTCCCCACATAACATTTACTCTAACAAATATTAATATCAACAAATACTAATATCAAAATATGCTCATACTATACTATACTTCAACAAAAAAATCAAATTTAATTCGGTTTCTATCATTATTGCTCAATTAAATTTACTTGATCGGTCATTCCCTCTTGTTAACTCAACAAAAACGTGATCATACATTATATGTTGTGCTGGAATAGTATTATTTATCTTTAGATTTTTTCAAAATCAGAAGAATAAAATTATATTTATTTATTTTCAAAGAAAACCAAAAAGCAAAAAGAAAACTTGTGCAATGAAGTATATAAACCCTTTTGTTCTTTGCGTCTCCCTTTCCTCTTTTTTCACTTTATCATACTTTTAGGTTGTCTTTTATATATATAAAACTTGTGGGATTGGTAACTCTGTAGATGCCTTAGAATAGCAGCATTGGATACAGAATATTAAGTGGACGGCTGGACCCAAATATCAGCAATTGACCAAAACCAATAATTTACCACTCCTAATCTCCTATAGAATTTTGACGAATGCAGATAAAAATGGGCTCGGAGTTGATCCATGATGCAACCACATCACAATTGAAAAGCGCTCTGAGTTTCTTTCCACTATCCTTGCATGAGTCTTGGCTCCTTCGTACATGTCTTTGATCGCCTAGTGTACGCTACATGTATACATCTAGCCTCTAAGAATCTCTATAAACCTCGCTAGAGACTCTTTTCTAAATCGATGAACACCATGCGAATGTCTTTCTTTCTCTCCCTATATTGTTCCATCAACCTCCTTAGAAGATGAATGAAAGTATTGCGAATTTTGATTTAAAATCGGTGAAAACGATCTCCAATCGACGCCAAATCTAGGTTTAATCCTGCTTGTGAATTCTTAGAAATCAATGGTGAATTCTTAGAAATTCAGCTCCAACCAATTACTGAACAAATAATTTGGATGAGTCTAGTTATTTATGAATTAGGTATAATATTTATGTGGACCAATAAATCAGTACAAATTTTAATTAATGTAATTTCATTTAAAGGAAGAATGTTTTTAATTCGAAAATAACGTTCAGTAGGTGAAAAAGAACAAATTTAGGCCATTTTCAATGCATTAGTGAAAATTTTAACCGTTTTCGGTAATTTCTATAATCCAAAGAAAGAGTATTGATACATCAATTACAAAATCATTAATAATAAAAATGTTAGTCTTTATTTCTATAATTGGTGTCTCTTCATTTCCTAAAATAACACATATTTTGAATTAATTTTTTTTGAAGCGAATAGAGTAATTTAATAAAAATAATTCTATGTTAGAATAACATTTTAAATTAAACTGATTCCGTAAAATATTTATATTTATATTTATATTTATATTTATATTTATATTTATATTTATATTTATATTTATATTTATATTTATATTTATATTTATATTTATATTTATATTTATATTTATATTTATATTTATATTTATATTTATATTTATATTTATATTTATATTTATATTTATATTTATATTTATATTTATATTTATATTTATACTATCTCTCAAAGGCCAAAGCCCCCGAAGAGACCCTTTCCGACAAATCAGTTAATATATCAATTCTTATCATACAGTGTGTGCGATTTTCTTTCTCTAGAGAAAGAGAGTAAACTTTCATTACAAATGGAAGCAATGAAAGTGCAAGTGGAGGGAAGGGTGGTGGCGGTGGTGGGAGTGAAGTTAGATTCGACAAGTAAAGAGTTGCTTACTTGGGCTTTGGTTAAAGTTGCTCAGCCTGGAGATCATGTTGTTGCTGTCCATGTTCTCAATCCTAATAATGGTAAAATTTAACACACGGATTTGATGGTTTAATACTGTAGTTTGGAAATTGGTGGGGGTTTTCAGTATTATTTGTGTAATGGGTATTAGGAGTATATATTTCTCTGTCATTTTTCTTACTCTACCGGAAAGTAGGGGTAAGGTCTCTACGCTCCCCATACCTTACTTTGTGTGATTTCATTGGGTATGTTGTTGTATTTCTGTCACATTTTAGTGGTTGATTTGATGGATAATAGTTATGGGAATTTCTCTTCTTTGATTTTGTTTTTTCATAATTTGTTTCAGTTTTCTCGGTTAACTTTTCGGCTTTTTGGGTATTATGCAATTATCTGATTTCACACACAACGGCTCAATTGATGATGTAAGGAGTAGTTGACAATTTTCGTGTGTAATTTCTTTCACTATTTGTTTTCTTTCAGATGAAGTTCCCATTATCTACTCATTTTCTGGATTTCATTACTGATGAATCATGTGCAAAGTCGGGGATTTTTTTGGATCTATCACCCGTGTACTAGACATTATGTATGACCTTATAGATAGTAAGATTTTGATGTCGATGATTAAGATAGAAGGTTAGTAGGTAGTGAATTTGCTGCACTGTGTGTGAGAGGTAGGTGGCTACCTCTTTATCTCCTCTTCTCCTTTTCTTTGTAGTATTATTTAGGTTCACCGAGATCCATACTCTTATGTGTGTATTACTATGGGTGTGTTTGGTATGACTGGAAAAAAAGTGTGTTTCTTACTTATTTTCTAATGTTTGGTATGTAAGAAAAAAAATATTATCCTATGAGCATTTATATGTTGGCGGAATGGGTGGGGAGTGGGTGTTCGGGGTTGGTGGGAGGTGAGATGGTGAAAGGGTTGGGGGCGGTGGGTGGGTGGGGGAGAGACAATAAACTTGGAATATTACTTATGGACTTGTTTCCCTACTTCTATTAGGGAGGTCATTTTCCTCATTTTGGAGGAACTTGTTTTCCTAAGGAAAATATTTTCCAAGACATTTTGAGAACATGGAAAAATTGGAAAACACTTTTCCTTCATACCAAACACACTCTGTGTGTTGCTTCATTTATTTTGTATCGTGATATCTTGCCGTCTTATCTTCCTTGAATTCCTACATTGAGTACATTTCTTTTGAGTCGAGGGTCTATCGGAAACCGCCTCTCTACCCCCACAAAGGTAGAGGTACTCCCCGGACCCCACTTGTGGGATTACACGGGATATGTTGTTGTATTGGTTGGAATTTCTTGGCCTCTTTCTTGTTTTTAGTTCAGTTTTAATGTGCTATTCTTTTGAATATATACTCATTTGCTTTTATCTTGTTGAAGAAAAATCAGAGCCTCTGTCATTGGTGAAGTCATTTGACTCGATGCTGGCTGCTTATGAAGGCTTCTGCAATTTAAAGCAGGTTTTCTCATATAACCCCTTTTCTTCCTTTCACTATGGATAACTATATAGTTTACAATCTACCATAACAGAACAGGGAATAGGAAAAAAAAGATAAAGGAAAATAAGAAATAGTCGAAAATTCCAGCCAGATAGAAGTGTGATCTGAAGCCGTTGTTGCTTTGAGGGCCTGAATGATCTTTTTCTTTTTCAAGAGAAGTACTTAGTGCTTTGTTCTGCATCAGGATTTTTGGTTTCTTTGGACCAAAATTATGTAGGAGAATTTTCACAGTGCCTAGATTTATTTCTTTATAACTTATGTTGTCTGTGAGGTTTTGGAGATTAGGGGTACATTCATATTTTATCGAGAACTGGAATTCCTAATTCTCAATTTTTGTGATATATTTAGGGGATCACTTCTTTCTTGTGGAATTCCTAGAGCCAAATTTGTTTAAATACAGTAAAGTAGATTTAAGATTTGCATATATTCTTTTTCTGTTTGTCTGCTGCCTAGTAAGAGCAACAAAAACCAATTTTCTTTTTTTAATCTGGATTAGGATGAATTTTGTTCAGGTGCATTTGAAGCTTAAAGTCTGTCGAGGATCACCAGTTTGTAAAGTTCTTGCGCGTGAAGCGAAATTGGAAAGTGCCGTAAATTTGATTATTGGGACTTCAAGAAGCCATCATGTCATTCGGTCATCAGTGTCACTTGCAAAATACTGTGCTAGGAAATTGACAAAGAGCATCTCTGTTATTGCTGTTGAGAATGGCAAGATTGTCTATCAAAGGGAAGCAAGTGCTTCAGTTGGAGATGAATCTTCTAGTGACTCAGATGTGCCCCAATCAAGATTCAAGAGGAGGAAGACACTGACCAAAAGTCCTTTGAGCTTAACCCCTAAGAAAGCTGTGGAAGAACACTCTTGTACACCTGAGAACAATCACATGGCTTTGGTGCCTGTTAAGTCTATTGAAGTCCCTGAGTCAAGGTCTCGCTGGACACTGCTTCAACGAGTGTTTCTTCACAACATAATGGCACCTGAAAAGTATCCTGGGAAAAGGTCGTCTGTGATGCAATGGGTTTGGAAACGACCAAGTCGACAATCTTTTGCAGCTATCTACCCTGACCATAAACAGAGTGTATCTGATAAGGATGAACCTCATCGTACAAACTTGGATGAAGAGAAGGGAGCAATTATTCCTGTTGGAAGTGAAGCTAATTCAATTTCAGATGAATGCTTTGCTATCCTTCCTGAGGAACTGGAGGGTCTTTCTGAAAGGTACTCGACGGTTTGCAGATTGTTCAGCTACCAGGAGCTTTGTTCAGCAACATTTAATTTCCTGCCCGGTAAGTCCACACCTTTCTGAGTTTTGCATGAGCATAAATTCTTCACTTTACACTAAATGTAACTGTATCTCTAGAGAATTTGATTGGAAAAGGAGGCAGCAGTAAGGTTTACAAAGGGTGCCTTCCAGATGGCAAGCAACTGGCTGTAAAAATATTGAAGCCATCTGAAGCTGTTGCACAGCAATTTCGTTCGGAGATAGAGATACTCACAACTCTGCATCACAAGCACATTATATCACTGTTTGGGTTTTGTTTAGAGGAGAACAACCTTTCACTGGTTTACGATCTGTTATCCAGAGGAAGCTTAGAAGAGAATCTCCATGGTACCATAACTAGATATTCCTGCTTGTTTTGGAGGCTTAAGTTTTCCCCCCTGATTCTCTGTACTGACAACAATGTAACATACTAGGTTCTAAAAGGGATCAAAATTCTTTTAGCTGGAAAGATAGATACAAGGTTGCTTTGGGTGTTGCTGAGGCACTGGACCACCTACACAATGCAACTGATGGGCCCATAATCCACAGGGATGTGAAATCGTCAAACATTCTCCTGTCTGATGATTCTGAGCCACAGGTAGTTTATTCTTCTTCCTTAAAATTACGTCTTTCCGTGAATAACTAGTATTAACTGCTGTTTTGCATTCAGCTTTCAGATTTCGGACTTGCAACATTGGCCTCAAGTTGTTCAAATCATTTAGATGACGTTGATGTCGCCGGAACATTTGGGTAATTTAACGTTCTTCATTTTGATTTCAAATAACATTTGTCTGCTTCACTTCATCAAATTAAAAAAGAGGAGCTGATGTTCAGCTTATAACTGATCTTATATTGCAGCTACTTGGCTCCTGAGTACTTTATGCATGGAAAGATAACTGAAAAGATTGATGTGTATGCATTTGGTGTTGTTCTCCTTGAGCTTTTGTCTGGTAAAAAGCCAATTGATAATGGAAACGAGAAAGGTCAGGAAAGCTTAGTCATGTGGGTAAGTTGTCATCTTTGCAAGTTGTGAATAGAATATCCTTTTTCCTTGCCACTTATATTAGATTGAGCTTAGCAAATTGCTGATAGTGATTTTCAGGCGAAATTAGTTCTGAAGGGTGGGAACATGAGGGAGTTGCTAGATCCGAGTTTGATTGACGCTTATGATCATGATCAATTTGAGATAATGGTCTTGGCGGCATCACTGTGCATCAGACGAGTTCCTGGAATTAGACCTCAAATTGACATCGTGAGAAAACTGTCAGCCACTCTAGTTGAGGTTATTTTATACTAAAATATGTTGCTGCCTTGTTGTATTTATAATATTTAACCACATTAATTAAAAAAAACAGGTGGCAAAACTCCTCCAAGGGGAAGAAGAAACAACTAAGTGGGCGAGGGAAGAAGGCAAAGCTTCAGAAGAAGTAGATGATGTTGATGGTGAACAACCACCCTCCAACATACAATCCTTTATTCATCTTGCATTGCTGAATTTGGAGGATGACTCCTCACTTTCTTGTAACAGCACGGGACCAACCATTTCCGTGGAGGATTATTTGCAAGGGAGGTTTAGTCGCTCTTCAAGTTTCTACTAGCCATTCCTATGATAGGTGTCTCTAGCTATATTAAGTAACCCTCTTTCTGTAAATACTGAGTTTTCCTTCTCGATTGATTGCCCCACCGGTGGGTCCTGGTACGAGAGGTTTGCACCTATTGACCTCCTCCTTGCCTAGCCTGGGCTGATATTTGCTTCAACTATCAACCTTTTTCCACAGCTTCTTTTTCGGGGTGTACTAACAATGCTGCCAAAAGTTGGTAAATTATCTGAATGAGCAAATTATTAGCAGATGCTCGGAGGTGAGTTAATTGTAAATCAAATTCAAAGTTGAGGTGTAATTAGACCATCTGAGTTCATATTTAGTTGGAAGAAAATAACTGTAGTTGTCAATAGAGAGGTTTACCCGTTTCTGGAAATTCTACTCTTTGATCTGGTATTGCAACCTTAATTTTAGTTTGCAGAGAAGTTTTTTTTTTTTAATATTACAGTACATGTTGTCAATAGACCCATGGATTTCATGAAATAACTTGTAAACATAACTTAAACTTCATGGAACTGAGTAATAATAATGATAACTTATTATTAAGAACCCAGGGAAATCAAGTCATGTGTTCATGGATTCCAGACAGGTTCACGACAATCACGATTGACATGTCATTAATATAATAACGATAGCATGATATATATAAATAATTGTACATGTATAAGATTATTATGTACTTTGAGAAAAAATCTTAGGTTTGAAGAATTCTTGTTCCATTGTTTACATGTTGCGTGGGGAAGAACAATGAGTCCTCACATGGATAGAAGCTCTACATACCTTACTCCCCTCCAAACTTGTATTAAAAATCCGGACTTTGAAGGAAAACTCCAAGGATTGCACCTTGAAACCTTGTGTTGTGTTTATCTTGAAAACCCTAGGTTTGAAGTAGTGAATTTCGTGTAGAAATTGATTATACTTGATTAGAATCGCATGGAAATACATCTAAAGGACTTACCTTAAAGTTATGAAAATGTTGAAAAGAAACCTTCGTGCTAGGGTTTGAGAGAAGTGAAAATATAATTTTTGGGACTAAGTATGCACATTTGTACCGTTCCAAGCCGGAAGGAATTGACGGTGTTGACGGCCCCGTCAATATTTTCACGGTTTGAGTCTGGACCGTCAATATTTGACAGTCCAGGTTGACGGTTTGTATAATCAGACCGTCATGAACTTGTAAATTTCCAGTGAGTTGTGAAAACTGAAATTCTGAGAAGGTGGAAATTGACGGGCCGTATATATTTTGACGGTCCGTCGAATCTACAGCATGTCGTCAATTCAATTGAAATTGACGGTTCATTTTGACTGGCCAGCGTCAAATTCAACCTGCAGAGCTGAAACTGATTTTTTAACTCCAAACTCCCGTTTTGATTTACTACATTTCTAAATCATAAACATGACTTAGTGTAAAGGTACGGTGTGTTACACTTAGATAAGAAAAACACCATTAATGATCGGAAAATTAAAACTCCGACAACTAAGGATACTAGCATTTCTACAAGGGAAAAAGAAAAGAAAAAGAAATAAGAAAAGATAAATCAAAAAGAAAAAGTGGAAAAATATTTTTAATAAAAGAATTTGTCAAAAATATCACCTTTTTTGGTCCTCACTCTCCCTAGGAGAATAATATATACACTCTCAAGGCTAGGTGACCGAAAAATGATGTATTAATAAAATTGTTTTAGGACTCCCGTAAAGTTTAAGTGTTTTTTTAAAAATACGGTTCAAATTTCAGGAGGGTAATGATGTATTTTTCCTATGACCATTTGAAATTATTTTAGTGGAACCTTTCTACAAGTTCAATAACCATCTGAAGAATTGACTCCTTATGTCTCTATAACTCATAATTTTGTTATGTAATATTTTTTCCTCCTTCATCCGCTGGAGTCCATTGGCACGAGAAATCAAACAAAGTAGAGATATAAACGGGAAAAAAGGAAGCAAGACCACTACTGTCATTTTTTTTTTTGATAATTGATCAGATGCCAAATTGGCGTAGTATCACATATCGCTAAGATCGCCATTTCTTTTTAGATTGACAACGTTGTGACCAAATAATTGAATTAATAACAATAACATATTCAATGTAATTTCACAAATGAAATTTGGGGTTAATAAAATGTACGTTGCTTTTGTTTATCTTTGTGGGTTAAAGAGTTTGTTTCCGATGGACACTCAACTTGAAATAAAAGAAAATAATTTGAAGCATAATAGCGAAAAAATATAACAACAAAATAGCAAAATACAAAATAAATGAAACAATGGATAATAATATACATGAAATAAAAATAAATTGCGCAATTATTAAATAATACTACTAATAAGGGAGAAACGAAAGAAGGCTAGCCTCATGCTTCTCTCACACAATCGAGGTATATTTTAAATATTAAGAGATATTTTTGTGTGAATAATTTTCACCACCATTCTATCCACAATCATCGACCATCACCACTAACCACCTCTGTCATCACAACCATCACTATCATTGTCAACCATCATTACCATCACTATCTGCCAACCAACAACCACATCTGCCATCACGACCACAACTTTTGCCAATCACTATTGTCACTCGTCAACACACCTACCTTCTCCATCATTATAATTATATCCACTACTACCATCATCGTCGTCACCTCCGCCATCACTATCAACCTCTACTACTATTGCCGCCAATCCTTACTACCAACCACCTCTACCATCATAACTAGCACCACCACCAACTACCACCAACGCGTCGTCAACCACCACCCATTCTTCAGCCACCACCACCAACTCCCCCTTTACAATCACCATCACCATTACCAACCATTGCATCACATTAGTCACTACAATACCAACTACTTCCATCATCACAATGCCACCATTACTAGCCACTAACACTAACCATCACCATTATAAATCATCTCTACCATCACTAACGAATATAAGTGTTATTTATTTATGAAGGAATAATTTTATTCTATTAAATTTAGTTCTTTTTTATTTTTATAATTATGTATTTATTATGTTTGAAAATAAATAAATTATACACATTCAATGCTGAAAAATGGACAGTTTTAATCATTTAGTATTCAGTTATGGAAATTACATCTTAATAATTCAGATGCGCATTCACATGTCTTAATCTTAATAAAAAAATGAGGCCTAAATATTAAATTAATTGAATTATATACTCTTGATCCCTTTATTTGTGATATTCACAATTTTATTATAATTATTAACCGTTCTACTATTTAATTACTCACGTGTTATGTTAATTCGTAGGTAAATAACATATTTTTTATAATAAAATTGTAAAATAACATAGTTGTAAAATTGTAAAATATATATCCTATCCTATATATTTGATGATAATATAGTTGTATTAATAGTTAAATAACATATTTTTTACACAAAGATGGCTATTATCCTTATTGTGGAGATTGAGCTTTATTTTTTGTTGACGTGGTAGAACCTATACCCAGTGAAGGACAGCTTTTGAAATCAAGTCCTGGCGCCATTTGATCACAACCCATCAAAAGAGAAAAATCAATATCTCCAAAACCCTAACCATTTGAACCAAAACTGGAATGAAACCCAAAACTTAGGTTTAACAAGTCTTGTTTTATTGGCTTGAATTGGAGAAACAAACATGGAGTATCAAAAGAAAGTGGCATGTCAAGAGAAGGAAGAGTTAGCAACATACATGTGGAACAAGAAGCAAGAAATGGCTCAAAGGCCCATCGGGATTTCGGATAAACTCTTCACAAAGCCTATACTAATCTCTGCAAATCCAAGACTCCTGAGAGTTTTCTGAGATCAAGTGAGTAAAATCGTAAAACCCCATTTGGAATTGTTGTTTTATTATTTGACTTGGTTTCGATTATAGGGGTGTTGGAAAATGGTTGCTGAGGCTAATGAAAGGTTTTTTTTGAAGCTGATGATCGTTGTGCTTCGTCATCCGAGGATACTGATGATTCCACTGAGAAAGGTAAATCTTGAATTTATTTTTGGTTCTATACACTAGGTATTTTTTGTTCTCTGCCTATATCATGTCTGATCATTGCACTACTTAGAGGAACAAGGTGGAGTCTTCGTAGTTCTAGTGGAGTGTATAAAGGTGGAGCCTTTGTAGTGCTACTGGACTGTATAAAGGTGGAGCCTTTGTAGTGCTACTGGAGTGTATAAAGGTGGAGTCTTTGTAGTTCTAGTTGAGTTTATAAAGGTGGAGCCTTTGTAGTGCTACTGGAGTGTATAAAGGTGGAGTCTTTGTAGTGCTAGTGGAGTGTATAAAGGTGGAGTCTTTGTAGTTCTAGTGGAGTTTATAAAGGTGGAGCCTTTGTAGTGCTACTGGAGTGTATAAAGGTGGAGTCTTTGTAGTGCTACTGGAGTGTATAAAGGTGGACTTCCATAAACAAAGCCGTAAACCTTTATTACCCTTTCATAAGGTCGTACCTCTTCACAGGACATCAATATTCATTAACGACGCGATGAAACGCGAAATTGCGGGGTGTAACACTAAGAAACATACAACATATTTTTTAAAACGACTTCCTCCCTATACATTCCACAACAGCTGATAGACGTAAGATTAATTCTGGCACTTCCATAGGTTAGGCGCTTGCCTGTTGGTGATGCAATCTGGATAGTCCGTAACAAAGCTTTTGGCACTGAATATGTTCTTGACTTTATTGTGGAGAGGAAGAACGTTGAAGATTTGCAAAGTTCAATTAGGGATAACCGATATAGAGATCAGAAGCTGCGGCTTTTGGTATTTTCTTATCTTCTTTTCTTTTGTTACTGGTTAAGTACGTCTGATATGCTGCAGGTTATATTTACTTGTGTGTATTTGACTTCTGTCTATTTGTAACTTCTAGCTTTTAATTATTTTTCATTGTACTGAGCCTTCCACAGCCATGACATATTGACATAGGATTACTGATAATGCAGTTTACTCTGTTAGAAATATACATTTTAAGCCTATGACCCTAAACCCTGATGATCTATACGAGTATGTACATTGTTGTCCAAAAGCAAAAGTGTAGTTTAATCCGCACGACATTCACAAATTGCACACATTCTTTAAAACCGGCTTGATATATTGTTAATGAAATTGTATGACTTATCAACAACAAAGGAAAACTAAAAGAGGGAAAGTAAAACTGTCGTTTAATCTCTTGTAATAATGGGAAATTGAGTAACTAGTTTTATCACACTGAGTGAGGGCAGGCACTTTTGTGCATACTTTTTAGATTAATTTTCTTGAAGGTCTTATCTGTACTTGCATTTTCATTATGGGACAAACTTTTGCCGATTGAGTTTGGCATTTGATATTCAATAGTGTTGAAAATGATCTTTTTGAGATTGAATCATTTTTGTTAATGTTGTTAAAGACTAGTAAATAAAAGGTGTCATTTCCTTAACAACTTAAATTTTTAGATGAAACTCAATATGATACCAGAGTGTAGAAAGTTCTTCGGTTTGGGTCTAACCCACACCTATCATAAAATAAAAAATTCGTCATGCTTGACTCATGGAAAAAAGAATCTGACCCAGCAAAGGGGGCATGTGAAAAAAAGTGCACCCCATCTAATGATTTAAGCTTTTAGATGAGGCGGTCCCCACAATTGAAGGAAGTAGTCATAATCAGTAATTTTGATTTTGCATGTAAAATATAGTGATGGGTTGAGCATGATCAGACTTGTATACGGTATGATGTTAGGTAGACTTGCAGCTGAGTTTGAATTATGTCTTAACGTGCATTGACTCTGAATAGAAGACATCCTTTTGAATACTAATTATAATTGTCAGCTTATGCATCTGACTTAAGTGTTTAGGGGTCGTTTGGTTCAGAGACAAGTTTTGCAGAGATTGTAATATACTAGTATTTATTTCTTGTATAATGTATAATTTATAATATGTGTTTCTAAAGAAAGATTGTTTAAAACATGTGGTTATATGGTCATTTTAGTTGCTTTAATCCATGTATTACATCCCCGTATTATTCTCACCTCTATCCTCCATAACTTATGCAAATATTATTTATGTTAGCAGCAATAGCGTATAAGTAGTGCTGAATTTTATGCAAATAAAAATAATGTAACCAAACGTGATATTTCTTATGCTGAATTTTATGTGGGTATTATCACTCTTTATAATTGAAACTGAAAGTGTTTGTGAACTTTATGAGCTGGGTTTTGCATGTGTTTACAATTGTTTTCTTGTGACAAAGGTTGTTCCACTCCTTTCCCTTAGAGGGGGAATGGTTTGTAGTTTCTTCCCTTAGTTACTGTGCGGCTGTGCCTATAAAAAACTAAGGGTTAATGTTTGCATAAAAAGTCTCCTCTTAGTATTTGACGTTTGTTTGAAGTGCTGGAAGAAGTACCAGGAAGAATACTAATAATAAAAAAAAAGAGTACCAGGAAGAAACTAATTTGATTTTCCTTTTCTTTTTGTTGAGAAGGTAACATATTTGTGTGTGTGTGTATATATATATATATATAAAGATAACACAAAACTGTGTAGTCCCCCTAATTACAGATTACAAAAGTGTAAGCATCTGATCTTGTGTCATCTCACAAAGATTATAATACATCAGAGATTGATTTATTATCTCCTAAACCTATTCCCTTACATTAAAAGTAGAACAACCCTAAACACTTCATTTTAATCTTCTGGAAATGGGTTTTAATCTTTTGGAAATGGTTGGCTTTGTCTTCAAAACATCTTTGGTTTCTCTCTTCCCAAATTGTCCACCAAATGCAAGGTGGAATAATCTTCCTTCTCATTTTCTGAATTGCATTACTGCCTTCTCTGTTCCAGCATGCTAGCATATCAACTATCTTACCTGTCATGGTCCAGAGAATCCCCCTATAATTGAGGAACAGCCTCCATAGTTGTTCAGTCAGTTTACAGTGCAAGAACAGATGATTAATTGTCTCAGGTTCCTCACCACATAGATGATGACCTCTCGTACGAAGATTGTCCGGTGTGAGTGCTTTTCCTCTAGCTAGTAGCCAAGTAAAACAAGATACTTTATAGGGAATTTTGACTTTCCATATCATCTTCCAATGCCAACATCCAATCTGATTGTTGAAAAGGTTGAATTCTTTGTAGGCTGATCTGACGGAGAATTTTCCTTGATTATTTCCTTGCCACTTGATGCTATCCTCAGAAGTTGTGATTCCTGTGAATAGCTCTAGAGTTTTGAGGAACTCTGTCAGCCTATCAATTTCCCAATCATTCAAGCATTCCTTTTTTGGGGAATGGGATCTTGTATCATAGTTTCCCATGGTTAATAATAAAGACGAAAGAGGATTGGTCATATGGGCATATCATCTCTATTTACTTTAGGTTCTAGATCTGTCATGATCCTTTGGAAGAAGTTTATTGTTGCAAGCCCCATTGTGGCTTCCTTAATTATTTTCCTTTTTACATTCTCACTGTCCTTTTCCATATTTCTTATGTGGGTTTTCTGTTGATTTATGCAAGAGGTGTGGACTCAAGAAGCTGATATATGTCATTGAAGGAGATCCACTTGCTTGTACTGCTGCTGAAAGCATCAAAACAGCGTAAGCTTTTAAGTTTTTTTAGTTGGATCCAGAAAAGACATCTTAGCTTTTCTTTTTTTCTTTTTGTTTTTTAATTTCTATTTCTGATTACCAATGATTGCATTAGCTGTTTCACAACCGAGATCTTGGAGGGCTTGATGTGCAAAGAACAAGTGGTTTGGGAGAGACGTTGAGAAATTATGGCTATCTTACTCTAGCAATCAATCCGTACCACAGATGCATGGACAACAAGCGGTCTAATACCAGGGTTTGCCCCTGGTTTAAAGAATTTATTAGGAAGTGTGAAGATCTTGATAAATGACAGTTAGTGATGTGTTTTCCATCCAACTCATGCAGGTAGGAATATTCACGACAAAGTTGGCATATGTTTAAAATTCCTTACGAATAGAGATACTTGTGAGTTTAAAAATTTCCAGTTAGGATTTGCTTGATGACAATCATGAATCTTATGTACTACTAGGTCTCTGTTACTCAAATTTTTGTAATTAATTCATATCCATGAGGGTTGTTCTCTGGGGGAGGGCTGGGTAGGAAGGAGAGCAAGGTTTTGTTGGTATATTTCTAAGGGGTTAGGTGGCATGAAACGAGAGAAGAGAGTTGCATGTATGTCTGGCTGACATATCCTTGTGCTTTTCTCAGTCAGCTGTTAAGCATATTTGGCGTTTACATGTTAAAACACACCAGCAAGTTTGGGAAATGGTGTGCTGTATTTCATGAATTTGCTCAATTAGCTCTATTTTAATGGAGTGATTACAATGCATGCAGGTCCCACAGGTGACAGAGGAAGTTGCTATTGCTGTTCTTGATATGTATCCAACACTTTCGTCTCTTGCTCGTGCTTACTCTCTGCTAGTGAGTTTGCTTCTAATGCTTTCTTTTTGCACCCCCTCCCGTATTTGAATAAAGAAAGATAAAATTTCCAGAGGGTTAGGGCAAACTCCCACATTTTTGGTAAAAGAGGGGCAATAGATTAAAAGATGGGGCAGTAAGAGATTAAAAGATGGTACTTCATCAGTGCTTGCCAATCATTGCTTAGATATTTATCATGCAAAAGACTTGTTCTTGCCCAGAGATGCTTGGACATTCCTCAAGATAATTCACAGTCTAAAGAGATTGTAGCACTGCACTCTAAAGTAAATGCATCATTTGCAGGCAACTTATACAGGGAGTACCTCATAGGGTCATTTGGACTTGGGAAAACTATATCCTGTATTTCACTTTTGGTGCTAAAACATGATAAAATGGATACAAATTGAAATGAAAAATCATAATTGGTGAAGGAAATTTTCATGGGAACGTGGCTTAGTACTGCCAACTTTAGGTGTATTCTCTTCCTTGTATAGTTGTGTTAGTAAGGCTATCTGTGGGGGAGGGAACACAAAGGCATTGCAGGTAATAATACAACATGTTTTCCCGTCTTTATTCCTCATCACCAAAAGAGGAGCGAAAAAAAAAGAAAAAAGAAAAAAGAAGGGAGCTAAGAATTGTCAAGGCTCAACATAGGAAAAAATAGTGTAGTTGACATATGTATATTTTCTCGACCACCAGGTAATAAAGCTTCCCATGACCGTTCAAATCAGTACATTAGAAGAAGCCGACTTAACAGCCTTAGTTAGGTGCATTAGTGAATTTTTTCATAAATGTTGAAGGGTATTTAGAAAGGTGTTGAAGCTTGGAAAGACTTCTTAAAGAAGAACTATGTAATAAGAGCCGGCCTTAAGATCAAAGCCTACTTTCAAACCAACTAAACCGAGCTAGTTTTACTATTCTGGGCTGGAGATATTTACGAATTTGTAGATGAGCTTGAAGTAGCAACCAAATAGGCAGTAATATTGCGTTGAGCTGCCCTTAAAGTCCTTCTCGGATGTCTCTGAAATTTATCCTTCAATTTGGCAACAAATTCTTTAGAGGCCACTGTGCATCATAGCATTCCTTTCACCATGTAGTGTACTAAAAATGCCTGGATCTTCTGGATATGTATTCATTCTCTTTGCAAAGTCTCAAACCAGTAGTTCTCACAAAGATCATCCAAGAACTGTTTCTTATTTGTGTGATTCCAATGTTGTTTTTTGAAGGACGGTGATGTTCGTGCGCAAGAGGAAATGCTCAAGGAGCAGAGCAACAACTTAGTGAATGCAGCTGCTAGCAAAAACATTTTTCAACTGATTTGGAGTAGCTGATTTCTATCGTTCAAGGTAATTGATGGGGATTTTACAAGACAAGTAGATGCCAGGAAAGTAGAAGAATGCATTACAGGATTTCTAACATTTTATGTATATATACGAAAAAGCTTCATCTTCTAGCTGATACCTTGTACACAGATGGATGATGTCTACTTTCAAATTAGGTTAGGTCTGTCATTCAAGCTAGCGATTAGTCTAACCTGCTCGGATCACTGTTTTTTTAGTGCAGATAAATCATAGTCGTCCTCAATATCAAGGCTTTTCTTGTTTCTTACTGCATCTAGTTTGTCTTGTTCGTTTGAAAAGTTTGATTATTCCTCCAAAGTGTGGTTGTGTGTTCATAGTAATTACAATGCATTTCCTTTTAAAATCTCAAGCATTCGTAGTAATTACAATGTACACAACGTTGGTAAACTTTACTATTCACCTTTCTTTATTACTTTTGAATTTTAATGTGGTGCGGACTTACTAGGCCAGTTTGATTGGTCCTAGAGCCCAATGAGAAAAAAACTTGAGACAGTGAATATCAACAAAGAAACATCTTTGCTGAAAATACAATTTATTTGAGACATTGTTGCTGCTATAAGAGAGTAAAAAACTTGTATGTATTCTATATGAATTTATATGAACTTTCCCCCTATACCATGTATGACACAGTTTTGCTGTACTATTGTGTAGTTTCTCTTTCCATCTTTTATTTGCTCAGCTTCTGGTGATTTGAAAACTGTCCTCTAACTTTCTGGTATTTGCATTCACATACTGCAAAATGGAAAAGAAAAATTTAGAAAATTCCAAGACATGTGCTGATGTGCATATGTAACCCAGTGGTTCCGTATCAAAAAATATACAAGTTCATGCTTGTGACACTCACTTCAATTGTCAATGAATTCCTTGTTGCATGAACTCGCACATATCCAAATTCAGCTATTCTTACCAAACTCCACTTTTCAGCCTGTGTATATGAGTAAAGTTCGGTTACTTTAACGTAAGAAAAGTAATTTTATAACTTCACTGTTCTAGTGCATAAAATCCAATTGCTTTACGCAAGAGAGCTAAGACTTACCTTAGAAGGGAACTGGTCCAAGCTAAATCCAGCCATTCCAATAACTGCATGAACTGGTGCACTATAATTGGTATGATGATAAGTGTCAATTCCACTTGCACCATTAGTAGGCAATGCTTTACATTCCTTCTGGTATACAGCACAAGTCCTCTCATAATTGTGAACATGTCCCCATAATGCTAGATCAACCTGACAATTTTTTTCCACGAATGCATTAATTGGCGATTTGATAAAAATGACAATTAATTTGCTATTTAAATAAATTTATATTGCTAGAGATTGTAACACTCCATACAACCCCACATCATCATGACTCTTTTGAATTGCACAAAAGCCATTATTTTATGTTTTAACTAATATTGAAAAGGCTACTGATCAACTGCTCGTTTTTTATATATAGATGTAATCAAAAGCTCCGTTTTTTTTTTTTGTAAATCGAGCGAGATGATGTGCTGAAACGAGTCTACTAATAGAAATGGTAGAATTATTTCAAATATTCTAACTGAAACAACGATTATATACATTTTTCATTTTTTGATTTACTGGTGATCTGACTTAATTAACCCAATCATGATAGTATACTATATTATAACTTAAATCCATAAAGTAAGATGCTTTACCTTGTTTGCCAGTAGTAATGGCTCAACAGCTTTGACAAAATCATCATCAACACTTTTAAGAATCCCCCCAGTGATGGAAGAATACATGGGTCGATGCCTATGAAGAAATCAACATACTAGTCAAGAAAATACGATTGAAGCTCACAGGTCCTACCCTTATTTAGGAAACCAAAAGCTTTTATGATTAGTAACTTAATTTATATGCCAAGAGAAAATATTCTCGCTTTCATTTGCTTTTTTCTTTTATATAGGAAGTAATATTGGACTGAATGAGTTTGAATTGCACAAAAATTCATATAGTCAAATCCCAACTTGTCTGAAATTAATGCGTATTAGTTGTTGCAATAACAAACATGTTACATCTTATGAGCACTTTGATTTAGTAAAAAACTGTATATTGACCTTGATTTACTTACCCAGTAAAAATTAACCAAGGAGTTCTTGTTCGATTAACTGAAGCCATGTCTTTCTTCATCCATTCATACTGTTAGAGTGATACATTTATTATTTTGGCGAAAAAAATAGAACCTGTAAATAAATGTGAATTAACAAGTAAAAAAAAAACAGCCATGTTGAGTTGTACCTGCTCTGAGTTGAGAGACCAATTATGTTCAGTTGAAATAATAGTGAAGTGAACACTTCCTTGCTCAATAGAGTACCATGGCTTATCTTTAGCTGGTGTTGGCATTTGAAAATAAGTTTCATAAGGCACACCACATTCTCCACCTGAATCTGGTGTTACATACACTGATCCTGTACCTATATAATCCCTGAATGTTTGGCACATAAAAAGATTGTTCAAATTTCCTCCTAAACTTTGAATTATAAAATATCTGAAAATTTCAAGATCTTGATTTATTCTTTGGGTAAGATAATATCTTTTCAAGAAAATTCTACAATATCACACATAAGATTTGAACTTGTGACCTAAAATAATCTTTGAGTAATCTGCAACATTACACTAGAATTTTCTCTTGTATAGAGAGATAAAAATTACTATTTTTCTAATTTATGCAATATAATTTTCAGCGAATGAGATTCAATTGAACACCAATAATAATGTTTCATCTACTCAAAAAAAGAATATAACAACACTATATATATATAACTTTAAGTTTTTCCATTTTATCCTAAATGACGTTCTCTTTGATTTTAAGTTCCCCCACCACGTTGATAAAGGGAATAAATTGTTGTTTCCTTGCAAAAATTTGGACAATCCTCACATAGCTAACTTTTGGTGCTGAGATATGCATGATGTCTATTTTCTTGACATTCTTATAGCAATAATAGAAGTGTTATGGCACGAATGTGACCACAAGTTCGAAGGGTATTTTTTGATATATGTCAAAAAAAATTCTTTCTTTTAATTTTTTTTTGATATCTAGTGAAACATGTCACATAAATAAGTACTGAAAATAAGAAGGAAGAATACCTTTCATGGTTGCCAATAGCAGTCATATAAGAAACATGAGAAGCAACTGGAGTGATTAGATGAAGGAAATAGTCCCACTCTACAAGAAATCCAGTGGCATAACTTATGTCACCTATGTGGAATACAGAATCTACATTCCCAGCTGATACTTCATCAGCCATAGCCTTCACCACTGACAATGATCCTGGCTAAAATATATCCACAATAATTAATTCGAATAAAAATTGAAGTGTTAAATGATAAAATAAGTACTTAAAGTAAAAGGTACTGATATTAAACATGCATGTAATTACCTGAATATAATGCTCAGCAGAAGGATCTCTAGGAGCCTTTCCCATATCTCCATATGCCAAAAATCGAACCTCATCTGTTCCTCCAGCAGGTGGTGTTTTGAAAGTTAGCTTCTCACTCCAACCAGTTGCATCACTACATTGGTTTAGCCAGACAAATGAAAAAAGTAAAAAAAAGAAAAGAGGATGATGGTGTTTGTAGTACATGTGGACATGATTTTACGTATGATTAACGAACTTTAACCAATAAAGTCGCAAAAATAATTTCTATCATATCAAAGTAACGAAAGAAAAGTTTAGTGATTTTAATGCGATAAAAATAATTCAGCTATAATGCTATAGTGTGTAAAGTTCAATTACTTTAATGCAACAAAAACGTTTTCTAACATTATAATTATAATAAATAAAGTTCAATGACCATGAAATTTACATGCATGGGTTGTAATAAGTTCATTGATGAGGAGTTATGGTACCTTCCATATCTGTAGGAATTTGTGGTTGAAGGAGTAAGACCTGTCATTACTGCTGAATGAATGAAGCCAGGATCATGCCACCCAAAGTCCTTTGCAGGACTTTTTAGGAAAGAACCTTTAAAGATTTAGATAAGCCAAAAAACAATCAACAAGAAATTAAGGCCAAACAAGGCATACCAAATCACAATTAATGGTATAACTAATACTCCCTCCGTTCCAAAATACATGATTGTCTAGGAAATTTTTACGTTTTTACAATAGTTGATTGTTTGCAATTTCAATGTAGTTTTAATCTTATTTTCTTCATTTTACCTCTAATTAATATTGGTAGACTAGATGTAATGATTGATTTGTTTTTAATGATTGTAGGGTATATTAGTAAACTATCACAATTCCTTAATAAAACACTTTATTCCTAGACAATCATGTATTGTAGAACAGAGGGAGTACAATATACCATACTTAGCTTCAAAATTAGATGAGATATATTGAACCGAAAGTGTTTGAGTTAGGGTGTTCAATGAAATAGAGTTTAGTTCGAGTATCTAAATGGAATATACAGACAAGTGTAAGGGGATGGTTATGTATTAAGCCAAATTTTAATTAATGTCATTGCTCTGTTTGTTTCAACTCGATTTCCTATTGAATGAAGATAGTACCTACCAAAACATAATGAATGATGATGAAAAGCAATAGATTACGAAACTTACTGCACATTTCTTTTTGGGTAAACGTTGAAACTTTTGATGTTTGAGATTTTCCCACTCCATACTGCAGTAGTTGAGGTGCTTTATCTCCACTAACCCATCTTACTCTCATCTAAATTTTATGAAATAATGGTCAAACATATGCTCAATAAGAGGAATTTGAATAGAGAAGTATGGTATCAACACGAAACAAAGAATTAAAATAAGAAATATAACTCATTCTTGTTACAATATTTTGTCCTTCTGTTAAACAAGAACATAAGTAATAGTGTAATTGAATAAACTTAAAATTCTGTAATAATTGGAAGATGAAAATTGCTACTTACGCTATTCTAAAGTATTAAACTTGTCTTTCATAAACATGTCTTTCATAACTTGTCATAATATTTCTACAACCAATAAACCTTGTCATTAAAGGTAAAATAATTTTTTTAATTTAATTGTTTTCAAATTTAAAAAGAGGTCAATCTTTAAGGTCATATAAACGGGAATAGTACTTACAGATGTTGCAGTGGAGTCGATGCTAGAGAGATGGCCATGTAAAGGCTGTTTAGGATTAGTGAAGCTCAATGTAGTGTTTGATCTTTTGAGAATGCAAGGAGTGGCAAATCCACCAGCAAACAGTACAAACTCAATATCTGTCCTAAAATTAACAACGTGGAATGAGAGTGAGGCACTACATGTTCTCACTACACAACTTCCCTTCACATATTTTTTGCACTCTTTCTTCTTACACTTTAGGTAACCTGGATCTTTGCTTAAATATTGTGCCTGCACTCATAATAATAACCTAATCATTAGTGTAATATTTGCATACAACTAAATTCCAAAAATATTATGGACATGTTTTTGGGTCAACAAATGTCAGGTTGAAGATGGCTATTGAAGACGCAGTACAAATTGTAGAACAAGGAAATGTTGTTATCTTACACTGTTACATAGAAGCTAATCAAGTTGCTAATGGTTTTGCTAAATTTGCTACTACTCTAAATGAAGTTAAATACTTTAATGCATTTCAGCATTTGCCTAGGTGCATTAAAGCGCCTTTTCAACTAGATAAGTGACAAATGCCAGACCTTAGATGTAGATATGACATGGCTAATTTTTTTTATAAGTAGGCGTTTCACCGTGTGATTTCAAATCATCGTTTGTTTATGTAATTTGAACAAAATTTCAACTTCATATCATGTTTTGAAATCCCAAATCATTCAAAAATGTGTGATTTGGAATTTCACATCATGATTTCAAATCTTTTTAAATGTAAAACTTGACCCATAAATTTATATTTTGTAAACAAAGATTCATAAGTTGGTAGATATATTTACAAATCATGTTTACCAACCATCTTATCAAGTATTAAAAGATCTGCAAGTTGGTAGTATATTAAGAGATTGTTCATACTATGTGAGAAGAATTATATTAAAGAATAGTTACACTACAACTCAAGTTCAATTTTTCTTTTTATTGAACTAAAATTCGATCAATGATGTTGTATTTTTAGAAAGTCTTTCTAGTAACATATTAATTTTGTTATGAACTATGATTTGCTCATTTGGTAAGACTGTACAAGAATTGAAAAAGTTTTGATGGTTTTCATAACTTGTGGGGTTTTTATATCTAAGAAAAAAATACAATTTAAGAAACTCAAATTGCATGTCCAAACAAAATTTCAACTTCAAATCATCATGAATTCAAATATTTGATTTCAAATTATGATTTCAAATCATGTCCAAACGACTACTACGTTAATGGGTTGATAGGACGGTCTAAGTATGTTGTATACCTGATCCGACCTCGATCCGCCATTTAATCTTTTTAATATAATTTATATTATTTTTCCTTTATTAATATTTATATGTTTTAAGAATATATGTGATGCAGACTTTATGTTTTAATGTGAAGCAATGACATAAAATGTAGGGAAGAGAGAAGAGAAATTAAAGTTGTTGTAAATTGGCGAAACTTTAAATGATCATAACTCTACGCTCGGACGTCCGTTTCACCTATTTTTGTTTTTGATTTCGCGTATTTTTTCGAGACGGACTGGTCAAACATCCGCAAGGCGGTTTGGCGCAACCAATTGCAGGAAAAACGCCTGTTTTCCCAATCGATTTGACGTTTTCCCCAAATCAGTTTTTAATTTTTCCTTTTCTTTAGCTGAGATATCACGATATACAATAGATTTCAACGCCCAAATTTCATGGTAATGTTTCCGAGAATGTCAATTTCAGTAATGGAAATTCAATTTAAAAAAAAACTACTGGCCCCCGACCCGTCCAAAATTCCCAGTTTTTTTGTTTTATAGGGCGGGTCAGGGCCGAACCGAGGCCCGTAGGGTCCCCTAAGGGTCAGGGCCAGGGTCGGAAAATCTAAAAAAAAATAGGGTCAGGGTCAGACAAGTAGGAAAAAAAAGCCACCGACCCGAGCTTTGAACAGGTATAATCTAGATGTCATTGATAACGTAATGTTGCACGAATCGCAAATCTAAGACATTCATTCCGCACAAATTATCATTGTTCTACCAAATCAATCATGAAACGGTTGTCAATTTGAATCCCCCGTCCCATATTAGTTGGTCACATTATTAAAAATATATGTCCCAAATTACTTAGCCATTTTTTAAAAATAATGGTCGTGAATTCAACAACTCTATGTTTCACCGTTTTTGTACTAATAATGACATGGTCTTTCGCTTCTCCTGCCCCCACACCTTCCCACAAAACGATAAAGCTGAAAGAATCACCCGCACCATTAACAATATGATTCGCACTTTATTGATTCATGCCTCCCTCCCTCCGTCCTTCTGGGTATATGCTGCTAAAATGTCAGAATACATTCTAAATATTCTCCCTACTAGTACCCTTCACAATATGACCCCTACCGAAATCCTATATCATAGAGTCCCCTCTTATGATCATCTACGGATATTCGGCTGTATATGCTATCCTAACCTTGCCTCTACTGCCCCTCACAAGCTAGCTCCCCGGCCCACTCCATGTGTCTACCTAGACTTCCCACCAAATCATAGGAGTTATCTATGCTACGACTTGTCACCTCGTCAAATTCACATCTCTCGTCACGTCACATTCGACGAGACTACATTCCCGTTTTTTAATCTTCAGAAATTCTAAAAACCGGACTACTCCTTTCTTGACGAGCCTGTCATCTCTCCCATTATCCTTGATCAGCTCACTCAATCATCCCAGACGTCAGCGCCGCGACCCATCGAGGAAGCAGCGCAGCGCCTTCCTTCTAGTGAGCAAAAATAATTCCTCCATGGAATTAGAGTCGCGGCCCCTCGAGGATGCGCCACAGCTCCTCCCTTCCAGTGAGCACCCAGTTCGCGAATCGCATTTAGAGCCGCGGCCCCTCGACAGTGGTGTCGCGGCGCCTTTGATAAATCCCACTGGAGTCGCGACCCTTGATCGCGGCGTCGCGACGCCTTCGACGGACTTTCCTCCACGCTCCTCTTATCCGACCTCACCCTCTGTATCAGATCCCTCCATTGTCCCCATTCACCATATGGAAACTCGTGCTAGAAATGGGATCTTCAAATCCAAAGTCCATTTTAACCTGTCTGTCCAAACCATCTCTTCACTTCCCAAAAATCTTAAATTGGCCAAACAGGACCCTAATTGGAATGCGATTATGTCTGAGGAATTCAATGCTTTGACTAAACAAGTTGGACGTTGAAGATGGCTATTGAAGACGCAGTACAAATTGTAGAACAAGGAAATGTTGTTATCTTACACTGTTACATAGAAGCTAATCAAGTTGCTAATGGTTTTGCTAAATTTGCTACTACTGTAAATGAAGTTAAATACTTTAATGCATTTCAGCATTTGCCTAGGTGCATTAAAGCGCCTTTTCAACTAGATAAGTGACAAATGCCAGACCTTAGATGTAGATATGACATGGCTAATTTTTTTTTACAAGTAGGCGTTTCACCGTGTGATTTCAAATCATCGTTTGTTTATGTAATTTGAACAAAATTTCAACTTCAACTTCATATCATGTTTTGAAATCCCAAATCATTAAAAAATGTGTGATTTGGAATTCCACATCATGATTTCAAATCTTTTTAAATGTAAAACTTGACCCATAAATTTATATTTTGTAAACAAAGATTCATAAGTTGGTAGATACATTTACAAATCATGTTTACCAACCATCTTATCAAGTATTAAAAGATCTGCAAGTTGGTAATATATTAAGAGATTGTTCATACTATGTGAGAAGAATTATATTAAAGAATAGTTACACTACAACTCAAGTTCAATTTTTTTTTTTATTGAACTAAAATTTGATCAATGATGTTGTATTTTTAGAAAGTCTTTCTAGTAAAATTTAATTTTGTTATGAACTATGATTTGCTCATTTGGTAAGACTGTACAAGAATTGAAAAAGTTTTGATGGTTTTCATAACTTGTGGGGGTTTTATATCTAAGAAAAAAATACAATTTAAGAAACTCAAATTGCATGTCCAAACAAAATTTCAACTTCAAATCATCATGATTTCAAATTATGATTTTAAATCATGTCCAAACGACTACTAAGTTAATGGGTTGATAGGACGGTCTAAGTATGTTGTATACCTGATCCGACCTCGATCCGCCACTTAATATTTTTAATATAATATATATTATTTTTCCTTTATTAATATTTACATGTTTTAAGAATATATGTGATGCAGACTTTATGTTTTAATGTGAAGCAATGACATAAAATGGAGGGAAGAGAGAAGAGAAATTAAAGTAATTGTAAATTGGTGAAATTTTAAATGATCATAACTCTACGCTCGGACGTCCGTTTCACCTATTTTTGTTTTTGATTTCGCGTATTTTTTCGAGACGGGGCTGGTCAAACATCCGCAAGGCGGTTTGGCGCAACCAATTTCAGGAAAAACGTTTGTCCCAAACGTTTTCCCCAAATCAGTTTTTAATTTTCCCTTTTCTTTAGCTGAGATATCACGATATACAATAGATTTCAACGTCCAAATTTTATGGTAATGTTTTTGAGAATGTCAATTTCAGTAATGGAAATTCAATTTTTTTTTTTTTAAAAACTGCTGGCGCCCGACCCGTCTAAAATTCCCCGTTTTTTTGTTTTATAGGGCGGGTCAGGGCCGAACCTAGGCTCGTAGGGTCCCCTAAGGGTCAGGGTCGGAAAATCTAAAAAACAAATAGGGTCAGGGTCAGACAAGTAGGAAAAAAATTCACCGACCCGAGCTTTGAATAGGTCTAATCTAGATGTCATTGATAACGTAATGTTGCACGAATCGCAAATCTAAGACATTCATTCCGCACAAATTATCATTGTTCTACCAAATCAATCGAAACGATTGTCAATTTGAATCCCCCGTCCCATATTAGTTGATCACATTATTAAAAATATATGTCCCAAATTACTTAGTCATTTTCTAAAAATAATGGTTGTGAATTCAACAACTCTATATTTCACCGTTTTTGTACTAATAATAACATGGTCTTTCGCTTCTCCTGCCCCCACACCTTCCCACAAAACGATAAAGCTGAAAGAATCACCCGCACCATTAATAATATGATTCACACTCTATTGATTCATGCCTCCCTCCATCCGTCCTTCTGGGTATATGCTGCTAAAATGTCAGAATACATTCTAAATATTCTCCCTACTAGTACCCTTTACAATATGACCCCTACCGAAATCCTATATCATAGAGTCCCCTCTTATGATCATCTACGAATATTCGGTTGTATATGCTATCCTAACCTTGCCTCTACTGCCCCTCACAAGCTAGCTCCCCGGTCCACTCCATGTGTCTACCTAGGCTTCCCGCCAAATCATAGGGGTTATCTATGCTACGACTTGTCACCTCGTCAAATTCACATCTCTCGTCACGTCACATTCGACGAGACTACATTCCCGTTTTTTAATCTTCAGAAATTCTAAAACCGGACTACTCCTTTCTTGACGAGCCTTCCATCTCTCCCATTATCCTTGATCATCTCACTCAATCATCCCAGACGTCAGAGCCGCGACCCATCGAGGAAGCAGCGCATCGCCTTCCTTCCAGTGAGCAAAATAATTCCTCCAGGGAAATAGAGTCGCGGCCCCTCGAGGATGCGCCACATCGCCTCCCTTCCAGTGAGCACCCAGTTCGCGAATCACATTTAGAGCCGCGACCCCTCGACAGTGGTGTCGCGACGCCTTTGATGAAGCCCACTGGAGTCGCGACCCTTGATCTCGGCGTCGCGACGCCTTCGACGGACTTTCCTTCACCCTCCCCTTATCCGACCTCACCCTCTGTATCAGATCCCTCCACTGTCCCCATTCACCATATGGAAACTCGTGCTAGACACGAGATCTTCAAACCCAAAGTCCATTTTAACCTATCTGTCCAAACCATCTCTCCACTTCCCAAAAATCTTAAATTGGTCAAACAAGACCCTAATTGGAATTCGATTATGTCTGAGGAATTCAATGCTTTGACTAAACAACACACATGGAATCTAGTACGTAGACCTGAGGGGGTGAATGTGGTTCGTTGTATGTGGCTATTTCATCACAAATTCAGATACAATGGAGATCTTGAGAGGTATAAGACACGTTTTGTGGCTAATGACACGAATCAGCAGGAGGACATTGATTGTGGTGAGACATTCAGCCCGATTGTCAAATCGGCTACCATTCGCACAGTTTTGAGCATAGCTATGGGCAGACACTGGCTGATACATCAACTTGATGTAAAGAATGCATTTTTACATGAGGACTGAGAGCGATCTACGTCGTCATCACGCAGGTTCACCCATCCTTGATCCTCACTATGTGTGTCATCACCGTAAGTCACTATATGGCCTGAAACAGG
The DNA here is from genome assembly GCA_029844215.1 of Przewalskia tangutica. Taxonomy (NCBI): domain Eukaryota; kingdom Viridiplantae; phylum Streptophyta; class Magnoliopsida; order Solanales; family Solanaceae; genus Przewalskia; species Przewalskia tangutica. Next base: position 35,119,593 of record CM056731.1, on the reverse strand, counting down.
CTCCCCGTGCATGGTATGATCGTTTTGCCAGGTATATCTTGCAGATTGAGTTTGTATGCAGCAAGAGTGATACATCACTCTTCATTTTTCATCGAGGTAGTAGCATTGCTTACTTATTACTTTACGTGGATGATATTGTTCTTACTGCCTCCTCCGATGAGTTGAAAAATGAGATTAGCTTAAGATCTAATTTGCAATGACTGATTTGGGAAAACTGAGTTATTTCTTGGGGATATCAGTGACCAGAGGTCTGCCAACCACATGTTTTTGTGTCTGCGTAAGTATGCAGAGGAGATTGTGTACAGGGCTAAGATGGTGAATTGCAAAGTTATGTCTACTCCAGTTGATTCAAAATCTAAGGTCAGTGCTATGGATGGTGCTCAACTCTTCGATCCTACCGTGTATAGGAGCCTTGCAGATGCACTTTAGTATCTCACATTTACAAGGCCAGACATTGCTTATGTTGTTCAGCAGGTATGCTTATTTATGCATGCCCCCAGAGAGTCTTATTTCACTGCCCTTAAGCGTACCATCCGATACATTAAGGGCACACTTGATTATAGTTTACACATTTACCCCTCTGCACCGAACAAGTTGCTCTCATATACGAATGTAGATTGGGCAGGGTGTCCGGACATACGACGCTCCACCTCTGGCTTTCGTGTTTTTTAGGGGATAATCTAATTTCATGGTCTGCCAAACGACAAACCACCCTATCCCGTTCCAGTGCTGAGGCTAAGTAAAGAGGCGTTGCAAATGTGGTAGCTGAACTGTTAGAACTTCAGTGTCCTTTGCGTCAGGCATCTATTGTGTACTGTGATAACATCTCTGCAATCTACCTTTCTCACAATTCGGTTCAACATCAACGAACCAAGCACGTTGAGATGGACATATATTTCGTTCGTGATAAAGTTGCGCTAGGCCATGTCATAGTGTTACATGTTCCCTTATCATATCAGTATGCAAATATATTTACCAAATGACTTCACAGACAGTTGTTTCTTGACTTTAGATCCAGTCTCAGCATCCGGTCTCCTCCCGCTCCGACTGAGGGGGTGTGTAAACGTGTATAGTAGTATAATAATATCCCTACCTATAATTAGAATATTGTGTAAATATAATTATGGTAAGACTATGATTCCTCTTGTATATGAGATTATGATTCATCTTGTATATGAGAAGAACATTGTACACTATATATATTGATATTAATGAGAAAGACTTTTCAAGGGAGATTAATATCATCTTACAAGATAGAATTATTTAAGTTTTTTGTATTTTGCCCTTTACATTAATTATTTTTTAAAGTAACCAATATTAATTAGAGCGTAATTAATTAGAGAGATAAGGATATTGTATTAAAAATACCCCTCTTATTAATCATTTCTTAAAAGACGCGTAAAAGAAAAATTGGCTGAGATCTACAAGTATATCAAGACGGTGCCAAAGAAAATCGATAATACAAATGTTAAATGCTGAAAGATGGAAAGTGGAAACACTTAGAAGCTACAACATTCATGAAAATAAAAGGTTGGGTCTACCTAGTGTTTAGTGATGTGATTTATTTATTTATTTTCGAACCTAGTGTTGTGAATGAAGTTAGTTAAAGAGGTAGTATTGCATGACTCATTAAAATATGGTACGCTTTGGCGGAGAAATGGGCGTGACAACTTGCCACATTATTAAATACTACTCCTAACCTTCCTTATACATAAATTAATGAACTCTACTTAATACTTTGGTGGTAAGGGTGACATTAGTTAACTTCTAGGATACAAGTGAATCGTGCGTACCACTATCAAATCAATCATGAAAAATCTCGTCAATTTGGTGAATAATATAACAAGTTGGTGGTCTAGAAAATAGGGATCGTATGTACATCCAGTTTTACTTGTCATCTATTTAAAAATTGATATCTATTTTTCATATAGTGGACAAATAAAACTGGATAGACCAGATGAATCGTATGCATAATAAGTCAATAATGAAAAAAGGTTAAACCAGTTGAGTTACCATGATTAACTCCTTCACAATCATGTTGGATCGATGTGTGAGGGCTCCTGGGGTATAGGAGATTCACCTTTTGGAAAAATAATGAAAAAAGGTTGTCAATTTGAAGTGATATAACAAGTGTGTGGTCTAGAAAATAGGCATGTACCGAGTGTTAAATGCTGAAAGAAACAGTTAGAAGAAGCTTCAACATTGATGAGACAATGAAAACTAGTGATGTGAATGAAGTGAAGTCAAAATACTCCTCCTTCCATCTAAATGTTTGTGATATTTTTTCTTGTTTGATCAGTTTCAAAAAAAAAAAAATATTTTAATAAAATAATTTATAATCACATAAATCTCTCTAATTTATAAAAAAAAAAAAACTTTTATTCTTATTTTTTATTAGTGAAACACCTACATGTCAATTGAGATGGAAATAGTATATAAAGTTAGTTAAGGAAGCGGCATTGCATGAGTTGTTTCAATATATATGGGTGCACTTTTGGCGGAGAAATGGACGTGACCACTAAGTTATAGGCATATTCCCACAACTTTATTGGAATTCCACAATGTTTCTTTTTCTAGTCTCTTACAGTAATATATTTTCCATAACTATTTTTTTTTTTGATAATTCGATTTGGAGTGGTGCTTGTCAGCCATGCTCATTGAATCTTGCGCGAGTATTGATGCTCCGAAGGTGATGGGGACCGGTCGCCAAAGACCACTTGCAATAAATCACGGAATGTGCACCGATGGTCAGTGTCTGCTTGCGTCCAACGAACGGATCGAACCTGCGACCTCTCGGTCACAAACTCAACCCTCTGCCAGCCCGCTGACCTTCCCGGTCACAAACTCAACCCTCTGCCAGCCCGCTGACCTTCCCGGATAAAACTATGATAGGGTAAAAACTATTTCTTATTATTCCTTTAAAGGGACAACTTGAGAATGGTTTTATTAATTGTTTAGGAGTTTTTTTTTTTGGTTGGAATATATCTGACGTACCAAGTTACTTGTGCACACACACGCCTACAGTTGCAATGCATTTAAATAAATATTATAAATAAAGAGAGAGCACCATGACTTTTTAGTTTTCTGTTTTGTTGAACACTTTCTTTATTAGCTTAAGAGTTATATTTATTTTGTTGAACACTTTCTTTATTAGCTTAAGAGTTATATTTATTTTGTTGAACACTTTCTTTACTACTTTAAATTTTTAACTTTTTGAGCAGGTCTAACCTTTTTCTATTTTTGTTTTTGGTTGTCCTGAGCCGGGGTCTCTTGGAAACAACCGCTATACCTATTAATGGTTTTGTGTATATTATATCCTCCTCCTCCTCAGATCTCTTGTTGTTGTTATATTTATTTTGTTTAACTAATGTTTGAAGTACAATAACTTTTATATTATAATTGGAAATTTGATGATAGTAAACTAACCTTGACAGGATAATGGCAAAGGAGTGGAAGTTCAGTGAGATCACCAGTCTGTTGATATTGTATGGCATTAAAGGGGCAACTTGACGTGCTAAAACATGGGGTATTATAACAACACAAAGTCAATAAATATCTAACCATATTTAAAGCAAAAAATATAAGTATTAAACTGTGAGTATATATAACTTAAATCTATATTTCTTTTTGGAACTTACTCAGCATATGAAGGTGAGATCATGCCAACCCAATCTCCTATGTTAGGAACCAATATTCCAGAAACATGAACAGTAACAAAGGCTTCATCAGAGAGGCTTGAATTTGAGGATGTACTTATAGTGATATACGGGTTCGGGTCGGGGCACTTGGATAGAACTCTTCGGTTCAGTATCCGAAATTCGGATATTGCAGTATGGTTAATAAACTCAGTTGTTGAATTCACAACTATGTTTGATAAAGAATAATTTGAAGAAGAAGAATGAGAAGTGAAAAAGACAAAGAGAATTGATAATAAAATTTTAAAAATATTGGAAGAAGAAGCCATGGGAGAGAACATTGATGGTAGGGGGCTTATTAAATGAAAAGGATGGATATTTATAGGTGTCATGTTGGTTTCTTACTAAAAGTTTTCCTTCTTTTTTTTTCAGAGTTCGAGTTTTGTATATTGATATTATAAAAAAACTATACGATAAAGTTAATGATATATGTAAATATTGTATCTTGAGCCTAACTCAAACCTCAAAAACTAGTTTGTAAGGTGGATTGTCAAAGTTCATAAAGAGTCTATATTTTCATTTCATATCTGATGTGATTCTTAACAATATATTTTGTTAAATGTTTAAAATTATCTTATTTTAAAAATTGTTTTTTATTAGAAATGTATTTTTAAAAGTATTTTTCGAGAGTATCAGTTTGTGTTTGACTGACCAATCTCAAAAAATATTTTTACTAATATTAGAGGCTTAGAGCAATAATTTATACTTGGTCAAGTTTTCAAAGAATTTTTTTTAGCTTTTGATACCTCAACTCTCTAAAATAATCACTTTAAAAAAACATTTGTTACTTCTAAAAAACTTGACCAAAACAGGTTATAAATTAACGTGTAATAATAAGTAATTTTCTATAGCAAGTCTAATATATATATGGTTGTCTGAGAAATAGAATAATACATGTTATATTAAGTTAAATTATACTTATAGGGCAAAAAGAAATTACACTGTCAAATATATATTATTATAATATTATTTTTAGTTTGTCAAACTAGAATTCGCTTACGTCTACGATGTGAAACTTGATTATTCCATTGGTACTTTAGTGCAAAATGCAAATGAACTAAATTAGCTTTGACCCATAAATTTACAAATATGTATAATGACATTTGACCTAGATTTTTATTTTTCTATTTTGGAGTTTTAAGTACTTAACGAAATCAAATAGGAATCTTTAGTCCCGAATTGGGGGTAAAATATATCCTAATGAAAGTGATTCTATAATCTAGACTCGTACTCAGACCTCTAATTAAGATCGAAGAACCATGTGGGCGAGAGATTTCGCCTTTTGCTCCCAAGATCGAAGGAGAATTTATCACCCTACCACAAACTCTTATCGGTACAAACTGAAAATTCCATGAAGACTGAGTTAATATTGAGTGAAATATGAATGAAAAATATAAAATTTAGAGGTAGAAAACTATATTTATTTATTTCCAGTTTATCAACTTGGAGAGAGCTCTGCAGGTGTCAAATCAAAGAGGAATAACTTTAGGCCTACCTTGAATACTCCAAATTTTATTGCAATATGATCTACATCAACTTCATATATAAATAATTTTGTAGTGATACTCCACCTAATATTAGAAGTTTAATCAATAATAACAGTTAGGTATTTATGTTTAAGTGAATATAATATTGAGATGCTTAAAAGAACTTCTTGCGAATATTATTTAATCATAGAATCGATTTCTATCAAATTGAAAAATGTCAGCCTTCCTCTTGACGCTACTAGAAATAAAGAGTTTTTCCACCGATATTCAGTGACAAATTTATGCTATAAAATATGATTTTTCCACTTCATTTTCACCGAACCAATTCACTGAAAAACATATGGTGGGAAATAAGTTTTCATTGAAACACTGAAAAACTTTCTAATTTTTTTGTATGTTCACACTACTATTTAAGTTTTTCCCCTTGACATTCAGTGGGACTATTCACTGAACATTTTTCAATGGAAAAATAGTAATTTTCTAGTAGTGTGAATGCAGAATGGCGACCGACTCTTCTGATTAATTAAGGAGGTCGACGTAATTGGTTCAAATACGAAAGCTATTGAAAGACTATTTACTTGGGGACGTAATCAGACCTAGGATAATAAGCTCATGAGCTTGATCTTAGGATAAGAGGGTTTTTTCTTTTTCCTAGGATAATCATATGTGATTATGGGCGATACTACATAAGGAGATTCAATTGGTATACCTTGTTGGTATGCTGATGATAGTTTTTATTCCCTTTCGGCTGATAATAACTAAACTAGCAAATTTTTGTCCCTTTTTAAATTCTTCTTTTAGAAAAGAAACAACATAGTTAAGACATATGTAGATTGTTTTCTTTTTTCCTTTTTAAAACTAAATTAACAAGGAACAGCTAATGACATTAAAATGGAAAGTACGTGAACATCTCATTTTGTTAATCACTTTTCTCTGGCCTAGATTGACGATTTTTTTCTTATAGTCAAGGAGTTCCACCAGCTATTGATCACATTGATATTGGAGGTACATTACCAATAGTGAATATAAATTTATACTATCCTTAATCCTTATAAACGAAATACATTTTGTGTTAATTCATACGTTTAGGTTATTTAGAACATATATTCCTATATAATATATAGTAGTACTATATATTTTCAACGAATCTTGTTTAAGCATTAATTACCTTGTTGAGATATACCACATATATACATTGTATATATATGTGGTTAGTTAGAAGCTAGTTGGATATTTTGTTATAAGCTCATTTAGATATTTTGATTAGAGATATTTTAGGGGTTAGTTAGTCACTTATTATAAATAGGGACACTACCTTGTAATATTGTTTTTTGAGAGAAATAAATCTAAAATCCCACAAGCTCCTTTTGTGAGCCCAAACAAACGCTTCTCTCCCTCTTTGTAACGCCCCATTTTCAACGAAGCGGGATTAATGGTTGGATTCTGAAATGCATTTTAAAACCTAATTATTATAGTGAATTAGGACAAAATGTAGCATAAAATACTACGAATGATCTCCATTTTAAAGGAGATTCTAGGTAAGGGTTCTTTATTATCCTAAAGGGAAGGGGTTAGGCACCAAGGATCCGCTAACTGTCGTTCAAACTTAGGTTTAAAATTATTGTGCTAACATGCAATCTATAATTCTAAAAGTGTTCTAATTATTAAACTAACAGATATTTAAACTAGGCATGCAAATATTTAAAATAGATATATTTTAACAAGATAGTAATAAAAGCAAATAATCATAAAAAGGATGTAATTAAGAGAAATTAGCGATATTTTGCTTTTATTTTATTTTATGCGAATGATTTAACTTTGGGACTTAGTAGAAGAGTTAGTAAATGATAAATAAATTACCAAACAAACAACAATATATGTATATATATAGATATATATGTAAAATATATTGTAAAAGATATATTTTTATATAGAGTGTTATGCCAAGAATACTAAGACATGAGAAGCGATATCGCTACGGCGGTCGACTCAATCTTTTCACTTTCCTCGGCCTCGGATCGACGGATAAATCCTTCTTTGGCTAGTATCAAATTCAAAATCAAATACTTCAAACATCAATAGTGTGGTAACTTGTTCAAAAATCATAAAATAAAATACCAAGTGATCCGTGGGACAATGGAAAATAACGAAAGCGATGGCCCGTGAGCGCGGAAAACAAATGGGGGCCACGAGCAGTCAAAATCCAAATAGCGACAACAACGATAAAATGAATGTTAAAATCCGACAACGAAACAAAATCGATGCTTCGACATATTCGAGTTTTTAACTCGGCTAAATTACTAAAAATAAATAAAAATCGGTCCCAACAACAAAAGAGTTTTAAATTGTTCGCTTGGGTGTTTTGAATGGAGGTTCAGGTTCTCCTTTTTTGGGGTTTTGAAATGAAAAATGGGCACCTCTTTATTTTGTGCTGAAATTGTGTGGGCTGCCCCCTTTGTACGTTGGCTGCTGAATGTTGTAGTGGGTTGCCCCTCTTTATTTAATAAAGGGGGGTAAGGTATTTTAGGGGGGAAAGAAAAGTGGGTTTGAAATTTAAAAATGAGGAAATAAAGAGGGTGTTTGGATGAAAATAAAAGTGGTGTTGGATTGGAATGATTTGGATTGGGTTTGACAAAATAGTTAATTAATTAAAGAAAAATTATTTAAAAGATGCAAAATTATTAAAATGCAAATAAATGCAATATTTAAGACATGTTTAATATGATTAAAATTAAAGCGGGATGTCAATTAATTATTTAAAGAGATGCAAAATATTATTATAATAGAAATATAATATTAACAAAACATAATGCTTAAATAAAAATAAAAGATGCAATGTCATTTTGTGAATAAATAAACATAGAATATTATATAAAATATGCAAAAATAACGATTAAAATGCGGTGTGCTAAAATACTTAAAATTGCAATATACAAAAAGCGGGTCAAAATTGATCACAATGATGTCCCTCTTTTAACGGAGATGATGGAAGAGTCTTGACAAAGACGTTGACTCGTGAGCGATTTTGTCTGTTTATAAATTAGAACTCATTATGATGACATGGATTGTTGCGATGCTAAAGTAAAAGTAAAAAATGTTGTCGAATTAAGATGACTAAAGTTGATGACCTTTGGGTTCTTTGTCAGTGAAAATTAAAATTTGGACGTGTTCGCTGCTTTTCTCCACTGTGAGCTAGAGCTCGAGTTGAGTGCATCGCTGCGAGAATAATAAAGCTGCGTCGCTGTTATCTCTCTTGGCGCGTCGTGACCGTAGCGCAATCGCGCGATGGTCGTTACTGGGGGACCGCAATCGTCGTGTGTCGTTGCGCGCGTGTTCGCGTTGCTGGACCGCAAATCACGCGTCGTTGCTAAAATACTACGAATGATCTCCATTTTAAAGTGCGAAAAATAGAGATTCTAGGTATTATCGGAAGGGTTAGGCACCACAAAGGATCATTAGCTAGCGTTGTCCGTTCAAACTTAGGTTTAAAATTATTGTGCTAACATGCAATCTATAATTCTAAAAGTGTTCTAATTATTAAACTAACCAAGAGATATTTAAACTAGGCATGCAAATATTTAAAATAGATATATTTTAACAAGATAGTAATAAAAGCAAATAATCATAAAAAAGGATGTAATTAAGAGAAATTAGCGATATTTTGCTTTTATTTTATTTTATCTTGAATGATTTAACTTTGGGAAGACACTTAGTAGAAGAGTTAGTAAATGATAAATAAATTACCAAACAAACAACAATATATGTATATATATAGATATATATGTAAAATATATTGTAAAAGATATATTTTTATATAGTGTGGGCTCAACTAGTGTTATGCCAAGAATACTAAGACATGAGAAGCCAATATCGCTAAGCCTCGCGGTGAGCGATACTATGCATTCTCGTCAATCTTTTCACTTTCCTCGCCCCCCGCGTATTAGTCTCTTACGGAGGCCTCGGATCGACGGATAAATCCTTCTTTATGTAGTATCAAATTCAAAATCAAATACCAAGTGTAGTAGCTTGTTCAAAAATCGATAAATACCAAGTGTGGTAACTTGTTCAAAAATCGATCAATAAAATAAAATACCAAGTGATACGTGGAATGATGGAAAATAACGAAAAAGAGTCCCGTGAGCCGAAGCGATGGGCAGACAAGCGACCTTTGAATTGAATCCAAATAGCGACAACAACGATAAAATGAAAAATGTTAAAATAAACAAAATCGATGCTCACGAGTTTTTAACTCCGGCTAAATTACTAAAAATAAATAAAAATCGAGTTTTAAATAGTTGGTGAGAGTTGAGGTGGGTCGGTGATGGCGGCGTGGGTGTTTTGAATGGAGGTTCGCCGAGTTTTTAGAACTCAGAAGGTTCTCCACTTTTTGGGGTTTTGAAATGAAAAATGAGCACCTCTTTATTTTGTCTTTGAAATTGTGTGAATGTTGTAGTGGTGCCTCTTTATTTAATAAAGGGGGGTAAGGTATTTTAGGGGGGAAAGAAAAGTGGGTTTTGAAATTTAAAAAAGAGGGGGAAAATAAGAGGGGGTGTTTGGATGAAAATAAAAGTGGTGTTGGATTGGAATGATTTGGATTGGGTTGGTTTGACAAAATGAGTTAATTAATTAAAGAAAAATTATTTAAAAGATGCAAAATTATTAAAATGCAAATCACGAGCGCAAAAATGCAATATTTAAGACATGTTTAATGTCGATTAAAATTAAAGCGATGTCGATTAATTATTTAAAGAGATGCAAAATATTATTATAATAGAAATATAATATTAACAAAAACATAATGCTTAAATAAAAATAAAAAGATGCAATGTCATTTTGTGAATAAATAAACATAGAATATTATATAAAATATGCAAAAATAACGATTAAAATGCGTTGTGCTAAAATACTTAAAATTGCACGAAAATATACAAAAAACGGGTCAAAATTGATTGTCAACACTCTTCCTCTATTTTCTCTGTATCTTCTTCATTTTTCCTTCTCTGTCTTCGACGTCTCTTCACTGATTTCTCCTCCAATTCAGAATTTAACATGGTATCAGAGCAGGACAGATCCGAGAAGCGCGATTGAAGAAGGAGAATGTCATAATCGCAATTTTTGAAAATCAGAATTGCATTTTTCGTCTGATAATCAGGAAAATCAGATTTGAAGAAGCAGAAATCTGCAATTGCAAACATAGAATCGATCGCGAACTGCAGTCGCATCGATCAGAAATCGAAATCAGAAAATAGAGATCGCAGAAATTGAAAATTGAAGAATGAAGTCGTGATTGCGATTTTCTTTCGGAAAACAGAGAATCGAAAATCGAATTGAAGGAGATCGATTGAAGGAGTTCAATCGATCGAAAAACAGAGAAGTTCGAAAATCAGAAGATCGAACGTTTTTCTTCAGAAAAATCAGAAAAACGAAATCGAAGGAAACAAAATATTGAGGTAATCTCTATAGTATATCGATCGATTTTGTTGTGAGTGACAACAGAATCGATAGAGAATCAAAGTACATTCATTCTATTTTTACTTACTGTTTTTTCCGATTATCGCATTTGTCGATTTAGTCGGATGGAGATATTATCGTTTTATGCGGATACACTCCGCCTTTGGCTATCGTTGCGACGTCGAAGATCGCCGCGGATAGTCGAGTTTCTGGAACCTCAACTTCATTTACTTTGTGTTGGTGAATTGAAGAAATTGGAGAAAAGATATTGATAGTTGTTATGGTGTAGTTCTCTGGTCTGTGTTGTCGTTCGTAGTTGCTGTTTTCTATTTGTATCAATTGTTGTTCTGTGTTGGCTTGCTGATTTTGATGTGGCCTGTAATGTTGGTGAATTGGTCAGTGACTGAAATAGTCGATGATTTTCTGTTCTGGTGTGGTTATTTCATTGTTCTTTATTGTTTTAGTTATTCTTCTTTCTATTATAGCTACTGATAATGGATTTATGTGGTTGAGAAGACCATAGAGTAGGAAATGTCTATCGATAGAAGGATCGAGGAGTTCGTAGCGACAAATGGACTAAGAATTGAGGGATACTTCGTCGAAGACAATATGGATTGTGTGAGATTGCGTGATGAGAATCGAGAGATTCTCTGGTCCGAATGACTAGAGAACGAGGGGTTCTTGCCGCTTATTAAAGTAGTTGGCGTGATGAGAATCGAGAGATTTTCTAGTCCGAATGAGACTAGAGAACGAGGGGTTCTTGCCGTCGTTTTTACATAAGGAGAATCGAGGGATTCTTTAGTCCGAGCGAGACTAGAGAAGAGGTTCTTCATCTATTGATATGGGAGTTAAAGCTCCTACTTGTTTGCAGATGTGTAACGACCCGTTCCGGGGCTCGTGACTGGTGCCTTACCCCGGGAACCCTAGTGATACAACATCAGAGTAATCAGCGGAACATAAAGACAATACAAGAAACCAATGTAATAAGACAGTGAAATAAGAAGACAGGCTAACAAAAAATGGCTACCTTCAATATATATATAAAAATAGCAATTTGAACAGTTACATCCCTTTTTACAAACCACTGCCCACGATTACTACGCACTCTACGAATAATATGACAACAACGACGGGGCAGGGCCCCGTCATACCCCTGAATGTAAGCACCTACAACAACAGGGGACTATACGAGATAAGCCTCGAGAAGCGGAGCTTTCCCAACAATGACTGTGACCACTAGAGCGAGGATCGGCGGTGTGTACCTTTTACTGCGGCGTGAACGCGGCCCAGGAGGTCGATCTGGCAGTGCAGTATGTGGCGAAATAAATCAGTAAATGAAATCATAGTAGTCTATATAAAGCGGAGACGTGTATGATAACGAACTACGATTCACAACAAATAGCGATCGTGTCAAGTCGAGGACTCGCGCCTCAAGTCATCACAATAGGCGTGCGGGGTAAATGCGAAGGCATAGCCGACTACTAAGACCAGCGGTACAAATAAAATACCATAAAGCGCATCACGAGGTCTTTCTAGACGCGCATGATCGAAGGCGGCTCGCGCGGTATCAATGTCGCGCGTCTATCCACAGAACTCCGCGACTCGCGTAGGTCGCACGGACCGCGTAAGGTATTCCTCGAATCATGGTCCCGCATCGCTGAGGTATACCGCGTCGGCGGCTTAACCCGGTATCCGCTAGGCTCCGCGGCCGCATAGTCCTCCGAGACCGCATAGTCCGCCGAAGACCGCGTAGGGCATCCCCGCGTCAGGCTAAACACCGAATGATCAATCCGGAGCTCGCGACTCGCGTAGTCCTGAGGTGCATGGCCGTAAAGACCGCGTCAAGGGTGGCAAGCCCTCGGTATAACAAGTCGAGGGTATGTGATACAATAACGATCTGGCTTAACGTTTAACAACGTAAGCACAACAAGAGTGACCCCCTTACACAACAATCACAAGATACTAACACACGTAGCATCCTAACATGTTTACTCATCAAATCAACAAGAAAGTATTACAAGGCTATCACAAACCAATACAATCAAGTTATTCACACAAGACACTTTTTATTAACAAGTTCGGGTATCTATCCCCAAAGTACTTCATACATTAAATCTTTAAAAGATCCGCTTCTTTCACATAAGTCACACAATACCCGTAGTATAAAATAGAGTGACTGTCTTTTTAAGTAAACCAAAACACTTACCTTTGTAAAAATCAAGTAACAACATTATTTTCCAAACGTCCAAGTTTGCCTAATTTCAAATGTTCACGTTTCTTATTTTAGAAAGGTTTCGTAGTTCATAGTCTTATTCATTTAAGAATATAATTCTCTTTTAAACAATCTGAGAAACATAAGCCTTATATGTGAGTAGGATATTCTTGTTTATAACAATCTTATTAAAGCAGCCATGATCTAGGAAATATCATTTTGTCTCATCTTAGCTTCTATGCAGATGGAAGTTTCTACTGGTTTAATAATACTTAATTAGTCAAAACATTTCCTTTTATTAACGCTGCAGTGGTTTGTCGATACACATTCTGATTTCCGAAATCAGTAAAACATTCTTAAGCCGTTATACCTAACTTCCCATAAAGCTAGTATAACTCTTAAGTTTTCAAAAACCAAGCATTTCTCTTCTTTCAAAATGATTCAAAAATCTTTTGAAATACTTCAAGTTCTTTATTATCACATAACAAGCCAGTTATAGTTCAAATTAGTTACCTTTTAAAAACCACAAGTATTTTCTTACCTACATAAAGCTGTTATAACCAACTTCCCATAAAGCCGTTATAACACTTTATATTTTAAACCAAATCAAATACATTTAGCACATGTACGTCTACCGTACTACATAGTTCACACATATCATGCTAGAAGAGATAGGAAGAGGTTCACATACCTCGCGACGAGTATCGACTAATAGCAAAACGCTCCAAGTTCCTCAAACCGTCGGCTACTCCTTAGCCAAGTAGATTACGTCACACGTAGTACTTCAACCTAAAAAGGCCACAAGGCGCTTATTAGTTTCTAGATCTCTTCGTAGAACATTCCTACGGAAAATTCGGCAGCACCTCCCCCCCCCCGCAACCGCGTAAATCTCCCCCTCTATCGAGGCCGGCTACCAAGCCAACCAGGGGGGGTCATACATCTAACCCGAACGGGTACAATTCTACACCACGGTACTACTACACAAGTCTACTGTAATACAGCCCTATGTAATTACAGTTCAGTACTTTTCTTTCGAAAAGGTTTCTTATTATTCAGGCTTAAGTCAAAAGACATTGCCGACAACTACGTTCAGTTCTATATATAGTATACTTCAACTATATATTCTAACAATCATGTAATTTCCAATTACAATAGAGGGACAAGATATTTACCTCGATAAGCCCAAAATTATCCATGTTAAAAGTCGCTCCTGAGCAAGGTTTAGCTCCAACTCCGTGCGCTCCAACCCGCTCCAAACCACCCTTAGAGGTTCTAACCAACCTCTACATACAACTCCAACTAACTATGGAGATTTTCCTTAGGGTTTCGGTTTTGCGACTGACGGGAAGTATAATAGTATCTTCCGGGCTTTTCGTATAGAGGGTACTTTGGAAATACTACAAGGTATTTGGGCTAAAGTATTTGGGCATAACAACAACACTTGGAGAGTATTTCTCTACCAAGGGGGGTAGTATTTCGACTAGCACAACTAGGCTAGGGGGGGTTAGACTCTCGGCTAGCACCCCTAAAGAGGGGGGGTACTCTCGGCCACAAGGGGGAGGGGTGGCTTTGGACGAACAACAACACAAATGGGGGGGAAGAGGGCTTTGAGACTTAGAACATTTTTAGGATGAAGAAGTCTTCAAAGGGGAGGGTTATTTATAGTACAAGCCAAGGCCAACCAATGGCCAAGATCTAGCCAAGTGCTATGCAAGTGTAGGGCCAAGATTCACCCAAGTACACCTTATCCATCTACCACCAAAATATCCTACCTACTACTTGACAAAAGCCAACCCAATCGTCCAAGCCATTACCGCCCATTCCTTCCAATGAGAGGGTGACAAGTGTCGCCCTCTTGTTGGTCCAAAATGTTTCGTCTCTCGGAAAAATCCGCAAAAATTAAAAATGACATAGCCGGAATTTTCCCTACGAAAGCTGTGGAAACGTTTCGTCGAAAAACGACTCTAATCGGGTGTTGTGCACAAATAAAATCGACCAAGCCTTACTTTAAAGCCCAAACTTCTACGTACGTCCTTACGTACATACTCTGGAAATACGGGGTATAACATTCTCCCCTCCTTAGAAACATTCGTCCCGAATGTTCCTTCTAAGTCTCAAAACAAACGCGCGCCAGTATAGTTTTCTCTACTATACTTACGAGAACAATCCTGCCATACCTGGCCACAGAAACAACTTGCGCAAAATACTTACATCCAAGCCCACGAGGAAACACCTCTAACATCACCACAAACACCTCTCTCCGTGGTCTAAAATATACTTCCTTCGCACCTTTTCTTTACAAAAGAAATGATCACATCTAAGCTTGCCACACATGCTCTCTTCTTCCCTTACGTGTCGTACCCTTCTCGTACACTCGAACTCTTTCTCACAATTCTGATACTGCTTCAGTTTCCAAAACTCGTCACACCCTAACCGGGGTGTTACTTTCAAGAAGACCGACCGTCAACCTGAACTCTAAGCGTCGTCGCCGATTATCCGCACGATTTCTCTGAGCTGCCAGAACCTCGTCTAGACAAGCTTCACCCCAACCGCAGTCTGCTGGAACAAGCCTGAACCAACTATCTGAACCTTGCCAACATCGAACCAATCGACCGGCACTTACACTTCCGCCCCTACAAGGCTTCATAAGGCGACATCCGAACACGGAAATGGTAGCTTAAAC
This sequence comes from Przewalskia tangutica, assembly GCA_029844215.1. Classification (NCBI taxonomy): domain Eukaryota; kingdom Viridiplantae; phylum Streptophyta; class Magnoliopsida; order Solanales; family Solanaceae; genus Przewalskia; species Przewalskia tangutica. The sequence goes on along the minus strand of CM056731.1, from coordinate 35,104,065 downwards.
GCTCCCTCCACAGGAGACAACAATCCCCACAACTACCCCTGAAATCCACACACTGGCCCGAGGGCGAATGCGATTCTGAGACTCACCTGAGTTCTTAACCCTGCCTGGTAAAACTTCCAGAAACAAAAACAGCCGTACCCTGGGCTCCACTGTCTGTCATAAGGTGAAGGTAGGCACCTGCGCAGCCTTACAACCTTCGATATAATCAACAACTGCGAGTACACGGCCTCTGCCGAAAACACGACGGCCGCCCCATCGCCCGCCATACTCGAACGCATCCACGAACTCGTACACTGGTTAACTAAACATGGGCCTAACACCCTCATAACCCTAACACAAGGCGGGACCACCACAAACTGACCCCACCACCATACATGCCGCGGGTTGACCCGCAACGTGGCCTCAACCCGACCCGGAAATGCGCAAAACACTAGCTCCCCGAAGGAAAGCTCTCACTAATCACGTTACGAAAACCTAGCGGTCTTCTTAGCTCAACTACCCTCTTTCATTCCACACTACTCAGGGACTTATCCCACAAACATAGCTCACGTGCACTATGCACTCCTCTAAGGGTCAAACATAAACATACGTCTTTTACTCGAGATGGCCTTACCTCTAAGGTCTTTACGTATAACACTCTAAGGCTCACATTTTTTCCTATCCCCCCAAATCATACTTGGTTACCAACCATGATTTCTAATCACAATTTATACTCATGTTATCTGAACATAACACTTAAGGTATACTCACCTTATCACATATACAAAGCTCTAGAGGGTTAAAGATATATCTATATCTATTGCGTCACTCCCCTTAGTCGTTATAATCAAACCTGCCCCGTAGGGCGCATAGCTAAGGAAGGTGACGAACTACCCACCGATCCTGAAGGCTGAGTCCTCTTACTAGGACACTCTTTCGACATCAGACCCTGACGGTCATAGGTACAACAAGTACCAACTAAAAGACGACATTCCCCGGGATGACGTCTGTCACACTGTGAACCGGAAGCCCTGGGGTTCTGACCAACTCCTGCATACCCCGAACGTCCTGAAATCCGTGGAAGACCACTATGCACTGGCGGAGGTGCATGTCTAGTCTGCTGGTGAGGCGATTCGCCTCGAAAGTTACCAAAGGACCTTGCTCGCCCTCTTCTCGCCCGTTAACCCGTCGATCTCTGCGCTCGCTGCCGCGCATAAGCCCGCACGTGCCATGCTCGCTATCTGAAGGATTACTCTTGCACAACCCTCTCTTAGATAGTCATCAAGACTCGCGGTACATCGGTATACTCTCTGGTAGCCAAATCCATAGCTAGTAACAGGGTCGCCTCCTTGCAATCTATATTCTCTGTTCCCGGTCGTGGAACTGAAGGTTCAAATATCGTGGCCGCAGTAGTAACTGCCGCCGCCGTGCTAAACTCTGCTGGGGCTAGTGACGTCGCAGAACTCCCCGAATGAAGCACTACCCTAGGTAATGATTGGGCCTGTGCCCTCGTAACCCTCTGAACTCTACTCGCCTCCTCGCCGCCTCTGACCGGGTGTGCCCTACGCGGAGGCATAATGGTAAGGGAAAGAAATACGTTAGAGGGTCCAACTTACAACACAGCTCTAGGGCACGATCTCAGAGCGAGAAGAATAGAAATCAATCCTAAATATCTTATAGCCTCCTGATTATTGGCGTGGTGCACAACACACCGATAATCAAGACTGCTTGGATACGGCTCAGACACTTTCCGAGGATTAAGCGCTTCGATACCACTTGTAACGACTGCCCGGCTCGTGACTGGTGCCTTACCCCGGGCACCCTAGTGATACAACATCAGAGTAATCATCGGAACATAAAGACAATACATGAAACCAATGTAATAAGACAGTGAAATAAGAAGACAGGCTAACCAAAAATGGCTACCTGCAATATATATATAAAAATAGCAATTTGAAGCGATTCATCCCTTTACAAACCACGCCACAACGATTACTGCACTTCTACGAATGATATGACAACAACGACGGACAGGGGCGTCGTACCACGAATGTAAGCACCTACAACAACAGGACTATACGAAGATAAGCCTCCGAGAAACGGAGCTTTCCCAAACGCTGAACTGTGACCACAGAGCGAGGATCAACGATCGGTGTACCTTTTACTGCAGATGAACGCACTTCGGGCGAGGTCGATAACAGTACCGAGTATGTGAAATCAAATAAATCGTAAATGAAATCATAGTAGTCTATATAAAGCGGGAGACATGATGATAACCAAACTACGCTCACAACAAATAAGCGGCCGTGTCAAGTCGTGACTCACGCCTCAAGTCATCACAATAGAACCGACGGGTAAGTGCGAAGGCATAGCCGACTACTAAGACCAGCGATAAACAAAATACCATAAACTGCGTCACGAGGTCTTTCTGCACCGCACTACATGATCGGCCGCCACTCGCGCAGTGATCAATGCGCGTCTATCCTGGAACTCCCAGACCCGCATAGGTCACACTGCACCCGCATAAGGTATTCCTCGAATCATGGTCCTGCATCACCGAGGTATACCCGCGTCGAGGCGGCTTAACCCCAGATTCGCCAGGCTCCGCACCGCATAGTCCTCAAAGACCGCATAGTCCTCAAAGACCGCATAGGGCATCCGCGTCGATCGCTAAACACCCGAATGATCAATCCCGAGCTCCCGCAGCCCGCGTAGTCACAAGGATCGCATAGCCGTAAAGACCAGATCGAGGTGGCAAGCCCTCGGTATAACAAGTCGAGGGTATGTGATACAATAAAGATAACGGCTTAACGCTTAACAACGTAAGCCAACAAGAGTGACTTTACACAACAATCACAAGATACTAACACACGTAGCATCCTAACATGTTTACTCATCAAATCAACAAGAAAGTATTACAAGGCTATCACAAACCAATACAATCAAGTTATTCACACAAGACACTTTTTATTAACAAGTTCGGGTATCTATCCCCAAAGTACTTCATACATTAAATCTTTAAAAGATCCGCTTCTTTCACATAAGTCACACAATACCCGTAGTATAAAATAGAGTGACTGTCTTTTTAAGTAAACCAAAACACTTACCTTTGTAAAAATCAAGTAACAACATTATTTTCCAAACGTCCAAGTTGCCTAATTTCAAATGTTCACGTTTCTTATTTTAGAAAGGTTTCGTAGTTCATAGTCTTATTCATTTAAGAATATAATTCTCTTTTAAACAATCTGAGAAACATAAGCCTTATATGTGAGTAGGATATTCTTGTTTATAACAATCTTATTAAAGCAGCCATGATCTAGGAAATATCATTTTGTCTCATCTTAGCTATGCGGATGGAAGTTTCTCTTGGTTTAATAATACTTAATTAGTCAAAACATTTCCTTTTATTAACGCGGTGGTTTGTCGATACACATTCTCGATTCAAATCAAGAAAACATTCTTAAGCCGTTATACCTAACTTCCCATAAAGCTAGTATAACTCTTAAGTTTTCAAAACCAAGCATTTCTCTTCTTTCAAAATGATTCAAAATCTTTTGAAATACTTCAAGTTCTTTATTATCACATAACTAGCCAGTTATAGTTCAAATTAGTTACCTTTTAAAAACCACAAGTATTTTCTTACCTACATAAAGCTGTTATAACCAACTTCCCATAAAGCCGTTATAACACTTTATGTTTTAAACCAAATCAAATACATTTAGCACACGTGACGCTTCACCGCACTACATAGTTCACACATATCATGCTAGAAGAGATAGGAAGAGGTTCACATACCTCGCGACGAGTATCGACTAATAGCAAAACGCTCCAAGTTCCTCAAACCGTCGGCTACTCCTTAGCCAAGTAGATTACGTCACACGTAGTACTTCAACCTAAAAAGGCCACAAGGCGCTTATTAGTTTCTAGATCTCTTCGTAGAACATTCCTACGGAAAATTCGGCAGCACCTCCCCCCCCCCGCAACCGCGTAAATCTCCCCCTCTATCGAGGCCGGCTACCAAGCCAACCAGGGGGGGTCATACATCTAACCCGAACGGGTACAATTCTACACCACGGTACTACTACACAAGTCTACTGTAATACAACCCTATGTAATTACAGTTCAGTACTTTTCTTTCGAAAAGGTTTCTTATTATTCAGGCTTAAGTCAAAAGACATTGCCGACAACTACGTTCAGTTCTATATATAGTATACTTCAACTATATATTCTAACAATCATGTAATTTCCAATTACAATAGAGGGACAAGATATTTACCTCGATAAGCCCAAAATTATCCATGTTAAAAGTCGCTCCTGAGCAAGGTTTAACTCCAACTCTGTGCGCTCCAACCCGCTCCAAACCACCCTTAGAGGTTCTAACCAACCTCTACATACAACTCCAACTAACTATGGAGATTTTCCTTAGGGTTTCGGTTTTGCGACTGACGGGAAGTATAATAGTATCTTCCGGGCTTTTCGTATAGAGGGTACTTTGGAAATACTACAAGGTATTTGGGCTAAAGTATTTGGGCATAACAACAACACTTGGAGAGTATTTCTCTACCAAAGGGGGTAGTATTTCGACTAGCACAACTAGGCTAGGGGGGGTTAGACTCTCGGCTAGCACCCCTAAAGAGGGGGGGTACTCTCGGCCACAAGGGGGAGGGGTGGCTTTGGACGAACAACAACACAAAAGGGGGGGGGGAAGAGGGCTTTCAAGACTTAGAACATTTTTAGGATGAAGAAGTCTTCAAAGGGGAGGGGTATTTATAGTACAAGCCAAGGCCAACCAATGGCCAAGATCTAGCCAAGTGCTATGCAAGTGTAGGGCCAAGATTCACCCAAGTACACCTTATCCATCTACCACCAAAATATCCTACCTACTACTTGACAAAAGCCAACCCAATCGTCCAAGCCATTACCGCCCATTCCTTCCAATGAGAGGGTGACAAGTGTCGCCCTCTTGTTGGTCCAAAATATTTCGTCTCTCGGAAAAATCCGCAAAAATTAAAAATGACATAGCCGGAATTTTCCCTACGAAAGCTGTGGAAACGTTTCGTCGAAAAACGACTCTAATCGGGTGTTGTGCACAAATAAAATCGACCAAGCCTTACTTTAAAGCCCAAACTTCTACGTACGTCCTTACGTACATACTCTGGAAATACGGGGTATAACAAGATGTTCCTGCGGTGCGCAGTGATTCTTTTTTTGTTGGCACGATTTTGTTGGTGTTGTTTGGCTTATTCTTTGTTGTTTCTCTTTACCGCAGATCGATGGATCGCTGATCTGATTGTTTGGTGGAAATGGGAGAAAGAATTCCAAGCAGAGGATATGTTGGCTTCACCGAGATTTGGTATGGCCGCGTTATTCTTTGCCATTCTCGAATCCGCGATGCTATTTCTATTCTTGAAGAATTTTATGAAAGTTAGTTCTTTGAGGTCAAACCAAACCCCTGCTTCTACTGCAGAGATGGTTGCTGGAAAATGGCTGAGATAATCGCTATTCGGTGAGGTTCTTCTTGCAGGATTGCAGGATTGATTTATGTGTTGGTGTGAATGATCATGCTGTTGTTTTACAAGAGGGAGTGATATTCTTGACACAACTGCTGTTACTGTTTTTTTTTTGCTGTTTCATTATTGTTGTGTAGTAGTACTGAAGCTACTGCTACTATTTTCGCTGGTGTGCTGCTCACTGTGCTAAGGAAAGTAGGTAATGTCAACCCCAAGGAAAGGGTGGTTGTCTTGGCTGCAGCAGTCGAGATGTTGCAGATGCGGCTGCCAGAGCTGAAGTTGTGGCTACAGACTGCTAGAGCTCACGACATGAACATTAGCAGCTAACAAGCCATTGCGGATGATGGATTCTGAAAATAAATATACTGGTGCTGCTAGTTTCTGCTAGATGATGGTGATTTTGAGGTCCATTTTCAGGGGATTCTCCAGGAAAGAAGAACTCGGATGTAACAGAAGCTATTCAGTAAGTTGCTGCTGCCTATGACTGCAGGATTGTTGAGGGTGTACTGAGCCATCAAATGAAGCAATTTGTTATTGATGGAAACAAAGTTGTATTGAGCGCGTCCAATCCTAATACAAGAGGTGATGAAGCAGAATTTGAGGAGAATTTGAGGAGAATGAGGTCTACTCCATTGATATGCAGTCAATGTTTCTTTTGACAGGTCCAAATAGTGACAGCAGGTCAAACATTTTTGATGCCAAGGGTGGAATTGCCTTGAGCAAGAACTTTGTGAAACTTCTACTGATGTCGAGGTGCTGCTGGGATATCCATATATGCTGCAGCTGTGTGTCTGCAGTTTATGCAGTTTATGGAGGAATGTGAGAAAGCGGTTATGAAGCTTCTATATGGAGCACTGATTGGTACAGCTGATTGTTAAAATTGTTGCTGGTGTTCCTCATTGCTGTATTCTTCGCAGCAAAGCCGCTGTTGTTGTTATTCTCGCAAGAGGCTATGAATTAAAAATGACACCGTAAGAGCGGTTTATTGTGCTCTAATCAGTTGGTGGGCGGCGACGACAGAATTCGACTCGAAGGTTCGAGTTTTGAATACTATCTGCTCGATAAAGACGTATTCATCGAAGTTATGCCATATGCAAACATGTGGATGCTATTTTTCAGAAGGCATGGGAAGAATCTTCTGCTGAAAGCATCTTAGTTCAACTTCTTACTGCACTGAAGAATTTTGTAGTTGCTCTCGGTTATGAGTTGCCTAAATTGTGTGGCATGTTATTGCCAATTTTGCAAAGTGGAATTAACGTAACGGCTGATGAACTTCTAGCGGTACTGCGATTATTGTGCGAATCATGGGAGTTGACACGACTCAAGAATCAGTAAACAACTTGACGAGGTTGCATTCATGCACTTTTGGGAGACGATGTACTTATGGAGAAAGCATGGCAAGAAACTGGAATGCTTGCTGGTGCTTCAACAGTTTTTTTTTCCCTTCATTTGTTAGTTTCTGCAAGCTATTGTTGGTTTAGTACCCTATTTTGCTATTATTTCCAAGCTAGGACTGAAATCTCTGTTTACAGTGCCTAGCTTGAGGGGGGTGTTGAGATATACCACATATATACATTGTATATATATGTGGTTAGTTAGAAGCTAGTTGGATATTTTGTTATAAGCTCATTTAGATATTTTGATTAGAGATATTTTAGGGGTTAGTTAGTCACTTATTATAAATAGGGACACTACCTTGTAATATTGTTTTTTGAGAGAAATAAATCTAAAATCCCACAAGCTCCTTTTGTGAGCCCAAACAAACGCTTCTCTCCCTCTTCCTCTATTTTCTCTGTATCTTCTTCATTTTTCCTTCTCTGTCTTCGACGTCTCTTCACTGATTTCTCCTTCAATTCAGAATTTAACATACTTAAATAAAAAAAATTAGGAGTCTTAAAAAATTAAAAGGTAGATGTAAAATTAAAATACAAAAATTCCATCTCTTCACAATTACTAATTAACGTACACATTTAGTTCCTCGACAACAACTTTTTGAGTAACAAGTCTACTAATAAGAAGCTTTTCAGTTCCTCGACAAGAGCATATAGTTATGTCCTCAAACTACGTACACATTTAAAATACTAATTCAAAACATGATGAATAAAAATTGCTATTGGGGGTTCTCTTAGGCATCATAAATAAAAGAATAAATACACAGTAATTGAGCATCTAACTTTTAGCTATCATAATTGTATTGGGGGTTCCTCTATATATGCATGCAGTAAGCATTATAATGGTGAATACAAATAGTTGAGAGGTCTTTGTAACTGAAGTAATTATTATGTTATAAATAGGATACAATATGATTGAGGAAGAATAATATGTAATATAATTAATGAATAAGAAAGACAGGAAATTAAGAGATGTAATTAAGAGGTGGAGGAAAAGATGTAACTAAAATACAATTGAGAGGTGTAATTAAGACACCTAAGACTAAGAGAGTGGCTTTTGAATTATTTAATAAATAACATATTAGTTTTATTTAAAATGAGAAAAAAATCAAAAGAGGAGAAAAAGATAAATGGTATTCTAGGTCATAGAGATGTGACATATCTTTATATTATATATTTATTTTAATTACTTACCCCTTTGATTTATGATATTACCTATTGTTTCTTGTACGTCGATCGTATTAATTTGTGATAGTTACAATTCTTTTTTTCTCATATTGCTCTATCATGCATTTTATAGTACGTCGCTACTCGCTATCCTTATTTCTATTTTCATACTATTTTGTATTGTTTGTCCGTGTGCCTAGGGTCTACCGGGAATATTCTCTCTGCCTCTCAAGGTATGGGTAAAGTCAATGTACAATCTACCCTCTTCAGATCCACTTTGTGTGATTCCACTGGTATGCTGTTGTTTGAACTTTGAATATTACATTTTAATTAGGTCACAACAACATATTCAGTGAAATCCCATAATGTAGGATCTGAAAAAGGTAGAGTGTACACAAATCTTAACTCTATATTAGTAGGTACATTTTAATTAGGTTAAACTCAAATATTGTAGTACTATACTACAGTAGTGGGAAATCAATCTTTATTTTCTCCGTCTACCATAAAGATTTTTTTTGCATGATAGATGGCATGAGTCGTGTCTTGTGAATGGATCACTAAATTTGTTTTCTTGTGGATGTGTCCGTGTTGTACTATTGGCATGAGCTTTGTCTTCCGATCCATATTTATTTATGCTTTGACTAATTGTTTCTTTTAGGAATTATTTGGACATCATTTGAAATATTTAATTTGAAATCATGAAGTTTTGTTTGAACTTTGAACATATAATTTAGATTTCTTAAATAGTATTTTTCATATTGATATAAAAATCTCACAAATTGTGAAAATCATCAAAACTTTCCTAATTCTTATGCAATCTTACCAAATGGGCAAGTCATAGTTCAGAACAAAATTAATATGCGGCTATAAGACATTTCTAAAAAATACAACATCAATTGATCGAACTTTAGTTTAATAAAAAGAAAAATTGAACATAATGTAACTACTCTTTAATATAATCCTTCCACATGGTTTGGACAATCTCTTCACGTTGAGCATGCATTTTTCGATCAGAAAAATATTTTACTATTTACTTTGGAATTTAAGTCATTGCAGGGAAAGAATTGAGTCCCAATGGAAAAAAAATCATCTTAGACAATTATATCAAATACAATATAAAATCAATCAATTGATATATATTTACTAACTTATGGATCTTTTTTTTACAAAATATAAACTTATGAGTCAAGTTCTATATTTTATTTTATTTTAAATCATGACGTGAAGTTGAAGTTGAAATTATGTCCAAATTGCATAAACAAACGGTAATTTGAAATCAAATTATGAAATCATAATTTGAAATTGCATGGCCAAACGTCTACTTAGTTGAAAATTTAGAGCATGTTTGAAATTTGAATTGACTTATTTTAGGGATTTTAAAGTCAAAATAGCTTTTAAGCACTTCCATTGTGTTTGAGTAAAATAAAAAGTGCTTTTAAGCATTTATTTTTAATCCCAAATAACAACAGTAAGTCAAAAGTTGTAAGTTCAAATTCCTAACTTATGACTTTCAGTATCAAAAGTCATAAGCCCATCCAAACGAACTCTTAATGCTTCACCCATTAATAATTTAAAAACATTTAAATTCATGGACGAATAATTCCTACATTAAAGCTAAGTATACTTGAGGCCTGATTAAGCAAAGATGGAGGGTGTGTTTAGTAAGATGGAAAATATTTTTCGTGAAAAATGTTTTTCAAGAAAATAAATGAGTTTCTTATTTATTTTTTTGTGTACGATATGTGAGCAAAAAATACTACTTTAAAAATATTTGTATATAATCTAAACAAATGTTATGGGAGGGGTGGGGAGGTAGGGGTGAGGGATGGTGGGGGTGATGGTGAAGATAAAGTATGTTGGAGAGTGCGGAGAACATAATCAATGTAGAATGACACATGTGGAACTTATTTTCATTACTTTCACTAGATACGTCATTTTCCTCATTTTTAACGAGCTTGTTTTCCCACTAAAGAAAATATTTTCAAATTTTTTAATCAACCAAACATGAAAAAATTAGATAACATTTTCTGAAAAATTATTTCCTTCGTACCAAACACACCTAGACACTGAACAGGACAAAATAACTATGCCTCTAAGCTAGATTCCATGACATGTTCTCCATTTAAATTCATCTCGAGAGGCAGAGTGTATAAAACACTCAGCAAAGGTAAAATGGCACCGAAACCTGATCAGCGAAACCACTTTATAGTTGTATTAAGTATATTAATATACAGTTTAAAAACACAATCTTTCACGGAACATCTTCAAAAAAGTCTACCACTGCCACTAGAATATAGTTGAGGCAGAATTGAAAGGAACTATCATAAAAGAAACAAAAACTATAATTGCAGAACTGCTATGTCTGAAAACCATGAATACTTTGAGACTTCCACGGGTTGGAACCTTGCCAAAGCATGGAAAAGCCAGTTCAATGTTGAGGTTTCTACATCCTTAACACGTTTCACAATAACCGCAACTGAGAATGCCCGCAACTTATCACCAATGCAAAAGAATATGTCCAAAGGAGAGGAAAATTGAAGTTTCCTCCAGCAGCCAAAAAGTTGTTATCTACCTTCTACTGCATCACTTTTTTCGGACCTTTTGAAGTCATAGCTACAAGCTTTTGGCCTCCTCCATTTCGCCAAACACCACGCACAGGCAAATTTTCAGGGTTACTTTGCTCATCTGATGTCTCATTTCGATCTGGCTCTGGATCCAGATCAGGGTTTGAACCATTGAGATTTAGAAGTGTTTCAATAGATCCATCACCTAAGCGAACTCTGTGAAACTTTGAGGTTTTCTTCCGCTGCTTCCCTTTCCCGTCATTATTTCCTGAACTGTGATTTAATTCAACCCTAGCAGACAAGTCATTCTGACGGGCGTCTAGCTTTAAAGGGTTGCCTCGGGAATTCAATTCTTCCTCGGATTCATTCAGAGTCAATTTTGATTTACCCTTAGCAGCGGACCGATAACCATCTCTCGACAACACTTCCACATCATCTTCGGGAATCTTGTGGCTAGACTGCAATTTCCTCACAGTACTTAGAATGCTATCTGCCATGTTATCCTTTGAAGTACCATTTCCAGCATCTATTGACTTGCCTTTACCTTTCTTAGAACTTTTACCATCTTTCAAGCGATTGCCACCACTTTGAAAGTCAGGGACGGTGCCTCCAAAATTAGCATTGTAGGTGTCAATTAGGGCTTTTTGCCTCTCAGCATCAGGGCATAGTCTAGCCAATTCAAGAATGAGATGTGACAAGCCAAACTGCTCGGCATATGCCAGATATGTCTCAGCATCTATTAAACCTTGACGATATTCTGCAGAGATGTCCTTAAATGCAGTGAATTTGTCTTGATCAAATTCTAGAGCAATACGCATCCTTTCTACCAAAGATTTATTTGCAGTTTGAACATCTTCCACATTTGTGGCTGCCTGCTGGCCACTTGCAGGAAGTTTGCGAGTCTGCACAGCAGAGACTGGAGGAAAATCAGGGGCAGAAGAGTCAAAAGTCCCACTCTGAACAAGATTTGGGGCTGACGAGGAATGGCTAATTTTATTGCTGTTGGCCCAACTCCTTGATGAACCAACGGAGCTAGAAGATGATTCATGCACTAATGAAGATCGAGCAGCAACAGAGTTTAAATAACTAGATGATTGAGGTACATCTGCTGCAGTTGACTGCTTAATCTGGCTAGAGCCTGATGCTGATCCAAGAGCGCTATTAACAGCAGGCCAAGCTTGTTGAGGGGTAATTACTCGTGCAGAAGGTGTGTTTGTTGCTGCCTTACTATGCCTGGAACTAGATGATGATCCAGAAGCAGTATTTATCACAGGCCAGGCAGGCTGATGACCAATTACAGGTGGTGGGTGAGCTGTTGTTGCTGGCCATGCAGGAGATGACCTAGGAAGCTTTGTACTTTTGTTTTGCTTTCGGCGCAGATGTGATGCCATAGTGTTCTTGGGTAAGGAATCAGACTGAGGCCTTGGTTGACTATTAGCAGGAGGCACAGCTAGGGGAGGAAATGAAGACTCCTCGAGCTGTGAATTTCTGGAAATTCGTGACACGGCTTGAAGATATCTTGAAGCTGGCTCAGAATCAGTAGTCAAAGATTCAAAGGGTGGAATAAGGAGATCATCATCATTGGCTCCCGTTTGATCAGAAACTACCCTCCTATTGCTTGACATATCATGAAGTCTTCCATCTGCATTAGCAGTCTCTAAACTGGCTTGAATGGCCATGGAGAGTTCACTCTCAGCGTTATCACGCCTAAATGATCGTGCCCTTCCACGACGATTATCCTGTTCATTACTACGGCGATATAGAAAACTTGTCGGTATCTGTATAAAAATAGAAGAAAAAATTCTTTGTAACTATCAGAACTCCAATATAGTGCTAGGAATGAAATGTCCAGATATACACAACGGGAAACTGCAAATGGATGAGGCACCATGAGCACATCTTCCCCTGGGGTTTTTGGAAAAGAATATTTAATTTCTTATTCAAGGACAGAGTTGAAACTTGCCTGCAAGGCAGCACTGCGTTGGGAACGCGACATACGACCTCCATGCTCAAGAGTATTGTGCCTCTGAAAATTTGAACAGGAAAATAACGCTGTCAAATGAAATCTATTAAAGGAAAACTACACACCTCTGCCCATGAAAAACTATGAGATAACATGAAAGCAATAACTCGAATCTGCATGTATGCATGTTGTTTGTGCAGCCATTCATAACCTGCACCAGGCCAACAAATCCTAACCTTCAACTCAGATTCAGATTGGAAAACAACGAACTTTTTTGCAAGACAGCTCTCGTCTTCACATAAGAAATGATTACTGCGGAAGTGGATCTGCAATGGAAAAGAAACACCATCTTTAATTGGCGTCAAAAGCACAACCCAAAGAAGTCGGAAAACTTCAGATGATATAGCATAGTAAGACAACCTCTAGGTCATCATAATTCTTGTAGTATTCGTATTGCCCAGGATGCTGCCTGCACGAAAAAATCAACGGATAAAATCCCCATGAGCTTTAACTGATCAATGATAATTTATAACATATTACTGTACGCATAAAACCGTACCTCTGGCATATATGACAGGTATAATGTTCAGTGGACATATGAGAATACAGCTCATTATCCCCATAAAATGGGGTCCTACAGAATTCACAAAGAGGATGACCCATGAATCCACCTCTTTCACTTTCAGTACCATCAACCTCAGAATCACCTGTGTTTATATGCTGATTCAGCTGTGCCCTTGTGTACAGTTTCTGCTCACAGATAAATACCTGATTCACGAAGAAGCCACCAATCAGATCAATATGTTGCTAACAAGATTCACATGCACTGATCTTACTATTACTAGAAATACAAAATCTGCAAAATCTCAGAACACAATTCATATGGCAAAACAGTTTCAGTATGCAATCAAATCTAATCTAAATCAACCAAAACAACAAGAGCTAAGATGTTCTTCCCATAATCCTAATTTAAGGAATTGTTTTTAATACAGATGCTTCAGCCACCAATCTCAGTTTATGGAACTCGCAATAACAACCAAATAGCATAGAAAGACCTAGTTATAGGCTCCCAAAAGGTTTCCAACTCACAGGAATAAGATTCCCCATCTGCCCTTGAATACCATATGAGAGAGAGAGAGAGAGAGAGTGAGTGTGCACCATCCAACACTACTAACTCTTCAACTTATGTGATCGTTATTCCACCCAGTCGCATCATAGAAACTAATTAGTATTTGTTCATCAAAGGAACTAATAACTATCTTCTATTAGTATTGATACTCTGTCAAATGGGCCTTCCCATTGTTATAGACAATGGTGCTTTCTCCTCTCTTTTCCCTCTTCCTTTTGGGGAGGGCAGAGAAACCGTATCCTTTTTTATTAACAGAGAGCACTCGTATGTTTCAGTTGCCAAACAATGCAATTGAACTCGAAGAGAAAGTTAAGCAGCGCAGATAGACTAGATGTTAAATAGCATCCTTGGGGTTAAAAGCACCATTTACTTCTGCAGACGTGTTTTTGTATCTCATCTATGACAATTTAGGTGTATGATGGTCTCCCCATCCCCCTAAAAAAATGCTTTCATCTAATAAAGTAATTTACTTACAAAGAAGAACTAAAACACATCCCGCCTAACGCAAAAGTGTATTGATCCATCGACTTCATTCCGTCTTTGGGTAGTACCATTTGATTAAAAAGAGTTAGTTCTACTTATTTGTCACATTAGTAGTGGCACAAGAAAATATGAGTTCACTATATTCACTCCATAGAATTGGAAGGATTTGAGAAGAGGCTCAGCACATTTTTCATTGCTCTTCCCAATAAAAAGAGTGAAAATTATCTTCAAGCTTTTTGCTAAGGTGTTTCCCTTTAGACTTAAGAAATTTAGCTGACAAAGTGTCGATGCCCCGTAATACTTTTGTGGAAGGAAAATACCGGCGCAGCACTGGTCAAAAACAGGCAAACCTACTATGATGGAAAGGAAATGGGTCTACTTTTTTTTTATGATCTAAGACACCCAGCTTGCGCGGACCTCAACTAATTCATGCAGTACCTGCTACCTCTCATCAATACAAGTATCGGGTAACTCTATCACCTCCCATCAACACAAGTATCGGGTAACTCTATCTATTAAGGCTTGGACAGATGGGAAGAAATCACTTCGTATTTTTTCTCCGCGGGGATTTGAACCTAATACCTCATAGTTTTCTACCCATTTTATCGACGACTAGGCCACACCCTTGGATGCTGGAAGGTGGGTCTACTTTGGAAATTGGATCTGGAGAAGGCAATATTACCATGTCAACCATGACATTTTGGACTCCGAAAGGATACAGATGATTTTAGAGAAAGGAGGAGACTTGTTTATGCATAACTACCATCAAATATTCTTGGTCAATGGATATATCACAGGATTCATCAAAAAATTCAAGGGGTCTATGGCCAGACGATTCACTCTCCCACTGATCATACTTATAATGGAAATACCAGGGGTTAATTAAGGGGCTTCACGGTTAGGTTCTGAATAAATATAATAAATAAGTGTAAGATCGAACAGGTGGGCAAGGTGGAACATCATCAGATCGGTTTCCCTTACTATAACTTACCTGGAATTACTGTTGGACTTAGCTTACTAGCAGAGGCGGGTCAGAATTTTTAGTTTATTGAATATGGACTATTATTCTCATTCTTTAATGGGCACTTGCATATTAAATGAATCTTTAGACACAAAATACAGGGTTTGAGCCAGAGGACTCCAACCAGTAAATACCACAGTATCTATGCCCCTGCTTACTGGGCTGTTGGGTAAGTAATATGTTTATTGAGAATGCTGCTAGAAAGTAGAAGAGATTTATTTCGAAGTAGATCTTTCGGCATTTATATAGACAATATCAAACAAAATGTACAACAAGAACTCCTGACTTAGGAGTCTTAACTATGTACTATAAGGTGAATGTTATTCTAATCCTTCAAAGTAAGTACTTATGCTACTATAACATGCAAATTCCATAAAATATTACTAGATGATACAATAAACTTAGTCAACATTGTTTTTTTGGATAGGTAAACTTAGTCAACATTGTTTTTTTGGATAGGTAAACTTACTCAATATTGTAGCAATGCAAATAGTGCAACCTTTTTTCTTTTTATACATTGGAAAACATGGCATTCCAATTAGTATAAGATGACCGGTTGCGCTTTCAAAAAGAATAGAGAATCATGTATGAGTTATCTACTTTGTGTATGAATCTTGTAAGCGTGATATTATTCCCTCTCACAAAGAACAAAAAATTATTTATCAAAAAAGAATGCAACAGATAAAAGTTGAATCAGATATTACAGAAAATGACCTTTCTTCCTTCCAAACATAAGCTGCACATGAGCAACGTGTGCTGGTGGTATAAATGACCTTTTAACTGCTCAATATTTCTGAATCTTGCTCTTCTCTTCATTCCATCACCAGCCGGCCCCTCCATCTTATCACACACACTACAAGAAAGCCTGCACATCGCCCTGATCATCTTGTAATGGTCTAAATCATCAAAGAAAGCCTGAGTGTCCTCATGATACCAATAAGAACCAATTCGACCTTCTTTTGGTTCAGATGGCAATACCGAAAAGTCACTAATCATCCTCGTATAATCTCCTAGAGCCTGCAACACAGAGAAGGGCAAAAAATAATAAAAAAGAAGTAAATCACAACCACGGGTCTTCAGTCTTATAACCAAAATGGATTATGGAACAACAATACAATAGAGTGAAATACTGAGTCTACGTAAAATTTGGCTGACGAACATCTGAAGAAGTGTACATTCATAGTTATCAGCAGATTAAACAACGACGCACAAGAAGATCACTAATTATCAACAAAATAAAACGCAAAGAGATCACTCCTTAAGTTAAAAAGAAAATATATAATTCTTCTGAAGCTAAGCAAAGATCATCTCGAATTGAACTAAAATACAAGAACAATTCAATAGAATGCACTATACAATTATAAGATAAAACCATGATCGAACAACCTATACAAACAACTAATATATAACTATGAATCTGAAACGTCGGTCAATTGAATGAATATTAGATGTAAACCTTGGTGACAAAGACGACATTAGCCTCGGTCTTGCAAATACAACAACGGCGATCGTCGCAGATGAATCGAAGACGAGCAACACAGGTAGAGCAAACATCTTTGTGGTCGCAAGCTCCATAGGCAACCCATTCTAGGGTTTCGGCGCAAACCGCACAGCTATCATCCATGGATTTTTTTGGGGGGGGGGGGGATTTTGTACACGAGAATTGAAGGGTCTTGCGTCGATACAAAGTGAAGTGCCTTATTTAGGGTTCCAAAGGTTTGTTCTTGGAACCGCTTCTTCTTTTGTTGTTTTTATTCTCTTTAGATTTCCGCAATTTTACCAAAATAACAACACTCCTTATTAGAAATATATATTTGCAAGAGGAATAATCAAAGACCACTACTAGAAAATAGAGCTATAGCAACGGTTGTAACTGTTGCAATAGACCTACTGCAACGGTTTTGGGACCCGTTACATCTGATCGCATTGCAATAGGGCTATTGCAACGGTTTAGGACCCGTTACATCTGATCGCTTACCTATTGCAACGGTTATTTGCTTTTTATGCAACGGTTTTTCCTTTTATGCTAATCGATTGCAACGGTTCTTGATGGCTATTGAAACAATTTGTTGTACCTATTGCAACAGTTTAACAAAGCACTGATGATGGCTATTGCAACAGTTTGTCAAATCTATGACAGCAGTTTGTTGTACCTATTGCAACAGTTTAACAAAGCACTGATGCAGCCTTTTATTAGTTGTAAACAATTATGTACCTATATAAAAAAAATGATACACAATAATATTAAAAAGTCTAATATATGAAGGTTCCTCGAATATATGAAGGTCTAGCAAGGATCGACAGATACAAAGTAGGTTTTCGATGCTTTCTCTTCCCTTTGTTCATTTGCTTCACCTATAAAGCACAAAATAATATTAAGATGTTAGGAAAAAGAAAAAGAGAATGCATTCACTGTGTCATACTAATATTACACCAGAAAAAAACAACAAATGTTTATTGAGTTCAGTTATCCAACACACTTATCCATAATGGCATCCACATGAATATACAATAACCAACATATAATCACATGCCATAAGTCCAAAGACCCTAAGGTCAAGGGTTCAAGTTTAGGCATCTGTTAAATCAGTAATCTAAAAAAGCTGAAAATTAATTGTAATCCATCAGAATTGTAAGTTTTTGGCAACAGTAACGAAAGATGACCAGCTGATCGAAGTTAAATGGAAGAGAGGAACTAAATGGAAATTTATTGATCCAAATAATAGCTGTTGCATGAAAGGTAACTCAAAATAGACACAACAATTTTTTAGGAGAACAAATAAACTTACAGCTACAAGAACAAATATATCATGAAACATAAATGTCCAAGTTCAACAAATAAAACAGTCATTACCTAGACATTTCAACTGGTTGTCTGGTTTCATTCCAAGTTTAAAACAGATGAAATTTGAAAGTGATGTATCTAAGTTATAAAGAGTAAAGTGTCCTTTTTTCCTGAACTATTCTTCTATATATAAGCCTTGTTTTGTAGCTCCATACTATTCAACGCGAAAATGTAGCAGTGTTCATTTAGATTCAGAAATGTCATTCACATCAATCGACTGGCTAGAGTTTGAAGTAGAGCATCAAATTCAGAAGAAAATAGTGATTGATAGAATACTGAATACCTCAGGCTTTAAGGAATTCCAACACTTCTGGTAAGTGGATTTTCAATTTCCACAACCTCAACAACAACATTAGTAGTCCCACACAATTTCAATATGCCACGTCCAGAGTAATACTAACAGAATCGGAAATAGCAAGCTGTTGAAGTCTAACAATTGTAATATATTAAATAACAAATAAAATTCGAAAACACAACGACATATGACATTCAGATGATAATGCATTATTCTCTTCAGAGGTTTTGTACTTCTTAACAGTTGAAAAGATTTTGTTGTTAGATATAAATAATTTCAGTATCATACCATTTTTGCGGTGTTCATAATAAAAATACAAACAAAAGAAATTTCATATAAACTCAATCGTGAGCCTGTTGGTAGGCCTGTCTGGACGCAGGAGCTGAGCCCAGTATGTCTGGCATTCAGGCCTGCGGGAACTGGGCCCTTGCTGTTGGGTAAGGGCAGGCGGGTGAGGCGCCTGCGTTGGGCCAGCCTGATGGTCCAGGCTACTGGAATGGGGAAACAGGCACTGGGCTTGCCTGTTGGGATTTGTTC
This sequence comes from Przewalskia tangutica, assembly GCA_029844215.1. Taxonomy (NCBI): domain Eukaryota; kingdom Viridiplantae; phylum Streptophyta; class Magnoliopsida; order Solanales; family Solanaceae; genus Przewalskia; species Przewalskia tangutica. The sequence goes on along the minus strand of CM056731.1, from coordinate 35,085,181 downwards.
CCTCTGTCGCGGCCCTTGCCCTGTTTACCATTACCGCAGCCTATGTCGCCTCGTCCTCCACTTACGTTGCCGCTGGTGGTCTGACGGTGGTGGCTGGGTGGTGGGGGCTGCCGGTGTTGCCATACTTTTAATGGCTAAAGCTTTTTTATTATGCTCATCTTGTTTAGCATGTCGGGTCTCCTCCAATAGTAGAATGTGAGTGTGCTTTGTTGAAACTCGGTAGTGGGTCGGCCTGTTGAATCATCATTGCTAGTGTATCGTATTTGCCTTTCGGTAAGCCAACAACAAATTGAAGAACCATTTTTGTTTCAGAAACATATGTCCCAAAGTTGGAAAGTTGGTCGGCTGTGAGTTTCAGTTGTTTGCAATATTCGGACATGATGTTAAAATTTTCGAGACGCGTATTGTTGAATTGCTCTTCCAAATACACGGCTTGAGTATTTTTATTGTCCTGAAATATTTCTTCCAATCGCACTCATAGTTCACGCGTTGTGGCACCTGTTTTCATGATAGTACACAACAAGTCTTTTGAGATGGTGTCATATATCCACTGTTTGACGATAGAGTCAAGGCGACGCCATGTCGAGTCTGCAACATCGGAGGGGCGGGGAATAGAATCATCAATGTGGTCTAGCACGTTGTACGCGCAAGCATGAATATAGAAGAGTTCGACCCACTTGTAATATTGACAGTCTTCCTTTGTCAAGAATTATGGGATAAAATTCTTGATGTTGGTAACGACGAATGCCGGATGAAAAGAAGGCGATGAAGATGGATGGGGGGTTGTCAAAGACAATTGTGGATGAACCGGAAATTTTAGGAGATGTGGGAGGAGACATGGTTGTCACAAAAATTGAAGGAATTTTAGGGGTAGAGCCATGATCGAAAAAGGGAGTGGGTCGGCCCAACGAGAGAGGAAATTGGTTTTAGGGTTTGACTTCTGATACCATGTAAGTTTGAAATAAACTCCCTTGGAGATTCTTTTCATTAATTCACAATATATATAGTTGTACAAAGATTGAATCCTGATACAGTAAGAATCCTAATTTACCATAAATATACAACAATCATAAATACATAATATACGGTGAATATTGTGAGAATATTGGCTAATAATTCTGTTGAGTAATCGGAAGAAATTATTGAATAATTTATCTTGGGTTATAAGTTGACGATATTCATGAGAAGTCATCCGAAGATCTACTTCTATTCATAGTTTTTTAACATTCTCAAGGCTTGCATTAGTTTAATTTGTGGAATTTGAATAAATAATTGGAAGAGGTTTATTAGATTCTTAATTAAACTAATTGTTGGAAATGTACTAATGTGGAATTAAGTTTAACCCATTATTTATGACTCGAACAATTGAGGCCTCGCACGTCGAAAATGTCATTTCCACACACGTGCACTCATAGTGTCAAGTATCGTAAATTTCATTAGTGAGAGATATATTGGTAAATGAGTAATCGTTTGAGACATAAAACGATGAACGATCGTTGGTTAAATGACCCGTGTTCCACGTTGGTAAATGAAGGAAGAAGTGTACGAAGTGTAAGATCGAAACGTGTCGGGAAAAAGGGTTCGGGGCGCCGCAGCGCCACACCACCAGGGTCGCGACGCTGCTGAGCCACAATGCCAAATGGGTGAGCAGCGGCGCTTCCCGGGCAGTGTTTGTGCGACGGAAGTCAAAATATTTGGTTGATTATGGGGACGTTTTGGAGCATTCAAATGACAGTTTTTCCTCCATAAATCAACAATTATTTGACTGTATTACTTGGTGAATTAAGTGGTCATTACATGGCATTTAAATGGCCATTACATGGGCACTTAAAGAGACATTCTTACTCTACTATAAATTGAGGCATTTGGCTCAATTGTTGAATACACCTACAATCAGATTTTCTGAAATTCTTCCTCTCTAAGCATTCTTTCAAACACTCAAAGGTTCTTCTTTAGAAACATTTGAGTTTCCTTTGCTCATTTGTTTGATGTTGTTTTATCTTGAAAGACAGTTGCCCATAAACGTAAAAGGATATATACGGGACAATAATGTCTTAAGGACAGAGTGTTAACACTCGACTCAACACAGTTGTAACAAGTAGAGATTTATTGTCTATTGATTTCAGGTTATCAAGATCAAGGAGCTTGTTGCAATTGGAACGAAGATCTGAGACGGAAAGATTCAAGACGGATTCAAGATCACACAACTTGTTGTTGATACAACTCTTGTTAGGCTTCAAGCCTGTTCTTTTGTAATTTCATTATTGTTTATCCTTTCGATGCACTAGTGATAGTTGGTTATTATTCCCGTACATCCATTATTTTCTCACACTAATTACTTATTGAATTCGAAAGACTCGATAAATTTTAGAAGAGAATGATAAAACGAATCAGAACTAATTGCTAAAATCTTGCATTTGTCTTGTCTACTACACGTGTTTCTCATATTAATAGTAACCTTTGCTTTCGTTGTCAATTGTCATTAGTTATGTTTATAGTCGATAATCGTGATTTATAACCTCAACAAACTCAAGTTTTGATCACCTGAATAATATTAAGCAAGTTTTTGTTTGAGTAATTATTTGTATCAATCCATGTGGAGTAAGCAAGTATGGGCATCTTTCTTTAGACAAGTGCTAGTGTTAAAAATGCTAGCTAAAGATAAAATTTTGGGATGTTCTACATACTTATCACTAGAAAGGTTGAAAGGTGTCGTCTAAAATGATTAGGAAAACAAGAAAATAAAACTAAAGCTAGTCCTTATTGGAAAAAGCTGCGTTAGATGTTTTGTTATAGCAAAGAGATCTGACTACAGGTTTGAGTTTACCTACTTAGTCTTTCTTAAGGGGAAATATTAAAACAGCCAAATTGAGAGAAGCATATGTTGTCAAATGAGACTAAGCTACTAATACTTGTTTTTAGCTTAGTTATGGAGTTCAAGATTGATCTTTTGAAACTGAAGGAAGGATTTTGATTCCAATCAGTAGTGTCTGTTGGATTTAGAGACGTCTAATTACAATAATTAAGTTGGACATACGTGCATTATGATTATGATATCAAATACTGTCGCGAGATTACATTTATATAATGATTAAAATATGTCAAACAATGTGATTAATTAAGTCATGACATTATATGTATTTCAATAAGGATTTGGACACAAATACATATAGAATAATGTTAATCAATTATAATTGTTAATGGACCAATTATAGTTGATTAAAATAATAGCAGTGATAAATTTAGGCTAAATAAGGAAAATAGAATCTTTCTGGTTTATTCCATTTTTATGACTTTCAGCATTTATAGTTCTGCTAAGGGTTTACACTGCTATAAAAGGGCTGGGTCTCAATAGCCTTGGACTCATGATTCTCCACAGTTTTGCTCCATAAAAGACTAGACATTCTGCCTTCAATTTGTGAGACAGAAATAAGTAAGAAAGAGTTCAAGAGTTTTGGAAGGACTCACTAGCCAAATAATTTGTCGGTTGAGCGTGCGAGCAAGTCAATCAAGCCATCTTCATCGATTCCTTTGATATTGCTTGGGAGGCAATAGACGGAAGGCCATAAAGATGGAAAGTAAGTAGTTTCCGCTGTGCTTATTTCATTCTTACATTGATCTAGGTTAAGGTTTTAAGTAAATTAGAAAAACCTGACATAGAATTTTACAGTCTCTTCTTTGCAGACACAGAAATGTTTTTACTGATAAGGACTTGGGCCTTGAAGTGTTATCTTACAAATTGTGAAAGATTACTAGGCTATATTATATATTCTTAAACCAAAGAAGTCCAACCACTCCGTTAACAGGGAAGGGTTTACAATTCTTGGAACAACTGATTGTGTGAAAGAGCTCAAGAAGTATTTGACCTTTAGCTTCTTCGTTCTGATTTATACTATTAACTTTAGCAGGATGTCTTCCTTAAAGTAGACAAAACAAATGAAGTTTAGCAAAACGTTTATGTTAAAGTAGACCAAAATGACTCTTGCAGGGTAAGGGGTGGGCAATGCCAAAAGCTCACAAGTTTTTGCCTCGAAAGTTAGTATATACTGATCTGTTGGACACCCAAAAAAAAGCTGATTTGCACCAGTTTTATTCACGACTTCTATATATGTATGTATCTTCTATATATGTATGTATCTTCTGTATATGTATGCATCTTCTGTCTTTTCCCCTTAAAAAGATCAATTACTGAAATAATTAAATGATTTAAGTACCTAGCTAATTGAATTTTCTTATAAACCGTTGCTACTCCATAGCTAAATTGGATTAGCATGGATTTTTTCTGTTTAGCTAAGAAATGTTGTATGTCGCTAATTTTCTTGTTTTTCTAATAGTGAAGTGACGACTGTCTATTAAAAAATAGCCAAATTTGACCTTGATCGGGAAAAACCTCTTCTGGAGAAGGGAGTTATTCTAAAGGTTGATGAGCATAAAGAGGTTTCTTTGTTGGTTCCTGACAAATGATTATACTATTTGATCACCTTCTATTGACAAGATGACTGCTCCTTTTTTTGTTTTGTTTTCCCGTTTGGTGACGGCCGGTACCCGCATTGGAATCGGATTAATTGGATTCGCGTTGCGTAGGGCCCACTCGAGGGAAGCGCTCCTTACAACATTTTTTTTCATACCAAGAATTTGAAACCGAGACCTTTAATTAAGGGAGGAGCAACTCATTCGATGTACCACATTCTTTCATGGTATTGCTCCTTTTTCATTCCAGCCTTAGATTCTTTTTTTTAGCTCCCAAATTGATCATATAATCAAAGATTCTAGATCATTGGACAAGCCCCCTAGTGTTTGGCTATGTTTCGTGGTTGTTTCTTTACTTCAATTTTGTTCAAGTTATTGCGGAGATAACTGGGATTTGATTGCACACAGAAAAGTATGTTTAACTACAGAGGAAATGAGAATCCACTTATATTTTTTTGGTGCTTTCTAAACTGTAGATTTGAAAACAGAAAGGGAATATAGTGACATGCACTATAAATGAAGTTCAAAGTATGCAATTCTGATCGGAATATATACTTTAGTGGGATTATTGTATATGGCATATTGACATTCTTTTTATAGACAGCATAAACTCCTAAGGAGTTTAGTGGAAATCACACTCCTTTTGTTAGACTTGTTTTCAACTCCGACACTTAGAATTGAAAGCGTCACCAATTAGATACTATTAATTAATTGACAGTAAAAGTGCAGAGAAGTGAAAAAAAATTGTAATTAAGTATTGATAAACTATCCAAATCATGTGATAAACTTCTTCTTCTTCTTGATTTCCTTGAGAGTTAGGAGTTGATTTCTGACTAAAACATTTGTGTTGTTCTTCTGATCAACTTGTTCAATTGATGTTCATTGTTTTCTTCCGTATTAGATAAGAAGTTCTTCTCTGTCCGCATGAGCGTAGCTCAGTTGGTTCCATGGTAGATTGCTCTCAAGTAGTCAGGTTCGAGCCCTGGCATCCGCAGTGTGGGAGTTTCATTCCTCCTTTGTAGGGGATGACTCATTGTAGGCACCAGACACTGTGTCTCCCACCTAGTGAGCCGCTGAATCACCATGATGTACCTTCTCCACCAATCTCTGTCGGGTCGGGGGGTGGGGGCCCTGTGGGCGATAAGAAGTTCTTCTTTGCCGTAAATAATGCTTGCCCTAGTTCTGTCTTTTCCTATTATATATTTCGTTCCGACCACAAGAAATTAAGTCATACTAAAGATGCATTTTAATTTTAATGGAAAAAAGTTCAACATAAAATATTGTCTTGATATTGGATTGAGAATATTGTACAGCGCTGATAATTGATCGAGAAGTCTCACAGAGCTAGTATATATTGTATGTTAAAAGTAGCATCTCTTGTCGTTGAAGTGATTGTTCGAAAATAGAAACTTATTTTCCTCCGAATTAAATGACGTGGCGCTATATATGTGTTAAGCATAGGTTCCTTAATTTCCAATATTTCACGTGCTTAATGTATATTCAAAGAGTACTATGGCTTACACATCGTAATACAAGAAAGCATCTTCCTATATACTAGCATGGGCAGCTTAACTATAAAGCTAGTAAAGAATCGCTTGATCCGAGGTGTTTGGCCAAGTGGTCATTACACTAAGGGTATTGCTGTCTTGGGTCTCGAGTTCGATTTCCATGACCAGACTAGAACCAAGTCTCATAAAAATCCTCCATTGCTCGCACGCAGCTCATGCACTCACCCGTAGGCCGGGATGGAGGTGGGGTTTCTTGTGTGTGGAGCCCGCAGTGATGCGGTGGGGATGACTAGTATAAAAAGTTTACCCTCAAAATTTTTTTAACCCGCATGGGTGTAGCTCAGTTGGTTCCAGGATAACAGATTGCTCTCAAGTAAAGAATCGCTTGGGCCCAATTTTTTTGGGCCTTCTTTTTTTCTTTAAAGATGTATTTAAGATATGTATTATTGAAAAAATATGTGTATAGTTAAATTTGAAAAGATTTTTGAAGCGAAGGTACAATAACTTTAATGTGAGGATCATTACAATAATTAGATAATAGAATAATTTTTAATAAATTGTTTTCTTACATGGGTATGGTAGCTATTTTTTGCATCATTTATATCACAGCAACTAATATGGGCCTACATTATTATTTTTATATTTATTTTTTTCATTCTCCCTTTTACTATTCTATTCTTAATATTGAAATGTCTCTCATTCATCAACTTAATGCGGCTTACAAGTTACAAATGATCACAATTTTTCTTTCTGTTGTCTTCTTCAAAATATCAAACATTACAACAAGTAATCATTATATTGAAGCAATGCAACACTATTTCATTATATCAACTTATCTTGCTCTATAATTTCTTACCCTTTGATTTCCGCTACTATCTATTGTTTCTTGTATTTCGATTATCTTATTTATATGTGGTAGCTACCGCTCCTTTTTTCAGTTTTATCATGTCTTATTCGCTTTCGTAACTTTCATTTTCATACTACTTTGAATTGTTTGTCCTTATCTGACATTTTTTGTCATGCTTTCTCTTGAGCCGAGACCGGTCTTTCGAAAATAGTCTCTCTACTTTCCAATGTAGGGGTAAGATTTGCGTACACTAAATCTCTCCATACCCCACTTTGTGGATTTTCACCGGGTATATTATTGTTGTTGTTGTATATCAACTTTTCCAATTCTTGAGCCGATTTTATTATTCTACCTTTATTTTATACTTTTTTATTGAAAATTTGCCATTGTTGATATTCTTACTTAGATACTCTCTCTAAAATTTGGTTTTATGCCCTCAATCTTGTTGAGACGGTTCCGACAATTAAGCTTACAATGTAACTCATCTTTTTTCCTTATGGGCGTTTTAATATTAGGCATGTTCAAAACAAGTATATCTAGTTAAGAAAGTAAATTGTTTTTTAATGTAATTGTATGTCTAACATTGGGGGTAAGAAATCTGTAATGGAAGCAATATGGATTGCTTGAAGGAATAGGAATGAATAAAATTAGATAGATTGTTGATCGCTGCAAATTAATGTAATATGGTTTTAGAGGATAGTGATTTTCCCTAGGACTGGTATGATTAATTAATATGTTTTTAATGTCATAAAATAATTTTATGACTAAACGTTCGATTACTTTAATGTGACCAAGAACATACTAGTTGGGAATGACCACTTGGAATATACTAGTGATGGTTGTTGCACTTAATTATGATCAAAACCCAGAATCTAAGAATTAATACCATTTTCCGCACTTGGATTCTCTCAAAACTGTTTTGATGGAATAACTTTTAAATACGTTAGTCATCCACTAACATTCAGAATTCAAAGTTTATGTGTTTCTACAATAATTTCAAATTTGTAATTGTAAAAAATAGATTTTGGGTTCAACTCAATCTCAAAATTTAGCTTGTAATGTGATGATTGTTCATATTCATATAAGGAGTTCATGTTCTCATTTCATTTTCGATGTGAGACTCTTAACAGTAATATTTAATAATAATCGAGTTCACAATAAAATATTTATATATATTTAATTAATTATTAACAGTAATACTAATCGATGTAAGACTCTTAATAATAACACTAGCATTTTCTTCACTGAGCGCAGACCACTAATGCTCTATGATGTGTTGATACTTGTTTTAAATTCATCATTAGGAATAACATTAGTGGAGAACACAACATTACAGTTTCCATCAAATTAAGAAATACGATTTTATATTTATTTTATAAAAAGAACGGCTAGCATAACTTCGGATGAATTGGCCCAATTGTGTGGTCCGATTTGAATGAATAATTTATGGGGAAAAAGTCATATTTGTCCTTAACGTTTAGAAAAAGATTTGCATTTATCTTCCGTTAACGTTTTAATGACCCGTTTGAATTAATGCGTCGTTAGTTGGACAAAAAATGCTTAGTTTTACAAACTTAAATCTCATATTTTCTAAGAGTAATACTATAGGGACTAAAACAAGCCTACCTTCCAAACTTAAGGGACCATACGGAGTTAAAAGCTCCAATTTTTTTCTCTATATATACACCCATGAAAACCCCCACTTAACAACAACCTGCATATACATGCAAAATCAAAAAACCTTCTGCACAAATTAATTAAACATGATAGGTTGGGAAGATATATACAAGGTGGTGGAAGGCATGATGCCACTCTATGTAGCACTTATTTTAGGCTATGGTTCAGTGAAATGGTGGCACATGTTCAGGCAAGAACAATGTGATGCAATCAACAAATTCAGTTGCTTCTTCATTCTCCCATTTTTCAATTTCCAATTCATAGCTAATATAAACCCTTATAAACTCAACTACGTCTTTTTAACCGGAGACGTAATCGCCAAAGCCTTAGTGATCCTCATCCTTGCCTTATGGGCTAACTTTTACCAAAAAGGGAGTCTTTCTTGGTCCATAACAACTTTTTCTTTGTCAACTGCGAATAACACACTTTTTGTTGGTGTCCCATTGATGAAGGTCATGTATGGAGATTTAGGGGTTGATCTTGTTGTTCAAGCTGGTGTGGTTCAAGCTTTGTTATGGTTTACTTCATTGTTGTTTTCACTTGAATTTTGGAAAACAAAGATGAATAATAATGGTGATGAAGTAATTGATAATTCTGTTGAATTGGGGAGTGTTAGTGCCTTGGAAGGAAGTACTACTGCCCAAATGAGGAATAATAATAATACTGCGATGGCTTTTTGGCCACTTACGAAAGCTGTTTCTATTAAACTTGCTAAGAATCCCAATTCTTATGCTTGTTTTGTTGGTCTCTTTTGGGCTCTTTTAGCTAGCAGGTACGTTTGAAAATACTTTTATTTACTTAATTACTCTCTTCGTCCTATATTATTTGGACAATTTCCATTTTACACGTCTCATAATAAATCATAAATAAAAATAATATTTTTACAACACTATTATTATCTCTCTTCAATTAATTGCACTCTAATTAATATTAGATACTTAAAAAATAATTAATGTTAAGGGTAAATTATAGGAAAAACTTAATTAATTCTACCTTATTTTTAAAATGTGGCCAAGTAATTTGGGACGAATATTTTTAGTAATGTGGTGGTTAAGAGTATCACATCGGATAAGGAATGAAAGCATGAACTCATTATATGGATTTTGACAATCTTGACCCTACAAGCTAACTTTTGGGGTTGAGTTAGGCTCAAGATCCATTCTTTACATAATATCAGAATCAGACTCATTCCAATTATTTGTTCACCGATGTTGGGCCCCCAAATTATATTATCCACGCACCAGTTAACAAAGTCTGGATATGTGGGGTGTGTTAAGAGTCACACATCGAATATGAAATGAAAACATAAAATCCTTATATGAACACCCTACAAGTTAGTTTTATTGTAGTTGAGTTAGGCCCAAAATACATTTTTTATCGTGACCAACTAATATGGAAGGAAGAATATTTTAATTTAAATTTACACGTGTTAGCTTAATTTTTTTTATGGACCAAACACATAACATTTCTTATAGTTAAGGATACTAAAACCCTTTGCCGAAAAGTTATATACTATGCAAATAAGAGAAATAATAATTTTTTGCCCATATCTAAAACTTTGAATAGCCTTGATATTAGAGAAGTAATAGGAAATTACAGGTATGATAGTAATGTATTTTGTTGAATCTCCTTGTTAGAGTACTATCCGTAACTAACTAGTAAAAGATAAATACATACTCAACAATTAATTAATCAAGCAGTTACTTTTATGTTTTAATTTTTTGTTTCAGGTGGAAATTTGAAATGCCAAGCATAATAGAGGGATCTATTTTGATAATGTCAAAGGCTGGTAGTGGTGTTGCAATGTTTAGTATGGGTAAGTGTCTTTAAACTATTGGAACGACATTAAAGGTTATTCCTTTTAATGTAAATTAGCATTTAATAACTTTTAATGAAACACAGCCAAACATTAAATAACTTCTGATTTTTTGTTTAACCATCATTTTCGTTCTTTTACGAACTGTTTTTGACTAAAGCAGACCGTCTCAAATATTTTGGGGTTATGTTCTAATTCGTAAAAGTGGACCCTTAATATAAGTAAATATACAATTTCAATAATTAGAAATTATTTTAAATTGTAAATAACAACCCAATACAACTTCAAGTTAATCAACTCCTACTTTGATTGGGCTAAGATCTGCGAATTATGGGTCTTTATAGTAAATTTTCGCTAATACTAATTAATAAAAAATGAAAAAAAAGGCCTCTAAAATTTGTCATTTTTCGGAGGCCCTGTGCGGTAACACACCTCGCACATCTCACACGGGTTCAAAGACAGTTCTGGACCAAAGACAACTTTACATTAAAAATATCGAAATTTATTGCAGCTCTTTTCACTAGGCAATGTTTTTTTTTAACTTTTAGGATTATTCATGGCTTTGCAAGGGAAGATAATTGCATGTGGAGCTGCATTGACAATATATGCTATGATTTTGAGGTTTGTGGTTGGACCAGCAACAATGGCACTCGGTTGTGTGGCATTGGGTCTGCGTGGAAATGTTTTACGCATTGCTATCATCCAGGTAATTAACCACAAAATTAATATACTAACTTTTATATATGTTAAAAAAATAGATAATAGGATTACATAATTTACATTATATTTAAAAGAGTAAAAATAGATTACATACTAACTTTTCCAATTTATCTTCTTGCAGTCAGCATTGCCCCAAGCAGTCACTTCTTTCGTTTATGCCCAAGAATATGGACTACATGCTGACATACTCGGCACTGCGTAAGTCCTATTTAACTTATAAATCAAAATAAAATCCTCGGGTATGAGTTGGATATATTAAACATTTTATGACTTGGAATAATGTTTAATTTGTTTTCTATATTTCTTAATTTCAGGGTCATGGTTGGCACCATTATCTCTTTACCGCTATTGATAGCATATTATGCAGTTTTGGATATTATGCATTAAGATCTCATCTTCGCGAGCAGACTATTATCATTAACTAATTAGTGGGTAGAACTTTGCTTGTAATTGTAAGAATCATATGCATTTATGATTTGAGTAGTGTTACTTCAAATTCTTAAGCAAAAACAGTGTTAATAGGTATGTGTTGGTAGTTGGGGTTGTGCCATGGAGTTGGTGGTGATCACAGGGGGATCCAGTATTTTCTTATCGGGTTTAAATTTAGTGCTTTTAATACATAGTATAAATTTATGTGTACAAATTTACTAAAATTATAGGAGTAATAAATAGTATTTAGTTCGGATAAAAAAAAGTGTTCACTTAGTCATTTATACACCCTTAAGAAAATAATAACTTTTAGTTAAAAATAGGTAATTTAACTAAAATGCTCTAATTAAATAGGTGTTGAAATTTGATCACCTAACACTTAATAAGAGCAAGTCTGAAAAGTAAGGTTAATTCTTTTTTAATTTAATAAGTAACACTCTTTTTTACTAAAAAAAAGTTAAGTGAACACTCTTTTTTATTTGAATGAGTAAGTCAAAACTCATAATTTTAAGAATAAAATAAACTTATTGCTAAGAGTATTAATGATTGAACCTATAAATTTAATCTTGAACCAGCCTCTATATGCTTAAAGGTTATCTTTCAAGAAAATTTAAATGAACACAATTTCAATAATTTTGAGATTCTGTACAAGATTTGTATCAAACCTATTTAGAACAACCAAATGGTTGTAAGAGAACACAAATGAACGTGTTGGGTCCTGAGTTATACTATGGAATAATAAAAAATAAATTGAAAATAAATAAATTTGAATGTCAATTCAGTTACCGAATGTCAGCGATAATGTCGTCCGACATCAGTGACAACACTTCAGTAAAAACAGAAAAACCTTTGAAGAGTAAAATGCAGCGAAAATAATAAAGAACGCAAAAATTTATATTTACATAGGTTATATACTATGATAGTCAATGACCAAAAGTATTGTATATATTTATATACAATTGAATAAATTCATTCTCTTACAATATTCCAAAATAATACAAAAGGAATTAAAAAATGGTGAAGTCGCAGATGACTTCTAAGTAGATATAGACAACATCTCATTATAATTGTTTCAATAAAGAATTAATCTATAATCTAGGCAGCAACTATAATGGTGGACGGAATGTCGTCGAAAAGCTCAGGCAACACAGTTGTGATCCAGATTTCTGAGATGAAATCCCGAGAGCTCTCTTGGTATTTTTACATTTTGATTCTGGATGTCGATTCACTGATCTTCCCTCTCTATTTATAGTAGAGAGTCTTCCTTGAAAATCTCATCGATTGGTTGTAGAAGTTGAGGAAAAGGTGGACAACCGATAAGATTTGTTGGAGAGAATTGTGGAGCAAGATCCTCTAACTTCTTGGACTTGTTCCCCAAGCTTAGCAATGGCTTTGACTTGGTCTTCCCGCGTTTTTATCAGCTCCAAAACTCCTTGCCAAGTCACTTTTACCATCGTGGTAAAAATCTCACGAAATCTTCAGTTCCGTGAAGTAAGGCAAAACTGTTTCACAGAATGTTGGTCCGAATGTCGTGACATTTGTTCCAACATTTCTGATTTTTAACTTAGAGCTGAAAATGATACGTTGGGCGAAATGTCACAACACAAAATCCAACATTAACAGAACTTAATGAACACGAATGTGTTTCAATAGATGAGGTTCTCTTCTCTTAATCAGAGATCTCGATTTCAAATTCTAGGTATGAAAAAATCTTTGACAGGAAAAGCTTTCCCGAAGTGGGTTATCTAACGCCACTTGTGCAAAAATATATTTTGAAGAATGGACTTCTGCCGTACCAAATAACGCTAAAGAAACAATAATTTAGATATTGGTCGGAAAAATGAGCACTTGTAATTTGACGTGTTATCAAGCCGGTGTCATAAGAGACAATGGAAGTAGAAAATGAGACTAGATTAGTTTGCATAATTTGATTAAGCAGCAAAAGTACATTTTTTGCTTTTATAGGTTTTGTGCTTAGTTCAAAAATGTTTTATCGCTTCCTCAATTTTGTAAAATATCACTGAAATAGCAAAAGGGTTTGGTCATAAGTTCTGTGCAGTAGAAAGGAAATAGATAAAAATAAAAAAAGTAAAATTCTTATTTCATAATGAAAAGAATAAAGAAAACTAAAATCTTACTAGAACTAGGATAAAAATCCTACTAATGATAGGAAATTAAATCTAAATTATACTATACTAAAAAAATAAGAAACATATTTAGAAAATGATTCAAAAATAAGAATTTCATTCTTGCGAGAAGTTAATCTTAAAATTTGAGCTTCTTGGATTTTCTTGCTTTTGAATTGCAATCTTGTATTTCTTAGTTTTTTTTTTTTAATTTAGTGGTCTTGTTGATCTTTTATCATTGTCGGTGTACAATTTTTTTAAGGTAATTTTGAAGGTGAATAACTTTTTTTAAGTAAATATGTTTACCTTTTTTGTACTAAAATTTTAGTTTATAGAAGAGTACTAAGTGTTCTTAAGGAAAGTTGAACGTTTTCAGCCGGACTGGACTGTACTATTTCTAAAAATAGTATACTTCAACTGCCATTTTTGAGACTCATCTAGTATATGGGTCTCCCCTGGATTGTACTAAAAAAATACAGTTCATTATATATTAATACTCTAATACCGTCTATTATATATTAATATTGTTCAGTCCATTACAATACAATATAGTCCAATATAAAAATATACAGTCCAATATGATGTACCAAACGAGCCCTTACTGTAGTAGAAGAAGCAAAGAGAGAAATAAACTAATTAGGAGCGATGAATTAGTGTGTGTTTGATTCTGCGGTGGATATAATTGATTTTGAAAGAATTGATTTTGACAAAATTGAGTTTGACAATAATTGATTTATGTTTGGATGCAACAATGTCAAAGTGATTGTTATCAATACATGATGTTTGGATAGTTTTGATCAAAATTGTTTTTGAATGTAGAATTACCAAAATGGACATTTAGTCAAATACATATAAATAAAAATTACTAAAATGGAAATATGTAAATAAAAATTACAAATAGATAATAGAATTTAAAGTGCAATATAGTACTTAAATATTAGTAGAATATTATTACAATACTAATTTAAAGTGCAATATTTTTGGGTTCATTTTTTAGTGTCTAAGGGAATATAACAATAGGTGACATATAATAATATAACTATGTAAATAAAAATTACAAATAGATAATATAATTTAAAGTGCAATATAGTACTTAAATATTATAATATAAAGTATGTAAATTTGGTTCGTTCATTTTATCCCTTCAATAATTGCACAAGCTACAAAAATAACAAAACTTAATCAAATCATTATTTGTGTTATAAGTTGTGTCATAAAAATTTGCTCAACATTTAGATTCACTAAAGATCCCATTAATTAAAACAGAACATGAGTAGTATATTTAATTATTTTTAGTAATTATTTCTAGATATTTAAAGAGGGTAATGAAGGTGGCTAGAGTTGTTGATGAAAATTAAAGAGGATAATAAAGTAAAAAGTAAAATTCAAATTGAAATAAATGACATAATTGATTCTGGCAGAAGCTATGAATTGAAGTTTCTGCCAGAATCAATTCTGAAGAGGAGAATTGATTTTAGAGAGGAGAAACCAAACACTATTTTCCTCCTCATTTTCATGAAAGTAGTCATCCAGAAGTACTTCTGGGTTGACAGAAGTCAAACCATACATCCACTTAGACAACAGATTTGAGGGAAAGGAAAGAGAATAGAGATAATTGAAAAAATTAATGCCTAAATTTTAGAAAAATAAGAAAGTAATTAGGCGAAAGTTGGTAACCTGCTATATAGCATGTTAATTTTACATGATGGTGTAAAAAAATAGTACACTGACGGTGCACTAAACTTAAACTCATCAATAAATAGGTCACGACTCTATTTGTTAAAAATTTATTTGAATCAAAATGAATTGGGTCAAATAACATGTTATAAGCTTATCAATTTGATGGGTCATTGTTCAACGGGTCAACTGGTTAAGTTAATAAACAGGCCATAGCACAACCCATTTAAACATGAATAGTATTTCTGGTAGGGAGCAATTTCCCGTTAAATGGATCCTACGATCAATGTGGATCTGAATTAATCAAGTCAGTAAATCACGAATACCAAATAGTTAAGAAAAACACTGGAAAAAATCCTTGTAGATGAAACACTAGCTAATTATAGGCGATGTATATATCCTTCTAATTGCCTTAGTACTTGATTTTTTTTCAAAAACATTTTTGCAGTGGATCTGAATGGGGTCATCTAGAAGTGAAGAATTGTTTCAACGAGACAACACCAGTAAAAGGATCAAAATATCCAAGTGGCTTACCAATTCCAGTAAAGATAGTGAAACAAGTTATAAAGAACATGTCAAAGCCAATAGTAAATTTACTTGACATAACAAAGCTCTCACAGCTAAGAAAAGATGGACATCCCAGTATATACAATGGCTTTGATTGTACACATTGGTGCATTGCTGGAGTTCCTGATACTTGGAATAACATTCTATATGCTTCTCTCTTCCCCACTTCTTCCAAACACTCCATTTAATTTGTAACCACATTCTGTATGTAATTGGTATGTTTTATCATCTTTATCAGCTTATAGAAAAAGTTCAAGACCCAAATTCTCATATTTTAATTTGAGTTTTGATAATACTTCTAATTATTGGCTTGTTGTGTAATTTGAAAATATATTGTTTGAGGTTTGATTAAAAGCCCAAAGTGTGCGGATTTGATATTTGCATGTTATTTTTTATTTCTCATTCGATGTTACATACCCCGTTTTGAGGAGTAAACTGCTCCTTATCAAAAGTGAAAGAGAAATTGGCATAAATACAATCCGACAATTATAGGTCGGATTCCTTAAAGAAGTTATGTCCAATAGGTATAAATTTCATTTGAGGTGCAAATATTAAAGAGCAGAACAAAGTAGGGAACCCGACTCACTTAATCGGAAGAAATAACCTCATTTCATGTTATTAGCACCTAGATCAGATAGCCCAAATTAGTATTTTAAATAAATATTTTGGTAAGATGTAGTCAACCCTTATTATTGTATACTGTTCCGGCGCTGCGCCATGTTCTTGGGCGCCGCGACGCTACACCTATTTTTCCAGATTTCGATCACTTTGTTCTCTTCTTCTTGTACAAATTCCAACAGTGATATCTTACTAATCAGATGAAAGACAATCAATAATATATGTGTCGAGTAAATTCAATCTGGACCGCAAAAGGCAACACTTCCAAAATTTAAAATAACAACAACAATAACAATATACACAGTGAAATCTCACAATGTGGGGTCTGGAGAGGGTAGAGTGTACGAAGATCTTGTCTCTGCCTTGGTAGGTAGAGCGGCTGTTTCCGAGAGACACTCGGCTCAAGACAAAGCACAAGCCTAAGCAAAATAAGATAAAAAAATGAGTAAGTCGTGATCGCGAATTCTGAAAGAGAAGAAAAAACAAAAAGAAGCAATAAATAATGCAAGTAAATAAGATAAACAAAATAAACATAGCATCATAAATCAAACGACAATGGACTACAAGACTATGCCTACTAGTATGATAGGCTAAGCGTGCCTACAATAATAATATTACAACTATCAGTTTCATGCATACACTGGACTAACTACTAACATTCTATCCTAATATGTGTCCTTCATAACCCCATATCTAAAGTCATGTCCTAGTGAGTTACACTTGCGTCATGTTCCGTCTAATCACCTTTCCCCAATACTTTATCGTCCTACCTCTACCCCTCATGTACCCGTCCATAGACAGCCTCTCACACCTCCGCACTGAGGCATTTGTGTCTCTCATCTGCACGTGTCCGATCCATCTCAACCTCGCTTACCGCATTTTATCCTCCACCGAGGCCACTCTCACTCTGTCCCTGATATCATCATTTTTAATTATATCCCTCCTTATATGCCCACACATCCATCTTAGCATTCTCATCACCGCAACTTTCATCTTTTGGGTATGCGAAGTCTTGACCGGCTAATACTCCGCTTCATACAACATAATTGATCTAATCACCACCATATTTAAAATAATAATACTATATATTTAAAAAATTCTTAACTTATAGCATTTTCTCTAAAAATGGTAACCTAAATAGGTCCAGAAGATAAATGAAGAAAAAAAAAAGAGAAATTTCCTTAGTGGGTCATATCGTTCGCGGGTCGGCGGATATCGTGTTTAATGGGTATTCAAATGAATTGAGTAATTGAAAAATAATATTTGCCGAATCCTATTTAGCTTATTTTGTACTATATAATTTGAAATATTTAAAAAAGAATCTTAATTTGTGTTATAATTTTTATTTTTTATGCTTAAAAACTAATTGAGTAGAGGTGACAAAATTAGTCCATGAAATTATAACCCGTTCAATCCGTTCAAGTTTGGCCGGTCAATGGCCCGCCCATCTATTTGCTTAATCCATATCAGCCCAACTCATTTAAGTCAATTTAAAAAGGGGCTAATATGACGCCCAAATTGAATTGATATGTAAACCTTGTCAAAATACTCTCAAAAATGACTTTTTTTATTTGATATGTTATATTTAATCATAATAACGAAAATATTCGTTTTATTATGTATTTTAAAAGTTATAAAATAACAAATAAAGAAAATTAAATTTAGTAAGAATTTGACAGGTTGGGTTATGACCCGCATTTCAATCCATTTCAGCCTAAGTAAGTTTTGGACGGGTCAAATTCGTCTATTTGTTAACTCAACACATTTTGACCCGCCTAAATCCAATTTAACCCGCTCATTTGTCACCTCTAATTGGGATATTCATCGGGCAATTCGAACTTAAGGATTCGACTTATGATTATCGATTTTTAAATAAACTAGGGAAAAAGGGTCATATTTGCCCTCCATGTTTGGAAAAAGGTTCATATTTGTCTTCCGTTAATGTTTGGGGTCAAATATGCCCTCTGTTAGTCTAAACTTATTGTATTTGCCCTTATTTAACAAATCCGCCACGTCGGAGCCACATGGAGGACATGTGGTAAAGTGAGACCCACACCTTCACTCCAAAACTTCTACTCCCTCTGTTTCAAACCTATATAGTCATGTCAGCGATTTTCATTTTCCGATCATCTCCGGTTGAGTCGACGGTCGGGAGGTTACAACCGCCGTCACATGGACGACATTTCTACACCTTTATTATATCTCGATTCATCTCCTATTGAGCTCCCGATCAGTTCACTATAAAAACTAATCCTAGGCGCAAATTTGTGAATTCCGATGAATACGAGTAACGTCGAGCAACAAGAAGGGTGTCATTGTATTCGTCTCCTTAGATATATACTTACACCATCTTTCAAGTCTCGATTTTACTTATATAAGTTTTCACCATTTTTTAAAAGCTTCATTGTTAATAAGCTTGAGGTCTGCGTTCAGGGAAACACAAGTTTGGAGGATAAAACTTCATTTGTGTTTATTTTTGCTGTAAATCCATGTAATAGATTTGTTAGAGGCATTTGGGGTTATTAAACAGAGGGAGTAGAAGTTTTGGGGTGAAGGTGTGGGTCCCACTTTGCCACGTGTCCTCTACGTGGCTTCGACGTAGCGTACACGTGACAGATCGGTTAAATAAGGGCAAAATACAATAAGTTTAGATTAACGGAGGACATATTTAATCTCAAACGTTAACGAAGGACAAATATGAACTTTTAACAAAGTGGAGGACAAATATGACCCAAATATTGATTGGTTCGGTTTGAATTTAAAGGTTGTCAATCGGTTAGCGATTAACTTATCGGTTAATCAGAAAAGTTGATTAAGAAAATACAAACCCAAAGAAAAATCTTAGGGTTTCAGAGATATTTTCCGGTGGAAGAGAGTGCTGTTGCTGCTCGATTTCCAGGTTTTTCTCCATATTATTATGAATAAATATTTACTCCTTTTATCCGATTAAGTGAATTTTATTTTATGATTTTTGTCGACATGGTCTATTGTGTATGGTTTAATCAATCTGTCAACATTAAATTCTTACTGGTTATCATCTCGAGCTAAGATGCTCGCTTAGTTCTTTCTATGCTGAGGTCTTTTGTTTTTAAGGTTGGTTATATTTCGGACATTATTGAAAAGTTAGTTAACTTTCCTGTTTATTTAGAATGTATTCCTGTAATAGTTTATTGTGTGGCAATGGATGCATATTAGGAAGCTACTATTAATAGGTATAAATGGATGATCATTTACCGTACAGAAAAAAGTTTTCTTTTAAAGGTTTTCTGTTGCTGTGTCATGACAACTATAGTGATCATATTGGGTTTGCCATGCTTGTCAGATTATAACTTAGGTGCTTTCCATTGTATAGCTCATGTATCCTGGTGCAATTAGTTTGTCCTGAATGCTTCTATCACAAAAATAAGGAAAATCAAGTAAATTTTCAGAATAGGACAAATGATAGTGGAGTAATTGTGATTCAATCTATTTTCTTCTTTCTTTTCCTTTGGCTTCTGATATTTGAACTGACTTGATTTCTGTTCTTTGTATTATTTCAGCTGATTCTCCTAGATTTGAAGATGGAAAGCAGTATAAAGAATGAACTCTACTCTGACATTTATTCTCTGTCAAATCTTCAATCAAGTCTTAGATCGACTATCGTTTCCGGAACCAATGATTCACATGGTATGAACTTCAATTGATTGCTTCAAGCTGATAATGAAAATTAGAAATGCATTTGGTATTAAGATTTGAATATCAAATTGCTTATACACCGTTAATAAGAGGTTTGGTGTGTTGTATCTTTATTTGAATAACTATCGAAGTGAAAAACTGAAGTGACATTAAAAAGTTTTTTCTAAAGGGTCTTCTTTGCTGGCTACTCAGCAGATTTGGATGAAAGCAAACTTGAGCTTTTGTTGATTAACCAATGCCTTTTTCTTTCTTTTCCTTTCTTTGTTATCCTAAGATTAATCAAAGCTGAAAGAACTATCCTTCCGTATTTTCTCGTTTCAAACATTTTAAAGCTTTGATCGCGGTTTGAGAATAAATATGTTAGTTAAATGCTGCGAAGTGGAGATATTCTAATATCTAGGTATGGTTTTTTTTGTTGGGCTCTTTCCAGTACATAGTTCTCTTAATAACACTGACGGTAATTAACATCTAATGCCAGACAGCGACGTGTGGAATGATGATGGAGATGTGTGTCATGACTCTACTGATAAGTTGGATAAAGCATCTGAAATGGACAGGGAATGGCAGAGGCGGCATGACCAATTCCATACTGTATCCTTCCAAGTTAAATCTGATTAATAGCATCCGGAAAAAATTAGTTGTGTCCCTTTTGGTCACAAATTCCATTTGTATTTTGTAATTCCTGATGAATTATCAGATTGGATACCGTGATGGTCTTATCGCAGGGAAAGAAGCTTCAGCACAAGAGGGGTTTAATGTTGGTTTTAGGGACTCTGTATATGTTGGATACAACTGGGGTCTTGTCAGAGGTATCACTAGGTAAGTATGAGCATTTTATTGATGGAATTTGTAAGATTTGAGTTTGTGTTACCAACTAGAAGTTTTCTTCATTCCTCTTTGATTTCTCTCATTTTTGTTTTTTTCTCTTCGATGAAGTGTGTTGGCCTCTCTTCCTGACAGCTTAAAAGAAAGAATGGTTGATACAAAGGAAATCCAGAATAAGTTCCAGCACTTGAATGAGTCTGTGCAATCTCGTTCAACAGAGGAAATGCTTAAGGTGTTCCATGATTATCTGTCAAATAAATCGGAAGAGTGTGGTAAAAATGATAGCTCTAGCTCCTGCTTGGCGGATTCCAATGACCTCGGCTCCAATGACAGTCTTTTTGAGAATTATCCGAAAGAGCTACAATCACTTATTGATGAATCAGGGCTCAAATTGCACTTAGATACAAAGGAATAGCCTTTTCTTTCTTGCTTTACTCATTCAAGTAACTTATCACTTTCTTGAAAAGTGATAGTTTTCATCACAATCCATGAAAGTTGCATTCAGTAAAGAAAAATAGATAGTGTACTTGAATGCATAGTTTGTACATGGAATATTTCTATTTTCCAACATTGAATGCATGGTTTAAGTTAAAATGTGTGTTATTCTGAAGAGAAATAACTTTTTGCACTTTCTACTGTCTTTTTTCTTTCTTTTATTTTAAGTTCTAGGTTTAATAATAGTAGGAATAAGGGTTCATATTTGTATTTTAAGTTGTTGCTTGCCTTTTCTGGTGACAGTTTGGTTGACTTCCGTTTTTATGTGGTTAAGAGAGGTGAACTTCAAAAGTTTCATTTTCTCAATAGTTTAGTTTTGGTTCTTCCAGTTTGTTGGGAATCATGATTCCTGGGGAAGATTGATGAAAAGGAGTTGATTGAAGATGGAGTGTTCGGTGAAAGTCTCAACAAGCTGTGGGTTGATTGATTAGAGAGAAATCAAATGGGTCTCTGGACCAAAATACTTTAACAGTGTAGTGTTGCTTTTTGAAGTGTGTTATGTTTCAACAAAAATGGTGATTTCTTCACTTCCCATATGCCGCAATTTATGTGTGTTGGTGTTTACTCCTGTTTTTCTTCACTTCCTGAAGTGTGTTATGTTTCAACAAAAATGGCGATCCGAAATTATCCGAAAATTACGAATATCCGATGGACTGCACTCATTCGAGTTATTTGTTGTTTCTGGTTGCTTAGGGTGCTCGGAGATGGGAAGTGTTGTTTTCTCCTTACTCTGGAAATAAAGTTTTGTGTATCTGATTACGTAGTCGAGACATCTTTTTTATGACAGTCTTGACCAGATTGTGCGCGCCTCGACCAGTTTCACGGGCACCCTAAGCAACCAAAATTGGAAAGAATCACCTAGTATACAACTGTGTACACCATGGCAAAGCTGCGATGTTCTCCATATTTTTGCAAAAAACAACTTATAATACAATATATCTTCTACCAAAATTGTCTGCCATGTGATTGCATACCTTGCTGCGCAACACGTAAAGAACGCCACCTTTCTCTGAACTCTGACTTCCATATTGATATTAATAGAGGTCTATTGTCACACTCATGTACAAGAGACTAGTATGATTTCACTGTAGTTTCCTTCGTGTTTGGGCCTTTCCAATCAATCCTTAATAAAGTTTGTGGCTATATGACCTCTGAAAGAAAGTTTCCACTTCAACATCCCTGTCCTATCAATGTCTCCTAAAAGAAACAACCAAGGTCACCTTCTTTTCGCCTTTTTAATCAGTTGAGTTACAATGGCATTCTTATAATTTGTAAGAACCGATAAATTTGGGAAATGTTCTTTCAGTACGCAAAGGTGCATCCAGTTAGGGATTGAACTGCTTTTATCGTTTTTAAGCTTCTAGTAGTTAGAGCTCTTATATTTGTTTCTTCACATGCAAATCTACACAGCCACTTTCTCATCAATGCTCAGGTAAAAATTTCCAGCATAAGAATACCCAACATGCCCACTCTGATTGGAGCTGTAACCCTGTCCTAAGTCCAACGATGAAATTGTCAGAAGAATCTTACTAGACATTGTTAGCTTTGAATAAAAATGCAGTCTTTCAAATTCCAAGCGAAGCTTAATAGTGGAAATGCTTGGTGAGAATAATCTCTCTCCCGCGATGCCAAAGGCAAGACAATATGGAATGAAGAGAAAAACAGAACACGAGGAAACACGAATTCATGAGAATAAAATACTTGAAGTCTTCTTGTATTCTGTTATATTATGTTCAAAATGGAAGTTGGTGTCTCTGTTCTCTTTCCCCTACATGTTTAAATAGAAGGAAAGTTGTGTTTGACTTATAAGATGATGAAAGAAGGAACAAGTTGAGTTTTGGTAGAGTTAGTCAGGTGGTAGTGGCTGCATTAGCAGAAAAGTTAGCTTCTGTCATGTGCAGGGCCGTCTTTGGACTCGTGCGAGGTGTGCTACCGCACAGGGCTCCGCGAAAAACGGAAAATTTTAGGGCCCATTTTTTCATTTTTTATTAAGTAGTATTAGCCAAAATTTACTGTAAATGCCTATAATTTGCAGGTTTTAGCCCAATTAAGGGTCTACTTTTACAAATTAGAACAGGGCCCTCAAAATGTTTGAGACGGCGCTGGTCATGTGCAATAGTTATAAATAAGCATGTTCTGGGTCGTGCAAATGCTTATGATTCCTTTATTTAACCTTTGCACGTCATTTTCACTGATTATCAAATTTGTTTTGCAACTTGTAGTTTCGGGAGAATGTGGCTGCATGGATCTGCTTGTATGATAGAAAGGATATGTTCAAGACATTTCTTGATAGGGCTCTTCGGCTGAAAGAGGTTTGTTTTTGTCTTGGGCCAAACATATTTCAGTGGTTCAGTTATCCAAGCAATTTGGTAATGATTGTTCTATCCAAAATCTTTCTTTTCTCACTGAATCTGCATTATATACATGCTTTATAAGCATCACTAACTCCTTTGCGGCTACTATTGTGAATAATAATGCATCCTTGGTGGATGATTGATCACAGGAAAAGATTAGCTCCTCATTATTTGCAATGTGTGAAATAGGAATCTAGTTCAACACAGTTCTTCCCATCTCTAATGTGAGAGTGGTCTTGAAACTGCGAGTGCGGAAAAGAAAAACAGGGCAATGGAGAAAACCAATAGATTCTTGTCAAAAGCGCATAGCCACTTTAGCAACACCTATTATGGTGCGGTGACCTCGAAAAATGCATAAATGAACTGGTTACTTTGCTTAACGATCAAGATAAAACACAGCTTATGCGAGCCTAGGGATCACATCTTGCTTGCAACTCACCTTGAAAAAGCAATTATTTTGTTGTAAGGTTCTATGTGGTGTTGGCAAACCATGGAATTCCAGAGTTAGTATAGCTGTTGCATATGGGGATCATTTGGTGATGGGGATTATTATGCCTGATCATAATATAGGGATTGCTATGTTGTTATGTTTTATAATAATACATAAATTATTATGCAGAGGTCACGAATAAAAATCAATAATTAGCTTTACTAATTGGTACATGTGTACATGCTATAGTTTTAAAAAAGTATTAAATTCAATAATATGAAGAATTCTTACTATATAATAAGATATTGTTTTTAATTAAAATATTCTTTTATATTAGTTTTTGCTATGACGAGGCATCTCATTTAAAACAAGGTAGCTTACTTCAAGGGTAAGTCACTTTTAAGGGAATTATTGTCTAGTTTAGGTGCTCTTCCACAGGTATTGCTGATACACTTGTTCTTATTTCATATTATATCACATAAAAAATTTCATTTTCAAAATAAATAAATTTTATCACATACAAAATAATATATTGATCGCACTTAAGTTGTGCAAGTATAATTTATGTATGAAAAGAAAATGGCAACTAATACTAGTGTAGAGTTTTATGTAACAAGCATATACTTTCCAGCTGTATGTAACTTTACTAGTAACTAGTATTTGTCCAGAATCTTTGAGCAATTGTGAAATCTTTTGCGTAGTGATAAAGAAGAATTTATAATAGTCAGCATCAACGACTGCCTTTTATGTTGATAGGTGATGAAAAGACTCAACAATTTGATGTGAAATGCGGTGAGACTTTCAGTCCGGTGGTCAAATCAGCAACTATCCATACGGTACTGAATCTTTCTAAGGCAAGACCTCTATATCAGCTTGATGTGAAGAATATATTTTTGCATGGAGAACTCAACGAAACGGTGTACATATATCAACACATGGGTTACATAGACCCTACTTATCCTAATCATGTATACTTACTGAAAAAATCCTTGTATGGACTCAAACAAACTCCTCGGGCCTGGTACAAGAGATTTGTAGATTATGTTTATACTCTTAGGTTTTCTAACAGCAGGTCTGATCATTCTCTTTTCATATATCGTCACGGTAATGATATGATTTACATTGTTATATATGTGGATGATATTATTTTAACTGCTTCATCTGATGCTCTTCGCAAGTCTATCGTGTCTTTTCTTAGCTCAGAATTTGATATGAAAGAATTGAGGTCATTGAGTTATTTCTTGAGAATAGTTATAACACGTCATGCATGTGGTTTATTTTTGTCTCAAAATAAATATGTAGAAGAGATCATTGAATGAGCTGACATGTCCTCTTGTAAGTCGTCCTTCACTCTAGTTGATACTAAATCGAAGTTGAGTGTTACTTCCAGCACGTCATATGTTGATTTATCACATTACCCACAACATTGCAGGAGCCAAGTAATATCTTACTTTCACGTGACCCAACATATCTTATGATGTGTAATAAATTTGTCTATTCATGCATAACCTGATGGAGGATCACATGCATGTTCTCAAGCCCATTGTGCGGTATATTCATGAGACGCTTGATCATGACTTGCATTTATATCCGTCTTTGACAACCACTCTTATTTCTTAAATAGATGCAAATTGGGGTGGTTTTCCGGATATCAGACGATACACGTCTAGTTATTGTGTCTTTCTTGGTGACAATTTGATCTCTTGGTCCTCTAAAAAGTAAGCTACCTTGTCTAGGTCCAGTGCTGAGGTCGAGTATCGGAGAGTTGCCAATGTGGTTTCTGAATTTTGTTGGCTACAAAACCTTCTTCTAGAGCTCCATTATCCTGTTCCGAAAGTAACATTGGTTTATTGTGATAATATTAGTTTGGTATATATCTGAAGGAATCTGGTCAATATCAACACACTAAACATATTGAGATGAATATTCACTTTGTTCGCGAAAAGGTTGCTCGTAGACAAGTACATGTCTTACATGTCCGGTCACGCTATTAGATCGTCGATATTTTCATAAAAGGTTTTCCGTGGGTTCTATTTGAAGATTTTCGGGACAGTCTCAACATACGACGACCTCCCGCTTCAACTACGGAGGGGGGGGGGGGTAGCGAAAGTATATGTATGTCCTAGAGACAATCAGTATTAGGAAAAATGTACTTCATACACATTCATATTTATATATTAATGATGATTAATATTATGACATTTGCATTTGTTGAATTATTAATTGATTGTCTATAATATTCTATGAATGCATCCCTAGAGGTTATGTTGTTATTAATGGAGTGAGAATTAATATCATAGCGTGACGCTCTTAAACCGCCTCGACTAATGATCATCGAGATTGGGATATCGATGATATGTGATACGTCGACATGTGGTCTGCATCATATCCTCCAGGGATGTAGTATGTCTCACTTGCTATGACTTATGGCAACTCGTGATAGACACATGGATACTTGTTGGAGTATTGGTATACCCTATTGATATGTTATTTGTTTATATGTCTTTAGTATACTCAGTGTGTGGGAGATAGTAGTCCTTAGACTTGAGGTCGATATCACCTTGTTTACTGAGCAATGTATTTTGATTCCGTCTTAAGCTCAAATGCCTTATAGGTTGAGACACGGTTTGTTTTGGGTACATTGTGAAGTAGACTGAATGTGGTAGTTGAGCCAAGATTAGAATTCATTCCTTGAATATTTATATTCGAGAGATCACTCAGATTCTCATAAGATATTGGGTTGACTAAGTCGTTGGCCAACACAATGGATATGTCTTTGATATGATCTTGTTGTCAACTAATATAGATGAGTTATTATGATCAAGCTATTTGGATAGACACTTAACAGATCCTAGGCTTGATTGAGTGTGTCGTGAATAAAATGATTGTATCTTCCCACATAGAGGTTCAGTTCACATGTTTCGTGTAGCTAAACATTACATATTGAGGTTCGTCTTTCGACGCAGTCTAGGAGTTCCGTGAAGATCCTAATGATATTAGTGTCAATATGTAGAGGCCTGAAGGGTAAACACAAATTCAATTGTTCCGTCGATTGAAGGATGTAATTGAAAGGAGATTATTTATATGTTCGGTTGATAATCGAGACATTATAGAAAATGGAAATAAGGCAGAAATTGGGACAGCGTCGCGGCGCCATGGGCTTAGCGTCGCGGCGCCATGGGTTAGCGCCAAGGCGGGACCAGTGGGTCCGAATTTTAACCCAGTCCAATTTTTGATGGGCCTAGCCCATAGAAACCCTAAACCTCTATTGTTGGTTATAAATAGAGGGCTTCCCCTTCCCATTTCCACACCCCTAAAGAAAGAGACTAATCTCTTCCAAATCTCTGCTAGAATTCCTAGCATTCTAGACTTAGCAAATTACATCAAAGTTCTTGAAACTTGCAAACCGAGGGAATCTTGAGTGTGCACCCCGATACTACACAAAGCTCAAAGTATATTGCGGATTGCTACAAAATGTAAGTCTTCTATCGAAGTATTACATTATAGCTTTGTGTTTTATTTTACATTACATTATCATACTTCAGTTTGACCGTTGTTGGGTTTGAAACATAAATTTTCAAATTCCGCTGCGTGTACGAACCCAACAACAAAATTCTACAGTGGTATCAGAGCCTGGGCTGTTCATGTGATTTTGTAATGTATATTAATGATAATATGGGTTAAGATTTGTTTAGATCTATTTTCTGTGTTGTTGAAAGCTTTAAAATCCTTAAATCTTTAGAATGCATGGTCCTTGTACCCAGATCTGTTAAAAATAATTATATATTCGACAATAATCATTCCAATATATAACTCCTCTAAGTTGACATGTGTTATCCAGCCCGCTTGTGACATGGTGCATTGAAACGAAGAACGAGAAGAGAATTGAAAGTGATAGTTGATAAACATATTGTTTTAATGGTGATGGTGTTGCAAGTGATATATCTGTAAATATGGGCCCTAAACCAGTTTTAGGGGTTCGGAATTTCGGATCTTGTGTTTCTGGAGAGAGGCGTCGCGGCTCTGTTCTAGAGCGTCGCAGCGCTGCATGGATTTTGGGGCGGCGCCGTGGCACTGTTCTTCAGGGCAGCGACATTGTTCATCTAGAAAGCTTAAAAATGAATTTTCGAACTTTCGCTCGAGCCGCAGTCGTGAGAAAATTCGATCGCTCTTTGAAGTTTCGCGTGGCTATCGACGGATCGTTCTCTGAGTTTTGGCGTCATGTATCGACGGTGTATAAAAAAAATTATTTTCAGAATCTGGAATTGAATTTTAATATTCTGTTTTAACTCTGAAGTTTTTATAAATGATAGAATCTGAAAATAAAGTTTTCAATTAGACAGATTTGGTCGTTTCTCGGGCAAATTAAACAAAGTTCTGAAAATTTGTTTTAAGTCCTGGAAATTGCAAACAGGTCCCTGAAGCTTGAGAATATTTTCTTAAGTTTAGAATTGTATTTTCTGAATTTATAAGGGTTTCAGAATTGAACTTTTAAATTCTTAAGAGACTGAGGTGTAAATTCTAGAAATATACAGAATACCCGAAAATCAGAATTTTATAATCAGAAAATATTTAGGGACTGTTTGGCATAGACATAGATTATAGAGTTTAGACAAATAGACTCATGATTATTATTAATGGTATATTATTATATAATATACATATGTGCTAAGTGTTTTGAATGTGATGCATTTAAATTATTAGCATAGTGTCCGCAATTATTGTCTGGGTAGGCGGCGCCCAGTAATTGTTTAAATTCAATGACCGCAATATCTGTCTGGATAGGCGACATCCAGTACTTGATTAAAATCATCTTATATCATGCCT
Source organism: Przewalskia tangutica (assembly GCA_029844215.1). Lineage (NCBI taxonomy): Eukaryota > Viridiplantae > Streptophyta > Magnoliopsida > Solanales > Solanaceae > Przewalskia > Przewalskia tangutica. Next base: position 35,056,120 of record CM056731.1, on the reverse strand, counting down.
ATTGGGTTGATGGTTCTCATCTATACGTGCTTAGAAATTGCATGATAGGATGTCATATGATATATGACATATGGTTGTTGTTAGCGATTTATCCACACGTTTAACGCAAGTGCACGTATCGTGACAAGTAATATAGTCTGGGTAAGACCGAATATCGTCCTCAGGGATTAGTGTTCAATTACCAATTTCTATCATATGGTATCTATTTGGTGATCGATATTTTGATGGTTGTTTGTATCTATGACTACTAAATAATTATAAAAGTTAACTAAATTACTTTACTTAAATCAGATATGGTTGGAAATAGGGCTTCCAATCTCCTCAACTATCCGCTCGCTTTAATCTTTAATGCAATGATAAAGGTTCTTCTTCTATATTGAGATAGCAGGTTAACTAAGCCGTTTTATATTTCGGTTAGGATATATAAACACTCAACCCCGATGCAGAACCCTTCTATCTTTCGATGATAAGATTTACCACAAAGGAGGATTAAGAACAATAACCTATTAAACTACACAAGTATCGTGGTACTTTCGTCTACGATTTTAACCTATGTTTATTCAACTATAGCATATTCACAATCTCCCCTTTCGGATCTCGATTAGAAATCATAAATGTGATGATAATTAGTGATCAATTAATTACCAAGTAATCAAAACAATTATTGAATAAATCTCAACTATATAAAAAAGAAACCAAAACCATGCATTAAATCATAAACTGAGGTTCAAGTGATTCGAATGGAAAGACCTAATTAAAGTTTAGCTCATAGCCATAGACATGCTAAGAACTAAAAGATTATCCAACATACACTGAAAAATAAATAAAGTAAGAAAAAGAATTATTCAAGAACAAGCCTCCAATCTTGAAGCTTTCAAGAACTATGTGTTGTGTAGAGTTAGAGATTGTGTAACCCTTCAAAAATCTACCCTAAGGCCTTTTTATATCCTCCAAAAACGTTCCCAACTTTTTCCTCTTGGTCTTGGCCCATTCCCATTCGGATTTGGCTGAAAACCCGCGTCGGCGCCACAACCCTGACACCGGCGCCGTGGCGCCGAAACTCCTGCAACTCGTCAGATCATTGGGCGCCGTGGCGCTGCCTTCGCTGATAGAGTGGCGCCACGGCGCCGCCCTGTCCTTCGTCCGGGGTGCCGACTTTTCGTCTCTTTTGGCTCTGGAACCTCTGTTTCTGCCCTCTTTTTGCTTCTTTTCGCCAATGTGCCATTTTAAACCACTGTGACTCAAAAGAAAGAAAATCTATACTAACATGACACGTATTTGTACAAAAATGGACCAAAGACTAACTAAAAATGACTCAAAAGGTGTATATAAAATACGCCTAACAAACACCTCCAAACTTAACCTTTGCTCGCCCTAGAGTAAAGATCAGAAATAGAGACAAAGAGACTAAAGAAAAGAAAATAAAATGACTCAAAGACACTGATCAATCTGCTGCACAATTGCCACTAGAAAAGCATGAAGGTTAGTAGGATAATATGCAGGAACATATAGCATGAATTTTTAGCATTCTAAAACTCTTGAGTCAGATATTTCGCAAATTCAATCCAATCATTCTCAATGGACGTAAGAACACTTAACCTATGCATGTCAATATCAAAATTCTATGGCCTGTTTACTTGCTATTCTCCACTAATCATGGATACACATACTAGAGATCTTCAGGACTTTTCAGGGTTGTAATGTAGGTTTAGGCAGGGGTAAGTAAAAAATAGGCATTTAGGCTCAACTTACGTACCATAAGCTCTTTTTCTTTCCACTCTTCCTTTTTCCTTTGATTTCCTCTTTAATCTCGTACCTATCTTTCCCCTCTTTTTGTTTAGAGAGAATGAGGTGTATTGTGAATAACAGACACCCCCAAACTTAAGCTTTTGCATTTTTTTTTCATTGGGGTGCATCAAATTTTTTCTTTCTTTTTTCACTTCTCTTTTTTGTCCTTTTTCAACACTTTTCATTCCAACCATCTTAATTTTCCACTTATGGCACAATTATGGAATTATAGGGTGTCAAAGAAAGATCTTATTTTTGGCTCAAAATGGCTGACTAGGGATACAATTTTAATGTCAGGGATAGACAATGAATGGTAAGAAAAGACTAATAAAGAAATGTCTGAGTCATATCCCTAACATGTATATCCTAACTATTTCGCCTCACATAACAAGTAAGCAAACACATAGGCTTAATCGTTAACAAATGCATAAATCAAGCAAGATACCCCAAATAATTTGATTTCAAGAATTCTTGGCACATCTAACTTAAGCGTTCAGATTTTCTGCTTCTAATTCCATTACATTATCCCACTTTTTTTTTTCCATTAGACGTTTCAAGTAACTACAGCATGCATGATCATAAAAAAAATTAAACTCATATAAGACATAAAAATAAACAATAACAAGACTCAAAAATAAACTAAGAACAAAAATAAACTAAGAACCCCCCCAAACTTAAATCACACATTGTCCCTAATGTGTACAAGACTCAAAAATAAAAGAAAGACGGGACAACTTACAGACTTGTGGTTTAAAATGGTGGCGGTGGCGGCGGGTAATGCATGACAGATAATTTCAGGGTGGCGTTGCGGCTCTGCATGTCGGCGCTGTGGCGCCCAAAGTACTGCGAGGTCTGAGAACTTGGCGCCACGGCCCTGAGATTAGGCGCCCAAACTTCTGCGTCTCTCTGATTTTCCGGCGCCGCGGCCCTGAGATTGGGCGTCGTGGCACCGCTTTTGCTCCATGTTTTTGGCCTTGTACCTAACATCACAACATCAAAAATAATACCAGACGTGAGACTGTTCTAACTAAGCTAAAAAATGCATAAATTTAAAACCTTGGGTTGCCTCCCAAGTAGCGATGTCTTTAACGTCTTGTAGCCGGACGTAGGTTCCTCTTCACACTGGCTTGAGATGGGTCACAGAGCTCACATGTTCCATGTCATTTATCAAGTACGGTTTCAATCTCTGTCCGTTCACTTTGAACGGTGCTCCCTCTTTTCCTCTTATTTCAACCGCACCATAGGGAAATACTCTTTCAATAGTGAATGGGCCTGACTATCGAGATTTAAGCTTACCTGGGAAGAGTCGCAACCTTGAGTTGAATAAGAGCACTTGTTGTCTTGCTTGGAATTCTTTAGGGATCAAGTTCTTATCATGACATGCCTTGGTTCTTGCCTTGTAGATCTTTGCATTCTCATAGGCGTTGTATCTGAATTCATCCAACTCACTCAGCTGTAGCAATCTCTTCTATCCTGCTGCCTTGACATCCATGTTCAGCTTCTTCATCGCCCAATAAGCCCTATGTTCTAACTCCACCGGCAGATGACAAGCTTTCCCAAAAACCAATCGGTATGGTGACATTTCAATGGGAGTTTTGAACGATGTTCTATAGGCCCAGAGTGCGTCATCCAACTTGATAGACCAATTCTTCCTTGAGCTATCCACTGTCTTTTCCAGTATGCTTTTCACCGCCCTGTTTGAAATTTCGGTTTGCCCATTCGCTTGAGGATGATAGGGCAGTGTGGTGCGGTGGTAGACTCCGTAGCGGCCAAGTAGTGTATCAAGCTGCTTGTTACAAAAGTGGCTTCCTTCATCGCTGATGATGACTCTAGGAGTACCAAACCTTGTGAATATGTTCTTTTGGAGAAACTTTTGATCTGCTCATCATCATTCTCTTTAGTGGCTACTGCTTCTACCCATTTGGACACATAATCCACTGCAAGAAGAATGTATTGATTCCCAAAGGACGACGGGAAATGACCTATGAAGTCGATCCCCCACACATCAAATAGCTCCACCTCCAAGATCCCATTCAGGGGCATTTCATTTCGCCTTGATATGTTCCCCGTTCGCTGACAACGATCGCAGCCCTTCACCAAGGCGTTGGCATCCTTGAATAGGGATGGCCAATAAAACCCACTCTGCAATACTTTGGCGGTATCGCCCGATGCTCCAAAATGCCCACCACATTGTAAGGTGTGACAATGAGTGAGAATCTGGTGCATCTCATCTTCTGGTACGCAGCGCCTAATGAATTGGTCGGCGCAGTGCTTGTAGAGAATTGACTCCTCCCAATAGTAATGTTTTACCTCTGAGTGGAACCTCTTCACATGTTGTCTTGTCAATCCTGGGGGTACTACCTTAGCTGTAAGAAAATTAACAAAATCAGCGTACCAAGGTAAATTAAAGACAACGCTTACTTGAAACAATTGCTCATCTGGGAAGTGATTATTTATTTGCACATTCTTGGTGTTCTGGCTCTCTTTGTTTTCAAGCCATGACAGGTGGTCAACAACTGAGTTCTCTGTCCCCTTCTTGTCACGGATTTCCATGTCAAATTCTTGTAATAGCAGTACCCATCAGATAAGGAGGGGTTTTGCATCCTTCTTTGTCATCAAATACTTTATGGTAGATTGGTCTATGTATACTATCACCTTATTGCCAATTAAGTATGGCCTGAACTTCTCAAATGCATATACTATTACTAGCAATTCTTTTTCTGTAGTGGAATAATTCAATTGTGCATCATTAAGGGTTTTGCTAACATAGTAAATGGATCTGAATACCTTATCAACTCTCTGCCCAAGAACTGCTCTCACGGCATAGTCACTTGCATCACACATTAGTTCAAATGGGAGCTCCCAGTTTGGTGCAATGACTATGGGTGCTGAGATTAGCCTCTCCTTGAGTGTATGAAAGACGGTCATGCATTTCTTATTGAATTCAAAAGCAACTCCAGTCATTAGCAAGGTGGAAAGGGGTTTCGAAACTTTTGAAAAGTCTTTGATGAATCTTCTATAGAAACCAGCATGCCCAAAGAAACTTCGACCATTTCTTATTAATGGAGGTGGTAGATTTTCACCATCAAATATTTGCTCACCCACCTCAATACCTTGGTTGGATATTTTGTGTCCAAGGACAATCCCCTCTCTCACCATGAAGTGACACTTCTCCCAATTCAACACAAGGTAGGACTCTTCACATCGTGTCAACACTGCTTACAAGTACCTTAAACACTCGTCGAAAGAAGACCCAAAGACCGAGAAATCATCCATGAAAATCTCTATGGTCCTCTCCACCATGTCAGAGAAAATTGTCATCATGCACCTCTGAAAAGTGGCAGGTGCATTGCAAATCCCAAATGGCATCCTTCTGAAAGCAAACATACCAAAGGGGCATATGAATGTTGTTTTTTCCTGATCTTCTGGTGCTATGAAAATCTGATAATACCCTGAGTAACCATCCAAGAGGCAATAATAGTTGTGCCCTGCAAGCCTATCCAACATCTGATATAAAAAGGGCAATTGAAAGTGGTCTTTTCTGGTTGCCTTGTTCAACTTGCGGTAGTCCATGCAAATCCTCCACCCAGTGATTGTTCTAGATGGAATGAGCTCATTCCTTTCGTTGGTCACCACTGCCATGCCACCCTTTTTGGGCACCGCTGTGCCTAAATGGAGGGTCTTCTCTCATCTTCTAGATGGATCTTATGCATCACTGTTGAAAAACTTATCCCCCTTATGTCTGCCAATGTCCATCCAATGGCACGCTGGTGAGCTCTCAGCAGCTTCTCAACCTCCACTGTGGATAGCTGACATGATACGATCATTGGTAAGGATTGGTTCTCACCTAGATATCGGTATTGCAAATGATCTGGCAGAGTCTTCAACTCTAACTCTGGAGTTTTTTCTGTAGATGTTACTGATCTCTTTGGCATCTGCCCTAGCTCTTCATATTTATTCTTATAGCATTGCTCATACAAATCCATCCAATTTGCATACTCCATCAATTTCGGGTCATTGCCGCTATTCTCACCCCATTGGATCAGCATTTCTTCAAGAGCATCAGCACTCCTGACCCCATTTTCTGAAACTGTTTCTTCAATCATATCAATGGCATAACAGCTGTCATTTGCCTCTAGGAAGGTTGCTGCTTGGAATACATTGAAAATCACCTCTTCTTCTTCCACACGAAGCCTCAGCTCACCTTTTCGAACATCAATGAGTGTTTGTGCCGTGGCTAGGAATGGTCTGCCAAGGATAATGGGGGTCTTGTCATTGTCTCTCATGTCTAGGATGATGAAATCAGCGGGAAAGATGAACTTGTCCACTTTAACCAACACATCCTCGATGACTCCTTTGGGATGGACGATGGAGCGATCAACTAGCTGTAAAGTGATGTTTGTATGTCTTGATTCTCCCATTCCAAGTTTGCAAAGCACCAGATAGGGCATCAAATTTATACCTGCCCCCAGATCACACAACGCCTTCTGACATTCAAACTTTCCTATAGTGCAAGGAATGGTGAAGCTTCCCAGATCTTTCAACTTCTGAGGTAACTTTCTCTGTAGGATGGCGCTGCATTCTTCAGTCAACAATACTGTTTCATGGTCATCTATCCTCTTGTTTTTACTGAGAATATCCTTCATGAACTTTACGTAACTCGGCATCTGCTCTAGAGCCTCAGCAAACGGGATGTTGAGTTGCAGTTGTTTGAGAACTTCCAAGAATTTAGAGAACTGCTTGTCAAGGGAACTTGTCTTTAGCCTCTGAGGATACGGTATCTTCATTTGGGGTGCGTCCACAACTGCTGTCAGTCCTCCTTGTTCCGGATGAAGGTCTCCAGCAACCACTGCGCCTTCTGATCTTGCGGCGCCACGGCCCTGAGATTCGGCGCCGTGGCGCCCAAACTCCTGCAAAGTCTCTGGACTTTCGGCGCCATGGAGTTGCTCAGTGGCGCCACGACGCTGCAAATCCTGCGAGCATTCTAGACCATCCTTCTCTGGATACGGCGGTGGGGGTTTGCTTCCACTGGTTCGCCATTTCATAGGTCAACCGCCTGACATTGCTCTTTTGGATTTGCCCCAATATTTTTAGGGTGATTCTCTTGTATTATTTTGCTTAGCATGCCCGCGAGTTGTCCTATTTGTGTCTCCAATTTCTTTAGGGACACTATTGTCTCATCCATGAACTGAGTTTGGTGCTTAGTTAGCCTGAGTATGGCCGCTCGCAGCCCATTCTGCTCTTCCTGTGGGACATGAGAGTTACATTGTTGTTGATAGTTCTGTAACCCGTGATAGTGGTAGTCCATGTTTGCTGGATCCCTGAGATGAATCAAAACCAACAAACAAATCACGGTGCACGGTTCCACAAATAAAATAAAATAAAAGAAAATAAAAACCAAATTAGAAATTAAGAATAGATAGATTGATATTGAACTACGCCAATCCCCGGCAACGGCGCCAAAAACTTGTTAGCGATTTATCCACACGCTTAACGCAAGTGCACGTATCGTGACAAGTAATATAGTCTGGGTAAGACCGAATATCGACCTCAGGGATTAGTGTTCAATTACCAATTTCTATCCTATGGTATCTATTTGGTGATCGATATTTTGATGGTTGTTTGTATCTATGACTACTAAATAATTATAAAAGTTAACTAAATTACTTTACTTAAATCAGATATGGTGGAAATAGGGCTTTCAATCTCCTCAACTATCCGCTCGCTTTAATCTTTAATGCAATGATAAAGGTTCTTCTTCTACATTGAGATAGCATGATAACTAAGCAGTTTTATATTCCGGTTAGGATATATAAACACTCAACCCCGATGAAGAACTCTTCTATCTTTCGATGATAAGATTTACCACAAAGGAGGATTAAGAACAATAACATATTAAACTACACAAGTATCGGGGTACTTTCTTCCACGATTTTAACCTATGTTTATTCAACTATAGCATATTCACAATCTCCCCTTTCAGATCTCGATTAGAAATCATATATGTGATGATAATTAGTGATCAATTAATTACTAAGCAATCAAAGCAATTATTGAATAAATCTCAACTATATAAAGAAGAAACTAAAATCTTGCATTAAATCATAAACTGGGGTTCAAGTGATTCGAATGGAAAGCCCTAATTAAAGTTTAGCTCCTAGCCATAGACATGCTAAGAACTAAAAGATTATCCAACATAAACTGAAAAATAAATAAAGTAAGAAAAAGAATTACTCAAGAACAAACCTCCAATCTTGAAGCTTTCAAGAACTATGTGTTGTGTAGAGTTAGGGATTGCGTAACCCTTCAAAAATCTGCACTAAGGCCTTTTTATATCCTCCAAAAACGTTCCCAACTTTTCCCTCTTGGTCTTGGCCTATTCCCATTCGGATTTGGCTGAAAACCCGCATCGGCGCCACGGCCTTGAGACTGGCGTCGTGGCGCCGACACTCCTGCAACTCGTCAGATCTTTGGGCGTCGTGGCGCTGCCTTCACTGATAGAGTGGCGCCACGGTGCCGCCCTGTCCTTCGTTCGGGGTGCCGACTTTTCGTCTCTTTTGGCTCTGGAACCTCTGTTTTTGCCCTCTTTTTGCTTCTTTTCGCCAATGTGCCATTTTAAACCACTGTGACTCAAAAGAAAGAAAATCTATACTAACATGACACGTATTTGTACAAAAATTGGTCAAAGACTAACTAAAAATGACTCAAAGGTGTATATAAAATACGCCTAACAGTTGTTGATCTTGGTTGAAACTGAAAATGTTCCCCAAACATTGAATTCAAGTCTAATTAAAACGCGTCGTCCATTATAATTGTTTGGGTGCAAAATTCTTTTCAGCGATACGAGTATTTATGTGAAAGCATTTGCTCTAAGTCTACGAGGTCTCAGCCCCCTTTCATAGGTGTGTTAAAGTAAAAGTAGATGATAAATTTTTGTAGGTATTTACACCAAAGTGTTTGCTTGCAAAGGTCAAGTTTACTTAGATACTTAAACGCAGTCGTGTAATGGGGTTGACTTGCTTAGATGAATCTTGGCGACAAAGTGTCGGACTAGTCTAAGAACGCATGATTAAAATGAAAGATATTTAATCAAACCAAGAGTGCAAATTTAGTTTTGTAATTGGTCGAGGACCTACCGAAGTGTGCTATTGAAGTTATCAGCCAAAGCAAACGCGGATATAGCATATGTTTGGATCTCGGCCCACTATGACCTTAAAATGACTTATGTTCGTTTTCTACCATGAGGTCGTAGAAGTATGCAAAATAGTGGGAGCTAATTAAATGAAAGACCATGTTAAATTAGCCTTTAATGAATGTGTATAAATTGGTAGAATGAATTGTTGATTGCTTTTTCCTGTATCTATCTATATCTTCAGATCTTCAGAAATGTCGAACTTCTCGTTGAAAATGCTCATGGAGTCCAACAGACTCACCGGACCCAACTTCATTGACTGACTTAAAAATGTTAGAATTGTTCTAAGACAGAACAGATTGAGTACACCTTGGACAAAGTATTCCCCAGCGTTCAGGAAGAGGACTCTGCAGAATATGCTACATTCGATAAGGAAGCTTATGCGAAACATTATAGGAATGCCACCTCAATGTCTAATGTTGTCTTATAAGTCTTCACCATTGCAGAGACAACATGAAACTATGGGGCCCAACGAACTGTTAGCCCACTTGAGGAGCCTCTATGATTCGCAGTCTCAGACAATGAAGTATGACCTGCTAATAGAGCTCTTCAAGTGCAAGCTGAATGAAGGGGGCCAAGTTTATCCTCGTGTGTTGAGGATGATTGAGTTGATTGAGAGGTTGACATCTATTGACATACAGTTTCACGACAGAGTCGCCACCACCCTTATTTTCCACTCCCTTCCACGGTCGTTCGATAGTTTCATAGTAAATTATAATATGAATGGAACTAAGGCGACGTAGCCAGAACTTCACAACATGCTAAAGACTTTTGAGTCTCAGACCTCCAAGGGTAAGGCTGTCCTTATGGTAGGGTCCTCTTCTCAGCCCAAACCGAAAGGTAAGGCACGGAAGAAGAGGAAAGGCAAAACAATCGTTGCACCCACAACAGTGAAGCCCCATGAAGGGGCAAAAAAGAAGAAGAAGTTCCCGGCACAGGATATTTGCATGAACTGCAACTGGAAGGGACACTGGAGGAAGGATTGCACGACTCTATGAGGAGGTAGAGCACCTGGTGCTGCTGCTCCTGCTGGACAAGATATGTTTGTAATTGAAATTAATCTATCTATAAATGATTCTCACTCTTGGGTACTAGATACCGCTTGTGGCTCACACATTTGTACAAATGTGCATGGGATAACTGATAGCAGGAAGGTCGGGCCTCGAGAGGTGGACATGCGCGTTGGAAATAGAGCACGAGTTGATGTTGAATGCGTGGGAACTTATAGACTAGATTTAATTTCCGGCAAAGTTTTGATGTTGTACAATTGTTATTATGTTCCCTCATTGACGAGGAACATTATTTCCATTCCTGTACTTGACACTAGGGCTTTTCCTCAAACATTAGTAATTGCAATATGATTTTGGCTTTTGATAATGTTGTGTATGGAATTGCGCCTCTTATGAATGGATTGTATACATTAAACTGTCGCAGGGAAATTTTCAATGTACAAAATAAAAAAGCTAAGATAAGTCAAAGAAATTCTACCTACTTGTGGCATTGTAGACTTGGTTATATCAATCAAATGAGGATAGAACGGTTGAGGAAGTTAAATTACCTTGAACCATTTGACTTACAATCTTATGGTAACTGTAAATTCTGTTTGAAGGGTAAGATGACCATTAAACCCCTTACTGGAAAGGGGATCCGTGCCAAGGAGGTGCTTGAGTTGGTACATACGGACGTATGTGGACCATTTTCAACTCAAGCTAGAGAGGGTTTCTCGTACTTCATTACTTTCACAGACGACTTGACGAGGTATGTATATGTGTATCTTAGACACAAATCTGAGGCCTTCGAGAAGTTTAGAGAGTTTAAGTATGAAGTTGAGAAACAACTCTCAAAGAGTATCAAGATCTCCGATCTGACCGTGGGGGTGAATACTTGAGTAAAGAATTTCTTGAATACTTAAAGCTACATGTAGTTCATTCTTAATGAACACCTCTTGGAACACCACAGATGAATGGTGTTGCCGAGAGGAGAAACTGAACCTTACTTGACATGGTTCGATCCATGATGAGCTTTTCTGCTCTTCCTACATACCTTTGGGGATATGCTATATTGACCTCGATATATGTTCTAAACAAAATTCCATCTAAATCAGTTGAAAAGACGCCATATGAGTTATGGTATGGCAAGAATCCATCACTTAGACACATGAGGCCTTGGGGGTGTCCTGCATATGTCAAGAATTTGATCACTGATAAGTTGGAGTCTAGAAGTGAGAAATGTTACTTTGTTGGGTATCCAAAGAAAACTAAGAGATACTATTTCTATCTTCCTGGAGAACATAAGGTAATTGTTTCCAGGAACACAACTTTCCTTGAAGATGAATATGTCTACAATGAAGAGAGTTGCATAGAGGTAGAACTTGGAGAAGTTCAAGAACAAAGTAACATAGAGGTTGAATCCTTGTCGGATGATAAAGGCAAAGATTCAGTGGGAGCTTTTAGTGAAGATTGGGTATTTCGGATACACCCTTCGGCCAGTGGGAGTGCAACGAGGGATGATGCAGAAATGCAAGATCCTCCGGCACAGACCTTGGGAGCGAGTGCAGGGACTGCACCTACTTCTATTCAGGAAAGATATGAGAATGATATTCCTGAAAGCTCCAATGTTAGTAGATCAATCAGCGCACAAGAACCTTCTCATAATCAGAACATACCTGAAACTGGACTGCAAGACACGCAACTCCGTAGGTCTACTAGGACTCATCATGCTCTGAAAAGACTAAATCTGCTTGTGGAAACACAAAATGAGTTAGATATTCCAGATGACAATGAGCCTACAACCTATAACGAAGCAATGTTTGACATTGATTCGAAGAGATCGCAAGAGGCCATGAAATCTGAAATGGAATCTATGTATATCAATCAAGTGGGGAACTTGGTTGATTTGCCGAGTGGGGTTAAACCCATAGGATGCAAATGGGTCTTCAAGAAGAAGATTGATGCATCTGGCAAGATTCAGACTTATAAAGCTAGACTAGTGGCTAAAGGTTTTACTCAGCGTCCCGATGTAGATTATGATGAGACCTTTTCACCGGTTGCTAAGATTAAGTCTATTTGGATTTTGCTTGCAATATGTCACGAGAAAACGTGGAATATAAACTCAAACCAAGTTCGACAAGACTACGGTCTCTAGAAAATGAATAACACATGACGGGACCCCGCCGTGCCCCCTGCCAATGTACAAAATATCAGAAATCAAATTATGTAACAAGTATAAGTTTTATGGCGAAAAATAGGAACAAACTCAAAACTCTCGCGGTGCCTCAGTAGTATCCTTATCTCGGGACTATTTCATTTAGTATACCTAAGGCACGATTCATGCTTTTAGTAATTTAAAAACTATCTATCAAATAACATAACTTATAACAAACGAAATTTGGTATAACACAATAGCTGCACACTAAGACTATGACATTTGACAGATGGACGTCAAGACTGCATTACTCAATGGTGATCTAGTTGAGGAAGTGTTTATGAAACAACCCGAGAGTTTTTCATATGAGTCCAGACCAAATGATGTGTGCAGGCTACAGAAGTCTATTTATGGACTTAAGCAGGCCTCTAGGAGTTAGAACATTTGCTTTGACAAGGCTATCAAGTCATTTGATTTTGTCAGAAGCAAAGAGGATCCTTGTGTTTATATCAAACACAAGGATGAGGGCATTGTCTTCATTGTTATATATGTTGATGACATATTGATAATGGGAGACAATAAGGCTCTTATGCAGTCAGTTAAGGATTGGTTGTCCAATACATTTATGATGAAGGATTTAGGTGAAGTCTGCTACATTCTGGGAATTAGGATCTATAGAGATAGACCTAATAGATTGTTGGGGCTGCCACAGTCAATCTACATAGACAAATGCTTAGACATTTTTCAATGGAGAATTCCATGAAAGGCGGTCTTCCAATGGGTCAAGAATTAAGTTATCTAAGAAGGGCTGCCCTTCTAGTGCTGCAGAACTTGAGCGCATGAAGAGGATCCCGTATCCTTCGGCTATAGGATCTATCATGTATGTCATGACATGTACTAGGCCAGATGTGACATTTGCACTTAGTATGATTTGCAAGTTCCAGCAGAATCCTGGTGAGGAACACTGGAAAGCAGTCAAGAGTATTCTCAAGAACCTCAGGCGTACTAAAGATTACTTCTTAGTCTATAGTGGGAATAATGAGATGGTTGCCACTAGGTATACTGATGCTAGTTTCCAGATGGATGTTGATTATTTTAAATCTCAGTCTGGTTACACTTTTGTTTTCAACGGAGGAGCAGTGAGCTGGAAGAGTTCCAAACAAGTTGCAACTGCTAATTCGACTACTGAAGCGGAGTACATTGCTGGAGCAGAAGCTGCGAAGGAAGCTATCGCAATTTCTGAGTTCCTGAAGGAACTAGGAGTAGTTCCGAGTGCTTGTTGTCCAATAACCATTTATTGTGACAACACTGGTGTGATTGCACAAGCAAAAGAACCAAGATCAACGAACAAGAACAAGCATGTACCGAGAAAGTACCACATCCTGAGAGAGATGGTGGAAGCTGAAGACATCAATATAGATTATATTCCCACATACAATAATCTAGCAGGCCCGTTTACTAAATCATTAAGCTTGGTGAAGCATAATGGTCATTTTGAGAACATGGGTATTAGATATGTTGGTGATTGACTCTAGCCCAAGTGGGAGATTGAAAGTATATGTATATCCTAGAGACAATCTGTATTATGATAAATGTACTTTATACACATTCATATTGATATATATTAATGTTGATTAATGTTATGGCATTTGCATTTGTTGAATTATTAATCGATTGTCTATAATATTCTATAAATGCATCCCTAGAGGTTACGTGGTTCTTAATGGAGTGAGAATTAATATCATAGCATGACGCTTTTAAACTGCCTCGACTAATGATCATCGAGATTGGGATATCGATAATATGTGATACGTCGACATGTGATCTGCATCATATCCTTCGGGGATGTAGTATGTCTCACTTGCTACGAGTTATGTCAACTCGTGATGGACACATGGATACTTATTGGAGGATTGGTATACCATACTGATATGTTATTTGTTTATATGTCTTTAGTATACTCAGTGTGTGAGAGATAGTAGTCCTTAGACTTGAGGTCGATATCACCTTGTTTACTGAGCAATGTATTTTGATCCTGTTCTAAGCTCAAATGTCTTATAGGTTGAGACGGGGTTTGTTTTGGGTACATTGTGAAGTAGACTGAATGTGGTAGTTGAGCCAAGATTAGGATTCATTCCTTGAATATTTATATTTGAGAGAGCACTCAGATTCTCATAAGATATTGGGTTGATTAAGTCGTTGTCCAACGCAATGGATATGTCTTTGATATGATCCTGTTGTCCACTAATATAGATGAATTATTATGATCAAGCTATTTGGATAGACACTTGACAGATCCTAGGCTTGATTGAGTGTGTCGTGAATGAAAGGATTTTATCTTCCCACATAGAGGTTCAGTTCACATGTTTCGTGTAGCTAAACTTTACATATTGAGGTTCGTCTTCTGGCATAATCTAGGAGTTCCATGAAAATCCTAATGATATTAGTGTCAATATGTAGAGGCCTGAAGGGTAAACACAAATTCAATTGTTCCATCGATTGAAAGATGTAATTGGAAGGAGATTATTTATATGTTCGGTTGATAATCAAGACATTATAGGAAATGGAAATAAGGCAGAAATTGGGACGGCGCCAAGGCGGGACCAGTGGGTCCGAATTTTAACCCAGTCCAATTTTTGGTGGGCCTAGCCCATGAAAACCCTAAACCTCTATTGTTGGCTATAAATAGAGGGCTTCCCCTTCCCATTTCCACACCCCTAAAGCAAAAGACTAATCTCTTCCAAAGCTCTGCTGGAATCTCTAACATTCTAGACTTAGCAAATTACATCAAAGTTCTTGGAACTTGCAAATCGACGGACTCTTGAGTGTGCACCCCAGTACTACACAAAGCTCAAAGTATATTGCGGATTGCTACAAAATGTAAGTCTTCTATCGAAGTATTACATTATAACTTTATGTTTTATTTTACATTATCATACTTCAGTTTGACCATTGTTGGGTTTGAAGCATAAATTTTCAAATTCCGCTGCGTGTACGAACCCGACAACAAAAGCCTACAGATAGAATATTTTGTGAATATTACATAATCTTTAATTATCTTTTGTATATGGTAGGTGTATAATTAGTTATTTACTATCTTAATTCTAGCTTAGGATCATGTTTGTATAATGAGTATAGTAGTCACCTTTTGGGAAGAAAATAATCAAGGAATCAAGTTATTTCAGAAAATGACTTCCTTAAGGTAAGTAGGGAAAACAAGGTACATAAGTGACATTCGAGTTCATTGTCTTCTACCCACCCACCCAATGCCCTCAACCCCCACTATTTAACCACACCACCCCTTTTAATCGACAATCGCAAATTTTAGATAATAGGCGGGAGAAGTCATAGTGATGTGACACTCTAGCAAGTTTAAACAACATAGGTACAAATGGAAATACTAATCTGAGTTAAGGAACCATGTTCCTTAGCAATTTTTGAAAATGTGGGCAATATCTTTGTAGAAGGCAATATCATTTATCCTTGCATAGTCTTGAGATTACCATGTGTGTATTCCTATAACAGTATAGAATTGAGTTAGATATTACCAAAATCACTTCCAATATATACATGTCCTCTAATCATAGACAATCATTGAGAGATCTTGTAAGGAGAAAATTAGTTGATTTTGATAAACTCCAGCTCTAAAAGATTTCCAAATGCTCCCTGCTTAGGGCCTTCATGAAGATATATGCTACCTAGTCCTCCATTTTGCAGAATTTCATATAAATTCCCTTTTAAACATTGTCCCTTATGAAGTAGTGTCTAACATCAATATGTTTTGTCCTTTTATGTTGCACTAGATTCTTTGTCATATTTAGTGCACTTATATTGTAACACAACAAGGGCACATACTTAGTAAACACACAAAAATCCACAAGTTGTTCTTGATCCAGAGCAGTTGAGCACATCAAGAGGCAATGACTACATATTCAACTTCTACAGTAGAAAAAGCCACAGAGTTTCATTTCTTTGTACCCCATGAGATCAAACATGATTCCAGAAAAAAGATTCATTCCATATGTGCTATTTCTATCCACCAGATATCCAGCATAATCCGCATCAACATATTCAACAACAACATACCCAGTGAAATCCCACAATGTGGGTCTAGAGAGGGTAGAATGTACACATACCTCACCTCCACCTTGGTAGGTAGAGCGACTGTTTCCGGGAGACCCTCGGCTCAAGACAAATCATAATCAGACAATGCAAGCAAAGAAAAACAAAATATGAGAAACGATTAGACTCAGATAAGAAATTAAAGCATTGTGGACATGCATATAGTAAAAATCAAATACACAATAGTAGCGCATTCTAACAACATGAAGCAGTAGCTAACACAACTAAATAAGATAAATAAATTACACTAAAGAACACATAGCAACAAGAATCAAACTACAAAGCACTATAGAGCAATAATGCGCCTATAAGTGTGACATGCTAATTGAGCCAACAATAATAACACTACACTATCATTTTGTAAGCATAAAAAAGACTACGTTCGACTACCTACTGCCCTTCTACCCTAATTTGTGTCCTCCACAACCCCCTATCTAAGGTCATATTCTCAGTAAGTTGCACCTGCACCATATTCCGTCTAATCACCCCTCCCTAATACATCTTTGGCCTACCTTTACCCCTCCTGAACCCGTTCATAGCCAACCTCTCACACCTTCACACTGGAGCATCTGTGTCTCTCCTCTGCACATGCCCGACCATCTCAACCTCACTTCTCACATCTTATCTTCCATTGAGGTCACTCCCACTTTATCCCGGATATCATCACTCCTAGTCCTCTCTCTCCTTATATGCCCACACATCCATCTCAGTATCCTCATCTCCGCAACTCTCATCTTTTGTATGTACGAAGTCTTAACTGACCAACACTCTGCACATACAACATAGTTAGTCTAACCACCTTCCTATAGAACTTGCCTTTAAGTTTAGTTGACATTTTTTTGTCGCACAAGACTCCAGATGCGAGCCTCAATTTCAGCCACCCTGCCCCAATACAATATGTGACATCGTCATCAATCTCTCTATTCCCTTGGATAATAGACCCTAGGTATTTGAAGCTTCCTTTCTTCGGAATGACCTGAGTACCAAGCCTCACCTCTACGCCTGTCTCAGGATCTCTCCCGTTGCTGAACTTGCACTCCAAATATTATCTATTGGTCCTACTCGACTTGAACCCTTTAGACTCCAAAGTTTGTCTCCAAGCCTCCAACTTGGCGTTCACTCAGCTGTGAGTCTCATCAATCAGGACTATGTCGTCTGTGAATAACATACACCATAGTACCTGCCCTTGGATTTGTCGCGTCAGTTTGTCCATGACCAAGGAAAATAGGAATGGGTTAAGAGCTGATCCCTGGTGCAGCCCCAACGTCACTGGAAAGTGCTCTGAGTATCCTCCTACTGATTGTACCCTAGTCTTGGCTCCATCATACATATCCTTGATAGCCCTAGTGTACGCCGCAGGTACATCTCTAACCTTCAAACATCTCCATAGAACCTCTCTAGGGACTTTGTCATAAGTGTTCTCGAGGTCGATGAAAACCATATGTAAGTCTTTCTTCCTCTCCATATACTACTCTACCAACCTCCTAATAAGATGAATGACTTCGGTAGTCGAACGTCCCGACATGAATCCAAACCGGTTCTCGAAAATAGACACGTATTTCCTCACCGTCATCTCCACGACCATTTCCCAAACTTTCATAGTATGGTTCAGCAGCTTGATACCCCTATATTTGTTGCAACTCTGGATATCACTTTTGTTTTTGTACAAGGAAATCATTGTACTCTACCTCCATTCTTCGGGCATTTTTGTCGTCTTAAAAATGACGTTAAACAATTCAGTCAGTCACTTCAAACTTGCGCTGTCTTTCCTCTTCCAAAATTCAATTGGATCTCATCAGGCCCGGTCGCTCATCCCCTGTGCATCCTGCGAATAACACCCTTAACCTCCTCAACCTTAATGTTTCTACAATACCTAAAATATCGGTACCTACCAGAATGCTCCAGATCTCCCAACATAATGTCTCCATCTCATTTTTCATTCAAGAGTTTATGGAAGTAAGACTGCCATCTCCGCCTAATATGCACTTTCTCCACCAGTACTTTATGTCCTCGTCCTTGATGCACCTCACGTGATCCAAGTTACGGGCCATTCTTTCCCTTACCTTGACTAGTCTGTACAACTTCTTATCTCATCATTTCTCCTCCAATTCCATATATATGTGTTCAAAAGTCGCCGTTCTCGCTGTCGTAACCGCTTGTTTTGTCTCCTTCCTCGCTATCCTATACAGTTCTCTATTCGTCCACTTCTCCCATCTCATCTTTGCTTTCTATCAATCTCACATACACCAATTTCTTCACTTCCACCTTCTCTTGGACTTTACCATTCCACCACCAGTCCCCTCGACGCCCACCACTATTACCCCTACGAGATCCCTAACACTTATCTAGCTACCTCCCGAATGCAATTGGTCATCTTATCCCACATACCAATTGCATCTCCACTACTCTCCCAAGCCCTACTGGACATCAACCTCTCCCCCATCTCATTTGCACTAGCTATGGTCAAACTCCCCCATTTGATTCTTAATCTGTCATCCATCACCATCTTCTTCTTCTCCAACTTGATCTCCAAATTCATCACCAAAAGCTTATGTCGTCAGTAAGATCTTCCTTCAAATAACTCAGCCTTTATTGTATGATAATCGGTCCCGGATCGAGACCGGACCGATAAGATTTTGGTCCTGGGTCGAGATTCGGGACCGGACCGAAACATTATCAGTCCGGTTCTCGGTCCGGACCGGTAAGATTTTTCCGGATTGGGTCCGGGACCCGGATTTATTTTTTAATTTTAAAAAAAATTAAATTTCCAATATTGAAATTGACATTCTCGGACACATTACCACGAAATTTGAACGTTGAAATCTATTGTATATCATGAGATATTTAGCTTTGAAAAGGAGAAAAACGTAACAATTTGGGGAAAAATTGAAATTGATTGTCAAGACGGACGTTTTTTGAGAAATCAGCTGCTCCAGTTTGTCCGGCCCCGTCTCGAAAAAATACGCTAAATCAGAAAAAACATTAGGTCAAACGGACGTCCGAGCGCAAAGTTATGACCATTTAAAGTTTCACTAATTTACAACTATTTTATTTTCTTCTCCCTACCTAATATTTTATATGTCAATGCTTCAAATTAAACATAAAGTCTACATCATATATATTTAAAACATGTAAAATAGTCCAACATTAGAAAATATTACAATTAAATATAATTAGGGCTTCATTTGGGGTTTGGTTACACGGTATTTTATCTGGTTACCATCCTTATCGGTCCGGATAATTTTTTGGTACTCGTATCCAGACCGTTAACTTTTCGATCTGAGTATCGGTCTGGATTTACCGATCCGATTCTCGAGTAATTATCGGGAGTATCCAGACCGCTAACAGCCCTAGATATAGTGTCAACAATTGTAGAGTTGACCCTGCAACAGCTAGGGAACCAGATCCCATATTATTCCTGTGAAGAGGGTATTTGGTTATTCATACATATTTATCAAATTATCAAAATAAAGCATAACATAACTTATCAATTTTCCCCTTTTTGATAATGACAAACTTAGAATTTAAGATTTCTTGAAAACCATATCCCCTTCAGGTTCCTCGACAAGTATATCTGATTTTTCATACATGTTTGTCAAATCATCAAAACAAAACATAACATAACTTATCACTAAATTTTGATGAAGTTAAATGGACCGACATGGTCATTGATTAATGTTCATAACTTCATATAACCAAATTCCAACTTGTTGGAATTGATGAGACTCATTAATAATTGTTGTTGGTATTGAGAAAGTCCAGAGTGTCTGCCAGGCTCACAAGATACGGTCTTTGTATATATGAATGCGTGGCATGAAGGGTAGCCATTGAAATGCATGTGAAGAAGTTTGAAAAGGAGAACATCTTTAACTCAGACTGAAGCAGATGAACAAAACTAAAGCAGCACCATAAAAGGAAATACAATAAGTGCTAGTAATTGGAATATATGAACGGCCACCATTAATATGAGAAACACAGACTATTACAGTTGCATCCTGTCAAGATTTCAATCATTGTCACCTAGTCCAAATCAGGGTGGGAGATACATGAATGTACTCAATAGAGTTCAATTAAATTTGGCTTAATACATCAACAACTCTTCAAACTTGCCAGTAAATTTCATTTAGACACTTGAACTACGATTTATTTCCAATTCAACACCTAAACACATGATAAAGTGTATTTATTAGATACTTTCAGTTCAAATTTTAAAAATTTTCTTGTGTGTATCCTCAGAAGTCCATTACATAGGTTAGTTAACCATTTAAAATATGACGCCTCTTTTAATGAAATAAGCTCGTGAAAGATGGAAAGCTTGTTTGAATTATTAGGGTAATTATCTTTTACCGAGGATTTTTTATGGAAAGCTTGTTTGAATTATTAGGGTAATTATCTTTTACCGAGGATTTTTTTTTTTCAAAATGCAAGTTTTAATCTGACCAGGGATATTGTTAGAGAATGGGCTTGGCCCATCCGTGTGAGTGTAATGGGCCACAGTATCCGTGTAAGTCCCAAGTTGTATATTATATATTTGGTAGGTTTACATACTAGTCTTGTACATTAATTAAAATTGTAATATTACCATAAATGTATAGTTATTTTTCATATAGAATAGGAATTTATAGATAAAGTAAGAATATAATTCTCCTATTATAACTTATATATATGGCTTCAATCAATAAAAATAATCAATAAATTATTTCTTTCACATACCACCATCATCACAAATGTCTATTTTAAAGGGCAAAAGAGAACAGAGTGAAAAGTTAGTTAGTAGGAGAAAGGACAAGGAAATACTTGCAAGAAAGATATTTATCATGTCGGGATACTCATAAAAAATTGAAATTTAACTGGTTCGACCTTAGCACTAAATTTATTATACGTTACATTATGGATTTAGATCTAATACTTATTTGAATTTTAGAGAATTTTCACGTATAAAATTTATTGGCGTCAAGAATACTAGATTCAGACGAACACGGTGACAAAGAGTCAAAGTGCTAAGTACTGCATCTGGGCAGTAAACTCAGAGCTTCAACATCAATTGATGAGCAATAGTAGGGATAGATATACTAAATACTACTCCACCTAGAGAATATTTTTGTACTTTTAAAACTTCCAGTTATGTATATGACTGGACAAAGAACAAGAAAACAAACACATGGTATATGCCAGTCATTTGTCCTAATATAGAAGTAAACCACTTAAATATGCTAGTAGTGGATGGTCATCGTTATTTTAATTGCTCCAAAATAAGCATTTCCAGAATGAGTAAGTCCAAGGAGCAAAATAGACCCTTGTTATTGCCTAAAATAGATTTTGACTTGATATATTAATCTTTGTATGCTTAGAATCTAAACTGTCATCGTTGCTGGACAACATAACACGTGAAAAACGTAATTACTTTATTATTGTAAAAGTAATTACACCAAGATTTGAACACTATAACTTGACCACTTGAACACTTTTTTTTGGATGCACACTTAGGAACACTTTAGCTTACAATTGTGTTGTTTCTTAGTTCTTGGTTCTTGATTCTTGGTTGTTCTATTTGTTGTTCTATTTGTTGTTCTTTACAAATGACTAAGGTCACCATTATTTATATTTGTGTAAGGATGATTCTAGACATGATCCTAAAGATCTAGAAAATTTTATCCTATTCTACAAATATCTAAGGCTCTAGAACATCTACACATTTCTTACAAGAATATAGAGTCTTCTAGACATATCTCTAAGTTAAGTATCCAAGACATTCTAGAACCTTCCATTCTAGAAATCTTCTTTCAACTCTCTAGAACTACTTGAACATTCTAGATTGATTATCCATTGTCTTGGAGATTAAGTTGGTGATGACTTTTAACACTCCCCCTCAACACCAACTTTTCATATTGAGTTGTTCTCTGAGTTTCTGAACTCTTTTCTTCTTCAGCTATAACAGTATTGACATACTTGGGATTTGACTTTCGAACTCTTGTCAATTTTCGAGGATGTGGGCTTACTCCTTTTGGTTGACGGCCTTCTACTATTTGATGCATGCCTGTTTGCCACGAATTTTATGTTACCTCATCCTTAATATTTTCTTCCTCACTTTGATTTTCATTTTCCTTTTCTGGACTTGGATGTACTTCAACAATTTGCTCAGAGTTACCACCTTGCGTGCCATCTTTGAGCTGAGCTTCATATTTGACTAATATTTCGTCAAGATCTTTTGGGTTTTTCGATTTCTCCCCCTCTGTGAGGATCTTTTTGAAAATTCCACCATCCTTGCAAATGTCTTTTACACTCACCCATGATAGCAATTCAACATCAAATTGTAGAGTGGCATTTGGAGGGATAGTTGGAGGAGAACCACTCTCTCCATAAGCCAGCTCCGGTGGAATGGTGAAAATAACATTTTCACCTTTCTTCATCGTATTTATACATTGATCTCATCCTTTAATTACTTGTGCTTGACCGATGTGAACTTGAACGGTCTCCCCTATCGCGACTGGAATCGAACTTGGTTCCGTCAAGCAGAGTCCCAGTGTAGTGAACTTCAATTTCATCACCAGCCTCGGGAGTATCCCAACTTTCACCTACCTTGACAAAATTCTTCTTCAATCCTTGATTTCCAATTTCATTCTCCTCACCGACTTTCATGATCGGACTGTTGTCAGATAGATCCATGTCTTCGTCCAATCCATCTACTGGTAGAATACCAAAATTCTCATCCATTGTTTCGTCAGAATTGTCGTCATCGTGGTTAGCTTCTTCTTTAACGTCCTCGAATATGGGTTTATCTTCCCGAAACTTCTTATCGGCTTCGAATTCGACTAAACCTTACATGGCTGCTTGATTCTCTTTATCTCCTGTTGTCACGCCCCGACTTTTCCTAAGCCTTTACTTAGGGCGTGATGGCACCTGGACAATTATTTCCCACCAGGAGCACCATTTAATTCTCTTTATTTAGAAATTTAAACTTATATTCAAACACGGAGCTATTAATAAAAATAACAATAAAGAAATCTGTTTATGACTTTATTGAAAACATAACGCGAGCCCATGCTCGTGCAAATACTGTTTCTACATAGACATACTGACAAAGATTATTCTAAGTTGGAAAGGAGATCATCCACACGGGCATTTCTCGAGACACTGTAACTGACATTCTAAACCTGACGAGTACCAAGCCCGAAGTAATGGATTTGGTACGACATGAGGTTGCGGGACGATCGCTAGCCTTGACGTGGAGACTTTACTCTATCACGCTTTCCTGAAATATGTTAAATAAAGAGTCAGCCCTACCCTTTGGGGCTTAGTGAGGACCTTACCCTGCAATTCAAAGTAACACCACAATATTCCAAGTGCAATCACATTATAACGTAATAAGCATATTGCAAAAACATATTAGGTTACAACACTTTTAAATATGCAGCAACTCCTCATAGGAAATTCTTAGTTTAACTAACACCTTATTTTATCTCGTATCATACGTTAAGACATTCCCTTGCATTTTCATATATTTGTTGCATTTATATATTTGTGAACGCGTACCTCATAGGAAATTCTTAGTTTAACTAACACCTTATTTTATCTCGTAATATACGTTAAGACATTCCCTTGAATTTCCATATATTTGTTGCATTTATATATTTGTGAACGTGTATTCACTTTTCATATTTGCCGCGGCGTGCAACCCGATCCAAAGTATTTATATATAGGTGAACACGTATTCATCTTTCATATTTGTTGCGGCGTGCAACCCGATCCATTCTATTTACGTATTTGTGAACACATATTCACTTTATGTTTTGTTGCGGTGTGCAACCCGATCCATTATGTTTACGTATTTGTGAACGTGTATTCACTTTACGTTTTGTTGCGGCGTGCAACCCGATCCATTATGTTTACGTATTTGTGAACGCGTATTCACTTTACGTTTTATTGCGGCGTGCAACCCGATCCATTATGTTTACGTATTTGTGAACGCGTATTCACTTTACGTTTTATTGCGGCGTGCAACCCGATCTATTATATATTTATATATTTATGTGAACACGTATTCATTTTTCATATTTTTCAGAGGGTCAAATAAATAATATTCTCTTTCTCAACATTCCGCCATTCATACTTGTAATGATTATAACTTTTCAACCATAACTCAAACTAAGGTGTTTCTCAAGCTGAAACTAAGGTAAGACGGGGATATTTCACTGTACCAAATTTCATTTAAAAATACTTTGGCTAACTAACACAAACTTATCCTCAAAACAGCCACATGAAATTTGTTTCGGCAGAATTTTTATTAAACAGAATCAAATCTTAGAATAGTCATAACTCCTAATCTATAAATTCGTTCAAGCCCCATAAAATCTCAAAACGACGAAAACATAGAGCTACACGTCTCCATGTGAACCATCCTTTCATATTCTGTACCATTTGGTACAGTTTTACACTTTTATTCGCTGCCCTTCCTGGATCTCGATAGATCCGAGGCAGAAAATTTAAACAGCGATAACTCTCAATCCGTAAGTTGTATAGACCTCTGTAAGGTCTCAAAATGTCCATAACAGAGAGATCTAGAACTTTCATTTAACACCAATTTTCATATTTCTCACGGATTTGTACAGTTTTACGTTTCAACGTTCTGCCCTTCTGGATTCCGATGAATTCGAGGCAGCAACTTCAAACTACAATAACTCTCAACTCATAAGTCCGTTTTAACCCCTCTTTAGCTATATCTGTAACAGAGATATTTACAATCATGTAAATTTTTATATAATTCTAATTAGTAAAACTCAATAAAAACAGTCCGTAATTTTGCCTTTCTGAATTTTGGTCAAATCTAAGGCAGGAACTTTGAACTATGATAACTTTTAAACCGTATGTCCATTTTACCTCATTTTTGGTTCTATATGATCATAATAGAGAGATATACCATTCTTTCTAATTTCATCAAATGCTAACAATTATAACTCAGTGAAACCAGTTCGTAAAGTTCATGACGCAACTAGTTGTCTAAACAATCAAAAGCTCATTATTTCTTTTCAACACTCAATTCTTATTCTAACATGTATTGAACTTAAAATAAAGGATGTTATCAAGAATTTCTGAGTGAGAAAACTCACCTTGTACGTGTGAAATGATTGTTGTTCGTTGCTACAAGGGACCCTTGCTCCCTAGTATTTCTTTTATTGTTCTTCTTCTTGCCCTCTTGTTTTTTCCAGATTTTTCCTCTTCTTGTTCACTTGTTTTTTCCTGATTTTCTAATCTTTATGCTATGTACTTTGTTTGTGTATAAGTACAATGTATAAGTAGAGATGGTTGTATAACCTATGGGAGGGGGAATTGTAAGAATTTAGGGGAATTAAGAGGAGGGGGCGTGCAAGATGATGGCTTTCAATGCCTTTACTACCTTTTACTTATTAACATCATCACAATGTGCAAATGATGTCCTTTACTTTAGTCCTTTACTTTCAACTCCAGCATAACGTTTTGCCCTTTATTTGTGTATTTTATTTATCTTTTTTTTTCTTTTATTTGCTTATATATATTTTTGAAACCAACCAGAAACTATATATATATTTTCCGAATTTTACATTCTCCCTTTCTTAAGCAACATTCGTCCTCGAATGTGAATAAAGTCGTAACATAATCACATAGACACAATAATTATTATTGTTATTGTAACAATAATTTGGGACTTCACATTCTCCATTTTTTAAGCAACATTCGTCCTCGAATGTGAATAAGGTCGTAAAATAATCTCATAGACACCCAACAAATTTCAGGATTTTACAAATTTCAGAATTTTACATACATTCTTGTAACAATTATTTGGGATTTCACATTCTCCCTTCCTTAAGCAACATTCGTCCTCGAATGTGAATAATGTTGTAACACATGCATATAGATACGCAAATAGCACATATATGAAGTACTATTTAACACATTTGTTTTATTACCTTATCCAAAGAGAGATGGATATTTGACTTTCATCACGTCTTCGGCTTCCCAGGTGGCTTCCTCTGTGGAGTGATTCCTCCATAGGACTTTCACGGAAGCAATATCTTTATTCCTAAGGCGCTTAACCTTCCTATCAAGTATTTCCACCGGAACCTCTTCATATTGAAGCTCTTCATTAAGAACTATCTCCTGGGGAAGGATGACGTGACTTGGATCGTGCAAGTATTTTCGTAACATTGACACATGAAATACCGGATGCACTGCTTCCAGCTCTTGTAGGAGTGCTAATTCGTAAGCCACATTCTCCACTCTTCGCAAGATCTCATATGGCCCAATAAATCTTGGGCTCAATTTCCCTTTCTTACCAAAGCGCATCACTCCCTTCATTGGGGACACTTTTAAAAATACTTTCTCCCCATCTTGGAATTCAAGATCTCTTTTCCGATGATCCGCATAAGACTTATGACGGTTATGAGCTATTTTTATCCGTTCCCGAATCATCTGTACCTTATCATTTGTTTCCTGAATGACTTCAGGTCCGAACAGTTGCGTCTCACCCACCTCGAACCATCCAAGTGGAGACCTACATTTTCGTCCATATAATGCTTCAAACGGGGTCATTTGTATGCTAGAGTGAAAACTATTGTTGTATGCGAACTCAATTAGACATAGATGGTCCAACCAGCTTCCCTGAAAATCTAACACACAAGATCGCAACATGTCCTCAAGTGTTTGAATTGTTCACTCGTCTTGCCCATCTGTTTGCGGGTGGAAAGCCGTGCTTAACTTAACTTTTGTCCGAGACCTGCTGAAACTTTGCCAAAAGTGTGAGGTGAATTGGGAACCCCTATCTAAAATAATTTGTAAAGGAATCCTGTAACCGCACAATCTCCTTCAAATAAATCACATGCATCGTGGTGCGCGATATGTAGTCTTGACCGGTAAAAAATGGGCTGACTTTGTAAGCCGATCAACAATCACCCAAATAGAATCATACCCTTCTCGAGTTTTTGGTAGACCAGTTACAAAATCCATATAAATCGCCTCCCATTTCCACATGGGGACTCCAATGTCCTAAAGTAATCCGCCAGGTTTTTGATGTTCAGCTTTCACCTGCTGACATATAAGACACCTCCCGACAAACTCCGCAATGTCTTTCTTCATCCCATCCCACTAGTAATTTGCCTTGAGGTCCTGATACATTTTTGTTGACCCTGGATGAATGAAATATCTTGTGTTGTGACCCTCATCTAAGATATTCCTCCTTAGATCCTTTACCTTAGGAACACATAACCTACCCTTATACCGAAGGGTTCCGTCATTATCTCCCAATGTAAACTGTGAAGGTTTTCCCCGTTGAATCCTCTCCCGAAAACCAATAAACTCTGTATTCTCAAACTGACTTTCTTTTATTTCTGAAGCTAAGGCAGACTGCGAGGTATCATGTACCACCACCCTACATTCACCGATCTCAGTTAAACTAACCACGAGGTTTCCCAATTTTTGTACCT
Source organism: Przewalskia tangutica (assembly GCA_029844215.1). Lineage (NCBI taxonomy): Eukaryota > Viridiplantae > Streptophyta > Magnoliopsida > Solanales > Solanaceae > Przewalskia > Przewalskia tangutica. The sequence continues at coordinate 35,028,418 of CM056731.1, read as the reverse complement.
CATGAACAATACCCCTCTTTTGTATTGCCAAATGGGTCAAGCTGCCTATTGATTTCCTACTGAGTGCGTCAGCCACCACGTTGGCTTTCCCAGGATGGTAAAGAATACTAAGGTCATAATCCTTAAGCAACTCTAACCATCTTCTTTGTCGGAGATTCAAATCCTTCTGCGTGGTTATGTACTGCAAACTCTTATGATCTGTAAATATGTCCACATGCACACCATACAAATAATGTCTCCATATTCGTAAGGCAAACACCACCGCAACCAATTCCAAGTCATGAGTTGGATAATTCTTCTCATGTATCTTCAATTGTCTAGATGCATACTCAATAACCTTTCCAAACTGCATCAAGACATATCCTAACCCAACTCTAGAGGCATCGCAATAGACTGTGAACCCTTCTTGTCCTGATGGTAAGGTTAGGACTGATGCGCTAGTCAACAATTCCTTTAGTTTCTGAAAACTTGCTTCACATGCTTCTGACCACTGGTACTTAACCGTTTTTTGAGTCAACCGGGTCAAGGGAGCAGCAAGACTAGAAAAACCTTTTACGAATCTTCTATAATACCCAGCCAAACCCAAGAAACTTCTAACCTCTGTCGGAGTGGTCGGTTTTGGCCAGTTTTTCACTGCTTCTATCTTCTGGGGGTCTACCATAATTTCATCCCTTGACACAACATGGCCCAAAAAGGATATCTTTTCCAACCAAAATTCACACTTTGAAAATTTAGCATATAGTTTCTCCTGTTTCAAGACTTGAAGCACTACCCTCAGATACTCTTCATGTTCTTCAACACTCTTACTGTAAATTAGGATATCATCTATGAACACAATCACGAATAAATCTAAGAATGGTTTGAAGATTCTGTTCATTAAATCCATAAAAGCCGATGGAGAATTGGTTAACCCAAAAGACATGACCAAGAACTCATAATGATCGTATCGGGTTCTAAAGACTGTTTTGGATATATCATCTGGATTTATTTTCAGCTGATGATATCCCGAACGGAGATCAATCTTGGAAAAATAGCTAGCTCCCTAAAGTTGGTCAAAAAGATCATCGATTCTTGGTAATGGGTATCGGTTCTTGATCGTGACCTTATCGAGTTGCCGATAATCGATGCACATTCGGAGCAATCCGTCTTTCTTCTTCACAAACAGGACTGGTGCACCCCAAGGGGAAACACTAGGCCTTATAAAGCCTTTATCCAGAAGATCCTTCAATTGTTCTTTTAACTCCCTCAATTCAGCTGGGGCCATTCGATATGGATGAATAGAAATGGGTCTTGTACTCGGAATTAACTCTATAGCAAACTCTACCCCTCTATCCGGAGGAAGGCCTGGAAGATCTTCAGGAAAAACTTCCGTAAAATTCCGAACAATAGGAACAACATTCACTGCTGGGATTCTTTTTGGGTATCCACTATATTAGCCAGATATGCATACTCCACTCTGTGACTTCTCAATAACATTTGAGCCCCAAGGTAGAAAATAAACTGACATGGGGATATTCCAATCCTACCCCTTATAACAACTTCTGGTTCTCCGGGAAAAGTTAATCTCACTATCTTTCGCCGACAATATAACATGGCATAACATGCCGACAACTAATCCATATCTAAAATGACGTCGAAGTCTACCATATCAAGTAGTACTAGGTTCACCATTGTTCCCTTGCCATTCACTTCTAATGGAAAATTATTTACCACCCGAGAGGCCCAAATTGAGGCCCCTACTGATGTCATAACCTCAAAAGGTTCACTTAAATAAGAAGGTTCTACGTGTAAATTCTTAGCAAAACCCATTGACACATATGAAAATGTAGAGCCGGGATCATATAATACAAATGCAGAATACTGAGACCAAAGAAAATACATGTGACCACCGCGTTAGATGCTTCGCCTCATTCCTCCGGGCAAAGCGTGAGCCGATTAAATTGTTGGGTTGTTGACCTCGTGACTGACGGCGGGTTGGTTTCTTGATTTCCCCAGGCGGATGTGGTTGCTTCGACCTCCTGAATAGATTGAGTTTGGGTCCTTTTTTTGCAATCCCTGGCATAGTGGCCTGACTCTCCACAGTTATAACATGCATTCGTTAAGAGCCGACATTCTCCAGTGTGTTTCCTTTGACAAATCTTACAAATCGGTTTGTCACCTCCTGTGTAAGGGTTGGTGGCCTTGTCCTTGCTACCTTGGTAATTAAACCAACTGTGCCCCTTAGGCTTGAAATAAGACTGGCTCACAGATTGGTTCGGTCCTGAAGATCCCTTACTAAACTCCTGCTTCTGATTTTGACTCTGATTAAATGATCCTGACGTCCGCAATCTCTTCTTCGAATATTCTCTTTTTGATTTAGCGAAACCTTCTACCCTCAAAGTCATATCGACAATCTGAAGATAAGTTCGATCGTTGGCTAACACTACCACCTTCTCTGCTATGTTCGGGTTTAAACCCTCAACAAATCGCTTGACTCTCTCCCTTTCTGTAGGGATGACATGTGTGTTGTATGTCGATAACCTCACGAACTGTGTATCATATTCTTGTACACTGCGGTCACCTTGCTTCAACTGTTCAAACTCCCGTCTGAGCGCATCCTTGCGCGTATTAGGCATGAATTTCTCAATGAATGTCGCTCTGAACCCTCCCCAAGTCATTGGTGGTGACATCGGGGGACGATTTTTCCTAAAATTTCTCCACCACACCCCCGCATCATCCACTAGTCGTGCGCCTACCAAGTTGACGCCCTGTGTCTCCATGCATCCCAATGTGAATATTAAGTCTTCGACTTCTTCGAGGAATACTATCGGGTCGGCCTTGAGGTCCTTCCCTGAGTAAAGTGGTTCCATTCTCCTCATAAAATTTGCTCATAGCCTATCATGTACTGCTTGAGCTTCTACACTCTCGGTCCGTGGTGCAGTTGCAATCGGTCCCTGGGCCGTCTGATTCTGGTTCGGGGCTATGACAGAGACACTAGGTGCGGGCGGAACCATGTGTGGAACTGCAACTGTCATTAACTCTATGAGTCTATCTAGTTTTTGTCCCACCGTTTCTTGGGCCATTTGACTCTCGTTCTCTCCAACATTTTCTCCGACATTTTCTCCGCTTCCTTCAGACACCACTACGTCAACTGGAGGTACATGAGCTTCGTGATGAACCTCCTCTTGAGCCCTCGGGATTTGTGAATTCACCATTTTCTGTGAAGACAAACACACTCATATTTTAGAAGACGGAATGTCTACTCTAGCTCTTAAAATTTTCTTATAGTTCATAAGCATGCACCACCACAAGAAAACGCAGATTAACTAGACAATAATGACGACTCATAACTTGCATTAATAATGCTTCATTCTTCATATTTGAAAATATTTCATGACATTACAATATATCAGAGCATGTCATTCTATGTCATTCCCTATAGCTCTCTTACTCGAACATGCACCTACTACAACACGTTCTAAAGGGATTAATCGCATAATTCGCCTATTCTGCCGATTGGCATTCAAATCTCTGTGAACCTTCTTCCTTGCTTCCCTTTCCATTTAGCTCATTCTTTCCCTTACTACTATTACCTGAAATAGAAATTTGGTCAAGGAATCTTCTGTAACATCTCCTCTTAGCATCTTTGCCCCTCTGAATGAGGATTGAATTTTTCCGGGACAGAGTTGAATATTATCTGTAATATGACTCCAATCGGAAAGTTGAAGAAGGTCGGGTCGTAGGAATGCCTCTTCTGTCTACTCCTAAGCAAATACGCACAAAGTACGATTGTGTCGCCCATATACTCGTTAAAATCATCTTCCGAGTTCATCTTACGATGCATGAATTCCTTCTGAGCTTGCATTTCCTTTTCCTGTTCCTCGAGTACTTTCATCTTTGTTGGAACTCTCCTTATAATCACCATCTACACAACAATTATTGGTCAGTATAACGTTGTACAATCTTCTTTCTAACCCGCGTGAAAGAGGTAGTATAAGAATCAAGTCTTGAAAAAGACTCAAGATAGGCACGAGAAGAGTATGAAAGAAGGGAAAACTTTAGGATGTTATTCCGTTCACTTATTACTAAGGTGGCGCGCACACCGTCGCAATATGTAACCGTTCAAACACCCAACTCGAAGAAACTTCCTAGAATCTCCTAACCTGGTTTAGCTTTGATACCAACTTGTCATGCCTCGACTTTTCCTAAGCCTTTACTTAGGGCGTGATGACACCTGGACAATTATTTCCCACCAGGAGCACCATTTAAATCTCTTTATTTAGAAATTTAAACTTATATTCAAACACAGAGCTATTAATAAAAATAACAATAAAGAAATCTGTTTATGACTTTATTGAAAACATAACGCGAGCCCATGCTCGTGCAAATATTGTTTCTACATAGACATACTGACAAAGATTATTCTAAGTTAAAAAGGAGACCATCCCATACGGGCATTTCCCGAGACACTGTAACTGACATTCTAAACCTGACGAGTATCAAGCCCGAAGCAATGGATTCGGTACGACAAGAGGTTGCGGGACGATCGCTAGCCTTGACATGGAGCCTTTCCTCTATCACACTTTCCTGAAACATGTTAAATAAAGAGTCAGCCCAACCATCCGGGGCTGAGTGAGGACCTTACCCTGCAATTCAAAGTAACACCACAATATTTCAAGTGCAATCACATTATAACGTAATAAGCATATTGCAAAAACATATTAGGTTACAACACTTTTAAATATGCAGCAACTCCTCATAGGAAATTCTTAGTTTAACTAACACCTTATTTTATCTCGTATTATACGTTAAGACATTCCCTTGAATTTCCATATATTTGTTGCATTTATATATTTGTGAACGCGTACCTCATAGGAAATTCTCAGTTTAACTAACACCTTATTTTATCTCGTATTATACGTTAAGACATTCCCTTGCATTTCTATATATTTATTGCATTTATATATTTGTGAACGCGTATTCACTTTTCATATTTGTCACGACGTGCAACCCGATCCAAAGTATTTATATATAGGTGAACACGTATTCATCTTTCATATTTGTTACGGCGTGCAACCCGATCCATTCTATTTACGTATTTGTGAACACATATTCACTTTACGTTTTGTTGCGGCGTGCAACCCAATCCATTATGTTTACGTATTTGTGAACGTGTATTCACTTTACGTTTTGTTGCGGCGTGCAACCCGATCCATTATGTTTACGTATTTGTGTACGCGTATTCACTTTACGTTCTGTTGCGGCGTGCAACCCGGTCCATTATGTTTACGTATTTGTGAACGCGTATTCACTTTACGTTTTGTTTCGGCGTGCAATCCGATCCATTATATATTTATATATTTATGTGAACACGTATTCACTTTTCATATTTTTCAGAGGGTCAAATAAATAATATTCTCTTTCCCAACATTCCGTCATTCGGCTAAATCTAAGGCAGGAACTTTGAACTATGATAACTTTTAAACCGTCTGTCCATTTTACCTCATTTTTGGTTCTATATGATCATAATAGAGAGGTGTACCATTCTTTCTAATTTCATCAAATTCTAACAATTATAACTCAATGAAATCAGTTCGTAAAGTTCATGACGCAACTAGTTGTCTAAACAATCAAAAGCTCATTATTTCTTTTCAACACTCAATTCTTATTCTAACAAGTATTGAACTTAAAATAAAGGATGTTACCAAGAATTTATGAGTGAGAAAACTCACCTTGTACGTGTGAAATGATTGTTGTTCGGTTGCTACAAGGGACCCTTGCTCCCTAGTATTTCTTTTATTGTTGTTCTTCTTGCCCTCTTGTTTTTCCCAGATTTCCCTCTTCTTGTTCACTTCTTTTTTCCTGATTTTCTAATTCTATGTACTTTGTTTGTGTATAAGTATAATGTATAAGTAGAGATTGTTGTATAACCTATGGGAGGGGGAAGGGTAAGAGTTTAGGGGAATTAAGAGGAGGGGGGCGTGCAAGATGATGACTTTCAATGTCTTTACTACCTTTTACTTATTAACATCAGCACAATGTGCAAATGATGTCCTTTACTTTAGTCCTTTACTTTCAACTCCAGCATAACGTTTTTCCGTTTATTTGTTTTATTTTATTTATCTTTTATTTTTCTTTTATTTGCTTATATATATTTTTGAAACCAACCAGAAACTATATATATTTTTTCCGAATTTTACATTCTCCCTTTATTAAGCAACATTCGTCCTCGAATGTGAATAAGGTCATAACATAATCACATAGACACAATAATTATTATTGTTATTGTAACAATAATTTGGGACTTCACATTCTCTCTTTCTTAAGCAGCATTCGTCCTCGAATGTGAATAAGGTCGTAACATAATCTCATAGACACCCAACAAATTTTGGGATTTTACAAATTTCGGGATTTTACATACATTCTTGTAACAATAATTTGGGATTTCACACCTGTCATATGATTTGAGAAACCAAAGTCGACTATCCAATCACTGTTGTAGTCGATTGTTTCAGGAACAATAACTGTCAGAGCTAATTCTTCTTCCTCCACAGCAAAAGTGGCTTCGGCGTCCCATTCTTCATCGCTTGTCTTTCTTGCATTTGATGTGGCTACATTGCTTTCTGCAGTGTTCTTTTTAAACCATCAACTTTTAGCCATGTGGCCCTTCTTCCCATAATTATAGCATTTTCCTTCAAACTTATTGTTATTCTTTGACCGACCACCTCAGTTGTCTTTCTTTTGAGCTCCTGATCGGTGTATTTTATATACACCTTTTGAATCATTTTTAGTTAGTATTTTACTCATTTCATTTATATTTAGTATAGTATTAGAGTCGTTTTCCTTTCTTTAGTGTCACAGCGGTCAGGAATGGAGAAATGACAAAAAGGAGATGAAATGAGCATAAATGAGATGAAATTGCACACTAAAAGGGCCAAGAAATGAAGCAAGAAGTTAGGAAATATAGAAGAAATCGACAAGACCAGGACGAACAAAGGGCGAAGAAACGAAAAATCCGGAAGAATGCCGTCACCGGCGTGGCGTGGCCAGCTGGCGCGACCATCAAGATGTTCCAAAGCCTTCGATTTTCAGGCGCCGGCCATGAGCTAATGCGGGATTTCTAAAGTTCTGGGCCGAATTTGACATGTTTTCAGGGTCTAAAAGGGATAACTTTTCCTACCTACATATTCCTTAACCCTTTTCCATAACTTTTCTTAAACCTTTTACCTAAAAGGTTTCCATAACTTTTCCTACCTACATAATCCCTAACCCTTTACCTAAAGGATTTTTGGGCTATAAATAGTCTCTACATCATTAGAAGAATTCATCCACTCATCCTTCATCCTACAAACCATACCACATTCCATTCTCCATCCACCATTCCATTCCATTCCATCTTGTAAATATTCCACAACACAATCCTTGGATGCTTGAAGGCTTGGAGACTTGTTCTTGAGTATTTTCTTTTCTTTCTTTTTGCTTTGTTTATTTTAGTTCATGTATGGAGATTATATTAGTTCTTAGCGTGACTATGGCTAGGAGCTAATTACTTTGTTAGGGATTTCCTTGTGATTCACTTGAAACTCTATTCATGAATTAATATATTAGTTTGGTTTCTTCTTCACTCATTTAAGATTTATTCAATAGTTGTTTTGATTGCTTGGTAATTAATTGATCACTAATTATCATAACTTATATGATTTCTAATCGAAAGACGAAAGGGGAGATTGTGAATATGCTATAGTTGAATAAACATATGTTTAAATCGTGGACGAAAGTACCCCAATACTTGTGTAGCTTAATAGGTTATTGCTCTTAATCCTCATTTGTAGTCAATCTTGTCACCGAAAGGTAGAATGGTTCTCCATTGGGGTTGAGTGTTTATATTACCTTAACAGGAGTATAAAACGGTCTAGTTAACCTGCTATCTTAACGTAGAAGAAGAAGTCAGTCTAATTATATTAAGGATTGAATAGAGTGGATAGTTGATGATATTGGAAGCCCTAATTCTCCATCATAACTGATTTAATTCAAAGTATTTTTATAATTAGTTTATTTCCTGCATTATTAGTTTAGAATTCCAACTCAATTAACGTTAATCAAATAGAAACTAAAGCATAGCTAATCGATACTTGAAAACCAGTCCTTGAGGACGATATTCGATCTTACCTAGACTATATTACTTGTCACGCTACGTGCACTTGCGTTAGTGTATGCATAAATCGCGCATCAAGTTTTTGGCGCCGTTGTCGGGGATTGACGTACTTTCAATATCGCTTTATCTATTCTTATTTCTAATTTGGTTGCTCCAAGAACAAGTCTCTAACTTGTTCTGCGAGCATCATTTTATCATCTTTTGTTGTTTTCTTATTTTGCAGGTTAAATTCGGGAAAAAACAAACAAATCAGGACACATGGACTACTACTTCTATCAGGGCCAGTGGAGTCATCAACATCAGCTTAACCCACAGGTTCCAGAGGAAGATCTAGATGAGTTGCAGGCAGACATACTCAGGCTCACCAAGTGCCAAGCTCAGTTTATGGATGAGACAAGAGTGTCCCTCAGCAATTTGGAGACACAAATAGGGCAACTAATAGATAGGATGAGCAATACACTTCAAGAAAGTCTGCCTAGCAACACCGTTATGAAAACTGATAAGCAAATTGAGGAACCTGAACCACACTCAGCTGTTGAGGAATCTGGCGAGATAGTTGGTGTAGAGAAGGAAAAGACTACTGAGATCCAATTATTCACCTTTTTGGATTCTTTGAAAATTCTTTTTCGTGTACCCTGTGCAAAAAAAATACCACAAACTGCCACCGTTGATCCCCAAAGAAAGTCCATATACCTTGGCACCTGAGAAGCTAGAGAGATAATTTCACTAAATCCACCTTAATTATAGAGACAAGTAAAAGCCTATCTGTATCTTTTGGGGATGAGGATATGTGTAAACCACCCTTTTGAAAAAAGTGTGAATAGTGAGACACTGCACAATAACTATCTGGATTGCAAAGCGGTTGCATAAGGATCAATGGACGTTTCGTAAAGGTTAGTAATTCTAAAAAAAAAAAAGCAAAAGGCGCAGCGACAGAAGGCAACATTTTTATTAGATCTTTTCTTTGACACCTAAAATTCCCATATTTGTGTAAGTGGAAAAAATTGAGTTGTTGGAATATAAAAGTTGAAAAAAAAAGAGAAAGAAGATAACTCCTTGACACACTCCCAAAAAAAAAATAATAAATAGGCAAAAAAGTAAGCTCGGTGGGGCGTTATTCATTCATCGCACATCCTTCTCAAACAAAAAAAAAAGAGAGGAGATAGTATGAGAGAAAAAGAGAATCAAAAGAAGAAGGAAGAATTTAAAAGTAAAGATGGTGAGGTACGTATGTAAATGCCTAAATGCCTATACCGCTACCCCACCATTACCAACACAGCACACCAAGAAAGCCCCAAGATCTAGAATGCTAAAAATTAATGTTATATGTTCCCGCATATTATCCCTACTAACCTTCATGTTTTCTAAGTAATGAATGCAAAATTTTCGAGGCGAGCAAAAGTTAAGTTGGAGGTGTTTGATCGGTATTTTATATACACCTTTGAGTCATTTTTAGTTAGTATTTTACTCATTTCATTTATGTTTAGTATAGTATTAGGGTCGTTTTACTTTGTTTTTTGTGAAAGCGGTGCGAAATTGTGAAATTCCGAAAAGGAGATTAACTGAGCATAAATGAGATGTAATTGTACACTAAAGGGCCAAGAAATGAAGAAGTTCGGAAATATAGAAGAAATCGAAGCACGGACGAACAAAGGGCGAAGAAACGAAAAATCCGGAAGAATGCCGTCCAGCAGCCGCGTGGCGACCATCGAAGATGTTCCGAGGTTCAGCCTCGATCTAGCCGCTGGCGCCGACGCGGGATTTCTGAAGTTCTGGGCCGAATTTGACATGTTTTCAGGGTCCAAAAGGGATAACTTTTCCTACCTACATATTCCTTAACCCTTTACCTAAAAGGATTTCATAACATTTCCTACCTACATAATCCCTAACCCTTTACCTAAAGGATTCTTGGGCTATAAATAGTCTCTACATCATTAGAAGAATTCATCCACTCATCCTTCATCCTACAAACCATACCACATTCCATTCTCCATCCACCATTTCATTCTATTCCATCTTGTAAATATTCCACAACACAATCCTTGGATGCTTGAAGGCTTGGAGACTTGTTCTTGAGTATTTTCTTTTCTTTCTTTTTTGCTTTGTTTATTTTAGTTCATGTATGGAGATTATATTAGTTCTTAGCATGACTAGGAGTTAATTAATTTGTTAGGGATTTCCTTGTGATTCATTTGAAACTCTATTCATGAATTAATATATCAGTTTGGTTTCTTCTTCACTCATTTAAGATTTATTCAATAGTTGTTTTGATTGCTTGATAATTAATTGATCACTAATTATCATAACTTATATGATTTCTAATCTAAAGCCGAAATGGGAGATTGTGAATATGTTATAGTTGAATAAACATATGTTTAAATCGTGGACGAAAGTACCCCGATACTTGTGTAGCTTAATAGGTTATTGCTCTTAATCCTCCTTTGTAGTCAATCTTGTCACTGAAAGGTAGAAGAGTTCTCCATTGGGGTTGAGTGTTTATATTACCTTAACAGGAGTATAAAACGGTCTAGTTAACCTACTATCTTAACGTAGAAGAAGAAGTCGGTCTAATTGTATTAAGGATTGAATAGAGTGGATAGTTGATAATCTTAAAAGCCCTAATTCTCCATCATAACTGATTTAATTCAAATTATTTTTATAATTAGTTTATTTCCTGCATTATTAGTTTAGAATTTCAACTCAATTAACGTTAATCAAATAGAAACTAAACCATAGATAATCGGTACTTGAAAACCAGTCCTTGAGGACGATATTCGGTCTTACCTAGACTATATTACTTGTCACGATACGTGCACTTGCGTTAGTGTGTGGATAAATCGCGCATCAGCTCCTCTTATTTGGGAGCTTCCATGATGATTATCCTTGTCATCATATTTTCTAGAATTTCTACTGGCATTTGGTCGGAATCGATCTTTCTTATCACCGCAATAGAGTGTTTCTTCGTCACTTTTTAATGAGACTCCAGATATTTGCTTAGCCAGCACTTCTTGGTCAGTTAGCAAGTTTTCTAATTCAACAAGATAAGGTTAGCTTGGCCAACCTTGTATTGCGGCAATAAAACTTCTATATTCTGGCCTTAATCCATGAATACTAATCCTTCTAATTCTAGCGTCTGACATGCCAACAGCAGAGTCTAATGCAGAAATTTAGCGACAAAGAGATTTTACCTTGGTAAAGTATTGGTTGATCGTCATGTCGCGTTGTCTGATAGAAAAAAAGCTCATTCTCCAGAACCTGCAGTGTCGTATCATTCTTCTTGGTGAACAATGTTGCGAAAGTATTCCATGCTTCCTTCGGTGTCTTAGGCGGCCTGATTTGCTCCAACATTTCATCTTCAACTGTGGTTCGATTCGCAAACATGGCTTTGCCAGCTCTAATCTTCCATTTCTTCAGAGCGGCTGCATCTTCTGGTTGTGTGACCTCATTTCCACCAACGATCTCCCACAAATCTTGGCCTTGGAGATATGCCTCCATACGATCGACCACGCGTCGTAATTTTGATTGTTAAGTTTCTTGATTCCACCGACCACTCGTCACTCATCGTGTCTTGGCTAAAGTTTTATTTCTTTTACCAAGAAAGCTTGATTTCGACAATAAGCTCTGTAGTACTAAACCACACACGAACACTCTAAGAAACTCAACAAATGACTCTTTGGTATAAACTGATTTGGCTTTGATACCACTTGTTGGACAACACAACACGTGAAAAACGTAATTACTTTATTATTCTAAAAGTAATTACACCAAGATTTGAACACTATAACTTGACCACTTGGACACTTTTTTTGGATGCACACTTAGGAACACTTTTTCTTACAATTGTGTTGGTTCTTAGTTCTTGGTTCTTGATTCTTGGTTGTTCTATTTGTTGTTCTTTACAAATGACTAAGGTCACCCCTATTTATACTTGTGTAGGGATGATTCTAGACATGATCCTAAAGATCTAGAAAATTATATCATATTCTACAAATATCTAAGGCTCTAGAACATCTACACATTTCTTACAAGAATCTAGAGTCTTTTAGACATATCTCTAAGTTAAGTATCCAAGACATTCTAGAACCTTCCATTCTAGAGATTTTCTTTCAACTCTCTAGAACTACTTGAACATTCTAGATTGATTATCCATTGTCTTGGAGATTAAGTTGGTGATGACTTTTAACAATTGTGTCATTAATTCTGGTCGAAAGATAAAGCATATGTGCTTTGGAAATAAGAAGCTGTTTGTTCTACAACTTATAACTACTACTTAGTCACGAAATTGACTAATGCAAGAACGCAAGTCCATAACTTTTGAAATATGAACAGAGCTAAGCCGTGCCCATTCAGACACCGTGCATAGATTTTTGCTAAAAAGGCATAGTATTAGAGGTAAATTAAAAGTAAATTAAAAGTAAATTAATTTATGTGAACAATATATATACACAATTTACATAAGAGAACAATATATACACACAATTTACATTAATGTGAAGAGTAAATCATACCTAATAATCCTTAATAATATATTCCTAATATATTATTTTAATACCTACCATATATACCATAATACTACATTAATACAATATTACTAATATTAATTACTAATATTCTAACAATAATGAAATAATGACACATTAAATGGAAGAGATAATCACAATTCAAAACTGCACTCTTGCTGTGTAGGCAAAGAAGTGGATACATGCAAACTTGGAAAGGCAAATAGATTTATCAGAAACTGGGCCTCTTCAAAGGCCCATGTCATAACATGGCACACTCTGATCCAATCAAACAAATAGGCCTTGTTAGGCCTATCTCGTTGAACTTTATGTGGATTCGTACTTCATCGACCTTGAAATTGATCTTCCAATATGGTCCTTTTGTCGTAATTTTGATATTCGATTTTGGTACGACACTATCATTAGAAATGGATTGAAGATACAAACTGTTATGATGTTGTTGAAATCATATAATTTTTGTTTTCATGTTAGGTAAGTTGACATATAATCAGATTATATGGACACAAGAAGCTCAAAGGATTTCGAGTGCAACAAAGATAAGTGGTATTGATGTTGTGATGATAGGACCAACTGAGTTTCTTGGGCTTACTTAACCCACTTTTGGTGGTCCAACTTGATTGTCATTTGCACTTTTGTCCCTATTTTGTGCGGTCTTTAGTTTTTGTCCCTCAAGATAAATAACTTCACGGAGAATAAGTTTATATTTTCGCATTATAATACTCCTTCTTCTTAATTTATGTGATGTACTTTTATTTGGAACACACTTTATGTTGAAATATGCCTTGAATCCGTGCATATTAGTTTTATACCATGTTTAGGAATCATTTTCCTTACCTATTTGGAAAATCTTTCTTTAGTCTGTGTAAGAGGTACTCTATATATAAACCTCATAGGTCATAACCTAATGATAGAGCTAAAAATATAATCCAGAGAAATCCAAAAATTGTATTCCTCAAGATCAAAAAAGCTTTTCTCTCTTCTGCTCGTGGACGTAGCAAACACATTGTTAGTGAACCACGTTAAATCGTTTTGTGTTCTTTACATTCATTATTATTTTTTCTTCTGTTTAATTGCTTCTGCTATAACAAATTGACATCAAAGCCGAATTTGTTTGTTTGAAATATGTCTTGAATGAATGTGAAAATCGATAAATTTACGGGGAGAAACAGTTTTAGTCTGTGGCAGATCAAGATGCGAGCCTTGTTAAAACAACAAGGACTTTGGACGCTGCTTGCTAGGAAGCCGGCAGAACCCATTAACGCTGAGATGACCGTTCTGGAAGAGAAGGCTCATTCAACAATTATGTTGAGCCTTGCTGATGATATTATCACTGAGGTCGCGGAGGAGAAAATCGCGCAGGGTCAAGCTCGAGAGTCTTTATATGACGAACTAACCAACAAGTTGCTTCTGAAGCAACGTCTGTTCAGTCTACGAATGCAGGAATGTATGCCTCTTCTAGATCACTTAGATCAACTAAACACAATCTTGTTAGAGTTGCATAATATTGATGTGAAAGTTGAGGATGAGGATGCTGCATTGATTCTGTTAGTATTTACCATTATCGCATTTAAAATTTCGCATACTGCTCATTGTTGGAAAAGATAATGTGTCTCTAGAGGAGGTGACATCGTCTCTCCATACTAGGGAACTGCGCCATAAGGCGGCTGGTACAAGTGCAGATAATCAGGCTGCAGGATTAGTAGCCAGTGGAAGTCATGGACATAGAAATCCGGGGGAGAAGAAGTTCAAGAAACCGTTTTTTAAAGGTCCAAAACCAAATGATGTCTATAATTACTGTAAGGAGAAGGGAGATTGGAAATCTGATTGTCCCAAGAAGAAGAGGCAACAGAATAATCTGACAGGTACTGCTGTTGTAGCAGATACCAACTCTGAATATGATATTGCTCTAGTTGCTAATGAGTACACGCATCACAATGATATGTGGATCCTCGATTCAGCAGCATCTTACCATATATGTCCACGCAGGGAGTGGTTTACAATCTATGAACAAGTGGATGGTGGCAGTGTTTCTATGGCTGACAGTTCTGTTTGCAAAACGGTTGGGATAGACTCTATTAAAATTCAGACACATGATGGTAAATTCTGCACATTGAATGACGTCGGGCATGTTCCATCCATGACAAAGAATCTGATATCATTGAGCATGTTAGATAGCAAGAGGTTCAGATTTCGAGGTGAAGGTGGAGTTCTATATGTCTGCAAAGATTCGAATGTGGTTTTAAAGGGCATAAAACGTGGTACCTTGTATTTCCTTCAAGGTTCTACGTTATCAGGTTCTGTTGCTGTTGCATCCTCATAGGTTGATAAGGAAAACTTGACCAAGTTATGACATATGAGGCTTGGTCATATGAGCGAGAGAGGGATGCAAATTCTGTCAAAAGGAGATCTTCTTTGTGGTCACAAGGTCGAGGACCTTAAGTTTCGTAAACAATGTGTATTCGGGAAATTACATCGCAGCAAGTATTCCAAAGCAATACACAGAACAAAAGACACACTTGATTACATCCATTATGATTGTTGGGGTCCTTCCCGGATGGAGTCTCTAGGAGGTCACAGATATTTTATGACAAATTATTGATGATTTCTCAAGGATGATTTGGGTGTTATTTATGAAGCATAAAAGTGACCTTTCAAGAACTTCAAGCATTGGAAGACATTAATGGAAAATCAAACAGGGAAGAAGATCAAAAGACTGCGAACTGATAATAGTCTGGAATTTTGTTGTTCTGAGTTCAATGAGTTTTGCAGAAAAGAAGGGATTGCTAGACATCATACATTCAGAGAGACGCCATAGCAAAACGGTGTAGCAGAACACATGAACAGACACTTCTGGAGAGAGCTAGATGCATGCTCTCTAATGCTGGACTAACTAGGACATTATGGGCAGAGACGGTTAGTACAGCTTGCTATCTGATAAATCGTGGACCTCACACAGGTATACATCTCAAAACTCCTTTTGAGATGTGGTCTGGTAATCCTGCTGATTACTCTAGCTTGAGAACTTTTGGTTGCAATGTTTATTATCATGTGAATGAGGGTAAATTAGAACCACGAGCTAAAAGGGGAGTATTTGTGGGTTATGGGGATGGTGTTAAAGGTTACAGAATATGGTCCCCGTATGAGAAGAGGGTTATACTGAGCAAGAATGTAGTTCTTGATGAAAATTCTATGTTTAACCCTACTGTGAAGTCTATTGTTGGTGGCAGTGTTAGGAAATAAGTGGAGCAGCAAGTCACTCCAGATGAGGGTGAACCATTATATGAAGTCCAACAGCCACAGTCAGAAGCATAATCATCAGGATATTCATTACCAGCAGCAAATCAGCATAATTTGGCTCTTGATCGATCAAAGAGAGCAAATTATGGAATATATCCCAGAAGGTATGGTTTTGAATATATGGTAGCTTATGCATTGTAGGTTGCTGAAGAAGTGGATCCTGACTCACATGAGTCATCCACTTACAAAGAAGCAGTTACATGTACTGAATCTTTCCAATGGCTTGCTGCTATGGGAGAGGAGATGGAGTCACTCCATAAGAATCAGACTTGGGAGTTAGTGATCGGTGTATTTTATATACACTTTTTGAGTCATTTTTAGTTAGTCTTTTGCCCATTTTTGTAAAAATATGTGTCGTCTTAGGATAAATTTTCTTTCTTTTGAGTCATAATGATTTAAAGTGGCACATTGGCGAAAAGGAGCGAAAAGAGGGCAGAAACAGAGGTTCAAGAGCTCAAAAAGCTAAAAAGTTGGCAATCCGGGCGAGAAACAGGGCGGCGCCGCGACGCTACCAACCAGCAGCATCAGAGCGCCACGGCGCCCAAAGAACAGAGAGTCGCAGAAGTTTCGATGCCGCGGTGCCAGTTGCAGGGCCGCGGCGCCGAGGCGGGAAATCAGCCAAATCCGAATAGGAATGGGCCAAGTCCAAGAAGGAAAAGTTGTTGGACGTTTTTGAGGCTATAAAAAGGACCTTTTTAGGTCAGATTTGGGGATGTCACACTTGACAATTCATCACAACTTGGAGATCAAGATTAGAGACTTACTTTTGTGTAATTTCTTGTTCTTTATTTTATTTCTTTTTAGTTTATGTTGGATATTAGTTTAGTTCTTGGCATGTCTATGGCTAGGAACTAACTTAATTTGGGATTTCCATGTCGAATCGCTTGAACCTCGTTCTTATGAATTAATGCATATTTTGATTTCTTCTTATTATTGTTGAGATTTATTCAATATTTGTTTTGATTGCTTGGTAATTAATTGATCACTAATTATCATAACTTATATGATTTCTAATCGAAATCCGAAAAGGGAGATTGTGAATATGCTATAGTTGAATAAACATAGGTTTAAATCGTGGATGAAAGTACCCCGATACTTGTGCAGTTTGATAGGTTATTGTTCTTAATCCTCCTTTGTAGTCAATCTTGTCATCGAAAGATAGAAGGGTTCTACATTAGGGTTGAGTGTTTATATTACCTTAACAGGAGTATAAAACGGCTTAGTTAACCTGCTATATCAAAATAGAAGAAAACCCATAATTATTTGCATTAACGAGTAAAGCGAGCGGATAGTCGAGGAGATTTGGAAGCCCTGTTTTCACCATATCTGAAGTAAAATAAAGTAAATTAGTTAGCATCTATAATCATAGCTATAAACAATTCATCAATTTATCGGTTACCAAATAGATACTACAAAATAGAAGTTGATAATTGAACACTAATCCCTGAGGACGATAACTCAGTCTTCTAGACTATATTACTTGTCACGACACGTGCACTTGCGTTTAGTGTGTGCATAAATCGCGCATCAAGTTTTTGGCGCCGTTGCCGGGGATTGGCGTAGTTCGATATTATTCTTTTTATTCTTAATTTCTAATTTGGTTTTTATTTTTCTTTTTATTATATTTTTTTATATATATATTGGTAGAACCGTGCGCCGTGATCCGTTTGTTGATTTTGATCTGTTGTAGACATCTAGTTTATGTGAAGGAGAAGAGAAGCAGATACACTTGTTCCCTTCAACCCGGAGATTGAAAAGACTTGCAAGCAGAACCGGAGAAACAAACAAATTTTGGCCTTAATAGCAATGGGAGACTTGCAGAATAACAATGAGATGAACGAAGGGTTATGTGATCATCAACCTAACCAAAGGATGCCCCGGAGGTTACCGATGGATGTAGAAGAAAGGGTCCAGGTCCAAGCTGAGAGAAGCTTGGGAGATTATGTGTTGCCAAGGGTGAATGGAGCACATACTTGCATCAGGATCCCAGCAATATGAGCAAATAATTTCGAAATCAAGCCTGCGATCCTGAGTATGGTGCAGAATACAGTTCAATTCGGAGGGTTGCCATCTGAAGACCCTCATATGCACATAGCAAATTTCTTGGAGTTGTGTCCAACTTTCAAGTATAATGACATTACTGACGCCGCCATCCGATTGAGGCTCTTTCCTTTCTCACTCAGGGATAGAGCAAAAATGTGGTTGAATTCCCTGCCTACAGATTCTATATTCACATGGCAGGAGTTGGCACAGAAGTTCTTGGCAAAGTTCTTTCCACCGTCCAAGGCCGCTAAGCTGAGAAGAGAATTGAACAATTTTTACCAGGCCGATGGAGAGTCACTCTATGAGGCTTGGGAGAGATTTAAAGATTTGAAGAGAAAGTGTCCACATCATAGCACTGATCTGTGGAATTTGGTCCATATTTTCTATAATGGGCTAAGCGGAACCACAAGAACCATCATTGACGTAGCTGCAGGTGGAACCTTCATGAAAAAAGACAGCACATGAGGCCCGTGATTTGTTAGAAGACATGGCCACCAATAACCATGTGACCGACGACTGAGGGGTAAGTGGAAGGAGAGCGATAGGAGTTCATGAGATTGATGCCATCACAGCGTTAAATGCACAGGTTGCTCTCTTGACCAAGCAACTGCAGCAGAACACAGTGTCAGTGAATGCAGTTGAGATTTCATTGAGTTGTAAGATGTGTGGGGGTCCTCATACCTTTGATAGGTGCCCATCAGCAGACCCCAACAACATCCCTATTGAGCAAGCAGAATGCCATGCAGTGGGGAATTACCAAAGACCCCAGAACAACCCCTATTCAAATACCTGCAATCCAGGGTGGAGAAATCACCCTAACTTTTCATGTAGGGGTGATCAAGGGCAGCAGAACCAGTTTCGAGGTCAATACCAGAGTCAACAACCATTCACTCAGGCATCATCTTCACAACAATTCAGTGCACCTGCTCAACAAGAAAAGTCAGATGAGTTGAGAGCAGCCCTGTTGACACTCACCAACTCACAGACCCAGTTCATGGCAGAGACAAGATCCTCTATCAGGAATTTGGAGACACAGGTGGGACAACTAGCAAAGATGGCGAATAACATGCCACAGGACATTCTTCCTAGTAATACAGAGATGAATCCCAGAGAGCAGTGTCGAAGCAAATTGAAAAGTGAAAGCGGTAGAAACCTACACCCCAGCCTGTGGTAGAACAGAGAGTTGAGCAGAGAGTAGATGCAGAGAAGGAGGGGGTTATTGAGGACCGCCCTATGTTAGAGAAGGTTCCAACAGTTCCAGTGAGGGAATACACAGAGAATATTCCTTACCCTCAGAGGTTGCAAAGAAAAATAGTTGATAAGCAATTCTCCAAGTTCTTGGAGGTATTCAGAAAGCTGCACATTAACATTCCGTTCATTGAGGCATTGGAGCAAATGCCTACTTACTTCAAATTTATGAAGGAAATTCTTGGGAAAAAGAAGAAGCTAGCTGAGTATGAGACAGTGGCATTGACAGAGGAATGTAGCGCCATATTGCAGAAGAAACTGCCCCCCAAGCTTAAGGATCCAGGGAGCTTCACATTGCCTTGCACAATTGGCAGAGTGACATGTAACAGGGCCCTGTGTGATTTGGGGGCCAGCATAAATCTCATTCCCTTGTCCGTTTTCAAGAGGTTGGGTTTAGGTGAAGCCAAACCAACCACTGTGAGCTTGCAGTTGGCGGATAGGACAGTGGTGCATCCCAGGGGATTGATTGAAGATGTATTGGTTAAGTTGGGAAAATTCTTCTTTCATGCAGACTTCTTCATCCTTGATATGGAGGAAGATGATGAGATCCCTATCATATTGGGAAGACCATTCTTGGCAACTGGGAGAGCCCTGATTGATGTGGAGAAGGGTGAGCTGACACTCAGAGTTGAGAATGAAGAGATGGTGTTCAAGGTGTTTAAACACGTCGTTGAACCCCCAGTCATAAGCAAGTGTTTTGATCCAACATCACAAGACATAGGTTGAGCGGCCAAAGCCAAAGTAAGGAAATCGGTCGCAAGACAGTGAGCAACGCTAAACCTTCTTGAGAAAAGGAGAAAAAGAAAAATAGAAGGCGGCGAAAAATGATTATGAAATGGATAGGCAAGTTAATTTACCCCATGCCTCTTGATAAGAACTTGCGTCCCGCTAAAAGGCGTTAAAGACAAATACTGGGAGGCAACCCAAGGTTATTTTATTTTATTTTATGCAATTTAGTTTCAGTTAGAACAGTCTCACGGGAGGTATTATTTGCATGTTGTGATGACAGGTACAAGGCCAAAAATTGGAGGACAAAAACGTGAAGAGAAGAGAAAATCGGCTCGGCATCACGACACCCAGCAGAGGGCCATGGCGCCGAGAATACAGAAAGGCGCAGGAGGTTGGGCGCCACGGCGCCGGATGCAGGGCCGCGATGCTGAAAGTCCAGAAGGTCTCTAAAGTTTGGGCGCCGCGGCGCCAAATCAGAGCGCCACGGCGCCGGAAGTTCAGAGGGTCGCAGATGTTTGGGCGCCACGGCGCCGATCTCAGGGCCACGGCGCCGCAACGAAAAATCTGGAAAATAAAAGAGCCCTAGAACCGATTTCCCTCTTTCATTCTGACGGGATTTCTGACGTTATCTGTCATGCATTATTCGCCGCCACCACCACCATTTTAAACCAAGTTTGTAAGTTATCCCATTTTTCTTTTATTTTTTAGTCTTGCACACATTAGGGACAATGTGTGATTTAAGTTTGGGGGGTGTTTTATTGTTTTAAGTCTTCGTGATTTGTTTTGTGTGTTTTTGAGTCATAATTTTTTTTAAGATCATGCATGCTGTAGTTACTGGAAACGCCTAGTGAAGTAAAGTTGAATAATGTAATGGAATTAGAAGCAACCATCTGAACACTTAGGTTAGATATGCCAAAAATTTATGAAATCAAACTATTTGGGTATCTTGCTTGATTTATGCATTGTTAGTAATTAAAACCTATGTGTCTGCTTGCTTGCTATTTGAGGCGAAATAGTTAGGATATGCATGTTAGGGAGATGACTCAGACATTTCTTTGTTAGCCCTCTCTTACTATTTTTACCTATCCCTGGCATAAAAATTGTATCCCTAGTCAGCCCCTTTGAGCCTAAAAATAAGACCTTTCTTTGGCACCCTATAATTTCATACTTGTGCCATAAGTGAAAAATTGAGTTGTTTGGAATATAAAGTGTTGAAAAGAGACAAAAAGAGATTGAACAAGTTCGATGCACCCCAATGAAAAAAGTAATAATAAATAGGCAAAAGCCTAAGTTTTGAGATGTCTGCTATTCATAATACACCTCATTCTCTCAAAACAAAAGAGTGGAAAGATAGGTATGAGGTGAAAAAGAAAATCAAAATAAAAGGGAAGAGTTGAAAGAAAAAGAGCTTATGGTACGTAAGTTGAGCCTAAAAGCCTATTTTTACCTACCCCTGCCTAAGCCTACATTACAACCCTGAAAAGCCCTGATGATCTCTGATGTGTGTATCTATGATTAGTGGAGAATAACAAGTGAACAGGCCATAGGATTTTGAAATTAACATGCATAGTTAAGTATTCTTACTTCCATTGAGCATGATTAAATTGAATTTGCGAAATATCTGACTTGATGTGTTTAGAATGCTAAAAATTCATGCTATATGTTCCTGCATATAAATTCATGCTATATGTTCCTGCATATTATTCTACTAACCTTCATGCGTTTCTAAGTAACAATGATGCAGCAAAGTGATCAATGTCTTTGAGTCCTTTTATTTTCTATTTTCTTCGTGTCTTTATTTCTTTCTTTTGATCTTTACTCGAGGGCGAGCAAAGGTTAAGTTTGGGGGTATTTGATCGGTGTATTTTATATACACCTTTTGAGTCATTTTTAGTTAGTCTTTTGCCCATTTTTGTACAAATATGTGTCGTCTTAGGATATATTTTCTTTCTTTTGAGTCATAATGGTTTAAAGTGGCGAAAAGGAGCGAAAAGAGGGCAGAAACAGAGGTTCCAGAGCTCAAAAAGCTAAAAAGTTGGCAACCCGGGCGAGAAACAGGGCGGCGCCGCGGCACCACCAACCAGCAGCATCAGAGCGCCACGGAGCCCAAAGAAACGAGCGCGAAGTTTGGTGCGCGGCGCGATTCTGAACATGGCCGAGGCGGGAAATCAGCCAAATCCGAATAGGAATGGGCCAAGTCCAAGAAGGAAAAGTTGTTGGACGTTTTTGAGGCTATAAAAAGGACCTTTTTAGGTCAGATTTGGGGATGCCACACTTGACAATTCATCACAACTTGGAGATCAAGATTAGAGACTTACTTTTGTGTAATTTCTTGTTCTTTATTTTATTTCTTTTTAGTTTATGTTGGATATTAGTTTAGTTCTTGGCATGTCTATGGCTAGGAACTAACTTAATTTAGGGTTTTCCATGTCGAATCGCTTGAACCTCGTTCTTATGAATTAATGCATGTTTTGATTTCTTCTTATTATTGTTGAGATTTATTCAATATTTGTTTTGATTGCTTGGTAATTAATTGATCACTAATTATCATAACTTATATGATTTCTAATCGAAATCCGAAAAGGGAGATTGTGAATATGTTATAGTTGAATAAACATATGTTTAAATCGTGGATGAAAGTACCCCGATACTTGTGTAGTTTGATAGGTTATTGTTCTTAATCCTCCTTTGTAGTCAATCTTGTCATCGAAAGATAGAAGGGTTCTACATTAGGGTTGAGTGTTTATATTACCTTAACATGAGTATAAAACGACTTAGTTAACCTGCTATCTCAAAGTAGAAGAAGAACCATAATTATTTGCATTAACGAGTAAAGCGAGCGGATAGTCGAGGAGATTTGGAAGCCCTATTTCCACCATATCTGATGTAAAATAAAGTAAATTAGTTAGCATCTATAATCATAGCTATAAACAATTCATCAATTTATCGGTTACCAAATAGATACTACAGAATAGAAGTTGATAATTGAACACTAATCCCTGAGGACGATAACTCGGTCTTCTAGACTATATTACTTGTCACGACACGTGCATTTGCGTTTAGTGTGTGCATAAATCGCGCATCAGTTAGCCAAGCGACCGCGAGACAGAAAAGTTGTCACTTGCAAGTGGGTCTACAAGAAGAACGAAGGAGGAACACTTGTTGATTGTATCAAGTATAAAGCTCGAGTGGTAGATAGGGGGTTCACTCAGAGAGAGGAGGTAGACTACAATGAGATTTTCTCGCCAGTGGTCAGACACACTTCCATCAGGGTGCTACTAGTAATAGTTGCACATCAGAATCTGGAACTTGAACAACTAGATGTGAAGACAGCTTTCCTACATGGAGAGTTGGAGGAGGAAATATACATGACTCAGCCAGATGGGTTTCAGGTTCCTGGTAAGGAGGACTATGTTTGCAAGTTGAAGAAGTCCTTGTATGGGCTAAAGCAGTCTCCGAGGCAGTGGTACAAAAGGTTCGACAGCTATATGATAGAGATTGGCTACAACAGAAGTCCATATGATTGATGTGTTTACTAAAACAGGTCAGCAAACAATTTTTTGATTTACTTGGTCCTGTATGTAGATGATATGTTTATAGCTGCGAAGGACAAGTCTGATGTCCAGAAGTTGAATGATCTTCTCAGTGCTGAGTTTGATATGAAGGATTTGGGTGCAGCCCGTAAAATTCTGGAAATGGAGATCTATAGGGATCTAAGCAGAGGGAAGCTCTTCTTGTCACAGAAGGGCTACATTCAGAAGATTTTGTCAAGGTTTGGCATGTCTACAACAAAGCCTATAGATACTCCTAGTGCTGCAAATGCACATTTGTCTGTTGTCTTTGAACCTATATCAGCTAAGGAGAAGGAGTACATGTCTCGAGTTCCCTATGCTAGTGCAGTAGGAAGCTTGATGTATGTAATTGTCTGCACTAGACCTGATCTTGCACAGTCTGTTAGTGTTGTTAGCAGGTTTATGAGTGAGCCTGGAAAAGAGCATTGGCAAGCTGTGAAGAGGATTTTTCGGTACCTCAAGGGTACGTCTGATGTTGGTCTCAATTATGGAGGTGATACAGAGTGTTTGGTGACAGGATTTTCAGACTCTGACTATGTTGGAGATGTTTACAGTAGAAGATATATGACTGGTTATGTTTTCACTCTTAGTGGTTCAGTTGTCAGTTGGAAAGCTACTTTGCAGCCTACAATGACTTTGTCGACTACAGAAGCAGAGTATATGGCATTAACAGAAGCAGCCAAGGAGGGAATCTGGTTGAAAGTATTGATCAGTGATCTGGGTCTACATCAGAATCAGACCATAGTGTACTGTGACAGTCTCAGTGCAATCTGTTTAGCCAAGGATCAAGTCCATCATGAGAGGACTAAGCACATTGATGTGAGGTATAATTTTTCTGAGAAGTGAGAAGAGAATCAAGGTGAACAAAGTGGGTACTGCTGATAACCCAGCTGATATGTTCACAAAGTCGGTTCCACACAGCAAGTTCCAACACTGTTTGGACTTGCTCAATGTTAGGAGTTGCTGATTGCCCCTTGAGGGCAAAATCTGGGGCAGAAGGAGTCTAGTACATATGACACTATAATGGTGCATCTGGTACATCTGTTATTTGTGAGAGGATTCAAGCCAAGGTGGAGATTTGTTGAAATATGCCTTGAATCAGGGCATATTAGGTTTATACCATGTTTAGGAATTCTTTTCCTTGTCTGTTTAGAAAACTTTTCCTTAGTTTGTGTAAGGGGTACTCTATATATAAACCTCATAGATCATAACCTAATGATAGAGCTAAAAATACAATCCAGAGAAATCCAAAAATTGTATACCTCAAGATCAATAAAGTTTTTCTCTCTTCTGCCCGTGGACGTAGCTAACACATTGTTAGTGAACCACGTTAAATCGTTTTGTATCTTTTACATTCATTATTATTCTTTCTTCTGTTTAATAGCTTCCGCTATAACACTTTTGTAGCTACTTAGTCAGTCAAATTCCACTCTTTCACTTCCTAACTCACTTGCTCTTCTCTTTAAATAAAATAGAAACCGTCGGTGTTCTAGTTCATCCAGCTCCAAACACCCTTCTTGCTCTTCTTCTTTACAAAAATTCATCATGTCTCAACCTAAATCCTCATATCAATTCACTCATAAACCAAACCTCCTGTCTTAATCTTGTTGAGGGAGAAAAAGGTAGGTCGCATATTTTAAGAAGTAAGAAATAAATTGTAGTTGGGGTTTTGGAAACCATTGGGTTGATGAAGGAAAGAGGACCTAATGATGGACCTGGTGCCCCAACTAAGGGGGAAGTCATTTCTCATATATTTAAGACTACTCTTTTATGGGATGAGACACTAGGTTTCCAGCATGTATCTATAATTATTATTCCCGTAGGAGAAGATATCTGAAAGTATATGTCACCCATGCTAAGGAGAATTGACAATGTTGCTGCTACTTTGCACTTGGTGTTCGAGAGAGAATTTGAGTTCTCCCTAAAGGATAAACTGAGTAAAGGAAAGGTTGTGTCCTGACGAGGGCCAACCACCGGAGGCAAGGCTAAGGGCCAAATGGACTCTACTTTAAGGGAAAATAACAAAAAGAAAGCGTCTAGTGATAAAGATGTTAGTTGATGAAGATGAGATTTCACCAACAAAGTTAGTGGAACTTGAAAATGATTAGAAGAAACTTGAAGTGGAGGAAACTCTACTTGAAAGAAGAAGTTCAAAGAAAGAAAAACAGAAGAATGATAAATCAAAAGTGGTAGAGAAATTTGCTGGAGAGGGAACAAGTTTTGCAGATCAGGATCTTCAGAAAAAGTAGGGAATATCATATTCTCTCAAGAAGATGAAAGCTTGTGAAAGTGAGGAACCTGCTTCCTCATAAAAAACAGAAAGTGGAAATCACTGAGGAAGAATAGAGAGAAGTGCTAAGAATGCAATTCTGAAGGCTGAATTTCAATAAGGTGCACAGGGAAGAGAGGGACCAGTTACCCCTGAGAAATTAAAGGAAGAAAATGCTCAGCTCAAGGCTGAGGTGGCTGAATTGAAAAGGAATGTGGAGGACCTGACCTAACAGATGCCAACAAGCAGTAAATAATCGGATTGACAAGATTTTCACCAGCTTTAAGCTCTTCCTTGTCTTAGCCTCTCATTCCCTATTTCATGTCTCCTAGTGCCATATTCTTTGAACCCTCTCATCCTCTTATCTTGTGTCTCTACTATCTTTATGTAGTTCTTATTGTTTGGGGGGTGTAATGACGTTTGGTACTCTTGTTTGTTTTTATTGTATTTTATGCATGTTGGATCTTCTGTGTTTTTATTAATAAAAATTGGGCATTATCTTTCTTTTATGCAATATTGCTTAACCATGTTTGTTCTGATTTTGCTCATGTTGGTGTTGCCCTAGTAGCCATGAGTTAATATTGCTTTAATTCATTTTCTCATGTTACTGATTTTACTCTTTTCAATGATGTCAAAAGGGGAAGAAAATTAAGGATTATAATCTTGTTGGTAATGTTGTGATAATATTGTTATGTGTTGAATTGGGAATCTGATTCTCAGGGGGAACAAGTGGGAAATCTGGTTATCACGAGAACATAAAATATGAGTTTGTCATTATAAAAAAGAGGGAAATTAATAATTTATGTCATGTGGTGTTTTGATGATTTGACAAACATTTATGAGGTACCAGATATGCTTATCGAGGAATCTAAAGGGGATCTGGTTCTCATGGGAACATAAATTATAAGTTTGTCATCATAAAAAAGGGAGAAACCCATATGTTATGTTATTATTTATTTTGATGATTTGATAAACATGCATGAAAAACCAGATATACTTGTCGAGGAATCTGAAGGGGATCTGGTTCTCAAGGGGAACTTAAATTCGAAGTTTGTCATCATCAAAAAGAGGGAAATTAATAAGTTTTGTTATGCTTTATTTTGATGATTTGACAAACATATATGAAGAACCAGATATACTTTTGAGGGACCAGATACGCTCTTTAGAGGAAGGATCTAGTTCCCTAGTTGTTGCAGGGTCAACTCTACAGTTGTAAAGTTGCTGACATTGTACCGACTTGCAGTAGTGCAGTAACACAATAATTGTTGCAGGCTTTCTCACCTACCCACTTGCTATTATGAGGGACCAAATAAGGAACCAGGTCAACTTTACAGTTGAAAGTCATTGATCTGATCTGTGATGTAGCGAGATAGCAACCGAAGTTCTTTGCGGTTTGACCAATGGTCCAAAGGATAAGGTTTTGTCACTTCCACTCACTCCTCATATATAAATAACATGTTCTAAGTGAAAAACATAAGCTTGTAGATCTGAAAATCTCATATATCTCAAGAGAAAACGCCGACACCTCAAATGCTCTCAAGAACAAAGCTACAACAAATAGAAGGACCAGTTCCTTATCCCTGAAGATATTTTAAGTTCTTAGGTTTGTTGAGATTTTGTCTTTTGTTCTTTAACTTGTAAGCCTACTTTCTTATAAGAAATTGTTTGTAGGTAGTTTATTTTCTCTAGCTTTTGAGTTGTACACTTGGCTAGAGTTAGTCAAAGTGTGTTCTTTGCAATATAGGTATTGTAAGGGGAGGGATTAAGAGCTTAATTCATAGGTTGCAATAGGTTTCAACCTTTTGAGTTGTTCTCTTGGCTAGAGTTAGTCAAGGTATGTTCTTTGTAATAGAGTTATTGTAAAGCAATAGAGGTATTGTAAGGAGGAGGGATTAAGAGTTTAATTCCTAGATTTCAATAGGTTGTAATAAGAAGTTGTTCAGTTATAGTGAAGTTTGAGGAAATCCTACTGTGGTGGGTCGTGATTTTTAATCCATTGAGCAAGGAGTTTTCCATGTAAATATCTTGTGTTATTTACTTTCTGTCGTAATGAAGGGAACAAATAGATAATCTGATTCTCTACATTGTTTGGTGGACTCATAGTTTCTATCATCTAGTATATTATAGAGTAAAAATACGATAAAATAAAAATGCTAGAGTTTTCTATATTTTTTTATTGGGAAAGTTACATATATGTACAATTTAGTCAACTAGTTTACCAACATGATCGAAATGTACACAACATATTTATTGATAGTGTATATATTATGCATAGGTATATCTATTATATGTATAACATACATATATTTTAGTATAAATATACACAAATTATACTGTTGTACCTATTTTAAAACTAGATCACCAATTTCCCCCCTAAATTTAACATATAACATGACTAAAAGAAGATTCTCAATTAATAACTTATACATATATTTTTGTTCAATTATACATATTTTTTCAAAGGTCTTCATGAATTCTAAGAGATTATATGTGTTATCGGATAAATTTCTTCCATATTTAACTTTTTTACTCACCATGATTTCACACCTTTGAAGTGGCGCATTTGGAAGTTGACGTAAAACATGACCAAATCATCCTAAGTAGCATTTTCCCATTCTATCTCGATGTATGCTATTTGTCTTCTGCGGGATATGGTCGTTTTAATCTAACCTAATTTATTTGATTTCACATCTCTACTATATAGTCATATCCTGCAACGTTCACTCCAAACGTATATATAATTACTTTTATGGTGAAGCAAGCGAACATTATAACTACAATTTCCCCGTTGATAGTTTTGAACCGACATGATAGAGTCAGTCTAAGCACAACATTAAGAGTTCATTTTTACGGTGAAGCAAGCGAATCACTGAATATCTTCAATCATGTTTGTAAACATGTATATTATAGAAATAATTGTATCTCTATCCATAATTAAAATATTTTCATATATTGTGTAAATATAATTATGGTAAGACTAAGATTCCTCTTTTGTATAGGTTTAGGATTCCTATTGTATAAGGGATGAACATTGTACTATATATATACTTTGATATTAATGAAAGACTCCCCAAGAGAAATTAATATCATCTTACATGGTATCAAGAGCCTAAAACAAAAACCCTAGATTTTTTTCTCTTGTGCTGCCGCCCCTCCTCCCCTCTCGGGCATCTCGCCGCGGCGCCTTCCTCCTCTCCTCCCAAAATTCTTGGTTTTTCTTTTTCCTTCCTCTCTTTTCTAAATGGATACTCAAGATTCTTCAATACTTCTGACGCATCCACCTCCACAAATCCCACCACCATGTCATCATCCCTTTTTCATCCCGCCCTAACTGTTACCAATATCAAGAACTCTATTCCTATTCTTCTTGATCAAGAAAACAGTCAGTATTCTCCTTGGGTTAAACTGTTTCGTAATCATGCATGTCTCTATAACGTGCTTGATCATATCGATGACACTATTCCGCGCCCTCCGAAGGTTGATGATTCTACTTGGCGTCGTCTAGACGCCGACGTCAAACAGTGGATTTATGATAGTATCTCTCAGGATCTTATTCTTACTATCATGAAATCTCGCGCCACAGCCCGTGATTTATGGAACCGCTTGGAGGAAATCTTTCAAGATAACAAGCATACTCGTGTGGCGTATTTGGAGGAACAATTTAACAATACACGCCTTGAAAATTTCTCCACCATGACTGAGTACTGCAGACAGTTGAAGCTACTGACAGATCAACTCTCCAACGTCGATACGCATGTCTCGGACACTAAGATGGTGTTGCAATTGATTGCAAGCCTTCCCAAAGGTGATTATGATACATTGGCCACAATGATTCAACAGAAAGATCTGTTACCCAACTTTAACAAAGCTCGCTCGCAGTTGTTGCTCGAAGAGACTAGACGTGCTAAGCAGGATGAACACATTCAGAAGGCGTTAGCTGTTGAAACGCGCCCTCAAGATCCAACGCTGCCAAAAAACTCACAACCGTAGCAGAGACGCGGTGGAAAGGGTGGCAAGGGCCGCGACAGAGGAGGATGTGGTCGTGGTATGGGTCGCGGACAGCAGAACCAGCGGCAACAACGGGGCCGCATGTCGATTCGCGCGCGCTGTGAGAACTCGTACTGCGCGCGGCCGCGCGATTCGATGCGGTAACCCTCGTCCAAGATGACACCCAGAGTTAGGTCGGGCCTTGGTATGCGAACATGCAACAGCGTGACAACAACTGGTACATGGACTCCGGAGCCACTTCTCACCTCACCAGGTCTGCAGGTAATATTCCCAAACTATTTGGTTTAAAGTATCCTCAATTTGTGACAGTTGATAGTGGTCACCGCATTCCAGTAAAAGGTTATGGTACATCTTACACATCACCTCCTCATCCGTTACCCCTTCAAAATACCCTATATGCCCCACATATGATTAAGAATCTTATATCTATCCACAAATTCACTCGTAATAACTCTTTCTCTGTTGATTTTGACCCTTATGGTTTCACTGTGAAGGATCTTCATACGGGGACACCTCTTACGAGATGCAATAGCACGAGGGATCTCTATCCATTCACTCTCACCTCCGCTGCCAGATCTAGCTCTCCCGTCTCTCTAGCGGTCATTTCTTCTTCCATATGACATAATAGGCTTGGTCATCCAGGAGCCCCAGTTTTTAAATTTCTTAGAGGCAATAATTTCATTACTTGTAATGGGAAGCTTACCCAAAACTGTGTTTCTTGTTCTTTAGGCAAACATACTCGTCTTCCGTTTAAATCATCCACTAGTGTTACTTTTGCACCCTTTGATATTATACATGCCAATTTATGGACATCACCTGTTGCTAGTTCTCTCGGTCATAAATACTATCTTACCCTACCAGATGAGTTTTCTCACTTTGTTTAGTTGTATCCTCTCAAATTTAAATCGGAAGTGTTTGCCAAATTTCTTGAGTTTCGAACATTCATTCAAAAACAATTTGAAAAAGGTATAAAATCTTTTCAGTGTGATAATGGTCGTGAATTCAACAACTCTATGTTTCACCATTTTTGTACTAATAATGACATGTTTTTTCGCTTCTCCTGCCCTAACACCTCCCCTCAAAATGGTAAAGCTGAAAGAATCATCCGCACCATTAACAATATGATTCGCACTCTATTGATTCATGCCTCCCTACCTCTATCCTTCTGGGTCTATGCTGCTAAAATGTCAGAATACGTTCTTGATCGGTGTATTTTATATACATTTTTTGAGTCAGTTTTAGTTAATCTTTTGTCCCTTTTTACACATTTAAGTGTCGGATTAGGATAGTTTTCCTTTCTTTTGAGTCAAAGTGGTTAAAATGGCCAAATGGCGGAAAAGGAGCTAAAAGAGGGCAAAAGAGGAGATTCCAGAGCTAAAAACAGAGAAAGTGGCGAACGAGGCTGAAACCCAGACCAACGCCGCGGCGCCTCGCCGATCGAAGCGAGGCGCCGCCGCCTATCGAGAGAGGCTGCGAAGATCAGCGCCGCGGCTCATGTCGGCCAGTGCGAGCGGCGCTAAACATCCAGAAGCTACGAAGTTGCGATCTTGCGGCGCCAGCGAACAGAGATCGGGCGCGGCGCCGAATCACTGAAGTACCACGAGTTCGTGGCCAGCTGGCCAGCGCGCCGGCGGAAAAATAAGGTTTTGAGGCGAAATTTGGGCGAACTGCGAGAAAAGTTGAGGCGGTTTCACTATAAAAGGAGAACCATAGGCAGATTTTAAGGGTTCCCCTTCTTGCACAACACAAGATTTCTTGCTTGGAGATTGGAGACCATAATTTAGTACTTTCTTTTCCTTTTATTTTCTTTATTTGGTTTTGTATGATGACTTTTGAATTAGTTCTTGTCATGTCAATGACTAGGAACTAATTCTCTTATAAGGCTTTCCATGTTAATTCTCTAGAAACTTATGTTATGATTTAATGCGTATGTCTATGGTTATTCTTCTTTGAGAGATCTATCCAATAATTGTGTTGAATGCTTGGTAATTAATTGACAACTAATTATCACTATATGATTTCTAATTGACTTGAAAGGAGAGATTGTGAATATCTTTGTAAGTTGGGTAGACATTCTTGGATTGGGGATGAAAATACCTCAATTATTTATGTAAGCGTTAATGAGAGGCTTAACAACCCAATTTTTGCGCATGGTGCGTGACGGTTAACTAGGTTTTGCTCTTAATCCTCCTATAGAGTTATCCTTATCAGAAGGTAGGTAAGGTGCGATCTTGAGGTTGAGTGTTTATATAACCCTAACGGAGTATAAAGCGATTTAGAAACTGCTTTCTCCGAAAGAAGAAGACCATAGTTCGTTGCATTAATAAATAACATAAGCAGATAGTTGAAGAGACATGGAAGCCCTATTCCCATCACAACTGAAATAAACCTATAGTTAAATTAGCTTTTATAATTACTAGTTATAAACCACAAACTCAAATATCAATCACCAAATAGATACCAAAAGATAGATAGTTGGTACTTGAACCCTAATCCTTGTGGACGATATTCGGTCTTACCAGGACTATATTACTTGTCACGATAACGTGCACTTGCGTTAAAGTGTGTGCATCTTTTCGCGCATCAAGTTTTTGGCGTTCTTAAGATTAGGCATTAGTTCAATATCAAATTTATCTATTTTTAATTTCTAATTTGGTTTTTATTTTTATTTTTAATTTTCACATTTTTTTTATTTTTTTTCAAAAATCAGGGTGCCGTGATTTGTTGTCTGTTTTTTACCTATTTCAGGAAATCAGTTTATGCGAAGGAGAAAAGGGGCAGACACTCTTGTTCCCTTCAATCCAGAGATTGAGAAAACCTGTAAACAGAACAGAAAGAATCAGCGGAGTGCAACCTTGATAGAGATGGACGACGTACAGAACAACAACATGATGAGAGAAGGGTTAGGTGAAAATCAGCCCAATCCAGCCATACCTCGGCAAGTACCTATGGATGTCGAGGAAAGAGTTCAAGTCCAGGCAGAAAGAAGCTTGAGAGACTATGTGCTGCCAAGAGTGAATGGAGCACAGACATGCATTTGGCTCCCTGCAATAGGACTCAACAACTTCGAGGTAAAACCGACGATTCTGAGCATGGTACGACCTGCGGTGCAATTTGGAGGATCGCCGTGGAGGATCCACGTATACGCATAGCTAATTTCTTGGAGCCATGTGCAACTTTCGGATATAACGACGTTCGCGATGATGCGTCAGTTGAGGCTCTTTCCCTTCTCACTCGGGGATAGAGCAAAAGTATGGTTGAATTCCTGTGGTGATTCAATTTTTACATGGAGCAGTGACACGTAAATTCCTAGCCAAGTTCTTTCCCCATGCAAAGCGCAAAGCGAGAGGAGTTGAACAACTTCTACCAGCGGATGGAGAGTCCTTATATGAAGCTTGGGAAAGGTTCAAAGACTTGCAGAGAAAATTCCCACACCATTGCATTGAGTTGTGGAACTTGGTCCACATCTTCTACAACGGTGGCGATGCAACAAGAACCATTATAGATCTGCAGCGGTGGGGCATTCATGAGGAAAGCGACCCGCGACACTCATGAGTTATTAGAAGATATGGCCACTAACAACCATGTTATTCTGAGAAGAGGTCGACAAGTGGGAGGAGAAACGGTGGGAGTCCACGAAATAGATGCTATTCTTTGCCTTGAATGCCCAGTGGCCGCCACAGCAAAGCGATTGCGACAACATACGATGTCGATGAATGCGGTGCAGATGCCTAAAAGGCGTGAGATATGTGGTGGCCCACATACATTCGATAGGTGTCCTTGGTGATCCCAACAATATACCAATGGAGCGGGAAGAGTGTCGAGCAAGAGGTAATTATCGGAGGCAACAAAACAACCTACTCCAACACTTATAATCCGAGGTGGAGGAATCACCCAAATTTCTCATGGAGAGAGACCGAGGCGTGAGAATCAATAGCGAGGCGGCGAGAATCATCTGAGGCGATGCAGAACCAGCAGAACGAATCAGCGACCGCCTTCATTCAAGCCCCACGGCCTCAGCGGTTGATACCGGTTCGTGAAAAACTGGAGCGAGCTAAGCGGTATGGCGGCGCGCAGCGCCGACGCGATTCAGCGAAGCTAGATCCTCGTTCAGAACTTGGAAACACAAGTGGGTCGGTAGCAAAGCAGGCAACAGCGAGCCACGTGGTACATTGCCAAGCAATACAGAGGTAAATCCAGGAAGCGATGTCGAGCGGTGCAATTGAAGCGGCAAGCGGTTGGAGCGGCACCTCGGCCGATGGTTGAGAAGAAGCGAGAGATAGAAAAAGAGAAGGTGATTGAGCCTAGCCCAAGTAGTAGAAAACTCCGGAGAAGGAGTATACAGAGAAGATCCCATTCCCAGAGACTACAAATGAAGGCGGTTGATAAACAATTCTCCAAATTCTTGGAGATATTCGGAAAATGCATATCAACATACCTTTTATAGAGGCTTTGGAGCGGATGCCTTCCTATTTCAAGTTCATGAAGGAAATATTGGGAAGAAGAAGAAAGGCGGAATATGAGATAGTAGCACTAACAGAAGAGTGTAGTGCTATCTTGCGAGAAAAGTTGCCACCAAAACTAAAGGATCCAGGAAGCTTTACACTACCTTGCACAGTGGGCAGGGTGACTTGCAACAGAGCTTTGTGTGATTTAGGAGCAAGTATAAACCTGATGCCCTTATCAGTATTTAAGCGATTGGAGTTGGGAGAGGCCAAACCAACCACCGTGAGTCTGCAACTAGCCGATAGGACAGTGGTTCATCCAAGAGGAAAAATTGAGGACGTGATTGTGAAAGTAGGAAAATTCTTCTTTCCTGCAGACTTCCTCATTCTTGATATGGAAGAAGATGCGGAAATCCCTATTATATTGGGGAGACCATTCCTAGCAACGGGAGAACTTTAATTGATGTTGAAAGGGGGGAGCTAATACTAAGGTTGGAGAAGGAAGAAATGGTGTTTAAGGTTTTTAAACATGTCATCGAGCCACCAACCATGAGCAGGTGCTTTGCAATCAGCACCATCAAGCCCCCCTGTGAGCCATTACAAGTCAACCAAAGGGAGATGAGCCCAAGAAAGCAGGCATGGTTTGTCAAACCCCCACTGACGCAGGTTTGTGTTCATGAACTCCCCCTTACTGATAATGCGAAGAAGAAAAGAAGAAAAAGAAAACGCAAAATATGGAGGAAATGGATTAGTTGGGGGCTTGATCCACCCCACGGTTATTAAAACTAAGGAACTTGCGTCCGGCTAAAAGACATTAAAGACAGCGCTACTTGGGAGGCAACCCAAGGTATTTCAGTTTATTTTATTTTAATATAGTAGTTTTTATTAGAAGCGGTCTCGCGAGGTAGTGTTTGTCTTTGTGATTGACAAGTACAGGCCAATAAATCAAGGCGAAAAATCAAGAAAAGTCGATTTCGGAAAAAGCGGGTCGTGCGCCAGAGCAAGGCGCGCAAAAATCTAGAAAAATACCAAGTTTAGAAGTATGCATTTCCATGCAGTCGCGGCGAAAGTCCCGAGTGCGAGAACATTGGGCGTCGCGGTGCCAAAGCGGCGGCGCCGTCTGGAAAATCGAAACTTAAAAAGCGCCAATCAGTTTTCCCAATTCCAATTTCAAAACTAACCCTTCTTTCCCAAAAACACACGAAAATCCAAAAATTTACCCACAATTCCTCCACAAATCCAACCCAACCACAACCAAAACTCTTAAATTCCTAAAAATCCTTAGCTATCTCAAACAACAAAGCTTCATTCCATAGCCTCAAACCACCATTAGAAACAAGAACAGCTTGAATTTTCTCATAAAAAGGTAATCTTTTTTTGTTCTTGAGATCTTTACTAAAGTCACATGAGGTAGTAGTTTGAAGGAGTATTGTAGTTGTGAAGTAGTTTGGGTGCTAAAAAGTTGATTGTGAAGTTTGGAGAAAGAGTAGAAAAGGAGGTTGGGTATTGGGTAGAAGAGTTGAAGTTTGGGGGTGTTGTGTTCGCTGCTAGTTGTTGATTGTGTAGGAAACATTTGTGCCACTAAGTTGTAAGCTGCAGAAACTGTTTTAAAAATGTCCACCAGAAAAAGAAGAGCCTCCACATCCACCCCAACCCCACAATACGATGATACTAGGTTTGTAAGCTACCAAGCCTTCCAAAGATACAAAAAGCTTGATACCAGACCCTTAATACCGGAAAGGGGAATGGACTATCAGAGGGAGTCGTTGGGGGAAGAGGATGTTTATGAGCCCATTCGGGCAATGATTGAGTTAAGGGGGTGGAGGAGATTTGTAAATCCGGAGAAAATAGCACCAATGAACACAACAATGGTGCGTGAATTTTATGCCAACTTTCCGGAGAAGGTGGAAAGGGGATGCTTTGTAAGGGGACATTATGTGCCTGTGACGGCAGAAGATATAAATATACAACTGAAGACAGTTGATGTTGAAGAGAGTGATGATTGGAACCTCTTTAGAACATGGTCTAGAAGCACCTCCAACATCGACTGGAATAACATTGCAGACACAGTGAGCTATCCTGGGGCTGCATTTGATCTTGCAAGAAATGGGTCAAGAGGACTGAGCAGGTGCCAGTTCAACAAAGCAGCCAAGGGTTGGCTATATTTCATCAGTGCCCGTCTGATCCCATCAACACACTTCACCAGAGTGCCAGAAGATAGGATCAAATTGATATATGGGATCATGACGGGGAAAACAATAGATGTGGGAAAGAAATAGTGCGAGCATTGAGGAAATCAGCAGTTGGTAACAACAGTGGATTGGGACATGGCTCGATTATCACCAAGCTATGTCACGAGTGGGGTCTCAATCCTACCCATCGATACTCATGAGAAGGAACAGCTGCGGTATCCCGTAGGATAGTGCACTCTTTCCTAGACCCAAGCCCCCGTGACGGGAGAGTACAACCACCACCAGCAGCAGCAGCAGCAGAGGCCGCAACGAACGAAGATGAGCCTGAAATAGGGGCTCAATATGCGGCAGGACCTAGCCACCAGCCAACCACAGAAGCAGAACCTCCAATGCCTATGATGGAGCAAGTGCTCCAGAACCAGAGAATGATGATGCAGCACTTCGACACAATGATACAAGGACAAAATGAGTTGAGACAGGGACAACATGAGTTGCGACAAGGGCAACAAGAATTAAGGCAGGAGCAACAACAGTTGCACCAGCAGTATGACGAGATGAATTCCCTGTTCAACCAATGGTCGATGCATTATCCACCGCCACCACCACCATTTTTGTTATACCCCGTAGTTCTGACCCTACGTATGAGAGCGTACGAAAGCATG
The DNA here is from genome assembly GCA_029844215.1 of Przewalskia tangutica. Taxonomy (NCBI): domain Eukaryota; kingdom Viridiplantae; phylum Streptophyta; class Magnoliopsida; order Solanales; family Solanaceae; genus Przewalskia; species Przewalskia tangutica. The sequence goes on along the minus strand of CM056731.1, from coordinate 34,991,299 downwards.
TAAGACTTAAAATTTTCAAAGGATAGGTTGACAGATTATTCCGGACGGGTTTTAGTCAACTTTGAGGCGGGTTATGACCCGATTCATTGAGAGTTCCTAAGTATTTTAAAGGCCTAGGGCGTAATCCGTTGAGTCTAGATTCCAACGCAACCAACCGTTCGTCGATAGGACGTCGGAGTAGAAAGTTATGAGAGTTACAAGTTCAGCGCAATCAGGCGAAATGAGTTTGAGCAAAGCGGCAGTCGCGCGGATCTGAGGTCATGGCGCCTAAATCGAGGGTCGCTGAAGTTGCAGCGCCCAGCGGATAGCAGGCGCGGCGCCAAAGTTCAGAGACTGCGGAGGTTTTAGTGCATGGCCGGAGGAAGGGCATGCGCGGCGGGATTTTTGGGCGGAAAAACTTAGGAAAGTCTGATTTCTCTTTTAAAAAGGCCATGGGAGGGTGAAAAGTGTCCCCCCCCCATCTGATTTTGCTTGCATGGCTTATATTGACCAAGTCTTGAAGACTTGGTCATCTCTCTAACATCTTCCTCTCTCTAAAAATCAGCTCCTCCTTCTCTCTAAAAACCCAAGAAAAATCTGAAAGTTTAGAACAAGAAAAGGAAGCTTGTAGCTAGCTTGTTGGCATTGTTGTGGTGGTGTTCTTGGCAAGGAAGCTAGCAATATTTGGAATAAGTTTTGGCTAAAACTTTAAGGTAATGATTCTTCCTTTAGATTTAGTTTATAGTGTTGCATGTTAAGAAGAAAGGACTTGTGGTAGTAAATAATGCTCTTAGAGTCATTGCATGCTAGAAATGTGGTTTGGATATGAAGAATGGGTTAAGAAGAGATTATGAGCATGTTGTAGCCTAAAAACTACCTTAGAATTGTTAAGTGAATTGTTGTAAACTTATGGGACAGAATTTTGGGTATGTAATCCCCTTTGAATTGTTGGATTGATTGAGCCTTAAATGTGGTGTTTTGATGGTAATTTCGGCCTTGAGAAAGGTGGCAAAGTGAGTAGAAACAAAGGAAATGCTGCCCAATTTTCCCTAGAATTTAGTGGCTTGAGTTAGATTATTCTACTTTGAAATTAGAGGTTAATGAACATATCATGGTTATTATAGGTTGAAATATTACTTGCGGTAGTTGGACTTAGCAAGTGGATTGACCAAAGAGGTATGTGAAGTTTTCCTATCTCTTGAGCATGAATAGATGAAACTATGTAGTACGGTAGACGTACAAGATTTGGTATTCTTACTTGTTTTAAGTATATAATGACTTGTTTCATTTTAAGAATGTATAATTCCCTTAGTTAGGGGAAAAGTATGATTTTACAAAAGTATAGAGTACTTGGTGTGAAAGTATTGAGTATTGAATTATTCTAAAGATAAGAGGCTTGAAGTATTTTTGAAAGTTGTGTAGATTTGTTTGAAGTATAAGTCTCTTGGTTAGTAAAAGAACAAAATGGTTTATAAGGAGTTATAACGGCTTTATGGGAAGTTAGTTATAACGGCCTTATGAAAGGATAAGAAGGTCTTAATTTCTAAAGTATAAAGATAGTATAACGACTTTATGGGAAGTTAGTTATATTAGCTTTATGGAAGGATAACAAGAAGAGATTTACTCCAAGTAAGATAGGCAAGGACAAATGATTTGATTTATGAAAGGCAAATTGATTTTAAGGCATCAATTGCCCAAAGGTTTTATACATGAAAAAGAGTCACTTTTGAAAGAGTTGAAGTATGTAGTACTTGGGTTAAACTCCCGGTGTTCTTTTACTAAAGATATGATTAAGTACCTTAACTAAAATGAGAGGGTATATGAACAAGACTAATAAGAAGTTATAAGTTTCTTAACTTATTTATGATTATGATATGATACTTGATTTGAGCTAGGGTAAGAGTATATCTGAGGGGCAAGCCCCAAGATCGTTATACCACCTACTCCAGGGTAAGAGTATGTCTGAGGGGCAATCCCCAAGATCGTCATACCACCTTCTTCAGTGTAAGAGTATATCTGAGGGGCAAGCACCAAGATCGTTATACCATCTGCACCAGTATAAGAGTATATCTGAGGGGCAAGCCCCAAGATCGTTATACCATCCGCTCCAAAGATAAGAGTATATCCGGCGAGTACTGACCAAGATCGTTATACCATCCGCTTGTAAGAGTATATCGAGGGTAAGTCCCCAAGATCGTTATACCATCCGCCGAGTAAGAGTATATCGAGGGTAAGTCCCAGATCGTTATACCACCTGCCCGTGGACTTGCTACCCACGATCACGAGGAATACCTCATGCGAGTCCTTATGGGCTTACGCGGGTGAAATAGTCCCACGCGGTAGTCTGACCTATGCGAGGAATACCTCATGCGGGTCCACGGGACCCATGCGGGTGAAATAGTCCCAGGAGTAGGATTGCTTATTGATACTACGAGCGAGGGACCCTGTTTTGATCACGAGCCTCCTATTTTTATGCAGTACTATATACATATGCTTGTTACTCTCATTGTTAGTAAGGCACAGTAAAAGGTAAGTTGATTTCATCCATGACCCTTACTTTCGCACTTATGATTTCATTACGATTTTGATTTCACATACTTGGTACCTGTTGTACTGACCTCCTTCGGGGGGCTGCGTTCATGCCGCAGGTCGAGCTACGTAACTTGCTGGTCCGCACTCTTAGGATCACTGTTCATTTTCTGGAAAGCTCCATCCCTCCGGAGGCTTTGTCTTTTTGGTATGATTCCCTGAGGTTATAGACTTTTGTACATTCAGGGGGTATGGCGGGGCCCTGTCATACGCTTGTTATTCCTAGAGTGCGTAGTCACGTTTGTGGTTTGGGCTGTAAGAATAAGTTGTACTGTTTCACTTTCGATTAAGTTATTTTATGAAAGGCGGCCTTATCGGCTTGCTAGTGATGTTTACCTTATACAGATTTGTTTTATGTATGTTCTGCTGCTATTCTCTGACATATACCTGACAGGGTACCCCGGTAGGGTACTAGTCGCGGCCCCGGGGTCGGGTCGTGACAAAAGTGGTATCAGAGCAGTTAGTCCTCGGAAAGTGTCTATAGACCGTGTCTAGTAGAGTCTTGATTATCGGTGTGTCGTGCACCACATCTATAATCAGGAGGCTGCAGGACATTTAGGATTGGTTTCCATCCTTCTCTCTTTAAGATCGTGCAGTAGGGCTGCCATACTAGGTTGAGTCCTCTCTGACCTATCCTTGTGTAACAGTTATGCCTCCACGGAAGGCGACCAGAGCCCAGAAGGGCAAAGCGTGCGGCGAGCCGCTAGAAGTGCAGAGAGTTACCAGACTGAGCACGACGATGCCCGAGGTAGTAAGCGGGTCGGCGAGTTCATTTCGCCGGCGATGTTCGAGGCGAGAGCGGCGGTGGCTCGAGTCGTGCGAGCCTCGATTCCGGCGAAGCGGTATAGGGATTACGGAGAGCAGATCAAGTTGTTGACTAGCATTGTGGCGGCGGCGCGATGCCGTGGCTAACCCAGGTCAAGCGATTTAAGGATTCGGGATTTTCTGAGTTGTGATCCACCCGAGTTCAATGGTTCGAGGTCTGAGGAGGATCCTCAGGAGTTTGTTCGACAGGTGCGGCGGACTACGCAGGTGCTTAGGGCTGCGGAGACGGAGTCCATTGTGTTAGCTTCTTACCGGTTACGCGATATTGCGTTGAACTGGTTTGAGTCATGGGTGTTGACGAGAGGTGAGGATGCTCTTCCGGTGTTTGGGAGGAGTTCACGAGGCGTTCTAGACCACTTCTTGCCTCCCGAGGTGAGAGAGCCAGCGTAGATAGGTTTTGACCTTGAGGCGGGGCGGGAGGACTATCGAGAAGTCTGACACTGGTTTGACTCCTTGGCGGATATGCGCACACCATTGTAGCGGACATGGCGAGCGAGGTTCATCGATATGTGATGGGGTTAGACCGTCGTATGATTCTGCATGCTTGGGGTGGCTCTTGACGAGGATGGATATTGCCAGGATGCAGGCGTATGCGCAGGGAATTGAGGACAGAGAGGCAGGATCAACTAGATTTAGGCCAGCCCAAGAGGGCCAGGACAACAGGATCTCAGGGCGGTTTTCGAGGCGGACCGCCTCAGCAGCAGGCTAGTTATGCACCTCAGCCAGTACGGAGTACTCCACCACAGTCTTGGGGCGTTCGAGAGGTCGGAGCGGTCGGGGCTCAGGGTTCGTGTTTTACGGAGTAGGGGTATTAGTCTAGAGGCCACCTCTACCGGTGTAGTCGATGTGGTAGGACCCATTATGGGAGTGTCGTGCTAGTTTGGGTAATTGCTATACATGCGGCGTGAGGCCATTATGCGAGGTGTCCAGGCGGGGATAGCGCGGATGTAGAGATTCGACCTTCGGGATCGATGGTGGTTCATCGCCTTCTTTGTTATGCGTCGTGCGGGCGGGATCATGATTAGGGCGACGAGGAGAATGCGAAGCAATTGTTCTGGTACATCTTTGACCCTTTAGAGATTAGTATGTGTGATAGGATTGTTGTATGATTTAGTGTTATGAGCAGAGGATATTGAGACTATGTACCTATGTTAGAATAAGTTGGTAGATCTGAGCAGGCAATCTGTTGGCCGTGAACGAGTAAGTGGTAATGGGTCATACGTTGGATTCGTTTTCTGTTTGAGTTATGAGGAATGATTGAGCGTGTGCAATATCTTATGGTCAAGTGGCATAGTAAGGTCTATTAAGCGTGAAGTCCGAGGATGTATCGAGGAATAGTAGATTGGCTCGAAGGAACATTCGGGACGAATGTTTCTAAGAGGGAGAATGTTATACCCGTAGTTCTGACCCTACGTATGAGAGCGTCTGGCATGTAAGACTTAAAATTTTCAAAGGATAGGTTGTGATTATTCTGACGGGTTTTAGTCAACTTTGAGGCGGGTTATGACCCGATTCATTGAGAGTTCCTAAGTATTTTAAAGGACTAGGCGTAATCCGTTGAGTCTAGATTCCAACGCAACCAACCGCTAAATCGATAGGGCGTCGGAGTAAAGTTATGAGTTACAAGTTCAGCGTGATCGGGCGTAAATGCGTTTGAGCAAAGCGGCAGCGCGGCGCGGATCGAGCGCGGCGCGGATGCGAACGCGGCGCCTAAAAATGCGAGTCGCTGAGTTGCAGCGCGGCGCCAGGATAGCGCATGGCGCGAAAGTTCGAAGAACTGCGGAGGTTTGTAGCCGCCGCGCGCCGAGAGGGCCGAGGCGGGATTTTTGGGCGGAAAAACTTAGGAAAGTCTGATTTCTCTTTTAAAAAGGCCATGGGAGGGTGACAAGTGTCCCCCCCATCTGATTTTGCTTGCATGTCTTATATTGACCAAGTCTTGAAGACTTGGTCATCTCTCTAACATCTTCCTCTCTCTAAAAATCAGCTCCTCCTTCTCTCTAAAAACCCAAGAAAAATCTGAAAGTTTAGAACAAGAAAAGGAAGCTTGTAGCTAGCTTGTTGGCATTGTTGTGGTGGTGTTCTTGGCAAGGAAGCTAGCAATATTTGGAATAAGTTTTGGCTAAAACTTTAAGGTAATGTTTCTTCCTTTAGATTTAGTTTATAGTGTTGCATGTTAAGAAGAAAGGACTTGTGGTAGTAAATAATGCTCTTAGAGTCATTGCATGCTAGAAATGTGGTTTGGATATGAAGAATGGGTTAAGAAGATATTATGAGCATGTTGTAGCCTAAAAACTACCTTAGAATTGTTAAGTGAATTGTTGTAAACTTATGGGACAGAATTTTGGGTATGTAATCCCCTTTGAATTGTTGGATTGATTGAGCCTTAAATGTGGTGTTTTGATGGTAATTTCGGCCTTGAGAAAGGTGGCAAAGTGAGTAGAAACAAAGGAAATGTCGCTGATTTTCCCTAGAATTTAGTGGCTTGAGTTAGATTATTCTACTTTGAAATTAGAGGTTAATGAACATATCATGGTTATTATAGGTTGAAATATTACTTGCGGTAGTTGGACTTAGCAAGTGGATTGACCAAAGAGGTATGTGAAGTTTTCCTATCTCTTGAGCATGAATAGATGAAACTATGTAGTACGGTAGACGTACAAGATTTGGTATTCTTACTTGTTTTAAGTATATAATGACTTGTTTCATTTTAAGAATGTATAATTCCCTTAGTTAGGGGAAAATATGATTTTACAAAAGTATAGAGTACTTGGTGTGAAAGTATTGAGTATTGAATTATTCTAAAGATAAGAGGCTTGAAGTATTTTTGAAAGTTGTGTAGATTTGTTTGAAGTATAAGTCTCTTGGTTAGTAAAAGAACAAAATGGTTTATAAGGAGTTATAACGGCTTTATGGGAAGTTAGTTATAACGGCCTTATGAAAGGATAAGAAGGTCTTAATTTCTAAAGTATAAAGATAGTATAACGGCTTTATGGGAAGTTAGTTATATTAGCTTTATGGAAGGATAACAAGAAGAGATTTACTCCAAGTAAGATAGGCAAGGACAAATGATTTGATTTATGAAAGGCAAATTGATTTTAAGGCATCAATTGCCCAAAGGTTTTATACATGAAAAAGAGTCACTTTTGAAAGAGTTGAAGTATGTAGTACTTGGGTTAAACTCCCGGTGTTCTTTTACTAAAGATATGATTAAGTGCCTTAACTAAAATGAGAGGGTATATGAACAAGACTAATAAGAAGTTATAAGTTTCTTAACTTATTTATGATTATGATATGATAACAGTTTGAGCTAGGGTAAGAGTATATCTGAGGGGCAAGCCCCAAGATCGTTATACCACCTACTCCAGGGTAAGAGTATGTCTGAGGGGCAAGCCCCAAGATCGTCATACCACCTTCTTCAGTGTAAGAGTATATCTGAGGGGCAAGCACCAAGATCGTTATACCATCTGCACCAGTATAAGAGTATATCTGAGGGGCAAGCCCCAAGATCGTTATACCATCTGCTCCAGTATAAGAGTATATCTGAGGAGTACAGCCCCAAGATCGTTATACCATCTGCTTCAGTGTAAGAGTATATCTGAGGGGTAAGTCCCCAAGATCGTTATACCATCCGCCGTGGTAAGAGTATATCGAGGGTAAGTCCCCAAGATCGTTATACCACCTGTTCCGTGGACTTGCTACCCACGATGCGAGGAATACCTCATGCGAGTCCTTATGGGCTTATGCGGGTGAAATAGTCCCATGCGGGCGGGTACAGCCTATGCGAGGAATACCTCATGCGGGTCCACGGGACCCATGCGGGTGAAATAGTCCCAGGAGTAGGATTGCTTATTGATACTACGGCGAGGACCTGTTTTGATCACGAGCCTCCTATTTTTATGCGATACTATATACATATGCTTGTTACTCATTGTTAGTAAGGCACGATAAAAGGTAAGTTGATTTCATCCATGACCCGGCTTACTTTCGGACTTATGATTTCATTACGTATTTTGATTTCACATACTGTACTGTTATCGACCTCCTTCGGGGCTGCGTTAAATCCGCAGTCGAGCTACGTAACTCTTTGGTCGCACTCTTAGGATCACTGTTCATTTTCCGAAAGCTCCATCCTCGAGGCTTTGTCTTTTGGTATGATTCCTCGAGGTTATATACTTTTGTACATTCGGGGTATGGCGGCCCGTCGCCACGCTTGTTATTCCTAAGTGCGTAGTCACGTTTGTGGTTTGGGCTGTAAGAATAAGTTGTCTTGCTTCACTTCGATTAAGTTATTTTATGAAAGGCGGCCTTATCGGCTTGCTAGTGATGTTTACCTTATACAGATTTGTTTTATGTATGTTCCATTTGCTATTCTCGACATATACCGTGAAGTACCGGTAGGGTACTAGTCGCGGCCCCGGGGTCGGGTCGTGACAATTTTAGCCAAAGGTTGTAAGTGTCTTATTTCTTTTACTGTCTTTGAGTCTACACACATTGGGGACAATGTGTGATTTAAGTTTGGGGGTGTTTTATTTGTGTCTTGTTATGTTTTATTTAAGTCTTTTTATTATTTTTATGTATTTTTGGAGTCACCAATTTTTTTTCTTTTTGAGTCATAATTGCCTGTCAAAGATCATGTATGTTGTAGTTGCTAGAAACACCTAGTAAAGTAAGGTGGAATAATGTAACGGAATTGAAGCAACTCTCTAAACAATTAGGTTAGATATGCCAAAAATTCACAAAATCTGTCTATTTGGAGTTTCTTGATTAAATTATGCATGCTAAATGATAAATACTTATGTGTTATGATTGCTTGTTATTTGAGGCGAAATAGTTAGGATGTGCATGTTAGGGAGATGACTCAGGCATTTCTTTGATAGCCAATTCTTACCATTCTTTTCTATCCCGGACTTTAAAAAGTATCCCTAGTCAGCCCCATTGAGCCTAAAAATTAAAACTCCTTCTTTACCACCCTATATTCCCACAAATTGTGCCATAAGTAAAAATGTGAAGTTGTGGAATAAAATTGTGTTAAAAAAGAGACAAAAAGAGTGAATGAGCTTGTTGCACCCCAATAAAAAGTAATAAGAAATAGGCAAAAGCCTAAGTTTGGGGGTGCTTGCCATTATTATATACTTCACTCTCCCAAAACAAAAGAGGGAAAAGATAGAATCAAAGTGAAGGAAAGAACAAAAAGAAAAGGGAAATACTGAAAAGCTAAAGAGCTTATGGTACACAGAATGAGCCTAAATGCCTATTTTTACCTACCTATACCTAAGCCTACATTACAACCCTTAAAGTCCTGAAGATCTCTTTTATGCATATCCAGGATTAGTGGAGAATAACAAGTAAGCATGCCATAGGATTTTTTGAATTTTCATGCATGATTTAGTATACTGACTTCCATTAAAGCATGATAAATATGAGTTTGCGAAATATCTAGCTCAATGTGTTTAGTGTGCTAAATTTTCATGCTATATATATTCCTGCATATTATTTTGCTAACCTTCATGTTTTTCTAGTTAACACTAATGCAGCAAAAGTGATCAATGTCAGTGAGTCTTTTATTTTCGTTTCTTGAGTCTTTTATTTCTTTCTTTCTATCTTTGCTCGAGGGCGAGCAAATGTTAAGTTTGGGGGTATTTGATCGGTGTATTTTATATACACTTTTTGAGTCAGTTTTAGTTAATCTTTTGTCCCTTTTTACACATATAAGTGTCGGATTAGGATAGTTTTCCTTTCTTTTGAGTCAAAGTGGTTAAAATGGCCAAATGACGGAAAAGGAGCTAAAAGAGGGCTAAAGAGGAGATTCCAGAGCTAAAAACAGAGAAAGTGGCGAACGAGGTGAAACCTGCACCAGCGGCCGCGCCTCCTGCAATCGAAGCGGGCGCGCGCCACTATCGAGAGGCTGCAGAAGATCCAGCGCGCGGCCTGCCATGCCGCCAGTGCGGGGCGGCGCCTAAACATCCGGAAGCTCTGAGAGTTGCGCGGCTACGCATATCGAGATCGGGCGGCGCGCCAAATCACCCGGCACCACAGTTCCGCGCGCGGCACCGAAAGCAGGGTCGCGACGCCGACGCGGAAAAATAAGGTTTTCAGATGGAATTTGGGCCAGGCCTGCAGAGAAAAGTTGAGGCGGTTTTCAGCCTATAAAAGGAGAACCCTAGGCAGATTTTAAGGGTTCCCCTTCTTGCACAACACAAGATTTCTTGCTTGGAGATTGGAGACCATAATTTAGTACTTTCTTTTCCTTTTTCTTTTCTTTATTTCAGTTTTTGTATGATGACTTTTGAATTAGTTCTTGTCATGTCAATGACTAGGAACTAATTCTCTTATAGGGCTTTCCATGTTAATTCTCTAGAAACTTATGTTATGATTTAATGCATATGTCTATGGTTATTCTTCTTTGATAGATCTATCCAATAATTGTGTTGAATGCTTGGTAATTAATTGACAACTAATTATCACTATATGATTTCTAATTGACTTCGAAAGGAGAGATTGTGAATATGCTGTAAGTTGGGTAGACATTCTTGGATTGGGGATGAAAATACCTCAATTATTTATGTAGCGTTAATGAGAGGCTTAACAACCCTAATTTTGCGCATGGTGCGTGACGGTTAACTAGGTTTTTGCTCTTAATGGCTATAGAGTTATCCTTATCACCGAAAGGTAGGTAAGGTGCGATACTGGGGTTGAGTGTTTATATAACCCTAACGGGAGTATAAAACGATTTCGTAAACCTGCTTTCTCCGAAAGAAGAAGACCATAGTTCGTTGCATTAATAAATAACATAAGCAGATAGTTGAAGAGACATGGAAGCCCTATTCCCATCACAACTGAAATAAATCTATAGTTAAATTAGCTTTTATAATTACTAGTTATAAACCACAAACTCAAATATCAATCACCAAATAGATACCAAAAGATAGATAGTTGGTACTTGAACCCTAATCCTTGTGGACGATATTCGGTCTTACCAGGACTATATTACTTGTCACGATAACGTGCACTTGCGTTAAAGTGTGTGCATCTTTTCGCGCATCAGTTCTCAATATTCTCCCAACTAGCACCCTTCACAATATGACCCATACCGAAATTCTCTATCATAGAGTCCCCTCTTATGATCATCTCCGAATATTCGGTTGTCTATGCTATCCTAACCTTGCCTCTACTGCTCCTCACAAACTAGCCCCCGGTCCACTCTTTGTGTCTACCTAGGCTTCCCGCCGAATCATAGGGGTTATCTATGCTATGACTTGTCCACTCGTCAGATCCACATCTCTCGTCACGTCACATTCGACGAGACCACATTCTCGTTTTCGAATCTTAAACAGTTCCAAAAGCCGGATTACTCTTTTCTTGACGAGCCTGTCATCTCTCTCATCATCATCAGTCAACTAGAGCATAGCAGTTCTTCAGCGTCAGCGCCGCGGCGCCAAAACTCCTGCGAACAGGTCCCCGCTTCACCGTCGATAGCGCCGCGGCCCAGTGTTGAGGCGTCGCGATGCCACCGACAGTTCCTTCCAGCACAGCGGTGCCTCCTACGGTGTCAGTCCCTCCTTCTCCGTATCCAACAAATCCCTCCGCCTTGGAACCTCCCACTATCCCCACTCACCAAATGGAAACTCGTGCAAAGCATGAAATCTTCAAACCTAAAGTCCAATTTAGCTTGTCTGCCCAAACCATTTCACCAATTCCCAAGAACCCTATATTGGCCAAACAAGACCCTAATTGGAATGTGGCTATGACTGAGGAATTCAATGCTTTAACTAAACAACACACATGAGATCTAGTACCTAGACATGAGGGGGTGAATGCGATTCGTTGACTGTGGCTATTTCGTCACAAATTCAGAGACAGTGGAGATCTTGAGAGGTATAAGACAAGACTTGTGGCTAATGGCACAAATCAGCAGGAGGGCATTGATTGTGGTGAGACCTTCAGCCCGGTTGTCAAACCGGCTACCATCCGCACAGTTTTGAGCATTGTCATGGGCAAACACTGGCCGATCCATCAGCTTAATGTGAAGAATGCATTCTTACATGGGGATCTGAGAGAGACAATCTACATGCATCAGCCGCCAGGTTTCACCCATCCAACAGTTCTTCACTATGTGTGTCATCTCCGTAAGTCACTATATGACCTGAAACAGGCCCACCGTGCGTGGTATGATCACTTTGCCAGGTATATCTTGCAGATTGAGTTTGTATGCAGCAAGAGTGATACATCACTTTTCATTTTTCATCGAGGTAGTAGCATTGCTTACTTATTACTTTACGTGGATGACATTGTTCTTACTGCCTCTTCCGACAGATTGAAAATGAGATTATTGCCTCGCTTAAGTCCGAATTTGTAATGACTGATTTGGGGAAGCTGAGTTACTTTTTGGGGATATCAGTGACCAGATCTGCCAATCATATGTTCTTGTGTCAGCGTAAGTATGCAGAAAAGATTGTGTACAGGGTTAAGATGGCGAACTGTAAAGAGGTGTCTACTCTAGTTGATTCCAAATCTAAGCTCAGTGCTATGGATGGTGCTCGGTCTACGATCCTACTCAGATAGGAGACTTGCAGTGCACTTCAAGATCTCACCTTCACCGCACTGCATAGCTTATCTTTGTTGGCGGTGTGCTTATTCATGCATGCCTCCAGGGAGTCTCACTTCACTGCTCTTAAGCGTATCATTCGATACATTAAGGGCACTCTTGATTATGGTTTGCATCTATACCCCTCTGCACCAAACAGGTTGCTTTCATATACGGATGCATATTGGGCAGGGTGTCCGGACACGCGACGCTCCACCTCCGACTTTTGTGTTTTCTTAGGGGATAATATGATTTCTTGGTCTGCCAAGCGACAGGCTACCCTATCTCGCTCCAGTGTCGAGGCTGAGTACAGAGGCGTTGCAAATGTAGTAGCTGAGATTTGTTGGCTCAGAAATTTACTGTTAGAACTTCAGTGTCCTTTGCGTCAGACATCTATTGTATATTGTGATAACATCTCTGTCATCTATCTTTCTCATAATCCGGTTCAACATCAGCGAACCAAGCATATTGAGATAGACCTACACTTCGTTCGTGAGAAAGTTGCGTTAGGCCATGTCAGAGTGTTACATGTTCTATCATCCTATCAGTATGCAGACATATTTACCAAAGGACTTTTCAGACAGTTATTTCTTGACTTCAGATCCAGTCTCAGCGTCCGACCTCCTCCCGCTCCGACTGAGGGGGTGTGTAAACATGTATATTATAGAAACAATTGTATCCCTACCCATAATTAGAATATTTCCATATATTATGTAAATATAATTATGGTAAGACTAAGATTGTTCTTTTGTATAGGTTTAAGATTACTATTGTATAAAGAATGAACATTGTACTCTATATATACTTTAATATTAATAAAAGACTCCTCAAAAGAGATTAATATCATCTTACAATACTAGTCAACACTGCCCTCACAAAATAAATTAAAGGGTTGTGGTTCTGACAAGGTATCAGAGGTTTGGGTGGCGCCCAATTTGCCAATATCTGATGTTACCCACTGGATGGAATATTCCACAGGAATGGAACTTCCAGCTGCTTATCATTACATATAGGGATAGTCATGTCAGATCACCAGTCCAAGTGATGTACGTTTTCCTTCACTCTTAACAATTATGTTATCTTACTTAAGTTGTATAATACTCCGTAGTAACTTAAAGAGGCATGCTACAGTTCAAGGGGTGGCCATGAAACCCCTCCCTCCCCCACCCCAAACCACCACCACCCCATTTCTAGTAGCTATGTATGTATATTTTTGTGTGGATCCTTAGGTAATAGAAGAATATCTAACTAATGGACTCCCCACCTCCCAAGGCCATTTGCCCTCTTCATAAAGGTCAATGAGGATTCATATGACTGATCTCAACAGTATTAATTGGAGTGACATGTTCAGTGAACACTAGTGGAGCGAGGAATTCTATATTAAAAAAAATACAAGAATGTCACTCCCCAAATTTCAACCTCCGACCTAAGCAACTTTTAGAGCCCCTTTGCCACTTCACTATAGAATCAGTTATACCGTGGTTGTACCGTATACTTTTTCGGCAAGGGAAATTTCAGTTAAACCACTTACCTGAACCTAGCGACACCCTGTCAATGAGGGTTCATATAAGCGAGTACCCTACCTCGCTTGGGCTTGAGGCGCGGTGTTGTCCTTGTCATATGAACATTTTTGCTGTACTGATATTTTAACAAAGTTGTGACCTTATTTCACAGCATTCTGACTTACTTTGTGAAGAATCAGTTGAAGCTTTGGTGGCTCTGAGAACAAAAGTAAGTCTTGTTGGAAATTTACTAATACGTGGAATTAAGATTATCCCATTATTTACGACTCGAACAATTGAGATCCCTCACATCGTTTCCACACACGTGTACACTTAGTGCCAAGTATCGTAAATTTTATTAGTGAAAGATATATTGGTATGTGAGTAAACGTTTGAGACATGAAATGATGTACGGTCAGGGGCGGACCCAGTGGGCTTCAAGGTATTCATGTGAAGCCCCCACAACATAATAAATGTGTAGTTGAGATGGTAGAAATCTGAATTTTTACCCCGATGAAGTCCGGTTCGATTCTCAATAAAGACATTCTTTTCTTCATTTATCAACTTTTTGCTTTTAAAAAAACTTACTATTGGGCCATGAAAGATGGATGTACTAGCTCATACCGAATGAATTCCCTGTTTTGAATCCTGAGTCCGCCCCTGTGGACGGTCGTTGGTTAAATGACACGTGTTCGACGTTGGTAAATGAAGGAAGAAGTGTACGAAGTGTAAGATCGAAACGAGTCGGAAAAGGGTTGTGGCGTCATCGCGGAGCCGGGGCGCCGCGACGCCACCACCTCAAGGGCCACGACGCTGGGGCGCCGTGGCGCTGGTTGGTCTTCTGGCCACTGGAGCTGCGGCGCCGCGACGCTAACGAGGCAGTGTTTGTGCGAACGGAAGTCCAAAAGTTTGGCTGATTGTGGGGACGGTTTGGAGTCTTCAAAAGACAGTTTCTCCTCCATAAATCAGTCATTATTTGGCTGCATTACTTGGTGAATTAAGTGGTCATTACATGACACTTAAATGACCATTACATGGGCACTTGAAGAAGCATTCTTACACAACTATAAATTGAGGCTTTGGCTCAATTGGAGAATAGACTTCACACTTACATAATTCAGATTTTCTGAACTTCTTCCTCTCTAGCATACTTTCACACACCTAAAGGTTCTTCTTGATAAACACTTGAGTTTCCTTTGCTCATTTGTTTGGTTGTTGTTTTATCTGGGAGACAGTTGCCCATCAACGTAAAAGGATATATACGGGGCAATAATGTCTTAAGGAGAGAGTGCTAACACTCAACTCAGCACAGTTATAACAAGTAGGGATTTGGTCTCTTGGTTTCAGGTTATCAAGATCAAGGACTTGTTGCAATTGGAACGAAGATCCAAGACGGAGGACTCAAGAACCAGAACGAGGATCAAGAACTCATAAGTTTACTGTGCACAACTCTTGTTGGCTGCAAGATTGTTAACCATTGTAATTCATTGTTGTTTAACCTTTCAAAGCACTAGTAGTAGTTGTATACTATTCTCGTACATCCATTGTAACTTACAAGTCTTTATGCTTTAATTTGAGGAACATATCATTGTAACCATTCATTTTTTGGTAAGGGAAGTATAACTGTTAGTAAACAGAAGCTTGCATTATGAAACTGTTGAGGTAAATGTCTACATAGTTACAACACTTAAATTGGTAAGGGAAGTATAACTGTTAGTAAACAGAAGCTTGCATTATGAAACTGTTGAGGTAAATGTCTACATAGTTTACAACACTTAAATTGGTAAGGGAAGTATAACTGTTAGTAAACAGAAGCTTGCATTATGAAACTGTTGAGGTAAATGTCTACATAGTTACAGCACTTAAATTGGTACGGTCTCTTGAAAAGCCTATGTTGAAGGTCAGCCATTTCTTTTCCTAGGTTGTATATGTTAGGTTGGGACAAAAACCAGAAGTGACAAACTATGACATAAAAACAACAACAACAACAACAACAACAATAACATACCCAGTGATTCCACAACGTGGGGTCTGTAGAGTGTAGAGTGTACGCAGACCTTACCTCTAACTTGGTAGGTAGAGCGACTGTTTCCAAGAGACCCTCGGCTCAAGACAAAGCAAGCATGAGCAAAGCCAAGACAAGAGAAACCGTCCGACCCGAACAAGAAATTTAAAGCAGTATGAAACTATGACATAAAAAGTACTCTAATAATGTTACAAAAAGTTTATGGCTCTTTTGGGACAATAATATCAGAGATTTGTGATATCAGCATGGTGATTTTCTTCTCTTGCTTTCTTGTGGTTATACACTAATCAAGCTTTCAAAATGTGTTACTTCTTTTCAAGATTAGTTAAGATACATTGGCGAACCTCTAGCGTAATATCACATATCACAGTTTTCAAAAGCCACCAATCTTCAAAGCCAAATTGATTATAGGTGCTTCATTCGTCCATGTTTCAAGTTCAAGTGCATGATATTTCATCTCTTCCTTTTTAATTATGTTTGATTGATCTAAGACTTCAACTATGTGCTACTATAGAAATTCTTCATCTGTGTTGATAGCGTGATTTTTCTAATAGTTCTCAGAATTTTTAGAAAAAGCAGATGTTTCTCCATATTGATCCTCTCTGTTATAGAAAGGATAACGGAGTTTTCTCCATCCTCCTATGCTATTGTTTTCAGATATGACTCATTCTATTCAATTTGTGTAGTCCATATTTTAAGCATGGTCTGAAGCATTTAGTTTTAGCATTTAAAGCCATACGCAGTCCATCTTGAATTTCAAATCATATCTTATAACACATGAAATGGAATCTTCCCCTTTCCACAATATCCTGTCTTCCACTTTAATTTACATCAGCCAACAATTTGACTAAAAGATCAAGAACAAACAAATGTTGTTAAATTAGTTCAATGAATAATGCAAATGATGTTATTTCTCTACAATGTAGACGTACTAGTTCGGACATTTTCAATCGAATTACTCTCTTATTATTCATAACATATCATAAGCAACTTAGTGTCATCCTGTGGTTGTGCTTCTCAAGTTATTGCTATATGAAGTAATAAATTTATGCAGGTTAAAGTCCTTTCTGGAATATGTTGAAATGAGTGTGATGTTATATTGCTGTGGTCATAGGTTGACTAGTACTAATGAATCCTTCATTTTAATCTTCTTTTATTTGGTTTCTTCATTTTGCTGCTGAGATTACATTCTTTTTATTCACAGCACTTGAAAATCAAGACAAGAGATGCAATATCATGAGTATTAATTAAAGAATTCATACATTGAGTCAATATTTTTTTTCCTTTGCATCTTGATACATTACTTTTGTTGCCTAATAATCTATATTCTTCCAGAGCTACTGGAGCTAGCCTTCTCTTAAACTTACATGTGCAGAGAAGACATAAGAAATATATGAAGTTAATAGCTATTCACATTTACATTGGCTACAACCATATATTCATTTTCTATTCATTCTGCATATTTACCCATCTCCGCCTCCTTTTCTAACGTAGAATTAGCCGTTGCTATCATTCATATAATAGCATGTGTTATGAAGCTGATACTGCTTTTTGAAAAATTCTCTGGCCAGGAGCAAGCATAGCTAAAGGGTCATAAGCAGATTTCCTCTGTACAAAAGTTTCCCATTGTGGACCAAAGTGCGTCCTCCATTGTTCCTGTGTTGTGTAATGAGGCAAATATTGCTTGACTCCTAGGTGTGACACCTCACAGAAGTCTAAAATTCTTTTGTTCTGAGTTAAGACGTGTTCTAAACTGTCAGTTCCATTGGATGAAGGATTTGCATGGGATAAAAAGGCCACCAAGTAGATAATATCTTCATCTGGACAAACAAATGAAGTTCTGTTGTCCACCCTGAAAAATAAAACAAAAGTAAACATGTCAATTGATTGTCCAAAAAGAAGTAGATTTTTCGTACACGTGGAACGTTATGTAAAAGGAATTTACTTTGATTTTTGAATTGGATAGACAAGAACAGGGCCATTGTTGGTATCACTAAGGATGTTGCCAAAAACTTTATTAGCAAAGTGTTGTATTTTGCTTTTAGGGACTAGAAGGTTGAGCCATGGATGTGGAAGATCCCAAAGTCCTTTTGATCGAAGTTTTAGCTCTGATGCATGAACTCTGTCCAAAAATTCTATGTATGGAACTTTTGACATAAATAGTGTTGATGGGATATAACTTAGTTGGGATAATAAGTCCTCAATTTCCTGCATGAAACAACAAGCAATTATATGAGAATTGTTACATAAAAAAAAGCCCTCTTTCAAGTTGTGAACATGCCTTACCTGGTTTATTGTATCGGCTTTTTCAGGGTATAAATTTATGGTTAGTTCAAGGCAATAGAGTGTTCTTCCATCTGATACAAAGTGGCTGGCTTGAACAGGATCTTGAGGGTCAAAAGATGCTCTCCAGTTATTCATTAGACCTGTTTTATTCTTAATCACCAGCCCTTCTATGTAATCAAATGTTTTTGCTGCAGATATCAAATACTCCTGGTCTCTAGCAAATGTGGAGAAATCAGAGTACAACCCTCTTATCCATTTCACCTGTTGTAAAGAAAAACACATGTTCAATAATTCGAAAATTCTAATGGCTTAAATAGTACTCCCTCCGTCCCAATTTAAGTGTCTTACTTTGATTAGGCACGGGGTTTAAGAAACAAGACTTATTAATTTTGTGGTCTTTCATTAAAGATGTGTGTGGTCCTTAAAATCCCGTGACCTTAAACTTGCCAAAATTTACTAAATATAGAAATAAACACTCTTTTTACCATTTTCGGGGCTCGTTCGAGAGAGATTCTTGCTCTAGTTATTATGCCAAACTGACCAAGTCCTCCCAGAACAGCATGAAAGAGGTCAGCATTCTGTTCTTGTGAGCAAATTATGACTTCTCCTTTTCCTGCAACAAATTCAATATGTCAATAAGGTCACGTGCTGATTTTGTTTTTAATTACTTGGTATTTGTTGAATGAAAATGAGTGGTCTTGGTATACTGGTGAAAGTGAAGGTCAGACTCCAACTTGTACTATGACAAGTATTTGTAGCTTGTTAGTATAGTCTTCAATAATTAACACATCATATCAGACAAAACAAACAAAAAGCCAATAACAAGTTGCCTTGTACCGTTTTCTCATATTCTATCATACCGCCTTTTACGGTTTTACCACATCACTGCCATATCTTTAGCTTAATTGCTAGTCGAAGAACATTATCCTAGTCATACTGAAACCAAGAGTTAGGAAAATTTTCAAACCTGTAACAACCTCCAGCTGGCGAACATTACTGATTTGAGGGCCATGTCGAAATGCCTGTCCACTGATGCCAGCATTAGACAAAGTACCTCCAACAGTAAGATGTAGGTAATCAGTCCAAGATTTTGGTGCTAATCCATATTTCAATGTCTCATGCAAGATGTTTATCCACAATTCACCAGCTGAGACATCTACATAAGGGAATTGTCCCCTATACACCTGCATTTCTTGACCCTGTAATGACTCCATATTGATTATAACTCCTCCCCGCGCTTGTGCCTGGCCTTGAAGGGAATGACCGTGGCCTCTTGCAGCCACTGTCAGTTCCGAGCCCGGGCCCATTTGCCAGACATGTCTTACTATTTCTGAAATATCAGCAACGGATTTCGGATGGACTACTGCTACAGGGTGGGAATGAATTTGGTTCCCGAAATCCCTGGCTGCAAATTCGTTGTTTTCGAATGTTATATGGCCTTGTAGATGAAGGGCTTTCAATGATGATAGGACACTAGAGAAACAAAGGTCTGGTTTGATAATTACCCAAATTAGCACCAAAATTGTGAAGCTTCTTAGGAACATAACGTTCTTTTTTCGGGTGAATAAGAAGCTCTGGCACGTCATGATATGTTTGATAAAAGGAACAAAAACAGTTTTTTTTGATATAGTATAGAAGAGCAAAGGGTGAAGAGTTGAGGAGGAAATTTAAAGGGGCAGATTTAAGAATATATGAGTGGCAGAGTCGACTTATATTGAGTGGTAAGAATCCGTATGAAGACTGTCTACTTTAGGTGGGAGAGTTTAAGGGATTTTAGTTCCCTTTTGTTTGGGTGCCTTTAGTTTATATAAGACTATATATAAAGCCAGCCATCACAATATATGGCAAGTTGAAGAGAAAAAGTTATCACAAAAGAAAGATTTCCTCAATCTTTGAACTTTTCCTTAATAGTTCCTTGTACAGTTTTTCTTTTTACCTTTCCATCAATGACATGTTATTTTGACTATTATGATTAAGGATACGTTTTCCATTTATAGGGAAAGTAAAAGAGTTCCACGGCTAATTTATATCGGATATCTTACTTGGTCAATGCAAAGTCTCTGCATTATTTACTTAGAAGATACCTAGTGACATTTTCTTGGAGCAAAAAGGCGAAATTTCTCGCCCACAGGACTCCACTTCCCGGCCCGACAGAGATTGGTGAAGGAGCTAAATCATGTTGATTTAGCGGCCCACTAGGTGAGAGGCACAGTGCTTGTGAAACTCCCACACTGCGGCGAGCTCAAACCTATCTACTTGGGGGCAATCTACCACCCGAAATCAACTGCCATTTTCTTGAATGCTCGTTTGTTGTTGAAGGGCAAACATTGCGTATCTCTATTCAGATTGAACGAAAGGGACACTGCACAAGGATGGAAGGATGGAATCTAAGGGGTCCACGTGATACGTTAATTTCCAAGAAATTGCATGTTTTTTTTGTATATCTAAGCCAGGGGAAAATAAGTATGATTTTTTAAGTAATTGGGACCTCTTAAAGGGGCCAGTGGTCTGAAGGAAACACACCTATGTTTTTTTACTGCAAATGCATATAGTATTGATGCCTCAGTACCCAACAAATGGACAAACAGAGAATCATTCTTTTGTTTGTGTTTGTAGATTTGCCCAAATAAAGTAAATTTTTTACCATGATGATATCTGATAAACTCAACCCTTTTTCTGTTTCAGTGATTTTTTTATGACCCATTGGTTTTTATGCTGATCTTTACTTTTGAATGGATGACTCTGAAGAAATTCTCTCTATCCTTCAATAGGGCAGAGAATCAAAAACAGATGATTGCAATAAGAATATGGATTGGCAGAAAGTAAAAAAACAGATTATTGCAATAAGAATATGGACTCTTTACTTGCCTTAAAACATACATTTTTGCTTTTGTGAACTCGGGCCAGTAGCAGGGTTAGATTCAGAGATATGGTTCTTACATTGTTTACTTTGGGAGATTATCTTGTCTTTGCATTGTAGGCCAATGAATGAATGGATGGAAGATCCGTGAAGGTATCATCATTTGAATCTTGAATTATATTGATGGAGGGCTAATTTTTAATTGAATTCTTGGGAAAGCCAAGTGAAAATATTCATCTTGATCTGCTTATGTTGTGAAGGCGAGAGTTATCTAGTATTTATACTAATGGAATATAATAGATATTGGTAGAATAGTCAAGATGTATGTGAGTTAACTTGAATACTACCACCATGGATTAGGATAATTGAGAATGTGAGACTTCAGGGTGTTAGTTCGGTTGGCACTAGAGTACTAAAATAGTTCTTTTTTTTTTTTACTTGGATTAGATTCCTACGTCAAATCATATTAATTTAATGTAACTAGGTGATAAGTTAATAGTAAAAATATAGATTAATGGTTAAGTCACTTTATTCTATCCTTCTTGGACGTGTTGAAGCAGTGGGCCAGTGAGATTGACTCGTGTAATTAGATAGTTACTGTTAGAATAATAATTAATTGTGGGGAAATCCCATGTGAACATCATTCGATCTTTGTGAATTAGTATGACGTCCATCTAATGTGAATATAATTCTGTCTATGAGTTTTTTGTCATAAAAAGAATTCTGATGGTTCTTTTGCGAGATATAAAGCTCGTTTAGTTGGTGATGACAGGTCTCAGCAGGTTGAAGTGGATTGTAATGAAACATTCAGTCCGGTAGTTAAGTCAGCAACTATACGAACTATTCTCAGACACTTTTCAAATCTTGGTCCATCCATCAGTTTGATATTAAAAATGCATTCTTACATGTACACTTACAGGAAACAGTGTACATGCATCAACCACTGAGTTTTCGTGATTATATCCGTCCAGATCATGTTTGTCTGTTGAAGAAATCCTTATATGATTTGAAACAAGCTCCTCGAGCGTGGTATAACAGATTTGCAGGATTTGTATTCAAGATGAGTTTCTTTCACAGCAAGTCCGATCAGTCATTGTTCATTTATCGGAAGGGAGCTGACATGACATATATACTTCTCTATGTCGATGACATTATTCTCACAGCATCATCATCTTCACTTCGCCAATCTATTATGTCCCTTCTGGCTGCTGAATTGCAATGAAGGATTTGGGTCCATTAAATTATTTTTTTGGCATTGCGGTGACACAATATGCAGGTGGTCTGTTTCTCAGTCAAAAGAAATATGCTGAAGAAATAATTGAAAAGGCAGGGATGTCTTCCTGCAAACCATCACATACTCCAGTTGACACAAAGGCAAAATTGAGTAATGTTGTCGGTACTCCATACAGTGATCCTACACATTACCGCAGCTTAGCCAGAACCTTACAGTATCAGACTTTTACGAGACATGATCTTTTCTATGCGGTTCAGCAAGTTTGTTTACACATGTGAAGGAAACACATACAGGGGCTCTCAAAAGAATTCTGCGATATGTTAAGGGTACTCTTCATTTCGGTTTACATCTATATAAGTCCTCCATCTCGAAGCTCTCATTATACACCGATGTGAATTGGGGTGGCTGTCTGAATACATGTCGTTCCACTTTCGGCTATTGCGTGTTCTTGGAAGACAATCTCATTTCCTGGTAGTCAAAACAACAATCCACACTGTCTTCGTCGAGTGCTGAGGCAGAATACCGAGTGGTAGCCAATGTAGTGGCTAAATCATGTTGGCTCCGTAACCCCTTGTTAGAGTTACATTGTTGGATTGAAAAGGAAACAGTGGTCTACAGTGACAATGTGAGTGCGGTATATTTATCTGGTACTTCTGTTCAGCATCAGCGCACGAAACATATTGAAATGAATATTCTATTTGTCCGAGAAAAGGTTGCCCATGAACAAGTCTATGTGCTTCATGTACCGTCCTGCTATCAAATTGCAGATATCTTCACAAAAGGTCTTCCGCGCATACTCTTTGATGATTTCAAGGTCAGTCTCAGCATATGAGAACCTCCCGCTAAGACTGTGGTGGACTGTTAGAATAATAATTAATTATGGGGAAATCCCATAATTATTTTGATTCTCCATAAATCAAGATATGATTAGATTGAAATTAGAATTGTAATAAATTAGAATCAATTAGTAGGATGATTGTATGTAATTACTAATTAGTATCTCATAATTTAGGTAAACTAAATTAGTACTACATTTTATTATTATATAAATTTTCTATGATTGGAATTGAAATAGTCAAGAATCATTCTCCAATAGTTACAATTATAGAGTAATAAGAGGAGTTGGTCTTAGAGTTGGAAGCGAGAGAGATTATATAAAAACATGTCTCAAACTTAATAAAAGATTTTAATGTCTCCATCTAATATGAGTAAGTACTTATTTGGACTCGAGCCTTTTAAATCAAATGGAGACTTATATGTAGATATTTGTTTTTTATTATTTAAAGGTGTAATTTTTTTATACTAATAATATATATAACTTAATATTCTAAATTTAATCAGAAAAGAATTTTATTAGCAGATGAAACATGTATTGCATGTTAGTCCCAATCAAGAAGTTCCATAGTTTATATATTGAGTATAATTAGGCTTCAAAATCTTAGTATTTTGCACCGAAAATAAAAGGGCTCGAAAATTGCATTCTGAAAAATCATAGAATAGTAATAAACAATTTGTTTTTGCCCCCGGGGACTGGTAAGTGGTAAAGTGATTGGGGTACAACCACCCTGATGTCGCGGGTTCGAATCTGTGTGGTGACATTCTTTGTTGAAATATTGCAAGGATTGTTGCTGTGTTCGTGTCCCGTTGGTCTTCTCCCTTGCAGGATTATCACTCGTGCATATCCCTCGATTTACAACTCACCTGGCTAAGCCGCCAAGGAGCCTCTGGTGCAGATGGAGGTTTCGCCTTCGAGACTTCCCTCATCAAAGTAATAAACAAATTTTAAAAACAATATTAAAACTTTTTTTTTATTGGTAGAAACAATTTCAAAACCACTATTGCTTTTAACCATTTTCCAATTAGTTACCAAGCCAATTGTTGGTGTGGGACCACTAAAGTGAAAAACAACACCAAAATGATTTTAATTTATAATAGAATATATAGCTTGGTAACCTAAAAAGAGACCTCATCAATGCAGATCTCCATCAAAATCCAGTTTGCATAAAATAATAAAAAAATAAGATGGTTATAATGATCTAAAATAGATTGCACTCAATTTCTTCAGATTATGAGAATAGTAAGATCTCTATTGATTGTGAGATGGAAGAGAAGTAGCTAGTAGATAAATAACCTAGTCAGATCAATATTTATGATTAGAATAAACCTAATCCTTAGTGCATTTTTTGCTTTCTAGAAGAATATAACCGACTATTAGTAAACAAATCATAAAGCTATTTATTAAAAGGCCAGCTATTTAGGGCCAAAAGAACGAAAATGTTTAATTACATGAGAGCAATCTTTATAACTCGTGTCCCACAAGGATTATTTGGTTATAGAAATAATTAATTTTAGGATAAATTCTCGCATAGATTTGAGTATCAGAATAATTAATTTCAGCATAAACGGTAAAGTATCGTATAAAATAATATAGATGATAATAAATAATAACTGCATTTAATTATGCGTGAATTCATTTATTACGGTAAAGAATGAATCTCGGCCGGCCTAACTCAACCGCAAAAACTAGCTTGTTGGGTGAGGATTGTCCAAATCCATATAAGGAATTCTCATTCTCATTCCATATTTGATGTGAGACTCTTAACAATTACTTTAACATAATAGAATGTTAAATTTTATAAGAATACATGTTTTAGTAATACATGTATTAAACTATTTAAAGACAAAAAATGCCTTTTAGATTAATTAACTCACGTATAACATTATAGTCATTAATAGAGGTGGTAAAATTAGCCCAAATTCAAATGATCCGTCCAAGATTTTATGGGTTTGGGCAAGAGTAATTTTGATGATGAGTTGGTTTGGGCTAGCCCAAATTGATCCATCATAAATTAACAGCCCAAATGAGCCCATGATGATGCCCAAACTTAACCCATCAAAATACTTAATTTTAATGATTAGAATTCCACTCTAGATTAAGATTTTTATTTATAATTTTTTTATTATTATTATTTCGGAACAATAAAAATACACCAACGCACTCCAACCACACTATCCATCAACCCTACTCCCTCCCCTACACCAACCCCTACTCAAGCACTAAACCACCCTCACATCTATGCCCATACATTTTCTACTCCACCCCACCCTACCAACTTCTACCCCACCTAACCCCACATTCGACCTTACCCCCCCCCCCCCTCCCGACCCCACCTCACTTCATCCTTAAATTTTTATTTCATATTTTTTTTTTTACTTTTATAAAAAAATTATTAAAAATATGAAATTTTTACTTACCTCCCCCGCCCTTTCCTCCACCCCACCCCATCCTTAAATTTTTATTTTATATTTTTATAAAAATTATTAAAAATATGAATTTTTTTCTTACCTCCCCCCATCCACCCTCACCCCATTCTCAAATTTCTATTTCATATTTTTTGTTACTTTTATAAAAAAAATATATGTATGTGAAATTTTTCTACCCCCTACCCACCCCCGCCCTACCACATTCTCAAATTTCTATTTTATATTTTTTTACTTTTATACAACAATTTATAAAAAATATGAAATTTTTTCTTACTTCCCTCTGCCCTACTCCCACCCCACCTAAGACTGTTATCGGTCTGGTTCGATCCGGGTATCGACATACCAGAATGAGATCTATAAGGTTACTGGTTCGGACCGAGACCGGACCGATAAAAATTCAGTCCTGAAAAGAGATCCGGGACCGGACCGATACCTTATCGGGTGGGTACTCGATCCGATCCGATAAGGTTATCGGTCCGGTTCTGGATACTGTTTCTGGTATGAAACCGGTCAAAAGTATTAAAATCCATGCTTTATTTATAATTTTTTTATAAAAATCTCTACTTTACTGCTTTTACTGCTTTACATAATACATATTAACAAACTTAAAACAATATATAATAGCAATATTTCAAGGATTGATCATCAATTCATCATCCCAATTCCCAAATTATTTTACGGGTATCGGACCGGGACTGATAACATATAAGTTATCGGGTAATTAGACCTGGTTGCCGGACCGGATTATGTCTAGGACTCGTATCAGTCCGGTTCTCGGGTGATTCTCGGGTTATCCAGACCGATAACAGCCCTACCCCCACCCCATTCTCAAATTTCTATTTTATATTTTATTACTTCTATAAATAATTTATAAAAAATATGAATTTTTTTCTTATTCCGCTCCTATCCACACCTACCCCTTCCACCTCATCCTCAAATTTATATTTCATATTTTTTTGCTTTTATAAAAAATGAAAAAATTCTTAAAAATATTATTCTTATTTTAAAAATAAAGATATGGAAAAATCAAATTTCATACAAAATAAAATAACATCATAGAAGGTACGTTTGAAATTTGTAAAAGAAATGAGTCAATTTGAGCAATTTGGGTTATGACTCATCATTTAGGTCATCTTGACCCGCTCATCTTAGCCCATGTAAGTTTTGAACGAATTGGGCATTGATCCATCTAGATTTCAGCTCAAACAGCCCATCTGTCACCCCTAGTAATTAACAATCGAAACATAATAATACTTTTATTATTAATCACCTCACAACAATTCCTTTATTATAACCACCGCATAAACAATTCCCACATGACTACTCTCTGCGTAACTTACTTTTAAAGTAGCGAAATTCATTTTACAATTCTAGTTTAGGTTAATGATTTTTAAAAAAAATATATATTTTAAAAGAATAAATATGGTCGACATAAATAAGTAGTATAGTAATTTTTTTTACGGATTTATACGATTTGTAAGACATTATTGTAAAAAACCGTCATGTATTATTACAAAATATGGGTAATTTTTGAATAATAAAATGTGCTCCAATTGAAATATTGTATACCAAAAGGGGGGAAAATGACTTATTTCACTTATAAGTTATAATTGGAAATAATTTTCCATTACAAAATATTTGAAATCTTACACCATATTAATTACTTGTTCAAATCAATAGTTAGACATTGAATATTGTTATACACTGAATTTCCTCAGTTATAGTCCATCAAAAGGTTATACTTTCGGTTATCTGACTTGTTTGTTATTATAGTAACGAGAATTTTGTAATTTTATGTGATATTAAAAATTATAATATACATTATTTGTGAATTTACCCCGGTAGATTTTTTTTAAAGGTAATCCGATGTACAAAATATTTAGTATTAACAAATTTTAGGAAAAGATCACACTCCAAAGATGTGACGGTAGAAAACTTTCCCTAATATAAGTATTAATAGCTACATTCATAATCGAACATGTAACTTATAGATCATAAAACAGAAAGTTTACCATTGCTCTAAGACTCACCTTATTCATAAATAGTAACAAAGGTTTATTATAGATAAATGACACGTAGAGAAGGTTTGCCATATCAGCGTGATGATGAGGTTTCCATTGGTGAATTTCGAGAAATACGATTGATAGCGCAACTAGTAGGCAGTCCACCACTACGCCGACCATGTTTTCTTCTATAGCCACGTTAGGGTCGTTGTCACACAATTACTGAAAGAAATAATTTTTTAATTATTTTTATTAATAAAGAGATTTATATATACAATATATAATTTCTAAATATAAAAAATTATATTTCTACTATAATACTAATATTCTAATTATAATTGTACAAGAATTCTACAAAATATGATAGGTGACCTAAATATTCATAAGTTGTCTGTGAGATACACGGTATTGGTTTCTATCACACTCTCGCAGTTATAGCGGGCGGTTGTCGTATGCTGAGAATGTATCTAAAATCTTCAAACAAAACCAAGGAAAGAACCTTAGTAAATATGTCAGCAATTTGGTACCTTGAAGGGACATGCAAGATATGTACTTGTCCACGAGCTACCTTTTAGTGAACAAAGTGAATATCTATCTCGATATGTTTAGTGCGCTGATGTTTGACCGGATTTTCAGAGAGATAGATTGTACTGACATTATCACAATAGACCAAAATAGCTTTCTAAATAGGAAAATGAAGCTCTAAAAGTAGATTACGCAGCCAACATGACTCAGACACCACATTGGCTACCCCTAGATACTCGGCCTCCGCACTGGATCGTGATAAATTAGCCTGGTGTTTTGCCGACCAAGAGATCAAGTTATCACCAAGAAACATACAATAATCAGATATCGACCGGCTGGTATCTGGACATCCGCCCCAATCAACATCTGTATACGACACGAGAGTAGAGACGGAGGATGGATATAAATGCAATTTATAATCAAATATGCCTTTTATGTATCATATAATGCATTTTAGTGCATGCATGTGCTCAATCCGCAGATCATGCATAAATAAACACACATGATGTACTGCATAAGTAATATATGGTCTCGTGAAAGTAAGATACTGAAGAGCCCTTGCAAGACTACGATATTGGTGGGATCATCGTATGGTGTGTTAGAAGTAGCACTCAGATTCAGTTTGGTATCAACCGGAGTAGAAGAAGACTTATAAGATGACATGTCAACTCTCTCAATAATCTCATCTGCATACTTCTTCTGTGATAAAAATAAACAACATGAATGACGAGTGATAGTTATACCCAAAAAATAACTCAAGGCCCCCAAGTCTTTCATAGCAAATTCTGAGCCGAGAAGGGACATAATAGAATTGTGCAAATTATCAGATGAGGCAATAAAAATTATATCATCCCCATATAACATAATGTATGCTAGAGAAGTACCACGACGATGGATGAACAGAGAATGATCATACATGCTGTGAGTAAACCCAATAGTAGACACATAATCTACAAACCTCTATACCAAGCTCGTGGGGCATGCTTAAGCTCATACAAGGATTTTTTCAGCAAACAAACATGGTGAGGATAATTGGAGTCCTTAAAACCCAAGAGTTGATTCATGTAAACAGTCTCCTTAAGATCACCGTGTAAGAAAATATTTTTCTCATCCAATTGATAAATGTGCCATGCTTTCGAGAGAGCCAGATTGAGAACAGTGCGAATGATAACCAGTTTGACCACTGGACTAAACGTCTCACCACAATCCACACCAACCTGTTGAGTTTTACCATCACCTACAAGACAGACCTTATGTCTCTCAACCGAACAGTTAAAATTTTCCTTATGAGTAAAATCCACATAGACTGAATAATATTGACACTAGTCAGACGAGGCACCAACTCCCACGTCTTATTTTCAATAAGAGCATTATATTCATTATCCATGACCATTTTCCAATTCGGGTCTGAGTTACATGGTAGGGGTGATTTAGTGACATTAGAATGTAAATTAAAATGTCATTTAGGTTTAAAAATACCCATTTAGCTACGAGTAATGGGTCCTTAACTCAGAATAGAAACAGTCGACTCGGATGTTGACGATTGCTCGGATCGCCAATAGGCGATGGCCTCATCGCCGCGTGATCTTCGGGTCGCAGTAATTTCTTGACCAACAAGTAGTGGGCTCGGCTTGAAAATTTTTATCGGATCGAGGTATTTGGGCTAACAAACGAGGCTCTCCGGGCCGAAGTCTCGAGATGAGGAAACTACCTACTGGCAGAGAAATAATGGCTGATGGGCATGTGTCATTGGATAGTGCAGTAGGGAGAATATTTGGGCCAGAGGTAGTGGGCCTGCCGGAAGATGTGACTTATGGGTAGAGTGGGCCCACTATTGTAGAATATACGCGGAAAGAATATCGTCCAAAAAAAATTATAAGCACTCAACACTGATTTAGACACTTGAAGAAACGGAAATAGAGTTTCATTAAAAATAATATGACGACTAATTATGATTTTATTAGATAAATCAAAACATTGTAACCAAAATGATTAGACAGAAAATTCAAAATACACAAGCAGTAGACCTAGCTTGAAGTTTATTACTTGTAGTGGACGAAAAAAGTGGATATCACAAGCACCCAAACACCCTAAATGAGAATACGAGGGATCTTTATTGTAAAGAATTTTAAGTGGGGATTGACATGTTAAATATTTGTTAGGGAGAATGTTAAGGAGGTAGGTTTTCATTTGTAACACATGATGTCAAAAAAATGAGGGGGGGGGGGGGTAATGAAGCATGTGGTAGTAAGGTTCGAACAATAATATTAATGGTACAAATTTTTCTTTCGGTCTTCCCATTTTGCGAGGACGTATGAGGACAAGAAAACCTAAAAGATATGTCATGAGTCTCACAAAATTTCCAAAATAGCCCATTATCATATTCCCTACCATTATCACATTAAATGTTTTTAATTTTCCGTTCAAATTGGGTATGGATGAAAGCTCTAAATTTTAAGAATTAGAAAAAAGCTTGAGATTTTTTAGACAAGGAAAGGTCCACAAAAAATTAGAATAATCATCCAAAAATAAAACATAATAACGATGGTCCAAAGAACTCAAAACGGGAGATGTCCATAAATCACTATGAATAATGTCAAAGGGCATCGACGTATTAGAAGTAGAGGCGACAAACGGTAAGCTAACATTTTTTCATAGAGGACAAGAAGGACAAATATGAGTATTACGCGTACTCTTACAATAAATAAAATTATTATTTTTAAGAGAAGAAATAATAGACGAACCCGGATGACCTAAACGGACATGCCACAAGGAAGGAGCAAGAGCGGTAAATATGGAAAGTGTGACTTGACTCATGGAAATGGTGGTGGTGGTGATTGGATAAAGCTCTCCCCTAATATTACACCTCATTAGAGGTATTTCTGTCTTGAAATCCGTTATAGAAAATTCAAAAGGGTCAAAGTTAACCGAAACTCAATTATCAGTTATGAATTTTCGAACAAACACTAAATTTTTAATTAAGTGAGGGGCATGAAAGACATTTTTGAGGACGAGATATGGATGTGGGCGACAAATTTGTGTGACCATAACTACGAATTAAAAAAATTGAATTGTCATTACCAATAATTATGCCATGATTTTTGCTCAAATTGAAATAAGACAAGAGATTACCTTGCATGGACGTCATACGAGAAGTGGATCCGGTATTCATGTACCAATTTGTGTCCGGGGAATTTAATCCAAGTGTATGCATCGCGACCTCGATATCCATGGGTGTCGGAACTGCTGCTGGGCCTGCAGCCGTGAAGGATTTGACGCGAGCGTGAACTTTAAATAATTATGCTCACGTCGCGTATTGGACGTTTCCATCTCAAGAACGATAGATATGTGGTTCTTGATGTTGGAGACGATAAGGGCAGTATGAAACACATTCTTTGAGGTAGACATAATGAAATAACAAGAGGAGAATTAGGGATTAGGAAGAGAATTTGGGAAGATAGGAAAAAATTTAGAAGAAAAAAAAGTGTCGGAATTGCGGATTCCGAGGGTGCTAGGCGGCAGAAGTATAGTTGGGAGAAGAAAATTTTGCCCTAGACTTCTGAATATCATGAAAGAAATAATCTCTTGATTATTTTTACTAATGAAGAGGTCTATATATACAATATCTAAATATGGAAAATCATTTCTAATATAATACTAATATTCTAATTACACTTATACCAGATTTCTACAAAATATGATAAGTAACTTAAATATACATAAGTTGTCCGTGAGATACACATTTTTGGCTTCTATCAATTAGTCAATTACTACTCATCATAGCCCCCATGCATGACAAGATTTAAAGATATGCTTGTCCATGTGTTGGTATAACACCGAGATAATTACATATTTTGTTTGATTTTTAAGATGTCCCCAAAACCTATGTGATTAGAAGTAATGAATCTTTTCTTATCATGTTCCCTAGCACACTTCCATTCCACTTTAACAATGTTCCTTTGTCTTGTTCCTAATTTTATCCCCTTTGGTTTAGATATATTCTCCCAAATTGTCATTGCATTTTATTTTATTTCTTATAATCAAGACATCTTCGAAGGCCGCTTATACGTTTAAAATTTATTGAATAATGGACTCACCCTTTTCTTTATATCAAATTAGTATATTTGTTCACGCTTCGTGCAGAGTTATTAAAAGTTAAATTTGATTTTTTAAATTACTAAGTATTAATATTAAATTTTAAAAAATTACAAACATGGAAATCGGAAATCTCATTGGATTGACGAATTAATCTTCTTATAGTATTTGAATAATTTAAAAAATATAAACATTAAACAAAAGGGAAAAACAACAATAATAAAATGATATAAAAGAAATCGATAAATCCAATACAAAGAAGATTTCTTTGTATTCATCCCATTCTTAGTCCTTAATGTTCTATTTTGAATGAATAATTTCAACCATTTGAAATTGGATGGTAGGGTTTTGTTGGGTCAAAAATACATAAGTAAGGCACAACGGAAGTTTAAAATTTTGTTTTGCTTACTTATCCCAATAATTATGTCTGGTATAGTTATGTTACAATTGAACCTGTAAAAACTTTCAATAAATCTTACAGTTTGTTTAATCTGGAGTCTTTACTAGAAGGTGCACACATGATTATCCTTTCGACTGTAAGCCTTTGCTATGGTGTATTTCTCTGTCAAGAGCCATGAAATCTTGACAGAGGTTCGAGAGAGTTTCTTTTCTAAACTCTAAGTTCAGAAAATATAGAATTAGTGTGATAATATTCTCAAATTACTTCAAGATTAACCTTAAACTTATGGGGTAGTGCTGTTTATATAGGAGAGATTAGGTCAAATATCAGATTAGGATTGGACTCCAAGCCTTACCCAAATCCCGAGGTGCAGTGGGCCAGTCTGACTGGGAACACTGCCGCGTAGGCGTCGCGTCGCTGGTCGGCGCCGCGGCTCAGCCTGGTAAGCACCGCGGCCCTTCACGTCCCGTCTCTTTAATATATATATTCATCACATTTAATTAAATCCAAAATTCAATTTTGACTTAATTAAATAATTTCCATCAAATAGAAATTATCCCATAATTTATTATCAATTTAAATATCTCGATTCTAAATCGAATAAATAATATTCTCTCAATACACCATTAGATCGAAAAGACAATCGACATAGTGTGACCCTATAGGCCTTCACATATCGACACTAATCTAATTAAGGTACATACAAAACTCCTAGACTGCACTGTATAACGAACTCACTATGTGAAGTACGTTTACATGAATCCAGCAAACATAACCTCTATGTGATGATAAATTCCTTTCATTCGTGATACACTCGATCAAGCTTATGATTTGCCATGTGTCTATCCAAATGGTTTGATCACTTTATCTCATCTATATTAGTCAACATCTACACCATATTCTAAATATGTCTCTTGCATTGACCAATGACTTGATCGACCTAATATCACTAAGAAGTTGAGTGTTCTCTCGAATATCCAATCGAGGATTGAATCCTATTCTTGGCTCAACTACCACCTTAGTTTACATCGTAATGTACCCAACATAAGCCGTATCTTATCCTATAAGGAATTTAAGTTTAGGAAAGGGTCAACGTACATTACTCTGTAAACAAGATGCGTATTGACCTCAAGTCAAATGACATTTATCTCCCATACACTGATAACACTCTAAGACATATATAACTTATAGTTTATCAGCAGGGTAGACCAATACTTTTCAAAAATATCCATGTGTCCATCACTAGTAACCATTACTAGTAGCAGGTGAGACATACTACATTCTTCAAGAATGTGATGCAGACCACATGTCGACTTATAACATATCATCAATATCCCAATCTCGATGATCATTAGTCGAGGCTACTTTGAGAGTTACGCTCTATCATTAATATATCACTCTATTAATGACAACGTAAGCTCAAGAAATGCACATTAATGAATAATTACAAATAATAAAATAATAATTCAATAATCTCAAATGCCATAAAATTTTAATTGTATTAATAATACGAATGTGTTCAAGTACGTTTGACCCTAATAATGATTGTCTCTAGGACATACATACTTTCAATCTCTGACTTGACCTAGAGCCAATCACCAATGTATCTAATGCCCATATTTTCAAAATGACCATTATGCTTAACTAAGCTTAATAGTTTAGTAAATGGGCCATCTAGATTATCATCTGTGGGAACATAGTCTAATCTTATTTCTTCAGTTTCCACCATCTCTCTGAGTATGTGATATTTCCTCGGTACATGTTTGCTTATATTTGTTGATCTTGGTTTCTTAGCTTGCGCAATCGCACCAGTATTGTCACAATAAATCATTATTGGATAAGTGACACTTGGAATAGCCCCTAGTTCCTTTAGGAATTCAGATATCAGGACAACTTCTTTACCAGCTTCCGATCCAGTAATTTACTTGGCTTCATTTGTCGAATCAGCAGTTATAGCTTGCTTGGAACTTTTCCAACTCACTGCTCCACCATTGAAAATAAAGGTATATCTAGACTAAGACTTGAAGTCATCAAGATTTGTCTGGAAGCTAGCATCAGTGTACCCAGTAGCCACTAGCTTTTTTCTTGTCCACCATAGACTAAGAAATATTCTTTTGTTCGTCTAAGATACTTAAGAATACTCTTGACTGCTTTCCAATGTTCTTCATCTGGATTCTTATGGAATTCGCAAGTCATACTAAGTGTATATGCCATATCTGGCCTCATACAGGTCATGACATACATGATTGATCCTAAAACTGAAGCATATGGGATCCTCTTCATGCGTTCAAGTTTTGCAACAGTAGAAGGATTATCCTTCTTTGATAACTTAATGTCTTGACCCATAGGAAGACCTCCCTTCTTGGATTTTTCCATAGAGAATCGTCTTAGCACTTTGTCTATGTATACGGATTGTGACAGCCCCAAAAATCTATTAGGTCTATTTCTATAGATCCTAATTATAAGAATATAGCAGGATTCACCCAAGTCCTTCATCATGAAGGTGCTGGATAAACATTTCTTGACTGATTTCATGAGAGTCTTATTGTCTTCTATTATTAATATGTCATCTACATATATAATAATAAAGACAATATTTCCTTCCTTGCGCTTACAATAAACGTGTTACACCTCGTGAGTTTAAGACAAGGATTGAGAACGTCATTGAGGTTAAGACTCGGGTAATGGATATAAGATATAATTACACAAGCTACGAGCACGTCGATGAGAGTTTAAAAGGATAAGATATATAAATTTTCATTAAGGAGTAGTAACATATTATAAGAATTACGACATGGAGAATACGAGACCTTATGGAATTCCTGGAATTAAAGGAAACGACAATCAAGATTGAAAGAATCGGGATTAAGATTTATTACTTGGGGGATTAATTGAGTTAAGTAAACAATTGGAGGGCTAAAGTGTAATATGAATGGGGGACCTAAATGTAGTATTTTAAAATTTAAAAATTTGAGATAAGTGCCCTAATAATTTCATTCTTCCACACTTTAACACAAATCAAAATTTTCTCCTCCTCCTCTCTTAAACCAACGATTTCTCCATTTTTTTTTCAACCAAATTGAAGCTTTTTGATTCCTCCTCCAAGATTAAACCATTCCCCAAAATTTCTAAGCCAAAAATCTCACCAAAACAGTGGCAAAACGTGCCACTGCTGGCCGAACTGAACAGCCCCTGTTCTTCAAGTTTTTGGACGAAATTCTTGGAAGAATAGACATGCTATTGTTGCATATTGTTGGATGGTTGCATATTGTTGAATAATGGGTTAACATAGTAGGATGGTTGCATATTGTTGAATTGGAGTTGAAGAAGTGAAGAATTGGGCTTGAAAACGCGACAAAACATTGGCAAAATTGGCTGGGCAGTACCGGAATTCCAAGGGTTGTTTTGGCTCAGAATTTATGTAAAAAAATTGTCTTTTTCATTAAATAATTGGTAGATTAATTGATGTTGTGATTAAGGGATTAACCCATGTTAAAGAAGAATTGGAATCAAAGAGTTGCATGTTGTTGTAGTGGAATTTTGAATTTGTGATTAAGATGAAATTAGGAATATGAGAATGCATGTGACTATAGTAGGATTTATATGATGATTGGGACTATTTTGTATGAATTGGAATTAAATGTTGTCGTTGTTATTGTTGTCACCAATTGCATGTGTAAATTGGAGAAGAAATCTTGACATTTAAGATGTAATTAGTTATATTGAAGTATAGAAATATAGAAATTGGATTCTAAAGATTAAGAGACGAGTTTTGGAATTCATATATGTTAAGGTAGTTACCTATACGTGTATTGATAGAGTTAAAGTATAGAAAAATGTTATTCCACATTCTTGACTTCGCAATTTTGTTAGAGGATTGGATTGCTTTCATGAACTATTTTAACATGACTAAGAATTGAATAAACATGATAAATAAGTGTGATAGTCACTTGATTGTGAAAGTTATTGTTTTTCATGAATATAAAGAGAATGGAGGTTGTATGATAGCGTATATGAAGTATATTGGACTTAATTTAATTGTATTTTGGAATAATATTGGATTATTGGTGTTTTTGGGTTGTTGGTGGATTGTGGATATGCATATAACAGAGGAAGAAATAAGAAGCCGTTATTCGAATAACTTACGTTAGAAGTCCTAAAATTAATGGTCATATTATTGTTATTATAGACTGTTTACATATGATTGTGGGGAAGAATTTTACACGTCTAGTAGACGTGTAATCCCCTTTGGATTAACTGTTGATTGTGCCCTTAGTCGGGGCTTGGTTATTGTTGAAATTGGGCCTTTTTAAAGGTGGAAAAGTACGTAAAAACAAAGGAAGTGCTTCCCAATTTTTCGTAGAAATAGGAACGTTACTTAAGTCCCTAACCTCCCCTTAAAGGCATGTATTTAATAGACATGCTATTGTCGTGATAGGTGGAAGTGCTACGTGAGCGTATTCCACTTAGCGGGTTGGTAGAAGAACGCTAAGGTATGTGAACTAACTTCCTTCTATTGGCATGATTATTCTTGAAGTATACTTGTCTTGGTTTTGAAAGTCATGGGACTTGATTTATTTTGAAAGAATATCTGATTTGATTTTGAAAGTAAGCGATTTGAGTTATATGAAGTATAAATGACTTGGTTTCAAAAGATGTAAGTGACTTGATTTAAAGAGTAGGAATTGCTTGATTTTAAAGCCTCGAGTTAAACTTAAAAAAAGTATATGTTACTTGATTTTGAAATAGAAGTGCCTTGATACCACGAGTGCTAGTATCTTGGGGCTTATTACATGAAAAGATTTTTTTTTTTTAAAAAGAGGATGGATGTACTTAGTACTTTTGGAGTCCAACTCCCTAATGTTACATCACATTAATGTTACATCACATGATAGTGTCTTGGTTTTATTAAAAGGAAAGAGGTGATAGTGCCTCAGTTCGTGTAAAAAGAAGATGTGGTGGTGCCTTAGCTTTCTAAAATAAAAGTTTGTTATAATGAATTTATGGGAAGTCAGAAGATGGTTTAAAATGTCATATGATTGCATTGTTACACCGAGTCCCATGGTGGGCCGGGACACGTTGCATGTACCTACCCGGGGGTTATACGGAAATCACATGAGAATGTTCATGATTAAGACTTGTATATTATACGGAAATCATGTGAGAATGTCCATGATTAAGACTTATATATTATACGGAAATCATGTGAGAATGTCTATGATTATGACTTATATATATTATACGGGAATCATGTGAGAATGTCCATGATTATGACTTAGATATTATACGGAGATCATGTGAGAATGTCCATGATTATGACCTACATATACATATGGAAATCATGTGAGTATGTCCATGATTATGACATATATACACTTATGAAAATCATGTGAGAACGTCCATGATTATGGCATAACTCTTATGGTGAAAATGGTATTGTCTTGAGTTTTCTAAAAAGAGAGTATATTCTATTTGTTCTAATGAGAGTCAAAAATTGTTTTAAGTTGCATATGTTTACTCATATAGCTATTCGTGCATGTGTACTGTCCGTAAACTTGTATTCACGATGCAGGATAGATTCCCATAAGATGTATATAGAGTAAAAGATTACATGACTAGACATACATGGTTTTAAAAATAACTCCCTTTTTGAAAAAGGTATAGTTGACTTATTTTTATATGACACGGTTGGATCTGGTATTTGGTTTTCATACTTGCCCCTGTCATTCTTTTGTACAGTTATGATCTGATTTCTCGTATTTTGTTTACATACTTGGTACTGTTAGACCGATTCTCGGCCGTTCATGCCCGCAGGTATATGTATTCAGTTTGGGGATCCTCCGGTCTAGTTCCCGCCGCCTATTTGGGAGAGCCTTGATTCAGAGCTCGTCATTTTGGTACAGAGCCCTATTATTTTGTCTTATGTATATTTACGGGCCCGACGGGGTCCTGTCCCGTTATATGTCATCGTCGAATTCTTAGAGGTCTGTAGACAGTTGTGGGTTGTACGTATGTAGAGATGTGATTTTTTTTTTATATATATGTGCGGTTGTACTCTGATTTGGGGAGATTCCCGCATATAGTGGCAGCTTTGCCGACTTTCCTATTTTGATTGTTTTTGTATTTATGTGATGTTATTTGGTGGCAGCCTAGTCGGCTAGCCTGTTGTGACATGTTGGTTAGTTGTGTAAGGCGCACTTTACGCCTACTTTAGGCTTATGTTATAGATGCAGCGTTATGCTGCCGAATTTTCTATTACCCTTAAGTGTCAGTTGATTATGTGACAGATTAGTGTAATGACGTCCAATTAGGGCGTCGGGTCGCAGACTGTCGGCTCGGGTCGTCACAGAGTGGTATCAGAGCAGTTAGTCCTCGGAATGTCTACAGACCG
Organism: Przewalskia tangutica; assembly: GCA_029844215.1. Lineage (NCBI taxonomy): Eukaryota > Viridiplantae > Streptophyta > Magnoliopsida > Solanales > Solanaceae > Przewalskia > Przewalskia tangutica. The sequence continues at coordinate 34,952,736 of CM056731.1, read as the reverse complement.
TGTCTAGTAGAGTCTTGTGTATGGGTATGTTGTGCACCATACTTATACGCAGGAGGCTGCCGGACATTTAGTATTGGTTTCTACTCTTTCATCTCGTAGATCGTGCAATAGAGCTTTATTATTAGGATGATCCTTTTTCTGATAGTTTAATATGTTTACAGCTATGCCTCCGAGGAAGGCGCCAGTGGCTCAGAAGGTCAAATCTACAGCGGGGGATACTAGTCGGGTACAGAGAGTTACCAGGTCCCTCACACGGTCTACGTCTGAGAGTGTGCCCCGACGACGAGTTCTGCCTCGTCACCACCTCCAGAGGCTCCCTCTCAGGGGGAAACATCTCCAGATCCGAGGCCCTGCACGAGCCTCCGCCTCACCGGGGCACAGGATGGAGATTTGAGAGAGCCAGTCCAATTATTGGCTAGGATAGTAGCGGGACAGACTTACAGTGCGAGCCGGCGCTAACCCTGTGGCACGGTTTGAGGGTTAGAGACTTCCTGAGTTGCAGTCCGCCAGAGTTTTACGGGTCAAGACCCGAGGATGATCCACAAGAGTTCATCCGCCAGATACAGAGGGCGTTGAGGGTGATTAGGGCCTCAGAGACTGAGTCAGTTATATTGGCTTCATACCGTTGCGCGATGTAGCAGTCAACTGGTTTGAGTCATGAGAGTTGTCCAGGGGCAAGGGTGCTCCTCCAGCGGTGTGGGACGAGTTCACGGATGCTTTTCTTGATCATTTCTTGCCTCCTGAGATGAGGAGAGCTAGGGTTGACAGGTTCTTGACCTTGAGACAGAATGGGATGGCGGTTAGAGAGTATAGCCTGGAGTTTGACTCCTTGGCTCGGTACGCACCCACTATAGTAGTGGACATGGCAGACAGAGTGCACCGCTATGTGATGGGGCTAGATCATTATATTATTGATGGGTGCATGGCAGTAGCACTTCAGTCGGGCATGGATATCGCTTGATTCAGCGCACGCCAGGAATAGAGATGACGTAAGGGAGTCAACCGCATGAGGTCATGTTGGAGATCAGCCCAAGAGGGCCAGGTTGACAGTTTATTCTGGTGAGTATAGAGGCGGTCAGTCTCAACAGCATGTTGATTATTCTTCCCAGCCAGTACAGAGTGTACCTCCACAGTCCACAGGCCGAAGGTTTGACCCTTCTGGGTATTCGGGGGCTGGTCAGAGCTCCAGGGCTTTAGGTTCGCAGGTATACGGGGGTTCTAGCCAATTGGGGCCACCTTGGCCCCAGTGCACTCAGTGTGGTAGGTCCCATGTCGGGATATGTCGTTCTAGTAGGGGTATTTGTTTTGCTTATGGTCGTCAGGGCCATATGATGAGGGAATGTCCTAGTAGGAGGGATACATGTGGGATGACTCAACCCATCGGATCGATTCTTTGGTTCTTCACCTTCTATAGCGATGCGCCCCGCAGGGCAGGATATTCATACGCCAGCAGGCCGTAGTAGAGACCATGGTGGGACTTCCCAGTTTTAGTGGTCCTTCGAACCGCCTATATGATTACAGGTATATCCTTGATCTTTTTGGAGACATATATGTATTGATAAGATTGTTGTGTTGCGTAATGTTATGGAGGTATGAGAGCAGTTAATAAGTATAAATGGAACTATATGAACGAGTATCAAAGTAGAGATATTTGTGGTTAATAGTGAGTAGGATGAAGAATTACTACAAGGATGATGAAGGTGAAGAAAATGATAATTGTACCGGTAATCCTATTCTTCGTCGGGTTATATTCAGTAATATATTGTGGCCATGTATGGCATATTAATTTTGTTGGGTATAGTTAAAGGGGACGGGGTGGGGTCATTTTTAAAGGGGTCGGGGTGGGGTCGGAGAGGGGTCGGGGTTGGGTCATTTTTATTTACCCTTAAATTAAATAAATAAACGCACATACACACAACAAGATAGTTTAATAAAAATATCCCAAGACTGTTTTTGTGACTCTTATATTATTCGATAGAAGTATTATTTTTTTGGTAATACAATTTCAAAATTGCAACTTCGTGATAATGAAAGTTGCAAATAAATAACATAGTAAAATTACAGTTAAAAGAATTACATTTTAAGAAATACGTTTTGTAGTTTCTTTATAATTTCTTGTGGTTCTTTGGTTGGAATTGGTATTTATTGGTCAAATTGGTCGACGTCGCTTGAACATTCATCGGATAAGATTTCGTTGTAGTTGTAGTCTTCTTCTTCGTTGATCTCCGGTTGGTCGCACCTCCTACGCTCCGCACGAATCTAGTCTCTGAATAGAACTGCAATCTCTAATGAGTCTCCCGCCAATGAATGTCTGTGCTCCCCTATTTGAAATCTTCCCGCAGAAAACGTGCTTTCAGACGCTATTGATGACGCTTGAAGGTTCAACACATCTCGGGTCATCTTAGATAGTGTTGGAAAATTCTTCTCATTCTCTCTCCAGTATTTTAGCAAGTCTTCACGTCCCTCTTCATTTTCAATTGCTTCGTATGGTACAATACCCTGCAAAACAAAAACACCAAACTCGCTATTTGGTTAGAAATGTTACCACTAAACATTATATATCTGAGGCTTTCAATACTAGCCGCGGAAACAACATGTCGTTTTCTGAGGTTGTGTTGAAGAAGAAACAAATGGCATGGAAACCGGTTGATTGTTAGCACTTTCTTGTTGGTAATGTGTATATACTTTTTTACATTCATCTGGTATGCTAGACAACACTTCTTCTCTACTTTTTTCAATTAGTGGTGGGTCATTTGGATTTTTAGGAGATGGAGGTGGAAATTTATCTATGCGATCATAAATAGTTTTAATAAGTGCTTTATAACCATCTATTTTAATAGACAGATTTAATACAACACTAATAATATAAATTGGGGGAATAAGAATAAAATATTTTATCATTTTTAGAAACATTTTTTTAATAGGTTCCTTATAAGCTGGTTTATCCATATATTCACTAAGTAATATAAATATTAGAGCTATATAAAATAACATTGATGAAATAGTAGGATAATAAATATCGGAAAATTCTTTAGTAGCTACATAAAATTTCTCTAAAAATGTAATAAGTTCAAAAATTGTATCCCAATCGGAATATATAAGCATTTCAGTAGGATTTGGATTACGGACGTTAAAAAATTGGGTTATAGGTCTTCTATACTCATAAGCAACATGTAGTTGGTTGTATAAAGAATTTCATCTAGTGCATACTTCTTCGGGAATTTTTCTTTAAGGTAGTTGACAATCGTGACAAATTTTTTTATATTCTTTTATTCGTTGTATTCTATTATTTTTAAAAATATTGTTTATAGCAAATTGTATTTTTTCCAAGAATGTCTTCAAAAAGTGATTTATCATCCTTTACAACTAAGTTATAAATATGACATGCACATTTTATATGAAAATGATCTTGAAAAGATGGAGTTAAGATATTTTTTAATAATCTAACAACAAAAATATTAGAAGAAGCGTTATCTAATGTAATAATCATGATTTTATCAGTTATGTCATAATAACGCAAACTGAAATAATATTATCTGAAATAAAAAGACCAGTGTGCCTACTATCAATATATCTATATGCTAAAATACGTTTTTGCATAGAAAATTTATAGTCTATCCAATGACATGTTACAGTTAAATAATCATGATTGTTAGTACTACAGCCTATATCAGACGTAATAGATACTTTGCCAGGAAAATGATATAATGAATAACGTAAATATTATTGATATTCGTGTGCAAATTTTAAAACGTCTCTCCTAACAATTGATCTAGGAAAACCATTATAAGCAGGATTATACATTTCTCTTATATAATGAATAAAACCAGGAGATTCAGGAAACGAAAAAGGCAAACCCTCCACTGCAACTAATTTTGATAATGCTTAATTATTTTTTTATCGTATTTAGGGCATACAATTGCCCCCGTCATAGGGTCAATTTGACCCTGTACCTGGTCCGGGACAATATGTGAACCTTGTCCCGACTGAGAGGGCATTGGCCCACCCTCCTTTTTAGCCTTATATTCCTCCCACCTAGCTGTGTGAAATATATTCAAATGAGTAGTTAAACCTCCCATCCCGCTCTGACCTTTTCCCATTTTAAATTTATAAACTTTTTTACAAATTATGCATTTAGAAACTTGGTTTTCTATGTTTCTATCAAAAAAGCCCATACATTTGATGTTAATTTTCATTCTGGTGGGCCTCGTCTCATACTATGGAGAATAGGAGGTGATTCAGTTTGAGGTGCATTAGTGGGCGTGTCATCTAGATTATCTTCTAAATTAAAGTCTTGTTGAGTTTCAGAAAATAGCTCATCGTCTAAATCTAATGGTACTTCAAGATATAATTCAGTATCAACAAAATCGTCATGTCTAGGAGGAATAGTATGACTAGAAGAAGTATTCTTATTCTTATTACCACTACTAGAAGAAGCAATACCCTTACCCTTACCCATAATCATACGTTTAAATCATTCCATTATAATTATGCAAATAAATAATTAAAGATAATGAAATTAAGTGGCGCTAATTAAAGTAAAGAAACTACAATAATTTAATGAAGGAACGAATGTACCAAACGCCGACGTAACGTCGACGTGTAATCGAGAGATTGAAATTGAAACTTTGCTCGATGGATGATCCTGAGGCTAGTTGCCAACTTCACTCCCAAATGAATAAATAAAATTGAATATTTAGTAGATAATGTAGAGAGAATAAAAGATATATTGGAGATTATTAGAGAGATTGTAGGAAGATTTTTGAGAAAGAATGAAGAGAAAATGAGGTATTTATAGTTGAAAAATTGGGTTAAAGTGTAAATATAATAACTTAGGGTTTAAAAATAAATATTAAAGGGGTAAGGGGTTTGGGGTGTGGGAGGGGGGAATTTGGTCGTTGCACAACGACCAAATTTGTGTATAGCCGTCGTGCAATAGTGGGAAAGGGCCTGGGTATGGGGGCCTGCCTGGTCGGGAAATTTCTAACCCGCATTAAACTGATACCGAGTATCGGTATTCGATCCCGGTACAGGGTCAGGCTGGGTAGGGGTGGGGTCGGGTAGCCCCGCCCCGTTGGACAACCATAGTATGTGGCTATCGCAAGCAAAATTTGAATGGACTTAATTTTCGCAACAAGTGAAAATGTTTCATCATAATCGACCTCAGGTCGTTGATTATAACCTTTAGCCACCAATATTACCTTATAAGTCTATACCTTGCCATATACATCAATCTTCTTCTTGAAGACCTATTTGCATTCTATGGGTCTAACCACTGTTGGCAAATCAACCAAGTTCCAAACTTTATTGATGTACATCGAGTCTATCTTTGATTTCATGGTTTCTTGCTATCTTTGTGAATCAATGTCTAATATAGCTTTGCTGTCGTAGGTTTATCATCATCCGGAATATCCATCTCATTTTTTTGTTTCAACAAGGAGATTACGTCTTTCAGACGGACGATGAGTTATAGTGGTCATACTGAGTTAAATATTCTGTGTTTCGGTGTTTATTGTATTCTGATTATGAAAAGGTCTTTTTGTGTTGGACAATCCACCACCTTGAGAGCTTTCAGGAATGTCATTTTCATGCGTTTTCTGAGTGGGGGTGATGTACAACTATTGTATCATCTTCTATTGGTTGTGTATGAGAGCTTTGCATTTCTGCACTTTCTCTCACAACACTCCCACTGGCTGAAGGGCGTACTCTAAGTACCCAATCTTCACTAAATACTCCTACTGAATCCTTGTCCAGGTCATTCGACAAGGTTCACCTGCTGTGTTATCTTGAATTTCTTCAAGTTCTATCTTATTGCAGCTCTGTTCCTTGTAGACATAGTCTTCTTCAAGGAAAGTTGCATTTCTGGAAACAATGACCTTATGTTCTCCAGAAAGATATAAATAGTATCCCTTAGTTTCCTTTGGATACCCCACAAAATAATACTTCTCACTCTTAGATTCCAACTTGTTAGTTAGCATCTTCTTTACATATTCAGGGCACCCCCAGGGCGCATGTGTTTAAGTGCTGGCTTCTTGCCATTCCATATCTCATATGGAGTTTTCTCTACTGACTTTAAAGGAACCCTGTTCAGAATATAGATTGAGCTTTGTAATGCATATCCCCAAAGGTATGTTGGAAGAGCTGAGAAACTCATCATGGATCTAACCATATCTAATAGGGTTCGATTTCTCCTTTCAGCAACACCATTCATTTTTGGCGTTCCAGGAGGTGTCCATTGTGATTGGACTTCATGAAGCTTTAAGTAATCCAGAAATTCTTTACTTAAGTATTCACCCCCTCGATCTGATCGAATGGTCTTGATACTTATTTTATGTTGCATCTCTACTTCTGACTTGTACTCCTTAAATTTCTCGAAAGCTTCAGACTTGTGTTTCATAAGATACATATGCCCAAACCTTGTGAAATCGTCTGTAATGGTGATGAAGTACGGGAAGCCTCCCTTAGCTTGAGTTGAAAAAGGCCCACATTCATCTGTATGGACTAACTCAAGCACCTCTTTGGCTCGCACACCTTTCTCAGAAAGTGGCTTGTTGTTCATCTTTCATCTCGAGCAAGATTCACAGCTACCACAGGACTCTAAGTCAAATGGTTATAGGTAGTTTAACTTCCTTAATCTTGCTATCCTTGATTTATTGATGTGACCAAGTCTACAGTGCCATAAGTAGGTTGGGTTTCTTGGCTCATTTATTTTAGCTCATTTATTTTGTACATTGAAAATTTCACGACTACAGTTTAGAACATACAATCCATCCACAAGCGGAGCATTTCCACAAACAAAATCATTAAAAGACAGTACATAACTGCCATTAGAAATAAATGAGGAAAACCCCTCCATGTCTAACATTGGGATAGAAATAATATTCCTCATTAATGAGGGAATAAAATAACAATTATTAAGTTCTAAACAAAAGTCAGAAGGTAAATCTAATTTATAAGTTCCCACGCGTTCAGCATCCACTCGTGCTCCATTTCCAACGCACAGGTCTACCTCTCATAGTCTAACCTTTATGCTGTTAGTAAGACCCTGCGCATTAGTACAAATGTGTGAGCCACAAGCGGTATCTAATACCCGACAATGAGAGTTACTTATAGACATATTTATTTCAATGACAAACATACCTTGTCCAGTAGAGCCAGGAGCACCTAGTGCTTTGCCTTCTCTTGAAGCTGTGCAGTACTTCTTCCAGTGCCCCTTCCTTTTGCAGTTGAGGCACACATTTGCAACAACATTCGCCTTCTTCTGAACACCTCCTCTAGGTTTCATAACTGTGGGTGCATCAATTGTCTTACCCTTCTTCTTTTGCATGTTCTTACCCTTGGGTTTAAACTTGCTAGATGAGTCCACCATGAGCACAACTTTACCTTTGAAGGTTGACGATTCGAAGGTCTTCAACATATTGTGAAGCTCTGGAAGACTCGCCTTGGTCCCATTCATATTGAAGTTTATAATAAAGTTCTCAAATGAACAAGTAAATGAGTTCAGTATTAGGTTGACAGAAACATTCACGGATAACTTCGTTCCAATCGAAGCCAACCTTAACCCAATCATCTTCAGAACATGTTGTGACACCTGACCCCCTTCGTTCATCTTACAATTAAATAGGTCTCTCAACAATTCATACTTTATTGTCTGAGACTGTAAGTCATATAGACTTTTCAAGTGTTCGAACATCTCGTTGGGGCCCATATTTTCATGATGCCTCTATAACTCTGCAGTCATGGAGGACAACATTACGCTTTGTGTCGAGGTAGCATTGCCAAGATGTTTCTGATAGGCTGTCTTGTCAAACAGGGCATACTTAGCAGAATCTTCGGCAAGGACTGTTGGGAAATACTTTATCTAATACATACTCAATCCTTTCCAATCTCAACTCCAAACACATATTTCTTAACCAGTCTGTCATGACCCGACCCGACGGGCCGCGACCCGGGGCCTTACCTGTGCACCCTTATACCCACCTGTCACATATAATCACACATATACCAATGATAATATAGAAATCTGTAAACCATATCTGTTACACCCCGTAGTTCCAACACAAGAATAAGAGAACGTACGTAAGACGATAAGGGTTAAATCGTGAAACGATATAAGATGCGCTTTTTCCTTAAAAGAAATCTCGGAACCCGTGAAGGAAAAATGTTTAGTAATGAGAATTGAGTACTCAAATTTGGGATTTGGACTTTTTGGAATATAATAGAATTATGGATTTTTAAATCCGAAATCGGTCATGTGGGGCCCACGGGAAAAATTTACGATTTTGTGGGGCCCACAATATTTTTTCGAGATTTTGGCCAATATGGATGTTTATGGGAGATGAAAATATTTTGGACGAATCGGAGGGTGACACGTGGCACACCCCACCCCCTACTTGTCTCGGTTGACTATTTGACTTTAGATATTTGTTGAAGTAAGACAAGTGGACATGGGTCCCACATTCACTTGTCCATACACTTGTCATGATCTCACCCTTTGAGATATTTATATATACATAAGAGGCTTGCAAGACTTGTCTCTACACTTAATCATATTTCTTCATCTTTTTTTTCTTCCTTTGAGCTCAAGAACAAGAACACCAAGAACACCTAGTGTTGATTAGTTCATTTCATCCACGATTAAGCCTCTAATCCAAGTGTTGAACCAAGATTAACATCTCAACCTTGTGTAGCTTGTCTTGGCCGAGAGTGTGGGTGCCAAACCCTAAGGTTCCGTCGACTTTTTGGAAGCGAAATACAAAGTGGAGTTGTGTATAAGTTCATAGAGGTCACATATATGTGATTGGAACTTGAAGAAGTGGAGTGAAACGAAAACTGCGGACCAAAACATAGCATTCTACCCGGGGCGTTTTTAAGGCTAAAAATGAGGTAATAATTCTTCTTTTTTCCGCAGTAATTAGATATTACTCATTGTTATAGTATATGGAGGAACTTTCATTAAGGAAGATATGGAAAATAAGGTGTGTATGCCCTACTTTGGGTAAGTGGTCCGAAACTAGCTTTTTCGGGCCATGTGATTCGTTGATTTTTATTGTCGTCTTCTACACTTGTCGCATGTTATATACTGAAGGAAATATAGTTGATAAAGTGATATAACTTATATAACATGTTGGAACTTGAGTTGGAGTAAAAAGGAATTAAGGAAAATGGATTTGGATTTAAAGTGATGTTGGCCGAGAATGACCCTAAAAATGTTGTTATATTATGGACTGTTTTGTTTAGATTATGGGGCAAAATTTTACACGTCCAGTTAGGCGTGTAATCCCCTTTGGCTAACTGTTGGTTGCGCCTTAAAAGTGGCTTGTTGGTTATGGAAATACGGACCTTGGAAAAGGTGGAAAAGTACGTAGAAACAAAGGAAGTGCTGCTCAAATTTCCGTAGAATTAGAGGGCATTATTTGGTATAAGTCTTATACTAGAAAGTAAGATATTGATAGAAGTACTATGGCCATTTTTAGGTTGAAGTACTACATGTAGCATGGTCTACTTGGCTTAAGGAATAGCCGATAAAGTTGAAGTACTTGGAGCGTTTTGCTACGTGTCGAAATGGTTAGTCGTCGCGAGGTATGTGGACTTCCTCTTCTCTAAGACATGAGTATTTTTATGGTATACTTGCCTTGTTGTTAGGAGTATACATGATTTGTTATTTGAGTATACTTCCTTGTTGTTGGGAGTATATACATGACTTGTTGTTTGAAGTATACTTGCCTTGTTATTTGGAGTATACGTGACTTGCCTTCTTGAAGTACTTGCCTTGTAATTAGGAAGTATTCACGTGATAAATTTTAGGCTAAAAACATGTCTAGAATATTCCTAAGTTCTTACCAAGTCTTATGGGGGATGTTGGTAAGAGTCGTTAGGAAGTAGTGGAGTCTAGTTGACCTTGCTAAGTTACTACATTAATGAATGTTTATTTTGAAAGTATTGAGATTTGATTCCTTTAAAGATTATGAGACTTTGATTTAAAGTTATGAGACTTGATTTTCAAAGTATTGAGATTTGATTCCTTTAAAGATTATGAGACTTTGATTTAAAGTTATGAGACTTGATTTTCAAAGTTATGAGATTTGATTCCTTTAAAGATTATGAGACTTTGATTTAAAGTTATGAGACTTAATTGTCAAAGTATTGAGATTTGATTATTTTAAAAGATATGAGACTTGATTTTGAAAGTTAAGAGGCTTGATCTTAAAAGTTAAGAGACTTGATCTTGAAAGATAAGAGACTTGATTTATAAACGACTTGATTTTGGGAAAGGAGTAGTAACTTGGTTTGAAAAGTAGACGTGTCTTGATGCTACGGGTATTAGTATCGTGTGGTTTTTACGTGAAAAGGGATCTTTTTAAGAGAGTTGAAGTACGTAATACTTTGGGTTTAAAAACCGGATTGTTGGCATAAAATGAAACTACCTTGAGTTATAAAATGGTGAATAAGTTTACATGTTAATGAAAGTCTAGAAGTATGGTAACTTGCCTATGCTTGCTTGTGATAGCCTTGTTGTGCAAGTGTTGTATTCTTATGATACCACGTCTCTCGATGGAGGGCCGGTCATCTCACTATTTCTTTGGACATATCGACACGTTGGATGGTCCACAGGTATGCTTCCACTATATTTTTCCTTGGACATACTGACACGTTTGGAGGCCCACGAGTATGCTTCCACTATTGTTATTCCATGGACTAGCTCTCCATGAGGTTTAGTGACGCAGGCTGGATCTGGTAGCTAGCTTCCATACTTGCCACGACGCAGCCGGATTCTTGTATGAGTTCGTAGTTGGCTTCGTACTTGCCCGGCCGCCTATGGCACGCTTGGTACGGCAGACTCTGGTAGATGGCTTCCGTACTTGCCCCGGTCATATCTCGTGACGCAGCCGGAACCGTAGCCGCTTTCACTTGCCCGATCGATTGTTGACGCAGGCTGGATCTGGTAGTTGACTTTCGTACTTGCCCCGGTCAGTTTTATGATGCAGGCTGGATCTGGTGGTTGGCTTTCCTACTGCCCGCATGATTTTATGACACGTGGACCTGGTGTTCATGTATACATATTGGTGTTATATTATATCATGGACTGCCGGCAGTGAGGAAGGAATTCCACGGGCATGATTGATATTAGGGGCGTGAGACCCATGGTTATATTTGAGTAATGATTTTGAGGGCATGCGTCCCTGACTTGGCATGACTGCTTATATATTGTGAAATGGTCTTTTAAAAGATGAAGTTGATTTTCATTACTCTTATTGATTAATTTGGTTATCATACTTGTTTCCTGATTTGTATTTGGACTGTGTGATATTATATTCTTGAAAGGCACAGTCGACTCTTGGAGTTGTTATAGTACAGTGATACAAGGTGCAGTTGGCTTTTAGGTTATGTGACACGGTAGGATCTGATATTTGATTTTCTATACTTGCCCCTGTCATTCTTGTACACATCCATGATTTTAATACTGTACTTTATTTCAGTTCCATACTTAGTACTTGTTGTACTGATCTCCTTCGGGGAGCTGCGTTCATGTCCGCCGGTCTAGGTACTCAGTTGTGGATCCGCGAGCTTAGGATCCTTGTTCAGCATGTTGAATAGCTCCAATGTTCCGGAGCTTATCTTTATGACTAGGTATTAAGGGGTACGACGGGGCCTTGTCCCGTCACAGTTGTTGTCAAACTCTTAGAGGTCTGTATTCATATGTGGGCTGGACTGGCTAGAGTTGTATTACATCGTTGTACATTGTAGACCCAGTTGGGTATGGTATATATATATATATATATATATATATATATATATATATATATATATATATATATATATATCGGCCTTGCCTTTGCTTTAAGGAAAAAAATGAGTGTTATTATCTTTCGCGTGTTACTCATGTTGTGTGTATAGAAGGGTGCCCAGGTAGGGTACCAGTCGCGGGCCCGGGGTTCGGGGCGTGACAATATCAAAATAGGCAAGCCGACAAGGCTGCCATTATATACGGGAACATCCCAAAATAAAGTGAAACAGTACAGCTGACCAAAACACATATACAATCCACACAAGTCCAAGACACGTATACCACCCACACCTGTCTACATACCTCTAAGAGTATGATAGTGAAATATGATGAGACAAGGCCCCGCCGTACCCCTGAATATACATAAGTCTTTAACAAAAGAGTCTGTACCAAAAGGACTTGGCTCCGGATCAATAGAGCTCTCCAAACAGCTGAACAGGAATCCTAGACTAGAGGATCACCAAACTGAATATATGTACCTGCGGGCATGAAACGCAGCCCCCCGAGGAAAGGGGGTCAGTACGAAATAATGTACTGAGTATGTAAGATGTAATACTGTAAAGGTGATCATAGCTGGTCAAAGATGACAGGAGACAAGTATGATAACCAAAATACCAATACAATTGTGCCATATAAAAATGAGAGTCAATTGTGCCTTATAAAAATGAGAGTCAATTGTGCCTTATAAAAATGAGAGTCATATCAAAATCATGGATGCATGTCCATAGGATCATCATATACATATACATATAACGTGTCCCGACCCTCTAGTGAGGGACTCGGTGGAATCATCATATCATGGATACCTGTCCATATAACATACCCGGCCCATTCTGAGACTCGGTGAGCTCATCATCATCATGGATGCCTGTCCATGGAATCATCATATATACATATAACGTGTCCCGTCCCTCTAGTGAGGGACTTGGTGAATCAATGCAATAAATCTGCGCACGAACATACCCGGCCCGGGACTCGGTGAAATTGATATAAACACATCAAGCACGGGCAGATTAACATGAGCAACCATATGCAATTTAAATCATCATTTTGACTCTCAATAGAATAAATAGAATGAACTATCACTGTAAAATCAAAGGCACTTTCATATCATGTATCACTAAAAATTAGGATTCATAGGAACTATGTACGTCCGTCGTACTTTCATTTTATATAACCTCAAGCCAAAAGAAAAAATGGATAGTTTTACATACCTTATAGTCGAACTAACCAACTCATTATTTAGAATACGTCTCAATTAGCACTTCGACCTATAACAATAACAATATGTCCGTCAACTCTATGATTACTAGCATACTTTATGTGTATCGAATGATGACTCTCTTGCTATATAAAATTGGGCAGCACTTCCTCTACTCATATACACACCCATAACTTACAAACAAGGCCAATAATACCAAGAGTGCAATGTACAACCTTAATATTCCTCTTTTCCTTTAGGACTTATATACGCAATTACAACAATGTATATGCATGTTCATAGCTAAAATTCCAGCACTCTAATCTCCACGAACAACCCCCCTAAATTCCACACAACAATGTCCAACAATTTTATGGGTGTCACGGTCCAAACGACATATTACCACAACTCTTCTTATAATTTCTTAAACTCCAATTTCATGTTTCAATACTTCCATATAACTAATTACCACTTTAAATATCAATGTTTCCTTCAATTTCAACATGTAATTAGTGACAATGATAACAATAACAACAATCAAACCCAATATACACAAAATAGCCCTAAAAATCGGTAATACAATTCCAATCGGCTCAACAACATCAACAACAATCACATGCAATCTCTTATTTCCAATTCTCTTTAAGATGAGTTTATCTCTTAACTACAACATCATTTAACTCCAATAACTCAAATACTAAGAAGAAATCTTACCTTAGTTTAGCCCAAAACAGAGCCTATATTTCGGTACCCACTGCTTCCATTTTCTTCACCATTTCTTCAACACAAAATGACATGCATGTATTCTACAAGTTTAAATCCATCTTTCTTACCTCCAAAATGGTTCATCTTCAAAACTGAAATTTCTTGGTAAATTTTCGATAGTCACTGCCGAAATACTCACTGTTTTGGAGTTACCATTGCTTAGGAATTAGTAGGAGAGTTTAATCTTGTAATGGGAGTTGGTTTGGTCTTTTCTTGGCTATGGAGGGTGAGAAAATCTGTTTTTGGAGAGAAGAATAGACTGGAGGTGATGTTGGGGGAGGGGGGGGGTGTTCTTCGAAATTAAGGGTGAGGAGTGAGAGGAGTGTGGGTAAGTGTGAGCATGGGGCTGATTTAATGAGTATGGTGTGCTACCCACTTTTTTTAAGACACCACTCTCCATAATTTGTCCTCTAATCATTATTCCTTCCACTAAAAATTAATCCCACAATTAATGAATCTCCCACATAGTCAACCATATAAATAAAATCTGAAAATTCCATGTCCTAATCACATTATACACGACACTAAGTTCATACCACATTTGTTGTATCCAAAATTAATCCGGAGTCACACCCTTGGTATACTAATTTCCGAATTAACATATATAAACATACTTTATATCTAATATTCGAATCTTATTTTCTTAATTACGTTCACAAATTATTGCCTTAAAATGACGAGGTGTAACTTCCTTCCCCCCTTAGAAACATTCGTCCCCGAATGTTCATAATAAGTCTTATGGTAGAAAAATTTCGGCATAGTCTCCTTTATAACTATACATACCATCCAATATTCAGCAAACCCAAAGGTGCTTCACAGGGCCACAATATCACACATATTATTCATCAATCAAAATAGTCAAGTAAGAAATCGAATTGCCTGCAGGCATAGGGAAAAAGTGAGGATACTTCTTCTTCATTTCATCTTCTGCTTCCCAAGTCATCTCTTCCCTATTATTGTTTTGCCATAAAACTTTGATGGAAGACACATCCTTAGTACGCAACCTTCTAACCTGTCGATCAAGTATAGCTATGGGGCTCTCCTCATAAGATAACTCCCCTGTCATCTGGACATCATATATCGGGAATACACTAGAAGGATAACCAATACACTTACGCAGCATCGATACATGAAATACTGGATGTACCACTTTCAAATCAGATGGAAGATCCAACTCATAGGCAACCTTACCTATCCTACGAATAATCTGACAAGGTCCAATGTATCTCGGGCTAAGCTTCCCCTTCTTACCGAACCTCATCATACCTTTCATGGGAGATACCTTCAAGAACACCCAATCACCGATTTGAAACTCTAAGTATCGACGCCGATTATCTGCGTATGACTTTTGTCGACTCTGGGCTGCCAACAATCTCTCCTGAATAAGCTTCACCTTATCAACAACTTGTTGAATCATATATGGGCTTATTAACTTAGTATCATCTACATTGAACCAACCGATATGTGACCTGCACTTCCTCCCATATAAGGCCTCGTACGATGCCATCTGGATACTAGAATGGTAGCTATTATTATAAGAAAATTAAATAAGTGGTAAATGATCATCCCAGCTACCTATGAAGTCAATAATATAGGCCCTCAACATATCCTCTAGTGTCTGAATAGTACGCTCAGTCTGCCCATCAGTCTGAGGATGAAATGTTGTGCTAAGACTCACCTGCGTCCCCAATCCCTTTTGGAACGACCTACAAAAGTTAGCTGTAAACTGAGCTCCTCTGTCCGATATAATAGATGTGGGAACCCCATAAAGTCTTACTATCTCCCTGATGTATAATCTCGCATAGTCTTCAGCTGAATAAGTAGTCCTGACTGGAAGAAAATGGGCAGATTTTGTCAGCCTATCCATAATAACCCATATAGAGTCATACTTCCGCTGAGTGCGAGGTAAGCCTGTAATGAAGTCCATATTAATCACTTCCTATTTCCAACTTGGGATCTCTATCTCCTGCAATAATCTACCAGGCTTCTGGTGCTCGAAATTAACCTGTTGATAATTCAGGCACTGAGCAACAAACTCCGCTATATCTCTTTTCATGCCATCCTACTAATACAAGCATCTGAGGTCATGATACATCTTCGTTGACCCTGGATGAATAGAATAACGGGCATTGTGTGCCTCTCCCATAACCTGCCGCCGTAGCCCTGCAACATTAGGTACACACAATCTGCTATCATACCGTAGCACCCCGTCAGGTGCAACCTCAAATAGAGTCTTCTCCTTTCGAAGAGCTGTATCTCTATAATGTGCCAGAATAGGATCCTCATACTGGTGTCTCTTTACCTCTTCTATGATAGAAGACTCAACAACTCCTCGAACAATAACTCCACTATCTCCAGAATCAGCCAACAGACTCCAAGACTAGCTAGTCGGTATATCTCACGAACCATCTCTTTTCTGTCTGGCTGTACATCCGTCGAGCTACCCATAGATTTACGACTAAGAGCATCTGCTACAACGTTTGCTTTCCCTGGATGGTATAAGATATCAACATCATAATCCTTTAGTAACTGAAGCCACCGTCTCTGCCGTAAGTTTAGATCCTTCTGCCTAAAGATATATTGGAGACTCTTGTGATCCGTATAAATATCAACATGAACTCCATATAAATAATGTATCCATATATTCAAAGCATGAATCACTACTGCCAACTCCAAATCATGAGTATGATAATTCTTCTCGTGCTTTATTAGCTGTCGGGAGGCATAAGCTATAACCCTGCCATGCTGCATCAACACATAACCTAGTCCAACGCCTGAAGCATCACAATAAATGACATAACCATCTAGTCCCTCAGGAAGAGTTAGAACTAGAGCGTAGTCAACTTATCCTTCAACAACTGGAAGATGTGCTCACAAGTATCAGTCCACTGGAACTTAGCTGCCTTCTGAGTTAGCCTGGTTAAAGACGCTGAAATCAAGGCAAACTTCTCTACAAACCTCCGGTAATATCCTGTTAGCCCCAAGAAATTGCGTACCCCATTAGGTGTCGTAGGTCTGGGCCAAGTCTTTACGGCCTCAATCTTCTGCATATCCACACGAATACCATCAGCTCTAATAATATGTCCCAAGAATGCCACTGAGTTCAACCAGAATTCACACTTAGAAAACTTGGCATACAACTGCTGGTGCTGGAGTACCCTGAGTACCGTCCTCAAATGGTCTGCATGCTCCTCTTCTGAACGTGAATAAACCAGAATATCATCAATGAATACTATAACGAACATATCGAGGAATGGCTTGAACACCCGGTTCATCAAATCCGTAAATACCGCGGGAGCATTGGTCAGCCCAAAAGACATCACTCTAAACTCATAATGTCCGTATCGGGTCCTGAATGATGTCTTCGGAATATGTGCCTCCCTTACCTGCACCTGATGGTAACCTGACCGCAAGTCTATCTTTGAAAAGCACTTAGCACCCTGCAACTGGTCAAATAAATCATCAATCCTGGGGAGGGGATACCTGTTCTTGATTGTTGCCTTATTCAACTGCCTATAATCAATACACACCCGCAGCGATCCATCATTTTTTCTCACAAATAGCACCGGCGCTCCCCAAGGTGATGTACTAGGCCTGATGAAGCCTTTCTCTAACAAGTCCCTCAATTGCTCTTTTAATTCCTTCAGCTCTGCAGGTGCCATTCTATAAGGAGGAATAGATATGGGTCGGGTATCTGGTAGTACATCTATACTGAACTCTATCTCCCGCTCTGGAGGAAGACCTGGAAGATTATCTGGGAATACATCTGGGAAATCATTAACTACCGGAACTGACTGAAGAGCTGGTACCTCCGCTTCCGTATCATGCACCCGAACCAAGTGATAAATATACCCTTTTCTAACTATCTTCCTTGCCTTGAGGTATGAAATAAACTTACCCCTCGGCGATGATGTATTCCATTTCCACTCTACAATTGGTTCACCTGGAAACTGAAATCGAACCATATTTTCTCTACAATCGACATTAGCATAATAAGAAGCCAACCAATCTATACCCATAATAACATTAAAGTCAGTCATATCTAACTCTATCAAATCTGCTATGATATG
Source organism: Przewalskia tangutica (assembly GCA_029844215.1). NCBI lineage: Eukaryota > Viridiplantae > Streptophyta > Magnoliopsida > Solanales > Solanaceae > Przewalskia > Przewalskia tangutica. The sequence continues at coordinate 34,934,912 of CM056731.1, read as the reverse complement.
ACGACTATATATAACCACCGAACAGTTTCTATATACTCGCTTAGCTATGACAGAATCTCCTACCGGTGTAGCTACCTCAAATGGTTCTATCAACTCAGGTTCTATTCCGATTCTACTAGAAACAAGGAGAGATATACATGATAAGGTGGAACTTGGATCTATCAATACATATACGTCTCGGAAAAAGATCAATAATATACTTGTAACCACATTTGGTGATGCCTCCTGATCCTGCCTACTAGCCAAGGCATATATGTGGTTCGAGGGACCGCCAGAACTGGAAACTCCGCCACGACCTCTACCATGGCCTGCTGGTGTCTTCCTACTCTGCCCTGTGGGGCGCATAGCGATAGAAGAAGATGAACCAGCAACCGATCCGGTAGGCCGAGCCATACCACCTGAACCACTTCTATAAGGACACTCTCTCATCATATGGCCTTGACGGCCGTAGGAAAAACAAGCACCTGTAATAAGACGACATTCCCCAACATGGGACCTACCACACTGAGAACACCGAGGCAAAGGTGGCCTCGATCGATAGAACCCTGCTCATTTGTGCGAAGCTCAAGCTCAAGCTCGACTCACCTCGAATACCCTGTGCGGTCAAACCTCCTACCTGTGGATTGTGAAGGTGCACTCTGTGCTGGCTGGGAAGAATATCTAACACGCTGCTGAGGCTTCCCGCCTCGAAACTCACCAGAATATCCAGCCGACCTAGCCCTCTTATGCTGGCCTCTGTCGTGATCCCTATCTGGATGACGTCTTATGTGTAGGTCTTCTACCCTCTGTGTATATGCCTGAATCCGCGCAATATCCATACCTGGCTGAAGAGCCACTGCCATGCAACCATCAATAAAATAGCGATCTAGTCCCATCACATAATAGTGCACTCTATCCGCCATCTCAACTACAATAGTGGGTGCATATCTAGCCAACGAGTCAAACTCAAGGCTATACTCTCGAATGCTCCTGCCATTCTGCCTCAACTGCAAGAATCTATCAACTCTAGCTCGTCTCATCTCTGGAGGCAGAAAGTGGCCAAGGAAGGCCTTTGCAAACTCATCCCATACTGTTGGAGGAGCACCCTCGCCCCTAGATAGCTCCCAAGACTCATACCAATTAGTGGCCACATCCCGCATTCGATATAAAGCCAACTCAACAGACTCAGTTTCAGAAGCCTTGAACATCCTCAAGGTATGTTGTATCTGTCGAATGAACTCCTGCGGATCATCATCGGGCTTTGACCCAAAAAACTCTGAAGGATTACAACTCAAGAAGTCACGAACCCTCAAACTATCAGATCTAGGGTCAACTCCTAGTCCCTGCCTACGAGTCTGTCATGCCACTAGTCTGGTCAGCAGCTAAACTGCATCTCTCATGGCCATATTCTCTGCCCCTGGCTGAGGAGCTGGAGGCTCAGGTGCTGGGGCCTTGGGAACTGGAGCTGCTGCTGCTCTAAGCTCCTCTGGAGGTGACGGTGTAGCAGAGCTTGCCGACTGGGGCACAGTCTCGGGAATAGACTGGGTATGGTCCCTAGTAACTCTTCGGGTCTGACTAGTAGCTCCTGCTACTGATTTTCCCTTCTGGGAAGCTGTCGCTTTCTTCGGAGGCATCGCTGAAAACATAATAATTCGTCAGAGAGGGATTACCCTAATAACATAGCTCTATCGCACGATCTTAGAGTAAAAAGAAAAGACGACATCCTAAATATCTGGCAGCCTCCTGCGTATAAGTATGGTGCACAACATACCTATACACAAGACTCTACTAGATACGGTCTGTAGATATTCCGATGACAAACTGCTCTGATATCACTTTTGTCACGATCAGACCCGACGGGCCGCGACCCGGTGCCCTACCTGGGCACCCTTATACCCATATGTCACATATAATCACACAGATATCAAGGATAATGTAGAAAGCTGTAAACCAAATCAAAATAGGCAAGCTGACAAGGCTGCCACTATATACGAGAACATCCCAAAATAAAGTGTAACAGTACAACTGACCAAAACACATATATAATCCACACAAGTCCAAGACACGTCTACCACATACACCTGTATACAGACCTCTAAGAGTATGATAGTGAAACATGACGGGACAAGGCCCCGCCGTACCCCTGAATATACATAAGTCTTTAACAAAAGAGTTTGTACCAAAATGACCTGGCTCCGGATCAATGGAGCTCTCCAAATAGCTGAACATGAATCCTAGACTGGAGGATCACCACACTGAATATCAGTACCTGCGGGCATAAAACGCAGCCCCCCGAGAAAGGGGTCGATTTAAATAATGTCGAGTATGTAAACATGTAATATCAGAAAGGTGATCATAGCGGGTCAAAGATGACAGGAGACAAGTATGATAACCAAAATACCAATACAACTGTGTCATATAAAAATGAGAGTCAACTGTGCCTTATAAAAATGAGAGTCATATCTAAATCATGGATGCCTGTCCATAGGATCATCATATACATATACATATAACGTGTCCCGGCCCTCTAGTGAGGGACTCGATGGAATCATCATATCATGGATACCTGTCCATATAATATACCCGGCCCATTCTGAGACTCGGTGAGCTCATTATCATCATGGATGCCTGTCCATGAAATCATCATATATACATATAACGTGTCCCGGCCCTCTAGTGAGGGACTCGGTGAATCAATGCAATAAATCTGTGCACGAACATACCTGGCACGGGACTTGGTGAAATTAATTTAAACACATCAAGCACGAGCAGATTAACATGAGCAACCATATGCAATTTAAATCATCATTTTGACTCACAATAGAATAAATAGAATGAACTATCACTGTAAAATCAACGACACTTTCATATCATGTATCACTAAAAATTAGGATTCATAGGAACTATGTACGTATGCCGTACATTCATTTTATATAACATCATGCTAAAAGAAAGAAGGGATAGTTTTACATACCTTATAGTCGAACTAACCACTCATTATTTAGAATACGTCTCAATTAGCACTTCGACCTATAACAATAACAATATGTCTGTCAACTCTATGATTTCTAGCATATTTTATGTGTATCGAATGATGACTCTCTTGTTATATAAAATTGGGCAGCACTTCCCCTACTCATATACACACCCATAACTTACAAACAAGGCCAACAATACCAAAAGTGCAATGTACAACCTTTCTATTCCTCTATTACTTTAGGACTTATATCCGCAATTACAATAATATATATGCATGTTCATAGCTAAATTTCCAGCACTCTAATCTCCACGAAACAACCCCCTAAATTCGACACAACAATGTCCAACAATTTTAGGGGTGTCACGGTCCAAACAACATAATACCACAACTCTTCTTATATCTTCTTAAACTCCAATTTCATGTTTCAATACTTCCATATAACTAATTGCCACTTTAAATATCAATGTTTCCTTCAATTTCAATATGCAATTAGTGACAATGATAAAAATAACAACAATCAAACCCAATGTACACAAAACAGCCCAAAAAATCGGTAATACAATTTCAATCGGCTCAACAACATCAACAACAATCACATGCAATCTCTTATTTTCAATTCCTCTTTAACATGAGTTTATCTCTTAACTACAACATCATTTAACTCTAATAACTCAAATAATAAGAAGAAATCCTACCTTAGTTTAGCCCAAAACAGTCCCTATATTTCGGTACCCACTCCTTCCATTTTCTTCATCATTTCTTCAACACAAAATGACATGCATGTATTCTACAAGTTTAAATTCATCTTTCTTACATGTTTTCCTCCAAAATGGTTCATCTTCAAAACTAAAATTTCTTGGCAAATTTTCGGTAGTCACTGCCAAAATACTCACTGTTTTGGAGTTACTATTGCTTAGGAATTAGTAGGAGAGTTTAATCTTGTAATGAGAGTTGGTTTGGTCTTTTCTTGGCTATGGAGGGTGAGGAAATCTGTTTTTGGGGAGAAGAATAGAATGGAGGTGATGTTGGGGAGGGGGGTGTTCTTCGAAATTAAGGGTGAGGAGTGAGAGGAGTGTGGGTAAGTGTGAGCATGGGGCTGATTTAATGAGTATGGTGTGCTACCCACGGTTTTTAAGACACCACTCTCCATAATTTTTCCACTAATCATTATTCCTTTCACTAAAAATTAATCCACAATTAATTAATCTCCCACATAGTCAACCATATAAATAAAATCTGAAAATTCCATGTCCTAATCACATTATACACGACACTAAGTCCATACAACATTTGTTGTATCCAAAATTATTTCGGAGTCACACCCTTGGTATACTAATTTCCGGATTAGCATATATAAACATACTTTATATCCAATATTCGAATCTTATTTTCTTAATTACGTTCACAAATTATTGCCTTAAAATGACGAGGTGTAACACAGTCAGGGAAGTTTGCTCCAGTCAACTTGTTCGTTTCAACCAACATTTTGAGTGATAGATTTGATATTGTATAATGAAGAACTAGATAGACTTGAAATTAAACTCTAATATAATTTCTATTGAACACATTCGTTAACTAATTAACATGACTTTTAGTTTAATTATCTCCCACTATTTTAACATATTCTTTGACCCCATGGAAGAATACAGACTCATATCAAATACTGTCATAATGGACTAAGATCCAGGTTCATGTTATCTTCGCGTTTGTTGTGGCTGATAACTTCAACAAGATAACCTGGCAGGTCTCTAAATCAATTACAAACAATTTTCAACTCTTAGTTGACCGAATGTTCTAAACAAATAATCTGTGTCTCTCAGTTTGTCCGACACTGTGGCGCCAAGACATCCTAGCAAGTCAACCCTGTTATGCGACTGCAATTATGTATCTAAGTGAGTTTTGCCTTATAGAGCAAACACTGTGGTGTAAATACTCATGAAGGTTTATCACCCACTACTACATTTAACATTCATCTAACATGCTTTATCAAATAAAGCATTTTAACTATCATGCAAACATTTAAGCACATATTGTGTACCACGTTCCCAAAACATGATGTTAAGCGGTTCAAACACGTACTGGGCGCCGCCTACCCAAACAATTATTTAGGAACGCTATTCTAGTAATTAAGTGACAATCATTTAGCACATAAATAGTGTACTATATACTGTATAATAATAATCATGGGTTAAACATTCTGAAAAATATTTACTGTTTGGACAGGTGGCGTCGCGGAGCTCATCATTAGGGTCGCGACACCAGAGAGATAGTAGCATTTCGGCTTCTGCATCGAATTAGCATCGCATCACTTGCATGGCAGAAACTTTCATTTATGTTTTGCGAATTAGGGTCGCGGCGCTTCACCATGGAGCCGCCGCGCCTAGGGTCCAGTAAGTTTAGAATTTTAAAACGAAGCTTTTAATCACGATTTCGGATAGGAGCCGCGACCACTTCTTGTTACCATGACAGGAACCGCGACGCTCCATCATGGAGCCGCGACGCCGTCTCGAAATCCTAGTCGACGATGTGGCGCCCTACAATAGGGTAGCGGAGCTGATATCCTGACAGAACGTTTTCTGTGTTGATTTTTATAAAATTGTCCAAACCCTAAATCCAATTTAGGAATCAGATCACGGGTCTTTCATTATCACCCACCAATATCAATAACACACATATCGACCATCATCCATTCCTACATGTTCTTCGTCGTGCACCATGTTCGCAATGAACCGGTCATCTACACTAGGCTTAGTTCGAGTTAGAACGGAATAACTTCTTCGATTTAGCGTAGTTGATAATTTAGGGTGATTACAAAAGGTCAATCGTTCAGTCAAGGTATGTAGGATTTCAAGTAACCTTGTTTTTAATTCAGTTTAAAACTAATTTTTATGTTTAACCCATATTATTATTATATCTAATTGTTACGTAACCATTGAACTAGCCTGAGCTCTGATACCACTGTAGATTTTGTTGGGTAAAAAATACATAAGATTTGAGACATATACTAATCCTTATCGTTTTCTTTTTACATGAAATGCATTGGAGCAAAAATGAAGAGTCTCATGGCGAGACTCATCACGACTTTCGTCAATGAAGGCCTGCATCTACATCCCTCGAGTTCCCTCTTCGGCAATTCCTAGAAAAACAAATAGGACAGAGTCATCCGCTTCAATCCCTTTGCTCTCTTAACCTCCTTATCTCATTTTATATCTTTATTTGTTTTCTTGTAATTATTATCTAACTTTGTAATTAACAGGGAATCTAGAATAATTAGTCCTTGAACATATAAGGTGGGAAAGTAATTCATAATTAGAAACGCATTTCTAACCTGCTTGTCTTTTAGGCTTGTCATACATATCTAAACTTCGCCAAACAATTTTGCTTGCATACCCAATCACAAAACTAACAAAATTGATTTTTTCGCAAATCACTAAATGACATTATAATTCATTATCTTCTTGTTATCAATTGTAAAAAATATAGAATCTTTATATCATACCTTGCATATTGTTAATCAAAAATTGATTTTGCAAAAATGAAATGTATATCTTTAGTAAATACGTGCATTTAGTTAACAAATCAACTTTGCATCATTTTTTTGTAAATAATATAAGTGCACCCCTTTAGACTTTACATGTATTGTTATAGCCTTAGCTTTATAAATATTTTATCAAAATGCATCCCTTTTATAAACACTTGCATCATCTTTCTCTTCAAATATGTTTAAAACAAACGTTATGATTTTCTTTATTATCAAAGATGTATTTCTCTTAGGGATATTTACAACATCTTTTACTTAAACATTTTTTAATATACATCTTTCTTAGCATGAATAATTAACCCTAGGTTTGGCAGGATAACCGCAAGTTAGCGGATCTTAGAGGGTGCCTAACCCCTTCCCTCTAGATTAATAAAGAACATTTACCCAGAATCTCATTAAGTTTAGCAGACCATCAAAATGGAGTTAATGTTTACTTTAAAGTAGTTAACATTTAGGTGTCCTAATTCACCCAATTAATTAGGTGGCGACTCCGCGAACCCTTTTAAGCACCTTTTAACATTTAGCATTTTTTATTTATTTTCTAACACTTTTATTTAAGCAGGAATTCGCTAATAATGTCGCGGTAAAAAATGGGCGTGACAACGGTATTATGTCTTCGTCGTATGTGACGAGACTTTCCGTTGTACATAACGCTCCCGGCTCTCCCTATTGCCGCTTGGCTATCGCAATGTATGCATATACGAGCCAACGGTTTGGGCCAAAATGAAATATCTTCTAAGAAATTCAAGAGCCATTCAGCCTCTTCATCGGCTTTGTCTAAAGCTATGAACTCAGATTCCATAAGAGAGCGATATACGCATTTGGATGACTTCCAAGACACTGCTCCTCCACCTATGGTAAACACATATCCACTTGTGGTTAGTTTCAGTTGAACCAGTGATCCAATTTGCATCACTGTATCCTTCAATAACTGCAGGATACCTGTTATAATGCAAAGCAAAGTTTTGAGTATGTTTTAAATACCCCAACACTCGTTTCATTGTCAGCCAATGATTTTGGTTGGGATTACTGGTGTAGCGACTTAGTTTACTTATAGCACAGGCAATATCAGGTCGCGTACAATTCATAATATACATCAAACTTCCCAACACTCTGGCATAATCCAATTGAGAATGACTTTCACCTTTATTCTTTGCAAGAGCAAGATTCATATCAATTGGCATCTTTGCAACTTTAAAGTCCAAATACTTGAACTTTTCAAGTACCTTTTCAATATAATGAGATTGAGACAATTCTAAACCTTAAGGAGTCTTACGGATTTTAATTCCCAAAATTAAATCGGCAACTCCTAAGTCTTTCATATCAAACTTACTAGCAAGCATGCACTTAGTAGCATTTATGTTAGCAATGTCGTTACTCATTATCAACATATCGTCCACGTATAAACAAACAATGACGACGTGGTTTGGAGTGTTCTTAATGTAGACACATTTATCACACTCATTTATCTTGAATCCATTTGACAACATCGTATGGTCAAATTTTGCATGCCACTGTTTGGGTGCTTGTTTTAGTCCGTAAAGAGACTTAACAAGTCGACACACCTTCTTCTCTTTCCCTGGAACTACAAACCCCTCAGGTTGTTCCATGTAAATTTCTTCCTCTAACTCTCCATTTAAGAAGGTTGTTTTCACATCCATTTGATGGATTTCAAGACCGTACACGACGGCTAACGCTACTAACACCCGAATGGATGTAATCCTCGTTACCGGCGAGTATGTATCAAAGTAATCAAGACCTTCTCATTGTCTAAACCCTTTAACAACTAGTCTTGTCTTATATTTATCAATAGTACCATCAGCTTTCATTTTTTCGCTTGAAAATTCATTTGGAACCTAAAGGTTTATTCCCTGGAGGAAGATCAACCAATTTCCAAGTATGGTTGTTCAATATGGATTCTATCTCACTATTGATTGCCTCTTTCCAACACTGAGCTTTCGATGAAGACATAGCTTCGTTGAAAGTTCGAGGCTCATTTTCCAACAAAAATGTTAGAAATTCTGGTCCAAATGAAGTAGACGTCCTTTGACGTTTGCTGCGTCTTGGATTTTCCTCATCAGGAACATTTTTCTTTGTTTCTTCCCAAGGTCGTTTAGATTCTTTGCTAGACGGCTCACATTTCTTTTTATACGGATATATGGTTTCAAATAAGTCAGCATTATCTAATTCAATTACTGTATTCACGTGAATGTCGGAATTTTCTGATTTATGAACCAGAAATCAATATGCCTTACTATTTGTGGCATATCCTATGAAAACACAATCAATGGTTTTAGGTCCTATTTTTACCCTTTTGGGTTTAGGAACTTACACCTTAGCCAAACACCCCTACACTTTGAAGTATCCCAAATTGGGTTTCCTTCCTTTCCACTTTTCGTATGGAATAAATTTTGTTTTGCTATGGGACACTCGATTGAGTATTCGTCTAGCTGTTAGAATGGCTTCCCCCCACAAGTTCTGGGGTAAATCAGAACTTATTAACAGGACATTCATCATTTCTTTCAGTGTTCTATTTTTCCTTTCCGCAATTCCATTTAATTGTGGCGAGTAAGGGGCAGTTGTTTGATGAATACTGCCATATTCCAAACATATTTGTTCAAAAGGAGATTCATATTCACTGCCCCTATCACTCATTATCATTTTAATCTTTTTGTTAAGTTGAGTCTCAACTTCAGTTTTGTATTTCCTGATTGCTTCAATTGCTTCATCTTTACTATTAAGTACATAAACGTAGCAATACCGCGTACTATCGTCAATAAAAGTTATGAAATACTTCTTTCCACCGCGAGATGAGATTGACTTCATGTCACAAATATCTGTATGGATTAAGTCTAAAGGACTTGAATTCCTTTCAACTGACTTATAAGGATGTTTAACATACTTAGATTCAACACAGATTTGACATTTTGATCGATTGCATTCAAACTTAGGCAATACTTCCAAAATAATCATTTTTCGCAAGGTTCTATAATTGACATGTCCTAAACGTGAATGCCATAAATTATTTGACTCAAGCAAGTAAGCCGAAGCAGAAACTTTATTATTATTGGAAACGACCATTACATTCAGTTTGAAAAGGCCCTCTATGAGGTAACCTTTTCCTATGTACATCTCTTTCTTACTTATTACAACCTTTTCAGAAACAAAAACACACTTAAAACCGTTCTTCACTAGAAGCCCGGTAGATACTAGATTTTTCCTAATTTCAGGAACATGACAGACGTTGTTGAGTGTCACAACCTTGCCAGATGTCATCTTCAGCAGTATCTTTCCATAGCTTTCAATTTTGGTCGTTGCAGAATTTCCCATATATATGGTCTCGTCAGGCCCGACGGAGCATATGAAGCAAAGGTTTCTCTAACAACACAAATGTGGCGAGTGGCGCCAGAGTCAAACCACCACTCTTTCAGATTTTCCACTAGGTTGCACTCAGACAACATAACACACAAGTCATCAACCTCCTCGTTTGTTTCAATCATATTAGCCTGACTCTTCTTCTTTTCCTTTTTCGAAGCACGACAGTCTGCAGCTTTGTGTCCGATTTTTCCACAATTGTGGCAGTTTCCCTTGAATTTCTTCTTGTTGGGATAGTTCCTTGGTCCCGATGCCTTTTTCCTCCTTTTCAGATTAGCTGGGGCAGTTTCAATAATATGTGCTCCCTCTATGGTTGATCTCTCATTTGCCTTCTTCTCAGCTGCATTGTTATCTTCCTTGATTCTCAACCGGACGATGAGATCTTCCAGTGTCATCTCATTTTGCTTGTGTTTCAAGTAATTTTTGAAGTCCTTCCATGAAGGAGGTAACTTTTCTATCACTGCCGCAACTTGAAATGCCCCACTAATCACCAAACCTTCATCGAGGAGATCGTGGATGATAACCTGCAACTCTTGAACTTGAGTAACAACAGACTTGCCATCTACCATTTTGTAGTCCAGAAATTTGGCAGCAATAAAATTCTTTAATCCAGCATCTTCTGTTTTATATTTCTTTTCCAACACATCACATAGTTCTTTTGATGTTCTCACATTACTATAGACGTTGTAAAGATCATCCTCCAGTCCGCTAAGAATATAATTCTTGCACAAAAAATCTGAGTGCTTCCACGCCTCAGTTACAACAAAACGTTCATTCTCAAGTGTTGATTCCGACAAAAATGGAATGACCTCCTTAATAAACTTTTGGAGGCTTAAAGTAGTTAAATAGAATAACCTCTTTTGTTGCCATCTTTTGAAATCAATTTCGGTGAATTTTCCAGGCTTCTCTGCCGGAGCCAGTGCTGGTGCAGTACGACTGGAGGACGCAACATTGCTCGTAGAACCAACCACGGGGGCTGGTGTGGCAGTAGCATTCATATCTGGAGTCATGTCTCCCATTTCTGTCGCAAACGAAACAACAGAAAAATTTAATAAACGGTGAAGATTTTATTTCTTCAAACCGAATCAAAATACTTGAAACGAAATGCAGTAAATTGTATGTTGTATACTTGATGAAGTTTTTATATCTTCAAATCAAGTACCCAAATGAGTAGAAAGTTATGAAAACTTTAATCTCAACCGGAGTAGAAAATCCAAAGATTTTAGTCTCTAAACAACATACAAGAAAACACTTTTTTTTCTATTCTTTTCTGACAACGTTCTGTAATCGTTAAACAAGAACAAATGAACACAGAAATAATGATTAAATTCCTTAAGCTTGTTAGTGGGCCTGTGTTCAAAATCAGAAAACGGAAAAAACCAGAAACTGGAAAAAGGAATAATGCAGAAAGTAAGAAAATAATCCGAGACCACAAAATTCACTGTGTCTCCTTAAGGAATTTAATCCCCTCACTGTACCCGAGGTTATGGATTACTTCCTCCCGGGATAAAATGGATATACATGTCGCAGGAGTAGCGGTACGTCAAACGCCTACGACTTCGACGAACTCAAAGTTGGCAACGATCACAGTAAGACTCGATAGTTTTATTTGTGAAAAAGAATGCGAAATTTGTAATGCAGGAAAAAAAATTCAGTGTATTAAAAATGAGACATTGCCTCAGTTTATATAGCCTCGAAGGTGCCTGTTCGGAAAGGTTGGTGCGTGACACTCGAGGGCAGAAGGTCCAGGTCCGGAGAAAGATTTGTCTTACTTGCCAAGAGGCACCCTGGCGATATGCATTTCTCAGACCGAGAAATGCATTGTTGGAACTGGGTTGGAACGACAAGCAGCTCTAGATTCCTGTTCCGAAAGGCCACTTTACCTTTTCAGAAAAAACGTTTGGAAAATTTAATTTTTATTCCGCGAAAATTAATTACCAATTAATCTTTTTCCGACAGAAATAAATAAAAAAATATTTTCAGAAAATGAAGATTTGAAATTAAATAAATTTGGTCCAAAAAGATTATCAATCAATCAAATTCAAATCTCAAGCTGAGCAACGACAACGGCGCAAGGGGAGTCCTCATCTCAACTCTTTAAGAGCTAGATGAAGTGTTTTCTAATATAAGCACATAACTTTCTCTTTCTACCACCGATGTGGTACAAAGCTCTTTTGAAGAGGAACTTTGCTTTGAACTTCATTTTCCTTTCATTTTATTTTTCCCTCCATTTCTCATTCACACCAACTTAGCTAACTTTAACCTATTAACTAACTATAACAGAAAATAAAATAAAAAATAGAGAAGAAAAAATTACAACAATCGCATCCTCCTTAGGACTTTAATCATAACAAAATAGATGAAAAAAGAAATGCGAAATCAGTGCATAACTTCTCAAGCTATTGTCGACACCTTCTCCCACAACCAATCAACATTCAAAAGCCTTCTTGATCGTGCCAAACTAAAGTATGAAATAGTACTACACTAATGATATAAGGGCAATACTAGTTCATATAAAATGAAAAGGAGAACCTAGGGAAGGGAAAAAAGATGAAACAAAAAAAGATGAATTTATATAGACAAAATGGAGGAATATCATAAGGTATCTTAAACTTTTAAATTAAATATTTGGGGGTTATGAATATGAAAAGCATGAGAGTTATGAATATTATTAAGGGTAAAATTTGAATTTGTTGGTAATTAGATAGGAGTTATGGAGGTGAATATTTTAAAGCAAATAAAGGAGAAAAATAAATAAATAAATGAAGGAGATAAAAAGATTATTGCAAAATGATATTTAAGTGCTATAGCTACGTGGGGTTTAAGAAAACGGATTCCAATTGCTTTTTAGACTTCATTGGTTATTTGGGATTTGTTAGGCAAATCATGTTATTCCATTAGGAGAAGTAAATGACGACCATTGAGTTTTTCTGACTTGGACAATTCTCACCTTACAAGCTAGCTTTTGGGGTTGAGTTAGGCTAAAGATCCATTATTTACATGATATCAGAGTCAAACTCATTCGAATTCTTTGTTCACCAATGTTGGACCCCCAAATTATACCACGCTCCAGTTAATAACGTTTGGGCGTGCAGAGGAGTGTTAAGAGTCTCACATCGAATATGAAATGAAAACATGAACTCCTTATATGAATTTGGACAATTCTCACCCTATAAATTAGCTTTTGGGGTTGAGTTAGGTCCAAAATCCATTTATTACATTAATGAACTTTCAATATTTTTTAAACATAGTATATTTAACATAATTAAGAGAGTTAACGAAGTGACTTTTGATATTTTTTTAACATAGCACATAAATGGCAAAATTAGAAAAAAGATAACTGCTTCTCTTGGCCTATGAAACATACCACATCACTTTTTCTATTCATAATTTTATTATATATGTAGATTTTTATTTGTCGCAAAATTTGAATTTATAACGTGCGTCTAACTTACGTATCACGCGTTAGGCTTTACTATTGGACCAAAGCCCTAAGGGAAATTATCCTATTGTGACAACTATCTTAATTTTTTTTTTTTTTTTTTGGATAGATAAGCGCAATTATGGTGTGAAGAAGAGAATTGTGTCGCGACCGCCGATCCTGCCGTCCGCACATACTGGGTTGCTTTTTCAACTGGAACACCAGTTCTGTTAATAGCGGTTTGGTGGTTGCTGCGCCACTGCTGACGGGCGTTCGCGCAAGCAGCTACAAGTATTGAAGAGAGAAGCGGCGAAAAAAAAAAAAAAAAAAAACTATCTTAATTTTTTTTCTCTTTTCAAAATTTTCTTTTCTATCTGTGTCTTAACGAAGGGGCATCATAGAATATATGTTGGGTGGCATGCCACGTGTTGAAGTTTTCTTGAATTGTATGTTAGGATTCTTGAAGTTGTACCATCTTTGCAATAATAATTTAAAGAAATCTCACATGGCCTGTTAGTAGAGATAAAAAGATGATTAAGAAAAGAAGAGTTAGTGATTCTTGACCTCAAAACTATTGCCTAATTTCATCATCAGAAAGTTAAAAGGGAAACAGAAAGAGCACTAGTCAACTATATATATCTGTTTTACTTTCTTAGTGCAATAATGAAAGTAAGAATTCCCAACTGCTAATGAATAATTTTATTTTCTTAATCTTTGGATAAAGAATAAATAGGCGTCATTGCTTAGCAAATAATTTCCAAGTCTAGAAGTTAATTAGAATTGTTGTTGGGCACAATATATACCTCAATTCTGTATCACAAAAATTTAACAGAGGCTTCACTTAATTAGTGTACTGTCCACTATCTCATTTAATTTCAGCAAATGGTATACGGGTGGGGTTGTACATTTTTTTAAGAGAACATATATAAAGACCCTTTTGAACATAGTACCAGTACTTGTGCAGGTACTAGCGATATGGGGGTACTAAGGTCATCCCGAGACATGGATTATCAAAAAAAATAATAATAGATATTTAAACTTTGCAAAGGTTTTATGATCCTCTTATTCTTTATTAGAGTACAACAACAACAACAACATACCCAATAAATTTCACCACGTGGGTCTGGGGAGGGTAGAGTGTACACAAACCTTACTTCTACCTTGGTAGGTAGAGTGACTGCTTCCGGGAGATCCTCGGCTCAAGACTTGCATAATCACAATCAAAACAAACGTTGCATAACAAGATAAACGGTCACTGACAAGAAATTAAAGCTATTATTCTTTATTAGAGTGAATTTATTATATCCTTATAGGTCTATGTTGGCATGAAGGGTGTGTTGTACTCTCCAAGAGAGTATGAGACGACTAAAAAGTAAAAAAAAACTTGTTTCTACATTCATTCATTAAAAAAAATACTATAATTCTTAATTAATTTATTTTTACTTTTTGAAATATTTTTCCTCATCCTCCCTTACCCTTTAGTCATACACCCTACCCGTTTTGCTTCTTTCTTTATCTTCGATTCAAGATTCCTTCTTCATCCATTATTGCTCATCTTCATTTTTTTCTTTTTTCCTTTTTCTTCTGGTTATTGTTAAAGGAATATGTTTTCAGCCTTTTCATTAAATTATTGTGTACAATATATATTGTTACATGATTATTTACATAGCTACAAACTAGGTAACTAATCTTCTTAATTACAATTGGAATATAAATTAACAAAATATAAAAGATATACAATGATACATAAATATTCTTGTAATATTCTATCACACCCCCCACAGTTAAAGCGAGAGGTTCTCGTACGCTGAGACTGACTCGAAAATCTTCAAAGAGTATGCGCGAAAGTCCTTTAGCAAATATGTCAGCAATCTGATACCGGGAAGGAACATGAAAGACACAAATTTGTCAACGAGCAACTTTTTCACGTAGGAAGTGAACATTCATTTCAATGTGTTTAGTGCGCTGATGTTGAACGATATTGTCGGAAAGATATATCGCATTTACATTATCGCAGTAGACCAATGTAGCCTTGCGGATTGGACAGTGAAGTTCTAGCAGAAGGTTGCGTATCTAACAAGACTCAGAAACAACATTCGCTACTCCTCTGTACTCGGCTTTCGGAACTGGATCGAGACAGAGTAGGTTGTTTTTTAGAAGACCAAGAAAGCAAGTTATCTCTGAGAAATACACAATAACCCGATGTGGATCGACGAGTGTCCGAACATCCACCCCAGTCAGTATCAGAATAAGAGATGAGACCAGAGAGTGAGGACTTGTACATGTGTAAGACAAAGTGAAGAGTACCTTGGACATATCACATAATATGTTTGAGTGCATTCATATGTTCATTCGTTGAGTTGTGCATATTTGTTGCACGACATAGGATATATCGGGTCTCGTAAAAGTGAGATACTACAATGCTCCTGCTAAACTGCGATAGTGAGTCGGGTCGACATACTGAGAAGTCGAAGAAGCACTGAGTTTGGAATTAGTATCCACCGGTATGTGGCACAGTTTGTAAGACGGCATGCCTGCTCGATCAAGAATCTTTTCAGCGCACTTCCTTTGACAAAGAAATAAGCCACCTACATGTCTCGTAACAACAATGCCCAAAAAATAGCTTAAGAGGCCTATATCCTTCATAACTCAGAGAGAATAAGTGACATAATGGATCGACAAAGTGCATCAGAAGATGTAGTTAGGATGATATCATCAACATATAACAGAATGTATGCCATGTCATTACCCTTGTAATAGATGAAAAGTGAGTGATCAGATTTTCTATGTGAGAAATCGATAGAGGATACAAAGTCAACAAACTGTTGGTACCTTGCATGAGAAGCATGTTTCAGTCCATAGAGCGATTTCTTCAAAAGACACACATAATCTAGATGAACCAAATTCCTGAATCCTATACGCTGATGCATTTAAACGGTTTCATGAAGGTCCCCATGAAACAAGACATTTTTGACATCAAGTTGATGAATGAGTCATGATTTGGACAAAGCAATACTGAGAACGGTCTGAATAGTTGCCGATTTCACCACCGGGCTGAAAGTTTCATCACAATCTACTCTAACCTGTTGAGACCTTCCATCACCTACAAGACAGGTCTTGTGCCTCTCAAAAGAACCATCAAATTTATTTTTATGTCGAAAAATCCACATAGAATGAATAACATTAGCATAAAGAGGATGGGGTACTAGATCTCATATCTTTTTTTCAATAAGCGCATTATATTCTTCAATCATGATAGATTTTCAATTAGTATCGAACAAGACATTTTTTAGGTTGCGAGGAAGAAGTGAAGGGGCAACCAAAGACAACAAATTAAACTGCCATTTAGGTTTGGAAATGTCATGCATAACACGAGTTTCTATTGTCCATAAGGGTGCCGCGGGTGGGGTGGACGGAACATGGTTGGGCTTGTTGCGGACGGGGATCAGGAAGGCAGGGCCGGAGCGCTGACCGATATGAGGCAGCGTGATCGGTAAAAGGGGCAGGGACATTGGATGAGAGGCGACAGCAGTATTGGACAACCGATATAGGCTGTTTCGAGGGTCACATGGCGGGGCTTAGAGGTCTATCCAGCTCGGGACGGTGAGAAGTGGGTCGGTAGCTGGTGACGGAAGCGACTGATTTTACAAGTGATGAATTAGAAAGGGATTGAGACCATCATTTAAGAAGTCATATGAAGTCGGAGGTGGGGAATTGAGACTCATCGAATATGACATGCCTAGAGACAATTATTTTTCAGCTGGACAAGTCGTAACAGTTGTAACCTCGATGATTAGGTGGGTAACCAAGAAAGACATACGGGGTAGACCGAGATTGCAACTTGTTGATTTGAGTGGAGGGATGGAAGGGGTATCATAGACATCCTAAAGTTTATAAGTGCTTGTAGGAAAGATCCCGAAGATAGAGAACTTTAGTGGGAGACTTGTGTTTGTGAGACTTATTTGAGAGAATATTTAAGAGATATGTTGTCATTGATAGAGAGTGATGCCAAAAATAGAAGGATAGAGGTGTGAGTGAGGAGGGCACAAACTAAGTTGTTTATGATTCTGATTTTTCGTTTGGCTTTGTCGTTTTGTGCAGAGGTGTGAGACAGGAAAAATGAAAAACAAGGCCATTTTTTGCGCAACTTATTTTTGAATTGTTTATTATCTAATTCCCTCCCATTGTCACTTTAAAAACATTTGATATTCTTTTAAAATTGTGTCTTAATTAAAACACTAAAGAAAGAAAAAATAAAATATAGTTGAGACTTATTACCAATAGGAAAAGTCCACAGAAAATTAGAATAATCATCTAAAAACAATATATAGTATCGATACTCGGTCGTGCTTAAGATAGGAGAAGTCCAAAAATCAATGTGTATGATATCAAAAGACATTAAAGTATATGTTGATGAAGAATAAAAAGACAACTTAACATGTTTTCCAAAAACACAAGATTCATAAACAAGAGCATAAAAGACATGTTTGCAATCAATAAATTTATTTTTGCTAAGGGAGTGTAAAACAGAGTCTCGCAGATATCCTAATCTATTATGCCATAAAAGAGATAAAATAGATGCAAATGTTGATGAAGATGAGGTTGAATGGCCGATGGTGGTTGTGATAGGATAAAGGTCTCCGGTGCTAGCACATCTCATTATTTGCCTTCCTGTCATAAGGTCCTTCACATAAAAATGAAAAGATCAAAATCAAGGAAAACATTATTAACGGTTGTAAAATGACGCGCATAGATTAGATTTTTGATAAGTTTCGAGGCATGGAGAATTTTTTTAAAAGATAACGGTGGGTGTGGTGGGGAGATGGATGATTGTCCATAACCTCGAGTGGGAATGTCCTGTCCATTATCAATAATAATATTATTATTTAAATTGCTCATATTGAAATAAGACGAGAGAGTACCTTGAATGCCGTCATATGAGATGTGGTGTCAGTATCTATGTACTAACTATCGTCTTGAACGTTGAGAGACTACATGTTCATAGCATCCTCAATATCCGTCGGTGCGTAGGTTGAAGAAGGAGAGACATATGCATTGTATGCCTGCTGTGGATGTGAGCCGAAAATGCCGGGCTGAGGCTGTTGGACCGAAGGATGGGTTCATCAGGTAGGGGCAAGGTGGAGCAGCCTACGCATTTTGGCCCCACGCTGCCCATGGAAGGTATGCAGCCCACAGCGGAGGATGCCTTCTGCCGCAAAAAAGAGGGGAGGACGACAGAGAGGAGGGCGAGGGGTGCAGCTGACGGTTATGGTAAGAAGTTTTAGGATTTGACTGCCGATATCATAAATGAATATGTTCATTGTCTTTTCATTGCATTATTGTATACAATATATAGTGTTACATGATTATTTATATAGCTACAATTAGCTAACTAATTTTCCTAATTACAATCGAAATATAATTTAATCAAATTTAAAGATATACAATCATATAAGAATATTCTTGTAATATTCTATCAGTGGGGTTCAAAAGTACTAAGGGAGAAATAATTCAAAATCATGGTTTTGCAATTTTCTGCCCAAAATCATAAAGGGCAATTTTCACGTTTTACCAATTGGTTGTGTTGAATCGATTATTGCTCGATCTGTTTTAGAAAAGCAATGTTATTTTCCTTCTCATTTTAAAAAAAAAATTAGTTCAGTGATTCCTTTCCTCCTAAAAATGGAGTTTGGGAGTGGTGAGGTTAAAAGACAGGGATGGTCAACTTGAGAGTATGGAGAGGTGGCGATTTAAATTTCAGCTTTTGGTTTGGTGGATATTTTAATTTGTAGATCTTATATTTGGTGATTTTAATTTCAAATATTAATTAGCGGTGATTTGACAACTATTTGGTGGTGTTACCTAGGGATGTCAGTGGGGCGAGTAAATACGGGTACCGCCCCGCACCCGCTCCAATTGGGGCGGGTATGGGGGATGGTTTGGTGGGTGGTGGGGCGGGTATGGGTATCAAAAGTGCTACCCGCCATGGGTAGTGGGGCGGTGGTGAATTTCATATAAGACCCGCCCCGCCCCGCCCCACCCCGCCCCGCTACCCGCACCGTACCCACACCGACCGTACCCGCACTGCTCATATCCGTATCATCTATTAGTTTAATTAGGCTATTTACGAATTTATTTGACCCTTTCTTGATTTAAAATGTGACTTGAGCTAACCCGCACCGTGTCCTGCTTGTTAAACACAAATGCACCACGTTTTTTTTCTCATTCTCTTTGTTCTCCTTTTTTTTGTTAAATATTTTCATCTTTACTGTTTTTTAATATTCATAATATTTTGACAAGGTTTTAGACTTGATATTCGATACACCATGGTGGAAAGTTCCTTTTTTCCCCTTTTTCTTATATAACTTTTATTTTGGTGACTAAAACAATTGCTAGACATTATTTGAGCATTTTATTAATGGGTATCCGCCGGGTAAGTGGGTATCCGCATGAAGTAAGTGGGGTGGGGGCGGGTGGAGGAATTACTACCCGTGATGGGTGGTGGGGCGAGATGAGCCAGTGGTGGAGTACGTATGGGATACCCTTCTCGCCACTCCGCCCCATTGACATCCCTAGTGTTACCGTAGAAATGGTGGTTGCTGCAGTGGTGATGGTGGCTACGTCTAAATTTTTTCTAATAAGAAAGGGGGAAAAGAAACTAAAAAAAAAAGGAATTAACAGGAAAAACAAAAATAAAATAATCTAAAAATTAGTTTTGACATGTGGAGAGTTATGATTGATACGCGATTTACACACTTTTTCTTATAATTGGAGTTGACCAAAAAAGTGTGGGATCAACGTGTAGTAACAAGAAAATGAGAATGTAACAACAACAACAACAAATATATTAGAAATCTGAAATTGAACAAAGAAAATTGGGTTGTTGAGTCGATTGGGTGAACAATCTATCCTTAAGATAATATTGCCCCGTATATTTCTTTCAACGGTGTAATGACAACTTATCTCTCAAGATAAAACAATAATTAAACTAATGAGCAAATGAGACTCAAGAGTTCGCTTTAGAAAGAAAGATCTTAGAGTGTTTGAAGATTGCAACAGAGGAAAAATGTATTATGAAAATGTGTGTAAGGTAAGTTTTGCAAATGAGCCCAAGGGTCCATTTTATAGTGTGGAGAAGATGGCATTCCACATAGCCTAGTAATGATCAATTAATACCATGTAATAGCCTTAAATGTGGAGTTACAATTCAGCCAAATAATGGCTGAATTCATGAGCCAAATAATGGAGATTAATGCTCCAAAGTCAGCTCAAAAATCAATTTTCGTTCTTCTCCAACAATCTGAAACGTCCGCAGCGCCGCGACCCTGCAGGGTGGCGCAGCGGCTCCAAAACTTCAGAGAGTTTCGAGCGCCGCGGCCGACTGCGTGATAGAGCCGCGAGCCGAACTCAGAGAATTCGGCGTCGCGCGCCAGCCTGCGAGGAGGCACCGCGACGCTCTAGCACCGCGACGCTTTTCATACTTGTTTCATCTTTTACACATTGTACACGTCTTCTTTTCGTTTACCAACGCGAAACTATTATCATTTGGTCAATAACCATCTATTATCTTACGTCTCAAACAATTCATATACGTACTAATATCTCTTCCATTAATGAAATTACGATCCTTGGAACTTTATGTGCACGTGTGTGAAAACCATGTTTCCGACGTGAGGTACCCCAATTGTTCGAGTCATAATTAATAGGATTAACTTTATTTCACGTTTAATGAATTTTCAATAATCTCCTATTGGAAGAGATTTTGGTGCACGCACATGGTGCCTTTCCAACAATCATTCGGCGGATTGATGATGCATCTGGAGAGGTAGCCGTAGATTTGAACTTTCTATAGTAGAATACCATCGGACATATTTACTGCGCGGTGAACGTGATGTCTTGAACTGTCAGTGTTTAGTATATGCCAAGACAATGGTACCAACACAACACCTTTCCTTACTCTATCTTTCTTTATGTTTTTGTCCGTCGTGGGTCGTGGACA
This sequence comes from Przewalskia tangutica, assembly GCA_029844215.1. Taxonomy (NCBI): domain Eukaryota; kingdom Viridiplantae; phylum Streptophyta; class Magnoliopsida; order Solanales; family Solanaceae; genus Przewalskia; species Przewalskia tangutica. The sequence goes on along the minus strand of CM056731.1, from coordinate 34,913,617 downwards.
CACTTGGATTCTTAAGTGCGTTCATTTGAGGCGGTCTGTCCTCGCACTTAAATAGGTGGTCTCCTACAAGATATCCTGCAATACCCCGCTACACAAGCGTTAGGAACCATTAAAAATTTCCCCAGCCTAACCTCAATTATTGAGGATCATTAAAGGTTTAGAAGTTTATCCTTTACCCCTCTACAGGTTGCACTTTATGTATATCCCGAGAACGACCTTGAATTATGTTTATTAAGAAGAAATCATTATCTGAAGTGCTATTGCTTCCACCGAAGCGCTCAACTGAACCTTTTACAGTTTAGTTTTCCCATTGAACCTTATTCTTGGGATCTAGTCTGTAATGTTGGGTGTCCACTATATCGGTTCTTATTGATTGAGTTTTAAGCCCATTCCCCTAGACAGGAAGAACTGGGTATTCCTTTCGTCAAGGGATCTGCGATATTTTTCTTAGATTTTACGTAATCAATGGAAATAACACCCGAGGTGATCAGCTGCCTAACAGACTCATGTCTCCGTCGAATATGAAGAGACTTGTCGTTGTACATAGAACTTCGTGCCCTTCGTAGAGCCGATTGACTATCGCAGTGGATCATTACAGAAGACACGAGTTTATCCCAACATGGGACATCCTCTAGAAAACCATGAAGCCACTCAACTTCTTCTCTCGCTTTGTCTAAAGCGATAAATTCCGACTTCATCGTAGATCGGGCAATAAAGGTTTTCCTAGAGAATTTCCAAGACACAGCTCCACCACCGATTGTAAAATATATCCGCTGGTGGACTTGATGTCGTCGCTATCAGATATCCATTTTGCATCACTGTACCCCTCTAATACAACTGAATATCTCGAATAGTGTAACCCGAAATTTAGCATGAACGTCAGGAATCATAGTACCATATTAAACACTTTCCAGTGATCCTCACTTGAATTTCGGTTAAACCTAGCCAATTTATTGACTGCATAAGAGATATCATGTCGAGTGCAGTTTGTGACATACATCAAACTCCCAATCACCTGTGCGTATCGCTCCTAGCGTACGGGCACACCGAGATGCTTGCCAATCTTTGGCTTCTATCCAATGGTGTCGTTACTGGTGAACTGTCACATATCTCAAATTTCTTCAGCACATCTTCGATGTAGTGAGATTAAGATAAGACCAGTCTGTTAGATGTCTTAGAGATCTTGATCCCTAAGATGACATCTGCGACACCCATATCTTTCATGTCGAAACATTGTTTTAACATGTTTTTAGTCTCTAGGATTATCCTAGGACTGCTACCAGTGATCAACATGTCGTCTACATAAAGACATATCATGACGAACGAATCGGCATTTTCTTTTATATAAACACATTTGTCACATTTATTAATGGCGAACCCTTTTGATAGTAGGGTACTATAAGATTTCTCGTGTCATTGTTTAGAGACCTGTTTCAACCCATACAACGATTTTACAAGACGACATACTTTTGTCTCTTGTCCTGGAACCACATACCCCTCGGGTTGGTCTATATATATATTTCTTCTTCCAAATCATAATTTAGGAAGGCAGTCTTGACATCCATTTGGTGTATTTCAAGATCCCGCAAGGCGGCTATAGCTATGAACATACATATGGATGTCATTCTAGACACAAGTGAAAAGGTGTAAAAGTAATAAAGGCCCTCCTTTTGGCGATAGCCCTTGACTACTAACCTAGCCTTGTATTTGTCGATAGATCCATCTGCCTTTAACTTCCGTTTAAGGATCCACTTACAACCCAAATGTTTGTGTCCCGGAGGAAGTTCAGCCAACTCCCAAGTGTGGTTGTGTAGGATGGACTATATTTCACTTTCTAAAGCTTCCTTCCAGAGCGGTGCTTCTGGAGTTGACAATGCTTTGGCGATTGTCCGTGGTTCGTCCTGAACCAAATAATCTTCAAAGTCTGGACCGAAGGATTTGTCCTTCCGGGCCCTTTTGCTTCGTCTTGGTTCCATCTCTGAATCTTCCAAGTCCTGAGAATCTGAAACACTAGATTCCGGATAATCAGCTACTTTAGAATTCATTAGATCTGAACCATTTGGATCTAGGTAATCAACGACTCCTAGATCCCCAGAGATTTGTTCATAACTTCGTTTACGAGAGGTTATGTTATTTTCCTTATTTGGAAACGTGTCTTCAAAGAACCACACGTTCCTTGATTCCATGATCGTACCTTCATAAATGTCCGGTACATCCGACTTATGTTCTAGGAAGCGATAAACACTACTGTTATTGGCATATCCGATGAATATGCAATCCACAGTCTTAGGTCCAATCTTGACCTGCTTTGGCATAGGTACTTTTACCTTGGCCAGACAACCTCATACCTTCAAATATTTATAGGTAGGTTTCTTTCCTTTCCATAGCTCGTATGGAGTCTTGTCCTTCCCTTTGTGTGGGACTCTATTAAGAATCTTATTTGCGGTAAGGACAACTTCTCCCCACATGTGTTGTGAAAGGCCTGAATTGATGAGTAAGACATTCATCATTTCCTTTAGTGTTCGGTTCTTGCATTCAGCCACACCGTTTGATTGAGGTGAGTAAGGAGCCGTCGTTTGATGAACTATACCTGATTGAGTACATCCCTCTCTATCGCTACGGATTGTTTTAATCCGTCCGCTAGTTGGTTCTCAACTTCTGCTTTGTAGCGTTTGAAAGCTTCAAAAGCTTCATATGTACTTTTTAATAAGTAAAGGTAACAAAACCTTGTGTCGTCATCTATGAAAGTCTCAAAGTACTTGTTCCCCCCTCTAGTTTGAGCAAACTTCAAATCACATATATCAGATATCAGTGTGTATGAGTTCTAGAGGAGCGGTTTCCCTTTCGACGGATCTAAAGGGATTCTTGGAAAGTTTTGCCTCTACGCACACCTCACACTTACGTTGAAGGTTTATGTTGATAGACGATAATAATTCCAACTTTACCAATCTTTGGATAAATTGATAGTTAACATGTCCTAATCTATGATGTCATAAATTAGATGACTCAATCAAATAAGTAGAAGGCTCAATTTTATTGATAGTTGAAACAGAAGGTATTATAGGTGCAACATTAAACTTAAAGAGGCTTTCACAGACGAAGTCTCTTCCTACAAAAGTTCCGTTTTTAGTGATTACAAATTTATTGGCTTCTAACACTAGCCTAAAACCAGCATTAACCAACAAAGGTCCAGAAATCAGATTTCTACGAATTTATGAGACGTGCATCACTTCCTTCAGAGTCAGCTCCTTCCCGGACATCATCTTTAGGATCACCTTTCCTACCCCCAGCACCTCTGAAGAAGAATTGTTGCCATTAACAATTTCTTATCTGTGAATGGTGTATATGTGGAGAAGACATCTTTATTGGAACAAATATAACGGGTAGCACCCGTGTCTAACCACCATTGCACCGGATTCTTAATGAGGTTTTCTTCTAGCACCACCGCTGAGAATTCTTCAATCATAACGTCTAAGAGCGTGTCTTCGACGATGTTAGCCTTTGCCTTGTCTTTGGCCTTCTCTCTATTCTCATGTTTGAGTTTGCGACAGTCTTTGGACATGTGACCAACTTTACCACAGTGATGGCAAGTACCCTTAAACTTTTCAGTTATTTGGGACTTACCAACCTTCTGGAACTTTTGCTTCTTGCTCGGGTTCCCTTTGACTTCCGCTAGGTTTGCCTTAGCCTCAGCGGGTTGTTTTCTCTGAATTTGGAGTTTGATAATAAGCTCATCTAAGGTCATCTCCTTCGTCTTGAGTTTTAAGTAATTCATAAACTCAGTCCACGAGGGAGGAAACTTCTCGATCAATGCTCCAACCAAGAATTGTTCGTTGGGCTTCAATCCTTCCAAGTCTAGGTGATGAAGAATCATCTGAAATTCCTGGACTTGGGATAACACACTCTTGTTGTCCACCATTTGAAACTTTAGAAATTTCTCAATGATGAACTTCTTACTACCCGCATCTTGGGTGTTGTATTTCTTTTGTAGTTTGTCCCATAACTGCTTGACAGTTTCAACGGTACAATATACTGTGTAGAGGAGATCGGACAAACTGTTTAGAATATAGTTCCTACACATGAAATCACTATGTTTCCATGTTTCACGAATCATCCTCATGTCGTCAGCGACATGGTTACCTTGGCCCCTCCCGCCAAATCATTTGGCTGAGGGTCCACGTCTTCTCCAACTAGTTGAGGGTCTTCGGTTAGGAAACGTGACATTTCCATAGTCAGGAAAAACAACATCTTTTGCTGCCATCGCTTAAAGTGAGACCCCATGAATTTTTCGGGACGCTCATGGTGAAAACCAGCGGGTGTTGGAGCAGTGGCTCCCCCTTGAGCAGTTGCAAAGGCATTGGGAACGCCTCTAACAGGAGCATAGGCGTTGCTGACAACTTGAGCAGTAGCATAGGCACTATAAGTGCCCGGAGCAGCAGTAGAGGCATTAGTTGTGCCAAAAGCAGTGTTGACACTGGTTGTGCATAAACCAACAGTTTGGAAAGCATTGGGAATGCCTGGATTAGTTGGGGTGTAGGCAACGTCATCGCCTTGAGTTGAGGAAGTGAAGGCTTTAGTATTGCCTTGAGCATTGACGTTGTTCATAGCGTTGAATTGATCTTCAACAGACATGTTGTTGTTGAAAGCAACAAATATTATCTTAAGCTTGTGGGATCAACGTGTAGTAACAAGGAAATGAGAATGTAACAACAACAACAAATATGTTAGAAATCTGTAACTGAACAAAGAAAATTGGCTTGCTGAGTCGATTGGGTGAACAATCTATCTTTAAAATAATATTGTCCTGTATATTCCTTTCAACGGTGTAATGGTAACTTATCTCCCAAGATAAAACAACAATCAAACTAATGAGCAAAGGAGACTCAAGAGTTCGTTTTAGGAAACGATTAAGATGTTAACAGTTCTAGAACAGATTATAGACTGACTTAAAATTAAACATGGATAAAAGCTTTCATATAAAACTGTTTATACTATTTGTTAGTATATTACTTACATGTTATTACTTTATATTCCGCAATAATAGTAATAATAATGAAAATACCACCAACGTTCTTCCCTCTTCAGGGTTGTTAGGTGATGAAAAAATCCAAACAGAAAATGGTATCAAAGGGTAGTAGGTAGTTGTAGATTATTAGGCCATTAACATGCAACCGTTTTAACTATTTTCTTAACTATTAAATCAACTTATCTTTTCAACAATCCCATATAACGAATCCATCTTTAATCTTCACAATTTCATATAACGAATCCATGAATTTTAGGCCATTAAGATGCAACCATTTTAACTCTTTTCTTAACTATTAAACCAACTTATCTTTCCAACAATCCCATATAATGAATCCATCTTTAATCTTCACAATTTCATCAAATATTGTTTTCTTATTTAACTCTCTATAATCTACTACCATTCTGGCTTTACCTCTTTTCTGCTCACTATGTTTTCTTACTAAAAATGACGGACTGCTATGTGAGCTCTTACTTTCTTGTATTAGCTTTAAATCTAGTAGTTCCTTTAATTGTGTTTCAAATTTCTTTTGATCTGTAGGACTATATCTAATGGGTTTACATCTAGCAATGTCATTTGGGTTTATTAACTTAATCTCAGCATATATTTTTTCTACTTCCCATAGTTGTTCTCCAAAGTTAACTTTTAATAGTCCAAGGTATTTTTCATTTAATAGTTGTAGATTATTATTTCGGTTTATCCTGTTACATAACCTTAAGGTTTGTACTGGTAATATTCTTTTTAGTATAATCCATTTATTACAGGGTGTTTGTAAACTTAAGGTGTTATTATTGATAACTTGGGTTTTAAAATAATCTAAGAAGTTATTTCCTAATAAGACGTGTTGACTCATATTATTGTCTTGATTTATTGGTATCTTAAATATCGTTTTGTTTAGTTTTATCCTTACATTTTCTGCTACTGTATCTAATTCTTTAGTCTGCCCATTAAACTCTGTCACTCGTACTCTATAGACTCTAGACCTCTTCCATCTATGTGATACTAGAATTTATTTTCTTGCTAGACACATGTCTGCTCCACTGTTAATAAAGTTTTTTTGTTTTATCATTCTATTAGGCTTATATTCTACCCGCGCTTCTATATAGATTGCTACCATTCTTGATTATGGTTGTTCCCTTTGTTCTATTTCCTTTTGTCTTGTTCTTGTATTAAAAATATTTTTCATAGCTTGTCTATGTTTAGATCCATAGTATTTAATTCTCGTTGGATGTGTACATAATACAAATTTGTCCGCTAAATATCTTTCATATTTTTCCCAATAATTCCTATCACTTTCTAATTTTAGTATTTCTTCTTGCAGATTTATCTTATCCTGAATCGTTTTCACTATCTGAATAGGATTCTTCCTCATTAGAGTTGGTATTAATATAATTCATATTTGTCACTTCTATATCACTTTCTTCCTCTGTTTGACTAATATAGAATTCTTCATCGATGTACCATGCCTTATCATTTTCTCTCAGTTGTTCTAAACTCATAATAAATTGAGTAGTATTAATATATTTTACCCCTTGCTTCTTTAATTTAGAACATTTGTTGGCATAATGTCATTTCTCATTGCAATTCCAACATTTGCATTCTTTTGATGCTTCTTTTGTTTCTAAACTTTCTTCTATTTGTTTTTCCTTTCCCTTTTTTTTGTTTATTTGTGTCACTATTGTGTTAAGTTGGTCAAGTATTAGCTTTAGTGTTGGTACTTCAGCTACATTCCATAATTTTGTTAATTCTTCTCTTATTAGTTCCCGTGTTTGGGTTTGACTATCTTTTATTTCGTTCATTGTATTGAAAAGGTTTTTTAATTTTTCCTTCACTATTAATTCTGTCCATATTTCATCTACTTTTTCGTTAAAACTGCTCAGCTTTTATTTATTCGTTTTACCCATCCATCTCTTAAGTTTATCCATTCCTTAATGGGTTCGTTATCTACCACTTTTTCTAGTGGTTCTATTTCATTCTCTAATTCTATTTCTTCAGCTTTATATCTTATGTATTTCAGTTGTGAATCTATAACTTCTTCTAATAATATTTATTTTATTATTCTTAGTTTGCGTCTCTTTTTGTTTATTTTATCTTCAATATTCATATTTTTTCAATAAAACTTGTTTCGCCTTGGTCTGTAATTTCTATTCCATCATTAGTGATCTTATATTTTATCATAGTTAAGAAATCACTTCCTAATAGTAATTCATTGAAACTATCATATTCTAGAACTGCTATGTTTATTTTATATTCTAAATCTTTGATCTTGAATTTTAGATTAATACTTTTAGTGACTATTATTTCTCTGTCATTTTCAGGATAATGGAACGTTTCTGGTTGGATCTGTTGACAGTCTTTCTCATTTACTTTACTTATATGCACAAAGTTTTTACTGCTGCTGTATTAATCTCGGTTATACAATCCATTGTTGTAATCCCGTTGAATTGTCACGACCCGTTCCCGGGCCCGTGACTGGTGCCTTACCCGGGCACCCAAGTAGACATACATCAGAGTAACCAGCGGAATATAAACTTGCAAACATGAAACAGTGTAGAATAAGAACAGTCTACCAAGAAAAAGTTACCTTCCGGCATGTATATAAATACCAAAAGTGAACAGTTACATCCCAAATTTACCACAGGACTACAGACCTCTAAGAATGAAATCAACTATGACGGGACAGGGCCCCGCCATACCCCCTGAATGTACAAAAGAATATGACCTCAGGGAACCGTACCAAAAGATAAAACCTCCGGAGAAATGGAGCTTTCCCAGAACTGAACAGTGATCCTAAGAGCGCGGATCAGCAAGCTACGTACCTCAACCTGCGGCATGACGCGGCCCGAAGGTCGATAACAGTACCAAGTATGTGAAATCAAAATCAGAATGAAATCATAATAGTCTATATAAAGCAGGAGACATATATGACAATCAAAATGCGTTTCACAAAGCCCGACTAACAACAAGAGTAATGAACATCAACCTTGTCTCTAAAAAGATACCATTTCACAATCTATAAACAATCGTGTCAGGTCAGGGACTCACGCCCTCAAAGTCATCACTCAAAATATAACAATGGGTCTCACGCCCATAACATCAATCATGCCCGTGGAATTCCTTCCTCACTGCCGGAAATCTATGATATAACAACACCAGGGAGTACACATGAACACCAGGCCATACCTGTGTCATAAAACCGTACGGGGCAAGTACGAAGGCTAACTACCAGATACCAAAGCCGCATCATCAACTGACCGGGGCAAGTACGAAAGCCGACTACCAGATACCAAAGCCGTACTAACAATACTATATAACTATACCACGGTGGCCAAGCAAATGAAAGCCTCTACCGGATACCACTGCGTCACGTCGGCCGATCGGCGGTACAGCTAACTACTAGATACCTCTGCGTCACGAGACTCGCCATAATGCCGACCGGCAAGTACGAAAGCCTAACTACGGATACCGCTGCATCGCCACGGCCAGGCGGTCAAAGCTAACTACTAGATACCACCTGCGTCACTAAAACACATGGAGGGCTAATCCATGGAATAACACTATCAACAGGGAAACGAACCCTCACCATGGCTGCATACCCGTGGACCCTCCATCGAGTCAGTATGCCCAAGATGCTCCAGAACAACACGACCGACCCTCCATCGAGAGACGCGGTAACATAAGGATACCACACTTGCACAACAAGGCTATCAGAGCAAACATAGGCAGGTTATTCACACTCAAGGTACTTTCATCTTATGCCAAACAAATCCGGGTTTTAACCCCAAAGTACTACATGCTTTAACTCTTTCAAAAGATCTATCTCTTTCACAAAAGTCACATGATACTAATACTCGTAGTATCAAAAATAGAGTAACTATTATATTAAGTAAACCAAACAATTTCCATACTTTCTTTTTAAATAAAAATCAAGACAATACCATTTTAAAACCAATAATAAAAGCCATTTCTTCATTTTCATAAAGTCGTTATAACTAACTTCTCATAAAACTATTATAACATTTTATGTTTTAAAACATCCAAGGACAACTACTCTCATTTCCGAATTTAAGATAACTTATTCTTTTTAAAGACCAAGTACTCATTACTCATGAATGAGGTTTTACAACTTTTTAACATAATTCAAGTCCTTAACATTTTATAACAAGTCACTTAACTAGAATCAAGTCAAGGACATAAAAGGGAAATCAACTCCTTCAACACACGTGCGTCTACCACACTATATATATGTATTTCACAAATATCATGCTCAAGAGAATAGGAAGAATCACATATCTCCTCGGCTAAATCCACTTGCCAAGTCGGATATGTCGCGCGCAGAGTGTCAACCTATAATAGTCAAAACACGCCTATCAACTTCTAGTTTTACGTGGGATTCTTCTAAATAAGACTTCTCTTAGTCTACGAAAAATTGGGCAGCACCTCCCCCGTTTCTACTCAATTCTCCACCTTTTTCAAGGCCCGATAATAGTAACCAACATGCCATAAATAAGGCGCAATAATTCCGAAATTTAAAGAAGAGGATCACACGCCCAAACGGAACGCGATTAGAAATCTCTCCTTAATAACAACAATAATTAAAGAAGGGGATAACACGCCCAAACGGAACGCGATTAATAATCTCTTCTTAATAACAACAATAATTAAAGAAGGGGATCACACGCCCAAACGGAACGCGATTTAACAATCTTCCCCTTAACAACAATGTAAATACAGTCCAAAGTAAATACAATCCAAAGTAAATACGGTCCAAAATAAATACAGTCCTTAAGTTGGGGTCCTTGGCCAACTTTTATAATTTTACTTATCCAATTACTTCATTAGTCTTCCAACTTATATTCCAATCTTAACATAAGTTATAGTTTCTTTGTTGTTAACTTCTTAGCAAGTAATGGATACATTTTTACCATTTTAATGGCTAATATGCCAATTCTCCTTTTAACATCTTAACAAGATCCAAATCTTTCTTTATGTCTCATACTTCATAATATACTTCCAATATATGTATAATATCCAATATACATAATAATCAACTTCACAAAGAGGTTAAGGTTCATTACCTCAATTTAGCCCAAAAATATCCAAGAACTTTAAGTCGTTCCTAAGCAAGTTTTAGCTCCAAATCTTTGTGTTCCAAACCACCACAAGTCACCTTTAGAAGTTCCTAACCAACTTCTATTCAAGAATTAACTCCAAAAAGTGAAGAACACTAAGGTTCCAAATCTGTCCACTCTCGGCCAAGGGGGTAATTTTGAGGCTATGGGTGTGAAATCTTGTCTAACTCTTGGTTAATAATCTTCCTAATACATTAAGGAAGAACACTTATAAGTTTAAGAATTTTTGGACAACATTTGCTCAAGAAAAAGGGGGTTGGACGAGAGCAACTAGGGAGGAGAGGAAAATATTTTCAAGTCTTGAAATGTTCTAAGTGTGGAAGATTTCATCAACTAGAGGTGTTTATATAGGACAACCAAGGGTTAGGATTGAAACATGTGTATGGTATAGATTGTTTGTGTAGGTTCTTTTCTCCACTTGTCCCACAAATGCCATGCAATACTTTGACCATTTGACTTGCCCATTAACCTCAAAAAAACGTCCACTACCATGCAAATGCCATGCAAGACTTTTGGCCACTTGTCTTGCCCACTTCTCTTGAAATAAACGTCCAACATGGCTCTTGGGGTGACACATGTCGCCCTCCTATTGGTCCAAAATATTTATCTCTCGGAAAAAAATTCCATAAATGGTTAAAATATCGAAAACGTAAAATTTCCTTCACAAGGTTCGGAATACTTTCCGTCGGAAAACAATTTTTTCATTCTTACCCTAATTAGGGTTTATACAATCGTACGTACATCCTCACATATATACTCCGGAACTACGGGGTATAAAATTATTACTTTAATGCTTAGTCTATTAGTTATTATGTTTATTAAGTCCAATGTTCTTGGTAGTCTCAGGTTTTGTTATTTTGTTATGGACTCTCTTTTTATACTTAATCTAGACCCTTCTATACATGGTTTTATCTTATGTAATATGGTTGTAGTTCTATTGCTAAAATCCATATGTATTTCTTCTGGTATTGTTATTTTCGAATTTTCTTTATGTTCTATTGTTTCTAAAATATCTTGGTACATTTTTGGTACTAGGATATTTGTTTCGTATTACCTTTTTACATGATGATTTCCTGTTAAGGCATATATCATTTTTGTCTCTATACTTATCACTTTACTTCCTGGTGGCATTTTTATTCCATCCAATTTATAGTATAGTGTTAATGCTAATTCTTTATGTTCGTCTTTTAGTGAGATACTAAAATCTGGTTGTATGGTGAATTTCAATTTTTGATATATTAAATTTCCTTTTATTACTGATATTAATGAATCTTGTAGGTTTTCTAATATTCTGTCATCCAGTATGTATATTTGTATAGGTGTATCTATATTTTTCTGAAAATATGCTTTTAGAGTAAATTATATTCCTCCAAAATATATATATTTCTATATCTCTTAGCTTCTTTTGTTGATAATTTTGATAACTCTCGTTTTATTATTTCGTTAGTTATTAAATTAATTCTAGCTTTTCCGTTTACACTTGTAGTGTCTATTATATTTTCATGTCTCTGTATTATATATCTTATTTCTTTATTTCTATCAAACCATTTTGTTGTAAATATCTTTTTTATTGATAATTCTTCATTTTCGTCTTGTATTTTCTGATATACTTCTGGTTTAAAACTTAAAGTTTGTGTTGTTCCTCCTTCATATTCATCATTTTGGTAATTAATACTGTATAGATCTGCTACTATTTCTTTTTCCTTTATCCATGAGTTAATTGATTTATCAACTTGTATTGTTCTTTTATGATATCACTTAAGTCTCTTATCTCGCAATCTTGTTTAGCTATTTGCCCTAGTTTTTCTTCTGTTATTTTCTTAATTTCTTCATCTTTTTGTCTTAGCTGCTCTTATTTTATGGTTATCCTGAACTTTAAATTTCTCATAACATCTTCTTGTTCAGCTATTTGTTTAGACTTCTCTTCTATAGTTTTGTCTCTTTCTTTTATTAGATCAATACTCATTTTACAACTTATTATATGTTCATTTATATCTTTGTTATATATTAATCTTTTTTCTGCTATATATTCCAACTGTCTTAACATATTCTGTCGTCTTATTATTACCTCTTCATCCATAAGAACTGTTGGTTTCAGATAATTCTGTATCTATGTCTTTTATAAATTCATTCTGTAATCTTATTTGTGCTTGTAATTGTATTAACTCTATATACAATCTTGTTAGTTCTTCTGAACTTACAGTCTGTTGGGTTTGATCTAGTCCTTTTTATATAGCAAATATTCTTATCTTATATTTTCTTTCTAATTCCTTGTGTGTCTTTCTTTGTTTTAGTAAGACCTTTGCTTGTTGGCATAACCATTTTGCTTGATTTAACTTCTTAATAGGTCCAAATGATGAGTTCATTTTTTAATACTGATCTGTTTCAAAGAAACGTATTTCCATTATTAAACTTCTTATCACACTTTTTTGTACATTAATTTCTATATTTATATCTTCTATTCTTCTTCTCATTTCTCCAGCATCAGAGTATATTTTAAATATTTCTCGTAATTCTTCATCGTCATAGAAATTATTACCTGCTCTTTTCTGGTCTAACCATTCATTTTGTGATTTTAATAATTCTTCAGCTTTTCTTTTTGTTTCTATTAAAAGGCGTTTAATTTCTCTGCACTTTCAAATCATTTTGTTATATCTTATTATCCTTCTGAAAGATCGGATTGTTCTCATTCTGAATTCCAATTTTCTATATCAAACTGTTCTAAGTTATTTTCAGATCTGTCAGATTCGTATTCATATTCGTTTAATCTATTGTTAGAATCGCATCTCTGGTATTTATACCAATTATTTTTTTCCGTATTTCTAGCAGTTTTAACATTTTTTCTCGTCCTATTACTGGTTTCTGTCCTATTTAAAGCTCTATGTGCACTTTATGTGCACGTGTGTGGAAACCATATTTCCGACATGCGAGACCCCAATTGTTCGAGTTATAATTAATAGGATTAACTTTATTTTCCGTTTAGTAAATTTCCAACAAGGAATATATATATATATATATTGTTCAATGGTGTAATAGGACCTTTGCAAAGTTTAAGCGTCTTTTTGAGGGAAAAAAAGGATTAATTTAGGAGGGTCTTTATGTATTTTCTCTTTTTAAGAAAAGTTGACCCACATATCTAAATAGGGCCAGATAATTTGAGAATTCAAATCTCTTGGACTTTAAAGACATTATTTTATTCGGTTACATAAAATGAATAATTAGTCTAACTCGGATTTAAAACAAGCTTATGAGAATAAAAATTATTTAGTATTAACAAAAGAGATATTAGTTAATTCAATGATTCAATCTAACATCTCTCCTACATGCTCAAGCCTGAAAAACTTGTGTCAGTCATATAACTCTGGGGCCAACATTTGGATGAACCAATAATAGGAAGGGATCTCACTTTAATACTATTTTAAGAAAATGAACCTTGAATCTTACTCAACTTCAAAAACAAACTTATAAAATGATAATTGTCCAAGACCATACAAATTGACAACAACTTATTCTCAACCAATGATGAACACAATCTAACATAAGCATAATAATAATAATAATAATAATAATAATAATAATAATAATAATAATAATAATAATAATAATAAAAAAAAAAAAGATCTTTGTGTCAAACTCACAAAACTTAGCTTATTGCACCTAGCATAGACTATGTCAACTATGGAAACCCGACATCATGTTGAAAAGTAAGTAAAACCTCCAATCATACCCATAATAACTCAAATCCAAACATTATAAGGGGTGTATAATGAGTTTATACATCCTAAGTGGTTGATAACTTGTGCGCGTTATTATTATTCTTATTAGTTGTTGCACTCAAATAATTAAATGAAATCTTTGAAAACAAAAAAGTCACAAATGTATTCTTTTGATATATAAATTATGTATTGTCTCACAATTCATGGTGCTCACTAGACAAGTTATGCATTAGTCACTCCTTTCTATTGTTTTATTCTTAGGTACAACACCATTATCGTTCTTTTCTCCTTCGTCTTTTTACATCTTTGTGTGTATTCAAGTTAGAATGTCAATTCTTTATGCGTTAATGCATGTATCTTACCTGTAAACATGTATATTATATAAATAATTATATCTCTACCTATAATTAGAATATTTTCATATATTGTGTAAATATAATTATGGTAAAACTAGAATTCTTCTTTTGTATAGGTTTAGGATTCCTATTGTATAAGAGATGAACATTGTACTCTATATATACTTTGATATTAATGAAACTCCCCAAGGAAGATTAATATCATCTTACATGGTATCAAAAACCTAAAACAAAAATCCTGAATTTTTTTCTCTTGTGCTGCCCCCCCCCCTCCCCTCTCGGGCATCTCGTCGCGGCGCCTCCCTCCTCTCCTCCCAAAATTTTTGGTTTTTCTTCTTCCTTCATCTCTTCTCTAAATGGATACTCAAGATTCTTCCAATACTTCTGACGCATCCACCTCCACAAATCCCACCACCATGTCGTCATCCCCTTTTCATCCCGCCCTAACTGTTACCAATATCAAGAACTCTATTCTTATTCTTCTTGATCAAGAAAACAGTCAGTATTATCCTTGGGTTGAACTGTTTTGTAATCATGCATGTCTCTATAACGTGCTTGATCATATCGATGATACTATTACGCTCCCTCCGGAGGTTGATGATTCTACTTGGCGTCGTCTAGATGTCGGCGTCAAACAGTGGATTTATGATAGTATTTCTCAGGATCTTCTTCTTACTATCATGAAATATGGCTCCACAACCCGTGATTTATGGAACCGCTTGGAGGAAATCTTTCAAGATAACAAGCACACTCGTGCGGTGTATTTGGAGGAACAATTTAACAATACACGCCTTGAAAATTTCTCCACCATGTCTGAGTACTGCAGACATTTGAAGCTACTGGCTGATCAACTCTCCAACGTCGATACACCTGTCTCGGACACTAAGATGGTGTTGCAATTAATTGTAGGTCTTCCCAAAGGTGATTATGATACATTGGCCAAATAATTCAACAGGCAGATCCGTTACCCAGCTTTAACAAAGCTCGCTCGCAGTTGTTGATCGAAGAGACTCGACGTGCTAAGCAGGATGAACACATTCAGAAGGCGTTAGCTGTTGAAACACGCCCTCAAGATCCAACGCCGCTAGAAAACTCGCAATCGCAGCAGGGACGCGGTGGAAAGGGTGGAAAGGGTCGCGGAAGAGAATGCAGTGGTCGTGGTAAGGGTCGCGGACAGCAGAACCAGCAACAACAACAATAGGGCCCGCAGAATCAATTTAGCACCGTGGCGCCCTAACAGCCGTCTGGCGCCAGCGAGCCACGCGATTCGGCTCTCTTCCAAGATGACACCCAGAGTTGGGTCGGGCCTTGGTATGCGAACATGCAACTGACAAGCGATACATGGACTCCGGAGCCACTTCTCACCTCACCCGGTCTGCAGGTAATATTCCCAAACTGTTTGGTTTAAAGCATCCTCAATTTGTGACAGTTGGTAGTGGCCACCGCATTCTAGTAAAGGATTATAGTACATCCTACACATCACCTCCTCATCTATTCCCCCTTCAAAATACCCTATATGCCCCACATATGATTAAGTATCTTATATCTATCCGCAAATTCACTCGTAATAACTCTGTCTCTGTTGATTTTGACCATTATGATTTCATTGTGAATGATCTTCATACGGGGATACCTTTTACGAGATGCAATAGCACGGGGGATCTCTATCCATTCACTCCCACCTCCGCTGCCAGATCTAGCTCTCCAGTATCTCTAGCGGTCATTTCTTCTTCCACATGGCATAATAGGCTTGGTCA
The DNA here is from genome assembly GCA_029844215.1 of Przewalskia tangutica. Classification (NCBI taxonomy): domain Eukaryota; kingdom Viridiplantae; phylum Streptophyta; class Magnoliopsida; order Solanales; family Solanaceae; genus Przewalskia; species Przewalskia tangutica. The sequence continues at coordinate 34,897,630 of CM056731.1, read as the reverse complement.
TCTAGGAGCCCCAGTTTTTAACTTTTTTAGAGACAATAATTTCATTACTTGTAATGGGAAGCTTGCCCAAAACTGTGTTTCTTGTTCTTTAGGCAAACATACTCGTCTTCCGTTTAAATCATCCACTAGTGTTACTTTTGCACCCTTTGATATTATACATGCCGATTTATGGACATCACTTGTTGCTAGTTCTCTCAGTCATAAATACTATTTTATCCTACTTGATGATTTTTCTCACTTTATTTGGTTGTATCCTCTCAAATTTAAATCGGAAGTGTTTGCCAAATTTCTTGAGTTTCGAACATTCATTCAAACACAATTGGAAAAAGGTATAAAATCTTTTCAGTGCGATAATGGTCGTATTCAACAACTCTATGTTTCACCGTTTTTATACTAATAATGGCATGGTTTTTCGCTTCTCCTGCCCTCACACCTCCCCTCAAAATGGTAAAGCTGAAAGAATCATCCTCACCATTAACAATATGATTCGCACTATATTGATTCATGCCTCCCTACCTCCATCTTTCTGGGTCTATACTGCTAAAATGTCAGAATACGTTCTCAATATTCTCCCAACTAGCACCCTTCACAATATGACCTCTACCGAAATTCTCTATCACAGAGTCCCCTCTTATGATCATCTCTGAATATTCGGTTGTCTATGCTATCCTAACCTTGCCTCTACTGCCCCTTACAAACTAGCCCCCCGGTCATCTCCTTGTGTCTACCTAGGCTTTCCGTCGAATCATAGGGGTTATCTATGCTATGACTTGTCCACTCTTCAGATCCACATCTCTCGCCACGTCACATTCGACGAGACCACATTCTCGTTTTCGAATCTTAAACAGTTCCAAAAGTCGGATAACTCTTTTCTTGACGAGTCTGCCATCTCTCTCATCATCCTCAGTCAACTAGAGCATAGAAGTTCTTCTTCAGCATCAGCATCGCGGCACCAAAACTCATGCGAATAGGTCCCTGTTTCACCGTCGACAGCGCCGCGGCCCAGTGCTGAGGCGCCACGGCGCCAAAACTGCAGAGAAGTTTGTCAGTCTTCCAATGTCGCGGCCCCTTACTACGGCACCACGGCGCCGCCGACAATTCCTTCCAGCACCGCGGTGCCTCCTACGGCGTCAGTCTCTCCTTCTCCGTATCCAACAAATTCCCCCGCCTTGGAACCTCCCACTATCCCCACTCACCAAATGGAAACTCGTGCAAAACATGAAATCTTCAAACCTAAAGTCCAATTTAACTTGTCTGCCCAAACCATTTAACCAATTCCCAAGAATCCTATATTGGCCAAACAATACCTTAATTGGAATGCGACTATGACTGAGGAATTCAATGCTTTAACTAAACAACACACATGGGATCTAGTACCTAGACTTGAGGGGGTGAATGTGATTCGTTGTCTGTGGCTATTTCGTCACAAATTCAGAGACAGTGGAGATCTTGAAAGGTATAGGGCAAGACTTGTGGCTAATGGCATAAATCAGCAGGAGGGCATTGATTGTGGTGAGACCTTCAGCCCGGTTGTCAAACCGGCTACCATCCGCACAATATTGAGCATTGCCATGGGAAAACACTGGCCGATCCATCAGCTTGATGTGAAGAATGCATTATTACATGAGGATCTGAGAGACAGTCTACATGCATCAGCCGCTAGGGTTCACCCATCCAGCAGTTCCGAGCTATGTGTGTCGTCTCCGTAAGTCACTATATGGCCTGAAACAGGCCCCCCGTGCATGGTATGATCGTTTTGTCAGGTATATCTTGCAGATTGGGTTTGTATGCAGCAAGAGTGATACATCACTTTTCATTTTTCATCGAGGTAGTAGCACTTCTTACTTATTACTTTACGTGGATGACATTATTCTTACTGCTTCTTCCGATGGCTTGAAAAATGAGATTATTTCCTTGCTTAAGTCCGAATTTGCAATGACTGATTTGGGGAAACTGAGTTACTTTTTGGGGATATCAGTGACCAGATCTGCTAATCATATGTTCTTGTGTCAGCGTAAGTATGCAGAAGAGATTGTGTACAGGGCTAAGATGGCGAACTGCAAAGAGGTGCCTACTCCAGTTGATTCCAAATCTAAGCTCAGTGCCATGAATGGTGCTCCAGTCTCTGATCCTACTCTGTATAGGAGCCTTGCAGGTGAACTTCAGTATCTCACCTTCACCAGGCCAGCCATAGCTTATGCTGTTCAACAGGTGTTTTTATTCATGCATGCCCCTAGAGAGTCTCACTTCATTGCTCTTAAGCGTATCATTCGATACATTAAGGGCACTCTTGATTATGGTTTGCACCTATACCCTTCTGCACCAAACAGGTTGCTTTCATATACGGATGCAGATTGAGCAGGGTGTCCGAACACGGGACGCTCCACCTCCGGCTTTTGTATTTTCTTAGGGGATAATTTGATTTCTTGATGCATCAGCGGCAGCTACCCTATCTCGCTCGATCTTTGAAATTTGATCAGAGCGTTGCAAATGTAGTAGCTGATATTTGTTGGCTCAGAAATTTACTGTTAGAACTTCAGTGTCCTTTGCGTCAGGCATCTATTGTATATTGTGATAACATCTCTGCCATCTATCTTTCTCATAATCCGGTTCAACATCAGCGAACCAAACATATTAAGATAGACCTACACTTCGTTCGTGAGAAAGTTGCGCTAGGCCATGTCAGAGTGTTGCATGTTTCATCATCCTATCAGTATGCAGACATATTTACCAAAGGACTTTCCAGACAGTTATTTCTTGACTTCAGATCCAGTCTCAGCGTCCGGCCTCCTCCCGCTCCGACTGAGTGGGTGTGTAAACATGTATATTATAGAAACAATTGTATCCCTACCCATAATTAGAATATTTCCATATATTGTGTAAATATAATTATGGTAAGACTAGGATTCCTCTTTTGTATAGATTTAGGATTCCTATTGTATAAGGGATAAACATTATACTCTATATATACTTTGATATTAATGAAAGACTCCCCAATGGAGATTAATATCATCTTACATTACCCCGTCATTAATTATGAAATTTTGAAAAAATAACTATTTTAGGGACCATGTTATGAGTCTCACATCGGAAATAGAATGAGAACATGGACTCCTTACACGGACTTGGACAATCCTCACACTACAAGCTAGCTTTTGGGGTTGAGTTAGGCCGAGGTGTCATATCTTCACATGGTATCAGAGTCAGACTCATTCTAATTCATTGTTCACCGATGTTGGACCCCCAAATTATATTATCAACGCTTCAGTTAACAAGGTCTGGGCGTGCGGAGAGTGTTAAGAGTCTCACATCGAATATGGAATGAGAACATGAACTCCTTATATGGACTTGGACAATCCTCACACTACAAGCTAGCTTTTGAAGTTGAGTTAGGACCAAGATCCATTCTTTATATGATATTAGAGTCAGACCTGACTCTATATTCGATATAAGACTCTTAACCTACCCCTTTCATTTTTATTAATGTGGCCGAATCTCTTTAATATTCATTCTTGATATTATGACTTATATGCTAAAATTTAAAGGTTTGGAACAGCTGATTATGAGTACATGTTCAATGTTTATTTTATATTAAAAACATATGTATACTAATTCTCTACCCACACGTTGTCCGCAAATTATAGCCCTTTAATTTTACATAATGTCTTAACTTTGATGTTCCGATTTTGTCACACGTAACGAAGTGTTCAAGGAAGATTTCCTTTTCGGAATCTTAAGCCTATACAAAAGAGGAATGCTAGTCTTACCATAATTATATTTACACAATATATGAAAATATTCTAATTATGGGTAGGGAATATATTGTTTCCTATATTTACACGTTTACACACCCCCTCAGTCGGAGCGGGAGGAGGCCGGACGCTGAGACTGGATCTGAAGTCAAGAAACAACTGTCTGGGAAGTCCTTTGGTAAATATGTCTGCATACTGATAGGATGATGGAACATGTAACACTCTGACATGGCCTAGAGCAACTTTCTTACGAAAAAGTGTAGGTCTATCTCAATGTGCTTGGTTCGCTGATGCTGAACCGGATTATGATACAAATAGATGACAAAGATGTTATCACAGTACACAATAGTTGCCTGACGCAAAGGACACTGAAATTCTAACAGTAAGTTTCTGAGCCAACAAATCTCAGCTACTACATTTGCAACGCCTCTGTACTGGATCTAGATAGGGTAGCCTGTCGCTGGGCAGACCAAGAAATCAGATTCTCCCCTAAGAAAACACAAAAGCCGGAGGTGGAGCGTCGCATGTCCGGACACCCTGCCTAATCTGCATCCGTATATGAGAGCAACCTGTTTGGCGCAGAGGGGTATAGGTGCAAACCATAATCAAGAGTACCCTTAATGTATCGAATGATACACTTAAGAGCAGTAAAATGAGACTCCCTGGGGGCATGCATGAATAAGCACACCTGCTGAACAACATAAGCTATGTATGGCCTGGTAAATGTGAGATAATGAAGTGCACCTGCAAGGCTCCTATACAGAGTAGGATCAGAGACTGGAGCACCATCCATAGCACTGAGCTTAGATTTTAGATCGACTGGAGTAGGCATAACTTTGCAATTCGCCATCTTAGCCTTGTACACTATCTCCTCTGCATACTTACGCGGACACAAGAACATGTGATTGGCAGAACTGGTCACTGATATCCCAAAAAAATAACTCAGCTTTCCCAAATCAGTCATTGCAAATTCGGACTTAAGCAAGGCAATGATCTCATTTTTCAATCTATCTGAGGAGGCAGTCAGAACAATATCATCCACGTACAGTAATAAGTAAGAAGTGCTACTACCTCGATGAAAAATGATGAGTTATATATCACTCTTGCTGCATACAAACCCAATCTGCAAGATATACCTGAAAAAACGATCATACCACGCACGGAGAGCCTTTTTCAGGCCATTTATTGACTTACGGAGATGGCACACATAGTGAGGGACTGCTGGATGGGTGAACCCAGACGGTTGATGCATGTACACTGTTTCTCTCAGGTCCCCATGTAAGAATGCATTCTTCACATCAAGTTGATGGATCGGCCAGTGTTTGCCCACAGAAATGCTCAAAACTGTGCGAATAGTAGACGGTTTGACAATCGGGCTGAAGGTCTCTCCACAATCAATACCCTCCTGTTGATTTGTGCCATTAGCCACAAGACGTGCCTTATACCTCTCAAGATCCTCATTGTCTCTGAACTTGTGACGAAAAAGCCACATACATCGAATTACATTCACCCCCTCAGGTCTAGGTACTAGATCTCATATGTGATGTTTAGTTAAAGCATTGAATTCCTCATACATAGCCGCATTCCAATTAGGGTCTTGTTAGGCCAATTTTGGGTTCTTTAGAAGTGGAGAGATTGTTTGGGCAGACAAGTTGAAATAGACTTTGGGTTTGAAGATTCTATGCTTTGAACGAGTTTCCATTGGATGAGTAGGGACAGTGGGTGGCAGAGTGGTGTCTGAGACGGTGGGTAAAGTTGGATAAGGAGAAGGTAGGGGTGAAGCCGTCAGAGGAGTCGCGACTCCTGGATCGAGCACCGCGGCCCTAGAAGGTTGACATGCTTCTCTGAAGTTACCGAGACGCCTCATCATAGGGTCGCGGCGCTGTCGACGGTATTCCTGAAGATTGCTCACTGAAAATTAGGCGCCGCGGGGCCTCCCCTTGGGGCCGTGACTCTGACGACGGAACAGAGGACGTGATCTGTTCGAGGAAGAGGGGAGAAATGGCAGGCTCGTTAAGAAATGAGTAGTCCGGTTTTTGGAATTTTGGAAGATTCGAAAATGGGAATGTGGTCTCGTCGAATGTGACGTGACGAGATATGTGGATTTGACGAGTCGACAAGTCATAGCATAGATAGCCCATATGGTTTGGCGGGAATCCTAGGAAGTCACAGGGAGTATACCTAGGAGCAAGCTTGTGAGGGGAGGTAGAACTGAGGTTGGGATAGCACAGACAACTGAAAATCCGTAGATGATCATAGGAGGGGACTCTATGGTAGAGGATTTCGGTAGGGGTCATATTGTGAAGAGTGTTATTAGTAGGGAGAATATTTAGAATGTATTCTGACATTTTAGCAGCATATACCCACAAGAAAGGAGGGAGGAAGGCATGAATCAATAGGGTGCGAATCATATTGTTTATGGTACGTATGATTCTTTCAGCTTTACCGTTTTGTGGTGAGGTGTGAGGGAAAGGAGAAGCGAAAAACCATGTCATTATTTATACAAAACCGGTGAAACATAGAGTTATTGAATTTACGACCATTATCGCACTGAAATGATTTTATACTTTTTCCAAATTGTGTGTGGATAAACTTGCGAAACTCAAGAAATTTGGCAAACACTTCCGATTTAAATTTAAGAGGATATAACCAAACATAGTGTGAAAAATCATCAAGCAACACAAGATAGTATTTATGACCGAGAGAACTAGAGATAGGAGATGTCCATAAATCGGCATGTATAATATCAAAAAGAGCAAGTGTAACACTAGTAGATGATTTAAACGGAAGACGAATATATTTGCCTAAAGAGCAAGAAACACAATTTTGGGCAAGTTTCCCATTACAAGCAATAAAATTGTTGCCTTTAAGAAAATTAAAAACTGGGACTCCTGGATGACCAAGCCTATTATGTCAAGTTGAAGAAGAAACAGCTGCTAGAGTGACGAGAGAGCAAGATCTGACAGCGGAGGTGGAAGTGAATGGATAGAGATCTTCCGTGTTATTGCATCTCGTAAGAGGTGTCCCCGTATGAAGATCATTCACAATAAAACTAAAAGGGTCAAAATCCACGGAGACAGAATTATTACGAGTAAATTGGCGGACAAATATGAGGTTCTTAATCATGTGTGGGGCATATAGGGTGTTTTTTAGGGAGAAGGGTGTATGAGGAGGTTGTGTGTATGAGGTACCATACCCTTTAACTGGAATGCGTTGTCCACTACCAACTGTAACATATTGAGGATGCTTTAAACTAAACAGTTTAGGGATAGTACCTGTAGATTGGGTGACGTGAGATGTGGCGCCTGAGTCCATGTACCAAGTATTGTCAGGCTGTTTCATGGAGAGGGTGCTGAATGTCTGTCCCAACTCAATGGGTGTCATACCGGATGAAGGCTGCAAAACCTGGCCTTGTATGAAGTGTACCTGCTGCGAGGCTGGAGCGGGGCCCAACAAACCAGGGTAAGAATACGGATTGTAGGGTTGCTGGTACTGGAATGGACTCGGTGTCGCGGCTCTGAACTGGGGCGCCGCGACTCAGATCTTGAGCCGCGCGTGCGCAGTGCTAAGGAGTCGCGACCCAGTTGTTCTGCGATCCCTGTTGCTTCTGTTGACCGCGACCCTTGCCACAACCACGGACTCCCCTGCCGCGGTCCCTGCCACCCTTTCCACCGCGTCCCTGCTGCGGTTGAGAGTTTTTTGGCGGCGTTGAATCTTAAGGGCGCGTTTCGAAGGCTAATGCCTTCTGACTGTGCTCATCCTGCTTAGCAAGTTGAGTCTCTTCGAGCAACAACTACGAGTGAGCTTTGTTAAAGCTGGGTAACGGATCTGCCTGTTGTATCATGGTGGCCAAAGTATCATATTCGCCTTTAGGGAGGCCAACAATAAATTATAACACCAGTTTGGTGTCGATGTGCTCGTCGGCAAAGCAAGTTGATCCGTCGGAGCTTTAATCGCTTGCGATGCTCAATCACATTGGAAAAAATTTCAAGACGTGTATTGTTAAATTGCTCCTCTAAATACACAGCACGGGTGTGCTTATTGTCCTGAAAATTTTCCTCCAAACGATTCCATAACTCAAGGGTTGTGGCCCCAGATTTCATGATAGTAAGAAGAAGGTCCTGAGAAATACTACCATAAATCCACTGTTTGACACCGGCGTCTAGACGACGCCAAGTAGACTCATCAACCTCCGGAGGGCGCGGAATGGTGTCATCGATGTGATCAAACACGTTATAGAGACATGCATGATTACGAAACAATTTAACCCAAGGAGAATACTGACTGTTTTCTTGTTCAAGAAGAATGGGAATAGAGTTCTTGATGTTTGTAACAGTTAGGCCTGGATGAAAAGAGGATGACAACGTGGTGGTGGAATTTGTGGAGGTAGAAGATTCAGAAAGTGTGGAAGATTCAGGGATAGCCATTTAGAGAAGAGAGGAATGAAGAAGAAAACCTAGAATTTATAGGAGGGGCCGCGGCGAGTTCCGGGGAGGGGGGGTTCTCGGCGGCGGTAGGAAGAAAGAGTTATAGGGTTTTGGGTGTTTGACTCTTGATACCATGTAAGATGATATTAATCTCCCTTGGGGAGTCTTTCATTAATATCAAGGTATATACAGAGTACAATATTCATCCTTTATACAATATGAATCCTAAGCCTATACAAAAGAGGAATCCTAGTCTTACCATAATTATATTTACACAATATATGAAAATATTCTAATTATGGGTAGATAATATATTGTTTACTATATTTACACGTTTATATTTTCCATCATTTTAATTCGATCGCACTTTGATTGGAATTGTCTTTTACCCTAGCTAGAGAGGTACTTTAAATCTTTAATGTGTGTCTCATTCAACTAATTATATATATTGTTACGTCTGGTGAATCTGAATTAGTCAGGTTAGTGAACTATTACGAATATATACCAAATGATTATATAAAAATATATATATTAGGAATCTTAGTAACTCAGTTGATTGACTATCTGAATTTTCACCTTGTTGATGAAGGTTCGATTCTCCCGCCTTGTAATCCCCTTCTCCTACCCCATGTAAATTATATTTTTATATATATATAGTCCCGCACTCATATTTGTAAATGTACAACGCGCGTAACTGATATCTTGACTATGACGTTACTTTCGAAAACCCAAGGACTCAATCATATGGATATGTACAATAGAGGATTTCCAATCCTAGTAGGAAAGGGAGGGAACATATCGTCAATTTAAAGTGAGTAAACAAAATTTCATAATCTCATAGATACATATAAAATTTTGTAGAAAGTCATATTCGATAAAAGTTGTATGTACGGCTTTACTAAGCATGAAAATCACGTTGTTAATTTAAATTTCTTCAAAATTTTAAAAATAAACTTAATTATCAGTGATAACACTTGGTGCATACGAACCTTCCATTTGACCAAGCAAGCAAATTAGAGACAAAAAGGTAGCAATCTAAAGCCTCCATCCTGTCTGTGTAGTGCTGTTTCTTTTGATATATAGTTGACTCATAGTCAGTAAGCAGTCAACCACCATGAAACCATGTGACTTAATTTTTAGAATATAAATTAAAAGTTCAGGATAGTTTACTTAATTAAAACTTGTACTAGTACATTATTTGGTTATATTATCTTTAGTTTTTCTTGGTTTTCTGTAACAGTCCATGAAAAATATATTAAGGAGTTTGTAATATAATACAAAATATATTTTGCAGACTGACAAATTAGAAACTGTTTAACATTAGGCACTAAACAACTACCAAAAAGCCTGAACATTAGAACTGAGAACTTGTCATGATAGTCCGGCGTAACGCATCAGAAAAGGCAGTCAAAATAATATCAGCCACATATAATATAATATAAGTCACTGAAAAGCCACGACGATATATGAACAATGAATTATCAGATCTGTTGTGAGAGAACTCAATAGTCGAAACATAGTCTGCAAACCTCTTATACCAAGCTCGTGGAGACTGCTTAAGCCAAATACAAGGACTTCTTCAAAAAACATACATGGTGAGGATATTGGGGATCCCTAAACCCCAAGGGTTGATGCATATAAACTGTCTCCTTGAGATCACCATGTAAGAAAACATTCTTCACATCTAACTGATGAATGGACCATTCTTCGAAAGAGCCAAGCTGAGCACAGTGTGAATGGTAGCCGGCTTGACCACTGATGCGCGAAAAGATGCACACACTTTAACGCAAGTGCACGTTATCGTGAAAAGTAATATAGTCTTGGTAAGACCGAATATCGTCCACAAGGATTAATGTTCAAGTACCAATTATCTATCTTTTAGTATCTATTTGGTAACCGATATTTGATTTTGTTGTTTATAGCTAACAATTATAAATACTAATTTAACTAATGTGTTTACTTCAGTAGTGATGGAAATAGGGCTTCCACGTCTCCTCAACTATCCGTTTATGTTACTTATTAATGCAATGAATTATGGTTCTTCTTCTTTTGGAGCTAGCAGGTTTACGAAATCGTTTTATACTCCCGTTAAGGCTATATAAACACTCAACCCCAGATGTTCTTTCTACCTTTCGGTGATAAGGATGACTCTATAGGAGGATTAAGACCAAAAACCTAGTTAACCGTCACGCGCCATGCGTAAAATTAGGTGTTTAAACCTCTCATTAACGCTACATAAGTAATTGAGGTATTTTCATCCCCAATCCAAAATATGTCTACCCAACTTATAGCATATTCACAACCTCCTCCTTTCGAAGTTTGATTAGAAATCATATAAATAATGATAATTAGTGATCAATTAATTACCAAGCATTCAAAGCAATTATTGGATAAATCTCAACAAGAAGAAGAATAACCATAAACATGCATCAATTCATAACATAAGTTTCTAGTGATTTAACATGGAAAGCCCTATAATGGAATTAGTTCCTAGCCATTGACATGACAAGAACTAATTCAAGGTTCATCATAAAAATTGAAATAAAGGAAAGAAAAAAAAGAAAATTACTAAGTTAAGTTCTTCAATCCAAGAATCCTTGTGTTGTGCCAGAAAGAGAACCCTTTGGAACTGCCTAGGGTTCTCCTTTTATAGGCTCAAAACCGCCTCTAACTTTTCCCTTCAGGCCTGGCCCAGAAAATCGTCATTAAACCTGATTTTCCCGCTGGCGCCGCGCTGTTCGCTATCGGCGCGCGGAAGTCTCGCGATACCGGATGATTTGGCGCCGCGCTCGCTCTCGCTGTTCGAGGCGCGCGCCGCAACTTCGCGCGTCTTACGATATTGGGCGCCGCGGCCCTGCACCTGTTGGCAGGAGGCGGCGCGGCGCTGACTCGTGTTTCTGCCTCGTTCGCCACTTTCTCTGCTTTTAAGCTCTAGAACCTCCACTTTTGCCCTCTTTTAGCTCCTTTTCCGCCATTGGGCCATTTTAACCACTTTGACTCAAAAGAAAGAAAATCTATCCTAATACGACACTTATTTGTACAAAAATGGACAAAAGGTTAGCTAAAAACGACTCGAAAAGTGTATATAAAATACACCGATCAAATACCCCCAAACTTAACCTTTGCTCGCCCTCGAGCAAAGATAAAAAGAAAGAATTAAAGACTCAAAGAAACGAAAATAAAAGACTCACTGACATTGATCACTTTTGCTGCATTGGTGTTATCTAGAAAAACATGAAGGTTAGTAGAATAATATGCAGGAACATATAGCATGAAATTTTAGCACACTAAACACATTAAGCTAGATATTTCGCAAACTCATTTTTATCATGCTTAATGGAAGTCAACATACTGAATCATGCTTGTAAAATAGAAAAATCCTATGACATGTTTACTTGCTATTCTCCACTAATCCTGGATATGCATAAAAGAGATCTTCAGGACTTTTAAGGGTTGTAATGTAGGCTTAGGTATAGGTAGGTAAAAATAGGCATTTAGGCTCATTTTTGTGTACCATAAGCTCTTTATCTTTTCATTGTTTCCCTTTTCTTTTGATTCTTTTCTTCACTTCAAATCTATACTTCCCCTCTTTTGTTTTGGGAGAGTGAAGTGTATCATAATAACAGGCACCCCCAAACTTAGGCTTTTGCCTAGTTCTTATTACTTTTTTATTGGGGTGCATCAAAGTTGTTCACTCTTTTTGTCTCTTTTTTAACACAATTTATTCCACTATTTCACATGTTTACTTATGGCACAAGTATGGGAATATAGGGTGTCAAAGAAAAAGTTCAATTTTTAGGTCATATATTAATTCTCTTTCTCTAAAAATATAGAAGAAGGGGGTCTGCGCACCAATATCCGCCATAAAAGGACCGAGCCATAACAAATGAGAAGCTAGGCTCAATGGGGCTGACTAGGTATACTTTTAAAGTCAGGGGTAGAAAAGAGTGGTAAGAATTGGCTATCAAAGAAATGTCTGAGTCATCTCTCCTAACATGCATATCCTAACTATTTCGCCTCAAATAGCAAGCAATCATAACACATAAGTTTTCATCATTTAGCATGCACAATTCAAGCAAGAAACTCCAAATAGACAGATTTTGTGAGTTTTTGGCATATCTAACCTAAGTATTTAGATAGTTGCTTCTAATTCCATTACATTATTCCACCTTACTTCACTAGGTGTTTCTAGTAACTACATCATACATGATCTTTGACAGGCAATTATGACTCAAAAGAAAAAAAATTGTGACTCAAAATATACACAAATCAATCAAAAAAAGACTCAAACATACTATAACACTAAGACACAAATAAAACACCCCCCCAAACTTAAATCACACATTGTCCCCAATGTGTGTAGACTCAAAAATAATAAAAGAAAACAAGACACTTACAACTTGGTTAAAATGGTGGCAATGGCGGTGGATAGTACTTTGAATTCCGTGAGGGGATGAGAGCTCTGGATTTTTGATTTGGCGACAGGGCCTTCGGATCGGGGCGTCTTAACAAAACTTTAGATTTTTCTGTTGTGGCGCCGCGGCTCTGCAAATTGGCACCGCGGCGCCCAAATTCCTGCGTTCTTCTGAATCTTCTGCGCCGCGGCCCTGCTATCTGGGCGCCGCAGCGCTCTGGCGATTTTCTGGAAAATCTTGGCTTCTCTTCAGTTTTCGCCTTCCAAGTTCTTGGCTTTCACCTGTCAACACAACACAGACACTATCTCCGTGAGACTGTTCTAAATAAAGACTAATTGCATTTAAACTAAATAAACTGAAATACCTTGGGTTGCCTCCCAAGTAGCGCTGTCTTTAACGTCTTTTAGCCGGACGCAAGTTCCTTATTATTCTAGGGTGTGAGAGGTTACTAAGTTCATGTATTCCATTTCATTGATCAGATAAGGTTTTAACCTATGTCCGTTTACCTTGAAGGAAGCTCCATCTCTCCCTTTTATTTCAATCGCACCATATGGGAATACTCTTACCACCGTGTATGGTCCTGTCCAACGTGATTTTAACTTGACTGGAAATAATTTCAATCTTGAGTTGAATAAAAGCACTTGTTGTCCTTCTTGAAAGTCTTTCGGTATCAACCTCTTGTCGTGCCATACTTTTGTTTGTTCCTTGTAGATCTTTGCATTCTCATAGGCATTGTGCCTGAATTCATCCAACTCGCTCAGCTGTAGTAGCCTCCTCTGTCCTGTTGCCTTGGCGTCTATGTTTAACTTATTCATTGCCCAATACGCTCTGTGTTCCAACTCTACTGGCAAATGACATGCTTTACCAAAAACTAATTTATAAGGTGACATACCAATTGGTGTTTTGAATGCTGTCCGGTATGCCCATAATGCGTCATCCAGTTTGATAGACCAGTCCTTCCTTGAGCCGTTCACCGTCTTTTCCAATATGCTCTTCACTTCTCTATTTGACACTTCTGCTTGCCCATTAGCTTGAGGGTAGTAGGCAGTTGTGGTGCGGTGGTAGACTACATATCGGGAAAGCAATGAATTCAGCTGCTTGTTGCAAAAGTGACTTCCTTCGTCACTGATGATGGCTCTCGGAGTGCCGAACCTTGTGAAAATATTCTTTTGAAGGAATTTTTGAACGATCTTCATCGTCGTTTTCTTTTAGGCCACTTCTACCCATTTGGACACATAGTCCACTGCCAGAAGGATATATTGATTTTCAAAGGATGGCGGGAATGGTCCCATGAAATCGATTCCCCACACATCAAACAGTTCCACTTCCAATATCCCTTGCGAAGGCATTTCGTTTCGTCTTGAGATGTTTCCTGTTCTCTGACAACTATCACATCTCTTCACAAAGGCATGGGCATCCTTAAAAAGTGTTGGCCAATAGAATCTGCATTGCAGTACCTTGTTGTTCTTGATGCCCCAAAGTGTCCACCACATGATAGGGTGTGGCAATGGGTGAGAACCTGGTGCATCTCCTCCTCTGGTATACATCGTCTGATGACTTGGTCGGCATAGTATTTGTATAACATAGGTTCCTTCCAATAGTAGTGCCTTACTTCGGAGTAAAACCTCTTCACTTGCTGTCTTGTCAATTCTGGGGGTAGTACCTTAGCTGCAAGAAAGTTAACAAAATCAGCGTACCAAGGTAAATTAGAGTTCATACTTACTTGAAACAGTTGTTCGTCTGGAAAGTGATCATTTATTTGCACATCCTTGGTGTTCTGGCTCTCTGTGTTCTCCAGTCTTGACAAGTGGTCTGCAACTGAATTCTCTGTCCCTTTCTTATCACGAATCTCCACGTCGAATTCTTGTAGTAGCAGGACCCATCGAATGAGGCGAGGTTTTGCATCCTTCTTTGTCATCAAGTACTTTATGGCAGAGTGGTCAGTGTATACTATCACCTTATTCCCAATCAAGTATGACCTGAATTTCTCAAATGCATATACTATTGCTAGTAGTTCCTTTTCGGTAGTTGCGTAATTTAACTGTGCGTCATTTAGAGTTTTACTAGCATAGTAAATGGATCTAAATACCTTGTCGATTCTCTGTCCAAGCACTACTCCTACTGCATAATCGCTTGCATCGCACATTAGTTCAAATGGGAGCTCCCAGTTTGGTGCAATGACTATGGGTGCTGAAATAAGCTTCTCCTTGAGCGTCTGAAACGCGGATAGGCATTCTTTATTGAAGTCGAAGGCAACCCCCGTCATTAGCAATGTGGAAAGAGGCTTTGAAACCTTTGAAAAATCCTTGATGAATCTTCTATAGAAACCTGCATGCCCAAGGAAACTTCTGACTCTTTTGTTGATCTTTGGAGGTGGTAGATTTTCGATCATGAAATCTTTTCTTTGTCTACCTCAATACCTTGGTTTGATATTTTGTGTCCCAAGACAATTCCTCTGCATTACCGTGAAGTGACATTTCTCCCGGTTTAGCACAAGGTTAGACTCTTCACACCGCTTAACATCGCTTACAGGTGCCTCAAACATTCATCGAACGATGCTCCAAAGACCGAAAAGTCATCCATAAAGATCTATAGTCCTCTCCACCATGTGCGAGAAAATTGCCATCATACACCTGAAAAGTTGCGGTGCATTGCAAAGTCCGAATGGCATCCTTACGAATGCAAAAGGACAAGTAAATGTTGTCTTTTCACGATCTTACGGTGCTATTGCAATCTGGTGATACCCCGAGTATCCATCCAAAAAGCGAGTAGTTATGCCTGCAAGTCCGCCCAACATTTGATCTAGAAATGGCAACGGAAGTGGTCGCTTTACGGTTGCCTTGTTCAACTGCGATAGTCGTCACGATTCTCCATCCAAATGATCGTTCTAGAAGGAATGAGTTCGTTCCTTTCGTTGGTCACCACTGTTATTCCACCCTTTTAGGCACCACTTGTACTGGACTCACCCATGTGTCCGGATATAGGTAAATTACTCTGCGTCGAGCCATTTCGCATTTCTTTCGACTACCTCTTTCATGTTTGGGTTTAGTCGCATTTGGGCCGATGGTGTTATAAGTATGTAAGACTTAAAATTCTAAAGCGTTTTAAAGGCCTATTGGGCAAAAACTTAGAAAATCTGATTTTTGTTTTAAAGAGACCATGGGAGGTGACAAGTGTCCCCAGACTTGGACATTTTCTATCTTTCATCTTCTCTCTCTCTCAAACCCTTAGAAAAATCGAAGTTAAGAACAAGAAAAGGCTAGCTTGTTGGCATTGTTGTGGTAGTGTTCTTGGCAAGGAAGCTAGATATTTGGAATAAGTTTTGGCTAAAACTTTAAGGTAACATTTCTTCCTTTAAACTTAGTTAAAGCAAGATCTTGTGGTAGTAAAATAATGCACTTAGAGTCATTAGTAAATGTGGTTTGGATATGAAGAATGGGTTAGAAATTATGAGCATGAAACCACCTTAGAATTGTTAAGTGAATTAAACCGTCCCTTTGAATTGTTGGATTGAGTTTTGATGATAAATTCGGCCTTGAAAGGTGGCAAAGTGAGTAGAAACTTTTCCTTAGAATTTAGTGACTTTGAACTTGGATTGTTCTACATTAAGATTAGAGGTTAATAAAGCGTATCATGACTATTATAGGTTGAAATATTACTTGCGGTAGTTTGGACTTGGCAAGTGGATTGACGTATGTGAAGTTTTCCTATCTCTTGAGCATGAATAGATAAAACTATGCGTGATTTAGTATTCTTACTTGTTTGAGTATAAAATGACTTGTTCTTTAAGAATGTATAAATCCCTTGGTTAAGGAAAAGTATGATTTTACTAAAGTATAGAGTTAATATAACAACTTTATGGGAAGTTGGTTTATTAGCTTCATAAAAGGTTAATGAGAAGGGATTTGAGATAATTTGATTTAAAGTCATCAATTGCCCAAAGGCTTTATGTATAAAAAGAGTCACTTTTGAAAGAGATGAGGTATGTAGTACTTGGGTTAAATTCGGTTTTCTTTTATTTAAAGATATGATGAAGTGCCTTAAATAAACTAAAATGAGAGAGTATATGAACAAGACTAAAAGAAGTTATAAGTTTGCTTAACATATATATATATATATAAGAACCGGTGTACGGTCGTGAGATGGATGCCGCTCCTCATCTAGACGGATCTTATGCATTACTGTTGACGGACTTATCCTTTTTATGTCTGCTAATGTCCATTCAATAGCCCGTTTGTGATCCCTCAGTACTCTTAGCAGTTTATCAATCTCTTCGGTGGATAGGTGGCGTGAAATGATCACTGGTAAGGTTTTCTCTTCACCTAGGTATTGGTATTGTAGATGATTGGGTAGGATTTTTAACTCTAACTCTGGAGCCTTCTCTGTGGATGGTAATGATCTTTCTGGCATCTGTCCAAGCTCTTCATACTTCCTCTTATCCCATTTTTCATAAACATTCATCCAATTTGCATACTCCATCAGACCTGGATCGTTTCTACTATCATCATCCCATTTGGTCAGTACTTCTTCAAGCGTATCATCATGTCCAAACTCCTTGGCTGACACTGCTTATTCGATAAGATCAATGGCTGAGCAGTTATCCTTGGCATCTGGAAAAGTTGCTGCTCGAAAAACATTGAAGATCACCTCTTCTTCATCTACCCAAAGCTTCAACTCCCCTTTGTGAACATCAATGAGAACATGTCCTGTGGCTAAGAAGGGTCTGCCAAGTATGATGGGGATTCCATCGTTATCTTTTATGTCTAAGATAATGAAGTCAGCGGGAAAGATGAACTTGTCCACCTTCACTAATACATCTTCGATGACTCCTCTAGGATGAACTATGGAGCGGTCAGCTAACTGCAAAGTGATGTTTGTAGGTTTGACTTCTCCCATTCGGTTCGCGAAAACTAGATAAGGCATCAGATTTATGCCTGCTCCCAAATAGCACAATGCTTTCTGACATTCAAACTTTCCAATGGTGCATGGGATGGTGAAGCTCCCTGGATCTTGTAACTTCTGAGGTAATTTTCTCTGTAGGATGGCACTACATTCCTCAGTCAACACCACTGTTTCGTAGTCCTCTATCCTCCTCTTTTTGCTAAGCACATCCTTCATGAACTTTACGTAGCTCGGCATCTGCTCTAGTGCTTCAGCAAACGGGATATTGAGTTGTAATTGTTTGAGAATCTCTACGAATCTAGAGAATTGCTTGTCAAGAGTACATGTTTTTAACTTTGGGGATATGGTACCTTCACCTGGGGTGCGGTTGCTACAGCTTCTGCCGACCTTTCGGCTTCTGGATTCTGGGCGCCGCGACCGCATTCCTGCGCCAGCGCGCTCAAACTCTGCCATGTCTCGAATCTTGGCGCGCCCTGCTCATCGGCGTCGCGGCGCTGCTGCTGCTGCGAACTTTCTATCTCCCTTGATTCGGCATCCTTCAGGTCAATTTCCTGACATTGTGCTTCCATATTGCTTACACCAGGTGCAGATTGCTCTTCTTGCGTTTCGCTGTTCAACATGATCGCGAGTTCTCCTATTTGCGTTTCCAACTTCTTCATGGCCATTCTCGTTTCGTCCATGAACTGATTTTGATACCTAGTGAAACTGAGTATGGCTTCTCGTAATTCCTCCCTCTCTTCCTCTATGGTTGGAGCTCTATCATATTGACAGTAGAAATCCATGTCTAAAGGATCCCTGAGACGAATCAAAACCAACAACGAATTACGTCACACTTGTTTTTTTCAAAAGAAAATAAAATAAAATAAAAAATTTAAAGAAACAAAAATAAAAACCAAATTAGAAATTAAAAATAGATAAAATTGATATTGAACTATGCCTAATCCCCGGCAACGGCGCCAAAAACTTGATGCGCGAAAAGATGCACACACTTTAACGCAAGTGCACGTTATCGTTACAAGTAATATAGTCTTGGTAAGACCGAATATCGTCCACAAGGATTAGTGTTCAAGTACCAATTATCTATCTTTTAGTATCTATTTGGTAACCGATATTTGATTTTGTTGTTTATAGCTAACAATTATAAATACTAATTTAACTAATGTGTTTACTTCAGTAGTGATGGAAATAGGGCTTCCACGTCTCCTCAACTATCCGTTTATGTTACTTATTAATGCAATGAATTATGGTTCTTCTTCTTTTGGAGCTAGCAGGTTTACGAAATCGTTTTATACTCCCGTTAAGGCTATATAAACATTCAACCCCAGTATTGCTCCTTTCTACCTTTCGGTGATAAGGATGACTCTATAGGAGGATTAAGACCAAAAACCTAGTTAACCGTCACGCGCCATGCGTAAAATTAGGTGTTTAAACCTCTCATTAACGCTACATAAGTAATTGAGGTATTTTCATCCCCAATCCAAAATATGTCTACCCAACTTACATCATATTCACAACCTCCTCCTTTCGAAGTTTGATTAGAAATCATATAAATAATGATAATTAGTGATTAATTAATTATCAAGCATTCAAAGCAATTATTGGATAAATCTCAACAAGAAGAATAATAACCATAAACATGCATCAATTCATAACATAAGTTTCTAGTGATTTAACATGGAAAGCCCTATAATGGAATTAGTTCCTAGTCATTGACATGACAAGAACTAATTCAAGGTTCATCATAAAAATTGAAATAAAGGAAAGAAAAGAAAAGAAAATTACTAAGTTAAGGTCTCCAATCTTCAATCCAAGAATTCTTGTGTTGTGCCAGAAAGGGAACCCTTTAGAACTGCCTAGGGTTCTCCTTTTATAGGCTCAAAACCGCCTCTAACTTTTCCCTTCAGGCCTGGCCCAGAAAATCGTCATTAAACCTGATTTTCCCGCGTCGGCGCCGCGACTGCTATCGCGGCGCGGAAGTCTGCGATTTGGATGATTTGGCGCCGCGCCCCGCTTCGTTATGCGAGAGCCGCGCCGCAACTCTCGCGATCTTACGGATATTGGGCGCCGCGCCCGCACTGTTGGCGTGAGGCGCCGCGCCGATAGTGTTTCTGCCTCGTTCGCCACTTTCTCTGCTTTTAAGCTCTGGAACCTCCACTTTTGCCCTCTTTTAGCTCCTTTTCCGCCATTGGGCCATTTTAACCACTTTGACTCAAAAGAAAGAAAATCTATCCTAATACGACACTTATTTGTACAAAAAGGGACAAAAGATTAGCTAAAAACGACTCGAAAAGTGTATATAAAATACATCGATCAACCACCAGATTAAATGTCTTACCACAATCCACACCAATCTACTGAATCTTGTCATCACCTACAAGACGAGTCTTATGCCTCACAAAAGAACCGTCAGAATTATCCTTATGAGCAAAAATCCACATAGACCGAATAATATTAACACCAGATGGACGGGGTACCAACTCCCACGTCTTATTATCAATAAGAACATTATATTCGTCGGTCATAACAATTTTTCAATTCGGGTCATTTAAAGAAGACATAGGATTACGGGGTAAGGTAATTTAGGAACATTAGAATTTAAATTAAAATATCTTTTTAGTTTAAAAATATCCCATTGACTACGAGTGACCGGTCTATGATTCGGAGGAGAATTGGGCGGATTTTGGGACATTACGGAACACGGGATGGACCGGCCAGGCAGTGGTCTGGCGGCCCGTAATCGAACGAGGCGGTGAAGGATGGAACTGGGCGGCGGAAAGCGAGAATGGGCGATTCAAATCGCTGGCGACTGGATGGCGGCCGTTTTTGGACCCTCGACGGTGGGCTAGTCTGGAACCGGAGAACCAGCGGGCAGTGGGCCCGCTGGTGAATTTGGGGTGCTGGATGGGCCCGATAAATGGTGGATAATATATGGGGAGACACCATCATCCAAAAAATTATATGAACTAGGCACGGGACTACTCAATTTTGTAAACGGAAATTGAGACTCATAAAAAATAACATGACGACTAATTATGATTTTATTAGATGATAAATCAAAACATTTGTAACCACGATGATTAGACGGGAACCCAAAAACACACACGGGATAGACCGGGCCTGAAGTTTGTTAATTGTGGTGGACGAAACCAACAGATAACATAAGCACCCAAAGACACTAAGATGTGAAAACGAATGAGTCTTATTATATAAAATTTGAAGTGGAGACGAAAACGTCAAACTTTTGATAGGAAGAATGTTAAGACAATATAAAAAATAATCACTTGATTATTTTCATTAATTGAAAGACAATATATACAATTTACATATTTTCATAATAGGAAGATCATATTCCTATTCTAATACCAAAACCCTATTCTAGTAGTACAAGAATTCTATAATTAAGGTAAGTGTACAATACTAATTATTACATCTATGTCAAAATAAGTATACAAAATCTAACCAAAACTGTGATATACCATATATGTATATTACGGTATATACATATTTAACAGTTTCAATGGAACCCTGTTTTCCACTATGCGTTGGTTTGGTGAAAATGAGCTGAGGCGAATCTAGGATATTTAGATGGTGGGTGCACTATTAGAGAAGGAATAAAAAAAATTAAGTGAGGATTGATCATTGAATCTCTAGGTAAATAATTTAAGTTTTAAATCGAGTGCACTACAAAGCCTTTTGTAGCATGGGTTCAGAAGGTAATACTAGATATATTTTAAGAATCATACACATAATATATCAAATTTAACTAGATAATTATGGGTTCACGTGACCCTTTTTTAACACCTAAATTCGTCACTAGGAATGACGTGAGGAAATCATATTTTATAACACAAATTTTTCACTGATTATCGGTTGAAAAAACTCTGTTTGTAGTAGTGTAGCAAGAAAGGTACAATTACCATGTGTTATAGCGAAAGCAATTAAACAGAAGAAAGAATAATAATAATGAATGTAAAGGACACAAATGATTTAACGTGGTTCACTAACAGTGTGTTAGCTACGTCCACGGGCAGAAGAGAGAAAAACTTTATTAATCTTGAGGAATACATTTTTGGGATTTCTCTGGATTATATTTCAGATTGTTTATTAGGTTATGACCTATGTGGTTTATATATAGTACCCCTTACACAGACTAAGGAAAGATTTTCCAAACAGAAAAAGAAAAGGTTTTCCAAACAGAAAAGGAAAAGGATTCCTAAACATGGTATAAACCTAATATGCCCGGATTCAAGACATATTTCAACAAATCTCCACCTTGACTTGAATCCTCTCACAAATAACAGATGTACCAGATGCACCATTATAGTGCCATATGTACTAGACTCCTTCTACCCCAGATTTTGCCCTCAAGGGGCAATCAACAACTCCTAACATTGAGCAAGTCCAAACAGTGTTGAAACTTGTTGTGTGAACCGGCTTTGTGAACATATCAGCTGACTGAGTTATCAGCAGTACCCACTTTGTTCACCTTGATTCTCTTCTCACTTCTCAGAAAATGATGCCGCACATCAATGTGCTTAGTCCTCAGATCACTGAGACTGTCACAATACACTATGGCCTGATCCTGATGTAGACCCAGATCACTGATCAATCCTTCAACCAGATTCCCTCCTTGGCTGCTTCTGTTAATGTCATGTACTCTGTCAGAGTCGACAAAGTCATCAGATCGCAAAGTAGCTTTCCAACTGACAACTGAACCACCAAAAGTGAAAACATAACCAGTCATAGATCTCCTATTGTCAACATCTCCAGCATAGTCGGAGTCTGAAAACCGTGTCACCAAACACTCTGTATCACCTCCATAAATGAGACCAACACCAGACGTACCTTTGAGGTACCAAAAAATCATCTTCACAACTTTCCAATGCTCTTTGCCAGGCTCACTCATAAACCTGCTAACAATACTAACATACTGTGCAAGATCAGGTCTAGTGCAGACCATTGCATATATCAAGCTTCCTACTGCACTAGCATAGGGAACTCGAGACATGTACTCCTTCTCCTCAGCTGATTTAGGTGCAAAGGCAACATACAGATGTGCATTTGAAGCACTGGGAGTATCTATAGGCTTTGCTGTAGACATGTCAAACCTTGACAAAATCTTCTGAATGTAGAACTTCTGTGATAAGAAGAGCTTCCCTCTACTTAGATCCCTATAGATCTCCATTCCCAAAAAATTTTGGGCTACACCCAAATCCTTCATATCAAACTCAGCACTGAGAAGATCCTTCAACTTCTGGATATCAGACTTGTCCTTCGCAGCTATCAACATATCATCTACATACAGGACCAAGCAAATCAAAGAACTGTTTGATGACATGTTGTAGTAAACACAACAATCATATGAACTTCTGTTGTAGCCAATCTCTATCATATAGTGATGCGCGATTTATGCACACACTAAACGCAAGTGCACGTGTCGTGAAAAGTACTATAGTCTAGAAGACCGAGTTATCGTCCTCAGGGATTAGTGTTCAATTATCAACCTCTATTCTATGGTATCTATTTGGTAACCGGTAATTGATGAATTGTTTATAACTATAATTATGGATGCTAACTAAACTACTTTATTTTACTTCAGATATGGTGGAAATAGGGCTTCAAATCTCCTCAACTATCCGCTCATCTTACTTGTTAATGCAATTAATTATGGTTCTTCTTCTATTATGAGACAGCAGGTTAACTAAGTCGTTTTATACTCCTGTTAAGGTAATATAAACACTCAACCCTAATATAGAACCTTTCTACCTTTCGGTGACAAGATTGACTATAAAGGATGATTAAGAGCAATAACTTATTAAGCTACACAAGTATCGGGGTACTTTCGTCCACGATTTAACCTATGTTTATTCAACTATAGCATATTCACAATCTCCCCTTTCGGCTTTCGATTAGAAATCATATAGGTTATGATAATTAGTGATCAATTAATTACCAAGCAATCAAGACAAATATTGAATAAATCTCAACAATAATAAGAAGAAACCAAAACATGCATTAATTCATAAGAATGAGTTTCAAGTGATTCGATATGGAAAGCCCTAAATTAAGTTAGTTCCTAGCCATATGCATGTCAAGAACTAAACTAACATCCAACATAAACTAAAAGGAAATAAAATAAAGAACAAAGAAATTACACAAAAGTAGTCTCCAATCTTGATCTCCAAGGTTGTGATGAGTTGGCAAAAGTGGGAACCCTTAATCTGACCTAGAAAGGTCCTTTTTATAGCCTAGAAAACGTTCCCAAACTTTTCCTTCTTGGCCTTGGCCCATTCCCATTCGGATTTGGCAGAATTTCCGCCTCGGCGCCGCGGCCCTGCAACTGGCGTCGCGGCGCCGAAACTCCTGCGGCTCTCTGTACTTTGGGCGCCGTGGCGCTCTGATGCTGCTGGTTGGAGGCGCCGCGGCGCCGCCCTGTTTCTAGCCCGAGTCGCCAACTTTCTAGCTTTTTGAGCTCTGGAACCTCTGTTTCTGCCCTCTTTTAGCTCATTTTCGTCAATGTGTCACTTTAAACCATTATGACTCAAAAGAAAGAAAATATATCCTAAGACGACACATATTTGTACAAAAATGGGTAAAAGACTAACTAAAAATGACTCAAAAAGTGTAAATAAAATACACCGATCATATAGTTGTCGAACCTTTTGTACCACTGCCTTGGAGACTACTTTAGCCCATACAAGGACTTCTTCAACTTGCAAACATAGTCCTCATTACCAGGAACCTGAAACCCATCTGGTTGAGTCATGTATATTACTTTCTCCAACTCTCTATGTAGGAAAGATGTCTTCACATCTAGTTGTTCAAGTTCCAGATTCTGATGTGCAACTATTACTAGTAGCACCCTGATGGAAGTGTGTCTGACCACTGGCGAGAAAATCTCATTGTAGTCTACTCCCTCCCTCTGAGTGAACCCCCTAGCTACCACTCGAGCTTTATACTTGATACCTTCAACATGTGTTCCTCCTTCCTTCTTCTTGTAGACCCACTTGCAAGTGACAACGTTTCTGCCTTGCGGTCGCTTGGCTAACTTCCAAGTTTGATTCTTATGGAGTGACTCCATCTTCTCTCCCATAGCAGCAAGTCATTGGGAAGATTCAGTACATATAACTGCTTCTTTGTAAGTGGATGGCTCATGTGAGTCGGAATCCACTTCTTCAGCAACCTGCAATGCATAAGCTACCATGTCTTCAAAACCATACCTTTTGGGAGGTATTCCATAATTTGCTCTCTTTAATCGATCAAGAGCCAAATTGTGCTGATTTGCTGCTGGTAATGAAGATTCTGATGATTCTTCTTCTGACTGTGGTTGTTGGACTTCATATGATGGTTCACCCTCATCTGGAGTGACTTGCTGCTCCACCTGTTTCCCAACACTGCCACCAACAATAGACTTCACAGTAGGGTTAAACATAGAATTTTCATCAAAAACTACATTCCTGCTCAGTGTAACCCTCTTCTCAGACGGGGACCATATTCTGCAACCTTTAACACCATCTCCATAACCCACAAACATTCCCCTTTTAGCTCGTGGTTCCAATTTACCCTCATTCACATGATAATAAACATTGCAACCAAAAGCTCTCAAGCCAGAGTAATCAGCAGGCTTACCAGACCACATTTCATAAGGAGTTTTGAGATGTATACCTGTGTGAGGTCCATAATTTATCAGATAGCAAGATGTACTAATCACTTCTGCCCAGAATGTCCTAGTTAGTCCAGCATTAGAGAGCATGCATCTATCTCTCTCCAGAAGTGTCTGATTCATGTGTTCTGCTACACTGTTTTGTTGTGGCGTCTCCCTGACTGTATGATGCCTAACAATCCCTTCTTTTCTGCAAAACTCATTTAACTCAGAACAACAAAATTTCAGACCATTATCAGTTCACAGTCTTTTGATCTTCTTCCCTGTTTGATTTTCCATTAATGTCTTCCACTGCTTGAAGTTCTTGAAAGCTTCACTTTTATGCTTCATAAAGAACACCCAAGTCATTCTTGAGAAATCATCAATAATTGTCATAAAATATTTGTGACCTCCTAGAGACTCCATCCGGGAAGGACCCCAACAATCAGAATGGATGTAATCAAGTGTGCCTTTTGTTCTGTGTATTGCTTTGGGAAACTTGCTGCGATGTAATTTCTCGAATACACAATGTTCACAAAACTTAAGGTCCTCGACCTTGTGACCACAAAGAAGATCTCTTTTCGACAGAATTTGTATCCCTCTCTCGCTCATATGACCAAGCCTCATATGTCATAACTTGGTCAAGTTTTCTTTATCAACCTTTGAGGATGCAACAACAATAGAACCTGGAAACGTAGAACCTTGAATAAATACAAGGTACCACGTTTTATGCCCTTCAGAACCACATTCGAATCCTTGCAGACATATAAAACTCCACCTCCACCTCGAAATCTGAACCCCTTGCTATCTAACATGCTCAATGATATCAGATTCTTTGTCATGGATGGAACATGTCTGACGGCATTCAATGTACAGAATTTACCATCATGTGTTTGAATTTTAATAGAGCCTATCCCAACCGTTTTGCAAACAGAACTGTCAGTCATAGAAACACTGCCACCATCCACTTGCTCATAGGTTGTAAACCACTCCATGCGCGGACATATATGGTAAGATGTTGTTGAATCGAGGATCCACACATCATTGTGATGCGTGTACTCATTAGCAAGTAGAGCAATATCATCTTCAGAGTTGGTATCTGCTACAGCAGCAGTACCTGTCGGATTATTCTGCTGCCTATTCTTCTTGGGACAATCAGATTTCCAGTGTCCCTTCTCCTTACAGTAATTACAGACATCATTTGGTTTTGGACCTTTAGAAAACGGTTTCTTGAACTTCTTCTCCCCCAGATTTCTATGTCCATGACTTCCACTGGCTACTAACCTTCGGCTGAATATCACAAGACGTACGGCCGCTTATGGCGCAACTCCCTAGTATGGAGAGACGATCTCACCTCCTTTAGAGACACAGTACTTTTTCCAACAATGAACGACTGTACGAAAATTTCATACGATAATGGTAAAGATACTAACAGAATCAATGCAACATCCTCATCCTCAACTTTCACATCAATATTACGCAACTCTAACAAGATTATGTGTAGTTGATCTAAGTGATCTCGAAGAGGCATACCTTCCTGCGTTAAGATCGAGCACGTTGCTGTAAGCACTTGTTGGTTAAGGACTTCATATAAAGACTCTCGAGCTTGACCCATAGACCCTGCGCGGTTTCCTCCTCCGTGACCTCAGTGATAATATCATCAGCAAGGCTCAACATAATTGTTGAATGAGCCTTCTCTTCCGGGACGGTCATCTCAACGTTAATGGATTTTGTCGGCTTCCTAGCAAGCGACGTCCAAAACCCTTGTTGTTTTAACAAGGCTCGCATCTTGATCTGCCACAGACTAAAATTGTTTCTCTCCGTAAATTTGTCGATTTTCACATTCATTCCAGACATCTTTCAAACAAACAAATCCGGCTCGGATGTCAATTTGTTATAGCAAAAACAATTAAACAGAAGAAAGAATAATAATAATGAATGTAAAGGACACAAACGATTTAACGTGGTTCACTAACAATGTGTTAGCTACGTCCACGGGCAGAAGATAGAAAAGCTTTATTGATCTTGAGGAATACAATTTTTGGGATTTTCTGGATTGTATTTCAAATTGTTTATTAGGTTATGACCTATGGAGTTTATATAGAGTACCCCTTACACAGACTAAGGAAATGTTTTCCAAACAGAAAAGAAAAAGATTTTCCAAAAGGAAAAGGTTTTCCAAACAGAAAAGAAAAAGGATTCATAAACATGGTATAAACTTAATATACCCGAATTCAAGGCATATTTCAATACCATGCCTCAAAATAACGACGTGATATAAATTATAAAGCGGATTTCATGAAGGATTGTGAAACAGCCTTCTACTCGAACTTGAGAGTTGAGATCCACATCTGCACATTTGATCCGTCCTTGGTGAAGGGCGAGGGACTGATTTAGCTTACATTTTGCTAATAGATGTCAACAACAATAGTTACTAACCCTCAATCCCAAGCTAGTGAGAATACTGCTCAAAGTGTTAAGAGTCTCACATCGGTAATAGAATCGAAATATGAACTCCTTATATGGACTTGAACAATTCTCACCTTACAAGCTAGCTTTTGAGGTTGAGTTAGGCTCAAGATCCATTCTTACGACAAAGATGTCGATGTTGTAAAATTATGTGTTGAATTAATTCCTGCAAAGCAATCACGTAGGAATATTGCACTTTTCGATAATTGGGACGTCAAAGGCGCACTTGCTTGTATTAATGGAGGACTATATAGTGTGTGATTTTGAATATGTGATGACTCGTAATCTTTCCACCATATTCTTTTCCCTTTATCGTATTCTTTAGTAGTCAATGCAAATGATCAGTTTGGTTGCGTCTTTAAATGAAGAAAATACATGTCGCATGACCACATTGATTTGGCCAATGTATCTATATATGTTTGACCAGCTTGTGCAGTGGAAATGTGGAATTAAATTTATCAAACTGTCGTTGATAGTAACATTTCCCAATTAGTTAGTGGTAGACATCTTCGCTTTCACGAATAAAATTACGAAACTCATGCAAATCTTAGATTTGTTTCATTGGTTATGTACTAGTTCCTCTTTTTGACTTGGATTTTAATATGACCAATGACCATGCAGTGGCGGAGCCATGTGAAGCAAGGTGGTGCAACTGCACCACCAGTTTTTTTAGAATTTTTTTATCAAAATGATGTCGTTTTGGATGAAACGGTGCGTTTTAATTTTCTTCGATCAAAATATTTTTTTGACTACACAAAAATCTCTGCCACTAGAATTTGTTTGGTAACTCCGTCACTATGACCATGTTCACGTCAAATAATTAATCTTCTCCCTTTCAAATATTTAGCTTTATAAGAATAATTGCTGAGTTTCATTACATCCAAATTAATCCTTGGACCACCAACGCACTTATACAGGAATGTGGGGAAAAATATATATGTACACTCCTTGACTGTTTTTGGGATAGGTCATAGGCATACCTATTTTGGGCGGGGAACATGGAAGTTACGTAAGGAACAAAATTAGGTCAGTAATTATTTTTGGGGAGATTAAGTTTTGTAGTCTATTACAAATGCTATTTTAGTTATTGAAATTGTAAGTGGACATAAAAATCATTTCTTGTTATTGTTTGTGAATACTTTCTTGGTTAATCATATAAGCAATACTAGTGTCAATTGATTAATACGAAATTAATTAAAAGGAGAAGGCTTGGTAATTTGATTTTTAATAAGTCAACAGATATCACATGACCTGTGCTAAACTCCCCAAAGAAAATGCTTTTCTAGACGAAATTTAACATCACGTTTTCTTTGACTTGAATACATGTTTAGTTTTCAAGCAGTCGTGTGTAAAAGAAAATAAAGTTCATAGGTTGGCAGCGAATTATATAACATTAACTTTAAAAAAAAAACATTTCGCTTCAGTGTCAAATGGGTTGGGGCAGACCACGTTCGGCCAGGTTCAGCCCGGCTAAAACTCGAACAAAAACGGCCTGGTGGGATCTGGGGGGCTGGGTTGGGGTCTGCGAGTTGGCTGGCTGGGTCGTAAGAGGTCCTGAGCCCGGTAGACCAACCAAAATGCAAGCTCGATTCTTGGTATACCAGTGCACCGGACCATCAAGTAATTTTTTTTTAAAATATTCTGGCATTTTCCAGTCGTTGGCCAGACTACAAACGGCCAAAATGGCCAGCCAAGCCCCCAAAAACATCCTCTACGACCTCAAATTTTATTTATAACCTTCAAAATTATAAAATTACATGTATACGGTAAAAATCGACATGATACGTGGCAAGATTTAGGTATGAAAATTGAGGGAAGCGCTAGCGTTTGGTATCGGATGGAATTGCGTCGAGATAAGTTCGGGTATCAAGATAAGACAGGGCGGTGATTGGGTCAGATGATATCGGATGGAGAACCGGAGGAGCCCATCACATACTTGCTCTAGATATATTGCCAAGTGTTACTCTTTGCTCATTAAGCGACCATAATTTACATTAATTACATTTAATTGAGGAATAATTCTCGAACAATAATATTTTGTATTCATAACTATAAAAAAGGGATCAACCTTCATGTTGGAAGGGCATCTCATTCTCATTATTCACGCTTGTACGATTTCAATTTTTACAATCATAATCATAAAGCTCTCAGTATTGGCTCAGAACCGAAGCAATTAAGTAAGGCCCGAAGCAATTTTGGTGAAGGAGTTCACCTTGGTTTAAGACATTACAGGTTAGCTTTCTTACTTACTATTTTCATTTGTTTACTTATTTTTAACTGATTATTACTCTTTTTTCCAAATCATTCCACGTATCCTTAAAATTACTAACAAATCAAATGTACCTTTTTTTAGTTAAACAAGTTGGCACCCGCCATGGGCTAAGGATAATTGTGGTGATTTGTTCAAACTCAAATTTCACATATTCTTTTGATATATTGTGAAAGCAGGTCAGTACCAAGTACTTGCAGAATGGCTAGTGATATCCAAGCTGAGGTTAGCAACCACGATGACAATAACAACACTGTCAATGGAGCTAACAATATCAATAACAACAATGACGTTCCTCCCATTGATCCAATAACTGGCGAGCATCGGAATAACCCCGTGATTTCACCCTAGTGGTCTAGAAGGTCACGGGAGAAAACACCGGACGATTATGAGGATGTCGAAATAATTTTGGTTCAAATTTTTAACATGCTGAATGAGCAATAAGAGGCTATTACTCAGTTGCAAAGAAGAACAGTTGATGAAATTTTTCCCACCCGGGATCAAGATCAGATCCGAGAAGAGGATCGAGTATAAGGAGATGACACTAGTTCGGGGGCAAATGAGTCCTCGGAAGTCTTGAAAATTCTTTAAGATTTAACTAAACGAATGGATACTAACGAAAAGAAGGTTGAAACCTACAATTCACGGGTAGACCAGATTTCTGGAGTGCCTCAGATCCTAAAGGGACCGGACTCGAAGAGATATATCTAGTTGTCATTCCCACCGAGTGTATCTCCGAAGTTGATCCAAAAAGGTTCAAAATGCCAGATCTCCTAAAGTATGATGGAACTACGGATCCACATGAGCATCTGACTTCATACACTTGTGCAGTGAAGGACAATGACATGCACCTGGAGGTGATCGAATTGGTGCTACTGAAAAAATTTGGCAAAATATTATCCAAATAGGAAATGACATAGTACTCTATGTTGCTTGAATACTCTATTCACTCATTTGAAATGCTTTTATAAAGGCACATGTCGGAGCACGGAAGGTCCAGGCAAAAAAAATATACTTAGAAGGATACAGAGTTACTGCATGAGTTTGTGATAAGGTTTCAAAAGGAATGAATGCTACTTCCTCCGGTACCTGATGAATAGGCAGCTAAAGCTTTCACTCAGGGGTTGAATCCTAGGAGTTACAGTGCCTCATTTAAGTTAAATGAGAACTTGTTGGAATTCCCGATAGTAACATGGGCAGACATACATAATAGGTATGAGTCCAAATATCGAGTGGAGGATGATCATCTCGAACTTCCTCCAGGTTTTGCAGGATGGAACAAAATTTTGATAAATAAAAGAGAGTAGTTGAGTCGGAATTTAAATCTTTAAAAGATAGGTATCAACCCTACGGGCAATCATAGAGGTCATAATGATTGGATGGGGTTGCAAAAATCGCAACCTCCCATCGAATAGAGGAGATAGGTGTAATGATTGAGAGTCTACCAGTTGATGTTTGCAATTTAAAAATGATACCGGTGGATTTTCTTCTAATAGTATGGAAAGCTTGAGGCTTTCCGGATATAATTTCAACATTGATGCGGCTGTACTTGTTTCGGCTATTGGAAACATTAAGGAGACAAGATGGTCAAGATCACTCCGGATAGTCCCAACTCAAAGAGATCCAAACTTGATTTGTGATTATCATACAACTCATGATCACCGGATGGAAGATTAGTGTCAATTGAGGGATGAAGTGGCCCGATTGTTGAAAAATAGCCATCTACATGAACTTCTGAGTGATCGAGAAAAGGTAACTATAGAAATAGAGACGAAAACAAGCAAATCCGATTGAACTCCAACATATCATAAATATGATTATCAGGTGGATTTACATTCCGAAGGGATCCGTCATGGCCGCAAAGAAGATGAAAGTTTCAATAACTTGAGAGAAGAGATCTAGAGATTATATACCGGAGGCAATAATATCTTTCAATGATGAAGACGCGGAGGGCATTATTCAATATCACAATGATGTACTGGTAATTTTTGTCTTTATTAATAAATTTCAGATTAAGCGAATTTTAATTAATCCAAGTAGCTTGGCCAACATCATCCGTTGGAAGGTGGTAGAGAAATTGGGATTGTTGGATCAAATTGTACCAGTGGCTCGAGTTATAAACAGATTCAACATAGCAAGCGAGACTACGAAGGGGAAAATCACACTTCTAGTCAATACAATCAGGACAATTTGCCAAACCAAGTTCTATGTCATTGAAGATGAAATGAGGTACAACGCACTATTCAGCAGATATTGGATACATGAAATGAAGGCCGTACCTTTAATATTACACATGATATTAAAATTTCCAACTCCGGAGGGAATTAAGACAATTCGAGGAGAGCAACTAGCAACAAGGGAGATGTTTGTAGTAGAGAAATCGGTACAAAGACCAAAAGGGGCGAATGATGCGAATAAAGGCAAAGAGATTAAATAGTAATCACAGGGTTTGGGTTCGTTGAGTCCGAAGAAAGAAGAGGGAGAGTAGATAAATTACGAGGAAGGAGAGGATTACTATCATATCCCGAGGTCGTTTGTACTGTCAGATGTTTAAGATTCCACAAAGTCCATTATAGAGGAGCTAGAGCAAGTCATCTTGTTTATATATTTGCCAGATAGAAAGGTATACCTGGGCACCGGGTTATCCACAAAGCTCATGCTTAAATTAATTGTTTTAAAAGCTAATGGTCAATTACTTTATCTGGCCCCACTTATATATGACAGGTATCCCACCGGAGATTACGAATCACAAGTTGAGTTTGAATTCCAGCTTCCATCCGCTAAAGTATAAAAAAGGAGGTTGATGACCGATTTCAAGAATAAGGTTTTCAAGGAGGAGGTAACAAAGCTTTTAAATATATGTTCTATCTGGGAGGTAGAGTATCAAAATTAGTTAGCAAATATAGTGGTCGTACCTAAAAAGGTAATAAATTGAGAATGTGCATAAATTTTACAAATTTAAATAAAGCATGCCCAAAATATTCATTTCATTTGCCGCACATCGAACGGATAATTGATGCTATGGCAGGGCATGAGATGTTGATTTTCTTGACGCATACTCCGGATACTACCAAATCAGAATGAATCTGGAGGATCAAGAGAAAACCCCTTTCATAACTAGGTACGAGACTTACTGTTATAATGTAATGCCATTTGGTTTAAAAAATGTTGGAGCAATATATCAACGCCTAATTAATCGCATGTTTGAGGACCAAATAGGTAACACAATAAATGTTTATATTGATGATATGTTAGTTAAGTCCCTGGAAGTAGAGGACCATTTAAAGTATTTGCAGAAAATATTTAACATACTCTGAAAATACAATATGAAGCTGAATCCTGAGAAATGCACTTTTGGAGTCGGGTTAGGTAAGTTTCTGGGTTTCTTTGTTTCAAACTAAGGAATCAAGATCAATCCGAACAAGATCAAGGCTATCGAAGTAATTCCAAAGGTGCTTGAATATGTGAAGGCGGTACAAAGACTCACAAGAAGGTTAGCTGCTCTGAGTAGGTTCATCTCTCGATCTTCGGAGAAAAGTCATCAATTCTTCTCTTTGTTAAAATATAAGAATGACTTCGAGTAGACACCAGAGTGTCAACAAGCTCTGAGGAATTTGAAGAAGTACATGTATTGTCCGTCATTATTG
This sequence comes from Przewalskia tangutica, assembly GCA_029844215.1. Taxonomy (NCBI): domain Eukaryota; kingdom Viridiplantae; phylum Streptophyta; class Magnoliopsida; order Solanales; family Solanaceae; genus Przewalskia; species Przewalskia tangutica. The sequence goes on along the minus strand of CM056731.1, from coordinate 34,864,107 downwards.
CAGAAACCAAAAACAAACGAGCAGTTGTTCCTGTATCTAACAGTGTTTGAGGTATCCGTAAGTGCAATTTTGGTTCGAGAAGAGAAAGGTACACAATTTCCTATTTACTATGAGAGTAGAATGTTAGCTAGTGCAGAACCTAGGTATCCTCAATTAGAAAAATTAGCATCAGCGTTAATATTTGCTGCTAGGAAATTGAGACCATACTTTCAATGTTATCCTATATTTTTAGTAATGACTTATCCGCTGAAGAATGTAATGCATAAACCAGAACTGTCCGGCAGGTTAGCCAAATGGACAGTAGAAATTAGTGGGTATGATATAGAGTACAAGACAAGAACAACTATAAAGTCTTAGGTTTTAGTAGACTTTACACTCTAAATGATTCCTGAGGTGGAAAAAGAACTTATCATCACATCGGGAACAAATTCAGGGATCTGGACCTTATACACGGATGAAGTTTTGAATGTGAAAGGGTCCAGACTCGAGATAGTGCTTAAGACACCTACGAGAGATGTTATTAGGCAGTCAATAAGAATTATGCAATTGACTAATAATGAAGTCGAGTATGAGGCAATGATTGTAGGTTTAGAATTGGCAAGGAGTTTGGGAGTTGAAGTCATCGAAGCAAAATGTGACTCGCTTCTGATTGTAAATCAAGTGAACGATATGTTCAAAGTAAAAGAGGAAAGGATTCAAAAACATTTAGAAAAATTCAAGTGTTATTGCATCGGTTTAAATAATAGACCATGGAACATATTTCTCGAGAGCATAATAATAAGGCGGATGCATTGGCAAATTTAAGGTCTTCCGTGGAAGCTGAGGAGTTTAACTTTAGTACTGTGGTACAATTATTGAACTCCGCAATTGATGGTGGTCACACTGAAGTAAATATTATGAGTTTATCTTAGAACTGGCAGAATAAATTTATTGATTACCTTCGGGGTGGAATGTTGCAAGTAATTAAGGGGTCTTCATACGAAGCCGGCTAGGTTTTGTTTGGTCTATGGCTAGTTGTACCAAAGGTCCTTGTATGGTCCTTTAACAAGGTGCTTAGGATCCAGGGAAATTAATTATGTGATGTGAGAGGTTCACGAAGGGACTTGTGGCAATCACTAAGGAGAAGAGTTGTTGGTTAAAAAATGATTAGGGTCAAGTATTATTAGTCTCAAATGGAAAAAGACACAAAGAACTTTGTGTGGAAATGCGATGAATGACAATGGAACACGCCAATGATTCACCAACCGACATAATTAATACATTCGTTTTATCATTCATGAAATAGGGGATGCATGATCGGTGTATTTTATATACACCTTTTGAGTCATTTTTAGTTAGTATTTTACTCATTTCATTTATGTTTAGTATAGTATTAGGGTTGTTTTCCTTTCTTTTGTGTCACAGCGGTCAGAAATGGATAAATGGCGAAAGGAGATGAAATGAGCATAAATGAGATGGATTTGCACACTAAAAGGGCCAAGAAATGAAGTCTAAGAAGTTCCTGGAAATATAGAAGAAATCAGACGAAGACCGGACGAAAAAAGGACGACGAAACGAAAATTCGCGCGAATCGCCTCGAGCAGCGCTTGGCACTGAATGTTCCGAAAGTTGATTTCGCTGCAGGTTTTTTCGGCGCCGTGGCGACGCCGAACCACCGGCGCCGACGCGGGATTCGAGTTTTAGTGGGTGACACATTTTCAGGGTCCAAAAGGGATAATTTTTCCTACCTACATAATCCTTAACCCTTTACCTAAGGGATTCTATAATTTTTCCTACCTACATAATCCCTAATCCTTTACCTAAAGGATTCTTGGGCTATAAATAGTCTCTACATTAGAAGAATGGATCCAATTCCATTCTCTATCCATCATTCAATCCATTCTCCATCCATCATTCAATTCCATCCCATCCCATTTGAATTCATCATTGTAAATATTCCACAACACAATCCTTGGATGCTAGAAGGCTTGGAGACTTGTTCTTGAGTATTTTTCTTTTCTTTCTTTTGCTTTGTTTATTTCAGTTCATGTATGGAGATTATATTAGCGTGACTATGGCTAAGAGGTAATTACTTTATTAGGGATTTCCTTGTGATTCTCTTGAAACTCTTATTCATGAATTAATACATTAGTTGATTTCTTCTTTACTTGTTTAAGATTTATTCAGATGATGGCACATCAACTTCAATGGCAATGTTTTATCTAACTTCGGTAGGAGTGTCCTCTACCGGAGTAACTATAGTTTTCCTCACCCAAACATTATTTAGGGAGGTGCTGGTGTTCTAAGCCCCGGAAGGGCCACCTGCTTCTGTAGCCCAGTTCCTCTTTGAAGTGACTGAGGGTGACTTTGGAGGCTTTGAGGATTTGAATTTTGGGGTTTTCTTGTTCTTCAATACCTCGGCGATATGGAGAATTGATGCAGTCGGGTCGAGTATCAGATTAGGTTGAGTCGGAGCAACCGTAAGGTTGGTCCTTGGGGTTGAAGTGCCTTTCGGCAAACTTGAGTGTTTAAAAAAAGAAAAAGTAAAAATATGTACAAAAAAATAGCAGTTTTCGGAAGGTACTAACTGTGGTTCTGAGCTTTTCATAGGTTTTTGGAGATAACTCCATGTCCGCTTTTTGTGCGAAATCGTGCTTATGATTTTCTGACCCATGTGTGGAGGTTATCAATATGGGCCGGAGTCCAGTGAACAACTGAAAAAGTGGCAACAAAAGGCTTAGAGCAAGTCATCCAAATTGTAGATTAAACAAAAAGAAAGGGAAATGATTTTTTGGAACTTACGGTGTAAATTCCATTTCTCCGGGAAAGGCATGAACCTCACTGGAATTATTTTAGTGGTGGGAACCGCAACAAATGGCTCTATCCAACCTCGATCTTGGTCTTTGGTCTTCGTCGATGATGGAGAATATGGAGAATTTTCCTCGTTTTGAGATCTGAACGATCCCGCCACCTTGGTACGTATAAACAGATCAAATGATCCAAAGTGAAGATTTCATTGACCTCATTGGCTAGAAACCGGAGGCAAGTAACGACTCTCCAAACAGTCGCTTTATTGTGAAAGACCAAATTGACCCGAAAACTATTCTAATAGGCAGGGATCTCTCATCTGAATTCACACTTCATCTTCTTTTTCTATTCAAATTTCAAATACACTTTTAATGTGGTTATATAGCCGTTCATATCACAGTATATATCCATGTATATCACTTTATATATTCATGTACGGACCTGGATTTATAATTTGAAGGTTCCGAGTGCCACACTAGAGTAAGCTGGTGGGTTTGTTCATTTTTGGGCTTCGGTTTGGATGCATCTTTATGATTTATATAGACAAATTGATCGAATATGCAAATGTGTTTTGTTATGTTCTATTTTTATCCCGACATTAAAGATTCCTAAGCAGCTTCTTTTTTTTGCATAGATAAGATCGAGGCCTTATTCTCTAAAACTTTGAGAAAGGAAAAAAATTCTACATTAGAAATTTGAACTTGTATAAATCATCTACCATGGTTATCTCAATATATTCATACTCCGTTACCTATTGTGTATTGTGCAGATATAAAGTTGAGAACCAAGGGATTGGAGTCTCAATCCAATCATCTTCATTTAGCTCGGACTTTGGTGAAAGATCAAAACAACACTATATATATATCTTCTGACAAATATTTTGATAGGAGATATTAGTAGCTCAGTTGGATGACTACTTGAACTTTCACCTTATTGGTGAGAATTCGATTCCCCGTCCTGTAATCCCCTCCCCCATTTCCCCTTCCCCTTAAATATATATATATATATAAACATTGACATCAGAGTGAGAAAATCTTACAAACTAGCGCTATCGAAGATAAGCTAATAATGTTCCAAAACGTAATTATGTACAAAAGATCAGATCCAAGCACATGATTTCATGTTTGTCATTGTATTAAATTCCAGTAGAGATATAGAAGGTGGGCGCTTCCATTGTAGATAAAGACATGTTTGTACTGTTGACGAAGTCAATGACAGAGTGGGTAAGGAATTTAGGTCTATATGAACATAAGTTAAGTCGTCTAATCCTGCAGTTCTATTTCATGGTCCGAGTTCAAATTTTTCAGTACACTGTGTAGCTGATACTTTCTGGAAATATATTTTAAAAACGATGTCAACATTGAACCTAAAATACTCGCGCAATACTTAACAAGCCAACAATGCAGGCAGATCAGTGTAATCGGACTTTTAGTACATAAGTTTTTGGCTTTTATACCATGACCATCTCATTTGATGGCCAGACTGCACCCTCAACTAGTTATGCATTCGTGTTTTAGCTCAAGTACCAACATAAACCTGAGCTTCTGATTCATTTAGTTTACTTGAACTACAATATATTATGTTGTTCTTGCAGATATTTGCAAACTTGGTAATCATGCCTAAAACTTGTCAATTGGTAAACTTTGCAACATTTTCAACTCTATGTAGATAGTGCAGCTTTCTGTCTATGCAATGTCAGAACTTATAAACTTAGGTAGGTTAGCAGATGGTGAGGCAAGAGTAACAAAATCATAACCTTAATTAGTAAATTCATAATCTAAGCATGTAATGGATCACAGATTCTAAGCATGAGATACAGAAACATTTTAGAAAATTGTAACTCTATTATTATACTCCACCAATGATCGACATAGTTCACATATATAAAAGGGCATATGCCCAAGAGTGGACTAACAGAATCTCAAATTTTTCTCCTATCCCACCAGCGTTTGGAAGGAAAAGGGTCTTTAGCAGGTTTAGGCATATCGTGAAAGTCCACCATTACGATCCTTCTCTTTGCTTTGGTTTGCTCCACAAACCTCTCCTCGAATTTCCTTTTACTTGTTTCAAAATCCACTGACGGTCTCTTCTTCATATCTTTGACGTTCTCTGTTGTTGTTGTTGCGGTATTGCTCCGTTTCTGTAGTTCCTTTTTTGATGTTGCTGAATTCATATCGGCGTCAATGTCTATCTTATGTTTCTCTGTTGTTACTGCTGAGTTGTAATTGTCTTGAAACCTAGGACTATTTTCTTGAACAATTGTTTCTATTTGCTGCTCGAATTCTGCAGATAAATCAGCATCATCATATTCATCACGTTTTCGCGGATACGTCAACAGTTTCAACAATTCATCTTTATGCTTCTCAAACTCTACTGGATATTTCCATTCAGCAAGACCAACAGCAGCTTGAATCAACTCGAAAATATCAGGCTTTTTCTTTATTGAGAAGTGATTTAGAAACATGCTTTCTAAATCCATAACTGAAGGAGAAATTTTCACTACTACAGATTTCAGCTTGCGGAACGCTACTTAGATAATAGCTTGCATAGCGCTTTTTCAGATTTTCAAATTAAAAAAAAAAACTAACAAAAATACTTGCATAGCGTTTTGTGGAAATTTTAATCGAAGCGCTATGCAAGTTACTCCTTGCATAGCGCTTATTTAAAGCGTTATTATAATTTGCGTTACCTAAGTAATTTATTAATATAATAATATAAATATTTCCACTTAGATAGCGCTTGTGGAAGCGCTATTGAAGTAAAGAATTACAAAATAAGGAAGGACTTAGCCGATGTACGTGTAAGCAAGTCCCGAATTCTCGATTTTCGTCGGTGAACAGTGATTCCGGCGGCGAATCGTCGATTCCGGCCACCACAGGACTCCATTGGAGAAGAGACTTATACCATTAGTTTCGTCTCTTCAAGCCTGTCATTTCCATACCAACCACAATCATCGATTCTACCTACATCGTTGGTAATCTCAGATAGAAAAATCCACATATTTTCCGATCGTCGTTCTTGATTTCCGGCCATCTTCGGTAACGTCGAGCATCAAGAGAGGTCTTATTGTGTTCGTACTACATTCTATACCCACCACCGTCTCTCAATTCATCACCCATCGGAAAACACCATTGTTGATCGAAAAGTTGACTTCGGGACATTATGGTGGCAACGAGCCATCCATATACTCTTCGAGCGAGTTCGACGAGTCGAAATGACTCCTCGGTTCGCTGCCTGCTGTTTGGCCTTCGGGATTTGTTCATGTTTTTCTATAATGTGTTCTTCATGTTCATATGTTCTTGTTCATGTTCTTATTTTTAATTGTCTGAGTTCCTCTATTTGATCTGTTCTTGAATTTTATCCTTCAATTTTCTTGTTGATTAGGTATTAATATCATATTTGCTCTTGATGTCTAGCATTCGTGTATAGTAGCGTGTCTGATCTTTGAGAACTAATGCTTACTGGGTTTGTGTTGCTTACGGGAGTCTTGGGATTTATCTACAACTGTTCGTCCTATTATATGTATGCTCATCCATGTTCTTAACAAAATTGGTGCTTAATATTTTGTTCTTGCTGCAACTATTGCATTTCGGACCTCGTAATTTCGATGGCAATACATGCTTTTCTACTAATTTGCGGGAGGATAGCCAAGACGAGCTTTGGGTTTGGTTTAGCTCCCCGATAGCTTGCCATGCCCAAGGTTCTAGAAACCTTTTGATCTTGATGCGGCATCGGAGTATGGACAGTGGTAACCCCCGTTGCTTTCTTGTACTTCATAATTGAGGTTCTATCTGACTGCATATTGTGCTAAGTTGTTGCTACATTTTGAGCTTAATCATTGCCACACCTTGAGGTAAGTAACTGCTGCATTTTTAAAGGTTAAATATGCCACTCTCTTGAGACTTTAAGGACAAATAATTGTTGTTGCTTGGTTTGCAGTTGCTATATTTCATAGTTGAGTAGTTGTTGTATTACAATGCTATTTTTAGGCTGATGTTGAGTCTGAGAAAACTTCTGCACTCAGCTACATTGAGCTTGTTGTATTGTTGTTGGGATTTGAGCCATGTCTTTTGCATGATGAGATAATTTGGCACCCCTCGTAGATGTAAACAACTGATGCACCCGTGCAGTCCTCAAAAGTGCTATAATTCGAGTTTTCTACCACATTAAACTGTTGGTTCGAAATGTTATACCCCGAAAGGGAGTTATTACATTCGTTCAGTTACTACATTCCCTCATAAAAAAATGGATGCTACACTCGATTAGCTTGCTGAACATTGAGTCACTGTTGCTATATTTCTTAAACCAAATGCTCACTTTAGCTACAACCATCACTCCTAAGGCAGTGTTGATAATTATCTGTTGGTTCCTTGTTATCCTGTTGCTGCTATATCAAACTAACAGATACCACATTGGTTGAGAACTTGCTGCACTTTGGACAACTGCTACCTTTAATGTCCAACTACTGCTCTTTAAAGCAGATTACTGCTGCCTCTTATTACTATGATTTTGAGGCCATTTCCGCTGAGTATTTCAGCCTGCTGTTGCTATGATTTGGCTAACATATTGTTGTCTTGAAGTTGTTCCATACGGAGTCTATTACTTCTAGTATTTACTGATTTGAATGAATACTACACTTAGGTCAATGAAAATGAAATTGAGGCCGCGTCCCTTCGGTTTTTTATTTATTTACTGATTTGAACATAAATACCACACTTAGGCCAATGAAATTGAAATTGAAATTGAGGTCGCGTCCCTTCGGTTTCAGTATAATACTGATTTGAATATGATACTAAATGACCCTTCCAGAAAGGTTGTCCTCGGTTTGCTTTCCTTCGGAAAAAGGGCAATGATGACACTTATGAATTGTTCACATATATACTGGATACCAACATGCTTGGGGGGCGACTAGATTGACTGACAATTCACTAGGACACACCCATGACTTGTTTGAGATGTCCCTTTACAAAATATAGATTTGAGTCTTCCGTAATTAAAACTCCTATTGTTTTATTACGGATCCGAAGGTTTTACTCGTATTTATTCATTTTACTAACTCTTTTACTAAGTGTCTTTTGCAGGTACCCGGAGGCGCATCCTAAAGTTAAAGCCCGCACAGAAAAGAAAAATAAAAGCGAAATACCGTTAAGTTCTCTTCACTCCCTCTTTATATGATTTTTGTTTTCTTGTTAAAAAGTAAATGATCTGGGTCATTGTTCATACCCAACCATATTTGTATGAAGTTATTTGTGTAAGTATGTTTATTTGTTGGACATTTCTATTCTAACTATGTTTTTGTAACATCTATGTTTTGCAGTTTGTTCATAGTTCACCACTCAAAGTTTATCCTACAAGCAAAATGAAGAATTTTTGAATTAATTGGGCAGACTACTTGTACAATCGATTCCTCAAAGAAAAAAATGGAAGGTTGAAGCTATTAGTTAGTATTTTGATGTAATTGTTGACTATGTCGTATTGTTATTAATTAATGATTGTAAGCTACTAATGATTGACATACTATTTTACATATATTATTATGTTTTATGCGAATGATTATATTATATTATTTTTTGAATGGGTATTATTTTTGTTATCTTTCTGATATTTTATTTATTAGATGAAAAAATAGGAAAACAAATAGGTACCAAAACAATAAATAAAAAGTAAAAAAAAAAAACCAGATAAAACACTTGGATAACGCTTTTTAAGCGCTATGCAAGCTAGTATCTTCAAAATAGAAGTATAACTTGCATAGCGTTTTTTTGCAAGCAGGCTATGAAAGCCTTAAAAAAGCGCTATGCAAGCAGGCTACTACCATAGCGCTTTTCTTGCATAGCGCTTTTTTAAGCGCTATCTAAGCTACCATAGCAGTAGCTTAGATAGCGCTTAAAAGCGCTTTGCAAGCTTTAAAAAAAGCTCTATGCAAGCGCTTTTCTGTAGTAGTGGGGTATGTAGGCTGGTCCTGCAGTGAAGGTGACCAGTGTTGCATGCCCGGATGAAATGGACCGGGGTTATGGGAAGGGCTCTTGGAGCTAGATCCCTACTAATCGAGTTTTTCCTGCGCCTCCCGTGCATCAGGGGGAGTCAAAGTGTTCTTCTTTGCTTAAAAGTACCTCTCTTTCCTTTTTTTGCCCCGCGCAACGGCTTTCGCGCTAGTGTACTCATCCGTTGCTTGTTGCGCAAGCTTTGGGAACGTCACTGGGGAGGAAGATAGAAAGGTAACCTATGACACCGAAAAATTACGCTTTTTCTCCCGCTTCAGCTTCGCGGAAACATTCCGCATCACGGTGATAGTTCTGCGCCAGTCTCTTCTCCTTAATAAAGCAGGAGATTGACAATGCAATTGATCTTCTTGCAGCTGAGAGAGATGTTGTCATTGAATGAAGCTTTATGTAACCTCACACTAACAACTTAGAGGAAAAGTGAAATGATTAGTTGTGATTTCATCACATGTTTATAGGCATGAAAGTTTTCCTAAATTGATCAGAATTAGGAATAAGCATATAAAATTTTCATAAACTGATCAAAATTAGGAAACTCTTTTCCACAAGCAACCAAGAAAAAGATTTCTTAATTTTGATCAATTTAGGAAACATATTACTCCACTACTAAAGTACTAACTTTATGTAATGGTTTTGTATATTTATTTTGTATTTTGTTTTCAAATCTATTAATTTTGTGTTATTGCTTTCATGATCATTGTGATCAAATTAATATTATGATTAAAAAAATATAAAATCTGAAACGTCTCGAAATTTTGGATAATGATTTGAGCACCTAAGCGAAGGAAATAGACCCGAGTGTCGGAAATTTTTTGTTATATTTACATATGCTAATAAGAAAATTAGTATACAAGGAATGTGATCCCGAAATAATTTTGAACATAACAAGTGTGACGATGAAGATTAATAATAATAATTGTATATCTAAAAGAGGTGATTGACTAATGTCATATTACAAATTATGACATTAAGTATAAAAATATTTTATAAGTCATTGGGATTTAAGTGAATTGAGATAAAAAATTAATTATGTATGAGATTAATAAATTATACGGAACCAAGTCACTTAATTTAATTAACATCTATGATTAATAAGGAATAAGACATTCGATAGCAATTCTCTGAATTGCCAAAATTGGTAGAAAGAACCCACTTCATTTGAGTAACATTTTTTTTCAGTTTGCCTTGGAGGGGGTAAATCGTGACACCCTGCTAACCCTTTTTTTGAGATTGAAACAAATACTACATAAGCAGTATATTTCCATTCTACAATCCAACTTTGGATTCATTTGGTGAGGAGAATAGAAATCAGCCAATGAGTTTTTCTGAGAACAAGAACCTTGTGCAACATTTTTACAAAGCAACGATTCTAGCAAACAAATATTATTAAGTGGAATCGAGGTATGTTAAGACAAATAATTTCACGTATGAAATATAACTGTGGTATTGCTCCATAATTTATTCTACTCTTAGAAGTTAAGAAAGAATATTCATGCTACTGATTCTATGCTAAAAGCATGTCTAAATTGTTCTTAAGTCCTTATTAAAGCATATGAGATGGATGTTGTATTCATAAGAGTTTTTAGTAAGCACTGGAGCCGATTTGACTTGGCTACTGATAAGTATTAAGTGCTGAGACTGTTTTAATAAATAAGTGAGTATGTTTTTAGTAGACGTATTGAAATAAGTCATTGCAACACTAAGTGAAAAAGGTATCGACAAACAATTATGTTAAAATGATTTTGTGCCCTTAAGATGTTCACACTATTAGAAACACAATTATTTTAAGATTTTAGAATGTCATTTGCATAGAAACTAAGATATAATCAATTTGTTTTACATTTTCTAGTTCACAGTTGATAAGATAAGATTATTATAAATATAAATTACTCACAGCTCATATTAGAATTACTCTTTGGAAGTGGAAGAACACTAAGTAATCAATCTTTTGCATGGCCTTCGTAGAACATAAAGAATTAATTAGGCAGTTCGGATCGTTATCACCAATCAAATGTTTTCATAATGTTAACCAAAGGAGCAAGGATATTATTGTCGTCCAATAAATTCAGGGAATATTTTATTGTCATTCATGCATTTTCATTTGCATTTACATTTGCATTTACATTGCATTCATATTTTACCCAAGACTATATATTGGGAATGGAAAATGGGGAACGCAGACCACCTGGTCAGCTGGGATATGATAATGATAAAGCCTGTGTGGCTTAATGAAGGAAGATGCCTGATTAAGGGCCAAATTATATATATGTGATTGGGAAGGAAGATGCCCTTGTATGACCAGTATATATGTATTACCGCATTTGCCCCATTCATGACATATAGACATTTTGTGCCCACTGAGGCCGATAATGAAATGATGCCCGCAGAGGCTATTATGAAAAGAAAGATGTCTATGTGGCCAGTATTATACCGTATTTGCATTGCATAACATTTAGACATATGGATTGGAGTCTCAGAGGTATTTACTGCTTCGGCTGTTTCTGTTTCAGTTACTGTTACATCTTTGTTATACTACTGTTCATGCCTAACATAGTCAGTACATCAGTCGTACTGACGTCCCTTTTGTCGGGGGACACTGCGTTTCATGCCTGTAGGTTCAGTTAAAAAGAGTGATGGTTCACGCTGGTAGGTTGTTGGTTCAGCTGATGTCGGAGCACTCTATTTGTTCCAGAGTTGCAGTCTAATTTAGTCTTGGTATGATATTTTGATGTCGTATACTCTTTAGAGGCTTGTAGACAGGTATCCTGTGGATAGTGGTTTTATATGTCTTTATCGGCCTTGGCGTGGTCATGTATATATGTATAAGTTAGTTTTCTTGTCAAGAGCTTTCATAATCTTTTTCGGCTTAGTCCGTACTTATTGTGATTATACTGTGATTTGGGGTACCCAGCGGGTGAGATCCGGGCGCCCGTCGCGGCCCTCCGATTTGGGTCGTGACAAAATCAATAATTTCCAAGAAAATTAGGAATTTTTGTGTAATGTTTTTTTTTAAAACCAGATGAAAATTTAAGAAAATTAGGTTTTGATAAAATAAGAAAGAAAGAAGGTTTGTATAATAGTTTTTGATACATGATTTATTTTATTTTCTGATGGATTAAACCAAGAACAAGAACAAATTATGTGTACATGTTTATGCAGCGGAATAGAGAATATTGCAACGAACGAATTGCTCCTAAGTCCAACTTGTTTCACCAGGAAACAAAGTTAAATCTTCACCAACTAAATGCCCTAATTTTGTGTGTGTGTGTGTCTTTTCTTTAGAAGAGAATAAGTTAGAGAGTATCTCAATGAGAGGAGAACGATACTTTTATTATGTGCAGAATAGAAGCAGTTAAAAAGAAGTAACTTTCCAAATTTTTTTGCATGTTCACTTCTTGAGGAAGTATAGGGGATGTGGTAACTCCTCTTAACCACAATCTCTTTTCTCTCCCGCGTTGGGTCCCTTATCATTCGATATAAAACTATGCAGGACGAATCTTACCAGCAAATCGGCTATGCGGGGCCCTGGGAGGTGCAAGGATCTTATATTGCCGGAGCTATAATAGAGCATGTATCGAGTTCACTGTCGATGGAGGTGGACTTGGTCAGAAATAAAAATATTCATACATTTGAAAGCCCTAATTTATTCTATGATAACATTGTATCAGTAGGAGAATATACATTGCCTAGTATCATGGATAAGTTGGCTGTTTCCTCGAGCTTTTTCCAGCGAAGCAAGATGATTTAACAGTTTAACCAGGAAAACACATGGAAGAAACAGTGCATCTCTCGAGTGCCGGTCGTGTATCAAGCTACGCAACGACCGACCCCGGGAAAAGTCAGTATTCTGCAAGATGGATCGATTGTTGTAGAGGTTGGAGGGATTGAAATTGGCCAAGGGCTATGGACAAAGGTTAAGCAGATGACTGCCTATGCTCTTGGTTTAATCGGAATAGTTGGGCCAAAGACCTTGAGAAGAAAGTACGAGTCATACAAGCAGACACCTTAAGCATAGTGCAAGGCGGTAAAACGGCCGGGAGCACTACATCGGAATCAAGTTGTAAAGCTGTTAGACTTTGTAATATCTTGGTTGAAAGACCGACTCCTCTGAAGAAACAGTTGCAGGAAAAGGATGTTTCAGTTGATTGGCCAACGATGATTAGCCAGGTTTGTTTTCCCACTAAATTACCACCTCATATTTTTTTTTATATTTCAACTCTGCAAGTCACACTGTCACGGTCAGTCACTTCTGATTTTCTGGGATGGTTTTTGCAGCCTCTATTAATTGGAATCTTTGCGATGTCCTCTTTGCAGGAAATCCGTTATCTTCAATGATTACCTTGTTCTTACATGTTGTCACTTCCAAGTAGAACTTGTGATACCAAAAATGCTAAATTTAAATTAGTCACAAGATACTGGAAAGTATTCGTTGAAATCGGTTCCACCAGTCACTAAGAATTTTTTAGTTATGAATTGAATTTGAAGACCATAACAAAGTGAGTCATTTAAAGGGAATTAATTTCACGGTATGTAGTAGCTTCGGAACCATATTGAACTAATCATTGTGTGTATGTTGGGAACAATTTGTTGATTTAAATCCACTAGCCACTCTTTCTCGTGTTTTAAATATCTGAGTTTGCAGTTCTCTCCTCCTCACCCCCTTCTTTTTCAGGCACAAATTCAATCAGTAAACTTAGCAGCAAATTCTTATTATGTACTAGAATCTGGTTCCAAGAGTTATTTGAACTTCGGCGCCTGCTGTTAGTGAGGTAAACTTGTTGTTTCTGTCGCTTTTTCTGGTTCCGTCATCCATGTGTTGATAATCTTCCCTGCTTAAGTCTGTTATTTCAAAGCGAACTCCCCATTCATTAGATAGAGAAGATCACCAAAATTTCGCAATCCGCTGCCCAATTTCCAATTCCAAGAGCTAGGATCGAATCGGTATATTAATACTGATCCGAGCTCTCATATTGAGAATGCTCAGCCTTGAAGAGGACTTGAACTTCCATGCTCTTCAGCACAAGATTTTTAGTCCCGCGTGTCTACCATTTCACCACCAAGACATCTTGAAAGTGAACCGTATTCAATGATTATCAATTTTCAATATATATGAGTACACAACACTTGGCCGGGAACTCTGATTGTGGACCATTTTTCATCCCATATACCTTCTGCAGCACCTTCATTTGGCTAAGTAACCAATATATCTCTTTTTGCAGGTGGAAATTGATATTCTGACCGGAGAGACTACCATTTTGCAGTCGGATATTATTTACGACTGTGGTCAGAGCTTGAGTCCAGACGTTAATATGGGACAGGTTCTTTCTTCGTCGTGGATTTAGATTTTCTAAATGGCTATTTGAGAGGTGCATCATGCACCCGAGCTGTTATTCAAACTCAGAACTATTGAATTCTTCATCACAAGATTGTTCTAAATAATTGCAATTGTTATTTTCTATTCCTTGCAGATTGAAGGGGCTTTCGTTCAAGGAATCGGATTTTTCATGCACGAAGTGTCTTACAAACGGAGACGGGTTAATGGTCTCAAATAGCACTTGGACGTACAAGATCCCGACGATTGATACCATACATCGGAATTTCAATGTGCATGTGGTAAACAGTGGACATAACAAAAAAACGTGTTCTCTCGCCCAAAAGGTAGAACTCTTTCTTCATTTCCTCCTTCGGTCAAACAAGTTTCCCGAGTTCTTTGCCTGTTCATTTATATCCGTGGATGTCATGAAAGGTTCTTAGACTCATTCCTCACTTGGTTGTGCGGATAGTAATGGAAACCTGTTTCAGGTCCCACATCGGATGAAAAAGGGATGGGTGGTCTCCTTGTATGTGTCTTGGACAATCCTCTCGTTAAGAACTAACTTTTGGGGTGGAGGGTCTCCTTATATGGTCTTGGACAATCCTCTCCTCAAGAGCTAACTTTTGGGGTTGAGTTAGGTCAAGATCCATTTCTTCACAATTCTTAAAGAGAAATAGAGGAGTCAAATTTCCTCCAATAATATAAATCATTCAATGTCACATTGGATGGACCGGCATGGTATATGTATATTCAGTCATAGACAACCGTGGATTTAGAGTACAATTTATGAGTTCACGTGAACCCAATAACTTCCTATATATAGTGACTGTGAATCTAATTATTATTTATGTATTAACTTGAGGTCGCTGTAGGGACGCATAAACTTCAGATCCTGGATCCGCCTTTGTACATATAAACCGTTGAATCTTAATACGGATACTTTTTTGCTGGTGAGCCACCGCTACTTCTGGCAGCTACGGTCCATTGTGCAACACGAGCAGCCGTTAAAGCAGCACGTGAACAGCTCAAACTATGGGACAAGCTTGACGGGTCTGTTTCAGAATTCTATTTGGACATCCCCGTCATGTTACCTGTTCTGAAGACACAGTGTCGCCTGGATTATGTGGAGAAATACTTGGAAATTTTGCTGGCTCAGAAATCTAACAAAAGGTGCATCAACATGTCTCAAATGATAGTGAGGTCTGTTGCTCGGACTCTTCAAAAATGTTGCTGCATTCGTGGTGATTCCTCCAAAAAAGCACTATTTTGGACGAGCCGACATGCATCTGCAGGGGTATTTTTGAAGAGTCTACAGAACACTTTGTTTTTCTTTAAATCTTAAATAATTTGAACTGTTATGTTTATAGGAAGTGCGTGATTTAAAGTTTCTTTCTTATTCTGTCTATATCAACCGTAGTGTAAATTTAGATTGTATAGCAGTAAAACATGATGTTGTATTGAACTGAACTAGATGAACATTAGAGAAATAAAAAGGATGGTGATGCAAGTGAAGAAGCTACATTGGGATTTATAATGAAAATAGAGTAAACTTCACGCATAAAATCTCTATAAATTAATACTCTATAAATTAATAAACTTTCTAAAATAATAAAACCTTCCGATCCCGACTTGGGCCTTTGTAAAAAATCATCAAATTCGATAAGATAATAAGATAATAATTTTTCGGAAAATCCCTTTATAAATATTATGTCCCATCAAAACTCTAAATTAATAATTCATAAATATTACAATTATAAATATTATGATAATTTGCTAAAATATGAATCTATTGTTACTTGATATTTCTTAAAATTTAAATCTAATTGGATTTCATCCCTAACTTTTTTAATTGCAGCCAAGAGTTCCGGTGTTGAGTTCTCTAGCTGCAACAAAAAAATTTGAAGAGTTGTCGCGCTCAAAGCCTCCTTTCTCGTGACTGGTTCCAACGGTATTGAATCATCTTCAGCTTCATCATTAGTAGGATCTTCAATAATATCAGCAACAATTTCATCTAAACTTTGAACCATTGAACATTCATCATTTTCACCCGGATAGTCCACCAATTTGTTGACGTTCATTTCATTGTGATAACCAACATCCTTGACCATATTCTCAAGCTCATGTATGCTTTCTTCAAAGTTTGTCTCACTTGAGATTTCTTCATTTGAACGGATTTTGCAGTGCTGAAAGCAATTTGCTATT
Source organism: Przewalskia tangutica (assembly GCA_029844215.1). Taxonomy (NCBI): domain Eukaryota; kingdom Viridiplantae; phylum Streptophyta; class Magnoliopsida; order Solanales; family Solanaceae; genus Przewalskia; species Przewalskia tangutica. Next base: position 34,847,802 of record CM056731.1, on the reverse strand, counting down.
GACACTTGAGAAACATTGGTTGTCCAAGTGGAGACTGCAAAATTGATGGCAGCTAAAACATTAATCTTTTCAGAATTAGGTAGCCCCAACTCATGACCTTCCAGTAGATTTTTGTAGAATCTCCTACGATAGTGCATCTTGAAAGCTCTAATTATTCCTGCATCATATGGTTGAATCTTTGATGTCATGTTAGGTGGCAAAAAAAACAACTCAACATTCCGTAACCCTTCAATATTTTTTGGATGGGCTGGACAATTGTCAACCATCAACAAGATTCTTCTGCCATTCATTTTGTGATCAAACCAGCGAACATATTCATCAAAAAAACACATTAGTCATCCATGCCCTCTTGTTGGCACGATAATGACAATTGATGTTGCTCATGTTGATATTTTCGAAGCAACGTGGCTTTGCATATTTTCCAATAATCCATAAAGAAATTTTTTCCGAACCATCCTCGTTGCAACAAATAACAATTGTAAGTCTCTCTTTGTCTTGTTTTCTTCCCTCAAGTTGTTTGGTTGTAAGAGAGTGATCAGTTTGTAACCTATAAAACAGACCTGTTTCATCCAAATTAAAAACATCTTTCATGGAAAATTGGTTTATTTTCTCCCTTATAGCCTCCAGTTTCATTTCCATGTCCTGCATGTCAACCGAACCACTTTCTCCAAAACGACGAAATGATTTAATACCATGTCTTACCTTGAATTTTTCAAGCCAACCTTGAGAAAATTGATGTTCAGGAGGGTGTTGAGAATGCAAAAGCTTCATTATATCCTTTGCTTTCTCCAAAATAAGCTCTCCGGTCATGTTGACTCGATCATGGTACTGAAGAAACCATTCATAAAGAACCTTTTCTATATCTGGATATTTTGTTGATTTGTGTCGCTTAATATCCCCACCCTTCTCAAAGTTGGCTGAAAGGTACTCCGATGATCTCTTGAGAGTGTTTGATAATGTACCTTGACTAACTTTCAAACGATATTTTTCATCAACCCACTCTTGTAAATCTTTTTGAGTGCATGTGGGATGGTCTCTCTTATACTCACATAATGCTTTACGCATTTGATCATTCATGAATGATTTTGCGATGCCTTTTAGATGAGAAGACATGGTTGGGTGTTATGAATTATTTTATTTCCATATTGAGATTTATATAGTATATGTTTCATTCATCATGCATGAATATATTTAATTGGCTATAATAGTTATTTAAGTGCAACGAATTAATGTAAACATGTATACATTATTTAAGTAATTCCAATGAATTGATACATGCGTCCATGAATATAATAGTTAATTGTATACAATGAATTGATATTATACATGAATATATTTAATTAGTTACAAAGAATTGGTTGATGCATGAATATAATCAATGAAACATATATGAATTCATTTATTTTCAATATATATGTACTAAATTTGCTGAATTTAAAAAGTCTCTCTTTTAATTAATAAAATATTAATTTATCGATATATTAATATCTCTCTAAATTAATAAAATTTCATGGTCCCAAGGTTATTAATTTATAGAGATTTTACTGTATAATAATTCGGGCACAGAGGTATCACTGTATTATAAAATCAAACACTTAATATCCTGTACTACGAGAACTCTAAAACTACTTAACATTGTTAATATCGACGTATAATACATGGGAAATAAGTGTTTGATTTTTAAAATACATGAGGTATCTCCGTAACTTAATCATAATACAAGGATGTCTAACGTAATTTACTCTATTAATTTTGTCAATTTCAAATTACTACTCATTCATTCCAATATATGTGTCGAAGTTCGAATACGCATGGAGTTTAAGAATGAAATAAATATTTTTGAAACTCATGATCATAAACATATAATAATATTTGTGTAGATGTGATACTTTTGAAATTTGTAGTATTAAGTATTTCATAATACTTATATGGTTATAAAAGTTTCTCACTAAGCAAAAAGTTTAAGCTAAATTATTTGCAAATTTTGAAAACTGTCATTTTTTAGTTAAATGGATTAAAAAGAAAATTCCACGTAAACCGGAACAAAATTCCACGTAATAAAAGAAAGTTACCAAAATGAAAAAAAAAATAGAAGAAGAAGGTTTCCAAGCCAAAACTTTCCATATAAAAGTTGCTTTGGGTGGAAGAAATTAAATTACCGAATTAATTTCCTTTTAAAACCTAAAAATTGATTAATTCTAATAAAATATTATTACACTCTTTTGCATCCTATTCCTATTTCTATTTGGACAAGAAATATGTTTCCTTAATTTTGTACGAAACTTTTTGTTTTCCCATTTTGAGTAGGAAAAGTCGTTAATAAGTATTATAAATAACTAAGAGAGACTACTATTCTGAACAAGCAAGCATTCCTTTCTCTTTTTTCTCTGTGAGTAATTTTAGGGTCTCTTTCTTATTCTTCTTGTTTTCTTTTTCTAGCAAAACAAGAATGGCTGTGTATTTCAAGTACAAAAGTGCTAAAGATTATGATTTGATTCCAATTCTTGATCAATTTATTTCTGTTGGGAATTTGAAATTAGAAATATTTGAATCCAAGAGTTATGGTAGGGGTAAAGATTTTGACCTTCTTATCACCAACACACAAACTAACCAAGATTATGTTGATCACGACACTTTAATTCCTAAAAATACAAGTGTTTTGATTCGTCGTGTTCCTGGACTACCTCTCTTGCCTATAGTAGTTACAGAGCCAAAGCATGTGTGTGAGGAGGTGTCTCATTCGTCCATATCAGCCAAATATTGTCAGGATTTTGAATGCGATGATTTTGGGGATGATGTGTATGCAATTCCAAAACTAGTGCCTGTTCAATCAGGCAATCCAGTGCCAACTAGTTGTACAAATGATGAGGACACTATGATCAAGAATTTAGTTCATACTCCAGACTTGTCTACTGGCTGTGGATTTGGTCGAGGTGGAATGGAATTGAAAAGGCCACCATCGGGGTATGTTTGTCATCGATGCAATGTGCCAGGGCATTTCATTCAGCATTGCCCTACAAATGGTGACCCCAATTATGACATCAAGAAAAAGTCCATGTTGATGGCAACCCCAAGTGGCATTAATATTATTGGAGGGTCATCGTCTACTTCTTCCACGTCTTCTAAGCGTTCGTTTAGAGAGGTACCACCAGAGCTTCATTGTCCATTGTGTAAAGGATTGATGAAAGATGCAGTTATAGCAAGCAAGTGTTGTTTTAGTAGTTTCTGCGATAAGTGTATAAGGGATCATATTATTATGTCTAACTCTGTTTGCGTATGCGGGGTTAGAAATATACTTGCTGACGCCCTCTTGCCTAACATGACTCTAAGGGTCACAATAAATAGAATCTTGGAGTCCAAAAGTAACACTAGTTCAGAACATGGGGTTAGTGCACAAGATATGACGTTCACACACAACACCCCGGCATTAAAGACTGTAGAAGAGGAAGCAGTAAAGATGAAGAAAAGGAAGAAACCCTGTGATGCTGCTGCTGCTGTAAACATGCAATACATGAGTTATGGCCTTACTCCAATAGATGTTATTCAGTTTAGAGGACAATATGTTGAAACTAGAAAAACAGGTTTTAAAAGGAAGTGTGAGATGAGCAGTGTGTTTTCTAGTGTAATTACTAGTTAAGGAGTCAAAATATATATCACATTCTGTAAATGTTATTGAATTCAAATACTATTTTTATCTCTACTTCAGATTTGTTTTTGTTTTTTTGGATATATGGGTTAACTGCATATATCCATCTGGGACTTAAAAATCAGAAATTCATTCAAGCACATTGTTCTTCCTTTTTTGTCTTAGGAATTGACAATTTTTTTAGCTAGTCCACTCTGTTCCTGGTCATATGCCCGTTTGTGTATGTGAACTATCTTAAATCATTGAAATAATAACAGTCTTACTAGTTGACTATACAAAATTTATTTATTGTATTTTTATCATCTCAGATTGCGAGCTTTTAAGCTGAAAATGGTCAGCGACATCAATTTTCTTTTTTGAAATTTTCAGATAGCATCAGCTACACAATATACTGGAAAATTTGAACTTGCGCGGACCGTAAAAATAGAATTGCAGGATTCAAATAGAGAAAATATCTTACCCGCCTGTCAATGACTGGAAATGTATTGTGATTTGTGAAGGTCTATTTTGATAACAGAACCAATAGTGTTAATGCACCTTATTCCCCTCCACTTACAATAGTCTCTTCCTTGCCATGACAAAAGCCGGTTCAAATGGTAATTAAGGCCATTTTTTAAATCAAGAAGTGCTTCATGATCATTATGTAACACCATTTTGGCCCTTACAAGCAAATATTTCTACTGCTGTTGAATGTAAAATGACAACAAAAAGAATATAAACTTGAAGCTCAAAGTATATGTATGTTTTAGAGACAATCTGTATTAGGACACAATATACTTTATACACATTCGTATTTATATATTAATGTTGATTAATATTATGGCATTTGCATTTGTTAAATTATTAGTTGATTGTTTATAATATTCTATAAATGCATCCCTAGAGTTTACGTGTTTATTAATGATGTGAGAATTAATGTTATAACGTAACTCTTAAATTACCTCGACTAATGATCATCGAGATTGGGACATCGATGATATGCGATACGTCGACATGCGGTGTCTTTGATTTAGGATCGCGGTGCCGAAACGTGCATAGGCACCGCTAATCGGTGTATTTTATATACACTTTTTGAGTCGTTTTTAGTTAGTTTTTTGTCCCTTTTAGTACAAATACGTGTCGTATTAGGATAAATTTTCTTTCTTTTGAGTCAAGTTGGTTAAAATGGCCAAATGGCGGAAAAGGAGCTAAAAGAGGGCAAAAGTGGAGGTTCCAGAGCTTAAAAGCAGAGAAAGTGGCGAACCGGCGAACATGACCAGCACGCGGCCTCCTCGCAGACAGTCCGGGCGCGCGCCAATATCCGTGGCGCCACGTGTTGCAGCGCCGCGCGCCTGCATGCCAGAGCAGGTCGCGGCACCAAATCATCCAAACATCGCAGGTTGCGCGCTGCAGACGCCAGAGTGCGGCGCGCGCCGACGCTGGAAAATCGTGTTTAATGACAAATTTCGCCAGCCCGGCGGAAAAGTTTGAGGCGGTTTGAGCCTATAAAAGGAGAACCCTAGGCGCTTTTAAGGTTCTCTTCGCACAACACAAGGCTTCTTGATTGAAGATCGAGACCATAATTTAGTAACTTTCTTTTATTTTCTTTTCTTTATTTCGCTTTTATGATGAACATCAATTAGTTCTCACATGTCAACGGCTAGAACTAATTCCATTATAGGCTTTCCATGTTAAATCACTAGAAACTTATGTTATGAATCATGCATGGTTATGGTTATTCTTCTTCTTGTTGAGATTTATCCAACAATTGCTTTGAATGCTTGGTAATTAATTGATCACTAATTATCATTATTTATATGATTTCTAATCAAACTTCGAAAGGAGGAGGTTGTGAATATGTTGTAAGTTGGGTAGACATATTTTGGATTGGGGATGAAAATACCTCAATTACTTGTGTAGCGTTAACGAGAGGTCTAAACACCTAATTTTACGCATGGCGCGTGACGGTTAACTAGGTTTTTGGTCTTAATCCTCCTATAGAGTCATCCTTATCACCGAAAGGTAGAAAGGAGCGATACTGGGGTTGAGTGTTTATATAGTCTTAACGGGAGTATAAAACGATTTAGTAAACCTGCTAGCTCCAAAAGAAGAAGAACCATAATTCATTGCATTAATAAGTAACATAAGCGGATAGTTGAGGAGACTTGGAAGCCCTATTCCCATCACTACTGAAGTAAACACATTAGTTAAATTAGTATTTATAATTGTTAGTTATAAACAACAAAATCAAATATCGGTTACCAAATAGATACCAAAAGATAGATAATTGGTACTTGAACACTAATCCTTGTGGACGATATTCGGTCTTACCAAGACTATATTACTTGTCACGATAACGTGCACTTGCGTTAAAGTGTGTGCATCTTTTCGCGCATCAACCGCGGTGCCACTTACTCTGGGCCGCGGTGCCGATGCGCTTTTGGGCAGTCCGAATTTTAGCCATCTGCTGGGCCCAGCCCACGAAAACCCTATAAGCCTCTATTCTCAATTATAAATAGAGGGCTTCATTCTCCCATTTCATAACACCAAAAGCAAGAAACTTAATCTCTTTTAAAGCTCTGTCGGATTCCCTAGCATTCCTGACTTAGAAAATTACATCATAGTTTTCCAGAACTTGCAAATCGAGGGACGTTTGCGTGTGCACCTTCGGACTACACAAGGCTTGAAGATTCAACAACTTGGATTGATTGCTTCAAAATGTAAGTCTTCGTTCGAAGTATTACATTTGTTTGTGTTTGTTTTTACATTACATATTCATACTTCAGTTTGACCGCTTATGTCGGGTTTGAAACATAAATTTTTAAATTCCGCTGCGTGTACGAACCTGACGTAAACACCTACAGAAGCCTCTCCATCAATTCCAAGTCTTGAAAATTGAGCAAGCACCCTTCTCTTCCCTTTGATTCTCCCCAAAAACAAACTAATTATTCCCCCAGTCTATGTGATATAGTTTGACTCGGCATGAAGTTTAAGAAATAAAGGTAGATGTTTGAATCTTGTGATCTAAAACAAGTCAAAAATATTTATGTGGTTATATATCATCTCGTTAAGCTTAAAATGTAAAGGTTAAAGGTAAATTGTTGCAAAATAAAAAAATGTATCATTTTTTTAGACGGACTAAAAAGAAAAGTGTATCACATCAATTGAGACATATGTAGTACATTTTAAGGAATATAACAAATAACCACAATTCTTCAGGATGGGATTAGATGGTTGAAATTAAAATCACCCCAAAAGAATGGAAGTTAGAAATTTGTTTAAATTAAATTAAATAGTTTTTAAAAGAAAATGTGTATGTTAAATGAAAGGGTATGTCCTTTCATTCTTTGGTTACCATCCGTACTAATTAAGTACAATTTCTTCTAATTCAATGTAATTTTTTTCAGAGTTTCTCTTTGCAGAGTAACTTTTTTCTCTCTACAAAATACTCTTTCTTCTCCAAGTCCGAAAGATCAAGTTGAGAATTATTACTTTCCTAGATGAATTTCTTCACTATTTGCTTAGTGCATAATTCAAAGGCTTATCATATCCATTAAAATTATTTGCGTACAATCCCATAGCAATTTCACAAAGGAGATGGAGCAAATATCATTTTTAGGAAAGCGTTGTTAATTCAAAGAATTCAGTTAGTGAGGAGAAGGAGAAGAGAGTGGAAGCTTTTCTGCACTGTTATTTCTCAAGTCTCAACCTAGACACTGCATACAGGAAGCCTACATATACTACTCTTGGAAAATAACCAAGAGTAGTAATTGCTCATTTATTAGTTGTTGTTTTATCTTGAAAGATAATTGTTCATTACCGTAAAAGGATATATATGAGGCAATAATGTCTTAAGGAAAGAGTAATATAACTCGACTCAGCAGCGCAATTATAACACTATCAGATTTAGTGTTTCTTGATTTCAGGCTATCAAGATCAAGAAGCTTGTTGCAACTGGAACGAAGACTCAAGACGGACTCAAGAACCATTCAAGAACGAAGTTCAAGAACTCACAAGTTTACTGTAGCCACAACTCTTGTTGGCTACAATATTGTTAATTGTTGTATTGTTGTATCATTATAGTTTATCCTTTTGAAGCACTAGTAATAGTTGTTTACTATTCCTGTACATCCATTGTTTGCTCACAATCTTAAGACATTATTTGTACTAGTGCTCGAAAGATGTTTGCGAGTAGATATGATCCCAAATCTGGCTATGATTTTTCTGTTGAAACCAGTTCTGTTAACAATTCAAGCACTGTCTCTGTCAACAACCGTGCTTTCAGATTTGGTCCTAGTTTTGGGTCTCTCTTTGACGATAGTTACAGATCAGTTTTCGTCGAAGAGGAGATCTCTGTCTGTGATGATGAGCTTCAAGATAATGCTGATAGTCATACTAGCAAGGCTGAGGATCAAGGAAGAGTTGATGTCACCGCTCCCGAGAGTGGTGGAAACAAGCGTCCACAAGAGGTTGAGGATGTCAACTGGGACATGAGGAGAAGGTTGAAGATGATGTTCCATCTTGTAGCAGAAAATCTACATCTTATGGTAAGGAGGATTTGGACACACGGCCTAACAACGTGACTGGCGTGGGCCAAAATTCAAAAGGTCTAAGGTACTTATCTTCCTTGTCAAAGATAAGATTAAAAATGTCAATAATAAGATTAAAATGAGTATAGTAAAGCTAGGAATATGAAGAGATTTTCAGAAAAATTATATTCCTTACGCTTTAAAATCAAAAGTTTAATCTCACTTTCCTTCCCGCTTAAAGATTGGATTATTATAAACAACGGTCTAAAAGATATGAACTTATGTTGTAATAAATTGGATTTATGGACAACCTCTAAGTAAGGGAAGAGGACTAGAGATAAATCTATCACCGTTTCCGACAGAAGATCCGTCTTTTGACATGATAGTATTGGACACTCAATCAGACAAAGCCTACGGGCGACTGGAGTGGGCCGGAGTTTCCAGATCTTGAATGATCTGAAGGCCTAAAGAAAGACAAAAAATAAATTGGACATTCAGTCTGCATGTGCACTTACATGACACTTAACTCAGCCATTATTTGGCTGCATTACTTGGTGAATTAAGTGGTCATTACATGACACTTAAATGGTCATTACATGGGCACTTGAAGAGGCATTTTTATACTATTATAAATTGAGGTTTTTGACTCAATTGTTAAATATACACACAATCAGATTTTCTGAAACTCTTACTCTCTAAGCATTATTTCATACACTCAAAGGTTTTTCTTGAAAACATTTGAGTTTCCTTTACTCATTTGTTAGTTGTTGTTTTATTGTTGGAGACAGTTGCCCATTACCGTAAAATGATATATACGGGGTAATAATGTCTTAAGGACAGAGTGAATATCACTCGATTTAGGAGCGCAATTGTAACGCTACCAGATTTAGTGTCTCTTGATTTCAGGCTATCAAGATCAAGGAGTTCGCTGCAACTGGAACGAAGACTCAAGACTGACTCAAGAACCATTCAAGAATTAAGTTCAAGAACTCACAAATTTACTGTAGCCACAATTCTTGCTGGCTACAAGATTGGTAACTGTTGTAATCATTATAGTTTATTCTTTCAAAGCACTAGTAATAATTGTTTACTATTCTTGTACATCCATTATTTGCTCACAAAATATGATCAGTAAGAAGACAGAGAAGTTACTGGTTGATTGTTCCCGAAACACTGATGAACTCTATCTTTTCCGGTGGCTTGTTTCGCCATGGTCATCTTTCTTGCAGGTGGATAGAGACTCGGGTAAATATTTTACTTTTAGTGGACATTTTGTGTGGTTTTCCCAAAATTAATTCCACCCCGAAATAGCACCATTTGTGCGAATGACCCAATTATGAAAGCGTCCGATTTAAGGTTAACTCGGGCCACTACTAAGCCCAGACCCAATAATACATAATTCAGTGAAAATTAGGTGGGATGGCTAGTTCTTGGGCGTATTATGATTTTTTACCCACTGTTTAGAAACTAATAAGAAAATAGTTACATTTTAATGTGAAAAAAAAAATCTACTTAAAACACAAAAGAACTTATAAAGGTTTGAACCTCATGAATCACTCGTTGGTTTTGAATTTATAAAGGTTATATTCAGAGTCGTCTCAAACATTTTTGGGGTCATGTTCTAATTCGTAAAAGTGGACCCTTAATTGGATTAATACCTGCGAATTATAAGTCTTTACAGTAAATTATGACTAATAATACTTAATAAAAAATGAAAAAAGGGATCTTAAATTTTTTCGTTTTTCGAGAGATCTGTGCGGTAGCACACCTCGCACTAATCCAAATACGGCCCTGGTTATAACCACATCAATCGTTCCTTGGTTTGAAACTCCAACATTAATTCTTTTTTAACCTCATGAATCGATTTTTACTTATAAAAGTTTGAATCCCATGAATAATTTGTTGAGTTCGAAACTCCGGCAAATTCTTGAACCCCATGAGTTGTTCCACTTATCAATTCTTTAAATTCCATCACCATGGAGTGTTCCATGTTTTTAGTTGGGAGTATTTTCATTCAAAACTTTTTTCGTGTCAAAAGAATGGTTAAATTTTAAAAGCTTTTAAAATTGTCTCATCCTGTAGTCAGTTTATATTCTACTACTATCTAATAATATATTATTTTTTTCAAATTATTTAACTGATAACCAATATTGACAAACTTTACACAAATGATTTGTTAGGCCTCGGTGTCTCTTTCATAATAAAAGTTTTAAATGCAAGAGTAATATTCTGTAATATGCCTTATTAAATTGAAACTGCCAATACATACATGATTGATATGAAACTTAAATCATATTTCTCTTTTATTCACAACTGATAATTGTTAAATTAATCGAAGCAACATTTGATAATTGTTGGACTAATGCCCTTCAGAGTATGACATCGTCCTATAATATATTACTCCCTCTGTCTTGTTGAGATGTTATTACCAACTACATTCAGTCCAACTGTGTGAATTACATAGAAGAAATGGTCGAATGAAGAGATGAGAAAGGAGGAGAGAAAGGGAAAGAGAAAACAGTCGTAGAGGAGAGGGAGAAATGTAAACTTGTGAAAGAAGAATTGTGTATTGATTAAAGCTTTACAATGCTATGTATGTAGTATATATACATACAATCTAGACCCCAATTTACATGAGTAATTAACTACTCTTAACTAATTCCTCTAATTAAACAAACTAACCAACTCTTTAACTAACTGACAAATTTTAATCCCATGGTGTTCCTCATGGTACACATTCACTTGTTACTATATTCTCAACATGTATCAATTTATGTGATATATATATTTTTTTAATCCATCCCAAAAAGAATGATACATATTCTGAAGCTTGAATTCAATGGCAAATGCAAGTCAAACTTTATAAGCATATCTCCGAAGTTTGACCTTGACAAGCTATGATGTTTATGTCCGAAGTTTGTTTACACAAACAATAGGTTAAACTTCAAATAAAAATTATAATTTGATACACAAATTTTTAGAATTTCAATTGTGTATTGGTTAAACTTACAAAAATTTATGAATCTAAGCCGTATTAAATGAGAATCCCAAAATCTACTATGTCTATGTGTGCACTTGCACCATCAGTAATTATCACAAAACCGACCCGCCGTGACACATTAGCACATGTCATCAACTAAAATAGGAACCTTAGTGACCTCATTTATTTATGAATCTTTTTTTTTTTTGAGAAGTCATTTATTTAATAAGTTGATCAAGTAAAAGTTGGCATATGGTGGGCAAGACAAGGAGGGCCAACAACAGGCTGTCTATACCTTATTACCACTCAAGGCTGCTCTGTTTTCTTCTTCACATTCTCTATCTCCTTGCACATTACCACTACCCTACCACCTTCATAATTTATGCCTCCCTAGAAAAATGTGTTGTAATAATGGTTACAATGAATAAAGAAATAATATTTTTGCATATTCATTAGATCATTGTTTACTAAAGTACGGCTACACAACAGGTTAAAATCGGACCGGATCGAACCGATGATCGAATTTTCAGAAAATTAGTAAAATAAATTCCTTAAAAATAAAAAAAAATGATTTTCTTAATAACACAAGAGAAAACAAGTGGTATTTCACCAACCACCCCATCACCAGCCAACCCCCCCCCCCACACACACCACCACCCACACCAAACTCTCCCATTACCTCCAAAAAAAAGTTTTAAATATTTTTTTTGTTTTCTACACCACTCACCCCCACCAAAAAAATTTATTTTTTCTTTAAAAAACATTTTAATTTTTTTATTTGATTTGTACACACCCCCCCCCCGACCCCAACACCCTTCCACGAAATTTATTTTTTCTTAAAAAAAATATATTTTGAATTTCAACACCATTGCCCTCATCCCTACCCCTCCCGAATTTTTTACTTCATATATTTTATTTTACTTTTATAAAAATTTATAAAAAATGAGAATTTTGCGTGATTAAATTTGGTGTGGGATAGATGGTAGGTTGTGGTTTGGGCGGGGTGGGGTGGGGAGGTAAGAAAAAAAAACCATTTTTTATAAAAGTAAAATAAAATATATGAAGTAGAAAATTTGGGAGAGGGGTTGAGTGGGGCGGGGTAAGGTTGAGGTGGTTTGTGTGGGATAGGGATGAGTGAAGATGAAGTGCATTCGAGGGTGGTGGTTCGTGGTTGGGTGGAGGTGGGATTTGGTTGGGGAGTGGGTGGGTGCAATGGGGTGGGAATGGTGGGGCTTGGGTAGGTATTTTTCAAAAAATATTTTTTTGGAGGTCGTGTCATTGAAAATCTTCGAAGTTCAATTCTCCCCACAAATATTGAGGTGAAACTGTGTACTAGAAATTGAATTTGTGGACAAGATGATAAATTGATTTTTTCTATATTAGCTACATGAAGTCAACATCTTTAAAGTAATTTTAAATAATATGAATATCCATATTATTCATTGGGTTAATCCATCTTTTATCCGTATTAAATATAGAAGGATCGGGTAATTGAATCGTTTTTATTTAACCCATTTGACCCGCCCATATCTGACCCAATCCACCCATTTATCACCCCTGCCCACTAGTACTATATAGTAGGTCATACCTACATGTCAATTGTCATAATCCACAACCTTCTCTTGATATACTAGGAATAATCTTGATTCAATTAAAACAAGTGTGCATAACAAATGGTGTATCATAACATTAATTTATGTGTTAAGCTAGCACATCAAACTACTTTTGCATTATGGTTAGGCAGAACTTCGGTGTCAGTTATCAGAATCATACATCAACATTAACGATTATCTCAATTCTAAAGTCTAAACTAATTGGCAACTTTTCAAAATCACATTATAATAATTCGCTACATGAAAAGAGTTATTTCTATAATTTATTAATTTAGAAACAATATGATATAGGGATAATAGCAAATTTGGTTCTTTAAGTTATTGATAAATTCTACTTTTGATCCTTGTGATATATGACTCAGCATAGTTAATCTTCAATCAATTAAATTATGTGTTTTTATCCCTTCATGTTGTAGAAAATAAAGTCCATTTTTTTAATATTAGAGCAATATTATCGTCAAATATGAAGTAATACACAAATTTAACATAACACACAAATAATTAAGTAGTGAAACGGTTAATAATTATATGAAATTTGTAAATATTCACAAACGAAGGGATTAAAAGTGCACAATTTAATAATTGGAGATTTAATGTGCTTAGTCAGATAATATATAAACTAAAACTAGAACTTATCAATAACTAAGTGATCAAAAATATTATTAACCCTATAAAATAAAATAAATGAAAAAAAAAACTCAAATCAGAACTCATTTCTTGGTGGGAACTTAATCATATTAAGGCATGTTTGAAAGGATCGGTGAAAATTGAAATTGATTGTAATTGAATGTAATTACAGAGTCTATTTTATTTATTTGGCTAAGCAATTACTTGATTAATAGATAATTGAGTGTAATTGAGAGGGCGTAATTTACTCTTCAATTCTAAAGGGGTGTTGAGAATTGGGTGTAATTACACGGTTACTTTTTTATATATTTATTTATTTATTTATTTTTATTTCTCTAATTTTAATTTATTTTTTAATTCGTTTTAATTTATTTTATTTTTGAAAATTTATTTTTATTTTTAAATTATTTATTTATTATTTATTTCTTCTCATTTCCCTTTTTATTTCTTGTGATTCCATGTAATTGCTCGTATTTTTATTTTATTTTCTTCATTTAGCGTAACTATGCTATTATTCTACTTTTCAGAATACAACCTCCTAATATTAAAAAAATGAGTATTTAATAATATTGCATATAACGGGTGATGTCATTAAAGTAGATTTTCGTTGTTGCATGATGTTATACACTATGTTTTTCTTCTTTTTTATATTTACTTAAGTTATGTTGAAACTTATTTTATATTATGTTAGAATTTAATATAAGAGTATTATGTTAGAAGAACTGGATGTTGAATTTATGTTATATTTCGGTTCCAATTTATTTGCTTTAGTAGTATTGACTTGTTATTTCACATTGAATGTCATTTATATTAATAGATTATTTTTTGTCAAACATTTGAATAATGTTATGAAATTATATTTATAAATATTAATCTTTTTCTCAAACATGCAGTCCATAATATTCTTAAAAAATGTGTGTGTTTAGTTTTATAATTAATTAAATCAAACTATTATTAATTTAAATATATATCAATAATTTTTACAATATTAGGTACAAATATATTATTTTTAATTAATACATTTTCAAGAAACAATATGTATCTTAAATACTTAATTTAATATCATTTATAAAGACACATTTTTTAAAATATGGAGTAACTTTTAATTTTTGATAAATAATTATTTTTTATAAAATTTAATCAATATGTGTAATTACACTTGTGCAACCGAAAAATATGCTTGTAATTACAGTTGACAAACAAAAAGGTCATCGTAATTACTAGGCTGTGTAATTACTACCCTAGTAATTACACAAATTCCAATTGCCATGTGACTTTTCAAACAGAACCTTAATAATACTCTTTCCGTCCTAAATTACTTGGCTACTTTTCCTTTTACGCGTCCCTTAAAAATCATAAATAAGAAGTGTATTTTTATCACATTATCCTTATCTCTCTCAAATTAATTATACTCTAATAAATATTGGTTACTTTTAAAAGCAATTAATATTAAGGGTAAAGTAGAAAAAAATCATTAGTTCTATCTTATTTTTAGAAAATGGTCAAATAATTTAAAATAAATATTTTTAATAATGTAACCAAGTAATATGAGAGTGATAATTAGTTGTACCAGATGTCTGAAAATAAGAACATGGTCCCATAACCCATCCACATATTTTTTATGATTCCAATGCTAACCCCCAAAAGGTCTTCAAATCTCTTTCACTACCCTTATCCTATATATTTTTTTTTTTATAACCGAGGTTTCAACGCTTGCGTCACTTACTCGATATTACTCGACGCCATCGGCGAATAAAACCGCCTCTCAACGCTTATTATCGCGAAATCGCGATGTGCTTCGTGACTGGCCGAGAGCATAACCGATCAACGCAATGCGCCCAACCCCAACAAGTATTGTGTGTGTCTGCGGAGAATCAAACTCACATTGTCCATACCGTCAGGCTTTATAAATACTGCATTTTTACCATCGACTACGCCTGATACACCCTTATCCTATACTTCAATATAGAGATTTCCATATGGAAAGGACAGAAAAATAGCTCTAGTTTTAGAGAATATCCTGATAGTCCATTATTAATATTATAATGAATCAAAGAACATATGATCAGGACCATCAGGTTTAGGTATCTGTAGTGTGTACCCCACTGGCTTAAGTGGTAGTGTCAGTGTGTCCATCAAACATTCGAACATGTTGATTGTAGTCGAAGAAAACAAAATAGCAGCTGGATGTGGAACACATACCCCATTACCTCATAAAGATTCTCATAATTCATACTCCATCAGGTTTCCCTCCATCAATGTGAAAGACCTCTCTCTCCACAGTTCTATCACTTGGATGGCCCACATGTTCTTTTAGTCCACTAGCCTTTCTTTTTTTTATATTCAGTTTCATGGCTTACGCCAGCTTATTTCTGGAGATAGTAAATCGGTCCATCAACATTACTATCAGTAAATCGCGGAATATATCTGAATGACCAGAGTTTGAGAACAGAGCAACTGATATCACCTACAAAGTCTTATCCTAGAAGAGAGCAAAGTATTCTCACCAGGATTCGAACCCACGCTGCAGGCCTCCATATGAATTTTAAGTTCACCTTCTTTTTCATCCAGCTATGTCCCGGAGGACACTAGCCCGACTTATCTGAATTTGCGCTACACAGACACTAGGGTGGAGCTAGATGTCCAGATATAGAATCGGGCGAACCTAAAATCTTTCACTCAAACAATATATTTATGTTAAAAAATTAATTAAATATACACAAATATTAAATTTAGAACTCGATTATTACTAGAGTATGGCCGGTGGCCCGCCGACTCACTCGCCTCGTCGACCCCGACCCGACACGACCTCGTATAAAAAAATGGGATCGGGGCTCAACCGAGTGCGAGTATGGTCCCGCCCGATCCGACTCACAGCCCCGATCCCGCCCCGACCCCGCCTGGTCCTCCTTTAAAAATACCGTTGTCTAACTACCATTTTACCTTTCGTTAGACAACGACCATTTTTGGCTTCCGACCTCCCCAAACCACGCTACCCCCTTTATATTTATTTTAACCCCTAAGTTATTATATTTACACTTTAACCCAATTTTCCAACTATAAATACCTCATTTCCTCTTCTTATTATTTTCACAAATCTTTCTACTCTCTAATCTCTCAATCAATCAATCTTTATACAACATTGTCTACTACATATTCAATCTATTTATTAATTTGAGAATCGGGGTGAAGTTAACAACTAGTCGAGGATTATCTATCGAGCAAAGTTTCAATTTTCAACCTTCGACACACGTCGACTCTACGTCGGCGTTTGGTACATTCGTTCTCTCATTAAATTATTATTTTGTTTTTATTTCATTTAGCACATTTAATTTCATTATCTTTAAGTCTTTAACTATTTATTACCATGAAAAGAGTAAAAAGTGTTTTTGGCAAGAGTACTTCTTCTAGTAGTATGTAACAAGTGCAAGTGGTACTTCTTCTAGTATTCCTAGACAAGATGATTTTATAGATTCGAATCGCTTTCAAATACCATATGATCTCGACACAAATGTTTATCCTCAAATGAAGATTTTAATTTAGATGACACTCTAGATGATTATACACCTACTAATGAAGATGATGATATACCCACTAGTGAAATGCCTCCTATCCCCTAGTATGAGACGAGGTCCCAGAAACGATCATTAAAATCTTGTATGGAAATATTTTGACAGGACGCATCAATCAAGTAGTTGTATGTAAAACTTGTAAAAATGTTTACTCTTTTAAAATCGACAAGGTCACGTGGGACGGGGTTTAGGAAGACACCTATTGCAAAAACACAAAGCCTTGCGCCCAATACATGATTGAAAAGATGGTGAACAAGCGTCCTCTCAATCGGGACAAGGTTCACATATCGTCTTGACAACGATGTGGTCAAATTAACTCTATGACGGGAGTCAGAGGCCCTAAATACGATAAACATAAAGATAGAGAAGCACTAGCAAAATTAATTGTTGTGGAGGGTTTGGATTTTTCATTTCCTGAATCGCCTGGTTTTATTCATCGCTTATAAAGGTTTTCCTAGATCAACGGTTAAGAGAGACGTGTTTAAATTTGCACACGAATATCAACAATATTTGTGTTATTCATTATATCATTTAAATTGCAAAGTCGCTCTAACTTCTGATATAGTCGTAGTACTAACGACCATGATTATTTAACAGAATCGTCATCGATAGATTATAAATGATCCATGCAAAACGTATTTTAGCATATAGATATATAGATAGTAATACACCGTGAGTTTATTTCGTAAAATATTTATTCATCTGCGATTACTTTAATAACCGATAAAGTTATGAGTAGTACATTAGATAATGATCTTCTAACAATTCGCTATTTGTATTTTAAGAGATATTTTAACTCCGTCTTTTCCAAAACATTTTCATATCAAATGTATGCGCTATATTTATAACTTAGTTGTAAAGGATGGTCTTTCACTTTTTCAAGATATTCTTAAAAATACAATTTGCTATACACTTTATTTTTTAAAATAATAGAATTCAACAGAGAAAAGAATATAAAAACTTGTCACGATTGTGGACTATCTTACGTAAAAATTCAAGAAGTACCAACTAGGTGGAATTCTTTATATGACCAACTAGTTGTTGCTTATGACTATAGAAAACCTATCACTTTATTTTTAACGCCCATAATCAAAATCCAAATGATATGATTGTGGATAATGATCGAGACAAAATTAAAGAACTTATTGTATTTCTAGAGAATTTTCAACGAGCAACAAAAGAATTTTCTACTTTATATTATCCTACTTTTTCAACTATGTTGTTTTATATAGCTATAATATTTTTACTTAAAGAATATATGAAAAACCCGCTTATAAGGCATTTATTAAAAAATGTTTATGAAATTAAAGAAATATTTTATTCCTATTCCCTATTTATATTATTGGTGTCAGATTAAACCCGACTATTAAAGTAGAGGGTTGTAAAAGTCTTATTAAAAATATTTATACCGTATGGACGCATTACCACCTCCAACTCCCAAAAATTTAAATGTTGAGCCACCTATTGAACAAACGCTAGAAGAATTGTTGAATAGCGTAGAAGATGAATGAAAAAAAGGATATCGGCATTACCAGCAAGAAAGTGATAGTAACAAACCGACTTTCGCACCATCTTCTTCTTCAACACACCTAAAAAAGACATGTTGTTTCTGGGGCTAGTATTGATTCTATTGAAAGCCTCAGAAAAAGAATGTGCGATGGTAGCAGTGCTAACCAAATTAGCGAGTTCGATGTTTTTGTTTGCAGGGTAATTTACCTTACCAAGCAGTTATCAATGAAGGAAAGGAAGACTTGCTGAAATATCGATGCAGAATGAGAAGACATTTCCGACACTTTCAATGATGACGAGATATTTTGAACATTGGCGCCATCAATCGCTTCGAAAGCGCTTTTTCGCAGATGATTTCAAATAGAGAGCATGACACTCATTAGCCGAGACAACTTGGAGATGGCGGTACTATTCAGAGATTGGATACGAGCGGAGCGAAGGAGGCGATCAACCGTAGATTAACGAAGAAGAAGACGAAAACTACAACGACATTTTATCTGAAGGCATGAGTAGCGACGTGGAACAATTTGACCAAGATATACCAATTCCAACCGAAGAACCACACGAAATTATAAAGAAACTAGAAAAAATATTTTCAAATTGGTAATTTATTTCATTGCAATTTTTTATTTTTTCTATGTCTTTACTCTTTTGCAATTTTTTTCAACAACAAGACACTACAATGTTGTAATTTCAATCTTGTATATTTCAATAAAATAATTAATAATATAAGAGGCTACAAAAACAGCCTTGGGATGTTTTTTTTTACACTCTTCTTGTCTTTGTTTAATTATTTAGTTTATACTTTATACTTTATAAATATATTATATATATGAGTATAATTATAATACTATAATATTATAATAGTATAATATGAGTCTATGACTATCACTATATGAGTATATGTATATGTTAATGTTACTTTGTTAGTAATTTAGTATTTTCAATTTAGTGAAAAAATTTAAAAAAAAACCCCGCTCGACCTGGCCCCGACTCGCCTAACGGACCGGACGGACAAGGTATCGTCCCGCTAGTCCTTGCTCCGACCACCCACCGATCCCGCCCCTCCTCTCCATCCCGACCCCGACCCGATCCCGCTAATCCCGACCCCGATGGGCCCGGTCCGGCCCACTGACCGATCCTAATTATTACCATTTAAAGTTGTCGTTTTAAAATTTAAAATCATTAAAGTTGAAATAATGGCTCTCCATCAACATAGAGTCCTTTTGGAGAGTACTTAAACAACCAAAAAAACAATTTTCATTAATTGAATCTAAAACCTAAAAAAATTAGATTAAAGAATCTGATTCATCACACGTAAGGCTGTTATCGGTCCGGTCCGAATATCGACATACCGGAATCGGACCGATAAGGTTACCGGTCGAGACCGGACCGATAAGAATTCGGTCCTGAAAAGAGATTCGGGACCGGACCGATAAGGTTATCGGTCCGGACCGACAAGGTTACCGGTCCGGTTCTGGATACTGTTTCTTGTCCCAAACCGATCCGAAATATTAAAATTTCTGCTTTACTTATAATTTTTTTTATAAAAATCTCTGTTTTACTGTCTTTACTACTTTACATAATACATATTAACAAACTTAAAGCAATATATAATAGCAATATTCCAAGGATTGATAAGATAGTTACCGGATATCGGATCGGGACTAATAACATATAAGTTATCGGGTAATTAGACCGAGTTATCGGACCGAATCCTTATCGGTCCGGATCCTTATGTCTGGTATACGTATCCGAACCGTTTTTCGATCCGAGTATCGATTTGGGTATTTCGATCCGATTCTTGGGTGTATCCGGACCAATAACAACCCTAATCACACGTGAATGCCCACATGTTAGAAACAGGAGAAACTCATCATAAAGAAGATAGAGAAAAGAAATGTGAATTATTGTTGAATAAAGAAAAGTATATACCTTATAAAAATAAGTATCTTGTATTTCCACTGTTTCCATATGAGTCAATCACGAAGAGGGCTTCATTAAATTATTATTTTTTCTTTGGTGGGGCTTTTAACTTTTAAGTCTAGACTAGATTTCTAGTTCAGTACAGTTGCTTACTTCAGACTACATTTTGGTTATTTTTAGAAATGAATGAGGAAATCTAGGATATCATTTTAGTGTGAACTACATACTAATCTTAGCAAATTCTCCAGAAAATATGCTTCAAATCCCAAGGGTTCTGTTACCAATAGATCTTTTATTTTAACAAGTCAACTTAGTGAAACTTCCTTTTTTGTATTCTTATGTTTAAATTACTCCCAAAAATATTTTCTTGCTTCACCCAAGTGTCATTCTTTGTTATAATTACTCACATGAGGTAGTTGTAACTCATGGCAAAGAAGAAGAGCTGGTTCAACTTGCTGAAGAGGATTTTTGTTTCAGAGTCAGAATCAAGATTAGAGAAGGTAAGTGAGTTTACTTATGTCATCAACTCTGATACATCCAATTTATTTTTTGAAATATGTATGAAGAACCCATAATTCACTACCCAAAAAAAATTGAAATTAGCTACAAACTTCGTTGCAAAATTGCTAGTAGCTAATATAATTTTTTGATAATACATTCTTAAATAGGATTAGTGACGGATTTTATCGTTTAGCTACAAATTAAATTTATCCATCTCTAATTCTTATTTTTTAGTAGTGTAACGATGTCCTCACCATTTCCCACGGGCATGTTGAAGGCATCAACAATCCAGGTAACATAGGCAGGGATGGATTCAAGGTTTAATCTTTATAGACTCGGATCAAGGTTCCAAGTTCTTTGAAGATATGTTCAAAAACATAATATTCATACTAATTTTGTGGCGTTTTCACATGTATATCTATGGTCTAAATGAGAAATTGCGCGTTACTCATCCCTTAAACTATACCTCTGCTACTGAACATAAGTGATCTTTATCCGCGTTGAACTTGTATATCCAACTTTGATTGACATTGCACAGCTATATTGTATCAACAGGGAAAGAGGAAGGGATGGGTATTTACAAGGCTAAAGATCAGAAGATTGGCGGCCTCCTCGGCATTGTTACCGCCAAGGGAAAGGAGACACCAGAAAGCAGAAGAGAAGCAGAGCAAGCATGCTATAAATGTTGATGTTGAAGGAATTTCTGAAGCTGCTAAAACTACAGAGCTTGAAGTTGAAATAGCTTCCTTAAAAGAAGGCACAGATTCTATCCATGAGCCTAAAAATGAAACTCTTGTATTGTCAAAATTGACTCTTCATGGTCAAGAAACACAGTACTTCTACCTCTATGAGAGAAAGATTGAAAATCTTGCTGCCATCAAAATTCAGACAGCTTTTCGCGGTTATCTTGTAAGTTTTTCTTCAGAATCTTCTTGTTTCCTCAATCTACTAACCGTGGTACCCCGGTAAGCTTGCACTCACCTCGATTATTTCCACAGAATATTTGTTATCTCCCACCAACAGAGTACCAGGTAACTCTGTCCACTAACACTTGGACAGAGGGAAAGAAATCACCTAATGTTTTTGCTTTCAATGGGGTTACCTGAGACCTCAATGGTTCTCGACCCACTTTATTGATCACAAGTTTTGTTTTTCACCAATGAATTCAATTTCAGGCAAGAAAAGCTTTGAGAGCACTAAAGGGACTAGTCAGGCTTCAAGCTATTGTTCGCGGTAGGGCTGTTCGACGGCAGACTATTGCTACCCTGAAGTCCTTGCAGTCAATCGTAAATATTCAATCAGAAGTATGTGCAAAGAGATGTGATCAGGTGAAAACCACAGTACATTGTCAAGAAAATATGTTGCTGAATCTGGGAGAGAGAGATATTAAGGTATGGTAATAGAGCATGCTTCTGTTGATCCAATTGTAGAACCAAAAAGTATAGTTCATCATAGGCAATTCCTCCTATTTGAATTAGCTATAAGAATGGCTTAGTTAAATAACAAAAAACGGACAGCTAAACTAATATTTCAATCAGCTCAAATATATGAATTTTATTCTCTTCTCTGTAGTGCTATATGATGCATGAGAAAGTTGTTGCAGTACTTTCTTTAACATAATGTACCCCTCATTTCTTTAAAGGTTGACAAATACTAGGCCATATATGTGAATTCAGGTGACGATTAAAGTTGTTTTGCTGCAACAATCATATATAAGCTATATGGCAAATTATTTTTGATAGAAATAATATAGTATGAAAAGAGAAAAGGCGCTAAGCCAGTGCGACAAATTATATTTACAAGTTCTGCAATTCTCCAATAAAATCTTACAAAATATATGTATCATGTACAACAACTAGTTTGCACCTAAAAACTAGCAACGAAACAGCTCTAAAGGATAAGAATGTTGCTCTATTTACCTTCAAAAGTTCTGTTGTTTCTTCCTGTCCAAACAGAACACCAAATTGCTAGGGGTATAGTTAACCAAATTTTTAGGGACTTTCTGTGTAGTCGGCCTCAGTTCCAACACATAATTAAACTCTAGAGTGGAGAAAGGCATAGTCCAACTCATGCCTAGCATAGCAAAAAATAAACTCCACAACTGAGATGTGATCTTGCAATGGAGCAATATGGAAAATTCTTATGATGATGAAAGTAGTTTTCACAAGATAATCATCTCCCACTTCAGGTATAATAACTATTCCAGCTTAGTCAATTCTTTTAATTCTGCAGATTGATCTAAACAGCCAGAAAAGGTGGGACAATCGATACTTAACTAGGGAAGAAGAAAACAAGATGTTCTCAAGCAAAAGGGAGGCTGCGATCAAGAGAGAACGTATAAGAGAATACTGGTTAAGCCATCGAGTAAGTATCTTATCGATTTCTCAAATCCTGATCATATTCATCACACAGACTATGAATTATTTCACAAGGGATATTCTCACTTGCAGAGGTCAACAGAGTCGGAAGTAAATGGAAGAAGGCGATACTGGTTAGAACAATGGGTAGACGCTCAGCTGGCTAAAAGAGACGACCTTAAAAACGTGGACACACTTTTCTCAGCAAGAAACAAAGAGGAATTCGATAGAAAAGATATGAAATCAAGGCTTTTTCTAAATCAATACCATACAGACCAAGAATTGGTCTCTCCAATATATGTACCGCGAAGATCATTTCACCACAGAAGGCAGAAGTCAAGCGGGGATGACAATACTTTCGTGGGCTCTCCTTCGATTCCAACGTACATGGCAGCCACAGAGTCTGCAAAAGCAAGATCCATGAGCTCACCGAGGCTAAGACCGATCAATACTGATGTGTACTCTGAGATTAATTCTCCCTACAAGTACAAGCTATCTCCCATATCTTCTATCAACAGTGATGTCACGATCACAAGTAGGATGGGCAGTGTTACTGGATTCTCACAAAGATCACCATGCTTAAAAGGCAGACCAGCCGGTCCCATAAAATCAACCAGGAGCATTAAGGACCTCAGCTTTGGGTCAGATGGGGCGTTTGCAAATTGGGATCGTATCGGTGCCTGCAGGTGATTGACTAAAATGAAAAATATAGATTGTAATAGTTGGAATGGTTTAATAATATTATATCTACTTAATAGTTTGTGTGAGTTTTAGTTTCGGTTGAACATTTTCTCATTGACAACGAAAAGGATCATTTCAATGCGAAGTAAATAGCAAGAAAGAAACTACCAAATTCATTATAAAACACCCTTTCTCAGGTTACGTGCACTTTATTCCACTTTTAATATCACCTCAAGTCTCATTCGTTATCAGTAAGTACTTCACAATTGTACCCCTATGGGTAATCATCCTAAGTTGGAACTTGAATTCCCTACTCGTCGCTTGCTCATTTGAAACGTATGTAATTCAATAGGAAGAGAAGGTTACAAATTGCTCTAAGCTTCATGGCATGAGTTAGAAAAATTCCTTTAAGGCATGGCTCTAATTGCACGATCTAGAGTATGAAAGAAGTGAGACAATCCTAAAATGTCTTGATAGTTAACCATTTTTATATGTGTGGCCAGCACACACATATAAAGGAAAATCCACTGGACACGACTTCATAGACTCCCTAGGACACTTAAACCTACTACTCTAATACCAAGATTTTGTTGGAAATTTATTAACGTGAAAATAAACTTAATCCTATTATTTATGACTCGAACAATTGGGGCCCCGCATGTCAGAAACATCGTTTCCACACACGTGCACACGTTGTACCAAGGATCGTAATTTTCTTAGAGAAAGAGATATTGGTACGTAAACGAAATGTTTGAGACATGAAATGACGGTTATTGGTCAAATGACGAGTATTTCATGTTGTTAAATGAAGGAAAGTGTACGATGTGTAAAAGATGAAAGTGAAACGAGTCAGAAATGCTCGTGGAGCCGTGAAGGGCCGCGGCACAACACCGTCGGAGCCGTGGCGCCGGAGCGCTGATATGATATCAAAACATACTGAAAGAGTAATTAAACAAACACGTGCTGATGTACTAAAAGTCTGACTGAATAATCATTAAGTGTAGAATACTGAATAAGTCTGAACATAGTAAAAGTGTCAATACGACAAACACGAAAATCTGATGAACTCTGTCTAACTACTACTCTAGTTTATGAATCCTCCAAGAGTACAAACACTAATCGCTTGTCGACAAGGCCCCTGACATACTGATTGTTTGTAATAAACTATAAAGACTACAAAATAAATTATAAGGTCCCCAAAGATTGGGGCTCACCAACTCAGTTGATACCAAAGATCCTAACGTGCAAATATGTCATCCTGAAAGTCATTTCCTGCACCATAAAGTATAGGTCCCATGCAAAAGGGACGTTAGTACATTAAATTGCACTAGTATGTAAAACCAATCGAAAGAACGAAAAGTTGTGGGTGCTCGAGATAGGGGCAACCCAAAATATTAAACATGAATATATACGAAATTGAAAACTATAATCAAACAGAAACATAATTAGTTTTATCCTAAATGAAGAACCGCATGTTTAACTTAATTAAACGACATTGGACCCAAATATGCATAAAGAATAAAATCGCATGCCTTAGGTCCAATATAAGTGCACAAGCTACGACTACCAAGTATACATATACATAACTATGACCTTAGGCCCAAAGATGCAAAGCATAAACTACGACTATCGCTCAAATATAGGTATTCAACATCCGGTTTATAAAATAAGGAATTGAGAATCATATTGTAATACATGATATCGAATAATCGAATCATACTAAAGTATAATAGTGGAAATACTTAATCATATCAAGTACATGATATCGAAATATCAAGTACACGATACTATACTCGAATATTGAATAAAACTAGAATGAGACATGTATTTATATACTGATTATGAAGTTTGAAGAATTATCTGTTCATAGTAAACTGAGTTGTCATAACGGAGACACATGGGTATCAAACATGAGTTTATACTGATTACTTAATGAGTTCACAATATACGAAGTTATATTCTCAAATGCTAGAAATTTTTGACTTTTCATAAACTAGGGCAAAATATCTAATTGTGAAATAATCCGTAGTAATCTTGAGGATTGAGGTGTAGGTATGATTAATGACGCCCCACATGTAGATTTAGCCTCACATATCTGTAAACGTTTCAATCCAATGAATTATCTTGTTTCTCTGACGATGAACACGCAAATCCTAGCTTCGAATCATTAGAGAATGATTACTTGTTATTCCTATGTTTTTGGTTGAAGAAACGTGTTACTAATCATGGTTTGATGTAATAAATACTAAGGAATCATTAGGAACAAACTTACCTTGTTGTGGGAGGTTGAAATGAGAGAAAACGCTCTTGAGATGGTTTTCTACGAGGTTGAACGAGTTGGTGAATAATTTTTTGGAATAAGTGTTATATTTAAAGGTTGGACATTTTGGACCCCCTGTCTCGCTGAGCGAGGTCCAAAGCGAGGTCCTACCTTGTTTTGAGCTAAGCTAAGCGAGCTCACCTTTTCAAAATATACTTAGCCAATTTTTTGAAATTTTCTATTTTGAGACCCTACACCTTGCTGAGCGAAGTCCAAAGCACATCCATGTCTCTCTTTGAGCTGAGCTCAGCGAGCTCTTAGGTCCATTTTACACTTAGTCAAAATTTTACGTTTTGACTTTGTCATTGCTCAAGAAATGACTATAACTCCTATCAAAGAGATACGATTGAGCTCCACCATATATGGTTAGAAAGGTATTTCAAAGATCTACAACTTTTATGTTTTGAGTTGAGGTTTCTCCAATTATCAATGTATATCTACGAAATAAGGCTGGTAGACAAACCTACAGTAAACTTAGCCGATTTTATCGAATCTTAAGCACCTCACTACTCATCTTAATTTCAAAATAACTATTTCTTCCCAAACTCATTCCGATAGAACTTTACATGTCTAAAATGTCTTATTAATACTCATTTAACACATTCACCCCTAATACATATTTACAGAGTGTTACAGATAAATCATTAAGGCTTTTTAACGAGTTAATAAAGCTTAAGCTTTTTAATAGTTTCTAAGTTTGGCAGGTATGACCAAATAGTGTATCTACAGATGACACATTTAGGAATCACCTTTGTGAGTGTGAAGTGTAAGTCGCTTCAAGGAGTATATTAGGTAAAGGTCCATGCTTCACGCACTCATGAAATCGGTGTTCATGTCTCAAACAAACACAACAAATGGGAACCAAAGATGATTAAGGGTTACTTGTTTGACATATGGTTGTCTATCGACGGTTCAAAGATATCAAATCTATCGATTGACCGAGTATATCCAGCATATGTTCACTATGAAAAGTTCAAAGAAAACCCTATGCGATTAATCTTTACTTGCGAATCACATATTTGTTGGTATATTTCTTTATCATAGAGCCATTATTGTTAGGATTTTATGAACATGTGTAAATGGGAAATGGTCCTTTGCACCTTTTCATGGAAAAAGCTCCACACTTTTTCATTCCTTTACTTTGTTGGCTATAAATAATTCATTTTCATCAGATTTTTCTTTCTTTTCTGCACTTTAAATATTTTTTGTGTGTGATTTATGTCGCTTTTATGCTCATTGCTCACGGAGTTTGAGGTATCACTAAGCTGGTGAGTTAATTCATTTTATTATGGGAGGATATATTACATAACCTCGGATACTTGAGGAAAATAATTTCCTTAAGGAAACATTGTGAATTTAGTGGGCTCGAATTTATTTTTCTTTCTTTTCAGATTATGTTTTAGATTGTTTTCTCTCTTTCAAGATTCTGATTTAGATTATTTTTTGAATACAGATTGACAACAGTTTCTTCAATGATCTTCTTAAAAGATGTTCATGTTGAAGCATTCAAGATTATGCTAGAATTCATGTACAATGGAGAACTTAGCAGATGACTTCGGAGTTATACTTCTTCAACAAGAGTGCTGCAAAATAGTACTTCTGGCTTGACGCTCAGAGGTAATCTTATTCTTCCCTCATTACATAAAATGAAGTGGTGATACCGTTTGACCTGTGAGCATGACCAGAGCCGTTTTATGACAATGAGATATAAAATGGGCGTGGCAAAATCAATCCGCCCCCGCCAATCCGCCCTACCCATCTTATATTTTTACGGGTTAGGTCATCACCCGTTTGTTGAGTTGACCTAACGAATTAGACCCAAAACTACTCATCTTTTTGGCATGTCAGTTTGGGCTGCTCCACGGGTCAGTTATGTGAAGCCTAAATATTTTAGCTTCAATATGAAATTATATGTGCGTTTCATTTGCTTATTATTAGGGAAAATGTCAGCTTCCATGACTGAATAAGTTCAGTTCAAATACTGGAAAAATACAAGAAACAGTAATTATTAGAGAAAAGTATTATTCCAGCGCTTTCATAAGACGTTGGTTATTAGAAAAGTACGCTGGTGAGCAGCGTGCTGCAAACAACTTCAAATCACTACAAATATAACCTAAGAGAATTTCTTTTGAAGTTCTGCAATCTCTGCCTTATTAAGCTGGAAGCCTTTGGCAAGAATGTCGTCCATAATAGGTGGGTTTGAAGCAAAGATTGAACTAGGAATCACTACAAATCCAGGATTTTGACTATTGAAAACGGCTAAAAAAATAGCTTTTTTCTGTCCCAGATTATACTGGAAGTGAATAAGACCTTTTGGGAACGCAAACACATCACCAGGATTCAAGATTTTGGAGAAGAGACGACTCTTAAAGAAGTTTGCAGCATCAGGGACAAGAAATCCTGCATAGAGTTTACCCTCCAGGACAGTTATCAGCTCAGAAGCTCGAGGGTGCGTGTGAAGAGGAACAAGACCTTGTGGGTCCAAGTCAAGACGACCAGTAGAAATACCAAGAGTGTTAAGTCCCGGCATGATGTTTACATCCACAACAGTTGCCGCAAAACCAAACCCGGGCACTGGATTTCCACTAACATTAAGACCTGAAGCAAAGAAATCGTCTGCTTTTGCAAGTTTTGGATCTTTGCAAATCTTTCCATTCACGAAAACTGCACAGGTGAAATAAAATGAACCTAAGCATATTGTTCAGCTAACAGATGATAGAAATTATGCAAATAAGTATTATAGATGGATGATTTACCTGCAGCATTAGAGTCATTAACTGCAACACATATGTCCTGCAGAGGGTTGTTATCATAAGCATAAGCAGAGGAAGAAAAGAATGCACTAATAGCTAAAGTTGTTATGAACCAGCACATCTTCATTGTTATGCTTTGGGTTTGTTATGATTTCTTTTTTCAAACAACCAGAAAGGTCTGACTATTTATATCCTCATTTAGTTGAAATGTAAGAGAAAAAATAATACTTAGTGACAATCCTGCATAGACTCTATTTGCTAGGTCTAGTATAGAGTTAAAAGTTCTACATGAACCAATTATATGGTGTCACAAATAATGTAGAGATTCACAAATTTTCTCGTTAGGAAGTGTGGTAATTTTAGACTAGAAAATAATACTCCCTCCGTCCCAATTTATGTGATATAGTTTGACTGGAAACGGAGTTTAAGAAATTCCGTCCGCCGCGGCCTCTGTTGGACTACTATCCTTTGCGGTTGTTAATTACGGGTCGATGCAGTCTGATGTGGATCCTCGGGTCGGCGGTGATGGTTGCCTAATTGAGGCCCGTCGCTTACGGAGGGCCCGACGGTGGTGAGGACGGCGTGCAATGCCGACCGAGTGGTGCCGCTTTATTTTCTAGGTTTCTCAAGAATTAGCTTCAACGAGCCTCATAAAATAAGTGGTAACGCGCATTCCGAAGGATGGTAGCAACGCTGCCATAGGATTCGCTCAAGCTCGCAATAAGTTATATGACCAATCGCTGATTAGTAATCGTGCGCCAACGCTGGTGAGTTGGTCGCAAGCATCTTGAGTTCTTGAAAATATGCGACACGCTTGGAAAATCTTCTTGATGAACGCCCTTAAACCGATTTTCAAGGTATAACGCATATTGAGTTTTGTTATCGTGAAAATAATTTCCAAATGTTCCACATTTGGCGTGAAGTGGCATCACTCAATGATTGTGTGCAATGATCATTAGAGATCGTGTCGTATATCAACTAGAGGACAACTACATCCAAACGAGACCAAAGTGCATCATCAGAGGTCGAAGTCGAGAGTAGGTCTGTCGACTTTGATTTAGAAAGGATGATGTGGTCGATAACCTTGTAGACACGACAATGGATTTTGAAACAGCTCACACAAACTAGCTAAGTAATCAATCTAATTACAAAAGAAATATAATTCTACCTAAAATAAGAGATATACAACTAATGTAAGAATATTCATGAATATTCTATTAATAAGGACAAATGTTTACCCGTTTATTATCAGCGAGAGTACAATTGACCTACGCTTTAACGGAGGCAAAATTATATCTTTTCGCAAATCACAAGAGCAATTCTAGACATTTTTCACATATATAATATAAGGTCAACTCAGCGAAGCTCTTTATTTTGTGCCATGAAGTGAAATTGTATCGTATGTTAGTTAGAGAGGTTCGCGAACTACTCCGATCTATAGATTTCACATCTATATCCAATCCAAACGAGAATAGAACCAAGTTTGCCTTGAAACAAAATGAAAAAACAAGAAAATGATTCATCTCCTTGCTAAGAGGAGTAAGATCTTTGGTTGATATGTCATTTCCCTCCTTTCTTTGTAGATTATTAGCTCCAGGACACCTATACTAGAAGCTCAGTATGCAATTTGCATGAAATCTGCTTTTCAACTTCAAACTAGCAAGTGTTGCAAGTAAACAGAGAAGTGCGCTTCTTGTAACCAAAACAAAACCCCCAATCATCAACAACGGCTTGTTCTAGACCAGGCCGCTAGATTGAGACTATCACCTCCCTGTTTAAGTAAGAAATGAATGGCTTACCCTATTGACGTTCAAACGACGATCGGGCCTAGTCTGCTTGCATCTTTTCCTATTTCAGATTCAATTGAAAATATTGGACAGGAAAGGAATGATTCATTCGGATCGACGTGAGAGTTCAACTACATTGCATGTGGTATATTTGAAAGAAATTGACCTTTTTACTTCTCTCATGGTACAAGATTCTCTTCCTGCCAACTACCAAGCCCCTTTTGTCCTCGATCCACAGAGACAAATTGTAGCACTGGTTCCAAGAGTTCATCATGAAAGAAAGAACTCACTCAGTCGGGCTTGTGTCCTAAAATTCGAACTTATACAGTTGAAACTTCGGATAATGTCACGGAGTTCATTAAAAATCTTGAAAATTTTCAAAATGATACAAGTGTACCATAAAAATTTTGGAATTCGAGTCATAAAGGTTCAAACTCCATGAATTATTCCTAAACTGCACCATTTCAAACTCCGTGAACTTTTCCTTGAGTTTTAACTCCACCAAACTCCATCACATTGTGCTAGAATTTTACCTGTGAAAGGTTCAAACTATTCATCACATTATGCTAAAGTTTCACTTATAAATTTCGAACTCTAGTATATTGTGTCGGAGTCTTCCGTGTTTTAATTAGATGTATTTTTGTCCAAATTTTATTTTTTCTTTATTAAAAGCAGCTAAATGTTAAATAACTTTGGGATATGATCATTAAATGTCCATTAGCGATCTAAAAAGTAACTATCTGTCCATTTCTTCCCTTTTTTGTTTGTAAAAATTTGACAGGAAGCCCTATTTGGTCATTACAATTTAATCTATATTCAATGTCCAAATTATTTAGTCTGTAACTAATTATTAGAAACTTTAAGACAAAAGACTTCTCTTCTTCTTTTGGCTTCTTATTCCGTTTGACTCCACAAGCTTTTGCTGAGTTTACTTCTTAGTATAGGGAACTTCTAAGTGAGCTATATACTAGCTAGTTTGGCACTTTGGCCCCTACTCCTAGTGTTGCCAAAGTAATTAATTAATACAAACATTTGATAAATTAGTTCAATGAATAATTCATGGAAGTACTAAAAATGATGGCGTGAAGATAATAGTTATCTGACTAAATATGGTAAAGTCGATTTAATTAATTTGAAAAAGTCCATGTTTATCTCGCATTCCCATTGAATATGTTGAAGCTTGGGTTAAATCAAAGAGCTTGCTACATAATTCTAATGTAACAATGATAAGAGAGATGTCCCACCGACATTCCTCCCGAAGCAGCTAACACCGCATAAATTTCAGCTCTTTCACAATTGCACAAGAATTTGTACGCACAAAGTATCGATCAACCAAAAAGCGTAAAATATGATGCTCATCATCATCGATCGAAGGCGATATCTGACGGTTATTGGCTATAAACTGGCCATAGCTTGAAGAAGTCTTTGAGACTATGATGCCTAAATCAGCAATATTTATATCGCTTAGGACATGCGCCTCGGCTCCCGGAATCGGAAGACTAAGTATTGTCGTCACATCAAACATTGTGGGGTTATCATTACCCAAGGGAAAATAAAGGTATTGACAGTGGTTGACCAGTGACCAAGAAAGGCATATATAAGACATATGTTGCAGGAGGGTCAGATTCTGACAACACAGTAGCGTCGTAGAGATTCATGCGCCTCCATTCGACTTCATTCGGTCCAATCAAACAGAAAAGTTGGTAATCTTGGTCGGCCAGGTGCGCAGACTAGCCGGACAACGATTACCAGTGAACCAGTCACATGTAATCGGAAGGTTGTAGTTCGTCGGGCTTAGGTGCTGAGAAAGAAGGAGGTCACCTTGTTCAGGTGTACCAAAAAGGACAAGAACCAGTTGCTCATCTATGAAGTCAAAAGTGGGAATTAGGTCATCAGCAGCTGAACCGATGCTATCCGAACCCAGAGATAGAGAAGAGGAAGAAGACGTGATTTTTTCTGATGAAGAAATATGGTTTTTCTGAAAAAAGATGAGAAGTTTGGGAATGACCAACAAAATTGAACGAGAAAACTTGTGTAGAATGTCTCTCCTAAAGTATGTCCTTTCTCTTAAGGATATGATTGCCACTCTGTTGAGGGTATTTTCGCTCAAAACGTGCGGCAAAGAAACCGTCAGAAAACTTGCGAAAGTCCAGATGTTTTTTGTAAGGAAAGAAGAGTGTTTTAAAAAAAACATCATTGCGTGCACTGGAGACGAGTCGATTGAAGTGACATGCCCGGTTGTCAGAATGAAACGATGACTATTTTTTAATACATTAACTCAACAGTCACACTTGAGTTAATGTAGGGGGCAATTGTTAACACTCAAAAATAATTTAAGTGTTTAGCCGAAATTTAGTGATACACGAACTATTCTGGAGCCGAATTTATTCCTAGCCCTCAACTACAAGAACTTCATCGACTACTATGTGCTGTTGAAAGGCGTCTTAGCCGAAGTCATTAGTTAGATGTACGATCGACCCACTCGGATGCAGACGCCTCAATTATCAAGTCAAAAGGATTTCTAGACCCCTAAAAGCGGTAACGGCCAACAACAGCTGAAAAACAAGGGTCATTACCCGAGCAAGAGGAGTAGAGGGCGAAAAAATTAGCACCACATCCCCCATGGTCTGCCATTGAAATTAGTGGGTTACTTGATGGTTGACATGGAGCACGTTTGTACAAAAAAATTCCTTTTTGTATTATAAATAGGAACATTCTTTGTATATACAATCACACAATCAATCAAACAAATCAAATTTTTTATCTCTCTTTATCTTTTATCCTTACTTTACTTTATCATTTACTGTACTCAGTTGCATTCATATTTTCTTACCTCTTAGTTCACTAGTAACACCGTCCTAACGCTTTCTGGAGTAGTTGGAAAACTCATTGCTGGAAATTAAAGTTTTGTTTTCGTGCCGAATCGCTTGAGTTAAGAAATCAATTTTTCTCCCGATTTGATCAGCCGATATGACGGCAGAAGACAAAATTCGGGGCGAGAACAGTTTGTCTGTTAGTTTCACCTCCAATCCTCATAATAGTATTGAGATTTCTCCGAGCATCACTTCGAATTCTCCGCTCCTCCCATAACGCCTTGTAAACTCGAGTGATTTTCACTCTTATCCCAATTACTTTTGCTACCAATCACTTTGGCGTTTTTAAGAAACTCCCGCAATCGAAGTGGTTAAATTGCAGTGATTTAAACCCATAATTTGCTCTAGCAAACAATCCTATTCTATTTTGAGCACCTCTGCAATTACTTTTACAACATTTTAGTACTTCATTTTGTGGGAGTTATAACCTCCGTATTTTTTTATAGTGTTCTTTTTTTCAAAATGTTATAGGGTTTATGACCTCCAATAATTTTTATACAATTAAATTACAACTAACGTATTTTAATTTAGTATTTAAACTAGGAATAATTACGCTAATAATCCACTCCTCTTCCTTCTCTCTTTCTCAGAATAACAACGTAATTATTAATTCCAGGCTATCCTCATAATAAGAAAGGATACAATATTTACAATCTTTTCACCAAGCTTACTTTCATCTCTAGGGATATTGTTTTTCATGAACAATATTTTCTTTTTCTTATGTTACACCATCTCATGTCATGTCAACCAACTACCAATTATCATTCCCGAAGATTTTCCTCTTCAAAGATATCCCATCTCACGTTACTTGCACTCGATATACTCCACCCTTCTCCTGGTCCTTCTTCCTCTATACCGCACCTCCTCCATCACCTAAGAGGTCTAGTATGACTCACATTCCTCCTTCTCACTTTCAACACTTTGTTTGTGATCTTCCCTTCTTTGGTTGACTCCATTTCTAATTTTGCTTGTATTGATCATCCGGTTGATAATTGCACTTTAGCCACATTCTTACCAACAAACAACTTTTGTCCTTGCCTGGCAAGTATTGAAAATTACTAATGTGAAATTAAGTTTAACTCATTATTTATGACTCGAACAATTGAGATCTCACACGTCGGAAACATCGCTTTCCACACGCGATCGTAGTGTCAAGTATCGGAAATTTCATTAGTAAAAGAGATATTGGTACGTGAGTAAACGTTTGAGACGTGAAAGATGGACGGTCGTTGGTTAAATGACACGTGTTCCACGTTGGTAAACGAATGAAGAAATGTACGATGTGTAAACGATGAACGAGTCGAAATCTCGCGGGCGTGAAGGGCCACGGCTCACGATGGTAGAATGTTCGACGGGTGCTGAAGAGTTTCTGACTTTTGGGATGGTTTGGGGCATTGATTCCCCACGAATTGACACATGAATTCAGTCATTATTTGGCTGAGTAACACCTCTCAATAAGTGTTGGTCATTGAGATGAGAGGTCATCTAACACACACTATAAATTGAGGCCCTTGGCTCAATTGTAGAACACCCCTCACTCTTGTCTAGTTGAGATTTTTCTGAACTTCTTCCTCTCTAGCATACTCTCACACACTCAAAGGTTCTTCTTGAGAAACACTTGAGTTTCCTTTGCTCATTTGTTTAGTTATTGTTTTATCTTGGAAGACAGTTTCTCATATCGTAAAAGGATATATACGGGGCAATAATGTCTTAAGGACATATTGAATATCACTCGATTCAACAGCGCCCTTGTAACGTTACCAGATTTAGTGTCTATTAGTTTTAGAATATAAAGATCAAGGGGCGTGCTGTAGTAGACAGAAGATCCAAGACTCCAAGATTGATTCAAGGAAAGAAGATCAAGACCTCAAAAGCTTATGTAAACTCAAATGTGTATATGATCCACTTTTCCTTCTTTTTTTTTAAATAAAAAAACAGTGGGCAAGAATAGAAGAATAGGAAAACAAGCAATGGGCCAGATTTAAGCCAAGCAATCGACACACAAAAAAAAGAAGAGCCCGGGACATATCTGGTGCATAAAAAAAACGAGAATCAGCAAAGATGATCAAATCCGGTCCAGGACAACATTTTAGGAGCGCAAGGGAGACATTTGGACTTAAATCTACCCCCTAGAATACTATTCATGCGGCTGCTGGCTCAAATACCGAAAAGAAATACCAATATTTCAGACTTAATATGGACAGAGCAGTAAAATAGCGCACAACAAAGACTAAGTGAATAAACTTGCCAAGCTTACATATTCGATTCATTTATCATAACAATGGTAACATCTTGATAACCTATTCTTAGCCTATTCCGGGATATATATCAGCATCATCCCACGACCGATAAGAAAGCAGAATTACAAGAAGGCTACGTACATGGCCATTTAAAACAACACATAAGGAAGACTCTACACACTCGCTAATTCATACAGGGCATACAGTCTGCAAAGTGACAGGTCTTAAGAGATAACGTACATAGTCTAAGCATGATTTAAATACTACCAGGCATACACAGTTTAGCAATAACAAAGGACCTGAATATGTGTATGGTTGTCCACATTATCAACTTAGAACCGAGTTAATTCCCACAACGATCCGTGTTGCATTACAACATGCATACAATGTACAATAAAATTTAAGGTCTAAGGTTGTGAATACACGCTCTCGGCGTAATAAACCTAGGCAGTTAAGGTGGGTGTCACATTACTCCATGAAAGCTGGATAATCCTTATTAGGATGAGCACCGATGATACACCGGGCTTGAACCACATTCAGGTATAACAAAAGTAGGACATGCGTGAACAAATGCATCAAGCCAAAGACACATATAAAGATATGACTCGATAAAGTATATTCCCAACAACACGAAGATTGAACTTATGTTTTAGATTTCAACGCGCAAACAAGATGACACACACATTGAGCCTACTTTGAAACAAAGACAGTACAAATACTATAGATGACGGACTAGACAGACCCTCCAGAACTGGACGAACATAATTAGCACAATTTGGTCGATCTCAAATCCATGTTCAAGTAAAGCACTTACTGGCAGTTCGGGAGAGATTTCACTCCGATTCGAAATAAACTCAAATGATAACTACTCCATTCGACCCAAGGCAAATTCCAACACTGCCTCGACGATCGCGCAATGAGTATCGATAGCAATTTCAGATAATTAACTAAACAGGTTTGAACCAAACCAATACAGTGGCCAATTTAAAGATGAGATTTCGACCCAAACATATTAGGGAGGTTAACAACAATTAAAAATCAAACAAAACGCGATCAGCGATTCACTTCGCATATATGGACAGTCGTCAACACCCACCAAACTTAGACAGAATCTGTCATAATAACACACATTTCACGCCAAAGGAAATCAAATACGAAGGGATGATAAATTACCTTCTCCGAAAGAAATAACCAGTGGCAACAGATCAAGTCCGGCTGATCCGCTCGTATATTGTAATGCGATTAGGGCGACAGAGGTTGAATATCTTCTAAAGTCAAAGAATTGATTCTTAGGCCGGTTTGATTCTACCCCACCGACTTCCGACACCGTCGCTTGCTCATTTTTCACGCCTATTTGCCAAATTTCCCCGGATGCCTTTAGCCAAGTTTTCTACTTGTTCTCGATGTTTTCTCAATCTTATGTGAAGCTCTCCATAAAACTGATGCCTCACTCCCTCTCCCCTATCAGACGCAGATAGCTTCAGATTTGTAGCCCTAATTTGGGTTCTAATGTTGGTGCGATATTTTGGGCAATTATGGTAAAGATTTTTTTCTGAATATTCCTTAAGGTAAGTCTATATTTTAGGTGATTTCGGTTTGGATTTCCGGAGCTAATTCCTATATCATTTATTATGGTACTGATTTGAGTGTTAATTGGTATGAAATCGTAGTATATATGGAAGGGAATCTGGAAGCGAAATTGGCTAAAGGGTGTTGGAGGCTGTGGTTTGCTTAGGGTTCAGGCTGACGACGGGTGAGGAAAGTGTCACGACCCGACCCGGTCGCGATCGGTGCCTATCGGCACCCCGTCAGTACACATCGAGAATAAAGCAATGAACATACATAATACAAAATCTGTATAAGGTAAACATCACTAGCAAGCCGACAAGGCCGCCTTTCATAAAATAACTTAATCGAATGTGAAACAGTACCACTGGTTCTTACAGCCCAAACCACCAACGTGACTACAGACCTCTAGGAATAACAACTGTGGCGGGACAGGGCCCCGCCATACCCCCTGAATGTACAAAATACCTATAACCTCAGGGAATCATACCAAAAAGACAAAGCCTCCGGAGGGATGGAGCTTTCCAGGAAATGAACAGTGATCCTAAGAGTGCGGACCAAAGAAGTTACGATCTCAACTCGCAGATTTAACGCAGCCGGCGAGGTCAAGATAACAGTACCAAGTATGTGAAATCAAAATACCAGAATGAAATCATAAGTCCAAAACAAGTCAAGTTAGGGATGAAATCAACTTACCTTTTATCAGGCCTTACTAACAATGAGAGTAACAAACATATATATAATATCGTAAAATAGGAGGCTCGTGATCAAAACAGATCCTCGCCCGTAGTATCAATAAGCAATCCTACCTCGACTATTTCACCCGCACGGGTCCCGTGGACCCGCACGAGGTATTCCTCGCGATAGTCGTACTACCGCACGGGACTATTTCACCCGCATAAGCCCATAAGGACTCGCATGAGGTATTCCTCGCGTCGCGGTAGAAGTCCACTAATGGTATAACGATCTTGGGACTTACCCTCGATATACTCTTTACCACGAAATGATGGTATAACGATATTGGGACTTACCCTCGATATACTCTTACACCGAGCAGGATGGTATAACGATCTGGGGTCAGACTCGTGATATACTCTTATACCGAGCAGATGGTATAACGATCTGGGCTTGCCCTCGATATACTCTTACACCGTGCAGATGGTATAACGATCTTGGCCCGCCTCGATATACTCTACACCGAGAATGGTATGACGATCTGGGCTTGCCCTCGACATACTCTTACCCCGAGAAGGTGGTATAACGATCTGGGGCTTGCCCTCGGATATACTCTTACCCTAGCTCAAATCACATCATATCATAATCATAAATAAGTTAAGAAAACTTATAACTTCTTATTAGTCTTGTTCATATACCCTCTCATTTTAGTTTACTTAAGGCACTTAATCATATCTTTAATAAAGGAAAACCGGGAATTTAACCCAAGTACTATATACTTCAATTCTTTTAAAAATGACTCTTCTTTATACATAAAAACCCTTAGGCAATTGATGCCTTATGTCGCGCCCTTTTTCGGCCGCGGCATTTTTTTATAAAAATAGCGAATCTGCTCAAAAATGCAAATGTTAGAAAATAAATAATAAAATGCTAAAAGGTTAAAAATGCTAAAATTGCAAAAGGTGCTAAAGTTTAAAAGAGGCTAAAATTTAAAAGGGTGCTAAAAAGGTGCTAATATGCTAAAGGGTTCGCGGAGTCGCCACCTAATTAGTTTGGGTGAATTAGGACACCTAAATGTTTAACTAGTTTAAAGTAAACATTAACTCCATTTTAATGGTCTGCTAAACTTTAATGAGATTCTGGGTAAGGGTTCTTTATTATCCTAAAGGGAAGGGGTTAGGCACCCTAAAGGATCCGCTAACTTGCGGTTGTCCGTTCAAACCTAGGGTTAATTATTATGCTAAGAAAAGACATGTTAAAGGCATTTGAGTAAAAGGATTTTGGAGATATAAGATATTTATGTCTAAAATTAGTTGCGAGATTTATATAGAAAAGTCAAAGTTAGTTTTGGAAAACATGTCATTAGGGTACCTAAATACCATATTAGATACATATCGCGTATAACATGAGTACAAATTTA
The DNA here is from genome assembly GCA_029844215.1 of Przewalskia tangutica. NCBI lineage: Eukaryota > Viridiplantae > Streptophyta > Magnoliopsida > Solanales > Solanaceae > Przewalskia > Przewalskia tangutica. The sequence continues at coordinate 34,808,248 of CM056731.1, read as the reverse complement.
TTATGACACAGGGTCTTCTTATGGGATAGGATTGTAAGATGGCTATCGATGTTTTAGATAATTTCTTATGCGAAGGCTAATGAGGATTTATAAAAAAATGGGTTTCATGTTGAACTAATATATTAACTATCCAAGTAATTATGCAAGTGAAAATTATTAACTGATTTCCTAGGACTTAAGAAGGAAAGTTATCTTTTAATTTATTGCTTCAATATTATATTCTACTAGTAGTGTAATGTTAGACAAATAATTACAATAAACAAATAGGGAAAGGGGAGGCAATAATAAAGACTCTAAGGAATGGCGAAGTCATTTTCGCCTATGGCTTTGGAATTTCTAATGCGGAGAGGATGAAACACATAAATGCGGGTCTTTGCGTTTGCCAGGACGAGTCTCTCCATGAGACTCTTTGTTGCTCCGATGCGTGCCATGTAAAAAAAAAGATAAGGATTAGTATATATCCTAATTACTTGAATCATAAAAATCTGCACACACATAATCTATATTTGTACGTAATCAGCACATAAATATGTAACTCAGTGAAGCTGCTGCAACAACCAGCAAACAGTGGGTTATGGGTGCACGCAGCAGGCAAACAGAGATTCCACAGGCCAATTCTAACTCATTTATCATTTTTAGGCAGAAATGAAAGGATATTATTGACCCTAGGCAGCAGGCCTTTGGGTATGAACAGTAATCAACAAGGAGGTTTTTTTCTCTTTTATACATGTTTAGACTGAATGTATATAACCAATAGGTACACTTTTAAGCAGGGTACAACACATCAGATTGGTAGTGGCACCACATTAGAAACAGTCCACACAGGATATAAAACAAATGAATCTTACAATTCCAATAGACAACCTCAAAGTAAAGAGTAGACCCAACAACATTCTGGCATATCAACACATCACATCTATACTTTAATTGAACAAATCAAAGCAAGCAGTGAGAAAACAAACGCATCAGAGAGATCATGTGAGGATAGAAGCTAATATAAGTTTCAAGACATGTCGGACACCAATCAACAAACAGGACAATCGATATTTTTTCTTTAGCCTCTTTTACATCCCATCAATGTTAAATTGTGTGAGTTACAACTCAATATTATTGATATTCAATTCAAACGAATAAAGACACAGTCATTACAACTCAAACTAAGGCCATACCAATAATATTCTGACTAAGCAAAACACAAATCCAGCTGCAGAAACAGGACCAAACTTGAAACTATATTCAAACTAAAGTCACCAACATGTATATTGAAGCGTCACCCTGGCTTATTGATACAATTATTCATTTTCTCGTGATTCTTAAAAGTTTAATGCTTATAGAGCTTAGGTCGCCTATGCAAACAGTTACTTTAGTGGAAATCCCTTAAGAAGGAATAACATGGGCATGGAAGTCAATCATGGTTAAATCGATTATGGCAAATGCACACAAAAAGAAAGCAAAGCAACATCACCACAGTAACATGTCAATAACTACAATAGAAAAACAGGTATGCCTAAACTGGGGGAATTCAGAAAATAGGGGATAATAGACAGGATATTAAAACATTCCAACTTCCAATACAGTGAGCTTAGATTGAATAGTAAGCAAGTTTTAACTATTTCATGGAAAGTCCACAACACATAAGTAACATTGAATAACCTTGAAGACTGTCCTAACCACAACTTATCTTCTAACAAATTTCGGGTTGCAGAATCAAGCACTAAACCGCATGTAAGATCGGCTACACAGATTTTAACTTAGATATTAATATCTTTTGAGCATAAGCAAAACAAAGAGAAGGGTCTCTCATATCCGATAAACTACATAACTGGACAAATCCATGCGGATACCCGATAAATGCCAGCACTGGTCTAATCATATTAAAACACAATCGCCGATGACGATTAACTATCAGATTTTGCAATTAATTACAGGGAGCATAGGCATACGTCGACGTCAGACTCGATACGCAATCGATACATGTTTAAGAAATCCGAAACATACATTGTGCATATAAATGTCTACATGAAATCTAGGACTGAAAGAGTAATGGTTTTACCTTTTCCGCAAATGAACCGGCAACAGATCAAGTCGCCGACTCGCCGAGTTTTAGTTTTTGCGATGCGAGGAAGCTTTTGCTTTGAGGATACTCACCGATTCGCAACTGATTTTTGCAAAGAAGACGGCGGGTTTCAATTTTCGCTTGGACGCCTAGTGTTTTACTATGTAAATCGATGCCCTTTTTGATATGATTTTCTTCGCTTTTCCGGATCTTGGCTTTAAAATAAAGGGTTTTTCCTCGATGCCATCGAGGTTCGAAAACCTGCCTCTTGCATGTATGAATCGCCATACTTATAGTCACGATTTAGGTTGAGAATTTGGTAAGTTTTCCAGTACGATTTCAGACAGATTTTGCGCGATTTGGGTACTGATTTCGTGTGATTTTAGGACGAGATTTAGGGTGTGTTTATGGTAAGAAATCGTTGGAGGAAGAGAAGGTAAGGGAGATGAAACATTGCCCGATTTTCTGGTCGATCTTGACGCGTTTTGGGACTGATTTTGAGAGATTTGGACTCGTTTTGATAAGTTTTAGCGGGTCCGAATGGGTTTTTAGGGTTGATGTTTTGTTAATGGGTTTCATCGACGAGCGAGAAAGGAAAGGTATAGGGACTTGGGCGTTGGGCCCCCGATAAGGAAAAGGGATCGTGTGGGCTGGTCATGTTTGGGCTGTAGAATTAGAGTTAATTAATTTGAGGCTTAGTTTTAGGCTAGTTAATTAATTAGCTAGTTAATTCTGGGTAAGTGTATTATTAATTAATTAACAAATGTGATTAAATTATTTAGGTGTTCTATTAGCCCAAGTTTTAATTTAAATTATTATAATAATAAATGCGGGTGTGCTATTTAATTAATGCTTAATATTTTAGAATGCGGCGCTATTATTTAAAATCTTCTTATTATGCATTATCGCAGAGTTAAATTAAAATTGAATTGAGTTTACCTTAAATTATTTAAATGCTAAATGCACGTATGATATTTAAGAATTGTTTAAAGCTTTTAATAATGCGACGCTATTAAATGCATGTATTAGATTAAAATTGATTTTAAATTATAAGTGATTACGAAATTCTCTTGCGTATTAATAAATGCGGCTATGCTACCTGACACGACGTTATTGCTAAATTATTTATTCTATGCATTTATTAATTATTAAAGAATTACGACAAAGCTTAAAGTTAATAAATGCGGGCGCGGGGCTCTAAATGCTTAAAACTCTACGTAAGACGCGACGCCATTATTAAATTAATTATTTATGCCTGTATTTATGTTTTATTGTTGTATTTTATTATAAAAATCTTAAAAAAACTATTTTTACAAAATTAGTGTAATTTTATGGTTAATGGCTGGACGGGAGGGTCAAAATCGTGTCAACAGACGTCCTCTTTGTATGGAGATGATGGAAGAATCTTCTGACAAAGACGCTGACTCATAGCCAATTTTGTCTCGATCTTCGACTGCAAAAATGCCGGGCAGTAGACAAGGCCGACGCAAAAATCAAATTTGTCCCAAAGGTCGAGTTACGACGACACCGGGTTACCATGGTCGAAACACCGCGCGGGCTAAGGCGACTTCAGCCGCCCCGGTGTCGAGTTATGATGACACCGGGTTATGGTGCAAAAAGTAAAAGGAAATAACCGCTTCAACTCGCGTATCGCTATGGCTTGTGGTCGGGTTCTATGGTGATGCGAGCGAGCGGACCGACGCTGAGGTCGCTTCGCCAATCGTTGGGAAGGTTGCCCCAAATGTATTGCCCCGTCAGAAGAGAAAATCCACGCCAGGCTCTCGCCGCATGCTAAGACTTGAACAAACGGTTAGTGCATAACTACTAAGGCAAAATAATTTTAAAAACAATGCAACTGTGAATAGAAAAGGTTATCCTGCAAGTCGCGATGCCTGTTGTGTTGATGCGATGTCAACGCCGTGATTTTCGCCTCACGCACGCGTGTTGCGATTGTGAACACGGATACGCTTGTCTTGCCGCAATTGCTCCTCGTAAACTAAAGCTCAAGAAAGAGTTAGTGCATAACCGCTAAGACGTAATAATATACGAGGGAAAATGCAATTTTGAGGACGTAGAAATCGCCCTCGTAGATGTGATATGCCGACTTGTCGTCGCTTTCGACTTGTCGCTTTCGAACGCGTGGCGTCGCTTTCGACGCGAGTCGCCGACCGGAGTCATTTTCGACGTGGCGCCTTTTCTGACGCGAGTCGCTTTCGACCAGAGTCGCTTTCGACTCGACGCCGTTTTGGACGTGGTGTCGCTTTCGACTTAGCGCCGTTTAACGCGTGGCGCCTTTTCTGACGCGAGTCATTTTCGACTGAGTCGCTTTCTGACTCAACGCCGCTTTGGACGTGGTGTCGCTTTCGACTTAGCGCCGCTTTCGGACGTGGCGCCGCTTTCGGACGCGAGTCGCTTGACTCGAGTCGCTTTCGACCGACGCCGTTGATCGGTGTCGCTTTCGACTTAGCCGCTTTCGGACGTGGCGCCGCTTTCTGACGCGAGTCGCTTTCGACTCGAGTCGTTTCTGACTCGACGCCGTTTTGGACGTGGTGTCGCTTTCTGACTTAGCGCGTTTTTGACGTGGCGCCGCTTGACGCGGAGTCGCTGACTCGAGTCGCCGACTCGACGCCGCTTTTGGACGCGTGTCGCTTTCTGACTTGTTGTTGATGCCCCGTGATAATAAATGCTCCCGCAAGCTAAGCTTGAGAAAAATTAGTGTATAACCGGTATAAACAAAATGATAAATATGAGAAATGCAATTACGTGAATAAGGATGTCTTCCCGTATGATATGCGGGTGTCGCGAATGCCGAGGTGTTGTCCTTCGCGGACACGCTAGATGCCGCCATCGACGAATTGCCACGATGCCTTTGTTGTGATGCATTTGTGAACCATATGGATTGATATGATGTCTGTGGTGCGTTTGTGCAGCTGCATGAGTTGCAATTTGACTCTAGCCCGAGCCGACGCGCTTATAATTTGTCGCGACTTTTGAATTTCGATCGCTGATTGTCGGTGCTCTATCTCTCGAGCGTATGGAATCATATTTGTCGTGTCCTTTCGTGGCGAAGTCCTTAAAGATTGTCCCGCTGATCGACGTAAACCGAAGCCTGATATATGTCGCCGCCGTCATACGCCGATAACGCCGCGTTCGACGTGTTGCCGCTGCTCTATAGGATAGATGCTCCGAGATGTCGCCCTTGCACGGACATGCTAAATGTCGCAATCGATGAATTGCCATGACGCCTCTGCTGGGTGTGATGATCGTTGCCAATTTGACTTTGCGCCCTACCGACGCGCTAGGTTTTGTTGCGAACTCAACCTTGATCGATTGTTGATGCTCCTTTCGCCGCCGCCGCTTTTGCCGCGACTTTGGATTGTTGTCATCCTCGCTTTGTTGCTTTGCCGCTTCGCTAATACGAAGAAACCTTTCGCCGTATTTTCTATTTCGCTATTGCACTTTCTCGCCTCGTTAATATGAAGAACTCGCGCCAAAGAAAAATTTGTGAGTTGGCGGGGCGGTTGATTCGCTGACTTTGTAGTTTTGACTCTTGATATCGGACGCCCGCTTTGTTTGGGACTCATAACCCCGCTCGTTTCCTACCTTGTCCCGCTTTGAAAAGCGGTGTTTGGCCCGGCGGTCTCAATGGAGTCGCTGTATGTTATGTGCATTCTTGTTATTTTAGAACGGCGGAAAGTTTCCTAACGTGTGACCGGCCGATTTAGGCCGCCACGTATCCCCACGAGGAATCAGTCATGACGTAGTTCATTACAAGTGAAATTGGGTAAAATTCTAAAAGTGGGACCGAAGCCGATATGGCCGCCTACGTATCCGCCAAGGGAATCAGGTCATAACGTAGTTCAGATTATTACATATAAAGGGCAAAATGCATTAAACTAACTATTTCAGGACTCCGGCGCAGGCGGCGCGAGTCCACTTCTTCGCTCGGTCTTCGATGGTCGAAGTCTTCACAGATCATCTCGCACAACTAGACGAATGACCTATTCAATAGTTAAACAATCTCCGGCAAGGAGCACCTCATTTCTTCTGGCGGTTGGTTGATGATTCAACTTTCTTCCCTTTCATGGCCGGGCGTAATAGTCCCTTCCGCATCGTTTCTTCATTTTCAGCTATCATGCTAACATGGGCATCTTCATAACCCTACAGAAAGTTATTGTTTGCATTGAGAGGACCATCTTTCACCGAATGACTCTCCTCGATTAACTCCTCTATTCTCGCCCTCGGTGGTATAACAATTTCATGCCGTGTCCTTCCGCACCGAGTGGTATGCACAATGTCTAGTCTTATCGTGCCTCTGGAAGTAGGCCCGGAGTATTTCCGAATTGATGGAGTATTCCTGCGACTTTCGCCTTCTCATACACTCGAGCTATGGGCTCGGCTAAAGGTGTATAGGTTTTTGTTGGTTTTCTTTCGCATCTACGCTGGCTTGGGTCCATTCGAGCGAGTTCGCGATTGTGGCGAGTATTTTGGATATCGGTCGGGTATGGTAAACAGATACGGGTGGCGCAAAGGTCGATAATATGACCGGGTTCCGAGTGTTTTGCAAGGCGCGGGCTTTGATATACCGGATGTTGTTCTCGCCCACGCCTCCGAACGACTACGATGGAGGTGACGATGATCTCTTCTCCTCTCGAGGTACCTCGATGGAATTTGACCGCATCGCTCGCTAATGCCTCGTAGGTCGCCAAGTTTGTAATCCCGCCGTTTTAATGCCTTCTTCCACGGTCGCCATTCTACGACTTCGCAAAACTTCGCCAATTACACCGATCATTCTTTCATAATATGTCGCGCCCTTAACGATCGCACGAACAAGGTGGTCATTTCGCTCTTCGCCATCGGGGTTGAACCTTTGTCGCTTCCGACCGCCACCTCGCGCGTATTCTCCAAAGTTTCAGAGATTTCTTTTCAAGTTTCATAAGATAAAATCTGTCCAGATAAAGTTGAACCCGAATCTATCCATGAAATCTTGTGCCATGGCGCCCAACCGTCCCATTTTCGAGGGTCTTGACATGTGTACCAATCCAGCGCCTCGCCGGTTAGACTCCTGATGAATAGCTTCATGATGATTGCTTGATTTTTACCAACCCCAATCAATTTATCGCAATATGACCTTAGATGAGCTCGAGGATTCCCCTTTCCATCAAACATGTCAAATTTGGGCACTTTGTACCCCATAGGTAATTCAACGTCGGGGTGCATGCATAAGTCTTCATATTCTAAACCCTCCTCCCCCTTGTTCGTCTGAATGTTTTTGAATGCCTCTTTCAAGCTACGAATTTCTTTTGCCACATTTTCATCAGCTCTAGCTCGGGTCTGCCGCTCCATTTCCTTGTATTGATCTGTCTCTTGAGAGGATGCATGCACAATAAATGGTTGGCTTTCGGTCGGATGTGCTAATCCCTCATATTGTTTGTGTGCCATCTGCTCGTATTGGGTGGCTTGGCAATTTGGGTTGAGTCGGGAGATATAAGTAGGTGGAGGTTGAGATGTGTATGTAGTGAACGGATCATTTTGGAGGTCGGCTTGCAAATTGACCGGGCGAGTGACATTTTGGTGTGAGCTGGTATGTTGCGGCCTCTGCGGGGAGCTTTGGGGAAGTGGAGGCTCAGGGGCTTGTGATACGATTGCATTTGTCCCTTGCTCTGGGAGTGGTGCATTCAAGCTAATAGACAGGTTTGTGATGTTTCGGAGCCTTTCTATTTCGGCTTGCATGATTTCCATTTGCTGCAATAGTGTGGCGAGGTGTTGATCATTGGTGTTTCGCTTCGACGCCTCTGCATCCTCTACACGAACGGGACGAGTCCTAAGTTGTTTCGTCCTTGCTTCGGATTAGTCATCGGAGGATTGTGCTTCTACTAGTCGACGCGAATCAACCTTTTGGGGAATAAGCTAGGCAAAAATAAACCTTTAACAAACGAGGCAAACCAAGTTAGTATAATATGCAAAAGTCATGCGCAATATATACAAATAAGCAAATTGCAAATCAAGTGCGTGTTCTAACATGTTTGGGACCTCTTTATGCCGTAGGTAGGCCTAAACGCCGATATGCGAGATTATGATAGATTTGTCCAAGCCGCCCAACCGTAATGCTTTCGTTGGAAATGGCGACCAAACGACGGCACTTTTCCCAATTTCAGCATGTCATGATTGGGTTTGGATTTGTCTATCATTGTCACGCCACACATAATATGCCGTCGTTGGTCGTTGAGAAACCCGCCGACAAGTTTCGTGTCTTCCTAATCGTGGTATCATTGCCGCGATTGACCCACCTAAGGTAAATGCGCATGCCCTAAAATAAAGGGTGGTATAGCTCATCTTAAGTTTCTAAGATTTGGTTTTTCTAGACGCAAGGTTCCCGAGCGACAACTCGAGTGAGAAGGCTACGCTACGATCGACGAACCGATCTAACTCGCCAGCGCCAACTCTCTTAAAATTTGGATATTTTTTGAAAGAAATTTATGGTGCGCGAGCACACCAAATACGCGAGTGTGTGATTTGTGTGAATTTTCCAATGGAAGAAATATGAGCGGAATGCCGCTAGGGAAAGCAGTAAAGCAAGTAGTAAAAATAAACAAAATACAATACACAAAAAATTAAATGCAAAATAATTGCCAAATAATAGCCCTAGGTCTGTTGTGGTTAAGAACCTAAAATCCCCAGTGGAGTCGCCATTTCTGTCGCGCCCTTTTTCGGCCGCGGCATTTTTTTATAAAAATAGCGAATCTGCTCAAAAATGCAAATGTTAGAAAATAAATAATAAAATGCTAAAAGGTTAAAAATGCTAAAATTGCAAAAGGTGCTAAAGTTTAAAAGAGGCTAAAATTTAAAAGGGTGCTAAAAAGGTGCTAATATGCTAAAGGGTTCGCGGAGTCGCCACCTAATTAGTTTGGGTGAATTAGGACACCTAAATGTTTAACTAGTTTAAAGTAAACATTAACTCCATTTTAATGGTCTGCTAAACTTTAATGAGATTCTGTAAGTGGTTCTTTATTATCCTAAAGGAAGGGGTTAGGCACCCTAAAGGATCCGCTAACTTGCGTTGTCCGCTCAAACCTAGGGTTAATTATTATGCTAAGAAAAGACATGTTAAAGGCATTTGAGTAAAAGGATTTTGGAGATATAAGATATTTATGTCTAAAATTAGTCATAGATTTATATAGAAAAGTCAAAGTTAGTTTTGGAAAACATGTCATTAGTGGTACCTAAATACCATATTAGATACATATCGTATAACATGAGTACAAATTTATTATGACACAGGTCTTCTTATGGGATAGGATTGTAAGATGGCTATCGATGTTTTAGATAATTTCTTATGCAAGGCTAATGAGGATTTATAAAAACGGGTTTCATGTTGAACTAATATATTAACTATCCAAGTAATTATGCAAGTGAAAATTATTAACTGATTTCCTAGGACTTAAGAAGGAAAGTTATCTTTAATTTATTGCTTCAATATTATATTCTACTAGTAGTGTAATGTTAGACAAATAATTACAATAAACAAATAGGAAAGGAGGCAATAATAAAGACTCTAAGGAACGGGCGGTCATTTTCGCTATGGCTTTGGAATTTCTAATGCGAGAGGATGAAACACATAAATGCGGGTCTTTGCGTTTGCCAGGACGAGTCTCTCCATGAGACTCTTTGTTGCTCCGATGCGTGCCATGTAAAAAAAAAGATAAGGATTAGTATATATCCTAATTACTTGAATCATAAAAATCTGAACACACATAATCTATATTTGTACGTAATCAGACATAAATATGTAACTTCAGTTGAAGCTGCAACAACCAAAGAAACAAAGGTTATGGGTGCACGCAGCAGTAAACAGAGATTCCATGTGCCAATTCTAACTCATTTATCATTTTTAGGCGTAAATGAAAGGATATTATCGAATTCTAGGCAAGCAGCCTCGGGTATGAACAAGAATCAACAAGGAGGTTTTTTTTCTTTTATACATGTTTAGACAATGTATATAACCAATAGGTACACTTTGCAGGTACAACACATCGATCGTAGTGGCACCACATTAGAAACAGTCCACACAGGATATAAAACAAATGAATCTTACAATTCCAATAGACAACCTCAAAGTAAAGAGTAGACCCAACAACATTCTGGCATATCAACACATCACATCTATACTTTAATTGAACAAATCAGGCCAGCAGTGAGAAAACAAACGCATCAGAGAGATCATGTGAGGATAGAAGCTAATATAAGTTTCAAGACATGTCGGACACCAATCAACAAACAGGACAATCGATATTTTTTCTTTAGCCTCTTTTACATCCCATCAATGTTAAATTGTGTGAGTTACAACTCAATATTATTGATATTCAATTCAAACGAATAAAGACACAGTCATTACAACTCAAACTAAGGCCATACCAATAATATTCTGACTAAGCAAAACACAAATCCAGCTGCAGAAACAGGACCAAACTTGAAACTATATTCAAACTAAAGTCACCAACATGTATATTGAAGCGTCACCCTGGCTTATTGATACAATTATTCATTTTCTCGTGATTCTTAAAAGTTTAACAGTTATAGAGCTTAGGCTGCCTATGCAAACAGATTACTTTAGCTGGGGGGAAATCCCTTAAGAAGGAATAACATGGGCATGGAAGTCAGTCATGGTTAAATCGACATGGCAAATGCACACAAAAGAAAGCAAAGCAACATCACCACAAGAATACGTCAATAACTACAATAGAAAAACAGTATGCCTAAACTGGGAATTCAAAATAGGATAATAGATGTGATATTAAAACATTCCAACTTCCAATACAAATGAGCTTAGATTGAATAGTAAGCAAGTTTTAACTATTTCATGGAAAGTCCACAACACATAAGTAACATTGAATAACTCAAGATCGCCCTAACCACAACTTATCTTCTAACAAATTTCTGGTCAGAATCAAGGCACTCAAACTGCATGTAAGCTCGGCCACAGATTTTAACTTAGATATTAATATCTTTTGAGCATAAGCAAAACAAAGAGAAGGGTCTCTCATATCCGATAAACTACATAACTGGACAAATCCATGCGGATACCCGATAAATGCCAGCACTGGTCTAATCATATTAAAACACAATCGCCAACGACGATTAACTATCAGATTTTGCAATTAATTACAGGGAGCATAGGCATACGTCGACGTCAGACTCGATACGCAATCGATACATGTTTAAGAAATCCGAAACATACATTGTGCATATAAATGTCTACATGAAATCTAGGACTGAAAGAGTAATGGTTTTACCTTTTCCGGGCAGCGAACCGGGGCAGCGTATCAAGTCGTCGACTCGCTCGAGTTTTAGTTTTTGCGATGCGAGGAGGAAGCTTTTGCTTTGAGGATACTCACTGATTCGCAACTGATTTTTGCAAAGAAGACGGCGGGTTTCAATTTTCGCTTGGATGCCCTAGTGTTTTACTATGTAAATCGATGCCCTTTTTTTGATAACAGATTTTCTTCTGTTTTTCTGGATCTTGGCTTTAAAATAAAGGGTTTTTCCTTGATGCTTACTGAGGTTCCAAAACCTGCCCTCTTGCATGTATGAATCGCCATACTTATAGTCACGATTTAGGTTGAGAATTTGGTAAGTTTTCCAGTACGATTTCAGACAGATTTTGCGCGATTTGGGTACTGATTTCGTGTGATTTTAGGACGAGATTTAGGGTGTGTTTATGGTAAGAAATCGTTGGAGGAAGAGAAGGTAAGGGAGATGAAACATTGCCCGATTTTCTGGTCGATCTTGACGCGTTTTGGGACTGATTTTGAGAGATTTGGACTTGGTTTTGATAAGTTTTAGTGGGCTGTCCGAATGGGTTTTTGTGGTTGATGTTTTGTTAACGGGTTTCATCGACGGAAAGGGAGAAAGGAAAGGTATAGGGACTTGGGCGTTGGGCCCCGATAAGGAAAAGGGATTGGGCGTGTGGTCATGTTTGGGCTGTAGAATTAGGAGTTAATTAATTTTAGGCTTAGTTTTAGGCTAGTTAATTAATTAGCTAGTTAATTCTAGGTAAGTGTATTATTAATTAATTAACAAATGTGATTAAATTATTTAGGTGTTCTATTAGCCCAAGTTTTAATTTAAATTATTATAATAATAAATGCGGGTGTGCTATTTAATTAATGCTTAATATTTTAGAATGCGGCGCTATTATTTAAAATCTTCTTATTATGCATTATCGCGGAGTTAAATTAAAATTGAATTGAGTTTACCTTAAATTATTTAAATGCTAAATGCACGTATGATATTTAAGAATTGTTTAAAGCTTTTAATAATGCGACGCTATTAAATGCATGTATTAGATTAAAATTGATTTTAAATTATAAGTGATTACGAAATTCTCTTGCGTATTAATAAATGCGGCTATGCTACCTGACACGACGTTATTGCTAAATTATTTATTCTATGCATTTATTAATTATTAAAGAATTACGACAAAGCTTAAAGTTAATAAATGCGGGCGCGGGGCTCTAAATGCTTAAAACTCTACGTAAGACGCGACGCCATTATTAAATTAATTATTTATGCCTGTATTTATGTTTTATTGTTGTATTTTATTATAAAAATCTTAAAAAAACTATTTTTACAAAATTAGTGTAATTTTATGGTTAATGGCTGGACGGGAGGGTCAAAATTGGGTGTCAACACCTTAAAACCAATTTGCCTCTCATAAATCAAATCATTTGTCCTTGCTTATCTTACTTAGAGTAAATCTCTTCTTGTTAACCTTTCATAAAGCTAATATAACTAACTTCCCATAAAGCTGTTATACTATCTTTATACTTTAGAAATTAAGACCTTCTTATCTTTTCATAAGGCCGTTATAACTAACTTCCCATAAAGCCGTTATAACTCCTTATAAACCATTTTGTTCTTTTACTAACCAAGAGACTTATACTTCAAACAAATCTACACAACTTTCAAAAATACTTCAAGCCTTTTATCTTTAGAATAATTCAATACTCAATACTTTCACACCAAGTACTCTATACTTTTGTAAAATCATACCTTTCCCTTACATCTTACATGGTATCAAGAGAAAAAATCTCAAAACCCTAGATTTTTCTTTTTTCGCCGCCACCGAGCACCCCCCCCCCCCCCGGAACTCAGTCGCGGCCCTTCTTCCAAAAATTTTAGGTTTTCTTCTACATTCTACTCTTTTCTAAATGGATACTCAGGATTCTTCCAATACTTCTGACGCTTCAACCTCCACTAATCCCACCACCATGTCGTCATCCTTTTTTCATCCCGCCCTAATTGTTACCAATATCAAGAACTCTATTATATTCTTCTTGATCAAGAAAACAGTCAGTATTCTCTTTGTGTTGAACTGTTTCGTAATCATGCATGTCTCTATAACGTGCTTGATCATATCGATGACACTATTCCGCTGATGCGCGATTTATGCACACACTTAAACGCAAGTGCACGTGTCGTGTCAAGTAATATAGTCTTTGAAGACCGAGTTATCGTCCTCAGGGATTAGTGCTCAATTACCAATTTCTACTCTTTGTTATCTATTTGGTGACCGAATATTGATTTGTTGTTTAAGATTCTAATTATGAAAGCTAATTAACTATGTTGTTTACTTCAGTAATGATAGAAATAGGGCTTTCAAATCTCCTCAACTATCCGCTTATATTACTTATTAATGCAATTGACTATGGTTCTCCTTCTATTTGAGATAGCAGGTTTACTATTCCGTTTTATACTCCTGATAAGGCTATATAAACACTCAACCCCAGTACAACACCTTTCTACCTTTCGGTGATAAGGTTGACTCTAGAGGAGGATTAAGTCCAAAAACCTATTAATACTACACAAGTAATCGGGGTATTTTCATCCACGATTCAACCTATGTCTACCCAACTACAGCATATTCACAACCTCCCATTTCGGATTTCGGTTAGAAATCATATAAGTATTGATAATTAATGATCAAGTAATTACCAAGTGTAACACCCCATTTTTGACTGTAGTCGGAAACGGGATTACTGCTATATGGTTGATTCCTAAATTGCATTTTAAGGAGTCGCCACCTAATTATTATAGTGAATTAAGACACTAAAAATAGCATAAAATACTACGAATGATCTCCATTTTTTAAGGTCTGTGAAACTATGTGAGATTCTAGGTAATGGTTCTTTATTATCCTAAAGGGAAGGGGTTAGGCACCCTAAAGGATCCGCTAACTTGCGGTTGTCCATTCAAACATAAGGGACTTATACTTCTTAAAACAAAACAAGTCTTTATTTATACTTAAACAAGTAAGAATACTAAATCTTGTACGTCTACCGTACTACATAGATACAAATACTCATGCTCAAAAGATAGGAAAGCTTCACATATCTTTTTTATCAATCCACTTGCTAAGTCCAAACTACCGCAAGTAATATGTCAACCTAAAATAACCATGATACGTTTATTAACCTCTAATTTCAATGTAGAATAATCTAAACTCAAAGCCACTAAATTCTATGGAAAATTGGCAAGATTTCCTTTGTTTCTACATACTTTGCCACCTTTCACAAGGCCGAATTTATCATCCAAACGCCACATTTAAGGCTCAACAATCCAACATTTCAAAGGGGATTACACACCTAAACTTGGGTGTGTAAAATTCTGCCCCAAAAAGGTACAACAATTCACTTAACAATTCTAAGGTAGTTTTTAGGCTACAACATGCTCATAATATCTTATTAACCAATTCCTTCACATACAAACCATAGTTCTTACATGCAATGAGTCTAAGAGCATTATTTACTACCACAAGTTCTTCCTTCTTAACATGCAACACTTGAAGCTAATTCTAAAGGAAGAAAGGTTACCTTAAAGTTTAGCCAAACTTATTCCAAATATTTTGCTAGCTTCCTTGCCAAGAACACCACCACAACAACACCAACAAGCTAGCCACAAGCTTCCTTCTTGTTCTTAACTTTTCAGATTTTTCTTAAGGCTAAAATATCTCTTGGAATTTTAGAGAGAAGTGGGAGCTTAAGCTTTAGAGAGAGAGAGAAATTGGAAGATGACCAAGTCTTCAAGACTTGGTCAATATAGTGCATGCAAGAAATCAGATGGGGGGGACACTTGTCACCCTCCCAAGGTCTTTTAAAAGAAAAATTTGACTTTTCCTAAGTTTTTCCGCCCAGAATCCCGCCTCGGCGCGCTACTGCTTCCCCGGCGCCTCCACAGCCTCTGAACTTCCGAGCCGCGCCTCGCTTCCCGCGCCACGCACTTCAACTTCAGCGGCCCTCAAGATTTAGGCGCCGCTGCCTCGCATCCGCGCCGCGCCTGCCGCTTTGTCCGAAACGCATTTACGCCCGATCACAAGACCGAACTTGTAACTCTCATAACTTCCTACTCTGATGTCCTATCGACGAACGGTTGGTTGCGTTGGAATCTAGACTCAACGAACTACGCCCTAGGCCTTTGAAACACTTAGGAACTCTCAATGTACCGGGTCATAACCCGCCTCAAAGTTGACTAAAACCCATCCGGAACAATCCGTCAACCTATCCTTCGAAAATTTTAAGTCTTACCCCCTTTCGTACGCTCTCAAACGCATGACCTGAACTACGGGGTGTAACAGAAAGGTCGCCGGATTCTCAGGCGAGAATCTCGGCAGGGAGGAGTGCGGCGACTATGTGGTGAGGGTTTTGAAAAATTAGGTTTTTGCATTTTGGATTTGAGGGGATGAAGTAAAAGGGGTTGTTGGGCGTGTGGGCTAGGTATAGGATGGTTTGGGCCGGGTCGGCTGATATTTGTTGGGCTGGTAATTAGTTTTTAGGTCTGATGTTTTTCTGAAGAGGATGAAGCGTGGGGGGGAAGGAAATAAGGGGCTGGTCGCGATGGGCGTCAGTTGAGCGCGGGTATGAGGTCTGCGTTTTGGGCGAATTTAGGGTAGTTAGTTTTAATTTTAGGTGTATTAATTCGGGTAGTGTATTATTAATTAATTAGTGGCGATTTAAATTAACCCTAGGTGTTTTATTAGCTTTAGCTTGGATTTATATTATTACCATAATAAATGCGGGTGTGCTATTTAATTAGTGCTTAATATTTTATAATGCGATGCCGTTATTAAAACTTATTTATTATGCGTATTTATCATTATTTAAGTTAAAATTAAATTATCTTAATATGACTCTAGGTGCTACAATAATTATGAAATTGCTTTGCGTATTAATAAATGCGACTATGCTATTTGACACGACGTCATTGCTAAATTATTTATTGACGTATTTATTATTAATTTTCATTTAAGAATTATTACAGGGCTTAAAATTAATAAATGCGGACGCGAGACTCTAAGTGCTTAATTTTCTACGTGAGACGCGGTGTCATTATTAAATTGCTTATTTGTGCATGTATTAATGTTTTATTGCTGCATTTTATTATTTAAAAATTATTAAAATTATTGTGAAAATTTAATGTAATTTTGTAGTTAATGACTGGACGAGAGGGTCAAAATTGGGTGTCAACAAGTAGATAATCGCTTCAAAGCAGAAGTTGAAAAGCCAACGATTCGTAGTGATAGAGGGGGAGTATGTGAAGCATCGTTTATCAAATGACTGCTCCTTGCTCACCTCAGTCTAACGGTGTTATCCAAGCGCAAAGCCATACGCCCAAGGTATGTGGACAAGACGATCTTTACCGCTAATGCGAGTCTTAACGAGAACTCCACATAAGGATAAGGATAACCCTCCATGTGAAGCATGGAAAGGATTCCATCTACAAATATTGTGAAATGGGATAGTGCGAAAAATGTTGAAATACCAAAGCTAAAGCGGGTCAAGTTGGACCTAATACTGTAGATTGCATATCCACTGGATCTGCAAATAACAGTAGTGCGTATCTCATCTTGGTGTCAAAGAATGATAAATTCTTTGAATATAACTTTCCTTGGAAAGGAAAAATGAGTAATTGCTCAAGGTTAACAAGAACCCGCGAGTGCCTGAATGTACGGAACTAGACGTTCCAGATCTACAAGACTCGAAAGTTGCTGAATATCCTAACTTAAGGTTCGCATCTACGTAATCGAGGATTCTAGATGTTGAATCGAGACAGAGCAAAAAGAGGGGACAAAGACTTGTTCCAGACCTTCTAGCTTATATGGTTGAGAATGAACCATGGACAATTAAGAAAAAATTGTCATCACCGAGCGTTGCTTTGGAAATCAACTAAAGAGAGAAAAAACTCCATCGAGATAGAACCACTTGTGTGATGGTTGATCTTCCTCAGAAAGGAACCTGCAGGTTGTAAAAGTGGATACTCAAATTGAGTACAAAGTAGATGGATCTCTTGACAAGTATAAGGCCTCGACTACTTGGACATGTGCTCTATGTGAATAGCTTAACCTTCGAGTCACCGCAGCTTTGCGTGACATGGATGATTGAGACAACCCCTTCCTAGGAGAGTTAGTTAGATGGATCGTTAGGCTTTTTTCGGAACTTCCATTATGGTCCCTGAAATGTTTATATTTTGGTCCTGGTAGTTTCAGATATGGAAAAGGACATATGATCAGGTTTAGGTATCTGTAGTGTGTACCCCACTGGTTTAAGTGGTAGTGTCAGTGTGTCCATCAAACATTCGAATATGTCGATTGTAGTCGAAGAAAACAAAATAGCAGTTGGATGAGGAACACATACCCCATTACCTCATAAAGATTCTCATTATTCATACTCCATCAGGTTTCCTCCATCAATGTGAAAGACATCTCTCTCCACAGTTCTATCACTTGGATGACCCACATGTTCTTTTAGTCCACTAGCCTTTTTTTTTTTTATATTCAGTTTTCTGGCTTACGTCAGCTTATTTCTGGATAGTAAAATGGTCCATCAACATTACTACCAGTAAATCACGAGATGTATCTGAATGACCAGAGTTTGAGAACAGAGCAACTGATATCACCTACAAGGTCTTATCCTAGAAGAGAGCAAAGTGCTCTCACCAGGATTCGAACCCACGCTGCAGGCCTCCATATGGATTTTAAGTTCACCTCCTTTGTCATCCAGCTATGTCCCAGGGACACTAGCCCGACTTATCTGAATTTGCGCTACACAGACACTAGGGTGGAGCTAGATGTCCAGATATAGAATCGGGCGAACCTAATATCTTTCACTCAAACAATATATTTATGTTAAAAAATTAATTAAATATACACAAATATTAAATTTAGAACTCGGTTATTACCATTTAAAGTTGTCCTTTTAAAATTTAGAATCATTAAAGTTGAAATAATGGCTCTCCATCAGCATAGAGTCCATTAAAAGGAGAGTACTTAAACAACAAAAAAAAATCATTAATTGAATCTAAAATCTAAAAAATTTAGATTAAAGAATCTGATTCATCACACGTAAGGCTGTTATCGGACCGGTCCGGGTATCGACATACCGGAATTGGACCGATAAGGTTACCGGTCGAGATCGGACCGATAAGAATTCGGTCCTGAAAAGAGATTCGGGACCGGACCGATAAGGTTATCGGTCCGATTCTGGATACTGTTTCTTGTCCCTAACCGATCCGAAATATTAAAATTTCTGCTTTACTTATAATTTTTTTATAAAAATCTACATTTCTTATCTTTACTACTTTACATAATGCATATTAACAAACTTAAAGCAATATATAATAGCAATATTCCAAGGATTGATAAAATAGTTACCGGATATCGGATCGGGACTAATAACATATAAGTTATCGGGTAATTAGACCGAGTTATCAGACCGAATCCTTATCGGTCCGGATCCTTATGTCTGGTATACGTATCCGAACCGTTTTTCGATCCGAGTATCGATCTGGGTATTTCGATCCGATTCTTGGGTGTATCCGGACCAATAACAACCCTAATCACACGTGAAATGCCCACATGTTAGAAACAGGAGAAACTCATCATAAAGAAGATAGAGAAAAGAAATGTGAATTATTGTTGAATAAAGAAAAGTATATACCTTATAAAAATAAGTATCTTGTATTTCCACTGTTTCCATATGAGTCAATCACGAAGAGGGCTTCATTAAAAAAAAAAAAAAACTTTGGTGGGGCTTTTAAGTCTAGACTAGATTTCTAGTTCAGTACAGTTGCTTACTTCAGACTACATTTTGGTTATTTTTAGAAATGAATGAGGAAATCTAGGATATCATTTTAGTGTGAACTACATACTAATCTTAGCAAATTCTCCTGAAAATATGCTTCAAATCCCAAGGGTTCTGTTACCAATAGATCTTTTATTCTAACAAGGCAACTTAGTGAAACTTCCTTTTTTGTATTCTTATGTTTAAATTACTCCCAAAAATATTTTCTTGCTTCACCCAAGTGTCATTCTTTGTTATAATTACTCACATGAGGTAGTTGTAACTCATGGCAAAGAAGAAGAGCTGGTTCAACTTGCTGAAGAGGATTTTTGTTTCAGAGTCAGAATCAAGATTAGAGAAGGTAAGTGAGTTTACTTATGTCATCAACTCTGATACATCCAATTTATTTTTTGAAATATGTATGAAGAACCCATAATTCACTACCCAAAAAAAATTGAAATTAGCTACAAACTTCGTTGCAAAATTGCTAGTAGCTAATATAATTTTTTGATAATACATTCTTAAATAGGATTAGTGACGGATTTTATCGTTTAGCTACAAATTAAATTTATCCATCTCTAATTCTTATTTTTTAGTAGTGTAACGATGTCCTCACCATTTCCCACGGGCATGTTGAAGGCATCAACAATCCAGGTAACATAGGCAGGGATGGATTCAAGGTTTAATCTTTATAGACTCGGATCAAGGTTCCAAGTTCTTTGAAGATATGTTCAAAAACATAATATTCATACTAATTTTGTGGCGTTTTCACATGTATATCTATGGTCTAAATGAGAAATTGCGCGTTACTCATCCCTTAAACTATACCTCTGCTACTGAACATAAGTGATCTTTATCCGCGTTGAACTTGTATATCCAACTTTGATTGACATTGCACAGCTATATTGTATCAACAGGGAAAGAGGAAGGGATGGGTATTTACAAGGCTAAAGATCAGAAGATTGGCGGCCTCCTCGGCATTGTTACCGCCAAGGGAAAGGAGACACCAGAAAGCAGAAGAGAAGCAGAGCAAGCATGCTATAAATGTTGATGTTGAAGGAATTTCTGAAGCTGCTAAAACTACAGAGGTTGAAGTTGAAATAGCTTCCTTAAAAGAAGGCACAGATTCTATCCATGAGCCTAAAAATGAAACTCTTGTATTGTCAAAATTGACTCTTCATGGCCAAGAAACACAGTACTTCTACCTCTATGAGAGAAAGATTGAAAATCTTGCTGCCATCAAAATTCAGACAGCTTTTCGCGGTTATCTTGTAAGTTTTTCTTCAGAATCTTCTTGTTTCCTCAATCTACTAACCGTGGTACCCCGGTAAGCTTGCACTCACCTCGATTATTTCCACAGAATATTTGTTATCTCCCACCAACAGAGTACCAGGTAACTCTGTCCACTAACACTTGGACAGAGGGAAAGAAATCACCTAATGTTTTTGCTTTCAATGGGGTTACCTGAGACCTCAATGGTTCTCGACCCACTTTATTGATCACAAGTTTTGTTTTTCACCAATGAATTCAATTTCAGGCAAGAAAAGCTTTGAGAGCACTAAAGGGACTAGTCAGGCTTCAAGCTATTGTTCGCGGTAGGGCTGTTCGACGGCAGACTATTGCTACCCTGAAGTCCTTGCAGTCAATCGTAAATATTCAATCAGAAGTATGTGCAAAGAGATGTGATCAGGTGAAAACCACAGTACATTGTCAAGAAAATATGTTGCTGAATCTGGGAGAGAGATATTAAGGTATGGTAATAGAGCATGCTTCTGTTGATCCAATTGTAGAACCAAAAAGTATAGTTCATCATAGGCAATTCCTCCTATTTGAATTAGCTATAAGAATGGCTTAGTTAAATAACAAAAAACGGACAGCTAAACTAATATTTCAATCAGCTCAAATATATGAATTTTATTCTCTTCTCTGTAGTGCTATATGATGCATGAGAAAGTTGTTGCAGTACTTTCTTTAACATAATGTACCCCTCATTTCTTTAAAGGTTGACAAATACTAGGCCATATATGTGAATTCAGGTGACGATTAAAGTTGTTTTGCTGCAACAATCATATATAAGCTATATGGCAAATTATTTTTGATAGAAATAATATAGTATGAAAAGAGAAAAGGCGCTAAGCCAGTGCGACAAATTATATTTACAAGTTCTGCAATTCTCCAATAAAATCTTACAAAATATATGTATCATGTACAACAACTAGTTTGCACCTAAAAACTAGCAACGAAACAGCTCTAAAGGATAAGAATGTTGCTCTATTTACCTTCAAAAGTTCTGTTGTTTCTTCCTGTCCAAACAGAACACCAAATTGCTAGGGGTATAGTTAACCAAATTTTTAGGGACTTTCTGTGTAGTCGGCCTCAGTTCCAACACATAATTAAACTCTAGAGTGGAGAAAGGCATAGTCCAACTCATGCCTAGCATAGCAAAAAATAAACTCCACAACTGAGATGTGATCTTGCAATGGAGCAATATGGAAAATTCTTATGATGATGAAAGTAGTTTTCACAAGATAATCATCTCCCACTTCAGGTATAATAACTATTCCAGCTTAGTCAATTCTTTTAATTCTGCAGATTGATCTAAACAGCCAGAAAAGGTGGGACAATCGATATTTAACTAGGAAGAAGAAAACAAGATGTTCTCAAGCAAAGGGAGGCTGCGATCAAGAGAGAACGTATAAGAGAATACTGGTTAAGCCATCGAGTAAGTATCTTATCGATTTCTCAAATCCTGATCATATTCATCACACAGACTATGAATTATTTCACAAGGGATATTCTCACTTGCAGAGGTCAACAGAGTCGGAAGTAAATGGAAGAAGGCGATACTGGTTAGAACAATGGGTAGACGCTCAGCTGGCTAAAAGAGACGACCTTAAAAACGTGGACACACTTTTCTCAGCAAGAAACAAAGAGGAATTCGATAGAAAAGATATGAAATCAAGGCTTTTTCTAAATCAATACCATACAGACCAAGAATTGGTCTCTCCAATATATGTACCGCGAAGATCATTTCACCACAGAAGGCAGAAGTCAAGCGGGGATGACAATACTTTCGTGGGCTCTCCTTCGATTCCAACGTACATGGCAGCCACAGAGTCTGCAAAAGCAAGATCCATGAGCTCACCGAGGCTAAGACCGATCAATACTGATGTGTACTCTGAGATTAATTCTCCCTACAAGTACAAGCTATCTCCCATATCTTCTATCAACAGTGATGTCACGATCACAAGTAGGATGGGCAGTGTTACTGGATTCTCACAAAGATCACCATGCTTAAAAGGCAGACCAGCCGGTCCCATAAAATCAACCAGGAGCATTAAGGACCTCAGCTTTGGGTCAGATGGGGCGTTTGCAAATTGGGATCGTATCGGTGCCTGCAGGTGATTGACTAAAATGAAAAATATAGATTGTAATAGTTGGAATGGTTTAATAATATTATATCTACTTAATAGTTTGTGTGAGTTTTAGTTTCGGTTGAACATTTTCTCATTGACAGCGAAAAGGATCATTTCAATGCGAAGTAAATAGCAAGAAAGAAACTACCAAATTCATTATAAAACACCCTTTCTCAGGCTACGTGCACTTTATTCCACTTTTAATATCACCTCAAGTCTCATTCGTTATCAGTAAGTACTTCACAATTGTACCCCTATGGGTAATCATCCTAAGTTGGAACTTGAATTCCCTACTCGTCGCTTGCTCATTTGAAACGTATGTAATTCAATAGGAAGAGAAGGTTACAAATTGCTCTAAGCTTCATGGCATGAGTTAGAAAAATTCCTTTAAGGCATGGCTCTAATTGCACGATCTAGAGTATGAAAGAAGTGAGACAATCCTAAAATGTCTTGATAGTTAACCATTTTTATATGTGTGGCCAGCACACATATAAAGGAAAATCCACCGACACGGCTTCATAGACTCCCTAGGACACTTAAACCTACTACTCTAATACCAAGATTTTGTTGGAAATTTATTAACGTGAAAATAAACTTAATCCTATTATTTATGACTCGAATAATTGGGGCCCCGCATGTCAGAAACATCGTTTCCACACACGTGCACACGTTGTACCAAGGATCGTAAATTTTCTTAGAGAAAGAGATATTGGTACGTAAACGAAATGTTTGAGACATGAAATGATAGACGATTATTGGTCAAATGACGAGTATTTCATGTTGGTAAATGAAGGAAAGTGTACGATGTGTAAAAGATGAAAGTGAAACGAGTCAGAAATGCTCGTGGAGCCGTGAAGGGCCGCGGCACAACACCGGCGGAGCCGTGGCGTCGGAGCGCTGATATGATATCAAAACATACTGAAAGAGTAATTAAACAAACACGTGCTGATGTACTAAAAGTCTGACTGAATAATCATTAAGTGTAGAATACTGAATAAGTCTGAACATAGTAAAAGTGTCAATACGACAAACACGAAAATCTGATGAACTCTGTCTAACTACTACTCTAGTTTATGAATCCTCTGAAGAGTACTGAAACACTAACTGTTTGTCGGGACAAGGCCCCTGACATATTGATTGTTTGTAATAAACTATAAAGACTACAAAATAAATTATAAGGTCCCCAAAGATTGGGACTCACCAACTCAGTTGATACCAAAGATCCTAACGTGCAAATATGTCATCCTGAAAGTCATTTCCTGCACCATAAAGTATAGGTCCCATGCAAAAGGGACGTTAGTACATTAAATTGCACTAGTATGTAAAACCAATCGAAAGAACGAAAAGTTGTGGGGTGCTCGAGATAGGGGCAACCCAAAATATTAAACATGAATATATACGAAAACTATAATCAAAGCAGATATAGTTGACCCGTTTGTTGAGTTGACCTAACGAATTAGATAAAACATGTCATTATAACTTGCAAAAGCATTGTTCTGTTTCAGTTTCTTATACTATAAAACATGACATTATACATGTTACACTTTTTTTTGTCAAAAATCTAACGTTTTATTTGCTATTAAGTTTCAATTTTAAATGTGCTCCAACACATATATTTTTAGTAAACTGGTTAGTTATAAATTACTTATCCGATTATTATCCATTCAAATAATCAGAAATAAATTTTATGATGAAATATTCAATTTTTGTATCAAATAATAATTGACGGTGGGCTTTTTTTTGGGATGAAAATGGTGTTTTCATATTTGAATTTTATTTTCCATAAAATTAAGATTTAGCTTACAACACTTTCACCTTATCACATCAGATGCCAAAAACGAGAAAGAATTGTCTCTTGGCCACTTAACTCAGTACTCTACACATTTTAATTTGGTAAGTTTATGAGAGATGTTTGAGTTATATTGGGCGAGTTAGGTTTTGACCCATTATTTTACATATATTGATCCAAGTAAATTTTGTACGGGTTGGGTTATGACCCGTTCACTAACCTAACCCGTTTCTATTATGCGAAGTTTAGTGCTGGAGAAGAAGACATTTTGGCAGTCCTTGCATTGTGATCAATGAGCGCAATAATTCCAGTGATATCAGTTGCTCCCTCATGTAAACTCATCAACAACTCTGTGAGAGGATATTCTCGATGTACTTTAATTATTGTATCAACTTTGTTAATCGTCGCATTACTATTCAACTATATTCTCCACTTTCTGATCTTTGATATTTGTTGCTATTTAGATTCAATTTAAAATGTTGGGCCCGTGCTTGCCTAATCTAGTATGTAACTTGTAGCATAAGTTCATTAACTTAATTTCACTTTTCAATATGTAACAGCAAGACGGAGACGAAAGATAATTAGGGAAAATGTCAGCTTCCATGACTGAATAAGTTCAGTTCAAATACTGGAAAAATACAAGAAACAGTAATTATTAGAGAAAAGTATTATTCCAGCGCTTTCATAAGACGTTGGTTATTAGAAAAGTACGCTGGTGAGCAGCGTGCTGCAAACAACTTCAAATCACTACAAATATAACCTAAGAGAATTTCTTTTGAAGTTCTGCAATCTCTGCCTTATTAAGCTGGAAGCCTTTGGCAAGAATGTCGTCCATAATAGGTGGGTTTGAAGCAAAGATTGAACTAGGAATCACTACAAATCCAGGATTTTGACTATTGAAAACGGCTAAAAAAATAGCTTTTTTCTGTCCCAGATTATACTGGAAGTGAATAAGACCTTTTGGGAACGCAAACACATCACCAGGATTCAACACCGTCGGAGCCGTGAAGGGCCGCGGCACAACACCGTCGGAGCCGTGGCGCCGGAGCGCTGATATGATATCAAAACATACTGAAAGAGTAATTAAACAAACACGTGCTGATGTACTAAAAGTCTGACTGAATAATCATTAAGTGTAGAATACTGAATAAGTCTGAACATAGTAAAAGTGTCAATACGACAAACACGAAAATCTGATGAACTCTGTCTAACTACTACTCTAGTTTATGAATCCTCTGAAGAGTACTGAAACACTAACTGTTTGTCGGGACAAGGCCCCTGACATACTGATTGTTTGTAATAAACTATAAAGACTACAAAATAAATTATAAGGTCCCCAAAGATTGGGGCTCACCAACTCAGTTGATACCAAAGATCCTAACGTGCAAATATGTCATCCTGAAAGTCATTTCCTGCACCATAAAGTATAGGTCCCATGCAAAAGGGACGTTAGTACATTGAATTGCACTAGTATGTAAAACCAATCGAAAGAACGAAAAGTTGTGGGGTGCTCGAGATAGGGGCAACCCAAAATATTAAACATGAATATATACGAAATTGAAAACTATAACTGAAACAGAAACATAATTAGTTTTATCCTAAATGAAGAACCGCATGTTTAACTTAATTAAACGACATTGGACCCAAATATGCATAAAGAATAAACTGCAGCCTTAGGTCCAATATAAGTGCACAAGCTACGACCCCAGTCAAGTATACATATACATAACTATGACCTTAGGCCCAAAGATGCATAAAGCATAAACTACGACCATTGGCCCAAATATAGGTATTCAACATCCGGGTTTATAAAATAAGGAATTGAGAATCATATTGTAATACATGATACTGAAATACTGAATCATACTAAAGTATAATAGTGGAAATACTTAATCATACTGAAGTACATGATACTGGAAATACTGAAGTACACGATACTCGAATATTGAATAAAACTAGAATGAGACATGTATTTATATACTGATTATGAAGTTTGAAGAATTATCTGTTCATAGTAAACTGAGTTGTCATAACGGAGACACATGGGTATCAAACATGAGTTTATACTGATTACTTAATGAGTTCACAATATACGAAGTTATATTCTCAAATGCTAGAAATTTTTGACTTTTCATAAACTAGGGCAAAATATCTAATTGTGAAATAATCCGTAGTAATCTTGAGGATTGAGGTGTAGGTATGATTAATGACGCTCCCACATGTAGAGATTTAGCCTCACATATCTGTAAACGTTTCAATCCAATGAATTATCTTGTTTCTCTGACGATGAACACGCAAATCCTAGCTTCGAATCATTAGAGAATGATTACTTGTTATTCCTATGTTTTTGGTTGAAGAAACGTGTTACTAATCATGGTTTGATGTAATAAATACTAAGGAATCATTAGGAACAAACTTACCTTGTTGTGGGAGGTTGAAATGAGAGAAAACGCTCTTGAGATGGTTTTCTACGAGGTTGAACGAGTTGGTGAATAATTTTTTGGAATAAGTGTTATATTTAAAGGTTGGACATTTTGGACCCCCTGTCTCGCTGAGCGAGGTCCAAAGCGAGGTCCTACCTTGTTTTGAGCTAAGCTAAGCGAGCTCACCTTTTCAAAATATACTTAGCCAATTTTTTGAAATTTTCTATTTTGAGACCCTACACCTTGCTGAGCGAAGTCCAAAGCACATCCATGTCTCTCTTTGAGCTGAGCTCAGCGAGCTCTTAGGTCCATTTTACACTTAGTCAAAATTTTACGTTTTGACTTTGCTGACAGCGTTCAGTAAAATGACTATAACTCCTATCAAAGAGATACGATTGAGCTCCACCATATATGGTTAGAAAGGTATTTCAAAGATCTACAACTTTTATGTTTTGAGTTGAGGTTTCTCCAATTATCAATGTATATCTACGAAATAAGGCTGGTAGACAAACCTACAGTAAACTTAGCCGATTTTATCGAATCTTAAGCACCTCACTACTCATCTTAATTTCAAAATAACTATTTCTTCCCAAACTCATTCCGATAGAACTTTACATGTCTAAAATGTCTTATTAATACTCATTTAACACATTCACCCCTAATACATATTTACAGAGTGTTACAGATAAATCATTAAGGCTTTTTAACGAGTTAATAAAGCTTAAGCTTTTTAATAGTTTCTAAGTTTGGCAGGTATGACCAAATAGTGTATCTACAGGATGACACATTTAGGAATCACCTTTGTGAGTGTGAAGTGTAAGTCGTTTCAAGGAGTATATTAGGTAAAGGTCCATGCTCTACGCACTCATGAAATCGGGCGGTGTTCATGTCTGAAACAAACACAACAGTGGGAACCAAAGATGATTAAGGGTTACTTGTTTGACATATGGTTGTCTATCGACGGTTCAAAGATATCAAATCTATCGATTGACCGAGTATATCCAGCATATGTTCACTATGAAAAGTTCAAAGAAAACCCTATGCGATTAATCTTTACTTGCGAATCACATATTTGTTGGTATATTTCTTTATCATAGAGCCATTATTGTTAGGATTTTATGAACATGTGTAAATGGGAAATGGTCCTTTGCACCTTTTCATGGAAAAAGCTCCACACTTTTTCATTCCTTTACTTTGTTGGCTATAAATAATTCATTTTCATCAGATTTTTCTTTCTTTTCTGCACTTTAAATATTTTTTTGTGTGTGATTTATGTCGTCTTTTGCGTTCGCCGTTCACGGGAGTTTGAGGTATCACTAAGCTGGTGAGTTAATTCATTTTATTATGGGAGGATATATTACATAACCTCGGATACTTGAGGAAAATAATTTCCTTAAGGAAACATTGTGAATTTAGTGGGCTCGAATTTATTTTTCTTTCTTTTCAGATTATGTTTTAGATTGTTTTCTCTCTTTCAAGATTCTGATTTAGATTATTTTTTGAATACAGATTGACAACAGTTTCTTCAATGATCTTCTTAAAAGATGTTCATGTTGAAGCATTCAAGATTATGCTAGAATTCATGTACAATGGAGAACTTAGCAGATGACTTCGGAGTTATACTTCTTCAACAAGAGTGCTGCAAAATAGTACTTCTGGCTTGACGCTCAGAGGTAATCTTATTCTTCCCTCATTACATAAAATGAAGTGGTGATACCGTTTGACCTGTGAGCATGACCAGAGCCGTTTTATGACAATGAGATATAAAATGGGCGTGGCAAAATCAATCCGCCCCCGCCAATCCGCCCTACCCATCTTATATTTTTACGGGTTAGGTCATCACCCGTTTGTTGAGTTGACCTAACGAATTAGACCCAAAACTACTCATCTTTTTGGCATGTCAGTTTGGGCTGCTCCACGGGTCAGTTATGTGAAGCCTAAATATTTTAGCTTCAATATGAAATTATATGTGCGTTTCATTTGCTTATTATTTCCTATAGGAAAAGCATATCCATTTTGAATGACAACTTCTTTGAATAAATATTTTAATATTTTCTTATAAGATAAAACATGTCATTATAACTTGCAAAAGCATTGTTCTGTTTCAGTTTCTTATACTATAAAACATGACATTATACATGTTACACTTTTTTTTGTCAAAAATCTAACGTTTTATTTGCTATTTAATTTAAGTTTTTTTTTAAATGTGCTCCAACATATATTTTTAGTAAACTGGTTAGTTATAAATTACTATCCCGATTATTATCCATTCAAATAATCATAAAATAAATTTTATGATGAATATTCAATTTTCTGTAATAATAAATAATTTACAGTGGGCTTTTTTGGGATGAAAATGGTGTTTATTTATTTGAATTTATTTTTCCATAAAGATTTATTTAGCTTACAACACTTTTCCAGATCAGATGCCAAAGAAAAAAAACGAAGTCTTATGGTCTGGCTCAGTACTCTACACAGTATTAGGGAAAATGTCAGCTTCCATGACTGAATAAGTTCAGTTCAAATACTGGAAAAATACAAGAAACAGTAATTATTAGAGAAAAGTATTATTCCAGCGCTTTCATAAGACGTTGGTTATTAGAAAAGTACGCTGGTGAGCAGCGTGCTGCAAACAACTTCAAATCACTACAAATATAACCTAAGAGAATTTCTTTTGAAGTTCTGCAATCTCTGCCTTATTAAGCTGGAAGCCTTTGGCAAGAATGTCGTCCATAATAGGTGGGTTTGAAGCAAAGATTGAACTAGGAATCACTACAAATCCAGGATTTTGACTATTGAAAACGGCAAAAAAAATAGCTTTTTTCTGTCCCAGATTATACTGGAAGTGAATAAGACCTTTTGGGAACGCAAACACATCACCAGGATTCAAGATTTTGGAGAAGAGACGACTCTTAAAGAAGTTTGCAGCATCAGGGACAAGAAATCCTGCATAGAGTTTACCCTCCAGGACAGTTATCAGCTCAGAAGCTCGAGGGTGCGTGTGAAGAGGAACAAGACCTTGTGGGTCCAAGTCAAGACGACCAGTAGAAATACCAAGAGTGTTAAGTCCCGGCATGATGTTTACATCCACAACAGTTGCAGCAAAACCAAACCCGGGCACTGGATTTCCACTAACATTAAGACCTGAAGCAAAGAAATCGTCTGCTTTTGCAAGTTTTGGATCTTTGCAAATCTTTCCATTCACGAAAACTGCACAGGTGAAATAAAATGAACCTAAGCATATTGTTCAGCTAACAGATGATAGAAATTATGCAAATAAGTATTATAGATGGATGATTTACCTGCAGCATTAGAGTCATTAACTGCAACACATATGTCCTGCAGAGGGTTGTTATCATAAGCATAAGCAGAGGAAGAAAAGAATGCACTAATAGCTAAAGTTGTTATGAACCAGCACATCTTCATTGTTATGCTTTGGGTTTGTTATGATTTCTTTTTTCAAACAACCAGAAAGGTCTGACTATTTATATCCTCATTTAGTTGAAATGTAAGAGAAAAATAATACTTATTGACAATCCTGCATAGACTCTATTTGCTAGGAAGTGTGGTAATTTTAGACTAGAAAATAATACTCCCTCCGTCCCAATTTATGTGATATAGTTTGACTGGAAACGGAGTTTAAGAAATTTCGTCCGCCGCGGCCTCTGCTGGACTACTATCCTTTGCGGTTGTTAATTACGGGTCGATGCAGTCTGTTGTGGATCCTCGGGTCGGCGGTGATGGTTGCCGGAATTGGAGGCCCTGTCGTCGGCGGAGGGCCCGACGGTGGTGGTGAGGACGGCGTGCGCAATCTTTGGGTGAGTGGTCTTTGCTCTTTATTTTCTAGGTTTCCTCAAGAATTAGCTTCGAACGAGCCTCATAAAATACTGGTAACGGCGTGCATTGCTGAAGGATGGTAGCAACGTCGTCATAGGATTCGTTCAAGCCTGCAATAAGTTATATGACCAATCGTTGATTAGTAACTGGTGCGCCAACGTTGGTGAGTTGGTCGGCAAGCATCTTGAGTTCTTGAAAATATGCAGACACGTTTTGGAAAATCTTCTTGATGAACGTCCTTAAACTGATTTTCAAGGTATAACGCACATTGAGTTTTGTTATCGTGAAAAATAATTTTCAAATGTTCCCACATTTGACAGGAAGTGGCATCAGTCTCAATGATTGTGTGCAACAGATCATTAGAGATCGTGTCGTATATCCACTAGAGGACAACTACATCCAAACGAGACCAAAGTGCATCATCAGAGGTCGAAGTCGAGTAGGTGCATTGACTTTGATTTAGAAAGGATGATGTGGTCGATAACCTTGTAGACACGACAATGGATTTTGAACAGTTCCGCCCATGAGGAGTATTGACCCTTTTCCATCTCAAGAGTCACATGGATGAAATTTTTAATGTTGTTGACTGTAAGTGCAGGATGAAATTTGGTTTTGTCACCATGGAAGATGAAATTTATGAGGAGAAGGGAGAGATCATGGCCGAAGAAATACTAGGGTTCCGGCGTGGGTGGGTGGCGGCCGAGAGGGGGTCGACAACGGGGAGGGTTTTTGTTTAGGGTTAGGCTACTGATACCATAAAAGAATGTGTTCCTTTATTTCATTAATTGATGATTTACAATATATAGTATTTATAGAAATATTTACCTTGCTACAAACTAGCTAAGTAATCAACCTAATTACAAAAGAAATATAATTCTACCTAAAATAAGAAATATACAATTAATGTAAGAATATTCAGTGAATATTCTATTAATAAGGACAAATGTTTACCCGTTTATTATCAGCGAGAGCACAATTGACCTACGCTTTAACGGAGGCAAAATTATATCTTTTCGCAAATCACAAGAGCAATTCTAGACATTTTTCACATATATAATATAAGGTCAACTCAGCGAAGCTCTTTATTTTGTGCCGTGAAGTGAAATTGTATCGTATGTTAGTTAGAGAGGTTCACGAACTACTACGATCTATAGATTTCACATCTATATCCAATCCAAACGAGAATAGAACCAAGTTTGCCTTGAAACAAAATGAAAAAACAAGAAAATGATTCATCTCCTTGCTAAGAGGAGTAAGATCTTTGGTTGTTATGTCCTTTCCCTCCTTTCTTTGTAGATTATTAGCTCCAGGACACCTATACTAGAAGCTCAGTATGCAATTTGCATGAAATCTGCTTTTCAACTTCAAACTAGTAAGTGTTGCAAGTAAACAGAGAAGTGCGCTTCTTGTAACCAAAACAAAACCCCCAATCATCAACAACGGCTTGTTCTAGACCAGGCCGCTAGATTGAGACTATCACCTCCCTGTTTAAGTAAGAAATGAATGGCTTACCCTATAGACGTTCAAACAACGATCGGGCCTAGTCTGCTTGCATCTTTTCCTATTTCAGATTCAATTGAAAATATTGGACAGGAAAGGAATGATTCATTCGGATCGACATGAGAGTTCAACTACATTGCCAGAATTCATGTGGTATATTTGAAAGAAATTGACCTTTTTACTTCTCTCATGGTACAATACTCCTCTTCCTGCCAACTACCAATCCCCTTTTGTCCTCGATCCACAGAGACAAATTGTAGCACTGGTTCCAAGAGTTCATCATGAAAGAAAGAACTCACTCAGTCGGGCTTGTGTCCTAAAATTTGAACTTATACAGTTGAAACTTCGGATAATGTCATGGAGTTCATTAAAAATCTTGAAAAGACAAAAGACTTCTCTTCTTCTTTTGGCTTCTTATTCCGTTTGACTCCACAAGCTTTTGCTGAGTTTACTTCTTAGTATAGGGAACTTCTAAGTGAGCTATATACTAGCTAGTTTGGCACTTTGGCCCCTACTCCTAGTGTTGCCAAAGTAATTAATTAATACAAACATTTGATAAATTAGTTCAATGAATAATTCATGGAAGTACTAAAAATGATGGCGTGAAGATAATAGTTATCTGACTAAATATGGTAAAGTCGATTTAATTAATTTGAAAAAGTCCATGTTTATCTCGCATTCCCATTGAATATGTTGAAGCTTGGGTTAAATCAAAGAGCTTGCTACATAATTCTAATGTAACAGTCGATAAGAGAGATGTCCCAGCTGACATTCCTCCCCGAAACGGCTAACACCGCATAAATTTCCAGCTCTTTCACAATTGCACAAGAATTTGTACAGACAAAGTATCGACTGAACCAAAAAAGCAGAAAAACATGATGCTCATCATCATCGACTGGAAGGGGCGATATCTGACGGTTATTGGCTATAAACTGGCCATAGCTTGAAGAAGTCTTTGAGACTATGATGCCTAAATCAGCAATATTTATAGGGTTTATGACCTCCAATAATTTTTATACAATTAAATTACAACTAACGTATTTTAATTTAGTATTTAAACTAGGAATAATTACGCTGAATAATCCACTCCCTCTTCCTTCTCTCTTTCTGTAACAACGTAATTATTAATTCCAGGGCTATCCTCATAATAAGAAAGGATACAATATTTACAATCTTTTCACCAAGCTTACTTTCATCTCTAGGGATATTGTTTTTCATGAACAATATTTTCTTTTTTCTTATGTTACACCATCTCATGTTGTCAACCAACCAGCTATCATTCCTGAAGATTTTCCTCTTCAGCATATCCCATCTCACGTTACTTGCACTCCTGATATACTCCACCCTTCTCCTGGTCCTTCTTCCTCTATACCTGCACCTCCTCCATCACCTAAGAGGTCTAGTATGACTCACATTTCTCCTTCTCACCTTCAACACTTTGTTTGTGATCTTCCCCCTTCTTTGGTTGACTCCATTTCTAATTTTGCTTGTATTGATCATCTGGTTGATACTGCTGCACTTTAGCCACATTCTTACCAACAAACAACTTTTGTCCTTGCCCGACAAGTATTGAAAATTACTAATGTGAAATTAAGTTTAACTCATTATTTATGACTCGAACAATTGAGATCTCACACGTCGGAAACATCGTTTCCACACACGTGCAGACGTAGTGTCAAGTATCGGAAATTTCATTAGTAAAAGAGATATTGGTGCGTGAGTAAGCGTTTGAGGCGTGAAAGATGGGCTGCGTTGGTTAAATGACACGTGTTCCACGTTGGTAAACGAATGAAGAAATGTACGATGTGTAAACGATGAAACGAGTCAGAAATCTCCGCGGAACCGTGAAGGGCCACGACGCTTCGATGGTAGAATGTTCGACGGGTGCTGAAGAGTTTCTGACTTTTGGGATGGTTTGGGGCATTGATTCCCCACGAATTGACACATGAATTCAGTCATTATTTGGCTGAGTAACACCTCTCAATAAGTGTTGGTCATTGAGATGAGAGGTCATCTAACACACACTATAAATTGAGGCCCTTGGCTCAATTGTAGAACACCCCTCACTCTTGTCTAGTTGAGATTTTTCTGAACTTCTTCCTCTCTAGCATACTCTCACACACTCAAAGGTTCTTCTTGAGAAACACTTGAGTTTCCTTTGCTCATTTGTTTAGTTATTGTTTTATCTTGGAAGACAGTTTCTCATATCGTAAAAGGATATATACGGGGCAATAATGTCTTAAGGACATATTGAATATCACTCGATTCAACAGCGCCCTTGTAACGTTACCAGATTTAGTGTCTATTAGTTTTAGAATATAAAGATCAAGGGGCGTGCTGTAGTAGACAGAAGATCCAAGACTCCAAGATTGATTCAAGGAAAGAAGATCAAGACCTCAAAAGCTTATTGTTGCCACAACACTTGTTGGCTTCAAGTTAATTGTTATTGTAATCATATTATTTTTTCTTTCAAAACACTAGTAGTAGTTGTATATTATTCCCGTACATTCATTGTGTAGCTCACAATCTTAAGACATTATGTGTACTAGTGCTAGAAAGATGTTTGTCAGCAGATATGATACCAGATCTGGCTGTGGGTTTCTTGTTGAAACCAGTTATATTGACAGTTCTATAAACAATTCAAACACTGTATCTGTCAACAAATCTGGTTCTAGTTTTGGGTCTCTCTTTGACGGTAGTTACAGATCTGTTTCCGTCAAAGAAGAGATCTATGTTGCTGATCCTGAACTTAAAGATACTGCTGATAGTCATGATGGCAAGTCTAAGGATCAGTGAAGAGTTATTGTCACCGCTCCCGAGAGTGGTGGAAATAAGCATCCACGAGAGGTTAAGGATGTCACATGGGACACGAGGAGAGGGCTGAAGATGATGTTCCATTTTATAGCAGAAAGCATCCATCTTATGGTAAGGGGGATTTGGACACGTGACTGACGTGGGCCAGATTCCAAAGGTATGAGTTAACTTTTTATTCCTTGTCAAAATTGAGATTAAAAGATAATTTCTGAATAAAAGTGAATAAAGCAAGGCTAGGAATATGAAGTGATTTTGATAAGACTTATATTCACTTTAAAATCAGAAGTTTAATCTCACTTACCTTCTCGTTTATGATTGGACTGTTATAAACAACGACCTAAAAACAATGGACTTAGATTGTAATAAACTGGATTTATGGACAATCCTAAGCAAGGGAAGAGGACTAGAGACAAACCTTTCACCGTTTCTGACAGAAGATCCGTCTTTTGACAGGATAGTAGTGGACACTCAATCATACGAAGTCTACGGGCGACTGGAGTGGGCCATAATTTCCAGATCTTAAATTATTTAAAGGCCAAAAGAAAGGCAAAAATTGGACACTCAGTCTGCCAAGGCAACTGGAGTGGGCCAAAATATCTAGATCACTTATGATTCGGTTACGCCCTAACCACGGGCAAGAGGTTGTTCATGTGAAGCAACGCTACTTTTAAACTAAAAGAAGTTGGAGAGGTTGTCCTCAAAGGACTTATGGGAATGTGATCACTCTAACAAAAGGTGATACATGTCTCAAACTTGGTTTCAAGGACGATGTTGGTCAAACTGGCTTGAGCCTAGTCCAACAGGTCTATAATAACTAAGAGTGGTACACTAAGATTGTAGCCAAATGGGTGATATATTTGTATTTGTGCATCTATGTCATCATATATTAAGACACGTTAAATAGAAAGTCATTCTAAAGCTAACTAAGTTGAGATTGTAGTCGTCTGTCGACATAAACCCTCAAAATGAGTATGAGGTAGGCGAAGAGGCAAAATCACTTTTCCATTCCGTCAAAAGGAATATCAAAAGAAGAATTGCTGCTCTATAACATAGTCACGCCTACGTGGGTGATTTGACGCTTGTACAAATAGAGGGGGGAGACAAGTACGTTGTGATCTTCATTGACGATAGTACAACGTATTGCATCCTTTGTTTTGTTGAAAAGTGATGTGCGATTTATACACACGCTTAACGCAAGTGCACGTATCGTTACAAGTAATATAGTCTAGGTAAGACCGCATATCGTCCTCAGGGACTGGTTTTCAAGTACCGATTATCTATGCTTTAGTTTCTATTTGGTTAACATTAATTGAGTTGGAATTCTAAACTAATAATGCAGGAAATAAACTAATTATGAAAATACTTTGATTTAAATCAGTTATGATGGAGAATTAGGGCTTCCAAGATCATCAACTATCCACTATATTCAATCTTTAATATAATTAGACTAACTTCTTCTCCTACGTTAAGATAGCAGGTTAACTAGACCGTTTTATACTCCTGTTAAGGTAATATAAACACTCAACCCCAATGGAGAACCATTCTATCTTTCGATGACAAGATTGACTACAAAGGAGGATTAAGAGCAATAACTTATTAAGCTACACAAGTATCGGGGTACTTTCGTCCACGATTTAAACCTATGTTTATACAACTATAGCATATTCACAATCTCCCCTTTCGGATTTCGATTAGAACTCATATAAGTGATGATAACTAGTAATCAATTAATTATCAAGCAATCAAAACAATTATTGAATAAACCTCAACAATAATAAGAAGAAACCGAAACATGCATTAATTCATAAGTACGAGGTTCAAGCGATTCGACATGGAAGGCCCTAAATTAAGTAATTAGCTCCTAGCCATAGTCACGCTAAGAACTAATACAATCTTCATACATGAACTGAAATAAACAAAGCAAAAAGAAAATACTTGAAAAGCCTCCAATCTTAGCCTCCTAAGTTGTGTTGTATGTACAATGATGAATGAATCCCCTCAAGAGAATGATGTAGAGAATATATATAGCCCAAGAATCCTTTAGGTCAAGGGTTAGGGATTATGTAGGAAGGAAAAATTATCCCTTTTGGACCCTGAAAACGTGTCAAATTCGGCCCAAAACGTCAAAAATACCGCGTCGGCGTCGTGGCCCTGCAGTCGGGAGCCACGGCGCCTGAAAATCAGAGAGTTTCGGACAACTTCAGTGGTCGGCTCCGCGGCTCCGGTGGTGTTTTTTCGACGGTTCTTCGCTTCGTCGTCGATTTTCATCGAAACGTCGATCTTTTCTATACTTCCGACTTAGACTTCATTTATTGGCCCCTTTAAGTGTGAAATTCCATCTCAATTAAGCTCATTTCATCTTCTTTTCGTCATTTCTCCATTTCTGACCGATGTGACACAAAAGAAAGGAAAACGACTCTAATACTATACTAAACATAAATGAAATGAGTAAGACATATATAAGACATATGTTGCAGGAGGGGTCAGATTCTGACAACACAGTAGCGTCGTAGAGATTCATGCGCCTCCATTCGACTTCATTCGGTCCAATCAAACAGAAAAGTTGGTAATCTTGGTCGGCTAGGTGCGCAGACTAGTCGGACAACGATTACCAGTGAACCAGTCACATGTAATCGGAAGGTTGTAGTTCATCGGGCTTAGGTGCTGAGAAAGAAGGAGGTCACCTTGTTCAGGTGTACCAAAAAGGACAAGAACCAGTTTCTCATCTATGAAGTCAAAACTGGGAATTAGGTCATCAACAGCTGAACCGATGCTATCCGAACCCAGAGATAGAGAAGAGGAAGAAGACGTGATTTTTTCTGATGAAGAAATATGGTTTTTCTGGAAAAAGATGAGAAGTTTGGGAATGACCAACAAAATTGAATGAGAAAACTTGTGTAGAATGTCTCTCCTAAAGTATGTCCTTTCTCTTAAGGATATGATTGCCACTCTGTTGAGGGTATTTTCGCTCAAAACGTGCGGCAAAGAAACCGTCAGAAAACTTGCGAAAGTCCAGATGTTTTTTGTAAGGAAAGAAGAGTGTTTTAAAAAAAACATCATTGCGTGCACTGGAGACGAGACGATTGAAGTGACATGCCCGGTTGTCAGAATGAAACGATGACTATTTTTTAATACATTAACTCAACAGTCACACTTGAGTTAATGTAGGGGGCAATTGTTAACACTCAAAAATAATTTAAGTGTTTAGCCGAAATTTAGTGATACACGAACTATTCTGGAGCCGAATTTATTTCTAGCCCTCGACTACAAGAACTTCATCGACTACTATGTGCTGCTGAAAGGCGTCTTAGCCGAAGTCATTAGTTAGATGTACGACTGGGACACACTCAGATGCAGACGCCTCAATTATCAAGTCAAAAGGATTTTTATAGTGTTCTTTTTTTCAAAATGTTATAGGGTTTATGACCTCCAATAATTTTTATACAATTAAATTACAACTAACGTATTTTAATTTAGTATTTAAACTAGGAATAATTACGCTGAATAATCCACTCCCTCTTCCTTCTCTCTTTCTGTAACAACGTAATTATTAATTCCAGGGCTATCCTCATAATAAGAAAGGATACAATATTTACAATCTTTTCACCAAGCTTACTTTCATCTCTAGGGATATTGTTTTTCATGAACAATATTTTCTTTTTTCTTATGTTACACCATCTCATGTTGTCAACCAACCAGCTATCATTCCTGAAGATTTTCCTCTTCAGCATATCCCATCTCACGTTACTTGCACTCCTGATATACTCCACCCTTCTCCTGGTCCTTCTTCCTCTATACCTGCACCTCCTCCATCACCTAAGAGGTCTAGTATGACTCACATTCCTCCTTCTTACCTTCAACACTTTGTTTGTGATCTTCCCCCTTCTTTGGTTGACTCCATTTCTAATTTTGCTTGTATTGATCATCTGGTTGATACTGCTGCACTTTAGCCACATTCTTACCAACAAACAACTTTTGTCCTTGCCCGGCAAGTATTGAAAATTACTAATGTGAAATTAAGTTTAACTCATTATTTATGACTCGAACAATTGAGATCTCACACGTCGGAAACATCGTTTCCACACACGTGCAGACGTAGTGTCAAGTATCGGAAATTTCATTAGTAAAAGAGATATTGGTACGTGAGTAAACGTTTGAGACGTGAAAGATGGACGGTCGTTGGTTAAATGACACGTGTTCCACGTTGGTAAACGAATGAAGAAATGTACGATGTGTAAACGATGAAACGAGTCAGAAATCTCCGCGGAACCGTGAAGGGCCACGACGCTTCGATGGTAGAATGTTCGACGGGTGCTGAAGAGTTTCTGACTTTTGGGATGGTTTGGGGCATTGATTCCCCACGAATTGACACATGAATTCAGTCATTATTTGGCTGAGTAACACCTCTCAATAAGTGTTGGTCATTGAGATGAGAGGTCATCTAACACACACTATAAATTGAGGCCCTTGGCTCAATTGTAGAACACCCCTCACTCTTGTCTAGTTGAGATTTTTCTGAACTTCTTCCTCTCTAGCATACTCTCACACACTCAAAGGTTCTTCTTGAGAAACACTTGAGTTTCCTTTGCTCATTTGTTTAGTTATTGTTTTATCTTGGAAGACAGTTTCTCATATCGTAAAAGGATATATACGGGGCAATAATGTCTTAAGGACATATTGAATATCACTCGATTCAACAGCGCCCTTGTAACGTTACCAGATTTAGTGTCTATTAGTTTTAGAATATAAAGATCAAGGGGCGTGCTGTAGTAGACAGAAGATCCAAGACTCCAAGATTGATTCAAGGAAAGAAGATCAAGACCTCAAAAGCTTATGTAAACTCAAATGTGTATATGATCCACTTTTCCTCTTTTTTTTTAAATAAAAAAACAGTGGGCAAGAATAGAAGAATAGGACAACAAGCAATGGGCCAGATTTAAGCCAAGCAATCGACACACAAAAAAAAGAAGAGCCCGGGACATATCTGGTGCATAAAAAAAACGAGAATCAGCAAAGATGATCAAATCCGGTCCAGGACAACATTTTAGGAGCGCAAGGGAGACATTTGGACTTAAATCTACCCCCTAGAATACTATTCATGCGGCTGCTGGCTCAAATACCGAAAGGAAATACCAATATTTCAGACTTAATATGGACAGAGCAGTAAAATAGCGCACAACAAAGACTAAGTGAATAAACTTGCCAAGCTTACATATTCGATTCATTTATCATAACAATGGTAACATCTTGATAACCTATTCTTAGCCTATTCCGGGATATATATTGCCGCAGACCATCCCACGACCGATAAGAAAGCAGAATTACAAGAAGGCTACGTACATGGCCATTTAAAACAACACATAAGGAAGACTCTACACACTCGCTAATTCATACAGGGGCATACAGTCTGCAAAGTGACAGGTCTTAAGAGATAACGTACATAGTCTAAGCATGATTTAAATACTACCAGGCATACACAGTTTAGCAATAACAAAGGACCTGAATATGTGTATGGTTGTCCACATTATCAACTTAGAACCGAGTTAATTCCCACAACGTATCTGTGTTGCATTACAACAGACACAATGTACAATAAAATTTAAGGTCTAAGGTTAAGTGAATACATGCTCCTGGCAGAATAAACCTAGGCAGTTAAGGTGGGTGTCACATTACTCCATGAAAGCTGGATAATCCTTATTAGGATG
Organism: Przewalskia tangutica; assembly: GCA_029844215.1. Taxonomy (NCBI): domain Eukaryota; kingdom Viridiplantae; phylum Streptophyta; class Magnoliopsida; order Solanales; family Solanaceae; genus Przewalskia; species Przewalskia tangutica. The sequence goes on along the minus strand of CM056731.1, from coordinate 34,767,594 downwards.
AGCACCGATGATACACCGGGCTTGAACCACATTCAGGTATAACAAAAGTAGGACATGCGTGAACAAATGCATTGAAGCCAGCAGCACACATATAGCATATGACTCGATAAAGTATATTCCCAACAACACGAAGATTGAACTTATGTTTTAGATTTCTGAATGCGCAAACAAGATGACACACACATTGAGCCTACTTTGAAACAAAGACAGTACAAATACTATAGATGACGGACTAGACAGACCCTCCAGAACTGGACGAACATAATTAGCACAATTCGGTCGATCTCAAATCCATGTTCAAGTAAAGCACTTACTGGCAGTTCGGGAGAGATCTCACTCCGATTCGAAATAAACTCAAATGATAACTACTTCATTCGACCCAAAGGCAAATTCCAACACTGGCCTTGATGATCGCGGCAGCGAGTATCGATAGCAATTTCGTATTAACTAAACAGGTTTGAACCAAACCAATACAGTGGCCAATTTAAAGCTGAGATTTCGACCCAAACATATTAGGGAGGTTAACAACAATTAAAAATCAAACAAAACGCGATCAGCGATTCACTTCGCATATATGGACAGTCGTCAACACCCACCAAACTTAGACAGAATCTGTCATAATAACACACATTTCACGCCAAAGGAAATCAAATACGAAAGGGATGATAAATTACCTTCTCCGAGCAGCGAACCAGGGCAGCGTATCAAGTCTGTCGATCCGCTCTTGGGTATATTGTAATGCGATTAGGGCGACAGAGGGTTGAATATCTTCTAAAGTCAAAGAATTGATTCTTAGGCTGGTTTGATTCTACCCTACTGACTTCCGATTGCTGTTGCCTGTTTGCTCATTTTTCGATGCCTATTTGCCAAATTTCCCCGGATGCCTTTAGCCAAGTTTTCTACTTGTTCTCGATGTTTTCTCAATCTTATGTGAAGCTCTCCATAAAACTGATGCCTCACTCCTCTCCACTGCATGCGTATAGCTTCTGTATTTGTAGCCCTAATTTGGGTTCTAATGTTGGTGCGATATTTTGGGCAATTATGGTAAAGATTTTTTTCTGAATATTCCTTAAGGTAAGTCTATATTTTAGGTGATTTCGGTTTGGATTTCCGGAGCTAATTCCTATATCATTTATTATGGTACTGATTTGAGTGTTAATTGGTATGAAATCGTAGTATATATGGAAGGGAATCTGGAAGCGAAATTGGCTAAAGGGTGTGGAGGCGTGGTTTGCTTAGGGTTTCTTTGGTGATGCATGGGTAAGGAAAGTGTCACGACCGACCCGGGGCGATCGGTGCTATCGGGGCACCACTGTACACATCGAGAATAGCAATGAACATACATAATACAAAATCAGTATAAGGTAAACATCACTAGCAGCCGACAAGCCGCTTTCATAAAATAACTTAATCGAATGTGAAAGCAGTACCGGGTTCTTACATTGAACCACCAACGTGACTACAGCACCTCAGGAATAACAAGCGTGGCGGGACGGGGCCATACCACGAATGTACAAAATACCTATAACCTCGAGGAATCATACCAAAGACAAAGCCTCGGGATGGAGCTTTCAGAAATGAGCGGTGATCACAGAGTGCGGACGGCCAGCTACGTATCTCGACTGCGGCATGAGCACGCGGCCCGAGGGAGGTTAGTACAATGTACCAAGTATGTGGCGAAAATCTGTAATGAAATCATAAGTCCGAAACAAGTGGGTCGGGATGAAATCAACTTACCTTTTTCTGTGCATTACTAACAATGAGTAACAAACATATATATATATCTGCGTAAAATAGGAGGCTCGTGATCAAAAGCAGGTCCTCGCCGTAGTATCAATAAACAATCCTACTCACGGGACTATTTCACCGCGCATGGGTCCTGTGGACCCGCGTGAGGTATTCCTCGCATGGTCAGACTACCGCGTGGTACTATTTCACCGCGTAAGCCCATGGGACTCGCGTGAGGTATTCCTCGCGTCGTGGGTAGCAAGTCCACTAGTGGTATAACGATCTTGGGGACTTACCCGCCGGATATACTCTTACCACAAGCAGATGGTATAACGATCTTGGGACTTACCCGCCGGATATACTCTTACACCGGAGCGGATGGTATAACGATCTTGAGGGGTACTCGCCGGATATACTCTTATCTTTGAGCGGATGGTATAACGATCTTGGGGCTTGCCCGCCGGATATACTCTTGCAGTGCGGATGGTATAACGATCTTGGGCACGCGCCGGATATACTCTTACACGGAGAAGGTGGTATGGCGATCTTGGGGCTTGCCCCTCAGACATACTCTTACCCTGGAGAAGGTGGTATAACGATCTTGGGGCTTGCCCCTCAGATATACTCTTACCCTAGCTCAAACTGTCATCATATCATAATCATAAATAAGTTAAGAAAACTTATAACTTCTTATTAGTCTTGTTCATATACCCTCTCATTTTAGTTTACTTAAGGCACTTAATCATATCTTTAATAAAGGAAAACCGAGAATTTAACCCAAGTACTATATCTTGATTCTTTTAAAAATGACTCTTCTTTATACATAAAAACCCTTAGGCAATTGATGCCTTAAAACCAATTTGCCTCTCATAAATCAAATCATTTGTCCTTGCTTATCTTACTTAGAGTAAATCTCTTCTTGTTAACCTTTCATAAAGCTAATATAACTAACTTCCCATAAAGTCATATATTATCTTTATACTTTAGAAATTAAGACCTTCTTATCTTTTCATAAGGCCGTTATAACTAACTTCCCATAAAGCCGTTATAACTCCTTATAAACCATTTTGTTCTTTTACTAACCAAGAGACTTATACTTCAAACAAATCTACACAACTTTCAAAAATACTTCAAGCCTCTTATCTTTAGAATAATTCAATACTCAATACTTTCACACCAAGTACTCTATACTTTTGTAAAATCATACCTTTCCTTAACGAGGACTTATACTTCTTAAAACAAAACAAGTCTTTATTTATACTTAAACAAGTAAGAATACTAAATCTTGTCGTCTACCGTACTACATAGATACAAATACTCATGCTCAAAAGATAGGAAAGCTTCACATACCTTTTGATCAATCCACTTGCTAAGTCCAAACTACCGCAAGTAATATGTCAACCTAAAATAACCATGATCGTTTATTAACCTCTAATTTCAATGTAGAATAATCTAAACTCAAAGCCACTAAATTCTATGGAAAATTGGCGCATTTCCTTTGTTTCTACATACTTTGCCACCTTTCACAAGGCCGAATTTATCATCCAAACGCCACATTTAAGGCTCAACAATCCAACATTTCAAAGGGATTACACACCTAAACTTGGGTGTGTAAAATTACTCAAAAAGGTACAACAATTCACTTAACAATTCTAAGGTAGTTTTTAGGCTACAACATGCTCATAATATCTTATTAACCAATTCCTTCACATACAAACCATAGTTCTTACATGATGAGTTTAAGAGCATTATTTACTACCACAAGTTCTTCCTTAACATGCAACACTTGAAGCTAATTCTAAAGGAAGAAAGGTTACCTTAAAGTTTAGCCAAACTTATTCCAAATATTTTGCTAGCTTGCCAAGAACACCACCACAACAACACCAACAAGCTAGCCACAAGCTTCCTTTGTTCTTAACTTTTGATTTTCTTAAGGCTAAAATATCTCTTGGAATTTTAGAGAGAAGTGGGAGCTTAAGCTTTAGAGAGAGAGAAATTGGAAGATGACCAAGTCTTTAAGACTTGGTCAATATAATCATGCAAGAAATCAGATGGGGACACTTGTCACCCTCCCAAGGTCTTTTAAAAGAAAAATCGACTTTTCCTAAGTTTTTCCGCCTGAATCCGCCTCACGCGCCCTCGCGCCACGGCTACAAACCTCCACTTCTGCGAACTTCCGAGGCGCGGCTTCCTCGTGCGCGCAGATCAACTTCAGCGGCCCTCAAGATTTGCGCGCGACCTGCATCCGGTGCCGCGGCCCTGTCGCCTTTGTCCGAAACGCATTTCTGCCCGACTGCGCACTGAACTTGTAACTCTCATAACTTCCTACTCTGATGTCCTATCGACGAACGGTTGGTTGCGTTGGAATCTAGACTCAACGAACTACGCCCTAGGCCTTTGAAACACTTAGGAACTCTCGATATGCGGGTCATAACCCGCCTCAAAGTTGACTAAAACCCATCCGGAACAATCCGTCAACCTATCCTTCGAAAATTTTAAGTCTTACCCCCTTTCGTACGCTCTCAAACGCATGACCTGAACTACGGGGTGTAACAGAAAGGTCGCCGGATTCTCAGGCGAGAATCTCGGCAGGGAGGAGTGCGGCGACTATGTGGTGAGGGTTTTGAAAAATTAGGTTTTTGCATTTTGGATTTGAGGGGATGAAGTAAAAGGGGTTGCTGGGCGTGTGGGCTAGGTATAGGATGGTTTGGGCCGGGTCGGCTGATATTTGTTGGGCTGGTAATTAGTTTTTAGGTCTGATGTTTTTCTAAAGAGGATGAAGCGTGGGGGGGGAAGGAAATAAGGGGCTGGTCGCGATGGGCCAGCGGGTTGGGCCGCGGGTATGAAGTGTGATGCTGCGTTTTGGGCGAATTTAGGGTAGTTAGTTTTAATTTTAGGTGTATTAATTCGGGTAGTGTATTATTAATTAATTAGTGGCGATTTAAATTAACCCTAGGTGTTTTATTAGCTTTAGCTTGGATTTTTATTATTACCATAATAAATGCGGGTGTGCTATTTAATTAGTGCTTAATATTTTATAATGCGATGCCGTTATTAAAACTTATTTATTATGCGTATTTATCATTATTTAAGTTAAAATTAAATTATCTTAATATGACTCTAGGTGCTACAATAATTATGAAATTGCTTTGCGTATTAATAAATGCGACTATGCTATTTGACACGACGTCATTGCTAAATTATTTATTGACGTATTTATTATTAATTTTCATTTAAGAATTATTACAGGGCTTAAAATTAATAAATGCGGACGCGAGACTCTAAGTGCTTAATTTTCTACGTGAGACGCGGTGTCATTATTAAATTGCTTATTTGTGCATGTATTAATGTTTTATTGCTGCATTTTATTATTTAAAAATTATTAAAATTATTGTGAAAATTTAATGTAATTTTGTAGTTAATGACTGGACGAGAGGGTCAAAATTGGGTGTCAACAAGTAGATAATCGCTTCAAAGCAGAAGTTGAAAAGCCAACGATTCGTAGTGATAGAGGGGGAGTATGTGAAGCATCGTTTATCAAACGACTGCTCCTTGCTCACCTCAGTCTAACGGTGTTATCCAAGCGCAAAGCCATACGCCCAAGGTATGTGGACAAGACGATCTTTACCGCTAATGCGAGTCTTAACGAGAACTCCACATAAGGATAAGGATAACCCTCCATGTGAAGCATGGAAAGGATTCCATCTACAAATATTGTGAAATGGGATAGTGCGAAAAATGTTGAAATACCAAAGCTAAAGCGGGTCAAGTTGGACCTAATACTGTAGATTGCATATCCACTGGATCTGCAAATAACAGTAGTGCGTATCTCATCTTGGTGTCAAAGAATGATAAATTCTTTGAATATAACTTTCCTTGGAAAGGAAAAATGAGTAATTGCTCAAGGTTAACAAGAACCCGCGAGTGCCTGAATGTACGGAACTAGACGTTCCAGATCTACAAGACTCGAAAGTTGCTGAATATCCGGAACTTAAGGTTCCAGATCTACAGAATTCAGGGATTCTAGATGTTGAATCGAGACAGAGCAAAAAGAGGGGACAAAGACTTGTTCCAGACCTTCTAGCTTATATGGTTGAGAATGAACCATGGACAATTAAGAAAAAATTGTCATCACCAGAAGCGTTGCTTTGGAAATCAACTAAAAAGAGAGAAAAAAACTCCATCAGATAGAACCACACTTGTGTGATGGTTGATCTTCCTCCGAGAAAGGAACCTCTGGGTTGTAAAAGTGGATACTCAAATTGAGTACAAAGTAGATGGATCTACTGACAAGTATAAGGCCTCGACTACTTGGACATGTGCTCCTATGTGAATAGCTTAACCTTCAGGGTCACCGCAGTCTTGCGTGACATGGATGATTGAGACAACCTTCCTAACCGGAGAGTTAGTTAGATGGACTGTTAGGCTTTTTTCGGAACTTCCATTATGGTCCCTGAAATGTTTATATTTTGGTCCTGGTAGTTTCAGATATGGAAAAGGACATATGATCAGGTTTAGGTATCTGTAGTGTGTACCCCACTGGTTTAAGTGGTAGTGTCAGTGTGTCCATCAAACATTCGAATATGTCGATTGTAGTCGAAGAAAACAAAATAGCAGTTGGATGAGGAACACATACCCCATTACCTCATAAAGATTCTCATTATTCATACTCCATCAGGTTTCCTCCATCAATGTGAAAGACATCTCTCTCCACAGTTCTATCACTTGGATGACCCACATGTTCTTTTAGTCCACTAGCCTTTTTTTTTTATATTCAGTTTTCTGGCTTACGTCAGCTTATTTCTGGATAGTAAACTTGTCCATCAACATTACTACCAGTAAATCACGGGATGTATCTGAATGACCAGAGTTTGAGAACAGAGCAACTGATATCACCTACAAGGTCTTATCCTAGAAGAGAGCAAAGTGCTCTCACCAGGATTCGAACCCACGCTGCAGGCCTCCATATGGATTTTAAGTTCACCTCCTTTGTCATCCAGCTATGTCCCGGGGGACACTAGCCCGACTTATCTGAATTTGCGCTACACAGACACTAGGGTGGAGCTAGATGTCCAGATATAGAATCGGGCGAACCTAATATCTTTCACTCAAACAATATATTTATGTTAAAAAATTAATTAAATATACACAAATATTAAATTTAGAACTCGGTTATTACCATTTAAAGTTGTCCTTTTAAAATTTAGAATCATTAAAGTTGAAATAATGGCTCTCCATCAGCATAGAGTCCATTAAAAGGAGAGTACTTAAACAACAAAAAAAAATCATTAATTGAATCTAAAATCTAAAAAATTTAGATTAAAGAATCTGATTCATCACACGTAAGGCTGTTATCGGTCCGGTCCGGGTATCGACATACCGGAATTGGACCGATAAGGTTACCGGTCGAGATCGGACCGATAAGAATTCGGTCCTGAAAAGAGATTCGGGACCGGACCGATAAGGTTATCGGTCCGATTCTGGATACTGTTTCTTGTCCCTAACCGATCCGAAATATTAAAATTTCTGCTTTACTTATAATTTTTTTATAAAAATCTCTGTTTTACTGTCTTTACTACTTTACATAATACATATTAACAAACTTAAAGCAATATATAATAGCAATATTCCAAGGATTGATAAGATAGTTACCGGATATCGGATCGGGACTAATAACATATAAGTTATCGGGTAATTAGACCGAGTTATCGGACCGAATCCTTATCGGTCCGGATCCTTATGTCTGGTATACGTATCCGAACCGTTTTTCGATCCGAGTATCGATCTGGGTATTTCGATCCGATTCTTGGGTGTATCCGGACCAATAACAACCCTAATCACACGTGAAATGCCCACATGTTAGAAACAGGAGAAACTCATCATAAAGAAGATAGAGAAAAGAAATGTGAATTATTGTTGAATAAAGAAAAGTATATACCTTATAAAAATAAGTATCTTGTATTTCCACTGTTTCCATATGAGTCAATCACGAAGAGGGCTTCATTAAAAAAAAAAAAAAACTTTGGTGGGGCTTTTAAGTCTAGACTAGATTTCTAGTTCAGTACAGTTGCTTACTTCAGAGGATTTTTGTTTCAGAGTCAGAATCAAGATTAGAGAAGGTAAGTGAGTTTACTTATGTTATCAACTCTGATACATCCAATTTATTTTTTGAAATATGTATGAAGAACCCATAATTCACTACGCAAAAAAAGTTGAAATTAGCTACAAACTTCGTTGCTAAACTGTTGCAAAATTGCTAGTAGCTAATATAATTTTTTGATAATACGTTCCTAAATAGGATTAGTGACGGATTTTATTATTTAGCTACAAATTAAATTTATCCGTCTCTAATTCTTATTTTTTAGTAGTGTAACGATGTCCTCACCATTTCCCACAGGCATGTTGAAGGCATCAACAATCCAGGTAACATAGGCAGGGATGGATTCAAGGTTTAATCTTTATAGACTCGGATCAAGGTTCCAAGTTCTTTGAAGATATGTTCAAAAACATAATATTCATACTAATTTTGTGGCGTTTTCACATGTATATCTATGGTCTAAATGAGAAATTGCGCGTTACTCATCCCTTAAACTATACCTCTGCTACTGAACATAAGTGATCTTTATCCGCGTTGAACTTGTATATCCAACTTTGATTGACATTGCACAGCTATATTGTATCAACAGGGAAAGAGGAAGGGATGGGTATTTACAAGGCTAAAGATCAGAAGATTGGCGGCCTCCTCGGCATTGTTACCGCCAAGGGAAAGGAGACACCAGAAAGCAGAAGAGAAGCAGAGCAAGCATGCTATAAATGTTGATGTTGAAGGAATTTCTGAAGCTGCTAAAACTACAGAGGTTGAAGTTGAAATAGCTTCCTTAAAAGAAGGCACAGATTCTATCCATGAGCCTAAAAATGAAACTCTTTTATTGTCAAAATTGACTCTTCATGGCCAAGAAACACAGTACTTCTACCTCTATGAGAGAAAGATTGAAAATCTTGCTGCCATCAAAATTCAGACAGATTTTCCAGGTTATCTTCTAAGTTTTTCTTCAGAATCTTCTTGTTTCCTCAATCTACTAACCGTGGTACCCCGGTAAGCTTGCACTCACCTCGATTATTTCCACAGAATATTTGTTATCTCCCACCAACAGAGTACCAGGTAACTCTGTCCACTAACACTTGGACAGAGGGAAAGAAATCACCTAATGTTTTTGCTTTCAATGGGGTTACCTGAGACCTCAATGGTTCTCGACCCACTTTATTGATCACAAGTTTTGTTTTTCACCAATGAATTCAATTTCAGGCAAGAAAAGCTTTGAGAGCACTAAAGGGACTAGTCAGGCTTCAAGCTATTGTTCGCGGTAGGGCTGTTCGACGGCAGACTATTGCTACCCTGAAGTCCTTGCAGTCAATCGTAAATATTCAATCAGAAGTATGTGCAAAGAGATGTGATCAGGTGAAAACCACAGTACATTGTCAAGAAAATATGTTGCTGAATCTGGGAGAGAGAGATATTAAGGTATGGTAATAGAGCATGCTTCTGTTGATCCAATTGTAGAACCAAAAAGTATAGTTCATCATAGGCAATTCCTCCTATTTGAATTAGCTATAAGAATGGCTTAGTTAAATAACAAAAAACGGACAGCTAAACTAATATTTCAATCAGCTCAAATATATGAATTTTATTCTCTTCTCTGTAGTGCTATATGATGCATGAGAAAGTTGTTGCAGTACTTTCTTTAACATAATGTACCCCTCATTTCTTTAAAGGTTGACAAATACTAGGCCATATATGTGAATTCAGGTGACGATTAAAGTTGTTTTGCTGCAACAATCATATATAAGCTATATGGCAAATTATTTTTGATAGAAATAATATAGTATGAAAAGAGAAAAGGCGCTAAGCCAGTGCGACAAATTATATTTACAAGTTCTGCAATTCTCCCATAAAATCTTACAAAATATATGTATCATGTACAACAACTAGTTTGCACCTAAAAACTAGCAACGAAACAGCTCTAAAGGATAAGAATGTTGCTCTATTTACCTTCAAAAGTTCTGTTGTTTCTTCCTGTCCAAACAGAACACCAAATTGCTAGGGGTATAGTTAACCAAATTTTTAGGGACTTTCTGTGTAGTCGGCCTCAGTTCCAACACATAATTAAACTCTAGAGTGGAGAAAGGCATAGTCCAACTCATGCCTAGCATAGCAAAAAATAAACTCCACAACTGAGATGTGATCTTGCAATGGAGCAATATGGAAAATTCTTATGATGATGAAAGTAGTTTTCACAAGATAATCATCTCCCACTTCAGGTATAATAACTATTCCAGCTTAGTCAATTCTTTTAATTCTGCAGATTGATCTAAACAGCCAGAAAAGGTGGGACAATCGATATTTAACTAGGGAAGAAGAAAACAAGATGTTCTCAAGCAAAAGGGAGGCTGCGATCAAGAGAGAACGTATAAGAGAATACTGGTTAAGCCATCGAGTAAGTATCTTATCGATTTCTCAAATCCTGATCATATTCATCACACAGACTATGAATTATTTCACAAGGGATATTCTCACTTGCAGAGGTCAACAGAGTCGGAAGTAAATGGAAGAAGGCGATACTGGTTAGAACAATGGGTAGACGCTCAGCTGGCTAAAAGAGACGACCTTAAAAACGTGGACACACTTTTCTCAGCAAGAAACAAAGAGGAATTCGATAGAAAAGATATGAAATCAAGGCTTTTTCTAAAACAATACCATACAGACCAAGAATTGGTCTCTCCAATATATGTACCGCGAAGATCATTTCACCACAGAAGGCAGAAGTCAAGCGGGGATGACAATACTTTCGTGGGCTCTCCTTCGATTCCAACGTACATGGCAGCCACAGAGTCTGCAAAAGCAAGATCCATGAGCTCACCGAGGCTAAGACCGATCAATACTGATGTGTACTCTGAGATTAATTCTCCCTACAAGTACAAGCTATCTCCCATATCTTCTATCAACAGTGATGTCACGATCACAAGTAGGATGGGCAGTGTTACTGGATTCTCACAAAGATCACCATGCTTAAAAGGCAGACCAGCCGGTCCCATAAAATCAACCAGGAGCATTAAGGACCTCAGCTTTGGGTCAGATGGGGCGTTTGCAAATTGGGATCGTATCGGTGCCTGCAGGTGATTGACTAAAATGAAAAATATAGATTGTAATAGTTGGAATGGTTTAATAATATTATATCTACTTATTAGTTTGTGTGAGTTTTAGTTTCGGTTGAACATTTTCTCATTGACAGCGAAAAGGATCATTTCAATGCGAAGTAAATAGCAAGAAAGAAACTACCAAATTCATTATAAAACACCCTTTCTCAGGCTACGTGCACTTTATTCCACTTTTAATATCACCTCAAGTCTCATTCGTTATCAGTAAGTACTTCACAATTGTACCCCTATGGGTAATCATCCTAAGTTGGAACTTGAATTCCCTACTCGTCGCTTGCTCATTTGAAACGTATGTAATTCAATAGGAAGAGAAGGTTACAAATTGCTCTAAGCTTCATGGCACGAGTTAGAAAAATTCCTTTAAGGCATGGCTCTAATTGCACGATCTAGAGTATGAAAGAAGTGAGACAATCCTAAAATGTCTTGATAGTTAACCATTTTTATATGTGTGGCCAGCACACACATATAAAGGAAAATCCACTGGACACGGCTTCATAGACTCCCTAGGACACTTAAACCTACTACTCTAATACCAAGATTTTGTTGGAAATTTATTAACGTGAAAATAAACTTAATCCTATTATTTATGACTCGAATAATTGGGGCCCCGCATGTCAGAAACATCGTTTCCACACACGTGCACACGTTGTACCAAGGATCGTAAATTTTCTTAGAGAAAGAGATATTGGTACGTAAACGAAATGTTTGAGACATGAAATGATAGACGATTATTGGTCAAATGACGAGTATTTCATGTTGGTAAATGAAGGAAAGTGTACGATGTGTAAAAGATGAAAGTGAACGAGTCAGAAATGCTCGTGGAGCCGTGAAGGGCCGCGGCACAACACCGGCGGAGCCGTGGCGTCGGAGCGCTGATATGATATCAAAACATACTGAAAGAGTAATTAAACAAACACGTGCTGATGTACTAAAAGTCTGACTGAATAATCATTAAGTGTAGAATACTGAATAAGTCTGAACATAGTAAAAGTGTCAATACGACAAACACGAAAATCGATGAACTCGTCTAACTACTACTCTAGTTTATGAATCCTCAAGAGTAATCTTGAAACACTAACTGTTTGTCGGGACAAGGCCCCTGACATACTGATTGTTTGTAATAAACTATAAAGACTACAAAATAAATTATAAGGTCCCCAAAGATTGGGGCTCACCAACTCAGTTGATACCAAAGATCCTAACGTGCAAATATGTCATCCTGAAAGTCATTTCCTGCACCATAAAGTATAGGTCCCATGCAAAAGGGACGTTAGTACATTAAATTGCACTAGTATGTAAAACCAATCGAAAGAACGAAAAGTTGTGGGGTGCTCGAGATAGGGGCAACCCAAAATATTAAACATGAATATATACGAAACTGAAAACTATAACTGAAACAGGTATAGTTGACCCGTTTGTTGAGTTGACCTAACGAATTAGATAAAACATGTCATTATAACTTGCAAAAGCATTGTTCTGTTTCAGTTTCTTATACTATAAAACATGACATTATACATGTTACACTTTTTTTTGTCAAAAATCTAACGTTTTATTTGCTATTAAGTTTCAATTTTAAATGTGCTCCAACACATATATTTTTAGTAAACTGGTTAGTTATAAATTACTTATCCGATTATTATCCATTCAAATAATCAGAAATAAATTTTATGATGAAATATTCAATTTTTGTATCAAATAATAATTGACGGTGGGCTTTTTTTTGGGATGAAAATGGTGTTTTCATATTTGAATTTTATTTTCCATAAAATTAAGATTTAGCTTACAACACTTTCACCTTATCACATCAGATGCCAAAAACGAGAAAGAATTGTCTCTTGGCCACTTAACTCAGTACTCTACACATTTTAATTTGGTAAGTTTATGAGAGATGTTTGAGTTATATTGGGCGAGTTAGGTTTTGACCCATATATTGATCCAAGTAAATTTTGTATGGGTTGGATTATGACCCGTTCACTAACCTAACCCGTTTCTATTATGCGAAGTTTAGTGCTGGAGAAGAAGACATTTTGGCAGTCCTTGCATTGTGATCAATGAGCGCAATAATTCCAGTGATATCAGTTGCTCCCTCATGTAAACTCATCAACAACTCTGTGAGAGGATATTCTCGATGTACTTTAATTATTGTATCAACTTTGTTAATCGTCGCATTACTATTCAACTATATTCTCCACTTTCTGATCTTTGATATTTGTTGCTATTTAGATTCAATTTAAAATGTTGGGCCCGTGCTTGCCTAATCTAGTATGTAACTTGTAGCATAAGTTCATTAACTTAATTTCACTTTTCAATATGTAACAGCAAGACGGAGACGAAAGATAATTAGGGAAAATGTCAGCTTCCATGACTGAATAAGTTCAGTTCAAATACTGGAAAAATACAAGAAACAGTAATTATTAGAGAAAAGTATTATTCCAGCGCTTTCATAAGACGTTGGTTATTAGAAAAGTACGCTGGTGAGCAGCGTGCTGCAAACAACTTCAAATCACTACAAATATAACCTAAGAGAATTTCTTTTGAAGTTCTGCAATCTCTGCCTTATTAAGCTGGAAGCCTTTGGCAAGAATGTCGTCCATAATAGGTGGGTTTGAAGCAAAGATTGAACTAGGAATCACTACAAATCCAGGATTTTGACTATTGAAACGGCAAAAAAAATAGCTTTTTTCTGTCCCAGATTATACTGGAAGTGAATAAGACCTTTTGGGAACGCAAACACATCACCAGGATTCAAGATTTTGGAGAAGAGACGACTCTTAAAGAAGTTTGCAGCATCAGGGACAAGAAATCCTGCATAGAGTTTACCCTCCAGGACAGTTATCAGCTCAGAAGCTCGAGGGTGCGTGTGAAGAGGAACAAGACCTTGTGGGTCCAAGTCAAGACGACCAGTAGAAATACCAAGAGTGTTAAGTCCCGGCATGATGTTTACATCCACAACAGTTGCAGCAAAACCAAACCCGGGCACTGGATTTCCACTAACATTAAGACCTGAAGCAAAGAAATCGTCTGCTTTTGCAAGTTTTGGATCTTTGCAAATCTTTCCATTCACGAAAACTGCACAGGTGAAATAAAATGAACCTAAGCATATTGTTCAGCTAACAGATGATAGAAATTATGCAAATAAGTATTATAGATGGATGATTTACCTGCAGCATTAGAGTCATTAACTGCAACACATATGTCCTGCAGAGGGTTGTTATCATAAGCATAAGCAGAGGAAGAAAAGAATGCACTAATAGCTAAAGTTGTTATGAACCAGCACATCTTCATTGTTATGCTTTGGGTTTGTTATGATTTCTTTTTTCAAACAACCAGAAAGGTCTGACTATTTATATCCTCATTTAGTTGAAATGTAAGAGAAAAATAATACTTATTGACAATCCTGCATAGACTCTATTTGCTAGGAAGTGTGGTAATTTTAGACTAGAAAATAAATCTCCCCCACCCAATTTATGTGATGGTAGTTTATTGGAAAGTAGATATGCTGCTCACCAGTCTGTTGTGGATCCTCGGGTCGATGCAGTCTGTTGTGGATCCTCGGGTCGGCGGTGATGGTTGCCGGAATTGGAGGCCCTGTCGTCGGCGGAGGGCCCGACGGTGGTGGTGAGGACGGCGTCTGCAATGCTGGACTGAGTGGTGCTGCTCTTTATTTTCTAGGTTTCCTCAAGAATTAGCTTCGAACGAGCCTCATAAAATAGTGGTAACGGCGTGCATTGCTGAAGGATGGTAGCAACGTCGTCATAGGATTCGTTCAAGCCTGCAATAAGTTATATGACCAATCGTTGATTAGTAACTGGTGCGCCAACGTTGGTGAGTTGGTCGGCAAGCATCTTGAGTTCTTGAAAATATGCAGACACGTTTGGAAAATCTTCTTGATGAACGTCCTTAAACTGATTTTCAAGGTATAACGCACATTGAGTTTTGTTATCGTGAAAAATAATTTCCAAATGTTCCCACATTTGGCAGGAAGTGGCATCAGTCTCAATGATTGTGTGCAACAGATCATTAGAGATCGTATCGTATATCCACTAGAGGACAACTACATCCAAACGAGACCAAAGTGCATCATTAGAGGTCGAAGTCGAGAGTAGGTCTGTCGACTTTGATTTAGAAAGGATGATGTGGTCGATAACCTTGTAGACACGACAATGGATTTTGAACAGTTCCGCTACAAACTAGCTAAGTAATCAACCTAATTACAAAAGAAATATAATTCTACCTAAAATAAGAGATATACAATTAATGTAAGAATATTCAGTGAATATTCTATTAATAAGGACAAATGTTTACCCGTTTATTATCAGCGAGAGTACAATTGACCTACGCTTTAACGGAGGCAAAATTATATCTTTTCGCAAATCACAAGAGCAATTCTAGACATTTTTCACATATATAATATAAGGTCAACTCAGCGAAGCTCTTTATTTTGTGCCATGAAGTGAAATTGTATCGTATGTTAGTTAGAGAGGTTCGCGAACTACTCCGATCTATAGATTTCACATCTATATCCAATCCAAACGAGAATAGAACCAAGTTTGCCTTGAAACAAAATGAAAAAACAAGAAAATGATTCATCTCCTTGCTAAGAGGAGTAAGATCTTTGGTTGATATGTCATTTCCCTCCTTTCTTTGTAGATTATTAGCTCCAGGACACCTATACTAGAAGCTCAGTATGCAATTTGCATGAAATCTGCTTTTCAACTTCAAACTAGCAAGTGTTGCAAGTAAACAGAGAAGTGCGCTTCTTGTAACCAAAACAAAACCCCCAATCATCAACAACGGCTTGTTCTAGACCAGGCCGCTAGATTGAGACTATCACCTCCCTGTTTAAGTAAGAAATGAATGGCTTACCCTATTGACGTTCAAACGACGATCGGGCCTAGTCTGCTTGCATCTTTTCCTATTTCAGATTCAATTGAAAATATTGGACAGGAAAGGAATGATTCATTCGGATCGACGTGAGAGTTCAACTACATTGCATGTGGTATATTTGAAAGAAATTGACCTTTTTACTTCTCTCATGGTACAGTACTCCTCTTCCTGCCAACTACCAAGCCCCTTTTGTCCTCGATCCACAGAGACAAATTGTAGCACTGGTTCCAAGAGTTCATCATGAAAGAAAGAACTCACTCAGTCGGGCTTGTGTCCTAAAATTCGAACTTATACAGTTGAAACTTCGGATAATGTCACGGAGTTCATTAAAAATCTTGAAAATTTTCAAAATGATACAAGTGTACCATAAAAATTTTGGAATTCGAGTCATAAAGGTTCAAACTCCATGAATTATTCCTAAACTGCACCATTTCAAACTCCGTGAACTTTTCCTTGAGTTTTAACTGCACCAAACTCCATCACATTGTGCTAGAATTTTATCTGTGAAAGGTTCAAACTATCCATCACATTATGCTAAAGTTTCACTTATAAATTTCGAACTCTAGTATATTGTGTCGGAGTCTTCCGTGTTTTAATTAGATGTATTTTTGTCCAAATTTTATTTTTTCTTTATTAAAAGCAGCTAAATGTTAAATAATTTTGGGATATGATCATTAAATGTCCATTAGCGATCTAAAAAGTAACTATCTGTCCATTTCTTCCCTTTTTTGTTTGTAAAAATTTGACAGGAAGCCCTATTTGGTCATTACAATTTAATCTATATTCAATGTCCAAATTATTTAGTCTGTAACTAATTATTAGAAACTTAAGACAAAAGACTTCTCTTCTTCTTTTGGCTTCTTATTCCGTTTGACTCCACAAGCTTTTGCTGAGTTTACTTCTTAGTATAGGGAACTTCTAAGTGAGCTATATACTAGCTAGTTTGGCACTTTGGCCCCTACTCCTAGTGTTGCCAAAGTAATTAATTAATACAAACATTTGATAAATTAGTTCAATGAATAATTCATGGAAGTACTAAAAATGATGGCGTGAAGATAATAGTTATCTGACTAAATATGGTAAAGTCGATTTAATTAATTTGAAAAAGTCCATGTTTATCTCGCATTCCCATTGAATATGTTGAAGCTTGGGTTAAATCAAAGAGCTTGCTACATAATTCTAATGTAACAGTCGATAAGAGAGATGTCCCAGCTGACATTCCTCCCCGAAACGGCTAACACCGCATAAATTTCCAGCTCTTTCACAATTGCACAAGAATTTGTACAGACAAAGTATCGACTGAACCAAAAAAGCAGAAAAATATGATGCTCATCATCATCGACTGGAAGGGGCGATATCTGACGGTTATTGGCTATAAACTGGCCATAGCTTGAAGAAGTCTTTGAGACTATGATGCCTAAATCAGCAATATTTATAGGGTTTATGACCTCCAATAATTTTTATACAATTAAATTACAACTAACGTATTTTAATTTAGTATTTAAACTAGGAATAATTACGCTGAATAATCCACTCCCTCTTCCTTCTCTCTTTCTGTAACAACGTAATTATTAATTCCAGGGCTATCCTCATAATAAGAAAGGATACAATATTTACAATCTTTTCACCAAGCTTACTTTCATCTCTAGGGATATTGTTTTTCATGAACAATATTTTCTTTTTTCTTATGTTACACCATCTCATGTTGTCAACCAACCAGCTATCATTCCTGAAGATTTTCCTCTTCAGCATATCCCATCTCACGTTACTTGCACTCCTGATATACTCCACCCTTCTCCTGGTCCTTCTTCCTCTATACCTGCACCTCCTCCATCACCTAAGAGGTCTAGTATGACTCACATTCCTCCTTCTCACCTTCAACACTTTGTTTGTGATCTTCCCCCTTCTTTGGTTGACTCCATTTCTAATTTTGCTTGTATTGATCATCTGGTTGATACTGCTGCACTTTAGCCACATTCTTACCAACAAACAACTTTTGTCCTTGCCTGGCAAGTATTGAAAATTACTAATGTGGAATTAAGTTGAACTCATTATTTATGACTCGAACAATTGAGATCTCACACGTCGGAAACATCGTTTTCACACACGTGCAGACGTAGTGTCAAGTATCGGAAATTTTATTAGTGAAAGAGATATTGGTACGTGAGTAAACGTTTGAGACATGAAAGATGGACGGTCGTTGGTTAATAAAAAGTTAGAAAAATAGAATAAAATGCTAAAAGTGCAAAAGAATGCTGAAATGTTAAAGAGGTGCTAAATACTAAAGTAAAGGTGCTAAGTGCTAAAGGGTGCTAAAAGGGTTCGCGGAGTCGCCACCTAATTATTTTGGGTGAATTAGGACACCTAAATGTTAACTTAGCTCCATTTTTATGGTCTGCTAAACTTAATGAGATTCTGGGCAAGAGTTCTTTATTATCACCCTAAAGGATCCGCTAACTTGCGGTTGTCCGTTCAAACCTAGGGTTAATTATTTATGCTAAGAAAAAATGTATGTTTAAATTATTTAAGTAAAAGATGTTGTAAATATCCCTAAGAGAAAATACATTTTTTCATAATAAAAGAAAATCATAATGTTTGTTTATAAAAATAAGGTTAATTTTAAAGGAACATATTCGTTCGTAAAATACTTAAATAAGATTTTTATATTGCATAGCATAATATAAAGGGTAGTAATGCAAAATTAATTATGGCAAAATATGCATTTATAAAAATATGTCTAACATGTAAAAGTGTCTATTAGGCAAGAGGTAATAAAAGTATGATTTTTAAAATAATGTATGCGATAGTAGAGTTTATAAGAAAATGAGTTCTTTATGTTAGATAATATTTTAACTAGATGAATAGCCGTGCTAGCGAGAGTTACGAAGTGGTTTTAATGTAACTTAGGCGGTGTATTATAAGCTAAGAACAATTAACTTAGGGGAGATGGATTTCTGATGTCAAACTACCTTCTAATTTATTGAGTTAAGATTAACTACTCTTAAGCGTAACATTAATAATGCAATGTTAGACAATTAGTTCACAACAAATAAATGGGGGCGGGATAAGAAAATAATAAAGGTGACTCGAGGAAATGGCGATGTCATTCGCCGGCGGCTTGGAATTTTCGAGGCGGAGATGAAGATGCACATAGATGTAGGTCCTCGTTTGTTGTAACTCATGAGGAGTCTCGCAATGAGACTCTTCGTTTAGCTCCGATGTGTGCCATGCAAAAGAAAAGAAGATAAAGATTAGTATCTATCCCAAGAAATAAACAAATGATTATGTAAACTCAAATGTGTATATGATCCACTTTTCCTTTTTTTTTTGTTTTTTAAACAAAAAAACAGTGGGCAAGAATAGAAGAATAGGACAACAAGCAATGGGCCAGATTTAAGCCAAGCAATCGACACACAAAAAAAAAAAGAGCCCGGGACATATCTGGTGCATAAAAAAAATGAGAATCAGCAAAGATGATCAAATACGGTCCAGGACAACATTTTAGGAGCGCAAGGGAGACATTTGGACTTAAATCTACCCCCTAGAATACTATTCATGCGGCTGCTGGCTCAAATACCGAAAGGAAATACCAATATTTCAGACTTAATATGGACAGAGCAGTAAAATGGCGCACAACAAAGACTAAGTGAATAAACTTGCCAAGCTTACATATTCGATTCATTTATCATAACAATGGTAACATCTTGATAACCTATTCTTAGCCTATTCCGGGATATATATTGCCGCAGACCATCCCACGACCGATAAGAAAGCAGAATTATAAGCAGGCTACGTACATGGCCATTTAAAACAACACATAAGGAAGACTCTACACACTCGCTAATTCATGCAGGGGCATACAGTCTGCAAAGTGACAGGTCTTAAGAGATAACGTACATAGTCTAAGCATGATTTAAATACTACCAGACATACACAGTTTAGCAATAACAAAGGACCTGAATATGTGTATGGTTGTCCACATTATCAACTTAGAACCGAGTTAATTCCCACAACGTATCTGTGTTGCATTACAACAGACACAATGTACAATAAAATTTAAGGTCTAAGGTTAAGTGAATACATGCTTGTGAAATCCGGGGAAAAAAAAATAATATATAGTTGTAGTTGGGTTAATAAAAATATATATATATAAGAAAACAAAGAATAAATTGCATGAGATAGAGTTAGTGTTAAAGTTGGATAAATAGATAGATGAAATGAAAATAAGAAAACAAAAAAAAAACAAAAGAAAGAAAGAAAGAAAAAAAAAAAAAAGGGAGATGCATGCAGCAGCACGTCCCACTCCCCCCCCTTCCCCCCTTTTCATTTCCCCTTCAACTCTTGTCATTTTACCTCCCATAGGTTATAGAAAACTCTCCACTTATACATTGTATTTACACACAAACAAAGTACATAACATAAAGGTTAGAAAATCAGAAAAAAAACAAGTGAAAAGAAGAGGAAAAAATACCAAGAGGGCAAGAAGAACAAGAAGCAAAATACTAGAGAGTAAGGATAATTTTAGCAACCACACAACAACAATCTTCACACTTACAAGGTGAGTTTTCTCACTCAGAATTCTTGGTAATATCCTTTATTTTAAGTTCAATACATGTTAGATTAAGAATTGAGTGTTGAAAAGAAATATTGAACTTTTGATTGTTTAGACAACTAGTTGCGTCATGAACTTTACGAACTGTTCTCACTGAGTTATAATTGTTAGAATTTTATGAAATTCGGAAGAATGGTACACCTCTCTATTATGATCATATAGAACCAAAAATGAGGTAAAATGGACATACGGTTTGAAAGTTATCATAGTTCAAAGTTCCTGCCTTAGATTTGGCCGAAATTCGGAAAGGCATAATTATGGACTGTTTTTATTGAGTTTTACTTACTAGAATTATATGAAAATTTACATGGTTGTAAATCTCTCTGTTACGGACAGATATAGATAAAGATTTGTTAAAACGGACTTACGAGTTAAGAGTTATTGTAGTTTGAAGTTGCTGCCTCGGATTCATCGGAATCCAGAAGGGCAGGACGCTGAAACGTAAAACTGTACTAATCCGTGGGGAATATGAAAATTGTTGCTAAATGAAAGTTCTAGATCTCTCTGTTGTGGACATTTTGAGACCTTACGGGGGTCTATCCGACTTACGGATTGAGAGTTATCTCTGTTTAAAGTTTCTGCCTCGGATCAATCGAGATCCAGAAAGGGCAGCGAATAAAAGTGTAAAACTGTAACAAATGGTACAGAATATGAAAGGATGGTTCACATGGAGACGTGTAGATCTCTGTTCTCGTCGTTTTGAGATTTTATGGGGCTTGAACGGGTTTACAGATTAGGAGTTATGATTATTCTAAGATTGAGTTCTGTTTAATAAAAATTCTGCCGAAACAAATTTCATGTGACTGTTTTGAGGATAAATTTGTGTTAGTTACCCAAAGTAGTTTTAAATGAAATTTGGTATAGTGAAAGATCCCTGTCTTACCTTAGTTTCCGCTTGAGAAACACCTTAGTTGGAGTTATGGTTAAAAAGTTATAATCGTTACAAGTATGAATGACAGAATGTTGGGAAATAGAATATTATTTATTCGATCTTCTGAAAAATATGAAAAGTGAATACGTGTTCACATAAATATATAAATATAAACATAATGGACCGGGTTGCACGCCGCAACAAAACGTAAAGTGAATACGTGTTCACAAATACGTAAATATAATGGATCGGGTTGCACGCCGCAACAAAACGTAAAGTGAATACGCGTTCACAAATACGTAAATATAATGGATCGGGTTGCACGCCGCAACAAAACGTAAAGTGAATACGCGTTCACAAATACGTAAACATAATGGATCGGGTTGCACGCCGCAACAAAACGTAAAGTGAATACGTGTTCACAAATACGTAAATATAATGGATCGGGTTGCACGCCGCAACAAATATGAAAGGTGAATACATGTTCACCTATATATAAATATGAAAAGTGAATACGCGTTCACAAATATATAAATGTAATAAACATGTGGAAATGCAGGGGAATGTCTTAACGTATAATACGAGATAAAATGAAGTGTTAGTTAAACCGAGAATTTCCTATGAGAAGTTGTTGCATATTTAAAAGTGTTGTAACCTGATATGTTTTTGCAATATGCTTATTACGTTATAATGTGATTGCACTTGGAATATTGTGGTGTTACTTTGAATTGCAGGGTAAGGTTCTCACTCAGCCCCAGATGGTAGGGCTGACTCTTTATTTAACATGTTTCAGGAAAGCGTGATAGAGGAAAGGCTCCACGCCAAGGCTAGCGATCGTCCCGCAGCCTCTTGTCATACCAAGTCCATTGTTTCGGGCTTGGTACTCGTTAGGTTCAGAATGTCAGTTCCAATGTCTCGAGAAATGCCCGTGTGGAGTGGTCTCCCTTCCAACTTAGAATAATATTTGTCAGTATGTCTATGTAGAAACAATATTTGCACGAGCATGGGCTCGCGTTATATTTTCAACAAAGTCATAAATAAATTTCTTTATTGTTATTTTTATTAATAGCTCCGTATTTGAATATAAGTTTAAATTTCTAAATAAAGAGAATTAAATGGTGCTCCTAGTGGAAAATAATTGTCCAGGTGCCATCACGCCCTAAGTAAAGACTTAGGAAAAGTCGGGGCGTGACAAGTTGGTATCAGAGCTAAACCAGATTAAGAGATTCTAGGAAGTTTTCTTCGAGTTGGGTGTTTGAACGGTTACTTATTGCGACGGTGTGCGCGCCACCTTAGTAATAAGTGAACGGAATAACATCCTAAAGTTTCCCTTCTTTCGTACTCTTCTCTTGAGTCTTTTCAAAGACTTGATTTCTCGTACTACCTCCTTCACACGGGTTAGAAAAGGGGATTGTACAACGTTATACTGACTAATATGATTTGTGTAGATGGCGATTATAAGGCGAGTTCCAACAAAGAGGGAAGTACTCATGGAACAGGCAAAGGGGATGAGAGCTCAGATGAAGTTCATGCGTCGTAAGATGGACTCAGAAGGTGATTTTGATGATTACATTGATGACACAATCGTACTATGTACATATTTGCTTAGGACTAGAAGGAAAAGGCGTTCATACGACCCGACCTTCTTCAACTTTCCAATTGGAGTCATACTACATATAATAGTCAATTCCGTCCCAGAAAAGTTTCATTCGCATTCGTAAAGGCAAGGATGCTAAGAGAAGATATTACGTAAAATTCATTGCACCAATTTACGCATCGGTGTGAGAGTAAGGTATAGAATGAACTATATGGAAAGAGAAGCAAAAAGGAAGGTTCACAGGGAGTTGAATGCCAACCTGCAGAATAGACGAATCATGCGGTTAAGCCCTTTAGAACGCGTGATAGTAGGTGTCTGTTCCAGTACAAGGGCTATAGCGGGTTGCACAGTGGCAGATTTGACCTGATGTGATGTATTGTAGTCATGACATTGTTATTTTAAAATATGATGAATGAAGTGCTATGAATACAAGAAAGAAAGGATATGTTTTATTAAATTATTTTTCTTGTTGGCATATTGTGGTGTTGCATGCTTATGAACTATAAGAAAATTTTAAGAGCTAGAGTAGACATTCCGTCTTCTAAAATATGAGTGTGTTTGTCTTCACAGAAAATGGTGAATTCACAAATCCCGGGGGCTCAAGAGGAGGTTCATCACGAAGCTCATGTACCTCCAGTTGACGTAGTGGTGTCTGAAGGGAGCGGAGAAAATGTCGGAGAGAGAACGAGAGTCAAATGGCCCAAGAAACGGTGGGACAAAAACTAGATAGACTCATAGAGTTAATGACACCGCAGCTTCCACACATGGTTCCGCCGCACCTAGTGTCTGTCGCATAGCCCGAACGAGAACAGACGGCCCAGGGGCCAGGTGCGTCGCACTACGGACCGAGAGTGTAGAATCTCAGCGATGCTGATAGGCTATGGGCAAATTTTATGAGAGAAGAGAACCATGTACTCGGGGAAGGACCCCAGGACCGATGGTATTCCTCGATGAAGTTGAAGACTTAATGTTCACATTGGGATGCGTGGAGACGCAGGCGCCAACTTGGTAGGCGCGCGACTAGTGGATGATGCGAGTGTGGTGGAGGAATTTTAGGAAAAATCGTCCCCGATGTCACCACCAATGACTTGGGAGGGTTGAGCGGCATTCATTGAGAAATTTATGCCTAATACGCGCAAGGATGCGCTCGACGGAGTTTGAACAATTGAAGCAAGGTGACCGCAGTGTACAAGAATATGATACGCTTTGTGAGGTTATCGGCATACAACACACATGTCGTCCTACGAAATGGATAGAGTCAAGCGATTTGTAGAGGTTTAAACCCGAACATAGCGAAGAAAGGTGGTGGCGTTAGCCAACGATCGAACTTATCTTCGATTGTCGATATGGCTTTGAGGTAGAAGGTTTCGCTAAAGCAAAAGAGAATATTCGCAGAAGAGATTTGGACGTCGTGATCATTTAACCAGAGTCAAAATCGAAGCGGGAGTTTAGTAAGGATCTTGAGGCCGAACCAATCACAGGCGATCTTATTTCAAGCCTAAGGGGCACAGTTGGTCTAATTACCAAGGTAGCAAGGACAAGGCCACCAACCCTAACACAGGAGGCGACAAACCGATTTGTAAGATTTGTCAAAGAAAACACACTGGAGAATGTCGGATCTTAACGAAGACATGTTATAACTGTGGAGAGTTGATGCGCGCGTAATATGCACACACTTTTAAACGCAAGTGCACGTTATCGTATCAAGTAGTATAGTCTTAGATAAGACCGAATATCGTCCTCTAGGATTAGGGTTCAAGTACCAACTATCTATTTTCTAGTATCTATTTGGTGAATTAATGATTGATTGTTTGGTTTATAACTAAGAATTATTAAAGATAAGTAAATATAAAGAATTACTTGGATGTGATGAGAATAGGGCTTATGTATCCTTACTATCCGCTTATGCTACTTATTAATGCATTACTTATGGTATTCTTCTTTTGGAGAAAGCGGGTTCTGAAATCGTTTTATACTCCGTTAGGTTATATAAACACTCAACCCAGTATTGTTCCTTACCTAACTTTCGTTGATAAGGGTAACTCTATAGGAGGATTAAGAACAAAACCTAGTTGGCCACGCACAATGCGCAAAATTAGGGTTGTTAAGCCTCATCAACGCTACAAAACTAATTGAGGTATTTTCATCCCCAATTCAAGCCCTCTACCCAACTTACAACATATTCACAATCCCCCCTTTTCAGAATCTGATTAGAAATCATATAGTGATAACTAGTTGTCAATTAGTTACCAAGAATTCAACTCAATTATTGGATAGATCTCTCAATAAGAAAAATAACCATAAGCATGCATTAATTTATAACATAAGTTTCAAGAAATTCAACATAGAAAGCCCTATAAGAGAATTAGTTCCTAGCCATGAATATGACAAGAACTAATTCAAAGTTCATCATGCAAAAACTGAATTAAAGAAAAGAAAAAGGAAAGAAATTACTAATGTTTAGGTCTCCAATCTCCTAGCAAGAAAATCTTGTGTTGTCAAGAAAGGGAACCCTTGAAAACTGCCTAGGGTTCTCCTTTTATAGGTTTAAAAACGCCTCCTTCTTTTCCCTGCAGGCCTGGCCCAAAAATCCGTCAAAAGACCTAATTTTTCCGCGTCGGCGCCGCGGCCCTGCAGATAGGCGCCGCGGCGCCGGAAGTTCTGCGATCCGTCGGGTGTTTTGGCGCCGCGGCCCTGATATCTGCTGTCTGAGGGCGCCGCGGCGCTGTATCTTCTGTAGCTCCTCGGATGTTTAGGCGCCGCGGCCCTGCATCTGCTGTCTGAGGGCGCCGCGGCGCTGAGTCTTCTGCCTCTCTGAATAGTGGGCGCCGCGGCCCCTGCTTTTGGCTGCAGGAGGCGCCGCGGCGCTGGTCTGGATTTCGCCCTCGTTCGCCACTTTCTCTGTTTTCGGCTCTGGCATCTCCTCTTTTGCCCTCTTTTTGCTCCTTTTCCGCCATTTGGCCATTTCAACCACTTTGACTCAATAGAAAGAAAAACTATCCTAATACGACACTTATATGTGCAAAATGGGACAAAAGACTAACTAAAACAGACTCAAAAGGTGTATATAAAATACACCGATCAAGAGTCAGGCCACTATGCCAGGGATTGCAAGAAGAGGACCCAAACTCAATCTATTCAGGGGAGGTCAGAAGCAACCACAGCTTCCTACAGGGGAAATCAAGGAAACCAACCCCGCCAGAGTCAGGGAGGTCAACAACCCAACAATTCTAATCGGCTCTACGCTTTTCCCCAGAGGAATGAGGCAGAAGCATCTAATGCGGTGGTCACAGGTATTTTGCTAGTCTCGAGTATTCCTGCATTTGTATTATACGATCCCGGCTCTACATTTTCATATGTGTCAATGGGCTTTGCTAAGAATTTACATGTAGAACCTTCTTATTTAAGTGAACCTGTTGAGGTTATGACACCAGTAGGGGCCTCAATTTGGGCCTCTCGGGTGGTAAATAATTTCCCATTAGAAGTGAATGGCAGGGGAACAATGGTGAACCTAGTACTACTTGATATGGTAGACTTCGACGTCATTTTGGGTATGGATTGGTTGTCGGCATGTTATGTCATGTTAGATTGTCGACGAAAGATAGTGAGATTAACTTTTTCCGGAGAACCAGAAGTTGTTATAAGGGGTAGGGTTGGAATATCCTCAGGTCAGTTTATTTCCTACCTTGGGGCTCAAAAGTTATTGAGAAGTCACAGAGTGGAGTATGCATATTTGGCTAATATAGTGGATACCCAAAAAGAATCCCTAGCAGTGAATGATGTTCCTATTGTTCTAAATTTTCCGGAGGTTTTTCCTGAAGATCTTCCAGGCCTTCCTCCGGATAGAGAAGTGGAGTTTGCTATAGAGTTAATTTCGGGTACAAGACCCATTTCTATTCCTCCATATCAAATGGCCCCAGCTGAATTGAGGGAGTTAAAAGAACAATTGAAGGATCTTCTGGATAAAGGCTTTATAAGACCTAGTGTTTCCCCTTGGGGTGCACCAGTCCTGTTTGTGAAAAAGAAAGACGGATCGCTCCGAATGTGCATCGATTATCGGCAGCTCAATAAGGTCACGATCAAGAACCGATACCCATTACCAAGAATCGATGATCTTTTTGACCAACTTCAGGGAGCTAGCTGTTTTTCCAAGATTGATCTCCGTTCGGGATATCATCAGCTGAAAATAAATCCAGATGATATATCCAAAACAGCCTTTAGAACCCGATACGACCATTATGAGTTCTTGGTCATGTCTTTTGGGTTAACCAATGCCCCAGCGGCTTTTATGGATTTAATGAACAGAATCTTCAAACCATTCCTAGATTTGTTCGTGATTGTGTTCATAGATGATATCCTAATCTACATTAAGAGTGTTGGAGAACATGAAGAGCATCTGAGGGTAGTGCTTCAAGTCTTGAAATAGGAGAAACTATATGCTAAATTTTCAAAGTGTGAATTTTGGTTGGAAAAGGTAGCCTTTTTGGGCCATGTTGTGTCAAGGGATGGAATTATGGTAGACCCCCAGAAGATGGAAGCAGTGAAGAACTGGCCAAAACCGATCACTCCGACAGAGGTTAGAAGTTTCTTGGGTTTGGCTGGGTATTATAGAAGATTCGTAAAAGGTTTTCTAGTCTTGCTGCTCCCTTGACCCGGTTGACTCAAAAAGCGGTTAAGTACCAGTGGTCAGAAGCATGTGAAGCAAGTTTTCAGAAACTAAAGGAATTGTTGACTACTGCACCAGTCCTAACCTTACCATCGAGACAATAAGGGTTCACAGTCTATTGCGATGCCTCTAGAGTTGGGTTAGGATGTGTCTTGATGCAGTTTGGAAAGGTTATTGCGTATGCATCTAGACAGTTGAAGATACATGAGAAGAATTACCCAACTCATGACTTGAAATTAGCTGCGGTGGTGTTTGCCTTACGAATATGGAGACATTATTTGTATGGTGTGCATGTGGACATATTTACATATCATAAGAGTTTGCAGTACATAACCACGCAGAAGGATTTGAATCTCCGACAAAGAAGATGGTTAGAGTTGCTTAAGGATTATGACCTTAGTATTCTTTACCATCCTGGGAAAGCCAACGTGGTGGCTGACGCTCGATGGGAGATCAATGGGCAGCTTGGCCCATTTGGCAATACAAAAGAGGGGTATTGTTCGTGAGGTACAAAGATTGGGAAACCTCGGGGTTAGCTTAACTGAGATCGGTGAAGGTAGGGTGGTGGTACATGATACCTCGCAGTCTGCCTTAGATTCAGAAACTAAAGAAAGTCAGTTTGAGGATACGGAGTTTGTTGGATTTCGGGAGAGGATCCAACAGGGAAAACCTTCACAGTTTACATTGGGAGATAATGACGGAACCCTTCGGTATAAGGGTAGGTTATGTGTTCCTAAGGTAAAGGATCTAAGGAGGAAAATCTTAGATGAGGGTCGCAACACAAGATATTCCATTCATCCAGGGTCAACAAAAATGTATCAAGACCTCAAGGCAAATTACTGGTGGGACGGGATGAAGAAAGACGTTGCGAAGTTTGTCGGGAGGTGTCTTATATGTCAGCAGGTGAAAGCTGAACATCAAAAACCTGGCGTATTACTTCAGGACATTGGAGTCCCCATGTGGAAATGGGAGGCGATTCATATGGATTTCGTAAATGGTCTACCGAAAACTCGAGAAGGGTATGATTCTATTTGGGTGATTGTTGATCGGCTTACAAAGTCAGCCCATTTCTTACCGGTCAAGACTACGTATCGCGCGCACCACAAGATTTATTTGAAGGAGATTGTGCGGTTACACGGATTCCCTTACAAATTATTTCAGATAGGGGTTCCCAGTTCACCTCACACTTTTGGCAAAGTTTCAGCGGTCTCGGGACAAAAGTTAAGTTAAGCCTGACTTTCCACCCGCAAACAGATGGGCAAGTGGCGAACAATCCAAATACTTGAGGACATGTTGCGATCTTGTGTGTTAGATTTTCGGGGAAAGTTGGTTGGACCATCTATGTCTAATTGAGTTACTTCTACAACAATAGTTTTCACTCTAGCATACAAATGACCCGTTTGAAGCATTATATGGACGAAAATGTATGTCTCCACTTGGATGGTTCGAGGTGGGTGAGGCCTTATCGTTCGGACCTGAAGTCATTCAAGAAACAAATGATAAGGTACAGATGATTCGGGAGCGGATCAAAACAGCTCATAGCCGTCATAAGTCTTATGCGGATCATCGGAAAAGATATCTTGAATTCCAAGAGGGGGAGAAAGTATTTTTAAAAGTGTCCCCAATGAAGGGAGTGATGCGTTTTGGTAAGAAAGGGAAATTGAGCCCAAGGGTTGTTGGGCCATATGAGATCTTGCGAAGAGTGGGGAATGTGGCTTACGAATTAGAACTTCCACAAGAGCTGGAAGCAGTGCATCCGGTATTTCATGTGTTAATGTTACGAAAATACTTGCACGATTCAAGTCACGTCATCCTTCCCCAGGAGATAGTTCTTAATAAAGAGCTTCAATACGAAGAGGCTCCGGTAGAAATACTTGATAGAAAGGTCCAACGCCTTAGAAATAAAGATATTGCTTCCGTGAAAGTCCTATGGAAGAATCACTCCA
The DNA here is from genome assembly GCA_029844215.1 of Przewalskia tangutica. NCBI lineage: Eukaryota > Viridiplantae > Streptophyta > Magnoliopsida > Solanales > Solanaceae > Przewalskia > Przewalskia tangutica. The sequence goes on along the minus strand of CM056731.1, from coordinate 34,738,071 downwards.
CAGAGGAAGCCACCTGGGAAGCGGAAGAGAAGATGAAAGTCAAATATCCATTCCTATTTGACTAAGGTAATAAAAAAAATGCATTACATAGTACTTCATATGTGGGGCATTTGCGTGTCTATATGCATGTGTTACAACCTTATTCTCATTCGAGGACGAATGCTTCTTAAGGAAGGGAGAATGTGAAGCCCCAAATTTGTTACAATAACAATAAACATTATTGTGTATATGTGATTATGTTATTATTGTGTCTATGTGATTATGTTACGACCTTATTCACATTCGAGGACGAATGTTGCTTAAGGAGGAGAGAATGTGAAATCCGGGGGAAAAATAATAATATATAGTTGTGGTTGGGTTAATAAAAATATATATATATAAGAAAACAAAAGAATAAATTGCATGAGATAGAGTTAGTGTTAAAGTTGGATAAATAGAGAGATGAAATGAAAATAAGAAAAAAAAAAGGGAGATGCATGCAGCAGCACGTCCCACTCCCCCCTCTTCCCCCCTTTTCATTTCCCCTCCAACTCTTGTCATTCCACCTCCCATAGGTTATAGAAAACTCTCCACTTATACATTGTATTTACACACAAACAAAGTACATAACATAAAGGTTAGAAAATCAGAAAAAAACAAGTGAAAAGAAGAGGAAAAAATACCAAGAGAACAAGAAGAACAAGAAGCAAAATACTAGAGAGTAAGGATAATTTTAGCAACCACACAACAATAATCTTCACACTTACAAGGTGAGTTTTCTCACTCAGAAATTCTTGGTAATATCCTTTATTTTAAGTTCAATACATGTTAGATTAAGAATTGAGTGTTGAAAAGAAATATTGAACTTTTGATTGTTTAGACAACTAGTTGCGTCATGAACTTTACGAATTGTTCTCACTGAGTTATAATTGTTAGAATTTGATGAAATTCGGAAGAATGGTACACCTCTCTATTATGATCATATAGAACCAAAAATGAGGTAAAATGGACATACGGTTTGAAAGTTATCATAGTTCAAAGTTCCTGCCTTAGATTTGGCCGAAATTCGGAAAGGCATAATTATGGACTGTTTTTATTGAGTTTTACGTACTAGAATTATATGAAAATTTACATGGTTGTAAATCTCTCTGTTACGGACAGATATAGATAAAGATTTATTAAAACGGACTTACGAGTTGAGAGTTATTGTTGTTTGAAGTTGCTGCCTCGGATTCATCGGAATCCAGAAGGGCAGGACGCTGAAACGTAAAACTGTACTAATCCGTGGGGAATATGAAAATTGTTGCTAAATGAAAGTTCTAGATCTCTCTGTTGTGGACATTTTTAGACCTTACGGGGGTCTATCCGACTTACGGATTGAGAGTTATCTCTGTTTAAAGTTTTTGCCTCGGATCTATCGAGATCCAGAAAGGGTAGCGAATAAAAGTGTAAAACTGTAACAAATGGTACAGAATATGAAAGGATGGTTCACATGGAGACGTGTAGCTCTCTGTTCTCGTCGTTTTGAGATTTTATGGGGCTTGAACGGGTTTACAGATTAGGAGTTATGATTATTCTAAGATTGAGTTCTGTTTAATAAAAATTCTGCCGAAACAAATTTCATGTGACTGTTTTGAGGATAAATTTGTGTTAGTTACCCAAAGTAGTTTTAAATGAAATTTGGTACAGTGAAAGATCCCCGTCTTACCTTAGTTTTCGCTTGAGAAACACCTTAGTTGGAGTTATGGTTAAAAAGTTATAATCGTTACAAGTATGAATGACAGAATGTTGGGAAATAGAATATTATTTATTCGATCTTCTGAAAAATATGAAAAGTGAATACGTGTTCACATAAATATATAAATATAAACATAATGGACCGGGTTGCACGCCGCAACAAAACGTAAAGTGAATACGTGTTCACAAATACGTAAATATAATGGATCGGGTTGCACGCCGCAACAAAACGTAAAGTGAATACGCGTTCACAAATACGTAAATATAATGGATCGGGTTGCACGCCGCAGCAAAACGTAAAGTGAATACGCGTTCACAAATACATAAACATAATGGATCGGGTTGCACGCCGCAACAAAACGTAAAGTGAATACGCGTTCACAAATACGTAAACATAATGGATCGGGTTGCACGCCGCAACAAAACGTAAAGTGAATACGTGTTCACAAATACGTAAATATAATGGATCGGGTTGCACGCCGCAACAAATATGAAAGGTGAATACATGTTCACCTATATATAAATATGAAAAGTGAATACGCGTTCACAAATATATAAATGTAATAAACATGTGGAAATGCAGGGGAATGTCTTAACGTATAATACGAGATAAAATGAAGTGTTAGTTAAACCGAGAATTTCCTATGAGGAGTTGCATATTTAAAAATGTTGTAATCGATATGTTTTTGCAATATGCTTATTACGTTATAATGTGATTGCACTTGGAATATTGTGGTGTTACTTTGAATTGCAGGGTAAAGTTCTCACTCAGCCCCAGATGGTAGGGCTGACTCTTTATTTAACATGTTTCAGGAAAGCGTGATAGAGGAAAGGCTTCACGCCAAGGCTAGCGATCGTCCCGCAGCCTCTTGTCATACCAAGTCCATTGTTTCGGGCTTGGTACTCGTCAGGTTCAGAATGTCAGTTCCAATGTCTCGGGAAATGCCCGTGTGGAATGGTCTCCCTTCCAACTTAAAATAATATTTGTCAGTATGTCTATGTAGAAACAATATTTGCACGAGCATGGGCTCGCGTTATATTTTCAACAAAGTCATAAACAAATTTCTTTATTGTTATTTTTATTAATAGCTCCGTATTTGAATATAAGTTTAAATTTCTAAATAAAGAGAATTAATTGGTGCTCCTGGTGGAAAATAATTGTCCAGGTGCCATCACGCCCTAAGTAAAGACTTAGGAAAAGTCGGGGCGTGACAATGCTCCTGGCAGAATAAACCTAGGCAATTAAGGTGGGTGTCACATTACTCCATGAAAGCTGGATAATCCTTATTAGGATGAGCACCGATGATACACCGGGCTTGAACCACATTCAGGTGTAACAAAAGTAGGACATGCGTGAACAAATGCATTGAAGCCAGCAACACACATATAGCATATGACTCGATAAAGTATATTCCCAACAACACGAAGATTGAACTTATGTTTTAGATTTCTGAATGCGCAAACAAGATGACACACACATTGAGCCTACTTTGAAACAAAGACAGTACAAATACTATAGATGACGGACTAGACAGACCCTCCAGAACTGGACAAACATAATTAGCACAATTCGGTCGATCTCATAAACTCAAATGATAACTACTCCATTCGACCCAAGGCAAATTCCAACACTGGCCTTGACGATCGCGGCAGCGAGTATCGATAGCAATTTTGTATTAACTAAACAGGTTTGAACCAAACCAATACAGTGGCCAATTTAAAGCTGAGATTTCGACCCAAACATATTAGGGAGGTTAACAACAATTAAAAATCAAACAAAACGCGATCAGCGATTCACTTCGCATATATGGACAGTCGTCGACACCCACCAAACTTAGACAGAATCTGTCATAATAACACACATTTCACGCCAAAGGAAATCAAATACGAAAGGGATGATAAATTACCTTCTCCGAGCAGCGAACCAGGGCAGCGTATCAAGTCGTCGATCCGCTCTTGGGTATATTGTAATGCGATTAGGGCGACAGAGGGTTGAATATCTTCTAAAGTCAAAGAATTGATTCTTAGGCTGGTTTGATTCTACCCTACTGACTTCCGATTGCTGTTGCCTGTTTGCTCATTTTTCGATGCCTATTTGCCAAATTTCCCCGGATGCCTTTAGCCAAGTTTTCTACTTGTTCTCGATGTTTTCTCAATCTTATGCGAAGCTCTCCATAAAACTGATGCCTCACTCCTCTCTCCCCCTAGTGCATGCGTATAGCTTCTGTATTTGTAGCCCTAATTTGGGTTCTAATGTTGGTGCGATATTTTGAGCAATTATGGTAAAGATTTTTTCCTGAATATTCTTTAAGGTAAGTCTATATTTTAGGTGATTTCGGTTTGGATTTCCGGAGCTAATTCCTATATCATTTATTATGGTACTGATTTGAGTGTTAATTGGTATGAAATCGTAGTATATATGGAAGGGAATCTGGAAGCGAAATTGGCTAAAGGGTGTTGCAGGCTGCGGTTTGCTTAGGGTTTGCTGGCTGATGCATGGGTGAGGGAAGGTCGTCGGATTCTCAGGCGAGAATCTCGGCAGGGAGAAGTGCGGCGACTATGTGGTGAGGGTTTTGAAAAATTAGGTTTTTGCGTTTTGAATTTGAGGGGATGAAGTAAAAGGGGCTGTTGGGCGTGTGGGCTAGGTATAGGATGGTTTGGGCCGGGTCAGCTGATATTTGTTGGGCTGGTAATTAGTTTTTAGGTCTGATGTTTTTCTGAAGAGGATGAAGCGTGGGGGGGAAGGAAATAAGGGGCTGGTCGCGATGGGCCAGCGGGTTGGGCCGCGGGTATGGGCTGCTGGTCTGCGTTTTGGGCGAATTTAGGGTAGTTAGTTTTAATTTTAGGTGTATTAATTCGGGTAGTGTATTATTAATTAATTAGTGGCGATTTAAATTAATCCTAGGTGTTTTATTAGCTTTAGCCTGGATTTTTATTATTACCATAATAAATGCGGGTGTGCTATTTAATTAGTGCTTAATATTTTATAATGTGATGTCGTTATTAAAACCTATTTATTATGCGTATTTATCATTATTTAAGTTAAAATTAAATTATCTTAATATGACTCTAGGTGCTACAATAATTATGAAATTGCTTTGCGTATTAATAAATGCGACTATGTTATTTGACACGACGTCATTGCTAAATTATTTATTGACGTATTTATTATTAATTTTCATTTAAGAATTATGACAGAGCTTAAAATTAATAAATGCGGACGCGAGACTCTAAGTGCTTAATTTTCTACGTGAGACGCGGTGTCATTATTAAATTGCTTATTTGTGCATGTATTAATGTTTTATTGCTGCATTTTATTATTTAAAAATTATTAAAATTATTGTGAAAATTTAATGTAATTTTGTAGTTAATGACTGGACGAGAGGGTCAAAATTGGGTGTCAACAAGTAGATAATCGCTTCAAAGCAGAAGCTGAAAAGCCTACGGATTGAGAAATTCGTAGTGATAGAGGGGGAGTATGTGAAGCATCGTTTATCAAACGACTGCTCCTTGCTCACCTCAGTCTAACGGTGTTATCCAAGCGCAAAACCATACGCCCAAGGTATGTGGACAAGACTATCTTTACCGCTAATGCGAGTCTTAACGAGAACTCCACATAAGGATAAGGATAACCCTCCATGTGAAGCATGGAAAGGATTCCATCTACAAATATTGTGAAATGGGATAGTGCGGAAAATGTTGAAATACCAAAGCTAAAGTGGGTCAAGTTGGACCTAATAATGTAGATTGCATATCCACTGGATCTGCAAATAACAGTAGTGGGTATCGCATCTTGGTGTCAAAGAATGATAAATTCTTTGAATATAACTTTCCTTGGAAAGGAAAAATGAGTAATTGCTCAAGGTTAACAATAACCCGCGAGTGCCTGAATGTACGGAACTAGACGTTCCAGATCTACAGGATTCGAAAGTTGCTGAATATCCGGAACTTAAGGTTCCAGATCTACAGAATTCAGGGATTCTAGATGTTGAATCGAGACAGAGCAAAAAGAGGGGACAAAGACTTGTTCCAGACCTTCTAGCTTATATGGTTGAGAATGAACCATAGACAATTAAGAAAGAATTTTCATCACCAGAAGCGTTGCTTTGGAAATCAGCTAAAAAGAGAGAAAAAAACTCCATCAGATAGAACCACACTTGTGTGATGGTTGATCTTCCTCCGAGAAAGGAACCTCTGGGTTGTAAAAGTGGATACTCAAATTGAGTACAAAGTAGATGGATCTACTGACAAGTATAAGGCCTCGACTACTTGGACATGTGCTCCTATGTGAATAGCTTAACCTTCAGGGTCACCGCAGTCTTGCGTGACATGGATGATTGAGACAACCTTCCTAACCGGAGAGTTAGTTTGATGGACTGTTAGGCTTTTTCCGGAACTTCCATTATGGTCCCTGAAATGTTTATATTTTGGTCCTGGTAGTTTCAGATATGGAAAAGGACATATGATCAGGTTTAGGTATCTGTAGTGTGTACCCCACTGGTTTAAGTGGTAGTGTCAGTGTGTCCATCAAAGATTCGAATATGTCGATTGTAGTCGAAGAAAACAAAATAACAGTTGGATGAGGAACACATACCCCATTACCTCATAAAGATTCTCATTATTCATACTCCATCAGGTTTCCTCCATCAATGTGAAAGACATCTCTCTCCACAGTTCTATCACTTGGATGACCCGCATGTTCTTTTAGTCCACTAGCCTTTTTTTTATATATTCAGTTTCCTGGCTTACGCCAGCTTATTTCTGGATAGTAAACCGGTCCATCAACATTACTACCAGTAAATCACGGGATGTATCTGAATGACCAGAGTTTGAGAACAGAGCAACTGATATCACTTACAAGGTCTTATCCTAGAAGAGAGCAAATTGCTCTCACCAGGATTCGAACCCACGCTGCAGGCCTCCATATGGATTTTAAGTTCACCTCCTTTGTCATCCAGCTATGTCCCGGGGGACACTAGCCCGACTTATCTGAATTTGCGCTACACAGACACTAGGGTGGAGCTAGATGTCCAGATATATAATCGGGCGAACCTAATATCTTTCACTCAAACAATATATTTATGTTAAAAAATTAATTAAATATACACAAATATTAAATTTAGAACTCGGTTATTACCATTTAAAGTTGTCGTTTTAAAATTTAGAATCATTAAAGTTGAAATAATGGCTCTCCATCAGCATAGAGTCCATTAAAAGGAGAGTACTTAAACAACAAAAAAAACAATTTTCATTAATTGAATCTAAAATCTAAAAAAAATTAGATTAAAGAATCTGATTCATCACACGTAAGGCTGTTATCGGTCTGATCCGGGTATCGACATACCGGAATCGGACCGATAAGGTTACCGGTCGAGATCGGACCGATAAGAATTCGATCCTGAAAAGAGATTCGGGACCGGACCGACAAGGTTATCGATCCGGACCGACAAGGTTATCGGTCCGGACCTGGATACTGTTTCTTGTCCCTAACCGATCCGAAATATTAAAATTTCTGCTTTACTTATAATTTTTTTATAAAAATATCTGCTTTACTGTCTTTACTACTTTACATAATACATATTAACAAACTTAAAGCAATATATAATAGCAATATTCCAAGGATTGATAAGATAGTTACCGGATATCGGATCGGGACTAATAACATATAAGTTATCGGGTAATTAGATCGAGTTGTCGGACCGAATCCTTATCGGTCCGGATCCTTATGTCTGGTATACGTATCCGAACTGTTTTTCGATCCGAGTATCGATCTGGGTATTTCGATCCGATTCTTGGGTGTATCCGGACCAATAACAACCCTAATCACACGTGAAATGCCCACATGTTAGAAATAGGAGAAATTCATCATAAAGAAGATAGAGAAAAGAAATGTGAATTATTGTTGAATAAAGAAAAGTATATACCTTATAAAAATAAGTATCTTGTATTTCCACTGTTTCCATATGAGTCAATCACGAAGAGGGCTTCATTAAATTCTTTTTTTTTTCTTTGGTGGGGCTTTTAAGTCTAGACTAGATTTCTAGTTCAGTACAGTTGCTTACTTCAGAGGATTTTTGTTTCAGTCAGAATCAAGATTAGAGAAGGTAAGTGAGTTTACTTATGTTATCAACTCTGATACATCCAATTTATTTTTTGAAATATGTATGAAGAACCCATAATTCACTACGCAAAAAAAGTTGAAATTAGCTACAAACTTCGTTGCTAAACTGTTGCAAAATTGCTAGTAGCTAATATAATTTTTTGATAATACGTTCCTAAATAGGATTAGTGACGGATTTTATTATTTAGCTACAAATTAAATTTATCCGTCTCTAATTCTTATTTTTTAGTAGTGTAACGATGTCCTCACCATTTCCCACAGGCATGTTGAAGGCATCAACAATCCAGGTAACATAGGCAGGGATGGATTCAAGGTTTAATCTTTATAGACTCGGATCAAGGTTCCAAGTTCTTTGAAGATATGTTCAAAAACATAATATTCATACTAATTTTGTGGCGTTTTCACATGTATATCTATGGTCTAAATGAGAAATTGCGCGTTACTCATCCCTTAAACTATACCTCTGCTACTGAACATAAGTGATCTTTATCCGCGTTGAACTTGTATATCCAACTTTGATTGACATTGCACAGCTATATTGTATCAACAGGGAAAGAGGAAGGGATGGGTATTTACAAGGCTAAAGATCAGAAGATTGGCGGCCTCCTCGGCATTGTTACCGCCAAGGGAAAGGAGACACCAGAAAGCAGAAGAGAAGCAGAGCAAGCATGCTATGAATGTTGATGTTGAAGGAATTTCTGAAGCTGCTAAAACTACAGAGGTTGAAGTTGAAATAGCTTCCTTAAAAGAAGGCACAGATTCTATCCATGAGCCTAAAAATGAAACTCTTGTATTGTCAAAATTGACTCTTCATGGCCAAGAAACACAGTACTTCTACCTCTATGAGAGAAAGATTGAAAATCTTGCTGCCATCAAAATTCAGACAGCTTTTCGCGGTTATCTTGTAAGTTTTTCTTCAGAATCTTCTTGTTTCCTCAATCTACTAACCGTGGTACCCCGGTAAGCTTGCACGCACCTCGATTATTTCCACAGAATATTTGTTATCTCCCACCAACAGAGTACCAGGTAACTCTGTCCACTAACACTTGGACAGAGGGAAAGAAATCACCTAATGTTTTTGCTTTCAATTGGGTTACCTGAGACCTCAATGGTTCTCGACCCACTTTATTGATCACAAGTTTTGTTTTTCACCAATGAATTCAATTTCAGGCAAGAAAAGCTTTGAGAGCACTAAAGGGACTAGTCAGGCTTCAAGCTATTGTTCGCGGTAGGGCTGTTCGACGGCAGACTATTGCTACCCTGAAGTCCTTGCAGTCAATCGTAAATATTCAATCAGAAGTATGTGCAAAGAGATGTGATCAGGTGAAAACCACAGTACATTGTCAAGAAAATATGTTGCTGAATCTGGGAGAGAAAGATATTAAGGTATGGTAATAGAGCATGCTTCTGTTGATCCAATTGTAGAACCAAAAAGTATAGTTCATCATAGGCAATTCCTCTTATTTGAATTAGCTATAAGAATGGCTTAGTTAAATAACAAAAAACGGACAGCTAAACTAATATTTCAATCAGCTCAAATATATGAATTTTATTCTCTTCTCTGTAGTGCTATATAATGCATGAGAAAGTTGTTGCAGTACTTTCTTTAAAGGTTGACAAATACTAGGCCATATATGTGAATTCAGGTGACGATTAAAGTTGTTTTGCTGCAACAATCATATATAAGCTATATGGCAAATTATTTTTGATAGAAATAATATAGTATGAAAAGAGAAAAGGCGCTAAGCCAGTGCGACAAATTATATTTACAAGTTGTGCAATTCTCCAATAAAATCTTACAAAATATATGTATCATGTACAACAACTAGTTTGCACCTAAAAACTAGCAACGAAACAGCTCTAAAGGATAAGAATGTTGCTCTATTTACCTTCAAAAGTTCTGTTGTTTCTTCCTGTCCAAACAGAACACCAAATTGCTAGGGGTATAGTTAACCAAATTTTTTGGGACTTTCTGTATAGTCGGCCTCAGTTCCAACACATAATTAAACTCTAGAGTGGAGAAAGGCATAGTCCAACTCATGCCTAGCATAGCAAAAAATAAACTCCACAACTGAGATGTGATCTTGCAATGGAGCAATATGGAAAATTCTTATGATGATGAAAGTAGTTTTCACAAGATAATCATCTCCCACTTCAGGTATAATAACTATTCCAGCTTAGTCAATTCTTTTAATTCTGCAGATTGATCTAAACAGCCAGAAAAGGTGGGACAATCGATATTTAACTAGGGAAGAAGAAAACAAGATTGAAAGAAGTGAGACAATCCTAAAATGTCTTTGTAGTTAACCATTTTTATATGTGTGGCCAGCACACACATATAAAGGAAAATCCACTGGACACGGCTTCATAGACTCCCTAGGACACTTAAACCTACTACTCTAATACCAAGATTTTGTTGGAAATTTATTAACGTGAAAATAAACTTAATCCTATTATTTATGACTCGAACAATTGGGGCCCCGCATGTCAGAAACATCGTTTCCACACACGTACACACGTTGTACCAAGGATCGTAAATTTTCTTAGAGAAAGATATATTGGTACGTAAACGAAATGTTTGAGACATGAAATGATAGACGGTTATTGGTCAAATGACGAGTATTTCATGTTGGTAAATGAAGGAAAGTGTACGATGTGTAAAAGATGAAAGTGAAACGAGTCAGAAATGCTCGTGGAGCCGTGAAGGGCCGCGGCACAACACCGTCGGAGCCGTGGCGTCGGAGCGCTGATATGATATCAAAACATACTGAAAGAGTAATTAAACAAACACGTGCTGATGTACTAAAAGTCTGACTGAATAATCATTAAGTGTAGAATACTGAATAAGTCTGAACATAGTAAAAGTGTCAATACGACAAACACGAAAATCTGATGAACTCTGTCTAACTACTACTCTAGTTTATGAATCCTCTGAAGAGTACTGAAACACTAACTATTTGTCGGGACAAGGTCCCTGACATACTGATTGTTTGTAATAAACTATAAAGACTACAAAATAAATTATAAGGTCCCCAAAGATTGGGGCTCACCAACTCAGTTGATACCAAAGATCCTAACGTGCAAATGTGTCATCCTGAAAGTCATTTCCTGCACCATAAAGTATAGGTCCCATGCAAAAGGGACGTTAGTACATTGAATTGCACTAGTATGTAAAACCAATCGAAAGAACGAAAAGTTGTGGGGTGCTCGAGATAGGGGCAACCCAAAATATTAAACATGAATATATACGAAACTGAAAACTATAACTGAAACATAAACATAATTAGTCTTTATCCTAAATGAAGAACCGCATGTTTAACTTAATTAACTACGACATTGGACCCAAATATGCATAAAGAATAAACTGCAGCCTTAGGTCCAATATAAGTGCACAAGCTACGACCCCAGTCAAGTATACATATACATAACTATGACCTTAGGCCCAAAGATGCATAAAGCATAAACTACGACCATTGGCCCAAATATAGGTATTCAACATCCGGGTTTATAAAATAAGGAATTGAGAATCATATTATAATACATGATGCTGAAATACTGAATCATACTAAAGTATAATACTGGAAATACTGAATCATACTGAAGTACATGATACTGGAAATACTGAAGTACACGATACTCGAATATTGAATAGAACTAGAATGAGACATGTATTTATATACTGATTATGAAGTTTGAAGAATTATCTGTTCATAGTAAACTGAGTTGTCATAACGGAGACTCATGGGTATCAAACGTTGAGTTTATACTGATTACTTAATGAGTTCACAATAATCAAAGTGATAATTATGAACAACTACGAAGTTATATTCTCAAATGCTAGAAATTTTTGACTTTTCATAAACTAGGGCAAAATATCTAATTGTGAAATAATCCGTAGTAATCTTGAGGATTGAGGTGTAGGTATGATTAATGACGTTCCCACATGTAGAGATTTAGCCTCACATATCTGTAAACGTTTCAATCCAATGAATTATCTTGTTTCTCTGACGACGAACACGCAAATCCTAGCTTTGAATCATTAGAGAAGGATTACTTGTTATTCCTATGTTTTTGGTTGAAGAAACGTGTTACTAATCATGGTTTGATGTTATAAATACTAAGGAATTATTAGGAACGAACTTACCTTGTTGTGGGAGGTTGAAATGAGAGAAAACGCTCTTGAGAGGGTTTTCTACGAGGTTGAACGAGTTGGTGAATAATTTTTTGGACTAAGTGTTATATTTAAAGGTTGGACATTTTGGACCCCCTGTCTCGCTGAGCGAGGTCCAAAGCGAGGTCCTACCTTGCTTTGAGCTAAGCTAAGCGAGCTCACCTTTTCAAAATATACTTAGCCAATTTTTTGAAATTTTCTATTTTGAGACCCTACACCTTGCTGAGCGAAGTCCAAAGCACATCCATGTCTCTCTTTGAGCTGAGCTCAGCAAGCTCTTAGGTCCATTTTACACTTAGTCAAAATTTTACGTTTTGACTTTGCTGACAGCGTTCAGTAAAATGACTATAACTCCTATCAAAGAGATATGATTGAGCTCCAAGAAAGGTATTTCAAAGATCTACAACTTTTATGTTTTGAGGTTTCTCCAATTATCAATGTATATGTACGAAATAAGGCTGGTAGACAGACCTACAGTAAACTTAGCCGATTTTATCGAATCTTAAGCACCTCACTACTCATCTTAATTTCAAAATAACTATTTCTTCCCAAACTCATTCCGATAGAACTTCACATGTATAAAATGTCTTATTAATACTCATTTAACACATTCACCCCTAATACATATTTACAGAGTGTTACAGATAAATCATTAAGGCTTTTTAACGAGTTAATAAAGCTTAAGCTTTTTAATAGTTTCTAAGTTTGGCAGGTATGACCAAATAGTGTATCTACAGGATGACACATTTAGTTATCACCTTTGTGAGTGTGAAGTGTAAGTCGTTTCAAGGAGTATATTAGGTAAAGGTCCATGCTCTACGCACTCATGAAATCGGGCGGTGTTCATGTCTGAAACAAACACAACAGTGGGAACCAAAGATGATTAAGGGTTACTTGTTTGACATATGGTTGTCTATCGACGGTTCAAAGATATCAAATCTATCGATTGATCGAGTATATCCAGCATATGTTCACTATGAAAAATTCAAAGAAAACCCTACTTATCCAGATGCGATTAATCTTTACTTGTGAATCACATATTTGTTGGTATATTTCTTTATCATAGAGCCATTATTGTTAGGATTTTATGAACATGTGTAAATGGGAAATGGTCCTTTGCACCTTTTCATGGAAAAAGCTCCACACTTTTTCATTCCTTTACTTTGTTGGCTATAAATAATTCATTTTCATCAGATTTTTCTTTCTTTTCTGCACTTTAAATATTTTTTTGTGTGTGATTTATGTCGTCTTTTGCGTTCGCCGTTCACGGGAGTTTGATGTATCACTAAGCTGGTGAGTTAATTCATTTTATTGTGAGAGGATATATTACATAACCTCGAATACTTGAGGAAAATAATTTCCTTAAGGAAACACTGTGAATTCAGTGGGCTCGAATTTATTTTCCATTCTTTTCAGATTATGTTTTAGATTGTTTTCTCTCTTTCAAGATTCTGATTTAGATTATTTTTCGAATACAGATTGACAACAGTTTCTTCAATGATCTTCTTATAAGATTCAACTATATTTAGTTAATCGTCGCATTACTATTCAACTATAAGATAATTAGGGAAAATGTCAGCTTCCATGACTGAATAAGTTCAGTTCAAATACTGGAAAAATACAAGAAACAGTAATTATTAGAGAAAAGTATTATTCCAGCGCTTTCATAAGACGTTGGTTATTAGAAAAGTACGCTGGTGAGCAGCGTGCTGCAAACAACTTCAAGAAAACACAGAATCATATTTTTAATGACATATATAACCTAAGAGAATTTCTTTTGAAGTTCTGCAATCTCTGCCTTATTAAGCTGGAAGCCTTTGGCAAGAATGTCGTCCATAATAGGTGGGTTTGAAGCAAAGATTGAACTAGGAATCACTACAAATCCAGGATTTTGACTATTGAAAACGGCTAAAAAATTAGCTTTTTTCTGTCCCAGATTATACTGGAAGTGAATAAGACCTTTTGGGAACGCAAACACATCACCAGGATTCAAGATTTTGGAGAAGAGACGACTCTTAAAGAAGTTTGCAGCATCAGGGACAAGAAATCCTGCATAGAGTTTACCCTCCAGGACAGTTATCAGCTCAGAAGCTCGAGGGTGCGTGTGAAGAGGAACAAGACCTTGTGGGTCCAAGTCAAGACGACCAGTAGAAATACCAAGAGTGTTAAGTCCCGGCATGATGTTTACATCCACAACAGTTGCAGCAAAACCAAACCCGGGTACTGGATTTCCACTAACATTAAGACCTGAAGCAAAGAAATCGTCTGCTTTTGCAAGTTTTGGATCTTTGCAAATCTTTCCATTCACGAAAACTGCACAGGTGAAATAAAATGAACCTAAGCATATTGTTCAGCTAACAGATGATAGAAATTATGCAAATAAGTATTATAGATGGATGATTTACCTGCAGCATTAGAGTCATTAACTGCAACACATATGTCCTGCAGAGGGTTGTTATCATAAGCATAAGCAGAGGAAGAAAAGAATGCACTAATAGCTAAAGTTGTTATGAACCAGCACATCTTCATTGTTATGCTTTGGGTTTGTTATGATTTCTTTTTTCAAACAACCAGAAAGGTCTGACTATTTATATCCTCATTTAGTTGAAATGTAAGAGAAAAAATAATACTTATTGACAATCCTGCATAGACTCTATTTGCTAGGTCTAGTATAGAGTTAAAAGTTCTACATGAACCAATTATATGGTGTCACAAATAATGTAGAGATTCACAAATTTTCTCGTTAGGAAGTGTGGTAATTTTAGACTAGAAAATAATACTCCCTCCGTCCCAATTTATGTGATATAGTTTGACTGGAAACGGAGTTTAAGAAATTCCGTTCGCCGCGGCCTCTGTTGGACTACTATCCTTTGCGGTTGTTAATTACGGGTCGATGCAGTTTGTGGATCCTCGGGTCGGCGGTGATGGTTGCCGGAATTGGGGGCCCTGTCGTCGGCGGAGGGCCCGACGGTGGTGGTGAGGACGGCGTCTGCAATGCTGGACTGAGTGGTGCTGCTCTTTATTTTCTAGGTTTCCTCAAGAATTAGCTTCGAACGAGCCTCATAAAATAGTGGTAACGGCGTGCATTGCTGAAGGATGGTAGCAACGTCGTCATAGGATTCGTTCAAGCCTGCAATAAGTTATATGACCAATCGTTGATTAGTAACTGGTGCGCCAACGTTGGTGAGTTGGTCGGCAAGCATCTTGAGTTCTTGAAAATATGCAGACACGTTTGGAAAATCTTCTTGATGAACGTCCTTAAACTGATTTTCAAGGTATAACGCACATTGAGTTTTGTTATCGTGAAAAATAATTTCCAAATGTTCCCACATTTGGCAGGAAGTGGCATCAGTCTCAATGATTGTGTGCAACAGATCATTAGAGATCGTGTCGTATATCAACTAGAGGACAACTACATCCAAACGAGACCAAAGTGCATCATCAGAGGTCGAAGTCGAGAGTAGGTCTGTCGACTTTGATTTAGAAAGGATGATGTGGTCGATAACCTTGTAGACACGACAATGGATTTTGAACAGTTCCGCTACAAACTAGCTAAGTAATCAATCTAATTACAAAAGAAATATAATTCTACCTAAAATAAGAGATATACAACTAATGTAAGAATATTCAGTGAATATTCTATTAATAAGGACAAATGTTTACCCGTTTATTATCAGCGAGAGCACAATTGACCTACGCTTTAACGGAGGCAAAATTATATCTTTTCGCAAATCACAAGAGCAATTCTAGACATTTTTCACATATATAATATAAGGTCAACTCAGCGAAGCTCTTTATTTTGTGCCATGAAGTGAAATTGTATCGTATGTTAGTTAGAGAGGTTCGCGAACTACTACGATCTATAGATTTCACATCTATATCCAATCCAAACGAGAATAGAACCCAGTTTGCCTTGAAACAAAATGAAAAAACAAGAAAATGATTCATCTCCTTGCTAAGAGGAGTAAGATCTTTGGTTGATATGTCCTTTCCCTCCTTTCTTTGTAGATTATTAGCTCCAGGACACCTATACTAGAAGCTCAGTATGCAATTTGCATGAAATCTGCTTTTCAACTTCAAACTAGTAAGTGTTGCAAGTAAACAGAGAAGTGCGCTTCTTGTAACCAAAACAAAACCCCCAATCATCAACAACGGCTTGTTCTAGACCAGGCCGCTAGATTGAGACTATCACCTCCCTGTTTAAGTAAAAAAATGAATGGCTTACCCTATTGACGTTCAAACGACGATCGGGCCTAGTCTGCTTGCATCTTTTCCTATTTCAGATTCAATTGAAAATATTGGACAGGAAAGGAATGATTCATTCGGATCGACATGAGAGTTCAACTACATTGCCAGAATCCATGTGGTATATTTGAAAGAAATTGACCTTTTTACTTCTCTCATGGTACAGTACTCCTCTTCCTGCCAACTACCAACCCCCTTTTGTCCTCGATCCACAGAGACAAATTGTAGCACTGGTTCCAAGAGTTCATCATGAAAGAAAGAACTCACTCAGTCGGGCTTGTGTCCTAAAATTTGAACTTATACAGTTGAAACTTCGGATAATGTCATGGAGTTCATTAAAAATCTTGAAAATTTTCAAAATGGTACAAGTGTAACATAAAAATTTTGGAATTCGAGTCATAAAGGTTCAAACTCCATGAATTATTCCTAAACTGCACCATTTCAAACTCCGTGAACTTTTCCTTGAGTTTTAACTGCACCAAACTCCATCACATTGTGCTAGAATTTTACCATTGAAAGGTTCAAACTATCCATCACATTATGCTAAAGTTTCACTTATAAATTTCGAACTCTAGTATATTGTGTCGGAGTCTTCCGTGTTTTAATTAGATGTATTTTTGTCCAAATTTTATTTTTTCTTTATTAAAAGCAGCTAAATGTTAAATAATTTTGGGATATGATCATTAAATGTCCATTAGCGATCTAAAAAGTAACTATCTGTCCATTTCTTCCCTTTTTTGTTTGTAAAAATTTGACAGGAAGCCCTATTTGGTCATTACAATTTAATCTATATTCAATGTCCAAATTATTTAGTCTGTAACTAATTATTAGAAACTTAAGACAAAAGACTTCTTCTTCTTTTGGCTTCTTATTCCGTTTGACTCCACAAGCTTTTGCTGAGTTTACTTCTTAGTATAGGAACTTCTAAGTGAGCTATATACTAGCTAGTTTGGCACTTTGGCCCCTACTCCTAGTGTTGCCAAAGTAATTAATTAATACAAACATTTGATAAATTAGTTCAATGAATAATTCATGGAAGTACTAAAAATGATGGCGTGAAGATAATAGTTATCTGACTAAATATGGTAAAGTCGATTTAATTAATTTGAAAAAGTCCATGTTTATCTCGCATTCCCATTGAATATGTTGAAGCTTGGGTTAAATCAAAGAGCTTGCTACATAATTCTAATGTAACAGTCGATAAGAGAGATGTCCCAGCTGACATTCCTCCCCGAAACGGCTAACACCGCATAAATTTCCAGCTCTTTCACAATTGCACAAGAATTTGTACAGACAAAGTATCGACTGAACCAAAAAAGCAGAAAAACATGATGCTCATCATCATCGACTGGAAGGGGCGATATCTGACGGTTATTGGCTATAAACTGGCCATAGCTTGAAGAAGTCTTTGAGACTATGATGCCTAAATCAACAATATTTATATCGCTTAGGACATGCGCCTCGGCTCCCGGAATCGGAAGGCTAAGTATTGTCGTCACATCAAGCATTGTGGGGTTATCATTCCCCAAGGGAAAATAAAGGTATTGACAGTGGTTGACCAGTGACCAAGAAAGGCATATATAAGACATATGTTGTAGGAGGGGTCAGATTCTGACAACACAGTAGCGTCGTAGAGATTCATGCGCCTCCATTCGACTTCATTCGGTCCAATCAAACAGAAAAGTTGGTAATCTTGATCGGCTAGGTGCGCAGACTAGTCGGACAACGATTACCAGTGAACCAGTCACATGTAATCGGAAGGTTGTAGTTCGTCGGGCTTAGGTGCTGAGAAAGAAGGAGGTCACCTTGTTCAGGTGTACCAAAAAGGACAAGAACCAGTTGCTCATCTATGAAGTCAAAAGTGGGAATTAGGTCATCAGCAGCTGAACCGATGCTATCCGAACCCAGAGATAGAGAAGAGGAAGAAGACGTGATTTTTTCTGATGAAGAAATATGGTTTTTCTGAAAAAAGATGAGAAGTTTGGGAATGACCAACAAAATTGAATGAGAAAACTTGTGTAGAACGTCTCTCCTAAAGTATGTCCTTTCTCTTAAGGATATGATTGAAACTCTGTTGAGGGTATTTTCGCTCAAAACGTGCGGCAAAGAAACTGTCAGAAAACTTGCGAAAGTCCATATGTTTTTTGTAAAGAAAGAAGAGTGTTTTAAAAAAAACATCATTGCGTGCACTGGAGACGAGACTATTGAAGTGACATGCCCGGTTGTCAGAATGAAACGATGACTATTTTTTAATACATTAACTCAACAGTCACACTTGAGTTAATGTAGGGGGAAATTGTTAACACTCAAAAATAATTTAAGTGTTTAGCCGAAATTTAGTGATACACGAACTATTCTGGAGCCGAATTTATTCCTAGCCCTCAACTACAAGAACTTCATCGACTACTATGTGCTGTTGAAAGGCGTCTTAGCCGAAGTCATTAGTTAGATGTACGACTGGGACCCACTCAGATGCAGACGCCTCAATTATCAAGTCAAAAGGATTTCTAGACCCCTAAAAGCGGTAACGGCCAACAACAGCTGAAAAACAAGGGTCATTACCCGAGCAAGAGGAGTAGAGGGCGAAAAAATTAGCACCACATCCCCCATGGTCTGCCATTGAAATTAGTGGGTTACTTGATGGTTGACATGGGGAGCACGTTTGTACAAAAAAATTCCTTTTTGTATTATAAATAGGAACATTCTTTGTATATACAATCACACAATCAATCAAACAAATCAAATTTTTTATCTCTCTTTATCTTTTATCCTTACTTTACTTTATCATTTACTGTACTCAGTTGCATTCATATTTTCTTACCTCTTAGTTCACTAGTAACACCGTCCTAACGCTTTCTGGAGTAGTTGGAAAACTCATTGCTGGAAATTAAAGTTTTGTTTTCAGGCCGAATCGTTTGAGTTAAGAAATCAATTTTTCTCCCGATTTGATCAGCCGATATGACGGCAGAAGACAAAATTCGGGGCGAGAACAGTTTGTCTGTTAGTTTCACCTCCAATCCTCATAATAGTATTGAGATTTCTCCGAGCATCACTTCGAATTCTCCGCTCCTCCCATAACGTCTTGTAAACTCGAGTGATTTTCAGCTCTTATCCGGCAATTACTTTTGCTACCAATCACTTTGGCAGTTTTTAAGAAACTCCCGCAATCGAAGTGGTTAAATTGCAGTGATTTAAACCCATAATTTGCTCTAGCAAACAATCCTATTCTATTTTGAGCACCTCTGCAATTACTTTTACAACATTTTAGTACTTCATTTTGTGGGAGTTATAACCTCCGTATTTTTTTATAGTGTTCTTTTTTTCAAAATGTTATAGGGTTTATGACCTCCAATAATTTTTATACAATTAAATTACAACTAACGTATTTTAATTTAGTATTTAAACTAGGAATAATTACGCTGAATAATCCACTCCCTCTTCCTTCTCTCTTTCTGTAACAACGTAATTATTAATTCCAGGGCTATCCTCATAATAGTAAAAGAGATATTGGTACGTGAGTAAACGTTTGAGACGTGAAAGATGGACGGTCGTTGACTCGTTGGTTAAATGACACGTGTTCCACGTTGGTAAACGAATGAAGAAATGTACGATGTGTAAACGATGAAACGAGTCAGAAATCTCCGCGGAACCGTGAAGGGCCACGACGCTTCGATGGTAGAATGTTCGACGGGTGCTGAAGAGTTTCTGACTTTTGGGATGGTTTGGGGCATTGATTCCCCACGAATTGACACATGAATTCAGTCATTATTTGGATGAATAACACCTCTCAATAAGTGTTGGTCATTGATTGTCATTAGTTGGATAGATGAGAGGTCATCTAACACACACTATAAATTGAGGCTCTTGGCTCAATTGTAGAACACCCCTCACTCTTGTCTAGTTGAGATTTCTCTGAACTTCTTCCTCTCTAGCATACTCTCACACACTCAAAGGTTCTTCTTGAGAAACACTTGAGTTTCTTTTGCTCATTTGTTTAGTTGTTGTTTTATCTTGGAAGACAGTTTCCCATATCGTAAAAGGATATATACGGGGCAATAATGTTTTAAGGACATACTGAATATCACTCGACTCAGCAGCGCCCTTGTAACGTTACCAGATTTAGTGTTTTTTAGTTTTAGAATATAAAGATCAAGGGGCGTGCTGCAGTAGACAGAAGATCCAAGACTCCAAGATTGATTCAAGGAAAGAAGATCAAGACCTCAAAAGCTTATTGTTGCCACAACACTTGTTGGATTCAAGTTAATTACAAGACCGATAAGAAAGCAGAATTACAAGAAGGCTACGTACATGGCCATTTAAAACAACACATAAGGAAGACTCTACACACTCGCTAATTCATACAGGGGCATACAGTCTGCAAAGTGACAGGTCTTAAGAGATAACGTACATAGTCTAAGCATGATTTAAATACTACCAGGCATACACAGTTTAGCAATAACAAAGGACCTGAATATGTGTATGGTTGTCCACATTATCAACTTAGAACCGAGTTAATTCCCACAACGTATCTGTGTTGCATTACAACAGACACAATGTACAATAAAATTTAAGGTCTAAGGTTAAGTGAATACATGCTCCTGGCAGAATAAACCTAGGCAGTTAATGTGGGTGTCACATTACTCCATGAAAGCTGGATAATCCTTATTAGGATGAGCACCGATTATACACCGGGCTTGAACCACATTCAGGTATAACAAAAGTAGGACATGCGTGAACAAATGCATTGAAGCAAAGACACATATAGCATATGACTCGATAAAGTATATTCCCAACAACACGAAGATTGAACTTATGTTTTAGATTTCTGAATGCGCAAACAAGATGGCACACACATTGAGCCTACTTTGAAACAAAGACAGTACAAATACTATAGATGACGGACTAGACAGACCCTCCAGAACTGGACGAACATAATTAGCACAATTTGGTCGATCTCAAATCCATGTTCAAGTAAAGCACTTACTGGCAGTTCGGGAGAGATTTCACTCCGATTCGAAATAAACTCAAATGATAACTACTCCATTCGACCCAAGGCAAATTCCAACACTGGCCTTGACGATCGCGGCAGCGAGTATCGATAGCAATTTCGTATTAACTAAACAGGTTTGAACCAAACCAATACAGTGGCCAATTTAAAGATGAGATTTCGACCCAAACATATTAGGGAGGTTAACAACAATTAAAAATCAAACAAAACGCGATCAGCGATTCACTTCGCATATATGGACAGTCGTCAACACCCACCAAACTTAGACAGAATCTGTCATAATAACACACATTTCACGCCAAAGGAAATCAAATACGAAAGGGATGATAAATTACCTTCTCCGAAAGAACCGTGGCAACGGCGATCAAGTCTGTCGATCCGCTCTTGGGTATATTGTAATGCGATTAGGGCGACAGAGGGTTGAATATCTTCTAAAGTCAAAGAATTGATTCTTAGGCTGGTTTGATTCTACCCATCGACTTAGATTGTTGTTGCCTGTTTGCTCATTTTTCGATGCCTATTTGCCAAATTTCCCCGGATGCCTTTAGCCAAGTTTTCTACTTGTTCTCGATGTTTTCTCAATCTTATGTGAAGCTCTCCATAAAACTGATGCCTCACTCCCCTCTCCCCCTATTGCATGCGTATAGCTTCTGTATTTGTAGCCCTAATTTGGGTTCTAATGTTGGTGCGATATTTTGGGCAATTATGGTAAAGATTTTTTTCTGAATATTCCTTAAGGTAAGTCTATATTTTAGGTGATTTCGGTTTGGATTTCCGGAGCTAATTCCTATATCATTTATTATGGTACTGATTTGAGTGTTAATTGGTATGAAATCGTAGTATATATGGAAGGGAATCTGGAAGCGAAATTGGCTAAAGGGTGTTGGAGGCTGTGGTTTGCTTAGGGTTTGCTGGCTGATGCATGGGTGAGGGAAAGTGTCACGACCCGACCCCGGGGCCGCGACTGGTGCCCTATCGGGGCACCCTGTCAGGTACACATCAGAGAATAGCAGCGGAACATACATAATACAAAATCTGTATAAGGTAAACATCACTAGCAAGCCGACAAGGCCGCCTTTCATAAAATAACTTAATCGAATGTGAAACAAGACCATCGTTCTTACACCAAACCACCAACGTGACTACGCACTCTAGAATAACAATCGTATGACAGGGCCCCGCCATACCCCCTGAATGTACAAAATACCTATAACCTCAGGGAATCATACCAAAAAGACAAAGCCTCCGGACGGATGGAGCTTTCCAGGAAATGAACAGTGATCCTAAGAGTGCGGACCAGCAAGCTACGTATCTCAACCTGCGGCATGAACGCAGCCGAGGAGGTCCGCATAACAGTACCAAGTATGTGAAATCGAAATATCAGTAATGGAATCATAAGTCCAAAACAAGTCGGGTCGTGGATGAAATCAACTTACCTTTTATCGTGCCTTACTAACAATGAGAGTAACAAACATATATATAATAATCGCATAAAATAGGAGGCTCGTGATCAAACAGGTCCTCGCCCGTAGTATCAATAAGCAATCCTACTCCAGGACTATTTCACCCGCACGGGTCCCGTGGACCCGCATTAGGTATTTCTCGTGATAGGTCAGACTACCGCATGGGACTATTTCACCCGCATAAGCCCATAAGGACTCGCATGAGGTATTCCTCGCATCGTGGGTAGCAAGTCCACGGAACAGGTGGTATAACGATCTTGGGGACTTACCCCTCAGATATAATTTTACCCTGAAACAGATGGTATAACGATCTTGGGGACTTACCCCTCAGATATACTCTTACACTGGAGCAGATGGTATAACAATCTTGGGGCTGTACTCCTCAGATATACTATTATACTGGAGCAGATGGTATAACGATCTTGGGGCTTGCCCCTCAGATATACTCTTACACTGGTGCAAATGGTATAACGATCTTGGGCCTGCCCCTCAGATATACTCTTACACTGGAGAAGGTGGTATGACGATCTTGGGGCTTGCCCCTCAGACATACTCTTACCCTGGAGAAGGTGGTATAACGATCTTGGGGCTTGCCCCTCAGATATACTCTTACCCTAGCTCAAACTGTCATCATATCATAATCATAAATAAGTTAAGAAAACTTATAACTTCTTATTAGTCTTGTTCATATACCCTCTCATTTTAGTTTACTTAAGGCACTTAATCATATCTTTAATAAAGGAAAAACCGGGAATTTAACCCAAGTACTATATACTTCAATTCTTTTAAAAATGACTCTTCTTTATACATAAAAGCCCTTAGGCAATTGATGTCTTAAAACCAATTTGCCTCTCATAAATCAAATCATTTGTCCTTGCTTATCTTACTTAGAGTAAATCTCTTCTTGTTAACCTTTCATAAAGCTAATATAACTAACTTCCCATAAAGTTGTTATACTATCTTTATACTTTAGAAATTAAAACCTTCTTATCTTTTCATAAGGCCGTTATAACTAACTTCCCATAAAGCCGTTATAACTCCTTATAAACCATTTTGTTCTTTTACTAACCAAGAGACTTATACTTCAAACAAATCTACACAACTTTCAAAAATACTTCAAGCCTCTTATCTTTAGAATAATTCAATACTCAATATTTTCACACCAAGTACTCTATACTTTTTGTAAAATCATACCTTTCCCTTAACCAAGGGACTTATACTTCTTAAAACAAAACAAGTCTTTATTTATACTTAAACAAGTAAGAATACTAAATCTTGTACGTCTACCGTACTACATAGATACAAATACTCATGCTCAAAAGATAGGAAAGCTTCACATACCTTTTTGATCAATCCACTTGCTAAGTCCAAACTACTGCAAGTAATATGTCAACCTAAAATAACCATGATACGTTTATTAACCTCTAATTTCAATGTAGAATAATCTAAACTCAAAGCCACTAAATTCTATGGAAAATTGGGCAGCATTTCCTTTGTTTCTACATACTTTGCCACCTTTCACAAGGCCGAATTTATCATCCAAACGCCACATTTAAGGCTCAACAATCCAACATTTCAAAGGGGATTACACACCTAAACTTGGGTGTGTAAAATTCTGCCCCAAAAAGGTACAACAATTCACTTAACAATTTTAAGGTAGTTTTTAGGCTACAACATGCTCATAATATCTTATTAACCAATTCCTTCACATACAAACCATAGTTCTTACATGCAATGAGTCTAAGAGCATTATTTACTACCACAAGTTCTTCCTTCTTAACATGCAACACTTGAAGCTAATTCTAAAGGAAGAAAGGTTACCTTAAAGTTTAGCCAAACTTATTCCAAATATTTTGCTAGCTTCCTTGCCAATAACACCACCACAACAACACCAACAAGCTAGCCACAAGCTTTCTTCTTGTTCTTAACTTTTCAGATTTTTCTTAAGGCTAAAATATCTCTTGGAATTGTAGAGAGTGGGAGCTTAAGCTTTAGAGAGAGAGAAATTGGAGTGACCAAGTGTTCAAGACTTGGTCAATATAGTGCATGCAAGAAATCAGATGGGGGGGGGGGGGGACCCTTGACACCCTCCAAAGGTGTTTTAAAAGAAAACTGGGACTTTTCGTAAGTTTTTCCGCCTGCATCCCACTCCTGGCGCGCCTCGCTTCCGGCGCGGCGCTCCACAGCCTTCTCGAACTTCCGAGCCGCGCCCGCTTCCGGTGCCGCGGCACTTCAACTTCAGCGGCCCCTCAGTACTTTAGGCGTCGCGCCCGCATCCGCGCCGCGCCCTCGCGCTTTGTCCAAACGCATTTACGCCGATCACGACCGAACTTGTAACTCTCATAACTTCTTACTCTGATGTCCTATCGACGAACGGTTGGTTGCGTTGGAATCTAGACTCAACGAACTACGCCCTAGGCCTTTGAAACACTTAGAAACTCTCAATGTACCGGGTCATAACCCGCCTCAAAGTTGACTAAAACCAATCCGGAACAATCCGTCAACCTATCCTTCGAAAATTTTAAGTCTTACCCCCTTTCGTACGCTCTCAAACGCATGACCTGAACTACGGGGTGTAACAGAAAGGTCGCCGGATTCTCAGGCGAGAATCTCGGCAGGGAGGAGTGCGGCGACTATGTGGTGAGGGTTTTGAAAAATTAGGTTTTTGCATTTTGGATTTGAAGGGAATGAAGTAAAAGGGGTTGTTGGGCGTGTGGGCTAGGTATAGGATGGTTTGGGCCGGGTCGGCTGATATTTGTTGGGCTGGTAATTAGTTTTTAGGTCTGATGTTTTTCTGAAGAGGATGAAGCGTGGGGGGGAAGGAAATAAGGGGCTGGTCGCGATGGGCGGCCGGGTCACGCGGTATGGGGTGGTCTGCGTTTTGGGCGAATTTAGGGTAGTTAGTTTTAATTTTAGGTGTATTAATTCGGGTAGTGTATTATTAATTAATTAGTGGCGATTTAAATTAACCCTAGGTGTTTTATTAGCTTTAGCTTGGATTTTTATTATTACCATAATAAATGCGGGTGTGCTATTTAATTAGTGCTTAATATTTTATAATGCGATGCCGTTATTAAAACTTATTTATTATGCGTATTTATCATTATTTAAGTTAAAATTAAATTATCTTAATATGACTCTAGGTGCTACAATAATTATGAAATTGCTTTGCGTATTAATAAATGCGACTATGTTATTTGACACGACGTCATTGCTAAATTATTTATTGACGTATTTATTATTAATTTTCATTTAAGAATTATTACAGGGCTTAAAATTAATAAATGCGGACGCGAGACTCTAAGTGCTTAATTTTCTACGTGAGACGCGGTGTCATTATTAAATTGCTTATTTGTGCATGTATTAATGTTTTATTGCTGCATTTTATTATTTAAAAATTATTAAAATTATTGTGAAAATTTAATGTAATTTTGTAGTTAATGACTGGACGAGAGGGTCAAAATTGGGTGTCAACAAGTAGATAATCGCTTCAAAGCAGAAGTTGAAAAGCCTACGGATTGAGAAATTCGTAGTGATAGAGGGGGAGTATGTGAAGCATCGTTTATCAAACGACTGCTCCTTGCTCACCTCAGTCTAACGGTGTTATCCAAGCGCAAAGCCATACGCCCAAGGTATGTGGACAAGACGATCTTTACCGCTAATGCGAGTCTTAACGAGAACTCCACATAAGGATAAGGATAACCCTCCATGTGAAGCATGGAAAGGATTCCATCTACAAATATTGTGAAATGGGATAGTGCGAAAAATGTTGAAATACCAAAGCTAAAGCGGGTCAAGTTGGACCTAATACTGTAGATTGCATATCCACTGGATCTGCAAATAACAGTAGTGCGTATCGCATCTTGTTGTCAAAGAATGATAAATTCTTTGAATATAACTTTCCTTGGAAAGGAAAAATGAGTAATTGCTCAAGGTTAACAAGAACCCGCGAGTGCCTGAATGTACGGAACTAGACGTTCCAGATCTACAGGACTCGAAAGTTGCTGAATATCCGGAACTTAAGGTTCCAGATCTACATAATTCAGGGATTCTAGATGTTGAATCGAGACAGAGCAAAAAGAGGGGACAAAGACTTGTTCCAGACCTTCTAGCTTATATGGTTGAGAATGAACCATGGACAATTAAGAAAGAATTGTCATCACCAGAAGCGTTGCTTTGGAAATCAACTAAAAAGAGAGAGAAAAACTCCATCAGATAGAACCACACTTGTGTGATGGTTGATCTTCCTCCGAGAAAGGAACCTCTGGGTTGTAAAAGTGGATACTCAAATCGAGTACAAAGTAGATGGATCTACTGACAAGTATAAGGCCTCGACTACTTGGACACGTGTCTCTATGTGAATAGCTTAACCTTCAGGGTCACCGCAGTCTTGCGTGACATGGATGATTGAGACAACCTTCCTAACCGGAGAGTTAGTTAGATGGACTGTTAGGCTTTTTTCGGAACTTCCATTATGGTCCCTGAAATGTTTATATTTTGGTCCTGGTAGTTTCAGATATGGAAAAGGACATATGATCAGGTTTAGGTATCTGTAGTGTGTACCCCACTGGTTTAAGTGGTAGTGTCAGTGTGTCCATCAAACATTCGAATATGTCGATTGTAGTCGAAGAAAACAAAATAGCAGTTGGATGAGGAACACATACCCCATTACCTCATAAAGATTCTCATTATTCATACTCCATCAGGTTTCCTCCATCAATGTGAAAGACATCTCTCTCCACAGTTCTATCACTTGGATGACCCACATGTTCTTTTAGTCCACTAGCCTCTTTTTTTTTTTATATTCAGTTTTCTTGCTTACGTCAGCTTATTTCTGGATAGTAAACTGGTCCATCAACATTACTACCAGTAAATCACGGGATGTATCTGAATGACCAGAGTTTGAGAACAGAGCAACTGATATCACCTACAAGGTCTTATCCTAGAAGAGAGCAAAGTGCTCTCGCCAGGATTCGAACCCACGCTGCAGGCCTCCATATGGATTTTAAGTTCACCTCCTTTGTCATCCAGCTATGTCCCGGGGGACACTAGCCCGACTTATCTGAATTTGCGCTACACAGACACTAGGGTGGAGCTAGATGTCCAGATATAGAATCGGGCGAACCTAATATCTTTCACTCAAACAATATATTTATGTTAAAAAATTAATTAAATATACACAAATATTAAATTTAGAACTCGGTTATTACCATTTAAAGTTGTCCTTTTAAAATTTAGAATCATTAAAGTTGAAATAATGGCTCTCCATCAGCATAGAGTCCATTAAAAGGAGAGTACTTAAACAACAAAAAAAATCATTAATTGAATCTAAAATCTAAAAAATTTAGATTAAAGAATCTGATTCATCACACGTAAGGCTGTTATCGGTCCGGTCCGGGTATCGACATACCGGAATTGGACCGATAAGGTTACCGGTCGAGATCGGACCGATAAGAATTCGGTCCTGAAAAGAGATTCGGGACCGGACCGATAAGGTTATCGGTCCGATTCTGGATACTGTTTCTTGTCCCTAACCGATCCGAAATATTAAAATTTCTGCTTTACTTATAATTTTTTTATAAAAATCTCTGTTTTACTGTCTTTACTACTTTACATAATACATATTAACAAACTTAAAGCAATATATAATAGCAATATTCCAAGGATTGATAAGATAGTTACCGGATATCGGATCGGGACTAATAACATATAAGTTATCGGGTAATTAGACTGAGTTATCGGACCGAATCCTT
Source organism: Przewalskia tangutica (assembly GCA_029844215.1). NCBI lineage: Eukaryota > Viridiplantae > Streptophyta > Magnoliopsida > Solanales > Solanaceae > Przewalskia > Przewalskia tangutica. The sequence goes on along the minus strand of CM056731.1, from coordinate 34,709,594 downwards.
ATCGGTCCGGATCCTTATGTCTGGTATACGTATCCGAACCGTTTTTCGATCCGAGTATCGATCTGGGTATTTCGATCCGATTCTTGGGTGTATCCGGACCAATAACAACCCTAATCACACGTGAAATGCCCACATGTTAGAAACAGGAGAAACTCGTCATAAAGAAGATAGAGAAAAGAAATGTGAATTATTGTTGAATAAAGAAAAGTATATACCTTATAAAAATAAGTATCTTGTATTTCCACTGTTTCCATATGAGTCAATCACGAAGAGGGCTTCATTAAAAAAAAAAAACTTTGGTGGGGCTTTTAAGTCTAGACTAGATTTCTAGTTCAGTACAGTTGCTTACTTCAGAGGATTTTTGTTTCAGAGTCAGAATCAAGATTAGAGAAGGTAAGTGAGTTTACTCCAATTTATTTTTTGAAATATGTATGAAGAACCCATAATTCACTACGCAAAAAAAGTTGAAATTAGCTACAAACTTCGTTGCTAAACTGTTGCAAAATTGCTAGTAGCTAATATAATTTTTTGATAATACGTTCCTAAATAGGATTGGTGACGGATTTTATTATTTAGCTACAAATTAAATTTATCCGTCTCTAATTCTTATTTTTTAGTAGTGTAACGATGTCCTCACCATTTCCCACGGGCATGTTGAAGGCATCAACAATCCAGGTAACATAGGCAGGGATGGATTCAAGGTTTAATCTTTATAGACTCGGATCAAGGTTCCAAGTTCTTTGAAGATATGTTCAAAAACATAATATTCATACTAATTTTGTGGCGTTTTCACATGTATATCTATGGTCTAAATGAGAAATTGCGCGTTACTCATCCCTTAAACTATACCTCTGCTACTGAACATAAGTGATCTTTATCCGCGTTGAACTTGTATATCCAACTTTGATTGACATTGCACAGCTATATTGTATCAACAGGGAAAGAGGAAGGGATGGGTATTTACAAGGCTAAAGATCAGAAGATTGGCGGCCTCCTCGGCATTGTTACCGCCAAGGGAAAGGAGACACCAGAAAGCAGAAGAGAAGCAGAGCAAGCATGCTATAAATGTTGATGTTGAAGGAATTTCTGAAGCTGCTAAAACTACAGAGGTTGAAGTTGAAATAGCTTCCTTAAAAGAAGGCACAGATTCTATCCATGAGCCTAAAAATGAAACTCTTGTATTGTCAAAATTGACTCTTCATGGCCAAGAAACACAGTACTTCTACCTCTATGAGAGAAAGATTGAAAATCTTGCTGCCATCAAAATTCAGACAGCTTTTCGCGGTTATCTTGTAAGTTTTTCTTCAGAATCTTCTTGTTTCCTCAATCTACTAACCGTGGTACCCCGGTAAGCTTGCACTCACCTCGATTATTTCCACAGAATATTTGTTATCTCCCACCAACAGAGTACCAGGTAACTCTGTCCACTAACACTTGGACAGAGGGAAAGAAATCACCTAATGTTTTTGCTTTCAATGGGGTTACCTGAGACCTCAATGGTTCTCGACCCACTTTATTGATCACAAGTTTTGTTTTTCACCAATGAATTCAATTTCAGGCAAGAAAAGCTTTGAGAGCACTAAAGGGACTAGTCAGGCTTCAAGCTATTGTTCGCGGTAGGGCTGTTCGACGGCAGACTATTGCTACCCTGAAGTCCTTGCAGTCAATCGTAAATATTCAATCAGAAGTATGTGCAAAGAGATGTGATCAGGTGAAAACCACAGTACATTGTCAAGAAAATATGTTGCTGAATCTGGGAGAGAGAGATATTAAGGTATGGTAATAGAGCATGCTTCTGTTGATCCAATTGTAGAACCAAAAAGTATAGTTCATCATAGGCAATTCCTCCTATTTGAATTAGCTATAAGAATGGCTTAGTTAAATAACAAAAAACGGACAGCTAAACTAATATTTCAATCAGCTCAAATATATGAATTTTATTCTCTTCTCTGTAGTGCTATATGATGCATGAGAAAGTTGTTGCAGTACTTTCTTTAACATAATGTACCCCTCATTTCTTTAAAGGTTGACAAATACTAGGCCATATATGTGAATTCAGGTGACGATTAAAGTTGTTTTGCTGCAACAATCATATATAAGCTATATGGCAAATTATTTTTGATAGAAATAATATAGTATGAAAAGAGAAAAGGCGCTAAGCCAGTGCGACAAATTATATTTACAAGTTCTGCAATTCTCCAATAAAATCTTACAAAATATATGTATCATGTACAACAACTAGTTTGCACCTAAAAACTAGCAACGAAACAGCTCTAAAGGATAAGAATGTTGCTCTATTTACCTTCAAAAGTTCTGTTGTTTCTTCCTGTCCAAACAGAACACCAAATTGCTAGGGGTATAGTTAACCAAATTTTTAGGGACTTTCTGTGTAGTCGGCCTCAGTTCCAACGCATAATTAAACTCTAGAGTGGAGAAAGGCATAGTCCAACTCATGCCTAGCATAGCAAAAAATAAACTCCACAACTGAGATGTGATCTTGCAATGGAGCAATATGGAAAATTCTTATGATGATGAAAGTAGTTTTCACAAGATAATCATCTCCCACTTCAGGTATAATAACTATTCCAGCTTAGTCAATTCTTTTAATTCTGCAGATTGATCTAAACAGCCAGAAAAGGTGGGACAATCGATATTTAACTAGGGAAGAAGAAAACAAGATGTTCTCAAGCAAAAGGGAGGCTGCGATCAAGAGAGAACCTATAAGAGAATACTGGTTAAGCCATCGAGTAAGTATCTTATCGATTTCTCAAATCCTGATCATATTCATCACACAGACTATGAATTATTTCACAAGGGATATTCTCACTTGCAGAGGTCAACAGAGTCGGAAGTAAATGGAAGAAGGCGATACTGGTTAGAACAATGGGTAGACGCTCAGCTGGCTAAAAGAGACGACCTTAAAAACGTGGACACACTTTTCTCAGCAAGAAACAAAGAGGAATTAGATAGAAAAGATATGAAATCAAGGCTTTTTCTAAAACAATACCATACAGACCAAGAATTGGTCTCTCCAATATATGTACCGCGAAGATCATTTCACCACAGAAGGCAGAAGTCAAGCGGGGATGACAATACTTTCGTGGGCTCTCCTTCGATTCCAACGTACATGGCAGCCACAGAGTCTGCAAAAGCAAGATCCATGAGCTCACCGAGGCTAAGACCGATCAATACTGATGTGTACTCTGAGATTAATTCTCCCTACAAGTACAAGCTATCTCCCATATCTTCTATCAACAGTGATGTCACGATCACAAGTAGGATGGGCAGTGTTACTGGATTCTCACAAAGATCACCATGCTTAAAAGGCAGACCAGCCGGTCCCATAAAATCAACCAGGAGCATTAAGGACCTCAGCTTTGGGTCAGATGGGGCGTTTGCAAATTGGGATCAGACGGTGCCTGCAGGTGATTGACTAAAATGAAAAATATAGATTGTAATAGTTGGAATGGTTTAATAATATTATATCTACTTAATAGTTTGTGTGAGTTTTAGTTTCGGTTGAACATTTTCTCATTGACAGCGAAAAGGATCATTTCAATGCGAAGTAAATAGCAAGAAAGAAACTACCAAATTCATTATAAAACACCCTTTCTCAGGCTACGTGCACTTTATTCCACTTTTAATATCACCTCAAGTCTCATTCGTTATCAGTAAGTACTTCACAATTGTACCCCTATGGGTAATCATCCTAAGTTGGAACTTGAATTCCCTACTCGTCGCTTGCTCATTTGAAACGTATGTAATTCAATAGGAAGAGAAGGTTACAAATTGCTCTAAGCTTCATGGCACGAGTTAGAAAAATTCCTTTAAGGCATGGCTCTAATTGCACGATCTAGAGTATGAAAGAAGTGAGACAATCCTAAAATGTCTTGATAGTTAACCATTTTTATATGTGTGGCCAGCACACACATATAAAGGAAAATCCACTGGACACGGCTTCATAGACTCCCTAGGACACTTAAACCTACTACTCTAATACCAAGATTTTGTTGGAAATTTATTAACGTGAAAATAAACTTAATCCTATTATTTATGACTCGAATAATTGGGGCCCCGCATGTCAGAAACATCGTTTCCACACACGTGCACACGTTGTACCAAGGATCGTAAATTTTCTTAGAGAAAGAGATATTGGTACGTAAACGAAATGTTTGAGACATGAAATGATAGACGATTATTGGTCAAATGACGAGTATTTCATGTTGGTAAATGAAGGAAAGTGTACGATGTGTAAAAGATGAAAGTGAAACGAGTCAGAAATGCTTGTGGAGCCGTGAAGGGCCGCGGCACAACAGGCGAGCCGTGGCCGAGCTGATATGATATCAAAACATACTGAAAGAGTAATTAAACAAACACGTGCTGATGTACTAAAAGTCTGACTGAATAATCATTAAGTGTAGAATACTGAATAAGTCTGAACATAGTAAAAGTGTCAATACGACAAACACGAAAATCTGATGAACTCTGTCTAACTACTACTCTAGTTTATGAATCCTCTGAAGAGTATCAAACACTAATCGCTTGTCGGGACAAGGCCCCTGACATACTGATTGTTTGTAATAAACTATAAAGACTACAAAATAAATTATAAGGTCCCCAAAGATTGGGGCTCACCAACTCAGTTGATACCAAAGATCCTAACGTGCAAATATGTCATCCTGAAAGTCATTTCCTGCACCATAAAGTATAGGTCCCATGCAAAAGGGACGAAATTTGGTATGGTTGTAAATCAATTTGTTACGAACAGATTGAACTAAAGAAGAGGTAGAATGGACTTACGGTTTAGAAGTTATCGTATTTTAAAATTTTTGCGCCGGATCGGTTGAAAGTCCGTAAAGCAGTGGGTAAAATGGTAAAACTGTAGCAATTGGTACAGAATATGAAATGTTGATTCAAATGAAAGTCCTAGATTTGTCTTTTCTCGTCAGTTTGAGAATTTACGGGGCTTGGTCCGACTTACGGATAAGAAGTTATGACTGTTTTAAGATCGTGTGTCGTTCTGATAATAAATTCGGCAAACAGTTCTTAATGACTGAAAAACTAAATGTTTCGGTGGGGAATTTAAAATTTTGTGTTGAATAGAAGTTCTAGGTTATTCTGTTCTCGACAGTTTGAGACTTTTCGTACATAAATCCGACTTACGATTTGAGAGTTGTAGCCCGTACAAGTGGGCAGGGCGAAATATTGAAAGAAGGATATATTAATTGAGCCTTTTGAACATATAACACATACAAAACAAATACGTAAACATAATGGATCGGGTTGCACGCCGCAACAAAACGTAAAGTGAATACGCGTTCACAAATACGTAAATATAATGGATCGGGTTGCACGCCGCAACAAAACGTAAAGTGAATACGCGTTCACAAATACGTAAACATAATGGATCGGGTTGCACGCCGCAACAAAACGTAAAGTGAATACGCGTTCACAAATACGTAAATATAATGGATCGGGTTGCACGCCGCAACAAAACGTAAAGTGAATACGCTTCACAAATACGTAAACATAATGGATCGGGTTGCACGCCGCAACAAAACGTAAAGTGAATACGCGTTCACAAATACGTAAATATAATGGATCGGGTTGCACGCCGCAACAAAACGTAAAGTGAATACGCTTCACAAATACGTAAATATAATGGATCGGGTTGCACGCCGCAACAAAACGTAAAGTGAATACGCGTTCACAAATACGTAAACTTAATGGATCGGGTTGCACGCCGCAACAGATATGTAAATGCATTTGTAAATGCATCGGATCGGGTTGCACGCCGCAACAAATATGTAAATACAAAGGAATACCTTAATATGTAACATGAGATAAAACATGTATGTGGGTTAAGCTGAGTACATCCTGAAACGAATTGAAAGAGAATATTATTGTGTGAATACTTGATTATGATACATTGAAAATGTTGAAGTTTGTCTCACAACATGGTTATTGTGTTCTAATATGTTTGTACTTAAGATATTGTGAGATTACTTTGATTTATAGGGTGAGGTTCTCACTCAGCCCCGGATGGTAGGGCTGACTCTTTTATTTAACATATTTCAGGGAAGCGTGATAGAGGAAAAGCTCCGCAACAGGGCTAGCGATCGTCCCGCAGCCTCTTTGACCCACCAATCCATTATTTCGGATTTGGTGAAAGTTATTCTCATAAAGTATGTTTTAAGAACTAGGTTCCATTATCTCGGGGAATGCCCCACACAAAATTGTTCTTTGTAAGCTTTGAATTGCTTATTATGATATATATATTATTTCCGCACTTAAATACATGTTTAATCTAGGAAGAAAAGGAGTTGACGGTTCGCCTGGAAAATAAATAATTGTCCAGGTGCCATCACGCCTTAAGGAAAGACTTAAGAAAAGTCGGGGCGTGACAGAGTTCTCCAATTGGAAAGAGGTTCGGAAACTTTTCTATTATGCGAAGTTTAGTGCTGGAGAAGAAGACATTTTGGCAGTCCTTGCATTGTGATCAATGAGACTCAATGAGCGCAATAATTCCAGTGATATCAGTTGCTCCCTCATGTAAACTCATCAACAACTCTGTGAGAGGATATTCTCGATGTACTTTAATTATTGTATCAACTTTGTTAATCGTCGCATTACTATTCAACTATATTCTCCACTTTCTGATCTTTGATATTTGTTGCTATTTAGATTCAATTTAAAATGTTGGGCCCGTGCTTGCCTAATCTAGTATGTAACTTGTAGCATAAGTTCATTAACTTAATTTCACTTTTCAATATGTAACAGCAAGACGGAGACGAAAGATAATTAGGGAAAATGTCAGCTTCCATGACTGAATAAGTTCAGTTCAAATACTGGAAAAATACAAGAAACAGTAATTATTAGAGAAAAGTATTATTCCAGCGCTTTCATAAGACGTTGGTTATTAGAAAAGTACGCTGGTGAGCAGCGTGCTGCAAACAACTTCAAATCACTACAAATATAACCTAAGAGAATTTCTTTTGAAGTTCTGCAATCTCTGCCTTATTAAGCTGGAAGCCTTTGGCAAGAATGTCGTCCATAATAGGTGGGTTTGAAGCAAAGATTGAACTAGGAATCACTACAAATCCAGGATTTTGACTATTGAAAACGGCTAAAAAAATAGCTTTTTTCTGTCCCAGATTATACTGGAAGTGAATAAGACCTTTTGGGAACGCAAACACATCACCAGGATTCAAGATTTTGGAGAAGAGACGACTCTTAAAGAAGTTTGCAGCATCAGGGACAAGAAATCCTGCATAGAGTTTACCCTCCAGGACAGTTATCAGCTCAGAAGCTCGAGGGTGCGTGTGAAGAGGAACAAGACCTTGTGGGTCCAAGTCAAGACGACCAGTAGAAATACCAAGAGTGTTAAGTCCCGGCATGATGTTTACATCCACAACAGTTGCAGCAAAACCAAACCCGGGCACTGGATTTCCACTAACATTAAGACCTGAAGCAAAGAAATCGTCTGCTTTTGCAAGTTTTGGATCTTTGCAAATCTTTCCATTCACGAAAACTGCACAGGTGAAATAAAATGAACCTAAGCATATTGTTCAGCTAACAGATGATAGAAATTATGCAAATAAGTATTATAGATGGATGATTTACCTGCAGCATTAGAGTCATTAACTGCAACACATATGTCCTGCAGAGGGTTGTTATCATAAGCATAAGCAGAGGAAGAAAAGAATGCACTAATAGCTAAAGTTGTTATGAACCAGCACATCTTCATTGTTATGCTTTGGGTTTGTTATGATTTCTTTTTTCAAACAACCAGAAAGGTCTGACTATTTATATCCTCATTTAGTTGAAATGTAAGAGAAAAATAATACTTATTGACAATCCTGCATAGACTCTATTTGCTAGGAAGTGTGGTAATTTTAGACTAGAAAATAATACTCCCTCCGTCCCAATTTATGTGATATAGTTTGACTGGAAACGGAGTTTAAGAAATTCCGTCCGCCGCGGCCTCTGTTGGACTACTATCCTTTCAGGTTGTTAATTACGGGTCGATGCAGTCTGTTGTGGATCCTCGGGTCGGCGGTGATGGTTGCCGGATTGGAGGCCCTGTCGTCGGCGGAGGGCCCGACGGTGGTGGTGAGGACGGCGTCTGCAATGCTGGACTGAGTGGTGCTGCTCTTTATTTTCTAGGTTTCCTCAAGAATTAGCTTCGAACGAGCCTCATAAAATACTGGTAACGGCGTGCATTGCTGAAGGATGGTAGCAACGTCGTCATAGGATTCGTTCAAGCCTGCAATAAGTTATATGACCAATCGTTGATTAGTAACTGGTGCACCAACGTTGGTGAGTTGGTCGGCAAGCATCTTGAGTTCTTGAAAATATGCAGACACGTTTTGGAAAATCTTCTTGATGAACGTCCTTAAACTGATTTTCAAGGTATAACGCACATTGAGTTTTGTTATCGTGAAAAATAATTTTCAAATGTTCCCACATTTGACAGGAAGTGGCATCAGTCTCAATGATTGTGTGCAACAGATCATTAGAGATCGTGTCGTATATCCACTAGAGGACAACTACATCCAAACGAGACCAAAGTGCATCATCAGAGGTCGAAGTCGAGAGTAGGTCTGTTGACTTTGATTTAGAAAGGATGATGTGGTCGATAACCTTGTAGACACGACAATGGATTTTGAACAGTTCCGCCCATGAGGAGTATTGACCCTTTTCCATCTCAAGAGTCACATGGATGAAATTTTTAATGTTGTTGACTGTAAATGCAAGATGAAATTTGGTTTTGTCACCATGGAAGATGAAATTTATGAGGAGAAGGGAGAGAGAATGGCCGAAGAAATACTAGGGTTCCGGCGTGGGTGGTTGGCGGCCGAGAGGGGGTCGACAACGGGGAGGGTTTTTGTTTAGGGTTAGGCTACTGATACCATAAAAGAATGTGTTCCTTGATTTCATTAATTGATGATTTACAATATATAGTATTTATAGAAATATTTACCTTGCTACAAACTAGCTAAGTAATCAATCTAATTACAAAAGAAATATAATTCTACCTAAAATAAGAGATATACAACTAATGTAAGAATATTCAGTGAATATTCTATTAATAAGGACAAATGTTTACCCGTTTATTATCAGCGAGAGCACAATTGACCTACGCTTTAACGGAGGCAAAATTATATCTTTTCGCAAATCACAAGAGCAATTCTAGACATTTTTCACATATATAATATAAGGTCAACTCAGCGAAGCTCTTTATTTTGTGCCATGAAGTGAAATTGTATCGTATGTTAGTTAGAGAGGTTCGCGAACTACTACGATCTATAGATTTCACATCTATATCCAATCCAAACGAGAATAGAACCCAGTTTGCCTTGAAACAAAATGAAAAAACAAGAAAATGATTCATCTCCTTGCTAAGAGGAGTAAGATCTTTGGTTGATATGTCCTTTCCCTCCTTTCTTTGTAGATTATTAGCTCCAGGACACCTATACTAGAAGCTCAGTATGCAATTTGCATGAAATCTGCTTTTCAACTTCAAACTAGTAAGTGTTGCAAGTAAATGATAAGTGCGCTTCTTGTAACCAAAACAAAACCCCAATCATCAACAACGGCTTGTTCTAGACCAGGCCGCTAGATTGAGACTATCACCTCCTGTTTAAGTAAAAATGAATGGCTTACCCTATTGACGCTCAAACGACGATCGCCTAGTCCGCTTGCATCTTTTCCTATTTCAGATTCAATTGAAAATATTGGACAGAAAGGAATGATTCATTCGGATCGACATGAGAGTTCAACTACATTGCCGTAATCCATGTGGTATATTTGAAAGAAATTGACCTTTTACTTCTCTCATGGTACAAGACTCTCTTCCCGCCAACTACCAACCCCTTTTGTCCTCGATCCACAGAGACAAATTGTAGCATCGGTTCCAAGAGTTCATCATGAAAGAAAGAACTCACTCAAGCCAGTGTCCTAAAATTCGAACTTATACAATTGAAACTTCGGATAATGTCATGGAGTTCATTAAAAATCTTGAAAATTTTCAAAATGGTACAAGTGTAACATAAAATTTTTGGAATTCGAGTCATAAAGGTTCAAACTCCATGAATTATTCCTAAACTGCACCATTTCAAACTCCGTGAACTTTTCCTTGAGTTTTAACTGCACCAAACTCCATCACATTGTGCTAGAATTTTACCATTGAAAGGTTCAAACTATCCATCACATTATGCTAAAGTTTCACTTATAAATTTCGAACTCTAGTATATTGTGTCGGAGTCTTCCGTGTTTTAATTAGATGTATTTTTGTCCAAATTTTATTTTTTCTTTATTAAAAGCAGCTAAATGTTAAATAACTTTGGGATATGATCATTAAATGTCCATTAGCGATCTAAAAAGTAACTATCTGTCCATTTCTTCCCTTTTTTGTTTGTAAAAATTTGACAGGAAGCCCTATTTGGTCATTACAATTTAATCTATATTCAATGTCCAAATTATTTAGTCTGTAACTAATTATTAGAAACTTTAAGACAAAAGACTTCTCTTCTTCTTTTGGCTTCTTATTCCGTTTGACTCCACAAGCTTTTGCTGAGTTTACTTCTTAGTATAGGGAACTTCTAAGTGAGCTATATACTAGCTAGTTTGGCACTTTGGCCCCTACTCCTAGTGTTGCCAAAGTAATTAATTAATACAAACATTTGATAAATTAGTTCAATGAATAATTCATGGAAGTACTAAAAATGATGGCGTGAAGATAATAGTTATCTGACTAAATATGGTAAAGTCGATTTAATTAATTTGAAAAAGTCCATGTTTATCTCGCACTCCCATTGAATATGTTGAAGCTTGGGTTAAATCAAAGAGCTTGCTACATAATTCTAATGTAACAGTCGATAAGAGAGATGTCCCAGCTGACATTCCTCCCCGAAACGGCTAACACCGCATAAATTTTCAGCTCTTTCACAACTGCACAAGAACTTGTACAGACAAAGTATCGACTGATCCAAAAAAGCAGAAAAACATGATGCTCATCATCATCGACTGGAAGGGGCGATATCTGACGGTTATTGGCTATAAACTGGCCATAGCTTGAAGAAGTCTTTGAGACTATGATGCCTAAATCAGCAATATTTATATCGCTTAGGACATGCGCCTCGGCTCCCGGAATCGGAAGGCTAAGTATTGTCGTCACATCAAGCATTGTGGGGTTATCATTCCCCAAGGAAAAATAAAGGTATTGACAGTGGTTGACCAGTGACCAAGAAAGGCATATATAAGACATATGTTACAGGAGGGGTCAGATTCTGACAACACAGTAGCGTCGTAGAGATTCATGCGCCTCCATTCGACTTCATTCGGTCCAATCAAACAGAAAAATTGGTAATCTTGGTCGGCCAGGTGCGCAGACTAGTCGGACAACGATTACCAGTGAACCGATACATGTAATCGGGCGTTGTAGTTCGTCGCTTAGGTGCTGAGAAAGAAGGAGGTCACCTTGTTCAGGTGTACCAAAAAGGACAAGAACCAGTTGCTCATCTATGAAGTCAAAAGTGGGAATTAGGTCATCAGCAGCTGAACCGATGTTATCCGAACCAAGAGATAGAGAAGAGGAAGAAGACGTGATTTTTTCTGATGAAGAAATAGGGTTTTTCTGGAAAAAATGAGAAGTTTGGGAATGACCAACAAAATTGTATGAGAAAACTTGTGTAGAACGTCTCTCCTAAAGTATGTCCTTTCTCTTAAGGATATGATTGACACTCTGTTGAGGGTATTTTCGCTCAAAACGTGCGGCAAAGAAACCGTCAGAAAACTTGCGAAAGTCCAGATGTTTTTTGTAAGGAAAGAAGAGTGTTTTAAAAAAAACATCATTGCGTGCACTGGAGACGAGACGATTGAAGTGACATGCCCGGTTGTCAGAATGAAACGATGACTATTTTTAATACATTAACTCAACAGTCACACTTGAGTTAATGTAGGGGGCAATTGTTAACACTCAAAAATAATTTAAGTGTTTAGCCGAAATTTAGTGATACACGAACTATTCTGGAGCCGAATTTATTCCTAGCCCTCGACTACAAGAACTTCATCGACTAATATGTGTTGCTGAAAGGCGTCTTAGCCGAAGTCATTAGTTAGATGTACGACTGGGACCCACTCAGATGCAGACGCCTCAATTATCAAGTCAAAAGGATTTCTAGACCCCTAAAAGCGGTAACGGCCAACAACAGCTGAAAAACAAGGGTCATTACCCGAGCAAGAGGAGTAGAGGGCGAAAATATTAGCACCACATCCCCCATGGTCTGCCATTGAACTTAGTGGGTTACTTGATGGTTGACATGGGGAGCACGTTTGTACAAAAAAAAATCATTTTTGTTTTATAAATAGGAACATTCTTTGTATATACAATCACACAATCAATCAAACAAATCAAATTTTTTATCTCTCTTTATCTTTTATCCTTACTTTACTTTATCATTTACTGTACTCAGTTGCATTCATATTTTCTTACCTCTTAGTTCACTAGTAACACCGTCCTAACGCTTTCTGGAGTAGTTGGGAAACCCATTGCTGGAAATTAGAGTTCTGTTTTCAGGTCGAATCGTTTGAGTTAAGGAATTAATTTGTCTCCCGATTCAATCAGTCGATATGACGGCAGAAGACAGAATTCGGGGCGAGAACAGTTTGTTTGTTAGTTTCACCTCCAATCCTCATAATAATATTGAGATTTCTCCGAGCATCACTTCGAATTCTCCGCTCCTCCCATAACGTCTTTTAAACTCGAGTGATTTTCAGCTCTTATCCGGCAATTACTTTTAGTACCAATCACTTTGGCAGTTTTTAAGAAACTCCCGCAATCGGAGTGGTTAAATTGCAGTGATTTAAACCCATAATTTGCTCTAGCAAACAATCCTATTCTATTTTGAGCACCTCTGCAATTACTTTTACAACATTTTAGTACTTCATTTTGTGGGAGTTATAACCTCCGTATTTTTTTATAGTGTTCTTTTTTTCAAAATGTTATAGGGTTTATGACCTCCAATAATTTTTATACAATTAAATTACAACTAACGTATTTTAATTTAGTATTTAAACTAGGAATAATTACGCTGAATAATCCACTCCCTCTTCCTTCTCTCTTTCTGTAACAACGTAATTATTAATTCCAGGGCTATCCTCATAATAAGAAAGGATACAATATTTACAATCTTTTCACCAAGCTTACTTTCATCTCTAGGGATATTGTTTTTCATGAACAATATTTTCTTTTTTCTTATGTTACACCATCTCATGTTGTCAACCAACCAGCTATCATTCCTGAAGATTTTCCTCTTCAGCATATCCCATCTCACGTTACTTGCACTCCTGATATACTCCACCCTTCTCCTGGTCCTTCTTCCTCTATACCTGCACCTCCTCCATCACCTAAGAGGTCTAGTATGACTCACATTTCTCCTTCTCACCTTCAACACTTTGTTTGTGATCTTCCCCCTTCTTTGGTTGACTCCATTTCTAATTTTGCTTGTATTGATCATCTGGTTGATACTGCTGCACTTTAGCCACATTCTTACCAACAAACAACTTTTGTCCTTGCCCGGCAAGTATTGAAAATTACTAATGTGAAATTAAGTTTAACTCATTATTTATGACTCGAACAATTGAGATCTCACACGTCGGAAACATCGTTTCCACACACGTGCAGACGTAGTGTCAAGTATCGGAAATTTCATTAGTAAAAGAGATATTGGTACGTGAGTAAACGTTTGAGACGTGAAAGATGGACGGTCGTTGACTCGTTGGTTAAATGACACGTGTTCCACGTTGGTAAACGAATGAAGAAATGTACGATGTGTAAACGATGAAACGAGTCAGAAATCTCCGCGGAACCGTGAAGGGCCACGACGCTTCGATGGTAGAATGTTCGACGGGTGCTGAAGAGTTTCTGACTTTTGGGATGGTTTGGGGCATTGATTCCCCACGAATTGACACATGAATTCAGTCATTATTTGGATGAATAACACCTCTCAATAAGTGTTGGTCATTGATTGTCATTAGTTGGATAGATGAGAGGTCATCTAACACACACTATAAATTGAGGCTCTTGGCTCAATTGTAGAACACCCCTCACTCTTGTCTAGTTGAGATTTCTCTGAACTTCTTCCTCTCTAGCATACTCTCACACACTCAAAGGTTCTTCTTGAGAAACACTTGAGTTTCTTTTGCTCATTTGTTTAGTTGTTGTTTTATCTTGGAAGACAGTTTCCCATATCGTAAAAGGATATATACGGGGCAATAATGTTTTAAGGACATACTGAATATCACTCGACTCAGCAGCGCCCTTGTAACGTTACCAGATTTAGTGTTTTTTAGTTTTAGAATATAAAGATCAAGGGGCGTGCTGCAGTAGACAGAAGATCCAAGACTCCAAGATTGATTCAAGGAAAGAAGATCAAGACCTCAAAAGCTTATTGTTGCCACAACACTTGTTGGATTCAAGTTAATTGTTATTGTAATCATATTGTTTTTTCTTTCAAAACACTAGTAGTAGTTGTATATTATTCCCGTACATCCATTGTGTAGCTCACAATCTTAAGACATTATGTATACTAGTGCTAGAAAGATGTTTGCCAGCAGATATGATACCAGATATGGCTGTGGGTTTCTTGTTGAAACCAATTCTGTTGACAGTTCTATAAACAGTTCAAACACTGTCTCTGTCAACAAATCTGGTTCTAGTTTTGGGTCTCTCTTTGACGGTAGTTACAGATCTGTTTCCGTCAAAGAAGAGATCTATGTTGCAGATCCTGAACTTAAAGATACTACTGATAGTCATGATGCCAAGGCTAAGGATCAGTGAAGAGTTATTGTCACAACTCCCGAGAGTGGTGGAAATAAGCATCCACGAGAGGTTAAGGATGTCACCTGGGACACGAGGAGATGGCTGAAGATGATGTTCCATTTTATAGCAGAAAGTATCCATCTTATGGTAAGGGGGATTTGGACACGTGACTGACGTGGGCCAGATTCCAAAGGTATGAGTTAACTTTTTATTCTGTCAAAATTGAGATTAAAAGATAATTTCTAAATAAAAAGTGAATAAAGCAAGGCTAGGAATATGAAGTGATTTTGATAAGACTTATATTCTCTACACTTTAAAATCAGAAGTTTAATCTCACTTACCTTCCCGTTTATGATTGGACTGTTATAAACAACGGCCTAAAAAGAATAGACTTAGATTGTAATAAACTGGATTTATGGACAATCCTAAGCAAGGGAAGAGGACTAGAGACAAACCTTTCACCGTTTCTGACAGAAGATTCGTCTTTTGATAGGATAGTAGTGGACACTCAATCATACGAAGCATACGGGCGACTGGAGTGGGCCATAATTTCCAGATCTTAAATTATTTAAAGGCCAAAAGAAAGGCAAAAATTGGACATTCATTCTGCCAAGGCAACTGGAGTGGGTCAGAATATCTAGATCACTTATGATTCGGTTACGCCCTAACCACGGGCAAGAGGTTGTTCATGTGAAGCAACGCTACTTCTAAACTAAAAGGAGTTGGAGAGGTTGTCCTCAAAGGACTTATGGTAATGTAATCACTCTAACAAAAGGTGATACATGTCTCAAACTTGGTTTCAAGGACGATGTTGATCAAACTGGCTTGAGCCTAGTCCAACAGGTCTATAATAACTAAGAGTTGTACAATAAGATTGTAGCCAAATGGGTGATATATTTGTATTTGTGCATCTATGTCATCATAGATTAAGACACGTTAAATAGAAAGTCATTCTAAAGCTAACTAAGTTGAGATTGTAGTCGTCTGTCGACATAAACCCTCAAAATGAGTATGAGGTAGGCGAAGAGGCAAAATCACTTTTCCATTCCGTCAAAAGGAATATCAAAAGAAGCATTGCTCCTCTATAACATAGTCACGCCTACGTGGGTGATTTGACGCTTGTACAAATAGAGGGGGGAGACAAGTACGTTGTGATCTTCATTGACGATGGTACAACGTATTGCATCCTTTGTTTGTTGAAAAGCAAAGATGAAGTTGTTGAAGTAGTGTCACGCCCTTTTTTCGACCGCGACATTATTCTAAAACTCCTGGTTAATAAAAAGTTAGAAAAATAGAATAAAATGCTAAAAGTGCAAAAGAATGCTGAAATGTTAAAGAGGTGCTAAATGCTAAAGTAAATGTGCTAAGTGCTAAAGGGTGCTAAAAGGGTTCGCGGAGTCGCCACCTAATTATTTTGGGTGAATTAGGACACCTAAATGTTAACTAGTTTAAAGTAAACATTAGCTCCATTTTTATGGTCTGTTAAACTTAATGAGATTCTGGGCAAGAGTTCTTTATTATCCTAAAGGGAAGGGGTCAGGCACCCTAAAGGATCCGCTAACTTGCGGTTGTCCGTTCAAACCTAGGGTTAATTATTTATGCTAAGAAAAAATGTATGTTAAAATTATTTAAGTAAAAGATGTTGTAAATATCCCTAAGAGAAAATACATTTTTTGATAATAAAAGAAAATCATAATGTTTGTTTATAAAAATAAGGTTAATTTTAAAGGAACATATTCGTTCGTAAAATACTTAAATAAGATGTTTATATTGCATAGCATAATATAAAGGGTAGTAATGCAAAATTAATTATGGCAAAATATGCATTTATAAAAATATGCCTAACATGTAAAAGTGTCTATTAGGCAAGAGGTAATAAAAGTATGATTTTTAAAATAATGTATGCGATAGTAGAGTTTATAAGAAAATGAGTTATTTATGTTAGATAATATTTTAACTAGATGAATAGCCGTGCTAGCGAGAGTTACGAAGTGGTTTTAATGTAACTTAGGCGGTGTATTACAAGCTAAGAACAATTAACTTAGGGGAGATGGATTTCTGATGTCAAACTACCTTCTAATTTATTGAGTTAAGATTTACTACTCTTAAGCGTAACATTAATAATGCAATGTTAGACAATTAGTTCACAACAAATAAATGGGGGCGGGATAAGAAAACAATAAAGGTGACTCGAGGAAATGGCGATGTCATTCGCCGGCGGCTTGGAATTTTCGAGGCGGAGATGAAGATGCACATAGATGTAGGTCCTCGTTTGTTGTAACTCATGAGGATTCTCGCAATGAGACTCTTCGTTTAGTTCCGATGTGTGCCATGCAAAAGAAAAGAAGATAAAGATTAGTATCTATCCCAAGAAATAAATAAATGATTATGTAAACTCAAATGTGTATATGATCCACTTTTCTTTTCTTTTTTTTTAAACAAAAAAACAGTGGGCAAGAATAGAAGAATAGGACAACAAGCAATGGGCCAGATTTAAGCCAAGCAATCGACACACAAAAAAAAGAAGAGCCCGGGACATATCTGGTGCATAAAAAAAACGAGAATCAGCAAAGATGATCAAATCCGGTCCAGGACAACATTTTAGGAGCGCAAGGGAGACATTTGGACTTAAATCTACCCCCTAGAATACTATTCATGCGGCTGCTGGCTCAAATACCGAAAGGAAATACCAATATTTCAGACTTAATATGGACAGAGCAGTAAAATGGCGCACAACAAAGACTAAGTGAATAAACTTGCCAAGCTTACATATTCGATTCATTTATCATAACAATGGTAACATCTTGATAACCTATTATTAGCCTATTCCGGGATATATATTGCCGCACCATCCTACTAATCGATAAGAAAGCAGAATTACAAGCAGGCTACGTACATGGCCATTTAAAACAACACATAAGGAAGACTCTACACACTCGCTAATTCATACATGGGCATACAGTCTGCCAAGTGACAGGTCTTAAGAGATAACGTACATAGTCTAAGCATGATTTAAATACTACCGTGCATACATGCTTTAGCAATAACAAAGGACTGACATGTGTATGGTTGTCCACATTATCAACTTAGAACCGAAGTTAATTCCCACAACGATTCGTGTTGCATTACAAATGCATACAATGTACAATAAAATTTAAGGTCTAAGGTTAAGTGAATACATGCTCCTGGCAGAATAAACCTAGGCAGTTAAGGTGGGTGTCACATTACTCCATGAAAGCTGGATAATCCTTATTAGGATGAGCACCGATGATACACCGGGCCTGAACCACATTCAGGTATAACAAAAGTAGGACATGCGTGAACAAATGCATTGAAGCCAACAGCACACATATATCATATGACTCGATAAAGTATATTCCCAACAACACGAAGATTGAACTTATGTTTTAGATTTCTGAATGCGCAAACAAGATGACACACACACTGAGCCTACTTTGAAACAAAGACAGTACAAATACTATAGATGACGGACTAGATGCACTCTCCGTAATCGACGAACATAATTAGCACAATTCGGTCGATCTCATAAACTCAAATGATAACTACTCCATTCGACCCAAGGCAAATTCCAACACTGGCCTTGACGATCGCGGCAGCGAGTATCGATAGCAATTTCATATTAACTAAACAGGTTTGAACCAAACCAATACAGTGGCCAATTTAAAGCTGAGATTTTGACCCAAACATATTAGGGAGGTTAACAACAATTAAAAATCAAACAAAACGCGATCAGCGATTCACTTCGCATATATGGACAGTCGTCGACACCCACCAAACTTAGACAAAATCTGTCATAATAACACACATTTCACGCCAAAGGAAATCAAATACGAAAGGGATGATAAATTACCTTCTCCAAGCAGCGAACCAGGGTAACGTATCAAGTCGTCGATCCGTTCTTGGGTATATTGTAATGCGATTATGGCGACAGAGGGTTGAATATCTTCTAAAGTCAAAGAATTGATTCTTAGGCTGGTTTGATTCTACCCTGCTGACTTCCTATTGTTGTTGCCTGTTTGCTCATTTTTCGATGCCTATTTGCCAAATTTCCCCGGATGCCTTTAGCCAAGTTTTCTACTTGTTCTCGATGTTTTCTCAATCTTATGCGAAGCTCTCCATAAAACTGATGCCTCACTCCCCTCTCCCCCTATTGTATGTGTATATCTTCTGTATTTGTAGCCCTAATTTGGGTTCTAATGTTTGTGCGATATTTTGGGCAATTATGGTAAAGATTTTTTTCTGAATATTCCTTAAGGTAAGTCTATATTTTAGGTGATTTCGGTTTGGATTTCCGGAGCTAATTCCTATATCATTTATTATGGTACTGATTTGAGTGTTAATTGGTATGAAATCGTAGTATATATGGAAGGGAATCTGGAAGCGAAATTGGCTAAAGGGTGTTGGAGGTCATGGTTTGCTTAGTGGCTCACTGGCCGATGCACGGGTGAGGAAGGTCACCGATTCTCAAAGCAGAATCTCGGCAGGAGTGAGCGCGACTATGTGGCAGGGTTTTGAAAAATTAGGTTTTTGCGTTTGATTCGGCGGATGAAGTAAAAGCGGTCACGGGCGCTGGCTAGGTATACGATGGTTTGGGCCTGCCTACTGATATTTGTCAATGGGTAATTAGTTTTGTGTCCGATGTTTTTCTGAAGAGGATGAAGAGTGGGGGGGAAGGAAATAAGGGGCTGGTCGCGATGGGCCGGGTCAGCATGTACGGGTCGGTCCGCATTGGGCTCAGCGAATTTAGGGTAGTTAGTTTTAATTTTAGGTGTATTAATTTGGGTAGTGTATTATTAATTAATTAGTGGCGATTTAAACTAACCCTAGGTGTTTTATTAGCTTTAGCTTGGATTTTTATTATTACCATAATAAATGCGGGTGTGCTATTTAATTAGTGCTTAATATTTTATAATGCGATGTCGTTATTAAAACTTATTTATTATGCGTATTTATCATTACTTAAGTTAAAATTAAATTATCTTAATATGACTCTAGGTGCTACAATAATTATGAAATTGTTTTGCGTATTAATAAATGCGACTATGCTATTTGACACGGCGTCATTGCTAAATTATTTATTGACGTATTTATTATTAATTTTTATTTAAGAATTATGACAGGGCTTAAAATTAATAAATGCGGACGCGAGACTCTAAGTGCTTAATTTTCTACGTGAGACGCAATGCCATTATTAAATTGTTTATTTGTGCATGTATTAATGTTTTATTGCTGCATTTTATTATTTAAAAATTATTAAAATTATTGTGAAAATTTTATCAGAATTGCAGTAGTTAATGATCGGACGGTAGGGTCAAAATCGTGTCAACAACTTGTCTCTCTTTGTATGGAGATGATGGAAGAGTCTTCGGACAAAGACGTTGACTTATAGCCAATTTTGTCTCGATCCTCAGAAAAAATGTTGGGCAATTAAGACAAGGCTGACGCGAAATTCAAAAAATTTCCAGTGTCGAGTTATGGCGACACTGGGCTACCATGGTCAAAACACCAAGGCGGGCTAATGCGGACTCAAAATTTGTCCCAGTGTCGAGTTATGACGACACTGGGCTACCATGGTCAAACATGCAGGCGGTTAACGCGACACAATTTTGTCCCGTTGTCGAGTTATGACGACACCGAGTACCGTGGCCAAAACACTCGCGTGGTTAGCGCGACTCAATTTGTCCTGTCGAAGTTATGACGACACCGGGACGTGGTGCTAAAAGTAAAAATAAAAATAATCGACTTGAACTCGCGTACTTGTTGACTTACGTTGCCGGGTTTACGGTGACGCGAATGATCGACCGACGCTGAGGTCGCTTCGCCATTCGTTGGAAGCGTCAATTTCAACAAATTGCCCTGTCAGAAGAGAAAATTCACGCCAGGCTCTCGCTTCCCGCTAAGACTTAAACAAACGGTTAGTGCATAATCATAAGGCAAAATGATGATGCATAATTTTAAAATCAATGTAACCGTAAATAGAAATGTTATCCCGTGAAATGTGATGCCGATCAGGTTGATTTGACGCCGCAAATGCCGTGATTTCGCCCTGCACGACGTGTTGCAATTGTGAATGCTGGTATGTTGTCCTTTCGCAATCGCCATGTAGACTAAAGCTCAAGAAAGAGTTAGTGCATAAATCAAGACGTAATAATAAAACATGAATAAGAAATGCAATTTTAGAGAGAGAAATCGCCCTGCGTAGATGCGCGATACGCCACGACGCGACGCCATTTTCGTACGGGCGCCGCCAACTCGGTGTTGTTTTCAACAGGCGCCGCTTTCGACTTGGCATCATTTTCGACTTTGCGATGACGACGCCGCTGCCGACGTGTTGCTACCGATAACATCGCTTAGACGTGTTGCGCGCTTGATAACGCTGCCGCTCGACGTGTTGCCGCTGCATCGCGCAGACGTAATGTTGCCGGGCGCCGTTGTCCGGGCGATTGCCGGGCGCCGCTGCAGACGCACGTCACGGGCGCCATCGCGGTGACGAAATGTCACGACGCCGCCGCGCGGACGCACGCCGCGCGCCGCAGACGCAACGCCGCGACGCCGCTCGACGATGATGATGTTAATAACGCCGCCGTTCGACGCAGTTATTGCCGACGCCGCGTTCGACACGTTGTCGCCGACGCCATCACAGACATAACGTCGATCACGCCGCTGTTCGACACGTTGACGCCGACGCCGCCGCTCAGACGACGGCCGGGCGCCATCACAGACATAACGTCGATCGCGTCGCTGCTCGGACGCGGTTGACGCCGACGCCGCTGCTCAGACGTATTGCCGCCGCCATCAGATGTATAACGCCGATCACGCCGTTGTTCGACGCTGGTCGGCGACGCCGCCGTTCGGACGATTGCCGCCGGGCGCTGGCAGACGCACGCCGATGGCGCTATCAAGACGAACGCCACGACGCCGCGCGCGACGTAACGCCGCGGCGCCGCTGCGCAGACGCACGCCGCGACGCCGCTCGGACGTGTTGATGCCGGGCGCCGCGGCAGACGCACGCCGGCGACGCCATTGCCTCGACGTGTTGACGCTGACGCCGCCGCTCAGACGATTGCCGGGCGCTATCAAGACATAATGCTGATCACGCCGCGCTCGGACGGTTGGCGGCGACGCCATTGCTCGGACGCAGGCCACGACGCCGCCGCTCGGACGTATTGCCGCTTCCCGTAGAATAAATGCTCGAGATTTTGTCCTCGCACGAACATGCTAAATGCCGCAACGATTTAATCGCTACGATGTCTTTGTTGCGATGCGCGGTTGCAAATTTGACTTTATGCCCGAGCCGACGCTAGACTTTGTCGGATTTTGAATTTTGACTGTTGATCGCCGATGCCCCTTTCTCGCTTCGCCGCTTCTACCGCGGTCTTTGAACTTTGATTGTTGTCATATCATCCGCTCACGCTTCGCTAATACGAGGACTCGCGCCAAAGAAAACTTGTGAGTTCGTGTGGTCGATTCAGATTTGACTTCACCGCTTGTTCTCGACATCCGTAAGGCTCGCCTGCTTGGACTCGCAACCCCGCCTGCTTCCTATCTTGTCCCGCCAATACGCAGCGGCGCTTGGCCTAAGCCGGTCTCACAGAGTTGCCAGATGTTATGTGTATTCTCGTTATTTCAAAACGGCGGAAAGCTTTCTAACGCGTGGATCGATGCCGATTTAGGCCGCCACGATTCCACGAGGAATCAGGTCATGACGTAGTTCATTACAAGCGAAATTGGGTAAAATTAAAAGGTGGGAGCGAGGCCGATATGGCCGCCTACGTATCCGCCAAGGGAATCAGGTCGAATGTAGTTCCTATGACATGAAAACTTAAGCAAAACATTATGAAAACCTAAATATGAGTCTTAAATTATTCTGCTAAACTAAATTGTTCTTTCTTATCCGGGCTCTAGGCGGACCAGAACAAGGGTGCAAATCCCACCAATATGCCTTCTTGCTCGCATCACGGTCGGCCTGGTCTTCATGCTCGCCATCGCACCACCTTCTTGACTTCGCGCGCGCATGCTCGATAAACGATCGATTCAAAGTGAGCCGTTCGCCAGGAACACCTCTCTTCCTTCGGGGTTCATCAGACTCATCGTGAGGCCTCCTCCACCTGAATGACTCCCTCTTTGATTAACTCCTCTATTTTGTCCTTGAGTTTATAGCAATTTTCTATGTCGTGCCCCTCGACACCGGAGTGGTATGCACAATTTTTGGTTTTATCGTGCCCTCGGGAAGTAGGCCCGGTATTTCGAATTGACCGAGTATTCTCGCGCTTTCACTCCTCATACACTGGGTTATGGGTTCGGCTAAAGGTGTATAGGTTCTGGTTGGCTTTCTCTCAAAGATCTACGCGGGTTTGAAGATGTTTAGTGGATCGCCTGGTCGTGGCGTATACACGCGTGGTTCAAGAAATGACTATAACTCCTATCAAAGAGATACGATTGAGCTCCACCATATATGTTTAGAAAGGTATTGCAAAGATCTACAACTTTTATGTTTTGAGGTTTCTCCAATTATCAATGTATATGTACGAAATAAGGTCAGTAGACACTCCACAAGAAACTTAGCCGATTTTATCGAATCTTAAGCACCTCACTACTCATCTTAATTTCAAAATAACTATTTCTTCCCAAACTCATTCCGATAGAACTTCACATGTCTAAAATGTCTTATTAATACTCATTTAACACATTCACCCCTAATACATATTTACAGAGTGTTACAGATAAATCATTAAGGCTTTTTAACGAGTTAATAAAGCTTAAGGTTTTTAATAGTTTCTAAGTTTGGCAGGTATGACCAAATAGTGTATCTACAGGATGACACATTTAGGAATCACCTTTGTGAGTGTGAAGTGTAAGTCGTTTCAAGGAGTATATTAGGTAAAGGTCCATGTTCTACGCACTCATGAAATCGGGCGGTGTTCATGTATGAAACAAACACAACAGTGGGAACCAAAGATGATTAAGGGTTACTTGTTTGACATATGGTTGTCTATCGACGGTTCAAAGATATCAAATCTATCGATTGACCGAGTATATCCAGCATATGTTTACTATGAAAAGTTCAAAGAAAACCCTACTTATCCAGATGCGATTAATCTTTACTTGCGAATCACATATTTGTTGGTATATTTCTTTATCATAGAGCCATTATTGTTAGGATTTTATGAACATGTGTAAATGGGAAATGGTCCTTTGCACCTTTTCATGGAAAAAGCTCCACACTTTTTCATTCCTTTACTTTGTTGGCTATAAATAATTCATTTTCATCAGATTTTTCTTTCTTTTCTGCACTTTAAATATTTTTTTGTGTGTGATTTATGTTGTCTTTTGCGTTCGATGTTCACGGGAGTTTGAGGTATCACTAAGATGGTGAGTTAATTCATTTTATTATGGGAGGATATATTACATAACCTCGGATACTTGAGGAAAATAATATCCTTAAGGAAACACTGTGAATTCAGTGGGCTCGAATTTATTTTCCAATCTTTTCAGATTATGTTTTAGATTGTTTTCTCTCTTTCAAGATTCTGATTTAGATTATTTTTTTAATGCAGATTGACAACAGTTTCTTCAATGATCTTCTTAAAAGATATTCATGTTGAAGCATTCAAGATTATGCTAGAATTCATGTACAATGGAGAACTTAGCAGATGACTTCGGAGTTATACTTCTTCAACAAGAGTGCTGCAAAATAGTACTTTTGGCTTGACGCTCAGAGGTAATCTTGTGATTCTTCCCTCATTACATAAAATGAAGTGGTGATACCGTTTGACCTGTGAGCATGACCAGAGCCGTTTTATGACAATGAGATATAAAATGGGGGTGGCAAAATCAATCCGCCCCCGCCAATCCGCCCTACCCATCTTGTATTTTTACGGGTTAGGTCATCACCCGTTTGTTGAGTTGACCTAACGAATTAGACCCAAAACTACTCATCTTTTTGGCATGTCAGTTTGGGCTGCTCCACGGGTCAGTTATGTGAAGCATTAAATATTGTAGCTTCAATATGAAATTATATGTGCGTTTCATTTGCTTATTATTTCCTATAGGAAAAGCATATCCATTTTGAATGACAACTTCTTTGAATAAATATTTTAATATTTTCTTATAAGATAAAACATGTCATTATAACTTGCAAAAGCATTGTTCTGTTTCAGCTTCTTATACTATAAAAATGTCTTTGGCAGTCCTTGCATTGTTATCAATGAGACTAATAACTGTTGATCTTTGTTCCAGGACTCAATGAGCGCAATAATTCCAGTGATATCAGTTGCTCCCTCATGTAAACTCATCAACAACTCTGTGAGAGGATATTCTCGATGTACTTTAATTATTGTATCAACTTTGTTAATCGTCGCATTACTATTCAACTATATTCTCCACTTTCTGATCTTTGATATTTGTTGCTA
This sequence comes from Przewalskia tangutica, assembly GCA_029844215.1. Lineage (NCBI taxonomy): Eukaryota > Viridiplantae > Streptophyta > Magnoliopsida > Solanales > Solanaceae > Przewalskia > Przewalskia tangutica. The sequence continues at coordinate 34,684,337 of CM056731.1, read as the reverse complement.
TTTAGATTCAATTTAAAATGTTGGGCCCGTGCTTGCCTAATCTAGTATGTAACTTGTAGCATAAGTTCATTAACTTAATTTCACTTTTCAATATGTAACAGCAAGACGGAGACGAAAGATAATTAGGGAAAATGTCAGCTTCCATGACTGAATAAGTTCAGTTCAAATACTGGAAAAATACAAGAAACAGTAATTATTAGAGAAAAGTATTATTCCAGCGCTTTCATAAGACGTTGGTTATTAGAAAAGTACGCTGGTGAGCAGCGTGCTGCAAACAACTTCAAGAAAACACAGAATCATATTTTTAATGACATATATAACCTAAGAGAATTTCTTTTGAAGTTCTGCAATCTCTGCCTTATTAAGCTGGAAGCCTTTGGCAAGAATGTCGTCCATAATAGGTGGGTTTGAAGCAAAGATTGAACTAGGAATCACTACAAATCCAGGATTTTGACTATTGAAAACGGCAAAAAAAATAGCTTTTTTCTGTCCCAGATTATACTGGAAGTGAATAAGACCTTTTGGGAACGCAAACACATCACCAGGATTCAAGATTTTGGAGAAGAGACGACTCTTAAAGAAGTTTGCAGCATCAGGGACAAGAAATCCTGCATAGAGTTTACCCTCCAGGACAGTTATCAGCTCAGAAGCTCGAGGGTGCGTGTGAAGAGGAACAAGACCTTGTGGGTCCAAGTCAAGACGACCAGTAGAAATACCAAGAGTGTTAAGTCCCGGCATGATGTTTACATCCACAACAGTTGCAGCAAAACCAAACCCGGGCACTGGATTTCCACTAACATTAAGACCTGAAGCAAAGAAATCGTCTGCTTTTGCAAGTTTTGGATCTTTGCAAATCTTTCCATTCACGAAAACTGCACAGGTGAAATAAAATGAACCTAAGCATATTGTTCAGCTAACAGATGATAGAAATTATGCAAATAAGTATTATAGATGGATGATTTACCTGCAGCATTAGAGTCATTAACTGCAACACATATGTCCTGCAGAGGGTTGTTATCATAAGCATAAGCAGAGGAAGAAAAGAATGCACTAATAGCTAAAGTTGTTATGAACCAGCACATCTTCATTGTTATGCTTTGGGTTTGTTATGATTTCTTTTTTCAAACAACCAGAAAGGTCTGACTATTTATATCCTCATTTAGTTGAAATGTAAGAGAAAAATAATACTTATTGACAATCCTGCATAGACTCTATTTGCTAGGAAGTGTGGTAATTTTAGACTAGAAAATAATACTCCCTCCGTCCCAATTTATGTGATATAGTTTGACTGGAAACGGAGTTTAAGAAATTTCGTCCGCCGCGGCCTCTGCTGGACTACTATCCTTTGCGGTTGTTAATTACGGGTCGATGCAGTCTGTTGTGGATCCTCGGGTCGGCGGTGATGGTTGCCGGAATTGGAGGCCCCGCTGCCGGGCGAGGCCCGACGCGGTGCGTAGGACGGCGCTCGCAATGCCGGATCGAGTGGTGCTGCTCTTTATTTTCTAGGTTTCCTCAAGAATTAGCTTCGAACGAGCCTCATAGTAACGGCGTGCATTGCTGAAGGATGGTAGCAACGTCGTCATAGGATTCGTTCAAGCCTGCAATAAGTTATATGACCAATCGTTGATTAGTAACTGGTGCGCCAACGTTGGTGAGTTGGTCGACAAGCATCTTGAGTTCTTGAAAATATGCAGACACGTTTGGAAAATCTTCTTGATGAACGTCCTTAAACTGATTTTCAAGGTATAACGCACATTGAGTTTTGTTATCGTGAAAAATAATTTCCAAATGTTCCCACATTTGACAGGAAGTGGCATCAGTCTCAATGATTGTGTGCAACAGATCATTAGAGATCGTGTCGTATATCCACTAGAGGACAACTACATCCAAACGAGACCAAAGTACATCATCAGAGGTCGAAGTCGAGAGTAGGTCTGTCGACTTTGATTTAGAAAGGATGATGTGGTCGATAACCTTGTAGACACGACAATGGATTTTGAACAGTTCCGCCCATGAGGAGTATTGACCCTTTTCCATCTCAAGAGTCACATGGATGAAATTTTTAATGTTGTTGACTGTAAGTGCATGATGAAATTTGGTTTTGTCAGCCATGGAAGATGAAATTTATGAGGAGAAAGGAGAGAGAATGGCCGAAGAAATACTAGGGTTCCAGTGGGTGGCGCGCGAGATGGGTCGATAAATGGGAGGGTTTTTGTTTAGGGTTAGGCTACTGATACCATAAAAGAATGTGTTCCTTGATTTCATTAATTGATGATTTACAATATATAGTATTTATAAAAATATTTACCTTGCTACAAACTAGCTAAGTAATCAACCTAATTACAAAAGAAATATAATTCTACCTAAAATAAGAGATATACAATTAATGTAAGAATATTCAGTGAATATTCTATTAATAAGGACAAATGTTTACCTATTTATTATCAGCGAGAGCACAATTGACCTACGCTTTAACGGAGGCAAAATTATATCTTTTCGCAAATCACAAGAGCAATTCTAAACATTTTTCACATATATAATATAAGGTCAACTCAGCGAAGCTCTTTATTTTGTGCCATGAAGTGAAATTGTATCGTATGTTAGTTAGAGAGGTTCGCGAACTACTACGATCTATAGATTTCTCATCTATATCCAATCCAAACGAGAATAGAACCAAGTCTTCCTTGAAACAAAATGAAAAAACAAGAAAATGATTCATCTCCTTGCTAAGAGGAGTAAGATCTTTGGTTGATATGTCCTTTCCCTCCTTTCTTTGTAGATTATTAGCTCCAGGACACCTATACTAGAAGCTCAGTAAGCAATTTGCATGAAATCTGTTTTTCAACTTCAAACAAGCAAGTGTTGCAAGTAAACAGAGAAGTGCGCTTCTTGTAACCAAAACAAAACCCCCAATCATCAACAAAGGCTTGTTCTAGACCAGGCCGCTAGATTGAGACTATCACCTCCCTGTTTAAGTAAGAAATGAATGGCTTACCCTATTGACGTTCAAACGACGATCGGGCCTAGTGTGCTTGCAACTTTTCCTATTTCAAATTCAATTGAAAATATTGGACAAGAAAGGAATGATTCATTCGGATCGACATGAGAGTTCAACTACATTGCCAGAATCCATGTGGTATATTTGAAAGAAATTGATCGTTTTACTTCTCTCATGGTACAGTACTCCTCTTCCTTCCTGCCAACTACCAAGCCCCTTTTGTCCTCGATCCACAGAGACAAATTGTAGCACTGGTTCCAAGAGTTCATCATGAAAGAAAGAACTCACCGGGCTCAAGCCAGGTCCTAAAATTCGAACTTATACAGTTGAAACTTCGGATAATGTCATGGAGTTCATTAAAAATCTTGAAAATTTTCAAAATGGTACAAGTGTAACATAAAAATTTTGGAATTCGAGTCATAAAGGTTCAAACTCCATGAATTATTCCTAAACTGCACCATTTCAAACTCCGTGAACTTTTCCTTGAGTTTTAACTCCACCAAACTCCATCACATTGTGCTAGAATTTTACCTGTGAAAGGTTCAAACTATTCATCACATTATGCTAAAGTTTCACTTATAAATTTCGAACTCTAGTATATTGTGTCGGAGTCTTCCGTGTTTTAATTAGATGTATTTTTGTCCAAATTTTATTTTTTCTTTATTAAAAGCAGCTAAATGTTAAATAACTTTGGGATATGATCATTAAATGTCCATTAGCGATCTAAAAAGTAACTATCTGTCCATTTCTTCCCTTTTTTGTTTGTAAAAATTTGACAGGAAGCCCTATTTGGTCATTACAATTTAATCTATATTCAATGTCCAAATTATTTAGTCTGTAACTAATTATTAGAAACTTAAGACAAAAGACTTCTCTTCTTCTTTTGGCTTCTTATTCCGTTTGACTCCACAAGCTTTTGCTGAGTTTACTTCTTAGTATAGGGAACTTCTAAGTGAGCTATATACTAGCTAGTTTGGCACTTTGGCCCCTACTCCTAGTGTTGCCAAAGTAATTAATTAATACAAACATTTGATAAATTAGTTCAATGAATAATTCATGGAAGTACTAAAAATGATGGCGTGAAGATAATAGTTATCTGACTAAATATGGTAAAGTCGATTTAATTAATTTGAAAAAGTCCATGTTTATCTCGCATTCCCATTGAATATGTTGAAGCTTGGGTTAAATCAAAGAGCTTGCTACATAATTCTAATGTAACAGTCGATAAGAGAGATGTCCCAGCTGACATTCCTCCCCGAAACGGCTAACACCGCATAAATTTCAAATTTCTTTCACAATCGCAAGAATTTGTACAGCATAAAGTATCAATGAACCAAAAAGGCAGAAAAACATGATGCTCATCATCATCGACTGGAAGGGGCGATATCCGACGGTTATTGGCTATAAACTGGCCATAGCTTGAAGAAGTCTTCGAGACTATGATGCCTAAATCGGCAATATTTATATCGGTTTGGACATGCGCCTCGACTCCCGGAATAGGAAGGTGATCGGTGTATTTTATATACACTTTTTGAGTCAGTTTTAGTTAATCTTTTGTCCCTTTTTACACATATAAGTGTCGTATTAGGATAGTTTTCCTTTCTTTTGAGTCAAAGTGGTTAAAATGGCCAAATGACGGAAAAGGAGCTAAAAGAGGGCAAAAGAAGAGATTCCAGAGCTAAAAACAGAGAAAGTGGCGAACGAGGTGAAACCAGCACCAGCGCGCGCCTCGCACTGTGCGGTGGGCGCGCCACTATCCGCAGAGGTCGCAGAAGACCCAGCACGCGGCTCATGTCGGCCAGTGCAGGGCGCGCGCTAAACATCCGAGAGGCTACGAGCAGGCCGCGCGCCACGCATGCCAGAGACTGGCCGCGCGCCAAATCACCCGGCGATTGCAGACTTTCCAGCTGGCGCCGACGCTGAAAATAAGGTTTTCGACGGATTTTGGGCCAGCTGCAGGGAAAAGTCGAGGCGGTTAGGAGCCTATAAAAGGAGAACCCTAGGCGCTTTTAAGGGTTCCCTTCTTGCACAACACAAGGCTTTCTTGCTTGGAGATCGAGACCATAGTTTAGTAAATTTCCTTTCCTTTTCTTGTTTTTATTTCGTTTATGAAGAACATGGAATTAGTTCTTGTCATGTCAATGGCTAGAACTAATTCTCTATGTGGCTTTCCATGTGAATCTCTAGAAACTTATGTTATGATTTAACGACGCTTATGGTTATTCTTCTTCTTGTTGAGATCTATCCAATAATTAAATTGAATGCTTGATAGTTAATTGACAACTAATTATCACTATATGATTTCTAATCAGACTCCGAAAGGAGGGGATTGTGAATATGATGTAAGTTGGGTAGACATTCTTGGATTGGGGATGAAAATACCTCAATTATTTATGTAGCGTTAACGAGAGGCTTAACAACCCTAATTTTACGCATTGTGTGTGACGGTTAACTAGGTTCTTAGTCTTAATCCTCCTATAGAGTTATCCTTATCACCGAAAGGTAGGTAAGGTGCACATCTTTGGTTGAGTGTTTATATAACCCTAACGGAAGTATAAAACGATTTAGTGAACCTGCTTTCTCCAAAAGAAGAAGACCATAAGTTATTGCATTAATAAGTAACATAAGCGGATAGTGAGGAGACGTGGAATCCTTATTCTCATCACAACTGAAGTAAATTCATTAGTTAAATTAGCCTTTATAATTCGTAGTTATAAACCACAAAATCAAATATCAATTTACCAAATAGATACCAAAAGATAGATAGTTGGTACTTGAACCCTAATCCTTGTGGACGATATTCGGTCTTGCTAAGACTATATTACTTGTCACGATAACGTGCACTTGCGTTTAAGTGTGTGCATCTTTTCGCGCATCAAGTTTTTGGCGCCGTTGCCGGGGATTAGGCATAGTTCAATATCAAATTTATCTATTTTTTAATTTCTAATTTGGTTTTTTATTTTTTACGTTTTTTTTTAAATTTTTACGTTTTTTTTATTTATTTATTTTCAGAAAATTCGAGGTACCGTGATTGGTTGTTTGTTTTTGATCTATTTCAGGAAATCAGTTTATGCGAAGGAGAAGAGGAGCAGACACTCTTGTTCCCTTCAATCCAGAAATTGAGAAAACCTCGTAGCGAGCAGAAAGAATCAACTGATTGCAACTTTGATAGAGATGGGCGGTGCTCAAAACAATAACATGATGAGAGAAGGGTTAGGTGAAAATCAACATAACCCAGAATGCCTCGGCAAGTGCCAATAGACGTGGAGGAGAGTCCAAATCCCAGAAAGAAGTTTGGGAGATTATGTCGCCAAGAGTGAATGGAGCACGTCCATTAGGCTCCCCGCACAGAGCCAACAACTTCGAGATAAACCGGCGATTCTCGAGCATGGTACAAAGACACAGTGCAATTCGAGGATCGCCATCGAGGATCACATACGCACATAGCTAATTTCTTGGAGCTATGTGCAACTTTCGATATAACGGCGTTCATCGATGATGCCGTCAGTTGAGGCTCTTTCCTTCTCACCAGTGACGAGCAAAAGTATGGTTGAATTCCTGCCGCCGATTCGATTTTTACATGGCAAGAGTCGCAGTAAATTCCTAGTCAAGTTCTTTCCCCGTAAAGCAAAGAAATCGAGAGGGGAGTTGAACAACTTCTACCAAGCTGATGGAGAATCCTTATATGAAGCTTGGAAAAGGTTCAAGGATCTACAGAGAAAGTGCCCACACCATTGCATTGAGTTGTGGAACTTGGTCCACATCTTCTACAACGGGCTGAGCAGTACAACCAGAACCATTATAGATGCAGCAGCAGGTGGAGCATTCATGAGGAAAACAGCCCACGACGCTCATGAGTTATTAGAAGATATGGCCACTAACAACCATGTCACTGAAGAGAGGTCGACAAGTGGGAGGAGAACTGTGGGAGTCCACGAGATAGATGCTATTGCTGCCTTGAATGCCCAAGTGGCCCTTTTGGCGAAACGGTTGCAGCAACATACAGTGTCAGTGAATGCGGTGCAGATGCCTAAAGTCATGAGATATGCGGTGGCCCACATACATTCGACAGGTGTCCTTCAGCTGATCCCAACAATATACCAATGGAGCAGGCAGAGTGTCAAGCAGTAGGTAATTATCAGAGGCAACAGAACAACCCTACTCCAACACTTATAATCCTGGGTGGAGGAATCACCCAAATTTCTCATGGAAAGGAGACCAGGGGCAGCAAAATCAGTACCAGGGGCAGCAGAATCAGTACAGGCGATGCAGTAACCAATGTAACTAATCAGCAGCTCTTCATTCAATCCCCACGCCTCAGCGATCAATGCACCGGTTCAAGAAGAAAGCCGACGAGCCGAAGCGGCGATAAAGACTTGCCAACGCCGCACGCAGCTCACGATGAAGCTAGATCCTTGTTCAGGAACTTGGAAACACAAGTGGGTCAGCTAGCAAAGCAGGCAAACAGCGGGCCGCAGGGTACATTGCCAAGCAATACAGAGGTAACCGGCGGAGCAGCGGTCGAAGTGCAATGAGAAGTGGAAGATTGGAGCAGCAATACCCCTACCAAGAGTGTGAAAGCGCAGATAGAAAAAGAGAAGGTGATTGAGCCTAGCCCAGCAGTAGAGAAAGCTCCAAAGAAGGAGTATACAGAGAAGATCCATTTTCCCCAGAGATTACAGCGGAAGGCGGTTGATAAACAATTCTCCAAATTTTTGGAGACATTCAGGAAGTTGCATATCAACATACCTTTTATAGAGGCTTTGGAGCAGATGCCTTCCTATTTCAAGTTCATGAAGGAGATCTTGGGAAGAAGAAGAAGAAGGTCGCGAGAATCTGAAATAGTAGCAATGTGAGAAGAGTGTAGTGCTATCTTGCGTAAAAGTTGTCACCAAAGCTAAAAGATCCATGAGCTTTACACTACCTTGCATGGGCGGGGTGACACGCAATGTAGCTCAGTGTGATTTAGGCAAGTATAAATCTGATGCCCTTATCGCATTCAAAAGATTCGAGTCAGTGAGGCCAAACCAAACACAAGAAGCTTCGCAACCGCCGACAGACGATGGTTCATCCAAGAGGCAAGATTGAGGACGTGATTGTGAAAGTAGGAAAATTCTTCTTTCCGCAGACTTCCTCATTCTTGATATGGAAGAAGATGCGGAAATCCCTATCATATCGGGAGACCATTTCTAGCAACGGAAGAGCTTTGATTGATGTTGAAAGAGGAGAGTTAACATTAAGGGTGGAGAATGAAGAAATGGTGTTTAAAGTTTTTAAACACGCCATTCACCCAATTAACTATGAGTGGGTGCTTTGCAATCAGCACCATCAAACCCCCCTGCGAGCCAATACAAGTCAACCAAAGGGAGATTAGCCCAAGAAAGCAGGCATGGTTTGCCGAAATTCCACTAAAGGAGGTATGTGTTCCTGAAACTTCGCTTGATGATAATGCGAAAAAGAGAAGAAGAAGAAGAAAACGAACAATGTGGAAAAAATGGATTTGTTGTGGGGTTAATACACCTCACATTTATTAAACTAAGGAACTTGCGTCCGACTAAAAGACGTTAAAGACAGCGCTAAGTGGGAGGCAACCCAACGTTTTCAATTATGTTATTTTAATTCCTGTCTTTAGTTATTTTATCTAGAACAGTCTCACGGTCTTGGGTTGTAGCGTTTGTGTTGTGATTGACAGGGATAGGCAAATAAACTGAAGGGCGAAAAACTGAAAAAAAGCCAGGATTTCCAGAAAAAAACGGGTTAGCGTCGCGGCGCCAAAAGAACTGTAGAGGTGCTGAAGTTTAAGCGCCGCGGCGCCAGCGAGGCGCGCAGAATTCCGTAAAATTGCCAAGTTTAGCGCGCGCCACAGAATATGCGGCGCAGAAAGTCCCGAAGGAGTGCAGAAGATTGGGCGTCGCGGCGCCAAAAGCAGGGCCGCGGCGCCAAAGCGGAAATCCAGAAACTTAAAACGCCCAGAAATCAGATTTTCCCCAATCCTAATTTCAAAAACCTAACCCTTCTTCTCCAAAAACACACGAAAAATCCAAAAATCTACCCACAATTCCTCCACAAATCCAACCAAACCACAACCAAAACTATTAAATTCCTAAAAACCCTTAGCTATCTCAACCAACAAAGCTCCATTCCATAGCCTCAAACCACCATTTGAAACAAGAACAGCTTGAATCTTCTCATAAAAAGGTAATCTTTTTCTGTTCTTGAGATCTTTACTAAAGTCACAGGAGGTAGTAGTTTGAAGGAGTATTGTAGTTGTGAAGTAGTTTGGGTGCTAAAAAATTGATTGTGAAGTTTGGAGAAAGAGTAGAAAAGGAGGTTGGGTATTGGGTAGAAGAGTTGAAGTTTGGGGGTGTTGTGTTCGCTGCTAGTTGTTGATTGTGTAGGAAACATTTGTGCCACTAAGTTGTAAGCTGCAGAAATTGTTTTAACCATGTCCACTAGAAAGAGAAAGCCTCCACATCCACCCCAAATTTCACAATACGATAATACTAGGTTTGTGAGCTACCAAGCCTTCCGTAGATACAAAGCGATACTGACCCTTAATCCTCGAAGGGAATGGACTATCGGAGGAGTCGTTGGGGAAGAGGATGTTTATGAGCCCATTCGGGCAATGATTGAGTTAAGGGGTGGAGGAGATTTGTAAATCCGAGAAAATAGCACCAATGAACAACAATGGTGCGTGAATTCTATGCCAATTTTCCGAGAAGGTGGAAGGATGCTTTGTAAGAGGAGTTTATATGCTGTGACAGAGAGAATGTAAATGCACAATTAAAGACGATTGATGTTGAAGAAAGAAGTGATTGGAATCACTTTAGAACATGGTCGAAGCGACCGACCACATCGACCGAATGTCGCGTTGCGACATAGTGAGCTACCACGGGCCGCTGATATTGGAAGAAATGGGTCAAGAGCACTAAGCGGTGCCGGTTCAAACAAAGCGCGGTTGGCTATATTTCGTCGGCGCCGACGTGATTCCATCCACGCACTTCACCAGAGTGCGTAAGATGTGATTAAACCGATATATGGAATTATGAGGATGACGATTGATGTGGAAAGAGATAGTACAGAGCATTGAAGAAATCAGCGAGTTGGTGACAACAGTGGATTGGGACATGGCTCACCGATCACTAGTCTATGCGCTCCACGGGTCCCAACCCTACCCATCGATACTCACGAGAGAAACCAACCGCCAGGTGTCCCGTGGGATAGTGCACTTTTCCCCTGCAAGCCCCCAAAGAATGTGACGAAGAGTACAACCAGCAGCAGCAGCAGCAGCAGAGGCCGCAATGAACGAAGATGAGCCTGAAATAGGGGCTCAATATGCGGCAGGACCTAGCCACCAGCCAACCACAGAAGAAGAACCTTCAGTGCCTATGATGGAGCAAGTGCTCCAAAACCAGAGAATGATGATGCAACATTTCGGCACAATGATACAAGGACAAAATGAGTTGAGACAGGGACAACATGAGTTGCGACAAGGGCAACAAGAATTGAGGCAAGAGCAACAATAGTTGCACCAGCAGTTTGACGAGATGAGTTCCCTGTTCAACCAATGGTCGATGCATTATCCACCGCCACCACCACCATTTTAGCCAAAGTTTGTAAGTGTCCTATTTCTTTTACTGTCTTTGAGTCTACACACATTGGGGACAATGTGTGATTTAAGTTTGGGGGGTGTCTTATTTGTTATGTTTTATTTAAGTCTTTTGATTGTTTTTATGTATTTTTGAGTCACAAAAATTTTTTCTTTTTTTTTAGTCATAATTGTCTGTCAAAGATCATGTATGATGTAGTTGCTAGAAACACCTAGTGAAGTAAGGTGGAATAATGTAACGGAATTGAAGCAACTCTCTAAACACTTAGGTTAGATATGCCAAAAACTCACAAAAATCTTTCTATTTGGAGTTTCTTGATTGAATTATGCATGCTAAATGATAAATACTTATGTGTTATGATTGCTTGCTATTTGAGGCGAAATAGTTAGGATGTGCATGTTAGGGAGATGACTCATGCATTTCTTTGATAGCCAATTCTTACCATTCTTTTTCTATCCCGGACTTTAAAAATATCCCTAGTCAGCCCCATTGAGCCTAAACGTTGAAACTTCTTCTTTGACACCCTATATTCCCACAAATTGTGTCATAAGTAAAAATATGAAATAGTGGAATAAATTGTGTTAAAAAAAGAGACAAAAAGAGTGAATGAGCTTGTTGCACCCCAATTAAAAAGTAATAAGAAATAGGCAAAAGCCTAAGTTTGGGGGTGCTTGTCATTATTATACACTTCACTCTCCCAAAACAAAAGAGGGAAAAGATAGAATCGAAGTGAAGGAAAGAACAAAAAGAAAAGGGAAATATTGAACAGCTAAAGAGCTTATGGTACACAGAATGAGCCTAAATGCCTATTTTTACCTACCTATACCTAAGCCTACATTACAACCCTTAAAGTCCTGAAGATCTCTTTTATGCATATCCAGAATGAGTGGAGAATAGCAAGTAAGCATGCCATAGTATTTTTGAATTTTCATGCATGATTAAGTATATTGACTTCCATTAATCATGATAAATATGAGTTTGCGAAATATTTAGCTTAAAGTGTTTAGGATGCTAAAATTTCATGCTATATTTTCCTGAATATTATTTTGCTAACCTTCATGTTTTTCTAGTTAACACTAATGCAGCAAAAGTGATCAATGTCAGTGAGTCTTTTAGTTTCGTTTCTTGAGTCTTTTATTTCTTTCTTTCTATCTTTGCTCGAGGGCGAGCAAAGGTTAAGTTTGAGGGTATTTGATCGGTGTATTTTATATACACTTTTTGAGTCAGTTTTAGTTAATCTTTTGTCCCTTTTTACACATATAAGTGTCGTATTAGGATATTTTTCCTTTCTTTTGAGTCAAAGTGGTTAAAATGGCCAAATGACGGAAAAGGAGCTAAAAGAGGGCAAAAGAAGAGATTCCAGAGCTAAAAACAGAGAAAGTGGCGAGCAGTGAAACCAGGCCGCACCTGCACTGGCGCCTCGATCAGCTAGTGCGGCGCGCCACTATCCGCAGAAAGTCGAAGACCCAGCGCGGCCATGCAGCGCGCTAAACATCCGGAGGCTACAGAGTTCAGTGGCCATGGCGCCACAAACAAGCAGAGATCGCGGCGCCAAATCACCCGGGATTGCATTCCGGCGCGCGCCGTCGCAGAGCCGCGGCCGACGCGGAAAAATAAGGTTTTCGACGGATTTTGGGTCAGCTGCGAGGAAAAGTTGAGGCGGTTAGGAGCCTATAAAAGGAGAACCCTAGGCGCTTTTAAGGGTTCCTTCTGCACAACACAAGGCTTTCTTGCTTGGAGATTGGAGACCATAGTTTAGTAAATTTCCTTTCCTTTTCTTGTTTTTATTTCAGTTTATGAAGAACATGGAATTAGTTCTTGTCATGTAAATGGCTAGGAACTAATTCCTCTATAAACTTTCATGTTGAATCTCTAGAAACTTATGTTATGATTTAATGCATGCTTATGGTTATTCTTCTTCTTGTTGAGATCTATCCAATAATTAAATTGAATGCTTGATAGTTAATTGACAACTAATTATCACTATATGATTTCTAATCAGACTCCGAAAGGAGGGGATTGTGAATATGTTGTAAGTTGGGTAGACATTCTTGGATTGGGGATGAAAATACCTCAATTATTTATGTAGCGTTAACGAGAGGCTTAACAACCCTAATTTTACGCATTGTGCGTGACGGTTAACTAGGTTCTTAGTCTTAATCATCCTATAGAGTTATCCTTTTCTCCGAAAGGTAGGTAAGGTGCAATCAAGGTTGAGTGTTTATATAACCCTAACGGGAGTATAAAACGATTTAGTGAACCTGCTTTCTCCAAAAGAAGAAGACCATAAGTTATTGCATTAATAAGTAACATAAGCGGATAGTGAGGAGACGTGGAAGCCCTATTCTCATCACAACTGAAGTAAATTCATTAGTTAAATTAGCCTTTATAATTCGTAGTTATAAACCACAAATAATTATCAATTTACCAAATAGATACCAAAAGATAGATAGTTGGTACTTGAACCCTAATCCTTGTGGACGATATTCGGTCTTGCTAAAACTATATTACTTGTCACGATAACGTGCACTTGCGTTTAAGTGTGTGCATCTTTTCGCGCATCAGAAGGCTAAGTATTGCTGTCACATCAAGCATTATGGGGTTATCATTCCCCAAGGGAAAATAAAGGTGTTGACCAGTGACCAAGAAAGGAATATATAAGACATGTGTTGCAGAAGTGGTCAGATTCTGACAACACAGTAGCGTCGTAGAGATCGTGCGCCTTCATTCGACTTCATTCGGTCCAATCAAACAGAAAAGTTGGTAATCTTGGTCGGCTAGGTGCGCAGACTAGCCGGACAACGGTTACCAGTGAACCAGTCACATGTAATCGGAAGGTTGTAGTTCGTCGGGCTTAGGTGCTGAGAAAGAAGGAGGTCACCTTGTTCAGGTGTACCAAAAAGGACAAGAACCAGTTGCTCATCTATGAAGTCAAAAGTGGGGATTAGGTCATCAGCAGCTGAACCGATGCTATCCGAACCCAGATATAAAGAAGAGAAAGAAGACGTGATTTTTTCTGATGAAGAAATAGGGTTTTTCTGGAAAAAGATGAGAAGTTTGGGAATGACCAACAAAATTGAATGAGAAAACTTGTGTAGAACGTCTCTCCTAAAGTATGTCCTTTCTCTTAAGGATATGATTGATAGTTGAGGGTATTTTCGCTCAAAACGTGCAGCAAAGAAACCGTTAGAAAACTTGCGAAAGTCGAGATGTTTTTTGTAAGGAAAGAAGAGTGTTTTAAAAAAAACATCATTGCGTGCACTGGAGACGAGACGATTGAAGTGACATGCCCGGTTGTCAGAATGAAACGGTGACTATTTTTTAATACATTAACTCAACAGTCACACTTGAGTTAATGTAGGGGCAATTGTTAACACTCAAAAATAATTTAAGTGTTTAGCCGAAATTTAGTGATACACGAACTATTCTGGAGCCGAATTTATTCCTAGCCCTCGACTACAAGAACTTCATCGACTACTATGTGCTGCTGAAAGGCGTCTTAGCCGAAGTCATTAGTTAGATGTACGACTGGAACCCACTCAGATGCAGACGCCTCAATTATCAAGTCAAAAGGATTTCTAGACCCCTAAAAGCGGTAACGGCCAACAACAGCTGAAAAACAAGGGTCATTACCCGAGCCAGAGGAATAGAGGGCGAAAAAATTAGCACCACATCCCCCATGGTCTGCCATTGAACTTAGTGGGTTACTTGATTGTTGACATGGGGGAGCACGTTTGTACAATTTTTTTTTTCCTTTTTGTATTATAAATATGAACATTCTTTGTATATACAATCACACAATCAATCAAACAAATCAAATCTTTTATCTATCTTTATCTTCTATTTACTGTACTCAGTTGCATTCATATTTTATTACCTCTTAGTTCACTAGTAACATCGTCCTAACGCTTTCTGGAGTAGTTGGAAAACCCATTGCTGGAAATTAGAGTTCTGTCTTCAGGTCGAATCGTTTGAGTTAAGGAATCAATTTGTCTTCCGATTCGATCAGCCGATATAATGGCAGAAGACAAAATTCGGGGCGAGAACAGTTTGTTTGTTAGTTTCACCTCCAATTCTCATAATAGTATTGAGATTTCTCCGAGCATCACTTCGAATTCTCCGTTCCTCCCATAACGTCTTATAAACTCGAGTAATTTTCAGCTCTTATCCGGCAATTACTTTTGCTACCAATCACTTTTCACCAAGCTTACTTTCATCTCTAGGGATATTGTTTTTCATGAACAATATTTTCTTTTTTCTTATGTTACACCATCTCATGTTGTCAACCAACCAGCTTTCATTCCTGAAGATTTTCCTCTTCAGCATATCCCATCTCACGTTACTTGCACTCCTGATATACTCCACCCTTCTCTCGGTCCTTCTTCATCTATACATGCACCTCCTTCATCACCTAAGAGGTCTAGTATGACTCACATTCCTCCTTCTCACCTTCAACACTTTGTTTGTGATCTTCCCCCTTCTTTGGTTGACTCCATTTCTAATTTTGCTTGTATTGATCATCCGTTGATCTTCGCACTTTAGCCACATTCTTACCAACAAACAACTTTTGTCCTTGCCTGGCAAGTATTGAAAATTACTAATGTGGAATTAAGTTTAACTCATTATTTATGACTCGAACAATTGAGATCTCACACGTCGGAAACATCGTTTCCACACACGTGCAGACGTAGTGTCAAGTATCGGAAATTTCATTAGTGAAAGAGATATTGGTACGTGAGTAAACGTTTGAGACATGAAAGATGGACGGTTGTTGGTTAAATAACACGTGTTCCACGTTGGTAAACGAATAAAGTAATGTACGATGTGTAAACGATGAAACGAGTCAAAAATCTCCGCGGAATCGTGAAGGGCCACGGCGCTTCGATGGCAGAATATACGACGGGTGTTGAAGATTTTCTGACTTTTTGGCTGGTTTGGGGCATTGATTCCCCACGAATTGACACATTAATTCAGTCATTATTTGGCTGAATAACACCTCTCAATAAGTGTTGGTCATTGATTGTCATTAGTTGGCTAGATGAGAGGTCATCTAACACACACTATAAATTGAGGCCATTGGCTCAATTGTAGAACACCCCTCACTCTTGTCTAGTTGAGATTTCTCTGAACTTCTTCCTCTCTATCATACACTCACACAATCAAAGGTTATTCTTGAGAAACACTTGAGTTTCATTTGCTCATTTGTTTAGTTATTGTTTTATCTTGGAAGACAGTTTCTCATATCGTAAAAGGATATACGGGGCAATAATGTCTTAAGGACATACTGAATATCACTCGACTCAGCAGCGCCCTTGTAACGTTACCAGATTTAGTGTCTTTTAGTTTTAGAATATAAAGATCAAGAGGTGTGCTGCAATAGACAGAAGATCCAAGATTGATTCAAGGAAAGAAGATCAAGAGCTCAAAAGCTTATTGTTGCCACAACACTTGTTGGCTTCAAGTTAATTGTTATTGTAATCATATTGTTTTTTCTTTCAAAACACTAGTAGTAGTTGTATACTATTCTCGTACATTCATTGTGTAGCTCACAATCTTAAGACATTATGTGTACTAGTGATAGAAAGATGTTTGCCAGCAGATATGATACCAGATCTGGCTGTGGGTTTCTTGTTGAAACCAGTTCTGTTGACAGTTCTATAAACAGTTCAAACACTGTCTCTGTCAACAAATCTGGTTCTAGTTTTGGGTCTCTCTTTGACGGTAGTTACATATCTATTTCCGTCAAAGAAGAGATCTATGTTGCTGATCCTGAACTTAAAGATAATGCTGATAGTCAAGATGGCAAGGCTAAGGATCAGTGAAGAGTTATTGTCACCGCTCCCGAGAGTGGTGGAAATAAGCATCCACGAGAGGTTAAGGATGTCACCTGGGACACGAGGAGAGGGCTGAAGATGATGTTCCATTTTATAGCAGAAAGCATCCATCTTATGGTAAGGGGGATTTGGACACGTGACTGACGTGGGCCAGATTCCAAAGGTATGAGTTAACTTTTTATTCCTTGTCAAAATTGAGATTAAAAGATAATTTCTGAATAAAAGTGAATAAAGTAAGGCTAGGAATATGAAGTGATCTTGATAAGACTTATATTCTCTACACTTTAAAATCAGAAGTTTAATCTCACTTACCTTCCCGTTTATGATTGGACTGTTATAAACAACGGCCTAAAAAGAATGGACTTAGATTGTAATAAACTAGATTTATGGACAATCCTAAGCAAGGGAAGAGGACTAGAGGACTAGAGACAAACCTTTCACCGTTTCTGACAGAAGATCCGTCTTTTGACAGGATAGTAGTGGACACTCAATCATACGAAGCCTACGGGCGACTGGAGTGGGCCATAATTTCCAGATCTTAAATTATTTAAAGGCCAAAAGAAAAAAATTGGACACTCAGTCTACCAAGGTAACTGGAGTGGGCCAGAATATCTAGATCACTTATGATTCGGTTACGCCCTAACCACGGGCAAGAGGTTGTTCATGTGAAGCAACGCTACTTCTAAACTAAAAGGAGTTGGAGAGGTTGTCCTCAAAGGACTTATGGGAATGTGATCACTCTAACAAAAGGCGATACATGTCTCAAACTTGGTTTCAAGGACGATGTTGGTCAAACTGGCTGGAGCCTAGTCCAACAGGTCTATAATAACTAAGAGTGGTACAATAAGATTGTAGCCAAATGGGTGATATATTTGTATTTGTGCATCTATGTCATCATAGTTTAAGATACGTTAAATAGAAAGTCATTCTAAAGCTAACTAAGTTGAGATTGTAGTCGTCTGTCGACATAAACCCTCAAAATGAGTATGAGGTAGGCGAAGAGGCAAAATCATTTTTCCATTCCGTCAAAAGGAATATCAAAAGAAGCACTGCTCCTCTATAACATAGTCACGCCTACGTAGGTGATTTGACGCTTGTACAAATAGAGGGGAGAGACAAGTACGTTGTGATCTTCATTGACGATGGTACAACGTATTGCATCCTTTGTTTGTTGAAACGCAAAGATGAAGTTGTTGAAGTAGATAATCGCTTCAAAGCAGAAGTTGAAAAGCCTACTGATTGAGAAATTCATAGTGATAGAGGGGGAGTATGCGAAGCATCGTTTATCAAACGACTGCTCCTTGCTCACCTCAGTCTAACGGTGTTATCCAAGCGCAAAGCCATATGCTCAAGGTATGTGGACAAGACGATCTTTACCGCTAATGCGAGTCTTAACGAGAACTCCGCATAAAGATAAGGATAACCCTCCATGTGAAGCATGGAAAGGATTCCATCTACAAATATTGTGAAATGGGGTAGTGCGGAAAATGTTGAAATACCAAAGCTAAAGTGGGTCAAGTTGGACCTAATACTGTAGATTGCATATCCACTGGATCTGCAAATAACAGTAGTGCGTATCGCATCTTGGTGTCAAAGAATGATGAATTCTTTGAATATAGCTTTCCTTAGAAAGGAAAAATGAGTAATTGCTCAAGGTTAACAAGAACCCGCGAGTGCCTGAATGTACGGAACTAGACGTTCCAGATCTACAGGACTCGAAAGTTGCTGAATATCCGGAACTTAAGGTTCCAGATCTACAGAATTCAAGGATTCTAGATGTTGAATCGAGGCAGAGTAAAAAGAGGGGACAAAGACTTGTTTCAGGCCTTCTAGCTTATATGGTTGAGAATGAACCATGGACAATTAAGAAAGAATTGTCATCTCCAAAAGCGTTGCTTTGGAAATAAGCTAAAAAGAGAGAAATAAACTCCATCAGATAGAACCACACTTGTGTGATGGTTGATCTTCCTCCGAGAAAATAACCTCTGGGTTGTAAAAGTGGATACTCAAATTGAGTACAAAGTAGATGGATCTACTGACAAGTATAAGGCATCGGCTACTTGGACATGTGCTCCTATGTGAATAGCTTAACCTTCAGGGTCACCGCAGTCTTGCGTGACATGGATGATTGAGACAACATTCCTAACCGGAGAGTTAGTTTGATGGATTGTTAGGCTTTTTCCGGAACTTCCATTATGGTCCGTGAAATATTTATATTTTGGTCCTGGTAGTTTCAGATCAAACATAAACAATAAATCTGACTACAGAAACATTGACTCTGAAGCTAGAAAGCCAACAGTTGGAAAACCAAAAGTCCAAAAGTGGAAGAAGAAAGTAATACCCGAGGGGTGTCGCGCCCGTTTTTGACCTCGGGGTCTGAACGGCATCCGCAACGTTGTTCTTTGGCGCGGTTCCCTGGATGGAGCAATAATACTGATTTTGAGGAGTCGCCACCTAATTAATTAAGTGAATTAGGACACTTGATTTATTGCAATAAAAATACTGCAATTAATCTCCATTTAATGGTCTGCGAAATTAATGAGAATCTGGATCAGGGTTCTTTATTATCCTAAAGGGAAGTGGTTAGGCATTTTTTAAGATCCGCTAGCTTGCGGTTATCCGTTCAACCCTAGGTTAATTATATATTGGTTTTTATTCTACCTATTCTAAGCATTTTTACATAATTTACAATTAAAATAAAATGCAATACAGAATAATAAAACTAAAATTAAATGCGACATAAGATAAAACTCCGGGACATCTTTTAGCCCTTTTTAGGCCTTCTGCACAAGATGATCTACGGGTACCTGCATAAACACTTAGTAAAAGTGTTAGTAAAAGAATAAACAACTTTAAAAGCAATAACAAGAATTAATAAGTAAAGCCAAAAATAAATCCGTCTTTGTACAGGGAAGGCCTTGGAAATCAGACGAAGATTCCTTCATCGGCCAATATTGTTAAAATAATAAAATAAATAAAACCTTCAGATCCGCGCCAAAACAGTAATAGTTTTAAACACGGAGGGCTCAGAAATATAAAAATAAAGTGAGACAACCTAAACAAGTGTGGCTGCGAGAATTCGCCCTGACAACGCATGTTGGTTATCCGGTGTAAGTGGAAAAAATCATCGTTGCCCAAAAAGCTTCATTTTATTTTATTTTCCGTCTTTGCAACTGTGGAGGCCTCAAAATCGACGGATAACTGTTTCATTGGCCAATCAAGTGTAGTACCTTGCTCATTATCAGTTAACCAGCATAACAAATGTCAAAATCAGTAGCAAGATGACCAAAAATCAGTCCGATAAAATAGCCAAAAATCAATAGCAAAAATGGCCAATAATCAGTCCAAAGTCAGTAGCAACATAGCCGAAAATCAGTAAAATACAAGTGTAGCATCCAGTTCAAATCAGTGTATTCCCCCAAGTATAACAATCAATTCATTATCAAAATACCAAAGAAATGCGCAAGATAGAATCATAGCAATGACAAAGCGAGCAATGATCAACATGAATCTGCGGTAAAAGAAACGAGCAAGAAACTAAAACAAACAACAATATCACGAATAACCCAAAAACCAATAAACCAGCAAGCTAAAAACAGCAACAATATCAGGAATAAACCAAAAATGGCATAATAGTGCCGGGGCGATAGACAGATGATCAATACAGCGACTTTGATTCATCGGCAAAAATGTCCATTATCCCAGAAAACTCAGAATATTACCAAAGGGACCAAGTATTGTGCTAAAAATCAGTCCAACAGATAACCAAATAGAGCTGAACACAGGTCACCATTTCCGGCCAGAAACAAAACGAGAAATCAGTCCCAATAAATCACAATGTGGAATAGATCAAAATATAGCCGAACCAGTCACCAAAAATCAGTGCAACAAACATAACATATAACAACAAAGTTAAAGAATTAACAGTAGTGTCGCCGGAGTTTTACTCCGGCCAGATTCAAACAAAGGGAGGACGGCGGGGTCATTTTCACGACGAGATGCGTCGGAGCGGCGCCGCCATGGTGGCTGGTGGGCAGTGGAGGGTTCGAAGGTGACGGGATAGCGGTGTTCGACGCAACTGGGTAAGGGAATGGGAGAGGTCAGAAAATATAGAGGTGTGCGGCGCTGAAATTTGTGTGTGTGTGCGGCTGAGTGTTTCGTTCGACGGGAAAGGGGTTTTGCCGGAGATGGCGGCGGCGGACGAAGAGAGGAGATGGGTTGAAGAAGATGGTGAGGGAGAGTGAGGTGCGGTTGTTGGGTGTTTAAAGGGGGTTCGTCGTTGCATAGACGAAGCATAGATGAAGCCGCTGCATAGGCTTACATGGGATGGCGTCGTTGCATAGACGAAACACAGATGAAGCCGTTGCATGGGCTTACATGAAATGGCGTCGTTGCATAGACGCGATGCAGATGTTCGTTGTTGCATAGACAAAACATAGATGAAGTCGTTGCATAGGCTTACATGAGATGGCGTCGTTGCATAGACGCGATGCGGATGCTCGTCGTTGCATAGATGAAACATGAATGAAGCTGTTGCATGGGCTTACATGGAATAGCGTCGTTGCATAGACGCGATGCAGATGCTCGTCGTTGCATAGACGAAACACGAATGAAGTCGTTGCATGGGCTTACATGAAATGGCGTCGTTGCATAGACGCGATGCAGATGCTCGTCGTTGCATAGACAAACATAGATGAAGTTGTTGCATAGGCTCACATGAAATGGCGTCGTTGCATAGACGCGATGCAGATGCTCGTCGTTGCATAGACGAAATATAGATGAAGCCGTTGCATAGGCTTACATGAAATAACGTCGTTGCATAGACGTGATGCAGATGTTCGTCGTTGCATAGACGAAACATAAATGAAGCCGTTGCATAGGCTTACAATGAAATGGTGCTATTTTATGGAAGTACCTGCTTTGTGACTAGCCTGGGTTGAGATAACGTCATTGCATAGACGTTGTGCATTTGTAACCCGCATGGACTTATTGTTGTGCTCCCGCCTTTGCTGATATGAAGATCCTGCTTCAAATAAAACTTGTGAGTTTTAGGAAAGGAGTGATTGATTCGCGTCGACTTTGTAGCTTTGGCTCTTGACGCTTGCATGCTCAGACTTAAGCAAAGATTAGTGCATAAATGTTAAGGCAAAAAAGATAACGCATGAATTTATAAGCAATGTAATTGTATGAGTAGAAATGTTATCTTGTAAAACGTGATGGCGGTTGTATTGATGTGATGCTGCAAATGCTGAGATTTCGTTCTTGCACGGACGTATTGAATGTTGTGAATGTTTGTTGAATGCTGTGAGTACTGATGCAATCTCTATGCGTACTTGTTGGATGCTGCGAATGCTTGCTGAATGCTCTGTGTGGGCTTGTTGGATGCTCCTTTTGCTTGCTGAATATTGTAATTGCTGATGTAGTCACTGCACGGACTTGCTGGATGCTGCGAATGTTTGCTGAATGTTGTGAGTGCTGATGTAGTCTCTGCACGGACTTGATGGATGCTGCGAATGCTTGCTGAATGCTGCGATTGCTGGTTGCTTTTGGAATCCTTATTATGATCTCTTCACGGTGCATTTCCCAAAATTGTCCCATTTTTCGTTATTCCCCTGCATGGGCAAGACTTAACTCTGGCGGAAATTGCTCATATCTCTTTTCAGAATAATCAAACGCATTCTGTCGCACGCGAGCCAATGGGAAGATTTCTAATGGTGTGACCGAAGCCGATTTAGGCCGCCTACGTATCCCGCTGAGGGAATCAGGTCAAGACGTAGTTCGTGATGCAAAAAATGATTGTACAGTTTTCAAAAAATGACCGGCCAAACGTGTGGCGCCACGTATCCCGAGGAATCAGTCAAGACGTAGTTCGTGATGCAAAAATGATTGTACAATTTTCAAAAATGACCGCCGTTATACCTCGTGGTTCGTGCCGTGCGTATGGGGCCATGCGGAAGAGTTAGACTCGAAATCGTAAAACTTGGTCAGGGGCCTCGCGGCCATGCCGGAGCGAACGCGGCGCGCGAAATTCATGGCGCGGCGCCGGAAATCGGTCGCGCGCCTAAAGTTCGGAGTCCGCAGGAGTTGCGCTGGCCAGCCGGGAAGCACGCAGCGCCGAGGCGGAATTTTGGGCGGAAAAACTTAGAAAGTCGATTTTTGTTTTAAAAGAGGCCATGGGAGGGTGACAAGTGTTCCCCCATCCGATTCTACATGCATTATATTGACCAAGACTTGGTCATTTCTTTCAACTTTTCATCTTTACACTCCATCTCTCTCTAAGTTAAAAGCTCATCCTTCTCTAAATTCCCAAGAGGAATTCTAGCCTAAGGGGAAAAATCAAAAGTGTAATAGGAAGGAAAGGTTATTATGCTTGTGAAGACTATTGTGGTGGTGTTCTTGGAGAAAAGGCTAGCAGGTGTTGGAATAAGTTTGGCTAAAACTTGAGGTAACATTTCTTCTCTTGTAGTTGGTTTTGGGTGTTGCATGTTTAATAGGAAGAACTTGTAGTTGGAAAATGCACTTAGAGTAGTTGCGTATAAGAAATGGGGTTGATTATGAAAGAATTGGTTGGGGATATTATGAGCATGTTGTTGCCTAAATACTACATTAGACTTGTTGGGTTAGTTGTTGTAACTTGTGGGGTTGAATTTTACACACCAAAATTTAGGTGTGTAATCCCCTTGGTGTTGGTTGGTTGTTGAGCCTTAAACATGGCATTTGAGCGTTATAAATCGACCTTGGAAAAGGTGGCAAAGTATGTAGAAACAAAGGAAACGCTGCCCAATTTTCCGTAGGAAATTGGTGACTTTAACTTGGAAAAATTCTGCATTATAATTAGAGCTTGATAAACGTATTGTGGTCATTTTAGGTTGACATACTACGTGCGGTAAATTGGACTTAGCTTGTGGATCGACCAGAAGAGGTATGTGGAGCTTTCCTATCTCTTGAGCATGATTAGTTGTACATGTAGTACGGTAGACGTCATGATTTGGAAATCTTCGCTTGTTATAAGTATTTGATACTTGCTTCGCTTTAAAGAAAAGTATAAAAATCCCTTGGACTTAAGGAATGTGTTTTACTATTGTTAACTCTAATATAACGGCTTTATGGGAGTTGGTTATATTAGTTTGTGAAAGTTTAATGGAGGAAGGTTTTGATGTTTTGAACTTGTGGAAGGAAAATGGTTTTAAGGCATGAATTGCCTAAGGTTTTACAAGAAATGAAGTCACTTAATTTAGAAGCTTGAGATAGTTTTAAAAGGAAATGTGACTTGTTTTGAAAAGAAATCGTAACTTGATACTATGGTGATTAGTATCTTGGACTTTTTGTATAAAGAGAGTTATTCCTGAAGAGGTTAGAGGTATGATACTTGGGTTAAATTCTGATTTTTATTAAAAGACATGATCGTGCCTTAGGTATACTAAAATGAGAGGATGTATTAATACTATTAATAAAGTTAGGTGATTCTTAACTTGCTTAAGTTATGATAGGCGGTAGTGCTTATGTTATGATATGATAGGCGGTAGTGCTTATGTTATGATATGATAGGCGGTAGTGCTTATGTTATGTATGATAGCCTGATGAGCTATGTTATATATATATTGTTACTGTAAACCCGGGTTATTATTTATGCCATGGATTTGCTACCCATGACGCGAGTGCGGCGCTTGTACTACGCGGATCTGGACCAGAGGCTCCAGGCGGGTGAAAGAGTCCCAGGGGAGTACGCGATGGTACTCAGGCGGATCCACAGGATCCATGCGGGTGAAATAGTCCCGTGCGGGTGAAATAGTCCTACGACGAGGCGGATGACCTCATGCGGGTCCACAGACCTATGCGGGTGAAATAGTCCCGAGTAGGATTGCTTAATGATACTACGCGCGAGGTACCTGCTTTGATCGTGAGCCTCCTATTTTTATGCTATAAAACTTATACTTGTTACTCATTGTTAGTAAGGCACGGTCTGAGTAAATTGATTTTCGCCTATAACTCCAACATATTTTGACTTATGATATTATTACGATATTTTCGGTTCGCATATTTGGTACATGTTATCGACCTCGCCCGAAGTGCGTTCATCCGCAGTCGAGGTTCATAGCTTGCTGATCCGCTCTTAGGATCACTGCTTCGGTTCTCGGAAGGCTCGTTTCTCGGAGGCCTCGTCTTTTGGTACGATTCCACGAGGTTGTAGACTTTTGTACATTCGGGGTATGGCGGGGCCTGTCCGTCATAGTGTTATTCATTCTTAGAGGCCGTAGTCTTGTCGAACTTGGTTCGTTAAGGATGTAACTTCGGTTTATGTACTTTTAGTTAGCCATTTAGGCTAGACTATTCTATATTTTAATGGTTGTTTATCTTGAGTTTACATTCCATGGTTTTCTCGATGTTGTGTCACTAGGGTGCGGGTTAAGGCACCGGCCACGGTCCGGTTCGGTCGCGATGAAGCAATGTGGCGCCACGTATCCCGCCGAGGATCAGTCAAGACGTAGTTCGTGATGCAAAAATGATTATCTGATTTTCAAAAAATGAGGCCGGCCAATGTGGCGCCACGTATCCGTGAGGAATCAGTCAAGGCGTAGTTCGTGATGCAAAAATGATTGTACAGTTTTCAAAAAATGAGACCAAAGCCAATGTGGCGCCACGTATCCGTGAGAATCAGTCAAGACGTAGTTCGTGATGCAAAAATGATTATCTGATTTTCAAAAAATGAGACCAAAGCCAATGTGGCGCCACGTATCCGCCGAGGAATCGTGTCAAGACGTAGTTCGTGATGCAAAAAATGATTGTACAGTTTTCAAAAAATGAGACCGAAGCCAATGTGGCCGCCTACGTATCTCGCTGAGGGAATCAGGTCAAGACGTAGTTCGTGATGCAAAAAAAAATATTTTTTTACATATGTATTTTTTTTTTGAAAAGTGGAAAGACAACATCACGTTCTGACTTCAGTTGATACCAACAATTAGTATTGTGCGTAGGAATTCCGTTATTTACTTTCAGTCTAACCGAGACTGACTTCTGGGTAATTCTTATAGTTTCAAATGGTACCTCAGACACCTAAGTATCGACACACTTGCTTGCAGCCAAGGTTTCGAACTACACGTAATCTTCACGTTTCAAATGCCCTCACTGAAAGAAAGTCCCATTTCTCACATATATTCCAGTATTTTAAATTTTGGGACGTTTAGAGAAGTACGCTCACACTCAAACGGATGTTCAATGCATGCAATTGTGATACCATAGGCTTGGCCGTCATGTAAGTATCCACTAATGTGAGAACCCTCAGTATAAGATCATGTAGGGCTTGTCACGGGCTTGTAATGTAGGTTTGGGAAAGGTATGGATATCATTTGGGTAAAAAGTGATTAATCCTTCCTCGAGCGTTGAACTATGTTCGTGCTTGATATTTGTGTGCTTTAATGTTGATATGCTTTCTTCTTTTTTTTGTCCCAATTTTTCTGTACTGACTTCTTTTTGAATCTTTCGTTTGGAGTCCGCTTCTTCCAAAGTTATTCTCGCATTCTCTTTTTTTTTTTTTTTAATGTCGGGGCTTTTGATTTCTTCTTTTTGTGAAGTCGCCCTTTGTGTTTTTCTTTTCCCCTTTGGGATTTTGACAATTTTGTCTTTTCAAACTTCGACGCAGAATTTTGTCAGCCACTTGCACATTTTTAAAGCGCTCAAGGAGGTCGGGCCAAGAGAGAGATAGTGCGTACGCACTCAGAAAGGGTATAGGTGTAATATGCGGTTATCAAAAGAATAGGCTTTAGGCTCAAAAGGGGTGTACTACGGATAATGTTATTTGGTAGGCTGAAAAGGCTCAAACGGGTCAAAGAAAGCCTACGATCATTTCCTACACCGAGTGTTACTCAGGATTTCTCCTCAACAAACATTCAGGCCAAGTTCTAGATCACAATGCAATGCAATTGAACTTATTCTAAAACTCACCACACAATGCACATGAAACGATGAGGTTGGTTTCGTTCTTATCTTGAAAGCATGTAAGGCAATGTCATTTACGGGTGAATAAGAGGTACCAAAAGAATCTATGGTTTACCACGAAGTCAACCCATATTGATGCACACTTCCAACTGTGTTGGTATCAGTCAAGTCAAACAATGATACTTAAATAACTTTTTTTTTAAAGATATTTTATGCTTTTTGAATAAAATATTTTTGTATTTTTGAATAAATGGTACCGAACCCGAATAGGACTGCCTACGTATCTCATCTTTGACGAGAATCAGGTATGCGTAGTTCGTTCAGATATGTTATAAAATGTATGCTTGAAAAGAATTTATCAATGAAAGGATAGCAATATAAAGCTGTGCAAAAGAAATGATTGTCCACTGTGGACGAATGCAAAGTAAAATGAATGTAACGAAAAAAATGAATGCCCGAAAACATGATGAATGGGATACATGAGTGAGAAAATATGTTTCTTTATTTTTTTTATTTTTTTTGTGTGGTGTCGAACCCAAAATGGGTTGCCTACGTATCACTCTGTGTGGTGAGAATCATACACGCGTAGTTCGGAATGATTATGTTGTAAAATGCATGATAAATAATTATGTAATCGACACTAGACATATCAATTGAATTTGCGAATATGTATAAAGATACAAAATATAGGACCCAGAGCGTTGTTTCGTTGAATCTGGTATAAGCTGACTTTTTTCCGTCAACAAAACTCCAGCTCATTCTTGTGATGATTTTTTTCTTTTCTTTTTCTTCCTTTTTTTTATTTTCTTCCACGCTTCGACTATTTTGCGAGGACGGTTTTCCTGCAAAAGATATGACAAATGGGTGAGAGTAGGCAAGCCACAAAAATAGTAAAATGTAAGGGCGTGGCAATATAGTCAAAGACTCATCTGCTTGGTTCGACCGGACTGGTGGTTGATGCTTCACAAAGTCCAAATCGCGCTGTTCGAGAGCGATTTACGCAGTAGAAGTTCTGATAGCAATGTGACAACAAAAAATGCAAAACTGCAAATGCTCGTGGCCGGAATTATAAGCATGATATGTACAGGGGTTAAAAGGGTAATTATTGCATTAAATAATATGTACAGAATTGCTAGCGACAACAATAGTAAACAAAAGCATGCAAATCAAGCGCGCGCCTAATATGCATGGGACCTCTCTTATGCCAGAGGTCGACCTAAACGTCAAATATGCGAGATTATGATAAATAGGTCCAAGCCGTTAAACTGCAATGTTTTGTTGGAAATGACGACCAAATGACGGTGCACTTTTTCCAATTTCGGTGTGTCATGACCAGGCTTGGATCCGTCTATCATCGTCACACTACACATAGTATGCTAATGGGTCGTTGGGTTGTGAAACTCGTCGACAAGTTTGGTGGGTTTCTAATTGTGGCGTTAATACCAAGGATTAGCCCACCTAAGGTTTATGCATGCAAGACTTAATAAAAAAACTGGTATAGCTCTATCTTAAGCTTTCTAAGATTTGGCTTACTAGGCCTTGAGTTCAGCGCGACAACTCGAGTGAGAAGGCTACGCAACCACCGGTTAGACCGAACACTCCACGTATATTACCAACTCTTCTAAATTTGGGTTTTGAAGAAAGAATCTTGCTGATGCACCCAGCACACCTCGCATGTAGTGTATGATAGTGTGGATTTTCCAGAGTGGAAGAAATATGAGCGGAATGTCAGTTTAAGGAAAACAGTAAAAGTAAATAGCAATTAAAACAGCTAAGCATACAAGATTAAAGCAAGCAATTTTAAGGCATTTAAAACAAATAAAAATAAATCCAAGCAATAATAAACCTAGGTTTGCTATGGTCAAGAACCTGATTATCTCCAGTGGAGTCGCCATGCTGTCACGCCCGTTTTTTACCTCGGGGTCTGAACGGCATCCGCAACGTTGCTCTTTGGCGTGGTTCCCTGGATGGAGCAATAATGCTGATTTTGAGGAGTCACCACCTAATTAATTAAGTGAATTAGGACACTTGATTTATTGCAATAAAAATACTGCAATTAATCTCCATTTAATGGTCTGCGAAATTAATGAGAATCTGGATCAGGGTTCTTTATTATCCTAAAGGGAAGGGGTTAGGCATCCTTTAAGATCCGCTAGCTTGCGGTTATCCGTTCAACCCTAGGTTAATTATATATTGATTTTTATTCTACCTATTCTAAGCATTTTTACATAATTTACAATTAAAATAAAATGCAATACAGAATAATAAAACTAAAATTAAATGCGACATAAGATAAAACTCCGGGACATCTTTTAGCCCTTTTTAGGCCTTCGCAAGATGATCTCCGGTACTGCATAAACACTTAGTAAAAGTGTTAGTAATAGAATAAACAATTTTAAAAGCAATAACAAGAATTAATAAGTAAAGCCAAAATAAATCCGTCTTTATGCAGGAAGGCCTTGGAAATCGACGGAGATTCCTTCATCTACCAATATTGTTAAAACAATAAAATAAATAAAACCTTCGATCCGCCAAAGCAGTAATAGTTTTAAACACGGAGGGCTCGGATATATAAAAATAAAGTGGGACCTAAACAAGTGCGGTGCGAGAATTCATACCGCCAACGCATGTTGGTTATCCGGTGTAAGTGGAAGAAATCATCATTGCCCAGAAAGCTTCATTTTATTTTATTTTCCGTCTTTGCAACTGTGGAGGCCTCAAAAATCGACGGATAACTTTTTCATTGGCCAATCAAGTGTAGTACCTTGCTCATTATCAGTTAACCAGCAAAACAAATGTCAAAATCAGTAGCAAGATGACCAAAAATTAGTCCGATAAAATAGCCAAAAATCAATAACAAAAATGGCCAATAATCAGTCCAAAGTCAGTAGCAACATAGCCGAAAATCAGTAAAATACAAGTGTAGCATCCAGTTCAAATCAGTGTATTCCCCTAAGTATAACAATCAATTCATTATCAAAATACCAGCAAAATGCAGCCCGATAGAATCATAGCCAATGACAAAGCGGAGCAGCGATCAACATGAATCCGCAGTAAAAAGAACAATGAGCAGCAAACTAAAACAAACAACAATATCACGAATAACCCAAAAACCAATAAACCAGCAAGCTAAAAACAGCAACAATATCAGGAATAAACCAAAAATGGCATAATAGTGCCGGGGCGATAGACAGATGATCAATACATCGACTTTGATTCATCGGCAAAACGTCTATTATCCCAGAAAACTCAGAATATTACCAAAGGGACCAAGTATTGTGCTAAAAATCAGTCCAACAGATAACCAAATAGAGCTGAACATAGGTCACCATTTCCGGCCAGAAACAAAACGAGAAATCTGTCCCAATAAACCACAGTGTAGAATAGATCAAAATATAGCCGAACCAGTCACCAAAAATCAGTGCAACAAACATAACATATAACAACAAAGTTAAAGAATTAACAGTAGTGTCGCCGGAGTTTTACTCCGGCCAGATTCAAACAAAAGGAGGACGGCGGGGTCACTTCCACGACGAGATGCGCCGGAGTGGCGCCGCCATGGTGGCTGGTGGGCAGTGGTGGGTTCGAAGGTGACGGGATAGCGGTGTTCGACGCAACTGGGTAAGGGAGTGAGAGAGGTCAGAAAATATAGAGGTGTGCGGCGCTGAAATGTGTGTGTGTGTGCGACTGAGTGTTTCGTTCGACGGAGGGGTTTTGCCGGAGATGGTGACGGCGGACGAAGAGAGGAGATGGGTTGAAGATGATGGTGAGGGAGAGTGAGGTGCGGCTGTTGGGTGTTTAAAGGGGGTTCGCCGGAGCTTGGAGCTCCGACGAAGGGCGGCGGCGACGGGAGAGGCAGGGAAAGAGGGTGAGGGATTAGAGAGAAAAAAAATCTGAAAGGAAGTGGTTTTAGGTTTATCATTGCGGTGATGATAGGCGGTGAGGGTCTTTTAATGGGGGGTGTAAGGTTTTTATTTATAGGGGTATTTAGGTATTGAATATTGGGTATTGGGTATTGGAGGGAAAAGATGAAAGGTGTACTGGGCTTCATTTTTGGGTCTCAGTTTGGGCTTTGGTTTTTAGTTGGATCGATCCAGTTGTGCCTCGGTGGGTGATTTGACAAAAATGCAAAACGGGTTCATTATTTAAAAGATGCAAAATTATTAAAATGCAAATGCCGATGTTATAATAATAAAAATACAATATTTAACAAATATTTAATGCCTAACTTAAAGTAAAGACGGGATGTCAATTAATTATTTAAAGAGATGCAAAATTAGTAAAATAAAATGATCGCGCAACAATAATAACATAATATTTGAAAATGTTCAATACCTAATTAAAGTAAAAACATGATGCCAATTTACAAAAAATAAAACAACATAGAATGTTAGGTAAAAATATACAAAAAATGCCAAAAAATGGTGATTAAAATGCGGTGTCCTAAAATGCTTAAAATTGCAAGAAATGACTAAAAGATGGGTCAAAATTGGGTGTCAACAGGGGGTATGAGGTTCTGGGGAAGAGAAGAAAGTTTGTTGACTTGTCAAATCTCTGTGTGGGCTGAAACAGGCCCCGAATCATTGACACAAAACATTTGATAGTACTCCACTATCGAATGGTTTCTCCATTAATGAGTGTGACAAATATGTCTACATGAAAGGTAATTCTGACTCGTTCGTCATGATATGCCTTTACATAGATGACATGTTGATCATAGGGAGAGGTCCTAGATTGATCCTAGAGACTAATAGTTTGTTGAAATGATGTTTCAACATGAATGATATGGGTATTACAAATGACACCTTAGGAATTGGGAATTCTAAGACATCTAACGGACTGGTCTAAACCAAACTCATCTATGAGGTGTTTTGACAGTTCGTTGAAGTCACCAATGGATATGAATCATAGAATTGATTGGAATCATGGTGCACCCATATATCAGGAGTGATATACGCAGGTCATATGTAGTTCAATGTATTTTACACACTACAACTTACCTGGTATCGTCTTATAAAGAAGAACAGTTGAACAAAGGTTCACTCGTGATTCTGAAAATGATCGATATAAGGCTTTAAATGAGATGTGATGACATCTGAATTATTCATTTATCTATAGTTTATGATATTCTGGATATCCAGCGGTTCTGGGAGAACTCAGTGATGCAAACTGGACATCAGACTTGAAGAACACCAAAGCCACAAGTGGATGTGCGTGGTGTGTCTTGGGAAAATCCTCTAATCAAATTTGCATCGGCCGGTTCGTGATGGAATCGAAATTTATCGCTTTGTACAAAGCATGATGAGAAGTCGAGTAATTTCACGACCTCTTAGAGGATGTCCATTATCGGGAGTAACTCGTGCCTTCGTCAGTTATACATTGTAAGGGCATGGATGACGGCGTCTGGACATATATGTCGCAGACATAAGACCGTATGGCAGTTGATCGGGTGACACTTCCTTGATTATTAAACCAAACGATATAACGAACCCTTTAATTAAGGTATTATACAAAGATCAAGAGTTATGTCTGTCTAGGGGATGGGCCTAAAACCCAATCACTAAGAACTGATACCGCGGACACCCAACCTTACTGGAGATCCCAGGAATTAAGTTCAATGGGAAAATTAAGTCGTAATAGTTCAGTGGAGCGTTTCGATGGAAGCAAGAGCACTTCGGATAATGATTTCTACATAGAAACATGAATCCAAGGACGTTCCCATGATAGACATTAAGTGCTATCTGCAGCAAGATGCTATGAGAGTTGCGTTTGAGGCCTGGGCCAACAACACTTGGTATGTGGTGCCCTTTCCTGTTGGGAAGAATCCTATTGATTGTAAGTGGGTTTATAAAATCAAGTACAAGACTGATGAGTCTATTGATAGGTATAAAGCTAGGTTGGTGGTAAGAGGGGATACTCAAGTTGAGGGGGTGGATTTTAATGAGACATTTTCTCATGTTATAAAGTTCTCTACTGTCAAATGCCTAGTTGTTATTGTTGTTAAGAAAGGTTGGCCCCTCTTCCAACTTGATGTCAGCAATGTATTTCTGCATGATGACTTGGAAGAGGAGGTTTACATGAAACTTCCACCTGGGTTGTCTACTGATGCTCCTTTTGGTTTGTCACCTTCAAAAATCATTGTATGGTTTGAGACAAGCTTCTAGACAGTGGTATGCCAAGCTCTATGCTCCAGAGGCTATTCTCACTCTCCTAATGATCATTCTTTGTTCATCAAAAAGTCTCCCTCATTCATTATTCTTCTGGCTGTCTATGTGGATGATATAATTCTATCTTGTGATGATCTGTATGAGATATCTACTCTTAAGTCATTTATGTATTCCCAGTTTAAGATCAAGGACTTAGGAACTCTCAATTATTTCTTAGGGATTGAGGTTTTTCATTCTCCATCTGGTTTGTTGCTACATTAAAAGAAATTCATCAGAGATCTTCTACATGATTATAAGTGTGATGTTGTCAGTTTGTTACATGCCCTTTTGACTTGACTGTTAAATTGAAGACTGACATGGGTGATACTCTCCCCAGTCTTAAATCATATAGAAGACTCGTGGGAAAACTGATTTTTTTGATACACATCAGGTCTGACCTGTCTTTTGTTGTTCAACACTTGAGTCAATATCTGCAGAAACCTAATCAGTCCCACATGAGTGTTTCTCTGCATCTATTTATGTATCTCAAAGGGACTGATGATGTTGGTGTATTCTTTTCTAATTCTCCTGATTTTTCCATCTCTGCCTTATTTCATGGAAGGCAAAGAAACAGCTTGTTGTCTCTCTATCCTCACTGAAGCTGAATACCGGTCTATGAGCAAGGTTATTGCCGAGTTAGTGTGGCTATTGAGACTTCTTTCTGATTCTGGTATTCATGTGACTGCTTATGTTCCTGTGTATTGTGATAACCAGGCTGCAGTTCACATTGCTAGGAACCATGTGTTTCACAAAAGAACAAAGTATATTGAGGTGGACTGTCACTTTATCTGCACCAAGCTTCTAGATGGACTGGTTCATCTTCATCATGTTCCCACTGCTTCTCAGTTGGCTTATGTCTTCACCAAGCCTCTGACTGGGACTGTTCATTACTACATTTTGCTCAAGTTGGGTGTGCAAGCTCCCTCCAACTTGCGGGGGGAGGGGGTGTTGGAATTTCAAATATACAGTCAGCTTTAGTGGACCTTACATAATATTTGATTACCACGTAATGTATTTCTTGATGGGCCAATCTGTAAACTTCAGATTGTATTAGTTTGGGCCCAATTCATTTTACTTTGCCGGTTTTATATCTTGGCCCAGTTGTATATAAGGATCATTGGGTCCTTCTGGATAACCGATTCATTTCATTCTTTCATTTCCACGATTGGAACTCTCAACAACCCTATCTAGGGTTCTTCAATTTCTTCGTGTGTCCTCAATCTTAACAGTGTGTGAAGTGGAACAAGACGTTGTGGATCCAAGTCAAGACGACCAATAGAAATACCAAGAGAGTCCAGGCATGTGGTTTACATCTACAACATCTGCAGCCAAAACCAACCCAGACAACGCATTTCCACTAACATTGAGACCTGAAACATAGAAATCATTTAATTTTGCAAGCTTTGGGTCTTTGCAAATCTTTCCATTCACAAAAACTACACATGTGAAATAAAATGACGCTAACATATAAAAAAAATTACAATATATGTATATATACAAAAACTATACCTCATTCCTGAATAAATAATGCCTCATTACCTGAAGTCGTTAACTGCAACACATATGTCCTGTAGAGGGTTCTTATCATAAGCAGGCTAAGAAAAGAAAGCAGTAATGGTTAAAGTAGTTATGAACCAGAACATGTGAAACTATATGGTGTCGCGAAATTAGTTAGAGATTCACAAATTTTACCGTTAGGAAGAGGGGTAATTTTAGGCTAGAAAATAATAACAGTAGGGGTTTTTGTTAAGAGTCACATCGATAATAGAATGGAAATATGGACTCTTTATATGGACTTGGACAATCCTCACCCTACAAGCTAGCTTTTGGGGTTGAGTTAGGCCCAAGATCCATTCTTGCATGGTATCAGAGTCAGGCTCATTCCAATTCTTTGTTCACTGATGTTGGACCCCCAAATTATATTATCCACGCTCCAGTTAACAGGATCTGGACGTACGGATGAGTGTTAAGAGTCTCACATCGGTAATGGAATGGGAACATGGACTCCTTATATGGACTTGAACAACCCTACAAGCTAGCTTTTGGGGTTGAGTTAGGCCTAAGATCCATTCTTACAGTTTTGAATAGGGATGGTAGGTGGGTATAATTTTGCGGATTCTGCACCCGCCCCAGTTGGGGTGGATATGGGTATAACTTTGCCGGGTAATAGGCGGGTATGAATATTGAAAATGTACCCTCCACGGGTGGCGGGTAGGTGGTGGATTTGAGTTATACCCGCCTCCCCGCCCCGCATCCAACCGCCCGCCTACCCGCCCCATAAGCCAAGTAATAGTTGTAGCGTCTGTAAGCCCATAAGCCCAATGCCAATAATTTAAAACTCTACTCACTTACACACTCATAAGTCCATACTTCAGCAGCCTTCACTCTTCTCTTGGGTCTTCACCTTCACGCTTCCCTCAGATCCTTTCTCCTTCACGCCTCTCTCCGGTTTTTACGTGTCGTCTCTCATCTCTCTCTCGTTTTGGTACTCATCAAGGCATGATTATTGAGTTTCTATTTTTTTATTGCTTTCTGTGCATTGAAATTAATGGCAAAAAGAAGTGAGATAAAAATTGCATTTTTGTTTGTGGTATTCTTGGCCCTTTGGAGCTCTGTAGCTGGACTGCTTTCTCCTAAAGGTATCAACTTTCAAGATTATTAGTAGTAATAAAATTCAGCATAATATATACTTCATTTACATGGTTTTATGATTATGTTCCTTTTTTTTTTCCAGTTCAAGTTTTAATGGCCATAAAAGCAGCTTTTTGAAAGATCCTCGTGGGGTTCTTGATAATTGGAATAGCACCTATGTTGATCCATGTAGTTGAGTTATGGTCACTTGTTCTGCTGAGAGTCTAGTTATTGGCCTGTAAATATATCTTGCAAAGATGAATCTTTTTTCTTTTTTGTGTGTCTTTGAAATTCAAAAGGTTGATTTTTTTGTTATGTTTTATGTAGAGGGTCACCTAGCCAGAATATGTATGGTACTGTTTCTCCTAGCATTTGCAATTTGACAAATCTTCAGGAATTGACTGGTGTGTACATGCGTGTATTGGCGGGTGGCGGATATCCACTTGGATTGTGGAGCGGGTGTAGATTTAGGAATATACCCGCCTGATGTTGAAATTGTATCCGCCACGAGTGACGGATAGGTGATGGGTATAAAATTTTCTGACGGGTACAAATGCGGGAAGGGGGTACATGCACCCACCCCGCCCAATTTTCATCCCTAGTTTTGAAGTACCAATTGATAGACGAGCGTAAAAGTAAAACATATTGAATAAGTTGGGTACAATTTTGATCATTCTCCCTAAAATAAACCAAAGTCCAATACCTTGCATTATCTTAGCATAGTAATTTTGACCTTTACCTTTTAGTTATTTATAATCTCATTGTTGACATCTAATTTTTACCTTTCAATACTTTCATTTAAGTATTTAAAGTTTATGGGTCATAAACGGAGTAAAATATATATTTTACAAAGCGAAAATAATTTTACGAAATTATCTCAGTGACATTTTGTCATGTTATTTGGCGAAATATCATCGAATATATTATTGTATATCATTAATTTATTTTTACATATTTTTAAGAAATGTCCATCAAATTTTATAAATTAAAAAAGACAATTGTCTAACTAATTATCTAAATTAATTGTTATAAATTTGATTGATATTACTCCGTGAAATTTAGAAAATTTAATTAAATAAGTGTCAACTAACATCTCACTTTTTTCAACTGGATTTTTAAATTATGAAATACTTTATAATTTATTTTAATTTTAGCCTCAATTAATTTCTAATTGGCTAATTCAGCCACATTTGAAATCAAAATTACTATTTCTCAAATTAATTTTGCAGCGAATTCAAAATCCTTTTATTTTCACGATTTGGGCTATGCCCTTTTTATTTGGCCGATCCCAGTCCAAATCGGACCCTCTTTTGACTTTCATTTATAACGATGCAGCCAAGGGAGTAAACCCTAGCCGCCTCATTACTCTCTCTCTCTCTTGCTGTTAATGACAAAGTTGATTGTATATAGTGTGGTTGTTATAGCTGTGTAGACGATTCTGGGTTATAAAAATGATGCTAGCAATTTATTAACTTTGATTTGGATTGCATCTCAGCCTAATATGTACTGGATATAGTAAAATTTACTCTTAATGTGCTCATACTCATCCTCATTTGTATATGCATCTATACCCATTTGCCTTGGCATTTTGTGTGTCTTTTGGACCTACCTCATGATGTTAACTCTAAGTTGTTCATTTAGATATTTCCTGCTCAATAGTAGCCTGATTAGGACTATGTGTGTTTGGTTTGGTCAAGAACAACTTTGCATCTTTTAATATTATCTTAAATGGCTATCTGTTCATCTTCATACTTTGAAACATGCCTTCTGAATTGATTGTCCACTTGTATTAGCCTGCCTAAATGCTGAGGTGCACCCTTGATAATATGTAATTATATGTCAAGTCATTTGGCTTTCTATAACAATATGTTGAAAGGTCTTGATTTATATGTGTGTATTTAAGTTGTCTCAAATTGATTGTATGCCTATCTTCTCTGTTACCACCATGAGGATATATATATGTGTGTGTGTGATAGCATGCCTTATTCCCATTTAGTTCATGTGTGTCTTGCCAAACTAAGTATTTTTTCATCAAGAACTATTGGCTCCGGTACTTTGTTTGCCATGGTTTGCCATACATGTTTGCCCCCTCCATGTTTGTTTGAGACTGCTCCATATTTGTCTTTGCATATCCTAGTATAAAACTGTCACCATGCCCAATATAGCCTTCAAAAGATATGCATGCCTGCTTAGCCCTATGCATCCAGCTTAGTCCCTGTCTGTATGTGCCTGTTTGAATTACCTTTTGCCCTCTGATTTGAGCTAAACCTGGTCATATGTGCCTATATTCTAGTCTGGTTGTGTTGTTTGCAGTTCAAATATACAATTTTGTCTTCTTCCTCTTGCAATGTGGAACCTATATGTCTGATTGATATGTCTCCCTGATTTTCTGTATTTTTTATGAGATATACCACTGGTATACTCCGAGATATATACGATATGGAGGCTTCGATATACATTAAGTGTATATCAAGGCTATACATATTTCGTATATCCTCAAGTATACCATGAATCCCTTGAACATATTATGCATACTAGCCCCCATATGTCCAAATGCATATCAGTTGTGGGCTTGAATATTGTGGATGGGCTTACTTGAGCCTTATTAACGCTTTGGGCTGATTTTCCTGCTTTCAAAATCCGAATTCTTTTAGTTTTGGGCCTGCTCACTCATTTTTCTTAAGACTGTCATAGCTAATATAAGCTGTTTCATATCCATGTTTTCTTGTTTATCCTTATTGATAATTTTGGTATTTTCTAACTCATACATTTATTTTCCCCCTCTCCTTTACATGTTTCGTGGGCCTGTCGGCCCACATTTCACTGCTTTTCCCGAATTGCTTGAGCCATTGGGCCTAAGGGCCCAACAATACTATTCTTCATCGAGTTTGCAAGCTTGAAGGCCTGGTCATGGGTAAAAATGGCTAGAAGGCCCAGCCATGGCTGAAAATGGCCTAGAAATTAGGTTTTTACATTTCACTGGTTTTTGTATTTTTTTCATCAAGAACTATCGGTTCACCTCCTTTCACAAAAATAAAAGATTTTATGTTATAATTGTTGTTGGAAATTCTGTTTACATAAAGCCAAGTGTTTTGCAAAAAAAAAACAAATATTTTATTATTTGGAGCAAAAAGGAAAGAACCATATATTTCAAAAGAAAGGATATTTTTTCGAGAGGGAAACTTTCATCTTTAAATACAAATGTGTGTGAAAGTCTTATTTGGTGAAAAAATGAATTGAATGACCATATATTTGGAATATTTTAAATACTTTTAAGAAATTTAAACCAATTTTTATTATATAAGATCTGAGGTCAACCGTATATTACGGATCCTTTATATCGGGGTGTCTAGCACCTTCCCTAGGGGATCATTTGAACCAACTCTGGTTGATTTAGGATTTTTCTTTTATCTTGAAAAATCTTAAAAGAACATGGTTTTCCTAGTTTTCCTTATAAATTAAGTGGTGACTCTAAATAAAATAAATTTCAAGAGTCCACAAGTTATTCAATACTTTTATGTCCGGCGTAAAAGTGAACCATAACACTCACGGTATAACCTACCAGTATTGCCAAACCTGAAACCTTTAATCTCTAAAATAAACATTTATCATAAACGACCACCCAAACATTCCTAGATCTTCACCCTCTTCGATGTCTTCCACCTTAAACATTTACCATCCTGATGAAAACAAACTTGTAGCTCCTGTTGAACTTTGTCCTTTATTGAAGACATTGTACAAAATACTAATAATGAGGTACATCAATTCTTACCGTGCTTTATGTTTATAGTCTTTTTAGAAGTTAAAAAGCAATCCGACTGTTGGTACATTGAAACTACAGGGAGGTTTCATCAGAGGCTATTCTGCAGTCGTTGAGAGGTGAAACTATGAATGATCCGCGTGATCGTATTGAGATTGCACAAAGCCAAGCCATCTACAAACCTTCATTACTTGGGCAGTAGCCTTGATTAAGGGGCTTTTGCACACCGCCATCCCTTACAATTTAACCATCCAAATTCCTTGGCAGTAAAGTTGTTTCTGAAATTAGGCGTGGTATGTTCAGTCAGTTTTGTAATATGCTCTTAGACAATTGGTTATCAGGACGTGCTATCTTGAAGCATGAGCACTGATATTGTATCATGTTCTTTGATTTATTCAATCTTTCACTTGAATTATTGCTTTAGAACTTTCCTTTTTACTTGTTTCAAGCTCTTCAAGGGGCATTTCGGGTACTTCCAACAAGTGTAGGCTATTGTTGTCGGGTTAGTACACGCAGCGGAATTTGAAAATTTATGTTTCAAACCCAACAACGGTCAAACTGAAGTACGATAATGTAATGTAAAACAAAACACAAAGCAATAATGTAATACTTCGATAGAAGACTTACATTTTGTAGATAGCAACCTCAAATGTTGATGTTTTGTGTAGTCCGGGGTGCACACGCAAATATCCCTTGATTTGCAAGTTCTAAGTTCTTAGAACTTTGATGTAATTTTCTATCTTTAGAAATGTTAGAAATTTCTGCAGAGTGATAGAAGATATTTACCTCTCTTAGGTTTTATGTTATGGAAGAAAGAAATGCTAAGAATTTCTGCAGAGTGTTAGAAGAGATTTACCCCTCTTAGATTTTATGTTATGGAAGAAATGGGAGGGGAACCCCTTCTTTTATAGGCACAAAAGAACTAGGGTTCACCCAAATAGGCTAAGCCCATCAGAATTCGGATTGGGTCAAAACCCGGATCCAGGATCCGCGCCTCGAGCGTCGCGGCGCTGCGTAAGTGGCGTCGCGGCGCTGTCCTGTTTTCTGCCTTGTCTCATTTCTAATGTCCCGGTTATCAACCGAACATATATATAATCTCTTTCTAATTACATAATTCAATCAACGGAATACTTGACTTAGTGTTTACCCTTCAGGCCTCTACTTATTGACATTAATATCATTAGGATCTTCACGGAACTCCTAGACTGCCGGAAGACGAACCTCAATATGTAAAGTTTAGCTACACGAAACATGTGAACTGAACCTCTATTTGGGAAGATAAAATCCTTTCATTCACGACACACTCAATCAAGCTTGGGATTTGTCAAGTGTCTATCTAAATGACTTGATCATAATAACGCATCTATATTAGTTGACAACAGGACCATATCAAAGACATGTCCACTGTGTTGGCCAACGACTTAGTCAACCTAATATCTTATGAGAATCAGAGTGCTCTCTCGAATATTAGTATTCGAGGAATGAATCCTAATCTTGGTCCAGTCACTACCTTCGGTCTACTTCATAACGTACCCAAAACAAGCCGCGTCTCAACCTATAAGGCATTTGAGCTTAGGACGGGATCAAAGTACATTGCTTAGTTTACAAGGTGATATTGACCTCAAGTCTAAGGACTAATATCTCCCACACACTGATAATACTCTAGACATATGTATATAACTAATAGCATATCAGCAGGGTATACCAATACTCCAACAAGTATCCATTTGTCCATCACGAGTTGCCATAACTCGTAGCAAGTGAGACATACCACATCCCCGAAGGATATGATGCAGACCACATGTCGACGTATCACATATCATCGATATCTCAATCTCGATGATCATTAGTAGAGGTGATTTAAGAGCGTCACGCTATGATATTAATTCTCACTCCATTAAAAACCACGTAACCTCTAGGGATGCATTTATAGAATATTATAAACAATCAACTAATAATTCAACAAATGCAAAAGCCATAATATTAATCATCATTAATATATAAATATGAATGTGTATAAAATACATGTGTTCTAATACTGATTGTCTCTAGGACGTATATACTTTCAACGAGAACTTTATGGAAGAGTCAGTTCAATAGAAAGAATAGATGAATATATTCTATGTATATATTCTTTTCTTTCATGAAGTTTTCTGCATCTTTTTCCTTCTTTGAAAGAATATATACAGAGAATATTCTTGATTTTCTTGTAAATAGAATAGATAAAAGTGTGGTATTTAAATAGAGAAGGATAGTTTGACATACGAAGTGTGCTTCTGTCCCTCTGTTTCGAGTTTGGACACAGTCGATGTGTTAGCAATAACATAAAAACTATCGCGGCATTAGCATAGGTGATGGTTTGGGTAGTTTATTATCTATTTTACTTTTACAATAACGAAAACTATTGCTTAAGGAATATTATATTTGGGTGTGTGTTTTGTTGGAAAACAAGTTGGTTTCTTATTTATTTTCTAGTGTTTGGTAACTAAGCAAAAATTATTATCTCAAGAGCACTTATATATAATTTAAGAAAACATTATGTGAGTGGGGAGGGGTGGGGTGGGGGTGGGGAGTGGGGTTCGGGGGTGGCAGGGGTGGGAGGGTCAAAGGGGTGGGGATTGAGGGCATTGGATGGGTGGAGATTGGAGAAGAAAATAAATTTGGAGCGTCACGAACTTATTTTCCTTACTTTCATTAGGGGAATTATTTTCCTCATTTTTAAGGAACTTATTTTTATAAAGAAAATGTTTTTCAAAACATTTTGACCAATCAAATTTGGGAAAATTAAAAAATATTTTCCTCCCTACCAAACACACTCTTTATCTTCATTCGTTCGACACTAATATTCGGCAAAGAAGATGAAAAATCGGAGATTTATGTATCATTTGGTAATTGGTCATTCCAAAACTGGATGAAATTCTTCTTTAGCTTAGATATTGAAACTTGGTTTAACCATTTTTAAGAGTACAATTTTTACTTTCTACTCTATAAAAACATGAAATTGAGTGTAGTTTCACAAGTGAATGTGAAAGAATAAGATATACACAAATTTTACTTCTATCTTTAT
Organism: Przewalskia tangutica; assembly: GCA_029844215.1. Lineage (NCBI taxonomy): Eukaryota > Viridiplantae > Streptophyta > Magnoliopsida > Solanales > Solanaceae > Przewalskia > Przewalskia tangutica. The sequence goes on along the minus strand of CM056731.1, from coordinate 34,642,295 downwards.
AGGGTAGAAAAACTGTTTTCGATAGACTCTTAACTCGAAACATGAAATTACTAAACTAATTTTTATAATAAAAAAGTTTACCTTAACTTTGACTATGGCCTAGAATATAAAAAAACGTTTCAAGAATTTTTGTGAAAGTACCTTTCAAGTTTCTCCCAGAAAAATGATATTTTTTAAAGAAAAGTTTTCAAAAGAATTTGACAAAGAACCTTAATATAACTAATCAAAAAGAGTATAATATAATAAAAAATTGATCAAATTCTAAATGCTTATCATAATTATAAATAGTCAAAATAATTTACAAAGAAATTAAAATTAGAAAAACAAACACAAAATTACAAATCAGAAGAGAAAAAAAAATAGTATTAAATCAAAATTAATAGAGTGTTTATCCGAGAAAATAGCCAAATGCCACCCAACATTTGACCGGATTCTCAACTACACCCCTTGACTATACGGGTGTTCTATACTGAACATTTTTTTGTTGTGAAGGCAAGTGGCTGCTCTCTTTCTCTTCAGTTGCTGTGAGATACGCAACCCCGTGATGGTGGCCGCGGTAATACCACGCCGCCATGTAGCGAGCCTTTGTGTGGTGGCATTTTCAACCAGAAGGTTTATGGGATCGGGGATCGAACTCGCGACTATTTTCTTCTTCCTTCTCATCTGTGACAGCATTGGTTTCATGAACATTTTAAAATCAGAATATATTGCTCCCTGAATGCTTAGATGGAAAAGAAAGTGTATTTCACTCTTTGAGAGAGTGTGAGAGGCAAAAATAAGTTATTAAAATTATATTTTTAAATTATAATTTTTAATATTAATTTTTCTGATTTTTTTAAATCTTTATTATTTTTCTGATTTTTTAAAATCTTTCTCTTTCTCTTAATGACTCAAAAGGCCAAATTGTTTATTGAATTGACAACTACAACATATAACGTAGCAAGGAAGTCCATCCCATGGATTCCAATGGCAGTCCCAAGTTAGAATACAAGAAGAATAAGCGAAATAAATAAGTATTTTCTCCGTTCTAAAAAGATTATTTTAATTTAATATGAATTTTAAATTAAAAAAATTATAAAATGTGTAATGTAAAATAAACTTAAAATATTTATATAACTTAAATTATTTTTAAATATAAAAAATATTTTTGAGAAGAATAAATATGTATAGTTGTCATAATTCCCTCCGTTAAATATAATACTGTTGGCCCCCAAATGACAGAAAGAGGAAACATATAATGTCTTTGGTGGACTATGCATCGTCCGAGGAAGAAGAAGAGCTTCATCAACAACCCCAACTTACCAAAGCGGAGGAACCCACTCCTTTAGATCCATTACCAACCACAAATCATCTTCCTCACCCGCAAAACAAGTAACTCTCTTTTCTATTTCAAAATTATGTTAACATGTTATATGTAATGGAAACGACTACTTATATGAACTTGAACAATTCTCATCCTACAAGCTAGTTTTTGGGGTTGAGTTAGGCCTAAAATCTATCCGAGTCGAGTTTATGTTCTCATTCTATATCTGATGTGAAACTTAGCAAATTATTACACTTTCCATTCACTTCATTTTTCTGTTTGTGTCTCCACTAGGGTTTTAAACTTTGTAGATTCTTTGATTAGTTTCGTGTTTCCTTGCGTTTCTCCAGTGTTCTATGTTCGAAAGCAAGCATCCTTATTTGAGAGATAATTTGCCTAATGGGTCATAATCTTTTTGTAATTTTCTTGGACTTAGATTTGATAATAAAGGAGGTGGAGAATTGTAGAACAAAAAAAAATGGAACTTTGTATATTCATTAGCTGTGACAAAGAATACAACTGTAGATTAATAGAACAGGTGTTATTTCAATGGTTCCCAGTAAATTGGAGCAGGAAGAGATTAATAAACTTTTCTTGCTCAATGTTATACAAATTGTGCTTGTGATTTTTTTCTTTTTAACACCTAATGAGCTACCATAAAGGAAAATATATTAAGATAATGTAGGGGTGACAAACGGGCGGGTCGGGTCGGATATGGGTTAGTAAAAATGGATCAATTACCCGCCCGCTCATATTTAACACGGATAAAAAAATGGATTAACCGGGCGGATAATATGGATATCCATATTTATCAATATTATCTAAAGTTACTTTAAAGATGTTGAGCTTCTTGTAGCTAATATAGAGAATATTAATTTACCTTCTTGTCCACAAATCCAATTCCTTTCGAGGTAACTCAAAAATACAGGCATTTGTGGGTTCAATGCCTTTACTGTTCGTCCCGGAGGAGCACCGAAGAACTTTCTTTCATCGTATGTAGTTGTATCTCAACATTTACGGGAAGAATATAACTTTGAAGTTTTCAAGGACACGACCTCCAAGAAATATTTTTCAAAAAATACCCACCATTCCCACCCCAATGCACCCACCCTCCACCACCCACTCCCCAACCAAATCCCAAAAAGAATATTAAAAACTTTAAAAAAAAAAATTGGAGGGGAGGGGGGTTGAGTTGGGTGGTGGTTGTGGTGTGGTTGGGGGTGCGTTGGGTGGTTGGTTGAAATGTCATTTGTGGGATTTGTTTTCCCTAATGTTATTAAAGAAGTCATTTTTCCGAAACTTGTTTTAATAAAGTTGTGGGTTTTATCTATTTTACCCATTAAGTTACCCATATTTTAAGTGTATATATGGGTTGACCCATATTGAACCCATTTTAAATGGGTTGGGTCGGACGAATATCCATATTTTTTACCCATTTTGCCGCCCCTAAGATAATGGAACATCTCTTAATTGAATGATTAGTAGTAAGGAGAGGGACTGCCAGATTTCCAGGACAAGGGGATGTATAGGAGAAGGGAAAGGAAGAAGGAAGGACAGAGATTCTGGTCCTTTATTTGATACAAGACACATTTCCCGGATTACCATCCCCCATCCCCTGCTGACAAAACAATCCCCCATTTCTGCATTATCTGTAATAAAGCTAATCCGAGTATTATCCTACACCACACAGCTCTCTTAGAAGGTGGGGAGAGTATTGTACGCGGTTTGGTAAAATAATAGGCTTCCAGCATTTTGTCTGGTTTTGCTTTTGCTGCCACATTTATGTGTAAAATGTGCTTACGACAACTGGTAGCACGTTTTTTATTGTCCTTGATAAGTTTGGTAGCATGGGGATTTGTTAGCTTAATAGATTTGAAGTTTGAACGCCTAAAAGCACTTCAAAGGTAATAGTGAAGTGTAGATTACTACGTTAAAAAGAATAGCTTCTGTTGGCTGAGAATATCCAAAGTGAATACTGGAGACTGGTCAGTCCAATAGTGTGCTATAAAGCTTATGACTTTTATGTGGTTGCAGTATGCTGCTTAGTTTGAAAGGGGAAAATAATCTGAAATGTAGCTCAACTGTACATATAAGTATGCTACTGTTGATGAGTAGTTGAAGCATACGATCTTATTTCTTCACATTTTATGTTCTAGTGAAAACTATGGATGATCTATATGCATTTAGAGGAACATTTGTATTCTAGTCATAGAATGATGAATTGCGAATGTATACTATGGCAATGCTTCAACTTGCAAATTTATCCTACGACAATGCCACAATTATATTCCATTGCATATGCAGGAGGGGTAGTTCGTCATTAAATAAAGAAGCATTACACTTGTCAAGTTCATCGGAGTCCTCCGGACTGAAACTCCCTGATGCATCACTTCTCTTAAATTCACCCTCAATGCCAGACCATCTTGGGCACACTAATGACCATTCTTCCCGAGTTGCAGCAGCCATGGCTGAAAATGCATCCCGGAAGCGGGATGTAAGTGTATCAGCGTCCACTTATCCACGCCGTAAGATTCCAAAAGGAACTTTGCCTCACATGAAGAATGTCCCTGAAACAGGAGCTGGTCTTCTGCTCCCACCTCAACTTACTGGAAGGTCAGTTTGTTCTGATATGTTGAGTTTCTCTGCATACTCTGTATTAAGTTCATCTATTCATGATTCTCCCACACTTCATTTACCACTAGGCCACCCTTGAGTGCTCAATCACAGATATTCAACTTATAAGTATAGGTAAAATACCAAAAGAAATATAATAAGAACAATGAGATATTATGTCATTCACATTCCTTCAAGTGACGGCTGTTTATTCTTCTTCCTTCTTTTTGTAATTGAAAGGAAAAAAGGAGACATTTTCTTCTTCATACTGTAATTTTTCTTTCTAATTATTACCTTTGTTTGTCAAGGCGTTGAGGTTGTATGATGGTAATAAATCAGAAATTACTAGCAACTTCGTTATATTAGAATAAAAAATACTCGTTTTTGGTATTGTGGAATAAATTCTCTTCTTCTAGCTTGAATTAGAACAGTACTCCTCAATTCTTTGTATTTTGTTAGAAAGGAAAACACCCGTTCGTCCTAATGCAGACTCGCCGATAGGAGGTCTATTTTCTGCAATTGCCTTGCTATGCAAATTTTAAAGAACAATTGCGAACTTTGTGTACTTTAGAATTACAATTGCCATCAGGATAATTGGCATGCATATTTAGTGTAAGCAAGTAATGAAATTTCAGTATTTAGATTTCGCTTATGGTTGTGAGAAATTCTAGTTGCAGAATCATTTTCAGGTCGTGACCTTCTGAAGCAAAACTCGCATGTGGTTTTTATTTTTCCATCAACAACTGGAAGAACAGCAAATAAATGCAGAGGGGAGATGGGAGAGAGGAGAAATAGAGAGAAGTGTAGTTGGCCAATAGATGCAGTCATGGGGAAATTATTCATCTGGTGTAACTAGAATAGAGTAACGAAAAAGAAGCAGAGTAGCAGCATAACCTCAGGGAAATTGAAGTGGAAAAATCTGGACCCAATGTAGTTGGTGTAGGAGCAGACAAAATTAGCAAATGACCGAAATGCAAACAGTAAGTAGGTAGAAGGGGAAAGATAAAATTATGGCGAAGGACCCATTAAATTACTGGTTCTGCTTGGTTATAGATTAGCCAAAAGGGAAAATTTGGAACTATGGAGGAGGAGTCATTAATTACCACTCCTGCATGGTTATTAGATCAACCAGAAGGAGAAAGATGAAATTATGGAAGATGACCTTTAAATTACTGCTCCTGCTTGGTTATAGATTAGAGTAAGTCTTACATTCGACATTATTGTTTCTCAACTAAGCCCAAACTTGATAAAGGTCAAAGTAACACAGACTCGGGGCTGAGTAAACATAGGAATTAATGAGTTATAGGGTACTTATGGTGGGTAATGCCTTACAAAAGGTTTGAACATCAAAGAGCGTAGAAGCTGAAAATCAAGGGTTAACCAGTGATGGAATTAAGCAAAAAGAAGAGTGAAGAAAAATGAAGAAGTTATGAATTAGATGACACCATAAGTTTCCTTTGGCATCATGTCTTAAGGTGGATTTGCATCACACCATCTAAAGAAATCTGAAAGAGAATAACCCCTGGAGTATTTTCATTAATGTAATTGGTTTATACACATGATATACACTAGTAAACCTAGCATATAATTACGAATCAAATATACATTTTCCTAATACAAAAGATTACTACCATAATTACAGATGCACAATATCATTAATAATGTCACAGGAATATACAGTGTATATTCTATCACACCCCCGCAGTCATAGCGAGCGGTTGTCGTACGCTGAGACTGTCCCTATAATTCTCAAACAAAATTAAGGAAGACTCTTAGTAAATATGTCAGCTATTTGATAACGTGAGGGGACATGCAAGACACGTACTTGTCTACGAGCTACCTTTTCGCGAACAAAGTGAATATCAATCTTGATATGTTTAGTGCGCTGATGTTGGACAGGATTCCCCGAGAGATATATCGCACTAACATTATCGTAGTAGACCAAGATAGCTTTCTGAATAGAAAAATGAAGCTCTAAGATGAGATTACGCAAGGACTCAAGACACCACGTTGGCTACCCCTCGATATTCGACCTTCGGGCTGGATTGCGACAAAGTAGCCTGGCGTTTAGCTGATCAAGTTATCACCAAGAAACATACAATAACCATACGTTGAACGCATGGTATCTGGATATCACCCCAATCAGTATTTGTATAAGACATGAGAGTAGAGACGAATGATGGATATAAGTGCAAACTGTAATCAAGAGTGCCCTGAATGTAACACACAATGCGTTTGAGAGCATGCATTTGTTCTTCCCTCGGATCATGCATGAATAAACACATCTGCCGCACTGCATAAGTAATATTGGGCCTCGTAAATGTGAGATATTGAAGAGCCCCCCGCATTACTACAATAATGGGAGGGATCCTCGTACGGTGTGCTAGATGTAGCACTCAGCTTCGGTTTAGTGTCAACCGGAGTATGAGATGACTTACAGGATGACATGTCAACTCGTTCAATAATTTCTGCTTATTTCTCTGCGAGAGAAATAGATCACCTGCATGACGAGTGACAGCAATACCTAAAAAATAACTCAACAGCCTCAAGTCCTTCATAGAAAATTCGGAGCTGAGAAGAGATATGATAGACGTGCGCAATTTGTATAATATCATCCACATATAACATAATGTATGACATAGAAGAATCGTGACGGTAGATAAACAAAGAATGATCAGACTTGCTGTGAGAAAATCCAAGAGTAGATGCATAATCTGCAAACCTTTTGTATCAGGCCCAAGGGGCCTGTTTTAGCTCATACAAGGACTTCTTGGTTACGATAAGCAGGGTCCCTGAAACCCAAGAGTTGATGCATGTATACAATTTTTTTGAGTTCACCGTGTAAGAACGCATTTTTCACGTCCACATGTTTTTTAGAGAGTCAGACTGAGAACAATGTGAATAGTTGTCGGTTTGATCACCGGACTAAATGTCTCACCACAATCCACATCAACATGTTGAGTTTTGTCATCACCTACAAGACGTGTCTTATGCCTCTCAAAACAACCATCAGATTTTTTTTATGAATAAAAATCCACATAGAACGAATCACATTGACACCAGGCGGACGGGGCACCAACACCCACATCTTATTTTCAATAATAGCATTATATTTATCATCCATGACAATTTTCCAATTCGGGTCACGAATGGCAGATACGTGGTAGGGGTGATTTAATGATATTAGAGTTGAGATTAAATTATCTATTTGGTCTAAAATACCCTGTTGGCTACGAGTAACGTGCCCTTGACTCGGAATACAAGTGAGCCAGATCTGGGTCGATGTAGTGATGTCGGAATTGGGTCGGGTTGAGAGGTACTGGGCCGACTGAAGGCTGGAATATGTTGCAAACTGACTGGATCGAGAGGGAAAACACGGTTTGGGCCAGCATGCAGTAGGCTTGTTGGCTGAGGGATTGGATCGTGACCAATTGGGCCAGCAGGATTTTGGCTAGAGCGTGCATGCTGGTCTGGATCCCGAGGAGTGGGTTGGACCAAATGGTGGACCACATACGGTGATAACCCATCATCCAAAAAATCATAAGACTTGGATGCGAAATTACGCAACTTAGCAAACAATAATTGGGTTTTATTAAAAATGACATGACGACTAATGATGATTTTATTAAATAAATCAAAATATTTGTAACCATGATAATTAGATTGGTACCCCGGGAACACACAAGCGATAGAGCGGACTTGAAGTTTATTAATGGTGGTGGAGGGGAATGGAGGATAACACAAATACGCTAAGATGAAAATACGGAGGATATTTTTGATAAAGAATTTCGAGATGGGATTGGTATGCTAACCTTTACTAGGGAGTATATTGTCATTTGTAGTGCATGATGCCAAAAGAAAGGTGGTAATGATGTATGAGCTAGTAGTGTACGAACAATAGTATTAATGGTGCGGATTTTTCTTTCGGCTTTTCCATTTTGTGATGACGTATGTGGACATGAAAATCGAAAAAAAATACCATTAACCTTACAAAATTCTCTAAATGTCTCATTATCACATTGAATATTCTTAATTTTCCGTTCAAATTGTGTACGGACGAATGTTTAAATGATAGAAATGTGGAAAAACCCTGAGACTTTTAGATAACGGAAACGTCCACAAAAAATTAGAATAATCATCCAAAAATAACACATAATAATAGTGACCGGTAGAGCTCAAAACAGGAGAAGTCCAAAGATCACTATGAATAATATCAAATGACAACAAAGTACTAAAATTGGAAGCCACAGACGACATTTTAACATGTTTCCGTAGAGGACAAGAAGGACATACATTAGTGCAACGATCACTATTACACTATAAATTTATTATTTTTAAGGGAGGAAAACACAGACGCTCCCGGATGACCCAAACACGCATGCCGTAAGGAAGGTGTTAAAGCGGCAAACGTTGATAGTGTGGCTTGTTTAGTGGTGGTGGTGGTAGTGATGGGATAGAGCTCGCCCTGACTATCACATCTCATTAGAGTTATCCCCGTTCAGAAATCTTTCACAGAAAATCTAAAAGGGTCAAAGTCAATAGAAATCGAGTTATCAGTTGTAAATTTTCGAACATGCACCAAATTTTTAATTAATTGAGCAACATGAAAGACATTTTTCAAGGCTAAAGATGGATTCAGGAGAGACAATTTTGTGTGACCATAACCACGAATTGGAATTGAATTATCATTATCAACAATTATGCCACGATTTTTGCTCAAATTGAAATAAGACGAGATTATCTGGTGCAGATGTCATGTGAGAAGTAGCACCGGTGTCCATGTACAAATTTACATCCGGATTAGTTTGAGTGTATGCATCGATGCCTCGATATCCGTGTAGGAGCCTGCTGATGCAGAGGCCCAAGCAGGTCAGGTTGCTACCAGGCCGAATTATTTCGAGGCCCAGGTTGGGTTTGCTGATGCCTTTGCTGTCCACTAGGCCTCCCAGTTTGATCCTGGAAACAGGTAGGGCGTAGGGATGGCAATTGGGTGGGGTAGGTGTGGGTACCCCCTCCCCCGCACCTGTACCCGCTATAAAATTTTATATATGTCACCTACCCGCCACTCAACATCCATATCCGCTTAGACGGGTATATTCCTAAATCCACACCCGCTTTGCTCAGCGGGCCCTGGGCATCGCCACGGCCAAGCTCGCCGCCAGTTGATGCGCCCGACTGTTGATCGCCATCGCCGCGGCCACCGCCACGTCTGCCATTGCGATTTTTTCATTTTGACCCTTTTTGCCACCCCCGTTGTTATGATTTTGACCTTAATTTTCTGAGAATGATTGAGAGTCGTCGATTTTGCGGAACGTGTCACCATCATGGCGGAATTGGCTCTTGTAGTCGCCTTTTTAGCCAAACCTGCTTGGAACGTGCTTGTTGGAACGGTGGGAGAGGATTGATTTGGTGGAGAAGAGTTACAACCCCATTATATGCCTTGGAGAAGCTTGCAACCATCTGAAGAACAAGACGATCATTCGTGACGTGTGCGCCAACGTTCTTGAGTTGATCCGACAACTCCTTGAGCCTTTGACAATAGGCAGAGGCACTTGAAAAATCCTCCATATTTATGTGAGAGAATTCTTACTCAAGGGTCAGGGCATTGGCAATTTTGTTATCTTAGAATATATCACGCAACCTATTTCAAGCTTCAATTGTCGTGGCGTCGGGTTCGATGATTGTACGTAAGGTCCGTAGAGATGGTGGAATAAATCTATTGGAGCGCCGTAGCATTAAGAGTTGCCCACAACTCTATTTCATCATCGGTGGAAGACACATTGTCCTTGCCTTTTTCCGGTTTGACGATGTGATGGAGGACTCTATTAGACCTGGCGTGAATTTTAAAGAGTTCTCTCCACGTTGCGTACTGGACGTCCTCCATTTCAAGAACAATAGGGATGTTGTTCGTGATGTTGGATGCAGGGTGAAATGTATTCTTTGTGGTAGACATGATTAAGGAACAAGAGGAGAATTAGGGTTTCGAGAAAAAAAATGAAGGAAGGGGGACGGCTGAAGTGGGGTCGATCGAAAGGGAGTAGGGAGTAGGGAGGCGGAAGTTGTTTTTGTGGAGATGTAATTTTTTTGCCCTAGACTGCTGATACCATGAAAGAGAATAATTTCTTGAATATTTTCATTAATGTAATTGGTTTATATACATGATATACACTAGTAAACCTAGCCTATAATTACGGAAATCAAATATACATTTTTCTAATACAAAATATTACTACCATAATTACAGAGGTACAATATCACTAATAATATTACAGGAATATACGATCTATATTCTATCAAAATCAAACTGCTCCGAAATTATCTTATAGCTGACCTAGTTGATGCAAACACTGTCGTTCTTGCTTTCATAGAAGATTCCTAAAACCAATTAGGGAGCCATGTTTTTAATTAACTTTCTGCACATAATAAATGTTTTTTAATTATGACAGCTATTAGCCTAATACCTATGTTTAATTAACTTTTGCAGGAGCAATGTTGTTACAGAAGACATCACCAAGCTATTTGTGAGAAAGGCCTCGTCTTAGATGCACACACCAGTGACAGAATTCTCTCTGTTGACCTGACTAGTTTTATTTCAGTTGATTCTGTATCAGATTCTCATAAAAGATATTAACCACGTTGTTGTAAAAGATTGGTTATATTGATACTTGAGGGTTGTATTGACTAAGTAGTTTTGGTGAGTTTGAAGTGATCAACTGCTTTTTGTATATAATTTGTGCAACCATATATTCTTTAGTGTTGAATGGTTCTCCAAATGTGTACTTGCAAGACATCATCTGAGAAGCATTTTATTGAATTCAAAGAGTTGCCAGTTTCAGCTGCTCCCAGCCTTGTTTTTTCATAGGACTTGCTCGATTTGTTGCTTGCACTCATTGAGAGGCTGCCTGAAGTTGTGTACAGGATCATGTTGCTATTTTTGTCCCGGTTGAGGAATCTTATATTTGTATATTGTGTTCCGATAACTTCTTGACTTCCAGACGCAGTGGTGGCCACTAGTGAGCAATAGGTCGATGGTGGGAGGATGAGCCAAGTAATGGACACCGCTAAGGTAGCGAGGGTAGAAGAAAATGACTGCTTGGTTCAAGATCTATCAAGCTTTGAACCACAATGGTCCATAAATAAGCTTTGTGGTTATCCTGAAACCGACAGACCGAATAGTGCCCAAAAACAAGCAAGAAAGCCAGTATTGCCCTGACAAGCCAATCTAACTCGTCCAATTTGACATCCTTAGGTCCAACGTACAGTGAAGGATGATCATGTTGTGTTAAAGGTCCTAGCTATTGACTAGCTAATCATCACTGGACTGTAAGAATCAGCAGTAGATTCATAATTTGGGGTTTACGGTATAAAGGTACATATTAGCTTCGATATAAACTTTTGCACCAAATTATATACTCCAACTTTTGCACCAAATTATGTACTCCTTTCTGTTAGAATATTAGTCATTAATATTAGTAATCTTGTATTAATGTAGGATCATAGTATATATGGTAGGTAGTAAAATAAGATATTATTAGGCATGATTTACTCTTCCACATTAATGTATATTGTGTGTATATATTGTTTTCTTATGGGATGAATACAATGGAGGAAAATATTTTCAAAGTCTTACATGGTATCAGGAGTTTAAGGAAAAGATCCACCATAATTTTTCTCCAAATTTCGGACTTCATCTTCCTCCTTGGCCGAATTTTTTCATTTTTTTTCTTTAATTTTATTCTTTATCCCTTCATTGTTGAACAACATTCATCTCAACCAAATCATCCTTTCATCCTGCCCTCACTGTCTCGAATATTAAAACACATGTTTCTGTTAATTGGAAATGGAAATCGTACATTATGCCACATGGGCGGAATTATTTAAAATATGTTGTAGGGCTCACAAAGTTCTTCATCATATCATTCCACCAAAAGATGAAAAAGGGAAGGAATTAACCACTGATGCGTACAAGGAATTGTGGGATACGCTTGATGTCACATTCCTTGGTTGGATTTATGCAACAATCTCCATTAACTTGTTGCACACCATAATGGGCCGGATTCAACAGCCATGGCGGCGTGGGAACGATTGAGAGATATTTTTCAGGATAATCAAAACTCTCGCGTTGTTACATTGGAACAGGAATTCTCCACAATTGATATGGCGGATTTTCCTAATGTTTCTGCATATTGTCAACGCCTCAAAGTGTTGGCAGATCAGTTAAGAAACGTTGGTTCACCGGTTACAAATAACCGGTTAGTCTTGCAATTGGTCGCTGGTCTCACCGATGCGTATAGCGGAGTGGGAACTCTAATCCGTCAAAGTAATTCGCTACCACAATTCTATCAAGCAAGATCTGCTGACACCCAATTTTGTCCCTCTCCTCCGATTATTTATCGGTAAATTAAACTATTTTAACATCGCAAAAATATTTTTTATCATCATCTATTATCAAAATATCACTATTTATTACTACTATTATTTTTTATTCACATTTTTTACTATCGGGGCATTTTTATCCTAATATTATATGTTATTTACAAAATGACATCGCATTTTTACATTGAGCATAAAAACATTTCTTAAATATTATATTTTATCATATTGGTATTTTATTCACATATTTTTATATTCTTTAATCATTTTAAACCCCCAATCTATTTTCTCCTTCTATTAAACTAAAACACCTAAAACTCTACCCCTTAAATCAGCCCAAAACAAAACCAACCATTCCAGTCCAATAATCCGCCGAAATCCGCAGCCCAACTCCCCCTTTAGTTTAATACCCAGTCTACTGATACCCGTAAGCCCAATATCATCAGCCCACAAATCCCTCTCATTATCGTCCAAAACCAACAGCCCAACCAAACTAAAACCTAACCAGTGACCTAAACCCAACCAGTCTGTCGACCTTTCTCCTCGCCGCCATACCTCCCTTTACCCACCAGTCCGACGCCGTCGACCCATCACCTTTGCTACCTGACACCACCCATACTTAGGACCCATAATTTCATCCCTGCAACATCCCGAAAACCCGCGTCTGCACACCCCGAAAATCCTCACCATCACACCCTTTACCCCATCGATTACCCATGCCCTCGTCCTTCATCTGCAACTCGAGACATGCGCTCAGTACGACCAACAGTACCACGCATGTCTCCCATCAAGCTTCTCTTTAATTCAAAAATTCCAGTCGTTTGAAGAAGCGATTGGGGTTCCAAAATTCAGTATAAATACAACCCCTTTGGGTTGTATTTATGGATCAAAAATTCTGAGTCTTGGTTTGAAACGAAGAACAAAAACTCGCATCTTTATTACTTTCAAGGGATTTAAAATCAGAAAAATAGATATCCACTTTTGAAACAAACCTAGAAAAACCCTTTCTTTTACTCGGTTCTGGTTTAACAAAACTCCAAAACACTTAAACTTTCCATTTTTTCAATCGCATAGCATAAAAACATTTCCGAGCGGAATCGACGAGTCGAAATACGCCGCTACCCGGAGAAGGTAAACTCGATTCTAGTTTATTTCTGTGATTTATGTGTTCTCTGTTGTTCAGTCATGTTTAGCTCTAAAATTGATTATATGATGCCTTGTGTTTACTGTCAACATTTTGCTACACCTAGGAATGCATGTTGGCATGAGAATCACATAACTTAGACAGAAGATGAACTCGAATGCTTTCTTGTATCCTAATCTAATACAATGAATCTATGGGTATCATGTGCATAACTAGTTATGTTGAATATAAAATAGGCTTGTAGTTGTAGTTTCATGTGTTAGTTGATTTCTAAACATTTAAGTATATTTATAACTGACCCATGCTCCATCTGGACCTATTAGGACCTGTAGTTTTCGATTTGTATGGATTGTTATTTCTATGTGAACAATACAGTAATGGTCAGTAGCAATGCATATATATGCATGTCCTTCATGTTTGATTCTTGTACGTCTACTTTGGTGTCATATGATCCTGCCATGTGCTTCATATCTATGAATCTAAGTCCTGATGCTATGATTTGCGTATACTAGTTTAAGATAAAAGATTTTAATATTCATCTGTACTCAACATGTCATATTGAAATAATGCCACCATCTTCTAGGTGTCTACTTGAAACTGTCAAAGTTATCCCTTGTTCGAGGTTATGTATATTGTCAGTCCAGTATCATATATAACATTATTTGCCTGCATTAGTTTAGTTTGAATGAATTCTAGGCTTTTAAAAATCTTAAATGGATGAAAGGCTAGACTATAGTGTCAGGTTAAAGTATATCTATGCTGAAGCTGATAATCCTGTGCAACTGATGAAAATCTGTTGCTGAATGCCTAGTGTCTTAGCATGCCCTTCGGCCGAATGGCTTCCTGCTTCCCCTGTTTTCTTTTATCTATTTCGCTAAGTCTCATCTTTAAAAAAATGATTTTTAAAGTATCTGTTTGGTTCGAAACTGAGAGCTTGTTTGCCTCCTGTTTCTGGTTTAGACAGAGCTAAATATTTAACTTGGTTTTATCCACTATTGGGGTATATCAAGGCTATATACTGGGTATATCTCTGAATACATCATGTATATTCTGATTTTTCCTTATGTATCAGTCCTTCCCTCTTTTTTCTATATATCTGAGTGTTGAATGTGGGTTCATACGTGATTAAATATACATGTTTGTTAATTGGGACCTGCCAGGTATATTGGACTGATTTGTTTCTTCCTTCAAATCTGAAATTTTCTATCTTGTTGGGCCTGCCTTACGCTTTATATCATGTTGGTATCCCAGGCCCATTGCCTGGGCTGGTCCGTTTCTTTGTTTGGCTGGGATGACTATTATGGGCTTGCTATTCTGTGAATATTAAAAAATAAACTGATTTACATGTGTTAAATTTGTATATTGTGACAAAGTTGGAATATTTTCTAATCCTTTTCTTTCCTTTTATTTACATGAAACATAACGGGAGCCACGAGGAGTCTCATGTGAGACTCGTTACGACTTCTCCAAAACGAAGGTCTACATCCACATCAATTGCATCCTCCCGCATTAGGAATTCCTAAACAAAATGGGCGGGATGATATCGTCATCCGTCCTAGAGTCGCTGCTTTTTAATTCTTTAATTATGCTCATTTTATGTTGTTGTAATTTAATTTATTGTATTTGTATAATTATTGAATTGTTTAGAATATGTAGATTTAGAATTAATAACTTAGAAAAGGTAGATTTAAAATCAGAAATCGCTAGTTCATTTATTTAGAACCGTTGCTCACATTTTCAAAAAACTAGTTTATTTTTATATATCTACTTTGGTATAAAACAAAATCATGCTATATTCTATCAAAACTCAATTTTCATACTTCATTTTATTATACTTTATCAAAATAAATATGTCCTTTTACACATTTTTTTTGTATATATTTCTAAAGCATCTTTTAAATTAACTCTTTGCAACACCCTTTTATTAATTGCATATTTTCAAAACACATGTTTTCTAAAGCATAATAATTAACCTAGGTTTTAGGGTGTCTAACCATTTTCCTTTAAGATAATAAAGAATCCTTGCTTAGAATCTCATTAGTTTTGCGGACCGTTAAATGGAGTTAATGTTGATTTTGCTTAGTTAACATTAAGGTGTTCTAATTCACCTAAATAATTAGGCGGCGACTCCGCGAATCCTTTTAGCTTTTAGCACTTTTATTTATTTTTAATCAGAATTCGCTAAAATATGTTGCGGTAAAAAGCGGTCGACAAGGTCCATGCTTGTGCTTGAAGAGTCGGCTTGGTAAAAAAGGTCTCAACTATTTCAAATTCCGCCTTCATTGTCACTCCTTCAAATGATGGTAATTATTTTAGTCGCTTTCAACAAAATAAGGGACAAAATGATGTAATAATAATAAATCTAAGAGTGGAAATCGCGAAAATAACAAAGGTGGAGGCCACCGGAATTTCGGTGGCAGCGAAAATGGCGGCACCACCAACTCCGGTGGAGGACAGTGGCAGCAGGGCGGCGGCAGAACTGACGGCGGTGGCAGCAGGAAACTGGGCCTGGCAGTGGCTTTGGCAAGATCGCCAGCAAATTTCAGTGGGCAGTAATCGGCGTGCACTCCAATCGCCACCTGGCGATCCCAGATTGGCAGCCATTTCAGAATGTAGGCCCTCAATTTAGACATGCCCAACAGGTTCATTTTGTTGGGTCTGTTTCGGCAGGCAGTCACTTGGGCCTCAGCTGACCCAGTGGCATGGGGTCCACTCAGGACCCCACCCAATGGATATTGAGTCCATTATGCACACTCTTGGACTTAATCCATCAGATTTAATTGATACTTGGACTCCGGGGCAACATCCCACATGACGTCCTTCCAAAGTAATCTCACATCCTATTTAATTTGAGCAATGATAGTGGTATAGTTGTCGGAAATGATCATTCAATTCCAATTAAATGGTATAGTTTTACTAAATTTTCACCACCAAACCCACCATTGTCTTTAGACAATGTCCTACATGCTCCAAAACTAATTAAAAAATTGGTATATGTTAGAAGTTTACAACTGATAATTGAGTATCTGTTCGTTTTGACCCGTTTGGATATTCCGTGCATGATTTTCAGACGGGAAAGCTTCTCATGAGATGTGATAGCAAGGGGGGGCTCTATCCAATAAATTTACTTAATCATCAGTCCACGTTTCATTCTACTTTTGCAGTCTTGGCACCATCTTTATGGCACCAGCGTTTGGGACATCCGGGGGAGGCTGTTTTAGCCTCTCTTAAACAAAATAAATGTATTTCTTGTACCCAAGCTCGGACTCTAAATAAGTGTCATTCTTGTGCACTTGGTAAACATGTGAAATTGTCATTTATTGCTTGTACTTCATGCACCCTTACGCCATTTGATATTTTGCATTATAATATTTGGACAACACCCGTTTTGTGTTCTTCTGGTCATAGATATTATTTACTTATCATTGATGGTTATTCTAATTATTTGTGGACATTTCCTTTGTCAAAGAAATCACAAGTGTTTTCCACATTTCTCACCTTTAGAGCATTTGTTGACACCCAATTTTGACTAATCTTTTGGTTATTTCTTGCAATTTTAAGTGTTTTAGGACATCGCATTTTAAGCACCATTTTTGGCTCTTTTTTTTTGTATATTTTTTACCTAATATTCTATGTTGTTTTATTTTTTGCAAATTGACATCACATTTTTACTTTTAATTAGACATTAAACATTTTCAAATATTATGTTATTATTATTGCGTAATAATTTTATTTTAATAATTTTTGCATCTCTTTAAATAATTAATTGGTATCCCATTTTTACTTTTAATTAGACATTAAATATTTGTTAAATATTGTATTTTATTATTATTGCATCAGCATTTTCATTTTAATAATTTTGCATCTTTTAAATAATTTTTCTTTTAAATAATAAACATTTTTGTAGTTTCATCAAAACTGTCCAATCCGAGACACAATTCGGATCAGTCCAAAACTATTTTCAAACCCGTACCATATCTCACCAAATCTAAAAATCAATCTTTTTCTTTTACCTCATGTCCCATCCCAACACCCATACCTCTTTATTATTTACGTCACGTTGCCCACTTGTTAAAGAGGACACCCCTTTCATTTTGAAATACCAACTTCAGCCGCAACATTTCAATTTTCTCATCTTCTCCACATATACACTACACTACCCTCACATCTCTCATCCTCTTAATACCAACACCCATTTTCTCATAAAACTCTCATCTTCCATCTTACTCACATACACCATCAATCATCCAATCCCCACACAAAAATGAAAATCTTCTCCACACACTTCATATCTCTCAATTACACCCCTTTCAATATAATCTCATCTTTCACTCCTCATCACCATACTCATTCCCCAGGACCGTCGACCACTGTAACCCCGTTCCCCTCTCGCCGGAGACAACACACACACACACACACACCCATCTCACCACGTCTATGTCGCTGACTCCGGCGAACTCACGACGCTGGAGTTTGACAGCACACCATCACTAAACCGGCGAACCATCCTGCCGGTCCCCCAAACCAACGTGAACCTCGCTACTCACCATCGTTCCCGTCGCCCGCTACCCCACTGCCCAGTCCCGCAATCACCACTGTCGACACCCATTGGAGGCGTCGCTCCGGCGACCTCGCTGTGGAAGTGACGCCGCCGCCCCTCCTTGTTGTTTAATCTGGTTGACGTTTCCGACAACTCTATATTTTTGTTCTTCAGCTTTGTTGTCATATTGGGTATTTACGGACTGATTTCTTTTTTTTTTGGTAGCTGGCCGGAGTTTTTAAACTCCGGCAATCTTTATTTTGCTTTATATTTCATATATATTTGTGGTATGATTTGTTTGTTGGACTGATTTTTGGAGTTTTGGATTCTTATCCTTCCGGCGAGACTATGTTGTGTTTGCTTCTACGGTTTCGCAGATCTCTTATGTTGGTGTTATTGGTGCCCTCTTGAGAAATTATCATTCTTTGAAATTCATTTACTGATGTTTGGAAGCTAAAACATAGACTGTTTTTCTTAGCTACTGCCTGGAAGCCAAAACGTGGGTTGTTTGATGATCTTGCTGGAGCATTTTCTATGTGCATTTGATGGCTGAAATATTGGTGTATTTTGATTAAATTATTTTTGAAATTTTCAGTTAAAATGAATGCTAAGCTTGGGCTATGTTGCTACTGATTTTTGATATTTTGCTGGTATTTTGGATGAACTGATTATTATACTTGAGTAATACACCGATTTTGAACAGATGCTATACTTGTTGGTATTTTTACTGATTTGGAACAGATACTACACTTAGATTGGCCAATGAAAAAATATTCGTCATTTTTTTAGGCATCCACAGTTGCAAAGACGAAAAATAAATAAGATCTTCGAGCGTTGATGATTTCTTTTTACTTACACCGGATGTCAACGGGCGCTGATGGGGCGATTAGATTGACTAATAAGTCACTAGTTCGAAGCCAAAACTTGTTTAGGACGTCCCACGTCATTTTTCATATTTGAGCCCTCCGTAATCAAAACTATTATTGTTTTGGGTGCGGATCTGAAGGTTTTATTTATTTTATTGTATTGTTCATAACAATGGCCGATGAAGGCATCTCCGTCTGATTTTCAAGGTCTCCCATGTACAAAAGACGAGTTTTATTTTTTTGTTTACTTATTAATTCTTATCGCTGTTTGATAATTATTTATTCTCTTACTGACACTTTTACTAAGTGTTTATACAGGTATCCGGAGATGCGTCTTGGGGAAAATGCCTAAAAAGGGCTAAAGCAGACAAGAAGATGACATTCGGAGTTTTATTTTAGTGTTGTATTTAATATTATTTTTTTATTTTTAATTTCTAAAGCACGATAGATAATTAATCTAGGTTTGACCGGATAACCGCAAGTTAGCAGATCTTAAAGGATGTTTAACCCTTTTTCTTTAGGATACTAAAGAACCTTTATCTAGAATTTCACTAATTTCGCAGACCATTAAATGGAGATCAATTGCAGTATTTTATTGCAATAGTTCAAGTGTCTTAATTCACTTAACTAATTAGGTGACGACTCCTCAAAAACAAGCATTTTGCTCAATCCAGGGAACCACGTCAAAGAGCAATGTTGCGGATACCGTTCCGACCCCGAGGTAAAAAACAGGCGCGATAGCATTCATCAAAATTCAATTTGAACAGGAGATTAAAAGTATTCAATGTAGCAATGGGAGTGAATTTGACAATAATCGGTTTTGAGATTTTTTCAAAGCAAATGGTTTAAATTTTCGTCTGTCTTGTCCTCACACTAATTCACAAAATGGGAAGACGGAACGCAAAAATTAGAACCATCAATAATATTGTTAGAACATCCCTTGCTCATGCATCCATACCCCACATCTTTTGACATCATGCACTTCAAATGACTACATACATGTTGAATATCATTCCTCATCAAAACATGTCTTACCAAGCTCCACTAAAAATGTTTTACTTACGAGAGTCATCATATCATCATTTAAGAGTATTTGGTTTGTCTTTGCTACCCTCTCTTTTCATCCACCACAATCACAAAACTCCAAGTCCGGTCTACTCTATGTGTTTTCTTGGGATATCCTACTAATCATCATGGTTACATATGTTACGACATTTCTTCCAAAATAATGTTTATAAGTCGTCACGTCATTTTTTATGAAATAATTCCTCCCTTTGCTAAAATACATGAAATTGGGACCCATACCTATTATTTTTTGGATGATGATAAGTTTTCGTATCTAACACATTTTTCCACAGCACGGTACCCACAGGGAAAGTAGGAAATTATGTTTTGGGTCTACTGGACCAAAGAACTCAGGCCCAGCAGCGTGATTGTTCATCACAGCAGACTGGGCCTTCGGTTCCTCGGGCCAGTCATTCCTTCCCACACAGCCGCAACAAGTATCACCACTGGCCCACGTCTCAGCACCAAGCCCAGTCCAAAACATAAATTTCACTACCATTGGCAGCCTACTGGACAGTGACGTCCAACCCATCTCATCCAGTGGCGTCCAGTCCACTGGCCCAACAAACCATCCGGTCACCCATAATCAACAGGAATTGTCAAACCCAATACCAAATACAGCCTACACACCCAAATCTCAAAATCACCTTTACCTCGTAACCCATTGTCTGCTCTAAAAGACCCGAATTAAAAAATGGTCATGGATGATGAATATCATGCTCTAATTAAAAATAGGATATGGTATTTAGTACCTCGTCCATCTAATGCTAATATAATTCGGTCTATGTGGATTTTTAGCCATAAAGAAAATCCGAAGGATATTTTGAGCGGCATAAGACCCGTCTTGTAGGTGATGGAAAGACACATCAGGTTGGAGTTGATTGCGGGGAGACGTTCAGTCCAGTGGTCAAACCAGCAACTATCAGAACAGTTCTCTGCCTGTCTCACTTAAAAGGATAGTCACTTCATCAATTGGAAATAAAAAATGTCTTCCTCCATGGACACATGAATGAGACTATTTACATGCATCAACCATTGGATAAAGAGATCATACACATCCCAATCACGTGTGTTTGCTAAAAAAATCATTATATGGCCTCAAGCAGGCCCCCAGAGCTTGGTATAAGCGGTTTGCAAACTTTGTGCCACACATGGGTTTTTCTCACAACCGTTCCGATAACTCTATGTTTATTTATCGTCAGGGTAATCATACTGCTTATCTTCTTTTATATGTGGATGATATTATTCTGACAACATCTTCAGATTCTCTTCATAAGAGTATCATGTCACAACTTAGTTCCGAATTTGCTATGAAAGATAAGGTCCACTACATTACTTTCTAGGAATTGCTGTGACACGCCATGCGGGTGGATTATTTCTCTCCCAAAAGAAGTATGAATATGAGATTGTGGAACGAGCTGGAATGTCTTCGTGCAAACCTTCAGCAACTCCGGTAGACACCAAGTCAAAATTGAGTGTCATCTCTAGCAAACCCTTTGTTGATCCTACATTATACCGCAGTCTAGCAGGAGCTTTGCAGTATCTCACGTTCACAAGCCAAATATTACCTATGCAGTGCAACAAGTGTGTCTATTCATGCATAATCCGATGGAAGAACATATGCATGCGATCAAACGTATAGTGCGATATATTCAGGACGCTCTGGAGTATGGATTACATCTTTACCCGTCTTCCATTTTCAAACGTGTTACTTACACATATGCAGACTGGGCAGGATGTCCAGACACCAGACGTCCACCTCCGGTTATTGCGTCTTCCTCGGTGACAATTTAATCTCATGGTCCTCCAAAAGGCAAGCCATATACCACACTCAAGTGCCGAAGGCGAATCAGATCATTGTCGATGTTGTGTCGACTCATACCGAATTGAATCACTGAGCTCCATTGCCCCATTCCGACAGCCACTCTGGTATACTATGATAATATTAGTGCAATCTATCTCTCATGGAATACAATCAATCATCAACGCACTAAACATATTGAGTTAGATATTTATTTTATTCGTGAAAATGTGGCTCGCGAACAAGTGCGAGTGTTACATGTCCCGAGGCGTCATCAGATCGCATATATCTTCACGAAAGGGCTTCCGCTGATATTATTTGAAGAGTTTAGGGACAGTCTCAACATTCGATGTCCTCTAACTTCGATTGCGGGGGTGTTAGAATATTAGTCATTAATATTATTAATCTTGTATTAATGTAGGATCATAGTATACATGGTAGGTAGTAAAATAATATATTAGGAATATATTATTAGGCATGATTACTCTTCCACATTAATGTATATTATTCCCTTATAGGATGAATACAATGGAGGAAAATCTTTTCAAAGTCTTACACTTTCGTTTCATTTCATGTGAACATGTTTGCTCGAACCTGGAGATTATAATGAAAAGATCATTGAAACTGATAGTTTTAAACATGTTAGGTAGCTATAAAACTAATAAAATTTGTAATTTCGAACATATCACGATATTTGTGCAACTACAAAATCACGTCAGTAATGGTAAAATGAAAAATTCAAAAATAAATTGTTTCAGAACATAAAAGGGAATCAATTTATTTTAAACTAGACTAAAAATAAATACTCCATATGTTCCAATTTAAGTAATATCGTTGAAATTTCTAGAGTCAACCAAGTTTTTCTTTGATCGAATTTTTTTATATGTCTTTTAAATATTTTAAGTTGTTAATTATTGTGATTTATAGTACTTTTTAAATATATAAATTTTATTTCAAAAAACCTGAAAGCTTTTGTGTCGAATTTAGATCAAAGTTTAAAATTTTGAATTTAGAAATTTTAAGTTTGACACATAAATTGAGATAAAAAAGTAATTTGACATAAAATGGAAGATAGTATGAGTTAGGGTAAAAACCCTTCCTCTTCCTTGTTCTCGGCCACCTGCTCCACCCCTCAGAGGAAAAAGTAAGTTACGTCTCCTCGCACTTGGCACACTAGAGAAGAAACAGTCCATTAATGGATTCTCTACAGCTTCAACACACACGACCCCACCTAGTAGGTATCATCGTAAGCAGAGACTATAAGCCCAATGGATTTCTCAAATTCGACATTGACGATGGCACCGGTTGCATACCTTGTATCCT
The DNA here is from genome assembly GCA_029844215.1 of Przewalskia tangutica. Classification (NCBI taxonomy): domain Eukaryota; kingdom Viridiplantae; phylum Streptophyta; class Magnoliopsida; order Solanales; family Solanaceae; genus Przewalskia; species Przewalskia tangutica. Next base: position 34,619,267 of record CM056731.1, on the reverse strand, counting down.
CTCCCTTAACCAAGAAACTTCGCGTGTCTTATCCCGTCGTTTCCCATCAGATGTTCGATTAATTTCCCAAATGGCTACTGATTTTGCTTCACAAGTCCAGCTCGGTGTTATTGCTAGAGTTCGTGGAAGGATTACTAGTTATAGAGGTAATGTTCAGATTACTGTTTCTGATGTTATAGAGAGAGACCCCAATTCCCACATTTTGCATTGGTTAGATTGTTTAAGGTTGGCTCATAATTGTTATGACAAAGTTGTTTTTCCTCCTAAAGCTTGAGTGATGATTGTATTTAATTTCCTTGAACATGGATATGTTGTGTAAATTGTGTTGGTATGCTAAATGTTGAAACATTCTCCATGAAATTAAAGTTGGAATATTGGACATGAAATTCACTTATCCACATACCCATCTCTCATATCCACTTGCAACTTAGATGAAAGAAAAGTACCTACTTTTTATAAAGATCTCTTGAACAGGAGATGTTGTGTAAGTACCTTTTATAAGTTGGAACGGACATGAAATTCACTTATCCACATGCCCATTATAGAGCTGCACGTAGGCCATATCTCTTATACCTACGACTTGAATGGAAGAAAATGATCTACAAAGATATCCTATATTATATTTAGAGGTTTATTGTGTTATTTTCTTTACAAATCACTTATAAAAAATCATATAACTAAAGTAACATTTGTAAAAGACTACAAATTCAAATCTCGCATTTGATTGTGGTTAGTCAAAAAACTGTGAGAATCAGAATTATGAATATACATTCTTTGAAAAATGAATTTATATTGGGTATGTTGTTATTATTGTATTGTAAAAATGAAAAACCATAATCTTGTGAGTATTACAATCTACTAAGAAGACTTCTATAGGAGGATACTCTAGGCCAGGGTGAGGGCGGAGGTAGAAGTTAGTACTGTAATACTTAAAATCGTCGTTTTAAATCTCAAACCTATAAAATTAATTTTTTTGGCTCTGTCTTCACTCTAGCCAATTGGTGGTCTGTTTGCTAATATTATAATGGGAAAATGGTCATATTTGCCCTCCGTTAAAGTTTGGGGTCAAATATACCCTTCACGTTAGCAAAGTTGTCACATATGCCCTCGGTTGGACGGAAATCCCACGTGGATGACACGTCGGATCCACGTGGATGTCATGTCGGATCCAAGTGGAGGGTGGGACCACGCCACTGCCTCACCCCCTTTTTCTACTCTCTCCGTTCTCCCCCCAATGCTCCGGCGAGGAGCTCCAGCTCCGGTGAACCGGAGCTGTCACAAACAACACCAAATAAATCTGCGAAACCCACCACCGCCGCCTCCACCTCCACCACAAGCACTGCAAAACACAATACATATCTGCAAAACCCACCTCCACCGCAACCCCTGTCGACCTCCGCCGCAGTCACATTATATTTATAATCAGTAAAACATCTTATAGGCATACGCAAATTCAAATAATCTATTCTAACAAGGCTCTTGAGGAAAAATCGATAACTGAACAAAATCTCAAGCATAGAACTCACATCTCTAACAACCTATGAAGCACGGACACCTCATTTAGGGTGAGGTGTCCGTGTCGGACACCTCATCGGACACGAAACGCCTCGGACACACCTCGGACACGTGTCCGGGACGTTTCCCAGCAAAAAAAAAAAAAAAAAAAAATCTGACACGGCAGGTACACGCGGGGGACACGTCAAAAGGGGACACGGCAGGGACATTTTTTTTTTTTAGAAATGTTTAGTTTTAATTTTATTTGATTTATTTTAAGTAAATTTATATTTATTCGAATTTGGGTCTTGGGACATACTTATGTATTAGTTTATGGACTATGGTCTTATGAATTATGTATTGAATACTTGATTGATTGTCAATTTGTTATGAATGTTTCTTTTTAATTTGGTACATATTTAATTTGGTATTTTGATTATTTGGTATATAACAAATTTGAATTAAATTTATAATTTATTTATGAATGTGAAGCTTTAATAATATTAATTTTAGTATATTATATATATAAATAAATATATTTTAATTTATTTTTACAGTCGTGTCCCTGCCGTGTCCCCTATTTTTCAAAATTGCCGTTTCCGCGTGTCCGTGTCCGTGTCCGTGTTCTATCGGACACCTCTCACGTGTCCGTGTCCGTGTCCTATCGGACACCTCTCACGTGTCCGTGCTACATAGCTAACAACAAAAAATTGAATTCATGGATTCAACAAGCAGAAATCAGTGATTGAGAAATATTTATTTAACCACATGGAGTTCAAGAACTTCAAATACAGAGAATAATAATCCAAATCACGCTTGGAATTAGTCTCGATTCATTTATTGTGCATATAATTTTCTGGAGATCGGCGTTGGCTGCGGTGGAGGTCGATGGTGGTTGCAGTGGAATTGTGTTTTGCAGTGCTTGCGGCGGTGGTGGGTTTTGCAGATCTGTTTGGTGTTGTTTGTGACCGGAGCAGTGGGGGAGAACAGAGGGAGTAGAAAGAGAAAGGGGTGAGGCAGTGGCGTGGTCCCACCCTCCACGTGGATCCGATATGGCGTCTACGTGGGATTTCCGTCCAACAGATGGCATATTTGACAACTTTGCTAACGTGGAAGGTATATTTGACCCCAAACTTTTACATAGGGCAAATATGACCCTTTTCCGAAAGTTGGCCGTTAAATATGACCCTTTTTCCCGTATCTTTTTATTACAGTATATGAAAAGAAGATTTTCTCTCTTCCATGTGTTGGGATCTGTAACTAATGTAGTAACAACTAAACTAGAGCTCGTGGTTTATCAATTCAAAAATAGTTGGAAGATAGATTTGGCTTTCGAAAAATAGTATGGAAGAGAGAGAAATGTTTTTTATTAAGGTGTACATAACCTAGTACCATAATTAGAATATATTGTGTAATAATTAATGATGTATAATTATGATAGATTTAGGATCATTATTGTGTTAGAGTTCCACATTGTACACTATATATATTTGTATTAATGAGAAAGATTTCCCAAGGGAAATTAATACAATCCTACATGGTATCATAAGCCAAAACTTTCTCCCTACCCTAATCCCCTCAATTTCGGCCGCTCTTCTTTTTCCGGCGCCGAAATCTGGCCGTATACCACTGGTATATGGACATGGTCGCCACGTCTCATCTCAACAACAATTTTGGTAATTTTCCTCAACTGCGCAAGTAACAAACTCCACAATCTATTATGGTCGGAAATGGTCATCGCATTCCAATTCAAGAATTTGGCCACGTCACCTTTGTTGAATACGTTTTCCCATTCGACAACATTCAAAAATTTCAAGTCACTGATTACCAATTTCTCGATGATTCGGACACATCACCACTTGTCCACCATACTCTCCGGCATGCTACCACTATTCCGGCAGCAGCCGACAATGTTCAGCCACCGTCTGCCACCAACCCCACTGGTCAGCCATCGTCTGCCACCAACCCCACTGGTCAGCCACCGTCTGCCACCAATCCCACTGGTCAGACACCGTATCCCACTACCGGCAACCCCTCTGCACTATCACAGCCTCCACTGACTGACAGTCGGTCGGCTGCCGCACATCCGCGGTAAACCCAGTGTCACCACCACCTATTCCCGGCATTCCAATCGTCTCCATGTCACATCCGGTCACCATACAGAACACCCAACCAACGACCATCGTGTCACCACCACCAGCCGCAGTCGCTCCTCGACCCCAAACCAACCCCGATACCATACCCGTCACCGAAACCCCAACCCGTCACAATCCCAATAACCAGACCACCCCAAATCACCAACACTCAAGTCCTAACCCACCACCAACGTCGTTTACCTCGCACCACCCTGTCACTCCCAGATCTTTGACCTTACTGCCCAGTTCCGTCGACCACACCTAATAAAGTGACCCACACCCACCAACACAACATCATACCTATCCCTATTCCATCGACCAAACCCAATGCAGTGACCCGCAACCACCGACCCCACCAACTACCCATCCACCAACTGCCCCCCCACCCCACCCAATGGAAACTCATGCCCAAAACGGGATTTTCAAACCCAAAGTCCAAATCATTTCCCCTATTCCCAAAAACCCAAAATTGGCCAAACTAGACCCGAATTGAAATGAGGTCATGTGTGAGAAATTTAATGCTTTAACGAAACAACACACTTGGGATTTGATTCCTAGACCGGAGGGAGTGAATGTGATCCGATGCATGTGACTTTTTCGTCATAAATACATAGACTGATCTAGAGAGGTATGTGGGCAACTTAGTTTATGAGAAGGAATTTATGGTTGTCCTAGCAGCCATTGACAAATGGAGACACTATGTACAATGAAGACATTTCATTATAAAGACTGACCACTTTAGTCTTAAATATTTAATGTAACAAAAGTTACAATGGCTATTCAACAGAAAGGCTTGATAAAACTACTAGGCCTGGATTATGAAACTGTATGCAGGAAGGGGACTGAAAATAAAATAGCTGATGCTCTTTCTAGAATTCCTGAGGAGCAAGGTGAGACATATGCCATTTCAGGAGTAAAACCAGTATGGGTACAAGATGTAGAGAAAAACAACGAAGGGGATGATCAAGTTCAAGAACTTATTACAGGACTGGAAGTCAATTCCAACACCCACACTAACTTCAGGAGTTTTGTGATTTAAGGGAAAGATTTATGTGGGCAAGACTATAGCTCTAAGACAACAACTCTTGCAAATTTTACACACATCAGCCTTGGGAGGTCATTCTGGCCAACAAAGAACTCTTAAAAGGTTGCAACTGTATTTTTATTGTCCTGGCATGAAGAAAGAAGCGCAAGACTATGCCTCAGCTTGTGACATTTGCCAGAGGTGTAAGGATGAAACTATGGCACATCATAGGTTATTACAGTCCCTAGAGATTCCTTCCTAATCTTGGAGTGACATCAACTTGGATTTCATAGAGGGACTACCTAAGTCTCTCTCGTGGAAAATATGTAATTCTAGTAGTGGTTGACATATTTACAAAGTATGATCACTTTTTGTCCCTGCAACACCCCTATACAACACAGTACAAGTAGCTGAAGTATTCATCAAAGAGATTTACAAGCTTTCTGATTTCCCAAAAACTATGGTATCTGATAGGGATAGGGTGTTCACCAGTATTTTCTGGCAGCACTTGTTCAAGGAAGTTGGAACCACCTTGAGTATGAGTACAACTTACCACCCTGAAACTGATGGTTAGATAGAGAGACTCAACAGATGTCTGGAAGGGTACTTGAGAGCTATGGTGATGAGTAAACCCAAATAGTAGGCCGATTGGTTGCATAGTGGTGGTATAATATTAACTACCGCTCTTCATTACAAAGCACCCCATTCCATACATTATATGGTTATGACCCCTCTCAACTACCTATGGGACCTTACAGTAACACTCCAGTCCAAGCAGTGCCTGGTTCAACATAGGGTGCAGTTTCAATAAGTGCTTAGAGATCATTTGGTATAGACTCAAGCTCGAATGAAATGATATGCTGATAGAAGGAGTGAGAGGGACTGCAAGAAGGAGATTAGGTCTCTCAAACTGCAGCCATACAGACAGACCTCTATATCACTTGGGAAACATCTCAAACTTTGTCCAAAATACTATGGGCCTTACAAGGTTCTTAAAAAGATTGGCAAGGTTGCTTACAAACTACAACTTCCCAATGGCTCTTTGATATATCCAGTTTTCCATGTGTCTCTATTGAGGCTACAGTGGTTCTCTAGCAATAATTATCCGTAGTTGGTTCGGATGGACAAGTTTTGGTTCGACCAATATCTATATTGCAGAAGGGAATGGTCACAGAAAACAATGGGGTAGCTGTCAAGGTGTTGATCTAGTGGGAGAATACGTCTCTTGAAGAGGCAACATGGGAGGATTGGTCGTTTATTAAGGCTCAATTCAGCAACAGGCTACACATTCTTGAGGACAAGAACGTTTTGAAGAGGTAGGGAATGTCGTGACTTTGAAATGAGAAAAGAATAGTAAACCACACGACGTTGTTTAGAGGAAAAGGGGCGTCGGTTATTAACAGTATTTTAATTAAAAGGGACGGTCACGATCAGATGAGATGAAGGACTGGGATTTGCTGAGTTGGAGAATAAATACATCCAAACGCGGTGAGGAAAGTGTGAAGAATTTTGGTATGTTCTCGTGCTCCTTTCTCTCCTTAATCAGTCTTCCTTTCCCGATCTAAATTCTTCTCCTTATCCCTAAATTCATCTTCTTTCCGTCCTTTTATTCTGCCCTAATGGTTGATTATGGAATGATCTCAATCACTGATCAGTAACTGATTAATGTCAGGTATGTTGAGCTTAACTCGAGTTGGTTGATTGGATTTAGCTCAAATGAACTTTGATCGAGTTGTTCTTAGTTGATTAGTTTCCTATTTCACATTTGTTATATTGTTGTTAGAGTTTCCATTCGAATTCTATTTCATTTACTGTTGGATTGAGCTGCTGAGTTGTTATTGTGAACTCGTATTGTAATCCGGATCTGGTCGAATTAATTTGTTATCAAAATTGGTTGTTGAATTGCTATCTATAATTAGTAAGTTCATTACTCCAACTTCTTGGATTTCATAATCATCTTAGGACCTGTTTTGTTCCCAAGCTTAGGATTTGTTGTGTTCATTTAAAGAAAACTCTTCCACATATGTTGATCCAATATTTAAATTTGATAAGTTCAACCTTCAAAATTTTTAGCACTGAACTTATTGTATTTTTAAAATTATGTGTTCATATTCAATGTTAGTTGAACTATCAATGATTTTTCACATATATTTAAATTACATGTTGAAAATAGGGGGGGGCTACCCTTGGCCGAGGGTGTCGCTTAAATTTTTGGTTTTATACAGATATATACCAGTGTTGACATCCCTTAAAAAAAGCTGAAGGTTTAGTGCAGTGGTTAAGGGGTTACAACATTTCCCTAAGATCGCGAGTTTTGATCCTAGCTCGCAACATAATTATATTTTTTTGACACATCTTAATGAAAATTCTGATTCTACAACTGGTAGAAAATATTGAGTTTGATTGAATTTGGAGCATTTTATGATGTAGGTTTCTTATTGTTTGATAAAAAATGATCAAAAACACCCTTTTGATAGTATATTAGAGTTTCGATATAGTTCATCTCCTATATTTTTTTCTTTTTTCTTTCCTCTTTTGAGTTTGAGTAACCCAATTCCTATTTTCTAGTTGATATGTTTAACAAAAAGGACAGTTTTAACCTTTAACTATGATAATAAATAGAAACTTTTTTTCTAAAGTATTTTAACACTTCAAATTTACTCAGTTCATACTAGAATTCGATTACTACAAAATAATTTACTAAAGTAGTAATTAAAAGAGTATGATAAACCCTGAAAAAATAATGTAATCCGATAGGACCTATGTTGGCCATTGGAAAACAGTCCACAAAACCAAAGGTAAAAGTGCTCACTCTTCCAAGTCCAAAGGCTTTAAAACTGACTTTATTGTTGCATTATTTTTTACTCGTGCACATACTCCTCTGCACACTAACTTCTAGGGGTAAAAAAAAAGATCTCTCTTTCAAAAAGCCACTGCTCCCAAAAGATTCCTGAACCGTTCACTCTTTTCTTTTGTCATATGCGTGTTGTTTTCACATCCTACTTTTTTTTACATCTGTGTTTGTCCTTGACAAAAATTTAGTACACCCACACTATGCACATTGTACAACATGCAGAGCAAACATGGACAGTCACGTGGGTGTTGGTGAAAATGGGACCCATAAACCATGACAAATAAATTTATATTGATGAGTAGGACCTACAATCAAGTGTCAGCACTATCCCATGTGATGGTGTGTCTGTATGTGACCCCTCATTCTTTTCTTTTTCAATATTAAAGAGATGAAAAAGGACAAGTGCAATGAAGAGACAAATTCCCAAAAAGAGAAATTGTTTTTAAAAAAAAGTGTAATCACATTGAGAAAAAGACACCAATCAAAGCTGGCTGCTAATTTATGAAACTCCTCCTTTTCTGTCTGTTTACATCTTTGATTGATACTATCTAATGCTCATCAATTACAACAAAGAGTTGAAAATTTTAAAAAAGGTAGCAGCTAACATATGGTAGACACACTACCATTTCTTTTTTGTGTACCTAAATGCAGCTGCCACTAATATAGTACTAGTGATAAAGCTATATGCCAAAGCATACAATTAAAGTTACAACAAAAAAGCTTCCCCTTTGCCTTTACTAAATGAGTATTTTGAAATTACATATATTTCATTTTCTTGACTTCTCTTTACCTTCACTTGAAGTCTTGATTACTCTTCTGCCTTCTGTTTTCTGCATCTTCTATACAAGTGATTACAACAACATAAAACAGAAAACAAAATAAGAAAAACCACTAATCTTTGGGTTGTCTCAGTACACAAGTGGACACTCCAAGAATACTTAGGGAAAGGAGGTAGGAAATTACATTCCAAAAGGTTGATGCTTTGGATTTTTCTTTTTTACCTATAGCTAATTTTCCTTTTTTCTTTAACCCGCGGTCCAGCCTCACAACTACAAGAGGAAAAAGATACTGAAAATACGTTTTACAATAGTGAGATAGAAATGGCTGTCACACATAATTGTTGTTCTTTATGTATTATGCATATTTGTTTAGTAGTAGTAGTAAGTAGTGTATGTGTTTGCTGGCTGATGCTGGCTGCTTCTTGATAGTATTTTATGTTTTAGGTTACATGCGTCATCTTTTCTTTCCTTCCTGTGGAAACAAGAACACAAGAAAAGGCCAAAAAAACAAGCAACAAACATCAATAAAAGAATAAGTACCAATATGTTGGTATCTGAGGGAAAGAAGAATTAATTAATCAGCCAAAACTATTATGTGACCACTTACCTAAACTAAGGAAGCTAAACTACGTAACATAACAAGCTGTCCAGGCCTACATTCCAATGGTGCCATGTCCTGAAGGGAACCTGCATTCATGGCCATTATTGGACTTTGCTTAGAATAATCATAATCATATATAACAAATAGGGTAAGGGGTCAAAAACACCCCTCTACTACACGAAATATCTTTATCCTCCGTTATAGTTCGGGTTGTTCGTACCCCTGCCCTTAGCAAATCAATTTTGTATTTGCCCTTGACCTTAATGGAACTTCAACTTGAAGTATAATGGAGGGTAATTAGAGGTAAATTTGGACCTTTTTCCCTGAATTATTTTGACATGTAAAATCCACGCAATCAGTATTGGAGTTCCGTCAACGTCAAAGGGGAAATACACATCGAGGGGTAAATTTGAACCTTTTCGCTTTAAAAGGTATAAATTAAAAGAGGTGGAAAAACAAAGTCAAGTAGTGAATTGCACCTAGGCACTTGGAAGTAACATGATTTGAAAGGAGTCATGTCTAGTGTACTAGTAGCAGGAAACAAGGAGGAAGAAGGGATCATATTATTGGATGATGCATTTAATCCAGCACCTTTGTCACCTTCTCCAGCAGCAGCAGCAGCAGCATCATTTGAGAAAGTTGTGATGAAGTCTCCAACTGCTTTAGGTGACGCAAATGGACTATCTGGCAGATTATGCTCCAAGCTGCTGCATTCAGTCATTTGTTATCAAATTTACTTGAATCAGAACCAAGACAACACAGATATGCAGTTACTCAAATTGAGAAATTACCTAATGCATCAAGAAAGATTTTGGTTTACCAGATATTTTCCATTAACAGAGAGATGTATCCAAAAGTAATAAATACTAGCTTTGGCAAATTTACAATAGTAAGACAATGACCATTACCTTTCTTGAAAATCACTTGCTTCCTTCTTGGAACTTTCTTTGCCATTGCTATTTTCATCTTTAGCTGTGAAGCATTCTCTCTCCTTGGCAGTGAGATTTCCGTTTGTTTGCTCAGCGGAAACAGCAGCAAAATTGGCCACTTTTGGAGCAAAACCATTCTCTGCAACAAAACAAACACAAATATCAATATCTTCATTCTGAACTTTTAGCATAAACCCCCCATTTTCCATAATTATTCAGTCAACTAAGCTTCCATTTCAACTAGTTAGCGACGGTAAAATCTATCTCTGTATTCGTTCCAGTGTATTCAAGCAAAACTCAAGATATACCTTCTCGGCTGCTGAAGTCAGTGGCACGAACCAAATTTGGACTGAAGAAGCCTGGAGAGTGAGGTGGGGACGGGATAACAGCACCCATAGAAAGGGCGCGATGATGAGTGCTCCTTTTGACATCAAGAAGCTGTAAATTCATCAGTCTCCTGCTTTGGAGCTCAATTGCCTGTTGCAGATCTGCTTGTTCTTCCAATTTTCTCCTCCACATCGCATCTTGACTATTGTAAAACATTCTTGCACCTAATACAATAAGTAAACTAGCAATTAAAAGTTGAAACTTTTGGGGAGCCATCACATTATAGTCCTAAAAGAATACCAGAAATCAATCCCAAATGTTGTTAGTACTTACCAAGTTGGAGATCAAAAGGATCACCCGACTCTAGACCAGTAGGACTACCACATCCAGGGAATTCTCCTCTCTCCATCTGCTGTTGATGTTTCCTGCAATTTCAACCCCAAAAACAAATTATCAATATAAAGAATCAATATAAACTGCATAAGTACTTGTAATTGAAGGATTAATACCTAAAATTCTCTGGGACTTTGCCCTTCTCTTTGTATGGCTTGACAAGCACCCTAGCATCACATACAAAATGAGGGTTTCCTTTGGCAAGAATGGTCTTCACAGTCTCTGGATAAACAAATGTAACAAAACCAAACATCCTCTTTTGCTGGTATGGAATCCTCACATCTTGAACAGGCCCATAAGTGCTAGAAAAATCAAGAATAACTAATATTTAAGAAAACCAAAACTTTCAATGAGGGCTAACCTTAATTCATTGAATTTTCAGACAAATCATACCTGAAATAATTGGAAACATCCTCTTCTTTGAAAGTACTATCAGCTGGGAATGTCAAGTAAATTTGCCTTGAACCTGGATTTGCTATCCCAGCTCCACCATTCAGTCCAAAATCCCCTCTTTCAAAACGACTTCTGCTCAACTTATGCATTTCATCACCCATCATCAATGCTGCAGCTGCTCTGTAGACATTTCCTACCAAGAATCAGTCCAAAGTTCCAATTTTTATCAACACCATAAACACAAAAAAGGTTTTTTTTTCTAACCTGGGACTATTCTCAGCAGGCTGCAACTGTTGCTGCTGAAGAAAGTTGATGCATTTGTTAGCAGACATAGGAGAGAGAGGGAAGTTAGAAGAAGCCATGAGTTGAGAAGCTGTGGCTAGTCTTTGTTGCTGAGCTGACTTATATCTGAGAAGTTCTTGGCAATGTTCCATCATCTCAAACTTGTTTGGTGACCCAACTTCCTCTCCAGGACCACCACCATGGAGGAACCTACAACTACTTCCATTTTTACAATACCCTCTAGCAAAATAAAGACAAGGTTTCCATCCAAGACCACCACTTGGGTCATCACCCCCCAAACAAATATCACTCACAGAGCAACTCCTTCTATGGGGGAGGCCGTTGACTCCACCTCCACCCCCACCCCAGTTGTACGAAGAGAAAAGCATTGAATCCCCACTTGGACTTGAAGCTAAATTTTGCTGCTGAGGGTAATAAACATCAGGATTTTTAGGCCCCAAGGTTGGTGACCCATCATTCAAGAAAGAAAGTTGGTCTTGTAGTTGAAACTCATCTATCAAGTCAACTTCTCCACTGCAATAAAAGGGTGGAGCAGAGGAATTCATGGTGGAATTGTTGACAGCAGTATATGAAATGGTGGAAGCACTAGGACTAACTAGATCAGCTTCTTGGAAATCAGAGAAGCCACTAGGAGTAGTACTCCAAGAAGCTGAAAAAATTGAAGAGTGGTTGTTACTAGTTATACTAAGAGGTGAAGGAAGGTTGATACCACCAAGAATCCTACCAGAAGTGGCTGAAGAAGAAGAATTCTGTCTTGAAAAAACACCAAAAGGTGAAGGTGAAGGTGAAGAAGGTGTTGAAGGACTAGAAGGTGAGTTTGAAGAAAGACCAAGTTCCTTTCTTGCTTTAAGTATCACTGAGTGAACTAAAGCTTCAGGACCAAAAGCTAATCTAATCATTTCTTTCTCACCATGGTCTTGTATCAGTAAAATCCCCATGATTTTTGAAGCATTTTCAGGATCCAAATTTTGAATCCTTTGGAAAACAATCTTTGTAGCTTCATATGCATCCATAACTCAGTCTCTCTTTAGGGTTGGTAGTAGATTTATTCAACTCCAACCCTCAAAACTTGTCTTTTTGTCTTTCTTGAAGTAAAGACTGTCAAGAAAAGCAAAGAAAAAAACCTTTCTTTTACACTACCAACTAGCTATATACCAGCTGTTTCTTAGCAGGATTCAAAGTTGCTCCTTTCTCATAGTCTTCCTGCATAAAACAACCAAGAAAAAGGAAAAGAAAATGTTAAGATAAAAGTGAAAACTTCTTAAAGTGGAAATCTCCCGTGGGGGGAGGGTAAAGATAGATGAAAAATGCAAAGGATTCCCTTAATTGAAAAGAAAATAGGTAGTTGTATTTCTCTACAAAGAAAGCTGAAAGCTGTAGTTACAACAGCAAAATCATAAGAACAGTAAAGGTGGAAGCTTTCTTGCTTTCCTCCTAGTTCTTTTACCAAATTGAAACACAAAGATTAGCACTTAACTCAAAAGTGCAACTTACCCATAAAAGATCTCTCTTTTCTACTACAAAATCTTTCACTTCCTCTTTATTTCCATTTTCTTCCAATTTTCCAACATGGGGTTGTTAACAAACTAGTCTTATAACTTCAAAAGAAAGAAGTAAACCACCACCTTCTCTATTTCTATGCAGCCTGCAAGAAGCAGCAGTAGCAGCAGAAGCTTGACAGCAACAAAAACAGCAACCCCATAAATATTTAATAGTAGCACCACTTAATTTCAAAACATAACCACCCCCACCCCCACTTCAAAACAAGGTTTTGTTTTTTTGGGGTTATGGGTGTAGTTAGTGAAAGCTAAAATCTTTCTTCCTTTCTTTTTCTTTTTATTTAAAAAATAATAATATGATGCACTAAGTTCGGGAAAGGATCCAAATCATAAGGGGTTTAGTCTTACTCTATGTTCGGTAAGAATTTAAATTCGTGATTTTCTGATCACGTGACAATAATAGGAGTTCCTCTTCTTTCTCTTTCGATATAACAACTAAAGTTTTCCTGTTTTTTTTTTCTAATTAGGGGCATATCAGAAATAACATTTTTCCATGTGAATTTATGAAATTATATTGGGTATACTGTTGTACCTGTATGCTATAACAAATCTTTATTTTTCTTTCAAGAAGATTAATTTAAAAAATAAAAAAAGAGAGAGAGGTGAGTGAGTGAGTGCCGTTTGGTTGGTGCTTTTCCAAAGGCCAGAAGTGTTTTTGAAAAGCCAAAAGCACTTCTGGTCTTTAATTGGAGTGTTTGGTTGACAAATTCAAAAGTGTTTTTGGGTTCCAAAAGTATTTTTGGAAGAAAGTAGAGGTAATTTTGGCTTATAACTTTTTTGTCTTTTATACAAAAACACTTTTTTTATTGACAATCAAACACCTAACCACTTTTTGATAAAAATTTACTTAAAAGTTTTTAACAAATTTGTATCAAACGCCCGAGCAAGTGCTTAACCATTTAGACATTATTAAAATTTTATTAAAAGAGATCTTTAGGAGTAGAGCTTTTCAAGTAGAAATTTTTTATCAAAAAGTGATTAAGTGTTTGGTTGTCAATAAAAAAAATGTTTTTATATAAAAAACAAAAAAATAGAAAGCCAAAATAAACTCTACTCCCCAAATTTTGAGCTTCTTCCGAAAGTGATTTTAGAACCCAAAAATACTTTTGAATTTATCAACCAAACACTCCAATTAAATGCCAAAAATGTTTTTGGCTCTCAAAAAACACTTTTGATCTTTAAAAAAGTCATACCAAACGGCCACTAAGTGGATCCAGATCTTATTTGAAATGATACACGTTCTCTCTTCGCACAGTGAACCCTCCATATTTCCTCTTTCACTAATTGCTGCAAATAATGCGGGTTAGTGAAATAATCTCCAAGCGCGGTTTGTAAGCGAGTGTATTACACGCTCCCAGGTGTGGGACCCATAATGGGTTTTTTCGTTCTTGAGTAGTATTCCATTATCATTTATGAGGGAGCCAGAGTTGATTGGTTTGATTAATCATTAATACAATGCTCTGAGCCTGGAGTTGGAGGAGAAAAATGAGTTAATGCTCACTGCAACAACAGTTCTTCTCAGCTGTCACAAGTGGAGTACTACATAAAATGGATAGCCTGTACAAAACATATTCAAACTCACACAAACCCTTCAAGTAAATTAGCAAAATTGAGGTGTTTCAATTTCTTTTTCAAAATCAATTTTCCTCTTTAGAATCTGTATAATTTCTAATTTGTAAGGTGAGTAGAATCAATTTTACATTTATTTCAATTTAGATTTTTACTTTTTCCTTCATTACTCTCTTTAATTTAGTATTGTAATAATATTTAATAATATTGTAAATAGAGTACTATATTTAATAAAAATAGAGTACATGCAAAATTAGTATTGTAATAATATTTAATTATTATATTGCACTTTAAATTAGTATTTGTAATAATATTCTACTAATATTTAAGTACTATATTGCACTTTAAATTCTATTATCTATTTGTAATTTTTATTTACATACTTCATATTTCACTTTTATTTTATTAATTTTTATTTAGATGTATTTGACTAAATGTCAATTTTGGTAATTCTACATTCAAAAGCAATTTTGATCAAAACTATCTAAACATCATGAATTGATATCAACCACTTTTACATTGTTGCATCCAAACATAAATCAATTATTGTCAATCTCTATTCTGTCAAAATCAATTCTGTAAAATCAATTATGTCAACCGCAGAACCAAACACACGCTAAACCTATGTTACTGGACCCTTAGAAAATATAGACAGATGACTATTGAATTTTTCAATAATACTGTATTTGGAAAGAATCGACCAAAATACGGTAATATTTTTTAAAGTCCGAGCGACATAGGTTTAAACTACTTTCTCCCCTGTATCCCTTTTTTCTAAGAACTATATTAAATTAAATTAATTTTTTAAAATTTAGATACTCAAAATTTGTATGAAGGGTATATTATAAGTTATAATTTTCCTCATCAATATAATAAAAATATATCTTAAAATATTAATTAAAATTTATATATTTTAACTCTCGAGAAATAAAACCTAACAAGTATTTTGAAATGAGGGAGTATAATCTTTTAATTTTAATGCCAATGAACAACATGATTATTAAGAGTTACGGGTTTTAGGGTAAAATTTTACTGTATCATTTATCGAGTATTTAAACTAAATTAATAAATTTATAACATATATTTACACACACACTTAATCATAACTAATTTATGTATATTTATTTTATGAAATTACTTAATTATAATAGTTTAAATTAATTTAAGGTAAATCTTTATTGCAAATAAATTTTTGCCCGAAGTTGAGTCTGAAAGTGAGATATCCTTGTTAAGAAGCGTTTCCTTCTTTAAACGACCTAAATGAGATACAAATATGAATTAATAACCAAAAAGGAAGGAATAAAAAGAGTAAAGTGGTGATCATGTGAGGGTTAATATTTTAAGAGGATATTTTTAGAAATATTTTTAGGTTTTGCAAAAATATTTTTAAAGCGATTCAATTTTTTTCAAACATCATTAGAGAGAAATAGAAGAGATTGTTAAGAAAACCTTTTCTACATTTTTGAGATAGAATATTGGACAAATTCTGTGAGAACTTCAATGCTGAATTCGATTCCCATTCACAATCTCATCTCATAATAAATCAGATGATTGCTTTATTCTTCTAATGACGTGTCTAACAAGAAGAAATAATAGTTCTATAGTGTTTAAGTCTAATGTTGTTCACAAAATAACAACTATTAAGATGGATATTGATCGTACACTATTAAGAAATTAAAGATGAATACATTTAAATTAATATGGCAAAATTGCACATAAAGAATATAACAAGAGAATGCCATCTTAAATGATTTAGACAAAGTTTAAATAGATCTCCATAAGCATCGATCTATACGTACAAAAATATGATGATTAAAAATATAAAAGATGACGAGATAAATGTACAATCATATCATATGTGTTTAATATTATTCACAATATTACAAAAATATGATGATTAAAAGTATTAAAGAGGACGGAATCACATCATATGTGTTTAATATTAAACACGATATCACTATTTATATTAAATGAGAATGATGGAATCTTTCAATTAATAGACTTGATAAGGCCTCAGAATTTCGCATCATATGTTGAACAACATTGCTCCATTCTCTCTTATTATAAGCCTTAGATAGGTCAGGTTTAATTTCCATATAATTACTTCATTTAACAAAGATTACATTATTCCAGTTTCTAGTTCAATTCAAGTATCGTCTAATATCCGAAGCCTGCACTGCAGGTTAGTGCTTCGGCGAATGGTATCCTCATCGCGCGTGGTGTGGGAGCCTTCACACAAGCGAAACCCTGCGTAACGCCGACTGGCCGCCTTGAGAGCTCGCTACACCTGACCAAGTGTGGTTTAAGCGGTGGCGTGGTTTGCGGTATTGCGCGGTCAGGATTTCTGCCTTGCGACTCGAAAGAAAGAATGAGCCAGTTAGTTCGTGAACAAAAAAAAAAGTATCCATCTAATAAATAACCTATAAGGAAAATGATGTTTACAAGATATTATAAGTTTGTTTGGAAATTTTTGAAAGCAGAAAAACTCTTGACAGGGTTTGACACAAAGAGAAAAGTTTAGAAGGGAAAGCACAGTTATGAGTATGTATTATCTCCCTTGTGAATAATTTTCCCAAAAGATATTATACTTGTTTTCATCATTTGGGATCACTAATAAAGTCTTGTCTATCTGGGGCCAAGCTTTCACTTTCATTCTATACACAATACATAAAAATATATGATTAAAGAGGTGGGTATTAGGGGGGTGGGGTTGTGGTGTTACTCAATCTACTTGAATTATTGATTTTACTATCATTATGATTAGTATAATGTCAATAATAGAGAAAGGAGAAAGAGTTGTCATGATAAGTGATAACCATAGTGTAGAATATAAAACTAAAGTGAAATAAAAAGGTATTTGGATGTGTGTGGGGGGAGAGGAGTTGTATGGAACATGGAAAGAGGGATCATCCTGAATTGTGATGGTACAAACAACATCTTTTTATCCTCATAAATTGAATTTAAATAAGTAAATTATAAATACGAGATAGTTTTTCTTGTCTTCTTTCTCCTTAATCACTTGTCCTTTTATCAAAGATGCCCCCACACAATGACATAATGATTTGTGTAGTTGGACATGAATAATCTCATTACTTTTTGGGAGCAGTAATCCTCGCCAGCGCGGCCTCGCTCCGGCCGACAGAGATTGATGGAGAGTAAATCACAGATTTCGGCCACTAGGTGGGAGCCGCAGTGTCTGGTGCGCGAGTCATCCTCACAAAGGAAAATGAACTCCACACGCTGCGCTGAACTCGCTTTAAAAAAATCTGCACACAGAATAATGATTTGTGTAGTTGGACATGAATAATCTCATTACTTTTTATCTATAAATTTGTAAAGACTATCCATTTTGGCGCAGTCTATTTGACAAAGAATTAAATTGTACTAATTATAACTACTTCAGGTGCTCTAGAGGTAAGATAGTTCTATTTTGATACATTAATTAGTTAAGTAACTTATAAATAGTTGATAACATATACAGTATGATATTTCATAATTTGTTGAAGAAATTTGCATTCCAAATTAGAGGAGAATATTTCAATTGTAGTCAATGTCTATTATTATATTCCGAGCCTTCTCTTCGTAACATTGTTGATGTAATGAGGATCAACTTTTCATCGTAGACTGTTTAAAAATTAGTCCATCTTCCTAAATAGGAAATTTCTCAAGAAAAATAGAAATACCAAAATGCAATATTCTAAAGAACTTGTCCATATATTTTCATTATTCTATTATCAAAAAAAAAAAAAACTTTAAGCCCACTTTTATTCTAAACTATTAGCCAAAATAACGTGTACCCATATTTGTATTTTACCATATTTGTAATTATGTAATTATGGTAGAATTATTATCCATACTGTATAGGGATTCCTCTTGTACACTCATCTATATATTGACATTAATGAAAGAGGCTCCCCAAGAAAGTTTGATACAATTCTACATAGTATCAAGAGTCAAAACCCTACCCCTACAAAGCACGGACACCTCATTTAGGGTGAGGTGTCCGTGTCGGACACGAAACGCCTCGGACACGTGTCCGGACGCGTTCAGTGGGCCCAAAAAAAAAAACACGGACACGGGGGACACGGGAAAGGGGGACACGGCAGGGACAATTTTTTTATTTTTTTAGAAAAAGTTTAGTTTTAATTTTATTTGATTTATTTTAAGTAAATTTATATTTATTTGAATTTGGGTCTTAGGACATACTTATGTATTAGTTTATGGACTATGGTCTTATGAATTATGTATTGAATATTTGATTGGTTGTCAATTTGTTATGAATGTTTCTTTTTAATTTGGTATTTTGGTTATTTGGTATATAACAAATTTGAATTAAATTTATAATTTATTTATGAATGTGAAGCTTTAATAATATTAATTTTAGTATTTTATATATTATATATATATAAAAATATTTTTTAATTTATTTTCCCTGCCGTGTCGTGTCCCCTATTTTTCAAAATTGTCGTTTCCGCGTGTCCGTGTCCGTGTCCGTGCTACATAGCCCTACCCTAGCACAAATTCTCCTTAGCCCCCTACTCTCAGCTGGCGGCTCTCACTCTTTTTTTTTTCTCTTCTTTTCCTTTCAATCTATACTAATCCAATGAAGAATTTGGTCACTCCTAAATCATCTGATGCTTCCGCTTCTAACTCAGTCGTCATCCAGACACCTCCCACAATCCTCTCTTCACCATCGTTTCATTTCGCTCTCACTGTCACTAACATCAAGAATTTTATCTCTATCATTCTTGATCAGGAAAATGGCCAATACTGGTCTTGGGTGGAACTATTCTGAATCCATACATGTGTATATCATGTGCTTGACCATATTGACGACTCTATCCCACGCCCTCTCGACATGGATGACACCACGTAGCATCGCCTTAATGTTGTGGTCAAACAGTGGATATATGGCACTATATCCAAGGATTTGCTCTACACAATCATGAAAACGGGTGCCTCTGCCCTTGACTTGTGGACACGGCTGGAAGAAATATTTCAAGACAACAACAACACTCGCGCAGTGTACTTGGAGGAACAATTCAACAACACTCGTCTTGAGAATTTTTACAATATGACGGAGTACTGTAGATAATTGAAACTAGTGGCTGACCAATTGTCTAACCAACCCACGCCTTCAACATCTTGGGTCAGCCCAGCAGCGCCAATCACACACGGGAACTGGGCCACATATCCAACTTTTCAGCAGGCCCAGTTCCCTTAACTCAACACTGGACTTTTGGGCCCTGGTCCTGGAATCCGAAGCAGCCCAATGCAGCAACCACAAGTCTATTTCTCGTAGGCCCAGTGCTATTCATCATCCTTCCAGCAACAGCACAACAACATGGCCCCATCCGAATTGGGCCAAGCCTTCAGCAACATGTCTTTGCAGCAGCCCGATAATAATTGGTATTTGGACTCATGGGTCACATCTCACCTCTCCCGGATTGCAGGTAACCTCTCTAAACTGTCTCCGTTAAACTCAATATATTACTGTTGGTAATGGTCATCGCATTCCAATCCAAGGGTCTGGTACAACCTACACCCAACCACCTCATCCATAATTCCACCTTAAAGATGTGTTGTATGCCCCAAATATCATTAAAATCTTATCTCTGTCCATAAATTTACTCGTCAGAATTTCGTCTCTATTGATTTTGACCCATTTGGTTTTAATGTGAAGGATCTTCATACGGGAAAACCTCTCATGAGATGCAATAACACGGGGGATCTCTATCTATTTCCTTCCACCTCCGTCGCCAATGCATGCTCGTCTACATCTCTTGTTTCTATCTCTCCAGATACTTGGCACAATAGGCTTGGTGTAATGACCCGTTTGGTCGTTTAGCACTTTAAAACTACGACAAGGGGTATGGGACTATAGGATATTTTATTGTATATTTTTATATACAAATTATGTATGAAATTTAGTTGAGTGAGTAAGTGGGCCAAGCCCACTACCCTTCTCGTGGGGCTCGGGAGTTACATAAGAAAAAGGGGAGGGGGAGACGAGCGGAACATGCAACAGAAACAAAAGGAGGAAAAGAAAAACCTAATAGCTAGAAGAGGAGAAAAGAAAAGGGACGGCAAAGAATCGGGTTGAAGGGAGGACCCGGTCGCCGCCTCTTCTCAACCAAAGGTCGCCGTCTTCTCAACCAAAGCACTGTCTGCCTTCCTCAACCAGTGTCATCGTCTTCCTCAACCAGTCTCGTCACCTTCCTCAACCAGTGTTATCGCACGGAACCCTCTCCACAAGCAGAATCGAGGGTGGGGAAATTAACAAGGTTTTTCCGAGACAGCTCAGCGTGTCGTTTAGGATCGTTGCCTGCAAGATTAAACCTCGACAGTGAGGTAGATTATGGTTTACTCTAGTTAGACTTTGATTAGAGAATCATATGTAGTTGTAGGAAGTGACGGGGATAACATGATAGACCTTCGGTCATGAAGTGGGGATAAATTCCAATTACGTTGGTTCGTCAATAGTATGCATATCACCATCATGTGTCATTCGTTTAACATGAAATCTGTCATATGATAAATGTGTAGCAACTTGTTCATTACATTTTGTCATGACCTTACCTTACTTGTCAGCATACTGTGTTTATGTTACGTAAAATGGCTATATAAATTTAACAATTTGTTATTTTCGTATTGCTCGCATGAAATAACTCATTGGCTTAATATTTTTATGTTATCATGTTGCGTCTGTTATTGTTTTCTAAATTGTAATGGTGATAATTGAACGCAGGACAATGATATGACTTATACTCGTCGATTTTATATTAATGATATGTGTTGAGACTGACATCATGCCTGACATGCTTCTATATTATTATTGTGATGTTGGTGAGAGAAGTGATTGAGGGACTCCGAGGTCTTTGCCGGATGTTGAGAGTGCTTGAGTGACTCTGAGGTCTTTGCCAGAGATTGAGAGTGATTGAGTGACTCCGAGGTCTTTGCCGGAGGTAGAGAATGACTGAGTGACTCCGACCTCTCTAAACTGTCTCCGTTAAACTCAATATATTACTGTTGGTATTGGCCATCACATTTCAATCCAAGGGTCTGGTACAACCTACACCCAACCACCTCATCCATAATTCCACCTTAAAGACGTGTTGTATGCCCCAAATATCATTAAAATCTTATATATGTCCATAAATTTACTCGTCAGAATTCCGTCTCTATTGATTTTGACCCATTTGGTTTTAATGTGAAGGATCTTCATACGGGAAAACCTCTCATGAGATGCAATAACACAGGGGATCTCTATCTATTTCCTTCCACCTCTGTCACCAATGCATGCTCGTCTACATCTTTTGCTGCTATCTCTACGGATACTTGGCACAATAGGCTTGGTGTAACGACCCGTTTGGTCGTTTAGCACTTTAAAACTACGACAAGGGGTATGGGACTATAGGATATTTTATTGTATGGTTTTATATACAAATTATGCATGAAATTTAGTTGAGTGAGTAAGTGGGTCAAGCCCACTACCCTTCTCGTGGGGCGCAGAAGTTACATAAGAAAAAGGGGAGGGGGGAGACGAGCGGAACATGCAGCAGAAATAAAAAGGAGGAAAAGAAAAACCTAATAGCTAGAAGAGGAGAAAAGAAAAGGAACAGCAACAACTGGGTTAGAAGGGAGGACCCAGTGTCGTCGTCTTTCTCAACCAGTGTCGTCGTCTTCCTCAACCAGTACCATCGTCTTCCTCAACCAGTGTCGTCATCTTCCTCAACCAGTGTCGTCGCCTTCCTCAACCAGTGTTGTCGCACGGAACCCTCTCTACAAGCATAATCGAGGGTGGGGAAATTAACAAGGTTTTTTCGAGATAGCTCGGCGTGTCGTTTAGGATCGTTGTCTGCAAGATTAAACCTCAGCAGTGAGGTAGGTTATGGTTTACTCTAGTTAGACTTTGATTAGAGAATCGTATGTAGTTGTAGGAAGTGAGAGATATAACATGATAGGCCTTCGGGTATGAAGTGGAGATAAATTCCAATTACGTTGGTTCGTCAATAGTATGCATATCATCATCATGTGTCATTCGTTTAACATGAAATCTGTCATATGATAAATGTGTAGCAACTTGTTCATTACATTTTGTCATGACCTTACCGTACTTGTCAGCACACTGTGTTTATGTTACGTAAAATGGTTATATAAAGTTAACAATTTGTTATTTTCGTATTGCTCGCATGAAATAACTCATTGGCTTAATATTTTTATGTTATCATGTTGCGTCTGTTATTGTTTTCTAAATTGTAATGGTGATAATTGAACGCAGGACAGTGATATGACTTATACTCGTCGATTTTATATTAATGATATGTGTTGAGACTGACATCATGCCTGACATGCTTCCATATTATTATTGTGATGTTGGTGAGGGAAGTGATTGAGGGACTCCAAGGTCTTTGCCGGAGGTTGAGAGTGCTTGAATGACTCCGAGGTCTTTGCCGGAGATTGAGAGTGATTGAGTGACTCTGAGGTCCTTGCCGGAGATTGAGTGACTCTGAGGTCTTTGCCGGAGATTGAGAGTGATTGAGTGACTCTGAGGTCTTTGCCGGAGTTTGAGAGTGATTGAGTGACTCTGAGGTCTTTGCTGGAGATTGAGAGTGATTGAGTGACTCCGAGGTCTTTGCCGGAGATTGAAAGTGATTGAGTGACTCCGAGATCTTTGCCGGAGGTTGAGAGTTATTGAGTGACTTAGAGGTCTTTGTCGGAGATTGAGAGTGATTGAGTGACTCCGAGGTATTTGCCGGAGATTGAGAGTGATTGATAGCCTCCGAGGTTTATGCCGGAGAGCATGAGTGGTACATGGACTTCGCGGGTCCCCATGGGTCATAGCTTGAGGCGTTGTCTTAGCATGTGTGTACGAGAGTGGAGTGAGAGAAGTGACTATTGTATTTCATTGCATGCATTTGCTCGTATATTTGACTGATCATCTAGTGAATTTTATCTGTCCTGGCTGTTTCATGATTTCGTTACATTCTACTTGTATATGATATGTGACCATACGTGTGTGCTCTATGTGCTACTTGTTGGTTTCAACTTCTTCATGCGTTATCTAATCATTGTCGGCCTATGATGCTTACCGGTACTAGTGGTGTACTGATACTACTCTAGCTGCACTTTTGTTGAGTGCAGAGTACGATCCACGTTCCAGTTCTACGCCCCGTGGCTGATCCGCGAGGTGGACACCTTCCAGTCATTCAGGGTGAGCTACTTGGTCGTCCGTGGCCCCTGAAGGGCTTCTTAGTTAATTCCATTTTTCTTTGGTTATTGACAGACAGTATGTAGCCTTCGGGTATTTTTCAGACTTCTATTTCAGACCATGTTTAGCGCTCTTGTACCCTTTTGACCAAATTTTGGGGGGTTAAGTTTAAGACTTTATTGTTGACACCCAATTTTGACCATCTCGTTCCATCATTAACTATAAAATTACACTAATTTTCCAAAATAATGTTAACAATTTTATAATAATAATACGCAATAATAAAAACATAATACATGCACAAATAAGCATTCTCATAACGACATCGCATTTATAAAGGATTAAATGCTAATTACATAATACGTCCGCATTTAATATTTTAACACCGTAAATAATTTTTAAGGGATCTGTAACATGCACAAACGCGTAAATATATAAATAAGTAATTCAATAATGACATCCTAAGCATTAAGCACTCCATAAATATTACGTCTGCATTTAGCATTTTAATAATAATAAATACATCAATATATAAACAATTTAATAATGGCGTCGCACCAAACATTCCTTAAAATTATATCCACATTTATTAATGCCCAAAGCAATTTCATAAGCAATTGAAACCCCCCATTAATCTAATTTTAATTTAACATCGCAAAGTATGCAGATTTTAGTAACGACCTCGCATTTTAAAATATTAAGCACTAATTAAATAACACGCCCGCATTTATTATTGTAATAGTTTAAACTCAAGCTAAAACTAATAAAGCACCTAAAGTCATATTAAGATAATTTAACTTTAACTTAAATAATGATAAACATGCACAATAAATAAGATTTTAAATAATAGCGTTGCATTTATAAAAGCATTAAGCAATCCTTAAATGTCATATCCACATTTATCATTTTAACAGTAAGCAATAATTAAAACCCTACTAATTAACCAATAACAAATTCGCAGCCCACATCGCCCAACCCAAAGGCCCAAACCCACTGACTCGGCCCAACACCCCTCTGTTCTATAATCCCCCAACAACCCTTAATACAAAAAAGAAAATCTAAAACGTAAGAACCCTAAACTTGTCGCCCCATCATCCACACGCCCAAATCGTTCCAAATCTCGCCCCAATCTTTCCAAAATCGAAATATTGACTTACCATAACAAATTTACAACGATATTACACCAAATAATCAGTACAAAATCGCACCAAATCAGTCCAAAAATGGTACCTAAAACGCAATAAATCAGCCCTAAGAACTTTACCAAACTTAGAACCTAAAATCCTAGCTATAAATACAGAATCTCTATACATGCAAGAGGCGGCGGAAAAAGACAGCAGTCAAATAGCAATAATCAATTTTCACAGAATCACAAAAACAAGAGAAAACCAGTAAACAAAACGAGAAGAAAGACATCAAAAATTTGGTTAAAAAGCATCGAAAGAGTGAGGAATTCTAGAGCAAAATAAGCATTCGCTAAACATAAACATCAGTCCTTTCAATCGCATCGCAATACCGAATCTTCTGAGTGGATCGACGACTTGATACGCTGCCTCGGTTAGCTTTCCGAAGAAGGTAAACTCATCACTTCCCCAATTTTCTGTTGACTTATATTCTTACGATCTGTATGATGTATGTTTGCTTGAGATATATGTCGGTATAATGTCGTTAGTTATCTTAAACTGATGTGAAACGTGTTCGATCTATTCATGAATGATATTTGCAAACGCTATAATGACTTATTTTGCATTCATGATATAGGCAAGAACCTGCGTAATTAGAAATATGAACACATGTTTCTTTATTTGCTTTCCCTGTCTAGTTAACATGAATCCATGTGCAACATGTCTAATATCATCGAAATCTGTCCTAAGTTGATCCTAAAAGCAGATAACAAGTTGCCAACTGGTTAAATAATCTGGAAATATCAATGAGTGCCTAAAAGTCGTCAAGAGCTCTGTTCTGAAGCTTCCATGTAGTTAAAATGATTCAAACAATAGCTAATTGATGTCTTATTGAGGACATGTGACTTGTCTAGATTCGAATATATCATTATTGTTGATACCTTAATGTCAATTCGATACATCTGTCGGAGTAATTTAACTCATACCCCTTTAAGAGATACCCATGTATTCCTGTACCAAGCCTAACATGAAGTTGTAATGGCCTTAAGGCTATGTTAATCTTACTGACATATTCCTTGTTTTGAAGTTGATATGATGTTTAATCAGTCCCCTTGAGATCGTTTCAGCAGTGTGTTATAGGTCCTATAGCCTATGTGTCTTGTCCAGTGTGTTACATCGAGTTTAGATCTTCTGATGCTAGTTGTGATCCATCTTGAGGCCTTTAAGTTATAGGCAGGACCATAAAACTGTTTGACTATGTCCGTATATTGTGTCTCATGTATGTCACTCTAGTATCATGTATATCTTTCATACTCGGTAGGCTACTGAGTGCATCATGTCTGTAAGTTTTAAACTGGTTATTAAACAAACATACCTGTCTTTACCCCTCAAAGTGCTGGAATATATTTATACTAGACATCTACATCTCCTAAGTCATTTGGTATCGTGCCTGCGTCTGTTGAGTTTGTCTAGATGATGCCCGCGTTAGCATACTACTCCTACTGAACTAATCTGCACCATGTTAAGTTACAACCTCTGTTGTTATTTTGTATATAGTCCATAATCAGGCTTTCATAAGTAATCAAGTACATAGTATAACTTAGTATTGAAACTGCATAGGGATGAATACAAAGATTTAAATAAGCCCTCTTTAGGTACAAGTGTCTATGCTCCGGATAAGTTACACATATGTGTCTAAATTGTTCATTATAAGTATGTATTCATTTAAACATGCGTAATAGAAAGTATATGCATCTTCCAGCATGTTAAATAAAATCTTACATGTCACTTCTTCATCTGGCAATGTGCATACATGTATAAAGGATATGGATACTTGTTACTGGGACCATCACACTTGGGCCGATTTTTTCCTAAAGTCTGAAAATCAGTGTTGGAGTCTACCTTTTGGTTTAGGCCACTGAATATGAACGTGGTCATACGTCTGTTAAATTTATGTAAATATGTGTAATTTTACTTGCATTATTAATATGATTTGGATATATGCTAATCCTTATCTTTTCTTTTCACATGAAATGCATTGGAGCAACGAAGAGTCTCATTGCGAGACTCATCGCGACCTTCGTCAAATGAAGACCCCACGTCTATGTACACCGCATCTGCATCAGAAATTCCAAACCACAGGCGGAATGACACCGTCATGCCTTCGAGTCCTCTTTTGATTTCCTACCCCACCCCATTCATTTGTTGTAATTATTTTTCCTAACACTACTTTAATTAGTAGAACACTTAGAATAGTTAAACCTTGAATCAATAATTATAAAGTAATTGAGTATTAGAAATTTGGCTTTTCCCTAGTTATTTATCTTAGGCTTGATATGCATGCCTAAACTTTTGCCTAACAATTTAATTTGCATATCTAATCATGAAGTTAATGCATAACAAAAGAAATTGATTTTCTCATAAATCACTTAATGGCATTATAATTTATTTTCATAATAAAATTATCTTCTTATTATCAATTGCAAAAAAATGGCATCTTTTATATCATACCATGCATATATTAATTAAAATTGATTTTTTGCAAATGAAATGCATATATTTAGTAAATACATCAATTTTTGCATCATTTATTTTTATAAATAATACTTTACGTATATTTTTATAGCATTAGTCTTATAAATCTTTTTATCAAAAAATGCATTATTTTATAAAACACTTGCAGCACCTTTTAAAACATGCACTGTTCTTTAGCATAATAATCAACCTAGGTTTGACAGGACAACCGCAAGTTAGCGGATCTTAGAGGGTGTCTAATCACTTCCATCTAGATTAATAAAGAACCCTTACTCATAATCTCACACTAATTTTGCAGACCATTAAAATGGAGTTAATGTTGACTTTGACCTAGTTGATATTTAGGTGTCCTAATTCACCCAAACTAATTAGGTGGCGACTCCGCGAACCCTTTAGCATTTTAGCATTCTTTTTGCTCTTTTATTTTATTTCTAACAAATTTAGCAGGATTCGCTGGAATTATGTCGCGGTCGAAAAAGGGCGTGACATTTATAACTTCTTTTCTTTATTTATTTTCCTCTGATTTAACTTGTTAACGAGAACGTGGTTCGCCTACTCAGGGGAATAGGGTAGGTGCCATCACGACTTGTGAATTGGGTCGTGACAAAGTTGGTATCAGAGCTTCTAGGTTAATCGGTCTAATGGGTACAAGAGCAATGTCTAGTAGAGTCTTGCGGATTGGTGTGTAGATGTCCGTACCCATCCTCGAGAGGCTATAGGACATTTAGGAAACACTGCACTTCTTTACTCTTTTCATGCTAGTTCAATCCGATTGGTATCTGGTTCATTCTTTTCGTGCGAGATTGTTCAGATTGGTATATTACACTCATTTCTATGTTCTCTCACAGATTGTGAGGACATGATCGATCACACGGAGGCCGTGATATCGCACTGCACCGCACCCGCATCCATACCCGCTGCCGAGCAAATTGCTCGCGGCGGCGCAGGTACGCGGGCGGCAGAGGCGCATGCGGTATACCGGATAGGACTAAGCACCAAAGACTCGCCAGACCGACAGAGTTGACTACGGAGTTTGACGACATTCCGGAGAAGGAGATTAGGGGTGCTGTGGCACAACCTGGGGTCGCTGCTACTCCGGATTTTTAGGAGGATGTGTTTCGGGTGTTGGGGTACTTCGACAGTTTGGCTCAGGCAGGCATGCTTCCAGTTGTTCTAAACGGCTCGCAGACTAGAGTGGGAGGTCAGACTCCCGATGTTGCGGTTGCTCCAGGATTTCAGACATAGAGGGTATTGTCGGCAGCAGCAGTGGCACCCCGTATTGATGCTACTCCAGCGCTTAATTTTGCTCTAAGGCCTGTGGATGGGACACTGTTGACCACTGAGGAGCAAAAGTTGTTCGAGGGGTTTACCAAAATGTCTCCTCCTTGGTTCTATGGTACTCCCGGGGAGGATGCGTATGAGTTTATTGTTAGCTGTCATGAGATGCTTCATAAGCTGGGTATAATGGAGTATCACGGGGTCGATTATGTTTCTTTTCAGTTAGTTGGAGATGCCAAACAGTGGTTGAGATCGTACATAGAGTGTCGACCAGCTGGGTCGCCACATTTGACCTGGACCCAGTTCTACCAGGTGTTCCTAGAGAAGTATGTCCCTTGTACTCTGAGAGACAACATGAAGGATGAATTTTTGATATTGGAGCAGCGGTGTAGGTCGGTTGCGGAGCATGAGACCAGATTTCTCGCGTTGTCCCGTTATGCGACGACGTTACTTCCCACAGATCCTGAGAGAGTGAGGAGATTTGTGAAGGGTTTGGAACTTTCGCTTCAGCTGGCGACCTTACAGTTGGAGGCTTATGGGGCCTCATTCTAGTCAGTAGTAGAGCATGCCAGAAGGGTTGAGTCAGAGATAGGTCGGGCACATAGTGATGGTGGCGACAAGACATCTCGTAGATTCGATAGTTTCAGAGGTCCTATTAGAGGTGGGGGATACCATGACAAGGTTCGTCATCATCCCTACAGCCACCCCATTCAGTCCATCACTACAGGCTTTAGTATGTTATTCTTCAGGTTATAGCGGGCCCAGTTCTGAGCAGATTTCCCGAGGATCTTACTCTCAACCTTCAAACCGTGGAGGGCATTCTGGTTCTTCTATGGAAGTTCAGCAGCCTGTGGCTAAAGGAGCATGTTTTGAGTGTAGTGAGACAGGGCATTACGCGAGGGAGTGTTCTATATCTAGGCAGGGTTCCAAATTTCAGACATCTAGGCCCCCAGCACTGCCAACTAGAGGAGGATGATCTCAGGCAGTCCGTGGTAGTCGTGGAGGCGCACAGTCCAAGGGTGGACGTGCCCATTTCTATACTTTTCTGGGTAGACCAGAGGCCGAGGCCTCTGATGCGGTCATCACAGGTATTATTTCGGGTTGTCACCGATCAACTTCTGTCTTATTTGATCCAGGTTCTACTTTCTCTTATGTGTCCACCTAATTCTCTGTGGGTTTGGATATGCTTTGTGATATGCTTGATGTACCTATTCGTGTCTCTATTCCTATCGGGGATTCGGTGATAGTAGATCGAGTCTATAGGTCTTGTGTGGTCACTTTTATGGGGTATGATACTTGGGAGACCGAGGCGGATATGCGGAGTAGATATCCTCAGTTGTTCGATAGTTCAGGTACCTTTTTCCTCCACCCCTACCTTGTCGTTCGAGGACAAGCGATTGTTTGATTGGTATCTAATGTAACGACCCGTTTGGTCGTTTAGCACTTTAAAACTACGACAAGAGGTATGGGACTATAGGGTATTTTATTGTATATTTTTTTATATACAAATTAAGCATGAAATTTAGTTGAGTGAGTAAGTGAGTCAAGCCCACTACCTTTCTCGTGGGGCGCGGGAGTTACATAAGAAAAAGGGAAAGGGGGGGGGGGGGAGACGAGTGGTACATGCAGCAGAAACAAAAAGGAGGAAAAGAAAAACCTAATAGCTAGAAGAGGAGAAAAGAAAAGGGACGGCATCAACTGGGTTAGAAGGGAGGACCCAGTGTCGTCGTCTTCCTCAACCAGTGTCGTCGTCTTCCTCAACCAGTGTCGTCGTTTTCCTCAACCAGTGTCGTCGCCTTCCTCAACCAGTGTTGTCGCATGGAACCCTCTCCACAAGCAGAATCGAGGGTGGGAAATTAACAAGGTTTTTCCGAGACCGCTCGGCTTGTCGTTTAGGATCGTTGCCTGCAAGATTAAACCTCGGCAGTGTGGTAGATTATGGTTTACTATAGTTAGACTTTGATTAGAGAATCGTATGTAGTTGTAGGAAGTGACGGGGATAGCATGATAGACCTTCGGGCATGAAGTGGAGATAAATTCCAATTACGTTGGTTCGTCAATGGTATGCATATCACCATCATGTGTCATTCGTTTAACATGATGTCATATGATAAATGTGTAGCAACTTGTGCATTACATTTTGTCATGACCTTACCTTACTTGTCAGCACACTGTGTTTATGTTACGTAAAATGGCTATATAAAGTTAACAATTTGTTATTTTCGTATTGCTCGCATGAAATAACTCATTGGCTTAATATTTTTATGTTATCATGTTGCGTATGTTATTGTTTTCTAAATTGTAATGGTGATAATTGAACGCATGACAGTGATATGACTTTTACTCGTCGATTTTTATTAATGATATGTGTTGAGACTGACATCATGTCTGACATGCTTCCATATTATTATTGTGATGTTGGTGAGAGAAGTGATTGAGGGACTCCGAGGTTTTTGCCGGAGGTTGAGAGTGCTTGAGTGACTCCGAGATCTTTGTAGGAGATTGAAAGTGATTGAGTGACTCCGAGGTCTTTACCGGAGGTTGAGAGTGATTGGGTGACTCCGAGGTCTTTGCCGGAGATTGAGAGTGATTGAGTGACTCCGAGATCTTTGTCGGAGATTGAGAGTGATTGAGTGACTCCGAGGTCTTTGTCGGAGGTTGAGAGTGATTGAGTGACTCCGAGGTCTTTGTCGGAGATTGAGAGGTCTTTGCCGGAGATTGAGAGTGATTGAGTGACTCCGAGGTCTTTATCGGAGGTTGAGAGTGATTGAGTGACTCCGAGGTCTTTGCCGGAGATTGAGAGTGATTGAGTGACTCCGAGGTCTTTGCCGAAGATTGAGAGTGATTGATAACCTCCGAGGTTTATGTCGGAGAGCACGAGTGGTACATGGACTTCACGGGTCCCCCATGGGTCATGACTTGAGGCGCTGCCTTAGCATGTGTGTACGGGAGTGGAGTGAGAGAAGTGACTATTGTATTGCATTGCATGCATTTGCTCGTATATTTGACTGATCATCTGGTGAATTTTATCTGTCCTGGTTGTTTCATGATTTCGTTACATTCTACTTGTGTATGATATGTAACCATACATGTGTGCTCTATGTGCTACTTGTTGGTTTCAACTTCTTCATGCGTAATCTAATCATTGTCGGCCTATGATGCTTACGGGTACTAGTGTTGTACTGATACTACTCTTGCTGCACTTTTATTGAGTGAAGAGTACGATCTAGGTTCCAGTTCTACGCCCCGTAGCTGATCCGCGAGGTGGACATCTTTCAGTCATTCAGGGTGAACTACTTGGTCGTCCATGGCCCCTGAAGGGCTTCTTAGTTAATTCCATTTTTCTTTGGTTATTGACAGACAGTATGTAGCATTCAGGTATTTTTCAGACTTATATTTCAGACCATGTTTATCGCTCTTGTACCCTTTTGACCAGATTTTGGGGCGTTAAGTATTTAAGACTTTATAACTTCTTTTCTTTATTTATTTTCCGCAGATTTTAACTTGTTAACGAGAACGTGGTTCACCTACACGGGGGAATAGGGTAGGTGTCATCACGACTTGTGAATTGGGTCGTGACACTTGGACACCCCGGCACCCCAGTTTTTATTTTCTTAGAGGCAATAATTTTATTCAATGTAATAAAGGAAAACTTGTCCACAATTGTGTTTCTTGTTCTTTAGGCAAACATGTTTGTCTTCCGTCTAAATCATCTACTAGTGTTATATTTTCACCATTTGATATTATTCATGCTGACTTGTGGACATCTTCTGTTCCCAGTTCACTAAGTCACAAATTTTATTTGGTTTTGTTAGATGATTTATCCCTCTATATTTGGATCTACCCACTTAAATTTAAATCGGAAGTCTTTGCAAAATTTCTAGAATTTCGCACCTTTATCAAAACACAGTTTGAGCGAAATATTAAGGCTTTTCAGTGCGATAATGGACGAGAGTTCATTAATTTTTACTTTCATCGGTTTTGTTCTAACAATGGCATGATTTTTCATTTTTCATTTCCTCACACGTCGCCTCAAAATGGCAAAGTCGAACGTATCCTCTGCACTATCAACAACATGGTTCGTACTCTTTTACTTCATGTCTCTCTACCCCCGTCTTTCTGGGTCTATGTTGTCAAGATGGTAGAATACGTCCTAAATATTTTACCAACTAGCACACTTCACAACATGACCCCAACATAAATTCTATATCATCGGATTCCCACTTATAATCACCTCAATATTTTCGGTTGTCTATGTTATCCTAACCTCATCTCCACTACTCCTCTCAAATTAGCATCTCGATTCACTCCGTGTATCTTCGTCGGATTTCCGTCTAATCATAGAGGTTACTTGTGCTACGATGAGTCTACCCGGAACACGTTTGACGAAACAGTCTTTCCCTTTGCTAATATCCAAAAATTCCAGAACACGAATTATTCTTTCCTAGACACTGACACGTCACCAGTCATTCTCGAGCATCTCCACCGCTCAACCACCACTAGTGCACCACTGTCCTCACTGCCCTCCGTCCTTGACACCTCACCGACACCATCGCCTGTCGTCCCATCCTCCACCGCTGGAAATCACTCTATCGTCTCTAACCTTTCATCAACTATCCCAACAATTGTCTCATCCATCATCTCTCGAGCAGCTGTCCAGTCCTCTTCCCCGACATCCAACCAGCGATATCCAATCCACTAGCTTACCGTCGACACAACCACCTACCAGTGTCACCCACCCAGAGTTATCGATATCTCTCCACCTTGTATTTTACAATATTTGTAATTATGTAATTATGGTAGAATTAGGATCCTTATTGTATAGAGATTTCTCTTGTACACTCGTCTATATATTGACATTAATGAAAGAGGTTCCCCAAGAAAGTTTGATACAATTCTACATAAACAATATTCAAGGTTTTTAAAAGAGTTTAAAGTTATCTCCCAACCACTTCTGAACTTCCTTTTAGAACTCTAATAGGACACAGAATTATGGCGAATTGAGTGTTTGAGTCCATGTTCATGTAGATGTATATAGTAATTTAAGTTTTATGTACTTTAATAATAAATTATGTACTCTTTTTTTTTTACCCCTTCCCTCATGAGCTTTTCATTTTGCTCTCTTGGTGACTCAAACTTGCGATTGGAAGTAGAGGGTGCTTAAGACAACCCCTCTTGTCAAATTATGTTATATTGATTTATTATCAGTAATTTGGCAATCAACAAAATATGGCCTTATACTTTATCGAAATGTTTAAACTTTCCCCTCCCTAAGAAACTTGGTCCATTCATGTTTTTTTTTTCGTTACAATTTGTCTTTGTGATTAGAATTTTGGTTCAGTCATGAACCTCTCGTTAGTGAGTAAAGATAATTTCAAACTAGAATTATAATCACGATGATATTGATGAATCAAACTTCAAACATACATTAAAATTGAATATTTCCCAGAGTACAAAGATAAATCTGAATTTTCTTTCCTTCTTCTTTTCTCTTTTGCCACCAGATCACAACATATGTACAATTATATTTCCTCTTCAACAATCAAAACTCTCACCTTTGCATTTCTGTAAGTATGAAAACAAATAAATCACCTCTGTCATAAGTTGAACTAGAGATCTCTTGTTAAACAAAAAAAAATAGTATACAAAGTAACATAGCACAAGGTACTCTCTTTAGTTATCTACTCTCTCCATCCCAATTTATGTGATATAGTTTGATTCAACGCGAAATTTAAAAAATAAATGATGACTTTTGAATCGTGTGGTGTAAACCAAGTCAAAGATATTTGTGTGGTCATAAATCATCTCGCTAAGCGTAAAAGATAAATGTTAAAATTAAATTATTGCAAATAAGAAAATGTATCATTCTTTTTTAAACAGACTAAAAAGGAAAGTAAACCACATAAATTGGGACACGAGTAGTAATAATTATTCTCATCGACAATTCCGGAGAGACAAATCAACATTAATTCCTTAGTTTTACTTGTCATTAGGGGTGTCAAATTGGACTCAAGCCCAATTGATCCGTCCAGATTTTAATGGGTTTGGACATTGACATACTATTAAATGAGTTAAGTTTGGGCTAGCCCAACTTAACTCATTCATCTTGAACAACTCAAACCAACCCATTACATTAACCCAAAGTAACACATCTACTATTCAATTGTTTACCCAAGTCTTTTATTTCATATTTTTTTACTTTTATAAAAAAAATATTAAAAATATGAATTTTGTCTTACCTCCTCCTCCCCCCGCCCTACCACATTCTCAATTTTTTTATATAAAAAATATGAATTTTCTTACCTCCAACCCCCCATATAAAAAAACATGAATTTTTCTTACCTCCAACCCCGCCCCACGCCCGCCTACCCATACCTACCCCCTCCACCCCCACCCCATCCTCAAATTTCTATTTCATATTTTACTTTTTTACTTTTATAAAAAATATGAATTTTTTTCTTACCTCCCCACTATCGTCCTAACCCCACCTACCCCCACCCCATCCTCAAATTTCTATTTCTTATTTTTTGTTACTTTTATAAAAAAAAAATGAAATTTTATCTTACATCCCCCTACCCCCGCCCTACCCCAATCTCAAATTTCGATTTTATATATTTTTTACTTTTATAAATAATTTAATAAAAATATAATTCCACCCCCACCTCATCCTCAAATTTCTATTTCATATTTTATTTTAATTTTATAAAAAATATGGATTTTCTTACATCCCCTACCCTCCACCCCATCCTCAAATTTCTATTTCATATTTTTTGTAACTTTTATAAAAAAATTATTAAAAATATGAATTTTTTCGTACCACCCTATCTCTTCCCCACACGCCTCTACCACATTCTCAAATTTCTATTTTATATTTTTTTACTTTTATAAACAATTTATAAAAAATATGAAATTTTTTCTCACCCCCTCTGCCCTAACCCCACCTACCCTCCCTCACCCCACCCCTTTCTCAAATTTCTATTGGGAAAAGGGTAAAATATACCCTAAAACTTTAGTAAAAGAATCACATATAACCTATGTCAAAGTATGGGGTCATATTTACCCTCCGTTAGTCAAAACTTATCAAATTTACCCCTTCTGTAACGGATTGGACATGTGGCAGTCACATCATCCAACGATGCTACAGTGAAATCGTCGGAATTCCGCCATTTTCGGCCACCACACAGGTCCAACGGAGACAAGTCTTATACCAATAGATTCGTGTTCATCCCAGCTTTCTCCCCATACTAACCATTTCGATCGATTATCAGAGATGGCCAGAAAATTCAAAAGACCGATCAGAAATTCCGATTTGATCGATCTGACAAACGAGGATGAATTGAAGGTAGTGTTTGTGTGTAAAATATCGGCGTGAGTACGCTGAGTGTAATGGTACCCACCCCGACCTTCGAATGTTGCTCACATCGCTGGAAAATGCACGACGACGCTTAGGATTTCGCGAGTTTCAGTGGTGGTCGTCGGATTGATTGGGGATTAATCGAGCTTGAAGGGAGGTGTAGAAATGAAGGTAAGGACACGACGGTCCTAACCATACAACTCCCACCCATCGATTGTCGCTCAATCCGCCAGAATCTTCAAAACTCCGATCAAGAGTGTTCAGTTTTTCGATCTAAATATTGAGAGTCAAAACGTGATAATCGATCGAAATGGTTAGTATGGGGAGAAAGTTGGGACGAAGACAAATCTATTGGTATAAGACTCGTCTCCGTTGGACATGTGTGGTGGCCGAAAATGGCGAAATTTCGGCGATTTCACTGTAGCATCGTGAAAATCATCGAAATTAGATGATGTGGCAGCCACGTGGGTGCCGTGTGTCCAATCCGTTAAAAAAGGGTAAATTTGATAAATTTTGACTAACGGATGGTAAATATGACCTTATACTTTGACATATGATATATGTGATCATTTTACTAAAGTTTTAGGGTATATTTGATCATTTTCCCATTTCAGTTTTATATTTTTTTTACTTTTATAAATAATTTATAAAAAATATGATTTTTTTCTTACCCCCGCCCCTATCCACACCTACCTCTTTCACTCCCACACCATCCTCAAATTTCTATTTCATTTTTTTTTTGTTTTTATAAAAAATAAAAAAAATCTTAAAAATATTATTCTTATTTTAAAAAATAAAGATATGGGGAAATCAAATATAATACAAAATAAAATAACATCATAGAAGGTAAGTTGAAATTTGTAAAAGTAATGGGTCAAGTTGGACAATTTGGGTTATGACCCATCATTTAGCCCATTTTGACCCGCTCATCTTAGCCCATATAAGTTTTGGACGGGTTGGGCATTGGCCTATCTACGACTTCAGTCTATTTTAACCCGTCCAACTTCAGCTCAAACGGCCTATCTGCCACCCCTATTTGTCATTTAGTAAATTATGCCATATTATAAAGGACATTAATACTTTTAGTTTATCTTTTTGAAGAAATAAATTTAATCTAACTCAATTCTAAAAGTACTTTGAAAATTGATGGGGAAACAAAGTTAGTGTTGTTAGAAAAATTGCACAATATGACAATATTGATATTGAAGTCAGTAAATAAATTATCATAAAAAATTTGTAATGGCAAGTCACTTCTTCAAAAGCAATTTCGGCCAGACAGATATGCAAATTGTTGGAGTTAGTAGCTCCCCAAGATTACGCAATCACTTTCAAACACATGCACGGGTAGCCGGAAGCTTGGAGATTGCACAAAAAATATTATCCAAAAAATAAAAGAAGAACAACTTTGATGAAGAAGAGAGAAAGAAAGGATTTTTCTGTATCTTTACAAGAAAAATCACAACATGTATATATAGGTAGACCGTAGACGACAGCCGACAACTAAAAGCCAAGATCAGAAACGCTCATTAACATTCGGGAAATAAAAGTGAGTAATGGACGAAAATAGAGATTGTCATTTACTCGGAGTAATGAACGAAAAAATCTTAAGTAATGAACCTGCACATTAATCTGGTAAAGATGTATTTTGACATATTTTGGGTAAGCTTAAACAACAAAATAGAATTTGAATTTGGTCTCACGTATACGTCACACGCGTAAGGGAGAGGGGGAGGGGTCGACACGTTTTGTCTTGACAACCCATGAGATTCTCATGTACGCGAGACAACTCCCTAGTCGATCATTCGCACATATGCCCCTATTCGGGGTGGTCTTTATTTTTTTTCCTGCAACACTTTTAGCGTAACATAACTTATATTTTGTTCGGTAAAGTCTATGTTTAGCTTCGTCATATGTATCATAACATGTTATGTACAAGTTATGTCGAACAAGGCAAAATTTTCAACACTCAACATAATCTGAAAAAATCATAAATTTAGATTTTGCTCAGCAAAGTTTACATTTAGCTTCGGCATATGTATCATAACATCCACATAAATTATGTCGGAAAAGGCAAAACTTCCAACACTTAACATTATCTGAAAAGTACTACACAATTTATGTTGCATAACTTAATTCATAGATAACTTGTGTCGAGCGAGGCAAAATTCAATTTCCAAATATGAAAATGATACAAAATTATGCCGAGCAAAGTTGATCTGAATATTTTTATTAAATAAGCTGCATTGACAAAAATTAAAGACCACAAATAAGAGGGCAGAAATTGAAGAACAATTCGGGCAAAAAAAAATTCCACTCTTTACAAGTCCAATAATTCACATTTCAATATAAGGATGAAGTTTTTTCCACAATTAATGAGGGACACTTTATCTTTCACATAAGACAAGAAAGGATAAAAGAAAAGAGACCCACAAAATCTTTAATTTTGCATTATTAAAACAAGATAAAATAGAATAACTCCAATAAGTATATTGTGTATTAGAATCATGAGGATTATTAATTTGTTTTATCAGTTCCACCAACGTCCCAATTCAAATTCCTTTGATGTAAAAAAATACCTTCTTGGATCACTAATATAACCTCAATGGTTAATCCTTGGCGTATGTTGGTCTTTAACATTTCAAACGTCTACAATATAATATAGGGGTACCAAAGGAAGATTAGAGTAAATCGACAAGTTGACGAGAATTCACTAGCTTTTGCTTTGTTCATGTATGTTACTACTAAATTTACTAATTATCTTTAAATATTTGATTGTGAATCTAATTGTTATAGTATATTAATGTAAAATTGTTAGAGGAACCCATAAACTTCAATACGTGAATCCACATCTGGGCACACCATCGGATAAATTAACAATTGAGATGAATCTAGCTCGGATACCATGATAAGAAAGTAACCTTAGGCGTAACACAATTCAAATAACTAATTTATAAGTGAGAATTACCCAAGACCATATACCTGAGTTTTCGAATTATTAGCACTCACTCCTTATACTTTTAGATGTCTTTTAAGCAAGTTTTCTCTTTATTTATAGTGTTTTCGTGTGTTTTCAGGTGTTCGAAGCTCAATGAATAAAAGGGAACAAAATAGTAGAAAAGGCTCAGAAAAGCACTGAATGCGATGGAAATGTGACACCACAAACTCTATATGAGGCCCTATACGGGACCGCAAACTGGAACATAAAAGTTGACAAAATCAAGCCATATGTGATGAGTATGCGACAACGCAGACTCTCATATGCGGTTGCATACTCTCGAAGAAATTAACCAGTGAGTTGAATGAAAAGGGCAGAAATTCGATGCAAATGCGACATTGCATACTTCAGGAGTCACTGTATACACACTGCATACCGAGCGGGGAGAAAAGTTGGGCATGAGAATGCGGCCAGAATGCGATCGCAAACTCGTTATGCGGCCTCATTCTGTCGTCGCATAGCGACCTGTCAACGAATATTGTATACTTTTTGTCTCTTCCATATAAATACTAGACGAATTTCTGAGCTAAATATTCCATACATTATTGATTATTCTATGAACCAACTTTACTTTTTGCATTGGAAAATGTGCCTTTGGAATGTCCCTTTAAAGATATTCCTTTGTCTTCATCTTTATTACTCATCACTCATCGTAAGGACATGATTTCTTTCAATTTAATTAAAAAATTTGGTTATTTTGCATTGATTATGAGTAGCTAAATTCTTAGCTAGGATTGTGCAGCCAAATGGGTTTAGTATATAATTGAATTTAAAAATCAATTCATTAGGTGATATGACTGTTCTCTAATAACTCTTAGCTTTGTAATGTGTATTAATAGTGACCAACATTAGTAATGCATAAATTCTCTATCTAGCTTGAAAAAGTGGGTAGAGATTAGAAAAAGAGTTATTGGCAAGAATTTAGAGATTTAATCTCCATCTAATAGCTAAGGCTAAGAATAACCTAGTTAACTGAAAATCTAATTGGGTGTTCTTAATTACACATCCTATGGCTTGTGAAAGCCTTGGATGAAATGTATCAATTGGGTTGGAAAATCTCTCTATACCCAATTTAGTCCAATGATTAGAACATCAATATTTCTCAATTGAATTGATCAATAGCTTAATTGCATACTTACCCCGAAAGTATCACAACTCTAGTCCTCTCATATTTGATAGTTAAAACTCAATTAATTGATATTGTATTAGTTGATCATCCTTAATTCAATTATTTGTTACGTCGTCATTTAATCATAGTTAAAATCAAACAAACAAATATTCATTTTCCTTTGAAATATCGGCTAAATGTTGAGACTTACAACTAAAGTGTACGTTTCTTGTCGTATTTCATGTGGGATTCGACCCCAACCTTCGTTGGGTTCTATATTTGCTAACGATCAATTTACATTCTTTTCAGAGTTGTAAGTTGGGAGTATCAAATTTTGACGCTATTGCCGGAAAATACGGTTTAGAAATTTGTAAATTAGTGTAATTCTCTACCTTTAGTATATATTTCTCATATCACTCTTATTATTTATTGTTGTGTAGGCATGAGGCTTCAGACTTCGATTCTGATGATGAACTCGTGAGGGCACGAGCCACCGTTATTCAACCCCACCACTTTAAGGAAATACAAGTTTCCACCTTGTTAAATATACCAATGGGCCACATGTTTCACGTTGTCCAGCAGCCCATCCCAATGGGCATCACTGTCACTGTTACACCTCGTAAGTTTAAGGCGATAATTAAGAACGTCATTAAGAAATTAATATACTTAAGGATGTGATTCCGAATTTTTTTTTGATACTACGAGCGTGTCAAAGGGAATTAAAGGAAATGAGAGTTAAGATTAATAGAAATGAGATTAAGATTTATTACTTGGGGATTGATTTAAATTAAGAGGACACTTTGGGGACCAAATAGTAAGTGTAATTTTCAGATTTTCAAATTGCCCCTTAAAACTTATGAACCCTTACCTTTCTATTTCATTTCAAGAAAAACATTGCTTTCTCATCTTCTTCTCTTCTACACTAACAACCGAAAATACACCTCCCCCATAGCCAAATTTGAGTTTTATTTCCTCCTCTTAGACTAGAATTCTTCACCTAAATTAGGAGTCAAAACAACACCCAAAAATAGTGGGCAAATTCGGCCCATCTGTACCAAAATTGAGGCTCCAATTTTCAAGATTTTTAAGACAATTTTTGGAAGGAAAACATGTATAAATGATGGGTTAACATTGTAGGACACATATTGTCAATTTGGAGTTGAAGAAGTGAACAAAAAGAAGGAGAAATCAATGAAACAGTGAGCAGTTCGGCTATGGGTAGTGGTACCGAAATTAGGATTGTTTTGGGCATTTTTTTGAGGTAAGAAATTCTTCTTTTCTTTGAGTAATTGGAGGATTAAATGATGTTATAGTTAAGGGATTAACCCATGTTAAAGAAGAATTGGAATTAAGTAGTTGCATGTTGTTGTAGTTAAGGAATGAACCTATCTTAAGAGAAACTTGAAAATTTAGACATTGCATGTGAGTGTTGGATGTTGTGGCCGATTATAAGGCTGTTTTGTATACATTGAATTTGATTATCGTTGTTGTTATTATTGTCACCATTTGCATGTTGATAATTGAAAAGAAATTGATATTTAAGTTGGGATTGATTATGTGAAAGTGTTGAATCATAAAATTGGATTTTAAGGAATTAAGAGAAGAATTGAGAATTATTATTGTTGTTGGCCGAAATTTCATGGAAATTATTGGACATGTTATGTTGTAATCTTAAGGGACTGTTTTGGGGAATTATGACG
Source organism: Przewalskia tangutica (assembly GCA_029844215.1). NCBI lineage: Eukaryota > Viridiplantae > Streptophyta > Magnoliopsida > Solanales > Solanaceae > Przewalskia > Przewalskia tangutica. The sequence goes on along the minus strand of CM056731.1, from coordinate 34,577,602 downwards.
ATGGAAATATAAGTTATGAACATGTTATGGTAATTACCACTACATGTCTAAAAAGAAGTAATGTATAAAAAGGTGTTACGTTGCAAACAAGAAGACTTGGACTCTCGTTGTTGCTAGGTGCCTAGACTATTTTTAAAAGTTGTTCTAATATGACTTAAGAGGCTGAAATTATAAGGGAAATAGGTGTGTTAAGTTCCATTGGTTGTTGTAATTGTTATCTCCCGTGACCGAAGAGGAAATGAACGTATTATGATGAAGTTATGGAGTAATTGAGATTGTTATGTTTATATCTGTAACTTGCATATGGTTAATTGGTATTGCTGGCTTGTTTGGTAATTGTGGATATACATATAAACAGAGGAAGTGCTGTCCGAATTTTTGTGGAATAGGAAGTTGTCATATGATATAAACTACACTAGTAATCCTAGAAATTGACAGTCATATTACCATTATAATAGGTTGAAGTTCTAAGACGGGGCGTATTCTGATATTGAGTTGGCTAATTCGACTAAAAGTATGTTAAGACAACTTCTTCTTTCTTTTGGCATGTTCTGCGTATGAACTATAGTTGTGGTATTGTTCCATAAGTTATTCTACTCTTTAGAAGTTAAGGAATATTCGTGCTATTGATTCTATGCTAAACGCATGTCTAAGTTGTTCCTAAGTCCTTATTAAGGCATATGGGTAAGATGTTGGTTTCCATGAGAGTTTGTAGTAAGCACTGAAGCCAATTTGACTCTGCAAATCTAAAGTAACTAATAAGTATTAAATGCTGGAACTGGTTTAATAAATAAAAAAGTATATTTTTAATAAACATGTTAAAATAAGTCATTGCAACATTAAGTGAATAAGGTATCTACAAACAATTATATATAAATGATTAGAATTCCATCTGCATTTTAGAACCAATTTGTTTTACATTTTCTAGTTCACAACTGATTAGATAAGATCACTATAAAAATATAACCTACTAACGGCTCATATAATGAATTAATTAGGCAATTAGAATATTATTGTCAGCCAATAAATTCAGAGAATGTTTATGGTCATTTATGCAATTATAGTTGCGTTTACATTGCAATTCGTATTTTACCCAAGACGATATGATATGAGTTGGTAAAGACGACAAGCGGTATGTGAGACTATCCTCTCTTCTTTGGCATGATTACTTCAAATTATCATTTCTTCTCTTGGCATGACCTATATAAGTAAGTGTATGGCGGACGTACGTAAATTCCATGGAATCCTAATTCTTAGTGATGTATAATATGATAGTGCCTGAATTTCTAAATGATAGTTCATCTTAATTATTCCATTGAGTCTCCACTGATGATTTAAAATACATATGATGATTCTATTGAGTTTTATAAGATGATTAGAAATGCATATGATTGTTCCATTGAGTCTCAGATGATGATTTGTATTGCATAAGATTTCTCATGATATTCTACTTGTGTAAGTTGTGACTATACGTTATATGGATGGTGTTAGGATGGACCGAGTCCCAGAATGGGCCGGGTAGCTATATGTACGAAGTATGAGGACCGAGTCCCAGAATGGGTCGGGTATCTATATGTACGGAGTATGAGAAACGAGTCCCCGAATGGGCCGGGTAGTTATATGTACGGATGTGTCCTTGATTACGATGATTGTTAGACATACATGACTTTCTTTTCATATGGTACAGTTGCATTGGTATCTCTGATTTTCATACATGTCTCAGGTTACCTTCTGGCCAGTTATGATCTCCTTTACAGTACTTTATGTTTTATATACTCAGTACATATTTCGTACTGACCCCCCTTTCCTCGGGGGGTTGCGTTCATGCCCGCAGGTACAGGTGCTCAGCTAGGTGACCCCCCAGTTTAGGACATCTATTCAGCTGTTAGAGAGCTTCATTGTTCCGGAGCCAGTCATTTTGGTACAGACCCTTATTACTTAAACTTGTGCTTATTTAGGGGTACGGTGGGGCCCTGTCCCGCCATATTTCATTGTCCTTCTATAGAGGTCTGTAGACAGTTGTGGGTTGTATATGTTCGGGTTGGTTTAGATATATTTTGTTCAGGGGTACTTTTGTATTTCTCTTTTGGGATATTCCCTTATTTGGTGGCAGCTTTGTCGACTAGCCTGTTTTATTATGTTGGTTAGTTGTGACTCCTCAGGAGGCAGGTGCATCCTTATTTAAAGGCAGCTTTGTCGGCTCGCCTATTCGGACATATGTTATAGTTGCAGCGTTATGATGTCGGAATTTCTATTGCCCTTAGTGTCAGTTGGATTATATGCATTAGGTTAGTGTAATGGCGATATCAGGGCATCGGGTCGCGGTCCGTCGGGTCGGGTCGTGACAGTCACAGACAGTTTTGGTAGTATTCCATAATGTATATTTGATGTATATTAGACTTAGTCTTGTACCTTAATTAGTAGTGTAATATTATCATAAGTGTAAAGTTAGTCACCCTATAGAATATGGTTTTAGATGTAGAATAGGAAAGAGATTTTTCTATTGTAACTTGTATATATATGCTTTCATCAATAAGAATAATCAAGAGATTAATTCTTTCATTGTATCAAGAGTTTATGTTATTTTCCTTGCTTCCACTTCTCACTTCTTTCTCAAATTTCTTGAAAACCGTGACAAAAATCCCCCCCTCGGTTTTTGCAAAAACCCGAGACCTATTCTTTCCCCCCTAAAAATCTTGTCCAAAGTTCGTTCTATTCACCATGACTGATAAGAACACTTTTCATCCTGGTCTCACAGTTTCTAACATCAAGAGCGTCCTTCATATTATTCTTGACCTAGAAAACGTCCAATATGGGACGTGGGCGGAGCTATTCAAAATTCATGAAATGACACATCAAGTTCTTCACCATATCATCCCTCCGACTCCTAAAATGAGGGATGACACCACCGAAGATGATGATGTACCCACAAAGCGGACAACCCAAAATTATGGGCCACGCTTGACGCAAAGGTTTTTCAATGGATTTATGCCACAATATCCATAGACCTTTTACAGACGATTATGGAACCCAACTCCACAGCTATGGAGGCGTGGAATTAATTGCATGATATCTTCCAAGATAACAGTCATTTCCGAATTGTTACCCTTGACCAGGATTTTTCTCAAGTTGCTATGGCGAATTTTTTAACGTTTCATCTTATTGTAAATGACTCAAGGACTTGGCGGATCAACTTTGCAACGTAGGTGCTCCAGTTACTAATAGTCGTCTCGTTCTACTAATGGTTGCAGGCTTATATGAGACCAATAACGATGTTGTTTCGATCCTTCGTCAAAGTAATCCCCTTCCGGAATTCTATCAAGCCCGCTCCATGCTCACATTGGAAGAAGCGGGTTTGGCTAAAAAGGCGTCTATAGGGGCTAGTCTCGTCTTCATGATGACTGCGTCAAATTTTTCCCCTTCCGATTCATCCAACGTGAAACCTGTGGCCCATTTTTATCTAGAAATGGGCCAGAAGGCCCACTGCCTGCTGGCAAGTCCGTACCGTTCCCTGAAAATTTCCAAAATTCACCCAATCCAGCCCCGAGTCATGGTCCAGTCACCCGAGCCTAACGGGATATTTTTAAACCAAAAAGACATTTTAATTTAAATTCTAATGTTCTTAAATCACTCTTACCCCGTAATCATGTGTCTGCTTTGAATGACCCTAATTGGAAAATTGTCATGACCGACGAATATAATGCTCTTATTGATAATAAGATGTGGGAGTTGGTACCTCGTCCATATGGTGTTAATATTATTCGTTCTATATGAATTTTTTCTCATAAGGATAATTCTGACGGTTCTTTTGCAAGACATAAGACTCGACTTGTAGGTGATGGTAATACTCAGTAGGATGGTGTAGATATTTAGCCCAGTGATCAAGCCGGCTATCATTCGCACTGTGCTCAGTTTGGCTCTATCGAAATCATGGCTCATTCATAAGTTAGACGTGAAGAATGCATTCCTACGTGGTGATCTCAAAGAGACAGTCTATATGCATCATCCCTTGGTAGTTAGAGATACTAGATATCCGCATTATGTATGTTTGTTGAAGAAGTCTTTGTATGGGCTTAAGCAGTCTCCATGAGGTTGGTATAAAAGGTTTACTGATTATGTTTCGACTATTGGGTTCTCTCACAGCAGGTTTCTGATAATTCATATCCATATATCGTCGGGGGTCTGTCATGGCTTATATACTACTATATGTAGATGATATTATTTTGACTGCCTTTTCTGATGCTTTGCGAAAGTACATCATGACAATGCTCAATTCTTAGTTTGTCATGAAAGACTTAGGGCCATTGAGTTATTTTTTGGGGATTGCTGTCACTCGTCTTGCAGGAGGATTGTTCTTATCATGGAGGAAGTATGCAGCTGAGATCATTGAGAGGGCTGGGATGTGTAAGTCCACTTCTACTCCAGTTGATACTAAACCCAAACTGGGTGCTGCAGTTGGCTCCCCTTATGAGGATCTCACCCGTTATTGTAGTCTTGCAGGGCCCTACAATATCTTCCGTTCACGCGACCTGATATTATGTATGCCGTACATCAGGTGTGTTTGTTTATGCATGATCCCAGGATTGAACATATGAATGCGCTAAAACTCATTATTAGGTACATTCATGAAACACTTGATTATGGCTTGCATTTGTATCATTCGTCGACGTCTACACTTGTCTCATATACATATGTTGATTGAGGTGGTTGTCCAGATACCAGACGGTCTACGTCTGGCTATTGTATATTTCTTGGTAATAACTTGGTTTCATGGTCTGCAAAACGTCAATCTACGCTTTCACGTTCGAGTGCAGAGGCCGAGTATCGAGGGGTAGCCAATGTGGTCTCTGAGTCATGTTGGTTACGTAATCTTCTGTTAGAGCTTCATTGTCCTATTCAGAAAGCTACCTTGGTGTATTTTGATAATATTAGTGTCATCTACCTTTCTGGTAATCCAGTTCACCATCAGCGCACTAAACACATATAGATGTATATTCACTTTGTTAAAGAAAAGGTAGCTAGAGGACAAGTACGCGTCTGTCATGTCTCTTCCAGATATCAAATTGCAGACATCTTTACAAAGGGTCTTCCCTCGGTCCTTTTTGAAGATTTTAGAGACAGTCTCAGCGTACGAAGACCGTCCGCTATGATTGCGGAGGTGTGTTAAATATACCAATGGGCCACATGTTTCACGTTGTCCAGCAGCCCATCCCAATGGGCATCACTGTCACGGACAATTTTGGTATTATTCCATAATATATATTTGGTGTATATTAGACTTAGTCTTGTACCTTAATTAGTAATGTAATATTACAATAAGTATAAAGTTAGTCTCCATATAAAATAGGGTTTTAGATGTAGAATAAAAAAATGATTTTTCTATTATAACTTGTATATATATATCTTTAATCAATAAGAATAATCAAGAGATTAATTCTCTCACACCTCAACATCACTCTATTACACCACCTCAATATATGGACTCACTATTCCAAGAGAATGGTATGTTAGTAAAAATGCATCGGATTAGATAGAATAATTGATATTGTAGAGTGCTAATAGTTTTAGTAGTATATATTATAGAGATAGTTACCAAACTAAAAAAGCAAATTATATAGAGTGATTGTGAGACCACTTGTGTTATATGAGACTTCGCGTTGAGCCTCTCAGATTCAACTCATTTATATATAAGATCAGTATAGTTGAAATGTGGATGGTAAGAAGGAAAATGTTCAAATGGCCCTGGTATGTGTATGTACGTCTAATCTCTATGATAATAATTGAATATAATATGTACGTCTAATCTCTATGATAATAATTGAATATAATATGTATATATATATATATATGCTAGATTTAAATAGAAGGATTTTTCTAAAAAATAACTTACAATCTCTCGAAATTATGGGGAGTTAGTGAAGAATATACACCACTAAAAATTACTATTTTTTCAATAAAAATATTCAATTGCTATTCCACGGAAATTTTGATTGAACTAATGAGAATAAAAAAATAGTAGCGAAAAAATCAAGAAGTTCTCACATTTCAATGGAAATATGTTTTTCATCACGCAATTTTAAAGTTAGCTGATTCAGTGAATAAGATGGAAAAATCATATTTTTCGCACGAATTTTTTACTGATTTGTCGGTGGGCAAAAATCTCTATTCTAGTAGTGACAAAACAATGGAAGCATAAGACCTATAAATGTGATACTAATTAGTATATTAATAACTTGTTTGACTAAGTTTTTATGAGGTTAAAAGTACTTATTTAAAAAAAGTGAAGCGTTTGATCAAACTTTTGAGAGAAAATAAATATTTTAAAAAGTAATAAAGCTAAAAAATAATTTTTTTCTCCAAACGCACTTTTTTGGAAGAACACTTTTGAGAAAAAAATACACTAGAAGCATTTATTAAAAGTATGATCAAACATTAATTGCTATTCAAAAACTTTTAGAATTAATTGGTCAAATACAAAGAGCTACTCACAAAAAATATTTTTTAAAAAACACTTTTAGAAATAATATGATTTAAGAAGCTTGATCAATCAGGCTATAAAACTACAACATATTTGGTCGAGCTTTTGGGAGGCCAAAAATATTTTTTTCTTTAAAAGGTGCTTATTCTAAAGAAAAAGTGAGGTTTTAGTCAAAATTTTGGGAGAAAATAAGTGTCTGAGGAATAGAAAAAATATGTTTTATAAGCTAAAAGTTAGTTTTTCACCAAAAGCTCTTTTGAGAAAATATATTTAAAAGAACTTTTTTAAAAGTTTGACCAAACACTAATTGCTGCTCAAAAATATTTTTTAAATTAATTGGTAAAAAATAAATTGCTTCTCACCAAAAGTAAAATGAGAGTTCGGCATAACCCGGTAATTTTGATTCAAAATTTGTATTTGCCTTAAAAAAAATTATTAAGTATATATAAATTATTACTTTAGAACTCAATAACTTAAAATGACTATAATCTCAAATTCATAAACTTCAAATCTTAATTCCGCTTCTATAAAAAGATCTCTAGTTTGTATAAACACAAATTACAAACTAAATGTGAAATTTTTGTCCAAATAGAGTTGAATGGACATTGAAGACTCGTATATTTAACCAATCCTAATTAGTTTGCAATTGAAATATAATTACTGATATTGTAGTTATAATTGCATTAGAAAAAATGGACTATTTTCTTGTAGAGAGAGGGGGAAGCAGCCTGTGAGGAAATGGTATAAGTAGTGGGTGAGTACAATGTTTTGAAATTTGGACCGGACATCGAACCGGACGATCAACTGGGTTACTGGATCACTGGTTCAACCGATTGAATCGGTTCAAAAAATCGGTATCCACACACATATATATATATATTGAATGTTAAATACATATCTATATCCAAACATATGAAATAACGAAGATCCATGTCCATCAACTAATTTCAAAACACATGTCCATAAACTAAATTACTGTGTCCATTAAGCTAAATAACCAAGATGTCATGCATATCTAAATCCAAGAAGTAGAAATTAGAAATTTGATTATCCATGTCCTCACAAAATAAATAACTTCAAAACACATGTCCATAAACTCAAATAGTCAAAAGAACTTGAATAATAAAAATCTCAATTAATTAGGGGAGATGAAAAGTTTAATTAATTTAAAAAAAAAAAAAATTATATGAATAAACAAAAATCGGGTTTGTACGAGTTCTGAGTCACGATTCATCTGGATTTTCTTAGGGTTGCATTTGAGTTTGACACCCGTTCCTACAATAAACTCGGACCGACCTCGAGATCGATTTCCGGCTAACCTGATCCGACCGACCTTTCCGATCCGAATTTCAAAACATTGGGTGAGTATAAAAAATGGAGGGAAAGAAACGTGAGCACGGTTTCTCAAGGTTGTAGCAGGCAATAGAAAAAAATGATAAAAATTTGACATTGATGTCGTAAGAAATATTTGTTTACATTATTTATTAATGAAAAAGGGTCATATTTGCCCTCAAACTTAAGGAAAGAAGTCATATTTGCCCTCCATTAAAATTTGGGGTCAAATATACCATTCTCGTTATAAAAGTTGTTATATTTGCTCATTTTTAACAGAAATGCCACGTGAACGCCACGTGGGAGACACATCAACAGGTGGGACCATCGGCCACACAGTGTCCTTTTCCATGGATACCGTTGGCTGAAGCTTCAACAAGCAACAATGGTGAAATTCGATTTAAGATGAATTGAGACACGGGGTTGGTTGCAAAATGTAGCTAAGACCAAGGCGAACTCAGGGACACCACCCACAGTCGTCGACGTTACCTGAGTTGGTCGGAAATGCACTCAAAGTTTTGGTTTTTTCGATTTGGTCGACCCACGGCTTCGTGAAGAACTGACAGTGGTGGGTGGGTGTAAAATGACGGGTATAGGACGTAGAATCTAATTGTGTAAGCCCCGACCCTCGATTGTAGCCCCGATAGCCGGAAAATCGACAGCGGCGTTTAGGGTTTTAGATTTTTCGATTTGGGTGTTCTGACAATTTAGCAAGAATCGAACAACATGGTGGTGTCAAAATGACGACGAGGTGATGGTGGTATACCTCACTCCCGTAGATTCAATCCATTCACGAAAATCGGTGAAGTCGATGTGTGTGTCGGACACGAGACGGGAGGGCCGTCGAGTTGGTGGTGGCCAGATGCGAGGAGTACTGTGGGGAGGGTCCAATATTTTAGAGGGGTTGGCTACTCCGGTGACCGGAGCAGCTGGTGGTCGGATGAACAAAGGGAGAAGAAGCAGTGGAGGAGGTGATATGGGACCCACCTGCTGATGTGTCTCCCACGTGGCGTCCACGTGACATTAGTGTTAAAAATGGGAAAATATAACAACTTTCATAACGGGAAGGGTATATTTGACCCGAAACTTTAACGGAGGGCAAATACGACCCTTTTTCCTTTATTAATAATTACAAATAATCTTTAGTGATATATAGAAGGGTAGCCTTGACGAGTTCGAGTCGTGAAAAAACCCTTTTGCAGAAATGACAGATAAAATTGCGTACAATAGACCCTTATGGTATCACTTCTCGCGCATAGCGACAGTTTAGTGCACCTGATTGCCCTTAAATTTTAGTGATATATAATTGATAATTTAGTGCAAAAAATAATTCATTTATTATCACAAATTAAGCTATAATAATATTGTAAAATAAAAAGTTATAATATTAGAGGTTGTTTGGCTATTAGTTCGAGTTATGCATGTATTAGTAATATGATGATTAATTATGCATGATTTAGTTAGTCATGTATGAACTATTCCATCGTTAACTCTACATAAAATAATACATGAATTCTCTTAGGGTCTGTTTGGCCAAACTTCTGGAAAGTTGTTTATGTTTATCAGAAGTAGTTATGCAGAAACTGTTTCTGAAGAATCGATTAGAGTGTTTGGCCTATAATTATAGAAGTGTTTCTTAGAAACAGAAACAGTTTTTCTGTTTGACCAACATTTATGCAAATTTACTAGATTTTTTTTTAATAGATTTAAAACTATTTAAAATATTCTTTTCTATCATGTGTTTCTAAAAGTTAGTATATCTTTATAATTTAATAATTTTTTTAAAATTATTTAATTGCAACATTTAATCAAAAAATAATATTATATTGTACATAAGAAATGTAACGACAATATGATAGTCAATGACTCAAATATGTCCAAACCACCGCCGCCCTACCCACACCTACCATATCCTCAAATTTCTATGTCATATTTTTTTTACTTTTATAAAAAATATGAATTTTTCTTCCCCCTTACCCCCACCCCGCCTCTACCCCCACCCCCGCCCATATCAACTTTATCCTCAAATTTCTATTTCATATTTTTGTTACTTTTATAAAAATGATTGAAAATATGAAATTTTTCTTACCCTCCGCCTACCCCTACCCCCACCCCATTGCCTACCCCATCCTCAATTTCTATTTCATATTTTTTGTTACTTTTATAAAAAAAATTATTAAAATAAATGAATTTTTTCTTACCCCACCTACCCCTACCCCCACCCCACACCATTGCCATACCCATCCTCAAATTTTTATTTCATATTTTTTGTTACTTTTATAAAAAAAATTATTTTAAATTATAAAAAACAATTATCCCCGCCCGACCCCCACCCCACCCACCCCATTGCCTTACTCATCCTCAAATTTCTATTTCATATTTTTTGTTACTTTTAAAAAAAAAAATGAATTTTTTTCTTACCCCCCCCCCCCCCGCCCTATCCCATTGGCCTACCCATCCTTAAATTTCTATTACATATTTTTTGTTACTTTTATAAAATAAAAAAATGATTTTTTACCCCCTACCCCTATTTCCAAATTTCTATTTTATATGGGGATATTATATGAGATTAAAAGAAATTTTGTGAAAAGAAAATGGTAATGGGTCCAAAAAAAAATTCAATAAATGAGCAAAAAGAGTTTCTCTAGAAGCACCAAATTGGTGTTTCTACTTCTATTTCCATCTAGAAATACTTTTTGGCTTCTGAAAAAAATATTTTTACTTTTGAAAAGAGGGTGTTTGGCCAAGGAACACTTCCAAAAGTTTGGCCAAACACCACCTTATACTTATATTAGTTATGAGAAATTGTAAATTAAACACCGTACTTTATATACAGAATTTCGAAAAATAACAACAAATATACAATCAAGTATAATATCTTTATGACTTTAATACATAAATTATTCACATACTGATCAGTATTCAAACGATCCCTTATAATATTCTTTTATATGTTTTAACTCCTACGAGTTACAACTTACAAGTAGCTTTTTCACATGGGGCACAACCGGGAAAGTGGACAATGGGCTCTGTTTTTTCCTTTTCAAACCCAATGCGGCGAATCCTTGTGGTGAGCCCACGCCATCTTGCTTGTTGGGCCCCGCTATTCAGGATCTCCAACGTGTTCCTCACTCACCCTACATGAACGTGTAATCTTCAACGCCTTGAAAACCTTTTCTGTCTCGCACTCATATTGTTGTCGGATCAAATGCCAATGTGTTTTGTATTATATTATTATTATTATTATTATTATTATTATTATTATTATTATTATTATTATATTATTATTATTATTATTATTTGGGGCAAAAGTCGAAATTTTTCTTGCCCGCAGGGCTCTCACCTCTAGCCCGACAGAAATTGGCGGAGAATATAAATCATAACTACTCAGCGGCCCACTAGGTGAGAGGCACAATGTTCTATTAAGCTTAACTAAAAACTTTAAGCATGCCGCCAACTTTGCACCGATCGATGTTGACTTTTTCTATAAAAATATTTCATGTTTTATTTTTTCTATATGTATACTCATTTATGTTTTATTTTTTCTATACGTATACCTATTAATATTTTATTTTCCTATATGTATTACTTATTATTGTTTTATTTTCTCTATTGTATGTATACTCTATATTAGAATTGAAGGGTTTTGTCGGGTTCGTACACGCAGTGAAATTTGAAAATTTATGTTTCAAACCCGACGACGATCAAACTGTAGGATGATATACAATGTAAAAAGCACAAAGCAATAATGTAATACTTCGATGGAAGACTTACATTGTAGATAGCAACTTGAATCTGGAGCTTTGTGTAGTCCGAAGGTGCGCACACAATCGATTTGCAAGTACTGAAACTTCGATGTAATTGCTGGAATGCCAGAGATTCCGACAGAGCTTTAGAAGAGATTAGTCTCTTGTTTTTGGTGTAGTGAAATGAGAGGGGAAACCCTCTTATTTATAGTTGTAAAAGACAACCTAGGGTTCCCCATGGGCCATCCCATATAACAAGTCGCCAGATCGCCAATGAGTCGGACCATCAACGCCAAAGACCGCGCTCGATAAGTGGCGCGCCACGACACGTGCGTTTGGCACCGCGACCCTAAATCAATGGTGTTGCGGTCCTGTCCCATTTTTTGCCTTGTTTCCATTTCTAATGTCCCGGTCATCAACCGAACATATATATATATATAATCTCTCTCTAATTACATCCTTCAATCGACGGAACATTTGACTTAGTGTTACCCTTAAGGCCTTTACATAACGACACTAACTACATTAGGTTCTTCACGGAAATCCTAGACTGCACCGGAAAACGAACTCAATATGTAAAGTTTAGCTACACGAAACATGTGAACTGAACCTCTATGTGGGAAGATAAAATCCTTTCATTCACGACACACTCAATCAAGTTTAGGATTTGTCAAGTGTCTATCCAAATGACTTGATCATTATAACTCATCTATATTAGTTGACAACATGACCATATCACAGACATGTCCATTGCATTGGTCAATGACTTAGTCAACCTAATACCATATGAGTACCTGAGTGTTCACTCGAATATACATCCAAGGAATATATATTTAGACTCCACATCTCTCGGAGAATGTGGTACTTACTTGGTACATGCTTGTTTCTGTTAATTGATCTTGGTTCATTTGCTTGTGCAATAGCACCAGCGTTGTCACAATAAATGGTTATTGGACAACTAGCACTCGGAACAACCCCTAGTTCCTTCAGAAATACAGAAATCGTGACAGCTTCCTTAGTAGCTTCCGAACCAGCAATGTACTTCGCTTCAGTAGTCGAGTCAGCAGTAGTAGCTTGTTTGGAACTCTTCCAGCTCACTGCTCCTCCATTGAAAATGAACGTGTAACTAGACTGAGATTTGAAATCATCATCTGTATGGAAACTAGCATCGGTAAACCCATTGGCAACCAACTTATCTCCTCCACCATAGACTAAGAAGTAATCTTTAGTACGTCTGAGATACTTAAGAATACTTCGATCGCTTCCGGTGTTCTCACCAGATTCTCGCCGAACTTGCAACTCATACTAAGTGCAAATGCCACATCTGGCCTAGTACAAGTCATGTCATACATGATCGATCCTATAGCCGAAGCATATGGGATCCTCTTCATGCGCTCAAGTTCTACATCATTAGAAGGGCAACCCTTCTTAGATAACTTGATGTCTTGACTCATTAGAAGACCGCCTTTCTTGGAATTCTCCATTGAAAAACGTCTAAGCACTTTGTTTATGTAGATTGACTGTGACAGCCCCAACAATGTATTAGGTCTATCTCTATAAATTATAATTCCCAGAATGTAGCATGCTTCACCTAAATCCTTCATTATGAAGGTCTTGGACAACCAATCCTTAACTGACTGCATGAGAGTCTTATTGTCTCCCATTATCAATATGTCATCAACATATATAATAATGAAGACAATACCCACATCCTTGCGTTTCATATAACATACGGATCCTCTTTGCTTCTGACGAAATCAAAAGATTTGATAGCCTTGTCAAAGCAAATGTTCCAACTCCTAGAGGCTTGTTTAAGCCCATAAATGGACTTCGATAGCCTGCACACAACATTTGGTCTGGACTCAGATGAAAAACCCTCGGGTTGTTTCATATACACTTCCTCAATTAGATTATCATTGAGGAATGCAGTTTTGACGTCCATCTGCCAAATGTCATAATCGTAATGTGGAGATATAGCAAGCAAAATCTGAATAGACTTTATCTTAGCCACCGGTGAAAAGGTTTCATCATAATTCAAGCCAGGACGCTGAGTAAAACCTTTAGCCACTAGTCTAGCTTTATAAGTCTGAACCTTGTCAGATGCATCGATCTTTTTCTTGAAGACCCATTTGCATCCTATGGGTTTAACCCCATTCGGCAAATCAACCAAGTTACACACTTGATTGATATATATAGATTCCATTTCGGATTTCATGGCTTCTTGCCATCTCTTCGAATCAATGTCTAGCATTGCTTCGTTGTAGGTTCTAGGCTAGTCATCATCTGGAATATCTAACTCATTTTGTGTTTCCACAAGTAGATTTAGCCTTTCCAGAGGTCGATGAGTTCTAGCAGACCTACGGAGTTGAGTGTCTTGCAGTTCAGTTACAGGTAGGGCTGGCCAGTGGGCCGGGCCGGCCCGGTCCCGTCCCGACCTCGAATAATTAAAAAAAAAATTAACGGGACCGGGGCTCGAACCGGGACGAGACATGGTATGGTCCCGCCTGTCCCGATCCCGCTCTGACCCGACCCGTCCCGCCCCAGTCCCGCCCGAAACCCACCCAATTGCAAAAATAGTCGTTGTAATAACAGCCATTTTACATTTTGGTCGTTAAGCAACGCCCATTTTTGGCCTCCCCCAACCCCCCTACGTCCATCTGCCAAATGTCATAATCGTAATGTGCAGCTATAGCAAGCAAAATCCGAATAGACTTTATCTTAGCCACCGGTGAAAAGATTTCATCATAATTCAAGCCAGGACGCTGAGTAAAACCTTTAGCCACTAGTCTAGCTTTATAAGTCTGAACCTTGTCAGATGCATCGATCTTTTTCTTGAAGACCCATTTACATCATATGGGTTTAACCCCATTCGGCAAATCAACCAAGTTCCACACTTGATTGATATATATAGATTCCATTTCGGATTTCATGGCTTCTTGCCATCTCTTCGAATCAATGTCTAGCATTCTTCGTTGTAGGTTCTAGGCTCGTCATCATCTGGAATATCTAACTCATTTTGTGTTTCCACAAGTAGATTTAGCCTTTCTGGAGGTCGATGAGTTCTAGCAGATCACGAGTCGAGTGTCTTGCGCTTCGCCATGTGGTGGTCGACTGGTCGCCGCCCGGCCCGCCCCGTCCCCGTCCCGACCTTGAATAATTAAAAAAAAATTAACGGGACCGGGGCTCGAACCGGGACGGGACATGGTATGGTCCCTCCTGGCTCGGTCCCGCTCTAACCCGACCCGTCCCGCGTCCTGTCCCGTCCCGCCCCAGTCCCGCCCAAAACCCACCCAATTGCAAATATAGTCATTGCAATAACGACCATTTTACATTTTGGTCGTTAAGCAACGACCATTTTTGGCCTCCCCCAACCCCCTACCCCCTTTATATTTATTTGTAACCCCTAAGTTATTATATTTATACTTTAACCCAATTTCCCCAACTATAAATACCTCATTTCCTCTTCTTATTATTTTCACAAATCTTCCTACTCTCTCTAATCTCTCAATCAATCAATCTTTATACAACATTGTCTACTACATATTCAATCTATTTATTAATTTGGGAATTGAGAGTTAAGTTGGCAACTAGCTTAAGGATTATCTATCGAGCAAAGTTTCAATTTCAACCTCTCGATTACACGTCGACTCTACGTTGGCGTTTGGTACATTCGTTCTCTCATCAAATTATTATTTTATCTTTATTTCATTTAACACATTTAATTTCATTATCTTTAAGTCTTTAACTATTTATTACCATAATTAAAATGAAAAGAACAAAAAGTCTTTTCGGCAAGGGTACTTCTTCTAGTAGGGTGGGTAACAAGTGCAAGAGTACTTCTTCAAGTATTCCTAGTCCTACTCCTAGACAAGATGATTTTAGTGATCCTGAACAGTTTCCTGAAATACCATATGATCTAGAAGACCATGTATTTTTTTCAAAATGAAGAAGCCTTTGATTTAGATGTCACTCTAGATGATGATACACCCATTAATGTAGATGATGATACACCACTAGTAAAATGCCTCTTATTCCCCCTAGTATGAGACGAGGTCCGACGAAACGACCATTAACATCAACTGTATGGAAATATTTTCACAAGGACGTACCAAATCAAGTAGCTATATGTAAAACTTGTAAAGTTGTTTATACTTTAAAAATTGGAGAAGGTCATGGTGGGAAGGGGGGTTTAGGAAGACACCTACTGCAAAAATACAAAGCCTTGCATGCACAATACATTATTGAAAAAGATGGTGAGAAAGCGCCCTCTCAATCGGGACAAGGTTCACATACTGTTCCAGACAAAATACATGGTCAAATTAACCCTATGACGGGGGAGTTGTAGGCCCTAAATATGATAAACATAAAGATATGGAAGCACTAGCAAAATTAGTTGGTGTGGAGGGTTTGCCTTTTTCATTTCCTGAATCTCCTGGTTTTATTCATTATATTAGAGATATGTATAATATTGCTTATAAAGGTTTTCCTAGATCAACTATTAAAAGAGATGTATTTAAATTTGCACATGAATATCAACAGTATTTACGTTATGCATTATATCATTTTAATGGCAAAGTCGCTCTAACTTCTGATATAAATCGTAGTACTAACGGTCATGATTATTTAACGGTAACCTGTCATTGGATAGATTATAAATGATCTATGCAAAAACGTATTTTAGCATATATATATATATAGATAGTAGTAATAATCGTCATTTATTTCGTAAAATATTTATTTAGTCTGCGATTATTACGGAATAACTGATAAAGTTATGAGTATTACATTAGAAAATGCAACTTCTAACAATTCTGCTATTTATGTTTCAAAAGAAGTTTTAACTCGTCTTTTCCAAAACATTTTCATATCAAATGTGCGTGTCATATTTATAACTTAGTTGTAAAGGATGGTCTTTCACTTTTTCAAGATATTCTTGAAAAAATACAATTTGCTATAAACTTTATTTTTAAAAATAATAGAATCCAACAGACAAAAGAATATAAAAAACTTGTCACGATTGTGGACTATCTTACAGAAAAATTTCCGAAGAAGTGCCCACTAGGTGGAATTCTTTATATGACCAACTAGTTGTTGCTTATGATTATAGAAAATCTATCACTTTATTTTTTAACGCCTATAATCAAAATCCAACTGATATGATTGTGGATAATGATTGGGACACAATTAGAGAACTTATTGTATTTCTAGAGAATTTTCAACGAGCAACAAAAGAATTTTCTACTTTATATTATCCTACTATTTCAACTATGTTGTTTTATATAGCTATAATATTTTTACTGCTTAAAGAACATATGGAAAATCATTTATAAGGCATTTATTAAAAATGTTTATGAAATTTAAAAATATTTTATTCCTATTCCCTATTTATATTGTTGGTGTTGTATTAACCGACTATTAAAGTGAATTTATTGTAAAAGTCTTATTAAAAATATTTATAACTGTATGGACGTACTACCACCTCCAACTCCCAAAAATTTAAATGTTGAGCCACCTATTGAAAAACGCTAGAAGAAATGTTGCATAGCGTAGAAGATAAATGCAAAAAAGTATATCGGCATTACCAGCAAGAAAGTGTTAGTAACCAACCGGCTTTCGTACCATCTTCTTCTGCTTCAACGCAACCTCTAAAAAATATGTTGTTTCTGCGGACAGTATTGAAAGCCTCAGAAATAGAATGTGCGGTGGTAGCATGCTAACCAAATTAGTGAGTTCGATGTTTTTGTTTTGCAGGACACTTTACCTTACCAAACAGTTGTCAATCAAGACGGAAAAGAAGACTTGCTGAAATATTAGATGCAGAATGAGAAGACGTTTCCGACACTTTCAATGATGACCCGAGATATTTTGAACATTCAAGCGTCATCAATCGCTTCTGAAAGCGCTTTTTCTGCCGACAGATTTCAAATAGGAGAGCATAGAAACTCATTAGCCGGAGACAACTTGGAGATGGAGGTACTATTCAGAGATTGGATACGAGCGGAGCGAAGAAGGTGCGGTCACCCAGAGATTAACGAAAAAGAAGACGAAAACTACAACGACATCTTATCTGAAGACATGAGCAGCGACGTGGAACAATTTGACCAAGATATACCAATTCCAACCGAAGAACCACACGAAATTATAAAGAAACTAGAAAAACTATTTTCAAATTGGTAATTTATTTCATTGCAATTTTAGTATATTTTTTTCCTATGTCTTTTGCAATTCTTTTCAACAACAGTACACTACAATGTTGTAATTTTGAATCTTGTATATTTCAATGAAATAATTAATAATATAAGAGGCACAAAAACAGCCTTGTAATAATTTTTTTTACACTCTTCTTGTCTTTGTTCAATTATTTAGTTTATAAATATATATGAGTAGAATACTATAATATGAGTATATGACTATCACTATATGTTACTTTGTTAGTATTTTTAATTTAGTGGAAAATGTTTTTTTTTTAAATGTCCCGCCCATCCCGTCCCGACCCGACCAACTGCCCACCGGGATCGGTACCGGGATGGGACATGGTATCGTCCCGCTAGTACCGGTCCCGCCTGGCCCGCCCCTCCTCTCAGTCCCGACCTCGCCCATCCCGATCCCACTGGGCCCGGCCCGGCCCACTGTCCAACCCTAATTACAGGTATGTTTTGATTGTGAGAAGGTTCTTGTGCGCTGATTGATCCACCAACATTAGAGCTTTCAAGAATATCATTTTCATGTCTTTCCTGAATGGGAGAAGGTGCAACTGGTGCACTTCCTCCCAAGGTCTGTGCATGAAGATCTTGCATTTCTGCATCTCTCATCGTAGCACTCCCACTGGCCGAAGCGTGTACCCTGAGTACCCAATCTTTGCCATAAGCTCCCACTGAATCCTTGCCTTGTTCACTCGGCAAGGGTTCAACCTCTATGTTACTTCGTTCTTGAATTTCTTCAAGTTCTATCTCTGTGCAACTCTCTTTCTTGTAGACATATTCATCTTCAAGAAAAGTTGTGTTCCTAGAAACAAATATCTTATGTTCTCCAGGAAGATAGAAATAGTATCCCTTAGTTTCCTTTGGATACCCAACGAAGTAACATTTATCACTTTTAGACTCAAACTTATCAGTGATCAACTTATTGACATATGCAGGACACCCCCAGGGCCTCATGTGTCTAAGTGATGGCTTCTTGTCACACCATACCTCATATGGTGTATTTTCAACTGATTTAGAAGGAACTCTGTTCAGAACATATATCGAGGTTAAAATAGTGTATCCCCAAAGGTATGTTGGAAGATCTGAAAAACTCATCATGGAACGAACCATGTCAAGCAAGGTTCGGTTTATCCTCTCGGCAACACCATTCATCTGAGGTGTCCCAGGAGGTGTCCATTTGGAATGAACTCCATGTAGCTTTATGTATTCAAGAAATTCTTTACTTAAGTATTCACCCCCACGATCAGATCGGAGATTCTTGATACTTTTCGAGAGTTGTTTCTCAGCTTTACACTTATACTCCTTAAACTTCTCGAAGGCCTCGGATTTGTGTCTCATAAGATACACATATTCATACCTCGATAAGTCGTCTTAAAAGTAATGAAGTAAGAGAAATCTTCTCTAGCTTGAGTCGAAAATGGTCCACATACGTCAATTTGTATCAACTCAAGAACCTCCTTGGCACGGATCCCCTTTCCAGAAAGAGGTTTAATGGTCATCTTACCTTTCAAACAGGATTCACAGTTACCATAAGATTGTATGTCAAATGGTTCAAAGTAATTTAATTTCCTCAATCGTTCTATCTGATTGATATGACCAAGTTCAGAATGCCATCACACGACCGACCACGCCCGCGATCGTGCCTTACCCCGCACCCTAGTGATACAACATCGAGAAAATCAATGAAATGAAAACTTACACATGAAACAAGATATACAATAATGAAATAAGAAAACAAAGCAACCAAAACGGTTACCTTTACGAATATATAAATAAAACTTGAACCCGACGATTCATCCCTTTTACAAACTCGCCCAACAAGATTACATACCTCTAAGAATGTTATATAACAACGACGGACAGGCCGCCATACCCCGAATGTAAGTACTACAACGACAGGACTATACGAAAGATAAGCCTCCGAGAAACGAGCTTCCCAAAACGCTGAATCGTGATCATATGAGCGAGGATTAACAATCGTGTACCTCTACCTGCGGATTTAACGCACTTCAAGGAGGTCAAGACAACAGTACCAAGTATGTGAAATCAAAATATCAGAAATGAAATCATAGTAGTCTATATAAACAGAGACATATATGATAACCAAACTACATACATAATATGTAGCAATACGCCAAGTCGTGACTCACGCCTCAAAGTCATCACTCAAATATAACTATGGGTCTCATGCCCGCAACATCAATCATGCCCGCGAGCACCTTCTCATCGCCAGCCTACGATAACCACACCAAGCGAGTACATGAACACCGTGTCCCACTGTGGTCATAAAACTGCACGGAAAGTACGGCGCTAACTACCGATACCAAAGCCGCATCATCAATCGACCGGCAAGTACGAAAGCCAACTACCGATACCAAAGCCGTACTAACAAATCTATATAACCATACCACAAAGGCGACCTGGCAATTACGAAGCCAACTACCGATACCACTGCGCCACGTGGGCCGGCAAGTACGAAGACTAACTACCGGATACTGCGGAATCACGAGACTTCGCCACAAAACCGAACGGGCAAGCGAAGGCTAACTACCGGATACCAAGACGAATCACCACGACCTGGGCAAGTACGAGCCAACTACCGGATACCAAGCCGAATCAAGAAACCTCGCGAGAGCTAGTCCATGGAATAATAATCACGTGTCGCATCGTGGAATGCTCCACACCGCTTGCACGCCCAAGTAAGATCATAACAAATCAGCCGGCCCTCCATCGAGAGACGCGGTGGTATAGAAATACAATACTAGCACGACAAGGCTATCACACGCAAACATAGGCAAGTTACACACAACTCAAGGTACTTTCATTTTATGCCAAAGTTCAGGTTTTAACCCCAAAGTACTACGTACGTTAAATTCTTTTTAAAAGATCCATTTCTTTTACAAAGGTCACCCGATGCCCGTATAACGTATTATCAAAATAGAGTGACTAACATTTTAAGTAAACCAAAACAACTTCCATACTTTCCTTTTTAAACCAAATTAAGACAATACGATGCCTTCTTTTTAGACCAAAACACTTCTCCTTTTAAAGTCAAGTTACCATTTTAAAACTAATGATAAAACCATTCTTTTGTTTTCATAAAGTCGTTATAACTAACTTCCCATAAAGCTGTTATAACACTTTATGTTTTAAACCAATTTAAGACAAAACCATGTCTTTCTTTTAAACCAAAAACTCTTCAATTCCTCAAGTCTCTTTTCTTTTAGAAATCAAGTTCCTTAATATTTCACATCAAGTCATTTATAAGTCAAGTCTCTTATCTTTTAAAAACCACAAACCATTTCTTTACCTACATAAAGTTGTTATATCAAACTTCCCATAAAGCCATTATAACACTTTATGTTTTAAACCAACCAAATTCATTTAGCACACGACGCCTACCGTACTACATAGTTCACAACAATCATGCTAGAAAAGATAGGAAGAGGTTCACATACCTCGCGACGATTATCGACAATTAGCAAAACGCTCCACGCATTTAACCTTGCTCGCTTTTCCACCCTTCAAGTAGAATACGCTACTCGTAGTACTTCAACCTATAAAGGCCACAAAACGCCTATCAACCTCTAGATCTCTTCAGAATAATTCTAGATACAAGATTCCTTATTCTACGGAAAATTCGAAGACCTCCCGCAACCACAAAAATCTCCTCTCTAACGAGGCTCATACTAAACCAACAATCCCGGGGGTTACACGCCTAACCGAAGTGTATAATTCTACTCCACAATAATACTACAAGTCTCAGAATACAATCCTATGTAAATACTGATTCAATTCTTTATAATCATCCTTCCAATATATCTTATACTCAAATCTAAACTACTACAACATGTAATCTCCAATTCTGATAGTGGACATAGGTAATTACCTCGATAAGCCCAAAATTATCCAAGATATAAGTCGATCCTGAGCAACGTTTAGCTCCAATTCCTTACGCTCCAACCCGATCCAAGCAACCCTTATAAGTTTCTAAACAACTTCTCTTAACACTTCATCTAAGCTATGAAGATTTTTCTAGGGCTTCATTTTGCGACTATGGAATAAAGTAGTATTCCTGCTCTTATGTTGGGATTTTTGGAATACCACCAGGATTTAGGCTAAAGTATTTGGAATAACAACAATACTTGAAGAATTCTACTCGAGGTGGGGGTGTTTGGACGAGAACTCACTAAGGAGGAAGGAATTTTTGCCTTGGAAACTTTCTAATGTGGATGAAATAAAGTCTTGCACACAAGGGGTATTTATAGGGAAATCAATGGCCAAGATCTAGGCAAGTGGATGGTGAGGATGGGGTACATGTGTGTGGGTAGTTGGCCAACCATTTGGCTACCACAAAAATGGGCCACTTGTCCACCAAAAAAACGTGCCACTTGTCCTACTCCAATTCGGCCAACATGGCCACACGGGGTGACACGTGTCGCTCCCCTACTCGTCCAAAATATTTCATCTTCCGAAAATATCCGTAATGCCAAAAATCCGAAAATAAAGTGGGCCCCACAAAATCAGAATTTTCCGTGGCCCCACGTGACCAATTTCGGAAATAAAATTTCATAATTCTCAAATATTCCAAAAAGTCCAAATACCAAATCTGGGAATCCAATTCCCTTTAACGAACATTTTTCCTTCACAAAATCCGGAAACTTTTCCGTCGAAAAATCACATCTTTCTTCCTTTCCAATTTTACTGTCGTATTCTCGTACGTACGTCCTCGTATACATACCCTGGAACTACGGGGTATAACAACCACAAGTAGGTAAAATTTCTTTCATTTAACTTAGCTCTTTTATTTTGTACATTGAAAATTTTCATGTGGCAGTTTAATTTATACAATCCATTCACAAGAGGCACAATTCCATACACAACTTTATCAAAAGCCAAAATCATATTGCTATTATTAATGCTTGAGGAAAAGCCCTCAGTGTCAAGAACAGGAATGGAAATGATGTTCCTTGTTAAAGAATGAACATAATAACAATTGTTTAACATCAAAATATTGCCGGAAGGTAAATCTAATTTATAATCTCCCACGCGCTCAACATCAATATGTGCTCCGTTTCTGACGCGCAGGTCCACCTCTCGAGGTCCGACCTTCCTGCTATTAGTTAGCCCCTGCACATTTGTACAAATATGTGAGCCATAAGCGGTATCTAGTACCCAGGAATGAGAATCATTTATAGATATATTAATTTTAATTACAAACATACCTTGTCCACTAGAGGATGATGCACCTAGTGCCATCTCTCCTCCTGGAGCTGTACAGTCCTTCCTCCAATGCCTCTTCCTGTTACAGTTCATGCACACATCCGATGCAAATATAAAATTATTTTCGTGTCAAAAATAAGAATACTTATTTAGCATCCTCATAATTTCATTGTTTAAGCACTTGATACTCCTATAGAATAGGAACGGTATCATATTCAAAGGTTTTGCCTTATTTTGATACTCTTTTTTTATGATAATGATCATCGCAGAGAACAGTATCACATTATAATCATGTTTTTTTTTAATTTGAGAATCATATCTATGTGAACAAAAATCAGCCAAACAGTACTGAAAATCAGATTCTGATATTACAAGGGTAAATGTCACCTGAAATGTTAAAGACATTTCAGCCGACATTCGTCCAACAGTGCCTGTTTAATAAATTACAGAGACTAAGAGAGCTTTTCAAACTTGAAAATCTCTCATGATCTAAGGCTTTTGTAAAGATATCAGCTAGTTGGTGAAGAGTGTCAACATGAACAATTTGGACTAGCTGTTTTTCTACCAAATCTCTTAAAAATGATGCATACTATCTATATGTTTTGTATGAGAGTGCTGAACTGGATTTTTTGAAATATTTATAGCACTCAAGTTATCACAGTACAAAACTAAGATATTATTTGAAAAACCATAGTCGTCTAACATGTGTCTTAACCATATCAATTGAGAACAACAACTTCCAGCTGCTACATATTCAAATTCAGCAGTTGAGAGTGAGACACGATTTTATTTGCGACTATACCAAGATACTAGATTATTGCCAAGGTAAAAACATCCTCCACTCGTACTCTTTCTGTAATCCACATCACCAGCCCAACCTGAGTCACTATACCCTATTAGATTAAGATTAGTGTCTTTGGAATACCAAATTCCCAACTCACATATGCCGACAACATATCGGATGACACGTTTTAAGGCATTTAAGTGAGAGATTTTGGGATGGGCTTAGAATCGAGCACACACACAGACACTAAACATTAGATCAGGACGACTGCAGTGAGATACAAGAGACTACCTATCATAGATCGATACAATGTTGGGTTGACATTTTTACCAACATCGTCTTTGCATATCTTCCGTGTTGATCCCATTGGAGTCCTCATCTGTTTAGCATTGTCCAATCCAAACTTTTTAATCAAATTCTTGGCATACCTGCTCTGGGTGATGAAGATTCCATCTTCATTTTGATTTATCTGCAAGCCTAAGAAAAAGGTTAATTCCCCTATCATGCTCATCTCAAATGTGGAGGACACAACTTCAACAAATATCTCAAGGTGGGACTGTGAAGTCGAACCAAAGACTATGTCATCTACATAGATTTGAGCAATGACCATATCTACTCCGTGATATTTTATAAATAATGTACAATCTGCTTCACCTTGTTTAAAACCAAATTCAAGAAGAAACTGAGTTAAACGGCCATACCATGCTCGGGGTGCTTGTTTCAATCCATATAAAGCCTTTTTGAGCTTGTATACAGACTGAGGATGATGAGGATCTTCGAATCCTTTCTGTTGTTCAACATAGACTTCTTTGTCAAGGTAGCCATTCAAAAAGGCACATTTAACATCCATCTGATGGAGAGTGATCTTCAGACAACAAGCTACAGCAAGTAACAACCTAATCGACTCAATTCTGGCCACATGAGTAAAGGTTTCATCATAGTCGATTCCTCCGACATGCGTGTATCCTTGAGCCACCAGTCTTGCCTTATTTCTTACCACAGTTCCAGATTCATCTGTCTTGTTTTTAAAGATCCATTTAGTTCCAATAACATTAGTATCATTTGGACGAGGAACTAGATCCCAAACTTCATTTCTCGTGAACTGCTCAAGTTCTTCTTGCATAGCTTGTATCCAATAATTATCCTTGAGTTCCTCTCCAACATTCTTTGGTTCTAGAGTAGATACATAACAGAAAATACTTACCTTTTGATACATGGTAGACATACACACATATCTGACCATATCTCTGTAATTCCGAGGTTCTTTCCTTCTTGTTCTTAAACCTTCGAACACTTGTCCTGTAGGATGGTTCTTTCTAATCCTGGATGAGGGATCCCTGCGTACTGGGTCTTGAAATTCAGCATTTGATTCCTCATCTGCACCTTCTGTGTTCTCGGGTTCAGGCTCAGGTGTTGCTTCATATGTCGTTACATTTGGGGCAACATCTGAATCTTCTGCATTCTGCTCATTCTCCACTGTAATCACAACGTTATTTTCAGGCATTTTTCCTCTAATATTAGCACAATCATCGAAAACAACGTTAACAGATTCTTGTACAGTTTTGGTTCTAAGATTATACACACGGTAAGCATGGCTATTTTGTGAATAGCCGACAAAAAATCCTTTGTCACTTTTGGAGTCAAACTTGGCTAGTTGTTCTCTATCATTCAAGATGTAACACACACATACAAAGACATGAAAGTAACACAGATTTGGTTTCTTTCCATTTAAAAGCTCGTAGGGTGTCATTTTAGTATCTTGCCTAAGATAGACTCTATTTGTTATGTGACTTGCAGTATTCAAGGCTTCAACCCAAAAATGTTTTGACAATTTCTTAGAACTCAGCATGACTCTAGCCAGCTCTTGTAAAGTCTTATTCTTCCTTTCTGCCATACCATTCTGCTGGGGAGTTTTGGGAGCAGAAAATTCATGGAAAATACCCTTCTTCTCACAAAATGTTGAGAACATATTATTCTTAAATTCCTTTCCATAATCTGACCTAATTCGAAAAATGGAAGAATGATACAAATTCTTTATCCTAGAGTGCAACACTTTGAACATGCCAAAAGTTTGAGACTTTTCTTTCAAAAAGAATATCCATGAGTACCTGGAAAAGTCATCTATAATCACATAAGACTACCTCATGCCTCCTAGGCTGTCTACCTCGATTGGACCCATAAGATCCATGTGCAAAAGCTTAAAATAATGAGACGTACCTGAATGTTGTCCGTCACTTTGGGCAACATTATGAGAGACACGGGTTTGCTTACCTTTTAGACAATCTTCACAAACCACTGTTTTATCTTTAGGACTTAGTTTAGGGATGACTCTTACTGCCTCATAAGAAATTAATCTTTCAAAGTTACGGTAATTGACATGACCTAATTTTTTATGCCACAAAGTAGTGTCATCTGTCCTAACATTATTGGAGAACCGGATCGCATGTCTATCTTGGAGAAACACCTAGCACCCTGCAACTGATCAAGCAAATCATCAATCCTGCGGAGGGGATACCTATTTTTGATGGTTACCTTGTTCAACTGTCTGTAGTCAATACACATACGCAGCGACCCATCCTTATTCTTCACAAACAACACTGGTGCTCCCAAAGGTGATGTACTAGGCTTAATAAAGCCTTTCTCCAGCAAGTCTCTCAGCTGGTCCTTCAACTCAACAGGTGCCATTCTATACGGTAAAATGGATATCGACTGGGTATCTGGCAGAACATCAATGCAGAACTCTATCTCCCGCTCTGGAGGAATACCTGGGAGATTATCAGGGAATACATCCGGGAATTCACTAACAACCGAAACCGACTGAAGAACTAGTACCTCAACTTTCGTATCGAACACCCGAATAAGATGATAAATATACCACTTTCGAACCATCTTTCTAGCCTTGAGGTAATAAATAAACCTACCCCTCGGCGATGCAGTATTCCCTTTCCACTCGATAACCGGCTCACCGGGAAACTAGAATCGGACCAATCTCTCTCTACAGTCAACATTGGCATAACAGGAAGCCAACCAGTCCATACCCATAATGACATCAAAATCCGTCATATCCAACTCTATCAAGTCTGCTAGGGTCTGACGACTGTATATAATCACCGGGCAATTCTTATATACCCACTCAGCTACCACTGAATCACCTACTGGTGTAGTTACCTCAAAGGGTTCTATAAACTCAGGTTCTATTCCCATTCTACCAGCAACAAGAGGAGATATATAGGACACAGTAGAACCTGAATCTATCAAAGCATAAACGTCACAGAGGGAAATCAATAATATACATGTGATGACATCCGGCGAAGTCTCCTGGTCGTGTCGACTGACCAAGGCATAAATGCGGTTCGGAGGACCGCTAGAACTAGGACCTCTGCCACGACCTCTACCGCGTCCTGCTGGCCCATGAACACCCTGCCCTGCTGGGCGCATAACTATCGAAGATGAAGAACCCACAGCTGACTCAGTAGGCTGTGCCATATTCCCCGTACCACGTCTGGAAGGACAATCTCTCCTCAAATGGCCTTGGCGGCCACAAAAATAAAAGGCACCTGTAGTAACGCGACACTCCCCAACATGGGACCTACCACACCGAGGACAAGGAGGTAAATGTGGCCTCATCTGGCAAGAACCCCTGATTATCTGCTAACCTGCAGCCCTGGAGAATACCCCGGACGGTCAAACCTCCTGCCTGAAGACTGTGAAGGAGCACTCTGTGTTAGCTGAGATGCATACCTAGCCTGCTGCCGAGGCTGCCCGCCTCGAAAGTCACTCGAAAACCCTAATGTCCTGGCCCTCTTGGGCTGATCTTTATCAAGCCGTCGACCCCTATGTCGCTCCTCGACTCCCTGTGCATACGCCTGTATACATGCAATGTCCATGCCTGGCTGAAGAGCTACATCCATGCACCCATCAGTAAGATAGTGGTCTATCCCCATCATGTAGTGATGCATTCTATATGCCATGTCCGCTACTATAGTGGGCGCATACCGAGCCAATGAGTCGAACTCTAGGCTATACTCTCTGATCGTCCTCCCTCTCTGCCTCAACGTCAGGAACCTGTCAACCCGGGCTCTCCTTCTCTCAGGATGCAAGAAGTGATCAATAAAGGCCTTCGTGAACTCATCCCACATAGCTGGAGGAGCACCCCCGCCCCTGGACATCTCCCATGACTAGAACCAGTTAACTGCTACATCGCGCAACCGGTAAAAAGCCAATACGACTGACTCGGTCTCCGATGCCTTAATTACCCTCATCGTCCGCTGAATCTAGCGAATAAACTCCTGAGGATCATCCTCATGCCTCGACCCATAAAACTCTGGCGGACTACAACTCAAGAAGTCCTGAAACCTCAAACTGCTCGCTCGGGTTAACTCACGGCCTCGTGAGTCTGCTCGCATTATCTCTAGCGATGGATCAGTATCCTGAAGTCTCTATCCTCTGCCCCTGGCTGAGGAACTGGAGGCTCAAGTATCGGGGCCTCTGGAGCTTCTCTAAGATCCTGCATCGGGCGGTTTAATCAACTCGCCGATCGCCACAACATCGCATATAGTGCGGGCACGAGCCCTAGTAACACTCTGTATCTGGCTAGCAGCTCCTGCTACTGACTTGCCCTTATGGGCCACTGTTGCCTTCTTCGGAGGCATAGCTGTAACACAATAACAGGTTAGAGAGGAACCATTCTAATAACACAGCTCTATTGCACGATCTTATGCGAGGAAAGAATGGAAACTGGTCCTAAATGCCCAGCAGCCTCCTGTGTATAAGTATGGTGCACAACATACCTATACCCAAGACTCTACTTAGACACGGTCTGTAGACATTCGGAGGAATAACTGCTCTGATACCACTTTTATCATGACCCAAACCCCGGGCCCGCGACTGGTGCCCTACCTG
Organism: Przewalskia tangutica; assembly: GCA_029844215.1. NCBI lineage: Eukaryota > Viridiplantae > Streptophyta > Magnoliopsida > Solanales > Solanaceae > Przewalskia > Przewalskia tangutica. The sequence continues at coordinate 34,548,934 of CM056731.1, read as the reverse complement.
GGCACCCTTATACACGCACCTCCCATATAACCAACGGAAGCAAATAAAACTCATATAATTAAAACAACTCATGTGATAAAACCGGCAAGACGACGAGGCTGCCATTATATACATAAACCCAAAATGAGCTACAACAGTACATACGTACAACCCACACATGACTACAGACGTCTAAGAGTATAACAATATCTTTGCACGGGACAAGACCCCGCCGTACCCTGAATGTACATAAGTCTGTAATAACAAAAATGTACCAAAATGACTAGACTCCGGAACAAGGGAACTATATCAACAGCTGAGCAAAGATCCTAAGTACGCGGATCATCAAACTGAGTACCTACACCTGCGGGCATGAACGCAGCCCCCCGAAGGGGGTCAGTACAACAGGTACTAACTATGAAAACATAAGGTACAATAATTAAACACATAACTGGCCAAAAGAATGACAGAGACAAGTATAAAAATCAAATACCAGTTCCAACCGTGCCATATAAAGATAAAGCCAATTGTACCTTCTTTTCTTTTAACCGAGAGTCGAGTCAACATCGTGGGATGCCGACCCATATAATTATCACGTGCACATGTATATAAATCAGTGTTGTGGATCGTGCAACCCGTCCCAATATAAAATAGTGTTGCGGATCGTGCAACCCGTCCCAACAAATATATAAGTGTTGTGGATCGTGCAACCCGTCCCAATATAATTATATATTTAACTATCATGGAAACATTGCACAATTTAAAACATCTTTTGACTCTCAACAACATTATCTTTCAAATGAACTTTCATTTTAGAGAAACCAAGACACTAACAAGTCTTTTATTTTATAACACCAAGGCACTATCACATATTTCATTAAGGATTAAGATCCATTGCTACAATGTACGTTCGCCGTACATTCACTTTATAAACTCAATTTCCATTTTAGAAAGACCCAAAGTACTACATGTATCACTAAGAGTTAGGATCCAATACATGTATCATTTTGAAACCATCATTTGGAAAATCAAGACACTTATCATATCAAGTATCTATTGAAAACATGATTTGAAAAATCAAGGCACTAGTTATCATGTACTACTTCTAAAACATATTTTAGAAAATTAAAGTGTAATATATCATGAACTCTTTCAAAACATTATTTGGAAACCAAGGTACTACATATCATACATCATGTAGGATTAGAATCCAAAGAAGCTATGTATGTATACCGTACACTCATTTCACATAACAATCATTCCAAAGAAGAAAAAGAGAGTTTCACATACCTTATAGGCTATACCGACTTGACAACTAGAATACGTCTCAAGTAGTACCTCAACCTATATTAACAAGAACACGTCTATCAATTCTATGATACAAGGATACACTTATAACACATAATGAATCTCCTTTCTTATAAAAATTCGGGCATGACTTCCCCTACTTATACGTACTTTTCCACATTATAAATAAGGCTAATTTCATCAATAACCAAGTACCAATTAGGTATACAACCAAAACAGCAACCAAAGGGGATTACACGCCAACTTGACGTGTAAAATTCTGCTCCATAATCATACTAAAATAGTCCACAAAACAACCCTTAAAAACAGTCCATAATCAACTATAACGAGGGTGGAATGTGAGGCCTTTCAACGCCTTTCCACACCCTTATTACTTCGGTACTTTCATTAGCAATCTACTATATTAAACATGCAATATAGGGGCTGATTTTTCAGCATAACAACATGTCTAAAACAGTCCATAAAACTGCACAACAACGCCTCACAGTTTCATGCAATTTTCCGGCCAACTACTACGACCAAAGTCCTCTTTATAACTCCTTATAATTCAATTCATATTCCAACATTTATATACAAACAACATCAACTTGTAAACACAATATTTCGCTCATTTTAGCATGAGATTAGAGACGTTAAACAACAACAATAACCAACGAATTCGACATTGACAAAAACTGTCCAGAAAATCGGTAAACACCCAACATGTCACATAGGTTTCTTATACTCCATTTTTCTTGTTACAAGTTCTTCCCCTATCTACCACAACATGTAATATATAATTACTTCAAGAGGAAGAAGGAAACTTACCAAAATCTTAGCTAAAACAGTCTCAAAGTCACGGCCAAACCGTGGCAATTTTCAGGATTTTACACCTCTTCTTCACGTTCCAATCACACACATGTAATCTCTACTAGCTTGTACCCATCTTGCCTTTATGTTTTACTTCCAAAAGATCATCCACAATCTTAGGGTTCCAACACCTCGTTCTTGCCAAAACCGTGACTTACACTATTGTAAGGTTAACTTGGCTTAGAACTTTGTCTAAGTGCTTAATCTTGAAAAGAAAATACTTTGATCTTGTTCTTGTCTTTGGAGATGGAATTTTCAAAAATATCTAGGTTAAGGAGAGATGCGGGTTTGTATAGATGACGATCTTTTGTTCTAAGTCTTCAAGACTTATCTATATATACTAATATGGAGTCTTTGCAAGACAAGTGGAGAGGGCACTTGCCCTCCTCCTATTGGCCAAGTATTTCTCTTCACAAAAATTATTTTCACACTTAGCCATTTTTTTCATGTAATTTTCGATGGACATGTACCAATATATACCAAGACTTAATAATTTCACTAAGTCCATAATTCTAATGAAAAATAATTCCATTACTAGTATTAATTTTTGTCATCACATTATTCTCGGAATTTTTCCGTATAAGGAAATGTAAAAATCCTTTCCTTTCGACATTCCAATCTTATTTCTATAATCATATTCTTACTTAGTAGCTAGAGAATTATGGGGTGTAACATTATCCCCCTTAGAAACATTCATCCCGAATGTTCACATTAGGTCTTAAGTAAGCAACTTCCGACATAGCTTACCTTAAACTACACCTACCAACCTATACTTAGCAAACACAAAGATGCCTCACATGACCACAATATAACACACAATCTTATACATCAATCAAATACTCAAATAGGGATTAGAATTACCTGTAGGAATCGGGAATAAGTGAGGATACTTCCTCATCATCTCATCTTCCGCTTCCCACGTCATCTCTTCCCTATTATCGTTCTTCCACAATACCTTGACGGAAGCCACATCCTTAGTCCGTAACCATCTAACCTAGCGATCAAGTATGGCTATGGGACTCTCCTCATAAGTCAACTCCTCTGTCACATGGACATCATCTACTGGGAAGACTCTGGAAGGATCCCCGATACACTTTCGTAACATCGAAACATAAAAGACCGGATGTACCGCTTCCAAATCAGACGGCATATCTAACTCATAGGCAAATTTGCCTACTCTGCAAACGATCTGCTAAGGCCCAATATACCTCGGGATGAGATTCCCTTTCCTACCAAATCTCATCACATCCTTCATGGGTGATACCATCAGGAATACTCAATCATCAAGTTGAAACTCCAAGTGTAGACGTCGATTATCTGCATACGACTTTTGTCGACTGTGGGCTACCAATAACCTCTCATGGATAAGCTTCACCTTATCCACAGTTTGTTGAATCAAGTCTGGGCCAACTAACTGAACCTCGCACACATCAAACCAACCAATGTGGGACCTACACCTCCTCCCAGATAAGGTCTCATACGGGTCCATCTGAATACTGGAGTGATAGCTGTTATTATAGGCAAACTCCACGAGTGGCAAATGATCCACCCAACTACCTCTGAAGTCAATCACGCAGGATCTCAACATATCCTCAAGTGTCTGGATAGTACGTTCTTCCTGCCCATCAGTTTGAGGGTGAAACGTTGTACTGTGACTCACCTGTGTCCCCAACCCTTTCTAGAATGACCTCCAGAAGTTAGCTATAAAATAAGCTCCTCTGTCAGACATAAAAGACGTGGAAACCTCGTGCAGTCTCACAATCTCCCTGATATAAAGTCTAGCATAATCCTCAGCCGAGTAAGTAGTCCTGACTGGAAGAAAATGAGCTGATTTCGTCATCCTGTCAACTATCACCCAAATGGAGTCACACTTCCTCTGAGTACGAGGTAATCCTGTAACGAAATTCATGTTAATCACCTCCCACTTCCAAGTCGGGATCTCTATCGTCAGTAATAACCCACCAGGCTTCTAGTGCTCAACCTTGACCTGCTGACAATTCGGACACTGAGCAACAACCCTGCTACGTCTTTTTTCAGGTCATCTCACCAATACACACATCTGAGTCATGGTACATCTTTGTCGACCCCGGATGAATAGAATAACGAGCATTGTGTGCCTCCCCCAGAACCTGCTGACTGATCGGTGTATTTTATATACACTTTTTGAGTCATTTTTAGTTAGTATTTTACTCATTTTATTTATGTTTAGTATAGTATTAGAGTCGTTTTTCTTTCTTTTGTGTCACAGCGGTCATAAATGGAGAAATGACGAAAAGGAGATGAAATGAGCATAAATGGGATGGAATTGCACACAAAAAGGGCCAAGAAATGAAGTCTAAGAAGTTCCGGGAATTATAGAGGAGATCCGACGAAGTCCGGACGGAAAAATGACGACGAAACAGAATCACTTGAAAACGTCACGAGCGGCGCTGGAAGCAGTACGCGCCCAAAGTGCTGAAAGTCCCGAGAGTTGCTGAATTCGGGCCAGCGATGATCAGGCCGCGGCGTCGACGCGGGAATTATGAAGTGCTGGGCCGAATTTGACATGTTTTTAGAATTCTAAAGGGATAAATTTTCCTACCTAAAGGGATAACTTTTCCTACCTTAAAACCCTTACCTAAAAGGATTCTAATAACTTTTCCTACCTACAAAATCCCTAACCCTTCACCAAAAGGATTCTTTGGCTATAAATACTCTACATCATTAGAAGAATTATTCATTCTCCATTCCACCATTCACCACTCTACATCCATCCTTCCACCAATCCATCTTGTAAATATTCCACAACACAACCCTGGATGCTGTAAGGCTGGAGACTCATAACTTAGTAATTTTCTTTTCTTTTCTTTCTTTTATTTCATTTGTATGATGAACCTCGAATTAGTTCTCACATATCTATGGCTAGAACTAATTCTCTTATAAGGCTTTCCATGTTGATTCACTAGAAACTTATGTTATGAATTAATACATGTTTATGGTTATTATTCTTTTGAGAGATTTATCCAATAATCGTTGAATGTTTGGTAATTAATTGACAACTAATTATCCTTATATGATTTCTAATTTACTTGAAAGGAGAGATTGTGAATATCCGTAAGTTGGGTAGACATTCTTGGATCGGGGATGAAAATACCTCAATTATTTATGTAGCGTTAATGAGAGGCTTAAAACCCTAATTTTGCGCATGGTGCGTGGTTAACTAGGTTTTGTTCTTAATCCTCCTATAGAGTTATCCTTATCACCGAAAGGTAGGTAAGGTGCAATACTGGGGTTGAGTGTTTATATATCCTTAACGGGAATATAAAACGATTTCGTAAACTTGCTAGCTCCGAGAGAAGAATACCATAATTCGTTGTATTAATAAATAACATAAGCGGATAGTTGAGGAGACATGGAAGCCCTATTCTCATCACATCTGAAGTAAACTCATTAGTTAAATTAGTCTTTATAATTCTTAGTTATAAACAACAAAATCAAATATCAATTTACCAAATAGATACCAAAAGATAGATAGTTGGTACTTGAACCCTAATCCTTGTGGACGATATTCGGTCTTATCAAGACTATATTACTTGTCACGATAACGTGCACATGCGTTAAAGTGTGTGCATCTTTTCGCGCATCACTGACAAAGTCCTGCAACATCGGGTACACACAATCTACCCTCGTACCTTAGCACCCCATCAGGTGCTACCTCAAATAGACTTTTATCCTCTCGAAGAGCCGTATCTCGATACCGTAGTAGAACCAGATACTTATACTGGTGCCTCTTCACCTCTTCTACGATGGAAGACTCGGCAACCTCTCGGACCCGAACCCCACTGTCACCGGAATCGATCAACCGAATCCCAAGGCTCGCTAACTGATGTATCTCACGAACCATTTCCCTTCTATCTGGCTGCACATCTGACAGACTACCCATATATCTACGACTAAGAGCATCTGCAACCACATTGGCTTTCCCTGAGTGGTATAGAATATCAACATCACAGTCCTTAAGTAGCTCTAACCACCGTCTCTGCCGCAAGTTCAACTCCTTCTGTCGGAAGATATACTGGAGACTCTTGTGATCCGTATAAATGTCAACATGAACCCCATATAGATAGTGTCTCCATATCTTCAAAGCATGTATCACTGCCGCTAACTCCAAATCATGAGTAGGGTAGTTCTTCTCATGCTTCCTGAGATGTCGGGACGCGTAAGCTATAACCTTACCATGCTGCATCAACACACAACCTAGCCCAACACCCGAAGCATTACAATACATGACATAACCCTCTAATCCCTCGAGAAGAGTAAGAACTGGAGCCGTCGTCAACTTATCTTTCAATAACTGGAAGCCCTTTTCACAAGCATCCGTCCATTGGAACTTAGCCGCCTTCTGAGTCAGCCTAGTCAAAGGTGCTAAGATCGAAGCAAACTTTTCCACAAACCTCCGATAATAACCCGCTAGACCCAGAAAACTACGCACCTCAGTAGGCGTAGTAGATCTAGGCCACGTCTTCACTGCCTCAATCTTCGCCGTATCAACCCGAATACCATCGGTCCCTATAATATGCCCCAAGAATGCCACTGAGGCCAACCAGAACTCACACTTCGAAAACTTGGCATACAACTGCCGGCTCTGGAGGACTCCAAGTACTGTCTTTAAATGATCTGCATGCTTCTGATCTGAGCGAGAATAAACCAGGATGTCATCAATGAATACTATAACAAACGTATCCATAAATGTCTTGAACACTCGGTTCATCAAATCCATAAACACTGCTGGAGCATTAGTCAACCCGAAAGACATCACCCTAAACTCATAATGCTCGTACCGGGTCCTGAATGCAGTCTTCGGGATATCTGTCTCTCTAACTCGCACCTGATGATAACTGGATCGCAGGTCTATCTTGGAGAAACACCTAGCACCCTGCAACTGATCAAACAAATCATCAATCCTGGGGAGGGGATACCTATTTTTGATGGTTACCTTGTTCAGCTGCCTGTAGTCAATACACATACCCAGCGACCCATTCTTCTTCTTCACAAACAACACTGGTGCTCCCCAATGTGATGTACTACGCTTAATAAAGCTTTTCTCCAGCAAGTCTCTCAGTTGGTCCTTCAACTCCTTCAACTCAGCAGGTGCCATTCTATACGGTGGAATGGATATCGGTCAGGTATCTGGCAGAACATCAATACAGAATTCTATCTCCCGCTCTGGAGGAATACCTGGGAGATCATCAGGGAATACATCCGGGAATTCACTAACAACCGGAACCGACTTAGACACTGGTACCTCAGCTTCCGTATCGAACACCCGAATAAGATGATAAATATACCCCTTTTGAACCATCTTTCTAGCCTTGAGGTAAGAAATAAACATACCTCTCGGCGATGCATTATTCCCTTTCCAATCGATAACCGACTCACCGGGAAACTGGAATCGGACCAATCTCTCTCTAAAGTCAACATTGGCATAACAGGAAGCCAACTAGTCCATACCCATAATGACATCAAAATCCGTCATATCCAACTCTATCAAGTCTGCTAGGGTCTGACGACTGTATATAATCACCGGGCAATTCTTATATACACGCTCAGCTACCACCCAATCACCTACTGGTGTAGTTACCTCAAAGGGTTTTATCAACTCGGGTTCTATTCCCATTCTACCAGCAACAAGAGGAGATATATAAGACAAAGTAGAACCTGGATCTATCAAAGCATAAACGTCACAGAGGGAAATCAATAATATACCTGTGACGGCATCCGGAGAAGTCTCCTGGTCGTGTCGACTGATCAAGGCATAAATGTGGTTCGGAGGACCGCTAGAACTAGGACCTCTGCCACGACCTCTATCGCGGCCTGCTGGCCCATGAACACCCTGCAATGCGGGGCGCATAGTTATCAAAGATGAAGAACCCGCATATGACTCAGTAGGCTGTGCCATACTCCCCGTACCACGTCTGGAAGGACATTCTCTCCTCAATGGCCTTGACGGCCACAAAAATAACAGGCACATATAGTAACACGACACACCCCAACATGGGACCTACCACACCGAGGACAAGGAGGTAAAGGTGGCCTCATCTGGCTAGAATCCCCGAATATCTGCGAACCTGTAGCCCTGAAGCCTTTACCTGCTCCTGAATACCCCGGACGGTCAAACCTCCTGCCTGAAGACTGTGAAGGAGCACTCTGTGCTAGCTGAGATGCATACCTAGACTACTACCGAGGCTGTCCGCCTCGAAAGTCACTCGAAAACCCTGTTGTCCTGGCCCTCTTGGGCTGATCTTTATCAAGCCGTCGACCCCTATGTCGCTCCTCGACTCCCTGTGCATACGCCTGTATACGGACAATGTCCATTCCTGGCTGAAAAGCTACATCCATGCACCCATCAGTAAGATAGTGGTCTAGCCCCATCACGAAGCGATGGACTCTATCTGCCATGTCCGCTACTATAGTGGGCGCATACAGAGCCAATGAGTCGAACTCTAGGCTATACTCTCTGATCGTACTCCCTCTCTGCCTCAATGTCAGGAACTTGTCAACCAGGGCTCTCCTCATCTCAGGAGGCAAAAAGTGATCAAGAAAGGCCTCTGTGAACTCTTCCCACATAGCTGGAGGAGCACCCTCGCCCCTGGACAACTCCCATGACTCGAACCAGTTAACTGCTACATCGCGCAACCGGTAAGAAGCCAATACGACTGACTCGATCTTCGATGCCTTAATCACCCTTCTCGTCCGCTGAATCTGGTGAATAAACTCCTGAGGATCATCCTCATGCCTCGACCCATAAAACTCTAGCGGACTGCAACTCAAGAAGTCCCGAACCCTCAAACTGCTCGCTTTGGAGTTAACTACGGCCTCGCTACGAAGTCGTCTTACTACTATCCTAGCGCAATGGATCAGTATCCTGAAGTCTCTATCATTCGCCGCCGAGAACTGGAGGATCAAGTATCGGGGCCTATGAAGATGCTTTAAGCTCCTCTGATACTGGCGGTGTAACTGAACTCGCCGACTGGGCCAAAACCTCAGGCATAGTCTGGGCCTGAGCCCTAGTAACTCTCAGATCGGCTAAGCTCCTGCATCGACTTGCCTTCTTCACAGGCATTTCTTCGGAGGCATATCTGTAACACAATAACAGGTTAGAGAGGAACCATCCTAATAACACAGCTCTATTGCACGATCTTATGAGAGGAAAAAATGGAAACTGATCCTAAATGCCCCATGTGTATAAGTATGGTGCACAACATACCTATACCCAAGAATCTACTTAGACACGGTCTGTAGACATTCCGAGGACTAACTGCTCTGATACCACTTTTGTCACGATTCAACCTGCCCGCCATCGTTCCCTACCGGTACTTATACCCGCATTCTCATATAACCAACAGAAGCAAATAAAATTCATATAATTAAAACAACTCATGTGATAAAACCGGCAAGCCGACGAAGATGCCATTATATACATAAACCAAAAATGAGCTACAACAGTACATACGTCCAACCCACACATGACTACATACCTCTAAGAGTATAACAGTATCTATGACGGGACAAGACCCCGCCGTACCCTGAATGTACATAAGTCTGTAATAACAAAAATGTACCAAAATGACTAGACTCCGGAACAAGGGAACTATATCAACAGCTGAGCAAAGATCCTGGCACGGATCATCAAATCGAGTACCTACACACGCGGCATTTAACGCAATTTCTGGCTGGGTCGATAACAGTACTAACTATGAAAACATAAGGTACAATAATTAAACACATAACTGGCCAAAAGAATGACAGAGGCAAGTATAAAAATCAAATACCAGTTCCAACCGTGCCATATAAAGATAAAGCCAATTGTACCTTCTTTTCTTTTAACCGAGAGTCGAGTCAACATCGTGGGATGCCGACCCATATAATTATCACGTGCACATGTATATAAATCAGTGTTGCGGATCGTGCAACCCGTCCCAATATAAAATAGTGTTGCGGATCGTGCAACCCGTCCCAACAAATATATAAGTGTTGTGGATCGTGCAACCCGTCCCACTAAATGTATATAAGTGTTGCGGATCGTGCAACCCGTCCCAATATAATTATACATTTAACTATCATGGCAACCTTGCACAATTTAAAACATCTTTTGACTCTCAACAACATTATCTTTCAAATGAACTTTCATTTTAGAGAAACCAAGACACTAACAAGTCTTTCATTTTATAACACCAAGGCACCATCACATATTTCATTAAGGATTAAGATCCATTGCTACAATGTACGTTCGCCGTACATTCACTTTATAAACTCAATTTCCATTTTAGAAAGACCCAAAGTACTACATGTATCACTAAGAGTTAGGATCCAATACATGTATCATTTTGAAACCATCATTTGGAAAATCAAGACACTTATCATATCAAGTATCTATTGAAAACATGGTTTGAAAAATCAAGGCACTAGTTATCATGTACTACTTCTAAATCATCTTTTAGAAAATCAAAGTGTCATATATCATGAACTATTTCAAAACATTATTTGGAAACCAAGGTACTACATATCATACATCATGTAGGATTAGAATCCAAAGAAGCTATGTACGTATACCGTACACTCATTTCACATAACAATCATACCAAAGAAGAAAAAGAGAGTTTCACATACCTTATAGGCTATACCGACTTGACAACTAGAATACGTCTCAAGTAGTACCTCAACATATATTTACAAGAACACGTCTATCAATTCTATGATACTAGTATACACTTATACCACATAATGAATCTCCTTCTTATAAAAATTCGGGCAGTACTTCCCCTACTTATACGTACTTTTCGACCTTATAAATAAAACCAATTTCATCAATAACCAAGTACCAATTAGGTATACAACCAAAACAGCAACCAAAGGGGATTACACACCAAATTGACGTGTAAAATTCTGCCCCATAATCATACTAAAACAGTCCACAAAACAACCCTTAAAAACAGTCCATAATCAACTATAACGAGGGTGGAATGTGAGGCCTTTCAACGTCTTTCCACACCCTTATTCCTTCGGGACTTTCATTAGCAATCTACTATATTAAACATGCAATATATGGGATGATTTTCCAGCATAACAACATGTCTAAAACAGTCCATAAAACTGCACAACAACGCCTCACAGTTTCATGCAGTTTTCCGGCCAACTACTACGATCAAAGTCCTCTTTGTAACTCCTTATAATCCAATTCGTATTCCAACATTTATATACAAACAACATCAAATTGTAACCACAACATTTCCTTCATTTTAGCATGCGATTAGAAACGTTAAACAACAACAATAACCAACGAACCCGACATTGACCAAAACTGTCCAGAAAATTGGTAAACACCCAATATGTCACATATATTTCTTATACTCCATTTTTCTTGTTACAAGCTCTTTCCCTATCTATCACAACATGTAATATATAATTACTTCAAGATGAAGAAGAAAACTTACCAAAATCTTAGCTAAAACAGTCTCAAAGTCACGGCCAAACCGTGGCAATTTTCAAGATTTTGCACCTCTTCTTCACGTTCCGATCACACACATGTAATCTCTACTATATTGTACCCATCTCGCCTTCATGTTTTACTTCCAAAAGATCATCCACAAGCTTAGGGTTCCAACACCTCTTTCTTGCTAAAACCGTGACTTACACTATTGTAAGGTTAACTTGGCTTAGAACTTTGTCTAAGTGCTTAATCTTGGAAAGAAAATACTTTGATCTTGTTCTTGTCTTTGGAGATGGAATTTTCGAAAATATCTAGATTAAGGAGAGATGAGGGTTTGTATAGATGAAGATCTTTTGCTCTAAGTCTTCAAGACTTATCTATATATACTAATGTGGAGAGGGAACTTGCCCTCCTCCTATTGGCCAAGTAATTCTCTTCACAAAAATTATTTCCACACTTAGCTATTTTTTTCATGTAATTTTTGATGGACATGTACCAATATATACCAAGACTTAATAATTTCACTAAGTCCATAATTCTAATGAAAAATAATTCCATTACTAGTATTAATTCTTGTCATCACATTAATCTCGGAAATTTTCTGTATAAGGAAATGTAAAAATCCTTTTCTTCCGACATTCCAATCTTATTTGTATAATCATATTCTCACTTAGTAGCTAGGGAATTACGGGGTGTAACAGGCGAGATCCAACTTTGCACTAATCTTACCAAATTCAAGATCATTTTTGGTAAGGGTGACCTCTAAGCGGGTTATTGTGCCTTTTAAACCTGCATTCTCACGAGTTAAAGATTTTAACTTTGAGTCAAGTTGTTTCGATTCTAGGATTAAGTCTTTACAAAGTTTTTGCAAATCCTTAATCATGTCATCCTTGGGATCAACTTGATCGTCAAAACTAGTCTCACTACAAGAAATAACACTAGTAAAGCAATTAACATCAGGATAATTAAAATATTCATACCATACAGATGTTTCTGGACATGCAAATATCGTCGCAGATGTTGACGCAAATGTGGTGACATTTGGGACAACACTATCGATGACATTTTCATCGTCTGAAAGTGATTGTTCGTAAACAGTGGCCAGCATTGCTTGTGACTCAAATTCTTGGTCTCCTTCCTCTTCTCCTTCGTCGTCACTAGGAGAAACCCACAGATTCTTACCAACTTTTCTCAAGGTATTAGCACATTCATTTGCATAATGACCCATCCCGAACATGCATAACATTGCACATATTCGAGTTGCATGAGATCAAATTTGGTACGATCTGAGTTGGTTCTCCTTAGTTGATTTCCTCTTTGTACTATAGGAAGGGGGTTAGTGGACTTTTGATTGAAGTCTTGGTTTTGGTGCTCTTTGAATTTAAATTTATTTCTATCATTGTTGAACTTCCTTACCATCGAATTGTATTTTCGAGTAAGGAGTGCAACATTTGCACCATCACTAATTTCTTTAAGATTTTTATCCTCATCATCGACGTGACTCTATAAAGATTTTGCTTGAAGTGTTATATCTTTGTTTTTATACAATGTCCTTTGATTCTCCATATTCATCTCATAAGTTTTGAGAATACTCATTAAAGTATGAAGGTCCATTATAGCAAGATTGTGAGCTTCTTCAATCACACATATCTTTATATTGAATTTTTTAGGAAGAGAATGAAATGCCTTTTCCACAAGTTGATTGTTGGTCAGTGGAGATCCAAGAACTTGACATTCATTAGAAATGTCGATCAACTTTTCAAAATAAGTTTTGATATCTTTCGTCTCTTCCATCCTTAAACGTTCATATTTGCTCATGAGCATGCGGAGCTTCGCTCGTCGAACACTTGAGCTACCTTCACAATGGGTTTGCAAAGTATCCCAAGCATCCTTGCATGTAGTGCAATTTTGTATGAGCTTGAACATGTAGAGATCAACCCATGCAAAAATAACATTTAGGGCCTTTTCATTGAAGCCAGCATTATTGGTTTCTTCCACACTTCATTCGGTCTTAGGCTTAGGAAGTATGTCGCCTTCCTCGTCCGGTGGCAACATAGGGATAGTATACCCATTGGTAATTGATCTCCATGCTCTAACATCAATAGATTTGATATGAGAGCGTAGACGAATTTTCCAATAGACATAATTTGATCCATCTAAAATAGGAAGTCTACCAATTGTTGGATTAGCCGGATTCATAGTTCAAGTAAAAAGGACCTAGCACTTATCACATTAAGTGTCGGCTCTGATACCTATTGTTGGGTCTCGGGAGTTATGGAATAATCAAAATCAAACAGTAAGTAAAAATACTTGTATGCTAACAACACTTTGCAAATGTTGTTAGCAATGTCGTCTAACAGAACTGACGACACTTTCGATAAAAATAGAAAAACCTTTGAAGAGTTAAATTGCAGCAGAAATGATAAAGACACAAAGGTTTAATTTACATAGGTTATATTAATAATATAACCTATAATGGTCAATGACCAAAAGTATTGTGTGAATATATATAGAACGTTAGTCCGAATGTCAAGACATTTATTCCAACATTTTGGTTTTTCAACTTAGTACAGAAAATGATATGTCAAAATCCAACATTAACGCTTTCAATAACTTTTAATTTGGGTAAAGGGAACAAACCCCTAAATGGTTGACCTCTTTTAAGATTATTTTACTAAGGTTGTATTTTAGTTTCCTATTTTACATAAGGAAATTGAGTATTTTCTCTTTTTGATAAAAACAAAAGAAATTACTTTTCAAAATGGGCAAATAGCACTTTTCGTCCCTGTGTTAATGCTATATTGTAATTTTAGTTCTTGTGTTATCCAACTTAACACTATTAACCTTTAATTAAACTATGCGGCTGATATGGAAAATGTTAATGGACAGTTAACTACAGTGAGGGACAGTTTTGGCAATAAATTTTCTGTTTGCTTGATTTAACAAGTTCTTTCTAAACAAATACTTGTGGAGTTGTGATTTATGTTACAAGCTCTCAATTCATCCACAAGTTATACATTTGTCCATTTTTGTTTAAATTTCTATCTCTTTCTCTCTCAGCTCCCCCCTCCCCACACCCTGCCGCCCCCGCCCCTACGTGGAACAAATCTGTAAAATTTTCTGGAAAAAAGGTTTGGTTTGATTTTATGAAGATTAGAAGAGAAAGTAGTGCTATGCAAATTGCAGAAGTAATAACTATCATTTATTGTAAGAGTGAAGCAAATCATCTTTGAGAAGAAGTATTTAAAAATTAGAGTAAGTGATGTGAATGATTTACTTAGATTTCTAAACTGCCCTTTGTATCAGTAAACCCACTGTTAGATATTTTGAGGTCCGTTATCAGAAGGATCAATATCACCCAAATAGTTTAATGGGAAAAGGGCATATTTGCCCTCCGTCAAAGTTTGAGGACAAATATATCCTTTCCGTTATTAAACTTGTAGAATTTGCTCAAAATTAACAGACACATCAGATGGGCTGCAGGTGGTCAGGCGGCGGCGCCGCTGCCATCGCCGCCAGTGAGTCGCCGGAAAATCCCAAAACTGAAATTCGAACTTCGGGATTAAGTGTAGGTTGTAGAGAATGTTGAGACGAACACAGTGGTACCACCCACTGTCCTCGACGCAACCTGAGCTGACCGGAAAATGCCAATAAACCGTCGGAAAATTTGATTTGGTCGACCGACTGATCTGAGACGAATTGATGGTTGTGAGTTGGTGTAGAACGTCGGCAAGAGGACGACGAAGCTACTGGACCCAACCACGACCGTCGATTGTAGCCCCGGTGGCCGGAAAATCGACGGCGGCGTTTAGGGTTTTAGCCAAGAGTCCGGCCGAGACAGTGGGGCCTCCCTTTCCCTTGTATATTTGGTGAATATTAGACTTAGGTTTCTACCTTAATTAGTAGTGTAATATTACCATAATTGTAAAGTTAGTCTTCAAATAGAATAGGGATTTTTAGGTAGAATAGGAAGAGGATTCCTAGTGTAACTTGTATATATATGTCTTTCATTAATAAGAATAATCAAGGATTAATTCTTTCAGTTAGTACTACAATATTTGATATATTGGAGTTTTAAGTAATGAACTTTGGTGTAATAATAAGATTGGTTTTTTTAATTCTTGGGTGTTTTAAGTTCAGTAAGTTGGCTTTTAAGCTTTCTTTCTAGTTTGTTATTACCACAAGGAGTTGTGAAAATTTGGTCTTTGGGTTATTAATTTTTTTGTTTATTATGATAGCTTGTGTTAGGTGTTTGAGTTTAAGATTTGTGTATTGAAGAATTTCCAAGTAAGCTAAAGAATGCTATGCCAGTCAATATTTCATGAGCGAATTAGTAGAAGGAGAGAATTAAGCTATATTTGCTCAGGTATATGGTTTTCCAGTTCAGGCTGATTTGTCCTTTTAGAGGCGGATCCGGGATTTGATGTTTATGGTTCGGGAATCTAGCTCTTTTGAGTTACTTAGTTCTAAACTAATAATTGTACATATCAAATGAATTTCTCAAGACAAAATACAACATTTGAACCAAGTTATTGGATCCAAGCTTTTATTTCGGTGATGTTGTAGTTTAATGTGTTTTAATCAAGAAAAGGAGGTGGAATTGTTTTAGTTGTAAAAGAATCTGTAAAAGAATCCTATAGCCAGACTAATTGAATTCTATGAAGTGATAATTAGATGTGAAGAAGTAGATTACTGATATTCTATGGTCCTTTTTCTTGTGGCATTATTATCCTGTATTTTTCTTTGATAATAACCTAAATGCTTGGTTTACAAATACATTCTTGATTTCAGGTATTCAATTCAGAAAGCTGACTACAGGATGGAAATTTGTTCGTTCTATTCGACACCCTATTATTGCATTGTAAATGTTAGACGGGATGTGAGTGGCAACTGTCTAATTTCAAATCTGCAAATTTTCCCATATTAAAAGAAAGAAGTTTGTGTTCTGGATTAGATGTTTATAGCGTAAAGAAAATCAGGAAGCGGATATTTTGCATTATCGCTGCTCTAAAGGGGTTTGACAGTGTTGACTCTGGTCTCTTGAGTGAAAGCTATAACTCAGATATGGTACACGGGAAATGCCAAAGCTGAATGTTCATTATGAGAAATCTGGCTGTCAAAATGTTAACTCCGCACCAATACTTTTTCTTCCTGGTTTGGTGTTGGTTCTTTTCACTATGAAAAGCAGCTAAAGGATCTTGGTCGTGATTACAGAATATGGACATTAGATTTTATTGGACAGGGTAAGTCATTACCTTGTGAGGATCCAACTTCGCAGTCCAAAAGATCAGATGAATCGGAAGGTGATGGAAACAACGTTTTCTGGTGTTTTGGAGCTGAAGCAGAACCTTGGGCAAAATAACTTGTCTATTCCGTTGACTTATGGAGGGACCAAGTACGCTATTTCATTGAAGAGGTACAGTTTGTATCTCTGTCTTTGTGTTCTTTCTCAAAGTGATTGATGTGCAGATTAAGCATTGTCATTGATGTATTGCTAGATTTTTCACTGCATGTCCTTTCGGATGTACTCTTGCTCGTAAAAATGATAATTAATGTATATAACCTCCTGAACTATTTCGGTTCATGTACCTAGTATTCTTGAGAGAAGATGAAACTATAAACATTCATAAAAGTCTTACGATCACGTTAACGGTGCAGTCGATGACTGTGCTATATTTTGGCAAGCTGCCGTTCCTTGGCACTACTTATTTATTTGTTTGACTTATGTATGGCCATAACTTCACTTAATGCTTATATGGTCTCAGACTCAAGGTGTGCATGTCTTGTTTGCATCATCTTTCTAGGTTCTAGGTTGTGATAGAACACGGATTGATCCCTCTAAACTGGTTATGTTGGGTCGCTGCCTGGGCCTTATTATTTGTGGTGTTTGTTCAAGTTGGCTGTACGTAGGTCTGAATCAACTCAATCGATGATGACATGTCTTGTTTGCATCGTCTTTCTAGGTTCTAGGTTGTGGTAGAACACGGATTGATCCCTCTAAACTGGTTATGTTGGGTCGCTGCCTGGGCCTTATTATTTGTGGTGTTTGTTCAAGTTGGCTGTACCTAGGTCTGAATCAACTCAATCGATGATGACATGTCTTGTTTGCATCGTCTTTCTAGGTTCTAGGTTGTGGTAGAACACGGATTGATCCCTCTAAACTGGTTATGTTGGGTCGCTGCCTGGGCCTTATTATTTGTGGTGTTTGTTCAAGTTGGCTGTACCTAGGTCTGAATCAACTCAATCGATGATGACACTGTGCAAGTCAAAGCTTGTAAATTGTGCTGGAGAACACTATGCTATTTCTTTTCTTTTCATTGGAAAGTACTTTATAGTGATCTTCATGTGTAATGTTCCTCTGATGTTCTTTTTCCTATTCTTACACCATTTTGTGTTTATACCAAAATGGATATTCAGGAAAGCTTCGTATTATCTGACTTAATAGTTATGTGATCGTTATGGTACAATGGCTTTTCGAGAGGTTTCCAAATTGTCGATTGATTAAATTTGAGGTTTTGTTTTAGAATAATATCGGTCATAAGGAACAAACTATAAACTCATATCCTTCGATGATGCAGGTTATTAAAGAACCAATCTACATCGTAGGAAATTCACTTGGTGGATATGCTGCCCTCTACTTTGCAGCATACTACCCTCAATTGGTGAAAGGTGTAACCTTGCTGAATGCGACGCTTTTTTGGGGATTTCTTCCTAATCCTGTTAGATCTCCAAGATTATCTTGATTGTTTCCATGGTCTGGGACTTTTCCTCTTCCCACCAACATCAGAAAGCTCACAGAACTTGTGTAAGTGCTATGACTTACTCTTTTGATTATATAGTTTCTTAAGCCTATGAACTTATATACTGAGGAAGAGGATCTTCTTCTTGCCACTAAAACAGTTTATATTGATTAGCGTTACAACCAGGATCCTTTCACAAAACCAAATGATGTCTTGGTCACATTTTGCAACTCACGTTGAATAAAATGCATCAATCTTGAATTTGATGTTTTTTCATCATATTATGAGAGGAATACACTATGGCTTGTTTCCACGTTTTTTTATTTTTGGCTGGTACTCAAACTTATCCCTCTATACACTTCATTATGTTTTTCTAGATGGCAGAAAATTAGTGCTCCTGAGAGCATCCCAGAGGTGCTTAAACAAGTTTATGCTGATCATACCACAAAAGTAGTTTTCTCTAGTATTCTTGAGGTAACAGAACACCCTGCAGCAGCTCCTTTCATTGCCTCCATAATGTTTGCTCCTCGGGGACAACTAAGTTTTAAAGAGGCACTGACTGGGTAGCTAAAGCAAGTATTACATAGCTGCATTTGGTTTGCATATGGTTTCTCATACTGTAGCAAAGTTCAAATCTCCCACTTTGCTATTTTTATGTGTCGAATGAACAATGTGCCCGTCTGTCTCATATATGGGAAAGAAGACCCCTGAGTGATGCCTATTTGAGGCTTACAAGTGAAACGTCAATTCCCTGAAGCTCCATATTATCAGATTAACCCTGCTGGTCACTGTCCCCATGATGAAGTCCCAGAGGTAGGCCCTCTTACTGATCTATACATCTGTTTTGGCATTTGATCTTAAGCTGTCAACGTGCTTTCTCATTGTTACCATCTCGTCATAAGGTTTTCTTCAAAACTTGTTACTTAGTAATATAATCCAAGACTTGATCCAAACATTTCGTCGCCCCCCAAATAGATGAATAGTTCCTGTTATATTTGGACTTTGGAAGTATCATAAATAAGAAAAAGGGATAGAGCAATGCTAATCAAATGCAAAAAGAAAAAGTTTGAAATTGTCTTTTGTTCGTGCTCCTCAGCACTGAAAATACATATAGATTTCTCCCAGCTCCTTATCTCATCTTACTTCAGGCTTCTTAACCGAGGTTGTGAAATCCTTATAGGTTCTTATCTAAGTCATTGGTTAACTAAAAGATGAAGAAGCATATCAGTTGCTATCCTTGTTATTCTGTGACAACTTGTCATCAGTTGCTATCTTTATTTTGGATTGTCCTTGTAGTTAGTCTTTGAAACATAGCAGAACCAGAGACGAATCCAGACCAAGTTCAGTGGGTTCAACCGAACCTTCACTTTATGTTCAAACTATGTATACATATACAGGGGCGAAGCCAGGATTCCGGGCTAGGGGGAGCGAAAAATTGAGGACTTTTGGTATAGGGGGAGCGAAAAATTGAGGATTCTATTGTAATCATGAATATTACTAGTAGTATACTAGGAAAATTTTAAATTTGAGGGGGAGCCTAGGCCCCTCTGGTTATACACTGCCTCCGCCCCTGTACATATATATGCAAAGAGTTTAAACACAATATAAGATCATACTCATTCTTGGCCACACTCACTAGATTTTGGTTTCGCTTCTGAATATAATGATATTACATGTGCAGATTGTGAACTTTTTGTTGCGCGGATGGATTAAAAACATTGAATCCGATAGTTCAGTTGTATTGCCTCTGCTAGATAGTTAAGAAAGCGTTGAATATGATGTTGTCAAAGACTTGGAATTTGTTCGCCAAGGAATGAAAAAATCAGTAAAAGTGCAATTTTACGGGTCAATGAAATAGTTTTGTTATAAATCACTAAAATGATCAAACAATTTTTTCCTTGTCGTTACTCTGACCATATTATTTCCTATTATTTATTTGTTTATATAGAGTTCAAATTTATTTCCTATTATTTATTTGTTTTTATAGAGTACAGATCTAAGTATATTCGAGGGATTATAATGAAAAGCAAAAAAGAGATATTTTCATTTATAAATGGTAAATCTATAAAATTCATAATGATTATGACCAAGAAATTATAATTCAATTAAAGGGTGAAAAAGTTGAATTGATAGGGTTGAGTTATACATGACTTTTTTCTTCTAACAAGAGAATAGATCACTTCCCACTAGAAATTGGTCAGTAATAGATAAGAAAATATCTCATCATTATACGGGATAAGGTGAGAGTGGCATTAATGGCAGCCAAGATGAGTGAAGCAAGACTGAAGTGGTTCGGGCATGTGAAGAGGAGGGGCGATGATGCGCCAGTAAGGAGGTGTAAGTGCGAGAGATTGGCGGTAGCTAGATCAAGGAGAGGTAGAGGTAGACCGAAGAACTGGGGGAGGTTATTAAACAAGACATGACACAACTTCAGCTGACTGAGAACATGACCTAGAAAGATATAGAGGTCTAGAATTAGGGTAGAACGCTAGTAATAGGTAGCTAAGTGTGGAGAGGGAGGGGGAGTTTTCCTCTCTTTTCTTTTTAGTAGTCATCAGATATCACGTTGTTTGATTTTCTTGATGGGTATTACTATATTTTTCACATTTATTTTATATTTGTTATTTGTTGTCATCTTTCCTATACAGTGAAACCTCTCTATAATGACAGTGTTTGTCCGGGAATTTCATGACCGCTATAGCGATGTGTTGTTATATATGTATACTGACATTTGATGTTTAGATCTTATTTAGCTGTTATAAACAAAAGTATGGAAATAATTGTTTTTCTATACTTTTTATACTATAAACGAAAATAATATACTTAATAATTTTAAATCTCAAATGATTTTCATATCTCATTAATTAAAAATTTAAGACTAATAAATTATAAATTCATGACTAGTTGTACCAGACCGATAAAGAATTAAAATCTAAGGAACATGTGCATTTAAATTAGTTGAGAATTTAAACATAATTTCAAGTTTGACGTAAGAATTTTACAATTGTAGGTTGTTTCATAAATTTCATTCTCTTAGCAATAATAAAACGCTTGAATTGACGAATAATTGTCCTAACTTTCAGCAAAATAAATTCAATAGTTTTCCCTTGAAAGATGTCTAAGAGCTTAACAATTGACTATTTTCTCGCACCCCAAGTAGCAGTAGGTTGAGACTCTTCATCAACACTTTCATTGTCATCTTCTATATCAATTGTCTCTTGTTTTTACATTCCAATCACTTGTTCAATAATCTCTTCATCAATATAAATTTCAAGGATTAAAAGTGGTAGCATCCATTGTTTTATTGGTGTTATAAGATAGGATTTGCACTATAAGTGATGACACACTACCAACATCCTCAAAAGCTTCTTACAAATATTATTATACTATTTGAATATTGCTATTATAGAGATGTAATTTTATAAAGAGTACACCGCTATAGAATGTCTTTGTTATTATAGGTAAAATATTGTTATAGCAAAGCAACATGAAAAATCAGTTCCGAAAAAAATCAGGTCGTTATAGTAAAATGTTGTTATAGCGAGTGACAATTATAGAAATGTTTGACTGTATTTCTGCGACATATTTTTTCTTCTGAGCCGAGGGTCTCACAAAGGTAGAGGTAAGATTGCGTACATCATACCCTCCCCACCCTCCCCAGATCCACATTGTGGGACGATACAGTGTTTGTTGTTGTCGTAAGAAAATATCTCATCAAACCTTCACATTCAAATAGTTTCAAGATAAGTTATAAGAAATTCACATCCGAAAATTTAAATTTGTTAACCCCCCAAAAGGGTTGAAGGAGTATTTAATATGTAATATCACATTAGTAGTAGTTTAAAAATTGAAAAGATAATAACGGCTACGTAATTTGATCAGAAGAAACATCAATCAACATTTCAAACGAATTTTTGTAACTTGGTAGAAACATGATATAATAGACCGACATAAATTAGGACATAGAACTTAACTAACCAACAGCAAAATGATACCAGTTCCAATAGTCAAGATGGACCAGCAAAACTATGCCCACTACTTCATTGGCATTACCTAGCAAATCAAGTACAATAGAGGCAGCACATACTGTTTCAAGATCATAAAAAATTCTTGAGCCAAACATCTGCAATTAACAAGTAAAAACTCCAAGAGGAAGAATTATAAGAAAAAAAAGAGAAGAATCCACAAACCACGCAAAAGAAAACAATATCAGCAGGAAGAAATGTAAGCTGGAGATAAAGATTAATCCTCGTCCATCCCTGCAGGTTGATCTCTTCTGCTTGGACCACCAGCTGGTTTTGACATTATAATCTGCAGCGAAAAATAGACGATTTAAAAGAAAAAATAGAAGGTAAAAGAAGCCTACTCAAAATTGAAAACAGAACCGAATAAAAACTACGTTAGCATGAGTACTTAAATATGAACATTGATCAGCTTGAAATAGGCCTTTCTTAGCCCTTTTCTATCATTGATGATTGATCTTTAATCTAACTATTATTTAGACATTCTTCCATGTCTCTATTAAAAGAGTTGAAATTTTCATAAGGTGGTAAAAATGTGCATTTCTCAGGAATGAAACATAAATTGAATTAGCTAATACGGAGTAACTTATTACCTGATCTACCCGAAGCACTGTGCAGACAGCATCAGCAGCGTATTTTAGAGCAAAAAACCTGCTCAAAAGGGCCAAGATGCATTAGGGAATATAAGGATTTACATAAATAGCTAACAAATCCACCAAAAAGGAACTCTACTCAGGATACAAAATACATCATGAAATAGTAGTATATCAGGAAATAAACAAATTAAAAAAGTGATAATAACAATAATAATGGTACTATTAGTGTACCACGGGAGGACCTAATTAATAGATCTATATATATATATATAAAATACCAAAATCTGTTCACTATATAAAATTGTTGTGTCAGGAGTATACATTAGGTCTCTAAAACCCAATTTTGTATATAACTGGTGTCCTCCAGCCTCCTTAAGACAAAACCAAACAAAATGAGAACTTTTACTCTAGGCAACAATTTGACTAAAAAAACTCGAGACAATGAAATATTGACACACTTCATAATTCTACTATTCCTTCTATTAGACTTATCCTTTAAAAAAAATCCATACCGACCAAAAGTCACATGTGGAGCAGTCTTCCATATCTTTCTTTTTCAAGTCCAATTTGATCATCTCTAAGCTCACCATTGCTTCAGCCACTACTCTAAGAAGCACCAGTGATTGTCAAATATGGATTTTATAAGGTTCTGCAGAATGGCCATTATATTTTAGAAGATGATCCATATTCGCCCCATACATCGTACACAAACAATACCGACTATAATACATGACATCAGGTGGCATTCCACACAACACCATGTGGCAAAAAAACCCACCTTTTTGGTGCCTCGGTTTTGCACATCTTCCATATGGTTGGGTTGCCTCCACCAACTAAAGAATTGCCTTTTGAAACTAAACTAATGATCAGGGTACTAAGTTCAGTTAGATTGTAAATTCACTCCCTCTCATTGCATCAGTAAACATGGAATCAATTGAATGCTACTCCAGTCTATCGAATCAACTATAGACATGCTAGCGGAAATTTATTTAAGAAAAACGATAGAACTGAACAAGCACAAGTGAGAACATATAGATTTTTTTGTGTTCATATAGATCCTTTCCACTTCTTACAGAAAGAAGAAAACAGACACCAAGAAAAGAGTAGCTTACTTGGTAACATAGAGGTCCCATATACTCAAGGCAGAGACATCCTCACAGGCACCTTTCTCCAAGTTAAGGCCGACTTTGACATTTCCAAATGCATGTTCAGCATACAAGGATGATATAATCTCCATTGCATTTAGGCCAGCATTCTCAGCTAGCGTTTTAGGAATCATTTCAAAGCTTTCAGCAAATTTTGCTATTGCATATTGATCCAACCTGAAAGTAGTGACTGAGTTACACAACAGAAAAGTTGGCCTACAGTGATAAGCGAGAGATCTGCAAAGAAAAAGCAACAAAAACAATACCCCATCTCTTTGAAAGAAAATTCTTTCAGTTTTCTGGCCAGCTCAATTTCAGTAGCAGCAGCTCCGGGCACAATCCGACTGTCCCTGCACATTGCCTGGAACAAACATGAGCAACCAAAGTCAAGTTTTCAAGATTAGAAGCGGATTCAATCATAGCCTAAGTTGCTCGGACTCTTTGTTTCTGATGCTGAACCCGTCTCGACACGAGACTGGGACGGGTGCAGGTTCGGATTCGGTCAACCAAATTCAGATACTTTGACCGGAGTCCATGGACAATTTTTTGGGGGGGGGGAATTGAGATTTTGATTTCTCAAAATGAAAGATAAAACGTATTTAGGACATAGGAAATGACATACCGTCACAATTATAGTCCTTTTGTCTCATATTCGCCGCTTCGTGTTTCAGGCCAAACAGAGAAAAAACACGAATTCAAGGGGTTGCATTCCGAGTTAGGACTTCTGGTCCTTTTATAGCTCTATTTTTATAATTTTGAATTTTCTTAGCCGAATCCCCGCACCCGTATCCATACCTGGACCCACACCCCCGAATCTTAAAATTTACATTTCTCCGAATCCAACACTCGGATCCAGACCCGAGTCCGAGCAACATAGATCATAGCTATCCATCATCTCTCAATGTCTCAATTTATAGTAATCAAAATTTCATAAATGTAATTCTGAAATCTAATTCTATTTCCAAACAATACCCTTACAATGAAGGGACAAGTAATCACAACAGACTATTATGCATGCATGAATCTGGAAGGAAAAGCCCTAGCAGGTATAAATCTTATGTTTTTTACTTCTGCTACCTTGTAGGTATTTACACCATCATCAACGGCTCTTTCAAGGTCATCCAAGATACTATCAGTGCTTCCTCGCAGCAAAACAGTGGAGACAGAATTTCCACCGTCTTCATTTCTCACAACTGTAACCTGTTGCATATGTAAGGAATCAAATACACTGCTAATACCAGCTAAACTGAGGGAGCATGAATATAAATATAGAATTTAAGAATATTACCCTAACACCACCAATTTCCTCTACTGAAACAGAATCAACATGGCCAAGGTCATCTGGATTTGGCTGGCTAAGCTTCAACTGTTTTCACAATCAAAGAAGAATGTTATAAGATTTTTTTGTATCATCTTTTAAAATATATTATCAAATAGCTCCAGTATGCCTACAAGCGCAACAGCCCCAGTAGTACGGCAAAAACGGCGGAGTTCAAACTTGGAGCTGATTTTCAATACCATAAGTCTGCAAAACACAAATGAAATATATATGAAGCAGTTCCAGATTACACCAGGATAGATGTAAAAACACTAGCAAGTCCAAGAAGCAAACTTTAAAAATATTAGTTTCAGAAGAGGCCCTTGAACTCTCTGGTTTGTGTAAAGCAAAGACTACCTATGATTTAAACGGACCTCTCTGTAACAGATATTTTCTTTGGGTGGGTGGAGAGGTAGGTAAGGGACAACAGACATTTATCACTATGTAAAACGGGAATAGTGTTAATCGCCTTCTAACTTCCCAAACAACCAAACTTCCTCTATCTGAAAAGGAAATATTTAAATTAGTCCTTTCATGGCACTACCTCTTATCAGTGTATCTTCAATGCAAGTGGCAAATGAAACACTAAATAATTTGTCATCAAACCACTTTACCATAAAACGTGTACTCTGAGTTGTATCACCAGAGCATTGTAGGCAATACAACACAATTGTTGAAGTCAGTTCATAAGTGTTCCCTTTCTATTTCAACAAGCTTCAACTAAATATAGTACAAATCCAACTAGATAAATATGAAGCATTGAATCTGCCAAGAAAGCATATATGTGAAGCATAGAGGATTAGCAACACAATGAGCAATACAAACAGGCAATAAGATACACAAACCAAAACCTTTTGAATTGCTCCTTAATGTAAAATCCACTGAAGTCCTTTTCTTTTTTATGAAAAAAGTAAAACCCCTAAATTCCCTTCCATTTTCTCCAATGAACATGAAACTAAATTAGTCAAAACCAAAGTATCCCAGCCATAACGCAATGTAAGATGCTTTATATGAAAGAGATTAATTGTTGGTTAGGTAGTTGGATTAAGGGGAGGGGAAAAAAACAAGTTAGGAGGCTCTGCCTTGCGAGTATGGACAATCCCAAGCAAAGATGAGAAAGATTTGATAACATACACTCCCTACTGGGAAGGAAGAGAGTTGTATTGTGGAAAATCTAAGAAAATACTGTATACCAGTCACCATAATTGCAGAAATTTGTTCAGGACAATAATCGTTTTTTACTTTATCTGTAAACACATTTTTGAAACCCTCTTGGTGTATTTTGAATAAAATTTCAGATTATCAAAAGCTCAGTCCTCTGATATAAATTAACAGGATCACAGTACGTATGTGTGCAGACAAATGACCTAACAATTAGCTTCTTTTCTCTGCTCATTTTCAGAAAATATGCATACAACCCAGAAACATACTTAGAAGAAGGTACACAAAGGGTCCCAAATTACTAAAATACCAAATGTAAAGGGAAATAAAGTGTTCCTCTTACTTGTAACGCTCGCAGAAATGTAGAGCCATCTCTCCCACCGCTCCTCCACTGACAATGACCTTGGCACCTGAGTCAGCAACTGCTTTAATAAGTTCCTCCACCTTAGATTCCTCAGTCTTTGCATAGTTTTCAAGCTGCAAATGCAAGAGACAGAGATTACTAACAGACTGAAAAAGTTGAAAGATAAATATGTAAATAAGAAAAAAGGAAAGACATGAAATTAACTTCTACGGACTTTAACTGACTTGGAAGTTTTAAGATCAACCATGTAAGAAAACATGAGGTACGGATAAAGAGTTATAGGGCGGTGCTAATCCTAGACTTCAAAGCCTAATCCTATCATTCATATAATGGAAAATTTAGTCTGACAGAGGCCAGACAAATATCAGATCAAAATCAGAATTAGCATTTCCTGTCTTAAGCAGATAAATACATCATTTATCATTTTTCCTGTTTTTTTATCAAGTCATTTATCATTTTTCCTGTTAACCACTGTTGGTCAATTAACATATCTAAACTCGACCAAGAGACAACAAAATATGTGTCAATAGACTTTCTATAACAATAGGATTTTCATTTCTTAAGTAAAGCAGTATAGTTCCAATGGGTTACCTGATCAGCACTATGAATAAGAACTGTTCCTTTTGTTTCAGTCGCAGATGTATCAACACCTTGAACAAAAACAGCAACCTGCATTGGAGTATATGGGTTCTTTAAGCATAAAACCAAGTGAAGGTGAAGCTAAGAGGATGATAGTTCAACTGTGTGTATGCTAATGTATCCAGTCGCTACTATTAAAACTTAGACCAAATCTGAGAGAAGACACAAAAGTTGCAACTCAACCAATACAAGCCAAAGCTCATCACACGAGAACAAGCAAATATTTTCCATGCATACAACCAACAAGCAAATACCAAACATGGAGGATTGAAAGAGCACATATTCATTTTTTGATAATGACAAAAAAAATGAATGTGCTCTTTCATTTTGTTTAGAGGTATGCATTACCAGCCCGTATGGATGATAGTACTCCCTCCGTTTCAATTTGTTTGTCTGATTTTGACTTGGCACAAAGTTAAAAAAAAGTAGGGAAGACTTTTGTCTTAAACTAAAGATATGCGGAATGTACCAAAAAGCCCTTTAATCTTGTGATCTTAAACATGACATGTGGAAAGTTAGAATTAAGGAGTTGCCAAAAAGGAAAAAACATTCTCTTTTAAATGGACTAAAAAGGAAAGCAAGACAATTGAAGCGGAGGGAGTAGTAAACAGTAACTTATGGAGTACACCGACTACCAAGTAGCTCTGTCCCATCTGTGAAAGCAGCCCTCAATAAGTGAAGTGACTTTAGCTCCCATTAATGCATCACATATCCCTTATCGTAGAATTTTCAACTACTATAGTCCCTTAGTTATGTGAAAAAACTAGTATCACGAATTTCAATGTATTTCTTTGGTGTATTTCTGAAACTCGATATGAAACCCAACAGATGCTTAAAAAGGATGTACAAACACAATTCAGGGACAGAAAAATTGGCTTGCAGAAACAGGGATCAGTGGGGGAAGCAGGGACAGGGGATCTAGTTTTTGTTCTTCATGATGTGAAGGAAAGGAAAAGCAGAGGGTACAGGAGGCTAGGGAAGCAGTTATCCTGGTAAATTGAGAAAGATTTGGAAATCGCTTCAACCAAGGAAATAAGTGGGGGTGTTTATGGGGAGGAAGCTCATCTTAGGTAGGGATGAGAAATACTGGAGTTTGTGTAGGCATACGGCATCCAGGTATCAAAGCAAACTAGCTAATTGTTAAGTTTTGAAACCCATTGAAACTACTGATCCTCTTACTGTGCAGCAGCCAGCAAGACCATTGAAACTACTGATCTTCTTACTGTGGGACTTAGATTGTAGATTCCCTATCAGCCTGCACAGTTTAATGTTTCCTTTCTATGCCACACTCGCAGAAGTAAATGCTATTCATTGCAAACCATAATATCAGGTTATGACTATATCCAATGGTTCAACAACTAACCCTTGTCTCAGTATCCTTCTAACGCATGAACTAGCCCAATTTAATTAGAATTAAAATTAGAAACCAAAAATTCAAACATAATTAGTAGAAAGCCACCAAACATAATGGGGCATCCTAGAAAATGAAAACTGCATCTTCATATAACTGAATGGTTTATAAATAACAATTATTGCATCATGCTGGAGAAATTATTTTTAATTGAAGTATGTAGAAGAAACTATTTTCAAAAAGTAAATAACCAAATCATCTTATAGCTGCCATATAGCCGTTTTATTCGCTCAAGAAATGAAAGATGAGGAAAAGAAAGCTAAAATGGATCGACCTTGCAAACAATGTTGCACAGACTCTCCAAAAATTCTTGACACAACCGTGTCGAATCCTTCAAAAATACAGGAGGATCCGACACACACCCATCGACAGTTTTGAAGAGTCCAGGCAACATAGCTTGCAAATGGGTGAAAGTAGCATCAAAGGCAAAGGGAAGGTGAAATCTGAAGTTCTAACCTATAACAGGCAGGGTACCAACAACTAAACCTAAATAAGAAAGAGAAATGGAAATACTGAAATAGACCTGTAATATTTTAATTACAAGTATCAGTAAACAAATTTTTGGAATGTGTTTGTTATAGCTCACCTTTGCCTTCTCTATCCTCTTTATGCTGCCAACAGCATCACTTTTCAACACCATACCTCTAACTATGGTGGAATTATGCAAACCTCCACCCAAGAGCTTTGCAACACGTACATTATCCACATTGAAGTTTGCTGGGTTTTTAGGGCACACTTGAATGCAAGCCTACACAGCACGAAAAGTCAAATTAGAAAGCGGGGCAGCTAAAAACCACCAAGAATGCTACGAGAAGAGCAGGTCATGCACCTCAGCAACAAGAGGACAGAGGACATCCTCTAGTCCAAATTGTTTGCTAGCAACTGCAGATTTCATCCTTGAAATAACTTCATTCGTGTCTTTGACATTCATATTTTCGGAACCTTCCACAACTAGTTCATCCAATAATTCAATTGTCTGCAAGGATGGAATTTATTAGCAAGTCCAACTGACATCACTTGTCAGCGTAGTGGTAAGCATGATTAGTGTAAAAGATATAACATGCCTTATTTATCGCCTTATTGTATCCAATGATAATCTCACTAGGGTGCAACCCCATCCTGATGAGCTCCTCAGCATTTTGGAGGAGCTCCCCCGCTAATGAAACAGTCAAATTAGCTCCATCGCCAATCTCCTCTTGTTGTGCCTTTCCGGCCAAAACCAATATCTTCGCAGCAGGGTGCTGGACCTCAAGTTCATTCACAATAGTGGCAGCATCATTTGTGACAAAAAGCTTGTCCAGATGATTGATAACCATCTTATTCATGCCTGATCAAATGAATAAAATCAAAATTATTAAATAATGACGGTAAGGTTAAAAAACAACTCAAAAAAAGACAACAGAGGAGCATGCATGGACCACCCTGTAGTTCAGATAATTATGAGCGCACTCCTTCAAAGATTGAAAACTATTTAAGCCATCTCTAACTTAATTTACATATTGTCACTTTTGGTAAGCTCCCTCAATGAATGTCTACTTTGTTTATCCCTTATATTTTTTCCCCAACTCTAAACTTCTGCAACTACTCCCTCTGTATACACAAATATCTAATACAATACTTGTTTTGAGCCACAAATTTCAAAAGTCTTCCCTTCTTTATTAAACTGTGTGCCCTGTCAAACGCCCTCATATAAAATGGGATGGAGGGACTAATAATTATTAAAATGAAATGTGAAAACATCACAGAAAAAGAAGAAGAAACTTGAATCCTGCCAATGGTTATTCATCAGATTAACAATATAACAATCGCTAGAAAAGGTTTACTCTCTCTGCATATCATATAAGTCAGATAAATTATTCGACTTCAAGATTTAGTCTAAAGGATGACATCCAGACTACTCACTTTATAATTTGCTCAGTAAATAGATTGCTATAATTATTCTTCTTTCATAATGAAATACTGTTCAGATTATTGCACATATTAGCATTATCTACCCAAAATAGCACATATACATACAAATCATTATTTGGAGCTGATCTTATGAACAAAAAGAGTGTGATATGAAAAAACGAAGTACCATTAGGGCCAAGAGAAGTTCGAGTAATAGCGGAGAGTTGTTTACAAGCATCGATGTTTTTAAGGACAGCTTCGTCAAGACCTGATAGATGTTTGTGCCCTTCTTTCAGCATTGATTGTATTCCATAAGCCTGCATTTTTCTCGATCTCAACTACCGACACTGTTCTCTTCCTTAAACCCTAGCAAATGAGGGAAACCCAAATAAAGCCCTAGCACAGAGTATTTTAACGGTCGAACAAAAAAATAGTATAAAATATTTTTAATTAATGACAAAAGATAAAACATATTCGCACTAATAGTTATGTAAGTATATATCTTTTTCTTCCATTATGCGTGTCTTAGTTGATTCTACATTGATAGCAATGAGTTGTATGCTTTTTTATATGACTTCCTTGCAGGTAATTTTAGATTTATCTGGTGCCTTTTTAACATCTTCACTTACTATAGTTTCATATTTACGGATAAGTGTATATGTAGGTCGATATAGAACATTTACAAACCATCTTAAGTGACTTTTTCACACTTTAATATGTGCTAGTTGCACCTTCATGTGAATTTAATCATTTTTTGTCTTACCTGTAAACGTATAAGTGTAAAATAAGTCTCCACCCATAATTAGAATATTTGTGTAAATATAATTATGGTAAGACTAAGAATCCTCTTGTATATGTGACTAGGATTCCTATTGTAATTGGAATGAACATTGTACACCTATATATATTTGATATTAATATAAAGACTCCCCAAGGGAGATTACTATCATGGTATCATGAGCCAAGTAAACAAAAACCCTAGAAAATTTCGTCCAAGACGCCGGCCTCCGCCCTTCTCTGCGGCTCCTCCCAAATTTCTAGGTTTTCTTCTTCATTCCTCTCTTCTCTAAATGACTATCCCTGATTCTTCCACACTTTCTGACGCTTCCACCTCCACAAATCTCACCACCTAGTCGTCATCCTCTTTTCATCCCGCCTTAACTGTTACCAACATCAAGAATTATATTCTCATTCTTCTTGACCAAGAAAGCAGTCAGTAATCTCATTGGATTGAATTGTTTCGCAATCATGCATGTCTCTATAACGTGCTTAATCACATCGATGATACTATTACGCGCCCTCCGGAGGTTGATGAGTCTACTTGGCGTCGTCTAGACGCCGGTGTCAAACATTGGATTTATGGTAGTATCTCTCGGGATCTTCTTCTTACTATCATGAAATCTGGCGCCACAACCCTCGATTTATGGAACCGCTTGGAGGAAATCTTTCAAGATAACAAGTACACTCGTGCGGTGTATTTGGAGAAATAGTTTAACAATACACGCCTTGAAAATTTCTCCAAGATGACTGAGTACTGCAGACAGTTGAAACTACTGGCGGATAAACTCTCCAACGTCGACACGCCTTTCTCGGACACTAAAATGGTGTTGCAATTTATTGCAGGCCTTCCCAAAGGCGACTATGATACGTTAGCCATCATAATTCAACAGGCAGATCCGCTACCCAGTTTTAACAAAGCTCGCTCACAGTTATTGCTCGAAGAGACTCGACGTGCTAAGCAATATGAGCATAATCAGAAGACGTTAGTTGTCGAAACGTGCCCCCAAGATCCAACGCCGCCAGAAAACTCTCAACCGCAGTAGGGACGCGGTGGCAAGAGTGGCAAGGACCGAGGCAGAGGAGACCGTGGTCGTGGCAAGGGTCGCGGACAGCAGAATCAGCAGCAACAGAGTTGTTGAGGGCCTTCAACCAAATTCTGATTTGAGGAAGTTACACATAGAGGGTTGGTTATATTGGTGCAAATTTCCCCAGTTGGTTGATGACTACATACTTGGCAAACATTGTGGAACTCTCGCTTCTAAAATGTCACAGGTGTGTGGAGCTGCCTCAACTAGGGAAGCTGCGTTTTCTTGAGGTTCTCACTGTTGATGGGATGGATTCTGCAATGTATTTCTGCAATAGTTCCGGTGAAAATGATTGGGCTACCCATTTTGCTTCACTGAAGCAACTGACCCTGAGAAACATGCCCAATCTATTGGGATGGTCAGTTAGTGAAAATTATGGTATTCTTCCTCATCTAAAGAAATTTATGTGCGAGGCCTGTCCCTATTTGAATAACTTGCCAGATCTTCCCTCTCTCGACTCATTAGAATTGTCCGATTGTAGCAGTGAATTACTAGCAGTGACAGTAGCCAAGGCTACCTCCCTTACTCATCTTATGATCAGTGGATTGGAACTTCTACACTTACCTGAAGGGTTGCTGAAAAACAATACAGATCTGCTGTCTGTAGAAATTAGAAATTGTTCGGAGATTCAAAGTCTTTCAAGTGAGCTGAATGTTCTTCCTTGTCTCGAGTCATTAAGCATCAGTAACTGTAACAATCTCAGTTCTGTGCTCGATTCTTGTGGACTTGAGACTTTGAAGTCTTTGTCCATTCATGGTTGCCCCAACATTAGCCTGGAAAAAGGATTACAAAGGTTACAGTTTCTTCAATATGCATCACTCTCTGACTGTGAAAACTTGACAACCTTGCCGATGACTATGCAATACCTTACATCTCTCCAAACTCTGCATATATGGAGCTGTCCTGAGATGTATATGCTTCCAGAATGGCTAGGAGACCTCATTTCCCTTAGAGAATTGGAGCTGTGGTACTGTGGAAATCTAAGTTCTGTACCAGAATCAGTAAAAAAGCTAACCAAGCTTCAGTTTCTGTCTATATGGGGCTGTCCAAACTTGGGATTAAGATGCATAAAGGATGTCGGAGAAGATTGGCACAAGATAAAACATGTTCCATTCATCAAGATTAATGGCCCATATATCCAAGCTATGACAGGTAAATAATGCATTTTAGATCAATTACTTCTTCTGGTTTGAAACAGTCAGAATATTATATATTACTACTCATTTTGTTCAAAATTAGTTGAGGTTCACAGAGATTAAGAGAAAGATATTGAATATGATTAACTTTATTATTGATGTAACTTAGGGGAGCCTTGAAGCAACAGTAAAGTTGTCTCCGTGTAACTTATGCGTCACGGGTTTGATCCGTGGAATCATTCACTAATACTTGCGTCATGATGGGTTGCCTACATTACAACCCCTAGGTATGTGTCCCTTCCCTATGCCCTTTATTGAAATGCTTTTTATAATCTTAATTGAGGATAATATGTTACGTCAAATTTAAAATTAATATGAAGTACTCCAGTATTGTTGTATGTTAGTTTGACTTTTCTTGAAGGTAGTTTTGCATTTTAAGGAAGAGGTTATTTTATTCGACGAGCTAAAGTAGATAGTTGGTCAAGTCAAAATGAAGGGGGAAGTATAGCAAAAACACTGTTCTTGCTTCATGAAGAAATTGTCCTTTACCATTTGAACTTCATATTGGACCAACTATACTTCCCGAGCACCAGTAGCGTAATTGTTGATAACTTACACTAGTTATTTTGTTTGCCAGGGGATTTTTATGTTCCGTTAAAGATTTGTATGTTAGTATAGAATAAGTGAGAGTTAAAGAACCTCTGGTTTGAGGGAGCCCTTGCATTTTTTCTGGGTAACATTGAGAGAATCCTTAAATTCTATAAAAAAACAAATTATTGAGTATTGAAATGAAATATGCCCAAATAGAGTGGAATGGATATATATGATTCATATAGCCAAAACCGACTAGTTTAGGTTGAGCTAGTAGATTGATTGACATTCTGAACATGTAGATAGCAGCATCAGTTTGGTTTCTTATTCAAAAGCTTTATGGAGTTGGTCAATTTGGTTTCTAAGTTAAAAGGTTCATATAGATTCATATTAAACAGATTAAGGTACCTTATCAAAAAAAGATTAAATACAATAATGCTATCTATTTGTGCCGTTTATGCATCAGCTGTGAATATTGTGGGAGTAACCATCGGGATTTTGGTGTTATTAGTACAAAATTCCACATAATGTATTAGCTACTCTATCCTTTTCTAATCCTACTATGATTGCTGCTTTAGTGAGCAAAGGTAAGTAGTCATATGTGCTTGGCAATTGCACCAGAGATCATTCACCTGGTTCCCTTGAGATTCCTTCCATTTGCTACATGATCAACAATGGTTTTTGTCTCAGAAGTCATACTTAATGCTAGAGACTTGTTACTTCACCCCAGTGATATTAGACTCTCATCATATTAACTTCTTCAACTTGCCTAGTTGCGTAAGATTAAGTATGATTCTTGGTTTTAGCAGTACCGCGGTAGGATAAAATCTTTTGTCTAGCAATATCGTGAAAGTTTTCTCTAGAAATAGACAGATAAAGCAAAAGTTTTACAATTGGGATCCTTGTAGGATGTCTTGAGGGGTCTTTTGGTAATGGAACCAAATAATACATGGGACTGCTTGACATGAATTCGAAGTAGTAAAATTTAAGTCTAAATATGAAAAATTTCACTCAAAGGATAGATGACTCACACAAAGTCTATAGTCTAAATCATGCACGACCATAATTCCAGAGAGAAGTATCAAAATAAAAAGTTTATCCCAGTGAAAAGTCCTAAAAAGTTCTAATTGTAGTGCCTGCACACACTATAGACAAAAAGAATTGGTCTCCTAACGTCTTACACTTGTTTCCATGTTTCTTTATAAATGTAACTTTTTATTGTTGTTTGTTGTTAAATTGAATTCTTGGTAAGGGGGCCTAGGGATACAAAAATCAAAGTTGGAAGAACAAAGCTCTTCTTGCATCACTCGCCTGGCGTTTTCATAACGATAACAACTAACTCTGGGAACAATTAATGAATGCAAAATATTCTAATACAAGAAACAGAGATACAAATAGCTCCCATACACCATCCCATACTTGGAATAATATTTGTGCAGATTGGGATTTTTGTCTTGAAAGGTCTTCTCTGTATAGTAGGAGATGGAGAAAAAAGTAAAATTTTGGAAGACTCTTGGATCCAAGATTCCTTGCCATTATGTAACATGATTCATGGGCCTCTTAACTTCAATGAGGAAAATCTAAACCATCTCAGACTAACTTAATTACATGATAAACAACTTTCCTTGCTAATATTTCCGTCAATCTTCCTGAACACATAGTCAATTGATTGGATAGGACTTACATTAGAAGTTCCAACCACTTGGAAGATTTCTTCATATGGAAACTAAATGGAACTGGGTTGTTCAGTACTAGATCAGCCTACTATCTTTTACTACCGCAACTTGGAAAAGATCATACGCTCAACTGTAGGTGGTTCTGAAATTAAACGCTCTGAACAAAATAACGTACTTCCATTGGCTAGTTGTGCATGACAGAATGCGAACAGCTGACCTCCTTCATAAACACAGGATCAGACATAATAATTAATGTTATGTGGGCTGCAATGAGGTAGAAAATGTTGAACATATCTTCCTTAAATGGAAGTATGCAAAACATTTTGGACTAATCTGGGAGTTCAACAACACACCTACATGCACAACCCTTTTTCCTAGATTAGAAATGAATGTACGTATGAAAATATTGTTCATAACTTGAAACGGCAAGAGTTATATATTCTTTCTGTTTTTGGCACTATGGCTAATAGAAATTCCAATCTATTTAACGATAAGTAATAAGTGATTGATATCCATAATGTTGTTACAGGGGTAACTGAGTATACAACCCTAACATGTCACAATAGAATCCTCCATCAAACTATTGAAGAAGTCAAATGGAAGCCTCCTCTTAGTAACACTTCTATAAACTGAATGTTGATGCTGCTACTAAAGTAAATCTTGCCAATATTAAGGGAGTATGGGATGTGACTAGAAATAGTAGTGGGGAATGGATTGTTGGATTCACCAAAAATATTCCCTTCACAACTAACATATTGGCAGATATTACGTCGCTCCTGATTGGGGTTGTGGTAGCACTGTCGTTTAGTTTGTATACATTGGAAGACTTAAGAAAGGTAGTCGTCAACTATTAATGGAAATGAAAGTTACGCTAAATCTCAGTAATGATTGCAGGTTATCCTTGACTAGGGATGTCAATGGGGCGGGGCGGGGTGGGTACCCGTACCCGCCACCTAAAACCCACTCCCATCCCCGTCCCACCACCCATCACGGGTAGAAAATCCTCCACCTGCCCCCGCCCTACTTACCCCTGGCGGGTACTGTTGGTTCGATTTTACAAATGCTCACGCAAATGCACGTATCGTTCACAAGTAATATAGTCTGTAAGACCGAATATCGTCCACAGAGACTGGTTATCAAGTACCGAACTTCTAAACTTTGATTTCTATTTGGCAATCGGTATATTGTTTGATTTTATAACTAAGAACTATAATTAAAGCAAAGTGCAGGAATTTAAACTGAGGTTGATAATACTATGAGTTTATAACAGTTATGAAGGGAATAAGACTTCCAATCTCCTCAACTATCCACTCTTTCACTTATTAATGCAATGCTAATGAGTCTTCTTCTTATTAAGATAGCAGGTTAACTAGTCTGTCATCATATTCCGGTTAGGATATACGAGAGCTCAATCTTGTGCAGAAACCTTCTATATTTCTATGATAGATTTTACCACACAAGAGAACTAAGAACAGTAACCTTAAACACTACACAAGTATCGGGGTACTTTCGTCCACGATTTTAACCTATGTTTAAACAATTACAGCATATTCAAATCTCTCCTCTCGGTTCTTGATTCGAAACCATATAAGTAATGATAATTAGTAGCTAATTATTTATCAAGCAATCAAAGCAATATTGAATAGATCTTAATAAAGTTAAAGAAGAAATCAATTAACTAATGATTAACTATATGAAAGAGCTTCAAGATTCGACGAAACCTACTAAAGTAATTAGCTCTAAACATTGTCATGTCAAGAACTAAATTACAATTCAACATAAGCTGAAATAAACTAAGGAAAAGAAAAGAAATCACGTGAACTAAAGTCTCGATTGTGGCCTCAAATGCTTACGAGTTGTGTTCTTTGATAGAATGTCCAACCCTCACTAAACTAATCCTGGGCTTAAGTATATTGCAAATTTCGTGCCTATGGACCCTTCGCCTTGGCCAATTCTAACTCGGATCACGAAAATTCGCGGCACGCATGATCTGCAGTGGCACCGCGGTGCAAAAGTCCCGCACTGGCGATGAGATATGGCACCGTTGTTACTGCGAATGGCACCTACCAAAAGTCTGCGGGTCTCGATCTTACGAAGCGGTTACGCTTTGCCTTCGTCCGAATTATCAATTTCCAACATTTTTTCTGCCTCGGGACCTCCTTTTATGCCCACTTTTCGCTCCTTTTTGTCATTTTGTCTTTTTGAACCGTTGTGACTCAAACGAAAGAAAAACGACTCTAATACTATACTAAACACAACAAAAACAAGTAAAATACTAACTAAAAATGACTCAAAAAGCGTATACAAAATACGCCTAACAAACCCCAAACTTAAACTTTGCTCGCTCTCGAGTAAAGCAGAAAACAAGAATAAAGAAATAAAATAAAAAAGACTCAAATCAAGCAGCTGCACAATGTTACTTAGAACACGTGAACGTCAGTGGGATAATATGTTGGAACATACATCATGAAAATAACAATCTAGAATTTCAAGCCAGATATTTCGCAAATTCATTTCAATCACACTCAATGGAAATATGAACACCTACCATATGCATGTCAATTTCATTTAGTTCTATGAGCATGTTTACTTGTTATTCTCCACTAATCACAGACATACATTTTAGAGATCTTCAGGACTTTTCAGGGTTGTAATGTAGACTTAGGCATGGGTAGGTAAGAGTAGACATTTAGGCTCAATTTACGTACCATAAGCGTTTTTCTCATTCAACCATTTTGTCTTTCTTTTTGGTATTTTTTTTCCAGTTCATACCTATCACTCTCGTTTTCTCTCTTCGAGAGTATGAAACGCATTCACATAGGCATCCCAAAACTTAAGCTTTTGCATTATTATTTTTTTATTGGGGTGCATCAAATTTTTTTCATTCTCTTTTGGTATTTCTTTTTCACTTTTTTTCATCCCAATTTTCAATTTCTGCTTATAGCACAAGGAAATCATAGGGTGTCAAAGAAATAACTTATTTTAGGCTCAACGGGGCTGACTATGAATACAATTTACTGCAAGGTAGGTAATGAAAGGTAAGAAGAGCTAACAAAGAAATGTCTGAGTCATCTCCCTAAACATGTACGTCCTAACTATTTCGCCTCAAATAACAAACTAACAGACTTCATAGACATTTTTTAATTGACAACGCATAAACTAAACACAAATATTCTAAATAATCAGATTTTTATGAATTTTTGGCATATCTACTTGAGCACACAGATTTTAGCTTCTAATTCCATTACATTATCCCACTTAACTCACTAGGCGTTTTCTGCAACTACATCATGCATGATCATAAAAAAAATTGACTCATATGGACACAATAAAAGAGACAAAACAAAGACTCAAAAACATAAGGTACCCCTCCAAACTTAACTGACACATTGTCCCAAATGTGTAACGACTCAAAAATTAAACAGGGACGACTTACAGACATACAACAACTCAAAATGGTGGTGGTGGCGGCGGATATTGCACTGATCACTGGTCGAACCTGGTGCTCGAATCATCGACGCTACCGGCTCAGTCCCGATGCCTCGTGATCATTCGTTGATTTAAGAGCATCTGTTCATGGTTTCGCAGCATCTGTTGTTGGTTTAAGAGCAGCTGCTCCATCATTGGCATTGGAGGCTCCAAGGACAGGGGAGGCTGGTGGCTGCTTTCTCCTGCTTCATGTTGTGTGGCTGCCTCAGGCTCTTCCTCATCCATGGCTGCTGCGTCTGCTGCTCCTGGGCCCCCTCTTCTTGCTTCTGGTCTGGGAGTGGGGTCAAGGAAAAAGTGCACTAAACTATAGGTCACGGGAGACTGACTCTTCTCGAGAATATCCGTGGCGAATGTTGGGACTCCCTGCCTAGCACATAAGGCAGAAATGAGTGACCCATGTCCCAGTCCGCAAGTAGTAACCAACCTGTTAATATCCCCTATGCTCTATACTATTTCTCTCCCCACATCAATTGTCTTGCCCGACATGATGCCATAAATGAGCTTAATTCTGTCTGTAGGCATATTGGTAAAATAGGTTGACGGAATCAAGCGATCACTTACGAAATATAGTCATCCTCTGGTTGTTCTGTTAAATTGGCATCGGGCAAGTCTCCTGGACCCGTTACGAGAAATGT
Source organism: Przewalskia tangutica (assembly GCA_029844215.1). Lineage (NCBI taxonomy): Eukaryota > Viridiplantae > Streptophyta > Magnoliopsida > Solanales > Solanaceae > Przewalskia > Przewalskia tangutica. The sequence continues at coordinate 34,508,651 of CM056731.1, read as the reverse complement.
TGAATTCGGCGCCTGGGTAGCATAGAACTGTTGCAACTGTATTCCACATGATGTGGTTGACATCTCTCGACCAACTTCTGAAATGTTGCGGGTTATATCCTTGATCCTCAGCATCATAGGTCTTCAGTATTGCATTCACTGCTTCAGAACTTACGGGCACGTATCGCCCTCTAACAAAGCATCTATCATCCTCTTGCTCGGGATAATTCGCAAAGAATTCCCTCACAAGGCTAGTGTTCTGAAGTGGAATCCTTTCTGGATTTGTGAACCTTCTCCAACCATTCGCTTCAATCATAGCCCTGATGGGCTCGTAGTCATCATCATCATCAAATGGCGTAGTCTAGTAGTCCAAGCCTCTTTCCGGTATTAATGCTCTAGTGCTTATTTTGTATATCTATCTTCCGCCTGTTTATTGGTAAATCGAGTAACATCATATTCTGGAGCTGATGAAGATGGGGAGGCTCTGGCGGTTCGTTTTCTAGAGGTTATTTTGAGGGATGTTGGAAAATTTTCGCAGCGTTTCCTTCGTTTCCTTGAGGTTTCCCAACAACTCTCACTCCACACAGCAGCAATAACCAAACAAAATCAATTCCACACATCAATAACCAAATAAAATCAGACCACAATAGCAATAACCCACGAATCAACTCTACACAAAGACCCGAAAAAACACATCCAACACAAAGACATAAAACTCGCGACACACCCACAACTACACAACACCCTACCAACACAGCCCGTACAACCCCCAAACTTGAAAGCTACTCTCCCTATTAGCCTTTAAATTGCAAGAACAATGATGAAGATTACCTTTTTGAAGAGTTGTTCCTCACCAATTTCTTGACTCAAATGGAAGGAGTGATGATGGTGTAAGATGAGAGGGTTTTTAATGGAGTGGTGTGTAGGGATTGTTGGAAGACTTTGGGGAAGTTTGTGGGTATTATTGTGTGAGGGGGAGAGGATTTTCGGAACTTTTAGAGAGAGGAAGGTTTGTGTTTGTGTGGGAAAGGAATTGGGAGTTTAGGGCTTTTTAATTCAGAAATCTCGTCTCGGCATCGCGGTGCTTAAAGTACTGTGGCCCCTCTGAACATTCGGCACCACGGTGCTGTAGAATGGCACCGCGGTGTCGACCTAATTTTTCATTTTCCGCCTTTTTCTTCCTGCTCATTCCAACTCCCGCACCTGTCATCACATCACAACAAAAAAATACCACAAGTGAGACTGTTCAATTGAAAATAAAATAATTAAAATAACATAAGTAAAACAATGGGTTGCCTCCCAACAAGCGATGTCTTTAACGTCTTTTAGCCGGACGCAGTTCACTTACTAGATCAATGGGGTAGAGTTTCCCCTCCATATAACCATCTCAACACCAATCGCTTCATCTTCCTCCTCTTCTTTTTCACAGTATTATTTTCATAAGCATTTACCATCTCGGCATATTTCACTATTTCCTTGACCTTACTCACAGGTTCTATGCTTTGCTTTAATGGTATCCCATGAGCATCAGTACTCGTGAGGCTTTTCTCAGGCACAACCTTGTCAACTATCCCTATAGCATAACATCTCTCATTGCTTGTGGTTCAGTGGGTGGTCTAAAAACTTTGAAGGTCATCTCTGGCTCAGGTGATGGCTGGAACACTTTGAATGTCATTTCTTCATCTTGAACTCTGAGCTTCAACTCCCCCTTCTCAACATCAATAAGTGTCCTCCCTGTGGCTAGAAATGGTCTCCCAAGAATGATGGACATATTTTCATCTTCCTCCATATAAAAAATGAGGAAATCAACAGGAAAGATAAATTTGCCCACTTTCACTAACACATCTTCAATTATACCTCTTGTATGTACGACTGAGCGATCAGCTAGCTGTGTAAAATCCGGAAAATAATAATAATATATAGTTGTTGGTTGAGTTAATAAAAATACATATATATAAGGAAATAAAGAATAAATTGCATGGGATGGAGTTAGTGTTAAAGTTGGATGAATAGATGGATAAAAATGAAAATAAGAAAACAAAAAAAAGAAAAAAGAAAGGGAAGTGCAGCATGCACGTAAACCCTTGCCTTTACCCCCTTCCCCCCTTTTCATTTCCCCTCCAACTCTTGCCATTCCACCTCCCATAGGTTATAGAAAATTCTTCACTTATACATTGTATTTACACACAAACAAAGTACATAACATAAAGGTTAGAAAATCAGAAAAAAACAAGTAAAAAGAAGAGGAAAAAAATACCAAGAGGGCAAGAAGAACAAGAAGCAAAATACTAGAGAGTAAGAACAATTTTAGCAACCACACAACAATAATCTTCACACTTACAATGTGAGTTTTCTCACTCAGAAATTCTTGGTAACATCCTTTATTTTTAGTTCAATACATGTTAGAATAAGAATTGAGTGTTGAAAAGAAATATTGAACTTTTGATTGTTTAGACGACTAGTTGCGTCATGAACTTTACGAACTATTCTCACTGAGTTATAATTGTTAGAATTTGATGAAATTCGTAAGAGTGGTACACCTCTCTAATATGATCATATAGAACCAAAAATGAGGTAAAATGGACATACGGTTTGAAAGTTATCATAGTTCAAAGTTCCTGCCTTAGATTTGGTCGAAATTCGGAAAGGCATAATTATGGATTGTTTTTATTGAGTTTTACTTATTAGAATTATATGCAAATTTACATGGTTGTAAATCTCTCTGTTACGGACATATATATATAAAGATTTATTTAAACGGACGTACGAGTTGAGAGTTATTGTAGTTTGAAGTTGCTGCCTCGGATTCATCGGAATCCAGAAGGGCAGGACGTGGAAACGTAAAACTGTACTAATCTGTGGGGAATATGAAAATTGTTGCTAAATTAAAGTTCTATATCTCTCTGTTGTGGACATTTTTAGACCTTACGGGGGTCTATCCGACTTACGGATTGAGAGTTATCTCTGTTTAAAGTTTCTGCCTCGGATCTATCGAGATCCAGGAAGGGCAGCGAATAAAAGTGTAAAACTGTACCAAATGGTACAGAATATGAAAGTATGGTTCATATGGAGATGTGTAGCTCTCTGTTCTCGTCGTTTTGAAATTTTATGGGGCTTGAACGGGTTTACAGATTAGGAGTTATGACTATTCTAAGATTGTGTTCTGTTTAATAAAAATTCTGCCGAAACAAATTTCATGTGGCTGTTTTGAGGATAAATTTGTGTTAGTTACCCAAAGTAGTTTTAAATAAAATTTGGTACAGTGAAAGATCCCCGTCTTACCTTAGTTTCCGCTTGAGAAACACCTTGGTTGGAGTTATGGTTAAAAAGTTATAATCGTTACAAGTATGAATGACAGAATGTTGGGAAAGAGAATATTATTTATTCGATCTTCTGAAAAATATGAAAAGTGAATACGTGTTCACATAAATATATAAATATAAACATAATGGATCGGGTTGCCGCAACAAAATGTAAAGTGAATACGTGTTCACAAAACGTAAATATAATGGATCGGGTTGCACGCCGCAACAAAGCGTAAAGTGAATACGCGTTCACAAATACGTAAATATAATGGATCGGGTTGCGCCGCAACAAAACGTAAAGTGAATACGCGTTCACAAATACGTAAACATAATGGATCGGGTTGCACGCGCAACAAAGCGTAAAGTGAATACGGCGTTCACAAATACGTAAACATAATGGATCGGGTTGCGCGCCGCAACAAAGCGTAAAGTGAATACGTGTTCACAAATACGTAAATATAATGGATCGGGTTGCCGCAACAAATATGAAAGGTGAATACATGTTCACCTATATATAAATATGAAAAGTGAATACGCGTTCACAAATATATAAATGTAATAAACATGTGGAAATGCGGGGAATGTCTTACCGGATAATCCGAGATAAAATGAAGTGTTAGTTAAACCGAGAATTTCCTATGAGGAGTTGTTGCATATTTAAAAATGTTGTAACCTGATATGTTTTTGCAATATGCTTATTACGTTATAATGTGATTGCGCTTGAAATATTGTGGTGTTACTTTGAATTGCAGGGTAAGGTTCTCACTCAGCCCCAGATGGTAGGGCTGACTCTTTATTTAACATGTTTCAGGAAAGCGTGATAGAGGAAAGGCTCCACGCCAAGGGTAGCGATCGTCCCGCAACCTCTTGTCATATCAAGTCCATTGTTTCGGGCTTGGTACTCGTCAGGTTCAGAATGTCAGTCCCAATGTCTCGAGAAATGCCCGTGTGGAATGGTCTCCCTTCCAACTTAGAATAATATTTGTCAGTATGTCTATGTAGAAACAATATTTGCACGAGCATGGGCTCGCGTTATATTTTCAATAAAGTCATAAACAAATTTCTTTATTGTTATATTTATTAATAGCTCGTATTTGAATATAAGTTTAAATTTCTAAATAAAGAGAATTAAATGGTGCTCACGGTGGAAAATAATTGTCAGTGCCATCACGCCTAAGTAAAGACTTAGGAAAATTTAGGGCGTGACAAGTTGGTATCAAAGCTAAACCAGTTAAGAGATTCTAGGAAGTTTCTTGAGTTGGGTGTTTGAGCGGTTACTTATTGCGGCGGTGTGCGCGCCACCTTAGTAATAAGTAAACTAATAACATCCTAAAGTTTCACTTCATCATACTCTTCTCGTGCCTATCTTGAGTCTTTTCATAGACTTGGTTCTCGTACTACCTCCTTCAAAGGATTGTGGAAGGAGTGTACAACGATAAAATAATCGGATGTGATCGCACCACCACCGAAAAGGTAGGAGAGGTACGAGATAGACTATGGGGTAAATTTTGTGAGAAGAAGGAACATATCTATACAGGAAGGACTACAAGTCTAACTTGATAGTATTTCTCGATGAGGTAGAAAACCTCATCGCTTACACGAGGATGTGTGGAGGCGCGTGACGTCAATTTGTGTCGCATGCGGTTAGTGGGCGACACGGGTGTGGTGGAGAAATTTTAGAAGAAATCATTTTCGATGTCACCACCGATGACGCGTGGGAGTTCAGAGCCGCGTTGAAAAGTACATGCCTAACTCCCGAAAGGATGCGCTCAGACGTGAGTTTGAACTGTTGAAACAAGGAGACCGCAATGTGATAGAATACAATACCTAATTCATCTGATTATCAGCATATAACGCACATATTATTCCTACATAAAGGGAGAAGGTCAAAAGAGTTGTTAAGGGTTTAAACCCAAACTTGGAAGAGAAGGTAGTGGAATTAGCCCATTATCGGGCATACCTTCAGATCGTCGGTATGACAATGAGGATAGAAGGTTTTGCTAAAGCAAAAAAAAAAAGTATTCGTTGAAAAGGTTTCGGACGTCAGGATCATTTAACCAGAGTCAAAATCAGAAGCAGGAGTTTAGTAAAGGATCTTCAGGACCGAACCAATCTGTGGGCCAGTCTTATTTCAAGCCTAAGGGGCACAGTTGGTCTAATTACCAAGGTAGCAAGGACAAGGCCACCAACCCTAACACAGGAGGTGACAAACCGATTTGTAAGATTTGTCAAAGGAAACACAATGGAGAATGTCGGCTCTTAACGAAGTCATGTTATAACTGTGGAGAATCAGGCCACTATGTCGGGGATTGCAAAAAGAGGACTCAAATACAATCTATTCGGGAGGTCGAAGCAACCACAATCGCCACTGGGAAATCAGGAAAACCAACCCCGCCAGAGTCAGGGAGGTCAACAACCCACCAATTCTAATCGGCTCTACGCTTTGCCCCAGAGGAATGAAGCAGAAGCATCTAATGCGGTGGTCACCGGTGTTTTGCTAGTCTCGAGTATTCCTGCATTTGTATTATACGATCCTGGCTCTACATTTTCATATGTGTCAATGGGCTTTGCTAAGAATTTACATGTAGAACCTTCTTATTTAAGTGAACCTTTTGAGGTTATGACACCAGTAGGGGCCTCAATTTGGGCCTCTCGGGTGGTAAATAATTCTCCATTAGAAGTGAATGGCAGGGGAACAATGGTGAACCTAGTACTACTTGATATGGTAGACTTCGACGTCATTTTGGGTATGGATTGGTTGTCGGCATGTTATGCCATGTTAGATTGTCGGCGAAAGATAGTGAGATTAACTTTTCCTGAGAACCGTAAATTGTTAGAAGGGGTAGGATTGGAATATCCCAGTCGCTTTATTTCCTACCTTGGGGCTCAAAGTTATTGAGAAGTCGCAGAGTGGAGTGCGATATCCGCTAATATAGTGGATACCCAAAAGAATCCCCAGATGAATGATGTCCCTATTGTTCAAATTTTCCGAGGTTTTTCCAAGATCTTCCGTGCCTTCCTCCTGATAGAGAAGTGGAGTTTGCTATAGAGTTAATTCCGGGTACAAGACCCATTTCTATTCCTCCATATCGAATGGTCCCAGCTGACTTGAGGGAGTTAAAAGAACAATTGAAGAATCTTCTGGATAAAAGCTGTATAAGGCCTAGTGTTTCCCTCAGTGCACGATCTGCTTGCGAAAAAGAAAGACGGATCGCTCCGAATGTGCATCGATTATCGGCAGCACAAAGGTCACGATCAAGAACCGATACCCATTACCAAGAATCGATGATCTTTTTGACCAACTTCAGGGAGCTAGCTATTTTTCCAAGATTGATCTCCGTCGATATCATCGGTGAAAATAAATCCGGATGATATATCCAAAATGCCTTTAGAACCCGTCTGGCCATTATGAGTTCTTGGTCATGTCTTTTGGGTTAACCAATGCCCCAACGACTTTTATGGATTTAATGAACAAAATCTTCAAACCATTCCTAGATTTGTTCGTGATTGTGTTCATAGATGATATCCTAATCTACAGTAAGAGTGTTGAAGAACATGAAGAGCATCTGAGGGTAGTGCTTCAAGTCTTGAAACAGGAGAAACTATATGCTAAATTTTCAAAGTGTGAATTTTGGTTGGAAAAGGTAGCCTTTTTGGGTCATGTTGTGTCGAGGATGGAATTATGGTAGACCCCGGAAGATAGAAGCGATGAAGAATCGCCAAAACCGACCACTCCACAGAGGTTAGAAGTTCTTGGGTTTGGTGGGTATTATAGAAGATTCGTAAAGGTTTTTCTAGTCTCACGCTTCTCTTGACCGGTTGACTCAAAAGCGGTTAAGTACCAGTGGTCGAAGCATGTGAAGCAAGTTTTCGAAACTAAAGGAATTATTGACTATTGCACTACCCTAACCTTACCATCGGGATGTTAGGGTTTATCTATCGATGCCTCTAGAGTTGGGTTAGGATGTGTCTCACGCATTTGGAAAGGTTATTGCGTATGCATCTAGACGATTGAAGATACATGAGAAGAATTACCCAACTCGTGACTTGGAATTAGTGCGGTGGTGTTTGCCTTACGAATATGGAGACATTATTTGTATGGTGTGCATGTGGACATATTTACAGATCATAAGAGTTTGCGATACATAACCACGCAGAAGGATTTGAATCTCAGACAAAGAAGATGGTTAGAGTTGCTTAGGATTATGACCTTAGTATTCTTTACCATCTTGGGAAAGCTAACGTGGTGGTGACGCACTCGATGGGAGATCAATGGGCAGCTCATTTGGCAATACAAAAGAGGGTATTGTTCGAGGTACAAAGATCGGGAAACCTCGGGTGAGCTTAATCGAGATCGGTGAAGGTAGGGTGGTGGTACATGATACCTCGCATCGCCTTAGCTTCGAAATAAAAGAAAGTCGATTGAGGATACGAGTTTGTTGGATTTCGGAGAGGATCCAACAGGAAAACCTTCACATTTACATATCGAGATAATGGCGGAACCCTTCGGTATAAGGGTAGGTTATGTGTTCCTAGGTAAAGGATCTAAGGAGGAAGATCTTAGATGAGGTCACAACACAAGATATTCCATTCATCCGTGGTCAACAAAAATGTATCAGACCTCAAGGCAAATTGCGGTGGGACGGGATGAAGAAGGACGTTGCGGAGTTTGTCGAGGTGTCTTATATGTCGATGAGTGAAAGTTGAACATCAAAACTGGCGGATTACTTCAGACATTGGGGTCCCCATGGAAATGGGAGGCGATTCATATGGATTTTGTAACTGGTCTACCAAAACTCGAGAAGGGTATGATTCTATTTGGGTGGTTGTTGATCGACACAAAGTCAGCCCATCTCTTACCGGTCAAGACTACGACGCGCACCACGACACACAGATTTATTTGAAGGAGATTGTGCGTTACAGGATTCCCTTACAAATTATTTCGGATAGGGTTCCCAGTTCACCTCACACTTTTGGCAAAGTTTCAGCAGGTCTCGGGACAAAAGTTAAGTTACACGCTTTCCACCCGCAAACAGATGGGCGGTGGCGAACAATTCAAACACTTGAGGACATGTTGCGATCTTGTGTGTTAGATTTTCAGGGAAGCTGGTTGGACCATCTATGTCTAATTGAGTTCGCCTACAACAATAGTTTTCACTCTAGCATACAAATGACCCCGTTTGAAGCATTATATGGACGAAAATGTAGGTCTCCACTTGGATGGTTCGAGGTGGGTGAGACACAACTGTTCGGACCTGAAGTCATTCAGGAAACAAATGATAAGGTACAGATGATTCGGGAGCGGATCAAAATAGCTCATAGCCGTTATAAGTCCTATGCGGATCATCGGAAAAGAGATCTTGAATTCCAAGAGGGGGAGAAAGTATTTTTAAAAGTGTCCCCAATGAAGGGAGTGATGCGTTTTGGTAAGAAAAGGAAATTGAGCTCAAGGTTTATTGGGCCATATGAGATCTTGCGAAGAGTGGGAATGTGACTTACGAATTAGCACTTCCACAAGAGCTGGAAGCAGTGCATCCGGTATTTCATGTGTCAATGTTACGAAAATACTTGCACGATCCAAGTCACGTCATCCTTCCCCATGAGATAGTTCTTAATAAAGAGCTTCAATATGAAGAGGCTCCGGTAGAAATACTTGATAGAAAGGTTCAACGCCTTAGAAATAAAGATATTGCTTCCGTGAAAGTCTTATGGAGGAATCACTCCAAAGAGGAAGTCACCTGGGAAGCTGAAGATGCGATGAAAGACAAATATCCACTCCTATTTTACTAAGGTAATAAAAAAAAATGTGTTACACAGTACTTCATGTGTGTGTCATTTGCGTGTCTATATGCATGTGTTACAACCTTATTCCCATTCGAGGACGAATGCTTCTTAAGGAAGGGAGAATGTGAAGCCCCAAATTAGTGTTACAATAACAATAAACATTATTGTGTCTATGTGATTATGTTACGACCTTATTCACATTCGAGGACGAATGTTGCTTAAGGAGGAGAGAATGTAAAATCCGGAAAATAATAATAATATATAGTTGTTGGTTGAGTTAATAAAAATACATATATATAAGAAAATAAAGAATAAATTGCATGGGATGGAGTTAGTGTTAAAGTTGGATTAATAGATAGATAAAAATGAAAATAAGAAAGAAAAAAAAAAAGGGAAGTGCAGCATGCACGTACACCCTTCCCTTTACCCCCTTCCCCCCTTTTCATTTCCCCTCCAACTCTTGTCATTCCACCTCCCATAGGTTATAGAAAATTCTCCACCTATACATTGTATTTACACACAAACAAAGTACATAACATAAAGGTTAGAAAATCAGAAAAAAACAAGTGAAAAGAAGAGGAAAAAAATACCAAGAGTGCAAGAAGAACAAAAAGCAAAATACTAGAGAGTAAGAATAATTTTAGCAACCACACAACAATAATCTTCACACTTACAAGGTGAGTTTTCTCACTCAGAAATTCTTGGTAACATCCTTTATTTTTAGTTCAATACATGTTAGAATAAGAATTGAGTGTTGAAAAGAAATATTGAACTTTTGATTGTTTAGACGACTAGTTGCGTCATGAACTTTACGAACTATTCTCACTGAGTTATAATTGTTAGAATTTGATGAAATTCGTAATAGTGGTACACCTCTCTAATATGATCATATAGAACCAAAAATGAGGTAAAATGGACATACGGTTTGAAAGTTATCATAGTTCAAAGTTTCTGCCTTAGATTTGGTCGAAATTCGGAAAGGCATAATTATGGACTGTTTTTATTGAGTTTTACTTATTAGAATTATATGAAAATTTACATGGTTGTAAATCTATCTGTTACGGACAGATATAGATAAAGAGTTATTTAAACGGACTTACTAGTTGAGAGTTATTGTAGTTTGAAGTTGCTGCCTCGGATTCATCGGAATCCAGAAGGGCAGGACGTGGAAACGTAAAACTGTACTAATCTGTGGGGAATATGAAAATTGTTGCTAAATGAAAGTTCTATATCTCTCTGTTGTGGACATTTTGAGACCTTACGGGGGTCTATCCGACTTACGGATTGAGAGTTACCGCTGTTTAAAGTTTCTGTCTCGGATCTATCGAGATCCAGGAAGGACAGCGAATAAAAGTGTAAAACTGTACCAAATGATACAGAATATGAAAGTATGGTTCACATGGAGACGTGTAGCTCTCTGTTCTCGTCGTTTTGAGATTTTATGGGGCTTGAACGGGTTTAAAGATTAGGAGTTATGACTATTCTAAGATTGTGTTCTGTTTAATAAAAATTCTGCCGAAACAAATTTCATGTGGCTGTTTTGAGGATAAATTTGTGTTAGTTACCCAAAGTAGTTTTAAATAAAATTTGGTACAGTGAAAGATCCCCGTCTTACCTTAGTTTCCGCTTGAGAAACACCTTGGTTGGAGTTATGGTTAAAAAGTTATAATCGTTACAAGTATGAATGTAATGTTGGGAAAGAGAATATTATTTATTCGATCTTACGAAAAATATGAAAAGTGAATACGTGTTCACATAAATATATAAATATAAACATAATGGATCGGGTTGCGCGCAACAAAACGTAAAGTGAATACGTGTTCACAAATACGTAAATATAATGGATCGGGTTGCACGCCGCAACAAAACGTAAAGTGAATACGCGTTCACAAATACGTAAATATAATAGATCGGGTTGCACGCCGCAACAAAACGTAAAGTGAATACGCGTTCACAAATACGTAAACATAATGGATCGGGTTGCACGCCGCAACAAAACGTAAAGTGAATACGCGTTCACAAATACGTAAATATAATGGATCGGGTTGCGCCGCAACAAAGCGTAAAGTGAATACGTGTTCACAAATACGTAAATATAATGGATCGGGTTGCACGCCGCAACAAATATGAAAGGTGAATACATGTTCACCTATATATAAATATGAAAAGTGAATACGCGTTCACAAATATATAAATGTAATAAACATGTGGAAATGCAGGGGAATGTCTTAACGTATAATACGAGATAAAATGAAGTGTTAGTTAAACCGAGAATTTCCTATGAGGAGTTGTTGCATATTTAAAAATGTTGTAACCTGATATATTTTTGCAATATGCTTATTGCGTTATAATGTGATTGCGCTTGGAATATTGTGGTGTTACTTTGAATTGCAGGATAAGGTTCTCACTCAGCCCCAGATGGTAGGGCTGACTCTTTATTTAACATGTTTCAGGAAAGCGTGATAGAGGAAAGGCTCCACGCCAAGGCTAGCGATCGTCCATGACCTCTTGTCATACCAAGTCCATTGTTTGGGCTTGGTACTCGTTCGTAATGTCACCCCAATGTCTCGAAATGCCCGTGGAATGGTCTCCTTCCAACTTAGAATAATATTTGTCGATGTCTATGTAGAAACAATATTTGCACGAGCATGGGCTCACGTTATATTTTCAATAAAGTCATAAACAAATTTCTTTATTGTTATTTTTATTAATAGCTCCGTATTTGAATATAAGTTTAAATTTATAAATAAAGAGAATTAAATGGTGCTCCTGGTGGAAAATAATTGTCCAGGTGTCATTACGCCCTAAGTAAAGACTTAGGAAAATTTGGGGCGTGACAAGCTGCAAGTTGACTGTAGTTGGCTTCGCTTCTCTCAAACCAAGTCTTTTAAACACAGAGAGGGGCATCAAGCTGATACTGGCCCCTAAGTCACACAAAGCCCTCTTACATGTAACCTTACCTATAGTACAAGGTAAGGTGAAACTCCCTGGATCTTTCGACTTATGAGGCAGTTTCTTTTGCAAGATAGTACTGCACTCCTCTGTCAGCGCTATTGTCTCATAGTCTGCCAGCTTCCTCTTCTTAAACAGGATGTCTTTCATGAATTTTACATAAGCTGACATTTGCTCTAAAGCTTCAATGAACGGGAGATTGATATGAAGCTTTTTGAAGATCTATAAAAACTTGGAAACCTCTTTGTCTAAGAACTTCTTCCGCAGTCTTTGAGGATAAGGGATTATGTCTACATATTCCCTCATGACTGCCGATGGAGCCTTCTCTATAATAGGGCGGTCCTCAGTAACCTCCTAATTTTCTACCTCAGATGTCTTATCCACCATTGGTTGGGATCCAATCTGTTCTAACTGCTTCCCACTTCTCAAATTGACTGCTTGGCATTGCTCTCCTGGATTCATCACTGTATTACTGGGGAGATCCCCCTGAGGTTTGTCATTCAACTTCTCAGCCAACTGCCCCATCTGAGTTTCCAAGTTCCTAATAGAGGATCTCGTTTCTGTCATGAACTAGGTCTGAGAGTCGGTCATTTGTGCTTGGGAGTTGGCCAAAGTTGAAAGTAAGGACTTAGTTTCTTCCATGAATGACCTTGTCTCTGTTATGAATTGTGCTTGGAAATTTTCCATGGTCAACAGTGATGTTTTCAACTCATCTGACTTCTCGTGTGGGGCTGGTGGGCTGAACTGCAGTGAGGAAGATGCTTGAGTCAAGGCTTGTTGTGGATTACTCTGTTGATATTGCCCCTGAAACTGGGGCTGCTGCCCTTGATCATTCCTCCATAAAAAATCTAGGTGATTTTTCCTCCCCTGGTTATGTGTTAGAGTGTGCATTTTTGTATGACCTCTGAAAATTTCCCACAGCCTGACATTGAGCCTGCTCCATTGGGATGTGGTTGGGATCAGTTGTTGGACATCTATCGAAGGTGTGTGGATCCCCACAAATCTCACAAACTGCTTGCATCTGGATCGCCTTTACGGACATGGTATTCTGCTGGAGCTGCTTAGTCAAGAGAACGACTTGTGCTTTCAGTGTAGTGATGACATCTAGCTCATGAACCCCAACTGCTTTTCTGCCACCTATTCCTTTTTCATCTGGAAAGTGATTGTTCGTGGCCATGTCTTCCAACAAGTCATGGGCTCCATGTGTTGTTCTCTTCATGAAAGTGCCACCAACAGCTGCATCAATTATTGTTCTAGTAATCCCACTTAGACCATTATAGAAGTTGTGCACCAAGTTCTACTGCTCAAGGCCATGATGTAGACACTTCCTCTGCAAATCCTTGAACCTCTCCCAAGCATCATACAATGACTCTCCATCCATTTGATAGAAATTGTTCAATTCTCCCCTCAGCCTTGTTGCCTTCGCTGGTGGAATGAATTTTTCAAGGAATTTCTGGGCTAGGTCCTGCCATGTGAAGACGGAGTCTGTTGACAGGGAGTTCAACCAAACCTTTGCTCTGTCCCTGAGTGAAAATGGGAAGAGCCTCAACCGAATGACATCATCCGTAACGCCATTGTATTTGAATGTGACACAAATCTCCAGGAAATTCGCAATGTGCATATGTGGCTCTTCAGATGACGACCCTCCAAACTGGACTGTGTTCTGCACCATACCCAGAAGAGCAAGTTTGATCTCAAAGTTGTTGGCTCCTATTACTGGGAGCCTGATGCAAGTCTGCACCCCTGTAACTGTAGGAAATACATAAACCCCCAAACTCCTTTCTGCAGAGACTTGTCTTAAGACAGACAGTAACTCACCATCCGCCAAATTATTGTTTTGCTGATTTTTCATTGTCAACGGATCAACAATTTCCTTGTCTCTCCTGCAAGTGACAAAAAACAAGCAAACAGATCATGACAAAATGTTCTAAAATAAAAATACAAAAATAAAAACCAAATTAGAAATAAGGATAGATAATTTGATATTGATTATACGCCAGTCCCCGGCAACGGCGCAAAAAACTTGTTGGTTCGATTTTACAAATGCTCACGCAAGTGCACGTATCGTTCACAAGTAATATAGTCTGTAAGACTGAATATCGTCCACAGAGACTGGTTATCAAGTACCGAACTTCTAACTTTGGTTTCTATTTGGCAATCGGTAAATTATTTGGTTTTATAACTAAGAACTATAATTAAAGCAAAGTGCGGGAATTAAAACTGAGGTTGATAATACTATGGGTTTATAACAATTATGAAGGGAATAGGGCTTCTAATCTCCTCAACTATCCACTCTTTCACTTGTTAATGCAATGCTAATGGGTCTTTTCTTATTAAGATAGCAGGTTAACTAGTATGTCATCATATTCCGGTTAGGATATACGAGAGCTAATCTTGTGCAGAAACTTTTTATATTTCTATGATAGATTTTACCACACAATAGGATTAAGAACAGTAACCTTAAACACTACACAAGTATCGGAGTACTTTCGTCCACGATTTTAACCTATGTTTAAATAATTACAGCATATTCAAATCTCTCCTCTCGGTTCTTGATTCGAAATCATATAAGTAATGATAATTAGTAGCTAATTATTTATCAAGCAATCAAAGCAATATTGAATAGATCTTAATAAAGTTGAAGAAGAAATCAATTAACTAATGCATTAACTATATGAAAGAACTTCAAGAAGATTCGACGAAAACCCTACTAAAGTAATTAGCTCCTAAACATTGTCATGTCAATAACTAAATTACAATTCAACATAACTGAAATTGTCACGCCCCGAACCCCGGGCCCGCGACTGGTGCCCTACCTGGGCACCCTTCTATCATACAACACAATAAACCGCAGAAGATAAATAACACTCATTTTTTTCTTAAACAAAGGCAAAGCCGATAAGGCTGCCATAATATAAGTCACCTGAAAGGGTCTACATTGTTCAACAATGTAAATACAACTCTATCCAGTTCAGCCCGCATATGAATACAGACCTCTAAGATTTTGGACAAATACTATGACGGTACAAGGCCCCGCCGTACCTCTGAATTTACCTAGCAATAATGACAAGCTCCGGAACATTGGAGTTATCCCATAAAGCTGAACAAGGATCCTAAGCTCGCGGTTCCACAACTGAGTACCTAGACATGCGGACATGAACGCAGCCTCCCGGAGAAAGGGGGGTCAGTACAACAATAATGTACCAAGTATGTGAACATAAGGTACTGTAAATAAACTCATAACAGGACAAATATGACAGGGACAAGTATGAAAATCAAACCAGATCCAACCGTGTCATGTAGCAGAAGAGTACCTTTTCAAAACGATACTTATAACATAATCATGGACGCACTCACATGGTTTCAAATATACTTTTTTTCTTCAAACAAGAGTCATGAGATACGATCCCAACTATCCCACTTTCAAAAATAAGAAATTATGGACATTCTCACATAATCTCAACTATCACATTTTCAAATAAGAAATTATGGACATTCTCACCTAATCTCAACTATCACCTTTTCAAACAAGAGTTATGGACATTCTCACGTAATCTCCTATCACATTTTCAAACAAGAGTTATGGACATTCTCACATAATCTTAACTATAATCACGATCATGGACTTATCTCACATGATCTAAATACAATCACAATTATGGACTTATCTCACATGATCTAAATACAATCACAATCACAATCATGGACTTATCTCACATGATCTAAATACAATGACAATCACGGACTTATCTCATTTTATCTCAATACAATCACAATCACAATCATGGACTTATCTCACATGATCTAAATACAATGACAATCATGGACTTATCTCACATGATCTCAATACAAGACGTACGTATACGTATAATATCCATGGGATTCAATCCCAAAAGCACTATTAGGGAATTGCACCCAAAATCAACATTTACAACAATTTACATTACTTCCTAACGACTCTTACCAACATCCCCCATAATACTTGGTAAGAACTTAGGAATAATTAAGACAAGTATACCTTCATAATAAAGTTACGTATACTCCAATAACAAGGCAAGTATACTTCACATAATCAAGTCACATATGCTTCATATAATCTAGTCTGTTATACTCACGTATACTCCAATAACAAGGCAAATATACTTCACATAATCAAGTCACATATGCTTCATATAATCTAGTCTCTTATACTCACGTATACTCCAATAACAAGGCAAGTATACTTCACATAATCAAGTCACATAACTTGGAAAATAAAGTCTCATAATCTTTTAAAGAAATTAAGTCTCATAACTTTAAATCAAATCTCTTAACTTTAGAAATCAAGTCCCATAACTTGAAAAATAAAGTCTCATAATCTTTTAAGAAATCAAGTCTCATAACTTTAAATCAAATCTCTTAACTTTAGAAATCAAGTCTCATAACTTGAAAAATAAAGTCTCATAACTTTAAATCAATTCATTTACTTCAAATAAATCAAGTCACATAGACTCACCAAAATCAAGTCACATAGGCTTTCCAAATAATCATATCAAAAGAAGGAAAGATAGTTCACATACCTCGTTGGAGACTAACCCAAACGACAAGTAGCAATACGCTTCAATGTACTTCAACCTCATTGGTTATTCCACCCTCCAAGTAGAATATGTTACACGTAGTACTTCAACCTATAATGATGATAGCGCTTCTATCAATATCATACTTTCTAGTATAAGACTTATACCAAATAATGGTCCTCTAATTCTACGAAAAATTGGGCAACACTTCTTTTGTTTCTACGTACTTTTTCACATTTTCCAAGACCCGAATTCATCAACCAACAAGCCACGTTTAAGGGCATAAATAACAGTTAACCAAAGGAGATTACACGTCTAACTTGACATGTAAAATTCTGCCCCACAATCACATTAAAACAGTCCACAATAATAGTCCATAAATAAACAACATTAAGGGTACAATGTGAAGCCTTTAACACCCTTACTCTTTAGGACTTTCATTAACCATTTATCCACATTAAACATACATGTTGGTGGCTGATTTTCCAGCAGTTTTATACCACAAAACAGTCCATCAAAACTGCATAACGATACCCCACAGTTTTAGGCAAATCTCGGCCAACAACTACAATCCAACTACCCTTTCCTTAATCCTTTTTAATCTAATTCGAATTCCAAAACTTCCATATAAGTTATAACAACTTATTAACAACAATATTACTCCATTATAACATGCAATAGGTGACGTTAATAACGACAATAACCAACGAAACCCGATAATTACCAAACATGTCCATTCACGGTTTTAGCCCCAAAAATGGTTCAAACGCCTTTTTATTCTTCATTCTTTTTAGCACAATCTCATCCATACATTATAGAAATATGTAATATCCAATTACTTTAAAAGAAGAAGGACTTTTACCTCATTTTGTGCCAAAAAATGCCCCAAAACTGTCCGGTCTTTATTGGTCCACAGTTTTCATTTCACTCCACTTCTTCAAGATCCAATCACATATATGTATCCCCTACAACCTTAGGAGCAACTTATCTTCACGTTTCTCTTCCAAAAAGTCGATGGAAACCCCTAGGGTTTCATCACCATTTTCGGCCAACACACAAACTAGGAGGTTCTTGGAGAGTTAATTTGGTTTAACACTTGGTTAGAGACCTTAATCTTGGAGATAAAATAATTTAATCACACTAGGTGTTCTTGGTGTTCTTGAAGAGAAAGATGAGAGCAATATTTGGCTAAGTGTAAAGTGAATCCAAGTCTTGCAAGACTTGGATAGATATAGCCAAGTGAAGTGGGCCCCACAATCCACTTGTCCTCAAAATATCTAGAGAGAGTCAAAGTCTTCCAAGACATGTGGGGGTGACACGTGTCACCCTCCTATAGGTCCATAATTAATAATTCTTCACAAAATAGTAATAAATCTCAAGACTTGGAGAAATCATCATATTTTTCGGTGGGCCCCGTGATATTGTGAAATTTTGGCGGACCCTATTTTATTTGCTCCAAGCCTTCATAATCATATACTAGGCTCACATACCAAATTTGGATCGAATCCTACCCCTCGTGAAGAAATTACGACGTCACGTTCATCGTGACCAAACTTTTTCTTTAACGAAAATGTACCTGCACTTTCTTTCCGACTTTCAAACCTTATATTCTTAGTCACGTTCTCACTTACGTGCCATGGTATAACGGGGTGTAACATAAACTAAGGGAAAATAAAAGAAATACTGTGAACTAAAGTTTCCAATTGTGGCCTCAAATCTTCCCTGAGTTGTGTTCTTTGATAGAATGTCCAACCCCCCTCCCTAAACTAATCCCTAGGGCTTAAGTATATTGAAAATTCCGTGCCCTATGAACCCTTCTTCCCTTGGCCAATTTTAACTCGGATCTGAAAATTCGCGCGCAGACGGCGGCCGAAAGTCCCGCACTGGCGAGATATGGCACCGCTGTTACATGCGAATGGCACCCCGGTGCCAAAAGTCCTGCAGGGTCTCTGATCTTCTAGAACCGCGTGTTACACCCCGTAGTTCCATGGCATATAAGTGAGAACGTAAGTAAGGAAATAAGATTGGAAGGTTGGAAGGAAAATATATATACATTTCTATATGGAAATTTTGGAAAAAAATGTGACGACGAAAAACTATTAACTTGGAGTTTAATTCTTCTAATTGGATTTATGGACTTAGTATTGTATTATGAAGTCTTGGCATTGATAATATGGGGGCCCACGGAAATTTCACAATTTTATGGGGCCCTTCGAAAAATTAGACATTTTGGCCAAGTGTTAAGATATTTTGTGAAGAGAGGCTGTGACCAATAGGAGGGTGACATATGTCCCCCATCCACTTGTCTTGTAAATGAAATATCTATATATAGAGGAGTAAATAGCAAGACTTAGTCATTTTACACAAATATCTTATCTTCCAAAAGCTTTCTCTTCTCTCTTCCTTAAACTAGTAAGGCACGATTTTTCTTCTAGCAAAAGTGAAGAACAAGAGTTTATTATTCTCTTAGATTAAGCACCTTGATCAAGTTCTTAACCAAGTTAACTCTCCAAGTATTCTCCAAATCGGTTTGGCCGAAAGTTGGTGTTGAAACCGTAAGCTTGTTATGAACTTTTTGGAAGTAAAACAAGAAGGCAATGTGGTTATAAGCTTGTAGAGGTTACATGGGTGTTGTTAGAGCTTGAAGAAGTGGTGCAAAAAGGAAGTGGTGTGGCCGAAACTTGTGGACTGTTTTGGCTAAGATTTAAGGTAAGGTTTATTCTTCCTATTGAAGTAATTGGATATTACATGTTGTTATAGTTAATAGATGAACATGTATTAAGAAGGATTTGAAATAAGAAATGCATGAGGCAGTTTTGGTGTTTGGGCCGAATTGAGGCAAGTTTTAGCGTCTTGGATTTCGTTGGTTATTGTTGTTGTTATCTTCACTTATTGCATGATATATATTGAAGGAAATCTTGTTGTTGAAAGTTGAAATGGATTATATTAAGTGTTCTAACGAGTTGGATTATAAAGAGTTATGAAAAAAGATATTGGATTGTAGTCGTTGCCCGAAATCTTGTATGAAACTGTTGGATATTGTTGTGCAGTTTTAGGGACTGTTTTATACGTATATAAAGCTGGAATTTCAGTCACCATTATGCATGGTTAAATGTGGTAAAAACTAATGTAAGTCCTAAAGGAATAAGGGTATAGAAAGGTGTTGAAAGGCCTCACATTTTACCCTCGTTGTTGTTGAATTATGGACTGATTTTAGTGGACTGATTTTAGTGGACTGTTTTACGTGAATAAGAGGCTGTTTTTACGTGAGAAATAGGTGTGTGAATTGTCTTGGTTAACTGTTTGGTTGTGCCCTTAATTGGTTCTTGGTTATTGATGAAATTGGTCTTATTGAAAGGTGGAAAAGTACGTATAAATAGGGGAAGTGCTACCCAAATTTTTATAAGAAAAGAGAGTCATTACTTGGTATATGTCTTACACTAGTATCATAGAGTTGATAGACGTATTATTTTTATCATAGGTTGAAGTACCTATTTGGGACGTATTCTACTTATCATGTTGGTTAGTCGTCAATAAGGTATGTGAACCTCTTCCTTCTTCCTTTTGGCATGTTCTACGTATGAACCATAACTATTGTATTGTTTCAAAAGTTATTCTACTCTTAGAAGTTAAAGAGTATTCATGTTATTGATTCTATGCTAAAGGCATGTTTAAATTATTCTTAAGTCCTTACCAAGTCTTATGGGAGATGTTGGTAAGAGTTTTTAGTAAGCATTGGTGTCGAGTTGACCTTGCTAAGTTACAACACTAATAAGTATTAAGCGTTGAGACTGATTTTGGTAAATGTATTAAAACAAGTCATTGCAGCGTATTAAAACAAGCCATTGCAGCGTTAAATGAAAATGGTGTCGACAAGCAATTATATTGAAATGATTAGACTTCCATCAGCATAGAAACTAAGATATAACCAGTTCGTATACCATTTTTTAGTTCACAACTGATTAGATAAGATCTTTATAAATATATAACCTATTAACGACTCATAAAATGAATTATTTTGGCAATTCGGATCGATTATCACCATGCAAATGTTTCCATAATGTTAGCCAGAGGAGCGAGACAAATTTAGATTATCGAGTTGATACAGACGACAAACAGTGTGTGAACTATCTTTTCTTCTTTGAAAGTTGGCTATATGAAGTAAGTGTACGGTGGACGTATATAGTTTTATTGGATCTAAATCCCAAAATGATACTTGATATGATAAGTGTCTTGATTTTCCAAATGAGGATTTAAAATGATACTTGATATGATAAGTGTCTTGATTTTCCAAATGAAGATTTAAAATGATACTTGATATGATAAGTGTCTTGATTTTCCAAATGAGGATTTAAAAATGATACTTGATATGATAAGTGCCTTAATTTTCCAAATGTGGATTTAAAATGAAAGGTATGAGAGTGCCTTGGTGTTTTCTATAAAATCTACGTACGGTGAACGTACATAGTACTTTTGGGTTCAAGTCCCTAATGCTACATGATATGACTCTTTTTATAAAATGAAGGTACGGTGGACGTACATATTACTTTTGGGTTCAAGTCCCTAATATTACATGACATGATAGTGATTTGGTTTTTCTAATATTACATGATATGATAGTACCTTGGTTTTCTGAAATGAAAAGTTAATTTTAAAGAGATTATATGGAGAGTCAAAGTGGTGATTTAAATTGCATATGGTTGCTCATGATAGCTATTCGTGCAAGTGTTATTTCATCACTTCGGCGAGTCCCACGACTGGGCCGGCAATGTTATATTTGATTCCATGGACAAGATCCATGATGTGAGTACAAGATACCCATGCGGCCCTATGATTCCATGGACATGTATCCATGATGCGAGTACGAGATACTCATGCGGGTATAAATACCCATGCGGGTTCGATTCCCTTGTATTATGACTCCACGAACAAGATCCTTGATGCGAGTACGAGATACTCATGCGGATATAAAGACCCATGCGGGTTCGATTCCCATGTATTATGACTCCATGGACAAGATCCGTGATGCGAGTACGAGATACTCATGCGGGTTCGATTCCCATGTATTATGACTCCACGGAAAAGATATATGATGCGAGTACGAGATACTCATGCGGGTATAAAGACCCATGCGGGTTCGATTCCCACGAATAGTATATGTACATGATTCCATGGACCGACCTCCGTGATGCGAGTACGAGATACTCATGCGGGTATAAAGACCCATGCGGGTTCGATTCCCATGAATATGATATGCATAATGATTCTATGGGCAGGTATCCCTGATTTTGACAAGACGCTCTTACAGTTTTAAAAGATACAATTGATTTTATATATGTATTATGATTCCTTCGAGTCCCTAACTAAAGGACCGAGATACGTTATGAGAGAAACGTTACATGGACATGTATTCATGATTATGATAATTGCACCGAGTCCCTCACGAAAGGGTCGGGATACGTTATATGTAAACAAATACGGTGACTCTCATTTTTAAAAGGGCACGGTTGGCTCTTACTTTTAAAAATGTACAGTTGGCTCTATTTTATATGGCACGATTGGATCTGGTATTCGATTTTCATACTTGTCCCTGTTATCTTTTGTACAGTTATGATCTTATTTACTGTACTTTATGTTTACATACTTGGTACCTTGTTGTACTGACCCCATTCGGAGGGCTGCGTTCATACCCGCAGGTACAGGTACATAGTTTGGTCATCCTCAAGCTTAGGATCCTTGCTCAGCGTTTTGGGATAGCTCTATTGTTCCGGAGCCAAGTCATTTTGGTGCAGGTCTTCCATTTTGACTTGTGTATTCAGCGGTACGGCGGGGCCTTGTCCTGTCATAGTTACTGTAAACTCTTAGAGGTTTGTAGTCATGTGTAAGTTGGACGGGTGTACGGTTGTAGTCCGTTTGGACAATTCTATGAAAAAGTGGCGACCTTATCGACTTGCCTGTCTTATTATACAAGTTTGTTATTACAGTTCAGGGGATAGGATCCCTTTTGTTATGTGATTATAAGTGTTCTTAAGATTCCGCTTGTTATATGTGATGTGTGGGTAGAAGGGTACCTAGGTAGGGTACCAGTCGCGGCCCATAGGTTCGGGTCGTGACACCGCAGTTCTGCTTCTGGGCACCGCTGTGCTGCTTTTCCTTCGTCCGAATTATCAATTTCCAATCTTTTTCTGCCTCGGGACCTCCTTTTATATCCACTTTTCGCTCCTTTTTGTCATTTTGCCTTTTTGAACCGCTGTGACTTAAAAGAAAGAAAAATGACCCTAATACTATACTAAACACAACAAAAACAAGTAAAATACTAACTAAAAATGACTCAAAAAGCGTATACAAAATACGCCTAACAGGTACCCACTTACCCGGCGGATACCCACCTAAACAACTCCCACAAATAATAACTTTCTTTGAAGCCCAACCATGATGTTATCTAAAATAGCGTCCACATTTCTCCTATAAAAATGGGCGAAAGCAAATTAAAATTAGAATAAAAATGTTGTTTCAATAGATTAAATAATTAAATCACTAGATTTAAACCAATTCAATTTGCGAATACTAACTCCATGGAAGACGACCATAGCCCGACTTCAAATCTATCAAGGCAAAACTTCAAAAATTGATCGCAAAAAGGTCTCTTGAAAACTGCGTTGAAGAAGACATCATCACATAAGGTGATATAAAAATCCTCCACACTATTAGTACTTTACTTCCCTTATTTTACAGATTACTAAAGCAATGTATCATATTTTAATATTTATCAACTGAATCTCCTTCGATGAAATATCATGTAAATAAATATCATATTTCAATGGCTAAGGGAATGACTCAAGTCAGTGAAGTCACATTTTAAATCAACAAATGTCCAAATAAATTAGTAAATAGCCTAATTAAATTAATAGACGGTGCGGGTATTGGCGGTGCGGGTACGGGCGGTGCAGATCTTATATGAAATCCACCCCACCTTACTACCCATGGCGGGTAGCACTTTTGATATTCATACCCGCCCCACCACCCATCAAACCATCCCCTATATCCGCTCCAGTTGGAGCGGGTGCAAGGCGGTACCCGCATTTATCCGCCCCACCGACATCCCTATCCTTGACTAAGGTGGGGAATGCTACAACACCATATGTATAGTGGAAGCAACCAAGTAGCTGATGAATTAGCCAAATATGGAAGCAAGCTGATGTACCTAAGTTTCTTCTTTTAAATGTTATCTAATTTTGCCTCCTTTTTGTCATGCCCTTTTCCGACAACGACATTATTCTAGCGAACCCTGCTTAAATAAAAAAAATGTTCGAAAATAAATAAAAATGTTAAAATGTTAAAAGGGTTGCTAAAGTGCTAAGGAGGTGCTAAATAGGGTGCTAAATGCTAAATGGTTAAAAAGGGGTTAAATAATGCTAAAGGGTTCGCGGAGTCGCCACCTAATTAGTTTGGGTGAATTAGGACACCTAAATGCTAACTAGGTTAAAGTCAACATTAGCTCCATTTTTTATGGTCTGCAAAACTAGTGTGAGATTCTGAGTAAGGGTTCTTTATTATCCTAAAGGGAAGGGGTTAGGCACCCTAAAAGATCCGCTAACTTGCGGTTGTCCGTTCAAACCTAGGGTTGATTATTATGATAAGAAAGACATGTTTTAAAAAAAGTATTTGAAGCAAAGGATATTTATAAGCGTAAGTGTATTTTGTCCTGCATAAAATGTAAGATTTGTTTAGAATACCAAAAGCTAGTCTTAGTTGAAGACATGCACTTAAAAAAGTAGTAAAAAACACATGAAATTATTCATAAAGTATATATGTTGCTTAGTATAATATAGAAGTAATAATGCAAAAAACCTATGATGACGAGAATAGGATATGAAAATATATCATGCGAAGGTTAATGATCCTACAATTTATATATATTTTATGTGAATGCTAATGAAAAAATGATTTTTTCTCAAGTTAGGATTAAGTAAACAATGTCCTGACTACCTAAATAATTATGCGACTAAATGGTTTAATTATAGTTTTTAAGCAATGTACGTCAAGCTGAATAATTAACTTAAAGGAAGTAAATTTCTAACATCAAACTAATTCCTAATGGCACTCAGAATTTAACTGTGTATACTAATGTTAGACAATTAAATAATGAATGGGGCAGGGCAGAAAAAACAATAAAGATGACTTGAAGAATGGAGGTGCTATTTCGCCGGTATTCTTGGAATTTTCTGATGCGGATAGGAGATGCATAAATGCGGGTGAATGCAGATCTTCAGTTGATCAAGGCGCGATGAGTCTCACAATGAAACTCTTCATTTGGCTCCGGTGCATTTCATGTAAACAAAAAAAAAATGATAAGGGTTAGTATTTATTCAACACAAAAACTTATCAAAGTGCAAACAAAACATTAATAATAAAATTAATGCGCATACAGTTCACTGCTCGAAGGGCCAGCAGGCCCGGCATGTTAGTTTAGAAAAAGAAAAAAAAAACTGGGCACTTGGGCAGTAGACAGGCAGCAGCAGACTTACGAACAGGCCCAAACGAGGAGATTTCAGATTTTTAGAGGAAGGAACAGGGGCAGCTCCCCAGATATAGTTTTGGTACGCAGATAACAAAGGGCGCACTAAAAGAAACAGTTCATACAACATGTTGATTATATATCTCAGGCCTAAATATATTATTCATATCCAACTTAGGTAATAGGTACAAACATTTATAGTCCAGAACAAGAATATGGCCACTTAACTAATTTTATCAAAATTAAACCAACATATCGAATGCAAATAAACAAGGTTTAATGGGTAAGGTGACGCAACAGACTTGATACCAAAACAGAGTGTTAACATACATATTCTCAATGAATTGGTAATTGTAATAAGGCGATAAGAGAATATTACATCATATAATGAAGACAATCGACACCTAAGTAAGTAGGGACAAACACCTAATCAACTTGGGGGGCAAACACATATCAGCACAGGCAAAGGGGTGCATTTTCATACTTCAACAGACAAATAGATAAGGACACACAGGCCATCGACTCAAAACCAGTAAAGAGGGCTATCAAGCAAGGTTAACTGACTTGTAGAGATAATGCTTCGGGTATGCAAGACCACAGATATCAACTCAACTATTACAGTATACTTAACATGATAATGTCTAAACAAGAAGCAAAAGACCCAGATCCTGAGATGTTTCAGTACTCAAGCGGGCAGGAGCTAACGCACTCAATTCCAGGCTTAAGAGATACTCAAGACATACAAAGTGGGAGCAAATAGCCATTTGAAGGCACTGTTTTGAAAGCATGAGGATAATTAGTCTTAAGCTGGACTTACGGGATCTTGGTCTGGTCATTCGTTAGACATGATAATACTTTTAACAAATATAGTCAGGCAAAGAAATGGTTTGTTTACAGTCTTACTGATTTTTACTGATCGCCACATGTTGTATTAACACAAAATCTAATCAACAATTTAAAGTAAGACTATGCCCAGATTAATCAAAGCAAACCATTCAACATCATATTCATGCATTAACGAATACCACCACGCAAATGAACTAACACATGTTTAACACACGAAATAAAATACAGTAACACAGGAATGCGACGAAATCGATAGGAAGCTGATTTTACCTTCTCCGGGCAGCGAATCGGGGCAGCGTATCAAGTCTTCGATCCACTCGGAGGTTTTATGCTATGCGATTGAAAGCGATGCGGTTTGTAGTCGATTCTAGGCTATTATTGAAAAGAAAGGTTTCGGATTTGTGCGTTGGGTTCCTGATTTCGCTGGTGAGAAACCCTCACTGCTGGTTTTCGATCAACTTCTCTAGTGTTTTTCCTCTCATTCCCCCGATGCCTATCTGTTCTAAGATTTTTATCCTATGCTATTCCTCTGTGTAAACTCCGGGATCTTTTCCCGTCCAATTCTCCTTTATGTTTTTAACGGGTCTCTCGCTGCGGAAACCGATGCCTTTGCATGTGTAGGTTGTTGGTTTATATAGTATTGGGTTTCGGTATTAACTGATTTGGGTAAGATTTTAGGCGAGATTTTGGATGAAGATTTGTGACCATCTAGGGACTGATTTCGAACGATTCTTATGGTAAGATTTGATATGTTTTTTTTTCGTGGTTCTTGGAGATGGTAAGGGGTGAGCTGGATGGGTGTGCGTGGGTAAGGAAAACCCCGGATTCTCCGGCGAGAATCTCGGGCATGGCGGCGACGGGCTTGTGTGAAGTGTGTTGTTGAAGTCTAGGTTTAGGGTTTTTCTTTAGGTGCGGGAGAAGGGAGTTTTAGGGGTGTGATATGGTGGTTGATTCGTGAGGTGATTCGTCGGATTCTCCGGCGAGAATCCCGGCATGGGTGATGGGAGCGATGTGCGGCGACTGAAAAGGTTTAGGGTAGGTTTTTTTCTTTTCTTTTCTGTTGTGGACGAAGGGTGAAATAACCAGGTGGATCGCCCGGGTGTGAAGTGCGTCTGGGCCTTGTGTCAGGGATAAAAATAGTGGGCTGGGCGATAAGGGGTGTTGGGCTAATAGTTTTTAGGAGTTAGTTTTAATTTGGGTAGTGTATTATTAATTAGTGGTAAATTAAATTAATAAATGTGAGTGTGCTATTTAACTAGTGCTTAATATTTTATAATGTGACGCCGTTGAAATCTTATTTATTATGCGTATTTTGCGATGTTAAATTAAAATTGAATGGGGTTTAGATTATTATTAAATTATTTAAATGCTAAATGCAGATATGACATTTAAGGATTGCTTAATGCTTTTATAAACGCGACGCTATTAAAACGCATGTATTAGATTGAAATTTAAATTACAAATCATAATTATGAAACTGTCTTGCGTATTAATAAATGCGACTATGCTATTTGACACGACGTCATTGCTAAATTATTTATTTATTTAAGTATTTATTATTATTATTTATCATTAAGAATTGTTTTGGTTTTAATTAATGGAAAATAGGGCTTATGAATAATATTCATGAAACCGTTTGTTATTAAAATGACGAATGCGGACGTGAGGCTCAAGAAATACTTAACTCTACGTAAAATGCGGTGTCATTATTAAATTGCTTATTTATGCGTGTATTAATATTTTTATTGTTGCATTTTATTATTATAAAATTATTAAAAATTATTGTGAAAATTTAATGTAATTTTATAGTTAATGACTGGACGAGAGGGTCAAAATTGGGTGTCAACACTTTTGTATCCGTACGTTATGAAAGGTCAAGTGATGTACTAAACCTTAACATACTACTCCTCCCTGTGTTTCAATTTGTTTTACTTAATTCGGAGTACGAGAGTCAAGCTAACTAATGCTCGGTATGAATTTTGACATAGAATTTTGATTTTTTAGAAATAAAATTTACATATTGTGTTAGTGTGAGTGTGCTGAGTGTCCCTCGGTTTCTTAGTTCATGTGTATATGAGCAATTTTGACAGAATAGCAGGCTGAGTGTGCTTGCTAGGTTTGTAATTATTTTACTTTGATGATTAATACAATTTTGATAGTTACCAAGAGTATTACTCCTATTGATAGTATCCATATTTCCTAAACAGAAACAGATCTCTTCTCTTCATCCATTAACAAGTATTTTGACCTCTTGGAGTTCACTCTTTTTTCTTTGACGTACTATCATTGTCATGTTCACTTTAGATAAGTTGAACAAGAAGAATTTCAAGTGATACATTAAGATCTGCTCTTTTTCACCATTGTACTATGTGGTCAACAGAAAGCCAGTTAACATTTCAAAAGAGAGAAGCAAAGGATGTGGAATAACGGATGAAATTGCTCGTTCCTTAATCAGAGGTCTCGCTTCCGAGTCATGAGTGTGGAAAAATGCTTGGTAAAGAGTGCTTCCCGAAATAGGCTCTACGCGGCGCAAATTCGGATTAGTCGAATTTCAATACGGATATCGAACATCGGATGAAAACAAAAAAACATATTTCAAAAGAGAGAATCACATGTAAAATGGAAAGCCATATGTGTAAGATATTGGAATAATTTCCCTTAGGGATCTTTTTTATTAATCACAATATATATATAGTTGTACAAAGGTGATTCTTAAGACAGTAAGAATTCTACGTTACCTTAAATACATAATATTAATAAATACAATATATACTGTGAATATTTAAAGAATATTCGCTAACACACCCCCTCAGACGGAGCGGGAGGAGGCCGAATGCTCAGGCTGGATCTGAAGTCTGTGAACGCTTGTGCAGGTAGTCCCTTTGTGAAGATGTCGCATCCGATAAGAGGAAGGTACATGTAGAATTTTGACAAGACCACGTGCCACCTTCTCACGAACAAAATGAATATCCATCTCAATATGTTTGGTCCACTGATGCTGGACCGGATTATGAGACATATATAGCAGATATGTTATCACAATAGACTATAGATGTCTTACGCAATGGACAACTTAGCTCCAAGAGAAGATTCCGGAGTCAACATATCTCAGCAACTACATTAGCAACACCATTATACTCTGCTTCGACACTGGATCGGGATAACGTGGCTTGTCGCTTGGCAGACCAAGAGATCAGATTATCCCCTAAGAACACACAATAGCCTGAAGTAGAGCATCTCGTGTCCGGGCAGCCTGCCCAATCAGCATCTGTGTAGGAAAGTAACCTGTTCGGAGCGGAGGGGTAGAGACGCAACCCATAGTCAGGAGTGCCCTTAATGTATCTGATAATACGCTTAAGAGCAGCAAAATAGGGTTCCCTCGGAGCATGCATGAACAAACACACCTGCTGGACGACATATGCAATGTCAGGCCTGGTGAAAGTGAGGTACTGAAGATCTCCTGCAAGACTTCGATAGAGAGTAGGATCAGACACTGGATCACCCTCAGAAGCACTAAGCTTGAATTTCGAATCAACAGGAGTGGGCATAGCCTTGTAATTCGATATCTTAGCTCTAAACACAATTTCTTCTGCATACTTACGCTGACTCATGAACATAGTATCTGCAGATATAGTGACTGATATACCCAAGAAGTAACTCAGCTTCCCCAAATCAGTCATAGCAAATTCAGTTTTGAGAAGAGCAATAATGTCATTTTTTAACTTATCAGATGAGGCAGTAAGAACAATGTCATCAATATATAATAACAAGTAAGCGATGTCACTACCAAGATGAAAAATGAACAAAGAGGTGTCACACATGCTGCAAATAAACCCAATCTGCATAATATACCTGACAAATCGGTCATACCAAGTACGAGGTGCCTGCTTTAGACCATAGAGTGACTTCCTGAGATGACAGACATAATGAGGAACAATAGGATGAACAAAACCAGGTGGTTGATGCATGTATACAGTTCTTTCAAATCCCCAATGAAGAAATGCATTCTTGACATCCAGCTGATGAATCAGTCACTTCTTACTATACTTGTCTAACGGGCGAACCTTGGTAGCCCTCATGGGTTTAACGGCCCGACCGGCACGGTCCGATTCACGACTCTGCCAACCGGTCCGGTTCATTACCGGATTTCGTGTCGGCCGTCGGGTCCGGTCCAACCTGCCTACTGATCTTGTTTTTTTAATTTCTAGTATTTATTTCTATAATGTAAACTAAATTCAATTTAAATATGTAATATAATAATATAATATATAATATAGTTTTATATATTAAAATTAAAACTTTAAAGTTAACTTTCTATTTTATAGTTTATAACTTTATACTTTATAGTTTATAGTTTATAACTTTATGCTTTATCTTTATTTTATGGTTTACTTTATAGTACTGTTATAGTTATACTTTATAGTTTATAACTTTATATTGTAATTATACTTTTATTAATTTATTAAATTAGTAGATATAAGTTATCAAATAAGTAATAACAGATTAACAACTAAATAGATAGTAAAATTAAAACTAATGATAAGATGTAAACTTTTGAACTTTCATAATGTTAATAAAAGTACATAATGAAGTAATAATAATTTTATTTACATATTATGCATCCTTCTTGCAAGTTCTTCGTAATCTATAGGTTGATTGAATTGGTTATGCTCCATAGCCTCTAAATCTGGAGTATTAATTCCAGTCCCGCCTCCGCTCCCGCCTTCCAAAATATTGTCTATTTCTTCATCTTCCGGAGAATTAACGTCTCCACATCCTTGATTTCTTCTCTCTGATCTGATCCAATCCCTTAAGCAGACTAACACTTCTAATGTGCTTCCACCCAATGAGTGACGTGTGTCTCCTATTTGATCTCGTGCTTGGCTAAATGCACTTTCAGAATCCACTGTTGAGATCGACACATTAAGAACATCTCAGGTCATCACTGCAAGTACCGGAAATTACCTTTTGTTATCCTGCCACCATTGTAAAGGGTCAAAGCTTTTCTTCGGCTCCGCTGGCTTTTGCAAATAAAATTGCATCTCATCGCAAGATCGACTTGTGGTTGCTTGTGTTGTAAAAGTGCTCCATATGTCTAAAGATTCTTTTTCATCGTCATCTTCATTGAATCCTGAAGGTGTAGACACAGAAGCAGAACTAGAAGGAATATTAGTAGCAGAGTTGTTGTTATCATGTAATGTAGCATAATATTCATATAATGTAGTTAAATTAATATCAAGTGTACTTATGCAATCAAATGAAGATGGAGTTTCTGTTGCACCTACTTCCATATAAGTATATAAACTATATATTAAATTATGACAATCTACTTTTTTAATAGAAGGATTTAAGACTGCACCAATAAAATAAATATCAGGAATAGGGAAAAAATATTTTTAAATTTTTTCAAACATAAATGTAACTGCATCTTTATATTTCACATTTGATTTTAAACCATAAAGTAAATATGAAATTTCAGCTATATGAGCTAAAGCATTACAAACTGTTGGGTAATAAGATCCTGAAAATTCAACGAAGAGCGATGTAAAATTTACGTAAATTTTTAAAAGTTCACCAATTGATTTCCAATGTTCGCTTGCTAACATATACATCACGTTCTACAATGCGCATTTGCAACATGTGTTATGGGTCTTTATACTTATAACATTTTTTTAACAATAAATAAGTATAATTCCACCGTAATAATCTCTTCCGCATGAATTTAGGTCTCAAATTAAATTGTTTACATTTTTCTTTAAATTCTATAATTCTATTTTTCCTATTATTACCTGAATAACTCCAATGACTCTTTTGACAAGTTTTATTTCAGGTGAAAATAAATCAAGACCACTTTTAACAATTAAATTATAAATATGACAAGCA
The DNA here is from genome assembly GCA_029844215.1 of Przewalskia tangutica. Classification (NCBI taxonomy): domain Eukaryota; kingdom Viridiplantae; phylum Streptophyta; class Magnoliopsida; order Solanales; family Solanaceae; genus Przewalskia; species Przewalskia tangutica. The sequence goes on along the minus strand of CM056731.1, from coordinate 34,476,828 downwards.
CAACGAACATGAAATATATGAGGAAGTGGTGGTTGTACTTCCGCTTTTAAAAGATCTACAGCAGCAGTATTATTAGATGCATTATCGAATGATACACAAAGTATTTTATTATAAAGATTATATTTTCGGGCATAAGAACAAATAGTTTCGCTTATATATTTTTCAGTATGACTTTGATCCTCGTCATACGCAAAAGAAATAATACGTTTTTCCATTCTAAAATTTTCATCAATCCAATGACAAGTAATTGTTAAATAATCATAACCGTTTAAAGCATGTCCAATATCTGAAGTAAAACTAATTAGACATGGAAGGTTAGCAAACAAATATTGCAAAAAAATAACATAATCATTATGAAGTATAAAAATATCGATTCTAGTAGTACTACGAGGAACACCTTTAAAAAAAGGATTATATACTCTTTGAATATATGTAATTAAATATGAAGAAGAAGCAAAAGAAAAAGGTAAACAACCTCCGACAATCATTTTTGCTAATTCAATGCGATCCTTTTTTGGATCGTACTTAGCCACCCCCTCAGTTAATGGATTAAGTTGTTGTTGACCGGGTTCTAAATTAGAGACAACATTCCATTGTGTCGTATGATCGTGGTTTATATGTCTACCTATAGTGTCCGTTCCCCTGTCACCACCCCTGTCTTATGTTTATAAGTTCACCCACAAATATTACATCTAACTCTATCACTACCCACAACTTTATCATAAAAGAGCCACACTTTACTCTTTTTTTTTCTTGCTACTGGTTCTGGTAAAGGAGGTCTACGACTACGACTACCACTAGCAGTACCAACATTGACAGAAGGAACACTAGTTGGTGTAGGAGGTTCATTTTCTTCAAGTTCAATAATATTATCTAATTGAACGTTATCATATTCATTATCTTCTATTCCAAAATCTTCTTGCATTTGATCATAATCTATATTTTGATTAGATGATGAAGAACCTATAGATTTTTTACCCATTGAACTAGATTTGCGGCGTAGTCCCGATAAATTTTCCCTCATCGAAGACATTATAAAATATTTAAATAATCAACAAATAAATATGACAATTTAATAAAATAATTAGAGAATGAAACGAGTGTACCAAACTTCGGGATTCAGAATTCAATTGAAACTCGAAGCTCGAAGTCTTGCGTCTTGCTACTTTGAATTTCAAAACTAATAATAATAATAATAACTTGAAAATTGATAATAAAGATAATTAAGAGATTATGAGAAATTGAGAATAAGAGAATTGAGAGAATTGTTGTGTGATAAAAATGAAAAAAATGTAAAGAATTTATAGATTTTTAAAGGGTAAAAATGTAATTAAAAAAAAATAATAAAAAACGTCGAAATGATTGGCACCCCTACTTCTCCCCAACGGTAACATTACGCTTTTTTAATTTTTGTGTTACTGGTCCTGCAGAACGTATGTGAGTTCACAGGTCTAATCGATCAGGCCTTACCGAGTTTTAACATAACCCATACGGGTTGGGGTTGGGGGCCAACCCAACCCCCAAACCGGTAAGCCCTTAACGGTCCGGCCCGGATCGGATTTTCTACCGGGTCAACCGGTCCGATTCCGGATCAACCCGGACCGTTAGACATGTATACTTCTTACCCATAGCAATGCTAAGAACAATATGAATCGTAGCCGGTTTAACAACCGGGCTAAAAGTATCACCACAGTCAATGTCCTCCTGCTGATTAGTGTCATTTACCATAAGTCTAGCCTTGTATCGTTCCAAAACCCCACTATCTCTGAATTTGTGACGAAAAAATCACAAGTATCTGATCACATTCACCCCCTCTGGTCTAGGAACAAGATCCCAAGTATGCTGCATAGTTAAAGCATTATATTCCTCAGACATGGCTGCATTCCAATTAAGGTCAAGTTTGGCCAATTTGGGGTTCTTTGGGAGTGGAGAAATGATTTGGACAGACATGTTAAACTGGACTTTAGGTTTAAAAATCATGTGTTTGGCACGAGTTTTCATTTGGTGACTGGGGACATTGGGTTGTGGCATTACTGAAGTGACAAGTTCAGAGGTTAGTTCACTGGAAGGGTGGCACCGCGGTGCATCCTCAGGGGACCGCAGTGCTGAAGGCGATGGAGGAGCATTGAATTCTCTGGAAGAGGGGCACCGCGGTGCATTCTCAAGAGACTGCGGTGCTAAAAATTCTGCAGGAAGATGGGACTCACTGGAAGGCAGGCAGTGCGGTGCATCATCGCGAGACCGCGGTGCTAAAAGTTCTGCAGGAAGAGGGAGCTCGTTGGAAGGCAGGCACCGCGGTGCATCAACTGTGGACCGCGGTTCTGAAGTCGAAATTTGGGTAAGGTGACTTAGAATGGTTGGGGATATGATTGGTTCATCAAGAAATGAATAGTATGGGTTTCGATATTTTTGAGGATTCAAAAACGGAAAGATCGTATCATCGAAGGTGACGTGACGAGAGATGTGAATTTGACGAGTGGACAAGCCATAGCACAGATAACCCCTATGGTTAGATGGAAAACCGAGGAACACACAGGGTGTAGTTCTAGGAGCCAACTTATGAGGGACGGTGAAGGTAAGATTGGGATAACAAAAACAACCAAAGATCCGTAGGTGGTCATAAGATGGAGTCCTACGATATAGAATGTCTGTGGAGGTCTTGTTTTGTAGGGTGCTAGTAGGTAAAATATTTATGAGATGTTCTGCCATTTTGATAGCATAGACCCAGAAATATGATGACAGACATACATGAAAGAGGAGGGTACGGACCATGTTATTAATAGTGCGAATAATACGTTCAACTTTACCATTTTGAGGTGAGGTATAAGGGCAAGAGAAGCGGAATATCATGCCTTGTTGGGAGCAAAAGTTATGGAAAGCAGAATTATTAAATTCACGTCCGTTATCACATTGAAAATATTTTATGGATTTTTCAGACTGTGTTTTAATAAATCTGTGAAATTCAAGGAATTTAGCAAAAACCTCAAATTTGAATTTGAGTGGGTAAATCCATAAAAAATGTGAAAAATCATCTAATAAAATAAGATAGAATTTGTGGCCTAGAGAGCTAACAACAGGAGAGGTCCATAAGTCAGCATGAACAATATCAAATGGGTGAAACTGTAATACTCATTGAAGACATAAAAGGGAGACGAGTATGTTTGTCAAGCGGGCAAGAAAAACAGTTTTGGGCAAATTTCTCATTATTACATTGAATATGCTAATTATGTCTAAGAAAAATAATATGATCTCCTAGATGTCTGAGCCTATTGTGCCAGGTGGATGGAGACAATGCAGCAAGGGAGACTGGTGGTTGAGTTATGACAGCGGAAGAGTTGGTGAAAGGGTAGAGGTCTCCCACACTATTGCAACGCGTAAGAATTCTCCCCGTATTGAGATCCTTCACAAAGAAACCAAAATGGTCAAAATTGACATACACTCAATTATTACAAGTGAATTTCCTAACAGATATCAACTTTTTAATAATTTGGGGTGCGTAGAGGACATGGTTAGGTGAGAAGGGTGGATGGAGATTTTTGATATGTGTGTTACCATAACCTGCATTTGGAATGCGATGATCATTGCCAACAGTAATGTATTGAGGATACTTTAACCGAAACAGTTGGGAAAAGTTACCTGAAGAGTTGGTCAGGTGTGATGTGGCTCCGGAATCCATATACCAATTATTATCGGGCTGTTGCAGAGTGAAAGTATTGAAAGGTTGGACCAAATCAGTGGGTTGCATCTGCTGGACTGGAGGAAACTATTGGGTCGACATCAGAAGGGCCTGTTGAGGAGATAGACCTTTGGTCTTTGGCCGACCGAGACACCGGGCCGCCATCGCCGAATCTGGGCCCAGTTTGCAGGGCTGGACCGCCATTGCTGGCCGATTGTTAGACTCGCTGGTAGGCGCTGACTTCTGCTGCCGCCGGCATTCTTGAGGTAGTGGCGTGGGTTCTTGTTGTCATTTTTCTTTGTCGAGTCCCTTTCCTTTATTTCCTTGTTCACGACATCTGTTGCCTCTGCCTCCACCGCGGTTCTGCTGGTGGTGGTCCAGCGGTGGTGAAGCAGTGGTCGGCGACAACAAGTTTTCAACGGCTAGTGCTTTTTTATTGTGTTCGTCTTGTTTAGCACGCCGTGTTTCTTCCAACAACAATTGTGAACGCACCTTGTTGAAAGTTGGAAGTGGATCAGCCTGTTGGATCATTGCTACAAGAGTGTCATATTCCCCCTTCGATAATCCTGCAACAAGTTGTAGTACCATCTTAGTTTCAGACACAGCAGTCCCAACATGAGAAAGTTGGTATGCGACAAGTTTTAGTTGTTTGAAGTATTCTGTCATGTTGTTGAAATTCTCAAGGCGTGTGTTGTTGAACTGCTCCTCTAAATACACAGCCCTAGTATTTTTATTATCCTGAAATATTTCCTCCAGGGCCCAGGTGTACCCAAAGTTCGCATGCCGAAGCACCTGTTTTCAGGATAGTACACAACAAATCCTTTGAGATGGTACCATAGATCCACTGTTTGACAATAGCGTCAAGACGACGCCATGTTGAATCGTCAATGTCGGATGGCGAGGATTGACTCGTCAATATGGTCGAGCACGCGTTGTAGCACGTGCGTGAATATAAAATAGTTCCACCCACGTAGAATATTGTGACGATCAAGAATAATAGGACAAAATTCTTGATGTTTGTAACGAAAAGTCGGATGAAAGAAGACTTTGAGGAATGAAGTGGAGTGTCAACTAAGTTAGAGGTAGAACCAATAGATTTATGAGAGGTGGGAGGAGACATGATAGCCACATGAGTAGAAATTCCAAGAGGCACCGCGTGGTTGGGAAGCGGCCAAGAGAGAGGAGAGGGGAATTTCTAGGGTTTTGAGATGTTAGACTATTGATACCATGTAAGATATTGAAATAATTTCCCTTAGGGATCTCTTTTATTAATCACAATATATATAGTTGTACAAAGGTGATTCTTAATATAGTAAGAATCATATGTTACTTTAAATATATGATACTAATAAATATAATATATACTGTGAATATTCGCTAACAATATCAAAGGCAGACAAAGGAATATAATTTTCTTGCAAGGAAACAAGAGCTAAAAGCCCAATTATTTTGGAGTTTCAAGTTCAACTTCTTCCTACTCGTCTTTGAATCTTGAAAACTGAGGCTCCAATTTGTCTCTTACTGCAAAGGGTATTTGGTTGCTGTGATAATTGTAACTGGATGCAGCTTTTTGTCTGTGTTTTTACAGTACCTTTCTCGTGGTACCCCCACTTGATTGCTTTTACACAGAGAATATCAAAATGATTAGTCACACTCTCACAATTCCTTTCAAAAGTCAATGATATACTCCTCGATATTTGATGCAGTAATTATTATTTTTCTAATATTCTACAACTATGGGTAAAGTTTATATCATGTGATCAGGCAAGAGATCACGTATTCAAGTCATAGAAATAGTCTCTTGCCTACCATAAGAATCTTTTTTTTATTGGGGCGTTAGCTTTGAAAAGACAAATTGTCAATCTTTTCTTTCATCTCGGGAGAGATACGATCGGGAGAGATACGATCGGGAAGAGCTAATTCAAACCCCTCCGGTAAAATAAGAACAACCCTACAGGATAAGACTACGTACAATAAACTTTTGTGGTCCGACTTTTTTCAAATCCGCGCATAGCATGAGCTTAGTATATCGTTTGCCCTTTTATGTAGTATATTTTAACACTATTTTTTAATGAATTTTCAAATGAAGAATTTATCCATATAAAATTACCTAATAATGATTCAATTTGACCATACTAGTGTAAATTCACAGGGATATTTTTATTAGGTAGTATGTTTTCATTACGCTATAATGGAATTGAGTATGCGCTTAAAAGCACGTATTAGTGGATTAGTAGTGTTCAAAAAGTTTGGAGATTCCCAAGTACTACTGTAAAAAATTGGTATAAAAAAGGTATAGATATTTCCTTATTACACAATGGTCTCAGGACATCCACTAATCAGAACCAAAATGCAGATTTTGAGCTCAGCAAAATAGTACACTGTTTAGATTCATCTGTTTGTACTTTGTACCCATCAAGACAACTGGAATTTCCGCAAATCAGAGTATAGATAGAAGGGGCCCGCATGAGCGTAGTTCAGTTGGTAGTTGTCTAGAGTGGTAGACACTCCAAGATGCGAGTGCTCAGCACAGCATGATGTGGGAGTTTATCTTCATGTGAGGAATGACTTTCATGACACCTTGACATCGTGTCTCCCACCTAGTGAATGGCCACCATGATTTACTTCCTCCACCAATTTCTGTCAGGCCCGTGGGTGGGGCTCTACGGTCGAGGGAGCCATTTTGCCCCCAAGAGTATAGATAGAAGGGAAATAGTCCAAATATGCCATTGAACGTTGTGAAATGATCCGAATTTGTCATCCGATGATAATTGATATCAAATATACTTTTATCGTTACAATATTGATCTAAATAATTCGTTTTTTACTAAACGCAGAAGCTTTCTAACATACGGGCATCATTGACAAGGAAAAGGGTCGAATATGCTGTTGAACTATACGAAGTGGTCCAGATTTGCGTCTGAACTTTGACGAAGGGGGTCACTGTTTTTGCACAACAACATTGCCTTCTTTTCGGAACCTCCAACGCTAATGTCTTTATGTCCAAAGCTCAAATTAACCACCATCAAGCCTAAATCATTTGAAATGAAATTTAACTATGAACAAGTACACTACTAAATTAAATTTTCACCGATGTCAAAATTCTATCGACACAATTTTAGCTTCTAAATTATTTACAATAATATCGTGGCAGTCAAGGTGGGTTTACACTTTACAGTGGTTGAGGTGGTCTTATGATAGAGGTAAAATGGTCACGGATGAAAATAGTAACCTCCTGTTTGGATGGTTGTTTCCGTGGTTTATCTTTTTATGAAACCGTGTTTGTTTCCATTGTTCTTAAAATTATGTTGTAAATTCGTTGTAATTTCGTGATTAAATAACCATGAAAAATTCAATTTTTATAACCACGGATTTGGTAATTTTTGCGTAGTTATGTATTTTATTTCTCCATTATACCCCACTCCACCCACCTCTATCCCACCCAAATCCACCCACCCCTACCAACCCACCACTCCACACCCACACAACTACCCACCCTCCTTCATCACACCCAAACCACCAACCCCTACACTACCACTCACCACCTCACCACCACTCAGCCCACCCACCACCTACTTATTTTTTAATGTTCTCATTTTATCTTCTATCACATCCAAATCCACCCAACCCCCACCACCAACCCTTACCACCCACCCCTACCAACCCGCTCCGACCCCCACACAACTACCCACCTCCTCTATCATACACAAACTCACCAACACCCACCCTCACACAGTAACACTACCATTCACCACCCCACCCCCACCCCACCAACTAACCACCGCCCCTACCACCACCACACAAGATCCCTCTCCACTACTTACTTATTTTTTAAAGTTTTCATTTTATCCTTTTATCTTAATTTTATTAATATTTAAAAATTAGTTTGTAATTAAGGGTATTTTAGTAAACTTACACGTTATTATACAGTAACATATAATCAAATCAAATAATAAAAATATTATTAAACCATAATAAATAATACAGTCTGTCCAATATTATGTTCATTAATACATTATAATACAATACAATACCATATTATATCATATCATAATGTATATTAACTAACCACCGGAAACAACCATCCAAACAGAGGGTAAAGGTTTGTGTGAGAGAGATCGTTTAAATGTAATCATTTTTGTTCGAAATTTTTGTGTCCTTTCTATGAATATCATTGGGGTGAAGTTGTGTGGAGTAGCAGTGGTGAATCAATTGTTACTCTGGATTGATTCTGGCAGAATTGATTTTGTCAGAAATAATTTATGTTTGGATGCAATAATGTAAAAGTGATTCTTATAATTGATTTATGTTTGGATAGTTTTGATCAAAATTGTTTTTGAATATAGAATTACCAAAATGGACATACATATAAATAAAAATATACATATAAATAGATGAAAGTATGTAAATAAAAATTACAAATAGATAATAGAATTTAAAGTGCAATATAGTACTTAAATATTAGTAGAATATTATTACAATACTAATTTAAAGTGCAAATAGTATTTAAATATTAATAATACATTATAGAAAAATGAATAATATTATACTTAATAGTTATTTTAAAAAGTAACTTGGAATCAGTTTTCAGTTAAAATTGTAAAGCATATTTTGACGCATTTTTCGGGACTAGCTTCATTTAAAATTCTTGGACTAGCTTCATTTATATTAATAATACATTATAGAAAAAGCAAATATTATACTTAATAGTTATTTTAAAAAGAACCTTAAAATCGGTTTTCAGTTAAAATTGTAGAGCACATTTTGCCTCATTTAAAATATTAATAATATTCGGAGTATTTGAAGAAGACAATAGAAAAAGGAGAAGGATAATCCAAATGAGTTGCACTATTCTCATTCCTAAGTATGAGAAATGTCATAAAATTAACAATAGCATACTCAAAACTGAACATGAGTAGTATATTTGATTTTTTTTAGTAATTATTTCTAGATATTTAAATAGAGTAATGAAAGTTGTATATTTGAATATTTTTTAGTAATTTTTTCTAGATATTTAAAGAAGATAATGAAAGTTGTATATTTGATTTTTTTATATTAATTATTTCTAGATATTTAAAGAGAGTAATGAAAGTGGATAGAGTTGTTGATGAAAATTAAAGAGGGTAATAAAGAAAAAAGTAAAATTCAAATTGAAATTAATAGCAAAATCAATTCTGTGGCAGAATTGATTTTGGCCAGCAAAACATGTCAATTTTCTAATTTTCACGAAAATAGGTACCCAGAATCAATTCTGGGTACCCAAAAGCTAATCCAAACCTACACTAAGAATGATGATGGATGATGATCGAGAAAAATAAAATTTGTATAATTTCGCATAGTTCAGAGTTAAAGTTGGACTATTTCACATATTTCAGGGGTAAATTTGACCATTTTTCTTTATAAAAAATGCTTATGTGTCAATTTTAAATAAGTTGCAACGATTATAAAAGTGTTCAAATATATAAATTGGTCAAAGTAGATTATAAGTACTTTTTAACTAAAGCATTTTTTTAGCTAATTTGCGCATTTGATACTTTACTGACGACCCAATACCCTTATCATCTTTAATTTATGATTTTACAGCTTATAAGTATTTTAGTTTTATCAAAACTTTTACGATTTTATCCCTAATATTTTTTTGTAAGCTCTGAAGTATTTTTATTTAAAAAATACAACAACAATAACGACAACATACCCAGGTATTCCCACATAGTGTGATCTGGAAAGAGTAAAATATGCGGATACCTTACCCCTATCTTGGGAGGTAGGAAGGCTGTTTTCGAAAGACCATCAGTTCAAGAGAAAACATAACAAAGAATGTTTGAAGAAAAGTAAAGTGAAGTAAAGCAAAGTAAAATAGAGAGATCATGTCACAACAGATAACAGATAATACCATAAATTGAAGGACAAGAAACTAAACCAACTACCTACTAGCCTTCTACCCTGATCCGTGTCCTCCAAACCCTTCTATCTAAGGTCATTTTCTCGGTGAGCTGAAACTGCGTCATGTCATATCTAATCATCTCTCCCCAATACTTCTTCGGCCTACCTCTACTCCTCCTGAAATTATCCATAGCCAACTTCTCACACCTCTGCACTGGGACGTCTGCACCCCTCCTCTGCACATGGTCAAATTATCGCAACCTCACTTCCCTCATCTTGTCCTCCACCGAGGCTACCCCACCTTATCCCGAATATCTTCATTTTTCTAAAATATAATTTTTAATTATCTTATTGTTCTATTTCTTCCATTCTTCATTTTTATGTAAAAAATCTTTTTAATTTATAAGTTTTGTAAATAGTGCTATTTCATATTAACAATACTTTTTTTAATCCAACATACTAACGGCAATTATCAATTTTAATATTTTTATTCAAACACGTAACTGGTCATTTACAAAGTTACTTTCAACACCTAAAAGTACCTTTTAGCACTTAATGCGTATCAATTAGGAGTGTTTTTAATTGCTAACCCAAACGTGTTTTATATGAATTCTTATTGTTCATGTCAAATGTTGCTCTACTTAAACTCATCTCAAATTTTCAATCCAATATTACATAAAATAAAAAAAAGAATGAGAATTAAAAAAAGGTAATAAGAATTTTATATATTTTTCACTGGCTTATAAATATCTTGAAAAGACAAACTCTTAAAAGCTATCACCCGTTTTGCACCATTATCCCATTTACAGTTCCCTCTACATTCAACGTTATTATTATGTTACATATAGCGTGAATTGGAAGTGAAAATTTAAAATCCCAGATATACCAGCAAGGACATGTATAAATTAATAAATGCAGTATCTTAGTTGATTAAGACATTAAATAAAATAAAATTGAACATATGTATCATGGCTATATATGGAAAGGCCAGCGAAGATTGAGTATGACAAGTGATACTGGTTATGATAAATACACATGTATATAATAACACTTAGAAGACGTTTCAGACGTCAGATTACGTTGGGTATCTTGGACAAAAATAATACATCATTTGGGGCGTTTTGGACGATCAGATTACATACCAACTACCATTTTTGAGACTCATCTAAGAGGGTCTCCCGAATCAGACTAAAAAAATACAGTCCATTATATATTAATACTCTAATACCGTCCATTATATATTAATACACCCAGTCTAAACTGTTTACCGATCCGGTTGACCGTGAGAAAATCCGGACGCCCGACGGCAGTGGCATACCGGTTGGGGTTGAATTGTACCCCAACTCCAACCCGCATGGGTTAGGAAAAAACCCGGTAAGGCCCGAACCGGTTAGACCCGATAACGGAAAACCGGTTCCCTTATCGACACGTCCGACGACCAGAAAAAAAGGCAAACCGTGCCCAAACGGTATTGTTACCGCTGGGAGAAGCAAGTGGGGTGCCATTCATTTCGACCATTTGGCTGTTTTTTTTTTATTTATTATTATTATTATTTTTAATTACATTTTTACCCTTTAAAAAATCTATAAATTCTCTACATTTTTTTTCATTTTTATCACACAACATTTCTCTCAATTCTCTTATTCTCAATTTCTCACTCTCTTAATCATCTTTATTATCAATTTTCAAGTTATTATTATTATTAGTTTTCAAATTCAAAGTAGCAAGACGCAAGACTTCGAGCTTCGAGTTTCAATTGAATTCTGAATCCCGAAGTTTGGTACACTCGTTTCATTCTCTAATTATTTTATTAAATTGTCATATTTATTTGTTGATTATTTAAATATTTTATAATGTCTTTACTAAGGGGAATTGCGTGATCACAGTAAATCTAGTTCAAGGGTAAAAATTGTAGGTTCTTCATCATCTAATCAAAATATAGATTATGATCAAATGCAAGAAGATTTTGGAATAGAAGATAATGAATATGATAACGTTCAATTAGATAATATTGTTGAACTTGAAGAACAAGAACCTCCTGCACCTACTAGTGTTCCTTCACAACGTGGTATCGCTAGTGGTAGTCGTAGTCGTAGACCTCCTTTACCGTAACCGATGCAAGAAAAAAAGGAGTAAAGTGTGGCTCTTTTATGATAAAGTTGTGGGTACTGATAGAGTTAGATGTAATATTTGTGGGAGAACTTATAAACATAAGACAGGGGGTAGTGACGGGGGGACGGGCAATATAGGTAGACATATAAAACACGATCATACGACACAATGGAATAATGTCTCTGATTTAGAACCCGGTCAACAACAACTTAATCCATTAACTGGGGGTGGCTAAGTACGATCCAAAAAAGGATCGCATTGAATTAGCAAAAATGATTGTCGGAGGTTGTTTACCTTTTTCTTTTGCTTCTTCTTCATATTTAATTACATATATTCAAAGAGTATATAATCCTTTTTTTAAAGGTGTTCCTCGTAGTACTACTAGAGCCGATATTTTTAGACTTCATAATGATTATGTTATTTTTTTGCAATATTTGTTTGTTAACCTTCCATGCCTAGTTAGTTTTACTTCAGACATTGGACATGCATTAAACGGTTATGATTATTTAACAATTACTTGTCATTGGATTGATGAAAATTTTAGAATGGAAAAACGTATTGCTTTTGCGTATTACGAGGATCAAAGTCATCTTGGAAAATATATATCGAAACTATTTGTTCTTATGCCCAAAAATATAATCTTTATAATAAAATACTTTGTGTATCATTCGATAATGCATATAATAATACCGTCAGTAGATCTTTTAAAAGCGGAGCTACACCCACCACTTCCTCATATATTTCATGTTCGTTTTGCTTGTCATATTTATAATTTAATTGTTAAAAGTGGTCTTGATTTATTTTCACCTGAAATAAAACTTGTCAAAAGAGTTATTGAAGTTATTCAGAGTAATAATAGGAAAAATAGAATTATAGAATTTAAAGAAAATGTAAACAATTTAATTTGAGACCTAAATTAATGCAATAAGATATTATTACACGGTTGAATTATACTTATTTATTGTTAAAAGAATGTTATAAGTATAAAGACCCCATAACACATGTTGCAAATGCGCATTTTAAGAACGTGATGTATATGTTAACCGACGAACATTGGAAATCAATTGGTGAACTTTTAAAAAAATTACGTAAATTTTACATCGCCATCGTTGAATTTTCAGGATCTTATTACCCAACAGTTTGTAATGCTTTAGCTCATATAGCTGAAATTTCATATTTACTTTATGGTTTAAAATCAAATGTGAAATATACAGATGCAGTTACACTTATGTTTGAAAAGTTTAAAAAATATTTTTTCCTATTCTCGATATTTATCAGATTGTGCGATCTTAAATCCTTCTATTAAAAAAGTACATTGTCATAATTTAATATTTAGTTTATATACTTATATGGAAGTAGGTGAAACAGAAACTACATCTTTATTTGATGGCACAAGTACACTTGATACTAATTTAACTACATTATGTTGACACCCAATTTTGTCCCTCCCCCCTTAAATAAATAACCAATAAGTTAAACAATTTTCTTTTTAGAACCGCGATTTTTACTTCACAAAATACACATAGTAAGTAAGTCTTAATAACGGTCTCGCATTATAAATGTTAAGCTAATTAATTAGCACACCCACATTTATTATTATAATAATAGCTTAGATTAATAAAACACCCGAATAATTTAATCACAATTTAGATTCTTCATTTATCTACTAATACACCTAGACTAATACACACCCCAAGCCCACATTATTTTCGTCCAAAACATACCATTCAACAACCGCCCAAACCTCACCCAACTCCTGTGCCTTTACTTCATTTCCCAAATTTCTTTAATTTCCTTCGACCACCCTCACCTGCAGCCCTTTCGTCGACTTCCCCCCCTTTCAGAAAACCTAATGCCCTCTCAACCGCCGCACACACCCTCTCCCTCACGCCACCTTCCCAGCCGAGATTCTCGCCTGAGAATCCGGCAATCTTCCCCCATCTTACCATAAAAACCTTCCCTTATCAATTTCGGTAAGACTCAGAATAAAAATGGTAACAAATCGCCTTAAAGTCCTCCAAATCACCCACAAAAGCATTCGCCTTACCATAACAAAACCGATTTAATCGCCCTCAAACCGCCCTAAACTTACCATAAAAACGGCCCACCAGAGCTATAAATACCAATGTTCGACATGCAACGATCCATCGATCAACCATCAGTCACCGAGATTACTCATAGCGTCGAGCCTATAACCCTTCTTTTATTTTCAGTTTATCACTTTCCATTTTGCAAAACAGTTCTTTGCGGATTTTTCCTTCGACGATTCTGGGAAACATTTGTCGTTGCCTCAGTTCGCTACCCGCAAAAGGTCCGGAAACCCACTATCTTTCTACTATTCAGTCGTTTAAATTGATCAGATGCTCAGTATAAGGAGATTCATGTCATTGTGTTGAATCTATTCGATTTGGTTTAGTTGTCGCTTCTCGACAAATCATAGTCGTGGTTTTTAATATTTCATGTGTCGAATCTGTTTTCTAAGCATGTGTGTATTCGAGTTTTAGGGGTATGGTTAAGTGTATAACATTCGTATAAAGGTCTTAGGTCCATTTTTGTGTCATTAGTTGATATATTCTGCTATAGGCTTGTTAAAAAATTACTTCAAGTCTGGAAAAAAAAGGTATACCTATCTTGCTATTTATTGAACTCACGAAGACTGCCTAATACCTAGATGACCATTGTTGGATGATTCAAATCTCAGATTTCTACATTCCCCTGTCTTAGTATAATCCGTGATCCAATACATAAAGTATATTGCCTCTGAATCTTACGACCCCGACACATCCTACTGAATCTGAAATTTAGTGAGGAATAGAGATTGTTATCTCATTTGATTTCCAGGTATACTGCATATCAAGATCGCGCTAAAATATTAGTCGGACACTACTCTAATTAGACACATTTCGTATATGAGCCTATTCAGCCCTTTTTTTTAGAACATTAAGTTATAGGTCATCTGTGCTAAAGTGATTCCAATGTAACAGTATGAAACTTGTTTGGTTGACGAGTCCTGTTTTTGATGTACCCCAGCTAGTTTAACTTTGGAATGAATCACTGGTTAACCAAACCATCATACTCCACATATCCTGTTAACAAAGTTATTTACTCAGTCTGTGGATATATCCGATATACCTCTATAACTTGATGTGAGTCTGGAGCTTTTTGGTCGGTAGATAGTTTCAGAGGGACTGAACTTGTGTATGTGTTTTCCCATATACTTGATTTATGTGTAACTAAGTAAACTGGGGGACATACCTGTTTACATTACCTTTCCATGTGTGAGTCCAAGCAATTTACTTAGAATTAAAATGAGTTCGTCCCATATTTATCTAAAGTGTCTGCCCTGTATTTTCCTTTCGACTCGCCAATTCAGTATTAGGGTCATGTATCATAATAAATATAACTACATACTTATCTCATACCGCTAAATGACCAATATTTCATTATCCGATGTTCGCTCACATCTCATCGTATACATTTAGCGTATATGGGTGGTATACCTCGTATGGTTTATGTGTACATCAACCCTTCGTGACTAGATATATTAGAGTGAGTTCGTATACATGAACCTCGTCTGGTGATAACATTGATATTTCCTCGAGATCTAAGAAACAAACCAATCACGCTGTTTGCATATCGAGGCCCTTCGATTGACTAATTTCCAAATGTTCTTTTTATGGGTGAGATTCGTCATTGCCCTGCATCAAACCGGCAAAGTGTGTGTGTTTAATTTAACATGCTACTTATTTTTCGTACATGATGGAGTTTATATTATTTACTAATCCTTTTCTTTCTTATTTTTTTACATGACATGCATCGGAAGACAAATCAAGAGTCTCGGTATGAGACTCATCATGATCTCCGCATCGCCGTCCACACTTCCGCCGCAGGGCTTCCAAACAGCTATAGGATAGATGGTGTCACCATCCGTTCTAGACATTACAACAACTCCAATCTCACTCATCCTTTTGCTTATTTATGCATTTATTTATTTGCTTATGTATTATTGTCATATTTATTAACCTTGTAATTAATAGGATAATTAACTCTACTAGTCTTTGAATACTTTGGAAGGGGTAGTTTAAAGATAAATTCGTCTTTTACTAAGTCTAGGCTCATCATATAAATCTAAATCTAAAATAATTAATCCTAGCTATGCTTTAGTCATGTAGTTAATATATTCCTCCATATTTAATTCTTAAACTTTTTCATAGACTCTTCATAAATATCATAGGAAGTAATTTTCGCATACACGTATAAAAAAATAATTTCATAATTAACTTTTATATAAGAGTCTTAAATATATTAATAGGAGTAATGTATCATTTTCTTACTTTTGTTAAATAAAATAATTTCATGTCTTATAATTGTATAATCAACTTTTATTTTTGTGAGTCTAATATGGCCCTTTTAGTTATCAATATATATATTCTTTAGATATTTACCACATCCCTTTTACCTAAATAATCTTTTTTTCTAAAATATACATCCCTTAGCCAAATAAATTAACCTATGTTTGAACGGACAACCGCAAGTTAGCGGATCCTTTAGGGTGCCTTACCCCTTCCCTTTAGGATAATAAAGAATCCTTACTCAGAATCTTATTTAGTTTCACATCATTAAATGGAGTTAATCGACATTAATCGCTTAGTATTTAGGTGTCCTAATTCACCCAATTAATTAGTGGCGACTCCTTAAACATTTTAAACATTTATTTTTACATTTTTGGGAGGATAACCATTCCGCCGCGCATTCAAGCTCGAGAGTTCAAAATCGGTGCATAAAGCACGGCGACTCCAATCGGGATTTAAGGTTCTTAACCATAATGCACCTAGGGTTATTATTTGGCATCATTTTTTGCATTTAATTTTGTGTGCTATATTTTGTTTATTTTAATTGCTACCGCTTTATCGCTTCCTTAATCGCATTCCGCTCATATTTCTTCCACTGAAATTCACACAATCACACACTACACGCGAGGTGCGCTGGTGCATCAGAAAATTCTTTCTTCAAAACCCAAATTTAGGAGAGTTGGTAACATACGCGGAGTGTCCTGGCCTAACCGCCGCACAGTAGCCTTCTCACTCGAGTTTTCCGCCGAGCCTCAAGGCCCGTAAAAGCCAAATCTTAGAAACTTAAGATAGAGTTATACCACCCTTTATTTTAGGGCATGCATGCATTTACCTTTAGGTGGTCGATCCTCGCATCGACACCACAATTAGGAAGACACCAAATTTGTCGACGGGTTTCTCAACCCAACGACCAACCAGCATATTATGTGTAGCGTATCAATGATAGACAAATCCAAACCTAATCATGTCATGCTGAAATTGAAAAAAGTGCACCGTCATTTGGTCGCCATTTCCAACAAAAGCATCACAGTTGGACGGCTCGGACAAATCCATCATGACCTCGCATATGTGACGTTTAGGCCTACCGCATGTGTGGTCCCCATTGTCACGACTCCGCCCGGCCCGTGGATCGTGCCTTACCGGGCACCCAAGTAGTCATACATCGAGTAATCGGAAATATAAAGCAAGACATGAAACGCTTTATAAAATAAGCACACGCTTTATGTGAGAAAACATCGCTTTCTAAGATATATATATAAACATGGTTTAGCGCTACATCCGACAATCGCATAACATGACTACGCACTTAAGGAAATATACAACTATGGCGGACAGGCCCCGCCATACCTCGATCAGATAAAACTATCTACAACAGGAGATCATACCTAAAAGTAGAGCCTCCTAAAAGACGAGCTCCCGACACCAACGTAGATCCTAAGAATGTGGATCTAAGACTGCCGCTCTTACCGCATGATGAACGCACTTCAAGGAGGTCAAGATAACAGTACTAAGTATGTGAAACTGTCAAGTACTTAAATGAAATCATAACACTTTTTAAAACCAATTTACAAATATGTAGGAAGCAATCAAGGGAACCGCACGTAGGCCACATCACAAACAAGAGCAACAATAGGTAAATCGTAGGTCTTTTCTAGGTCGCGAATGATTCAAGCAGGCCACTCGCCCGTATTATCACTCGCAAGCCTAACTCGACTCCCGAGTCCGTGATAGCCACTCACGGGCCCGCATGAGGTATAACCCCGCATCGAGGTAGCTACTCCTGCATCGTCCTGGACTCGCTGTCCGCATGGCCACATAGATCGCATGAGGCATAACCCCGCATACTAACCTGGAACTCTCGTAGCCCGCGATAGCCCCCGACCCGCATGAGGTATTCTCGAATCACGGTCCTGCATCACCGAGTCTACCCCAGACGGAGGCGCCTTAACCCCTGATCATCTCAAGAGGTGGGTGATAGTACACTAACATAACAAATTATCTTTAAACAACATAAGCACAACAAGGATACTCTTATACAAACGTTACAAGATACTAACACACATAAGATCATATCATGTCTACTTATCGCACCATCTTATTATTCTTTTCACAATTCAACATAAGTCCGTTATAAACACATAGGCAAACTTGTTTCTTTTATCAATCTTAAGTGGTTATACTTAACTTCCCATAAAGCTAGTATAACTCTTAAGCTTCGCTTTAAAACCGCTAGTTCTCTTCATAAAAATGATTCAAGATTCTTATGAAATGCTTTCGATCTTTATTATTCAAAGCTTAAGCGTGAGGCATCACTGTAAGTGTTATTCAGCTTAAGCCGCAGGCATCGACGTAAGTGTTATTCGTGCTTAAGTCAAAGACATATCATGTAGTTATTATTCGCTAACACACGACGCTTCACCGCACTATATATATTGTAAAAATATCATGCTTTAGGAAGAATCACATACCTTCTCAAATAAAACCACCGCCAAGTCAATATGTCGCGCAGAGTCACCATAATAGTCGCACATCTATCAAAGACTACTCAAGGTCATTCTAAACAGTGGGTTCACAATTCTATGGAAAGTCAAGCATTTCCCTACCCATGAGCTATATAAGTTCATCAGAAAACAAATTCTATGTAAGTACAATTTGATTATTCTTCTTTAAACCCTTCTACTGTGGTAATAGCTCAATTCTATTCTCGTGATATTCTTCTAAGTATTTAATACTTATTCTAATACTACAAGAAGTATTCTCTAATTCAAAAGAGGTTAGGATTTGTTACCTCAAGAAGCCCAATAATATCCTAGATAAAGTCGCACTGAGCAAGGTTTAGCTCCTAAGTTGTACGCTCCAGAGTCCAAGAAACCTTAGAAGTTCTTCACAACTTCTACTAAGTACTAAGGGATTTGGGCTAGGTATTTGGGCATTATAACAATACTAGAAGACAACTTTTCTACCAAGGAGTGGGTAGATTTTTGGCTAGGCTAGTGGGCCTCGCCAAACTACTAGGCTAGAGTGGGGTATTCGCCATGGCCTTCACAAGTGGAGGGAGGTGTTGGACTAAAAGGCTACAAAGGAGAGGAGAGGATTTTCAAGACTTGAAAGATTTGTGGACGAAGAACTCTTCATCTCTGCGGTATTTATAGGTCAAGAAGTGGCCAACCAACGGCCAAGATTAAGACAAGTGCAAGGCAAGTGTAAAGTGAGGATTAACTATACACAAATATCCTACCAACCCTTGACTTGTGCACAAGGCACAAAAACGTGCTAATGGTCTTCAATTCGTCCAACGGACGATTTCAAGTCCACAAATCGGAGGTGCCAAGCGTCGCCTCCCGCTGGTCCAAAATGTTTCGCCTCTCTAAAAATCCGCAAAAATTAGAAATGGCATAGCCGAATTTACCCTACGAAAGTCGTGGAAACGCTTTCCGAAACTATTCGCTTTGTGAGTCAGGCCAAAAACGCTTTGCCTAAACTTTAAGGCTAGACTTTCAGACGTATTCCCCACGCATATACCGGAAATACGGTATAACATTCTCCTCCTTAGAAACATTCGTCCCGAATGTTCCTTCCCAAGACGCTTAACGATAAGATTCTTCATAACTTAAACAAATGCAAATGCCACACACGCCACGTAACAACACTTAGGCGTAAACGATAACTAAAATTTACAAGTAGGAAAGTAAATTACCCGGAGGCGCTGGGAATAAGTGAGGATACTTCGCCTCATGCCCTCCTCTCGGCTTCCCACGCCATCTCCTCCCGAGCTCGCTCCGCCACAAGACTTCGACTGCCACGCCCCGTCCGCAGACGCCTAACTCGACGATCGACTATCGCCATGGAATCTCCTCATACGATAACCTCACACCGACATCGCCAATCGGTGTACCTTAGACGGATCCCCGATACATCTCCTCAAGATATATACGTGAAAACGGATGCACCGCTTCCAGACGGACGGCAGATTCAACTCGTAGTAACCTTGCTTACCTCGCGACAACTAAACGCCCAACGTACCTAGGTTGAAGTTTCCTTCTTCCCGAATCTCATCACACCTTCATGGTGACACCTTTAGAAAACCCAATCATGAACCTCGAACTCAAGATGCCGACGACGATGATCTCGTGATACGACTTGCCGACTCGAAGGTCAATACCGCCTGATAAGCTTCACCTTATCCATCGCTCGTACCAAATCGTCCCACTAGCCGCACTCGCCCACATCGAACCAACCTATAGGCGATCCGCACTTCCTCCCATACAAGGCCTCATAAGGCGCCATCCGAATACCTGAGGTAGCTATTATTATACGCGAACTCAACTAGAGGCAAATGATCCTCCCAACTACCATCTGGTCAATAACAAAGCTCGCAGATATCCTCAAGCAGTTCGGATAGCGCGCTCGCTCGTCCGTCTGCGTGGATGAAATGCAGACTGTGCTCACTGGCCCCTAAACCTCTCGGAAGGACTCTGCAGTTAGCCGTAAACCTGGCTCTCGTCTGATATGATCGGTAGGACTCCACGCACCGACGATCTCTGATGTAAAGTCCGCATAATCCTCACCAAAAGTCATCCCGACGGAAGAAAGTGGGCTGATTTCGCCACCGCCGACGATAACCCATATAGAATCATGTCTCCTCCGAAAGCGAGGTAATCCCGTGACGGTCCACGCTGATTACCTCCCACTTCCGTGTCGGGATCTCAATCGCTCAGAATAAAACCACCGTGCCTCGTGCTCTACCTTCACTCACGACAACACGCATCGAGCTACGAACTCGCAACGCCCCTCTTCAAGCCATCCCACCAATACACGATCTGGGCGTCGTGGTACATCTTGGTCGACTGACGGATAGAGTAACGCGCTACCGCAGTGCTTCCCAAGAACTCGCCGCCAAGTCCTCAAACATCCGAACACACACCGCCTCAAACCTTAGCACCCCATCAGTGCTACTCAAAAGCGACCCTTGCCTCACGTAAGAGTCAGATCACGATATCGAATCAAGGCCGATCTCGAATCGCCGCTTCTTCACCTCCTCGACGACGGAAGACTCGCAACCTCACGAACTCTAACCCCACCGCTATCGTAATCAATCAAACGGACACCAAGGCTCGCTAATCGATGCAAATCACGAACCATGTCCCTCCTCTCTAGCCGCACATCCGATAGGCTCCCATCGACTCTACGACTAAGAGCATCCGCCACAACATCGCCTTCCCCGTGGTACAGATATCAACATCGTAATCCTTAAGCAACTCTAACCACCGCCTCTCGCCGTAAGTTCACTCTCCTCCGTCAAGATATACCGAGGCTCTCGTGGTCCGTAAAATATCCACGCCAACCCCATACAAATAGTGCCTCCGCATCTTCAAGGCGTGAATCACACCGCCAACTCCAAATCACGCGGGTAGTTCCTCGTGTTTCTTCACCGCCGACGATATGCTATAACCCCGCTACGCCGCATCAACACACATCCCAACCCGATGCCCGACGACGCAATACACGCATATAACCATCCGACCTCCGGAAGAGTAAGAACGGGCGGCCGCCTCTCTTTCAAAGAATCGAAACCCCGCCACAAGCATCACCATCAAACTTGGCCGCTCCGAGTCACCCTAGTCAATGGTGCGTAGATAGAAGCAAACTTCTACGAACCGCCGATAATATCCTCGCAAGGCCCGTAAAATCGCGAACTCATCTGAGTAGAGTTCAGGCCAAGTCCCGATCGCTTCGATTCGCCAGATCAACTCGAATGCCATCACCGATAATATGTCCAAGAAACGCCATCAAGTCAACCAAAACTCACATTTGGAAAACTTGGCGATAATCGCTGGTCCGAGAATCACAAGAGCCTCAAATGCTCCGCATGCTCCTCGCTCGAGCGAATAAACCAAGATATCATCAATGAACACTATCACAAACGTGTTCAAAATGGTTTGAACACTCGCTCATCAAATCCATGAATACCACGAGCATCGTCAACCCAAAAGACATGACCAACTCATAATGCCCGCATCGTCCGAATGCAATTCTGTGGACATCCACCTCTCGACTCGCACTGATGATAGCCCGATCGCAGATCAATCTTGAGAAACATCTCGCACTCGCAAATCGTCGAACAAATCATCAATCCCGGAAGGGTATCGTTTAATGGTCACCTTGTTCACCGTCAGAATCAACACACATGCGCAGCTGCCCCGCCCTTCTTCTTCTTCACGAACAATACCGCGCTTCCTGCGAGAAACACTAGCTCGATGAAGCCCTTCTCCAAAGAAATCCTCACCGTCCTTCAACTCTCTCAACTCGGCAGTGCCATTCAGATGGCGAATGGAAATAGCCGAGTATCCGCAACACATCTATACAAAACTCGATCTCCTCTCAGAGGGACACCCGGAGGTCATCCGAAACACGCCCGGAACTCACGACCATCGAATCGATCAAAATCTGTACCGCAGCCTTCAAGATCAAACACCCGAACGAGACGGTAGATATACCCTTCCGCACCATCTTCCTAGCCTCGAGGTAGAAATAAACCTACCTCTGGCGATACCGTGCTCCTCCCACTCAACAACCGGCCTCAGAAACTGAACTGCATTTACTACTTCTCTCGCAGCTATCACATTGGCGAGTAAAGCCAGCCAATCCATCCCCATAATCACGCGGTCAATCATCTCCAACTCTATCAAGCTCGCCAGGTCCGACGATCGTAAACGGTCACAGACAAGCTCTATATACCCGCCGAGCTACCACCGAATCACCCATCGCGTAGCTACCTCGAAAGCGGTCTATGGACTCAGCTCTATCCCTATCCTACTAGCAACAAGTGGAGATATATAGATGCAGTAGAACCCGATCTATCAAAGCATACACATCAAACCTGGGAACCGATAAGGTACTCGTGATTTACATCAGCGAGGCCTCCGATCCCGCTTACCGGACAAAGCATAAATGCGGTTCGAGGACCGCTAGAATCGACCCGAGCCACGCACTCGCCACTGGCCGACCCACGAGTACCTCGCCCGGCGAGTAATCAGAGAGATGATGACGGCCGCAATGTAACCTCGGGCGTCGAGCCTACCACCGCCACGCCGGCCTGACAGCCTCGCAGTGACTCGCCGCTACAATCAGAATAAGCTCCAAAAGTAGTACCACACTTCCTGAATGGATCTACCGCGACGGCCACACCGTGGGTGGTCCCGATCGCCGCACTTCGCTACTCGACGCCCAAGCCCTGCCCCGGCCGCCTCAAAACTCGCGTGGCCGGCGACGGCAGAGTGCTCGAGCCGGCCGGTGCGACCCAGATCGCCGCTGAGGCCGCCACCACGATAACCACCGTAAGACCTCCCGCCCCGGCCTTCTTCTCGCCGTCGCCCACTCGCCGACCTTCGCGCCTCGCATCCGCGGCGCGAGCTCGCACGCGTAATGTCCATACCCTACCGAGAGAAACACCCGCATACGACTCGCCATATAGTCGCTTCAGCCCGGTGACATAGCGGCACCCTATCCTCCATATCGCTACCAAAGCCGACATATCGAGCCAATGAATCAAACTCGACATCAGACTCCCCGACAAAGGCCCTTCTCTCGCCAAGAGTAAAATCTATCACCGCGCCTCCTCATCCGCGAGGCGAAGTGAGCGAGGAAAGCCTCAGAACTCATCCTGCACCGGGACGCTGCGGTTTCCCGATAACTCCCATGATCAAACCAATCGATCATGCAGATCACGCACTGACGCGAACTAAAGCGTCACAGACTGCCTCCGAGGCCTCGATCACCTCACGATTCTTCAGAATGACGGATGAACTCGCGATCATCCTCCGACCAACCCGTAAAACTCAAGCGCTACAACTCAAGAAATCTCGTAGTCTCAAACTATCTCGCCTCTGTGTACCACGGCGCGATCGAGCCGAGCTGGAACCGAATCGCCAGATCCAATCTCTCTCTCGACGCCACAACTTTAGCCAATAGTCGGGCATCTCTCAGAGCCCTAACTCTCCGCCCAGCCGCGGGATGCGAGGCGCGGTACCGTGGTCTATGCTGGGTCGGCGCCATGTAACTCGCCGCCTCGTATAGATCGGGCTCGAGCCCTCGTGACTGGGTGTCCTGCTAGCGCCTCCTGCTTTGCCCTTCTCGGGCCCGGTTTTACGCAGGCATAATCATATAGAAAGGAATACGTTAGAGGGTCCAACCTATAACATGCTTCTAAAGCACGATCTCGTAATGAGAAAATGGAAACCAATCCTAAATATCCTATAGCCTCTCGATTATTGCGTGGTGCACAACACACCGATAATCAAGACTTACTAGATACGGTCAGAGACACTTTCCGAGGATTAATCGCTCGATACTACTTTTGTCACGACTGCCCGGCCCGTGGATCGTGCCTTACCGGCACCCAAGTAGTCATACATCGAGTAATCGGAAATATAAAGCAAGACATGAAACAGCTTTATAAAATAAGACATACGCTTTATGTGAGAAAACATCGCTTTCAAAGATATATATATAAATATGGTTTAGCAGCTACATCCGACAATCGCATAACACGACTCATGCACTTAAGGAAATATATAACTACGGGACAGTTCCCGCCATACCCTCGATCAGATAAAACTATCTACAACAGTGAGATCATACCCAAAAGTAGAGCCTCCTAAAAGATTGAGCTCCCGACACCAACGTAGAGATCCTAAGAATGTGGATCTAAAGACTGCCGCTCTTACCGCGCAGATGAACGCACTCAAGCGAGGTCAAGATAACAGTACTAAGTATGTGAAATCAGAAGTACTTAAATGAAATCATAACACTTTTTAAAACCAGTTTACAAATACGATGTAAGCAATCATGGAACCGCACATAAGTACACATCACAAACAAGAGCAACAATAGTAAACTGTAATAGTCTTTTCTAGGCCGCGAATGATTCAAGCAGGCCACTCGCCTCGTATTATCACTCGCAAGCCTAACTCGACTCCTGAGTCCGCATAAAGCCACTCACGGGCCCGCATGAGGTATAACCCCGCATCGAGGGTAGCTACTCTCGCATCGCCCCGACTCTGTCCGCACGGGCCACATGCACCGCATGAGGCATAACCCCGCATACTAACTCGAACTCTCAGAGCTTCGCATAGCCCCGACCCGCATGAGGTATTCTCGAATCACGGTCCTGCATCACCGAGTCTACCCCAGACGGAGGCGCTTAACCCCTGATCATCTCAAGAGCGATAAGACACTAACATAACAAATTATCTTTAAACAACATAAGCACAACAAGGATACTCTCTTATACAAACGTTACAAGATACTAACACACATAGCATCATATCATGTCTACTTATCGCACCATCTTATTATTCTTTCACAATTCAACATAAGTCCGTTATAAACACATAGCAAACTTGTTTCTTTTATCAATCTTAAGTGGTTATACTTAACTTCCCATAAAGCTAGTATAACTCTTAAGCTTCGCTTTAAAACCGCTTAGTTCTCTTCATAAAAATGATTCAAGATTCTTATGAAATGCTTTCGATCTTTATTATTCGTGCTTAAGCCAGGCATCACTGTAGTTGTTATTCGTGCTTAAGCGTCAGGCATCGCTGTAAGTGTTATTCAGCTTAAGTCAAAGACATTGCGGTAGTTATTATTCACTAACACACGACGCCTACCGACTATATATATTGTAAAATATCATGCTTTAGGAAGAATCACATACCTTCTCAAATAAAACCACCGCCAAGTCAATATGTCGCACAGAGTCACCATAATAGTCACGCACATCTATCAAAGACTACTCAAGGTCATTCTAAACAGGGGTTCACAATTCTATGGAAAGTCAAAGATTTCCTACCCATGAGCTATATAAGTTCATCATGAAAATAGTCCTATGTAAGTACAGCTTGATTATTCTTCTTTAAACCCTTCTACTGTGGTAATAGCTCAATTCTATTCTGTGATATTCTTCTAAGTATTTAATACTTATTCTAATACTACAACAGAAGTATTCTCTAATTCAAAAGAGGTTAGGATTTGTTACCTCGAAGCCCAATAATATCCTAGATAAAGTCGCACTGAGCAAGGTTTAGCTCCTAAGTTGTACGCTCCCAGAGTCTAAGAAACCTTAGAAGTTCTTCACAACTTCTACTAAGTACTAAGGGATTTGGGCTAGGTATTTTGGGCATTATAACAATACTAGAAGACAACTTTTCTACCAAGGAGGGGTAGATTTTTGGCTAGCAGTGGGCCTCGCCAAACTACTAGGCTAGAGTGGGTATTCGCCATGGCCTTCACAAGTGGAGTGAGGTGTTGGACAAAAAGGCTACAAAGGGAGAGGAGAGGATTTTCAAGACTTGAAAGATTTGTGGACGAAGAACTCTTCATCTCTGGGGGTATTTATAGGTCAAGAAGTGGCCAACCAATAGCCAAGATTAAGACAAGTGCAAGGCAAGTGTAAAGCAGGATTAACTATACACAAATATCCTACCAACCCTCGACTTGCACAAGGCACAAAACGCGCTAACGGTCTTCAATTGGCCCAACGGACGATTTCAAGTCCACAAATCGGAGGTGCCAAGCGTCGCCTCCCGCTGGTCCAAAATGTTTCGCCTCTCTAAAAATCCGCAAAATTAGAAATGGCATAGGAATTTACCCTACGAAGTCGTGGAAACGCTTCGCCTAAAAACTATTCGCTTGTGAGTCAGTGCCAAAAAAACGTTTTGCCTAAACTTTAAGGCTAGACTTTTTGTACGTATTCCCTTACGTACATACTCTGGAAATACGGGGTATAACACCCATGCATGTTAGGACTCGCTGACAATTTATGTGCAACATGTATTTGCTAAATGCTATTTACACTTTTGCAAAATTACGTGCTTTACACTAACGCCGTTTGCTACATGTTGACTAAAGGATTTATCATCTCCCCAAAGGTCGATTTGTATTTGACTAAGCAATGGAGGAACATAGATATTTCACAAGATCAAAGGCACGGTCCAAATGACGACGGACCATTCGCGGCATTCGAAAGGTAACGAGTCTAACTCGCCTCGTTCCTATAGGCAAAGCAGGTTCTCGTAAGAGAAAAGCAGATAGACCCGATCGAACACCTCGCACAATTACCACAACAAATGGCAACCTCGCAGTCAAATCAAAAGGCTCAAGAACCTCACCAGAGCACTCGTCACTGCAAATAACCAAAACAATCAAAACCCTCCAAATTATTACCAGTACCCGCTTACTACATATCCCATTCAACCAATATACAATGCACCCATATATCCCACACAAGACCGAACGCCTAACGATCCAAATAAACACAAACCAAAGGCCACCACAAACCTATTTACGCAATACATATGACAACCTCGCGATATCCACACGCATACGCCACACCAAAAGCCCGCCCACCAAACATCTTCACACCCCGCCTAAATGCCACGTAGAAAGGCCCAAAGTATACACCCACCTAGCCGAGCCCTTGTCGCAGCCAGACGAGAGGTCGAGGTTTGCAGGATACTCCGCCAATTCCAGCACGTGCCCAATCCCAAGTGCAAAGCTCATGATGGGAACAAAAGTCAGATACCATTCTGAGCCATCGGACACGATACGAGAAGGTGTTATACACTCAGAGACAAAGTAAGGGAGCTGATCAAGGAGGGAGTCATTCAGGTGGAGGATGCTTACCCCAACGAGTACAATGAACCCCAAAGGAAGAGAGGTGTTCCCTGGACAGAGCCCGCTCCGCTTGAATCACCATTTATCCAAGCACGCACCACGCAGGCCAAAAGCAGGAGATATCGACACAGAGTACGAAGACTCACCAAACACGATGCAGAAAGGCGATTGGTTGGTTTGCACTTGCTCCGTCCGCCTAAAGCCCTGGATAAGAAAAAGCAATTTAGTTTAGCGTAATAATTTAAAACTCATATTTAAGCTTTAATAATTCGAACTACGTGTGACCTGATTCCTCGCGATACGTAGCGCCATATCGGCTTCGGTCCCACCGCTTAGAAAATCCCAATTTCTTTCGCTTGTAATCAAC
Source organism: Przewalskia tangutica (assembly GCA_029844215.1). NCBI lineage: Eukaryota > Viridiplantae > Streptophyta > Magnoliopsida > Solanales > Solanaceae > Przewalskia > Przewalskia tangutica. Next base: position 34,448,765 of record CM056731.1, on the reverse strand, counting down.
TACGCTTGACTTGATTCCCTTGGCGGATACGTGGCGCCACATCGGCCTCGCCCCACCTTTAGAATTTTACCCAATATTCGCTTGTAATGAACTACATCATGACCGATTCCTCACGCTGGATACGTAGCGCCTAAATCGCCTGGCCACACCATTAGATACTTCCCTTCGTTTTGAAAATAACGAGAATACACAAGCAACTCCATTGAGACCCACCTTAGGCCAAACGCCTTTTTCAAAACTGGGACAAGGTAGGAAACTGCATGGGTCGTAAGTCCAAACAGCGTACACGCAGATGTCATGGCGGACAAGCGCGAAGTCAAACACGAATCGACTTCTAAAACTCACAAATTTTCTGAGCGCAGTTTTCATATTAATGTAAGAAAGTGCAACACCAAGCGTAAAATACGCAAAAAGTTTCTTCGCAAAGCGTAGAAGCAGCAGAGGTAGAGGATATGACAACAATCCAAAGTTCAAAGTCCGTGATCGTAAGCGCAGGCGTAAAAGGCATCGATAATCAATAAATAATTTAAATTCCGCAATGCGGCTAGCGATCACCGCATAAAGTCAACCGCAACCAACGATCGCACCCAACGGCGCATCATGGCAATTCGTCACAGCAGATTTAGCATGTCCGCGCAAGGACAACATCTCGATTCATCCGCGACGTGATTTACATCTCTACCCATAAAATTGCACTTCTCATATGTATTTATCATTTTGTTTAAACAGTATACACTAACGCTTTCTCGCTTAGCTTGCGGGAGCATTTATTCTACAGAACAATAAAGAACGCGTCCCAAGAACGACGTTATCAAGACAAAGAAGTCCAAACGACGCCAGAAGAACACGCCCGCATAACGACGTTATCGATTATGTCCAGTGCAATGACATATATCCGACTCCGGCCATTACCAAAATCGACAATTTAAGGACTTCGCCACGAAAGGACATCGACAGATATGATTCCATATGCTCGAAAGATCGATATAAATCGGGACAATTTTAAGGGTTTTACTACAAATGACATCAATGGATACGGTTAATTTACTTAGTGGTTCCATGTCCCAAAATCGACAAATTTTAAAAGAGATCCGACGGCAATGAGCACCGAGAGTATGGGAGAATATACCGCCGATTTCGGATAAGGAAGTTTGCTTTGTTTCACAAATACGCCACTATTCAAATATCGACATAATTTCCTACAAGCACATATAAGTATATTTTCTCAAGATAGAATATTTTTCAACAAATGTTTTGACCGAGACTCAAATCGCATGGGTTACATGTCCGCATAAGACAACGCTGCAAATATCAAAAGCCAAAGACAAATCGCCGACACCCTCCCGAACTCACAATTTTTCTTCGAGTGAATTTTGCAGACAATAGGAACAAGGAGGACAACAACATTCCAATACAAATGATCCGCCACGAAGTCCATCCGCAACAAGTCTACATCAAATACATCTCGCAAAACCACATCTTCAAGTATCGTGCTACATCGCTTACACTTTAATTATTTCATCTAGCTTTGATTACGATAACACGATTTTTATCTATGCCTAGGAGGCTTCATCGCATCTCGCCCATACAAGACGATTCCGCCCATACAAGGCGCCATCTGCGTCGCCCATACAAGCGATAACGCATATACAATGCGTCATTTGCATTTCGTCCATACAAGCGATAACGCCCATACAAGGCGCCATTTGCATCTCGCCCATACAAAGCGATAACGCCCATACAAGGCGTCATTTGCATCTCGCCCATACAAGCAGACAACGCCCATACAAGGCGCTATTTGCATTTCGTCCATACAGCGATAACGCCCATACAAGGCGTCATTTGCATCTCGCCCATACAGACGATAACGCCCATACAAGGCGCTATTTGCATCTCGCCCATACAACATTTACAACGCCATACAAGGCGTCATTTGCATTTCGCCCATACAAGACGATAACGCCCATACAAGGCGCCATTTGCATTTCATCCATACAGACGATTCCGCCAATACAAGGCGCCATCTGCATCTCGCCCATACAAAGCGACAACGCCCATACAAGGCGTCATTTGCATTTCGCCCATACAGACGATAACGCCCATAAGGCGCCATTTGCATCTCGCCCATACAGACGACAACGCCATACAAGGCGCTATTTGCATTTCGCCCATACAAGGCGATAACGCCCATAAGGCGCCATCTGCATCTCGCCCATACAAGCGATAACGCCATACAAGGCGCCATTTGCATTTCGCCCATACAAGACGATAACGCCCATACAAGGCGCTATTTGCATCTCGCCCATACAAGCGATAACGCCCATACAAGGCGCCATTTGCGTCTCGCCCATACAAGCGACAACGCCCATACAAGGCGCTATTTGCATTTCGTCCATACAAGCATTTATAACGCCATACAAGGCGCCATTTGCATTTCGTCCATACAAGACGATTCGCCCATAAAAGGCGCCATCTGCGTCTCGTCCATACAGCACGACAACGCCCATACAAGGCGTCATCTGCATTTCGCCCATACTGACGCGACAACGCCCATACAAGGCGCCATTTGCATCTCGCCCATACAAGCATTTACAACGCCCATACAAGGCGTCATTTGCATTTCATCCATACAAGCGATTCCGCCCATACAAGGCGTCATTTGCATTTCGCCCATACAAGACGATAACGCTCATACAAGGCGTCATTTGCATCTCGCCCATACAAGACGACAACGCCACACAAGGCGCTATTTGTATTTCGTCCATACAGCGATTCCGCCCATACAAGGCGTCATTTGCATTTCGTCCATACAAGCGATAACGCCCATACAAGCGTCACTTGCATTTCGCCCATACAAGCGATAACGCCATAAGGCGTCATTTGCATTTCGTCCATACAAGACGATTCGCCCATACAAGGCATCATTTGCATTTCGTCATACAAGCGATAACGCCACACGCGTCATCTGATCTCGCCTATACAAGACGGCGTATCATCACATCATTCCATATACAAACTCAACTACAACACAAATTTACATCCTAGCATTGTTTTGTTTTGTGATTATGCATTAATGCCTCTATCTTAGCTTCAATCTACAGAACATTTACAAGTCGCAAAAGACGGAGCACAACGCGACCTACCTCTTACTGGCGAGGTAATTTGTTGGGAGCAAGGCTTCCCAACAAAAGGCAAAAGTGGACCAGAACGTCGACCTACTCTCTCCCCAACATTCTAGCACCACAATAACTCATTGTCACCATAGCTCGACACTCGGACAGATTTTAAATCCGCGTCGGCCCCACCTTTAGTTTTCAGACACCAACAACATTTGTTCCAATTCCGATGACCCAGACAAAATTGGTTATAAGTCAACGTCTTTGTCTGGAGATTCTTTCATCTTCCCCATACAAAGAGGGACAACTGTTGACACTCAATTTTGTCCATCCCCCCTTAAATAAATAACCAATAAGTTAAACAATTTTCTTTTTAGAACCGCGATTTTTACTTCACAAAATACACATAGTAAGTAAGTCTTAATAACGGTCTCGCATTATAAATGTTAAGCTAATTAATTAGCACACCCACATTTATTATTATAATAATAGCTTAGATTAATAAAACACCCGAATAATTTAATCACAATTTAGATTCTTCATTATCTACTAATACACCTAGATTAATACACACCCCAAGCCCACATTATTTTCGTCCAAAACATACCAGCCCAACAAACTGGCCCAAACCCGCAGACCCAACTCCCAGGCCTTTACTTCATTTCCCACTTTAATTTCCTTCGACTCACCCTCACCAGAGCCCCTTTCGTCGACTTCCCCCCCTTTCAGAAAACCTAATGCCCTCTCAACCGTCGCACACACCCTCTCCCTCACGCCACCTTCCCAGCCGAGATTCTCGCCTGAGAATGCGGCAATCTTCCCCCATCTTACCATAAAAACCTTCCCTTATCAATTTCGGTAAGACTCAGAATACGAAAATGGTAACAAATCGTCTTAAAGTCCTCCAAATCACCCACAAAAGCGTCATTTACCATAACAAAACCAGATTTAATCGCCCTCAAACTGGCCCTAAACTTACCATAAAAAATGAAGCCCAATTAGAGCTATAAATACCAATGTTTGGACGCAACGATCCATCGATCAACCATCACCGAGATTACTCATAGCGCCGAGCCTATAACCCTTCTTTTTATTTTCGCTTATCACTTTCCATTTTGCAAAAAGCTTCATGGATTTTTCCTTCGACGATTCTCGGGAAACATTTGTCGTTGCCTCGATTCGCTACCGCAAAGGTCCGAAACCCACTATATTTCTACTATTCACTGCTTAAATTGATATCAGATGGTCTGTATAAGAGATTCATGTCATCGTGTTGAATCTATTCGATTTGGTTTAGTTGTCGCTTCGACAAATCATAGTGGTTTTAATATTCATGCGTGTCGAACTGCTTTCTAAGCATGTGTGTATTCGAGTTTTAGGGGTATGGTTAAGTGTATAACATTCGTATAAAGGTCTTAGGTCCATTTTGTGTCATTAGTTGATATATTCGCTATACGCTTGTTAAAAATTACTTCAAGTCCGGAAAAAAGGTAATACCTATCTTGCTATTTATCAACTCACGAAGATCGCCTAATACCTAGATGACCATTGTTGGATGATTCAAATCTCGATTTCTACATTCCCTGCCTTAGTATAATCCGTGATCCAATACATAAAGTATATTGCCTCCGAATCTTACGACTCACACATCCTATCAATCAAATTTAGTGAGGAATAGATTGTTATCTCATTTGATTTCCAGTATATCGCATATCAAGATCGCGCTAAAATATTAGCCTGACACTACTCTAATTAGACACATTTCGTATATGAGCCTATTCAAATTTTTTTAGAACATTAAGTTATAGTCATCCGTGCAAAGTGATTCCAATGTAACAGTATGAAACTTATTTGGTTGACGAGTCCTGTTTTTGATGTACCCCAGCTAGTTTAACTTTGGAATGAATCACTGGTTAACCAAACCATCATACTCCACATATCCTGTTAACAAAGTTATTTACTCAGTCTGTGGATATATCCGATATACCTCTATAACTTGATGTGAGTCCGAGCTTTTTTTGGTAGATAGTTTCGTAGGATCAACTTGTGTATGTGTTTTCCCATATACTTGATTTATGTGTAACTAAGTAAACTGGGGGACATACCTGTTTACATGACCTTTCCATGTGTGAGTCCAAGCAGTTTACTTAGAATTAAAATGAGTTCGTCCCATATTTATCTAAAGTGTCTGCCCTGTATTTTCCTTTCGAATTCTGCCAATTCAGTGTATTAGGGGTCATGTATCATAATAAATATAACTACATACTTATCCTCATACCTGCTAAATGACCAATATTTCATTGCTCGATGTTCGCTCACATCTCATCGTATACATTTAGCGTATATGGTAGCACACTCGTATGGTTTTTGTGTACATCAACGGTTTGTGACTTGATATATTAGAGTGGTGTTCGTATACATGAACCTGTCTTGGTGATTACATTGATTTTTCCCTTGAGATCTAAGTAACAAACCAATCACGTTGGTGCATATCGAGGCCCCCGATTGACTAATTTCCAAATGTTCTTTTTTCGTGGGTGAGATTCGCCATTGCCCTGCATCAAATCGCGGCATGTGTGTGTGTTTAATTTAACATGCTACTTATTTTTCGTACACGATGGAGTTTATATTATTTACTAATCCTTTTCTTTCTTATTTTTTACATGACATGCGACGGAGACAAATCAAGAGTCTCAGATGAGACTCATCATGATCTCCCGCATCGCCCACACGTCCGCCGCAGGGCTTCCAAACAGCTATAGGATAGATGGTGTCACCATCCGTTCTAGACATTACAACAACTCCAATCTCACTCCTCCTTTTGCTTATTTATGCATTTATTTATTTGCTTATGTATTATTGTCATATTTATTAACCTTGTAATTAATAGGATAATTAACTCTACTAGTCTTTGAATACTTTGGAAGGGGTAGTTTAAAGATAAATTCGTCTTTTACTTAGTCTAGGCTCATCATATAAATCTAAATCTAAAATAATTAATCCTAGCTATGCTTTAGTCATGTAGTTAATATATTCCTCCATATTTAATTCTTAAACTTTTTCATAGACTCTTCATAAATATCATAGGAAGTAATTTTCGCATACACGTATAAAAAAATAATTTCATAATTAACTTTTATATAAGAGTCTTAAATATATTAATAGGAGTAATGTATCATTTTCTTACTTTTGTTAAATAAAATAATTTCATGTCTTATAATTGTATAATCAACTTTTATTTTTGTGAGTCTAATATGGCCCTTTTAGTTATCAATATATATATTCTTTAGATATTTACCACATCCCTTTTACCTAAATAATCTTTTTTTTTCTAAAATATACATCCCTTAGCCAAATAAATTAACCTATGTTTGAACGGACAACCGCAAGTTAGCGGATCCTTTAGGGTGCCTTACCCCTTCCCTTTAGGATAATAAAGAATTCTTACTCAGAATCTTATTTAGTTTCACAGACCATTAAATGGAGTTAATGCTGACTTTAATCAGTTAGTATTTAGGTGTCCTAATTCACCCAATTAATTAGGTGGCGACTCCCTTAAATATTTTAAACATTTATTTTTACATTTTTGGGGAGGATAACCATTCCGTCGCGCATTCAAGCCTGAGAGTTCAAAATCGGGTGCGACACATTATATGAATATTATGCTACATTACATGATAACAACAACTCTGCTACTAATATTCCTTCTAGTTCGGCTTCTGTGTCTACACCTTCAGGATTCAATGCTGACGACGATGAAGAAGAATCTTTAGACATATGGAGCACTTTTACAACACAAGCAAGCACAAGTCGATCTTGCGATGAGATGCAATTTTATTTGCAAAAGTCAGCGGAGCCGAAGAAAAGTTTTGACCCTCTACAATGGTGGCAGGATAACAAAAGGCAATTCCCGGTACTTGCAGCGATGGCCCGAGATGTTCTTAATGTGTCGATCTCAACAGTGGCTTCTGAAAGTGCATTTAGCCAAGTACGAGATCAAATAGGAGACACACGTCACTCATTGGGTGGAAGCACATTAGAAGTGTTAGTCTGCTTAAGGGATTGGATCAGATCAGAGAGAAGAAATCAAGGATATGGAGACGTTAGTTCTCCGGAAGATGAAGAAATAGACAATATTTTGGAAGGCGGGAGCGGAGGCGGGACTGGAATTAATACTCCAGATTTAGAGGCTATGGAGCATAATCAATTCAATCAACCTATAGATTACGAAGAACTTGCAAGAAGGATGCATAATATGTAAATAAAATTATTATTACTTCATTATGTACTCTTATTAACATTATGAAAGTTCAAAAGTTTACATCTTATCATTAATTTTAATTTTACTATCTATTTAGTTGTTAATATGTTATTACTTATTTGTTAACTTATATCTGCTAATCTAATAAATTAATAAAAGTATAATTACAATATAAAGTTATAAACTATAAAGTATAACTGTATAAGTGTATAACTATAACAGAACAATACAGTACTATAAAGTATAAACTGTATAAAATAAACTATAAAATAAAGATAAAGTATAAAGTTATAAACTATAAAATAGAAAGTTAACTTTAAAGTTTCAATTTTAATATATAAAACTAAATTATATATTATATTATTTATTACATATTTAAATTGAATTTAGTTTATATTATAGAAAATAAATACTAGAAATTAAAAAAAAACGGACGGTAGGACCGGTTCGCACCGGACCTCGGGCCGACTGAATCGGTAATAAACCGGACGGTTGGCGATGGTCAAGTGAACGACCGAATCGTCGGAACCTTAAACTTGGTGAGGCTACGGTTCGCCCGTTAGACACTTTTAGTCCACCCAATGCAAGATACCCAATAAAATTAGTAGATCCGGTCTGACGTACCAAACGAGTCCTTAATGCATCAATAAGTTTGGTGAGAATGCATCAATTGAGATTAGAACATGCCATTTGCCAAACCATCAAGTTCGAATATACCGGATAAAATTGACAAATAACCCCTTTTCAGCCTCTATAATTAAAAATAGCCATTGTTACGGAGTTTCAAATTCTAAAGATGAAAATTTTGAAATTTCATGAAAGTGACTATTTTTCCAAAGATAGATCAGTAAAGCACAAACTCTATGAGTATACCTGTCAAACTTCTGTTTAACAACCAGCTATGTTAAGCTCAAATAATGGCCAAATCTCAATAAACAACTTAGTATATTTATTATCTTGATCAACATCACAATACAAGATATGTTCAGATACTTTTCTACAACATGTAAATCTCATCACTTCTCTTCACAATACAAGATCTTGTTCAGCTACTTTTCTACAATTTGTAAATCTACTCGTGCAAGATATGTGACATATACACTGTGAGAAGACTTTTCAGAGAAATGAGTTTATACAGTTCTTTTAGGGAAATAAGACATTCCCGAATAAGTACCTGTTAGAACAGACGCAACAAGTGATATTCAGAATCAGAAAATGGACATGTCAAATGTTCTGCAAGATCCTAGACCTGCTCTGAGTCTCTCCCTCTATTGCCTTGACTCTCAGTCTCAATCAAGTAAGAAAGACAACCCTAGACTGGTTACCTGCTGGAAGATGAGCAATCACTAAGGAATAACTTGAACTAGGAGGACGTGAAGTAATACTTGACCAATTCCCTAATGACAAAAGCAGAAGAGGAAACCCTGCTAGATGGATATCAGAATCAACTCTATAAACTGCAAACCTCAACAAGTTTTCACTTGTTTAGCGACACAAGATCTTAGCTACTTTACAACAACTTCGAGTTTTGCAATTGTAGAAGTGATAGAAACCGAGAGAATTTCACCACTATGACCAACCTTTGCTAAAAAGCGTAGACAGAAATGTTGAAAAGCATAAACGCATTCAAGGACAAAATCCTTCACAAAATGTTTAAATGTTTGTTTAAAATGCAGACAGAACTTCATTTTAGTCATGCACTCAATCCTACTGACTTGGGCATATTTGATACTCGCGTCTAAGGTGTTCACAGAATAACAGTTTGTACAGCTTTCCACTGAAAAGATCAGAATACAGGAGCTCGACACGATTATAGCAGAAAGATAACAAATCAAACTGCACGTCTGATTAACATACGGAAATTTTATGTACCTTGCGAGGGTCCATGACCTCTTCCAGGATGCTGGTTCATTCCGCTTGCAGTTATGGAGATAAATGCATTATGTAACAGCATTATAGGTTCATCTTCCCTCACATGAAGTTCCAATGAGAATTTGCGTTCCATATGCTTTTTATGCAGACAAGTAAATATAGGCATAGCCATCAATGAGTTTTAGCATAAGCGAGTAACATATGGAAGCTAATCATTTGTCACTATTCATCTACTATCAACAATTGAAATACAGAAGAAAGGATGAACAATTCGTGAAAAGTACAACAGGTGCGCTTTTGAGTAACATACATGACTAATCGAATTTACTAATCCTCTACAATAAGAGCCTAAAGATTTCGACACCTCTACAATATCTTACTTCCATATGATTTGAAAGCAAGAGAAGCATACAGGAATAAGCTTCGCTTGCTCGTCAAATCAGAAAGAGATTTCAAATGACTTTCCAAATATTACAATGCTCAACTGAGATAGGCATCCAGAGTTCAAGAGATTTGAACTAACAATCATATCAGCTTTTCAATCCCTCGCTGAATGCTCACCAACTGAATTATTTCTTCTCAAACGGGATGTACCTCTAGCATTGCCGTGAACTAAAGACTCGTTTCTTCTACCAACAACTGAGCCGCTTACATATCTGCAGCTCAAAGCTCTACTGATCGATTTTGACTTAGGTTCAACCCCATCGCCCTCTCCACGAAATTCATCATTTCCAGCCATTAAATCCATCAAATTGCTACGGTACCCCAAGTCAGAGTAAACCCTTGGTGAATTCCTCAGCGGCATTGCAAGTCTAGCATCTCCACCATCCAAATCTCTTTGTTTACTAACTTTTCTCGACTCCACAGGCCGGCCCACGGTCTCAACCATCAAACAAGGATTAGTAAAACCATTCCAAGAATGTAGAGGCACCAACTTACTCAACCCACTCAAACATTCGGCAACCTCCTTCGTCGTTGGCCTCCTCTCCCTACATGACCTCACACATTTCGCAGCCACGACCGCCAATTGCTTTCTTACGCAAGGATCCTTGGGAGGCGGAATCCTCGGATCATATACAGCCAAGAGCTTCCCTCTCTTAATCAAAGGAATTGCCCAATCCACGATAGAAGGCGGGGAATACGCTACATCAATAGCTTTCCTCCCACTAATAATCTCCAACAACAAAATCCCAAAACTAAATACATCAGTTTTAGTGCTCAAATTATCAGGGGTGACATAACATGGATCAAGATAACCCATTGTACCAGCAGGAGGAGTAGACCTCAACCTAAAATCATCAAGATGGCACCTTAATGCCAACCCAAAATCGCCTAAACGAGCATTGAAATTCCCGTCTATCAACACATTAGCAGACTTAATATCACGATGAATAACAGGTGGACTCAAAGAATGTAAAATATCAACAGCCTTAGCAGTTTGTAAAGCCAACTTTATCCTTCTCCCCCAACTAAGTGGTCTAGAATTAGAGTGTAGGACATCATAAAGTGTACCATTAGACATAAACTCAACAACCAAAAGTGTGTCATGAGAATCATTAGAAAAACCAACAAGATTAACCAACCTTGGGCTTTGCAATTTAGAAAGAATATCAATTTCATTTTCTACCTCATTACAATTGTCTGGCACAGTTAACGAGGTGCTCATTCTTGAAGCAGCAACAACTCTAGAAGACCTTTTAACAGCTACAAGACGACCATTACGAAGTATCCCTTTATAAACAAGTCCATGACTACCCCTACCAAGAAGCTTTTGGTCAGAGAAACCATTAGTGGCTGCTTCAAGATCTTTGTAGTTAAATTCTTGAATTTTGATGGGTTTTTCCTTTTCTTGATTATTATGGGTTTTATGAGAATTGGAAATTGATATGGATGATTCAGCTTTACATGATAGATAACCCATAAAGTCTGATCTTTGTGTGTTTTCTTTACAAAAATGAAAGCTTTTTGATGGGTTTTTTGGTTTCAAGATTGTTGTTGTTTGGTGATAATGAGGGGTTAAAAATGGGTTGTCCACTGAAATAGAATCCCAAGAATTGACAAGATGTTGTATTTATTTTGGATGATAGGAGTGTATGATATGATACCCAAAATTACAGAATTGATTGCACTTTCAACTTGTTCTCAAGTAAGAGTAGTTTGAAAGGATTATAATTAATGGAGTTAATGTGATTTTAAACTTTTATATTCATTATCTCAGAATTGATACGTCAAACGTATCCACAAACAATTTATAAATCTATCCTGGAAGTTAATTACTCCTTTGTCCCAAATGTTGTACTTTTCCGTTTTTAAGATAAAAAGTTCAAACTACAATAAATTTGATCAATATTTTTAAGATATATTTTTCATTCAAATTAATATGAAAAAGTTACGACTTATAATAATTTTTATGTAATTTTTAAATATATAAATTTTAATTTTAAAATATTAAGTTATTCAGAGTAACAAGAATATTCCGGGATACAACAAGGATTAAAAGTTATATCAACGAGGAACATTTGTGAAAGAACACTAAACTTTTTAAGACTTCAAATATGAAAATGAGAGGAAAACAGGTCGGAAATGTGAATTACGAAAACTAGAGGGGAAGAGAAGAAATTTCCACATTCTTCTTCCAATTGTTTAGACTTTAGATTGCTTAAGAAAGGGAAAAGAATAATGTTAAGAGGAAAAGGCAATTTCTTTTTAGCCACTTATTGCTTCATAAGTCAGAGAAGATATAAAAGGAATTGAGATTTATTCCGTTCTACTGATTCATTATTTTCGCAAGGGAAGTCTTAAATATTTTGGGAGCCCTAATTTGTAAAATTGAGTCTTTAATTGGATTAAAATCTGCTAATTATATGCATTTACAATAAATTATGACTAATACTACTTAATAAAAAAATAAAAAAAAAAGTCCTAAATTTTTTCATTTTTCGGGGCCCTTCCAAAAACGGCCCTGATTTTCACCAAATACTCAGGTCATAAAACTAAAATCCGACCATATGTTATTATATTATGAAATAATAGAATAAAGCGTCCAAAAAATTTCTTTAACCTTTCACTATGCTATTGCTTATTTCTTTCCAAAACCTCCTATAGACTAGATTGAAACGAGTTTCAATAGTAGCTAGGAGAGGTAAATTATGAGCTTATGTTCATGCATAATATAGTATTTTTTATCGGATTTTTTATCGAAAATAACCTATTTATCTTCACAAGGTAGAAATAAGGGCCTCAATCACTTATGAAATTACACTAAATATATTATTGTATGTTCATGCATAACATCAGTTCCAAGATTAGCGCAATTAATGATATCAACCCAAATATTCATTACACAATCTTAACTAGCTATCAACTAAAATCTCATTTAAGTTGATACATAAAGCTGTAAACTAGATACCTGCTATATGCCAAGTAGCTAGAAAGATGTGTAATAAACTAGAGTTGTTAAATTCAACATATTAAAAGATCAATCAGCCATATTAACCATGAGCAACTACAAATTATAAGTTTCTTTCTTTTGATCAAGTCTGTAACCTTCATTAACATATTTATTTTTATGATTTTCCTTGATCAAACTAAAAGTTGCCAATGAACCATACATAACATCAAATAGGGAGCCGCCGAATATACAAGATACGACTAATATGTAAAATGAGTATAAAAATGTTGTCCTCAACCTGAAATACAATCATGAAATTGAAAGTACCAGAAATTTCTAAAATTGAAATATATATACGATTAGAAAAATTTCCTTGATCGATTGCATGGATCAAGAAAATTATGGTAACAACTATAACAGAAGCTGAATATGCAATAACAATCGAAGATCACATGCTTAGACTATGAAAAGTAGTTCGCACGCACAACTGATATACGAATATCAGTTCATAAGGATCACCATAGTATAATCATAGATTCCTATTTTATTGTCGAGTCATTATAGTTCTTATCCAAAAAGTTTTAAAAAGCATATTTTCAAGAAAATAAGCTCTAAAATCAATAATTTTTTATAATATAATGGACAAAACTTGTGAATTTTAACTAAGCACTTATTTAGTCATAGATGAATAGAAAGGAGGGAACATATGAGGAATAGAAATTAATTCTACTTTAGTCATAATAATGATAAGGAAGGAGGTTATTGAAAGTATATATGTCTTAGAGATAATATATATTAGGGACAAAATGTATTTGAATACTTTCGTATTATTATTAATGAGATTAATATTTATGACATTTATAATTATTGAATTGTTGTTTGATTGTTTGCAATTATTCATATATGTGCATCATTGAGCTTACGTTGTCATTAATAGAGTGATATATTAATGATAGAACGTAACTCTCAAAATGATATCGACAAATGATCATCGAGAATGGAATATCGATGATATGCTATAAGCCGACATGTGGTCTGCATCACATTCTTGAAGAATGTAGTATATCTCACAACTGCGAGTAATGGTTACTCGTGATGGACGCATGGATACTTTGGAGAAGTATTGGTATACCCTGTCGATAAACAATTTGTTATAAATGTCTATAGTGTTATCGGCGTGTGGAATATAAATGTCCTTTGACTTGATGTCAATACACACCTTTTTTATATAATGATGTACTTTGACCAAGTTCTATGCTTAAACTCCTTCTGGATAAGATACGACTTGTGTTGGGTGCATCAGGATGTAAATCAAAGTGGTAGTTGAGCCAAGAATAAGATTCATTCCTCAATTGGAAATTCAAGAGAACACTCAACCTCTCAATATTATTAGGTTGACTAAAGTCATTGGCCAGTGCAAGAGACATATTTAGAAAATGATCTAGTTGTCAACTAATAAATGTGAGATAAAGTGATTAAGCCATTTGGATAGACACTTGGAAAATCCTAAGCTTAATCGAGTGTGTCGTGAATGAAATGAGTTTATAGTTCCGCATAAAGGTTAAGTTTGATGGATTCATGTAAACGTACTTCACATATTGAGCTCGTCATACGACGCAGTCTAGGAGTTTCGTATGAATCTTAATTAGATTAATGTCGATATGTAAAGGCATATAGGGTCACACTATATGTGATTGTTTCTTCGATCTAAGAGTGTATTGAGAAAATGTTAAATATTCTATTGAGATTCGGGATATTTAATTTATAATAATTATGGAATATTTCTATTTGATAGAAAATATTTAATTAAGTCGAATTGAATTTCGAATTTAATTAAATGTGTTGGATATATTATACGGGACTCGGAAAAATACAGGGAAACAATTGAGCCAGAAATCACTGGCCCAAAATTGGGGGCTGGCCGTCCACATTGGACGAGTGGGGTGGACCAGCTCGGCTGGTCCACTGAACATCAACGTAGGCCCCAGTTCTTTCCTGTTTAGGTTTTGTCCAGGACTTCTATATATACAACACATACCTATAATTATGAGGTTACAGAAAATAATTTCTCAGTTCTTAAACAAAATTTCGTAGCTTTCTTGATTAGAAGATACAATGGAGTTGGAACTCGCAGTCGAAGATTCAAATCGTGTGGATACCTTAGTAGTGAATCCAGCATACGAAAGCCTATAAGTTTTTTGTCATTGTGTTTTGAACATATACGTGATTGTCGTATAAGTCATGGCAGGATCATTATTGGGTAAGTAAAATTTTAAACTTTAATGGTGCTTACGAACCCAACAAAACCCTACAGTTATGCACGAGTTTTGTAGTCTGGTCAACTGTTGGCAACAATATTCCTATAAAATATTGAATTTTTTGTACATTTCCTGCCAATCTTATTACACAAAGCATATATTCAAAGGCTACCCTCTTTAGTAGGGATGACATGTGGGTATAATTTTGCGGATTTTGCATCACACCCGCTCTAGTTGGTGCGGGTATGGGTATAACTTTGGCGGGTAGTAAGAGGGTGTTAGCGATATTTCGACTGCTCACGCAAGCGTACGCATCGTTCACAAGTAATATAGTCTGTAAGATCGAATATCGTCCACAGAGACTGGTTTCTAAGTACCGTTCATCTATTTTATGTTATCTATTTGGCAATCGATATTTGATTGGGGTATTTATTTAACTACTAGAATAATTGCAAGATTTAAACCAATAAAGTTGTAATCAGTTATGAATAAATTAGGGCTTTCAAAATCCTCGATTATCCACTTTATTCAATCCTTTATGCAACTAAAATGATTCTTCTTCTTCTTCGTTAAGATAACGGTTAACTAGACTGTCTTATATTCCGGTTAGGACATATAATCACTCAACTCCAGTGCAGAACCCTTCTATATTTCTATGATAGGATTTACCACATAGGAGGATTAAGAACAATAACCTATAATGCTACACAAGTATCGGGGTACTTTCATCCGCGATTTTAACATATGTCTAGTCAATTACAACATATTCAAATCTCTCCTCTCGATTTTGAGTCGAAATCATATAGGTTATGATAACTAGTGATCAATTAATTATCAAACATTCATACCAAATATTGACAAAATCTTAATCAAGCGAAGAAAAAATCAAACTATTGTATTAATTTATGAATAACAGTTTCAAGCGATTCATAAGGAAAGCTCTAATAAAGTGTTTAGCTCCTAGTCATAGTCACGCTAAGAACTAACACAATATTCATACATAAACTGAATTAAAAACGAAAGAAATAAAATTACGTAGAACAAAGTCTCCAATTGTAGCTCCAAATTCGCCTGTGTTGTGTTGTCTTGTAGAATGACCAACCTCCCCCATAACATTAATCCATAAGGCTTAAATATCCTCTAATTTTCGTGCCCTATGGACCAATCCGCCTAGATTTGCCCGGGCCCGAAATTTCGCGTCGGCCAGCGATTACGCATCTGCGCGCGGCACGAAACTCCTGCGACTTCTCGGACATATGTCACCGCGTGATCTTGCTGATGTGCACGCTGCTGAAAGTCTTGTGGCTCCTCGGTAAATATGGCACCTCGGTTCTGCATAGTGGCACCGCGGTGTTGCCTTCTTTCGCTCCGAGTTGCCAACTTTCGTCATTTGCACCTCGGGAGCACTTTTCTGCCCATTTCTCGTTCCTTTTTGTCATTTTGCCTTTTTGCACCGCTGTGACTCAAAAGAAAGAAAAACAAACCTACTACTATACTAAACACAACAAAAACGAGTAAAATATCAACTAAAAATGACTCAAAAGGCGTATACAAAATACGCCTAACAGAGGGTATGGGTATTGAAAATGTACCCGCCACGGATAGGCAAGTAGGTGGTGGATTTTGCAGTTATACCCGCCTCCCCCACCCCGCATCTAATCGCCCGCCTACCCGTGCCATAAGCCCAGTAATATTTATTGGCTTGTAGCAATCCGTAAGCCCAATGTCAATAATTAATAAGTGAGTAGGGTTTACTCTTCAACACTCTTAGTCTCTTACGTCTCTAGTAGTTAAATAAATACCCAATCAAATATCGACCCGATGAAAATCCACAATATGAGGTCTGAACACAAACCTCACCTCCACCTTGATAAGTGCATCAGTGAATAATATATTAATATTCACGGGGCAGAGGGAACAAAAAAATTTCAATAAATATTTAACTCTGAATTTATAATTAGTTTAAAAGTGAAATAAGTTCGGTTCTAAAAAAATTACAATTTCAACTCATCAAATATAAATTTATAGCCGGAGAGACGTGGTGTCAACTGTCAATTTGACAGCCAAATGGGACTAATATACCTAAATTTCCAGATTCAAAATCTTATTCCTACCTAACCCATATTTTCTCTATCTTCATTCTTTCTTTATTCAAAATATTGAAGTAGGACAGATATGCTGATGAGATATCTCGTGATGAAATTGAAGCGTAGAATGCAAGTTAATATGAATTATATGAGGCATAAAATTCATAGGCACCTATATTTACACAAATCAATAAATGAAAGGCATGCACTTTTTTAAACACACATTTTATCACTTAATTATGGTCAAGTGATATTTATATTCACTTTAATTTCAAAAGTTAATTATTTGATTTGGTGTAAACACTGGACGCGAGTTAATTTCCATTATATAGCATCAAATGTATTGATTACAGTTTTCCCTTCCTTTTTTTTTTGGTTTCACAATCGGTATCCATTATCCGCATTGAAGCTCGACTATATTTGGATTCACACTTGTATTTCATTGAATAGGCTGAAGCCAAATGTATACAAATCCTAAACCTTGCTAACCAAGAAAAAACTACCGTAAATATGGTAATAGTCTCCTAAATATATACAACTTCCTAAAATATTCCACCACCTATTTACATTTAATGTACATCTCTTAATACGCCGCGTAGGGCCCCATTCGGGGGAAATCGCTCTCTACCAAAGTTTTTTTCATAATCAAGGCTCGAATCCGAGACCTCTGATTAAGGGAGGAGCAATCCCACCCATCCGCTGCACCCCATTCTTTGGTGTTAACCCTCCTTTTTGTTGTATGTTCTTGTTTTGAGGAAAGATACTTAATCCTATATTCTGATCATATATACACTAGAATTATTAGGCAGTACTAATAATTGGTGCATAGAGAATAATTAACTAATTAATTGTTCCTTAGTAGTCAGTACCAAAAGAAAAAGGGAAATAAAATGAGAAGAACCCGTTTAGTGATTTTCCAACTTTCCTTCTGTATAACAGTATAAAATAATAATTGAAATAGAAGAAAAAAATCAGCTAAGTCTGAAAATAGAATATCAAGAATTTTGTGGAAGATGCCAAGGTGAATAGTATATAGTGAAAGAAATAATATCTTGATTATTTTTATTGATAAAAGATATATATATATATATATATACAAGTTATAATATGAGAATCTTATTCCTACTAATTTACATCTAAAATTCTATTCTATATGAAGAATAATTATACACTTATGATAATATTACAATTTTAATTATGGTACAAGTCTAATACCAAATATACAGAAAATCAATCACTATACACGAATAAGGGCCGCGACACTGAATGACAAGGGCCGCGGCGCTGGACTTCATTTAACATATAGAATAAACACAAAAGTTTATAGTGTCCATTTCAAGCCAGTTAAGAATACACATACATATAAATAATTTAAGAGGACCCGCGTTATAGTAAACTATAGGATATTCTCACGTTGGATTCTAACTGGTTGTCCAGACAAAAGAGTAAATTTTTGGATATGAAATGACAGAAATAGAATCCAAATGATGTCTAATATATTGTGGTCCTTAACATATAGGAATGTGCAATGTAGCTTTCATGTAAACAGAGAGTTTGTTCAACTCTGGATGGTTCATTGAAAAAAAAGAACATTTCTTTTTTCGATATTTGTTTTATTTGAGACAATGAGATTACATTAGTCGAAACTAATAATGGAATAATTAGAGGTGAATTTATTTAGCACAAAGTAATGATCAACCAATTTGTTAGTTCAACATATGTGCACCTGATGACAAGTTCAACACTTTCTTGATCAAGAAAATGCTTTCAATTGCTCTTAATTGTATTTCACAAGATAGTACTCTTCCGTCCGATATTAGTTGTCAATATTAATATAAATATCCGTTCTAAAATACTTATTCATTTACAAAATTAAGATATAATTAATTAAGTTTTTCATACTTTATTCTTAATATTAATTATTTTTTAAAGTAATCAATATTGATTAGAATGTAATTAATTGGAGAGAAATAAGAATAATATAGTAAACATACACTTTTATTTATAAAATCTTAAAAGGTGGGTAAAAGAAAAAATGAACAATTAATATGAGAGGGATAGAGTATAAGATTTACACAAGAGATCCAATAAATTTAAGATAATAAAACAAATAGAACAAAATTTAATTACACTGAATTGTCGAAGCAATTCAATCATCTTTAATTGTCCCAACACTCCTAAAAGCTACGTGTTTACTTAATTGATCAAGCAATTCAATCATGCACCCAGTGCAATAATCATTGTTGTCTATCTAGGTCTACGTACACTCTATCTTTCTCAGATCACATATTGTAAATTTTACTGGATATATTGTTATATCATGCAATAATCATTGTCATCATAATTTTTAATTGTAAATTACAGGAAATGTTGTGTTATGAAGCCAAATTTGAGAAAAAGTCTTTTCCCACATTTAAAATTTACTAGTCTCTACGAATGTGCGTTGTGCGCTAATAGTTGAATGTCGATATTTAATCAATTATAATTCTTTTTATTTTTCATCGGGTGTCCGGTACCCACATTGAGGCCCGACTTATAAATCTAGATTTGTGTCTGAAAGTCTCATATTAGTGAGTAACGCACTCTCTAACAAAGATGACTTCATACCCGATCTCGAACCAGAGACCTCTAATAAAGAATGAAGAAATTACATGTGCATATACAGTCAAATTCATGTTTCTATAATAATAATAATAATAATAATAATTATTATTATTATAATAGTAAGATATTCCAATTTAGCATGGTATCAACAACTATGAAACGGGCACCTCGCGATGGATCGCGAAAAATGGATCATTCGTTTATTTTCAAATTTAATTGTTACATAAAATTGATAAAACTTTTATAGTGAACAAACTAAACCTCAAAATTAAAAAGACCAACTTAAACATTGAATTTAACAAAAAAAACCTTAAACCTTAAAAGAATAAGCCAAATATGCTTAGCTTTAGGACTCTATATTTTAGTTGTATTCAGAAAAAAAATTACATATTCCAATTTTATCATATCTATAATATGTTTATTTGAAGGAAATTTTAGTTTATGAAGGATATTTTTGTAAACCAACATTTATATTCATGCTTTATAATAATATAGATAGATTAAAAAAAATCGTTAAAAAATTCTACTATTTAGAAGAAATTATTTGGAACCTTTTTTCTCTTCATTTTTGTTAAGAGTCTCACATCGGAATTGAAATGGAAATATAGACTCCTTATAAGGACTTGGACAATCTTCACCATATAAGCTAGTTTTTGGGGTTGAGTTAAATCCAAGATCTATTATTTACATGGTATTAGAGTCAGGCTAATTCCAATTCTTTGTTCGTCGATGTTGGGCCCCCAAATTATATTGTCCACGCTCCAGTTAACGAGGTCTGGGCGTTCGGGAGAGTGTTAAGAGTCCCACATCGGAATTGAAATGGAAACATGGACTCCTTAACTTGGACAATCCTCTCTCTACAAGCTAGCTTTTGGAGTTGAGTTAGACTCAACATCCATTTTTTACAATTTTCCATGGTTCAATTCTAATGAACATTTTAAGGTTTAGGATTACATTGGAATCCTAAGCATTGTTCTAAAAAGCAGGTTGAGGCGCGCTGGCTCCAGAGCAATCGATTTTGTCTGGCGCCCATCAGATTGGAGATAAAATCGTAATAAGAGATTTGAATCATGAATCAAATAAGAGCAATTCAAAATAATCGCAGAAAAGCATAATACAGGCAACCTCACTTTGGGGTATGAGGTTTTGTGGTGTGCGAAGTGAGAGGGGAGGGGTGGGATAGTGACTAAAATGGCTAGGGTTTCCCCCTTGGCTAGAAAACGTGAAAGAGAGGGGGCCCTTTCTTTTACGCGTTATTGAGTGGGCTTGGTCGGGTCCTAGGCTAAATTGCTATGGGCTCGACCGAATTAAATGGGGTGAGGTCCAAATATTTCTTTTAAAAGCAATTTAATCGATTGTGGTCACATTTTGCAAATGTGATCACATTTTAAATTAAAAAATAGCCGAATAATTGCGTAAATATTAAAATAAAAGCTTTATTTTAAGCCCAAATTTGATACTAATTAGGATTTAGGAAATTAAACTCATGCAAACGTCTTTTAATTTAACACATGACTTAAAAATGAGATGTAATTTCCTTATCGTATTTAATTAAATAATTCTCAGACTTTGAAGAAGCAGAACGCTAATCCTTCAATTTTGAGAATTCTTTTTTAAAAACAATTGCATTTATAATTGTCGATTTGAAATTCCAAAATTATGATTAATGATCAAATTTGTGTAAGATTAGGAAATGATATATACCAAGTTATATTTTGTCAAATGAAATGATATATATCATGTTGTTCGTCTTAAAGGTACTTTAATGATTTATTAACTACTTAAGAATGTATTAATTTTATGATTTATATATTTGATGCATATATGATATATATACAATTGACGTAAAATATTAAAAAAAAATGCATCTGGCTAGGCCACGCCTAGAAATCCGTATAGACGCCCAAACGTAAAAAAAAATTAATTCAGTATCTAACAAAAAGATATTATTATTTTTTATGTCCTCCTTTCCCCCGCAATTGCAACCGTGAAATTCGCTATAAAGTGCTGTCAGCTGTGCAACTTGTGATGATAGACCAAATCATATATTATCGTAAACATATTCTTCTTTATAAACTCAATGGATTCAAAAAGTGAATCAAAAAAGTGGTTATTGGACTTAACAAAAGGGGAATATCGAAGCTTTATTTCAAAAAGTGACCACATTTTTTGTGTATTTTTTAATCAAAAAAATTCATGTGTATGAACAGAGTTACTAAGTATTAACACTGACACATGAAGAAAAAAGTTAATGATACTTTTTGAAATGAGAAGATCTCACGGAGAAAACAGATTTTTGGAAAGTTTATGTTAAACAGAATTCCCAAAATTCACTCAATCCAGCCCAAAGTTAATGTCCAATCACTCGCAGTCAACGAGATATTTTTAAACCAAAGAGACATTTTAATTTGAATTATAATGTTCTTAAATCTTTCTTATCCCGTAATCATGTGTCTGCCTTAAATGACCATAATTGGAAAATTATCATGACCGAAGAATTTAATGCTCTTATTGATAATAAGACGTGGGAGTTAGTACCCCATCTATCTGGTGTTAATATTATTCGGTCTATATGAATTTGTGTTCATAAGGAAAATTCTGATGGTTCATTTGCAAGGCATAAGGCTAGACTTGTAGGTGATGGTAAGACTCAGCAGGTTGGTGTGGATTGTGGTGAGACATTTAGCCCGGTGGTCAAGCCGGCTACCATTCGCTATGTGCTCAGCTTGACTCTTTCAAAATCATGGCTCATTCATCAGCTAGATGTGAAGAATGTTTTTTCTATATGGTGATCTTCAGGAGACAGTGTATATGCATCAGCCCTTGGGGTTCAGGGATAATAGATATCCTAATCATGTCTGTCTACTGAAGAAGTCCTTATATGGGCTTAAGCAGTCTCCACGGGCTTGGTATAAGAGGTTTGCTGACTATGTTTCGACTATAGGTTTTTTGCACAATAGATCTGATAATTCATTATTCATATATCGTCGGGGTTCTTCCATGGCTTATATATTGTTATATGTTGATGATATTATCTTGACTGTCTCTTCTGATGCTTTGCGAAAGTCTATTATGACAATGCTCAGTTCTGAGTTTGTCATGAAAGACTTGGGCCCATTGAGTTATTTTTTGGGGATTGCAGTCACTCGTCATGCATGCAGATTATTCTTATCACAGAGGAAGTATGCAACAGAGATCATTGAGAGGGCTGAGATGTCATCTTATAAGTCCACTTCAACTTCAGTTGATACTAAACCTAAGTTGGAGTCTTGCAACCGCTCTCCTATGAGGTTCCGGCCGCTTATCGCAGATATGGCGACGCCGCCCTTGATGTCGGCGTTCACACGACCTAATATTACATATGTCGTACAACATGTGTGTTTGTTCATGCATGATCCCAGAGTTGAATGTACGAATGCGCTCAAACGCATTCTTAGGTACATTCAGGGGACACTTGATTATGGCTTGCATTTGTATCCCTCATCGACGTCTACACTTGTCTCATACACAGATGCTGATTGAGTGGTTGTCCTGACACCAGACGGTCTACAACATGTGTGTTTGTTCATGCATGATCCCAGAGTTGAACGTATGAATGCGCTCAAACGCATTCTTAGGTACATTCAGGGGACACTTGATTATGACTTGCATTTGTATCCCTCATCGACATCTGTCTCCTGCAGATCTTTGATTGGGGTGGTTGTCACGACACGGGCGGTCTGCGTCGGCTATTATATTTTTAGGTAATAACTTGGTCTCGTAGTGCATCGATATCGTCAATCAACGCTTTCACGTTCAAGTGCAGAGACCGAATATAGAGGGGTAGCCAATGTGGTTTCTGAGTCATGTTGGTTACGAAATCTATTTTTAGAGCTTCATTATCCTATTGAGATGCTACCTTGGTGTATTGTGATAATATAAGTGTCATCTACCTTTCTGGTAATCCAGTTCAGCACCAGCGTATTAAACACATAGAGATGGATATTCACTTTGTTCGAGAGAAGGTAGCCAAAGGACAAGTACACGTCTGCCATGTCCCTTCAAAATATCAAATTGCAGACATCTTTACAAAGGGTCTTCCATCGGTCCTTTTTTAAGATTTTAGAGACAGTCTCATCGTACGAAGACCACCCGCTATGACTGCGGGGGTGTGTTGAACAGTGTCCGAAATATTTGCCCTAGCGTCGCGGCGCCGCCCTGGATTTTCAGAATCCGAATTTTACCTATTTTGTATATTGTATATTTGGTAGACTTAGTCTTGTACCATAATTAGAATTATACTATTTGTTGACACTCAATTTTGATCCGAATTTTCCAAATTTTGCAATAAAAGGACACCCAATCTTTGTTTTTATTTTCAGTTTTATTTCAATTTAAACCCAATTTTTTTTATTTTTTCAACCCGAAAACACTTCCAAAATTAAGCTCATCCTCTCCAAGCCCAATTATATTTTTTATTGGCCCATTCTATGAGCCCAACTACACATTTTCATATTTTTAAAGCCCAAGCCTACAATTTCCAAAAAAAAAGCTTAAACCTAAATGTCCCTATAAATTAAACACTCCCCATTATTTTAAAAGGCGAACATCAGCCGCAACACCTCAAAATTTCCCCCCTTTGTCATTTTGTATCAGTTTCTCCAATCACACAACACACAACACCCATTTTCCCCTTATCCCTAAAACCTCACCCAATCTCATCTTCTCTCATTCTCCCGTCGCATGCGCATCAGAACTCGTGAAATAACGCCGGAGTTCGAACTCCAAACTCTGTCGACCCAACCCGGGGCCGCGTCGTACCTGCCGGTACCGCATCGGTATATGTCGAGAGAATAGCGGTGGAACATACATAACACATAACTTATAAAAGGTAAACATCATCGCGGTAGATAAAGTGCTTTCCATAAAACATACTTAAACAAAGTATAGTAGTACAACTGGTTCTTATAGCCCAAAACATATATGTGACCACGCACTTAAAGATAACAAGCGTGGCGGGACGGGGCCCCATACCACGAATGTACAAAATACCTATAGCGTCGTGGAATGTCCGTACCGATAAACAAGTTTCCGAGGAATGGAGCTTCGACAGGAATAGTGATCCTAAGCGAGGATCCACAATCGCTTACCCTTACATGCGGCATGAACGCAGCCCCAGGAAGGGTCGATTACCTGATATGTACCAAGTATGTAAAGTGGAAAAATCAGTAATAATGATATCATAAGTCTAAAAGTAGTAAAGTCATGAAGAAAATCAAAATACCTTTTGTGCCTTACTAACAATGAGAGTGACAAGTATATATAATCTTGCATAAAATAGGGTCTTAGGATCAAAGCAGGTACCTCGCCGTAGTATCAATAAGCACCTACTCGCGGGACTATTTCACCGCGTAGGTCCTGTGGACCGCGTGAGGTATTCTCGCATAGGCATACCGCATGGGACTATTTCACCCGCATAAGCCCATAAGGACTCGCATGAGGTATTCCTCGCATAATGGGTAGCAAATCCACGGAACAGGTGTTATAACGATCTTGGGGACTTACCCCTCAGATATACTCTTACCCCGAAGCAGATGGTATAACGATCTTGGGGACTTTCCCCTCAGATATACTCTTACACTGAAGCAGCTGGTATAACGATCTTGGGGCTTGCCCCTCAGATATACTCTTACAATGAAGAAGGTGGTATGACGATCTTGGGGCTTGCCCCTCAGACATACTCTTACCCTGGAGAAGGTGGTATAACGATCTTGGGGCTTGCCCCTCAGATATACTCTTACCCTAGCTCAAACTGTCATCATATCATAATCATAAATAAGTTAAGAAAACTTATAACTTCTTATTAGTCTTGTTCATATACCCTCTCATTTTAGTTTACTTAAGACACTTAATCATATCTTTAATAAAAGAAAACCGGGAATTTAACCCAAGTACTACATACTTCAACTCTTTTAAAAATGACTCTTCTTTATACATAAAAACCCTTGGGCAATTGATGCCTTAAAACCAATTTGCCTCTTCATATACTTATCTTACTTTAGAGTAAATCTCTTCTCATTAACCTTTTATGAAGCTAATAAACCAACTTCCCATAAAGTTGTTATATTAACTCTATACTTTAGTAAAATCATATTTTTCCCCTAACCAAGGGACTTATACATTCTTAAAACGAAACAAGTCATTATATACTTAAGACAAGTAAGAATACCAAATCTTGTACGTCTACCGCACTACATAGTTTCATCTATTCATGCTCAAGAGATAGGAAAACTTCACATACCTTTTTGATCAATCCACTTGCTAAGTCCAAACTACCGCAAGTAATATGTCAACCTAAAATAACCATGATACGTTTATTAACCTCTAATTTCAATGTAGAATAATCTAAACTCAAAGCCACTATATTCTATGGAAAATTGGGCAGCATTTCCTTTGTTTCTACATACTTTGCCACCTTTCACAAGGCCGAATTTATCATCCAAACGCCACATTTAAGGCTCAACAATCCAACATTTCAAAATGGGATTACACACCTAAACTTGGGTGTGTAAAATTCTGCCCCAAAAGGTACAACAATTCACTTAACAATTCTAAGGTAGTTTTTAGGCTACAACATGCTCATAATATCTTCTTAACCAATTCCTTCACATTCAAACCATAGTTCTTACATGCAATGAGTCTAAGAGCATTACTTACTACCACAAGTTCTTCCTTCTTAACATGCAACACTAGAAGCTAATTCTAAAGGAAGAAATGTTACCGTAAAGCTTTAGCCAAACTTTTCCAACCACTTGCTAGCTTCCTTATCAAGAACACCACCACAACAACCTTCACAAGCTAGCCACAAGCTTCCCTCTTTCTTTTACTTTTTCAGATTTCTCCTAAGGCTAAAATATCTCTTGGAATTTTAGAGAGAAGTGGGAGCTTAAGCTTTAGAGATAGAGAGAATTTGGAAGATGATCAAGTCTTCAAGACTTGGTCAATATATTGCATGCAAGAAATCAGATGGGGGACACTTGTCACCCTCCCAAGGTCTTTAAAGAAAAATCGACTTTTCCTAAGTTTTTCGCCCAAAATCCGCCTCGGCGCGCGACCACTTCGGCCGCGGCTGCAACTTCAACGGCCCTCAGCACTTTAGGCACCGCGGCCTGCATCCGGCCGCGCGGCCTGCGCTTTGTCCAAACACATTTACGATCACATTGCGCCGAACTTGTAATTCTCATAACTTTCTACTCCGACGTCCTTTCGACGAACGGTTGGTTGTGTTGGAATCTAGACTCGACGAACTACGCCCCAGGCCTTTGAAACACTTAGGAACTCTCAATGTACCGGGTCATAACCCGC
The DNA here is from genome assembly GCA_029844215.1 of Przewalskia tangutica. Classification (NCBI taxonomy): domain Eukaryota; kingdom Viridiplantae; phylum Streptophyta; class Magnoliopsida; order Solanales; family Solanaceae; genus Przewalskia; species Przewalskia tangutica. The sequence continues at coordinate 34,421,832 of CM056731.1, read as the reverse complement.
CTTAAAGTTGACTAAAACCCGTCCGGAATAATCCGTCAACCTATCCTTTGAAAATTTTAAGTCTTACATGCTTTCGTACGCTCTCAAACGTAGGGTCAGAACTACGGGGTATAACAAAACCAATCACCATCGACCACCACTCACACACCCACGACCCGTCACCCCACTTCCATAGCCGACTGCCATACCCATACCCCTGCCCAACGACTCTCTTTCACTTCATATCTGTCACAAACCACCCCTTCACTTCACCCACACTTCCCTGACACAATCCATACTCTTATTCCCCAATATCCAGCAATTTGAACCAAGAAATTGTCCAAAATCAGACTGGGTTTCAGCTTTATTTCGAATTTCAAACTCAAATTTTCGCTTATAAAACCACCCCTTCATTCTTCATTAAAGGGGGCCGCATTTTGAATATCTTAAAAGCTATTGCCTCTGTTCTTCATCAAAAGAAAATTCAGATTCTTGATTTGAAACAAAGAACAAGATTCACATTATTGACATCATTTTCAGAGCTTAAACTCAGAAAGAAAGCGAGCACCTTTCTGAAAACAGATCTCAAAACTTCTTTTATTCCTAGTTTGGTTTAACGAAAACCACAAACGACTAAGGTTCGCCTCAGTTCAGTCGCGCACACACACACTCTTCAAGCGGATTCTGCGCGACGCCTCGGTTCACCGCTCGGAGAAGGTAAATTCATTATCTTCTCAGTTTTAGTTTCTTTTCCTATGTTGCTGCATAGTTTGAGTTACTGTCTGGTATGGTATGCTTTTAGTTTAATGTAGTTCCTGTTAGTTCGATTACTAAACTAAGTTATAAGGTGCGTTTATGAAATGTAAGCTGGCCTATTTGAATTAGTCAAAGAATATTGTCATGTTCGATTATGTGATTGCAACTTAATTTCTACCATATTTTTGTATCATGTGGATAATGACCTGTTTTGGATTTCTTTATGTATCTAATTTGTATGTCTGCCAGTTCTTGAATGTGATGATTTAAGGACAAATTGAGTAAATGTTGGAATATATTTGTGTGACTAAATCACGATGCTAATCTATTCGAAATATTCATTGAAAGTCAGTCACTTAGTTTTCTTCGTATAGCATGTTTATTGAATGTGTGGGGTGTTCACTGTCTGTGTAGCTATTAGTATACCTTAGCTTTGATTTCCATTATGGTTGTCACACCCCATTTTAACCGGAGTCGGAAATGGTGTAGGACATATGGGTGGCTCCTGAATTGTATTTAAGGAGTCACCACCTAATTATTATAGTGAATTAGGACACTAAAAATGTAGCATAAAATACTACGAATGATCTCCATTTAAAGGTCCGCGAAAGCTATGTGAGATTCTAGGTAAGAGTTCTTTATTATCCTAAAGGAAAGGGATTAGGCACCCTCTAAGATCCGCTAACTTACGGTTATCCGTTCAAACATAGGTTTAATATTATTGTGCAAACATGCAATCTACAATTCTAAAGGTGTTCTAATTATTAAACCAACCAAGAGATATTTAAACTAGGCATGCAAATATTTAAAATAGATATATATTTAATAAGATAGTAATGAAAGCAAATAATCATATAAAGATGGAATTAAGAGAATTTAGCGGTATTTCGCTTTTATTTTATTTTATTTTATTTTTCTGTACAGATTTTAACTTTGGGATGTGCCTTCAGGTACCTGCAAAAGGCACTTAGTAAAAGAATTAGTAAATAATAAAAACAAATTATCAAATAAACACAACGTATGTATATATATATATATATATATATAGATATATGTATGTAAAAGATTTTTTTTTATAGTGTGGACTCAACTAGTGTTATGCCAAGGATACTAAGACATGAGAAGCCAATATCGCTTCGGCTGCGGTCAACTCACCTCCCGGTGAACGATACTATGCATTCTCGTCTAATCTTTTCACTTTCCTTCTCGCCCACATATTCCGTCTCGCTTACCATGGAGGCCTCCAGATCGACGGATAAATCCTTCGTAGGCCAGTGTAGTATCAAGTTCAAAATCAGTAAAATACCAAGTGTAGTATCTTGTTCGAAATCAGTAAAATACCAAGTGTAGTATCTTGTTCAAAATCAATTTAATAAAGTAATAAAAAGGGCCAAATTGTCCAAAGTTCAACACGGACAACGAAAAATAGTATAGCACTAACCAAACAGTGGGCAAGATGGCCCTTGAAACAATGGAAAAACATCCAACGCGAAACAGTAGTGCAGCCGATAATGTCATCGGAAAACAGAAATCCGCCGGAGTTTACAACTCCGGCCAAAATACCAGTATCGTGCCAAATCGAACAGCAAGCAGAAACAAACCGATGAATCCCTCAAAAATATCAGGCGAACAAATCGCCGGAGTTTTAATTCCAGTCAACCACCAAAATAAATTAAAAATCAGTCCGGCGACAACATATTCCAAGAAACAAAAACCAAACAAACGTCGTCCGAATTTTAAGAAACTCTGGCAAAAAATCAGAGAATCGTGTCAAAATAATCTAGCAAACCAATATACATAATAGTAGAAAAGCGAACCAAACAGTGTAGTCGTCGGATTTCAACTCCGGCCAGATTCAAACACCAATATAAAGGCGGTGGCATCACTTTCATGGCAAGGTCGCCGAAGCGACGCCACCATAGTGGTGGATTCGCCGAGCAGAAGGGTGAAGTTGTGAACAGTGGTCGACAGTTAATAGTGGGGTTCCCTGGTTCGATGGGTTTCGAGCTAACAATGGTGGTTTGATGGGTTTTGCCGCGGTGTGCAGGAGAGGTTCGCCGGTGTCTAAACTCATTGCGTCGCGGGTCACGGCGCGGAGAAGAGCGAGAGTGTCACGGTGGTAGTAGTGAGGGGAGATGGTGATAGTGGAAAAGATGAAAAAAAGTGATGTGCGGTTGAGTGCTCTCCTTTTTTTTAATATTGTGGCTGCTGATCCCCCTTTTAAATGGAGGGGTAATGTTTTATATATAGGGGTATTTAGGTTTAGGGGTTGGGTTTGGTTTGGGTGGGAAATGAAAAGTGGTATTTGAAATTTAAAAATGGGCGGTTGGGCTTATGGAATGGTGGACTGGACTGATCCGGATTGTGCCTCGGACTGAACTGGTTTGACAAAAGTGTGAAACGGGTTAATTATTTAAAAGAAAAATTATTTAAAAAGATGCAAGATTATTAAAATGCAAATGCCGATGCAATAATAATAAAAATACGATATTTAACAAATGTTTAATGTCTAATTAAAAAATTAAAACAGGATGTCAATTAATTATTTAAAGAGATGCAAATATTATTAAAATAAACGATTGTGTAATAATAATAGAAACATAATATTAACAAAGACATAATGCTTAATTTTAAAAATAAAAAGATAAAAATGCAAAAAAATGATGATTAGAATGCGGTGTCCTAAAACACATAAAATTGCAATAAATATACGAAAAACGGGTCAAAATTGACTGTCAACAATGGTTAGTTTTAAGGGGAAGTTTAATGATAGGCAGATTTCTAGTCAAATATTATATGAATGATGTTTGGTATTAACTGCTAATGTGTTCCAGTTGGACTGTTTTAGATTTTTTTTTTACAGTTAGTCTAAGTTAAGACTTATAAGTTAGTTGCTAATTAAAGCTTTAGTGGTGTGCGGATCAAATATTCCCTGAAAAAAGGACTGCCCTGAGTTCATTAATCAGGCTATGTGTTCGTATATCTTTGACAGTCCTATTTTGTTTTAAATAATGAAACCCACAGTCCTATTACTCTAATTAACCTGAAGGCAATTATGAGCATTTTTCCTCCTTACGTGATTACTTTGATCAATGATTTTTATTATTTTGTTATTTTGATTTGTCTTTCGACTAGTTAAATGTTAAGAACATACATACTCTCACCTCTTTGAATATTGTTTACATGTACATCACAATGGAACAACATTGTTTGGAGTTCAATTACGACTAGTGGAGGAGTCAACGCGCGAAGCGGAGCTCAAATGGAATCGTCACCCTAAGTGGGGCTCAGGTATGTGGGATATGATGCCAACGGCAGGCTAGTGACTTCTTGAATGAATCACATATCTTTACTGAAAGTAAAGCAATACTACTTCCTCATTTTTCAAACTTGATTGTTCATTCTTTTAAACGTTCCAAGGACTTTGACTACTTGCATTAATTTTCTTAAAAAAGAAACATTTTTGATACACTTTGCATTTTCTTCAAAAATGGGAAACAAATCATTTTAGCTCTAACATTCCTTCAAAAAATAAAGTACAAATCATTTTTTGTTAACTTTACACTACTTTAAAAAATGGGAAACAACCCATTTTAAAACTTCTTTTTTGTCTCGTCATAAGAATGTTAAGAGATTCGATCATATACAAGGTGAAATGAGGTAAAGTAAAATCGCATTGGGCCCGTTTTGCCTCGCCTTTCTCTGATCCCCCCCCTCTCTCTCTCTCACGATATTATATTTACTTATTGGTTGATTCTGTATTTATTTACTTGAGTCACTTTAATTACTACACTCGGGCATCTCATTTCGAGAGTAAGTTGTTGCTGCATTTGAAGGACTGTTTTACTGCGTTTTGAGGGTTGTTTTTACTGCACTTTAAGGGTTGTTTTGCTGTATTTTGAGGGCTATTGCTGCTGCACTTTGAGGGTTATTGTTGCTGCATTTTAAGGGCTGTTTTTTGACATTGAATATGGGGTTGTTTTGGCCTAAATTCGGGACTATTTTGGCATTGAATTCGGGACTGTTTTGGCCTAAATTTGAGACTGTTTTGGCATGAACTTGGAATAATACTCTACTACATCCATTGCATTGAGAATTATGACCCGATCTTGGCAGGGCAATCCAGTTTGATATTTGCAGCCATGGCGAGTGTCATTTTCTCTTTGTATTGTTTACTTGTGTTGATTCATTTCACATTCAGTTTGAGAGCAATACTGCTCTGCTTCGGTGATTTCACCCGGAAATACAATTCTGGTGTGCACATATACCGCTACAATCTCGGCAATGCTGCTCCTTTATCATTTTGGTTAAACTGTGTTGAACATTGGCACTCTTATCAGATTGCACTCTAATTTTATCATGATACTGCACTCGCAATGGCCAATGAAAGATTTACCCGTCGATTTGGAGGCCTCCGTGATAAGCGAGACGGAATATATGGCCTACGAAAGATTTATCCGTCGATTTGGAGGCCTCTATGGTAAGCGAGACGGAATATGTGGGCGGGGAGGAAAGTGAAGATTAAACGAGAATGCATGGTATCGTTCACCGGGAGGTGAGTCGACCGCAGCCGAAGCGATATTGGCTTCTCATGTCTTAGTATCTTTGGCATAATTCTAGCTGAGCCCATAGTATATAAAAAATATATATTTACACACACACACATATCTATATATATATATACACTACGTTGTGTTTATTTGATAATTTATTTTATTAGTTACTAACTCTTCTACTAAGTGTCTTTGCAGTGCACTCCTTTGAAGTTAAAACATTCACATAAAAGGAAAATAAAGAGAAATACCGCTAAGTTTTCTTCACCTCCTCTTTATATGATTATTTGCTTTCATTACAGTCTTGTTAAATATATATCTATTTTAAATGTTTGCATAGTTTCTTAGTTAGAACACCCTTAGAATTGCATAATACATTTAGCACAATAATACCAACCTAAGTTCGAACGGATAACCGTAAGTTAGCGGATCTTAGAGGGTGTCTAACCCCTTTCCTTTAGGATAATAAAGAACCCTTACCTAGAATCTCACATAGCTTTCGCAGACCTTTAAATGGAGATCATTTATAGCATTTTTATTCTATTTAATAAGTGTCCTAATTCACTAGACATAATTAGGTGTCGACTCCTTGAATAAATTTAGGAATGAACCATACGTAGTACACCGTTTCGACTCCGGTTAAAATGGGGTATTACACTATTACTTTAATTGTATAGAATAGAGTTTTAGATGTAAAATAGGAATATGATTCCCCTATTGTAACTTGTATATATATGTCGTCAATCAATAAGAATAATGAAAGGATTAATTATTTTAGTTTACATGTCAAACATTGATGCAAGCAACTTTTAGGTACCTTCCTTTCAACATGGGAATCAATTTGAAATTTTTACCAATAAGCAGCATGTCAAATACGGGGGGGGGGGGGGGTATGAAAATTAAATTTATGGAAGTAAAGTGATAATCACCCACCTATATTCCCAAATTCCATCTACATCACTGTATGAAGTACTGTTCCTCTTTTACTAGTTCAGTATATTAATAAGGTTTTCCTTTTACTCATTCATTTTAATAAATCAAAAGAAATTTATTTATTTCTTTTAATTTTACTTTTATCATCAAGTAACTACTGTAGTAGTACTAGACAAATTTAAATTTTCAAAGTATAATTAATAAGAGTAACTTAGTAAAACAAACACTTAATAAATGATTTGTTAAGGAAGGTGTAAAGTCTATACTGAACTAGTAAAAGGGAATCGAGCGTGTAAAAATTTAGAATATGAAGTATAAAAATGGTGAATTTCAAGAATTTTGTGGAAGATGACAAGCTGCAATAACCTATGGAATAATGAACAGAAAGGTTTATTATAGCAAGTCCATTTCAAGCCAGTTAGGAAAACCCATGCACAGTATAAAATAATTTAAGGACCCATGTTGATGTTAGTAGTAAGTTGTAGGATATCTGCTATTATTGTTTTACCAAATAAAGTCAAATTTTGGATATGAATGCCAGAGATGCTTTCCAAAATACCTAAACGATGTCCCATTATTGTGGTCCTTGAAAGGAGCTGGGATCAATTAATATAGGATTGAAACGTAGCTTTCATGTAACAAAGAGTTTGTTCATTTTCAAGATTGACACAACTAATGAAACAGTGGGTGAATTTATTTCCTCCTTTTTCTGCAGTTGCAACCGTAATATTTGCTAAAAAGCATTAGCTATGCAATTTGTCATTATAGTGTAAACTTACCCTTTCTTTTGAAACTCAATGGATCATTTGTTGTCAAAAGTGGTCGAGTGGTTATTGGGCTTAGGAAAAAGAGAAATATGGAAGCTTCATTTGAAACAGTGACTAAGTCTTTTCGTGTATATGCTTATTAATAAAAAACTGGAATATAAGATATGAAGAGAGTTAGAATACTCACTCGGTCACAATTTAAATGTTTTAGTTTGATTTGACACGAAATTTAAAAAATAAATGAAGACTTTTGAATCTTGTGATCTTAAATTAAAGATGTGTGAGGTCTTTTAGATCTTGTGATCTTAAACTTGTTTTTAATTTGGAAAACTTACTAAATATAGAAAACACTCTTTTTGGGACGGAACAAAAAAGAAAGTAAGACACTTAAATTAAGACGGAGTAAGTATTAATTACTAGGTCTTTCCAAAATAAAGGGAAGAAGTGTCATAGTATTACTTTTTGAAATGAATAGAGCTGAAATGATTTTCATAGAGAAACAACAATCTTGTCAAGTTTAACATAGATACAAGCATCTTTACGGGAGTTCAAATGGCCTTCTAGGTCTCCTTCTAACGTGTGGAACAATTTGTTAAACTTTTGGGTATGAGCTCTGCTCGAAAGTAATCCATCATTCGTGACTTCGCTTAGTTTGCAAAGGGATAATTGTCCTCCAAGAAGGGATCCCACATATATAGACCTTTTCACGTAAGACTCTCGAGGTAGTCGCTTGAAACGGAACTTTTCCAATCACTTACCATGATCAGAGTTTTGAGATGATATATACTACTCTCTCCGTCCCAATTTATATGACACACTTTCCTTTTTAGTTAGTCTAAAAAAATGACACCTTTCTATATATTTAGTAACAGTTCAACTTTAAATTTACTTTTATACCCTTAATGAAATGATTTCTAGCCACACAAATTTATATGAATTATTTTAAACTACAAATTTTAAAAGTCTTCCTTTATTTCTTAAACTTTGTGTTAGTCAATGAGCTTCTGGAACAGAGGGAGTAGCTTTGTTTGGTCAATATTAAAGAGTTTTCTAGAGAAATTCAAAGAATTAGAGGAACTCCGCTTCTTGGACGAAATGACCGAGGATCGGAAACACATCTCCAAGATTTTGAGATAGGTCAATATTAAAGAGTCTCTAGAAAAACCATTAACGAAGGGCATATTTGATACAATATCGGATGGCTCAATACTCAACTTTCGTCGAGGTCTCTTACTAGAAGTCAAATCAAGGACTCCCAAGCTTTGCTAGTCAAGTTCACGGAGAATGAAGTTATAGAAGCCCTTGAAGACAATCATTGGAGAGGCCTTAAGCTATGTAAAAGAGGCTTTAAGCTTTGAAAGATAGAATGGAGGAAGAGTACAACAGCCCAAGGCCCAAAGTTTACCTCTTAAAGAAGCCCAAATGTTGATGGGTAGGTAAAAGCCAGATGTGGCTATTAGTTAAATAAATATGATTATGCATGTAAAAGCAAAAACTATATAAGCTTGCCTTAACCTATTTTCATACTTAAATTTTGATTGATGAAGAAACTCTTATGAGAGTATTTCTCCTGCTATGGAGTTAGATTTAGCTAGGATTAACTTAAGTTAGTGGGAATTCCCTTAGTCTCTTAACTTAGAACCTCTCTTGGATAATTTTGGATTATATTTTCATGTATGAATTTAAGTTTCTTTTCTCCCTTGGATTAATTCATATTTTTTATTGTTGATTGACAGGTGTTGGTAACCGATCCAATGTTGATTAATCACAACTATTAGTTGTCTTAATCCTTTCTTTCATCTATTCTCATCCCCTATTTCTTCATTCTTATCTATTGATTTCTTACTATCTTAATTTCCACATTTTGTTATTTGAATCTGCTTATCCCAAGTCAGATTCGTATCAATATCTGCTTAATTTTGCATACTTTAAAGGGCATATTAGCCCTTTTTTGCTTATAAATCAGCTAATTAGATTAATTGGGGGCTCCATTTAATTTAAGGGTATATTTGGACAAAAAATCTTGGAATCTGATGATTTTGATCGGAGGTGTCAATAAGCTATCAATTCCGACTTGTATAAATGATTGGCTAACAGTAATGGAGAAAATATTCTTGTGTAGCTACAGGTTATTCTCTACTTCTTCCATAAGGGGTATGTCTTTTTACTAGTAACAAATCTATATCAATCAATTATTCCTCAATTTCAAACTGGTTCTGGTCAGCCATTGTGAATCCTCTGTAGTCTATACCCATTCTGCTCTACTAAGAAGTAGTTCCCAATACTAAATAGCTTCTCATTTAGATAAACTAGGGGTTCCCTAAAACTAGATGTCTCTTGACCTCACACTTGGCCTTAAAGGGCATTCAAGTCTCTTACCATACTTAAGAAAAAAATCTTCATATTTAATCTCTTGAAATGAGTAATAAAATCTTTATGTAGAGATAAATAGACAACATTACTAGATGATTGTTGAAAGTTGCAAAATCATGAGCTTAAAAATGATTAACGCCTAAGCTCTGTAAGAACACCATATTTAAATAGTCAGCTAAACAGTAGAGAAAGTAACGGAGGTTCTGAGATGCAAAATAAGAAAAGAAAAGAAAAAAGTAGAACAAAGAAACATTAGCTCTTCGCACCAAGTGGAATGCCAAAAAGCTGCAAACCCAGTTTTTGTCGTGGTACTGAACATAATTGAGTTTACAGAAAACATTCTTGTAATGGCTATATCCCAGTGTTTACTTTCAAGCAGGTGGGCAACTGCTTATATAGCACTTTCACCCCACCTACTTCTTGCCATAGACAAGGGTATTACCTAGAAACTAAGAAGATACAAAAGCACATTCTAGGAAATCTTAGATAGAATGAAGTGAAAAAGTTTGTCACAACATTCTATTATATTCATATATGCTTGGAGCTCTTCATGAGTTAGAATAACTCAATTTCCAGAACTTCAATCAGCCAATCACATTTTAATCTCATATTGAATAATGTAACATATCAAATTACCAAGTGGAAATAGAACCTAGATGCAGCTTACTTACTAAACAACCTTCATTTCTTTTTTTGATAAGGAAATACATTAAGCTCATAATGACACCAAGGGCTAATCAATATACCACTTACTTTACCTGATTTCAAATGCAAATGCCCTAGTTCCCCATGCTTTCATTTTCAAACAAGATTGCAATGAGAATCTATGTTGCCCAGACTTTTCATAAATGCCAATAGGTATGAGTTGGATCCTCCAAAAGTCGTGTATTTTTGGAGGATCTGACGCGGGTGCGGCAATATTTTTGGAGAGTCCGAGCAACATAGATGAGAATATACTCCACAAATTAGCAATTAACTGTTATAAAATCACACAACACGATAGTGCATATATTGCATATACTTTAGTCTTTAATTATCTTTTTTTTTTTGTAACCGAGAAATACCCGACGGCCAGTGGTTCAAACTCGGCAGATAATGTGCATGTTCCTCTATGTTCTCCACTTAAATACCGGCTTTTGCATGCAAAAGAATTCAAAGTTGTGAGGTGCGCCTAATCCACACATAGCAAGCTGCACTCTTACCACTAGTCTTTAGTAATCTAAAGCATTCACACAGTTGTAATGTCACCACAGGAACAACATGGTTGGTTCCTTCCCAGATAACCAGCAAACCCAATCAAGCATCCATTTTTAATAGTCTTGCAATGACAATCTCTAAACAAGAAGGAAAAGGATTTACTTTTTTCCCCTTCTTTGACAAATAAAAACAAATGTAATTCAAGCTAACAACTAAAGTTACATCCCCACCTAAAAGAGGCACAAACACACCGAGGAACCATAGAAGAGTAACCACAAGATTAAAAAGAGCATGTAACATACGCATTTTATATCCAAAGATATATTTAGGCCGATAAAACTAAGAACAGAAATATCCACACAAACATCGTATCCAAAACCCAAACCCTAGGAGAGATCACTGAGATGTAAACCAAGAAAGGTCAGATACTAACAAGGGCAAGCAATTCTCCCTCCACCCGGATTTAATTTCTTTTTCAGCTCATCAAATCTATTTGGTCTTATTGGATCTACTATATCGATTATTTTATCAAAACAATGAACGAGTCCATTCTTGTTTGGATTGTTGTTACCTATTGTATTATATTGTGCTGTAAATTTAAATACAATGTTTGTTTTGAGTGTTATTTAAATTTTAATGTATTGTTTCATTAAATCCATTGTTATGTAACGGCAGAAAGTCCCATTTTGTGTAACGATTGATATGGTGTGATCGCGTCGTTACTTTATTTCTTTTTCTCATTTTATCTTTACTTATTATCTAATAATCTTATTTATCTTTTACCCTAACTTTTTATACTAGTTCTAACCCATACCCTACTTTTCTTGTAGGTTTATCCTTCAAATTGCTAATGTGCGCGATTTAAAAATATATTTATGTCCTAGAGACAATCTGTATTAGGATAAATGTACTTTATACACATTCGTATTGTTATTAATGGAGATTAATATTATGACATTTGCATTTATTGAATTATTAATTGATTGTTTATAGTATTTTATAATATGTATTCCTAGAGGTTACGTGGTTATTAATAGTGTGAGATATTAATATTATAACGTAATTCTTAAAACAGTCTCGACTAATGATCATCGAAATTGGGATATCGATGATATGTGATAAGTCGACATGTGGTCTGCATCATATCCTTAGAGGATGTAGTATGTCTCACCTGCTACGAGTTATGGTAACTCATGATGGACACATGTATACTTATGAAGTATTTGGTATACCCTGTTAATATACTGTTTGTTATACAATGTCTAAAGTATGATCAGCGTGTGGGAGATAGAAGTCATTAGACTTGAGGTCGATACACACCTTGTCTACAGAGTAATGTACTTTGATCATGTCCTAAGCTCAAATGTCTTATAGGTTGAGACGCAACTTGTATTGGGTATATTACGAAGTGGATTAAAGGTGGTAGTTGAGCCAAGATTAGGATTCATTCCTCAAATGTATATTAGAGAAAACACTCAGATTCTCATATGGTATTAGGTTGACTAAGTCGTTGGCCAACGCAGTAGACATATATATGATATGATTTTGTTGTCAGCTAATATAGATGAGATATAATGATCAAGGGCAGATCCTAAGTTTGATCGAATGTGTCGTGAATGAAAGGATTTTATCTTCCTACATAGAGGTTTAGTTTACCAAATTCGTGTAACTATACTTCACATATTGAGTTCGTCTTCCGGCGTCGTCTAGGAGTTCCGTGTAGACCCTAATGTGTTGGTATCGATATGTAAATGCCTGTAAGGTAGTACTAAGTCAATTGTTCCGTCGATCTAAGGATGTAATGAGAGAGAATATAAATGTTCGATTTATGATCGAGACATTTGAATGAATAATGATTATTTAATTAAGTCTTGATTGGATTTCAGATTTAATTAAAAATGAAAACGAGGCAAAATTGGACTAGGACCGCGGCTCATAGGACGAGGCGCGGCGGCAAGCGTCGTGGGTGGCGTCGCGCGCCCGATCGATCGATGGTCGTGACCCACTTTGCCTCGATTTTTGGGCCTGGCCCACTGGAAACCCTATTTGCGTTTTACACAGCTATAAATAGAGGGTTTCATCATTATTCTAATACACTTAACACTTAATTCATTAAAATTATTCTCTCCCGAAACTCTACCGGATTTCCTAGCTTTCCGAAAGAGAAATTACATCGGAGTTTTCAGAACTTGCAATCGAGTAACAGTTGCGTGCTCACCCTCGGATTACACTTGAAGATTCCAGATTTACAAAACCTTAAGTGTTCTTTCGATGCATTACGGTTACATAACATGTTGTATGTTTGTATGCTATTATCATTACATAATCATCCTACAATTCGTTGTCATGTTGGGTTTGAAACCAAAAATTTCAAATTCCGCTGCGTACACGAACCCAATAAAACCCTACACGATTATGTAGCGACGGAAAATAGTACAATCTATCCAAACATTATATTCATCAAAACAATACAATACATTATGAAAGGATAAATTAGGTCAAACAAAATCTAGAGAAGGCATGAATGAAATAAGCATAAAAATTGGACACGTACCCATAAAAGGGTTTATTTGGAAGAAGCGTAAGTTGGAGGAGAATAGATGACGGCAGCAGCCATAGCTCCAGGAAACAGTAAACACTACGTACTTTGCTATCAGTGCTACCTTCCTCACCAATGGCTCTCCTTTCATCAACGACATCGTTTCTATATATCTCTCATCCCTATTTTATTTCTCAAATCCACGATCCACTTTCACAAATCACCCCACCCGATCTACTCCACGAGTCTTTTACATAGATTGTATTGTTTGTTATTGTTTAATGATATTTTTACATATATGGTATTGTATAATAACAATTAACATATAAGTTTATCAAAATATTTTTAACTAATATAATTATTAAAAATATCAATAATTACTAGGATAACCCAATTAAAAAATAAAATAAATAATTACTTCATCTCTTCTTCTTTTTTTGACTCTTTCAATTTAAAAAGCAAAATTGCCTCAAAATATCTATATCTTCAAGATGTTTTTATCATTACTTCAATTGACAAGTATTCCTTTTGTAGTGTTCTCCTCTTTCAACCTACATAATGGCTATAGACCATTACTTTAACTTAAGTAGGTTGATGGGAGGGGGTGGGTGGTGTGGCGTGGAGTCACGTGGGTGTGGTTTAGGTGTGAATGTGTGATGGAGGAGGTGGGTGGCGTGGGTGGTTATGATTGGGTAGTTGATGGAGGTGGGTGGCCGATGGTGGGGCTTGGTGGGGGTGGATGTGCGTGGGTTTAGGTGTGATGTAAGGTGGTGGATGGGGTATAATGTAAATGAAATATATACCCATGCAAAAATTATTAAATCTGTGATTACAAAAATTGGAGTTTTTGATGATTATATAACAACAGAATTACAAAGGATTTACTACACCATACAACATAATTTAAGAAATATGAAAACAAATATGATTTAATAGAAAATCATACATTAATGAACCACGGGAAACAACCATCCAAACAGGGGTTAGTATCCACTGACCACTTTTAATCATATTTTTAAGAATTATAATATTGTTATATAGTTTCAAGTTTCAACTGTAAAATTTGAAACTCTATAAATGATTATTTTTAATTACATATATTGAAAAGTGACCGTTTATAAATCAATTTTTTGCCCCTCAAATTGTTGATCTGTAATTTTTGCCCTTCGCTTAGAAGGGGGTTGAAAATACCCCGAGGTTCTGAGTTTTAATCCCTGCTCAATCAAAATTTCGCAAGGCATAATTTGCATGCAAACTCTGTCTTGCAAAAAATTTAATTTTTTTTTATTGAGTTGAGATTCGAACACAAAAGTTCTAGATAAAGAGAAAAAATAAAAAATAAAAATATTTGAAGCGTAAAAATTAAAGACCACCCCGAAAGAGGGGTCATTTGTACAAATTGGCCATTATAAATTTATCCCCTTTATGGGGATACTCTAGGTGGATTTGCACAAATTGTATCGTTTCTAAAGTTGTTTAACTTTTATCACCAAGTAACTATATAAAAATAATCTTGACGTTACCTATTCAGGAATATGGTTTATGTCACTAAGTAATTTGCCCTCCAACTATCTCATCCGTTAAAGTTTGAATTAAATATACTTTCATCGTTTGCAAACTTATTAAATTTGCCCTCATTTAAACGGAAAGATGATGTGGACACCACGTTAGATCCGCGTGGAGGACAATCAAACACGCATGTGGAACCCACCCTAAACCTCAGCCCACTTCTCTACTCCCCTTTTCTCCGTCTCCCGCTGCCAACAACCGACTCGGTCGCTCGTTTTCCTCTTCCCCGTCACTGCTCCGATGAGCTTCACACCACCGCCGCACTGCTGCTCGCCGTCACCATAGTGAACAACCAGAGCCACCGTCAATGTTCTTGATGGAAAAAGGGTTGTCATAACATTGGTTGTTCACAAGATCTGATGAGGTGTGCATGGATCTGTTTCCCATGTCTAATAATTGCAAGTTGCCGACAAGCTGAAAGAACAGTAGCCATGGTCATCTCATCTGGTTCAAACTCAAGCAACCGGAAAAATTCTATTGCTTCTTTAGAACTTCCATTCTGAGCTAACTATCAACAATTTTCAACTAAACTTTTTTTTGAGATCATTTTCCCCATCGTTTATTATCAACTCCATTTGTTATACAAAACCCGCCCGATGCAATTTCAAATTAAAACACACCCAGACCAGTTTCTTGTTCTTAAATTTTGTCTCAAATCTCGACTAATACACTACCAAATTGGCGAAATGAGGCATATGCTTCCATTCTGAGCGACCGGGTCAGTTGTTGGTTGCCCCGGTTCACCGGGCGGGAGACGGAGAAATGGGAAGTAGAAAAGTGGGGTGAGGTTTGGTGTGAATCCCACATGTCGTGTGTTTGATTGTCCTCCACGTGGATCCGACGTGGCATCCAACGTAGCGTCCACATCAGCTTTCCGTTCAAATGAGGGCAAATTTAACAAGTTTGCAAACGATGAAGGTATATTTGACCCTAAACTTTAACGGAAGGCAAATGTATTCCTTAAAAGATAGTTGGAGGGCAAATTTGACCCTTTTCCCATTTTGATATAATCTTCATTCTATCTTACTTGTTAAATTGTTCTAACTATTGTCAAATTGACAAATCCTGCCTTGTTGACAAGTTACGCAAGTGGAGATAACTTCAATACAGTCTTCATTTACTCAACTCTTAAAATTATTCTCAAATTTTACCGGATTGACAAATCTTACCTTATTCACAAGTTACGTCGTCTACCATAATGTTTATATAATCGTTATTCTACCTATCTTATAAAGTTCTTAACAAGTTTTGTCACACTGTATTATTCAGTTGCTCACAAGTTCCCAAGTTTAGTTTGCTTTTCGCAACTGGTGTATTCATATACTTCTTGATCTTGATCTTGACCTTGATGGAATTATATAATATTAGTTAGTCTAGGCACAGAGAATTTTTGTTCTGCAAAAGGAGAATGAGGTGGAAGAAGGAGAAGAAAGTTGCCGAAAAACAAAATTTCTTGAAGTAAATCAAAACAAGGTGAAGTAGAACAGAATGATACCACTAGTAACGGCAAATTTTCCAAAATGCAACATAATACTAACAGTTTTGGTTGGAAGTCCGATCAGCCTGAAGATATCATTGATTACTGGTCTGGACATCTTTCACTCCCTACCTATACAAAATATCAACTACATTTACTCTTATAAGTTAATTTTTTTTTACAAGTTACTATTGTGGTTGCATTTTTCTGTGAGAAAGAATCAATATATTAAATCAGAAAAAATTAGAACGCCAATCAATATTCAAGTCACTGCAGTCGATCAAACTTTGAACGCGATCCAGAGCTGCATGTCTATGCTGCAACAATGCAGAGGATCCATTGTCTTCTGGCTTCTGCTCCTCAGTAGTCTTCCTCTTACGGGGCAGCTTTCTTGAAATTTGTTTCCACTTCGATTCAAATGCACAAGCTACAAGTTAAAATAGAAAGAAAGTTAGACAACTTGCTCAAACTCTACCTACCAACAACAACAACATATCCAGTTAAATCCCACAACGTGGGTTATGGGGAGGGTAGAGTGTACGCAGACCATACCTTTACCTTGGTAGGTAGAGCGGTTGTTTCCGAAAGACCCTCGGCTCAATACAAAACACAAGCAAAGCTCATACCCGGACAAGAAGTTTAAAGCAGTAATAAAAATGATGGTAACAAGAGCGAATAAGTCATGCTAGCGCATTCTGGAAAAAATAAGAAGCAGCAACTAACGCATGTAAATAAGATAAACAAACTCTAAGCTCCAGGTGAAAGCAAATGAAAACCAACTGCTTTAGGAAGAGAGAAGTTTATTCAACATTCGCTAAAAGGTTTACAAAATAACAGAAGTTATGTTTCCTGCTAATGAGAATTAGTAATGGTGGCAAGGACATAAGAATGAAGTAAAAGGGCACTCCGGTACACAAAGCATCCCGAATTAGCAGGGTCTGTGGAAGGGCTGCTAGGAGTGTGATGTAGACAGCTTAACCTAATTGCAAGTATTAGTAGTTGCTTCACGGCTCGAATGAACTGTCGTGGACAAGGACATAAGAATGAATTGCCCACGTAAAATCTCAATAAGGTCCTGTTTAATCCAGAGCTGAAAAAGTCGATGGTGCTTTACTATGACACCACCCTTCCTGCAACAATCAAGGGAACTTCCTCACGAGAAAAACACAAGCTTCTCAGGCCTATTGAAATTTTATGCCCCTAGACCCTAAGATGCCCCTTCACATGATGGTTTTTTAAACACACTGTTAAAACGCTCACCCTCCTCTTTACACTGTCCCCACCCGATTATGCCGACAGTGGCTCGGAACAACCCGCCTCAGGGTAATTCTGCAGCCACCTCTCGGCAAACCGAGCATCGGCCAACTGGTCCCGCCACCCGTCCTTCCTCCTCTTGGTCCCGCGGCACACCCCCTCACATCCCGCGTCCCGAGACAAGCTCTTAGACTATGGAAACATGTACCATGCACGGAATTCATAAATCTAAACGACTGTTTAACCTATCCGCTTCAGTTGTCCCTTCCCCTGTCCCTCGAAATCCGAAGGATGCCTTGTCCGATCCTAATTGGAAAGTCGCAATGATTGACAAATATAATGTTCGTATTGATAATAAGACGTGAGACCTAGTACCCCGTCCACCTGATGCTAATATTATTCGTTTTACGTGAATTTTTAGACAAAAAGAAATCTGATGGTTCTTTTAAGAGGTACAAGGCTTGTCTTGTAGGTGATGACAGGTCTCAACAGTGGGAGTGGACTGTGATGAAACGTTCAGCCCAGTCGTAAATCCCGAAACAATCCGAACAGTCCTCAACATTGCCTTATCCAAGTCTTGGCCCATTCATCAGTTTGATACTTTGATGTCAAGAATGTCTTCTTACATAAGGATCATGAAACGGTATATATGCATCAACCTATGGGTTTCAGGGATCCTATTCATCTGGATTATGTGTCTGTTGCGAAAATCGCTCTATGGACTGAAACAGGCTCCTCGAGCATGGTACCAGCGGTTCACCGATTATGTCTCCTCTATCGATTTTTTACACAGCAGATTCGATCATTCCCAGTTCATCTACAACAAGGGTACAGATATGGCTTACCTATTATTATATGTTGATGACATCATCTTTACCACATCATCTGATGCTCTTCGTCGGTCCATTATGTCTCCCATTTCCTCTGAGATTGCTATGAAAGATCTGGGGCCCTGAGTTATTTCTTGGACATCTCTGTCACTCGACATTCTTGCGCCCTATTTCTGTGTCAGAAGTACGCAAAAGAGATCATTGACCGTGCAGGCATGACATCTTGCAAACCATCACACACGCTAGTAGACATCAATTCCAAGCTCAGTGCTGATCCGGCCCTCCATATTCAGACCCGACTCACTATCGTAGCCTGGCTGGGCCCTGCAATACCTCACATTCACGAGACATGACATATCCTATGTCGTGCAACAAATTTGTTTACACATGCACAATCCGACGAAAGCACACATGCATGCCCTCAAACGTATACTTCACTTTAGATTACATCTATACAGGTCCTCGCTCACTAGTCTCACTACTTATTCTGATGCTGACTGGGGTGGATGTCCCGACACCCGACGCTCCATGTCTGGTTACTGCGTTTTCTTCGGAGATAACCTATTGTCTTGGTCTTCCAAAAGGCAACCTACATTATCCCGATCCAGTGCCGAAGTAGAGTACATAGGTGTCGTCAACGTCGTCTCTGAGTCTTGTTGGATCCGTAACCTTCTACTTGAACTTCACTGCCCGACACTCGTCTACTGCGATAATATTAGTGCGATATATCTTTCCGCCAATCCCGTCCAACATCAGCGCACTAAACACATTTAAATGGGCATTCATTTCGTTCGCGAAAAAGTGGCTTGTGGTAAAGTTCGTGTCCTTCATGTTCCTTCCAGATATCAGATTGCCGACATCTTCACCAAAGGACTTCCGCGCATACTATTTGATGATTTTTGAATCAGTCTCAGTGTTCGTGAATCTCCCGCTTCGACTGCGGGGTGTAATAGAACATTTCCCGAATATTCTTTCATTAACTGTATATCTCTTATTTTAGGCAAAATTATATTCCTATTGTAATTAGGTCACATATTTTAGGTAGAATTGTATTTCCTATTGTAATTAGGTTGATTAGTTACCTAATTTAGATATTCTTGTACTACAATATATATTGTACATTATTAATGAATAAAAGGAAGCAACATATTTCTTTATCCACCTCTAGCCAATACTTGCACGGTTAACTCCCAACTAGACCCCGACAACAACTAGAATACTAACCGTGAAGAGCATATGTGCCATCATCTTTCATGTGTGTATGCTCGCAGAAAATGCACAAAGCCATAAAAATTGCAAATGATTTCTGATGGCCTGGGTTAGCTCAAAATGGAAACCATGATTTTAGGCAACTGAATGAATATCAGGAAAACCAAAAAGGAAACATCAAAACAGCAAAAGCATGTATAATCAAAATTTAGAAGTGCGCTAGTATAACAGGAGTTATGGACTCGGAGGCAATATTGTATTTCTGATGAAAGAAAGAAGCACCTCATATACAATAGTGTATAAAGACTGTACCTTCACTTCTGTTCTTGAATCCTGTAATAAGGCAAGCACAAATCCATGGTCTTCCCGAGTGAGATGCCTTTGCACCCCCTTTTAGTTCACCATTATGTTCTTTCAGTCTATCAGAGAAATCACCAATTAGCAATCAGCAGCTTAGATTTTTTTTTTAAAAAAAAATGAAATGAGCAAATGGCAATGTAATGATGTAAATTTTATCTAACTGAAATGTTAATCAAATTTATACTACTTGGAGAACATATCTCCAATACAGAAGTTCCATAGAGAATCACAGTCGATGAGTCACTATACGCTCAGTGGAAGGCCAACAACCAGTTTATCGCCATGAATTAATTTTTTCCAACAAGTCCTAAGAATTCATTAATATCCTAAAATGTGGGTGACCGGTTAGTCTATATTAAAACAAGCAGGGGGATAGATAAATATTGTCATATGTCATATTCATTTTAAGGCATTTGCTCAAACCAACCCAACTCTTGATAGAAGTACTTATCGAAAGCTTCAAAGAAAAAAAAATTAAATGAAGTTCAAAATGCGCAATTTTATGGAAGATGAATACATTTTTATCATGGTGTATTTTAGCCCTGGCTAGGAAAAGAACCACTAAAATACATTCTTGTTGTTTCCAGAGTTAGAAGAGCAAGGATAAAAGAGTTTCCAAAAGAATCTAAAACTAGGAAAATGACGAAAGAATGAAGCTACAAACCACCAATAAAGCATAGGACAAGAGTAAAATAAAAAGAAATTACACCTTCACAATGGAAAAGCTGAGATAGAGCACAACTATCCGACTTTGAACAGGGAAATTAGTAGTATGACTCTATCTTGAAATCTTATCAAAGTCTACACCTTTTTCCCCTTTTTGAAATTCTAGCCGATTTTCTCCCTAACATAAGTTTAAAAAAAGACAGGCCGGTGCACTAAGCTCCCACTATGCGCAGGGCCTGGGGAAGGGCCGGACCACAAGGGTCTATTGTATGCAGCGCTACAACTAGCAGCCCCTTTACTAGGTCAGTCTTACCCCTGCATTTCTGCAAGTGTTGGTGTTCGATTAAGTAACTTGAGACCCTCGTAGTTACATGTTACATTTGGGCCTCCTAAAAGGTGTAGCCCGGTGCACTAAGCTCTCGCTATGCGCGGGATCCGGGAACGGACGGATAAGGGTTTATTGTACGCAACCTTACCTCACATTTCTGCAAGAATTTGTTTCTTGCAGCCTTCCCCCGTAGTTACATGTTACATTTGGGCCTCCTAGCTGTAGTTTAATTTTATTTTAGACCCGGCCCATTCTTGTAAACTATATATATGGCCTTGTATAGTGTTTTAGGGAGATTTTCATTTTCGATCAATAAAAAAAAAATCTTCCAGATATTTCTCTCTATCTCGTCTTAGTCGGTTACTGATATTTTCTCTTTCATTTGTGTTGATCGGAGAAAATCTCCTCTATTAATCTAGTTGTTAACAAGGTATCAGAGCAAGGTGTTCTTCCGATCGAGTTCGGAGTCGATTGATTTGCAGCTTTGTGTTTCCTTTCTCAAGCTAGGGTTCCGGTGGTCTGTGATTTTCTTTTTGTTCGTAGCACATCGAAGTTTTTGGTGTTTCTGCACAAAGCTTCAATTTCTCGAGTTTTTAGAAGAAATCTGGTAACATTTCTTTCATACCAAAACCCTAATTTCATTGTTAGTCGAATTTTACTGTTGCCTGTGTTGATATGGCTCCGAATTATCAAAATACATCTAGTTCTAGTAATGAATCTGATGTTGCTTCCGTTGTTACTCCCTCGTCTCCACTGTATCTTCTTCCATCTGATTCTGGTACAATTCTGGTTACTATGACCTTTAATGGTACGGGTTATGGAAGTTGGCGTCGAGGAATGCTTCTAGGTTTGTCTTGTAAAAACAAATTAGGAATGATTAATGGATCGATACATAAACATTCCTCCACTGATCCTCTATACCAGGCTTGGGTTAGGTGTAATGATATGGTAGTAGCTTGGATCCTAAATAGCCTAGAAAAGGAAAATAGGGAAACTGTGATGTATACAGAATCAGCTGAAAAATTGTGGAAAGAAGTTGAGCGTAGGTTTGGTCAGGCCAGTGGTACTAAAATTTTCCAAATCCGGAAAGACATTTCCTCCGTTTCTCAAGGTTCTTCTAGTGTTGCTTCATACTTCCACAGAATTAAGAAATTCTGGGATGAGCTTTCCTTTTCCCTCACATATCCTGACTGTCTGTGGATGTAAGGAAGAATTCCAGAATTGGATGAGGAACAGAGGGTTCATCAGTTTCTGATGGGATTAAATGAGTCCTATTCTACAATTAGGAGAAACATCTTGATGCTAAAACCTCTTCCTGACATTGATAGTGTGTATTCCATGTTGAAAAATGATGAGAGTCAATCTGAGATGCAAGCTAATCTAGCTAATATTCCTTCATTCAATTCAGATTTTGTTGCTTTCTCTACTGGCAATCAGATGCCTTATAATCAAAAGGTCAATTTTGATCCTAGCTCCTCTAAAAGAAACAACAACATGATTTGTAGGTATTGTAAGAAACCTGGTCATCAGATTGAAAAATGCTTCCAACTGCATGGGTATCCCTCTGGTCATCCTGGTACTCAGTCTAAGTTCAAGAGAACTGCAGCATTGCACAAGTCTCAGATTCTCAGTCCATGGTGACTCCTGAGCCTCCTGGTATCAGCAACACACAGGTCCAGACCAACTCTGGGAGTTCCAGCATTTCCAAAGAACAGTTTGAGAAACTCTTAAGTCTTCTTCAGCAGTGCAAAATCTCCTCCACTCCTCAAGAGATAAATGCTGGATCTGCCAACTTTGCAGGTCTGATAAACAACCCTAATTCTAGAACTTGTAGGTTATTGGCTTGCAATTTTTCTAAAGTAGAGAATAGTCCTTAGATTATAGACTCAGTGCCACTAATCACATTATATCCTATCTTGTGACCTTGCCAAATGGTTATAAGGTTAAGGTAACTTGCACTGGCACTCTTACCTTATCTTCTGAAATTTCTCTGACCAATGTGTTGCTTGTCCCTTCTTTTCAGTACAACTTCATCTCTCTCGCTCAGTTAATTCTTCAATTACAATGCATAGCTTATTTTTCTTCCACTGCTTGTGTTTTGCAGGGCCCTTCTCTGAAGAGGCCAGTGGGTCTTGGTAGGCTTGAGGATGGGCTCTACCTACTCAACCCTGCCTCTCTTAATTCTACTTCTGCATCTGCTACTTTCAGTAATTCATTTGTAAATACCATTACTGCCAGTCCACTACCTGATTTGAATAAGAGCAGTGATTCTGTTTCTACTTCTATTTCTGCTTTACATGTTCATGATGCTACTTTACCTGTTAATAATCAATCTAATGTGTTGTTTGTTGATCATTCTTGGCATTTAAGATTGGGACATATGCCCTTTAGTAAAATGAAAACTATCTTGTCTGGCAAACTTCTTCAGAAACAGTCTTTTGTGTCCTATATGTCCTATGGCTAGGCAGCAAAGGTTACCATTTCCTGAAAGCCAAATTCACTCTACCACCCCTTTCCAATTGATACATTTGGACCTTTGGGGTCCATATCACACCCAAACATATAATGGTTTTAAGTATTTTTTAACCATTGTTGATGACTTTTCTAGAGCTACTTGGACCCATTTATTATCTGCTAAAAACAGTGATTTTAGTGTGATTCAGTCCTTTATCCTTGTGATAAAAAATCAGTTCAACACCACTGTTAAGGTGGTGAGATCTGACAATGCTTCTGAGCTAGGTCTAGCTCAGCAGCTTTGTCTTTCTTTTCTGCTCATGACATTTTGCACCAAACTTCTGTACCACGCACCTCAACAAAATGGTGTTGTGAAAAGAAAACATAAACATCTTCTAGAAACTGCCAGGACACTCCTTTCTCAATCCAAATTACCTGTTAATTGATGAAAAATAGATCGTGAACTTAAAGTTCCAACGTGAGCTGCGAGGTGATATGCTCGGAGTGCCAAAGATTGTCGACCGCCCTATGATAATATGCTTATTGTGGCATGGAGTATGGAGTGGAATTGAAGAAAGGACTTGAAGATTCAAGAAGACAACATTTTCGGCCTTTATGTAGGTCTTGGCCGAGACTACTTTCTTTTAGCTTGTTTTAAATTCCTAGCTTAATTTCCTTCTAGCTTAATTACTAGGCCTTGTAATAGAATGAGATGACTAAGCAATCCGTGTAATAGGATAAGGTGACTAGGCCGAAGAACAATCTAGAAAGGGGAAGCTTCCAACATGCCCCAAGGAGATAACTCGTGAACTAGCTAGTTCATGCACTTATCTACATGGATGCAATGTTCTAAAAAACGCTAGGCGGGACCAGGGCGGGGAGTGGCCGCCTAGCGGCTAGGCGGTTTTTTTTTTTTAATATTTTACATCAATTGTATATATATACAAAATGACATCACATTTTTTATTTTATTAAGCATTAAGTATTTCTTAATATTATATTTTTATTATTATTACATTGTCATTATTTTATTTTGTTATTATCATTATTCGTATAATTTTTAATATCATAATCATATTTTTTCTAAATATTCTATGAAAATAGGCATCACATTTTAATTTAATTAAGAATTAAACATTTCACAAATATTATATATTTTTTATCACATTGTTATTTTTATAATTTACATTTTTTGTCTTCAAACATTTTCTAATAAACCCTTTTTTATATTTTTAAACCCATTTTCTATTTTCCTAAACATTCTACCCAACCCAAAAATAATAAAAGCCCAAAACAAACCCCCCTTTAAATTTTCAGACCACCCCCATCAACCCAACTCCCCTTGGCCCAAAACTCTTTCATCTCATTAATCCCCCTCTTTAACCTAAACCTACAAAAAAAACACAAACATAAAAAACCTAGCCTCTTTTCACTCTCAACTCCCCACACCCCCACCTGCGCTGCAAAAAAATTGGGGACTGTGCCGCCTAGCCCTAGCGCCTGGGGTAAAATCGGGTCGGCCTAGGGGCACCTATCGCCTAGGCCGTTTTTTAGAACACTGCATGGATGACACAAAAGGGTGGCCTAGAGAACATGAAGAGTTGATCTTCTCCCTTCTCCCAAAAGGGTTGAACCCCTTCCCCCTTCCCCATTCGGCCTAAGTGCTTGTATGTGTCTATCTAGTTGCTCTTCTAGAAAGGTCTAAGCACTATTATAAATGGGACATGTAGTTGATGTAAATAGACATTGAAGATTTATGAAATATATTTGAGTTTACTCAAACTTTACTAAGTTATTCAATTTTTGTGTTGCTTATCTTAGTTGGTCCTTTTATGGGCCATCGGTCCTATTGTGGTCCGAACCTCGATCCTTTTGTGGGTCACCCCTTGGTCCTTTTGTGGTCCAACCCCTCGGTGCAAGTCTAGTTAGAACTTTTGTGATCTAACTATACCTAAGGTTCTATCCGGTTACTTGTCACAAATACATTGAAGATCTTCTCGGCTTTCATCACCTTGTTCGTACCCGAGTTTGTCTAACTATTTCATGTTCGATCCTTATCCAAATTACTTGAGTCCTTTCACCCCAATACACCACAACACTTCACCAACCTCCACCCAAAAGGCCATTAACTGAAACCTCCCAAAAACACCCGAACATCCCAACCAACTACTCCACCGTCTTTACCGAGTTCCATCGTCGTATCTTACTGTCCCGATCAGTTTCCGCCACATTTCCACCACCCAACCACCAAATACCTACCACCAACATAACCCGCGATGTGTCTAGAACATCCCCTCCAAACGCTTAAACCCGAATGACGACACCCACACACCTCCCACCAAACCACTCACTCCTCGGAACCCGCCAACCTCCACTTGACCCCCATTTTCGTGACCATGCGGTCCCAATCCAACCCACCTAACCATACAATCCCCTCCTTGTATACACAATGTATTTTGATTGCTACTTACTAGATAAACAGATTCCCTTCACCTTTGCTTCATAATAAATCCCCATTTGAACATCTTTATAGTTCTCCTCCTCTTTTTTCACATTTAAAAACATTTGGCCGCCTGTGTTATGCTGTTGTGCCTAAGCCTTACAGGGATAAGTTTAAATCTAGGACAATTCCTTCTATTTTCTTGGTTATAGCACTGGTAAGAAACGTTATAAATTGCTGAAATTATCTGATTACAGCATCTTTCACTCTAGAGATGTCTTATTTCATGAGCATATTTTTCCCTATTCTTCTTCCAGCTCTACTCACCTTTTCCCCCCTATCCCTTCCAACTCTGATGATATTCTTCCAACTCATGTCTCCTCCCCTGCTTATCTCAGTGATTATATGTGCAGTTCTGTTTCTAGTTCTAAGGTTCTACCTTTCTCTTCTGAAAGTTGTCTGCAAGAGCCTCAGTTCTATCATCAAGCTGTCTCTCAGCCTGCTTGGCAGGAGGCTATGATGAAGGCATTTCAGGGCTTGGAGGCTAATAACACTTGGGATATCCTTCCCCTACCTGCTGGTAAGAAAGCAATCCCCTGTAAATGGGTTTATAAAATTAAACAGAGAGCTGATGGTTCCAGTGAGAGGTATAAGGCTCGGCTAGTTATTAAGGGTGACACTCAACAAGAAGGTGTAGACTTTACTGAAACTTTTTCTCCTGTGGTGAAGATGACCACTATTAAATGTTTGTTGTCAGTGGCTGTCAAACGGAACTGGGTTGTGTACCAATTAGATGTCAATAATGCCTTTTTACATGGGGATCTAGATGAGGAGGTGTTCATGAAAATTCCCTTGGGTCTTACTGTGACTGATTTTGTTACTTCTTCTGTTTTGGCTTGCAAACTCAATAAATCACTCTATGGTCTTAGACAAGCTTCTAGGTAGTGGTATGCCAAGTTGTCTTCTGCTTTACAGTCCAAAGGTTTCATTCCTAGTTTGAATGATTATTCCCTATTTAGAAAATTGGTGGGTTCTAGTCTTACTGTGGTGGCTGTTTATGTGGATGACATACTTTTGGCTGGGGATGAGCTGAAATTTCTGCTCTCAAACAGTTCTTAGATGATCAGTTTAAGATCAAGGATCTAGGTGAGATCCATTATTTCCTTGGGCTTGAAATTATCAAGCATCTTCAGGGGTTCCTAGTCAGCCAGCATAAGTTTGCTCTTGATCTGTTGTCTGAGTTTCAGTGCTCTAATGTCAGTCCTGTGGTGTCTCCTTTGGATCCTCATGTTAAATTGTCTGCAGAATCTGGTGACCTCTTGTCTGATCCATCTATCTATAGGAAATTAGTAGGCAAACTGAATTTCCTCCAACATACTAGGCCTGATTTGTCTTACACTGTTCAACACTTGAGCCAGTTCATGGCTGCTCCTAGGGTGCCTCACCTGGAGGATGGGCATCATGTATTACTCTATCTGGCTGGTACTCATTTGGGTTTATTTTTTAACAACAATCCTGATTTCTCTCTTCAAGGCTATTGTGATTCTGATTGGGCTAGTAGTGCTGATACTCGAAAATCTGTTTCTGGCTTCATCTTGTTTCTTGGTGGCTGTCCCGTCTCTTGGAAATCCAAAAAGCAGCCCACCATTGCTCTTTCATAGGCTCGACAAGGTTCACTCTTCCATCTTCAGCTGGTCTATTCTGCACTCCCCTAGCAGCATTCGTCCGTCTGAACATTGGAACAGTAACGAGAAAAAATACAGAGCTTTACGGCTCTTAGTAGCTGAAATTACTTGGTTAGTCAGATTGCTGGGTGAATTTGGTGTGCCTGATATTCAACCTGTTGCTGTTTTTTGTGATAACCGGGCTGCTGTCCACATAGCCAAGAATCCGGTATTTCATGAGCGTACCCAGCACATAGAGGTGGACTGTCATTTCGTTCGGGATACTTTGTCTTCTGGTTTGATCTCTCTTCATTCAATTTCTACATCTGGTCAGCTTGCCGACATCTTTACAAAGTCCCTTCTTGGTGTGCAGCAACAGAGCTTCATTCCCAAGCTTGGAATGGCTAGCCCTTCCAGCTTGCGAGGGGGGTGTTGGGTGTTCAACTAAGTTACTTGAGACCCCCATAGTTACATTTGGGCCTCCTAGGTGTAGTTTAATTTTATTTTTAGACCCTGCCCATTCTTGTAAACTATATATATGGCCTTGTACAGTGTTTTAGGGAGATTTTCATTTTCGATCAATAAAATTCTTTGATAGTGTATATATGGAAT
This sequence comes from Przewalskia tangutica, assembly GCA_029844215.1. Lineage (NCBI taxonomy): Eukaryota > Viridiplantae > Streptophyta > Magnoliopsida > Solanales > Solanaceae > Przewalskia > Przewalskia tangutica. The sequence continues at coordinate 34,393,872 of CM056731.1, read as the reverse complement.
ATCCATATATTCACAAGATATTATGTAATTAATATTTTTAGTGTAATTAATGTAAAATAGAGATCCTAATTCCATTAAGACTACAATTGTACATTCTATATATATTGCATTAATAAGAGAACTCCAATCAAGGAGATTTACACTATTCTACATGGTATTAAGAGCCAATAATCCCTCTCTAGCCTAAACCCTAGTGTTGGCCGCCATACCAGTCTTTTTTGCCTCCTACTTCCGGCGAAACATCAGATGTATACCACTGCTTCTCCGTGATATACATCCTCTCCTTTTCCTCTTAAAACAAGCATGTATACCACTGATATACCGAGATATACAGCCCACCAGCTCCTCCGTGATATACGGCCCCGTATACCACTGCTCCTCCGTGATATACGGCCCCGTATACCACTGCTCCTCCGTGATATACATCCCCGTATACACTGCTCCTCTTCCTCTAAAAACAAGCATGTATACCCCAGATATACCGAGATATATAGCCCCCATCTCTCTTCTTCTAAAATAATCATGTATACCGCTGATATACCGAAATATACAACTCACCCAACCCTCATATTCTCCTTTCTCACCCGTATACATCTGAGCTATACAGCCAACCCGAGCCACATATCGCCCAAGACCTGTATAACGCTGTTATACAGATGATATACGGCAGAACCAAACCCAATATTCTTCCACCATTTTTCGACTACCCTAACAGCTTCACCCGCAGCCCACATAGCTTCCCCGTTTCCTCCTCCTCAACACTCGGCGTCAAAAATAATCGGCCGCAGGCCCAGTACCCGACATAGTGGGCTAGCATACATTTATGGCCACTGGTCGGGCATTGGGCCCCGTCAACCAGCCCCTTTCCAGGCCAGGTCCGGCAACAACAGTGGGCACCGCCGAGGCCCACTACACAGCGGCCTAGCACCACCGGGCCCCTTTCCGGCCACTGTGCCCACTACATCATGCGGCCAAAGAACAATGTGCACAATGATCGGCCGCCCTTTCCAGCCGTGCCCAATAAAGACAAATGGCACCGCCGAGCCCCACTACACAGCGGCCAGCACCACCGAGACCCTTTTCAGCCACCAGGCCCACTACACAGCAGCCGCCCAGCCTCTATCCAATGAATTTGGGCCATGATTTTGGTTCTTTAAAAATTCAGCAGTCCGATGATGCGTGGTATATGGATATGGGCGTCACGTCTCACCTCACCAATTCTGGTAATCTTCATCAACTGCGCAATTTAAATATTCTTCAATCCATTATGGTCAGAAATGATCATCGCATTCCAATTCAAGGGTTTGGCCACACACTAACTCCACCACTGCAACCCACTTCTCCCTTAAAACGTCCTATATGCCCCTAACATTATCAAGAACCTAATCTCTGTTAGAAAATTTGCCACCGATAATTCTGTCTCCATTGATTTTGATCTGTTTGATTTTTTTGTAAAGGACCTACGTACGGAGACTTCTTACGAGATGCAATAGTGTGGGGGACCTCTATCCTTTTCTATCCACGTCCGCTGCCAGTGTCAATCCTCCCACATCTCTAGTTGTCATCTCTTCCTCAACGTGGCATAGTAGACTTGGACATTCCGGAGCTCATATTTTTTATTTTCTTAAAAACCACAATTTAATTAAATGTAATAAAGGGAACCTTGCCCAAAATTAGTATTCTTGTCATCAAGGAAAGCATGTTAGACTTCCATGTACGTCATCTTTGAGTATTACTTTTTCTCTCTTTGATATTATTCATGCTGATTTATGAACCTCTCCTATTACTAGCAAATTGGGTCATAAATACTATTTAATATTCTTGGATGATTTTTCTCACTTCCTATGGGTCTATCCGCTCCACTTTAAATCTCAGGTCTACTCCAAGTTTCTTGAATTTCGTACGTATGTTAAAACGCAATTTAAAAAAGAAATAAAAACATTTCAATGTGACAATGGTCGTGAATTTAACAATTCTTTCTTTCATAAATTATGTGTGGCTAATGGCATGGTATTTCATTTTTCCTGCCTCTATACTTTCCCTCAAAATGGTAAAGCCAAACGAATTCTACACACCATTAACAATATGATTCACACCTTACTTCTTCATGCATCTCTTCCCCCAGTTTTTGGGTATATGCATTAAAAATGACAGAATATCCTCTTAATATACTACCTGCCTATACGCTCCAAAATAGGACCCTACCGAGTTCATATTCGTCGGATCCCTACCTATGATCATCTTCGGATTTTCGGTTATCTTTGCTACCCGAATCTGGCCTCCACCGTCCCTCACAATTAGCACCCCATTCCAATATGTGTGTCTTCTTAGGGTTCCTGTCAAACCATAAGGGTACTTATGCTATAACGTGTCCAAATGCAAAATCATAGTCTCGCGTCATGTCGCGTTTGAGGAGAACGTCTTCCCCTTTGCCAACATCCACCAATTCCGCCCACTGATTACGAATTCCTTAATGACTCGGACACCTCACCTCTAGTCCAAAATGCACTACAAATTCCGCACCATCAGGCCGTCCCACACTGCCTTGTCGACCCACCCAACCGCCTGCACTTGCCCACTGTACCACCGCCAAATTTCTACCCCACCGCCACCCATTACCTCCCATCCCCCTTGCCCCACCCGTGACCGTCCCCACACATCGCATGGAAGCCCGTGCATATCATGAAATTTTCAAACCAAAAGTTCACTTTAACCTATCCACTAAAACCATCTCACTCATTCCTAAAAATCCAAAATTAGTCAAACTTGACCCAAATTGTAATGCGGCCATGCGTGAGAAGATTAATGCGTTGACCAATCAGCACACTTGGGATCTTATTTCAAAACCAAAAGGGTAAATGTGATTCATTGTATGTGGCTCTATCGTCACAAATTTTGAGATAGTGGAGAGCTTGAACGCCATAAGGCAAGACTTGTGGCTAATGGTATTGATCAGTAGGAAAAAGTTGATTGTGGTGAGACGTTTAGTCTGGTGGTCAAATCAGCCACCATTCGCATAGTGTTGAGCATAGCTATGGGAAAAATTAGCCTATTCACCAGCTTATGCATTCTTACATGGGGATTTGAATTAAATCGTTTATATGCATCAACTGTCTGGCTTTGTGCATCCGGAGGTTTCTCATTATGTCTGTCGTCTTCGTAAGTCACTATATGGTTTGAAACAAGCCTCTAGAGCTTGGTATGAGAAGTTTGCAACATACATCATACAGATAGAGTTCATGTGAAGCAAGAGTGATCTTTCCCTGCTTATTTTTCATCGAGGTACTGACACGGCTTATCTTCTTTTATATGTGGATGATATTGTTCTGACAGCTTCTTCTGATACACTGAAACACGAGATCATTGCCCTGCTCAACTCTGAATTTGCTAAGACAGATTTGGGTAAGTTGAGTTATTTTTGGGGATATCAGTGACCAGATCCGCACATGTCATGTTCTTGTGTCAGCGTAAGTCTACAGGGCTAAAATGACAAACTGCAAGATCATGCCCACTCTTGTCGACTCAAAGTTCAAACTCAGTGCGGATGACGGGATCCGGTCAGTGATCCCTCTCTTTATAGGAATCTCACAGTGCTCTTCAATATCTCACTTTCACTCGGCCAGATATTGCATATGTTATTCAGTAGGTGTGCTTGTTCATGCACGCTCCTAGGGAGCCTCACTTTACAGCTCTTAAGCGTCTCATTCGGTACGTTAAGGGCACTATTGACTATGGACTACATTTATATCCATCCGCACCGACTAGGTTGCTCTCTTACACAGACGCATATTGGGAAGGTTGTCCGGACACCCGTCATTCTACGTCCGGCTATTGCGTCTTTTTAGGGGATAATATTATATCGTGGCCTGCCAAGCGGCAAGCCACGCTTTCCCGTTCGAGTGCAAAGGCAGAATATCAAGGCGTTGCGAACGTTGTTACCGAGCTATGTTGGCTCCGAAATCTCCTTCTTGAGCTTCATTGTCCCTTACGTAAGGCATCTTTGGTTTACTGTGATAACATATCTGCTGTCTACTTGTCTCATAACTCGGTTCAGCATCAGCGAACCAAGCATATTGAGATAGATATTCACTTTGTTCGTGAGAAGGTTGCAATGGATCACGTGAGGGTGTTGCATGTTCCTTCTTCGTATCAGTACGCAAATATCTTCACAAAGGGGCTTCCTCAGCAACTGTTCCTTGACTTCAGATTCAGTCTCAACATCTGATCTCTTCCCGCTCCGACTGAGGGGGTGTGATAGTGAATATATTTCATATATTCAACAAGATATTCTGTAATTAATACTTTTGTGTAATTAATGTAAAATAGATATTCTAATTCCATTCGGACTACAATTGTACACTCTATATATATTGCATTAATGAGAGAACTCCAATCAATGAGATTTACACTATTAACATCATTTTCTTCCAGATATTTCTCTATATCTCGTCTTAGTGTTACTGATATTTTCTCTTTCATTTATGTTGATCGGAGAAAATCTCCTCCATTAATCTGGTTGTTAACAGCAAGAGGCTAACACAAGCTAATAGGGATAAAAACCATTATCAAAGTTTACCTTTTTTTTCCTTTTTGAAATGCTTAGCCTGTTTTCTGGATATAAGTATGCTCTAACAGGAGCTAATAGGTAGAACCATCAAACATACAAGCTGTACATGATTAACAAGTTGATGAAAACCATTAATAGAAGCTTCTTCTTTTTTTTAACTCAAAAGTCTGCTCTTTTTTCTATATTTTTGTTTCCTAGAATATAAACGAGAGAAAGATGGTACTGACCGACGAGAGAAATTGGTAGTGACACCAACATAGGTCTTAATAGGTGGATTTGTGGAGAGAATGAGGTATACACCCCATAAACACCTGGTTTTATCGCATTTTCTTGAATTATTATTGCATTTCGTTGAATTCGAAGCTGGGCTCGTTAGTAATTCCGACTCATTTCCTGATGGATTTGAAGAAGAGGAAACATTGAGATTAGTGGATTCAAAATTGGTGGATTTTGGTGGTTTGAAAATATGGGGTTTCGACGATTTGAAGATTGTTGACAAGGGTCTAGCCATGGTGATGATGATCCCACAGTTTGCGATCTGAAATTGAATTTAGGTAAAAGAGGAAATAGCAATTTGTGTCCTTGCATTATTGCATAAATCATCACTATATTATTTAACTAAGCATATTTAATCTTCAATTACTCCAAACGTGCAACTTTGATCCCTGACACTAACGGTGTTAAAGAAATCAACGGAAACATTACTTATAAGTTATAACAAAAAGAAGGTGAAAAATGCTACTCCCTCCCTCTGTTCAAATTTATGTGACAAACACGGAGTTTAAAAATTTTCAATTTATGTGTTATGTTTATCAAATTGTTCTTACTTTTATGTCTATTTTTATTGATTTATTTTCACAATAAGTACATTATCAAACTTAAGTGGGACCCAATGATCGGTGTATTTTATATACAAATTTCGAGTCATTTTTAGTTAGTATTTTATCCCTTTTTATACAAATACGTGTCGTATTAGAATAGATTTTCTTTCTTTTGAGTTAAAGTGGTTAAAGTGGTCCAATGGCGGAAAAGGAGCGAAAAGAGGGCAAAAATGAAGGTTCCAGAGCTTAAAAGCAGAGAAAGTGGCGAACGAGACACGGACACGCCGGCGCGCCTCGCAGAGCAGTCCAGCGCCGGCGCCAATATCCGTATGTCGCATAGCAGTAGCGCATGGCGCTCTATACAATAGAGTCAGGTCGCGGCGCAAATCATCCAAACATCGCAGGTTCCCGCGGCCGATAGCGTGCGCGGCGCCACGCTGAAAATCGTGTTTTAGACGAATTTCTCGCCAGCTCAAGGAAAAGTTTGAGCGGTTTGAGCCTATAAAGAGAGAACCTGCATAGCTTTTAAGGGTTCCTTTCGCAAAAACACAAGATTCTTGGATCAAGATTGGAGACCTTAATTTAGTAATTTTCTTTTCTTTCTTTACTTTCGCCATGTTGGATATTGAATTAGTTCTTGTATGTCAATGGCTAGAACTAATTTCATTATAAGGTTTTCCATGTTAAATCACTTGAACCTTATATTATGAATTGACGTGTTTATGGTTATCTTCTTATTGTCGTTGAGATTTACCCAATAATTATTTTGAATGCTTGGTAATTAATTGATCACTAATTATAATTATTTATATGATTTCTAATCAAACTTGAAAGGAGGAGGTTGTGAATATACGTAAGTTGGGTAGACATATTTCGATCGGGATGAAAATACCTCAATTACTTACGTAAGCGTTAATGGGGTTTAAACACCTAATTTTACGCACGCGCGTGACTGCTAACTAGGTTTTGGTCTTAATCCTCCTATGTAGTCATCCATATCACCGAAAGGTAGGAGCGATGACATCAGGTCGAGTGTTTATATAGCCTTAACGGAGTATATAAAACGATTTCAGAAACCCGCTAGCTCTAAAAGAAGAAACCATAATTCATCGCATTAATAAGTAATATGTCGATAGTTTAGAGACGTGGAAGCCCTATTTCCATCACTATCAAGTAAACACATAGTTAATTAGTATTTACAATTGTTAGTTATAAACAACAAAATCAAATCTGCTACCAAATAGATACTAAAAGGTAGATAATCGTACTTGAACACTAATCGCGACGATATTCGGTCTTACCAAGACTATATTACTTGTCACGATAACGTGCACTTGCGTTAAAGTGTGTGCATCTTTTCGCGCATCAAGTTTTTGGCGTCGTTGCCGGGGATTAGGCATAGTTCAATATCAAGTTATCTATTTTTAATTTCTAATTTGGTTTTTATTTTTGTTTCTTTAAATTTTTTATTTTATTTAATTTCTTTTGTAAAAACAAGTGTGCCGTGATTCGTTGTTGGTTTTGATTCATCTCAGGGATCCTGAAGACATGGATTTCTACTGTCAATATGATAGAGCTCCAACCATAGAGGAAGAGATGGAGGAATTACGAAGCCATACTCGGGCCACTAGGTATCAAAATCGGTTCACGGACTAAACGAGAATGGCCACGAAGAAGTTGGAAACGCAAATAGAGAACTCGCGATCACGCTGAACAAATAAACGCAAGAACAAAGCAACTGCACTGGAAGGCAATATGAAAGCACAATGTCGTGCAATTGACCAAGAATGCCGAATCGGGAGATAGAAAGTTCGCAGAAGAAGCAGAGTGGCCGCGCCAAGATTCCGAGACAGGCAGAGTTCGAGCCGCGCGCAGCGAACGGTCATGCGCCAGAGCCCGTGGCCGAAAAGTCGGTTCAGTAGAGCGAACGCACCCCAGGTGAAGGTACCATAGACCCATAGGTTAAAAACATGTACTCTTTACAAGCAATTCTCTAGATTTGTGGAGATTCTCAAACAATTGCAACTCAATTTCCCGTTTGCTGAAGCATTAGAGCGTACGCCGAGCCACGTAAAGTTCATGGGCGATGTTCTTAGCAAAAAGAGGAGGATAGAGGATCACTAAACAAAGCTGGTGTTGATCGAGGAACGTAGTGCCATCCTACAGAAAACTACCTCGTAGTTACAAGATCCATGGAGCTTCACCATCCCACGCACCATTGGAAAGTTTGAATGTCGTAAAGCATCGCGACTTCGGGCGTGCATAACCACGCCTTATCTAGTTTTCTCAAACCGAATGGGAGAAGTCAAACCTACAAACATCACTTTGTAGTTAGTGACCGCCCATAGTTCATCCTATGAGTCATCAAGATGTATTAGTGAAGGTGGACAAGTTCATCTTTCCTACGACTTCGTTATCTTAGACATAAAAGATAACGATGGAATCCCCATCATACTCGCGCACTTTCTTAGCCATGGACACGCTCTCATTGATGTTCACAGCCGGAGTCAAGCGGGTAAATGAAGAGGTGATTTTCAATGTTTTTCGAGCAGAACTTTTCCAGATGCCAAGGATAACCGCCACCATTGATCTTATCGGCAAGCGAATCGCCAAGGAGTTCTGATACGATGATACGCTTGAAGATCGACCAAATGGGATGATGATAGTAGAAACGATCCGTGTCGATGGTGTATGCAAATCGATGAATGTTTATGAGAAATGGGATAAGAGGAAGTATGAAAAGCTCGCGTATGCCGGAAAGATCATTACCATCCACAGAAGGCTCCAGTTAGAGTTAAAAATCCTACCCAATCATTTACAATACCAATACCTAGGTGAAGAGAAAACCTTACCGGATCATTTCACGCCACCTATCCACAAGAGATTGATAAATCGCTAAGAGTACCGAGGATCACAAGCGCCATCGACGGACATTAGCGCATAAAAGGGATAAGTCCGCCAACGGTAATGCATAAAATCCGCCTAGATGGCGAGAGAGCGCACCATCCATCGAAGCCCAAAGCCGACTAAACCCAAACATGAAAGAGGTAGTCGAAGGAAATCCCGAAATGGCTCGACGCAGAGTAATTTACCCTATATCTAAGACACGGGTAAGTCCAAGATGTGGTGCCTAAAGGGTGGAATAACAGTGGTGACTAAATGAAAGGAACGAACTCATTCCTTCTAGAACAATCACCGGATGGAGAATCCGTGACGACTATCGCAAGTTGAACAAGGCAACCGTAGAAAGACCACTTCCCGCTGCCATTTCTAGATCAAATGTTGGATGACTTGCAGGCACAACTACTATCGCTTTTGGACGGGTACTCGTGGTATCACCAGATTGCAATAGCTCCGTAAGATCGTGAAAAGACAACATTCACTTGTCCTTTTGGTACATTTGCATTCGTATGATGCAATTTGGACTTTGCAATGCACCCGCAACCTTTCAGAGGTGTATGATGGCAATTTTCTCGCATACGGTAGAGAGGACAATAGAGATCTTTATGGATGATTTTTCTGCTTGAGCATCATTCGATGAATGTTGAGGCACTTAAGAAGCATGTTTGTGTGAAGAATCTAACCTCAGGCTAAATCGAGAAGTGTCATTTCATGGTAATGTAAGGGATTGTTCTGGGACACAAAATATCAAACCAAGGCATTGAGGTAGACAAAGCAAAGATTTCAGTAATCGAAAATCTCCCACCTCCAGTATCAACAAAAGGGGTCAGAAGTTTCCTTGGGCATGCAGGTTTCTATAGAAGATTCATCAAGGATTTTTCAAAGGTTTCAAAACCTCTTTCCACATTGCTAATGACAGGGGTTGCCTTCGACTTCAATAAGGAATGCTTATCCGTTTTTCAGACGCTCAAGGAGAAGCTTATTTCAGCACCCATAGTCATTGCACCAAACTGGGAGCTCCCATTTGAACTGATGTGCGATGCAAGCGATTATGCAGTGGGAGCAGTGCTTGGACAGAGAATCGACAAGGTATTTAGATCCATTTACTATGCTAGTAAAACTCTAAATGACGCACAGTTAAATTACGCAACTACCGAAAATGAACTACTAGCAATAATATATGCATTTGAGAAATTCAGGCCATACTTGATTGGAAATAAGGTGATAGTATACACTGACCATTCTGTCATAAAGTACTTGATGACAAAGAAGGATGCAAAACCTCGCCTCATTCGATGGGTCTTGCTACTACAAGAATTCGACGTGGAAATTCGTGACAAGAAAGGGACAGAATTCGGGCGCACCACTTGTCAAGACCGGAGAACACAGAGATCCGTAACACCAGGACGTGCAAATAAATGATCATTTTCCGCATTTAACAATCGCTTCAAGTAAGTATGAATCTTAATTTACCTCGTACGCTGATTTTGTTAACTTTCTTGCACTAAGGTACTACCCTGCACTGACAAGACAAAGAAGTGAAGAGGTTTTACTCAAGTAAAGCACTACTATTGGGAGGAGCCTATGTTATACAAACATCGTGCCGATCAAGTCATCAAAGCGATGTATACCAGGAGGAGATGCACGTGTTCTCACTCATCGCCACACCCTATCACGCGTGGACACTTTGGGGCATCAAGAACAATGGCAAAGGCATCGCAGCGGATTCTATCGCCAACACTTTTAAGGATGCCCATGCCTTTGTGAAGAGACGTGATAGTTGTCGAGAACAGGAACATTTCAAGACGAAACGAACGCCGCAATGATATCGGAAGTGGAACTATTTGACGTGTGGGAATCGATTTCATGGGACCATTCCCGCCATCCTTTGGAAATCAATATATCCTTCGCGGGACTATGTGTCCAAACGGGTGAAGCAGAGCTACAAAAGAAAACGACAAGAAGACTGCTCAAAAATTCCTTCAAAAGAATATTTTCACGCGTTCAGACTGAGAGCCATCATCAATGACGGCGAAGTCACTTTTGCAACAAGCAATGAATTCATTGCTGTCCCGAGCATGGAGTCTACCATCAAGACCACAACCGCTACCACCTCGCGAACGGGCAAGCATAAGTGTCAAACAGGAAGTGAAGAGCATATTAGAAAAGACGGTGAACGGCCGAGAAGGATCGGTCTATCAAACCGATGACGACGCGGGCATACCGACAACATTCAAAACACCAACCGTATGTCACCTTATAAGTTAGTTTTTGGTAAAGCATGTCATTTGCCAATAGAGTTGGAACACAGAGCGTATTGGGCAATGAAGAAGTTAAACATGGACGCCAAGGCAGTGATCGGTGTATTTTATATACACTTTTTGAGTCATTTTTAGTTAGTCTTTTGTCTCTTTTTGTACAAATAAGTGTCGTATTAGGATAGTTTTCCTTTCTTTTGAGTCAAAGTGGTTAAAATGACCAAATGGCGGAAAAGGAGCTAAAAGGAGGCAAACGTGGAAGTTCCAGAGCTGAAAAGCAGAGAAATTGGCGAACGAGGCTGAAACCCGTACCAGCCGCGGCCCCGCAGACGTAGGTCGGCGCCCAATGTCCAGAGGCTGCGAAGACCAGCGGCGCGCCATGTCAACAGTGCAGTCGCGACGCCTAATCATCAGAGAGTCTACAGCCGCCGCGGCGCCGCATGCCAGAACTGGCCGCGCGCCAATTCACCCGGCACCATTGGTTCCGGCCGCGCGCCGATAAGTGGCGCGGCGCCGACGCGAAAATCAGGTTTTGACGATTTTCGGCCAGCCCGCAGGAAAAGTTAAGCGGTTTTCAACCTATAAAAGGAGAACTCCTAGCGATTTTAAGGGTTCCTTCGCACAACACAAGATTTCTTGCTTGGAGATCGAGACCATAATTTAGTACTTTCTTTTCCTTTTTCTTTTCTTTATTTCGCTTTTGCATGATGAACTTTCAATTAGTTCTTGTCATGTCAATGGCCAGAACTAATTCTCTTATAGGGCTTTCCATGTTGATTCACTAGAAACCTATGTTATGAATTAGTACATGTTTATGGTTATTATTCTTCTTTGAGAGAGTTATCCAATAATTGCGTTGAATGCTTGGTAATTAATTGACAACTAATTATCCTTATATGATTTCTAATTTACTTCGAAAGGAGAGATTGTGAATATGTTGTAAGTTGGGTAGACATTCTCGATTGGGGATGAAAATACCTCAATTATTTACGTAAGCGTTAATGAGAGGCTTAACAACCCTAATTTTGCGCATGGTGCGTGACGATTAACTAGGTTTTTGTTCTTAATCCTCCTATGTAGTCATCCTTATCACCAAAGGTAGGTAAGGTGCAATCTGGGTCAGTGTTTATATATCCTTAACCCGAATATAAAACGATTTCAGCAAACCTACTAGCTCAGAGAAGACCATAATTCGTTGTATTAATAAATAACATAAACGGATAGTTGAGGAGACATGGAAGCCCTATTCTCATCACAACTGAAGTAAACTCATTAGATAAATTAGTCTTTATAATTCTTAGTTATAAACAACAAAAATCAAATATCAATTACCAAATAGATACCATAAGATAGATAGTTGGTACTTGAACCCTAATCCTTGTGGACGATATTCGGTCTTACCAGGACTATATTACTTGTCACGATAACGTGCACTTGCGTTAAAGTGTGTGCATCTTTTTGCGCAATCAAGTTTTTGGCGCCGTTGCCGGGGATTAGACATAGTTCAATATCAAATTTATCTATTTTTTAATTTCTAATTTGGTTTTTAATTTTTATTTTTAATTTTCACGTTTTTCGTTATTTTTGGTAAAAATCAGGGTGTCGTGATTTGTTGTCTGTTTTTTATCTATTTCAGGAAATCACTTACGCAAGGAGAAGAGAGCGTACACTCTTGTTCCCTTCAATCCAATCGAGAAAACTCAGAAACGTAACATAAAGAATCACGATTACAACTGATAGAGACGGGCTGTCCAAAACAACAAATACGACGAGAGAAGCGGTTAGAGAAAATCAACCCAATCCAGTATACCTCAAGTACCTATGGACGCCGAGGAAAGAGTTCAAGTCCGTGCAGAAGCTGAGACTATGTGCCTAGAGTGAATGGAGCACGACATGTATTAGGCTCCCCGCCATAGGAGCAAACAACTTTGAGATAAAACCGATTCGGCACGGTACAACACAGTGCAATTTGGAGGTCGCCATCTGAGGATCCACATACGCACATAGCTAATTTCTTCGAGCTATGTGCAACTTTCAGATATAACTGCTCACGATGATGCCGTCAGATTGAGGCTCTTTCCCTTCTCACTCGTGGATAGAGCAAAGTATGGTTGAATTCCTGTGCCGATTCGATTTTTACACGGCACGAGCCGCAGAAAATCCTAGCCAAGTTCTTTCCCATGCAGCAAAGAAATTGAGAGGAGTTGAACAACTTCTACCAAGCTGATGGAGAGTCCTTATACGAAGCTTGGGAAAGGTTCAAAGACTTGCAGAGAAAATGCCCACACCATTGCATTGAGTTGTGGAACTTGGTCCACATCTTCTATAACGGGCTGAGCAGTACAACCAGAACCATCATAGATGCAGCAGCAGGTAGGGCATTCATGAGGAAAACAACTCACGACGCTCACGAGTTATTGGAAGACATGGCCACCAACAACCATGTCACAGAAGAGAGGTCGACAAGTGGGAGAAGAACATGAGTCCACGAATAGATGCTATCACGCCTGAATGCCCAGTGACCCTTTTCGAAAACAGCAAAGAACATACAAAGTTGTCGATGAACGCGCAGATGCATAAAAGTCGCGAGATACGCGGTGGCCCACATACATTCGATAGGTGTCCTTCACCGATCCCAATAATATACCAACGAGCGGCAGAGTGTCGTGCCGGTAATTATCGAGACCACGAACAACCCTACTCCAACACTTATAATCCAGGTGGAGGAATCACCCAAATTTCTCATGGAGAGACCAGTGGCAGCGGAATCAATACAGGCCGCATCGTAACCAAAGCAGAACTAATCAGCACTTCATTCAAGCCCCACAACCTCAGCTCAATGCACCTGCTCAAAGAAGAAAAGCCAGACGAAATAAATCACCGTGATAAAGACTTACAACGCCTGCACTCGCCATGACGAAGTTAGATCCTCGCTCAGAACTTGAAAACACAAGCTGGTCTAGCAAAGCAGCAAACAAGAAATACAGGTACATTGCCAAGCAACACGGAGGTAAATCCGAGGGAGCAGTGTCAGGCAGTGCAGTTGAGAAGTGGAAGACAATTGGAGCAGAATTTCTTCACCAAGAAGAGTTGAGAAAAGGCGAGATAGAAAAAGAAGGTGGTGGTCGAACCTAGCCCAAGATAGTAGAAAACTCTGCAGAATGAGTATACAGAAAAGATCCCTTTCCCCGTAGATTACAAATGAAGACGGTTGATAAACAATTCTCCAAGTTCTCGAGGTATTCAGAAGTTCGATATCAACATACCTTTATAGAGGCTTTGGAGCAGATGTCTTCCTATTTCAAGTTCATGAAGGAAATATCAGAAGAAGAAGTTCGCGGAATATGAGATAGTAGCACTAACGTAAGAGTGTAGTGCTATTCGCAGAAGTTGCCACCAAAACTAAAGGATCCGCGAAGCTTTACACTACCTTGCACGTCGGCGGGTGACTTGCAACAGAGCTCGTGATTTAGGGCAAGTATAAATCACGCCTTATCGCATTTAAACGATCGAGTCAGCGAGGCCAAACCAACCATCGCGAGTCCGCACCGGCCGACAGATGCTGGTTCATCCAAGAGGAAAAATCGAGGACGTGATTGTCAAAGTAGGAAAATTCTTCTTTCCGCAGACTTCCTCATTCTAGACATGGAAGAAGACGCGAAATCCCTATCATATCGGAGACCATTCCTAGCAACAGGGAGAGCTTTGATTGATGTGGAAAGGGGAGAGCTAACATTAATGGTGGAGAAGGAAGAAATGATATTTAAAGTTTTTAAACATGTCATCGAGCCACCAACCATGAGCAGGCGCTTTGCAATCAGCACCATCAAGCCCCCGCGAGCCATTACAAGTCAACCAAAGGAGATGAGCCCACGAAAGAAGGCATGGTTTGCTAAACCCCACCGACGCAGTATGTGTTCCGAACTCCCCTCATCGATAATGCTAAGAGGAAAAGAAGAAAGAAAACGCAAAACGTGGAGGAAATGGATTAGTTGGGGATTGATCCACCCTACTGCTATTAAAACTAAGAACTCAGGTCCCGCTAAAAGACGTTAAAGACAAAGGCTTACTGGGAGGCAACCCAAATTATTTTGATTTATTTTATTTTAATATAGTAGTTTTTATTAAGAACGGTCTCACTGAGGTAGTGCTTGGACTCGATGTGCATGTGCCAATAAACCAAGGCGAAAAAGCAAGAAAGCCGATTTGTAAGCGGGTAGCGCATACCGCAATACGCCGCGCGCCGCAGTCAGGCCGCGCGCGTAAAATCCCGGCGAATGAAGATCAGCCGCGCGCTAAAAGCGTGCGCGCTACTGGCTTAAATCCGTAAACTTAAAAACGCCTAAATCGATTTGCCCCAATTTCAAAACCAAAACCTAACCCTTCTTCTCACAAAAACTCACGAAAAATTCACAAAATTACCCACAAATCCTCCACAAATCAAACCCAACCACAACAAAAACTCTTAAATTCCTAAAACCCTTAGCTATCTCAACCAACAAAGCGCCATTCCATAGCCTCAAATCACCAATAAGAAGAACATCGCGAGAACACCATCAAAAGCGTAATCTTCACCTTTTCTTGAAAGTTGTTAGTAATCAAAGGAGGTAGTAGTTGGTGAAGTGTTGCATTGTGAAGTAGTTCGTGCCAAAAATCGATCGTGAAGTTTGGAGAAGGAGTAGACAAGGAGGCGTGGGTATCGAGTAAGAGAATCAAGTTTGGGGGTGCTTGTGTTTTAGCCGCTAGATTGTTGATCAGTGTGGGAACACTTGTGCTACTAAGTTGTAAGTCGTGACAAAGTAAGTTAACCATGTCCGCCAGAAAAGAAGAGCCTCCACATCCACCTCAAATTTCACATTACGATGATACTAGGTTTGTGAGCTACGGCCTTCCAAAGATACAAAAGCTTAAGATTGCCTTTAATCCCCGAAAGGGAACGGACTATCGAGGGAGTCGTTTGGGGAAGAGGATGTTTATGAGCCCATTCGGCAATGATCAGTTAAGGGTGGAGAGATTTGTAAATCCGAGAAGATAGCATCAAATGAACACAACAACGGTGCGTGAATTTATGCCAACTTTCCTAAAAGGTGGCATGGATGCTTGTATGGGAAATTATGCACTGTGATGCCAGAAGATATAAATACACAATTCAAGACGGTTGATGTTGAAGAAAGTGATGATTGGAACCACTTTAGAACATACGGTCTAAGACTTCCAACATCGATCGAATACCGTCGCAGATTAAATGAGCTACCCCGGGCCGTGATTTGATATTGCAAGAATGGGTCAAGAGGGAAGCAGTGCCGCTTCAACAAAGCGAAGCGGTTGGCTATATTTCGTCGGCGCCGCACGATTCCATCCACGCACTTCACCAGAGTGCCGTAAGATAGATCAAACCGATATATGGAATTATGAGGATGACGATTGATGTGGGAAAGAAATAGTGCAGAGCATCGAGGAAATCAGAGTTGGTGACAACGGTGGATTGGGACATGGCTCGCTTATCACCAACAGGCAACATGAATGGGTCTCAATCCTACCCATCGATACTAATGAGAGAAACCAATCGTCAGGTCCTATGGGATAGTGCACTCTTTCCTGCACTCCAAGCCCCCAAAGTGTAAGAAGAGTACAACCAAAGCAAGAGCAGCAGAGGCCGTAATGAACGAAGATTAGCTCAAATAGGGCTCACATGAGGCAGACCTAGCCACCACCAACCACGTAATCGAACCTCCAGTGCATACGATGGAGCAAGTTCTCGAGAATCGAGAACGATGATGCAACATTTCGACACAATGATACAAGGACAAAATGTGTTGAGACAGACAACATGAGTTGCGCATGGCGGCAACAAGAATGAGGCAGAGCAACAATTGCACCAGCTTGACGAGATGAGTTCCTGCTCAACCAACGGTCGATGATTATCCACCGCCACCACCACCATTTTAGCCAAAGTCCGTAAGTGTCTTATTTCTTTTATTGTTCAGTCTACACACATTGGGGACAATGCGTGATTTAAGTTCGTGGTGTTTTATTTGTGTCTTGTTTTATTTGTGTCTTGTTATGTTTTATTTAAGTCTTTTATTGTTTTATGTATTTTGAGTCACAAAAATTTTCTTTTGAGTCATAATCGTCACAAAAGATCATGTACGTCAGAGTCGCTAGAAACACATAGTGAAGTAAGGTGGAATAATGTAATGGAATTGAAGCAACTATCTAAACACCTAGGTTAGATATGCCAAAAACTCACAAAATCTGCCTATTTGGAGTTTCGCTTAAATCATGCATGCTAAATAATGAAAACATATGTGTTATGATTGCTTGCTATTCGAGGCTAAATAGTTAGATATGCATGTTAGGTAGATGACTGACATTTCTTTGATAGCCAATTCTTACCATTCTTTTCTATCCCTGACTTTAAAAATATATCCCTAGTTAGCCCCATCGAGCCTAAAAATCAAACTTCTTCTTGACACCCTATATTCCCACATTGTGTCATAAGTAAAATGTGAAGTAGTGGAATCAATCAGGTTAAAAAAAGAGACAAAAAGTGAATAAGCTTGTCGCACCCCAATAAAAAGTAATCGTAAAGAGGCAAAAGCCTAAGTTCAAGTGCTTGTTATTATTATACTCTTCACTCTCCCAAAACAAAAGAGGGAAAAGATAGAATTGAAGTGAAGAAAAGAACCAAAAGAAAAGGGAAAAATGGAAAAGCTAAAGAGCTTATGGTACAAAGAATGAGCCTAAATGCCTATTTTTACCAACTCCTACCTAAGCCTACATTACAACCCTTAAAGTCCTGAAGATCTCTTTTATGCATATCCAAGATTAGTGGAGAATAGCAAGTAAATATGCCATAGGAATTTTTCTATTTTACAAGCATGATTTAGTATATTGACTTCCATTAAGCATGATAAATATGAGTTTGCGAAATATCTAGCTTAATGTGTTTAGTGTGCTGAAATTTCATGCTATATATTCCTGCATATTATTCTGCTAACCTTCATGTTTTTCTAATTAACACTAATGCAGCAAAAGTGATCAATGTCAGTGAGTCTTTTATTTTTCGTTTCTTTGAGTCTTTTATTCCTTTCTTTCTATCTTTACTCGAGGGCGAGCAAAGGTTAAGTTTGGGGATATTTGATCGGTGTATTTTATATACATTTTTCGAGTCATTTTTAGTTAGTCTTTTGTCCCTTTTTGTACAAATAAGTGTCGTATTAGGATAGTTTTCCTTTCTTTTGAGTCAAAGTGGTTAAAATGGCCAAATGGCGGAAAAGGAGCTAAAAGGAGGCAAAAGTGAAAGTTCCAGAGCTGAAAAGCAGAGAAATTGGCGAACGAGGTCAAACCCGCATCACCGCGCGCCTCGCAGACAGGCCGCGCGCCCAATGTCCAGAGGTCGCAGAAGACCCAGCACGCGCCATGTCAACAGTGCAGGTCGCGCGCTAATCATCGAGAGGCTACAGAGTTGCAGCCGCCGCGCTGCATAACAGAACTGGCCGCGCGCCAATTCACCCGGCACCACGGTTCCGGCCACGGCCGATAGTGGCCGCGCGCCGACGCGAAAATCGTGGTTTTACGATTTTCCGGGCGAACTGCAGGAAAAGTTAAGGCGGTTTTCACTTATAAAAGAAGAACCCTAGGCAGATTTTATGGTTCCTTCGCACAACACAAGATTTCTTGCTGAGATCGAGACCATAATTTAGTACTTTCTTTTCCTTTTTCTTTTCTTTATTTCGCCAGATGATGAACTTTGAATTAGTTCTGTCATGTCAACGGCTAGAACTAATTCTCTTATGGCTTTCCATGTTGATTCACTAGAAACTTATGTTATGAATTAATACATGTTTATGGTTATTATTCTTCGAGAGATTTATCCAATAATCATTGAATGCTTGGTAATTAATTGACAACTAATTATCCTTATATGATTTCTAATTTACTCAAAGGAGAGATTGTGAATATGCCGTAAGTTGGGTAGACATTCTTGGATTGGGGATGAAAATACCTCAATTATTTACGTAGCGTTAATGCAGGCTTAACAACCCTAATTTTGTGCATGCGCGATTTGTTAACTAGGTTTTTGTTCTTAATCCTCCTATAGAGTTATCCTTATCACCGAAAGGTGTAAGGTGCAATATTGGGGTTGAGTGTTTATATATCCTTAACGGAATATAAAACGATTTCAGAAACCCGCTAGCCCGGCAGAAGACCATAATTCGTTGTATTAATAAATAACATAAGCGGATAGTTGAGGAGACATGGAAGCCCTATTCTCATCACAACTGAAGTAAACTCATTAGATAAATTAGTCTTTATAATTCTTAGTTATAAACAACAAAAATCAAATATCAATTACCAAATAGATACCATAAGATATATAGTTGGTACTTGAACCCTAATCCTTGTGGACGATATTCGGTCTTACCAGGACTATATTACTTGTCACGATAACGTGCACTTGCGTTAAAGTGTGTGCATCTATTCGCGCAATCAGGCAGCAGGACAGAGGAGGCTACTACAGCTAAGCGAGTTGGATGAATTCAGGCACAATGCCTATGAGAATGCAAAGATCTACAAGGAACGAACGAAAGTATGGCACGACAAGAGGTTGATACCGAAAGACTTCCAAGAAGGACAACAAGTGCTTTTATTCAACTCAAGGTTGAAATTATTTCAGCAAATTAAAATCACGCTGATCGACCATACACGGTAAGAGTATTCCCATACGGTGCAATTGAAATAAAAGGAGAGAGGAGCTTCCTTCAAGGTAAACTGACAGAGGTTAAAACCCTATCCGATCAATGAAATGGAATACATGAACTTAGTAACCTCTCACACCATAGAATAATAAGGAACTCAAGGCCGCTAAAAGACGTTAAAGATGCGCTACTGGGAGGCAACCAAGGTATTTCAATTTATTTATTTTAATGCAATTAGTCTTTATTTAGAAATATCTCACTGAGGTAGTGTGTGTTGTGTTGACAGTGTAAGCCAAGAACTTGGGAGGCGAAATCACAGGCCAAGGATTTCAAAAATCGCAGAGCCGCGGGCGCCTGCGAGCAGGCCGCGCACGTAAAATTCGAAGAACGCAGAATTTGGCGCCGTGGCGCCACAACTGAGAAATTGAATTTGAAAGACGCTTAATCCGGCGCCCTGCCGCCAAATCAAAATCCGTAACTCTCCGCCTCGCATCAAAGCACTATCCACCGCCACCGCCACCATTTTAACCAAGTCCGTAAGTGTTGTGTTTTCTTTTATTGTTTTGAGTCTACACATCGGGGACAATGTGTGATTTAAGCTCGGGGTGTCTTTGTCACGACCGACCGGCCGCGATCGTACCTACCGGGTACCCCGCCGTATATGTCGAGAATAGCAAATGAACATACATAACACATAACTTATAAAAGGTAAACATCATCGCCACCGATAAGTGTCGTCTTCCATAAAACATTCTTAAACAAAAGTATAGTAGTACAACCGGTTCTTATAGCCCAAAACACATAGATGACCACGCACTCTAAAGATAATAATCATATGAACAGGTCCCGCCATACCCTTGAATGTACAAAATACCTATAAGATCGTGGAATATCCGTATTCAATGAACAAGCTTCCGAGGAATGAGCTTCGACACCTAATAGTGATCCTAAGAACGAGGATCCACACCGCTACCCCTTACCGCGCAGATTTAACGCAGCCCCCGAGAAAGGGGGTCAGTACACAATATGTACCAAATATGTAAAGCTGGAAAATACTGTAATAATGATATCATAAGTCTAAAGTAAGCTGGAGTCAAGGAAGAAAAATCAAAATACCTTTTACTGTGCCTTACTAACAATGAGAGTGACAAGTATTTATATATAATACTGCATAAAATAGGGGCCTTAGGATCAAAACAGGTACTCGCCTGCAGAGTATCAATAAGCACCCCTACTCCTCGACTATTTCACCCGCATAGTCCCGGACCCGCATGAGGTATTCTCGTGATAGTCGTACTACCGCACGGGACTATTTCACCCGCATAAGCCCATAAGGACTCGTGACGAGGTATTCTCGTGATCACGGGTAGCAAATCCACGGAATGTGGTATAACGATCTTGAGGAATTACCTCGATATATACTCTACCCCCGGTAGATGGTATAACGATCTGGGACTTACCCTCGATATACTCTACACCGGATGGTATAACGATCTTGGTCACTCGATATACTCTTACAAGAAGGTGGTATGCCGATCTGGGCTTGCCTCGACATACTCTTACCCCGGAGAAGTGGTATAACGATCTGGGGCTTGCCTCGATATACTCTTACCCTAGCTCAAATCATATCATATCATAATCATAAATCAGTTAAGAAAACTTATAACTTCTTATTAGTCTTGTTCATATACCCTCTCATTTTAGTTTACTTAAGGCACTTAATCATATCTTTAATAAAAGAACACCGGGAATTTAACCCAAGTACTACATGCTTCAACTCTTTTAAAAATGACTCTTCTTTATACATAAAAACTCTTGGGCAATTGATGCCTTAAAACCAATTTGCCTCTTCATATACTTATCTTACTTAGAGTAAATCTCTTCTCATTAACCTTTTATGAAGCTAATAAACCAACTCCCCATAAAGTTGTTATATTAACTCTACACTTTAGTAAAATCATACTTTTCCCCTAGCCAAGGGACTTATACATTCTTAAAACGAAACAAGTCATTATATACTTAAAACAAGTAAGAATACTAAATCTCAGACGTCACCGCACTACATAGTTTCATCTATTCATGCTCAAGAGATAGGAAAGCTTCACATACCTTTTTGATCAATCCACTTGCTAAGTCCAAACTACCGCAAGCAATATGTCAACCTAAAATAACCATGATACGTTTATTAACCTCTAATTTCAATGTAGAATAATCTAAACTCAAAGCCACTAAATTCTATGGAAAATCGCAAGATTTCCTTTGTTTCTACATACTTTGCCACCTTTCACAAGGCCGAATTTATCATCCAAACGCCACATTTAAGGCTCAACAATCCAACATTTCAGGGATTACACACCTAAACTTGGGTGTAAAATTCTGCCCCATAAGGTACAACAATTCACTTAACAATTCTAAGGTAGTTTTTAGGCTACAACATGCTCATAATATCTTCTTAACCAATTCTTTTATATCCAAACCACATTTCTTGCATGCAATGACTCTAAGAGCATTATTTACTACCACAAGTTCTTCCTTCTTAACATGCAACACTAGAAACTAATTCTAAAGGAAGAAATGTTACCTTAAAGCTTTAGCCAAATTTTTCCAACCACTTGCTAGCTTCCTTTTCAAGAACACCACCACAACAACCTTCACAAGCTAGCCACAAGCTTCCCTCTTGCTTTTACTTTTTCAGATTTTTCCTAAGGCTAGAATGTCTCTTGGGATTTTAGAGAGAATGAGCTTGAAATTTTAAGAGGAGGAGCTTTTGTCTAAGAGAGAGAGATGAAGTATGACCAAGTCTTCAAGACTTGGTCAATATAATGCATGCAAAATCAGATGGGGGGGACACTTGTCACCCTCCCAAGGTCTTTTAAAAGAAAAATCTGACTTTTCCTAAGTTTTTTCGCCTAAAATCTCGACGCATGGCGCGGAAACCTCCGCAGCCTTCTCGAACTTTCGCGCGCCGCGCCCTGCTGTCCGCTTGGCGCTGCAACTTCAGCGACCCACTCAAGATTTTCGCCGCGCTCGCCGCTTTGTCCAAACACATTTGTCCGATCACAAGACCGAACTTGTAACTCGTAACTTTCTACTCCGACGCCCTATCGATTTAACGGTTGGTTGCGTTGGAATCTAGACTCACGAACTATGCCCTAGGCCTTTGAAACACTTAGAACTCTTAATGTATCGGGTCATAACCCGCATCAAAGTTGACTAAAACCCGTCCTAATAATCCACAACCTATCCTTTGAAAATTTTAAGTCTTACATGCTTTCATACGCCTCATACGTAGGTCAGAACTACGGTATAACATTCTCCCTTAGAAACATTCGTCCCGAATGTTCCTTCTAGGCTTACTCAAGTCACAACATCGGCATAGACCTCTTAACTATTCTTTTGCAAATAAAGAAGCTCCACGAGCCACAACATACCAAGTGTAAATGCTAAATCAAAACTAACAAGCAGGAAAGTGGGTTACCCGAGGTATAGGAAATAGGTGAGGGTACTTCTTCATCATGTCATCCTCTCGCTTCCACGCCATTTCCTCCTGTTCTCGCTCCGCCATAGACTCGACCTAAGCCACGCTCTTCGTCCGGTCGTCTAACTCGACGATCGAGTATCGCTATGGGACTCTCTCATACGATAACTCCTCCGCACTTGACATCATGAACCGGTGCACTCTAGACGGATCTCCAATACATTTCCGCAACATGGACACATGGAAAATCGGATGCACCGCTCCAAATCGGACGGCAGATCTAACTCATAGCAACCCCGCCTACCCTACGGACACCGATACGCCCAACGTACTGGGCTAATCTTCCCTTCTTTCCAAATCTCATCACGCCTTCACGGGCGATACCTTTAGAAAACCCAATCATCTATCTCAAATTCCGCGTCGACGCCATGACCTGATACGACCTGCCGACTCAGCCGCCAACAACCGCCTCGATAAGCTTCACCTTATCCATCGCTCACAACTAAGTCTGCCCGACTAATCGAACTTCTCCCACTCGAACCAGCCTATCGGTGACTGCACTTCTCCCGTATATGGCCTCATAAGGCGCCATCTGAATACCGGAATGGTAGTTGTTGTAAGCAAACTCCAAGAGGCAAATGATCCTCCCACTACCCTCGAAATTAATAACACAAGCCCGCATCATATCTCAGTTGTCGATAAGGCGCGCCCGTCCGATGGCCCGAGGATGAAACGCATCGAGACTCACATGTGTCCCTAATCCTTCAAAGACCTCCGGTTAGCCGAACCGCCTCTATCCGATATAATCGACACCGACTCGTGCGGTCTCACAATCTCTCTAATATATAATCCGCATAGTCTCACCGAGAACGCCGCTCGACCTAAGAAACGGGCCGATTTCGTTACCGCCGACAATCACCCAAATGGAATCACGCTTCCTCCGAGTGGTAGGTAGCCCCGTAATAAAATCCATATTTATCACCTCCCACTTCCAAGTCGGAATATCAATAGCTCGCAATGTACCAACGAGCTTCGTGCTCAATCTAACTCACGACATTCGCATCGCGCCACGAACTCGCAACGCCCCTCTTGTGCCATCCCACCAATACACGATTCGAGGTCATGATACATCTTAGTCGCACTTTGATGAATAGAATAACGAGCACCGCGCGCCTCCCAGACCCTGACGGTCCTCGCTACATCGGAACACACAACCGCCCTAATCTTAGCACCCCATCAGCGCTACCTCAAATAGACTCTTTCCTTCCGAGAGTCGCGTCTCGCATCGCACCAAAATCGGATCTCATATCGCCGCTTCTTCACCTCCTCGACGATGGAAGACTCGCAACCTCTCAACCCGAATTCCGCACTAATGTAATCAACCAAACGAACCCCAAGGCTCGCGATGTAACTCTGACCATATCCCTTTTCTCTGGTCAACATCGCATGCATTACCCATCGACCGCGACTAAGCGGCATCCGCAACTACATCGCCTTCCCGTGGTACGTAATATCAACATCGTAATCCTTAAGTAGCTCCAACCACCGCCTTCGCCGCAAGTTCACTCCTCCGTCAAGATATACCGAGACTCTCGTGGTCCGTGTAAATGTCCACATGAACTCCATATAAATAATGTCTCTGCATCTTCGCGCACGAATCATCACGCCAACTCCAAGTCATGTGGATAGTTCTTCTCATGCTTCCTAAGCCGCCGAGATGCATGTTATAACATTGTCGTGGCCGCATCAGACGCACTCAAGCCCGACACCGACGCCCACAATAAACCACATATCCATCTAAGCCCTCCGAAGAGTAAGAAATGGGCGCCAACTTCTCCTTTAGCAACCGGAAACTTTCTCACAAGTATCCGCCCATCGAACATAGCCGCTTTCCGAGTCACTTTAGTCAAAGTGTGAAATAAGCAAACTTCTACAAACCTCCGATAATATCCTGCAAGTGCCCAAAAGCCGCGCACTCCGCTTAGCTGGTCCGCCAAGTCTTCGATCGCTTCAATCTTCGCCAGACAACCCGAATACCATCGACCCCGATAACATGTCCTAAGAAAGCCACCGACGCCAACCGTAACTCGCACTTCGAGAACTTGCATACAATCGCCGGCCTCGAGGACTCTCAATACCGCCCTCAAATGATTCAGATGCTCCTACTCGCGCGCGAATACACCAAGATATCATCAATAAACACTATAACGAACATATCCAAGAATGGCTCAACACCCTATTCATCAAATCCATGAATATCAGCCGCGCTGTCAACCCGAAAGACATCACCAACTCATAAGGCCCATACCGGTCCCGAATGCACTTGGGATATCTATCTCTAACTCGCACTGATGATAACTGCACCGCAGTCTATCTTGGAAAAACACTTTGCACCCCGCAATCGTCAAACAAATCGCCAATCCCGGGAGTGGATATCTGTTTCTTGATAGTTACCTTGTTCACCGTCAGAATCAATACACATACGCAGCTGGCCCCATCCTTCTTCTTTACAAATAACACCGCGCTCCTAGGAGAAACACTGCCTAATAAAGCCTTTCTCCAAGAAATCTTTCACTGGTCTTTCAACTCCTTCAACTCTAGAAAGCCATCCTGATGGCTAATAGATATCGCCGAGTATCCGCGCCAAATCAATGCAAAACTCAATCTCCTCTCGTGAGGATACCCTGCTCATCCGGGAATACATCCGAAACTCTCTAACGACCGAATCGATCAAGGTCCGTGACTTCACCTCGGTGTCGAATACCCAACCATATGGTAGATATACCCTTCCGCACCATCTTCCTAGCCTTGAGGTAAGAAATAAACTTACCCTACGACGCAAAGATTCCCTTCCACTCGATAACCGGCTCACGAAATCGAACCGAACTAATCTCTCTCATACCCACGCTGGCATAGCATGATGCTAGCCAATCCATACCCATAATCACATCAAAGTCCGTCATATCCAACTCTATCAAGTCGCCAGAGTCCGACGACTATCTATAGTCACAGGCAAGCCTTATACACCCGCCACTACCATCAATCACTCATCGCGTAGCCACCTCAAAAGGTCTTATGGACTCTGCTCTATCCCTATTCTACGGCTATATGAGGAGATATGTAGGACAAGGTAGAACTCGATCTATCAAAGCATATACATCACAAAGAAGAAACCAACAATGCACTGCGATTTACATCCGCGACGCCTCGGTCCCGCTGACCGACATAACATATATGCGCTCGAGGACCGCTAGAATCGAACCCCTACCACGACCTCGCCGCGCTCCGCCCATAAGTACCTCGCCTCCGGGCGTCTAACCATCGAAGATGAAGATCCCGCACACTTCGCCGGCCGAGCCAGATCGCCCCGCCGCCTAACGACGACAATCCTTTTTCGGGCCCCGCTGCCACAAGAGTAGCACGCCTCGAACCCATACGGCACTCACCGGATGAGACCTACCGCATCGAACGCACCGAGAGGAAGGTGGTCTCGACAGCGCCGGTCTCGCCTCCCGAAACTCAAGTCCCGAGCCCGACCGCCTCAATAACCTGCGACGACCTTCCGCCGAAATCGGAAGGAGCACTCGCGGCCGGGCCGGAATGTGGACCTAGTCGCCGAGGCCGCCACCAAAATCGCCTCGAACTCGTTGTCTCGCCTCTGGCCGCCCAAATCTAGCCGATCTCGCCTCTCGCCTCAATCCTCGCGCAGACGCTGCATCTCGCAATATCCATCCTCGCCAAGAGCCACCCCAAGCATGCAGAATCATACGATGGTCTAACCCCATCACATATCGATGAACCTCGCTCGCCATGTCGCCTACTATGGTGTGCGATATCCGCCAAGGATTCGAACTCGGTGTCAGACTTCCCGATAGTCCTCCCGCCCCGTCTCAAGGTCAAGAACCTATCTACGCGGCTCTCTCACCTCGTGAGGCAAGAAGTGGTCTAGGAACGCCTCGTGAACTCCTCCCAATCACCGGAAGAGCATCCTCACCCCTCGACAATACCCATGACTCAAACCAGCTCAACGCAATATCACGTAACCTGTAAGCTAGTATAATGCACTCGGTCCCGATGCCCTAAGGACTGCATGGTCCAGAATCGCCGGACAAACTCCCGCGGATCCTCCTCAAATCTCAACCATAGAACTTCGGGTGGGTGACAACCGAAATCCCGAATCCGTAAGCGTCGGCTACGGTTGGCGCCGCTCACTGTCGCTTGCCACGCCACTATCTTTGGTCGATGCGAATCGACTCCCGTAATCTCTGTACTCGACCGCGTGGGATGGAGGCTCGTCTGCGCGGTCTCGATGGCCGCGTCTGCGCCTCGAACTCTGAGGCTGGCGACGACGCGGAACTCACCGCCCTAAACATCATCTCTGGTAGATCGGCTCAGTGCCCTCGTGACTCTCCGCGTCCACTAGCGGCACCTCACCGCCTTGCCCTTACGGCCGCGGTTGCCTTGTGTGGAGGCATAACTGATACATAAAGGAAAACATCAGAGGAGGTTCAACCTATAACTCAGCTCTATTGCACGATCTTAGAGTGAAAGAATGGAAACCAATCCTAAATATCCTGCAGCCTCCTGATTATAGATGCGGTGCACGACACACCGATAATCAAGACTCTACTGAACACGGTGCGTGGACACTTTCCGAGACTAATCGCTCGATACCACTTTTGTCACGACCGACCGGGCGCGGCGGTACTTACCGGTACCCCGGTATATGTCGAGAATAGCGTGGAACATACATAACATAACTTATAAAAGGTAAACATCACCGCCACCGATAAAGCTTTCCATAAAACATTCTTAAACAAAAGTATAGTAGTACAACCGGTTCTTATAGCCCAAAACACATAGATGACCATGCACTTAAAGATAACAATCGTGGCGGAGCAGGGTCCCGCCATACCCCTGAATGTACAAAATACCTATAGCATCAGGGAATATCCGTACCAATGAACAAGCTTCCGGAGGAATGGAGCTTCTGACACCGGAATAGTGATCCTAAGAACGAGGATCCACAATCTGCTTACCCTTACCTGCGGCATGAACGCAGCCCCCGAGGAAGGGGGTCAGTACATAATATGTACCAAATATGTAAAGCTGGAAAATACTGTAATAATGATATCATAGGTCTAAAGTAAGCTGGAGTCAAGGAAGAAAAAACAAAATACCTTTTACTGTGCCTTACTAACAATGAGAGTGACAAGTATTTATATATAATACTGCATAAAATAGGGGCCTTAGGATCAAAACAGGGTACCTCGCCCGTAGTATCAATAAGCACCCCTACTCCTGGGACTATTTCACCCGCATAGGTCCTGTGGACCCGCATGAGGTATTCCTCGCATAGGTTGTACCCGCCCGCATGGGACTATTTCACCCGCATAAGCCCATAAGGACTCGCATGAGGTATTCCTCGCATCATGGGTAGCAAATCCACGGAACAGGTGGTATAACGATCTTGAGGAATTACCCCTCAGATATACTCTTACCCTGAAGCAGATGGTATAACGATCTTGGGGACTTACCCCTCAGATATACTCTTACACTGAAGCAGATGGTATAACGATCTTGGGGCTTGCCCCTCAGATATACTCTTACACTGAAGAAGGTGGTATGACGATCTTGGGGCTTGCCCCTCAGACATACTCTTACCCTGGAGAAGGTGGTATAACGATCTTGGGGCTTGCCCCTCAGATATACTCTTACCCTAGCTCAAACTGTCATCATATCATAATCATAAATAAGTTAAGAAAACTTATAACTTCTTATTAGTCTTGTTCATATACCCTCTCATTTTAGTTTACTTAAGGCACTTAATCATATCTTTAATAAAAGAACACCGGGAATTTAACCCAAGTACTACATGCTTCAACTCTTTTAAAAATGACTCTTCTTTATACATAAAAACTCTTGGGCAATTGATGCCTTAAAACCAATTTGCCTCTTCATATACTTATCTTACTTAGAGTAAATCTCTTCTCATTAACCTTTTATGAAGCTAATAAACCAACTCCCCATAAAGTTGTTATATTAACTCTACACTTTAGTAAAATCATACTTTTCCCCTAGCCAAGGGACTTATACATTCTTAAAACGAAACAAGTCATTATATACTTAAAACAAGTAAGAATACCAAATCTTGTCGTCATTACTACATAGTTTCATCTATTCATGCTCAAAAGATAGGAAAGCTTCACATACCTTTTGATCAATCCACTTGCTAAGTCCAAACTACCATGAGTAATATGTCAACCTAAAATAACCATGATACGTTTATTAACCTCTAATTTCAATGTAGAATAATCTAAACTCAAAGCCACTAAATTCTATGGAAAATTGGGCAGCATTTCCTTTGTTTCTACATACTTTGCCACCTTTCACAAGGCCGAATTTATCATCCAAACGCCACATTTAAGGCTCAACAATCCAACATTTCAAAGGGGATTACACACCTAAACTTGGGTGTGTAAAATTCTGCCCCATAGGGTACAACAATTCACTTAACAATTCTAAGGTAGTTTTTAGGTTACAACATGCTCATAATATCTTCTTAACCAATTCTTTTATATCCAAACCACATTTCTTGCATGCAATGACTCTAAGAGCATTATTTACTACCACAAGTTCTTCCTTCTTAACATGCAACACTAGAAACTAATTCTAAAGGAAGAAATGTTACCTTAAAGCTTTAGCCAAATTTTTCCAACCACTTGCTAGCTTCCTTTTCAAGAACACCACCACAACAATCTTCACAAGCTAGCCACAAGCTTCCCTCTTGCTTTTACTTTTTCAAATTTTTCCTAAGGCTAGAATGTCTCTTGGGATTTTAGAGAGAAGGAGGAGCTTGAACTTTTAAGAGAGAAGGAGGAGCTTTTGTCTAAGAGAGAGAGAGAGATGAAATATGACCAAGTCTTGAAGACTTGGTCAATATAATGCATGCAAAATCAGATGGGGGGACACTTGTCACCCTCCCAAGGTCTTTTAAAAGAAAAATCTGACTTTTCCTAAGTTTTTCCGCCCAAAAATCCCGCCTCGGCGCCGCGGCGCTGAAACCTCTGCAGCCTCTCTGAACTATCGGCGCGGCTGTCTGGCGCGCGCTACAATCTCAGCGACCCTCAGTACTTTGGCGCGCTGCGCATCCGCGCGCTGCCGCTTTGTCCGAAACATTTTGTCCGATCACATTTGAACTTGTAACTCTCGTAACTTTCTACTCCGACGTCCTATCGACGAACGGTTGGTTGCGTTGAAATCTAGACTCAACGAACTATGCCCTAGGCCTTTGAAACACTTAGGAACTCTTAATGTATCGGTTCATAACCCGCATCAAAGTTGACTAAAACCCGTCCGGAATAATCCGTCAACCTATCCTTTGAAAATTTTAAGTCTTACATGTTTTCGTACGCTCTCATACGTAGGGTCAGAACTACGGGGTATAACAGTCTTATATTTTTGTCTTATTGTCATAGTATGTTTAAGTCTTGTTGTTGTTTTTGTGTATTTTTGAGTCATAATTTTTTTTTCTTTTGAGTCATAATTGTCTGTCAAAGATCAAGCATGTTGTAGTTACTAGAAACACCTAGTGAAGTAAGGTGGAATAATGTAACGGAATAAAAGCAACCATCTAAACACTTAGGTTAAATATGCAAAAAACTCACAAAATCTGTCTATTTGGAGTTTCTTGCTTGGATTGTGCATGATAAATGATTAAAACCTATGTGTTATGATTGCTTGCTATTTGAGGCGAAATAGTTAGGATATGCATGTTTAGGGAGATGACTCAGGCGTTTCTTTGTTAGCCAATTCTTACCTCTTTTCTATCCCTGACATTAAAAATATCCCTAGTCAGCCTCATTGAGCCTTAAAAATTGAACTTTTTCTTTGACACCCTATATTCCCACAATTGTGCCATAAGTAGAAATGTGAAATAGTTGGAATAAATTGTGTTAAAAAAAAAGACAAAAAGAGTGAACAAAAGTGATGCACCCCAATAAAAAAGTAATAAGAAATAGGCAAAAGCCTAAGTTTGGGGGTGCTTGTTATTATAATACACTTCACTCTCCCAAAACAAAAGAGGGGAAAGATAGTTTTGAAGTGAAGAAAAAAATCAAAAGAAAAGGGGAAAAGTTGAAAAGCTAAAGAGCTTATGGTACACAAAATGAGTCTAAATGCCTATTTTTACCTACCCATACCTAAGCCTACATTACAACCCTTAAAAGTCCTGAAGATCTCTTAGATGCATATCCATGATTAGTGGAGAATAGCAAGTGAAAATGTCATAGGATTTTTGAATTTT
Source organism: Przewalskia tangutica (assembly GCA_029844215.1). NCBI lineage: Eukaryota > Viridiplantae > Streptophyta > Magnoliopsida > Solanales > Solanaceae > Przewalskia > Przewalskia tangutica. Next base: position 34,362,840 of record CM056731.1, on the reverse strand, counting down.
ACAAGCATGATTCAGTATGTGACTTCCATTAAGCATGATAAAAATGAGTTTGCGAAATATCTAGCTTAATGTGTTTAGTGTGCTAAAATTTCATGTTATATGTTCCTGCATATTATTTTGCTAATCTTCATGTTTTTCTAAAGTAACACCAATGCAGCAAAGTGATAAATGTGATTGAGTCTGTTTATTTTTCTTTTTCTTGAGTCTTTATTTCTTTCTTTTTATCTTTGCTCGAGGGCGAGCAAAGGTTAAGTTTGGGGGTATTTGATCGGTGTATTTTATATACACTTTTCGAGTCATTTTTAGTTAATCTTTTATCCATTTTTGTACAAATACGTGTCGTATTAGGATAAATTTTCTTTCTTTTGAGTCAAAGTGGTTAAAATGGTCCAATGGCGGAAAAAGAGTGAAAAGAGGGCAAAAGTGGAGGTTCCAGAGCTTAAAAACAGAGAAAGTGGCGAACGAGGCACGACATCGCCGCCACGCGCCTCGCAGACAGTCCAGCGCCGGCGCCCAATATCCGTAAGATCGCAGAGTTGCAGCGCGGCCAGCTCTATACTGCAGTCAGGCCGCGCGCCAAATCATCCAAACATCGCAGGTTCCGCCGCGCGCCGATAGCGGTCGCGCGCCGACGCGGGAAAATCAGGTTTTTAGACGAATTCCGGGCCAGCACAAGGAAAAGTTTGAGGCGGTTTGAGCCTATAAAAGGAGAACCCTAGCGCTTTTAAGGTTCCTTTCGCAAAAACACAAGATTCTTGGATCAAGATCGAGACCTTAATTTAGTAATTTTCTTTCTTTCTTTCTTTACTTTCTTTTCATGTTGGATATTGAATTAGTTCTCATGTCAATGGCTAGAACTAATTCCATTATAGGTTTTCCATGCTAAATCACTTGAACCTTATATTATGAATTGATCGACGCTTATGGTTATCTTCTTATTGTTGAGATTTCCCAATAATTGTTTTGAATGCTTGGTAATTAATTGATCACTAATTATCATTATTTATATGATTTCTAATCAAACTTCGAAAGGAGGAGGTTGTGAATATCTTTGTAAGTTGGGTAGACATATTTTGGATCGAGGATGAAAATACCTCAATTACTTAGCGTTAATGAGAGGTTTAAACACCTAATTTTACGCACGGCGCGTGATGCTAACTAGGTTTTTGGTCTTAATCCTCCTATAGAGTCATCCTTATCACCGAAAGGTAGAAAGGAGCGATACTGGGGTTGAGTGTTTATATAGCCTTAACGGGAGTATAAAATGATTTCGTAAACCTGCTAGCTCCAAAAGAAGAGGAACCATAATTCATTGCATTAATAAGTAATATAAGCGGATAGTTGAGGAGACGTGAAAGCCTTATTTCCATCACTACTGAAGTAAACACATAGTTAATTAGTATTTACAATTGTTAGTTATAAACAACAAAATCAAATATCGGTTACCAAATAGATACCAAAAGGTAGATAATTGGTACTTGAACACTAATCATTGTGGACGATATTCGGTCTTACCAAGACTATATTACTTGTCACGATAACGTGCACTTGCGTTAAAGTGTGTGCATCTTTTCGCGCATCACCCAACAAAGCTAAAATATGAATAAAATGGCACCATGGTACATTAAGCTCCTGCTATGCGGGTCCGAGGAAGGTCAGGACCACAATGATGTATTATTAGCAGTCTTACCTCACATTTCTGCAAAGACTGATTTTACGGCTTGAATCCATGATATTCGAGACTGTTTTCACGGCTTGAATTCATGACATTCTGATCACATGACATCAACTTTATTGGTTACTCCAAGGCTTATTTACTAAGGTAAAATATGAATTGTGTCATTAAATAATTGTCAAATAATTCTTTTTGGATAAACTAAAAAGAAATTTGTGTCAATGGAGTACTAATTTGCCTCATATAGAACTTCAATATGCTATGATCGCGATGTGACGACATTTTGTGAAGCTGCTATTCCTTGCTCAGGGCGATATCCTCAAATATGAATTTGGGAGAAAACGAAGTTGAAGTAGACGAACAAACAGTATTAAAGCCAAGGAAACCATAAATTTGTACTTGTTCAAATAATAAGCTCTGAGTTTTATCTTATTTGTATGGAACCACTTTGTTTCAGAGAATTTTATTTCACAGGTTAATGGAGTTTCAACGGTGATTGGAGCTGGTTGCGAAGTGGGAGAGACTTTTACACAAGTAAAAATGATGTTTACATCATTGTATCACAAGTGAAGTTTTGTAATAGTATCTATGCGATGTGTTAACATTGTAATCCCACATCGGACAAGAGTCCATGTGGATGTAGTTATTTTTCTTATATATAAGGGATGTAGTTGCTTTTTTTTAACTTACCAATTCACTATCAATAATATTTTTATTCTTTTTTCTTTACTCTTGTTATTGTCTTATAAGGATTCATAAATTATATGAATTCTAACATGGTATCAGAGAGAATAAAATAATATTAATTTTAAATTAATATTATTTTAAATTATTGGCCGGTTCTACCGCCTATTATATAAATTCTCGCATTATGATATTGATCGGTTCTACCGACTATTACATAAATTATTGCATTATAATATTGGTCGGTTTTACCGCCTATCTTATTTCGCTATTTGTGTTCGTTCTTGTTAAATTTGGATTCTTGTTCTGATCGGTTCCACTACTTTCGCATTTTTGATTGGTGAGGTTGAGATTGTTATTTGGGATTTTTCTGTTTAAATTGTTTTCGATGGCTAGAGGTGATTATTCATTACAATCTATTGGTGTTCGTTTAGATGAAAAAAATTATTCATATTGGAGTTATGTAATGATAAAAATTTTGAAGGGTAAGGGACTTTGAGACTATATTTCTGGAAAAGTCAAATGTCCTAAAATTGAAGATGAAAAATTTGATGAATTATTTCATATTTGAGAGATCAATAATTCAAAAATTATTACTTGGATCAATAACTATGTTGAACAAAGAATTGGTGTCCAATTGGCTAAGTTCAAAAATGTTAAAGAGATTTGAGATTATTTGTCAAGACTGTTTGTGCAGAATAATTTTACTATTAAATATCAATTACAATCTGAAATTCGTGCACTAGTACAGAATGATTTGAGTATTCAAGATTTTTTATGTGCAATGACTACTCTTTGGGATCAATTAGCTTTGACGAAATCTATTGAATTACAAGCTTGTGGTGCTTATATTAAATGTAGAGATGAAGACGGTCTTGTTCAGCTATTGATGGGTCTTCGCCCAGAATTTGAAAATTATCGTTCAGGCCTTTTGCACCGCAAACTCTTACCATCTGTTGAAGATGTGGTAAATGAACTCATGGCCGAAGAAACTTGTTTGAAGACTCTAAAGGGTGTGCATATTGCTTCTCCATCTACATCAGTCTTTGCAGCTCCTACACACCATTATAAAACATCTTTCATAGGTAATTGTAATTATTGCAAGGAATCAGTACACTAGAAAGATCAATGTCCTGAACTACGAAAGACGTTAGGTTGGAAGCATCCACAATCAAGGTCACAAGAACGGAAGTCTCCACAACAATATCATAGCGGGCAACAAAAATCATACTCTAGGGTCAATCTCAGAACTCATATCCACATATTCAGGCTGCATTTGTGCCCTCTATTGATCACTCAGCTTCAGGAACTCATGTGAGTCCCAATACTTATTCTGTAGCTGACCAATTTAAGAAGTTTCTCGTCTTCCAGTAGTTTCAAAGTAATTCACAGTCTTATGCTCTTTATGTTCCTTCCGGTTCATCACCATCTATTGTTCAGGTATCAATTCGTCTTCTTAGATTTTGGACTCTGGAGCTGGAAATCATATGTCTCCTGATTCTTCTGCTTTTATATCTATGTCTTGTGACCTCCATCCACTTCTTTTGTGACTGCTGATGGCACACATATGTCATTGACGGGCATTGGTACCATCCATACATCCACTATATGATTATTCTTGTTATTCTCCATCATTCGCCTCTTTTTTAGTTTCTATTAATTCTCTTTGTGAGTCTACCTCTTACTCGGAGGCAGCTCGTGATCCTCTTTGGCAAAAGGCTATGAGTGAGGAATTGTCTGCTTTGGACAAAACTGGTACTTGAGATTTAGTTTCTCTACCATCTAGTAAGAAAACTATTGGTTCTCGATGGGTGTACAAGATTAAAACCAAGTCTGATGATTTTGTTGAACGATATAAAGCCCGTTTGGTTGCAAAGGGCTTTGCTCAAGAGTATGGTATGGATTATGAGGAGACTTTTGCACCTGTTGCAAAAATGACATATGTTCGGGTTCTTATTGCAGTAGCCTATGTTCGTCATTGGCATATTTCACAAATGGATGTTAAAAATGTATTTTTGAATGGGGATCTTCAAGAGGAAGTCTACATGGTCCCTCCACCTGGTATGTCACATAATCCATGACAGGTATGCAGGCTTAAGAAGGCTTTGTATGGTCTCAAACAAGCCCCAAAAGCTTGGTTCGATAAGTTTTTCACTGTAGTATCTTCTCTTGGGTTTATTTTCAGCTTTCATGATTTGGCGTTATTTGTTAGATCATCCCCGGCAGACCATATTTTACTTTTGTTGTATGTTGATGATATGATCATTACAGGTGATTATTTTGATGGTATCACAAACCTAAAATCCACTTTGTCTCGTCGCTTTGAGATGAAAGATTTAGGTCATCTACGTTACGTTTTAGGCATTGAGGTAGCTTATTCTGAGAATGGGTATCTTCTCTCTCAGTCTAAGTACGCTGCAGATATTCTTAAACGGGCTCGTCTCACAGATACTTGTATTGTTGACTCTCCTCTTGAGGTCAATGTTCGTTATACCCCTACTGACAGAGATCCTCTTCCTAATCCCACTTTATATCGTTCATGTGGGTAGCTTGGTGTACCTTACCATTACTCGCCCTGACATTGCATATGTTGTTCACATTGTCAGTCAGTTTGTTTGTTCTCCTACATCCGCATATCAGGCAGCATGCGTATTCTTCGCTATCTCTGAGGAACGATTTATCAAAGTCTCTTATTTCCATCAACCTCATCATTAGAGCTTCGTGCATTTTCTGATGCAGATTAGGCTAGTAACCCGACTGATTGAAAATCCACTACTGGTTATTGTGTAATTTTAGGAGATTCACTCATTTCATGGAAAAGTAAGAAACAAGATGTTGTTTCTCGCTCTTCAACTGAGGCAGAGTATCGTGTTGTGGCTTCTACTACGTGTGAGATTGTATGGTTATGTTGATTATGGGCTGATATGGGTGTCTCTATTTTCTCACCGACACCGATGTACTGCGATAATAAGAGTTATATTCAGATTGCACACAACACAGTCTTTCATGAACGTACCAAGCATATTGAGATTGATTGTCATATTATTCGATATCATCTTCAACAAGACATTATATCCTTGCCATTTGTCTCATCTTCGATGTAACTTGCAGATTTCTTCACAAAGGCACATACCTTACAGCGTCACCGGTTCTTTCTTGGCAAACTCTCGATGCTTCTCTTTACACCATCGCGAGCTTGAGAGGGAATGTTAACATTGTAATCCCACATCGGACAAGAGTCCATGTGGATGTAGTTGCTTTTCTTATATATAAGGGATGTAGTTGATTTTCTTATATATAAGGGATGTAGACATGTAGTTGCTTTTTTTTAACTTATTAATTCACTATCAATAATATTCTTATTCTCTTTTCTTTACTCTTGTTATTGTCTTATAAGAATTCATAAATTATATGAATTGTAACACGCTAAACATAATCAGTGTGAAGCAAACAATAATTCTATAACTTTTGTCATATTCTACGGTAGCGTAAGAGACAAAAACTTAGGCTAGCAACAAATGATCAAGTTAGGTTTGTAGGTTTCACAATTTTTTGTTTGCCTTTTGCTGTTCTTTTTGTAAGAACTCTTTAGAATTGGAAAATCTTCCTTGATTATTCTCATCCCATAAGGGAGAATATATACAAGTAATATACATTAATTATGAGGAGGAAATCATGCCTCATAATAACTAAGAAATCCTACCTAATAATGTCTTCCTACCATATATATTAGGATTCTACATAAATATAATATTACTAATTAATTATATATCTAGAATATTCTAACATAATATTCTAACATAATATTACCAATTAATTACATTTAACACTCCCGCAAATGAGGAGGCGAATCGAGATCGTCCCAAATTCTTCAAATAAGATCACTAAGCCCTTTGTGAAGATATCCGCAACTGATGTCGCGTCGACATGTAACACTCGCACTTGTCCACGAGCCACCTTTTCACGGACAAAATGAATGTCTAACTCAATATGCTTAAGGTTGATGATGGATTGGATTTAGAGATAAATTGCACTAATGTTATCACAGATACCACGCGGCCGAATAGACAATGAAGCTCAAGTAAAAGATTCCGAATCCAGCATGAGTCAGACACAACATTGGCTACCGCACGGTATTCAGCTTCAGCACTGGAACGTGATACGATGGGTTGCCTTTTGGAGGACCAAGATATTAAATTATCACCGAGAAAGACGCAATAGCCGAGGTGGGCGTCGGACATCCCGCGTATCAGGTGACAAGCTTGGTCAAAGATGGGTACAGATGCAATCCATAATGCAGAGCCACAATATATCGCATACGCTGAGTGCATGATATGTTCTTCCATGATTGTGTACGAACAAACACACTTGTTGCATCGCATATGTAATATCCGCCCGTGAATGTGAGATATTGTAAAGCTCCCGCCAAGTCGCGATACAATGTCGGATTAGCAAAAGGACTACCGGATATGACACTCGCTTTGACTTGGTATCTGAGTTGCGACGGTTTGCAAGATGACATTCCACCGCTCTACGATTTCGATGATACTTCTTCCGGGAAAGAAATAGACTTCCCGCATGACGTGTCACCGCTTATTCCTAGAAAGTAGAAGTGGACCAAGATCCTTCATAGCAAATTCGAACTCACCGTGTCAAGATATCCTCGAAGAGAGTCTCAAGAGGTCATAGGATAATATCATCTACATATAAGAGAATATAAGCGATGATTTCCTGATAAATAAATAGTGAATTATCCGAATTGTTTGAGAAACCCATATTGAACACAAAATCGCAAACCGCTTGCAAGTCCCGAGAGCCTGTTTGAGTCCATATAATGATTTTTAAGTAAACACACATGATTGGGATAACGAGAATCTCTGCACTTCAACGGTTGAACGATACCGCCTCACTCAAACGCCCATGTATGAAGACATTCTCGACATCCAATTGATGAAGTAACCATCCTTTTGAGAGGCTAAAGCGAGAACAATTTCGATGGTTCGTTTAACCACCGGATCAATGTTTCACGCAATCTAATCCCACCGCCGAGTCTTGCCATCACCTACAAGTCGGGCCTTACGCCGCCAAAAGAACCATCGATTTTTCTTTATGGCTAAAAATCCACATGTAACGAATTATATTAGCATTAGATGGACGGTACTAACTCCCATGTCCTATTTTTAATTAGAGCATGATATTCATCATCCATGGCCATTTTCCAATTAGGATCTTTTAGGCGCATACGGGGTTACGCGCAAAGGTGATTTGGAGACTTGAGTGTGTAGATCAGATTGGCATTGGGTTTTGTAATTCCATGTTGACTACGGTGATCGGTTTAGCGGGCGATGGATCGACGCCATCGCCGGAGTGAGATAATCAGTTACGCCATCGCCAGATGTAGTTGGGCACGAGTCGAGGTTGCACCGGCGGGCACCGTGTAAAGTAGGGTTCTCGCTCATCGGGCCTCGAACCGATGGCCTTTGTTGGATCAGATTTTTGTGAGTCCCGGCCGTGGAGGAAATGAGTTAGATACGGGGCCTATCATCATCCAAAATTCATAAGTATTTGTCCCTCGTGTCATGTATCTTGGCAAAGGGAAATTGTGACTCATCAAAAATTACATGACGACATATAAACATACGCTTGAGGAAATGTCATAACACATGTAACCACGGTGATTTGTAGGATATCCCAAGAAGACATACGAGTAGAGGTCAAGTTTTGTGATGGTGGTGGATGGAAATAGGGGTAGCACATCCAAAACTCTCAAATGATGATATGAGGGCTCTCGTAAATAAAGTATTTTTAGTGGAGCTTGGTAAGACATGTTTTTGGGAAGGATATTTAACATGTAGGTTGCCATTTGCTGCATGATGCCAAAACACGGGGTATAGCATGAGCAAGGGATGTTCTCACAATATTGTTAATGGTTCTAATTTTATGCTCCGCCTTCCCATTCTGTGAAGATGTGTGAGGACAGGATAAACGAAATTGTAAACCATTTGTTTTGAAAAATCCCAAACCGATTATTGTCAAATTCCTCCCATTGTCACATTGAATACTTTTAATCTCCGCTCAAACCGAGTTCGATAAATGCTCTAAAGTTTAGGAAAGTGGAAAACATTTGTGATTTTTTCGACAAAGGAATGTCCACAAATAATTAGAGTAATCATCAAGAAACAAAGAATAGTATCTATGACATGAGGAACTCAAAACAGTGATGTCCAAATATCACAATGTAAAATATCAAACGGCATGAAGTAGAAGAAGTAAATGGCAACCTAACATGTTTACCAAGAACACAAGCCCGACACTTATTCAAAACATGAGTTTGAGTACAAGAAATAAAATTGTTTTGTTTAAGAGAGGCCAATACGCACTTCCTGATGCCCTAATCGCTCATGCCATAGTGATGGAGCGCCGCAAAAGTGGAAGGAACTTTAGATCGTGGATTTGGTAAACTTATGGATAGAGCTCCTCGCTATCACATCTCAGAAGCTTCCCCGTCTGAAAGTCATGTACGAAAAACCAAACGGGTCAAATTTAACAGAAACCCAATTATCACTAGTAAACTTCCTAACAGAACCAAATTTTTATTAATTTGGGAGACGCAGACATTTTTAAAACTAGCGGGTGTGGCGGTGATGTGTTTGTCCCATAACCTTTTATTGGAATTGTATGGTCATTTCCGACAATAATACCATTTTCTTTGCTCAAATTATAATAGCGAGAGTGTACTTGACGCCGCATATGCGACGAGCCCGAGTCCATATACCAATTAGAATCCGTGGATTGAGTCCAAGAGTGCGATAGCTCGCCAATATCCGTAGGATGGGTCATGGTTGAATGGGCTCCGCCATCGGGGCCGGCGAGGCCCAAAATCGCACGCTGCGCGCCGATACTCGCCGCCTGTTATTTCGCCGCCGCTCGTACGGCCAACTCGCGAACCGGGCCTGGCCGGCTCGCCAAAATGTAAGATCTTCGGCGGTTACGCCATCGCTATCGGGCTTGGTTTGCTCGCCCGCATCCGCTCGCCCATTATTTCGCCGCTGGCCGCCGCGCCGCTGGCGCCGCCGTGGTTGCCGCGCAGCCTCCGCCGAAAGTTGCCGCCGCCGCCATACTCCGCCGAGTGCCGCTTATTTCCGCCGCCACCATTCCGCGACTTCACCTTTATTATTTCCGCGATTTCCACCCTTCTTATGATTATTACCACGCCCTTGACTCTTATTTTGTGAAGAATAGTCAAAATAATTACCTTCATTTGAATACGTGGCAACCATGGCGAATTCGCTGAGACCTTCTTAATCAAACCCGATTCTTCGAACAAGCACGGATCTTGCTTGATAAAACTTTGGTAAGGGATTACTTTGACGACAGAGTCCCCACGCCACTATAAGCATCCGCGAGACCGCAACTAATCAGAAACTAACCGGTTGTCGAACCGCGAACCCACGCTTTCAATTGATCCGCCACCACTTTGAGACGCCGATGAGGTTGAAACGTTAGGAAAGTCGTGACAATGGTTGAAAATTCTTGTTCCAACGCAACATCACGGAGTTTTGATTATCTTGAAAATGTCTCTCGCCGTTCCTACGCCGCCACGGCAGTAGAACTGCTCCATTATCAGACGCAATGCATGGATATTTGCATAAATCCAACCAAGAATGGCATCGCGGTATCCCACAATTCTTTGTCCGCCTGCACGATTGTTCCGTTGTTGTACCATTTTTGGTGGAATTATATGATGAAGAACTTTGAGCCCTACAACATATTTTTGAACAACTCCGCCATGTCAAGCGAATTTCATCTCTAGTTTGACAGAAATATGTGTTTTGATGTTGGAAATAGTAAGGGCTGAGTGAAACGAAGATTTTGATTCAGACATGGTTGACAACAATAATGGAGAAAGAAAAAAAAAAAAAAAAAAAGTATAACAATGGAGAAGACAAATTCGGTTGGAGAAGATGACCGAATTTGGAAGGAAAATTTTATTTAAAATAGGATCTTTGAATAACCTTCTGATACCATGTAAGAACTCTTTAGAATTGGAAAATCTTCCTTGATTATTCTCATCCCATAAGGGAGAATATATACAAGTAATATACATTAATTATGAGGAGGAAATCATGCCTCATAATAACTAAGAAATCCTACCTAATAATGTCTTCCTACCATATATATTAGGATTCTACATAAATATAATATTACTAATTAATTATATATCTAGAATATTCTAACATAATATTCTAACATAATATTACCAATTAATTACATTTAACACTTTTAATAAATACATTTTCTGTCATTTAAGTTTTTTCTAACATTGTTAGTGGTCAAGGATTGAAATTACAATTTTGGAGTAATTGAAGGTTAAATGTGCTTAGTTGGTTAATATAAGGATCAAAACAGGAATTATGCAGTAACACATGGACCAAAATTGTTATTTCCCCTAGGTAAAAGCTTAACCCATAGTCTTATAAATTAGGAGTTTTTAGCTTTTAGTCCAAAATAAATATCGTACTCCGTGTGTTCACTTTTAATTATTTATTATACTAAAAATAAATTTTCATTCTAATTATTCATTTTAGCCTATCAAGGAAAAACCATTTTATCTTTCTTATTTTACCCTTAACATTAACTCATTGCTCAAATCATTTCTCAAATCATTAATATGAATATTATGATCAAATATGCACATTATTTACGTATTTGTTAAGGAGCGTGCAAAGTCCATTATGGATAAGTAAAAATGAACGGAGGAAATACTTTTTACATAATTAAGAAAGTATTATTTATTTTTATTTAGATAAGTTTTACATAATCAAGAAATCATATATGAGTATTAATTTTAAGATTATTCCTTAATTCTCATTTTAATATTTCAATTTTAATTGTTATTTTAGAAATATAAAATTTTAACTGAATTTATATATATGAACTTTCCTAAACAGGATAGAATTACTTAAATTGTCTAGGAAAGCTCATAGATGTAATGGCTGCAGTTGTGTAATAAGTTTTTTGTTGGAGACATATTTTTTCCAGAGAACTCTTCCTAGAAGGCTGTTGTGAGAATTAGTACTCCTTAGGTGTTTGTTCTTTGTTTTTTTTTTTATTGTTAAGGTGTTTATTCTTTGTTAGTAGAATAATGTTCACAGTTTATAAAAAAAAAGTATTTGGTTTCAAAGAACAAGAAGAAAAATGAATTAGAAAACAAGAGAGCAAATAAAAATATTTACTCAATAAGCCTTAAAACTAGAAAAAGATTAATTAATAAGAGAGAGAAATTGTTACGTGGCTACTGTTTTTGGGCTAATTTTTAGCTCTCAACACGTCACAAAGAGAGTGATATGGCATCCTTAATAACGCATACAATATTCTAAGTCACACCACCCCCGTTTCTAACAACAGTACAACACTAATAATCCACAAATGGGTTTGGAATATTCAGACTGTAAATAAGATTAAGTACTTTTCATCTGGCTTCTAATCCTCCTAGATATACCCACAAATCATCCATCCTGAAAAAGGCATTATTATAACTTGAAAGAGCGTCGTCTCACTTATATATGAATACTCGAGAAGGTACATTGCATATATGAAAAAATAAACTGCAGCTAGAACACGTTTGACAGTCTGAGCTCAAACTCAAATACTAACAAACAAGCAGGGAAATATTAAACAATGGATAAGAAACAACAGTGTTATTAATAATTCTAAGTTTATTCTTACCTAACTTGAGGCTACTGAGTTCCATTATCCTTTGGCACCTTTTGCTTTACAGGAATAACAACAATTATAGGGGGGAAATGATATTTAACCCTCCATTAGTTAGCTATTACAAATAACAAGAGCTACTGAATTTGCTGCTATGTTCAGCACGGACGAATAGATCAGCTAAGGATTCTACCACCAGTATAGGCATTTAAAAAGGGGCCACCAAAAGTCTCAAAAATCAATTGCTGAGTAAAATCTGACAGCATTGCGTTGATGCAGACAAAATGACAAGATTTAACCATAATCCGAGATTGAAAGACTGGAATTCAGACAGGTTACAACCAAAACATATGTGGATATAAAAAAAACTATATTTCAACATTGTAAAAAATAATCAAAACATCGTCACTATGTCCAGAGAACTAAGCTCTCTAACCTCTTCCCCAAAATTTGTAGCACCTAAAACAAATATCTAGAGTGGGTGATAAGAGGTAGGAAAATATCCAACTAGAAAGACAATCTAAAGGGCCCATCTCCAGATAGGAGAAATTATAATTCCTTTTGAACTCGGCGAGAAAGACTTGAATCCAGAACCTCAAATTCTTTAAGTTTGGTGTACGTTAAGGCTACCACATTTATCTGAAGCTCTGTCTGATCTTAATCACTCGCTTGAGTGTTGCAAGCCAGAAGTTGCACTCATCCCAATCACTTGTTGTGAGAAGTACCTGAGGATAATGCAAATATAAGAAGCAAATGGAGATCATATGATAATCTATAGATATACAAGACTCAAAAATCTGAAACTGTATCTATCCAGATAGCTACCTGTATCTGAAGGGCGGTACTGAAATCACCATTGTCCAAGGCCTGACAAAGTTGCACAAGTTTTTCCGCTGCGTTTTTAGATATGTCCCCACTATTTAGTTTTGCAAAAAGCGCTCCTAACTTCTTTGAATTATCCTCGATTTCCCGCTTCTTAGCTGGATTTGCTCGTGATCCACCCAATGCCTCCGATGTTTCATTGAATAATCTTGTCAAAGTTGCTATCACAGGCTTTTGCTGGGCTGCAACACACCCAATGATTTGTTCCATTACATATTGATATTTACGAAGCAAGCACAAGAAACAGAACCTCGTTTTCCTAGTTAAGACTTAAAAGCTAAAAGTAGATCCTACAACCATACCTTGCCAACAGAGGAAATGGAGAAAAAGGAAACATGCTAACATAGACCACAGTAGTTTAAAGTGCAGTAATCCAGGAGCAACAAGAAATAGTTTAGGATGGCGCCAAGGTAAAACCCTAGTTCATCTAATTTCACTCCTTTATTGGCCTTCTATATGAGGGTCTACCGGAAACAGCCTCTCTACCTCCCAAGGAGGGGGTAAGGTATGCGTACACTCTACCCTCCCTAGACCCACTTTGTGCGATTTCACTGGGTGTTGTTATTGTTGTATTGGCCTTCTATACGAAGGAGGGTTATAAAATAGCAGCAACAGGAGCTTTCCTGGACAGGAACTCGAGATGTACCATAGAAAATCCAAGAGTGAGAAAGAAAATACACTGTCCATTCTTTCTATAACTTTACAACCATGGAAGTCTGTCTGAGGTGTCGAGTGAACATAGAAGTGCAGTGTAGTTAATACAAGACCACTTCTTAAAGACCACATTCACTACCCATAGGTAGCAATGTCGGACAATTGCACGGAAAGAAGTAACATGTCAGTAAGAAGGGATTGTATCACCGCCCAAACTACAGGAATGTAAGAACACTAATTTAACAGGAATTAAAGTGGAAGAGAAGCAAACCAGGAACATTTGAGGTATCCACCGTCTGAACTGTAGGTGGGGGAGCAGCAGGAGATGCTGGTGGCTGCGCGTGAGATGGCTGAGTAGGGCTGGGAGGCTGCATTGGAGCCATCACAGGTCTCTGCATCGTATTATTAACTGGCATAAATCCTCTGGGAGCTTGGGAAGGAGCTACAACATGAGGCATCTTTTGTCCTAGAGCTGGGCCAACTTGAGTAGGGTTAGAGCCATATGAAGGAGGTACATTATGACCAGCAGCATAACTAGGGTTAGCAGGTCCCTGAAATACACATGCAAAGAAAATCATAGGACAACACATTTATCTTAGCTCAAACAAAATCCCCCCCCCCCCACCCCCACACACACAGTATTGAACTGAAATAAAGAAATTTTTAACATACGGGATACAACTGAGCACCCAAGGTGGGCTGCTGATATTGCTCCACGTTTCTCAGCGCAGGGGGATTTGATGGGATGAAGGAGGTCTTAGCAGGCTGGGTAGCAACAGGTGGCGGAGCAATGTTACCCTGCAAACATGAGAAAAATATATATTAGTAGGAAAAGCTAACACCACATCAACGTGCTTCAAGAGACGGCTACCCCTTTTAACTAAACGGCAGCTATTAATTTGATAATATTTACATCCAAGAGAGAGCAAACAAAAAAGTGTATACCTGAGGAACTGGAGGAGTTGGAGTTGGCAAAAACATGTTTGGCTGCTGGATGTTTTGCTGTGGAGCAGGCTGGTATGGGACAGGAGCAGCAAAGCCGCTATTGTATGAAGAACCAAATGGTTGATAATTCTCGGCATAAGGGCTGTTTGAAATGCTAGGCTGTGGCTTGGATGGTTGCTCCTGAGAAGAGAGAAATTAAAGAGGGATAAATTATACGGAATTTCTAAAGATAGAAGTCTTTTTTAAGTAAAGGTAACAGACCATAAGAGTGGAAGAAGATAATACCGGATAATAATGCTGAGAAGGATCAACCATGCCATAACCAGATTGATCTGCAACATAGCCGGATCCAGTGTGCAGTTGTGAGTTGTCAAAAGTCATAGATTCCGATGCCTCTTTAGCTGCAAAATATCAATATGCTAAAAATCATCAGTTTAATTTATGTTTGAAAGGGGTCGCACACTAAGTCAATTCGCTTGAAATAAAACCACAAACTTAAAACGACCATGGCCTAAATTATAATTAGATTAAATAAGCCATGAAAAGCACCCCAAAAATCAAATTAAAAAAAGGTACATGGAGAGGGATATCATAGATACTACTTTTAAAAGTATCAGAAACAGCCATGTCTCCCTTATTTACAGCATAGACGTGCATATGTCTATAGTTAACCCTTTTTATTAGGTGAAGGGAGAGACCAACCTGTCAGCGTTTCAAATCTCAAAATAAGACATTTATGTACTCTTAACAAATCAACAGAATTTAGACCCCCATAGAATGAGAAGGTACAGATTAATAACTTGCACCCTCTTTTGGCTGACACAATTTGAAGAGTTTGAAAAGGAGAGTGAAATGGAGAGGGATATCATAGATACTACTTTTAAAAGTATCAGAAACAGCCATGTCTCCCTTATTTACAGCATAGACGTGCATATGTCTATAGTTAACCCTTTTTATTAGGTGAAGGGAGAGACCAACCTGTCAGCGTTTCAAATCTCAAAATAAGACATTTATGTTAAAACCCTTAACAAATCAACAGAATTTAGACCCCCATAGAATGAGAAGGTACAGATTAATAACTTGCACCCTCTTTTGGCTGACACAATTTGAAGAGTTTGAAAAGGAGAGTGAAATGGTCTACACCCAATAAGCCTAAAAGATTAACTTAAGAATTATCAACACCAAATGATGAAAAGGTACAGTTGTTCGGTCAAAAACACTCAAAACCATAGAAACATTTCTCAAATCCTCATCCCGCTAAACTCATTAATTTGCATGTCAGTAATGTAAACACTAAAACAGCCAAGTACTGGATAAAAGCATATGATACTATACTTAATTTAAAATAAAGGGGTTTAAGAAATTCTCTACACCACATGAATCTCAGTAATAAGCTTCTATCAGCTGCTTCCTTACTTCTCAGGTATACAAGTGCTATAATGAAAGCACGAAAAGGAAAATATATGCAGAAGAGCGTCAATTCAGGTGCTATAACCTGGTTCAGTGGAGAGTGCAATACGATCTCGTAAGATCGTCAATTCAGGTGACAATTCCTCAGAGCCCATAAGCTTCAAGTATTCCATTGCAGTAGTTAAAAGCCCCTGACTTGCTAAGATTTCAGCATACTTCTCAAGAAGCTTGCAAAGAGAAGCACTAAATCTCTTTTGCCCAGTTGCCAATGCAAATACTATCGTCTTTTCCATTAAATCCTATATGAAGGAACAGAAAATACTGTTGAGTGTCTTACATATAACATAGAAAACTCAGAAGAATCTGAATGCAATACCTGAAGAAGGTCAATATATGATTTTCCATCAGCCTTTCCTGCCAAAGTCCTCGACCATATTTCTATAGTTTTATCAATGTTCCCTGCACATATGTAACACAGTGTAGCTGGAAGGCTTTCACCAGCAGCCAAGAGTCTTGAACCAAGTGTATCGCACAATGAAGTCCATTCATCTTGTGGAGCAAACTGCATGAAAGTGATAAGCAGATTAACATGTAAACTTCACTTCAGATGGATAAGACCAAAACTATCCTCAGTGAATATCCCAGAGGTGTTCACTACTTGTTTGGATCAGAGCAGATTTTCATATATCCAACCATGCCAGTGAACCTTTTTATAATGCCCCTTACAACCCCACCGCATAACATAAAATAAAATAATGATTAGGATTTTAGGTAGAGCAACTTACAGTGCAAAGGAGTGCAAGTGTTTCCTTCCAGGATTTCAAAGGCCGGGTATTTACAAGGCTCATTAGATCATTGTTCACCATAGCAGCAACAACCTGAAGTTATTGTTTAGACCAAAACCTCAAATTTTGAAGAGCATGTACTTATCTCCATTTAGAAAATGATAAGCATGATATAAATGGATCTTACCTTAAGGTAACAAGACTGACTAGTTTTAAGGTATTGATCACGAGTTTGCTCCCACAAAGAAGCACCACCAACATGAGCAATAACCAGAGCATCGGCCATTCTATTTGCAGATATGCATTGTGCAACAGCCCCCTTATAGTCACCGACAACCAACGCGCGTTGAACAGTTTCATCAAATGATGTGCCCTCACTCTCCTCTTGTACATCCATTTCTGGTTGGGACTCTTTAACATCGACTGACTCGCCAACAGCAAAGGAACTCACAGACGTTGACACTGGTGTATCAGCTTTGGGACTCGGAAGATTGTTAAAGAAATCCTCCCCATTGTCCAACACATGCATTAAGTTCTCGTTGTTTGCTACTTCTTTACCTGAAAGATTCTCATCAAGAGCAAGGGCATTTACTTGTTCAGATATATCATTTTGCACAGTATCTTTTTCTTCAACAGGCAGACTAAAACCAAGATGGGAAAGCAGTTTTGTCCTTGCATCCCCATCCTCCTCAAACATAACCTTCAAGAAGCCCCATATTTCTTTTTCACTCGCAGATCTGTTCAGAAAGCACAAGCAAGCTAGTGTCAACCGGAAGATGAATGCAACTTATGGAAAAAAAAAAAATCACCAATTTGAGGAAAATGGCATACTCTGACTCTTGACATTTCTTTTCACAGAAAAGCCGCAGCGAAGTTTTCTCGCCATTCTGAATGGCAGTCTCGAAATCAGAAGACCGACTCACCAAACCTTGTTCAGTGACTATGCTATGCACAAGGACCTAAAAAGGAATAAATGTTTATGCAAAGCAAATGGCAATAAAGGAAGGAATTACAGGAACCACTGGCATACCTCTGTCGGTTTAGTTGGAGTATCCGCAGCACCGAATGAAACAAGCTTTCCACCAAAGCCAAATGAGACCCCGGACTTTTTCTTAGACCACCACTTAGGAGCTCGTAAGGGAGCTGATCAGCACATGTAATGCAAATGAAAACCCCAAGTAGGTTAACACAAGGGTCATAATTTTTTTCCTTTTAAAGCAGAAAGAGACCAAGAGATGCGCCATACAATAACGCAGAAAATGATAGCAGACAAGCTGTGAAACCTCTAAAAATGGAACAATTCCTCCATCCCACATGGGTGCTATGTGATAGCATCAGGAAGACGCACCAAATGTAGCACCTGCCTATCTTCTTTTACTCATTATATAGGTAAAAATGGCGGTGCATTTTGCAATTTTTTTTAATTTTTGTTTTTGAGCTACAGCCCCTTTCATATCTTGATATCTAGAGACCCACACGAAGTGCCCAAGTAGCCAAGCTCATTTTTAAAACACTGAAAATTATGTTACAAAATGTTGACAATAGGTAAGAAAATGTCTCTAAGCAAGCACCTTGTTTCAGCTATATTCGCAACTCCTTCCTACATTAAAATGGAAACGTACAGCCAGATGTCCTGAACCTCAAGGATGTTCAGGGAATATATTAAGAGGGGGGAGGAAGAAGATTAACAAAATTCCATCATACCTGCGCCAAAATAACCATCTCCATCGCCAGCTCGACCGCAGCCCTATTAAACATATTCATTTGAGTACCACACTCACCAATCAAAACAAAAAACTGTGGCACAGGAAAACAACAATTCATAAAATATAAGGGCAAAAAGCTTTTCCCAGTTCACCATATCATGTATTTGTCCTATCGGAAGAGCAATCAAATTATCAAGCACTAGCCATCTGGAACACGAGAAACATATATTATTTGAACGCTAAGTCCTTCTAGTGACGGATATTGTTATACAGGCCCGTCCTACTACATTACTTTTTGAAACTATTACTACATTACTTTAGCTAGTAAACATACAAAAATAGCAGCAGAATAACAGAATTGGTAAGAGGACGAGGCGGAGAAAATCCTTTTGGAGTTCTCTACTTATATTCAGCATTGTGTGCTCTAAATTGCAACCCAATAATAAAGCATATAATTTAAGAGGAAAACCTCTATGTTGTAAATGCCAATTTTTCCATCAAATGATGATGCTGATATAACCCCTGGACACTTCGGATACCAATGCACATCAAAATTCCAGTTGGTTCCAGCTGGCAATTCGGAGACAATCTGCCAAAAGTTAAATAATACAACAATCAGTATTCTTAATAGCTTTCCATAGATAATCAGAAAAATAAGCAATAATTCACTAGTTCAAGAACCTTTACCACTAAGTGAAGGACAACAGAGAACAACAGTTATGAAACAAAAACATAGAAACTGACAATATGAGGGTATGAACAAACTCAATTTTCATTCACCTCTCCAGACACAACATCCCAGCAGATAGTACGGTTATCTTTTGCACAAGTAAGCAAGTAGGAGCTGTCAAGGGGACACCAGGACATTGCAATGACACCTGGGTGAAAAATATCCAGGATTAACGAAAAATTGTAAAGATATCAATATAATATGAAATGTACTTAATAGAAAACTAGAACGGAAGTCCTTATAAAAAGGACAAAATTTAGACGTAAAATCAAATTATCTTATAAACATAGTTTTTTTTTCATGTCATATGCTGCCCTTACTGGTTGCTTACGAAGTTTGAATGCAAGATATTATTGAATATCTAAAGACTGAGATCATGGGAACTGAGCCTTTAGCTTATATTTAGTATAGTTTTCCTCGTTATACGTTAGGGAAGTCATGAGAAATTCCTGCCCCACTCCAAAAGTTCTTCAATTTCTATTAAAAACAAGATTCCAAGCTTAGACTATTGAACTAAGTGACATGTATCTGATATTCCATAAATCATCAAAGGGAGATTGTGCTCCCTCTTCCTCACATCCCTTTCCATTTCTCCATGTACTCTTCTTCTCCCACTCCATCTCTCAGTTCTCAGCATTTCTCGCGGGACAGAGCTGAACTGATTCTAGTTGGCATTCATAAGAATGAAGAGGAATGGGGGATACAGAGGGACTGGGGTTGATTTAAACACAAAATTAGTATAATTATCTCTCCACTCTTTCCTTCCAAATTCTACCATCCAATCGTGATGTAAAACTCCTCACCATGTAATTGCTAATCAGATTCCTCTTGCATCCACCAGCAACATGTCAAATAACTTGTACACAGAAACCAGTAACATGCTGCATCAGTTCTCTTTCTTTTGCCAAAAGCCACCAGAGGATGTAGTATGGTTATCACTCAAAATGCATTGACGGATATTCAGTACCAACCCCCCCCCCCCAATATCCCAAAATGGTAAAGCATTTCAGGTGGATGCCTCATTGGCAAAAGACAGGAAGACATCGAGAGAGCAGCAAAGAAGAAAAAGATCCAAGTTAAGGAACAGGAAACAAACTAACTACTAAACTTTCACTCTTGAATCACCTTAAGAAACAACCATTGTACAGACTGTCCAGCCATGTGCTAGAAAAATATATCCACTTGTATTAAATGAAATTCTGCAGTTAATATTTTGTCAACCAGAATACAACAACATACCCCGTGAAATCCCACAACGTGGGGTCTGGAGAGGGTAGAGTGTACGCACACCTTACCTCTACCTTGGTAGGTAGGTAGAGTGACTATTTCCGAGAGACCCTCAGCTCAAGATAGAACGTAAGCAATTTGTCAACCAGAATATACTATCACAAATACCAGTAACAGTTGCATTCCTTTTTTTTGTTTGACAAGTGACCATAATCATAAATTGACTGCATCTTATATGGGTTAAGCTCAGCAATAGTATTTACAGGTTTTTAATAGAGTTCATCCTCATCAGTAGGGTAGAATTCCACCGTCATTTGTCTCTTCAAACTTGCATGTTCTAAGACAGTTGAAACATGGAAATCATAGGTCCACTGACAAGCTTTCAGGTGCACTAACCTTTAGTGTGACCCACGAACTCTTTCACAGGAGACATTACATTCCGCATATCCCACAGCTGAAATGATAAATATATTAGTCAGATATTAATACTCCAAGCCCCAGAAAGACAAAGGGGTAGAATTCTTACCCTAAGTGCAGGTGAACCATCTTCATCAGAGGCAACGATGAGTTGTGTGGCAACATCAGGATGCCACTGCAATACAGAGCACCGCCTTCTAACAGAATCTGTGAAACTGCAGAATTGCCCAATGCAGGTTTATTTTTCATTATTGTTGTTACTCTTAAAATGCAGGAGAAATGTTAAACTTACAGCAACTCTTGAATATAATAACAATTAAAGCCTACATTTTATGGCCACCTGTTTACCTTATCACTGGCTTCTGCTTCTTCAAATCCCACACAACTGAAATGAGAATAGAAAAAAGAGAGATTATGGCAACTTTCAAGGAAAAAAAAAAGTCAGGCAACCTTCGGTCGTAGCTCACCAGTTGTCCCATTAAGTGAAGTAGACGCCAATATATGCTGAACCTTGTTATTCCAAGATACATAGGAAATTTCACCTTGAGTTGATGATCCACTACCCTATAAAAAGGAGTCAGAATCTGAGTTAGATACCTTAAATAGAATGTCAAAATCAAGGAGAATTTTCAATAAAAAAGTAGCAAGAGTTGTAGGGTAGGAGTAGCAATAGCAAGAGCACCACCAGATCAAAACCATTATTAACTGAAACAAAAAATAAACTAAATTTTCTGCTATCATTTTAAGTTAACACTTTTCATTCCTCTTAAACCGTCAGTCCCATTATTAGTTACTTGCAAGCCACTTATAAGAAAGCATAACTACAAAACTCAGTGAGAGACCATCTGCTCCAACCCTAATGGGCAGGTTTACCCAACGCTTGAACTTAAGGGTTGTAGCAAAGTTCCTGCTGGATTAGCAAGGTGGACGCAAGGTGGGGCGAACCTACTGTTACTACGGAAAATGACTGACACTCCCCCACACACACAATATTTAGCAGACTAAACATGTGGGAATACCTTTTTTATATTTTGCTAATGGATGGCAATAGGACTCGAATACAGAACCACTACCTACTTTCATATTATGTTCACTTGCTTGAATACCCACTTTAATAGTTTATTCTTCTGAACAATGAACACTTTTATTTAATTTAGGTTTGATTGTTTGAAACACCAAAATGCCACCAAAAGATGTCGATGTACCGATCACCAAAAAGGTGAAGCTGCAAAGCCGAAAAACGACCTCTTCTATTTCCATCAAGGAATGTTAAAACTCCCGCCAGAAACTAATCTCCAACATACCATTTAAAACAATTTTAAGAGAACACATTACATCATTGTTTAGTTTCTAGATCATTCTTTTCGGTCAAGAGAATCATTAAGATTATTGTGTAGAATATTCTTAAAGATTTTTTTGTCTTTCACCACACGCGTCAACCTAGGTGAAGACCTTAACAAGGGAAGAGAATACATGAACTGGACCTACACAAGGGTTGAATCTTAGTGGATTATGACAACAATGTCACTCTGCCACTTACAATATTACATCGCTTATTTAAATTATTTACCAAAGCATTTTACCCACTACAACAACATACCCAGTGAAATCCCACAACGTGGGGTCTAGTAAGCATTTTACCCACTAATCAATGAAAATAATAATTCAAGGCGGACACTGCAATCATCCACTACAGTAACTTAGTTAACGACGCATGCCCCTGGGGCAAAAATCCCTACAATAGGCAAGCACACAACAGTGTTTCTTCTAGCCTGGATTCTGACCTTTTTTTATGAGCAACCTAGCTTCACACCACAGGCTTTTAAACAAACACAATGACCAATTGTACAAAGCAATGGCTCTTCTCAGACTAGGTTGAATTATTACTTGTTACATTGTCATAAAAAGGGTGAAACCCACAAGTCAAAACCCTCCTCGTCAGCCTCCCCACGCTCCTCGTTATGCCATTCCCTCTTGGCTACCAAGAATTAAGGAGTCTCTTGACATTTCCAAATTGCAAAACTTCCCCAACTACGAATAGAGTCATTGCTCAAGCACTGTGACCACACGATATTGAGGTTCTTTGGACCCTTGACTTCTAAAATTGATTGCAAGATTGCAACCAAGATGCTTGCCCATAGACGATGGCAGAAAACAACAAACAGAGGGATGGCAAAGGACATAGAAAGGTCAGATTATGTCAGATATCAATGACAAAGACAAGCCTATAGCAACAAAAAGAGATGAAACAAAATTCATATTTTTTATATTTTTTTATAAAAGTAAAAAGAATATGAATCGAAATTTGCAAATGGGGTAGGGCATGGGATGAGGGTGGAGGGTAGGGGGTAGGTAAGAAAAAAAATTATATTTTTAATATTTTTTTTTATAAAAGTGACAAAAAATATGAAATAGAAATTTGAGAATGGGGTGGGGGAAGGGGGTAGGTTGGGGGTTAGGGCGGTAGAAGGGAGGTAAGAAAAAATTTCATATTTTTTATAAAAGTAAAAAAAATATGAAATAGAAATTTGAGGATGGGGTGGAGGTGGAGGGGTAGGTGTGGGTAGGACGGGTGAGAAAAAAATTATATTTTTTATAAATTGTTTATAAAAGTAAAAAAAATATAAAATAGAAATTAGAAAATGGGGTAGGGTGGGGTTAGATGGGTAGGTTGGGTAGAGGTGGGTAGGGGATGGGGTGGAGTAGGCAATGTAGGGGGCAGAGATGTGAGGGTGGTTCGTGCTTGGGTGGAGTTGGTGTAGGGGAGGGGTAGGGTGGATGAATAGTGTGGTGGGTAGTTGGGGTGCGTTGGTGTATTTTTATTGTTCCGAAATAATAAAGAAATTTTTTAAATAATTATTTATAAACAAAAATCTTAATCTAGAGTGGAGCAGAGTGGAGCTTTAATCGTTAAGATTGAGCATTTTCGTGGGTCAAGTTTGGGCATCATCATGTGTTCATTTGGGTTGTTTATTTATAATGGATCAACTTGGGCTAGCCCAAAACAACTCATCATCAAAATCACTCTTGCTAAACCCATGAAACCTTGGGCGGGTCATTTGGGTTTGGGCTAATTTTGCCACGACTAAGAATTTATGAGCAAACATTGCATGAGAAATGTTAATAAAAAAAATTTAACTGTCATATATTACATACTTTGAGGGGAGGGAAATGACTAGGTTCTGAAGGTTTCGCAATATCCCATATACAGATTTCACCTTCATCAGCTCCAGATGCAAGGAGATTTGGAGTGAACCCATTAAACTCCAATCCACGAACCTGAAAATAAGATTTATGAGGGAAATATATCAGATCATCACAAGATTACCTAAAGATGTCTACAAAAAGAATAGAAGCTGCAAAATAGCAAAATGGTAGAACTTACAGGCCCTCTGTGCCTCGACAGATTGCCGACAAGAGCACTTTCAGTTGACTCAGACCCTTTTCTACTTCCAAGGAAAATGACAGCAAAAAAATTATATAACATCAAGGTTGCAAAATCATAAGAAACATATATTTATTCATAGCACAAATTTTAAAAAGCATCATAAAATGAGCATTTTTTTCTCTATATTTCACCAGTAAAGCATAACAGATTACTCTTGCACTCTTGCTACTTTTGTACACATTTCTCATTACTAACTGTAATCAATAACAACAACATACCCAGTGAAATCCCACAACGTGGGGTCTGGGGAGGGTAGAGTGTACACAGACCTTACCTCCACCTTGATAGGTAGAACGGCTGCTTCCGGGAGACCCTCGGCTCAAGACAGAGCACAGTCACAGGCAAAGCAGAGCAAAGTAAAGCAAGGAAAACGGACATACTCAGACGAGAACGGGAAATTAAAGCAACTGTAATCAATAAGGACAAAAATATTTTTTTCCCTAGAGTTGGAGCAAATAATGTATAGGTGAAAAAAAGACAACAAAAGGGCCTCAGTGAGGAAGTGGTTCTCAAAAAAAGGTTAAATTGGAAGAACCTTTATCAGGAGGTTAATAGTAATGCAGACAGCATCTCTGCACGTAACAGTGCTACATGTGCATGCCAGTTCATGTAGATTTTGTGTCACATCAATATTTTGCCATGGACATTCTGTACTAAAACCAAGTGGCGAATTTAGGTTGTTAAAAAGGGGTCACATGAACCCATGGTCACCCCATTAAACTTGATATGCTATGTGTTAAATTCTTAAAATATATCTAGTATTACCTTCGGGAACCCATGCAACCAGTGTTCTAAAAAATGGCTGGGGCGGCCGCCTAGGAGCTAGGCGCCCCCAGACCGTCCCGATTTTGCCCCTAGGAGGCGGAACCCCGTTTCCGGCCACCACCCACGTCCAAAGGGGACGTGTGATATACCAAAACACTCGTCTCATCATCCTCTTCAATTCTATACCAACCTTGCACATCGATTTTATCTCTTACCATCGATTTTATACGGAAAAATTGGCCGTCGGAGATTTGGCTTTTCCGGTCGACTCAGGTACAATCGGGAGTGTGATACACCACTATGACCGACTTCTCAACTCCATCATTTCTATATCCACCCTGTTGCTCGATTCATACTAAATCGTCAAAACACCCAAATTGAAAACCCACAAACCCTAGCCGCCGTCGGGCGATTTCCGGTGAACTGAGCTACAATCGAAGGTGGTTGTTGGTACTAGTAGATTCGCCGTCCTCTTGCCGATATTCTACACCAACTCATCACCTTCAATTCTGCACCAAACCTCCGGACGACCAATTCGAATTTTCCGATCGGGTTTTGGCCATTTCCGATCAACTGAAGCATCGACGAAGGCAGTGGGTACATCACTGAGTTCGTCTCATCATCATCTACAACATACACCCAACCCCGAGTTTCAACTATCAATTTAAAAAAAAAATACATCCGCCTAGGAATCCGTCTAGGCGCTAGGCGGCCAGGCTCCGCCTAGCGTCTTTTAGAACATTGCATGCAACAAAAGGCTTAGTAGTGCACTTGGTTTAAAGCTAAATTATTTACCTAGAGGTTCAAGGATCAATCCCCACTTAATCATTTTATTTCTCCTTTTTCTAATAATGCACGCATCATCTAGAAATTCTAGCTTCACCTCTGAGTCTAAAACACGTATGAATCTTCAGAAAAGTAAAACCGCAAAAGTATGCCCACTAGAAGATATTAGGGAGATAAGAAACGATTGGTTTGGAAATTCCCCTGTCCAAGTTATGCCATCAAACACGAACTCAGTGATAAAAAGTACTTATTTCTTTAGAGAAGACATGATCATTTTCATTCCTCTAACTTATATGGAGTAAACTAGAAACACTACTCACTATCTACTGCCAACCCAACTTCTAAACATCGCCGTTCAAAGATCCCACATTAATCACCAAGCTTTTGCATTTTTTAATTAGAAAAATATAAATTTCATTACTAAAAGCCTTTTAAGGTACCAAAATCAAAGGAATACTGTCCTTCAAAATGCACGTAAACCTGGAATGCCAATAGCTGATCTAATTCATTTACAGCACAACCAAATAGAACAAATTTCGAAAATACTAGACATTTGCATTTAGTTCAGCTCTAATCTTATCCATCTACTAGTGAAATTCTACATATAGGTGTGCATATGAAGTAAGCTCGATCACTAACGACAAAGAAACGAAATTAGACAATTCAATTAATCGAAAAACAGAAACAAATATCGAATTTTTCATACGAGATCAGAGGCTTGGGATTCCAAAGTCCAATGTTGCCGTCAACAAGTCCACCAGCAATGATTCCATGCGAAAAGTCCTCCGAATTCGACTGAAATTTCCCCCAAGACAATCGATTGAACCGCTCTGAACTCGGAATAGAACCAGCGAGAATCAATTGCCGATCATCCGATACGAAATCGACCTCGTAAATGTCGAGATTCGCAGTTGAGCTGAATGACAGATCCACCGCTCCCGCCATCGTTCCCGCCGCCAGATACGGCGCTTCCGGCGCGAACGCCGCCGAAGCCGATCTGTTCACCACCTTTATGCACGTCATATCGGATCAGTGAAGCGAAATTGAAAACTATTAAGCGGAGAAATTGTGTGTAGATCTAGGGTTAGGGTTTGAGAAATTGGGATCGAATCGAAGCGCTTATAGATCGAGAGAGATGAGAGAGTGTAGAGTCTCTCTCTGTTTATTTTTCTTTTGTTTAGGAAATATTTTTTCAGATTAGATATATAGTTAGTTCCATTTGTTTTTTTTATTTTCCTTTTATTATTATTTCATTTCACTTCGCTTCGCTTCTGTTACTACAACTCGATTTTGATTTGGGGAAGAAGGGTAGAATGGGTTTTTGTGGAAAGATAGAGGTTGATATTGGAAATGCATAATTTTTAGATGAGGGAACTAGCTTTCGTCATAAAACCAATCATGTGTTGCCACGTGTATTGGGTTAGTGGACGTGCTGTGAATTGACAGGACTGCCCAGCATCTACCTAGAGTATCCAAAAAAGTTAATTTCATTTATTTTGCGCTTTTATTTTTCTTTATTCTTGACAAATTAATTAAACGATTTTATATATATATATATATAAGTAAAATTACGAAACAATATAGAAGCAAAGGACTTGAGCACAAATAGTAATATTTGTTTGTTTGACTAAATGATTTCATAAGCTACCTCAAGAGCAAAAACTTCATTTAAGTGGTCGTCTCTTTTTATCCTATCAAATTTATTTTGTTTATGTGCTCTTCATTTATCA
Organism: Przewalskia tangutica; assembly: GCA_029844215.1. Classification (NCBI taxonomy): domain Eukaryota; kingdom Viridiplantae; phylum Streptophyta; class Magnoliopsida; order Solanales; family Solanaceae; genus Przewalskia; species Przewalskia tangutica. Next base: position 34,335,282 of record CM056731.1, on the reverse strand, counting down.
AAAATCTATACATTCATTAGAAATCAGACGACCTAAGAAAGTGAAATTGTATATCTTTCTTTTTGATAATTTTTTTTCTATACAATAAAATAACAAATTAAATAAAGATCTTAAAATTATTCATAAACAACACTAACTTAAAGTCCATTGGAGAAGCAATCCATGTTTTTTAAAGCATTACTCCAAAATATTAAAGACTCCTCATTATTGTGCTTCATTTGCTAGAAAATCAACACATTAATATATCTTTTTTAAACATGTTTAATCGTAATCCTGATTATCTACCTAAATATCTATAATCTTCAATAATAGGTCGAACCATATAATGTTATGTGTCCACTTTATTGATAAATTTGACAATCATTAAGTTAAAGGAGTAGCCTAATAATTGTTTCGTTGATCATTTCATCTCTAAAAAATTCTGACTTATGTCATGACATTAACATCGATGTTCACATTTATCTTCCTATTGCATAAAAAGATACCATGATTAGGATTTGCTCCTCGATTACGGCTATGACCATGACTGGGCCACGACCTCTTCCACGCCTAGATTGGTGATAGTTTGCCTCATTCACTTCAAGGAATGAGATAGTACCAATAGGTCGATTTTCATGATTTCTACTTAATAATTCATTATGTTGTTCAACCACTAAAAGATGTGAAATTAGGTCAGAATATTTCTTGAACCCCGTCTCTCGGTATTGTTGTTGCAGGAGCATACTCGAGGCAGAAAAATGAAAAACATTTTCTCCAACATATCATGATCAACGATATTTTCACCACATAATTTCAACTGAGAAATAATTCTCATGGAGGAATTATATTCACATATAGATTTAAAATCTTGTAGCCTCAAATGGATAACATTCCGTACTTTCGGGTTACATATTGAACTGCTAGGTGTATGCTAGGCGCGTGTAAATAGACCCGAGTGTTGGGAAAATTTATGTTACATTTATGTATGCTAATAAAGAGGTTAGCATATAAAAAGATAAAATTCCGAAATAATTTTGGACGTAACAAGTGTGACGACGATAATCGTAAAAATAAATTTGGTGTGTGCATAAAGAGATTATGGACAAGTGTCATATCACATAAATTATGGCACTTGGGCTACTGATCGGTGTATTTTATATACACCTTTTGAGTCATTTTTAGTTAGTATTTTACTCATTTCATTTATGTTTAGTATAGTATTAGGGTCGTTTTCCTTTCTTTTGTGTCACAACGCTCAGAAATAGAGAAATGGCGAAAAGGAGATGAAATGAGCATAAATGAGATGGAATTACACACAAAAAGTGCCAAGAAATGAAGTCTAAGAAGTTTCGGGAATTATAGAGGAGATCAGATGAATTCCGGGCGAAAAAAGGACGACGAACTAATCCGCCAAACGTCATCGGCCACATGGCAAAGAGCGGCGCCAATGTCCGAAAGTCCCGAAAGTTGTTGATTTTCAGCCATGGCTATCCGCAGTGGTCGCGCACGACGCGGATTTATGAAGTTCTGGGCCGAATTTGACATGTCTTCAGAGTCCTAAAGGGATAACTTTTCCTACATAAAGGGATAATTTTTCCTACCTAAATGGATAATTTTTCCTACCTAAAGGGATAACTTTTCCTACCTTAAAACCCTTACCTAAAAGGATTCTAATAACTTTTCCTACCTACATAATCCTTAACCCTTCACCTAGAGGATTCTTGGTCTATAAATAGTCTCTACATCATTAGAAGAATTCATTCTCCATTCTACCATTCACCATTCTACATTCATCCATCCACCATTCCATCTTGTAAATATTCCACAACACAATCATTGGATGCTAGAAGGCTTGGAGACTCGTTCTTGAGTATTTTTCTTTATTTCTTTTACTGTATTTCAGTTTTATGTTGGATATTGAATTAGTTCTTGTCATGTCAATGGCTAGGAACTAATTCTAATATAGGGTTTTCCATGTCAATTCACTTGAACCTTATTTTATGAATTAATGCATGTTATGGTTGTTCTTCTTATTGTTGAGATTTATCCAATAGATGATTTGATTGCTTGGTAATTAATTGATCACTAATTATCATTATTTATATGATTTCTAATCAAACTTCGAAAGGAGGAGGTTGTGACTATGCTATAGTTGGGTAGGCATAGGTCGAATTGGGGATGAAAATACCTCAATTACTTGTGTAGCATTAATAGGGTTTTTGTTCTTAATCCTCCTATAGAGTCATCCTTATCACCGAAAAGCGCTACTGGGGTTGAGTGTTTATATAGCCTTAACGGGAGTATAAAACGAATTAGTAAACCCGCTATCTCCAAAAGAAGAAGAACCATAGTTAATTGCATTAGTAAGTAATATAAGTGGATAGTTGAGGAGACTTGGAAGCCCTATTTCCATCATCACTGAAGTAAACACATAGTTAATTAGTCTTTATAATTGTTAGTTATAATCAACAAACT